>CM065775.1:335046736-340274236 GCA_033296515.1 Macrochelys suwanniensis
TGGTTGTGTCTGAATGTCTGTCTGCGGTGTCCGCCCCTCGCTCTGCAATGGGTCCGGTTGCTGTCTGAATGTCTGTCTGCGGTGTCCGCCCCTCGCTCTGCAATGGGTCCGGTTGTGTCTGAATGTCTGTCTGCGGTGTCCGCCCCTCGCTCTGCAATGGGTCCGGTTGTGTCTGAATGTCTGTCTGCGGTGTCCGCCCCTCGCTCTGCAATGGGTCCGGTTGTGTCTGAATGTCTGTCTGCGGTGTCCGCCCCTCGCTCTGCAATGGGTCCGGTTGTGTCTGAATGTCTGTCTGCGGTGTCCGCCCCTCGCTCTGCAATGGGTCCGGTTGTGTCTGAATGTCTGTCTGCGGTGTCCGCCCCTCGCTCTGCAATGGGTCCGGTTGTGTCTGAATGTCTGTCTGCGGTGTCCGCCCCTCGCTCTGCAATGGGTCCGGTTGTGTCTGAATGTCTGTCTGCGGTGTCCGCCCCTCGCTCTGCAATGGGTCCGGTTGTGTCTGAATGTCTGTCTGCGGTGTCCGCCCCTCGCTCTGCAATGGGTCCGGTTGTGTCTGAATGTCTGTCTGCGGTGTCCGCCCCTCGCTCTGCAATGGGTCCGGTTGTGTCTGAATGTCTGTCTGCGGTGTCCGCCCCTCGCTCTGCAATGGGTCCGGTTGTGTCTGAATGTCTGTCTGCGGTGTCCGCCCCTCGCTCTGCAATGGGTCCGGTTGTGTCTGAATGTCTGTCTGCGGTGTCCGCCCCTCGCTCTGCAATGGGTCCGGTTGTGTCTGAATGTCTGTCTGCGGTGTCCGCCCCTCGCTCTGCATGGGTCGCCTTTCGTCCTGCATGGTCCGTTGGTCTGAATGTCTGTCTGCGGTGTCCGCCCCTCGCTCTGCAATGGGTCCGGTTGTGTCTGTCTGTCTGTCTGCGGTGTCCGCCCCTCGCTCTGCAATGGGTCCGGTTTGTGTCTGAATGTCTGTCTGCGGTGTCCGCCCCTCGCTCTGCAATGGGTCCGGTTGTGTCTGAATGTCTGTCTGCGGTGTCCGCCCGTCTCTCTGCAATGGGTCCGGTTGTGTCTGAATGTCTGTCTGCGGTGTCCGCCCCGTCTCTCTGCAATGGGTCCGGTTGTGTCTGAATGTCTGTCTGCGGTGTCCGCCCCTCTCTCTGCAATGGGTCCGGTTGTGTCTGAATGTCTGTCTGCGGTGTCCGCCCCTCTCTCTGCAATGGGTCCGGTTGTGTCAGAATGTCTGTCTGCGGTGTCCGCCCCTCGCTCTGCAATGGGTCCGGTTGTGTCTGAATGTCTGTCTGCGGTGTCCGCCCCTCGCTCTGCAATGGGTCCGGTTGTGTCTGAATGTCTGTCTGCGGTGTCCGCCCCTCGCTCTGCAATGGGTCCGGTTGTGTCAGAATGTCTGTCTGCGGTGTCCGCCCCTCTCTCTGCAATGGGTCCGGTTGTGTCTGAATGTCTGTCTGCGGTGTCCGCCCCTCGCTCTGCAATGGGTCCGGTTGTGTCTGAATGTCTGTCTGCGGTGTCCGCCCCTCGCTCTGCAATGGGTCCGGTTGTGTCTGAATGTCTGTCTGCGGTGTCCGCCCCTCGCTCTGCAATGGGTCCGGTTGTGTCTGAATGTCTGTCTGCGGTGTCCGCCCCTCGCTCTGCAATGGGTCCGGTTGTGTCTGAATGTCTGTCTGCGGTGTCCGCCCCTCTCTCTGCAATGGGTCCGGTTGTGTCTGAATGTCTGTCTGCGGTGTCCGCCCCTCGCTCTGCAATGGGTCCGGTTGTGTCTGAATGTCTGTCTGCGGTGTCCGCCCGTCTCTCTGCAATGGGTTCCGGTTGTGTCTGAATGTCTGTCTGCGGTGTCCGCCCCTCTCTCTGCAATGGGTCCGGTTGTGTCTGAATGTCTGTCTGCGGTGTCCGCCCCTCTCTCTGCAATGGGTCCGGTTGTGTCTGAATGTCTGTCTGCGGTGTCCGCCCCTCGCTCTGCAATGGGTCCGGTTGTGTCTGAATGTCTGTCTGCGGTGTCCGCCCCTCGCTCTGCAATGGGTCCGGTTGTGTGTCTGAATGTCTGTCTGCGGTGTCCGCCCCTCGCTCTGCAATGGGTCCGGTTGTGTCTGAATGTCTGTCTGCGGTGTCCGCCCCTCGCTCTGCAATGGGTCCGGTTGTGTCTGAATGTCTGTCTGCGGTGTCCGCCCCTCGCTCTGCAATGGGTCCGGTTGTGTCTGAATGTCTGTCTGCGGTGTCCGCCCCTCGCTCTGCAATGGGTCCGGTTGTGTCTGAATGTCTGTCTGCGGTGTCCGCCCCTCGCTCTGCAATGGGTCCGGTTGTGTCTGAATGTCTGTCTGCGGTGTCCGCCCCTCGCTCTGCAATGGGTCCGGTTGTGTCTGAATGTCTGTCTGCGGTGTCCGCCCCTCGCTCTGCAATGGGTCCGGTTGTGTCTGAATGTCTGTCTGCGGTGTCCGCCCCTCGCTCTGCAATGGGTCCGGTTGTGTCTGAATGTCTGTCTGCGGTGTCCGCCCCTCGCTCTGCAATGGGTCCGGTTGTGTCTGAATGTCTGTCTGCGGTGTCCGCCCCTCGCTCTGCAATGGGTCCGGTTGTGTCTGAATGTCTGTCTGCGGTGTCCGCCCCTCGCTCTGCAATGGGTCCGGTTGTGTCTGAATGTCTGTCTGCGGTGTCCGCCCCTCGCTCTGCAATGGGTCCGGTTGTGTCTGAATGTCTGTCTGCGGTGTCCGCCCCTCGCTCTGCAATGGGTCCGGTTGTGTCTGTCTGTCTGTCTGCGGTGTCCGCCCCTCGCTCTGCAATGGGTCCGGTTGTGTCTGAATGTCTGTCTGCGGTGTCCGCCCCTCGCTCTGCAATGGGTCCGGTTGTGTCTGAATGTCTGTCTGCGGTGTCCGCCCGTCTCTCTGCAATGGGTCCGGTTGTGTCTGAATGTCTGTCTGCGGTGTCCGCCGCTCTCTCTGCAATGGGTCCGGTTGTGTCAGAATGTCTGTCTGCGGTGTCCGCCCCTCTCTCTGCAATGGGTCCGGTTGTGTCTGAATGTCTGTCTGCGGTGTCCGCCCCTCTCTCTGCAATGGGTCCGGTTGTGTCAGAATGTCTGTCTGCGGTGTCCGCCCCTCGCTCTGCAATGGGTCCGGTTGTGTCTGAATGTCTGTCTGCGGTGTCCGCCCCTCGCTCTGCAATGGGTCCGGTTGTGTCTGAATGTCTGTCTGCGGTGTCCGCCCCTCGCTCTGCAATGGGTCCGGTTGTGTCAGAATGTCTGTCTGCGGTGTCCGCCCCTCTCTCTGCAATGGGTCCGGTTGTGTCTGAATGTCTGTCTGCGGTGTCCGCCCCTCGCTCTGCAATGGGTCCGGTTGTGTCTGAATGTCTGTCTGCGGTGTCCCGCCCCTCGCTCTGCAATGGGTCCGGTTGTGTCTGAATGTCTGTCTGCGGTGTCCGCCCCTCGCTCTGCAATGGGTCCGGTTGTGTCTGAATGTCTGTCTGCGGTGTCCGCCCCTCGCTCTGCAATGGTCCGGTTGTGTCTGAATGTCTGTCTGCGGTGTCCGCCCCTCTCTCTGCAATGGGTCCGGTTGTGTCTGAATGTCTGTCTGCGGTGTCCGCCCCTCGCTCTGCAATGGGTCCGGTTGTGTCTGAATGTCTGTCTGCGGTGTCCGCCCCGTCTCTCTGCAATGGGTTCGGTTGTGTCAGAATGTCTGTCTGCGGTGTCCCGCCCCTCTCTCTGCAATGGGTCCGGTTGTGTCTGAATGTCTGTCTGCGGTGTCCGCCCCTCTCTCTGCAATGGGTCCGGTTGTGTCTGAATGTCTGTCTGCGGTGTCCGCCCCTCGCTCTGCAATGGGTCCGGTTGTGTCTGAATGTCTGTCTGCGGTGTCCGCCCCTCGCTCTGCAATGGGTCCGGTTGTGTCTGAATGTCTGTCTGCGGTGTCCGCCCCTCGCTCTGCAATGGGTCCGGTTGTGTCTGAATGTCTGTCTGCGGTGTCCGCCCCTCGCTCTGCAATGGGTCCGGTTGTGTCTGAATGTCTGTCTGCGGTGTCCGCCCCTCGCTCTGCAATGGGTCCGGTTGTGTCTGAATGTCTGTCTGCGGTGTCCGCCCCTCGCTCTGCAATGGGTCCGGTTGTGTCTGAATGTCTGTCTGCGGTGTCCGCCCCTCGCTCTGCAATGGGTCCGGTTGTGTCTGAATGTCTGTCTGCGGTGTCCGCCCCTCGCTCTGCAATGGGTCCGGTTGTGTCTGAATGTCTGTCTGCGGTGTCCGCCCCTCGCTCTGCAATGGGTCCGGTTGTGTCTGAATGTCTGTCTGCGGTGTCCGCCCCTCGCTCTGCAATGGGTCCGGTTGTGTCTGAATGTCTGTCTGCGGTGTCCGCCCCTCGCTCTGCAATGGGTCCGGTTGTGTCTGAATGTCTGTCTGCGGTGTCCGCCCCTCGCTCTGCAATGGGTCCGGTTGTGTCTGAATGTCTGTCTGCGGTGTCCGCCCCTCGCTCTGCAATGGGTCCGGTTGTGTCTGAATGTCTGTCTGCGGTGTCCGCCCCTCGCTCTGCAATGGGTCCGGTTGTGTCTGAATGTCTGTCTGCGGTGTCCGCCCCGTCTCTCTGCAATGGGTCCGGTTGTGTCAGAATGTCTGTCTGCGGTGTCCGCCCCTCGCTCTGCAATGGGTCCGGTTGTGTCTGAATGTCTGTCTGCGGTGTCCGCCCCTCTCTCTGCAATGGGTCCGGTTGTGTCATAATGTCTGTCTGCGGTGTCCGCCCGTCTCTCTGCAATGGGTCCGGTTGTGTCAGAATGTCTGTCTGCGGTGTCCGCCCCTCTCTCTGCAATGGGTCCGGTTGTGTCTGTCTGTCTGTCTGCGGTGTCCGCCCCTCGCTCTGCAATGGGTCCGGTTGTGTCTGAATGTCTGTCTGCGGTGTCCGCCCCTCGCTCTGCAATGGGTCCGGTTGTGTCTGAATGTCTGTCTGCGGTGTCCGCCCCTCGCTCTGCAATGGGTCCGGTTGTGTCTGAATGTCTGTCTGCGGTGTCCGCCCCTCGCTCTGCAATGGGTCCGGTTGTGTCTGAATGTCTGTCTGCGGTGTCCGCCCCTCGCTCTGCAATGGGTCCGGTTGTGTCATAATGTCTGTCTGCGGTGTCCGCCCCGTCTCTCTGCAATGGGTCCGGTTGTGTCTGAATGTCTGTCTGCGGTGTCCGCCCCTCTCTCTGCAATGGGTCCGGTTGTGTCTGTATGTCTGTCTGCGGTGTCCGCCCCTCGCTCTGCAATGGGTCCGGTTGTGTCTGAATGTCTGTCTGCGGTGTCCGCCCCTCGCTCTGCAATGGTCCGGTTGTGTCTGAATGTCTGTCTGCGGTGTCCGCCCCTCGCTCTGCAATGGGTCCGGTTGTGTCTGAATGTCTGTCTGCGGTGTCCGCCCCTCGCTCTGCAATGGGTCCGGTTGTGTCTGAATGTCTGTCTGCGGTGTCCGCCCCTCTCCTGCAATGGGTCCGGTTGTGTCTGAATGTCTGTCTGCGGTGTCCGCCCCTCGCTCTGCAATGGGTCCGGTTGTGTCTGAATGTCTGTCTGCGGTGTCCGCCCCTCGCTCTGCAATGGGTCCGGTTGTGTCTGAATGTCTGTCTGCGGTGTCCGCCCCTCGCTCTGCAATGGGTCCGGTTGTGTCTGAATGTCTGTCTGCGGTGTCCGCCCCTCGCTCTGCAATGGGTCCGGTTGTGTCTGAATGTCTGTCTGCGGTGTCCGCCCCTCGCTCTGCAATGGGTCCGGTTGTGTCTGAATGTCTGTCTGCGGTGTCCGCCCCTCGCTCTGCAATGGGTCCGGTTGTGTCTGAATGTCTGTCTGCGGTGTCCGCCCCTCGCTCTGCAATGGGTCCGGTTGTGTCTGAATGTCTGTCTGCGGTGTCCGCCCCTCGCTCTGCAATGGGTCCGGTTGTGTCTGAATGTCTGTCTGCGGTGTCCGCCCCTCGCTCTGCAATGGGTCCGGTTGTGTCTGAATGTCTGTCTGCGGTGTCCGCCCCTCGCTCTGCAATGGGTCCGGTTGTGTCTGAATGTCTGTCTGCGGTGTCCGCCCCTCTCTCTGCAATGGGTCCGGTTGTGTCTGAATGTCTGTCTGCGGTGTCCGCCCCTCTCTCTGCAATGGGTCCGGTTGTGTCAGAATGTCTGTCTGCGGTGTCCGCCCCTCTCTCTGCAATGGGTCCGGTTGTGTCAGAATGTCTGTCTGCGGTGTCCGCCCCTCTCTCTGCAATGGGTCCGGTTGTGTCTGAATGTCTGTCTGCGGTGTCCGCCCCTCTCTCTGCAATGGGTCCGGTTGTGTCTGAATGTCTGTCTGCGGTGTCCGCCCCTCTCTCTGCA
The DNA here is from genome assembly GCA_033296515.1 of Macrochelys suwanniensis. Lineage (NCBI taxonomy): Eukaryota > Metazoa > Chordata > Testudines > Chelydridae > Macrochelys > Macrochelys suwanniensis. The sequence goes on from CM065775.1 coordinate 335,053,019, forward strand.
ATGGGTCCGGTTGTGTCTGAATGTCTGTCTGCGGTGTCCGCCCCTCTCTCTGCAATGGGTCCGGTTGTGTCTGAATGTCTGTCTGCGGTGTCCGCCCCTCGCTCTGCAATGGGTCCGGTTGTGTCTGAATGTCTGTCTGCGGTGTCCGCCCCTCGCTCTGCAATGGGTCCGGTTGTGTCTGACTGTCTGTCTGCGGTGTCCGCCCCTCGCTCTGCAATGGGTCCGGTTGTGTCTGTCTGTCTGTCTGCGGTGTCCGCCCCTCGCTCTGCAATGGGTCCGGTTGTGTCTGTCTGTCTGTCTGCGGTGTCCGCCCCTCGCTCTGCAATGGGTCCGGTTGTGTCTGTCTGTCTGTCTGCGGTGTCCGCCCCTCGCTCTGCAATGGGTCCGGTTGTGTCTGTCTGTCTGTCTGCGGTGTCCGCCCCTCGCTCTGCAATGGGTCCGGTTGTGTCTGTCTGTCTGTCTGCGGTGTCCGCCCCTCGCTCTGCAATGGGTCCGGTTGTGTCTGTCTGTCTGTCTGCGGTGTCCGCCCCTCGCTCTGCAATGGGTCCGGTTGTGTCTGTCTGTCTGTCTGCGGTGTCCGCCCCTCGCTCTGCAATGGGTCCGGTTGTGTCTGTCTGTCTGTCTGCGGTGTCCGCCCCTCGCTCTGCAATGGGTCCGGTTGTGTCTGTCTGTCTGTCTGCGGTGTCCGCCCCTCGCTCTGCAATGGGTCCGGTTGTGTCTGACTGTCTGTCTGCGGTGTCCGCCCCTCGCTCTGCAATGGGTCCGGTTGTGTCTGTCTGTCTGTCTGCGGTGTCCGCCCCTCGCTCTGCAATGGGTCCGGTTGTGTCTGTCTGTCTGTCTGCGGTGTCCGCCCCTCGCTCTGCAATGGGTCCGGTTGTGTCTGACTGTCTGTCTGCGGTGTCCGCCCCTCGCTCTGCAATGGGTCCGGTTGTGTCTGAATGTCTGTCTGCGGTGTCCGCCCCTCGCTCTGCAATGGGTCCGGTTGTGTCTGTCTGTCTGTCTGCGGTGTCCGCCCCTCGCTCTGCAATGGGTCCGGTTGTGTCTGACTGTCTGTCTGCGGTGTCCGCCCCTCGCTCTGCAATGGGTCCGGTTGTGTCTGTCTGTCTGTCTGCGGTGTCCGCCCCTCGCTCTGCAATGGGTCCGGTTGTGTCTGACTGTCTGTCTGCGGTGTCCGCCCCTCGCTCTGCAATGGGTCCGGTTGTGTCTGACTGTCTGTCTGCGGTGTCCGCCCCTCGCTCTGCAATGGGTCCGGTTGTGTCTGACTGTCTGTCTGCGGTGTCCGCCCCTCGCTCTGCAATGGGTCCGGTTGTGTCTGACTGTCTGTCTGCGGTGTCCGCCCCTCGCTCTGCAATGGGTCCGGTTGTGTCTGACTGTCTGTCTGCGGTGTCCGCCCCTCGCTCTGCAATGGGTCCGGTTGTGTCTGACTGTCTGTCTGCGGTGTCCGCCCTCGCTCTGCAATGGGTCCGGTTGTGTCTGACTGTCTGTCTGCGGTGTCCGCCCCTCGCTCTGCAATGGGTCCGGTTGTGTCTGAATGTCTGTCTGCGGTGTCCGCCCCTCGCTCTGCAATGGGTCCGGTTGTGTCTGACTGTCTGTCTGCGGTGTCCGCCCCTCGCTCTGCAATGGGTCCGGTTGTGTCTGACTGTCTGTCTGCGGTGTCCGCCCCTCGCTCTGCAATGGGTCCGGTTGTGTCTGAATGTCTGTCTGCGGTGTCCGCCCCTCGCTCTGCAATGGGTCCGGTTGTGTCTGACTGTCTGTCTGCGGTGTCCGCCCCTCGCTCTGCAATGGGTCCGGTTGTGTCTGACTGTCTGTCTGCGGTGTCCGCCCCTCGCTCTGCAATGGGTCCGGTTGTGTCTGAATGTCTGTCTGCGGTGTCCGCCCCTCGCTCTGCAATGGGTCCGGTTGTGTCTGTCTGTCTGTCTGCGGTGTCCGCCCCTCGCTCTGCAATGGGTCCGGTTGTGTCTGAATGTCTGTCTGCGGTGTCCGCCCCTCGCTCTGCAATGGGTCCGGTTGTGTCTGTATGTCTGTCTGCGGTGTCCGCCCCGTCTCTCTGCAATGGGTCCGGTTGTGTCTGAATGTCTGTCTGCGGTGTCCGCCCCGTCTCTCTGCAATGGGTCCGGTTGTGTCTGAATGTCTGTCTGCGGTGTCCGCCCCTCTCTCTGCAATGGGTCCGGTTGTGTCTGAATGTCTGTCTGCGGTGTCCGCCCCTCTCTCTGCAATGGGTCCGGTTGTGTCTGAATGTCTGTCTGCGGTGTCCGCCCCTCTCTCTGCAATGGGTCCGGTTGTGTCTGAATGTCTGTCTGCGGTGTCCGCCCCTCTCTCTGCAATGGGTCCGGTTGTGTCTGAATGTCTGTCTGCGGTGTCCGCCCCTCTCTCTGCAATGGGTCCGGTTGTGTCTGAATGTCTGTCTGCGGTGTCCGCCCCTCTCTCTGCAATGGGTCCGGTTGTGTCTGAATGTCTGTCTGCGGTGTCCGCCCCTCGCTCTGCAATGGGTCCGGTTGTGTCTGAATGTCTGTCTGCGGTGTCCGCCCCTCGCTCTGCAATGGGTCCGGTTGTGTCTGAATGTCTGTCTGCGGTGTCCGCCCCCTCGCTCTGCAATGGGTCCGGTTGTGTCTGTCTGTCTGTCTGCGGTGTCCGCCCCTCGCTCTGCAATGGGTCCGGTTGTGTCTGAATGTCTGTCTGCGGTGTCCGCCCCTCGCTCTGCAATGGGTCCGGTTGTGTCTGAATGTCTGTCTGCGGTGTCCGCCCGTCTCTCTGCAATGGGTCCGGTTGTGTCTGAATGTCTGTCTGCGGTGTCCGCCCGCTCTCTCTGCAATGGGTCCGGTTGTGTCTGAATGTCTGTCTGCGGTGTCCGCCCGTCTCTCTGCAATGGGTCCGGTTGTGTCTGAATGTCTGTCTGCGGTGTCCGCCCCTCGCTCTGCAATGGGTCCGGTTGTGTCTGAATGTCTGTCTGCGGTGTCCGCCCCTCGCTCTGCAATGGGTCCGGTTGTGTCTGAATGTCTGTCTGCGGTGTCCGCCCCTCGCTCTGCAATGGGTCCGGTTGTGTCTGTATGTCTGTCTGCGGTGTCCGCCCCTCGCTCTGCAATGGGTCCGGTTGTGTCTGAATGTCTGTCTGCGGTGTCCGCCCCGTCTCTCTGCAATGGGTCCGGTTGTGTCTGAATGTCTGTCTGCGGTGTCCGCCCCTCGCTCTGCAATGGGTCCGGTTGTGTCTGAATGTCTGTCTGCGGTGTCCGCCCCTCTCTCTGCAATGGGTCCGGTTGTGTCTGAATGTCTGTCTGCGGTGTCCCGCCCCTCGCTCTGCAATGGGTCCGGTTGTGTCTGAATGTCTGTCTGCGGTGTCCGCCCCTCGCTCTGCAATGGGTCCGGTTGTGTCTGAATGTCTGTCTGCGGTGTCCGCCCCTCTCTCTGCAATGGGTCCGGTTGTGTCAGAATGTCTGTCTGCGGTGTCCGCCCCTCGCTCTGCAATGGGTCCGGTTGTGTCTGAATGTCTGTCTGCGGTGTCCGCCCCTCGCTCTGCAATGGGTCCGGTTGTGTCTGAATGTCTGTCTGCGGTGTCCGCCCCTCGCTCTGCAATGGGTCCGGTTGTGTCTGAATGTCTGTCTGCGGTGTCCGCCCCTCGCTCTGCAATGGGTCCGGTTGTGTCTGAATGTCTGTCTGCGGTGTCCGCCCCTCGCTCTGCAATGGGTCCGGTTGTGTCTGAATGTCTGTCTGCGGTGTCCGCCCCTCGCTCTGCAATGGGTCCGGTTGTGTCTGAATGTCTGTCTGCGGTGTCCGCCCCTCGCTCTGCAATGGGTCCGGTTGTGTCTGAATGTCTGTCTGCGGTGTCCGCCCCTCGCTCTGCAATGGGTCCGGTTGTGTCTGAATGTCTGTCTGCGGTGTCCGCCCCTCGCTCTGCAATGGGTCCGGTTGTGTCTGAATGTCTGTCTGCGGTGTCCGCCCCTCGCTCTGCAATGGGTCCGGTTGTGTCTGAATGTCTGTCTGCGGTGTCCGCCCCTCGCTCTGCAATGGGTCCGGTTGTGTCTGAATGTCTGTCTGCGGTGTCCGCCCCTCGCTCTGCAATGGGTCCGGTTGTGTCTGAATGTCTGTCTGCGGTGTCCGCCCCTCGCTCTGCAATGGGTCCGGTTGTGTCTGAATGTCTGTCTGCGGTGTCCGCCCCTCGCTCTGCAATGGGTCCGGTTGTGTCTGAATGTCTGTCTGCGGTGTCCGCCCCTCGCTCTGCAATGGGTCCGGTTGTGTCTGAATGTCTGTCTGCGGTGTCCGCCCCTCGCTCTGCAATGGGTCCGGTTGTGTCTGAATGTCTGTCTGCGGTGTCCGCCCCTCGCTCTGCAATGGGTCCGGTTGTGTCTGAATGTCTGTCTGCGGTGTCCGCCCCTCGCTCTGCAATGGGTCCGGTTGTGTCTGAATGTCTGTCTGCGGTGTCCGCCCCTCGCTCTGCAATGGGTCCGGTTGTGTCTGAATGTCTGTCTGCGGTGTCCGCCCCTCTCTCTGCAATGGGTCCGGTTGTGTCTGAATGTCTGTCTGCGGTGTCCGCCCCTCGCTCTGCAATGGGTCCGGTTGTGTCTGAATGTCTGTCTGCGGTGTCCGCCCCTCGCTCTGCAATGGGTCCGGTTGTGTCTGAATGTCTGTCTGCGGTGTCCGCCCCGTCTCTCTGCAATGGGTCCGGTGTGTCTGAATGTCTGTCTGCGGTGTCCGCCCCTCTCTCTGCAATGGGTCCGGTTGTGTCTGAATGTCTGTCTGCGGTGTCCGCCCCTCGCTCTGCAATGGGTCCGGTTGTGTCTGAATGTCTGTCTGCGGTGTCCGCCCCGTCTCTCTGCAATGGGTCCGGTTGTGTCTGAATGTCTGTCTGCGGTGTCCGCCCCTCGCTCTGCAATGGGTCCGGTTGTGTCTGAATGTCTGTCTGCGGTGTCCGCCCCTCGCTCTGCAATGGGTCCGGTTGTGTCTGAATGTCTGTCTGCGGTGTCCGCCCCTCGCTCTGCAATGGGTCCGGTTGTGTCTGAATGTCTGTCTGCGGTGTCCGCCCCTCGCTCTGCAATGGGTCCGGTTGTGTCTGAATGTCTGTCTGCGGTGTCCGCCCTCGCTCTGCAATGGGTCCGGTTGTGTCTGAATGTCTGTCTGCGGTGTCCGCCCCTCGCTCTGCAATGGGTCCGGTTGTGTCTGAATGTCTGTCTGCGGTGTCCGCCCCTCGCTCTGCAATGGGTCCGGTTGTGTCTGAATGTCTGTCTGCGGTGTCCGCCCCTCGCTCTGCAATGGGTCCGGTTGTGTCTGAATGTCTGTCTGCGGTGTCCGCCCCGTCTCTCTGCAATGGGTCCGGTTGTGTCTGAATGTCTGTCTGCGGTGTCCGCCCCTCGCTCTGCAATGGGTCCGGTTGTGTCTGAATGTCTGTCTGCGGTGTCCGCCCCTCGCTCTGCAATGGGTCCGGTTGTGTCTGAATGTCTGTCTGCGGTGTCCGCCCCTCGCTCTGCAATGGGTCCGGTTGTGTCTGAATGTCTGTCTGCGGTGTCCGCCCCTCGCTCTGCAATGGGTCCGGTTGTGTCTGAATGTCTGTCTGCGGTGTCCGCCCCTCGCTCTGCAATGGGTCCGGTTGTGTCTGAATGTCTGTCTGCGGTGTCCGCCCCTCGCTCTGCAATGGGTCCGGTTGTGTCTGAATGTCTGTCTGCGGTGTCCGCCCCTCGCTCTGCAATGGGTCCGGTTGTGTCTGAATGTCTGTCTGCGGTGTCCGCCCCTCGCTCTGCAATGGGTCCGGTTGTGTCTGAATGTCTGTCTGCGGTGTCCGCCCCTCGCTCTGCAATGGGTCCGGTTGTGTCTGAATGTCTGTCTGCGGTGTCCGCCCCTCGCTCTGCAATGGGTCCGGTTGTGTCTGAATGTCTGTCTGCGGTGTCCGCCCCTCGCTCTGCAATGGGTCCGGTTGTGTCTGAATGTCTGTCTGCGGTGTCCGCCCCTCGCTCTGCAATGGGTCCGGTTGTGTCTGAATGTCTGTCTGCGGTGTCCGCCCCTCGCTCTGCAATGGGTCCGGTTGTGTCTGAATGTCTGTCTGCGGTGTCCGCCCCTCGCTCTGCAATGGGTCCGGTTGTGTCTGAATGTCTGTCTGCGGTGTCCGCCCCTCGCTCTGCAATGGGGTCCGGTTGTGTCTGAATGTCTGTCTGCGGTGTCCGCCCCTCGCTCTGCAATGGGTCCGGTTGTGTCTGAATGTCTGTCTGCGGTGTCCGCCCCTCGCTCTGCAATGGGTCCGGTTGTGTCTGAATGTCTGTCTGCGGTGTCCGCCCCTCGCTCTGCAATGGGTCCGGTTGTGTCTGAATGTCTGTCTGCGGTGTCCGCCCCTCGCTCTGCAATGGGTCCGGTTGTGTCTGAATGTCTGTCTGCGGTGTCCGCCCCTCGCTCTGCAATGGGTCCGGTTGTGTCTGAATGTCTGTCTGCGGTGTCCGCCCCTCGCTCTGCAATGGGTCCGGTTGTGTCTGAATGTCTGTCTGCGGTGTCCGCCCCTCGCTCTGCAATGGGTCCGGTTGTGTCTGAATGTCTGTCTGCGGTGTCCGCCCCTCGCTCTGCAATGGGTCCGGTTGTGTCTGTCTGTCTGTCTGCGGTGTCCGCCCCTCGCTCTGCAATGGGTCCGGTTGTGTCTGAATGTCTGTCTGCGGTGTCCGCCCCTCGCTCTGCAATGGGTCCGGTTGTGTCTGAATGTCTGTCTGCGGTGTCCGCCCCGTCTCTCTGCAATGGGTCCGGTTGTGTCTGAATGTCTGTCTGCGGTGTCCGCCCCGTCTCTCTGCAATGGGTCCGGTTGTGTCAGAATGTCTGTCTGCGGTGTCCGCCCCTCTCTCTGCAATGGGTCCGGTTGTGTCTGAATGTCTGTCTGCGGTGTCCGCCCCTCTCTCTGCAATGGGTCCGGTTGTGTCAGAATGTCTGTCTGCGGTGTCCGCCCCTCGCTCTGCAATGGGTCCGGTTGTGTCTGAATGTCTGTCTGCGGTGTCCGCCCCTCGCTCTGCAATGGGTCCGGTTGTGTCTGAATGTCTGTCTGCGGTGTCCGCCCCTCGCTCTGCAATGGGTCCGGTTGTGTCAGAATGTCTGTCTGCGGTGTCCGCCCCTCTCTCTGCAATGGGTCCGGTTGTGTCTGAATGTCTGTCTGCGGTGTCCGCCCCTCGCTCTGCAATGGGTCCGGTTGTGTCTGAATGTCTGTCTGCGGTGTCCCGCCCCTCGCTCTGCAATGGGTCCGGTTGTGTCTGAATGTCTGTCTGCGGTGTCCGCCCCTCGCTCTGCAATGGGTCCGGTTGTGTCTGAATGTCTGTCTGCGGTGTCCGCCCCTCGCTCTGCAATGGGTCCGGTTGTGTCTGAATGTCTGTCTGCGGTGTCCGCCCCTCTCTCTGCAATGGGTCCGGTTGTGTCTGAATGTCTGTCTGCGGTGTCCGCCCCTCGCTCTGCAATGGGTCCGGTTGTGTCTGAATGTCTGTCTGCGGTGTCCGCCCCGTCTCTCTGCAATGGGTCGGTTGTGTCAGAATGTCTGTCTGCGGTGTCCGCCCCTCTCTCTGCAATGGGTCCGGTTGTGTCTGAATGTCTGTCTGCGGTGTCCGCCCCTCTCTCTGCAATGGGTCCGGTTGTGTCTGAATGTCTGTCTGCGGTGTCCGCCCCTCGCTCTGCAATGGGTCCGGTTGTGTCTGAATGTCTGTCTGCGGTGTCCGCCCCTCGCTCTGCAATGGGTCCGGTTGTGTCTGAATGTCTGTCTGCGGTGTCCGCCCCTCGCTCTGCAATGGGTCCGGTTGTGTCTGAATGTCTGTCTGCGGTGTCCGCCCCTCGCTCTGCAATGGGTCCGGTTGTGTCTGAATGTCTGTCTGCGGTGTCCGCCCCTCGCTCTGCAATGGGTCCGGTTGTGTCTGAATGTCTGTCTGCGGTGTCCGCCCCTCGCTCTGCAATGGGTCCGGTTGTGTCTGAATGTCTGTCTGCGGTGTCCGCCCCTCGCTCTGCAATGGGTCCGGTTGTGTCTGAATGTCTGTCTGCGGTGTCCGCCCCTCGCTCTGCAATGGGTCCGGTTGTGTCTGAATGTCTGTCTGCGGTGTCCGCCCCTCGCTCTGCAATGGGTCCGGTTGTGTCTGAATGTCTGTCTGCGGTGTCCGCCCCTCGCTCTGCAATGGGTCCGGTTGTGTCTGAATGTCTGTCTGCGGTGTCCGCCCCTCGCTCTGCAATGGGTCCGGTTGTGTCTGAATGTCTGTCTGCGGTGTCCGCCCCTCGCTCTGCAATGGGTCCGGTTGTGTCTGAATGTCTGTCTGCGGTGTCCGCCCCTCGCTCTGCAATGGGTCCGGTTGTGTCTGAATGTCTGTCTGCGGTGTCCGCCCCTCGCTCTGCAATGGGTCCGGTTGTGTCTGTCTGTCTGTCTGCGGTGTCCGCCCCTCGCTCTGCAATGGGTCCGGTTGTGTCTGTCTGTCTGTCTGCGGTGTCCGCCCCTCGCTCTGCAATGGGTCCGGTTGTGTCTGAATGTCTGTCTGCGGTGTCCGCCCCTCGCTCTGCAATGGGTCCGGTTGTGTCTGAATGTCTGTCTGCGGTGTCCGCCCGTCTCTCTGCAATGGGTCCGGTTGTGTCTGAATGTCTGTCTGCGGTGTCCGCCCGTCTCTCTGCAATGGGTCCGGTTGTGTCAGAATGTCTGTCTGCGGTGTCCGCCCCTCTCTCTGCAATGGGTCCGGTTGTGTCTGAATGTCTGTCTGCGGTGTCCGCCCCTCTCTCTGCAATGGGTCCGGTTGTGTCAGAATGTCTGTCTGCGGTGTCCGCCCCTCGCTCTGCAATGGGTCCGGTTGTGTCTGAATGTCTGTCTGCGGTGTCCGCCCCTCGCTCTGCAATGGGTCCGGTTGTGTCTGAATGTCTGTCTGCGGTGTCCGCCCCTCGCTCTGCAATGGGTCCGGTTGTGTCAGAATGTCTGTCTGCGGTGTCCGCCCCTCTCTCTGCAATGGGTCCGGTTGTGTCTGAATGTCTGTCTGCGGTGTCCGCCCCTCGCTCTGCAATGGGTCCGGTTGTGTCTGAATGTCTGTCTGCGGTGTCCGCCCCTCGCTCTGCAATGGGTCCGGTTGTGTCTGAATGTCTGTCTGCGGTGTCCGCCCCTCGCTCTGCAATGGGTCCGGTTGTGTCTGAATGTCTGTCTGCGGTGTCCGCCCCTCGCTCTGCAATGGGTCCGGTTGTGTCTGAATGTCTGTCTGCGGTGTCCGCCCCTCTCTCTGCAATGGGTCCGGTTGTGTCTGAATGTCTGTCTGCGGTGTCCGCCCCTCGCTCTGCAATGGGTCCGGTTGTGTCTGAATGTCTGTCTGCGGTGTCCGCCCGTCTCTCTGCAATGGGTTCGGTTGTGTCAGAATGTCTGTCTGCGGTGTCCGCCCCTCTCTCTGCAATGGGTCCGGTTGTGTCTGAATGTCTGTCTGCGGTGTCCGCCCCTCTCTCTGCAATGGGTCCGGTTGTGTCTGAATGTCTGTCTGCGGTGTCCGCCCCTCGCTCTGCAATGGGTCCGGTTGTGTCTGAATGTCTGTCTGCGGTGTCCGCCCCTCGCTCTGCAATGGGTCCGGTTGTGTCTGAATGTCTGTCTGCGGTGTCCGCCCCTCGCTCTGCAATGGGTCCGGTTGTGTCTGAATGTCTGTCTGCGGTGTCCGCCCCTCGCTCTGCAATGGGTCCGGTTGTGTCTGAATGTCTGTCTGCGGTGTCCGCCCCTCGCTCTGCAATGGGTCCGGTTGTGTCTGAATGTCTGTCTGCGGTGTCCGCCCCTCGCTCTGCAATGGGTCCGGTTGTGTCTGAATGTCTGTCTGCGGTGTCCGCCCCTCGCTCTGCAATGGGTCCGGTTGTGTCTGAATGTCTGTCTGCGGTGTCCGCCCCTCGCTCTGCAATGGGTCCGGTTGTGTCTGAATGTCTGTCTGCGGTGTCCGCCCCTCGCTCTGCAATGGGTCCGGTTGTGTCTGAATGTCTGTCTGCGGTGTCCGCCCCTCGCTCTGCAATGGGTCCGGTTGTGTCTGAATGTCTGTCTGCGGTGTCCGCCCCTCGCTCTGCAATGGGTCCGGTTGTGTCTGAATGTCTGTCTGCGGTGTCCGCCCCTCGCTCTGCAATGGGTCCGGTTGTGTCTGAATGTCTGTCTGCGGTGTCCGCCCCTCGCTCTGCAATGGGTCCGGTTGTGTCTGAATGTCTGTCTGCGGTGTCCGCCCGTCTCTCTGCAATGGGTCCGGTTGTGTCAGAATGTCTGTCTGCGGTGTCCGCCCCTCGCTCTGCAATGGGTCCGGTTGTGTCTGAATGTCTGTCTGCGGTGTCCGCCCCTCTCTCTGCAATGGGTCCGGTTGTGTCATAATGTCTGTCTGCGGTGTCCGCCCGTCTCTCTGCAATGGGTCCGGTTGTGTCAGAATGTCTGTCTGCGGTGTCCGCCCCTCTCTCTGCAATGGGTCCGGTTGTGTCTGTCTGTCTGTCTGCGGTGTCCGCCCCTCGCTCTGCAATGGGTCCGGTTGTGTCTGAATGTCTGTCTGCGGTGTCCGCCCCTCGCTCTGCAATGGGTCCGGTTGTGTCTGAATGTCTGTCTGCGGTGTCCGCCCCTCGCTCTGCAATGGGTCCGGTTGTGTCTGAATGTCTGTCTGCGGTGTCCGCCCCTCGCTCTGCAATGGGTCCGGTTGTGTCTGAATGTCTGTCTGCGGTGTCCGCCCCTCGCTCTGCAATGGGTCCGGTTGTGTCATAATGTCTGTCTGCGGTGTCCGCCCGTCTCTCTGCAATGGGTCCGGTTGTGTCAGAATGTCTGTCTGCGGTGTCCGCCCCTCTCTCTGCAATGGGTCCGGTTGTGTCTGTCTGTCTGTCTGCGGTGTCCGCCCCTCGCTCTGCAATGGGTCCGGTTGTGTCTGAATGTCTGTCTGCGGTGTCCGCCCCTCGCTCTGCAATGGGTCCGGTTGTGTCTGAATGTCTGTCTGCGGTGTCCGCCCCTCGCTCTGCAATGGGTCCGGTTGTGTCTGAATGTCTGTCTGCGGTGTCCGCCCCTCGCTCTGCAATGGGTCCGGTTGTGTCTGAATGTCTGTCTGCGGTGTCCGCCCCTCTCCCTGCAATGGGTCCGGTTGTGTCTGAATGTCTGTCTGCGGTGTCCGCCCCTCGCTCTGCAATGGGTCCGGTTGTGTCTGAATGTCTGTCTGCGGTGTCCGCCCCTCGCTCTGCAATGGGTCCGGTTGTGTCTGAATGTCTGTCTGCGGTGTCCGCCCCTCGCTCTGCAATGGGTCCGGTTGTGTCTGAATGTCTGTCTGCGGTGTCCGCCCCTCGCTCTGCAATGGGTCCGGTTGTGTCTGAATGTCTGTCTGCGGTGTCCGCCCCTCGCTCTGCAATGGGTCCGGTTGTGTCTGAATGTCTGTCTGCGGTGTCCGCCCCTCGCTCTGCAATGGGTCCGGTTGTGTCTGAATGTCTGTCTGCGGTGTCCGCCCCTCGCTCTGCAATGGGTCCGGTTGTGTCTGAATGTCTGTCTGCGGTGTCCGCCCCTCGCTCTGCAATGGGTCCGGTTGTGTCTGAATGTCTGTCTGCGGTGTCCGCCCCTCTCTCTGCAATGGGTCCGGTTGTGTCTGAATGTCTGTCTGCGGTGTCCGCCCCTCTCTCTGCAATGGGTCCGGTTGTGTCTGAATGTCTGTCTGCGGTGTCCGCCCCTCGCTCTGCAATGGGTCCGGTTGTGTCTGAATGTCTGTCTGCGGTGTCCGCCCCTCTCTCTGCAATGGGTCCGGTTGTGTCTGAATGTCTGTCTGCGGTGTCCGCCCCTCTCTCTGCAATGGGTCTGGTTGTGTCTGTCTGTCTGTCTGCGGTGTCCGCCCCTCGCTCTGCAATGGGTCTGGTTGTGTCTGTCTGTCTGTCTGCGGTGTCCGCCCCTCGCTCTGCAGTGGGTCCGGTTGTGTCTGAATGTCTGTCTGTCTGCGGTGTCTGCTTGTCTGTAAGTCAGCTGTCTGTACTGCGTCCGCCTGTCTCTCTGCAATGACAGACAGACACACGGACAGGCCGGCCACTGGCCGGACCGAGCGTCTCTCGCCTCCCGGCCTGGCCCGGCCTGAACCGACCCGCTCCCCTCAGGCTCGGGAGGGCGGCGGCCCCTTTAAGAGCGGCTGCCCCTCCCCCCGCCGCCGCTGCTGCTGCTGACAAGATGGCGGCGACGGCGGCGGCGGGGCCCGCGGGTCCGGCCGGGCCCGAGAGCCGGGTGCTGGGCTACACCCTGCACCGCTGGAGCAGCTTCTCCTCCACCTACCTGCCCGAGTGAGTGACCGAGCCGCCGCCGGGGCCGAGCGCGGCGTCCGTCCCCCGCGCCCGCCGGGCCCCGCCGCAGCGCTCTGGGCCTGCGCGGGCCGCGGGGGCAGGGCCGCGGGGGCGAGGCGGCCCCGGGGCAGGGAGAGCTGGCGCGGCGGGGAGCCGGGGTGGCTGCGGACACGTCTCCCCAGCGCCTCCCGGGGCTTGCCCGCAGCCCGGCTCCGATCCCAGCCGCGCCGGGGGCCGAGGAGCCCGGGGCGGGGTGGCCGCTCCCAGCCCGGGGCCGCGCCTTGCCCCCCCCCCCACCCCGGCCGCCGAGGGAGAAGAGAGGCCGGCGGGGGTCTCGGAGCGCGGTGTCCTGAGCAACGCTGAGCGGTGGCTGCGGGCAGGGGGGACCCCGGAATCGGGGGCAGCTTTAACCCGGGGCAGGGAGCGACCCGATCCTTTCCTCGCTGAAACGTGCCCCCCCCCCCCCCCCGACACCATGGGACAAAACCAGGGACAGTCCTGTCCCCGCGCCCTGTCCCTGCGGCGTGGCTAGGCGGCCTTCGCCTGGTGCCCGTGTCCTTCCCCTCACTTCACCTCCCTCTGCGCGCCTCTGACGTGCTAACCGGGCAGTGAAGGGGCTGTTCGCTCCACAGCCCACACTCTGCCTGTTGTTAGGAGTTGGTGTTCGCTGTCCCTGTCTGTACGGTGATTTTTTATTTATTTTTTTTTGCTGGTTGTAAGTAGGCTTTAAGGTTTGATCCAGGCTTGACGAATGTAGCTCGAAGTTGCATTTTACCGTATTCATGTAGCATCATTCACACCGAAGTGGCGAAATCTCTGTGAATGCGAATCTAGGTCACACGGCCCGCTAGTTATGACCGGTTACATTCATAGAATCATAGAATATCAGGGTTGGAAGGGACCTTAGGAGGTCATCTAGTCCAACCCCCTGCTCAAAGCAGGACCAATCTCCAATTTTTGCCCCAGATCCCTAAATGGCCCCCTCAAGGATTGAACTCACAACCCTGGGTTTAGCAGGCCAATGCTCAAACCACTGAGCTATCCCTCCCCCCAATTCCTATGGCTGTTGACAGTAAAATGTATAAACTTAATAAGTAGCATAAAAATAGTATGACCTGGATTTATTCTTAGTGGTGTCGACCGGTTCTCTATAAAGTGCCCTTATGTGTCAGCAATCTGACCATCGGCATGAAACAATCCATTAAATTCTGGTTGAGCTAGAGCACATCTTCTAGACAGGTTTCAGTGTAGTAGCCATGTTAGTCTGTGTCAGCAAAATGAAAATAAGAGAGAAAAACTTGTAGCACCTTAGAGACTAACAAATTTATTTCAGCATAAGCTTTCGTGGGTTGTTACCCACTTCATCGGATGCATGGAATGGAACATACAGTACACAGATATTTATACAGTCAGAGAAACAGGGCCTAATCACATCCGCCACGCCATCAGGGGCTCATTCACCTGCACATCTACCAATGTGATATATGCCATCATGTGCCAGCAATGCCCCTCTGCCATGTACATTGGCCAAACCGGACAGTCTCTACACAAAAGAATAAATGGACATAAATCTGACATCAGAAATCATAACATTCAAAAACCAGTAGGAGAACACTTCAACCTCCCTAATCACTCAGTGACAGACTTGAGGGTAGCAGTGTTGTGACAGATTAACTCCAAAAGCAGACTTCAAAGAGAAACTATTGAACTCGAATTGATATGCAAACTAGGTTGCATTGCGTCCGGATTAAACAGAGATTTGGAATGGCTCAGCCATTACGTTAATTGAATCTATTTCCCTTAAGTTAACGATCCTCATTCACACCTGTGTGACCATCATGTTTATCACTTCAAAGGTTTTTCTTCCCCTGCTGTTATGGTTCCTCTCAACTAATTCGCCTCTTAAGGTTGGTCTATGCACCTCCACCTTATCATGTTTCTCTGACTGTATAAATATCTGTCTACTGTATGTTTCATTCCATGCATCCGATGAAGTGGGTAACAACCCACGAAAGCTTATGCTGAAATAAATTTGTTAGTCTCTAAGGTGCTACAAGTTTTTCTTTCTTATTTTCATCTTCTAGACAGACATCCAGTCTTGACTTAGACTTCAAGCGATGGAGTTGTCTCATCCTTTCTGTCTATTTCCAATGGTTAATTACCTTTACTCATGATTTTAAAGAAAGTGTTTTACTTCCAGTTTATTTATTTTTTTTACTTCAGCTTCCAGCTATTGGATCTGGTTATGCTTTTGCAAGTCTGGATTCCTTTAGTGGCAGATATCTGCTCTGTGTATGCACTCCTAGGCTGTGACCAACTCATCTCTTCACCTTGCCTTTGATAAGGCATATAGACTAAACTCTCTCTCTTTGTAAGGCTTGTTTTCCAGACTTTGACTCAATCTTGCAGTTGTTTGCTTTAAAATTTTTTTGAGAAGCATCAGGGTTGATACCAGAACTGAACGTAGTATTACAGTATTGGTCTCACCAGTGCTATTTACAAAGGTAAAAACTCCCCACTGAATAGTTCTGCTTATACAGCCAAGCATCCTCTTAGCCCTCTTTGCCACAGCATCTCATCAGGTGTTTGTGGTTGGAGGCTATCTACATTGCTGATCTAAGTTTTTTACAGAGTCTCTGCTCTTCGGGATACAATCTCCTATCCTGTAAATATGACTTATGTTTGTGGATGTGGCACCTTACATTTAACTGTATTAAAATTAGGGCTGTCAAGCGATTTAAAAAAAAAATCACAATTAACCGCACGATTAAACAATAATAGAATAACATTTATTTAAATATTTTTGGATGTTTTCTACATTTTCAAATATATTGATTTCAGTTACAACACAGAATACAAAGTGTACAGTGATCACTTAATACTTATTTTTGATTACAAATATTTGCACTGTAAAAAAACAAAATAAATATTTTTCAATTCACCTAATACCAGTACTATAGTGCAATCTCTTTATTATGAAAGTTGAACTTACAAATGTAGAATTATGTACAAAAAAAACTGCATTCAAAAGTAAAACAATGTCTAACTTTAGAGCCTACAAGTCTGCTCAGTCCTACTTCAGCCAATCGCTCAAACAGGTTTGGTTACAATTTGCAGGAGACAATGCTGGCGTTGCAAGACTTTAACGTGCTAGATGTGCTAAAGATTCATATGTCCCTTTATGCTTCAACCACCATTCCAGAGGACATGCATCCATGCTGATGACGGGTTCTGCTCGATAACGATCCAAAGCAGAATGGACCGACACATGTTCATTTTCATCATCATAGTCAGATGCCACCAGCAGAAGGTTGATTTTCTTTTTTGGTGGTTCGGGTTCTGTTATTTCCACATCTGAGCGTTGCTCTTTTAAGACTTCTGAAAGCATACCCCACGCCTTTTCCCCCCTCAGATTTTGGAAGGCACTTCAGATTCTTAAACCTTGTGTCCTGTTCTGTAGCTATTTTTAGAAATCTCACATTGGTACCTTCTTTGCGTTTTGTCAAATCTGCGGTGAAAAAGTTCTTAAAACAAACATATTCTGGGTCATCATCCAAGACTACTATAACATGAAATATATGGCAGAATGTGGGTAAAACAGAACAGGAGACATACAATTCTCTCCCAAGGAGTTCAGTCACAAATTTAATTAATGCATTTTTTTTTTAAGAAGCATTATCAGCATGGAAACATGTCCTCTGGAATGGTGGCAGAAGCATGAAGGGGCATATGAATGTTCAGCATATCTGGGATGTAAATTTCTTGCAACACCGGCTACAAAAGTGCCATGCAAACGCCTCTTCTCACTTTCAGGTGACATTGTAAATAAGAGGGCAGCAGTATCTTCCGTAAATGTAAACAAACTTGTTTGTCTTAGCGATTGGCTGAACAAGAAGTATGACTGAGTGGATTTGTAGGCTCTAAACTTTAATATTGTTTTGTTTTTGAGTGCAGTTATGTAACAAAAATCTACCTTTTAAAATTTCTCTTTCATGACAAAGATTGTGCTACAGTACTTGAATGAGGTGACTTGAAAAATACTGTTTCTTTTATCATTTTTACAGAGCAAATATTTGTAATAAAAAATATTAAGTGAGCACTATACACTTTGTATTCTGTGCTGTAATAGAAATCAATATACTTGAAAATGTAGAAAAACATCCAAAAATATTTAATACATTTCAATTGGTATTCTGTTGTATCTGTTGTATTCTGTGTTAATCGTGTGAGTTAACTGCACTTAATCGACAGCCCTAATTAAAATGTATGTTTTAGTGTGCCCAGATTATTAGCAATCTGGATTACTTTGTATTGGTGACACGTCCTTTAAAGTTGTTGTTGTAATTTTTCTGTTGTATAAAATCATTGCTGCTGAAGTTTGCATGTTTTCTTCCAGATCATTGATAAATATTGAATAGTTGGTCTGAGAATGATCCTAGTGGTAATGGACTAAAACCCCTCACTTGATGATTTCACACTGACTGCTATGTTTGGAGACCTAATTTAAACATGATACCAAATGTAAAGGCAAGGAGCAGTACTTTCCCTTGGCTGCAGGCTAATGTATTCTGCCACTCTTTAAATAGAGAAATGTTCAGTGAAAGCAGCATAGGAAGGAGTATTGAAATTCTGAAAAAATCCTCTGGGAGAGGAGATACAGGATGTACACCATGACACAGTTAAAACAAGCCAAGTTTTAAAAGTAGACAAGACCAGACCAAATTATGGTCCAAAAATGTTGCTAGGGCCCACAGTTAAAACATAGTCCAGTCCTGCCTACACTGTAAGTCTGAATTATTTAAACCATAATGGGGCATGCTAGGAGACTATGTACTACTGTGTTATGGATTGAATTAATGCTGGTTTCCTAAAAATGATTAGCCCTGTCACTTGGAGTGGAACCATGCTAACTACAGTTGTGGTGAAGTACTAATGTGGACAGGGTTTCTTCTGTCCATCTCTCATGGACTCTACTAATAAAACCATGGTTTCGAGTGACTCATCTTCGGTACTCGGCATAATTTTTAATGTGAAACAAAATTATGAAATGCAAAATCCTTGTCCCTGCTGGCCAGCTAGAGCCCTGCTAGCAACAGCTTTTTGAATGCTAGTGGGGATCTGAAACCATTGTTGACTTAAACTGCTAAGTGGATAAAATGTAGTAGGCTTGGAACTGAAGTTTAATTTTTAAACAGTTAACATGATTCTAGGTATTCTCCCTGAATATTACACAAATATTTGTAGGGAGCATTCAGAGAACTCTCTGGTTGTTTTCTGTTAATATGGGGATGGGGCCAAAAGCCTGGAAGTATGGCCAGTACTTGGCAATCCACTCACCTGTTTGGCATTGACAATAGAGACAGCTTCTCTGGGGACTTTTTTGTTTTTTTTTGTTGCAGGTTGGTGATTGCTAAGCTATTAGTTATTGCAGAATCTGAGTTCAGACTCTTTAAAAATAGGTTTAGTGTCTGTTTATAGAGAACCTTCCAAATATCACCCAAGGAAGTACTCTCTTGAATTTGCAGAAGGACAGCTCCAGCATCTTTTAAAGCTGTTCCTGAGTTTCCCAAGCAGTCAAATGAAGTTAATGATGTTCAGGACAATTTTGCTGTTACTATTCAGAACTCCATGGGCAGCAGTGAGGGCTGTTGTTTCTTGGGAACGTTATGAGCTGTTCCCAGGAAAATTGAATTTGTTCTAGACTCATACTCATTGCTGGACCACTCTATAGGATTTGATAAGGTCAGTCATGGAATTCTGCTGTCCTTCCTCTGATGTCGCAGAGAGTAGCAAGATAGACTGAAGTCATCTTAGTGCTATTTCAGCTGGATGAGACTGCTCCTGGAGAGTTGTGATGAGCACCTGATCCTCCACTTTCATAGCTCTCGCTTGCCTCCCCATCTTGTTCATCTATATGAACTGCTCGGGTAGAGTGTGAAAAAGCATTGACTGAAATACCAGCAAAGTGCAAATGGCACTGAGGACCACTAACTCACTTTGCATAAACCACAGAAACATCTATCTGATTGTAGAGTATCAGAGGGGTAGCCATGTTAGTCTGGATCTGTAGAAGCGACAAAGAGTCATGTGGCACCTTATAGACTAACAGACGTATTGGAACGTAAGCTTTTGTGGGTGAATACCCACTTCTTCAGATGCATGCAGTGGAAATGTCCAGGGGCACGTATACAGAGAGTATAGCGTATATAAGGTGTCACAGAGAGTATACCTGCCCCTGGGCATTTCCACTGCATGCATCTGAAGAAGTGGGTATTCACCCACGAAAGCTTAAGCTCCAATACGTCTGTTAGTCTACGAGGTGCCACAGGACTCTTTGTCGCCTCTATCTGATTGTAATGACTTGAGTCACTTGATCTGAACTGGATTTGTTGACAATTCTTTTTAAGGGAGTACATCTTGGTGTATATTAAATACAGTACGTGGAAAGAAGGGAATGGGCATTGGTACCTTTTAATGTCCCATAAGTGCATTCCACTGGGGCTATCTTTCTAGCACGTAGCAGCCTGAACCTCCAAAATAGTGCCTAGTTTAGTCATCGTTTTATGGTGTTGGAGTAGCTTGATACCTGCAAGACAAGAAGAAAAACTGGATTTTCCTTCCATCTCTTGCTCTGACTCACTGTAAACTGACATTGCCAAAGAGCTGGCAGGCTCAGCCCCCTGGTAAGAAAGTGCTGTCTCCTGTTGCTGACAGGTTTGTTGTGACGTTTTCCACCCTTAAAAATCCCCCCCCCCCCTTTTTTTCCCCTCTGTAAACGGATAAAACTGGAAAATTCCCTTCAGGGTTTTTATTAAGTGAAACAGAAAAGGTGTACTGTGTTTCACTTCATAAGTGTATATATTCCTCAGACACAAAACTGCATACATCGTCCAGAATTGTTTTAGTCCAGGGGAATTCTGCACATGCACAGAATTCATGTCCCCTGCAGATTCTCCCCTCCCCCCCCTCCCCCCCCCCCCCCCCCCGCAGAAAATACATTCTGATGGAGAGGTGCTGTAGTTATGCCTTTTGCCCACCAGGGGTTGCTATGGCACCAGAACAGAGGGTACCTGGCTCACCTGCCATAGCAGGTACTTTTCTGTACTTTTCCCACACATACCCAACAACCCTCCAGGTTCACTCCCAGGCTCCTTCCCAGCAATCACTTCCTTCTCCCTCAGTTCCTCCATTTCCTCTGACTCCCCCAAGACTTTGCAGTGCTTTTGAGGGATGTAAGGAATATGTTTCTGTATTGTAATTTAAATGAATTATTACTCAAAGTTCTGTGTTAATATGCCTAGTAAGGAATCTATTTGTCAAACATTTTCTGAATCTTTTTTGTTGTCTGTATTGTTAGACATATTTGCTGACAGGTATTTTGAAATAAATTACCAAAATAATTAAAACTGGCATGATTATATTGTGTGTTTGACAAATAAAATATGCAGAATTTTTACTTTTTTGAGGCAGAATTCCCCCCAGGAGTAAACTATCTACCATTCTTGTATTTACCTTTAGATATGGATATACTTGCTTTTTCACAATCTAACCTATTAAGTTTTGATCAGAACAGTCAAAGTGCTAATAATGTGTTTGACTCTGAGTTGGCTGGAGTGGCATTCCATTTTCTTTTTTTGAAAACTAATAACATTCTGAGTTCAGCTGCCCGGGTTTTTGAAATTATATTTCCACAGTTTTTCTAAATAACTGATGTGACAAGTCCTGTACTTAGGAAGGAAGAATCCTATGCACTGCTGCAGACCAAGGACTGAGTGGCTAGGCAGCAGTTCTGCAGAAAAGGACCTAGAGGTTATGGTGGACGAGAAGCTGGATATGAGTCAACAGTGTGCCCTTGTTGCCAAGAAGGCTAACGGCATTTTGGGCTGTATAAGTAGGAGCATTTCCAGCAAATCGAGGGACGTGATCGTTCCCCTCTATTTGGCATTGGTGAGGCCTCATCTGGAGTACTGTGTCCAGTTTTGGGCCCCACACTACAAGAAGGATGTGGAAAAATTGGAGCGAATCCAGCGGAGGGCAATTAAAATGATCAGGGGGCTAGAGCACATGACTCATGGGGAGAGGCTGAGGTAACTGGGCTTATTTAGTCTGCAGAAGAGAAGAATGAGGGGGGATTTGATAGCTGCTTTCAACTACCTAAAAGGGGGTTCCAAAGAGGATGGATCTAGACTGTTCTCAGTGGTACCAGATGACAGAACAAGGAGTAATGGTCTCAAGTTGCAGAGGGGGAGGTTTAGGTTGGATGTTAGGAAAAACATTTTCACTTGGAGGTTGGTGAAGCACTGCAATGGGTTACCTAGGGAGGTGGTGGAATCTCTTTCCGTAGAGGTTTTTAAGGTCAGGCTTGACAGCGAAGGCCTGGCTGGGATGATCTAGTTGGGGATTAGGTCCTGCTTTGAGCAGGGGGTTGGATTAGATGACCTCCTGAGAGTCCCTTCCAACTCTGATATTCTATGATATTCCCCTGCTGATAATAGTTCCTTTCAATTAATTAGCCTTTTACAGTTGGTATGGTTACTTCCACCTTTTCATGTTTCTCTGTATGTATAAATGTTTGCTTACTGTGTGTTCCATTCCATGCATCTGATGAAGTGAGCTGTTGCCCATGAAAGCTTATGCTGAAATAAATGTTAGTCTCTAAGGTGCCACAAGTATTCCTTTTCTTTTTGCTGACACAGACTAACATGGCTACTACTCTGAAACCTATGATTCTTCATAGACTTTGAGATACAAATTTCAACTCTATTTTAAATGGTAGAAGGAGGAACTCACTTGTTTCATTGGTCACAAATCAGCTTTTTATTCCTGTTCTGGGCTCAACCTTTGATTTGTGATCAGTCAAGACTAAGTTTTTGAGAAGTTCCTGAAGCTTATTTTTAGACTTTCCTTAAGTAGTTCCCATTCGTTATTAATTAGGTGAAAGCAGATTTCCATTGGGACTGCAACAGTAGTATCAGATTGCAGTGTGTCAGGTCCCTCTGAAAATGCCTTTGACTTTTACAGTAAAACTCAGTGTTATGAACACCTCTGGAATTGACGTAGTTTGTAACTCTGAAATGTTGTTAAATCTCAACAAAATGTTATGGGTGTTTTTTCAAAAGTATACAACCGAACATTGACTTAGTAAAGTTTCAAAGCCAAATTATGTAGAAGAAAAATGCTGCTTTTAACCATCTTCATTTAAATGAAACAAGCACAGAAACAGTTTGCTTACCTTATCAAATCTTTTTTTAAATCTTTCCCTTTATATTTTTAGTAGTTTACATTAACACAGTACTGTATTTATTTTTATTTATTTTTTTCATCTCTGCTGCTTCCTGATTGCATACTTCCAGTTCCAAATGAGGTGTGTGGTTGACTGGTCAGTTCGTAACTCTGGTGTTTGTAACTCCGAGGTTCTACTGTATATGTTTAGTGCTGTTATGTAGAGTCCATTAGGTAAAAAGCATGCTATAGTTTGATCAGTCATCCTTGTACACAGTGCAAATGTCAACATACTTAATGACAGTTGGATGCAGATGTAGAGAAACAATTTTCCTGAGTGTGTCTGCATTTCATCTATCCATCTGCCCTCTTTCAGTCAATTATGCCGCTAATGGCAATTGTGGAAGAATGTTTGAACTACCACAGTGTGCTTTAGATCACTTTAGGTCTTAATACTTTCTCAGTGAGCTGAAGTGTGCTCTCCATTCATATGTCAGAAGTTTAGATGGTTGTACCTACTTTTTCATCCTTATTTCATTTGTTTTCAGAGTAAATGAAAGACTATATCATGCTTTTATCTGCGTTCTTGGATGGCATCTTCAGCAACTTGTATGCAAATGAGATTTTCCTTTTAATGTATAGAGTCACTTTTTTTCCCTTTAGAGATTGTATAGTACTCATTTTCAGCAAGTGATATGCATTAGTGTACCTGATTCTTTTATTCCTCAGTTCTTTCCCTAGCTTTTCTGTTGCTGCATCTAATAGTGAACTAGCAAGTTTAAAGCAGTCTGGAAGAGTGTATCCAGGGCAAATTGTTTGAATAAGTTAAAGGAATGGATTTTTTGTGTATGCTGCACTGAAGGTTATAAAAGAAAGTTGCAACTCAAAGTTCGTGTCTCTCTTTTTTTTTTTTTTTTTTTTAAATGGCATAATCACTGATTAATCTTTACTGTACTTTTGGGTGTTGAAGACGAACAGAGACCACTCCTGAATGCAGTTGACATGGAATTGCTACTGGAAACTTGGAACCAGACTTTTTTTAAAATCATCCTGGCAATATTTTGATAGTGGCATATCCCTTGCTGGGTCATCTAAACCTCTGTGTTTTGGTCTTCTATGTCAATAGACAAGTTTCCTTCAATAATGAATTTGACCTTGAGTTATCCAAAGCAACTGATTATTTTTTTACTTGATATGAGCATGAACTTCTTCCATCTTACTACTTAACAGCTTTTGTCAACATTTACATTTTACTTTAGAAAACTTACCTGTTTTTATTTCTTTAGTTGGTGTTCAAAATTGAAGGAAGAAGTTGGAAACAGAGTTGGATAAATACACACACTATTTGATAGTGTTTGGTAATCGCTGTGCACCAATGATCTGCTTTCAGAATTGATCAGCAGCTTTAACATTTATTGTTGGAATCAAAAACAACCATACAGTGAATTCTGACACTGACTACTGAAAAATAAGATAGATAAGCTAGTCAGCTTTATCACGTTATCAGATGCACAACCCACCTTGAAGTGTTCCTAGATTCTACCAAACCATGTGCTTTTAATAGTTTGACTTTACCCTCTTCTTCCTTTTCAACACCCAATGAAAAGTGATTCTGCCTATTAATCATGCCCTGCTCTCTCTCCAGTGACTCCACCCATATCCCTTCCCCCGCAGACAGTTCTAGAACTTGATTTATTGTTTCCTAGTAGTTGTATAAAAATCCTATGTGTTTTAATAACTTCGGTTTTAGACTTGGTAAAGTTCTCAGTCGCAGACTGAAGTTGGAACCCGATGTTTATAGCATCAAAAACATTTTAAAGATTATCTTTACGTGAATACTTCAGGGTAACCTAGGAATTGAAAAAATTAAGAGGTCCCATCCATGGAATAACTAAATAAAAGCACTGAGGAGTCTGGGAGGTTCACAAAGCTGCAAGCAACTTCATTATCAGTGGGCCCATGGCTTTAATAGAAAGGGATGTTATGGAGCAGGCAAATTTTTCAAAGCATTAGCCTTTTCCTAGCATCAGCTTTACCTGGGTTCACTTTAACCTGGGTGGTGGGTCTTCTCAAGGCATTGGGATGTCTAGGAGATAGTGCTGCTTGCATCTGATTTGAAGGACGTTTTGAGCTGGGTATCATCTTCATATTGCTGACATTTTAGACTGTAGGGTCTTGCCAGATTGCCAAGTGTTACAGTTTCTGCAATAAGATGGGAGACCGGATAGAGCTTTGCTGGACTTGGTAGATGAATGCTCTGGGAGTGTTGGAACAGTTCCCCATCACATCTGTCTGGGTTGGTCTGAAAGAGAAGATTCTGACAATTTTAGGATGAATGCTTATAGTTTCTTGAAAAGAGAGAGAAGAATGTGGTGGTCATCAGCTATGTTGAATGCCACGTGTTAGGCCCAGTAGGTTAAATATGCATTTCTGTGGACAGGAGGATCTCATCCACAAGGGCAACAAACAATGTGTCTATGCCATACCTTGGCCTGAACCCTGACTGAGATGGCTCCAAGGCGGTGGAGGATGTTAAGTGGGTCTGGAGATGATTCTAAGTAAGCTAATCAAGAAGATAGCGTAGGAAGGTGAGGCTTAACTTAAGGTGGTAATTAGCCAAGGTTACCTGTGCAGAGTACTAATTTCTTTAGGACTAGCGGAATACAGTTGCTTTAGAGTGTGAGGTAGCATTTTCTCTTTGAAGGAAATATTTATAGTCTCTTTTTTTGGGGGAGGGGGTCCCAGAAGATCTTTCAGTGCCCAGAAGGAACAGGGATCAGTCACATATGGTGGACCTGATTGTTGTTAACACTTGTGCTGTAGACGTCTGTAAGCCTGAGAGAATTGGGTGCTCTGTTGTTTATTTTAATTAATGATCTGAAAAAGGACTATATGGGATGCAGAACCAAAGTGCCTTCTATCACTGAGCAAGTGGGGCATGTGTCTCAGTGGCTCTGGGAATTGGCCTATGGAAGGTGCAGGCTCTCCCTGTAAGTAAATGGCAGCAGTTGGAGCAACAATATGTCAGGAACCCTACTGTGAACATCTTACTTTGCTTTAACAGGGATGCGAATCTCTGAAGGCAGATGGCAGTGGGTGAACCTTGAGAAGTGAATGGCCTGGAGAAAAGGGGGTCACCAGAGGAACTGTATTTTTGTATAAATTTAAAAAAGTAATAGATGATGCAAATGTACATATTTACCAAGTATTAACATAGGTGAAGGCTGAAGTTAAAAAGAAATGGAAATAGGGAGGGATTTTAAGAAAATATCCCCCTCAATACTCTTAACTGAATCAGCTTAGATCAGGGGTCTCAAACACGCGGCCGGCCAGCTCCCCGCAGTGCCCCCCCCCCCCCCAGTGTTTACCTAGAGCGGCTCTGGCCCCGCGCACCAGGGGCAGGGCAGGCTCTCTGCCTGCCGCCGCTCCGGGAAGCGTCCGGAACCTGGGGGAGGGGGGACACAGGGGTCTGTGTGTTGCTCTGGCCACTCCTTTAGGTACCTCCCCCGAAGCTCCCGTTGGCCGCAAACCTTGTGGAAGGGCTGGAGTGGAAGCAAGGCCAGGGCGGTGGGGGTGGGGGGGGTGTCAGTGATGCGGCCCTCGGGCCAATGTAGTAGTCCTCATGTGGCCCTCATGGTCATTTGAGTTTGAGACCCCTGGCTTAGTGCACAATTTTGATGTTCCATTTAATTGTGTGGCTACATCACTGTTAGCTTTGTATTTGGGGTATACTGACTTTAAATTAAATCAATACACACATTTTAGAAACAAATTTTTAACTCTAACAGTTTTTACCTATTTGATGTATTAAAAGTATAAGCTAGCTGCTTGAAAGGTTGTAATACTGTCTGGTAACAGGCCTGCTTTCTTTAATCAGTGACTTACTTTACTAAATTACACTTCTTCAGAGACTTCATTGTTAACTAATCTAAATTAGCAAGTGTTCTATTTCTTATTTATTCTTTAAACTTCCACCTCTTTTTTTGTTCATTGCTTAGCAAAGGAAGACTGTTTTTTCCCCCTTGCATTTTCTACATCCAGTTGGCTTCTCAGGTTAGGATGAAGTAGTCCAAATTTAGAAAATGTAATTTCGACACCTTTAGAACAGACTCCTCCAGGAAAATAAGCAGGTTTGTCACTTCTGTTAACTCATGACCAATGTGGCTGGCCAGTGATTTCTACTTTTTAGTTGTTATGACTACCTGATTGACACACTACCTTGGTCGTTATCCTTTATGTTGGTAACCCACGTCTCAGAATGCTATTTCATTGTTGCGATCAATCCCCTTTTTGGTCTTTTTACATGCATGTGATCCTTTCCAAGCACTGGTGAATGATACAGGAAGCTCTTAAAAATATATCCAGATAGGCTCTCTTTAAACCTGGAGACATGGTAGATTCCCCCCAAAATGTGTACTACAATGTACGGTCTAGTTTAATCACAATTTATTAGGCTTGTTGCAGGAATCCCTGTAGTGATACTCTGTGTCCTGTATCATACAGGAGGCCAGAATACTGTATGTGGGTCCCTTCTGGTGTTAAAATCTGTTAATTGATAGAATACTGTTAAAACTAGTCATTTTTGCACAACTTATGTAAAAAGTAACTCTGTTAAAATCAAATGTTCTTGATTGTTCTCTAGCTGAAAAAGTATTAATGAAGTGTGTTTCTATAAATGGAAACAATGTTACTGAGACTTTAAAGACTAGCAGTCATTCTATAGTCCAGCTATAAAATTCCTTTATCCATTCTGTCCAAGTTGAGAACATAAGTGCTTACAGGTTCAGAGCCCTAGATTGAGGCTCATTGAAGCGGGGACTCTGTGTTTATACATCACCTAGTGCAGTGGGACCGCAGTCCCTCTTAGGGCTTTTTTATGCTGTTGTAAAATAAATTAGTAATATTATTTAGGATATTAAAGATTAGAAATGTGTGAAGAACGTCAGGGGATCTAGCAAAGCTAACAGAATGACAACGTTATGGCAAATGAAAATCCATTGTGGTTAAATGCCAGGTCAACACAGGGAGGAATAATTTAAATAAGTGATAAACGTCACTGTGTTCCAAACTAACTGTAACCACACAGGAAAGACTTGGGTATTGTATTCAGCTCAATAAAAACAGCTGCTCCATGCTTAGCAATGGTCAAAAAAAGGAAACAAAGTTCAAATGTCTAAAGAATGGAATTTTTAAAAAATTGGTCATTATTTAAATTGAATAACAGCAGTGCTGTGTTCAATTCTGGTTACCCCATCTAAAGAGTAGAAATAGATGTGGTCCAAGGAAAGTTACATAATCATTTTTGTGGCCTCTTTTTTTATAAGGAGAGATTGAAATATTAGGACTGTTTAAAGGGGGGGCGGTGACTAAAGGGGACATGATAGAAGCATACAAAATAATTGAGGGGTTCAGAGAAGGTAAGTTAGTTGTGCTTGCTTATCTTTTCCAATAATGGATGAACAAGGGGACAGCCAGTGAAATTGAAAAGAGGAAACCTTAAAACTGATGAAAGTAAATATGATTTTATGCAATGAACAATTAACCTCCGGCAGTCATGACTGCTGTATATAGCAGGATTTTAAAAAATGCTCAGTTTCTGGATAATGAGGACATATACAGTTACATTATTAGAGTCAAAAGCCTAACACTTCAGTGTAGAATCAGCCACTAAGTGACCAGATCAGAAAGAAACTTTCTAATTGGCAAAGGGATTCTTGCTTTTTCTCTGAAGTATCTGGTACAGGCTGCTGTTTGGATCAGTAACTTGTTTCCGTTAGTACATTGATCTGATCCAATATGGTGGGCCCAATAATTCTTAGTCTGATAATCAGCCTTTTTTCTATGGTTAAATTTTTATTGGAACACTTTTTCTTAAAAAGATGGCTGCTTTTCTTACTGGGTAACAACACCAACTGATTATTTAGAGACCAAATTAGCAATTTGGGTTCCAAACCTGCAGGGGTTATGAAGAATTTCCAGCTCCTGGTATTTATGGTCTCCTCTTTTGCACATGTAATACTTGAAAATGTTTTCCTCTTATTTACACCTATATTCTTAGACTACTTCATTGTACTCTGCTGGATTTCCAGTAACATCTCTTCATTGATGATACAAAAGCATCATTAAGATTTAAGAAAAGCCGGTTCTGGATGAGAGTAAATTGGCTTGTGAGAGTAAGGATAACTTACTTCAAGTATTTGCTTTTAATGGCTGAGTTTGATCAATTAATCACCTTAATCTGTACTACTCCTGAAGATGTACCTGGTAAGAAAACTGTCAAGTATAAATTAAAGGTGAGTTGTGGGGGCAGGGGAGCTTGCAACTTCTTCCCCTGGGTTATGATGTTTTGCCTGGATAATGATTTTCTATTGACTAGTTGCACGGGGGAGAGACTTTTCAAGCTATTTATTAGGGCAGTTTTCAAAGCACAAAAAAGCTTGTCTCCAGGTAAAAATAACAAGGGTGGAACAAAACCTTACTATGTAGCAGAAATTTCCAAAGTACACTGTACTGAAGACAACCTGGTATGAAATTAATTTCCAGGGTGAATTTTTTGAGTTCAAAATCTAATTGAACAAAGTAAAACACAACTATAATTTCATTGTAATTGAACATAACTGTATACTAACAATTAATTTAAAATAGGGTATATGATTGTTAAATACGGTAACTCCTAGACTGAGGTCACGTTTTCACCGAACAACTTCCTCAAGTGGAAATGCACTTTATTCAGAATTAGTTGGCACATTTTAGCACACTGGGGAATTAAATTTGACTTCACTATACTTAGAATTTCACTGTATCCGTTTTCTGTAAATTAGTTTTATTGTACTTGTTTATTTCTAAATGCTTTATAGGCAAGTCTTGAAGATGCAGCGTAATTGGGGGAGTTGACATGTGCCAGCTTTATAGTTTCACTATAAGGCATGTTTTCTAATCCTTTAATCATTTTTGTGGCTCTTTTCTGAACCCTCTTCAATTTGTCAATATCCTTGAAGATCGAATAAGTGATACCTCTGTAAGCCAGATGCAACCTATTTTTGATGGTGAATTGTCTGTGGCTACGTATTCGCTGCAAACAAAAGTTAGCTCTCTTAAGGGGGGAAAAACTCACATTAACTATCCTGCTGTAAAGTCAACCAGGGGTGGGGTTTCTCCTAGCTACCACATGGTAAAGACTAAGCGGTGCCTTGTCTCCATTATGATTTTATAGTGGAATAGGTAATGTGCATCTGCTATCCTGTGGTAAAAATGCTCCCTTTTTGTCTGTATTACTGTCATATGGTAAAGAATTCCCTTAGTATGCTCACTTTATTCATCTTCACCTGTAGCAACTGTGGGTAAGTACTAACTTGTATTCTTCAGTGTATAGTCTAGCTGCTGCTGCTGTGAGAAACCTTTGATCCTGCTTTGCCCATTCCAATTCCTCTAGTGTTAAGAAATTTGCAAGTCATATAATGTACTCACAGGAGTGCTCAAGGAAATGCAAACCTGTGTAGGTTGCAAAGTTTGACAGAAATTGGTCCTGTTTTCAGATAAGCTGTCAGGTTGAACGCTGAATGAAGACCAATTGAGGGATAAGTGGCTACTAAGATGCAAGAGTTTGATTTATGACTTTTTTTTTGCTTTGGTTTGGTCTACACTAGAAAATTAGGTCAGTTTAACTATGTTGGTCAGGAGTGTGAAAAATCCACATCCCCGAGCAGTGTTTTTAAGCCAGCCTAACTCCTCATGTAGATAGTGCTAGCATGATGGAAGAACCCTTCAGTTGATCTAGCTACCGCCTCTTGGGGAGGTGCTTTACCTACCCTGATAGGAGAGACTTTCCTGTCAGCGTAGGTACTGTCTACACTGAAGTGCTACAGTGTCACAGCTGTGCCACTCTAGCATTTTAAATGGAGGCAAGCCCTTTAACGAACTGCTTTCCCATATAGAGGGTAAATCTCTAATCCCATATGAGGCTAACTGAATTAATTTCTTGTATTTAAGTATACATGAAACAAAAAATCTCTTGATCTTTAGTTGCTTTTGCCCCATAAAATACAAGCCAACTACTAACTGCACAAATAAATTAAGCAGAGTCCTTGAAGCCAAGAAAAGGAAGTGGAGAAGCCACCTCTGCCAGAGATTTCAGTCTTCAGTGCACTGACTCCATCCAGGTCTCTCCCAAACCCTCTGAAAATGAATGGATTTGCAGCATGGCTTACAGGTGGACAGATGTGGGCTATTTTGGACAAGTTGAAGGGAGAGGCATGAACTCAGAGTTCAGGGCCAGTTTCAGATAGCATGCTGCTAACAACTTCCTCTCTTGTAAATTGAGGGGGCCTCAGCTTGTGCACATCTGCTGACCCAACTTTTGGTAATATGACAGAAGGAGAGATGTGATTTCTCAAATTGTCAGGTCCCATGTCATTAAGGCCATAATTGCACATGCATATTAGCTTGGTTCCTGGCTGTCTGAAACAGCTTCTCCCTCTGCACTGTTGTGACAGTTCGTTATCTGAGGTACCTGAGCTCCTTGTGCTTGGATTTGTGTGTCTGAGGGTCAAGGACAGGATGTTCTTAGTGGAGTGCCTTCAAGTCTGCAATTTTGTTTCCTTGTTGGGCAGAAACAGTGGGTGAGGAGCTGATGTTCAGTTTTCTTGTGTAGTACTGAAGCATTGTACATGCATCCATAGAACTTTCTTTGTATTTGCGTTTTATAAATGAACTAAAAAGCTGAATTTCAAATAACCCCAAAGTTATGAGTAGTAGAAACAGAGGGGACATTGTGGCTATTAAAAAAAAAAAATAGGCAAAAGGGGATAAATGTTGAAATCTAGTGAGTGACAATTAACTTTTGTCAAATTAAAGAAAAAACTGGATGACATTTTAAAGGTGAATGTCAAAGAGGGGAGTCATGCAACATTGAAAGCTGCTGCATCTCTAGAAGCAGAAAAATGAGTTCTTCAAATACATATGGCATGGTGAACCATAAAATATAGTGCTCCAAATGTAGGAACATACAGATAAGACCCAGACTGGATCCCTGAAGATGACATGCGCAGTAATATTCACACATCCCATTGAGAGAAATAGAAACTTAAAGCATGTCCAAATAATGCCAAGTAAACAGCTCCTAGGGATTAGTAGGAGTAGAATTCAGTTTTTCTGGTAGTTGACCAGTCTCAATAGAAATAATAAAAGTGCATAACATTATGAGCAGGTATAGTTCACCTAAGAAATGTACTTTGAACAAAAGCCCAGTTTGGGGCCACAGAAAGTCTTAAATTTGTTGAGAGTTTTGGGGTAGCACCACAGATACCAGTTACCAAATTAAACCACTTCTGATTAATCCGTGACTAAGTCAACTTTGTCATTGGGTT
Source organism: Macrochelys suwanniensis (assembly GCA_033296515.1). NCBI lineage: Eukaryota > Metazoa > Chordata > Testudines > Chelydridae > Macrochelys > Macrochelys suwanniensis. The sequence continues at coordinate 335,083,810 of CM065775.1, forward strand.
ATGTTAATTATTTTTGACTTTTAAGAGAAACTTACTAATGAGGTACATTATTTCTATGATCCAAAGATCTTTAAAAATTAACAGGAGCCAAGTTAGGGCTGGTCTGCACTGGGGGGGAGGGGAATCGATCTAGGATACGCAACTTCAGCTACGAGAATAGCGTAGCTGAAGTCGACGTATCCTAGATCGAAGTAATTTTACTTACATCAGGTCCACGCGGCGCAGGCTCGCTCCCCCGTCGACTCCGCTTCCACCTCTCATCGTGTTGGCGTTCCGGAGTCGACGGGGAGTGCTTCTGGGATCGATTTATCACGTCTAGATGAGACGTGATAATCGATCTATTGGGGATCGATTACTACCTGCCAGTTTGGCGGGTAGTATAGATGTACCCTTAGAGTGGCTCAGATATGTATTTAAAGAAACACCTTTTGTTAGAAGTTTTGCTTATTAAATTGTTTTTTGGTAATCATCTAAAATAAATTGCCATTTATTTATCTGTTGCTATCAAATTTTCAAAGCTAGATAATACCATTTGAGGATTTACAATGTTCAGTAATCATTCAGATGCTGAAGGTAACTAAATTCTCCATAAGAGGAATGAGGAGTACTTGTGGCACCTTAGAGACTAACAAATTTATTTGGGCATAAACTTTCGTGGGCTAAAACCCACTTCATCAGATGCATAGAGTGGAACATACAGTAGGAAGCTATATACAGAGAACATGAAAAGATGGGGGTTGCCATACCAACTCTAAGAGACTAATCAATTAAAGGTGGGCTATTATCAGCAGGAGGGGGGAAAACCACTTTTGTAGTGATAATCAGGATGGCCCATTTCAAACAGTTGACAAGGTGTGAGTAACAGTAGGGGGACAACTTAGCATGGGGAAATAGTTTTCAGTTTGTGTAATGACCTAGCCACTCCCAGTCTTTATTCAAGCCTAATTTAATGGTATCCAGTTTGCAAATTAATTCCAGTTCTGCAGTTTCTCTTTTGGAGTCTGTTTTTGAAGTTTTTTGTTGTTGAAGAATTGCCACTTTTAGGTCTGTTATTGAGTGACCAAAGAGATTGAAGTGTTCTCCTGCTGGTTTTTGAATGTTATGATTCCTGATGTCAAATTTGTGTCCATTGTGGCAAATTGCCGGCACTACTATGATGGGTCCCGCACTTTCTCTTCTTGGGGGGGGGGGGGGGGGTTCAGGGTGCCATTTCTTGCCCCTGAACTGGGGTAACAGCTATCCTACTAGTATCCCAGGGAAGGGGAGTGGAGAGGGAGGGACCCAGGCCCGCCCTCTACTCTGGGTCCCAGCCCAGGGGCCCTATGATAGTAGGTGAACCACTTGTACCAGTGATTCTTTCCCCTGGGCTACTTCCCTCTCCTGACCTTCAGCTTGTAGGGCTTCCTGCCTTCCCTCTGCACAAGCCAGGTGTCCCTTTACCTAGGATCTTGGTCTTCTTAGCCCGCTTCAGCACTTCTCAAAACTCTCCTCCGAACTGCTCTTTGTTCCACCACCAATCCACTCTGCTTCACTCCTCCAAACTGCTCTCTGCTCCACCACCAAACCACTCTGCTCCAGCTCCTCCTCTGGCTGATTGAAGCAGGGGGATTTTATCAGGTGACTGGTTTCAGGTGCTCTAATTGGTTTCAGGTGCTTTTAATTAATCTACAGGGAATAAGGCTTCTCCTCATCCTAGATCACTCTCCTGCTGCCTTCTGGCCATGCTGTATCACACCATTTATTCTTTATCCAAACCGGACAGTCTCTATGCAAATGTACATGGCAGAGGGGCATTGCTGGCACATGATGGCATATATCACATTGGTAGATGTGCAGGTGAACGAGCCCCTGATGGCATGGCTGGTGTGATTAGGTCCTATGATGGTGTCACTTGAATAGATATGTGAACAGACTTGGCATCGGGCTTTCTTGCAAGGATAGGTTCCTGGGTTAGTGTTTTTGTTGTATGGTGTGTGGTTGCTGGTGAGTATTTGCTTCAAGTTGGGGGGCTGTCTGCAAGAGAGGACTGGCCTATCTCTCAAGATCCGTGAGTGAGGGATCGTCCTTCAGGATAGGGTGTAGATCTTTGATGCGCTGGGGAGGTTTTAGTTGGGGGCTGTAGGTGACGGCTAGTGGCGTTCCGTTACTTTCTTTGTTGGGCCTGTCCTGTAGTAGGTGACTTCTGGGTACTCTTCTGGCGAAAAGCTTATGCCCAAATAAATGTTAGTCTCTAAGGTGCCACAAGTACTCCTCGTTCTTTTTGCGGATACAGACTAATATGGCTACAATTCTGAAACCTAAATTCTCCATGTTTTCTGAATATTCTCCCATAGCCAACTATGGAAAATTATCTTTAAAAAAGCCCAAACAAACTTTGTGCAGCCCTTTACTGTAAGAGAATTTATTTTAAAAAATTGATTGGAAGTCTAAAACAGTTGAATCTGGAGCTACTGCTTTTATGGATATCAGCCTCAAATTACAAATTTTAAACAGTAACAGCTTGAATCTATTAGCCTATCCTTTCTGTAAAAGTTTAACAGCCACCTGTAAGTGCTAACTTACACAAATACACCTGTTTTACCTCGTACTCCCCCCAAATGCCATTTGCCTATTCATCTGTTGCTTTTTGTCAAAAACGTAAATTGTGAGCTCTCTGAGGCAGGGATTTGTTTGTAATTGTCCGATACAGTAGGGAGCCTTAATCCTTTATTAGAATCATTGAGTCCTACCACAAATGAAATAACTATTAAATTAGTGAAATGATTATGAAAAACTGGGCATGGATTTACGCTACTGCAGCATTTTTAAGCCAATTTTCTTTGTGCCAGGAATTCCTAAACTCTATGAAAAATGTCAGATTAGAAAATGATGTCCTACATAAAGGATTTTTGAGTAAAGGGGAATATAGTAAAAAACCCAAAACCTGCTTTTGGGGGTGGGGGGTTGTTTTGTTTGCTTTTTTAAAAATGATTATGCTGGAATCTTCTGCAACATGGAGGGATAGCTCAGTGGTTTGAGCACTGGCCTGCTAAACCCAGGGTTGTGAGTTCAATCCTTGAGGGGGCCATTTAGGGATCTGGGGCAAAAATTGGGGATTGGTCCTGCTTTCAGCAGGGGGTTGGACTAGATGACCTCCTGAGGTCCCTTCCAACTCTGAGATTCTGTGATGACCAATATGGCAGTCAAGCAATCCAATGTTTCATCAGCTCATTCCCTAGATGCTGAGGTGTTAGTCTGACTCTTCATAGTTAATCTACCTGTGTAATACTTTTGAAATTGGTTTGGGATTTGGCACTGTTGGATAGGAATCCACCAGCAAGAATTTTTTAATTAATGCTATCACCTTCCCAATTACTTTCCCCATGTATGGGCACCAGATAGTTACCACAACTTCTGCACCCTCTTTGAGTTAGTGAGTTGATTCTTTGTCCATTGCTACTAAATGTGATTTGACTAACGCCTCTCAATGTGGATATATTCAGATTACACTTGCATACTGTATATGTGTGCGCACACACATTCCCTTACTTCATTTTATTTTTTGGCAGAAACAATTGGATTTTCTTGCAACTTATTACAAATTGAGGGAAACAACCCTTAAATCAGTGGTCAGGAGGTGGAGTGATACTATATAAAAGTGGGCCAAAACATTAAATGTGGACATTGAAACTTAAAAATATGGCTTGCTATGCAGAATAATCAGGACTGACACAGGATTTATTGATTTTTGTCCCCTCATATGACAGGCCTTTAGGTAGTTCTAATGAGCCTGGAAGTTTACTAAGAGCTGTTTAAAATCAAATTGCCTGTTTCCTGAGTGAGCAGGCGTTTTGTCCAATGTATAGAGATCATTGTTTGCCAGTAGTGGTTTACTTACTGTTCTATAGAAAAGGCCTTTGGCTAATAGCTAATCCTAGTTCATTTACTAAAAGAAATATACCAAATGTTAAAAGAATGAATTATTGCACCACTAGACTATTGCTGGAATTGATCATCCTTCAGTTCTCTAATATCCTTCTATGCCATTTTAGACGGTGTATAAAAGTTATCATTCTGACAGATGGGGAGATATAAAAATATTGCTCTTTTTCTTGTGACTTTTTACTCCTTTTTGAAACTATTTATTTAGGAAGTTTTTAACAGACTTACAAATCATTGCTTTGTGAATATCAAACAAAATGATGATCATTATGACTGAGGGTTTTTTTTTTTTTTTAGAGCCAACATTATGCAGTAATGTCAAATCTCCCCTTAATAGGATGTTACCACATTACAGAGAGAGCATCTTTACCCCATCCAGGAGATGATGTTTCTGGTGATTGTATTAAATTGAGTAAAACTATTGACTCTACTCATCGGTGTGCTGTTCTCTTGCAGGAGAATAGACTTTGAGTAGTGAATAAGTGGTAACTAAATACCGAAGTACTTGTTTATCCTCTGTCTAATTTGCTGGATACATAATTGATAACTTTTCCATAACAACCTCCTTTTGGGGGGGGGGGGGGGAACAATTCCGCTGCTTTTGTACCCCCCCCCCATTTCATTGAGATGCTATTAATAGTCTCATGGCTATTAGCGGATGAGAGATGATTAAGCCTTCATTTTTAATTTTTTTTTTTGTATGTGATCATTCTGCTAGGAACAGGGTGGATTTGAATTAAATCAAATTGATTTAAATCACTATTCAGGAAGATTCGATTTAATCATGGATTTCTACATAAAAGTGCATTCTTGTTGGTGGTTATAACCTTAATACATATTCTTCACAACTCAAATAGATGTAGGTTTCATTTTTAGAAGGTACACACTATACATTTTTAAACAGTGATTTATTTTGAAAACTTTTCATATTAGTTTTACAGCTATATCAGAAAATGAATGGTAGTTTGGTTATTTCATTTACCAAAGGTCATTGAAGCAGATAGTTCACCTCCCAATGACTTCATAAATATCTCCAATAAAACAAAAATTAAATCGACTGTGTCAGCCAGGTCAGCATGAGAAACTTAAAATACTGGCTTCTGTAGCTAACTCCATCATCTTCACCTTCCTTTTCCTGTTTGTTCATAATCTGGAAAAGAAAAAACAAGCTTTCCTGCTTTTTCAGGTCCCAAACGATTTCTCAATTTGGAATCAACTAGCCCAAAGGAAGAAAATATTCTTTCTGCGCTGGCAGAAGAAGCTACTGCTGTTAAAAGTGAGACTATGACTTCCACAGTCTCTGAATCCAAGTGCTTAAGTGACTTCTACCAGTTCACTGGTGTGACTTTCTTTAAAACATCATCAGCAAACATATATTTCTTGAATGGTTCACCCTTAGCTCTGAAGTTTATTATAGTTAGCATTATGGAGGGATGATTGCTGGATGTCCATTTCATAGCCAACCCCTCTTCTTCAGCAGTTAAGGTTTGACCCTGGTACCGAGCATTGAGAATATTTGCAAGAAAATAAGCTGGAGATAATGCTTGTCCCATTCTTTTTCTTAATGCTTGTAAATTAACTCCGTCATTGCATATTTCTCTTGTTAAGATCTCACTCAGTTCCTTCTAAATTTCAACAGTCAGCAATAAAATAGCTATTTCCCTGCATTTTGTTTGAGGCTACAGAAATAGGCTTCAGGGTACTCAGCATGTATTCAACATTTCTCTTAAGCCCAATGTTGAGAACTTTGTCACAGTGCCATCTATTTTTTCATGATTTTGTTCACAAACTGTCATCAGATTAGGCCAGTTCTTGATATAGTGCTCAGAACAGTCCACTGAGTTCCATCGCAGTCTTGTGGGAGAGTTAGCTTGGTTCCTCCCACTTTTTTCAGAGCAGCTCCTGCAAAGTGGTGGTTACAGAAGCATTTTGCAATTTCAACAACATCAGCCTTTATTTCTGGAACACTGAAATCTTTGGCTAGGAGGTGCATCAAATGAGCTCTGCAACCATATGTTATTGGGACTCTTTTCACTCTCTCTAAATAATTTCTTCTCGTCTTGGATACATTTTCAGCATTGTCTGTGACCAAACTGCATACTAGACATTTGAATCCCCGCCCCCCCCCCCCGTAGCTTTTACTGCTACTTCTTGTAAGTATTTTGCTGTGTGTACATTTCTTGATGTATCAGTTGTTTCTGTAAGGAAGACATTCCCCTCTTCTGTTGCCACACAAGCACATACAACAGGATTATTGTGGACATTGCTCCACCCATCAAGACTCAGGTTAACAATTTTACCCGCTAGACCTTTTGCACACTGCTCAGTTTCTCTTTCATACACTTTATCCAGTAATTTGCCTGCGACATCTGTTCTGTTGGGCGGACTGTATCCTGGTCTTAATGACTGAACCATGTTAATGAAGTGTGGGGTCTCAATCGTACGAAAGGAGAGTTTGTGGGGGGCAGTTTTTTATCAGTTACCTCTTTTTTTTTTTCTTTTTAATAATCTGGTTCTTATCACAAATTTATCTACGGTTGTTTCTGGACGATATATATATATATATTTTGGCTACAGGTGATATACTGTGGCTATGTGACATACATGATGTGACTGAAATATTATCATTGGCAGATAACTCTGAAACTCTAGAAAACGATGGTGATCTTGAAGGTCGATAGTCTTCAGAATCCTGTATGTTGAGGATGGCTTCTCCTAAACGAAATAAGTCGATGCAGTTATTTAGTACTAAATGAGCAGTATGGTGGTAATAATTACTCATTGCATTCACTGACACTCAGTACTACTTTAAAGGTGAAATTGTAAAAGGAAGATCTACCTATTTCAGCTATTTATTTTTTATAACTGCATCTAAAATGATAGTATCATAGAGTAACAACTATCTTTTTTGCTCAAACTTGAGCATTCAAGAACAGTCCAGAAGGAAGACAGGTAGTCCTTAAGAAAGAAGTATGAAATAAAAAAGGTTTACCAACCTGAAGATCCTGAATGTTCAGACTTGTTCCTTTCATCATCTTCAATGCAGCTTCCTCCTGAGAAGGAACACTTCTCATGATATTGTTTCAGTCTGGCAACCAGTTCTTTGTTGCACTGTTTGCATTTTGCACGCATGCCAGTCTTACCCAGTCTCCCTTCTCGCATTTATCTCCAGACTTCTTCTACTTATCCAGATCTATTCCGCCCCCAACAATCTTCTATTCATTGAACCTTTTGAAACTTTGCATTTTTAGAGAGATGTAAGGGGTTGACTCTGTACACAATTTTGCAGAGGGACAATAGGATTGAGGTCTGTTATTTCTCACCTCCTATATATTTATTTATTTAAAAACATTTTTGCTGTTAACAAGCATGTTATCTCTGGAGACACAAATCCACAGTTTGAGAACTGCAAAACTAAGCATCTCTGATGGTATCTTCTAGACTGAGCACTGAGTCCCATTGGGTAGATAGGAAGATTAACTTAAATAATCTATACAGAAGCCCCTAGAACCCCATAAAATTGGGTCCCTAATCCCTGAACTATTGGAACTCATTTACAAAAGTTTTCTAAAACATTACATGAATATATTGTCTCATACTATAGAATTAGAATTTATAATCCTTATTCCATGATGAGATGTCTTTGAGCTATAATATATCTTAATTAAAACTATCTTTAAATTAGGTTGTTTTTTTTTGATAAAATGCTTTGAGGAAAAAACCTATTTAAATAAAAAAAAATACAACAGATTTTTCTTTTTTTTTTCTTTTTTTTCTTTTCTTTTTTTAATTGATTTTTATCCACCCTGGTGAGGAAGCCCCAGGAAGATTATCACAAGATCATTTGATAATAAAATCCAACAATTTGTAATATTTGGTTACGAATTACATTCCAATACATTCTGACTGGAGATGTCTGCCATATATGCATACAATCTTTTTACCACAATTTCTCCAACATTTTAATCCCCTTTCAGTCTTTAGATATTTAACCTGACACTGTAAGGTACCATTCAAATAGTATCTTAAAGAAATTTTATCATGCTGCAGACTCAGGTTGGTGTCCTCTTTTCCAGACGGAATCCCGTACCTGTGAGGTAATGTCTGTCCAGATTCTTTTCCCACAGTGCCCTATATGGACATTTCTTCTTTGGGGTAGGTGTCTGCAATGATTGATATAGATTATAGCTCTATTTCCTAATGGATCAGAAGCCATTGCTTGTACTAAAGTTAGTTTTCTGTATAAACAACTTATCTAGACAAGTTTTTGATTTCTAAACCAGATAAAATTCTTAGAAAACCCTGCCAACCATATGTATTTCCTGGCTCTTCCAATCTTTAAAACTCAATGGTTTGTGGTTTGAGTTCAAATGTGGATAATTTGCAAACGTTAAACATTGGCGAAGGGAAATTTTTTCTCTAGTTCTAGCCCAAATCGTAGCATAGCCTTTGCAGAAGGATAATTATACCTTTCTGGAGAGTGTGGTGATTTATTATTATTATTTTTTTTAATTAAACCCTTGTAACCTAGCAGTATATATACTGCCACAGTTTTCTTGCTGAATAAAGATCAAGCATTTGGGTGGATTAGAGCAGGGGTTCTCAAACTTCATTGCACCACGACTCCCTTCTGATAACAAAAATTACTATGTGACCCCAGGAGAGGGGAGCCGAAGCCTGAGCCCTGCCACCCCGGGCTGAAGCCCTTGGTCTTTGGCCCCAGGGGTGGGGCTTGGGCTTGGGCCCCAGCAAGTCTAATGCCAGCACTGGTGACCGCATTAAAATGGGGTTGCGACCCACTTTGGGGTCCCGACCCACAGTTTGAGAACCGCTGGATTCGAGCACTCCTAAACCACTATTGCTTTGTCTGGTTTGATATTACCATATAATTGGAACAGCTAGTTCACCCTGTTAATGGGTGCTTACAAAGTATCTCCACTCTTGGTCTGTTTATTTCATATAAGTTCTAGTGTTCTTTGCATTCCTGCTTGTTTTATCTGAGACGATTGTAGGAAGACTTTGAAACAAGAAAGATATCTCTGGCAAAATAGTCATTTTGAGTGTCACTTTTCTACCTAACCATGAAACTGTAATTTTCCCAGCACTCTATTTTTTTTTCATTTGCTGAAGTAGTGATTTTGACATTGAAATTATACAGCTCTTCTGGTTTTCTTTTATATTTGAATCCCCAGGTATTTTATAGAACTTGTCCGTTTGTACTGAAATGTTTTCTGGAGGGATGACTTTTTAGAGCCTAGCGAAGATAGAGCTAACATTTCATAATTTACTTTAAAGCCAGGAATTTTTCATTTAGTTAAAAATACCGTGTCATCAGAATATAAAGCTAATTTCTGATGTGTCCCTGTAAGTTTTATCCCTGTGATGAATTAATTATTGCTTTTCCTGTGTGTGTAAGGCTCCATGGCCAGTGCGGAAAATAAAGGAAACAATGGACATCCCTGCCTAGTTTCCATATGTAATTCAAACAGAAAATTTAACCCTATTGATTCACTCAACAGTTTTACAGCTGGTATAAAGAGACTGGGGGCCTGTGAATTTATGGGACAGGATTTCAAACAGGAAGTTCCACTTTATTCTATTAAAAGCTTTCTGTGCATCAGGTGATACAAGTAATGGATCTCTTTTGGTGTGGCACCATGAAAGATTCCAAATACTCTGAGAATGTTATCTGACACCTGTCTTATCAGTTAATCTGGTTTGATCTGAGTTTATGTAAACTGAGAGCATGGACTGAATTCAGTTAGCTGGTATTTTTGCTAAATTCTTTATCATGATTCAGTGCCAAGCAGTTCTGCAGCTCTGTCTCCATTGTTTCTCCTTGGCCAGTTTCTAACACTGATTTGAGAAAGCGAATCACTGTAACTTCCTTTTTTTCTGCTAGAATCGTAGATATCAGATCATTTGTCTTGGCCTTAAATTCAGATCAACTCTCTACTGTCCACCTTGATGCTCAGTTGATTTTCTTTCGCTTTGGTTCTTCCTGACTACCTGCCGTGTCTTCACTTGGAGTCAGAGAGGCCTCCCTAATCTGAGAGTCAAACATTCTTTACTGAGGTATCTTTTAATTTTTTTCAGATGTTTTTTGGTGGGTCCGTTGAGTGCAATCATGTACTCTGCTTTCTTGGGAGTTCAGTGGGTTTTGGGCAGTGGTGTCCAACCTTATGACAGGAGGGACACACAAACCTCAGCACAACCTTGAACGGTCATACTGGGTCAGACTAATGGTCCATCTAGCTCAGCATCCTGTCTTTCAACAGTGGCCAATGCCAGGTGCTTCAGAGGGAATGAACAGAAGAGGTAATGATCAAGTGATCCATCCCCTGTTGCCCATTCCCAGCTTCTGGCAGACAGAGGCTACGAACACCATCCCTGCCCAATGTTCTGGTTAATAGCTATTGATGGACCTAACCTCCATGAACTTATCTAGTTCTTTTTTGAACCCTGTTATAGTCTTGGCCTTCACAACATCCTCTGGCAAAGAGTTCCACAGGTTGACTGTGCATTGTGTGAAGAAATACTTCCTTTTGTTTGTTTTAAACCTGCTGCCTATTAATTTCATATGGTGACCCCTAGTTCTTGTGTTATGAGGACAAGTAAATAACACTTTCTTATTTACTTTCTCCACACCAGTCATGATTTTATAGACGTCTGTCATATCCCCCCTTAGTCTACAGATTCTGCATAGTTAATAATATTTAGTCAGCTGTATGAATTTATATTTTAAGTTCAGCTTGTTCCATGTCTATTTAGATAGAAACAACCTATGTACAGTATTGTCTGTTTACACACTTGTGTATACTAAAATGATGTAAATATGATGACAAAAGACTAATGAATCTGTCCTTAGTATGTTGTATTGAAGCAGGCTGTGGGCCTTATGAAATTTTCTCGTGGGGGAGGAGGTGGAGCAGAGGTGAGCTGGGGCGGGGAGCGGTTCCTCTGCGCACCCCTTTCCCCCCCCCCCCCCCCCCGGGTTACTTGCTGCAGCTCTCCCCGCGCCTCCGCTCTGCCGCTGCTCTGCTTCTCCCCCCTCCCTCCCAGGCTTGTGCAAGCCTGGGAGAGAAGCGGGAGGAGGGGAAATGCTTTATCACATTATATCGGATCGTGTTATATTGGGGTAGAGGTGTATGTAGAGAGAGCTGCTACTCTTGAATGAGCCCGTTAAACTTCTCATTTAACCTTTTTCCCTTTAAGCTTTTACATAAACTTTCCCTTCTCCAATCTCTTATACTAGTCCATATGTATATAGTTCCTTCTACACGGCAGATGGAGAAATAATAAATCTTTTTACATCCTCCTCCTTTGCCTACTAGGGGCTTCCCAGATCAGAGAACTCAGCTGGTCTACAGCATAAAGGTAAAAATGGAATAGGATAACTTCTGTCCACTGAAGTTCAGGCACCTAACTTGGTATTTTTGCCTCTTACCATCACACATTCATATATCTTTCTTTCAAGCCAAAGTAGTTCAGTATGCTAAATTACAAAGGAAGACACAGTGGTCACGGGTGTCTCTTAATGCATGGGAAGGCAATGCAGGCTAAGCGTTTTATGAGTCCACATATCCTGTGCATCAGTCTAGACCTATTGACGGGTGAAGGTGATTTTAAATTTGAGGGTGAGATACATTTCTAATTTCCCCACTGTGGCAAAACTTGAAAGCAAGCTAGCAGCTCCATTGCTCTCCATTCCAGTACTTACAGTGTCTAACAAATAGAAGTATACTTTAGCTAGATTATGCTAAAATGATAGTCAGTGAAATGGTTAATGTTATCATATAACATCTCACTGGGCTTTAAAATTCATGCCCCGTTGAGGTGAATGAGACCGTTCATGCCTCTCTGAGTTAAGGTTTCAAGTTGTCAGCAGACTTGGGTAACCATAAATGCACTGGTTTTCATTTATTTCACAATTTGGAATTGTCTTCACAACCGCAAGCACTAGAGGCTTGACTTATCTTTAAAAAAAAAAAAATTAGATTCTGGAACACAATTATGCAGCAAATTCAAAAAGAACAACTACATAGCAACTTAGGTAGCTTCATAAATGCATTGTTGACAGGGCCATATGTGTTTGTGTTCAAACTATAGGACCTATTGGCTAAAGTAGTATTTTCTCTGCGTGTTAACCGTTTTGGGTTTAAAAATTAGTATTGTAAGCTTACATTTGTTTTTCATTTTTTAGGAATATTTTAGTGGACAAGCCTAATGATCAGTCTTCAAGGTGGTCTTCAGAAAGCAACTACCCTCCCCAGGTAAGCATTTTAATTCTACATTAGTACTCAGCCCTATTGTGGCTTCCAAAGGCCCAAATTTCAAATTGCAATTTATGTTGCATCTTGACTGTTATTAATCTAAACAGCTGCGTTATTCATGCTGGTATTGACTGACAGATCTGAGTGATCTGATACCTAAAACGTTACCTCTCTTGCAGCTTTTCTGTCTCTGTTCTTGGCAGGAATATTTACATTTCCACCTAGGGCATGTTTGCCTCCTTGGTTTTTAAAGCAGTTTCCTTTTTGGGGCAGAATGTCGTATTACCACAAGTAAATTTGGCAGCTATCTTTTTATTCTTCGTTTCAAACTTCAGGTATCAAACTAAAAGTGATTCAAGTTATGCTGTCATTGAGCTAATGGAGGGAATCTTTCAAGCAGGCCCCATCTCCTCAGCACTATGAGGAGCTGTGATAGAGTTCCTGTGCTCACCAGTCTTGTTTCAGTGAGGATATTCTGTCCGCTAGAATAGACCACATACTCTTCATGTTCATCAGTTACACTGCCAGACTTCTAAACATGGAAGCTGGTAGAAACAGTAAATTGTATTTCCCCTTCTTTTGCCTGATTACTTTGTTAGAACATGGTTCTGTTAGTATACCTCTGTTAGTCTATAAGGTGCCGCAGGACCCTTTGTCGCTTCTTCAGATCCAGACTAGCACGGCTACCCCTCTGATACATGGTTCTGTTTGTTCACTTGTCTTAATGTCACAATTTTAGTGTCTAACTCATTTTTCTACCATGGTATTTTGGTTTTTGGAACTTCTGAGAGAAGTAAAATCTGTTCATCTTACCACTTTTCTTTCAAAATATTTGTTTGGCTTTTTCTCCAATAAATGTAAGCTCTCCTCTTAAGCAAATAGATTTTCATGTTTGCAAAATCTGCTATCCCGCTTACCTCTTAAATGATCGAGTAATATTAGTAGAGTGCTCCTTTTTATCAGTCTTCTGGGACCACTTTAAGCTCACAAATTTTGCCCTACATATACAAGGCTAAGATTGTCATGGATGTCACAAAATCTGTGATTTCGAGACCTCCATGACATTTTCTGCTTCAGCCCCAGGGTGGTGGGGCTGGAGCTGTTGGGCGGCAGACACGCCCAACCAGAGTTTCCAGCCACCGTACGAACAGCAGCGGTGGGTGCTGGGCCCCACCCTACACATTTTGTCACTGTTATTTTTAGTAAACAACAGTGACATGTCTATAACATTTACTAAAAATAACCGTGACACAATCTTAACCTTGCTTATATGACCTCAAAGTGCTTTTGGCTGCATTTGTTTACGTTGTTTTCTAGCCTGGTTGTTTTACTCTGAGTTTATAGTTTTCCTGATCCAAGCAACAAGAGATTTTCTTTTCCCCCTTGGACCAGTACTATTCACAAATTCCTTGTCACTTTTACTTCACTGGATCACAACTTCTCTCTTTTTTTCCCCTGTTTTTGATTTGCTTTTAAATTAATTTATTTAGCCGATAATGTACCCTGCTGCCACACAAGAGATTTATGAATGTTCATAATGTGCAGCAATAATAACCCTCCACTTACCCACCCAAGAAACATAAGAAAATTAATCAAAAGAGAAAATGCCGCAAAACTTAGACTTTTTGATGCAAATGCTTAGCTGGAAAGATGAATGTTCTGTTTCAGTCTGAAGGCTAACGAATACGCACAGGACTGACAGTGTTCTGCAGCAGTGAGACCATCCAATGTGAATACCTTGTCTCCAGCCCTCAAGTTTACAAGTCTAGGGCCTTTCAGCAAAAGTATTTTCAATGATCTCCATTGGTACAAAAATTAATCTACAAGAAGTCTTCCCCACCATAAGGTTTTGGAGTTCAGAAAACACTTCACAATGTATACAGTTGTCAAAAGCTGCTCTTTCCAGTGCCATCCAGCTTTGATGAAGAATGACTCCTTTTGGATCCTGTTGTGCAAGGTTTCTGTTCAGGGATTGCTATTTAGTTACATACATAGGTGCCAACTCTGTGGGTGATCTGGGGCTGGAGCACCCACGGGGAAAAATTGGTGGGTGCAGAGCACCCACTGGCAGCTCCCCACCAGCCCCCCCACACCCAGCTCACCTCTCCGCCTCCCAAGGCTCTGCCTGATGCCAAGCCGAAGCCACTTTTCCTGACTCCAGCTGTTTGGCGGCACGCCGCACCTCACGCCTGGGGCAACGCCTCGGGGGAGGGGTATGGGGCGGAGAGCTGGGTGCAGGGGGGCTGGCGGGAAGTTGCCGGGCCCGGTGGGTGCTCTGATGCTTCTCTTTTCTCCTCTCTCTCCCCCCCCCCCCCCCCAGCTTGCAAGCCGGGGGTGGGGGGGAGGGGGAGTTGCAGTGTGCCTGGGGGAGGGGGTGGGGATTTGGGGAAGGGACGGGGCCGGGGGCACGAGCACCCACCGCCGCCGACTAAAGTCAGTGCCTATGGTTACATACATGGCCACATCGCTGTAGTATGAGCACCTGTTCTGGTTTTGGGAACATTAATTTTTACCTATTTGATTGTTACCTCTGTTGTCTTATGACTTTACAAACCCAGAGATTCAAGGAAAACCAAATAATGCATATTTCACATACCAACTTCCTCTGATTCCCCTAGTGCAGTGGGTCTCAAATTTTTTACTGGCAACCCCTTTCACACAGGAAGCCTCTGAGTGCGACCCACCTAATAAATTAAACACACTTTTTAATATATTTAACACCATTATAAATGCTGGAGGCAAGCGGGGTCTGGGGTGGAGGTTGACAGCTTGCAACCCCCCATGTAATAACCTCGGGACCCCCTGAGGGGTCCCAACCCCCAGTTTGAGAACCCCTGCCCTAGTACATCTCAGTCAGTTTAAAATTATGTGTACAACACAAATGTACATGTGGAACAAAATTATTTTGTTCCCCACTTCCAAGCAATCTTAATCCATCCTAGAATGGTTACAGGGTAATGAGTATTGAAATGGAAAAATAACTTCCTTGACAGTAAATCATATTCTGCTTTCCCCCTCCTTACAGCCTTTGTAGTATCAATTAGTACTCTGTAGTATCAATTAGTAAGGAAATGTCATGTGATATATTCAGAGCATTCAGCCTCACTTTCTTTCCTAGATTGGCAAGAATCTAGTTCTCTGCAACTGGAGACTCGTGTCTATCATGGTTTGGGGTCAAAAGCTGTTTGTTTGAAATTAAGCTCCTTTCCCTTAGGTGTTTTTCCCTTTGATTCTACAGCTCAGATCCTTCAGAGTTCTTGACTTACTTAGGTCACCTTTATTCTCATTGTGAAGGGTAATTAGAAGTTTGCTGTCACTCCTATGTTCGGAACTGAAATCAGTAAATTGAACATTTAGCCTCCTAATGTTTTTGAGAGACTTCATAACTGTCACTTAAAAAAAACCCACTGAGAAATAATATTCTAACCATAGGGTCAAATTGGAATCCAGCTGAGTAAGAACCATTTCTTAAGCTTAATTTAGTTCCTAAGAATGTAGGGACATTTTCCTCTTTGCCTAATAGTTCTCAAAGGGGCGATCTTTCTAACACTTAGTGTAAAAAATATGGCTGATTTGGGAAAGGGATAGTCTACAGTGAGCTTTTTTTCTTTCTCGGACATATTTTGCCTTCATTTGTTAAGCTCTGTCAAAACAGTGGATTAGTTAGAAGTGAGCTTGATTTTTTTTCTTATGAAGTCAGCCATTAAGTCAATTTAAAATATTTTTCTCTTGTCTAGTTTTTATTCAGACCTCCTAATAAGATCAGGATACCCCTTATGTATAGACGTCCCTCTGTGCAAGGTTTGAGGAGGGTAGGTGCGCATGCGTGTGAGAGAGGAAGAAAGAGTGAGATGGTTTGGCACTGGGAAAACTTAGTTTTGTTCCTCTTTGCTGTTTGCTGTTAGCAGGCAACCTATGAATCTCTCTAGGCCTGTAGTGAAATGAATTTTGGCATCAGAATTCTGTTTGTTGATAGACTGAATTCCATGTGACTCTCAAGACTTGTGGCCAATATATTATCAGTGTGGAATAGTGGATCTGAGTGTCAAGCCCAGTTTTCAGAAAAGAAATACTTTAATAGGTTCTTGTGTAGAGTCTAAAGCAAGAAAATTCCTGTGGACAAATACAATCTAGTGAAGTAAATTTTCTGTAGCGTAAAAACTTGTTTTGATAGCCATAGGATATTGAAACGTACAATTTTGGTTCTTGCATAAAGTACAGTACCTGTGCTTTCAAGAAATTAATTGTATTTATATATATAATGTAACTAGCATAAGTTTTCATTGGCATTGCTCATCCATGTTTGGCATCTAAAAGTGAGGTATGAGGAAATAAAGCCCTTTCAGTTCATTCAACTTGATGAACAAAGAAGCTTTATAATTCTGGGGTCATGATGGTAAAGGCTAAACAATTGTGTGCATGTAATGAGAGCTGTGTGGTAGAGATCGCAAGTATCAGTATTATTTTGAGGTGTTCTTTTTGTAAAGCTTTTGTTCATTTCCAAGGAATCAAACATGCATTATATAATATTACACATAAAACTGTTAAAAATATCAGTGTTGAAAAGTCAAGCACGCAGAAGTTAGGAAAAGCTATAATTAAGGTTGCCTGTACAACCTTAATTCAGCCTTTTGTGTACATTATGATGGTCTTTAATTATATGATCACACAGTATTTTTCTATAGGACTACTGCCTCATTCAGTGCACAGAATGGCCAGTACTCACTATAATGAGCAGCTATTCAATATTTAGTTTTCTCCTCATTGTTGAGTATGTAGCCCCAGGCCTTCTTTATTACACACTAATAATGTTGTCTTCAGAGCAAGGTTTGAATAATTTCCTCATGGGCGTCTCTCTGGCACTTATCACTATAGTATTTGAGTGTTTCACAAACATTAATGAATTTATAGTCACAGCACCCCTGGTGGAAGAGATGAGTTACTGATACCTTTGCCTGTCGAGATGACGATTGTTGTCTCATTGTTTCCTTGACCTTCCTCATCTGTCTGTCTGTACCAATATGTTGTCTTTTGTCTTATACTTAGATTATAACCTTTTTGGGGCAGGGGCCATCCTTTTGTTCTTTATTTATACAGTACTTAGCACAAGGGGGTGTTGGTCCATTTTACAGGTGGGAACTGAGAAATCAAGGTCAGAAGTATCCACTAATTTAGGGTGCCCAATTTGAAGCACCTAGACCTTGCCTTTTTTTTTTTTTAAAAAAAGAGTACTTAACGTTATAGAGCACTTTATATGTTCAAAGTACAACTTCCATTGACTTCAGTCACAGTTGTGCGTGCTCGTCACTTCTGCATATCAGACCCCAGGTGTCAGGTTGGGCATGACAGAAAATGAGGAACACACAACTAATGACCACCTGTGAAAAGTTGGGTTGAAGTGACATGCGTAGCACCGCATAGGAACTCTCTGGCAGAGGTAGGGATAGAATCCAACTATCCAGGGCAGCATTCCGATGCCTTAATGCTGAGGCTGACCTTTCTCTTAATGCGGTCCCTCAACTGATTTACTACACGCCTTCCAACTTCTGTAACAAATGAATCGCAGATCCTATAGACAAGCCATCTTCACTGCACAGCCCTGATTCATTGCCAGAGCAGGTCCATCCTGTGCATTGGTGGAGGCAGGACTCCTGTGCGGGGGAAAATAGCATGTGATCTTGTAATGAGATGGTCATCATGCATGTGCACAAAAGAGTTGAATTAAGGTTGCATAGGGGAGGTGGGGAATTGAACCCCTGGCCTCCTATATCCCAGCTGAGGCCTCCAACCACTAGGCTAAAGCTTAAAAGGAAGGTACTACTTCCTTCTCTTCCTGCTGTTTTGGGAATCCTGTGCTTGCTTTTTATCAAAATGTCTGAAAGTCTAAACATTTCAACATCACCGAAACATTTCAACTCAATTTTTCGTTTCAATAATGTTTTTACACTTTTCTGAAAATTTTCAGCAAGTCAAAACATGTCATTTTGGGTTTGCCCACAAATTACTACACTCTTCCCCCCCCCCCCCCCAATTGCCTGCAAACCGAAAAATTCATTATTCGCCCAGCTCTAGTCCTGACCAGTAGGATTTGTCTGTTCAGAATGGTTGCACCTTCAAAATCAGTGTTTTCTAATGCCATTTTGGGGCACTGGTTCTGTGCTAATTCAGAGGCTAAAAAGTCTGCTCAATGAATCTTCGCCACTTAAATTGTTGTTTATGTTGAATTAAACATGCATTTCCTTCTCTTCTTTCCTCCTCATTGCTGGAAAAAAGGAATTGTCCATAAGAAACTTCTTAATTTGAGAAGCACGTATGATGAGCATGATAAAGAATCTGAGTAGAACAGGAGAAAATCCACCAATTTGCAGAGTAGCTGAGGGAAATGAAATGTCATTTGATTGTTGTAGTGAGGTGTTTGTCAGGTTGTTCATTGAAAAAGAAATTGAAAGTGGAAGTCTGAAACCTCAACATACAACTGAAACATCTGAAATACTACCCCTTGGGTTATATTTAGTAAAGGGTTTTCCAGCTATGTGGTTATGGTAGAGTTAAATGGCTCTTGTGGCCTTGAAGGCCAGGAGTTAATTATGAATGAGTGCCAGCAAAAAGAAATGCACTTCAGCTGTTTGTTAAACTGGATACTTTCTGGATCCACTCTTGAAATAGAATGACCCAGAAATTATATGTACAATGGTAAACCTGTGATGTAGTAGTCTGTTTAGGCAGAAGCTTGTATATTCTCTATTTTCATACTAGTTCTGGGTTTACAAAGGAAATGTAATAAAATTGATAGCATTGGAGACCAGACTTTGATTTTATAAAAGAGAATCTTAGCTGTGGTTCTATTCTGACTCAGTACAATGTATGTACAACAATATGGATTCCTGTGGTTGATGATGACAGTTAATATATAAAAGAACAGGTTTTTAGATATAATCCTTGATATAAACATAGAGTAGGCCTTTAATGCAGTGAACTATGTCCACAGTCACTATGCCTGACTTTAAAAAAAAAAAAAAAAAAAAAAATCTTGTATTTCTGGTTTTTATATACGGTACCTCCTGTCTTAATGAAATGCATTTACCTCCAGGGTGAAACCATGACAACTGCTTATTAATGAACTGAAATTTTTTATGTTGAAAAACTAGCAGAGTATGTTGTAAATCAAATTGCAGGGATAATGTTAGTTAGATAAGACTTTAAATGTCTGATTCAGCCTATTGGCTCTGGAGAAATCACGGTTTGAGCTAATACAGAGCAGAAGTATTCTATCCTTATAAAAGAAAAAAACAGTCCTCTGTTTCAAAAGATTTTTGTATCCCTGCAGAGTAAAAACAGATTTTGTTCTTCTGCCTAATCCCAAAATTTTACCTCTTGATTCTGCTCCTGCTGTGCAGATCACATCAGGGAGTGATTTAAAGTATATTGTTAAAACTTGTTCAACTGTATGCGTTAAAAACACATGTACATTCAACATGTGGCATGGGCCAGATCTTCAAAAGAACTCAGTTCCCGCTATGACACTTGGGGTCACATTTTTTTTGATGCCTATGTGACTGGGTAGCGGTGCTAAGGTAATATGTATTACTTTGTTACATTCCCTTTTCCCCTGTACCTCAGTTTATTTCTCTGCTGAAGCACAGGCCGAAGATTCTGCGGTTTCAGGACTTCTCAGAAAAATTATTGAACAGAATTAAACCTCAGAATTATAATGCAATCCCCTGAATGTTGGTGCTACTAGCAGTTGTCAGTCCGCCTCAGGGAAAGTACTATATGATTTTCTTAAGGCTGGTCTACACTAGCCCCCAAGTTCGAAGTAAGATACGCAACTTAAAAGTACTTACCCCTGGTCCACACGGCGGCACGCAGGCTGCCCCGTCGACTCCACCTGCTCTGTTCGCAGAGCAGGATTGCCGGCGTCGACGGGGGAGCACTTCCTGGTTCGATTTATCGGGTCTAGACAAGACGCGATAAATTGAACCCAGAAGATCGATCCGACGCCTCCGACACAGTGGGTAAGTGTAGACTAGCCCTACGTGAACAAACATTTAATATAAACAAAAACCTTTGGAATACTTTTGAATAACTGGCTTAATAAAAATGCTAGGCACTGAACCTATTGGTGCTCCTTGTACAAACTCTCCCACTTTGTTACCTTTACATATAATTCAGTGCAAGGTTTCCACCGAGCATATATACCCTTTTATACTTTCTGCTCTGATCTTCTTCTCTCAGATTTTTTCAGTCTCTGTAGTGTGGCATCACTGTGTGGGGTGTGTCAGTCACCTGAATCCTCCAGAGCGTAAGGAAAATGGGAGCCTCAGTTCCCTTTCAAACACCTCAGAACCTTCTCAGCACAACAGTCAGGAGATCTTCACAATCAGAAGCAATTTCAATCCCTGAGGTAATAGTCTATGGTCTCCTCTTCCAACAAGATTAGGAATGTGCAGCCTGTATCTAAAGTGGTAGAGGTATTGGAATGCAGCCTTCACAGCAGATGCATTTCTTGAGCCTGTGTCGATCAGCCACTGAGTCCACAGGGCTGTCTCCAGCTCCCATGTTTATAACTTTCACCCTGTGAGCGCTCTTTGTCTCTTCTCTCAGATGGTGAGTGTGTGGAACCTGTAAGACTGCTCATTCTCAATTGAAACCTTCTGCAGAGCTTCTAAAACAGTTAGTAAGCGTGTCCGCTAACTACCATGCCTCATTTCTAGATGTCTCTGCCCTTCCAACTAAGATGCCCAGCACATGTTGCGACGAGACAGGTTTTGACTAAAGTCCATGTCTCCTCCCCACTGTTTCTCTCCCTTCCTTTGGACTAAAAATAATAAAAACTGCAGCATTTAATAAGCATGTAGGCTACATGTGAGTTTGGCTCTTCTGAAAATCTGGCATTAATATTTGCCAGAGGGTGTATCTTAGTAACCTAAGCATCTAATATGGAATTCTTAAATTCCTTGGAACCACAAGTTCAAATCTTGATACGGTCAATTCCAGTCCTCCAGCTTTCTGAGGTAAAACTGTGTAATACGTAATTTATGGTATGAGATTTTTGGAAAAGAACATAAGATCATGTGGGATTTGTCTAGGCCAAGTGTCCTAGGCCAAAAGTCCCCCATCTACTCCTTTGTTCTTCAGCATGCCACACAGTAGTTCGCTCTGCTTGCTGACCAGTGTCCATTCCAGAAGAAGTTGGAGTTCAGTGCTGCTGAATTTATATGGTTTGTGAAGTTCTTTGGGATACTCTGATGAAAAGAGGCATGTAAACATAATTAAAAATGTGCTGGTGGCTAGAGAGAGACGTGTGTTAAAATATGGCATTGAGCTGTGTGAGGCTTTGCAGAGAACTACTGGAAAAGCACCATGTCCTCACCTCGTATTGTAACTAACTACTGGCAAAGTGTTGGCATACCTCCTTTGTGAGGTATCCCATCCACCAAATTGCCATCCGCCCATGTGGATGGCAATATGATGGATGGCATACCTCTTTTGTCCTAAATTACTAAAAAATAACTAACCAAATCCTGTTTAAAGATTCCCTCATTTAGTATTAACCAGATGCTTTATAGTAATGCCTTTAGCATGAATGCTTCTCCCCTTGCCCATCTGCTCCCCCCCACCCCCACCGTTGCTGTCGCCCCCTCCACCACCGCCCAGTTTACCACCTGGACCCGTTCCTCGCCCCTCGACGTGGCTGCCTGCCCCCCGCCCCTTTGTCATCTGGGGCCAGTGGAAGCGGTGACCAGCCAAAGCCTGACTTTTGCACAAGTGCTCGTGGGCATCTGTGTCTCCCTGCCTTGGACTCCCCCCCCCCCCCCCCCCCCCCCAGCAGCATTTGGCTGGTGGGGGCCCTCCCTGCTGTGTTCCCACCCCCCCCCCCGCCGTGTTAGTAAATAAAAAAAATGAATGCTTCTTCATGTTGTGTTGTGACACAGTGCATAGATATGTACGTTTTTAAAAATACATAAATACACATCGTAGCAGTGATTAGGTTTGGCAGCATTCAAGTGTATTTTTTATAATTAGTGCAAAATTATGGGTTTAAAGCAGTTTTCTTAATGTTAGCTATTTCAGTTTTCAGTTGTGGGAAATTATGTATGCGGTCAGACCATAATTGTTTAATGACAGCAGATGAGATTCAAACATTTAAAATTTTTTATAACCATTAAAACACAAATTGTCAACATCCCATCAAACTATACAAAGTAAATATCCTTAAATCAAACTCTTCCTTTCTTACTCTGCTTATCTGTGGACTTTGATTATTATTAATGGAAATATTTTTTTCGTCATTTTGTCTAATCCTTTCAAGCTTGTGTGTTTTACAGTAGCACTTAGAGGCGCCCATTGAAATCATGGTCCCATTGTGCTAGGTGCTGGATAAACACAGTGTGGGCCTGTTCCTGCCCTCAGGAACTTGATCTACATACACAATTTTACTGCCCTAGGTACAATGTGGTGTTGGTCTCAGTCCAGTTTCTAGGTACAGTTAGAGGTAACTATATGATGGAGTCACAGCAGAAAGGCCAAGGTCCATCTATCTGACTGGCTGTGGAGAACAAATTCCTCCATCACCATGGAAGTTGTAATTCTAGGTCAAGTTTGAGGCCTGGTTGCAGGGCAGTTTCAACAAAGTTTGCATGGCTGCTTTCTGTGCTGTACCTGCTTTGTGGATAGTTAAGACTTCAGTCTCTAATCTGCGATGTAGTTTGTAGTGGAAAGGTTTCTAGAATATAGTACATGTCTGATACAGTAGCTTCTATTGAGGGTTTTTGACAAAATCAAGGGGAAGGTAATGCATGTGGAGTTTATTGTACATTTTTCAACCTCTTCTCACTTTTTCTATTTTGTGGGTGTGACAATCCTATTGTAGATCTCCCTCTTTTGAATGTAGGGAGCAGAACAAGATCTGCTACCCCGGAGTAAATTCTAGATTGTTCTGCCTTTGTTGGGGGAAAAAAACTACTTCTGATTCTCAGAGAGAGAAGGGAGTTTTTTACTCTCAGCTATGCAAAATTAAAACGTCTTGATTCCTGGTGTCCAACCAGACTATTCAGTAGGAACATCTCCCTTCAGAGACACTTAAGCAGGATTCTTTCCTTCAGGCAGTGCTGGTTAAGGTGATTGATAGGGCCAGAAAATGTGAAGTATGCCAACCCCTCTGCGCACAGGGGACAGCTGAAAGGAGAGCCTCATAAGCCAAACCCTTCTGATCAGTTTCCTTATGGACTAGGAGAAGCTCCTTATAGCAAATGAAATGGCCAAATATAATTTGATATGTTTTATAGGCAGTTGGTTCACCTGTTACCTATGAGCCAAGCATTTAGTGGCTCACTTTGCTCTCTGGGACCAGGTAGTCTCTGAACAGACATAGTTAATGGAAGTTGTATGTTAGCTTTTAATCAACAGAATGTACTCCAGAGTTAAGCTTCAGTTCAAGCATTACTGCATAGCTGATTCAGTTATCCAGTGCCTTGCCATACCTTGCAATGCCTTCTGAAGTCTCCCAGAAGGAATACATGAGGTCTTGAAGAGCATACTGGGTCTGACTTATTTTCTGGTTGTGTAGATTTCTTTTAAAGCAGTACTTCCTAATATGCAGCCCACATCTTCCTTTATTTTAATCTCATTCACAGGCAGGGACCATATAATTTGGAGTACCAACATTAATTGTTGTCCTTCAGCCTTGGTATTACCTATGAAAATTTGAAGGCTGTAATTTTCCTCTTTCTAGGTGCACACTATGCAGCATTTATTTTTGTCCTCAGAATTCATTCTCATTTTTTTCTCTTTCCACAGTATTTGATTCTGAAACTCGAAAGACCTGCCATAGTCCAAAGTATCACCTTTGGCAAATATGAGAAGACTCATGTCTGCAATTTAAAGAAGTTTAAAGTCTTTGGTGGGATGAATGAAGAAAACATGACAGACCTATTATCCAGGTATGAGATTATTTTAATAACTTGTAAATCATCCTAAATCAAAGACTGGACTACAGTGTTCTTCCCTCCCCTCTTTTCTCCCAAATGGCACTCGGTTAACAGTGCAAAAAGGCTGCTAGTGTAAGCCTGCTGTTGGCTCCTGTGACCCAATGTACAGCCCCTGGGCAAATAACTGATGTGATATGGTCAGGCCAGGGAGCATATATGCCAAAATTTAGCTCTGGGAAACCTTCCCTACCTTGTTCTAACCACAGAGGATTTGTGAAGGGTGAACTCCCCTGGAGGTTTTTAAGAGCTAGGGTGCAATGCTTGTGGGCTGAGATTCCTTTCTTCTGCATACCTGAGACTTGCACCTAAATTTGAGCTACAGTTGTGGAAAACTTCTAATAGCTCTTTAGGAGTGTTGTAGTAAGTGTTCTCGATTGCATATGTATAGAAACTCATTATAACAGTACAGGTCTGAACTACTCAGCTGCTTTGCCTTCATATTGATTGATCTGTCAAAGGGCAGAGTACAAAACTAATTTCTTCTTTGTCTAAAATCACTTGATTTGGTAGTCCAGTGGTAGGTATTTTATTGAAGGCAGCCTATTACCCGTTTTAGACTTATAGATTTTATAATAATTACTAATGTAAATTTGAGAAGGCCACCTAGCCAGTCTCCTGCCTCCTAAGTGAAAGGGGGAGAGAACGTTTAGATCACTCACTGTACTTCAAGTGCAAAGGAGCCATGCAGCAAGAGCCAATGTTAATTGGAGGCCGGCAACAGGAAAGCCTAGTTATAGGGAGTGTGTGGCTAGTTTTGTTGAAGTAGTCAGTACTTGTTGGCTGCACTTTCTTGATCAAAGAATCAGACTAGTGCTGCCTTACCAAGTGAAACCATGTGACATGAAGAACCTAGCATAGATATCCTGCAGGACCATGTAGTAGTATTTCAAAAGCATCTTCAAATTTGAGCTACCCCAGTTTAGTCATTTTAAATTGCTATTGCTTAGTGCTTGAATTGTGGGGCAACTTGATGGGAAGAGGGAAGGATTGAAATAGTATGCTAGTAGTTGCTGGTATAGTTGAGCAGTCTGTGTCATTTGACTTCTCTATTTGTCAGGAATTATTGCTTCATGTATTGTTTTTGATAAAACTGGACTTTAGTATAGCTACATTTTATTATGAATCTTGATACCTTGCACTTTATGTAGTACTTTTTCATCTGGAAATCACAGAGCACTTTTTAATCAATTAATTCTCATAATGCTCCTGTGAGGTAGGCAAGTATTATCTATGGCTTACAAATGGGAAAGCTGAGTTGCAGAGAAGTGACTTGCCTAAAGTTACACTTTGAGTCAGCATAGACGGGAACAGAATCCATATCTCTTGACTCCAGTTCCCTACTCGTATCACTAGACATGTTATCTCCTTGGGAGGTAAAGTGGCTGATAGCAATCCAGACACTGGTCCAGCACGCATACTTATGAATCAGTAGTAAAATGAAACCATCACATTTCAGACATGACCTAGGTTGCATTTACTAGTTAGTTCTAAAATACAAGGTAAGATTTAGTAACTTTATTTATTTTTTCCACAGTGGCTTAAAGAATGATTATAACAAAGAAACATTCACCTTGAAGCATAAAATTGATGAACAGATGTTCCCCTGTCGATTCATTAAGATAGGTAAATGCATTTTTTCAGCATTCTGAGTAGAAAATAATCTCTTCTTATACTTGTGCCAGTCTTGGCACTTGTGACTATGCTGTACTCAGGCAAAATATCCAAAATAGCTGTTCCATTTCATGATCTTTTAGACTGGTTAGACTAGAACACAGTGAAGCCTTGTAGCCAAGGAGTAATAGCTTAATATCTTGAATCGTGTGGACTGCAAGCAAAGTAGAATACAAACTTTAAAAAATGTAATCATGTAGCCAAGTAATATTGCTGGGGAAGCTGCTTACTGTCCTACTATGAATTACAGTGCAGAGCTTTAAAAAAAATTTCAAGTAGTTTACTGCTGGTAAAAAGTTCAGCATTGACCGCCTTCAAGGTTGAAAAGAGTTGAATTCTTCTATTCCCAAAACAGATACAGCATAGTTAGCAGAAACAGAAGCTTCCCTTGCCCCTTCCATACCACCTAGACCCACCTTGACTAAAGAGACAATATCTGGGGGAAGTGTCAGGTCAGTCCCCATGACATACTGAGTCATTGGTCTTTCTGGGGAGGCTGCCAACAGGTGTCTCAATTAGGGCCACTTGTGTTGGTGGTTTTTGTGATGTGAGCATTTGTCCACTGAGAACCGGACCGAGTCATTTCCTCATTTCACTTGGGCCACCAAGCACAATAACACTTGGTCACTGTTGTTCTTTGCTGCATTTCAATGAGTGACCTAGAGGTGAAAGATTCCAATTTATGGATTAGCTGAGCTATCTGGTCCCTCAGGGTATGTCTACACTGCAATGAAAAAAAACTCACCGCACTGAGTCTCAGAGCCCAGATCAGTTGACTCAGGCTCACAGGGCGTGGGCTGTAGGGCTATAAAATTGCAGTGTACATGTATGGGCTGGAGTCAGGACTCTGAGATTCTCCCCCCAAATGTTTACATGGGACTATAAAATTGCTATGAGCCTAATAAGGCTGATTTGGGGCCATCTGTGGCTCTGCTGCTGGTCTTATATTGTGGTATTAGACATACTCTTAGGTCAAGAAATAGATGAGTTCATGGAGGATAGGTTGATCAATGGCTATTAGCCAGGATGGGCAGGGATGGTGTCCCTAGCCTCTGTTTGCCAGAACCAGGGAATGGGCAACGGGATAGATCACTTGATGATGATTACCTGTTCTGTTCATTCCCTCTGGGGCGCCTGTCATTGGCCACTGTCGGAAGATGGGCTAGATAAACCTTTGGTCTGACCCATTATGGCCATTCTGATGTTCTTATGTTCTTCTTTGCTGTACTGTTGCAGAAAAGTGGAGGAATGAGACCGTTTACTAATATAACTCTCACAGTATATGAATTATGCAGCTTGAGTATCTTGAGGTCCTGGTTTATTTTACCTCACTCACCCAGACTTGGCTGAGACTGACTGAATGGGACTCCCATTGGAATCCCTTATTTATGTCACTCGTACCTCTGCTGTAGAGTTTTGTGAAGATGTTGTCTCCATTGTGTGCAGCACCCAGGGAAGTGAGAATTTTGGCCCAGAAATTTAAATCTGTCATTTGTGTGATAACCAGAAGCCCTAATTCCCATAAAAGTTTGCAAGTGTGTTTTTTTGTGTGTGTTTTTTTTTTTTTTTTGTTAACTGCTATCTTTTCCTCCCTCCCCCCCCACCAATGATCTTCTTGGCCATATAATCTGCAAAACTTGGCTCTGAGATACTTAGTGAGAGAAGAGCAAGGTAAAGCAGCACAAATGCTGCATTGATTATAGAATATTTGAATGTATTAGTAAAGTTGTATTGCTCTTAAACATGCTGAGGCCTATTTATTTTGTCACAGAATAAAAATGTTATATTATGGTATTACTTTTCATATGTTGTGATACAAGCTGTAAAAAGTAACGCCAGTAACTTTTTGGTCATTTTTTGAGCGACTGGAGCATTAAATGTGTTCTGCTTTGCCATTCTGAAAATGGTTCGGATGCTTTTTTGAGCTCAAATTTACAAATAGCTATTCTAAAAATTCACATTTGATGTACATAATTGTAAGCTAATTCTGAATGTGTGCTTTTCTGTGGTTGAAGGAAACTGTTTTGATAGGTTATGAATATCTAACAGTTATGTGTGGAATGTGTGTACTTCATTAATTTATGCATGCACCAAAGAGCGGGGTTTGGAATGCCCACAAGTGAATATTTATTCCCAGCATTTTTCTTAGATCAGGTGTAGGATGATTTGAACATTACTCCTGGGGGAATTTTGCGCCACTGCGCACATGTAGAATTCGTGTGTCCTGCAGAATTTTTTTCCCCTGCAGAAAATACATTTTTCCCAGGAAGTGCTGCAGTTCTGCCTTTCGCTCACCGGAGGCTGCTGTGACGCCAGGACAGCCAATAGCATGAACACAGCTGGATTCCCCCAGGAGTAGAAGTTCATCACAGCACCCTGCTTGGAGCCAGGATAGGACAGACAGAGTGGGGCATATGGGACTGCTGGGGGGGGTCACAGACTAAGGTTCAGAATGGCTAGTGGGGAGGACAGACTGGGGTGTGGGCTCAAAGCTGGTGGGGTGACAGCATTGAGCCAGGGCCTGAGTAGGGGTGCAAGGCCACATGGGGATAGGGGAGGAGAGCTGCAGAGATCCATGGGTATGGGGGGGTGCGGGAAGAGGGGCAGGTGTGCCTGACTGACTGGGAGAGGCTTGGGGTCAGCAAGAGTCTGCATGGGGGAGGCTTCTGAACTCCCTAATAATCCCGCGTGGTGACCTGACCCCTTCCTCCCCCCCGCCCCCAAAAACACACAAAAAAAAAACCAACAAAAAAAACCCACCTGTTCCATATTTCTCTCACCCACACCCAACAAACTTCGAGGTTCACTCCAGGCTTCTTTCCTCTCCCTCAGCTCCTCCATTACCCCTCACTCCCCCAAGCCTTTGCACTGCTTCTGATGGGTGCAGGAAATGCACTTCTGTATTGTAACTTAAATTAATTACTCAAAGTTCTGTACTAATATGCCTAGTAATTATCAGAAGCTTTTTTTGGTGTGTATTGTTACCGAGGAACTTGCTGACAGATATTTTGAAATAAATTACCAAAATAATTGAATCCGGCATGATTATATCGTGTTGTTTTGACAGATAAAATATGCAGAATTTTGCAGAGTTTTAAAATATTGTGTGCAGAATTTTTAGTTTTTTGGTGTAGGATTGCCCCAGGCGTAGGACATGCCAGTCAAAGAGCTTTGAAGTCTGCCTTGATATCAGATAGTGTTTGTTTTCTAAAGAGCATGGTATTTTGCTCTGTGATTAACAATCAACATTTTACTTTTGCAACAACAATCCTCAGCTTTTCAACTCTTCACTAGTTTAACGATATGGAATGATGACATAACAGATGCGTGCATGGACTTGGGAGTGAATGAACGGTGGAGTGTCAGAAGTCACTGCTGAAGAAACGGTGGCTGATAACCTAGAAGAATGGGGCTATGCTGTTCTGGACTTGTAAACATATGCAATAGGCAAACGCTAAGTAGAGTTAGGTCTGGTCTGTCTTTGGATGGAATATATCAGAGAGGAAAAATGAGTCTGTTGGTTTTGTGCACGACTGTTAATTACTGGACCACTAGTGACTGGAAAAGCATAACTAGAAGTCTTAGCATGAGAACAACCTTGCCTATAATGCTTCTGAATACCAAAGCCCTTCATCTATTTCTTGCTGAAATGGATTCCTTGCAAATGGAGAATCTGCATTTGTTACCTTTCTACATTGATTGAGATGGGACTCTCCATTCTAAGCTCCTTTTAATTTCTTGATTCCTCTATCTTTTGGGATGAATTTCTTATGTTTTCTGCATGCCCAGAAGTAAGTTTTGGTTTTGGAAAATTGATGAAAGTCTACATAGCCACTTGGGAAAGATTAGGCATTTAAAAACTACAAGTGGCCTTTAGACTGAAACCTATTAAAATACTTTCTATTTTGTTTTATGCAGCATTGTTCATATAATGTGACATGAAAGTGTTTCTACTATGAAATGACTGTGAAAATGGTGGTGTGACATTCCGTTATCTTTCATGGTTACAGATCAAATTTGCTCAGTTTACAAGTAAACTTTTCCCTACTTGCTAGCCATGGTAATTCAACTTGGGATAGGAATGCTATGCCGTGTTCCTTGTGACGTCACCAATAATCAAGATTCTGAAAGCCAAAATTTGCTCTTATATGAGCCTCCTGGGTGAAATCCTGACTCCAACGAAGTCACCCATTATCACCAGTGGGATTGCATACGTGTAAATGAAGACATAATTTGGCTGTGTGGTTGGAATTTGGTTAACAATTCTATTAATAAGCATGCCACAATCGACTCAAATTTCCACTCCTGTAGTTGAATGAGCTCTGCAGAGTTAGCAGAAGGAAAACTGTGTTGGAAAAACGGGGCTGGGGGGAGGGGACCCAACCAAATCCCTTATGTTGTTTAAGTGTTCAGACATGATGGCTCCTAACTTGAAAGGAGCAGACCTGTTGAATAAGAAGGTAACTTGAAAAAAAATCTTTTAGATGGAACTGCACTTTTATAATTCTTCATAGGCCATGCAACAGAGCAGTGGGACACGTTTAACCCTTATAATACAATTCTGTTTTGCCTGGTTGTTCATTGAAAGACTGGGCGGGGTGAGGGAAGCATCTTACTTGGACATGCCCTATACCGATAGAAAGCTCATATATTCATGCCTTATCTCAACACTTTCATTTCTGGCTCTTCTACCTTCCCTGGTTTCAGGAAGTTTTGCTTGGGGAAAGCTCTTTGAGAGTGTGGGAGGGTGTTGTGACGATTGTGGTTATACTGAAAACTTATCAAGAGGAGTGTCTGACATACCAAATAACTGGCATGAGTTAATCAATCCGTATGTGCCATAAGCTTTGGTATAATGGAAGGGAACTATACTTGTTTTACTGTTGCTTCTCTGGTAAGTCTTTGTAAATAAATTGACTGTAATGTTATCTAAATTGTACCTTGTAGCATATTTTCTATATACTTGTATGTTGTGTGGCCAAGTACCATAATATTGGCCTTCAAGGGTACAGTTGAGGTTGCTGTAGGAATTATAGAGAATTCAAGATTACATTTGAAATAGATGAACTCAGATTTCATTCACATTTCCCCAGTCATAATTATTTTGGATGATGGTTTTATTTCCATCCTCTGTCACATGCTCCCTCAGTAGGCCTGTTCTTACATAATTTTATGGAAACAAAAGCACCTTAGTTCCAGTTAAAA
Source organism: Macrochelys suwanniensis (assembly GCA_033296515.1). Taxonomy (NCBI): domain Eukaryota; kingdom Metazoa; phylum Chordata; order Testudines; family Chelydridae; genus Macrochelys; species Macrochelys suwanniensis. The sequence goes on from CM065775.1 coordinate 335,114,870, forward strand.
TACCTGTATGTTTTGTAAGTGCCCTAAATATCGCCACTGCTTTTAATCTTGTTAAAAGTGTGTTCAGATGTTTGGCTGCGTGTGTGTGTGTTCTCCCTGTGTGCTGTCCCAGCTCTGTGCGAACAGTTGGCACAGCAGACCTCGAGTGAACCGCCCAATGACCACAAGATTCATTAAGGTGCGTAGGCACCCAGCCAGGTTTATTGTCGTCAAAGCATGGTAATAGCACCTTGCAGACTCTACGAGGATATTAAGACATGAATGCCCATGACAATGGAGGCAGCTCAGTCAATGGTGGGACTTTCCACTGCCCCCTAGGCTAGCCAAAGATATTCCCTCTGAGATGCATCTTTATACCCCGATATAAACAAGTTACGTACTGTTATCCTGACCTTGTCTTTTAGGAGGGGTCAGTGTGTTTCTGTTATCCTTGGGGAATGTTTTTGTACCATCCTTGATATCAGGATCTTCTGGTACCACTTGATATCAGGATGTGTTTGCATGCATACTCTGTACTTAGCACTTCTTGGGAATGTGTATTTTTGCAGTATCAGCCCTGTTCTTGCCAGATTCTGTGAGCAGGTCCTGCCTCGTACCTAGCCTCTAATACAAGGGTTTATGTCTGGCTCTCCTCCTACTACAAAAAGTATATTGATTTCTGTTCTGTACCAGTTTTTTGTTACTGTGTAGCAGCAATTCAGTTGGTCTGAACTATTGTTTACATGTTCAGTACTGATTGCTGTAGTACTTGCAACAAAATACGCTGAGAATCTTTAGGTAAAGCTGTTCTGAAGTTTTTTTTAACCATGGCTAGAATGAGTCAAAGATAACCAAAGCTCTACCCCAAAGGGATGGGAGTGCCCAGCATAATCCAGTACAGAACATACACATAATAGGGTGTGGCCACTGTAGTGAGAATACCTTTGCAGAACAAATCTTTGGACTTCATGTTTACAGGGGCTACTTCTCAAATACTTGGGAAGGTTTTACAGGCTTGTAGGGTAACACAGAAGTAGATATGTAGTCCGGGGTGGGTGAAGAATACAAAGGGAACTGTTGGGGAAATAACTTAGATGAGGCATAGGTATTAACCACCTCCTCCTCCTCCAGGTCCCTCCTCAAAGCGTGCTACTTTGTTGCTCTTGCACAAAATTACTAATAAAATAAATTTTAAAAGAAAACTAGCTCAGTACATAACAAAAACAGGGTTACCCTCATGACCTTATTTTGTGTGAATCTCACCGCTCTTTCAAATTGCATCCCACCGTCTGTCTCTCCTTATGTCGTGTCTAATTTAAATGGTTGCTACCCCAACCGTATAACACTTTGTCTGAAATGCTGTGCACATCTCTAGGAGCTGTATAAATGAGAGAGCAGAAAGGTGTGAAAGTGAAGATGAGAAGCTTTCCCTTAATGTAGGAGAGTGGGAACCAGTGGAGAGATTCAAGACTGAGGAGATATGTTTAGAGTGATGGAAAAGGAATCTTAAAATGTCCTATGTATTAGGGTTAAAGAACAGGTTATCCTGCGATTCAATCCATACTTTTTGTTCTCTCCACCTTCATCTTTTGGAGCAACTTCTAAAATATCTAATGAAATTTTCTTGGGCTTTGTAGCCCCTTCAAGGCGTCTATCATCTGTCCTTCCCATATGTGATATAACTTCTGTTTTAATGCTAATTGTTTTTAAATACTTGTGAAATAGAATGATCCTGCGTGATGGAACTCTGATAGTAAAAACACCACTGTTCATCCATTTTCTGTTTTATTGGTGAACAAATGTAAGACCTTGTTGAATGTTTAATGAGAGCTATTGAACTGTTCAGGTGGACTTGCATCCTTGTGGTATTTATGGTTCACATTTCTGAAGTACCTGTCACCCTAATATCTGCACATGTGCATAAATGATAAGTATTATCCCTAAATGGGATTTTAGCTGTTCAGCCCCATCCTCCGTTTCATGGCCTCTCAGAGTATGACTCCAAGTAAAGTGGGGTGAGGTGGGGAACCTGCTATTCAGTTAAACGCCTGTGTAAGGAGAAGTCGTGTCCCCCCCCTCCCCCCCCCCCGAGTCAGGTGTTAAATCTGAGCTGTTAAAGCTTTGCTAGAAGCCAGTGCCACAGTTTGGGCTCTCCATTGAGAAGTTCTGTTCCGGTCCATGTGAGGTGTACCTTGTGCTCTGGCAGCTTTCCAACCATCAGCTCATGTTTCAGTGTGAAGGACAAGTGGCAACTGTTGAGATAAATGGGCCACAGCCCCTTAAACATTTAGCAAATGATAGCTAACGCCTTGAATTGGACTTGGAACTGGGTAGGTAATTAGTTCTGAGGGCGATGCTCAGGGGTGGAATGTTCTTGATGGTCTGCCTTGCTTAGTAGAGAGGATGCCGAATGGTACACCAGTTCTAGCATTTTCAGGTCTTCATGGCTCTTACTTGATTTTTCCTCTCTTTCCAGGCTTTTTGGGGGCTGGAGTGGATAGACAACCTAAAAGCTATTAATTAAGTGCTATTGATGCTTTTTATTTTGTGTTTTATAGACTCTAAAATTGTAGTGTGGGGGGACAATGTTTTCATGTAGTTCCTTCTCTACAAGAAAAAGCAATTAAACTTTTATTAACCCTTAATTTTTGTAAATGCAAATCTGTGAGTGTGAGAGAATTTGATAAATTGCTGTGTATGCTCTTGGATTAAATCTACTTCTAACCAAGAGAAGAATATTAGTAGTGGTTTGCTGATGAACAGGACTGGTTACTAAAATCCTCTGTTCAAAGGACAAATATAGTTAAGACAGCAGGAGCATAACTTTCACCTGCACTGTGCATCAGTCCTGACCTGAAAAGATCGTCTCCTATCTAGAGGTGTCTTTTGCTCTCCAGTGCCTGTTCAATCCTTTTTGCCTCATCTGTGATACCCAGCAAAGATACTGCTTGGTGATGGTTTTCTGTGATGTGACACCTTTCCACTAGGAATTGGACTGAGTGTAACTCTCTTGAAACTCTGAAAAGCCATTAGATGGTGGGTCACTTTTTCCAAACTGATGAATTTGAACAGATGACCTGAAGGCTTATGTCAGACATGTTACAAATTCCATAAGTTATCAGGTCACAAGTATAGTTTTGATACTACTGTAATATGCCCCACTCAGAATAGGAGACAGAGCAGGGGTCAGGTTCTAATGCTGCATTGGGGAGCAACTACTATGTAATATCTTCTCAGTTTGGATTTTTGTTAGAGGTTTTTAACTTTCAAAGTATCTGAACATTGAGGTGGGTCGGAAGAATGGAGGAAGCCATCCCAACAGTCTGGATTGAAAAAACTTGGAAGACATGAAAAACAAATTGTTCTTTATGGGAATGTTTATTTTTCAAAATAAAATGGGCGTAATACATATCTTGCAGGCACAGCATTTGGCAAATGAAAGATTAAGAGCCATGCAGTGCGGTGAAGAGAACAGCAAAAGAATAAATGGACACAAATCAGACATCAAGAATTATAACATTCAAAAACCAGTAGAACACTTCAGTGTCCCTTGACACTCAATAACAGACTTAAAAGTGGCAATTCTTCAACAAAAAAACTTCAAAAACAGACTCAGAGAAACTGTGGAACTGGAATTAATTTGCAAACTGAACACCATCAAATTAGGCCTGAATAAAGACTGGGAGTGGATGGGTCACTACAAAAACTAATTTCTCCCTGCTGTTACTCACACCTTCTTGTCAGCTGTTTGAAATTGGCCACCTTGATTGCATTGACCTCATTAGCACTACAAAAGTGATTTCCCCTCTCTTGAAGCGACAAAGGGTCCTGTGGCACCTTATAGACTAACAGAGGTATTGAAGCATAAGCTTTCGTGGGTGAATACCCACTTCTTCGGATGCAAGCAGTGGCCACTGCTTGCATCCGAAGAAGTGGGTATTCACCCACGAAAGCTTATGCTCCAATACCTCTGTTAGTCTATAAGGTGCCACAGGACCTTTTGTCGCTTCTACAAATCCAGACTAACACGGCTACCCCTCTGATACTTTTCCCCTCTCTTGGTATTCACCCCTTTTTGTCAACTGTTGAGAATAGGCCACTTCTACCTCAATTGAACTGGCTTGTTAGCACTGATGCCCCACTTGGTAAGGCAGCTCCCATCTTTTCATGTGCTGTGTATTTATATGTGCCTACTGTATTTTCCACTCCATGCATTTGATGAAGTGGGTTTTAGCCCACAAAAGCTTATGCCCAAATAAATGCGTTAGTCTCTAAGGTGCCACAAGGAGGACTCATTGTTTTTGCTTTTACAGAGTAACACGGCTACCACTGTGAAACCAGTTTTTAATAGGGCATCTTTGGTAATGAAAATAGTCAAACAATGAGTGGAGGCACGTATTAAAAAAATCTTCAACTGTGTGTTGTAGAATTTGGTTTTCTGTAGCACTTTTCGTACTAGTGGTGTCACAGATTAGCGCTTGAACGTCATATGCAAATATTGCAGCCATTTTTTCCTTTGCAATAGCTAGGAAAAGCACTTGGATACTAAGACATGTTTAATTGAGGGACATAAGTGTCCAGGACTCTGGAGGTAGCCTCTTCTTCTTCTTCCTTTTTTTTTTTTTTTTTTTTTTTAATGTTCCAGAAAATGTTCTAATTTAGTCTGAGACTTTGCGAGTGAAGAGAGAGGGTTTCAGTGAAGTGAATAATAGGAATGGGGAAAGAGCGGGTGTAATAAAAATCAGAGCCTGCTGAGGACCCTCAGGATCTCCCCTAGAAACCTATGAAATAACAATCTTCTGATGGCCATTCCTAGAATCTTGGGTAACAATTTTCATCTGGAAAGTTCTGAAAGGACAGTGTAAAATCTAGGCATTGCGTATGTGGGTAGTTGCTATGCATCCAGTTTGTTTTTGTTTTTACACACTGCACCCATCCTTTGTTTCTTGTCATGTACAAATATTGTTAAATGAGTGTGCAACTGCTGGGCAGTCAGTTGAGACAAATCTGCTGCTCTCCGTAGGATCAGTCTGGACTGGGGCCAGGACTTCCTTAGTCCAGCAAACCAATTATCTGTGCTGCCCCACAGTTTGGTCTGGGGTGGAGGGGGGGAATACTGAAGTACTGCACTTTAATTCCTCCATGTGGATGCGTGGGAGTGAGTAAAAAGTTTCCTAGTTCACATTAATGTGGTCCTAAAGTGAATTAAGAATATTTTAGTTTGTGCCTGCAGTGTCCACACAAGGGAGCTGCTGCTCAGCACTTTCTGCAATTCACACCTTTGAAGTCTGAGCTGTAGGGCAGCGTAGACGTAGCCTAGGAGCCTAAACCATCTTTCGTCATCAGGGCCGGCTCTAGGCACCAGCAAAACAAGCTGGTGCTTGGGGCGGCACATTTCTGGGGGCGGCATTCTGGCACTGGCCATGCCGCCCCTAGAAATGTGCCCCGGCTGCCCCAGCTCGCCTCCACTGTGCGCCGCTTCTCCCCCTCTCTCCCTGGCTTGAGAGCCGGGGAGGTGGAGAAGAGAACCCAAGCGGCCGCAGTGCACGAAACAGCTGTTTTGCGCGCCGCTTCTCCCCCACCTTCCCAGGCATGCCCTGCTCCTTCCCCACCGGCGCTCCGGCCGGGGGGAGAGCGGGGCCGTGGGCATGTCGCCCTCCCCGCCGGCACTCCGAGTGGGAGAGGCGGGGGTGGGGGTGGGGGGGGTGTTTCGTGTTGCATCATGAGATGTAGTCTGGTCAGGGAGCCTGCTTCATAGGGAGAATGGGGGCACGAGACATCCTGATTACAACTTCCATGATGCAACGTGGCGGTATAGAAAGATGCAGTTAAGCAAACCAAAATATTTTTACTTGTGTCGAACTACCAAAATTAAACATCTTGTTTCAGTTTTTCCCAGAGAAAAACTGAAAAAATTTCAATCAGAAATTTCCAGAAAATCCATTTCCAGTCAATGATTTTGGACAGAAAATTCCCAGCAAGCTCTAACCATAGTATATTGTGTTGACTTGGTATGTTTGGCTTCCTGTATGGAGCTTGTGTATCTACCAAAAAGCACTTTTTAAAAACTAAGCTATTTAGGAGAGGAAGTGAAGTCTCAGTTTAAATTACAGATATTTAGTTGTGCAATTGTAACTATCTATCAATGGGAATTTGGCTAGGACACCAGTGTCAATATTCCTGTTCTTAAGAGTGCAATAACAAACACTTTTTTTTTTTTTTTAATTACCACAAGTGTTCAGAGGATATCAAGATTGTAACTGTATACATAAAACTGATGAAATGATACCTTTACTCACTAGTATGATCAGTTGGGATGGAGTTGCTGTACCTTCTGTATCTCTCCATAGTTTCAGATCTATTCTGCAATTTCAGTGTAGAGTCCTCTGTCTTGGCTTGTGCTGTATAGTTAACATAGCTAAATGCTATAGATCTATAACATTACATTTTATTCATATGAGATCTGCCTACAGACCTGCTGTTCAAATTTTGCACTGGAGTTTGGCATCCTTTGCTGTTCCTAAGAGAGAACATGTCATTTTTCCTTAAAGTGTAACATTTTAATAGCTCTTTCCACATTTAAAGGGATATTGTCAAATAGTTCAGGCCCCAAAGCTATCTTCTTGTACCTCGAAAATTAAGGAGGACGTTCTCCGTGTTTCATAACTGTTTGTGTAGTGCTTCACATTTTCTAAATGCGTGTACTATTTATCCCTTAACCTTCATTAGCAGGTCTCTACTGCTGTGGGCTTGAGCATAGTGTACTCTTGGGGGAATTCTGCAACAAAAAATTAATAATTCTGTGCACAATATTTTAAAATTCATATTTTATGTCAAAATAACACAGTATAATCACTTAATTCAATTATTTTGGTAATTTATTTCAAAATACCATGCAACCAGTATGTCGTCAATATAGGTAACAAAAAAAGATTTCCCCCCTGCACCTCCCCAGGAGTAGAGAGTTAAAGAAACCCCCTACGACAACCCAGTTCCAGTTGGGGGAGGGGGGGGAAGTTGGAGGAGGAGTGTGGCACCCCCAGAGCCCAGACATCTGCATTCCCCTTCCCCCAGAGCCCAACCACATGGCACCCTCTGGCCCAGAAACCTGCACCCCTCCATCTCCCCAGAGCCCAGTTGCGGGGCACTCTCTTGGCCAGACACCTGTAGCCCCAGAGCCTTTACTCCCCACACCTTCCTTATTGTCCCGCTGGGGTATGTGGTGTGGAGCGACCCTGCCCTTCCTCACCCTTTGCCAGAGCTGGGTTCCTGGGAGGAGGAGGATCAAGCCGGGTAGCCAGAGCATGCAGAGCCTCCATCCCTGCCGGGCTGGGGACTCTGCTTACTGCAAGCTGGGTTCTGCAGAGTCCAGCGGCCCTTAGTGGCGGTCAGCAGCTCTGCAGCCCCAACTCTTCAGGGGAAACCTGGAACTCTGCACAAATTCTGCATTGGGCAGTTGCACAGAATTCCCCCAGGAGTATGTCATGGTATAGACTTGCTGTGGTGGTAGTTCTTACTAGTGCTGCCTGCTATTGAGGGAAAAGCCACATCCAGTGAAGTTGTCACTACAGTGTATTTGCCCAAACTTGGGGTGAGGGCACAAGAGGAGCCCTGAGCATCTGCCAGCTAACCTGACATCCTTGATGTTAGAAATGGGGTTGGAGGGAATAATAAATAGTATTTGGTGGGGGGAGTTTTAGAGAGAGAGGTACACAATTGTGGAAATAAAACGACCAGGAAGCCAAATTGGTTTCAAATGCAATTAGATAGAAATATTGTATGGATGAAAGTTGTGAACCTGGAAAAAGCACAAAACTCCCCCCCCTCGCTCCCCAAGCTTCCAAGAGGATGTTGCAAATCATGTGATGTAAAAAATAACCAAACTTGATATTCTCTTTCTTAACCGTTTCTACTGCTGACAAAAATAAAATAAACCACACACTTTAAGTATCACGTACTGCCCTCAGTTTGCCCCGGTAATGTCCATCAGTGTCAAAACCCATTGGTCATTTGAGCTATTGTATTCAGATTCCAGCATTCTGACCCTACTTTTGTCCACCTGTGTGCAAACATCTAGTCTGTTAAGCTGCTGTCTTCATCTTTTTTCCCACTGCAAGCTGTTTTGAGCCACAGCTTAATATGGTGTATGGCTGGTAGTTTTTCTAACCTTACAGAAAATCAATAACCAAAAATTTGTGTGTGAGGGAAAATAATTTTATTCTTGTTAAATCATTATTCTCTTTGAGCTAAATCTGCATTCTTTTGAAATAGTGTTGTAGGTTTGATCAATAATATAACAAGTGTTTGACATTTATGTACCTTTCTTTTTTTCCCCACCCTCTCCCCCTCCAGTTCCACTGTTATCATGGGGGCCCAGCTTCAATTTTAGTATCTGGTATGTTGAACTTAATGGCATTGATGATCCAGATGTGGTCCAGCCCTGCCTCAACTGGTATAGCAAGGTAGGCCTGCATTTTAAATTACTGTGTTTGCTTTGAGAGTGGTGTAATCTCCTCAAAACACTGTAAAACTTGTGGAATTGCACTATTTCTGTTCTGTTCCACAGGTGTCAGCTGTTTAAACAAGCATGGTTTTTTGTTTTGTTTTTTTTAAAGGCAACTGCGGAAGCTTGAATTCAGACTTTTTGAAACTATCCTGTGCTTTAAATTTGTATAATTTGTGTACCAGTGAGTCTCTGGAATTTCTGAGGCAGATTTGTTAAACTGTGGTCTCTTTTGCCTTCCACCCTCTTCCAGTAACTTGTTTATCCTACGTTACCCTTTCTTTAAAGGGTCTTGTATAAACTTGAACACTTGGTTATTTGAAGTAGGTGGACTAGTTGGTTTTCACTAGTGAAGCATGGCTTTACACATACCAGGACAATTGTAGGCATAGGCTTCAGCATGGTGGGAGAGGGACTACGTGAGCTCTTCTAGGACACTGCTATAACACAAACGTAGTAAAAGTCGTTGTTCTAGGACAGAACACTCAAGCTTAAACATATAAAGATCTTGGTGGTGATTTTCAACTTACATTTCCATGTAAAGTGCTCTCTTATAGAGTAATATCAAATCTTGTCATACTGACCAAGACAAGTGTGTGTATGTAAATGTACATGTTTTCATACACACTTCTGTCTTTGATCAGTATGGTGAGATGTGATAGTTTGATGTCTTGTGTACAAGAGCAGTTTATGTAGAAAACATCAACAAAGTATATGCGTGTGTATGCACTTGTGCATACAGATCTTCTCTCTTTTCCGAAACAATAATGGTTGATAATGGTCAATCCAAATAGTAATTCATACAACTTTTCACCTCCCCTTTCATCTGTCATTCTTCCTGTCAGTAGGTTCTTGAATTCTCAGTTTTGCCATTACATCTTTATTATATTTTACTTTGATAGGTCAGCCTCAAACCCTGTTTGTCGCTTTTATAGACTCTAAATGAAGTTTTATTAAAAAAAAATAGTGAAACTCCTCTCCAAAATTCCTAGTTCAATTAACCACACATCAACATCAGAGCATTTTTCTAGATTGCTTTTGCTTGACCAAACTTCCTGTTCTCGTTCCTGCATTTGCTAGTGAATAGTAGCACACTTTTGATGCTACTTAAACTTTAAGGTTAGCTGCAGTGGACTGTTTAACATGATTTCTTTTTTTTTTTTTTTTTTGCTTCCCTATCCTGTTCTGTTAATTATGAGAAGTTTATTAAAACCCAATCTACAGCTATACTCTGGGTCATCTACATGAACCTTGACAATTGTGTAAAAATTAGTCTTCATTATTTATATAATGATTAAGGCACTACTTGAATTGTGGGATGATTGTCAAAAAAAAATTGCAGCTGAGTTGCAGACAAGCCATAGAAAATTGTAGAAAAGTAATAATGGACCTTAATGGACTTTATTACCGCAAATAAGAAGGTCCATTATTACTTTTCTGCAATTTTCCGCTATTGGCCGTCCAGGGCTAAGAATGAGGGCCCCCTACTGTCAAAATTGCGATGGAAGCTTAATGTTATAGAATCCACAATTTCCGCAAATATTACAAGTTAAGTAGGGTCTTAATAGTACCCAAAAGCCCCAACCAGGAATGGGGCCCTGTTGTACTAGATACAGTACCAGTGAATATGTGGTCACTGTCCGTGTATAAAAGATCTTGCTGTCTAAGAAGATGAACAACATATGAAGAGTGGGAGACAATGAAATATATAAAGTGTGTAATGTACTCAGCTTTTCCCAGTAAAAGCCGTGCTGGACCTCTGCTTGGTGTTTTAAAATAACCATTTATGCTCATAGGGGCATTTCATTGTAAATATTGACCATCAAAATTAGCATCCAACATTAATTTCAGACTTTATGGACTAAATACATCAAATGTATTAATGCCCTCAATGGAGTTACACCAGGGTTGAATTTGGCCTATGACTAAACTAGGGAGTTGAATGTGCTCCAATCTGCCTTTTTTATCCTTCCATCACTTGAGTAGTTTAGGCTTTCTATATTGGTTTCACCTTAAAACTAGTTAGATTTGACTGATGTACAAGTGAGCACTTTTAAAGTTCTAACAATATCATAACTCTTAAAAACCAAGATGGTATATGTTATATGGGGTGTCAACATGCAAAGTTTTTGACACGGTCTCCAACAGTGTTCTTGCCAGCAACTTCAAAAAGGATGGATTGGATGAATGGTCTATAAGGTGGATAGAAATCTGGCTATTTCATTGGGCTCAACAGGTAGTGATCAGCGTCTTGATGTCTAGTTGGTATCAAGCAGAGTGCCCCAGGGGTCTGTTCTGGGCTGGTTTTGTTCAACATCGTCATTAATAATCTGGATGATGGGATGGATTACACCCTCAGCAAGTTTGCGGATGACACTAAAATGGGGGGAGAGGTAGATATGCTGGAGATTAGGGATAGAGTCCAGAGTGAACTAGATAAATTGGAGGATTGGGCCAAAAGAAATCTGAGTTTCAACAAGGACAGGTGCAGAGTCCTGCATTTAGGACGGAAGAATCACATGCTCTGCTACAAGCTGGGGACTGACTGGCTAGCGGCAGCTCTGCAGAAAAGGACCTGGGGATTACAGTGGGCGAGAAGCTGGATAAGAGTCAACAGTGTGCCCTAGTTGCCAAGAAGGCTAATGGCATATTGGGCTGCATTAGTCAGAGCATTGCCAGCAGATCGAGGGAAGAGATTATTCCCCTCTAATCGGCACTGATGAGGCCACATCTAGAGTATTGCATCCAATTTTGGGCCCCCCACTACAGAAAGGATGTGGACAAATTGGAGAGAGTCCAGCGGAGGGCAGAAAAATGATTAGGGGTCTGGGACACATGACTTATGAGGAGAGGCTGAGGGAACTGGAGTTATTTAGTCTGCAGAAGAGAAGAGTGTGTGGGGGGGGGGATTTGATAGCAGCCTTCAACTACCTGAAGAATAGTTCCAAAGAGAATGGAGCTTGGCTGTTCTCAGTGGTGGCAGATGACAGAACAAGGAGCAATGGTCTCATGTTCAGTGGGGGAGGTCTAGGCTGGGTATTAGGAAACACTATTTCACTAGGAGGGTGGAGTCTGTGTTCTGTTTTTGTTTTTTGTTTGTTAGCACACAACTTAGTCTCTTTCACATATGTGCTGGTAGTTGATTTTTGAAGTCACAGATAACATTCACTCCCAACATTTTCAGGTGACTACCAGTTCACAGATGACTGTTTGTAAATAATTTTGGATTAAGAATGATAAACACTGCATTTATGACTATTGTAGATATTTTATTTCCACTTGTAAACCTTTTGTAACAAAAGTTTAATGTTGATGGAAGATTGAAGGGACAGTGAAAGATTATTTTTTTTTAAAGTTTAAAAAAAAAATTGTCAAAATTCATCCAACTCTAGGCATTTTGAACATATATTAAAATACAGAAATGGACTTCACCTGCTAAAAAATGTTCAAATATTGATAAATTTTATTTTAATTACCTACATTTTAAGAGGCAAAAAAGGTGAAATTTTAATAGTGAATGCGAAAAACCCAAATCAAATTTGATAAAGCTGGCATATTTCTCAATAATAAAGGCTAAGGGTGGGATTTTCAAAAGTGCCTTTGTGATTTATTCATAGCTTCCAAGGTAAGAAGGAACAATTGTGATAATCTAGTCTGACCTGTATAACTCAGGCCATAGGACTTCACCAAAATAATTACTTTATGAACAAAAGCATACCAGTAATTTAAGTTGGAATTTAAAAAAAAAAATCCAGTGATTGGAGTGCCCACTGTGACCCTTGGTAAATTGTTCCAGTGGTTAATCACCGAGTTAAAAAAAATAATAATCACACCTTATTTATAATCTGAATTGGTCTAATTTCAACTTCTACCCATTGGATCATGTTATACTTTTCTCTACTTGATTGAAGAGCCCATTATTAAATATTTGTTCACCATAAATGCATATATAGGTTGTGATTTAAATCACTACTTACCCTTCTCTTTAAGCTAAAGAGACTGTTCCCCTTGAGTCTCACTGTAAAGCAGGGATCTCAAACTCAAATCACCACGAGGGCCACATGAGAACTAGTAAATTGGCCCGAGGGCCGCATCACTGAAACCTTTTCATACAATGATACAAAAGTATAGTCAAAAATGAAAAAAATGAAGAGTAATATAGTATTTTATTAAAAGTCAATGTATTAACTTTTTAAAAACTGTAATGCAAAGAGGGGTTTTAATAAAATATAAACACCCAGTAATGTTTGGAGCTTGGCTGCCAGTGGAGTCAGCACCTATGGCGGGCCGTGGGGGAAAAAAAACTGAGACCCCTGCTGTAAATCATGTTCTCCAGTCCCTTAATCATTTTCATGGCTCTTCTCTGATTTATCAACATCCTTCTTGAAATGTGGGCACCAAAACTGGACACAGTATTCCAGCAGCAGTTGCATCATTGCCAAATAGAGGTAAAATAACCTCTCTACTCCTACTTGAGATCCCCTGTTTATGCATCCAAGGATTTCATTAGGTTTTTAGTCACAGCATCACACTGGGAGCTCATGTTCAGCTGATTATCCACCACGACTCTCAAATCTTTTAAGAGTCACTGCTTTCTAGGATAGAATCCCCCATCTTGTAAGTATGGTGTACGTTCTTGTTCCTAGATGTATACTTTTACATTTAGCCATATTGAAACGTGCATTGTTTGCTTGTGCCCTGCTTACTAAGTGAGCCATATTGCTCTTTATCAGAGATCTGTTCTCTTCACTGTTTACTATTCCCCCAATTTTTGTGTCATCTGCAAACTTTCTGATGATTTTCTTTTCTTCCAGGTTGTTTTAAATAGTGTAGGGACAAGAACTGATCCCTACAGGATCCTAGTAGAAATGTACCTGTTTGTTATGATGATTCCTCATTTGCAGTTACATTTTGAGACCTATTAATTAGCCATTATTTAATCCACTTCATGTGTGCCATGTTAATTTTGTATTCTATTTTTTTAATCAAAATGTCACGTGGTACTTAGATGCCTTCCAACCAAACTTGTAATCTCATTAAAGAGATATGGGAGCACAAGTTCCATTGAAAGTGGGTGTGCTAAATTGCTTACACACTTTGGAAAATGTCACCCTAAATTCCTTCCATCTAATTATTGCTATTAGAATATTTAAAGCTGATGATAATTAGGGCTGTCAATTAATCGCAGTTAACTCACGCAATTAACTCAAAAAAATTCATCGCAATTAATTGCAGTTTTAATCACACTGTTAAACAATAGAATACCAACTGAAATTAATTAATTAATTTGGATGTTTTTCTACATTTTCACATATATTGATTTCAGTTACAACCCAGAATACAAATGGTACAGTGCTCACTTTATATTACTTTTATTACAAATATTTGCACTGTAAAAATGATAAACAAAAGAAATCGTATTTTTCAATTCACCTCAAACAAGTTCCCTAGCACAATCTCTCTATCGTGAAAGTGCAATTTACAAATGTAGATTTTTTTGTTGTTGTTACATAACTGCATTCAAAAATAAAACAAATGTAAAACTTTGGAGCACACAAGTCCACTCAGTCCTACTTCTTGTTCAGCCAATCGCGAAGAGAAACGAGTTTGTTTACATTTACGGGAGATAATGCTGCCTGTTTTTATTTACAGTGTCACCTGAAAGTGAGAACAGATGTTTGCTTGGCATTTTTGTAGTCGGCATTGCAAGGTTAGCATGTCTGGCACATAAATAACAGTCATATGCCCCTTCAAGCTTTGGCCACCATTCCAGCTTCCATGCTGATGATGCTTGTTAAAAAAATAATGCGTTAATTAAATTTGTGACTGAACTCCTTTGGGGTGAATTGTATGTCCCCTGCTCTGTTTTACCCGCATTCTGCCATATATTTCATGTTATAGCAGTCTCGGATGATGACCTAGCATGTTGTTCATTTTAAGAATACATTCTCTGCAGACTTGACAAAACGCAATGTGAGAGTTCTAAAGATAGCTACAGCACTCGACCCAAGAATTAAGAATCTGAAGGGATTTCCAAAACCCGAGAGGGACGAGGTGTAGAGCATTCTTTCAGGAGTCTTAAAAGAGCAACACTCCTATGCAGAAACTACAGAACCCAAACCACCAAAATAGAAAATGAACTTTCTGCTGGTGGAATCTGACTCAGATAATGAAAATGAACATGCGTTGGTCCGCACTGCTTTGAATTGTTATCGAGCAGAACCCGTCATCAGCATGGACGCATGTCCTCTGGGATGGTGGTTGAAGGTTCAAGGGACATATGAATCTTTACTGAATCTGGCATTTAAATATCCTGCGACGCCGGCTAAAACAGTGCCATGCAAATGCCTGTTCACACGTTCAGGTGACATTGTAAACAAGAAGCAGGCAGCATTATCTTGTTTAAGCGATTGGCTGAACAAGAAGTAGGCTGAATGGACTTGCACGTTCTAAAGTTTTACATTTGTTTTATTTTTGAATGCAGCTTTTTGTACATAATTCTACTTTTGTAAGTTCAACTTTCATGATAAAGAGATTGCACTACAGTACTTAAGTGAATTAAAAATACTATTACTTTTATTTTTACAGTGCAAATATTTATAATAAAAATAAATATAAAGTAAGCAATATACGCTTTGTATTCTGTCTTGTAATTGTAATCAATATATTTAAAAACGTGGAAAACATTCAGTTTTTTAAAATATAAATAGTATTCTATTGTTTAACAGCGCGATTAATCCTGATTAATTTTTTTAATCGCTTGACAGCCCTAATGATGATATCGTCACTCTCTCTGACAACTAAAACGGTAGCTTTTTCAGGCGCTGCATGCTGTCTTTTGAGTTTTGGGTACTGTAACTCACTGGATCTCCTCCAGGCCCTATTGTCAAAATCCTGCACTGTTGGGTGACAGGTGGGCAGCATTGATATACTGGGGGATGAGATGAGGAGTTGGTGTGAGGGAATAGCCTGCAGTGCCAGTTTTAACATGTACACCAGTTTTTTTCCAAATACAGTTATGCAAGACATCTGGGCTTTTGAGGCTATGAGTTTTCATGCTTTCTGTCTGTTTTCAAGTAATGGTGATTAATGGGGGTGTGTGTGTGGGTGGGTGGGTGTGGTATATATTCCTGTTTAATACTCTTTCCTTATGCTCTTTCGCTTACAGAAGCTGTGACCTACTTACTGTTCTAAAGTATTTTGTTATATAATTTATGATTGTATGATGCTTACATAACTTTGGGAGTGAAGTGTTTTTTCCACTTTTCTCCATTTTCAGGTAGAATTCAGCAGCAGCAAGACCAAAGAGATAAAAAATGAATGGCAGTGATTTAAAAGATTTTGGTTTTGTGGTGAAGTGTGCAATCACATCTTGTAACTGTATCAAAAATTAAATCATCTTAAAGAAAGAAATAGTGCAACATTTTGTCTCATCTCATTGAGAGGCAGATGCCATGGAAAGGGTATTATGTTTAGTATAGCTTTGTAGGCTATGAAGAGTTAACATGTGCAGTATGTATGAGAGCTTCCACTTCCCTGTCATCCCAACAAATCTGTGAGAAATTCCCGCTAGTACCAGCCAGGGAAATCTACCCTTCTCATAGGTTTTCTTGTGTTCCAGTAGTACCGTGAACAGGAAGCCATTCGTCTATGTCTAAAGCATTTTCGCCAGCACAACTACACTGAGGCTTTTGAATCACTGCAGAAGAAAACCAGGATTGCGCTAGAGCACCCAATGTTGACAGATCTGCATGACAAACTAGTGCTGAAAGGAGACTTTGATGCTTGTGAAGAATTGATAGAAAAAGCTGTAAATGGTAAGTGAATCCAAAGCAGCACCTTGGCTAGAAAGCCTATTGATGTATAAAATAATGTACATTAAAATATACACAGCTGTATTGTGATAGCTTTTGTTTTGCATTATGTAAGGGGAGCTACTTAGTATCTGAAGCATGATGCCTTGTAAACGCTTGTTGGACACATGATTATGCTCTGCATGAGAAGAGCTAGTAAAGGTTGACAAGACTTATTAACATTTTCACTCTTTATTACTATTACTTGAAGTCCCAGGAACAAGTGAAGACAAGGTCTGTGACCCAAATAGCTGACAACCTAAAGTCAGACATAACACTACAAGGGAAGGTAATAAACAAAAGAGAAGTTGGGAGGAGTGTAAGGGAAGGACAAGATTTCAGTAAGACTCACCAATTAGCAAGGCCATCTCTTCATTATGATGGATTTTGTTAAATTTAGTGGATTGTTCTTTTTAAACCCACCTAGTTGGGCAGCACAGCAGAAATAATATTTTAGGAGGGATTTGAATGAGGCTAGTGGCTTTGTAAATGGGTGTAGGGACAATATGCCTTATAATAGCAGTCAGCTTACAGGAAGACGCTGAGGTGTGGGAGAAAGGCTCTGACTTTTGGAGCAGGGGCCTAGTGGCTAGATTGATTATAAATAAATTAAGATTAACCCTTATTTAGAGCTTTATTTAGAGTGTAGAGGGAGCTTGAGTAGCAGAGTTGAACTATCTTTGCCCTACACAGTAAGCTTGGAGCACAGCCATGGCTAGAACTCAGCAATTCCTGACTCTCAGTATTGTGCTCCATGTTCATTTGCTCTGTCTAGGTGAAACTTTATACTGGCATAATAAAAGAGAATCTTTGGGTAACTCCTTTTGACTTCAGTGGCATAATAACAACGTAGGATGATGGCAAGTCCGGCCCAGAATTTTGTCCTTCTGGGCTAAACTCTCCTGCTTTGTAATAGCTGCTAATAAACACAACCTCCAGAAGTGTGTGTGCCTGCTGGCAACATCAGTAATGCAGTTTTATCAAAGTAATGATTGGTTCCTGGGGTACAGTGGGAGTGAAAAGAAGCATAACTAAAGATAGTCTCATAGTGTGTCTCTCCTTTACAAATCAAGTATATCAAATAGCATGTTCTGTTTATTGTGTGGGATTTTGCTGTGCTACTTTCCACTCCTCTGGGACTTCTCTGTTTTCTCTAGCTTTCTAGATTGTGCTTTTTCTAGGAAGTGCTTGGGTACTTCTTTCTCTTGCTTGAACAAATGATTCATAACTGCTGCAGTGTTCTCCCACTTATCCTTTGCCAATACTTCTACACCTGGATAAGTATGGCATATTCCTGTATTTCACGGGTTAACAAATCACCATTGCTTTCCAGCTTAACATTTTTGTGCTGAACAGTCAACCTGCCTAGTTCCTGACAGTTTTAAATGTCAGGTTTGCATTGGCTGCTGACATCTCTTGGCATAGAGCAATGGCCTTGAACAACTGTTTGCTTCAATTGCACCTATGCAATGTGCAAAAAACTCTGGCCCTCTAACTCTAGGCCAGGTCTACACTAGAAGAGATTTGCTGGTATAGCAATACTGGCAAATGCTCCTAGTGTTAGACGCAGTATATACTGGTTCCTTGAGCAAAATAAACTAATCTTTTATGAAAAGCACTTTTATGTTGGTATAACTGAGTCTGAGTCTACACTAGGGCTTTTGCCAATACAGAAATTTGCTTAAAAATAAAAAAGGACTTGTAAACTGACACTGTTGGCAAAAGTTTCTGGTGTATACCTGGTGTTAGGCTATGGCTACGCTGGAGAGCTTAGTGGCGTAGCTGCACTGATGCAGCTGTGCCGCTGTAAGCTCTCTAGTGTAACTGCTCTAAACTGAGGAGAGAGCGCTTTCCCGTCAACTTAATTAATCCATTCCCAATGAGCAGTGGTAGCTACATCAATTAGAGAAGCTCTCCCACTGACATAGCGCTGTCCACACCAGCACTTAGGTTGGTGTAACTACGTTGCTCAGGGGGGTGGCATATTCACACCCCATAGCGACATAAGTTATACCAACATAAGTGGTAGTGTCGACATAGCTGTAGTTAACTTGATACCTGCAACATTAAGCATGTTGTGGTATTGCAGTTCTCGTCCCAGTTTATTATAACTGTAGAGTTAGCTATTCCTTTCACTAGCAATCTATTTGAATGACTTAGCATGAATTTTTATTTACACATGCTATTCTACATTCTGTCACTGATTCTGAAGGAGTATTATAAATCTAATATCAATACTGTTACGGTATAATCCTATTATCCAATACCTGGCTAACTGAAACTCCCAGTTAACTGAAGGTTTGCTAGTATTGTCAAACAGTAATGTGTAACTTGCATTACTCCCTGCTTATCTTCTACTGCTTCCCTTTCTGTTGCTTTGACCATGTTACCCCTGAACTCCTTTGCTGGCTTCCCCTGGCTTCACATTAGGATGCAGCTCCTTAATCCCACTTTTCACCCATCTTTCCATCTAGCTTTCCTTCTGTGTGTAGCTGCATTACCTGTGTGTTATCCTCACAACATCCATGTGAAGTAGGGAAGTAGTATTATCCTGAAGCACATTAAGTGACTTGCCTGAGGTCACACAGGAAGTCTGTGGCAGAGCAGGGAATTGAATCCCTGCACTTCCAGAGTCACAGGCTAGTGCCCTGAACCACTGGACTATCCTTCCTCTCATTGGCCTTCAAGACTAAACATCTTCATTCTGGTCTACCATGTTTCATTCTGGACTTCTGCCACCACGTGCTCACCATGCTCTTTTACATTCTCATGCTGTCTTCTGTGTTTGAAATGGCTTGCCATGCACTTCACTCTCCTCAAGTTCCCTGCTTAAAACTTTTGTGAAACCTTTCTACAATAATTTCTTCATATGCAAAGTTTGGTCCATTTTCATTCCTGAACTCTTGTCCTGTGTATTAGCTTTTCAAATAAGTTTTTTTTTTTTTTTTGGGGGGGGGGGGGGGGGGTGTCAGTATAGTGTTGTGTATACTTCCAATGCTGTGCAAATGTACATTTAAAGATAAATATATACAAATACCCACTTAAATGTCAAGGCCTTCAGAAACTCTGAACTCTCCTGGCCATTACATAGCCTAAACCTGGGCATATGAACTTTTGACCTCACATTCATGGCCTTAACTGCATTTCATCACTACATTTTTCTTTAACAGGTATGCCACTCAGAGTTAGTTTAGCACAAACTGACTTAAAAAGGGGGCAAATATTTGTAATGCTTGGTTTAAAAATGTGACATGCCATACCTCTTGCAGGCTGTCACCGTATTATTAGACAGGAAGAATGGGTCTGCATGGATGAGAATGAATATTAGTAGAAGTAGATTTTTTTTTGGTATTGCTACCTCGCTGGATAATTTCTTTTGAGAACTTTTTGGCAGGCAATCACGCTCTTCCCACAGATTCTTAGGACTTCCTCATGTGCATTATTCTCAGAAAATGGGCATATTGAAACTCTGGCAACTGGCTGACTTCCTCTCAAAAATAAAAGGTTCCCTAAATCTCAATTGGTTCTCAGTCGTAGCTCAAATACCTCACACTTGGATTCATTCCTGCATCTTCCAGACAGCCTACGCTCTGACAGACAAGTCTTGTTAATATTCCTGTACAGCAAATGCAGAATCCAAGTTACTTAATGGAACTGCATGAAACTACTGCAAAACATATTTACAGGTTAGATTTCTGTGTGCAAGCTACAGATAGTGTTCTGGTTTCACTTTTTTCAAGGAAGTGCTCCATCTGGCTGTTTTCATGTCAATATCATCTACTAAGTCTAGGGTGACCAGACAGCAAGTGTGAAAAATTGGGACGGGGGTGGGGGGTAATAGGAGTCTATATAAGAGAAAGCTCCAGATATCGGGACTGTCCCTATAAAATCGGGACATCTGGTCACCCTACTAAGTCACTAGCTAGAAGTCTTATCATATTTGTTGACTGTGCTCAAAGTACTTAGGGTGTGTAAGAAGGGAATGGTTGAATCTTCCTGGAAGTCCCAGACACACTGCAGTTTTGAGGGGTAATACTAAGCCATGCATACTCCCTTCATTCGGTTATTCTGTAAAATCTCTTGCTACGTAACATTCAACTGGCTGACAAAATAAAGTCTCTAATATTAGTAAATTGTATCTCACTGATGATTAACCTGTAATCTCTAGGAGTTGGATGTTACTGTATTCAAAATGCATCACAGTGTAGGTGTCAAGGAGATAATAGATAATCATACATAATGAATCAACCTCTTTGGACATAATTGTAGAGTAGACGTGGACATTGACCAATGTGAAATGCCTCATGGGCTCTGGAAACTGATTTTCCTTTAAAACTAGTAAGCGCTCTTAAAATTGTTTCTGCAATGGAGTTGAAAATATCGTTCTAAACCATTGTTACTGTGTCATTGGAAACAGATGATAAAAACCTAATCTGGCCTAGATCTGATCCTCCACAGGGCCTATGCAGTACGTTCCTCTTTCTTCAGACATGTCAGGTCAGCTTAACTGATAAAACAAGAACTACGAGCACTAAGGTACTAGAATAGATCAGACACCCAGTAGGAGATCCACCTAGGCCCCCTTCTGTCTATGTGCCAAATCACTGGTGAGTGGTTCAGCTTCCAAAACAAGCCGCTGCTGATTTATAGCGCAAGTAGAATGAATGTGGAACTGCTCCCAGCTGAAAGAAACATTTCTGGGAAGAGAGCTGGAATATCTCCAAACCAGTGTCCCATGGAAGAAAAGAAGCATTATTAAAAGAAGCTGAGGGCACAGCAGGGGAGAAGTGTTGTGTCTTGACAAGTGCAGCCCATGGGTGTTGAGTATGAGAGAGAGAGGTTAAACCACCCTTTTCAGGTCATATGATGCAATTCATCCTCTTGTTCTGTGTGTCCAATTATCAGTTCGCTGCCAAAGGGATTGATGGTGCTGTTTAGCTCCTTTCTTGAAGACCAAACCATCCTAAATGTTCCATAAAAGAATGATTTTTTTTTTCTACCTGTTTGTGGCTAGTAAAATTTGACTGATTCTGTTGACGTGGAATTTTTTACTAGCGTCAAATAACACATAAACAGTGTATGTTCTATCTCTGGAGCGAATCAAAATGCCTGAAACCTTTTGAAAGTTTTATAGCTAGAATTGACCAATGTAACTCTTGTTTGAGTTTGTAAATCCTGTGTAGTGTTTGGGGAGACCAGACTTCAGAACCTTAGAACGCTCAGCCTCTTCCAGGAAGCACTCATTGACTTGCAGAATTTAAACTTTTAATTAAACCTAGATCTCAGTCCTGACAAATTAAGACCAGAAAAAAATTAAAAATATGATGTGGAGAAAGTTTGTCATGTACTACACATAATTTAGAGCTAATACTGTTTTGATTTTAACTTTTCCACTTAGAGGCATCTGGGATAGGTAATACACTTCTGAATTCGCATCTGTATTTTTAGGAAGTGGATGCCTATCAACTAAATTCATAACTTTTAAAGTCCCTGCCTTACCCCTAAATTCCTGGGCTCCTGAATGAGGAAAAATACCCCGCCCCTTCTCTCCCCCCACCCCCCGAGGACTGACGGTCTCCACACTAAAAAAATGGGTAGGGATGAACAAGTGCATGTTACATTTCTTGTTTAGATTTATAAACTTCATCTTGTGGTTCAGGAAGCATGTATATACTAACCCTGTACAAATCCCCTTTTTATCAGGGGCCCCAAAAGCACGGCTTTCAGTGCTGGTGCGTTGTCTACATTGGCGCTTTACAGTGCTGAAACTTGCTGCGCTCAGGGAGCTGTTTTTTCACACCCCTGAGCCAGAAAGTTGCAGTGCTGTAAATTGCCAGTGTAGGCAAGCCCTTAGATGAAGCTCTGGAGACACCATCTGACCCAGTTTCAGCTCAGCATGAGCTAAAATGGCTGAATTTATAAGCACTTGCAATTTCCTCACTTCTTGCTTAAATATTGGCAATAGGAACCCATCTTTAATTAAAACATGTCACGCTAGAGATTTATGGATAACTGGCATGACATGGCAATCAAGCTAGGTTGATTCTTGATTGATATAGTGGCTAATGTTTACTCTTTTTTTGTTTGTTAAAAATACAAATTGAATAAGGTATGACTTATGAAAATGTTAGTAACTGACATGCATATGACAGTTGTTTGAAGAGAGCTCTAAAGTAGCAGTTAGGTTTGAGTGAGAGCATCTTATTTTATTCTGAAAATTTTCTGCTACAACATAATGTAAGTGCAACCATTACACGAGGCAATAAGTTGATTTTTCTGTGTTTGCAGATGGCTTGTTCAATCAGTACATCAGTCAGCAGGAATACAAACCACGTTGGGGTCAGATTATCCCCAAAAGTACCAAAGGTAAGAGTCTAAATGGAAACACTTTTTTTAAAATTACCCATGCATTAGTAATTGCCACTGTAGTAGTTTGTGAATACAGTTCATGAAGGTGATAAAACAGAGGTTCTAGGACAGCTTAATCCTGCTTTTTACAGGTGCAGCTGATGTCATTTACTTTTCACTCTGCACAATGCATTTATCTTCAAATACTAAAATAATGTACGTAAATGTACAGTTCAGTAAGGAACCGTTGACAAAACAATAGCTTTAAACCAAAAGTTATACAAGATGGCTTTTCTGGGGTGGTGGAATAGCCTTTAAGGTGCCATTCCAGCTGACTTGTTTTCAAGCAATTCTAAAGCTGCTCTTTATCGTGCTGGAAGTTGAAACTAGCCTTTGGCTGTCCCCAGTGTTGTGGGCTGCAAAGGTTGGTTTAAGCACAACAGTTTTTATGGACCTGAGGATATGTTTTCACATCCAGGGACTGTTACGTTCTCCTCTTGCAAGACGCTCTTTATCAGGAGGGGGAGTATTGTATTCACTGATTTACATATGACAATGATTTTTCTCTAGAAGATGGACACAAAAAGCAATTGGACAATAAAAAAATATAATCTTGGTTGCCTTGAGTATAAACATGCTGTTCTCCAGATAATTGCTATGTATGTTTTGAATGTTTGAAGAACTGTGGGCTATTTAAGTTGTGTTGCTTCCACTCAGCTTATATGGCATGAATGAATGGATTATATTTTTTTAAAAATCATGTATAATAGAAAATCTTTCCTTTGTCTTTAACAAGGTGATGGAGAGGACAGCAGACCAGGAATGAGAGGAGGCCATCAGATGGTCATTGATGTACAGACAGGTGAATGGTCATTTATTCTTAAAGAAGAAAGTTCTGTCCTATTTGTATAATAGAATAGGGTTTGGTCCTGCTTTGAGCAGGGGGTTGGACTAGATGACCTCCTGAGGTCCCTTCCAACCCTGAGATTCTATGATTCTATTTTTATTTTGGAACTTAATTATGTTGAGCTGATACGTTTGCATATTTACAGCAGAGCTGGTATCTGGTTCCTTTGTATATTATTTTTTTTTCTATTAGCGCTGGGACAAAACTCTGCTCTTAGTGCATCTAGACATTTGTTCTGCTTTCCCTCTGTGGAGCCCTACTCCACTTTTCTAGATTTCAGTCTGCTTGTTCTGGTGATGCAGGAGTGACTTCTTCCGTAGGTGATCTGATGTTTGGGTTGGCGGAGGATGTGTTACAGGTGCCCCTTTCACCCCTACCTGCTGCAGGTCTGAAGGCTGGAAGCAGTCTCAGCCTTTGCTGGACAAGTGTTACTAGTCTCTAACTCACATTGATAACCTAGAAATCTTCTGATTACGAGCCAGGGCTTTTTCCTGAGAAAGGGGGCTGGAGATCTTAAAACTAAACCAATCATTTTTGAACTGATTGGTCATGTGCTATGAGCCCCACTTTTCTAAGAACTTACTCCTGGGGGAATTCTGCACCAAAAAATTAAAAATTGTACACAATATTTTAAAATTCTGCATATTTTATTTTTCAAAATAATTCAGTATAATCATGCTGGTTTCAATTATTTAGGTAATTTATTTAAACTACAATACAATGGATGGAGAATAGGAGTGGGGAGCATTGGAGGAAATCCCCAAACCCTCTTGCCTAATCATAGGACTGGAAGGGACTTGGGAGAGGTCATCTAGTCCAGTCTCCTGCACTCATGGCAGGACTAAATATTATCTAGACCATCCCTGACGGGTGTTTGTCTAACCTGCTCTTAAAAATCTGCAATGATGGAGATTCCACAATCTCCCTAGGCAATTTATTCCAGTGCTTAACCACCCTGACAGTTAAGAAAAACTTCCTAATGTCCAACCTAAACCTGCAATTTAACATTGCTTCTTGTCCTATCCTCAGAGATTAAGAACAACAATTTTTCTCTCTCCTCCTTTTAACAACCTTTTCACTGTAGCTGTCTAATAGTAATAAATATACAAATCCCTTCCCTGTAGCTACTTTGTGTGCACTACTATGGAAGAAAAAAAAGTGTAGGTTCAGTGTAAACACACACAAATGGTACAGTCCCTGCCCCAAAGAACTTAGTCTGTCAAAGGGTAGAGGAAAGAGGGATACAAGTAGGATGGTCAGGGTTTTGATTGACCATATTTTGATAGGTTGATACGTAATAAAATACACTATCTCCAATTGCTGGTTAACCTTACTGTTACCAGTCAGAAGACTTCGCGTTGCCCTCAGCTCCTTATTTAAATACTCCTAACAAACATGGTTTCTAACCCTTTCCCCACCTAACCCATACGATTAATACAGTATAATAAAAGTGACTTACAGTTAGTGGGGAGAGAGGGACGAGTGTCAAGCCTTTGGGTACATGTGTACTACAGGTCGGGGAGGAATTTGCAGCTTGTGTAGGCACGCATGCACTAGCTTTAATTTAGCTAGCTTGCTAAAAATATCAGTGAGGACATGGCAGTGTGGGTTGCACAAGCCTGTTTTACCCCTCTGTGTAGGTACTCACTTATGCTGCCTGCACTGAAGCCTGTGCTGCCTTCTGCGTCCTCACTACTATTTTTAGCAGGCTAGCTAGATTAAAGCCACCATGGGTGTGTCCGTACAAGCTGCAAATCATACCCCCAGCTAGTCTGATACC
Source organism: Macrochelys suwanniensis (assembly GCA_033296515.1). Lineage (NCBI taxonomy): Eukaryota > Metazoa > Chordata > Testudines > Chelydridae > Macrochelys > Macrochelys suwanniensis. Next base: position 335,140,240 of record CM065775.1, read on the forward strand.
CTTTGAGGGGCAAGGAAGAATGTGGGATTATTATTGAAAATTTGGGGGAGCTGAGGGTGGCTGTATTGGTGGTGGGTGTATAGATAGGGAGCTGAAGGCTGTAGCAAGTTGAGGTGCATGGGCGTGAGGACAGAATACATTTTAAAATAACTAGTGCTGTCAATTAAGTGCAGTTAACTCACGCGATTAACTCAAAATTAATCGCAGTTTTAATTGCACTGTTAAACAATAGAATACCAATTGAAATTTATTAAATATTTTGGATGTTTTCCTACGTTTTCATATATATTGTATTCTGTTGTAATTGAAATCAGTGTGTATAATTTTTTATTACAAATATTTGCACTGTAAAAAGATAAACAAAAGAAATAGCATTTTTCAATTCACCTCATACAAGTATTGTAGTGCAATCTTTTTGTCGTGAAATTGCAACTTGCAAATGTAGATTTTTGTGTGTGACATAACTGCGCTCAAAAACAAAAGAATATAAAACTTAAGAGCCTACAAGTCCACTCAGTCCTACTTCTTGTTTAGCCAATCACTAAGGCATACAAGTTTGTTTACATTTACAGGAGATAATGTTGCCCTCTTCTTATTTACAATGCCACCAGAAAGTGAAAATGAGCATTTGCATGGCATTTTTGTAGCCAACATGGCAAGGTAGTTACGTGCCAGATATGCTAAACATTCATATGCCCCTTCATGCTTTGGCCATCATTCCAGAAGACGTGCTTCCATGCTGATGACACCTGCTTAAAAAAGAATGCGTTAATTAAATTTGTGACACAATTCTCCCTCAAGGAGTTGACTGTCCCCTGCTCTGTTTTACCCGTATTCTGCCATATATTTCCCTTTATACCAGTCTCGGATGATGACCCAGCACATGTTCACTTTAAGAACACTTTCACTGTAGATTTGACAAAACGCAAAGAAGGTACCAATGTGAGATTTCTAAAGATAGCTACAGCACTCGACCCAAGAATTAAGAATCTGAAGTGCCTTCCCAAATCTGAGAGGGGTGAGGTGTACAGCATGTTTTCAGAAGTCTTAAAAGAGCAACACTCCAATGTGGAAACTACAGAACCTGAACCACTAAAAAAGAAAATCAGCCTTCTGGTGGTGGCATTCGATGCAGATAATGAAAATTAACATGCGTTGGTCCACACTTCTTTGAAGTGTTGTTGAGCAGAACCCGTCGTCAGCATGGACGCATGTCCCCTGGAATGGTGGTTGAAGCACGAAGGGACATATGAATCTTTAGTGCATCTGGCACGTAAATATCTTGCGATTTCGGCTACAACAGTGCCATGAGAATGCCTGTTCTCACTGTCAGGTGACATTGTAAACAAGAACTGGGCAGTATTATCTCCTGCGAATGTAAACAAACTTCTTTGTCTGAGCGATTGGCTGAACAAGAAGTAGGACTGAGTGGACTTGCAGGCTCTGAAATTTTACATTGTTTTATTTTTGAATGCAGTCTCTTTGGTACATAATTCTACATTTGTAAGTTCAACTTTCATGATAGAGATTACACTGTTTCTGTTGGTTTTTTTACAGTGCTTATAATCAAAAATAAATATAAAGTGAGCATTGTACGCTTTGTGTTGTAATTGAAATCAATATATTTGAAAATGTAGAAAACATCCAAAAATATTTAAATAAATGGTATTCTATTATTAACAGTGTGATTAATCAAGATTAATTTTTTTTAATTGCTTGACAGCCCTAAAAATAACTTGCTTGTTCACCATTTTTATTACGGTTTCCTGGTTTGATAAAGGTCTAGACCTTTGTCACCCAATATATCATCATTGCCCTAGAGAGGAAGTACTCCGTTTGTATGAGGCTGGCAAACCTTCTTGGAAAGAGGTAGAAGAATCTGAGGAAATTGAGGATAAATTTGCCTTGTTAGAGATTGTTGAGAGAAGCACTACCATGTGAAATGAAAGCTATGAAGCGCACTCTAGTGGCTATAGAATATAGTTTTTAAGATTGAATGCTTATTTCAAAGCAGCAGGAGTGATGCTGATAAAAATAAGAGGGATGTATGTATTTTGACATGAAATGTATTAAACATTTTCAGAATGAATGCATTGGTAAGTGTGATTCTTCATCCCTTACTCAGAGCAAGTTGACTAGCTCAGGCTTCGACCTATGAGATCATTCTGATATTAAATAAGGCAGTGAAACTGAGTCAGTCTTCCAGTTTCTTAAACTGACTAGCGAGTAACTCACTAAATTAAACACATGTACTTTGTTTTCTGGGAGAACTGGACTTCCTCCCATTCCTTTAGTCAATTTCACCCCCAAGCTTTATGCCTTCTATTGACAGAAGGTAACTTTGGATCATTCTTACAGCTCTGGAGAAGAGGTTCCCTGTAGGCTTCTTGGGAGGCTGTATTCAGTTTTGCTTCAGGGCCTGCTTGGGCCTACAAAGTCAGTCTGTTTTATGTGGTGGTTGTTTTGCTCATGAGGAAGCTCTGGGTGTTTCAGGTATTTAATTTGGCTCATGAGAAAGCCAGGAAGGTTGCTGATACTGTTTGTGTTGTAAAACCTGCTGCTGCTTCTAATGGCTGCTCAAGCTTCCTTTTGTAATAAGGCCCATTTATCGAAGCTGTGGGAATTTGTCTAGGCATGGCTTTGGGGTGTATTTTACAAACTGAAGCCAGTCTCTCTGGGCAGCTTCAAGCATACCTAATATTAATGGAAAAAGGAACATATGCCTTGCCCCACTTGCTGAACTGTTATCACATAGGTCATAGAATCATAGAATATTAGTGTTGGAAGAGACCTCAGGAGGTCATCTAGTTCAATTCCCTGCTCAAAGCAGGACCAATCCCCAACTAAATCATCCCAGCCAGGGCTTTGTCAAGCTGGGCCTTAAAACCTCTAAGGGTGGAAATTCCAATACCTCCCTAGGTAACCCATTCCAGTGCTTCACCACCCTCCTGGTGAAATAGTGTTTCCTAATATCCAAGCTAGACCTCCCCCACTACTACTTGAGACCATTGCTCCTTGTTCTGTCATCTGCTACCACTGAGACCAGCCGAGCTCCATTCTCTTTGGAAACAACCCCCCCCCCCCCCCCCCCCCGGTAGTTGAAGACTATCAAATCCCCCCTCACTCTTCTCTTCTGCAGACTAAATAAGCCCAGTTCCCTCATTTAAAACATTTTAAAATGTTTTTAAAACTGGTTGGACTGCTCTAATGCTACACTGTGAGTGAAGCTGGAGGCTAAAATTACTTTATTCTTTTTGTGTAGCCTCCCCTTGTAAGTCATGTGCCCCAGCTCCCTAATCATTTTTGTTGCCCTCCGCTGGACTCTCTCCAATTTGTCCACATCCCTTCTGGAGAGGTCTTGGGGATGAGCAGGGATAATAATTTGCGCTTAGCACTTTTCATCACTGGATCCAAGTGCCTTTCAAAGATTGGCATTATCCTCATTACCGTCTGTAAAAACGGAGGTGGGAAAAGGTTAAGTGGCTTGCTCCATGACTCAGTTGCTTCTAACAATTTAGTCATGCAGGACAAGTCAACATTAATTCTGCCTCTTACGAGTATTTCTGGGAATAGACTTTTTTTTTTTTTGGGTGAGTGGACATGAAAGGGAATAAATACATTAATATGTTAACTAAAGATTCTGTGGGTTACTAGGTTACCTCTCCTTTAAGGTAATCAGGTGTTATTAAAAATGTTTTGAAAACTGGTTGGACTGCTGTAATGCTACACTGTGAGTGAAGCTGGAGGCTAAAATTACTTCATTCTTTTTGTGTAGTGCTGCTTTCTGGGTGTGGTTTTTTTTGTTGGTTTTTTTTGTGTTTTTTTTTACACACACATGGGAGCATGATGGAGGGGATGGGCAACTCAGTTCTGTATCCCAAGAATATAGTCTGATGTGCATGGTGCAGGAAGGTCTGATGCTCATGCTATAATAATCCATAATGTCCTTCCTGACTTAAGATAACTGTAGCTTTAAGGAGAGATGATCTTTTCAGGACCAGACAGTACTCCAGTCAAATACAGAACACCGCAGCAGTCACTCTTAACATATCTATACAGAAGTATATTCATTAACCAGCTCATGCCCGACTTAGATCAGGGACAATAACTTTATACATCCACAGGCACATACAGTTTAAAATAGAATGTAGTGTGCCACTTCAATTTTTTCTGCAAGAAGGACCTATTTTTAAATAACTCTTTATATGGGAGGCAGAACAGTTTTCTGTACCTTTTAGGGGAAGAAAGTTATGATTGCATTTGGGAAGCTCTAATATAAGGAAACATGGGTCATCACCCAAGGACATTAGAGGTAAGTGCTCTGCGTAGTTCTGTAACAGCACTACAGTACCTTCTTACTTATGTAGATTCTGGCAAAATACCGAGACAGGCTTTGATTTCAGTGCTGCATTCCCAGCTGAACAGAGCTGCAAGTAGCAGAGTCATTGCCTTGATGCATTTTGTAAGAGGATTCAGACCTCTACTGCCGGTATCTTTATCAAAATGACCTTAATCATGCTTTGTCAGGGCTTTTATTGAGCAAATGAGAGGCAGGGTCAGCATAGCAACAGCATTTTTTTATTTTTGAGGAAGAATTCTGCTACTTAATGTCAGGATGCCAAACACAGGTTTTAAGGAATAACAGCATGTCTTTGACAGGAATACAATGCACATTTTGTTAGGGAATCATTCCTTGCAGTCCCATAGTTAAAGTTGAGTTGAGTTTTTTGCACTAAAAGCGGGGATTTAATCATTTTGTATATGAAGCATCTGTTGTAGTGTTCCCCAAATTACAGCATTTGCTTCTTGAATATAGAATGAGTGTTCTGATAATTTACAAGTCAAGTCATTAACTGGTTTAGAAGTTAAAATTAATTAAAAATATTTCCTTTATGAAATGTAGCTGTCTGTGTCACTGTATTTTTGTTCCTAATCTCAGTTAAATAAAACAGACCCTTCAGACATCGCATAGGTAAAGCTCACTAAAATCTCATGCATAGGCTACATTTGGATTAATGGTGATTTCCCCCCCCCCCCCCCCCCGTGTTGTTATGAGTGAAAACTTCTCCTTTATGGAGAAGCAGATGAACAATCTCCTTCATGGAATTCCACAAATAACTGCTCTCTTTGAAAATGGATACCACCTCCCATTGTTTCTCATGGGAATGAGGCCAAGCTGTCCTCCAGGAAGGCCCACAATTTTATACGGGAAAAGGCAGGCAGATTACACTAGGTAGCTAAGCAGTGGGAAGGTCAATGGAAAGGGAGTTGCAGTAGTCACCTGACCACAGATGAAGGCCTAGTTAAAGGTTTCAGCAGAGGTGGAATCAAGGCAGCAATACACATGGGCAATGCTGCAGAGATATGGTGAGTCAGATTCAGACAAAGGAATTACAGGAAAAGTAGCAGAGGATGACACCAAGGTTGGGGTAGGGACAGTGGAGGCAGATGAGAGGCTTAAGTTGAGAAAGGAAGGAGAGAAAATGCTGCTTTTACTCAACTAAAAGCACTTCTGTCTCAGGATGCTTTCTTGAAAACTAAGAATGAGACATGAGTTTACTTGGTTGAGGGGGAAAGAAGGGAGCACAAGGTATAATCAAAGGTATTGGGAGAAGCACTGTTTGCATTTCATTTGGTTTCATCACTGTAGCACCATTAATATGACTAAACATTAATCTTTCCCTCCCTCTAATTGTCTAAGTATTTACCTGAGGTAGCTTATATTAGCCTACCCTATTGAAAAGGTTGTAAGCATATTGAGAGAATTGGGGAGGGGGAATCACTTAATTGGTATCTTATGATGTATGAGTGAACCTAGTGATTTACTCTTAGTACAGTACAATCTAGCTAATTCAGACTGTCTGAGGAGCCTTGTTATGACTCCTGTGAATTAGTAAGTGACAAATTTAATGAAAGACCAAAAGTAACTCATTACAATGTTTGTTTTGACAAGTCTAGTTCAATTTTAATTTGATCTGTGCTTCATAATGTACTAGTGCTATTAAATGCACTGCAGTATATTGTGTGTGTAAAAAAAAAAAAAAAAAAAAAAAAAGTGGTAACATTTTCTAAAGTGCCTAAATCTCATTGGTTCAGTGTGATTTAGATTTCTAAGTGACTTAAGCACTTTTGAAAATTTTACCCCAAGTCATCTTAGTATGAGATTGTTACATTGCCCTCGATTTACACTTCCAGTGAAGAGTGTAATCTTTTGTGGAGACTAATAGTGACATGAAAATGGTTGCAATGCATAAAATGCACGAGTTCTCTGGAGATAGGAGATCTGACTGATTTGTTGTATAGCCGGTGATGGGAGAGGGTTACTGAATACTCTTCTGAAAAAGGGACGCTTAGAGAGAAGTTGGTAGGCAGTATCTAGGTTGAGGCATGGTGTTAAAGGATGGACAGACTAGTGGTAGTCTAGCAGCTTCTTGCCATCTCAGGAAAGGGGGGTTGTTGATGATAGCAACAGTATTGAGAGTAAGGGAAGAAAGGGGGAGAGCAGAGTAGGCCTCTTAGGAACTGCTTTTTTGCCAGAATAATCAATTTAGAGGTGCTTTTGAATATAGTTTCTTCTAAGAAATACTTAAATTTTGAGTTTGGGGCATGGCAAGAACAGTAGGGAATTCTGACCTCCAAATTATATCTGATAAGGGCTTTGGATGGATGTAATAGTGCTATAGCCTCTTGCAAATGTTCACGGGTTGACCTGTAGGAGAGATTCTAAATTTGGGCCGTGAGTAGGAAAGGCAGAGTTGAGCGGGGAGCTGGGAGTGATGCAGCATTACCTCTAATACATATTATTGGGCACAGGGAGAGTCTTTTTTCCTATATATTTTTATATATGTAGCACAGTGGAATCCTGATCTTAATTGAGCTCTTGGGGTGCTACTACAATATAATTACCTTGACATGCCAGGCCACTACCCTCTATCCATTCAGATTTATCTTCAGTACCCATTGCAATGCCTGCAAGAAATGATATTTTAAAAGAAAAAATGTACAGTAATTTGTTTTATCTTCTTTCTGATCACTTTACTTGTATGTTGTTGTGTTGTTTGTGTTGTGGGAGCACCCCAGTCATGGCAGGGCCCCATTGTGCTGTACACGCACATAGGGGAAAAATGATGGCCCCTTTCCCAAAGAGCTTACAATCTAAATATAAGACCTGAGACAATAGGTGGTTACAGACACAGGAGCACAAAGAAACAATAAGACAGTGCCCCTTTCTCCCCTCTTTGTTTTTAGTCTTTAGATGTGATCTGTGCCTCACAGATTACATCTAATTTCCTTATGTCCGTGCAGTGTCTAGCACATTTTTGGTGCTACCATAATACTAAAAATAAGGATTGTTCACTCTCAGATACATGGTAGAAAAATATCTACTATGCAAGCTGATATTGCACCAGTCTTCTGTTTAACTTTGATACACAGTAGAGACTTTCTCTCCTGTCTTTTGCATGCAAAACTGGTCTTGATCAGAGTACAGATATTTGATATTTAGAAAAGCAGCCTAATGGAAGCAGCACGCATCCTTGAAGAGTTGCATTGTTCCTTAGTAATTGAAGACAAGCAGCTTTAACTTGGACATTTGCTATTTTATGTATTTCTTTGGTTGGTCTGCGTGAGAGTTCTGAGGGAGCAAGTGAGAATGTAGGATTCCTTGCCTGGGATGAGTTTGTTCCTAGGCTTATATGTAGTGTTAGCTCTTTTGTACCGTCTTAGAATTAATACTTTTAGTGATCTTTAATCACGTCAGACAGAACGATAAGGCTGCCAGTGAGCCTTTCTTGACACAGAGGTTGGAATGTTGCATCAGACTTGCAGACTTTGTCCTGGAACACTGTCTGACTCTCAGTTGTATCTGAAGAATTTAGTGAAAATGCCGTTTGCCACTACCTGCACTTCTGTATTTTCGTCTTGTAACTGCTATTATCAGAATAGCACCACTGGGAATGGATCAATTTTATCTTCTCTCCCTCCGTCTCACAAATCATTGTGAGATTGAATTGTTTCCCTATAATGGCTGCACATGAAGCTTCCTTTTACCTTTTGTACTTTTAGGACAAATATTACCCTTTTTTGCCATTTTAATGTTAAACTGACTAGATTACCAAGTGGTCTCAATTGGAATTGGAGCCTCATTGCGTTAGGCAGTCTTCAAACACATAGGAACATGTGGTCCCTCTCCTGACTAGCTAGTCCATTTACTTAAAATGGGGAATGCCACTAATATTAGTATTGTGTTTTCTAAAGGTAAATTGAAAGTTTCAAAGTGCAGCCTCTGTACCCGTAAGTACGATATGTTGCCTAAGCCAAGACTAAGAGGGTCAGAATCACCATCAGACTGCTCCAAATGCATTCACCAGACTTGTCCTCCCACGAGTCTTGGATCCTGCTGAAACGTTTTCACTGCAATCATAGGCCTAGTAGCTGTATGTGTACATGTGGTTAGGGAAAACAGATACTGTGATTGCTCTGAACAGCCAATGCAGCATCATCATAATTTACCAACTGTTAACACACTGTGGTATTGGAAATAGTGGTATTTTATTACGCTGTGAACAGAGATAAATGCAGTATGGCAGAGACTATGAATTTAATAAAATTGATGACTTAATGGCAAGCACAATGTTATGGAGGATGTCACAGATATCCAATTTGATGGTGGAATAGTGCACATACATAAAGGGGGCTAGGAAGTGAAACCGTTGCTGCAAAATTGAGTTACTTTGGATTTGTGGTGAAGGATAAAAATACATTTTACTTAAACCTTGGAAGAATAGTTGCAAACATTAGAAGAAACCATTTTAAAAAAAACCCAAGTAATCCTGAATCTCTTGGCGGCAGATAAATTTGTGTTTGGAAACACCTATGTCCTTCTAAAAAAAAATCCTGTAATAAATAAATTTACAGTACAAAAATTGTGCTGGCAATACAATAAATAATAAAAGATGTTGGATTTTATTTTGTGCATCTGCAAAAAGCCAGTAGAAAGGGAAGGAATGTTAGTCATTCTGGACTAGGTAACGATGGAGCCTTTATCGCTGAGCTGGAATGTAGCTATGCCATAAGAATAACAGCAAATTTGACATTGTTTGTGTACATTTGTCTTTTCATTGCCACTTGTAAGCACTGAGGTGCTTACAATTGGCATTTACTTTGATATTTCACTCCTTTTGAACGCTTGCAAGATTATTTTATTTTACCAAGTTTTTTTAAGGTAGATAAAAAGGTTTAGCTTTCATTAGATTTATTCAGATTTGCTATTAAACTTCAACTGGAGCAACAAAGCCTTCATAGGCAGGCATGACATTTTGGCAGAGACCCAATAGGATACGTGGTCTGTGCCAAATCTTTTATTTTCTTCAGCTATCAATGAAGCTGTTGTGGTAATGTGGGTTTTGTGAACTGTGAGAATTTATGTGCACAAAGGGACTTGCTCTTCGCAGGGAACATTGGGAGCCCTGAGCCCAAGAGGAAGGGTAATTAAAGTTAATGAACCGGGATAACCTTTTTATGGTGGTGCCCACTATCACAATTATAGACAAGGGTCAATAGCCATTTAAATTCTATATCACATTTTTAACTGTGCTGTTTAATTGGTACCAGATTGAAAGTTGGCAGACAGTTGTCATAGTAAACTAGTGCACAATTTTTAAAGAAAAGTGCTTAAAGGGTTTTGAAAGTTGCCGCTCCCCCCCCTTAGAAATACTCTTACATTTTGAGAAAAATAAATTTGAACTCTAGTTTACTAATCGATTGCTTTTTGATATTAAAATCAGATTTTCTTTTGAGAAGATCTGAGACTTCAAAGCTACCAAGCCAGTACACTAGATGCTCCCTACTCCTCTTCCTATCAGAGCACTGAGATTTTTTCACTTCTCCTTTGTGCAGAGACTTTATGCCTCCCACACCCAGAAGCTTCATTCAGTTACATCTGAGCAGGACTGCCTGGGACACCTGTTGGAGTCCATTATGTTGGGCATTAATCGGTTGGTGGGGTCATAGTTTTAATAAGCCTCTAACTCTGACATTTAACTCTTGAGGGGTAGCAAGCTCTGGAGGAATGGGCTTGGAACTTGAAGTCATGGAATTTTCTGGCTCTGCTACTAACTTGTTTGTGTGGCTTTCCTCACTTGTCAAAGAATCTCAGAGCCCTTTATAAATTATACTTCCCTTAAAAGTGAGGTAATTGCATCTGTTTTACAGAAGGGCAGACTAAGCTAGAACATTTGTAACTGAGTCCATGTCGAATATCAAGCCTGCAAGAGCTTGGAATAGAACCCAATCTCACGTTCTAGTTGATAGCCCGCACCACATCCAATACAAAATCCTAGCACCCTGTTAAACAAGCTGTACTTATTCGCAGTACCCTGAACAAGAATATTGGTTGATTTTTTTTGTCCTTTTCTCCAGTACTTATACAATGAAATACTGGATTTGATTCTCCCTTCTGAGATACAGACAGACATTATAAATAAAATCAGAATAGCCTAGAAAACTGGCTGTATATCTAAGGGGGCTGCATGAAGCCCCTCTGAAAACCTAAATTATTAGATAAACCACCTCCTTCCCATTGCTCTTCCAGTTAACAGGTGAGAGAGAATTGTATTCAGAAAGGAACTGGCTTGAAATTAGTACTGGTTTTCATGTCCACTGACTTAGCAGTTGATTAATGCGTGCTGTCTTTTCATCCTAGGTAGATCATAAGTGTGTTTTATGATCCTGCCTCTTCAAGGCATTCAAATTAACTGGCTTTGTTTTTAAAATCCATGTATGTTCTTACATTTTTATAGAAACTGTTTATTTGTTTGGTGGCTGGGATGGGACTCAGGATCTGGCTGACTTCTGGGCATACAGTGTGAAGGAAAACCAGTGGACCTGTATATCTAGAGATACCGAAAAAGAGGTAAGTTTCCCCCAAACATTCATATCACTAACATCTGATTAAATGGGTTATCTGTTTAGTTACAAAATTTGTCATGCTTCTGTAATACTTGGGTTAGAGTATTGCTTGCATTAAGATTCAGATTTCAGACGCTGAAGTTCCACTGGACTTTTGAAGTGCTTATATTGGGCATATATGAAATTAAGTGGCTTCTCAGTCTCAAATACTTTTCCGAGTAGAGGAGGGAAGAGGTTGTTTTATTTGTCAATAGCAGAATAACCCATAAGATAGAGCGACAAGATGGGTGAGGTAATATATTTTATTGGATCAACTTCTGTTTATGAGAGAGGCAGGCTTTCCAGCTACACAGAGCGTTTGTTCAGGTCTGGGAAAGGTATTCAGAGTGTCACAGCTAAATAAAAGATTGAACAGGTTTAGCATAAGTAGTTAGAATATATGCTAAAGGACCATTCAAGGTGATGTGGCCCGTTAACACCTCTTTAGTCATATGACAAAAGGGGGTGGTGGTGGTGGTGGGGCTTCAGATTGTTGTAATACTCTGTAAATCCAGGGTCTTTATTAAAACCATGATTTTGAATTTAAGCTCCCAGGCTTATCTTTTGGAAGTGTTGTGCAGGTTTCATTTGAGGATGACCTAAAGGGTCAGATATAGAGTGATTGCTTTGTGAAAAGTGTTTACTCACAGGCGATGGGTGTTTTTGTTTTTTATCATATTCCTATGTGAGTTCATTTGAGAGCACAGAGATTGTCTGATTTCTTCCACATAATTCTTATTGGGGCATTTAGTGAACTGCATGAGGTACACCACATGTTGTAATAGGCATGTGTAGGACCTATGGATCTTGAAAGGTGTGTTCGGGGTGGGAGGGATGTCAGTCGTTGTAGCAGTGGAGATATGTCTGCGGGTTTTGTATCTGTTCTGGCAGGGTCTGGTCCCATTTTGTGCTGATGTGCTCTGTTCTGTGGAGAGCTTGCTTTTGATTATGAGTCTGGGGATTGATTGAAGGCCAGAAGCGGAGGGCAGGAGTTTCAGGAAAGATTTCTTTCAGGATAGGCTCCCTGTTGAATGTGGACTGTAGTTGTTTGATGCAGGGCTTTGGAGCGGAGCCCAGAGCTGGAGTGTGGAGAGTAGGTTTATTCCTGGAGCTGGAGCGGAGCAATTAAAACATTTGATCCAAATCCCTGGTTTGATGATACCCGTATGGGTTCTAGTGTGGGGTGGAAGGTGACAACTAAGGGTGGGGGGTCGGAGGGGGTTTTATATGTGTATTGAAGCAGGTTCTATCATGGTATTTGGATAGCCCCTTCAATGATGCAATCTGCTTCTCTGGTGGAGTGTTCTTGTTTGGTAAAGATGGTTTGGAGTATGTTTAGGTCTATATCCTGGACTTTCTCCTCAGAGCATATTGTGTGATAGCTGAGTGCCTGGCTGTAGATAACAGCTTCTTGGTGTGTTTGGGGTGGTAACTAGATCTGTGAAGGTAGGTGTAGTGATCGGAGGGGTTTTTTGTAGATAGTTGTCAGTAGGGTTCCATTGTTGGAGCTGATCATTGTGTCCAGGAACTTGATGCTGGTGTGGGTGTTCCAGAGAAGAGTTTAATGCATGGGAGGTGGTGGTTGAAGTTGTGGTGGAAATTTGAGGAAGTTTGTCATCTGTCCAGTGGTTGAAAACACCATCAATGTATTATACAGTGTGTATATGTATAATTGGTTTTGTGGTGCTTTTGTTCAGAAATTCTTCTTCATACAAGATAGAATTCAGCAAGTAGCATGTGTGGAAATAATTTAACAGCACTGAACAAGCAGTCTGCCTACTGTAGCTTCAGAACCAGTGCTGGAATGTGCAATCAGTAGCTACACAAATAAAAGGGACACTTAAAAATTTGAATCTAACTAAAAGGGAGGCATGCCAGAGGCTTTGGAATCCTAAGAGCTTTAGTGTTTTTGCTTGTACCATGACCTTCAGCCTGTTTTGCTTTGTTTGATGCATGAAGCTTTTGGACCTGCTGCAGTTTGGGCTAGTAGGAAGCAACAATAAGATTTATAGATTCATAGTTCAAGGACAGAAGAGACCATTAGATCATCTAGTCTGACTTCCTGTATATCACAGGCTATTACATTTCACCCACTTACCCCTGTACTAAACCCAAGTATTTGTGTTTAGATAAAGTGTGTCTTCCAGAAAGGTGTCCATTGTTGATTGGAAGACATAAAGAGATGGAGAATCCACCATTCCCTTTTTAGTTTTTTCCAATGGTTAATCAGCCTCACTTTAAAAATGCATACCTTATTTCTAATGTGAGTTTTTTGTCTCTAACTTCCAGCCATTATTTTAGTCTTTTCTAAAATTCCCATTAGCACCCAGTATTTTCTCCCCATGATGGTTCTTATGCACGGTTGTCTTTTTGATAATCTAAGCAGTTTGAGTTTTTTGTACGTTTTCTGCTGTAAGGCATTTTTTTCCAGCAGTTGAATCAATTTTGTGGCTCTGTTAGACCCTCTCCAATTTTTAAAAATCTTTTAAAAAATATGGACACCAGAACTGTACACAGTACTGTAGTATCAGTCTCACTAGTGCCATATACAGAGGTAAAATCACCTCCCTACTCCTACTTGCAACTCCTTGTTTATACATCCAAGGATCACATAAGCCCCATTTGCCATAGCATTGCTCTGAGAGCTCCTGTTGAGAAGCTTGCTCTCTAACTCCTAAATCCTTTTCAGAATCACTGCTTTCCCGGATACAGTCCCCCATTCTGTAGGTATGGCCTGCATTCCTTGTTTCTACGTGTATAACTTCCCATTTATCTGTATTGAAATGCATTACCTATGGTGCATCATGGGTCACATACTTGTGCAATACAACTGAAGATAATGAGGTTTCACAGGCATGGGCATAATTACCAGGCGGGATTGGTGAATATCTTTCATACCCCCCACCCCAACGTTTGGAGGCTGTCAAGGGGAGGGTGTGAAAGCAGTAGAGAGGGCAGAGAAGAGATTCTGAAGTTGCTTTTTGTAGCAGTGCTCAGCATTCAGTTTCTCCTCCCTTTCCTCCTGCCGGCTGCTGATTAGCTATTAATAGCTCAATAGGCAGGATGCAGTTGCTGTCGTGTGCTGTAGGAAGGGATGGGTGGAAAGTATGCTGTGTCCTGCTGGACAAATAGGAGCCTATAGCTCTGGTTCATGCTTGCACTGGGCTCAGTTCCTTCTTTGTTTGGACACCATTCCTGCTAGCTCTGAGCATCCGTAGGGCAGGAGGGGCCTGGCTGGAACATGATAGAAGCTGCTGCCTGAGTCAGTGCTCCTCCACTTCCCCTTTCTCGCCTTAGCAGGAGAAGCAGGAGGAGCTATGAGGGGCACTGATATGGTGGAGGAGGACAGCTATGGATGGTGAACACTAGGTGGGGACAAAGTACTATAGGATAGCTATGGGAGGACAGTCTCTAGGAAACTGCTGAGATGACCGGCACTAGCAGTACTAGGGGGCAGCCATTGAGGAAAGGGAAAATGGCACAATATAGAAGAGGGAAAGGAGACAGGTGCAAAAACAGTTTGAGGAGAAAAGTAAGGGTTTGGGGATGAGGGGGAGAGAATGAGGTAAATTTGGGGAAAGGGAGAGACTGGGGGAGTGTAAAGAGGATGGATCTTGGAAAGGAGTGACTGGTTTTTTGGGGGGGATAATTTTTTGGGGGGGATAATCAGAAGTAAGAGGAGAAAAATGGCTTGGAGGAGAGAGGAGACATTAGGGTAGTTTATGGGGAAATCCGGGAAGACTTCATAAAGTCTTGAGGGGAATTTGAAGCAGAGGGAGGTTTACAGTGTGATGTGGGGCTTTTATTGATAGGGGGCATATTCAGAATTCAAATAAAATATACTGTCAGTATATACTATATATTATATGTACTTACAAGCTAATAATGCCCTTCTTTCTTATGAACTATGGGTAAAACGAGGTGAAAAATTGAAAGGTTAGAATCTCAACTGGATAGGTACGCTAAAGAAGACACTCCAGATATTCCTCGAAAAAGGTCAGAATAGTCATAAACAAGTCGCTATAAGGAATAGTCTGACATGGAATTGCTGAAAATATTCAAATTGATCCCAAGAGAACTTAAAATCTTCTTTTCCCTTCCTATTGTATGTATGTATGTATTTTATTTCTATGCCTTTAGTACTTATTAATTTGGCACTGGTTTAGCTATCCACACTAAATAATTAAACTGAGCTAAAATATGAGCAGAATGCAATAAACATATCCCATTTATCCAATGTAATCTCAAGGGTAATATAAAGTAAACCAGTTCTAGGACAAGGAGGTGTAACTATAGGGGAGACAGTAGTGGGCCATAGATTTAGGTTGCCTAGCGTTTCTTTTATGAAAGATTGTGGGGTTTTTTTGTTTGTTTTTTAAAAGAAGCTGTATTGCCTCAATTGTTTGCTGCAGTCCTTTGAAATTCATTAGTGAGAGAGCCGTCAGGCTGGAGAAATACCTTTTCTTCGTCCCATTAAATTCCATTCATGTTTAGCTGAGTTATAAACTGTTGAAAATTCTATTCTATGGCTGGTGTTGTCAGCAACATTTGGGCGGCTGGCCAAAATAATGGAACATTCATGTTTTAAAGCATTAGGCCCACACAGCAACACGGCAGCAGCAGATGATACTGTGCTCAGAACTTGGGGAGTAGACAAGCAAGCTGTTGCCAGAGCAGCTGAAGCGGAGTGGAGTGATCAGGGCTGAGCTAACTCCCCCTCTCCCTATCATGGATTCAGTGCATGGACCCAGTGGCCCATCTTCCCACTCTGAGAACCCCATGTGAGGGCGGTTCCCTCCATCTCCGGGGAGCCCCCGACCATCACCTGGACCCAGCATCCATTTCCTCTTTTTAAAAAAAAACAAACAAAAAAACTTCTCCCCCTCTAACAGGCTTTCTGCATATATGGTAACTTTACAAACATGTTACGTCATGAGGAAAATGAGTGAATTTAAAGAAGCCTTATCATGGGTCTTGCACTGAACTGTGTTGATTGTAGGCAGTGTACTCAATTGACAATATAATTAGCAGCCATACAATGCTTAATACTACATTTTAGGTTGAGATTTTTCAAACCTTCTTAGGGGATCAGGGCACCCAATACCCATTAATTTTAATGGAAATCTGATACCCAAATCCTCTAGACATCTTTGAAAATCTGAGTCTTCGAGCCTATATTATCACATCTGTCATGTTATCCTCATTCACTCAATATCCAGTTAATTCTTGCATTAAATCTCGGTATGTTGCTTGGTCTCTAGTGATGAAATGTTTCTTGTTTTTGCGTTTGCTTAGAAACTGGCACTATAACGAATAACTTTCAAATATCAGATTTGTTTTGTTTTCCTAGAAGAGGTCATACATGAATTTAGTGAAAGTAATTAGAGGAGGAAAGCTTTGGCTCATTGGGTAGCTATATGAAAGACTGCAGTTGTTGTAAGCTGATCATTATCTAAAGTTTATACATTTTCTCTTCCTGGAAATCCCGAAGCCTCTAAATTGGGTCAGAATGCTGACATTTTTTGGTAGTCCAGTGGCTCTGATAAGTAAATCAGCAAATGGAATATAATGATAGATTGTTTTTGATATTTTATCAATAGTACCATAATTCCTGCAATAATTTATTTATATTACAGTAGCTTCTGGAGACCCCAACTGATATCAGAGTTCCACTGTCATAGATGCTGTACAGTCACAAAGAACCTTTTAAAATCCTGTTTACAATCTTAATAGACAACACAGAAAAAGGGTAAGAGAAAGGGATGCAATGTATAAGCAAAAGACTGAGAACTGAGGCACAGAGGAATTAAGTGACTTACTGAGGATTCAGAGTAGCAGCCGTGTTAGTCTGTGTCAGCAAAAATAAAAGTAGTACTTGTGGCACCTTAGAGACTAACAAATTTATTGTAGTCCACGAAAGCGTATGCTGAAATAAATTTGTTAGTCTCTAAGGTGCCACAAGTACTCCTTTTCTTTTTACTGAGGATTGCATCGGAAGTCTGCAGCAGAGCGAGGAACTGAACCCAGATCTTGCGTAGTGCCTTAACCATAAGAGCATCCTTCCTCACCAGGGCCCTGATTTAGCAAGGTATTTAGGCACATGCCTAACTCTAAGCATGGGAATAGGCTCATTGGAGGCGACAAAGATGGTAATATCCCCTTTCTCACAACCTTTGTCTTCCTTTTCCATTTAGATTGTAAGATCTTTGGGACAAGGATTTTCTTTTGCTATGAATTTGTACAGTGCCTTCCTTGCACAAAGGGGCCCTATAGGCAACTGCAGCTTTGTGCTATCCAACAGATTACATTAAATCTTTTAAAATCTAGAAATCCTGTACCCAGAGATTTATGGTATCTATCACCATGGGCACAATACAAACTTTTATAAAAGAAACGTTAATAGTCACGCTGCTCACAGTATATGAGAAAGTAACCCATCCCTAATATTAGCCCTTCTACCTTTTTTCAAGCATGTCAAATTAGAGTTATTGTAAGTGATTGTGAGTTTTTAATTGTTAAGGTGCATAAAACTTGTGTAGTCATTTTTGTAGACTTTAAATCTAAATAAATGAAATAATGTAAGAGTCAAGTATTACTTCTGTTGCAGTTTGCACACAAATACCTCAATTAGTATCGGGTGCCTGTTACGCTAGATCCCATACAAACACATAGGGAGAGATGGTCACTGCCCCAGAGAGCTGACAGTGTAGGCCCTGATCTTGCAAACATGCATGTGAATATCTTTTATATGTGCGAGTTAATCAAGTATGTAATTGTTTACAAGATCAGGGACTAATTTTATTATTGCCCTTGCTTATTTTTTATTTACTTGTAATCTCTGCTGTGATTTCTGTTAACCCCTCCCTGTTTTTCTGGAGGGTTTCTAACCCTCCAACATTGAAGAAAAGCTCACCCCTGCTTCTCCCAGCCCAACCAAGTATCTAGAGCTATTCACTTCCACTCCACTGCTCTCCATCACCTGGCACTTACAATTCCCACTTCTGACCGTGATAAAACGGCATAATAGCATCCAAACTTCAGGCAGTTTCAAAACTCCAAATGTCCGAAATAAGCATCTTTCCACTGAAACATGGAGAGTTTCACATCAGCTTCACAGAGAAGAGAATACTTAAATAAATGCATTATGCATCATGCTGTGAAGGATCCCAAACCTTGATCCTGGGAGATCTTGCCAAGAAACCAGTTCTCCACATGGATCACCCTTCTGAGAGGGCTCAATCGTTTGTGTCTAGGCTAAGGTTGCATACTCAAGTGGCGCAAAAGATATGTGGTAGCATACATAAGTTATGACATGCTAAGTTAAGAACCACTCTTTTATGTGTTTGTAACACCACATGTGGCATGTGTAATTGCTCTGAAAAGCTTGTCTTACAACTAAAACAGTGGTCTCTGTTAGATCTTACGGTTTATGTTCCTGATGAGGCACCACAGAATAGTAGTCTTGTTCTAGTTTTCTGACCTTATTTGAAAGATCACTTATTAGTATCTTAAGGATTCTGCAATAAATTGAAACTCCTCCTCATGATGGTTTTAAATGCCTCCTTGAATTTCACCTGATCTTCCATAGAGAGCTAGTAAAGAAAGTGAAGCACTGGAGTGATATGTTCTTGATAGCCTGTATGACTGAGCAGATGGGTTATTCTGTTATGAGACAAGTGATTTAGATTCTTCTTGTCACGGTCCATTTTTAGGCTCTAAACTGGTGTTTTTGGAACCAGATTAGGGATCTTGCATTTCTGTTCACTTTTTAGGGTTATCTGCAATAAAACTTGCAGGTTATTTGATTTATTTTAATTATTTATTTAGATTTCAAATGGCTGTCTATCCAAAGCTCTAGGCATGCTAACTTAATCATATAATAAACACAATTAGATTAAACCTCAGCAGTATTAAAATCAGTTCCACAGGAATTTGGTCAGCCAGCCAGCTACTTTTCATCTTGAAAATGTACCCTCGGCGTTCTCCAAAGGCTCTGTCAAACATATATTTTTCAGCATGCCTGAAAGGTTGCCAGGTTGGGGCTATTTCAGACTGTTGTGAGGAGAGCAAGTTCCAGAGTCTGAGCCCTCACGGAGAAATATCTTGCGTGCCAGTCTCTCTCACTTAAGAGGGGCCCTAGCTTGAGCACCCATGCTAACCACAGCTGTGGTAGTATGGCACGGGAGAGAGTATGGCTTTGTAGGTGATAACCAAAACCTTAAACTCCACTCAGTGGGCAGCAAGTGCAGATACTGCAGCTCAGGTGTTTTGTTTGTTTCCAGCAAGATGCCCCACTTTATGTAAGTGAGCTGCTGTGTTCTGCACCTTCCGTTTCCAAATGGCTTAAGTTGTAACCCCACGTAGAGTTTATTGCAGTAGACTAATCTTGAGGCAGCAAAAGCATGGATAACAGTGGCAAGGTCCACATCTGAAAGAAAAGGTTGCAGCCTCCTAGCCCGATGCAGATGGTAAAGCCACTGCTGTGATATGATTGTCCAACACTGCCAGGGGGACTAATATCACCCCTTAATTTGTAGATACTATTAACTAATGGTGGATGTGGTCCTTCAGTCCACGGAGGGTGATGTTGCCGCCTCCTGGCTACTTCTCCCAACTGGCCATCATCACCTCAGACTTGTCTGTGTTGAGCCTCAGCCAGCTCACTCTCCTCCATGCCCCAGCATCAGTTAGACACTGTCTGAGGTGCTGAACTGCATTCCCTAAATCAGATGCGATAGAGACATACAGTTGGGTGTCATTAGTCTATTCAAAACTCGAAGCCCTGTGTCTGCTTACTAAACTTTCTGCT
This sequence comes from Macrochelys suwanniensis, assembly GCA_033296515.1. Classification (NCBI taxonomy): domain Eukaryota; kingdom Metazoa; phylum Chordata; order Testudines; family Chelydridae; genus Macrochelys; species Macrochelys suwanniensis. Next base: position 335,159,996 of record CM065775.1, read on the forward strand.
GGCCCCATATACATATTGAACAGGAGAGGTGACCGAGCGGGACCCTGTAGCACCCTGCACTTGAGAGCTCTTTGAGTGGAAGAGCAGTTGCCTACAACTACACATTAAGCTCTCCTTGAGAAGAGAACTAAGTTGCTGAATGTCAGTCCCTCCAGAGTCTACAGGTGAGTTAGTGACACTTTGTGATTCAGGCTACGATTTAGTCACGGGTATTTTTACTAAAAGTCATGGACAGGTCACGTGCAAAAATAAAAAATTCATGGCCCTTGACCTGTTCATGATTTATACTAAAAATACCAGTGATTAAATCTTTGTGGGGAGGGGGGACACTGCTGGGGAGGGAGCATCAGAGGTGTGCTGCTGGGGAAGGCAGGGGGGAGGGGCGCTGCCTGAGGCCAGTGGCACCATCTGCCCAGAGCCACGGACCGCAGTTGCTTTGGCCAGCCGGGGGCCACAGCTGGTGTGGCTGTCCCTGGGGTCACCTAAGCAGCTGGCCCCAGGGTCAGTCACGCTGGCTCCTGCAGAAGTCAGAGGTCACAGAAGGTCAGAATCCATCACTTCCGCGACCTCTGTGACAGCCCTACTCATGGTAATGAAAACATGGAGCCCTACTCATAGTAATGAAAACAGATGATGGATTTAATACCAGCATTGGACATCTTTGTACATTGCCGGGAGATCATTGGCTAATGCAGTCTCTTGTCATTGTCAGGTCTGTATTCAGATTGAAAAGAGTCAGAGATCAAATGCATCTGTGAATTATTTCACAACCTTCTCCACAGTCTTACCCAGGAAGAAAGATGTGATACTTTTTGATGATTAGTGAAAGCAATGACTTTTTAAGGAAATACCTTGTTATTGCTTCCTTCAAACCCACCTTCTCTCTAAGAGGCTGTGACAAGATTGTGACTCACCACCTCGACACCTCCTGCCGGTCAGTCTGGGAATTAGCTCTCGGCAGTCCTGGAGTACCCTCTGCCGGTGGTGTCCTGTCCGCCACTCCCTTGCTGACATCCGGACCCGCGTTGCTCCCAGCTCGTGGCATCCTCTTCAGGACACTGCCCTCTGGCAGTGGCCCCTAGTCCACTCTCACCCCCTTCCGGGGGGGTGTTTATCTGCAGTTCCTCTCAGTGCCCCAGCCACAGTGGCTCACCACCCCCCATAGTCTGACCCCTTCTGTCAAGGGTCTGGTGCAGTCTGTTAGCGCCACATCCCATGGCTGGACGCTTGTACCAAGGGGGAAGGAGGATACCCAGGCCCGCCCTCTACTCTGGGTCCCGACCCAGGGATCCTCAAACAGCAGCCTTCCTGCCCTCCTCTCCCCATGTCCATCTCTCTTCCCTGGGCCGCTTCCCCTTTGGCCCCCTCTTGCACCCAGCTAGGCCCTTCCATTCAGGGCCTGCAGCCTGGCAGGCTACGGGCTGGAGCTCTCTTATGCTCCCCTAAGTCTGCCCAGCACTGCGCTGTCCAAGGTGTTGGTCTCCTAAACAGGAGACAGACCTTCCCCTCTGAAGGCCTGGGAGAGACTCATGCTTCTCTCCTGGGCAGCCTTTTTATAGGGCTGAGCCTGGCCCTGATTGGCTCCCAATAAGCCCTCCTCGCATTGGCTGCCCATCTGCGCAGGCTCACTGGCCTGCGGCAGCCCTCACTCTCAGGGAGTGGGGCGGCCGCCCCACTGCAGCGGCATTGACAATCTCCACAAGTAAAGGCCAGTACTTCCCCACTGGCCTTCACTGGCGAGGAAGGATATGGATCCAAAATACAGGTGGTGGGATGAAGTTCTTCCCACACCTCCAGCGTCTCATGAAGCATCACTGGTTGAAACTCTGGAGGAGAAGAGAAGGCCCTTGTTCCCTCAAGACCTTACTCTGCTATCACGGAAACAGACAGCCAATCCCTAAAATGATCAATCTTATCCACAAAAAAGCGAACAATTTCTTCTCAGTGGGAGGGACTCAGATCAGCTACCGAGTGGAGACCGTCCAGATTTACTAGATTATCACCTGAAACAAATCTGCTATCTGAGATTTTGCAAATGCTATGATGGAGGAAAATATTTATTTATTTTTTGTCTCCTACACAGCCACGTCATAAGAGTTTTTAAAAAGTCTTTATACTGCAACCGATCAGCCTTGGCATGAGGCTTCCACTTTCAGTGCTCTAGCTGTCTTCATTTGTTGCAGATCATCTGTAAATCAGGGTAACCTGTGAAAATGAAGCTGGCCAAAATGGCACCCCATCAATGATAGACAAAAGGGGAGTATTATATGTATCCTATCAACCCACCGAAGGAGTGGTCCGTCTGTTGGTGGAACATGATTCTTCCTCAGCTCTCTAGAGTGTTTCTGGTTCCTTTAATCTTTGAGAACAGACCATCAAAACAAGCCTCTTGCCCCAACAGGAGTGGTGAGCCCCACCCTCAAAATGCAGAATGAAATGTTTGGTCCATGACACAGGTTTAGGATCCAGTTGCCTAACCTTCACTCCAAGTCCAAAAACCAGTTCCAAAATGTGACCAGCTGTATAAGGTGAGCCAGTACTTACCTGGGATAGCCCCATGGTCATCATGGTGACCAGAAAATCCTGAGCTGCCTTAAAAGATTCTCAAAAGTTGCTGAGTACCATCAATCTGTACATTCTAGTGCCCCTGTAGTGAGGAATTTAGTTGGCTCATGAAGTGTCTTGGTAGTGCCATGGTGCAAGTGGTACACAAATACCAGCCCCATGTTAATCTTATCCTCTGACTCTCATGTAAGTTGAAATACTGTATCAGATCCAGTTTTGGAGAAGAGCTCCTACATTTAAGGCTGGCTGCAATCAACATGGTCACACTTCCTTTCCACTGAATCCCTCCGCCCCCTTGATTTATGATGTACTAATACCCAGCTGATGACAGCTATGCTAAAACTGGCCCAGCAGCAGCATCTACTGAAGTTTGTGTAATGTACACAAGGTCAGGGAGGGGGTCTCATCTTTTATTAAATAATAGATGGTTGATTTCCCACCATCCAACCATTAATTGTGAATGAAGACCAGGTTCCTTGTCTCCTGACAACTTGACCTCCTGAGGTGAAACCAAAGGAACAGAAATTAAATTAAACCTCCTTACAGATTTTATTACTTTGTCTCTCCTTGCCAGCTACAACAGAGATTGAGAATTCAAAGTCCCACAACCATATCATCGAGCCTCGGGCTTCCATATTCCCACTATATGGCAGTGTTGTCCCACCCTCTGTGATACTTGACGATGGCACTTATAGATTGTAATCAGATCACTCAACCTTCTTTTTGTTAAGCTACATAGATTGAGCTCCTTAATCTATCACTATAAAACACGTTTCCAATCCTTTAATTATTCTCGTGGCTCTTCGCTGAACCCTCTTCAACTTATCAGCATCCTTCCTGAACTGTAGATTGTCTTCACTTCAGAATTAACTCAGATTCTTAGCTGGCTATTACCCCTAACCCTCCTGTTAATTTTAGTTCTAGTAAATATTGTAAAACGCACATTTGTTCAGCTATACTGGATCAGTTCTTCACTACCTCCTTGGAGATGGAATAAGATGGCCCTAGTAGGACCTTTGTGTCTTTCATCTAATCTGAGCAGTAATATCATTTGTATTATACTCCTGGGGGAATTGTGCACCACTGTGCATTCGCATTATTTTTTCACAGAAAATAACTTCGGCCGGAAAGTTACTGCAGTTCTGCCTTTTGCCCGCCAGGGGTCACTGTGGCGCTAGAACAGAGCAGCTGCTCTGAGGTGGGAGCAGCCCCAGCTGCCGATAGGGAAGAGAAGACGCTGCCTTCCTGCAGCGCCCTACCGGTGGGGCCAGGTCAGGAGACGGGAAATGGGAGGACACACAGTGTGGGGCAGGAGGGGGTGGGGAGGGTCACAGACTGGACTTCATAAGGGCTATTGGGAGAGGACAGACTGGGGCAGGGGCTGAATGGGAGTGGAGGCACAGGGCCACATGGGACTGAGGAGTGGGGATAGCTGAAGGAGTGCAGGGCCACATGGGGGGAAGGGGATGGCTGAATAGGGGCAGAATGAGACATGGGCGAGGGGTGCAGGGACACATGGGGATGGTGGGAGGGGGCTGGCTGAAGTAGTGCAGGGCAACATGGGGAAGGGGTGCAGAGCCACATGGAGAAGGTGGGGTGGCCGAGTGGGGGCACAGGGACACTGAGGACGGGGGAGGGGGTTCAGGGCAGCAGGGGGGTGGCTAAGTGGGATGCAGGGTCACATGGGGATGCGGGGAGTGGGTGTCAGGGTGGAGGGACACATGGGGACAGGGGCAGATGTGCCTGACTGAATGGGAGAGGCCGGTGTCAGCCAGGCTCTGCATGGAGGAGGCTCCCTAACAATCCCTCCCTTCCTTTCCGAAAAAACCTGTTCTATATTTCTCCCACCAACACCCAACAATGATCCAGGTTCACTCCCAGGCTCTTTCCTTCTCTGTCAGCTCCTGCATTACCCCTGACTCCCCCAAACCTTTGCACTGCTTCTGTGGGGTGGGGGAGAATACGGTTTTGTGTTGTAGTTTAAATGAATTACTCAAAGTTCTGTATTTATATGCCTAGTAAGGAATCTATTTGTTAGAAAACATTTCCTGAATCTTTTTCATTGTCTGTATTGTTGCAGACATATTTGCTGACATGTATTTTGAAATAAATTTACCAAAATAATTGAAATTGGTGTGATTATAGTGTGTGTTTAACAAATAAAATATGCAGAATTTTTCAGAACTTTTAAATTTTTTTTGCACAGAATTCCCCCCAGGAGTAGTATTGGAGTATAACTGTGAGACTATAAATCGTTCATTCCTGCTCTGAATAGTCAAAATAAACTTTAGTATGTACACACAATAAAAAAGTATGATAGGAGATTCTCTTGTATCATACTGCTTTCCTCTGTTATTTTTAATTTTCATCTTAAATCAGAGAGCTGCTAAACAAATCATAACTGCATGCTAAAAGCTGCCTCTGACTTTAATCCTGTTCCTGCATGTCTGAGTCAGATGCCCAGAAAGGACTTTAGCCATGATGAAATGTATTTATTTGCATGCGAGAGTACTTGTAAGTATATCAGCCAGAGCCAAAGTACTGCATTTTCTGCCCGAAAGAAGAATATTTCTTCATCCTTTCCCCCTCACTTGTGACTAGATGCGTCAGTGGACAATTATCTGTGAAAATTTTACTTGTTTTCTTTTTTCACCTGAATCTAACAAAATCCCCAAACTGTTTGTGGAAATGGCATCGAAGCATTCTTTTGGAAGGAGTATTTAGAGAGAACTTTAAATGTCACAAATTTTAGCCAGATTTCCTGTTTACATGCTACTTCACAACTCTTTTTTTATACCTCAAGATCATAGCTTAGAGTACCTCTAAAGCTACAGTACTTGCAATATTTTTTTTAAAAGCACAGGTGGACAAAAGCACCTTGTGGGTGAAATTATTATAGGTATTGAACTGTTGCAAAAGGATGTCACGTGTTTGATTGCTTATGTTCATATTTGTGGTATGTTTGTGAAGTTCATATGTGTGGCTGTAATAAGTGTAACTTCCAAGTTCAAAACAAACTTCTGACTGGATTCTTGTCTTACGCTTTTTTATAAAACCATTTAAGACATAAGTTACTCCTGACTTACACCATTGTGTACATACACAGATCAGATTCTTCCCTAGGTATCTATTGTGTGAACATTCTGAAGAAGGCTTTCTAATCATTCATGTTATTAGTGGGTGCTTTTATTCAATTTGCTGGCATTTATCCAACATCCAATTTATTTTGTAGTTTGGCCTTGTGAGCTAATAGAAGTGCTCTATGCTACAATATGACAGCACCAACTTCAATTCTTCTGCTGGGTCTTTAGTATCCTTGGCTTCAAGGGACTTGAAGCAGGTTCTAAGATGAGTGGGATGGTGTCATGAATTTACAGAATCTGTGGTATGCCCTGGCCTGTAGACAGTTTCCTGGGAATGCCCCTTGAAGTTGTCTACACTATGAGCTGGTGGTGTGATTTCCCCAGCTCACATACACATACTCAAACTAGCTCTCATTGATCTAGCTAGCATGAGTATAAATAGCATTGTAGGCCTGGAGCAGCAGCACAGTTTAGCTGTGCCAAATATGAACCTGCCTGAAACCAGTGGGTATGTACTCAGCATGGCTAAGCTGTGCCTTTGCTGCCCCTACACGTTCTGCTGCCGCTACACTGCTATTTATACTTGCACTAGCCTGATGAGAACTAGCATGAGTATATGTACGCGAGCTGGGAAATCACACCCTTAGCTTGTAGTGTAAACATAGCCTTAGTGTGCCAGACCCCCAAGGGATCACAGTCTTACACTAAGTAAGGCCGCAGCACCTCACTACCTCGGAGACTGAGCTGCTGGGCTCCAGCACTCCTTTTTCAGAGATTTTTACGCCTTTCAAGGATCAATGCACTTTAGCAAGTATCTGCAGAAACTCTATGCAGCCTTTTCGAAACAGAAGAGGATTTATTAGTCAACTGGACTGCAGCATCAGGAAGTCCTTAGGGTAGCATAGAGAAGCAAAGGTTAACACAGCGTTCAGACTGGCCAACACCATGGCTCCGCCAAGCTGCTGCAGAATCCATCTTCTCTGTCTCTGTCTGTCAGTCTCAGGTGAGACCTGCTGTGTCTCTGAGAGGCCAGTTCTGATCACAACATGCGGTTGGTCGCCTCTTGGTCCATTGTTCTTCTGCTATGAAGCCATGCTGAATTCACATGTTCACCTGCTGGGAGCCTTCGGTTGTTGAGTTTCAGTTCCTCAGTCATTGGGTTCCCATTATCTGGATTCTTTCCAGATCCTCTAGTGATGTGTGTTGGTTCCGGCCAGTCCTTGAGGACCTGTTCACATCACCTCAGATAGTTATGTAACACAAACCACTCATGTCTCCTGCCCCAAGAGCAGTATTTTAATCCTTCTGCATCCACACAGTGCCAAAGTTGTAGGTACAGAGTCAGACCTAGTTCATAAAAAAAAATATTACAGAAAATTCCCACGTTGGCCACAGATGGGAGCTCATTTTATAATGGTAGCCAGTTCTCCTGCTGAATTTGGAATAGCATTGACTGGCCTAGAAGGAAGTAAAGTCCTTTTTGACCAAAATTGTTGTCTTGGATCAATTTTACATTGTGTAAGCATTGTGGGGGAGAAGTGTCCTAATTTTTGACTTGTTACAGCACGTTAAACACTAACAATTTTTTTTTTTTTAAAAGCAGAATACATTTGGATGGAGGTAGCATCATCAAGAATAATATGCACTTTTCTGAGGATATCCTCTTTTCTGAGGATTTCACTTGTGGATGGTTTATCCATTCCGCTCCCCAGGGGGAAAAAAACATGTATACTTCTCTGTATATTTATGAATTGTAACCTATTAAGGGAAATGGAGAACAATGAATTTCTGCAGCTGAGATACAGGCAGAGTTGATTTATTTTTTTAAAATGTCCTCATCCTAGTTCGCTTCAGGACAAGAGTGTTTATCTCATGATGCTTATTTTTGAACTTTATACTGGAGACAGTGTTCACATTCCATTCAGCCTTTTAAAGCATCTAAAAGGGATAAATGGTCAGCTGTTCTTTATTTTCTTCCCCCCCCCCCCCCCCCCCGATTTTTAAACAATGTCCAGACCTGCTCCTGAGATTACTCATCTGGTTCAATCCGCGTACAGCAGATTATCATCGCCTATAACTCTTTATTAGCAAAAAGTTATGACATCCAAAAACAGCTAAGATTCCCCAAGCAGCCTTTTCTTTAGGGGAAGGAGAATTGGTTTTCTCCTCCCTTGTTACAATGAATCTATTTTAGTGTGAACATTTATTTTTAAAAGATGCAAAGTGCAAAAACAATGTTTTTGTGCTTGGAGTATGCCAGGGCCATGTGTTGCTACAATGATGCATAGTAACTCTAGCATAGGTAATCATTTGAGCAGATCCTAAGGAGTTGTTACAATCCTTTCTCCTTCTTGTATAGGAGCAAATTATTTTCGAGAAGTAATGCCCAATATGGTGCTCCAGAGCAAAAATATCTGAACTTTTGGAAATATTTCATAAGTTAGTCCTTAAGTGGGATAGTTGCTTTCTGTGTTTGCAAGTTGAATGAAGCTGAGTCTTAACTGTATTTTATAATGTGGTGTAGCATATTCAGAAGATATTTTTTCATAAAAATATACAATGATTTAGCATTGCATGGCACAGCTGGGTATTGTGAGTTTTTTTGGTATTCCTCAAAGTATCTGGCATTGGTCACTGTTGGAGACATAGTGGACTTGAAGGCCCTGTGTATCTTAGGTACTTTCATGGCCCCCTTACAACAGTGTGACTACCTTACAATTTTTCATCACTGTGAGGGCAGTGCTATTAATCCCATTTTACAGGTGGGAGACTGAGACACAGACTGAATAGTCCCAGGTCGCAGAGGGAGTCTGTGGCAGAACAGGGAATTGAAGCCAGGTCTCCTGAGACCCAGGCTGTTGCCCTAATCAGCAGACCATTCTTCTTCTGCTCCATGGCAAATCGGACATTGCTGTGTAACTTTCCATGCTACCAAGCGGCTGTGTGGCATACTTTATGTTGTAAGATCCTGTTGGTTTTAGTTGCTCTTTTTATTAAGAGAAGTGTTGTTGTAATTTTTCTACTGTCTAACTCCGAGAATCATCCAAGCTGTGGTGATATTGGCCTCCATCAGTGTGGGAATCTGGCATCCCTGGACACAGGAAGCAGTACAAAATGCTGGTGCACAAATCTTCACTAGGAGAGAGAGCAACTGTTCAGATAAAACCATACTATTGATGGCAGTTCCTTCCATATCCCTTGAGAACATTATTCATGTTCAAGTCTTGGAGGATATTTAATCCTTTCAAGTGTAGATATGTTCAGAGTGTAGAGATTTTACTTTCGTACTCAAAATTTAGTCACAGCAGACTATCCCCTTGCTTTACTTAGGAAAAAATGACTTTACTTCACTTTTTGTGTGTCTGCCCTACAGATATGGAAGAGGGAGAGCTGACTATCTTCTTCTGTATACATAATCTGCAGATCTGTTGATCAAATTCAAGTTGCAGAATATTAATTTTGAGGAATACATAGGTGTACTTCTCACTTGTACCTTAATTTCATTGCATAACGTATCTGAGGGTTTTTAGAGAGCTGTGCCACAACTACACAAGCCATGTTAAAGTGCTGCTGCAGCAGTATGTCTTTCCCAGACCTGAAGGAGGGCTCTGTGGAGTTCAGAAGCTTATTTCTTTCACCATCAGAAGTTGGTCCAGTAAAAGATGTTACTTCACCCACCTTGTCTATCATATCTTGAGACCAAGATGGTTACATCATCATCTACTGAACAGGTGTTTATCCTTGTCACATAATTTACTTGGATTCTTATCTGTTCCTTAGTTTGCACACCAGAAGTCTCAGAAGAGAAATGGAAAAGGTTCCCAAAGCTAACATTTGTTCATTTGTTTGTAGGCTGAAAGTCACTAAATGTTACTGTGTGTGGCAAATAGTCAAAAGTGAGATGCGTATTTCATAATTATGTCTGTTAAACTAGCTAACATGTTCTTTTGAAGCTACCACTAACAAAGCTTGTAATTCACATGTGCAAATAACTTTTTAAAAAGACTGTTATAAAATTTAGGTATTTAGAGGGGATGTTTAATGTAAAATGTGCCCTTTACTGCTAATTGACCAGCACTTTGGATAGCCAAAGTAATAGATAAGTAGAAGTTAGCCTTAAACACCTTTGTTTATTTACTTATCCATGATGCTTAAATTTTTCTCAAGACCACAGACCATGCTGGTGGCAGAGCCAGGATCACAAAGTCCCATGCTCTGCCCTCCAGAGCACACTGCCCCCTCACAGTAGAGATGCCTTTTTTATTTGACAATTCTGTTTTGAATGGGAGGCTGTGATGAGTAGAAACTAATCAAGATTTGTCTTACTTGCCGTCTTCCACTGGAAAATCTGTTTCCAAAGAGTGTGGTATGTATGTTTTCGGTGGTAGGTTTTCTCTTCTCCCATCCATAGATGGGAAAGGTATGTGTAAAATTTCCCTCTGTGGCAATGGATGCGCACCATACAAAGTGGGTCTGTGTGGTGTGAGTATTAAATACTTAATATATCAGTTTGCAGTTTTTGTGGTTCTGCCCCGATTCAAGAGAGGGCATAATCTCAATGGGGTCTAGCCATCTTGTGACTCATGAAATTTGGGCCAGTCAATGCTCTGGAAAAATGTTCTTTCTGTAGCCCTTTCACCATATTTGGTCTCTTCCATTACTAGTTTAAAAGGAAAGTTGTATCTACTACAGTCTCTTCCTCCTCCCCTGTTGCTTAATAAATAAGGAGTCAAGATTTTTAAACACTTCCGGAATCAACAAACTCATTCCCAATTTGAATTCAGTCAGGTCACTCTCTTCATAACAAGTTGTTTCACTGTACTCTTTGTCTGGACAACAGGCCTGCCATTGTAGCTATATGAAATAGATTTCTTTAGATGAACATTCTCAACTGCCCACAGGCTCTTTATTCATTTCATCACGTGTTGCTGTAAGCGTCTTATTCATTTTCTTTTGTCCAGAGTATCTATACATATCTTTCTTCATAAATGAACATTGTGTCCCCAACTGAAGTGTGTTCATATTACAAGGATATGTGTAGATAAATATAGTAACCCTCAAGCAAGTGCAGGTTTAGACCTTTCCACTCTGGTTTCGATTTCAAAATAAACGACACCATTGTTTAAAGCCATTTTTAAGGAGCTGTTTGCATCACTACCAAAAAGTGGTAGACTTACTAATTGGAAGCTTCCAGTGGGTTCCTTATACCCTTTTCCCCTGTAGTTAATGCTTTCATGCATGCACAATTTAAGTTTTTGAATAAGCCACCAATTAAGCACTCTTCTGGTTGGCAAGGGCTTGTACTAGAAAAGATGGAACAAGCCATGGAAATTAACTAACTTCCTTTCCCAGAGGTGTACCCCTCAGGTTAGAGATTAAATGTTGTTAGGGACCAGTCTGGGGAGGCTTGCATTGTTACTACCCTTGTTGTGCCTGTTATCTGAATACGTAAAAAGGGGAATTAGGTCTCCAGAAGCTGTTAATTTAGCACATACAATTAGTACTTAAAAAAACCAAAAATTCTTTATTATGAGACTTGAAGGATCACTGTGCCTTTACCTTGGTATTACATTTAGATAATCGGAATGAAATATGTTACTGCTGTCCATTTTTGTCTTGTAAGAATCTTTTTATGGTTTGCAATGCTGTGTTGTGTATTGCTCAAAAGTAAACAAACTCCTTTACCCTTGGTACCAATGCCAAGAATTTGGTACGTTAAGGTATCAATGGTTTAAGATTTATTTCTACTTTTCAGAGAAATATCATTTGAGAGGAAGGATGGACTTATGGACAAAGCACTAATTTCAAAATTAGAACATCCGAGTTCAATTCCTGGCTCTGTCACAGACATTTTGACCATGGGCAAATCGTGTACTCTCATGGTGCCCTCTACTCAGTCTGTAAAATGGGGATAAATACTTCTTGTGTCTTGTCCCTTTAGACCAGGGGTCTCAAACTCAAATTACCACGAGGGCCGCATGAGGACTAGTGCATTGGCCCGAGGGCAGCATCACTGACCCTGCCCCCTCGCTGCCCCCAGCCCTGCCCCCACTCCACCCCTTCCATTAGGCCCTGCCCCTTCTCCGCCTCCTCCCCTGTGCGCACAGCTTCCCACTCCTCCCCCTCCCTCCCGGAAACCGCGAAGCTCTTCCCATGCGGCCCGCGGAGCTCTTCCCTGCGGCCTGCCGGGCTCCCCGCGCCCCGCCCCCTTTCTTTTTTTTTTTTTTAACCCCCCAGGCAGTTCCCGCCGCCAGAACAACTGTCTGGCGGCGGGAACTGCATAGGGGTAAAATTAAATAATTTTTTTTAAAGGGGGGTGGTGCGGGAAGCCCGGTGGGCCACAGGGAAGAGCTCCGCGGGCCGCATGTTTGAGACCCCTGCTTTAGACTGTAAACTTTTGGGGCCAGGGACTCTCCCACTATGTGTCAGCGTCCATGTACCTAGCATTATTGGTTGTCTCAACTACAAATTGATGTAATATCTTGATGACATTGATGCTTGTTTAAATTACTGCATGAATTTTTGAAGTACATTCAGACTATACATCAAAAGCCTTTGATGTGAAAACGAAAATGGCACTCAGACTATCAGGTTCATTTTTAAAAGGACTTCACTTGCAAGGGCAGTGACATAACAAATGGAGGATCCATAAAACATCTACTTGAAATACAGACATTGATCTTAGCATTCCATCTAAATGGCCTCTTTAACAAAGCATAAAATGTTCTACCATTCCCCTTGCCAAAGAGCATCCACAAGTGTCACAACTACATAAATGTGCTCAGAGATGGGCTTTCACGTTACAGGGATGACCTACCAAAGAGGCTGAGGGTACCTCTATGAAGTATAAAAACTAGGGCTATCAAGCGATTAAAAAAATTAATCGTGATTAATCACGCTGTTAAACAATTTAATACCATTTAAATATTTTTGGATGTTTTCTACATTTTCAAATATATTGATTTCAATTACAACACAATACAAATGTACAGTGCTCACTTTATATTTATTTTTATTACAAATATTTGCACTGTAAAAAACAAAAGAAGCAGTATTTTTCAAGTCTCCTAATACAAATACTGTAGTGCAATCTCTGTCATGAAAGTTGAACTTACAAATGTAGAATTATATACCAAAAAACCCTGCATTCAAAAATAAAACAGTGTAAAACTTGAGCCTACACGTCCACTCAGTCCTACTTTTTTTTCAGCCAATCGCTCAGACAAACAAGTTTTTTTGCCTTTGCAGGAGATAATGCTGCCATCTTGTTTACAATGTCACCTGAAAGTGAGAACAGGCATTTGCATGGCATTGTTGTAGCCGGCGTCACAAGATATTTACGTGCCAGATGTGCTAAAGATTCATATGTCCCTTCATGCTTCAACCACCATTCTGATGACGGATTCTACTTGATAACAGTCCAAAGCAGTGTGGACCGACACATGTTCATTTTCATCATCTGAGTCAGATGCCACCAACAGAAAGTTGATTTTCTTTTTTGGTGGGTCGGGTTCTGTGGTTTCTGCATCAGAGTCTTGCTCTTTTAAAACTTCTGAAAGCATGCTCCACTCCTCATCCCTCTCAGATTTTGGAAGGCACTTCAGATTCTTAAACCTTGGGTCGAGTGCTGTAGCTTTCTTTAGAAATCTCATATTGGAACCTTCTTTGTATTTTGTCAGATCTGCAGTGAAAGTGTTCTTAAATCAAACAATATGTGCTGGGTCGTCATCCAAGACTACCATAACACAAAATATATGGCAGAATGCGGGTAAAACCATGGAGCAGGAGACATGCAATTCTCCTCCAAGGAGTTCAGTCACAAATTTAATTAAAGCTTTTTTTTTCTCTTTTTAAAACAAGCAGTGTCAGCATGTGTTCGAAGCATGAAGAGGAATATGAATGTTTAGAATATCTGGCACGTAAATACCTTGCAATACCGGCTACAAAAGTGCCGTGCAAATGCCTGTTCTCACTTTCAGGTGACATTGTAAATAAGAAGCAGACAGCATTATCTCCCATAAATGTAAACAAACTTGTTTCTCTTTGCAATTGGCTGAACAAGAAGTAGGACTGAGTGGACTTGTAGGCTCTGAAGTTTTACATTGTTTTGTTTTTGAGTGCAGTTATGTAACACAAAAATCTATATTTGTAAATTGCACTTTCACAATAGAGATTGCACTACAGTACTAGCATGAGGTGAGTTGAAAAATAGTGTGATTAAAACTGCGACTAATTGAGATTTTTTTTTATCGTGATTAATTTTTTTTGAGTTAATCTCGTGAGTTATCTGCGATTAATTGACAGCCCTAATAAAAACTCAGTATTGTTTAATTGGAAACCCCGCCCCATCAATATAGAAGTTGTCATTTCTGGAAGCTACAGTTGTCAATGTTTCTCCTAGAGATAATCAAGCTGTAGTGAGTTTCTTTCCCTCCCTCCGCTTTAGTACCAGTCCTTCCTCAAGATGAGAATGGGAGAAGTGCAAGGACTTCTTGAGGAAAGAGGGTTAAGAAATATGGTCAGAGAAGGGATGTGAGAAGGGCATTTAAGCCTTGCTGCAAAGTAGTGAACCTTGCTGCATGTACTGATGACATTTTCTTATAAGGCTTGTCACAGGTCCCAGTTGAGTGCCCCTCTCACAACTCGCTAGATTGATACGAGGAAACCCAGTGGTGGGTCCGTGGGTGTTTTTAAGCCTCTGGATTCTGAACTGAACCCAGTCACTGCCCCAGTCTTGGGGTCCCTAGGCATGCTCTCAGCACACAGATCTTCTGTTTTCCAGCTCTTGGGAGTGGGTGCTACCCACTGTCCAAGTGCCTAGACCCTGGTCTCAGTGCTGATGCTTCAGTCTTTTCTGTAGCTTACACATGCCCCCGCTTAAAACTCCACTCAAAGGTATGACTCTTCTGGTTTCCCATAGTAGGTCTGAATACTTAACATCCAGACTTTGCACAGAAATCTAACACATTCTTTCTCTTTAATAGCCCAGGAATTAGAATACCGATAATTTAGAAAACAGTGAACATCCTCAATGTAATGCCTTTCACTAGCTCACCCTTTCCTTGGGGAGTCCTTGTGGTCCCCAGCCTCATCCAGATCCCACATGCTGGGTTGCTTCTCCCTCCTCTTGAACTATAGAAAAATGGCCCTGAATAAATCAGTTCCTTCCTTTTTTTAGAACCTTTGTCTCATCTGTCAGGTGACTTCCTCATCAGCCTCAACATGTAACCAGAGAGCCCCTTACAAGGTGACTTCATTGCCCAGGTTACCTAGGTTATCTTTGATTGGACGCTTAGCTGTCGACAACACCTTGACAACACCAAAAAGAAAATAGAGACAAGGCTTAAAATCATCCAAAAGCTCGCTGGCATATCCTGGGGATGTGATACATGCACGCTTCGAACATCAGTACAAGCCCTGGTCTTGCCAATGTGGAGTATTGCACACCAAATTGTTACTCTGGTGTGGTACATACCGTATGATACATCATGGACAACTGCCCCATTTAGCTTACAGTACTACCCTAGAAGTATTAAAATGGCTTTCAAATATCAAGAGTCAGTTATCTCAGCCTGTTGTTTTTCAAATGTCATTTGAAAGTAGAAGACTAGCCCTGCATTTCAAACTGGAGTTTGGCTGCAGTCTCGCACAGAATTAATAAGCTATTGTGGCAAATTGCCGGCACTACTATGATGGGTCCCGCACTTTCTTTTCTTGTGGGGGGGTTTCAGGGTGCCATTTCTTGCCCCTGAACTGGGGTAACAGCTATCCTACTAGTATCCCAGGGAAGGGGAGTGGAGAGGGAGGGACCCGGGCCCGCCCTCTACTCCAGGTCCCAGCCCAGGGGCCCTATGATAGCAGGTGAACCACTTGTATCAGTGATTCTTTCCCCTGGGCTACTTCCCTCTCTTGACCTTCAGCTTGTGGGGCTTCCTGCCTTCCCTCTGCACAAGCCAGGTGTCCCTTTACCTAGGATCTTGGTGGTCTTAGCCCGCCACAGCACTTCTTAAAACTCTCCTCCGCTTTCCTCTGAACTGCTTTTTGTTCCACCGCCAATCCACTCTGCTTCAACTCCTCCAAACTGCTCTCTGCTCCACCACCAAACCACTCTGATTCACTCCTCCAAACTGCTCCAACTCCTCCTCACTCTGCTCCAACTCCTCCTCTGGCTGATTGAAGCAGGGGGATTTTATCAGGTGACTGGCTTCAGGTGCTCTAATTGGTTTCAGGTGCTTTTAATTAATCTACAGGGAATAAGTCTTCTCCTCATCCTAGGTCACTCTCCTGCTGCCTTCTGGCCATGCTGTATCACACTATATAGATTCCCCAAATTGTCACAATGCTATATATTGCTTTTATTTAAAAGAATCTTGTTGCCTATTGGTAACATAACTGCTATGTAATCTTCAGAAAGCTGTGTTCATGCCTGTCGTATGATAGCATATCCTATTTATAAAATGCACGAGAAATTCAGTACAGTTTTTATAACATTTCAACAATTTAGGGTTGCAGGAAATGGTGCTTGCAATACTTATTCCTTTCTTTTAACACAATTTGAATTCTTGTCCCTGAAAACACTAACAGTAAGTCTCTTGGTTGAGGCCAACACTTACGTTTTGTGGTCATTATTCATCTCTAAAATATACTGAGGCAGTTTCACATTGTGCGCTTAGGCTTCAACAGTAGTTTTAGAAGGATTTCTTGTTCTGATATTGTATAATTATGATTTGTCTTATGAAATTTTAGATAAGATTTTATAGAATGGACTAATTTCATTTACGCTGCTGGCTATGTCAAGTGTCATAATTCCATTTCTGAATGAGGGATTCCCTAATTGGCTTTTATTAAAGCTGAGGTACATAAGGTACAGTTAGTTCTTCGAGTGATTGCTCATGTGTATTCCACAGTAGGTGTGCGTGCTCGCCACGTGCACCGGTGCCGGAAAGTTTTTCTCTTAGCCGTACCCCTTAGCATCGGAACTTCGCAGCGCCAGCTTCGCTACAGCTCATCCCTAGCATTTCTATCTAGTACCTGTAGTTAACCAGTTTCTCACGTTAGTTCAGTTAGAGTGCCCGGGCCGGGGCATGCCCCAAGCCCAGGGTTTTAAGTCGTGCGACACTTGCAGGCGGTCTATGCCCCGGAGTGATCCGCACACAGACTGTTTGCGTGAAACCCACATCAGCGACCGCTGCAAAAGCTGCAGATCCTTCAGGCCCCAGATGAGGTGCAAGCGAGATATTCGTCTCTGGGCTATCCTTATGGAGTCAGTGCTGACCCCGACCCCGGTGCGCCACTCCGAGTCGGCCCCGGGCACCGAGACGTTGGCGCACAGCGACCCCCCCCCGGCACCCTCGTCCAGTCGGCACCAATCTCCGTCTGCAGGCCGCAAGAGGACTAAGAAGACGTCCTCCACGCAGAAGTCTCACGACATACCTCAGGCAGAGGTTAGACCCGTGTCGGGCATCCCTCGGCCTCCAGGCCTCCGACTCGTGTGGAGCGGAGCAGCCCAGCCGCGTTGGGGCAGGCCTCTCTGGATGTCCGGATGCCTTCCACGCCGGAGGCCTTGCAAGCGGCCTGGGATGTCTTATCCCTGCCGATACCTGGAGCACCACCGGCGTCGGTGCCATGCTCCACAGGCAAGCCTCGGCGCCCCACAGTCGCCCCCGGAGAGGTACTGGTCACGGTCGAGGGAATGTTCCCGATGTCACCCTGTCCGTGGCGAGATCCACATGGGTCTCCTCTGATGCCTGCCAGACTGTTGGGTTGGGTAGCGTTAGCCCGAAGCTCCCAGCGCTGCTCCACGTCGGGGCACCACTCCACATTGGAACCCCGCTTTACGTCAGCGCACTGCTCTACATCGGGGAGTTCACACTGGCGGGACCGAAGGGGACGTCCCTCAAGGTCCCGACCCAGGAGGAGTTACCGCAGCCGGTCGCGGCACGGACGTCGGCGCCGCCCTCGTCCGGAGTCCCAGTCGGAGTCTCCACCGCATTGCTGACCCCATAGTCCTGGGCGTCGATCGCCCATCAGAGTCGATCGCAAAACAGCAGCTACCGCTCTATCGATTATGCTCCAGGTCACGGTCCCCTGGCTGGCGTCGATCTGAACACCACCGCTCCACATGGCTGCGCCACAGGAGGGACTCACTCGCGAGCCTGTCCCCAGCCAGGAGCTGTTCCTCTGCCAGCCAAATCACCCAGGTGGACCAGCCGGGCCAGTGGTACCAATGGGCACCGTAGGCACTGATGCAGCCACAACCGGGACCGCAATCGGCAGCCGGGATCTCGAAGGCACCGCAGGCCTCCCTCCCCATGCCCCTGAAAGAAGCATTCACGGGACACTCGTCCTCGGTGCCATGTCCAGAGGCCGAGTCGGTAACGGGCCCTCCGAGGCCGCTGTACGCCCAGAGCTCGGTGCTGCCCTCCTCTCCATCCCAGGAGGTGGCAATAGTGGTCCTGCCCCCCGTGGTCCCACAGTAGGACTTGTGGGCCCACCAGGGCCTGCTCAAGAGCGTGACTACCAACCTCAACCTCCAGGCTGAGTTAGTAGAGGAGCCTTCGGACACCTTATTTAATGTCCTGTCCTCGCCAACCCCGGGTAGGGTGGCCCTACCCCTCCATGATGGGGTAGCCAAAATCACCCAGGCCGTATGGCTAACGCTGGCCTCCCTGGCTCCCATATCTAAGAAAGGGGAGCGTAAGTACTTTGTACCAGCAAAGGGGCATGAATTTGTACCAGCAAAGGGGCACGCCCACCCAGCGCCAACTCCCTGGTGGTGGAGTCTGTTAACCACCCGGCCCCTACTCCAAAGAACAAGGACTCAAAACGGTTGGACTCTTGGGAAAAAGTTTTATTCCACTGCCAGTTTCCAGCTGCGGGTGGCGAACCACCAAGCCTTACTCGGCAGATACGAGTTCAACCTCTGGAGCTCTATGCCAAAATTTGAAACCTATATCATGGAACTGGAAAGAAAGGAATTCCAAGCAATGATCGATGAAGGCGCGACAGCAGCCACGGTGTCCCTGCAGGCGGTGTCCGACGCAGCTGATACGGCCACAAGGTCTATGATGTTGGTGGTCTCCATGAAACTGGCTTCATGGCTCATGCTGTCGGGTCTGTGAGTCCCAGTCGGCCATCCAGGATCTCCCGTTCGACGGCAAGACCCTGTTTGCAGAGCAGACGGTCGTTAAACTGCACGGCATGAAGAACTCCCGCACGACCCTGCAAACCCTGGGTCTCTCAATTCCGCCATCAGCAAAACCCAAGTCCAGGGCACCACTAGCCTCTGGGCAGTCCACCCAGCGTAAGGCCGGGCTCTCCTACAAGAGGTCGCGGGACCATGGAAGAAGGTCCCACAAACAGCCGCGACCGGGCCCGCAGCCGGGACCCTCTAAGAGCAAGCAGGCGGGGAAGAAGCGCTTTTGACGGAACGCTCGAGGGCGCCCCGCCAGTTCTGCTCAGGGATGTACCCGCAATAAAGCTTCCCTTTGCCAACCGGTTGTGTGCTTTCCTGCTGGAATGGTTTCGATTGACCTCAGATCGATGGGTCCTCAACACCATCTCCAGGGGTGTACACCCTCCAATTCACTTCCCACCCGCCCAACCACCCTCCATCTCCTTTCTGCCCAGGGGACCCCTCGCACGAAGCCCTACTCGAGCAGGAGGTGGGGCGGCTCCTGGGCCTAGGAGCAGTGGAAGTGGTACCCGAGGAGTTCTGGGGCAAGGGGTTCTACTCCCGCTATTTCCTCATCCCGAAAGCCAAGGGGGGGTCTCAGGCCTGTTATAGACCTGCGGGGTCTCAATCGCTTCATGGTAAAGCTCAAGTTCCGCATGGTCTCCCTAGCTTCTATTATCCCCTCTCTGGATCCTGGGGACTGGTACACTGCCCTTGATCTTCAGGACGCGTATTTCCATATCCACATATTCGAGGGACACAGACTGTTCCTCCGATTTGTGGTGGGTCGGGAACATTACCAATTTACAGTCCTTCCGTTTGGCCTGTCCACCGCCCCACGGTGTTCACCACGTGTATGTTGGTAGTGGCAGCCTACCTCAGGTGCAAGGGAGTGCACATCTTCCCCTACCTGGACGAATGGCTGGTAAAGGGAAGCTGTTGATCACAGGTCAGGGACCACGTGATGTTCCTTTTTGTCCACTTTCACCTCCCTGGGCCTGTTGGTGAATAGTGCGAAATCCACCCTAGTCCTGGTGCAACGCATAGAGTTCATCGGGGCCCTCCTGGACTCCACCTCAGCCACAGTCTCCCTACCAAGGGACAGGTTCGAGGCCATTCGGGGACTCAACACGTTCACACAGTTCCCGATGACCATGGCCAGGATGTGTTTGCAGCTCCTGGGTCACAGGTCGGCATGCACCTATGTGATCTGCCACGCCAGGCTTCGAATGAGGCCCCTCCAGCTCTGTCTGGCCTCAAACTTCTCCCAGGCCAGGGACAGGATGGACAAGGTCCTCGCCTTTCCCAGCACGGTGATCGACTCCCTGAAGTGGTGGTCCTCCCCTAAGAACATGCTCCAAGGGGTCCCGTTCAGGGACGGAGCCCCGTCTCTGGAGCTAGTGTCCAACGCCTCAGACCCGGGTTGGGGGGCCCACGTGGGGAGTGTTCCGACTAGGGTGACCAGACGTCCCGCTTTTTCTTCTTTTGTCCCGATTCTTCTTCCTTCCTTCCTTCCTTCCTTTTTTTTTTTTTTTCTCAACAAGTTCGGCGGCATCCCGATTTCCAGGTCCTTGCATCTGGTCACGCTAGTTCTGACCCATGGTCTGTGGTCGGCCCAGGACTTGACCCTACACGTAAATGTGAAAGAACGGAGGGTGGTGCGCCTAGCATGCATGGCGTTCCACCCACACCTCGCAGGGAACGTGGTGCGGGTCCTCACGGACAATACGGCCTCGATGTTCTACATCAACAAGCAAAGCGCGACTCAGTCCTCGACCCTCTGCCACAAAGCCCTCAGACTCTGGGATTTCTGTATAGCCCACGATATCTCCCTCAGGGCCTTCCACCTACCAGGCGCTCGCAATGAGCGAGCGGATCGCCTGAACAGGGAGTTCTCCTCCCAACACGAGTGGTCCGTTCACCCAGAGGTGGCCCACCAGCTCTTTCAAAAGTGGGGTACTCCCCGGGTGGACCTGTTCGCGACCCAGCAGAACTGGCGTTGCCCCCACTTCTGCTCCAGGAGAGGGATGGGGAGGGGCGCCATCTCCGATGCCTTCCTCCTGCCATGGTCAGGCCACCTCTTACGCTTTTTCCCCCGTTTTCCCTGATCAGCAAGGTGCTGCAAAAGATAAAGATGGACAAGGCCAACGTCCTCCTGATTGCCCCGGCGTGGCTGAGGCAGCACTGGTACGGGACCCTCACGAGCCTGGCTATCGTCCGGCCGGGGCTGCTCCCATCTCGCCTGGACCTGCTGTCACGGGACCGGGGCTGGCTCCTCCACCCCAACTTGGCAGCCCTCCACCTCACTGCTTGGCTGCTCCATGGTTAGGTAGGGAGGAGAGGACATGCTTGGAAGGGGACCAGTGGGTCCTCCTGAAGAGCAGATGGCTATCTACAAGACGGGCCTACTCGGCGAAATGGGCACGTTTCTTGGCATGGGCTACTGAGAAAGAGGTCTCCCTTATGGCCGCCTCGATCCAGTTCATTCTGGACTACCTGGGCCTAAACTCATTCTGTGGGGAGGGATAGCTCAGTGGTTTGAGCATTGGCCTGCTAAACCCAGGGTTGTGAGTTCAATCCTTGAGGGGGCCATTTAGGGATTTGGGGCAAAAATTGGGGATTGGTCCTCCTTTGAGCAGGGGGGTTGGACTAGATGACTTCCTAAGGTCCCTTCCACCTCTGCTATTCTATGATTCTAATACCTCCTGCACCTTAGGACTCAGGGCCTGGCACCCTCATCTGTCAGAGTGCATCTCGCAGCCATCTCAGCCTTCCACCCGCTGGTGCAGGGCCATACGGTGTTTTCCAATGCCATGACGGGCCAGTTCCTCAAAGGCTTGGACCGTCTCTTCCCCTAAGCTAGGCCCCCAGTTCCTCAATGGGACCTAAACCTGGTACTGTCCCGCCTCACAGGGCCCCCATTCGAACCCCTGGCCACATGCTCGTGGTCACATCTCTCCTGGAAGGTGGCCTTCCTGGTCGCAACCACGTCGGCTAGGCAGGTCTCAGAACTCAGGGCCCTGATGTCTGAGCCCCCGTACATGGTTTTACACAGGGACATGGTCCAGCTCCGCCCACACCCCGCATTCCTCCCGAAAGTGGTCTCCGCCTTCCACATGGGCCAGGACTTTTTCCTGCCAGTCCTCTGCCCTAAGCCACACGCGTCTAATGAGGAGCGTCGTCTCCACATGCTCAATGTGCGCAGGGCTCTGGCCTTCTACCTCAAGCGGACCAAACCATTCAGAAGGTCCTCATAGCTGTTCATGGCGTTGGCCGAACGCATGAAGGGTCGGCCGATCTCAACGCAGCGACTGTCCAGTTGGATCATTTCATGCATCCGTACCTGTTATGAACTGGTGGGTGTCCCCCCTCCGCCAGTTGTGAAGGCACATTCAACTTGAGCACAGGCCTCGTCCGCAGCCTTCTTGGCCCACGTCCCTATCCAGGACATCTGTAGGGCCGCTCCCTGGTCTTCAGTTCACACGTTCACCTCGCACTATGCGATTGTCTCCCAAACCAGGGATGATGCTGGGTTCAGTAGGGCAGTCCTCTGTCCCGAGAACTTGTGAACTCCTACCCACCTCCAACAGATATAGCTTGGAATCACCTACTGTGGAATACACATGAGCAATCACTCAAAGAAGAAAAGTTACTTTTTCAGTAACTGGTGTTCTTCGAGATGTGTTGCTCATGTTTATTCCACATCCCACCCTCCTTCCTCACTGTCGGAGTAGTCTGACAAGAAGGAACTGAGGGTAGGGGAGCGTGTGGCGCCTCTTATAGGGTGCCAGGGCGGTGCCACCCCAGGGGCGTGGGGTGGGGAGCGCTCCCACTACTGGTACGCACACCTACTGTGGAATAGACATGAGCAACACATCTCGAAGAACGCCAGTTACGGAAAAGATAATTTTTTTTCTTCTGTAATTGATCTTTTAATAAGGGAAAACTTACATAACACAATTCATGCAGGGGCAGAGGATTTTTGTATATTTCAATAAAGGTAGATTTATTACTGGCTTATTTTAATCCTGTCACACTACAGACTAAAACATCCCACTCTTTATTTGAGCTTGGTTTTTTTCCCCACTGCTCATGGAGGTTTCTGGGCTAAGTTTTCTTAGGGCTGGTCTACACTAGCCCCGAAGTTCGAAGTAAGATACGCGACTTCAGCTACGTAAATAACGTAGCTGAAGTCAAAGTATCTTATTTCGAACTTCAAAGTACTCACCCCTGGTCCACACCGCTGTGCGCAGGCTCCCCCGTCGACTCTGCCTGCTCCGTTCATGGAGCAGGATTACCAGCGTCGACGGGGGAGCACTTCCTGGTTCGATTTATCGCGTCTAGACAAGACACGATAAATCGAACCCAGAAGATCGATCCGACGCGTCCGACAGAGCTGGTAAGTGTAGACTAGCCCTTAGTTAACACTCTGCTCATCAGTGCTGGCTCCTGACACTCTTTCATTTTGAGTCGTTTGTACTTCTCACCTCCTAGCTTTTAGACTCTCCAGCTCTAATATTGAGCTTGCTGGACAGCTATATTATTCAGTGTTTTGGTTTCTTTTTGTCAGAATCCTAAAATTACTCAAGGAACTCTTCCTCATGCCCCACCAATCACCTAAAATGTCTGACAAAAACAAAATGTCAAGCTCTCACATCACTTCCAGATGTTGTTCCAAGTGATTCAGAGCAAGCCAAGGTTAAGATCAAATAAACTGTTTAGGCATTTTTCACCCTTCCAGGCTATATGCTTTCTTCTCATAAAATCTGACGTGAATAATAAAGTACATGAAACCTTGAATAAGGCTTTGCACATATTGGGAGTCTGACACACACTCTCTCTCTCTCTCTCTCTCTCTCTCTCTCTCTCTCTCTCTCTCTCTCTTTTATGTGTACTCCTACGTTGGAGTATGGAGTCACTTTATAGCCCATGCTCTGCGGAAGCAGAGTGGATACTTCCTCTATTATTGTTTAACTTTCTTGTTATCTCAACCGAGGATCAAAATGTTGGTTATGTCTTGCATATTCAGGTTTGATTGTGTTCCGCCCTCTTGGTTGGATAGATTTTTCTGTAAATTTTGAAATTTGGTTAATTCCAAGGTTTTTTAGCAGGAGATCATGACCAGTAGGTCTTTTTTTTGTCTTGCAGTAGGGAATTCCTTCTTCAAGTAGTTTTACCTGCATAGGAAGGACAGTTCTTGTATTTTTTGCATCCAGATGCAGTCCAGGGTGTAGCTAACTGTGTGAATGTCCGGAAAGTATCTATCAGAAAACAAAAGTGGAGAGTTCTGATAGGAGGTCAGAGACTTTGCTGCATGAATGTTGAAGTTTCCATCAGAAGTTTCTCTGGGTTTCTCTGGGAAGCCTTTGGTATCTGGGAGCCAATGGATTAGCAGGATGCCCATGTTAGTCACTTCTTCCTTTTTAATGTTGGAAGGGACCATTGTATTTCTCTAACCTCCTGAATAGCTCAGACTTTGGGATTTTACTTCAATAAGCCCCATAATTTTGTGGCTAAACTGGAGAATATCTTCCAAAAAGACTTCAATTCTTGATTTTAAAGACTTAGTTTTGGTGAATCTACCATATCTCTTGGTAGTTTGTTCCATTGGTTAAGTACCCGTACTCTGAAAAATTTGCCTAGTTTCAACTTCCAGTCATTGGATCCTGTCATGTCCTTCCTGCTTAATTAAAGAGCCCGCTGTTATTACATCATCTTCCCATGTCGGTATTTATAGAGTGATATTTGAACTTGTGCACTGAGTGTATCAGCTACTGTCATTTTAATAGCTTAAGTAGATTTCACATGCACCTGGAAATTGTCACTCTTTTAAGGAAAGTTCTTAAAAGACTGCAGGTCATTAATTAGCTCGAAAAGGTCATAATGTCATTGCCTTTCTAAGCAAACTGAACCTTTACAGTGTATGAATAGCATGTGTCCATGCTGTAGGGAATATCACTGGGGATGGAAATAAAGAATTTTATGTATTCTCCAAAGCAGATTCTTTTATAAGGCTATATAATCGTTGATAAGTACTTGTTTACCCTGACTGAGGAAATATCTGGGGCCCTAATAAATGTACTGTGCCTATTAAAATGTTTTCTAACTTCCTTTTTTAATAGAATGGTCCTAGTGCCAGATCTTGTCACAAGATGTGCATCGATATTCAGCGAAGGCAAATCTACACACTGGGCCGTTATCTGGATTCCTCCGTGAGGAACAGTAAATCTCTGAAAAGTGATTTCTACCGCTATGACATTGACACGAACACATGGATGTTGCTAAGTGAAGACACTGCAGCAGATGGAGGTCCCAAGCTGGTGTTTGATCATCAGGTCAGGTGCAGAGATAAACATTGAGTCCACTTTTACTTCCTGGGCTTTGCTTAAAACAACATTTCTTACCATAGCCCATTACTAGAATTGAGAAGTGTTTGCACCAGGTAATGCAACTAAAAATATATATTGGGAGAAATGGATATGATGTGTTTTTTAAAAACGTATGTTCCTAATTAGCAATGTTAATGTTACAATATAAAAAAACTACCTCCCCCCCCCCAAGAACATTAAGTTATTTGTTAGTATCTTATAATCTCCTATAAAGATCAAGAAACAATGCAGCTAAGTCTGGGAAAGCTAGTCTTCCACAGTGATGTCTTGTCGGTGAGCAACAGTTGCTCATCACTGGGATTGTGGAACCACAAAAATATTGTAGCCAGTGTTTGGTGTTACTGTGGACAACAGTGCAAGAGATAATGCAGATATTGGAAAAGGGCTTGGGTTTTGATCAAAATTTGGCCTACCTTTAATTTAAAAAGAATTGGTGTGTGTGTGTGTGTGTGTGTGTGTGTGTACACGTATATGCACTTCTTAGGCATAGGAACTCATTATGGAATTGGCTGCCAGTTTTTCTTTGGAATATTGTACCTTGAAGAATTAAAATTGAATTGATTCTTTTTTGCTACCTTTTGTGCCAACCTGTGCTGAGGAGCCACCTAACGTTGTAATTCCATCTGTCCTCCTTCCCTGCGTCCCCGGCTTTTTCCTACTTTTTTGGAACTCCATTTGTTGTTTCATATCAGAAATAAGTTTTTTGGAGACAGGGACCACATTGTCTTCCTTGTACTGAGAGGCACTTTTTGGGTGCTGTAAAATACAGTTATGTTTCAAGCTTTAGAGATGGTTTAATAACAGTACATATCCCTTAACATCTATATTGCCATAAGACCTAGAGACCTTGCAAGATGAGAGCCCTGCTGTTTTAGAAATAACAGGTAGGCTGTTGGAGGAAGAGGGGCAGAGCTGAGCATGGGGTAACAAAAATCATAGGCCGTTTTAATCCTAGCTGTGTGTGCAGTCCTTGGCCAGTCATCAGTTATCTTGACTCCCCCTGCCTCGCTGTTATCAGACGGTAGCTTTTTGTATGTTATGACAGAGGTTATTGCAAACAATAGAGTAAAAATGCAAACCATTGATTTCTTCATTTTTACTCTTCTACATAAACTTTTTGAAAACGCCATTGAATAGGTTGGTCTATGCACCTCCACCTTATCATGTTTCTCTGACTGTATAAATATCTGTCTACTGTATGTTTCATTCCATGCATCCGAGGAAGTGGGTACTAACCCACGAAAGCTTATGCTGAAATAAATTTGTTAGTCTCTAAGGTGCTACAAGTTTTTCTTTCTTATTTTCATTGAATACTCAGATGATCAAAGTGCAGCCTGTGGGTGCCCTCATCTTACGCAGATGGGGAGAATGGAGGCAATAGAGCCTGGCATGCAGTGTTGCTTCATGAGGGCAGCCAAGCCACATTGTAAACTGGGGGCCAGTAATCTCTGTGCACTGCATCTGTATCACACATGGCGTTAGCTGAAAACTGCTTCATTTACTACAGATTAAGGAGGGGGATGTGCTGATGTTAACTCGTGCTGAATACTGCTGTTCTGTTGGTTACCTCAATGAGCTAAGGGCTTTTTATTGACTGATATGAAATATTAATATTTTCTCGATTAAACAAATCTAGTGTCACGTGTATCTCTTGCTTCCTACAGATGTGTATGGATTCAGAAAAACACATGATCTATACGTTTGGAGGTAGGATTTTGACATGTAATGGCAGTGTAGATGACAGCAGAGCCAGTGAACCTCAATTTAGTGGATTGTTTGCTTTTGACTGTCAATGTCAGACATGGAAACTGTTGAGAGAGGATTCGTGTAATGCTGGACCTGAGGACATCCAATCTAGAATAGGACACTGCATGTTATTCCATTCGGTAAGTGTTCACTTTGGATTTTAAGTCACAATGCCTGATTTTAGGGGGTGATACCTGTTTAACTTTATTGAGCGCATGGAGCTTTCTTCAGATTAGTCTTTTGGGTGAGAAGTAAAACAGATATTAGCCACTTATAATTATTAACACTGGCACTGTTTGTAGGAGACAGTGGTAGTAATGTGTGTTTTTGTATACTTTAAAATTCACCTTGTGATTTAGTTTGAAATGGTAGTCATCATCTGAACTGTATGTAGTAGTGCGCTGCCATTAAACTGTTGCATTCCCTCCTCTCCCTCCCCCTTCAGGGATGCTGCATTTCCGTGGAATCTCAAGTGATCTTTGCTAAAAGTTGGTAAAGCATTTTGGGATCCTTTGGCCTTATAGATGATACATATTATTAATGGGATGGTGACTTGCAGATATATCCATGTGTTTGAGTGTATTGAGAAAGTAAGGGCCTGATTGTCAAGTGTTCAGTACCCAGCAGCTTCTGTTCTTGAAAGGTGCTACCGGGTGCTGAATACTCTTGTAAATCTTGTTGCATCTGAAGAAGTGGGTATTCACCCACGAAAGCTTATGCTCTGATACGTCTGTTAGTCTATAAGATGCCACAGGACTCTTTGTCGCTTCTTGTAAATCTGGTTACTTCATAAATTCTAAGGCCAGAAGGAACCACTGTGATCATCTAGTCTGACCTCCTGTGTAACACAGGTCATAGAATTTCCATGAATTAATTCCTGTTTGAATTAAAGTTATCTTTAAGAAAAACATTCCAGCTGTGATTGAAAAATTGCCAGAGTTGGAGAGTCTTCCACAACTTTTGGTAAATTGTTCCAATGGCTAATTACCTTTGCTATTAAAAATGTATGCATTATTTCCAGGCTGAATTTGTCTAGCTTTGACTTCCAGCCATTGGATCTTGTTATACATTTATCTGCTAGGTTAAAAAGTCCATTATAAAATTTTTGTTCCCCATGTAGGTACTTATAAACTGTGATCAAGTCCACTCTTAACCTTCTCTTTGTTAGATTCAAGAAGCTCAGTCTCTTTAGCTTATAGCTATAAGGCATGTTCTTCAGTCCTTCAATCATTCTCATGGCTCTTCTCTGAACCCTCTACATCTCTATCAACATCTTTCTACTGGTTACAGTACTTATTTAGAGGCTTAAATATGATCAAAACTTTTTGGAAATCTGCCCTCAATTGTGGGTATTGAGAATTTTCAAAAATGTGTCCTTAAATGCCTAACAGCTATTCAGCTGTAGGTTTATCTAAGATTTTTGGTGACAATATGAACTTTGTGATTGAAGTCAAGCGTGGTTTTTACATATTACTAGGCCTCTGAGATTAGAGTTTCACAGTATGTATAGTTTAGTAATATATTTTTCACTGTCTTAATACTGCCAACTTAAAACATAACATTTAAATTGCAGTGATTTATTGTGTTTGTATTTTGATCCCTTAGGAATTCCTATCTCTGTTCATTTAGTAGAAGATACTTTTTTTTTTTCAAAGTTTCACTTTGTTTCAAATTGCCTTCTAAAGATTTAGAAATATTGCTAAAATATTCTTTCAGGTAACTCTGTGAACTGGTGTATGTTTTGTGTTCACAAACATGTTTGCACAAACTCAGTTTGTGGAAATTTTAGACAATTGTCTGTTTAAAAAAATTATTTGGAAACGAGAAAAAGCAGTGTGCCTACATGGAGGGACTTTTAATTGGTCATGCTTGGGAAAAAACCCAACATAAAGCTGGTATATTTTACTAGTCATTTCTGTCCATTCTGTGTCTAATGAATACATTTGTATTTCGATGACTTTTCTCTCGCGTGATCCAGTTTTTCTTTTGGTTTCTGTAGTGAAGTCATGATCTTGTGTATTTGACTGAGACTGTTTACCATGGAGAATGATTATATTGCAAGTACAGCATTGTAACTTTACAATCCTGTTTGAACAGGCAGTAGTAGTTAAACATGGAAAAAGGCCTACTAGATCACTTCATTGCTGATCTAATATTATTGGTAGGATCCAATACTGCTAACCCTCTATGTGCCGAACTCGTAATTGAAGTCAAACGAGTTGCATGCACTCTGGGCTTTCAGGATCTGGCCCTGGATCTGAGTTGGGAAGCAGTGAGCATAACAAGATCCAGTCAGTGGAAGTTGAAGTTAAATAAATCTAACCTTAAAATAAAACATTGTCTCTTAGCAGTGAGGATAATCTAAATTTTGGAACATCTTACCAAGGGAGATGGTAGGCTCATCATTTAAAATGAGATTGGATATATTTGTAAAAGAGATGCTTTCGTCCAGCTTCAGGCTGTGTGCTCATGGTGGAGCCTTCTGGCCTTGGGATCTGCGAAATTCTCCTATTCATCACCTTCCTTCATGGGCCTGGGAGAGAATAGGATAGTACACGTTGCCCTCCACATGGTCATAACACTTGCAGCTCTACATTCAGATGACGATAAACAAACCTCATGGTTCAGAGCTTCAGCTGATCACCCGTAGGGGTCTGCAAGGAATTTTTATTCCCAATGCAATTGGCTAGATGTAGTCTGGGTTTTTTTTAAATTTTGCTCTGTGGCATCAGAGATTGGCCAGAGTTGAAGATGGGGATACCATGTGGGGTGGACCAGTTCTTCGAAGTGGTACAGTGAATCCTCTTTCTTAGATGACTGATTAGTGAGTCTTACTCTCATGCTCAGGGTCAAACCTCCATAGTTGGAGTTTGGGAAGGAATTTTTTCCAGGTCAGACTGGCAAGGACCTTGGTGGGTTTTTTCATCTTCCTTTACAGTGCAGGGAATTGCCTGCTAGGATCAGCAGGCGTATCTCACCAAGTCAGTTCCCTGCCTTTGCAAGGCCATGGGCACTGATGGCACTTTGGTCTCGTGTTCGCTGCCTGTGGCACAGCCCGTTCCCTTGAGGACTGAAATGTTTTAGTTTAACTAAAATAATTGGGCTCAATATAGGGGTATAAGGCTAAAATGTAATGGCCTGTTATGGACAAGAGGTCAGACTAGGTGATGTTATGGTTCCTTCTGGTTTTAGGGCTTATAGTTTCATAGAGCTTATTTAAACGAATGTCTTCATAGTTTACACATGTAATCAAAATATCATAAAACGCTGAAAGATGAGTGGATTTGTAAGCATAGTATGTTTGAAAGGTTCCCCCAGTAAATGTTTAGTTTAAGAGCAAACTGTTTGCCAAATTAATTCAACTGCTTTTTCTGGGGAAATCTTTGTGGGGGCAGGAATCAAAAAATATAGTGAGCTCAATTTTCATCTTTTTTTGTACATTTCCCATATCCCAAAATAGCCAAAGTGATGTAAATAATTCTCCCTTCTCCAACTAAAAATGTGCCTGAACTATTGCTTGTTTTCATAATTCATTGATGTTTCCTCAAACGCTCACTGAGAGCTGGTTGGCTAAGAATTTGTTTTCTTGAGCACATTTCAGAAGTTAAGCATTTGCTTTCCTTTCTCTCCAGAAAAATCGCTGTTTATATGTATTTGGTGGGCAGAGATCGAAGACTTATTTGAATGATTTCTTCAGCTATGATGTTGACAGCGATCACGTGGATATCATATCAGATGGAACCAAGAAAGATTCAGGGATGGGTAAGAGCTTCACTGTATAATTTTGTCTTGTTGGTATAGATGAGACTTAAGGTATATAGCAGCAAATAAGACCTCAGTGATGCAGGATAGAGGCTCTGATCCTGTTGGATCACAATGTCTTGTTAACAATAATGGCATCCAACTAGAGCTTACACTCTGTGATACAGCATGGCCAGAAGGCAGCAGGAGAGTGATCTAGGATGAGGAGAAGCCTTATTCCCTGTAGATTAATTAAAAGCACCTGAAACCAGTCACCTGATAAAATCCCCCTGCTTCAATCAGCCAGAGGAGGAGCTGGAGCAGAGTGAGGAGGAGCTGGAGCAGAGTGGTTTGGTGGTGGAGCAGAGAGCAGTTTGGAGGAGTGAAGCAGAGTGAACTGGTGGTGGAACAAAAAGCAGTTCGAAGGAAAGTGGAGAAGAGTTTTGAGAAGTGCTGCAGCAGGCTAAGAAGACCAAGATCCTAGGTAAAGGGACACCTGGCTTGTGCAGAGGGAAGGCAGGAAGCCCCACAAGCTGAAGGTCAGGAGAGGGAAGTAGCCCAGGGGAAAGAATCACTGGGACAAGTGGTTCACCTACTATCATAGGGCCCCTGGGCTGGGACCCAGAGTAGAGAGCGGGCCTGGGTCCCTCCCTCTCCACTCCCCTTCCTTGGAATACTAGTAGGATAGCTGTTACCCCAGTTCAGGGGCAAGAAATGGCACCCTGAAACCCCCCCACAAGAAGAGAAAGTGCGGGACCCATCATAGTAGTGCCGGCAATTTGCCACAACTCTCTTGCCAACTCTGTACCTGTTAAATAAATGGCTGACTTCATTCTCCCGGGCTGTCAATTTGGCATCTTCACCAGTACTATTTTTAAGGCTTACAAGTAAATCACAATTCATTGGGTTTTACCATTCACCACAGTCTTGATGGCCTTCTAGCTATGTGACTTATATTATTTCCCTCGTTCTAGCAAGTGATCAATGCACATCACCTTGCAGCCTATAAAAATGAAATCTTAGAAAAATATTTGCTAAAATATTTTGTCCCAATCTCCGGCAAATACTGAGGGGGGGGGAGTCCTACATGTAGTTTGTTCCTTAAACCAATGCAGTGTAATACTCCCTTATTTTTACAGTGTCTTTCATACAAAGAATATTCTAAAACAGTAAAAAGTCTCTCCCCCAGTTCATTAGTTGAGGGATATGTAAAGTAAGCCAAGACCAGAAATGAGCTGTAGGATTGATGAGGCAGAGATATAGGGAAGGTATTCCAGATGGCACAAGCCACTTGATAGTAGCCAGCTTCTGTAATAGGACAGAGAAATTTTATGCTAAAGGAAATGAAGGGACTAAAGGAGTAGAGGAGAACAGATTTGTGAGTTAGGCTTGATCAAGTCCATGTAGAATTTGCCAAGGAGAATGAACAGTTTTGAACTGATCCCTAGAACAAATGAGAAGCAAGTGGAATTGTGTGAGAATCAATGGGTGATTTGATGCACTTTTTCTCTGTTGAAAGGCAGGCAGCAGGTATTTTGTAATGTGGAAGCCATGGGGTTGCTGGGAAGCCATGGGGGAGGGTTGCAGGGAAGCCATGGGGGAGGGGAATTGCAATTGTCTAGGCAAAAGGAAATTAAGGCCTAGATCAGGATTTCTTCAGAGGTGCAGTTGAGGCAGTAACTTGCACATAAAGTTGCACTCCACACTCAAAGCATTTACTATTCCTGCCCATTGATGTTAATGGAAAGGCTCCCATTGGCCTCAGTGAATTTTGCATTGCATTCTGCCTTATTAGCATTTTTTAGTAAGACTTCATATGTAAGTCTTTCCTTAGTTTTTTCTTTCTTCCTTCCATTGACATTGGCAGAGAAATCAGTTTGTTTGAGTGCATCATGTGGCTTGCAACCATCTCTGTATTATCTATAATGATTATCATTTTGGTTCTAAGACCTTGTCAAGAATGCCATGTTCTTGATAGGTGCTTTCAGAAATACCTAAGAATGATTATTAGAGAGAGAAGGTGGGTGAGGTAATGTCTTTTTTCGGACCAACTTCTGTTTGTGAGAGAGACAAGCTTACCCAGAGCTCTGCTTCAGAAGGAAGACCTGAAGAAGTTGGTTCAGTAAAAGATATTACATCACTCACCTTCTGTCTCTAATATCCTGGTACCAAAACAGCTACAACTCTACATGCAAGAATGACTATAACAGAATCAGAAACACTGTAATCCATTTTTTATCTTCAGTCTGACACTTACTTTCCTCTCTAGGGTAAAGTTACAAAATTGCTGATGTACATTTCCCTTTTTACGAAAG
Source organism: Macrochelys suwanniensis (assembly GCA_033296515.1). Lineage (NCBI taxonomy): Eukaryota > Metazoa > Chordata > Testudines > Chelydridae > Macrochelys > Macrochelys suwanniensis. The sequence continues at coordinate 335,193,009 of CM065775.1, forward strand.
AAGGGAGAAATTTTCTGTATGTGCACAAACTGTGTTAAAGTAAATAAACACCAGTTTTGTCTTTCTTGCCAAGTAAAGGAAGGGCCATAACTCGCTAGAGCTAGTACCTGTTTAATTGTGAAATTCCCTGTCACATTCAACCCTCAGCAGGGAAGTTAAAACTGTTGTTCTATTGTGTGCCATTACATTTCTGTGAGAATATTGTTTATATTTGTAAAAGTTTCTCATTTATGCACGTGGCTAATTTTGCCTTCTGTTTACTTATGAAAATCTTGGGAAACAAATCACTTATGTTTAAAAACACAGCTTCCACCTCTTATTTTGATCACTTTTTTTTTTTTTAAAGCAAGTACATTGGTTATTGGTTATTTCAATCACGGACTCTCATAAGTTGCTGTTTGCTCATTTAGTTTGCTCACTTGGGTTAATTTAGTCATCTAAAAATTGAATAAATCTCCAAATAAGGGATAAAAGTTCATGATACTTTTCCTGCAAAGTGACTTTTTTACTCTTCGCTGTGCTCCTGAGGGAGATCGAGGTTGCATTATGTTCACAATCTTATTTAAATGCCCTCTCTTTGCTTGGTGCTGCAGTAGGACCCTCTCCCTCCCTCCCCCCCCCCCCCCCCCCCAAAAAAAAGACCTTACTTACAGTTTAAAGGAAAGAATATCCTTTACTTGTCTGCTAGCACTCAGTTATTGAAGGGAACTGCAGTTTTGAAAATCTAAATGGCAAACATTTTAGTGTGTGTGGGGGGCTTTTTAATGAACACCTGTGATGAGTTCAGATTTCAGAAACCAGACTTGTCTTATGACTAGTGAGCACAATGAGCCACATTTCTCTGGCCAAGTATATTAATTGCACGTTTCAGTTAGTCAGACAAATGAGAACATCATAATTAGCCCTCTCCCCCCTCCCTCCAGCCCCTTTAATGTTGAATAGCAGACTGTGACTAAATGACTCATTAGAAATCATTCATGAATAGATTTCCAGTTTGCTGTCCTCTTGTCAGAGAAAGTAAATAAACAACTTTGAACATTTCCCTTGTTTGTGAAAGGAAAAGTTAGAATTATTTGCTTTTAACAAGAGTGGAAGAAAGACCTATTATATTCAAAACCACAAATGCTGTCAAAGAATTATTTTGGTCAAAGAAAGCAAGTCTGGATTGGAGCCCCTTTGAGCATGTTTAGTAATGAGGCATTGGTTTAGTAAAAATAATTCTGTGACAGGCCACTATAATATAAACTTGACTCATCCCTTTAAATACGGCTAAGGATGCTTGTTTTACATGTTAGTATCTTTAATGCATTGTACTTTCATGTTGCTCCTGGTTTTCAGTTGTAGGATCAGATCCCAAAGTCTTACAGTTTAGTTATATTTTTAGCCCAATGTACATCTGATGCCTTTTCTGCTTGGGAGAGTACCATAACCCCGATAGACTGGTACAGAGCACCTTTCTCCTTGGACTCAAAAGTCCAGGGACAGGTGGCTCAAATTATATCTTCTAGACCAGTCTGTGGGATACTGGTAACCCTGAGGAGATGCCAACAGCCAGACTGGAGCTGAAAAATCTTTGGCCAGTGCTCCCTTGAGGAGACACCATACTCTGGGCCTCCAGAGAGAAGATGTCATCAAAGAAGATGCCAATAACATTGCAACCTCAACACCAACTATCTCGGCATGGGCAAGCTCAGCAATGGCCCGAGTTACCTCGGCACTGAACCTGACAGTGCTGGTGCCCTCACACCAAAGAGCAACTTCAAGCGGCAAGACCAGATGGAGCATAAACCTGGCTCCAAGCGCCACGTGGAACCACCCCGCAAGGAGGACTTCAATGCCACTCTTCCAAAGACAAAGCCTCCAAACTCCTTACATCTCCGAAATTGGAGGAGGGAAGCTGGTCAGCTGGTGAGGCGCAAGGGGCTTTTGTTCTGGTGACAGTCTCACTACTGACATCTGCACCAGTAGCTGAGCCTGTCAAAGGTCTGAGTTATACCTCACGGAAGAACTGGAGACTTGCTCTGCACCAAAACAGCAGCTGGCCCCGGGGGAACACCACTCTGTCCCTACCATTTGAGGAAGAATACTCCTCATCACCCTCTGTGACCTATTTGTTTTCACTGGCATCAAGTAAGGATTCCTATCCCTTACTGTCGGGGGACTCCCATTCCAAGCCCTGTTTCAAGTAAGATATTAATGGCACTGGGCTGGAAAACTTCAACTGAGCCAGTACCCCATAGCATGCTCCCTTGGCCATACTGGGGACTGTCATCCTATATGTAATGGAGCAAATCCTCCTCCTGTTCCTCAGTGAAGAAGAGGAGATCCTGCTCCCCAGCAGCATCAATAGGAAGGCCACCAACTCAGTCAAACAATGAAGGGACAGCAACAAACCCAGCCCCAACCAAAGGAATTGTCATAGTCACCTCATGAAGCAGTGGCTCTGGCACAGGTGGTCAACTTTAAGGCTTTCCAGGGCCTCCTGTCACAGACGGCAGAGACCCTGCCATTGAACCCACAGTAATCCAGGTGAGGTCTTGGAAACTCTTTGATATAGTGAGCTCTGCGAGCTCAGCCAGGATCTCCCTTCTACTCAACAAGGGCTTATTCAAGCTAGTGAAGGGGCTGTGGCAGACCCTGGCCTTTGCATCTAAGCAAGTAGGGAAAATAGCTACCCTGCTGCCTCCAAAGCACTTCTGTCACTTTGGTGCATGCCCAGATCCTGGGTTTCTGACGATGTTGGCAATCCAAGAAAAGTTCACTTCCAAAAAGGCATCCCAAAGCAAAAGGATCCAAACAAGTTTTGGCAGTAAAGTATATTCCTCCACCTCATTGTAGCTTTGTGTTGCAAACCTCCAGGCTGTTCATACAATCTAACTTCCTCACCTAGAAGAGAGTAATCCCCTTCCTCTCCAAAATCCCACAGGAGAACAGGGAAGAACTGAAGGGGATCATAAGAGGACCAAATGGTGACCAGGATAGCTCTGTAAGAAGCCAAAGACACATTAAATAAGACATTAACTTTTCATGGCAGCTAGTATCAGGCATCCGAAAAGAGGACCTTGCTTTTGAAGGGGTGTAGTTCTGTAGCGATGTGCCTTATGCCTGAAGAGCTTCCAGCTCTTTAGATGAAGTGCTCCATTTGCTGAAAGGCTCGTGGGCCACGCTATGATCCTTTTGGGATACATACACAGGCTCTTATGGAAAGCACTGTAATTGTCGATCACAGCAGAAGACCAAGTCCTACTCCCAGAGCAGACAGCCAGAGTACTTGCCAAGAAAAAGATCCCACTACTGCAGGAGACACCCATTGTTGTCTTCAGTCGTTCACCCTGCAGCACCACAGAGGCAGAACGTTTGACAGGAATGTGGAGCTTTAATGTTGCATCAGAAGCTTGCTATTGCCTTGCTCCTTTCCACTGGACTTGGTCTGCTCTTACAAGAGAGTGTGGATTTTGGACATCATTTCCCATGGTTGCCACTGGCTTCATTTCCCTGCTCACTCCCTATCCTACCTGCTTCCCTAGCCCTCTTCAGGGTCCCTTCTCATGAGAGCCTGTAGCAAAAAGTGGCCCCATTGCTACATCTAAGAGCCACAGAGCTGGTTCCTCAGGTATACAGGGGAATAGGTTTTTACTCCGAATATTTCCTTCTCCTGAAGAAGGGGGAGTCTTCCTCCTCTCCTAGACCTGAGGAGAATGAACAAATACATATGCCACCTGAGATTCAGAATGATAAAGCTTGCCTCCACCATTCCTTTTCAGCAGACTTAAAACTGGTTCATGGTTCTCAGCTTGTCGGACACATACTTACAAGTGGCTATCCACTGGCCCACAGAAAGTACTTGAGATTCACTCTGCAGCCAAATGACTACCAGTACAGGGTACTTCTTTTCAAACACTCCATTGGCCTGAAACAAGCCTAGATTTCTCTCTCTCTCTGTTCGGCCAGCTGGGTCTCCTACTGAACTAAGAAAAATCACTTCTCATCCCCTCAGAGATGGAAAGTTAATAGGAGCTATGATTGATTCCAGGTCAGAGAGAGTGTACTTGCCAAACTGATTCCTGTCCTTACAATTGGTATTACTCAAGATAAAATCAAGCCTGGCTTGATGTACAGACTTGTCTTGGAATGTTGGCTGTATGGTGGCGTGCATATACATGATGTCACTTGCTATACTTCACCTGCAACCCTTGCAACTCAGGCTCCAGTCAGTCTTCTCTCCCATCAATCACCGGATGGACAGAAAGGACTTGATGCCACCTCACATCCTTGCAGAACTGGGATGGTGTCTAGAACCCAAGAACATAAGAAGACAACGACGACTAATCAGACACCTCAGGGACAGGTTTGGCATCCAACCTGGTTCACAAAAGACATGAGAATTCACATAAATGTCCTGGGGTTCCTGTGATAGATCTGTTGATCGCAAAGGACAATGCCAAGTGTTAGAACTATCTGGACCTGATTTTACAACACTATGGTAAGGTCCTCCATCCAGATCCAAAGGTCCTCCATCTGACAGACTGGATGTTGGTTGGTTAAATACCATGGAGAAGGGACTGCTCCAGACATATTCAAGAGTTTCATATTCAGGGATATCCACCAAGAAAAATGATTTGTCAAAATGGAAGTAGTTCTTTATGTGGGCATTGCAACATGGCCTGGATCCTCTGCAGGCTACGATACTGAAGATCCTCAAAGGCTTGCTTCATCTAAAACACTCTAGCCTTTCACTGAGCTTCACTAAGGTTCACCTCACACATTCTCAGTGTTCCCATCTGCCAGTGCAGTTGTGCTAGTCTTTTCCCACCTGATGATATTGAAGTTCCTCAAGGGTCTGCCACATATTTACCCACAGGTCAGAAAACCTTCCTCTGCCTGGAACTTCAGCATTGTCCTCTTGACTCATGGCGACTCCTTTTGAACCCCTTTCAGAATGCTTCTTACTTCATCTCACTCTGAAGATGGCTATTATAGTTGCTATCACTTTGGCCGGGAGAATGAGTGAGGGCCAAGCATTTATGGCTGACCTCCCTACACTGTTTCACAGAGACATGGTAATGTTGAAAGTGCATACCAGGTCTTTCGCCAAGTTGGTCTGAGTTCCATCTGAATCAGTCACTTAATGCATCTGTCATCTCTCTGAAGCTACATGTGTGTTGGTAGAGAAGTTTTGTATACTGGATGATTCTAGAGTCTTACTTTACTACATCAACAGAACCAAACCATTCAGACTGTCTTCCAATTTATTTTTGGCTAACTCTGGCCATTCCAAAGGCCAGGGCGTCTCATCACAAAGAATATCTTATGTGGATAACGCCGTGTATCTCACTGTGTTGCCAGTAGGTTGGTGTACCTCTCCCACTGAACATCAAGGCTCGCTGCAGCAGAGCTCAGGTTACATCCTCCTGTTTCAGAAATATGTCAGTTTCTGAGCTGTGAAAGGCTAATCATAATCTGTTTCTACCATTATATTATAAACCATTTCTGAGGAAAATTCTAAAATGTAAAACTTTATCACAGTCACCTGTTGCTGTCTTCTTGTTCTGAGCAATTGGACATTAACTCCATTATTTGTCAGCTCAATCCATGAAAACATCCGCCATCTATTAGGTGGGCGTACGTCCTTGATTTTGTGTTGATTTAAGCATTAAGAGCCCAGCCCCCTTTCACATGGAATATTTTTATAGTTTTCTCTTCAATTGGTTGTGTCAAAGGAGCTACAGAAGAGTGGTTTCTGTGAATGCATGGCACAAATCATCATGGGCCAGGTTCTGAGCCCCAGTTCTGTATCCTTTGAACCACCTGAGCGGCTCAGAGGGGATGTGAACTGGCTGTAGTTGACCACGTGAGGGATACCACTGGCTGAGGGGAATTTTCAGCAGGTGTGAAACCAGTGGAGTCCGCTCCAGTGTCAGCTGCCTCCTGCCCAGTGTAGTGGGGGGAGAAGGTAGAGAGAGGTGGAACAAAACTTCTGAACAGCAATTCTGAGCATATATACTCCTTGAGGGATCATAATCATTTGTGGTAAATTGGAACAGCCATGCACTCTCCTTATCCTGAATGTATTTTGGTGCAGGAGAGAATCTGTCCCCATATTGGTCATCACGTGCTGTGCTAAAACGTAAGAATGGTAAATCCCAAGCAAGTAATTGTTGCCTTAGTAAGGTTTAATATTTTTACATGCCCTTATGTTTTTAAAGAGACTTTTGTTGGCTGAATACCAAGAGCACATTTTTTCAGAAGCTCACCACTCACGTGTACCCCTCAAATGACTGAGGTTATTACATTATAGTTTACAGGGGAGTCGCATCTTACGCGGGGGTTAGGTTCTAAAGTCCGCGCGTAAGGTGAAAAGCTCTCATTGAGTGGAATGGCAGGCGGAATCGGCAGCACCACAGGTACAGTATTTAAATTGTTGTTTTTCTGTTTTTGCCAAGCGCGTATAGTTGAATTCGCATAAGTTAAATGCGCGTATGATGCGACTTTCATGTAAATACCATCAAGTACTTCATACGTTGTGTGCTGCATATGTAGATAATGAAGTTTGTTGTACCTCCTGTAGGAACAGTTTGTTTTTCATACAGGTTGGTAGTTTATATGCTTTTGTGCTCATTGATAGGAATCAAACATCTGATAAACACCCTTAAAGGTTTTAATGTTTTCTAGGCTGAAATATTACTGTACCCAGCATCTTCCAATTAGTGTGCCCTAGTTCCTCTTCTGTCTGATCAATTTTGTTGTTTTCAGGAACTTGTTCAGTCCAAAGCCTTTTTTCATTCTGTTGGAATAATCTTTTACTTTCTCATTCTCTTCCTCTGTAAAGGATTGAGAAAAAGGCCTTGTCTCGACACAAACTTGTGTGTTTAACCACTTCAGTTTCTAAGTTGAGTGAATTGAAGCAGTACAGCGCGTGTGTGCGTGGTCCAGGTCTGAGGTTCTAGTTCTGAGGTTATCTGTTCCACCTCTTTCCCCATGTTAAAACACTAATACTGTGGCGAGTGGCCTACCTCCTATCCATCTCCAAACTCCCTCCATTTTGCACCTTTTGTCAGGAGGTGGTTGACTGACACTTTTGAGTGGGGGGAAAAAGTGTTGAGTGAATTTGATCTATTTTTTATTCTCATTCTAGGTGAACGCTGAAATTTCACCTTGAGTGGATCTCATCTGTTCTTACTGCCTTTTTGTTCTTTACCTTTGCCAATAAGCTTCGTGTTTTCTTTGCTCTTACAGAATGACCTTTCCTCAAAGATTTTCTTCTTCATTTAAATACAATAAACTAACTTTATAGGGTATCCTTCATACACTACAGAGAATCACTCCTAGGCCAAAGGGACAATGCAGGTGTTTTACAACAACATTTAAAGAGGGAGGCTATAGCTAAATATTCTGTTCTTCAAGGATCCCAGTTTTCTCATCCTCGGAATATATTTATGTTCACACAAAGACAATAATTGGAAGCAACCATAAGTGGTTTCCTTTAAGGGAAAAGCCACCCACATAAGCCCTTAAAAGCAAAGAAATGTCATAGTAAGAGATTCTTTAACATATCTAATCCCCCACAGATCCCATTTTACTCTTACTCTACCTCTCTGTAAACAGTCCATATACTTCCAATATGAACAGTAGCATAATACATGCATCATATTCCTCTTAATTGTACTATAATGCAGCTCTGACCTCCTAGTCCGTGTGTGTGTGTGTGTGTGTGTGTATGTATGTATATATGCACTCTGGGTAGTCCTAAAGAGCCAATACAGGTACGGGAGAGAGAGGTACTGGGCCTTTGGGCCAATTTTCCCCTCAGTTGCAAGGCAGAAGACAGTAGTATTGCACAGATGACATTTCTGACCAAATTCTACTTATCACTAAAGATGATGCACAAGTCAGAAATAGCTCAAATGTGCATTGCTGCCAGTTAGAGGCAACCTTTTACTCGTAAACTTGACATGGAAATTGAGACAAAAGCTACGGGTAGGAGTAGTTAAAGATCTCCAAGGACTTGTGCTTTCCACTGAGGAGCATAACTTGAGCTTGGAAAGAACCTTGAGTGGTGCTCAAATGTGAAGTTTCACTGGTGGGTTGTACATGTTCAAGTCTGAACTAGGTGTATTACACATGTCTGTGTTTTTATCTGACTACAGATCTGAATATGAGACTTACTGAATGGCTTATTTGTCTTTTTGTAGAGAAATGACTACTGTCCAGATTTTTTTAAATCAGTGTAGGTTACTTTCCTGACCCAGCATATGAAAACAGTGAAGCATAGTAACCAAAGTCTGTTGCAAACAGACTTGTAAAATGTGATTCTGTATATTGTTTAATAGTAATGTAAAAAGGTAGTTAGTCCCTTCCAAGGAAGAACAAAATTGTGTATATGTGTGTGCAGTTTCATAGTTAGTTGGAGGGAGAATTTGCAACATGTAAGCGCCTTGAAAGTTCTCCTGCCAAGCAACTTGACTGAGAGCCAGGAACCTTCACCAGCCTTTGTAAACTGACCCAGAAAGAAAAATGAGACAAACAGAATCAATAAACAAAGATCACGTGTTGGTCATGAGTGCATTTGAAAGGATGGTTGCCTGGGGAAACAGGAAATAAGAATTACACAACAAACAGTTAGGACTGCCAAACTGCTAATTTGATGACGTTGTTTCGGGGAACTACATACAATGAAACCTCCAGGAATCTTCAGTATTTCAACGTTTCTAAATCTGACGGTAGAAAAGAGAGGAATAACTTGATGTTTACACCACAATTTTTCTTAGTGCAAAAATTACAACTTCCTCACAGTACCCTGTAGTCCAGGAGTAGTCAATTATTTTTTGTCATGGTCCAAATTTCTTGGTCAGGGTATAGGCAAGGTCCAGACTCCAGAGAAAATAATAAGTAAAAAATAAGTAAATAAAAAGATTTCTGGCTCCATTCAAAAGCATGTGGCTGTCCGGATATAGCCTGCAGTCTACCTATTGTCTACCCCTGCTATAGTTTACGGGAAAATGCATTACTCTGAGTCATGAGACCATGAGTTCAAGTGTCGCCTCTTCTGCCTACTATTAATCTGGACTCAGGAATAATGGGTTTTATCCTTGGTTCCTCAGCAGACCTCCTATATTACGGTGAGCCAGTCCTAAATCACATTTTCTAGAGGTGAATGCTTTAGTATGATTTACAGTTGTCTTTGTACTTTGTGCCATCTTAAAATGATTTAAATGTTTTTAAAAGGCAAACATTTAATATTAAATGGAAGAAAATTAATCAAAAAAGATGTCATTAGCATTTTCATAATTATGATATAGTCGCACATAATGTTTTTCTAAAATCTATGCTCCAGGAATTATTATGGGGGAGTTCCATGGCTTGTTTTATATAAGATGTTAGACTAGATAATCACTGTGGTCCTCTCTGGCCTTGAAATCTGTGAATAATGTAAAGGGACTGCTATACCTTTTAGTTCTTTGGTACACACTTTTGAGGTCCTTGCTACACATTTAATTTTAGTTCTTTGGTACACACTTTTGAGGTCCTTGCTACACATTTAATCTTCGAGGCCCTTTTTCTACTATGTAGGGCCTTCACCTCTCAATTAAGTTTCATCTCTTTATTATGCAGGTACAAACTGCGAACGTTGACTTGACTTTTGTACATATTTTGGTTGTCTCTAAAATTATCTGCAAGTGTGTATATATAGTATTGAGGAGGAAAAGGAGTCTGCACATATCTTCTGCATAACCTCTCTCTATATCTTAAAATAACAAGAAAATTCCGACAAAGAGAATTGCTAAAAGGGAACACTCACCCACGCAAACCCTTTAAAGCAAGAAAGTATCCAGTTAAAGTATCTTGTACCTCACTTGGTGAGATATAGCAGCCGTAATTCACAGACAAACTTGTAGACACCCCTGTCCACGCACACTCATTTCAGTTCATCTTAAACCTGTTGCTAATAAATTTAAACTAAATCAAAATAAGCCTGGTTTAAACCAAAAGGTCTCTTTGCACTGATTTAACTGTTAAAATCACACCTTGAGCTTCAACTGGTGCAACTCTGTGTTAAAAAAACACTTAGCCTTGTCTTGGTTTAAAAAATAATAATTGTGCTCTATAGAATTTTATCAAAATGAAGCAGTTGCCCTTGGTTCTTTGCAATCTTCTCCCTCTAGCAGAGATGAGGCACCTTGTTACCTTGGAATTAAAAGGCCAAGAAGTTCTTCTTGGTGTAAATCAAAGGATTTTCAAGCTGCATTTGTTCATTCGTTCAGAAGGGCCAAAACAAAGGCTTAAGGATCACAAGTGTTATCCTAATGGATCAGTGTGTGCATGGGCGTTCTTTAAAACACTAGACAATTGGTTTTGAATATCTGTTTAATTACTGGAATGCTGCTCAATATCACAAGTACATCCCAGGATACACATATGCTAAAAGATGCTATCAGCAAAGTAGGTGTTGCTTTAGGGTCCCTTGCAAAAGGAGAAGAGAGGGGAGTTATTCTGTGAACTTAATTGTATGTGCAGGATGTGGGCATTTTCTGGTCTTTGTGTTGGCGCTTCAAACCTATCCTGATTCAAAATGGTAACATCTCTTCCTTGGCTTGATTATACTAGATCTTGCTTAAAGAAAAAAATCTTAACTGTTGAAAGAGAACTTCACACGTGTACATACATGTACACTACACACCAGGTGGCAATAATGTATATACTTTCCTGTGTGCCTCTTCCTCTCTATCAGTGCAGCTCTTGGACACAGTATTTGTAGCAAGCCTGTAAACTGTGTATTTATTTAATGCCAAGTGTGCCTCAGCAGTGTACAGGACATGAGAGAAAAACAGTCCCTGCCAAATAAGGAATACCAAACTAGCTAAATAGAGGTCCCCAGACCTCACAAGCAGATTCTGTGCTTGCAGGTTAAATTTCATTTTCATATGATATATCCGATTCCTTCAATTTTCCGTTCTCTGGTATCCTCTGTCATTCTGTTTAGGTTATAACATTGACTTTTTCTCTTACTGAACAGTTCCTATGACAGGTTTCACTCAGAGAGCTACCATTGATCCAGAACTGAATGAAATCCATGTGTTGTCTGGGCTCAGTAAAGACAAAGAGAAACGGGAAGAGAATGTTAGGAACTCTTTCTGGATTTATGACATTGTGAGGAACAGTTGGTAAGTAAATTAAAGGCTTCTCTGGAAGTAAGGTGCAGTTTGTTCCTAATTTTTACAAATTAGGGAGGTTATTCCATTGTGTACTTGTGGGATGGTGGGGAAGTAGTATATTTTAAAAAGCCTCTTCCCCCTGCAACTCGTTCAGATGCAGGCAGGGTTGACTTAGGCTTTCATCCTACTGAGCTGGATAACTTGGTTTCCCTGCAATGATACCTTTAAAAACATACAGTCCAGGGTCACTTCCCAGATAGCATCTTTAATCCAGATCTCTCCTCTTACTTCTGTGTAGTGTGATTATGCCAGTTGGGTGCCACTACCTGACTCCAGAAAGTCAATGGGTGAAGTCCTTGTCCCACTGAAATTAATGGGAATGGGTCATGGGCTGTTAAGTGACTTAAGTACTTTGAAAATTTTGCCCTATATAATTAAAATGTTATAGCAGTTTCAAATTAATCATTTGCCTACTGAGTATTATAACCATAACCATCAACTAAACGTTCCCCATGGGCGCATATCCATCGTCTCTCGAGACTAACGGACGCCAACAACAACATTATAACAGCTACCATGCATAAGACAAAACGTAGCTGCAGTACAAATTACAATTTTTTTTTAAAGCTAATGTTAAAAAAATTATATAATACACAGGTTAAGAAAGGTGTCTGTACATCTGGATATAGTGCTTAGATTATCCACAAATACCAAGTTTGTTTTGAAAGTCATAAAATACATATAGTACATAATCAGCAATAACCCAAATTTCAGTGAAGAAATTTAACAATACAGTTTATATATTAGAATCCGAATACTCGGGTACATCACTCGTGAAAAGTTGTACAGAGAGTTGGTTGTGGAAAGCAAATATAATTACACTCTGATGCTGTATCACATATTACCCTTTGGAAGTGACAGTGTTTCATAGGACACCAGACTTGAAGTAAGGTTGCCATCGAGTTGTTATAAAACAATAGTTCACAAGGAAGGGGTTAAGCATTTCCTATATGGTACATTTATTTGGGATTAGGTGGGGCAAACTGAAACTAATAAATAAGACCTTCTGGAATGGCCCTTGTCTCATACCTTTTCTCTGGTACTCTCCCATAGCCCTCCGTTAAGGAGCCAGATACCTACCGTGCACACGATATGAGTTTTAATCAACCACCCACATTGATGCAACCTTCTCTTTCACTAACTGCTTGTTCTACCTGTAGCTAATTCTGATTTGCTAGTGGAAGAATGTTTGAATATTACTCTGTGTTCCAGGTCTTGTGTCTATAAGAACGATCAAGCAGCAAAAGATAATCCAAGTAAAAGCCTTCAGGAGGAGGAGCCCTGCCCGAGATTTGCCCATCAGCTGGTGTATGATGAATTGCACAAGGTATGGATGTCTATTTTCAGAGTCCTAGCTTTCAGTTGTATTTAGCTGGCATAACTGCAGCTCTAAAAAATAATCAGGTTGTGTGTGTGCGTGTGATAAAGCAGAAGCTGATGATGTTATGACATGGTGTAATGTACTTAGCTTCATCTAATAGTAGAGTTTGGCCCTATGGGTGGTGGGAAGACTTGCAGGTGATGGTGAATCAGTTCAACATAGAAGTCACTGAGCTGCTTCTTCCTTTATAATATTAATAGGCATGATAGTGCTAAGTTAGAGGCAGCCAAAAAAGCAGCCTATGGGACAAATGCAGCTTCTTAAAGTTCTGTAGTGAGGTTAGCTCACAATCATTCTCATGTTTAAAACATAGATAAAGCCCATGGAGGCTAAGTCCATGCATGCAGCACTCCGTCTTGATCTGCTCAATCCATATGGAGCAGCACATGCTGCCTGTCTTATGGTGTCATATTCAGTTGCATAGTACAAATGAGGGTAATTGCAATATTTTCCATTTCAAATACCCATCTTGTGGGCTCCCAGCAAATGGCATTGTGAGACACGGGCAGTTTTGGGGCATGTAATTCAAATTCTTCAAACTTTAAAATCCTGTATTAATTTAGGAAGAATAAATGTTGCTTGTGCAGGGGAAACTTGCAATTCAAAGTACTGGTGCAGAATAGACAACGGGTGAAGTAAAATTAACTGTTGTCACTTAAGAATAGATCTGTACTGCAATCCAGAACTCAGCTGCAGCATGGATAAAAACAGCAGTGTGGATGCAGCATTGCAGGCTTCAGTGCAGGCTTTCAAGCGTGCTGGGGATGTACTTGCATTGCTAGTCTGCATTAAAGCCCGCGCCACTACATACACACTGCTATTTTTAGTCATGCTAGCATGGTTAAAGCTAGCATGTTCTAACCATGCTGCAATCACACCTCTAGATTGCAGTGTAGACATACCCTAAATGTCATAGACCATACAAGACTGAGAGCAGAATTCTAAGTGCCACAGGGTTGCTGAATCATGGCTCCTATCTTGAATTCACTCTGCATGAGCAGCCATACATATTTTTAGAAGCCTCTGTTCAAATGACCTTTCTGGACTCCCCTGATATAAATGAGGAGTCTCCCTTCTATGGACTCTAAAATAGTGAATTTTGAAAAAAATAAATGAAAGTTGGAGGAGGAGAAATGTGTGAGTCTCTGCAAATGCAGAACCCTCTGTGGGATATTTGGTATTCAACGGATGAGTTTTCAGGTCATAAGTGTTGTTTTTTTTTAAATCCAGTAAAAGAAGGGGAAAAAATCAATACTTCTTGCTTTCCACTTTCCTTGTGCTTTACATCTTCTTGTTGTAAAGAGGTCATGGACTCAGCCTCATAATTAGAGGGAAACATCTTAGCTATCATGAAGTGCTTTCAACAACATGACTTTATTTTTCAAAACTTGCCCTTTATGCTGGCAAAAATAGAGGCTTTGAGCAGAGATGTTGTAATGCAGCTACCAGTGCTGTATCATTTAACTGGTCGTTAGTGCCACAGCTTCTAGTAATTTGGGTATGTAGGAAGACTTACCTATACAGCCTTCTGATGTCAAGAGACTAAAAGTTTTAACTTTTTGAGTTTGTGGTACTCCCGGATGCAAACCAGCAGAATGTGAACTGTACACCGTACTTGTTTATACATAAAAACCTTTTTGATACTCCTAGATGACCAAAAACCAGGGGAGATGGGAACAGGGGCTTTCTCAAATGTATTAATTTTCAGTGTCTTGGTTTTTCCTTTCTTTTTTCATAGCAACTCCTTAGAACTGACTGTGTGCAATCTCTTTTACAGTGGATTATAATATTCATCGGTGCTTTATCTGTTCCAATGCAATAATAGCAATCACTTATGAAATCATGGGTGGGGCTAGTTAATTTCAGGATGCATCCTTTCCAATTTGACACTTAATCCCGTTAGCTCTTTGCTTTGCTTCCAGTTAAGGTAGGAGCTGAAGTGAACACGCCTCTTGGCATTCGCCATGTAGAACATCTCATAACCAGGCTATTGTATTATGAGATAATGAATACAAATCTGTCCTTCCAGAGGCTACTTAAGTATTTGTCCATATGCCATGGTCATATTAAGACAATCAGGGGCCTTAACAGTCCCTGTGGACCCATCCCACTTTGTGTGGGTAGCTCCTGACACCTCTACTCTTAAAAGCATTCTGCTGGACTGGGGTCAGCCCACCATCACTATTCTTTGAGCATTCTTAGGCCTCCCTAGAACAGGAGTTCTCAACCTTTTTCTTTCTGAGGCCCCCCAAACACGCCATGGCCCACCTGTGCCACAATAACTGGTTTTCTGCATATAAAAGCCGGGGCTGACGGTAAGGGGTAGCAAGCAGGGCAATTTCCCAGGGCCCCATGCTGCAGGGGACAGCACAAAGTTAAGTTGCTCAGGCTTCTGCTTCAGCCCCAGGTGGTGGGGCTCAGGTCCCCAGGCTTCAGCCCCATGCAGTGGGTCTTCGGCTTTCTGCCCTAGGCCCCAGCAAGTCTAACATTGGTCCTGCTTGGCGGACCCCCTGAAACCTGCTCCCAGCCCGCAGGGGGCCCTGGACCCCTGGTTGAGAACCACTGCCCTAGAACACTGGTCCTTGTCTTCAGGTGAGTTGGGGTCTAACTCAGAAGAGAGAAGACTTGGCTCTCACAAACCCAGAGAGCTGCTCACATCTCTCCATCAGAATCGTGATTCAGTGGTAGCAGTGAGGATCCCTGCAATGCCCTCTGCTTTGCGGGTTTCCAAGTTGTTAACACATTAGGATAGTTGGTACTTCAGAGCACCATTGTTGTAGGCTGTCTGCAAAGTTATGTTTTCAAGACTTTTTTTGCAACCAAAAGAGAGATTCTGTTGTCATGTGACTCCAGGAACCCTATAGTAGCTATGCTTTAATTTGGCCCTGCCACACATTGGTGTTCTACCTTTGGCAGATAACTGTTTAAGTCTACTTCAGAGTCAGGGTCTTGGAGATCAAGAATGGAGAGTATATTAGCAATCTCTCACTGTTGAGAGGTCATTAGGTCATAAGTCTTTCTGAGCAGCAGTGCCAGAAAAGCCTAATGAGCAAAATGTGTTGGTAGATGACATACAGTAAAAAGTTGAATTTCTACTGTTACTTCCACATAGCCACTATCATATTCATTTTGAAGGGCTGTTTGCATTAATATGGGCTTCTCTCTTCAATAGTTACAGTAACCTAAAGAACATTTTCATAGAATCATAGAATATCAGGGTTGGAAGGGACCTTAGAAGGTCATCTAGTCCAACCCCCTGCTCAAAGCAGGACCAATCCCCAATTTTTGCCCCAGATCCCTAAATGGCCCCCTCAAGGATTGAACTCACAACCCTGGGTTTAGCAGGCCAGTGCTCAAACCACTGAGTTATCCCTCCCTCCAATTTTAAAGAAGTTATGTAGTTTATGGATATTAGAGATCATTTCAACATATCTTTAAGTGAGACACATACTAGTCTGACAGCACAGATTTGTATTTTTCACCATGCTAGACAGTAAGTTTGAGGAGAATTACTATTTCTCAATTTATTGATCAGCAGATTTAGTGGAGTGAAGCAAGCCTAGTAATAACTTGAAATAGGTTTACAAATAACCCCACCTGTGTATGTAGTAGAATAACATCTTCAGAGACGTGATTTGCCAAATGTACAGTAAATGTTTAATACATGTGCACATATCAACTTAAAAACTGTTTCTGGCATGCATAGGTTCATTATTTGTTTGGAGGAAATCCTGGCAAATCCTGCTCTCCAAAGATGAGGCTGGATGACTTCTGGTCACTGAAGCTCTGTCGGCCTTCGAAGGAATACCTGTTGAGACACTGCAAATACCTCATAAGAAAGCACAGGTATAATAGCCGAGCCGGTTTCTTTTGAGATGATTAATTACAAGTTGTAGCCTTTCCAACAGCTTTTTAGAGAATTTGAATACTATCTTTCATTATTTTTGTAGATATGTCATTGCCCTGATTTATGTAATGCGTCATAAGTTTCCCAATTATTTTTCACTTGTGTATTTTTCAAGATATACAGAATGGTATACTGAACATTCATGGAGTATCTGGATAGACGTTTTGTGGGGAAATAGGGAGAATCTTTGAAAATTGTTACAGGTTCCCCTATTATTTTGCTGCTTTTCAAAATAAACCCTGATATTCTTCTTGTCTCATAAAGAATTCAATAACACATTCCTAAAGCAGTGTTCTAGTAGGCGGTTATGTCTTCCAGTGGTGTTAGCAAGGCCATGTGTCCGAATTCCCCTGCACATCTGAAAATTTACCCCCTTATTGGTTCACATGTAAATGTTTCTCCGATTCATATTGACCTAGTTGGTCTATCAAAGAAAAGGTTAAGAAGAAAGTAGATGGTCTACAAGTACTTACATGGGAAAGAGATTTCTGATAGTAGATGGCTCTTTAATATAGCAAAAAAGGGAAAATGAGATCCAGGAGTTGGAAACTGAAGCTAGACAAATTCAGACTAGAAATAAGGTGCAATAACATTGAGGGCACTTAACCATTGGAATAACGTATCTAGGGGGATATTGGTTGGTTCCCCATTTGAAGTCTTTTTTAAAAAGAGTGAATCTCTTTCTAAAAGATCTGGTATAGCTCAAACAGAATTTATGGGCTTAATGTGGAAGTTAATTGGTTAATTGGCTCTGTGGCCTGTCATATGCAGAATGTCAGACTAGATCATAATAGTTTTCTCTGGCCGTAAGCTCTATGAATCTGCTAGGTGTATAGAACAGTGACTTGTGTAGTGGTAACCATTTGTTTACGCAGACCTATAAAACGGCAATGGGGCGAAACTGAAATGTTAAAATGTAACCAACCCATTTAAGACTGATTAAAGGCAAGCCTAAGGCAACCTCTGTAACTTGTTGCCAAGTAAATGTAGCAGAATTTAAAAACATTGAAATAACAATATCATTATCATTTCTATTACTGTAGTACCTAAGAGCACTAGTCATGGACCAGGGACTCATTGTGTTAGGCACTGTACTAACACAGAACAGTGTCCCTTCCCCAAAGAGTTTACAGTCTAAATATACACAGAGGGAAGCACACACAAGCAGACAGAACAAAGTGATAAAGGAATGTCACGTTAGTTCCGTATTTTTTGCTGGGAGATGTTGGTGTGTTTAGAAGGGGATAAGCTAAAGCGAAGGGACAGAGGAGACACTGAAAGGAAGAGGGGTGAGGGGGAATGGGAGAAGAGGATAAGAGTGAAGCTGGGATGAAGAGACTTGCTGTTCACGCCAGCCCTCGCCATCACTACAGAGCAGAGGAAGGTCAGTCAAAACTAGAGGAAGTTCTCCAAAGATCCCGGCTTTGGCTGCTTTTCCCATTTTGGCTGAAGTCTCCGGCTGACTCCTCTTTGCAGCTTTCTTCCAAGCCACTGCCAGCATGGTGCCTGGGGGAGGGGAGACACCATCAGGTTCCAGTGCCCCCAGAGTGCATGGTGGATAGGGGGTCTTTGCTGCTCCTCTCTACCATTCTGGGTCCAGGAGTTTGCTGGGAGGGAGGTGTGGCCCCGGCTGTGCCGCATTTCCCCCCTCCACCTCTTCCCCCCCCCCCCCCCCCCGGGTGCAGCAATCTCTGCTTTGGCTGCTTCTGCCCCCATTGGCTGGAGTCTCTGGCCTGCTTCTCTTTGCAGCTTTCTCCCAAGCCCACATTGGAGGGAGGGCAAAGATACCACCTTGTCCTAGGGCCCCCATATTGTTTGGGAGGTCTCCCTTGCAGAGTTATGTGATTGGGGAAGGGGTGGCCCCGTGCTAGAGGGATCCATTTTCCCCTTAGCACTTTCAGCTATGTTGACTGGATCAAAAAGTTACAAAGCATAGCAGTCCTCATGCTTGAGGGCTGCAAACTGATAGTCTCTGCATGTGGAAAAGAAATCTTGTCACCATTCCACTTTTGTGTTTATTGTGTAATTCACTAGCTGAACTACAGGAGTTTCTTTGGTTTTCATTAGGGATGTTGATTCATTGCAGTTAACTCGTGATTAAAAAAATGAATCGCGATTTTAAAAAATCGTGATTAATCACAGTTTTAATCGCACTGTTAAACAATAGAATACCAATTGAAATTTATTAAATATTGTGGATGTTTTTCTACATTTTCATATATATTGTATTCTGTGTTGTAATTGAAATCAAAGTGCATATTTTTATTACAAATATTTGCACTGTAAAAATGATAAAAGAAATAGTATTTTTCAATTCACCTCATACAAGTACTGTAGTGCAATCTTTGTCATGAAAGTGCAACTTACAAATGTAGATTTTTTGTTTTTTGTTTTATAACTGCACTCAAAAACAAAAGAATATAAAACTTCAGAGCCTAGAAATCCACTCAGTCCTACTTCTTGTTCAGTCAATCGCTAAGACAAACAAGTTTGTTTACATTTACGGGAGATAATGCTGCCCTCTTCTTATTTACAATGTCACCAGAAAATGAGAACAGGCATTTGCATAGCACTTTTGTAGCCGATATTGCAAGGTATTTACTTGCCAGATATGCTAAAAACTTGTATGCCCCTTCATACTTCGGTCACCATTTCAGAGGACATGCTTCCATGCCTATGATGTTTTTTTTTTTTAAAAAAAAAAGCGTTAATTAAATTTGTGACTGAACTCCTTGAGGGAGAATTGTATGTCCCGTGCTCTGTTTTACCCGCATTCTGCCATATATTTCATGTTATAGCAGTCTCGGATGATGACCCAGCACATGTTGTTCATTTTAAGAACTCTTTCACTGCAGATTTGACAAAACGCAAAGAAGGTACCAATGTGAGATTTCTAAAGATAGTTACAGCACTGAACCCAAGGTTTAAGAATCTGAAATGCCTTCCAAAATCTGAGGAACGAGGTGTAGAGCATGATTTCAGAAGTCTTGAAAGAGCAACAGTCTGATGCGGAAATTACAGAACCTGAACCACCAAAAAAGAAAATCAACCTTGTGCTGGTGGCATCTGACTCAGATAATGAAAATGAACATGTGCCAGTCCGCATTGCTTTGAATTGTTATCGAGCAGAACCTATCATCAGCATGGATGCATGTCCCCTGGAATGGTGGTTGAAGCATAAAGGGACATATGAATCTTTAGTGCATCTGGCATGTAAATATCTTATGACACCGGCTACAACAGTACCATGAGAACACCTGTTCTCACTTTCATGTGACATTGTAAACAAGTGGGCAGCATTATCTCCTGCCAAATGTAAACAAACTTTTTTGAGTGATTGAACAAGAAGTAGGACTGAGTGGACTTGCAGGCTCTAAAATTTTACATTGTTTTATTTTTGAATGCAGGGTTTTTTGTACATAATTCTACATTTGTAAGTTCAACTTTTGTGGTAAAGAGATTGCACTACAATATTTGTATTAGGTGAGTTGAAAAATACTATTTCTTTTGGGTTTTTTTACAGTGCAAATACTTGTAATCAAAAATAAATATAAAATGAGCACTGTACACTTTGTATTCGGTGGTGTAATTGAAATCGATATATTTGAAAATTGTAGAAAACGTCCAAAAAATTTAAATAAATGGTATTCTATTATTAACAGTGCGATTAATCACAATTTTTTTAATTGCATGACAGCCCTAGTTTTCATGAAAGCTGATTACATTATGGTTATCTCCAACACAATTATATTTTGTAGTGCAGGTAGCATTGCTGTGTCATCAAGCTGTGCTAAAGCCTTGGACAGATAAAGATTTAACACTTCTTGATAATAGTCATGGTGGGAGTTAGTTCACACCACCGCTGCTGTTTAGCTAGGAACATATTTTCTGCAAGGCTTTGCTAACAATGCAGGGGGATCTGTCAGTTGTGAAACATACCTTGTGAAGGATGGTAGGGAGGGAGAAAGCTAGAAACTTCCTTAAATGAAACCACTTGCAGAAAGACCATAAAATTGGAGATCCTGCATTTTTCTCTGTCTTGTTCGGGACATACACATGATAAGATCTTAAGCAACCATCTGTTCCTGCTGGTGGTGGTCTAGAGATAATTATGATATGCCTCTTAACTGAAGTGTTTCAGGCATTGTGTCTCCTAGAGTGGGCCCTGGATCTCTTGTTTTAAAGAGGGTGCTAATGCATCATATGGAGTAAGTGCCCTTCTTGCTCCCCACCAGCCCTAATAATAGTACAGCTTGAGGGTTATTTCACCTTCACTAAAAGGCATCTTTGTTTAGACTCATGCTTAAGACTACGAACAAGTGATTTATTAAGGACAGGTTTACAAATGGACTATGCTATTTCAGGGCCACTGCCGCTTTACAGCAAATAGGCGCGGGGCAAAAGGCACTCCCCTAGCAACCCTTTTTATTGCTTCCTCTCCAGAGCCCAGCTCTGTTAGGTTGATCAGGCTGTGCAGGGGAATGGACTTTTTTTATTAGTCTTATATTTTGGTGTGGGTTATTCTCATGATAGGGAGATGAGGACTAGGTTCATGGTAAAATGACAGCTACAGTTCAAAAAGAAAACAAGAAAAATACCTGTGGCACCGTAGAGACTAACAAATTTATTTCAGCTACAGTTCAGTTGGTATTTTGATTAGCTGAATGCTCCTATTGAGGATGGCTGCGATTATTAGTTGATAGCCTGAATCTAGCTCTACATTTTGTGTAGTTACTATAAATGAAGATTGAAACCATCCCTTGGGGAAATGGCAGCATTCTGTGATGTCGTACTGTGCAGTAGAAGTGGGTGCTCCTATCACACAGCTGTTAGCTAAAGTTTCCATTTAGCTTTTCAGTAAGAGCTCTTTTTTCAAGTGGCCATGTGGAAAACAGTGCATGAACAGGTAGATTTGCATAGTCAGGCATGCTCAGGTTTGAAAATTACTTTGAAAATTTGGACTTGAATGTCCTGATTTGTACTGTACAATATCTGAGGTCTCTAGTCATATGAAATAGAGCTGAAGCTTAACCAGCACTTGTTCATGATGAGTCTGGTATCCTGTCAAGATCACATGAAACAATCTTTCCTACCCTTTGACTGCTAATTCATGGTAACTTCTGCCTTTGGACCGTCCATGCAGCTTCCTAAAAGGTGTGAACTTTTTTTAAAGGCAGGAGATAATCAAAGACAGAGTGACTTGATTTAAACCAAAATCATTTATATTACTGATTTTAAATCAGCAAGCAGTAACCTTGATTTAAATAATTTATTTGCATCTTTCTTTTCGTAAAGAGAGGTTGATTCTCATTGGTTGGTAACTATTAATACATATTGATTTGCAACTAAATGTAGCCTTTACATTAAATTTGATGCTTTTTGCTAACCAAATGGATATACTATATGCACATTTTATTTAAGCAGTTATTGCTTAACATAAATGTATTCAGTTTCTTAATTTTTACTTTTTAGAAAATGGTGAACAATGTATTAAGTATTGGTTAAATTTTTTTTTATTATTTATGACAAAAACAGTATTTTCAAATTGTTCTGTTAGTTAAATAAAGCTACTTTAAATGTGCTGGATACATAAGAGAGTCAAAACATGTTTTTTGCTTTTAAAACTAATTGATTAAGTAGAGGAAGTATATCAGTAGTTAGTGAATTGAACTGGTTGTTTCTGGCCATCATGACCTTCAAGATTTTAGAACTAGTAGATCTCATCCCCTTACCTCATTTTTATTTGTAGAGTGAAAGAGGAGAACAAGCTTTCCTGCTTCAACTCTCAATCGGTTTCCCAACTTAGAATAAACTAGTCATTGAATTGAATAAACTGAAATAAAGAAAATATTCTCTCTGCAATTGCAGAAGAGGCTAATGCACTTAAGCAACCTCTGGTTCCGGGTGCTTATCCAATGACTTCCATCAGTTCAGTAGTTTGACTTTCTTTAAAACTTTGGCAGCAAATGTGATGCTTGAAATATTTGTATTTAATTTATTTTAATAAGTTGGGGTGGCCAACCTGTGGCTCTGGAGCCACATGCGGCTCTTCAGAGGTTAATATCCAGCTCCTTGCATAGGCCCTGACTCCGGGGCTGGAGCTACAGATGCTAACTTTCCAGTGTGCTGGGGGGTGCTCACTGCTCAACCCCCTGCCCCGCCCCAGGCCCTGCCCCCACTCCACCCCTTCCCCCAAGGCCCCTGCCCCTTCCCTCAAGCCTGCCATGCCCTCACTCCTCCCCCTCCCCCACAGAGCCTCCTGCACATGCAAAACAGCTGATTGCGGCAGGCAGGAGGCGCTGACTGGGGGGTCGGGCGGGAGGCGCTTGGGGCTGGAGTGCGGGAGTTGATGGGGGGTTGCTGATGTATTACTGTGGCTCTTTGGCAATGTACATGGGTAAATTCTGGCTCCTTCTCAGGTTCAGGTTGGCCCCCCTGTTTAATAAGTCATAGTAAGTTTAGGCCTTAACATATGTTGTCACAATTTCAAATACATTTATTTTAAAAAAGAAAATGTATTCTATTTAAATTAAATACAATGTAAAGAAACTGATTTATATTTTTTTAATTTTCAAATCAATTTTATCCATGCTGATCAAAGGAGATAGTCTAAACCAGAGGTCGGCAATCAAAGGTGGCATGCGGCGAGCTGAGCGGCTTGGCCCGCCGTCAGCCCCGGGGTCCCACCACCAGCACCACTCAGCGCCCACTGCTGGCCTGGGTGAAAGAACCCAGGCTGGCAGCAGGCTGAGACCCCGGCTGTCAGGAGCCCGTGGTGGGACCCCCCAGAGCGGCTCAGCCCACCACTGCTCTGGGATTCCCGCCGTGGGCTCCTGCCAGCCGGGGTCCCGCCACTGGCCCCACTCAGCGCCCTCTACTGGCCTGGGCGAAGGGAACCCAAGGCTGGTAGCGGGCTGAGACCGTGGCTGGCAGGAGCCGGTGGCCGGAACCCCAAGCGTTAGAATGTATTACTGGCACACGAACCCTTAAATTATAGTGAATAAATGAAGACTCGGCACACCACTTCTGAAAGGTTGCCGACCCCTGTTCTAAACCAAGACTGAAGAAACTCTTTATCATGGCACAACAATTGGGTTGGCACTGAGGTTCAGCCCACTGGAAAATGTGGATATAAAACTGCATCTTTTTGAAAGAAATTGCTGTCAATCTCGATTTGGCATCTTTTTAAACAGAGTACTGTATTGGCTGATGTGTCATCACTGCCCTCTACTGGGTGGAATGTCAGACCTGCTCATGTGCATGAGTGGCCTATAGAAGAAGGAAACCCTATTGCTACTATTGTAGTGAAGTCTCCATTTAGCTTTTAAAAAGACACCTGCTTTCTGAAGCAGATTATCCCAAGTTCTGTCTTCCCAAGATCCACAATGAACAAGGTAGATAACAATTGTTAAGTGCTTTTGGTACAAAAGAGTCACAGCAGCTTCCTTTGTGACCTATAAACATGCTGTCTGTTTGAAAATAGCTGCTTTGATCGATATTACAAACCATAGAACTGGAGGGGCCTTTCAGTTAATGATATGAGGGAGAAACCAATTCATCAATAACCTAATGAAAAGTCTGTGTAACTGAGAGAATCAATATCCAAAGCAAGATTATCTGTCCGATCTGTCCATTCACTTGTCTTTGGGTCAGACCAACTTGAAGTCCTAGGTTTAGTCCCTTTTGGTCGGTGGGTGCCTGAATACCATATTTTTAAACATTTGCATCCCTTGTATTCATTCCTAAGGGAATATTTTGGAAGAAAATGTGCTAATGGTTTTTTAAAGGAGGTTAGATCAGGTTTTGGACATTTTGTGTCTTGATTATAGATGGTGTTAAAACTCAAAATTCCTATCTCTGATTCTGCTGTTTGGGCAAGTGACTTCACTTCCTCATGCCTCAGTTTATCTATCTGTGAAATGGATACACCACACTTACTTGCCTAATGTTTTAGTACAGAGTACCTTACGAACAACAACTTATACGGCTTTGAGATGCTTGGTTGTTTTAGCAAAGGGATCAAAGTCATTAGCTTTGATTTCCCCTGAGCATCTTAGAATGCTGCTTCTGAGCCCAGACTTTTAGCAGGAGGGGGCTGAGCTGTCATAAAATTCATGTGCTTTAAGGAGCTATCACTGAACAATTTGCATGTGTGACATTTTCTCCCACAAAAGAGTAGGGAGTGTGTTTAGTAACTGAGCTCAAAGTAAATGAAAACTGTGCTTGTTTTGAGTATGTCTTATAATTGCATACCAGTTGCTTATCTCCTTCCACTTTACAGGTTTGAAGAAAAGGCCCAAACTGACCCACTCAATGCACTGAAATACTTACAGAATGACTTGTATGTAACTGTGGATCATTCTGACCCTGAGGAGACAAAAGAGGTAAGGATGAAAACTACCTCCTTTATTTAGTTTAAAAAAAAAAATGTAAAGGTTCATACTGTGGAACTTTTAAAACTACCTTAGGTGCTCTTAGACCTTGTCTACACACATTGTATTTCTTTAACTATACCAGAATTATTAGAAGTACAACTCCTTAATGTGGTTGCAGTTATACTGATATGAAGGTACTTATACCAGTATAGCTTATTCCCCTTATATATGGGAATAGCTACCAGTATAAGGCACCTTTATACCAGTATAACTGCATCTAAGATAGGGCATGTACCAGTATAACTGTCTATTTTTTAAAAAGCTCCACACACCATACCAAAATAGCTATCAGTACAAAAACTGTGTGTAGCGGGGGCCTTAGATTTAATTCTAATATGCTGTCTTGTGTTTGGGGGGTTTAATGAAATATAAACTCTGTATAAAATGGCACAGGCTTATAGTTAATTGGTTGTGCTATGGAAAGTGCATTATATTGCACCCAATAAAGAGAAATGCTGCTATAATGTTATATTAAGATGATGTAAAAGGATACTCGATCCCCTGAAGGTGATGTTCTCAGGATATTTTTTCATTTGGGTTGTACATATTTAAATAGTTTAAAGAATGAAAAAATTGAGCTCTTCTCCAGAATATATATTTCTCACTCTGGATTTTTTTTTATGTATGTTGATCACTAAGGCTTTTATATGGCCGTATCACGTTTTTTAGTGCACATATTTGGTTTTTCCAGGAGTAAGTTTGTTCCCATAGCACAAATGAAGCAGTAAGTTCCCAAGAGCTGATAGGAATTTCAGACAGCCTCTCTCCATTACATATGTCACTTTACAAAAGGGATTAAGGACATCTAATAGCAGCCCTAGATAACTTACTGAATTTATGAAGTTTAGGATAAGCTTTTGGGTTTTGCTTCTATGTGCACTTGTGTATAGTACTTCGGACCGTCAAAGTGCTGTACAAACGTAACCCTTATCAGTCTGTCTGTTGCCCCATTTTAACTGGTTAGGGTGTTCCTTACTTCCCTTACATTGGTGAAAATCAGAAGCAGCTCCACTGAAGTGAGTGAATCGTGTGGCAAATTGCTGGCACTACTATGAGGGTCCCGCAGTTTCTCTTCTTGTGGGGGGTTTTCAGGGCGCCGTTTCTTGCCCCTGAACTGGGGTATCAGCTGTCCCACTAGTATCCAAGAGAAGGGGAATGGAGAGGGAGGGACCCGGGCCCGCCCTCTACTCCGGGTCCCAGCCCAGGGGCCCTAGGTTAGTGGGTAAACCACTTGTACTAGTGATACTTTCCCCTGGGCTCCTTCCCTCTCCTGCTTGTGGGGCTTCCTGCCTTCCCTCTGCACAAGCCAGGTGTCCCTTTACCTAGGGTCTTGGTCTTCTTAGCCTGCCACAGCACTTCTCCAAACTCTCCTCTGCTTTCCTCCAAACTGCTCTCTGCTCCACCACCAATCCACTCTGCTTCAACTCCTCCAAACTGCTCTCTGCTCCACTCCAAACCACTCTGCTCCAACTCCTTCCTCCTCTTCCTCTGTCTGCCTGAAGCAGGGGGTTTTATTAGGTTCCTGAGAGGGCCTTAATTGACTGCAGGTGCTCCAATTAACCTGTAGCCACCCTCCCTAGTCTCCAGGGAACCATGCCTTAATTAGCCTAGGGCTTATATATTTCCCCTCTCACACTCTACTACTGCTGCTCCCTGGCCCTCCTGTATCACAATAGTTACAGTTGTAAAGCTGGTATGAGAAAAGAATTGGGCTCAGTAACTAAATGTATTGCCCTAGTTCATGTATCAAATCAGTATCAAAGCTGTGATAAGAACTTGGGAGTCTCTGACTCAAAGCCCCTTAGCGTGCTGGCTAGATCATGTAATTGTTCTAGGCAAATAGAAATGGTCAAAGTAGGTACATGCCCTAAAAGCTTTGTTTTGGGGGGTAGGGGGGTGTTACTGAAGGCCATTTGCAATATGGTGTTGGGTTTATAGGGTGACAGGACTTTGGAAAATAATTTGCTGGTATCAGGATCCTGGAAATTGTTGTTTAATTACTTTATCATAGATTGCAATTCATTTTCAGTAACATAATTGACATGCTAAGGTTATGTTGCCAGATTTAATAGATGACATATTCATACAACATGTCTAAATTGTGAGTTTCACACTGAAATTGACTCATACTAGCTACCTTCACATTTGTTCTCTCATTTGGGACAAGAATAGCAAGAAAAATAACAGGAAATTCTTGCTGTTTTTCAACCTGAAAAGTATTTGAATTAAATTTCATATAGTGCATAGAGGATTCCAAAATTTTTCACAAAGTCTCTACAAGACACTCGCACAGTAAACTGCATGCTATTCAATGTATCTACCTTGCAAGCATGAAATGTTTGAGTTGACCATGCTACCATGTGAACCTGTGATTCCAGGGAAGGGTTTCAATCCTGATGTGCAGGGCCCTAAGATGCTCTCTCTGGATTTTCAGGATAATAGTTGTAATTTCACTACACTTCCTTACTTTGCAGGCCTAATGTTGTATTTTTTGACCTCTTTCCTCTTGCTTCTCTTTGCCAGATCAATATTTACTGTTTAGCAGAGTTAGAGCAGCTGCTGAAAACCTTTTGCAACTTCTTCCTTTACAATCTCTTCTGTTCAAATAGCTTCAACTCTCATAGGCTTGTTGTATCAGAACAGAGCTGCCAGTCAGATGACTTTATGCCTCACGCTGCATTGATACTGACTGGGTGTATTTCCATGACGTCAATGTCCCTTCCGGTTATCTCATTGAGTTGGCTGCTGGCACTACATCTCCAAATGGCTCTTGTGTGTTCTTCTCAGCACTGATGGCATATTTTGGATCAAAACTGAAGCAGAAGTTTCATTGTTTCCCAGCACAGATGTCTGCATGATCCCTGACACCACTTACAACGGAGATGTGGTCTATTTCATAGCAAGGGCAGTATATCTTGTTGACTCTGTGTGCTGAATATAACTCAGCATTGTAGGACTGCTAAGTTTGATTCTCTTCAGATCTCCTCTTATGGCTGTCTCTTTCCTCTCTCCTTTACCTTCCCCATCTCCAACTCTGTCTCCAACCAACTCACATTCACTGGTCACAGTTTTGAAAAGCAGCAAGTTGATTGGATTTGTCCCTGATATAGTGTAGTTTGATTGTTTGTGGTGTTCAGTGTCAGTTGGTGTTCACATTGTGAACCACAAATTTCAGAGGTTTGTAGGCATTGCTGTAAAAGATTGCAGGATCCTAGCTTAGGAGGAGTAATTTCGTTTTTTAAACTTTGTTTCATATCTATTCAGCTGTTTTGAGTTGAGTGCCAAAGAAAACAGAGAATTTGTTCTTGAGAAACATGCTCTGGCTTTGGTAACTAATTTTGTTTAATGTATTGTAAATGAGAGACAGCATGGTACCTCCCAGAATTTTAGCATTTGTTATGAATTTATCAGGTTAAGGGAATTATATTTTTTATTTTCTATTTTTTTTAATTCTGGAATGTAGCCAAGAACCTCTTGGCATCATTTAGCACAGGGGTTGTCAAACTGGGGGTTGGGACCCCTCAGGGGTTATTATATGGGGGTCATGAGCTGTTAGCCTCCATCCCAAACCCTGCTTTGCCGCCAGCATTTATAATGGTGTTAAATATACAAAAAAGTGTTTTAATTGATGAGGGGGCTTGCTATGTGAAAGGGGTCACCAGTACAAAAGCTTGAGAACCACTTATTTAGCACATGAATGCTCATTATGCTTCCCACGGGCCATGTACAGGTCTTGGCTGTGCTGTCATTCACCAACACAACGGATTTGTAATGCGGTTCTGACTTGCGCAAATTAGTGGTGATCCCACTGGAAGTCACTTTGGAGCCCTCCAGGCAGTTCATCAGCTTCTCAGATAGAAATGGGTCTCTTGTGTTACTGGCCTGGAGACCTGACGGTTGTGGTATGCTCGGAGGTGAGGTGACTAGCAGCTCTCCAGGGCAAATAGAAAGCTATTGATTACTGCACCAGTATGTGGTGTGGATTCCTGGCAGATGAGACGAAAGGCATACCAGATACTGGAATTTGCTAATACTGATTTTAAAAAAATGTGCACATATATTTTTTTCTATTCCGTATAGACAACACAGCTGTCCCCAAATTCATGCATCTGAAAAGCAGTGACTCAGACCTAAGAATGATAAAATTAGAAGCT
Organism: Macrochelys suwanniensis; assembly: GCA_033296515.1. Lineage (NCBI taxonomy): Eukaryota > Metazoa > Chordata > Testudines > Chelydridae > Macrochelys > Macrochelys suwanniensis. Next base: position 335,222,099 of record CM065775.1, read on the forward strand.
AAATATAAGCTCCCAGTTTGGTGCTGCTGGAGGGGAAAAAATCCAGTGCTATTAATGCATGTAAACATTAGCAGGTCACCTGTTATGCTCCAGAGGCAGTAGTTTCTTGAACTTTAATGTGACTGTACCTGGAATGTTACTGTTGTTCAGGAGGATATAAACAAACCCAGAGAAAACACAGAACACAAGTATCTAAGGAATGGAGAGTAAAATAATTCTGTAGGGTGAGATTGAGAGTGAAACTTCCCTAACATTGGAAAGTGAACTTGAGTGGGGACACATGATCGCTCTATAAATAGGTTCAAGGTAACAGTATAAATGAAGAGAATCAGTCACACTCAGAAGAAGTAGAAGGAGCAATGCATTGTAACTAAAGAAGGAAATGTTTTAGGCTAGGCTGTAGGCAGTGCTATGTATAGGCAGGACTGGGTAGATCTGCTTATAATTATTTCCCGGCACTTCCCATTATAAGACCATTTTTTCAATTGTGAGTAACTTTGCCAAACTGTAACCATTTGAGCCGAAATTTTCCATGCCTGTTGTCTGCCTCAGTCTGAATTTTTTGGGAAAACTCCAGCTAGAATAGGTCAGCCATTTCTGAGAACAAGGCTAGGGAAAAGTATGTTGTGCCCATGTTGTGGGGGGGGGGGAAGAATAAATACTGGTGACCTTTTCTTTGAAGATCTCCAGCACCCCTATGCTTTGGAACAAGAACTTGAATTTGGCCTGGGTAAGAGGGAGGTGGTGATCTTTGTCAGGGATGTGCCTTTTGAAATCTCTACAAAAATCTGCCTAAATTTTGCTAAGTTATAGATAGACCTTTTGAAAAATTGCAGTTCGCACATGCTCAGGAGAGATATCTGAGATGGTAGCTGCTAAAACCTAAGAGTAGTCCATCCACACTGAGCTTGCTTGAGCCTCTCATAGCTCCTAAGTATGACTGGACTGCACGTGCCATCCCCCCAGAGCAACTGAGCATGCGCCCTTCAGCCCGGAGCTGCAGGGGTAAAGCTGGTCTCCTCCAGCTTGGGAAGAAGTCCTGTAAATATTTGCAAAGCCACTTCATTGTTCTCCTTCAGATTCCTCTTTACACACCCCTTTAGCGTGATGCCATCAAAAAAAATCGATAGCCCACCAGCAGCCAAACCACTAAGACCACAGCCTTTTATACTGACCAATATTGTCTCATTGTTTCCTTATATTCCTCTGTCTTTATCTTTCTGTTTACTCTTGTCTTATATTTAAATTGTAACTTCTTTGGGACAGACACTGTCTCTTTGTTCGGTTTGTGCAGCGCCTAGCACAAGCGGGTCCTGGTCCATGACTGGGCTCCTAGGCCCTAAGATAATACAGATTATAAATAAGTATCTTGCTGAATTAGGGCCAGAATCACTCTTTCATAAATAGCCGTTTGCAGTGGCAATGAAGCTCATCTTTAGCACTGCAAGCGCACTAAGCTTAATGATAGATTTAGTTCTGTTTTATGTATGTTTATACCTCACCCTTCCTTTGGAATCTGCACATCTCAGTACCAGAGGGATGCAGGCGAACAGGAGGAAGGTCAATAGAAATGATGAAGGGCCTTAAGGGACTGATTAAATCGTTATGGAAACATTACTCAATTTGTTTGGATAGCTCTGCTAATTGGCCACGAGCAGTACGGTGAAGAGGGGGTTGTTGTTCATAGCTGCCTCTCCCGATAGCGGAAGGGTGCAGACATGAAGGATGAATATTACTACATTGAAGTTATTCTTATCGTATTCTCGCTCTTGAGTCTCATGCTCCCAGCCTGAGAATCTTTTAATGAAAAACCCAAAACTTATGGGACTGAATGGATGGGGGTTGGCACTGGGATATGGATGATCAGGCCCCGGGTTATAGGTACCAGAAGTTATTAACCATTTAAAGGTTGCTTGGCCTAGGAACAAAAGTTGGTGGTTGTAGTTGAGTTCCTTCTGCACATCACAAACATCTATCTCATTCAGTGCTAATTGGCACCCTTAGTTGTCTCCGCTGTGCAACCAAGGATTGGATGGGCATGGAGACCATATCGCACTCATACCTAGAAGGGGCCATTCCAAGACCGAAATGATCTGGGAAGGGTAGTTCGGGAGGCGCTTGCATTACCTTTATGATGTGTTTCTTCTTTGGATAAGTAGGACTTTGATCTCTAGGGTTCTGTCCGTTGCCTTTCATGACATTCATGCTAAATTTTAAACACTGAATTCTCTTAAAACTGAAGGGAAAAGGCGGGATGGACGTGTAAAATCTATACAGTTAGTTTTTTTTTAAAAATGCAGTCGCAAAATCCTGTATGACTCTGTTACAACAACCGCTGTACTGTACATCTGAATGAACGTTGTGCTAGGTAAACACAGCACAGGCACCTTTAATGCAATTTGATGTTTTAAGAAGTTTTTGTTTGCCTTATGTAGACATCTGGATAATTTGTTTGGTTCTTGTTTTTTTCCCACAGTTTCAGCTTCTTGCTTCAGCACTGTTCAAGTCTGGTTCAGATTTCACCACTCTGGGTGAGTATTACAATAAACCAGAGATGAATTATGCTAAGCCCACAAAGTGCAGCCAGGTTTATTACTGTGATAAGATTTCTGTCACTGCTGTTGAGGTGAAACAGGGGTAGGCCACAAACATGTTAGCGCATTCAGACTGTGAAAGGGTTGTGCCTTTATGCACTGTTATAGCTGTGTTGGTCCCAGAATATTAGAGATACAAGATGGGTGAAGTAGTGTCTTTTATTGGGCCAACTTTGTTTGTGAGAGAGCCAAGCTTTCAAGCTTACCCTGAACTCTTCTTCAGATAATAAAAGAGCAATAAAAAATACTACTTCGCCCACCTTTTCTCCCAAAAGTGCCTTTAAATATTTGAGAAGGAACGTTTCTATTCAATAGTGTTTAATGCCCCAAGCCCATTTTTAAAACATCAGTCATCAGTGGTCTCAAATTCAGGTCTCAGTTGATCATTTTTCAGCTCTTGTTACACCATATGCTGCGCCATTACCCAAATAAGCAGAAGCCTTTTGGTCAAAAGAAAGGAACTTGTGTCGCGTCATCTTGGAATCCAGCAGCATGGTTACAGATTTCTGTTTGCTATGAAAAAACAGTGCAGTTCCTAGAGCAATTTAGTTGTTCTTTGCAAAGCTGGCTCTTTGGATAGAATGTCAAGAATAATAATGATGACAATGTTGTAAACTTATAAAAACAAGAAATCCCAAAACATAATTGGTTTCCCCTGACATCCAATAAGATATTTTTCATAGTTATTTGAATGATAACTTGGAGATTGACCTATGAGAAGGCCAGAGGCATTACTTGGCTTTCATTTTTCTAACTCTGTGCTGCCTAGCAGTTCCTGGTTTCATACTATGTAAGCACTGATAATTTTGGTATTAGCCGAATTGGCAGTTTGCAGCCTCAAAAATTAATAGGGTAGGGAAAAAAGACTGCACAGTTTGTCCTAATGGAGGAGGAGGTTACGCTGATCTTGTTTAAGCATTATCAACAGATACTACATTTTCCTAAGATGAATTTTAAATAAAAATTCCTTGACACGAGAGGTTGTTTCCAGTTTTTTTGTTCTGATGTAACAAGGCGAATTAGCCTCTATCACAGTGATGCCAAGGAATTATCTTCTGTAACATTCTCACTGTGTATGAGCCACAGAGTTAGATTTCCCATAGAGAGCATGTATATGCTTTTAAAGAAACTGAATACTGAAATTATATTTTAGTAGATCTTTTTCCCCTTTGATTTTGCCCTGTTCATGTAAAATATTTCAGCTTTAAAAAAAATGGTAACTTAGAAAGCATCTAAACTCTTTATTTCTTAATTGGGTAACATGGTATTCCAATTTTATGCAGTACATGATTAAGGTAATACACAAAGGTATTTTTTCTTTTAGTTCTGTTAAGATTAATATCTATGTTGTAACAATGTGGATATGTTGCACTTTTCTTTGTGTGTCCTGTATCTTTTTAAAGGAAAATTTCCCTTGTTTCAGTCAACGTGACACATCTGAATTCATGTAGTAAGAATTAATTATGATTGAAAAGTGACCCCTTTGGAATACCAGTGGTGTGAATCATAGAAATTAGAGAGGAAGTTTCAGTACCTATAAATAGGGCCCCACCAAATTCATGGTCCATTTTGGTCAATTTCACAGTCCTAGGATTTTAAAAATGTTAAATTTCATGATTTCAGCTATTTAAATCTGAAATGTCACGGTGTTGTAATTATAGGGATCCTGACCCAAAAAGGAGTTGTGGAGGGATGTGAGGTTATTGGGGGGGGGGGGGGGGTGTTGCAGTACTGCTACCCTTACTTCTGCGCTGATGGTGATGCTGCCTTCAGAGCTGTGCAGCTGGAGAGTGGCAGCTGGTGGCTGGGAGCCCAGCTCTGAAGGCAGAGCCGCCGCCCGCAGCAGAGCAGAAGGAAGGATGGCATGGTATGGGATTGCCACCCTTACTTCTGCGCTGCTGCCTGCAGAGCTGGGCCCTCGGTCAGCAACCGCTGCTCTCTGGCCGCCCAACTCTGAAGGCAGCACAGAAGTAAGGGAGCAACACAGCAACCCCCCTAAAATAACCTTGTGACACCCCCCCTGTAATTCTCATTTGGGTCAGGACCCCCAATTTGAGAAATGCTGGTCTCCCCCATGAAATCTGTATAGCATAGGGTAAAAGCACACAAAAGATCAGATTTCACGAGGAGGAGACCAGATTTCACGGTCCGTGACATGTTTTTCATGGCCGTGAATTTGGTAGGGCCCTACATATAAATCCATTGCCCTTGAGTGATTGTTGGCTTGAATGTGGGGCAGACCAACTCCAGGCTGGTTTAGAGTATGTTATAATGGATAGACTGGTGGCAGTGGATAGCAGGGCTGTATAAACAGCCTGGACTGTTAATGCTGAGGTGTGATGCATGGTTAGGAAAGACTTGGTCACAGCCAGTGCAGTGATGTGCATTTTAGAAAAGGGGATGAGGAGAGAATTGCAGGTATTCTGCATTCCTTTAAAATGTACATACTTAGCATATTTCATTGCTTAATTTATTTTGTTTTAAATTTGACTTATTTTTTTCCTGTCTTTCTCACTCCTCTAGGATTTTCAGATGTTGACCATACCTATGCGCAAAGAACTCAGCTCTTTGATACATTAGTAAATTTCTTTCCTGACAACATGACTCCTCCTAAAGGCAACCTGGTAGACCTCATCACACTGTGACAGAAAAATCACTGGACATGTGAAAGAAGAAAAAAGCATCCATTTTCAGTATTTTAATTTTTTTTTACTGCATTGATTGACTGCTGTGTGCAGTAATATGGTGACCCCTGGATCTTTGAATGGGGCTTTATACTTGTATAATGAATACCTGAGGTTTTTCCCCTTGTTGAATTAGGCTAATAAAATGTGACTGACATATATATATATATATATATATATATTTTTTTTTTTTCCTGATTTTTGACTTAAAAGTTAGCAAATGTAAGAAGAAGAAATCAATCATGCAGTTATCCTTTTTGCTTTTAGGGGAAATGCTGAGATTATTCAGGTTCTTTGAAACTGAAGATGGTTTTACTTTGGGTTTTTTTGGGTTGTTTTTTTAAATGCCCCTTGCTTTATTGTAACTAATCATGACATTTGCTTTGCCCTACTGGCTTTATTCACAGCAGTTGTGTAACTTGGCAGCAGAACACTGCTGTACGTTAAGGTAATGTGTGTCTTTATTGACTTGAGTCCTGTAATTGTACAGTGTGAAGGAGGATACATCTCAAATTTGCCACTCTCTTATAGTCTGAGAAACTGACTAACACTAGTGTGTAATTGGATTTGCTATAGAGTGTGAACATAAATATTTAGCTGGTGCTACTGTAAATGCCTGGCTTCCATTCTCTGAAGCCTTCTACTTAAAGCTGGCAGTCAAGTTTGAACCTCAGAGAAACCTTTGAAAATAGAGTGCAGGAGGTGCTGGTCCAAGCATTTCTTCAGGGATGGTTTTATGTCTGTGCCTCTACTGTGCTGCTTTCATGACAAACTTTGCAAGTCCTTGTAGAGTTCTACAGATTTGGGTCTTCCACATCCCCCCCGTGCACACGCTGCATCTCTACAGCACTTCAGTCTGGATGCAGTTTTCCAAAGCAGCACGTCTGGGTTTACGTACATGTTGGCTCTGTGCATATATTTGTGTGTGAATGTGAAATTTAATGAGGATTGTTCTCAGCAGCTTTTTTTTTTGTCTGTCCTATGTAGCCCGGCTTATTTAAGTGCATCTTAGAATTATTCTGTGCACAAAGGCCTCTCCTCTCATTTAAAGGATGGATCTATTAAAATAAGCTGAATGCATATGTCCAGAAAGTGGACTTTATTTTCTCCCTTGCAGAAAACGTTCTTTGTATGTAGGCCTAAGGGCTTGGAGCTGCACTGTCCGTAAAGTATAATGAAGGATACATGCACCTAGTGTTAGCATATACTTAAATTCAGTGCCAGAAAGCATGCAGTTCAAACTGGTTGATAAATTATATAAAGACTGTAGAGATTCATGTGTAGAGAGCCAACAGCCCATAGGACATGAATCCTGAATTTCCTGTGTCTGAGTAACTTCCACTGAATTTACTGGAAGTATTGTGTGTGCAGGGATCATGGATTAGACTTCTTTTTAAATGAAAAGAAATGACAGTGAAGAATATTTTTTTCATAGTTCTAGTATTCTTGTGCTTTCATTCAGTAGTCCCCTTCTTCCTCACATTTTGTTTTATTTCCAGTTTCAGTACATTGGAAATCATGAAGAAAAAAATTGTAATATTTAGCTTATTAAGCTATTAAACACCCAGAAATTAATAGTACGTTAGAGGCTGGATTTGCTTTAAAAACTAAGTGGTTAGACTTGACTTTTTTTTTTTTTTTCTTGAAAGGATTATAAATGTAGCTTTTTTTAAGTTACCGCTAACTTACTGTTTGGCAAGTAAATTAATGTAGTTAACAGATAGCAAATCAAAAAATCAATGGAATACACAGTTTAGCAAATACAATCTGGTTAAATGTGTCAAAGGAACAATGTCAAAAAAACAAAAACAAAAAAACCACTCTCCAGTGACATGAAAGTGTCATGCTGCAGGTTTTTTTACTGCATGTTGTAACCTTCTGGTTCTTTGCTAGATAATGGCTAGGTTAATCTTGTTGCTTCCATTAGCATTGTGCCATAGAACTGCTGTTCTGTAACTAAACTAAATTTTTCAGTCCTCAAGTACTGAGGTTTACAATGCTGTGTGTTGTTTATCTTGGGAGTATGATTATGCATTCTGTTCACAGAAACAAACTTGCTCACAACTTCAAGCGGGTGATTCTTGCTTTTGTTTTTTTTTGCTTTTTCCCCCCAAAAAACTTTCTAAGCAGTTTACCCAAGCATTTACTCTTCTAATTTTCATTTTTCTAGCAGGTGGGTTGTTTTTTTATGTTTAAATAAAGTTGAACCAAAGTGAAACAATTATATTAAATAGCAACCAAGAGTAGATTTAGTGGAGGGTCTAATAAAAACACCAAATGTATTTGGGGTAGTAACCTCCTTGAGAAGCATATCTTGCAAATCAAGCTGTGATTTAAGTGGCAACGTATTCACTTCATTGAAGTACAGCATGATCTCTGTGTGACCTGCTGAGAGATTTGCAAACATAATTGGCTAGGGGGTGTGTGTGAGAGATTTCACTGAAAACTACTGGGACTAAAATTCTCAATTTTAAAGTTATCTTTGTTATATATAGACACATAATGGCAAATATTCAGTCCTGGGCTTAAGCCTGCTCTGTGCTAGGGGCAGGTGGGGAGGTTCTGGGTGCCTGCAAGTGCAGAAAGTTCAATTTGCTAGCTTAGTATTTCCTACACAGTGACTGACAATCCTGTCTCTTATCCCAAGCTAACGGGAGTACTTGAGGAATATCAAATATTGACACACCGTTGCTGTGTACACAGACAAGGTTTACCAATATGCTCACCCCCCACCCCACTCAGTATGCACTTCATTGCTTCCAGCTGGTGATTTAACCAGCTGCCATTTCCACAGCTCCTGTCCTTTTTAAGAACTGCTTGATGTACAGCCTGACACAGCAAATGCATTTGCAGCTGTATAGTTGTGGAGCAATAGAGGCACCCTGTGGCCAGATAGGTTTATCCAAAGTGAGTATTTCCTATGGATTTGCTAAAGGGTATCCACTACTTCCGTGCCCTTTTTAAGGTTAGTAATCATCATTAAATGATCGGTGCTTTGCCATAGTATACACTGCATCTCTTGTATAGCTGATAAAAATAGGTAGTGCTCAGTTTGCTGAGAGTGTACAGAAATTCCTGTGATAGCCTGTTAAAGTACAGTTGTGATATTAGATTTTGGGGTTGTATTATGCATGGGCTTAAGCTGGGAGTGTCATTCCAGGAATGTATTCGCTCCAAGCATATGGAAATACAAAAGTCCAAACAGAAGAGATCCTCCACCTTGTTTGGAAAGGTTGTTTTAGAAGACATTTTGTTGTATAGTGCACTCACTGGATAACAGCATAAATGTAAAGACATGCTTTACTTGGTACTTGATCCTGCTGATTACATAGTGCCTCAAAACACTTTAACATAGAACCTGCTTCCTGGCATGGAGCACATGAAAGAACATGTAGTATACATGATCTCTACTTTGTAAACTTACTACCACATATTATCCACGTTGCAACTGTAGGCCACTTCATTACGTGGAAATGTAAATTGGGCATTTTAAAATAAACATTGTCCCATTTGTGTAAGTGAACACTTTCTACCAACTGAAGTCTGTAAAACAGACTATTTTAACATATAGCTGGTTTATTTGTAGCGATTTATAAGACAAAAAACTTTGTACCAACAATTTGAAGAATCAGAAGCGATAATTTAAATGTCTGCTATTCCCAGTGCTTTCTAACTAGTAGAGACTTTGAGACAAATGGAGCCAATGTCTACTGATATTGTTCTTCAGGGTGTTTGTCCTTGGGATGGTGTTCAGTAGGTAAGTTTTTGTTCACACAAAGGTTGTTTTATGTTAATGTTCCTGAGAAGCAGTGTATAAATCTTCCTCAGAAAACAAGGCCCTTTGCCTACTGCAAATTGCCCAAACTGAATCCAGTGTTGAATGTATAGTCTTAGACATGGGTCATGAACTTGGGGGAGTGGAAACTATCTCTATATCACCCCACTTGCCAATGGGTCAGAAGGCAGAAATCCATAGATGTCCATGTGTATTGTGTGTTTTAAGTATACCTGTATCTTTTGGATTCTTTCAAAAAATGGTATCTTCAGGTAAAAACACCATTTTAAACATTTTACACATTTTGCATGAGGCATATAAATGCAAGGAACAAAAGGAAGGGGTTTTTTTTGGTTTGGTTTTGTTTTAAAGAAATCAAATTGACCAACATTCTATTTTATCTGTTGTGATAGGTCTCAATGGCAGCATTCCTACAGTGGTGAGACATTAATGTTGTCTACACCTGTCTGCAGGGTGGTGGTAATTTAAACTAGCTACATTTCTTATCCATCCTGACTCTTGCCGAGAAAGTTTTGACGTATAGTTGGTCATAATCCAAACCCTTTTTTCTTGCTGATCATAGTGAAGGGTGGTCATTCCTTGTAATCAGAAGATATGCTTATTCTGCCCTTTGCTCCCATGCACAGTGTCCCATATACATAGTGTTTAGATGGGAACAGTAGAAATGTAAATACTGACCTGTTAAGTTGCCTATGATTTTGTGTGTATGTGTAAATTGCAGGTTAACTTATAAGTAAGGCCAAGGGTACTGTGTATGGAATTGTTTTCAAAACCACGTTGAAGCATTTATTTTGAAAAACCGGTGCGTGCAGACACAGTTGCAAAGGGTTTGCAAACAGACCCTGGAGATCAGACTTTAGGTAGATCTGCCTTGATAATGTACTATAGAAAAGCCTCTGCACTGATTTCTTTCTTTGAGAATCGTTTTGACTATGACACGGAGCTGGCATCCAATTTAGGCATTCTTTTCCCTGAGCATGGCGTTGCTTGAGGAAACAGTCTTTCTTGCCAGAGACATCAGTCATGTGAAAACTGGTGAGCAGAGTGTAATTCATCTTTAAGTTTGCATAGCTCTGTTCCTAAGAATGAATTGCAGTAAAGAATCCATTATCTCTGGGTGGGAGATATTGTCACATCTCTTATGTTTATTGCTTTTCCTTTCTTCTTCCCAGAAGCTAAAAAGATTTGTAATCCTGTGTGTGGAAATGTACTTTATAAAATCAGTTGCTGGAGGAAACAGACTTCGCATATTGAGAGTTTTCTTTTTTCACCTGTTTCTTCTAGGAACAAAAACCAGGAAGTCTTACATTGCTTATGAATGAATCCTATATCCAGTGTAGTAGGTTGTATGTCTCTCTTTTTTTCCTTCAATAGTTATTTCGCTCGTGAGATGGGGAGTATAAAACAAGTCATAAATTTGCTATAGCCCGCTATCGGCTGGGTTAGAGTACCACACAGATGATAAAGCGTTTCAAAACAAGCACCAGTGTAAACTCCACTCAGAGGTGATTAGACAAAGGCTATGTACACACTACATCTTAAGTTGGTATAAATTATGTGGCTCAGGGGTATGAATAAGCCACCCCCGAGTGATGCAAGTTACATCAACGTAAGTGCTGGTGTGGACAGCATCATGTCAGCGGAAGGGCTTCTACTACTGCTCGCAGGGCCTGGAGTAATTAAATTGACAGGAGAGCTCTCTCCTGTCAGCAAAATTGTCATGAAGTTACCTAGCATAGGCATGCAGTATATCTGCCCCAGGCCTTATCTTGATGACTGGGCAAGTAGACTTTTGCCGTGTTGAGAAATGCTATAACTTTTAGTGAGTTGGGAGTAGGTGTTGGCGAAGGAATTTAGAGCAGGTGACTTGGTTTAAGGAAATAAACTGCTTGTGTAACCTGAGCAGACTACAGTAATTTAAAGGGACACAGTCAAAGTTTCTACGTAAAACAAAACTGCTGTGTAATGAGAAATGTACAAATCCTAATATTAATACACTTTTGATGGAGTTATAGTGCAAATTTTTTAGTTGAATGCCTCCCCACTACCCGAGCAATGTGAGAAGCAAATACCATTGCATTGGTGTAGGAGCACCAGAAAGTGAATCTAATTGATATGTGAAAGTACATACTCCATGGCCAAGTCCAATTTTATTGTTGAGGGTAGCTGAGTGTAGTGGGAAAACTTAAGTCAGCATAAATGGGAAAGAGTAAAATAGATAGTTAAACTCCTTTACTATTCTGAGGTAGATTTAGTAACAAAAGTAAGGGATTTAAAATAAAAAATATTTCGTCAGCGACCCTTTATTTACACTGTTTGAAATCAAACCCCAACTACTGTATTGTTGCCTTGTTCATCGCATCAAAAAAAGCCAGCCCTGTGGCCTAGGGGAAGTGCTATGTGCTGCCATGAGGGATACCCTGTAATAGAGATGGAGTTCTCTCCTGTATGGTGTTGGGACATGGGAATTCCTGACATTGCTCTACAGCAGATTCCTCCCATCAGTTCGAGCCCTGGTTATCTCCAAAGGCGACATATGTTCTTGACGGGAGAGAAGCAGAAGCAAGATGTGGGGGTGGAAGGAGATTGAAACATGGTTGAGTGGGGTTGAATTAAGCAAAGATGATTGCCCCTTCAGGGGCATGGAGTTTAAAATAGCGGCTGAGAGAGACCTGTAGGATGTAATTGCATCTGGACTTCAAAAGACTATAAAAAAATCTTTCAAGAGGCTGCTAAGGAATCTTGATAACTATGGCATGGAAGGAGGGGAAGCAGTCATAGACTGAACACTGGTTTAGTAGTAGAGAGGAAAGGCATGAATAAGCAACTAAGGGCTTGTCTACACTACCGCTTAAGTCGATGCAAGTTCTGTCGCCCAGGGGTGTGAAAAAGTCACCTCCCTGAGCAATGTAAGTTACATTGACTTAGAGTGGTAGCCACACTGCACTATGTCGGTGGGAGATGCTCTCCCGCCAACCTAGCTTCCGCCTCTCGTGGTGGTGCTACTATTCTGCTGATGGGAGAGCGCTCTCCTGTTGGCATAGTGCGTCTTCACCACACATGCTACAGTGGTGCAGCTGCACCAATGTAGCACAGTAGCGTAGACTGGCCCTAACTTTTGGCTATAGGACGATGTTAATGTGTATGTAGACTAGTTGCAACTAACTCAGAAAGTACCCGGAAAAAGATCTAGCCAGTATTGTGGCAGCTTAACAAAAACGTCTGCTTGATTCAGAGCCAAAGAGTGAAGATGATGGGCTGCATTACAATGGGGATAGAGAATAATAGGAAAATATGGTATTGAAGCCATTACGTAACTCAGTAAAGTGCCCTCCTTGAAATCCTGAGACTTCGTCATTTTTACCAATTAGCACTTTTTCAGCTCTGCGCAGTTGGCCCAGTGTATTATCAGTAGCTAACACTTTCCTCTGAAAACCACTGGACATGGTTCATTTATTTATGTGAATACGATTTTAGAAGATACTCTAGTGTGCGCAGCTTTGTACTGTCTGCAGCATAAGGACATCAGCTTTAAGGTATTTAATTATTGCTCTTACTTAGCTAGTGCCAGTTAATTGAATTGGTAAATGAGGATTCTGCATATACACTAAAACAGCGGTTCTCAAACTGTGGGGTCACCAGGGCTGACTTAAACTTGCTGAAGCCCGAGCCCCACTACCCAGGGCCTAAGCCAAAGCTTGGGAGCATCAGCCCTGGGCCTCAGGACTCAGGTTGCAGGCCCCCTGCCTGGGGCTGAAGCCCTTGAACGTCAGCTTGGCCCCCCTGCCCGGAGCGGTGGGGCTTGGGCTTTGGCCCTGGGTGTGGGATCAGGCTTTGGTCACCGCTCCTGGGGTTGTGAAGTAATTTTTGCTGCCAGAAGGGGGTTGCGGTGCAATGAAGTTTGAGAACCCCTGCACTAAAAATACCTGGAGAAATAGAATTGTTTGGTTGGTAACTGGTGTTGCCAGCTGTCGGCTCTGTTTTGCTCATGTAATACCAATGACACTTGAGGAATCAGTCATTCGCTTCCAGGTTTCTGGCCTTTTAAAAAGATTTCTTGGTTTGATGGGTAATCTTTGCCACTTCAGTGAACTTAAGTGTTCAGGAAACAGGGTTTCTTTCTTCTCCCTTCCAATAACGTTTGTTGCTAGTCTGTACTATCGAACAGTACTGATGGATGTCACTTTGCTAAACTTTTGAAAATAAGTGGTGACACATTGACACTGGTCTGAAACAACCAGGGATAATACCTGGCCCTACTCTTTCAGCAACTTCTCCAGTGTCTTAACCTATGTGTTTTTAGTTGTGCCATTCTTTGGTTTCTTTGAAGGGGAGAGGTTAAAATGTTAGTCATCCTCCAAGAGGAGTCTTAAGGCTTGTCAGTAGTGAGGAATTTGACCAGAAGAGCTGTTGCCGAATAGCTCCCCATGTGGAACTACTCTGCTTTGGAAGTGAACTAATTATTATGGAATAAGACGATTTTTATTCCAGAATAGTATCCACATGGGGGTTTATTCCAGGTAGACATGCCCTTGCAAAGGAGGGTTCCCTTTGGTGTAATGCAGTGTAACACCACACCTGACTTGCCATGCAAACCTGCTCTTAGAGGCGTTGGGGGTTGAGGTGACAGAGAGAGTGGGATGTGGTAGATTAGCGCAGTTTTTCAGAAGTCTGACCTCACTCATGTATGGCTCAGTTGTAACAATTAAAGCAGCAAGTGCATAAAATCCACAAAAATCTTATTGAGCAAGTATTAAAAGAGGAAAATAATGTGAGGATTCGGTTGTCATTACAGATGATGCAAGAACACGTCGAGAATTATTTTATAATCCTACATGTCACTATAGTGCACAATACTATACTACACTATACTATACTAGTGCTTGTGCACTATAGGACCTGAATTGGGGAGGAGAGTCACGTTACTCTAGAGGTCCTATTTAATGCAGTTTGTTGAGTGTATTTAACGGCACAGAATACAATTTGAAATCTCCTGTCTCTCTCTTGGCTGTTATAAGATAATACATCTCTTCTTGTTGGAAAATGCCGAAATGATCGGTTACAGAGGTACCAGATGGCAATGTAGTTGAGATTGGAGAAGTATCTGTGTTGACACAATGTGAATCCAGTCTCGGGTACAAATTTTGAATCCGTGCCCCCGTAGTTCATGGGTGGTTCAGATTTGGGGTACAGGTTTGGCCACTAGAGAGATAAGTACTTAACAGCAAAATGTGGATTCAGGTCTGGATTCTGAAGTGCTCACGTCACTTGTCTTGTTGTAAAGTAGCAATTAGTGGAAGCATACTTTACCAATATTTATCATTGTGATCTGCCTGCTTTATTATGGGAAAGCACTCAATTTAATCAGTTTGAGGAATGATCTTTATTTCAAATCAGTCTCTGTAATAATAATAATAAATAGCTCTTGCATAATGCTTTTCAGAGGTAGATCTCAAAAGTGCTTTATAGGGAAGGCACAGAGAGATTGTAACTTGCCCAAAGCCGAGCCAGAGGCCTAGCTGGGAATAGAACCCAGGTCTCCTGAGCTCTAGTTAGGTGCGCCATCCACTAGACAACACTGCCTTTCAGTCCATTCTTTAGTCCATGGAGAATTAGACCAGTTGACAAAACTATTTTTCATGTGTGATGAACTAGAGAGAGGCCTCCTGTCCAAGAGAAGGGGAAGCTAAGTGGAAGTGCATAACTTGTTTCTATTGGCTGTAGTTTTGACGGTGTAGCTTATGCCACAGCTGTGAATATTGGTGTATTAGATTGATGTAAATGTGTGGTAACACAGTATTAGAGTGAGGAGTTCTTTAATATTTATTAACATGGGCACAGTGCGTGTTTAATCACTGTACTGTCCCAAAAGGGTTGCGTTAAAAACATTCAGGTTGTGGTCATCAGAATTTTTATGCAAGATTTGTGTTCTCTGGAATCCACCTGTGTTCTGATGATCCAAAAAAGATAATTTGGGGAAACTGTTAAAATGGTATATAGAACACTGTGTGGCTCAGGCGTTTGGCCACAGAGCCTTTCACCTCTAGGACACTGATTGAAATCCAGCAGAGATTGGTTATGGTACCATCTAATGAAGTCCTCACTACAGTCTCAAGTGACCCCAATACAAATTACTCCAGTTAGTTCAGATGGTCTGTGGTGTCACTCTCAGCAGAGGGGCAAAGGATTGAATGGAGATGAAGCCTGGGTTACCCACGTATGCCTGGGATTACACCCCTAGGCCTCCAGAACAGGGCTGTGTCCTACCAATAGTGAATAGTGTGCAGGGACCTTGTATTACTGTTGCCTATGTTGTGCCTGAGGTTAACTTG
Organism: Macrochelys suwanniensis; assembly: GCA_033296515.1. NCBI lineage: Eukaryota > Metazoa > Chordata > Testudines > Chelydridae > Macrochelys > Macrochelys suwanniensis. The sequence continues at coordinate 335,237,505 of CM065775.1, forward strand.
AGGACTTTAAATTTCCAGGATTGCCAGTACAGCACCTTTCACAAACACGGTCATTAAAAAATAAATGTAAACATTTGCATTGATGCGGCCTCCTTTAGTTTTAAGTCCATTTTACTTTTAAGTCCTAAACTGTTAATCTGGGCCAGTTTCTACGTGGAGGTAAACGCCAAGCTCTTTTTACCTGCAGTGACCCGAGTTTGGGGTTTGGTTTCTGAAGTTAACACCCAGAACCCCAGTGAGCGCCTTCCTTCTAGGTGTTGGCATGCCATCACCTATTGCATCAGAGGAAGAGAACTTTCAACTCAGGCTTTGGCATAGCAGTGAGGGCGGGAGCAAGATGAACAGTCCTGCATCTGTTTCCTTGTAACAAGCCTGCTGAGATTCCATTGATTGGTTTGGAGTTTAACTATTTGAGGGCCGCTTGAATTTAATTAGCAGCATTCAACGTCAGTGTCACGTCGTAATTCATTAGCCAGGTGAACACAGGTCAGGATAAACTGCTTTACAATTGACCTTTTTAAAAGTCACATGTGGAAGATGAATATCTTTGTGACTTTTTTTTTTTGCACATTCCAATGGACAGCAGTCGATCATCCAGGCCTTCTTCCCAGTTCCTTACTCTATAGCATGTTCTTCTCCATTGTGACTATTCATTCTTCGCCAAGGTCCAGTGCATGCCTAATTTCCTGATGCTGATGTACTGAGGGGAACTCTTCTTGAACGGACGCTGTGGTGGATCACTTTCATTCCCTTCCTTCCATCAGGGCATCATTGTGACCATTTCTGCCCAGAGCGCCTCAACATCACTCCTAAAATAAGGAGTTGCTACAGATTGTGCCAGCCCTGAGCCACGCTCTCCTCGAGACCTGCTGGCCCAAGAACAAAGGACATGAAATCATGCACGCCGATCCCCCAGCAATAGCGTTACGTTCTGCCACTGTACAGGAGGGAGCTGGCTATTCACATCCCTCCAAACAACCAACATTCTGGTCAGGACCTAGAGGCCCCAGACTGTAATAAGACCTCATTCCTAGGGTGGCTTATGATATCATATTGCATCAGCACTGTGCTAGCTCCTTTGCAGAAGTCTGAGGACAGGGATCTTGTCTTGAAGTCAACATGCTAAATAATGGATTTGGGATTATGAAAAGGGCAGGGGGGAACCTTCCACTTGTGTAATGTAGATATTAATAGTCAAAACCGTTAATTCCCAGCTTTCAGGGTTTATTGTAAATTGCGGTCTCCTCTGCCCTCCTTCCCTATTGCCAATGGGAAGAGAAATAGAGCAGGGACAGGACGGAGGGTGGGCCTCATAATTGGCTGTTCCATATGCAAAGATTTTTGAAACCTCCCCTCCCTTTCCACCTCCAATCTATAAATTCGCACCATTAGGAAAGAGTGTGTCCTCCCGCTATCCAGATTCCTTATAAATTACCCACCTGGCCCCTTTTTAAAATGAAATTAGTGCAAGAGCAGCATCTTCAAAATGCCAGGAGTGCACTTGAGGCAGGCTTTGCTGTCTCTCTTCTCCACACGAGAGCATTACATTGATGTATAATGTTAGACAACGCTTTTCCGCTCGCTGTGCCCAGCTGCAAAGAGAAGCCAATCTATTTAGAACGTGTTAGGACATATCAGATGTAATACAGAATAATCAACAAACCAACCAGAAGCGGCCATCTTGAAAGATGAAAAGTAGGACCTAGAAAATGCATCTGACAACTGGACGCAAGGGAGATCCAACTGGAAGATGTTATAAGGTTCCTTCTACTTAAAGCTTACCAAAAAAAAGTGGGCCAACTTAGGTGAACTACTTTTAACTGAAAATAGAAGAGGTCTATACCGAAATCTCAGCTCCCACTGACACACCTACACTGTCCCAAGCTTTGTAGATACTACAAAGGCACATGTTTCTCAATGTTGATTTATAGTATCTAAATTACCTAATATATCGCTATCCAAGGTATTGAACCAATTGATGCACACAGAACACTGCAGGCTGCTAAAGCTGCCTTTTCACAGAGTATCTTGTCGTACGGGAGAAGGTGATCTTCGAAATCTTTGGGAAACGACTTAATTCTGTTGTAAGAGAAAAGTGATTTTTAAAAAGTGTTCGTCTTCAGCTCTGATACACTTTTCTCAATTTACAAGTGAATAAAATGACTTCTAACTGCAGAGATTCTGGGATCTAAACACCAGCCGTTCTTGCTATCTCTGATATCTATTTCTGCTGTCAGCTTTGCTGCTGCATGAGACAGGCGAGTAGCCAGCTTGCTTTCCCAGAGCAGTGTTGACTCTCCTGCAGGGGTGAACAGAATTCATTAATTTGCTTTGGTAAAGCTCTACATATAAGACTTAGTAAAGCATGGGGAGCAGCTATGTTGAGTAAGAAGCTGGATTTTTTAAAACTTTCCATCCTGTAGCTATACTTGATGATTCTTCAATTACCAGGATATTTTAAAAGGCAGAATAGCATTGAAAACTTAATGTTTTCCTTTTTGTCCTCATCTGTTGAAGGTTAATGTCTTAAGGTTGCCCCCTTGGGGTGAGAGTGAGCACCTTGCTTACTCCTGTGTCATTCTCTGGATTAGCTACAACCCTGGGCTCTGGTTGTAGGGCTTAATCTTGCAAACTGTTCCTGCAGAGTTCATGGTGAAACTGATACGAGGTCTGTGTAGTGTTTGCAGAGTCTGGCTTTAAATCAATGGCCTGATGGCTGGGTATTCAGTCCACTAACTTGGACCCTCTAGTTCATTGTGGGATATTGCGAGATTGCATTCCAGCAACTTCCGCATATGTTTATCAGATGGATTTTACACATGCGAACTTTGAGGTGTGACCTGGCATCAGGTCTTTGTAAATGTTTTCCCTCCCACCTTAAAACACCTAGAGCAAGTTTGTATCTCTAGGTTCACTGGCTGCTTGGACTAAACTGTGATAGTCTCAGTGGGTGTCATTAAAATCTCCACACCCAACATTTGTGGGACAGAGATGCACCAAGTCCTACGTATATAGAGAGGCTGTAGTTATTTACAGTACCTTGGGCAGTGACTGCAGAGATTTTAATGCTGCCCACCACAAACTTTTCCCCTTGTACCATTTGGGCAAAGGGCCATTATCCTCCATCCCACTATCCTGAGTTATTAGCACTTGTGCATCTAATTGATGATTTATAGTCATGATAATCTGGGAAAAGGATTGAATCTTACATTGCATGGTTCCCGTTAATGCTAAACGGAGTTGCGCCTGCACATAAAGAGAATATATGTTTGACTGTTGTAATAGTCTTTGAACTAGAACCTCATTCCTTACCCTCCACCCACATTAAGCTCCCAAAAGCTCTCTCCCATATGGTGCTTTGAGATCTGACCTTCCCCTAGTCAAGAATTTGGCACATCTACATTTCTAGGACAGTCCTAAGTATACTTGTGCCCATTTGAGTCCCTTTCGGTGGACATTCACGGATCATTTGCCTTCCCTTCAACCCCTGCCATAGGAGATCTGGACTGAGAGTTACAGGAGAACGTTTGAATCAACGAGGGTCCTGCAGAGACACATCCTGTGAGTTGCAGCGACATTTTCATGAGCAGGTAGAGGTCTGTACTGAATACTCCTACAGAGCTGACGGAGCTCTTAGGACACAAACCACATTAATAATGAATGCTCTGAGATACTGACAGGATTGTCCATCTGCATCTATCCCCTCTTCCTGACCCACCACCTCCGCTCTTCAGATTTTTGTTTTTGCAGCTTGGAATGTTAATTTCCCTTCTCTGGCCCTTGGCAATGTTCTGATTCCTGGATTGATAAATATGTAAGCACTGCTCTGTGAATAAATGAATGGGTGAGCTGGTGAACAATGACAAATGTAGAATTCCACTGTATGTAATGTACATATGGAAAGAATGTATTTTCATTTTTTTTCTTAATAAAAATATATATACCAACAGAATGTGCTATTTTGGCTACTGTGTGTTCATTCCAGTACCATTTTCTCCTAGGAACTGAATGCAGCTTTTGGAGGGGGCACATGGAAATTGTAATTTTTTTTGGTACATATTGAATGTATATTACAGATTTCCACAAAAAGAATTGGGGCAAGTCTGTCTAGCATTCTTATATGCCACAAAGAGAGCTGAAAGGGTATCCTGAGTGTCCATGTGCCATGGATCTGGTTCTTAACAATCGATCACAGCTTTTGTATTTGTAAGTAATATACAGTCAGAGCATAAGTGAGTGGGGGGGTGGGGTGGGGGAGAGATGCATAGATGGGATAGAATGCAAACAGTGAAATGTACAGGAAACACTCCCCCCACCCTCCATGGAACAGCCCAGCTGCTAGCGTGTTTCTGGGTTTCAGACACTGTACGGGGATTGTGATGAGGTGTCCACTCCACACAGGCTTAGGAGCAGTTCATGGAGGCCAGATGGGCCAATTAACCTAGTAGATTAAACACTGAAAGGAAAGCCCTAATTAGAGGAACAGGCGGGGCCTATATAAAGCCAGGTAGCTGGCTGCAGACGGGGGCTGTTGGGAAGTGCTGCAGGGAAGTCGGCTGCAGTCACTCTCTGACTGGAGGGAGTTGGAGGCTGGCAAATACAGAGGGGGGAAGCCATAGAAGTAGACAAAGGCCCAAGGAAACAGCAGCAAGAGGTAGGAACGTACAGGACTGTGGCTGCTTGTTAGAGGGTCCCTGGGCTGGAACTCAGTGTAGAGGGTGGGCCTGGGCTCCTCTACCAGCCAGTGGGAAGTGGCAAGGGCTTGGAGATGCCAGCCAGCGGGTCTGGACTTTGAGTTCCCCAGAAGGGGAGGACCTTAGTGACCTGGCCGGAGAGCCAAGCCACAAAGAGGAAACTGCAGATCTGGGAGTGAGCAGAGCAAAGCAGGATGGGGAGAAGATACTGCTGGAGGGAAAGCACAAGCCTGGAAGAGTTAATTCCCAGGGTGGCCAGCAGGAGGCGCCACTCACAGTGAGTAGATCCTGTGACAGGGATGTTTAACGCAACGCAATCTTAGACATTGGAAATATACTTGCAATTTACGCTTAAGTTGTGGCAAAGTCCCTTTAACGCAAGTGATTCCCCCCCCTTCGTCCCAACCAAAAACTAAGTCCTGTTGTGTACACAAGAATGTTTATTGACAGAAATACATGGTGTCTTCAAAATATATTTTGTAGGAAAATGCAAGAACTATAATCTCTACAATCCAGTTGCTCAGTAACTTCCAGTGTAAATCAGACTCCTGTCCCTGTGAGAGATGCCACTCTACAGCACGCAAGATGGCTGTAGTCTGCACATGTGAAACAGTCAACAAACAAAATAGCCTCTTTCAACCTGTATTTTCCCTCCCCACAGTCCGTTTTGGGTAGGATTTTGCTGTGGTGGCAGTAATATAAACCTACTGTCCGCTAGACCATGGCATATGACTGAGCATAAAATATGAATTATTTACACTTTTCTTCTATGATTCTGAAAACAAGTCTTGCAAGAACTTGTCTTACCAAAATGTAAAGGTAATGATCTCTATTTGTACAGTGTCTCTTTACGTTAAAGCTATTGTTTTTGGGAGGATTTTCATATTTTTTTTGGGTCTAATACACACACAATTATGGCTACATTATACTATGAAGTTTTAAGGCCAAATAGGCTCAAAGTTGCATTTTCTAGTTCTCCTATTTCCTAGCGGACTTTGAAGAACACAATTTACTCTGCATCGCTTTCCATTCTTCGTAGGAAATCTTTATTTAAAATGTGGGAGGAAAAAAATCTATATTTTAAGATTCTTGTGGTTTAAAAAATATGGTGTATGGAAAAATAAATAAATTTCACAATTCCCATTGAAATGTTCAGTCACTGCTTACTGAGCCATGTTGTTTGCGCTGAATAAGACCTGTAATTTCAGTGTCAGGCCCTGGATCTACATAGAGTTCTTCCAATCTGTGATATCCGGTCTCTGGACCCAATTCAGCAAAGCAGTGAAGTATATACCTGATTTCATTAGGGTTTAAGCATGCACTTAAAGCTGAGAACCACTTTCTGCTCCAAGTGCATTTTTTTGATCTTGCTTCCTCTAACATAAATAGCAACGTGTATTTAAAAAACAAAACAAAAAACACCCTAGCCTGCTTAAACACGTGGTTTTCCTCTGTGGTTAGGGTGAGAGAACGAGACAGATGTTAGTCACATGGCAGAAGGCACTCAGATACTCTCGTGATGAGCATAGTATAAGAACATATATAGAGTAGAAGTTAGTTGAATAGGGATGATTTGCTGAATTGAGGCCTTTATGATAATATCCTGCAATTAAAGATTCCTTGGCACAAACAAGCAGAGACTCAACATTCTGTAAAAGGGCAGACGCACCAGCTTACAAATGGATGAGTTGTCCATTAGAACAATGGTGAATCAAGATGGTTATGAAAGTTATTAGAAACGCCGAGACCAGCTCCTTAAGGCTTTTTGTAACCTCACAAGGGCAGGTTGAGCCTGTTCAAATATGAAAACAAAGCTGCTTGTTCTAATGCAACAGCATGCTTCAAAGACTCTCACTTGGCCACTGTTGGTCAGATTTAGCCATCACGCTTCACCCTAGAACACAGCAAGTGTCTTCTGGACCTACCAAAAATCTTAATCTGCAGTGTCCCATTGGCAAGCTATCGCCTGAAATGTTCATCCCCTTAGTTTGGATCAGATTCTCATCCCACTGATGCAGGCGAAGAAGTACTTGCCTGTGGGGGTACTCCTGGCCTCTTTAGTGTGGCTGCTCACAGAGCACTGGGCTCGGAATCTTAGCTTTATTTCCCCCCCAGGCAGTGCACAAATATGCAAAGTGTGCTAAGTATATTGCCACACCACTAGCAGTGATATTTACGTATGGAACATGCACCGGTTTAAACACTTTTTTCAGACTTTCAGTGTATGAGAGAAGGGGGAAGGGTTACTTCATATAAGAGTTTATCGATTCGTTGTACCGGGTACTCTGTCCTGGTCGAGATCCCTCCCTTCCCCCCCCCCCCCCCCCCAAACCTTTAACCTGTGTGAATACCTCGGATGGTTAACACCTGAGACTCCAAAATGTCTGTTACTTTTTCACCATTCCTGCTGGTCTGCACTTTTCTCAGCCTGGATATGGAAATGCGTAACACTCCGCGCATAGCTCTCTTCCTCCATAAATCTGAACCTGCTCTACCAAAGATCAGAAGGGTAGCCATGTTAGTCTGGATCTGCAGAAGCGACAAAGGGTCCTGTGGCACCTTATAGACTAACAGACGTATTGGAGCATAAGCTTTCGTGGGTGAATACCCACTTCTTTGGATGCAAACGAAGAAGTGGGTATTCACCCACGAAAGCTTATGCTCCAATACCTCTGTTAGTCTATAAGGTGCCCCAGGACCCTTTGTCGCTTCTACCAGAGTAAATATTCCCCTCGATTCACAGATCAGGATCTTGGGTAACATTTTCCCATATTTGTACATGTCAGACACTTAAGCACCTCGGGCCCATTGACTTTCACTCGTAGGCTCCTTAAGTGCCTTTTGCTTTTGAAAATGGGACTTCGGTGCTGCTTCTGGAAACTTTCCCCTTTGAGAGCACAGAGATTAAGGGCCAGATTTGTAAAGGTATGTAGGTGTAATGCGGACAGACCCTGGGCGGGATCAAAACTGGGACCTCTGAAGTTTGGTGAATGAGCCTCTACTGCATGAGATAAAAGCCATGTGCCTCTTAGCTGAGGCTGTAGCAGACTCATCCATCTCTAGATGGTCTAGGTGCCACTAGAAGTGGACAGAACACATCGAGCAGGCCTGGGTTACATACTTGCACTACCTGAGGAAGCGTGTCCCAAGCTTCAGAGACTTCCCCGTTGATATCCTGGACAAGCTCCCACTTGTAACTGAAACCAAGGGGAGTTAGGTGCCTAAATACTTCTTAAAATCCACCCTGGCATATCCCCTCTTCCTGACCCACCACCTCCGCTCTTCAGATTTTTGTTTTTGCAGCTTGGAATGTTAATTTCCCTAGAAGCTAGGTCATCAGACTCCCAGTCTAATACCCTGTCCTCAGACCACAGTGTCTTCAAATTAAGGAGGTTACTTTCAGTTTCTGCATCTCCTGAACCAGCACACGACACACTCTGGGTTCACAACGGTGCAGATTAATTAAAAGGGACACCGTCCACTTGAGCCTACTGTTAAAAGGTTTAAAGTAACTTGTTACCACTACACCTGCCCACGAGACTTCCTGTCAGCTATTGTGGTTTCACAGTTCCTATCTTTTAAAAAGTTCTCGCTGCTGTGTTAAAGACCCACAAAAACAAGAGAGGCTGGTTACACAGGGAAACTGAACCTGACCATGAACTAAGTGAACAAACCGAAAAGGCAGAGGAAAAATAATTATCTAATCGCTTTCCGTTACAGAAGATAAACAAGATGGTCCTTGCAACAGGAGAGAGTACAGTGTTTAGGGCCGGAAGTGTGATTCCTTTTTAAAGTGGATGGTGTCCCTTTAAAAAGAGAGCAGAAGTAATCATTTTGGGTTTTGTGCCGTCAAAACCCTTTTTTTAAAAAATGCACCTAAATTTGGAGCCTAAATAAAAGCAAGCTCTTTTTAGAGAAAAGGATAAATTGTCGGGGCTTAGGGAGATTTTTTTAAACATTGGGCTGAAGTTCTTATGTAGGCAAAAATCTCTTTGATTTAACCAGCTGTTCTGCCGGCCCGAGGGCTATCGGGGCTCTGTCGTAGTGTCTGACACGGATAACGGACTCTTCAGCACCAGCATCCCGGCCCTACGCTCTGAGCCACACAAGGATCCCCCTTGTGCCCATGCCGAGCTCCACTGACTTTGGTGAGCCGCAAGGGGGGCATGAGGGTCTGCCGGTGCCGATCAGATGGCAGGATTGGGGCATTGCCGAGTTTCAGACGGAAATACCCTGTTTCTTGTACCCGCTCAGACTTCTGCTTCTGGCCTTTGGACGCCTTTTGCGGGTTCTTAAACTTAAGCCTGTGCTGGCGGGAGACTTGATAGATAAGAAACCTGGGAAGAAATTCAGAACTTGCTCAGATCTAGCTCCTGTATACAAAGCAGCCCTGGGATGATGTTGGGTCCCGGGGGGAGGGACAAACACACCCTGCAAACTCACCTCTAGGTCAGACATTTTTTTAAAAAGTCTCAGAAATGTGAACTCTTCTGTTCCCTCCCCCAGCACCTCCTGTAATGACATTTGGATCTTCCCTGTAATCCTGGTGTATTTCATGCTAAAGCAGCGATGCCCCCTCTAGTGGCTGGACTCTGTACAGCGGCTTGACTTGACTACTGCCCCCCAAGCTGCTCCTTTTGCTCATACTTTATTCACTGGTCCATCCCTGCCCATGACCCAAGCAAGGGCAACACGTGGGTGGTGGCAACACTTAAGCCCTGCTCTACGGTGCCCAGCCATGAGGGGGAATAGCGCTGCACTGTTAGCGTGAGTCACGCTAGGCTCTGCTCACAGCAGCTATGCCCTTGGAAGTGCAGCTCACTGTAGTTTGCCCTCTGCTGATATGCAGGTTCAGAGGCCCAGACTATTTGCCTTCTAAGGTGGCGACATGAGAAGGTGGCTTTTGCTTCACTGACACTTCCCTGCTGCAAACTCTCATGAACACATTAGCTTTAATGTGTAAACCAGATTGGCCCCAAAACAATAGAGCGTTTGTGAAATTCATAGCTGCCCTTTCATCTCCGCTGCAAGCAGAGGCCTAAGCAAATTCCCGTTTGCTTTATAGGTGACTGAGTTTGTGGGAGCTGCTAAGCTGAGGACCCCGCCGCCACAATTATTCATAGGCAGGAGCAGAGTGTAGCTACCCGTATCTATAATACAGAGGTGCAACCTACAGAGGACAGATCCCAGCACATTTTGATCCAAGCCACTAGGCGGCTCAGATCAAAAAGAATGCTGCATGCTGGGAGATGTAGTCTCCACACCCTGCACTTCTGTTCATCCCCGCGGTTACACTGTTAACGAGCTCCAGGACACCTGCCCTACTTAGCTCATTGGTGAGTTCCCTATGCCGTCGGTAAATCCATAACCCGGCTGGCTCGTGTGAAATTGCTGCGATCTTTCTAAAGTAATTCAGCTGCTGCGTGGCAGAGCAGATTTAGTGAAATGGCCTTATCCTGGGCTCCTTTGTTAATAAATCTTTGGAAAGCGCACAGAACAGCGGGGCTCTTAAAGAAAAAGGTCTGAAGGTCAAAATCCAGCCCTGGATTTGCCACTGAAGTAAAGTCTTATCAGAGTGCATCTCAGCACCATCAATCGGCAAGCATGCAGGCTTTTAAAGAAGAAACACTAGAGGGGCCATCCAGACATACCAGTAATATCAGCCGCGTTTGAGAGGTGAAACCAGTACCAGAATTGATGGCACTCTCTGCATGCAGGTGAGAACTTTATCCATACGCTTTTCTTTGGACTTGCATTAACTTTTTACAATGGCTGACCCCATTTTTAAGAAAATATCCTACACGCGCACCCCCGTCTGAGGCTTTGCAGTTTGTATCTCTTGTAACATTCTAGATTAAATATTACGTCAAGGAGGTGCTTTTTCTTTCAAAGCTTGACGCAACCTCCCTTCGCCTTTCCTACCTTTGAAACCTGTTGATTTCAACTGGGTGCGCGAATTGGCAGAAATTGACCTGTGCCAACTGGATCCGGATATGACACTGGGAGAGCTCCTCCCTTGATGAAGCCAGCTGTTATTTAGCCTGGTTGCTGAGTTCTCTTTTCCTTTGCCGCTTGGGAGAGCTTTCAAATTAACTGATTGCACAAAATTCTGCCAGAAGTGGGACTAGCTTAACTTCACTCAGACCAGCTCTAATTTTGGCACTGACTTTAGGTTCCCAGTTCCACTGGGCCCTAACACATGCTTCTGCTTATGGCACAGGGAGCATTGCCGGTGTGTGTTTCAGCAGTTCAGTTTCGGTGTGTAAAACAGCCTTAGTCTGTTTTCTTCTAGTCCTGTGTTGGGGGCCTTTGCAGCGTTTCTGACTGATGCTCAGGAGTGAAACAAATGTCCATAAAGGAAACCTGCGGTGATTAACTGATGAGAGAAGCGATTCCTGCCCACCATGGAACAGATGACTGGTTTGGCTCTTTCTAGAAATGCCTGCTGCTGTTTCTCTAACAGTCCCTGGATTTGCTCTGAGAGCTATTGGTGTTACTAATGCTTCCTCCCCAGGAAGACATGTGTGATGCCACAGGGTCAGAGCTGGGGGGGCTTGTCCTGTTCTGGCACATGACACAGATTTTCAGGTGTGTAAGATAATTTTTGGGATAACAGCAACAACTTCACTAAGTTTTTCCCCAGCACTAGCCCTTGCCTTACGTAATGAGTTTGAATTTCTCCTTTACATTCATACGTTCTTGTCAGAACTGCATTTCCCGTGTCTGCCTGCACACCAGACAATCAAGGTGGCAGTTTCCTATTTTCCTGCTGTTAGATGCCGTTTTATCATCTGTGAGAAACGTCAAGGCGCGTTTTGAGCGAAACAGGGAGTTTAGTCCTGCTTCGAATGCAGCTCTCACTAAGGACCCCTACTGGGACCCTCCCTCAATACATGGTGGGCTTCCTACACACTTGCCCTTTAAACTTCTATGACCTTTGGGCTAGCAGCTAAAAGAACGGGCTTGGGAATTTCATTTGAACGGCAGAGGGAGTGCTGCAGGTACCTCCTGCTCGGCCTGTTGATGGACACGCTTCCAGGCAGAATTAAATAACTCCATTTGATTTGCTGTAGGAAGGACACTACGGTATCTGAAAAATGCTGCATTTGAATGGCTTGAGAAGGCAACATCCCACGGCAATGTCTACCTACAGTGGCTAAAGAAACCCAGCAGAAGTGCAGTCTTGGAGCCTTAACATTGCCCCCGTCCTGAAGGAAAGGTGTATCCTCAGTGCCAGGCACGCTGCAGGCCAGGAAGGTCCATGAAGGACAGAGGGAGTATTAAGGACCCAGGAGTGATCGCTGGTGGTTGGCAGGGGAACCTGGTGAATGCAAAGCATTTTCCATAGGGATTCCAGGGAGACTTGGCAAATGACCAGGCAATCATGTGGCTTGGGATGAGGGCAGTAGCTGCTCTGTCCCTTATCTCCTGTGGCTTAAGTGGCACTTCTATAAAGCTGCTCTGCACATAAACGGGAAAAACAAAAGCACAGAGCACCTAAGTGACTTCTTTGAGGTCACACAGAATGGACCCCCAAAATCCCCTGACCACCCACCCTGTGCTCTCACCACTAGATGGCGCTGCCCCCTCCTTTGATAGGAGCGGAACCTGGAGGTTTGACTATCGAGCTGCAGGTTACATGGGGGAAAGATTGTCATTCTCCTGGTGAGCAGTGACAGAAAAGGAAGAAACGGGACGCAGAGGCTCGCAATGTCCTGGGCACGGGCAGCAGGTGATGCGCATGACGGCAGAGCGAAGAGCTGAGAAAAACCTATGACAATGGATCACTAGCCCTTTGCCTCCAGCCCTTCCACCCCGAGTAGCTCCCTTTGCTAAGGCAAATCCGGTACGATGCTAACTCGGTTTCTGGAGTACCCTGTTAGGCACCAGAAGCTTCTGATCATTCTGCATCCAGGGTTCTCAGCCCCAGGCGTCAGGAGGATGGGTGTCATGACCACTCTGCCTTTCCCATAGTGCTAGATCCCAGCAAGACGGAAGGGGTCCCAGTATGGAAACGGCTGAGAAGCCCTGCAAGAGGCCTTCAAGCTCTTACCCTTTTATGATGGCTAGAAGCTGAACTTTCTTGGCTCCTCTAGTCAAGGCTTAAATACAGGCACTCTCCCGCTATAGAAGCAAAAATACAACCTAGTCTGGACAGTGAATATGTTTTGATTGAACGTTTGGGCCGGAGCAAACTCCAGTCATGGTCTCCTGCCTCAACGGGGCAGTCAGGCACCTGTGTGTCTCCTTGCTCCACAGGATGCTCCAAGCGACGGCACTTGTGGCTCTGATCGTTTTGGGGTTGTGTTTTTGTTTTGTTTTGCTGGTAGATCTTCATGTCACTTATAAATGCGTGTCCTCCTCTCCCTCCAACTCCTCTTTTGTGAGGCTGTCCATAGGGACTATCCAGCTGTCTCCCAGCTCCCCGTTCAGGTTCACCTTCTTCTCCTGCATTTCTGAGGAGGTCTCCATCACCTCCAGGGTCGGGTTGTCATGGTAGCCGTTCTCCATGGTCTGTAGCTCTTCTGTCAGGCGTTGCTGGAAGGGGACAAGAAAAAAACAAACAGAAATCTGTGGTGAAAACGAGAGCGTGGTGGGTCTGTGGATAAACGTACAGCATTTCCCAGCTGCCAACCTTATCCTCATCTGTCCACACTGCGCTGTCATCTCACAACCAGACATGTCAGTGTGACTTTTCTGGTGTTGACCAAAACTAGAATAGCCAGGGGTGCTGTAGGTCGGGGTGGAGGTGAGCAGCAATGGGGATGGAGGGGCCTGGACTGGAGTAGGCAGGGGTGCTGTAGGTCAGAACTGAGGTACCTTGGCGGGGCTCTGTGGAGAATCTTACAAAGCATCTGCCAGCTACACCAGCCTTTTGATGCTACACAATCAGTGAATTTTAAAAAGAGAGTGAGTCTGAAGGGCAATGCAGCTGGTGGACGAGGCTTTCTTCAGGCAACTAACTGAAGTTACTAAATCACAGGCCCTGGTTCTCAGGGGGGGCTTCAATCACCCCAATATCTGCTGGGAGAGCAATACAGCAGTGCACAGACAATTCAGGAAGTTTTTGGAAAGTGTCGGAGACAACTTCCTGGTGCAAGTGCTGGAGGAACCAACTAGGGGCAGAGCTCTTCTTGACCTGCTGCTCACAAACAGGAAAGAATTAGTAGGGAAAGCAAAAGTGGATGGGGACCTGGGAGGCAGTGACAATGAGATGGTCGAGTTCAGGATCCTGACACAAGGAAGAAAAGAGAGCAGCAGAATACGGACCCTAGAGCACATGACTTATGAGGAGAGGCTGAGGGAACTGGGATTATTTAGTCTGCAGAAGAGAAGAACGGGGGAGGATTTGATAGCTGATTTCAATTACCTGAAAGGGGGTTCCAAAGAGGATGGATCTAGACTGTTTTCAGTGGTACCAGATGACAGAACAAGGAGTAATGGTCTCAAGTTGCAGAGGGGGAGGTTTAGATTGGATATTAGGAAAAACTTTTCCACTAGGAGGGGGTGAAACACTGGAATGGGTTACCTAGGGAGGTGGAGGAATCTCCATCCTTAGAGGTTTTTAAGGTCAGGCTTGACAAAGCCCTGGCTGGGATGATTTAGTTGGGGTTGGTCCTGCTTTGAGCAGGGGGTTGGATTAGATGACCTCCTGAAGTCCCTTCCAACCCTGAGATTCTATGATTCTATGGTGGCTTGGTTCTACCTCATCTCCTCACGCCCAGGACCAGAGACGGGCAATCTCCCTGGCTCACCTCACCAGCTCCTTATTCCTTCAGCAAGGCCTTTCCTGAGCTCAGTGGCACACTGTCATTCAGAACTAGCCTGTTCCACTCTCTGTTTTCTGCACCTGCCCTCCTGACATTTCCAACGCAAGCAAAACCCTTCTGTTCAGGCTGAACCTCGGCTTACAGTGGACTGAGGGTCACAAAGTGCCTCTGTATAAATAATGCCATGGAGTCCCACCTTAGTCCTCTGTTACAGAAGTCAGAGATGGGAAAGGACAAATAGCTCATCCGCTCCATCTCCCCTTAGCCGTGAAGCATTTTCTCCATTCTATGCTCCCCACTCTCTTTCTTGTGCAGGCTAGTCCCAAGGCATTGGGCTTCACTATTTCACACCTGATTCACCTCATCTTTCTAGTGATATGGTACCTGGAAATGAATCCAATGCTCTAGGAACGGTCACACCAGAGCTGGAGAAATTAGTTCCCTGCTCTGGCCATGACGCCTAAGCACGTGCAGCCAGATATTATGCTGGCTCATCTGGCAGCTGTCTCATTGCCCACTCACGTCTAATGTGCTGTCCACGTTCCCTCTGTTGTCTCTTTGAGCATTGTTGCTCCTCGCAGGTGCCTTGCACTGGTCAGGTGCCTGAGGGAGCATCCCCCAGATGTCCTCACATGGGTCTTTCCCAGCACATTTTTTTTTTCTGCCCATGTTTCCAGTCTCTCTAGGGCTCTTTAGAGGATTTGTCTGTCCTGGTTGGTTCTTGCAACTTCTTCCAGTTTAGTATCATCAGTCTGTGTTCTGAATGTGTTGTTCTAGCCACTCTCCCAGCTCAGCTGTGATGCTAACAAGCCATCACTGCAGCACGTGGCTAGACTTCTGCCTCAGCTACATTGGTTTGCCATTACCTGGGGTTTTGCCTTTTAATCATTCTCCGAGTGTTCCTATCCAAGCCAATTCAAATAAGACTTCAAGAGAAACTACACCAAAGGCTTTGCGAAAATCCATTTGACATCTCAGCCCAGAAAGCAAAGCAATTAAGTTTCTGGCAGGATTTCTTCTTTATGAAACCCACCGATCATGTTGCTTATTGCTTGTGGCTCTGTATAATTACTTGGTGTTCCCCTTCTCAGTTTGACTGTGGGTGGGCATTGGCCTTATGGGCTGATAACAGCCAGGATCGCCCTGCCTTCATTTCTGGGGAAATCGGCACTCGATTGTACTTGCTCTTCCCCCCCACACACCTTCCTCCCCTGCCCTGTGGTCCGTGACGTTTCTAAAATAACGACTGCAAACTAGCTTGCTCTCACATGGCCTGCAGGATGAACGGGGGCCTTGAACCCTCCCTTGTAATGCGGCCCATTACAATGAAAGGGTCAGCGGGGACCAGGGGACAGAGCACATGTCGGAGGTGTGAGTTCGATCCCCACCTCTGGCACCGACCTGCTGTGGGACCTTCCGCTACTGCCTCTGATTTGCCTACCTCCCACACTCTGTCTCTCTTGTCTATAAAGGCCTTGTCTACATGGGAGAGGAGTTGTGTGGGGGGGATTTTTGCTTTGCTACAACCCAACGAGTAAATTTAAGCTGTTACAGTTATAAGCGAAAGGAATGACGATTAATATAGTGGTATAACACCCCCGTCCGGGCACTCATTCCTATGTTGGGCTTTTTTGGATTTAGCTTGTGGTACTTGAGAAGGGGCTTAAGCTACACCAAAAAAGCTGTTCTGATACCAGAACCAGCGTGTGCACACTGAAGGGGGGTTATATTGGTCTGACTACATGGGCGTAACTGGTACAACTTCCCTGTCTAGCCAAGGCCTTAAGCGATAAGCTCTTACATGGCGGTACAGCGCCTAGCACAAACAGGGCCTGCTAGCTGCTGCTGTTAGAAATCTTAGAAGCCAGGCTGCTGCCATGGCAACTCCTCAGGAGCCAGCGGCTGGAAGTGCCGCTTTGTAAATAAAGCCGGCAGCTCTGATTGGCGCTCCCGCGGCTCAGGCCGGCGGCGTTCGCTTACATATTGCAGCGAGCGACTCTTCAGCGCTGCGTCCGCAAACCGCCCACTTCTGAATGCTTCCCTGGAGATGGACGGGGAGCTGACGTGGGTGTTGATCCTAACAGCGTGTCACTTAGCCCAGCCCATCTCGCCACATCTCTCGGACCGGGGGTTTTTCAACCCATGGGTCGGGGCCCAAAATTGGGTCGCCAGAATGTTTCAAAGGGTCGCGTGGCTGCTCCTGTCCCACGGGTCTGGCTGGGCTCCCCTCCCTGCTCCAGGCACTGCAACCTGTGGGGTCCCAGTGCCGCTCAGGGTTGGCCCAGAATCCGGGCACTGCCACCCCATGAGCCAGCTCACAGCTCCACTCACACACATTTAGTCCAGTCAGGGGTGGGTCCAAGCCCAGCCAGCCCCACAGCACTGGAGCTGCCACTATGAGGTGAGAGTCGGGCAGAACCCAACCCCACTGCGGGGGCAGAACAGGAGCAAAACCACCCGCGGGCCTCCACCCCAAGATTATTTACTGGGTCAAGACAGGCCCTAACCATTGACAAATGGATCCTGAGCCCCCAAAGGTTGAGAACCACGGGCCTAGAGTTTAAGGCTAGCAGGGACCCCCACACTGTCTAGTCTGCTCTCCTGTATAGCCCAGGCCTCCCCACCACCCGCACCAAGCCCAACAACTGGAATCAGACCCAAGTATCCCAGCCCTTGGGAGCCTACGCTGCTGCCTGCCACGGGCAGAGGACAGCAGGGACAGAGGTGAACCAGCGCCAAGGGCAGGGAATTGCCACAGCTGCCTTCTCCCAGTCTGCTCCCCCAGGCACATCGCCCCTACGTCTATTTAAAACTCAGCCCTGCGTCGGAGCAGCCTCGCCGGCTCTGAAGCGGGGCCCTGGTCCTTTCAGGTCCAAATGCAGCCTCACTTTCATCTCGCTCTTAATCTTCAATCTAGTCTGGTGTCTGGGTCCTCAGGGCTTGACAAACAGGCCCAGGAGCGCGGCCTTCGGTGTCTAGACAGGATGCTGCCACTTCCTGTTTGGTGACTCGACTGTCGCTTTTCTCTCGTGTTTGTAGATTAAATAATTATGGCAAATTAAGTAAGCTTGGGAGGAAATTTGGGGGTGGGGGGATGACCTGGCTCCGTGCTAGCAAGGACCAGCAACGGGGACAGGGGAGGGGAAATGGGCATCTGATGATGTATAAAGAAGGCCTGAAATGTAGTTGCTTAGGGGAGAAGAGAGATCATCTGCTTGTCTTTTACATTAAACCTTCAGGCCTCATCTGCCCCGGAAAACACCTGTGGTCGAGTCCCTCCAGTCCCAAGAGGCTGAGAGCTGAGCCGTGAAGCTCAGCTCCACGGGAAGGGTTTGCTCTGATGTAGCTGCACTGGTGGAAACCCCCCAGCGTATGGCTCCTCAGCTGACGGGCAATGGTTTTGAAGAGGGGTAACTGCAGCAGCGTACGCTGCTGTTTACACTGATGTAGCTGCACTGCCTCAGAAATCATAGAATATCAGGGTTGAAAGGGACCTTAGGAGGTCATCTAGTCCAACCCCCTGCTCAAAGCAGGACCAATCCCCAATTTTTTGCTCCCTAAATGGCCCCCTCAAGGATTGAACTCACAACCCTGGGTTTAGCAGGCCAGTGCTCAAACCACTGAGCTATCCCATCCCATCATTTTTTTCATTTTTGACTATACTTTTGTATCATTGTATGAAAAGGTTTCAGTGATGCGGCCCTCGGGCCAATTTACTAGTTCTCATGTGGCCCTCATGGTGATTTGAGTTTGAGATCTCTGCTTTAAACGACAGTAGACAACACCCAGCGCTGACAGCTCATGGTGTATAGTCAGTGTCACTCCATCCCCCATCCAGTGAGTTGCACCTGTTGTTGGGCCTCTCACAGAGCAAGAAGGGTGAGAGACACATGTACGCTCTAGTTGTGTGTGTACAGCACCTAACACAATGCAGTCCTGGGCTCCTGAGCACTACAGCAATACAAGGATTCACACTGGGGGGGGCTCCAGCCCAGGTAGGGTCTGTAACTACGTCTCATGCTTTTACATTTTTAGAGTTCATTTCAAGCTGACAGTGCCGCTTTAACATCCCCGGTTGTGGTCTCGGCACATTGACCAGAAATGAAATGGACCTAGAGACCACCCTGTCTTTTCGCTCCTGATCACAGAGGTGGGGCACATGAGAGGCAGCCCCGAGTGTAGGAAGTTGGTGCTGTGCCTGTTCTGTGGATAAACAGAGGACTGTGGTCTCCCTGGCCGTTAATGTGGCACCTTTCATCAGCAAATGGGTCTCTAAGGCCTAGTCTATAAGGTTAGGTCAATGCAAGACAGCTTATGTTGACGTCGCTTTCCAAACTGGTTTTGAAACTGAGCCTGTGTCTACACTTAACACAATGTGACGTGACCGCTGTAGCGCTTCAGTGCAGACGCTCGCTACAGCCATGGGATGGCTCCTCCCCTCGCTGTTGTTAATCCACCTCCCCGAGACGTGGTAGCTAGGTCAATGGAAGAATTCTTCTGTCAACTTAGTGCTGTCTATGCTGGGGCTTAGGTCAGCTTCACGATGTCGCTCAGGGCTGTGGATTTTTCACATCCCTACGCATCATAAATGGGTTGACCTCACTTTTCAGTGTAGGCCAGCCCTGAGTGATCACCTTCTATAGATGTTTCTAAGTCAATTGAAAGGAGGAGTCTAATTCTCTGACAAATCCCACACTGCCCTCAGGATAACTTGTGAAGACCTCTAGTGGTTTTGCCCTGTCATAGGACTCTTGCATATGACATTGTCAAATTCCTTCTCCTTTGGATCCAAATTTTTATCAGTAGCAGTTGGAGCTGTGTAAACCTAGGGAGCAGTGGCTTGTACTTTGGTATCATTTGGCTCTTTACACTGACTCTACAGCCAGCCTTTTAGCTCGTAAGCTTGGTACCAGATGTTGCCTTTATCTGTTAGGGTTGAGACCGGACTCTGCAAAGGCAGAGCAAAGGGATTTCCCTAGTAGTGCTAAACTAAGGGGTTAAATTGCTGCCGCAGCAAACATCACTCCTGGCGCTCTTTGATCTGAAGTGCGTAGTGCCTGCACCCTCCTGTGGACATCAGCTGTCTCTGCAAGTCACATCCGCATTTCCTACAGCACAGAGCGATGCAATGACTGTCCAACAGAGCCAGTGAGGGGATAGCAGGAGTAAATCAGTACAGGCTAGTCTTCAGAGCCGTGGGGAACCTTTGGGAACAACGTTCCAGCCTGTTCTGCTGCGCGCCTGATCCTCCGAGGGAAACTCCAAGGGACATGAACAGGAGAAACGTATGACGCCCTGTCAAATTAGCCCACTGCAAACCCTACCGTTCTGCTCACCATAGACTCGCCCATCAGCTTCTAAGGAGGCGCTCAGGCCTAGCGCCCCAAAGGTATTTAGGTGCGTAATTCTCACTGGGGCTTTGACCCTCTGCTACCTTAGCTACACTTTGAGAATCTAGAGCAGCGGTGTCCAATAGAAATTCGATGCTAGCCACATTGCTAGCCACACTTGTGGTTTTGAATTTTTCTTATTAGCCACATTATAAAAAAGCCACATGCATTAGCCAAAATTCAATAGCCTATTAGCCACATGGGGCTAGTGGCGAACGTATTGGACACCGCTGGTCTAGAGGGATGGAATGCAGGGTCGGGGCAGGAAGTCAAGCTGCGCCTCATTTCAAAAACACAGCCCTTTGGGCTGAGCGCTCAGTGACGGTCCCTGTGCTCGCTGTGTTCGCCAGGGATTTAATTTGGACGGGGGCCTGAGGAAAAAACTTGCCACCCACTTAAAAATGTTGGGCAGGTGGGAACCGTCAGCCCATCTTGTCCCGGATCCTGTCTCTGATAGAGGCGAGTGCTGATCCGTTACAGAAACTGCGTAACGGGCCGATTGTCCCATAACTTTCCACTGGGGGCGTCTCCAGGTTGATTTCCTGAGGGGGCAGAGTCTGGGTTACAGCTGCTTGAAAAATGCCAATTCTTGTTCACAGGACATTTTAAAACCCCCCAATACTTTTTGAAATAAATCAAATTGCTTTGGGGGGGGGGGGGCGGGGTTTTCATCAAAAAAAAAAATTCAGGGGAAATTTTGAAGAAAAAAACAAACTCATCCCCAAAACTGTTTTTTGATAACCACACTGTTTACCCATTTTTGTTTTTTCTATCAGAAAACCAGTTTCATTGCCAACAACGTGATTCCCCAAACACCCTTTCTATGCTTGACCAAAACCAATTTTCATCAACACTAGATTTCCCTGGGACAAAATTCTGACAGCTCTTGCCTGTCTAATGTAAAGGGTGAGGGGAGGGGGCCTTCTCCATATCAGTCCTCCCAGTCCAGCCACGCTGACAGAGACAGGCCGTCAGCCCCACGCACGTCCCCAAGGAATTCAGGGTGGCTGGCAGTGGTCTGATCCCAGGACCACCCCTCTGCATGTGGCAGTAGCCCAGTCCCCACTGGGGCACAGCTCCCTTCTCCCCTGCCACACAGGTCACCCCAGCTTTCCCTCTGCTGATTTATGAAACAAAACGCCCCTCCCGGGGAGGGGGCTAGGAAGGTAACGGGCCGCCCCTACGGGTGCATGGAGGCTGGGAGCAGCTCACCTGATCCTTCCTACGGGCGACCCGCTGGTGGCAGCAGCCGTAGATGGCAGCGATGAGCAGCAGGGAACAGGCCATGCACACGATGGTGATGATCAAGGGCATGCTGAACCGGTCCTCGGTCTCCTCCTCCATGCGCTTGCCAGCGTAGGTGACGTTGCTGACGCCAAGCTGCCGGGGGCAGTATGGGTGAGGGGGCAGATCCGGCAGCACCCCCACACCTGTCCCCCGGTGCCTAGCCTGTGCTGACAGAGCTCCTGCCTGCCAGGCGCCCCCTGCAGGCCTCTTTCCATGGCACCGCAAGCGGCCCAGCCCCTGCCCGCTCTCCCCAGCCTAGGCCTGCACAGACCGGCCTGCTGCCCATTCAGTTGGGGGCATGCAACTGTGGCATATGCCACCCGAGGGTGGGGGGATGCTGTCCTGCCCTGGCAGGGGCTCAGAGGGGAAGGAGGGATGTCCAAGGACAACAGCTGGGCTGAGTGAGATGCCACCCCCATGTTCCCATCCCCTGCCGGTCCAGGCAGCTGGGAACTGGCTCCTCTTAGTCACAGTCTAAAGCCCTTTAGCAATGGAGATGCTGATTGCCCTGGGGCTGGCATGCCAGGGAGCAGTGGGACCATCTCCATCGCCTTCCAGCCCCCGAGATGGTCCTCGAGCACCAGCCAACGTGGTCTCGGCAGCGGGCCCTGAGCAGAGTTCGCCCAAAGCCTCCTCCCAAGGAGCGGGAAGTGGGGGTTCGTTCGGCGGGGGGGAGAGACTCACTCACCTGCTGGAGCGCTCCCTTCTTCGTCCCCAGCAGTTCAAACAGCTCGCTGGGCGCAGCGTTGGCTGTGGGGAGAAATGAGCCAGAGGTGAAGGGCGGGCCCCCGTGTAGCGGCTGCCCCATGCAGAGCTCGGGGCATTCGGCCTGGTCTCACACATGAGGCAACGGGGCGACTTGCCCTAGGCCTTGCAGTGAATAAAGGGCAGCCCCCCATGGTGCCACCATCATCAATGCCTCGGGCCTCTGCAGAGAAGCCAAGGATTAAACGGGGGAGGGAGACTGCCCAGCCCTCTCTGCAGGTCAGTGCATGGGGTTAAGGAGGCCGTGGGCCCGAGGAGGCCGTGCTGCTGGCTGTGCTTTGCCTGACGCCTGGATGCTCGCTGGGGTGGAGCCCAGGGCTGTAACTCTAATTCCATTCCGCAGCGCCACACCCAGGCCCAACGCAAACCGGATCAAAGGCACATTTACCCAGGGAGATTTTGGTGCCAGAGCTCCAGCTGGGGGAAGGGCTGCCTGAGCCCTGCCTGGGGTGCTATGACACACGTGCTGCGGAGCGTGACAAGAACAGACATCAAAGCGGGAGCAAACCTCGCAGGACCGCTAGTCCCTGCCCCGCCAGGGCTGGGCTGGTCCCTCCACGGGATCCCACAGGGCTCTGTCCGCTCCAGCAGTCCTGTTTGTGCAGCGGCTTAGGGCCACGTGGTGAGCGGCTGCAGCCCTGGGGCTGGGAGCCGGAGCCGTTTTCACTCGCGAGATCGGCGTTGGGGATTGGTTTCCAGCCTCGTAAGCACCAAGTGTTTCAACCAATCACCCTACGCACGTCCTTGAGCCCGAGGGAATGTCTACACTACAACTCAATACCCGTGGCTGGCCTGTGCCAGCTGACTTGGGCTAAGGGGCTCGCACTAAGGGGCCGTGTAATTGCAGTGTAGACGCTCGGGCTGCAGCCTGGGTCTAGGACCCTGCGAGGTTGGGGGGTGGGGATCCCAAAGCTCAGCCTGAGCCCCAGTGTCTACACTGCAATTTAACAGACCCTTAGCCTGAGGCCTGCTACGGGTGCCTCACTGCGGTGACCCACAGCACAAGAGGGCAGCTCCGAATCCAGCCCCTGTGCCCATGCCGCAGGAGGGCTGTTACACCCAGCGGGCTGTTTCTGGCCGTCAGGCAGTGCTGCGTGCAGCGGGAGCAGACAGCACTGTGGAAGGTGAGACAGGTGGTCGAAGAGCAGCTCACAGGCCAGGAGTCACTTCGGGCAGGTATCCTTCAGGGAGCCTGGGAGGGATTGGATTGTTCCCCGCAGTTTGGCAAACGGCCTCTGCCAAGCCACGGGCTTCTACATCTGCACAGCAGGTGTGGCTGTTACTGAGGGGACCATGGAGCTGGGGGGGGGGGGGGGGGGGGGGGGGGGGGAGAAGGCGGGGCTGGGAGATGCTGTAGCAGGGCTGTGTGCCCGGAGCGCCCACTTGGGTTATCTCGGGCTGCCTGAGCTTTGAGATCCCCTCTCCACACCCTCGCCTGCATGAGACCACTGGCCAGTCTGGTACCAGCTGCCTCAGAAGAAAGTGAAAGAGCCCTCATCGGGGGCAGTTACAGAATAACCTGCCCCGAGGGGAGATCTCTTCCTGACCCCAGGCAGTGAGCTTCTGCCCTGAAACATGAGAGCTCCGGCCTGTCCTGCTTGTGTAAACTGGCTCTCAGCTCCTGGCCTTGCTGAAAGGAGGGAAGTTCATCTCCAGGCCCTGTACAGCACTGTCCTCTCCCCTGTGGGTGCCCAAAGGAGTTCAGGCCTTGTGGGGCACTTTTACCATGGAAGCACCTGCAGCCTGGAAGCTGGACTGAAACCTACCACCTCATTTCACATCAGCAACCCAACAGCCATCGAATTGACGTTCGGTCACGCCCGAGCTGGGCTGGATTGGAACCGGGGCCCTTGAAGTGAGAGATCATTGCACTGCTACTCTCCTGAGCCTCCGTGGGGTGAGGCTTTTCTCTCCCTGGCCTGGGCTCCAGTCCCTTGTTGATCTTGGCTAAGGAGTTGTAACCCTACTGGAAGATGAAATCCAACTGGTTCCCACTGATCCACCTGGCAACTAGGTTTGGAACCAGAGCGGTGGCCCAGCGGTTTGCTGATTGCTGGGGCCACTGGACTTCCGTCACAACCCAAAGGATGACAGCAGGGACAATGGCGCCCCAAACCAGCCCTTAATGGAAAGTACCGGAGTCCCCAGTAAGGCTGATTACACAGCTCCATGATTTCCACCCGGCTTCCCGTGCTTCCTAAAGGGGCTAAAATAGTGGTGCCCAAACTTCCACTTGCCCTCCCCCTCCACACAATAATGGAATGTGTCTGCACCCCGCCCCGCCCCCCCCCCCCCCCCCGCCTCCATCCCCACTGGGCTTGGAGTGGAGTCGTGGCCAGGCTGGGGCCAAGAACGGAGGCCTGAGGCCACGTATGCGGGCTCGGGGCCAAGAGCGGGGGCTGGCGGCTGAGCCACGGCCTGAAACAGGGCCGCAGCTGGGTGCTGGGAGTGGAACCGGGGCCACAGCTATGGCTGAGGCCACTGCCAGAGCGGGGCTGGGTGGTGTTCCTCCCTGTGGGGGGCTGGCCCGGGCCGCTGCCTCCCTCCCCCTGCTGGACATTCCTCCCGTAGAGGGGCACACCGCACAGTATGGGGACCACTGGGCTAAAAGGTCTTTAACAGTGAGACCTCCCCCCCCCCCCCCCCTTCCCTCTCCCCTCCTGCACAGCCCTTGGGTAGAGAGTAGGGCTCACTTTGCACAGAAACACCGAGCACAGCAATCCCGTTTGGGGTGTTCCCAGCGGCGGTTAGGCGCACGGTGCAGATGTCTTGGCTCCGGTTGAACGTGGCCTTCACGGCTTTGCAGAGCATGTCGTGCAGGGGGTGGTCCACAGGGCTGCCCTGCAGGGACAGAAAGCACACGTCAGCCAAGCCAACGCCAGCTGCAGCACACAGCAGATACAGCTGCCAACCAACCTTCTGGGCCCCAGTTCTGCCTGGGTCCAGCTCCCCAGGTCAAATCCAGCAATGTAGTGTAATCCAGCAACTGTAGTGCAATGAGCATGATGGTTCTCAGCCCTGTTCTGGGGGGAGAGGGCAGGTGTCTACATCACAGAACCACACCAGCACTGGGCACGAACTGGCCCCTTTGTGGGTGGCCTTAACGGAGTGTGAACAACCCTCTTCCCCCAAGAGGTGGGACCCCTCCCCCCCAGGTCAGAGATGAAGGCAGTGCTACGGTGACCAGACACTTTTTTGAAATGGAGGCCTGGCCAGCTGTAGTTTATTGCTCTATGGTACTTATATGCCTCCCTCCCCACAATCACCATAGTATCTGAGTGCCTCCCAGTCCTTAATGCAATTATCCTCCCACGCTTTGATGGTTTTAGCCTCACAACATGGCTGGGAACAAGGCACAGAAAGGCTAAGTGACTTGGCCAAGGTCACATGGGAAGTCTGTGGCCCAATCTCCCACACCCCATGCTTGAGCCCTAACCACTGGGCCAGCTTCCGCTGCATTAAAAGACTTGCTTTTGCGACGCTAAAATAGCGGCAACAGGTTCCTGCCTGGGGAGTCCTGGGGGTGGTCTCGCCGCCAATACGGTGTTTGTGACACAGCAACCCCTTGGCAAAGAGTGCCCTGTTCTTTGCAAACCCTTCTCCCCATAGAACTGACAAACTCACTACACCAAACAGGTCTCACAGGGTATTTACCCACAAAGAGACGAGCTAACGGGTCTGGCTTCATAATCACCGTGAGCTGTACGTACACTAGTTAATAAGGTATTGCTATTGAACGAATGCTAAATGGACTTGGCGTAAAAGTTAGTCGCCTGAGGATAATGTATCTGGGCAGAAGGCAGGTGTCACCCGGCCCTGCTCAGCTGGCAAGATCGTGCTGGGTGCTATTGGCCGAGCCCCCTGCTCCATCCCAAGACTGCCAATGGAAAAACCCCCAGAGACAGCTGCAAACAATTGAAACCACTTGGAGGTGAAAAGGAGCATTATAGCAGGCAGGCAATGGCCCTGGCTGGGCATAAAGACAAAGAACTAATTCAGTGTATGCGGGGGATGACAACCTACTTTATTAACTAGGAAAGGGTGTAGCCCCAAGTCTGGGTTGTTATGATTTTGTTTTGTACTGTAGACGTGTTTCCACGCCTCTCTGTTGTTTCTCGCTGACTCTCGGCTCTTTCTTAAATAAACGTGTTTTTTTAATTTCATGGCCCGTGCTGCATGGTTTACGGGAATGGGGATTTAAGGTAAAAGTGGGGCCCACGGCTCCGCTGGGCGGCACAGCAGCTGGGATTTCTGCGAGCAGCCAGGGCTGGATAGCACGATTCGCAGGGACTCAGGGCCTGGGACATCACAGGGTTGCCTCCCTTTCTAGCCCCGCCACCTCCAACTTCTCCAAAGCAGGTAATGACCCACACTGGCTGCCTCCCTCCTCATGTAAACACGGGACCCGTCTCCCTCTGGTCTCACCTAATAACCCCAGAGGAGACTGAGCGCTGCCGGGCACCACGCCACTGGCTCGTCGAGCGGCAATGCCTCTTGTCCAGGGCTTTGTCTCTGCTGAGCCCAGATGCCGCAGCAGCTCAGTCTGTACACATGGGGCGCTCTGGGAAAGGCTCAGCCCCAAGGCCAGGAAGTTTCAAAGCAGTTTCTTTATCACAAGCCAAATCCACTTGGCTGGAATTCTTCCCCGGGGCACGGGCGGCCTTATCTGAGGGCTGCAGCTTTTGGAGTTACAGAAATAGCAACTCCCCGGAGGGCTGGAGGGAGCCAGATCACAGGGGGGAAGCGTTCAAAAGGCAAAGCCCAGCGAAGGGAGAGGGTGCGAAAGCTGACCCGCATCACAATAGCCAACCGCTGCGCCTGCTTGCACTTCCCTGGCCCCGGCTTCAAACGAGCTGGGCTGTGTGAGTCCCGAGACGTGGGCCAGGGGATAGGCTGGGGCAGGGTAAACAGGGCCCTGGGAGAGGCAAGCAGGGCCCCGATCAGCTCCCATCCCACGGGGATTTGTGAGCAAATGGCTGGGCTTGTGACACTGAGCAGGTGCTGTGCAGGGACCCGGGCCCGAGTTGTGCCAGGAACCAGGACGTTCACACACAGAGCTTTACATGGACAGTTCTTAACCCTGGATGGCGGCCGCGTTCTGCTCGTCCCAGGGGAATGAACAGCCACGCAAAGAGCCAGCCCCACTAGCGAGCCCTCAGCGTGCTCCGGCAGTGTACTCTGGTAAACGCCACCCTCCCCCCGCCCCCCCCCGCTGTGGGAGGGGGGCCTGGCCTGCACCCCACGGTTATAACCCACTGCGCCGTAGGACGTCCCCTTTAGAGGGGGGCCTAGCTGAAACTGTGCCAGCCAGTGGGGTAGCAACAGGGCGTGATGTGGGGTGGGGGCATTCTGAGCGTGTGGCGAGCATGAGGAATGCCAGAGAGCACCTGGAACGGTGCCGGGCAGGGCTGGGGAGCAGAGCCCAGGAAAAACGGGGTGCTCGGGAGCTCCCGGAACAGTGCAGGGTGGGGCTGAGCTGGGGGGCAGAGCCCGGGGGCGAAGGGGGCGCCCGGAACGGTGCAGGGCGGGACTGAGCCAGGGAGCAGAGCCAAGGGGAGACAGGGGTGCCCGGAACGGTGCAGGGCGGGGCTGAGCGGGGGGGGAGGGGGGGGGCAGAGCCCGGGGGAGAAGGGGGCGCCCAGAACGGTGCAGGGCGGGGCTGAGCCGGGGGGGGGGGGGGGCAGAGCCCAGGGGAGAAGGGGGCGCCCGGAACGGTGCAGGGTGGGGCTGAGCCGGGGGGGGGGCAGAGCCCAGGGGAGAAGGGGGCGCCCGGAATGGTGCAGGGCGGGGCTGAGCCAGGGGGGGCAGAGCCCGGGGGAGACAGGGGTGCCCGGAACGGTGCAGGGCAGGGCTGAGCCAGGGTGGCAGAGCCCGGGGGAGAAGGGGGGAGCCCAGAACGGTGCAGGGCGGGGCTGAGCTGGGGTGGCAGAGCCCGGGGGAGAAGGGGGCGCCCGGAACGGTGCAGGGCGGGGCTGAGCCGGGGGGGGGGGCAGAGCCCAGGGGAGAAGGGGGCGCCCGGAACGGTGCAGGGCGGGGCTGAGCCGGGGGGGGGGGGCAGAGCCCAGGGGAGAAGGGGGCGCCCGGAACGGTGCAGGGCGGGGCTGAGCCGGGGGGGGGCAGAGCCCAGGGGAGAAGGGGGCGCCCGGAACGGTGCAGGGCGGGGCTGAGCCAGGGGGGGCAGAGCCCGGGGGAGAAGGGGGCGCCCGGAACGGTGCAGGGCGGGACTGAGCCGGGGGGGCAGAGCCCAGGGGAGAAGGGGGCGCCCGGAACGGTGCAGGGCGGGACTGAGCCGGGGGGGCAGAGCCCAGGGGAGAAGGGGGCGCCCGGAACGGTGCAGGGTGGGGCTGAGCCGGGGGGGCAGAGCCCAGGGGAGAAGGGGGCGCCTGGAACAGTGCAGGGCAGGGCTGAGCCGGGGGGGCAGAGCCCGGGGGGGAAGGGGAAGCCCAGGGGCTCCCGGAATGCTGTTAGCCGGAGCTGAGGTGGGGAGTGGAGCACAAACACCGCTTTGGCAGTTGTGGGCTGTGACTGCGGCTCAGTTCACTAAGCCCCATCATCTGGCTGTTACGTCCTGCTCCCCCGTCTGTCTGTCTGTCTCCAGCCACTGCCTGACCTTACGCTCCCACCGTAGCTCTCTGGGGTAGGGATCGTCCCTCCGTTCTTTGCACATACGGAGCCCAGCACAACAGGGGCCCCTGCCCTCTAGGTGCTACTGGAAAACACACCCTACTAGGGCAGCCGGGGAAGCAGATGATCTCTGACGCTGCTGCTGGGGACTGGCGCACCGGGGACAGTGAGGTCGGGAGGGGGCAGCCGGTGTGAGCCCAGAAGAGCAGAGCTCCCTAACCCCTCACCTCTTAATTAATTCCCTTTAGGCGGCTCACTCTGCCTCCCTTTAACTCCTGGGCTAGAAGGAGCCGGGCCTAGCCACACAGCAGTGACCCTGGAGCTGATGTTTCCTTTGCCTGAGTCCTCAGTCCCCTCCCGTGGACAGGCAAGCCCAGTCTCTCGGCTAAGCCCCTGGGCTGGCCGCCACCAAGAGCACAGTTGCTTTATTCCTGTCCTCTGCACCCCTGACCTCCCAAGGAACAACCTCGCCCCGTCTTGTCTAAATATTTGGGAAGCGGCGGAGGAGGCGCCCGTGACAGGATGCACATGCTCCGGAGGAAGGAACGGTCCCCAGCCGCCTGCCTGAGGGAGTTCGCCTGCATTGTTAGTCCCCCAGCAGGGACGAGGGCCCTTGGCCTCAGCTCCATGAGACCGGGGCAAGCTCCAGGTGCTGCCCCTCGCCTGCCCTTTCGCTTTCCACCGGGAACGTCGGGCCCTGGCAGGCTCTTCAATCGCACCGCGAGTGCCTCTGAGGCTCTCGCCTTCCTCTGACCCAGCCAGCCCTGCCCACAGGTCAAGGCAGGGCTCCGGAGGTGCTGGGCCTTGGCTATGTGGCTGAGGGAACCGCAGCAGTGTGCCTAGGGGCCTGCCAGGCGGGGCCACGCATGCCCTGCCAGGTATTGTTCCTGGGCACACTCCCAGGGCGCCAGGCGCAGCGCACGCAGGAGGGCCGGGCCCCGTCCTGAGAGCTGACAACGGAAAGATGCGGCGCAAGCAGTGAGCGGAACCAGCAACGCGGAGGCAGGGCGCTCGGGTGGTCCGCGCGTCGGCTAACGACATGCACAACGGGACATGGCTAATCATTTAAAGTGACCCCTTTAAAAATTCCCCCTCAAACCACAACCCTTTGTGCTCCCTTAACATCTGCCCCTGCCTCCCTCTGAAAAGGGTCTCGGCTTGGTATGCTAGTGCGAGGCGGGGTAGCATTGCCTGCCTTTCCCTCTCTCCCACCTCGCCCTACTAGGTCCTCTCCCCACCAGGGCCATGGCTGCTCCAGGGCTTGGGGAGCTCGCCCGGGACTTAGGAGTTCTGGCTTCAAGGCCCTGTTCGGCTGTAGCTTTCTGTGGGCCCTTAGGTGAGTGGCTCAGAGGAAGGTTTTCCAAAGACACCGGTTAGGCACCCAATGCCGTGGGACCCGGCGGCTCATTGCCACTGGTGCTTTTGGAAACCTTCTCCCCTCAGTGGCTGTGAGGCTCCGCTCCCCAGCTCATAGCACTGCACTAGCTCCCAGGCACGTTGTGAGGGGAAATCCACTAAAGACTGTGAGGCGCTCAGTGACGCCGGGGAGGGGGTTCAGGTAAGAACCGGAAGGAGAGTAAGTGGCAGTGACTTGCTGGTATCTAAGTGACCATGATCAGTGGGGCCCGCTCCATCCCTGGGGGGACCCTGTGACTGCTAGAGGAGATCAGTATCAGCCTGCTGGGTGCTGGCTCCCAAGGGGACCTGAATCCTCTGAGGATCTATGTTCGCAGGGATCTTTTCCATCCCTCCTGCCCGTGACCCGGCGTGTTCAGCTGAACGTGCTGAGGAAATCAGCGCTGCCCTGAGATCTGCTTTCTCACACCCCCCGTGAGCCGAGTCCTGCCCACGCAGCTCCCCTGGCAACGGGACAAAGGTAAATTAAGGTCCCCTTCCACTAAGGGACAGACAGAAGAGGACGCCAGCGTGTGGAAAGGGGCAGAGCCGGGCCTGCCTCTGGTGTCTCCTGCTGTGGGATCTCACAGGTCTCAGGCAGGCTCAGAGCACGTCGACAGGATGGAGCCCTGCCATGAGCTAGGCATTCCCCCACCTAGTTTGAGACTCACTTTGGGGCCTCCGGGGCTTTGGCTTGAGCCGATTGGCAGAGACGTAGGTGCACATAGGGATTTAGGGGCCTACGGGGTTAGACGGCCGCGAAGCGGCAGTTTTGAAAACGTCAGCAGTGCTTAAAAAGCAGCCGCAGGCACCTACCTAGTGGCCACAGGCGCCTACATCCCGCTGAGGAGCTGGGCTCACCCCAGGTCACACGGGCAACTTGGAGCAGAGCTGGGAACTGAACCCACGCTCTAGTCTTGGCCTCTCCCCTCCCTAGCTGCTACGAATGAGCCTGGTCCTGCAGAGCCATTGCTGGCTCGGACGGCGCAGCGAGCGCAGCCCCGTTACCACCAGTGTTGCCAACTCTTACGGTTTTTTCGGGAATGACAGTTTTTTGGTTGAGGCCGGAGCCGGGCTTCCGCCGAGGCGAGAAGCTCCTGTCCTCTAGTGACGCATCAGAGCTGCTGCAGGAAGAGCTCTCTCCCCTTCCCCAGGGAAACCCCCAAAGGAGGAGGGAGCTAAAGACCCCAGCAGCTCAACTCCTCTCCTTCCTCCTGTGAGCAACCAGGACAGGAGGGTACCTCTGCTTCTCCCGCTCCCGGCAGCACCTCCCTGGGGAGAGGTGAAGAGTCCCGGGAAGCACCCGGCCTGGAAAGAGGAGAGGGGGCCCCACTGCAGCCCCCCAGGCTTGGGAGAGGGGGTGAAGAGCCACCGGAGGAGCAGAGGGGGCTGAACTAGGGTGGTGGGGGCTGGGTGGGATGAACGGATGGGGTGCTTAGGACAGGCTGAATAGAGGGGATTCAGGAATGACAGGGTGTTGGGGGGATTGAACCGATGGCGGACAGGGGGCAGACCTGATGGGGTGAAGTAGGATGGGCAGAACTGATATGGGGACTGGGTGGGACAGGACTGATTTGGAGGTCAGGGGCAGAATAGCAGGACCGGGGATGGGGAGACGTTGGGGTAAGAGCTCTTGCAGTAGTGGGGGGCAAATCCCCTTACCAAGTACATTTGGGACAGTGAGCGGCACTAATTGTCTCACAGACCCATGCCGGGGCTGGGCAAGGGGAGTTCAAAAATCAAAAGACAGAGCAAAAAACCACAACGCCGTCTTTTAAAAAACTCTCGTGATATTGTGGGCCGTCGTCCTGATTTGCTGGGGTTGTTGTTTGACCTCTTGAAGTTCCCAGTACTGCAACATTCCCACAGAGGCCTGTCGACATGATGCTGAATGCCGCAGGAATCGCTCTCCCTATCAGCTGGCCAATTCTGCAGCACTTACTGGGCTTTCTCGAGAACCATGAAGCAAAAGGCTTTAGAAACAACGTGACTTAGCACTGATGAAGGGCGCTGGCGTGGGACTCACCAAAGCAACAGAAGCTGAAGAGGGGGGGGCCCACAGAATCCAGAACTGAACTGAACACGGAGGGCAAAGAATGAGAAACAGGGACGGGATGCAGCTCACAGGTCAAACCAAGGGACCCTGAGTGGGACAGAACGCCAGACAGAGTCCACTGCTCCCACAAAGAGTCAGTGCAGTCAGCTGATGCCATCCAAGGAACTCTGCCCAGACGAGGGACTGGCAAATGGGCCTCCAGTCACAGGAAGGCCCGTCCTGCTTTGAGGTGTGGTCGTCCTGGCCAATGCCAGGCATCTGACAAGGAAGCCTCAGGACTTTGTGGGGCCATTGATGGGTCACACAGGAGACCAAAGGGCTCTGATTATCCACGTCATTTCCTCACTCTGCTCTGACATGCCCTGGAGTGGCTGCCTGTATGGGCAAGAGGATGGTCCTGCCTCCATGGCCCATTCGGTCATTGCTGCCTCTCCGATGACTGCCGGGCTATGGCTGCCTCTCTCCACTAGAAACCCCGAGGCTCACCACCTACAGGCGTCCAAAGAGCCATGGGACAACTTTTCAGTCCCTCCTGACCTGGGCTGGGGTGGGTCTGCTGCTCTCGGAGATTAACATCTCTGTTCCTCGTTCCCAGCCTCTTGAACCTGCTGGTCCCCCACAGTTTCCATCTGCTCCAATGCCCCCCTGCCCCTCGGAGTATTTTACATTCTTTGGCTGGAGTTGACAGGGCCTGACGGGGGTGATCTAATCTGGTTCCCACACTGGCGGGAATCTAAAACTAACATCCCCAAATGAGGTAACAGCACTTGAATCAACAAACCGCCCTGAACAGATGGACAGGGAGAGAGAACAGAGATTTCCCCCCTCCGCCACTCTCCAGATCGGTGAAGTAACTCAGCTCGGCGCTGAGCGTGGCTGACGTGGGAAAATCCGGGCTTCAAGGCAGGGCTTTTAGCACAGCAAGCTCGGCGTGCGCCTGCCCCGGTCGGAGGCCTGCTTTCCCATGTCAGTCATTGTGGGGGGGTGAAGCTGCCAGGCGGCGACGCTGCGCAGAGCTCCAGGAAGCAAAGGCCTGTCCTCCTAGCCCTATTCCTTCCCTTTTCTGGTGGCGAGGGAAACAAGTTGTCACGGGCCCTTTAAACAACAAATCAAATCAATGGGATGAGTGATATGGTGTTTCTGAGAGGCCCAGCGACGGGTGTCCCTGCCTAGGGAAACCAGCCCCGCTCCGGCGACATACTGAGCAAGGGGCTTCTCCTTTAAAAAGTCTTCTTGCTTCAAAGTGGCTGTGAGGCAGAGGGTGAGGTGAGCCCAGCAGACCGAGCCTGGTGATTAGGGGAGAGGCATAGGACTGGGACTCACAGGACCTGGGCTCTACTCCAGAGATGCCAAAAGCCTTTTACCAATGTTAATTGTACCTCACCATGACTCTGTGGAGGTAGGAAAAGTAGACATTAAGGCTCACTTTACTAGCTACTGAAATGCAGCCAGCTCTGGGGTGGTGTGCAGCAGCTCTTTCACTGAACACTGCAATGCTACAGCATAAAAACAGCAGAATACTCTATCCGGCTGGAACTACGTTCTTCCTCTCTAAATCCCTCGTGCACTCACCCAAGTCGGAATTTAATTGGGACTCCAGAGTTGAGACCCTCACCAAAACCACCAACACCTCTTAAACAGTCACAAGGGGGTGCAACCACGTCTCATCTGCAAGACAGCCCCGGCTGCACCCCAGCACCTAGCTCTGTGGTGGGGCAATGGTTTAGATCTCACTTAAAGGGAAGAGTGCTACCTACTGAATCAACAGCACGGCCTCCAGGTCTCCCACCCAAGTACTGACCCAGTGCCACACTGCTCAGAGTGAGAGACCTATCAGGATCACATCATAGTATTGCTGTCGCCCCTGCTCATTACTGTCCTCAGAGGGGAGTCTTGTGAGGCTTAATTAACTAACCTCTCTCAGCTCTTTGAGATCCTTAGCTGTAAGATGCTGCTGAAGTGCAGATACCACCAGGACTGTCTTGGCTTCTCCCCAGCCTAGAAGCGCACACTAAAAGGCCCCAAATACCGTCATGACTGCCTCAGTATCATCATGCGGGGATGTAGCAATGGCATTTGAGTCATGACATGGTGAGCCAAAGAGCTGAGTCCAAGAGAGGGTCTAGAAAGGGGGCCACTCCGTGACACTGGCACAAAGCATGGACTATGCAAGAGACAGCTTTCTCAGCAGCCGGTTTGGGACTATGGAATTAACTCACCCAAGAACCAACCTCATCACCGTTCACTTCAGGTGCAAGGGGAACTTCTCGGCTCAGCCTCCTCTAATATAAACCCTGAGCGGCCATGTACATTACAAAAAAAACCAACCCCCAAAATAAAACCCTACCAAAACAAGCCATTCCACTGCACACACAGCTCTCCCCCTGGGGCAAAGAGAAGAGAGAACAAACCCCAAATAACAGATATTCGTCACGTTGCTTAATGCACGACTGGAAGGTGGCAGATCCTACGGTGAACCTACAGATAACAGACTAGAGCATCTCAGTTTAAAGTGAACTCTGCCACCACCGGACAGACAGGGAGGCTAGTGCAGGAGACTGGGAACCAGGACTCTTAGGTTCTCAGCTTGTCTCTGGTGCATGAATTGTGGGTAAGTGGCTTGTAGCTCTCTGAGCCTGTTTGCAGAGTGCTTTGAGAGTCTCTGAACCCCACCCATATGGGCCAGATGTGTTTCCCTGTGCTACAGACACTTCCAGCCTGTGGGCTAGCCGAAAGCTCTGCATAGTCCACACAGGCTGGTGGAGCAGCGTTCACTGCCTCCTCCCCAACCTGCTGTGACGAGCCGGCCACCTTCGCTTTGTGGTCCTTGCTGGACGGGTAGTGCCAGAACATCCAGTGAGCATGTTTTGCCAATGCAGCTTCTCTGCAGCACTACACGGACAACCCCTTCAATGCTCACGCACCTGCTCACTTTTCCAGCACCCCCTTCCTCAGAGCCCAGTAATTCAGGGGCATAAGGCTTGATCCTACATCACTGAACCTCGACTTCAATGGATAATGGGGTTTATGCAGCTGCAACCCTGGGTAAGAGAGCTCCATGTCAGAGAGACACCATATGTGCTCTTACAGGGTAGGATGGTCTTGTGATGAAAAGCTATGACTGGCAGTCAGAATATCTTCTCTTCCTGGCTCCACCACCCGCTTGCGGTGCCTTCGGCACGGCACCACTCTGTGCCTCGGTTTCCCCATCCTTAAAATGAGGATATTGATATTGACCTAAGTAACAAGGGTGCGTTGAGGCAGATTTCATTCATATTTGTCAAGTGCTTAGAGATCCATAGATGGGAGGTGCTAGGGATGGGTGAAGCACAGACTCAATACATTTGCTCTTCTGTGGGAGCTTTAAATCTTCAAAGAACGTCATAGCTGTTTACTCAGCAAGCTGCCAACCCCCTTCGCTGGTGTTATTCCCTCCTTTGACAGCTGGGGAGTCTGAGGCACAGAGAGGTGATGTGCCCCAAGTCACACAGGAGAAGCCACTGATTAGATTCCGGGAATCCTTGGCTCCCAACCCTGGGCCCACATCACAAGGCCATGCTGCCATTTGCTTAGTCAATTATTGCCTCAGCAGAACAGCTCGAGGTGGGAACAGACAGAGTCCTGCACCGGGAGTCAGGTGACCTGAGTTCTAGTCCCACCTCTGCTGCTGCCCACCCAGGAGCAAGTCACTCTACCCCAAATCCTCAACAGTACCCAGGTACCTGAACTGGTTCCACCGGAGTGCAGTACCTAAATACCTTTAAGGATCTGGGTTTGCACCTTTGTGTGATCCTGTTTTCCTTTTCCACCCTTCATCTGGCTTGTCTAGTTAAATCACAAACTCTTTTGAGCAGGGCCTGTCTATCACTATGTGCATGTACAGCGCCTTGCACGCTGGAACCCCGATCTGGATTGGGGCCTGTAATACAGATTTGACTCAATTATGGAACGAAACAGTCCTCTTTAGTAGTTCTTGGTTTGCTGCTTTTCCTTGTGTTATGAGATTCTTTCACCTGACTGTGAAGGTTTGCCTAGAAACTTGTTTACCAGATCGTCAGACGGGGGAAGTAGATGCTGCAGGTTCTCAATTATCTGCTTAGCTTGGGAGACATACACATTTTTCCGATTTTCAGGAGTTCCTTTCGTGGGGAGTTAAAGGCAGCTGAGCGGGAGGCGTTCCAGGAGCTGGTGAGGCAGGGACCTTCGAATGCTGGTGGGATGCATAATGAAGATCTTATTGCAGCTGCTTAAATATTTAATTAGCACGTTGTGTTAACATTTCAGATAATTGTTACGTGTCTAAGAAATTGGAGTTGCAGATTTCCTGACGAGCCTGCCGGAAGGTGCGAAAGTGCAGCTCCCATAAGCACACAGGAGATGTGGACGAAGATAACCTATGATGTTCACATGCCGACTACCCTACTCGGAAAATGAGCCAGAGGGGAGGGCCGGGGAGGGGAACGTAACCAGGCTCATTTCAGCACAAAGGGGCATTTCTCGGTTGTATTTTTAAAAATTTAAACAAAACCCATCGCTGGTTTGGAGTGGTGCCACCGTAACGAGCCCTGGCTGTGTAGAGACAGACACCACCATGAGGAGAGGACTGAGCACAAGGCCTTCAGCACTAAGCCCAAGTCCCCGCCGCTAACCTCCTTTAGCTGTGAGTAGCAGGCTGTTACAGTCACACCCACACACACTAAGCTAGTGTAGTATAGTATCCGTCCTCTGCACACACACCCCTTCTGAACATCTGAGGTTGACGGGAGTTCACGTCCCATCTAGGGTGTGATTTTGTAATGAAGACGCGTAAACAGACAGACACCACAGGTTCTCAGCGGGGATCAAACCCTGGGACTGTCAGCACCTAAAGCACAAACCCTGCCACTTAGGCTAAAGGAGGAACTTACTCCTTGAGCGGTGCGAAGCAGCAGGTTCTTACAGTCGCTGTAGCCTGCTGCAGGGAGGAGAGAAACCCAGGCTACTGCCAGCGTGTTACACAAACAAGATTAAAATAAGTGACAGCCAGTTTAGGTGCAAATTTTAGGGTTTGCAAATAAAATACAAGAGAAACATTTTCATGAATGAATCTGTACACAGGGTCCTGAAAACGAGGGGTTATTTTTGGTCTGGATTTAAAGATCAGATTTAGAGATTTAATAGAGCTCGGGACAGGACCTAATGTGGGGAACAGATTATCCCACCTCTGCCTACAGCAGAGTTCTTACAGCTTCCACAGAAGCCCCTGGATCTGGCCAGCATCAGACAGGATACTGGAGCAGATGGACCTTAGTCTGCTAACTATGTTAGCAAACTATGTTAGCAAACTATGTTAAACAGCCCCCTGCAATTTGCAAACCTGTCTAGTGCTACTGACTGACAACATGGAAGTGAAATTAACTAGAAACACCAGCAAAACAGGCCAGTGTATCTTCATCCTCCCATCCAAGTGAAATGTACCCGCGGGGAAAAGTAAAGAGGAACGTAGGAAGAGCCAGACTGGATCAGCCCTGAGTTCCATCCAATCCAGGATCCTGTCTCTGGCAGTGGCCAGTACAAGTTGTTTCAGAGGAAGGTGCAAGAGACACTAAAGTGGGCAGTTCTGGACTAACCTACCCAAAGGAGAAGTTTCCTCCTGACCTCCACAGTGAGAGGCCTGAAGCATGAGAATTTATCCCTTCCAGACACGTATTATTATTTTAAATCCTGTTTAACTGTGGATGCTTTATCCATATTATCCATGTTAATGCCTAAATCTTTTTGGAATCCTAAACAATTAAGTCATCACAGGTGTTATTAGTGACACAGATAAAGACACAGATGGGGTTTTTAGTCTGACAGTGTCCATTTAAGGAGCTAATTTCCCCCCAATAGCGGCAAGAAAGAGAAGGGGTGACTGATAACCAGGTGGTGGCAGCAGCGAGTCATTTCCCATCTCAGATGTCGCCTATCGGGCTGCGATTTAGGTGCAAGCTTGCACCCGCCCCACAAGAGTGCTTTCAAGGGGCCTGCTGGCCACTCATCAAGCCATGGTATTTCTTGAGAGGCCAGAAGTGGCTCAGAGGCCCTGCATCTCAGAAACGCGCAGGGCTGCCACTCACAGAGTCACTGCCATTTTCAGGCCCTCGTTTATGTATGTTTTTTAAGCCTGCACGGTGGGAAAGGGGATTGACTGTACTTTCCAAACTACTTCCGAGTCCATCCCTAACATCCATCCCCAGAGCTTCACGCTGGACCCGGATGGGAACATCTTCACCTCTCACACCAAGCATTCCCCCCCGTACCACCAAACACAAACACAAACACAACACACACACACACACACACACACACACACAGAGAGAGAGAGAGAGAGAGAGAGAGAGAGAGAAGGGGGAAGGTCTGCTTCGCTCTGTCCTGGCAGCTTCAGAACTGCCATGATCTGTATGAATTACACTGTGCACTGCACAACAGATTCTTTCATCAGAGGATCTCAATACATTTTACAGCCATTCAGGAATCGCGTCTCACTGCATTCCAGTGAAGTGAGGATTATTCCGTTTTACAGGTAACAGACGCACAGGAAGTTTAACCGACCGCTCTGAGGCCGCGCAGGGAGAGCCACGAAAAGAAGTCCTGGCCCCCTCTGACTCAGTATTTATACTATCGTGAGACCCACCAGTGCCGGAAACTAGAGCTTTATACCATCCTAGAGCAACTCCGAATCTGAACTGTGCTCCAAACCTGAAGCAGCCGCTAGTGTTCTGTGGCGAATCCGCTGGTCACATAATGCTGGCTCTCCCTCCTCATTTCCAAGGTGCTACATCATATTACAGTCAGCGAGAAATAAACTAAATACTTTCCCGAGATAAGCAACTGCGGTGGTAGCCGCTAGGATGTTATGTGACAGCGCATGACAAGTGAGGGGTCCCTGAGCTGTAGTGTGGGACACGTTCAGAAAGAGCCCGAGTACTCCTGGTAGAAAAGATAAGTGCCGGGTTCTCCTTTCAACCTAAACCAGTTTTATAGCTGGTAACTCCACTAATGGAGTTGCTCCTGATCTTCCCCAGGGCAAGCGAGAAGAGAATGGGGACTTTTCTCTCTCCCTCTAGGGTTTTCTCAGAAATTGGCTGTTAAAATCGTGTCAGAACTGAAGTGGCGGCAGAGGGAGCGAGAAGGTAATCAGAATGACGTGGTTTACAGGTCCACTCTCACAACCTGCCATGGCCGGAAATGAATCTCGTATCCTGCTGGAACCCTAGTTTTCCAGAGCGGTAAGTTCTAATTGTCGGCAAGATACAGGACTGTAACATTGTGCCTGGCCCCTTGGTCTAACAGGGCTTTTTTGACCTTAATACAGTGAGTCCCAGATTGCAGGTCATTTGCTGTATAACGAGCAGTCATGCTACCTTCTGCTGTGACGTTGCTAGGTCTCATACGATAAGCAAGGTCTGTCTGTGCTAGTACTTGGATGGGAGATCTTCAAAAACCAACCAACAAACCACCTAGCTGCTGCGCTGAATGCTGCTGGTGACTCAGCGGGGGCCACTGTTCACTCAATATTGAGCAAGCACCCCAGCATGCTATTGGAGGGCAGTGCACCCCTGGAAGTATCATCTCGCAGATGAGATATAAATCCAAGGTCCTGACCACTTCTGGGATGAAATTCTGGCCCCAATCAAGTTAATGGCAAAACTCCAACGGACTTTAGCAGAGGTAGGATTTCACCCTGGTCTTTAAAGCGCCATCTGCACTTTTCCCGGACAACTTGTTAATGCTTGTTTTCTGACCATCTTCCTACTCTGGTAATTATCGGCTGCCTATTTTTAACTCCTGCAACAGTTTCAGCTGGATACGGTCTCTTGCCTTATTGGGTAGCATTGCAGTGTACTGTTAAGCAGTTGCCATTGTCCACCCCAGAAGTGATTGCATTTCAGTAGCTGGTGAAATCATCCCTGTGCCTACAGCTTGTCAAGCGTTTTGAGACCCGTGGGTTAAAAGCTGCAGGGAAGTTGCTGTTGTAGCCAAGGACAATGGGGTGTTGTATGTAAAGGAGGGTACTTACACAGTGTATAGGCTCCTTCAGGGTTAGAATGATTGCTGAGTTGTTGGGCAGGTTCTGCTCCTCACAAGTGAACTGAAAAAAAAAATCCAACCCAAGTCATTTCTGCATGCATCACAGAATCTCAGGGTTGGAAGGGACCTCAGGAGGTCATCTAGTCCAACCCCCTGCTCAAAGCAGGACCAACCCCAACTAAATCATCCCAGCCAGGGCTTTGTCAAGCCTGATCTTAAAAACCTCTAAGGAAGGAGATTCCACCACCTCCCTAGGTAACCCATTCCAGTGCTTCACCACCCTCCTAGTGAAAAAGTTTTTCCTAATATCCAACCTAAACCTCCCCCTCTGCAACTTGAGATCATTACTCCTTGTTCTGCCATCTTCTGCCACTGAGAACTGTCTAGATCCATCCTCTTTGGAACCCCCTTTCAGGTAGTTGAAAGCAGCTATCAAATCCCCCCTCACTCTTCTCTTCTGCAGGCTAAACAATCCCAGTTCCCTCAGCCTCTCCTCATAAGTCATGTGCTCCAGTCCCCTAATCATTTTTGTTGCCCTCTGCTGGACTCTTTCCAATTTATCCACATCCTTCTTGTAGTGTGGGGCCCAAAACTGGACACAGTACTCCAGATGCAGCCTCACCAGTGCCGAATAGAGGAAAATGATCACGTCCCTCGATCTGCTGGAAATTCCCCTACTTATACAGCCCAAAATACCGTTAGCCTTCTTGGCAACAAGGGCACACTGTTGACTCATATTCAGCTTTTCGTCCACTGTAACCCCTGGGTCCTTTTCTGCCAAACTGCTGCCCAGCTATTCGGTCCCTAGTTTGTAGCAGTGCATGGGATTCTTCCGTCCTAAGTGCAGGACTCTGCACTTGTCCTTGTTGAACCTCATCAGATTTTCATGGTGGAGGGACAGCTGGTCATTGATGCAGCAGACTGATCAGAGATACAGGCTTGCAAACACTCCAATCAGTTCTATAGCCTGTGTTAGGCAGGTCAGACTAGATGATCAAATGGTCCCTTCTGCCCTTAGAATCCATGAATATGAATCAAGAGACAGAGATGGCAAAGGCCTGACAGGTCTCCGGGGCCCATCTCCCAGCCCTTTATATGGAAGTGCCCTGAACAGTCTGGGCACTTCTAACCTGGAAACTGTTGTCTGACCTGTATTTGCTAGCGCATGTGCCAAAACGGGCTTAGGACCTAGAGCGAGGGGTCAGCGGGAGAGATCTGGGTCTCACCAGCGTGTTCCTGCCAATAAATGGTTGGAGTCAGACACTCCGTCATGTGATTTATGGGAGTCAGCGATGAAGCACGCCCACCCATCGTGAAAACAACCCCCCAAAATGTTCCCCTCTCCCTGCTTCCTGTTACCTCGGCCCCCTCTCCTGTGCCCGATGCAGCTCCTGTCCTAGCCCCGTCGTCTAATTTCTGTTGTTGTTTATAGCACGCCCAATTTCTAGAGCAAACAGAAAGACTAGATATGGCCTCTGTCCAAAGCCATAACAATCTAATTCCTCTCCAAGTCAGTCAGGGCTGGATTCACAAAAGGACTTAGGTGCCTAAACCCAGATTTAGAAACCTGAGTCCCAGTTTTGGCTCCACTGCAATCCTCAAAACTCCCGCTGAACCCAGGAGATGCCAAAACTCCCTCAGTACCCCTGTGTTTGCCTTAAAAATTGCCTCCGTGCCTATGTTCCTGGATACCTCACTCTAGGCACCTGGACCCCTATCATAGAATATCAGGGTTGGAAGGGACCTTAGGAGATCATCTAGTCCAACCCCCTGCTCAAAGCAGGACCAATCCCCAATTTTTGCCCCAGATCCCTAAATGGTCCCCTCAAGGATTGAACTCACAACCCTGGGTTTAGCAGGCCAATGCTCAAACCACTGAGCTATTCCTCCACCCTAGCTCCTACTTAAACCACAGAGCAATTCACAAACCCGGGGGAGACAGGCGTTTGGCCATCTACGTCATCTGTGGGGCCAATCCGAGAGGTGTGCTCAGAGATCACCTACCAGACTGTGCCCATCAGGTGAGTTCAGTGGCGGGAGGAGAAGCAAAAGAAGAGCTCCAATGTAACAGCTGCAACAGGAGAGATTGAGGAAGCCCCACATCAGAGTATCTGGTAGCATAGTAGTTAGTGGCACTCGTCCAGGATGTGGGAGACCCCCTGCTATTCTCCTACTCAGGTAGAGCGGGGACTTGAACCTGGGAAGAGGGGGGTCTCCCACATCCCAGGGGAGTGCTCCAACCGCTGGGCTGAGTAATGAGGGAGGTAGGACCTTCCCCTCTGCTGCCTGGCTTCTTGCAACAAACACAGGTGGCTAACCCCACAGCTGGGACTCGCAAGCAGAGCTAGGAACCTCCGTGCAGCCCAGACTTAGCTCCGACGCAGGGGCGAGGCTTGGCACACACCCCTCGGGTTGGCATCTCCCATTGGCTAGCTTAGGCGCCTCCGTGCCTAGCATGCTGGCTTTTGTGAATGGCAGCCTAAGGCGTCTGTCTGTCCCCATTCATTGTAGAGAGAGCCTGGGCACCTACCTCCTGTGATTTTCTCAGCACCGAGTCGCTTGGTGTCACAAAGCCTAAGGACCTTTGTGAATCCAGCCCTCACGCCCTCCATTATACTCCCCATCCCACCCCCCAAACGAGACGTCTTTCCTGAACAGCTTCCCAACAGTAGTCCTCCTTTGCCCCTATCTCCAAAGCTATTCACTGGGGGATTTGTCCATTCCTGTCTTGCAGGCTCATGTGTTTGTAGAGGCTTCCTCTGCAAGAGATCACCCTCTGATGACAACAGAGATACATAAGCAATGCACATGCCGTAAGGAACTCCTGAGCTATGCACACATTGGGTGCTACTTCAAATAAATACACTGTTTTAGGAATAAAACACAAGCCTCTGCTCCTTGAGCAGAAAGAGGATCTCTATTTGCGGTCAGCAGCAGTAGTAGGGCTTGTATCTTTTCCATGGTCCAGCCACCAGGGGGAGACCTGATCACACATATTGAACTTGGCATGTTCCAGTGCCATAAGGCTTAACAGTCTTAGGCTGCTCAGGAGGACTGAGCCTTCTCTCCTGCTGGCTTTGGGCATGCCGACCTACACCCAGGCCCCCGTTACCTGATTTTGGGGCAGAGAATCACTGGGCTTAGATTCCTTGCCAGGAGCTGGAGCATGGCGGCTCGGTGATGTGCTGGCTGTAATGGAGATCACAGTTCCAGAGCTTGAGGTTGGTGGCTGCAATACAACACCAGACTGCTGTGTGGTTGCAGCCGCAGCTTCCCCAGCTTTGGTAGCACTTTCCGTAGAGGCCCCAGGCTTCACTGGCGGACGTCCATTCTGGGTGGTCTGTTCCTTGTCTGTATTAACCCCTGAGCTGCTTCCTAGACATCAGAACACAAACAAACAAGACACTGATAAGTTATAGTGAAGCCCCACCAAAATGCGAAGAGCAGACAGGCACCACAAGGAGCGATTAATGGTGAACGGCAAAAGGAAGCTTTCATAGAATCATAGAATCATAGAATCTCAGGGTTGGAAGGGACCTCAGGAGGTCATCTAGTCCAACCCCCTGCTCAAAGCAGGACCAAACCCAATTAGATCATCCCAGCCAGGGCTTTGTCAAGCCTGACCTTAAAAACATCTAAGGAAGGAGATTCCACCACCTCCCTAGGTAACCCATTCCAGTGCTTCACCACCCTACTAGTGAAAAAGTTTTTCCTAATATCTAACCTAAACCTCCCCCTCTGCAACTTGAGACCATTACTCCTTGTTCTGTCATCTTCTACCACTGAGAACAGTCTAGATCCATCCTCTTTGGAACCCCCTTTCAGGTAGTTGAAAGCAGCTATCAAATCCCCCCTCATTCTTCTCTTCTGCAGGCTAAACAATCCCAGTTCCCTCAGCCTCTCCTCATAAGTCATGTGCTCGAGCCCCCTAATCATTTTTGTTGCCCTCCGTTGGACTCTTTCCAATTTATCCACATCCTTCTTGTAGCGTGGGGCCCAAAACTGGACACAGTACTCCAAATGAGGCCTCACCAGTGCCGAATAGAGGGGAATAATCACGTCCCTCGATCTGCTGGAAATGCCCCTACTTATACAGCCCAAAATGCCGTTAGCCTTCTTGGCAACAAGGGCACACTGTTGACTCATATTCAGCTTTTCGTCCACCGTAACCCCTAGGTCCTTTTCTGCAGAACTGCTGCCCAGCCATTCGGTCCCTAGTCTGTAGCAGTGCATGGGATTCTTCCGTCCTAAGTGCAGGACTCTGCACTTGTCCTTGTTGAACCTCATCAGATTTCTTTTGGCCCAATCCTCTAATTTGTCTAGGTCCCTCTGTATCCTGTCCCTACCCTCCAGCGTATCAACCACTCCTCCCAGTTTAGTGTCATCTGCAAACTTGCTAAGGGTGCAGTCCACACCATCCTC
The DNA here is from genome assembly GCA_033296515.1 of Macrochelys suwanniensis. Lineage (NCBI taxonomy): Eukaryota > Metazoa > Chordata > Testudines > Chelydridae > Macrochelys > Macrochelys suwanniensis. The sequence goes on from CM065775.1 coordinate 335,281,960, forward strand.
CAGATCGTTGATGAAGATATTGAACAAAACCGGCCCCAGCACCGACCCTTGGGGCACTCCACTTTCGCCTAAACTTTATTGCCAAACATTTATTGGCAGCCCTACCTGTAGCCTGAAGTTTTTTGTCTGGGAATTTCCCTAGTGGTGTTTATTAAAAGAAAAGGGGTGGGCAGGCTGAGGGCAGGTTAGAGAATAATGATATGTAAAAACTTGCCATAGATTGTTATATTTCCTTTAGATGAAACCTCACCACTCCGGGGCCTGAAGGCTGCCCTGCTTTATGGCAGGCTAAAGCCACGCTCTGAGGGGATTTGCCAGGGGTTGTGATGGGGGGAGGGTGTCAGCTGAATGCCGCCCCCACCCCGCATAGATCCCACTTATAGAAGGATCTCGCTGATTTCTTCCAAGAGCAAACTGACAAACGCGTGACCTTCCCCGTCCCCTCTTCTCGCCTCCCCTCCTACAGCTCTCCTCCTTTTCCCCTGTCACAGACGCAGCCGTTTCTCATCTGTTCTCCTCCTCTAACCCCCCTTTCACTTGCCCCAGTGACTTCCTCCCACCTTATCTCCTGATCTCCCTCATGTCTATTCTCATCCCCTCCCTTATGCTTCTCCTTAACCTCTCTCCTCCGACTCCTTCCCCTCACAATACAAACATGCTTTGGTCTCCCCATTTTTTTTAAAAAAACACCACCTCTGTCCGCACTTGCTGCTCCAACTACCCCCTGCCCCCCCATTTCCCTTCTCCCTTTCATCACGAAGCTCATTGAATGCACTGTCCACAGGCACTGTCTGGAGTTCCTCTCCTTCAGTTCCATCCCAAACCCTCACCAATCTGGCTTCTGCCCCTTGCAATCCACTGAAATTGCTCTTGACGAAGTCTCTAATGACTTGTTCTTAGGCAAAGTTCTGAACCAGTCAGTGCTCCATCCTCACCCTCCTGGAGCGGTCAGCTGCCTTCGACATAGTCAGTCATGCTCTTCTTGAGATCTTGTCCTCCCTTGGCTTCCATGACTTTGTCCTCTCCTGGTTCTCTCTAATCGCTCCTTCAGTGTCTCCCCCTCCGACTTTCTACAAGGGCTCCACAAGGCTCTGTCCTGGGTCCTCTTCTCTTCTCCCTCTATACCTTATCCCTGGGTAATTTCATCCGTAAACACAAATTCAACTACCGTCTCTATGCTCTCTACTTCCCTACTCCAGACCTGACTCCTTCTATTCAAATCTCAGCCTGCCTCCCTGACACCTTGTGGATGGCTAGCCTTCAGCTCCAGCTCCATATGGCTAAAAGAACTTTTAAACACCCCGCCCACCTCACAAAAAGAAAAGAAAATCTCCTCGTAACCTCCTCTCTTGATCACAGGCCTATAACCTGGGCATCATCTTTGATTCAGATCTCTGTCTAGGTCCTCACATCCAGGCTACGTCTAAAGCTTGCCGATTCGTCAAAAGAGAACTAGATAAGTTCATGGAGGATAGGTCCATCAATGGCTATTAGCAGGGATGCTGTCCCTAGCCTCTGTTTGCCAGAAGCTGGGAATGGGCAACTGGGGATGGATCTCTTGATGATTACCTGTTCTGTTCATTCCCTCTGGGGCATGTCAGAAGACAGGATACTGGGCTAGAAGGACCTTTGGTCTAACCCAGTATGGCCGTTCTTATGTTCTTTCTGTATAACCTCTCTAAGATGCAGCTTTTTCTATCCATTCACACAATTAAAACTCTCATCCAGGCTCTCATCATCTCTCATCTTGATGACAGCAACATCCTTCTTTCTAGCCTTGACAAATACAACCTTGCCCCATTCGTATCCAGAACGCTTCTGCAACCATCATTTTCCTAGCCCGTTGCGTTGACCATGTTGCCCCTTTCTCGGCCTACCTCCACTGCCTCCTGCTTCTCCATTGTGTCAAACATAAGCTGGCTTCCATGGCCTACTTGCTAAATATTCAAACAAGCACAGACAGGGCAGGGACAAGCGAGGAGTTCGGCCTCTATGCTCCATTTGGTCCTGAGCCTCTTTTGCCAAGGCTGCCAACAAGGGGGCCACTTGCTAGGGTGGCTTTTGTTATAGGGACCCCTGGCCATTGGCCACTGGACTGCGAGACACCAGGTGATCTCAGGCAGGCCGCTGAACAGCTGCTGGGTGGCAGCGACTGTCAGCCATGGCCAAGCTGAGCGCGACACGAACCCAAGACCTAACCTAGACTGGAAAGACTCCATGACCCGTTTTCCATTCCAGGGTCAGCCAGCATTCCCCCAGCCTCCAAAAACTACATACAGACCTGCTCATACCTGTAATGGTTTCTGGTGCTTTGGGCTTCTGAGATGGAGACACGGCTGCCGGACCAGTGGTGTTTGCAGAGCTGGGGACGCCAGCGGCAATGGTAGAGCTCGGGGCAACAGCCGTGTGAGCAGCTGGGGTGGCTGCGGAGCTGAAGGCACGGACAACAGGGGCAGTCGTGGAGCTGGGGGCACCGACGGTGAGGGAGTCTGCAGAGCCGGTGGTGGTTTTGACCACCGCTGCTGTGCCCTCAGAGGTAGCAGTAGCTTTAGTAGACGGGGTGCCGGTGTCAGCTGGGGGCAGAGTGCTGGCAGGGGGCAGAGTGTTTGCCTTAGTGAGGGATGGGGCATTGGTGGGGGGTGGGGTGCCAGTGCCAGGCGAGATTCCAGCATCAGTGGAGGATGGGGCAGTGGCACCGCCTAGGGTGGTGGGGGGCAGGGTGCCCGCACCAGGCCGGGCGTTGGTGGAAGTCGAGGGAGCAAGCAGGGTGACAGTGTCAGTGGAGGGTGAGGTGTCAGCTTTGGTGGGGGTCAGGGTTTGAGTGGGGGTCGGGGCACCTGTAGTGCCAGTGGGGGGTTGGCTGCCCTTGGAGGTGGCATCGGCAGACGGGGCGCTTGTGGTGGAAACAGCAGTCGTGACAGCTGGTTCAGCGGCATCTCCTAAAAAACACAAAGGGCCAAATGGTTACAAAATCAGAGGAAAGGTTTCCTGGCTTCCATCCAGCCCGCCCCTCCACCTGCTCTTCACATGCACCAATGTCCAGCGCTGACACTTGTGTAGATAGCTAATGTGTGGGAACCAGCTCCTGCCCACTGCTGAGAAACCTCGCTCAGCACTTCCCCTGCAGCCCCTATAGGACCAGCTCACTGGGTGGGATTTTCAGAAAATGCCCCAAGGAGCAGTGTGGCAAGGGGAGGGCTGAGGACGAGGTAAGGAAAGGGAGTAAAGAAGCCAGTCTAATGGGCACAAGTGTCGTAAATGGATGGAACTTGGAGGGAAGAGCACAGGTTGCAGGAGGGAAGAGTTTAGAGGAGGCACCGGGAAGTCAGTCTGTGTGCACATGGCCGGAATCCTAGGTGCAGACACAGCATCCCTGTAAATAGATCTTACTGAAGAGCCTGCTGAATTTTACAAGCGTTGAGTCCTTTCATATTATCATCTAGACCAGGGGGTCTCAAACAATTGGCTTTACACTAGGCTCACGCCCAAGCAGTTTGCTGGCTTGGGTCTCACTAAAAGCCTCCCCACCAGTAAAATCCCCACCCTCCAAGCCATCAGTCCTGCTCACTCTCATCCTTTCATGGATTAGGGCCTGGGCTGAGTTCCCAGCTCGCTTGCTGAGTGTCCTTGGGCAAGTCACTTCACCTCCCTGTGCCACCTCTGTTCCCCCGCCCAGCTTCCTGTCTGTCCTGTCTTGTCAGCTTTTTGGGGCTGGGATATTACGTGTATGTGAAGTGCCAAGCACAATGAGGTCCTGATCTCCGCTGGGGGCCTCTAGGTATTACCCTATATATTAAATAATAACAACATGTTGGGGATCTGATTTCCCCCAAAGCTGTGGTTGTTGACCCTGCCAGAGCCAATTAGGTGCCCGCCTGGATCCCAAATGGCCCGTGTCCATGTCACCTCCAGCTGCAGTGATTTCATACCCTCCACCCCCTCGCCTGTTCCTCCGCAGAGGGGAGCTTCCGTTAATTAATTCTCAGCCACAAAAATCTGCAATCTGTGACTTTTCCTGGATGGATGAGAGCTGCAGTTCTCACTCCCCCTGCCCATCCTACGTATCCAGGCTCCCTCGCACTGGGCCTCAGGCAGATTCTTCTGAAGAGCAATTTTTGGCGGCTGGAATGGAGCAGATGCCCGAAATGGTATGCAGATCCCTAAGCTTCCACGGGAGGGGAAGTCCTCAACCCCGCTGCTCCTCCCCATCTCAGCTGACACACACCAACATCCTGGGCAGTCTTATCAATACACTTGTGTTGCCAGCAAAGTGCAGCTTATGCTAACCCTCGGCTAGAAAGACCAGCCGGTGGCTGAGTCCTTGAACTGGCAGGAAGCCAGCGTGTCCATACCCACGTTTGCTCTAATTTGCTTTTTGCCTTCCGTCTACTGGAGAAAGTTATCCTGATGCCCGGCAGGGGCAAGGAAGCTCCTATCACGGTTACTTCAACTGATGGACGGCCAGCGAGGATGCATCTCTCTGCTACCATGCTACCAGGTTAAACAGTCCTCCTGCTGCTGTTCCATAAACACTGCTAAGGGGAGCAGGCTGAACACCTTTCTACAACTGCACTCTCCAGGGGTCCCGGTTTGCCCAGTGTCCCTTCCCTGCCTCCTTCCATAGTAATGAGAGCACGATTTTACTGAAGAGGGGAACAAACAAACAGATTTCACCCTCCCTCGCCCTGTCAGAGAACAAATTATCCCCAGGGACACTGGGTTCATCACAAGCTATGGGGAAGAATATATTTTTGCAGGAACGCAATGCTAAATTATTCCCATCATCTCCCTAGGGAAAGACTCTTCCTGAAAGTCTGAGGGTTTCAACTAGGGTCATGCTCCCCACACCCTATTTTTGGGAAGATGGAAACAGTATCTCGGAGGTGGAATCGTCATGGCAGCTTGACAATAGTTGCGATGAATCCAAATCCTGAAAGCAAAGGCATGTTGCATGGGACGCTTTGAAAAGGCAATTAAAAATTCACAGACACGTGCAGAAGTTTGAGGTTAAATAGTCTGGGAGGAATAAGTGCCCTGAATAAGAGCATAATATGACCATGTCAATGTGCATGTGAGATCATTTGTCTCCCAACAGAGGGCCACATCCTCGGCTGGGGTAAATCAGAACAGCTACACTAAGGTCAACAGAGTGATGCTAATTTACACCAACTGAGGATCTGGCCCAGAGTTTTAAAACTGATGCTCCAGTTTTTTGGAGGGGGAGGAGGAGAAACTGTGGCAGGATTTATTCGGAAAGGGCCCCTGGCTCTGGGCACGGGAAGAGAAGGGCCCCCGGCTCCAGGCATGGGAATTGGAGAGCCCCCGGCTCCGGGCGCAGGAAGGGAAGAAAAACACACCAGAGCAAAGCACCTAGAAAAGGAACGTCCCTCCCCTTCCTCCCCCAACGCCATCTAAAGCCGCCCCCGTCCTCCTCGCAGCTCCTGCTGCTTGGTTCATTCCCCGTCCAAGCTCTTTCATTTCCTATCTCTGTAACTCCCTCTCCCCCCAGTCACCTCATCGAAAGAGCTCAGATTGGCTCCAAGTCTATTAATAGTGGGAAAAGGAAACACAGAAGAATAACCTAGGAAATTGTGGGCGACACACCCCACTCAGCCTGTCAAGCAGACGGAGTCCCGCTCACCGCGTGGCTAGCCAAGAGCCCCTGCTTCTCTTGAGACCTGATGGGAAACCGAGGGACATGAGGCCGTGTAGTTAGTGGGAGGGGAGAGGCAAACAGGGGCTGAACAGGCCTTTGGAAATGCCTATTTCCCCCTTTGCAGCCTTTCCTGTTTGAATAAGGGCAAAGGGTTGACGTCATGAAGGAGAAGATGGGATTTGGGAACCCAGGCATAGCATTTACTAGGGGAGGGAGAGTAGCCTAGAACAGGGGGGTGGGAGTCAAAAGTCTTCACTTCTTTCCCTTTCATCATGCAAGATCCCAAAGTGCTTTGCAAACATTCCTTACAAAGAGCCACTCCACCTGCCACTGACAGGCAGTCACCGCTGGGCAGCAGCTGGGCCGGGAAGTGAGGAAGAACATAATCTCCAATTAAATGAGACAGAACATAATTACTCATGCTGGAATGTGGTCAGGGCACCAGGGCAAGCGCTCTAACGTGAGTCAGGATATTTACTGATCACATGTGGGCAGGACCGCAGTTTTATGGCATTGTAGAAAGACGGCGTATCTAGCACAGCGCCCCCTATGGACCTGCTAGCACACTGGTCTCAGTAGTTATATTAATCATGCTCTAAGCCAGTGACACTCGGGCTGAGGCTCGGGAGCGGCAAGTGGCTCTTTAATGTGTCTCCTGCGGCTCTTTGCAGCACATGCCATTAAAACATGGTGTGACGTAATTATTAACCAATCAGGATGTTTTTACTATGTTATTAACCAGTTGTAGTTGAGACAATAATAATACTTGGTCAGTCTTTTTGCTGTGGCTCTTTGCGGTAATGTTGATCGCTAATTTGGTTCCTGAGTATCACGGCTCTAAGCCAAACGATGGGGTTACAGCGCAGATGATAACCCAATGCCATTAACCCCATGGAAAAGCAGGTGTCCACATGACAAAAAAAAAAAAACCACTCACTAATTAGCATTAACTGATCCCTTTGCAGCTGGCCTCATGAGAGGCGATTAAGAGGTGGCTAGACCATGGAGAACGAACTGATCCCCTCACCTCTTCTACTCTGCCCCAAAGAGAAACCACAGCATGTGAGGTCCTCCAAGCAATGATACTTGGCCACACACAGCAACCACTGTCAAAGCACTTTGCAGACAGTAGTCCATCCGTCCAATTATTGAATTGTACAATATTAAAGACAGGGCCAGGCACCCAGATAGAATGAGAAGTACATCATCTCTGGGAAGGAAGCTACCATGCTTGGATTCAATTTAGTGCAATGGGGCTTGCTTTCTGTAGCGGGGGGGGGGGGGGGGGGAGGCTCTGTTTTCCCCTCCCCCCACCCCACTGTGACATGGACTCATTGTTACAGAACTGGCTTTTGAGTCGGAGCTGCTTAGAGCTAGTGTGTGAGCGACACAGAGACAATCAATTCAAGGCAATAAACACGCTGTGTCATCTCTGCAATCCAGCAGGAACAAGCAGGAGGAAGGGGGTGCATTCTGTCCAAAGCTTGTGCCCAGAAGGCCCCACCTGATAAGCCCTGACTGAATTAAGGGACAGATAAAGGCAGGGCATTCTTCAGATCCTGAAGTGTCCTGTTCTTATCGCCCCAGTTCAGCTGGAGAGGCTGGCAAGGGCTCTCAGTGGGTCGGATTTCAATGGGCACCAGCTGCAATGACCATCTCCCTTCTTTTTGCCCACCCCCTTCAACAGGTTGATGGATGCTCCAGGCTGCCGTGGGAATGATTTAAACCAATGATGTCCACAATCACGAGAAGGGCCATTTATCCACAGGAAGCAGCCGCGCAGCCAGCCCTCCCCAATCAATTTCCACATGTGATAAAAGGGAAGTCGCTCCCAAGAGGGTGGCCTTGTGCTTAAGGCACTAGACTGGGACTCAGAGGGCTTCAATTCCCAGCCCTGCCACTGACTTCTTGTGTGAGCTTAGGAAAGCCATTTTGTCTCCCAGTGCCTCAGTTCCCATCTGTAAAATGGGGCTAAGCATCCTTCCTTGCTCCCAAGTGTCTGTCCTGTCTATTTTCACTGCAAACTATTGGGAAGCAGGGACTGTCTCTCGCCACGTGTTTGTACAGTCCTTAGCACAGTGCACTACTGTAAACCAACATCAGGATTAAATTTAGCATCTTGCAGGGGGCCTGTGTACCAAGACTTCCAGAATGCGCTGGGAGGGGACGCAGAAGGGACCTGCAAGCTAAAGGGTGGGGAAGCTCTGGGAGCTGTAGCCTAGGGCGAGTTGAGGAACTGGGTTTTTGTTGACCTAGCCTAAGTTTGGACAATAAAACTGCATGAAAGAGCCTGTGGATATGGCAGTGAGGCCTTAGCAAGCTGGGGGGGGGGGGGGGGGGTGGTCTCTGCCTTGTGACACGTCCCAGATGGACAGGGACTGGATAGCATCATCCTCAGACGGCTGTTCAGTCACATGGGGGTCTCTGTTCAGATGCTGACGGACAAGGGTCCATATTGCAAGAAGCGTCTCACCTGGCCCCCTTGATGGCAGCCTCAGCAGCATGACCAAGGACTGAACCTCAGGTCAGAGTTAAGGGATACTGGGGGGATAATGTGATGGGAGCTTGCCTAGATGCTGCCCTATAGATAAATCCAGGACTTCTGGGGCCAGTGCTGTGACTCCAGGGCCTTTCCCCAGCACTACTCCCATGTTCATTCTGCACTTAAAATGCCAGATTAAATGGGGAAGAGGCAAAAATCAATAGCCTCATCTACAAAAAGAGGTTTTTTTGTTGGCTCATCTACAGAGTTCTTCATGTGATTGCTAAATAGGAAAACACACACACACACACACACACACACACACACCTCAACCCCCATGTCATTTAGGAAATTCTTTTAAAGCTTCCACTGTCCGACGATTCAATTTCTGAGTTGACCCAGCTTCCCCCATTCCAGCCCCTTGCCATTCCCAGGCTGCTAAACGGAACACTGAGGGACCCAGCACACCCAGAATAAAAATCCCATCTTCCTAAAATTGCACCACTCAGGAAATGACAGAGGAAGTGCTGGGACAGGAAAAGCAGGGAATGCAGGCCAACAAACCAGCATGTCCCTCCTGAGTCTACTGCTCTCACTGCAGCTCCGTAAAGACAAGAGACCAGGCTTGAAACCCTTCTGAGGGCTTGTCAATTTAGGGGGGTTTCCCCCCACGTAAACAAAGCAGTGCCAGCCTCTCATAATTTCGCAGAGTCTGAGGCCAGAAGGGACTGTTTTGGGTTGGACTAGAGCAGTGGTTCTCAACCCTGGGGGTACATAGAGGTCTTCTAGGGCAGTTGTTTTCAAACTTTTTTTCTGGTGACCCAGTTGAAGAAAACTGTTGATGCCCGTGACCCAACAGAGCTGGGGATGAGGGGTTTGGGGTGTGGGAGGGGCTCAGGGCTGGGGAAGAGGGTTGGGGTGCTGGGGTGAGGGCTATGGGGTGGGGCCAGGAATGAGGGGTTCAGGGTGTGTGAGGGGGCTCAGGGCTGTGGCAGGGGGTTGGGGTGTGGGAGGGGGTCAGGGCTCTGGGCTGGGGGTGCAGGCTCTGGGCTGTGGGTGAGGGGTTTGGGATGCAAAGGAGCTCTGAGTTTGGGGGGGCTCAGGGCTGGGGCAGAGGATTGGGGCACAGGGTTGGGGTGCAGGCTTACCTCGGGCGGCTCCCGGTCAGCGGTGCAGCGGGGGTGCTAAGGCAGGCTTCCCGCCTGTCCTGGCACCGCGGACCGCGCTGCACTCTGGAAGCGGTCAGCAGCAGGTCCGGCTCCTAGGCGAAGGCGCGCAAGTGGCTCCACATGGCTCTCACCCGCAGGTACTGCCCCCCCGCCCCCAGCTCCCATCAGCTGGGAACCGGCCAGTGGGAGTGCGGAGCCGGTGCTCGGGCAGGTGTGTGGAGACCGGGGGCCCCCCCGCCTAGGAGCTGGACCTGCTGCTGGCTGCTTCCAGGGCGCAGTGCGGTGTCAGAACAGGTAGGGACTTGCCTGCCTTAGCCGGGCAGCGCCACCGACTTTTAACGGCCCGGTCGGTGGTGCTGACCAGAGCCGCTGCGACCCAGTGCCTGACATTGCGCGACCCAGTACTGGGTTGCGACCCGCAGTTTGAAAACCACTGATCTAGGAGGTACATCAACTCATCTAGATATTTGCCTAGTTTTACAACAGGCTACACAAAAAGCACTAGTGAAGTCAGCACAAACTAAAATTTCATACAGACAATGACTTGTTTACACTGCTCTATATACGATACACTGAAATGTAAGTACAATATTTACATTCCAATTGATTTATTTGATAATTACATGGTAAAAAATGAGAAAGTCGGCCATTTGTCAGTAAGAGTGTGCTGTGTCGCTTTTGTATTTTTATGTCTGATTTTGTAAGCAAGTAGTTTTTAAGTGAGGTGAAACTTGAGGGTACACAAGACGAACCAGACTCCTGAAAGGGGTACAGTAGTCTGGAAAGGTTGAGCGCCACGGGACCAGATGACCCTTGCATCTACGATTAGATCATATAGTTAATCAAGGCTAGTGCTGATGCAATGTATCCCCGTTTCAAACTGGTGCAAAATATCCCTCATGTCAACAAGCCCTCCGAGGAGTTTTGCCGTTGAAGTTTGTGATGACGATGCTGGAGTAATGAGCTCTGAAACCCTTGGATTGCTGCAAGTGCTGCACTGGGGCCAACGAGAGAATTTCCAAGTAAACCAAAATATTGACAACTTAGATCAGAAAAAAAGACCCACTGCACCAGAGTAGAGCCGGGCTACCTCCATCCCATCACCCAGGTTCCCTCTACAGTAATCATGAGTCAGGCCCCCAAAATCAGGAGATTGGCGCCACAGCGATACAACTAATAAAACTGTCTCGGCTCCACCGGCCAACTGCGTCAGGCTCACTGCCTCTTCCTGCCCCAGGCTTAACAGAAACCAGCCAAAGGGGAAGAGGCAATTGGGTTCGTGCCTGTTTCAGTAGCAATAGGTTACACTGCAGGCAGACAGGCAGGCAAAGTGGTAGGAAAGAGATCTGTGCTAAGCATGCAGAGGCCAGTGTTACACACTCATAGGCCTGTGTTTATCCAGCAGCAACCTGGTCACCAGTTTGCATTCTGGGATGTCACACCAAACTGGGCCTCTCCAGAAATCTTTCTCCAGTCCCACTCACTATACGATGGAGCTTCTTCACGATACACAAGAAAGGCCTGAAAGGCTGATCTGTTTAAAAATAAGGCAGTTGGGTGGGTTTTTCTGCTTGGTTTTATGTCAGAAAGTGAACTCCTCTCTATCCTGCTGTGCCTAGAGGACTCTATGGAAGACCGAAGACGTAGGGGTAGGACATCCAGAGTCACCATGGAGGCCTGACCAGATTAACTGACATGGGAAACGACTTTCATTCAGACTGGCTGAAATGCCAAGTTCTACCCTGATTTGCAACCCCTGCAAACTCAGGGTTTGTTTCTGCTAACACCTATTTAACTCAAACGCTCGAGAGGAAGGGTCTCTTTGTTAAGGATTCTGTACTCTGTAATTAATGCTGGCATTTCCTGGCTCTTGAGTGTTGAAACAGTGGTCTCAATGTCACATTAACAGATTGTGCTGTGTTTTAATTTCCCGGTTTGTTTTTCTAAAGAAAGAATGAAAAGCGAAGGCGTTTTCAAGATAAATGCACCATACTTCCTCAGAGACCTTCTCCTACATCCAGAGAAAGAGACCAAGTCTGGTCTCACTCCTCATTGACAACAGGGTAACTCACTGAATTCAACACTTAGGTGGGCCAAGTTTATATTCAGCCAGGCTAAGGAAGGTGGCTCTAAGGTACCTTTCCTCTCTCCGAATTTACAACTCACATGCCAAGGAGAGATTCCAAGGCTGGGTTTGTACACCGAGCGCTTCTCCTCCCAAAGTGCTTTCCACTGCAATAGGCACTGGCAGAGCTGAGACCATGGAAGCAAACCCAGCAACACTGCAAAGAACCACACGCAGCCTGGGAGGTTAGAGCAAGAGGGACAGAGGAGGAGGTAATGGCACTGGAATTAGCGCTGACTCCCTTCCAAAAGTCATCCTGGACTCTGGACAGCAGTCACTGAGGAAAGGCAGAGGGGACCTCTGCTTAACGGCTCATCTGTGAGATGAGGGAACAATAGAGAAAATAAATAAAGGGAATTGGGGCCCAGGATGGAATTTCTGCTCAGAGTGAAGGAGCGAGATCCAGGTTCAACTCCCTACGGTGATGAAGGCAAACCACGGAGCTGAATCCACATCAAAGGCAAGTGCCCCAGCCACTGGGCTATTGGCTGGGCAGGTCAGTGTGCAGGGCCAGCGGTCGCCTAGGGCGCCAGGATTCAGGGGGGCGGCATTTCTTACCTTCTTCAGCCGCCTCAAAATGCTGCCGAGAACCCCGATGGCCGAAGCTCCCGCCGAAATGCCCTCGGGGTCCTCGGCGGCAGCTTCTTCGGCCGCCGGGGTCCTCGGCAGCATTTTGGCAGCAGCTTCTCCCAGAGGCGCCGCCTAGGGCGTCAAAGAAGCTGGCGCCGCTACTGTGGGTGTGGCTGTTTCGCTCTCTCTTTGTGAAAAATTTCAAAAGGTCTCACCCAACACCTCAGAATTTTTCACAAAACAAGAATTCTTCATTTTCAATCAGCGCTGGAAAACAACGGTGCAGGAAACGTCACACGCTGGGACTGGCTTCATACAGGAAGCGTTTTCTGTAGGTGTCCCAGATTCAGCTTTGCTGATGTCCAGAATTTACAGTGGGGGCGAGGGGAGGCCACATGTTTGTACGAGGCCCGGCACAAAGGAGAGCTGAGCTCCCGCGCACGGACGAGGAGGAAATGACCCCACACAGCTCGAGAGTTACAGCACATACGTAAGGGGAGCACAGCTACGCTCTATCGCTAGTAGCGCAAACGCAGAAAAAAATAAGAGGTTGGGGGGGGGGGGAGAACTTCACTGAGATTAGTTTCAGAGTAGCAGCCGTGTTAGTCTGTGTCAGCAAAAAGAACAGGAGTACTTGTGGCACCTTAGAGACTAACACATTTATTTCAGCATAAGCTGTCGTGGTCTACAGTCCCACTTCGTCGGATGCATAGAATGGAACATACAGTAAGAAGATATTTATACATACAGAGAAACATGAAAAGGTGGAAGTGCCTATACCAACTGTAAGAGGCTAATTAATTAAGAGGAACTATTATGTAACTCTGTGTGCAGGTCCTTTGTACCTCCCTTCCTCGTAGATTTATGGGCAGGAATCACTCCCCAGCGGTGGCCGTTCCCTTCATAACTCCCAGCTGCCTGATCATATCGCACAAGAGGAAAAGGAGAAGAGTCTGTACCTAGAGCGCCATAGGCAGGTAAAACTCTCGTTGACGTGTCTGGGCGAAATTCAGCCGGGGCCTAAATGCTGAGGTGAACTACACGCCCACCGTCAGCTGGCCGGTATGCAGGTGTCAGGGACAAAGCAGGGTCACTTTGCAGTGGTTTGGCATCCAGGGGAGCTGACTCTCGGCTGCCTTCCTCTTCCTGTACTTGCTTTGCCCCCGCCCCCAACGCCGCCACAGGGGAAGGGGTGGTGTGACGGCGGGGGCTCAGGGGGAAGGAGTAGCATGAGGGGGCGGGGCCACGGTTAAGGTGATGGTGGCCCCCCACTTTTAAGGACTTTCCATCGCCCCAGGCTGAGGGAAGAGAGGTACAAAGGGCCCGACCTGCGTACAGAGTTACATACACAGGAGCATAGGCGCCGACTTTAGCTGGTGGGTGCTCACGCCCCCCGGCCCCGCCCCCATTCCCCAAATCCCCACCCCCTCCCCCAGGCGCGCTGCATCCCCCCCTCCAGGCTTGCAAGCCTGGGAGGGAGAGGGGGGAGAAGCAGCAGAGCACTCACCGGGCCCGGCAGCTCCCCGCCAGCCCCCACCGCGCCCAGCTAACCCTCCGCCTCGGCCTCTCCGCCTCCCGAGGCTCCGCCTGACACCAAGCTGCTTTTCCAGGCTCACAGGCTTCCCTCGCGCCAGCTGTTCGGCGGCACGGCAGCACACCGGGGGGGGGGGTGGAAGCCCAGCGGCGGCACCTCGGGGGAGTGGTATGGGGCGGAGGCGGAGAGGTGAGCTGGGCGTGGGGGGTCTGGTGGGGAGCTTCCGGTGGCTGCTCTGCACCCACCAATTTTTTCCCGTGGGTGCTCCAGCCCCGGAGCACCCACGGAGTCGGCGCCTATGCACAGAAGCTGCAAGGCAATGAGAATCAGACTGGGGAAAGTGTAACGCGAGAGTAACTTGCAGGCTACGGGGTCAGAAGGGGGCGTGTGTGCAAGAGGAAAAGCATCTAACAGGAGGTGGCAAGATGAGGAGTCCCACCAATACGCACTTTGCCTCTGACGAACGGTGCTGTCATCCCCAACTCGAGCCATTCAGCCCGTTATCCCGTCACACCCACCGTCTGACTTTATTTTAAGCCCTGATGAAGGACGCCGGCCACCCTAGCGTTCTCACGCTGATCTCATCCACCTTCCTGGTGAACGCTGATGTCAATGGGAGGAGTACAGTGACTTCAATGGAGATATGCTGGGTTACACCAGCTGAGGGCCCTCTCCCTATGTGAGTCTTCACATTAGCTTTTCTATTCTACAAATTACGCACAATAGTTCTGTGCTTTCCCCAGCCTTCAGCCACGGCCAGAAAATGCTTTCGTAGCCTTCTCCCCGCAGTAGGGCTTGAATGGCAAACATTTCTACCTTCCCCCTCTCTTCTTTGTCTGCACAAGCTGCTTGCTAACTCGGGTCCTGCAGGAAGTGGCATATCTGATTCCATAGGTTGTGCTCTGTCCCGAGTCAGGTCCTAAGGCAGAGGGCGTTGTCATGCTTGCACTGTCTTTTGGAGTTAAAAATCAAACTGATCCTCTTTGGTCATTAAAACTCCATGGCACTTCCACAACACTAACGAAGTCCTGTGATTAAGAGGCAGGATCTCTGGTGTCCTGGCCAAATTCTAATGTTGGTGTATTCACTTTAAAATCCTATAGTTCCGACTGGATACAGAACAATTCAATTCCCGCCCTGCACTGTTGTGTAGTGCTGCGGGGTGCATTGTTAAATGGCTGCTGTGCTCTACCCCAGAGGGGGCTAGAGTGACCAGATGCCCCGATTTTATAGGAACAGTCCCGATATTTGGGACTTTATCTTATATAGGGGCCTATTACCCCCCACCCCCATCCCAATTTTTCACACTTGCTGTCTGGTCACTCTAGAGGGGGCTGCATTTCGGTGGTGGGTGCAGTGATTAATAAAGATACATAGCGTGACAGATATTGTAGGAATTACATCTGATAGGCATCTCTGTGCAAAGTGATCATTTCAAAGTACCTTAGAGTGACCAGATGTCCTGATTTTATAGGGACAGTCCCGATATTTGGGGCTTTTTCTTATATAGGTGCCTGTTACCCCTCATCCCCATCCCGACTTTTTCACACTTGCTATCCGGTCACCCTAATGTACCTCAAAGGCTCTCAGTCAAATGTTGTTTAATGCTGAGTAAAATACCAGGCCACTTATGTTTGCTGCAATCACTTGAGACAGGTTTCACTGCAGAGCATTTAAGAAGCTCTTGGGGATATGCTAGGACTGAAGGTGTTCTACCCAAACATAAACTACTACGCCTGACCCTGCAGCCAAATGTCAATGGGAGCTTTGCCTGCTTGGGTCCACAGGATCAGGTCCTTTGCTACAGTCACATTCTTTAATGACCTTTGGTAGCTGGGGGTTACTCAGCCAGAAGCCTGGAGATTTCCTGTTAGTGTCTCAAAGAGGGCTGTACGTTTCCGTGCAGTCTTTTGTCTGTGGATGCTATTTAGGGTCCCACCTTTTTTGCCTTTAGTCCCCCACCCACCACTCCCTCGCAGTAAGCTTTACCCAGTCGGATTTGATAGCTATATATTTAAAGGCTATGCATGCTGAACCTTCAGGCATTGACAGGACACGGCTGGCTTGGCAAGAGACCATTCTTTAGGTCGGGGAGGAGTGTAGGAAGGGAAGGACATCGCTAACTCTCCCTCCTATTCAAAACTATTTAAAGACTGTCTGGCACAAAAGACCCTGCCCAATGAATGGCTCCAGTGACCATCTCGCTTTAAATCTGCGTAATCAGATCAACTTCTATTGTTGGCAAATTCATAATGGCTTCATTATTTAACTCTTGTGATAGACATTCCAGGAATAGGAAACTCCTATTTGGTTATTTCTGTAAAAAGGGGCGCTTGGACCAGTGTTCTGTTTGAGGAAGAGCTTCTATTCTCCCCCCTTGTTGACATAATACAGGTCTCAGAGATGGATGAGACCTGGAGTAAGAGATGACCTTACCCAACATACTGTCAATGAAGGCTTCTTCCCTCTTAATTAATTAGCCTCTTACAGTTGGCATGGTTACTTCCACCTTTTCATGTTTCTCTGAATGTATAAATATCCTCCCATTGTATGTTCCATTCTATGCATCCAAAGAAGTGGACTGTAGTGCACGAAAGCTTATGCTGAAATAAATGTGTTAGTCTCTAAGGAGCCACAAGTATTCCTTTTCTTTTTGCTGACACAGACTAACAATTCTTCCCTATGGTTTATCTGTGATACTGGTAAACTAAGTGCAGCTCTGGCCAAGGCCATAGGCATTAGCTAAGAACGGACGAACTCACAGATGCAATCCAAACCAGTTCACCTCTATGTTAGTTTTGTTCAAAATGGGTATTGGTCTTATATGAATGTATTTAGTGTTTAGACTCTATAAAATGCTTGTAAATTGCGGCATGCACTAATCTCAGTCCTCATCCTCACAGGAAACCTGCACAACACTTTCAAAAGACGAGCCTGGGAGCTTCAATTTCATAACTGCTAGACACTAAAAATCATGGACTGAACAGAGGGCAGGTCTACACTCAAAACACGGCAGCTGTACCGCTGTAGCACTTCCGTAAAGACGCTGCTATGCCCACAGGAGAGCTTCTCTCGTCGGTGTAGTGAATCCACCTTTGCGAGAGGGACTAGCCCTCCCGTCCACATAGTGCTGTTTGCACTGGGGGTTACGTCAGTATAACTGCATCGCTCAGGGGTGTGGACTTATTACAACAGTCTATAACCTGCTCGGCCCCTCTTTTTGTGCTATGGCTGCAGAGGTGTTAACGAGCCACTCTACCTTGAACGGTCTCTTAGAACAGTGGTTCTCAACCAAGGGTACACAGGGATCTTCCAGGGGGTACCTCAACTCATCTAGATATTTGTCTAGTTTTACATAGGTTACATAAAAAGCCCTAGCGAAGTCAGTACAAACTAAAATTTCATACAGACAATGATTTGTTTATACTGCTCTATATACTGTACACTGAAATGTAAGCACAATATTTATATTCCAATTGATTTATTTATGGTGAAAGAGAGCAATTTTTGTGAGCAAGTGTGCTGTGACACTTTTGTGTTTTTATGTCTGATTTTGTAAACACGTAGTTTTTAAGTGAGGTGAAACTTGGGGGTATGCAAGACAAATCAGACTACTGAAAGGGATACAGTCGTCTGGAAAGGCTGAGAGCCACTGACTTAGAATATGGGCTAACTGTTTATGCTAAACAATCTGTTCCACCTTGCATTTCCCAGACCTGAAGAAAAGTTGGTCCAATAAATAATATTATCTCACCCGCCTTGTCTCTTTAATCCCACCCATAATGTCTGTATTCCAGACTATAAGGAAAGACGTAAGTTTTGCATTGTAACTGAAAATGTTTGTTCTGAACTTGTGAACCCAGGTATGGGAATCGTCCCCGCCGCCCATTCAGGAGGCCTATCAAGATTCAGGCTTTGTCTACACTGCACTTTTGTCAGCCGGGGTGTGAAAAAAAAGTGAAGACCCGCCAAATCGACAGCAGATCACTCTCCAGTTGACCCCTGTACTCTACCCCCGAGACTCGTCGACCCTCTGCAGTGTAGACCCCGTGGTAACTCGACCTAAGGTACATTGACTCCAGCTACGTTATTCATGTAGCTGGAGTTGCGTACCATAGGTCAACTTACCGCGGTAGTGTAGACATAGCCTCACATACACACACCCTGGGGATGGGCAGCAGGACTTCAAATATCAAGAGACTGACCCAAAAAACACAATCTTTTTAGAATCTTGTGATTTTTGATCACTTGAAGTTGGCAATACTGATTTTGAATTGACATATCACTACAACTCTGTCACTCTTTGGATTTAGATTGCAACTCATTGGTATATATGTGTTTGCTTGCTTGAACCTGTAAATAACTCTCATTTCTTTTTCCTAGTTAATAAACCTTTAGATAGTTTATTACAGGATTGGCTACAGGCGTTGTCTTTGGTGTAAGATCTTGGGGACCAAATGATTGGTCTCTTAGGACTGGAAGCCACCTGAATATTTTGTGATTTTTGGTGTAAGTGACCATTTATCACAAAGTTCAACTTGCCTGGGTGGCAAGAGAAACTGGAGAGCCCAAGGTGACTGTCTATGACTCTGTGGTAAGACTGATATAGTGATCCAGGAGTTCACGTTATTGGGTTGGTGAAATCTAATTATAGAACATACCAACAGTTTGGGGTGTCTGCCCTGTTTTTGACAGTCTGCCCTGAGGTAGGCACTCATGGTCATGAAGCACTCATGACAGCATGACAATATCATCCAGTGTTTTCTCCAGTCTATGTACAACTATCACAAGTGAAGGGGCAACCGCCACCTTCCCCAAAAGAGCAAGGATGATCTTGCGGTAAAGGCTCTGAACTAGGGTTTGGGTTCAGTTCCCAACTCTGCCACAGAACTCCTGTACGGCCTTGGGTAAGTCACTTAACCTCTCCCCGTGTGTCCCGGTGCCCCATTAGTACAAGGGGGGGGGGATAATGTCTTGTTTAATTAGACTGTAAGAGTATTGGGGCAGGAACTGTCTCTCAGTATGTGTTTGTACAGTACCTAGCACAATGGAGTCTCAATCTTGATGAGGTGCTACTGAAATACAAATAATTAATAAACCATCTCTTGGGCCACATGACAGATGCAGTGCTTTGGAATATTCTAAGATTATTATGTCAGCTTTATAAATGTTGGATGTATCTTGATGGGCTGGCTAGGGATTATATTCTTGGCTTGATGAGTGAGCGACAGTCATGGCGGGTAATTACTGCAAATCCCTAATGCTGAAACAAAGAAGGTCAAAGTCTGTGGACGTTCTGTCCCACAAGGAAAGAGCAGAGATTGGTTTCACTTGGTTCAAGAGGCCTGGCAGAGAAAAAACTTGAAACTGTATAAAATATCCACCCTGACCAGCTAAGAGGGTCACTCACACTCGATCCAAGAACTGACATGAAACTGTGACCAGGAGAGATGGGTCTGTAACTCCTACTGGGGTCTCCAGGTGGAAGAGGGGTGACTTCCTGGTACGCTAGACATATATAGTTGTAAAGATGTTTTCTTTGTAAGACTTTTATTCTGAATAAATAGTACTTTGCTTTATGAAGACCGGCCCGTCACTGGTTAACCCTGTCATTGCCCTGGAGAGATCAGGTCTGCAGGTGCTGAGCTCAAGTCAGACCCGCACAGATAATCAGTGTCAACTGCAGGAGTCTGCAGCCTAAGTCCCTGGTTTGGAGAGAGAGGTCCCCACCCCAAAAAAGGTGAGAGCTAAAAGCCTGAGACCTAAATCCGGTGCTCTTCAGGAGGCCACAAAGGGGTCAGAGAGGGGCAGTTAACTCAGGAACTGTGACAGGAGGCTACTGCATTTTGGCAGATCCCATCCTCCCAAACAATTGATCCCCTTCCTCACTTTGTACACCCTGCATAGAAGATGCCGCTGTGCTTTAGGGCTGTGACAGCAGCCTTGGTAAACACAGATGCAAAATATTCATGCTCAGCAGGACCTGATCAGCAGTAGCAATGTGCAGAGTGAAACCTGTTTTAAGCAACCACTTAAAAGACAGAGAAAAACTGGGTGTTTAACAGAGGTGGGGTCCCAATAAAGGTGGCTCAGAATTGCACTCAGTGCACTTGGGGATACCCTGGGGTGTCCCTTTAGGGCAGGTTTACTGCACTATATATGAATTATAATAATCCCCAGTTCTCATGTAATGCTTTTCATCAGTAGCTCACAAAGCAATTTACAAAGAAGGTCAGCATCATTATCCATATTTACACACGAAGCACCTTTCATCCAAGAACCTCAAAGTACTTTACAAAGGCGGGTAAGTGGTAGAAGTTAGGTGACTTGCCAAAGGTCACACCAGGATCAGTGGCAGAGTTGAGTATAAAACCCAGGAGCTCAGAATCACACTGGTTCTTGCTCTGAACAGCCTCTGCCTGTTGATTCCTTTCACCTCCCCTGCGAGAGATGCAGAGAGGGGCTTCCAGCTGAGACAAGCCAGAGGTACAGCCATGAGCGGGTTCCTTTCTGACTCATCCGATTGGTCTGCTGCCTATAGACCGCAAGGGTCTTGATTTGGGCTGCACAACAGGTAGCGGGGAAGGAGGAAGAGGCTGCTAATTAATTCTTTGCCTACCAACTGGCCAGAATAATGCTGACTCGTCTACCAAGACAGATCCTACCCAGGAATCAGCCATTGTTTTAATGATTCAACTAACTGTGACTGACAAGATGGAGGAACCTAAAATAAGACTTTGCTGCTGTGTTTGGCTCCTGAACGGCATCACCCTTCCCGCCTGCCCGCCCTGTTGTCATGAGTCATCGGAGGAATGAAATATTCGGGGCAACTGCGCACAGCAGTTGGGAAGGATTCCATGCAGTCGCATTCGGGAGGGAATCCAGCACCCAGGTTTGGTGCTAGCGGGTTCCTGGGCAGACACCGGATTTTAATGGTGCGGTTTTGCGCTGCGAGATTCTAGCTTTCATGGAAGATGGAGGGCCTAGCATCACTCCACCCACTATAAAATGGTGGACGCAGTTCACAGGGGGCTCAGGTAGTGCCGGGAGGGAGGCTACATGAGCACATCACCTGGACAGTTGGAAAGGCAGCCTGGCAAAGTTTGGGCAGCAGAAGAGTCTCTTTGGGTGGGGCAGGGGGAGCTGAGTGGTGTCCAGGGAGCACTGAGGTAGGGGAGACAGGTGAATGAATGGGGGCTAGGAACAGCGCAGTGTGAGGTGGGCTCCCCACCCAAGGCAATTCTGGAGTCTTCTATAAGGGCACGTAGAGTCAGCACTAGAGGGTGCTCAGTGCTTCCCTTCCCCGCTGCCCCCTAGATTCCTCTCCTTCGCAGCCTGATATGGGGCCATAGGAGGAATGCTATGGGGGCAGCGTGGGGGTGGGGGATGGAGAGGGAAAAGGAAAGAGGAGGGGAAATGAAGGGACGCATCCCCCCCAAGGTTAACTATCACCATCTTTCTTTTAGAGAAGTTGGCCGGTTTGCAAACTACACGCCCAGGTTCCTCTCAAGAGCTGGCTCATGAATCTGGCCGCCACTCACAACCGCAGGGGAGCGGGGCTTTAAGAAAGTATCTAAACAATTCCGCTCCAGGGACCGTACAGTCTGGTTCCCACCATTCGGCAGGACAGTGAAGTGTTGACACAGTATGGCTGCGTATTTCCTGAAGGAATGCTGGCCTGGGATAGCGGTGAAAGGGGTGGCAGGCCGGTGCACGGGCTGGGCTGGGCTGCATAAGGGCCCACGGCTGGAATAAGACAGCATACCACTAGGCAGGCGCACACTGCATTGGCAATAGGGTGACCAGACAGCAAATGTGAAAAATCAGGATGGGGGTGGGGGTGGGGTAATAGGAGCCTATATAAGAAAAAGGCTCAAAAATCGGGACTGTCCCTATACAATCGGGACATCTGGTCACCCTAACTGGCAATGCTATGTGGAGTTAAGGCTGGAATTACAGTGGGTGCTACTGATCAGTGCATGGTATATTGGCAGTGCTCTGGAACAGCCATTGTTTGTGTGACCCAGTATCACTGTGAACTGTGTGTACAGGTACTATGTAAGGAGCGATGTATCTGTACCAGAAAAACTGTGTTCTTAAGGATGTGAATGAAAAGCAGGGCTTGGATCAGTTTCTCTGGACAGGAGATAAGAAATGTGTCTACTTAATTTACATCCTGATAGAGACATTGTACCATTTACATATGAAGTTAAATGTTAACAAAGAGACAAGAGGTCAATAGGAAAGGAGCACACAGGAAAGGACAAGCCATGGGGGGGTTATCCTGTGGGTGAGTAGTAACAGTGAACTTTGCAGGTATTTTTAGAAGCAAGAAGACTCCCTGGCTTCCTGTACCTAGGAAGTAAACAGACAGCATATTTGCATTCAGGGAAGTGGTGTCTCACCCAGCCTGGGTTGAAAACGTTGAAGAGAACTTTGGGTGAGAGAAACTCCTTTAGCCAGGAGGTGAACTTGTTAAGTGCAGTCTCTAGAAAGCGTGTTATGATTTGGTTTTATATGTAACCTTTTGTTTCCAATATTCTTCCTCACGGTCACTTGAAACTCTGTTCTTTGACAATAAACACATTCTTGTTTTCACCATAAATGTCTCTCAGTGCTGAGGTGTTAAGCAAAGTGCTGGCTCGGAGTTGAATCTTTCAAGCTGGTGTGTACGGTTCCTTTGGGAACAGCAGGCCTGGTGATTCTGTGAGTGTCCCATGGAAAGGGGGCTGGACGGTACAGGGAGCGCTCTGAGTACTATGGGGTTGTACCTGCCCAGAGAGAGCGAGACCCGCAAAGGCCGTGCTTGTGCTGCCACTTTTCAGTAATTCAGCTTATTTTTAGTAATCTTTGAGTTTTACGTAGATGTCCAAAAATTGGGGCTTGCTGGAGCTCTCTCTTTGTACATACTGTAATGAGTAATGTATATCCTATACACTACTCATTACAGTAGTATATACTGTACAGCAGTGGTCTCCAACCTTTTTATGCCCAAGATCACTTTTTGAATCTAAGGGCAACTCAGGATCTACCCCGCCCCTTCCCCAAAGCCCCACCCACTCCACCCCCCTGCTCCATCGCTCGCTCTCCCACACCCTCACTCACTTTCACCGGGCTAGGGCAGGGGGTTGGGGCTCAGGAGGGGGTGCGGGCTCTGGGCTGGGGCCGAGGAGTTTGCAGGCTGAGCCTGGGACAAGGGTGCAGGAGGGTATGAAGGGTGGAAGCTCTAGGAGGAAGTTTGGGTGCAGAAGGGGGCTCCGGGCTGGGGCAGAGTTTTGGAGTGCAGGAGAGGGTGCAGGGTGCTGTCTCTGGGAGGGGGGGGTCAGGGCTGGGGTGCAGGAGGGGGTTTGGGATGCAGAAGGGGGTATGATGTGCTGGCTCTGGGAGGGGGTTCAGGGATGAGGGTTGGGGTGCAGCCTCCCGCCGGGCAGCACTTATCTCCAGTGGCTCCCGGTCAGCGGCAGGCACAGCAAGGCTAAGGCAGACTCCCTGCCTACACTGCCCCCATACCGCTCCCGGAAGGGGCCAACACACCCCTGCGGTCCCTGGGGTGGGAGGCACGTGGCTCCCTGCATGCCCCTCTCTGCCAGCACCGCCCCCGCAGCTCTCCCGGCCAATGGGAACTGCAGGCAAGGGGTGGTGCTTGCAGGCAGGAGCAGCGCGTGGAGGGAGACCCCTGCTCTCCCCCACCCCTGGGGCTGCAGTGACTGCTTCCGAGAGCGATGTGGGGCCGGGGTAGGCAGGGAGTCTGCCTTAGCAGCAGCCACGCTGCACCGCCGCCAGAGATCACGATCGACTGCAAGATCCTCTAGGATCGACCAGTCGATTGCGATCGACCGGTTGGTGGCCACAGCTGTACAGAATAATCTCTTTGTCACGTTCCCTAGTGCACTTGAACTGTTCCAAAGAGTACTACATTCAAGCACACTAAGGAACCTTAAGTATGCACCACCAAGGTCTACACAGACCAGTGTGCAGCACTGTTAAATGTGCTTTAGAAATCACATCCTCATAGTCCACATTACTGCTCTGTGCAGACAAATCCTTAGATACAAGTACCCATTTCCGGGGGTTTTCCAGTATTTATTGGATAAACATCGATTTAATTACATATATTTTTAATAACAGGGGTTCTTTTATTGGTGTTTATCAGTTAAAACTGAAAATCAGAAGCCTTATAATGCCTCAACCTGCCTCGCAGTGGGATTTTGAGGGTACCTTCTTTGATATTTAGCACTTAGAGACCCTCAGATGGAAAGCACTGCAGAAATCCAAAGCACTGTTACTCATTGGTGTTTTGTCCAGGGACATGGTTTGATAGGGCACGTGCACATCTGTTCAAGCCGTACAGATGTTTCTGAAAGCATGGAAATCCGTTCCCCACTGCAGTGATCACAGACGGGTCAAACTGCAGGATGGGAATGAAATAATAATAATAATAAAAATGACAACAAACATGACCTTAAGGTAATCTAGCTTGCAAAGCTTTACCATCACTTCCCCATTCACACAGCTGCTGCTAACAGGAATATTCCTGCCTTGGAGCTCTGTCGTCTTAGGCTGTTGAGTTTCTGTGCCAAGACAGAGAAAAGAACTGGAAGTCAGTGCCCCAAGATTGCTGATCTGAGCTGGATCATGAGGGAACCTTCTCTAAAAAGACCAGCTGGACCCACTCTTTCTAGCGCATAGACCCCTAAGCATGCTCAAGAGAAAATCAGCTTATGGCTTTGCATTGCTGCAACCCCTCATTAATGAGCCCCCTTCCTAATCGGATTGGAGTTGTTCTATCACACATGCAAAGAGGATGAGCAAACAGAGAAAGCAATCATAGGAAAAACAAAACAGAGGGCAGAAATCCTATTGCGTCTGCTCCACTCGAACACAAATAAAAAGCAAATAGCTGGCATTCTTTTTGCATCGCTGTCCCAGACTATTTCCAATTAACTGGCATTCTCAAGGACCAGCCAGCTTCTGGGCTGCAATTCTGATTGCAGAGACCTTATTTTGTTTTTTCACTAGGATTGTTACTTGTAGTACTCTGCGTAACAACGCTACTGAAAGCGACAACAACACTACTACTGAAAGCAACGGTAACCGTGATGCTACTGCTGAAAGGAGCCATACCAAGAGCAAAAACAACAGATAAAAGAAATGATATCTTAGCATTCTATAGTACCTGTCCTCCAGAAGGAGATGTGTAAACAGGAGTTAGTGAAATGCAGGTACCTGAGGTAGAGCATGGCAGCTGTTTAACAGTTTAGGACTGGAAGTAAAGAAGAATACGAGGTACTATTGAAACTGTAGGGGAAATCAGGGAGGCAGAATGTAATGATCCATATTACAATTGAAGCAAGACCAACGTTCCTTCTCTTGCAGACAGTGCCTTGAGATATTTAATGATCACAAATGGTCAGGGCGTGGGTTTCATGTCCCATCTGAAAGCCAACACTTTCAGCAGCATACAGCCCTCTTCACAGCACGCTGGGGCACTGGCTCTCTAGTGATGTCACCACTTGAATCATTCACACCACTTCCTGAATAGGCTGGGTGGGGTTTCCTTGCAGGTTTCCCATCCACGTGGTGACCAGCCCCGACCCTGCTTACAAGATCAGACACAGTCACGACTGAATACATTAACCAAAGCCGAAGCGCAGCTCGTCGGACATGCACATTTGCTTGTTGCAAAAACCCAGATCGGGTGACCATAATCTCGGTTTCTGATCTGATCCGTGGAATGAAAAGCCCCCACCCCCACCCCCACTCCATTGCGGACACGGAGGAGGAGCTGTGCCTGGTCTTAAACTTCGGGTTTGTCTACACTAGAAATATAATGCGACCTATATTAGGTCAACTTACAGCCATTGCAGTAATTACTGCAGTGGTGCATGTCCACTCTACTCTCCTTGGGTCGGTGGTGCATGTCCTCACCAGTAGCGCTTCCACCAACTTAATTACAGCCCTGGCAAATTCTTGGGGAAGGCACACACTCAGCTGGATTTCAGGGCATTGTTTATTAGGTGGCCATCGTGGTCTGGATAAGAACAAGGTGACCTCCATGTCGTGGCAGTTTCTTGTTCCCCGATTCTGGCCATAAGGCGGGAACGTGAAAAGAGTGGGAATCAGTTGTTGCAAAGTAACCGCCGACTTTGAGAAGGGGTTGACACGACGTTGAGCAGGCAGGCGGCCAGGATCCTGTGCTGATGCAATTGCTAGAATAGCTTTCAGCGCTGGTGAGGCTGTAGGACCCCGATCCAGTGATTACTGGCGGGGAGAGAAGTACACAGTTGTGTTGGAGGAGACTGCTTTGAGCAGTTGACTGCATAATGAAGATGCTGCCTTTGAACGGTGCCTCCCACGGCGAGGAGCCCGAGATAGCTACACGAGCAGTGACGTGTCACTTGTTGAGACAGGCTACTTAATGATCCCTGACTGTTGCGTTAAACGGCAGCATTTTAAATGTCAGGCTGCAAGGGAGAACGTTCTTCTGCTGCGCTGGAGGTGGGAGGGTGGGGGATGCATCCAAACAGGGCAGGGTGGGGAGAGCGGGTCTCGGACAGATCTTGAGGGCTTGCAGTTTGTTTTGCTCTGCTCCCTTTAGAAACAATGTGAAATGGGCTTGTGGCCTTCATTACCGTATAGAGCCACAGAAAGGGCTGACAGTGCAGGGGCCGCCTGGGGCATGCCAGGCTTGCCTTCAGGGAGTACATGACAGTAGGGGCTTGCCAGGCCAGGTCTACTGTCATGGGAGCCAGGATTACACGAGGCTAGCCCTGCTGGCGGGCGGCATGCTCTGGACATGAGACGCAGACCAGACCAGGACACGTCTCCCCCTGATGGGGTCTGGGACAGCAGAGTCCCACCAGCCCAGGCCTATCCTCACTGGACACAGGACAGTGGTGTCACACCATCCCTGGCCTGCTTCGGCAGAGCAGAGGCACACACCTCTCCTCGGAGTGCACCGGCTGGTGGACTCAGACCTCCTCACAGTGCGTACGCTTGCAGCGAGCCCTCCTTTCAATATGCAGCGTCTCCATTTCTTTGCAACGAAAAAGAAGCATCTAGCCCCACCCCGGCAGGTATTCTGCCATTTGCATTTGAGATAAATTTCAACAGAGATCAAAAAACCCCAGGGCTGGTTGCACTCGGAAACTGCAATGCAGGACAACAGTCAACTGCTGACCTGCCCCTTCTCTGTAATCAAGCATTTAACATGTGCACCACTGCCCTCTACTGAATGGACTCAGGACTACTCAGCTGTGCATCCTAGGCTCTATATTGTTAACAGCTGATGGAGATTCCCCTGTAGCTCAAGTGACAGAGCCTGAGCTTTTTGGAGCTCAGCAATATCTGAGTTTTATTTCCGCTGCTATATAAAGTTCCTGAGCGGTCACAGTTTTGTTACACTACATTTTAAATCAATATAGCTGAAGGTCATTTCCCCTTTTAGCTACCTGCCAAGATCTGAGTTCAGGGTTCTCCGTTTGCCCTTTGGCAGCAGACAACGTGGCAGGCACTGTGGGCAGAACATCCCCCTTCACGCTGCTCGGGCTTTTGTGATGTCATCTACCTGCTGGGGGAAAATGAATCTCGAACGCAGGTCCTAGCAGGAAAGAGGATTTTAAATGTATTGTAACCAATCCATGACCAAGCAGGACTCAACTGGCATCACCCAATGCTGCAGAGCATGGGAAGTCGGGTTTTCATGGCAACTGTAGGACTGAACTTGGATCCTCCTCCTCGGGTGCACTGGTAATCTAAGGCAGACATAAGAAAAACTCCCTTCTCTCTCCTTTAAACACCATTCCACCCATACGCAAAACCAGCTACAGAGCCAGGGCATTTGGACACTAAGTGCTGAAGGGACGAGCATTAAAAAACCCTAAAACTTTCCCTAGCTTCATTGGGAGTAAACGGTCTACATTCTTCAGCTTCCAGGGCAGGAAAATGCTCCCTAGTCACCCAGACTCTGGGTTTGGACTCTGTGTTGATATTCTACCAAATCTGTGGTCACGTCACAGCTGTCACCGTTGCAATGTCCCATCCACGTACCAAACTATCAGGAGTATGCTCCGCGGATAGGATATGCGCAGATCACTTTGTTATGGGAAGAGAAGGGAGAGTTCTTTATGGAAGGGTCCCAGAAGGTCAGATTCGGATGCCCTTTACTACTAGCTCACCAGCAAGAGGAAGGGCTTCACAGTCTGGCTAATAACATTTAGTTAATAGGGAAACTAATAGGATTATATAGCCATTTTATTTGATTCTATAGAAATGACTTCAACCGACCTATATAATTGAATAGAGGAGATCTCTCTATAGGGCTTTTTGAACCATCTTACAGAATGCCAAAGCACGGATACAGTTTTCTACTATATTCTACAGAACGATTTTTTAAAAGTCTATTTTTCATTAGATTCTGCAGACTTTTCGATAAAGGAAGGGTCATCATTGGTTCAAATGGCGCAGGCATCTCTCTCACACCGGCTGCCTTTTCTTTTCTGGAACTGTGACTAGACAGCAGTGCCGGGAAAGACTACAAGTATTCTCCGGTCAGAAACGGTCACAGAGGTGGGCAGAACAGTATAAGTCAGAGGTTCCCAAACTGGGGGTCAGGACCCCTCAAGGCATCACGAGGCTATTACATGAGGGGGTCGCGAGCTGTCAGCCTCCACCCCAAACCCCGCTTTGCCTCTAGCATTTATAATAGTGTGAAATATATAAAAATGTGTTTTTAATTTATAAGGGGGCGAGGGTCGCACTCAGAGGCTTGCTATGTGAAAGGGGTCACCAGTAAAAGAGTTTGAGAACCACTGGTATAAGGAACACTTTTCACACATTCAGCACGTTCTGCCTTTGTTTGCTGCCAGTAACATTCATTAGTCACCGCAGCGTGGGCTCATGTTAATTCCTATATGTGCAGGAAATTACGGCATGTGCAGAAGAGAGCGTTCGGAACAATAATTCAGGTCACCAAACAGGGTGAGATTCCTTCTTTCAGAGCTCACACAAAACACAAGGCCAGGTACTGTTTCTTCTTTATTTTGTTCCAGTCTTAAGTAGCTTGAGTCACTCCACACCTTGAGCACTACGCATGTGCAGCCCAGCACAAATAACTGAAGCTCCTTTCAGACGACGCTCCTAACACACTTTACCAAAGTTAACAGCCTCACAGCACCCCGGAGAAGTGGTTTAGTATTATTCTTACCCCAGTTTTACTGATGGGGAAGCCAAGGGACAGAGAGGTTAAGTGATTTGAGTCCTGACTCCTTACCGCGCTACTCTATCCACTAGACACGCTCCCAGGCAGGAACAATTTAAGGCAGGGGTCGGCAACCTTTCAGAAGTGGTGTGCCGAGTCTTCATTTATTCACTCTAATTTAAGGTTTCGCGTGCCAGTAATACATTTTAACGGTTTTAGAAGGTCTCTTTCTATAAGTCTATAATATATAACTAAACTATTGTTTTATGTTTGATTAGAGGTGTGAATTTTTACTGATACAGTTACACTGCCAGCAGTACAAACTCCCTGGTGTGCGTGCAGTTACACAAATATAAAGGTGCCGTATCCCGATATAACTTATTCCCCTTCTCATATGAAACTAGCTATAGCACTTTAAGGACTTTTATACCGGCATAACTGTTCGGGTTGCCAACTGTCTAATCACACAAAACCAAATGCCCTTGCCCTGCCCCGCCCCTTCTCCAAGGCCCCGCCCCGCTCACTCCATCCCCCTTCCTCCGTTGCTCGCTCTCCCCCACCCTCAGTCACTTTCACTGGGCTGGGGTAGGGGGTTGGGGTGCAGGCTCTGGGATGGAGTTTGGGTGCGGGAGGGGGCTCAGGGCTGGGGGTTGGGGTGCAGGAGGGGGTTTGGGGTGCAGGCTCCGGGAAGGGGCTCAGAGCTGGAGCTGGGGGTTGGCATGCACAAGGGGGCTCCGTCCATGGAGTGCTTACCTCAGGTGGCTCCGCGGAACTCAGGCAGGCTCCCTGGCTGTCCTGGCCCCATGCCGCTCCTGGAAGCGGCCAGCACCTCCCTGCGGCCCCCAGGGATGGGAGGGGGCTCTGCATGTTGCCCCCGCCTGCAGGAGCTGCGGAGTCGGTGCTCGGGACAGGGGCAATGCACAGAACCCCCCCAGCCCACTCCCTGGGGCCACAGGAACGTGCCGGCCGCTTCCGGGAGCGGCACAGAGTCAGGGCAGCCAGGGAGCCTGCCTGAGCTCCACTGCCCCGCTGGACTTTTAGCGGCCTAAAATCTCCTGGTTTGGCTTCAGTAGCTTCCGGCAGATAGAGCCAGGTTCCAGGAGACTCCCGGCAAAACCCGGAGGGCTGGTGACCCCAATAATTGCATCCAGGCATCCTTTGCCTATACTGGTACTTGTTTGTCTAGACAAGGCCTACGTGGCCTTGATAACGTTATAGACAACACAGAGTGGCCACCCTTAAAACAATCCATTTGCCTGAGTTACTAACAAAAATACTGAGGTCACATTATGTAAAGTTCCCAAATTGCCCCTCATTTGGATACACATTGGGATTGCTCACCCCACACTCCCGCTCTCCAGAGCCAAGGGAAAACTCCCTGCTGTTATGCTTCAAAGAGAAAGTCTGCAGACGATAGTTTCTCAAAACGCTTCTGCCCTTAAGACTCCTTTCCATTAAGCTATTCAGAAACCAGTCATTTTCTTTTCATGAAGGTGTATGTGGACCCCGAACAGCAGAAGCCACTTAAATCAGTCCCCTGATAAATGGCCTGCCTGCTAAATTGTGATAACTCACGCATAGATTTAATATGCCTTTAAACAATGGCAAAAGGGCAAATCTTGTTAATAACTTTAAGCGAAGTTCCCTCCTCTGTTCAACCCGATGAAATCAACTTGGAAGGTGGCATTTGGCTCTTTATTATTAATATTATAGGCCTGATCGTCCCACTGCGAGTTCGATACAAGACACTGATCTCAATGGGAGTTACTAGTACGCAAATGTTTACACTAATGTAATTCTACCAACTTGACTAAGTCACTCCTGATTCACACCAGTGTAAATGAGAGGAGAATCAGGCACACTTCAAAATGTCTGATTCTTGCACCCCCGTTTACACCTGTGCAAGTTGGATGTAATGTGCTACCAACCCAGACGGGGAGAATTCTCCACCCACTTTGCCGTCACTCTGCACAGGAGTAAATCAGCAGGAAAAGTGGAGGCCCTGAAAAACCAGGCCCTACTATGGCTTCTAAACCAGTCTATCACCCCTTGCTTAACTGTACAGCAATTCACGAAATAACAGTGAACGTCTCCCAGAGCAACAAGAGCCCCTTGAGCTTGTGAGGACTGGGACAATTAGATTATCACTCTGCCATTAACATTGTCAGAGCACAATACAAACGTGAACTGCCTAATCCCTAAAGCACCACCAGGAAAAAGTGAGCAAGCATTATTATCCCCAGTTTACAGCTTGGGAAACTGAGACACAAAGAGCTTACTCTGACTTGTCCTGAGATGTTGAGTGATTTGACTAAGGCAACACAAGGAGCCTGTGATAGAACCCAGGAGCTCTTTGCTTCTAGTCCATGGTTCAGACCACTAGACCTCAGTGCTTCACTCCTCTGACTTGTTTCTGGGTCAGCCAAGATTTGTGCCAGGGAAGCCAAATGTGTTGCATTTACCCGTTTCATGCAAATGAACCAACACATATTAAAGGAATTAGCCAATGAGAGTGGGGGTCTAGAAGAAAACATTCTGATATATAAGGCTGGTAGTGGGGTTTAGTGATTAGAGCAGGGGGCTGGAAGCTCGCTGTTTTCCATTCTACTCCTGCCTCTTACTCACCATGGGATTTTAGGTAGGTCATGTCCGCCTCTGTTTGCCCATCTGTCAAACGGGGACAATAATTCTTATTTACATGCAGGCATGATGAAAGGATCAATTCACTAATGTTTATAAATTACCTTGCAATCCTCGCATGGAAAGAGTGTTACCTTTTTGAATCAGCAACACAGTCACTACCCAGAATGCAATCTGGGTATTCCTTGGTATGCAAACATAGCAATGGTGCACACAAATTAGACACACAACTGCACCACACACAAATTTTACACACACTCACTACCTTTGTGAGGCTCCCTCTGGTCAATTGTTCTTTTTTCAGAACAACAATGTGGCTCACTTGCTTTTTGGTTATTTGATGGAGCAATTCATTTACAAGCTTTGCAATTGTCATGAGAGCAATAAACACACTAAGTGCACAGAGGGTGAAAGCCCGCCATTGGGAAGTACTGGATGCAGTACTGCCAACCTCAAACATTAAAAACTCACAAGATTGGCTTAAAAATCATGAGATTTAAAAAAAAAAAAATACTGGGTTCTTTTTATTTGCTTTCTGTTTTTTTTCAGATGTGAGGGCGACCTTGCTTCACATTTTCAAGCTTTGCTCTGCAATCATGAGGGCTAGAAAATCAACTTTAAATTAAAGTTGTGCTTCTCCTGCAGTACTATGATTCCAGCAGCTAGGGCTCTGAGAAAAAACACTAACCATTATGACACCTGCAATAAAATCACGAGAGCTGGCATGAAATGTATGAAATCCAATAAGGACAAATGCGAAGTACTCCACCTAGGAAGGAACAATCAGTTGCACACATACACAATGGGAGATGACCGCCTAGGAAAGAGTACTGCAGAAAGGGATCTGGGGGTAATAGTGGATCACAAGCAGAATATGAGTCAACAGTGTAACACTGTTGCCAAAACAACAACAACAACAACAAAAACATTCTGGGATGCATTAGCAAGAGTGTTGTAAGCAAGACATAAGAAGTAATTCTTTCGCTCTACTCCGCGCTGATTAGGTCTCAGCTGGAGTACTGTGTCTAGTTCTGGGTGCCACATTTCAGGAAAGATGTGGACAAATTGGAGAAAGTCCAGAGAAGAGCAACAAAAATGATTGAAGGTCTAGAAAACATGACCTTGGAGGAAAGATTGAAAAAAATGGGTTTGTTTAGTCTGGAGAAGAGAAGACTCAGAGGGGACGTGATAACAGTTTTCAAGCACATAAAAGGTAATTACATGGAGGAGGGAGAAAAATTGTTCTTCTTAACTACTGAGGATAGGACAAGAAGCAATGGGCTTAAATTGCAGCAAGGGAGGTTTAGGTTGGACATTAGGAAAAACTTCCTGTCAGGGTGGTTAAGCACTGAAATCAATTGTTTAGGGAGGTTATGGCATCTCAATAACTGGAGATTTTTAAGAGCAGGTTAGACAAACACCTGTCAGGAATGGTCTACATAATACTTAGTCCTGCCATGAATGCAGGGGACTGGACTAGATGACCTCTCGAGGTCCCTTCTAGTCCTATGATTCTATGACTAGAGGACACACCTTCTCCCCAACATAAAGTGATGTACTTAAAACACAGGTGCAATTCCACTGTCTCTCAGGCTGCAATAAACGAACTCCCAGGGAGTCGGTGGAATTACACCTCTGAGAGGGGAAAATTCAAACCCACAGCATCTACCAAAAGCAGCAGAGGGCTGGAATTATAGAGAGAGGCCATTTCCTCTTGGAGATTAATTACACACAAATTGATAGGCCCTGAAAGCCAAATTGCAACTTAAGGGAACAAAGTGAGAGCAGTGAGCATTACAGGGAGTTGTCTTCCAACAGATGCTTTATTACGGATGTGCATCTAGAAGCAGATGTTCTGGCACGCTGACTGCCAGCTCTTGAAAATAAAGACACTCCTTCCGAGTCATTATCGGGCACCTCTCCTGCTCCAGGCGGTTTAAGTGCTGCGTTTTACAGTAAGTGGCACAGAGATAATTTTTATAATTCATTTGCCCTCTCTTTGCATCCTGAAGTACTGTCACCAAGCTGTCACCAGCATCTGTGACACAGAACTGGAGCTCTCTTGGCTCGTGGCCATACAGAGCATCATGTCTGTTCTGTATGCGATTGTACAGCACTCGGCACAATGGAGCCCCAGGCCTGGATTGGGAGCGCTAGGCACTACTGCAATACAAACACATAAAAATAAGGCACTATAAAGCAGCCACATAGGTAGCCAGGGAATCTAGATGGAAGACCTGCCAGGCCATAACCTCCCTCTCAACTGAAGGCGTCTGTCAGCCACAAGGTCCCCCTGGATGCCCTGATCCTGAGTGTCCCACATAACAGCTTCAGTCCATTTATAAGTGGCCAGGAGATTGCGCCCTTCTCTGACAGATGGGCCCTCGCCACAGTGATCTACACCTTTGTCACCTCCACGCTGCTCTGTGCAAGAGTCGATACCTAGGGCTGGCCACGAAAGCCACAGGACAGTTCCAGCAGGGCACGCATGCAGCAGCCTACCTACTCAGCAACACAGGCCATCCACAACTCATCGCCCCGGGGCTTTGTCCCCCACAGTGCATGCCCATCCAGGGCTGAGTCCAAATCAAGTTCCCGGGCCTCAGCTACAAAGCTCTAGCTGGGTCAGATGCCCATTTATCGCAGCAACTGCCTCTCAGAACAGCAGCTCCATTCAGCCAGCACAGACCACAGGGTACACCTCACAGGGGCTAGGGGCAGAGCTTTTACAGTCACGGAACCAGCGCCTGCCAGAGACTAGGCTGGACACGTCCTGGGCTGGGGTCCCATCTCCACCTGGAAAATGAGCCTTCTACTGAGAATCTCTGAAGGGGAAGAGGCAGGAGAGCGATAGTCCTGTCCCTTTAAAAACTGTGTAGGAAGGGTGCATCTTTTCTATAGAAACTCAACGTTATTCAGTAAAATTCACCCTGCAGGGGAGGAGGATTTTTAAAAGGGCCAGGAATGCTCCTCTGTGGAGGTCACTCTTTGTACTACACTTTGGGGTGTGAGTGCACCTAAATATTGCGCTGAAAAGCACCTTAAGAGTGTATGTCATAAATATTAACCAATAATTGTTAATAGACTTTCCAAAGGTGCCCAGGATGCAGGCAGCGGGGTGCCCTGTTTTTTACTTTATTACTGGTATTTTCCCTTCATGCTCTTTATTCCCAGTTCGATTTGCATTTGGTACTGAGTGGAAGACAGGTCAGTGTTCTGCTGATGCTGTCAGGAGCTGAAACATACCTGTGGACTTTGTATTATTCCATCAAAAAATACCTACATTTGAAAGGACAGTAAGCACTCCAGACTCAGGGAAAACCAGAGCCCCCTTATGCATTACAGTATTGGGCCTCATTCCAGTTCCGCTGGTCTGACATGGTGTAATTCTTTTGGGTCTGATTCTCCACTCACTCCCCACCCTGTAAATCAGGAGTAACTCCACTGAGGCACACGTCCTCGGTGAAGGCTAGCTCTCTGACAAATTTAAACTCTCTAGTCGTGGTAATTTTGTTATTATTGTCTGTATTACTGCAGTGCCTAGTGTAGGGTTGCCCGGTGTCCGGTTTTCGAGCGGAACGCCCGGTCGAACAGGGACCCTGGCGACTCCAGCCGACACTGCTGACAGGGTTGTTAAAAGTCTGGATGGCGGTGCAGGCAGGCTCCCGACCCGGTTCCGTGTGACTCCCGGGAAGCTGCCGGGATCTCCCTCTGGCTCCTAAGCGGAGGGATGGCCACGGGGGCTCTGCATGCTGCCCTTGCCCCCTGCACCAGCCAGATCCATGGCCAATGAGAGCGGAGGGGACGGTGCCTGCAGGGCGGGCAGCACGCAGAGCCATGTGGTCGCACCTCCGCTTAGGAGCTGGAGGGAGATGTCGCTGCTTCCTGGGAGCCGCCTGAGGTGAGCACCACCCAGAGCCTGCACCCCAACCCCCTGCCCCAGCCCTTAGCCCCCTCCTGCACCCCAAACCAGAGCCCACATCCCCAGCCAGAGCCCTCACCCCCCTGCATCCTAACCCCCTGCCCAGCCTAGATCCCCCTCATTTCTGGCCCCACCCCAGAGCCCATACCCACAGTCCAGAGCCCACACCCTCTCCAGCACCCCAACCTCCTGCCCCAGCCCTGAGTCCCCTCCTGCACCCCAAATCCTGGCCCCACCCCAGAGCCCACACCTCCAGCTGGAGCCCTCATCCTCCCTCCACCCTAACCCCCTGCACCAGCCTGGATCCCCCTCATTTCTGGCCCCACCCTGGAGCCCACACCCCCAGCCCAGAGCCCGTACCCACTCCCACACCTCAAACCCCAGCCTCAGCCCGCTGAAAATGACTGAGTGTGGGGGAGAGCGAGTGACGGAGGGAGGGCGGATGGAGTGAGCGGGGGCATGGCCTCAGAGAAGGGGTTGGGGGGGGCAAGGGTGTTCGGTTTTCTTCAAATAGAAAGTCGGCCACTCTAGCCTGGAGACACCAGTCAAGATCGGGACCTCATTGTTCTAGGCACTGAACAGACACACTGTGAGAGACAGTCCCTACTCCAAAGAGCTTACAATCTAAATAGACAAGACAAACACAGGGTGGGAGGGGAACAGAGGCACACAGAGATGACACAATTCGCACCAGGGAACATAGCAGGTCAGTAGCAGAGCCAGGACTAGAACTCACATTTCTCGACTTCCAGGCCACTGCTCTACCCACTAGACTACACTGCCTCTTAGCACTAAGGCTGATCACAATACATTTTTTAAATGACGGCAAAGTTCATTATTCCCCCCCTCTCTAAAAAAAAAAAAAAAAAAAAGGGTTAATTCCATTTTTGCTCCAGCTTGTCAAAATAATTCACCTTCAGACAGAGATCAGGGCCGAAAAATTCCAGCTCATAAAATGAAATAGCAACTGAAAATGTTGTAATGTTAATGCTCAGGCAACCTTAACTAGAGCCATGGCTTGTACTCCCGCTGGAATAGATAGTGAGAATTTCCCACCAGTCTATTACCATTTTTAGGTAGGGATACATCTTCCTGGAGGGCAGAGGGAAACACTAAGAGGTTTGAGCATAGCACTAAAGCAGATAATTATGCAATTAGTACTACTAAAAGTTGACAAAGCCCCAGGCGCAGATGAATTACACCCCAGAATAATGAAGGAAGCAGCAAGAGAAACAGAAAAGCCTCACTCCAGTGGCAGGGGAGGCTGGGAGAAGGGACAAAATTATAATATTTAGTACAGGGAAAAGGAGGGGGATTTTAAATTAAGCTCATGATTGGCATATGGTACGGGCTGCGTCTGTGAGGTGCTGGCAAATCCCATTGACTTCAGTGGAAGTAGCAGGACCTCAGCATCTCTCAGGTGCAGACTCAAGTCTGCTTGAGTATCTATCTGAGGGATTGTCTACATTGCAATTCAAAACTCACGGCTGGCCTGTGCCAGCTGACTTGGGCTAAGGGGCTGTTTAATTGCCGTGTAGATGTTCAGGCTGAGGCTGCAGCCCACGCGCTGGGACGCCTGCCGCCTTGAAAGGTCCAAGGGCTCAAACATCGACACCACAATTAAACAGCCCTTTAGCCCGAGCCGGCTGGCACAGGCCAGTCACAGGTTTTTAACTGCAGTGTAAACATACCCTTAGAGACAGGAAACAAGTACAGCATGTGGACTAGATGGCTCAGGGGCTTGGCTGCAGCACTTCTAGGTGTCTGGTTCAACTCCAGCCTAGGTTAGGAGTGCAGAATACCTGCGATCCTCTGACAGCTCTTGGTGATCTACTACACAACATTAGTTTTGCAGAGAAATGTCCACATCACAACCCCCACCCTCAGTAAGAACGAACTTTGGCCACCCCTGTTGAAAGTCTTACAGAGAGTTTTCGTTCTCCATGCGCAAAGCACAGCCACAAACTTAGATTGTACATGAAGAGAAAAAAACAACAAAGCAAGAAAGAACAGAAGTAAAGTCTCCACCAGAGCGAGCAAGAGCACAGCGTCTCCTCTGCAACAAGCTGCACCTGAACCAACCACAAAATGGCTGCTATCTCCAGCAAACTCCTAGGGAATTAAAGGTGCAGTGCAGCCAATAAATAAAGTGACGAGAGCACACAATCTGTCAGTGCAAGCACGGAGCGCGACCAGACTGCCCATATATACAGTCCCTCCAGGTCAAAGATGAGGCACGTTGGGCAACAGAACGGAAACTTACCCTGAGGCTGCCCATTCTTTGGCTAAATAGAGAGTGTCAATCTCCAGGTCTGCACCCCAGCAACTCTCAAGGGCACTTAATGCCCTTACAAATGTCAGGGGAAAATCCTGGCAATGGCAAAACAATCAGATAGGGGCAGTTATTCAAAGCAGGGGGAAGGCAGCAGGTCAGGGCTGGGGAGCAGCCACAAGAGTTAATCTGAGGGCCAGGATCTTCTATATAAAATGACTACAACGCGTTAGTTTTAAGAGTGGACAAATCTGATGATAATATCAGGGGGAGGGGTTGGGGAGGAAACAACAACAAAAAAGACTGAGCAAATCAACTCCAGGTGGAGCCCATATATTTGGCTTCAGGCAATAATGCAGTGGAGAAATGCTAGATTTTAAAATAAGAATACCAAACTGGATCAGACCAGCGGACCATCTAACTGTGTTTCCTGTCTCTGGCAATGGCCAGCCCCAGATACCTAAGAATGTGCTGAAATCCCTGTAATGGAAATTGGAGAAGTTCTTCGGAAGCCCCTCCAGTGAGCATTTGGCTTATGCCCTGAAGCATGATGCTGTCTGACCCTCATCATTGTTATCCTAACCAACAGAACTGTGGATGTGCTCAATAGGTCCATCAATGGCTATTAGCCAGGATAGGTAGGGATGGGGTCCCTAGACCAGGGGTGGGCAAACTTTTTGGCCTGAGGGCCACATTGGGTAATAGAAATTCTATGGTGGGCCACGAATGCTCACAAAATTGGGGTTGGGGTGCGGGAGGGGTGAGGGCTCTGGTTGGGAGTGAGGGCTCTGGGGTGGGGCTGTGGATGAGGAGTTTGGAGTGTAGGAGGGTGTTCTGGGCTGGGACTGAGGGGTTCGGAGGGCAGGAGGGGGGATCAGGTCTGGGGCAGGGGTGTGGGAAAGGGTGCAGGTTCCAGCTGGGGGTGTGGGCTCTGGGGTGGGGCTGGGGATGAGAGGTTTGGGGTGCAGGAGGGTGCTCCGGGCTGGCATCGAGGGGTTTGGAGAGCGGGAGGGGGATCAGGGCTGGGGCAGAGGGTTGGAGCATGGGGACAGGCGTAGGGGTGCAGACTCTGAGCGGCACTTACCTCAAGCGGCTCCCAGAAGCAGCAGCATGCCCCTTCTCCGGCTCCTATGTGGAAGTGTGGCCAGGCGGCTCTGCATGCTGCCCCATCCGCAGGCACCGCCTCTGCAGCTCCCTTTAGAGCACCAGAGGGGGCCACTGGAGTGTGTAGGAGCCAGAGCGGGTCCATGTCAAGGCTTCCGGGAGCCGCATGGTGCAGCCCCTGACCCAGCGCCCTGCCCTAGATTCTGTTAGCCAGAAGCTGGGAGTGGGCGACAGGGGATGGATCACTTGATGACTACCTGTTCTGTTATTAGGATAAAGGGCTAACAGGGATGCCAAATTTACCTTCTCTATGAAATTAAGTTATTGCAAAGCACATCACAAGAGAAACCAGAAAAACAACCTGGAGAGTCACCAGCTGCTGACTACTACGCTCTGAGCCCATCCGCAGAGACAAATTTATTGCATTAGGACACAGTTATAACATAGCTTAGTCTTGCCTGCATGGAAAGCACCAATCCATGCTTTCCCTACGTCACAAGATTCCATAATATGCCTATAACACGGCTAGGTCCTGCCCAGTGGCGTAGCCAGGTTTAGAGCACAGGGGGAGTGGAGCTAAAAAAAG
Source organism: Macrochelys suwanniensis (assembly GCA_033296515.1). NCBI lineage: Eukaryota > Metazoa > Chordata > Testudines > Chelydridae > Macrochelys > Macrochelys suwanniensis. The sequence continues at coordinate 335,321,219 of CM065775.1, forward strand.
GCGCCGGGAGCAAAAAGCGTCAGGAGCTAAAAAAATGCTCTGCTCCGGCTGCAGCGCAGGAGCAAAAGGCGCCGCTTCTGCTCAGTGGGGGAGCGGCCACTCCCCCTGCTCCCCCCCCGGCTACGCTACTGGTCCTGCCCACTCAGTGTTATATAGCCTGGTGTCCCTTGGATGGTTACACACAAGATTCAACAACAGGTAGATATTAGCCAGGTGCACACTGAATGCAGCTCAGCTCATCTGATTATACAAGAGAGATTGTGGATAGGGAGGGAAAACCTATGTGACTTAGGTACTCCAGGATCTTAGCAATTCAATAAAGCTAAACAAACAAGGTCACCATTCTGTAGAAAACAGGACATTGAGAAACAACCACCGGGAGGTGCACAGAATTCACAAGAGGGGGGAACGGAGACAATAGCTATTTGCGTCCCCGTCAATGAAAATAACAAGAGGGTGGGGTCGTGAACTCTTCCCCAAGGAAAGGGCAGGCGCTCCAGGAATTCGGAAACAATTTTTTTTACAGGGAAAATTGGCTAATTATGGAAGAAGCTACCTAGGGCAGCCACAGGAGCAATGGGTATAACTAGGCTCTTAGAAAACAAAGACATCGGGGCAAGCATGTAAAAGGAAAAAGTTACCAGGGTTTCAAACAAGGGAGCAGAGCCAGAGGGCGCCAGACATTCTCATACACAGAGTGTGTAATTTGGCTGGATTTATTCCCTGCTTCCTTCACATTCTTAACTGTCCCAGGATGTTTGGATCTTGGTGGATCTGAACTTAGCCAGGAGCAGCATGAGTGACAGCCAGGCATTTGGGGGGACTTTGCGGCCCCGCATGTCATTAGCTCCTAGCAGTATAGGGCCCATCACACCCAGCAACGCTGTTCTGATCTCCCCATGCCACCAGCCTCCCCCTCCGGCCATTGAGACAGAAGTTCGCAGCAAGAAAGGGGGTGGTATACAAGCACTCAGCTTGGGAGATGAGGGTGGTCTGAGAAGGAACCAGCTGGAAGGTAAAACAGGTTCAAGTGTTGGACGGGGTTAGGAGTGGTAAGGCAGGTGTCAGCAAAGGCAGAATTCAGATCCTCCTGCTCCAGAAGCACAACCCCCTTTCTATTTGACGTAGAAGGCAAATCTCTATTAGGTGAAGGGGCCTATGACACGCAGTTGGGCCTTTCCAGGTCCATCCAGCAGAGGGCTGCACTGCACATGCTCACTAGCCAGGCCATTGCAATGCTTCTCAGGTGAATGGGTAGGGCATCTGGCAGCTTGACGGACACAGGGACAGCAGCTGGGCACAGACAGAGACTCTTGCATGGGACAGTAGGTGCCCCGGATGAGGAGGAGCCAAAATCTGAGCTGCTGCAAGCAGATGGAACTGCACTCAAATCAGTGGAGTGGCTCAGAAGTGTAGGCTCCACGCACTCCTCTCTGCTCACGTCAGAGCAGGCCAAAACCATCAGACTCCAGCCAGGGGGTCCACTGCAAGCAGCCTCCTCCTTCCACATCCTGCAGACGCTCCTCTGACCCAAATCAGTGGGGCTCGGAGGCATGTGTGCAGGGGTGGGAGGGAAGCAGCCATTCTCCCCACTCTCATCTCATCTCCCCACTGTAGATAATGGTGATGGGGACAGCACAGAGGACCGTGCTGAACCCCATCTGCCAATACACTCCCATCTCCTCCATGTACATACAGTGGATCGGCTCTCAAAGGAGCACCACTGCCATAGGAGAAGAGGGTATCCTGGGAAGTAGCTAACCAGCACCAAGTCTCCTTCTGCGGGTCTCAAGATCTGCAGGATTTCCAAGGTTGGGTGGGTCTCACCTAGGGTGACCAGACAGCAAGTGTCAAAAATCGGGACAGGAAGTTGGGGGTAATAGGAGCCTATATAAGAAAGACCCCAAAATCAGGACTGTCCCTTTAAAATCGGGACATCTGGTCACCCTAGTCTCACCCCACCCACTCTTGGGGGGGCGGGGGAGGGAAATCTACCTCTTGACTGCAAGCTCCCATGGTGTTAATGTCACAAGTGATGGGGACACTATTCCACGGCCTAAGAGATCTCACTGACCCGAATTAATCTCAAACATCTGCCACAAAGCCCCATGCACACCAGCCCCACAGGGCGTATGTCACAAACGCAGGGGCTAGAGCCCCAAAGCTTCAGAGCTTCAAAGAAGGTGCCAGGCTCATGTACAGTGTTTAGAAAACTGCTGCAGCATCACGTCAGCCACCGGCATGAATAATAATAATAATACTTCAAAGAAACCCTCCGGAATTAAAATAAACTACAGTGTCGCACTGCTATGAGTCCTTTTATTCAAGGATGTCCAGGTGCTTTTCAAACCATTCATTAATTAAGCTTCCAAACAACCCGGGGGAGAGGGGTGTACCATTACTGTATCCATTTCACTACTTGGGGAATCAGTGGCACAGCCCAATTTCAATAACTTGCCGAAGGTTACACTGGAGATAGAATGCTGGAGTCCGAACTCCACCTCCACCTGCTAACGCGAGTTACAACCACAACCTGTCTTGTCCACATTACAATTTAATGTGTTAGTTAACACATGTCTGCCCAGGTGTTAAAAAAATAACCCTTGTTCCTAGTGTAGCCCCACCCTGGCGACTCTCCTGCTTTGACCACAATCCCCTCCCAGCATCAGGAGTAGAACCCAGGTGGCCCATTGCCCCTTCCTATATAACCCAATAAATATTGTGAATATTTTAATGAAAAGTGAGATCACTCAAAGTCTCAGCAGTTCACGCACAGACCCTTAGATCAAACCTTCTTTGGAACTTCTTTGGAACTGTTGCCGCTCTGGGACTGGCTTCTTTGGAACTGTTGCTGCTCTGGGACTGGAGAGAGGGAGTTTTAGAGACACGTTGGGTGGAGGGACTGTGATGGTTTTAGATTAGGCGAACAGCGAGACTGTAGGGAAAATCCAGTCCTGCCATTTGCATTAAGGATTATTTGAGACTTTGATTCTTTCTATCCACCCTTAAGATAAAGGGGTCAAATTTCTCCTCCCAAGTCAACACCACCCCCGTATCCTCTAATGGAATTTAAAAATCTAATAAGTGTCCCGGGAACATGCTGAAACAGGAATCTTTGGGCCTCTCTCAACAGATTGTCTGAATTTGAGGCAATTATGCTTAAGACCATCTTCATGGGCATACTGTGCCAGCTAGACTCCGATCTGACCTACCCCAGTGGAAATCAGGAGTAGCTCCATTGAAGCCAGTGGATCACCCTGGTGTGCGCTCAGAATCAGGCCCAGACTACACAGTAAAATAGCCTTAGCAGAAAATAGCTGCGTTTTAAAAACTGCGACACCATAATCCTGATGCTGAGCCACCTTGTGCACTGTGCTATCATTTATTTACACCCGTGAGAAGCCAGGGTAGAACACTACCAAATCTGAACTCTCCACACCCCCTGTGCACAGCTATGCCTGGCTACACAAACAAACAGTCAGGCAAAGGGAAATCAAGCCCCTTGTTATTTCCAGTTATTTCTCTTCTTTAAAAAAAAAAGTGCACATTTTAATCCCCCCCCCCCCCCCCCCCCCCGCACACACAATTTTTTCCTCCTTTAGGAAAATAAGGGACATGGTTGGCCACCCTTCCTGACACGCATGGGTCCTTGCTCCTTGAGTGTATCCATTGATTAGAACAGGTTCTGCTCATGCAGATAGGTACAGCTCACAAAATGGTGTAATCCACTGAAGTCCATGTAAGGGAGGCCCAATCTGGCCCTTAAAAACAAACAAAAAAACCACACCATCCAGCCTTTCGACACAAGGGAAAGTATAAAAGTATCTGCAGTTGACTTATCAGCAGTAGCTTATGGAAGGAGACACTGTTAGGCAGAACTGGATGAGTTCCAAGAGGAGCCCAGCAGGATCACTTGACAGATAATATAATAGAGCCATCAGTACGCCTCCCCTCACCACTATCACCCCACAGCACAGCCCTACACCCCACTTCATACAACTCAAAGTGGATTTGACTCGAAACCCTGGGAAAAAAATCTTCCGAGGCGTTACTGGGCCAGGTTCTGTCTGCTGTAAAGTGCAAGTGACTGCCCTGACTTCAGTGCGGTTACTCCCGATTTACACCAGCATCACTGAGATCAGAGTTTGGCCTAATCTTCTCATGTTAAACAACAAGATAAATCATTTTCTCAACGCCGCTATCAGCCTTCATAACAGCCTGACCTCCCTGCACTTGTTGACTCAGGGCTTGTTTTCACGGCTAAAAAAGTGGTGTTTTCTTTACCATGGGGTAACTACGGAGCAGGAGCTATCCAGCGGTAAAAACACAATGAAGACAAGCGCTTTAGTTTTAGTGGGAGATTAAACTTGCTGAGCTCAACCCAGCACCTTTGCCTGGGGCAGACCTTCACTGTGCTTTTAACTCAGGATGGTTACCGCAAGGTAAAAAACTGGCAGCTTTTAGCAGTGAGGGAAAGCCGTCAGATGGGCAGAGAGTTCACTGCAAGACATCCTCTAGAGCAAGACTTCATTAACTTTTTTTCATCCTTTCTCCCTCTTAATGTCAAGAAATATTCCACTCCTTCGCTGTCCTCGCCCTTCCTCCCGTTTACAACAAAGGGAGGAATTCCCTTTCCGACTATTTTTCTTTTAAAATGGTTCATGGTGCTGAGAGTGCATTTTAAACACAACTTTCAGATGAGACATACAACTGAGGTCTTGGTGGCTTGGGGCCCATTAAAGAGCCTATGGCAGTTTTCACAAGAGTATGGGTGTTAAACCCAAAGTCCTGGGTGAATCCAAGTCTGGATCATTACTTCCTCTCATCAAATTCCCTTGTATGGGGTCCTGATTCCAACTGCACTCAACCCAGTGTAAGTCAGGGTAAGCAAACAGGCTCTACAGCCCAGGCCCTGCACAGGGAGTCAGGAGATCTACTCCTGGCTCTACCACCAACTTGCTGTGACCTCAGATAAGTTGCTTTTCCCGTTTCCCCTCCTACCTTTTATCTGTCTTGTCCATTTACATTGTAAGCTCTGTCTCTCAGGGCTTGTCTATACCTTTAGGGCTGCAGCCAGTGCCGCTGTAGCACTTATGAAGGAGAGCATCTCCCATCGGTGTAGGTACTCCACCTCTGGGAGAGGCAGTAGCTGTGTCAACAGGAAAAGCCCTCCCATCTACATAGTGCCGTCTACACCGGAGTTCAGTCGGTATAAGTGCATCGCTCAGGGATGTGGATTTTTCACACCCTTGAGCAATGTAGTTATACCGACCTACTATTGTAGTGTAGATGAGGGCTGTGTTTATACAGCGCCTGACCCAGTGGGGCCCTGATGTTGTTTGGGGTGTGCAGGCATCCTGTAATAGAAGTAAAAAATAATAACTCCAACCAAGTCAGTGGAGTGATACCAGCATGAAACTGGAACTGGTGTAAGATCCAGATCAGAAGCAGTGTTCTTTATTTCCTGCTCTAAGCTGCTGGGTGAGCGCTGTTAAACAGCTGCTCCATCCCACCCTGGAGACGCCTGCATTTCAGCATGGGGTAAATGGATTCCTGTAACAATTACTGAATAACTGCGTAAAGTGCTTTGGATTCCTCTGGGGTGAAGAGCACTACGTAGATGCAAAGTATTACTATGCAGACAGGGTAACCCGTGTTCATCCTTTTGTCTGGCTGGGCCATTTCCACTTCAAACTCAGCAAAACCAGGAGTGTCTGCTGGATGTGCCGCACAGCCAACAGATTCTCTGGCTTCAGGAGAGCCAGGGGGCGAGAGAGAGAAAACATCTTTTCCTTGTTACTAAATTTCCACTTGCTTTGCTCCCCTGGAAGAGGATCAAAGCTGCCCCCCCCCAGCCTGGGCTTTACTCTGTCCTGCCCTTCACTCAGCCCTGAGCCAATGCTTCCTAACCGCTTGGGGCTGCTATGATCGATTGCAACATAGGCGAACCCGTCTCTGCCCGAGGAAGCTCGAGGGTTCAGAGGCTCGCCAATGTGCTGCGAGACCCCTTCCACCGCCAGGTTGCCGGTTCCGCTCCGGCGGGTGTCAGCAGTTACCCTTTGGTGGCATGTCTGCAATGAGTTGTTGGGTCTCAGTCTGGTGCCTCTCTGAGGGGCTTGGGGCGGGGGCGGGATCCATCCCTGCAGCTCGCCCCGGGGCTGGCAGCCTGCGCGGGACAGACCCTCTCTCTCCTCCCAGAGCCGGTCCCCTGGCCCCCCACCCGGCGAAGGGAGACGGGGAGGCTGCTGAGGGGGGCACCCATCCACCGGCGGGCTGCGGGGCCGGCACGGCACGGCACGGCACGGGAAGGGGCAGAGGGAAGGACGCGGGCACTTACCCCCGCCGCAGAGCAGGACGAGCAGCAGCAGCGGGCAACGCATGGTGCCTCCCTGGGTCGCCGCGGAAGGTTTCTCTCTCTCCCCCCCCCCCCAGCCCGGCGGCGGCGAGGCGGGCTCTGCGCGATGCACCGGGGGTCGGGCTGGGTGACGGGCGCCCGCCGGTCCCTGGCGCCGCTTTGCAGCCCCCCACTCGCCGCGGCCTCTGCGACTCCCCCTTTGCACGGGGCTTGGGGGGGGAGCCTGGCTCTGGGCAGCGCGCCTGGCGCCCCGGCTCCCCGCCTCTCCCTGCCCCGCAGCGCCCTCTGCCCGCCGTGCCCCGGGGCTCCCCCTGCCGGGCTCCCTGCCGCAGCCGCCTTTGTTACGTGCTGCCGCGGCCGCCGCTGCCCTGCGAAGCGCTGCGGGGTCCCAGCCCGGGCACCGCGCCGTGCTCCGGTGCGGCTGAGCCCGGGGCGCGCGATTGGGCCGCTTCGCCAAGCCCTGCTTCCTGAATGGCTGGACCCCAGTCCGGCCCTGATTGGCCACAGCCGCGGCCCGTCCACTGCAGGTCCCGCCCTCCCACTTGCTGATTTTAGGGCTGGTCTATCACACTCCCCTCATCCCCCAGTCGTAGGGGGCCTGCCCAGTTCACAGCCCATGTGGGCCCATTTCAGGGTCAGAGGGTTTTTAAACGAGTAAATTTCATGATTTCAGCTCTTTACATCTGAAATGTCAGGAGCTGTGTGGGGAGGGAGGTCACCAGGTTATTGTAGGGGGGCGGGTTTGCAGTATTGCTACCCTTACTTCTGCACTGCTGCTGGCCGCGGTGCTGCCCCCCTAGCTGGGCAGGAGTATAGGCGCCAACTTCCCCCGGCACCGGTAGGAGGTCTTTGGAAATCCTTTGCAACCTGCGGGTTGGGCTCCACTAGAAAATTAGGTTGACTTAACTACATCACTTGGGGTGTGAAAAATCCAGGTGCTTGAGCGGTGTATTTAAGATGACTTAACCCCCAGTGTAGACAGTGCTAGGTTGATGGAAGAATTCTGTCAACCTAGCTACCGCCTCTGTGGGAGGTGGATTCCTTATGCCGGTGGGAGAATCCCTCCTCCCCGGTTGGCACAGGTACTGTCTACATTGAAACACTGCAATGGCGCAGCTGTGCTGCTGCAGCATTTCATTGACAAGCCCTGAGTATTAAGGACATATATCTGAAGTGTTGATGGGGAGAAGAGGCATGTGGGTAAATTAAACAGGTTTATTATTTACTATTTGTATCGAGGTGGCACCTAGACACCACCAATCAAGGATGAAGGCCCCATTGTGCTTGGCACAGTATATGCCTATGTATTAGCTCGATGTCCAGCCTGGAGCGCCCTCTGCAGGCCGGTGATCTGCCTTACCACTGGCCCCCGGTCCCTCCCAGGACCCAGTGCCTCTGTCCACTGGGATGCTGCCCCCTGGCAGTAAATCCCAACAATCCCGGTGGGTCTCCCCTCCCCGGGGAACCCCCACCTCACCTCAGTCTCGGCTACTGCCAGTCATCACTTAGCCCCGCTCACTGGGCAGACTGCAGTGTATCAGCCACTCATCACAGGCAAGGGGGTTTGGACCTGCTGCCTCTGTCAACCCGTGGGCTGCCCATGCAACCCCAGTACCTAATTGGCCTTAGGCTAGGCCGCAGCCTGGGGTTTTCTCTGGCCGGAGCTCCCCAGCTCCTCTGGCCCTTCCCCAGCCCTGCTCCAGTCTAGGTATTCCCTCAGGTCCCTGCAGCCAGGTCCCTCCCTCTCAGAAGCTAGAGAGAGTCTGTCTAAGCTTCAGCCTAGCAGGCCCTTTATAGGATCAGCTGTGGCCTGATTGGGGCATGGCCCAGTTGCGGCAGTTTCCTCAATCAGCCTAGCTTTTCTTGCCCTCAGCCCCGGCTCCCTCCAAGGGCTGGCTGTTAAGCCCCACAGGGCAGGAGCAGGTAACCACCCCGCTACAGCATATAATGAAAAAACAGACCCTAACCTAGAGAACTTACAAATACTTATGCCCAACATCTTTCCAGTATCAGATAAATGACTCTCAGAGACTGCCCATCTCTCAGCATGCAAGTGTTGCATCCTGATCGCCAGGGGCGGAATCTGGATTATTTCTAGTTGGAGTTAGGCCAGGTCTACACTACAGACCAATATCGGTATAACTACATTGCTCAGAGGTGTGAAAAATCCACACCCCTGAACGACGTAGTGATACCGACCTAGCCCCCTCACCCCTGCCCTGTGCAGACAGCACGATGTCAATGGGAGAACTTCTCCTGCGGACGTAGCTACCAGCTCTCGGGAAAGCGGATTCACTACACCAATGGGAGACGCTTTCCCATCGGCAGAGTAGCGTCTTCACCAAAGCGCTACTGTGGTGCAGTTGCGCTGGTGTAGGTGCGCCCTGGTAGCGCTGCCCGTGAAGACAAGCCCTAAGAAAGGAAGGGGCGGTACTAATTCTCCTAGAACATTACTTCTCCATGAGGTCTGACTGCTGATGATTGAGTGCTTTTCATCAGCCGTTTGGGGAGAGAATAAAATATGTATCCGTTTCAAAATCAGAATATATTTTAATTCAGTGGTCCCCAACCTTTTAGTGGCCAAGAGCACATTCATGTTTTCAGAAGAGTGTGGCGGGCGCCAACAATTTTTCAAGACTTATTTTGTATTTGTACATTAAATAATACGAAAAACATCATATTTAATATTACATAATATATGAATCCGGGGCCGTGGGGCAGCGCGGAGGGAAGCCGCGGCCCCGCGCCTGCCGGAGACAGAGAACACCGGCAGCCTGCAGCCCCGGAGTTCTCTGTCCCCAGCAGGCACGGGGCTGCGCGGAGAGAAGCCGCGGCCCCGCACCTGCCAGGGACAGAGAGCACTGGTGCCCGCAGCCCCGGAGTTCTCTGTCCCCGGCAGGCGCGGGGCTGCGCGGAGAGAAGCCGCGGCCCTGCGCCTGCCGAGGACAGAGAACACCGACGCCTGCAGCCCCGAAGTTCTCTGTCCCCAGCAGGCACGGGGCTGCGCAGAGAGAAGCCGCGGCCCTGCACCTGCCGAGGACAGAGAACACCGACGCCCGCAGCCCCGGAGTTCTCTGTCCCCAGCAGGCACGGGGCTGCGTGGAGAGAAGCCGCGGCCCTGCGCCTGCCGAGGACAGAGAACACCAGCGCCTGCAGCCCCGGAGTTCTCTGTCCCCAGCAGGCACGGGGCAGCACGGAGAGAAGCTGTGGCCCCGCGCCTGCTGGGGACAGAGAACACCGGTGCCCGCAGCCCCGGAGTTCTCTGTCCCCGGCAGGCACGGGGCCACGGCTTCTCTCCCCTTCTGGCCACTACTTGGTGGGCGGCCGCCCATAAATGCCCCGGCGGGTGTCATGGCGCCCGCGGGCACCGTGTTGGGGACCACTGTTTTAATTTGACGCTTTGTCCTCTGACTCTCTAGAAAAATATCACCTCTGGGCTGAGACCAAGCATGGAAACAGGGCCGGTTCTAGGTTTTTTCTGCCCCAAGCAAAAAAAATTTTGGCCGCCCCCCGTTTTATTCTTGCCCCTCCACCCCCGGCCCCGCCTCAACTCCGCCCCTTCCCCAAATCCCCAGCTCCGCCTCCTCCCCCGCAGGGGTGGGGGAAATGCAGGGGTGCTGCATTTCCCCCACTCCATTTGTTCCTGTGGGTCCCCGCCCCCCAGCTCACCTCCGCTCTGCCGCTGCCGCTCGGGTTCTCCCCTTCCCTCCCAGGGTTTCAAGCCTGGGAGGGAGGGGGAGAAGCCGAGTGGCAGCTGCGTGTGAAAGCAGAGCGGCGGCGGCATAGAGCGGAGGTGAGCTGGGGCGGCGGGGGCACATTTCTAGGGGTGGCATGGCCGGCGCCAGAATGCGGCCCCTAGAAATGTGCTGTCCCAAGCACCAGCTTGTTTTGCTGGTGCCTAGCACCGGCCCTGCATGGAAAGTATGGATTCGGGTGAATTTTCAGAAGGTTGAGTGGTTTAAAATGAGTGCTGATAACAGAACTCCATCTGGATCCTTAACACCGAGGAATTCCATTGTGGTACAGTGTCAGAGATGTCCATTGCACAGGCACGGCCAATGATTTTGCAAAAGGACTTTATCTTAGACTGCTGCTGATGCATCCACGAGGAGATGTTACAAAATCCAACTCAAGACGACGAAGAAAAGACAAAAGAAAAAGAAGATCCGAGGAGAAGAAAGAAAGAATAGAGAATTTGGGGGATTCCAGCTTCCAGCTCAGGATGCCACTAATGTAACAGCATAACGTGTGTATCAGCTGCCTCTTTAATGAAATCATTTATTACACATAGGGCCAGAACCAATGGAGCTATGCTGATTAACTCTAGTGAGAATCAGGGGCCCCTAGTGCTAGCGATGGGCATGGCTTATTTCACTACTCATAGACTCATAGTCGTTAAGGTCAGAAGGGACCATTATGATCATCTAGTCTGACCTCCGGCACAATGCAGGCCACAGAATCTTACCCACCCACTCCTGGAATAATCCTCTCACTCATGTCTCAGCTCTTGAAGTTCTCAAATCATGGTTTAAAGACTTCAAGATGCAGAGAATCCTCCAGTAAGTGACCCGTGCCCCATGCTGCAGAGGAAGGCAAAAAACCTCCAGGGCCTCTGCCAATCTACCCTGGAGGAAAATTCCTTTCCGACCCCAAATATGGCGATCAGCTGAACCCTGAGCATGTGGGCAAGACTCACCAGCCAGACACCCAGGAAAAAGTTCTCTGTAGTAACTTCTAACATCCCATCACTGACCATTAGTCCTATTTACCACTGATGGCAATTAATTGACCTTTGACTAAGATCATGTTATCCCATCAAAACATCCCCTCCATAAACTTATCTAGCTTAATCTTGAAGCCAGATAGGTCTTTTGCCCCCACTGCTTCCCTTGGAAGGCTGTTCCAGAACTTCACTCCTCTGATGCATCCATCACTCTTCTACCCACTGGGACTGAGCCACCACCATGTTACTTCAGGAAATTAGTGTACATGCACTAGAATCAAGAGATACACCAGCCCATCTGGATCTATGCCGTGCTGAATCAGGTCCACTGTATTTACCTGTGCCATACTACCTAATGTTTATGCCAGATGTTTATTAGCTGCTCTTGGAGCCAGGTCAGTGGACGTATCATTTTGAAGACCGTGAGACTTTTACTTGCGTAGGAACTACAGGATCAGACAGATTTTCTGCACCAGCTCGTGTTTTTTGTAGGCAGAATTTTGTGCTCACAATTAACTGTCCACACCTGTCTGATTGTGCCCATTTACATGGGACTCTGGGTGCAAAAATGCAGACACAGTCAATAGCTGGAACAAACTTCTGCCCGTGATAAAAGCAGGCCAGTTTTAAAATCACAAGTGGCTCACAAGGCTGCTATGTATTGGCACATGGAGAACAGGGAGAAAACTACTGTCAAGGCTGATTCCCCACCCACTCTGGCACTTTGAGTGCAGAAGGTGGGGGCCCGCAAGGATTCTAAAAATTAATACTGGCCACTCCAGGCTTGGATTAAACTCCCACAGTTACAGCTTTTCTCTGACCTTGGATGGGTAGATGCTGCCACCACCCAAGTGCAAAACCCCCTTTTTTAGAACCCAGAAAGGCACACTTAGGAATTCCTTCCTGTGGGGTACCCTCAAGCCCTTTCACACCCCTTCCAGGGAAGAGCTGAGAAAGAAAACAAAGGAAATCAGCTGTTGCCACCAGCTAAGTAAACAACATAGGCACAAACCTCTTAGGACAACAAAATCCAATCCTGTTCTTAAAAAAGGTAAATTTTATTAAAAACAAAAAGAAAGAAAATATATTTGGAATTTAGGCTTTTTGCTAGTTTTAAAAAAAACAGTTACAAGGATTAAGTATCAAGATAGCTCTCTTGAGGTCCAGGTTAAAGGTTACAAGCAAAGCAAAAGTACCTGGGGTTAGCACAGAGGAATCCACAAGCCAAAAAGAAATAAAAGAAATAAACCTAATCGCATCTTCCTAGACATTTCCTCATCTACTTACATATCTGGGGTTTTAAATGAGTAGTTTCTAGATATGATCTGATGATTTTTCATACCTGGCTCAAAGTTCCAGCCCTGTCTCTCCTCTCCGAGAGAACAACCACAGACAGACAAAAGGGGAGTCTTGTTTCAATTTTAAAAAGTTCTAGACTTCCAATTGGCTCTTTTGGCCAAGTGCCCACTAACTTCCTTTTACCTGTGCATGCGGTCAGACTTTTTAACCCTTTACAGGTAAAGCAAGTAGAGAACAGCTACTAAGAAGGATTTTATAGCTAACTGTCTGGCTGGGTCCATAAAAGGGAGCTACCCACCCCCTTCATTTATCACACCTACTCAGATGGATTTACTGGGAGTTGTATGCGGAGCAGCAGAACCTTGCTCATTTGCTGGCTTTGTGCAGAGAGGGGCAGTGCTTCTATATCGTGATGCCAAATTTTCCCAACCTAGTACTAAAAATTTCCCAAATCTGGTGAAAAATTCCCAGCAGTCCTTCTATATCCTGGGAAATTTCCCCAAATCTGGGAATTTTTGAGTAAAATGTTTCAACTCAGGAAATTGGGAATTTTCATTCAAAACATTTTACTCAAAAATTCCCAGATTTGGGGAAATTTCCCAGGATATAGAAGCACTGGAGAGCGGTGAGTTACTTTCACTAGTTGTGTTGTAAAGCTGGTAACAAATCGCCTGAGTGGGTGTGGCTGTGTTGTGCTATCTCACGTCCTAGGGAGTGCTCTGCTGGGAGGCATTTTCGTCTAGGGTGACCAGATGTCCCGATTTTATAGGGACAGTCCCGATTTTTGGGTCTTTTTCTTATATAGGCTCCTATTATCCCCCCCCCCCCCCCATCCCAATTTTTCACACTTGCTGTCTGGTTACCCTAGTCGTCCTCCCCGAAGGAGGTTTGTTTCTATTTAGGTCATGCAGTAGGACACATGGGCACATCAAAGTCTGGTTCTTATGCCCTGAGGCAGCGGTTTTCAACCTTTTTCCGTTTGCGGACCCCTTTGGAGATCTTAGACATAGTCTGCAGACACACACACCCCCACCCCGCCCGGGGTCTGTGGACCACCGCTTGAAAACCACTGTTCTACGGCAGTGACAACCTTTCGTAGACTCCTTAGCTCCCTGGCAGTCAATGGCGAATTTGCAGTCTGGCCCTAAGGTGGCAGTTAGGCCGGTGGATGAAATCCCAATATAGACACAGCCTCAGCTTGTATAGTTTTGCCATATGCAACAACACACCGCCAGAAAAGGAGAACCATGCACTGATGAATCCCCTGGCGGAAGATGTTCACGCAGGTGCCCAGAATATTTGTCTATGAAAGGATCTGCCCAGACTTTAGGATGGCCATTAGATTCCCTTTCTCCTCCATTTTGGGAGGGAGCGAGAGAGATGAACAGTGGAGGGCTTTGGTGTACATAATATAGAAACACAAACACCTCACCCCCGCCCCGAAGCAGCATTATTTTTCCCTTTTTGGCTGATCACCTTTAAAATGGGGGCTTTGTGTTATTTCTGTTTACTTTTGCAGCCCTCCCCATAATGCAGCTATACAGAGCTATGCAATCTTAGAAGTAGTTCCAGTAGAGAGAGATTAGTGGGCAGAGCGCAGGTGAGGAGGCCAAAGGTACTTGGTCAATGCAGTTAGGCAGTTCCAGTTTGTCACATGGGTATCACCGCCTCTTGCATGGCGTTTATACATTTAACCTAAACACACACACTGTGACCAGGTCATGATTTTATCGTGAGTGTCACAATATTTTTTTTTTCTGAAAGCCCCAGCTCATGGAGTCAGTTGATTGCATGAGAATCTCATCTTGCTTTTTTTTTTTTTTTTTTAAATGTAAGTTTCCAGACCTCATGGTTGTGGAGAAAAACTTGACACCATGATCCTAGTGCAGCATTTCTCAAACTGGGATCCGTGGATGAGGGTTCTCCAGGGGGGTCTGCCAACCCCACCGATCAACTCCTCCCCCTCCCTCCCTCCCTCAACTCCTCCCACTCCCTCCCAGTGCCTCCTGCACGCCGGGAACAGCTCCGGGGTGGAGGTGGAAAGAGGTGGGAAGAGGAGGGGCAGGGGTGGAGTGGGGGCGGGAAGAGGTGGGGCGGGGATGGGACATTGGGGGAAGGGGTGGAGTGGGGGTGGGGCCTGGGGCTGAGCGGGGGACTTTAATTTTTAAATCAAAATGGGGGTCTTCGGGTTGCTAAAGTTTGAGAATCGCTGCCCTAATGGGGCCCAAGGTCTCAGAGACCAGAAGGCACATAAACACCGCCAACATTTATTATTATTATTTTGTTAAATCTCATGATTTTCAAGACAATCTCATCATTTTTCATGCCTGAGGTCGGCAATACCGCGCACACACGCGTGTGCATATACACACATCTGTGCACACACGGAGGTTTCTTAGAAAGCAACTCTCCCCCCCACCCCCCACCCCGCCCTGTGTTCGACTTATTTAGTTAACGATTCTGTGAAATAGCAGGACCGGGGTGTGAGATGGAGCTTTACCCAGGTAGAGCCCATAGTGGCTCAAAGGTGTATAAGAAGGAATGAGGGGACTGAAATGACAAAGAGGAGAATGGTGGCTGAATTTTAGGGAAAACTTCTTAACAGTGAAATCTATTAGACTCTTTAATAGTCTCCCCGGGGGGAGGGGTGGAAGCCTCATTACTTCAGACATTTAGAACTAGATTGGACAAAGCACTGGAAAATAGAATACAGGGAACAATGCTGCCTCAGGGGAGAGATGGGCTGTATGACCTAGCATAGCTGTACTTTCTCTGTCGTGCTTAATTCACGTAGGGCTGCATTCAAGTTTGCGATCAGATTTGACTGACATTGCCAAAGCCATTGCAGTATTTACCTCCATTGTCATGTAGCTAGCGAGGAAAACCTGCACATCAGGGAAGTGCTAGCTCCCGAGTTTGGGCTGGGATCCAGGCTTGGATGATTTAACGGTCCAAGCTTTCCCGTAATCCGATTTTATTGAATGTCACCACCTATCTTATTTGTGCAACAGGGCCCAAAGTAATAACGTTTGGAATTCAAACTTGGGATTAAGGCAGGACAATGAGCTGAAGTGTGCCAACCTACCTATGGGATGAGTAACAGAATGAAGAACATGGGCTGCCATTGGGGATCAAGATAACCTCAGGCTATTTCATCAAGATAAAGAGATCCCAGCAAAAGGCAAACACACCTACAGTCATATTTAATAATAAAGAGGTAGCTTGACATTACAATGCAGAATATTGGTGCGATCGAAAGAAAAGCACCATATTTTCCAGGCCATCCAAATGCCTTTTCACCTAGTTTTTCATATATTAGGGAGCCTCCTTCTTTTGAGGTCTTCAGTAAAAGGTGAACTGAATAGAGTGATAATATTGCTATACTGAGCAGTAGGATTACAAAAAGTATAATTCCTCTGTTGGCCATGGCATATGACAGCCCTAAGATGTCACTCCCCACGATAGTATTGCTCAGGTTAAATGTTGACATTCCAAAGGAAGTAGTTCCTGGATGATATTCCTCCTGATAGTCTGCCAATTTCTTTTTGCCCAGAAATCCATTTGGAAGGAACTTCTGATTTTCTGCATCATCGTTAGCAAATCGACTGCTAATAGTAGCCTTTTCTGGATCTATTATATCAGTGTAGCTGTCTTCAATGCTTTCTCCGCTATTGCTCTCCTCATCAAGTTTGATGTTGACATTTTGCAGTTCCATACGATCCATTTGAGTGGTCAGCGCTTTCTAGCTTCTACAGTGTAAACAATACTGTACCTTCTGCTTACAGGTTCTCTCCACCATGTGTTAACTTTCAGAACACTCTGTTTTGAATGTTAGCCAGGTAAACCAAAAGTCTTGATAAAAATTCTCAGTAGTTAACCACAGGCCCTCCACATCAAACACGTAATCTTGCTTGCTTGCTTGTTTTCTAAGCAAGTAATATCTTAACTTGCACCTTGCTTTTGGCAAATTCTTTTAGGCTGAAGCACATGTGAAAATGGCATGACCCTAGACGGCTGGCAGGCAGATAACCCCAAGGAGAACATTTATGGAAGGAAGTCTTCAGAAGCAGAGTTGCAAAAAACCAGGACATTTAGTAAGGCAGGAGGGGCAGAGGGTCTTAAGGTAGAAATTAGGGAGGAGGTTTGGTGTAGTAGTTAGAGCACAGGACTGTGAGTCAGGAGATTTGGGTTCTATTGTGTAGGACACATCTCACGCAGAACGAAAAACTTTTGTCATGTCCTGATATACAAAATGCCTTGTAAGTAGGCACTGGTTCATAAAGCAATCCGGTTAGTCATGTAACACAAGACCCTTGCTGATAGCCATGGGGAAGCCTTGGGGCACACTAGCGAAGAAGTAATAACAACAGGAAGGATGGTGTTGTTAAGATGTCGAGCTGAAACCCAAGAAATCTGGGTTCAGTTCCCAGCTCTGTCACAGACTCCTGGTCACTGAATCTCTCTGAGTCTCAGTTCTCCATATTTACAATGGGCACAACAGTACTTCTATTGTTCCACCTTTTGTCTGTTTAGATTATCTCTTACTCCTATAGAACCTAGTGCAACGGAGGCCTGGTGTCGACCGGAGCCTCTAAATGCTACAGTCAAATAAATAATACTAATCATTCTATCATGCACACATCCCACACAGTGGAAGAAACTTAGCCTAAGAACCAAACTGATGTCAGGGACAATCCTTGGCACATATCAGATAAACTGAATGCATCTATATTACATTTACCTAGCACCTTCCATACTGAATAATCTCAAAGTGATTTACAATCGACAATGTAAAGAAGTCAAAATTGCCAGTTCTTTGGGGGCAAGGACTGTGTTCCCAGTTGTGGTTGGGAAGCAGCTAGTACTTGATCCACAACACTGCAATATTAATTAAATGATTAATTATTATTATGTAGATCTAACTGGACCCAGCACGTGGGTCAAATCAGAACTGCACCCAATAGAAATGGCTTTGGTGATCTCAGTCCAATTCTAGCCTAAAGATTTTCCTCTGCATCACAGGAATAACTAGACTATTGATTGGATTGAATTAAATTGATTGGAAGAGCAGGCCAGCATTGAGGGGCACTGGCAAAGCTGTGTGTGGATGAAATCCAGTGGAACAGCAGGGGCTGTTACAGGTCAGGCTTGGTTTACACTGGCAGAGATGTGGTGGATGAGTAAGGGCTGGCATAGAAGAAGCTGCTGCATGTCAGGATTCATGTGCGTTGACCGGGAGTCTGGAGGGGCAGTATTGGACTAGTCTGCAAGGGTAGTGAATAGGCTGACTGTGGGCCAAATCCGGACCGCTAGGTGCTTTTGAATGGACTGTGAAATCCTTTTTATTTACTTATTGTTATCATTATATGGTTCCGTTCAATATATGCATCAATCAATTAGATAATGGGATGGAGAGTACACTTATAAAATTTGTGGATGATACCAAGCTGGGAGGGGTTGCAAGTGCTTTGGAGGATAGGATTAAAATTCAAAATAATCTGAACAAATTGGAGAAATGGTCTGAAGTAAATAGGATGAAATTCAATAAGGACAAATGCAAAGTGCTCCACTTAGGAAGGAACAATCAGTTGCACAGATACAAAATGGGAAATGACTGCCTAGGAAGGAGTATTGTGGAAAGGGATCTGGGGGTCATAGTGGATCACATGCTAAATATGAGGCAACAGTGTAACACTGTTGCAAAAAAAGTGAACATCATAGGTGGGCTCACTGTGCGGCCCAAAATCTGGGACTGTGTCCGTTGGTCCTTTTTGCTGCTTGTCTCTGGGCTGGGGGTTGTCCCAATGCTGCAAAGAGGGTGTTTCCAAAGGAAGGTGCTTGCTTCTAACCCCCGAGGCCCTCAGTATGTCTGCTCTTCTCTAGTCAGCCCACTTGACAAGTTTGATTGTCCTTGGTCTGGTTCCCATCCCCTCTCCAAGGGTTGCAGCTATCTGGAGGTGCCTGCCTTCCACGCCTTCCTCATTCACACCTCATTCATTCAACAGGGCAGTTGAATACAAAGTGGGGGGAAGATCTTATTCTACTTCTAGCAAAAAGACATTTTTCTTTTGCCTTAATTATACTACCTTAGGGGCCTGCTATAACATATTACCAAGGTTCAATACAAAGTCATATCAAAGTTATACAAAAATGCATAATGCAGAGATTAATCTACAACTGCATTGACTGACTGTTGTGTGCAGTAATATAGTGATCCCTGGGGGAGTGAAGAGGGGGGTGATGGTGGGGCCGAGCGGGGAGGGGGCGGGTCCTATTTTACTGCTGTGATCTAGTCACCCTATGCACGCTGTTTCTTTCCGCCTCTACAGGCTTCCACACCCCAGCGCTGGGGAAGGAGGGGTTGTTTCCGCAGGGCCGGGGGGTTTCGGCCCTCAGCTGTTTTCTTTGGAGTAATGTGACCCTCACCGCTTTACAAGTTGTGCAGGCCTGTTCTAGGATGTATTAGCAGGAGTATTGTAAGAAAGACATGAGAAGTAATTTGTCTGCTCTACTCAGTTAGGCCTCAACTGGAGTAGTGTGTCTTGGTCTGGGCGCCAGATTTTAGGAAAGATGTGGACAAATTGGAGAAAGTCCAGACAAGAACAACAAAAATTATTAAACGTCTAGAAAACATGGCCTGTGAGGGAAGATTGATAACATTGCGTTTGTTAGGTCTGGAGAAGAAAAGGCTGAGAGGGGATGTGATAACAGGTTTCAAGTACATAAAAGGTTTCTACAAGGAGGAGGGAGAAAAATTGTTCTCCTTAACCTCTGAGGACAGGACAAGAAGCAGTGGGCTTAAACTGCAGCAAACGGGGTTTAGGTTGGACATTAAAAACTTCCTAATTGTCAGGCTGGTTAAGTACTGGAATAAATTGCCTAGGGAGGTTGTAGAATCTCCATCATTGGGAATTTTTAAGAGCAGGTTAGACCAACACCAGTCAGGCATGGTCTAGATAATACTTAAGCCTGCCATGAGTGCAGGGGACTGGACTAGATGACATCTCGAGGTCCCTTTCAGCCCTACGAGTCTATGATTTTTGTTATTGGGGGGTGGCAAATGATTCTCTGGAGTCTGGACCTTGATTAGACCTTGACCAAGAAATTTGGACCTGGACAAAAGATAACTGACTACCCCTGGACTAGTGGGAGTGCTGCAGATTAGGGGTCCATTGCACCGGGAGAGCTCAATGGGGGCATTCTATGCAGCACCTGCCATGCTAACTCTGCGGCTGCCCAGTGTGACTGGTGTGTCCCTTTCATAAGTGCTAACTAACATTTGCATAATGTAAAAAAGTGGGAGAGAAGAGAGAAAAGCGTTAGAAAAATAAACAAGCCGTCCATTAAGAAGGACAGGCAGGCGGCTAGACACATTTTCAGCTGTTAAAAATAGCCATTTGAGGAGGCCTGTATTTCTGCACTTCTCTTTCACTCGTGCGGCTAGATAGACGTCTCTTTTACAAAGCCACTGCTAGTGGAAAGTCACATTGCCGCTTTGACAAATTATGTAATTCCCCTCACAAAGGCCCCAATTCAATACCCCCACCAGTTACTGCAGAGATCCGTTTGCTGGCAGGGCCTCTGGGTTTGTCATCCTCCCCTCCCCCATTGCTGAACTAAGGACCATCAGCATCCCCACCAGCTGAGCCAGGCCTTTTGGGCCCGATCCCAAAGTCAGCGGGAAGATTGCTATTGAGTTCGAGATCAGGCCTTTTGGACTGAAATGAAAATATCCCATAGAGTGATGTGTCTCTCTCCACTCTGAGCAAACATAAACCCACCCGGCTGGGGAAACCCTGCTCTCAGAACTCCTGAGTCACAGTTCTTTCAATGATACTTCCCTCCCTCCTCTTCCCTCTTTGACTAGGATTTGCCCACAAACAGCCTGGAAGTTGCCACAGCAACACCTTAAACCCGGGCGGAACAGATCATTGTGTAATTCCTCCAGCCACCCAGAGGAATTCGCTATTTGTTTTAGAGAGAAAAGGCACAAACATCCCACATTCTTCTCCAATTTCACTCTCCATTAACCGCATTGCACTGTTATAACAAAGTGGCATTGGGTTACTAGAAATGAGCTTGGTCTCTTTAAGACTACAGCATGGGGAGAGAGACTTGTGGTTTTCTTTTTATTGTCCCCGAATGAACATCCATTGATAACTTGGCTGAAGCTGATACTTGATTAGGGCTTTGTCAGAGCATGAGGGGCAATGTTGTCCAGTGGGTAGAGCACTGGCTTGGTAATCAGGAGACCTGGCTTCTATTCCTGGCTCAGCCATTGATCTCCTGTGTAACCCTGAGCAAGTCACTTCTCCTCCCTGTTTCCTCTTCTACCCTTTGTCTGTCTTACAGTCTGCAAGACTATGAACTCTTCAGGGCAAGGACTGTCTTTTCGTCTGTGTCTGTACAGTGCCGAGCGCAATTCAGCAGTGGAGTAGAGCTGGAACTTGACAGAACGGCGTTCTAGCTTCACAACACCACGGAGTGCACTGTCCCGCACAGCGCGGGGGCAGCGTTGGAGTAGTGCAGGGGAGGGGGCTAGAAAGCAGCAGAGTTAGAGGACCAGGCTGGCGGGGAGATGCTGCAGTTTAGATGTTGTTATTCATATTGGGGTAGTGCTTAGGACCCCCAGTCGCGGACCATGACCCCATCAGACACACACTTCTTCCTCAGGTACCACAATGAGCAACAGTCCCTGGCTTCTGGTTCTTAACCTTAAGGTCCTTCACAATTTGGCTGCAGTCTCTTATCTCGTCACATGATATTCCGCCTGCTCTCGGCCAATGGTGGCAGACACTTTCGTCCGCTTCTCCCCCAAGTGCCTTCCACAGCTGTCCCTAGTGCCTGGAATAGCCTCCCTAAATTGGTTTGCACAGCGATAACCCTGTCCTTTGCGAGATTCACTTCTCCCAGGATGCCCAGCCATGATAATGGCCTGACGATACTGGCTAAAATAGGTGGCCTGTCAGTGATT
The DNA here is from genome assembly GCA_033296515.1 of Macrochelys suwanniensis. NCBI lineage: Eukaryota > Metazoa > Chordata > Testudines > Chelydridae > Macrochelys > Macrochelys suwanniensis. The sequence goes on from CM065775.1 coordinate 335,342,570, forward strand.
CATTAGTATCTCTTGTCCAATAACAAAAGAAAAATTCTGTTGAACTTCCAATTGTACACATCGATGGGATTTTCAAAGGCCTCCAACTCCCACTGACAGCTGAGCACTTTAGAAGATCCCACCTCTAGTATATAAATGACAACATCCTGTCAAACAGGCTTAGGCTGAAATTTTCAGAGGGGCATAAGAGGGAGTGTGGAGTCCAGTTCACACTGAATTAATGGCCTTTGGGCTAGCAGGCTTTGTAACGCTGAGAAAACAAATGTAATGTTGCAGTAGGAAGGATAATCCGGTGTTTAAAAGCCTAAGTCATATTTCTAGCCCAGGTACTGACTTGCTTTGAGACCTTGGGCAAAGGGCTTCCCCAACGCCCTTTACTCTGTGCTTCAGTTTCCCCATCTGTAAAATGCAGATCATAGTACCCTCCTACACAGTGGGGTTAACCAGAAATAATTGGTGGATGTTTGTAAAGTGTTTTGAGCTCTGCAGAAATGCAAAATATTATTAGTCCATGAATTGGAAGCTCCTGTATACAAACTCCTCCATGTATTCCCCTCCTTGTTTGTTAGCGGGTCTATATTTTATGTTGAAGTGTCCTGTATTTAAAAACACGCATAAAAGCCAGATTGGAAGGGAATTGCTAATTGAAGTAGGTTTGTGAAGAAAAGAGCTTCCCACCCCTTCCCTCTCATTTTAGTAAAGATTAATTTTGGGGACAATCATCCAGCTAGTGGAAGTGCGTCACGCTCGTCAGCATTAATGGGAACGGCATGCAGTTATCAGTGGCAGAAAGGACCGTTTAATCCCTTCAACCCAGTAAAGATAAATGCAAATAACAGCACCTTTTGTTTTTATGTGGGCATTTTTAATGCACAGTAACACAAAATGCTTCACCGAGACACGCTCGCTAACCACTTACATGAATCATAAAAGAAAATGAAATCTCCTGGCTGGGTTGGGTTATTTTAAGGCACGAGAGACAATGAATTATTTTTAAACATGCACAACATTGTTAAAAGGTGCCAGATTGATAGTCCAGGAGACTCAGGTCCAATGTTTGCCCCCAGGACACGTACAGAGCAGATGATGGCAGTGCCAGGGCCTATCACAGCACATCACCAAGGTACTTAGCTCCACCCTGGGGCTCATTCAATCCATGGCCCAGCCAGTCCTTGGTCTGTCTGCTCAGACTGCTGGCAAGATGCAAAGGGAGTTTTGGGGATGTCGACTGAGACCCACCAAACTCATTTCACATGGATGGTAACAACCTAGACCTGCTACTGACCCATGCTGGATTCAAAGGGCTTTCCCAGAGCGAAAATGGTCAATTCATAGCCCATCCGCCCAGCTATCTATCCTTGCTGGGAGGTGATTTTAAAATACGGTCTCGTAATGAGAACCCATAACAAGAAGTTATAAGAGCAGCAATAATTTCGCCAGATATGGGCTGCATGGAACCCGCCCCCACCACCGCCCCACAATTTATGGCCTGATCCTCCTCTGACATTTGTGTAAATCAGGAATAACTCCATTGAGCCATGGGCCAGATCCTCAGCTGGTATAAATCATAAAGCTCCATTGAAGTCTGCTTGCACCTGAAGAAAATCTGGCTAATCAGTTATATTTGTAGGAAAACAGATTCAGGCTCACTTGCTTTTGGATGACACCTAAATCTCAGGTGCTGAGCACCGCTGGTAATGAAGTATCCCCATGCACTTTTCCCTTTAATATTAATATATTAAATGGGTGACATTTTGTTTAATTGTTTTAAGGCAATGCATTGCAAAGCAATTTGGGCTTGTGGTTTTAATTTGTGGTTTTTTTTATTTAATAGCATATAAAGCACATTATGACAGACATTATTTTAATTAATACAAAAAAAAACACCAATTATGGGATGAATTATAATATTTAAAACTGATGTTTATGAGGGGGACCAGCCTTTAAAAATGTTATACTAATGGTGCACCATTATTTGTTGAGTTTGTGTGGATATTTTTAGAATTTTAGTTTTTTGGTGCAAAATAGCTAGACTTTGTGTTAGTATTTTTGTTTCGGTTGCTGCAGTTAATTGACTAATTTGCTTATTTTTTGCTAGCTATTGGTATGAGGTGGTTTAATTAACCCCCAAAGAAAAATTAAAATTTAGAGCATTATTGGTATTTATTAGGTTAACATTTTAATTTTTATAAATTGGAAAATAGTAAGCTATAGTGGGGTTTGCAATATTGTTACATTGCACATACATTGTTGTACAGGTGGCTTTTGAGTATATTTTGTTGCTATGTCATTTTTTAAAATGTAATAATACTTTAGTGGTGTTATTTAATTTATTTTAGTAGCATGTTGCTAAATTTTTGTTTTGCATGAAGAAAGGCTTTTTTTAAATTAGCAAAGTGGGGCATACCCACTGTCGGGTAGTTTATTTGTTTTACACCTATGGTGATTAATGATTTTTTAAAATTTAAATATATTTTTGCTAATTGTGGGGTTTAAATATGCTGATAGGCATAAGCCCAGCACCGGAGGTGTTCCAGAGAATACTTACCTAAGTGCTGGAATGGCTGCCTGGGGTGAATATAACTGCAGATGATCACCTCATTGTAGGTGAAGGGAGCAATAATACAGAAGCTGAATGAGGCCATGACAGAACACTACAAGCTTTTCTACAGTGATGCAGGGACAAGACTAGAAAACTCAACCCATAAAAATGTGACTCAAACAACGTGAGGTGACATACATTGGACATCTGTTCACATCAGAGGGACTGAAAGCAGTTCCCAGTGAGATCAAGGTAATCGGAGACATGCCAGCTCCAGGGATGTGAAAGGAATACAGCGCTTCATAGGAATGACAAATTTTCTGTACAAGTTTTGTCCATACCTGACTGCAGTTGTAGGCCAAACGTGTTCAGCAAAGGCCCAGCTCCCCCTCCCTTATATGCAATTTCAGCTAGCCAAGCAACATTAACCAAGCAACACTAAAAACTAATAACTACAAAATCCAGCTGCAAAACCTTTATATAGAGATATATATAAACATATGCTAATTTTAATGCTTAAATTATACTCTCAATAAACACAGCATATTGCCTTATCCCCTTTAAACAATTTCCTTGTGCTTCTTATAAGCATAACACAGTAGCAGAACCCATCTATCGGCTCACAAAGCAGGATGTTGAGTGGTGCTGGGCAGGTCCACAGCAGCAAGCATTTGACCTGCTGAAACAAATGGTAACAGGTGCCCCTGTCTCGAAGTACTACCAGACAGGGAAGCCACTGACACGCCAGTGTGATGCATCTGAGAAAGGATTGGGTGTCGGGTTTTGCAGGAGCAGCCAATCCCTGATGCCAGCAGAGCCTTGTGGGAGACTGAGCAGGGGATGCCCAAACAGGAAAAAAGAGCTTCTGTCTCTGGCATTTGGAGTGGAACAATCCCATCATCCATGGCCACCCAATAATAGTGCAATCAGGTCACAATCCCTGACAGATAATCATAGCAAAGCCCCTTCTGAGTGCTTCAAAGAGATTGACACACACATTGATGCGCTACCAGCACCACCCGGTAGAGGTCAGGTACTGTCCAGGATGTCTACCGGGGCTAGCTGACACCCTGAGTAGGGCATCCACAAGTTGGGGGAAGAGGACCAGGACACTGAATCCATTAACACTGGCTCCCAGTTTCAATAGTGAAGCTGCTGGAAATCAAGGAGGCTGTGGAAAAGGCCATCCAACTACAGGCAGTCAAAGGGCGACATGAGCAGGGTGGCCTGAAGAAGAAAAGCCAAGTACCAGTAGGAGAAGAACCATATTTTCAAAGGAAAGATGAGCTGTGTGTGCAGGATACAATCCTATTTCGAGGCCAGAGAGCTGTTATCTCTGCCGCATTATCTAGGGAGGTCATTGTGACAAAGACATACCAAGGTAGTCCCAGGCACGTATATCACCCCTGTGTCTGCCCATCTTCGTAATAATTCACTGAAGGGGGCTGTGTGTGGTCTCTCCTGGAATCTAAGAACTAGCTGCTTGTCATGGCTATGGTGAGAGGTTTGTACAGGAACTAATTTTAGAGCTACATAACATAGGATCTTCGGTTTCAAAATAGTTGATGTGAAACTTGTCGTGCGAGGCGAGGCGGGTCTCCGGGCGAACTCACACACCGCTGAGAGCAGTGGACATCCGTGGAGCCAGCCCTGTGTTTACCGTCTGGACCCAGGGTAGACTTGAGGATTTACAAAGACAAAAGAACCCCATGAAAAGTCTCTGAATAGAGCAGGGATCTCAAACTCAAATCACCACGAGGGCCACATGAGAACTAGTAAATTGGCCCAAGGACTGCATCATTGAAACCTTTTCATACAATGATACAAAAGTATAGTCAAAAATGAAAACAATGAAGAGTAATATAGTATTCTATTACAAGTCAATGTATTAACTTTTTAAAAACTGTAATGCAAACAGGGGTTTTAATAAAATATAAACACTCAGTAATGTTTGGAGCTTGGCTGCTAGTGGGGTTGGCGTCTATGGCGGGCCGTAGGAAATAACTCCGTGGGCCGCGTGTTTGAGACCCCTGGAATAGAGGACCCTCTGGGGTGAGAGGCAGTAGTCTGTCACTGCATCAGAGAAGAGGAAAGGGCATAAGACTGTATCCATTACAGAGGAGAGACTGTCTGTGGGGGTGTCTCATGAAAGGTGGAGCCCAGCTTTCTGAACTGGACAAGTGCTATAAGGACTGATAATTGGGTGAGAAATACCATATCAGACAACAAAGTAATTTGTTAGTATGTATGGGCTTGTAGCAGGGTGTGGCAGAGTCCCCTTGGCTTCTGCCTCTGCTGGGCTCACAAAGTCACTCTGGGTTTTGTAACCACTGCTGCACTTTATTCTCAGGCTTGTTCCCACCACTGTTTCACCACATACAAGTAACCCTTTACTGTCTGCAAGCAGGCAGGCAAGAGCTACCTCCCTGCTTTCATTCCCTGCCTTTTCCCTTTCCTCCTGCTCTCCCCTGGCTTCCTTCCCCTGAGGCTTTTATGCAGCCCCAGGCTAATTAGGCAGCAGCTGTCTCCGCCTCCCCAATTAGGGCCAGGTTACCTCCAGCCCACTCTAATATGTTTCCCTAATGAGGAGCAGGCGTGACACAGGGCTGAATTTGCAACCCTTTCCCCAGCACCCTGTCACAGGGCTATAGATTCCATTTTATGTTTTTACTTGTAATCTTCTGTTTCCGTAAGAGAGAGAGAGATTATCAGAATCTCTCTCTCAAGCTCTGTTAAATAAACATATCTATTGCAAAACCAAACTGAAGTTTAAGTACCTTGTGCTAAGGAGATGGTGAACTGGGGTGCACTACTTCCACCGAAGCAGCACATCAGTGCACATTGAGGGCACCCAGAAGATAAGGGACTGGGAAATCAGGTAGGGTGTGTGAATTGCTAGCCTACACTGGGAAGGAGTGGGGCTTGTAGATCCCAGAGTGGAGCGCTTGTGTTGCCAACAGCTGGTAGTTGGAGTGGGTTTCCCCTCGCGGGGACAGACAAGGCTCATTCATGCTGTATGTAGGCGATAGTGATTCACTCGTACACTGTGGGGAACCCCCCAAAATGTCACCGCCAAGTAAAAAAATAGATCTCACACCTGGGCATCGACAGCTGTCTTAGACGGGCTCAGAAGTGTGTTTACTGGCCACGAATAAATAAATATCTCCGCTGCTTGATAGAAGCATGGGACACCTGCCTGCCATGTGAGACTCTATTAGCCCACAAGCTGCCCATCTGACCATAGGAAAAGGTGAGAGGTGACCAACTTACCTTCAAGGAAAAGTAGGACTTTGTGACAGTGGCCTACTACTGAAAGTTTTGGGAGGTTGATGCCCCCATACAAGAAACAAGTCAGTGTTGGCAAAGTGAAAGGCCACTTTGGGAGATATGGCATTCCAGACACTATAGTCACAGACATGGACCTCAGTTTGTCTCGGAAGAATTCAAACAATTTGCACACCTATGGGAGTCTGATCACCGCACCTCCTCCACACCCTACCCCCAATGTAATGGTTGGCTGGACTCAGCTATGAAAACAGCTAAGAGACTGTTGCAAGAGGCTGCTTCCTTTGATTCAGACCCCTTGTTTGCATTGTTGGCACACAGGAACACCTCATCACAGGGGTGTCAAAACAGGCCAGCGCAGCCACTGATGGGACCAAAACCTTGCTACCAGTTGGAGGAGACCTGTTGCACCCAGAAGTATGGGGACACACACTGCTTAGAGGAGATGGCCAACAGTCAGAGAAAGCAGGTACTACTGTATGGTGGGTCAGCCAAGGACCTACCGGCCTTGGAGACAGGCACTTCTGTGAGGATCCAGCCATTAGAGAGACACCAAAAGGAGTGGACTAAAGAAGTCATGAGGGGTGCAGAGGTGACTATGCCAGAGGGACAAGTGATCCAAAGGATCACTGCATATTTATACCTGTCTCTGGAAATTTCCACCACATGCCTCTGACGAAGTGGGTCTTCGCCCACCAAAGCTTATGCTCCAATATATCTGTTAGTCTATAAGGTGCTACAGGGCTCTGTGTCGTTCAAAGGAACAGGAGACATTTATGAGCCGGCAGACACAATGCCCAGAGAAAGTGTGCAGAGGCAGAGAGATCATCACAGAACAGAGGGACAGAGAAACACCCAGAAGCTAATCGCCCCCAGGATGGGAGCAGACTCCAGAGAGATAGGGGGTTGGGATGCAGGAGAGGGTGTGGCCGAGGGGTTTGAAGTGTGGGGGGGGCTCTGGGCTGAACCTGGAACAGGGGGTTGGGATGTGGGAGGGGGTGCAGGGTGCGGGCTCTCGGAGGGAGTTTGGGTGCGGGAGGGGTCTCGGGGCTGGGGCAGAGGGTTGGGTTGCAGGAGGAGGTGTGGGGTGCAGATTCCAGCCGGGCGGTGCTTACCTCAGGTGGCTCCTGGAAGCGACCAGCATGTCCCTGCGGCTCCTAGGCTCAGGGGCAGCCACCGGCTCTGCGCACTGCCCCTGCCTGCAGGCACCTCCCCCGCAGCTCCCATTGGCTGCGGTTCCAAGCCAATGGGAGCTGTGGAGCCATTGCTTGGGGGCAGAGCGTGGGACCTTCTTGATTGCCCCTGTGCAGTGCTTAGGGGCCACAGGGACATGCCAGACGCTTCTGAGAGCCGCACGGATCCAGGGTAGGTAGGGAGCCTGCCTTAGTCCCGCTGCGCTGCCGACCGGACTTTTGGCCTATTAAAATCTCCTGGATTGCTTTCAATAGCAAACAGGATATTGAGGCTGATTCCTGGAGACATCTGGACAATCCGGGAGAGTTGGCAACCCTAGTAGTTTCGCAAGGTTATGGTATTCTTTTTCACTGAACTCACGTGTAGTGTTGCATTGCTAAGCAGTGACTGCTTTTTCTTTCACTCGACCCAGGGTTGTGAGTTCAATCCTTGAGGGGGCCATTTAGGGATCTGGGGCAAAAATTGGGGATTGGTCCTGCTTTGAGCAGGGGGTTGGACTAGATGACCTCCTAAGGTCCCTTCCAACCCTGATATTCTATGATTCTATGACATGAGTTTTCCTCGCTAGCTAGAGCAACCGTCTGCCTTCATGTAGCTGCACTGACTCCAGCAGAGATGCAAATGAGGATCCGCGGCCAGATGAAAGAGATGAAAGGCAGTGTGAACGGGCCACATATTATTAATTTATTCTAGTTATTTCTTAATTATTTATGATGATTTCCTGTTTCCACTCTTTGCCTATTAACTCCCCTCCCTCTGCCCCTTTTGTCTGCAGCTGCATCCTAGTGCAGCTGAAGACTGACATCTTCTCTATCCCTAGAGCAGGTGTGTGTGTGTGTGTGTGTGTTTGCAAGAGAACATAACATACGAACATAAGAACGGCCATACTGGGTCAGACCAATGGTCCGTCTAACCCAGTATCCCGTCTTCCGACAGTGGCCAGTGCCAGGTGCCCCAGAGGGAATGAACAGAACAGTTAATCATCGAGTGATCCATCCCCTGTCCCCCCTTCCCAGCTTCTGGCAAACCGAGGCTAGGGACACTCAGAGGAGGCAAGGTTTGGAATTGGAGGCCAGATCAAAGCCCACCCTCCATATCTAACACTCTAAACATTACGGAGGACTTCAGATCCCAACTGACCTCCATGCCTGGAGCCCCAGTCTCCCATCTGAATGGAAGGAGCACTGTGTACCAGTGAGACCAGTGCAGCAGGTTTCAGATCTGCAGCACTGAACTGTGCCTGCGATCAACATGATTCATCACAGCTCAGCGCTGCCAAGGAAATGGGAAGGACGAAAGGTCCTGGGGAAACAAAGTGCTGGCACTGTGCAGCTTCTGTCCCCTAGAGAATCGCCTGCAGAGTCAAATAGCTTGAAAGACCAGGGCCTTCCCCTGCCAATCACATCATTCAAACACGAGTCTTGCCTTGCCAGGAGTCACTTTCCTCTAAACAACTCCTAATTAGAATGCCCATCAGGTGACTTATTTTGCCTCGTTCCTAACTGTGGCCTGATTCTGCTCTCTGCTCCCCTGGTTTAAATCAAGAGCAACTTCAGGGAAGTCACTGAGTCCCACCAGAATCAGGCTCTTTGCATTTGAATTTCAACTTCTGTATGAGGAGAGGTTAAAAAAACTGGGACTTTTCCGCTTGGAAAAGAAACGACTAAGAGGGGATATGATAGAGGTCTATAAACTCTTGACTGGTGTGTAGAACGTGAATAAGGAAGTGTCATTTACTTCTTCACATAACACAAGAACTAGGGGTCACCAAATGAAATGAATAGGCAGCAGGTTTAAAACAAACAAAAGGAAGTATTTCTTCACACAACGCACAGTCAACCTGTGGAACTGTTTGCCAGGGGATGTTGGGAAGATCAAAGTATAACAGGGATCAAAAAAGAAGTAGATAAGTTCATGGATGATAGGTCCATCAGTGGCTATTAGCCAGGATGGGCAGGGATGGTGTCCCTAGCCTCTGTTTGCCAGAAGCTGGGAGTGGATGACGGGATGGCTCACTTGATGATTACCTGTTCTGCTCATTCCCTCTGAAGCACCTGGCATTGGCCACTGTCAGAAGACAGGATACTGGGCTAGATGGGCCATTGGTCTGACTCAGTGTGGCCGTTCTTATGTTACTGGGTTCTTGTCCCTCCCACGAGAGCCTATGAAGAAAGGAGCAGAGAGGGGTAAAGAAAACAAGTGTGATATGAATGTTCACACAGCCTACAGGCCTAATCCAAAGCCCACTGAAGCCCACTGGTTCCAGCCCTATATATGCTCTGTTAGGCTATTCAGCCGAGGAAGCTTACTGGGTGCCCTATGTGGAGGTCAGTTAGAGTTACTACTGTCACAGGTGTGTCGGGCAGAGTCACAAACAGCCCTTGCAGGCTACTCCCAGTTTCAACCATTGCTGCATCCAGTTCAGGGATAATATTTCCTTGGGAGGAAGTGGGACCATGAGCTTTTCCATCTGCCACATACCCTCTGATCTGCAAGGCTGACTGACCTTGAAAGGGGATGGACACCACACTCTCCCCTGGATGGTGCAGCAGCTGCATTCCCCCTGCGCTTCCCCCTGGGGCAGCCTGGCTCTTCAGTGCCCCTTACATAGAGCTGTGCTTAATGGGACAGCTCTGAGCCAAAATGCAGCTTTCTGCTGGTCACAGCAACAGACCAGCAATTACTGCACAAGATGGTTTTGTCCAGACGACGCAGTGTGACACAGCACCATCCTGTGCAACAGCTTGCACGCAAACTGTACCGCAAAGCACTTTACAAGTAATAGTTCATAATAGATATGCAATGGATACTCATAAGAACAAGCAAGAGAAATAAAAAGGAACAGGCCGGCGGAGGGGTAGGGGGAGGAGGGAAAGCCAGGTTCTTATACAGGATTTGTGAAGAGATGGAAACCCAAGGAGGCGGATGTCTGATCTGTGGAATCATAGTTCATCTTCAACAGGAAGCAGTTAGTAAAGAAAACAGCTGCATCTACAGAAACAAACAAACAAGCCTCCACATAGCATGAGTTCCAACTCTGTCTCCCTTGTTTACCAGGGGCTGTATACTGCCTGGACCTCTATACAGCACACAGAGACAGCTAGTGACTGAATAATATACTGAACGTGAACATATCCTCACTACTATGGGGCACAGGGAAGCTGTTCCAAAGACCAGGAGCTGCAGAGGAGAGGACTGTAATAATACCAACACTTAGCTTCACTTTTCATCAGTAGAGCTCAAATTGGTTTGCAAAGGAGAGGAAGTAGCATGATTCCGATTTCACAGATGGGGTTATGAGGCACAGACAGCTTCAGACTTACCTTACCAGTGAGGTACTGCAGAGCCAGGAATGGTAGAGCCCAAGTCAGACTTATAGTCCAGTGCCCTATAGCTCATGATGGTCAATTCATTCAAAATAATCCAATGAACATATTTGTGGTAACAGGGAGAAGGGCAGATTGTGCTCTCTTTACAGCCATGCAGCTCCAAGGACTTCCCAGGAGCTGAGGGCTGAGTTTGCATCCAGAGATTGGCAATATAATGAGCCCCTGAATGGATCAGTAACAGGATTCAAACCTGCGACCTTATGAACAACAGCAGAGATCGCTACCACTTGAGATAAACAAGTAACTCCGTTGACCAGTAGTGGTAGTAAGCTGTTACCCTCTATTGGACCAGCCTCTCGATGGGACTAAGACACACAGTTTGCCGGTCTGTTGCACAGAATGAATTGGGTTCAATAAGAAATTGACTCAAACCTTCAACTCAGACTTGAATAGAACCTGAGTCAAAATTTTTGTAGGTTCATGTAGTTTGGAGGATTTTATTTTACTGCTGTTTTCCATTTTGGAGAGAGGGCGGGGACAGGGCTGCTGCCTCATTTTCTGCTTCTGGCTAAGTCCACAAGTGAAAGCGCCGCAGTCTCATAAGAGAGGCTATTTCCATAGCGATCCCAGCCCGTTGGCAACAGGAGGGCTTGCAGGAATGCCTGTTCTCTTGAGATTTGTGACAGACTGAAGGGGCCGGATTCTGATTCTCCTCCAGCCCCAGTTTTATACTGGCCTCACTGTCCTGAGTGTGGTGGAGTCATTCTTGATGTATCCCAGTGTAAGTGAGAGGAAAGGACCAACTGCTTAATTAATTGATGACAGTACAGTGCTTTGATGATGAAACAGGCAATTCTAGCACTAATAATTATTAGCATTTATTATTGGTGTTTTGGTAGACTGAGTTCAGGGACCCACTGGGCTAGGAGCTGTATAGACACACTGTAGGAGATAGTCCCTGCCTCAAAGACAAGACAGACAAAGGTGCAGCTTCTAGATAACTGTACATGATTTAGGACTGTGATCAATTAACCCCCTGACTTTTTGTGATCTGCCTCAAACTATTCCTTGGAGTTTGAAAGGGGTTCACACAAAACTTCCGTTCTATTCCTCATATTTTACATAAGGTACATTCACTGCCTAGCAGTCACATTGTAGTTATACGTATGTTAATATTACATATGTTTATACCTATACCATATCACAGTTGTGGTGTGCTTGAAAAATTAGTTCTGTGTAGTTGCATTGGTGACTATGTATTAAAAAAGTACTTACAAAAGTGTTCTGTTTCTGAAGGATACCAACACTATGCACCTGTTTATGTTACTAGCAATGTTCACTAGTAGTTCCTCTGCACTGGCACTTAATCAATAATGCAACTGCACTGATTTTTCTGTGCAAAAGAGATGCCTTTTTATAGTGTAACCTGTGACAGGTTCTAGGACCCGGCATAAAGATGCAGAGCTCTTTTGCTGACTCACCGTGGTATCAGATGCAAGGATGTTGCACAGAAATGCATTTATTTTTGCTCATCCAGGAATATAAAAGGGGATTGAATCTCTGTTTGAGCCAAAGGGAACTAGGAAAAGGATCAGAGAGGGCCCTGCAGGAAACACCCAATCTCGGGAGAACACTCGAGCTGAGGTTTGTTTTGTTTGTTGTTGAAGGTAACAATAAAGGGAAATTCCAGGGAAAGGAGAATAAACTGGACCAGGTCCTGCATGTGTGTTTGGGCATGCTGTGTTAGGAGCAGGACGAGAATGCCACCTGTTTACAAGTACGTTGCTCAAATTTCTGTAACTAGAAGGAAATTCTTCTTATATTGCTACATCCTGTGAGGGAAAATATTCAGGCCCACTTATACATCTGTAAAAGAGGCAAAACAAATGGAGCGTGTTTCAGCTAGGAAGCCCGCAGGTTGTCTGGGAATATTGATTTTCATGCTTCCGAATGACAAATCCCTCAAAGGAAATCTGGGATTCATTCCCAGCTGACTTGCAAACAGCAAAAAGCTCTAACCCCATAACAAATAATGATCACACTGAATAAGTCACCCAGCTTTGGTGAAGAATTTTACTTGCAGAGCAAGGAAACCTGGAGGCGGCGGGTGGGGGTGGATAGGAGGGGAGGGAGTTTTTTACACTTGGGCTGACTAGCAATAAGTCTATGCCATGATTTTCTGATCCAGATCCAAAATTCTCCCAGCCTTGGCAACACTGGCATCTATGTTGAGCCCCATCCTTAGTGATGATCTATCTGTGAGGACCTCTTGTCTGCTTCCACTGCTTAGGGTTACTAAGAAGTTCTACGTATTCTACGGTGGTGTTCCCAAGCGATGCAGTTTACCAAAGGTTAAAATTTGCAAAAGTGCCAGTTAGGCCTTTAGGAGGAGCTTTTCAAAAGCAGGAAGGACAATTAAGCACCCAGCTCTCATTGAAAAATCAATGGAATTTAAGGGCCTAACTTCCATCTGTGCTTTTGAAAATGTCTCCTAAGTTCCATTTTCAAAAGGGACTTAGGCCAAGATTTTCAGAAGTGACTAATGAGTTGGACGCCTCCGTTTTTGGGGGCCCCGCTGGAGACACCTTAAGGGCCCTGATTTTTAGAAATGCTGAGCATCCACCTTCTGAAAGTCAGATCCCTTTAAAGGGTCGCAAGGTGTGCCTCACTCCAGCTCACTAGCCACATTTGAAAATCTTGACTGTAGGCACTTAGAAGCCTAAATTCCATGGACTTTCAATGAGACTAAGGCTATGCCCACACTACAGCTTATGTCAGTATAACTTATGTCACTCAGGGGGGTGAATAAAACATCCCCGTATGGACACAAGTTACACCGACCTAAGCGCCAGTGTGGACAGCGCTATGTCAGCGGGAGGAGCACTGATATAGCTTCTGCCACTCGTGGAAGTAGTTTTATTATGCCGACAGGAGAGCTCTCCCATCAGCCTAGAGCATCTTCACCAGAGGCACCACTGCAGTGCTGTACATGTAGACAAGCCCTTAGGATCCTGAGTCACTTTTGAAAATGGGACTTTGGCTCCTATGTAACTTTTGAAAATGTTACCCTATGGCCTGACTAATATTTTGGACTGTTATCCTAGAAAACTGTTGTGTATTTCTTAATAAAGGATAGAGATCACTTGTCCTTCTAAAATCTTACCTTCCTTCTCCCTTTCATTTATTATTAATCATTTGTACTGTGGTAGCACCAACAGGCCCCTCGTAAGATTTTGGCTGACTGCGCCAGGCGCTGTACATAGCAAGCAACAGCCCCTGTCCCAAAGAGCTTACAATCACCACAGACAAGCCAGACGAAGGAAGGATTATTAGCCTCGTTGCACAGCCGGTGAGCTAAAGCACAAAGAGATTTAATAATTTGTCCAAAGTCACACAGGGAATATGGCATTAACATGTCGTTTGCTGCCACCACTTTGTTCCCTCTGCTGGTGTGTTCTACCCCGTCCCTCACCCTGTAGCTGTCCTGTCTATTTACACTGTAAGCTCTTCAGGCCAGGGGCTGTCTAATACTCTGTGTATGTCCAGTGAAGCCCCATTCTTTGCTGACCCTTAGGCTCCACCGTAATAAACGTGATTAATAATAATGATAAACTGGAAATTGGAAGCAGATTGCCTGGGTCTTATTCTAGCTTTTTATTCACAAGCCCAACCTTCCTCTCTGATTTGCTCTATCCAATATCTTTGAGATGCTGTACAATCCACATGTGATTTTTAATGTGACTCATAGTCAGGACCAGCTGGCCTCTGTGACCCAGCTGAAAACAAGGGAGAGAGGAGGAGGTGAGGAGCTCCCAGGTACCCTGAGATTGTTGTTAGAAAGTGTGGGGTATGTGTTGGAGGGATAACGAGGCAGCAGTCACAGAGAAACACGCTTCATTCTGCATCTTCTCCGCTGTCCCTCGTCTTCTCTAGACAAACACTCATAGATCACAGTGACTGGCCCTGTTTGAGAGTAACTGTCCCTATATTTAGCAGAAAAGTTTCCACTTTTTCCATTGCCCTGCTCCAAAAACATACCACCAATGTGTGTCCCTCTTTTTCCGATTCATCCATCCCTATTTATAGTTTTCCAACACAGGCGTGGATGCGTTTGATGACCATCCCGCTTTGCTCTTCCATCCAAAGGATCTGGAAACAGTTCACGAACATGTCTGAGCCAAGGCTCACAGCCCCTCCTGGAGGGTAGGTGAATATTATGAGCCATGTTTCACAGATGGGCTGAGGCAAAGTGACTTGCCCAAGGTCAGTGAGTCAGTGGCAGAGCTGGAGATAGAACCCAGCTATCCAGGCTACAGCCTTTTGGCAACCTGGAGGCAGCCTTTACTGTTCTGCAGCACCCCTTGACTTGGGGCAGAAGAGGGTGGGTCATACCTTAACAGTGTGGCTCTAATAAGGTTTTAGAGAAGAATTTGACACAATTTTCTTCTCTTCCCATTGAAAAACCCCAGAGGAGCGATATTCCCTCTTTGTCACATACTGAAATAAAATGCAGTGTGAATGGTCTGTGGAATAGTCTCCAAAGAGCAGCAGGAAGAGCTTCAGCATGTGGGACTTTTAAAATGCAACCGGACAAGATACTAACTAGAGAGATCAAGCCTCCACTGGTCCTATTGGGATCCAAGGAGTGATGAAGGACCTCCCCCCAGCCTAACAGGATGATCCACAGGTCCAGGATTCCAAATAATTGCAAGGGGACAACTAAAGAGATAACAGGAACGGGAGTGAGATCGCAGGGCTAAATGAAGGGAACCTGATGGGGATACCAAGCAGAGAACACTGGACAGCGCCCACTGCTCCTCGAAGGCGTCAAGGGAGCCAGCGGACGCCGCCCAGAGGAACTCTGCCCGGATGCGTGAGCGGACGGAGGATCGGAAATAGGCCCCACAGTCATAGGAGACCCCGTCGGCCAACCTCCTCTCCTTGGTTTTGTAGATGGCCATTTTGGCCAGGGCTAAGAGGAGGTTGACAAGGAGGCTCCTGGGGCAGGCAGATAGACAGGATGACCTGTTCCATCTCAGGTTCTAGGGTTTTTCATGGATTAACATGAAGTCAATTTTAAAAAGTGCACAGGGCAGAAAGATCCGAGCGTCTGTTCCCTCATCAGCTGCTCTGGCAGAAAGAAAAAGCAATTCTCTCTCATTTTTTAAGCAATCCTATGAAAGGAGTAAAAAGGCCTCGTTGCTAGAAATCCCAATTCCCTTCCTGTGCTGGTAGGGGATGGGGGACCTTTGTCTGGTGAAATCTCAGCAGTTTGCATCGCTGTTCAGTTCAGTGCCCAGAAACAAAGGCAGAAAAATCCAAAGAATTTCCAAGTGGCTTCTTCAAACCAGCTTCCCTCTCACCAACCTGCCCACGCACGCACACGCCCTATTTTGCCTGCTGTTAGCATTTGGGAAGCGGAATACTAATGTGGAGGCAGCAATCTCTGATGGACGCTTTGGCCAGTCACTGAGGGTTACACTGAAAGGAGCGAACATAGCCCAGAACTGGGAATGAGAGTCCTTCAAGACCTTTTGTTAATTTCAGCTCCAGTCATTTTGTTCCTGATGTCTCCCTATTGCCTCCCTTCAGCCTTTCATTTCATTCCCCTAATTGGAGTCAGTCCACAACTCAAAACTGCTCCTCGGTGATTAGCATATGAAGGGAGAAGGAAAACAAAATCATTATTGGCCACTTGTGGAGCAGAAGCTGCTGTCTGTAGGCTTATTGGCATGCGTGTTATTCTCTGGTCTGGTACTTGGTTCCATTGTAAATGTTTTCCTGTGAGAATATGAAAACACTGGGGAGGGGAATGGGACGCAGAGGCTGGGTGGAAATCAAAGTAATAGCAGGTGGAGTGTTTTTAATGGAAAAATCCATCCTCTCCCTCACTTTGGAGCTTGGGTAAACTCTGCTCTCTATGGCTTGAATGAAAGGACAATTTGTAACATAGATCTCAGCAGAATTAAGAGACAGAACACAGGGTTCTGGGAGAAGAGGATCCTAAGCTGAGGATGGAGGAAAAAGGACCAGGCTAATGGGAGACAGACCTGGACAGTGTCATTCCCTCACTGCCACCAACACAATGTAATCGCCGTGCCTTGAAATGATCTGGTGGGGAATAAATCCAGGTGTCCACATGGGATTGGGTGTGATGCTCCGATGTGATCAGCACTTTGGCAATCAGTGTCATAGTTTGCTGGACTATGGACTGAATACAGTGCTGGGAGTCAGGCTGGCTCCTAGTGACATACCTTGTGCACTTAAGTGCCTCAGTTTCCCTGCCTGTAAAACAGGCTGAGACATCCCGCCCTTGCAAAGCATTTTGAGAGCTGTGGATTTAAAAAGGCTGCAGAAGTGCTAAGTACCATTACAGAAGCTTGTGGACTGCGGGCCAGTCCTGCCGGCAGTGCTACATTTCTATCTGGACAGGGGATTTAAAGGGATGTGCCATTAGAGTGGAAAACGGTGTCTGTTTGTCATTTGTTATGAGTGTGTGATGGGAACGCCGATGCCTCTGGAGCTGGCGCGTTGTCAATCCAACCCCACTGGCCGAATTCAATTCCCCCAGCTCAAGGTGTTTCCTTTTCTGTGCTCGATAATGAAATCCACAAGCTCCAGATAGTTATTTGTAGTTTCCATTGCTGTTGGTGACGCTCCGCAGATGTTGGACAAACAGCAGCCAGTCGCCACCAAACACTTGCCAAGAGCCTCTGGCCCCGGAGCAGTTTACATGGTGGAAAGATGCAAGAGAGGGGGAGATCACCAAAATCCGGGAAGGGAGTTAATCAAAACATTTTTTCTCTGGATCCACGTCCTCCTTGGCTGGGAGGGCTAACTGAAGACACAGATCTGGACAATGCTGGAGGCTGTTGTCCACACGTCCACTGGGGAACGAAGGTGGTTCTGGCTACTCTTAAAGAAGCTGTGATGTGTCCTTTGCTCAAGGACCCACCACTAGACGCTGACAACTTTCCATTTCTGGGGAAGATCACAGAAAAGGTTGCAGCGAGTCAACTCCAAGTACCTATCTGCCTCAGGTCTACATGATCCCTATTAAAGCAGGTACAGAACTGTGTACGGGACAGAAATACCGTGTGCGATGGGTAGATGATCTCATCCTGGTCTGTGATGATATTCTTAGACCTTCCAGCAGCTGTCCAGCCCTCGCATCACAAGGTGGTGTTGACTCACCTGGCGACTGCAAAAGGAGAATGGTCTAGTGATTAGAGGACTGGACTGGCGCTCAGAAGACTTGGACTCTGTCCCAGACTCTGCCACACATGCTTCTTGTGTGACCTTGGTCACGTCACTTACCCTCATTTCCCCATCTGTGAAATGGGAATAATAATGCTTCCCTGCCTCATAGGAGTGTTGGGTAAATGCATGAATGATCCTGCTCAGATAATATGGCAGGGGGGCATATAAAGGACCAGAGGGGATGGGGCTGCTTTTGGGAGCACTCTGCTCTCCTGGCTGAGCATTCCTGGGGGTGGTGCAGGGAGATTGCTCCTTAGAGTGTTAAGTGGTGTTCCCCAGGAATCAGTCTTACCTCCCTTCCTGTTCAATGCATATAGCAGGCTGTTAGTGAGGAGCTCGGGGCTACCGTGCTCATGACACTCAAAGCTTTACCTCTACCACACTTGGCTCAGGGCTTGTCTACACAGGGACACTCCGTAAACTTAGCTAAAGGGGTGACGTTAAACGGGGAATTAAGCTGAAACAAATGAAGCTGCTTCACTTCTAAAGGAGAGCATGCACACGGGGTTTAATGTGCTTTAACTAATGCATTGGAACTCATACCTCAAGCTGATTTGCCTTAGCTTTCCTGAGTGTCCCCGTGCAGAGAAGCCTGCAGACACGGCTGATGACCACCTGTCCACCCAGGGCTGTGGGAGACCGGAGCAGGGATAAGTACTAGTTGGCTGAGCTGCAACCTGGATAAGACTACGGGGATACTGGGGGGAGTGGGAAAGGAAGCAACCAGAATATATGGCCAAGGTGATTCATCCACCTTTAACTGAGGATGCATGCATGCCATGGGCAGCAGGTGAACCTCCCCTTGGGGGAGGCTAACTTGCCGGCCCCGCCCCTTCTGCCTGAGGCCCCACC
Organism: Macrochelys suwanniensis; assembly: GCA_033296515.1. NCBI lineage: Eukaryota > Metazoa > Chordata > Testudines > Chelydridae > Macrochelys > Macrochelys suwanniensis. Next base: position 335,361,032 of record CM065775.1, read on the forward strand.
CCCCACTGCTGGAGGAGCCCCAGCCATGCTGGCTGGCCCCCCCACCGCTGGGCTGGCCGCCCCAGCTGGTCTCCTCCCACAGTACTGAGTTGAGCCACCGGCCGCCCCCAGCACCAGGCTGGCCCCAGCACTGCCCCGGGCCACTGGCCTGACCCCCGACCCCAAGCCGGCCTGAGTGCTGGACATCTCCTCCCCTTCCCCCCCGGGCCACGGCCTGGGTCAGGGGAGGCTTAGCCTGCCCTGGTCTTTGATACCCACCGCCCACGCCCGCCATTTGTGCCCCGTGTTCACCATTGGGAGGATAGTGTTGAATCCCCAGCACTTGTCAGTCCCTATAGGAGTCAATGGGAGCCATTGGGTGGCGAGCTCTTTTGAAAAATCAAGCCACTTAGCCCCGGTCTACACTAGGGTGGGATGGGGGTGGAGGAATCAATCTAAGATATGCAATACATAAATAATGTAGCTGAAGTCGACGTACTTAGAGCTACTCACCGCGGCGTCTTCACGGTGGTGAGTCGACAGCGGCCGCTCCCCCGGCGACTCTGCCTGCGCCTCCCGCAGCGGTGGAGTACCGGATTCGACGGGAGAGCGCTCGGGGGTCGATTTATCACGTCTAGACTAGACGCGATAAATCGACCCCCACTGGATCGATCGCTACCCGCCGATCCGGTGGGTAGTGTAGACATACCCTTAGTTAGGTATCAAGCACGGGAGTTAGGCACACAGTGAGGAAAATATTGCCCCTAAAGGGCAGATCCTCATAGGAGATCACGAGCATACAAAAGAGTCAGGCCTCAGAGCCAAAGGAAAGCTTTGAGATCCCTGCACCTGTGCCTTAGTCATCTGCCTTTGCTTTGGTGACTCACCAGCCCATTAGAGCTCTCTTTGTCTGCTAGGATTATAATATATAATGAATCGAATGTACGTCAGGCACTCTAGATATTCTCAGAGCATCTATTGAACTGGAGGTCACCTTGGGCTGATGGAGGTGAATTATTGCAAATAGGATTATTTTTCCAGGCTTTCTGTTGTAAACAGGATAAAACCTCACATGTAGAACAGCGCCTTTGGTCACGATGAATCCCAGCGTGCAAGACCGACAGACGGGGGGGCATGACAGTAGCACTAGCCAAAGGCTGCAAAACATTTTCCAGTTGATCTTTTAGCACTTGTTCTCTGCAGCTGGGTGTGGCTTAGCTTTCCTCGGGTGTGCTAGCAAGTGGGAGGGAATATTGGTGGAAACAGTATATTTTAAATGAATGTTACAACCCGTTCATGGAAAGCGCATTTCAAATTCACAATCTCGGGTATTTGCACGGAAAACCTGATTCTAAGAACCACTTTCATCCAAATGCGTAACAGAAACGATACCGTCCGACTTGCAGGCTCAATCAAAGATATTGAATCCAATGTTGAATCCTGACTAGTCACAAGCAGTTGCTCACAAAAATAGTGGCAGGGCAGGGAATGAGTCAGAGAAATTATTTTAGCAAATAATTGTAGTATTATTTATTAGCTGTACTACAAAAGCATGTAGGAGCCCCAGGCCTGGCTAAGCAACCCACTCAACAAAAATCGCAGCCAATTGGACAATATGGAAAGAGAAAAAGATTAGATTCACTGAATAACTCACCTGTTGCAAATTGTTTGTCCAGTCCTAAGTGTCATCAAAATATAGCTCCTTCTGGGGTGGAAAACACCAGCTGTTTACGTGTGAATAGCAACATTGCACAGCATTGGGGGGGATTTGGGTAGGCAGAAAGGAATTGTCCATTTTAGACTTTGGCTAAGATGGTATTTATTTGTTTGATGGTTATGCCCAGAGGACTCAGCTCCATTGCGCTGGGCACTGTACAAACATATAGGAGATGGTCCCTGCCCCAAAGCACTTACAATCTAAGCATAGAGCTATAGGCAACAGGTAGATACAGCAAACAGCCAGTGTGGGAGCCCAAGGGGGCAACAAGATGCTCATGAATCATGATCAGAGACAATGCTGATAAAACATTGGGGTTGACATTTTTACTCTTGGAAAGCATGACAAGGCGTCTTTAAATGCCCATTCGTTCTCAGAACCTTGGCTTCACATCTCATTTGAAAGGCAGCTAAAATGCACCCAACGCAATGCTGGGGCATACTTTCAGTATGGAAGAACAGCAAAATGCATTCCTTACTCTCTCCCTGACAAAGCTTTCTGCATAATTAGGGAATATCTGAGAGCACCCATCTCCAATCCATTTCTGGCAGGAGTGGTCATGTTCTGCAGAGACCTCTTTCCAAGTAACTTCTATAGATTAATTTCTGCTAAAACCAAGATTTCATTTAGCAACACATTTCATTATATGCTCATGTCCCCGCTCAAGAGAGGCAGTACACAGAGTATAATGGAGAATATAATGAAATGCTTTGCAGACAAAATCTGGGGTTGAGTGGAAATTAATCTGTAACAAGCCACTTGGAAGTGGCTTCTGTTTTAAAAGTTTTAAAAGCTAATCACTGCAGGTTTCTTTTCAGATATGTTGAAAATGTTCTCTCCCTGGTGTATAAACAGCTGACTCTCTAAAGAACAATCTAAGCAGATTGACCACTGAGGTTGGGTGTAAGCGTTTGCTGGGTTATAAAAGATTTGTAGAAAACTCTAGGAAAATGTAACGATGTACACAGCTTTGAGCTCTGGGCGTGAAAAGTGCTACAGAACTGCCAAGTCTTATGGTCATTTGCGGGAGGGTGGGGTGGAAAGTGGGTAGTGCCGGGCAATCAGGGTAGCAAGGAGGCACTATCTGGCACGTGTTCAGAAGGATTTCATTAGGGTCATTTTAGGGTTTAAAAAATGGAAGGTGCTTGGACCCTTGAAATCCATTTTTCAAGTTGTGGGGGGATCATGTGGGGCCACCGGATAATGAGAGGGGAGGTTTGGGGAGCTTGCCGGGGGATCCCCCTCCCAGAAGGACTGCAGTTGCACAGAGACAGCATGTGTGGAGTCTGGTTCTATTCACCCAGTGATAGCTAAGCTCATCACACCACCCATCCTAGGCTCCCTCATGGGTGGAGTGAGAGAGGGGATGTGCTGGGGAAGGCAGCCGGCTCTCCTGCCGAGGTACAGCTAGGAATATTCACTGTAGTTGGCGGACAGAGTGCTTGATAACGGAGCTTGAAGTTTTACTTATTGGCTAATGGAGCCTCCTTGCTACCCTGATTGCCTGGCACTACCCAGCTAGCCTTGTGCCAGAGCCTGCTGGCAGCTCAGCGTGTGAGCCCGCAGTTCGAACAGGCCATCACATTCCACCGCCAAGGATTTTTGCTGAATGCTGCAGCAGCAGCTCTGATGATGAGCCAGCAAATGGGGAACACACAGCACAAGGGCCATTTGCAATGCTTAATTATTCATCCCTCCTTTATGGGTAATAGTAACTAATAAATTGTATCACACTTATCTGTGCAGTATCTTTCCTTCCCAAGCCTGCACTCAGGACATATAGGAATCACCAGGCTGATGCAGCTGCTTCTGGGCTGGAATGCAGAAGGTGTTTGCCAACGCAGAGCAGCATTATGTCCAGAGCTTAGGACAGAAAGCGAAGAAGAATTCTGTAGCCGAATGAAATTGCAGAATGCGAAGAGTTACAAAGGGATCTCACAAGGGTTACAAATGGTTACAGACTGCGAAGAGCTACAAAGGGATCTCGCAAAACTGGGTGACTGGGCAATAAAATGGCAGGTGAAATTCGATGTTGATAAGTGCAAAATAATGCACATTGGAAAACATAATCCCAACTGTACATACAAAATGATGGGGTCAATATTGGCTGCTACCAAAAGTGCTACCAAAGTGATCTTGTAGTCATTATGGGTAGTTCTCTGAAAACATCTGCTCAGTGTGCAATAGCAGTCAAAAAAAAGCTAACAATGTTAGGAGCCATTAGGAAAGGGATAGATAATAAGACAGAAAACATCGTAATGCCACTGTATAAATCCATGGTACGTCCACACCTTTAATGTTGTGTGCAGTTCCGGTTGCCCCATATAAAAAGGATGTACAGTAATAAAATTAGAAAACCTGCCGAGAAGGACAACAAAAATATTTAGGGGTATGGAACAGCTTCCACCTGAGGAGAGATTAAAAAGACTGGAACTGTTCAGCTTAGAAAAAGAGATGACTAAGGGGAGTTAAGATAGAGGTCTATAAAATAATGAATGGTGTGCAGAAACTTAATAGGGAAGTGTTATTTACCCCATCACCTAACACAAGAACTAGGGGTCACCTGTGAAATTAATAGGCGGCAGGTTTAAAAGAAACAAAAGGAAGTACTTCTTCACACAATGTACAGTCAACCTGTGGAACTTGTTGCCAGGGGATGTTGTGAAGGCCAAAAGTGTAACTGCGTTAAAAAAAGAATGAGATAACTTCATGGAGGGTAGGTCCATCAATGGCTATTAGCCAAGATGATCAGGGATGGCATCCCCATGCTCTGGGTGTCCTTAAACCTCTGACAGCCAGAAACTGGGAGTGGATGACAGGGATGAATCACTCCATAATTGCTGGTCCACTAGAGGATAACAGAACCCTGAGTGTGGGCAATGGGAGATTTTAAAGGTCAGAAGGGTTCAGGCTTCCACTGACTATATGGAACATCAGTCTAGCTCTGTATATGCACACAGCATCCATCGAACTAGCTAGCTGTCTGCATGGCTCTTCCCTATACAGAGGCGCGCAAACTTATTCCTTGAGCTTGTGAGCTCAGGCATGAGGAAGGAATGTGCCCGGGGGGAGGTGAAGCAATTACCTGCATGCCAGTGAGTTGAGGCAAACGTGGACTGCACCTCACTTATCGGGGGGAGCTGGTACACGGTGGAACTGTGTTTAGATGTGAAATCCCATCCAGGTCAATGAAACAGAGGAACATAAATTACAGGGTGGGGAGGGGCTGGTGAACGAGAAAGGAAAGGCACAGTCTGCTTTTAACTCAGCCAGGGGCCTGGATTTTGAAAGGTGCTGAACACCTGCAGCGTCCACGGGAGTCAATAGGAAGGGAGGGTGCTTAGCTCCTTTGTGGCCTGTTCCAAAGCTGATGGACAGCTGGGAAATTACCTCCACCTATTATTATTTGGAGCCCCAGGCATGTCCAGGGCTCTGTTGTGCTGGGTGCTGTACAAGCACTGAACAGTGTTTGCATCTGATGAAGTGAGCTGTTGCCCACGAAAGCTCATGCTGAAATAAATTTGTTAGTCTCTAAGGTGCCACAAGTACTCCTGTTCTTTTTACTGAACAGAAAGACTCTCCCTGCCCCATCTTTCCTTTCATCTCCTTTCCCACTCCCTTCTTTCCTTCCCCTTTTCCGTGTGATTTTTAAAGCATTTATCTGAACCTCGGACTCTGTAAAACAACCAGCCTGAGATAATCCCCATAACAAGCCACCCATGCTACCGAAAGCTGCCTCACAATATTAACAAGTAGCCAGCGCTATCCCAGACTCCAAATATCCTCTCCCAGCCCCTCAACCTCCCCCTTTGGCAACTGCACTCAAGACAAGATTACCCTCGTCTAGCGCCCGGAAAGCGGGGACGTTCAGACCCTGCCGGACCCAGATTAATGCGAAAGGTTGCAGGGAGTCACGCCCATTGTCTGGGAATATAGAGGCTCCAAAGAGCTACCTGATCACTGGGAGGCCTCGTCTGTACTTGGAATTCAGCAATAAATAAGTGGTGCAAGAACCAAGTGTAGACAAGAAAGCTACCGTTTACACTGGTCGAGTTCACGCCACCAGCTAGTGCAAATTGTAGCTTTCCTTGTCTACACTTAGTGTTTAACCTGGCGTCCCAGGCCTCTGATTGTTGAGCCTAAGTACCGATTCTAACTCTTGGGAGAAATCATCTCTATTCAACTGTGTGGGGGCTAAGGGCCAGACCCTGCTCTCAGTTACACCAAGGAAGTCAGGAGCAAATCTACTGAAATCCTGATTTACACCGAGATCAATGAGAACAGACTCTAGCCCTAATAGTCCTTTGCTATTCTTTCTGTGGTAGTGTCGGCTCAGTGTTCAGGCGGTTTACCTTTCCTGAGGTTTTAATGATTGGACCTAGCTAAGGGAGAAGCCACAGCAAAATGGAAGGACAGGCCGTCAATAAAGCCAAAGTCTGGTCCTGCTGGGATGACCATGAGTCTGCCTCAGGGCCCCCTCTAGATCAGGAATAACAACGCTGTTTGCTTTTGGGGCAGCAAAGTTCTTCACAAGCATTGACTAACTAACCCTCCCTACACCCCGGTGAAGGGTTAGTTTTTACGGCGTCTCAGCTATGCACTCGACCTTATGCCGTTCATGGAGAAAAACACAATCTCTGCCCTAATTGGGATTATTAGTCCTCAGGGCCCAAAAATGTGCTAGGCGCCTTACAATACAAGCAGGTATTTATTAGCTCTAGTCTACTGCTGGGGAAACTGAGGCAGAGTCACTACGGCCCAGATCAACAAAGCTATTTAGGCTCCCAACTTTCATTGAAATCAGTGGAATTTAGGAGCCTAAATACCATTGTGGATCTGGGTGTAAGGGACTCTCCCAAGGGCACAAAAGGCATCAATGGCAGAGCCGGAATAGACCTGTGCTCAGACCTACACACCGTATGTCTGTCACAGTTACCAAGTTCCATATTGCCGGTAAATCAGTAGCCGAGGAGGTTTGATTGCAGGCTGCTCCGACTCTTGGATTTGACAGTCCTTGTCTGCACTCCAGAGTAGGGCAAAGCACAGTAAACGGTCACACCTTCCAGCCGCTGTAATAGCTAGAGGGATGTCTGATGTTCATCACATGGGTCTGGTTGAGCAAAACTCATGTTGCAAATGCTCCCCCCCTATCTTTGGAGCAGAGTGACCTTAAAGGGCAACAGACAGTGCCCTGTCTGGTCTGCAGTCAGATAACAGACAGATCCAAGCTCTGGGGAGATAATTTACTTTCCTGAAGATGCCAAATTATCTCCTTGATGGGCTCTTTGCTGTTTCCCCACCTTATCAGGGGTGTGTCTCTGGCAGAACAAACACATACTAGCTCTCATATTTATTGCATGTGAGAGGACAAACATGCTGTACATCATCCTGGGCTAGTGCCTTTCTGGCTGGCGTGCTCATTCAGCGCTCAGCGTGAATGCCGGAGCTCGCTACATGGACAGCAAAGCACAGAAGAGCAGATGCAGTGGTTTTCTGGTGCACCTGATTTCCATGGTAGCTGAGCGACCGAGGGGTTATGTTCATGTTTCAGAGGCTTTGATGAGATATGGAATCCTGGTATCCTCGGTAAGCAGGTGCCTTTGCCAGCATGCTCTAACACCATCCATGCATTTTGTGAAGTCCAAATTAATCCCTTCCTTAGGCCTTGACTTTGCTAGCCAACGTGTTCTAGTGGACAGGGCATTGGGATAGGACTTAGGTGACCCGGGTTCCATTTTGAGCTGTGCCACTGACCTGCTGTGTAACCTTGGTCAAGTCACTTCATCTCTCTAGGCCTCTGTCTCCCTTTTCACCCTTTGTTATGCCTAATTAGACTGTAAGCTCTTTAGAGCCAGTATTGTCTCTCATTATGTGTTTTATGCAGCACCTAGCACCACGGGGCCTTCACGTCATTTGGGGCTTCTAGATGCTATTGTGATGATGGTTAGATAAGAAATCAACAATAAGGTAACAAAGCCACTTTAACCCCTTCTCCTCATGCCTGACTGCTCCTAGGGTTCCTCCCTCAGCATTGCTCCCTGGGGCCCACACTGCTTCCCATGGCTCCAGGCGAACGGCGGCCACTGGGAGCTGCGGGCGGTCGTGCAAAGATAAACAAACTGTCTGGCGGCCCACCAAGGGATTACCTTGATGGGCTGCAGGTTGCCCACCACTGCCCTAGATCCTCTCTCCCCAAAGGAGATCCCAGCTCTGCTTTATATCCAGGTGGGTTAAGGAGTCACCCGCTGTAGTGCATCAGCAGATGCCACTTAACCCTTTCGTAGTGCTAACAATGTGGGGTGTTTCAGGCAAGCACTGCCAGCCTGCTGGTCTTCACTATCGTGACTCATTCGAGACCCAGATACCTGCTAATGGGCTGGAATTTATCTTCTGAGATTAAATGAATTGTGCATGTGCCATTGTGTGTTCTTATTACTAGTGTCACGGTAGCACCTAGAGGCTCCAGTTGGGATCAAAACCCCATTGTCCTAGGCACTGGACAGACGCAGAATGAGTGACAGTCCCTGCCCTGAAGCGTTTACAAGCAAAAAGGGGTAAAAGAAAGGGATTATTATTCTCCCCATCTCAGAAATGGAGAACGGAGGCACTGACTGATTGAGTGACTAGCTCACCAGGTCCATTGCTGGGCTAGCTTTGCGTCTGCAAAATCCCAGGATCCCGGGGCTTTCCACAGCTCACCATGTTTCACTAACAAAGGGTAACGCTGAATGCAGATTAAGGTGAAGAAGTGGAAATCTATTAAACCACGTGGCTGAATTGCTTCCAGCCTAACTCTGCAGCTTCCCTGTTCTCCCAGTGTCCCGTCAATCCTTTGAGGGAACGTGGGCTTTTTGATTCCAGTTCCACTGATCGAGATACAGTGGCCATCTCTTTTCCAGGACTAGTGTGTAAGTGTAAATAAAATAACGTTACATGTAGACTTCGCGTCACTGATTTCTCCTTCACCAGGAAGCTGACCTGCCAGGCTCTGGCACTGTACTAGTGCTCAGCAGAGGGGCGATGCTAGTATCAGGACAGGGTAATGGGGTCAGAAGAATCTTAACCTGCTGAAAACACAATTTGGGGTTAAGAGATCTCAGCCTTGAGTGTTTTGTATGGAGTGACCAAGTGTAAAGGCAAGATCAGCATATGCACATCAGTCCTCAAAGCTTAAGTACCCATTGGCCAAGTCTGGAGGGCCTCGCTCATGTTTTAGTCAGCTCTTGGTCTGGTTAAAAGCCAAGAGGAATTTACTTGGATTAAAAATTGAAGGCCTGATTGACGTTGGAAAAAGACAGATTCGCCTTATGGAGTTTGTCAACTAATACCCACGGTGAAGCCAGCATGAGATGCCATTCACAGAAGATTTGTGCAAACCTTTATAATTCAGTTGTGCCACTTCTGTGCTTATATCTGCAGCAAAACCAATGATGTTTTTTTTCATGATTTGAGGACTTCAATAGCTGAGACATAGGCGAGAGGATTATTCCAGGAGTGGGTGGGTGAGATTCTGTGGCCTGCATTGTGCAGGAGGTCAGACTAGATGATCATAATGGTCCCTTCTGACCTTAAAGTCTATGGGTCTATGAGTCTATGTTTAAATTGCCATCGTTTGGCCTCAGAGTTAACACTCACCTGGGATGAATGTGAGCAGGTCACACCTCTCTCAGAGCAAGAGTTCCATGCTATTTGCAGACTCAGGAAGACATCACTCCAAAGATGGAGAGCACCCCTTATCAAATGTCCCCTAAACCAGTGAAAGGAAGACAGCCAAATGCCAGCCAATGTCATCTGTTTTTCCATAAACTGCTTGGGTTTTCCAAGCTGGGTTCAGACACTCTTTAAAATGACCGGTCTGGATTAACATGCAGTGCTGGTTTTTAATTTAATTCTTGGAGGTTTCTTGAAAGAGCTTTGACCGAAGGGACTGAATAGTTTATTGATCTTGCCATTCATGGCTCTTCATTTCTGGGTACTTTGGATGTTTGTTTCCAGGTTCTGCTTTGTTCTTTGTAACAGGGAATCAGTTAAAAATAAAAATACTCTCCCCACTCCATGTGTATTACATGAAAAAACCCCAACAACTCAGAATTTAAGTCAAAATTCCTAACAGTGACAGTAATTGAAGGCCAAAGGGTGACCTGCTCCTGCAGAGATACTTGATGGAGAGCGTCTCGGGGAGGAAAGGTCTGTCAGGAGAGCCTCGTGGTGGGCTTGGCGATGGAAAGGAATCCTGCCCCCACCAGAATCTCCATACAATGGGTCTCCTGGATCCCAGACAGCGGGTGGGGCAACACAGCCAGCTCTGTGATACCAAACCTTTTCACTGGCCCATGCCTCTCTGCTAGTGCAGAGAGATTCACACAGCGTGGAGTGGGGGCTGGGTAATGGGTGTGCCGCGGGAAGGGACACGCATTGTCCCTCCCCCAGCCCAGCGGAGTTTACAGGGAAAAGAGGACACATCCTAGGGCTGTGCTATCTTTCCTCCGGTCCCCTCCTGCTCTGTGGGGCCCCCAAGGCATCCCCAGACAGGGGAGTCTCTGCTAGTGCATCTCCATCGGAGGCATACAGGAATGGTGGAAGAGGTGAGGAGCAGGAACTGAGATGCAGAGCCTCCATGTTGCTCTGGCCAAATATGGATCCATGGTGGTGGAAGGGGGGCGGGATGGCTTGTTCCCGGCAGAGATTTCCTCCTGCTTCCCCAGGTTTTACCACAGCCAACCCAGATCCCTCCGCCAACCACTAATGAAATGGCTATGTGATCCAGTGCTGGGAGTAGGCCCCCCCAGAGCAGTCTGCTTGGGGATTGGGATGTAATTAATCAGGGTGGCAGAATGGGGGTGCTATTAATTAGCTCACCAGCTGAGGACTGATACAAAGGCACAGGAAGGAAGCATGAGTGGGGAGGAATGGGGCTAGCTGAGCCCAGATTTGGAGAGATCTCAAGAAAAGGAGACCTCTCCTCCTCTCAGGCCCTGAGGTCAGGGCTGTAGGTACAGGGGACACCGTAAATAGCCTTGCGGCACGGCACTGTGAAGGTGTTGGTGGAGGGAACTTGGATAAACTGTGCAGTGTGGATAACTAACCAGTGGAGTCTGAGCGGTTTTTGTGGGGCAAAGAGGCAGTAGCCTCGTTCCTTGCTACTGGCAATGAGACATTTATATGCCAAACCACACGCCTCGAGCTCACTTCGCTTTCTCTGGCTGCAAGAGTGTCTAGCTGTTTGATACAGTTCCTTTGTTTTTACAATCCAGGAGGAATCAGCAGCTCTTCGTATAAATCTTTCTGCTAGTCTGGATCACTTGTTGTATAATCAACAGGTTTTTCTTTACCAATGATGCAATTGTAAACTAAAATGCAATTAGAAAACCACATGGGATTCATAGTTTCAAATCCCGTTGAAACTCAGTGGGGCTGGCTGAGTTCCACATGGTGGTACTGGATTTGTCCGATAATAGGTCTATGGCCACGTAGGGCTTTGTGGTCGCCTACCACACGTTGTGCCTGCTTAAGGCTGACTGACCATAAACAAGGATAGGATTCAAGGCCTTCTCTGCTTCAAACGCACAAGACTTTGCCGCTCACACTAAAGGAGAATCTCCATTGACTGCAATGGTATTAGGACTTGTCATGAGCTTGCTACTTAGTTGTATGGGTCTGACATTACAGCCAGCATGCACAAACCTCTTGAGCATTGTCATTCAAATCCACAGCCACAGCTGCTTAAAACTGGTCTATGCAAACTTCCCATCAATGGGAAGAGGCTTTTTCAAAGAAATTCACATTTTTGTGAAAATATATCTGTTTTTCTTTGAAATGTTTAAGGCTTTTGTTGAAAAAACAAAAACAAACATTTTTTGGTCTGTGGCAAAAACCTGCAAAATGTCAAAGAACAGTTTTAACAACAAATGTTGGTTTTTGTTGCATTTTTCTTGAGGTAACACCAAATCATTTCTCAACCGGCTCTATCCAAAGCTTAGAGTAAAACATCAATGGAAATGAACCCTGTGCTAAAAGTACCTAAATAATAGTCACCCAAACTTTGGGGAAGTGAATCCACCCAGCTTCAAGTAGTTCTAATAATTCCTGTTTTGTTCAACCCTTTAAAGAACTCAGCCAACACATTTTCCAGTCCTTTGCAAGACTATGTCACAATATCCTATTCTCTATACGTTCTTATCTCACACTCATCACTGTAGTACCTGAGCGCCTAACACTATAACCCGTCTCACAGTGAGGGACATTTTTAATCCCCGATATTCACCCTACATTTTTCTCAAACGCCATCATTCCTTGCAGCATGATGGGAGGAGGAATTTGCTATTGTAAATGTGCGTGTTATGCTGTGGACAGAATGGTTTGTTTGGGTAAAACCTTGCTGTAAAGTGGCATTGTTTGTGTAACCTTTTACAAAAGAAAGGCAAATAGAAATCCAAGATCAGCTGGCCCATGTGTGCATTATGGCTTCATCTTTAATCTTTGTTCTCATAGAGGTGGCTGGGAGCTTAGGTTGAAATTAACCTTTCCCTGCTTTTGAATGACCACAGCTATCTGTTTACTGGGAAGGATATTTTTTTTTAATTATGGTGATTTCACACAGCTGTTGTTGACTTAGTTCACCTGCTATTAACATAACATTCATTAGAGGGTTTCCTTTAAAGGCTCAAAGGAAGCCAGCTGTTTTTTCTCATTCTTTCACTTAATTAGGACTGAAGCTTCAAGTAAAAAAGACATCAAAATTTACATTAGACTCTGCACCAAAGAATCATGGGACTAGGATGAGAAAGTCCTACTCAGTTCAACAGAAATGTTGTCCAGGAACTCCGCAGTACACGTATCCAGCAGGATTAAAATTAGAAATACTCAAGTCTCGTAGCAATTTTCCAAGGGATGTCATTTATATACATCATCAACATAAATGCACACAGAACAGGATTACTTGTGGCACCTTAGAGACTAACAAATTTATTTCAGCATAAGCTTTAGTGGGCTACAGCTCCCTTCATCAGATGCATGGAATGGAACACACAGTAAGCAGATATTTATACTGTACATTCAGAGAAACCTTTTCATGTTTCTCTGAATGTATAAATATCTGCTTACCGTGTGTTCCATTCCATGCATCTGATGAAGTGAGCTGTAGCCCACAAAAGCTTATGCTGAAATAAATTTGTTAGTCTCTAAGGTGCCATAAGTAATCCTGTTCTTTTTGCTGACACAGACTAACACAGCTGCTACTCTGAAACCTGTCATAAATGCACATGACGGTAATATCTTCTCATACAGTTATTTTCCTCACAGAGCGGGACCTGAACCAACAACCTGGAACTGACCACTGCCAAATTTTGGGTGTTCAAAATCTGGATGCGAAGCTGTGATTTCGAGTTTCCCCTCAGGAACTGGGACTATCTATTCCATGTTCCTGAACGATCACAGGGGAGCCTTTCCCCAGTTCCTGCTGAGACAGGACACTGGGAGCTTAGTGAGTGCTGTGTGGGGCATTCCTACAGTGCAGAGGTGCTCCGTGCAGTTTATGGCTAGCTCAGTGCTTTGAGGATGGCTGGAACAGAGGATTGCTCTGCCATTAGAAATGCTGAACCTGGGTTTCAGCAGTGCTGGGCTCTCACAGCTCACAATCAATGGGATCTGGGAGGGCTCAGCCCCTCTGTAGAATCAGCCCCTCTGCTTTCCAGTGGTTTGAGAGAAATAATTTGTCCTACCAGCTGCAAATCATAATGTTTGGAATGGAACAATGACATTCTCTTGCTCCTGGGTAACCACCCTCCTGCCTCCAAGTCTGGTATCTCTTGTGAAAAAACAGTTGCCTCAATCACCGGAGTGCTGATTCACCTCATAAGGGTCTCCCTTGGAGAAGGCATTTCAGATATTACTGCTTTGTAAAAAGGGCTCTGCCCAATTGCCTATGCACATTATCTATTTTAAGTTACAGTGTAGTAGCCATGTTAGTCTGTGTCAGCAAAAAGAAAATAAGAAAGAAAGAAATACTTGTGGCACCTTAGAGACTAACAAATTTATTTCAGCATAAGCTTTCGTGGGTTAGAACCCACTTCATCGGATGCATAGAATGGAACTTACAGTGGACAGACATTTATACAGTCAGAGAAACATGATAAGGTGGAAGTGCCTATAAGGCACTTCCACCTTATCATGTTTCTCTGACTGTATAAATATCTGTCCACTGTATGTTCCATTCTATGTATCTATTTTAAGGTTTTCTGTAATGCCCTTCACCCTACTAGCTATGATCTTATTGTTTATCATCAAAATATATGCCCAGTGACTGTGCGGACTATGAGATTGGCTACACATAACCTCACCGGTTTGGATGCAGTTATATTGCCATAAAAATGTTGATAGTAGTATAACTCCTTCCGGTACTGCTATGAATGCTTTGATACTGCTATAACTGTGTCCAGCCGGGGGCTTTTACTAGTATAAATATTACCGTAAACGTGTCACACCCCTAAACCAACATAGATCTACCAGCAGAGCTTTAAAAGTATAGACCAGGGCTTATCTACTCAGGCTGTTGGCTTCTCTAGCCACAGATCCCTTTGAAATGTATTCCCAAGGCAGACCAACTTCCTTCTTCTAATGGCATATTGTCTGCTGATGGAGGCATGGCCAATCGTTTGACTTCAAAGGAGACTTGCAAAGGAAAACTGAAATGTTGCCTGTGATGTATAATGAAAGCCTGAAAGGGGTGGGAAAAGAAAAGGCAAGTTGTTTTGCTTTTTTCCCTGCTTTGGAGAGTCTTTGTTTTCTGTCCCCCTCTGCTGATTGGATGGTCTGAGTGTGTTCGGCTCTCTGTCTCAAGAGGTTGATGCTTTCAGTGCCAAAGGTCTTGCATTCCTGCTGATGGCCCGGCTGGGGTTAATGCCACTTGTTTATTATGGTGGGCAGCATGGCTCAGTGGATAGGGATCTGGCCTGGGAGTCAGAAAACAGGGGTGTGGGTCCTAGCTCTGCCCCTGGCCTCTTCTCCTGCCACTGGAGTAAGCAAAGGTGGGAAAGCCGGTACACACAGCACACGGGCAGAGCTGTCAACTTGCGTGGTTGATGGTGTTTTTCTTGACGCAGCAGCTGCTGGAATGATGATATTTCATGAGATTCTCAGCTTGCATTTTAAAAATAAGGGAGTTTCTAGCCCTCCTGTTTGCAGAGAAAAGCCTGAAAATGTGAAGCAGGTGCATCCTAAAGGTGCAAAAAAAAAAACCAAAAAAAACAACCCAACCCCCCCCCCCCCCCCCAGGAAGCAGATAAAAAGAATCCAACATTTGTTACTTTTAAATAAATCCTGTGATTTTTAAACCAATCTTGTGATTCTGAGGGATGGGTAGGAGTCATGATTTGTAATTGTTTAGCATGGGCAACACTGCACCAACCTTTTCACCTTCATGTCGTAATCCTGCTCAGAGCAGATCTAGCCAACATGACGTATGGGAGGCTTCTGAATTGAAGAACCTTTCCTGATTTACTGGCCTCCATGGCATGGCCTCTCTCCAGCTGTTCTTCTGAACAAGCCTCAGGATGCACAACCTAGCGGTCTTCACTGTAGCCGAGTTGTCCTTTGGCTCATTCACTCACCATTCCATTCCTACGTAATGCACCCTTTGGAAGCTGACTGATGGATTTGGCACTCATTGGCCTGATCCTGAGCAGAGCAGGGCACTTGCAATGCCCAATGAAGTCTGTAGCATCCCACCAGGAACTTGGAGGGCAGAGCACAGGTTGCAGGAGGAAAGAGTTTGGAGACGGTGGCGTGCCAGGAAGTCAGTCTGTGTGCACATGGCTGGAATGCTAACTGCAGTTGCAGCATCTCTTGTGAATAGATCTTTTTAATAAAGAGCCAGTTTAGTTTTAGAACCATAGCATCCTCTCATGTGATCACTCACCATGGGGTACATGAAACAGAGTGAGTGGGAGCTGGGTATGTACTTTGAATCTGTAAAGTGATTATCTATATTTCAGTGTAAAAAATAACAAAACAATACCAAAGAGGGCTATATTTAAATTGTTTCTTCGACACAAAGCTGAGAAAAAATGCCAGAGCTTTGTATTTCTACCCCTCTTTCTCTTTAAATTCTCTACTTCAAGGGCAGCAGCCAGCTCTAGGAGCAGGGCTGTGTTATGTTGCAGATGGTTAGGTTCCCTGTAACACTTCCTTAGTAAGCTGTATCTACTAATAACACACAACTGATTTAAGATTACCCTGACATATGAATGCAGTGCTTGTTACAGGCTTGGGGTCCTGGCATGTGAAGCGCTTTGGGATCCTTCAGGATGCAAAGCATTGCACAAATATAAACTATTAACCGTAGAAAGTCATAATAATCATCTGCCTCCATTATTTCAGTTGAGCAAATATCACAGTCATGTTCAAGGTCTTGGTCCTTATCTTCAAGGCACTCAGGGTACCTAAAAGATCCCTACAGTTCTGGGATGAAGACTGTGGTCAACAACTCCGCTCCTCTGGCTCAATGGAACCATCTACCACAAGAGTCAAATTCCTCTGTGTAGGAGGCAGAAATTTCTTGGGGGCTGCCTCCAGAATGTGGAATGAACTGTCCCAGGGACTAAGGACCATCCCAGACCTCCCCACCTTCTGCTCCAAACGCCAAGCGCACTTCTTCAACTGGCCTTCTTCAGTGTAGCTACAGAGCAGCATGGACATTTAAAAAGTCCTCCCAACCCCCCAACTAAAACAAAACCTTCCACTGCACACACAATTCTCCCCCCGTGGAGAGGATGAGGGAGCAAGAACCACACAAGACAGAAGTTAGTCACATTGCTCAATGCACGACATGAAGGTCCTCAAATACAACGGCGATGAGGGTGCTATAAGAACCTACAGAGACCAGAACAGACACAAACTTAATTTCACTTTGCACACAGCTTTATGCCTCCTTTATCTGTTCTAAGTTTGATATAATTGAATGAATGAGAAGCTAAGAGATCTCTTTAAAGCATTGCTTGCGCAGGAGGAGTTCTCATGTGGCCACTTTTTTTGCTTTTTCGTTTACAGGCTCTCCTCCTCCTCCCACAGCCTGATGGGGTTAAACACCTTTGAGGAGACTGGAGGGAGGCATGTTTTAATTCCGTTGATTTATTAAAGGCGTCTAAAGATAGCCAGCTGCAAAAGTTAAAACTGCTGTCCTCTGCACTTCAGAACTATCCTCCCAAGTCAGATCTGCGCAGAAGGACTTGGTAATGGCTCAGTGCCCAAGTAACATGGTGGGTGTAACACACTATACTTTGGGGGAGCACCCTGTAACCCCCATATTCCTCATTTATATATAATTGTGATCTTGCATATAAAGCATGCCATGTAAGGTATCAAGGGAAAGGTTATAATCAGCTGAAAGTCACTGTTCTACCTAAATATGTATATCATTAGTGCACATGAAGTTATGAGATTGTGTTGTATCATTGTCAGTAAAACATGCTGTAAGTCGGGGAAATTGGCCAGATATTAGCCCCCCAGAGACAACAGCAAGGAAAGTAACCAATGACCGGGATGGGGTGTCAAACAACCATCAACAGCCATTGTCCAGCAAGGGAGCTACAATGCAATGACTCACCTGCATAAGACCACACCAGGGGAATTGCTCAACCTTGCTTGGAGAGACTCGGCAATGCCCCCTAGACATGTTTGGACAAGCACATGGACTGAGGGTATAAAAGAGACACAGTGGCCCCAGGCTTGGCCTTTTCTCCTCCCCCCACCTATGCTGCAAGCAACAAGGACACATGGGAGACCGAAGACTCCAACAGAGGGGACTGGCCCAGGTTTCAAGAGTGAAACCTGTGTACTATGAACTGCAATGTCCAGTGGGGTGAGAAAAACTACTTAATCTAGGTGTTGCCCAGTCTAGTAGGGTTGAGAGGTTAGACTGCGTGCTTATATTTTCTTTTCTTTTGGTAACTAACTCTGACTTTTTGCCTATCACTTATAATCACTTAAAATCTATCTTTTGTAGTCAATACATTTGTTTAACTGTTTATCTTTACCAGTGAGTTTGCCTGAAGTGTGTGGTAAATCTGCTCAGGTTTACAAAGGCTGGTGTATATCCACGTTCCATTGACGAAGTGGTGAACAAATTAATAAAATTGCAGTGCTCATTTTGTGCAAGACGGTATATTCCTGAGGGGCAAGGCTGGGAGCTGGGGGGATTTGGCTGGTGCCTTTCTCTGTGTGATTCGTGAGTGGCTCTGGAAGCATTCACGCCATCTAGCTAGGGGTGGGGCTCCATAAGTTGTTGTGCTGAGTGATCACAATTCCTGGAGGGGTTTGCTGCTGGTCACTAGCAAAACATTGTGTGAGACAGCCCAGGCTGGAAAGTTAAGGTGGCCCAGCAGTCCCAGTTTGCACCCTGGGGATCCCGCCACAGTCTACACTACAGCTGGAAGGGTGGGTAGACGGCTCATGCTAGCTCTGCAAGTCCAACCAACCTCCTGGGTCCACGCATGAGCTGCCACCCAGGCTGCAACTTCCACACTGCTATTTTTAGCGTGCTAACCCAAGCGAAGCTAGTACGAGTCTGTCCACTCAAACGGGGAGGCCTGTTCCCAGCTGCAGTATAGCCAGACCCACGGTATCTGCCTGGAAATCTACAGTGAAATCCAGCCTCAGCCTGCTTTTCCCTACCATCTGCAAACCTACCCTGCCCCCAAGAAATGTTTGGGGCATTGTACCAGCTGAAAACTGATCAGCTGCATGAGGTGTCATACGTGCAGCACACAATATGATACAACTTTATTATAAGTAACGAGGAGTCCTTGTGGCACCTTAGAGACTAACAAATTTATTTGGGCATAAGCTTTTGTGGGCTAGAACGCACTTCATCAGATGCATGGAGTGGAAAATACAGGAGCAGGTATAAATACATGAAAAGATGGGAGTTGCCTTACCAAGTGTGTGGTCAGTCTAACGAGACAATTTAATTAACAGCAGGCTACCAGGGGAGGAAAAATAACTTTTGAAGTGGTAATGAGAGTGACCCATTTCAGACAGTTGACAAGAAGGTGTGAGTAACAGTAGGGGGAAATTAGTATTGGGAAATTAGGTTTAGGTTTTGTAATGACCCAACCACTCCCAGTCTTTATTCAAGCCTAATCTGATGGTGTCCAGTTTGCAAATTAATTCCAGTTCTGCAGTTTTACGTTGGAGTCTGTTTATGAAGTTTTTTTGTTGAAGAATTGCCACTTTTAGGTCTGTTATTGAATGACCAGGGAGATTGAAGTGGTATCCTACTGGTTTTTGAATGTTATTATTCCTGATGTCAGATTTGTGTCCATTTATTCTTTTGCGTAGAGACTGTCCAGTTTGGCCAATGTACATAGCAGAGGGGCATTGCTGGCACATGATGGCATATATCACATTGGTAGATATGCAGGTGAACGAGCCCCTTTAGCGGGTGCAGGGCCCCACGTGATTGAGGCAGAGCTCTTGTGGAAAAAACAGCATGATGATGATTTAATTAAAGACTGTATCATATTGCATATGCATAAGGGGGCTGAATTAAAGTTGCTTAGGCAACCTTAATTTTCACTTTTCCTAACTTTTGGGTGCTTAACTTTGCAACCTCAATGTTCCTTGAACATGTTTTTTTTGTTTGTTTAATTTTTGTATAGTCTTTTGCACAAGGTGCACACAAGTGGCTTTAAAGGGTTAGATAATAACAGAGGGTGAAGAAACTAAGAGGTATAGGCAAATGAAGAGAGATAGTGGAAGGTGGTTTCAGATGACAGGAGCTGCAGATCAGAAGGCTCTTGTGCCAACAGCATCTAGGATACAAAGAGACAAGGACGAGGTCAATACCCAATGCGAAGGGAACTGGAGACACACTCAGGGCCAGATTTAAAGCTGATAAGGGAAACACTTTTTAACATAGATGTATAATTAACCTTTGAAACTCCATGCCACATGATAGTGAGGCCAAGCACTTAGTGGGATTCCCGTTAGAGCTGGATAATATATTGGGATAAGCACACATAACAGGAAGCATGGTTCAGTGGTTAGGGCCCTCACCTAGGACTTGGGAAACCTAGGTTCAATTCCCTGCTCTGCCCCAGACTTCCTGTGTGAGGGTAGGCAAGTCACTTTGCCTCTCCCTGTCTCAGGGATAATCACACTGCCCTAGCTCACAGGGGTGTTGCAAGGATAAGTATGTTAAAGATTGTGAAGTGCTTTGAGAGCTACTAATGTAAAGTGCTATACAAGAGCTAGGTGCTATTATATAAACTCACTCACTCATATCTATCTTATATATAAGGGATATAAACCCTCATTCTGCATAGCATAAGTCGGCCTCTAACTAACCAAAGTTAGGAAGAAACATTCCCCATGGGCGAAGTGCCCGCTCCAAGGTTTCTTCCGCTGAAGCATCTGGTGATACCGGCCAGGATGCTGGAGAACGTTGCTATAGCAGGTCTTGTGACTACAAAAGCCCTCCTCCTGTATAAGTCTCAGTGAAGCCAAAGGGGAGTTCTGCACATGCAGGGTTTATAACAGGGATCTCAAACTCAAATCACCACGAGGGCCACATGAGAACTAGTAAATTGGCCCGAAGGCCGCATCACTGAAACCTTTTCATACAATGGTACAAAAGTATAGTCAAAAATGAAAAAAATGCAGAGTAATATAGTATTCTATTACAAGTCAATGTATTAACTTTTAAAAACTGTCATGCAAAGAGGGGTTTTAATAAAATATAAACACTCAGTAATGTTTGGAGCTTGGCTGCCAGTGGAGTCGGTGCCTATGGCGGGCCGCAGGAAATAACTCCGCGGGCCGTATGTGGCCCGCGGGCCGCGTGTTTGAGACCCCTGGTTTATAGCAATGAGCCCAGGGTTCCTGAGAAGGCAGAAGCAAGCTCATGGAGCACTTTACACACCAGAAAGGCAATTCTGACCTGGGAGCCAGCAACATTATGTGAAGCTAGAATGGGAGGTGATTGCATTTTACTGTGTATGTGAGAATATCTACACACTAGAACTCCCACTATTGGCACCGAAGGTGGAGCTGCACCAGTGGGAGCGACAACAGGAAATTTTAGGCCAAAGAGTCTGGTGTATGCAAGGCTTTTGAGACACAATAATCCTGGGACCCTCGGCTGCCATTGTCACCCAGAGTGGATGTCTTCCTACAAAGACATGCTCTAGTTCCACCAGAAGTCGCAGGCGTGATACAGCAATCACTGGATGAAGTTCTCTGGCCTGCATTATGGAGATCTAGATGATCATACTGGTCACCTTCTGGCCTTAAAACTTATATTCTAAGTCACAACTTCACTTTTACTTTGTTTTGATTTTTACATTTCTCCTGCAATTCCTGGGTCTGGGTGGAACTGAGAGAAATGGTGCATAAATACCTATCCTTGTGAGATTTCCAGCCTGATACTGGGTGAGCCAAGAGCCAGTAGGCCAGAGAAGCACCTGAAAATTTTCAAATACTTCTTCAAACTGAACCTTTGATGCTATGCATCTTTCTAAACCCAGATGACAAGGCACAGGGCTGAGAAGCAGGGTCAGGCTGCAAATCAAGGGCTCTGCAGTACATGACAGCTTTGATTGGTATGAGATCTGTACGGAGCACATCGGAAACAAAAGACAGTGTCAGAATAATTGAATGAACATGGCTGCGCAGACCTACGAGTGCCGTTATCAGCTGGGGGAGGTACTCCAGATCTGAGAAGCAGAACAGACCAGGTACCAGGAACCAGATATTAAGGTTAAATTCCTTACATAACTGGAATTTCACTGTCCCATTAAGTTTTATTGGGGGCTTTTAAAATTGAATTTCTAGGTCTGGATGAAAAAAAAAATGACCTAAGTATCATCGAGAGAAAATAATTCATTTACTGCACAGCAATTAAACTGTAAAATGTAATGGGATAGAAAGACACCCATAGACCAAGCGGGAGGGAATGTATCATTTTAACTCCTATAGAGTCAACAATGATTTTAATTTCCCAGCTGGTTATTTTTTGGAGTCACTTAAGAAGGGAACAATTTCAGCATGGCTGCACCAGGAATTGCACATGCGTCATTATTTATATTACAGTAGTTCCGAGAGGCTCCATTGGGCTAGGTGCAGTACACACACCTGCAGTAACGAGACAGCCTGAAGAGTTCATAATCCGAACATGCAAAGGATGGGAGGGGAACCAGAGACAGAAGGGTGAAGTGACTTACCCAGGGTCGCACAGTAGGTGAGTGGAAGAGCCAAGAATCGAATGCAGGTCTCTTGAGTCTGAGGCCTGCACAGTCTCTAGCCGCTGGACCACACTGCCCCAACAGCCTAGCTCCTATTCGGTGTATCTGATTATAACAATGATTCTCAGCAGCAGTGCTGGTTTTTCTTTTTCCTTTTCGCGCTACTCGAATACGTGTCAGGAGCTGGATCGACAGTCCTGGAAACGGCATTTCTCTTCCCAGAACAGTTATAGCATGGGCAGCAGCCGAGCAAGCATCCCCTCCAAATGGGCCAACCCGCATACCTCAATCCTGGCTGGACCTCCTTCAGGAGAGGGGTCCAGTAACCACGGTCCACTCGCTCCTTGACCTTTCTGCTGATGACAGGGACAATCGGCACCTGTTCCGGTGGTTTCTGTCATGTGGACACATGTCCATCACAAACTAGACTGAGATCATCCAGGCCCTGAAGCAGCCACCGGCTGGTGATGAGATTTGGTCACTACTGTGTGGGCTGGATTTGCACAGACGTCCAAAGGCGGAAGACTCCGACACAGCCCCAGTGCCAGTCCTCGTGAACCACCCTGAAAATCTGCCCATTACATCGGACTGAGGCGCCCCGCAC
The DNA here is from genome assembly GCA_033296515.1 of Macrochelys suwanniensis. Classification (NCBI taxonomy): domain Eukaryota; kingdom Metazoa; phylum Chordata; order Testudines; family Chelydridae; genus Macrochelys; species Macrochelys suwanniensis. Next base: position 335,383,569 of record CM065775.1, read on the forward strand.
TCACTCTGGAGTGAGTAACTCCACTGTCATCCATGGAGTTACTCCAGCCTTACCCCAGTGTAAGGGAGAAGCAATTCAGGCCCATCGATCCTTATGCATTTTTTTGCCACAACAGCTCCCCAAGCATCAGATTTTGCCACGCATGCTCACAGTGAGGAGTACTTTAATACAGGAGTAGTTCCATTGCTTTCAAAGCAGCGTCTCCTTGAGTAAGGTACCACAATCTAGTATCTCGTTACCCAATGTTGGTCAAGGAGGCACAGTCTGGATGGAAGAGATGCCCACGGGATGAATGGTTTAGGGCCCTGGAGCACCTCCTGAGCCACTCCCAATCCCTTTTTCACATAGTAGTTGTCCCTTTTGTAGTACAGTGGCCACACGCTTGTTGAGAGCATGGGAGGCTCCCGGGTTCACAGCTGGCTTTGTAAAATCTACTTCATCGGAATTTGAAAAATGTGCCATGATCCAAGATAAACAGAGAAGCACAAGCAGTGTAAAAAGACAAACCTCCTAAAGAGAGAGACACCCAAGAGGAAACATTTAAAAGAACTCAACGTCTAAAGCCCAGCCAAAGGATGACTAAGGCAGGGATAGAAGAACTGGCGGCAATTCTTTGAAGGCTATAAACACCAAGTGAGAGGTTAGGCTGGGGGGCTAGGAACCAGTTTGAGGCCTATCATATAGACTGTGACATAGCTGATGAGAGAAAGTGCAGGAAGCACCACGGCTGGAGTCATTTAAAACAAGGCTGGGCAAAGCATGTTCTGAAAGGAACACGCCTGCTTTGCTGGAAGGAGTAGTGAGGACTGGGCAGGGTGACCTGACAGAATCATAGAAACCAGATGGAACAATTCAATCAAAGTCTTTGCTACCAGGGTTCGGAGCACCCTGATGTGCCAGCACATCAAAACATGAGACAGACAAGTCTGGAGATGGCTGGTTTTCCACTCTCCTCTTTCAACAGCTGCCTGCTGGTATCAGATTTGGGAAGTCCTGCAGCCCAGTATAACGCTGGGGCCTGATTTCTTCAGCAGTGTTTGCCTTTCCCTGGAATTTGGTGCGCTCAGCACTTCTAAAAGTCAGGCTAATGGCCTTTTCAGTAATGTGTCTGTCAGGGCTTCCAAGACATTGACCTTTCAAACATACTCCGCTTAAAGTTCCTAGAGACAATTTGGCTCACTTCTACCCACTAGTGTGCTGATTTGCAAGGAGAAGTCACCCGTAACGTAAGAGTACAGAACTAGCTTTCCATCTGTTTATCCAACCAGCCGCTTAAATGTCTCTCATCATCACCTCCCATTACCTAAAAGATGATCATTTTCTACTGCTTTCCTGGCGAGTCAGCTACAGCCCACCTTCAGGACAGCAAGCTCAGACCCCTGTTCCCTGAGAGTGAGAAATACCACAAGGGAGCCTGCATGTATTGTAGAAGAGACCGCTGGTGGTGATTTGAGATTCATCTCAGATTCCGTGAGCTGAGCTGTCTTGATGACTGACTGGACGTATATGGTGCTTTTTAATCTTGAAGGATCCAAAAATGCTTTATAGACGGTGGGTGGGATTTTCAAAAGCACTGAAGTGCCCCGGCAACATAAGTCTCAGCATGGGGCACTGGTCACTTACCGGAGGTTTCTCTGCATCTTGAAGTCTTTAAACCATGATTTGAGGACTTCAATAGCTGAGACATAGGTGAGAGGATTATTCCAGGAGTGGGTGGGTGAGATTCTGTGGCCTGCATTGTGCAGGAGGTCAGACTAGATGATCATAATGGTCCCTTCTGACCTTAAAGTCTATGAATCTATGAGTCTAAAAGTTACACACATATAAATATTGGAGGAGATGGGCCAAAAGAGATGGTTTTCAGATCCAGTTTATGTCAGGTTTCAGGGACTGGGTATGAGGCTGAGTGTCAGCTGGTTCCACTGTGCCAAAGTCTTGCAAGCTGTTTTCATGAGATTTCAGCCTCATATGACCGGATTCTCGTGAGGTCAGTTTTTTCATAATGTTTCCACTGCCTTGGAAAGTGGAAATCCCATAAGATCAGCCATTCTTTGAGATTTCATCTGCATCCCAGATGGACCCAGAAAACAGGTCCCTTTGGCTACAACCCAAAGCAAACCCCATAAAGATGAGGGTGGATAAGAGGAATCAAATCCTCACTCCCTGAAATGCAAAGGAGTTTGAGGTTACAGGTTCTAGCTTTGACCAATAAATGTGAGGATCATTTCACCAGTTACTAAAATACAACCACCTCTGGGGTGTAACTCAGCAGCTGTTTAACACACAGCAACATTGCAGAATAGTTTTGGATAAAAAGCCGCACCTGCTTTTTCTTAGGCGAGCTAATTCAGATGACAGTGCGTGGGGATTTTAGGTAGGTAACTACCCCTTTTGCAGGGCCGGATTTACACCATATGCACCCCTAAATACAGCATATTCAGTGCTCCCCCCCTTTCTGACCTTTCTGATTTCTGTAAAAAATGAAACTTTTATCCCACTTTTAACTTTTAGGTGCCCCTAGAACACCAGTGCCCCAAGGCATGTGCCTACTGTGCCTAACTGGGAATCCAGCCCTGCCCTTTTGGGATTTTGGGAAAGGAATCAAATGTAATTGTGTTCCCCTTGCGAAGAATGCTACAGACTTACCACCAGGTTTTTACATTTCATCTGAAAAAGGACATTGCCAGAGCCCCCGAATGTCATCCTGTTGCATTGGGTCAGCACTGACTCACAGGGAAGAGCACCCAAAAAACCATTTCCAGCAGTTTTCCCTCCTGGTGTCCCATCCAAATCCTGAGCCTGTTTTGGGGTGGACTCAGCCATGGCCTGAGGGGTCTCCACCTCATCCAAAAGAAGCTGAGTCCCATGTTCAAAACTTGCTTGCGAACGCTGAAGTCATCAGCATGTAAGCCAGCGAGATTTGCCTTCCGGGTGACTTGGAATTGCAGCCCTTAGGAAGAGGCGTAGGTAAAAGCAGTGGCAGCTGGGGTCTCATGCTAACCTGTGTACTACCTTCGCCCCAGGGCTCCAGGGCTTAATTTGCAATGAAAGAGGTGCTGGGGCTCAAGCAATTAGGGGCTGGGGCTCAAGCAATTTTTTTACTTTCATAACTGATGCAGCAAGCCCAGAGGTGCCGGGGCTATGAACTGCCAAGCCCAGAGGCGCCGGGGCTACGAACTGCCAAGCCCAGAGGCGCCGGGGCTACGAACTGCCAAGCCCAGAGGCGCCGGGGCTACGAACTGCCAGGCCCAGAGGCGCTGGGGCTACGAACTGCCAAGCCCAGAGGCGCCGGGGCTACGAACTGCCAAGCCCAGAGGTGCCGGGGCTATGAACTACGAACTGCCAAGCCCAGAGGCGCCGGGGCTACGAACTGCGAAGCCCAGAGGCGCCGGGGCTATGAACTGCGAAGCCCAGAGGCGCCGGGGCTACGAACTGCCAAGCCCAGAGGCGCCGGGGCTACGAACTGCCAAGCCCAGAGGCGCCGGGGCTACGAACTACCAAGCCTAGAGGTGTTGGGGCCCAGCCCTGGCACAAATAAAGCACTGCATGGCTCCCTTTCAGCCCCCTCTTTATGGAGAGTGTCCCAGAGGAGAGCCTACTGCGCTCTGTAAGAGCTGCTTTGAACCCTTCATGCGCTGCAGTGATGTATGAGCTGATGAGTCCATTACTTAGAGGCTTTTAGAGCCCTAGCCTGGTGCAGCCTGTTACAGGAGGTCCTGATATCCTGGGTGTTTTGTTTACCGCATTCCTGAGAGCACAGTCAGGCTGCAGCCCACAGAGACATGAGGCAGTTCTCAGGGGAGTCGCCCAGCCTGGGTTTGCGCACAGGGCTGCCTCACCGAGGGGAAAGGGGCCAGAACACCTCATCTGTCGGGAACGGGCACGAGCCGTTCTGACAGGATCAGCCCGCGCCTCCCCTGAGCGCCTGGCTCACCACTACCTGGGCTCCCGACGGCCCCAACGATCCCAAAGCCAGCAATCACCTCACCTATCACGGCCGCCCTCCAGCCACCGCTGGGGCTGAGCACAGCGGCTGCTTAACGGCACCCCAGGTCAGGAGAGTGAGGGAACAGTACCGGCTTCAACTGACCCCACAGGGGGAACGGAGGGAGGCTGAATAGAATGACCCCAGATGTTACTGTGGGCAGGCCGCTGGCGTTAATCAATGGATCTCCAGCAGCACAGGTGATACAGACGGGAGAGGCCACCCACTGCAGTACCTTATGCCTCCTTGCTCGTCACAATAGCACTGGCTAGCATGGAAATGCCCATGGAGAAATGAATGTGTGAGAAGAGCTAATCACAGCTGTTTAACCCCCGTTGCAAGTTCCATGAGAGGGGACTGTTCCTCTGCCTTGCCCCCTGCTCCTATACTCACAAAGCAGCACTGGGCGCAGGGAGATCACACAGACCCACTACTATCCTTATCCCTGGACGGGTGGATGCAAGGCTCAGACATCTCCCTGACCTGGTAACATCATGACACATCAATTCTCTCTGACTGAACAAAGTTTTAAAGGTGCCCCACTGCTTGTTGGAAATGTGGGCGGTGGTGGGATAGAGTGGACTGTCATGGGAGTGGGGAAGGGGAAGGAGGGAAACCCCCTTTGAGAAGTCGGACTTACCAGGAAGCGGCCTTTAGAAAATTTGCCTGTCTCTGCACAGCATCGCCTTCACCTGGCAAGTTCTCTCTCACTGAATGCGTTGGAGGGAAACCTTGGTTCTTAGCATCCTTTTAGAAAATCATGCTGGAAGAGGGAGGAATCTGGGGCCCTATAAAATACAAGGTCCCCTCACTCAGTCTGTGTGAGTGGGGCAGCCATGCCAGAGGAAGTGTGTCCTAGGGTTACTGGGAGAGAGACAGCACAAGAGAAAGAAGGAACTGAACTGGGGAACTTTGGACACATGGGCTGGGCTTGCCGGGTTCAAGACACTATGGACTCCTCAGAAGGACAATAGACTTGGGAAATGCTGAGCACCAGATTATGTGGGGAAATGGGACTGAAAGCACCTGGGAGAGTTTGGTGGTGTAATAAACACCTACTGCTCCATCTGTGTGTCTTCCTTTTCCCACCCCTTTCCGGCCCACTAGAGAGTACCTGGTGACATTTTGATGGCAGGAGTGGGATGTCCCTCAGGGAAGAGGAATGAGCCAAAAGCTGAAGCCCCAAATGCCAGAGACGACTGTGGACACAGGAGATCAGCGAGATGCAGGATCTCAGCCTAAGACAGGCCTGCACAACATGCGGCCCGCGTGGGCTCACTGTGCGGCCCGCGGCGGGGTGAGTAGGTGGGCTCACTGTGTGGTCCAAAATCTGGGACTGTGTCCGCTGGTCCTTTTTGCTGCTTGTCTCTGGGCTGGGGGTTGTCCCAGTGCTGCAAAGAGGGGGTTCCCAAAGGAAGGTGCTTGCGTCTAACCCCCGAGGCCGTCAGTATGTCTGCTCTTCTCTAGTCAGCCCACTTGACAAGTTTGATTGTCCTTGGTCTGGTTCCCATCCCCTCTCCAAGGGTTGCAGCTGTCTGGAGGTGCTGCCTTCCACGCCTTCCTCATTCACACCTCATTCATTCAACAGGGCAATTGAATACAAAGTGGGGAGAAGACCTTATTCTACTTCTAGCAAAAAGACATTTTTCTTTTACCTTAATTATACTACCTTAGGGGCCCGCTATAACATATTACCAAGGTTCAATACATAGTCATATAAAAGTTATACAAAAATGCATAATGCAGAGATTTATCTACAACTGCATTGATTGACTGTTGTGCACAGTAATATAGTGACCCTTGGGGGGGTAAAGAGGGGTGTGATGGTGGGGCCGAGCGGGGAGGGGGCGGGTCCTATTTTACTGCTGTGATCTAGTCACCCTATGCGCGCTGTTTCTTTCCTCCTCTACAGGTTTCCACACCCCAGCGCTGGGGAAGGAGGGGTTGTTTCCATGGGGCGGGCGGCGCTGGGGGGGGCGGGGGGGCGTGTTTCCGCAGGGCCGGGGGTTTTTGGCCCTCAGCTGTTTTCTTTGGAGTAATATGGCCCTCGCCGCTTTACGAGTTGTGCAGGCCTGGTCTAAGAGAACCCCTTCCATTCCAGGTGAACGAGGAGGAAGTAGACAGGACAATTAAAGAAGGTGGCTCAGGAGAAGAAATCAGGAGTCTGATTGAGGGGGGGAGAGATAGCTCAGTGGTTTGAGCATTGGCCTGCTAAACCCAGGGTTGTGAGTTCAATCCTTGAGGGGGCCATTTAGGGATCTGGGGCAAAAATTGGGGATTGGTCCTGCTTTGAGCAGGGGGTTGGACTAGATGACCTCCTAAGGTCCCTTCCAACCCTGATATTCTATGATTCTATGACTGCTCCTGGGTCTGGGATTGACTTTCTTAGGGGAACACCTTTCTTAAGAGACAAGGAGTCTGCTCTTGACTTGAGTACCATCCTCCAGTAATGCCAGAGTCACTACGAAAAAAGGGATAAAATGGAGGTCAGAAGTGGGGACCTGCCGTCCCAGTTTGTAGAACTGAAGCGGTTTCCTGGTTCAGGGAGACTGTCCAGCGACTGAAGGGAAAGGACTGGGCTGAATACTCTGCCTAGCGAGACAGAAACGTCAGCCTCTTCTACACCGACACCCAAATGGGACACTGTCAGTTCGATAGACTGAGGGAACCTGTCGGGAGGTTGGGCACTGACAGCCAAAGCTACCCCAGTATGTTGTGTGGCAGGGGAGAGACAGGCAATCTGAACGAATGGCAAGAACATGAGCCAGGCAGGCCACAGGGAGAATGGGCCATTTACTTGGTTCCCTTGTTGGCGGGGAAGGCTTTGGAGACACGTTACATCGTGAGTGAGGCTGGGGTGGAATGACTATGCAGAACTGAGAAGGCTGGTTCTGTGGAAATAATGAATTAGTGAGGAAACTTAGCAGTAGTTCTGGCCAGCGGAGCTACCAGCAGGCTAAGTTCCCACTGAGAGACACACAGGCATGTCTGAGCAGTTGGGAGAAACATCACTTGCACCCAGACCATAAGACCAAGAAGAGGAGCCTTGATAAATTGGTCCAGGAACAGTTCATGACCATTTTGGGCAAGGGGGTCAGTAGCTGGGTCCCAGAACAGCAACCACAGACCAGCCCAGAGCTGGCAATGTTGGCACAGACTTATCTGAAGATCCACCGATCACCACCACCACCTAGGACTGTTCAGGTTCCTCTGATGACTTTGTGGGGGCACTAAGGGAATTAAGGCAGCAGGCAGGAGATAGCCCAAAGGAAAAGGGTGTGTGTGAACGAGTGTACTACTCCTTGAAGAGATGGCCAGGAACTCACATTCTAAACAGCCTGGGTACAACGAAGGAGGCGCCCTGCTCTGCTGGAGGGCTGACCTATTTAAACAGAAACAGGAAGCTGACCAGGAGACAGGGGACTAGAAGCCATCCAGGTTGCAAGGGCCGGTGATCTCTCTGTCCTGCTCTAGACTAGTCTGATCAGGTGCAGATCCTTTGTTTTTGGATCTGTTTGGGAGCTTGTGAGCCAGAGTCTTGAGATAAGGGCCTTTGAATGGTTATTCCAAGTGCTCCGTCCATAAGGCATTAATAAGAGAATCACGCTTATCTGGATTACTTTGTTTTGGCTTCTCACTGTTCCGATCTGTGCGTGCCAACTTATTGACGCTCAGTTTGGAATTTGGAGGTGAAGCTCACCCTGCAGTGCCACACCTGGCCACAAGGGGGCATGTAGGGCTCACCCACACTGTTACAGGGTGATACATTGAAGAGCAAATGGAACGTGAATCCAGGAGAGAAGGGGAAAGGTGCGCTGGAAGCAATGCTGAGGGGAAGCAGTGCAGAGAAGCGTGTGCTAAAGGCAGCCAGAGGGAAAGGTGAGCTGGAAGGAATCCTACGGGAATACACAGGCCACAGCTTTCCTACTTAGAGACTATGGACTCCTCAGAAAGCCAAGACTTTGGTCACACGGAGCTCCAGAACTTGGGGGGAAATGGGACCAAACACAACTTGGTGAGTTTGTTACCTACGTGCTTGGGAACCGATCCACCTGGTTCTTCCTTTTCTCCACCATTTCTGTGACTGGGCAAGTCATCCTGGCCCACCAGCAAGCACCTGGTGCCATTTTGGTTTTAGAGGTGGGATTTGAACCCAGAAAACTAGATCGACTGGCAGAAATGAGAGCATTAGCCCCAGAAAACCAGAAGATCCGGTATAATTGCAAGACAATAATAAGGGAATTTGCACATAGGTGCTGACTCTGTGGGTGTTCCGGGGCTGGAGCACCCATGGGAAAAAAATTGTGGGTTCTTAGCTCCCACTGGCAGCCCCGCAGGTCAGCGCCTCCTGCCTGCCAGTGGACCCCGCTGATCGGCTCCTCCCCCTCCCTCCCAGTGCCTCCCAGCCGCCGCGATCAGCTGTTCCATAGCGTGCAGGAGGTGCTGGGAGGGAGGGGGAGGAGCAGGGGCAGGAAGAGGCGGGGGAGGGGGAAGAAAGAGGTGGGGTGGGGGCTTGGAGGAAGGGATGGGGTGGGGGCAGGAAGAGTTTAGGCGAGGTGGGGGCTTGGAGGAAGGGGTGGGGTGAGGGCGGGGCCTGGGCCGGGGTGGGGGTCGAGCACCCCTCTGGGCTCTGAGTAATTCGGCACCTATGAATTTGCATCAGGGGGTCTGTGGCAGACAAGGGAATTCAATCCAAAGCTAGTACCCTAACTGCTAGACCATCCTTCCTCTCTGAAATGTTACTGTAGTGTAAAAAATAAATGCCCCAAAGGTCTAGAAACTCTCATGTGCTGTGATTCCTGAATATGCAGTGAAGGGTGACTAATGCACCTCTATAGGAATATGCTCGGGTGCTGTTAGACGAGGTCCTCCCGAAGTTTATGGAACCAACCCTTCGTCGTCTGTTGCATCCGATGACTCTAGGCACTGAGCCACAGCGCCCCTTTTGGAGGAGCTAGGAGTGGCCCTCATAAGGGGGCAGAGTTCGGATTAAGATGTAGGTCCTTGCCGAAGGGGAGAGCAGAGGGCTGAATCCAGGCTGTAGACACCCTCCTCCCTAGAAAGGAATTTGGTGGGGGGCGGGCATGAGGAAACAACCCAGGCTTCCTCTTTGTGATTAAAATGGATGTGAGATTACAGCCCCGGATCAGGACAGATTAAACGCGCCATCTGTCCGCTGCAGAGATTCCTCGGCTGAGTCCAATGCGCTGCGTGTGGTGCTGGGACCCCACAGCCGGGACCCTTACAATTTACGGCGGTCAGGTATCATGCCCTGCGCACTCAGCCCCCTGCCTATCGTGTCTCAAAGAGCCCTTTGACGGGAACCAGGCTCTAAATCTAATCAGCCTCAGATAACCAAACTAACATCCCTGACTTGATTGGATTTCCCCCCTCCCTCCTTCAAGAGAGTATTGGCTATGGGACTTCTCCACCTGACAACCTGTCTCAGGCCTGGTCTACACGAAAAAGCTAGGTCAACCCAGCTAGGAAAAATCCATCCCTCTGAGCGACACAGTTAAACTGACCTAACCCCCCCGGTGTAGGCAGCACGAGGGTGAAGAAGAATTCTGCTCTCAGGGAGGTGGATTCCCGACACTGATGGGAGAACCCCTCCCAACCCCATAGGTAGTGCTTACACTGAAACATGGTGCTGCTGTCGCATTTCAAGGGCAGACCTGCCCTCAGTAATGACTTTCGGCCCGGGGGTTGGGAAAAGTGATTGGGGATGGCTACGGAGCCAGGTGATGGCATTCGGAGGGTTCGTTCGCCCCTTGTCACGGTGGAGACTGGACGCTCAGAGGCTGTGCAAACGGGTAAAAAGTGTTTTCGCAGAGATTCTGTTCGCGCTTTGGGGCTGTGTGGGGGGAGAACAGAGTTTCTCATTTTGTCTGACCTGGGTTGCCTTGCCCTAGTTCAGCTGTGAGGGATGGGAAGGAACCGCCTGACTGGATCAGCCACAAGGTCTATCTAGCCAGTGCCAGCTGCCTCAGAGGTAGGTGCCACGACCCCAAAACAGGCAGATGTGAGATAATCTCCTCCTCCCACGTGGGTCTCGTTCTGATCTCTAATAGTTAGAGATTGGCTAAGCCCTGAAGCAGGAAGCTCAATATCCCTGCTAACATTTTTGATGTCATTCATGATAACTCTGGATATTCTTGATACTTGATCAGAACTGCAAGATCTGATCAGTTGCGTAGGCAGGTCCAGAGCACAGGGGGAGCAGCGCTATAAAAAGGTGCCTCCCCAGGCTCCCCCTGTACTCACCCGGCTATGCTTTAAAGGGCCCGGGGCTCCAGCCGCTGCGGGGAGCCCCGGGCCCTTTAGAGCGCTGCCGGAGCTCCGGCAGCGGGGCTTGGGCGGTGCTTTAAAAGGTCCGCGGCTCCTCACAGTGGCAGGAGCCGCGGGCCTTTTAAAGCGCCGCCCAAGCCTGGCTCAGGCAGCGGGGCTCGAGCGGCGCTTTTTAAGGTGCCGCTTCTGCTCACAGGGAGAGCGGCCGCTCCCGCTGCTCCCCGCCTGGCTACGCTACTGGATCTGATGCCATGTGGGTTCCTTTGCCCTGGGGGTAGCACATGTGTCCCGACAGCTTTGCACCGGCCAAAGCACTAGAAAACATGCATCTGGGAACAATGCAGTCCAAAAGAGAGATGGGCTCATTGATCTACCAGACCTTTTCCAGATGTACCATCAGTGATTCTTGCCGTAGCAGGGTTGGGTTTTTTTGTTTTTGTTTTTTTGCTTAACAGTTCAACTGTCAGTGAGAAAACAGAATGACAAAACCCTCTCTCATCTGGCTTTCCCTTTTGCTGCAAGCGGGAACGCTGTGCTGCTGTTTGTAACCAAGAGCCCTGTTGCTGTGGGGATTATCGACAGGGAGGTGGACTGGAAAAACCTAATCTCTTTCCTGCCAAACTTTGTGCTTATCTGTAAACCAAGAAAGCCAGGGTGGGATTTTTTAGTACCTTTCAGTGATTAATGAGTTCACAGAGTCTCTGCTTCTCTGTTTTTTGTTTTTCCCATTCAGACGTCGAACGTGAGAAAACTTTTTGCGGAAACAGAGTGTCTCAGAATAGCCCTGCTTGGCCCTGTAATTGGGGCACTAGGACTTGGGGAAACCTGGGTTAAATTCCCTGCTTTGCCACAGGCTTCCTGTGTGACCCTGGACAAGTCACTTAGCTTCTCTCTGCCTCGGTTCCCCAGCTGCACCGGGGATAATAGCACTGCCCTAGCACAGAGGGGTGCCGGGAGGATAAATCCATTGAAGGTGGTGAAGTGCTGAGATACTACAGTGATAGGGAGCCTATAAGTACTTAAGCTAGAAAAAGGTGTCCCCATCCTACAAGCCACCGCCACAAGTGGCACTCAGTCAGGTCCCATGGTGGCAGCAGCCTCAGCATTGGGGTCAAGGTCTGAGTGGACTGTGGAGGGTGACCCAGGGCTGGCTCCAGACACCAGCTAAAGAAGCAGGTGCTTGGGGCGGCCAATACCAAGGGGTGGCACTCCGTCTGCTATTGGGGCGGCACGTCTGGGTCTTTGGTGGCAATTCAGCGGCGGGTCCCTCAGTCCCTCTTGGAGCAAAGGACCTGCCGCCAAATTGCCGCCAAAGAGTGGAGCGGCGCGATTGCGCTGCCACGGCTTTTTTTTTCCCCTGCTTGGGGCGGCAGAAAACCTGGAGCCGGCCCTGGGTTGACCTCACTGATTGTCCTAGATTTCTCCAGGGGAGGGGTACTGTCTGAGGGCGATGGGGATTCTGGTTGTGTCCTGTGTGAATGAACAAGGGGCTTTGTGTTCCAGGGTTGTCAATCAGGCACCTTTCCCCACTGTATTCACTTGGAATGACAACGCTCCAGTAAGCAACGTACGCCGTCCTCAGGCGAGAACGTGGGAGCAGTGACCCAAGTAGCTGCACAGTTATTTACTTTGGGGTCACCCTATCATTTCCCAGGCCCCAAAGCTTTTCTGCAGCCTTCCCTGTAGGCATGGGCCCTCCATGTTCAGGGAGTTCAGGAAGCAGTTAGATTCGTAAAGGTCTCCCCATAGAGAGAGAGGGGAAGGGAGCGTATTTACACCCCACACGTACATTCAGGAATGAAGCAAGGCAGCGGGGCTTGTGCTCACGGTGCTGGGAATGCGGAGGGGCAGAACCAGCTGCTCCAGGAGCTGGCCTGCGTGGGAGATCCACAAACAATGGGTTCTTCTAGCCAACACAGGTGTGTTGGGAAACACCCAGCTGCACGAGGCAGGCAGAGCAGACGTGGCAGAGAGGGTCTTGTGGGCACGAACCAACCAAGACAGCCAGTCGCCACCAAGGAGTTTCCTTATTCCCAGTCCTGTGGCTTAAGCCTACCACCATCCTCCCTCCCCTAACGTCCAACCCTGTTTTGGAGCCCCAGGAAGCAGCCTCATTTTTGCGTCTCTCCCTGACTCTCCAGGGTTCGCTCATTGCTGTCATAACAGCCAAACCAGCCCCCACAGCGTCTCAGCCAGTTAGTGTCATAATGGGGAAGCTCCAGCCACCGGCCTATGACAGGCGCCAGGGCTGGACTGAGGCCACCCAGGACCCTGAACGCATCCCTGCGCGAGGCCCTGCTGTGGTCCCAGGAGCTGCTTGGAGTAGTGGAAGCAGGGCCCACCCTCACACAGCCCTCTGTTGGGGGGGCAGCTAGGGGGCTCAGCTGGCCTTACAGTGGCTGGGGCCTAGTCTAGAACGAGGGAAGCGTCTGCCCTTGACATCTGAGCAGAAGGCTGTGGGGGGGGGGGGGGAGGGCACTGTCACCCCGATGAGAACAGTGGCAGCAGTAGCGTAGCCAGGTTTGGAGCACAGGGGGGAGCGGCGGCGCTATAAAAAGGCGCCTCCCCAGGCTCCCCCTGTACTCACCCGGCGGCGCTTTAAAGGGCCAGCGGCTCCCCGCAGCGGCAGGAGCCGCCGGCCTTTGAAAGCTCCCCCCCGCCCAGCCCAGCTCCCGCAGCCGGGCTTGGGCAGCGCCTTAGCGCCGCTTCTTCTCACAGGGGGAGCAGCCGCTCCCCCCTGCTCCCCCCCAGCTACGCTACTGAGTGGCAGTGACCCCCGGAACAGCCACCACTCTGTCCCCCCCCTCACCTCCTTACACAGAGCCCTCTACTGGCTGGATGGAGAGCAGCCACCCCCCCCCCCCCCGCCCCCACCAACACCCACAGAGCCCTCTGCTCGAGAAGGCTGGGGGGTGGTTGTCTCTTGCAGCCCCACCCACAGCCTGGAGCCCCAGGCCAGAGAGGAGAGAGAATAGCTGGCTGCCGCAGCAGGTCAGAGGGAGCTCCCTTCCCTCCTTGGCTGGTAGTAGTGCCCGGCCAGGCCAGGGAAGAGGGTGGTCCCTGGCTTGCTCGAAGAACAGTGGGTGCTTTAGGGGTTGGGCCACTGCCCACATCCCGATGGGTGTACCCAGAGATGAGTGGACAGAGCAGGCAGGGAAATCCAGCCCCCCCTGGAGAGATGGGCCAGGGCCCCTTCCTTCCTCAGCATGGCCCACAAAAGCCAGCAGCAGCCTCCCCCGGGGACTGGCTCCCAGCTGGGCGAGGTGGTGGTGGATCTGCTCTGGGGAAGGGAGGCCTGCCCACCTCCAGCAGCAGGGCCAGCTCCAGGCACCAGCCGACCAAGCACATGCTTGGGGCGGCACCTGGGGGAGGGGGAGGGGGCGGCGCTCAAGGTTTTTTTTTTTGTTTTTTTTTTTTTTAAATAAAAAAACAACAGCTCTTCCTGGCCTGCGCTCCCCGCCGGCACCCCGGCCGGGGCAGCTCGCCGCGGGCATGCCGCCCTCCCCGCCGGCACCCGGCTGGAGAGGGGCAGCCGGCGGCTTTTTTGCCTGGGGCAGCAAAAAAGCCAGAGCCGGCCCTGTCCAGCAGTCTCTTGGAGCTCTCATGGGTTCGCATTGCATGATCCTATGATTCTATGGTCCCCAAGGCCTGTCGTGTCTCAAGGCTAATCCGGCCCCGCGCACAAAAGGGGACAATGCCGGCACTGGTTGTCCTTTACCCCCCAGCCACTCCTTGGTGACGCCTGTCTCCTCGACGCCCACAGGACATGCCTCTGGCTTCCCCCTGTGAAATCTGTTGGACATGAGGCTTGTAAATGAAATCTGTTTAAAGAATCTGCCTCATCAAAGCCGCTCTCTTTGCAGTGCTTGGGCAGGGACAGAAGTTTCCCGCTAACAGAGGTCACGAAGGCTTGAGTTGAGGACTTAAACGTTGCAGCTTCCTGGCGCCTGCCCTGCCTCACCAGAGATTTGAGCTGGGAATCCCTGTCATTTATTTAAGGGACACTTAAAACTGCTTGTTCTGCAGCAGCATTCGTGTGTGTGTGTGTTTGTGTTTATAATTCCTCTTCAGTTCCAGAGCAGCCTCACTTGATTCTGATGATTATTTCACAAGGAATGATGGTGTGAGGGGAAAACATGGCTGGTTGGAGCCAGTGGCAAAGCGCAAAGGGAGAGTCTCGCTCCCTCGGGTGCAGCGGGCGCTATAATACATGACATACATGCTCAACGAACAGGACTCACTTTCTCTGCAGCTGTAATGCAGCCACTTCTGGGGTGGAGGACGGCAGCCTCTTTAACAATGTACGGCCACAGTCATCTTTCCTCCCCAATGTCAGAATCCATCTTACAGCTATTATTTATTTGTACGATAGCAGCACCTACAAGGCCTTATCAAGATGGTGGCCTCATTGTGCTAAGTGCTGTACATACACAGAACAGGAGACAGTCTCTTCCCCAGAGAGCTCACAGTTAAGTAGGCAAGACAGGAGAAAGGGGTGGAAGAGTCAGAGAGGTGAAGTGACTTGCCCAGGTTCACAAAGTAGCAGAGCTTGGAATAGAACTCAGGTCTCCAGGGCCCCACTCCAATTCACTGTACCACGCTGCCTTCCAAAGTTCACAGCTTGAATTAAATTGGCATGTAACTGAGTGGGTGGAGCTCAAACTTATTGTACAGCTTGATAGCTCCACCCCCTCGGTTATACACCTTCTTAGCTCCACTCACTCGGTTATACACCTTCTTAGCTCCACCCCCTCAGTGATACACCTTCTTAGCACAATCTCCAGAATGAAATCACTAGAGAGGCAGAAGCAACTCAGATCTTTGACTAATCAGTTGAGCAAAATATTCTTTCCCCCTATATTTCATGCTGTGGTTTGTTTGAATCTACTGGCATTGTGTAAAAAAAGTAGGATGGTCAATTCACCTCATGTTTCAAAAGCCATTTAACACCGTTCATGGCCCTCCAGCAAGAACATTAACCCTTAAATAACCTGGAGCCCAAAGGGCAGCAGACAAAACCTTCCCCGCCCCTCCACCCTCCCAGAGGACATTTCTGCATTAACCCCTACAAGCGCTGAGGGGAATTTTCAACCCATATCAGTGTGGTGTTTGAAAATGTGAAGGATGCAGCATCTCCTAGGCCTTGCAGCGCCGTGGTGAGAGCACCACCAGAATAAACTAGAAGAGGCTGCTCTGATAGCCAGTTCATTGCTCATGTTAATCCCCCATTACATTTTCAATGCTGTAGTTTCGATAGTCATTTCTCTGCCCATTGCTTACCGGAGCAGTAACTGATTCATGAAGGAAGCAATAGAAGCAGCAGGGAACAGACATATGGGACAGTGAATTCTTACCCAGTTGTGCATCAGGGGCCAAACATCATAAATATCTGATTTAATTCATGGCACAATGGCCTTGCTTCAAGGAGATGGATAACATCAAGTCAGATCTCCCAGAACTGGTTCAGAGAACTGCTAAGGTCAAGCTGTTCTCACAAAAGAAAAACAAGGAGCGTCTCCATTGACTTACCATAAGCAGCACCTGTTAAGGTCGAAAGCTTGAGGCAGGAGTCTTGGGGGATGTGGGGATGAATAATGTCTGTTCATAGAATCATAGAATATCAGGGTTGGAAGGGACCTCAGAAGGTCATCTAGTTCAACCCCCTGCTCAAAGCAGGACCAACCCCAACTAAATCATCCCAGACAGGGCTGGAGTGTTTTTGGCTAACGGTGAATTAGTAGGAGCTTTGCTTTGCTATGAACCAGGGGAACATAAAACCTACCACTTCAACATAAAACCTACCCCGAGCGTTCAAACGTCCTGTGTCAGGCATCCAAAAAATCATGAGATTGGCTTAAAATAATAAGATTTTTTTAAAAATGAAAAGAACCCATAATCTGTTATTTGGTTTCTGGGCCCTTGGGCCACACGTGAAGCATTTCTTCAGCAACCGTAAGAGCTAGAATTGTACTTTTCTTTTTTAAATGAAAGCTCAGAGTCTTCAATGTTCCCATGACGCCAGAGGCTGGGATGCGAAGTATAACACCAAATATCATGGGAGTTGGCAACACTGCCCCGTGCCTCAGATAAAGGAAGGCTCCTGTTGCTCCAAGAGGAGTTTAGGCCTGTGTCCGGTGTGTGGCATGCTGGGAAGTGTGGGTAGGCCCGGCAAAACTCCTTTTATATAGGCACAGCCGTTTAAGCCTCAATCCACCCAGAAGCTCCCTAAATATGCCTGGAGTAACAGGTATAATGTGCCAGCTCCAGGAGTGTTTTGGGAGCAGGCCTCAGGAGGCAGGTAACCCTTTAGACATTGATGACTGCAAGGGCAGAGAGGACCGACACACAAAGGCAACCATCTCCAGGACCATGGACGTGATAGAAGCTCCGTGTGACATGTTTGGGGGCAGAATGGGTTTTCCTCTCTAATGGGTTTGGCTGATAACTCCGGAGCACAGCAGTTGTGGGTCTTTAACCCCCAGCAGGACCACAGCCAGTGCTTCATTTGGGCCAGGGCTTGCCAGGGCTGAGCCCCAGCACCCTGGGCTTGCTGCATCAGCTATGAATGTAGAAGAAGTGAAAGCCTGCTGGCTTCTCTATTCAAGGCAGGGGGCCAGAACGGGGGGCTGAGGGGTCAGTGACCCCATCACTTTTAAAAGCGGGAGGGCTAAGAGGTGGTGCAGGAGCTGGGCCTCAGGGGAAGAGACACCATGGGGGTGGGGCTTCGGGGGGGATGAGGGACGCGAGGCGGAGGCTTGGGGAGAAGGGGCAGCATGGGGGTGAAGCCTCAGGGGGAAGGGGCAGGGGACAGGGCCATGGTTTGGGCGCTGGTGGCCCCCCAACTTTTTGGAGCTTCCTCTTCCTTTTCTTCTTCAAGGGTGCCATGGAAGTCTTGGAGTCAGCTTTCTACGTGGCTGACAGCCGTCCAGGTCTCATTGCTAAGCTCCAGGGACCCTTCTCTATCGCCATATATGGGATATTTCACCGCTTTACCCCCCTCTCCTCTCACCAGTGCTCTCCATTGCGACCACCGCCCTGGCACGTGCATGGGACTGGCATGATCTCCTCAGCACTGTTAGATCTAATTTAAGTTCCTTTGTGCTCTCCATAGTCGGGGGTCGTCCCGGGTGCGGGTTCAAGTTAAAGCAGCCTTGGGAAGTTTTTCCTAACGTCCAGCCTAAACCGCCCTTGCTGCAACTTAAGCTCATTGCTTTGAAAACTTTAAAAATAGCTAAATGCTGTTCTGCTTAAAATCATGTGCACTTCTTATTATTTGCTGCAGAGCAGCAGGTCTCAGCCCTCGGCCGCATGCGGCCCAATTAGTGCACAGCTGTGGCCCAGCTGTGTGCTAAAAAAAATTCAAAATGTGCGGCTCTGTTCTGAAAGGGGGCTGGGCTGGCTGAGGGGGAGACAGCGTCTGGCAGCCTGGTGGGTGCCTCAGGGGGGCAGGGTGCGAGAGAGGGGTCTCTGGGCAGGTTTGTGGAGAGGAGGGACATATCTGGATGGCTTGGGTCTGCAGAGGGGAATGGCCTGGGGCTCCTCTGGCCGAGGGGGGGTGCTCCGGGTTTCATCCAGCTCGGGGCTCCTCTGGGCAGGTTGGGGGAGGGGGAAGGGGGGACACTCGGGGCTTTGGCCATCCGGGGCTCCTCCAGCTGAGGGGGGAGGTGCTCAGGGCTTCTCTGGGCGGGGGGCTTGTGGCTCCAGCTGCAGGGGGGGCAGTGGGGGCAGAGGGGTCTTGGGGCTCTGGCTGCCGGGAGGTTGGGGTGGGTGGAAGGGGTGGAGTCGGGGGCTAGCTTCCCCAAAGAGGGGCACCTGCTGCCCATCTGCCCGCCGCTTGCCACTGCCCCTCCTCCGTCCCCCACCCACTGCTCGCCTCCTCTCACCCCCCACTCGCCTCCTCACTCCCCTGCCCCTGCCCCTGCTGATGCTTCTCCCCCTGCCCCACCCAGGAAACTGCTGTGGCCTCAGGGAAACCCCCTGGCGGCCACATGCAGCCACGGCGGCCCATTTGAGGAATGATGGACTAGAATGATGACCCTTGAGGTCCCTTCTGATCCTGGGGTTCTATGATTCTAAGCAATGATCCCTGCTCTGAGAAGCATCATTTACTCTCATGGCTCTAAACAAAAGCCTCTGTATGTACCTCTGGCAACAATGAATCTTGAAGTCAGAATCTGCTTATTTTACCCACAATAAATGGTTAAGCTGAGGCCCTGAGAGGTCGTGTATCTTACTCAAGGTCACAGTGAATCAAAGGAAGAAGCAGGAGTCAGATCTAGGATTCCAGCACAGTGTCTTCCGCTCCAGCCAGCAGGTCCTTCCTTATTACCATCTCCTATTTCAATTTGACAAACCAAGAAAGTTACCAGATAACAGAGATTGTTTTATATGAATATTTTAATCTTGATGTGACATTCCCAGAGCTAACACGCGCCCTGATCCTCAAGGACGATGCTTATTTGCTTTTACCACAGACATCATTTTCTATGTCATATGCCAGGTGAAGATGACACACCTCTGTAAAAAAATAAACTGCAGTTTTTTCTTTTGCCTCATAGCCACCTACAGTAGTTCTAAGATGCGTTCCTTTCTTATTTGGGCAGGTATGTACCTTAATAATCCACAGAGCAATTATAAGAAAGAAAAACTTGTAGCACCTTAGAGACTAACAAATTTATTTCAGCATAAGCTTTCGTGGGTTAGAACCCACTTCATCGGATGCATGGAATGAAACATACAGTAGACAGATATTTATACAGTCAGAGAAACATGATAAGGTGGAGGTGCATAGACCAACCTTAAGAGGCTAATTAATTGAGAGCAATTATAGTTGACATAGTGGGTTTGCACGTACTGAACCCCACAATGTAGCTGATAGCTGTTCAGGTCCCCTCCTCCCCGATACAGAAAACATCCCACATTCTGATCTACAGGTTACTAATTAAAAAAATATTTTTTCAGTTTTTATTTTGCTTGGCACATTGAAGCTGGGGCCTGGTTCTCCACAGCCTGCACTTTGCACCGAGTGTGTATAAAATGATATCATGGATGTAAATGCTGACACCAAACACAAGGCACTGGAGAATCGGGTCCACGGGTCAGAACTTTCAGACGTGCTCAGCCCTGCACGTTGAGGCCAGATTTTCATACAAGCTCAGCTCACATGTAGGCATCAAACTAAGTGGCCACATTTTCTAGAGGTGATAGGTTGGGTGCTGAGGCATTTGAAAGATCTGGTGCTTAAGCATCTAAATGGAAGCAGTGCTTTTCTGCAAATCTGACCCTGATTGTCCTGATTGAGTGCCCCTCCTGCCTAGGAGCTGGACCTGCTGGCTGCTTCCGGGGCACAGCGCAGTGCCCCAGGACAGGTAGGGACTAGCCTGCCTTAGCACCACAGCACCACCGACCAGACCTTCAACGGTCTGGTTGGCGGTGCTGACTGGAGCCACCAGGGTCCCTTTTCAACCGGGTGTTCCGGTCGAAAACCGGACACCTGGTCACCCTACATTGTTCCCAGGGCTGGCCGTAGACCAAATGGCACCCCAGGCAAGGAGCATCTTTGGCGCTCCCCCACCCACATTGTTAAACTTCTGAATACCTTATTTTTTATTGCATTTGTAGCCCATTTCCCGACTATGATGCGCGATTTGCATGCATGATTTATCCCCGTCATATAAGACGATACATTTGCACACTGGGATCTGTAAATCTGTATTTATTCAGGCACAGCACCCCGATCCTGGTGCCTCCCAAGCCCCGCACCCCAGGTGGTCACCTGGGTTGCCTCCCCTTAAATCCAGCCCTGGTTGTTCCCCTCTGGTGGGGGCTGGGCATATCTAGAAACTGCTGAAAGTGCTGCAGCCTCAGCTAACAGAAGTGGCTCTTTTAGCTCAGATAGAAGAGGCTCATGCTATAAGATCCAAACCTCTCAGGTTTGATCCCGCTGCCGAAGCCTCACCCAGGGGACGCAGCGTTATACACACACCCGGCTGAGACCTGTAACGCTGGAGCAACGTGAATGTCCATTTAGCAGTTCTTTCAGTATTTACAATCGGAGGTACTTTGAGTGACCGGTGCACTGGAATTTTAAAAATATCCCTTTTATTTTGGGAGTGTCTCATTAAGAGACTTGGTGACTATAGTAGCATTTTACTCACCCTCTTAATAATACAACAAGCCTTACAGCTTCTGGGAAACTAGAGCATTGGGGCCCAAACCTTTCCCCCTGCAGCCCCCCTTTCCAGTAATGGAATATGTCTGTGTCCCCACTGGGATGGGAGCGGGGGCCAAACTGCACCCGGACTTCGGGCTGTGGCCAGGGTCTGTGAGCGGAGCCGGACTGGGGCTGGGAGCAGGGCCGGAGAGGAGCTGGGGACACAGTGGGGCTGGCTCCCTCTGTGCCCCCCTATGGGGGCTGGCCTGGATCCTGCTGCGCCCCCCGGATGTTCCTCCACGCCCCACTTAGGGGGACGCATCCCACAGTTTGGGGCCTGCTGAACTAGAGGGAGTTGTCTAGTTGTGTACTGTTAATGTGCAACATTCCCTGTCAGAAAAACCTATGAGAACAACCTCACTGCTAACCCATGTAGAAGGGTCTATTCAATAGGGCAAGAGACCTACACTGGATTAGTATGTCTAGGGCAGGGATCTCAAACTCAAATCACCATGAGGGCCACATGGGAACTAGTAAATTGGCCTGAGGGCTGCATCACTGGAACCTTTTCATACAATGATACAAAAGTAGAGTCAAAAATGAAAAAAATGAAGAGTAATAGAGTATTCTATTAAAAGTCAATGTATTAACTTTTTAAAAACTGTCATGCAAAGAGGGGTTTTAATAAAACATAAACACTCAGTAATGTTTGGAGCTTGGCTGCCAGTGGAGTCAGCGCCTATGGAGGGCTGCAGGAAATAATGCAGCCCGCGGGCCGCATGTTTGAGACCCCTGGTCTGGGGGAGGACGTCAATGCAGATAAATGGGAGAGTCCACCCTCTAGTGGTCATTACGTGAAACAACTCCTTTCATTGCCCGCAGTCGCTTTCCATGAACCTTTCTGAATGTCCAAACTAGTAAATTATGGACGTAAATTATGAGGACTGGTAAATTAGTGGTGACTCCATCAAGATGTGCTCTTCAGGCCTCAACTGAACTTGGTAAATGGAACATTTCTAGGATGATTTCAAAACTACTTGGATATAAATAGTGTGGACAATTTCCCAAGGCACAGGACAGTTAGGTGACATTGCTGGAGACTGTGGTAGAGTCCGGATTAGGACTAGGGTGACCAGACGTCCCGATTTTATCGGGACTGTCCCGATATTAGCATTTTGTCCCGCGTCCTAACCGAAGTACGGTCGGGACGCCATTTGTCCCAATATTTAGCTTTGGGGGTTTTTTTGGGCTGCTTACATGGTGCTGAGAGGTAGGGGGACCGCCTTTTCAATTCGTTACACTCACCCAGCACATCCTGGTCTTCAGTGGCACTTCTGCGGGAGGTCCTTCAGTCGCTGCCGGTCTTCGGCGGCAGGTACGTCTTTCTTCTATGGCAGGACGTACCCTCTGCCGGAGTGCCGCCGCTGCCTGTCAGCGACTGAAGGACCTCCCGCAGAAGTGCCGCCGAAGACCAGGACGTGCCGGGTGAGTGTAGAAAACGCGCTCCCCCCCCCCGCTCCCGATTTTTTCTAGTGCTCATCTCGTCACCGTAATTAGGACCCAAATCTCCAGAGTAAACTGCTGCTCCTGACTAATTTTTAAGCCCAACCTGGACCAGACCCAGACCCAAACCCAAGCCTGAGAGGGTTGGTCTTTTTCCATCCCTTCCCCCTGGATCTGACCTCCTTCCCACGGGGTCGGTGCTGTCATGTACGTCTGTACCAGATATGGCCTGGCTACAGAGCTTGCTTATACCCACCAGATCTATTCATCATAAATTCCTTCAATGCTCTGCCCACAATGGCTAAGGTTAGCAGATAAGGCCTTTGACACACAGTGCCACCTAGTGGCTGAACAGCATAGTACAGTTTGCCATTGCATTACAGGCACGGTGGTGGCTTCATGCCCTGGTGGCCGTGTGCCCTGTGCCTGCTGGCCAGTGGCCACCACCCCTCCGAGCTGCATTGCGGAGCGAGGCTCTGAGACCCCTCAGCACACTCACGGCACAGCGGTCGGCAGGAGAGGGGCACGCCAATGCTGCCAGGCAAGAGGAGAACCAATCTGAACCCAATGGGGGCAGGTGGTTTTCCCACCTGACTCGACCTGCACTCAACGCTTGTAGTTAGGTCCCATCAGGTTTGGATCAGGAGCCCCCTCGTGAGCCGTAACGCTCCCCAGTTGTCATTCCTCTTGTGTCCAGCTATAGATCACCCCCATCGTCTCCCATCTTGCTAGTTTCTAGTTTAACCCCGTCCACACATAGCAGGAACCCGCTGGCCTGGCTGAGGTTTGTCAGCAGGATGGTATAGGAATTAGTGGCAGTACCCTGAGCCTGGCAGTACATCCCCCTTATCTTCTCCCTGGCACAATTAATGCCACCGTATAGTAGCTGCTTTAAGAACGACGCAGCCGACCCATAACTGCTCCCATTAATATATGGCAGAAATCAGGGGCAGCATGAGGGAGGGTCGTGGCAAGGAATCCACCTCCCCTCCCACCCCTTTAAGACTGGGAGCTGCGCTGCATCCTCCCCCTGCATCTTGCCCCCCCCAAAGCATCCTTTGTCTAGTGCCCATCAGTCACCTTGAGCTGCTGCTGGAGTCTGTTAGTGCCATTTGAGTCTCACTGATTAAATCACAGTCGGTTGCCTCACTCCCCGTTGCATTGGAGGAAGATGGGATCTTGACAGCAGCGATGGGAAAAGCCTCACAAGATGGCCCATCAGACGCCCTGGCCAAACTGGGCTGGAAAGAAAGTTATCTGAAAAAAGTGTGGGGTGTGTATCACAACCTGGGAGCAGCAGCTTTGGTAACACAGTGCTTAAAGTGTGTCCCTCGGTGAACCAGTTGGATTTGTGTTCGGGGTCTTTGACCCTTTGTGTTCTCCCTGCCCCTAAACTTTCCCATCTCATTAGGGTAACCAGACAGCAAGTGTGAAAAATCGGGACAGAGGTGGGGGGTAATAGGCATAGGCGCCGACTTCCGGTGGCGCCGGTGGGGGCTGATGCCGGGCCCCGCCCCCGACGCCGGGTGACATTGCGGGGCCCTGCCCCCGACGCCGGGTGACATTGCGGGCCCTCACCCCCGATGCCGATGCAACGTCGCCCAGCGTCAGGGGCGGGGCCCCGCAATATCTCCCGGTGCTGAGGTAAGGTCCCGGGACTGGCGGGGAGCTGCCGGTGGGTGCTCTGCACCCACCAATTTTTCCCCGTGGGTGCTCCAGCCCCGGAGCACCCATGGAGTCGGCGCCTATGGTAATAGGCGCCTATATAAGAAAAAGGCCCAACAATTGGGACTGTCCCTATAAAATCAGGACATCTGGTCACCCTACATCTCATTGAATTCATCCCTCTATCCATGTACTTCCACCACGCTCAGCACCATAGTATTTTACGGGAACAGAATTTCATCCAAGGCTTCTTTTACTTCCGACCTCCACTGTGGCCGCAAATTCCCACCCGGAACAGCCTTCTTCATGGCATGTCTGCCCTGCCTTTTAGAGACGTTATGTTTGGGACAAGAATGGCTGTGTTTCTGGTGGGGTATATAGCACCGATGGCTAGATGGGTCGTCTTTAACCATTAGCTTGCCTGGGGGCTGTGCCCTGTCCTTTCCGGCACAAACCCAACCACAATGATCTGCGCATGTGCCTCCTCCAGGCGAAGCTGTTGCCAACAGGCTGGAACTGAGGATGGGTCTGAAGGCTACTAGGAAACTGCAGCTGACGTAGTGCTCAACACTGCAGCTACTAAGGAAAGCGGCCTGATGCCAGCATCTCACTGTGGCTGCCACTTCAGTTCTCCGTCCAATTCTAGGTTCTGGCCCTCATCTAGAATGGCTCATGGCTCGATCCTGGTGTGGGTTACACTGGTGTAGATCTGCAGTAACTTCGCTGAAGACAATGGAGTGATTGTGAGTGAGTTTACACTGGGTCACTGAGAACAGAACCTGAGCGGTCTCAGAATTCTCCTCTGTCTCCGCCCATCCCTGGAACCCATTTTCGAACTGATGAGCGTCAGGGTCAGGGAGGCCTTTGTGGGGGGCACATGGCTGTCAGGGCCGGCTCCAGGCACCAGCTTCCCAAGCTGGTGCTTGGGGTGGCAGGCGAGAATGGGGCGGCAGTCCTAGTCCCACGGTGGCAATTTGGCGGCAGGTCCGCTCTTCCCGCCGCCAAATTGCCGCCGTGGGACTCGGACTGCCGCCCCATTCTCGCCTGCCGCGACAGCAATGGGGCGGCAGGTCTGCCGCTCTCCTCTTGCCGCCGCGGACTGGGACTGCCTGCGTTGGGGGCGGGGCCCTGCCCCCGATGCAGGCAGATGTAGCAGGGCCCCGCCCCCGATGCAGGCAGGCCCTGCTTGGGGCGGCAAAATTGTGAGAGCCTCCCCTGATGGCTGTGAGACACCCTCCCAGCGGGGTTCAGGCTGGGGCTGAGTCTTATCCCGCTTCCAGTGCAGTCATTTACTAACACAAATATTTTCCAATCAATCCTGGGTCCCCCTGACTGCACAGCCGGTCTCCGCTTCACGTACAGAGACGGGGAGAGAGTTCTTCTGTTTCACGGTTGGTGATATTTTGTAGGGTGGCCAGATACTGCGGTGATGGGCACCGTAGAAGTGCCTTCAGTTAGGTCTAGGTAGTGGAGAAGTGGGGGCCCTGATGTATCCCAATGCGGATCACCCATCTTTGCCCAATACCATCATTTCCATCCCTGCGTGGTTTGTGCGTTAATGTGACTGCAGACAAAACTCGCTCACTGCAATGAACCAGCAGCCTTCATGCCGGCACCAGCAGAGCTCAAACCCAGGCCCAGCAATGCAACTGCACAAACCTGCATCACCTGAGCTAAAACTGATTGTCTTCAGCTGTGAGGAAGTAGCAGGTTGTTATCTGCACAGCCGTTTGCTTGGGGAGGATTAGAAAATTAATTAACTAATTAATAAAGCCCTTCGCCTTCCCATTGAGGGGCTGCTGTCTTGAATGGGACATTAAACTAACATTCTGACCAGCTGTGATCCAAAGAGCTACACAATCCTTTTCAAAAAAAGAGAGGTTAGCCCAGGTGTCATGGCCAAATTCCAACATGGGCTGTGATATTCCACCCAGCTGAATTATCCCCATGTCAGTTGGAACTAGTATTTTTCTTCACTTCCTGTTCTAAAGTGTTGTATGTATGTTATTGTGCTGCTGCATTCTACCTCAGAGGTGGCTGCATTCTGTGGGTCTAGTTTGCAAAGCACTTTGGGGTGCTGGAGTATGAAATACACTGTGCAAAACCTTCAGTACAGTTATAGGCATGGACGTTTCCCCCAGGGTTAGACTCTTGTTTTAACCATGCCATTGTGGTGCATCTCTGCCACCGAACGCAAAGGAGCTGCATTCCTTTTAGCTTGTCTAGGTTTGAAGTTAACTCTCAGACATTCTTGCACCTCAAGTGGTGATTAAATAGCACACTTAGCAATGCAGAGCGGCTCTAATTCCCTTCCCCAGGGTTCCCCTTTCCTCACTAGGGGATCTGCTCTAAATTCGCCTCCTTTATCTCTTGCCTTGAGATCCAGTAAAGTTGCAGCTGATTACCATGGGTGGTGTTGTCAGAGGTGACAGGAATTCTTGTAGGCAAACCAAATGTCGTTCCCATTTTTGAGCCTTTTCCCCCTTGATACAGCTACATCCCCTTCCCCCTAGGAAAAGCGCCTGCTGGGACAAGCTATGTACCCAGCCCCAGGGGAGTGATCGCTGCCGATTTGTAAAAGGCAATGAATCCTGAACACTCTTTCCTTTGCTGGATTAATACACCAGCTAGGGGGTTTGACTGGGAACATAAGAATGGCCATATTGGGTCAGACCAATGGCCCACCTATCCCAGTATCCTGTCTTCCGACAGCGGCCAGTGCCACACGATTCAGAGGGAAAGAGCAGAACAGAGCAATTATCGAGAGATCCATTCCCAGTCATCCAGTCTCAGCTTTTATCAGTCAGAGGTTTAGGGACACCCAGAGCATCGGGTTGTGTCCCTGACCATCTTGGCTAATAGCCATTCATGGGCCTGTCCTCCACGATGTCCCATTAGTGGCTGAGCCCAGTGACTATATAGCCCGATATTAACCTTCCAGTTAATGGTGCTCTCATGGTCTTCAAGTGATAGAGGCCTGTTCTGGTGGTGCTGAAAGGCCCAGGTTTGCAGCCTGGGTAACCGCCATGCTGGCGGGATGTCTGCTGTCCATGGTTCATTGCAAACAGTCATTCCGTGCACCTTTGTGTGCGCTGGGAATACAAACGGGGACAAAGGCCATTCAAGTGAATAGCTGCCCAGCACTGGGATGCAGGTTCACGAATGACGTTTTGCACCAGGGTTTTGGACACACACATGATGCTCTTCTTCGTTGCTTGCCTAGGACCCCGACGGTGGACTAGGCACATGGCAGAACAAATGGCAAGCCGCCGTCCCAGCCCCAAGGAGCTTCCAGTCTTGATAGGCGGAGTGGGGCTGACAGACAGTGGGGTGGGGAAAGGAGGACAAGGGTAACTGCCACAAGATCGAGCTGGGCATGTTCACAGCTGGATGACTCAGTGAACAGTGTCTAGTAATCGTCATCACCATAACTGACTCACAGCCTGTGGGCATTGCAGATGCTCAGATACCGTGATGAGGGGCACAGTATAGACACCAGGGGAGATCGGCCGATCACAGCAGCAGGGCTTGAAGAGGCCTAGCCAAGCCATCCTATCTCCCTAGGCCCAGATTCTAAGTGGGGGGAATCTCTGTGTAGACATCCTCCCCCTCCATCCCCCGGCACAGCAGGTTCCAGCATATTTTCCACCTCCCCGAGGTGGAGAGGTGGAGACGAACGGATACAAGGATGCGGTGGAGGAATTTGTTGGTTGGCAAAGCAGCATCCCCGGGAAGCCAGACGGACCAGCTTTTTAGCTGCCTCCTCTTCCCCCACACATATGGTAGGTGACATCTTGGAATTCCTGACGCTCAGAGAAGATCCATGTGAATAAGGCTATTGTTCGGCATGCGCCCTGGGGAAAATCCATTTCCCGTTACAGAAGGGCAGACCTCTCCGCTATATATTACTTCCTCGGTAACAACCGGGCAGCAGAGGGCAAGGAAAGGCCCAGCCAAGACCCCCTGTCCTCTCTCATTCCTCTACAGCCCAATTGGCCCTCTCTTTGCATCCGTTCGTCTTCCCCTTCCCCTTGCCTTGCTCCTATTTCCTCAGGGACTGAGCCTCCCTGTGGGTTTGTACAGCTCCCAGCACAATGGGGCCTAGGCTCCAAAGGGGCCTTTCTGGGCATCACTAAGATATTCACAATGATAACAGAAGAAGTGCATCTTAAGGAGTGAATTGAATGGAGAGAGGGTGGTTGCTTGGTGAGCCAGCATTTGAAGCTAGGGGTTAGCTTGACATCCAGGTTTAACCAGTGTCGGCTGTAGCATTTTCAAGGGACAGAGTTACCGTCTGTGCATCACTTCTCTTGAAAACAGGTGTTCTGTGTTTGGACAGAGCCTAGCACCAAGGGGGGTTGGTGAGTGATCGGGGTTCCTGAGTGCTACTGCAAGACAAATCATAAATAGTAATAATAATTCACTTGTCTGTACCTCAGTTCCCAGAGATGGGGGTATCTGGGATAGTGAGGCCTACCATAGCCTATAAGTAAAATGGTTATGTGTATAGACGGTGGTGTTGGAAACTCTTTTCTCTTGTTATGCTTCGTTCCTACTGTTAGGATTAAATGATACTTGGATTTGGGAAAGGTGGTTTGGATCTTGGTGTTCACCACTAGTCACAGCTCCTGCAGAGAAGACCTGCAGGGAGGCAAACACAGTCGGGCCTGCTGGGTAATCACAGCTGTTAGTCAGGGCCCGTAACCTGGGCCTGGTCTGAGAGGGGGAGAATCACAGGATTCTACCCTCGGAGAGGTGAGGGCACAGGGCCTGTCACCTGCAGGGTGCACTCTGAGAAACTAGACAGGGTCAAAGGTGCAGCAAGCCCCAAACTGGGCTAGCAGTGAGGGTTAGAAGGTTTTTCGAGGTGGAACAGGAATAGAAATGATTCTTCTTAATGAACCAATCGAACCAGGGAAAATAGCTCTCTCTGGATTTTGCCATTCCATGATGCATTGCGAATCCAGGCACAGCATCACCAGGCGAATGCACGAGAACCAGCAACTGAAACTTAGGGTAGCTGGCCAAAAAACTCACCATCCAGCCATCTTGTGTATTGAATTGATCCAGCCGGGGTATTTATAGGGCACCCATTGTGTAGCATTTAGGCCCCAAGTCTCAAGGCCAGGGGCCCTATTCTGAAAGGCTCTGTCGGCCTCACAGGGCAGGACTTTGAACTCTACTGAGGAGGGATCATGGTGGGGTTGTTTCAGTGAAAGGATTTTCTGTAACAATTACACCAACAACATTATGGGGGAAGCCTGATTTGGAGTCTCACTTGGATTGGAGCCCCTCTAAAACCTGCATTTCCCCCTCTTGCCTACTACCCGTTAGCCACCAGATGGTGCTGTGCCACAGCATCCCCCCACAATCTCTCCTAGCATTCACAACCTCCTGCTCCCAAATCCCCACAGATCCATAGTGAATTACTAGCTTTTAGCCGTCCCCTGAAGCAGCTGGTGCTGGTTGCTGGCCTAGACGGACCATGGGTGTGATCCAGCGTGGCCATTTCTAGGTTCTTTCATCCTCCCCGCACCGGCTAGCTAGTAACTAGGCGGGGTTGGTAGTTTCCCAGCAGGGATCCTATTAGAGCTCCCATTAGCTGCTGGCACTTGCTAGCTGCCAGATGGGTATAGAGTAGAATTTGCGGTGGTGGAATTTGTTGGTTGGCAAAGCAGCATCCCCAGGAAGCCAGACAGACCAGCTTTTTAGCTGCCTCCTCTTCCCCCACACATATGGTAGGTGAAGTCTTGGAGCTCCTGGCTCTCAGAGAAGATCCATGTGAATAAGGGTATTATTCAGCATGCGCCCTGGGGAAAATCCATTTCCCGTTACAGAAGGGCAGACCTCTCTCCGCTATATATTACTCGTAGGGTGCTTCAAGCAGCCAGCAAACCTTTCAAGCTTTTTGTTGTGCTTACAAACTCGTCTGGAGCCTCCAGCTAAGGAATCGATATTTCCAGTCTAATATTTAGATTCAGTAATAGCGGCAGGAACGCCACAAAGCATCGAGGCTGCATTAAAACCCCGGCGGCAGGTGACCCATAAGCAGTTGCCTTTAACGATGGTGATAATGGCGGTTGGTTTGCACTTGTTTCAATGTTGCTGGTTCTATGCTGCTGTCAACCTGCTTGATGACTAGGGTGGGTGAGTAGACACCAAAGCCATGGAAAGCCCCGCCTCCCAGTGAGGGAGGGGCCACAGAACCTAGTCATCGACCCAATGCAGAGAACAAAGAGGGAGGGGGTGCAGGGAAGAGGGCCAAAATAAGGGGTGGACTAAAGCACTGTAGGTACAGAATAGAAATCACACTGGCAGCGGCAGGGCGAGGTGTCATGCCTAGGTACAGAGATGGCTGATGAGAGACTGACATCGCATGCTATTTTATCGCTTGAAAAGGCCATTGGCCAGTCTCTGGATCTCTCAGACGCTGTGTTCCTGTTCGCGTGGGCAAAGGCGAGAAAAGCGACCCGTTGATCTGAAGGACTTGGGTTAACATTCTGAGGCTGTCTCCTGCTGTAACACTATTATACGGCTCCACCCAATGTTGGTGCACAGGGCAATGTCTTGATGTTACTACATTTCAGTTTTTCTTAAAATTAAAACATTTCTATAAGCTTAGAGGAAATGAAGTTTTTTTATTTACTTATATACGGCATGAATAAATACAGATTTACAGAGCCTAGCATGCCAATTTATTGTCTTATGTGACAGAGATAAATCATGGATGCAAATCATGCATCAAAGTCATGAAATGGGCTACAAATGCAATAAAAAATAAGATATTCAAAAGTTTAACAAATGGAGGGGGGGGGCGCCAAAGACATACCTTGCCTGGGGTGCCATTTGGTCTAGGGCTGGCCCTGCCTACAGACAGCCCAGCCTTTCTTCTCCACCCCTATGGACAAAACCTTCTCCTGCACCATCCCTTGCCTTCTGCCCCAAATCTGCCTTCCCGGTTCTCACCCTTCAGGGCTGTGGACAAGTCCACACCTGTCCACACCTCTGCTGTCCTTGTACCTCCTCCCAGGCTGCCTTTTATGCCTGGAGCCTCTCCACACCCCCGCTCCCATCATGTGCCAGATGCCCAAACCAAACCCCACCTTCCATGAAGCCACTCCAAGATCATCCACCATGGAGAAAGGCATCTGCTCTGCTTTGAGAATGGATCTTCCAGTCCCTGGTGACCAGGTGCATTATGGGTCTGAACAGTGTTATCCAGCCAGTTCAGGCTGTAAGCTCCTTGGGGCAGGGACCTGCTTTTGGTGCAGGGCAGAGCCGACGGCACGGAGCCAAGCACCACAGTCAGTACCGATTTCATCTGCAGTGGCCGGCACGCAGTTGTGAGCCTCAGTCATTTCTAATCACTGTTTTACTCGCTTTCAATAATTGCTCTATTAAATCTGAGTTAAAACATGTACAGTGTTTGGGAAAGTGCCATGCACAACAAGCCGTGACTCAAGCTGCTCAGAAGCAGATGGCAACCAGCCGGGACCAGTCACTGAACGGAACCACGTGGAGCTGTGCGAGGGGCCAGGACTGGAGCAGACGTTGGTGCTGCAGGTCAGGACTGGAGGTGTGGGGAACTGCGTGGAATAACACATACACTAATTCACCCACAAGAGAGAGGGGAAACAACCCCCCCTTTTCCTTCCATCTCCCCCTTTCAACTCTTCATTTGGACCATTCCAACCAAAAAGCCCTTTCGCGCTCTCTCGTCTGATTTCCTCCCCCATATCCCGGCACTTACTCTTGCAAGGCAAAGGCAGCTGGGAAAAAACCCAGCGTTTCAATGCTTAGCCAGTGAAAACATGGCATGGTCTGGAGTACGCCAATCCGAGGCCAGTGCCAGGGACATTAGGATCAAGGAGTAATTCGGCTATAGGCAGTTTGAAGAGTGAGGCCGTTTTCTCCTCTAGCGTTACACAGAGGCGGCTAAGGGATGTGTATTAATAAATACTCGAGGGTCTTGTGTGAAGTAGCCATGGAGCAGAGGCTGGAGAACAGCAGTAGGAGACTGCCAACCTCAGTCAGCCTTAAATAATGGCTCTTTGCACTTTCATCTCAGCGTCTTCCAGAGATTGTAGGCTCCTCAGTGCAGGGTCTGAATCTTGCTTGGAGTTTATACGCAGAGTGCTGAGCAAAAGGGGACTGTGATCCCAATCAGTGCCTCTGGGCATTATGGCAACAGGCTCATTTCACACACAGGGAAACTGAGGCACCATGAAAGGTTGTAAGTTGCTCAAGGTCACACAGTGAGTGGGTGGCAGAACTGGGAGAAGAACCATGGGCTTCCTCTGGCCAACAGCCTGTGCTGCCTCTGAGGTCACATTCGCACTGTAAACCACCTCATCATCTGCTTGCCTGTTCTCACCCATATCTGCTCCGTGGCAGGGTTTGACAGTCGCGGACGCACAGGGATGGTTCCTGGGGCGGATCAGCGGCCGAACGGAACCAGAGGTGGAGCTGTGCAAGGGGCCAGGACTGGAGCAGATGGGGGTGATGCAGGTCAGGATTGGAGACCAGCTCTCAGCACCTTCCAGGAGGGACTTCACAGGATCAGGCTCAAGTGGAAAAAGCCCGGGGTCGGGGAGTTTGAAAACGGATACAGCCCATATTGCTGAAGTTTCACCAGCAGAGGGCAGTAGAAAGCTACAAATCATGCAGCTGGGTGCGTAAGGGAGACAGAGGGAGCTGGTGCTGTGCTGGTGAAACCCACCCCCTGCAGGGAAGCACCCTGTAGGTCAGCGCTGCAGGAGAGAACGGGCCCTCTTGGTGGGAAGAACATAAGAATGGCCATACCAGTCTGACCATGGTCTGACCAAAAGTCCATCTAGCCCAGTATCCTGTCTCCCGACAGTGACCAGTGTCAGATGCTTCAGAGTGAATGAACAGAACAGCGCAATTATGGAGTGATCCATCATCTGTCGTCCACTCCCAGCCTCTGGTAGTCTGAGGTTTAGGGACCCCCAGCGTCTGGGGTTATGTCCCTGACCATCTTGTCTAATAGCCATTGATGGACCTGACCTCCAAGAACTTCTCTCATTCTTCTATGAACCCAGTTATACATTTGGCCTTCACGACACTCCCTGCCAACGAATTCCACAGGTTGACTGTGCGTCATGTGAAGACATGCTTCCCTGTTTGTTTTAAACCTGCTGCCTATTCATTTCATTGGCTGACCCCTGGTTCTTGTGGTAGGGGTAAATAGCACTGCCCTGTTTACCTTCTCCACCCCACTCATGATTTTATAGACCTCTATCGTATCCCTCCCTTAGTTGTCTCTTTTCTAAGCTGAACAGTCCCGGTCTTTTTACTCTCTCCTCAGATGGAAGCTGTTCCATAACCCTAATTATTTTTGTTGCCCGTCCCTGTACTTTTTCCAATTCTAATATATCTGTTGAGAATGGGTGACCAGAACTGCACATATGCTACTACATATGCTAAACTATCTGTTCAATCTTGTATTTAGCTGTGACACTCTGAGGACCTTTCCCAGACCCGAAGAAGAGCTCTGTGCAAGTCGAAAGCTTGTCTCACCTGCCAACAGAAGTTGGTCCAATAAAAGATATTACCTCACTCGGCTTGTCTCTCTAATATACGGGGACCAACACAGCTACGATAACAAACACAAAAGAGTTTTAAACAGTCTGACTAAAAATCCCTTCTCAATTCTTCATCTGTCACGGTGTGGAGTCCAATTGCAATCATGTGTTCACTTACAGTCACTATTTAGCCACTAGATGTCTCTGTGTGGTGAACAGAGTTCTAGGCAGGGTCTGACCCATGGTAAACAAGAGTCACAAAGGTGGAACCAGAGCTGCTCCTTGGAGGGGACAGGCAGAGATGAGCAAGGGGCCCTGAGCCGTTCTTTCCTCTGTCCCTGCCAGCCAGCAACTGCTGCTCCCAGCCCAACAGAAGAGTGTGGGGGGCGGGGGGGAGTATGCAGTGTGCCAGGACTAGCATCCCTGCAGTGCAAAACCTAGCTCCGGTTGTAAGCAAAACGCAGAGGCCGAAGCTTGGAGAACTGGGTTCGCTGCCACTGACCTATCCAGGGGCCTTGGGCACATCACTCTAGCATCTGTCTGTAACATGTGGCTCACGCTTCCCTCTCCCTCATCACAGGGCTGGCGGGAAGCGTCATTAGTAATATCTGTAAGGGATACAAGAATGATCCAAGCCCCGGGACACCGTAAGAAACCCAACCAGCTCAATCGGTTTAGCTTTTAGCAACGTTTCAGAGGCAACTTGATCATTGTCTACAAGTGGGGAAGAGATTTCTGATCGGAGACTACTCTCTAATCTAGCAGACAAAGGCACGGTGAGATCCGGTGGCTAGAATCTGAAGCAAGACAAATCCAGACTAGAAATAAGGTGTCGCTCTTTAACAGCGAGGGTGATTAGCCGTTGGTACAACTTACGTTATTTCTAGTCTGGATTTGTCTTGCTTCAGATTCTAGCCACTGGATTCTCCATCACTTGAGAGCTTTACCTGGATGTCTTTCAGAGAGACGTGCACTAGTTCCAGCATATTACTGGGCCAGAGGCAGGACTCCCTTGTTCAGATTCTGCAGCCTGTGACATACAGGCGGTGAGAGGAGATGATTTTAAGGCCGGAAGGGAGTGTAACAATGCACGCGTGGCTCTGAGGGGCTTAGACAGAGGCTGCCGTAGAAGGGCCATGTGTTGTCATTAGCAATGAGAGGGTTTCACTTTGTCACTTTGTCCCTTTTAACCAGCAGAAAATTTACTTTTTGAAAAGTCAAATTAAAGACTAACAAAGGCGTACGAAAGCCAGGGTGAGGAAGCCTGCAGTGCGTCAGAGACGCCTGTCTCACTGGCACAGCGCTGGAGATGAAACCTAAGTGGCTCAGAATTAGAATAAAAACAACAAACCAGAGGACATCGGAGTTTGATGGGTTTCATTTTATCCTTTGATAATTTTTCATTTGTATCCCACAATGACATTTCATTTGTGCCTCTACCTGACTGCACATTTTACTCTGGAGCTTGATTTGATGCTACTGCTGCATACATCGCTGGCTCTCCAGATTCTTAACTTTGTCCTTCTTCTCAGCAAATAGAAAGCTTTCTGGCACGCTGGCTGTAGATGCTTTCACAAGCCCATTTCCCCATGCAGCTCATAAGTATTCCTCCGGCACTGCCTTTTCTGCTAGAGCAAAAACAGCAGCAGCAAGACCAGGAGCAAGTAACAACTCCCCAATTTGTTGGTGGCATCCCTGTGCAGTTAAAAAGCCCTACATCTTTCTTGCCTTTTCAGTCCTCAAGCAGAATGGAGAAGGCCAATGATGAGAGAAATGTATCAGCTGCTCTTCTAACTTAATTAGACTCATTTAGCTAGGACAAGAGTAGCAGCATAATGGGAGTCAGGGGCACAGAAGGAGGAGCAGCACTGGCTAGTAGGGAGCTAGTTGTCGGGATTCCTGGGTTTTATTTCCAACGCTGTCACCAATGCAGTGTGTGACGTGCCTGTGCCTCAGTTTCCCCATCTGCAAAATGGGGATAATATCAAGATATTGGACAATAGGTGGGGGTTTAGTGCTGCCCCTCTATGGGCATCTTTGTGCCCTCCTGATCTTGGCCTGCTCCTGGATTGGAGAAGCTCCTGGTACAGTTTCGACTACCCTGGGACCTGTGTGAGCTACAAGCTGTTACTCACAGCAGCCTCCTCTGGCTGCTCTATGGGCCACAGCACTGCTGGGAATTTCTGCTCTGCAGCATGCTGTGGCCCCACCTCTCCACCTCACCCCTACCCAGGGCTTGCAAGGGGTTCCTCAGGCGGCAGCCGTAGGGTGTTTTCTGCTTTACCTTTGCTGGGGGGATATTCCCCAGCCAGGTCCAGGGCTTTTGGGGCCTCTTTATGGTGCGTAAAAGGGCTGGAGCAGCATAAAGGTGATAGGGTTTGGATGTGTGATGATCTTAGCTGTGGGTGTGTGGTGTAAATAACAGCTGTAAAAGCGTGTGCCTGTCTAGCTCGGTTGGAATAGTTCACTCACCGCCATTCCAGTTGTTAGAGCGGGGGCTAATAATAGGGTGTACAAGTGGTTGAAAGACTGTACTCAAAGAGTAGTTACCAATGGCTCTCTGTCAACCTGGGTGGGCGTATCCAGTGGGGCCCTGCAGGGGTAAGTCCTGGGTCTGATATTATTCAATATTTTCATTAATGGCTTGCCAAATGGAGTGGAGAGTCTGCTTGTTAAATTTGCGGGTGACACCAAGCTCGGAGGAGTTGCAGGCACTTTGGAGGACAGGGTTAGAATTTAAAAAGACCTTGACAAATTGGAGAAATGGTCTGAAATCAACAAGATGAAATTCAGTAAAAGTACTGCACTTACGAAGGAAAAACCAAGCGCACATCTCTGAAATGGGGAATACCTTGCTAGGTGGTTGTACCACTGGAAAGGATCTGGGGGTTATAGTGGGTAACAAATTGAATATGAGTCAATAGTGTGATGCAGTTGCAAAAAAGCTAATATCATTCTGGGGTGTGTTAACAGAAGTGTCGTATGTAAGACACAGAAGATAACAGCCCCACTGGTGAGGCTTCAGCTGAAGTACTGTGTCCCATTCTGGATGCCATACATTAGGAAAGATTGGAGAGAGTCCAGAGAAGAGCAACAAAAATGAGAAATGGTTCATAAAATCTGACCTCTGAAGACAATTTAAAAAAACTGGACATGTTTAGTCTTGAGAAAAGCAGACACGGGGCAGGGGGCGGGGACGACCACCTGATAGTCTTCAAATAGGGTCAGAGCTGTTATAAAGAGGTTGGTGATCAATTGTCCTCCAAGTCCACTGAAGGCAGAACAAGAAGTAATGGGCTTAATCTGAGGCAAGGGAGATTTAAGTTAGATGTTAGGAAAAACTTTCTAACTATAAAAGTAGTTAAGTTCTGGAACAGGCTTCCAAGGGAGGTTTTGGAATCCCCATCGCTGGAGGTTTTTAAGACAGATTAGTCAAACACCTGCCAGGAATAGCCTAGGTTTACTTGGTCCTGCTTCAGCATAGGGGGCTGGACATGATGACTTCTCAAGGTCCCTTCCAGCCCTGTGTTTCTATGAGCAGGGCCGGCTCTGGCTTTTTTGCTGCCCCAGGCAAAAAAAAAAATAAATTAAAAAAAGCCGGCCAGAGCGCCACCAAAGCAAAAAAAGAAAAAGAAAAGAAAAGCGGAATGTGCTGCCCTAAGATTGGCTTGAATGCAGCCCCTTACAATGTGCCGCCCCAAGCATGTGCTTCCTAGGCTGGTGCCTAGAGCCGGCCCTGACTGGAAACATGGCTACTAAGGATGCTGTATAACTTTGACCAACACACTTCTTTGCAAACCATTGTTTTCAGGGTGAGATATTTTCCAAGGTTTGGACCTTGGTGCAGTTGGGCTACGCCCTACAGGGAGAGAAAGGAGAGAACGTAAATGGAAAGAGAAGTAAATCATAGAAATGAGACATGAAAAAGACCTAACAGATGACTTGTCCTTTCCCTGCTAATGCAAGAATGTTCCCTCCATTGTGCTTTTTAGAGCTTGTGGCAGTCTGGTTTTAAATATCCCAAGTGACAAAAGCTTCCACAACTTCCCTTAAACAATTGCACAGTCCAAGTGATCTCAGTGTTGGGACGTTTTTTCCTCATATTCAGCCTAAAGTGTCCCTTCCCCATCCTGCATCCCATTAGCCCTTGTTAAATCCTGCTGCACCATGCTAAATATTACCAGTTCCTCCTAGAAATTCACCCCATTCCGATTCTTATAAATGGCCACCACACTTGAGCCAAAATGTGCGTCTATTTAGCTTTTTAAATCTTTCCTCAGTGTTGTAGAGAGCTAAAGCGGTACAAAAGTGAGTACAACGTGGAATGGACTGGGTGTCGTGTGTGTGTAAGACAGCCTCCTGCTTGGGATTGAACCCGGGACCTACAGCACTAACGGCATAAAGTGTAGTGCTTTAGTTAAATTAATAGCTTTACCAGCACGCAGCAGCAGTAGACTGTTTTCCTAGAGCCACTAAAGCGGGTCGTAGACCACAGCAAGTATGGAAGACATGCGCATCACTGACATCTGCTGGATGGAATCAGAACTGCATGACTGCATACATAGTCCTTACCATGCTAACACCGAAGAGAGATTCTTCTTTAATTTTCAGTAGCAAGGGACAGTGCTTCTGGAGCAGGAGGATGTGAATCCTATCATGAGTATCACCCCACACTATTCAGAGTTTTTATTATTTATACTGCAGCAGCCCTTAAAGGCCACAGCGAAGATCAGGGCCCCATGGGGATAGGTGCTGTACGGTCACATAATAAGTGACAGTCTCTGCCTTCAAGAGCTTATGCTCTAAACTGAAGAGGCAGACAGAGTGTGGGAGGAGAACTATTCTCCCCATTTTACAGATGGGGAACAGAAGAGGCTAAGTGACTTGCTCAAGGTCACACCATAGGAAGTTTGTGGCAGAGGGAGGGATTGAACCACAGGTCCTGCTAAGTGCCTTAATCACAACGCCATCCTTCTACTACACAAAGCACAGCTCATAGTGTAGCTCCAACCAGACTCCTAATTAGCCATCGATTTTGGGTGATGTGGACTTTAAATTGACAAACTTTTCAGTGCCTTCTTCCCACCGCCTCTAGGGGCTTTTTCTTCTCCCCTTTAATTTGCTGATAGGTTTCTTGCTGGATGGGAGAGAAAACAGACAATGCAGAAATAATCATCTTTGCAATAAAACCTCTCCTCCTAGACACAGACAGAACACTTTCTATTAAAGAACCGGCGAGGGTGAAAATTGGCTGGCTGAGGAAAACAATATTTGCTCAGGTTCGGTTCAGGTTTATCTGATAGTTACTTTCATATAGTGTTTTGGTCTTTCCTGCTTTGCGTTAGCTTAATACAGTCCCCCCTGGCCCCACACTACATACCATAAAAAGAGACTCCAGCTACCCCTCCCCACACACACAGTTTATATTAAGGTGATCAGACAGCAAGTGTGAAAAATCGGGATGGGGGTGGGGGTAATAGGAGCCTATATAAGAGAAAGACCCCAAAATCGGGACTGTCCCTGTAAAATCGGGACATCTGGTCACCCTAGTTTATATCCATTCTTCTTTATGGCCAAAGAATGGGAAGGTCTGAGAGAGCATCTCCTTCAAATCATAAGATGTTAAAAAATAATGAATGTGGGCGGAGGTGATGGATCGTTTCCTTCTGGTCTCGGAGCTTTTAGGGGATCCACAAGCATCAGGGCTAAAAACATACATTACATTTGTCTTGGAATGGAAGCAGAGATTCCCCGGTAATCACGAGACTGCCAGGGCTGGGGCTTTAAGTCAACTTCCAGTCGTCACAAGACTTGTGATAGTCGCGAGAGGCGGCAGCGCTGGGTTTGCACTAATCTGGGCCCGGCTTCCAAGAAAATTAGCTTTTCATCAAACGATGAATTCCTGCTTCCCAAATTAGGGTGCATTTGGAGCTTTCAGGTTGGAAAACAAAGAAATTCATAAAAAGAACGAGGAGTACTTGTGGCATCTTAGGGCTTGTCTACACTACCCGCCCAATTCGGCGGGTAGCGATCGATCTTCTGGGGATCGATTTATCGTGTCTCATGTAGACGTGATAAATCGATCCCAGAAGCGCTCCCTGTCAACTCCGGTAATCCAGCTCGACGCGCGGAGGAAGCGGAGTCGACGGGGGAGCGATCCTGCGCTGCGTGGATGCAAAGTAATTAAATTTAATTCGATCTAAGATACGTCGACTTCAGCTACGCTATTCTTGTATAGGGTGACCTGACAGCAAGTGTGAAAAATTGGGACAGGGGTGGGGGGGTAATAGGAGCCTATATAAGAAAAATACCCAAAAATCAGGACTGTCCCTCTAAAATCGGGACATCTGGTCACCCTATTCTTGTAGCTGAAGTTGCGTATCTTAGATCGATCCCCGCCCCTAGTGTAGACCAAGCCTAAGAGACTAACAAATTTATTTGGGTATAAGCTTTCGTGGGCTAAAACCCACTTCAGACTTAGCTCTGCTGTGGGCATATGCTACCTTGTGCGGTCACTAGATGGTGCCAGCGTACACATATGTGCTGGAGTCCACACTCCAATCTGCCTCCCCTGGAACCAAGAGGCTATTTAGGGTTAATAGTTGTTTTCTCCTGAATGCCATACACACATTTTAAGATAATAATATTTGATCTTTCCCCTGTTTATCCACATTGAAACTTCCAAGGTTTCACCACCATAATACCTTAGTCTAATAAAGTAATTAGATTAATAAACAGCAATTCAATGTGTTTATTTATTTATTATTAAGTTATCAGGTAAATAGCAAAGTTACTAGGAAAGTAGCAAGCCATATACTTGGTTGATTTAAAGGTGAGCTCCAAAGGAAAAAGACAAAATTGTGTTTGTGCCCTTTTACAGTTTTCTTATAATATAGGCAGCAGACTTGAAAGGTTTAGAAAAAAAAATCCTGTTTGAATTTTACATTAGAAGGCGTTTAGACCTATCCTGTTTTTTTCTGGACAAGAGAACCAACAGGATTATGACATGAAACATGGAGGAGGTGAAACGTGGTTAACTGTGAAGGACAGGAAGGGATTTTTAGTTAGACTTCATTTTTTGTTTTTGTTTAACTCAAACTGCCTGACAAACCATTGGGAGGAAAAGCTCCTTTGTTTAAAATTCAACACCCCGGCCCTTTTTCATAGATTCATAGATTCTAGGGCTGGAAGGGACCTCGAGAGGTCATCGAGTCCAGCCCCCTGCCCTCATGGCAGGACCAATTACTGTCTAGACCATCCCTGATAGACATTTATCTAACCTACTCTTAAATATCTCCAGAGATGGAGATTCCACAACCGCCCTGGGCAGTTTATTCCAGTGTTTAACCACCCTGACAGTTAGGAACTTTTTCCTACTGTCCAACCTAAACCTCCCTTGCTGCAGTTTAAGCCCATTGCTTCTTGTTCTATCCTCAGATGCTAAGATGAACAAGTTTTCTCCCTCCTCCTTATGACACCCTTTTAGATACCTGAAGACCGCTATCACGTCCCCTCTCAGTCTTCTCTTTTCCAAACTAAACAAACCCAATTCCTTCAGCCTTCCTTCATAGGTCATGTTCTCTAGATCCTTAATCATTCTTGTTGCTCTTCTCTGGACCCTCTCCAGTTTCTCCACATCTTTCTTGAAATGCGGTGCCCAGAACTCAATACTCCAGTTGAGGCCTAACCAGCGCAGAGTAGAGCGGAAGAATGACTTCTCTTGTCTTGCTCACCACACACCTGTTAATGCAGCCCAGAATCATGTTTGCTTTTTTTGCAACAGCATCACACTGTTGACTCATATTTAGCTTGTGGTCCACTATAACCCCTAGATCCCTTTCTGCTGTACTCCTTCCTAGATGGTCTCCTCCCATTCTGTATGTGTGAAACTGATTGTTCCTACCTAAGTGGAGCACTTTGCATTTGTCCTTATTAAACTTCATCCTGTTTACCTCTGACCATTTCTCCAATTTGTCCAGATCATTTTGAATTATGACCCTATCCTCCAAAGCAGTTGCAATCCCTTCCAGTTTGGTATCATCTGCAAACTTAATTAGCGTACTTTCTATGCCAATATCTAAGTCGTTGATGAAGATATTGAACAGAGCCGGTCCCAAAACAGACCCTTGCGGAACCCCACTCGTTATACCTTTCCAGCAGGATTGGGAACCATTTATAACTACTCTCTGAGTACGGTTATCCAGCCAGTTGCGCATCCACCTTATAGTAGCCCCATCTAAGTTGTATTTCCCTAGTTTATTGATAAGAATATCATGCGAGACCGTATCAAATTAAGGGACAAGCGAAGTTGAAAGTCCATGGCCATGGGCTTTCCAAGGGAATCTTTCCAAAACCTGGGAAAAAAAGTCTGGAAAATCCTGATATTTCTAAGGATAAAATAAAAAAGTGAGAAAAAACCCTTGTATCTGAAAACCAAACCAAAATCAACCCCCCCGTCAGCCCTTTATATTTTAAAGAAGCAACAAGAGGACACCAACTCGTTCCTATTCCCTCATCAGGTCATCATTAGGGACATAATATTCCTCTTCTGTGGGTCTGATCCAAAGCTCATTGAAATCGGGGACGTTTTCCCATTGATCTTGCTCGTGAGTCAGGCCATTTCTGTCCCTGCACTTGGAACACTGTCTTCTGTTCCGAGCGCCTCCTTCCAATCCCAGCGAGATGTTGACAAACCGGAGGGAGTCCAGAGAAGAGAAGCTAAGATAACGAATGGGCTGGCGGGAGGGATACACGAGGAAAGGTTAAAAGAGCTAAGCATGGCAGAGCGGTGATTCACGGGCTGGGAATGTGAGAACGCTCTGCCAGGATTTGAGCCCAGAGATGGAGCGTGATTGTTCAGCATGGGTGTGAAGAGGTATAACAGCATGACAGGGAGATCTAGCCACAGGTGCTGGAAATGGGGTGCTGCCACTCCCCCTGGCTTGAAGTGGATTCCATCATATACAGGGTTTCCAGTTTGGTTCCATGCCTCTCAACACCCCCACTATACACATTGTTCCAGCGCCCCGGGATCTAGGAGGATGTGGAACAGTCTCCCAAGGGAGGTAAGTGAAACCTCATTGCTTGCGCCATTTAAAGCTAGTCATGATGACAGGGTGTGAAATGCACGACAGGGACTAATCTTGCAATAGCAGAGCGATGGGCCTGGCAGACTAACAGGACGTCCCCATCTCTCCCCACTCCTCTGGGGCAGTTCTTATTTTATTCCCCTCCCCGGCCACATTCTTATTGCCACTGCTTGAAAGGGAAGGTCCCCTGAGCGAGACAGATCCCGGAGCTGGGATTGCCAAAGGTGCTGCTCCGAGCAGCTTATTTCCAAAGAGAATCCTCTGTGCCCCTGGGCTGGGTTTTTCTTGTTCGGCTCCAGTTGCTCCCAGTGAACTCAAGATGGCAGCGACACGCTGAAACACAAACCACCGCAGCTCAACGGGGGTGACTAGCCAAGAAACGCCGCCTTCTCCCTAAGGGCCCATCCCCGCCCTAGGAGATTCTGCTCTTGCCCACCACTCACCCAACCTCCCCTGGCTGCAGGCCTGCCAGCCTGGCCTCTCGGTCTCCCTGCTGCTGTTGGGATGTTAGAGAGGAGATCAGCTGGGTCTTCTGCTCATCCTTTATGATATGAATATTGGGTGATTATTGTTTTAGACAGTAGGGAGCGGCATTACCCCATTCCACGCAATGGACCTGCTGCAAGCAGCGAACAAGGACCACCAGGCCCTGGTAGGGAACTGTGCTAATGCACTGATCTGTACCACCCTTGCCCTCTACTAGACAGGCACGGCCGTGAGCACAACCCCGCTGCCCTGCCGTGGGCGGCGCACCGAGGCTGTAAGTCCCAACACATTTTCCTGTAGCTCAGTGGATAAGAGGCCTCTATTTTGGGAGCAGAAAGTCCTGCCTGCTCTCTCCTCTTTGAGGGTCTTGTCGTCCATGAGTACCAGGTACCATGGTCCCAGGGTAGAGCTGATGACTGTACATCTGCAGCTTATGCAGGGGGGGCAGTGTGGTCTAGCCCCTAGACTCCCCTAGACTCCAGCAGACGGGGTACTAGCTGGAACTCAGGAGGGCGGGGTTCCATTGTCAGCTCTGCCACTAACTTGCTGCATGGCCTTGAGCAAGTCACTTCATCTGCTTCCCTCCCACTGTTTGTCTGTGTGGACTGTACACTCTTTGTGGCAGGGACCGCCTCTCACTGTATGTATCTGAACAGCACCTTGCACAATGGGGCCCTAATTTTGGCTGGGGCCGCTCGGTGCCAACTGTAATACAATAATTATTAAAAAAACAAAATAATCGGATTGATCTGATTCCCCGGGATCACGTCCCAATAAGGTGTCCCTTTTGCCTGCAAGGTGGGCACAAGCCATGGGGACCCACGTGTTCGAATCCATTTAACTATTGCCAGTGGGTCTACAGGGGTGGGAGACAGAGGTTTGCAACAAGTGCAAGAACGCGGAAGGGCCCGCTGGATCATGCTACCCAATCATAACCTTCAAACGTGCCTTTTTTGAAGTTACGCGATGGTATAAAATTGGAGTGAGTTTGGGGACTAACAGATCTGGCTAGACCCTGGCACAGTGCAAATACAGCTCGGCCAATGTACCTCGATCCTAACCCGCCACACCAGCTGGTATGCCAGTCCTCCACTGCCCCCCCAGCTGTCCCAGTGGATCTCAATCCTGACCTGCAACCCTCCTTGCTATTCCATTACCAGGCTTCCATTCAGCTCTTCTAATACAGCAGAGGCCTGACTTGCCACCCTTTGCTACTCCAGCGAAGAGGCAGCAGGTTACACTGAATTGAGCCGTGCCAATTTTCCTCGGACGTAGACACACTGGGGAAAGGATGAGACCACTAAACTCATTTCACAGGGGCACATGGCTAGTTCAGAACCCAGCTCCACAGAGGTGAAAAGTCAGCCCCCCCGCCCACTGTATCATGGTAGCAGATCATCTGTGATGAACCCTGCTAAGTCCTTTCTCACTACTAATTTGCACTGGTGTAATTAACCCCAGGGCTCTTTAATCACGACACGCTTTCGTGACAAGCAGGTCACTGATTTCTCACCGCTTGTGAACACAGCCAATGGCGCGGATACGTAATGCTTTCCATTCATAGAACCCCAAGCACTTTCAAACAGAGGTGTGCTGCCAAAGCCCCACTCAAGATGGGGGCTGGATGGCGAAAGGGGTTCAAAATTGGCTATTACATGGAAAGGGAACAAGTAGTTTAGCCTCTACTGACCGGAGCAGAGAGCGAGCAAGCACACCCAAGAGATCTTTATGAGCACCCTTCCTGGTTTTGGAAGGAGTTCAGATATCGTTGTGATGGGCATGTGACCAGAGGCACCAGAACGGGGCAGGGGGAAGAGGTAGTATGGGGGCGGGGCCTCAGGGGAAGGGGCGGGGGCTTGAGGAGAACGGGCGGCATGAGGGCAGGGCCTTGGTGGAACGGGCAACATGAGGGAGGGGGCTCGGGGAGAAGGGGTGGGGCAAGTGGCTGGGGCCACAGTTCAGGCACTAGTGGTCCCTCCCACTTTTACGAAGCTTCCTCCACTCCTGCATGCGACCCTCGGTAGATGGCCTGTCTCCGGCCCACACTGATAGCTAAAGGCATTACCATCTGTCGGCCGTTCATTGCTGGTGGCTCCTCAGGGACAGATGACCATATCACGAATGTCGCCCTTGTTGTCAGTGTG
Organism: Macrochelys suwanniensis; assembly: GCA_033296515.1. Classification (NCBI taxonomy): domain Eukaryota; kingdom Metazoa; phylum Chordata; order Testudines; family Chelydridae; genus Macrochelys; species Macrochelys suwanniensis. The sequence continues at coordinate 335,428,427 of CM065775.1, forward strand.
TGCAGAGGCCAACGTTAGGAAGGGCACATGGGGACTGAACTTCCCGAGAGGGGGTTGCACCAGTTCAGGACAAGGCAGGGCAGTCCCTATCCACAGAAGAAGGAAGAGCCTGGAGAGTGACACTGGTCTCCGGGCCTGTTGACTGGGCACTTAGCCGGGGCACAAAAAGTACACATAAGAATCAACAAGACCCCGGCACTAGTGATGTGAAGCACTGAGGTCCTGACACAAAAGGAGGGGAGGGCTGGCAAAGGGAGCAGGCATCAGGCCTGAGAGGTTTCCACTGGGAGAGGCGCTTTGGCAAAGAGCTTGTGCCACTGGTTATTTACATAGCATGGTGGGAGAGACGGCCCAGACCAATCAGAGCTTTCCTGCCCCTACGTTTTACACTCCAAGGGCCATTACGCTTGGCTGCTTGGAGCATGTGTTCTGGGCCTTCCGTCAGCGGTGGTACATTCTTGCTACAGTGCAAGGTACTGTCCTGATTTCAGTCCGTTCTGTATCTTCAAGGCCACCAGAGAGCAGGGTTTGTCCCACGCTGTGGGCTGTGGCTCAGCGCAGGAAGGTGGAACGCCGCGGCAGACTCGGTGAGTTATGCTACGGACCATGGAAGCCCTTGAGCCCCCATCCTGCTGGGAGCAACAGGGACTCGGTTGCAGCGGAGGGTGGACGGGGCAGGCGCTGTGCCTTCGAGGAGCTCTCCGCAATGGTAGACAACCTTGTTTCTAGAAGGGGCTGAGAGCGCCATCCGGTCCCCAGAGGGACATTCTCCCCAACCCCAGAGGAGGGTGTGGTAATATGAGCGCACCAGTGCCCTCTGCTGCATGAAAACGGAGCTGCTCCGATCATTGGCTTTTATAGCTAGGGCCCGGATCTGCAGTGCCTTTTCTTTCCCCGTTACTTCCCGATTCACCACGTTGTGAATGCGGAACAATGTCCTCAGCATGACGCCGGAGCAGCAGCTTGCTCGTTTCCGGCTCCAGTTCCTCCGCAAGCAGGGTGGTGTCTGAGAGCGGGACTGGATCGCTGGGATGGCACATTAACCGGCGGCTGCACTGGGAAAGGAAACACATGCCTGGATGCGAGGCTAATGCAGCTGGGCAAGGATCCTGAAGACCGCCAGAGGAAAGAGCTGTTTCAAAACAGATGCAGGCACTCTCCCTAGCCCATAATTCTTGAAAGGAGGAATATAATCCAATCAAATCATACACACATCACTTGATCCCCAGGGGGAAGAAACCATTGTGTAATATTATATATATATATATTTGGAAAGGGAAATGGAGCATTTGGAGAAAAATTTGCCTGCTAAATACGAAGATAAGAGCTTGGTGTTGGTCCAGAAGGGGAAAAGCCATCAGGACTTGGCTTGACTGGCTGGCTGCTGCAGGGTTGATTGCTTTTACGACGAAATATAGCCTATGAGATCTGTATGGCATTTGGTTTGGCTGAAATGGACCATGGATTGCCAGAGTAGCAGACAGCAGCTCGGGCAGATTATGCCAGGCTGGATGGGAGAATAGAGACCCCTTCCCTGAGGGCCCAGGGTGTCAAAGGCTTTTTGGATGGCTTAGTTCCCTGCAGCGCCTCTGCGCAGGCAGGATCTGACTAGACACGCCCGGGTTGTTGTTGCTGTGAGTACAGAGGTCTTCACCCCGCTCTGATGTCTGGGGAAAATACCAGAGTCTCCCCTGATGGGCCAGGGGAGACCCTGCCCCAGAATTAGTTTGGAAGGACAGACTGCAGACAAGGCCACGGGCAGCCCGCTCATCTCATGCTCTCTCTCGCCACGGATGCACGTTTAGTGCTGGTGACTGACCAGCCCCGCAAACTGAAACCCTCTCACCAGCCACGGAAAAGGCTTAGCCTGGGCAGCATCAGGGCAAGCTTCCTCCACACCCCACCCTCACCAGTGTGCCTTCGCCCTGCTAGGGAGGGATCACAGCTAGGGCCCAGAGGGGAGTCGGCTCTCAACTGGGTTTGGGGAGCTCAGTCTGTGTAGTTTACCCAAGAGAAGGTGACTAGATCATGGTCTGCACGTGCGTGTGTGGGGAAAAGGTTTCTGAGAGGGGAGGGCCCTTGAATCTAACAGGCAAAGGCATGACGAGAGCCAATGGCTGGAAACTGGAGCTAGACACATTCAGACTAGAAATAAGGTCCGCATTGTTGAGAGTGAGGTTAACGAACCACTGGCCCAACCTACCCAAGAGCATGGTGGATTCTCTTTAAACCGAGTCTGGGCATCTTTCCAAAGAAGGGGCTCGAGCTCAGTCAGAAGTGATGGGCTTGATGCAGGAATCGCGGGGTGAGATCCTCTGGCCTGGATTACGCAGGAGCTCAGACTAGGTGATCAGAGAGGTCCCTTCTGGGCTTAAAACCTATGAATTCTTCTCCAGGCTCGTCCTCTCTCTGCTGAGACTGCCCATGAAGTCAAACTCAGGCCAGCGATAGTGGTTGCTTTCAAGGAGCTCCATCAAACACAGACCTGGACTGCTCCCTTAGCCCTTCTGATTTAGCTGTCATTGGTGACTGGTCCTGTCTCACTGGAGGCTGCTAATCCAGCCAGAGCCCCATCCACCCCTCTAGGTCCAGGCTTTGACTGAGACCCCGAATGGGCCTATGCTCTGGTGTCCCCAACCCCCGTGTTATGTTTTGTCAGAGGCTGAAGCTTGGTGGCACCTTTCTCCTAGGAGGGCTCTGCATGAACATCTGCTAAGACGTCTACGACTCCCAGGATCTTAAATCAAGCAAACCAAAGTTGCTAGAAACCAGGGGAGATTGGGTTGGATGAAAAACAAAATGGTGCAAAGTCACATTTGGCCTTTGCTGGTAACAGACGAGAGTGAACAGAAACCGCTCCCATCTGTAGGCTTGTGGATACCAGAGTGCAGCCTGTCAATCCCAGATCAGAGTCTCCATCAAGTATCACTCCATAAACCTCTCACAGACTCCGACCCCGGCACTCCCTGTGCCCTGGAGAGTGTGAGGTCCAAGGGGCGATTTTGCTCGTGACCAGCCCACGCCGGGCGCTAGCATCGCCACAGTAAAGCTCCCAGAGAGGGCCACAAAACCACTGCTGAGCCCTTGTTCTGACCCAGCACACTGTCAATGAAGGGAGTAGGGGCTTTGCTCCCACACCTTCGGTTCTTCTCCACGAAGCCGGCACCTTAGCTCCGTAATGCATCCGCATATCAGCCGGGCCCCACTCAGGGAGAGGGAGAAGCACGGGAGTGCTAATCCACATCAAACCGGGATTGTCCATGGAGGGAGACTAGACTGACACAGGCCCCAGATCCTTTACCTTAGGGCACCCAATGAACGAACAGCTCAGAAAGACGAGTTGGTTTTGGAGAGAGGAAACGGAGATGAGGGTTGAGGAAGTTGGCCTCGGTCCCACGGGAAGTCAGTGGCAGAGCCAGGAGAAGACCTTTGGGGATCTCCAGAGTCCCAGTTCTCTGCGTTAACCACAAGACCATCCTTCCCAACCCCCCCAGCCCCTGCTTAGACCTCATTACATGCCTGGGCTGGTGAGCTGGAGGGCCCGGCTTCTGTACCCCATCACCAATCCCCAGAGCCCCGTTGTCTCTCTAATCCATCTCTTCGGCACGGTTCCCTGCCGCACTCGGCGAGAACAGGGGCTGCTGGTGCTGTGGAATAATTAGAGTGCCACAGGATGCTTAGTATTCTGTCTACGGCTCTGCTTTTGCTCAGGGCTCCGGGAAAAGGCTCCAGCAAGAGAGAAACAGTTTCCTTGTCTTCTATTTCATCCTCTCTGGGCTCACCTGGGCCTCCCCTGAAGGAGATCAGAGCCTCCCCAGGGAGGCCGGCCTCCCGGCTTGCGTTACACCACAGAGGCATTGTCTTCCCCTCTCCCTACGGCTGTGCCACTCCCTGGAGCAGCAGCGAGAAGGGCTTTGACGGAGGCTGCAGAACCAGGGCAGGGGGAAAGGGCAGACACTTACCCCCCACCCCCTGTCCTGATTTTTTACACTTGCTGTCTGGTCACCCTACTTATGCCCCCCCCCCCCCCCCGAAGGGAACAGAAGCAGCAGGGCCTAGCAGGGAACCAAGAGCCTGAGCTTCAGAGCCCCCTGCGTGTGGTACAGGAGTTTGGGCGAGTCGCTCAGCACTACATGGGGTGGGGGGTATTTGAAGGCCCTGTCATGCCCTCTGCTGCAAAGAGGGGAGGGGAACCAGCTGAGTGGAGGGAGGATCCCACAGAGAAGCCCTTGGGGCAGGGCCTCCAGGGTGTGTGTGACTGGACAGGGTGGGATTGGCCAGGTGACAGCTGCTCCTGGCATCATTCCTCAGCAAGCCTGCAGTGAGACACCAGTGGGGATCAATGTTGATCCTGTCTGCCCACCATCTAGGGCAGTGGTCCCCAAACTTTTTCGGTTGTGACCCCCTTTACCTGGTCTGTGCTACCCTGGGAGCCGCGGTTGGGAGCTGAGGGCCACAGGCGGGGCTCGGAGCCAGGGGCCATGGCCGGGAGCGGGACTATGGGCAGGGCCAGAGCTGTGGCTGGGGAGAGTAGGCAGTATTTAGGGATCTGAGTCCTGGCCAAATTCCAGTTTGAGTAATTGCATTCACTACCTCCCTGAATTCCTGCCTGCCGTTTCCAATGGCTACAGTATTCGCTACTTCCTGTCATGAACCGTTGGGTTGGATTGTTTTTACAATGTTAAACAGCTGCCATGTTCCACTCCAGAGGTGACTGCTTTTCGGTGGTGGGTGAAGCTATTCCCTTACACATACTCTGTACATTTCAGTGTGTTAATAATAATTTGTATTGCAGTATTACCTAAGGGCCCCAACCATGACAGAGCCCTATTCCACCAGCTGTGGTACATAAAGAGAGTAATAGACAGTCCCTACCTAAAGAGTTACAGTCTAAATAAATAAGACAGGCGAAGGCTGGGAGAAAGGGAGTGTTGCAAGCTACAACTGGGGAACTGACACACAGAGGTTCAGGGACTTGCCCAAGATCACCCGGCGAGTCTGTGGCAGGGCTGGGAATTTCTTTTAACCCAGATCTCCCGACGGCCAGTCCAGTGCCTCAACCACAGAATCATCCGTCCTCTAAAGTAATTTATGATGAAAGCTGCCAGAGAGATGTAGGAATGGTATTGTCATTATTGCTCCATGGCACTGCAGCTACTTGGGGTGTAGTTTCCAATGAGATCCAAGGGTCCCTATTAGTCCCAGTTTTGTGTACTAGGTTTCAGTCCGTCAGTGATCCTAAAAAGTGAATTATGTTGCAGGTGGCACCAGGCTGGGGGAAGCTGCCAACTCCCAGGAGAACAGAGGGGAAAATAAACCAGATCTAGAGGGATTAGAGGAGTTGGCAGGAATGAATACAATGAGATTCAGCCAAGGAATATGCATCCAATGTGGAGTAAGCCCCGGCGCAGTTCTATGAAGGGATTGAGATGCCTGGAGAGCAGAAATGCTTTGGAAAGGCCCAGGGCAATACAGCAGGGCACTCACGTCGTATGGAGCTTACAGTGTGACGTGATGATAAAAAGTTACTGCGGCACCGGGCTATGAATGCAGAGGTAATAGAGCAGGCAGCCCAGGGGTTCTCCCTATTTGTAAGAATGCGTGCGAGATGGCAGGGACCCAGACAAGGACAAGAGGTTGGCCGGACCTGGTTTGTGATGCAAGGCTAGAAGAAGCTAAGAGGATATCTGATGCCTTGAAGCGAACACCTCACTGAAAACAAAAAGGCCGTTGTGGAGCAAGCACCTGACCCCGTGCAAACCACCGGGCTGAGCCTGGCTATGATAGAGCTACCACCATGCTGTGGAGGGCTTAGTGGGCTGGAACACTTGATAATCATAGAATATCAGGGTTGGAAGGGACCTTAGGAGGTCATCTAGTCCAACCCACTGCTCAAAGCAGGGCCAATCCCCAATTTTTGCCCCAGATCCCCAAATGGCCCCCTCAAGGATTGAACTCACAACCCTGGGTTTAGCAGGCCAATGCTCAAACCACTGAGCTATCCCTCAAAGTCTCAGGTCCCAGTATGGTCAGTTCACCCCTTTGTCCTTCTGAGGTGCACACGGAGTTCCGTGCCATTTACTCCCACAGCTAAGGTACTGCCGGGGCATTAAGGCTCCCACTACACTTGCTGGAAGAACTGGGCTTTGTCCTGTGTCCTTGGCTAGATCAGCTCCCTTCCCCACGCTGCTTCTAGCAATGTGCCCGCTGCCCGGCTAGTCCATTCTACCCCACAACTGGCTGCACCTCAGTGGTGGCACAGACAAGCCTTTGAGACGGCAGACACCATATGAGCATAAGACCGCTGCTATCTGAGCCGCATCCAGGCAGTGGTTGTCAGGTCCAGGACCAATACACCCCTGGGTCCCAAGGTCTGACCCATTGTCTTGTCATAGCCTAGCCAAATTCATCCCTCCGCCCACCCATAGATTTTAAACCACTGCTCTAATCTGCTTCCTGCAGGCTGGGCTCAGCACCCCACCCTAAACAAACAGAGCCCACCCTCGGTACAGCTTGAACAGCAGCTAACATCTGAGTCTGGTGAAACGGGCATTTCCAGCTACTATCAGCTCCCTGCCCACAAACCACCCCTAGCATCAACCAGCCAAGCCACCGGGCCACAAGCTTCTCTTATAGTTTGCTGAGGAAACTTAATTCAGATCAGCTGCTGCTCCTGGACTTAGAGCCTGCAGCTGTGGTTGTCCTGCTAGCAGAGAGTGTTAACCCTTTCCTTGCCCATCCTCGGCGACGGCACAGCCACCCCGTGGCATTGTTATTGTTAGGGCAAGGTTAATAAAGAACAGGCCTGTCTTTAACCAGCAGACACTCCATGTGCTGCTGTTAATCAAGGAGCTGTGATGGAGCAGAGATGGAGATCGCTGTCATCACAATGAATCCTTTGCCCTCTATACAAGGATCTCAAAGAGGCTAATTCCTAACATGCCTTTGAGGTGGGTAAAAGCAGTGGAGCCTTCTTAGACATGAAATTTTATTTAACCTGTGGGAGTTTCACTTCAGCAAGAAAGGCCCTGGCCTTTTTTTGGGATATGTGTGTGTGTGGGGAATCTGTTTCCTACATGGGGGCTCAGACCAGTCTAAGGAAGGTCAGGATTATGCACATTACAGATGGGGAAACTGAGGCACAAAATAATTATACTCACTAAGCCGGCAGCTGCTCCGTGGGCTCAGGGGAGTGGAGCTTCTTCAGAGAGAATTTGCAAGGCAGCCACTTGGATTCGGTCTTGTGAATTCACTAGACATCCCAAGACTGATGGCCTACACACCCCAATTCCTATCCACTGCAGCCTGGCATCTTCAGATCCCTGCTTTGGGAGGAAGGTCCTACGCGCAGGGGTAACATTTTAAAAGAGAATTCATACTCCCATGACCCTGTGGAGCCTTGAGAAAATATTTTGCTTTATTTCCCCTGCGAGGACCCGACTCTGCATTGCTAGTCATTTCCCACGGGCTGTCTGCCACGCAGCCATCAGAGCGCGAGGAAAGCTGTTCTCACCTGTGAATTTTTTTGCTCTGATGAAAGCAGCACTGGCAGGATGATCCCAGCCATGTGATTGGATATGATGGATGGCTGCAAAGTCGTTGAAAGCAACGTTTTCCCCATGATCTCTTTAAATATTAATGGGTCGTGGTAGCTCATCTATGATTTTGTGTGTCTGTTTATGCCGGCTCGGAACAGGAGTTGTGGTCTTGGCAGGTAAGCAGTGATGGGGTGATATTTAAGATACTCAGTTTCCCATTAACAAGCTTTATAAGGGCTCTTCTGGCCTGGAGAGCCAAGTGCATCATGGGAAGTAGGCACGTAGCTAGGACACTGGACTGGGATTCAAGACACCTGGGTTCCCAGCAAGTTACATCCTCTTTCTCTGTTTCAGTTTCCCCTCTGTGCACTGGGGGTAACCATATTCACCCTTCTTTGTAAAGTGCTCTGAGATCTACAGACGAAGAGATGACTGTTATTACTGGTCTCTGTCAAGCTGTCTGCAGTGGCTTAGGAGAATGACTGGGCAGATTGTTAAGAAGCAGGGCACACACCCTAAACTGGTTGTGAGTTCTCTGCTTCGATTTCACCACCCAAGTATCAAGTGTGAACCCCTCAAGCACGGTAACAGCCTTACCCTGGAGTCACAGCCATTCCCCTTGGGTGCTCCGGGCTCTCTTGCCACCCAGGCAAGCGCGCCTTTGTCATGGATGGCCCCTTAAATCACAAACCACAACAATATTCAGACTACTTCCAGTCCAAAAGGACCAGTCACTTACCCCAGGTCAGTTGCACCTTCCATTCTATACCAGTGATTTTCAAGCTTTTTTCATTTGCGGACCCCTACAAAATTTCAAATGGAGGTGTGGACCCCTTTGGAAATCTTAGACATAGTCTGCCCACACCCAGGGGTCCGCGGACTACAGGTTGAAAACCACCGTCCTATACCAAAGACAATGCTTGTAGGCAATCCTATAATAAATTAACTACAGATTTATAAACTAAGCAGAAGAAATGAGAATTATTTACAAGGTTAAAGCCGGTAAACATATGCACACAAATGAGTTACAGTCAGGTTCCAAAAGGTAATAGCGGCTGCTGTAATATGCAACCTCAATATGTCCTTTAGGGCTAACCCAGGCTAAGCACCTGGGGATCCCTTGCTTATGCGTAGAAGTCATACCCTCCCAAAGTCCAAGCAGCACAGAGATATAGTTTCTTCTTGACAAGTCCACGTGCAGCTCTCCTCTTCATGGGTGTGGGGGGAGCAATCCACAATGTCTTTGTCCTTTGATGTTTCCCAATGGCTCATTTGGTTCCAATGGGCCTTCTGGTGTGCAGGACCTATTGTAGGAAGCCAGATTTTACATTATTTAATGCTTCTTTCCTGTTTGCTGAGTAACACCGTTACAGAGGTTTAGAATGCAAGCACTCACTAAAACCTTATAACATGGGGGGAGGGAGAGGGGCAGTCGTTAAGTGAGATTAACACATGCAGCGTCCTACACGCATTTCATAAAGTCTAACCGCTAAACACGTTTTATAAATGTAATGCCCATTCTAACACCACCAGCGTGACAGGGGAGCCAGACTGGTTCCCAGCTCTGCATTTGTCAGTGTTCAGGGAGGCCTAAGGGCCTTGGCGTGAGCTGGCATCTGGTCTGCCAGTGTCACAGTATCACTAACAGGATGTCACGGTTATAGGTGAACTGAGCTTTAGGCCCCTTCTAGTCCCCCTCGAGTGCTTCCCTGCCCCTCACCTGGGTGGAACCCGGCAGGCCGACCTCTCTCAGACCGGGGCTCTGGGCTGCAGCTCTCCTGGGTCCCTGAGGCGTTCATAGGACAGGCCCAGCTCACAGGGCACCTGTCAGTCCATTCATTCCAAGGGCCTGTGACCAGTGAGCTGAGTACAAACAGCATCTTCCAAACAAAGCCTCAGTTATTCCTTCTCCCAAGGACGAAAGCACGCCGAGCAAACCAAGCCAAAGCCTGCACGCCTGGGTCGTATTTACACCTTAATCTTCTCTTGCTGGCAGTGGTAAGTTCCTCTCAGCCCAGCTAGCCCCCATCTCTGACTGGGAGAAAACCGACTGTCCTGCCTGCAGCATGCTCTGTCTTGTCCTCTTACTAGCCAGTCAGCTTTTGCTGATGCTCCCACCCTTTCCTAGGCCCGGGGTTCTGTGGGGGCTCAGTGTTGGATCTCTCTCTTCTCAGTCTCGGCAAAGCACGTCTGTCCCTGGGGCTGGCGCCATGGGGTCGCCTTTTCACGGCTATGAACCTGGCTAGTGTGTTTGCTGGGGTACTTCTCTAGGCCACTGTTCTACCTTTCTGGCTTGGTTCCTTTAGCAGCCCCTTTTGGATCGAACTCCACAGCAAGTGACCCATAAGAAACACCTTCCCACCCCCGAGGCATCCATTGTGTTCGTAAAAGATAATACAGCCAGGCCCAGTTTGTCACCCAGCGCATGAGGATCAACCTCATTTTCAGTTCCCTTGAGGCTCTGGTGGGCGCAATGACTACCTGCCGGGGAGCACAGGCGCCAGCTTTCAGCTTTCACGGGGGAGGGATAGCTCAGTGGTTTGAGCATTGGCCTGCTAAACCCAGGGTTGTGAGTTCAATCCTTGAGGGGGCCATTTAGGGATCTGGGGCAAAAAAAATCTGTCAGGGGACAGTACTTGGTCCTGCTAGTGAAGGCAGGGGACTAGACTTGATGACCTTTCAAGGTCGTTCCAGTTCTAGGAGATTGGCATATCTCCATTCCCCCCCCCCACGGGTGCTTCACCCCTGCTTCGCCCCAAGGTCCCGCCCCCACTCTGCCCCTTCCCTAAAGGCCCCACCCTTGCTCCGCCTCTTCCCACTCCTGATCCTCCTCTCCCCCAAGCATGCCTCACTCCCACTCCTCCTCCTCCCCTCCAGCGCCTCCCACCCGCTGCCGAACAGCTGATTGGCGGCAGGCAGGAGGTGCTGGGGGGAGGAGCTGATCGGAGGAGATGCTGGTGGGTGTTGAGCACCCTTTTTTTTTCCACGGGTGCTCCAGCCCCGGAGGACCCACAGAGTCGGCGCCTATGCTGAGGAGGGCTGGAAGTGTGGTCGAGGGACAGGGAATTGGGTGGGAAGCTGGGCCACTGGGGATCTACTGTGGTCTGTCACTGCATGAGCTTGGGCTAGTCGCTCCGTTTGTGTGTCTTCTCCCTCCTTTTGGGGTAGGGACAGTCTCACTTAGGGGTACCCCCTGCCCAGGTTTTCCCAGGTTCATTCGGAGGGCAACAAAAATGATTAGGGGACTGGAGCACATGACTTATGAGGAGAGGCTGAGGGAACTGGGATTGTTTAGCCTGCAGAAGAGAAGAATGAGGGGGGATTTGATAGCTGCTTTCAACTACCTGAAAGGGGGTTCCAAAGAAGATGGATCTAGACTGTTCTCAGTGGTAGAAGATGACAGAACAAGGAGTAATGGTCTCAAGTTGCAGAGGGGGAGGTTTAGGTTGGATATTAGGAAAAACTTTTTCACTAGTAGGGTGGTGAAGCACTGGAATGGTTTACCTAGGGAGGTGGTGGAATCTCCTTCCTTAGAGGTTTTTAAGGTCAGGCTTGACAAAGCCCTGGCTGGGATGATTTAGTTGGGGTTGGTCCTGCTTTGAGCAGGGGGTTGGACTAGATGACCTCCTGAGGTCCCTTCCAACCCTGAGATTCTATGATTCTATGATTCTTTTTTGAGGTAGCTGCTCTGGGAAATCTGCCAGGGTGCTCCGTACACCCAGCCAGCTGGCCGCTTTTATGGGCTCAGGATCGTGCCGGATAGCCTGTTTTTTTTGTTACCTCAGAGGTGGCAACCCTATTCTTACTATGTGTATGCACAGTGCCGGACACAATGATCTCCTATGGCGCCTCTACATGCTACCAAACTACAAATAATTAATAACGGCTCCATCAGCGAGAGGAAATTCACAAAGAAGGGGTGAAGATGAAAATCCTAAAATAGTTAGTGGGGCCTCTTGGTGTTACTGTCACGTAAGTAATAATGCAACAGATTAACTCTATCTTGGCCTATCACAAACTCTGCTAATCCCACAGTGGGGCCATTTAGTCCGTTTTATTTATTTAAAAGAAGAAAGCCCGTGTGCTGGAGTAAGGGTTACATATGGGTGAGGCTGTTTTCTCGGATGGATTTGTGTCTTGGGTGGGTTTTGCCTTCCGGGTCACCATGTTGCAATTTCTATTGCTGAATTTCTGGGCATGTGGTTACAAGCTGAGACTCTGATGTAATCAAGAGACTCCAGCATGCTGGGCCCTACACACAGGCCTATGGTACCTCCACCTTAATCCATCCGAGAGGAGAGTTACACCCGAGGAAGAGATGGGGTGTTGGCTCGGAATGTACCCGCCAACTGTTAAAAACGCTCTTTCAAGGTCAGGCTAGCGGAAAGCATCCATCACCTCTGGGACTGTGGGTGGTGCTTGGGTTTATGGGCGGGGCCACCTTTCCCGCCCCTTGCCAGTCTGACCCCTGCACATAACCACAGCAAACCCCAAACTAGCTGATAGCCATAATTGAAAATGGTCTCGAGGGCTTTTTATTTTGGTTTTTCTGTGCTATCTAGTAATCCCTTTCTCTACACAGGATTGATAGCTGTGCCGAGAATTACCTCGTGTTTTCTTCACTCACAGCCCCCTAACTAGCAACAGCAGCGGCCATGCAAAAAAGGCAGCATGTTAGAACAATGATCTCTGTTGTCATCGTTGTCGTTCTTTTGATGCCGAACAAAAGGCAGGACACTCCCTTTGTATCACCTTCAGTACTGTGTGTCAGCAGTCAATGCTGCAGATGTTGACTTAGCCCTGATGCTAGCAGGGGCCTTTAATACCTTTCAGATACGACAACAAAGAACAGATGCCAGTTCATTGAGACTGGAGAGAGATGTTTTGATCTGGGTTTTGGAAATAAAGGCAGCATGAAAATGCATTTCCAATTTTATAGGTTTTTGTTCCCCCTGGAATGCATATTAAATGCTGTTAGCCTGTTATCCTTGACCTTTTGAGCCTGTGAATTTGAAAATCCAATTCCCTGTGAAAAGCAATGAATACAATCTGGACTTTGAAGAAAATGCCAATGTGTGCGTTATTTCCTTTGCAGACTCTGCAAGAGACTACAACAAGCGGAAATGAGGCTTCAGCACAACTTGGGCGGAATAAGTCAACTTGGAAAGAGGTGTCTCTGCCTCCTTTCAAGATGGAGGGCTTGTAAACTCTGCTGTTGGAGATTTTGAAGAGCAGGTTAGATAAACACCCGTCAGGAATGGTCTAGATCAGGGGTAGGCAACCTATGGCACGAGCTGATTTTCAGTGGCACTCACACTGCCCAGGTCCTGGCCACCGGTCCAGGGGGCTCTGCATTTTAATTTAATTTTAAATGAAGCTTCTTAAAAATTTTAAAAACCTTATTTACTTTACATACAAAAATAGTTTAGTTATATATTATAGACTTGTAGACAGAGACCTTCTAAAAATGTTAAAATGTATTACTGGCACACGAAACCTTAAATTAGAGTGAATAAATGAAGACTCGGCACACCACTTCTGAAAGGTTGCTGACCCCTGGTCTAGATAATACTTAGTTCTGCCTTGAGTACAGGGGACTGAATTAGATGACCTCTCGAGGTCCCTTCCAGTCCTGCAATTCTATGAGGACTTTATTGTACACCCACTGTGGAGGGAGGGACCTTTGAACCATAGGGAGAGCTTAGAAGATCAGTGCCTCCTTTCTTTGCATTTTGATTACAATACACAGTAAACTTTCCAGTGCTGCCAGATGTGCCAGGTGCAGCCTGCTGGAATGCTCCTCCAGATGTGCCAGTGGTGTCCTGATGGATTAGTCCTTAAATGCCACCAGATGTGCTGAGTGCATTTTGGAAGGATGTCCCTCCCTTGTGCCAGGTGGGGTCTGGTCCCACCTGCCAGCCCTGCTGCCCGACTGCTGGCCCTATGCCCGGCTCCCCACTCCCGGGGCTCTGCTACTGGCCGCACACATGCCCACCCCCAGCCTTTTCCCCCCTCCTGCACCCAAACTCCCTCCCAGACCCCACACCCCCTCCTGCACCCAATCCCCTGTCCCATGTCAGAATCCCCTCCTGCACCAAACTCCCTCCCAGACCCCACACCCCCTCCTGCACCCAATCCCCTGTCCCGTGTCAGAATCCCCTCCTGCACCCAAACTCCCTCCCAGACCCCACACCCCCTCCTGCACCACAATCCCCTGCCCCAGCCCCCTCCTGCACCAAACTCCTTCCTAGACCCCACACCCCCTCCTGCACCCAATCCCCTGTCCCATGTCAGAATCCCCTCCTGCACCCAAACTCCCTCCCAGACCCCACACCCCCTCCTGCACCCAATCCCCTGTCCCGTGTCAGAATCCCCTCCTGCACCCAAACTCCCTCCCAGACCCCACACCCCCTCCTGCACCCCAATCCCCTGTCCCATGTCAGAATCCCCTTCTGCACCACACTCCCTCCCAGACCCTGCATCCTCTCCTGTACCCCAATCCCCTGTCCCATGTCAGAATCCCCTCCTGCACCAAACTCCCTCCCAGACCCCACACCCCCTCCTGGACCACAATCCCCTGTCCCATGTCAGAATCCCCTTCTGCACCAAACTCCCTCCCAGACCCTGCACCCTCTCCTGTACCCCAATCCCCTGTCCCGTCCCCTCCTGCACCAAACTCCCATCTCGGGTGTGGGACAGCTGGTGCCGAGAGGAAGAGGAGGAGCAGGGGGAATGGAATAGGGGATAGTTTTGTATGGCAGGTGGCTCTTCGTATGCATGTTCTCCCTGAACTCAGTTCCCCTGCCTCTGGTCAGGATTCCCCTCCCTCGTGCAATGGAAAGTCGAAGCAGCAGTTTTCCTATTGAGCTGCTCCGCGGCCCAGGCAGACCGAGCATAAAGCCAGTCTCATTCGCTGACTCCGGAGGTCTGAGCAGCGTCTGGGCCAGGCACTGTGATTTCACACTGCGGCTCGGCCAGAGCCGCCATCCCCACCACCCCCTCGCCGCTTTCGGTGGGGTCGCTCAGCGCCCCGCGTGCGCGCTGTGGAGACTCACTCCTTTTGCGCTCTGTAAACGGGCGGCGACTCACCCCTGCAGCACTTCCTGCTGGTCCTCCCGGGAATTAGCATTCCAGCCTCCAGAGCGCCCTCTGCAGGACGGTGTCCCGCTTGCCCCCGAGTCAACTCCTGGACCCCGCTGCCCCCTTTCACACCAGGGTGCTGCCACCTATCTGGGTCTCCCCACCCAGGGGAACCCCCACCCACTATCCCCACGTTGTCTCAGTCTTGGCTACTGCCAGTCACTGTCTAGCCCCTGCTCCCTGGGGCAGACTGCAGTCTATAAGCCAATCATCACAGGCAAGGTGGGTTCTGGACTGGCTGCCTTTGCCTACCCGTGGGCTGCCCCCTGCACACCCAGTACCCTGTTTGGCCTCACCCTAGGCCTGCAGCCTGGGGGTTTCCAGGCCAGAGCTCCCCAGCTCCTCTGGCCTTCCCCCAGCCCTGCTCCAGTCTAGGTACCCTGCTCAGCGCTAGCAGCCAGGTCCCTCCCTCTCTGAAAGCAGAGAGAGACTGACTGAGCTCCTAGCTCACAGCCTTTTAGAGGGCCCAGCTGCGCCCTGATTGGGGCATGGCCCAGCTGTGGCTGCTTCCCCCATCAGCCCAGCCTCTGAGCCCTTACTCTCTCCAGCCACAGCCCTCTACAGGGCTGTTCCAACCCTTTCAGGCTCGGAGCGGGTGACCACCCCGCTACATGCTCGCTCGCCAGCAAAGTGCCCAGCGCAAACAGCACGTCAGGGCATCTGGCAGGGAAGGGGAGAACCTGCTGCGTACGGGGAGGAAGCCAAGGAGGAATCGAAATGCAGCATCCCTAGGCCAGAGGGGCAGGTGAACGGGAGCTGGCAGTGGAGCGGTCGTGGGTCAGCGTGCTGCGTGGATAGCGCCACGCTCACCTCCCAGCGCCCCTGCACAGGATATCTGTAATTACAAGCAGGGATTATGCTGGAGGTAGATGGAATCAGCAGCGAAAACCCGGCGGACAGCAGGGGAGCTTAGAAACCGGCTGCGCCTGTGCGATGGAGGCAGAGATAGGACTAATATAGATGTACGTGCCCCGTGCGTGTGTGTGCGAAACCTACGGGGATCCGGAGAGCAGGATTTAAACTGGAGGAAAACATCTGATGAACACGCTAACGCGTAACAACACGCCGAAAGCAAGCAGAGCTCTGTAATGAATCTCGCTGAGCACGGGGATTCTGCCCAGCGTCCTCGTTACAGGGCGGAGCCATCACGGGCTTCCTACGGGAACGAGAGACACACTGGACAGCTTAAAACCCCGTCGCAGGCACAACGTGGCCAGGCTGCCGTGGAGCAGCGCGGAGTGGCAACGTGGCCGGGTGGAGGGAGACAGAGCAGCAGGGGAATCGGGGGAGGATGGGGAGAGGACTCGGGGGCAGATCCAGGGAGGATGCTGGGAAGGTGGCGCAGGACCTCATGGTGCTAGGTGCTGTACAAACACAGAACAAAAATATGGTTCCTGCCCCAAAGAGCTTACGACGCACCAGAGGAAGAAACCACAAGCCAGCCCAATGTTCCTCAGAAGATATTAGTTACCAGAGTCCTGTTTAAAAGATACTTCTACCTGCCTATCAGTGTAGGTTGTGATTGCCTATAAACAGCGCCCTCTGCTGGTACACAAGAACCTGTAGCATGGTTCATAGGACTGTAGGTTCAGCATGGGAAATGGCCCCGCTGCGGCCTGCTCCTGACAGAATTCCTCGCTGACATGAGAGACGCCGGGTGGTTTCACAGTTTGCATGTGAGCAAGATTCAGCGTCGTTCAACCCCTCTTCCCAGTCTCTGAGCACTGGCAAACTCTCCACTCCACGGAGAACGTTCTCTTTACACACAGAGATAGCCGCTCGTTGCGGCGTCAGTGTGTCAAAATCAAAGTGAGCTGCGACTGTCTTTGCACGAGCAAAGAGCCTTCACTGTTTGGGTTCTGAAGGCCACTTAGGAGGAGAGAGAGTCTAGCTGTCTAGGGTACTTATATGTCCCCTGTCACTGTAGTACCAAGCACCTCACAATCTTTAATGGCTTTATCCTCACAGCACTAGGCTAGAGCAGTGGTTACAGATGGGAGCTGAGACACAAAGAGGTTAAGCGACAGGTCCAAGGTCACCCAAGAAGTCTGTGGTGCAGCGGAGAATTGAACCCAGGGCTTCTGGAAAGCACCCTAATCCCTGGACCATCCTTCCTCTCAGAGCTTCCTCTGAACCCTCATAGAATCATAGACTCTCAGGGTTAGAAGGGACCTCAGGAGGTCATCTAGTCCAACCCCGTACTCAAAGCAGGACCAATCCCCAACTAAATCATCCCAGCCAGGGCTTTGTCAAACCTGATCTTAAAAACCTCTAAGGAAGGAGATTCCACCACCTCCCTCGGTAACCCATTCCAGTGCTTCACCACCTTCCTAGTGAGAAAGTTTTTCCTAATATCCAACCTAAACTTCCCCCACTGCAACTTGAGACCATTACTCCTTGTTCTGTCATCTTCTACCACTGAGAACAGTCTAGATCCATCCTCTTTGGAACCCCCTTTCAGGTAATTTGAAAGCAGCTATCAAATCGCCCCTCACTCTTCTCTTCTGCAAACTAAATAATTCCAGTTCCCTCAGCCTCTCTTCATAAGTCATGTGCTCCAGCCTCCTAATCATTTTTGTTGCCTTCCACTGGACTCTTTCCAATTTTTCCACATCCTTCTTGTAGTGTGGGGCCCAAAACTGGACACAGTACTCCAGATGAGGCCTCACCGATGCCGAATAGAGGGGAATGATCATGTCCCTCAATCTGTTGGCAATGCTCCTACTTATACAGCCCAAAATACTGTTAGCCTTCTTGGCAACAAGGGCACACTGTTGACTCATATCCAGCTTCTAGTCCACTGTAACCCTTAGGTCCTTTTCTGCAGAACTGCTGCCTAGCCACTTGGTCCCTAGTCTGTAGCAGTGCATGGGATTCTTCCATCCTAAGTGCAGGACTCTGCACTTGTACTTGTTGAACCTCATCAGATTTCTTTTTGCCCAATCCTCTAATTTGTCTCCCTGTCCCCCAACTCCTCCAATCTCTGGAGCTCCAGCGAATGCTCCACTTTCGAGCCCCGAGCTTCAAGTTGAGGAGGCGGATGGGGGGCTTGGCGATGGGCCTCAGAGCCTTTTAACACCACGTTCCTATTTGAAACACAGTCCCATGGGTCATAAGGGGCTGGCATCAGCTCGATGACCCGTCTGAAAGGAGTTGGTGGCTCGGTTCGTAGTGCGCCAGCCATCGACATCACAAAGCCACCTGTTCAGCCGACGCTCATCGGCATCTTTGGTCCGAGTCATCACAGAGAGCACAGAGCTGGAGTAGGTCATGGAGAAAATGTAGTTTTAACCTTCAGAGGTCATCCTCGCAAGGACCAGTGTGGGAGGCTGGCTCAGCTGTCGGCTCCCTGTCCCGGTTCTAGCGATAGGGAGAAGGCTTTTAGAGGCAGTGCCACCTAGTGGATAGGGTACAAGACTGGGACGCGGCAGTTGTGGGTTTTATACCCAGCTTTGAGCCTCCTGGGTGACCTTCGGCAAGTCACTTCAACGCTCCCTGCCTCAGTTTCCCCCTCTGTAAACTGATGATAATGATACTGACCTCCTTTGTACCATGCTTTGTGATCAACTGGTGAAAAGTGCTATCTAAAAGTGAGGCATTATGATGAAATAGACCGGCACCTTCCATCAGAACCAACTTCACCCATGTTTGAAGAAAAGACTTCTAAGGGTTGCTCCTACTTACACTGATTTAAGCCAGGCTGGGAGCCCCCTATTTGCTGCACATTAGTAATGGATATTCCCTATGTAGCTCACTCTGAAGAGTCACTGGGAGGAAAGCAGGACGTTTCGAGGGCTCCCAGCTGTTTCACTCAATAGCCCTTCTGTTTCTCGCCGGCGGGAGGGGGCCTGTCCAGTTTTAAAGCTGAATTCTGGTGGGAAGCCCTCTCTTCTTCAACGCCCTTTCATTTCTCTCCTCGCAGCTCTGCAGTCACTGGTGCCTACAGTCACTGGTGCCTGCAGTGCTGTACTCCGCCCGCCTTGCCTCTCTGCCCCACCGTGCTCAGCCAGTGCCTGGGGAGAAACTCTGGATCCCACCAGAGGGGGGCGATAATTCAATGCGGTACCACAATGTGTCTCCTCCAGGCATTATGTGGTATAGCTCACCTCTGCAATGAACCCATTGGAGATAAATGTTTATTTGCCGAAGGGAATGTCTCTGTGGCCAGTGTGACAGGATCTTGTAAGGAAGGCCCTGTGATACTTCAGGCAGGTACTATTGTGACAGATTACACAAGAAGGCAGAGTTAAGGTGACAAGGGGAAGCTTTACTCTGAAATCCTTGGGTCTCCTGGCTGTAAAATCACTGCCTTAATGTTGCGTTAACCTATCTACTGCGCCTTTGAATTCGAAGAATCCCCAAGTGCTCCGGCACTACGTCAGCAGGAGTTACTGCAACTCACATGGACTTCAGTGGCGTTGCAGTGCTGATCCGAGGGCTGAATAGGCTCCATGTATTGCAAGATCAGTCCAGCACAAACCTGTATTTTTATGATACCTTCATCCCCCTGGGAAACCATTTGTTTAGGTCTGCAAAGGTGAACCCCTTGCTCCACTCCTGTGTGCTCCACAGATGCCCAGGGCTGGTTTTGCCATTCAGGTTGCAATGTACAGGGAGACCCTGCTAGCTCTCCAATATGTGACCCCCCCGCCGTCTCTGTGGGTATGTCTACACTGCGTTGTGAACCCAGGTCTTGGGCTTGTGGGCTCGTTGTTTCCAAGACCAGGCCCGAGCGTCAACACTACATTGTAAACCTGGGCTTACAGTTGCTGGACCTGGGTCTCACAGCTGTGCTAACGTGTCCCTACTGCACTGCTTCTGGCTCCGGGCTGTGGCTTGAGCTGTGTCCACACTGCAACATGACAGGACTTGGACCCAGGCCATAGCAGGACATGGGCTCTGACCCACTCCCTGAGCAGGGTCCTAGGACCCGGGTCCTGAGGGCTTGCTGACTGATTTCTGTGTGGGTGGAAGGATTCTTGGGCTTGGTGTGAAGTGTAGACAGGCTGGTCACCCAGAGTATAGCTGGTTGCATTACCTACCCAGGACACTAGATGGCTGCAAACCGCCCACCTCCACTTTTGCACTGCCCTGTGCAGAAACCAGGGATCTCACCAGACCCACCCCCCGCTGTTGGAGGGAAATCGAAATGGGCGAGAAGAGCTGAGGAATAAACCGCTGATGTTGCCATTCATCGGCGGGAGAAAAAAAGAAAAGGGGACACGATATTGTTTGGGTACAATCTGTGTTTGTAATTTTCCACATTGGTTCCTTTTTATGAACACTAAAAAACAAGACAACAAAACGGGCGGCTTCAGTCTGCACGGGGCTGGGAAACAATGGGAGAAATCCGATTTTAATAAACACTCAGCGAGGCTGTAATTAAATCCCGGGTTCTGTTTGGAAAACAAGAATCTCATTTAGTGCACTTGCCCTGTCACATCTGTCACATCTGCACCCGTGTTTTCTTGTGGGCAATTACCGAGCTCTCTGCAAACTGATTAGCAACTACAGGTGCGGTGGTAGCTCGCTCATTGAGAGCTGCACGGGAGGGGGAGGAGGAGGAGAGGGCGTCGTGGGAGCTCCCAGGCAAACTTGGCCCCAGCCCTGCACAGGTGTTACACAGCCTCTGCAAACTGGCGTTGAGATTCTGGAGGCTAAACCTGCCATGGCCTGAGCGCAGGGGGTGCGCAGGGAGCCCCGTGGTGTTGTTCGCGCTCTAACATCGTTGCACTGGTGTGCTAGCAAATGCAAGAAGACTCGGCGCTGAGGAAGAATCTTGTTAGAGCTCCAGATCCACCGTAGTTCTTTGCCTTTAATCCCGGCTCGTCAGATTCGTGGCCCAGCTGGAGTAGCTGGGCAGGATGCTGAGCCGATGGACGGGGGGGGGGGGGGGGGGGGGGGGGGGGGGGGGGGGGGGAAGGGAGGAAATTCCCTCCCCCCCCCCCACACACAGTTTGCTGTAGCCCAGTGGCTGGAATAGCCTCTATTGGTCCTTACATGGCCTTCTGTGTTTGAGGGGCATGATGGGAGCACTGATCCTCTGGCCCCACTCCTGCTGCTCACCTACCCCCTCACCCCCCATGTCCTGCCATGCAGGAAACACACTTGCAGCAGTGATCTGCACTGCACAACAGCTCCCATGTGGCCAGCCTCCCTCTCAACGGCTGTCTCCTGACTTGTGTGCTGGACCCAGCCCAGTTCTGCTGTCAGAGGACTCTGCAGCTGTGGAGGCAAAGGCAGGATTTGCCTCTTGCCAAGTCCCTGTCTCTTATTGCCCCTTCAGGCCTTGGCTTTGCTGTCCCGTCAGACATCACAGGCTGGGCGCGTCTTGAGTCACTCCTGGCCACGGCACTGCCGTTCACCTTCCCGCCTGCTTGGTGGGACTAAGTATCACTCCTCAGGAGCGCCATGCCTCTTTCGTACTCCATGGCATCCATGCCACATGACAGCAAGGTAGAGATGGCACCCACTCGGGCAAGCATCCTAGCTTAGATGCTGGGATCAGGTCACACAGAGAGGACAGGATGGTCTCGAAGCCAAAGCACAGGACTGAGTGTCAGGGGAGCTGGCCACACCCTTCTTGTGTGACCTCACATGATGACCCCTCTGTGCTTCAGTTTCCTCTGGGGACACTGACAGTCCCCATAGTAGGTGGTGAAGCCTACCAAGTGCTTTGGGCACTTGGGTGGAAGGACAAAAGCATTATGATGTCATTTGCTTTTCATACAGCATGGACAGAAAAAGGACCTAGGGGTTACAGTGGACGAAAAGCTGAATATGAGTCAACAGTGTGCCCTTGTTGCCAAGAAGGCTAACGGCATTTTGGGCTGTATAAGTAGGGGCATTTCCAGCAGATCGAGGGACGTGATTATTCCCCTCTATTCGGCACTGGTGAGGCCTCATTTGGAGTACTGTGTCCAGTTTTGGGCCCCACGCTACAAGAAGGATGTGGATAAATTGGAAAGAGTCCAACGGAGGGCAACAAAAATGATTAGGGGGCTGGAGCACATGACTTATGAGGAGAGGCTGAGGGAACTGGGATTGTTTAGCCTGCAGAAGAGAAGAATGAGGGGGGATTTGATAGCTGCTTTCAACTACCTGAAAGGGGGTTCCAGAGAGGATGGATCTCGACTGTTCTCAGTGGTAGAAGATGACAGAACAAGGAGTAATGGTCTCAAGTTGCAGAGGGGGAGGTCTAGGTTGGATATTAGGAAAAACTTTTTCACTAGTAGGGTGGTGAAGCACTGGAATGGGTTACCTAGGGAGGTGGTGGAATCTCCTTCCTTAGAGGTTTTTAAGGTCAGGTTTGACAAAGCCCTGGCTGGGATGATTTAGTTGGGGTTGGTCCTGCTTTGAGCAGGGGGTTGGACTAGATGACCTCCTGAGGTCCCTTCCAACCCTGAGATTCTATGATTCTATGATTCTATGACACCCCTGGGTGGGGATGCAACATGCACCCAAAGCACAATCCTCTACTCACCTAGCTAGAGGAGAACGCCATTCGCCTGGAGCAAGTAGCAGCCTGTTGCAGTGACTCAGGCCAGTCTCTAGGGAGAAAGGGTCATGACCTATCTTCGTGTTTCAATATCCCTATGTCATTGGGAAGAGGCTGCTGTGGAAAGAGAGTGCAGAATTTCTCTCCAAGATGCCTGGTATGTTTCAGCTCCAGCGCTGCTAATTATGTGCAAGGGCTGGCTGAGAAAACCCTGCTCTACCATCTACTAGATGGGCCACGCTCCAGCTAAGAATCTGGCCCTATGTCTTTACCACCTCTCCCTGGATTGCGGTGAGAACACTACCGCTGCTGCAGCAGTGGCTCTGGGAACCCCACGTGTTCCTGCTTTAGCTTTTCCTGCCGATTACTGAGGAGGGGCGGCTCCCTCGCTTTGTCTGCATGAGCCGGAGAAGGGAGGCTGCATTCAAAGTTCATTTACATTCCAGAAACACAACTCCCTTCGCAGTATCTCCTGCCATCAATAAACCGACGCAAACAGAGATAAGCCAGATAAAACAAAAGAAGGTCACTTCTCCGGCGCAATGACATCCAGCGCGGCTCCAAGTGAACTATCTCCCCTCTTGCCGCGTTGAGAAAAGACGCTGGAGCCCTGACAGCTACACACCTTCCCGCACCGCTCGGCAGAATCCCAGAGTCTGGGGACGGGCAGCTTGCACGATCCCCAGAGTGAGACACCTGGCGGGGAGGGTCTCTTGTGGCATGGACAAACTCGGGAAGCTTGCCTTCTTTCGGTGGCTTTGATAGTCATGTAGCACTTGGAAAAATGCCTGAAGCCAAGCCAGATCCTCAGCTGCTGTAAATTTGCACCCCTATTATGGAGCTACCCTGATTTATGCTGGTTTACACCAGCTGAGGATGAAACCCTGAATTCTCTGCTTAGCCTCAGCATGAACAGCATCACTCCAAGTTGTTTGTACCTCCACCTTCAGGGCCAGCTCCAGGAACCAGCAAAGGAAGCTCGTGCTTGGGGCGGCACATCTGAAGGGGCGGCATTCCGGCCATTCCTGGGGCAGCACATTTTAAGGGTGGGGGTTTTTTTGTTTTTTTTTTGCTTCGGCCGCTTGGGGCGGCAAAAAAGCTAGAGCCGGACCTGTCCACCTTGACCTGGAGCGACTGACGCTGTCTAGCACCGAGAGGGGATTTCACTCTTCATTGCCCGTTGAGGCTTTGGCTGCTCCACTGGGACTGCCGGGAGCTGGTGGGTATTAGCTGCGATGGTGTTTTCAGTGGTGTAGTCAGTGATGGATTAACCACTGGGCCAATGGGGCCCATGTACAGGGGCCCCGGCCATCTGGGGGGCCCCTGGAAAATGGGTGCTCCCATGCCCTGACATGCTCTGCCTGCCTGGTGCTCCTGCCAGGAAATGGGGTCGGGGCACGGGGGCTTGCCCCGGTGAGCAGTGTGGGGCAAGCCCATGCGCCTGGATCCCACGCCCCGGCAGGAGCGCTGGAGAGGGGGAGTGCAGGGGGGACTGCAGGTGAAAGGGGTGGGGAGGGGCCACCACTTGCACTGGCACGGGGCCTCACAAACCCCTAATACACCTCTGGTTGTAGTGTTTTAGAGACCAACCCACGAGGCACTCATCTGAGAGCTACCAGCTCCGTTCTCACTGGTCACGGAAAGATGTCAGTGGCTTCCAGTTCCTACCAGCTGAGGCCAGGCTGTGACTGGGGGTCTACAGGAGGCTGGCTCAGCATTGCATTGACAGTCATGCACTCAGGAACGTCCAGTACAATGATGAAGGCAGAGGAACATCTGGAGATGCTTCTAAGACCACTGGGGATAATGCTCCAGGACCACATAGAGACATCACTGGAGGCAGCTGATCCTGGAAGACCTCTTCCACAAAGAGGGGTCCACGTTAAGCCACCAATACCCATCAGCCTTTTCCATTCGCTGTCTGTGAATGCTGGGGCCTCACTTGCACGTACGCTTGAGGAAAGTGAGTTTTAAATGCCCCGACATGAGTGTTCATTGCCGAAAAACCGGGTCCTCAGAGTGACACTCATCCAAGCAAGGACCAGAAGCAATGTCATGTGACTGGCATGACCAATTACAACGAACCTGCCGGCCATGTCAAATAACTGCCCTTTGCGATCAGTCCACCACAGAGTAACAAAAATTCCCACACTGAGGAAAAAATCGGTGAAAACTGCAGTCTCCTGACGGACATTCCCCGAGCAGGAAATATGGCTGCATCCAATCGATTCCCAGCGAACAATCTACCCCGCTCCCAACACCACCTGTGCGCTGGCGAGATGACTTAGTCGAAAAATATCCAGGCAGAGTCAGCACTTCAGGGTCAGCGTCGGTCAGGTGAGGGCCAAGTCAGTTAACAGGAGCCCGAGGGAAGCAAAACATTCTCCCTCCTTCTTTGGCCCTGGGTGATGTGCTTGGCCTCCCCGAAGGCATTCTCCCCTCTGCCTTCCAAGCACTTGCTCCTTTGCGCCTGTTGAAAGGCAGACGGAAGCGGAGCAGAGGGGTCACGCATCTGTGCTGGCCAGGCATCCAGCCAGCAGGGAGCATGCACCTCCTGCATAGATAAACACCTGAGCAGGCCTGAGAGATCCCATCCAGCCGGGACAGTGCTGCAAATCCAGTAGGTTACCCTGGGGAATAGTTGTTAGCACCTTGCCCTCCCAGATAACACCCTCCTCTCCCCCACCCTCCCTCAGCTGCCTCCTCTGAGAGACCAGGCTACCTCTCCTGAGTGTGAACAGGAATTGCTCTTCCTAAGAGCCCGACATCTGCCCTACATCTGACGCTTCCATTTCATCCCCTCCTAAGCTTCCTTCTCGCTCCCTGGGTCATGCTGTCCTGAAAACGACAGCTCTGGCCGACCTTATCTGCACTGTGCCAATCCCCCCTTAACGAGGGAGACGCATACGCACGGCCGAGGAGGATTTCCCACCTGGCCTCCTACACAGACTCAGGCCTCTCAGTCAGTCGGGGGATCAATCCTTTTCCTCTGCACCTGCTCAAAGCCCGTCCAGGGACATGGCACCAGAGTCTAAGCACAATCTTTGATCAGAGATTCAAATAATCCCTCGCTTGATACCTCACCTTTATATTCTAGGGGCGGAGACCAGGCCGGAGCGTGTCTCAGCTTTGAGTGAATTTGTTGCTAGTGAAAGGAGCTGTTCTGAGCTGTGGAGACTGGTATCCTCGCCTAGTCCTCCAGAACAAGCGTGGCATGGCCAGGGCTGGTGGCTCTGTGCCACTTGCCACCGGGCCTCCCCTTCTGAGCTCGGAGGGTGCAGGTGGTAATGACCTGTCTCTGTTGATCCTCAACAGGTGGGAGTTCAATCCCTAGCTCCCTGCTGATTCTTTGGGTGGCCTTTGGTAGCTCACTTCCTCCCTCTGCTCCTCATCTGTCAAATGGGGATAACACTTGTCTCCGCTGCCTGTTTAGCCTGTAAGCATTTTGGGGCAGGGACTGTGTTTGTATGTTGCCTAGCGCCTTGAGCTCAGCAGAGCCCGCTAGGCACAACGGTAATACCCATTCATCGTTATTAGGGATTTGCCCTGCTGCCTTCCGCTGGGGTAGCTGCACTAGCAGAGACAAGCAAAGCCACTGTTTGTGCTGGTGGAGCTTAACCCTGGCTGCACTAGGGCAAACAGCAGCTTTCCCTATGTAAACTAGGCATGCCATTGGGGCAAATCCCCAGTCTAGACAAGGCCTTAGCGCGCTGTCTTTGGTCATCTCAATAGATCTCTCTGCTGTTCCCTCAGTGAGCGGAACAATGTGTGCACTTTACCCGTGACCCAAGCTTTGTCTGCAGTAACCCTTTTGGACAGCTCCTATCTTATCAAATCTCTGTCTAACTGTTGTGTGTCTGCTTGAAGGACTTACCAAGGCAAAGCAAAAATTAGATAAATGAATTGCGCTTAGTTCTGAAAGCAGTCAGCGGTGTCAGGCTTATTTCCTGTGGCAGGGAGTTCCACAGTCTATGTCCAGCCTGTGTGAAGGTTCTGTCTCCGGCTCTCACAACCCTCCCCGTACTGAGTCGTTTTGTTATTCCATTGGAGCGTAGCTGTCATGGGAGAGGTGATTTCTCTGGTTACCAGAGCCAGTCCCATACAGGCCTTTGAATACCAGGGCAGAGAGACCTGAGTAGGGCTCTTTATTCCTTGGGGAGCTGGTGCAGAGAACAGGGCCCTGGGCTGCTATGTTTGCGGTGGCCTGTGATGCTGAGTAGCGGTACCACTGGAAGCATTTTCAGTGGCTTCAGTCCAAGACACAATGAGTTGCAGTAATCAAACCTGGAGGCCAGGAACGTGGGGTCGCTGTGGCCAGGTCTGTGTCTTATAGGACGGGTGTGATCGTCTGGCCAGCGGCAGGGCTGAGGTGGGTGGTTTTTGTCCTTATGGCTATTTGTTCATGCTTTTGAACTGAAGACCCCAAGCATGAGAGCTGACTTAGTTTGGGGGCAGATGCACTTGACAGTGGGGAATGTCGTGGCATCTCCAAAGGCTTAGTTCCCGGCCTCTCTTCTGCGTATCTTCCATCCTCACCCTGCTGTTCTCCAGCTGGCTTTCCTTCTCCAGGACTCCCCCAGCACCACCCTGCTCCACCCGCCCCACGACACCCTTTCCTGTTCCAAACTCCCCAGGCCACCGTCCCTACTCCAGGCTCCCCCCAGCACTCTCCTTTTCTGCTCTCAGCCCCCCCGTGGCTTTCTCCCAGGCACACACAGACTGGGAGCTGCAGAGGGGTAGGATGAGAACATAGAGGAAAGCTACCATCAGAGAAGGGCTTTTACTTTGCCGAGCAGCTCTGTGACTTTTCCTCATTTTCGTTGGACGACAAGGGCCCAGGCCCATGACTCAGGACCATGCGGCTGGATATCGGTCCTCCTCCTCTCCCTGCTTCAGCCTTTCTTTCGTGCCTTGCCGGCCCCAGCCTTCTCGACCTACTCCAGGGTCTTGCTGATGTTATCTGAGATCTCAAATTCTCTCCCTCTTGAGCCTGCCCAAAACATTGGCTCCCCATCTTGCAAGGGGTGGTTATTAAAGGGTTAATGCCATTCACACCTAGCCAGACACTTGTCTGTTCTATGCAGGACACCTGAATCCTTGCATCCTGCATCCATGATTCATGCATATGCGGGTGGTGATGTCACAACATGCTGCCGGGAGGGAGTGGAGGTTGAGTGGAACTCACTCCCAGCGCTGATGGCACTGAGGAAGGCGACAATATAGGGCAAGGCACCTCCCTCTTTGATCCAGTGTCACCCCACTAGCCACTCAGGGAGCAGCATTGAGTTGCACCCCATCCAGCCTCCCTTGCCTGGAGGAAACACCCCAGCACCCAGTACAGTGAGGGCAGAGAAAAGGAAGCAAACAAGCAGTAAATGGGGGTAGGTGCCCAGGCTGTGAGAAGTGGGGAACACTGTCATGCTAGAGGACATATCTATTGATGGCTCCCGCACGTTTTTTGTGGGATGGGTGCACTGACAGCCTTTGGCAGAAGGAGCCAAACCCAGGGCACTGTTTTCAGGGCCGGCTCCAGCTTTTTGGCTGCCCCAAGCACACAAAAAAAAGGGGGGGCAGCTGGAAGCCGAAGCAAAAAACCCCCCCAAAAATGGTGGCCCGCAGGGAGGGCGGTCAAGGTGGCTTGCAGAGGGGTGAAGGGTGTCGCCCGCCCCCTCCCTCCACTGGTGGGCAGCCAGACGCTGCAGCCCGCTCACAGCAGGGCGAGAGGGGCACCCCCCTCCGGCCTCGGGGTGCCTCTCCCGGCCGGACAGGCGGAGCCCCCGGGGGCTGCAGGAGATGCTGGCTCAGCCGCTCCTTTAAAGGTGGCTCAGCTGGGCTCAGAGAGGCATGGAAGGCGGAGGCTGGTGCAGGCGGCATGGTGAGCATTGGGGATCGCTAGTTCCTGCCCCCCCGCCCCCGGGCCGGGGTCCGTGCCCCTGCAGGGCTGGGCTGGGACTGGCAGAGCATGGGGAGCGGAGCTGCAGACCGGGCTGCTGAAGCTTTTTAAAAAAAAAAAAAATCACGGCAGGGCGGCCGGAATGTGCCGCCCCAAGAATCCCCGGAATGCCGCCCCTTTCAAGGTGCCGCCCTGGCACATGCTTTCTCAACTGGTGCCTGGAGCTGGCCCTGACTGTTTTGCTCAGGTCGAGAACTCGAAACACCAAACACGAAGGGAGATTTGTTCCTCTCTCCTCCAGCTGCTGCAGCAAACAGTTCCTGCGGCGGGTGAGCTGAATGCAAAGCACTGAGCCCACGCTGCAGCAGCCACAGAAGTGTGTGCGCAGCAGAGGAGGAGCGGGGAGGCAACATAAAGATAAACGGGTGAAGGGGAGAGATCAGGTTGCAAAGAGAAGCGCCTAATGACGCTCAGATGATATCACCCAGGGTTTCAATTCAGCTGGAGCAGAGCTCCGGTAAATATTTTTAACCGCCCCGGAGTTTTTCTAGCGTGTTGAGGGCTCCGGGAAATACTCTATGAGAATTTACGCCCTGATATTATCGCTTAAGGAGCCCTCGTAGGAACTCCAGCTACCCCTCTGGCTTCAGATCCTTCTTCAAGAATCTTTCACCCTCTCCCTGGATGAAGCCCATATCTGAAGAGATCTGGTGATGGAAATGTCCCTAGTTATCAGTCTGAGGCACAATGGCAGAGAGAAGCTAGGCCTCTCTATCTATGCCCGGATGGTGATAATGGCCTCATTACCCCAGGAGCTTAGCACCTCACCATCGCTTTCGCCTCACAATACCCTGGTGAAGTCAGGAAGTACTATCGCCATTTTGTAGGCGCACACAGTGGGTTGAGCGGTCACCGGGGCTGGCTCCAGACACTCGGCGGGGCGGCCCTCGGAGGTGGGGTTGGTTTTTTTGTTTTTGTTTCGGCGGGGCGGCGCTCAGGGGCAGGGTTTTGTTTCGGGGGGGGCGGCGCTCGGAGGAAGGGGGGTCGTTTCTGCAGGGTGGGGCGGTGCTCGGGGTTGTTGTTTTTTTTCGGAGGGGCTGCTCTCGGGCGGCGGGGGGGTGTTGTTTCGGTGGGACGGCGCTGGGGGGGTGGTGGGTTTTTTTTGCGGCCCTGGTGGTCACAGGTCACAGAAGATGGTGGCTGGGTTGGCACTGATCCCCAGGCTTCTGAGGCCTAGTCCTGAGCGTTATCCAGTAGACTGTCTTTGTGACGCAGCGAGGTACCATGTGACGGGATACGTGATTCCATCTCTGGGGCTGTAGATCCAGCCATATTCACTAGTTCTAAACACGCTGGAAAGCGATGTTAAAAAAAAAAATCAACTGGGGAGAAGGAAGCCTTGTTCTTTCCCTTCATAAATTAGGTGCCATCTCATCTCATTAGGGTTCATTGGCTTCATTTCTCTCGGAGATTGTTTGGAAATCAGCCCCTATCAGCAGCGTGCAGCTCAACACCTGCCCAGCCTGGTAGTAAGTTGTTTTCAGGAGCTATCCCATTTTGATTGCATGTTAATGTGACCCTAATGGCCTCATTAGTTTTTAATTTGTTTGGCCACCAGATTTAGATGAGCCGCATTCTGGTGATAGCATGAGAGCTGGAGAGAGAGAGAGAACAGAGACGAATGGATGCAGTTAGAGTTATTGCCTGGGGGTGCCCAGGGCAAGGCTGGAGTTTGGAGGCTCACGTTTAAACACCTGGCCACTGCTGGTGGCAGTCAGCCATTCATTCATTCACTGGCTTTGCCCTGCTGAGGCTCAGAGGTGGAAGACAGAGAGGGCAAGATCCGAACTTTAGGGACAAAAGCAATCCAGTCGACATTCCCGTCCCAGGGATAATTTACTGCCTAGCCCATATCAAGCCTGATCCAATGCCTGTTGGTATCAGTGAAAAGACTGACACTGAGTCCAATGGGCTTTGGAGCCACCGCGTAGTGCTTGCCAGCTCTGGAGAGCAGGTTCACGAAGGAGGTCCCGCACGGGCTGTAGCAGGAGGCCTTTCCCAGCCGCTTGCCTTGTCTGCATTACACACATCCCTCGCTCCTGACAATGGCTGTCAGGAACGTGGTCCAGGCACAGACAAGGGCAAATGGGGCCCAGGGCCATTAGAGCTGCTCCATCTGTCAACGCCATGTCCCCACACCCGGCCCCGCATCATCCCCCTCCCAGGGCCCTTTTGCAGAGGGCATGTTAAGAGTCTCCGGGAGGGAGTCAGAACAGGGAAGGAAAATTTCCACCCAACGCTCCCCTGGCTTTGGGTGGGTTTTCTAGTGGGCACAGCTGTAGTCCACCAAGCCGTGTGTGTTACACGGTCCTCTGTCTGCCTGGCTCATAAAGACTGTGGGTCTATTACAGCTCAGGGTTAGAAAGTCTGGCTTTTTAGCGCTGGACCTTTGCAGTTCAATGCCGGTGTCAGCTAAAATGGTGGCCGTCACGTCGTGCCAAACCAGTATTCGGCCCAGAGCCTGTGTAAATACTGTAAGGAGCGATCCTGCCCTGGCAGAGGGAGGGGATGGCAGTGGGTTGGGTGAATGAGCTAAACAGATTTCTACGGCCAGTCCCTCAGCGGGTATAACTGGGCACGGCTCTATTGACCTCAATGGCGCTATGGTGATTTACACCAGTCCTTAATGTTTATGAGCCCAGGAAACTGAGCTGGAAATGCAATGAGAAAAGGTATCAGTATCATCTCGTACTCCCTGGCACTGCTCCCATGGGAATTACCACACCTAGCGCCCCAGTCATGGCCCATTTGTGCTTCTGCTTCTGTGCCAGACTAAGGGTACGTCTATACTACCCGCCTGATTCGGCGGGTAGCAATCGATCTTCTGGGATCGATTTATCGCGACTCGTCTAGACGCGATAAATCGATCCCGGAAGCGCTCCCCGTCGACTCCGGAACTCCAGCTCCGCGCCAGGAGTAAGCGGAGTCGACGGGGGAGCCTGCCTGCTGCATCTGGACCCGCAGTAAGTGCTTTTATGTTCGAACTAAGATACTTCGACTTCAGCTACGTTATTCACGTAGCTGAAATTGCGTATCTTAGTTCGACCCCCACCCCCCTAGTGTGGACCAGCCCTAAGGGAGTGGGGAGGAGCAGCCCCAGCCGAGCCCCCCCTGCTGGACACTCATCAGGCTGCTGTGTTTGGGTCCCACCACACTGGACCCATGTGCTCTTAAGCTTCTTTTGGTCTGGGTAGTCTCCAGCACTCTTGCTTTCTTTGGCCTCTCTGGCACACTTCCTGGGAACAGGCTCTCCATCTGGTACCCCTCTTCTGGAAGGGGGAGCGCCTGACCCAGCTGCCCTGGGTGCCAGGGCCAGTGCTGATCCCCTCCCCCAAGACACTCCGGCATGGTCAAAAGAGAAACGGAGAGTTAATCTAACCTTTCCAAACCTCAGAAGAAAGTTAGTTTGGACGTTGGTGTTTGGTGTGAGTTGCATTTTATTCTAGATGAGCGAAAGATACGGCGTCAGGGCCAAAGCCTCAGAAGTGAACAGCCCCAAACTTCCAGAGTGTTATCAACCTGCCCCTGGGTGTGGATTTTGTAAAATAGCCCCTCTCTTTCTGAGGGGCTGACCCAGAACCCCAGCCAAGCTTTGCAGTTGGAACCCCTCAGACCCCGAGCACCATGCCGAGACAGCGGGTCAGGATTAGCTAAAAGGAAAAGCCTCATACTGAGTCACCGTCACTACTGCTGAAAAACCCTATGTTAGCAACACAGCTATAAAGGGCACATCTGAGACAGCAACCTATTCACCTTCCTTATTGTACTACCTGTTCCCCAAATGGGGAATGACACTAGGAAGGTTACTGGGATCCTTAAGCCATACCAAAAAACCCCACATCTCCTCCAACCCCGTCCTCTGCCCCATCTCCATTCTCTGGGACTAAATAGACTCATGGTGTCGCATTGCTGCAGGCTGTGAACAGGGTGTGTGTATTTGCAGTGTGTGTGTGTGTTTGAATCACGCTCTCTGCTGTATGCTCTGAGTCATGGCTCCTTGAGAGATCTATAAAAGATGTATATTGGGCACAGAACGCGCTGTTCTGACACAGAGCAGAGAAAGGAAGGGGCTGAATTCTAGAGAGCAGAGATCTCCTGCCAGGTGAGGGACGAGACAGACTTTCTGCATCAAAAATATCCAATCCAGTTTTCCGCTGCCAGGATGCAGGTCTCCCCTGGGCTCTCCACTTTGTGACAGCAGTTCAAAAGCCCCTGGAAAGTGGAGAGTTTGCAGTGTGAGTGAAAGGAATGAGAATGACTCCAGCTCCTTACAGACACGATCCATTGGAGCACAGACTCAGCTGGGCTCAAATTGAGACCATGGCTTTAAAGAGGGGAAGCTTTGGGCAACCTATGTATCCAGCTTATGCCCCTGTATATAAAGAGGAGAAGGGAGGCTGAAAGCCTGTTTCTTGTACAGATCTGTGCACAAAGCCAGCTCTTTCCAAAGAGACCTGACACATCTCCTGCTCTGATTTACTCAGCAATTACTCAGGGCAGCTCCTACTAACTTCAGTGCGAGAGGGCCAGCTGAGTAAACAATGATGAAGGAGGTCGAGATTCACCCAAGCTTGCCTGGCTTTTCCCCCAATTACTGCAGGCAGCGTCTCCTCTGCACCTTTGGGGATGGGAACCAGAGCCCAAGCCTTTGGCCAAATGCTTCTGCTCTGCTTCTACCTCCCCTTGCAGGGCAGAAGTGAGGACCTGCCCCACCCATCCCGCCCGGGGACCTCCAGCCGTGCTCATCCCCACTAAGGTCACCGTCACGGCTTCCCGATGAGGGTACCAAAGGTAACAGAGAGATCACTGAAGCTCAGTGACAGCAGAATGAGAGATGCCTAGTCTAGATGCTGAGCAGCCGCCGAGCAAGACGGGGTGTTGTCTAGTTACAGTCTATTGAGCAAACAAGATAAAGCCTCTTGCATCTCAGCAAGGTCTACATTGCTCTTGCCAGCTGTGCACTGAGTGAGCCCACAACAGCCTCCGTCTCCATGGTTAGTGTGTGTTTCCCTGGGCTTTGTGTCCTCTCTGCTTCCTGTTAAGCTTCGGGATTAAGATGTCAAACCACCTCACTAACTAGGGTGACCAGATGTCCCGATTTTATAGGGCTAGTCCCGATATTTGGGGCTTTGTCTTATATAGGTGCCAATTACCCCCACCCCTGTCCTGATTTTCACCCTTGCTATCTGGTCACCCTATGACTAACACAAGTTGTGACAGAACGAACCCCTGTGTCCGCACCTTACGCATGATTGTAACAGTCTTTGTGCAAGGCATGCCTTGTGAGGTATCATTTGAAAACCCAGAACTTGCTGATCGATAATATCATGGCAAAATGCAGGTCGCAGTGCTATATGTGAAGTTATAAACACAAGCTGAGACCATGACGAAAAGTATTTTTCTAGAGAACTCTGGGGAGTGGCCAGACCAGTTCCTCAGGGACAAAGGGCAAGCTGATGCCTCAGCCAGGCTGATGGGCCATAACTTGCTAAGTGGCCATTCTTTGGCAGGGGCAAAAAATCTACATCCTAGCAAACAAACAGCACGGAGTTCCCTTCCACACTGACTGTAGGGTTGCCACCTTTCTAGTTGCTGGTAACTGGTCCCCTGAGGGCCCACCCCCTACCCCGTCTCTTCCCCCAAGGCCCTGCCCCTGCTCCACCTCTTCCCTTGAGGCCATGTCTCTTCTCTGCCTGTTCCCCAGATCCTGCCTCCTTCTTCACCTCTTCCCACAAGGCCCCACCTCTGCTCTGCTCTGCCGCTTCCTCCAAGGCCCCATCCTCATCGCATGCTCCTCTCCTCCCCATCGCCGTCACTTGCTGGATCGTCTCCACCTGCTTCCATCCCCAGCTGGGCTTCCTCCACTCTGGGGATGGGATAGGATCTGCTTCAGCCTGACAAGGAGTCTGCCTGCAGGTAGGAGGTGGCCCCGGCTGAGCAGGGGCTGGTGAAGACTAATGACCTAGGGCCTCCCCTCGCCCCACAGTAACCAGACTTTTGGTGTCCGGTCAGTACATCTGACCAGACACTGCCAGGTCCCCTTTTCGACCGGACTTTCTGGTCAGAAACTGGGCACCTGGCAACCCTAAATGGCACCCAGACACAAGCCAAAAACTGGATTGTCCGAACCCGGCTGGGTGGCAACCCTAACAGACTGCCTGTCGCCTTGCTCCCCGCTGGAAACGCGTCCCAAAGGAACAACAGGACTATAAAAAGAAGGGGCAGACACCCCAAGGTGCCCCTCCACCCCCCCATCCATCAATTCACTGCACGAGAAGGGACAAAGGAAGGGCCATTAAACAGAAGGAGTCCTGGACTAAGAAGTTTGGCCAGTAGGACTGTTGAGAGCATGTGGTGAGAAAACTTTGCTTTAAATTTAACATAGTTTGTTAAATTAGGCACCAGTTGCGGTTTATCTATATTTTTCTTGTAACCATTTCTGACTTTTGTGCCTCATTACTTGTGCTCACTTAAAATCCGTCTCTTTGTAGTTAATTAACATGTTTGATTGTTTTGTCGAATCCAGTGTATGTAAATTAAAGTGTCCGGGGAAATTCCATTTGGGGTAACAAAGTGTGGATGTTAGTTCTATTAAAGAAATACAGACATGATATGAATTTGTTTTGCCCAGGAGAGGGCTGGACAGTACAGGACATGCATTTCTGGGTGAAAAATCTAGGACTGGGGGTGCAGTGGGGTCACCCTGAAGTATAAACAAGGCTGGTAAGAGCCAAGGTATGACTGGCTGGCTGCAGCACACAGACCTAGCTGGGAGTAACTTGCATGCTAGAAGCGGGGAGCAGTCCAAACTGGAAGCTACAGCAGCAAAGCAACGTAGAGGGCACACCAAGTTAGAGAGCAGGGCTGACACAGCTACTCCTTGATCTGGATTGTACCCCGGCTATGTCACACATGTCATTAAATCCCCTCATGTTATTAGGGCGGGACTTTGTCTGGGCAGGTGAGAGTGTTCCAGGAGGCAGGGAGGAGGGGACGAGCCCCTGACAGTCATGGCCCTGCTCAGGACCAGACATAGCCCCGGACCTTGGGATCTGGGGGAGCAAAGCGTGTTGATGGTGGCGCTTGCCCCTTTAAAGGGCGTGGGGGTGGGCAGCGCAGAACCAGCATCAGCCTGGCAGGAGGGAGAGCACATACTGCGGTCCGTAAGAAGGCCTAGCAGGGGCCATGCTCTCACTGTGCTCCTGGAGGCAATCTGGGCACCAGGACCATAGTGCCCCCACGGCCTTGTATGCACCTGTGGCAGAGTGCTGGCAGCAGCACCCTGATCACTGGCGTTGCTGCAGCACAGAAAAGGCTGCAGGCTCAGCGGGAAGCAGCTAGCCATTTTTCTGTTGGGGGATTACGAGCACCTGGGTGGTAATGACTAGACTAGTGATACAATTGGGAGGAGCGGGAAGCAGGGGGAGGAGCTCAATGGGTGAGCTGTGCAGTGGTCTTCTCCTGCAGGATACCCAGGTCATGTTCTGTTTGCTGGAGAACGGAGGACGCGGTGAAAGGGAAACAGCCTGGGTGTATTTGTGACTGAGGGACCCCGGAAACGGGCTAGGCAGTGAGGTGCACTGGGTAGCTGAGGGGGCACCCTGTGACAACACTACAGCATGGAACCATTTGTAACTGAACTGATTCGGGCCTGCACTGCCCACCCTGAATTGGTTTACGTTTTGCCTTGCATCCCCTCTAGTGCCGCCCTTTGCAATGCCCTCTGGGAACCTATCCCAGCTCAGCTCCCAGAAGCGGTGCATTCTGGGAGATTCTGCAAGGACACCCTAGCACTGTGGGACAGTAGTGGGAGGATGAGTTGGGTTGTTTCAGCCTCTCTGCCTCTCCAGGCATTAACGCATTTCAAACTGGACCAGTTAAGCTCTAACCAGTTGTTAGACTTGCCGAGAAGAAGTGAGTTCTAACAGGTTATGGGACCATTTGTAAACCCATGGGGCTGGGTTTGTGCAATGGACCCTGGGCGTTAGCTGCTTACATTTCTGCAGAGCAAACTACAGTTGGGTGGGAAACAGTTTTCTCATGCCATGAAAATGTCCACGATTTCAAAACATTCTGTTTCTGTCTCAGAGGAAAGTGAGTGCTGTCAAGGCTTTTTGTGATAAATCAGGGGAGGCACGGGGAAAGAGCCCTAGTCCAGTGGCTTGGGCACATATGTAGCTAACGAAAGACACAGGTTTAAATCCCTATGCTGGGTAATTCAGAATAGGGACTCCCCACATCCCAGTTACATGTATTAATCTCTGGGCTGCTCTGAGGTAGGTTTTGACCAGACATTCCACCCCTGCTCCTGAGAAACCTGCCCTATTGGAACCAGGATGTTTCTGCAAAAAGTTTTTTTTGCTTTCGAGAAATCAGCATTTTCCAACCAGCTCTCCCCTACACCAAGCCCAGGAGCTCCCGAAGCCAAAGCACTTCTGTGCAGTTGGGGGTAGTCAAAAAAACAGCACAAAGTGTCGGCAAAAATGTTCACCAGATTTGTCCTGGTTTTCTCCATCAAAATTTCAACCAGTTAATTACATTTCTCATCCCCCAAATGTTGCTGAGGGACACTGGGGAATTCCTTCCCCGCTTGCCTTCAGGGCGTAGTGAACATATCCAAGTTCAGTCGCTCACATCCAAGAGTTCTTTTGATCCTCTGTCAGCGCTTGGCAAATGCACAAATAAGAATCCCCCCACCCCCTAGTTTAACCCCTGAGCATCATTGCAAACAATAGCATGCCCTGCTGTTGTCTGGGCACACATTCCTTTTGGAAGAAGGTCTATTAGCATTTCAATAGCCTCTCTCTCCCAGGAGGTGCCTTGGCTGAGTGCTTAGTTAGTTTAGCTGACTATTCGAAACATAAGTTTAAATGTACTGTACTTCTATGATAATTGCAATGCATACTGAGCAATCATGTTTTCAGCTGTCACAATAACAAACCGCTTAATATATATACATTGTTAGGCAATGGTCCCGGCTCCTGAGAGGCAAAGGAGAGTTTGGCTCAAAGAGTGAATTATTTCCTTGCTTGGAGAGAAATGATTTGACACAGATAGAGGATAATCTAGGCTAGTCTTTGTTGACAAGTACGGCCAGGACTTGGCCGTAGGTAATTATCCAAGGAGATAAAATATTTCTCCTGGATATCACGCAGGTTTTAATCTACTCTGTCTAGCTTTGAGATCATGAACGCTAAAACCTAAATTCCCCTCCCCTCATCTTCCTCCATCCTTTGTTTGGTGTTTTCTATTATTTATTTGTATTATGGTAGCAACTGGAGACCCCAACCCGTTATGGCCCCATTGTGTTGGGTGCTGTACATGGACATAAGAGACAGTCACGTATCTCTAAATAGACAAGACTGAGAAGGGTGGGAGGAAGGGGGTATTATCCCCATTATGCAGCTGGGGAAGGAAGGCCCAGAGATTAAGCAATTTGCCCACCAAGGTCACCCAGGAAGCGTATGGAGGAGCTGGGCATGGTTGTTGCATATTATTTCTATTATGATAGCACATAGGGAGTTCAGACTTAGATCAGGACAGGGCTTAAATTCAGCCGGAGCTGTCCAGAGCAGAGCTCCAGGAAATATTTTCAACCCCCTGGAGTTTTTATGGCACATTGCGGGGAGGATGTAGGGGGCTCTGGGAAATACTCTATAAGAATTGAAGACCAGGATCAGGGTTCCCATGTTCAGGGCACTGTACGAACACAAAACAAAAAGACAGTCCCTGCCCCCAGGAGCTCGCAACTTAAGTGCAAGATGAGACACCAGGTGGATATAGACAGACAGAGCACAAGGAAACAGTGAAACTATTAAATAGAATTGAACCCTCTTTCTGTCCCTCTCATGGCCTGGGTAAGGGTTGTAAAGGGGAAACCTCAGAACGTTTGCAGTTAAGGTCCAGTTTGGATCTGCACCAGAATTTCAGAGGCTTCCCCCAACTACTGAATCCTCCTGAGTCTGCGAATGTGGGCTGGCGTTCTCCCCAGGAGCACTCTCCCCATGGCTCGGCTAACGTACTCAATTCAGGTTCTTGTACCCTGCCCATCACTGTGCTGCGGGAGGCTTTCTAGGGAGCTCTGTTTCCAGTGATGTCAAACTGGAGGAGAGTGCGCAGCGAATGAAGCAGAGGCCACCTCACTGAGCAGTGCCTATCGAACAGCTGCTTCATTTGCTGTTGCACGGTCCAGCCTGCAGCCTGAACGAGGCTGGGGGACTGCAGGAAAAAGGCTAAGGAATCAGGACAGGCTAGCAGAGCCTATGCAGGAATGCAGGGCTTCTCAGTGGAGTCACCCTGGGCTCACATGCTAAACCCTGCACCCGTCAGGCTAATTGCTGCTGGACAATTATATATAAAGGGGCTGCGTGTTTCTCGCTGGGAGAGTTCCAGAGGGAATCTCTAGGAAACACCTAAGTTTGGTGAGGAAGTTTTGGTGGAGATTTGTATTATGGTCTGACAGTTACCAATAAAGCCAAGCTCCAGGGCACTAACTCAGCTTCTTTTGAGGATGCCGGTTCTTGGCAATCGGCGTGAGCAATCATGCAGCTAAAAGATGCATTGTAATGCATGTGCACAAGGGGGCAGAGCACATTGGTGTTTCTTAGGCCACCTCAACTCTATGAGCTAGGGGTGTGAGTCCCCTGCCTGAGTTTGCAAACTTGCCCTAGCTCTCATTGAGCGAGCGCCAGCATAACTAGTAGTGTAGCTGCCCTAGTGGAGGCACCGCTGAGCCGTGCTGAGTGCACGGCCCCTGGTTTCCAGCGGGTTCGTACTCGGCCCGGCTCAGCCAGGCCTTCGCTGCTGCAACCTGTGCTACTGCGGCGACACCGCTACTGCTACTCGCGCTGCACACAGGAGCAGGGGAATCGCCCCCCTAGCGCGTAGTATAGACATAGCCTTGGAGGGCTTCACTTTGCAACCCGAACAGAGAGGAGTTTTTGCCTGGGATTTATAAGAAAGCTCTGGGGACTATGCTGCAAGGAACAATCCTGCCAGGGCCCCTGTTGGACGGACCAGATAAACCTAATAAGTGTCTCTATAATTTCTGTGTTGAGTCTTTGCACTCCCCCATCTATTGATATCCATCTTTTGTCTTATACTAAGATTTGAAGCTCCTTGGGGCAGGGACTGTCTTTTTGTCCGGTGTTTGTACAGCACCGAGCACCATGTGGGTCCCGTTCTCCAACTTGGGCTCCTAGGTGCTGCGGTATTATAAAGAACAATAATTTAGATGATGTGGTGTCATTAGCTGGAGCCCATGCACAGAACAAGACGTATATTCTAGGTATCAAGGAGAGCAATAATGGAGACCCGGGCTGCGGTGGGACATGCACGGGCTCTTACACTTCTTCTTCCTGCTGTTTTATTTTAGCATTTCTTTATTGCTGTTCAATTAGGAGAGATCTGTTTTTCCCCTCTGATGCAGGCTGGGTATGACATGAGTCGTCAGTGACCCGAGCATAAGACCAAATCGATTGGGTGCGGTGCTAAGCGTCCCTGTCCATTCTCTTTTGTGCAGTGGCTGGGGGTAACGGCTCTACCCCGGGGGAGAGGGTTTCATAGTGGCTATAAAAGAGACGCAAGCACAGGATTTGGGAATGTGCAAGCAATCACCGGAATTAACATACAAACGGCCTGCCCGAGACAGCCAGTGCTGCAGGCAAGGCATCCATCTGGGGAGGCCAGCACTTATCGGCAGAATAAATACAAATAAAAGCAAATGGCAATGGCAGGCATTTACAAATAGGAAAGGGAGGGCGGCTGAAACAAAGGGTGCCTGCAAAGGGCTGCAGAACAGTTGGAATAAGGGGGGGATAGGTATGAGGGTGGGGGAAGGGTTTGCGGCAAGGCAAGATGGACCCATTGAACAGCTGACAGAGTGTTCCCTTGACTGCTTTGCATTCACAAAGCGGGGTGACCAGAAACCCTCCTCCTCAAAGGGTGGCAGGAGATCAGACAGGCTGCTGCAAGAAATATAATCTATATGGCCATAATCCATGCCATATGGATGTTTTAGCTGGGCGTTTGTGGAAAGGGTGGGTTGATGGATTTCTGTGCGGGCGTTCAGGCCAATAACAAATAATGGCCACGTTCCGTTCTGAAACCACAACGACAATACATATTCGATACTATTTACGGCGCAAGAGACCATAATCTATAATGTGTAAAGAAAACCACTGGCGTTTTTGGCCTGGCTTTCAGCATTGCTGTGTACCCACAACTCCCACTGATGTTGGCTCAGTACCTCTGAAAAAATCCGACCATATGGTCTTTATGGTGGTTGATGGCTGTAGTTGTTTTATGGTGGTTGATGGCTTTATGGTGGTTGATGGCTATATCATAAAAGAACCAGAGTCACCTTACTGCACACTATATAAGGACCACATTGACCAGAGGCGCCGACTTTCTGTGTTCCTGGGGGGTGCTCGACCCCCACTCCGCCCCTTCCCCCAAGACCCCACCCCCGCTCCTCCCCCTCCTCCCCTAGAGCCTCCTGCATGCTGCTGAACAGCTGATTGCGGTGAGTGGGAGGTGCTGGGGGTTAGGGGGAGGAGCTGATCCGCGGGGCTGCCGGTGGTTGCTGAGCACCCACTATTGTTTTTCCGTGAGTGCTGCAGCGCCGGAGTACTCACAGAGTTGGCGCTTATGACACTGATCATATATTTTCGCACGGCGGTCTAGATCTCTGCCAAAAAAAAAGGCCATAATCCAGGGGTCTCAAACATGCGGCCATTTGTACTCTACAAATCCTACAATCCATATTATACAACTTCCCAGGCATTGGTGGGACAGGGCTGTCCAGGGGCAGAGAATAGGAACAGGTGGCTTGATAGTATGCTCAAGGGAGAATGGAACCAAGTAGCAAGGGAGTGTGTGCAGGGGGAGAGGAGGGTAAAGGGTGCAAGGGATGAGAGAGGAGCAGAACTGATGAGAGATGAAATGAAGAGCGAGAGGAGAAGAGCAGGTCTGACCTTCTTGTAAAGGGACCCACGACTTATTGCCTTAAAGCAGGGGTGGGAGCCTGAGAAGGAGCCAGAATTTACCAATGGTACATTGCCAAAGAGCCACAGTAATACATCAGCAGCCCCCCATCAGCTCCCCCCTGCTCCCAGCGCCTCCCACCCACTGGCAAAGCCCCACCAATCAGCGCCTTCCTCTCCGTCCCCGCACCTCCTGATCAGCTGTTTCGTGGCGTGCAGGAGGCTCTGGGGGGGAGGGGGAGGAGCGAGGGCATGGCAGGCTCAAGGGAAGG
Source organism: Macrochelys suwanniensis (assembly GCA_033296515.1). NCBI lineage: Eukaryota > Metazoa > Chordata > Testudines > Chelydridae > Macrochelys > Macrochelys suwanniensis. The sequence continues at coordinate 335,469,811 of CM065775.1, forward strand.
GGTGGAGCGGGGGCAGGGCCTGTGGCAGAGCCAGGGGTTGAGCAGTGAGCCCCCCCCGGCACATTGGAAAGTTGGCGCCTGTTGCTCCAGCCCCGGAGTCGGTGCCTATACAAGGAGCCGCATATTAACTTCTGAAGAGCCGCATGTGAATCCGGAGCCACAGATTGGCCACCTCTGCCTTAAAGTGAACCAAATGCTGTGCTTTCCACCAACGCCACAGCGGCAGTTGCCACAGGGATGTAGCGGGAGGGGCGGTGGCACCCAATGGCCTCTCTATTAAGATGTGATCTACAGCATGAACATTTCGGATCCAGTAGTAAAGAGCCGCTGCCCAGGTCTACATCACTGCACGCTGCGGCAGGCCCGGGGGATGGAAGTGGATATATCTGTCGCACCTGCTTCTTGAAGGGTGTGCTGGAGTGGGCGAAAGGTGCTGTCTCTCTCTGACAGGCTCAAGGACTTATTCCTTCCTCCTTCCCGCTTTCAGGACAAAAAGAAGCAAGAGGCAGAGGATATTGTGCTGCTGCTGGCATCAGACAGGTTGTCATGTCAACAGAACACGGCGGAGAGCAGCCTGAGCCTGTAAAGCAGATGTGGATTGTGTAGCTACTCACCAGTCTCCTTTCGGAGCTCTGTGTCATTGAAGGGGGAGCGTTTGCAAGCGTAGTGGTGCTGGGAGATATGGGCCCACTTGAATTCTGGGACGGTAAGCCTACACCAGGGGTCTCAAACTCAAATTACCATGAGGGCCGCATGAGGACTAGTGCATTGGCCCGAGGGCCGCATCACTGACCCCGCCCCCTCGCTGCCCCCGGCCAAAGGTGGCACGCGAGCTGATTTTCCGTGGCACTCACACTGCCTGAGTCCTGGCCATCAGTCCGGGGGGCTCTGCATTTTAATTTAACTTTAAATGAAGCTTCTTAAACGTTTTAAAAAGCTTATTTACTTTACATACAACAATAGTTTAGTTATATATTAAAGACTTATAGAAAGAGACCTTCTAAAAATGCTAAAATGTATTACTGGCATGCGAAACCTTAAATTAGAGTGAATAAATGAAGACTCGGCACACCACTTCTGAAAGGTTGCCGACCTCTGACTTAGGCCATCTTCCTTCCTGTGGATGCACCTTGGGAGTGCATGAACACAGATTCAATTATTTGGTACTGTCGAGATTCTGTTGAAACCTGTCCGAAAATGAGGACCCTAAGGAAATATAAAGTTTATCTCTAGGAGTTTTCCATATGGGACGAGATGCAATCTGAATCAGGTTGTTATTTATTATATTATTAATTATTATTATTATTATTTAAATCAATCCCAGTACAGAGCCATGAACACAAATAAGGTTACACTTTTTGACAGATGCAAACTGATTTCTTAATGCACCCAGACCAGACAGCTCTGCTAATCCCTTTCAGAAAAGTGCAAATTGTTAATCTGATTTGAATGCTTGACTGGCTGCTTTTGTCTTGCCAATTGGTGTCGAATTCACTAGTCGGTGACTAATAAATGAAAAGTTCTGACCAGGCTCCTGCGTGAAATGAATTTCAGATTGGCTTTTGCAGGAATCATCCCTGGGGCTGCTTTCTGCCTTTAAAAAAAATTAAAAGGGGGAAAACAATGAAATAAATAAAATAAAGGGCAACTGTTAATTAAGGTTTAAGAGCTCATATCACTCTGATGACAGGCAGGCGGTAGATGGTATTAGCATATCTGAAGCCAACTCATTATAAACAGACGACATCCATGTGTTTTAATAGTTGGGGAAGGGATATTTAAATATCCAAGTTTCTTCCTCAAAGGAGGCAGTTCTTTTTGATGCTTTTTGATGTATTATAGTCACACAGCCACGGCAGACCTGGGAACAGTACCCAGCTTTTCTAACCCCCCACCAAGGAGTGCCCCATTCACTACACCATGTTGCCTCCCGGACAAGCCTCTTTACGGTCTGTGGATATCTTTTGTAACCACCAGGGACTCTCATCATCCTAGAGACTAACATTTATTTCAGCATAAGCTTTCGTGGGTTAAGAACCCACTTCATCGGATGCATGCCACAGATATTTTTCTTGTTTTCTTTTTGCTGACACAGACTAACACTGCTACTACACTGAAACCTCTCATCATCCTGTGTTTTATCATTTCATCCCAGTCAAGTCATTGTATGAAATTAATTGTTGGTTCCCACAAGCAGGCAGATGTCCACTTTCCTAAGACCCGGTTTAATGGTGACTAGAAAGGCCATGTATTGAATGAGCCCTGAAGGCAGTGCTAGGAATGGGCAAAGCACTGCAGCTTAGATATGAACTGATCTGAGCTTTAGTCCAGGACTTGTACCTCTCGCTTCAAAAATATTCTGTCCAGTTTATTTAAATGCTCCGGAATACAGATTTACTGATCCCTGCCTGTCCAGACGTCCCTATGTACTGACCAACTAGTGTGTTGCTCGGTAAATAGGGAAGTGCTGATAGGGGTTTGGTATCTCAGGAAGCTGCAGGCTTCAGCGCTTAAGCTCCCCAGAGTAGAACCCTTCTTCATCTGCTGTCAAGCTTAGGAGATCTACAAGAATAGAGCCACAAGCTTCATTCTTCTAGTGCTCCTGAGCTTAGGGGCTCTAGGGAGCTTTTCCAGCTCTGCAGCACTTAGGTGCTGGATGGGACTGAAGCCTACAGGTAAGTTGGAAGGCTGGCGAGTGGGGCTTGCAGGCTTCTGTTTCTCCAAAGCGAGTCGGTGCTGCGCATGTGGCTTGGATCACTAGGTTGCTCCTGTCTTTCAGTTTTGCTCTGCTCCTTCGCTTCCCAGTTCCATCTGGCACCAGAAATGGCCAAGGGCACCAGGCGCTGGAGGCCCCATGAATCAAGAGAGAGCGTTGCAGACTCCGTAAGCACAGCTAGATTGGGAAAGTGTACATGAATTGCTGAAGGCTTTGCATCCCATATCCTGATGGCTGGAGTCCCTGAGCCAACGCCCCTCCTTTCCTGTACACCCAGGGCTTACATTCTCATAGAATATTTCCCAGAGCCCCGGGCTTGGGGCTTCAGCCCGCAGGAGGCACCATGGTTGGTGCTTCTGCCCCACGGGAGGCACCTGAGCTTGGGGTTTCTGCCTTATAGAGGTGCCGGCGCTTCTGACCAATGGGAGGCGCCGGAATTCAGGGCTTCTGCCCTGCAGGAGGTGCTGGGGCTCTGGGCTTCTGCCCCATGGGAGGCGCCAGGGCTTGGGGCTTCTGCCCCATGAGAGGTGCCAGGGCTCGGGACTTCTGCCCCATGAGAGGTGCAGGGGCTTGGGGCTTCTGCCCCGTGGGTTTGCAAATATGTACCGGAACTCCACTCCGGACAGCTCCAGCTGAATTTAAGCCCTGTGTACACCATAGAGCTTTGGAAGAAAGGACATGGATGACTCAAGGGATTTATGAATGAGCTGCAGGGGCATTTTGTTCTAGGCCAGACATTTGATTCTGGCCCAGGTAGGAGGTGCCCTAGAGTTTGTAAATGGTCAGTAAGTGGATGGCTCTCAGTCCATTTCCTATTGGACATGTGTCTGTATTAAACTCTCTCCTGTATTACATTTGGCACCCAAAGTGTCAATCTCAGGGGAGGGGCAAAGGACCAAACTGCCCTCTCAGGCCTCCAAAATCGGTCCTTCCAGGCCAAGACTGAGGTGACAGTTTGGGGAAATTGGCACTGCTGCTGTGCCTTTTTTGTGCATAAACTTTAGGCCTCAGGGCTGGAGATAAGCTTCCTTTACCAGCATTACATTCATACACAAAATATTGGCACAACTTTTTCTCTCCATGAAAGAGAACCCTCTAAATCAGGTCCTAAGTTCAAAAAGGTGACAGCCACCCAGTCCTACAGCTTCCAGAGCACACTATCAGGCTTAGGTTTTTATATTGCTCTCATTACCTCCTGGCCTTACACATGGGCTCCCAGCTCTACATCCGGGGTCCTGGCTGCCGGCCCCAGGGTCCCGGCCCGGTGCCTGGGGTTACGCTCCTAGCCCCCGGCCTGCCTCCTGCTGTGGCCCCAGCCCCCTTACCCTTGTCCAGGTCCTCTCCTCCCAGAAACACGGCCCTGCTCCTGGCCCCAGCTTTGGCGGTGTGTGCGGACCAGGGTAAGGAGGCTGGCTTTCAGTACCCCCACGATTAAGTGTTCCAGCGCCACCACATATACTGGTTCAGACTGGATTCTCCAGAGACCAACAGGCAAAGAAAGGACTTTCGGATAAACTTGCCTGAGTTGAAGCTGACTCATGGCCTTCTTTCTGATCCAGCAAGCGGACAGGACCTTCTGTCCAAGGGGACCCCAATCCTTTCTGGGAAGGGTTGGAAGGACGTTGGCCTCCGGAGGCCCCATGAGTCTGGGTGATCTCTAGAAACCTTGTAGCATGCATATAGGAACGTTGATTGTTTTAAATGTTTTCTCTGTAATTCTCTCACCTTAAGAATAAAAGCTTGCTTATCACGGCCTTATAACTGCTGGGAATTACAACTGTTCATAGCCTTCAAAGAGAAAGCAACGTGCAGTTGCTGGCCTGTTTAGGCAGTCTGGCTTGCTGGGGAATAACACAGTGAAGGCAGGAAATTGTGCAGCCTGGAAAAAAAACCTGATCAGAAGGGGGCAGAGACCCATGTCTCTCTCAAGACAGGGGATAGCTGGGAGCCAGAGGCCTCAAAGTGGGTGCCCTCGCTGGACCACGGAGGGGGAATACATGTGCAATTGCCCTGAATTTTTACTTTGAGCACCTCACAATATTTCACATATTTATTTTCACAACACCTCTGAGAGCTATGGAAGTACTATTCACTCCATTGTACAGATGGAGAACTGAAGCAGAGAGAGGTTAAATTCACACAGGACTTGTGGGACAGAGCAGGGAACGGAACCGAAGTCTCAGACTAGCACCTTCATCACTGGACAATCCTTCGTCTCCTATCCAGATCCAAAGGCGATTGGATTTTTGCACAGTACAACCACTAATCCCACGCAATGCCCAGCTCCCGCAGTAGGTTTGATGATTCCATTCCGTGACACTTTGTTACACAGCGGCATTATCAGGTCCATAACACAATATACTACAAGTCACCATTAATTAACGCTAAGTTACCAGGCACTTCTAGGGGAAACGACATATGAAATTGACATCAATGCAAGAAGAGTTCATTATGGTTAATGCTGCGACAACAAAAGCCTGAAGAATTAATGATGACTTGCAAGGCTGAGTGTTGCTATTCATATGCTGCAATGCATACACGCTGACTCCATGGGTGCTCCCACCATCACCACCACATCACCCACCAGCCACCCGCCAATCAGCTGTTCAGTGGTCCCCCTGAGCAGCTGTTCAGTGGCCCCTGCAGATCAGCTGTTCGACGGTAGGCAAGGCGCTGAGGGGAGGGGGCAGAGAGGGGGTGGGAAGAGGAAGAGTAAGGGTGAAGCCTTGGGGGGAAAGGGTGGAGTGGGGGCGGGGGTCTCGGGGCAGAGGGGGGTGGAGCACCCATCCAGAAAAATGAAAGTCGGAGCCTAAGCCTCAAATGTATTGTATGTGGGGTGTATGCGTTTCTTTTCAGTGGGGGATGGAGAGTCTCTGTAGCTTCATGAAACAACTACACTTATATCCTACTGTCGTCAGATGTTTGGCTGCATGTGTGTGTTCTCCCTGCGTGATGTTCCAGCTCTGTGCAGACAGCTGGCCCAGCAGACCTCGAGCGAACCGCCCAATGACCACAAAATCCGTTAAGGTGCGAAGGCGCCCGGCCAGGTTTATTGTTGATGAAGCACGGTAACAGCACTTGGCAGACTCTACGAGGATACTAAGACATGGATGCTCGTGACAATGGACGCAGCTCAGTCAGTGGTGGGACTTTCCACTGCTCCCTAGGCTGGCCAAAGACACTCCCTCTGAGATACATCTTTATACACCAATACAAACAAGTTACGTACTGCCCCTCTGACGTATTAGGGTGCCATCCTCTGACATATTAGGGTGCCACCCATTGCCTTGTACCTGTAGGTTCGATCAAAACATCTCTATCCATCACACTGTCATCCTGACCTTATCTTGAGGATGGGTCAGTGTTGTCCTGTTATCTTTAGAGAATGTGCTGGTATCGAGGTGTTCTGGTACCACCTTCCTGGAATGTGTTTGCATGTATATTCTTGTGCCTAGCACTACTTAGGAATGTGTGTTTCTGCAATATCAGCCCTGTTCTTGCCAGGTTCTGTGAGCAGGGCCTGCCTCTTGATCACAACTTAACTTTGCTTTATATTAGCACGTTTTGACCATTACTTTAGCCCAGCTCTCAGGCCTCATACTGGGTATAGACATTCGGGCTCGCCCTGGGACCCTGCGAGAGGGGAGGGCCCCTGAGTTCAGGGGCATCCACTTTCAAAAGTGGGAGGGCCATGGCCCCTTGGCCCCCCCTGTTCCGGTGCCCCAGCCCTGGCCAGTTGTGGGTGTCTAATTGCAGTGTAGACATACCCCAAGAGACCTTTACCAGATGCATGCATACATACTCCTCCACCTTAAAACCTCAGCAGGCTTCCTGTGCAATATGGAAAACTCCTCAGAAATCCAGCCCAGTGCTGAATATACTCAAAAGGATCATTTCTGCTTTAGGAAAGTGAGGTGCAGTAGGGTCCCCAGCTAGGACGTCAAACTACACTGCAAACAGAACCCCGGCAATTCTGCACACGACCCCTATGCCTACCCAGAAACTCACCCAACAATGGCTTCTGAGCAGAACTAGGACAATTCCCTAGGCTAATCAATATACAAAATGTTCCTGTGGTTCTGATCTCAATCAAAGCAACACATGCTCCACCCCCCCATCATAAAGCACCAGAAGATCAAAACCAGAAATTCAATAAAAACCACACTCCACTCCTACATAGCTGCACTCCCAGACTGAGATAACATTGATACTAAGACTTTTGATGCAAACAGTCCTACTGAGCAACAAATATGCTTCAAACCCCAGAGCAACCCCTAAAAAAACAATATATGAGGTGCTAACAAGATCAGATCAAAACCAAGTAGATAGATTGCAATAGATCGCTACACGGGAGCTTCATGCCAGCAGGCTGCCTGCAAAACACAGACAGACCCCCACCAAGTACAGCATCAGTGATCACAGTCCTGAAATGAAAACTGGAACCCCAAGGATGAATGGCTTTAATGACTCCTCTCCCAAGAGAAAACACAGAAAGTGAAAGACGTTTTCCTCTCTACTTTTCCAGATACAAAGAAATACACTTCCTCAAATTATCCGAAGGTATAAGAAAATCACCCAGTAAAAAGCGAGGAGGAAAAGAGCATAATTTGCCAAGAAGTGAGATGGCAGAAATAGCTTGAATTCAGGATGTGACAACCTGTCGCTGGGTTAGAATTGAACAATAGCATCAAATGGACACCAGGTACAGAGGATCACAGTGAGTGTAAAGCCCCATCAGCCCTGGCAGATACTCGGTTATATAACTTTGACAGCACTTTGCATCCATTTTCATGCTGCTCAAGTTGATTGAATTGAGTTGCCTCTCCTGCAACACTCTCTGGTAACTCTCACACATCCCCACAGACACCCTCAAAGTAGTGCTCCCAGGCCTGCGCTGACAGAAATTCCGGTCCCCAGGGCCAGGGCCATCCCTAGGGAGATGCGGGGCCCGAGGCGGAAGTGATGAATCTGTCACTTCTGGGACCGCCTGTCACTCCTAGGTGCGTGCGACCACTCTGGGCCCCACACTTTGGGGGGCCCTGCGGGCTGGCATGATTGGCCAGCACGGTCACACGCACCTATGAGCCCTGCGGCCCACCCGGGCAATTTAAAAGGGCCTGGGGCTCCCAGTGGTCGCCATGGAGGCTGCGGCTGGGGGCCCCCGGGCCCTTTTAAATTGCCCAACCCCCTGGGCAATTGCCCCCTTTGCCCTTCCCATCAGCAGGTCGTCTCCTGACTGCTCCCATATATCCATAGTCCACCGATTACTAATTGTGCAGATCATGGGTTTTACAGTTCATTGGCAGTTCTTCCCCCCAAATGTTCAAGGTCGATTCAGGTTGGACTGAAAATGAAAATTTTCAAAAGCTTTGGTGAATTAAAAAGTTAAAAAACAAAATAAGCAAAAGCCGTATTGCCGGTGAACTACGTTTCATACGGATTTGGAGCTTTTTTTTTTTTTAACATTTTTGAATTTTTAAAAAATAGAATTGTAGGAAATTTGTCAACGAAAAGTCGTTTTGAACCCAAACATGGAAATGTTTAATTTACAAAATGAAATTATTCAGCTTTTGCAGATTTTTTTCCCCAGCACAAACAATTCACCAAAACTAACACGAAGCCATGAAAGTTTTGGCTGCAAAATTTCACCCAGCTTTACTGCTCCACTTGTACTGTTTACCTCTTACAGCCCCGCCAAGACACACAGGAATTGTCATGCCAGATCAGATCCCTGGTCTATATCTAGCTCAGTACCTGTCTCCAGCACCAGCCAGTGTAGTAAGATGAGGCCCTAAAACATAAACCCTTGTATTAGAGGCCCAGTTTGAGGCCTGAGCTAAAGTAATGGTCAAGACTTTGCTACCATGAAGCAAAGTTAAGCTGTACGCCAAAGGCAGGCCCTGCTCACAGAAGTTGGCAAGGAAAGGGCTGATGTTGCAAAAGTACACAAACCTAAAAGGTACCAGACCACTTGTACATTTTACACAGATAACAAGGAACAGGCTGGGCCATCCTAAAGACAGGGGCAAAAGGGTAATATGATGGATAGAGTTGTTTTGTTTAAACCAACATGTACAAGGTGGGAGGCGGCACCTTACTGCGTAGAGAGGTTGTACCTTGTTACACAGAAGGGTCGCACCTTAATACGTCAGGAGTGATGTGTAACTTGCTTGTATCCGTGTATAAAAATTCACCCCTGAGAAGTTGTCTTTGTCTGGCCTAGGGGGCAGTGGAAAGTCCCGCCACTGACTGAGCCTGTCCATTGCCAGGGGGCACAAATTTTATAGTATGTCCTGTAGAGTTTACGGAAAACTATTACTGTGCTTTTCTTCGACAATAAACCTGGCCGACGTGCCTTTGTACCTTACTAGAGTCTGTAAGGGGGTTCTCTCGGGTCTGCTGTGCCAGCTATCTGCGCAGAGCTGGAGCAGCACACAGAGGGAACACACACGCAGCCAACTGATATCAACATTGAACACAGCAGAGCACCACACCGGTAGCCGTCTAACAACAGCCAGCACCAGCTGCTTCAGAGGAAGATGCAGTAGGCTGCAAAAGGCACATACAGGATAACCTCCCCCAGGGATGTTTCCTCCTGACCCTCAATACACAGAGATTGACTAAAACTCTGAAGCATGAGATTCATATCCCTATTTGAATAAAGATATACTATTATAACCCTGGATTCTAGTGATCCAGACTGTGACAGGGTGTACTTGCCCTGCACTGGGGATGAAAAGATGAAGACAGCACTCGTGGTGGTGAAAGCCACGCCCCCCCGCCCCTCCTGGGCATGCTCCAACTGCTGCTGCAGTATAAAAGGGATCAGCCTAGCTCAGTATGGGCTGACTGCTGAGGAGAAAGGATGCACCTTGCTGGCTCCAGCTGAGGAGCAGCTGGGATCCCGGACCATGGGAGCAGGAGATGCTGAGGCCCAGGCAGGTGCCCAGGTACCTTCAGATGCTTAAGGGAGATTGCAACTGCCACCCGAACAGCCCAGAGACTCCGAAGACACCCCGACTTCAGCTGCAGGAGTCACGGTAGGAAGTAGTCCATGGAGGAACTATCCAGTGTCCCAGCATCAGTTGGCATGTTGCGGGTGGATTCCCCTCTGACTTAGTGGTGAACCCATTCTTCACTACCAGGGCCCTGGGCTGGGACCTGGTGGAGCAAGGAGGGCCCAGGTCCCCCTATCTTACCAAACCCCCTCCTATTGACTTTGACAATAGGGCCATGCAGCCCTGTGGCTGAGGGCAGTCCTATTGCCTCCGGCCACTGAGCTACCATACCCTTTCCCCACCCCCACGGTGATGGGGTGTACTTGCCCCATGACACGGACACATAGCTTTTGAATCCTGCTGAACTCTTGACCTCAATGTTATCTTGTGGTAGTGAGTCCCACAGGCTAAACGTACATTATGTGAAGAAGCATTTCCTTCTTTCAGTTTTGAACTTGCCACCTTTCCTTGTCACTGAATGTCCATGCTCTTGTGTTAGACCATTCGTTATTGTATACACTTTTATCAGGTCCCCTCTCTAAAGTGAACAATCCCAATCTTTTCGATCTCTTCTTAGGATAATTTGTCTATCACCTGCTCTGACTCCCCTGTAATTCTGAAATCTCTTTCCTGAGATGGGATCACCAACGCTGAACATGGTATTACAGAGGATAGTGAATCATTGATTTACACAATGATTTCACATACATAACTCCCTACACCACACATGCCCTCCAAGCCTCCTCCTCCTTTCACACACCAATAATCTCCACAGTGAATACACAACAACCCCAACCTCTAAATACTTTTTCACATGCATACTGTACAGTCTCCCTCTCTCTGTGTCTGTCTCTCTCTTACACACACAGAGTTACATAGCACTTAGCTGGAGATCAAAGCCACTAATTGTGCACAGCTAAATGATTATGGAGACAATTACAATGCATACCCCATCCCCTCACTAATTCTCCATTCCCTGCATGGAGTAATGCCCTTTTGTTTCCCGGGATAAGTTCCTAATGATGATAGGGGTATCAGAAGAACACGGTGGCACCAGGGTGAGCTCATTAATGAGATTAGCAGAGTTTTAATTTAGATGAAAAGCAAGCAAGGCAAGGACCATGGCCCTGCTGTTAGTTAGCATTACAAAAGCTGGGCTTGGAAGTCAGAGAGACGGATGCTCCCATCAGGGGCTTGGGCCGAATGCTGGTGCTAGAGGAACCCAGATGCAGTCGCACTCTGACACATCTCTCCCGATAGGCGCCGACTTTTGTCGGTGCCGGTGGGTGCTCGCGCCCTCGGCCCTGCCCCCATTCCACCCCTTCCCCAAATCCCCGCCTCCTCCCCCAGGCGCGCTTCATTCCCCCCCCTTTCAGGCTTGCAAGCCTGGTAGGGAGAGGGGAGGGAAAATGCTTGGCTTCTGGGTTCCGCTTCTGGAGGTCTCCGCCTCCTTCCCATACCCCTCCCCTGAAGGTCAGAAGGGTACAAGGGATTCAGAAACAGGTCCAACAAGGCCCTTAGTACTTCACTGGTGCTTCAGTAACATGGCTACAAGTTGCCTCAAACACCTGAGGTGGATGCATGGATAGATAGATGAACAGGTTCAACCCATCTTTGCTTAGGAGGTCTGATGAGACCACATCAATATGACTACCAGGCTTTTGCGTGTTTGTAGTTATTGGGCCAAATTCTCAACTGGTGCAAATCAGCGTCGCTCCACTGATGTCAATGAAGGTATGTCCATTGACAGCTGCTGAAGATCTGGCGCCACTGCATTTGCAACATCTTTAACCCCCACACTATTTTCTATCTTAGGAAGCAGCCAGGCCGGGGGTGTGTGTGCGCGTGCGCACACGCACATGTAAAAGACTAAACCAGGGATCTCAAACTCAAATCACCACGAGGGCCACATGAAAACTAGTAAATTGGCCCGAGGGCCGCATCAATGAAACCTTTTCATACAATGATACAAAAGTATAGTCAAAAATGAAGAGTAATATAGTATTCTATTAAAAGTCAATGTATTAACTTTTTAAAAACTAATGCAAAGAGGGGTTTTAATAAAATGTAAACACTCAGTAATGTTTGGAGCTTGGCTGCCAGTGGAGTCAGCGCCTATGGCGGGCCGCCGGAAATAACTCCGCGGGCCGCATGTGGCCCGTGGGCCGCATGTTTGAGACCCCTGGACTAAACTATCACTTAGGTGGAAGAAGCCAAAGCCACAAAACTTTTCCATGCAGAACAGAAGAATAAACCAATATTGTAGCCAGCCCTGCCTGATGACTTCTAAACCCTCCGACTCAGCTGGAAAAGCATGTGCCAGTCTGCAGCGATAGAGGCCCCAGAGGCAGCGATCAGCTGGCAGTTCTGCTGCTCTTTGCCAGATTAGCATCCCTCACTACAGCCCCTGAATTCAGATGTGGGAAGCCAATACACCACTGCTAGCCGTTTGTTCCCCTCTGACTCCGGGAGGCAGCAGGAGCTGCAGCATCTCCGCACTAAATAGGAACTGCCTGGGCAGTGCTCACTCCCTTGGGGCCGACATTAATTTTGAATGAGCATCTCTTTCTTTCTGTCTCCCATAGATCTTGGTGCTTTTCATGCAGAGCTTTTTTTCTTTTAAATCAGATGATGTCTGGGTTAAAAAAAAATGCCCAAGGAGCTGAATCTGGATGCTGACGCGTTCCTCTATGTGGGAATGGAATGGGAGAGGGAGTATAATCAGGCTGGTGTGAGCTTAAAAGTCATTGAGTACTGTGCAGGGATTCCCAGGGCTGCCCCAAATAATGGCACGTGTAGGTGTCTGTAGGCATAATAAAACTTTACATTTCTGGGGTGCTTTCCATTTGAAGATTTCAAAGTGCACGGCTGATATTAATGAATTGAGCCTTACCATGCCTCTGTGAGTAGGGTGACCAGACGTTCTGATACTATCAGGACCATCCTGATATTAGGGGCTTTGTCTTCTATAGGGGACTATTACCCCACCATCCCTGAAAAAGAAACTGTCCAGATTTTTCACACTTGCTATTCAACCTATCTGTGGGGCAGGCGGTATTATCTCAAGATGAAGAACCAAAGGCACAGAGAGATTAGGAGCCTGGTCCACCTCCCACTGAGTGGGAGTCTTTTTGTGGATTTCCACAGGAGTTGGATGGAGCCCTAAGTGTGTTGGTCACAGTCTGGCACTGAAACACTAACAGAGACAGGGATAGTACCCAAAGCTCCTGCTGCCCAGGCCTCTGTCTTACTCACAAGACTACCTATCCTTGGGGGAGGGGGAAGGTAATAAAATGTGACACAGGCTTGTGTCTCAGCTGGAGGTGGGCCAATCCCTGTGGATAAAAATAACCTTCTCCCACAAGGATCTGACTAAATCCCAAACCAACCCCCGGCTGAGGCTGGAAAAATGTTTGGTTATTTCCCACTCTAAATTCTAGTTAATTTCAATGGTTGCTGCTGCAATTGCAGGATCCAAAAGGAAGTAAAACTTGTCAGATACCAGGAATAAAGCTGCGGCCCTAACAGCATAAACGATCAGTCTGTTTTGGAAGAGGGAACAAGCTGCTACTTTGGAGAACAAGCTGCTATTCTCTTCCCAGCTGGGCTCCTTCTTGGACCCCAGTTTATATAGTGAAAACTTGAGTCCTGCTTAGCTATACCTTAACCAATGAAAGGAATGAGGATTTCACAACCACAACTGTTGATAAGTGATTTCTTGACAGACAGAATGCTATCAAACTAAGTTTTCTTTTTACCAGCCTAAGATCGGTTTCTTTATCTGGTGATAGTGGGGGCCATTAGGACGGGGTCTCCTTCTTAATAGCCTGATATTATATTGTTTTAATGTAATTTAGATGGAATGTGAGGATGTGACTTCCTGCTTCTCAGCTAATGGCTGTTGCTCGGCTGCTCTTTTCATCTGGCTGCAGACAAAGGCCTTATCCTTACACTTCCTCCATCACCACCACCATCATTTTCACCCAAGTGCTCTGCTCGCTGATGAGTGCCCCAGTCCATAATAATCATTGGCCCCCTCTGAATCTCTCCTCAACTCTTCTCCCCTTCTGGTGACTTCAGTGGGGCTGCTCGTGTGCTTAAAGTTATGCCTACGCTTAAGGCCTTTGCTTGAGAGATTCCAACCTGCTAACTTCCCCATCTCTAAGTTCTGTGACTCCCAACCCGACTAGGTTCCCCTGAGGGTGAAGCGACATCAGACATACAGTATATTTCATGTCGGACAATGCCTGTATGGGGCTGGAGCAGTCTGGCATGGGAAGCTTTGTGTGGATTGGGTCTGAGGTGAAAAACAACACTGAAATAACCCTTTGGGCATTAAAAGGGTTATTAAATCAGTTGTGATGTGAGAGTCACTGGGTTTGCCCATAAAGTCATTAATGGAGCAGTATCTTGTAGCGCACGCTTCCTCTGACACCTTATTTAGCCATTTTTATTATGGAAAATAATTTAGATTGACTTTGGCAGAGAGAGATAATACCCTCCCTTTATGTAGTGCTTCCTACCTGGAGAAAAGAGTCTCCCATGGTGCTTTAGAGACAGTGGGACAGATTCTGATCACACTCACCCTGGTGTAAATCAGGAGTAACTCCACTGAAATCAATGAAATTACACCAGCGTAAAAGGTCTGAGTTTGGATTCAGCTCAGCTAGACCCCAGAGGCTGGAATGCTAACCTGGACCTTGCTCAAATGATAACACCCTTTGGAGCTAGGAATCCAATGAGAAACACCTTTCCAAGGAGCTCTCTTTCACCTCTTGCTCTGAGATGGGACAGACTCTCACAGTGCTTTCTGGTAGTTTTGCCTTGAGTCCCTACTGGAAACCCAAAGGGATCAGCTAAAACAAGCTTTATAAGAGCTGGCTGGATTTTTTTCAAACCTCAAGCTAAAGGACAGACTCATGTGGTGTGGCCGGGCTGCGATTTGATCATTCACCCAGCCCTGAGAGCCAGAGTGTGGCTTTAAGGGGGAGCGTTTGGGGCGAGTGAGTGAGCAGGGTCTGCATTGCCAGGGGAGTCCCTCCCTACTAGGATTCTGGCTAACTCAACAGAAGCTCCACTTCTTTTGTTCAGTGGGAGGGCAAGGCAGAGCCAGGGCTGTAGGTTAGAGGCAGCAATTGCACTAACCATCAGGGGCACCATTTCAGATTTGGGGCAGGGGAGCAACTTTAACCGTGATTCCAGGGGCTCCTCAGGCACCTGAAAACTGTAGGATTTTTTTATTTTTTTGCAGATAACTTAGACATTAGCTCATAGGAGCACTGTATCTAATTCACATACATACACATATATGCAAAGAGGATTAAATAAAAGACCTATTCAGCTCTAATGTTCTCACATCTTGTGAGAAGTCACTCAAGAGACACGGGTTAGGTTTAAAATTTTAATGTAGATTCTTACTTTGTTGTATTCAAGAGTTAGTAACAATTAGAAAGTAATCTGGGTTTTTCTATATCACTTTTTTTGCAGTTCACCAAGCTTGGAATAGATCATTTAACTTTGGAAACATCCTACTAGGGTAAGGCCTTGTGAGTTTATACTACACCTGTCTGGGGCTCCAGGGTTGTTACCTCACTACAAATAGACTAGAAACTGACCTTTCAAGTCACTTTCACAGTATTGCCAATCCAACATGTTAAATTATGAACCACAAATCATGAAATTGGCTTTAAAATCACGAGATTATGTGAAAATAAAAGTTTTGGTGGTGTTTTTATTTGCCTTCTGGTTTTTGAGCCTTTAGGATGCACTAGGGTCACACTTTGAAGCTTCCTCCACAACCATGAGGACTAGAAACTTCATTTTTATTTAAGAATGAAGGCTGAAATAATCACACATCACTTGACTCCAGGAGCTGGGGCTTTAAGGAAAACAAATTATGAGACTCATGACAAAATCATGAGTTAGCAACACTGCTTTCACTTCTGTTTAAAGGCTCGTTTATTTCCAGAAGGCTCTTAGACACAACACTACAATGGTTGAGCTGCAGTTCTCACAGGAGAATATTTAAAACCAAACACCAAGAAAATTCCACATTTTAAAGTTGAGAACAAAAATTGAGACTTCTGAGGTATATCATGGCCACTGCAGGCAGGAAAGGAAAATAAACAGGTACGCTCTGGACAGCTCTTCCACTTGAAAGAAAGTTGGAGGATCAAATCTTCTAGTCCTTTATCTAGTAAAACTTCAATTATCATCAGTGCCTCCACTCATAGATATTAACTTTATTTTTTTTTTAATAAATGGAGATAGGCCAGTCTCCTAGAACTGGAAGGACCTTGAAAAGTCATGAAGTCCAGTCCCCTGCCTTCACTAGCAGGGGACTGGCACTAGCAGGGACAAGTACTGTCCCCTGACAGATTTTTGCCCCAGATCCCTAAGTGGCCCCCTCAAGGATTGAACTCACAACCCTGGGTTTAGCAGGCCAATGCTCAAACCACTGAGCTATCCTTTCCCCCCAAATATTGATATGTGCTTACTAACTATACACTTCATACTTAAATATCTGAGCCATCTTATCCAGGGCTACACTGACTCAAGGACTACATTTTCTGAACAGTACTGAGCACACAGATGGTGCCCAGTGAATAATACAAATCGTGAGAATAATCATTGGCTTTATGGACTCCGTGGATGCAATTGCTATTCTTTGTTCTAGAATGAGGTGTGGGAGGCTTGAGTGTCAGGTACACAGCGAAAGAGCTATCAGCCAACATCTGCAAGCAGAGCCTACCCCCTTTCTGCTCTCACTGGAATACAGGAAGTGGGAGTACCAGAAACTGCTGAGCTTCAGTTCATTTGCAAATTTGACACCATCAGCTCAGGATTAAACAAAGACTGTGAATGGCTTGTCAACCAGAAAAGCAGTTTCTCCTCCCTTGGTGTTCACACCTCAACTACTAGAAGAGGGCCTCATCCTCCCTGATTGAGCTAACCTCATTATCTCTAGCCTGACTCTTCCCTGCATATTTGTACCTGCCTTTGGACATTTCCACTGCATGCAGCCAACGAAATGGGTATTCACCCACGAAAGCTTATGCTCCAATGCATCTGCTAGTCTATAGGGTGCCACAGGACTCTGTCGCTTCTCTATGGAGAGGGAACCAGGGCAGGGGAGGTCCTTCAGGGAGACCCTAGGCACAGCCAAGTGTAGGCGGAGGTTCACGTTGTGTTATTGTCTAATAAGTCACCATTCAAGCCAAACCCAGGGTTGCAAACTCATGATTTTAATCACGCGTCTCACAATATTGGCTGTTTTGCTGAAGTTTCTTTAGCTCCCAGCATCAAGTGATTTTGCGAGAATCTCACTTTTCATTAAGAAAAGTATCTGTCCCGCAAGGTTGCGGACCCTGAAAACATGGCCTCAAGGCTCAAAACCCAAGTGGAAAATAAAGAGAACCCAACATTTATCAGTGCTTTTTACACGTGTTGCCTTTAAAGGCAATCTGATGATTGTTTGAAGCCTGACACCATTTTTGAACAGATGGGGTTGGCAATTCTGCAAATGTCAGGAAGGGAGTGAGTCTGGGCACTGGTCTGTGTGCTCTGATAAGGACAGGGGGAGGGATTCAACCCATTCACACAAAGCAATGACAAAATGTCTAAGGCAGAGGTTCTCAAACTGGGGGACATCCCCTGCCCTGGGAAGTAGTATGTATTCTGGGGGAGTGTAAGAAGCTTTAGGAGAATGGCAGCTGCTGGCTGGGCACCCATCTTTGAAGGCAGTGCCGCTGCTAGCAGCAGTACAGAAGTAAGGGTGGCATGATATGGCATTGCCACTTTTATTTCTGTGCTGCTGCTAGCAGCGTCACTTCCTTCGGAGCTAGGCGCCTGGCCAGTAGCCACTCCTCCCTGCTCTGCCTTCACAGCTGGGTGGCAGTATATGTACTTGTGGGGTGGGAGCAAGGGGGAAGGGCATAAATGACCAGACACAAAGAAGGGGCGTGAGATCAAGTTAGTTTGAGAACCACTGGTGTAAGGCAATCAGAATAGAGCAAGGGCGAGAAAACGCAATGCAAGCAGGAGAAGAACATCAGAGGGAACATAAGAAAACAAGATGATGGATCTTGTAATGTGGTAACCTGAATAACAAAACTCACCATTAATCATACCGATTACTGGCTGACTTCGGTCAAAATACAACAGCACCTGCATGGCAGGGAGTGAAAATGGGGAATAAACCCCACTGGAGCTGACTGGAAGGGGAAATAAGGAGGAATTTGGAAGGTTCCAGGTCTGGCTATAACCATTCCTGTTGCTGCTCTTCCTTAATTTCCTCTGGGTTATGTTTTCTGATCCTAAGAGGTGTTACAGCACTGTAAGTCTCTGAATCATTTGTAAGCGAAACCACTCCCAGCCAACAGTAAGAAACACTATAGATGCAGTAAAGCAGTGGGTTTCAAACTTTTTTTCTAGCAACTGTGGCAAATTGCCAGCAATACTATGATGGGTTCCGCACTTTCTCTTCTTGTGGGGGGGTTTCAGGGTGCCATTTCTTGCCCCTGAACTGGGGTAACAGCTATCCTATTAGTATCCCAGGGAAGGGGAGTGGAGAGGGAGGGACACAGGCCCGCCCTCTACTCCGGGTCCCAGCCTAGGGGCCCTATGATAGTAGGTGAACCACTTGTACCAGTGATTCTTTCCCCTGGGCTACTTCCCTCTCCTGACCTTCAGCTTGTAGGGCTTCCTGCCTTCCCTCTGCACAAGCCAGGTGTCCCTTTACCTAGGATCTTGGTCTTCTTAGCCTGCTGCAGCACTTCTCAAAACTCTCCTCCACTTTCCGTCGAACTGCTCTCTGCTCCACCACCAAACCACTCTGCTCCAGCTCCCCCTCACTCTGCTCCAGCTCCTCCCCTGGAGGATTGAAGCAGGGGGATTTTATCAGGTGACTGGTTTCAGGTGCTCTAATTGGTTTCAGGTGCTCTAATTAATCTACAGGGAATAAGGCTTCTCATCCTAGATCACTCTCCTGCTGCCTTCTGGCCATGCTGTATCACACAACCCAGTTGAAGAAAATCATTGATGCCTGTGACTCAACAGAGCTGAGGATGAGGGGTTTGGGAAGGGCTCAGGGCTGCAAGGTGGGGCCAGGAACGAGGGATTCAGGGCTGGGGTGCAGGAGGAGGTCAGGGCTCTGGGCTGGGGGTACAGGCTCTGGGGTGGGGCTGGGAATGAGGGGTTTGGGGAGCAGGAAGGGGCTCAGGGTTTGAGGAGGGGGATCAGGGCTGGGGCAGGGGATTGGGGCACAGGCTTACCTCAGGCGGCTCCTGGTCAGCAGGGCAGCGGGGGTGCTAAGGCAGGCTTCCTGCCTGTCCTGGCACTGCAGACCGCACTGTGCCCCAGCAGCAGGTTTGGCTCCTAGGCGGAGGCACGCAAGCAGCTCCGTGTGGCTCTCACCCGCAGGCACCGCCCCACCGCAGCTCCCATTTACCAGTTCCAGGCCAATGGGAGTGTGGAGGTGGAGCTTGAGGCAGGGACAGCACACGAGTCCCCCCTCCCCCCAGGAGCTTCCGGGGCACAGCACAGTGTCGGAGAAGGTAGGGACTAGCCTGCCTTAGCTAGGAAGCACTGCTGATGGGACTTTCAACAGCCCACTCGGCGGTGCTGACCAGAGCCGCCGGGACCCAGCGCCTTACATTCCATGACCCAGTACTGGGTCACGACCCTGAATCTATTTCCCCTAGTTAACTATCCTCACTCCTTTGTGTCAACTGTCCGAAATGGGCCATCTTGATTATCACTTCAAAAGGTTTTTCCCCCTGCTGACAATAGTTCCTCTTTAATTAATTAGCCTCTTACAGTTGGTATAGGTACCTCCACCTTTTCATGTTTCTCGGCATGTATAAATATCTGCTTACTGTATGTTCCATTCTATGCATCCAATGAAGCAGACTGTAGTCCATAAAAGCTTATGCTGAAGTAAATTTGTTAGTTTCTAAGGTGCCACAAGTACTCCTGTTCTTTTTGCTGACACAGACTAACACGGCTGCTACTCTGAGACCCATAGTTTGAAAACCACTGCATGACAGTGTTTATTTGCAATATATAATGCAGCCACTAGATGTCTCTATGCACTGTATAGAATTGAGGTAGCACACAGTCCCTGGTAAACAAGGGAGACAAGGCTAGAATTTAAGCTGTTTGGAAATCTGTTTGTCCATAATTGTGGTTGTTTTCTCTAATAAATGCCATTTGGTCAAGACAGTGGGTCTGTGGATTGTGACAATAAAGACACTCTCCACACTCTCTCGTGAGAAAAATCAAGCCAATTTCCTGAAACAAAATTGAGAATAGCCATGGACATTGCTTCTTTTGTCCCCATAGTCAGGGGCAAATAATTATGCCTTTTGACGGTGCCATGATTCACCCTTGCATCTCAGGAAAGTCATACCAGGCTTACTGCCTCAGTTTCCCTTCCCAGGCTCTTAAAAGACTCCACCGCAAGTTCTTTTAGGTCCAGTATTACCCTTACCTGGGGGCAGTTTATTATCCTACATTGTGCAAACAGTCCATAGAAGTTCCCAAACCCAGACCAATGACACACCTCACATTCAAGTTCTGACATATTCTACCACACCCAGGCTTCCTTCAGTCCTCACCTGCTCTTATGTCATAACCATCACCCCACCTGAAGTCTTTCCAGGCTTCTAAGTCTCTGCCTGGGAAAGATCAGTAGGCCAGCCCCTTTGCAGGTCTCCTTGCCCTCAGCCCTTTTCAGCCTCCTAGCACTGGCTTACTAGAGTCAGCAGGTTTACTGATCTCTTGCCCTCCGCTTTCCTCAGGGAACACCCCTCCAATCATGGCTGTCTTCCTCTCATTTATTAGCTTCAGATGCTGCCCCACCCTCTTAATCAGATCAACCTGGGATGAATCCCAGCTGGCACAGGGGTAACTGGACCCCTTCACTTAAAGGGGCCAGCCACCCTGTAACAGTTGCATGCACACCTCCCAGGATAGAACCTGGCTGCTGGGCGTTCATGTGGGCTTGCTGCCCTCTGTGAAGTGATAGAGAGCCTGGCTGCCTGGAAATATCTTCAGCACAATTAGCTTCCCTGAACAATGGGCCCTTTATTCTTCATTATAAAAAGGACTGAGAGAGAGAATTTGTTTTCAGAAATGTGAAATGAAGCCCTATCTGAACAAGTAACCTTGCAAGCCAGACACAATAGCTGGTATCTAATCATCGCTTCCCCCGACTCTCCCTCCCTCTGCACAGATGCTTTTGAATGGGTGTGTTTTTGTTGGCTCCCCCTGCCCGTGAATTACCCTCATTAATAATATTTTCATTTCACAAAAGTGATGAAAGCAACACAATAATAAAGGTGACTCAGAGGTCGCTGCTGTAAGCCTGGGCTGATTGCTCTGCTTCCCCAAGTGCAGGAGGGTCACTGCTGCAAGCTGGACAAGTGCCCATTCTTCAGAGAAGCTCTTTTATCAGTTCTATTCAGATTATGTAACCTCTGTCGGCACTCTCTCTCCTCCAACACCAAGTCTGGCCCATAACAACCTGGTGTTTTTAAAGGGTTACTCTCAAATAGCCTCGTCCCAAATCCTAGGCATAAAAGCGGTGTGACATCCTGATCTGTAGCTTGACAGCATTAAATCACAATCCCCTTGCACGTTAATGATGTTTGAATCTGAGCATCTGACTGCTATCTTCATAGTTTGGGTTCTTTCTATGAAATGGATCTGAACAAAGACCCCTGAACCAAACACCCCTCTGCTTTGATCCAGACCTGGATCCTGAGCTTCGTGGCCTATGTCTGCATTCACTAATGAATACAAATGCTATGATAAGTTTCTGTTTTAAGTTCAGTGAAAACAACTTTCGTATTTAAACTTTCCCCTGAAAGTCTGGAAAGGACAACAACATTGTCATAGCATACCAGAACCAGGCGCTCTCATACTACCATTAGAATGGCTATTTAAGTACCTAGAATCCTAGATAGATAGAACCTGGAGGTGAAACTGACCTATAACTGGACAGCAAAGCGAAACTGACCAGTCTAGGTTCCTAGTTGAGGGAACAAACAACATCATCCAGGAAAAGCCTATCTGATTTTTAAAGTTTTGTTTTGACAACAAAATTTCAGGCAGGGTGACCAGATGAAACCACAAAATATCGGGACACATGGGGAAGCAAAACAAACAAACAAACAAAAAACGCAGCCGGAACAGCCAAAGCAGCAATATCGGGACAAATGGCGGTCGGGACGCGGGACAAAGAACTAAAAATCGGGACAGTCCCGATTTTATTAGGATGTCTGGTCACCCTAATTTCAGGCACAAATCTCGAGTTGCCTGTGTCTCTAAGTATCCAGATTGGGGCACCACTGTGCTTGGTTCTGTACACAGGCAAAGCAAAGGATGGTAAGATCCTCAGGGAAAGGATTATCAAAATGGACACGACAAAGGGTGCGAGTGAAAATAGGCAGAAAGAGGGAAAAGTCTGACCCAAGGTCACACAGCAGGTCGGTAGCAGAGCCAGGACTAGCTTCCCTGACACGCCTGACTCTCAGTCCAGTGCCCTAACCACTAGATCATGCTGAAAATAAAATAGAATGGGGACAGGAGACAAGGGGAACATGGTGGGGAGAAAATTAATCAAACTATTTGGAACATTAAAAAAAAATCTAGTTCAATTCCTAGGTGAAAGCTAAAGGGAAGGACTTGGCTCATTCATACTTTTAAAGCTGCTTCATTATTGGAGCCCAATTCTACCTTAGAATAACTTCATTCTTCATTAGGAGACTTCTGTGGCCAAAGGCATGACGGAGTCTTTGCCTCGGTGCTCTTAATGGATCATGTGGCTGGTGGCCCAACAAAGGGTTTTCCCTTATTCAGATAAGAACACAATGTCACCTGTTGAAACATTGAGTCTAATTCAAAATGGGCTCAAGCCACCGAATTCAGACATGGATCTGGATTTCCATCGCCTCAGGGCTGTTCAGATACATGGGCAGCCCTTTGGCCCTGCTAGTTCCCTGTTGTGTTACTTCTACAGTGCAAGCGGGACTCGAAGTTGTGGGCAACTGGGATCCGCCTGGTGCTGGGGCGTCTCCAAGTGGCATAAAGCCTGGGTAGCTGATCTTATGCCAACCCTCTGGCATAGGGAGGCATACTGGGGAAGAAGATGGAAGGAGGGTGGGCATGGGTGCAGCACTCTGCAGTACCCACTGGTATCATAACCCTTGGGAGCCCTGGGAGGGGAGGAGCTGAAAACCTGTTTTGCCCCTCCCTCCCCCACCACATCTGCGTGTGGCTCAAGTGGAAGCCGAGGAACTGGCACCATAGAGCTGTAGTTCCTCTATATCTCAGAGTGGATTTCAAATGCATTTGAAGTTTCGGGGTGTCCAGAGCTACCTCTTACTTCAATAACTGAAAGAAGCCACTATTTCTAGCAAGCAGGTAATTACCTGGTGGTGTATACCCTCCCAGTGTATAATGGAAGGCACCAATTCTCTTTCCACGTCTATATAGAAAAGGACCAGCCCTACAGTCCTTACCCAGGCAAGACTCCCATGGACTCCTGTGGGAGTTTAGCCTGAGTAAATACACCAGGATTTGGAACCATGGTCGGCAGTAAGGTGACCAGATTAAAGCAACAAAATATCGGGACACATGGGGGAAGCAAAAAAAAAAAAAAAAAAGGCAGAAGCCCCGATATCGGGACAAATGGCGTGCATCGGTCAGGACGCGGGACAAAGACCTAAAAATCGGGACAGTCCCGATTTTATCGGGACATCTGGTCACCCTAGTCAGCAGGCTCTTGAAATTTGGTCATTCCACCTTTCAGGCCCGATCCGGGCTAGATCTTTAGCTGAAGTAAACTGAAATCCAACAGAGCTGCACTGATTTATACCAGCAGAGCATAGCTATGCTCAAAGAGCTGGTGATATAAAGAATTGTTCTTTCTTACTCCAGCTGTCTGACCACTATGGGTCATCAAGTCATGTCTGCTGACTTTACTGCAAAACATAGGAAGTTTCATTGCACGTAGCCCGGCAGGCCCCAGGTACCTCCAGCAAGGCAAGCAGGAGTCTTTCCTGGCTCGCGTATCAGAGCCAAACAGAATGTGCCGGCTCAGCTCCAGTTGCAGATCCTTTATTACTGGTGATGTTAGAGGCAGAAAGGACCCAGCTGGGTTTCCAGATCCCAAGTGTCTGCAGAGCTAGAGGTCCGGAGAAGAGACTTTTGATCCATGAGCTGATTTGACAAATAAACTGGGGTGGTGATGACATGGAAAGTGTCACAAGGAAATGTCACCCCTCCCCCCCACCCCGAGTGTATGGACATCACCTGTCTAGATGTCCATCCCCGGGGCCAGGTGCTCTCATACTACCATTAGAATGGCTATGTAACTCGAACCCTCCCCTTTAACTTATGGCAGCACAATACATCAGCCGTAGGGATGCACTAGCCTCATTTGGCTGCCTGCCCCTAGACCTGTCCTCCTTAATAATTTACACTGGCTGGCTCCAAGTGGGAGTGGGTTTCTCTCCCTTGCCTTGGGGATTCCAGAATGTCTCCAGTTCAGCTCAGAGTTTTTAAAGAGACACACAAACTACAGCTGCAAACGCAATCCCATGGAGATAGGAGTGTACGTTTTCTGAGAGGGAGAGACACGGACAGAGACACTCTGACGTTTATACCAAGGATACCAGTGTCCAAGTTCAGGGCAACTGCCCCTATATTTCCACCTAATGGCCCAGCAAGGGTGAACACTCTAGGCTCCTGGCTCCTCAGCTGTCACCTCTCTTGGGCAGAGACCCACGTCTCCCTCCCTCCGGACTGGGGTTTTCTAGGCTGCATAGTTCCCTGCCTATGCTGTATGTTCTCCAGCAAGTCAGGTTGCCTAAGCAGGTCTCTTTTGCTTTCTCCTCAGAGGCTATAAACAGCGTAATTGCCCACAGTTATAAATTCCCACACAGCCCTGTCTAAGCAAGCACATTTATTCTTAGGGCAAAAGCATTAAAGAGAAATGATATAAAAAACCATTAAAGAACCTACACACACGCTAATACGCTTACCAGAGATCACCCCAACTCCAGCAAGGGCTCTGGCAGGTGATCAGTCCTTCAAACCCCGCCAAAGGGTTTTTCTGTAGTTACAAGTTCATAACAACTGTTAGCTCAGAACAAATACTCCCATGAATCTGTGTGTCTCTCCTTTATACAACTAGGTGCTTTGATCTTGTGATTGCAGGAATAGGTAATCAGCGGACAATGGGTTCCTCTTCAGGGCGTAGCTTCAAAAGGTTGGGCCTGGAGGTGGGAATTTGCATCCTCCCCCTCCCAAGTATTTCCTAGGAAACCTACTTAACTTTCAGAGGGGTAGTCTGACAGTGGTAGTCTGTATCAGCAAAAACAAAGAGGAGTCCTTGTGGCACCTTAGAGACCAACACATTTATTTGGGCACAAGCTTTCGTGGGCTAGAACCCACTTCATCAGATGCATGGAGTGGAACATACAGTAGGCAGGTACAAATACACAGCACATGAAAAGATGGGAGTTGCCTTACCAAGTGGAGGGGCAGTGTTAATGAGCCAATTCAATCAGGGTGGATGTGGCCCATTCCCAACAGTTGACAAGAAGGGGTGAGTATCAATAGAGGGAAACAATGAGACCGGTGGCACCTTAAAGACTAACAGATTTATCCGGGCATAAGCTTTCGTGAGTAAAAAACCCACTTCTTCAGATGCAATAGAGGTAAAATTACTTAACTTTGTTTGTCCTGAAAGTTCCCCTTTGTCTGGTACACTATTTAAAATAGTCCTTTGAAGCTCGTTACACTTCCCAGAGTTTGCACTGGTCACGTCTCCTCCCTAGAGAAGTAACACACAATTCCACTATAAGACATAAACTTTGCATGTACATGTTTGTTCCCCTGCCATCCCCTGACCTGCAAAGTTCTAGCATTTTGGTAGCTAAGCAAGGAGCTTTTCCTGTGGTCAGATAATTAACGTGCATCAGAGAGGATCTGCATGAAATAAATCAGTGCAGGAAAGAAAAAGGGTGTATGTGTGGAAGCTGAAGTTTGTCAGCAAATGTGTTAGATATAACGCAAGTTCTTCCCAGCTGCCTCTGTCCCCCACACATCTCCCTGCCGAGCACAATGCGGATGTCGTTGCTAAGGTCACCCAGTCTGCAGTTTAACAAGCAAAATGAACAGATGAGCCGGGCTTCCTCCTGCTATAACACCATATGGTGGAAGGAGAGTGATTGACTGGTGCTCTGTGATTTTCAATAAAATGTCTTAAAGCAAGAAAAGTTCCAGGTGACTAGAAGTAAGCAATCATCGTGCCAGTCTTACAGCAAAAAGGGTCGTGGTCTGAGTGCAACAACCAGAGGGGGAAAGGCAGCTTTTTATAGCCAGTAATATCTCTTCTGACAGCGGTAGTGAACTGCTTCCAACCACACTTGGCTGGGAAAGTGCTAAGACGAATAGCTTTGTCTTTCAGTAAGGATTCCCGTGAGCGCTGGGAAGAATGAGAACGGGGCTGCACAGTAAGTAATATCTAAAGATCCTGTTTCTCCTCACAGGGACCTAATTAAAAAGAAACAATTTCCACTACGAATGTGGGCAATGCACAAAAACCGAAAACCACCCAGCTCGTTAAGCCACGTTAATGATGTGACATAATGAGTCAGGGCTTCAAAGTCAAACCCGTGCTTTGCTCAGAACTCACCCTCTATGTTCCCGTTTACCTAGCCAGTTGCTTGTATTATGATAGTGCCTAGAGGCCACAACTGAGATCAGAGCCCTATTGTGCTAGGCTCTGTATATACATACAGTGAGAGACAGTATCCGCCTTGATAGACAAAGGGTGGCAGGAAGGGAGTGTTGTTATCCCCATTTTTCAGATAGGACACGGAAGCACCCGAGGGATTAAGTGTCTTTCCCAAGGTCACATCCACGGTTTGTGGCCAAGCCAGAATTTAACCCCCATCTCCTGTCTCCCTGTCCTATACTCTAAGGATAAGACTGCCCCTCAGTGTTACTGCATGTAGGATATTGTCTCATCTTCCAAGCAATCAAAAAGGGTTTTGTCTTGTGGTCAGATAATGACAGGAGATGTGTGGGGGACAGAGGCAGCTGGGAAGAACTTGCGTTGTCTCAGTATGTTTGCTGACAAACTTCAGCTTCCACTCATACACCCCTTTTCTTTCCTGCACTGATTTATTTCATGCAGATCCTCTCTGATGCACATTAATTATCTGACCATCAGAAGCAAAAGTACAGATGTCTTCCACTTGAGCTAAAGGAGTAATTCTGTTAGTTGTTCAGTGAGCATCATGCTCTTCTCCTTTCTTTGGGTGGAGACATGAGGAAACACACACTTAGCCAGGGCATAAGTGGCTCTTGTCTCTTAGACAAGGCTGCACAGGAGTTCATACCCCAGAGGGGGTAAGGACTCACAGCAGGTGGGATTAGAAGCAAGGCTCTTTAGAACAACTTTCTATTCTATGATCTAAAAAAGTCGCTCCACCAGCTGTGAACATGCAGCAGGCTTTTTTCCTCATTGCACGCCTACCACTAGAGGCACACTTGATCTAATGCGCCAAGCCAGTGTATCATCCTAGCATCTGCGTGTACAGTACAACCAACAGCAGCCTAGGCTGGGGGTCACCATGTGAAGCCTGTAATCACAAAGCTTAACATCTGTATGCAAATAAATCTCCCTAAACCTAAGAAGGCTTCCTGATTGAACAGGGGGCCCCTCCGCAGGCCTCTTTTTGCTTGTAGAACATTTATCTCTTCAGTGCCAGCCAAGAGATAAGGCAAGATCTTGAGATGAGAGCTCATCTAGCTTGCACAAGCGTGCATGACTAATTTACAGTCGGTAAAAGTTAATTTCCTAGTGTAATCCGGCTGGCTCATCATGCTATGCCTTAGATTACTATCGAGGAGAAATATTTGGTGATTTTATTTTAAGGCTAAAATGTAATGTCAGCTGAGAAGTTTAACTGGCTGGAAAGAGCAGGGGAAAATAGAAGAGGGGAGCAGAGAGACACATAAATAACAACCATTCCCTTCCTAGGGTGTCCATGGAAATGCTACAGCTGCCTTGCTTTCCGATCACATGGCTCATTACCGAACGTCTTGGTGCATGGCATTGTCAGCTCTGAATCTGACAAAGGTAACTCTGCCTTGGCTGGACAGCGAAGCCGTTGGCCTATGACCCTGTCACAGAAGCATCTGGGAGGAATTATGGGGTTGCTATCATCCTGTTAAACGCGATCATTCGTTTTTCTTAAACAGGCTGGCTGGGGTGGGGATGGGGGAATCGGAGATATCCAGATCTATCCCAGCTCATGTTTTAATCAGACAAAGCCCTTTTACCTTAGAAACTGGAGTGATCCACCCACTGAAATTGCCATCAATGATTCCACACCATATTGCTATCTTCAGTGTTATCAGTGCACCCTTTTTGTGGGAGCTTCCGTGATCTAGCTCACCCTCCAACCCCCTCCTCAGCATAATGTCCCTGCAAGCCTCCCCCCTAGCTGAGGAGCGTCTGAATGTCACTCTAGCGGGAAGCCCAGCAGTGCCACTCTGAGCACCAGCTAAAGGAAGGGGGCGGGAATCACTTGAAAGTGACACAATCCTTTCCCCGGACCTGCAGGGAATGAATGTGTTGCCAGCTACCACACTGGGAGAGAATTTAACATTGAATAACTTGGCATGCTTCATTTGAGGGGCACATAAAGGCTCAAGGGAGCTGGGACCCACCAATATTTCGAGGCTCACAACATTCCACCCCCCTGGACAGACTCTTCCAACCCAGCTCCCACCACTAAGGCGGACTTTTCCCAAGCACTTTAGGATAGACTCTTGCCTACTCTTTCCTACAGACAAGGCGAACAACCTCTTGAGGCCAGTCGTGTGGTTTGCGGTGGCCCACTGGGTTGAAATCCAATGACTTGGACCCTGTGCCCAGTTCCTTCTTGCAGATATTTGAAGCTTGGTCTGTTAGCCTGTTTACTGCCGGGATGCCCAGCCCTTAAGTCTATCTCTGGTATCTAGCACAGCACAGCACGCCCATCACCATGGTATCTGTGTTAGCAGTGGAGCATGCTGAGGCATTGTTTTTAGTCTCAACCCAGTGCCACAGAAATGGTTACTCTATCACAGCCATCTGCGAGCAGGATACGCAGTCTCATATATAAAGCCACCACCAACAAAATATTAACCAAACATCTTCAAACTGCAAAGTAAGTTCCATTCAGGTTTGTCTAAAGTCCTGGGGAAGTTTCAAGTCACCTCTTATTTCATCTGATCTAGATCACCCTTCCCCCTAAAAATACCCCGCAAGCTTCCGTACAGAAGTACCACTAGTCATCTCTTCTCCATGCCTACAAAGCATAGGTGGGTTAAACATATGAAGGGTTAAATAGCGTATCTTTGTCTCTGTTGTAAATAATGATTATTCCTTTTTTAGTCTGGGTCGGAGAATGCCTATAAGGCACATGGGACTCTAAGAGCTCCTTTAAACCCTTAATTCCAAAAGATCATTACAATCAAGGAGACATTAAATCTCCAGATAAGTCTCTGTAAAGGAATGATGAATAGAAAAGAAGCAGCAGCAGCACCACCACAACTGCAATAATGTTCACCCACAGAACGACTAAAGTACTTTTACTGAGGGCAGGGGTCTGTGAGAAGAAAGAGAATTTAGAACCAAGGTGGGGAAACCTGCGCTATGCAATCTGGCTGGTGTGTAAGAGAGAGAGGACACATGGGGAAGCAAAACTGGTCTCCCCCCAAAATACAGGACTTTCTCATTTTCATCCTCCTCTTTCACATCTTATAACACCAACTTGCTGGGCTCAAAATATACAGTGCTCCCAGGCTGTTTTTAGCATGCTAACCTGGAAATGCAATGGGTCCACCACCTCCATGAGACATTCCCACATGGGTTCAGCTCCCCTGCCCGGAATGAAATCTACTAATTGGTGTGTGTGTGATGTTGCTGTCTTGTGGCTGATCCACAGAGAGGACAAAGGACCTTCTGCTACTGCCAGTTAAAGGGGAACATTGTTTAGCTCAAGTGTGAGGCCACGTGTGTTGGAGCACTAGACATGACACGACACCAGGCCCTTGCTTCCCTTGGCATCATTATGTGTAGCAGACTAGGGTTCATATCCTGGCTATTTAGGCATACATATGTATGCTTTATACAGGGCCTGATTTTTAGAGGTACAGCTGAACACCCCCAACTCTGTTTGAAGTCAGTGGCAGTTTTAGGTGCTCAGCCCCATTGAAAATCAGGCCCAGAATAATTATGTCTGCAGTACATGTATTTGTACACAGTCATGCACTGCAGATCACCAGGAAGAGTTCCACAGTCTGATGATCATACAGCATGGCTAAAGCTAGACATCAGCATTCGTATCTAGTAAAAGGTGGGTTTGTAGGAGACAGTGCTGAGCTCTTCTGCTGTCTGATAAAATACCAGAGTCAAGGAGCAGCCAATTACCGAATGAGTCAGCAGAGAAACCCAGCAGGTGAGTCTGGTTAATTGTGATCATCTGTTTTTTCCTTGTTATAGTGTGAAATTGGGTTCTCACTGCGGTATGGAATTTCTTTTCCTCTTGCAGGGCAGGGGGTTTGGATTCAGAATTGACAAAGTTAGAGGAGGAGGAAAGCAACAATCACTGAGTAATTTGGAAAGAAAGAATAATTCTTACTTCGACTGAGCTGTGATTAGAATGACAGTTCCCCTTGATTATTACAGACCTGCCACAACAGCTCTTAGGCTGCCCCCCCGACCCCCCAAAGCCAGTGTCAAAACTCCCATTGACTTCATCATGAACAGGAGCTGGCCCAGGATCTTGCGATATTTTAATTTATCCCTCTCCCTGCTTGATAGTTTGGGACTTTCAGCAAGATTTCTGCAAGATTCCCTCGGGCAGTCTTTTTTTTCCTGACCACTTGCCCCCTTTTTATACACCCACGTACAGGTAATGACCAATGGAATGTAGGTGTTCACGCTCTGCTCCCCTGAGTTATGCAAGGTACTGCCTAGGGTCCTTGATTTCCCTGAAATCCTTCCGTCCCAGTATCAAGACAAGAGGGATGCCACCTCAGTGTATTAGGGGCCCCAAAGGAGCTATAGTGCCTATCACAGCATCACAAAGCACTTTACAGGCCTCACAGTGGCCCCTGGGACGTAGGTGAATATTGCTATCCCCATTTTAGAGGCAGGGAAACTAGTTTAGTGATTTACTGAAGGTCACACAGGAAATTTGAGGTCGAGCTGCTAATAGAATCCAGATCTATCCATCTATCATCTATCTCTTTTGTTTTTAGTGTTACTGTAGCTGTGTTGGTCCCAGGATATTAGAGATAAAAGGTGAGAGAGGTTATATCTTTTATTGGACTAACTTCTGTATCTATCTAATTATCAGACCTGGATGAAATTTTCATTTGATTTTTTAAAAAAGAAAAATGACCTTTTAAGCCAAAAATTTTGGGAAAAACTTTCAATTTTTTAAAATTTTCCAGTTTCATAACCAAATATGAAATTTTAATTTTTCCCTTTCTCCTCCTTTTTTCCTTTTTGCTGCTGAATGCAATAGAATGAATAATGTCTAGATTTTTTTTGCCATTTTTTCTTTTTTTTTTCCTTTTTCCATTTTGTAATTTTTCAAAAGTTCCCCCACTTTGGAAAAGTAACAGCACGGCAGAAGGAAAAATGAAACTGTAAATTTGCCATGCTGCCACTTTTGCAGAGTTAGAGAAGTTTTGAAAAGGTACGGAGTGGGAAAATGAAAAGTGTGCGTGTGTAAAATCAGGGCATAATTCATTTGATTGATCTCTGGCAAAGAGGAAATAAGAGGGAGAAAATGGGGAAGTATACAAATTCAAAATGTTAAGAATCTGAAATGTTTTGAAAAAATGAAAAATTATTCCATATGGAAGCCTGCAGAATAGAAAGAACTCTGAAATTTTTCACATCATTCCTTTCCTATTTTTCAGCCAGTTCTGTTATCCAGGCATTTCTCACTGTGACATTTAGATACCTGTCTAGCACTTTAACCACAAGACTATCCTTCCACCTAAGTTTTTATAGGCTTTAAGGAGGAGAGGGAGAAAGAAATTATTAAATTGGCCAGGGGAAGAGCCTTCATTATTTTCTGCAGAGATGCGCAGTTGTCTCAGTTTATATAGATCCTTTGGAAATGGACATTTTTTGTTCAACTGGTTTTGCTCTTCGAAGCAGATTTGCATTCACACAGTGCTAACATCTATGTTCAATCAATCACATTTCCAGGTACTTGAATTGCTTTAATGCTAACTTTGGAATGTGTAAAATTTAACTATCTAAATGTATATGACCACTGACAATTGTTGGAGAAAAACAGAGTTCTCACTCTTTCTTTGGGTGCAGCAAGGCAGATACATTTTATTAACTCAAGCACACTCAAGCATGACTTCCACACTATCTTACAATGAGATAAACTATGCCGTACTGATAAGTAATGGACTGAAAGCCAAACACATGCTGATGAGTTCAGCAACTTGTGTTTAAGAAGGCCATCCTTAGCACTTTTACTAGGAGGTATAAAAGATTTTTATAGTGGTTGCTCTTAAAACCTGATGCCTTCTTGATCACCATAATATATTACTGTAGGGTGCCGTGGTCTAATAAGTGGCAATGCTATAAATACCATGGTTATCAAAGGCAATGAAGGACAGTTTGTAAGGATGACACATGTATCTTGCACATGAGGATGTTTAGGGATATTGACTACTTGGATACTGATGTATACCTCCTCCTTATCATCTGGGGCTATATCTAGTTTGTGAAGTTGCCTTAGAGTACTAGGAAAAGTGGGGATTAATTATTACAAAGTCAAGAACATACTTATAATTTTATTCAGTTAATAACATCGAGTCATTCTTTTTGGATATTAACTTACTGATTGTAAAAAGGCACCAGCTTGACAGCATTAGAAAGAAGTGGCGAAATCCTGCTGCGTATATAAGTCAATGGAGTGTGACATTATCTGATTAAAATATGACCATGCAAATCACTGTTGTTACCACTGTTATATAATTGCAACGAATCTTATACAAAGTGTGCCAAGTGTCAATAAAAAGGATTAAGCGACTCACAGGCTAAATGGCCCAGAGTCAACCTTTAAAGACATGTTAGCAAAGTATGTGAATGGTAATTAGGGCTATTCCATGTTAGATAGGCTAGAACTTTGAAATGCAAACTTGTTTTGTTAGAGAATTAGAGGTGATACTAATTGTATGTGTTTACTTATATCTTGTTAGATGTTAACAATGTAATCGAGCAGTCCCTGTCTATGCTGTATTCTGTTAATTCAGAGATCAAAAGGGAATACAGGCGAGTCGCATCTTAGGCGCATTTAACATGCGCGAATTCAGCTTTGTGCGGTCGGCAAAACCAGAAAAAGAAAAGAAAAAAAAACAATTTAAAAACGGCATCGGTACTGCGGGTGATTCCGTATGCCATTCAACTCAATGGCGTTTCACCATACGCGGTTTTCTCTTTACGCGCGAACCGCGGAACAGAACCCCCGCGTAAAATGAGACTTGCCTGTATTAACATTTTAATGAACTGCAAACATAGTGATATCACTGTATTCATCTCTCTTTGAAATGTATAGCAAATCACCTGTGAATGGTGGAAAATAGGCAATTGCCTTATGTTAATCCATGTAGCTAATTACCGGTAATGCTTAGGAAATAGGTCTACTTCAAAGTCTCCATGATTGCCCATTGTTTGCCTAAGGTCTCTGACCTGTCAACTGGAACTGTATAAAGATGTCTTGGGTCCTGATCCTTTTTATCTCAGATCTCCTTGATGTTTCATGCAGGGGAAGCTTAAGTCGTAAGATTGAGATCTCCAGTCCTATCTGGATCACCCTGAATATGAACATTGGACTATAACTTATGGACTAATTCTGAAAGAACTCTTTGCAGCTACAAAGCTCACCATATCTACTATGAATCTGATCTCAGAACTGTATTCATGTCTGTATGTATACTGATCTTTTAACCAATACTCTCTCTTTTCTTTTTTAATAAATTTTAGTTTAGTTAATAAGAATTGGCTGTAAGTGTGTATTTGGGTAAGATCTGAAATATTCATTAACCTGGGAGGTAATGTGTACGATCCTTTGGGATTTGTAGAACTTTCTTATATGATGAATAAGATTTTCAGTAATCCTCATCATATTTGACTTGGGTGTCTGGGTGGAGGACTGAGGCAGAGTTGCTTTAAGGGAACCGTGTTGTTGGCTTCTGGGCAACCAGTAAGGTATTATAGAAGCTGTTTTGTGCTGGCTTGGTGAATCTAAGTATTGGAACATTCACCAGCTTTGGGGATTGTCTACCCCATTCTTTGCAGTTCACCTTAATTGAGTAACTCAGCATGGCTCCCCAGGACTCCGGTCACAGGGAGTTTTGCCATTGAATTCAATGGAGCCAGGATTTCACCCAAGAACCCTCTGTCCATCCACTGAACAGATATGGCATGGAGAGCAACAATGCAAACTTCCCATATGCTGCCCCTGAGCCTCAGCAATGACCTGGAGGGACCGCTGATAGGAATTTGAGGAGATTTCAGTCTCTATGGCCCATGCAGTCCTTGACCTTTCTGCATAGTCTTCCACCTATGATCCCAGTTGTGAAGGTGCTTTTGCTCACCAAAGCTGCCAATTCATTTCCTAGAGCCCAGTGGATAGTGGGCACCTTTCAGGCATTATCATGGTGGGATGCTTTCAAACCCATAACCTGGAGGCAAGAGGCTCCATATCCTATAGCCAGCCCCCCTGAGTCACTGATTTTTATAAACGTTATCACAAAAGAAAGCAACCAAGAGCTACTGGAAAAAAATCAATTGCACTGGAAGTCAAAACAAGTTACTCTTATTATCCAAAGAATTTCAAATAAGATTAATATTCTGGCAAAACCTGCTTTGAGTACAAAGAAAGCTTTTGACCCAAGTGCCCATAGACATCTTCCCCTTGGTTGGAAGATAGAGGTCATCACATTGGGGAGTCCATGAATATGTCAAATTACAGCTAAATCAAACTAAATCCCTTGATAGCTTTGGACAGTAAACTGCTGGTCTTCATCTTAAACATCAGTAATGTTATCAAAATGGATTCTGTTTGCTTAGCTCTATCAGGGGATCTGTGGCCCTGCACAACTTCTTAATCATTGAATGGAGGGTTGGAGAGCCACAATGATGGTGGCATTGCACTGGGATGTTTGTGGCATTGCCAACCTCAGAGTTTTTACATATGAATGCAACAGCAGGGTATCTATCTGCAAATACTTTGTGGCTCTCTGCAGCTCCATATAATAATGCTAAGTATTTGCACGTGGTTGCACTTTTCATTCAAGTGTGTCAAGGCACTTGCCACAAGTGGTTAAGTGCTGTCTCCTCAGTTTTATACAAGGAAAAAATAAGACTCAGAGGGGTTGAATGATTCCTCTTATTATTAGTATTTCAAAATGGAGATTAGAGACCCATTTGTGCTAGGCGCTGTACGGAAACATAGAGCAAATCCTTGCCCTGAAGAGTTTATGATCTAACTAGACTAGGCAGACAAAGGGTGGAAGAAAGGAAGGATTGTTATTCCTATTTTACAGATGGAGAGCTGAGACAGCGAGAGATTATGGACCAGATTTTCAAGTGCAGTTGAACCCAGAGCTTCTGAATGCTAGTCCAGAGCCTTAACCACAAGACCATCCTTCCTTCTGCCATACAGCAAATCAATATCAGAGGTGGGAATAGGACCAAGGTCTCCTAGTCCTCTGACTTTATCTGCTGGACTGCTAGTTTCTCATTCAATTTTTCCATCTCTGTTGTCTAGGATTATCACCACCCCATAATCAGAATATTGTCACGAACAAAGAAGAGCCCAGACTAGAAGGAAAGCTCATTTCCAAGTGGTTCACAAGAATTATTTCTGGAATTTGATGTGATACTTTGAAGAATGTCTCTCAGCTTTCCAGGAGGCCACCCGGTAGTTGCTGCTGTTAGGTATAGATGAAATCTCCCAGCTATAAAACACACCGCTGGACTATTCATATAATTACTAATTTCTCTTGGCTAGTGCCTTGAAATTATTAACAAAACATTTGGGAATGGGAGCTCTGTGCATGAAAAAGGAGAGAGTAAAATATCTGTATTAATTTGCCTAATTGAAAGTAAGTAAGAGCATGACAGAACGACATGCTGCTCGGGCATGAAGGAAGGGCAGGAAAGAGTCCATTGTCATCCCTGTGGGGTTAGACCACCCACGCTATTTCATGCTGGTTGCAGTGGGAGCCACCAAGAAACAGAGGGAAATCTGACTGGGTTTTAAGGAGCTGCTTGCCTGTTTATCTGCAGGGGCAGGAACTTGTCTATCATGGGAGGTGAGGTACATCCAAAATCATGCAGCTTTCCTTGTCCTCATTACTCTTCTCAGTGTTCCTCTTGGATTTGTCTAGCAGGACTCCCCTCCAGAGGATTCTGACCCTCAGGTTGGGAGATACTGTACAACAGACTATAAACCTCAGACTGGAAGAAAATATTGAGCTGATCAATGCATATGCCATTGAACAGCTTGAAACTCAGGCTAGAGGACTCAGATGTTGAAAGATTCTCTTACTCCTAGTGAGTAAATGCATGACCTAGCTCTGTGAATTGAAGCAAAGGGCTCTTATATTCTGCATCCAGTGATGAGCCTTGAAAAACCTGACTCTGCCATTCCAGATGTCCTATTTCAGTTCTACAACTCTATAAACATGGGATGGAGCAAGAGGAAATGGCAACCTCTGAAATGATTTAGACATTTAAGCAAGAGGAAAGGTTAATGGAGTTGAGTTGATTCTTAACAGAAAAGGCGATAATTTGAGGTGACTTCACAGATGTCGTCAGACTTGGGAGAGAAATTGCTGATAGTGTTGGCTGAGATGCATATTCATCCTGGTGTCATGGTTCAATGACTAGGGAGTATAATTTAAAACTTGGGCCATTTGGGTGTGGATAGGGAGCCCTGGGAGAACTCCAGTGTCTCATGTAAAGGGTAATAGACACATGGAATAAGTTACCAGTGTAGGGATATTAAAGAAGGTACTGGCAGTGATTCCCCAAGTGAAAGTAACTCCCCATAATTTGTCCCCCACAATTTAAACCTCATAGCATTACCAACTAAAAGATCTCTTGGGTCCCTTGTTAAACTTACAAGCTACTGTATGTATAAACATTGATTGCATCTGTCTTTTGAAAGATACTTTTACTATGTAAAACTTACAAACAAGTTAGTTGCCTCTGCGCTTCAGGCAGTTTACTCTGTAATTGTTACAATGTAAACAAATGCTATAAGGTGTTAAGTGACTTTCACTTCATTGTAACAAGCAACGGCTCCTGGAAACAGACCCCCCACCCTCTGTGATTAAAGGGCCGGGAGTCTCAAATGAATTAGCACACACCCCGAAAGTGGTGGAGACAGTAAATTAAGCTATAGAATGTATGTTGATGAATGCATGATATACATGCATGGCTAGGGAGGTACCAGCCTAGAAGGGGAGTATCCATCGGCCGAAGAAAGGTTTCAGGTGGATGGATACAACCCCTGGAGGGTAAAACTGGGATCCACCCCACCATCTGGAAGGATGAGAAAAACAAACTTTGGACAGCGTGGAGCCACCAGGAATGCCACCAGGAATGTGCCATCTGCTGAGTGATTCAGCAACAGCATGATGAAGCAATTCCCATAGACTGACATAGGAATAAATCCCTATAAGAATGGGCTCTAGAAACTGAGGACTTTGAGTCTCTGGTTCTGCTGCCAACCTTCAGGAGCATCAGAAGAATCTGACAAGGACTCGGCTCCACCCTCATGCCCAAGTTACCTGGCCAGTAACTTGGCATGAGCAACTTCTAGGCTGGTAACTATGACATCTATGAAGAACCTGTGTGTGTGTGTGTGTGAATGAATGTGAAACTGAATGAAATGTTATAGGGCAGCAAAGAGTTTATACATCATAATAATACTTTGGTTTTCTACAGTGCCTTTCATCTTAAAATCTTAGAAAGCTTTACAGACATAGGGCCTGATTCTTTACCTGTTGACACAAGTATGAATCAAGAACAACTATTTTGGAGTCAGTGGGGCTATACCAGTGTAACTGAGTGAAGAATCAGGCCCATAAATGATGACCTTTACAACATGCTGGGTCATTGTTATTCCTGTTTTATAGCTAGGGTAACTGAGGCACAGAAAGACCAAGTGACTTATCTAAGGGTACCCAGGAAATCTGTAGCAAAGCCAGCAACTGAACAGAGGATGGCTGACCCCTGGTCTTGTTCTTAAACTAGCAATATACGGGACCTGTTTCGTTCTCACTGTTAAACTGATTAACCTGTCATTTAATTCAATGGAAAGGCTCCTATTGATTCAATGAGAATTGGCTCCATCCCTTGTTCCAGTTTTACCCCAGCATAATGCCACTGACATAGTGCAGTCGCTACTAATGGAGAGAGGTAAATAGTGATGTCTCTCGGGGTCTGCACTGGGACCAGTCCTATTCATAAATAGGAAAAATAGGAAAAAGGGGTAAACAATGAGGTGGCAAAATTTGCAGACAAAACTACTAAGGATAGTTAAGTCCAAAGCAGACTGCGAAGAGCTACAAAGGGATCTCACAAAACTGGGTGACTGGGCAACAAAATGGCAGATGAAACTCAGTGTTGATAAATGCAAAGTAATGCACATTGGAAAACATAATCCCAACTATACATATAAAATTAGGGGCAAATTAGCTGCTACAACTCAAGAAAGAGATCTTGGAGTCATTGTGGTTTGTTCTCTGAAAACATCCACTCAATGTGCATTGGCAGTCAAAAAAGTTAACAATGTTGGGAATAATCAAGAAAGGGATAGAGAATAAGACAGAGGATATCATATTGCCTCTATATACATCCATGGTACACCCACATCTTGAATACTTCGTGTAGATGTGGTCACCTCATCTCAAAAAAGATATATTGGAATTGGAAAAGGTTCAGAAAAGAGCAACAAAAATCATTAGGGGTATGGAACAGCTTCCATATGAGGAAAGATTAAAAAGACTGGGACTTTAAGCTTGGAAAAGAGATGACTAAGGGGGGATATGAGAGAGGTCTATAAAATCATGACTGATGTGGAGAAAGTAAATAAGGAAGTGTTGTTTACTCTTGTTCCCGGCCAATGGGAGTGTGGAGTCAGTGCTCAGGGCGGGGGCAGTGCACGGAGTCCCGGGGCCCCTCTGTCTAGGAGCCGGACCTGCATGGTGCCAGGACAGGTAGGGACTAGCCTGCTTTAGAGGCGCAGCACCACTGACCAGACTTTTAATGGCCCAGTTGGTGGTGCTGACCAGAGCCATCAGGGTCCCTTTTTGACTGGGCATTCCGGTTGAAAACCAGACACCTGGCAACCCTAGATGCCGAGTCGGGCTGTGGCACAGGGCAGAGCAGGGGGCATTGAGGGGTCCGTATGATACCGTGATGGGTCTTGGAACAGGCTGGAGCCGGTAGTTCTGAGGGATTCATGTGACACTGCGTCAGGCCATGGCGCAGGCCTGAGCAGGGAGCTCTGAGGGGCCCGTGTGACACCGTGTCAGGCCATGGCGCAGGCCTGAGCAGGGAGCTCTGAGGGGCCCGTGTGACACCGTGACAGGCCATGGCGCAGGCCAGAGCAGGGAGCTCTGAGGGGCCCATTTGACACCGTGTTAGGCCATGGCGCAGGCCTGAGCAGGGAGCTCTGAGGGGCTCGTGTGATGCCGTGACAGGCCATGGCGCAGGCCCGAGCAGGGAGCTCTGAGGGGCTCGTGTGATGCCGTGACAGGCCATGGCGCAGGCCTGAGCAGGGAGCTCTGAGGGGCTCGTGTGATGCCGTGACAGGCCATGGCGCAGGCCCGAGCAGGGAGCTCTGAGGGGCTCGTGTGACACCGTGTCAGGCCATGGCACAGGCCCGAGCAGGGAGCTCTGAGGGGCTCGTGTGACACCGTGTCAGGCCATGGCGCAGGCCAGAGCAGGGAGCTCTGAGGGGCCCGTGTGACACCGTGTTAGGCCATGGCGCAGGCCAGAGCAGGGAGCTCTGAGGGGCCTGTGTGACACCGTGTCAGGCCATGGCGCAGGCCCGAGCAGGGAGCTCTGAGGGGCTCGTGTGACACCGTGTCAGGCCATGGCGCAGGCCCGAGCAGGGAGCTCTGAGGGGCTCGTGTGACACCGTGTCAGGCCATGGCGCAGGCCCGAGCAGGGAGCTCTGAGGGGCCCGTGTGACACCGTGTCAGGCCATGGCGCAGGCCTGAGCAGGGGGCTCTGAGGGGCTCGTGTGATGCCGTGACAGGCCATGGCGCAGGCCTGAGCAGGGGACGCTGAGGGGCTCGTGTGACACCGTGTCAGGCCATGGCGCAGGCCCGAGCAGGGAGCTCTGAGGGGCCTGTGTGACACCATGTCAGTGTCAGGCCATGGCGCAGGCCTGAGCATGGGGCTCTGAGGGGCTCGTGTGACACCGTGTCAGGCCATGGCGCAGGCCCGAGCAGGGAGCTCTGAGGGGCTCGTGTGACACCGTGTCAGGCCATGGCGCAGGCCCGAGCAGGGAGCTCTGAGGGGCCCGTGTGACACCGTGTCAGGCCATGGCGCAGGCCTGAGCAGGGGGCTCTGAGGGGCTCGTGTGATGCCGTGACAGGCCATGGCGCAGGCCTGAGCAGGGGACGCTGAGGGGCTCGTGTGACACCGTGTCAGGCCATGGCGCAGGCCCGAGCAGGGAGCTCTGAGGGGCCTGTGTGACACCATGTCAGTGTCAGGCCATGGCGCAGGCCTGAGCATGGGGCTCTGAGGGGCTCGTGTGATGCCGTGACAGGCCATGGCGCAGGCCTGAGCAGGGAGCTCTGAGGGGCTCGTGTGATGCCGTGACAGGCCATGGCGCAGGCCTGAGCAGGGGACGCTGAGGGGCTCGTGTGACACCGTGTCAGGCCATGGCACAGGCCTGAGCAGGGAGCTCTGAGGGGCTCGTGTGACACCGTGTCAGGCCATGGCGCAGGCCCGAGCAGGGAGCTCTGAGGGGCTCGTGTGATGCCGTGACAGGCCATGGCGCAGGCCTGAGCAGGGGGTGCTGAGGGGCTCGTGTGATGCCGTGACAGGCTGTGTCGCAGGTCACAGCAGGGAGTGCCGAGGGACCTGTGTGACGCTGAGTCAGGCTGTGGTGCAGGCCGGAGCAGAGGGCGCTGAGGGGCTCGTGTGACACCATTATGGGCCGTGTTGCAGGTCGGAGCCGGAAGTGCCGAGGGGCCGGTGTGATGCCGAGACAGGCTGTGGCGCAGGGCGGAGCAGCGGGAGGCCTGTGTAGCTACACCAGAGGTAAGTGCTTTATCTTTGATAACTTGCAAGTCACACAGATATCAGCTCTTCTTCTGTGATACCTAGAGTATTAACTCTTAAAATTCCTGTAAGCATTAGCTGGTCCCTTGGATAACTTGGGACAGTCCCAGGGGCAACTCTATTGATCAGGACCAAACCCCTGTAGTTTGGGCACTGAAGTAAAGAACAGACCATGAGAACTGTGATGAGCAGATGGAATATTGTAACCTAGGTGCAGAGATTCTTGGCAGCCTCTGCAGAGAAACCAGTGACCAATAGGCCATGGAGACTGAGCTCCACTCTGACCCTTACGGGTGATTTCCCACAGGCCTCGTGGTTAGGGTGGCATGTGGCAGAAACCTGCACTGCTGCTACTGTTGGTGCTGTACCTCTCTGTCTGCTCCTTCTCGCCAGTGCTAAATATGAAAACCGAGGGTTTTGCAACACACATTAACCCCAATGCGAGCAAACGGCATTCACCTGCTGTTTCCAGCATGCTGTGCCTTCTGCATTCCTGAATGAGAGTGTGGGATACTGGGCCACAGTTCAGCTTCCTGTGGATGTTGTTACATAGCCAAAGCCATTACTATGAAATTACCAAATAAAACATATACATTTTCTTTCCACATGATAATAAAATTATCGGAGTGCCTCTCCTGCGACAATTATAACAAGCTAATACACAACTCCTGACTGATTCCAATAGCCATAAAAAAAATCAAAGCACATTCAACAAGCCATTAGTACTTGCCTTGGCTGCAAGCATTTCCCTTTCTGAGGGGATAATAAGGTAATCAAATTATATTTAAAAAGGTGAAAGATCTATTTTCAACCCCCATGGCAAGTTCTCTCCAGAATAATGCCATTATGATGAGTTGCATGGGATGGCATGATTGTTTATTGCTTTTGGTCTAGACACCAAAGGACATTAAGACATTTTCCCCTTTCCCCTGCCTAGTGTAATGCTTATATTTCAAGCACTCAGGCCACTTTAAGGATAAAGGGCAGTAATTTTTTCTGCACAGCTAAAACTAACTAACTAAATCTCTATATTAATACAGAGTCACAGAATAGTGGCAAATAAGTTACTGATAGACAATGGCCTATTTGGTTATCTAGTCTTTCCTGTTTCCCAGTGCAGAATTACTCCCTATAGTAGATCAAATTCCTTTAAAAGAATAATGCTTGTATGGTTACAGACATTTGTCACAGTCACTGGGTGTCTCTTTCAACTACCCAGGGAGCAGCATTTGTTAGCTTGTTTTCATGGTCTTTTGGTCACAACACACCCAGGCAGTTTCCCTTTCACCATGTGAATATTTATTTTTCGGTTTCCTGAGCAAAACAGAACATGACACAGGTATACAGCAGGAGGAGACTTACACACAGCCTTCTCTCTTCCCCCAGCTCACCCACTTCCTAGTCCTCCAATCATATATACTCCCGTTAGCTCAGCAACTACCATCCGGGTGTTAGTAATTCACCCCCCACCCCCCAACAGAAACTGGTTAATTTCTTCCAATAAAGCCCCCAGCCTTCTCTGTGCTACAGACACCTCAGTGACAGCCAGTACTCTGTCAAAAAGACAACCATGATCTTCACCATCACTGGGACCTCCAGAGTGAAGAGTTTGATCTGCTACAGACTGAGCTAAATGGCTAAGTCCTTTAGTTGGCAGCTGTAGTAGACTCGTATCATCTGTGGATCAGGCGCTGAGTGGGCTGTATTACATACAAGGAACAGTGCCAAGTATTCAAGGCCTATAGCAGTTTAAATCTGTGGGGAACTCTTACTTTGGCAATGATCTGTCATCTTGGTCCTTGCCAGGAATTATACTGAGGACTTTCATGGCTAAGACCATCAACCTCTAATCGCTCGAGCTAAAGAATTAACTCCTGCAACTAGCAGCTGTAGCAAATCCACCTCCACTGTGGATCAGGCGCAGAGGGGAATATTTAACACACACCGAGCAGTGGGTTAAAAACATAAGGCATTGATGTGTATGGTAGCAAATGTGTGTGTGCACATTTTGTCTTTGGGGCAGAGAATGAGTCTTTCTGGGTGTCCAGAGCTGATAGCAGTATTCCAGATAACATCTCGCTGGTTTTGAAAAAGGAAAAGAAAACCAAACCAAACATTCTGTATAATCTCCCAAGCTGCCTGTCAGTAATTCAACTCTGGATACTCTCCTGCTGCTACCATACCTTCAGCCATAGATCTGTC
This sequence comes from Macrochelys suwanniensis, assembly GCA_033296515.1. Taxonomy (NCBI): domain Eukaryota; kingdom Metazoa; phylum Chordata; order Testudines; family Chelydridae; genus Macrochelys; species Macrochelys suwanniensis. The sequence goes on from CM065775.1 coordinate 335,513,144, forward strand.
TCATCTCCTTTGTAAATGAGCCCCACTGTGGCAGGTAACATTTTGTCTTAGTACATAAACACGCGTACCACTATATATATTTTAACACTATCTCAGCCACGAGACCCGCCAGTAGTGTAGCGGTTGTGTATTTTATCGCCTCATGGGTATCTTGGTTGCTGCTTCTTCCAATTCTCCCACTGCTCATCAGAACAGATAGATTGTTTTTCCATGTCAGCTCTCCTTCTCTGAAAGTCATTACCCAGAATGCCAAGGTTCCTTGAAGTAGCATTGAACAAGCAGTGCTGTTTTTTCCCTGTAGGCTTTTTTTACAGCAGTTCTTGCAGGAAGAAGTAATTTATCCAGAATTAAAGCATCTGGTTATCCTGCTACCTGAGTAAGTTAGCATCAAAATAAAAGAGAAACATATTGTCACCATCACAGGAGCTTTGGAACCTGTCTTGTGGTTCCTTCTGGTAGCAAGAAGCCAAGCTCTCCCTGACAGAAGGACTGGGTGGGCTTAGCAAAGTGGCCAGGTTGGCTGAGTGGAGATGAGCTACATGTGCAGTTTTCTCAGGCTAAAGGTGTCAGAGTAAGCTGCTATTTTATCATGCACCATCCTTTTATCTGTTTAATTAGTATAATGCAGTAGCTCCTCGAGACCCCAGTCAGGTTCAGGGCCTCACTGTGCTAGGCACTGTACAAACACATAAGAAGATTGTCCCTGATCTGAGGTTCTTGCTATCTACCTATCACTCTGTCTGTTCATGTGTAAAGTTTCTGTAGAGCAGCTGTTGGCTGAAAGGTGACACATGTCTAGAATATCTGGGGATAATGTCCTAACTTCGATATAAACCAAGGATCAGACTCACCAGCTGGGGAAGGAAAAATAGAGTCAGAACTACAGGTCTCTTCAAATCCTTTCTCCAGGCAGTTGCTTTATTTCTAAAACACAAACTCAAGACCAGAATTAACCAACACAAACTACTGTAAACACCTGCCCCATTTCCATCTTTAGCTAGCTGGGTGAGGAGGGAATATGCCCATGTCCCCTTCCATGTGATAAGCAAGCATTGGGTAACCCATTACGTGCCAGAGAGCCTTCACACCTTGTCATAGTTGGTATCTCTTACTACTGCTGAATAATCTCCCAAGGGAAGTGGCAGAAGCCCCTTTGCTTGGGATACTGAAGACTGGAGTGGACAAAGCCCTGGAGAATCCTGGACTGGTCATTGATGCATGGATTAGATAACCTGCCAGGTGTTTCCCACTTCTCATTGCTAGGCCTTTGTGTTATACAGAGCTTTCCTACAGCAGGCTGAGTACTGGTGAGTCTTGCCACAAGCCTTTTGTACCCTCAGAGCAGACTGCTCTGCAGTAGCTATACATACGTTTGGGTTCCATATGAATGTCTTTACTTACAGGTAGAATAGGTATTTATCGAGGGCAGCAAAATATTTGGAGCAGCAGAAGTTGAGTAACTGTTTGTATGGGCGACTGAATGGCAGGTTAGGACATTTGCCAAGAGCAGCAGAGCCCCTGGAGTCAGCCCAGGGTATGAATAGCTCTGCATTGTACGTAGGTATGCTGGTGAACTGGAGTGGAGTTGGGGCACCAGAGATCCCTCTCAGCTTCCTCTAGTACTCTCTTTAAGTTCCCTCCACCCTGTCCAGTGCTCCATTCCCCCCTTGTTACTCTGCTCCCTCCAATGCTCTCTCATTCTCCTTTGCACTATAAGGACTCAGCAATCCTGAGGTCTTAAATGGGACTTAGCAGATCAGAAGCCTTGGACTTGTCCTCTGCACAGGGATGAATTTCACCCTTCTTGCTTGAAATATGTTTACATTCAGATGTATATTATTCAGCCATTAGATGTCTGTGCTTTATATCATTCCAAATGATATAGTGCTCCCTAGTAAACAAGGCCGCTGAAACTAGAACTCAAGATGTGGGTGTGACAGTTCTTGGGGTACCGAGGACTCTGAGTCACCCTGTTATCCCCTGCCTCCGGCATGAGGGAGACTTGCCTGTGCTTCACTGGGTGTCAGCTCCCTGACACCACCAGCCTGTGAACCACCCATACAGGGTGACCAGATGTCCCGATTTTATAGGAACAGTCCCGATTTTTGGGTCTTTTTCTTATATAGGCTCCTATTACTCCCCGCCCCCTGTCTCAATTTTTCACATTTTCTGTTTGGTCACCCTACACCCAAGCACTCTCCTTTGGGCTCTGCCAGCCCTTACTTTGCCCTGCAGTTTAACGATAGGTGCACCCCAATCCTTGAATCCCTTTGAAGTGTCCCGCTGTAGTGTCCAGCCCCTTATCCACTGAACATTTACAGATATACCAGGTCTGTTGTCCCCAAGGGAACAGTGCACAGACCAGCATGTATGATTCAACTCAGGTTCAGCACCTTGCTTATTACCACAGCACTGAGATCTAGTTATAGTGAAAAAACAATAAGTTTATTATCAAAGATTCAAGAGATAGCTAGTAAGGATAAAGAAAACAAGTTTACATATAAAAGAAAACCATAACACAATTTCTAGAGACTAAACTTGACTAACAGGCTAACCTCCTGTCTAAAGAATTTTATCTCACTCCAAAGTCCCCAAGGCTCATTGTGATCCCGTTTTCATGAATGTAAATGCAGTGCCTGCTTATTTCCAAGGTGCAATATAAGGGTGTGTCTTCATTGCCTTCTCTTTATATCCCAAGCATTCATTGCCTGTGTTGAGAGGCAGTATAACCCCATTGCTTGTTTTTCCTGAGCGCTATTCCCTATTGACATCATATATCTCTGTGGATGTTGTATGTAAATGTGCATCCATTGTGTTAGCTTACAATGCTTAATTGACATGCTGACAGAGAGACAAGTGAATAAACATATTTTGTCAGGAAACCTGTTTCTCCACCTCTGCTATGATACAGAATTTAAAAACATATTTGTGTCACCGTGTCCCAGTGGGTCACAGCCGAGGATGCCAAATTCAGGACAAACTGCCGAGAAATAGGGCAGACCCCCCCACCCCAAACTGGTGGTTATTCTATCATAAGATATACCAAGCTAATAACAGCTAAAGTGTTACTCAGTCTTAGTTTGTGAAAAATTACAGGGACATGAGCCAGGGTCACATGAACCAGTCACATGCCCTTGCATGCTTTGATGACTCATAGGAGTAGCCATTACCCATATTCTGGCTAAATCACGCACAGGAAGGCTCACTGGGCAGGGACAAGCTTCTTCTTTGGCCCAGTGTGTTCATTAATGGGCTATCAACTTGCATGGTCCATTCACAATGTGCTGGCTAGACTGGATGTAAACTACCTTGTGGGTGTTACCCCAGGAGCAAACACATTTGAAATACTGGTACATAATCAATATTCATAACTTTAGATACAAAGATGATACATGCATACAAACAGGACAATCATATTTTATCTATTGTAACTTTTCCATTGATACCTTACATGGCATACTTTCTACAAGATTTGTTGCAATTTTCTAACAGTGGCAATATTAATGATACAAATGGTCATATTTCAATCATACAGCATCACAACATGCACAACTCCTTACATAGTATATGTACACACATTTCAAAACAATAACAATGACAGTGTGACCATGGTGTTCATTTAAGACCTTCCATGACATTCCTTGGTGAGCCAGAATTATGTACCAGAATCAGGATATTCTTGTAACATATTTGCCAGTTGGGATTGATGAGTTCTCAGGTCACAGTTGAGAAGCCGGTTTGTTTGTTTCTGTAGATGCAGCTGTTTTCTTTAACAATTGCTTCTGTTGAGTGGGGTGGAACAGAACCATCAAAAAGGAGTGTGATGGTAATTTTATGTGCCTAAAATAATGTACCAAGTCACTCCACCTTTCTGCTTCTGTTCACACTCCTACCCTTTGTTTAGATGGCCACAAATCTCCAGGGAAAGCATCTTCTATTATCATGCGTGTGTGCAGTACTTTTGTTGGTGCCTTTAGAGGATACAAATAATAATAATAAATGATCACCAATCATTTGGAGATCGAGTCCTCTGTTTTCCAAATCAGTTTGAAATTGGTTTTCTCTTGGTTTGAATAATTTGGTGGCAATTTTTAAATGCAGTCTTGATTGTTTTATTTCCTCTCCCCCTCCCAGTAATGAAAATATACTTTATCAGTATTCCAAAATATGATTAATGCTTGACCTTTCAAAAGTTCCATGCTATGCAGCTGATGGCACTTCTGTGTTCTGAGGAATCAAACTGAAAGGTAGTCCTAGCCACAATGAAGTATTCTTCATTAATGAATGGACCAGGAACTCTAAGAATTCCTTCTCACTCTTTTTTTATAAATCAGGGGCTGTTTAATCAATTGGAGTGGGTAGAAAACATCAATGTATTTATGAATTTCCTTGCTTTCTTTTCTAAAGTTGGAATAAAAACTCTATTAGTTCATTACAGTGGGTCAGAGATCATTTTTAGCTCCCTTTAGCCAACACCTGTGCTATCAGGTACATTAATAACTGAGATCAATCAAAATTAAATTTGATGTCTGACTTCAGCTGGATCTGAAAAGGCGCTCAGAAGCATGAAAGGAATACGTGCTGCAAAAGCATGAAAAGAATACATGCTGCACAGAGCAGTAAAGATAATACAAAGGGTCCTGTTTTCAACTCGGTGCTGAGTCACAAATCTGGGTGCTTTACTCTGGCCTGTGGGCCTGACCTTGTACCCATTCAAATCAATGGCAAAACTTCCATTGACTTTAGTGGAGTAGCATCCTGTCCTTAAGCACCTAGACTAGAATGTCTGTATGCAAGCCTGAGCACTCAAATACAACCTTAACTTTGATGCATGAGTTTGAAAACAGGGCCCCTTTGGTGAAATTCACCTGTGCAGATGCCTAGCACAAGGCCTGTGCTCCACCAGGTACCCAGGCCTCATATGGGCCCCTTCGCACAGGGTTAAATATCACCCACTTTGATTAACATAAATTATTGATACTAAAACGTGATTAACAATGAGACATTAAATTGAGGCCTTGGCCACTTGGGCTCCACAAAGATCCCAGGCACTTCCCATGCAAACAGGGCTTTAATCTCAATGGCCAAAAAAAGTTACAGTTGGGGTAACTGATCCACTGATGGAAAGACTCAGATTGACTCCACTGGCTCTGGACTTGGCCCCGGGCCCACGCATTCCCTTTGCACTCCCATTCTGGAGTCACCTGCAGTTTGGCCCTAACATTAGAATCGGGTGTTTGATTGTAATGTCAGTTAGAGAGAGATCCTCATTGCTTAGTGAAAGGGATGGGAAAGCATAGTTGTAGATCGCAAGAGGATAATCCATTCAGCTCACCTTTCTCCCCCCTCCACGCTCTGCTCTTCCTCATCCCCCTCTCCCTACTTCCTCCCTCCTACCTGTGCTGGTGCAATAAGAAAAAAGGAAAAGTCATTTTCCAGAAATGTTTTTATTGCCATGAGAATGCTTTGTGGGCTTTAAAACTCAAATAGAAGGTGAGGAAGGTATTTGGCTATAACAGCTGAGTGTAAAATCCTATCCTATAAAGAGCTGTTTAAATAAAGTGAGCATCTCCTTTTATGGCGACAAGGCTGTTTTTCCTATTATGCCAAAAATATGGTGATTGCATGTAAGGGAAGAGTTATGTCTTCATAGATAGGGCCCTGCCAAATTCACGGCCATTAAAAACACGTCATGGACCGTGAAATCTGGTTCCCCTCCTCCCCCCTGTGAAATCTGGCCTTTTGTGTGCTTTTACCCTATACTATACAGATTTCATGGGGGAGACCAGCATTTCTCAAATTGGGGGTCCTGACCCAAAAGGGAGTTGCAGAGAGGTCACAAGGGTATTTTAGATGGGTCATGGTATTGCCACCCTTACTTCTGCACAGCCTTCACAGCTGGGTGGCCGGAGAGCGGCATCTGTTGGCCAGGCACCCCGCTCTGAAGGCTGCCCCCTGCCAGCAGCAGCGCAAAAGTAAGGGTGGCAATACCATACCATGCCACCTTACTTCTGCACTGCTGCCTTCAGTGCTGGGCAGCTGGAGAGTGACAGCTGCTGACTGAGAGCCCAGCTCTGCAGGCAGCAGCACAGAAGGGTAGCAATACCATACCATACCATGCCATCCTTACTTCTGCGCTGCCGCTGGTGATGGCTCTGCCATCAGAACTGGGCTCCTGGCCAGCAGCAGCCTCACTCCAGTTGCCCAGCTCTGAAGGCAGAGCCACCAGAAGCAGCAGCGCAGAAGTAAGGGTAGCAGTACTGCAACCCCCCTCCCCCAACAATAACCTTGCGACCCTCCCACACCTTCTTTTTGGGTCAGGACCCCTACAATTACAACACTGTGACATTTCAGATTTAAATAGCTGAAATCATGAAATTTATTATTTTTAAAATCCTATGGTCATGAAATTGACCAAAATGGACCATGAATTTGGTAGGGCCCTCTTTATAGAACAATAACACTTTCCCTTTCTATAGTATCATGCATCCAAGAACCTTAAAACCTAAACAGTAAGGGCCAATCCAGCTCCCACTCAAGTCAAAGTGAGTTTTTCCATTGATTTAAATAAAAATAGAACTGGGCCTTCCCTCATTAAGCCTCACAACATTTGTGAGGTAGATAAGGGATATACTGCCTCAAGGAACTTAGAGCAAGCATTATACAGCCCACACCTCTGGGGTGGAGCACATCAACTGTTTGACAGCACCCAGCATTTGTGGAAGATTACTGTATCCATTTGAGACTGCAGGTGGAATTGAGAGTGGTAGAATGTAATTACTTAAGTTGGAAATTGACCAGGACACCAGAGTTAATACCTCTGCTCCTGAAAAGTATGCTAAGGGATCGATTGCCACAAGAGGCAGGAATCCGGTGTATTTTGATCCCATCGGGGAGATGGCATTTTTGTACCATAACACCCAGAATACATGCAGGCAAGTGCCACCGACTGAAGCATCGGCACCATCTTCTGCAATACGCTGGATAGTTTTTGGCAGGCTGCGATCTATGTACTGACTCAGCCTGTCGCTATGCAGTTAGCAAGAGCTGAAAGGATCACCGCACAAGGTGATATGACTGCAGGCTCATTTTTAAAAAGTGACTCCTATTCTGTTTATCTAATTCTTCAGTGCAAGGAGCCATAGGCAAAATTCTTCTCTGAAACCCATGCAGCTGAGTGCAGAATAAAAACACGGTATTATATCTCAACCCCAAAAATCCACTCTATTTTGGAGAAAGCAAGATATTGCCGCTGAGACAGCTCCTTGGCAGCCCATCTGAAATGAATTGGTGGCCCTTACTCCAGCTCCTAGTGCCTCCCTTTTTGACAATCTCATCATAAAAGCCAAGGACTGGCAGTTCTTAAACCATGGTCCCTGAGGCACGTGGACAGGCAGTTCGTTGCCGGGAGTATAGTCCCAGCCGCTGACGAGCTTTAAAAGAAGGTACAAATACATTGAATATTTTTATCACTCTTCTATGCAGGTATTTGCTTTTGTCACCTAAAGAATGTTACAGGATTGTGAAGGGCCCTGCACAATTGGGAATGGAAGGGGAGGTGATCAAAGCAATTACAAAGGGGTGGAGAGGTGGTCTGCTTGACTGGGAGTGGTCATGAATGGAATGGATAAGGAGCTCATCTGTGTGGTCAGGAATGCAAGCAATCTATTAAATTATAGTCCACACTATGCAAATGTTTGGGAATCCCTGAACTGCCGAGTCTGACTCCTTAAAGGTGGTCTCTCCAAGTCTGGGATGCAACTCAGACCACTAAGGGGCTGTGTCATTGACTGTGGGTGCTTTAAATGCTCTGCTGCTGTGGCTCACAGCTTGAACACTGACAGTCAGCAGACAAGCATGCCCTGAGTGCCTCTGTGTTAAAAAGCTCTGAACCAGAAACTCCGACTCCAAGAGCCTTCTTGTTACATCCCAGCCACACTCAGGTGTACACCAGTTCTGGTTACACTTGGCAACATCTCCTAGTGCCGAATTTTCCTGTGTGCTCTGCAACATCCAGCCCTTTCAGAGTTAAAACTGAGTTGGGGGGAGGGATAGCTCAGTGGTTTGAGCATTGGCCTGCTAAACCCAGGGTTGTGAGTTCAATGCTTGAGGGGGCCATTTGGGGATCTGGGGTAAAAATTGGGGCTTGGTCCTGCTTTGAGCAGGGGGTTGGACTAGATGATCTCCTAAGGTCCCTTCCAACCCTGATATTCTATGAAAACAAGGTTTGTTCACTCCTCTAAAGAGACAAACTGCACAGATTATCATTTTAACTGGAATTAGCAATCACTTCAATTCAGACAGCACTGGTTTGGTTTACATTGAAAGTAAAATAAGTGTATTAATAAAAGAAGATAGGATTTTAAGTGAATTACAGTATAAAAGATTGTGATAGAAATGGTTACAAGCAAAAAAAAAGTGAAAAAAACCACACACTTTCTAGTGGCTAAGACTTGACACAACAAGCTACAGCTTTGTTCTAGGTCGTTTCCTTGCCAATCTACCTCCCAGCAAGAGGGCTGACCATTGCTCTGGTCAGGATCTCCCCAAAAGTCCTAAGTTCTTGGTTCCTTTGTTTTCTTAGGTGAAAGATATTTTGGGGTTCATTACCCATCTCTTTTATAGTCCAGTAAACCTTTGAAATTGACTCTTCAGAAGGTTACCCCCAAAGTCAACTTCATTCAAGCTGTGAGGAAAGGAGACATGGAGTCTCATGGCGAAGGAAGTTTCATGCTGGTTTCTTCCCCCCACTGGTATTTGATAAAATGCAAATGGGAGCTGTTTTCTACAATCTCCTCCCGCTGCTGTGATGCTGAGTGGTTATCTCCTCCCCTTTTGCCTTGATGGTTCTGATTACCTTTTTTTATAAATTGCATTCCCATTGTCCCTTAATGTACCTTGGAAATACCTTTGAGGTGGCAGAACCACATTCCTTTGTCTAGGGTGGAGTAACTTCAACCTTGCCTGGCAGACACACTTTTAGAACGTAATTCCCAATATGTTTGTGATTTTGAATTTGTCAGTAATATTAATGATCAGTATGTTATTAGCTTTCTATTGACATCTTACATCAACACCTTTTTCATACAGGTTATAACATTAATGAGTTGGGGTACACTCAATTGGTCAGGCCAGCTGAAACTCACTACCTGATGCCAGTGAGTTTCTTGCCATCTTGCATAGGGATGCTATTAGGTCCACAATCTGTGACTCTCAAAGCAATGGACAAAGGTAGGGAAATATTATTAATCCCATTTACAGACCATTAGTGTACGTACCCCCACCACCTCTCAGATCTGTGTGAAAGACTCTAGACACACACCCTATGAAAGGTGAGAATTAAACCCTGAAGCTCTGACTCCTTGACCCATTCCTGTAATCACTGGACCGTGCTGCCATCCTGCCTGATTCACTCCTTGATGTGGTAGTCTAGCAGGTATTATGAGGATTCATCAGTTAATGTTTGTAAAGCTCTTTAAGATCCACGGATCAGAGGCACTATAGAACTGCAAGTATTATTATATTTTATTTATATTATTATTATTTATTACTTGCAAACAATTCACGTCACTTATCTCCACTCATATCCTTGGACCCACTTACATTATTTGCAGTAGGAATGTCTCAGGCCATTAGTGACTAATGCGCTGAATAATTAGGCAGTGAAAATCTAACTGCACGGATTTTTTTTTATTAGCAATTTTCCGTTCTGTTGTATTAATTCCATTTGGTGTCGGTCTGTTTTCTTAGTGAACAATGATCACTAATACAAAATCATTTCCATGCAAAATGCTTTTCATCATCTGATTTAACAAACCATAAAATGTCTTAAGTTGATTTTATTTTACATTTTCAACCTAGCGTTGATGTTCCAATGACTTTAATTTCTTGCTTTCACTCCTCGTGGAGTATTTATTTTAAACCTCTCTCACCCTTCTGTTTTCTTTCATTTTTCTATTTTTTTTTCTCTCTCTCCTCTGCATAACAAATGATTTCTTTTTTGCCCAGTGTTGGAAACTTGACCCTTGTGCTCATTATCTCAGAGACAGCCACATACCTGCATGCTCCTAGAGTATGCACGGGACACTTCTGCTATTATGGAATGGGGTGGTGGTGGTGGCCACATGGGACGTTGCTTTTTCTGCACAGATAATACTATTCCCTCCAACAACTCTGCTTTGCTGCTCTATGTGCAGCTTAGTACTGGGGAGCATAGGCGCTCTCTCTCTCTCTCTGTCTCAATCTTTCTTTCCTGCTCTGGCCGTGGTGCTGAATGCTAATTAGCCAGGACCCATTGCAGATTCTGCAGTTATTTTCATCCCAACAGAGTGCACTTTTGAACAACAGCATTCATCCTACAAATCCAACTAGAATTCCTACAAGCAAAGATGGTGGGTATGCACACTATTCCTACTGGCTCTAGCCCAGCAAAGCACTTAAGCACACACTTAATTTTAAGCCAGTGGGCAGTCCGGTTGATTTCAATGATCAGGTCTACAGACTGTATCTGAAGTGACCAGTGAGAGGGAATTTCAGTCTCCATGAGCTTATTCAGCCCTGGGTCCCTCTGCTGAGTCTGTAAATAAGGCTATTTAGCTGGAATCAAGGGGCATTTCGTGCTGTGTCTCCATCAGTTTGTGATGGAGAACTTCCAACTCATTTAATCTGGGAACAGGTATTCGTAATGAAAAAGTTTCTGTTTTGCCAGGGTGCCCTGGCATGTTTAACCCATTGCATGACACTGAAGAGGAGTACAATTCAATGAATACAATTGTTATACAAATACCTCCAGTAGCAGGCTTACAAGTAAAACAATAGCAGAGAGGAAGAATGGTCTTGTGGTTATGACACTAGACTAAGACTCTTGATATGTTGGTTCAGTTCCAGGCTTTGCCACTGACTGTGTGGCCTCAGGAAAGTCACTGAATCTCTTAATTCACCATCTGTAAAATGGGGACAGTGCTTGCTTTGTCTGTTTCCATTGTGAGCTCTTATTATGTGTCTGTACAGTACCCAGCATAATGAGGCCCCAATATCAGTTGGAGGCCCCAGATGGGTATTGTAATATAAATCACAATAATGATACACCGTGAATGGGAGAGACAACATGTACATGGCCATTTCTATAGTTAGATGAAATTTCTAAGAGTAGCTTTCATGAGCCTACTGTATATGAATCAAAGACAGCTGAATCCTTTTCGGTGTTGGCTTTATTAAAATGCCATGAAGGAAGAGCACCATCTATTGAATTACCATCACCACTTCCTGCAGGGTCCTGCCTTTTTGTCAGCATCTCCCATATAATAACTGGCTAAGCCCAACCCTGTTTAAGTTGGGAGACCTCCTGAGAGGCCAGCCCTGGCCTCCTCAAATCACTCAGGGATTAAAACACTAGGCATTTTTCAACCTTTAGCAGTGATGACATATAACTCTTCTTTCCTCTGCCCTTCACCCATCCTCTCTCCTCCATCTTATTATTATTATTTGTATTACAGCAGTATTGCACTAGGCCTGTACCTAGACAACAAGACAGTTCCTGATCCAAGGAGTGTCCAGTCTAAATATTCATTATTATCATGTTATTATTACAATTTGTATTGTGGTAGCACCTTTCATGGACTTGGAACCCATTGTGCTTGGCATTGAATAAACACAGAACAAAAAGTCCCCAAGAGTCCCTGCCCTAAAGAGTTTATAATCTAGGTTTAAAACAAGCGGTGAATACAGAAGAACAGATGGAGGAGTACAAGGAAACAATATTGGTCAGCATGATGGGCATGGGTCTTGGCACACCCCCTGGGTAACCATTGCTACCATGAGGAGTAGCATGGAAGAAAGCACAAAGGTAAATAGTCAAGACAAAAGGAGAAACACAGATAAGCCTAAAGTCACTGAGAGAGCTGGGATTAGAACCCAAGTCTCTAGACTACCTCTTTTGTGTTTCATTCACTAGACCAGGCTGCTACCTGCTCTTGGGCTGTTCCTTACTTCTCTCTCACTCTCTTTTTTCCTCCCCTCTGCACGTTTCTCTCTCCATCTCCCAATTCCAACCCAAAGCTTTTTTGACTAATGGCAAAGCATGTGAAGAACAAATTTGCTTTGAGCCTCTTTAACTTAACTTTAAAAATGGTCCTCTGCGTTTGCCATTCACCTCACAAACCAGCGACTCTCTGACGCCTTCTGCATTCCCTGCACTCCAGTAAACTCTGCTCATTTATCTGAAACTCTCTAAAAAATCATTTTTCCCCACAACAAAATGCTGTTGTCAAAAACTTCAAATCATCCCATCCATCAAGTGCATTTGCGTGTATGTGTTTGTGTGTGTGTGTGTGTGTGGAGGGTGCATGTGAAATACATACAGCTGACACGTTCGTTCTGTCACTGAACTGACGCCACATCTTGTCGGAATCTGTTGGGTTTAACAGGCACAACAGCATTCTATATATATATAGACACACACACACACACACACCCTGCATTATTGGTCAAACATTTCTTGTGGGCTACATTAAATACTCCAGAGAAATGCTCTTTGTGGAAGGTGCTGTAATGTTGCAGGGGGAAAAACATTCCATTAAAACCATTGCCTGCAGCAAGCTTGTAATCCTTTATAGGATTTGTAAAGGAAATGGCTTATTGCTAACAAACCTATAGCTACACCATTGCTGACTCCTCAGCCCATTCGTTACACCAATTTGCTCCTCCTAGAAAGGGGGTCTGAAACGTGTTTTCTTCTTTTCTCCTGTGGTGTGCTTTGTGCATTTCTTGTATAGTTGGTGACTGAAATCATTGCCTACTGGAGGCTCAGGTCCAAAGAAGGCCCAGCAGGTAGCACCATAGTGAGTGACCAGAGACGGGTTTAAATACTGTGCTAGGAGTGTGGGTTTATACTGGTGCTGAGATTAGGGAACGGAGGATGCTGCATTTTTAAAAAATACTATCTTGGATTAAAGCCCAGGATGGGGAGTCAGGACTCCTGTAGAACTGCTACTGAATTGCTATGGGACCTTGGGAAAGTGGTTTCCCCTTTTGTGCCTCAGTTTCCCCATCTGTAAAATAGAGATAATAATACTGGCAGTACCTCATAGAGGAGCTGGGAGGATTAAAGTTTTTATAGAGTACATCATGATTTGGCAATGATCTATCTGTCCAAAGTATTATTACTGGGCCATTTGAACCCTGGGGCCATGCCAGCTTCCGTGGTTGCAAACACTGATGCAGGACCCGAGGTAGAAAGTTTGCCTAAGGGGTTTGTCTGGGGGAATGCAACTGTAATGCTGGAAAGTGTTATATCCCTCCTAGTACAGAAGTAGCGGGAGCTGGTTATAACGGATACAAAGGAGTTTCTTTAATGAGGCTTCTGGGCACAGACAGGACCTTGTGGTTCTCCCTAGCTCTTTACCTCTACAGGCTGCCCAGGGTCCTGGCCTACATTAAGTAATCCTGGAAGAGACTGCTGGCCACAGTGCAGAAAACAAGCCCAGCCTCCTCTTTAAAGGGCAAGAGGGGCCATAAAGAGCTAGTGGAGCTTAGAGCCTGAATGGTGTTGGTTGGGAAAGGTGCATGGCCAGGGATGTGCCGGTTTGTCAGCTCCCCTAGCATCATTTGCTCACAAAAAGCAATTCTTTCCCAAGTGGGAATCCTAATTCTCTCCCTTCAAGTGGGGGGTGAATTCTACCTGGGACACAAGGGGCCTTGCTTATGCTGGAAGTTATCAGTCACCTTGGCTTGTTCCTCGGTGGCTGCCTTGCAAGAGAAAGTTAAAACTCCCACAGAACCTTATGATATGACCTGTTCCTTGGCTGAGGCTCCCTCTGCCACCAGTGAAGCAGAGTCTAACATCCCACAATATTGGGGGATACTGCAGAGCACTCAGGCCTTGCTCCATTTGGCTGAATGGCCCCAACAGTGCTGCCAGCTAGCTCACTCCTCTGTCAAGCTCTTTGGGGGTGTCTTGAGTATCCGAACGCCCCAGATCCAGCCAAATGCTAATCTGAGCTTTCAGCTGCGTCTCTGGATTCGCCTCCTGTCCTGCTGGCGAATGGCTCTGTGCAGAGTTTCACTTAGAGAGGTTGGAGAAGGACAGAGTTGATTCAGCTGCTGCTTGCCCCGGTGAGTCATGCTCGTGCTTGGCAAGGATGACTAGTTCTGTGGATTAAGGCTGAAGGGACTGGGAGCCAGCAGAGCCCAAGTCACATGCTCACACACAAGCCGTGTAGGCAGATTCTGTGTCCTTGCTTGCTTTGCCCCATCTGCGCCTTCAGCTGTGGCCTGAAGGAGTTGGAAGGAACCTAACCTCAGAGCTGCTTCTCTCCTCCGGAGGAACAGAGATTGCCTTGCAAGTCCTGACAGCTTGAAATATTAACCCTACAAAAGCATTTCTAAGTGGAAGCATACAAGGGGTTCCCTGTTTGCAGGAATCCAAGTTCTTGATAGAGTATTTGGTGATTACATATGTATATTAATAATAGACTGTGTTAATGAACATTAAGGTGGCCTGGTTAAACTCTCAAAAGTTAGGACATGCCAGAATTATATTTGCTCTTGTACCTCCTGGTGCAGATGGATTGGGATTCAGCCTTTAATCCTATGATCATATATTTCACTTTTCCTAGGTTATTAATACAATATAAAATCAAAGGTAACCTAATTTAACTTCAAATTTAGATGAACTAAATATGCCAGACAGTTTTCACTATAATTTTGGGTTATACATAATGTGTAGCGTGCTTTTTAAGGATACTTTGCTCTTTTCACAGGATGTGATTCTGTAATTAAAGCTATCATAATGAATATATAATAGGGCGGGCTGGAAAACAAGAATTGAATTTCTCAAAAATGTTCTGAGATTTTGAAATTTGTTTTTTTAATTCTGATGTGGAATGAGAACAAGACCTTTTGAGATGTTTCCTGGCAAAACGTAAGAAAGAAAATGCAGGGAGGGGCCAGCCCAGCATAGTCAATAACTAAGGTGCTCACCTCATATGTGGGAGATATAGGTTCAAGACCATACCCCGAAGCAGGGTCTTCAATAGCCTAGGTGAGTGCCCTAACCGCTGGGCTATAGAGTCAGTCAACCTCGCACACTGCGAATTTAATCACTTATACAAAGGGGAACACCGTCAACAGCAGCAATTGGTTCTATAGCCAATGGTTAGTGCACTCAGCTAGGATGTGGGTGACTTGGGTGCAAGAACCTGTTTTGAATCAAGCAGAGAATGACTTGCGTCTCTCACATCCCATCAGAGCTATTCTGAGATGACTCACCCTCCAGGCTGGCTGCAGGTGAATTTCAGAGCAGCCAAACGATGTCTTCCCTCCCTGATGCTGATTTGGCACCCCTGGAAATTGAAGCCCCTTAGGTCGGCCCTGCTCTCTCTTTCTGACCAGAAAGTCCATCCTGGACCTGAGAAACCTTCCGGATGACATTTTTGTTGAAACTCATATGCTTCTATGAAAAAAATTGGTTTCAATGAATGGGCATTTTCCAACTAAAACCATTTCACTGAAAAATTCCCAACCAGCTCTAGTAAAAAATTCCCAACCAGCCCCAACATGCCGTCAGTGAGGACCACTGGCGGCATGTGACCTCCAGAAGAGGAAAGAGTATGAGACAAGTCCATGTACCAGAAACGCATATTCAGATGAGCAACCGTTTTCATGTTCTCTCCACAGGTACTAGTGCAGAGAGTGGAGTGAATGATACCTCTGAGGGAACAGAGCAGAAGGAGACTCCACTGACTGGAAGGCATGAGATGCACAGTCCTAGAGATGGGGGTTCCACGACCACCACTCCCAAGAGGAGGAGGAGGGTGGTGGTGGTCGGGGACTCTCTCCTCAGGGGGACTGAGTCATCTATCTGCCGCCCTGACCAGGAACACCGAGAGGTGTGCTGCTTGCCAGGGGCTAGGATTCGTGATGTGACGGAGAGACTGCCGAGACTCATCAAGCCCTCAGATCGCTACCCCTTCCTGCTTCTCCACGTGGGCACCAATGATACTGCCAAGAATGACCTTGAGCGTATTACTGCAGACTACGTGGCTCTGGGAAGAAGGATAAAGGAGTTTGAGGCGCAAGTGGTGTTCTCGTCCATTCTCCCTGTGGAAGGAAAAGGCCGGGGTAGAGACCGTCGAATCGTGGAAGTCAACGAATGGCTACGCAGATGGTGTCGGAGAGAAGGGTTCGGATTCTTTGACCATGGGATGGTGTTCCAAGAAGGAGTGCTAGGCAGAGATGGGCTCCACCTGACGAAGAGAGGGAAGAGCATCTTTGGAAGCAGGCTGGCTAACCTAGTGAGGAGGGCTTTAAACTATGTTCACCGGGGGAAGGAGACCAAAGCCCCGAGGTAAGTGGGGAAGTGGGATACCGGGAGGAAGCACAAGTAGGTGAGTGCAAGAGGGGAGGGCTCCTGCCCCACACTGGGACAGCAGGACGATCGGTGAGTTATCTTAAATGCCTATACACAAATGCAAGAAGCCTGGGGAACAAGCAGGGAGAACTGGAAGTCCTGGCACAGTCAAGGAATTATGATGTAATTGGAATAACAGAGACTTGGTGGGATAACTCACATGATTGGAGTACTGTCATGGATGGATATAAACTGTTCAGGAAGGATAGGCAGGGCAGAAAAGGTGGGGGAGTTGCGTTGTATGTAAGAGAGCAGTATGACTGCTCAGAGCTCCAGTATGAAACTGCAGAAAAACCTGAGAGTCTCTGGATTCAATTTAGAAGTGGGAGCAACATGGGTAATGTCGTGGTGGGAGTCTGCTACAGACCACCAGACCAGGGGGATGAGGTGGATGAGGCTTTCTTCCAGCAACTAACAGAAGTTACTAGATCACAGGCCCTGGTTCTCATGGGTGACTTTAATCACCCCGATATCTGCTGGGAGAGCAATACAGCGGTCCACAGACAATCCAGGAAGTTTTTGGAAAGTGTAGGGGACAATTTCCTGGTGCAAGTGCTGGAGGAACCAACTAGGGGAAAAGCTCTTCTTGACCTGCTGCTCACAAACAGGGAGGAAATAGTAGAGGAAGCAATAGTGGATGGGAACCTGGGAGGCAGTGACCATGAGATGGTTGAGTTCAGGATCCTGACACAAGGAAGAAAGGAGAGCAGTAGAACAGAGACCCTGGACTTCAGAAAAGCAGACTTTGACTCCCTCAGGGAACTGATGGGCAAGGTCCCGTGGGAGAATAACATGAGGGGGAAAGGAGTCGAGGAAAGCTGGCTGTATTTTAAAGACTCCTTATTGAGGTTGCAGGAACAAACCATCCCGAGGTGTAGAAAGAAAAGTAAATATGGCAGGCGACCAGCTTGGCTTAACAGTGAAATCCTTGCTCGTCTTAAACACAAAAAAGCAGCTTACAAGAAGTGGAAGATTGGACAAATGACCAGGGAGGAGTATATAAATATTGTTCAGGCATGCAGGAGTGAAATTAGGAAGGCCAAATCACACTTGGAGTTGCAGCTAGCCGGAGATGTTAGGAGTAACAAGAAGGGTTTCTTCAGGTATGTGAGCAACAAGAAGAAAGTCAAGGAAAGTGTGGGCCCCTTGCTGAATGAGGGAGGGAACCTAGTGACAGAGGATGTGGAGAAAGCTAGTGTACTCAATGCTTTTTTTGCCTCTGTCTTCACAGACAAGGTCAGCTCCCAGGCGGCTGCACTCCGCAGCACGGTATGGGGAGGAAGTGACCAGCCCTCTGTGGAGAAAGAAGTAGTTCGGGACTATTTAGAAAAGCTGGACGAACACAAGTCCATGGGGCCGGATGCACTGCATCCGAGGGTGCTAAAGGAGTTGGCCGATGTGATTGCAGAGCCATTGGCCATTATCTTTGACAAATCATGGCAATCAGGGGAGGTCCCGGATGACTGGAAAAAAGCTAATGTAGTGCCCATCTTTAAAAAAGGGAAGAAGGAAGATCCGGGGAACTACAGGCCAGTCAGTCTCACCTCAGTCCCTGGAAAAATCATGGAACAGGTCCTCAAGGAATCAATTCTGAACCACTTAAAGGAGGGGAAAGTGATCAGGAACAGTCAGCATGGATTCACCAAGGGCAAGTCATGCCTGACTAACCTAATTGCCTTCTATGATGAGATAACTGGCTCTGTGGATGAGGGGAAAGCAGTGGATGTGCTATTTCTTGACTTTAGCAAAGCTTTTGATACAGTCTCCCACAGTGTTCTTGCCAGCAAGTTAAGGAAGTATGGGCTGGATGAATGCACGGTAAGGTGGATAGAAAACTGGCTGGATGGTCGTGCCCAACGGGTAGTGATCAATGGCTCCATGTCTAGTTGGCAGCCGGTATCAAGTGGAGTGCCCCAAGGGTCGGTGCTGGGGCCGGTTTTGTTCAATATCTTCATCAACGATCTGGAGGATGGTGTGGACTGCACCCTTAGCAAGTTTGCAGACGACACTAAACTGGGAGGAGTGGTTGATATGCTGGAGGGTAGGGACAGGATACAGAGGGACCTAGACAAATTAGAGGATTGGGCCAAAAGAAATCTGATGAGGTTCAACAAGGACAAGTGCAGAGTCCTGCACTTAGGACGCAAGAATCCCATGCACTGCTACAGACTAGGGACCGAATGGCTGGGCAGCAGTTCTGCAGAAAAGGACCTAGGGGTTACGGTGGACGAAAAGCTGAATATGAGTCAACAGTGTGCCCTTGTTGCCAAGAAGGCTAACGGCATTTTGGGCTGTATAAGTAGGGGCATTTCCAGCAGATCGAGGGACGTGATTATTCCCCTCTATTCGGCACTGGTGAGGCCTCATTTGGAGTACTGTGTCCAGTTTTGGGCCCCACGCTACAAGAAGGATGTGGATAAATTGGAAAGAGTCCAACGGAGGGCAACAAAAATGATTAGGGGGCTGGAGCACATGACTTATGAGGAGAGGCTGAGGGAACTGGGATTGTTTAGCCTGCAGAAGAGAAGAATGAGGGGGGATTTGATAGCTGCTTTCAACTACCTGAAAGGGGGTTCCAAAGAGGATGGATCTAGACTGTTCTCAGTGGTAGAAGATGACAGAACAAGGAGTAATGGTCTCAAGTTGCAGAGGGGGAGGTTTAGGTTGGATATTAGGAAAAACTTTTTCACTAGTAGGGTGGTGAAGCACTGGAATGGGTTACCTAGGGAGGTGGTGGAATCTCCTTCCTTAGATGTTTTTAAGGTCAGGCTTGACAAAGCCCTGGCTGGGATGATCTAATTGGGTTTGGTCCTGCTTTGAGCAGGGGGTTGGACTAGATGACCTCCTGAGGTCCCTTCCAACCCTGAGATTCTATGATTCTATGAGTACATAACCAACTTTGGTTGGGCCATCAGCAGGGCTTGAACACTCAGGATATATAGGGCTAGATGCTTTATTGCTTGAGCATCAAGGACTGAATTCATGAGCTACAAGCAGGATCAGACTGATAAGTGGACCACCCACTAAAGGGACAAAGACCTGCATTTGCTTAGGGCATGTCCACATGGTAGCTGGGAGTGTGCTTCCCAGCTTGGGTACACACCCACCCACTAGTTCTGCTAGAGCTAGCATGCCAAAAATAGCAGTATAGCCAGGGGTGGCTCAGACTAGTGGTGTGAATACAAGCCCACCTGGAGCCCCTGTGTACATACTTAGGTGGAGCCGCTACCTCTGGCTACACTGCTATTTGTAGTGTGCTCCCAGCTGCAGTGTAGACATACCCTTAGCATGGGCTAGATACATACAAAGGGGCAGAGTTCAGGTGATGCAGGCAATCTTAACACTTCCATTTCCTGACTTCTGAGTACTTGTCTGTGCAACCTTCATGTCAGAAGATATTTGGCTAATGTTCTATCTTTTCATTCCCTGGGGACAGGCACCGTTGGTGCCTCTGTATAATAAATAATTTTCAGAGGCTCATAGTTTGGCCAAATCAAAACCAAATATATATATATATATATATATATATATATATATATATATATATATATATATAATTTTTCTAAAAATGGCTAATCTGTTTTTCTCTAATTTCCCCAAAATATTAACTTTTAGGCCAGCTAAGCCTGGAAAATTTTAGCCCACTAGTTGAAAGTTACAGAAGGTAATATATAACTGAAAGCAGGAGTTTAGGATTGAAATGCTTAAATAACCTTAACTACAGCGATCATGAGCACTATAGCTCTAAACTTATTTGTAGGCCTGAGTAGGAGTGTTAGTTCTGAGAACCTGCCCAAATTCTCATTTGGGTAACTGCCAGGGCTATGAGACTTTGCGAACAAAAGAAAGTCACCGATTGTTTTGCCAATATGTTCACAATTTTGTTTTGGCCAGTTTGGTACCTATGACATGTTCATACAATTTTGTGAAATGGGGTTTTTTTGCATGGGAAAATATGCGAAACGTATGACATTTTCACTTGTTTCTGTTGCAAATTCATATGTGCCTAGTCTTGCTCAAATTTTTGCTCTTTTTTGTGCAAAATTTTTGCCATTTTCAGCTCAAAATTTCCACCAAAAATGGCTCCATTTCCCTGTGCACATTTGCAAAAATAAGGCAGTTTTCAGTTTCACAACAAAATGTGAAAAATCCCTCACATTTCAAGGGTTATTAGTTTTACTGTAGACATTTCACACAGCTCTAGTAATTACAGTACCTAAATTTCCTCTACAGCTCCTGCTCTATGGGGCAGCTGTCAAACACAGCTTTCCTTCTGTTGCCTGGGCCTCTTAATTTCTCTCTCCCTTGGCTATTAATTATTGTCAAAGGGCTCAATGAAGTCAATGCAGAGATTCCAGCTGATTTCAATGGGCTTTGGAGCAAGACCTCGCTCTGTAAAACATTTGGGGAGACAGCTTGCATGAAAGACACTATTCAAAATAAAGGTCCAGTCCTAAAATCATTACTCAGATAAGTGCTGCTCACACAAATAATGGCTTCTTATGTGAGGAAAGGTTTGCAGGATCAGACCCAGGAGTTGTTTTGTTTTGTATTAAATGACTGATAGGGAAGGGAGAAGTGGGCGCCCTTACAGAACCATGTGGTACATTAGAAATGTTGGCAGATAGTCTCTGCTTTGGCTGATTCCCCTCCCAGCTGTTTAAGATCTGAATTGCTACAGTCCCTGATGATTGTATTTGCAAAGCTGTACTTGCTGTGCTGCTGCAAGACTCTCAAACTGGGGAATTTTACATCATAAAGATAACAGAATAATCACCGCAAAGTTGCTGTGATTTATTGCCGTGTCTTCGGTGCTTGATAAGTTGGAATCTTTGCAAACCAGCTGTTTGGTACACAGAAGCTGTCCCTGTGTTTGAGCCTCTGCAGAGATCCCAGCAGTGAGCTGCAGCATTCCTGGGGAGTCATGTGGGTATTGGCATTTTGGGGTGGTTCTCCATCACAGTACTATCCAAAGTAATATGCTACCGACACTGGCAAAGTGCTACATCTCTGTGCAAGGAAGAGTCATGTGTCCTTGGGGGGAATGGCTGTGTACATCTTATTAAAGAATTCTTTCCCACAGCCATGTGCCTCATCGCCACATGTGTGTCTAGAAACAAAGCCAGCTGTGGATTTTGAGTCATGGCCTGCACTGGAGGGAGCATAGAGGAGTGGTGCTGCAGCAGGCGCTCCTGTGAACAATCCTGGCTGAGCCAACCAGAATTCCTCTGAGGAGTGCAATCTGCTGCCGTAGTGCCATCACCCTTTAACCGGGTGTAACATCCTCTGTCCTCCAGCATCATGGCTTCACCCTACCCTACTCCTCCCATTCCAGATAGGCATCCCTCCCAAGAGCACTGTGCCCAGCTCCCACTCTTCTCCAGTCCAGGCTGGTTAACCCTAGCTTTCTGCAATCACTTGTCATATATAATTCCCACCCAGACCTCGAACCATCTTCACTGTCCTTCTATGGCCCTGTTCAATTTCCACGATATCATTCTCAATGTGAGGTCACCGAAGTGGGACATAGCACTTCAGCCAAGGCCATGCCATCGTTTTATATCATGCACCAGCTGTATTTAGATAGGGAGCTGATATGCCTTTATTTTCTGCATACTATACCTTTAAGTATCCTGCTGTCTGCAAGGACAAACGCATGTTCAGTTCAATGCAGAGGAGGCAGTCATGCTGTGCACTCTCTCTCATGGAGACTTAATTGATCAGTTAATCTAAAATCTTTGCATTTGTGCACCAGGTTGGTCTATTGTGTGAGTTTCTGTCTCATCCTGGTGGTTAGTGCCGATACCTGTAACAGCATGCTACTTTCTCCAAACTAAGGAAGCTCTCCTTTAAGAGTGGATAGTGAGACTTCCATGCGGTTAGGCTTGGATCCTTAACACACGAAAGCATCCGATTTGTTTATTTTTCACTGCTGCTCCATACAGGGCAGACACCTTTCTTGAACTGACTTCATCAATGATCAATCAGATGTCAGAGCCTTTTTCCTATAGATTCACCACCCAGAAACCTGCATAAAATGTTTAGATTATTTTTGCCAGTGTGCGTTTGCCTTATACATGTGCATGCTGTACTGTCGGCCATCCTGCTGCTCACTCACTCTGCATTTAAAATTTTTCTGAAGCTTCCTCTAGACCCCCATAACTTTGCTAACCAAAACAGCCTGGTAACATCCACAACTTCTCCAACTCACTGTCTGCCTTCTCCTCCTCCATATCACTGTAAAATACATTAAATAGCAGGGTGCCAAGTTTGGGGTTATTGAATTATTCATTGCAAAAGGACAAATGTGGCCCTTTTTTCTGTCTGTGAACTGATCCTGATCTTAGTGAATGCATTTGTTATTCATAAGCATTCTCCAGATAATTTGGAGGAACATATTTCAAGCCTCCCAGCTGTTTCTAAATTGTTCACTACTGCTATCCACTTTTGTTTTTCTGTGGTGGGTGTTTGTCTGCATAAGTCACATGATATTGTGTCTGAACGGGCAACTGAAACTTCAGAAAGAGGAGAATAATAAAGATGAACAGCAAATGAAAAATAGTGAATGCCTGTGTTTGTGCATGGATATCCTTACTCCTATGCACATGTGAATAGCCTGATGAGGATCAGGCATCCCCCAAACACTACCATGAACAAAAATCCCTTTGTGTGAAAGTTAATTAATAGCACACAACAAGGGGCCTGGATACTGTCAAACAGAACAGCTGTTTGGAATTCAGACAAATGTCCATAAATGCTGCTTGTCCCAGCACAAACTCTTAAGGTTCCCTGCTATTAATCTCCAGCTATTAATCTTGTTCCACTCTAAAGAGTAGCCATTCACTATGGTCTGGTCCACACTCAAAATTTAGGTTGATGGAGCTACAGTGCTCAGGGGTAGCTATGCTCCCTGATGTAGACGCAGCTAGATCGATGGAAGAATGCTTCCTTCAGCCTAGCGACTCTGGCTGGAGGAGGTGGTGTTCCTACAGCAATGGTGTTCTTTCCATTGCTTTAGGCTCGGTCTACACTATGGGGTTATGCTGGCACAGCTACGAAGCCATAGCTATGCCGCTATAGTCCCTGTAGTGTAGACATGATTTTTTGTTTCCTGTTTATGCACATTTTGACTAGAGATGGACCTGAGGAACCAAGTTCAGACCTGGATCTAGGTCTGAACATCTCCAGTCTGGAGGTGTCTGGACCCAGGTTTTTTTTCCAGACCATATAGAGATAGGACTCAGTTCATTTAGAGAAAAGTGCCAATGATTGGAATTTGTGTCATAACATATCTAGAATTTTGTTTCTGACCCAGCTCTAATTTTAACGACACGACTTACCCTGCTCCTTACCCTGCTTTCCTGAATAGGAACCTTGACAAAGGCCTATGGAAAATCCAGGTAAATTATGTTGCTTGAGCTGCCCTTATCGGCTAGTTTATTAATATTTCCAGAGATTTCTAGGAGATTACAGGAATGTGACTTGTTTTTGCAGAAGCCATCTTGGTTTAGTCCCCTCAAATGTTGTACTAATGTGGTACAGGGACCTCAGAGTTTCCCACAGAGTTTCCACAGTGAAATGCAAGGACAATGAACAGTTGCCCTGTAGATGTTTGTCACTCTCCACACCAAAGGGCTTATATAAATGGAGCAAGTCAGACTCGGGGAGACGAGAAGATGTGTCTGCCCCTGTTTTCCTGACTCCACCTTCACTTGTTTGATGCTTCCAGAAAACTATACCACTCAGTCACTTGTGGAAACCCTGTTTACAAATAATTAGTAAAACTCCGAGGCGTATGGAAATAGGATTGACTAATTATTTTAGAGTCATCAGTGAAGTACATGTATCAGAGCTGGCACTGGAACGCAGGACAAAACCTGGAGTCAGGACTGTATTTAGGATCAGGCAACCCAGGCAACTGCCTGTGGTGCCGGGCTTAGGGAGCTACTGGTTCGGGGTGCTGTGCATGAATAAATACAGATTTACAGATCCTAGCGTGCAAATTTATCGTCTTATATGACGGGGATAAATCATGCATGCAAATTGTGCATCATAGTTGTGAAATGGGCTACAAATACAATAAAAAGTAAGGTATTCAAAAGTATAACAAATGGAGGCAGGAGGGTGCCGAAGACTCTCCTTGCCCAGAGCGCCATTTGGTTCAGGTCCAGCCCTGCCTGGGGTATATAAAGGAGCCTCACTCAAACACTGAAAGCAAAACAGCATCGCAGAGCTCAACCCAAGCCACTGATCACCATGGAAGATGTTTAAGAATTTCTACAGTGAGACCACCAGGGGACAGATGATCCAGAGGCTCAGGCACAGATCTGTATGTCAGTAGATCTGGGATCTATTCTTCTTTCACCAGCAAATACTCTTCTTGATTCTGCTCCTGGTAGGCTGAAAAATCTGTACAGCTGTGCGGGAGTGAGCTGGATTCTACATGATCTCCTCATGCATCACCTCACCTTCCAAATTGCCAGTATCTTGATCACTGATGGATGATTCTCAATGCAGTAAGAGCACAGCTGGATTTTTCAGATGCCAGGTGTTACTTGCAGCATGGACAGGAAAAGATAAAAACCCATATTTTGCCTTGCAAATTGAGCAGATCTGATCTGGAAGTCGTAGAGAGAGAATACATGTGGTGTTCTACAGTGTCATTTCCACAGACTCACTTTTTTTAGATTATAGCCATTAACTTAGAAGCAGTTATCATTCTTCCACCTGCATAATTGATAACGGACTCAGAGCCAAGAAAAGACTACCTGGGGTGTGTTGTGATACATTTTCTGTAGCACAAAGAAGAAGGCTAAAGGCTGGTAAACACAACTGTATTTGTTAAGATGTAATACTACCACAGGAACAATAGTCCAATTTCTGGTTCAGGAGTCCCTGCTAGTTCATCCCTCTTAGAGGATGCATGTCCAAAAACTCTTAACCATTGACTGAAGGTTCCCATATCTTATATAGACCAATGTGCTTGCAGGAATACCAACCAAGCTGGCAGATTGCACAGAGATGGGAGAGGGCTGACATGCTCTGGATCTCAACTCACAAGGTATATCTTCACTGCAGCTGGGAGCTGTAATTCCCAGCTCAAGTAGATGTACATAGGCTATCTTTGATTGAGCATGTGCAAGAAAAATAGTGCCCAGGAAATGGCTCAGCTAGTCATCCGAATCTGTATCAAAGATCTTGGATGGACTTGTACTCAGGTGGCTAGCCCATACTGTTTCCTCTGCCACCGTAACAACGTTCTTATTTCAAAGCTACATCTACCTGCACTAGGATTTGCACCTTCCAGCTGCTGTGCAGATGTACCCACAGATAGGTTAAACCTGCAAGGCCCTGAAGGAATGTAATGGTGACGGGGTGGCATGGCATTTATGTTAGCGAGACACTTATCACCTGGTACCATGTCACTGTGATGCATTGACAAAACACTACACTTTGATGACCTCTATGGCGCACAGTGAGGAGCCCCCACTCCACACATTAGCAGCAACGTGGGAGAGCTGGCTATGCCCTTGGAGCTCTGAATAATCCAGGGATGGGCAGAGAGGAGAAGCAGGTCTCTTCACCACCCCAGAGCCTCGGATGGCTACCTACTAGAGCTGGTAGGAAACACCACCCCTACTTCCAGCTCTCCTCTGATTGGAGCAATGCCGTTTGAGAAAGGATTGCATGGATTGAGAGTGGGGCTGGGAACAGACCCAGGGAGGTGCCCGGGTGCAGAATCCCTATGTGCCTGCACTACACAGAAGAATTGGCCACTGCCCAACAGGAAGAAGGTGCCTTATCCAGATCTAAGGGGCTGAGACTGGAGGGGCCCTCAAGACTCTGTGACTGATGGAGGTAGAGTTCCTTTTAGGCACCCGAGATTTATATTATACTCCCACTGACTGACTGCTCTTCTCAGTGACACTGGGGTTCAGTCCATCCTGCTAAAGGCGCTGGGATAGATCTGTGCATTGGAGCAATTCCTGGGTGAATTCCTGCCTCCTCAAAGACTGCAAGAGTTTTGAACAACGTAGCAGGGAAGGGAGACTCCACTGCAGTGGAAACCCAATCCACACTCTGTCTGTAACCGTCACTCCCCACCGTGATGGACAGGCAGTGGATCTCACCGTAGAAGAGCTCTCCCACTTCATGTTGCCACCCCCGCTGAGAGATCACATGACAGAAGCACTATTCTGTAAGGGCAGAAACGATATAGCTTCAGAACCCAGCTGGTGTGAAACCCTAGTGGCAGCTGCTCTAAGCTTTTCTAATGCCACCTTCAGAGCCAAGTGCAAATCCCCAGCTGGGTCACAAAACTGAAAATCAGTTTTGTCTCACCCTAGGCCAGGAGTGGGCAAACTTTTTGGCCGGAGGGCCACATTGGGGTTGCAAAACTGTATGGAGGGTATGGGGTAGGGAAGGCTGTGCCTCCCCAAACAGCCTGGCCCCTGCCCCCTATCTGCCCCCTCCCACTTCCAGCCCCCTAACTGCCCCCCTCAGAATCCCCGACCCATCCGACCCCCCCGCTCCTTGTCCCCTGACCGCCCCCTTCCGAGGCCTCCCCTGACCCTAATCACCCCACAGGACTCCACCCCCTATCCAACCCATCTGCTCCCTGTCCCCTGACTGCCCCAACCCCTATCCACACCCCTGCCCCCTGAAAGGCCCCCCGGGACTCCCATGCTTATCCAACTGCCCCCCTTCCCTATCCCCTGACTGCCCCCCAGGACCCTCTGTCCCTTATCCAACCCCCACAGCCCGGCCCCCTTACCACGCCACTCAGAGCACCATGTCTGGCAGCGGTGTGGTCTGGTCAGAGCGCGCAGCCCCGCCCCACCCCGCAGAGCGCTGCTCGCACGGTGGCATGACTCTGGGAGAGGGGGGACAGCAGTGGAGCGG
The DNA here is from genome assembly GCA_033296515.1 of Macrochelys suwanniensis. Taxonomy (NCBI): domain Eukaryota; kingdom Metazoa; phylum Chordata; order Testudines; family Chelydridae; genus Macrochelys; species Macrochelys suwanniensis. Next base: position 335,540,454 of record CM065775.1, read on the forward strand.
GAGGGGCTAGCCTCCACAGCCGGGAGCTCAGGGGCCAGATGTGGCCCACGGGCCGTAGTTTGCCCACCCCTGCCCTAGGCCCTCTGGTGCCTTAAATACTTCACAGTTTGGCACGCTGGGCACTTCATTCAACAGAGACCTGCAGATCAGAACTGAGGTGTACTGGCTGAGCTGTGAGATCCCTGGACTGGAAGATGAGGGGCGATGTAGGACAGGATTAAGGTGCATTAGCAGACTCGGGGGGATTGCAGAGGTAATACAGGCCAGGATTGGAGTACATAGATTTGTGTGACCCCAGAACTAGAATACTAAGGGGTAATGCTAGCCAAGGTTGAGGTGCCTGGGCAAAACAGGTAGTTGGGGGAGCATGTACAATCCCCGCTCTCTTTTTGCCCAGGTCTAGTAAATGCTCTCCGCCCCTCACGCTCAGAGGCAGAACTAAATTCACTCACAGTCAGATAAAGGGGAAAGAAAAGGACAATGTCAGCTACTTTATAGAAATAAAAACTACTGCCCGGCATAAATATCCCAGGGATTCTGCTTCCAACATGAGTCCCAGGGAACATGAATCTGCTTCCAATATGAATCCAGGGACCCTCAGCAGGTGCAAATCATCTGAGCTCCATTAATGCCAGGGATTCTGCTTCCAACATGAGTCCCACACTAAGCCCTTGCTAGGAACATGGTCTGCTCAGTCAGGCTTCACACAAAGGGTCTCTCTCTCCTCATATCTGTTCATTCCTAGCTCCACTTCTTTTCTCTCCTAGTTTATTTCCCCTTATTTAATTTTAACATCCTGATCTGTTTTGTGACTCTGTTTTTTCCTTTTTGGTGTACTTGGGTATAAAGATTTGAAACTAGAAAGACCAGCACCCTTCAGCCTTTGTATCATCCGTATAGTAAAAATAAAAGGAAAACAATCAAACTTCAGAAACAGTTTGCCTCTCCCCCCCTCCCCGACCTACCCATGCACTTGAATCCTAACCTGAAGCACCCACTGCTGTTCCAGGATTAGACCTCCTCCCACCCCTGCCAATGCACCACAGTCCTCCTATTCCACATGCATCTCAACCTTGGTGTCAGTCAGAATCAGCTTGCCTGGGGTTCTGCCACATAACCCTTTTTATCTTCATCTGTGGGGTCAGGACCTTTGTCCGCCTTTCAACCCACCCTCAAGGATTTGTATAAATAATTTAAATCACCGGTTTAGCGTTACATGCTGTGACAAAGTTCCTCCTCTACCTCAGTGGGTCCTGCGCTTATTGGCGGATTTTTGTTTGCCTCAGAGATCTTCCCCTCTGGTAGAATCCCCAGTCCAGATCAACTCCTCCTGTGTCTGATAAGGAGTTGGGAGTTTTGGGGGGAACCCGGGCCTGCCCTCTACTCCGGGTTCCAGCCCAGGGCCCTGTGGAGTGCCTCCTGGAACAACTGTACGACAGCTACAACTCCCTGGGCTACTTCCCCACGGACTCCTCCCAACACCTTCTTTATCCTCACCACAGGATCTTCCAGCAGTACGTCCTCTTACTCTCAGCTCCTAGTGCCTCTTGCTCCCAGCTTCTCACACGCCACCTCCTTCCACAGCTCCTCCCCTCTCACTGACTAACTGGGAGGCTTTTAACTAGTTCCAGCCAGTCCTTGATTGGCTTCAGGTATCCCAATCAACCTCCCTGCCTTCTGGAAAGTTCTTAATTGGCCCCAGGTGTCTTGATTAACCTGGAGCAACTGCCATAAGGTATCAGGGATTTGTTTGGCCTGGGGCTAACATACTGGTTCCTTACCACTTTCCTATAGCCCTCTGGCCTTGCCCCGTCACAGTGCATATACTTGATTACCTGGACCCTCAGCAGGTGCAAATAATCTGAGCTCTAAGTGGTGTTTAGATGTTGCTTGTAATTATTAGAACTGGGAGCACTGGCTGTTGGGAGTCTGAAAGGACAGGAAACAGGAAGGAGGGGGCGAGGAGTTGAGAGGTTGGGAGAGCTACAGAGAGTGCAGCAGCAGCTTGGTAAAGAGGTTTCCACTTTGAAAATAAAGTCCCGTTGAAGCTTGTTAGTACCTTGCCTGGTTGTTACAACACTCCATTAACATCCCATCCCTTACAACAACATCCCGTCCCTTACTTAAATCAACATCGGAGATCAGACTCACACAGACAGGGCTTGCACTGCAGCCCTTGGCAGATGCTGTTATCTTAGTATCAAGTTGAGTTCATAGGCGATGACTTTTGTCTGCGCCGGTGGGTGCTCGGGCCCCTGGCCCCCCCCCCAACTCCACCTCCGGCCCCGCCCCTGCCTCCTCCCATGGGAAAAATTGGTGGGTGCTGAGCATCCACCGGCAGCTCCCCGCCAGCCCCCAACTCACCTTCCGGGTTCCGGGTTCCTGGAGGCACCTCCTGCCGAAGGCGCTTTTTTCAGTGCTGCCTGCCTGCCTCTCAGCTGTTCGGCAAGGGGGGGTGCGGGGGAAGCGCAGCAGGGCGGCGCCATAGCATACCCCTCCCCTGAGGCACCATCCCGCTGCGCTTCCCCTGCCCCCTCCCTTGCCAAACAGCTGAGAGGTGGGCAGGCAGTGCTAAAAAAAGCGCCTTTGGCAGGAGGTGCCTCCGGCAGGGCTGGGAACCCGGAACCCAGAAGGTGAGTTGGGGGCTGGCGGGGAGCTGCCGGTGGGTGTTCAGCACCCACAAATTTTTCCCCGTGGGTGCTCTAGCCCCGGAGCACCCACGGAGTCGGCACCTATGATTGAGTTAACTATAAATCCCATTGAAACAGATGGGCCATTAAACTTAGGCACTCGAGCCCTTGGATCAAAGTCATGCTTAGCCCAAGCATGTGAAACTGCATTGCCTTCAGTGCCAGATCTGAATTTGGGCCAATGTTTAAGAGAAAGGGTTGTTAATACTTGAATTCAGGTGGGCTTCTTTTTTGTTTTGCATGTTAGCCAATTAGTTTTGTGACCCCCCCGCCTTTAAATGAGCTGCAAGGGAATAGTTTAAAAACCAGTAAGAACTCTTTTCACTGGTTTCTTAACCAGGACCCAGATTTTCAGAGGCAGGCAGAGTAACCCTCTGTTTAAACAACAAATAGCTGCGGCTTGAAAGTGACAAGACAAAACCAAATGGGCTGTAGCAACAAAAAGCTGCAGGGGATCGTCCTGCTGCTTTCTTAGGGGGGTCTCTATTCACATTTTATTACTGAGGGTTTAAAACCTGGAAGCAATGGGCTTAATTCTCAGATCCTCTGATCCTGCACTTGGGGCAGAGATGGATGGAGATGATGCAAAAATGGCTTTCGGCAACCTTTGCACTCCCTCTCTTCTGGGGCCGTGAAGATGCCTTCCCAGCTATCAGTGTAAGTCAGGGCTTCAGGGCAGCCCCAAAATGCAGGAAGCAAAGAGTATGTGTAGTATATGGTGCTCTGGCTGCATCCCTAATCCACCCCTTACATCCTACCAGGAGCTGGGATCAGGATCAGTGTAGAACCCTTACATCATCTTTACTCCAGCCAGGGAATCTTTCTGCATGGAAGGTATTCTCAGGGGGCCATTTATGCCCATTTTAAAGGCCCCTTTACACTGGCAGAGCAGCATAAAAGGGTCTTAACCTATTTGAGAATCAGCCCTGTCTCTCTCTCTCTCTCTCTCTCTCTCTCTCTCTGACATACACATACTTGAGTCCTATTTCTTGAACAAATGAGCAGGAAGATATCATTAATAAAAAAAAAGAGAGAGAAATTATTTAAGCTCCTCCGCTTTGTACCATAAGGCGGTGATAAGATACAGCTAAAGTGGCAGTCTGCACTTTGTTCGCAATGAAGTATTATTCTGATAAGATGGAGGCAAGAGATCTTCATTGGGGTAAGGGAAAAAATACCGGTTGAAGGTTATTAAGCAGGAAGCGCCCTGCTGCATGAAATCTATGGGAAATTGCGTAGTCTGTCACATTTACTTATTGAATCCCAATTTCATCGTAGCATAAGAAAAAAAATACATCAACCTCCCTTGTAGCTCTTATTAGATTTCAAAACCTCTCAATATTAAAATGCCAGTGGCTGGTAGCAGAGTTTCTCTCTCCTTTTTCTCCCCTACATCACTGCAGTATTGTAGGTGTGGTAAAGAAACCCCAGCACAGAAACACTTCCTCTTTAAACCTAAATGCCATATACAGAAATGGAAATACCAACCCCATTCATTTGGACCCTTCCTATTGCCTTGGGAGGATTTATTTTTACAGGGTAGGGGACAATCCTCATAGCTCTCTAATCTGTTCCCTGGATCAGTAACTTCCCAGTCCAGGAACGGATCCCATCACCCCCTGTTTCCTCCATCTTATAGGTCAAATTTGCTCTCACTCACAGCAGTGTAAATCTGTTGGATCACCAATGAGTTCAGTTTATGCTGATTTAGCTGAGAGCAGAATTTGGCTCTGTGGTTTGCATGAATATGTTATGATACTCTATTGAACTTCACCCACACTGCTGTGATCCTTCCCCACTCCCCAAGATTTTCCCAAATAAATCCACCTGGCTCTTCTCCCCCTACCTCTACAGAAATGAGTAACAAGGAAACCTTCCACCCCAGCTAAAAATCAAAGGCACTTCTCTGATGGCCCCAGCCTTATAAATCTTCTCTTGTTATGTGGCAGCTGCAGGGGAGACTGGCTCTGGAGTGAGCAGGCGTTTAGTGTTTCAGAGATGGACTGGGAGGGCCGTGCCATTAAGCTGTCAATCCCCTTCAAATGTACAGTGCATCGTAGCTGCTTCAGGGCAAAGCATGCCGTTTCCTATGGTCTCAGAAATTCTCATCACCATGTAAACAGATCAGTGAAAACAAATGGTTTCTCTCAGTTAAATCTGAAGGCTAGTTTTTCAAAGGAGAGTTCAGGGTTTCGATTTCATATGAGTTGCTGGGAAAAGAAAAAGTACATGAGCTCTGAAGAAATGAATTCTCAGTCTCTGCAGGGTGGGCCTTGTGAATCCAATCTTAATAGCCTCCAGGAATGGCTTTTAATTCTGGCCCAGTTAGGGGAGAAATCCTTGTGTGATTGGAATTTATAATAGGCTTCAGGAAAAATAAATCCTGTACCTAGGTAATAGGGACAGTGATGGGGGAACTTCCAAAGGGTCAAAGGTTTAGCCTGGATAAACACTGTAGCTAATAAGCTGAATCTCACACATACGGCCGAGACCTCCTGAGTCTGCAAAGCTGGGCTAGAAACCTCAGGAGACCAGCCTCTCATATACTGTTTCAGCATCTCTACTTCTAGCCCTGGTCCCACTCAGAAAGTGCAGAGCTCAGTGAAAGGGATAAGAAATAAGAACAGATTTGAGGTTCAGTTCTACGGTGAACATAGCTACAAAACTCAGCTTCTTTAGCTTTCTGTGTATGGTACCTTTATATGTCAAAGAGTTCTGCCTGTTTGACTGCTAGCCCTAGAGGCAAAGAAGCCACTATTCTATCCCTCCTTATCCACTTAACCCTTAAGCCTACCTCCCTCCTTTTCACAGATCAACACCAGACCGAAATAGTCAGGTGCAGCAAGCTGGGGTGGAAAGCTACAGCTACACTAACTGTTCATCTGGACCCTGCAGTCATACATTGAAAGTTCCCTGTGTGTTTTTATCTACTCTGCTTTGAAATGGGACGAGATTAAAGCACACTAAGGAACTTTTAGTGTGCAGTAGCAGTGTCCAGACAGCCAGCACGCTAGTGTGCTGTAACTTTACACCCCATTACTTGTTGGTCTAGCCATATCACTAACTGTTGGTCCAGACAAGGCCTCAGTTACATCTCTGTGACCTTCTTGGCTTGAATTGATTTGCCCTGTGGTAACTGACTAGAACTTAGTAAGCAACTTTGGAAGAAGCACTTAAGGTACCATGATGGAGGGTGTAGTTTTAGAATAGAATGAATAAGAGAGCATATAATGGCCTTAACTGTGTTGGCTTTGCAGGGATAATGGGAGTTGTGATGCTGGTAAATCACAGGCCAACTCTGGCCAAGGCGGTGGGTGTTAGCTAAGAACCGTCAGCCTCATAGTTGGAAACCAAACTGGCTCACCTGTATGTTAATTTTGTTCAAAGGAGGTATTAGTCTTATAAAAATGCATTTAGTGTTTAGACTCTGTGAAATGCTTGCAAATTGCTGCGTGTGTTAATCTCACTTGTAATGTCTGTATTCCACGCTACAAGGTAACATAAAAGTTTGTTTTATAACTGTAAAAATGCCTGCTCTGAGCTTGTGAACTCAGACGGAAAGATTGGCACCCCCGACCCATCCAGGATGATTATCAAAAATTAAGTGGGCCATCACAGGACAAAAGCTTTGTTAATTGCCCCATTCACCCATGGAGACGTACGTGCAGAAGGCCTCGTCCCATCCATTTGAATGCTGGAAGAGGGATATAAAAATAGCTAACATGAAGATTTTTCATCTCTTTGCTGTTTTGGACTCTCACAAGGGCTGGAGCTAGGAAACAAAAAGCGGAGATCCCCCGGGGCGACCTGGGTTAAGCCCTAAAAAGACATTCAGTGCAGACAGATTACTACATATCTGTCACCACTCGTTTGTGTATATATATGCTTGCTTGCTTTAACGTGTAAATAACTCTCTTATTTTCCCCCCTAGTTAATAAACCTTTAGTTAGATTATTACAGGATTGGCTACAGACATTGACTTTGGTGTGAGATCTAAGGTGCAAATTGATCTGGGGCAGTGGCGTAGCCAGGTTTAGAGTACAGGAGGAGCGGCGCTATAAAAAGGCGCCTCCCCCTCCCCCTGTACTCACCTGGCGGTGCTTTAAAAGGCCCGCGGCTCCCCGCAGCTGCAGGAGCTGCGGACCTTTTAAAGCGCCCCCCCCCCCCTCCCGCCCCCAAACTGGCTCTGGCAGCGGGGCTCGGGTGGGGATTTAAAAGGCCCACGGTGCGGGGAGCCGCGGGCCTTTTAAATCCCTGCCCAAACCCGGCTCCGGCAGCGGGGCTGGGGGGGGGCGCTTTAAAAGACCCGCGGCTCCCCACAGTGGCAGGAGCCGTGGGCCTTTTAAAGCGCCTCCCCCCCCGCCCCGCCCCGCCCCGCCCTGCCCCGCTGCCGGGCTGGGGGGGGTGCTTTAAAAGGCCCGCTGCTCCCCGCAGCGGCAGGAGCCGCAGGCCTTTTAAAGCGCCCCCCCCTCCCCGGCAGGAGCCGCAGGCCTTTTAAAGCGCCCTCACCCCAGCCCGGCTCCGGCAGCGGGCTTAGGGGGGCGCTTTAAAGGGCCCGCGGCTCCCTGCAGTGGCAGGAGCCGCGGGTCTTTTAAAGCGCCCTCCCCAGCCTGGCTCCGGCAGCGGGGCTGGTAAGGCGCCAAGGCGCCGCTTCTTCTCACAGGGGGAGCAGCCGCTCCCCCTGCTCCCCCCCTGGCTATGCTACTGATCTGGGGTAAGTGACTGGTCTCTTGGGATTGGAAGCAACTTGCATATTTTGTGATTTTTTGTGTAAGTGTCCATTTATCACTAAGTCTAGCTTGCCTGGTGGCAAGCTAGAAGGGCCTAAGGGGACTGTCTGTGATTCCATGGTAAGACTGTTACAGTGATCTAAGAGTTCACATTTGTTACTGGGTTGGTGAATTCTAATTATAGAACACACCACCAGTTTGGGGTGTCTGCCTTCCTTTGACAGTCTGCCCTGAGGTTGTCAGGCTTGGTCGTGAGCCACTTCAGATAGCGTGACAGGAGTAAAAAGGGATAAAAGCTTAATTTTAGGAGCACTAGCTCTGAATAACAACAATAATAATAATAATTAATAATATCTGGCTATAGCACTTTCCATCCACAGATCTCAAAGTACTTTACAAAGGAAGGTGAGTAGTATTATGCCCATTTTATGGATGGGGAGACAAAGACACACATGGGGAGCAGATATGTTGGCCAAGATGGTATCTGTTTTCATATTGCATAGCACAGCTTCTCTTTACAAATAAAAACATCAGGCCAGAGCTTCCACTGGTGTAAATGGGCCCAATGATTTTGAAGGAGCATCCCCCATTTACATCAGTTGAGGATCATGCTCATTGTCTGAATATAAGGACCTCTTATTTGTTTGAAAAGAGATGTGCAACATTACATTATTCCCAGGGGCTGAGTCAAATCTTGAGGGTCTTTCCTAATTTTTTACTCAGTCCTTAGTCAAGAAAACTCCCACTGAAATCAATAGGAACTCTGTTGCAGTAAGGACTGAGTAAAATCTAAGCAAAGACCTTAGGCGTTGGCTGTCTGACAGTGTTTCTTTACTGTTGTTTCTAGCTAGGCCATCTCTGTTATTAGCTGTCAGTATTAGATTCCTAAGGGATATTCATAGTCAGCAGGGCCAGAAAAGCCCAGTTACCTCCTGCCCTCCTTATACATGCCTGGACTGCGTCATTCTCACTGATATCACAGCCGTTCCTGAATGTCCACCACATGTATCTCACATGCTTCACCCAGTTCTGCAAAAACTGTAGTGCAGCCTGGACTTTTCCTTCCTTAGCTATAGGCCATTTCTCCTTGCCCTGCTGCCTTCTCAGACTAATTCTCTTCCTTGGCTTATATTATTACCTTGAAAGTAATATTCCTCCTGCGCCTTCCCTTTTCTAGTCTGTATACATTGCTCTCCCTTACCCTCAGTCTCATCCCACAGAGTGTATCTTTCCCTCCATTTCATATTGAATTCAAAAAATATTTTCCTCTGAGTTAGCCATACCTTTCCTCCATTGTGGGGGCTAGCAGAAGTATGGGATAACGGTGATGGTTATGGTGTGAAGGGGGCAGCAGGGAGATGAATAGCTCTGGGATAAGAAAGGGGTCGGTAGCACAATGCAGCGGTTTATTACAGATCTCCTCATCATCTGCTCAGGTCGAGGTTCTTTGTTAAGATAGTGCTGGGATGACAGCACTGAAGACTGAGGGCCAGAGCCACAGCTGGTGTAAATTGGTGTAACTCCATTGACTTCAGTGTAGGTCTCTAATATGGAGGGTGTCTGAGTGACTTCATTGGCAGTAAGCCAGCTTACTTCAGTTAAAGTGCTGGACCTGAGCTCTTCTCTTTACCCACAGCCAGTGGTGTAGCCAGGTTCTAACACCAGGGGGAGCGAACACATAAAAAAAGGCGTCACCCGACCCGACCTGGGTGAAAGAACCCAGGCCAGCAGCGGGACCCCTGCTGGCAGAAGCCCACGGGGGGGAATCCTAGAGCGGCGGCTGGCTGAGACGCTCAGCCCGCCCCGCTCTGGGATCCCCCCCATGGGCTCCTGCCAGTCGGGGTCTCTCAGCCCACTGCTGGCCTGGGTTCTTTCACCCAGGCCAGCAGCGGGCTCTTGGTGGGGCCAGCGGCGGGACCCCTGCGTTATTTTGTCGCTCCACCTCCGTCCACTCATCTCCACCCTTTCAAAAATTAAAAAGGCGCCACTTTTAGAAAATGTGCTTGGGGGAGCGGCCGCTCCCCCCCAGCTACACTACTGCCCACAGCCCAGCACAGGAGCATCAACCCAGAGCTGCTGGGGCCTCCTCCAGGGTGAAAGGGCCGTTTCGGGTCCTTTGCCCGCTCAGTTAGTGGCCTCTATGCTCACATTACCAGCAGTGAGCGTGGGGACACTTATATGCTAGAAAAATGGATGGAGACTCAAAAATTGGGGGTTGGGGACCGAGCTTCCCTCCAAATTTTTCCATCCGTGTGTGGAATGAATTTTGTTATGTGCACCAATATCGAGGTGATGGGGGGATGTGCGTCACCAGTCAAAACAAAAAACCTAGATATAATATATCTTTTGTAAAAGTTACCATAGGGATAATTACTCCAGCCAGGACAGGTTAGGCATTTTAGAACTCACTACTCAAAGAATTAAATTTAAGCGTAAGAGAGAGATAAAAATTACGAAATGCACAGACCAGTCATAAAACTAAACTAACAGCACTTTGAAAGAATAAAATTACAGAGAATATATGTGCATTGCAGGAAGTATCAAGAAGTAACAACAATAATAATACAAGTATGTGTTTGGAGGTGAGTGTGAAAGACAGTGTGTGTGTTGTGTGTTTGTGAGACAAGAGACAGTGTGTGTGAGAGACAGAGACACAGTATGTGTGTGTGTGAGAGAGAGAGAGACAGTGTGTGTGAGAGAGACAGTGTGTGTGTGTGTGAGGAAAAGAGACTGGGTGTGAGTGTGAGACACATAGTGTGTGTGTGTGTGTGTGTGTGAAAGAGACACACGCTGCCCCTTTAAGTAGACCAGCACTCATCAGTCTGAAGCCTGCTTGTTCAGACACAGCAGCAGCCACCAGCAAGCTCTGTCCCACGCCCCACTCCTGAGCCCTGTCCAGGGCCGGCTCCAGGCACCAGCCAAGGAAGCAGGTGCCTGGGGCAGCAAATCTTAAGGGGCGGCACTCCAGCCCCTTTGGTCTTCGGCGGCTCTCGGCTTCCTTCATTCTTCATCGGCACGTCGGCGGCAGCTCCTTTAGTCCCCTTCGTTCTTCGTTGGCACGTCGGCGGCAGCTCCTTTAGTCCCCTTCGTTCTTCGTTAGCACGTCGGTGGCAGCTCTTCATTGGCACGTCGGCGGCACCTCCTTTAGTCCCCTTCGTTCTTCGTTGGCACGTCGGTGGCAGCTCTTCATTGGCACGTCGGCGGCAGCTCCTTTAGTCCCCTTCGTTCTTCATCGGCACGTCGGCGGCACCTCCTTTAGTCCCCTTCGTTCTTCGTTGGCACGTCGGTGGCAGCTCTTCATTGGCACGTCGGCGGCAGCTCCTTTAGTCCCCTTCGTTCTTCATCGGCACGTTGGCGGCAGCTCCTTCAGTCCCCTTCGTTCTTCGTTGGCACGTCGGTGGCAGCTCTTCATTGGCACGTCGGCGGCAGCTCCTTCAGTCCCCTTCGTTCTTCGTTGGCACGTTGGTGGCAGCTCCTTCAGTCCCCTTCGTTTTTCGTTGGCACGTCGGTGGCAGCTCTTCAGCGGCACGTTGGTGGCAGCTCTTCAGCGGCATGACTTGAGGTTTTCTTTTTTTTTTTTTTTTTTGCTTCACCGTTTGGGGCGGAAAAAAGCTGAAGCTGGCCCTGGCCCTGTCGTGTCCCCTGCCCCCTGCTCTGTGGGTACAGGGGCAGGATGGGTGGGGGGACAGGGACACCCTGGCATCAGCAACCCCCTTCCCTGCTATGCTGCATAGCAAGCAGGAGGCTCCTGGGAGCCGCTGGCCAGGGGCTCCAAGGCAGAGGGCAGGAGAGGCACCTGAAGTGCACGGCACTTGATAGAGTGCTGGGCGGCCGCGCGGCTCTAGAAGGAACTTAATTGGGGACAGACGTTCACTTCCCTGCTCCACCATAGACGTCTTGGGCAAGTCACTTAGCCTGTCCGTGCCTCAGTTCCTATCAGTAAAAGGGGGATAATAGCACTGCCTTACCTCACAAGCTGTGTGTGTGGATAAATCTATTAAAGACTGTGAAGTGCTCAGATACTACAGTGCCATTTTAAGCTAGCACTCATTTCATATAGGCCACTGAACAGTCATTGGATAGTAACAGCGTTCGAGCCCTGCCAAGCTGGGCTGGAATTGAACCTGTGAATTGGAGGTGAAAAATCTGTATTTAAAACATACGCCCCCTTAATTTCCCAACACATCCAGCTAACAGGGAGTCAAACAGCTGTCTCATGCTTGCTCTAATATCAGGCCAAGGCCATCTATACAATTGATGGAGAATCCTCAATCCACCTCCAATTGCTTTGTCCCATAAATCTGTAAGATCCATCCCAGAGGGCACCCAGGGCCCGGTTCTGGTCACACTCACACTGGTCTACACAGGCATCCCTTCACTGAGTTCATTAAAGTTACGCCTGATTTATACCAGTGTAAATGGGATAAGAATCTGGCCCTCCTGAATGCCTTCCCCCCACCTCAGATTCTGTTAATGGTTGTAAGTGGTGACCTGTAACCCTCCTCCTGGTAATTTTGCATGGGAATGAACAATTTTTCTAAGCAGAAAATGGCCCATAATAACATTGCAAGCATTACTAGGTCAATGTTGCTGAAATATAAAGCCAGTCACACTGGATAAAGGGTTTTATTTAGCTTTTGTATTTGGCATTAATGTTACCCCATGATGTCTGAATGATGGAACTGCATATGTGTGCAAAATGATGATTTCCTGTTGTGTTCATCCCTTCTGAAGCCCCTGCCATTGGCCACTGTCGGAAGACAGGAAATTGGGCTAGATGGATCTTTGGTCTGACCTAGTGTGGCTGTTCTTATATTCTTATGTTCAACGTTAACCTGTCAAATGATCCCTCTTGAAATACAGAGGCACCCAATGAAATTAGTGGGCAGCAGGTTTTAAAACAAATTAAAGGAAGTTCTTCTTCACACAGCGCACAGTCAACCTGTGGAACTCCTTGCCTGAGGAGGCTGTGAAGGCTAGGACTATAACAGGGTTTAAAAGAGAACTGGATAAATTCATGGAGGTTAAGTCCATTAATGGCTATTAGCCAGGATGGGCAGGGATGGTGTCCTTAGCCTCTGTTTGTCAGAGGGGGGTGATGGATGGCAGGAGAGAGATCACTTGATCATTACCTGTTGGATCCACTCACTCCGGGTCACCTGGCATTGGCCACTGTCGGTGGACAGGATACTGGGCTGGATGGACCTTTGGTCTGACCCAGTACGGCCTTTCTTATGTTCTTATGTTCTTATCATCAGGTTCATATTGGGGAAGATTTGGATACAGTATGAATACACTGTGTATTGATGCCATCAAAATCAGTGGCTGCTTTTGTCAAGGCAGGCCTTAATAAATGACATACTGAGAAATCCATGTTTAAATCCCTAGCTTGTAGCCCACATGCAAATAGGGTTATCAACCCTCCAGGACTGTCCTGGAGTCTCCAGGAATACAAGATTAATCTTAATGAAAGATAATGTCATGTGATGAAACCTCCAGGAATTCATCCAACCAAAGTTGGCAACCCTACATGCAAATGACCTGATCTTCATTTCTCATGCACTAAGCAGACCTATTATGCACTTTCCCCGTTCCTTTTGGGAGCAACCAGCCTGAGTTAAAGTGAATTGATGGGCAGGTTATTCCTTAACTGCCTTCCTAGGGCTTCTTGCAACTTCCTCTGAAGTAGCTGGTACTGGCCACTATCATGGAGAGGGTACTGAACTAGATGGATCAGTGGTCTGATCCCGTATGGCAGTTCCTATATTCCTATCATCAGATTGCCAGGACAGCAGCTTCCCTTTGATTCTTAAGTTTTGGTCATTTTTAATATGCATAAGTCACTTATGCCATTTTATTTTAATGATTTAGGCCCTGATCTTGCAGATTAATACACATATGCTTAATCTAAAACAAGAGTTGTCTCACCTGACATCAGTGAGACTACCTGTGTGCTTGAAGTTAAGATAACTTTTAGCCTACTGGTTAGAGCACTCACCTGGTGTGTGGACTATCTGGGTACAATTCCTTCCTCTGCCTGATGGGGAGGAGGGATTTGAATAAGGGTCTGCCCCCATTTCTGATGCGAGTGCCCTAAGCATCTGATGGTGCGGCTCCCTCAATCTCTCCTGGTGATAAATACTTACAGAGGCACTGGGCCAGAGAGTGAGCCCCAGACAAAGAAAATAACTCTGTAGCCTAGTGGTTAGGGTACCCAGCTGGGAGGTGGGATACCCAAGATATTGTCCCCATCCTCCGATGACTCTTTAATTAGTTATACACAGTGGGACAGCTTCAACAGGAGACACTGAAGAAGCCCTACATCAGACTATTCCTTAGCGCAGTAGTTAGCGTCAGCACATTAAAGCTGTGAATAACCCCTGTTCAAATCCTTTCTCCCACTCAGGCAGAGGGAGGAATTGAGCCTAGATCTCCTACCATCCAGGAAAATGCTCTAACCCCTAGCCTAAAAGTTATAAAGTGTGTTCCTCTTCTAGCCAGATTTTGAATGGGGCCTGATTGGGTAGGCAGCCTCTGAGCACTCCTGCTGGATCAGTCCTATGGGTGAGATAGGGGGTTTCTCTGCCTATTCCCCCCACCCCACCGCCAGTTTGTGGCTTGTTCTCGGGTGTAGGCAGGAGGTAGGTATGCAGACACCTAGGAGGCAACAGTGTATATCCTCAGAGACAGAAACAGAGGCATCTGGGGAAGTTGTATAGAAAGTGAGCTTAGGCACGTACAGGATTGGATAGCAGGTGACCGTGAGTGGGTGTTTTGTGGATCACAGTGGAGCCTAAACCTGGGATTTAGGTGTCTACGTACCTTTGTGGATCTGGGCCTATGTCCACAACTTGGACCACAAGGGTTCACAAATGCTGAGTCAGACCCCTTCAAAAATCATGACTGGCTTAAAAATCATGAGATTAAAACCACAAATCCATAAACTGGATTGGTTTATGGTCTGCCATCTGATTTTGGAGCCTTAAGTGGAATTCCCCTGCCACCAAAACATATGTGATTTCCTAAGCTTGTAGTGAATTCCTCTGTCCTCTATCTCTGCTGCCAGCCTCCCTCCCTGTCCCCCTACAGTCATACTTAGTGCGCAGGGGCAGCCATGTTCACTGAAGTCAACCTGGCTTCAGTCCCATTCAAAACAGTGGGAGATGGTGATCATTTTGAATTAGGGCAACCGTTCACAAGATTATTGCAAGAGATCATAAGAATCTTTTTTTTAAAACAAACATCTAATATTGTGAACCAGCCAACAGTATTGCAAGGGATGGCCACTCTGCTATATCTATATTGGTATTGTTTTTGGGCAGAAGCCACGTAGTTAAGATCCAAATTTCCCCTGAATTTGGGTAGTGGTTGCACCTGGGGTTTGGTTTGACTCATAGGTAAACGAGCTAGATGGAAAGTTCAGATCCAACTTTTTCAAAATTTGAACCAAGGGTCTGGCTAGGTCCCATCCACTGTTCCCTCTAAGCTGTGCGCGTGTGCGCGCGCACACAGATCCTAAACCCCCGCGCACAGGGCGAAACACTGCGCGCACAAAAATTTGCACAGAAGCACAACAATTTTCATAGAAGAAATTTTTTGCGCACACGGCCTGTCAAAAATTAGAGGGAACATTGGCTCCCATCTCTAATGGTTTTATATTGTGTTAGCTTTGGCTGACTAGGAGAGTTACACACCTGAGCTATGCTTGTTTACCCAGATGAATTGGTATTCAGTGCCCTGAAGAATTAACTTTGAAGCCTGGAAGTCATGCCCTGTGTATTCTGTGAAGGAAGCAACTGCAGTAGCCATCGGTTGTGGCATTGATCCTGAAGAGAAATGAACCAGCTGAACTCAGGCTTGCTGTGGAATCCGTGATGCTCAGCAGTTGCTAACTTCATTTGAAATTCACCAGTGTTAATGCATTTAAAGCATCGATCCTTCCTAATGTGTTTGCAGCTCAGGCTCCTTTTTGGCATAGCTAACACAACACTCAGCTCTTTCCCAAGCTGGGATGAGCAAGCAGAACCTTTTGCCCCCTAAAACAAACTCATTATTCAAAACGCTTGTCGGCTCGCTGCTGCAATTGAATTTGGCAAAAAAGGACCGTGGCAGATAAAATCGGATTATTTCAGAGCATGGAAAAAGAACAGGCAGAGGAAACATCCTACTCGCTGTCTGGGGAAAAAGCTCTCGTGCTTGCCTTATTACACCATTCACATTTTTATATGTACATATCATGAGAGATTGCAAAGAAATGCTGGATTATCTGGATATAATGGAAACAGCAGGTAGCAAGTGTATCCACTGCCTTGAAGAATCATTGGAAAGAGGTGATTTCCCAGTCAAGCCTGTTAGTGCATGTACAGACACAGGGCACAAGTTTGGAATGACACTTCCTGTTTTATTTAACTTAGAGGGTTCCTGGAGGAAAAACCTGACACTCCATTCATCGTTCATATAAAATAGTTTGATGTTCTTTCATGGCACGAAATGTGTCTGAAGATTTCAGAATAAATCAGATCTGAAACCTGGGAGTGTCTGTTTCCAGCTTCATCCTCCTCCTGTCCATCAGTGTCTCACATCATTATCTCTATGCTTTCTTCCATGTGGCCCCCTATGAGCACCTCCCTGAGCTCATCTGCAGGGCTCCTACCCTCTCCATATTCAAGTGCCTCTTAAAGACCCTCCCCCCCACCATGCTGCTTACAATACATCATGTTATTGTCTACATTCCCTGTTGTTGGTCTCCTTCCCCTCACCTCAGCCCACTTGTCTGTCCTTAGACTGCAAGCTCCTCAGAGCAGGGACCACCCTCCAGAAGTGTTTGGAAAGCATTTGGCATACAGCGGGTGCTACCGCTAATGACAGTTAATAATGTACACTAGACAGACAGCACCAAGTCCATTATTGCTGGTGACGTGCTGGTGACTGATTAGGAGCAGACTTGTGGGCAGTGGATCAATGGAATGGGATGGACTGCTGGCCACAAACTCACACCAGGTACTTCAGTCAGCGGGTGTAACAGCGATACATGTGGAATCGAGAACAGGACTCACAAAGACCTTATTACTTGGGGCTCAGAAGTGATTCTTCCCTGGTTTACAATGAGCTGTAACTTTGCACACCAAAGCTAATAGGAAAGTGACATTTTCAAGCATGGTGAATGGGCCTAACATGTTACCTTCTTTTACATTCGTATGTCTGTACAAAAGTCTGATCTTCTTTCTTTAACTTCTGTTGTTTTCCTTGTACCACCTGGTATTTTCTGATCCTCTCTGTACTGTCTGGTACTTTCTGAGAGTCTCTGTATGGTCTGGTACTTTCTAATACTAACTGATAGTCCCTCTTTGCTATCTTGCCCTGATATTCTCTCTATACTATCTGGTACTTTCAAGTTGCTTCTCTCACTGCACTATCCTTATCTTCTATTCTGTTCTGGTTCTTATACAGCCCTCCTCACCATAATATCACACCTCTCTCTGACAGATTCTCCCTCTACTATCTGGTATTCCTACCTACTCTCCTTAGTATTCACTCTCTCTGAGATGTGTGTGACCTTTCAGGGACGTAGCAGCTATTTCAGCTCCAGCAAATGTGCAATACATTTCCAAACAGCAGCAAAATAACCTTAACAAAATGCACGGTGCTTGTGTGTGTGTGCGTGTGTGTGTGCCCTGTGTGTGTGCATGCTTTAGGTAGCAAGAGAGCTGGTGTAATTTACTATGAGCCAGAAGTTAGCTTTACAATTTCATAATTAGGGAGGATGCTAATTTTGCATGATTGGAAAATGTCACCCTGCACAACTAATTTGCCAGCAGGGCCTAATTGAAGTTCAGCATCATCTCTAGCTCCTCTAACAATAACTTTTTCAGTAGGTGCTGCTGCAGCAGCAGCAACACAGAGAAGTAGTTTAGGAGAGAGCAATTTATTACTCTGTTTCATGGCAGATAGGAAGAGTCTGGCGTGAGCTGGCTGGAAAGTGGAAATGTTCCGTACTAGAGCTTAGCGTAGAAGGGCTGGTGGAACAAAGGGCTTTATATAACCGCAAATGACAGGGTTAATTATCCTGTGGATGCTGGAGGGAGCAGGGAACATCTTTAGGCATTCTCTCCTGCAGAGCACAAGATGACAGGTGGATCGGGCATGTCATCGCATCACAATGCAATGTCACAATGATACAGATGGGTCTGTTCTTATCTAAAGTACATTTGGAATTGCTTTGTGTCCTGCGTACAAGGGAGGCAATGCTATCTCATGATTAGAGCACAGGGCTCCTGGTTTCTAATTTCAGCTCTGCCACTTTGTGTGGCCTTGGGTAAAGCCCAGATCCTGCTCTCATTTAGACTGTGTAAATCCAGAGGAACTCCCTTGACATCTGTGGCATTATTCCAGATTTACTCCAATGCAAATTAGATCAGAATCTAGCCCTTGCAGTGCTGTGTGCTACAAAAAACCTAGGTAGAAACTAGATAGAGATGCACAGTGCCTCAGTTTCCCCATCTGTAACTTGGGGATGACATTTATTATTTATAACTTGGGAGGGGCCTGAACTACAAAGTTAGGGATCAGGAGCCAGCTTCCCCAAAAGCTCTGCTGTGGTGGGCATGGGGCTGGGTTTGGCCTGTTAGGGAGAATGGGAAGGGGTGAGATGCAGATGAGACATTTGGATCCAGATCCTATCCCAATGTCTGTGGGTGTCTGAATCCGAGGTGACTCAGAGCAACAGCAGAATGAGGGGCTTTCCTCCTGGGGAAAAGAAATGGCACGGAACTGCTTCTCAGTCTGCCTGCAGCTGCAGGATGCAGCATTGGTTCTGAAGTGTGCCAGATAGGTTCCTTCTCCCGCCCCCTTCAAAGCAGTCTCGTTCTCCCACCCACAGTGCAAGAGATAAAGGACGCAGCATCTCTTGGGGAAGTGGGGGTTAGGTGAGGAGGACTCTGGTATTCACTGATGGGGAAAGGACCCAAAGCAGCTTTTTCAAGTGGGAGGAGGGATGGGAGCAACTATAATGTTGTGGCTCAGATCTGAGATAGGCAGTGCAGGGAGGGAGATGGGAAAGCAGGTGAGCAAGGGCTGGTCAGAGCTGGGAAGAAGAGCATCTTTTGTGTAGACAGGAAAGCAGAGACGCTCCTGTAGTGCAGTGGAGAAACAGGCTGTAGTGAGCCACCCAAACTGCATTGGCAGAGATGGGGGACAGGTATAAGTGCTGGCCGACTTTTTGCCATTTCTGATTTCTATTAATTTTTCATCAGCGGCTGGCATCTCCAGTTCGGCATCTAGTGCATTTTCCTGGCCAATCCATCAGTGCCATTTTATGGCTGTAGCCTCGCTGGATCTGCAAGTTCCCACACACTTCAGTGGTTTATTCCAGCCTATAATTTTGGCACCATTTGCGGTTACACTTGACAGTGCCTTCTCTCCTCTGCTCCCTCTCCTCTGCTCCCTCTCCACCTGCCAAAATTGAGACTGGCCTAGCTGGCAGAGCTGTGTTACTGACTTTGCATGACACCCAGGTCACATTGAAGCCCATAGGAGTTTTCTATTGACTTAAATGGGCTCAGGATTTGACCCTTTAGATGTGGGCTCACAGAACGAGGTCTAATGCTAGTGGTAATTGATGAAAGGCCTCGGGCATTGTCACTGGCTAACGGAAGTCACCAATCAATGCCTGCCATGTCAAGGAAGGCCTCCTGAGACCCATTTGGATCATGTTTGCTGGTTAAAAAGCTACTTTCCATCCTCTCTGGCTACAAGGTAGCTTGGACTGGGATGCATATAAAGGACAGACATTTGGCAGGATGGAGGGAATGGGGTGTGAGTCTCCTGGATCTCTCTTGACTTGGGCTTCATGCTGTTCTCGTCACATTCGGGAATGACCTGGAGAACCATGCCAAAGAGTTTGATGTGGTTGGCTCCACAACTCATGGGAAAGGCTGAAGCAGAAAGGCTTTGGCTATGACCCAGCATCCTTTCCACTGAGCCAAGCCTTAGGGGGCTGAGGGTGATTGTTGGCTGGGTCTCCCACCCCTCCCCTATTTAATTAATTAACAGGAGAGAGACAAAAGAAGTCTGAATCTGGCAGATGGAACCCGCCAACCCCCCATTCTCAACAGCTTATTCAGCTCTGGCAACTAGAAGAGCTGATCTGCTGGGTGGAAAACAGCAGCTTCCCCTGAGTCACTAGTGAGCCCTTACTACAGTCTGATCCTCTGGTTCACAAAGACTGTAGGTGCCAATTAGATTTTAAAGCTGAAAACTAACAAACTAGATTTGCCAATTTGACGAGTGTTATAGCCAATGTTAGAATGATGACAGGTTTCAAAGTGGTAGCCGTGTTAGTCTGTATCGGCAAAAAGAACGAGGAGTCCTTGTGGCACCTTAGAGACCAACACATTTATTTGGGCATAAGCTTTCATGGGCTAAAACCCACTTCATCAGATGCATAGAGTGGAAGATACAGTAGGAAGATATATATACAGAGAACACGAAAAGATGGGGGTTGCCATACCAACTCTAAGAGACTAAGTTTCTCGTTGGAGTCAGTTTTTGAAGTTTTGTTGTTGAAGAATTGCCACTTTTAGGTCTGTTATTAAGTGACCAGAGAGATTGAAGTGTTCTCCTACTGGTTTTTGAATGTTATGATTCCTGATGTCAGATTTGTATCCATTTATTCTTTTGCGTAGAGACTGTCCGGTTTGGCCAATGTACGTGGCAGAGGGGCATTGCTGGCACATGATGGTATATATCACATTGGTAGATGTGCAGGTGAACAAGCCCCTGATGTGTGGCTGATGTGATTAGGTCCTGTGATGGTGTCACTTGCATAGATATGTGGACAGAGTTGGCACTGGGCTTTGTTGCAAGGATAGGTTCCTGGGTTAGTGTTTTTGTTGTGTGGTGTGTGGTTGCTAGTGAGTATTTGCTTTAGGTTGGGGGGCTGTCTGTAAGCGAGGACTGGCCTGTCTCCCAAGATCTGTGAGAGTCACCTTCAGCCCCCAACTAAAACCTCTCCAGTGCATCATCAAAGATCTACAACCTATCCTGAAGAACAATCCCTCACTCTCACAGATCTTCTGTTTCTCTGCTGCTTCCAATGGTATCCAGCAGAGGGTGACGGTGTGTAACATATTTCTTCAATCCTTTTCTTATCGGAGGCTTTTTATGTTTGATTCATATCAAGGATTGAAGTATTTACTGGATTGTCAAACATTTAAGCAATTTTTTAAAATAGTTCAAAGTTATACCCTGTTTAGGTGATCATATGTTTCAACTTTCCTTTTCGTTGGTATACAATGCCTATTGCTTTTGGAGTGCAACAATCATTTACCAAGAAAACAAACAACATCCATTATAGTCTTCTAAATTTGGTGGATATGCCCCATGCATTCTTTGATTGTATATAAGCATTTCACATTATTTAGGGCTTTGACAGAACAAGAAACATTTCCTACATATATAGAGAAAGTTTATCCCATTCACAGAGGAGACAAATCTGCAGCTTCCAATTTGGGGTGAAAGACATATTAATGGGACAAAGCAGATTATCCTTGGTATATTCAATTTATAAGGCAAGCAAATATATAGTTTATAATTTGGGGGTGAAAACATGTGGTTTGGATTTCTTGGGATAACAGGCTGTTTGCCCTATTTGATCTTCAGTCTTAGGGCTAGTTATTTCTAGTTTGGTTAACTCACACTTCCCCACCTATTTTTTGATCCACTCAGGCCTTGTCTACACTATAGAGCAGGGGTTGGCAACCTTTCAGAAGTGGTGTGCCGAGTCTTCATTTATTCACTCTAATTTAAGGTTTCACGTGCCAGTAATACAATTTAATGTTTTTAGAAGGTCTCTTTCTATAAGTCTATAATATATAACTAAACTATTGTTGTATATAAAGTAAATAAGGTTTTAAAAATATTTAAGAAGCTTCATTTAAAATTAAATTAAAATGCAGAGACCCCCGGACAGGTGGCCAGGACCCAGGCAGTGTGAGTGCCACTGAAAATCAGCTTGTGTGCCGCTTTTGGCACGCGTGCCATAGGTTGCCTACCCCTGCTATAGAGTTTTGTTGACAAAAGCTGCCTTTTGTCGACAAAACAGGTAATGCATACACACTGCAATGTGACTTTTGGCGGCAAAAATGCCCTGTTTTGGCAACAAAATAAAACCACCCCGACGAGAGATGTCAGACTTTTTGCACAGAATTTTTGTCGAAGAAGTGCCAGTGTTGACACAACACTTGATTTTAACACTTTAATTGGCCTCCAGAAGATGTCCCACAATGCCCACCCTAACCGCTCTGGTCAGACGTTTGAACTCCACTGCCCTGCACCCAGGTAAACAACCATCCACCCCTCCCCCTTAGAAGCCAGAGGAATTTTTGAAATTGCATTTCCTGTTGGCTCGGAATGGAGAGGTCCCATTGCATCTTCCCAGGTGACCATGGCAGCTTATTGCAAATGCTCTCCCGCTTGGACCACTGCTGAGCTGCTGGATCTGCTCAGTATATGGGGAGAGGAGGCTGTGCAGTCCTAGCTGCTCTTCAGCTGTAAGAATTTTGTTACCTACGTGCAGATTTCTTGAGGCTTGTGTGAAAAGGGCTGTGATCGGGACACGCTGCAGTGCAGAGTGAAGATAAAGGAGCTGAGGCCGGTGTATCATAAGGTGAGGGAGGCAAACTGTCGCTCCTGTGCTGCACCTAAGACCTGCCCGTTCTATAAGGAGCTGGATGCTATCCTCGGTGGCGACCCCACCTCCATCACCAAGAGCCCCTGGATACTTCAGCAGGCCTCGAGGCAGCGGAAAGAGGACCTACCCCGGAGGACGAAGTCATTGATGAAGAGTTGGAGTTAGATGACGATGTGCAGCTCCCAGCGGGCTCACCTTGTGGGGAAGGCAATCAGGAACTGTTCACCACTCTGGAGGTGTCTAGCCAGTCTCAGCAGTTGCTCTCCGGCGAGCAAGGAGCAGGAGAGGAGATGCCTGGTGAGAGGCTGTGGCTTGTGTAGTGCGGAGGTGGGCTCAGGGTATAGAAATGTACATGGCTGGCTGTGTTTCTGTGAGCTGGACATTTCCCTGTGCAGCTAATCAGTACGGCGGAACAGGCTGTTGATGCACGCTGAGATCTCACGGGAATCCTCCAGAGAGATCGCTAGGAAAGTTTTTTAGAGGTATTCGTTAATCCTCTGCCACAGGTTCCTTGGCAGAGCAGCTTTGTTCCCTACCCCATTGTAGGAAACTTTCCCGCGCCATTTGGCAATCACTCGTGCAGCAACCAAAGTGGCACACAGGCGAGAAGCATAGGGAGCAGGGCAGAAGCCACAAGCATGTAGTAGATGTACCCTCGCTTCCCTGCTTACCCTCAGCAGTGAGATATCTGCTACAATGACCTCCACCTGTGGAAAAGTGTGGGAGAATTTTAGAATTTTTTCTCTAGTCGGCTGCACCGCAACCCTTGCAGAGTGCTCTTTTCCACATGAATAGTGCCCCCCCACGCCGCCAACACTCACCATGCTTTGGGTGTTCACCGAGATGTGTGCTTGCCAAGGGTCAGTGAGAAAATGATTGTTATGTTACCAGAGGTGTATTTCACCGAAATGTTTCAATACTGGGCGTGAACTTAACAATCATGCTTCTGTGCATTGTTTCTTCTGCTTTGGCAGATATGGCCTTGAGGAACACCCCACACACACCGGCCGAGTGTCTCCGCCAGATAAGAAAGCACTGAAGATGGAGCAAAGAAGACATGTTCCGGGAGGTATTGCACTTCTCCAATGCAGAGACAAGGTAACGCAAGGAGTGGAGGGAAGTCGAAAGGCAGGACAGAAAAGAAAATCAGGAGTTTGTTAAGGATTCTACTGAGCGGATGATTAAAGTCATGGAGGAGCAAACTCAGATGCTGAAGTCCTTAATAATGCCGCAGACTGAGCAGATGCGTGCCTGCCCTCCCTGCAGCACATTCAGAACTCTTTTCTCTGCCCCCCCCCAAACTCCTCCCACACAGTCTTTTCCACTTTCCGGGACTTCTCACTTTTCCCTTCACTCCACCCCCTCGGACAACTTTCAAAATGATAGCTGGACCTACACACAGCTCTGAAAGTCTGTCCTTCTCGGGTACCTCCTTTCTCACCAGGCGTCTTTGTGAGTGTGTGTGTTGTTTCTTGGGCAATAAAAGCAAAATTTTTGAATGGTAACTCATCTTTATTTGTTTCTTACAAATTGAGATAGCAGGCACTACCAATACATACACAGGCAGTTTAATCATTTGCTTACTGGAATGTAAGGCCCCAAATTTCACTGCTGCTTCCTAGGAAAAGTATATGTAATGTAACATTGCAGCACCAATCCCAGAGATATACATTACTGGTTCTCATTTTCAAAGTGTTGCCTCAAAGCGTCCCTGATTCAAAACTACTCAAGATAGTTAAGTCCCGGGCAGACTGCGAAGCGCTACAAAAGGATCTCTCTAAACTAGGTGACTGGGTAACAAAATGGCAGATGAAATGCAATGTTGATAAATGCAAAGTAATGCACATTGGAAAACATAATCCCCACTATACATATAAAATGATGGGGTCTAAAGTAGCTGTTACCACTCAAGAAAGAGATCTTGGAGTCATTGTGGATAGTTCTCTGAAAACATCCACTCAATGTGCAGTGGCAGTCAAAAAAGCGAACAGAATGTTGGGTATCATTAAGAAAGGGAAAGATAATAAGACAGAAAAGATCATACTGCTTCTACATAAATCCATGGTATGCCCACATCTTGAATACTGCATGCAGATGTGGTCGCCCCATCTCAAAAAAGAAATATTGGAATTGGAAAAGGTTTAGAAAAGGGCAACAAAAATGATTAGGGGTATGGAACAACTTCCTATGAGGAGAAATTAATAAGATTGGGACTTTTCAGCTTGGAAAAGAGATGACTAAGGGGGGATATGATTGAGGTCTATAAAATCGTGGCTGGTTTGGAGAAAGTAAATAAGGAAGTGTTATTTACTCCTTCTCATAACACAAGAACTAGGGGTCACCAAATGAAATTAATAGGCAGAAGGTTTAAAACAAACAAAAGGAAGTATTTCTTCACCCAATGCACAGTCAACTCTATGGAACTCTTTGCCAGAGGATGTTGTGAAGGCCAAGACTATAACAGGGTTCAAAAAAGAACTAGATAAATTCATGGAGGATAGGTCCATCAATGGCTATTAGCCAGGATGGGCAGCGATGGTGTCCCTAGCCTCTGTCTGCCAGAAGCTGGGAATGGGTTACAGGGGATGGATTACCTGTTCTGTTCATTCCCTCTGTGGCATCTGGCATTGGCCACTGTCAGAAGACAGGATACTGGGCTAGATGGACCTTTGGTCTGATCCTGTATAGCTGGTTTTATGTTCTTATGATTCAAATTGCCCCCCATATGGACCCCTCTGATAGCCCTGGCATCTGGCTGCTCAAAATCAAAAGCCAAGAGGTCTGCCTCAACACTCCAGCCCTGAGCAAATCTTTCACCCTTAGCTTCACATAGATTATGCACCTGTGGCTATGACCATGGGAATATTATCCTCATTGAGGTCTAACCTGCCATAAAGGCATCGTCAGTGTGCCTTTAATCTGCCAAAGGCTCATTCCACTGTCACCCTGCACCTACTCAACCTGTTGTTGAACTACTCCTTACTGCTGTCCAGGTTTCCCGTGTAAGGATTCATGAGCCATGTCTGTAAGGATTATGCCGGGTCTCCCAGGATCCCAAGGCATTTCAACATCCTCCACTGTAATCTTCTGGTCTGGAAAGAAAGTCCCAGCTTGTAGCTTTCTATACAGGTCAGTGTTCCTGAAGATTCGTGCATCATGCACCTTTCCGGACCACCCTGCATTGATGTTAATGAAATGCCCTCGGTGATCCACAAGTACCTGCAACACCATGAAGAAGTACCCCTTCCTATTGATGTACTCTGTCACAAGGTGGTCTGGTGCCAAAACTGGAGTATGTGTGCCATCTATCGCCGCTCCACAGTTAGGGAAACCCATTTCTGCAAAGCCATCCACTATTTCACGCACATTTCCCAGAGTCGCGGTTCTTTGTAGCAGGATGAGATTAATTGCCCTGCACACTTGCATTAATGCAGCCCCAACGGTTGACTTCCCAACTCCAAATTGATTCATGACCGACCGCAAGCAGTCTGGAGTTGCCAGCTTCCACACAGTGATTGCCACATGCTTCTCTACCAATAGGGCAGCTCTCATTCTAGTGTCCTTGAGCCGTAATGCTGGGATGAGCTCCGCACATTCCAGGCTTTCCACATCCGAACGTTCTGTAGCTACTGCTCATCATCCCAGACCTGAATGACGATACGATCCCACCATTCAGTGCTTGTTTCCCAACCCCAAAAGCAACAGTCTACCGTCTGCAGCTGTTCCGTGAATGCTAAAAGCAATCTAAAGTTGCTCCTATCCATATCCCACAGCATGTCAGGCAACTGGGAATCTTCTTCAGTCAGGAACTTCATGATTAACTGCACTGCCATCTGTGATGTCTTAATGACAGTTATCAGAGAGCAGTGCAGGATCCATCCCTTCTCACAAAGATGCTGGGGTGCACAGCAAAACAAGGGCCATTGAAAAATGCCATGAAAGAAAGCCAGAAGCCCATGGAATGCTGGAACAGAAAACAATGCAGCAGGGAACATTGAGCCTGGTCCCAAGATGCACCACAATCTCCACCTTCCCACAAGACCTAGCGATGGAATGCATCGAGCTGGACTGTGGGATAGGTACCCACAGTGCATTGCACTGTTGATGATAGGGCCCCAACTGTGGATGCACTCTGCTGACAGAGGGAGCAAAGTGTGAACATGCAATACCAATTTTTATTATAGTGCTTTTTGAGTGTCTACATGACTTTTGTCGACAAAACTCTGTAGTGTGGGCAAGGCCTCAGTGTGCAATGGGCCACTTCCCAAACGAAAGCAGGGTGTGACCCTGTCTGGTAACCCTTTGGAGTTCTTTTGAGCTAGGTTGGGAGAGAGAAAGAAGTGTTATCCATATGCAGATTATGAGAGATTCTTGCCTAGGTGAGTAAGGATAAACTCATTTAGCCATTTTGTTTCTATTTTGGGGGAGTGGAACTCTCAAGTTTGAAAATCCACACCCTTAAGAGACATAGCTATACTGACCTAACCCTGCTGTAGACAGTGCTAAATTGATGAAAGAATTCTTCCATCGAACCAGCTGCCACCTCTCAGGGAGATGCATTACCTGTGAGAATGGGATCACCCCTCTTGTCAGTATAGGTAGGCCTGGTCTACACTAAAAAGTTAGGTTGATCCAGCTGCGTTGCTCAGGGGTGTGAAAAATCCACACCCCCTGAGCAGTGTAGTTAAATCAATTTAATCCCCGGTGTAGACAATGCTAGGTCAAGGGAAGAATTCTTCTGTTGACCTAGTTACTGCCTCTCTAGGAGGTGGATTACCTACGCCAATGGGAGAATGCCTCCCTTTGGCATAGGTGGTGTCTACACTGGAGTGCTACAGCCATGCAGCTGTGCTGCTGTAGCCTTTCAAGTGTAGACAAGCCCTTAACATCTGTTACACATGTACGCAGAGACATATTGTTACACACACAGAGCTTTAATGTCTTTACACACACACACACACACACACAAGTAGAGATTTAATGTCCCACGAGCACCCAAAGGGGAGTCACACCAGTTCTATAGACTCCCCTGCACTACATTACACAAGAGTTAATTCACTAGGGGAAGCTATAATCTGATTTCAGCTTTACAAGCCAGCATTATTATTCTGTTCCTTCCAATTCTTTCATGCTTAAACTGATCTGCTGTCATTCTTTGTCTCTCTCCACCTCCCTTCCGTATCGCTTTCAGTGCAGCCTGTCTCCATGTTATTTTCCACCTCCTAATATTTAATTTCATTTTAAAGACATCCCATTCCCAGCTGTGCAAATCCTCCCATGACACGGCTTTCCTCTCTGTGATTTCTCCCCCCCTCTTCATTATCAGCATGTCAGATTAGGATCTGACAAGAAAATAGAATCGACTGTTCGTCCGGCGCTTTAAAGCCTAAGAAGGATTATTTATCCTGATATAAAGGACATTTTCATTTTCTTTTACTGGAAAATATCTAAAGATTCCCAGGATCTAACTGAACCTTTGGGCCTATGGGCTGCTTGCAATAGGGAATGGACAATCCATCAGACATCCCACTCCCCTCCCCCATGGTGCTCTCATATCTACTTTAAGCAGGCTAAAGGTGAGCCAGGTCTTGGATGGGAGACCTCCAAGGAAAACTGAGAGGACCAAGTTCAAAGGTGGGGTACTTGAAGATGCAAGTTATAAAGATTAAATAGATTTTAAGGCCAGAAGGGATCTATTATGACTACTTGGTCTGATCTCCTGCAACAATTACATGCTGTGTGAAAAGACATTTCCTTTTCTACCCTTTGCCACCTTTTAGTTTCATTAGGTGACGCCTTGCTCTTGTGTTATGAGAGAGGAAGAAGAGAAGTTCCCAATCCAGCTTCATTATTTTATATACATCATCATGTACCTTACTCATCTCCTTTCTAATGGAGATAATCTCTATTTCTTAACCTCTCTTTATAGGACAGCTTTTCCACACAGCTAGTCATTCTCTTTGCTGTTCTCTGAACCCTCTCTAATTCTGCAATATCCTTTTGAGGTAGAGTGACCAGTAATGTACACACTGTTCCAGGTGATGTAACACCATTGATTTATATAAAGTGTTATAATATTCTCTATGTTATTCAGCATTCCATTCCTTATGCAACCTAATGTCTTGTTTGTTTTGTGACCACATCTGCATATTGAGCAGAAGTCTTCATTTAGCTGTCTACAATGATGCTCGGGTCCTTTCTCAAGTTGATACAGTTAATTTAGAACCATGCAAATGGTTCTAAATTTTTCTCTCCACTCTGCATTTCTTTTGATTTCTCAGCACTGAATTTTATCTACCATCATGTTGCTCATTAATGTAGCTTATGTAGATCTCTCTGAAGCTCTCACAGTTTTCTCTGGACTTGACTAAGCTAAATAACTTGGGTCATCTGACAATTTTGTTCTGTTGCAATTCACTCCCCTTTCCAGATCAATAATAAATCACATCAGTGGACCTAGTACTGGTGATTGCTACATCTCTGCCCTTCCACACAGAACTTGCATGTACACAGTGACAGAGCTGGACTGAGACTGCAAATATATATATATATATATATATATATATATATATATATATATATCCATGAACACTGATCTGAATCAAAACCAACAATCCTCTCTATGGGTTCTCTCAGAGTGCTTATGTAGCTCACATTAACTTAATGATGATCTTTGACCCACTTCCAGAGGTTTGACCACATTAGGGGGTTTATGAGCCAATCATTGCATTTATGCACCAGTCCATTGGCTCAAGTGGTCAAGGCTCGTGGCTTTAGATCATGGGGTGTCTGGTTCAATCGCTGTGGGTAACTCAGCCAAGGTTATCATTATGCTCAGTTGAGAGATTTTTACATCTCATGAATACAAATGTGAAAGTCTGCATGGTCATCTTGAAATCTCTTTGATCATTCCTCCCTACTATTTATAAAAATTTTATCATACAAGGAGAGAGAAAACAAAGATGATGGAAATTGGCCATTTAATCCTACTCTTTGTTTTCTGTCTCTTAGCCAATTTTTGATCCACGACACACTTTTTCTCTTGCTTCCTGACTATTGAGTTTCATGGTACAACTGACCCCCAAATTTAGTTAATCTGTCTTGGCAAGGTACAAAACCCCCAAATCCTGCCCATTTGTAGTTATTCTAAGTTTGCATGGCACTTAGAGTTTTGCAAGAATTAGGGATGTTAAGCCACTGTGCCATGGCCGAATACTAATTTGGATAATTGTCCTCTACCTCCCAAAAATCCACACCCCATGCTGCTCTTTCTATCTAATTATGCGATTCTTTTTAATCTCCTGTCCTAAACTGTTGTGAAGCATTCCTTTGTGCTGTTAAACAGCTGCTGCTTCCCCTCCCCACCAGAGGTGGCTGTACTTAAAAGATGGGTGAAGTGATTCCTCTTATAAAATGCTGTGAGATGAAAGATGCAATTTCTGGGTAAGCTTTCATTATAACAATGACTAATGCCTACTGACACAGGATGAGACATACTCTAATCTTCTTTGGCTAAGTGTATGTGTGTGTGTGGGAGGGGAACATATGAGGAGGTAAAATATGAGTAGAAAGTAACTTCTAAGTGAGACTCGTGGCTTCTACTAGTTCAACACTAGAGGCAGGGCCGGTGCTTCCACTAGGTGACCCTAGGCGGTTGCCTAGGGCACCAGGATTTGGGGGGTGGCATTTCGCCACCCTCGGCGGTATTTCGGCGGCGGTGACTTCCGGCGGCGATTCTGCCGCAATAAAGGCGGCCGCCGAAACGCCACAGAGAACACAGCTTCAGAGGAGCTGCTGGCACTGGCGGAGGTGAGCTGCTGCCGCGGGGGGATGGGGAGCTGCCGTGGGTGGGGAGAGCCTCTGCGGGAAATGGGGAGCTGGCTGCTGTGGGGGGAAGGGGTGGCGTTAGCTGTGGGGGGCAGTGCTGGTGCAAGGAAGTTTAGCCTAGGGCGTGCAACTTCCTTGCACCAGCCCTGACTAGAGGGGAAGCTCATGCAAGACAGCTACTGCCTACTTAGGGGCCCTCATTTCAGTCAGTTTCTCTCTCTCTCTCTCTCTCTCTCTCTCTCTCTCTCTCACTCACACACACACACACACACACACACACACACACACACACACACACACACACACAGCAAAGCCAGTTTCATTATGTGTGCTCTTATGTCTGACAACCTGTTACCAAACACCCCAGAAGACTGTAGGCTCTGGGACAGATACAAGAGAACCTCCTCCAGGCAAAAACATAATAGAAAATCCATAAAGAGTTCAGTTTACTCACTGCAGAGGGGCACAGGAACTAGCTGTGAACTAGGGACACTGGGAATCTGTGTGTTTCTCTTCTTCCAACAGTGTTTATATGCCATTGCACTGCAAACTGTCAGCATTAGATTGGTCCTTGTCCTGATGGTTGCTGTTTGCTTCTTCCACTCGCTTGATCTGGAAGAAGAAAAATGTCTTCTGCAGTCATGACCATATGAGTGAATGAACATAAAGCAGTGCTCTTCTCCATGGCCATTGGAAATCTGTCCCAAGCACTGGGCTGTGAAAGTGGGAGAGCGAGAGCAGGAAGAAAAAGAGAGAGACAGGGAAAAGAAATGAAAGGAAGGTCAGAGATAGGCAGAAAAGAGTTGTCTGTGCGAGAGAGAAAAATGAGGAGAGAGAAAAGAAACAGAGGGAGGGATAACATGAAACATATAACACGCCCAAAGGCATTATCAAAAACCGTACATAAAAGGATACAAAAAGGTGAAGAACGCCTCAATCAGGCATCACACAGAGGCGACTAATGTATCTCCCATGCCAATTTGCCTAAAACATTATTAATGCACCACATCAACTGAAATGTGTTCAAACGATCCAGTAGCTTGTAGAAGGGATAATCATTTCTCAGCCTGGCCAATCAGCATGTGGGAGACCCTGAGTAAATTATACCGCCTCCCACACCCACGTTTCTTTATGGAATTTTTCAGAGGAATTGATTTGGCTGAGCTGGTAAAACAAGAAGCAAGCCATGATGGGACACTGTACTGAGAGAATGGGGCAGAGAGAGAGAGAGAGAGAGAGAGGGCGGGGGGCGGGGGCTCAGAGGGTAGCTGGCCCTCTGAAGGGGTCAGGGGCCCAGGCTACCTCTGACAGGTTCCACCAGGGGGAATACATCAACTGTGGTTCACGTGGGAGGAGTTAACTTCTTTGTGAAGAGGAAGCAGTTCATTATGCAGGGATGCACCTGAGCATGATGAAAGGTTAAGGACCTCAGAGGGAGAAGCTGCAGAGGAGACAGGTGGCGGCCAGACAGACAGAGGCCTTGAAGAGAGAGGATCCCTCCAACAGACTGGTGAGAAGACTGGTTAGCAATATCAGTGCTCTAATGAGGGAGAAACAGGGCAGGAGGCTGCAGGAGACTAAAGAGATAGGAAGTAGCTCAGGGAATAGCGAAGGACTGGTTCTGCTGTCTCAATCCAAACAAGGGCCCTGAGCTGGAATTCAGTAGTTTGGGTGGGCCTAGGTTTCCCTGTCTACCCCAGCCAGGGACTTTTAGAGAAGGAGATCCTAAACTCAGGAGATGTAAGGCTGATTAGCCCCCTCTAGAGTAACACTCAGCCTCAAGGGGATGCTCTGGAGGTGATGCTGCCCCTTCTGCAGAGGGAAAGAAAGAAAGAGGGAAGTGAGAATGAAAGGAAAAGAAGGGGGTACGGAGGAGAAAAATTAAAAAATGAGAGCAGAAAAGGCAGAAAGGAAGACGACTGAGAGCTCAAGGCTAACATGGGAAGATGAATCCCGTGGGAGTGGGTGTTATTTTTCACATTACTCTCTCCTAATCTGTCTGTAAAAACAATAAGTGCAGGAATATTTTTCCTCTGTTGCATACAAATGCCCACTTTGAAAACTCATTTTCGGTCTGAAGCCGTTCCTTTTGGAACGATTAGGGAGGCGGCTGCCGAGGAACCTGTGTGTCAGGCAGGTCGCTTTTATGATGGTGACTCTTGGAGAAGACATGATTGTTCTTCCAAGTCCTCCCTAATGGTAGTGAGGGAGCTGATGAGACAATACGATTGATTCCCTATTAATACCCCACCTCTTGCCACTGCACCTGGACTCACTCTCCCCTCGGCAAGACCTGGTTGTTCTCACCATAAGCTCCCTGCCTTCCTTAAAGTCATCCTCTGTGATAGGCTTTAGTGTGACACAGATGCCAGCCTCCAGTTCAGTCTGTGCACCTCAGCTGCTGCTATGAACCCCAGTCTGGCCTGTTTGGAGGTTAGGAACAGCAGCCCTAGTTATATGCTAGGCAGGGTAGATACATACAGCTGAGTGTGGGGGTGAGCAGCAGGATCCAGTGCTGGGTCTAGGGTTAGGAAAGGACTCGACTAGTTCCACACACTTGGTGTTTTGGGTGAGAGACTTGCCCCAGCTTAAATCCCTGATATTTCTCTCTCTCTCTCTCTCTCTCTCCTCCTCTCTTTGGCCATTTGGCACTGACTTCTCTGACCCTTCACAAAATCCAGCCACTGGGGGGATGAGAGCCTACTCCTCAACAGCTCCTACTCTCTGGAACAGCCTCCTACTCTCTCTCCATCTCATTGACTCTCCATTGTTCCCTTTTAAGGTTTGGGTCATTTCAGAAACAGATAAGCCTGGCATAGATTGGTTAGCTAAAGAGCCATCATCCCGCATCTCCATCTCCATGAATTAGGTGTGTTAGTCCCTGGGTGCTGGCCAATTTGGGTAAGTGCCCTGCAGTATCAACCGAATACGGGATTCTTGTCACGGCCTCTTTTAAATGATTATCTTTTGTATTACAGAAGCACTTGGTGGCCTGACTGAAATTAGGGCCCCATTGTGCTAGGCGCTGTACACATGCATAGTAAAAGACAGTCCTTGCCTCCAAGTGCTCACAGTCTGAAGAGACAAGACTGACAAAAGGTGTGTGGGAGGGAAAGTGAATTGCCCCAAATCACACTAGCGCTCTGCGGCAGAGTGAGAAATAGAACCCAGGCCTCCTGATTCCCAGACCAGCTCCTGAGACACTAGCCATCCTCACTGCCCCTCTCTTCAGTCCTTTCAAAGAGCTGTGAAGTGTTACTGCTTAATTCTAAAGCAGTCACCCCATTCCTCCCCAGATCTAGAAACAAATGTAAAACCACTGCTAATAAAATGTGTGAATGACATCAAGAGTGGCGGAATGGTAAATAATGCGGAGGAGAGGCCAGTTACACTCAGCAATATGGCTCACTCGGTAAGCTGGGCCCATTCAAGCAAAATGTGTTTTACTAAAGCCAAATGTGACACTGCACATCTAGGAACAAGGAACACAGTCCATCGCTACAGACTGGGGGACTATAACTTGGAAAAGGGTGACGGAGTCCCAGAGGACAAGCAATTTATCATGATCTTCCAGTGCAGTGCTGCTGCAAAAAGGTCTAATGCGATTCTTGGATGGATACATGGGAGATTAGGGGTGGGGAGGTGATTTTACCTTTGTATACAGTACTGGCAAGACCGATACTTGAGTACTGTGTACAGTTCTGGTGTCCACATTTTAAAAGGGATGTTGAAAAATTGGAGAGGGTGCAGAAAAGAGCTAAAGTACAAAAAAAAAAAATTTGCTGGCTGGAGAAAATGCCTTACCATGAGAGACTTAAAGAACTCAATCTGACTGAGAGGTGACTTTAATACAGTGTGTAAATGCCTTCACAGCAAGAAAATACTAGGTACTAAAGGGCTCTTTAATTTAGCAGAGAAAGATATAACAAGATCCAATGACTGGAAGCTAAAGCCAAACAAATTCAACTGAGAAATAAGGCACACATGATTAACAATTGGAATGAACTACCAAAGGAAGTGATAGATTCTCTATCTCTTGATGCCTTCAGATCAAGACTGGATGCCTTTCTGGAAGATACACTTTAGCCAAAACACAAGTTATGCTTTAATCATAAGTGATTGGGATCCACACAGGGGTAACTGGGTGAAATGGAATGATCTCTGTTATACACTAACATTATACAGGACATCAGACTAAATGATCTAATGGTCCCTTCTGGCCTCAAACTCTATGAATCTATGAATGTGGCCATACTTAAAATGATGGGTGAAGCAAATCCTGCTAGGCTGTAAAGTCCTTTAGGAGTCAGTGTTTCAGGATGGGTTCTTAATCAATCTGGTCCTCAGTTCCCCATCTCTAAAATAGGAAGGAACATCTCTCCTGATTTTCTCAATTTCAAAATGTTGCTGATATTTCCAGTGATAGAATAGCTGGTTAAAATAGGTTGAGGGGAATTAATACAAACTTACTTGTTTTTTAAACATATTTCTTTTCAAGATTTAAATTTTACCAAATTCTTCCAGCTCCAGTTGTGCTGCTAAATTCATACGTTTATAAAGAGGTTCGTTATTGAAAGTAATTATTATTGAGCCTCCAGATACAATGGAGGACCGTAGACGTGTGTGAGGAAATAAAGTAATCATAACATATAATTTTGGGATTCAGAATCCACAAGCAGCTGGACTTGAATGCTGACTCTCTCAGGAGCTAAAAGTCAGATCATATGTTACATGAAAGGAAGCTTCCCCGAGTCTTACAATAAGGTCTTGGATGCTACTGTGTACTCGCTGTCATGAAAATTCAAGCATTCTTAATGACTGTACACACTTCTTCAGGCAGGTGCCATCCATAGTGAAACATTCATTTAGTATTTCCACATGGGGGATGGATGGCTCTGTGGCTAAGTAACGATTGCTATGTAGTTCACATGACTTGGATTCCGTTCCTGCTTCTATTCCAGTTGTCCTGTGTATCCCTAAGCCTAGTTTACAAGTCTCTTACTCCTGCCAATGATCAGATACTGGAGAGAGGGAGAGACAAGCTTTTGGGCCACACAGAGCTAAACAATCTGTTCCACCTTGTGTGTTGCTGTGACGCTGGGAGCATCTTTCCCAGACCTGAAGAAGAGCTCTGTGTGGCTCGAAAGCATCTCTCTCTCACCAACAGAAGTTGGTCCAATAAAAGATATTACCGGATTGTCTCTCTAATACCCTAGGAGAGACTGATACAGCTACAACTCCATGGCACGCAATGATCAGATACTCACATAAGTAGACCTTTTAAAGATATACACTTAACATTGCCATTGATGTAAATAGGATTTCTAGCAGTATCTCCTCACTACTGAGAGTAGGGGATTCACAATCTGGCTCTTCATCTCTCTAGGTTAAATTCTGTCCCATTGAAGTAAGGGGAGTTTTGCCATTGACTTCAACAGGAAGAGGATTTTACCCTGTGCATCCCAATACCCAGCAGAAGACCTGCATGTTCTCATCCTTTTTTCCATGCTTTGTCTCTCTTGTCTTTTTAGAATATAAGCTCTTTCGTACAATATATTTGTACTGTACCTGATGTAATCCTGATGTTGGTGCGGGTGACTTTAACACAAATAAATGAAATCTTCTACCCACCCTGGGGCTGTGACATGGCCTTCCACTAAGAACAGAATTCCCCTTTGAAAATTCGCCTCAGCTCTTCATTCTGTGGCATCCAAGCACCTCACAATCTTTAATGGATTTATCTTCACAACATCCCTGTGGGGCAGGTCTGTTATCCACACTGTACACAGAGGGAAAGGAGGTGCACAGAAGCTAAGCAATTTCCCTAAAGTCCCATAGGAAGTCTGGGGCAGAGCAGGTTTCTCAACATCTAAGTTAAAGCCTTAACCACTGCATAAACTCTCCCACTTACTACGAAAAGGAAGAAAAGCTCTGCACCATTTCAGTAAGTTTGCTCCATGGGCGTTGGAAGCTCAGTTTCATTACAAACTGCTTACCACAGCTGTGTAAGGATAGGAGTGATTTGGATAATGCTTGATTGGCCTGACACATGCACTTAAGGGCAAGACACTCCAGGAGCGTCTGAAGTGGTGATGAGATGGAGCCGGGCCTATTTAAAGCAGTGCTTTAAATTTAATTTCCTAGTTTGCGGGGAGTGGGGGAAGGCAACAGCTGTCTTATTATCCCACTGAGGGTTCCCTTAAGTGAAAATGGAATAGATTAGTCATGGAGAAAATTAAGACAAGGTCTTTAAGTCATCAGTAGTCCCCTATCTGAATGCGGAGGAGGGGTGGGAGAGAGTCAGAAGGTGAGGTGGCGGAATTTTTTCAGTCCAGCATGATGGGGCTTTTATTTTATTTTTAGGTGTGTTTTGGAGCTGGAAGTGGAAGACCACTTTCAAAATCTTGCCAAAATCTTCTTCCCAGTGATGAGTGAACCCCATAGGGCTGACTCCTCCTCCCCATATCAACCATGGCTCAACGCTGCTCAGGGAGGTGATGTTACTCTGTTGGCGTCATGTGGAGCTTACATCAGTGGGAGAGAAACTGAAATGGAGACACATGCACAGGTAGGTCGACGCAAGACAGCATATGGCGACTTAACTTCGTTGTGTAGACCAACCTTCGTCTCTCTGTGCGTTGGTTCCCCATGTGTAAAGTGCAGATAACAACACTTCTTTACCCACCCAGATGTTCCGGTACTGCTGGGAACAGTGTGGGCCTGTCCCCGCGGGTGTGACCTCGCAGGCACTATGTGCATAAGGTCACGCCGCACAAGAGGTGCCATTTTGAAGAGCACGCCGCCTTCCGCAGCCAGTATCGCCTTATACACACAGCGTGTGTGAGGTCATGCCGGCAGGGGCGGAGCCATGTGCTCTCCATTATGGCATTCCCCATCTGATACCAGACAAAATGGGAGGGCAAACATTGCCAAAGCGGGATTGTCCGGTTTAAAACAGGACAAGTGGCCTGGTGTTGGGAGGATAAATACATTAAAGACTGGGAGGTGCTCTGATAATGGGAGCCAGACCTGAAATAAATGGGGATCTGCAGCTATGACACCCCCTTGCTGGGAAGGGGCTACTGTGCCCCCCATACCCCCACAGCTCGGCTGCTATCCTCTGACAGCAAGGGAGCTTGTAGGGCTAAAGCTCTAAACTAGCTATCTTGATTTAAAATCCTAGTGCAGATGGGGCATAGCTACATGAGGGAAACCCCAGGTATGGGGACAGAGTTGACATTGTCCGCGTACATTAAGATAAAAACTACCTGTGCCTTGTCTCCACTAGAATTGTATAATGAAATAGCTCTCTCAGTGTAGAAAACACATCTTTTTTGCAATGAAGACAAAGACTCCCTGTCTCTGCTTGACTGTAAAGTTTCTGTCCAGACCTTCTCCAACCCTTCTGCCTGTCTTGCTGCAGAGCTAAAGAAAGGGTGCACATCCTTAGGCCACTGCTCTTTATCCTAAAATGGACACTTCAGCCAATTTGTACATAATGGCTAACAAGTGAAACTTCTGATGAAAAGGAATCGTATCTTATATATTTAGCAAAACCTAGAATCTGCACTGGATGAAAAATTTCTACACATGTGTGAAATCCCCAGAATTAAAAAATCACTATCACCAAACCAATGATGCATGTTTCTCCAGACTTGGCTTGATTTGTAAGTCTCATCAAAATCTGCAAACAAGCTAAATTTGACATTTCCATTCTATCTGATGACGTTTCTCCATAATAACCAGAGGGACATTTTTAACATCTCTTCATTCATCTTCCTTTCCAAATGTTCTCTTCTTCTCATCTTCTGCACATGCTTTTTCTGCCACCCAGCACTTTTCTGCTCCTCCTTATTGCCCTAGGTACTGTACAAACACATAGAAAGAGACAGTCCCCACCCCAAAGAATTTACTATTAAATAAACCAGACAGACAGAATGGGAGGGGAAACAGAGACATGAATTGACTTCCCGGTGCCCCCCAGCAGCTGTTTGACAGGGCCAGGAATGGCACACAAGTCTCCCAAGTTTTAAGCCAGTGCCCTGACTAGACTACACTGATTCACATTAGACAGTACCTGGAAAAGCATATTGTAACATGCATGGCCACCTTTACAGATGTTACTAGGGAGCACACTATGGCTACCTAGACATTCTTTCTTAGTAGCAAAGGAAATAGAATACTGACCCTCCAGCTCTGAAAGTTCAGCTCCCTGCCCACAGAGCTAAAGGACAATCTCTGTTACTTGTTGGACTTATAGGGTCTATGACATGCAGCCGAACAGTTGTGATTCTATCCAGGAAAGAGTAATGGTGTGAATGCACTTGCTAACCAGCTCAGTATTTTTGGACCAGGCTTCACAGCACTACACTGCATCACCGACAAGGGCTTGTCTCTTGAAAATGAACCCAGAGCTATACCGCGGACAGTGAACATGCCACATTTGTGTCCAGGGAACAGTTTAATGCAGAACCATGTATTTGTTTCCATCTGATTGAGTGGGCAATGTACACTTAGAGCATTTACCCTTGCTCACTGAATCCCTGGTGAGCATATTTCAAATATCAATACAGCTAAAGATCCATGCCTTGATGAAGCAAAGGCTGCATCTCTGACGCAAACCAGCCACAGGGTTTCCGATAGGTCTTTGGAACTAAGCTACAGAATTGATTAGAGAATTGCGTCCCCGTTGTACAAGTTGGTTCAAGAAACCTATATTGAGGATCTTTTTCTCCCAAATTCTATAGGGATTTAGAGTAATTTCCATAGAACCTTGTCATATATCTATTGAACCCTATGGGTTTATCTTTAAAAAAAATTATAGAACTTTTCTATATACTATCATAGAACTAGAGAAATGTAGCTCTGGAAGGGACCTCAAGAGGTCATCTCTGAGGCAGGATTAAGTATACCTAGACCATCCCAGACAGGTGTTTGCCTAATCTGTTCTTAAAAACCTCCAAGGACAGGGGCTTCCACAACCTGTTCCAGTGCTTAACTATTGTTGTAGCTGGTAAGTTTTTCCTAATATCTAATTTGAATCCCCCTTGTTGCAAATTAAGCCAATTACTTCTTATCCTACCCTAGGTGGACCTGGAGAACACTTGAACAAATGTGTGTTTGTGTCTGTATGTTTGTGTTTGTGTATAGATGTGCATATCTGGGGTGGGAGGCCCCCAATCTTTCCTGGGATTTCCTGGTCTTCAGCGGCAACTCCATTGGTTGGCATTGAGTTCCTGTAAAACAATGTCACTCCTTTCCTGCAGGGCCGGTGGCACCAGGATGGTAGTGAAAGCACTTGCTGTCAACATCCCAAACAAAACCGGCCCCCAGTAAAGGAGACTCAAGTCCAATAAATGACAGAAAACAATATTGCCCCATCCATTGTTCCCACTATTCCTTGCCCAGTAAAGCTACTGAATTGATTTGTGTTGCTGCAGCACATCTGCCGACTGCTTTTTGTTGCGTTTGTCTTAATGCTGGAATACATCCTCCAGAATTTATTTCAAATTTGCTTTAAAACCTCATTTGCCTGATTGTAATAATAAAATGACATCATATGCAGATGTTGTGCTACTTTTAAAAAACCCAATTTCTGTTAAATGAACATTTGATTCAGTCCTTGTGTTGGGATTGTGTGTCAGACAAAGCGAGTGCGTGTGTGAGATGGAGTGTGTGATGAGAGAGTGACAGAAAGTGTGAGGGGGAATGTGTGAGTGATAGTGTGTGACAGAGAAGGGAGAGGGCACGTGTCGGGAGGGAAACAGCAGTGTTGTGGAGCTGTGCACAGCTGCTTTAGGTTCTGTGGTTTAGGTGCTTCAACTCACATGAATGAGGTGTGTTTTTTTAATGAAAGTATAGAGCTTCTTACTTAGGGGAAACACCCTCAGACTGCAATATTTTTAACAATATTGACTGCAGTGCGAGGTTTGCCTAAATACAAGGGAGTTCAGAGCTTGGGAACATTTTCCATAGTTGTCCTTGTGCTGAGGAGCTGACCAAATAATTAAGCCTCATATCATCCCTGTGCAGCAGATGGGGGAGGGATAGCTCAGTGGTTTGAGCACTAGCCTGCTCAACCCAGGGTAGTGAGTTCAATCCTTGAAGGGGCCATTTAGGAATCTGTGGCAAAAATCTGTCAGGGGACAATACTTGGTCCTGCTAGTGAAGGCAGGGGATTGGACTCAATGACCTTGCAAGGTCCTTCCAGTTCTATGAGATAGGCATATCTCCATATATATTAATAATACCATCCTCATTTTGCGGATGGGGAAACCGAGGCACAGAGACACTATGTGACTTACCAAAGATCACAAAGCAGAGAAGTGGCAGAGCTAGGAACCAAACATTAGAGTGATGCAATGGGTTCTTAGTGTGACTGAGAATCATGCCCATTGGTTCTGATTCTCTTCTCTCACACCGGTGTAAATCCGGAGACTCTCTGCTGAATCATTACAGTTATGCTGATGTAAAGTCTGTATGAGTGAGAGCAGGATCAGACCCACTGTATTCAGACAAGACCCTAGTGAACCCTGACCTGTCTGTGGTGAGGGCAAATTATTGGCAACCTTAATGAGAGAGCTTGTGGCTAAACCTTGATGCTGCTCTGGCATACGGCTGAAATTTCTAGGCTCAATTTCCTACTCAAGCCTTTGGCAACTTTTAGCTGAATTGAATCATAAGTAAATGAATTGTGGCATGGGTCTGGAATTTCAGAAGAATGCTGCAAATAATGCACACAACTGGCTCAGGATTGCGGGTTGCCTAAATGAAATTGTTTTGTTAAGTAATTTAGTGCCAGCAAAAACAATCACATTGACAACTCTGGAGAAGGAAGTCCTCCCTTTATCCCCAGAGCAATCACTACACAAGCAAGCTTCCCACAACACTGCCCTGGCTACCATGCCTCAACAATGCTCCCTAGAGCCCATTCAATCCTTGGTCTCTTCTGAGACTGCCAAGCAGGGGGTTAGTTCATACCAGCTGTGGTGCAGGCGTGATGTGGATATCAGGATATTGGGAATTGGGCTGAGAACAATTACCCATTTCATAGGACATCAAATAACCATTGTCTCTTTTTTAACTCATACCCATTCTACTACGCCCCGTTCCCTGACTTCACACGCACACAGGTACCCAACCACTAGAGGGCATAAATTAACCCACGCTAACCAGTGTAGCTCTTTGTCCCCCTCCAGTGGCTGATGTACATAAGAGGATAAGAATCTACTATTGCTGTAAACTAGGGGAGTTGTTTCTTTAGGCATTCTGCTTTTAGTGCTGCAGGTCCCAGGCTCAAGTTCAATCCCCACTGATGACTCTGCTGGGGCAGTCTTTACAGTTGCTTGGATAAACCTGTGTGAATGACTTCTTCATTCACTGCCTGAATTAATGTAATTTCTAGATGTGCAGCCTGCCCCACCCATTCAAGGCCAAGTTCATGGTAAAGCAGCAGGACTATAAGGGGTACCATGTACGTCGATTATGAATCACTCAGTTATTTGGCTCAAAGGCAGAATCACTGGATGAAATTTTGCAGTCTGTTATGTGACAGATCAGAAGAGAAGAACATAATAGTTCACATTAGCCTTAAAATCTGTGAAAGTTTTTTAAAGGGGAGATATAGTGAATAGGGATTCTCCATCTACAAAA
The DNA here is from genome assembly GCA_033296515.1 of Macrochelys suwanniensis. Taxonomy (NCBI): domain Eukaryota; kingdom Metazoa; phylum Chordata; order Testudines; family Chelydridae; genus Macrochelys; species Macrochelys suwanniensis. The sequence continues at coordinate 335,582,042 of CM065775.1, forward strand.
GCACAGCAGACCATTTGAGCTTAAGCTGGCTGTTTGCAGTATTGGGTTTATGACACATGGCACAGCAGAGCATACACACTAGCCAGTTCATCACACTACAGTTCAGACAGAAAACACCGCGTGACTAGAAGATGGTTTTGCAGGATTTATATTTTTAACATAGGTTTTAGGCCTCTCCTGAGTTCGGCATATTAAAATTCAGAAGCTCTCTCTCATGCTCTTGCCCAGTTCTGTACTGTTTGGATTGCAAATACCAAAGGGAAATTTTAAAACCAATTCCCCACCTCCTCCTTTAAAATCCCCATGGAAAAAAGAAATACCAAGAGAAGATTTTAAATATTTAAAGCAAGAGAGCTGTGGGTTGCAATAGCAATATCTTGTTCAGCTGAAATATTTTGAACTACCATAAGCCTCCATGTATTCATATCCATTAACTACTAGTGAGGGAGAAAATATTTTTTCTGAAAGAACTAAGCCACCTCTAATAGATTGTTAAGAAATCCTTTAGGTGTTTGCTAAGCGTAGTGTGGCAGCTGAACCACTAAGTGGATAATACTGAGTTTAGGGTGTGGAGTAGGTTATTTTTTATGCAAAGGATTAAGGAAACAAAATTATTGGGGATTGGAAATATGGAAAACATGGGCATCTCATTCTGCAGAGCTGTAGGCCAGGATTTTTAAAAGCAGCCAGTGATTTGGAGTGCCCATTTTGAGTCGCCTTAACAGGGCCTGATTTTTAGAAAGCACTGTGCACCCATACTCTGTAGATCAGGTGCCTTTAAGGTGTCTTATGCGGGACACCCCCCAAAAAGGAGGCACTGTAAATCACTAGTTACTTTTGACACTTTTAGACAGAAGTCTCAATTTTTTCATCAACTTAGTTGCAAAGAAACACTTTGTGTTAGAGTGACAGGTATCTTGATGACAGCAGCAGGAGCTGAACACAGAACTTTCAGTACTGAAAGCATGAACTGTGATAGCCTGAGCTAAAGATGCTCTCTCCTGTATGTCTATCAGTCTCATATCCTCATGTCCCTTCGCTCACCCGTGGGTTATATTAGCAGTCTCCAGCTTGTGCATTTGTGAAGATGGCTATACACCATGCACTACAGTTGCCAAAAGCAAAAGAGACGGCAATTTAGAACAGCTGGATAGCTCAGGTTAAACATCCACATTTGGGGATTTCCCTTCCAGATCCCTGAGCTGTGCGATATTGAAGTGCCTTGTCTTTTGTATGGTTCACATACATTAATAAAAGATAGCGATCAGATGTTTGGTTCCCCAAGGGTGCCCAGTCATGTATGGTGTCATTTAGGGTGGTACACTGGTCTCATCACCAATGAGAAATGGGTGAACTGAAATTGAAGACTAAATAATCATCAAACACTTCCTAGCAGGGGGATAATCTGGGCTGCGGAATAGCCGTAGGGACATGATAAAAGCCACAGCACAGAGAACAGTCCTGCACCAGCCAGGGAGGGTCATGGGACTGACAACCTCACAGAATATACCCATCTCTAGTTTCTGTGGTAAACTGGTTGTAACGGGATTACCCAGAGGAAGGCAGGGCCTAATACAGACCTGCTCCTGGGGCCTTCCACCATCCAGTGAATGGGGAGATGCAGCTGTTATCCATTTACAGAGTATTTGTGAGAGATTGAACAGCATCTTCCACTTGAAACAGCAGCTGGTATCCATGCTGCCCTATGAACGAGATACGATTTATCCTGCCAATTGTCCAGATCTAGTTGCTGCAAGGAAAAGAGAGGGATGCTGAATTTAAAGAAATTCCCCACCCCGCCTTTGAAAGAGATTTGGCTCCTTCCCATACCACCACCTGATAGAGCTAAGGGGACTGCTGCCCAAAGCCTGCCTCCGGTCCTGTCACATTAGTCCTGCTGCATCCAGTCCTCCATGCCCCAGGAAGAAGGGAGGGCAGGTCATTAAACCCAAATAGATCTAGCTCGGTTTCCTACACAAAACACTTGCTTTTAGCACCTTTTCTGTAGTACAATGTCATCTTGTCTTCTAGTAATTCCATGGCCAAGGTCAGTTGATTATTATTTTTTGGATTCCAGTTACAGCTGTCAAAAATGCCAATTATTTTTGTTGGAAATTAATATATTTATGTATATTTTAAAAATCCTGTGAACAGTTTTTGAGTTTTTGATGAAAAACTCAAAGCAGAAAAATGTTGTTTCCAGTAGCCAAAAAAATGTGTATCTAAAACGGAACATCTTACTAAAAAATATTTGGCTTCTGGTTTTTGGTGACAATTTGTGTTTTGGCTTGAAAATCCACTTTTTGTAGCGAGGGGGAAATGAGCATTTTCAACCAGCTCTAATTACAGTAGTGCTTAGATACCCCAAATGAGATCAAGGCCTCGTTATGCTAGGCATAGTACATACGCATAGTGTGAGACAGTCCCCGCCTAGAGAGTTTATCATCTAAACAGAAAAAAAGGGGCAGATAGGAAGTAATCTCTCCATTTTACAGATAGGGAACTGAGGCACAGGGGATGAAGTGATGTGCTTGTGGTCGCATGGGTTCTGTGCCAGAGCCAGGAATTACATCAGCTGTCCTGAGTCCAAGTGCAGTGCCTTAGCTAGTAGACTACCGTTCTTTAGCTAAATTGCATACTGCCAGCCTCAGCTCATCTCTGATTTTATTTTACTTCTTTTTAAGCACTGGACTGGCATTTCCTTTTCAAAGCTAACAATGGTGACACTCTGCCTAGCCGAACTCATGGTACTGAAACTGAAAGCGGAGGTGTTGGGATCCCTGTGTTTTGAATTTGTCTTCCACTATTCAAATTATGCACCACCTTTCATTCATTGTCTTTATCTTCCTCTTTCCTTTGTGTTTTCGTTCCAGGCATCCTTTGTTCCACCTGATTTCTAATATGATTCCTTTCCTCCTCTCTCCGTGCATGTTGACTCCAAACCTCCTTGCTAGACAAATGCATTTACAAACCAATATATATTGTAATTACAACCTGGAGTTTATTATACAGGGTTTCCTAGATGATATCTTTACCCAGGGTTTGTGATGTTGGAAAATAATGAACGAAGGATGTGAGTTAGAATATCTCTCACCAGAAGTTGAGTGTGTTGGCAAAAGCAAAGTAGTCTTCAGCTGGCAGTCTTGGAGGCAATTGTTTTAAAGAAGTATCAGTAGGGGAAAGTGATGGGAAGATTCCCATTCGGTGTGGGAGAGATTCCCCATGATGCCTTGCATTCCTCTGCCTCTCTAGAGGGATATCTGACCTCTCTTTCAAAGGGGAGGAGATTACTGCATAAAGTTTACAATCTACATTTCATAGAGAATTTTTAACAGTTGGAACAGGATGCTTATATTTGCAAGTTTTACCTAGTGCCTAGAGCACACAATTGTGAGTCAAGAGTTGTGAGTTTAAATCTTGGCTCTGCCACCAACTTGCTCTGTGAACCTGGGCAACTCACTTAGTGTCTCTGTGCTTCAGTTTCTCCAAGGACAAACCCAGTTTTCATAGTTCTGTTCCTTTTTGTCCTGCAATCTGGCAATATAGTTAAAGTTGCCCCCAAATGTATTTTTGTATATTGAGACATCAAAACTTCATGGCACGGCATGGAATGGCATTGCTTCATGATGATGCCTTATGACCTGTTGATGCAAATGTTGCAACTCCATGGAGAGACATGCAAGGCAGCTACCATGCAAGACTAATGTATATAGGTGGGGTGGTTGATGCCTCATTGCCTAGTTAGAGTCTCTGGATGATTCTGCCACATAGCTGGCTCTGGGGAATTGACGTGCAATAGTCTTCTCTGTTGGACGCTGGAGCTCCACAATCCAGTATGTGATTGCTGCATCTCACTTTAGCTAGATGACTGCAACTGCATCTGTGTGGTGGACCATGCCACAGTTGTCCAGGTCTTTGTGGCTTCCTGACTGGATGGCCACGATATGACACCCTTGAAGCCCGCTCAGATACTTCAGCCAGCGCACCTGTTTATTCAGCAGTGACCGCCATATAATGCATGTAACAGCTATTCTCCAAAGTCTATGCTAACTCCATATTTGCTCCCAGGTGCAATGCAAGGAGCTTGTTAATATCAGTCTTTAACCCTATGGTTCACATGCTAGGTAGAGCCAGGTTGATAACTTGTGACCTATGATAATTAATCTGACAAAGGTGATCTCTTTACACAATATCTGTAAGAAGATTTCAACTACCTTGAATTTGAAATTATCCCACCTGGTTGTTTTAACTCTGTGTTTTGATGGTGAATGGTTCACTGAAATTGTCTCATATTCAATATTCAAGCTGGGCTGCTCAGTTGGATATTCTTGTTCGCTGATTGGCTGAATCCACAAAACTGCTGGCATTAATATTCATAGACTCACAGATTTTAACACCAGAATGGGCAATTTGTCTGACCTCCTGTGTATCATAGGCCCTTAAATTTCACCCAGTTACTTCTGTGGGCACCAGTAAGTTGTGTTATGACTAAAGCAAATCTTTCAGAAAGACATCCAGTCTTTACTTGAAGACATCAAGAGAGGGACAATCCACTTTTACTTTGGTAGTGTGTTGCAATGGTTAATCACCCTCTGTAAAAGTTTGTGCTTTATTTCTAATTTAAATTTGTCGTGCTTTAGTTTCCAACGATTGATTCTTATTCTGACTTTCTCCGCTAGATTGAAGAGCCCATTAGTCCCTAGTGTTTTCTCCCCAGGACAGTACATATACGATAATTGGGTCACCTTGCAATCTTCCTTTTGATAATTTAAACAAATCGAGCTCTTAAAAATGCCTTGCGGCAAGAAACTTATAATCATTTTTGTGGTTCTTTTCTACACCCTCTGGACACCGGAAATGTATGCAGTATTCCAGTATCTGTCTCGCCAATGCCACATACAGTTAAAATTGCCTCCCTGCTCCTAGTCACTATTCCCCTGTTTGTATATCCAAGGATCACATTAGCCTTTTTTTGACACAGCATTGCATTGTGAGTTCATGTAGAGTTGCTTGTCCGCTGTGATCCCTAAATCCTTTTCAGAGTCGCTTCTTTGCACGATACAGACACCCATTCTGTAGGTATAGCCTGCATCCCTTGTTCCTAGAGGTAGAATTTAGCATTTGGCTCTATTTGTTTGAATGGGCCCAGCTTGCCAAGCGATCTAGTGAGCTCTGTATGACTGCCCTGTCCTCCTCATTATTTATCATTCTGCCCATCTTTGTGTCATCTGCAAATTTCATTAACAGTGATTTTATATTTACTTCCAGGTCAGTGATGAAAATGTTGACTAGAATCCGGTTTACTACCAATCCCTGAGGAATCCCACTCCTATTCAATGCTGATTCCCCTTTGACAACTACTTTCTGAGATCTGTCACTTAAGAGATAATAGTCCATTTAACAGAAGTTGATCCCATACAAGATATTACCTCACTTCCCTCGTCTCTCTGGAATTTCCCTGGCATTCCAAGATTTAACTTGTGTGTGTTTCTGTGCACACTCACCCATGTGAAGTGAGAGGTTACTTGAGCTCTTTTGCTGGAATAGCCGCTGTAAACATCACCATTGTTGCCATGGGAGCCTGATAGGGGAAGATTTCTTTCCATCAGGGATTCCCTTCTGCCAGCTGGGTAACTCAAACTGAGCACTGTGGGGGAGGATTTTGCCCTACATAGCTAACCTAACACCAAACAAGGCCTTTTCCTGCTCCCGTTGAAGTGAGTGGGAGTTTTGCCATTGACCTGGGTGGGGACAGGATTATACTCCCAGTGAGTGACTGGCGGAGCTAGTTCTGCCTCCTACGTTTTTTGCTCTAACCACTAGGCAGAAGTTCCCAGGCAAGCAGCTTTGCCAGATTTCCCAGTCCGGCTATGTCCTTCCCTAACTGCCAATGAGGAGACACCTGTCTGGAGAACTCCCACTCCCACAGTATCTAGTGTATGAGAGGGAGAGAGGATTCAGACTAGCTTCAATCACCATTTAAAACACCCATGCATAGGTGCCGACTTTCTTCTTTCCGCGTGGGAGCTCCATCCCTGCTCTGCCCTGAGGCCCCGCCCCCCACTCCGCTCCTTCCCCCCATAGCCCCACCCTCGCTCAGCTTCTTCCTGCCCCACTCCGCCTTCTTCCCCCCCCAGCTGATCGGCGGGTGGGTGCTGGAGCACCCACTATTTTTTTCTGTGGGTGCTCCAGCCCTGGAGCACCTATGGAGTTAGCACCTACGCACCCTGAATTCCATTAACATATTAGTAACAGCAATAGTGTTGGCTACAGATTTGTATTATTTCTCCAAAATATCAGTTGGGGTTTGTTTTGGAGGGGGGCCCTTTTTAATCTTTGCTTTGACCTTAAAGGACCTGCCAGTGTTATTCCATGAAATCAGCTTAGTCACTTCCTCATCCCTTCGCTTCTGGTTTATGAAAATAATTTCCCCATTGGTTTCAATTTCTCCTTCACATCTGCAATTTCCCTTTTTAAACCCCCCCCATCCCCATCCCTATCCCCATCCCCAGCAGTTTTGTTTGAGTTCCTGGTCCCTGCAGAGAAATTACTGATTGTGCTAATAATTAGTTGGTAGTGTTATCTGCTTCTGTCCCTCTAATAGCGATCAGAATAAAGCTGTCACCCAGAGCTGACTGACTCGTGTGATCAGAATAATGTAAAAATAACCTTCCCAAGTGGCGGTGATAGTTTTCTTGTTTTGTTTCCTTAATTGTGCTTGTTAATCAGAAAACACGATTAATTTTTACATTGCCCCGTGTGCCTTCATTTTCCCCTGGAGATAAGTTTAAGACGATCTATTCTGTGCCTATCCGTCTATTTATTTTCCATTGCTTTCCTTCCTCCCCGTTCAGGGATTGACATACACAGGCCCCTGGGCTGGGACCCAGTGGAGAGGGAGGGCCAAGGTCCCCCATACCCCATCCCTAGCCTTAAAGATTGAGGCTCCTCAACCAAACAGGGGGCTGAGAGCCCCACACGCTCTAACCAGTAGGCTGCCTGGCCCTCCAAGCCACCTGTTACAATGCCTTATATGATATTCTCAAGGAGCTTGATGTATTTAGCTTAACAAAGACAGTTAAGGGGAGACTTCATTGCAGTCTATAAGTATCTACATGGGGAACAAAAATATAGACAAAAGTGTAACAAGATCCATTGGCTGGAAGTTGTAGCTAGATAAATTCACTCTTGAAATAAGATGCACAACAGTACGGGTAATTAACCACTGAAATGACTTACCATGGTTTCCATCACTGGACATTTTAAAATCAAGATTGGATATTCTTCTCAAATATATGCTTCAATTCAGCCACAGCTATGGGACTTGAAGCAGGAAGCACTTGAGGGATTTCCTGTGGTCTGTGTTATGCAGGAGGTCAGACTAGATGATCGCAATGGTCCTTTCTGGCCTTGAAATCTATGAATCCTCTATGTGGACCTGCATGAGACGGGGATGAGACGCTTTGCCAGCATATTTCACAGATATTTGCTAAAATCTGAGAAACGGTGAGACTTGGGAATTTTGAGTTCAATTCCAGACTCTGGAAGGGAGAGTACTCTAGCAGGCACAGACCCTTCTGTCAATTTCCCCAAAGCTAGACCCATTCTGCCCTATCCTCCTCCACACTGCCTGGGCACCAGAGAGGTATCACTGAGAGCACAGATGAGACAGTCTCATCACCTGGCCCCAACCCAGCCCAAGACGGGACCCAAGGAAAGGTCTACTTTACTAGAGGACCAGTCTGGCTCCCATGGAAGTTAGTGGGAGTTTCATGTGAGTGAAGGTAATTGGATTTGGCTTATATGAAGATGTATTTCCTTTGTAATTTGTTGGCCATTAACTTCATCAACTGAGCCATATCCCATATTATGGGGCAAGGACGGACTTTTTACTTTATAAACAGCAATACCTCAGGCCACGTACCTGGGCAGCAGGCAAATATTATTTCATCATCCCTGCTTTTGAAATGAGGAAAACAACACACAGGGGGACACCTAACCCAGGCTACACTGCAGGTCTGTGACACAGCTGGGCAGAGAACCCAGATGTTCTGAGTCTAAGGCCTGTGTTTTAACCACCAGACCATCCTCGCCCCTCATAAGCAGTAAAACAACAACAACAGGTCCAATAATCAGCACCTAATAGACTGGTAGATAAGATCCCATGGGCAGAAGATCTAAGGGAAAAAGGAGTTCAGGAGATATAGACGTTTCTCAAAGTGAAAATATTAAAAGTGCAACAGCAAACTATCCTAATGCAAAGAAAAGATAGGAAGAATAGTAAAGGGACTGTAGCTGAAGTGAGAATCAGGCCCTATGTTCATATTCTTGATCCTGAATACTAAAACAAGACTGGGATCAAGTCCCAGCATGGTTAACTATCTCTGCCAGCTTGCTGGGGACACAGGTAAAAGGTATTTAGCCTCATGCCAGGTTGGAATCCCCAGTGCCTCACCCACCCCAATGCACCTTATTATTTTTTTTTTGCAATTTGCATTTTTCATTCAATTACATGGGATGCTTATCTTTCCTTAATCTCCAGTTCCTCCATGTGCGTGTGGTGGAGGGTGGAGGAGGAATGAATTCCATTTGTTTTTGTTCCACTCTATCAGACACAGCAGTTATAAGATTAAATGATAACAGTGGACCTAATAATAAAAATACAATATAATGTAATGAAAGTAATGTAGATCTAATCCTCTGTTTTATTGCATCCTGAGTGCCTTTGGTCCTATTATTTTTTCCTGTGCTTTCTGCCTTTGACTTAGCCGCATCTTTTCAAGGAAGCAAAGGGATTTGTAAAGATTATAGTATTATTCTGTACAGTGCAGGCTTGCTTGTGGGGCATCTTTAATTACAAAACACTATCACTGGCTATGGGGGGAGTGTATGTTTGTGCGTGTGCCCTGGAGTACCCCAAAGCGCTAAAACCAGTTCATCTTGTACATTTTTAAACATGTTGATTGCTATTACTATGGCATCTGCTACTTTGTATCTTTGTTTGCATTGGGTAAGACTTGTTTAGGAGACTTCTTTTCTTTTCCTCCTTTTTTAATCATCATCCAAATTTTGGAACATGCACGTTTTAGCTGGAAGGCTAACAGGAAAGGGCTACAGCTCTCTCTGAAGTCAGCAGAAGAACTCCCTCTGATTTTAATGGGAGTGGAAGCTATCAGGTTAATTAGTGGGAATTATCTATGTGAGGGAGATCTAGAATGGGTGAGACTAGATCAGTGGTTCCCAAACTTTAACGACCTGTGAACCCCTTTCACTAGAACATCAAGTCTCGTGAACCCCTTCCTAAAAATGAATATTTCCAGGGATTTTCTCCTTTACCAGAGTATAAATTATAAATACAAATTTTATATTTCCAAGATTGCTGCTTTTATTACATGTTTATTACACACTGTTATTAATTATCATTACAGTATTTGTATTATGTTATGAAAACGGCAACACTCTTCCAAGATCTCACTTTCATAGCTTGTATCACTTTGAATAAGTCTGTTATAAGACAAGGCTCCTATGTTTCATCAAGGAGTATCAGATGTGAAACAACATGAAGGTATTTAAGAAGCCAACTCAAAGAGTTCCTCCTACACAAGCATTCAGGTCTTGAGCAGTCCAGGCAAACAATGCACGTTACAACAAAGCTTAAACTTGTTCTTCATAATAATTTTAAAAACAATACTAGCTGCCTATTTCATTTTAAAAACAGCAAAAAATATCCACCTCCCTTTCCATTTCTTATAAGGAGTCTTGAAGTTTAAATGTCCTCAGTGTGACAGAGATGCTGGCTTTGATCTGCTTAGCTCTTGGAAGTCCAGGGGCTCCTGGGCTGCTGGCCCCATGCTGTCTGGGGTCCCTATGGACAGCTCTGTCTGCCATTAGGGAATTTTTTCCTGAGAACCCCCTGCAACATTACGCGAACCCCCAAGGGTTCATGAACCCCAGTTTGGGAACCACTGGACTAGATGCTCCAATTATTGTTTTCTGACCTTACAATCGACACTTCTCCGATGATGCAGGGAAAAATGCATTGAACTCCAGTAGTATCTGTTATCTCAAAGTGCTTTAAAAACACGAGATTAGCTTGAAAGAGTAAAATCATTTTACAGATGGTTCAACTGTGGGCCAGAGAGGGGAAGTAATTTGCCCAAGGTCACAAATGTGGCAGTTGGGAATAGAACCCAAGCTCTCAGTCCTATGCTGTAACTGCTAGCACACAAGGCCTTCACAGCAGGCCACTGGCAGGAAATTTGACCAGTTTCTTATAGGCAAAATACAGTCATTGACATAATCATAGAAATCATAGAATCATAGGACTGGGAGGGACCTCAAGAAACCATCTAGTCCAGTCCCCTGCACTCATGGCAGGACTAAGTATTATCTAGACCATCCCTGACAGGTGTTTGTCCAACCTGCTCTTAAAAATCCCCAATGATGGAGATTCCACAACCTCCCTAGGTAATTTATTCAAGTGCTTAACCACCCTGACAGCTAGGAAGTTTTTCCTAATGTCCAACCTAAATCGCCCTGGCTGCAATTTGCTTCTTGTCCTATCCTCAGAGGTTAAGAAGAAACATTTTTCTCCCTCCTCCTTGCAACAACCTTTTATATACCTGAAAACTGTTATCATGTCCTCCCTCAGTCTTCTCTTCTCCAGACTAAACAAACCCAATTTTTTCAATCTTCCCTCATAGGTCATGTTTTCTAGACCTTTAATCATTTTTGTTGCTCTTCTCTGGACTTTCTCTAATTTGTCCACATCTTTCCTGAAATGTGACGCCCAGAACTGGACACAATACTCCAGTTGAGGCCTAATCAGTGCGGAGTAGAGCGGAAGAATTACTTCTCGTGTCTTGCTTACAGCACTCCTGCTAATACATCCCAGGATGATGTTTGCTTTTTTTGCAACAGCGTTACACTGTTGTCTCATATTTAGCTCATATAATGCTTGTTTGCAGTGATGGCCTGCACAGGGAAGTGCGGAGCTCCAGGCCTGTGTTACTTTATTGATATCCCAGCCAAAAGATAAGCATGACCGAGAGACCCAAAATGAAACTGGTGCTTGAATGTCTCCATAGGGGATACCAGAAAATTCATCACCTCAAATTTGTGGGTTGAGCAGCCACAGCATCCTAGCCCCATAGGGTTTGTTACTGCCACTTGTCCCCTTTGGAAGCCAGCATTTCCTCCACTTCCTAGCCTCCACTTCCTAGCCCCATAGGGTGTGTGACTGCCACTTGTCCCCTTTGGAAGCCAGCATTTCCTCCACTAATTAGCATTTCAAGGCAGCAGGGCCTAGGCACCCACATTTTTATGCAATTTTTCCCCACATGAAGAATTTGGCCTATAAGGTGCAAAAAGTAGAGCTGGAAAAGACCTATTAAGTCACTAAGCGCTTGATTCAATGCCCATTGAAGTCAACTGAAAGACTCCAACATGCTGAGCTCTTTTGAAAATCTGGCCTCAGGCATGGGCACTGCCTTTTTGCAAACCTGGCCCTAAATCCTTCTCTGTGCCTCAGTTCCCCATCTGTGAAAGTGGGAAGATAATCCTTTTGTTGTCTGTTTTGTCTAGTCAGACTGTCACCTGTCTGGGGGCAGGGTCTGTCTCTTACTGTGTGTTTGTACAGCACCTAGCACAATGGGGGACCTGATTTTGTTGACATGACTCAGCCTGATCAGATGACCATGCTCTTGCATATTCCAGGAGTCAGCGCCGCTTTTCTTTCTTTTTGATACAGTGAAAATGAAAAATAAAGTTTGTGTTCCTTTTTTCCGTCTTCTGAGTTTGCCTGAGCTTCCCTTGCAAGGGCGCCGAATGTCCCTGGGGAGGCTAGCTCTGCCATCTGAGAAGTTTTCATTACAAAGCACATGGTACCTTTGTTATTTTCCCCCCGAAGGTTATAAAACCTGTCATTGGTTTTATGAGACATTCTACCGATTGTGACATGAAAGAGCAACCCTCACTCTGAACTACAACTACCAGCATATGTTCCAAATTTCTAGCCTCGTGTCTGCCAGCCAGCACTCAGGTGCTATTTATTCATTATTAGACATCTTTCTGAGGTGCTTATGGCTGCGGTATGTGGGGAGGGTAGAGCCAAGTTAAACAAATAGCCGTAGAACAGCAAGTAGCGTGGCTCCCAATGCGTATAACAAATCCTGGCTCCATATTCACTTGTATCGTGGTCATCAATGGGAACTGAACCTTCTGCATCCACTCGAACGGAAGAAATACCTTGCTAGATGTAAGTAGCAGATAGTTGTAGTTGCTGGGGCCAGCCACTAGAAGGATACACGAGCACACTGATTTAACCAGAGTATTGCATTCCTTCTAGTCCGGGGTATTACTGCAGTGAAGAGTCGCACCAGAACTCGTGTGGTGTGTAGGCAGCCGCTCTACAATGTGACCCAGAAGGGAGATCATCTTCTGGCTGAGCTGTGCTGTTTGTCTAGCTGGAAGTGGCCTTTTGCATATATGGCCCTCCCCCTGCTCTGCCCATCATCCTTTTGCTGTCTGCTGTATCTGCAGACCGGTGGCCAAAGGTTAAAGGGGCACTTAATCAAACAGGGGAGCCTCCGTCAAAAGAGGCTGAATGTGCCTGTACCAGAAAAATCACACAGGAACCATTGCTTCTTGATTGGTTACAAGGTGCCATCCAAAGCAGCCTCTCCAGTCAGTGAGAGTGGCGGTGGTGTGTCAGCAAGAAGCCATTCTGTGCATGCTGTGCCTTACAGCTGTTGAAATGGGAATGGAAGGAGAAATGATAAGACTTGAAAACGCAACCGTTCACCCAAGCAGCTGTACAAACACTCACAATACCCCTGACATCAGAAACAGGAAGCCTGCCAAACAATCCACGGGCCAGTGGGTGATCGAGGTGCTAAAGGGGCATTCAAGGAAGCCATTGTGGAGAAGCAAAATGAATTCTTTGCATCAGTCTTCACTGCAGAGGACGCGAGGGAGATTCCCACACCAGAGCCATTTTTTGTAGGTGACCAATTTGAGGAACTATCCCAGACTAAGGTGTTAGTTGAGGAGGTTTTGGAACAAATCAATAAATTAAACAGTAATAAGTCACCAGGACCAAACATCAAATTGCAGGACTACTAGCTGTGGTATGTAACTTATCGCTTAAATCAGCCTCTGTATCAGATGGCTGGTGGATAGCTAATGTAATGTTGATTTAAAAAAAAGGCTCCACAGGAGATCCTGGCAATTATAGGCCAGTAAACCTAACTTCTATACCAGGCAAATTGGTTTGAACTATTAGTAAAGACTAGAATTATCAGCCACACAGCCAAACAGGGGGAGGGATAGCTCAGTGGTTTGAGCATTGGCCTACTAAACCCAGGATTGTGAGTTCAATCCTTGAGGGGGCCATTTAGGGATCTGGGGCAAAAATCTGTCAGGGGAAAGTACTTGGTCCTGCTAGTGAAGGCAGGGGACTGGACTTGATGACCTTGCAAGGTCCTTCCAGTTCTATGAGATGGTAATAATAACAGGAGATATGCCTATGTTGGGGAAGAGCCAGCATGGCTTTTGTAAAGAGAAATGCCTCACTAATCTATTAGAATTCTTGAGGGGGGACAATAAACATGCACAAGGGGGATCCAGTGCATATAGTGTACTTGGACTTTCAGAAAGTCTTTGACAAGGTCCCTCACCAACGCCTTTTAATCAAAATAGGATCTCCTGGGATAAGAGGGAAGGTCCTCTCATGGATCAGTCACTGGTTAAAAGAGAGGAAACAAAGGGTGGAATAAATGGTCAGTTTTCACATCGGAGAAGATAAATAGCAGCATCTCCCAAAGATCTGTACTGGGACCAGTGTTGTTCAAAGGGATCTCACAAACCTGGGTGACTGGGCAACAAAATGGCAGATGAAATTCAATGTTGATAAATGCAAAGTAATGCACATTGGAAAATACCAATATTAACAGAGTTAAACTAAAAATAGCTGTCTCACACAGCAACTTTAGATCAGCTCCTTAATGAAGCTTTGCATTCCCATTCATTTCACATGTTCTGTCACATAACCAAGGAAATGGGTTCCTGGTCTCTTATCCTATAATTCTTCAGCAGTCTACTATCAGCTCCTGCTTACATATAATTACAGAACATACAATACGTCCAAACAGTTTCAAAGGACATAGTATTTTCAACAACAACAAAATCCTATTGAAAATACTATGTCCTTTGAAACTGTTTGGACATATTGTATGTTCTGTAATTATATGTAAGCAGGAGCTGATAGTAGACTGCTGAAGAATTATAGGATAAGAGACCAGGAACCCATTTCCTTGGTTATGTGACAGAACATGTGAAATGAATGGGAATGCAAAGCTTCATTAAGGAGCTGATCTAAAGTTGCTGTGTGAGACAGCTATTTTTAGTTTAACTCTGTTAATATTGGTATTAAAACATTAAATGTGTGATAAAGAATTGGAAAATAGAATCTCAACTATACATACAAAATGATGGGGTCTAAATTAGCTGTTGCCACTCAAGAAAGAGATCTTGGAGTCATCATGAGTAGTTCTCTGAAAACATCTGTTCAATGTGCAGTGGCTGTCCAAAAAGCAAACAGAATGTTAGGAACCATTAGGAAAGGGATAGATAATAAGACAGAAAATATAATACCACATCTTGAATGCTGTGTGCAGTTCTGGCCATCCCATTTCAAAAAAGATATATTAGAATTGGAAAAAGTATAGAGAAGGGCAACAAAATGATTGAGGGTATGGAACGGCTTCTATATAAGGAGAGATTAAAAAGACTGGGACTGTTGAGCTTATAAAAGAGATGACTAAGGGGGGATATGATAGAGGTCTATAAAATCATGACTGGTGTGGAGAAAGTGAATAGGGAAGTGTTATTTACACCTACACATACACAAGTACCAGAGGTCACCCAATGAAATTAATAGGCGGTAGGTTTAAAACAAACAAAAGGAAGTATTTCTTTACCCAATGCAGTCAGTCTGTGGAATTTGTTGCCAGAGGATGTTGTGAAGGCCACAAGTCTAACTGGGTTAAAAAAAATTAGCTAAATTCATGGAGGATAGGTCCATCGGTGCTATTAGCCAAGATGGTCAGGGAGGCAACCCAATGCTCTGGTTGTCTCTACACCTCTGACTGCCAGAAACTGGGAGTTGACAACGGGATGGACCACTCAATAATTGCCCGGTTCTGTTAATTTCCTCTGAAACATCTGGCACTTACCACTATTGGAAGGCAGGATACTGGGCTAGATGGACCATGAATCAGACTCAGTATGGCCATTCTTATGAGATAAGCAGTATTATCCCTATTTCACAGATGGGGAGACTGAGGCATGGGCAGGTTGACATTTGCTTAAGATATTATAGACATGCAATCCCAGAGCTGGGATTAGAAATGCCAGGTTCCTGCTCCTGCACTCTACCCACTAGACCATGACAAAGCCCACTACGCACTCTTAACAGCCATTGTAGTTGCTGATCTTGACAGCATTTCCTATTCTTTTCAGCCAGCTTGGACACAGTGTTCAATTGCTTCCTGCAGGTGTGTTGTGTGAGGGCATTGAAGCCACCTGAGCATGAAAGGCTAGAAGCTGCTGAGTTGATCATTTCAATTATGCAATTTCCTTATCAACCCCGCTTCCCACAAACCTCAAAACCAAATCACCCAATAAACCGGCAGTGCGGCTCTTAAACACACAGATGATTTTCTGGCTGCAACATCCTAAGTGATTTACTTATCACTCACACACTTCAAGCCCAGTGACACTTGTACTGATCTGTGTAGTGCTGTCCCACAGTCTGCAATCAAAGTGTAAGGAGTCACTGAAGCAGAAGGCGTGTGATTCTGGATCTCTGTAATTGTTACCTGCACAAAGTTAGATGTCATGCTATCATAAACCTTGATCGCTGCTGAAGCCTTACTGTGCAGTTATCTCCTTACACTGGGAAATATTACATGTTGTGGAGATGGGTTTTCAATCTGTCTGTTGTGGTAAAGGCGATGTCTTGAGGTTTTCTGAGAGTGTCTGCTTTCTCTGTGAAGTCTAAGAAACACACACGGAGCTGTTCCACATAAGGTATTTCCACCTGAGCTGACTTGTGCTTCATCCTAAATTAATCCTATTTTACATAAATGCGGCACTTTTCCTTTCAAAGAACTTTACAAAACAACGTCCATCCCACACCTTTGAAATGCAGCCGCCTCTGGGGAGGAAAGCCTTGTTCATCCCACTACGTAAAGCAGAAAGAGTGTAAAGTGTAGCAATTTCACTGAAAAAAAAATCATAAAATTGCTCCGGTTTCAGGGAAGTTTCAAGACCTCGCAAATGGGCAAATTTTGTTGATAAATCTTCAGTGGCAAACATTTCTACCAGCTCTGACACATGCCTTCCTCATGGCAGTTCAGCGATGCTGAATTCGTCATTGTTTGACAGACGCTTGAGATTCTTGGACGTAAGGCTCTAAAGAAATCAGGAGAACTGCATGTAGAGCTGCTTCCAAATGAGAAATAGTAAATAAACTTAATGGAAGGCCATTTAAATGTGAAGGCAGCATGGTCTAGTAGCTGGAACACACAAGCTAGCATTAAGAACCATGGGTTCTAGTCCCCACTCTGCCATTGATGTGCTGTAATCTCTTCTGCCTCTGAGATATGATTTCATTCCCTCACAAACCAAGTATGGAGGGAGTCTGTAAGCACAGATCAGGGACTTTTCCTTTGGCAGAGGCAAAGACTTGCAGCAAAGCTTGTGCTATCAAGGACCTCCGGGAGAGAGGCGGGCATAGCAGCTAGTGGTGAATCCATGCAGAAGATAATAAATCCCGAGGCTGCAGTACCTTTTGGGAAAACCTTCTCTTCCTCCCTATCAAGGAGCTATTTCACTGGCAGCAGCTGGTGAGGAGTCCCTGCTCCAACTTAGGTATCCTAAGTGCCATGTGTCCAGGAATTTGAATCTTCTTCTCATTCCACTGGGCTTTCCCACAAGAGAGACTGAACCCTATCTGAAGTTCAGTGATGAGATTTCCCAACCTAGATTTCACCCTGCTCTTCGAGTCTTGATAGCTGTCATTACGGATGCATTTGCAGAAAGTCAGGTCTTCTCAGGGCTGCCAGGCATATACGTGCTTAAAGCCCCCAGGGTTGTACCTGCAAGGCATACAGATGAGCTGGAAGCTCAACTCCGCACATCCCTCTCTAGTCTCCAGACCCCATTAGGGATTCTCCCTGATCTTGCCAGGTCAGCACTGAAGCCTCTCTCTCTCTCTGCTGTTATTCATGTACGTGCTCTCACCTCCGGTGTGCAATTTTTGCATTTTCTCTGCCATTCAGACTTGAGAAAGGTCAAAGGAGCAGAGAAACCTCTGGCCCTAAAGCTTCACCAGCTGATCTCCTTGGCAACACGAACTGGCAAAAGCTCGAGCTGTAAACAATTTTCTGTCCAACAGGAAAGTTTTCGGTTGGAATACGAGGCAGACATAAAACCGAGGCAAATGCCATTGGCAGCAAATGAAGTCAAAGCCTGCAAAGTTCAGGGCCCAGCATGGCAAGAAATCAACAGTTGAGATTTGTGTCCATCAGCGAATCTGTTTTGTTTCTGCCAGCCTGCAGTGTGGTCTCGAGCGTGCTTGCTTCCTAGCGAGGGAATTGGGCCTTTCCTTGCACCCCACAGTGACACCTGCGTGCTGGGAGGGGCGGGGGGGGGGGTCAGCCACATGGCCCTGCTTTTGAGGTGGAAGCACATTTTTCTCACTGATGAACTATCCAGCACTTTGCCAGCCAAGGCCCTCAGAGTGCTGTACAAATGCCATTCACGCCGCACATCCATCTCCAGGGGAAGCAAAGCATCCACGAGGCTCCATGCAGAATGCACTAAATGTGGCCTCAGTCTCATTCCTGGCACATATCGTTCCTATTATTACAGTAGGGTCTAGAGGCTCACGTCAGGGATCAGGCCCCCCCTTGCACTAAGCACTCTACAGAGACGTGTAAAAACACACTCAGGGCAGGATCCACAAAGAATCTGTTAGGCAGCTAGAAAATCACAGGAACAACACTGCGATTGACAAAGACTGGGTTGGGTGCCCAGGGTCCCTATATAATGAATGGGGAGAGTCAGGCACCTTGGGGTGTGTCTACGCAGCAGTTAGACACCCATGGCTGGCCTCTGCCAGCTGACTCGTGCTTGTGGGGCTTGGGCTAAGGGGCTGTTTCATTGCAGTGCCGACTTCTGGGCTTGGGCTGGAGCCGGGGCTTTAAGACCCTGCAAGGTGGGAGGGTCCCAGAGCTTGGGCTGCAGCCTGAGCCTGGACGTCTGCACTGCAATGAAACAGCCCAGCAGCCTGAGCCCTGGGAGCCTGAGTCAGCTGGCCTGGGCCAGCTGTGGGTTTTTCTTTGCAGTGTAGACATACCCTTAGAATGCAATCCGCAAAAGCCAGCGCGCTAGGCATGGAGCCAGCTATGATACCCAATGGGAGATGCAGACGAGAGGAGTGTCTGTGCCAAGCCCCACCCCTCTCACAGCGGGAGGTACCTAAGTCTGGGCTGCAGAGAGGCACCTAGCTCTGCTCAGAGACTGCTGCCTGGAGACAGGTTGCTTAGGCACCTAAGGCACTTCTTGCAGGAATGAGCCAGGCACCTGATTTGTACCATACAAAAGAGGAGGAGATAGCAATGGTGCTTAGCTTTTAGCCCAGTGGTTAGAGCACTTGCCTGAGAGGTAGGAGACCCAGGTTCAATTCTCTTTTTTCTGCCAGCAGGGGAGAAAAGATTTGAAGGGGGGTCTTCTACTTCTCAGGAAAGTTCTCTGAACACTGGGCTACAAATTATAAGGTGGGCACCTCCCCCCCAGCCCTTCCTCCTCCTCCTTTGGCTGGATCTTGAATGGGACCTGCTCTGGGAGGTGGCCCCACATGGGAGTGAGGTGGCCAAATGCCTATCTTCCCCTGGTCCGTGAATTGCTCCGGGGCTTAGGCAGGAGATAGGCATCCAGATGCCTAAATTTTACCCTGAAAACTTAGCTGAGTCTAGGTGCCAACAGGATCCGCTGAGAGTTTTGTGGATCGCAGTGGAGCCTAACACTCAGACTTAGGTGCCTAAACCCCAAACGTAGGTGCCTAAGTCTGGTGTTTAGGTGCCTACGTAACTGTGGATCCCACCCTCAGTGCCCCAAAGAGCTTACCGTCTTGGTGAGTGGCAAATGCACAACAGATGTCTGAAACAAACAGGTGGAACAGGTGACAGTGGAAAGAGAAGCTGCCCAGCCTTGTCATGCCTTACAAGATGTTCAGCCCGCGAAGCCAGGAACCCTGCAGAATCCTCACCTCACTCTGAGCTCACATTCACCCACAGGCACTCGTGTTGCCTGGGCGTCCTTAGGTGCATTCTTTCAGTCTGATCCAACCCCCTTTGGAGTCAGTGAGAGTCTTTCCATTGACTTTGGTGGGCTTTGGATCAAGCCCTTTAGAACGTAGTGAGAAAACCCTTTGCAAAATATAATCTGCATGGGGAGAGTGAGAGATCATCACTTTTTAATTTAGGCCTGTCAAAACCAGTTCCCCACCAGAACACTTAAAGGCACGTGTTAATGGGGATTATTACCGTGCCAAATTTCAACAGCCTGTCCCGCTGTGTGAGAGCTGCTCAAAAAATATTGATTTTTTTAAAATCATGGTGAAAGTGTTTTTTCCCCCAAAACTCTGTTTTCCAAAATGGCAATGCCGAGTTTTACCGAAGCTTTCTTAAAGAATTGCTTAGTCACCTTCTGGACAATTCCAGACTTGTAACACGTCAGCCCCAAAGCTTTAAGGTTTGCAAAATGCTATGTGATTGTAAAGAGGGGGCAAGAAAGGAAATATTTAGCCAACCTTAACTGCCATGCTCACTGCTGCTCCTGCGATTCCTTACATGCAGCCCCCTGTGGGGTGAAACGCAGCAGCTGCTAAACAGGGCCCAGCAACAGTTTAGAAGAGAATGTGAAGAAAATCCTGTCCAAAGGAAACGACAGATTGCGGAGTTCATAGGCGGAATGTATTGGTGACATTAAAGAAAGTGCAGCTTCACGCACGCCGGCTGTCTGCAATTGTGACGGGTTGCGGGGGGAAGTGGGAGGAAATGAAGTACTTGTAAGACATCTATAAACTGCAAAGACCAGTCACAGTTACTAAAGGAATCATACCCATGCCTGCAGAGCTTGGATTGGAGACCTGTTCCTTTGCTCCCAGATCCTAAGCCCCAGTACGGTGCTGAAGGAGAGCTCCCTTAGCAGTTACTAGTACTCCTCCTTTATTCTTGGGCCAGCAGTAAGCACAGGCCACATAGGTGGCTGCCTACAATGCTGATTTTGTATGGGTGCCTCTGGCCTCGTGGAGCCCCTTCACCCCCATCTAGGAGACATATCAGCGCAGTTACAGCCCTCATTTCTGCTGGGAGCTCCACACCAGCACCCCCTTCAGCATCATTTTTGGAGTATGGGGGAGGGAGGGGAGCTGCTCCTGCTAGCAGCCCTTCCCCACCTTCCTCCTCGGACTCCTGGGCTCAAGATCTGAGGCACTCGCCTATCTCCAACAAAACTAAGGGGGTTGTGGAATGTTTACTCCTGTTTATCCTCTTCTCCCTGAGATTAGAATAATAGAATATCAGGGTTGGAAGGGACCTTAGGAAGTCATCTAGTCTAACCCCCTGCTTAAAGCAGGACCAATCCCCAATTTTTGCCCCAGATGCCTAAATGGCCCTCTCAAGGATTAAACTCACAACCCTGGGTTCAGGAGGCCAATGCTCAAACCACTGAGCCATCCCTCTCCCCGACAACAACACAGGTTGTATTTGTATTGTCTGTATAAGACACACTTATGCCTTGTATTATACCCAGCTGTGGTGTCTTTATGCTGTGTTGTGTCTCTATGCCTTGACCTTTACATTTTTTATTTTAAAATCCTCCGAAGCTCCATGCACGCTAAGATAGAGAAACCCCTTCGATAAAGGCTTTGCTAAAGGTATTTCTATATTGCAAGCAAAGCAACATGGACAATGTGGCATAATACAATTAGTGACATTGGAATTTGGCCAGGCGCCGGTGGTAACCCCTCCCACGCAGCCCCCCTGCTCTGATGCAAAGTGCTATGGGATCTTTAATGACCTCAAAGTGGTCAGGGCCTCCCTCTTACATCTCATTTGAAAGGCCATCTTACCCAATTAGCAACCTATTACTGGGGGCTAATAGACATCTAAAGGAGTCCAGGATTAAGGTTAGAGCTAAAGTCAATTACGAGGCTCCTAGCTTTGCTCCCATCCAGTGTTAATGGGAGGAAGCAGTGATCTCCCTAACGAGAGACTGATTTATTCCAGCTCCCAAAGCCATTACTGACTAATAACCCCCGAATGATATCAATCATTGTGACTGACACTCCCTGGCCGTTCAGGGCCTGATCCTGGATTCCTGACGCTGAGTGAACTCCCATTGACCTCCAGGGGAGTTTTGCCTCACTAAAGAGTCAGGAATGGGGATTTTTACTGCAGTTTCAACAAGGACAAAGGATCGAAAAGGCCATGGAGACTGATGGGTTTTTCCAAGGGGGTTAAGGCAGTTAGGCACTCAACTCCTGCTGACTTGCAGTGGGGAAATCCCAGCATCCAGTCCATCACCCCCAGAGGAATATTTGCAGGGTGGGATTGAGGCCTGTTGGCAGAGCTGCCGGGGGGCAGCTGGCGGTGCAAGTGCAGTGCAACCGGTGGGGAAACAGAGGAATTTGCCATCCCTCTGGCACCTTTCACCAGTAGACATTCACATGAGCCGACAGAGATGGGGAACCGCTGCTGCCTTCTCTGGCATCTTGACTCAGAGAGAGACGCCTCCAGAAAGAGCGACACAGCGACCCGAGGCTGGGGATGTGCCCTGTAGCCCCCTAGGGCTCAGCAAGCCTGCAGCACACCTTTGCCCTGCCATTTCATCTGACTTGTCCTTATACAAAAAGAAAATGCTGATCATAATTAACAGACCTGTCCAGAGTGAGGAAGAAGTTTCACTTGCTTGAGCAGGAGGAACAATCCAACAACCTAATGCAGACTGAGAAGACTCTGAGAAGTTCTAGTGCCACTTAGGAACTGGATCCTGCATCCCTTAAACAGGGGAGTCATCCTTGCTTAGGCCATAATGAGTCCATGTGCATGGGCTGCAGACAATAGACACAAATACTAGACGCATCTTGTACACAGTTATGGAGCCAGGACCCTGTTCCTTGAACTCCTCAGACCACCATATAAAGATGACCTATGTAGAGTGGGTGTCTGCAAATTCAGCCCCTTAAGACCAACATGAGACGCTCCCTCCGACTCAGTACATTACTGTGCAAGTTGGGCCAGTGACTTATGGATCCATAGTAGCTACTCACAGGAGTAAGAATGACACACAAGCAAGGGTTGCAGACTCAGCTCCTTAGATTGCCACCTGCCACTAATATTATAGAATGAGTTTGATTTCACTGGGGCAAGTTTAGGTTCTGGCAGGTCCGCTGAAGTGCGGTTTGCAATTCCTGAATTTACAGGAGGGATCATTAGAGAATCTCCTCTGACCTGCATAACACACACCATCGAATTTCCTTCAGTTACCCCTGTACTAAACCCAATAACTGAAGCATACCTTCCAAAAAGGACATCAGGCTTCATTTGATCTTCTTTTTCATAAGCTAAACAGATTGAGCTCCTTAAGCCTCTCACTGTAAGGCATTTTCTCCAGTCCTTGAATGATTTTTGTGTCTTTTCTCTGCACCTTCTCCAATTTTTCAACATCCTTTTTAAAATGTGGTCACCAGAACGGGACATAGTATTTTAGTTTCAGTCTCACCAACGCCATATAAAGAGGCAAAATCACCTCCCTATTCCTACTCAATACTCCCCTGTTTATGCATCACAGAATGCCACTGCTCTTTGCACCACAGGTTTTCACGGGGAGCTCATCTTGAGTTGCTTGTCCATTATGATCTCTAGTCTAGAGCCTTTTCAGAGTCCCTCTTTCTAGGATACTGTCTCCTGTAGGACTGGCCTGTAACACAGGAATACATTGCATCAGAACATCAGTTCATTTTGCTATGACAAGATACCCCCTTTTTCTTGAGGTCATCATGATGCAACATGTGGTGAAGATGTTTGGTTGCAACATCAAGATGTGAAGAATGTGTTCGCTCAGGGCAGATTGGAAAAGGTGTCACTTTAGGCTCTCCGAGGTCCCTGTGCCCAGAGGTACACAGTATTGCATGCATCTAGAATCCTCCCTGCTCAGTTTCCTAGTCACAAAGAGGAAGCAGATTGGACTCACTGAGTTTTTCTGCAAAGGTAAATGGAGGTGAACAAATCAATAAACAATGGCAGCTGCCTTCACACAGGAGATGCTGTTATTATGTCTGTCTGTATATTGCCTTAAGAAAACCAAACCAAGCCAGAGTCTCAGGGTTGGATCTTTTCCACTGGGGAAACCACCATTCAAATTGATGCAGCTTTAAATTTTACTCGTTGTGGATGAGGAACATTTTAAAATGGAATCAATTTGTCATCTTGCTTTGAAAAGAGTCTCAATTCAGTAAACAACCTCCCTGGCTGAGGATAAAGATAAAAGTCAAGGAAGATGGGTCTAGCTGTGAATGAGAGCCAAGAAAGAGCCATGACTTCTGACCACAGTTTCTGGACAATCGAGATACTGGGATTCTATTCCCAGCTATACCAGACCAAGCCAGCAAAAGTGCAAGGATTAGGTGCTGAGACGAACATGCTATAAAACCTTTATGTAGACAGATGGATAACACACACATCTCAAGGGTCAGGCATGGAGTATGCCAGTGTCCTTAACTAGGCATGACTTTAGCATGTCCTTTGCTTTTGCAGTGTCGGCTTTAGGCTGATTCCCCCGAATCGGGCCCCACACCTAAGAGGGCCCCGCAACATCCGTGTTGGCGGTACTTCGGCGGCAGCTCAACCGTTGCCGCTGTCTTCGGCGGCACTTCGGCGGCAGCTGAATCACTGCCGATGTGTTTGGCGGCACTTCGGTGGAGGGTCCTTCTTCAAATCGGACCCCACACTTCCTAAAGCTGGCCCTGGCTCTTGTCTTATACTTAGATTGTGAGTTTGTTTGTTGTACAGCACTGTGAGGTCCTGGCCCATGAATGGGACTTCTACATGCTACCGTAATGCAAATAAATAAATGGATAATAAACCTTTATACGTTGATCATCTCCTTTTTCTAACATCAAGGTTGGGTAGGGCCAAGGTTATGGGCAGATTCCATCCACTGTCTGTTCTGAGGCACCATATGAGCCTGCTGGGGGTGTTGCCTGCATGATTTTACATACTGTGTTATACCACTATCTCCTTGGATGTGAATGGCCTCTCTGTCACTCTTCCATAGCTGAAAGTTTAGGCAATTGGTACGTTCTAGCAATAATGGCCAAACCATTGTCACTGATGCCTTTTGATGATTGCAGTCAGACACTGCAGTTTCTAGGGGAAGGATAGCTTGGTGGTTTGAGCATTGGCCTACTAAACCCAGGGTTGTGAGTTCAATCCTTGAGGGGGTCATTTAGGGATCTGGGGCAAAAATTGGGGATTGGTCCTGCTTTGAGCAGCGGGTTGGACTAGATGACCTCCTAAGGTCCTTTCCAACCCTGATATTCTATGATTCTATTCCTCCATAGGCAATATCATTACATTATTGCCAGCAAAGTCAAGGCGATGGTGTGACGTTATTGACAATAACTGGGACCATATAGATCATTGTTACAACCAAGGTCCTGCAGTGGCACCAAATCTTATATAAAGGGGGTCAAATGAGGTGTCTAAGACCAGGTTATGCTTGGCTGGTTATGATTATGCCATTTATATGTATGTATCAGTTTTGTAGTTGAAGTTATGAATATTGGCTTTATACTGTATGTCTGTATTTCAAACTGGGGCTGGGCTTCTGGGATCCAGGACAAGCTATCAGCTCTGCCCAGGCCTGCTGGATGGCCCATTAAGGGCCATTAGCGATACAATGGACCCATTGAGAGAGGGCAGACACGTCTGTGACTTAACAAGATATGCAGGGACTTTGCCCATGTGACTCCAGACTCCATTTTGCTGTGATTTTCCAGAGTAAGGACAAAGAGGTGTCTTTACACCTGGAAGAAACTATAAAAGGCAGCTGCCTCATCTCCATTTTGTCTTCATTCCTGCTTCTTATCTCTGGAGGAACCTTTCTACAAATGGAAGCGCTGAACAAAGGACTGAAGGACCCATCCATGCTGTGGATGTAATCCAGAGACTTGATTTGAACCTGCAGCTTATTTCATCTTTACTGCAAGCCTGAACCAAGAACTTTGCCATTACTGTATGTAATTGATTGTTTTTAACCAATTCTAGCTCTCACCTAGACCTTTTTCCTTTTATGAATAAACCTTTAGATTTTAGATTCTAAAGGATTGGCAACAGCGTGATTTGTGGGTAAGATCTGATTTGTATATTGACCTGGATCTGGGGGCTTGGTCCATTGGGATTGGGAGGACCTTTTTCTTTTACAGGGGCATTGGTTTTCATGACCATTTGTCCCCATAACGAGTGGCACTGGTGGTGAGACTGGGAAACTGGAGTGTCTAAGGGGATTGCTTGTGTGACTTGTGGTTAGCCAGTGGGGTAAAACCAAAGTCTCCTCTGTCTGGCTGGTTTGGTTTGCCTTAGAGGTGGAAAAACCCCAGCCTTGGGCTGTAGTTGCCCTGTTTGAAGCAATTTGTCCTGAACTGGCACTCACAGTTGGGTCCCGCCAGAACCAGCATAGTTACAGATGGATAATTTGCCTCAATATCCTGCAGCCTTCACCAATGTTACTAGGGGTGTTGGACAAGCAGCTTTTAGGTATAGAGCAAAAAGTATTGGATTAAATATGCATCCCTCTTTGACTCCAGTTTTCACTTCAAAGCACTCTGTCAGCTCACTACTGACTCATACTGCAAGCTCTGCAATATTTGAATCAACTTGCTGCTAAAACTGTACCATGTGAGAGCTCTCCACAGAGCCTCTCAGTTACCAGAGTCGAATGCTCTGTTAAAGTCAGAGAATGTACAAAGCAAGTGGTTGCTGAACTCTATGTGTCTCTGCAAGATTGGACAAAAAAGCAAATATCTGATCGAGGGCGGAGTGTCCAGGTCTAAAGCCAGCTTGCGACTCAGAAAGGATTTCCTCTGCTCTTCGCTTCATTTGGCCAAGAATCACTCTACAGAATACCTTGCTAGGAATGCTTGTAAGATTTATTCTTCAGCCGTTATCGCAATCTTTCAGGTCACATTTCTTAAAGAGTTGCACAACGTCTGAGCATTGACAGTCTTCAAGGATTCACCCTTCATCCCAATGAGATGAAATAGTTTGCAAAGGAGCATGACCATGCCTCTGCCGCCATGTCTTAGCACTTCAGGCTGTATAGTATCTTGACCAGCTGCACTGTTGTTTTTCAGGGACCTGGTGGCATCTTCAAGTGATGTTTCCAATAGATGTTCTTCCTCTTTGCATGTTTGCTGGGATGGGTATCGCTGAAGGGCCTGCATAGATGTGAGAGCAGAATCTGATGCAGGATCCAAAATATCCGTATAGTGGCTCTTTATTTGTCGCCTCATTTTTCTGTTAGAAGAAATGAGAATGTAATAAGCATAATTAATAATTAGTAGTAGTCGTAATTGAATTATTAATATTACCTTTCATTCAGAAGACTCGCAAAACATTTAAAAAGAATGTGGGCCAAATTCTGCTCTGGCTTTCAGTGGCATAAATCCAGCATAACCTCATTGACTTTGTGAGGAATTACACCGGTGTAAAGGAGAGCAGAATTTGGCTCTACATTGGGGAAGCATTAGCAGTGACGCTATGATGAAGGCTACTTTTAGGATTTCAGTTGAAATGGGGTTTACATCCCTTTCTTTTTTTAATTCAGTGGCTTAGGAGTCAAAGAGTAGTTCAGCATGACTCCTTTTCAAGCCAGTGAAGTCAATAGAGCAATTCTGGATTTACACCATTGTAAGTGTAAGTAGAATTTGGCCCATAGTAGACCAAATGGAGCAAATTCTGCTAGCAATTACATCCTAAGTCAGGAGTAACTCAACTGAAGCCGTGGAGAGAGCAGATGGCAGGAGGGGAAGGATGGTCCAATGGGTAGGTTGCTAGCTGGCACCTTGGGTCAACTCACTGCTGTGCCACAGACTCTTTCTGTGACTTTGGGCAAGTCGCCTAGGCCCAGATCTTCAAAGGTATTTAGGAGCCTAACTCCTATTGAAATCA
The DNA here is from genome assembly GCA_033296515.1 of Macrochelys suwanniensis. Taxonomy (NCBI): domain Eukaryota; kingdom Metazoa; phylum Chordata; order Testudines; family Chelydridae; genus Macrochelys; species Macrochelys suwanniensis. The sequence goes on from CM065775.1 coordinate 335,609,341, forward strand.
ATGGGAGTTAGGCACCTAAACACCTTTGAGGGTCTGGGCCTTACCCTCTCTGTGGCTCAGTTTCCCATCTATAACATGGGGATAATAGCAACTCCCTACCTCAACTATTCCCCAACTTCACCTACACCTCACCTGCAGTAGCACCAACAGGGGTGCGGTGAGGATAAATACATTAAAGACTGTGATGTGTTCAGATACTATGCTTATGGGGGGCTGCCAAATTACCTAAGAGAGATAGATGGTGGTAGTCTGGGTTTGCACTAGTGTAACAAATCACAATCTGGCCCACGTTTATAAAGCACTTCGGGATCCTTCAGGATGAAAGGAGCCATTTAAATAAGAAATATGCTTAACCCCACCATCTCTCCCACCTTCAGCCTGCCCAATAACCCTTTGCAGTGACAGTCATGGGCACAGAATGCAAGATCCAAGATCCAGCTATGGCCTTCCCATTCCCTGCTCTCTCCTGCCCCCATTGCTCAGGATGGTCACTTAATCCTGACATGAGTTCTCAGTGAATTATCTCATCATTACCAATCATCCTATTTGCGGGATGGGGCTGCCTCGTGAATAGCCCCCCAGGGAACGGTTTCCTTTGATCCATCTCCTAAATGTATCCTGTCCTAATGACAAGCACTCCATTTGTTGCTCGCTCTCATCAGACTGATTGATGTGGGGCATGAATTGATTGCCAGCTGGGGTCAAGACAGTCCTTCCTTCTCTGTTTCCCACCATCGCATTGTAGAGTATTGCGCAGTTAACCAGATGTGTTATGGGATGCTTGGCTTTCCTCTGAAACACCATGTACAGGACACCACCAGCTGCAGGTTATTGGACTGAGATGGATGGCTGGTCTAGTTTGACCTGGCAGCCCCTGCATGTCCCTTGGCTGCATTCCATTAGTTCTTATGCTGCTTTCTGAGATCAGCATGGGTCTCCTAGCTACGGCTGTCATTTGCCTTGCTTACTATCTTGGGCCAGATCCGCAGCTGGTGTAAATCAAGTAAGTGGAGCTACTCTGATTTACCCCAGCTGAGGATTTGGCCACTTGGCTTTAGACACTGAAAAAGCAGCAGCTGCAATAGGCATGTAGACAAGCTCCTACCACCTTAGGAAAAGCAGGCTAGTTCTTCTGGCTCACTGGCAAAAACTACTTTGTGTGCTCTAATGTGACCTTGGCTGCACAGCATGTTTACAAAGAAGGGATTTTGCCAGTTGATTGTTCACTCTAATGTCTTCATGATACCAGGTAGGAGACTCACCCTGTAATAATTAAATATGCAATTTAATATTAATAATTCTACATAGTATATATCATCCCAAATCTATGCTGACTATCCTGGCTGCAACCTTAACTACTGAGCCATGATTATGACTCTAGTTACACAGGTGTCACTTCATCCATCAGTGAAATTCAGCCACCTCAGTGTGGAACATGGTGGTTCTTAACAGCTCACAGGAACGCTACATTACACTGCATAGAGGATCCCCATATACAGTATTTCTGATTGGTGTTCTACTGTTGTTCCAACAGTGGTGCTGTAATTAACCAGCCATCTGCATTTCAGCTCTACCACATGCTTTTCCAGCATTAATAATTTGCCCATTTTAAGTTGCAGCCTGACAGAACTTGTTGTTTGTTAAACTCTGCAAGCCATTTGCAGTACAAGGACAATAACCATTGAACCTATACGTTTATGAACAATGCACTATATAATCTTATAAACCAGCAGATGGTGCTCTTTGGATTAGCTATCTACAGGTATACAGGTCTAGCTGTCTTGTACGTATAAACTCTCCAACATTATCCACATCTAGAACTGTGAGAAATTTTTGTAACATGCCAGATTTACAGTTTGAGAAACCAACATTGAATGTTGAGGGAAGCAGGGGCGATTTATGCCATTGCATCAAACCATGACTGCTTTGCTTGAATTTTATTTTAAGTTTTCGGGGTCACAGGAACTTAATGCCCAGAATGAAATCCAAGAAATACAAACACACGCAGGTCAAAGTAGAAGCCAAAGGTTCTCATGCAGCCCCTGAGACCTTGAACAGTCAAGTTGTGCTTAGCCTGGATATAGAGTTGGAGGGTTGTGTCTTATTTGGATTGATCTTGGTTTCATTTTTAAATAGGGAAGAAACAGACAAACATGTCAATCAGGTGTGCCACTGTTTAAGTTACAGTCCCAGGCTGTGGGGTGGGGGTGGGGGGCAAAATTCATTGCATCCTTGCTGACTGGGCTGTTTAATCTTTCAAAGTGTATTGGCATTGGGAAACACCTTTCCATCTCAGCCCCCCCGCTTTCATCTCCAAAGCTTCTCCCTCAATGTTTTACCTTTGATGCTTTTATAATGTAAAGCATTTGTACACCTGTACGTGGGCTAAACCAGGAGTTCTCTCTTTCCTCCCTGGAAAGTAAGTAGGGCCTCTGAACCATTACAAGGCCACCCTGGTTGGTCATTCAGCCCTGTGCCATGCAGGCTGGTTTCCTACCCTCTTATTTATGTCTTTTATATTGCAGTAGCATCTAGAGACCCTAATCCCAGCAGGGGGATTGCGCTAGGCACTGTACAAACATAGTGAGAGAGAATCCTGGCTTGGAAGAGTTTATAATCTAAACAAAGAAGCCAGACAATAAGGGGGAGGAGATACAGAGTAACAGACAGGTGAAATGACTCGCCCAAAGTCACACAGAAGGTCATTTGTAGAGCCCAGAATAGAACTTGACAAAGCCCTGGCTGGGATGAATTAGTTGGTGTTGGTCCTGCTTTGAGCAGCGGGTTGGACTAGATGACCTTCTGAGGTCTCTTCCAACCCTAATATTCTATGATTCTATGATTCTAATTTAGGTTTCCTGAGTCCTATCTTACCCACTAGACCATGCTGTCTCCCTGATTGGGTTTTATCTGACCTGGTCTTGAAAATGTTCAGTGATAATGTCTTGTTCACCTGATTAAGGACGGAGATTCCACCACCTTCCTAGGTAACACATTCCAGTGCTTCACCACCCTCCTGGTGAAATAGTGTTTCCTAATATCCAACCTAGACCTCCCCCACTGCAACTTGAGACCATTGCTTCTTTTCTATCATCTGCCACCACTGAGAACAGCCGAGCTCCATCCTCTTTGGAACCCCCCTTCAAGTAGTTGAAAGCTGCTATCAAATCCCCCCTCACTCTTCTCTTCTGCAGACTAAATAACCCCAGTTCCCTCAGTGTCTCCTCATAAGTCATGTGCCCCAGACCCCTAATCATTTTTGTTGCCCTCCGCTGGACTCTCTCCAATTTGTCCACATCCCTTCTGTCGTGGGGGGACCAAAACTGGACGTAATACTCCAGGTGTGGCCTCACCAGTGCCAAATAGAGTGGAATAATCACTTCCCTCGATCTGCTGGCAATGCTCCTACTAATAAGCTCAATATGCCGTTGGCCTTCTTGGCAATGAGGGCACACTGCTGACTCATATCTAGCTTCTTGTCTACTGTAATCCCCAGGTCCTTTTCTGCAGAACTGCTGCTTAGCCAGTCGGTCCCCAGCCTGTAGCGGTGCATGGGATTCTTCCTTCCTAAGTGCAGGACTCTGCACTTGTCCTTGTTGAACCTCATCAGATTTCTTTTGGCCCACTCCTCCAATTTGTCTTGGTCATTCTGGACCCTATCCCTATCCTCCAGCATATCTACCTCTCCCCCCAGTTTAGTGTCATCTGTGAACTTGCTGAGGGTGCAATCCATCCCATCCTCCAGACCATTAATGAAGATGTTGAACAAAACCGGCCCCAGAATCGACTCCTGGGGCACTCCGCTTGATACTGGCTGACAACTAGATGTCGAGCTGTTGATCACTACCCTTTGAGCCCGATGATCTAGCCAGCTTTCTATGCACCTTTTATAGTCCATTCATCCAATCCATACTTTTTTAACTTGCTGGCAAGAATACTGTGGGAGACCATATCAAAACCTTTGCTAAAGTCAAGATATATCATGTCCATCACTTTTCCCATATCCACAGAGCCGGTTATCTCATCACAGAAGGCAATCAGGTTGCTCAGGCATGACTTGCCCTTGGTGAATCCATGTTGACTATTCCTGATCACCTTCCTCTCCTCCAAGTGCTTCAAAATGGATTCCTTGAGGACCTGCTCCATGATTTTTCCAGGGACTGAAGTGAGGGTGACTGGCCTGTAGTTCCCCAGGTTTTCTTTCTTCCTTTTAAAAATATGGGTACTATATTTGCCTTTTTCCAGTGGTCTGGGACCTCCCCCGATCGCCACAAGGTTTCAAAGATAATGGCCAATGGCTCTGCAATCACATCAGCCAACTCCCTCAGCACCCTTGGATGCATTAGATCTGGCCCTATGGACTTGTGCATGCCCAGCTTTTCTAAATAGTCCTTAACCTGTTCTTTCACCACTGAGGGCTGCTCACCTCCTCCCCATACTGTGTTGCCCAGTGCAGCAGTCTGGGAGCTGACCTTGTCTGTGCAGACTGAGGCAAAAAAGCATTGAGTACTTCAGCTTTTTCCACATCATCTGTCACTAGGTTGCCTCCCCCATTCAGTAAGGGTCCCACACTTTCCCTGACCTTCTTCCTGTTGTCAAACAAGTCTGCTTGTTTGAAGCCCATTGTCCTTATTCTGCTGCTCTCACTCCTTCCTTTCCTTAGAATCATGAAATCTCTCATTTCATGATCACTGTCACCCAAATTACCTTTCACATTCAGATTCACTACCAATTCCTCTCTGGTGTCAGAATGAAGTCTAAAATGGCTGTTCCCCTGTTTACTCTCTCCACTTTCTGGAACAAAAAGTTGTCCCATATACATTCCAAGGACTTATTGGAGATTTTGTGTTTTGCCATATTACTTTCCCAACAGATGTCTGAGTAGTTAAAGTCCCCCATTACTACTAGGTCCAGTGTTTTGGATATTTCTGCTTGCTTTAAATATGCCTTATCCACATACTCTTCCTGATTTAGTGGTCTATTGTAGCCCTTTTATCTTTACCCAGAGACATTCAACTGGTCTGCCTCTCACCTCCTTCTGGACCTCGGAACAAGTATATAATGCAGCCCCTCCTCCCTTTTTTCCACTGCCTTTCCTTTCTGAACAAACTATACCCTTCTGTACCAGTGGTTTTCAAACTGGGGTACACTAGCTTTTATCAGGAGGTACCTGAGAAAAATTATGTAATGGTGGATAATGCACTTTGCCAAGTCTTACTAAATAATCTAATCATAGGTATATTAAGATAAGACCCTATCTCAGATGGGGGTATTATTTGGAAAGGGGTACACAGCCTAAATTTTTTGAAAACCACTGCTCTGTATCAATATTCCAGTCATGAGACTTATCCTCCAAGACTCTGTGCTGCCAATTAAATCATAATTTGTCTTAATTATTAATACTTCCAGTTATTCCTGTTTATTCCCCATACTCCTTGCATTTGTATACAGACATCAAGGGTGTTCATCAGATTTCCCCACTGATTTCCTTCTTGTTGCTCCTACGACCCTATTGTAATTTTCCATGTCCCCTGCCCAAATATCTAACCCTTCGTTAAATGTTGAACAAACCTGTGAGCTTTTGTTACCTTCCCCGCTGAACCTAGTTTAAAGCCCTCCTTGCTACATTGGCGAGTCAGTTAATTAAGATGCTGTTCCCCTTCATGGTCAGGTGGACCCCATCTCTTCCCAGTAGACCTTCTTCTTGGAACAGCATCCCACGGTTGAAGAAGCCAAACCCCTCCCGTCAACACCATCTGCGTAGCCCCATATTCATCTTCAAGATGCACACATCCCTGCCTGGACCCTTACCCTGATCTAACATCCCAACTTTAAATCCTAGTCTAGACAAGGCCTTGGAGGGTAACCCAAAAGTTACTACTCCACTGCCTAGTTGCTCTTTACAGTGAAGACATTTTTGTCACAGTGAATACTCTGATGCCTTTTGGTTTTGGTGGACTACACCTTTAAACTGCTAAGAAATCTGCCCATACTGGGAAGAGAGCTGCCATTTTGTTCTCAGAGTAGCTGTAGCTTGTTACAGCGCAGACATGCACACACAGTGCTCTCTCTCCAAGGAGACTTTGCTCTTGTTCTTTCTTCCTGATGGTTTCCTTAATGTACCATTGAGGTCATTTTAGATTGAAAGCCTGTCTCGCTCTCTATTTGCAAATCTCACAGTAAGGACTGTAGCGTCTGTGTATCCTGCATTGGTTTTCACTCCTGATGCAACGCACGAAAGCTGCTTTGCTAATGTGGGTTTTGAAATGCATAGCATCACCTCCATTATTTGATAAGGGCGCGGGGAATCTAATTTACAATTCATTTTTATCCAGGGCTCCCTTTCCCCCATTTTTTCTGCCCTTGACCCCCTTCCTTTGACAGCCTCTCTCTCTCCTCAGTTGCTAGCTTTGCTCTGTTGCTGTCCAAAGAGGGCATGCTGCCAGGACTCCTCTCTCTCCCTCTCCATGACTGAATAATAAATATGAGCTAAGTGGTGGACCGATGCCAGGGCACGCTTCTCACAAATATTCCCCCTAGATCCAAGATCAATAACACTTAGCTGTTCTTCTACACTTGAAGACAGGCGAAAAACCACATCATCTTCCCATGAGCACCGGAGGAGCCCTCAAAGAAATCCATTTGCTTCCACCAGGCACCAACATGTGCTTTGAGGAACAGACCTCAGTCGTGTGCTTATGCTGTTAAATGCTCAGTTTGAGCATCATATTCTGTCCAGAGAACTGGGTGGGAGAAGGAAAATAACTATGAACAGCACTGGGGATTTTCTCTTTCCATGGGGGAGGAGATGTGTTCCAAATGTGTTGTAGCATATACTGTGCAGGTACAGACGAAGTCAGGATACCTGGCAGTGAATTTGGCAAGTGAGGAGTGTTTAGGATGTGCCTAACACTTTAAGCCTAGATTCTGATATCATTTACACGGCGGTAAATCCAGAGTAACCTCATCAATTTCAGCAGAGTTAAGATGTAAACTGCTGTCATGGAGATCAGAATTTGCTCCTTTGTACCTTGGCTAAGCTCCATATTCATGCTCCGCTACTGATGTGGGTTCTTAAACAGTATCTCTATCTCTAGATACATCTCATTTAGTTAGTTACAAACGCTTTTCAATTCAGCTTCCGGGAAGGTTGCCTTTTCTATCCTCCTTGGGCGCCTCCGCTCTGCCGTAAGTTAGAGTCCTCTCTGGTGCCCCCTGGATTTCCCAGACTTGGATCTATTGATTATCTGCATTGTTCTGCATTAAAAGGCAAAGCTAACATCACTCACCCACTTGACATTGAGTTACAATTTAGCATGCTGAACATAGCACTGAGCCCATCTGATTTTTGAATGACTTAAGCGCTGGAAAATAAATAATACATTGTTCTTGACGGGTTAATTGGAAATATCCGTGTTTCTGAGTTTGCACTGGTGTTAGATACTGTCAAAGAGAGGGTAAAAGGGAGACCAAATTAGAGAGATTTAGAACACTATGCCAAAATTAACACATTTTTCTCTCAAGAGGGGGGAGCATTCTTCCTCCATTCCTGTCTTGGATACTCGAGAAACATACCCCTCCATCAAAGTGCCAACATCCTGGTGTATCTCAATGGGCCCCTGCTGTGCAAGCCAGAGAGGAGAAGAGTTATGAGAGCTGCTAATTGCAGCACGTTGACTCGTTAGCTCAAGCTATAGTAGCTTGTACTTTAGCTCTTGAGGTCCCCTGGTTCAGTCCCTGATGAGCCGGCCAGGAGGGTGGCTATCATGCTGGTACTTAGCTTTATTGCATTTTTGTGTTGCCTAAAATTGCATCATGGCCACATGCTTGAAGTCACTCTCAGCGGATGTAAGTGGGAGCTGAGGATGCTCAGCAGCAAATCGAGTCTGATGGAATTTTAGTAGGGATGAAGTTTACGGGGTTCCATAGAAACATAACAGGGTTCTACAGAAATTAACATGCTAACCTAACGTAAAACCCCTATTATTTATATTGCAATAGAAGCCCTAGTTATAGACCACAGCCACATTTTGCTAGGTGCAGCACAAAGACAGAACAAAAAGTGCTAACAATCTGAAGTGTAGAATCTAATAGAATAGGCGAGCCTTTCTATGGTTTTTTTAAATGATCCCATAGAGTTCTATCACCAGGGAAACAACTTTATATTACACAATATAGGACTTTTCTATCAGGGCTGGGTATTCTGATATATTCTGCTATTGCTCTCAAATTCTGCCGCTCTCTACTCCAAGGATGCAATGAACTGGCCAGGGCATATATTTGCACCACTGCCCTTTACTGGATGAAAAGAAAACTGCTCAACTGTGCATCAGAAGCAGAGCTGTGCAAATGACGGATTTTTCAGTTCTTTTGCCCTACAGCAAAAACAGTTTTGTTTAGTTTTCTGGGGTTTGTAGGGTTTTATAAAAGATTTTAAAATAAAACTGAGGGAAATTGCAAAATGAATCATCTTTCCAGAACAAAAAGTCGAAACACGGTTTCAGTATTTCTGAAACAAACTGTTTTGACATTTCCAATTTTTTTTTCATTTTTTCCCAATCAAAACAATTTGCCAGGTTTAACCAGAATTCACAAATTGTTTTTGTCAACCCAAATCAGTATTTTTTTTTGATGAAAAAGTAGTTGCATGAAAAATCTCCTCCAGCTCGATTAAGAAATTAAAAATAAAAAGGGATACTCTTTAGCTCAAGTGGCAGAAGCCTATGCTTTAGGGAAGTCTGACTTCAACACAAGCTGCTGGTGGGAAATCCTGAGCATGCATGCTGTGTAGCATTGTAACCTTTGCAAAATCTGAGGTGGCGGTGGTTTTTCTGAAATATATTCCCTTTGGTTTCTACTAACAGTTTTTTTAAACGGGGCACCTCTCTATTCCCAAAGAACTTCCCAATCCCTATATCTACTGTTCAGCTCCACTGAAATAATTGCAGCCCTGGCTGGGGAGGTGGCCAGCTTCCAACTTGCACATGGCACAATAATAAAGGAAGCTTCAATTGTGGCAAGACCAAGTGCCCAATGTTATGACAAGTGCCTTGGAGTCTTGTGGGATCACCGCATGGAGCAGTTGCAGAAAGTCTCATCTGAAACAGCCCCAAAACAGTGAGCTTAATGGATTTTAATTTGTCTCCTGTGGAAAGATGAAGGATTAATTTGGCCCCTTGGCTGCAGGAAATCTAGTTGTTTCCAATCTGATGCATCTCCTACTAGCCCATGCCTTCCAGGTGTCTTATAGGAATATTCCAGCTATTCTTCTCTTTCTTATGAGGGATGTATGAATCATATAGGTAAGGGAGTGCTAATATACAGACACCAGATTCTCCAAAGACCAGTGAGTGTGTATTTCAGGGTACTTAGAACCGATAATTAATTACACTAAAACTCCCGGTAAAGGACAAGAGTTAACAACTATCCTGAATACGTCCAATTTGGCCTGATGTTTGCATAGTACAGACCTATGTTTTCTGTCCTGGTATGCACTGCTTCTTGTGAAAGATACAGCTTGGAGTGTTTGTTTGGAACCTGTCTGTCCTTTGGTTGACCCAAAGTCCTGGGAAAGGGCACAAAGGGGAATCTTCCCAAGACATTACACTGTGGTGGCATGCTAATCTTGGTCCATCAATGGCTATTAGCCAGGATGGGCAGGGATGGTGTCCCTAGCTTTTGTTTGCCAGAAGCTGGGAATGGGCGCCAGGGAATGGATCACTTCATGATTACCTGTTCTATTGATTCCCTCTGGGGTACCTGACATTGGCTATTGTCTGAAGACAGGATACTGGGCTAGATGAACCTTTGGTCTGACACAGTATGGCCGTTCTTATGTTGGAGCATGGGAACTCCTGACCATTTTCTCTTCAGCTACAGCAGCCTAGGAAGGGAATTTGGGGGCCCATGATGGAGACAGGAGGGATTTAAGGAGAAAGATCTAGATAAGTATCTTTTGGGCAAGTGACGACTAAGTGCCCGTACATGCTAATGACCTGCAGAGGTCTGAAGCATGTAAACGCCATGGGGAGAGAGGAATTGTTTAGGATGGAACATGGGGGCAGAATATAAGGGTTCAGACCAGTTCTTGTTTCATCTGAAATGGATCAGTGGTACCTATTTCTGACTCAACAAGATGTATTTGTGTCAATATATTCTGCTCAGTTGGGGACCAATCCTGCTTCCACTGACGTCAATGGCAAAACTTGCACTTCAGTAGCACTTAAACCAGGCCTTAAGGGATGATTTTCAAATATTTTCCCTGAAACTAGCAGCTGCTGCACTTTTCCTATTTGCAGGGCCCTCCACACCCCAATCTTGCAGTTTCTGGGGGTGGGGGAGCAGCCTCCTGTCATGCTGCTTACGAGGGATTTTTCATCTTGGCCAGGGAGACCAAGTTGAAATGCTGAAGCTTGATCCACTAAGCCCCCCCAAGTCCCTCTTATTAATTATTTCCATCTGTGTGTCCTGCCCGTGAGTTGTCACATCCATGCCTGAGCCTCACCAGACAACGCCGCTGATGTGGCACAAGGAGGCATCAGGGGAGACTAGACAACATGAGCTGTATTTAACATGCAGAGGCAAGGACAGGGATTACAAGGGTTTAAGATGAAACAAAAGGTGAGCGCTAAATGGACATTTTGATTGACTTACAATAGGCATTGTTAGAGACGGATTAGCATGCCAAGAGCACAGGCACTGCCGAGAAAGGAAGCAGTTCTCAGAGCAGTCAAACTTCAGCACAATTAGTTCCTCAGTCATGGGACTTCAGACTGGAGGCCGGCATTTTCCTGGCACTGGATGGAGTATGTGTATCTGACAGAGTGTCAGAGAGTCTATGCCTCAATATAGAATCATAGAAGATTAGGGTTGGAAGAGACCTCAGGAGGTCATCTAGTTCAACCCGCTACTCAAAGCAGGACCAATCCCCAACTAAATCATCCCAGCCAGGGCTTTGTCAAGCCTGACCTTAAAAACCTCTAAGGATGGAGATTACACCACCTCCCTAGATAACCCATTCCAGTGCTTCACCACCCTCCTGGTGAAATCGTTTTTCATAATATCCAACCTAGACCTCTCCCACTGCAACATGAGACCATTGCTCCTTGTTCTGTCATCTGCCACCCCTAAGACCAGCCTAGCTCCATCCTTTTTGGAACCCACCTTCAGGTAGTTGAAGGCTTCTATCAAATCCCCCCTCACTCTTCTCTTCTGCAGACTAAATAACCCCAGTTCCCTCAGCCTCTCTTCGTAAGTCATGTGCCCCAGCCCCCTAATCATTTTCATTGCCCTCCGCTGGATTCCCTCCAATTTGTCCACATCCTTTCTGTAGTGGGGTCCCCAAAACTGGATGCTATACTCCAGATGTGGCCTCACTAGTGCTGAATGGAGGGGAATAATCACTTCCCTCGATCTGCTAGCAATGCTCCTACTAATACAGCCCAATATGCCGTTAGCTTTCCTGGCAATAAGGGCACACTGTTGACTCATATCCAGCTTCTCGTCCATTGTAATCCCTAGGTCCTTTTCTGCAGAACTGCTGCTTAGCCAGTCGGTCCCCAGCCTGTAGCAGCGCATGGGATTCTTCCGTCCTAAGAGCTGGACTCTGCACTTGTCCTTGTTGAACCTCATCAGATTTCTTTTAGCCCAAGCCTCCAATTTGTCTAGATCACTCTGGACCCTATCCCTACCCTCCAGCATATCCATCTCCCACCCAGTTTAGTGTCATCCACGAACTTGCTGAGGGTGCAATTCATCCCATCCTCCAGACCATTAATGAAGATGTTGAACAAAACCGGCCCCAGGAGTAATACCGGCTGCCAACTAGATGTCGAGCTGTTGATCACTACCCGTTGAGCCCAAAGATCTATCCAGCTTTCTATGCACCATATAGTCCATTCATCCAATCCATACTTTTTTAACTTGCTGGCAAGAATACTGTGGGAGACCATATCAAAAGCTTTGCTAAAGTCAAGATATATCACATCCACCGCTTTCCCCATATCCACAGAGCCAGTTATCTCATCATAGAAGGCAATCAGGTTGCTCAGGCATGACTTGCCCTTGGTGAATCCATGTTGACTATTCCTGATCACCTTCCTCTCCTCCAAGTGCTTCAAAATGGATTCCTTGAGGACTTACTCCATGATTTTTCCAGGGACTGAGGTGAGGCTTGCCGGTCTGTAGTTCCCTGGATTCTCCCTCTTCCCTTTTTTAAAGATGGGCACTATATTTGCCTTTTCCAATCGTCTGGGACCTTCCCCGATCACCATGAGTTTTCAAAGATAATGGCCAATGGCTCTGCAATCACATCAGCCAACTCTCTCAGCAGCCTCACATGCATTAGATCCGGCCCCATGGACTTATGCATGTCCAGCTTTTATAAATAGTCCTTAAACTGTTCTTTTACCACTGAGTGCAGCTCACCTCCTCCCCATACTGTGCTGCCCCCTGCAGCAGTCTGAGAGATGACCTTGTCTGTGAAGATGGAGGCAAAAAAAAGCATTGAGTACTTCAGCTTTTTCCCCATTATCTGTCACTAGGTTGCCTCCCCCATTCAGTCAGGGTCCCACACTTTCCCTGACCACCTTCTTGTTGCTAACATACCCGTAGAAACCCTTCTTGTTACTCTTCTCATCCCTTGCTAGCAGCAACTCCAGTTGTATTTTGGCCTTCCTGATTACACCCCTGCATGCTCAAGCAATATTTTTATACTCCTGTCCAAGTGTCCACTTCTTGTAAGCTTCCTTTTTGTGTTTAAGCTCACTGAAGATTTCACTGTTAAGCCAAGCTGGTCGCCTGCCATATTTGCTATTCTTTCTGCACATCGGGATGGTCTTTTCCTGCGCCCTCAATGTGTGTGTGTGTGTGTGTGTGTGTGTGTGAGAGAGAGAGAGAGAGAGAGAGAGATATTGTGTGTTACAGGAAGTGAGTGACAGTGTTTATTAGAGTCCGGGGGTGAATGGTACATCTCCGTGTGAGGGTCAGAGTTAGAGTGGATTCATGGATTCCAAGGCCAGAAGGGACCTTTGTGATCATCTAGTCTGACCCCTGTAGAACACAGGCCAGAGAACTGCCCCCAAAATAATTCCTACAGCAGATCTTTCAGAAAAACATCTAGTCTTGATTTAAAAAGTGTCTGTGATGAAGAATCAATGCTGGCCCTTGCGAACGTGTCCTAGTGGAATGTGTCAGGGCGAGGGTTGCCAGCAATGGATTTAAAAAATACAGGACAGACCTCCCCAGTCCTGACTTGAGTCTCTGGGGGCGAGTCACTTCACCGCGCCCGTCCTTCCTAGAATCTCTCTCTCCAGCTCTGGGCACTGCAGGGATCCCCAGGTGTCAGGTGCTTGGCTGGGCAGCTGCTGAGGCTCCTGTCCAGGTTCCCCGCGGCTGCAGGGAGCTGAATGAAAAAAGCTAATGCAGTCTTGGGATGCATTAGGTGAGGTATTTCCAGTAGAGATAAGGAGGTGTTAGTACCGTTATACAAGGCATTGGTGAGACCTCATTTGGAATACTGTGTGCAGTTCTGGTCTCCCATGTTTAAGAAGGATGAATTCAAACTGGAACAGGTACAAAGAAGGGCCACTAGGATGATCTGAGGAATGGAAAACCTGTCGTATGAAAGAAGACTCAAGGAGCTTGGTTTGTTTACCTTAACCGAAAGAAGGCTGAGGGGAGATATGATTGCTCTCTTTAAATATATCAGAGGGATAAATACCAGGGAGAGAGAGGAATTATTTAAGCTCAGTACCAATGTGGACGCAAGAACAAATGGATATAAACTGGCCATCAGGAAGTTTAGACTTGAAATTAGATGAAGGTTTCTAACCATCAGAGGAGTAAAGTTCTGGAACAGCCTTCCAAGGGAAGCAGTGGGGGCAAAAGACCTATCTGGCTTCAAGATTAAGCTAGATAAGTTTATGGAGGGGATGGTTTGATGGGATAACATGATCTTAGGCAAGGTTAATTAATTGCCATCAGTGGTAAATAGAACTAATGGTCAGTGATGGGATGTTAGAAGTTACTACAGAGAACTTTTTCCTGGGTGTCTGGCTGGTGAGTCTTGCCCACATGCTCAGGGTTCAGCTGATCACCATTTTTGGGTTCGGGAAGGAATTTTCCTCCAGGGTAGATTGGCAGAGGCCCTGGAGGTTTTTCGCCTTCCTCTGCAGTGTGGGGCACGGGTCACTTCCTGGAGGATTCTCTGCATCTTGAAGTCTTTAAACCATGATTTGAGGACTTCAATAGCTGAGACATAGGTGAGAGGATTATTCCAGGAGCGGGTGGGTGAGATTCTGTGGCCTGCATTGTGCAGCAGGTCAGACTAGATGATCATAATGGTCCCTTCTGACCTTAAAGTCTATGAGTCTATGAGTCAGAAGCTGCAGGTGCTGAAACCGGTGTGTGAACAGGAGGATGGCAGCAGCTGGAGAAGGCTGTGCTGCAACCAGAGGGATACAATTTCAGATTTTAATGTGGGGAGGAGGAAATTACAGCAGGGTCCCAGGGATGGGTGGCCAGGCCATATTTGAGTGGTGTTGTGGCCCCATGCGCCGGATCACATTGCCAGCCAGCACCGTTTTGCACAACGAAGTGCAGGAGTGCCGCTCTGTTCTGGATTTCAGGTGCCAGAATGATGCCCTGCACCGCTCTGCCACTACTATAACCCTGATTGAAATATGGGATAAAAGGCGTCCCATACTGATTTAATACAGGCTGGGCAATTCTTTATTTAAATAAGGGACGTCCCTCATGATATGGGACTGTTGCCACCCTAGTCAGGGCGTGCATGAAAGATCAATGAGTCTGCACGTAAGTCTTTAGTAGACCCGCTCAATCAACCGCCGGTGGATCGATTGCAGAACATCGATCCTGGCTGTAGTGTAGACCTGCCCTTAGTAGGGGATGGAAAAGAGTCTCTGAATTCTGGCCTGATCTAAGCAGTCATGGAGGAGGCTGCTAAATACACTACACCCCACATAGTCAAACGGCCTTACTTGCATTAGGGATTTTAATATACAAATATAGTCCCATGCATCAAAACCTAGTGATTTATTACTATCTAGTGTCCCATCTATCGATCTGTCTCTAATATTTATCGGGGGCGTCTCTCTGTTGTCAGCCTGTCAAGATAGGCTGAACACTGTATGCAACATAACACTTTAAACAAAACAATTGGTTTATTTCCATCTGTCCACAGCCTGGGCTCCGTTTGACTAAACATTAACAACACACAGTAATCAGCAAAGTTAATTCCACCTTGCCTTCCCACCCCCACAGCCAAAATGAAGTTTGACTCACTCCCTCTGAGTTGCTTTCCTTTTTTCTGGTGTGGCTCAGCATGCAAAAAACCAGCCTCCAGTTACAGCACGATTTGAAGGTTAACTCAGCGACCTTCATCTGGCTCCTAGGAGGGATAATGATCTTGTGCTCTAATCAACAATGCAGACTCCTTTTGATACCAAAATAGCAACTGTTAAGTAAAGCCGCTTTTTGCCATTTCTTTCTTTCTTTCTTTTCTCCTTTCCCTTTTTCCTTAGTCCGCGCGCAGAAGCTTGGAAAGCAATGGGAAATCATGCAAACTTGAAATGGGCAGGAGAAAGTCTTCAATTAGACTGCTGATCAAATTCCAATTCAATTAGTTAGGTGCCAGTGTTATGTTAGTTATGGAGAGGATCCTAGGGAGGAAAGGTGGCAACCCTGTTAAAAGGATGTGTCTCCTCGCTGCAGCTGGATATGTATATGCACCCGGTGGAGGACGGAGATAATGGCATTGCTGTACTTTGCAGAGCATGCTGTTGTTTTAGTTCCCATTCATGGCAGGGCCATAGAAGCTTTGCCCTCCCATTCCTCTCTGGCACCAAGGTCTAGAGGTAATAACACCCAGCCGTTCTTCAGAAATCTTATTTACAGTTCCCTTTGCATAATCCAGAGAGCAGGCTGCTTGTTTTTTTTTTTTAAAGGCAGTTAAGTCATTGCTATTTCAGTCTCCAACACAATGAGAGTTATTATCGCTAGAGCTGGACTCCAACTGGAATCAATGAAGAATGAACAGAACTTCCTGTGCACCCCTGTGAGAGAGTCAATATTATTATCCTGGTTTTACAGATTGGGAAACTGAGGCACAAAGGGCTAGGGGAGACATTTCCCAATGCTTAGAGCTCACTGCATGCTTCATCTAGGGCACCGAATGTGGTTGGGTGCCCAAGGGATTTCCATGATGGGTTTGCAGCCGTTCTCTCCACCCCAGAGAGCACCGGGCGAGTGGGCCACGAGGATGGTGTCAGAATATGTATTAGGAGCTGAGTGATCCGTCTTCAGTGGACCCCACATGCTCAGTCAAGTGCTGTTGACTACGGGCCTGTCTCGACTAGGATATGAGGTGAATCTTTAAAAAGTGTTAGCGAAGACTTTGGAAATAACCTGTTTCAAGATGCTAGTGCAGACGGCAAGTTATCGAACGTGCATTAGCTGGTGGAGAGGATCTCTAGGAGGGCTCACTTTACCGAGTAAATGCTACACACTCACTTGCACCAGAGAGCCCTGCATTCAGTGATGCTGACTGCCAGGGGCTGTTTGCCATGAGATGTGCCTGGGCAGTGTCTCTGTGCAGCATGGGTCACTGTGCAGTGCCACCGTTTCTAGAGGGACCTGCACAATTGCCTTAGGGACAAGAGGGCAGAACACCTGGAGGGGATATCGTCCAACTGTTCTTAGTCCAGTCCTCGCTGCTGAGACTAGCAAATTTCTGGTGAATCCAGGTGGCCAATAGATCTCTTGGCACAGCCAGGAGAGTTCTCCTTCCCCTGCCCTGCTGAAGCTAGCACTCTGCTGAGTCGGCTGGCACCTTTCTTTGAACAGCTCAAGAGCAAGGTTGGCAGGTGATTATTGTGCAGGGTGTATGGTTGACCTCTCATGGCCAAAGAAATGCTGACGTGTATTCTCTCCAGGTGGAATCTCTGGTTTCCATGGTCCGGTCTCCCTGTGCCTGCACCCGAGCCCTTTATACACCGAGAACATCCACCTGCCTCCCATGTCTCAGCTGCAATTCCCAGAGCTGAGCTCACTGTGCTGTGACAGTGGAGTTCGCTCCTCCGCTGTGCTGTAGGCTGAGGATATTTGTGGATGTGGTTTTCCATCATCACCTAAAGGGTATCTTTTTGGAGTGCAGAACCCTCTTCCCATTCATGCAACAGCTTTTCCGGGCCTCAGGTGAGCAGCTTGACAACCACCATCTTGACCTACACCAGGGATTGGTGCTAAGGAGCCATTTTTTCAAGATAACAAACTCACACCCTCTGTGGATTGATTATGGGGGGGGGGGGTGCATAGCACACACTGACCCCCACTACATGGCCCTTACTCATACTTACCCTACACTTCAGTTGGAGTTTTGCCTGAGTAGTGGCTGACTAAATACAGAGTATGGACCTCAGGATCTGACCTGTTGCCTTGTATTACTGTACAACACTTTAATTGCCTGTACAACAGCATGCACACTAAGGGTGCTAGTGAAATAATAATTAGTAATAAATAATGTATTCCCAATTAACAGATAACAAAATGGAGACACAGAGAACCCCTGGCAAAAGGAGGCAGAATTGTAGCTGTTAGAATGGACATGTGCTTTGTATATGAGAACTGAATGTACAGGAAGAGGCATGTGAAATGGCTGAGCTAGATTCTGTTTTCTTGTTGTTAGTAGTGTAAATAACATCTAACTGTTCATCGGTAGATTGCAAAGTGCTTTACAAAGGAGAGTAATATCCTGAGCCCCATGTTACGAGTACGGAAACTGAGGTACAGAGAGCAGAAGTGCCTTGCTCACTGTCTCCAGCAAGCTAGTGGGAGAGCCAGGAACAGAATCTAGGTTTTCTGCTTCCCAGCTTAGTGCATTATCAATTAAGCTAACCTGCTTCCTCGAATAACTTCCTTGACATCAATGGAGTCACTTCAGATTTGCAACAGACTAACTGAGATCAGTTGGCCAGAACCTCAGCTCATGTATCTCCATTTAAGTCACTTACATCAGCTGAAGATCTGGCCCTGGGTGTGCGTCTTTGTGTATGCATGGTATAGAGGTGCCTCTGTGTAGATGTGAGGGGTAGATGTGAGGAGTGGTTGGACGCTGGCGCCTAAAAGCACAGGGAGGGAGTGTGAGGCTACGCAGCTGCCTGTGTGTTTTGTGTGTGTGAGTATTTCTTGGTCATCATCAGATAAGGGCTGAATGATAGATGGAGATTTTATTGATTTAATAGTCCCTCTTTGTGCCAAGCATTCTACATTTGGATAAAAGGAGCTATAAATCTCTCCAGATGGAATGCTACTCTGCTCTGTCTTTCTCTCCTTTCTTACCCCCTTTTAGTGAGATCTTACTCAAAAATACAGCAGGGGAAATGAGGATGAATCATAACATCTGTGGAACAGCCCAGATAAGCCATAATTTGCATTTTCATGTGATAATTTGCCACTCTTGACGTTTTCAGAATACCTTTAGAACCACATTAATTCTGTCACCATAAACTCCAGCATGGGGAGACAGTAACCAGGAGAATGGGAATTCAAGTGGCAGGTTTAATTTCCTTTGCCAGGTCCTGAATGGCACCGAATGTATAGCAAGCTGGTATCTGAGTATGAATTTAACCTTTTGGAGACCATCTCACACAGCCTTTATTAATTTTGTGGTAAATTCTATGGTCCCAAACAATATGCAGCTCATGATTTGCTAAGCCTGCTGTGGGACAGATCCCCAGGGCCCTTAATATTCTCCTTCCCCATGATTTATATAAGGACACTGGAACAGAGCTGGCATCAGTGGAGGAATTGTATAATTAAGGTAAATAAACATGACAGACAAAAGGATCAGTTTGGGGAAAACCTATTCCAGTGTCTCTTGCTATAGTTATTGGAATAATTACCCGTTATGGTTTATTTTTAGATGGCGCTAGTGCTACAGAAGGGAGCTGGCTTGACAGCCCTAGAAAATGATGCCCTCTCTCTGCAAAACTAGCTCCCCATTCTTCCTGCTGTCCTAGCAATACACTATAACCGTAACTGGGAAAACCACTTCATGGGGAAAACCCCTTCTAACTTTAGCCTAGTCTCCGCGCAGCATTCTACAGCTGTGATAGAAAGACTCATGTTGGACAACCCTCAGCTGGACATGTTCTGTTGGGATAAGCACTAGCAGTGGATGAGCCTGATGCTCTGAGTTTGGGTTTTGATTGCTAAATTCACCCCATCTGACCTATCACTGATTTCTGTTGCAACAACAGGACAACTGTCTAAAGTTGTCCAGAAGGCCTCCTACATCATCTTCTTTTAATGGGTACATTCTAGGCAGGGTTTCAAGGTCAGATGGGACTGTTCTGATAATCTAGTCTGACCTCCTGCATAACATGAGCCAAATATTTCCACCCGTGAGTCCCTCATCGAGCCCAGTAACTTGTGGTTGAATGTTATAGGCAGGTTGATTTAGGAAATATACAGATCCAAGAAAATATTCACCAAACGTTTTCCTACTCCAAAAAACCCATCCCAACCAGGGTCATCTTTCCCCCTGAACAATACATTAGCCACATGGGTCCACTAATTATACAAACCAGTCACTCTTGTTTATTTTAAGTGACTATAACTCACATGGCTATTGATTAAGCATCTGATCCTGAGGCCATTGAAGTCCAGGGCAAATATCCTCATTGATTGCAGTGGCCCAGGATCAAGCCCCAAAGTAACATCTTTCTAAAATATGTTCTCTATGGTTGGCAATCCTGTGTGATACTGAACACTTCTGGAGAGGTGCTGAGTGCTCTCGGCTCCCACTGGCCCTCATAACATATAAATGAAATCAGACGTGAGACAATCTTCATTACAAGCCAGATTTTGACACCTCCCCCCTCTACCTTTGAAAGAAAAAACTCAATGTGGCATAAAATTTCACCTCTAGGGGATTTGTGCTGAGCATTTTTTGTTTTGTTTTTCGGTTAATTAGTATGGAGTAGTGCAATCTTGTGCACTATTGTGCAAACTATTGTGCACGTGTCTATGGGAAAGGGAAGCCTCAAGAGAAAGTAGGCTAGCGAGACATTGAGACAGACAGAGTTTCCCTGAGTGAGAAATGAAATCCACTTTCTTCATGCGTTATGTTCTTGATGTGACAATTTAATACAATTTCACTCAAAGACTTGAGACGCCCAGCTTCCTTCAGAAGACTGCAACTGGAAAGGTCGTTCTTGAGTTAGGGGACTCTGATAAGTGATGGCTTTTCATTTCCATGACAATTGTGCTAATGTATTTATCCACTCTCCGCCCACCGCCCAAACCCAGCAACTTCCAATCAGCAGAAAGCACCATCCTTGTGATATACCCCAGTCCTCAGTGAGGGCTAGTGCATAGGGCTGTGTTTAGTCAGTTGGAAGGCATTTTCTTTAGTTATTGGAGATGGTCACAACACATCAGATGCAGGGTGGTTGAGTGGACCATGCCAGACTGGAAGTCAGAAGGGCTATTTTTCCCTTTGCCGCTGTCCAGCTGTGTGACTTTTGGGGTAAATCTGTGGGCCTCAGCTCTGCCATCTCTCAAATGGAGATAACAACACTTACCCACTCTTGTAAAGCGCTTTGAGATCTACAGTGAGGAGAAAAGTGAAGGGTGGTTATGTGCTGCAACTTCTTGTGCAAGGGCCCAGTGACAGTTACAGACTTGTGACCATACGGCTGCCTCTTTAAGCGACGGTTTGGGTTTGGTTTCTCCCTTTGAGGTTCAGCTCTTTTTCCCATTCTGGGCTTTGCTGTTTTGTGTGGCGAGAGCAGGTGTGAGGTGAAGGCTGGGTGGAAGGCAGCGTGTTCTTCTTTTGTTTTCTTTTTTCTCTCTGTAATTTCTCTCTCTCTCTCTCTCTCTCTCCTTCTAACCTCCCCTGCAAAAGTCAGAAAAGGGCAAATATGCAAATGCCTGTGTGTGAAAGCTACTGGTGGGGATTGCTGGGCTACAGATGACTGGACAAGCCAGATTAGCCAAACCCTGCTGGAGGCTAACAAATAGGAATCTGGAATCTAGAAAGGAAGGATTGTCTAGTGGTTAGGGCACTTGCCTCAGGCTCAGAAGTCCTCTTCAATTCCCTGCTTTGCCATAGACTCCCTGTGTGACCATGCACAAGCACCTGGATCCACAAAGGGGACTTTGATGTCGCAATGCTGAGCATCACAACACCTAACCTTTAGGCATCTCGAAGATCACAGGAACACACTGTGACCCACAAAACCTGGGTTAGGTGCTCAGGCTCCCTAATCAATGAATGGGGAAATACGGGGGGCCTTAGAATGGGATCCACAAAGCCAGCATAGGCAGGGAGCCATCCAAGCTGGGTGTGCTTGGAGCTGCCATCTTCACACAAAACAAACCTGGGGGACAGAGACAGAATTGGAATGGCTTTATAGCCCAGTGGTTAGGGCACTCATCTGAGAAGTGACTGTGTCCTGTTCAAATCCCTTCTTCTCAGCAGGCAAAGGGGGGGACGTGAATCTGTCTACATTCAGGGTGACTACCCTAATCACTGGGCTCAAGGTTATAAGGAAAACAGACTCATCTCACCAGAGCCGTAACTAGGAATTTCGGCGCCCAAGGCAGGGGCGCAGAAATTCCTAGGGGCTTACCCTCCGCCGAATTGCCGCCGAAGCCGCAGCGCCGGCGGACCTCCCGCAGGCAAGCGGAAGCGGCTTCGGCAGCAGTTCAGTGGACGGTATTTTTAGCAGCCGCCGAAGCCGCTTCCGCTTACCTGCAGAAGGTCCGCCGGTGTGTGTGGAGAAGGCCCCCTCCGCCGAATTGCTGCTGAAGCCGCAGCACCGGTGGACCTCCCGCAGGCAAGCGGAAGCGGCTTCGGTGGCAGGGCGGAAGTGCTGCCAGAGAAGTGAAGGCCAGAGAACTTTGTGCCCCAGCTCTCTATTTGTAACATGAAGATTCTAGTCATGCTCTACTTCACAAGGTTTGTTGTGGGGATGAAGACCCAGGTGGTGGGAGCCATAAAAGTACCTGAGGGATCTAGATAGCATCCAGAGAGTGGTACTGAAAATGATTAGAGATATGGAAAGACTGGGCCTGTTTAGAGACTCAAAGAAGACCTGAAAGAGGCATGTAAATTAAAGAATGATAGAAGGTAAATGTGGGTGCTTCTCTTTATCTTTTTCTCATAATGTAAGGACAAGACCCTATGAAAATAAAGCCAACAAAATTAACACTGTCCTTACACACTGCCCTGCCAACCTGTGGAGCTCACTGCCACAAGATATCAATGAGGCCAAGAGTTTGGGGTTCGAAGAAGGATTAGAAATTTATGTGACTGTGCAGTTGGAGAACATCCACAATTGCTTTAGAGAGGATAAAAGCATTCTATGGTATAGAAATCTTCATGCTTCAGGGCATAAGTCAACCTCTAACTGGGGGGCTAGGAAGAAATGTCCTCTATTGGCAGGTTATTATAGTATGAGATTTCTTGCACCTTCTTCTGAAGTATCTGGAACTAGCTGCTGTTGGAGACAGGATGCTGCACTACATGGGCCTGATCCAGTCTGGCCTTTCCTGTGTTCCTGAAATATTCCTGAGAGCAGTTGCTTTCAAGGGGGAGCGAGAGAACGAAGCACATTCACAAATGGATTTCTTGGAAAGAAATCCTGCAGAACTAGCAGAAGGGTAAAGAGAAGTAACCATGGCAACCACCACCTCCGCTGCCACCGACTGCAGCATGTGAAAAACAGAAAAAGGAAATAGCTTAAAAAAAACGGGGGGCTTGTTTATAGGGGGGAATTGTCCAAGTAACTATTCTGCAATTGCTATTCTGGAATAGCTACCTGTGTGTCCCCATGTGGACACTCCATTCTGGAATAAGTCGTTTTACTGCAGAATAATTAGCATGCTCATAAGTGCACTAATTCATTTGGAATAGAATGCCCACAGGGGGCGCTATTCTGCAAAAGGTATTCTGGTCAATCTGCCCATGTAGACAATCCCAAAATGTCCAAAGCACCGCACTGGGAGTCAGGACTCCTGGGTTCTATCCCTGACTCCCACAGACCCTTTTTAATGGTGTATGTCTCCGGTTGTAGCCATGATGGATAGTAAGATATTAGATCTTAACCCTGTCACTGCTGCAAGACTGATCATTGCCAGTTCTGAGCGTCCGACTGGCATCATTTGGAGAGGGGAGGAGGGTAGTTGAGAAAAATCCCACAGTTGCGGGCGGAATGATGACGAACGTGTTGATTTTGTTCTAATGGGCTGCTCTGTGATGCTACTCAGGGGGTTGGAATATTAGAAGTGGGCAGAGTGCAGATGATGTGGACAAAGTGTTATGATAAGGTAAATTTTGACTTTGGTGGGACTGTGTGTGAAGTTAGGTACTACACAGTGTGAGCCAAAGTATCAGAATCTGGCCCTTTATGCTGTGCAGGTGTGAAAATGGCTGCACACCCAACCCATTCCCTTGGACTTTACGATTCAGATACAGTGGGGACTTACTCCAGCACTACCCTTTGTTTGCTTTTAAAAATTTGGTGGGGGATTTGGCAAAACCTAATCCACCCCATTTCCCTCCCTCACTTATACACTTCTGTCTAATCTGTTTGAGCCATCAATCCATCCACCTATTGCCCTGCCACTACCAGTCCTGGAGGGTGAAGTCCATTGAATAGCACTGCGTTGCTGTTGATAAAATCAACCCCAAATGCTCCCTTCCTACAGGACAGGTGGATTTTTAACTCCCCAAGACTGTAGCTTGCTGTCTCTCTGCCTGCCGATTACAAACCTTGGCCGGGCCTGAGGGTAATAGAAGTAAAATATTGTCTGAGGGGGAAAAACCCCAGCTCCTGAGATCCTGGTATTCTCTAGGACAGTGGTCCCCAAACTTTTTCTTTTGTGCCCTGCCTTACCTGTAATGGAATTTGCCCACACCCTGCTAGGGAACTGGAGGCCGGGGCTGGAGCTGCAGCTGGGGCCAGAGGCGGGGGTGGGGGTGGTAGCGGGGCAGAGTGGGGCTGAGTGGCGCTCCCTTCCTGCTCAGGCCCTGCTGCACCCCCGGAACATTCCTTGGTGCCCCTAGGGGGCACACCCCACATTATGGCCTTCATTCCATCCCCTTTGTCATCCCCAGAGCCGGCTCCAGGCACCAGCAAAACAAGCTGGTGCTTGGGGCGGCACATTTCTAGGGGCGGCATTCTGGCACTGGCCATGCCGCTCCTAGAAATGTGCCCCAGGCAGCCGCCCCAACTCACCTCCGCTCTGCGCCGCCGGCTTTCGCGTGCCGCCGCCGGCTCAGCTTCTCCCCGAGCGGCGGCGCGCGAAACAGCTGTTTCGTGCGCCGCTTCTCCCTCTCCCTCCCAGGCTTAAGAGCCTGGGAGGGAGGGGGTGAAGAGAACCCTAGCGGCCGCGACACCCAGGCATGGTGTCTGGGAGGCATGCTCCTCCCAGGCATGCCCTGCTCACCCCGGCGCTCCGGCCTGGGGAGAGCGGGGCAGCCTCACTCCCCGCCGGCTGGGGAGAGCGGGGCCGCGGGCATGCCCCGCTCGCTCCCCGCCGGCAGGGGAGAGCGTGGCCACCGGCATGCCCCGCTCGCTCCCTGCCGGTGGGGGAGTGGGGCCATGGGCAGAGAGGGGCGGGGAGGGTTGTTTTGGCGGGCATTGTGGGGGTTGTTTTTTTTGCTTTGGGGGCGGTGTTTGGGATGTTGTTTTTTTGCTTGGGGCGGCAAAAACATTAGAGCTGCCCATGCTCATCCCAGTAGGAGCAGGCTTTGAAGACAGGGTTGTCTGTGTGACCCTCTGAATGCAATCAGTCCTTCAAAAGAGGATGGTCTCGTGGTCAAGGGCTAGGCCTCAGCAGATGTGGGTTCAACTCCCTACTCCTCTATGACCTCAGGCAAGTCACTTAGGGCAAGATTTTCAAAAGTGGTGAGAGATTTTGGGTGCCCAACTTGAGATACCTGGAAGAGTCTTGATTTTGGGAAAGCCACCTGCCCTCTGAAAACCTGGTCTCTTTCCCATGTCTGAGGTGAGCAGCCAAAATTCAAGACACCCCAGATCACTAGCTACAATTGAAAAATCTTAGCCTCAATCTTTTAGTGCCATTGTTCCCCATCTGTAAAAGTGAGGATAATAACACTTGCTCTCTCCCACCCTTTGCCTGTCTTGTCTATATAAAATATAACCTCTTTGTAGCAGAGACTGTCCCTTACTCGGAGTATGTATAGCACACCAGCAGATTGGGGCCCTGATCTCATTTGGAGCTGGTAACAATGCTGATTCCTGCTACCAGCACCAGCTCCTTGGAACAGACATATTGCCCTTCAATGCCCATACCAGACATCAGTGATAAGATCTGGTGTTAAACTATTGCTGTCCGCTTGGGAAGCCACTGCCAAATATGTACTTTTGGTCCCTCAACTGAGCGTTAAGCAAGGAGATTTTAATCAAAATAAATCCCTAGGGCTAATAAATGCAGAGGAGTATCTGCAGGGACAAACTAAATCATTTTCTGTATATTGTTTGACTGTCATTGTTTTACTGCCATATAAACACTTATATATTAAAGAAAATTTTTTAGCAGCTGTAAGTAATACATAAAGGTTTGTTGTATAAAAATGAATTATGCAAATATGATCTCTCTTCTTGTGAGTGTAATAATAAAAATGTAAAATAAATCTTAATAACATGTCTCTAACTAAAAATGCTAGGGGGCAGAGAGGGGAAAGAAAGGGGGGGTCAATTCATATGTTTATTATTGAATCCAGCGCTGACTCCAACATGCCTAATGTTCTTGGAAAAATTGAAACATCTAATGTCAAATAAGATCTCCATGGTCTAATTCTTCATTCAGAGCCCTGGGGGATAATGTATCCAACGTGACAATCCAATAAGCTTTCACATCTTCATCCATTTGTTACCGTGAAAGCCCCCACACCTCTGCTTAGAAATAAAAAAATACCTTTAAAACATCATTATTTCTTCCATTGTAATAAATTTCACTGAAGCAAAGGGTGTAATTTAAAAAAGGGATGGGGAAAGGAGGAACGGCTTATGGATTGTCCAGAATAGTATCTATCTATCTATCTATCAATCTATCTCCAAAGGGTGTTGTAAAATTTCATCTTTACTTATCAAAATTTTCCTTGTGGCACATTGGCTTCCATAAAGCTTCGGACAGTTGTAGTGGGGGACAAATAGCGACTGAAAAGGTCAGATGAGATAAGGCAGCATCCTGTGATAAGAATAATTGAATCTTAGGCTCCCATGCACTGTCAGGAACAGATTCCTCTCCTATGTGTACAGCAATGCCTGACGGGTCAGGTGCATTGTGGGTGCATTCTCCTCCTTTGAAGCATCAGGTAGTGGCCAATACCTGAGGCAGGATGCCATGCTAGATAGACCATTGATCTGATCCAGTCAATGGAGACAGACACTGTGTTAGATGAACAAGTCACCTGATCCATTATGGCAGGATGACAGCTATCAGAATAGATCATCCCCTGATCTGATCTGCTATGAGAGGGGATGAGGTACTAAAACAAATGGACCAAGGGTTGGGTGCAGTATGGCAGGAAGCAGGATATCAGTATAGAGGGGCCAGTGCTTTAAACTGGTACTGCAGGAATCAGGGAACTGACCTAGATCAGTGGTCCTCAACCTTTCCAGACTACTGTACCCTTTTCAGGAGTCTGATTTGTCTTATGTACCCGCAAGTTACACCTCACTCAAAAACTACTTGCTTACAAAATCAGACATAAAAATACAAAAGTGTCGCAGCACACTCTTACTGAAAAAATTGCTTACTTTCTTATTTTTACCATATAATTATAAAATAAATCAACTGGAATATAAATATTGTACTTACATTTCAGTGTATACAGCAGTATAAACAAGCAATTGTCTGTATGAAGTTTAAGTTTGTACTAACTTTACTAGTGCTTTTTATGTAACCTGTTGTAAAACTAGGCAACTATCGAGATCGGTTGATGTAGCCCCTGGAAGACCTCTGTGTACCCCCAGGGGTACATATACCCCTGGTTGAGAACCACTGACCTAGATGAATGAGTGGTATGACCTTATATGTATCAGCGGGCTGGATCATAGGCAGTCATGCCTAGTGGTCAGAGTGGGAGTCAGGCCTAGGGGTCGGAGGCCAAATGTCAGAGTCAAGGGTTGAGGCAGAGTTGGGGTCAGGAGTCAGAGCTGAGGGTTGGAACTGGATTACCAGGAGTCAGGGAAGGCAGGAGCCGGGCTGGAACTGGACGGGAACAAGGCTGGGTGCAGAGCAGGATCTGGGCTGGAGCGGTGGAGGAGCAAAGCAGGAGCAGGGTTTGGCGAGATGAGCACCGGGATGCGGAGAGTGTGTGGGGGTGTGCATTGAGCAGTCAGCGAGCTGCTGCTGCTAGGTTTAAGAACTGGTCTGCTGGCTTCCTCAGGCAGGGCGGTCCATCAGGCATCTTAGCTGGCTTAGGACATCAGAAATACTGAGCGTGCCTTACCCCCGACCCTGTGGCATGAATTAGGTTACCAGGATATATGGACCACTACTCTGATCCAGTCTAATTAATCCAGCATTTCTCAAACTGGGGGTCCCGACCCAAAAGAAGGTCACAAGACTATTGCAGCTGGTCGTGTGAGCTGCGGCTGCTGGCTGATTGCCCAGCTCTGAAGGCAACGCAGATGTGAGAGTGGCATGGTATGGGGCGGGGGTGTGGTCACAGCCTGAAATATTTTCAAAGGGGGTGTCCCAGCAAAAAAAGTTTGAGAACCCCTTATCTCTTTGGAGATGAATGGAAACTTGGTTAGCTTCCCAGAAAGGACGGTGTTAGATGTTTGGTCATGGAAATACTGGTGAGAGGTTGGACTCCGTGGGGGCTGCCTGCTGTGTTTTGGAACCCATGAAAGATGGGCAAAAGCTGCAGAGTTCTGAACTGGGTCTGAACTTCCTAAAGCTGGGGTACTTTTGTTTTGGTCCCTGATAGAGAGGTCAGCGGTGCATCCATCTGTCCTCCTTCGACTTTATAGCTTTTGTCCCGGATGCTTGCAGTATCTACCAGTTGTGATTCAGAATGTGGGATTCTAATACTGGCTTGTGTTGCTGCTCCTGCTCCCAGGGGAGGTATAAAATTAGAAGAGGAAAGTCTCTCTTGTGCTCCCTGCCGAGATATAAAGCTAACAATATGCTGTGCTATCAAGGTTGCCCACACGTTAGCACATCCACATCAAGGTACACAGCAGTCTTTAGCTGCCTTTGGCCAACGTGCAGATCAGTCTATCCCCTGGCCCATTAAGGAAGTGTTAATCGTTCTTTTGAGACAAGTTTTCCTGACAGGTGGAGTGGTAATCCTGACACCAGCTTGAATCCTAGGCTTGCAGCCTTCAATAGGAATGTAAAGAGGCTGTGAAATAATAAAGCAGTGTGAAGCTTTCGTTTTGAAACCCCAAACCATGCAAAGCTTTTGAGGTGTGGGAACTTGTAGCAAACACCAAAACTTGGGCTAGGCTCACTGGGAAGTAGGTGAACAACTGAGAACTTTTGAATGAACTTGGGGCCTGGTTTTGAGCAAGTCTGGCCCAGAGTTTCAAAAAGAGGCTTTGGTCAAGTTCTAAGTGAGCCTAAGGCCTAGTCTTGAGCCAGCCTGGGGCAAAGTTATATGGAAATATCAGGGCCAAATTCTGACTCACTCAGTTGACAACGCCTAGTTGTCAATGAGTCTCAGGTGAAGTTACAGTGAGAGACAAGGGGCAAGTATTGAGAGATCCTGAGGCCTAGTCTTGAACAAGCCTGTGGCTAGGGTTCAAGTGAGTCTGAGGTTTGGGGTGAACCTTGGGATGGAGTTTCACAGAGACTAAGGCCAAGTTCTGAGAGAGGGGCAGAGTTTCAAAGGGGTCCAGGGCCTAGTTTCCACTGAGATCCATGTAATGTACTGGCTTTGTGTGTGAGAGAGTATGGAGGTGGTTTCTAGTGGCTGCCTGGAGAGAAGATAAGGAATCTACTACTTTGGGAATCGACAAAGGGTCCTGTGGCACCTTATAGACTAACAGAGGTATTGGAGCATAAGCTTTCGTGGGTGAATACCCACTTCTTCTTCTTGCATCCGAAGAAGTGGGTATTCACCCACGAAAGCTTATGCTCCAATACCTCTGTTAGTTTATAAGGTGCCACAGGATCCTTTGTCGCTTCTACAAATCCAGACTAACACGGCTACCCCTCTCATACTTTGGGAATGAATGTATCCCCATGAACTGTGTGTGGATTCCTCTGCCCAGGTTAGCTGCTTCCATTGTAATGCTCCCGCTTTCCCCAGGAGCCCACAGGACACTTCCAGCAGTTCCAGGTGAATTCAATGATGGGGAAAGGGGTTGGACATTGATGGGGCCCAGGTAAGAGTGGGTGGGCTCAGGGTGATGCTGGGAGAGAATGTGCATGGTCTCCCCACTCCATGCGCAGACTTACCAAGGGAGATAAGACCATCCCAGACTGTCTTATCTTTCTGCAACCAAACACTCCCTCCAGGAGGTGTGTCTGGGACAGCTGTCAGCTGCAGAAGCCCTGCCAGTGAAGCTCCTTAAAAACAGTGGGAGGAGAAGGTAACCAAGGACAGTGATCCAGTATGGAGGGAGAGGGTTCTGGCCTCCACTGATCTCCCAGGATTCAGGACGTTTGTGGCCTATTTCACAGCAGGGGTGCGGGAAATTCCTGGGGAAATTCCTGGATCCCCCAGCGGAACAAATGGGATGAAACTCTACGAAGAATTGAGATTTCCTCCACCATAGTCCCCAAATTATTCATTATAGTATTTATTACTTGTGAGCAATCCAGAATGTAAGCAAGTAAAGACATGGCCACCTGCCACAAAGAGCTTACCGTCTAAATGCAGTTCTCATTCCGTTCAAATGCTAGGCACCTGTGTTTCTGGAGCGTGACAGGACAGGTTTATAGCCCCAGCTCCGCAGTGTGCGTGCAATTTATATCCTGAGTATGCTGTCTGCCGCGAATGGATCCCTTACACCAAGAGTGATTTTCAAGCCGGGCCAGGCCTGTTCATGGTTTGGCACTGATACCTGTGTTGAAATGTGGCCAGTTCAAATGAATGTTGCTTTGGGATTGATTCTGAACCTGCAACTCGAGGCGAGAGAAGAGGAAGCGGGCGGGGAGCACCCATGTGGGCTGACAAAAAATGGCTCACATAGACTAAAACGATTGAGCTTCACATGTCTAACCCACTGAATAGGACAGTGGCTCTTTAATTGTTTCTACTTCTAACTTGTCCTCTTTCTCCTGTCCCACCCAATTAATTATTATTATTATTATTTTATTATTTGTATTACCATAGCGCGTAGGAACCCTAGTCAAGGACCAGGACTCCACGGTGCTGGGTCTTGTTGGTGGCTAGTGAGATACAGGAAGTCAGACTATATTATCTGGTGGTCCCTTCTAGCTTGAAATTCTATGGATGGTTCTAAACCCAGAACAAAAGATTGTCGGTCCCTCTCCCAAACCGCTTACAATGTCCGTTCAAGACAAGTGCCAATGGATGGATACAGATGGGGGAGCACAACGAAACAATGAGACAATACTTGTCAGCATGACAGGCAGCAGTCTTGGCCCACCAGTGGCCGAACTGATGTCCATTCATCTGTTGCGTATAGTCTAAATCCTATACTGTGAGCTCTTTGGGTCATGTGGTTGTTTGCTTGTACAGTATAATGGGGCCCTGATCCTGTCTGGAGCCTTTTGGCTCTATACCAGTAATACTAATAAATAATGATAGTGCCTTTGAGACTGTTTAGAGTCCTTTTGTGCTATTGTATAGAAATAATAAACACCTGTGAACTGTGGTCCCCGGGTAACTTTCTGGTGGCCCACTGAGTAAATTGTTCTCTGAGCCAAGCAGCTTGGGGTGAGCGTTGGAAGGAGGGGACTTTCCCCTTACAATGCAATCCTCAGAATGGAAAAAAAGACAGAAAATCCTGGACACAGCAATCATTGGCAGGCTGTGCACTCATTTCACATCAGGCTCATCTTCCTGCCGCACGTTAACAGATATGTATAGACTTCCATCATTTGCACCTAATTTTGCAAAATCAGGACCAAAATCCATGGAAAGACTTGACCAAGCAGCAGAGCCGTAATTTGCCTCTGAATAGCAGGTGAATAGTTATTTGCTCAAGAAAATATTTTTTAAAACATCTCATTAATGCTAATGTAACCGCGGCGCGATAAAAATGCGAAGATAGGGCAATAGCGGGCTAGCAAATTTATTTTGTGAGAGTACCAGGAATATTTTTGGTCTGCGTAAATGATGCTCATTCCGAGAGGGCAGCTGCGTAAAATGAACAACTCTGGGCTCCATGAACCAGAAATGAAAAGATAGAGGCAGGGATGGTCAGGGGGGACGGATGGGTTTCTGGCTTTGCGGAGGGGAGGCAGGCAGATATCAGGGTAGTGAAATTGGCAATGGGGTGACATAGTGAATTGGAGAGTGCTGGACAACTGTGGGGATCGGGTGGGAAAGGGGAGGGGGCTCCAGGTAAAGAATACAGCTCTGTTCCTTTTTGTTTTCTTATTACCCCAGCCTCCCACCCACCTGTGAGCTTGTTGCATCTGTCACTGTTCTGGGCTAGCTGCACCTCTGACCCCTTCTCCAGTCTCTCTGGGTGCACATCCACAGGCACCCCCACAGGTGTCTGGCCTCCTGTCTTTTCCTCCCCTGGGTGGAATCCTGTGATTCTCCCACTCTTAGCCTGGGTCCCCGGCTACAGTATCCTGTGACCCCGTGCTTACTCAGATATCTGACTGGGTTTGGTATCTGTGGTTCTTCCCTTTGGGAGCATGTGACCAGTCGATGACAGTGACCCAAAACAACTTTCTTAGAAGTATTGTTTAATTCACCCTAAGAACCATAGGTGCTGATTTTTATTTTTTCCAGGGGTGCTCCACCCTCTGCCCCGAGGCTTTACCCTCACCCCGCCCCTTTCTCCCTCCACTCCGCCCCCTCTTTGAGGCCCCCCATCCTCTGCTCACTGCTCTCCACCCTCCCCCAAGCCCTTTCCCCAGCCGCCAAACAGCTGATCGGCAGCACCCTGCTGCAGAGCTGTGGCTAGTGGGTGCTGAGCACCCACCGTTTTTTTTCTGTGGGTGCTCCAGCCCTGGAGCACCCATGGAGTCGGCGCCTATGCTAGGAACAAAGCATAGCATAAGAGAAAAAGGATTTTAAAGCAATGAAAGGTTTATATGCATGTCTATTTTAACTAGCCACCTAAGCAGGCCTATCTTACCCGCCCCTTACAGCCCTAACCTCTGGGGGCTGGGACTGCTCCCCTTAGCTCTCTCCTCGAGGGACTGTGTTTAAATCCAACCAACGTTCTTTGCTCTCTCTGCTCACGTGTTTGGACCATCTGCCCATGGTGAGCTGTCCAGGGGGTCAAGTCAGAGCATCAAGGAAAATGGCTCTTTCATTGTCTCTCAAGGAGCGGCTGTGAAGTATATGTTAGGAAACCTCCGTTGTCCTGGGTGCATTTCCTGACTTTCCTATTATTATATATATACATTCACTTTATATGAGAGCTGGGCAAATAACTGATTTTTCAGGTGACTGGAAGTTCCGAAAAATTGAAAAAAAAATTGGTTCAACCTTCACCAAATCCGCTTCGTTCGAGCTGAAATGAACCATTTCATATCTGGGCTCTGTTTCACATAACAGCAAAGGAAATAAAGGGCTGGGAGAGGAAGAAGCAAAGACCACGCTGTACCTTTTATTCCAGTGGTTAGAGCACTCATCTGGGATATGGCAGACCCAGGTTCAGTTCCCCCTCTACCTGAAATGGAGCAAGGATTTGAACTTGGGTTTTCCACACGGCATGTGAGGGACCTAACCACTGGGCTAAAAGTTATGAGGTGGGACTCCTCCCCGGCCCAGCTCCACATTTTGCAAGTGGCATCCAAGTCCCCCAAATTGTTTTTGGCCGAGTCACTTCAGTGAGTAAGTGTCAAATTTACAACTAGTTTTGGGTCGACTGAAACTGTGTTTTTCAGCGAATTAAACGATTTGTCTGACACATTTCTGCAGCTCCACCCCGTAGTCATAGG
The DNA here is from genome assembly GCA_033296515.1 of Macrochelys suwanniensis. Taxonomy (NCBI): domain Eukaryota; kingdom Metazoa; phylum Chordata; order Testudines; family Chelydridae; genus Macrochelys; species Macrochelys suwanniensis. The sequence goes on from CM065775.1 coordinate 335,642,443, forward strand.
GCTAGAAGGGACCGCCAGGATCCCCATTCAGTAACCCAGTCACTTCTCATCCCCAGAAGCTGCCATCCATGCTGTGTCCTTACAATACAGAATTGCCACATCAGAGCTCCTCTCCTGCTTTTCCTCCCCTTTCCCTTCATCATCATCCTCAGATACAGCCGCACTGGCCTCTTCCTCTGCTTGCATCAAATCCTGCCCTTCGTTTCCTTTTCCCAGGGAAACAAGTTCCCATTCTCTGTAACAGAAGGAGAAGGAATTAAAGGTAACAATTATCTCTTCCAATCTGTGTGCATGTAAATGGTCTCTAATAATAATAGTACTTAGCACTCTTCATCTTCAAAGTGCTGTACGGGCATTAACTAATTAAGCCGCACAGCACCCCGGCATGTAGCGAGGTAAGGATTGGAACAAATCCATGCCCACCTAGGACTTCACAGCTGTCAGCAAGCTGAAAATTTGGGCCCCAGAGACAATAAGAGGAGCAGAACCCAGGTCTTCCTGCTCTGCGTGCACCATCCCATGCTGCTTGTGCTCTTAGTTTGTGCTCTTTTAATATGGGTTTTACACATGCGTTGCCAGAGTGTTCCCCCTTTTTAAAAAAAGAAAAACAACCCCCCCTTGCAAACAATATTCCATTATGTGCAACCATTTCCCAGACAGCAGTAGAACCATGACTGGCACAGTACGTGGAATCAATGCATTCCACACACATCTATCTACCTCAAGGTTTTATACTGCCACCCACCACGGTGCTATCTGAGCACCTTACACTTAAAATCAATAGCAATAGCAACATGGGCAGCCGGTGAACCAGCCATTGGGGGAGGCTAGCGCCCGGCCCCTCCCCTTCTGCCCCTCCCCCTACAGGAGCCCAGAGCACCCCCACTGCAGTCCCCAGCCCCGGAGAGCTGGGTGGCACTGTCCCAGTGTCCCCAGTCCCGGAGCGCCAGGCAGCACAGTCCCAGCGCCCCAAGCGCTGGGTGGGCGGCATGGCCCCAGTGCCAGCCGCCCTGAGTCCTGGTGGCAGGCCAGCCCACCTCAGCCCCAGCCAGCCTCAGCCAGGGAAGAGCGGGAACTGCAGAAGGGGGCCTGAAGGCAGATTGTGGGCAGGGCCATGCCAGGCTGTTTGTGGAGGCACAGTCTCCCTCGGCCTATGATACCTGCCGTCCACGAATAGCAAAGTCCCTAGATGACTTCATGGAGGCCCTAACATTTCTCCCCTTTCAAGGCAAAAGCTCTGCTTGGAGTAGGGCATGCGTTTATTAGATTTCCTCTCTGTAATTTTTACAGTTATGCCAAAGCAAACTTCCTTGAAACCCAGACATCAAGCAGTAATGGCGTATTAGAAGGCAAAAACATCAAGAGAGTTGAACAGTTCATTTATGTGGGCAGCGCCATACCACACAATGGAGACCTCAAGAAAGAAGTGACATCAAGACTAGGAAAGTCATCCAGAGCATTCACTAAACTCAGCAATGTATGGAGATCAAAGACCGACAGTACCAAAACAAAACAAAATTTTCAACTCAGACTCAATCTCAGTGCTAACACACTGCTGCGAGAGCTGGAGATCTATTCAAAGGTTAGCTAGGCAATTAGCTGCCTGTGAAAATAAGCACTTGTGAAAGATTCTGGGCCAGTGGTGGGCAACCTGCGGCCCGCACACGGCCAGTAAGGGTGATCCGCTGACAGGCCGCAAGACAGTTTGTTTACATTGACCATCCATAGGCACGGCCGCCCGCAGCTCCCGTATGAAGCTGTCAAGTGGAAACCAACTGGTTTAAGGAAATGAGGGGGCCCAAGAGAAACCTTAAGAACAACCCTCGCAGGGAGGGCAGAACAGTTGATATCAGCACCATAGAGAAGATAGACTCAGCAGCTAATGACAAAGACGGGTGGAGGAGGTTGGTTTCTGCCCTGTGCACCAACGCTGGCATGAGAAGGATAGAATAGTAATAAATATTTTTACACACTCAGACGAAGGTGCACCCGATTAGATTTGGACATCTGAAAGAGCAGCTCTGGGAGAAGCATCAACTGCTCCTATTCAGCACAATGTGGCGTTAATTCTGAATCCCAGGATGACTGTCTAAGCCTCAACATTGTTAAAATGTTTCACGGCTGACCAAGTCCTATAACAAAGAAGAGGGACAATCATATGATGCAGATATTCTTTATTTGTAGGGTAGGGGTATCTAGAGGCCTCAACCAATATCAGAGCTCCCTTGGGCTTGGTGCTGCACAAACACATAGTGAAGAACAGCTCTTGCCTAGAAGAGTCCAGTTCCCTATCCACTAGGCCGTACTGCCTCTGTTGTAGTCACTGCAAGTGTCCTTTCATTTTGGCTAAAGCTGCTTGGGAATTTTCCAAGAAAACATTTTTCATCAGAAAATGATGATTTGGTGAAACCAAAACTATTCACAGGAAAGGGCCCGTAGCAATGAATCCCGAGTCAAATTTTTTTTTTGGGTGGGGGGGGGGGGAATGTTTTTGAAATTGTCTAAATGTCCCTTTCTGATGTTTTCATAATGAAAAGTTTTGGTTTTCGGTTCAAAATGACTTTGTTTCAACATTTTAATTTGTATTAAAAAGGGTTTTTTTCAAAAAAAATGTTTGAAAACAAAACACTTCAAAATGAAACATTTCAACTGATCTGGCTAAAAATGTGTGTGTGTGTGTGTGGGGGGGCTTTAAATGCCAGTTTGAGAAAATGGTCAAGATTTTTTTGGGGGATGTGGGTCCCAATTTGTGACAGGAAAAAGTGCTGACAACTCAAAAACTCTCAAGGGAGAGAAAAGCTGTTTCCACACAGCTCTAACTTTAGTGTCATGTGTAGGTGGATCTTGAGTTGTGGGTGGGCCTTAGGAGAATACCAACACTTACTTTGTCTGGTCTGACCCCCAATTATAAACCCCATCCAGACTGACTGGTAGCCATGCTGTCTACCAGTCATAAGCAGGAATTATTTTTGGAACGTTCTATGGCCTGTGTTATATAGGAGTCAAACTACATGATCACAGTGGACCCTTCTGGCCATAGAATCTATGAATGTATGAATAAGCCCAATTGCTGAAAATACTTTCAGACCATGATCAGTTTCCCAAAGCACACCTGGCCTTAAAGGGACAAAGTACAAAGACCAGGAGATGAGACTAGTGCCTTCAAACTTTTTGTTGCAACTTTGAGAGAGAGAGAGAGAGAGAGAATGTCCTTAATTACTAAAGAATAATTCTTGCACTGAAGGACGCTGTGAAAGAGTTAGAACAGTTAAGGGTATAAGATCTACTGCTCAAAGCAAAAATATTTTTGAAAAGAAGGAAAGAGGCAACGCACAAATTCTCCAAAGTGATGCTATTGTTCATCAATTCAATGCCATAGTCTCTTTGCTCTCAGTGCAAAGTGTTGCTGCTAATTAAACCAAAGCAGGTGCTGACAGGGTCCTCTCTACTTCCTGGTGGAGTCAGGAAGGATTTTGGGGAGCAGCCAATGTTTTTGCCTTTGTAATGGTCACTTTACTGAGTTAAAGGAACGGGGAAACGGAAGCAAATACCTAAAAGCAAAGGAAAAGAGGAAAACACGGCTTCTCAGCTGAAGATGATGAAGCCAGGAGGTGATAAAGCCTTTAAAACAGCCTTTCGTTCACAGTGTAATTGGATTTCATGTGTTGGCGGCAAGCAATGATTATTCTTCCTCAAATAAAACACTCTCACATAAGTGATGACCGTGTAGAATTACCATGGCTAAGGAGTTTAATGATGAGGATGCTTTGCACAACTCCAGCATCTTTCATCCAGTAATTAGCTGTGTTTCCTGACACCCCTCTGCCGACACCCCTCTGCCTGTTTTGCAGATAGGGAGACTGGCCCTTTCCACTGGATTCTGTCACTGTAATGCACCTTGAGTGAAAGCCTGACCCCAATGAAGTCAATGGCAAAACTTCTATTAACTTCAGTGGAGCCAGGATTCACCCCTTGTGTCCTCACAGAAAAGTGCTTCTAACAATATATAGGTGGTGTTTGGGTTTAGACATGTTTCGGGCAAGGCTAACCATGATGTCCTCCACCGGGCTAGTTTCCGCTAGGGCCGTGCCCCTGTGAATGGGACTGCTCATCTCATAGCCCCAGTGGTGCAAATAGTTCTCCCACTGCTGTCCCAAAGTTCCCTGGTCACTGCTTAAGTGATCTGCTAGGTCTGCTCTCTGCACTCCATTCCCCCGAGGTCGTGCTGAGTGGAAGCCACTTGCCTGTCCGAAAAGCGCTGTGCACACCACGGTCTTTTCACAATGATTGACTCTTCCTCCGTCAGCTTTCACGTCATCTGATTCTATCGCAGGCCTGTCTCAGAAGAATTCATCCCACGAACATGCTGCCCACTGGCCCGAGGCCACTGTACAGGAACTGGTGGACATCTGGGGCGACAACCTGCCTGGCTTTGTAAAATTCTATGTTTCTTGAATAAGAACAATACTTTGTGTGTCTGCAGTACTTGTTTGAATGTTAATGTTGCAAATCGCTTTGCAAACGACCAGTTAGGTGTCAACACCTCCCTGAGGAAGGTGAGCGACTTATTGGAATCGCTTCCTGAACTAGCGAAAAGCAGCCACCTCTAGGGTGAGATTCATCAGCTGCTAGCAGCTGCCAGTAATGCCCCAGGACAGAGTAAGCCCGGAAGTGAAAAATGCAGCATGGGCACAGGGATGGGCCATGACCATATCCCTGGGCACCAATCCATTGAAGAACTGTTGAATGAACGCTTTAATGGAGGGGAAAGATGGTCCTGCGACTCAGGATGCATGTGTTCAATCCCTGACTCTACCTCAGGCTTCTGCTGTGATCCCAGGCAAGTCTCTTTGTGCCTTAGTTAGTTCCCCATCCATAAAATGGGAAAACACTTCCTTTCTACTAGTTACTGAGACTGTAAGTTCTTTGGGGCAGGGAATGTTTCCCCAACACATTTGTACAGACAGAGAGACAACACCTGAGACAGAAATGTGGCCCTTAGTGCCACGCCTCACGCTGAGGCTTTGATTACTCACTACTGACTCAAAGGGAAGAGCACCACCTCTTGGTTAGAGGCCATCCAAATACTGTGCCAGGTCTACCCTTGTTAGACTGAGATCTCCCAGGATCACAATCCAAGGTGGCCTGGTGACCTACAGTTTACCACGTATTTTCCATATATGTGCAGCACATTTTGTCTAATATGGGGAAAATACACCATCTATAAGATATTACACAAGACTCACTGGCTCATAGAGCTCTGCTTCTGGATCTTGTCTATTCCCACAACACAGTGGAAGAAAGTCGGATCTCTGTACATTAACCCCGTGTGTTGGAACAACACGGAGAGAAAATGCCTTCCTCCAGGTCTCTCTGATTGTTAAACAGGCAGATACTGGCATTAATTTTAAGTACAACATGTAATAGAACTTTGGAACTCATTGCTGCAGGACATTATATTATACACTAAAATAACGATACTTTATTTCCTTTGCAAAGTGCTTTGAGGGCTATGGATGAAAAGCAGTGTAGAAGAACTTGTTGTAATAGCGCAGTGAGTTTTCACAGATTCATAGATTTTAAGACCAGAAAGGACCAATAGGTCATCTAGTCTGACCTCCTGTATATCACAGGCTATTGAAATTCACTGTTACCTCTATATTGAGACCAGTAACTTGCCTAGGCTAGCATGCCTTCCATGGATGAGACATTTACACGGTAAGCACAGATTCAGTAGTTACACCAGTTCTAACTTTCAATCCTCATCCTACATGGTGCTCACTGTCAGCTGGAGTCTGGAAGGAATTTCTCCGCATGGAAGTGAGTTGCACTGTGAGGTACATTATGGGAAGTTGTATATCAGCTCCTCAAGCATCTAGCATTGGCCACTGTCAGACTCATGACACTGGGCTCCCCTCCATTGAGCTCCTGCAGACACCCCTTACCGAGTCCCTGGCGCGTTCCACAATCTGCCTCTTCCCCCACTTCCTGGGTCAGGTGGAGTCCTGCAAATGGAACGTAACTGCTGCATAAAGGTCTCCCCCCTCCTCCAGTTGCTAAGCAATGGCTGTGCTCTCCAAAGTCACTGATACAGACCCTTGGCTGCGGCATTTCACTATTTCATTTGCAATTTAAATTCTCTGACAGGCAGAAGCAACCAAGCTGTTCACTTAAGATTGCACGAAGTTGGATTGAAATACAGGGACTATCCAGTGCCTCGAGCCCTTCAGACATTTCTCTTTGATAGTAATGGAGAGTTGGGAAGAGAGAGGAAGAGGTGGGAGGAGAGAAAGAGACAGAAAGAAAGAGAGGTACTGTATATGTGTAAGAGGGATCGGAGGAGGCCTGAAGGGAGAGTAAGAGAGAGGGGGAAAGGAAGAAAGGGAGCAGAGAGAGAAAAGATGAGTGAGAATTATTACAACTGAGAAGTTTCCAGTCTGGTTCTGTTTGATCACAGCATTCTCTGTCTGCCAGTGCCTCTCTCTGCCTGGTACTATTCCTGGGACTGGATCAACTGCACAGTCCCTTTAAATGCACAGCTGCCCTATGTAAATGGCCTGGTTTCAACATACCCCTCCTGCTAGCGGACGATCATGTAGGATTGTTCTCTTGTTCTGCAGTGAAGGCGCACGGGGTCCCGGTATGCGCCACCCCGTTATGGTTTCCTGCTGTCCCTGTGCGCTCACTACAGTAGGAAGGCTTCCCCAAACTGTCCCCGGAGTGCAGCCGTGTCTGGTGAATGGCTAACTGTGGTCATGTCTCTTTAGTGGTGGGCCCCAGCAATTGTAATAGCCCACTACTCATAGCTAAGAGAGCTCCTCTTTAGGTCAGCTGGCAGTGGCCTGCGGCTGGTGCCAAATGTCCTGGGTTTGATCCTGGCACAGAAACAGCCATGGTTTGTTCTGTCTCCATTGACTTATAGATTCATAGATTCATAGATTCTAGGGCTGGAAGGGACCTCGAGAGGTCATCGAGTCCAGCCCCCTGCCCTCATGGCAGGACCAATTACTGTCTAGACCAGTTACTGTCTCTTGTGCCTGCCAACGGCTGGCCACTAGACACCAGGGTGGGGCATTCCTAGGGAGCAGAGTCTTCTACCCAGGGCTGCGAGTGACCACGGAGCCTATTTCCAAGGCCCGTGGGGTCAGTGCACAGCAGCTTTGCCATGTGAGCCTTTCTTTCCCCTTAGCAAGACAAGGTCAGGGAGGGAATATCTTTTATTGGCCCAGCTTCTGTTGGTGAGAGAGACGAGGGCTACATCCGCACGACAGCACTTACAGTGCCGCAGCTGCGCCACTGTAGTGCTTGTGGTGTGACGCTCTAAGCCGACAGGAGGGAGCTCTCCCATTGGCTAACTAACTCCTGCCTCTGCGAGGGGCGGTAGCGACGTGAGTCGAAGAAGCTCTCCCACCGACATCGGCGCTTAGGTCAGTGTAACTGACGTCGCTCAGGGGGGTGGATTATTCACACCCCATGAGTGACATTGTGCCCAAGTAACCTGTAGTGTAGCCAAGGTCAAGCTTTCGAGATACACTGAGATCTTCTTCAGGTCTGGGGAACATATTCAGAGTGTCACAGCTAAATACAAGGTGGAACAGCTCTTTTAACATAAGTAGTTAATGCATATTTCAAGGGACTGTTCAAGGCACAGGCGCCACCTTCTGGCGGCGCCAGTGGGTGCGGTCGCCCGGCGTCAGGGGCGGGGCCTCGCAACATCGCCCAGTGCTGAGGTGAGCTGGGCGCGGGCCCCGGGGCTGGCGGGGAGCTGGGCGCGGGCCCCGGGGCTGGCGGAGAGCTGCTAGCACCCACCAATTTTTCCCCATGGGTGCTCCAGCCCTGGAGCACCCACAGAGTCAGCGCCTATGGTTCAAGGTGAAGTGGCCAGTTAACTCCAGTCCCATGGAGGAAAGGAGAGGAGGGAGAAGGCAGCTGCGGGGTGTGGGTGTGTGTGCGTGTGTGTTTGTGTGTGTGTGCTTGCAGGTTATTAATGGTTGCAATAAACCATAAACCCATGTCTCTGTTCAGTCCATGATTTTTAGAGTCCAGCAAAGTGATGAATTTAACCCCCCAGGCTCAGCTTTTGAAAGTGTTGTGCAGGTTTCCTTGGAGGATGCGGCCTGAGAGGTCAGATGCAGAGAGATCACTTTGTGAAAAATGTGCACCCACAGGTGATATGGTGGTTTTGTCTTTTATCATTTTCCTGTGGGAGTTCATTTGAGGGCGTACTGATTGTCTGGTTTCACCCACATAGTTGTTGTTGGGGTAGTTAGTGCACCGGACGAGGTACACCACATGTTGTGACAGGCATATGTAGGATCAATGGATCTTGAAAGGTGTGTTGTGATGGGTGTTTGATCATTGTGGCAGTGGCGGTGTGTCTGTAGGTTTTGCATCTGTTGTTCTGGCAGGATCTGGTGCCGCTGTGATTTGGTGTGTCCTGGTCTGCGGGGAGTTTGCTTCTGATGATGAATTTGGAGAGGTCGTGGTTGTTTGAAGCCAAGAAGAGGAGGTTCAGGAAAGATTTTTCAGGACGGGGTCCCCATCGAATATGGGTTGTAGTTGTTTGATGGTACTCTGTATAGGTTGCACTGTGGGGTGGTAGATGACAACTAGGGATGCGTTGTCAGAGAGAGTTTTATTTCTGTACTGAAGCAGGTTCTCTCTGGGCATTTGGGTGGCTCAGTCCATGATGTGATCTGGTTCTCTGGTAGAATGTCCTTGTTTGGTAAAGATGGTTTTGAGTATGTTTAGGTGTATATCCAAGACATTCCCCCCAGGCATATTCTGTGGTATCTGAGTGTCTGTCTGCAGATAACAGATTTCTGGATGTGTTTGGAGTGGTTCCTGGACCTGTGAAGGTAGGTGTGGTGATCTGTGGGTTTTTGTATATAATTTTCTATAGGGTTCCTTTTAGGGTGACCAGACAGCAAGTGTGAAAAATCAGGACAAGGGGTAGGGGGTAATAGGCACTTATATAAGACAAAGCCCCAAATATCAGGACTGTCCCTATAAAATCGGGACATCTGATCACCCTAGTTCCTTTGTTGAAGCTGATCATGGTATCCAGGAAGTTGATGCTAGTGTGGAAGTGTTTCAGAGAGAGTTTAATGGCCGGATGGTGATTGTCGAAGTTGTGGTGGAAATCTGTGAGGGAGTTTAAGTCGTCTATCCAGAGGATGAAAATACCATCACTGTATCTCAGGTATATCCTTGATTTTGTGGTGCATTTGTCCAGAAATTCTTCTTCTAGGTGGCCCATGAAGAGGTGGGCATATTGGATGGAAAGCCATCCTAGTACCTGTTGTTGGACAAAGTGTTTGTTGTTGAATGTGAAATTGTTATGGGTGAGGATGAAATGGATGAGTCTGGTGCAGGTATCTCAGAATCATCCATTTCTTTCCCCTTGCCAAGGCAAGCAGGAGCTCTGCTAAGCTAGGCTCAGGTGGGCAGGAGCTGTCTGGCTCACAGCTCCCTATCATCTCAGCTCATTTATCCATGCAGTTACCCAGAGAACAAGGCTAAAGTTCACACTCTCCAGTGAGGCAGAGAAGGAGCCATCCCACAAACCCTCCCATTTTGGTTCTTTCCTCTGATTCTGGAGCCAACCAACCAATACAGAGCTGCTTTTCTGCAGCGAAACAGGCACTAAATAAGTCAAGGCACCGAAGCCATCACACTTCTGGCCAGTAGAGGGAACCCTCCACCACAGTTAGATTATATTTCATAAAAACAAGGCGGGCAATCGCAAGCAGCACCTCGCTGAATGAAATCTGGGGGTGTCGTTCAGAGCAAGGGTTCTGGCTGCTTTCCATGCAGGCTGGTGCAAAACATTAACTCCTACAGAAAAATCTCATTAACCATTAGGAGACTGCAGCGCCTCATATGCATTCCAGTTGCACAGCACCTCATCCTTCTCTCGCTTAGCTGGGTCCAAATCGGGAGTGACTCCGGTGACATCAGTGGAGTGACACTGGTGAGTGAGGACAGAATGGCAAATTGGCTCTGAACAATCCTTCCCACGTCCGGTGTCACCAGTGGTGCTTAATTCGTGCCAGGGCTGAGCCCCAGCACCTCTATGCTTGGCAGTTCGTAGCCCCAGCACATCTGGACTTGGCAGTTCATAGCCCCGGCACATCTGGACTTGGCAGTTCGTAGCCCCGGCACATCTGGGCTTGCTGCATCAGTTATGAAGGTAAAAAAAATCGCTTGAGCCCCAGCCCCTAATTGCTTGAGCCCCGGCACCTCTTTCATTGCAAATTAAGCCCTGGTCGCCAACCTCCATTGCTTTGGTGTCAGTGGCAGTTCTGTGGTTCATGCAGCAAGTGGGGAAAGTCCCCATGAGGCTGTAGTTCACCGAAACACCCACGCAGTCTCTCACACACACAAACACTCTGAAAATCCCCTGTGTCCTGTGCCTGTCAGGGCACCGAGTTCAAGTGAAAGTTACTCAAAAGAACAGGCCTGCGCTGCCTTAGACATGCCTCTCTGAACCACAATCCATTCTGGGATATGTTCTGAAATCAATGTAGCGTGAGAGTGAGTGTAACACAGTGGTGAAGGCTGTGCACATGCCAATTCCCTTCCTCCCCTGCTATGGCTGGTTCATTAGGGGAGGGAGACCTGTTGTTCTTTGTACAAGTGCAGTTGAGATGAAACAATTACACTGAAGTGATAGACAATGGTCTAGGACTATATGGAAGATGGTCTAGTGGGTCGGGCACTGGGCTGGGACTCTGGAGACCTGTATTCAGGTCCTGACTTAGACACCTTGGGCAAATCACTTAATCTGCATGGGTTTCCTGGCTATAAAGTGGACATCCTATCTCCCAGGGGTGTTAGGAGGATCAAACCCATTCCTGATCACGTGGGGCTCAGATACTGCAGTGATGGGGGCTGTATCAGTGCAAAGATGGTGAGGGGAGGAAGCAGGCTGGTCCCAGATTTTGTGCTGTGCTTGCTCTGATGGGGGAGAGACTGACACCATACCTGCTTGTCATGCTCCAGTAGGAGTAATTGGGTGGCTACACGCACGTGGGTCCCAGCACTACAGAAGGATGTTTGTACTGGGGCAATCTGTCAGACTCCTCGATGTGCCCACTCGATCACACGCACTCCTGCTTCAAACCAGCATGAGCTGCCCCGGTTCACATTGAGCTTTCAGGGGCTTTGCCTGTCTATGCAAGGGGTTTGGCCCTGATGCATCTGAAATCTCCAGTGGAGGCCAGGCCTTAACATGGACAAAAGCTGCCAGATTTACAGCCCTGGAGCTTGAATCCCTCAGTTCACCTACAGAACAGGTACATCACAGGCTTGTTCCCCCCACCCTCAACTGCCCCAGTCCTAACCTGCAAGGGCCCTTTCTGGGGTAAGGCCTGGAGGGGTGACCTCGAGTGGCATCACAGTCCCATTCAGTCATTGTCCCGTCTCCTGAGACACCCTACGAAGGAGCCAGTGAGTGCTGGTCGATTTTGCAAGGCACTGGCCGGAGATCCACGTCCAAACAGATCAACTGCTTGTAGCAGCTTTCAGGCAGTGGGTTGGATCTGAGCCAGCAGTCTAGAGTTGAGAGGCTCCTGTATCTTATTACCCAGCCCTGGCTGTGCGTTGTAGCTGACGGCAGGACCTGGCCTCTTCTCCGAATTCTCAGCTTTCCTATGAAAACAACCCAGCATCCGAGGTGCAGCGAATTGATTCTCAACGCTGCAACTGGGTTACAAGCCTGAAATGTTACCTCCCCCCTTTCATCTTCTCTCTCTTCCCTAAGTTCCCAGCATTGCAGAGAGAGGATCTCCCCCCTCCCCCTGCATTGCACCGGGCATCACTTTCAACCAGGCAAGCTCTGACCAGCAGAGCCAAAGGCCGCGCTGCATGTTGTTCAGTGAGCTGCAATTCCACATCTGCCGTGGTGGCTTAACATCGGTGCCCATCGGGTGAGTAGGACGGATGGCTTCTCATTCCAGGGCTTTACGCTCCCTCCCCACGCCGTTCAATCTATAGGTAATCCGAGTAACTTTTATTGGGCAGGGAGCATGAGAGGAATCAGTGCAGGGTGGCGGCTTGGATATTTTGTAGGAGGAACATGCTAGGTGGCCAGCTACAGCGGACTCAAGAGGAACATGCCAGCATCTCAGAGGCTGTCTTTCTCCCCACGACGCACTGCAATGGCTGCAGAGCTGCACGGAGCCCAAGGTGAAAGGCAGGAGTCAGGGGTTGAGTGGACGTGGGAGGAGACCAAGTCTTCCTGTCTCGTAGGGGATGATGCAAAAGTGGATCGAGTCCCACAGGCCTCCCAGCCACAAAGATGGCTCCACTATTAGGGGAGCAGAGACAACCGATACGGTGTCCTCCCTTGGCCAAGGAAAAGGCAAGCTCAAGAGAGGGATGGAGGGAAGGTACTCTGGAAAGAATGCTGCTCTCTGAATTGTGCATGTGGCATCAACACACCAAGTGACGAGGGTGTGAGGTTAGGTAGATACAGGCATGTACAAGAGACCACTGAGGGGGAGGGGGGCGCGCGCACCGGACCTGCCTAACAAGGGATGCTGCAGGATTGGATTGAGCTGCACCGGCAGCTGCCTGCAAACAGCCACAAGTGGTCAGGGCATGAGCTTTACATCTCATCCAAGACTGCAGTGAGTGCCAACGCCACAAGGGGGTTCCCTACTGAGCCCCCAGTACTGCTCCCCACTGCACCATGCTCCTGTCCAAGGACTTGCCAGGCTCTGATTAACTTGTGAGGTCTGTCGGCGCCACAGCCCCAGGCTGGCCTGCCGTGGCTTATAGCAGAAGGTAGCTCTTGCTCACCTCAGTGTTTGACATTCAGCAGCAGACAGTGAGAGCCAGAGGTCAAATATTTGGAGGACTAGCAGGGTACACGGCATCAGCATACAGGTTCCGCTGTGAAGGAGTGAGCTGCACTGTCGGCAGTCACAGCGGTGAACTCCAGGCTTAGCCGGAGTCCTGGATCATTAAACGAGTGTAGGGCATTTTAGGCAGAACATTGGGGGCAGGCCCTGAGATCTCCAGAGGAGAGGCAGGTCGGCTCTTCCAGTCTCTAGCACTGGGACAGAGTGATGCTCACGATGAGTCTGAGCCAGAGCCCAATGACGACGACTCCTGACTTCAGCATGCTTTGGATTGGGTCTTATAAATACAGCGGTGTGGTGGGCACTATTCACTCCAGCCCAGCTCCTCAAAGGTGTTTAGGCACCTAATTACTTTTGAACATCTTGGCCTGAGTGCTTAAGGAGCTTGCAAGATCTGCTTTCTTCTCTATAGAGTCCAAATGATTACATGAGACGCTCACCCCTTAAATGCACAGTCCCAAATACCAGAGATTTGGCCATGGGGGAATTCCACCGAATCCAGTGAGGATACACGAGAGATGAATGTGACCCTTCCCACCATGTGTCCCTTTGACTCTGTGGAACGTACCTGTACCCGCCTAGCTACGGACTTTGCTGTCACCAGCAGAGATGGGACCTGGGACCTTCGGCATCAAAGAGCACAAATCTGCTGCTGAAGGAACTAACTGTGTACCGGCCAGCCCACACAATATTCTCTGCTTTGCCGTCTCCGTGCCTTCATGCAGCACCTCACACAGCTCTGCCTTTGCTCCTCAGTCCTGATCTGCAGAACACACCCCTAGTCTGAACCTGCACCCAGTTCCCCCAGGTCTGTATCTGGCCCTGGCTGGGAAAGAGCAGCAAACTCATTTTTGCTTGACCCTGTCTGAGTGTTTACACCAGCTCTGCATTTGGCCCCGTTGTAGTGCACCGATCCTGTTGGCTGGGCCCAAAGGGAGGAGAAGGGACCGATTTGTAGCACCCCCTGGTTGTCATTTCCTTTAGAGCCACTGATTTTTGGAGCTGCAAGTGCTAATCCCAGCGCCGCAGGTGTTTTTGAGACTCATATAGCGGCTGGGCTTGTGCATGCAACTCCCAGCCTCAGACACTGATATATATCCATGCACCTCACACCAAAGTCTCCAGTCCCCCTGCAACGTTCCCTCCATACAGCAACTCTGTCTCTTAAGGTGGTAAGACAGACCTGTCGCAAGTAAATTAGGGGCAGAATTGACCTGATCCCCGTGTCTAACGGGGTACAACCAGTTTAAGGCTCATCTCCTGTAAGTGTGTGATAAATGGGCTCTGCTAAAAATAAATAAATAAAGCAAGAGACACCGTAGGGGATCAAGCTGCCTAGGTTATTCCAGCATTAATCAGTCATCTCAAGGAGAGAGCCGCTATCTGCCGGCAGCTGGCTGAATCATCCACTTCCTAATGCCGCTTGGAATGAATCCAGATGCTTTGGAATTGCCTCGCGCCCGCCACAATGAAGACAGCAAAAGTGGCTTTGCTATCTCCAGAACGGCGACTGACAAATTCAATCGAAAAAGCAACCCCAAAAGCACTCCTGGCAAAGTATGAAAGGGGAATTAGGGGCGGCAAGAACCGCTGGGCCCATTGCAGTGGCACTCTCGCTGGGAAAGGGATGGCTGCACCCAGACTGGCTTGCAGGCTTTGTTCCTTTAACAAGTGTTAATTCATCTCAGCCCGTTGTTTGGTGATTTGTTGGTTTGGTTTCTCTCGAAGCCAGGGTAGCCTGGGGAAAGGAGACGCGTATGGCGTGGGCCAAGGAGTAACGGTGCTCTCCATCTGGGGACGGGAGTGTCAAAAGGGGCTCACAGCTTTTTAAATAGGGTGACCAGATGTCCCGATTTTATAGGGACAGTCCTGATATTTGGAGCATTTTCTTATATAGACTCCTATTACCCCCCACCCCCGTCCTGATTTTTCACACTTGCTATCTGGTCACCTTATTTTTAAACCATCCCAGGCTGAGAGTGTGGTGTGTGATGGATTTGTCAGCCTGTCTTGCTCCTCTTTGGGACACAGTGGGGGCAGTCGATCCAGCGTTGGGAGGGCCCATAAAGTGTGTACGTGTGTTTGACAAACAGATCACGCAGCCCTTTAGAGCCACATTTCTGGGAGGCCAGAATGTCAAACGAGCACATCTGCCAGGTAGGCACACAAAATAAATGGTCAGGTTTTCCCCGTCGGTTGCTGAGCAGGTCTGAAGATCCAGGCCCGAGTGTCACAGAAAGAGCTGAGCACTTTCGAAAATGTGGCCCCTACTGGCTCAGCTGCAGAGAGGTGAGAAAATCTTCTGCAAGCGCTGATGCGACCCACCGGTCAGTGTGTGTCACAGCTCCCCCTCTGTGCTTAATGCACAGAGGAGAAGCGTCAGTTACAGCCTGCAGCACAGGGGCTTTGGCAGCCTTGTAGCAGCTCATTCGACTTAGCTCTGGAGAGCTTGGGTTCAATCATTGGGTTGTTAGCCAACATGGCGGCCATCACAAAGGTCTCCTTTAGTTCAAGTGGCAGAGAGCTGTGTTTTTGGAGCTTGACAGTCCAGGGTTCTAGTCTCACCTCCCCAGGCGTGTGTGTGTGTGTAATTGACTTAATAATTGGGCCTGTCATCTGCAGCATGTGGATTTTGTTACCCAGCTGGGATAATTCTTATGCTTAGTTTCTTCCCCCCCCATCCACCCACCCCACTCAATCTCTCCTCTCCCCTCCCCTCCCCTCCCCTCCATCCCCTTCCCTACACCTACTCTCTTTCCCCCTCACAGAAGAGCTACGGCAGATCAGCTCTCAGACTCCCTTCTATCCCCACTCCTTGTGGTGGTAAGGAGGTGGTGACTGACCCCAGCAGGGGCCAGCATGGTGCCCACACTGGTCTTTGCTCTTCCAGCTCTGCCTTAAATCACAGCAGTAGTGGCAGAGCAAACAGCTCTGTGTTGGATTTAGGAATGTCTCACAGACTGACGGCTGGTTTCATGGGTCCCAGAAGCCTCTTATAGGCAGAAGACACCTAGTATAGGCAGAAGCTTATTAGATGCATTGTGACAGTGTGGTGGCTCCGTGGACCAATTCATCAGTGCCACACACATTTCACAGTATTCAGCCCTGTAGCTCTGGCTTCAATGGAATGGCTAAGGCATCCCTGGGCCGCTGACCTCTGCTGTATGGAATGGTCCCTAGATTGCTTACAGCTCATGGAGATCCTCCTTTCTCCTGAGGAGGTAAGGACTGAGCTTTCAGACCAAGAGGATCTAGGTTCATCCTCACGGCGGCTGGGAAGTTTTGATGGCTGCAGCATGAGGCGTCGTGACAACAGCGATGTCCTAGCTGGCCGGGGATTTGTTACAATATGGTGGAAAGTCATGTTTGTCCCTAGCACCAGAACAAACAGGACCTCCGTTCTGCGGTAGCAGATGCTTTGGGTGGGAGGGAGCCCAAGAGTTTGGCAGTTAGGAGAGTTCTGAGCACTTGCCATAGGCTGGGAGGGGGTGTGAAGGGGAAGGTTTGGCAGCAAACAGGAGCGGGAGCAGCCTCTGTTCACTGGATGGGAAAGAGGAGCTGGCGTCTCATTGCTAGGCAACTGGTTTCTAGGCGGCAGAAATCACTCTGATCTGCACAAATAAACAGCACTTGCTAAGAGCTAAGCCCTGCCCTGGCCCTTTAAGGATGGGCAGGAGCTGTTGCCTAGCAACGGGATGCTACTTCTCCTCCCTCATCTCTGCACCAAGAGGCTCTCCTGATGGCTCAGCATCTGGCCTGACTGTGTTAGGTTCAGCTGAATACCTGAGTCCACCCTGGGACTAGGGAAATGAGTGCTGGGGAACAGTGAAGGCCAGACTGGTCCCACCCCCCTTTCCCATGGATTGGGCAAGTTGGCCAGTGCCAGCATGCCCCCGCTGCCCCAGGCCCTGCAGGGTATGCTCTTCTGCTATCCCCATCAGGGTAAATGGGGGTGGGTGGGTTTCCCTCTCCCACCCACCCACATAGACGTCAGGGGAAGGGGTCAGGGATTTAATGGCCAAGCAGTTTTGTTCCCTGTTATCAGTGTCGTGCATGGAGTTCCGAGAGCCCTCGAGTGACTCAGCCATTCCAAATCCATGGGAAGAGAGAAGTGTTGGGTTGGGAGAAGGGAGGGAGTGGGGGAGGAAATCTCACCAAGTACCACCCCAATATCCGGGTATTACTTTAGGGCTGGTGAAGACCCCAACAAAACCCCAGGTCCAAATATCGCCAGACTCTGAGAGCATTCGGATCCCGGTCGGAATCCCCTGGCTTGCATGCCAGTGTTATAATGGAGGTGGGACAGAAGGCTGGAGTCGATCACCC
The DNA here is from genome assembly GCA_033296515.1 of Macrochelys suwanniensis. Classification (NCBI taxonomy): domain Eukaryota; kingdom Metazoa; phylum Chordata; order Testudines; family Chelydridae; genus Macrochelys; species Macrochelys suwanniensis. The sequence continues at coordinate 335,659,635 of CM065775.1, forward strand.
CTGAGTTTTGGGGCAGTTGGGATCCAGAGCTGAATGTTGTTATTAATTATTTATATGTTTGCCTGTGTCTCTGTCTGTCTATCTATCCTTTTTTTAATGCAATCGTCCCCACCAAATAGGGTGACCAGATAGCAAGTGTGAAAAATCGGGACAGGGGGTGGGAGGTAATAGGAGCCTATATAAGAAAAAGACCCAAAAATCGGGACTGTCCCTATAAAATCAGGACATCTGGTCACCCTACCGCCAAATCTAAACCCTTTTCCTCCCCAGAGTCCTGATCTGACACTGTTGAAATCACCGGGAGTTTTGCCATTAGCTCCTACGCCCACGAGATCAGGCTCACCGGAGCCAGCCTGCCCCAGTGACGGCGGTCGCACCCTACCCCAAACAGACAGGGTTTGAATTCCACACATCTCACTGACTCTGACTATCAGAACAATCTCTCCCCTCCGAGCTCAATCACACTGTACAGTTTTGCATTAATTTAGAGCTAATTGTCAGGTAATGAATCCGATTTGGCTCACCATATTGAAATCCCTTATGTTTCCAGCTGAACACTAGTAAATCATTTGCATCACAAATCTCCTCCACTCCGGATCCTCCGCTCGCAGAGCTGTTGCTCATATCAGTGCTGCTGCCTCCATTCTCTAGAGTGCCAAATACATGACTGGAAAAGCTCATTACCGTTAAAGGGAGATCGTCTAGATAAACCCTCCTGTATGAACATCGGCACAGAGAGACAGACGGAGAGTTGAATATCCCACCTGTGCTACCTGCAAACCCTTAGGGTAGATTATGGAGACAGAAAGGATTTCAGTAATCTAGGCCAATGTTAACAGAAAGGGTGGCTGGTGCCAAGGTGAAGGCACTACCCAGGGACGTGGGTCCAATTCCCTCCTCTGCCCCAGACATCCTATGCCGGGGTGGCCAACCTCTGGCTCCGGAGCCCATGCGGCTCTTCAGAAGTTAAGATACAGCTCCTTGTATAGGCACTGACTCCGGGGCTGGAACTACAGGCGCCAACTTTCCAATGTGCCATGGGGGGGCGGCCTCACTGCTCAACACCTGGCTCTGCCCCAGGCCCTGCCCCCACTCCACCCCTTCCCACCCCCTCCCCTGAGCCTGCCATGCCCTCGCTCCTCTTCCCCCAAGCCTCCTGCATGCCACGAAACAGCTGATTGGGGGGGGTGGGGAGGGAGGGGGAGGCGCTGATCGGCGGGGCTGCCAGTGGGTGGGAGGCACTGTGGGGTGGGGGAGCTGATGGTGGGGGGGCTGCTGACATATTACTGTGGCTCTTTGGCAATGTACATTGGCAAATTCTGGCTCCTTCTCAGGCTCAGGCTGGCCACCCCTGTCCTATGCGACCTGGGGCAAATCACTTAGGCCTAGATTCACAAAGGCATTTAGGCTCCTAACCTGCACTGATTTCAATGGAAGCTAGGAACCTAAATGCCTTTATGAATCTGGGCCCTAGTCTGTCTGTGCCTAGGTGTTTCATCTGAAAAATGGGGATAACAGCACTTCCCTACATTGCTGGGGTGCTGTAAGGATAAATGTATTAAAGATTGTGAGGCTCTCCGATACTAAGGTGATGGGGGCCATTGCTTTAGGTAGATAAAGGCTAGTGCTCTTTGAGGTGCCCAGGTGAACGCACGTTAAAGGAGCTTGATCTTTAGAGGGAAGTTGCTCATCACTTTCTGAGAATCAGCACCTTAAATTGGCCCCCCAAAGCACTAGTTGCTTTTGAAGGTCTCTGCCTCCGTTCTTACACCACAACACTGATGCTGTTTGTTGACTGTGTGTGTGACACATGGCTTACCCTGGACAGTGAGACCAGACCGGTATGGTTCACTTCTCATAGCGTTTTCTAGGCACTCTTCCCAGGCATTTGTGATTGGGATCCCGATGCTGCTGAGCAGGGGCGGCTCTATGAATTTTGCCGCCCCAAGCACAGCAGTCAGGCAGCCTTCGGCAGCACGCCTGCGGGCAGTCCCTGGTCCCGTGGATTCGGCAGCATTTCTGCGGGAGGTCCGCCGGTCACGCGCCGTCGGCGTCCCCACCGCCGAATTGCCGCTGAAACCGCGGGACCACCAGACCTCCCGCAGAAACGCCGCCAAAAGCTGTCTGACTGTCACCCTCTCAGCGACCGTCACGCCGCCCCCCGCAGCTTGCCGCCCCAGGCACGTGCTTCCTGCGCTGGTGCCTGGAGTCAGCTCCATTGCTGAGAAATGTCTAAACTAGAAACAAGCCAACAGAAATCAAAATGTCATTGGTTTTTTTTCAATTATGAAAATATTTATATTAGAAGTGGGTGAAATTTTTCAAACAAAACTTTTTTTCGCTAAAAAAAATAATGAAAATTCTGGTCACCAAAACATTTAGCAAATTTATGTTGATTTCCCCAAATCGTTTAAAAAAAAATCTGAAAAAGTGGAAATGTTTTGTTTCACCATTTTCTAAATGAAACATTTTGATTTTTTTGTATTTGAAATGACTTTTTGTTTCAAAATTTACAGCAATTTGATTTGCGTTTTTAAAAAAGCTCAAAAGCAAATGGTTTTTTTTTTCAACTTTGTGGTCTCCGTAAAATGTTTGCTGCACATCAACTTGAAACATTTTTTTTTCTGATTTTTCAGAACTTCCAGTGAATGTTAAAATCAGTTATTTGCCCAGCTTTAATTTATATTCCCAAGAGTTTTCATAAACTCCATTTCTTCAAAAAGCCCCTAAATTTGAGGACTAGAATTGCATGTCAGTGTCACTTTAAATAGGTCCCGTTTTTGTAAGTTACCCCAGCACAGACTGGGATGTGTAATGTGGAGTAGTGGGAAGCCAACAGGCAGAGATGGGCATGTCATTCATTTCAAACAGAACTCACGGGAGCGCACAGGAGAGCTTGTTTGTGTTCAGGTAGCGTGAGTTAACTCGTCAGTGTGTGTAGCCATGACTGCTTATACAGCGGATGCAAAGTGTGGAGGGTGTAATGGGTTTGGCAAGGGGAGGTAGAGTTGATTCAAGGGCTGTTGGGCTAGCTTTTTTCTTTCCTCATTTGGATGTTCAGCAGCAACTAGTTTTACAGGGCTCTTTGCGAGGTGGATTAACTATGCATTTATTTCTGTTGCTCTTCTTGCTGCAGCATCCAGGGGCTTTAACTGCAGAAAATAAAAACAGCTGAACATGAAACAAAATAAGCAGCCCTGCTCAGGTGAGAGCTTCCTGTAAGATCCTTCTTCTTGGGACAGGTGCACCCTTGTTCTAAACTTGGGGCCACCCACCCAGCTTTGTGCCCATGTTCTAAATGCTCGGATCCATTAGGGCTATGCTGTAATGAATGCAGATTCTGCAAACAGGCAACTGTAGCCTGGTTTTCATAGGCATTGAGCACCCATAAATCCCACTGAAGTCAACTGGCACCTTTAGAAATCAGGCCATTTCCATATACATCAAACACACCCTATCTGGGGGGAGCCAGGACTAGAAATCTGGTCTTTCAGCTTCAAAGTGACTGGACTTTCACTAGTGGGGTGGTGAAGCACTGGAATGGGTTACGTAGGGAGGTGGTGGAATCTCCTTCCTTAGAGGTTTTTAAGGTCAGGCTTGACAAAGCCCTGGCTGGGATGATTTAGTTGGGGTTGGTCCTGCTTTGAGCAGGGGGTTGGACTAGATGACCTCCTGAGGTCCCTTCCAACCCTGAGATTCTATGATTCTATGATTCTATGACTCTCCCTTATGAACTAAAGGAGAAGCTCCCATAGCAGACTTCTTAGACGCTTTGAGAGCCAACCCATGCACGCCTTCAAACCAAGGTATTGCAGTGCAGACAGCCCCATTGGTCACGGCTTTCTGGAGGGTTCTGAGCGGGCACACACATCCCGAGAGCACAGATATGCCTAGTCAATATACTTGGAGAACTCCAACTACAGGCGAGTGGCCTTCTTTGCAAGTTACTGGACATGGCCTCTGACATGCTGCGAAGGGCAGTGAATTCCAAAGGCAGGCGCTGTCAGCTGAGAAATTGTCAGTAGGGCTATGTCTACACTACAGTTAAAATCCCATAGCTGTGCTAGCTGAGTCAGGCGCACGGGGTTCAGACTAAGGGGCTGTTTAATTGTGGTGTAGACATTCGGGCTTGGGCAGCAGCCCAGGCTCTAAGACCCTGTGAGGTGGGAGGATCCCAGAGCTCAGGCTGCAGCCTGACCCCTAATGTCTACACTGCAGTTAAACAGCCCCTTACCCCGAGCCCTGTGAACCCAAGTCAACTGGCACGGGCCAGCCAAGGGTGTCTAATTGCAATGTGGACATACAATTGGAGAGCAAACCAATGGCACAAGCCAAATGCAACCGCCATCAGACGGTACTGGGTGCATGGAAACCTCTCCGACTGCCAAGTCCTAGCCAAAGGGTGTCTCGCTCATTCTGAGGGGGAAAGGCCAAGTGGGAAAGCCCACGACCTATGGGTGGTACTGGTAGGACCATAGGGAGGGTGGGACTCCTCGTCTGCTTGGGATTTCTGTAAATATTTGGCTGCTACAGGGCTGCCCATCGTGGCAGCATCCAGAGCCGGCGCTTGAAAGGAAGATGGAAAGAGAGGGCTAGGGGGTGACAAGGGAAGGAGAACAAAAGAGAGAGAACAAAAGAATGTGGCTCTGACAATGACATATTAGAAGAGCCATTCTTGGTTGGCTGTGGGTCAGAAGAGGAGGTAGAGATGAGGAGAGGGGGGCAGCTCAGCTGGGGTATCCTCGCCCTGACACTTTGCCCCTTCACTAACCCCGCTCTCCATGGCTAATATCCTGCTGCTTAATGCAGGAGAGGAGATGTTTGTTTTACAACTGCAAACAAGCGTATGCAGCCATTGGCTCCCTTTCCCCTCCAGCGGTTTAGCCGGAAACAATCAATTAGGCGCCGCTGAATGGATCCGACGTTTCCCAGGTGCAGATTTGCGCCCCAGGCCTGAATGCCATAAAAGCCAACATCCATTCAGCCTGTCATTGGTGCGCCGTTTCCCATTGCCGTTCCCGGCTAGCGAGGTGCCAGCCGGTGACAAGGGGTTGCTTTAAAACGAAAAGCCAGTCGCTGGGGCCAGTTCCACTGTTTCCAAAGACGTTTGACTCAGCGCGGTGAGCACCAGTGATGCCTGAGCAGGGAGACAGCGCTGTGCCTGAGATGAAACATGCACATTCAGTGGGTGGGCCTGAGGAAGTGTAACTCTGCTCCCCGCTGTAGGGCCACGTGCAGTGCTTAGGACTCACCTATGCATGGAGTTATCCCTGAGTCACTGCCCTGGATTAGCTCCGTGTGTGGACACTCTTATCCCAGAAGAAGAAAGCCTGGTTCGTTTAGTTTACCCCACGTTCTTCCTCTCCCTCTTTGCTGAATCAATACTCCCGGGCTCTGGGGCATTATGCTGCTGGCTTTCGAGTGTAATAGAAGACCCAGATCCTGCCTAGCTGTGGTCACTCCACACCCCTGGCATGTTCCATAAAAGAAGGGGTGTGCTGGTGAAATTCCCATTGATGTTCCCACCTCCCAGCCTCCTACAGTGGTTTCAGTTTGGATGTAGCATCCTTCCTAATACCCCTTCTTCTAGCCCCATCCTTCAGCCACTGAAGGCCAGGGGAGTCTTTCCTTTGATGTCAGCAGGAGCAGGAGCAGTGCCTTATGCTGCTGTGTGCTGTTAAACAGCCGCCTCTTTCCCCCTGCAAAGGTGACTGCATTGCAACAATGGGTAACCTCTACTTACAATGGGCCAAATCCCACCGCCATTATACAGGGCTCGTGGGAGGGCTGTTGAGAACCCCCTGAGAGGTGTCGAGTGCCTTCAACGCTCATTGTTTTCAGCATTTCAATAGGCGTGTTGCCTGAGCAAGTCTCTAATGGCCAGATCATCCCTGGTGTGACTCCTCCATTGACTTCAATGGTGTTACACTGGGACTGAATTTTGTATTCGGTGTATTCTTCAGACAGAGAGGAGATTTAGTTGTTCTTGGTAATAATAAATCATTCCAACAGCTCTTTCCCTGATTAGTTCCATATTCCATCCTGTGGCCAGAGGGGGAAGTCAGTTCACCCTTTTCATGCGAACACATGGAAAGGATCACAACACCAGGCCTTTGGCATCCAGGTGGCTTTATGATCTAAGAAAAGACAGAGCTGGGCACGTGGTTGGGGGAGACAATGGCTGCTTCTTCGTCTTCCAGATGGGCTGTCCTTAGAAAGATAGACTTTTATTTTCTTTCGCCTGATGTGTCGCTTCAATCTGCATGACCTGGGTGCCTTCAGAAACGGAGCAGATTCTGCTTCCGGTTACACTGGTGTGAATCGAGCTGCTTCATTGAAATCATGGCCCACTATGGCTTCCTGAGACTGCTTGGCTTGGCTTAGCTGGAAGCTGACCTGTTAAGAAGTGGCCTAGCTGCTGCTAATTAGAGGTTCTATAGCACTGCTTTATCGGACAGTATTAGGTAACTGATTTGCACCACGCCTGTTGTGAGATAGGGGAGGATTATTATCCCCATTTAACAGATGGGCAAACCGAGGCCCATCTAAGTGCTCAAGGATATAGAGGACATCAGTGCCAGAGCTGGGATTAGCACTTGAGAATTCCTGTCTCCCGCTGCTGAGCTCAGACTATATCATTCCCTCTACTAATAAATGAATGAGCCCCACTCAGGCACTGTCTGCCCTTAGCTTACCCTAAGATCTCAAACTATTATCCTGTAGGGCTAAGGGTCTCCAGACAGACATGCAACATTATTGCTACTAATGCAGCCGCATTTCATTAAGAAAACTATTATAGCTGGGATGATTTTAATGGACTAGCTAAGTGTTTGAGTGCTAATAACATTTGCAGTTACGCAGGCTCAGATCCTGTTATGGAGGTGTTAGAACATCACAGTTTGGGGCATTAGCTGGTCATCTAGAGGTGCCAAGAAAGAACCCCATCTCCCTTCTTAATTGTACAGGGTTACCCCAGGTGCAGTATGGGGTACAGTCTAAAACTCAGACAGTGATGCATGTCTTTGCAGTGCTATTTTGAAGACATGCAAAGCCTTTTTAGGCATTTGCTCACTGGTTATGAAAGAACCCATCCTGAAATTCCCAATGCTGCTGCCTTGAACCAACAGGACTTCATTTCTGGATGGGCACAGAGAGATTTAAGGAACTGCTATGGAAGGTGGGGGCTTCACCTTCCTCCAAAGCATCAGGTATAGGTTGCTACTGGTGATAATGTGGGCCTGGATGGGACAAAAATGATCTGCTCTGAATTAACTTGAGAACCCTGAGACTATCTTCAGTGTAGAGAGTTAGCCAGGATATCTGGATGGTTGAAAGACCCCCCTCCATCAGCTTACTTACATGACAAAAAGAGGACGTGCCTAGAGGAACATCTCTAGATTTCTGTCCCTGCCTAGACTGGGTGGACCAGGTCCCTTATAAACTACACATGGGAGGAAGCGTTTCTGATGGTCTGAACAAAGGATGCAAAGTCAGGGCTCTTGTATTCTGCTCTCAGCCCTGGTATGGCCTTGGACAAAATTCTTAACCTGCCCGTGCCTCAGTTTACCCACATGTAAAATGATTAAACACACTGAGCTGCCTCAGCCAGGATGGTGGTGAGAACTAATCAATGTTTCCAGTGCCTGGCTGAAGGTTTCCATTGTGTGCACATGAAGAGTATTCTGAATATTGGAGTTGGACGTCAAATCATGGAATAGTCACCAGGACACACATAGCTTTTTTGGCTGGATCTTTAATTTAAAATAAAAAGACAAGATTCTATAGCTATGGAGAGCTGTATGGGGTTGGGCCAGACCTAGAGGATAAAGGCTATTTGTGTCCGATATTAGAATGATCACAATATTAGAAATATGTGATTTGATTTGACAGAGGTGGCCTGATTCAACAGCACAGACGGAACAGCTCAGAATGTAGAGCAAGAACATAAGAATGGCCATACTGGGTCATATCAAAGGTCAGTCTAGCCCCGTATCCTGTCTTCTGACAGTGGCCAATGTCAGATGCTTCAGAGGGAATGAACAGAACAGGGCAATTTTGAGAGATCCATCCTCTGTCATCCAGTCCCAGCTTCTGGCAATTGGAGGGTTAGGGACATCAAAACATGGGGTTGATGAACCTCCTCCATGAAATTATCTAATGCTTTTTTGAACCCAGTTATACTTGTGGCCTTCACAACATCCCCCGGCAACAAGTTCCATATGTTGACTGTGTTTTGTGTAAAGAAGTACTTCCTTATGTTTGTTTTAAACATGCTGCCTATTAATTTCATTGGATGACCCATAGTTATGTTATGTGAAGGGATAAATAACACTTCCCTATAGGGTGCCCAGACAGCAAGTGTGAAAAATCGGGACAGGGGGTGGGGGGGGGGGTAATAGGAGCCAATATAAGAAAAAGATCCAAAAATCGGGACAGTCCCTATAAAATCAGGACATCTGGTCACCCTACTTCCCTATTCACTTTCTCCACACCATTCATGGTTTTATAGACTTCTATCATATCCCCCTTAGTCATCTCTTTTCTAAGATAAGCAGTCTCAGTCTTTTTAATCTCTCCTTGTATAGGAGCTGTTCCATACCCCTAATTATTTTTGTTGCCCTTCTCTATAGTTTTTCCAATGCCAGTATATCTTTTTTGAGATGGGGTGACCAGACCTGCATGCAGTATTCAAGGTGTGAGTGTACCATGGATTTATATAGTGACATAATTTTTTTTCTGTCTTATTAACTATCCCTTTCCTAATGGTTCCTAGCATTCTGTTAGCTTTTTAATTGCCACTGCACATTGAGCAGATGTTTTCAGAGAACTAGCCACGATGATTCCAAGACCCCATCATTCTGTAGGTATAGTTGGGAGTATGTTTTCCAATGTGCATTACTTTGCACATATCAACATCAAATTTCATCTGCCATTTTGTCACCCAGACATCCAGTTTAGTGAGCTCCCTTTGAAGCTCTTTGCAGTGAGCTTTGGACTTTCCTATCCTGAGTAATTTTGTATAGTCTGCAAATTTTACCACCTCACTGTTCACCTCCTTTTCCAGATCATTTATGAATATGTTGAACAGCACTGGTCCCAGTACAGATCCTTGGGGAACCCCACTATTTACCACTCTCCGTTGTGAAAACTGGCCATTTATTGCTATCCTTCATTTCCTATCTTTTAACTTGTTATTGATCCACGAGAGAACCTTCCCTGTATACCATGACAGTTGACTTTGCTTAAGAGCCTTTAGTGAGGGACCTTATCAAAGGCTTTCTGAAAGTCTAAGTACACTATATCCACTGGACCACCCTTGTCCACATGTTTGTTGACCCCCCTCAAACAATTCTAATAGATTGGTGAGGCATGATTTCCCTTCACTAAAGCCATGTTGACTCTTGCCCAACATCTCATGTTCATCTGTGTCTGATAATTCTGTTTGCTATTGTTTCAATCAATTTGCCTGGTACTGAAGTTAGGCTTACCAGCCTGTAATTGCCAGGATTGCCTGTGGAGCCTTTTTAAAAAATTGGAATTACATTAGCTATCCTCCAGTCCTGGTACAGAAGCTGATTAAATGATAGATTGCATACCAAAGTTAGTAGTTCTGCATGTGATATTTGAGTTCCTTTAGAACTCTTGAGTGAATACCATCTGGTCTTGGTGAGTGAGTACTGTTTAATTTATCAATTTGTTCTAAAACCTCCTCTATCAATACCTCAATCTGGGATAGTTCTTCAGATTTGTCAACTAAACAGAATGGTTCAGGTGTGGGAATCTCCCTCAGATCCTCTGCGGTGAAGACTGACACAAATCATTCATTTAGCTTCTCCACATTGGCCTTTGTCTCCCTTGAGTGCTTTTATAGCCCCACAATCATCCAGTGACCCCACTGACGGTTTGACAGGCTTCCTGCTTTTGATGTACTTACATTTTTTTTTGCTGTCTGTTTGTGTGTCTTTAGCTAGTTGCTCTTCAGATTCTTTCTTGACCTGCCTAATTATAGTTCTATACTTGACTTGCCAGAGTTTATGCTCATTTCTATTTTCCTCACTAGAATTTCACTTCCAGTTTCTTAAAGGAGGTCCTTTTGCCTCTAACCACCTCTTTTACTCTACTATTTAGCCATGGTGGCATTTTTTGGTTCTCTTACTGTTCTTTTTAATGTGGAGTATACATTTAATTTGAGCCTCTGTTCTGGTGTTTTTAAATAGTCTCCATGCAGTTTGCAGGCATTTCACCCTTGTGACTGTTCCTTTTAATTTCCGTTTAACTAGCATCTTCATTTTTCTGTTGTTCCCTGTCCCAGGGTATTACAGGAGGAGGGATGGACCTAGGCTAACTCCTGGTTTGAGTTCTCCAGTGCTGGATGTAGGTCTTTTCCCAATACGAACATCTCCAGCCCCAACATAACAAAATAAAGCCTTTGAGTCCAACAACCGTGTGGATGAGGCTAATGAAATAACTCCTCATCTGCTTCAGAATCTGCAGTCCTCTTTAGAGAGAGAGAGACCCTCCCTCTGCTCCTTCTCCTGAAAGCGTAAGCACTCCGAGACGTTCATGGTGGAGACGAACCGGGTTATCTTGTGCCAGCCCTGCAATATCCCCTCTCTGTGCGCTACCCATCAATCTTGGAAGCTCTGCCATCTGCTGATGGGTGCACATGCCACTTAGCACAAGCCCTGCAGATAAACATCCATCTAATGCATCTCCTGGGATACACCAGCAATGAACACTTGGCACACGTGCCCATGCTATCAGAGAGAGACAGGCTGCAGCTTGCATTTGTGTGGGAATGGTTTTCTGGACTCATTCTTCTCTTTTCTGGGACTATGGAATATTGGGGGGGGGGCTCTTGGGAAGAAAGCAGTGCTCATGACAATGAGGGAAATTAAAGAGACAGCACAATGCAGTGGGTGGCAGAGTTGCCTAGTGGTTAGCACCCTTGACTAGGGCCCAGGAGACTTGTGTTCTAGTCCCATTTCTGCTGCTAGGTGACTGTGGATAAGTCCCTGGGTCTCAGTTTCCTCTTCTGCAAAATGGAGATACCTTCCTTTGTAAAGTGCTTTGACGTGTACCGATGAAAAAGCCAGGCGCTATTATTAGCGGGGAGTGGGCTGGGTTAACGGGCAGGCCTGGTACACAAGGGAGCCGAGTTCTGTTCCTTCTGCCAAAACTCACGGTGTGATCCAAGGCGAGAAGGCAAAGGACAAAGCATTTCAGTGCCATGGTGGTAGCTGCTCTGGGTAGAGGCCATGTACATCGCCAGCATTTTCATGTGACTCACACCCAGGAGCTCCTGAGTTCCCCGCTACCCATTTGCTTTGCTGGTTCTATTTGCCACATGGGTCAAACTTGGCTGCCGGTTGGAGGGCCTGGCTTTCCCAGGTGCTAAGCACCCGCAGCTCCATTGGCTTTAACTAGGTTTACTCGCAGTTATTATTTGGATTACAGCAGCGGCTAGGGGCCCCGCCGGGATCAGTGGCCCGTTGTGCTTGGGGCTGTAGGGGCACACACCGTAAGAGACAGTCCCTGCCTGGAGAGCTTGCAATCCGAACCAGATCACTATCCCCGTTTGCAGCTGGGGAACTGAGGCGCAGAAAGTCTGGGGCAAAGGCAGCAAGCAAACCCGGCTCTCCTGAGTCCCAGTCCAACCCATTCACCTTGTGCCCAGAACCCTGGATTCTCAGACCTGTAGTTAACGAGGCCCTACGAGTGACAAGCTGGGACTGCAAAAGCAGCCGCCGCTTCTCCAAATGCTGGCTTTAACCTCTCCGGGCCTCTTCTTCCCCAGCTGTAGAACTGGAACCATCCACCGGCCCTGTCTCAGCGCAGCAGAGCGAGGAGAAATAAGCGACAGTTTGGCACGGCACTTTGAAGATGTAACGTCTTATTAATACCGCACTGACGGCCTGACCCACTCAGCCCCCTCTCCAGTGCCCCCCAAAAGTGCCCAGGTCCCAGCTTTTACCTGCAGGGCAAAATAACCATGCTGTGGGGGTGCTTTGTGACATTAGGGTCTTCGTGCCAGGGTGCTGTGTAACCCGTAGCGTAGCTACGGGGGGAGCAGGGGGAGCGGCCGCTCCCCCACTGAGCAGAAGCGGGGTATACTTTTTTGTGCTCTGACACCTTTTGCTCCTGTGCTGCAGCCGGAGGGAGCATTTTTTTTTGCTCCCGGTGCCTTTTTTGCTCCCGGCGCTTTTTGCTCCCAGCGCCTTTTTTCAGCTCCGCTCCCCCTGTGCTCTAAACCTGGCTACACCACTGCGTGTAACCTACTGGCCAGGGTGCGGTCTGCGTCCCTCTCTGTGCCTGATTCCCAGAGGATAGGAGTCTGCTACAGCTCGCAACCAGAGCAGTTGGCTCGATAGCTTGAGTAACCGCAGCTTCTGCTCTCTTACCTCTGGTGGTCCCTGTTCCGTCCCCAATGTCAGCACATTTGGAGGCCGACAGAATCGCGACTCTGTGTGATGATGTTGTGCTGCGACCCGACGTCAACAGGTCCCGTCACGACACGGTTGCATAAGGATGCACAACGGAGAGAGCGTGGTGTCTGGAATGCAGCCGCTACTGCTTAATTATCCTGGGCTTACAGGGCTGGGGAGCGAGCTGCAGAAATCAGGCCTCTCCCATTGATTTGCAGATGAGTGGGTTACTCAGCCAAGCTGCTCGCGACTGTGATAGAAGCAAGGAGCGACGAGTGAATTCCCTGGGTGTCATCTATGATGAACACGTCTCAGGCTGCTGTTCCTGTTAGGCTCAGGGGATATGATGACTTTGAAGCGCAAAGCATACACGGCTTGATGGCTGGGATGAAAAGACGAGGAAGCTGAGCACATTTCTCGCTTACATTTGAAATGAATCCTGATGTCAGCAGCCTACTTCCAAGCAACGGGGGATTTAAACACAGGGTGACGTGTGCAATGGTTAGAGCGGGGACCAGAGACTCAGAAAGCCTGGGTTCTCTTTCCAACTCTGCCCATGAATTGCCGCTTCACCTTGGGCAAATCACTTATCTTCTCCTTGTGTCACTTAGGCTATCTCTGGCCTGTCTCCAAGGCATGTCATAAGGCTAAATGCATGAAGGTTTGTAAAGCCCTTGGCTATCTTCAAAGGTACTGGAGATGTGCTACATATCAGTTTATTCTTAATATTCATCCCACACAGCAGTCCTATGAAAAATGTTATATAATAATACACTGCAACCAGGGCCTGATCCAATCCCTATTGAAGTCTCCCATTGATGTCAATGGGATTTAGGATCAGCCTCTTACTGTATACAGTAAGGATCCCAATGTGTTGTACATATATATTAATGAATTAAGCTTTGTCTCACCTCTGTGTGTAGGTACAAGGAGCCCCATTTCACAGATGGAATAAATGAGACACAGATGCATCCCTGATGTAGCACTGTGGTGTGTGACATCACACTAGGGAAGACTCTGGCCCAGAGTGAGTCTATTGGCTTAAAGGATCATGTGGCCTAGTGGATAAAGAACAGTATTAAGCATGACCAGTTCTGTGTTCTAATCCTGCCTTGTACGCTGCCTGGCTCTGTAATCAGGAGCAAGCCTCACCCGCTCCATGAGCCAGTGTAGTTAGACTTCTAGGGCCTGATCCAGAATCCACTTCAGTCAGTGGGGTTCTTTCCACTGACTACAGTGGGCTTTGGGGCTGGTCCTTATTTATAGCTTGTTAGATACTCAGGGTCATAAGCATCTTGGTTGAGATTTTCAAAGGCGTCTGGGAGATTTAGACATATCTTCCATTAACTTTAATGAAAGATGTCTCTAAACCCCCTAGACCTCTTTAAAAATCTCAGCCCTCATTAACAACAATTGTTGCTAGCAATCCCTTGAAGGCTGTTCACATCAGAGGATGGGGCATGCATTCCATGGTATTAACCCCTTTAAAGCTCAGTATGTTTCCCTCCAGGGGATGCTGTCTTCTGCAGCTCCCAATTAGACACCATGTTTCAATTTGTTAGGGATTTTGTTTGTTTCTTTATATAGGAGAAAATTGTTACCCAGAAATAAATGTCTCTCCCTCCCCACCCCCCACCCCCGCCCATAATGGTAAACAGGAGTGCTTTTTTACAGCTAACTTAAAACTACATCCGTGCTATGACTCACTCCCAGGTTGACAGAGCGTTTAGAGAAAGGCCCCAGGCCTGGATTCTACCTTTGCTTATTTCTGTGCTCCTCGATGTAGCCGTAAATAGACATAATCTGCTGTTGTCACTTAGGAGCAAGGAGCGGTGTGAGAAATTGGGTGAAAATGACAGGGAATTTTCTCATTTTACACGCTGTGTAATTGATTTTCCATTAGGCTGTAATATATGCCCTTCCCCTCAACCCCTTTAAAAGTATCGGCATATTGTAAGACATGCGTTGGAGGATTGGATGGTTGGCATATGGGGGTTAATGGGATACAGAACCATTTGCCGCCACGCCATCCTGATGATGACAGTGCAGGTTGGGAGCACCTGGAGAGATGTCATCCAAAGCACAAAGTTCTAATCCAGCCTGGGATTTCAATACTGTAACAGTCAGTGGAGACCGATCCAGTATAAAGATATTTCAGACCTGGAACTGGGTTCTCAATGCCCCATGGTTCAGGGAGTTTGGGGATGGGCCTGAACCAAAGACTGGATCCTGAGGTTAGATCCAGATACACATTGGGACCAGGACTCATCTTTGCACTTGGCCCTCCTCCTCGAGCCCCAGCACACCCAGATTGAGGGAAATTTGGATTAAAATTCCATCCTGGATCCAGACCTCCTGATTTGTTCTATTTTGGGTCAAAATCCCCGTGAAAATGGGCTCTCTGCAGAATTTGACGCAAACTTGTAACCAGCCGAGGTTTGGCTGGCAGCTTGGTTCAGATTGCATCCAAAGGGAAGTGAACCTTAGCACGCTTTTTGCTGCGGGTGAGTTGAGTCTGCAATGAAAACCCCCAAACAAAGGAGAGACTCACATGGGTTGGAATGAATCCCTGTGTACCAGGCCTTCATGGCTGCACACGATGGGCATTTGGAAACTCAGTGATAGAACGCGGTGCCTCCTGCTTCAAAACACAGTCCTCTGCCACTTGAGCTGAAGGACACTTGCCATTGACTCTTTCAAATAGAGGGGCATCTGGCCACAGCTGGGCAGTTCTGATTCCATCCAGCAGGGAGCAGTGGTGCAAACACATACCCATAGACTAACCAGTTCATGACAGTGCATTTGAGCAAGAGAAAAAAGAATGCTGTGTATTTTAAGGCTTTTGGTTTTTCCCTTTCTGATTGATCGTGTCTGTGGTTGCTGTGCTTGGAAATAGAAGAGGCTGTCTTGCATGGCAGCGCACAGTAGCTTGTGTCTGTGAAGGTGTTCTAAGCGATCCCCTACACACACTGAATGGCAGGGACCTTCCCTTGATTTGGGACGGGTGGTCATAGCTTCCTTCATTCGGGAGCCCTGATCTGAATTTTGGCTGCGTGTGTAGGCGTGCAGGGGAAGGAGGTTGCTTGAGCGGATGATGCATTCCCTTCCTTCTCTATAGCATCTCAGGCCATGTGAAGCAGGAGGTGATTATTAAGGAAAACAGCTAGAACTATGGACACAAACAGGCTTCCACACAACTTGAGTTCTAGCTTTGTCTCCTTTGTTTACCAGGGATCATACTCTCTCTGGAACTCTGTATAACACAGAGAGATATATAGTGGCTAACTAACATAAATACAAACACATTCCAGGACACTCCCCAAGGGCTGATCATGTGCTCCCATCTCCCATGAGCCCGAGGGAACCAATTCTACACTCCCACACGGAGGTCACTTTAACCGGTAATTTAACCACACATTCCTCACAGAGGCTGCTACAGAGTCCTTCACTCCATGGCACAGAGACTTAGATCCTGATTTTTGAGATGGGCCTAAGCCACAAAACTCGGGTCCAGATCTGAATTCTGAATGTCTTCAAAATCGGGGTTTGTCAAAGGTTTTTGGTTGGCCTGGAATAAAGACAGGGGCTGTTTATACAACTTGCAGATAGATTGCAGCCACTCCTGAGGATTGAAGCCATTTGTATCTGGTGTCTCCATTCAGGCCTATGTGATGTTTTGGGGACTACCCAGACCAATAAGGGGTTCTCGCCACCACCAGCCCTGTAGCCTGGGGTACCTTTATGCTATGCAGCTTTCAGACTCCTGACACCAGTGACCAGCCCACCATCACACCCTGGCTCCCAGCAGCCTAGTTACTCCATGCAGGGTGTCACCACCAGCCCTTCCAGTCCCGAATCGCCCCAAATCCATCCTCCCTGAGCTCTTACCTCCCAGACATGTGGACGTTTCCCCTCCAGTTGGTCACATCGAAGGCATGAAACCAACGCCCCAGGCAGCAGCTTCCTTTGGTGCGCGCTCGCCACACGGCTTGCACACCAGAGACCTGCTGGGGGTAAAAACACACAAGTGTATTTAACAGGAAAATCACCGATTCAAAGCAGCAAGGGAAAGCAAACACAGACCAGTTACACAGAAAATAAACATACCGCTGGAACCTCAGGCTTTACATTTTCAAATGAGATAAAACCCTTGATCTAGCACAAGTTACCTATTGCCAAGCCCCTTCGTTTTCAGATTAAACTGATTTTTACAGAAAAATTCCTGGGTTTTACAAAAAGTATTATTCACTTTTTTCTTCTTTTCACCCTACTCTTGTATCACTCAAATATATAAAAACCAACTTGTTTTATTAGGAAAATACAATACATTGCATGAGAACGATGTATTCCGATAATACATTAGTCTGTGTATATATGCAAAGCTGCCTGTTGAAGTCAGGCTATGTATTAGTCTAGAACAGTGGTTCATAACCTGGGGAGCAAGCACCCCCTAGGGATGCGAGATGCCCTTTCTGGGGGTGCGAGACATGCCAGATTTTTTTAGAAGGTAAATCATCGAAAACACAAATTAAGCACAGGCACGTAAGTACAACTCCGCAACATCTCTGGGTGGTACCTGCGTTATTTTGTGTGCCTCCTGTACTATTATTTGTGGTGAGTAATATAAAACAAAAGCAACAGCAGAAGAGTCACTGAGCCGGTAAACTTAAAAAAAGGTGTGTAATTTTTCATGTAGTCTTAATTTTATGGTGAAATTAAAATAAATATATAATTCGCTCTCTTTCATTCTGTAGTTATGATATATCTAGGTTTAAAGAACTGACCTACTTCAGCTATTTTTGATAAGGGGTGCAAGAACCCCTATTTTGAGAATCAAAGGGGTGCAGGCTGCAGTAAAGGTTAAGAAGCACTGGTCTAGAAGATACACACAATAAACAAACAGGCATGCACGCCAGTTCTGAAGTGCGTGCGTATCTGAATGCACTGATGAATCCCACGCCCACCACGGACACATTTCAAGCTGTTAGCAGATAACGGTTTAAAGATCTGACACACAAATGGGAAGAAAATGAAAATCTGTATCAGAATATGTTTCAGAACACAAGGAAGTATTCAAAAGTTTAAAAAAAAAACAGGAGGAAAGGATGAAGTTGAGTGTACGCGCTGCAAATGGTGTGGCCCAATTATTAAATGTAAATATTTATAGGCTAATAGTTCTAAGTCTACAACAGTAAACTGTTTATTTAACTGAAAGTTTTATTTGGGGATTAGAGCTGTATTGTTTTCTTAAACTCAGAAGTTTTGAGTTCTGTTTTAGTTCTGCGGCAAACCACACTGATGGACGGAGTTCAGAGCATTAATCTACTGAATACTTTTTCCTCCGTCTTTACGCCCACCAAAATAAACCCCGAAACCCAGAAAAATTATACATTTTTTGGCACTGATTTTCACCTGTTTTAGTTGTGATAATAAACACCGACAAATTCCCGGGAAAAATGAAATAAAATAAAATCTGAAAATGAATGGCTCTACCTATTGCCTCTGAACGATTTCCCAGTGCACCCCCTGTTTCACAGACAGCACGCACCAAGGGACTGCCCCTCAGTTTCTGGATAAAAACTTCAGTTTCAAGCTTCCTTTTTAAAGGTATTTGTTCCCCTTTCCCCACCCCCTCCTGGCATGGTAACTGATGGTTATTCAGAGTGGGGAAAATTCCCAGTTGTTCTTTCTATTTACTTTAACCGTCCTTTCTAGGGGTGGACAACGGATGAGTATTTGAAGCTGGTTTCATGAAAACAACTGGCTTAGCAAGTGCCCCTCCTTGCCTGTCTGCTCCCTGCCCTGCTGTGAAGTGGAGCAGACGTTTATGAGCATGGTCTTCTATATACAAAAACACATAAATTCATAACCACAGACTATACATATCCCATAATGCCTATCAACTTCAGAACATTACAGGCTGTCCTAAAAGACCTTATTCGACATTTTGTACAACACAATGACATAATATTCACTCGGTCGGTTTAAATGTTTCTTTTGGGGGTTCCCCTCTCCCCTTGGGGTGTCTGGAGCCGGATTGTCACACGCCTCTGATAGAATCTGCTCATTCAGAATGAATGGCTGGACAGAACCTCCTCCAGGATCAATCCGAGCTAGAGGTTGGGCCATCCTCGGGAAGGTCATTCCCTGAGAGTTGCCACCAAACTTTCAATTTGACCTCTCAACATTTACCTATGACCTTGAACATACAGACCCGGGCTCCTGCTGGACTGGTAGGAGCATTAGGTTGAGTAATAGGTCACTGAAAAGGTAATTGCCCCTTCATCTGCAATAATGCCTGCGTTCACCTGTGAACTCAGTGCTGAATGCAACTGCACATTCTTAACCTATGTACAGTGCACGGGTTTCTCCGGAGAGGTGGTTGACGCTTTCTGAACGGTCATTTGTTTTTCCTATCAGAAAATGGCCTTTTTTGAAAACGGAAAAGTGACTTGACATTTTTGTCAAAATGGGTTCCAAACCGCTATTGCTTACCCCAAACCTCCTTGTCAGTAAAGCGGTGTTTGATAAGCATTTCGGGGGAGGGGAGAATCAACAGCCAAAACCGTTCAATTTCAAACCCTGCCAAACAGAAACAACTTCAACCTTTTGAACGGAATTTAACCGTTTTTTTCAACCTTCTCTCTCCATCTGGTCATTCTGATCCCATCAACATCCAGTTGAGGGCAGACGAGCAGAGCTACCGCTCAACTGTAATACACACACGCCAGTTCCTTGGTACATTTACATGTAAAGGGATATATCTTATCTTAGGGAGGAGGGATAGCTCAGTGGTTTGAGCATTGGCTTGCTAAACCCAGAGTTGTGAGTTCAGTCCTTGAGGGAGGGATTTGGGGCAAAAATGTGTTAGGGGACAATACTTGGTCCTGCTAGTGAAGGCAGAGGACTGGACTCAATGACCTTTCAAGGTTCTTCCAACTCTATGAGATAGGCATATCTGTGTATATATTTAAATCTCAGAAAGGAAATCTTGGGCCTTGTCCACTCTCCTGCTTCCCAAAGTAACGGTGACTCTGTAAGACAACAGGCCTGGAATAGGTTGAGGGAAGGTTCTCCAAGTGGTCTTTGGTGCACTGTGAAATAGCCCCTCTGTGCAAATGCCCTAATGCCTCTGCTGAGACTTGGCTTCTGAACAGTCTCCTCTTTCCTGGAGCACGTTCATTGTTCTCTTCTTTTTGCGTCTGTGGTTTATTTATTTGCCTCACGTTACGGCAGGTTTGGGACTGTCATGGGCTGCAGCCATCAACGTCTTGTGTTTAATCAGAAGTGGAGGGTGGTCCCAGGAGGAATTTGCACACAAGGGCTCAGCCACAAGTGGAGAATACAAACGAAGAAGGGGAACTTGGCTGTGACCCCTGCACGAAGCTGGAAGATATTTATTCTGGCACAGGGCGTACATAAACATTGTAAAGAACTAGGCCATTAAACTGTCAAACAGCATTTCCATGAGCCTGGACAATATACAACATTTCAGAGTGGCCTGGGATTTGAACAGCAGTTTACAGAAAGAAACATTTGACTTGCTGAACTGGCTTTGTGGGCTGGCCCCTGGGTTACTCTGCAGGGCTTGTGTGTGTGAGGGGGGGCGGAGGGAGGGACACAGAACCCACACAAAGGAAGATGGCAATGGAACTCTGTCTCCTGCCTCCATTTTCAGACTACTTGCACCTCAGTAACAGCATTGCCTCCCCGAGGCCTGTGACCTGCTCCCATGGCAGTCAATGGGAGTTCTGCTAATGATTTCAATGGAGAGGGGCCAGGCCCTGAGATAACCAGTCACTCGGTGCCCAGCAATGTACAAACAGTTCCACACTGGGGGAAGAGGGAGTCTAGCAAGGGACGCCTATAGTGACTGCAGCAGATCCTCCAAGCTCATGATAAGTGTCCTGTGGGACAGTGATCAGCTTTGCACAATAACGCAATGTAGGAAGCACGGGCGAGTGGCTCCTGTGTAGCAATAGTACGCTCTCATGGTGAAGGCACTGGGCAGGGACTAAGGTGATCTAGCGTCAATTTACAGCTCTTCCACAGACTCCCTGTGTAGCCTTAGGCAAGTCACTAAATCGCTGTGTGTCTCAGTTTCTCCATCTGTAAAATGGGGATAATTCTTCTTTTGTCTGTCTTGCCTGTTTAGACTGTAAGGCCCAGCACTTCAAAGGTATTTAGGTGCTATTAATGTCAATGGGATTTAGGCACCTAAACACCTTTGAACCTAGGCTCTTTGGGGCTGGGACTCTGTGTTTGTACAGCACCTAGCATTATGGGACCCCAATCCAAGCAAGGGAGCTACTGTAGTATAGATAATTAATAACAATAGTGGATTAAAACACACCCAACCTGAATGATAACTGGAATATCAGCTACAGAGCAAACAAAGAAGATTAACGGGGCGGGGCGGGGGGGGAATCTGGCAGCGAATTACTTAATGTAGTACATTTCAAACCCAATAATTATTTCTTTAAAAATAGAATTTGCTAAAACAACTTCCAGCCTTTCATTTTTTTTCACTGCATAATAAAGTAATTAGTAATTTGTGTCATTCCTGTAATTTTTCTGCTCGGTATAATCACAAGTGGTGACACAGTTCCACAGCACACACGCCGGAAAAAAAATAAAGAGAGGGAAGAATCAGAGCTGGCATTTGAACCCTTTCAAAATAAGTAATAAGTGTTTTGGTTCTTCCAAGTGATGATTGTGTCAATCACAGTAATGGATTAATTACAGAAATCCTGGATGATGGAGCAGCAGTGGGGGGAAAAACACTGAGGGCCCGAGACAGATTCTGAGCTTGTCTCTGCCCACGTAAATCCCACAGTCATTTCAGAGAAGCTGACGCTACATTTTCACCACTATAGGGAAGGCAAAGGTCTGTGGATGGAGTTACAGTAGCACACTTAGGCCAGCTCTAACAGAGATCAGGTCCCCGTTGTGATAGTGGCTAACACTGCCCCTGCCCAGAAGGATTTACACTCTAAACAGACACAGGAAGGATTATTAGTTTTACAGACAAGGAACTGAGACAACCTGCCTCAGCCATGTTCCTACAAGGAGTCTGTGGCAGAAGTAGGAACTGAACCTGGATCAGTTGGCTCCCACTCCAGTGCTTTAAAGACAAGGCAGGACCTGTAGCTGAAAAAGGTTTGACTGACAATGCTGATGTCTTCTCTCTATAAACCAGAGCTAGCCAAAGCCACAGAATCACAACTTTCCCTCTGCCCAATATACCCCAGCTCTGGTCTGGAGGCCCACTTCTAAGGAGGAAGGGATGGCTCACTGTCTGCATTAGCTGAGGTGGGATCGGTTACATTCCTCTATCCACCAAGAGAAAATATGTGTCCAGACTTTTCGTTTACACGGAGAGACCAACTAAATGAGAAAGAATAAAAATCAAGACTCCAGGAAAGAGCACAGCGGGCGTGTCTCCTCTGTAACAGTCAGAGTTGAACACAAAATGGCCGGCAGTCGTGGCAGACAGCAGGGTCTGCCAGGTTGAAAGAGGCATTATGCAGAAACTGGAAGGCTGATTACGCCACTGTCTTGGGATTTAGGAGATCTGGGTTCAAGGCTTGTGTGAACTTTTGCAAGTCACTTCCCCCATCTCTCTCTCTCTGTGCCTTAGTTTCCCCAACTAGACAATGGGTATAAGGATTCTTACCTGCCTTTGGGAAGTGCTTTAAGATCTACACCGGAAAATCTGCTTGTAAGAGGGTGTGGGGTTTGGGGGCATGTTTACACATCCCAGTGCGCCTTGGGCCCTTTAAACCTGGCAAAGGGTACATGATTAGGAGCCAGCATGTGACCAGCAGGAAGCCGATATAAGGCTTCCTGCTGCTCAGACAGAGCCAGGAGACTCAAGGTCAGAAGAGTCCTGCTTTGGCCCTTCCTTAGTAGCCATGAAAAGCTAATAAAAGGGAAGGGTGAGTCCTCTCTGCTCCCAGCTGGAAAGCCTGGGGTGGCTGTTACACGGTGGTTTGGTTTGTTTGGGTTTTGGAAATAAAGCAAACCCTGCAGAAAGGGATCTGAAGAGACCTGTGGCTGGGCCTGTATTTTTCCATTACCAGCCGGGTAATCTTCCCTGCTCTATTACTAGAGGAGGGGATGCGAGGCTAAATTCCTTAACAGCTGGGACAGTACCATGATAGGGGCTATAGAATACGAGCATAGGACTGGAAGTACTTCCTGGGTCACTGAGTCCAGTCGCCTGCTAACACAGGCAGCCCCATCACATAATCACATTCATAAACTTATCAAGAACCATCTTAAAATGAGTCAGGTAGTTTGCCTGCACTCTTTCCTACTGAGAGGCTGGTCCAGAACCAGGCTCCTCTGATGGTGAGAAACCCTCTTCTAGTTTTCAATTTATTCCCGGCCATTTTATACCCAAATAACCTAGAGAGAAACAGACGTGGCAGTTAAATAGCAATACGCACCCCTGGCAAGGAGAGTGACATCTGTGGTAGTGATCATCTGGTGATGGGGACATCTCTCGTACCTAATGAGATCGCCACTCGCTCATCTCACACAGGACACTGAACAGAAATCACATTGTAATGGGAGCCACTTTCAGTGCCTGCCTGGAGGACGTCAAACTGGGGAAAAGAGCGGCTGGTATTTAGAGAGAACACTGAGGGCTTGTCTTCACTGCAGAGCTAGCCCGAGCTCTTAGTGGGGTGTTGCTCTTAACCCTCCCCCTGCCCACTCGTGAAACCCCCTCACCCAAACCTGGTGCTTTCCACCGGGGCTAGCTGGCTTGTCTGGGTCTGTGAGCTAAACCCTACATGAGGCTTTCGCTCGGACTGGCGTCCCCATACTGTGCTGTGAGCATGTCGGCTAAACCACTCCAGTGCTGATAGTCCTTCCCACAATCCCCTTTGTGTGCTCAGAAGGACAGACATGTTCTCCAGCAGCTCACTGGGAAGGAATCATAGAGCAGCTCAGTTTACTGCAGCGCAAAGGACCACGTAAGTCCTAGCGGCATCAATGCGGGAACGCAGCATCAGTGAGGACGTGGTAGCTCAGGTGGGGCTTTGCAATGTGGCCGCCTGCACCTGGGCTAGGCTCACCCAGGTGCTGATCACGCGAGTTAATGCTGCAGTAAGGACGTACCCTGAGTGGTTTGAGAATATTACAGAGCGGGAAGCCGGGCTAGGCACAGGGCTGGGAGTCAGGGGATTTGGGCTGTATTTCTAACTCTGCCATAAAAGGGCATAGACAGCTTTCCCCCCATCTAAATAACAGAGCAGGATCAGTCCAGAATAGAGTAGGAAAGGAGCTGGATTACTACACTGGCCCATAAGGCGAAGCCCCCAGCCAGCTAATGCCTATACTGCTATCTGTGACACACTGATCTTTTATGGGGCAGCCGTAAAGCAGGTCTCACAGCACGTGGCCCTGGGTGACACGGTCCTTGCAGCTGAGGAGGAACCACGCAGCATCTCCTCAGCATCTCCTTCCAGTGCTGAGGAGAGTCAGAGCTTTGCCTAAGATCACGCAGTGATTGAGTAGCAAGAATGGAACCCAGGCATCCTGAGTCTTGGTTCCTCGTGCTAACCACTAGATTGAGCTCTGAAGCTAGACTGAACTTTGCACTATAAATTATAGGTGTAACATGAAGCGGAAATGACATAGCCTCGACATTTTTGCGGTTTCGCAGAGGGACTGGAAAGACAGAAGGGAAGATGAGAGCAGCACACATGGAACTGTGCAGGTGAAGGAATGCACATGGGGGGCCTGATCCCGCCTCCATTGAAATCAATAGACATTTTGCAGCCACTTTCAGCAGCAGTGGGATCGGGCTGGAACTGTCCCTCTATCCAGACAAGGCAACCTTTCGCAAGATACTGTATCTGCTCCCTGGAAACAAGAGCCATCAGCCCTGCAGCATGTTCCGCTGCTGTTCTCTAGGCACAGCATAAAGTATGGTATGTACCTACAGGCGCCTCAGGGGCCATTTTGTTAGCTGCTGTGGATAAGTCATCTGTGATGTGGAGTCACAGATCCTTCAAGAAAGCAGGTCTAAGAGCAAACCTGTTCTGCTGATGGGAGGCTTTGTACTGGATGTATTACAGTTAGTGAGATCAGGGTCCTAGTGTGCTGGACAATGTGCATACACAGAGTGAGACACAGTCTCCGCCCCCAGGAGTCAACAGTCCAGGTAGACAAAGGATGGGAGAGAAAATAGAAGCCCAGGGAGGAGAAGTGACTTGACCAAGGTCACAGAGCAGGTCAGTGGCAGGTCTTTTGAATCACAGGCTGCTGGACCAGGCTCTCTCTCATTCATGTAATTTTTCAAAGCCCTGAACGGGTTCATTTGGAAAGCTGTTATTTATTTAGGGCTCAATGGAATATATTGAAATTTGCATGTAAGATATATTTAAAAAGAAGTGCATGTAAGAAATGTTCTTATCTATTTATATGAGTCAGGCTAATGCTTAGGTGGAAGATGTTGTCTCTCTCTTTATGGCCCTTAATCTGCCACTAGGCCAAAAAATCCCCAAACCAAAACAACCCCCCTCCCCCAACCCAATAAAGGCTAGTGTTTGGCCCAATAAACACCAGCTAACTCTGCCCTGTACCCCCCACCAGAACAACCTGTGACACCTTCACTTTTGTTCTCCACAGCAACTACCTTGCTTTTCACAGGCTTAGCACAATCTCCCTGTCCAATGGGCCAGTCCCACATCACTCAAATTGCAGGGCAAGGACATAGAGAATCACTCTTTGCTTTGTTACCTTCCAGGTCTGGGGCTCTCTGACATGGAATTCCCTTTGTTTGGAGGGTCTGAGCAAAAATCACTGGGCTTGATTTAACAAAGGGCTGAGTACCCACAATTCCAGCTGAAGTCAAAGGGATCAAAGAATCATAGGACTAGAAGGGACCCTGAGAGGGCATCTAGTCCAGTCTCCTGCACTCATGCAGGATGGGGCTGCTCAGCATCTCCGACAAACAGGCTCTGTGGACCCAGATGAAATCTGACTCCACTGAAACAAAACAAGAGTTTTGCCATTGACTTCAATGGGGCCAGGATTTTAGCCCAGATTTTCAAATGTGCTCAGCCCCGCACAACTGGGGCCATTTATCAGATGAGTTCCCATGTATGCACCAGAATAAGTGTCCAGATTTTCTAATGTGCCCAGCACATTACATACCAAGTGCTTTTGAAGAGTTGGCCATAGGTGTCACAATGGGAGCTATTGTGTGGCGAGCCCTTTGGATGATCTGGCCCCTTATTTTTGTGTCTACATTGGAGCAGTACACTTTATAATAGCTGAGTAGAGTTAGCTGGAAATTTTCCAGTGGGACAATTTTCCACTGTAAAATGCTGATTCGATTAAATCCAAACACGTCACAGGAACGTATCTATTTTGTCCAAATTTCCGATGGGAAAGTATCGAAATGGTTCCTTTCAACTTATATCTAACAATGGAATATAAACATGGACTTTTTTTTGTATCATCAAAGTCAAAACGATAAAGTGAAAATGAAACATTTCAACAAAACGTTGGGGAATATTTCATTTTGTGACGGGTTCCAAGGTTTTGACTTTTCGTTCTGATTCAGAAAGTAGCCAAATTTCAAAATCTCAGATTTTTCTGGGGATGGAAATTCCATTTTGCAACCAGTTCCAATGCTGAGCACTTACAGATCTGTCCATCCACACGTGTCTCAAGTTTCCAATGTATTTGAGATGGAGATTGGCCCTGGCCGTGTCTACCTGGGAAACTTGCATTGGTTTAACTCGAGGTGTGTTTTTTAAACCAGTGCAAAAGGCTGCATGTATGCTCTTATTTGGGTTTCAGCCATACTTATTTTGGCTTAGCTGAAGCCTATTCAGAATCAGTTTAATCTAAACCACACTTAAAATGAAATCAGATTGTTACACAGGGGGTTGTACTGGTTTAACTAAAGCAGTTAAGAAACAGAACTGGTGCAACTTTCTCATGTAGACAAAACTTCGGCACGAAATCCAGGCCCAGTTCGCATTGGTGATTTAATTTTGCCATTGAGTTCAAAGGAGTGAAGAGTCGATCTTTAGTACCAGCCTGTCATGCCTTTACCATCTCCCACAATAGTTTCAGAGAACGGGAAAGGGGTACTGAGATGACACCAACAGCTCTCTAGAGAGAGCATTTTCTGCCAGGCTAACATCGCTCTAACAGCTTTGCCCAAACATCAGTCAGTTAATCATGGTAGAGCAGGGCCCGCTGTTTACAGAGCTCCAACCATATCCATATTAATGCCATCTCTAATCCTTCTAAGTTGCTTTGGAGAGCCTAATAAGGAACTCCGATATCTTCAAGCTGAAGGATTGCCCCCTTCCCCCTGTTTATGGCTAAAAAGCAGCCCAGCTCAAAGGCTGTTCCAGGCTCCCTCAGATGACGGCGTCTGGGAGCAGCCGATAAACAAAACCGGGCTGATAGTTGGGGGACTGGAAACCGCACCAAGTTTAAATGGCTTAGAAACTTGGCATGAAGCACCACTTCCAGAAAGGGAAAGACAAAAGATGTAACAATGTTACAATGTAACACTGAGAAATCCGACTGGAGACAACTGGAAGCAGTCAGGGGCCATTTGAAGCTGAGTGAAACTCATGCACGCCAGCAGGTGACCTGTGAATCACTCCCTTCAGTTGTTTTCAGTTCCATTCCCATGGCGAGGCTGGTGCTTTTCCCCTTCCTTTTTAAAGTGCTTTTCTATTTCCAAACAACATTACAGATGTCAAAATCTCTCCACCAAATGGGATTTTTAATCTAACTCAGCGGCTGGCCAGAGGAGAGGAGTTTTTTAATCCAGCTGGGCAGTGATGTCACTTCTGGCCCCTGTGAATTATGGACTTCCTGTTCGTTTGACTGTTGCCTTGTCCTCCACCTCTGCCCCCTACCCTGTTTGTTTCACCCACCTATTGTAACCTAGACCCCATATCCTGCGACTGACCCTGTGTGGGTGGTTTCCTGTATTGACGTCAATGGCACTCACTCAGACGGAGCCAATAGCAGGATTGTGGCGTTAGATTGTAAGCTCTTTGAGGCAGGGGCTGGTTTTTTAAATGAATGTTCGTACAGCACATGGCACAATAGGATCCTGATCTCAATTGGGGCCCCTTAGGCGCACCCCAGAATTCTAGTAAATTTAAAGGGACACAACTCAAATTCTAGCCAATGGAAAAAGGAGTGAGTTAAAAGTGGCTTAGCTGCCCAAGTTCCCCTCAGTGCCAGCTCCAGGCACCAGTGTTCCAAGGAGGTGCTTGCGGCCGCAATCTGCAAGGGGCGGCAGTCTGTGTGCCGTTAGGGCGGCAAGCTCGTTTCTGTGGCAGTGGCAATTCTGCGGCAGCCTCTCTCTTCAGCCGTCCGC
The DNA here is from genome assembly GCA_033296515.1 of Macrochelys suwanniensis. Classification (NCBI taxonomy): domain Eukaryota; kingdom Metazoa; phylum Chordata; order Testudines; family Chelydridae; genus Macrochelys; species Macrochelys suwanniensis. The sequence goes on from CM065775.1 coordinate 335,687,433, forward strand.
GGCGGCAATTCGGTGGCAGCTTCTGTCTTCAGCCGTCCGCGGTGGCGGCAATTCGGCGCGCTGCTTGGGGCGGCAAAAACGGTAGAGCCGGCCCTGGTTCCCCTGCAAAGTTTTGTAGCTTTACCACCATGTTGTCTGGTTGGGCTGATTTTAAGAACTTTGTCCTGTCCCCTGTTGCTGTATGAAAGACCCAAACACACTGCAGGGAAATGACTGCTCAGTGACCTGGGCACCACACCAAGCACTGTCAAAGGCACTAATACGCCGAAAAAATAGAAAACATCACCCCCGCAAACCAGAAGACACATACAGCTGCCTTGGAGAGCTCAAAACTAGATTAGATTAGAAAGAAGTCCCAGAGAAAAACATACACCAATAGGGCGTCTAAACGGGTTTTCATCAGAAACCTGGGTTTTGGACCAAAAAAATGTGTTGGGAAAAATCATTTGCTTTCCACCAAAAACTTTGATTGTTTTGTTCCAAAGCTGAATGCCCCCAAACCGACTGAAAAGTGACAGATTTGGATTCTAAAATGCTGCCTCATGGGAATTATAATTCGAGTGCCTCAAGCTCCCATTCTCCTTTATGGGCTGGACCCTGTAACACGCTGCTGGGGATACCCAGAGCTGAGAACTACTGTGTTACCTCTCATGGTGACAGGTTTCAAAGGGGTAGCCGTGTTAGTCTGTATCAGCAAAAACAACGAGGAGTCCTTGTGGCACCCTAGAGACTAACAGATTTATTTGGGCATAAACTTTCGTGGCCTAAAACCCACTTCATAAGATGCATGGAGTAGAACATACAGTAGGGAGGTATAAATACACAGCACATGAAAAGATGGGAGTAAGGCAACTCCCATCATGGTAAAGCAACTCCCATCTTTTCAGATATATAGCTGCTTACTGTATTTTCCACTCCATGCATCTGATGAAGTGGGTTCTAGCCCATGAAAGTTTATGCCCAAATAAATGTCTTAGTCTCTAAGGTGCCACAAGGACTCCTCGTTGTTTTTGTGTTACCTTTCTGCCTCAGCAAGCCTGAGTTTTGCTGGCAATTAGATCTCCCTGCCACACCTGGCTGTCTTCCTCACCAGCAAACTCCTCAAGGCTCTCCCAGCCCAGACCTCATCTAGAAGGTAACAGTCAGCGACTTCCAGCCCCTGAGCTCCTCAGAGATGTTTCTCTGCAATGCACAGCCGTTACCACTGTGCATTGACAGACAATATTAAGTTCGCTGCTCTATTAAAAGAGTCAGTACCTTGCAGCTTGTTAATTTTTCACCCTCCCCTTCAAACACGGCTCTGCGTTGGTTTATAGTAAAAGTAAAAAGTTCTAAGGCAACAAAAGAGCATGGATCCAGTGATACCAAATAAAAGAGATAAAGGCAGAGATGGTTATACGCAAATAAGAGTGAAAACACGCATCTAAAAGCCTAAAACGTAACTCAGCAAGACACAGTCTTTGTTCAAGATGGTTTCTCTCACCCCCAGTCTCCTTCCCAGGTTTTTACTGACTGGCCTGCCCAGGACCCATCACAGAGCTCAAATCGCTTGGTTTCTTTGTCTCTGTAAGGAGAAGGATAAATTTATTTGGGCATAAGCTTTCGTGGGCTAGAACCCACTTCATCAGATGCATGGAGTGGAAAATACAGTAAGCAGGTATATATATGAAAAGATATAGCCTCTCTCAGTTCCTTATAGCTCCAAAGGGATGTCTTTGTCACACAAGGCAGGAAAGCCTTCTGGGGATTCAGTCTTCTGTGTCTCTGCGTTGCAGGAGCCATGTTAACTCTCTGTGTCTTGAGTTCAGGCTCAGGATAACCTCTGCTGGTTTAGCTTGATAGCTTTGCTTATGGCTAATATGTACATTGTGGCAATCCCATAGTCCTTTGCCTAGAACAGACTGTTTATCACCTTTACCTAGGCTAGGCTGTTCTAGTAGCATCATACAGAGGGAATTCATAACTTCACGTCTAACATTAACACATGTGTTTTACAATTATATTAATAGCCAGCATGTAATTAGCTTTCATATGATACCTCACAAGGCATATTTTGTACAGATACCATTGCAACAGTGTGTAGGGTAGGAATGCAGGGGTGCCTAGTATCACAGGCTCTCAAGCTGGATTTTATCTCCCCTAATGCACCACAGCCATGCAACCACCATGGTGCACCACCTCCTCTCACCAAGAGGAAGCTCCTTGTGCCTCATGGGAGACACAGTCCGACTAGGAAGCTTGCCCTATAAAGGAGAATGAACGCATGAGCTACCAGAATGACAATTCCCGTGAGGCACCACGGCGGCACTTCAGAATTGAAATACGTCGGCTTTTGGCTGAAACATTTCAGACTTTGATTTTTTGCCGAAAACTCAACATTTTCTGGGTGGAAAAAAAAAAGTACTTTCCAACCAGCTCCATACAGAATCTGCAAAAGCCACCATAGAAAACTCTTGCTGAACCCTGTGTCTGGCCGCAGCTTCCTGTGTCTCTAGCTACAGCTCTGTGTTTCCTGACAGAGAGAACCAGCTGGTAACATGGCTGCTTCCTGCACACTCATTTCCCATTTTAACTTATAGGCCATTAACACATCAGTGTTAGCGATCTGCCGTGCAATGGGGCCAACCCTCACTCGTGCTTCGAACGGCGAGCGATCCCAGAGACGTCGGTGAGAGCAAACGTTTGCAGAGCTGGCCTGGACTCTCGGTTTGCATTGGATCAAGGGATTAGAATTTATTATTAATGGTTATTAGGGACTGTCCATAAATTACATAATGCATTAAGAGGTGGGTGGGTCCTTAATTTTGCATGTTTGTTTCAGTGTTATGAAGTGATACAAGGGATGAATGGGTCTTAAAAATCACCCAAAAATGTGTTAGATAATTAACAGATGGCCCCTTATTTCTCCATTTCATCCTAGCTGCCTTCAGCTCCCACATATCACAGTGCATGAGCTGTGCTCTTAGACCCCTGCTGCCTTCCCCCCCACCCATATATTGTCTCCTTTGCATGCCAACCCACAGAGAAAGAACAAAGGGAAATTAAAATAATAATATGGTTTGTATCCAGTAATATCAGAGCCCCATGGTGCTAGGTGATGTACAGACAGCGTGAGAGATGGTCTCTGCCCAAGACATTTAAATAGACAAGGGAAATCAAGGCAAAGAGACTTGCTTGAATTCATGCAGATAAGGAACAGAACTCAGGTCTCCTACTTTAATGCCCAGGCTGCATCAGCTTACCCCAAAGAGCTCCTGGGAGAACTGAGGTGAGTGCAGTGTTGCCTCACTGAGGCTGGTGGCCCATCTATACTCCTTCCAGTTCCCAGCTCATCCCCTCCCCATCTGTACTGCCTAGCCCTCTTGTTCCCCTCCCACCCATGGACAGGATCTCACAGGATGGTGAGGACAAAGCTCTACAGACAGCACTCCCGGAACCAGGAGTTTCTCCCTCCCCCTCTGCTCTTGTTCTGTTAATACCAATATACCCATATTGGGTCTTCTCCAGCCGCCTGTGGGACTCCCGCCTACGTCTAGTCACCCCTCCCCCACATGCACTGCAAAGCCAAGCGAGCGATTCCCTGTCATCAGCACCACACATGGGCTGGGGACAGGAAGGAGGAGAAATTAAGCTGCAGAGTCAAATCCAATACAATTTTATGGGGAAATAGAAAAGCTGCCGCCTTTCCGTGAGTGCGTCTTTTATCCGCAGCTGCTTTAATTAATATTCATTGGATTAGACGCGTGTCCCCCTCATCCACATTAGTCAATGCACAATTCCTCCTCTCATGTGTGTGCCACCAGAGGCAGAGTGTAAAGTCCTTAGCTTGCACTTTCTTATGCATCAAGATGCCATTCAACTGCCTTTTGCAACTGAGCTTATAAAGGAGACAAAGATCTGATCTTACCTGCCACTGGTGGACTGGGGGGGAGAAGGAACAAGGAATTGGTACCCTGGGAACATGTTAGTGGCACTGGTGGGTTTGTCAGCATGTGACTTGTTTCTGGTTATTGGCAGCAGCCTGCTCAGTGCTGGTGTTTATTGGAAGGAAGCCTGATTGACAGCAGGGACCCCCAGGAAAGTGGAGCTGTCCCCCTCTAGCAATGAGAAGTGTAGTTTTCCTGTTGGAAGGCTGAATTGCTAGCCCTACCCCACCCCCTTGTTTCCTGCAGAGTAGAGAGCTTCACAGGATCCAGGGAAGGGCGCACAGCTGATTCTTCTCAGCCAAAATTACAGCACATCTCTAGTGAAGATGAGGGGCATGGCATTGTGGGTAAGGCAGCTAGTTAGGACAGAGAAGATTTGGGTTCATTTCTTGGCTCTGCCACAGACTTCTGGTGTGACCTTGGGAAGTCACTCACTCTCTATTCCCCACCTCTGAACCACGGCTAGTTCCCCTTTCTCCCCTCCCTCAAAACAATAAACAGACTGCTACAGAGCAGGGCCTACAATAGCCTTCTTTCTCTCCTCTAGCTCTAAGGCCAACCCAGAGTTGTATATATAGGCCTTAGCTCCACCCCCAGGGAGGGGTTATTCCATAAATTTCCTGTCCTCCATTTTGAATTTTCTTGTTCTCCAGACACACTCAGCTCTTAGTACACTGAGTAGTGAGGAGCTTTACAAACCCAGTGAAAGAGAGAGGGCAGGGATAAGGGGAAATGCTGGGATAGAGTCTGTGCTGTCTGGTCATGCTGCTGCCTCTGAGATTGGAGAGTGAATTGGGTGGAGGGGAGGAATGGAGTCTGCCCTACACGTGGTAACTGAAGGGACGGTGGGCATGTGGTTCCTACCTGTCTCAGTGAAAGGAACTCCCTCCCACCCCCGTCGGTGTGCACTCTGAAGCATTAGACATGGGAGTGTGCCGCATTCATGGCGCTTTACTCTTTATTGCGTGGCTCTGTAGCGGGGCAGAATGCTCTCTCTGAGACAGCTGGCTAGATTCTGTATTGGCAGTGTCAAACTCCGTCCGCTCTCATGAGGGTATTTATTTTGATCTTTAGTGCTTTGAGATCAGCAACGAGCAGGCAACTGTGCTGCCAATGAGCATAGTGTCAGACTGAAATGTTTAGCAGTGAGAATTATTAACCACTGGAACAACTTACCAAGGGTCATGATGGATTTTCCATCATTGGCAAATTTTAAATCAAGATTGGAAGGTTTTTTTAAAAAGACATCCTTTTTGAACCAGCGGAGATATTTCAGGGCCATTCTGTGGCCTGTATTATATGTGAGGTCAAACCCCGTGATCACAATGGTCACTTTTGGCCTTATAATCTAGGTAACTATGACCTCTGGGTGCACGTTCCCATCAGATGCCATCCCCAGGAGAAAATCCTGGTACCTTCTAACAGCCACGGTCCATTTTAGAATGAGTCACCAGGAAAATGATGCTGTGTCTCCTGGGCTGTATGCAGGTTTCCCCCTCCCCGCTAACACAGAACCCTGGAGAAGGCAGGTCTGGGACAGAGCCGTGTTACAGGTACTCCATTGTTATGTCCTCAGCGATGGCTGATGCTAGACACACCTGAGGAATATTTAAACCACACCATAGTGGACCGCAAGAGACTTCTCCCTGATCCCAGCTAGTGGGCCGCTTGGGCTTTGAAATATAATGCTCTGGCTCATTACATCTGGGTATGTCTCCTTTGAGCAGCTAGAACTGATGACTACTCACGCATAGGCAGAGGTGTTCTACTTTAGCTGGTGGGGGACAGGCATGTGCAGTGATTTCCCTACACGCTCCCTGAATTTCCCCAACACCCCCCCAGTTTTGTGAACTAGTTACATGCCAATTTAGTGACACCCCCCCCCAGTAAATTCGAACCACCCTCCCCCCCCCCTTTCAATTCCTGGGGAGGCCACTGGGCATGTGCTGTTGATCCTGAAGCCCAGGGGCCAAGTCTTTGTGCAGCCTCAGCTTCAGTACAAAAGTGTACAGCAACATGACACGAGCAAACCTATCTTGTGTATTTAAGGTAGGCAGCACAGAGGAAGGATGGTCCAGTGGTTAGGGTCTAGCCTGTGACTTGGGAGGCCAGGGTTCATTTCCCTGCGCTGCCACACATTCCTGGGCACGTCCGTCAGCATCTGTGTGCCTCAGTTCCCCCTGTGTAAATGGAGGATACCCGCACTCATGGGGATTTTGTGAGGATGAATACATTAGAGATTTTGAAGTGCTCAGATACTACAGTAATGGTGGCCATAGAAGTGCCTAGGAGAGAGAGAACATAATCCTTCCAGTTACAACCTGGTTGGTAGATGGGCTCGGACACCTCTTACAAAAAGTGCCAGGGGATCTTTAATACCTAGGCCCTCAGTGTTACGTCTGTTCTGGAAGGCGGATTTATATGGGATCCAAAAGGCAGCCATGTACCCCTGACCCTCCGTGATCCCAGCAGCAAGGGAATTGCTGAAGCTGCCTGCCGCCAGCCCCGTCTTCCCCACACTTCTCAGCGGCATGGGCATTAGCATTTCATTTCAGAGGCTGCTACCCGCGCGCTGGGTGCTGCCATTCATATGCAGATCGGATAATAATCCAACGCCTGTACGCTCGTTCCGAGTAGCAAGGATTATTCCAAAACCAGCCTAGTGGAAAATGGTATCGAAGAAGGGTGGGGGAGAGAGCGTGGGGGACAGAACCGCAGGACCATGGGGTTTTTTTTAAGAGTGTGAAATAGCTGTAGGCAATTGGCTTTGTCCTTCCCGAACAGCTGTCGCTGCCAGCCCCCTGGGGCAAGAGAGGAACTTAGATCAGGTAGGCAGCAAAAGGTTTGTCATCATCTCCAATGACTTTGGTCAGCGCTCCTCTTTAAAAGGAGAAGAAAGGGAGAGTTTTTGGTGGCGCAGGCGCATCATCAATTCTTCAGGTGTCAGCGGGGAGGGCCTGGACTGGCAGCCCTGCCTGCAACCCCGCTAAAGCCTCCAGGAGCTAGCAAACAGCAAAGCTCAGTCCGTCTGCTCCTGTCTGAGGAAGGAGCGCCTGGGTATGGCTACACTGCATGATAAGCCTAGGCTCTGAGTCAGGGTTGAGCCCACACCCCACTTCCGTCCACACACAAATCAGTCTGCCTTGGGTCAGCAAGCACTCAGGACCTGGCTCTTAGGACCCTGCTAGAGAGGTGGGTCAGAGCCCGAGTCCTGCTGTGACTTGGGTCCGGTCCCTGTCATTTTGCTGTGTAGACACAGCGCAAGCTGCAGACTCGAGTCAGAAGGCCTGGATAGTGCAGCCTGGACATGTTAGTGTGGCTGTGAGGCCTGGGTCCAGCAATTGTAAACCCAGCTTTACAATCGCAGGGGAGAGCTGTGTGGGGGGGGGGCACAAAGAGTTACATGCCCCTCCCCAAATGCCTGTGGGGGGCAAGGGGCCAGCAGCCAGGGAGATAAAGGGGTGGAGCCAGAGCTGGAAGGGAAGGGGTGGGGCCAGAGGCTCTCCTCTTCCGGCCATGCCCGTTGCAGCGTAGCGGCTGCATTCTCCCAGGTAGCTGCTGTGCTGCCCTGGGCAGCATCCGGGAGTGGCCCCACATGCCAGGGGGAGCCGGCGCAGCGGGAGGACAGAGCCCCACCCCAAGTAACATGGAATGGCAAGGGGACAGGGAGAGTGCGGGGGGCCCAGCCTGGGGGCAGGGAGGAGTCATGGGGGGGGGTCACGTGCTTCCCCTTAATGGATGCCCCCGTTTGTGTCCCTCCAAGCCTGGGCTTGGACCCGCCCCATCCACAAGCCCAGGTCCGACAAACCAGGGCTTAGCGTGCAGTGGAGACGTACGTCAGAGAGCTCTGCTAGCTTTGCCATAGGGGTGCGACCGACCGGCACTGCTCAGTCACTGGTGAGCAGCATGTGCCGCAGAGCTGCCGGAAGACTCGGGCTCTGTTTCTGCTCTCACTTATACCCATTGTACACCACTGACTTCAGTGGAGAGTCTCCTGACTCAAAGCAGCGAAACTGATCGCAGAATCAAGCTTTCAGATCCCAGCCAGCTCTAGGGGTTTGGCCGCTGCCCTGGGCAAAGTGGCAGTTCTCTGCCCCTACCAGCTCGCAATCGCGCACAATGAGACGATTTCAGCTCTTCTGAAATCCAGGCCCTCGATGAGTTTATCCCAAGACACTTACTGAGAGCGAGAGCCATCCTGGCTTGTGAGAATTTTTGAGATTTAGAGACATTTTCCCATTCTGAGTCTCTCAAAGATTTTGCAAACCGACAAACCAAATTTCTTTTTCAAAATAGTTTCTATGTTTATTTCTTCTTCTAACATTTTATTAGTATAAATGACATTCAGAATGGAAAGTCGTTTCAAAGCAAACAACTGAAACTTTTTGTTTCTGAAATGTTGGAAATGGGACATTTTGGCAATTTAGACATTATTTTTCCACATTTTTTTCCGAGTCCAGTAATTTGTCAAAGGTGACCCAGTCCCACAGTTTCTTGTTGGACAACTAGCATTTTTCTGGTGAAAAAACATTTTGTCTAAAAATTCCCAACCAGTTGTAATGTAAACGAAGGCACAAGGCAGCAGCCAATCAGGTAATTTTGTTCAATACTCTTTGGGACGCCCTTCCATTGAGTAGGACTATACCCCAGGGACAATCTACCTGGAACTACTCACCGAGAAAGGTACTGCTTGTGGGGAGTAAGCATGGGCGAATCTAGCTCTTCGAGATCATAGAGGATGAACAGAGCTAGATGTAAGGTCCCACTATTAGCACCTATATTAACTAAAGCACCAACCGGTCAGCATTAGGTGAAAGGAACCCACTTGCAATCACTCCTACATTAACTCATTGCCTCAAAGGTGAAGCTACGAGTTAATGTAGGAGTGATTGCAAGTGGGTTCCTTGGCTTTTTTGGCCCTATATCTCCTCGCCAAGGCAGGAATTTGCAACATATTTCCAATTAAATTCAGGGCTGCATAAGAAGCCCTTTCAAACAGAATACTTTCTCCCTGCAAGCCTCATTGCCAACAGGTTACCATGGGAACCCAGCCCACTCTCTAACCAATCCTATGAATGAACAGTTATTGTTTTTTTAAAAATTGACCCTGGCTATCTATGATTAATTTGCATTGTACTGCAACGACTTTGCCCATGCGCCTGCATGCTGCTACCCCCTAGTGAATGGAATCAGAACTGCTCTGTTGAGTGTCAGAGGTCCTTTACTGCTAGTAGAGATTCTCATTCATTCAAGTTAGCCGGACGATTCGAGTTCTGTCCCCTCTGTTGTTCTTAGGTCCTGAATACCCAGGCCATGCAGCAGGGTAAGGACCATGAAGTCATCGTGTTGTAGCGTGATACAGGATTTGACATCTGAGCCAGAGGGGGTTACAACCCAAAGAGGAAAAAAACCCCAACAGCATCAAGCAACTGTGGGTGTGCATGGGCTCGCAAAGATGAATATGCTGTGAATGAGCCTGCACTGAACTGTGATAGCTCATGCACTGTACAGAGTTGCTCCTCGGGGGGTAATAAATTGAATGCACCATAAATAATCACCTGAGAAGCAGAGCACTTTGGAACTGGCCAACAGGAAGTCCTCCCTACCTGTCATTAGCAGATGAGTCTTGAGTGAAGCCAGACATCTCCCATTATATCTGCAGGTCCAGCGTGAGCTGAACCCAGACAATGCAAACGCCTGGGGGAAAGTCATCCAAACTGGGCCAAAGGGTGAGAAGCTAGTGACCCGCTTGCAATGTGAGATGGCAGCAACATAAAAGCTAAGGCCGTCGGGGTCTGCATGCTGTATGTACGCCAAGGCACCACGTTAGGGAACAGGGAGAGCTTGGGTCTCTGGACCCCTGGCTGTCTCTGTAGTTATGCTGGTGCTCCTGCTTTTCATAGGGAATTATGTATGGGGCTGGGGTAGCAGGAGATCTGTCTAATCCAGTATGTGTTTAAAGGCGAAGTAGAGGAATAACAGCACTTGTTAAGGGAGAGCTATCACGACCTGGCTCAGCAGTTGAGGAGGAAGGTTGGGGGCCCCCAAGCTGAAGTGGTGACTTGCTCCATGGTGCACCCTCTAGAAGGGCAGGTGGGGCTGGCAGCCCTCCCGTGGAGGGAACTGCTGGGTGGGGGACAGCTTTACATCACATCTGTGATGTGTGGGAATGCCCATGCTGGAGATTGCCACAGGAGTGCTTTGAATGAGCCTATTTCTCTGTGCTCTAACCAGGACACTTTTTGGACCTCTCTGATCCCTCCAGTGAAGGGGGGTTGTGGCCAGGTTCCCATGCTGCAGCCCAGGTCTCCACTGACCATGTGCTCTCAGCGGGAGGGACTTGGGTAAAATCTGGTATGGATCCAGGAATGAATCTGAGCCACTCAAACCCCACCCACAACAGGATATTAAGTGACAGCACACTCAACCAATGAAGCATGAGAAAGAGGCATTAGGCCTGCAGGACAACTCTCATTGGCTGATAAGCGATGCTGAGGGAGGAACACTGTCGCCATGCCCCACACACTGAATATGCATTGGTTGGCAGAACAGTGACCAGAGGAGGTAGCAGGCGATGTAACTGACTTTGTGTGGGAGGGAGAGCAAGCGATGTCGCCCTTTAGTGGCTGAGCCCAAGGACTACACAAGGGAGCTACTTCGACTACTTGTATCAGCTAAGAGAGTTTTCTTTAATCTCAAGCATTAGAGGCCTGGTGTTTGGAGCTGGATTTTCAGGGTTCTAGTCTCAGCTCATACTCATAGACTTTAAGGTCCGAAGAGACCATTATGATCATCTAGTCTGACCTCCTGCACAACGCAGCCCACAGAATCTCACCCACCCACTCCTGGAATAAACCCCCAACCTATGTCTGAGCTATTAAAGTCCTCAAATCATGGTTTAAAGACTTCAAGGTGCAGAGAATCATCCAGAGAATCCTCCAGCAAGTGACCCATGCCTCACGCTACAGAGGAAGGCGAAAACCCCCCAGGGCCTCTGCCAATCTGCCCTGGAGGAAAATTCCTTCCTGACCCCAACTATGGCGATCAGCTAAACCCTGAGCATGTGGACAAGACGCACCAGCCAGACACCCAGAAAAGAATTCTCTGCAGTAACTCAGATCCCACTCCATCTAACATCCCAGGGTATATGTGATCTGTGTCTGTTGTCTGTCTCATGGATTCCTTACAAGGGGGAAATAACAGCTGTCAAATAGAAACACCAAGCAGGGAGCAGAATTGTTTAAGGTGGAACAACTTGGAATCAAGCTCTTCAAATTTACATTAACTTGTTTTGACTTAGCTGCCTTTTCCATCTCCCCAGGACAGATTAGCAGAGTGTATGTGTGTATGGGAGGGGCTATATTTATGACCTTGAGGTGCAAAGCAAAAGGAGAAATGCTATGCTAACTGTCCTTACTAATGCCAGGTAGAGATAAGGTTGTTCTCTTAGTTATTACATCTATAGAGCCCTCCGCTATTGTATAGGTTAAGGCTGCAACAGCTGCTTTCTCATTCTGTGCCATGAGGGACGGTGACTGTTTTCAGCGTGCAGCAGAGAAATGATGAGGCCCTTGACTGGCATTAGTTGACGCCACTGCTTGCAACCCATCCTAAATGTCATTGTCATTATGGCAATTGAAATAACACCACCCGGGGGAGGCATCCTGCTGCTTTGCTGAAGCCTTTTCAAGGGGAGTCCTGGGTTCTTGGAAAGTAGATGCTAGGGGATAAGTCAGCTGATGGTTAGATCCATTGAGGAGGTCACCTTTTGGATTTTTGTGAACATTGGGTAGCCTCAGAAGGCAGCTTTTGATTCCAATGCTTGGTAAATTTCACAGGAACCTCAGGTGTGACACATTGGATTGCACCAGTGGTGCATCAGACCTGGCCTCCTGACTAGAGGTACCCCACTTCCAGACATGCAAGGAACACATTAGGGCCTGATTCTTCCTCTGCAGTGATCCCAGGAGACCATCCATGATCAACAGGTGAGACTGCCAGGAGATGTGGGAAAGATGTGAGAGAAGCGAACCCAATGTAGAGGTCCCATCCCACTAGGAATCCATCTCTTGCTTCTTTCCAAGCTCACCTTCTCTAAAAGGGACAGCAATATACCAGACAAGGAGTGCTTTATCTCCACTAGAGATCTTACTTCCAGAGAAGACAAGTGGGACTTGATCTAAGGCCCAATGAAGTCAGTGGGAGCCTTTTGGGTCAGGGCCATGGAATGCAGCTTCTCTGATTAATGAAGCAGAGGATTTGGTCAGGCTGGGACAATGCTGAATCTTTTAACTCTTGTATTTGGAACCTAGCTACATTTGTGTTTGGGCATACATAGACACAGTAGGTACGTAGGAGATGGGTTAGTTCCATCTAACTAATTGTAGAATGCTATACCTGGCTAGGAATGGAGGGGGAGTCCTTCCTGACCACCATGCTTTTCACCCTGAAGCATGAGATTTAATTCCCGGATTTTCTTTATGCAGTGCACATGCAGCCTCCGAATAACCTCTTTGTTAGATGCCATCTGAGCTGAAGACATAATTCATTCGTTCTCCACAGGTGGTGAGTTGTCCTTCCAATGGTGTAAAATGATTCCTGACATCATCTGTGATTAAACCAACTCACATTCAAATGCCTTTCTCCAAAAAGGTAATTTTTTTAACACCAGAAATGTCATCTTTTGAGAGAAACTGCCAGGGGTTGTTAGAATATGCAAACCCAGAATATATTCTAACCGCTGTGTCCCCACCTTCCTAAATCCAGCCACAGTCTCTTCCTCTGTGCACCTATGGGAATACATGGGACAGTGAAATACAGCACTGATCCTCAGGAGAGGCAGGGTAGCCCAGGACTCTAGACTGTGAGTTGAGAGATTTGGCTTATGTTGAATACATTCATAGATTCATTGCGATCAACTAGTCTGACCTCCTGCATAACCCAGGCCAGGGAACTGCCCCCAAATAATTCCTAGAGCAGATCTATTAGAAAAACATCCAATCTTGATGTGAACATTGTCAGTGATGGAGAATCCACCACAACCCTTGGCAGATATGTTCCAGTGGCTAATTACTTTCCTCATTAATGTGACCTGTGATCTGCTGTGTAACTTAGGGCAAGTCACTTCACCTCTTGTGCCTCATATTTTCTGTGTGCAGAATCCCTCCTGGGGACAATAATGCTTATCCCCCTCACAAGCGCCAAAGCTCTTTTAATGACAAGGCAACTATTGTCGATGAATGCCTAATGCGTAGCTTTTCATCACAATGTTGAGATACACAAATCCCGTTGTGACCTCAGGACTAGATAATTGTGTGTTGGACCTGGGGCTGCAGCTTACAAGCATTCAAAACACTACAATTGGTGCAGAGTCTTGGCTGCTTGCAAAGCAGTGCTTGGTGCCAGGGAGCACAGTATGCTGCTGCTCCAGAGACTCCGCTGGCCTCTGAGTGGAAGTGGTGGTGGTGGTGTTGAACTATAAAGCACTAAATGGTTTGGGCCCAGAGCCTCACAGGTGTTTAGATGCCTAATTCCCATTGATTTCAATGGGAGTTAGGCACCTAAATGCCTTTGAAGATCAGGACCTTGGTCCCTAAGTACTTTTGAGATGTCTCTGACCCTGTTTGATACCAGAGATCTTCCATCTAGTACCCTCTTGTTAGAAGCAGAAGGAGCTGCTGATAGGGCATTTTCCCTGTGCAAGTCTAGAACTCGCTACTTACTCCTTTGCTCCCCAGAGCCCGCATACATTGACTTTCAGAGCACATTGCAAGGCTGAACTGTTTTTCTAAAGTTATGTGGAGGGACCCGAGGCACTCGGATGTTTTAATATCTGTGACCAGGTTGTGGCGCTCTGTACCTCGGGAGAACACCCAGCACCCCCATGTTCATCTTTATAACATGATTGTGTGGTATCCAATGCAAAGTTTGTTATGTTGGGTGTCTTTGGAAGGCTCATGATGCACTGAGCATTGTTGTCATAGTGATATTGTAGTAATTGTTACAGTAGTGTTATAGTGATGTTATAGGTTATAATTTCATGTATCTAGTTATGAGGCTGAAAATGTATCCTCATGGCTTAGAGCAAGCCCAGACAAAAACTCTCCAGAAGCAGAGGGACAGTTCACACCTCATCAGGGCAAGTATGGGACAAACCCAGCCCAGCCTCAGAGGAACAAAGGGTGCTGGCCTAGGCAGCAACAAAAGGATCTGTCTGACTCTCGAGGGAGTCACCCCCTTCCTATGGTCAGTTAGGAACTGTGATGAGGTAATGCTCACCTGACTCTGAAGGGGGGCGGGGTGCAAAGCCCAGAGGGCATAACTGGACCCTGCAAGACAGAGGTTCCTAGGGTTGTGTCTGGGACCAGAGATATTGGCTAGTGTCATTAGGTTGCAAGTAGTTGGGAGCAGCTTACATGCCAGAGGCTGTGTGTGAACAGCCCGGGAGGGGGGGGTTCTCACAGCACAGCAGGGTAAGACTGGCTTCCAGAGTCAAGGATTGGAGTGACCTAGCAGATCACTGGTCCAGACAACACCAGAGGGGAACGTCACACAGGTCCTCGTGTGTTGTTTGGACTATATGTGTTATCCAAGCCTTGGAAAGCATCCCTGGACATCAGAATCAGTTTGTATGAAGGAAATTCAGCCTTGATCATAATTTCTAATATTTGTACATGGGCCTAGGTCCTTTTCTATAGCCAGCAGAACGCCCTGCCACAATATATCATTGAAGACTTATCAGGATTCAGAAGAGGATTTGGTATTCATAAAGATTACAGGTACACCCAGAGTTACATTAGTAAAGGTTAATACCAAAGTTTGGAAGAACTAGAAACCCTCATGCTGTGGGGCATAAATCAGCCTCTAGCTAATGGGGGTCAGCAGGAAACTCCCTTTGTGAACAGATTATTCCATAACTGCCTGCACCTTCCCCTGAAGCATTCATAGATTCTAAGCCCGGAAGGGACCATTAGACCATCTCCTGACCTCCTGTATAGTACAGGCCATAGAACTGCAGCCAGTTACTCCTGCATCGACCCCCAATAACTTGTATGTGACTAATCCATATCTTCCAGAAAGGCATCGAATCTCTGGGGCTGAGACCACCTTTTGGTACGATGAGGCCCTGGTCCATGTTGGGTCACTATGCAGTACAGTCATACAATCAAATAATAAATACTACTACTAATAATAAGCTGCAGACTTCAATAAAGTATCTTGTACTAACCACTGCCAGGAGGCAGGATACCAGGCTAGGTGGACTTCTGGGGCAATCCAGACAATTGCTGTGGTCCCAAATATAATCAGATTTTCCACCAGTCAACATATTGGTAGGAACAGGTTGCAGGATGGATGTGTGACAGTCTTTATAAAAGAAATAAATAAATGAGTAAAACAAATTAGTGAAAGAAAGAAATGAGCTAAACAAAAGAAAGACTTTTCTGGCTTTTTTAGCTCTTGTCCGTACCCCCACCCCCCCGCTGATAACCATTACGCAGGCATAAACAGCCGTTTGATTTCTTTAACTCGTGTGACCGAGAACAGCGTAAGCCATTACCCACGGAGATGGTCATAAAGAAGCCATGTGTGTCAAAGAGGCTGGGACACTGAGCTATGAACTCCCAGTGCACCTCGCTGGAACCCGGGGGCACTTTGGTACCTTGGTTAATTAATCAAGTAGTCTGTTTCAAAATTAAACCAAGGAGGAGAGAGTCAATTAGCAGTATAGCAGCTAGTTAGGGGACATGTTTTTTAATGAGTTTTTTTCTTTCTTTTTTGAGTTAAGATGTTCCAGACACAATGCTCTCTGGCTAATTACAACACACAAAGCCCTGGATGGTCTTTCTCTGTAAATGGTTGAAAACTCTCTCTCCACACACGCACACTCTCTGCTATACACACCCCAGCGCGCACCACTAAAACAAAGTGCTCTCTCTGTAAAACGCTGGAGCATTAAAAAGCCATTAATCACTGCTCTGTATTCCTTTCTGCTGGATGTTAATTTCAATTTACAGTCACCCATTCAGTTCCCCTTCAGCAGGGCAGCTGGCACAGCTCCTAAGAGCCGGGACAATGAAGAGAATGGGGGAGAAAGTCGTATCAGGCAGACGGGGGCGGGTGGGGGGCAGCTGAGGCGGGGGTGCTCTCTTGGGATGCTCGCGTCCTAACTCTCCCCTCTGTATTTACAGCTAGAATTTCGAGACGATGAGGATTTTAAAGTGACTGAGGGAGGCAATGACATTTCCCAACCGCTAAAGAAAAAAAGCAGCAATGATTAATCATGTCCTGGCCCATGCGGTAACAATTATCATCATCTTAATGGTGCAGACTTCACTAACACTGAAGACAGGAGACGTTCGCCTGGGCTCCTGCCAGTGTAGTTCCAGTCTCGCTAGATGGCTAGAGACAGCAGTGTCGAGGGATTGGCAGGGCAGTGGTGTAGGCTGAGGGATAACTAGAGAAACGCTGCGTGTCTGTAGTCTGGTGGAAGGACCATGGGTGTAGGAGTCAGGAATGCCTCTGTCATGGTGATAGGGGCCTTGTGAATATCTAGAGAGAATCTTGGCCTCTCCCCTGGAGTAGCCATTGGCAAATCACTTATAGCCTGATCCAAACTCCATTGGGAGCAGAGGCGATGCATGGGAGGGCATGCGGGGTCAAGTGCACCCCCAGATTGGCCTGATGGAGTGTGGGGGGGGAAGACGGGGCTCCGTCTTCCCACTGTGCCTGCCCCCCAGCATGCTCGGCCCCTCTCTCTGGCAGCCGGGCTGGGCACGCAGTGGAGAGGGGGCCGCCGCCTCCCCAGCCAGGCTCTCTCAGGCAGCCACCCCACTTCTCTGAGCAGGGACCCAGAGTGGCTCCATCCCGCTCTCCGCCCACGCCCAGCTGCCAGGGAAAGCAGCCGAACGTCCCCGTGGTGGTGGGGGGGAGGGGTAGCGCAAAGGGAGAAGGACAGAGCCCCCTCCCCGCCCCCGCAGGAAACGTGAGGTGGGGACAGGGCTGGGTGCAGGTCAGGATGGGGTCGCTGGGCAGAGGAGACACGGGGGACGGTCACGTGTCCTTCCCTTTAGATTGTGCCCCCCAGTATGGGGAGGCCCGAGCTGTCTATGGTTGGGAGTGTTTCTATTGGCCTGACTGGCCTTTGGATCAGGCCCTTTGGATCTCCACAGTGCCCAGTCCGAAATAGCAGGGCTGGGCGCCGGGCACGAGGAGAGGACGGGAGAAGGAACCGCAGCACAAGCTCATGGAGCCGCTCGGGGGAGGCTAATTACTGGAGTAGCTTGTGCAGCTCCTACTGTGGCTTCTGTGCCACTCCTTGGGCATACCCACACCTCCCCTCCACCTGCTCCCTCTCCACTGCACTGCAGGGAGACTCCCCGGAGCCCGGCTTCCTGCCACACAGAGAGTGCAGTACCCCTCCTCCCTGAGGTGGAGGAACCACCCCGTTTCCACAGCCAGGGAGCCAGGGCTGGGTTTGCCTCTAACTCTCCACGCCTCAGACACAAACGGGCCCAGTGAGGCTCTGCGGGAGGCGTCCGTGTTCATGAGCTGGCGTTGGTGTGGCTGTCTGAATGTGGAAAGCGCTGTATTGCTGCTGGATACTATAGTATGTGCCCACGCTCCAGGCAGTCAGGAAGAGCAGAGACAGGGCTCTCTCCGTTCCCAAGGTGTTTGCCTTCACAACTGGCATCTCATCTAACCACCAGCATCTCTCCAGATCCTCCAGCAGGTTGCAGTATAGAGCTTCTGGGCCTAAGGCCCGGTCTACACTACAGAGTTAGGTCCACACAAGGCAGCTTACGTTGACCTAACTCTGTTAGGGTCTACACTAAAATTTCGCTCCCACCGACATAATTCGCCCGCCATGCTGACTTAATAACTCCACCTCCGCAAGAGGCGTAGAGTCAGGGTCGATGCAGTGTCAGTGTAGCCACTGCATTGCTTCCATCGACCGTTGCTGGTTTTCATGAGCCGTCTCACAATGCCGCACTCTGCCGGCTGAATCGCGGCAAGGGCTCCTGGTGAGGACGCACCCCGCCAACAGAAGGAGCAAAGTGTAGACTAGCCCAAGCGATGTCATTACTGCCGTGCCTGTATGCTAACCCTAAGGGGGATATGATAGAGGTCTATAAAATGTGCGGAGAAAGTAAATCAGGAAGTGTTATTTACTCCTTCTCCCAACACAAGAACTAGGGGTCACCAAATGAAATGAATAGGCAGCAGGTTTATAACAAACAAAAGGAAGTATTTCTTCACACAACGCACAGGCAACCTGTGGAACTCCTTGCCAGACGATGTTTTGAAGGCCAAGACTATAATAGGATTCAAAAAGGAACTAGACAAGTTCACGGAGGATAGGTCCATCAGTGGCTATTAACCAGGTTAGGCAGGAATCGTTTCCCTAGCCTCTGTTTGCCAGAAGCTGGGAATAGGCGACAGGGGATGGATCACTTGATGATTACCCGTTCTGTTCATTCTCTCTGAAGCACCTGGCATTGGCCACTGCTGGAAGACAAAATACTGGGCAGGATCGACCTTTGGTCTGATCCAGTATAGCCGTTCTTATGTTCTTAAGTTAGGTCAACTTAATTTTGTAGTGTAGACATGGCCTAAGTCACTGCTGGTTTAACTCCAGCAAAGAAGTTTGGCCCGATCTCTTTGCAGACAGATCTTAAGATGAAAGAGACGTCTGAAGAAGCCAGCCCTGTCTGAGTCTGCCGAGTGGGTGACCCCGGTAGAGAGAGCAAAAACACCACCCTGGGATTTCTATTTAGCAAGAGGCTGCAGATTCCATCCCAGAGGCTACCGTGATGTTTTGTGGCAAATCCGCCCACCTGTCATTTCCCTGTGCTTACACAAGGTCTAATTTAAGCAATCAGCGGCGGAGATGACATTATTTCTGTGCTCGGCTCGGGCTCTGAAGTGGCAGTAGGATTTCTGAAATCAGCAGGCTGGCAAGGGTGTGCAGTATGTGTGAGCGATAACAAGGGTCCCCTATTAGAGCTGCCCTTTGCAGAAATGAAAGGGAAGAGAGCAGCAGCAACAACAACAACCACCAAATCAAGCCTTGCCCGTGGAATGGATCTCTCCTGGCTTGGCCTACTCTCTGCTGCCCGCTTACTTATTTACTCTTTATTTATTTACTTAGGAGGCAAGGTGACTTTCAAAGCTGCTGCTTCTCATTTGCAACCTACTCCCTCCCGATTGCAGGTTGCATGCTAATCTTGCATTAGGCTCTGAAAGTGAATGTCTTACCGATGTCACGATGGCCAGCACGCTGCCAGGCCACAGAATGCGCAGCTCGGATGTGGTGGCTGCAGCCTCGAAGACTGCACAGGGAGCTGGGCGCCTTGGGGTACGGATAGACAGCATCTTGGAGTGAGGGGGAGCAAGCCTCCCAGCCCGGGTCGACAGACTTGGGCTAGCAGGGCTCGTACTAGTGCTCTAAAAATAGCTGTATAGGCAGCACTTTGATCCTGTGTCTCCAGCTGGAGCTCGGGTTCTTCCCCCACCACCCTCTGCAGAGAGGGACTCTGGGTGTCCCGGGCTCTGGGATCTTTAACCACATGTATGGCTGGTGAGCAGTGCGTGATTTGCAACCCTGGAGAGTAAAATCCTCAGAGCACATGCAGCACAGGCTGTGCAAGCTTCCCTCGCTAGGAATCCTTTGTCTTGCAGTCTTGCCTTCAGGCTCAGACCCGTTATGCTAGGCGCTGTACGGCCGTGTAACAAAGAGGCAGGCCGTGCTGTGAGAGTGTAACCCAGCAGATAGAGCACTGGGCTGGGATTCGGAAGATCTGGCTTCTTTTCATGGCTGCGCCGCTGGCCTGTGGTGGCAGCCATGGCAAATGACTTCCCAGTCTGTGCCTTTGTTTCTGCATGAGTAAAATGGGGATAATGGGTTTTACCTCCTTTGTGAAGCACGGTGCAGATGCTGGATGGAGGCGCAGCATAAAAGAGGTGGATACAGCAGACAGATGTAGGATGCTCCCACTCTCCTGCTTTGCCCATGTGCCTCAGGGGCCCTGGATCAGAGGGGAGTTCAGCCTCCCTGGGCCACTGAGGCCTTGGTTTCTTTGCTGAGGGTGTCAACTGTGGGCGCTGGTTTTTGGTGTGTGGAAACCTCGGAGCAAGGCTGGGACTCAGCAAAGACTTCTCATAAACAAACTAGGGAAATACAATCTAGATGGAGCCACTATAAGGTGGGTGCATAACTGATTGGAAAATCTTTCCCAGAAAGTAGTTATCAGTGGTTCACAGTCATGCTGGAAGGACATAACAAGTGGGGTCCCGCAGGGATTGGTTCTGGGTCCGGTTCTGTTCAATATCTTCATCAATGATGTACATAATGGCATAGAGAATACACTTATGAAGTTTGCGGACGATACCAAGGTGGGAGGAGTTACAAGTGCTTTGGAGGATAGAAGTAAACCTCAAAATGATCTGAACAAACTGGAGAAATGGTCTGAAGTAAATAGGATGAAATTCAATAAAGACAAATGTGAAGTACTCCACTTAGGAAGGAACAATCAGTTGCACACATACAAAATGGGAAATGACTTCCTAGGAAGGAGAACTGCATAAAGGGATCTGAGGGTCATAGTGGATCACAAGCTGAATATGAGTCAATAGTGTAACACTGTTGCAAAAAACAAAAAAAGCAAACATCATTCTGGGATGTATTAGCAGGAGTATTGTAAGCAAGACACAAGAAGTAATTCTTCTGCGCTACTCTGCGCTATTAGGCCTCAGCTGGAGTACTGTGTCTAGTTCTGGGCGCCACATTTCAGGAAGGATGTGAACAAATTGGAGAAAAGAGCAACAAAAATGATTAAAAGTATAGAAAACATGACCTATGAGGGAAGATTGAAAAAATTGGGTTTGTTTAGTCTGGAGAAGAGAAGACTGAGAGGGGACATGATAACAGTTTTCAAGTACAAAAAAGGTTGTTTTCAAGGAGGAGGGAGAAAAATTGTTCTTCTTAACCTCTGAGGATAGGATGAGAGCAGCGTGCAGCACCTCCTGTCCCCCCACCTAGGACTCAGACCTGCTGGCCACTTCCGGGGTGCAGTGCTGAGCCAGAACAGGCAGGGAGCCTGCCTTAGCCTTGCTGGGCCGCTGATTGGGAGCTGTCCAAGGTAACCCCCTGCCCCAGCCCTGAGCCCCCTCCAAACCCCTCATCCCTGGTCCCACCTGAGAGCCTGCACCCCCAGCCCTCACCCCCCTGCACCCCAACCCCCTGCCCTGATCCCCTTCCCACGCCCTGAACCCCTCATCCCTGGCCCTACCCCAGAGCCATCACCCCCTCCCGCACCCAACCCCCTGCCTTAACCTGAAGCCCCCTCCCACACTCCGAATCCCTCAGCCCCAGCCTGGAGCCCCCTCATGTATCCCAAACCCCTCATCCCTGGCCCCACCCCAGAGCAAGCACCCCCACCCCAGAGCCTGCCCCCCAGTTAGAGCCCTCACTCCCTCCCGCACCCCAACCCCCTGCTCCAGCCCCGTGAAAGTGAGTGAGGGTGGGGGAGAGCGAGCCAAAGAGAGAGGGGGAATGTTGATGAGGGGAGGGGTGGGGCCTCAGGGAAGGGGCGGAGCTAGGGTGTTCAGTTTTGTGCAATTAGAAAGTTGGCAACCCTACCCAGCAGCGGTGTGAGGATCACCCCATTCAACAG
The DNA here is from genome assembly GCA_033296515.1 of Macrochelys suwanniensis. Classification (NCBI taxonomy): domain Eukaryota; kingdom Metazoa; phylum Chordata; order Testudines; family Chelydridae; genus Macrochelys; species Macrochelys suwanniensis. The sequence goes on from CM065775.1 coordinate 335,709,031, forward strand.
TGGGGTGGGGGAGAAACTGAGGTACTGGAAGGGTGAGGTGGAGCAGCAACAGAGTCCCGTGCCCTGTTCACTGGATCACGATGATAAATCATTGTCATTAACGTGCTCAAGGGCCTGCACAAACCCTCACAGTGTAATAATAAACCATCATTAAAACATAAAATGATTCTCACACAGAGGCTGATCGGGGTGCAATTGGTTTGAGCAGGGAGGATCTTGTTCATGCTGGATAGGAAATTTGTGTCTCTTAAACCAGTGGAGGTGGATAACGTCATTTGGAGGGATTGGGGAGTTGTTCTATGCGTTGGAAAATGAATGTTTGGATCTTTGGTTAGCTGTGTGATAAATTGAAATAAAAAAGCAGCTAAAAAGCTGCTAGGTCATCATTTAAAAAGCGGATGGAAATGACATCATGGCTTGAATGCTCTCCATCCCGGCCTCAAAGCTGATGGGAGAAGATGGGCATAGCTAATGGGTGCAGCTTCAATTAATTTCCCATAGTGGTGGCGCAGGGCAGCCTAAATAGAATAGACTGTCAAAATGTCAAAAATGTGCATTTTGTGTAATAATATTTCCCATTGTTATATCGTCCCCCAGAAGGTCCCAAAGAACTATTCAAGAGTTAAGTCATACAACTCCCTTGGAAGCGAAGTAAATATAGTTATCCCCATATTACAGACAGCCCTGAGCGACTTAAATGGCATATCCGTGATCACACATTCTGTCACCGATAGAGCCAAGAATAGAATTCAGATCTGTTGACCCCCAGGCCTATGCTTTATCCATGAGATCACCGGCATATTAAACAGCCCTGGTGAGATGCTCTGTGGGCCGCATTAACAATTTTAATATATTACAAACAGTTGAAACATTACATGTTTATATCATAAAAAACCTACTAAAAACCCACCAGTGGCATCAAAGGGCAAGGAAAGTGTTTTTAATATTTTCAGTTTCAATTAAATTAGTATTTCTGGGCATTTAAGCATTCCTTGCAGTGATGGGAATGAGAGCTGCATGAAACCGTCTGGTTATGATTATCAGGGGTCCATGAATGTTTCAGTTTTGTGTCAGATGGGCTCAGCACCCTCCTAATTTTTGTTCTGAGTTTTTGTTTTGACAGAATCCCCATACTGAAAGCAAACCCCAAACAAAACGTTAGTTCCACTTTGGCATTATGCAAACCCACGAATTTGACAACAAAGCCATAAATGATGCGATGTGACTGCCGCTTTTGTCAGGATCCTTTATCTATCGGTATTTCCACAGCGCCCATCACCATCGTATTAAAGGTTTCACACACTGTTTTGTTTGGAAACAAACAAAAAACCTTGAGACAAAGGATGGCCCGCAATGTGTTTTGTGGAAGGTGTCTACACACTGGTGGGCTATGAAATACTAGCTTTGTGCAGTGCCCGAGGACCAAAAAGCGTAACTGCCTAAGAACCAATAAAGAAAGAAACAGGGTCCATCTCATTTCATTGGCTAAACTGAAAAGTCACTTAATAACATGAACAGTGAGAAGACCGGCGTTGTGGAATTGTTTTAATGATCTCTGGTGGTATTAAGAACCAGGGATTTATATTATTATTTTCTTGTCAATCTCGCTAAGCCTACTTGCATGAAGGGGTTCTGGAAAGGAAATAACTGAGAGAAGGGGGATAATCATTCAAGTTAATACCACAGGTATTGGCTTTAGTAGTTTATAGGGCAAGCGCTGCAGGCAGAACAGGTGACTTGCCTGGGGCCCCAAACATCCGATGACATTTATTGAGTGAGTCACTGCAGGAGTTGTGGTGGGTATATATTTTCCAGTTTGTCCAGGACACCAAAAATCCTTGACAGCCCAGGTGAGACAAGGAATTGTGGAGTAAAAATAGTTCTGGGCTCATTAGGAAGGTTTTCAGGCACTGAAATATTCACTTCCATTGTTTTACTACGGTCTCTTTAGGGATTATTTGCTCTTGACAAAGAAAACCCTGTAATAAACTATATTAGAAATATGTTGAAATGTGAGTCAAACATCTGGAACTGGCTGCGTGATGTGACATATTCTTGAAAACGCTGTTGACTGTGCATGGAACCAAGATCCACCTAGAACATTGGCATTATCTGAGTGGTAATACAAGCCCCCCTTTTCTCCTCTCCACTCTTGCAGAGCACTCCACCCCCTCACCCCCCCGCCGCCCCGGCTTTTGGGGAAGGCTGGAGTGGGGCTGTTTTGGGAGGAACCTGCTGTTTTCCTCTTTATGTTAATTGTATTTTAATGTGTGTCAAAGGCATCGTCTTAATGTTTTGTACGAATAAAAATGTGTTTTATGAAATCAGGAAGCAGCAGATTGGGGTGCTAAAGGTCACCTGTCCCATGAACAAGGACTAGGAAAATTGCCCCAAACACACATTTAACAAGTTGAATTATTCTGTTCCTTTCCCATGCAACTTTTTGTGAAACCCTCCCTTAACTATGTACATTTGGCCTATTACTGTTGTACATCACTCTATTGTGATAACATCTAGAGACTGGCCAGATCAATGCCCTATTGTGTTAGGGGCTGTACAAACCATATAGTAAATGTCAGTTGCTTAAGTCTTCTGATCTGACATTTGTCAGGTCTGATTCAAGCTCTGCTTGAATCATTTCTTGCCTCACCTACCTTTGGTTCTTAGTGATCTAGGCCCCAATCCTGCCATTTTACAATGAAATGACAGTGGCCTATGTCTGATCAGAGCCCTACTGAAGTCGTCAGAGGGGCTGCACGGGAATCTGTACGTTGTAAATTTCAGGATCAGAGCTCTAGTTTTATCTCGTAGCTCTTCTTAATCATATAAATACAGAGTACAGTCATTTATTCATGAGCTGAATGGTAACTTAGGAAAAGTGCATGGGCTACATATGGAACAGGCTGGCAGGGCCGGCTCTAACTTTTTTGCCGCCCCAAGCAAAAAAAAAAACAAAAAAAACCCAAGCGCTGCCCCGCCGAAACAAAAAAAACAACCCGAGTGCCGCCCCGCCAAAACAACCCCCCCAAGTGTCGCCCTGCTGAAACAACGCCCCCCCCAAGCGCCCTGCCGAAACAACCCGCCCGAGTGCCGCTCCGCCAAAGTGTACAAAAAAAAACACCACCTGAGCGCCGCCCCGCCGCCCCAAGATTGGTTGCCCCGAAGGTGACGCCCCAAGCACATGCTTTTTTGGTTTTTTTTTTGCTTTGGTGCCTGGAGCCGGCCCTGCAGGCTGGTAATGCTCAGCTCTGTCTTCTTTGTCGTGTCTGTTTTATCTGGTGTGCATTGCTAGACACTGACCAGTAAAGCAACATCACTGTAGCTTACAGGGAACATAAAAAAATGTGTGTTATACATGACAAAATATGTTATTACCATAGCGAATCTGGAATATTTGCATTTTCTTACTTATTTTCCACTTTGTTGTTGTGCATTGCTGATAGTAGGTTGCAGTCGCTGTGCGTTCCTTGTGTTGTGACTTATTCGTGGGGATGTTAATAGTTTACCTACATTTTTGTGCTGTCATATCAGTAGTTAGAAAAAACTCACTCATTACATCTTTGCCAACTTGAGAGCGCCCTCCGATCCATGGTGGCAATCCCTGTGTTATGGTACTTTGGGTTAAAGTTACTGTAGAAAGATGAGATGAATCAAGGGCCATCCCAAACCTCACCACTTCTGCTCCAAGTGCAAGGCGCACTTCTCTGACCTGCCTTCGCCGATATAAACGCAGAGCAGCGTATGCATTTTTTTTTAAAAAACCTACCAAAACAAACCACTTCACTGCACACACAGTTCTCCCCCTGGGGTGAGGATGAGAGAGAACGAACCACATGTGACAGATGTTAGTCCCATTAGAGAGACAAGGTGGGTGAGGTAATATCTTTTATTGGATCAACTTTGGCTGGAGAAAGAGACAAGCTTTCAATCTCTGTGTAGCTTGTGTCTTGCAAGCATGTCTCTTTATAAAAGATACCATAAAGATTTTATAAAAGATATGACCTCGCCCACCCAGTGTCTCTATTATCCTGGGGCCAACACGGCTCCAAGAACACTGCAAACAACAGATGTTAGTCAGATCACTTAATGCGCGACTGGAAGGCGCTCAGAGACGTCAGTGATAAAAAGCTCTGCAGAATACAGCGGACAAGAATGATTCCCATTGTCGGTACGGTGGATCAGATAGCAGTAGGAAGAACCCCTGTGCTATTGTGCATCGGTGATAAGATCTGCCTGGGGTGTGTAGGGGATTTTTCAGATGTGTGTGAGTATGTGTCAGTGTAATGCCCTTCTGGTTTAGACGAGTATAGTCTCATTCAGTGGAGCTACATCAAGCACGCTTTTGAAACCTGGTTAGGGTGGCAATGGACTCTCTGCTGGAGAGCACTGGGGTGGGCAGTGGGGGGAGGGGGAGAGGAAGCCAAGCGTTAATTATCAGAACTAATTCTGATTCCAGATCTCAGCCAGCTGAGCATGAAGAGCGGAAAGGCCTCCCCTGCAATCTGAGAGCCTGTAGCAATCAGTGCAGCAGAGAGAGGTCAGACCTTGGCCATAAGGTCACACTCTCGGGGTTGTTACAGGAAATCTCCTGGCTACAACCAATCTAGCGAGAGATTGCTCCAGGCTGCTAGCTGCTCCACAGGAGAATTGGCATTTTCCTATTATTCTTAGAGGAAAGCTGCTTGCTCTTTGTCATATGGCATGTGGTTGTAGGCCTGGTGTTGCTTGATGCTCAGGATTGCATGGTTCTGCTGAGTGCTCTCACACCAGAAGATGGGCGAAGTGGTTCAAATAAAATCAGAAGGCCCCCGAACCTCAGCTCAAAACTTGAATGATTTGAAAAAGTTGCACTGACTTTTGGTAAAAGAATTTCATGTGCTGCCCCCTGCTTTCTTCTGAAAGTTGAAGTCCCACTCCCCATCCTCTAATCCCAACAAAACAAACCAGGACAGTGTCCATACTTAAGGAGGCTTAGGTTCTTGCCATGCCTGAAGCCCAGACTCAATAGGTTACCGCTCCTTTTTCTAAGCTCAAAATTCACTCCCAGGTGAGGTTCGAGCAATGGTTCAAGCCACTCGACTTGAGCTCCCAGAGTGATGCTCTGGCAAAAAGGGCTAATGTGATCCTTGGATGTATAAACGGGAGTAGTGAGAAGGAGCAGGGGGGTGATTTTCGTTGTATATACAGCATTGGTGAGACCGCTACTGGAATACCGCGTACAGTTCTGGTGTCTACATTGTAAAAAGGAGAGGATGAGTAAATAGCTATAAAATGCATCAAGGGTGGAGAAAATGCCTCACAGTGAGACACTTAAAGAACTCAGTCTGTTTAGCTTATCAAAAAGAAGATTGAGAGGTGATTTGAATTCAGTGTATAAGTACTTACTTGGCGAGAAAATACTCAGTACTAAAGGGCTCTTTAATCTAGCAAGAAAGGCAGAACAAGAACCAATGGTTGGAAGCTAATGCCAGACCAAGTCAAATTGGAAATAAGGCACAAATTCATACTGGGGAGGATGTTTAAGCACTGGAGCAAACTACCAAGGGAACTGATGGAGTCTCCATCTTTTGATGCCTTCAGATCAAGCCAGGATGTCTTTCTGGAAGATACGCGTTAACCAACCATGAGTTATGCTTCCATCAAACACAAGTTATTGGGCTCAGTAAGGAGTAAGTGGGTGATATTTAATGGCCCGTGGTACACAGGAGGTCAGACTTGATGATCACATGGTCCCTTATGGTCTTTGACTCTAAATATGAAGGTTTGGTTCAGGCCAATGTAAAGATTGTCAGGCCATTTGCAAAATTTGGAGTAGGGAATGAGCTGAATTCCCAGTATCTGAGCTCAGATTTCAATCCCCACCTTCCCTAAATGTACATCTGGGATTTCAGGTTGGGCCCATTTCTAATTTTAAACCGTCCAGTTGGCCTGTCCCTAATCTGTCCAGATACATAAATACCTTGTACACCTTTAAGCATTTTGGGATTGAGAGACTCAGCGTAACATCTCCGTGGCCTTGCAATATTAATCAGAGGCCCTTTGATCTGCTGTCTAAAGTTATAAAGACGTTCCCAATTTCCAGGCAGAGCAGTCAGGCTCAAACTCGCAATCAGTTTTAATCACAAGTGTAACTGAGTGGATTGCGAGTGATAAGTATAGTCTGCAGACAGCTGTGATATAATGAATATGACAGATCGAAATTGGGACTGAAGGTTATTTTGGGGGAATGCAGAGAACCACAAAATTAGAGTCAGTGCAGGGGAAAGAGACAGAGATTTAAAAAAGCTGGTGCTCTGAATTCACACAGCTGGAGCGCCCCCTCCCCCGCCAGGCAGGAGAAGTTTAAGTAATCAGAATTAATTTGGAGTTAAAGGCAGACACTTTGTAATCAAACAGGTGACCACAGCTGGCATAAAACTCCACAGGGCGATAAGGCAAAGGAGCTGAAAACTAAAGCAACTATCAGGCACCCCTGCCTTCATGAGCCCAATGGGAAATAATTCAGTTGCCATTCCCAAAGTACATGGATTCTGGTTTGTAAAAAGTTCCCAAGAGGGACCTGACAAAACCACCGGAGATGTAATGAAACACCTCTTGTTGTCTTAAAATCAAGACTATATGCCTTTCTGGAAGATGTGCTTTAGTCAAACACAAGTGGCTGGGCTCAAAACAGAGGTAACTAGTAACTTAGTGAAATTCCATGGCCTGTGTTATACAGGAAGCCAGTCTAGATGATCTAATGGTCCCTTCTGCCCTTTAACTCTATGAAAAGAGCCAGGAACTTGTGAGACTCATTTCCTCAAGTGGTCAGATCTTGTTCATGGTTACGTGGTGTAAATCTGGAGTAAGTGCATTGACATCTGTAGGGTTACTCTGGGTTTGCCCCCAGTGTAACTGAGAATAGAATTTGTGACGGGTTGGGGCCACAGAGACCTGCTTGGTGCTGCCACCTGGTATGCCAAGGCTACTTCTGCCCCTGCTTCCAGGCCTTTTCCAGCTTGGGACTCCCGAATCCTGTCTGTTTTGAGCCAGATTCCACTGATCTGCTGCAAACACAGACCCAGGTCCGAACCAAGTCCACTCACCACTGTAAGGCCTCTGGAAGTGCTCTTGCCTTTGACACCCAGCTGCTCAACTCCAAGGAGGTTCAAACCCTTAATACATCCGTTTTACCCTGCATAAGTCTTATACAGGGTAAACTCATAAATAGTTCGCCTTCTATTTCAAAGATAGAAAGATATGCACAACTGTTCGCTTTCCCCAGGTACCAACTTGTACTCAAGGAAACTTAATAAGTAAAACGTGATTTTAATAAGTACAGAAAATAGGATTTAAGTGAGTTCAAGTAGTGACAGACAGAACAAAGCGAATTACTTAGTAAAATAAAATAAAACACGCACATCTATGTCTATTCAAAGTTAACACAGATAAAAGCCTCACCAGATTCGGATATTTTCCTTTTTACAGGCTGTAGAATTAGCCTGGGTCCAGCAGTCACTCACACCCCCTAGTGTCTTTGTCCTTTGTTCAGTTCCCCTCAGGAATGTCCTTGGGGGGGTGGAGAGCCTCTCCCTTTAGCCAGCTGAAGACAAAATGGAAGGGTCTTGCAAGGGCTTTTATAGCCTTTCTTCCTCTCCCTGCGTAGGATCCAGTTGCCCTGGAGTGTTGGGATCACATGGGCAAGTCACCTGTCCATGCGCCCTAACCAGTCTCACCAGTTGCATCCTTGACTGGGGCCCCGATGTGGATTGGGGTCTGCACCTTCTTTTGTCTGTTAAGTACTTGTCCTTAACTTGCACATTCCTTCCTCTGGACCTGGTCCATTGTTCTTACAAAAGCTATGCATAAAACCAGCAAATATAAAACCAATGTTCATAACTTCAACCACAACAATGATACATGCCTACAAACAGGAGGAATAAATTCAGTAGGTCATAACTTTCACAGAGATATGTTACATGGCACATGTAGCATAAAACATATTCTAGTTACATATATACATTTATAAGCATCTCCCCATAAAGTTTTATGGGGAACACCGTCACAGAATTTACCAAGGATTTGTAACGTTGGGCCAGTTCACTCATCCAACTAGTTTGAAATCCTGGGCGTACAGCATATCAGATCATCAGTCCATCTAGTCGCTATCCTGCCTCCTGTCATACTGAGCAGATCATTGATCCACCCAGCCTTGCATCCGCCTTTTGCTGGACTGCATCAGACCACTGTTACGTTGCTTTCTGCAGGCTAGATCAGATCATTGGTTCATCCTTCCCCCAGCAGCTTATATGCAATGATTCATAGAAGAGCCAAAATCAGCTCACTATGCACCTGGTCTATAGTGTGATGTTGTACCTGGGAGAAAAATCCCCCTTTGTCCCCCCTCGGTATGCCTGGAAACATGCAGTTTGACAATCTGTAGTAGCTTAATTTACATCACCATAAATCATGGTCATGAAATGATCCAACCCTTTCAAACACGCTGTAACGATGCTGGTTCTGGCGGGACCTAACTGTGAGTGCCAGTTCAGGACAAATTGCTTCAAACAGGGCAACTACAGCCCAAGGCTGGGGTTTTTCCACCTCTAAGGCAAACCAAACCAGCCGGACAGAGGAGACTTTGGTTTTACCCCACTGGCTAACCACAAGTCATCCCAAGCAATCCCCTAAGAAACACCAGTTTCCCAGTCTCATCACCAGTGCCACTCGTTATGGGGACAAATGGTCATGAAAACCAATGCCCCAGTAAAAGAAAACAGGTTCTCCCGATCCCAACGGACCGAACCTCAGAGCCAGGTCAATATACAACTCAGATCTTACCCACAAATCACGCTGTTGCCAATCCTTTAGAATCTAAAATCTAAAGGTTTATTCATAAAAGGAAAAAGGTCTAGGTGAGAGCTAGAATTGGTTAAAAGGAATCTACATACAGTAATGGCAAAGTTCTTGGTTCAGGCGTGCAGCAGAGATGGAATAAGCTGCAGGTTCAAATTCAAATTAAGTCTCTGGATTACATCCACAGCTGGGATGTGTCCTTCAGTCCTTTGTTCAAAGCTTCCATGTGTAGCAAGGTTCCTCCAGAGGTAAGAAGCAGGAAATGAAGACAAAATGGAGATGAGGCAGCTGCCTTTTATAGTTTCTTCCAGGTGTAAAGACACCTCTTTCCTTACTATGGAAAATCACAGCAAAATGGAGTCTGGAGTCACATGGGCAAGTCTCTGCCTACCTTACTGAATCATAAGGTGTGTCTGCCTCCTCTCAATGGGCTAATTGTATAGTCGATGGTCCTTAATGGGCCATCAGCATGCCTGGCAGAGCTGATAGCTTGTCCTGGGTCCCAGAAGCCCAGCCCCAGTTTGAAATACAGACATACAGTATAAAGCCATTGAACTACAGACAGTATAAAGCCAATAGTCATAACTTCAACTACAAAACTGATACATGCATATAAATGGCATAATCATAACCAGCCAAGCATAACCCAGTCTTAGACACCTCATTTGACCCCCTTTATACAAGATTTGGTGCCACTACAGGACCTTGGTTGTAACAATGATCTATATGGTCCCAGTTATTGTCAATAACGTCACACACGCGGCATTGACCTCAGTGGCCTCCTGGGACAGTAAGTCCCATATGTCCCATATGTCCTGCATCAAGCCAGGTGAAACAAAACCTCTTATCCAAACACCCTGAACGTTGGTGCCTTGGATAAAGCGGAATCCAGATCCTCAGGAAACCAACCCCCTGGCCTCCTTCGCCCATGTCAAGGCAAAGCATGGCAGAGGGCAGCTGCTAAGCACCACATGCGCCTCTCCTAACCAGCTTTCAGTTAGACTGTACCTGGTGCTCTCTCGGCATTCAGGATTGGAAACTTATATCCTGGGCCATCAGTAGGTTGCTTTCCAGTTAAGGGGCATGGCTCTAAAGTGGGATGGCTGGGCTTGTAGGAACGGCAGTGGCTCGTAGCTCACCAAAGCAGGGGTCAATTCCTACCTACCTATATGGCCTTGGGAAGTAATATAATCACGCTGTGCCACAGTTCCCCGTCTGTAGAGCAAGAGTAATGTTACTTCTTTAGTCAACGTACCTCAACGCCGCCTCCTGTTCCAGTCCACCCCGACCTTCTCCCCACCTTCACTCCGAGATGTTAAGAGACCTAATAGGCCATCTGGTCCATGCAGGGTTGTTTCCTATTGGCCTTTGACATGTCTTTTGTCTACTCCCCTCTGCTGCAGGCCTCTAGGGGTGGTTCGACTATTGTCCCAGAAGTGCTAGAGGCTCTCATTGAGCCAGTGTGCTGGATACTGTACATCCACAGAGCGAGAGGCGGGCTAGAGAGGTCTGAATATAAGGCAGCCAAAGGGCAGGAGAGATTATCCCCCATTGTACGGTGGAGACCTGAGGCACAGAGAGAGAAAGTGACTTGACCCAGGCCACACGCGGTGTCGGTGGCAGAGCTAGCAACGGACGCCAGCTCTCCTGATTCCCAGGCCCGTGCTCAGTCACAAGACCGCCTTGCTGCCACTGCCACTGACTGGCTAGCTGCGGGATCAATACTCCTGCTCCCAGGTGTTCTCCTTGCTGCTTGGCGGGCTGCCATTCTGCCCCCGTTTGCGTCTGCTGTGCTGTCTCAGTAATCTCCCTGTAATGAAGTGCCTCTCTTCTAGATTAAAAGGCGGAGAAAAACGATCTCCCTTCAGGCGGCAGCACGGCAGACGGAGGACGGGTGAATCCGGCTGTCGTCTCCTGCCAAGGGTGCTGAAGCTTAGGAAGATCCAAGGTGTTTGAGTCTCAAGTTTTGGACTTGGCAGCATTTAGCAAACCTCAACCTTTCGGTGGGGATGCTCCCTCGCTCTTCATTTGTGGCAGCAGCGACCGCCGCTGGGACAGATTTTCAGCAGCCAGGAAACCAAGGGCTTAAGCTACGTTTTCACAGCTCCTTTGTCCAGGGCACACGGGGTGAGTGGACAGGGAAGGAAGGGCAGAAGAAGGGAAAAGGTCCCCTCACCATTATGAGCAGTCACTCTGGGGGGTGTAGGGCCCTTGCCAAAGGCAGGAAGACACACGCCATCATTGACTCCAGAAGGAAGTTTTGGCCCTCACTGTTTCAGTGCTGATCCCCCATTTGGCCCCATAGCCAGCCTCTCTGCTGCTGGCAGGCAAATCCCATCCCTTCAAAGGAGCAGGAGAGGCTAACCTGGCAAATGGCCTGTATTTTTGCTTGTTTGGGCAGAACACAGCCCTGTGTATCAAACAGGCCAGGCCGGTGCCACCCCCCAGGCTCTTGCTCGTGGGGGCTGGGTAACAGAAAGGGTTAGCGATCTGGATAGCCTTTCTCCAGTTTGGATCATCTTGCATCTCTCCGGTGTCTGCTGGGCCCGTGTGAATGGGGGGGTCTCAATCCATTTCCCAGTGGATCTCATTGTAACTGGCTCCCCCCCTCCGCAGAGAATCCAAGAACTGAATGGGTCCCAGAGGCTGACTCCCCTCTCACGGGACGTCCAGCTTACGGCGATGGCTCAGTGGTGGGTGGGGGGACACTTGCTCCACTCCGGCTGTTACTGTTCCCGTTCTAGGGATAACACGTGGAATTTGCTCTCCGGGGCTATTCATCTGCCACCTTTCACAAGCACTAAACTCATGTGAAAAATCAATTTTAATGAAAAGGATGCCTGGAAGGAACCTGAAATACCACCTGGAGGCATATTTCCAGGAGAGTTGCTCTCTTTGGGAGCTGCTCTTTTTAGAGCTCACCAAAAGGGGGGCCCAGTGTGACTGGTTTAGCAAAGAAACCTCCACCCGGCTTCCCATTTTTCCCCTTCATGCACAAAGGGCTTAAGCGACTTGACCGAGCTTATCCAGGGAGTCCGTGGCAGGCACTGAACCCAGCTGAGTCCCACTCCAGTATTTTGAAGGCAAGACCATCTTTCCTCCGACCACAATGCTATTGGTGGCATTCTGCTACCGGGAGGGCAATTTTTAGTGTGAACAAACCCCATGTCCATGAATGGAGAACAAGAAGGGATGTAATGGGGTTGGGATTGGGACGTTTGTTCCCAAACGCTGCTGTGCAGAATTCAGCCAGCTCTAACCAGAATCCAGAAAGGAGGTAAAGTAAACAAGGGGGGAAGGCAGGACGGAATAATCAACCCGAAGCAGAGAACAGGAGGCAAGGATCTGGGAAGAGCCCAGCAAAACAACCACCCGACTGTAATTGACAACTTCTGCTGTTGGTCTCAGCCCATTCAGGGCCCCATTCATGTCTCCTCAAAGGAGCTCTGCGGCCCACACAAAGGAGGATGGATTTCAAAGGAGTGACATGACGGGGTGTGTGGGGAGTCTGGAACTCTGCCACAGATACACACACATTCTCACTCCAAAAGAACAGATCCAAGGTGCCAGTTAGGGTGTCCTCAGACGGAGGGAGTGGGATTTTAACCCTTCATATCTAAGGAGAGAGAGGCAGATAGGTTAATTTAACAGCTGCCTGGCTCTTGTGTTTTAAAGGGTGCTTTTTGGTTTTTTAAATGATTTTTGTTTCCTCAGCTGCTGAAAAATGCAGAGACTGCAAATTTAGCTGGGAGATTCAATGAGCTAGACAGATGTGGCTACCTGCAGCTGATGACTGCTAGCCAGCTGTGGCTACTGGCAAGATGATGCGAGGGTTTTGGATCCTGTGATATGACTATTTGGGATGAGTGGATCAGTGTGGATACAATAAGAATCCACCCTAAATGGGAGCCAGAAACCAAGGCTATTTTTCAGGTTAAGGAAAATTGCTTAAGACTCACCACCTACCATTGTTCCTGATTGTGATGCATTTCTGGAGGAGACTGGAAGCAGAGATGTCAAAATACCATGGGAGGGCTTATATCACATGGTATTTCCAGCACCTGGGGAAGTAGGAGATATCTTGGAAGAGAGCTTCTCTTATCAGATTCCCACACAATACGTTTGGATGGCCATTCATACTCCTGGATCCTTTACTGAACCAAACCCAAACCTTAACTCCTATAGGTAAGAGTTCCATATGGTGTGAATGTTGATGAAAGCAAAGGAATAACAGCTCTGCAGTCTTCTACTTAGGCAGTGTAGAGGTACAAGTTTCAGTGCAAACTTTCACACACTGCTCAGTTGATATGCCTCTGTTTTAATGTGGGGGAAAACATCTTTAGGAGTTTGAGAGGTGTGAGGTCTCCATAGCTTCTTCGCTCGTTGGCCTTCCTGCTGACAGGGCTGCAAGCTATTTTCAGTGGTGGGGATGCGTGTCTGGTGTGGTGGACACCACTTCCCTGGGAATTAGACCAAAACCCAGCAAACTCATTTCCGATGGAACAGCCGTCAGACGCCAGCAGCTTTCAGGAGCTGATCCTGTGAGATGCTGAGCTGCTTCAGCTCCCATTGAAGTCAATGAGCTGAAGGTGCCCAAGATCAGGCTCTTCGGTACTATTGACCTGGTCCAGATTTGAACCAGCAGCCTGAAGCTATTGCACATGTGGCTATTATTATTTCATTTGATGTCTGTGGACCGTGGACCGTTGTAATAATTTCAATGAAATAAATGGGCCCAGAGAGTCAGAAAGGTGTAAACCTGACCCTGTCACTGACCAATATTAAATGATTTTAAACAAGATTCACGGTTCTGGAATACAGAGACCTCATCCTGCTTAGTACCAGGGCACACAACCACCATTCAAATCTCTCAAGCCTTCTACTGGAGATACAGGGGAAAACAGAAAACCAGGGAAAACATTTGACATGTAAAGTATTAAGTAATGCTTCCATTTTAACACTATCCCTTCCTCTGTTTCCCCTTAGCTATAGAGAGTCTGTACAAGGAAGAAACCACCCCAGCCCTGTTTGTAAGTCTCATAGGTGGGATTCAAGATGGTAAGAGTTGTCCTTTTGAGGAATGGCAAAACTATTAATTGAGACTGCTAGAGCAGTCATTGATGTTGTTCAAGTTCGGTCTCATTTCCTTGAAGACCAAACAGGACAAATACATCACAGAATGGGGAATAAAAGGAGAAACACAGGCCCAGTCCATGAGCTCATCAACCCTGTTGAGACTTAGCAGGCGAGTACTAGCATTGGGCTGTTTGGGACATAAACAAGGCGACATCATCATGCTGTTCACTCTTACAGCCCGTTTCACCCAGACACCTCACTAAGGATGCTCAGCATCAGAACAGATGTGGAATTGAGGCCTGGAGCAGCAAAGTGCTTCACCCCAGGTCCTACAGAAAGGGAGGAGTAGAGCTGAGTATAGAACCCACACCTTCAGATGGCTGTACCCATGCCCTAGCTGCATCCTATAACCTTACCTAGCCCAGTGTAGAATTTTGTTCAGGGGCAGGCAGTGGCTGCCAATAGTTTTGGAGCTAATGCACCCTGGGCAGAGCTCTCCTCAGCTAAGTAGGGTCAGGCCTGGCCCGTACTTGGATGGAAGAGCGCTGTACGTCCCAGTGATTTCGCTGGAACGGATGCAGCCATGAAGAGCTGCAGGACTGTTCCATTGCTCTCGCCCCCTTCCAGTAGCGAAGCCGGGGGGGGGGGGGAGCAGGGAGCGTGACCGCTCCCCCACTGAGCAGAAGCGGCGCCTTTTTTGTGCGCCGACGCCTTTTGCTCCTGTGCTGCAGCTGGAGCGGAGCCTTTTTTTTGCTCCCGGCGCCTTTTTTTGCTCCCGACGCTTTTTGCTCCTGTGCTGCAGCCGGAGTGGAGCATTTTTTTTGCTCCCAGAGCCTTTTTTTGCTCCTGACGCTTTTTGCTCCCGGTGACTTTTTTTTTAGCTCTGCTCCCCCTGTGCTCTAAACCTGGCTACGCCACTGCCCCCTTCTTGGGTTGGAGGAGCTCAGCACAAAGAAACGCATGGGTTCTTCCTTGCATCCATTTCCCCTCCAGGATCTAACCATGGTGCTGAAAGCAAGTGTGTTAATGTTTGGCTGTTCATTGAATGATCTGTCACAAGAGGATAACTCCTGGATGCTGAACTCCAGGGTGACCTCCGCTACTACTATCAGGTTGGCCAAAGCTGGGGATGAGATGGGATGGGAAAGAGGGGAGAGTATCAGGGATCTGACCTGTATCCTCATCCAAGTTTGCTGTTATACCTGGAGCTAGCTCTCAGCTAACTGCAAGTGCTGCCAAATTGGAAAAATAAGTGTAATATATTGGTTTGAAGCTGAGACCTTTAGCACAGACCTCTACCACCTGAGCTAAAGGAATAATCCTATCAGCAGGTAGCAGTAGAAGGCTGTTATCCTTTAGTCAACCAGCCACCAGAGGGTGCCACAATGAATGCTTTCCTGTACATTACATAACCAGTGAGCGGCAGATGAATAGAAGCCCCAGGGACTCATCTGGAGTTTTGAAGCTTCCGCTGCTGACACAAATAGATCTTGGTATCTTACGTCTGTGTAATGTCTGAGGGATTCCCACACACTTTAAAATGTATCTACAGACAGCACTGCTGCAATGCAGCCACCTCTGCTGTGGGATACAGCAGCTGTTTAAGGGTGCACAGCCACACCCTGCTTAGGACAGGAAGTGAAGGAGGATTCCAGGTAGAATTCAAGGGAAATGTGCACATGCGGAAATGTAGCCACCAGGGACCCAGAGAGGAATTAGCAGCGGTTATCAGCCCTGCTTTTGTGAAATGCACCCAGGAATCTTTACTAGGCCTGGGTGCCCAGGGCCTCGGTTTCACTCGCATCTAATCTGAAAGCCGGTGCCTCTAATGCACTGGGTTAGGACTCGCTCTAAGGGAAGGTATCACCTACTGAAACAGCTCTTCTTTGGGCTAGTCCAGGACAGAACGCCAGCTCAGTCTGCATCCGCTGGGAATCTGGAAAATGAACGCAATGGGCCACTGAACTCAATGGCAGTGGGTCTTGCTACCCTGGGGACTTTCCCTCATTTCACCCATTGATGGCCAGCCACTGGTGTAAGCTGCACCAGTGCAAAGTCCTGGTACAGACCGAATAAATTGCAATAATCTGATATTTGACTGGTTCATCCGAGGCTGGCTGCAAGCAGGGGAACCTACACTAGTGGGAATAATTGCTTTGCTTGTCTGTACTAGGGGTTTGCACAAGTGCTGTTACAACAGTGGCTGAATTGAAAGAAAATCCCCAGGATAGAGAAGGCCTGTGATCAGGGCTGAATTTGGCCTGGTGTGTGTGTGTGTGTGTGATCTGCCTCTCTTTGCTCGTGTGCTGTGTGTAATTTTGCTCAGGCTCCCCTGAATTTCTTTTATGCTCATTTTGATTCTAATAAAAATCTCCTTTACATTCCCCTGAGCCAAGAAACAAACTTTGAAATGCGAAGGTTAACAGAGACTTTCACAACAACTTTGAAAGCGGCTGAGCGGTAAGTGATCGCCATGTCCTTTAATCAGATGGCTGGCTTTGCAGCTCCAGCCATCTTCACGGATTAACTCCCGTGAACTTTCTGAACTGCTTCTATGGAAAGGCACATCAAACAGATAACTCCACTCTGAAGGAATTAATCAATTAAGTAGAAGCGGAGGAAGCTACCCTCTGCCTAGAGACTGGTCTATTTCTCCCCATTGCTTGTTTTCTTTATAGTAGATTAAGGAGATTGAAACCTAGACATACATTGTTTTTCCTGGCCTGTGGCTTCCCCCTCTCCCTGCTCTTCCCTTAAGATAAATACATTATCTAGTCTGTATTCTTACCTCCCTAGGGACCAGCTGTCGACAGCAACAGCAATATCATTGACACCCAGGTTCCCTCTGAGCGGTGGGGGGGAAGCTGTTAATGGTCTAAATGACCGTGCCTCGAGTTGAGTGATTAGTGTGTTTTTCACCTTGGTACAGGGTCAGCCCAGTAGGAGTCAAGATGTTTAGGGTTTGTATATTTCCAGAGACGTTTCGTCCTCATAGCCCAGTTATGAAGCTCGGCAACTCCTTGAGGGGCCTAATGAAAGCACCGCCCGGAACCATTCACTACTCTGTGCTGAGCTGCGAGAGAAGGGCTCTCACGCACAGTGTGGTCTCCTAGCACATTAACGAGTGCTCCTGGGAGAGAGGAGAATTGGGCCTTGCTATTGCTGCTGCCGTAGGCCTTGGCTACACTTGCGAGTTACAGCGCAATAAAGCCTCTCAGAGCGCTTTACCTCACTCACTGGCTACTCTGGCAAGGTATGTGCAGTGCTGTATCTCCGTGGTTACAGCACTGCTGGTACTTCACCTTCCTGAGAGGAATAACAGCTGTTGCGTAGTGGTTGAGACGCTGCTCCTGGAATGTAGTTGGGTAGGATGCACTAACTGACCTCCGGAGTCTCCCTTTGTTTTGAAACAGCACTTCCGGGTTGGAGTTCAGAGCTCCGTTCTGGGGCTGCTTTTCAAAAAAACAAACACAGCTACTGTTTGCAGGCAGGGGGGCTCCATTAGGAGTGCCGGCAGCAAAGTTAGCTTGCTTTCAGTGATTGAGAAAGAGGCGGGGGAGGTGTGTGTGTATAAACTTAGGAGATAATGAGCTGACACTCTGTGGATACCCCAAAAACCCACTCTCTCTCCCCACATGCTCCCTGTCACATTCCACCTCACCCCCCGCATTTGAAAAGCACGTTGCAGCCACTTGAACACTGGGATAGCTGCCCATAATGCACCGCTCCCAATACAGCTGCAAATGCCTCAAATGTGGCCACGACAGTGCGCTGGCAGCCAGTGTGGACAGACTGCAGCACTTTCCCTACTCAGCTGTACGAAGGCCGGTTTAACGCACAGCGCTGTACAGCTGCAAGTGTAGCCTTAGCCAGAGACAGGCAGCGCCCGGAGACCAGGGACTTGCGGAGTATAAAGAGTTTATATTCTATTCGATAACAGCACTTTGCGCTCCTTTAGCACCTCCCCTCCCAGGATCTCTCAGTGCTTCCTACTATCCATAGGTTTAGCATCACAACACACCTTTCAGCTGGCCTCATTTCAAGAGCCCAGTGTGGCCTTGGCCTCTCTTAAGAAGCGGAGCAAAGTGAAGGAGGTCGGGGGGAGGCTTGTGGTTAAGATGCGAGTCTTGGCCCTAAGAGATCTGTGTTTAGTTCTTGGCTCTGCTACTGACTCCCTGTGTGAGCTTGTCAAGTCACTTCCTCTGTCGGTGCTTCAGTTCCCCTTCTGTAAGGCTGGGGTAGTAACGCCGACTGAGCCTGTTTCGATTGCTAGCGCTCTGGGGTAGCGGCCATGTGTTACTGGGTATGTACAGCATCTGGCACAATGGGGCCAGGATCTCAGGTTGGGCCTGTAGGTGCAGTAGCGGATTAGCCACTGGGCCAATGGGGCCCGGGGCCTCGGCCAATTGGGGGGCCCTGGAAAAATGGGAGCCCCTGTGCCCCAACCCCCTCCGCCCGCCCGGCAGGAGCGTCGGACAGGTGGGGAAAGCCCCTGTGCCCCGACCCCATTTCCCTGTCAGGAGTCTGGGGGCGGGAGGGACTGGAGGCAGAAGGGGTTGGGGAAGAGCCCCCACTTGCTCTGGCCCAGAGGCCCCACAAAACCCTAATCCCCCCCTGTGTAGGTGCTACCCTAATAGAATCATTTGACTATTTTGGAAGCATCACAGGACACGCAGGCATTGGTTCGCCACTGTCATTGAAGGGAACGCACCAGCTGTCAAATCCCCAGCCCCCGGTTGGGTCTCACCCCATCAAAGTGACGCTGTGACACGGTCCTGAAAAGCGGTGAGGAGGGGCAGCGCTGCCGGCCGTGTCATGGTGTCTGGGTCACGTAGGTCTTTGCAAACAAACCAGCGCTCGCCGCAGTGTCCTGGCCTGTCTGCACCACCGTGCAATTCATTTGTCAGTTATGCCGGGCTTTGTGTCTCCTTTTTAAGTCTCCCTCTGCTTTCGCCACCTTGAAGTATATCAGTTACCATGGAAACAATGTCAGAATGCAGCTAGCAATTCCCACACGGGCAGCGTGGCGTAATCGTTTGGAACGGATACCCAGGTCTTGGCCAGCCTGGGCCAGTCCCCAGATCAGGCTGCGCTACCTGCAGCCCGTTGACTAGCAGAGGACAGCTGCTGTTCGGACGGAGGAGCTGGCTAGGGACCAGCTGACTCGGCCTGGTCTAGCCCCGGTGGAGGCGGAGCACCCTGAGCCCTGCTCAGAATGCACATTCTGCCAGTCCACATGTGAGCTGCTGCCCAGCCATACCATTCCTGCCCTTCTCCAGTCAATGGGAAGACAAAGAAGATCATGGACTCATCCCCACCCATCCATACACCCCTTGTGTCCCTGCTCCCCTTCTGATGAGGAGAAGAGGCAAAGGCTCTACTGAAGTTGATGGGGAAACTCCCATTGACTTCAAAAGGACTCAAATTTCATATAGACATAGAGTTTAAGGCCAGAAGAGTCTTTGCAGGAGGTCTGGCCTCCTGCATATCACAGACCACCCCCATCACCCAGCCACCCCCATGCCGAGCCTGACAATCAGAATTAGACCAAAGTATTACAGCCCTCAGGAGATTAGGCTGTTGCGTACAACAGGCACAGACTAGGAGGGACTAAGGAAAACCAGGGCCTGAAGCCCTGCAATGGCAGGGAATTGATTTAATGAGATACACCCAGATAATCCTAGCAAAGATCACCCAAGGTCTTAGCTCCCCTTTGTATTTTAACAGAGAGAGACCAGGGGCTTCGTCCTTTTGGTTCACGGACATTTTATCTGCTGCACATAAATAACGTATGAACTCTAGCATTGGGAAGCTTATGGCTTGGTCTGAGAACTACGTTAAGAAAAGAAATCAGCTTTTTGAACAGTGGCTGTCACAGGCTCGAAGGGCGAGGTGCCACCTCAGATCTCGTACTCCCTTCATCTTGGATGCTTTCTCTTGGCTTTGAAAGGGCCATTCTTTAATGAGGAAGAGAATAACAGTGAAGAGGATGGGGTAGGAGAGATGGATGTTTTAGGGGTTCAGCAATACCATATGGATTCATGATCCCAGGGTACTTGTTCAGGACAATTCTAAATGAAGGTCCTTCCCACTTGATTGCTATTCTCTGGCCTGTGTGAAAGCCATGGATATGTAGATTTGAAAGCTAGAATGGACCTTTATGATCATTGTCCGAGCTCCTGTATAACCCAGGCCAGAGAACATCACCCAGGAATTTCTGTATCGGTCCCATAACACTGGTCTACAATTTTTGAGAAGTCGTCTGCTTCAGAGATAAAATGTGCTATTTAGTATGTATTTTGATGTGCTGAATTCAAATATGACAATTAAAACAACTGATTGGCTACTGTTTCTAAGATATTTAAGTTTTTACATTTTATGTCTATGTATATTGTGTAGATAGTAGAGTTTTAATCATAAATTGTAAACCTAGGTCTTTTCATTTGTTTATGGTTGCTTTACATGATACTATTTCACCTGTCCTGTTTATGTAACACTTTAAAAATCAGCAAAGGGGTTATATAAATAAAATGTATTATGAAACAAAAGGCAAAAAACTATTATGTACATAGTTTAGTCCTATTCAATGTCTACTCGGCGCTTCTTGGCTTGTCTCTTGTATTCATTAAATGGAGCATCTCTTGTCACTGTCCAGCAATAGTCTGCAAGCATTGATGGGCTCCATTTGCCCTGATAGCGTTTCTCCATTGTTGCAATGTCCTGGTGAAATCGCTCGCCGTGCTCGTCGCTCACTGCTCCGCAGTTCGGTGGAAAAAAATCTAGATGAGAGTGCAAAAAATGTATCTTTAGTGACATGTTGCAACCAAGGCTTTTGTATGCCTTGAGGAGGTTTCCCACCAACAACCTGTAGTCGTCTGCCTTGTTGTTTCCGAGAAAATGTATTGCCACTAACTGGAAGGCTTTCCATGCCTTTTTTTCCTTGCCACGCAGTGCATGGTCAAATGCATCATCTCGAAGAAGTTCACGAATCTGAGGACCAACAAAGACACCTTCCTTTATCTTAGCTTCACTTAACCTTGGAAATTTTCCACGGACGTACTTGAAAGCTGCTTGTGTTTTGTCAATGGCCTTGACAAAGTTCTTCATCAGACCCAGCTTGATGTGTAAGAGTGGTAACAAAGTCTTCCTTGATTCAACAAGTGGTGGATGCTGAACACTTTTCCACCCAGGCTCCAATGACTGTCGGAGTGGCCAATCTTTCTTGATGTTGTGGGAATCTCTTGCACGACTATCCCATTCGCAGAGAAAACAGCAGTACTTTTTGTATCCAGTCTGCAGACCAAGCAAGAGAGCAACAACCTTCAAATCGCCACAAAGCTGCCACTGATGTTGGTCATAGTTTATGCACCTCAAAAGTTGTTTCATGTTGTCATAGGTTTCCTTCATATGGACTGCATGACCAACTGGAATTGATGGCAAAACATTGCCATTCTGCAGTAAAACAGCTTTAAGACTCGTCTTCGATGAATCAATGAACAGTCTCCACTCATCTGGATCGTGAACGATGCTGAGGGCTGCCATCACACCATCGATGTTGTTGCAGGCTACAAGATCACCTTCCATGAAGAAGAATGGGACAAGATCCTTTTGACGGTCACGGAACATGGAAACCCTAACATCACCTGCCAGGAGATTCCACTGCTGTAGTCTGGATCCCAAAAGCTCTGCCTTACTCTTGGGTAGTTCCAAATCCCTGACAAGGTCATTCAGTTCACCTTGTGTTATGAGGTGTGGTTCAGAGGAGGAGGATGGGAGAAAATGTGGGTCCTGTGACATTGATGGTTCAGGACCAGAAGTTTCATCCTCTTCCTCTTCCTCATCTGACTCAAGTGAGAATGATTCTGGTGCATCAGGAACCGGCAGTCCTTCTCCGTGGGGTACTGGGCGTATAGCTGATGGAATGTTTGGATAATGCACAGTCCACTTTTTCTTCTTTGACACACCTTTCCCAACTGGAGGCACCATGCAGAAGTAACAATTGCTGCTATGATCTGTTGGCTCTCTCCAAATCATTGGCACTGCAAAAGGCATAGATTTCCTTTTCCTGTTCAACCACTGGCGAAGATTTGTTGCACAAGTGTTGCAGCATATGTGTGGGGCCCACCTCTTGTCCTGATCTCTAATTTTGCAGCCAAAATCAAGGTGATAGGCTTTCTTAACCATAGTGGTTATACTGCGCTTTTGTGATGCAAAAGTCACTTCACCACAAACATAGCAGAAGTTATCTGCACTGTTCACACAAGTACGAGGCATCTCTGCTCACTTTGGCTAAACAGAAATGTGTCCCTTTGCAAAATCAAACACTGACAAATAAGAGAGCACGACACTGTATGATTTCTAGAGCTGATACAGGGCAATTTGTTCAGCAGAGTGATGTAAGCTTCGTTATGATTGCATCATCCATGACTTCTAGGAATAACATGATGAAATTCATATCATGTATGACGCAATACCAGCTTCAGATTGCATCATTCATTGTTTTGCCTAAAAAGCAAGTACTGTCCAAACCCAGTCATAGATTTATTCATAGATCCAGTCAAAGATGTATTTTAGTCATTTCTGGTTTAAATTGAGATCCCTTCCCTTTATAACTCACTTATCCTCCGCCATTCCCACGTCAAGGGTCGTATATACTGACCCAATAGCATGTCTTGAAAACTAGAGCCAATCAACAATTTTAAGCATCATTTTCGTTCTCAGTGACCCAGAATTAGTAAAGTTTGTCTACATTTATTTCAGAAGCATTTTGGCTGTAGAGCAGTGTTCTGCTTGAGCTACAGCATATCTTTTAGAAAGATGTCAAGTGTTGACTTAAAGACTTCAGGTGATAGAGAACTGCTAGGTAAGTTGTTCCAATGGTTAATTACCTTCACTGTCAATAAATACATACACCGTGCACCTTATTTCTAGTCTGAATTTGTCTAGCTTCTAACCATTGGACCTTGTTTTGTCTTTTTCTGCTAGATTAAAGAGCTGTCTACTATCAGAAATGTCTTCCCCATGTAGGCACCTGTAGATCACGTCACCTCTTAAACTCTTGGATAAACAAAATAGAGCTTCATCAGCCTCTCACTATAAGGCCTTGAATCAATCTTGTGGCCCTTTTCTTATCTCTTTCTAATTTGTCAACATCCTTTTGGAAGGTGAAATGATTTGTTAGTTTTAAATTTGTTTCCTAATAGACAGGTGTTCAAATCTTGCAATATGGACATGATGACCGGATACTGGCGGGAAGAGGGAAATGTACCAAAGGGCCTAGCCAACACCATATCCACCTTCAAAGAAAAACCTCTGCCACTTGCCATCATTCAAGTGGTAGTCAGCCTAGGGCTCTTCTTGGACTCCTCACTGACACTGGCTACTCCAGTAGCAACAGCTGTACAATAACATTCTGCTGGCCATGAGACTGCACCCCTTTGCAATGGACCTGGGCATGGTGACCAATGAATTGGCAACTTTTCGGCTTGATTTTTACAACACACTGAAGTCACTGAAACAGTTTCACCTGGTGGAACAAGCCCACCTGCTGAGCAGCCGTGGCCTACTAAGGGCATATCACGCCAATGCTTTGATCTTTGGTCTTGCTCTTCCAAGACCTGATCTTGATCTTCAAAGCCTCAATGAGCTTTCTAAGAGACTGATTCTCTCTTTGTCTCTCAAAACCTGCTGTACCACAGCGGCAGTACTCCTCCAGAATAAGGGAGGTGTAGACCACAGGAGTGAGGCTAGTGGCAATGAGACACAGCTTTTTCTGCAGCTGGCCCCTGGTTGTGAAAACTCCTCACAAGAGCTCAGAATGGTCACAAAACTGACTGACATCAGATGAAGACCCATCTCTTAGGGTATGTCTAGACTAGGAAAAGTGGAAGTTCGGAAGAAAGACACTAGACTAGGCAATCTGCTTGTCTCTGACATTTGGAAAGGCATTCAGATGCCACTGACTGAGGTATAGACACTAAGGTTGAGACTTTCAAAGCTGTCATGGGAATTGGCAGCCCCGTTCCAGGTACTTTGAATGGGAATTAGATATCCAAATCCCTTAGATGGCTTTGAAAATCTCATCCTTGGTGTTTATATTTTTGTCTGCGCGCCTCTTCTTAGTCAACCCCTTGATAATCCTCCAAACCTTGTTAATTTTCCCTGCCAGAAACATGGTTCCACACTGGTTTAGACACAGTCTGTCCCTTTTCCAGTAAGTTCCCTAGTGCCTAATCTGCTCCCCTCCTTTTCACACCATTGACCTACTGAGACCTTGAAGTTCCCCCTCTTTAGCTGGCCCTGTAGGTGAAACTGGAAGCATTTCAGAGAAAGCTACCCCAGAAGCTCTTAAACCTTTCCCTGAATAGTCTGAAGTTACCTCCCAGGACATCTCTCTGATACCTACCAACATCCACATGGGCATACTGAGACTGATTCAGCCCTCGCTCAAACTCCCATTGGAGTCTCCATGAGTCTTTCCATAGAGGCTCAGGACTCTGGTGTTGCAAATCATCAACACTTATGGTGATAGAAAGAGGAACTAAGCCCATCTTCCCTGCACTGCAGAGCAGAGCACTCACAAGTGATGATAATAATCAAACCACCCCAGGGGCTAAACCAATGTCACCTCCCTTCGCCTCTGAGATAGGCCAACTCCATGCTTTGATCCAGTGCCGTTCCATGATAGCTAGAAATGGATAGGCTGGGAGGGTCACAGCAAATGGGACATTTGGGATTTCAGAGGAACGCCAATGAGAGGGAGGGAGACAGGCATGGCTGGGACCATTTACAGGCAAAACCCTCCTCTGGCTTTGTTGGGCATTTGATGCATAACTGTGAAGTTACTTCAAACATGTGTGGATCATCTCTGAGGCTATTGCTTCATGTAGTACAGTACATCAGGCTTTGCCATAGTGATGTGGGGGGGAGGGATAGCTCAGTGGTTTGAGCATTGGCCTGCTAAACCCAGGGTTGTGAGTTCAATCCTTGAGGGGGCCATTTAGGGATCTGGGGCAAAAATTGGGGATTGGTCCTGCTTTGAGCAGGGGGTTAGACTAGATGATCTTCTAAGGTCCCTTCCAACCCTGATATTCTATGATTCTATGTTTTAGGCTAGAAAGAAAATTGCACGCACTACTGTATAATGTAAGCTACACAACATGTATCCCCTTTATACTGTGATAAACTAGCTAGTTTAGCTATGTGCTGCTGCCCCCTTCTGGATGGAATCAAAACTGTTCCACTCTGTGTCAGATGATCTATAGTGCTAAGAGCTAATGGAGAGTCCCCTCTTAGACTCACACAGCAGGGCCCAGATTCTCAGCTGATGAAACGCAGAATAGCTCTGTGACGTTATTGACAATAACTGGGACCATATAGATCATTGTTACAACCAAGGTCCTGTAGTGGCACCAAATCTTATATAAAGGGGGTCAAATGAGGTGTCTAAGACCAGGTTATGCTTGGCTGGTTATGATTATGTCATTTATATGTATGTATCAGTTTTGTAGTTGAAGTTATGAATATTGGCTTTATACTGTCTGTATTTCAAACTGGGGCTGGGCTTCTGGGACCCTGGACAAGCTATCAGCTCTGCCAGGCCTGCTTGATGGCCCATTAAGGCCCATCAGCGATACAATGGCCCCATTGAGAGATGGCAGACACGCCTGGGACTTAACAAGATATGCAGGGACTTGCCCATGTGACTCCAGACTCCATTTTGCTGTGATTTTCCACAGTAAGGACAAAGAGGTGTCTTTACACCTGGAAGAAACTATAAAAGGCAGCTGCCTCATCTCCATTTTGTCTTCATTCCGGCTTCTTACCTCTGGAGGAACCTTTCTACAAATGGAAGCTTTGAGCAAAGGACTGAAGGACCCATCCCAGCTGTGGATGTAATCCAGAGACTTAATTTGAATTTGAAACTGCAGTTTATTCCATCTCTGCAAGCCTGAGCCAAGGACTTTGCCATTACTGTATGTAATTGATTCCTTTTAACCAATTCTAGCTCTCATCTATACCTTTTTCCTTTTGTGAATAAACCTTTAGATTTTAGATTCTAAAGGATTGGCAACAGTATGATTTATGGGTAAGACCTAAGTTGTATATTGATCTGGCTCTGAGGTTCGGTCCGTTGGGATCGGGGGAACCTGTTTTCTGTTACTGGGGCATTGGTTTTCATGAGCGTTTGTCCCCATAACGAGTGGCACTGGTGGTGAGACTGGGAAACTGGAGTGTCTAAGGGGATTGCTTGTGTGACTTGTGGTTAGCCAGTGGGGTTAAACCAGAGTCTCCTCTGTCTGGCTGGTTTGGTTTGCCTTAGAGGTGGCAAAACCCCAGCCTTGGGCTGTAGTTGCCCTGCTTGAAGCAATTTGTCCTGAACTGGCACTCTCAGTTGGGTCTTGCCAGAACCAGCATCGTTACAAGCTCCACTGAAGTTATGATTAACACCAGCAGACGGGCTGGCTTTAGATCATGTCCCTGATATTCTATTCCCCCTACACGTGCAGGACTGCCATTGCTGTTAGCATGAGAGCCACACTGATTGGCTGAGAAGATTATCCAGTCTTGCTGGGATCCACAACGTGGCTGTGAGAGGAGGCTGTTGTCCTAGATTTTGTACCAGGTCATTCAATAGTAGGACTGCACTCACCCGGAATTCCCTCCCAGTGCCCATAAGAAGCACTGCGGGGTTTTCGGGTGGGTTCCTGGGGAACTGAACCCCAAGCATGAATGATTTTCATTTCTAATTTCCATTCCACTGCGAACATGGCAGTAGCTCCAGAAACATGACTGTATGTTGCCGCCTCGGGGGCCTTTGGGAAACCAGATGTGTCATGTTAATCGGATTTTCCTGGTTAACGATGTAAAATAAATAAATTGAGGATGACAATGTGACAGGCAAGACACATTATCTACACAGGTAACTGCAAGCTCAGAGGCTACACGTTCTATGTAAAGAGTAACCAATCCGTGGCCATGTAGGACTCAGTGGTTATGTCTCCAGCTCGCCTGTACTTCAGACACAGGAGTTGAAAGCACCTGATTGTCTCAATGTCCCCTCTGACAAGAGCCTCAGCATCTATCTATATCGGGGTGAAAGTCACCAGCACAGAGGCTATGAACCTTGTAATCTTTCGAGTACTCAGTACTTCACAGTACTATTATTGCAATACTGGGACCCAGGGGTGGCTCTAACAATTTTGCCGCCCCAAGCAGTCGCCGCTGCGGGACTCGGACTGCCACCCCATTCTCACCCGCCGCTGCGGCAATTTGGGGGCAGGTCCGCTCGCCTGCCGCTGAATTGCCGCCGCGGTGGACAAGAAGAGGGTGGCAGTCCGAGTCCCGCGGTGGTAATTCGGCGGTGGGAAGAGCCGCGGACCCACCGCCGAATTGCCGCCGCGGCAGGTGAGAATGAGGAGGCAGTCCAAGTCCTGCGGTGGCAATTCGGCGGCGGGAAGAGCGGCGGACCTGCTGCCGAATTGCCACCGCGGGACTTGAACTGCCACCCCATTCTCGATGCTGCCCCAAGCACCAGCTTGGAAAGCTGGTGTCTGGGGCCGGCCCTGCTGGGGCCTTCCTTGGTGCCTTCCACCCCAGAGCTCATCTACTGCCTGCAGAGTGGATTATGGGCATGGCAGTAGATGAAACCAGATTTGATCCTCTTCCAATGTTACCTCCACCAGTAAGGATGCTGTCAACAGGGTTATTCTAGAACCAGTTAACGGCATCTG
Organism: Macrochelys suwanniensis; assembly: GCA_033296515.1. NCBI lineage: Eukaryota > Metazoa > Chordata > Testudines > Chelydridae > Macrochelys > Macrochelys suwanniensis. Next base: position 335,736,675 of record CM065775.1, read on the forward strand.
GGGCCACGGATGGACCCTCCCTAACACCTGAACATGTGCAGTCTACAGTGAGTGCCTGAGTTGATGATCTTTGCATTTATAGATAGGATTACTTGTACCAGCTGTTTTTTCTTCCCTATTAATAGGCAGGGAGCTGTAATGATGCAGATGCAAGCAGAACTGTCCTCCACTCTCTGCAGAGGTAGTAGAATAAGCTTTGCAAGCTTTTCCTCTCCTACAATTACACCTAGGGTGGCCAGACCGCAAGTGTGAAAAATCAGGACAGGGGCCTATATACGACAGGACAGGAACCTATATACGAAAAAGACCCAAAAATCGGGACTGTCCCTATAAAATTGGGACATCTGGTCACCCTAATTACACCACACACCATTGTGTTTGGGATAAGCAGCTCAGTGGGCAGATCCTTCCCACGTACAGGCATTTCCTTGGCTCCTAGCCCGGTGTAAATACGCCTTGGCGAACGTGCCACCGACTTTCTCTCACATGGCGTTGCAATGCAATATAACTGGGCCAGACAAACAACAGGCCCTTGCTATGAGGAGTTCAAGGCACAGACTGATACGGACTAGAACCATTCTACTTCATGGGCTTGGTTTTCATTTACACAAAGAGCCCTTTATAAGCACTGAAGTGTAATCACGCCAAGGCCCCTTTCCGTGGATCGAGCCGTGCGGAGAGGCCTCGGTGTAAATGAGAATCAGGCCAATTGGGTTGTGAAGCTCAATCAATGCATATTTGTAACAGACCCTCACATGGAAGGTGCTATGAGGTAAATATTCAAAAGGGTCCCTTGATTTTGGGACTGAGACACCTGGGGCTTGATTTTCAGAGGGGCTGAGCACCCACACCTCCAGGAGCTGCAGACACCACGCAGCACCCCTGAAAACCAGGCCTCACGTTGGGCATCAAAAATGGAGGCGCCCAAAATAAGGGGATCAGTGAAAACGTTGATCTTAATTACAAAGCTTGTGCACTAAAGCCTTAAAACTTTAGCCAGGTTCTGTCCAGCTTTGGGCCAGTCACTACACATTGCAACCATGTTTATCACGGGGTTCGGGGGAAAGCCTTTGCTGTCCAGGGGTGAGGCGGCTGCATGTGTAGGGTAGGCAGGGCTTTGGGGATTGTTAACATTGTCACTGAACAGGTGGGTTTTAAAGCCTTGATGTAGTCAACTGTACAGAGCTTAATGGACCTGGCTCTACTCTGCAATACATCAGTTCAGTGGAGTCTGCGTAGCATACAGCTGATGTGATGGAAAGTCAGGCCCCATGTATCAGCTCTGGAAGAGTGACCGGCTGAGTCGACTGGGTTTGGGAGCTGTCATGCCAAGGAGTGTTGGCATCTGACACCTGATGCTTAGATCTCTGAGCCCTGCACTCTAAGGTTTGGAAGCGTTTCTACCTCTGTAGCTAGCGCGGATGGATGTAAACTGACGCATCACATCACCACTAGATAACCGTCCTTTCTCCTGCGCTGCTTGGCTCTAACCACGAGGCCAGACGATTTGCTGATGGTACCTGCATCCCAGCTGAAATCTAGCACCGGCTGAGTCACAGACCAGCAAAGCTCCTTGTGCCTTTCGGTGCCCAAGACACGAGCTCCCCACTCGCTAACAGGTTTCCAGTTAGCCCTGGCTGGGTGAAGCGAAGCGACGCCAAGGTTAAGTTATGCATCATCCCGAGTCTCGCTCCCCGTGACAGCAATCAGGATGACACCATCCATCTGGCCCAAACTTTCCAAAGGGGAGTAGAACTTTCCTCGCAGGGAACATCCAGACGCGACGCGCTCCGCGCGTGCCAGGCCCGAAGCAGCCGCTGTCTGTTCCTATGTCAACGCGCTCCAAGAGCAAGCGACGACTCTTGGCAGGGTCTGGTGCAGACACCCGGCGAGCTCAAAGCCTTGGGGAAAGCAGAGCCTTCCTTGTCGATCGTCTGTGTCTCCCAGATGTCCCAGTCGCTCCTCTAATCCCTTCGTTCAGGCGCTGGCAGATTGACGGGCTGCCCGAGGTCAGCCCGAGGATGCAGCGGGGAGGCTGCGCGGGGAGAATTTTCCTTGTCATACAATTCACACCTCAGCTTGGCTACAACAGATGGAAGTTTGGAGGAGGAAGGCAGAGGAGAAAACAGCCCACAGCATGAAGAACCGGGCAATATTTATCTGCACAGGGTCTGCCATCCATCCAGAGCTGGGCTGCAGCATCTTGGGGGCTTCTCTCCTTTCAGTGTGTTAATGAGCCTTGGCGACCACAACAGAGAGGAGAGAGGGGTCTGTAACGTGCGGGTCCGCGGTGTTCAGGGCCCATTCTGCCTCTCCTTGGCACTCGGGGGAGGGAGAGGTGCTTTGCAAACCGACGTGGGCTGTGGATAGATCACGTCGTGCAAGCAGCTCGGGGGGAGGCAGACGGGCGCCGCAGCTCCTCACCAGCCCTGGCCACACAGGATTCCTATTGGGCTTTATGGTTCGGGCAGCAACAGAGAGGTTGCCAGGAGCTGTCTGATTGTCTCTTGCCTTTAGGGTGACCAGATGTCCTGATGTTATAGAGACAGTCCTGATTTTTGGTCTCTTTCTTATATAGGCTCCTATTACGCCCTCACCGCTGTCCTGATTTTTCACATTGGCTGTCTGGTCACCCTACTTGCCTTTCATTAATAACGATGATGGTTAATGAAATCAGGGGTAGGGGCAGGGCCAGGAAGACGGAAATCACCAGGTGGTGGTGGTAACTCTGCGTTTCCCAGCACCTTTCGCCCCATCGCCGTGAGCTTTGCAGACAGTTAAGGAAGCCTGGGAGGGACATAAGAGGCCTCTCCCTGGAGAGCCGGGGGTCTAGTGCAGCACCGCTTTGGAATGCAATGTTACCTGGTATACTGAGCATAGGACTGGGAGCCAGGACTGCTCCCAGCTCTGTCACTCAATGACCTTGCGCAAGTCACTTGGCAGGTCTGGGCCTTGTTTGCCACCCATAGGACGCTGGATCCACGAACTCCCAGATCTCCTGGTGCTTCCCCGGCCTGTTCCCCTACCAACCTATGCAGTGCTAGCAGCATGGAGACCCTTCCTGACGCCCTCAGCCCACCTGCAGAGCCACTTCTCCCCCGCACTCGAAGTCTGGATTCAGTGCTGAACCTCCCAGCTCAGACCCATCTCTGTGCAACCGCCCAGATCGGCGGCAACACAGCCTGGTTCGGATCCAGGGATTTGCTTTGGCCAGTGGTAGAAACAGGATCAGTTGCAAAGTTTGGGTCTGGATGGGGACAGGGATATGCCGCCGAGCTTTGGTCTGAAAAAACCAACCACCACCCTGTCCAAAAGAGACTGCAGCGTCCAGACAGAACTTCCCAGGAAGCTGGCCTGGCTTTTATTTTCATTCCATCGGCAGCCACCCTTCGCACAGAAGAGAAGGTGAAGTCAGAAGGGCTGTTTGATTTCCTGGCTGGCTGTCGTTTCCAAGCAAAGTGTCTCGGGAAGGTCACCGGGAACGGCGGATTGTGATGATGCTGGCACATTTTTAATTCTGTCTCATTACAGCCCCTGTTAAAGCTGCATTACAATAATTGCTTTAGTTCTGCTACGGTATTTTCAGGCCCTTTCATGGAACTGTCAGCTGAGTGTGTATGGAACTAACCCAAGCCAAAGAAGCAGAAGAAAGCCCTGTCTGGCCAGCGTAACTAGAGTTGTTTGGGGCAGAGAAGCTAAGGGAAGATCAGAAGTTTGTGTGTGTCACGGCTGAGGCAGAATAAAGTCAATTCAGGGCCGATGGGGCTGTCTCTTGGGGGCTCAAGACCGTCAGATCCATATTTAATATCGTAGTGCCCCGGTGCTCTGGCTCTGAGGCTGCTTCTGAACGAGCGCCTCAGGGAGCATCTCATGGCAGCCGGGCTGTGCGGGCAGGGGCCGGCTCCAGGGGGCGTCCCCAGCCAGCGCCGGGCTCCTTTGGGGGAGAGGCAAGAGTGCATCAGGGGCACAGCTCTGAGCTGTGGCACCCGCCCTGCCTGGGGAGCACCTGGCTGTGCAGAGGAGTAGGGCAGGGAGGGATGCCGGGCAACTAGCCAGTGCCCCAGCTCCTGTAGAGCGGAGAGCCGGGGGCCCAAGCGAGCCGGGCAGCTCCCACCAGCTTCCAATCCGCTAGCTCCTGGCAGGAGCGACGGTTTGTAAAACCTCTGTGCTAAATGGAAGGCAGAAATTTGGGGGAGAGCACGTGATCCTGTGTTTCTCCCCACCCCACTTTTCCACCCCCACAGCTTTGCGCCCCACTCGCCCCGCCCTGGTTAGGGCCTTACCCCGTCAGTTGTTGAGTGTTGCTAGAGCAACTCTGTTCATGGATTGTCAGCAGGGTTCGAACCTCGGGGCTTTCAGCCCCTCAACGGCCGAGCTGGAAGCTGTAGTAGGTTGTTATGCTCTATGCAGACCGTCCACTAGACGGGGACATGGCACACACTTTGGCAGTGTTTTACATTATGTTGTGAGGTTTTGAGGCCTCTGTCTTCTGGAGATTGCCGAGCTGCCATGAGTCTGTCCCTGAATGTTGTCTTTGTGTGAAGTCTGCAGCTACTCTGGAAACCGAGAGATGGGAAAGCAGGGGCCACTGCCTGTACTAGCTCCTGTCTTTGGGCTTCTCATGCCCCAGTTGGTTAAAACACCCTTTTAAGGAGCCAGAGCTGGGCATTTTCATACAGGGATTCTTACCCACAAAGCAGAAACACCAGACCCGAACACTTGGATCTTCAGCTGGATCCAGGTCTGACCTCTGAAAGGCCCCATCCCTCTCAATGGGCTGTTGACTCTGAGCCCTAATGGTGACCATGTCAGTATCATGTTAACTCTTTCACTGCTGATCATTTTGGCAGAAATCTCTGGGTAATTTGCTTCTCTCACTGTCTCCAAATGAATAAGGCAGGGGACTGTATTATCCCTTGATACGTTTAATGCAGCACAAACCTGCATGAGGTTTGAGAAGCTGGCACAGACTTCCCAAGATTTCCAACAGCGCACCATAGAATCCAGGGACCTCGCTACAGAGTATACAAGTCCCTGATCTTATGTGAGTCTCAAGTCACTGGGGTCCTTGTGTCGCTCAGCGTTGCACCCCAGGTGTTTCACTACAGCTATTCCCGCAGAGACCCTTAATCACCAACACACCCGTGCGTCTCTGTCTCTGTCACTCTCACATACACACCAAACCACCCGGCTTCTCTCTCACCCAGTATCCATCCCTCCTGCATACCCCTACCCACCAGTATGTCGCAACCACCCCCACCACATACACACCTAGCAGCCTGTCCTTCAATCCCCAGCACGCACACACATCCATCTGCCACGTAGATTCCTAACCATCAACACCTCCCAGCCATCCCCAACCCACACAACCCGACTCCTCATCACACACCCAGAAAAACACCCGACCTTTCAACCGGCCATACACATCCCCCCATATACCGTTCACCACCAATACCGCCTGTCAATCCCTGACACGTACACCTCTCTTCACCCGCCTCCCACACGCCTAACCACTCCGCACCTCTGCCCCGCACACACGCTCCCTCTTCGCCTGACTCCGCGGCTGTGCCCTCCGGAGGCGTTTGCTGCTATTTGAAGAACCGGCCTTAATTAGTTGAAGCGAACGCAAGCCTGGTGGTGAAATGTCGAGCTCCCCCAGAAAACCAGCCACACATCCGAGCATCATTTGGTCTCATTAGTCCCGATATTTCACACAACATATTTCTGAGGTTTCTTTTGCGATGGGGATAAAGACGCCTCCGAGGAGAAGAGCTGAAGTATTTTAATAGAGGGACACCACGGCATTCTTAGCTATCCAGCCAATGGGAATTCTTGCTATATTAATAGGTGTTTCTGGTCCTTCACCGACAGGTTAATCCAGCTCTAACTCACGGGGATCTATGTGTGGGTGTTACAGGACCAGCTCCCCAGCTGCTGTGAATTAGCACAGCTGCATTGTCACTGTTCCTCTTCCTTTCCGGTCCTGAAACGTGGTGTCGCATTGGGGGTCATTGTTAAGCAGCTGATGCGTTCCCAACCCAGAGATGGCTGTGCGTCATAAAGCTTGTATTGCCAAGCGAGCTGAACCCGTTCACGCCAGCTGAGCATCGGGGCCGGTAACATGCCTCTGCATGGCTCTGTTGTCCTGAATGGCGCTATGCCAATTTTACACCAGCTAACAATTTGGCCCATGGGTGTAGCCACACAACTGCTTGCAGAGAGTGAAATCGACCTCCTCTAAATTCACTCCTCAGTCCAGAGATCTGCATCCTCACTGGTTCTAACCCAATGCAGCTGATCATCAGTTGAATGTCAGACTCTGTGAGTGACCAGTTCTTGCTGTCGGCTGGATGATCTAGGACAGTGCTAGACAGAGAGACCCCAGCCTAGGTGATGAGCTAGGACCCAGGGCCCCAGCTGTCATGGCTGACTTGCCACCCCAGAGCAGCTGTCCGTGTCCAACCTTCAGCCCAGAATCCAAGAGCATCAGCAAAAGCCGTATCTACCCCCCTTACTCTCCTGCCTCTTCTCCCCTCGTCTGCCTGCTTGTCAAAACCAGAAATAGAGTGACCGTCCTTGCCACTGGCCCATGCTGCAGACAGGTGATGGAGCAGGAAATGCTGCAGGAAATTAAGTGTCCTGCATCTGAGAGAAAGGATTGTCCTGTGGCTAAGGCCCTAGCTGAGGCCTTAGGAGAGCGGGGTTCAAGTCCTGGCTCTGGCACAGACTTACTTTGGGTAGGTCTCTGGGACCCAGGTACTTAGACGTTGCTCTGCTCAGTGTCTCAATGCCTAACTGATTTGGGGGCATAAATCATTTTCAAAAGGGATTTAGGCACTTTGGCGTCTAAAGCCCATTGACTGGGTCTGGAAGGGGCTGGGCTCTGTTGGAAAGCGGACATGGAAATATTCCCCAGGAGCCAGATGCAGAGCGGTGTGATGCAACAGGCTGCGGGTGCCCGACCGGTGCAGGTCCAAGGGGGCTTACTGGGGAGCAGCAGCGGCCGGGCAGGGATCCAGTTAGGGTTGCCACCTCAGAGGTACAAAATCCCAGCACATCTGGGATGAGCCTGAGCCCATAAAACTGGCCAGCTGGCAGTGTGCACAGAGCATCCCGGCAGATTTCCCAGGCCAGCTCCCTCAAAAAAGGGACGATCCTGGGGAAACCTGGACAGGTGGCAATCCTAGAGCCGGTGCAGAGGGCCCCAACTGAGCCTGGCCTGGTAGTCCGCGAGCCCCTATTTGCTTGGAATAGAGACTAGGCTGGAGCAGGCACTAGGGCTGGAGCAGGCACTAGGCCTGGAGAGCCCTGACTCTCAGCTGGGACTCCCCAGGGGCCCAAACAGGAACCACTACGGTTCACGTTGAACTGAAACCATTTAAGCTTCTGTTCCTAGGGGATCTGCAACCTGCCCCTTTCCTGCCAGCAAAACGCCCTCTCCCTTAGCCATGTGTCTGAGTGGTTATTGGGACCTACCAGGCCTACAGCCTACAAGCGTAGCTGGTGAAGCACCTGCAGTGTTTGCCTCGGAGTCACAGTACCCCTGACACGCTATGGCACCCTAGGGGTTCGCCACCACTGAGCAGCCCCAGTATTTACCGCACACTGTCACTGCAGAGAAATGTCCATGTTCTCTTTCCTATGCCCCCTCCTCCCTGGAAACCAGCATAGGCTCACATCTCCTCCGGCCTCCCTCTCCGGCACACAAGCTGCTTCCACCCCCAGCTGTGCTGGGAGACCACACTGATCAATGCCAAACAGATCAGAGAGCGTCCGAAGGTCCGTGCTGTTGTTTGTGTCCATTTAATTTTCCAGGGCTGGCTCAGAAATCCTCTTGTGATTCTGGCACAGCGATCCCGTCGAGACTCTTTGCTACGTTGCAGAGCCTAGGATTCTTTTCACCAACCTTCGCTTCGGAAGAACTGTGCAAAGGGGGGAGGTTTTCTTCTCGTCTTCGCTTTTAACCCACCCTCTTGTCTTGCACCTGCACATCGGAGATTACGCCTGTTTCCTCTCCCTGGAGCCTTTAGAAGTGTTTCAATGTCAGGACCAAATCGGCTCTGATTAGAGCACTACACTTTTAGCAGAAGCTCTTTAGGCGTTTATCCTACAAGAGAAGAGAGATTGCTTTTCCTTCTGCTTTCCTCTCCTTCCCTTAGCCTCCTTCTTGCTCCTCTGGTCAGATCTCATAAGTTAAGCAGAGTCAGGGCCACTCAGCATCGAATGGGAGAGCGGAAGGAAAATCAGAGGTGTTGGTGAGTCAATAGGTGGCGCTCTTCCCTTTGCGTCACTACCAATCTATTGACTAAAAGTACAGCCAATTGCTGGACTACACTCGCGGTTTGTTCTGAAAAACATTCAAGAGACCAAATAACTGAACGTAGCCAAATTTATTATCTAACGACAAAGCAGTACAATACGAACAGGAGTCACAAAATTAACAGGCGGCAGGTTTAAAACAAGCAAAAGGATGTATTTCTTCACACAACACACAGTCAGTCTGTGGAACTCTTTGCTAAAGGATGTTGTGAAGGCCAAGACTAAAACAGGGTTCAAAAAATAACTAGATAAGTTCATGGAGGATAGGTCCATCAATGATTGTTAACCAGGATGGGCAGGGATGGTGTCCCTACCCTCTGTTTGCCAGAAGCTGGGAATGGGCGACAGGGGATGGATCACTTAATGATTACCTGTTCTGTTCATTGCCTCTGGGACACCTGGCACTGGCCACTGTCAGAAGACAGAATACTGGGCTAGATGGACCTTTGGTCTGACCCAGTATGGCCGGTCTTATGTTCTAATATGTATCCTTCTTCAGAGAAGCAATTCTTCTCTCCCTGACACAGAAGGTATGCTTCAAAGATACTCCTGCAAGACTATTGTATTTATAGGACAGTTGCTCACATGTTAGAAAGCATTTTGTACATCACCTAAGAGCCAGTTCCTTAACTGGTTCTGTACCATCTCTTTATTTTGGACACTAGCATTCCAGGTATTAGTCCATGGAGGAACCTCCCCATTAGGGCCGTAACGAGGGCGAGGCAAGTGAGGCACTCGCCTCAGGTGCGCATACCTTAGGGGCGCTTGTTACAGCCCTGCCCCCTCCCTACCCGATCTGTTCCCGGGCACTTCGGGAGCGGCAGGGGGCCATCCTGTGCTCCGCGCGGCTGCTGCAGCTCACACTGGGGCTCTGCTGAAGCAAGCTGGAGGCCGTGGGCCACCGGCTGGTGCTCGTGTAGGTCGTGGGGGGGGCACCAGGGGTTACGGGCCGGGCTTTGTTCATGCCGTCTCCAGCTGCTGCGCCCCCGGCCAGGGCCCCCCCACCCCGCTGGCACAGCCCCTGGAGCCGCCAGAGGTGTTAGTTGGTGCACCCCCCCCCGCCCATCTCCCCGGGCCATGGGGAAGGGGGAACGAGCAGTAGTCTGTTTGTGTGTGAATGCAGAGCAGCTACAGCCCAGCTGAGGAAGCTTCCTGGACTTTGCAGCTGGACACCACCCTCTGGGTGCTGGGATGGGGAAGAAAAAGGGATAGGGGAAGTGGGGGCAGGGGGAAGAGGCAGTGGGGAAGAAGGGGGTGGGGTGGGATGGGGAGGAGATGGAGTGATGGGGAAGGGGCATGGGATGGGGAAGAGAAGGAGATAGGGGAAGCGGGGGCAGGGGCAGAGGGAAGAGGCAGTTTGGGAAGGAAGGGGGTGGGATGGGGAGGAGATGGAGTGGTGGGGAAGGGGCATAGGATGGGGAAGAGAAGGGGATAGGGGAAGTGGGTGCAGGGAGAAGAGGCAGTGGGGAAGAAGGGGGTGGGGTGGGATGGGGAGGAGATGGAGCGGTGGGGAAGGGGCATGGGATGGGGAAGAGAAGGGGATAGGGGAAGTGGGGGGTGGGGAAAGAGGCAGTTTGGGAAGGAAGGGGGTGGGATGGGGAGGAGATGGAGTGGTGGGGAAGGGGCATGGGATGGGGAAGAGAAGGGGATAGGGGAAGTGGGGGTCCAGCATGCGGATCCCCTTGGCAGCAGCTGGGGCTCCCCTGTTAAGCAGGCCCATCAAATCCTCACCCTGAGAAGCCCCACCTCCCCTGCATCTGTACCACCCCGATGAGCCCCCCCAGACGGACACCCTCCCCACTGAGCCCCAACCACCTACACCTAGACCCCCACCCAAATGAACCCCACCTCCCCTGCACCCAGACTCCCCGTTCCCCCCCGCTGAGCTCCAACCCCTTTCACTTGGTCCCCCCTGCAGACTCCCATTGCCCCTGCCCCTGGAACCTCCCTGTGCATCCAGATCCCCCACTGAGCTGCCTACCCCCAGACTGCCCCACACAGAACCCTCTTACCCCACCCTGAACCCTCTGACCCACACCTGGATCCCCCCCCCCCCACTAACTCCCTCTGCACTTGGATCCTGCTGCCAGGCTGAGCCTCCCTGCCCACATCTGGTGCACCTGGCGCAAAAAGGGCAGAGCCCCAGGGTGTTTCTGTGGCAGGCCTGGCCCTTGTGCTGTGCCAGGGTCAGGTTCAGCCTCATTGTCAAGTCCCTGTCTCAGGGGGCCGGGGGAGGCTGCAGGGTGATCTCCCACCTCCATGCAGCCAGTGGCCTGTGCTCTCCACTGCTATGCTGGAGCTTCCACATTTACTTATTGTAAAAAAAAATCAAAAAATCAGAATTTTAAAATATTATGCACAGAATTTGATGCAGCATTCTCTCAGGAATATGGGGCGCTCTACAGCTGTGATGGTGGGACTGTGAAGGGGGTGCTGGACAGTAGGGGATCTGTGGCTGGGGGAGCTGGGCAGGGGGTATGGTGTGCAGGGTGCCGTGCAGTTGTGGTGGGAGGTCAGCAGGAGGGGTCTCTGGGAAGGGGGTGCTGGGCATAGTGGGTCCGGGGGCACCCTGGGCATAGGGATCTTTGAGGAGGTCACTGGGCGAGGGGGCGCTGGGCATAGTGATCTGTGGGGGAGTTCTCTGGGCGAGGGGGCGCTGGGCATAGTGATCTGTGGGGGAGGTCACTGGGCGAGGGGGCGTTGGGCATAGGGATCTGTGGGGGAGGTCTCTGGGCGAGGGGGTGCTGGGGGAGGTCTCTGGGCGTGGGGGCACTGGGGGAGGTCTCTGGGAGAGGGGGTGCTGGGCAGAGGGATCTGTGGGGGAAGTCTCTGGGTGAGGGGGTGCTTGGCATAATGGCAGGGCACTGGGCAGGGAGGCAGTGTGGAAGGGGCACGCTGGCATCACAGGGCTGGGCAGGCCAGTGTGTGTCTAGCAGTTGTGGGTTTGTAAACAGTGCCCTTGTGCTGGGCTGAGTGAGACCACTCCCACTGCACTGCGTCTCATTGCCCCCAACCGGTCCCTTGCTCTGTGGACTGCCCCCCCATCACATGCCCTATTTCCCCAATGGGGGCCCACAGATATGTTTGGTGCCGGGCCCACAAAAAGTTAATCCAGCCCTGTAGTGTTGGTGGTACCCCCCGGCCCATCCCCCTGGGAGGTGTTAGTACCCCCTGGCCCGGCCCATCTGCCCCAGAGGCGTTAGTTGGTGGTACCCCCCTGGCCTAGCCCATCCCCCCCGGGAGGTGTTAGTTGGTGGTACATTTGTTTATGTATTTTTAATTTTTATTCCAGTCCATTGAACAAGACGCTGCACTATAAATAGTATGAAGAATTCTAAACATCCGAGTGGGGCAGAGTACCGTAACTACTATGAAATTATATGGGGGGGGCCCCCCCGCAATTTTATATTCTTGCTAGTTACGGCTCTGCTCAGGGCAGATGTTAGTGTATTTTGCCTTGGACAGTTTTCCTATCCACTCATGCCAAATGCTGAGTTGTCCTGTTCCAAGGTATTGTGGGATATACCAGTGAATATGAGGAGGCCCAGCATATCACACACGAAGATTTGGACGACTTTGAAAACTGGAGTAATAGAAATGGGATGAAATGTAATAGTGCAAAGTGCGAGGTCATGCACTTAGGGACTAACAAGAAGAATTTTTGCTCTAAGCTGAGGACTTCTCAGTTGGAAGCGACAGAGGAGGAGAAGGACCCGGGTGTGTGCATTGATCACAAGATGGCTAGGAGCCGCCAGTGTGATACGGCCGTGAAAAAGGCCAAGGCTGTTTGTGCAGAGGCCCCTGGCTCAGTCCTGCAGGGAGCATCACGGCTCCATTGCTAGCAGCACTGTGGCCAGAAAAGAATGGAAAATGTAGAAAAAAGTCCTCGGTGCCCAAGCCCGGTGGATGAAACGCACGGTGCATGCTGGATGGAGAGCACTGCTTCACCCTCAGCCCCAGCTATCCGCTTCCCCCTGCCCTCGCTATTCTTCTGAGCAGCTCCATGGGAGCAGATCTAGTTCAAGCCTTGTCTCCATCCAGGGTCTCAGTGTTAGGAGTCGAAGGCCAGTGAGCCAAACATCTCCTCTTCCAGCGCCCCTCTGAACCGAGGGGCTTTACCCACTGTGCTAGCTGGCATTCATATGCCAACTGTCGGGTAGTGAGAAGAGTCTGGGAGCTCTTCCATAACAGGGGAAGGAAACAGATGGGGCTTTCTGCCCCTTTCTTACACTGGGAGCCATGAAACACTAAGACCAGCCCTGCTTTGCATTTACCCCCCACACATACCATATGTTCCTTCCTGGCTGTAGTCCCCTTGCTAGGCTTGCTCTGTTGTTATGACCTAATCCTCTCCCCGTCCCCACCTACGCCCATGCCACAAGATCTCATTGCACCCGTTTCCTTTCTAGCGGGTGGCTGAATGTCACGCGTATGTTTTCAATCGGGGCTCAGATAGACAGGGCCTCAATCTAATTAAAGCTTCGAGGGAGATCAGAATGCAACAAAAATAAGTCATAAAAATACCTCCCAACTCTGTTCCTGGTTCCTCCATCTGTTCCTGTTTTCCTAGTTCTTCATCTCACACCAAGGTCTATAAAACCCCACTGGAATGTCTAAAACCAGGATAGTTCTGGATACTGCAGGCCCAACAGGCTGATCCAGTGTTGTAATTTGGGATGGAAACAGGTTTGCTTACTAAATTGACACAAATCTGCAGTATCAGTGTCTTCCACTAGGAGGTGCTTTAAGGTTAATTCAGACTTGCCTTTGTAAAGGGGAGCTAGAGCCGTAAGGATTAGTTATGAGGAGACTCCCTGGAGAACCCCCGGTTAATCCTGCGGGGCGTATTCAGTTACATGTAAGTTACACGTTAGTGCGTCGGCTCCCGTTACAGAACTAGAAGCAAGCTGCAAAATTCTCACCTGGATCTAAACCTGGATTCTGAAACGCCATCTCTCATCATCGGCAAGATTAGGGGGTCTTTGGACCTGAGGAGTTTGCCTCAAGCCTGTCTCTAGGCATAACCCAGGATGTACAAAGAAGGAGATTTGTGTGGCTGATGTAGGGCATTCGTAAGGAGTGATCAGTTGCTCTGCCTTTCTATGCGGCTTGTGGCTCTCACCTGTAGGGGAATTGAGCTGGGGGTGTTCTAGCCAGAGTGCAGTAGCAAGGTCTGCGGTGGCTGCTTGCTAATGAACAAGTAATAGGGTCATAGAATCTCAGAGTTGGAAGGGACCTTAGGAGGTCATCTAGTCCAACCCCCTGCTCAAAGCAGGACCAATCCCCAATTTTTGTCCCAGATCCCTAAATGGCCCCCTCAAGGATTGAACTCACAACCCTGGGTTTAGCAGGCCAATGCACAAACCACTGAACTATTCTTCCTCCCATTGCTGCAATTTTACCAGCCTTGTCCACTCTTTAAGGCACTAAAGCAAGACCCAGACGGCCTCAGAGGTGAGAGTACGTAGTGGGGCACATCCAGCGCTGTGCCTGCAAGCCGGGTATCTGCATGTGCCGGAAGCCAGAGACCTAACTGCTTCAGAGGAGTAAATGGTACAGGAGCAAGGGGGGAAATCTGCAGGGTCCAGCATGGAACTCGGCCACTGACAGCAGAGCCGCTGGAATTCAGCTCCCCACCTGTGGCCGGTTGTAAGTATTCACTCGGCTGCATTTGAACACAGTAGAGAAACACGTTTATTGCAGGGATGGCAGCAGCTCGTCCATCATCCGGTTAAAGGCATGCTGGGCCCCTTATGCCTCATCACAGCTGTGCCTTCCTCGGTGACCTCTGCATACCCTGGGAGGGCTCCCTGTGGTCTACGAAGGCCTGGGTTGTGGAGATTGGTCCCGAAAGGAATTTCATGTGGTGCCTTCCTACATCCCAAAGCTCCTCATTGTCAGGGTTCCTTGCACAAAGGCTGACGGCTGTTCCATTTCAGCATGCTCGGACAGCAAGCACTGAAGGACTTTTTTTCCGGCTAGGAGGAAAAGGAAGAACAAAACTCAGGGTGTGCGCAGCTGAGAGAGAGCTGTAACAATCTGCCCTGGCCTGAACACAAAATGGCCACTACTCTCGATCGGCAGCACAAGCCTTAGACTTAAAGGTGCAGCACACAGAAATAGAGTCCCATGCAATGGTTCCAAAGTGCCATATACCACAGTGGCTCATGGGGTAAGCCTCAATGATCAGCAGTTTTTTTGTATTTTCCACAACGGGTGCATAGGGCATAGAAAATCAAGCTCGGTGGGGCCTCTCCTGCAGTGTTTGTGTGGGATAGGTGATAGAGGCCAGGCAGGAGCGCACACCATACTCTGAGAGAGAGATGCATGGTCTAGGACATGGGATCTCTAACTCAAATGACCACGAGGGCCATATGAGGACTAGTGCATTGGCCCGAGGGCCGCATCACTGACCCCCCACCTCGCTGACCCCAGCCCTGCCCCCACTCCACCCCTTCCATGAGGCCCTGCCCCTGCCACGCTTTTTCCCACCCCTTCCTTGCCCCCATTCCCACGCCTTCCCTGAAGTCCCCACCCCAACTCTGCCCCCTCAGTCAGCTGGGGAGTCAGTCCTACACAGGCAGGCCCCACAAGCTGTCCTCAATTGTCACTGTGACTCTCGCTAGCAGCTGGAGCAGAATGGCCAAGGAGCGATTAGGCCATAGAGACTGCACTGTCGGGGGAGGTATATTGCTGGGGGTGTCCACCTGTGCAGTACCTGATCTGCAGACAAAGGGAGGGCTCCATTGTCCAGCGCTGTCAACCCAGCACCTGTCAGCAGCCCTACGTTAAAAATATGTACGGAGCTTTACAATTGAAATTAATTTCCAAAGCAATTAACAGACTATGTACAGGTATGGCATCATCATTTACCACGGAAATGCGGCCACCTCTGGGATAACACTTGGCCACTGGCTAACAGCACATAGCAACACTAACGCAGTACGAGAGACTCATAGACTTTAAGGGACTGTGATGGTAGCCTAGTCTGATCCCCTGCACATCACAGTTGCTTATTATTTATTGTGTATAGTACAGGAGTGTGTACAGACCCTAACTGATACCCACCAGCGCCTGTTGTGCTAGTGCAGTACAAACCCACAGCAAAAGACAGCCCCACTCCTTGCAATATAAATAGACAAAAGAACCCCTCCACCCCCCACAAAATACCTGAGGCACAGGGAGACTAAGTGACTTGGCTGAGGTCACATGGAGAGCTGAGCATCAGAGTCCCCGTCCAGTCAGGGCCGGCTCTACTATTAGTGCTGCCCAACGCAGCGTGCCGAATTGCACTGTGGCTGGCTTGAGGGCGGACCTGCCGCTGAATTGCCGCTGCGGCCGGCTTGAGGGTGGACCTGCCGCCGAATTGCCACCACGGCTGGCCGGACTGCCGTCCCTTCCGCCCCTTCTGGAGCCAGCCCTGAGTCCAGTGTCTTAACCACAAGACCATCCTCTTTTCGGAAGCACTGGAAATGCTTTTTTTTAAAGGCCAGGCCAGTCTGGATTCTCAGGAGCTCCTCAGCAGTGGATCGACTCTACTGAGCTGATGGACTTTACCGATCAAGTCAGTTTCATACTCTTGACCTCAGAGCGCTTCCATGGACTCTAAACCAGGGGTTTTCAATCTGTGGTCTGCGGACCCCTGGGAGATTCCAAGGGGATCCGCGTCTCCATTCGAAATTTTTTAGGTGTCTGCAAATGAAAAGAGGTTGAAAACCACTGACTCTAAATCACAGAATCATTGAATATCAGGGTTAGAAGGGACCTCAGGACGTCATCTAGTCCAACACCCTGCTCAAAGCAGGACCAATCCCCAACTAAATCATCCCAGCCAGGACTTTGTCAAGCCTGACCTTAAAAACCTCTAAGGAAGGAGATTCCACCACCTCCCTAGGTAATCCATTCCAGTGCTTCACCACCCTCCTAGTGAAAAAGTTTTTTCCCAACATCCAACCTAAACCTCTCCCTCTGCAACTTGAGACCATTACTCCTTGTTCTGTCATCTTCTACCACTGAGAACAGTCTAGATCCATCCTCTTTGGAACCCCCTTTCAGGTAGTTGAAAGCAGCTATCAAATCCCCCCTCATTCTTCTCTTCTGCAGGCTAAACAATCCCAGGTCCCTCAGCCTCTCCTCATAAGTCATGTGCTCCAGCCCCCTAATCATTTTTGTTGCCCTCCGCTGGACTCTTTCCAATTTATCCACATCCTTCTTGTAGTGTGGGGCCCAAAACTGGACACAGTACTCCAGATGAGGCCTCACCAGTGCCAAATAGAGGGGAATGATCACGTCCCTCGATTTGCTGGCAATGCCCCTACTTATGCAGCCCAAAATGCCGTTAGCCTTCTTGGCAACAAGGGCACACTGTTGACTCATATTCAGCTTTTCGCCAACTGTAACCCTTAGGTCCTTTTCTGTAGAACTGCTGCCCAGCCATTTGGTCCCTAGTCTGTAGCAGTGCATGGGATTCTTCCATCCTAAGTGCAGAGCTCTGCACTTGTCCTTGTTGAACCTCATCATATTTCTTTTGTCCCAATCCTCTAATTTGTCTAGGTCCCTCTGTATCCTATCCCTACCCTCCAGCGTATCAACCACTCCTCCCAGTTTAGTGTCATCTGCAATGAAACAACCCACTCCCCTTCCCTTTGGCAGGGAGATGAGCATTCCATCCCCCCGCCCCCGCTAGACCATCGCGCCCCCAGAAGGAGGGGTGGGATCCTGCAGCATTCTTGAGCAATCCACTCCAGCTCCCACCTGCTGATCGCGGCTGGCGCGCAGCACCAATCTGAAGCTGTATCTCTCCCCTTCAAACACGGCTATCTCTTGGCAGGGGATAAATTGGCATGTAAGGGAAGGCGTTTGGGGAACGGGCGCTGTGATCGCTCAGCCTATCTGCCTTCCGCTCCCTTTCCTTTTTTGTTTGAGAACATTAGCACCTTGTAATTGCTGTAGGGAGAGGTGTGCAGCTGTGTATTAATTAAAGAGCGAGAGAGAGAAGGAGGCAGAGGGAAGGGGGAAAAAAATAATTCAGGTGCCACCGGGGAGTGTGTTTGTTTAATCTGCACTCTGTAAGTCAGCCTGACTTTGCTACCCAAGGAGTTTGCAAAGGGAACGCTCGTCCTGTAGAGGAAATAAATAAGAAAATGCCGAGTCTCTGGAATGAAGATGCTAGGTCTGCAGGAGTGAGGGTGGGGGGAAAAGGGGAAGCACAGCCTTACCTGCATTGCAGGATCTCACCTGCATGCTGCGCCCCCATTTGAAAGGCCTGTTGTGGAGGAATAAGTCAGGAAGGAGGGATGTGAAATGGCCTGGCCCCACCCTTCTGCTGAAACTCCTTGAGATGACTGCAGCATCTTATGATGCTCCTTGAGATGACTCCCCTTCCCTCTTTGTATCAACTGTCGGTAACATCGATAATTACCTTGGATTTATACAATGCCTGGAGGCTGCACAATGGGTTTCCCCAACCTGGGGCGGGGCTGGGTCTCAGGGTCTGGCTGGGCTGGGCAGGACTTGGGCTGCGTGAGGGGAACAAGGTAGCAGGGTCTAAGCCACTTCTCTGCTCTCTGATCCTCAGGCCGGTTGGAGCCCAAACCTGCTTCCAGAGTCACCTAGCGCAGCCTAAGGGCTGCTCTAAGGAATGCAGCCCCCTTCAAATTCCCAGCCATGATCCTGGCCTGCCCAGGAACACCCTGCCCCTGGCGTCAGGGTGGGATTCCCCCTCCATTGTGGGAGCAGGCTAGCTCCCTACTTCAGGAGAATCCTTGGGAGCCCTGTTCAAGAAACTCTCCACCCCTGTCCCCTTTGTGCCACTGCAGCAGCACAAAGAAACCAGAGCTGGTAACCCAGATCTGGCCTTATCTAGAAGAATCACTTCACCCAGCTTTGAAATGCAGCTGTCTCTGGGGTGGGACACGGGCGCTATTTAACAGCTGTGCCGCACAGCGGTGACTAAATGGTTATATTAGTTTATGTAACAATTTCAGATAGTGCTGTAGATCTGCATAGACCCTGGCCCAAGGAGTTTAACCTGCCAAGTTTTATCAGAGTGTACGACTGGATGGCGCGGGAAGGAATATACACAGTAAGGGCTTGCTTGGATGGAGGAGAAGCAAAAAAGATTAAATTCTTCAACTGCGCCATCAACCTGGGATCCAAAAGAGTCCAGCTGAGCTGGACTTACACTTTGTCGCCAGAAATAGAGATTTGGACACTGGGACTTGGCTAACAATTCGGATGGCAACACACCAGTCAGCCTGGAATCCAGTTTGCCCTCCCAGGGCTTTGTCAGTGTTCGGAGGATCTCCCCGCGCTGCCGCCGACTGCCACATCTGACCCAACGGTCGCAAGAACTGCCTCCACTGGGCAGTGTGCGGGGAGCACAGCGCTCTTGACATAACGGGTTCTTTTGTCACATGCCTGGACAGTTTGCTTTAGGAGGGTAATTTGGGCTTTCCCACCCTGGCTCTCATCAGTCCTGGTGTTTAGTTCCCTTATCTTGACGAGTCAGCGTCGGAGAGGTGGGTGGGACTTTTCATACGGTTGCAGCCTGCCATGTTTTCCGCTGGTCTCTGGGGCCTCAGTTTGTTTCTTGGACCATGTCCCATGCCCAGCACAATGATGTCATGAGTCAAACCCTGCCCAGTGTCATGATGCACAGGTGCTAACCCCACTCCCTGCTAGTTTGGGGTGGTTTGGGGAGGGTTTTTTTGGACCAGTTGGGCTTGTTTGCACAGAATTATGGTGCTACGGCCCCAGCACATGCTCCATTCCACAGCCTCTATTGCTTCTCTCCCTCATCACTTATAGCAATGCGCAGTTAGGGCGACCAGACAGCAAGTGTGAAAAATCGGGACAGGGGGTCGGGGGGTAATAGGAGCCTATATAAGAAAAAGACCCCAAAATCGGGACTGTCCCCATAAAATCGGACAACTGGTCACCCAATGTGCAGCTCTCAGACGAGGTCTCACCTGCAACTTGATTATCTCTTAAATAAGGGCACATCATAGTCCTGGTACTGACATTCTGCAGGCCTGCGAGGACTGAAAGGAGGGACGTGTTTTGTACAAGGACGGGGCACGTCTGATGTCAGAGTCAGCTTCCTGTGAGGCAGACAGTACTTCCTGTCTCAAATCAAGTGGCCGGAGCAGGAAATCCTGCGGGGGTCTCTTCTGGGTCTTGTACTGCTCTTGAGAACTGGCTTTCCATTGCCTTCACGCTTTCCTGAAACTTCAGTTCAAGCTGTTTTAATTTTTCAACATGCTGCTTCCAAATGGTCTCTACTTCCGTTATTTCAGTTGGCTCCTTTTTTTTGCTATAGCAATGAGGTGTTATTGCCAGACAGACAATCCCCGATTTTCCAACTCTTCCTGCTCCTTTAAGTAGCTTCTTTTATATTTGATTGACGCGAAACAGCTTTTTGCTGCAGTTTCACGGTGGCATTTCCCAGAAATGCCCAGAGAGTCACCATTGTGTTCAAATACTCGTTCGTTACCTAGTACAAAAGGCCTCTTGCCTCCATGTTAAGGGCTGTTATAAAGAGGACGATGATGAATTCTCTGTGTCCACTGAGGATGGAGCAAGAAGTAATGGCCTTAACCTGCAGCAAGGGAGATTCAGGTTAGATATTAGGGAAAACTTTCTAACTCTAAGTATAGTTTTTTTTAATATTATTTTTATATTTGTATATAGTTAAGCTCTGGACTAGGCTTCCAAAGGATGTGGTGGAACTTCCATCATCTCCAGTTTTTAAGAACAGGTTGAATACCCACCTGTCAAGGATGGTCTAGGTTTTTTTGGCCCTGCCACAGTGCAGGGGACTGGACTAGATGACTTCTCCAGGGCCCTTCCAGCCCTGCATTTCAATGATTCTGTGTGAAAGTTTTCTAATTTTTCCCCAGCCATTGTACTTGCAAACCATTAACTCTTCCCTGGCAACTGTTCCTGGAAGAGTCTCCAGCACCCTCGGGTAGGTTCGTCTCTCAAAGATCATTGCAATTCACCTTCTTCTGCCTGTGCTTGCCCACTGGTACATGCCCAGACCAGGGACCGTTTTAAAAGTGGGCATAAAACTTAGTATAAAAGAGCAAATAAATAAAGCTCGCACAAGCCCCTTTTAGAGCACACACCACTCTGCTGCTGCAGCCAGAGCTAGCCCCTCGGCCCCCCTCAACCCTTAAAGGGACAAGGTAAAGCTAACCCTGACATCTCCTTATGAGCGCTACGCTGGCAGGGGAACCTGCTAGTGAAAATGGCGTTTCCTCACTAGATTCAGCAGCCGTGACTGTAAATGCAAACAAGGAGGGGATCTCTAGTTGTGACCGTGTCATTTTACAACCGTGCTTTTAAAAAAAGAGGTGTCTTTGCTGCTCTATTGGAATCCACAGTTATTTCTGTCCCTGTCAACCTCAGTAAAACTGTCTTACACTTGAGTGCCCCTAAATCCATTGCCCCATGGAACTAATGGAGTTTCTACATATCTGCTGGGCGCAGCAGCCAAAGAGTTAACAAGGCGTCTGTGCACTTGTCTCTCAAAGGAACTGGAGAGAGCCACGTGCCCACTGCTATTAGCCTCCAACACAGCCATGCAGTGTCACCAGACACACTATGGCTGGGAAGGAGAGATGACTAGTTTATTTACCCCAGGACCTTGCTACCTCTAGATTAATGAAGGCGCCGGGTCACAGCACATTGACCTGTGGAAGGGTCAACCCATCACTAACACATGCTTCCAGTTCAGCAATGATTTCTATTTCAATTGCTCATCCCGCAAAACAAAGCAAAACAAAACAAAATAACAGATGGCTATGATCGGCCATAGACTGACCTTTGAAAACAGCCTGTGCGTTAAACGAATGGTTATTGTGGTGTGTTTCCAGGAACAATTCTTCCTTCCCGTCCTTCCCATCACATTGAATCTGTTCTCCAAAGGAAGGAAGGTGCAAAATGGGGCCATTCTGGCCTGATTTTCACCAGCACCACCCATTGCCTTGAGTGCTTTTGAAAATAAGCCCAAAGGCATAACCTGAGAGAGGCAAGGAGCAGTGTCAGAACGTGTGACAGGGATGGTCAGGCTTAGTGGTCAGCGCGGTGGCAGTTGGGCCTAGTGGATGGAGCTGGTGGCAGGGGTAAGACCTGGAATCAAGGGTCCAGATGGGGGTTGGAACAAGGGATGGAGTAAGAGCAAGGTTGGAGCACACTAAGGCCGGTGGAATCTGTTACCATGATCAGATATGGGAGAGTTCTAAGCCATGAAGTGCCACTGAGCAGCGTCACCTCTCTGAGATTTACATACCCGTCCCGAGGGTCACCAGACCAGCTCCTGACTTGTGGATTGGCTGGAGCCTAGCATGGGAATGACTCATCCCCACATGTGGCTTAATCAGGCTGTAATTCAGGGATGACTCATCACCTTACAAGCAATTTCCTGCTGAGACAAGTTTAGCACCTGTCCAACTGGGTTCACCTGATGGAAGAGACCACCTACAGATCATAGTGGTTCCCATTTCAATCCATTTTAGGTGCTTCTATGTCCCCAATTACCGTAATAGTTGAGAACCTTACAAACTTTAATGTATTTATCCTCACAGCACTTCTGAGAGGTAGGGGAATTGCTGTTATCCCTGTATTGTGGATAGGAAACTGCAGCACAGATTTTCAAAAGGATTTAGGTGCCTAATTCCCATTGAAATGGATGGCAGCTAGGCATCTGAATACCTTTGAGGATCTGGGCCAGGAAGAGTAAATGATGTGATGCTAAGTCCCTGTGCCCAAGCAGGGAATTGAAGCTGGATCTCTTTTAAGTATATTAGGAAAAAAAGAATCCTGACAATGGTCCATTTTAGATGGGAATGTAGAATGATCAATGAAAAGGCAGAGGTTCAATTAATATTTCTGTTCTGTATCTGGGACAAAATGATGTAGTCTCATCATATGATGATGATGATGATAACACTCTTTTCTTCCACTCATATCTCTGGAGGATGTTAAATAGAAGCTACTAAAGTTAGACATTTTTATATCAAGGTTCAGATAACTTGCACCCAAGAATTTTAAAAGAGCTGGCCGAGGAGCTCACTGGACTGTTAATGTTGGTTTTCAGTAAGTCTTGGAACACTGGGGAAGTTCCAGAAGACTGAAAGAAGATTAATGTTGTGCCAATATTTAAAAAAGGTAAACAGAATGACCTGGGTAATTATGGGCCTATTAGTCTGACATCGAACCTGGGCAAGATAGTGGAGTGGCTGATATGAGACTTGATTCATAAAGAATTAAAGAAGGGTGATATAATAGGTGGTAATCAACCTATGGAAAATAGATCCTATCAAATTAGTTTATCTCTTTTTTGATGAGATTACAAGTTTGGTTTAATAAAGATAATAGCACTGATGTAATATATTTAGACTTCTATATCACATTTGGTTTGTACCGTATGATATTTTGGTTAAAAAACTAGAGCAATAATGCTTTTATGCATTAAAAGCTGCCAAACTGATAGGTCTCAAACTGTAATTATGATTGGGGAATTGTCATCGAATGGGTGTGTTTGTAGTGGTGTCCTGCAGAGGACTGTTCTTGGCTCTACGCTATTTTATATTTTTATCAATGACCTGGAAGAAAACATAAAATCATCATTGGTAAAGTTTGCAGATGACACAAAAATTGGCGGAATATTAAATGATGAAGAGGCCAGGTCACGAATACAGAGATTGCTTGGTTAACTGGGCTCAAGCAAACAATATACGTTTCAGTACAGTCAAATGTAAATGTATACACCTAGGCACAAAGAATGCAGGCCATATGTACATGGCGAAGGCCAGATTAAAAGGTCTGATGGGCTGGATGTGGCCCGTGGGCCGTAGTTTGCCCCACCCCTGAGTAGACAAATTCAGCCTAGCAATAAGACGTCATTTTTTTTTAACAGTGAGAGTAATTCACCACTGGAACAATTTACCAAGGGTCATGGTAGATTCTCCATCACTCACCATTTTAAAATCGAGATTGGCTGTCTCTCTAAAAGATCTGCTCTAGGAATGATCTGGGGGAAGTTCTATGGGCTCTGTTACACAGGAGGTCAGACTAGATGATCACAGTGGTCCCTTCTGGCCTTGGAATCTATTAATCTAATGAATCTCTTGAGTCCCAGGCTAGCGCCTTATCCACTGAACCAAGCTCTAACCAGTAGACCACCCCGGGTCTCAGATGTGATAAAGTGCATGAATAGTGGAGTGGATTGTGGAATGAATAGTGGAATGAATTGGTCCTGCCATGAGGGCAGGGGGCTGGACTCGATGACCTCTCGAGGTCCCTTCCAGCCCTAGAATCTATGAATCTATGAAAATACATACATCCGCCCATGCACACTCAGAGCAAGTCTAGCCACTATCTAGGGGACTGCTAGCTAGCAGAGAGTTCACAGCTCCCAAAGTTTGTTATGGATGCAAAGATTGCCCACACTCTTGACCTGGGGTCAGGTGGGCTGAAGCACAGAGCTGGGTTGAGCTGCATTATGCTGCTAAGAAGGAATCGCCGAAATTCTTCTAATGTCCCCCTATCAATGGCTCGCTCTGCTGTTATCATTCCACTGGGATCACCAGGGAATTGACAGTGCTGATGGCATGTCCTTGGTACTCCAACAAGTTAGCTCACCAGGCCAGACAAATTCTACCCCACACTGCAAACTCTTCAGCAGGTTCATTTACATTTTTAAAAAAATTAGAGGATTGTAATTCATTAAACATGCAGATGAAACCATCCCTCCCAGCATTTCTATTTCTATCCAATTCCATTTATTTCACGCTGGCCCCATATTTTCCGTTTTGATGTGCCACCAATTTGTATGTTGACGAGTCATTTCTGAATCATAGCTGTTGGGGGCAAAGCTGGGGGGTTGGGCTGGGGGGACAGTTAGGCTTTTTGGGGAGCCCCCAGGAGGTTAAGCTTTGGCAGGGGTGACACGCACAAAAATCAGTTCTCAACTCTCTCCTTTCCTGCGGTGCCTGTAAAGAACTTGACCATGGTTAGGCTGCTGGTGTGATGAGACCACTGCCAATTGTTGTCTTGTTTCCTTGTACTCCCCCGACTGTCAGTATCCATCTTTTGAGTCTTGTCTTACACTTAGATTGTCAGCTCTTAGGGGCAGGGACTGTCTCTTTGTTCTGAGTCTGTACAGCCCCCAGCACTCCAGGCGACATCTCCTAGGCACTACGGTGATACAAACAATAAAAAATAAATAAAAACTAAAATAAATACATGTGATTTTGTGAATATTCCCAGAAAAGAAACTCCTAACTGTATAGCCCAAATCTGAAATGCCCACTTCATTGAAATTCCCCATGGTTAGTTACAGAAGGCTCCCAATCAGGGAACAGAAGAAATGTCACATGACTTGTGCACATGACCAGTACAGGGTGAAGTCTGAAGATCAAGTAAATGCAGGAAATTCCTTGTGTGCGAGAGAACTCTTTGGAAGGAGAAATTCACGAAGAAATTGCAGATTTGGCAGTCTGCTGGCCGATAATGAAGAGGAGAAAAAGAGGCAAAACTGGATGAACAAAATAATCCTTCACTCACCTCTGTCAGTCAAAGGCCACTGAAGTCAATGAAAAGATTCCAGTTGAGTTCAGTGAGCTTTGGATCCGGCCCTAAACACACTGTCAAAGGGTCTGATTCAGCTAAGAAGTTGCCACTTTTATAAACAATTTTCTGAGCAGATCATCAGAAACAAATATCCCCAGGATCCACCACCGAGTCAGAACATCCTCAAGAAGTTACTTATCATCATTAAAATCCTTTTATCCAACTAATCCTTCAAAGGCAGGTGAGATCAGCGTGGATTAGCACAGCATCGTAAATATATTATTTGGACATTTTCCGGAAAGATGAATGGAGGCAAAACATCTTCAAATGCTTTTAATAGGAAAATACCATGTGCAATTAAGTAGCTATTAGGGACTTTCATGAACATGATTTATGGACTGAGTATCTATAAATATCCCTGCAGTCTTCATTAACAGTTCTCTATAATGAAAACGGGACTAGCACCATTTCCTTTAAACAATTCAGCTAGAAAAAAATGCTGCTATTGGCTTATCCTAACATTTTATTCCAGATGAGCTACATGGACTTATGTAACAATCAGCCTCCGGGGCTGGTGCCTTTAGAGGAAAGTTATTAACTCACTTGGGAGGGCAAACAGCAGGGGTAAATGAACAAGGTCAGGGATCACTGCGTTACCACTGAGAGAGCATGTGTGTTTACTGGTATAAATAATTTTAAAAAACCCTGTAAACTGAGCAAATAAAGCCAGATCCAAAGCTGATGGACAGAGATTTTAGTGTGACAGGAAAATCAGATTTGTGAACTATGTTATGGTTTTGGAGTAGCAAAAATGCAAACTAAAGCAGAAGGAAGCTGCTCAGAGACGGTAGCTGTTAGACAGTGCCTTTCAAATGAGGATCTCAAAGCACTGTACAGATATAAGGGGCCAGATTAGGGTGACCAGATGAAGCCAACAAAATATCAGGACATGTGGGGGAAGCAAAAAAAACCGGCCAGAGCGGAGTTGTCTGAGCAAAAAAAAAAAACACCCCAAAATCCAGCAGGAGCGGCCGAAGCCCCAATATCGGGACAAATGATGTCCCGACAGTGCATCGGTCGGGACGCGGAACAAAGAACTAAAAATCAGAACAGTCCCGATTTTATCGGGACGTCTGGTCACCCTAGGCCAGATCCTCAGCTGGCACAAGATGTCTTAAGAAACAAGTTGGTTGGACATATTAAAAGCAAGGCAAGAGAGGGCTTTAGGTTTCCTTTGGGAAGGGGTTCTCCAACTTCTCCTCATTTCCTGAATACCTTGCAGCGAAGAGGTAGTCCAACCTACGCAACACAAACCAGATAGGAGGGGTGAAGTGGGGCCAGTGGCACCACAAACACCTGTCAGGGAGGGTCTAGATAATACTTAGTCCTGCCACAAGTGCAGGGGACTGGACTAGGTGACCTCTCGAGGTACCTTCCAGTCCTATGGTTCTACGATTCTATGATTCTATGCTTGCAAACCACCAGTAATGAAGATAAGAAGAAACAGCCCTTACAGCAATCTGTGTGGGTGCCCTCTGATGACTCCCACTAACGATGCACAAGATGAAAGTGATGATTCAGCATTGGTGCAGAGGGAGAGAGGAAGATGACAAAGAGCTCTGAGTAGAGGATGGATGTGGTCAGCGTGCTGGGAGAAGAAGATGATGATAGCATCAGTGTTTTGAGAAAGCTGGTGCAGGGAGAGGTGAGATGCTGGGATGCTGGAGCAGGAGGAGAATCATAGAATGGTAGAACTGGAAGGGACCTCGGGAGGTCATCTTGTCCAGTCCCCTGCACTCAGGGCAGGATTAAGTAATAACTAGACCATTCCCAAAAGGTATTTGGCTAATCTTTTCTTAAAAAACCTCAAGTGATGGAGATTCCACAACCTCCCTAGGCAATTTATTCCAGTGCTTAACCATCCTGAGTTAGGAAGTTTTTCCTAATGTCCAACCTAAACCTCCCTTGCTGCAATTTAAGCCCATTGCTGCATGTCCTATCCTCAGAGGTTAAAGAGAACAATTTTTCACCCTCCTTCTTGTAACAACCTTTTATGTACTTGAAAACTGTTATCATGTCCCTCCTCAGCCTTCTCTACTCCAGACTAAACAAACCCGATTTTTTCAGTCTTTCCTTATAGATCATATTTTCTAGACTTTTAATCATTTTTGTTTCTCTTTTCTGGACTCTCCAATTTGTTCACATCTTTCCTGAAATGTGGCACCCAGAACTGGACAGACGAGGTCTTATCAGCACGGAGTAGAGCGGAAGAATTACTTCTCGTGTCTTGCTTACAACAATCCTGCTAATACCTCCCAAAATGATGTCTGGCTTCTTTGCTACAGTGTTACACTGTTGACTCATATTTAGCTTGTGATCCACTATGACCCCCAGATCCCTTTCTGCAATTCTCCTTCCTAGGCAGTCATCTCCCATTTTGTGTGTGTGCAACTGATTGTTCCTTCCTAAGTGGAGAATACAGGAGCTAAGGCAATAGACCTCAATGTAGGAGCCACAGCCCTAAATGTGCTTTATATGTCTCAGGGATTTAACCAAATAGGGTTGGAGTGCGTCCCAATGGTCTAGTGACACCACAGTACCCTGGATCTGCTGTAGAACAGCAGATTCTGCCCCTATGGGGCTGGAGGGGAAAGCAAAGGGAGAACCATGCATTGCTCTTGGACAGCCCTCTCTGACTGGCATTTACAGTCCACCTGTGCTAGATCAGGAGTCAGTGCAATGCAGAGCCCATGAGAATATAAGAACGTCCATACTGGGTCAGACCAAAGGTCCATCTATCTCAGTGTCCTGTCTTCCGACAGTGGCCAATGCCAGGTGCCCCAGAGGGAATGAACAGAACAGGTAATCATCAAGTGATCCATCC
The DNA here is from genome assembly GCA_033296515.1 of Macrochelys suwanniensis. Taxonomy (NCBI): domain Eukaryota; kingdom Metazoa; phylum Chordata; order Testudines; family Chelydridae; genus Macrochelys; species Macrochelys suwanniensis. Next base: position 335,764,456 of record CM065775.1, read on the forward strand.
CCTGTCACCCATTCTGAGCTTCTGGCAAACACAGGCTAGGGACATCATACCTGTCCATCCTGGCTAATAGCCACTGGTAGACCTATCCTCCATGAATTTATCTAGTTATTTTTTGAACCCTGTTATAGTCTTGGCCTTCACAACATCCTCTGGCAAGGAGTTCCACAGGTTCACTGGGCATTGTGTGAAGAAATACTTCCTTTTGTTTGTTTTAAACCTGCTGCCTGATAATTTCATTTGGTCACCCTTAGTTCTTGTGTTATGAGAAGGAGTAAATAACAATTCCTTATTTACTTTCTCCACACCAGTCATAATTTTATAGACCTCAATCATATCCCCCCTTAGCCGTCTCTTTTCCAGGCTGAAAAGTCCCAGTCTTATTAATCTCTCCTCATATGGAAGCTGTTCCATACCCCTAATCATTTTTGTTGCCATTTTCTGAATCTTTTCCAATCCCAATATATATTTTTTGAGATGGGGTGACCACATCTGCACGCAGTATTCAAGATGTGGGCATACCATGGATTTATATAGAGGCAATATGCTATTTTCTGTCTTTTTATCTATCCCTTTCTTAATGATGCACAACATTCTGTTCACTTTTTGGCTGCTGCTGCACATTGAGTGGATGTTTTCAGAGAACTATCCACAATGACTCCAAGATCTCTTTCTTGAGTGGTAATAGCTAATTTAGACCCCATCATTTTAGACGTATAGTTGGGATTATGTTTTCCAATGTGCATTACTTTGCATTTATCTACATTGAATTTCATCTGCCATTTTGTTGCCCAGTCCCCCTGTTTTGAGAGATCCTTTTGTAGCTCTTCACAGTCTGCCTGGGACTTAACTATCTTGAGTAGTTTTGTATCATCTGCACATTTTGCCACCTCACTGTTTATCCCTTTCCCCAGATTATTTATGAATATGTTGAATAGGACTGGTCCCAGTACAGACCCTGGGGGACATCACTTTTACCTCTTTCCATTCTGAAAACTGACCATTTATACCTCCCCTTTGTTTCCTATCTTTTAACCAGTTACCAATCCATGAGAGGACCTTCCCTCTTATCCCGTGGCAGCTTACTTTGCTTAAGAGCCTTTGGTGAGGGACCTTGTCAAAGACTTTCTGAAAATCTAAGTACACTATATCCACTGGATCCCCCTTGTCCACATGCTTGTTGACCCCCCTCAAAGAATTCTACTAGATTGCTGAGGCATGATTTCCCTTTACTTAATACCATGTTGACTCTTTCCCAACAAAAAAAATATGTTCATCTATGTGTCTGACAATTTTGTTCTTTACGATAGTTTCAGCCAGTTTGCCTGGTACTGAAATCAGGCTTACCGGCCTGTAATTGCCAAGATCACCTCTGGAGACTAAAAAAAATTGGCATTACATTAGATACCCTCCAGTCATCTCGTACAGAGGCTGATTTAAATGATAGGTTACATACCACAGTTAGCAGTTCTGCAATTTCACATTTGAGTTCCTTCCGAACTCTTGAGTGAATACCATCTGGTCATGGTGACTTATTACTGTTTAGTTTATCAATTTGTTCCCAAACCTTCTCTAATGACACCTCACTCTGGGACAGTTCCTCAGATTTGTCACCTAAAAAGAATGGCTCAGGTTTGGGAATCTCCCTCACATCCTCAGCCATGAAGACCGAGGCAAAGAATTCATTTAGTTTCTCCTCAATGACCTTATCGTCCTTGAGTGCTCCTTTACCATCTCGCTCATCCAGTGGCCCCACTCGTTGTTTAGCAGACTTCCTGCTTCTGATGTATGTAAAAAAAAATTGCTATTACTTTTTGAGTCTTTGGCTAGCTGTTATTCAAATTATTTTTGTCCTTCCTAATTATATTTTTACATTTCATTTGCCAGAGTTTATGCTCCTTTCTATTTTCCTCACTAGGATTGAACTTCCACATTTTAGAGGATGCCTTTTTGCCTCTCACTGCTTCTTTTACTTTGTTGTTTAGCCATGGTGGCTCTTTTTTGGTTCTCTATGGTTTTTAATTTGGGGTATGCATTTAAGTTGAGCCTCTATTACAGCGTGTGTAAAAATTGTCTATGAAGCTTGCAGGGATTTCACTTTTTGCGCTGTACCTTTTCATTTCTGTTTAACTAACTTCCTCATTTTTGTGTAATCCCCCTTTCTGAAACTAAATGCTACAGTGTTGGGCCGCTCTGGTGTTTTCCTCACCACAGGGATGTTAAATTTAATTATATGATGGTCACTATTACCAAGCAGTCCAGCTATATTCACCTCTTGGACCAGAACCTGTGCTCCACTTAGAACTAAATCAAGAATTGCCTCTCCTCTGGTGGGTTCCAGGACTAGCTGCTCCAAGAAGCAGTCATTTAAGGTGTCAAGAAACTTTATCTCTGCATCCCGTACTGAGGTGACATGTACCCAGTCAATATGGAGATAGTTGAAATTCCCTGAGCATTTCACAGTCACTATCACTATCCCGGTCAGGTGGTTGGTAATATATCCCTACTGCTATATTCTTATTATTAGAGCATGGAATTACTAGCCATAGATATTCTATGGTACAGTGTGTGTTCATTTAAGACATTTTACTTCATTTGATTCTACGCTTTCTTTCACATATAGTGCCACTACCCCACCAGCACAACCTCTTCTGTCCTTCCAATATATTTTGTACCCTGGTATTACTGTGTCCCATTGATTATCCTCATGCCACTAAGTTTCTGTGTTGCCTGATATATCAATATCCTCATTTAATACGAGGCACTCTAGTTCACCCATCTTATTATTTAGACTCCTAGCATCGGTATATAAGCACTTTAAAAACGTGTCACTTTTTAGCTGTCTGCCATAACATGATGTAATTGAATGGGACTTTTTTTCATTTGACTGTTTCTCATCAGATCCTACCTGTATTTTATCATCTTCCATCCTCTCCTCCTTACTAGGACATAGAGAATCTCCATTCATAGATCCTCCCCTAAGGGATGTCTCTGTCCAAACCACGTGCTCCTCTGCACCTGTCAGCTTTCCCCCAGCCCTTAGTTTAAAAACTGCTCAACGACCTTTTTAATGTTAAGTGCCAGCAACCTGGTTCCATTTTGGTTTAGGTGGAGCCCATCCTTCTTGTATAGGTTTCCCCTTTCCCTAGGGGAGACCTCCCCTCTTCCCACGGAGGCTGTGCTCAGAGTTAGGAGGAGGGAAGGACTTGGCTTAGCTTGTGGTTGACCCACATGGCCAGGGCGGTGCACCTGTGGGTTCTGATCCCAGCTCTGCCACAGACCCACAATGGAAACAGTTTGCTTTTTGCCAAGGGCCGATGGAAACCTGCCTGCTTTCCTGCCAGTTATATTGCCCAGCTCTCCAGCGGCCTAGTTCTTCTGCAACCCGCCTGGCGAGCTGACAGGGACTCGAGACCCTGGGAGGCTGGTTCCCAAGCTCTGAACTCCTCTCTCAGCCGGTGTTTCCTGGCTCCCAAATGCTCTTCAGGCCCCCGGTGGGGCTACGTTTTGAAATTGCCAGCGTGAAATGTGTTGATTTTTCAAAACCTCGGTTTTCAGATTCTGCTGCCCAGAGAATTTCAGGATCAGAACGAAATCACCTTTCAAAATTCCGAGCTCCTCCATGAAACTGAGTGACCGTGCTCTGCACAGCTGGAGGGCTGAGATCCCCATGCATGTCATGTACTGAGTGGAAGCGCCTTGGGGCAGGGACCATTGCTGGGGGGGGTGGTATACAGCGTCTGGCACCATGGGGCCCTCATCCTGACCGAGGCCTCTAGGTGCTGCTCCAGAGCTGTAGTAATTATTACCATACAATCACTTTCCTTGACTGCAGCACACACAAGTCATCCCCACAAACAACAGAGCCAAACATTTGGTTCTAATCAGTGTCCGAGTGATGAGATGTTGACTGTGTTCTCTGTACCTGTCTGGGATAGAAAGCAGCTCCTCTGCTTCCCTGCCCAGCCCTGCATCTAGAGTCCACGCTTCCCCTGCAGTGGGTAGTGATATTAAAGCCCTGAAACAGTGCAGGGAATGGCACCCAACCTGGGTGTCCAAGAGCAAAGGGCCAGGACCTCAGCTAAACTGGTATCACTTCCATTGACGTCAGTGGATTTACACCAGCTGAGAATCCTTTTCTTGTGGTTTCCCACTCCTCCATGCAGAGATAATACGCCAGAGCTGTGCTGGTATAAATGACGGCTGCATTTGGCCTGTTGCATTCTGGGCTCCAGAAAGGAACACAAGCGACGGCAAAGCCGGCAGGGCTAGAAACAAAAGGGAAAAATGAAGTCAGTAATTTAAGAGACAAAAACTCAGGCGCAAAACCCAATCTATTTAAGAAGCCTGCAGCAGGTTTTAGACACCTTGATTAATCATAACTTGCTACATATTATTTCCCTATAAACAAACGACAATGTTACTCATATAAACAGCTTTATCTTGACAGCTGCAAAATGTCAGGATTTAATGTAGAATGAGCAGAGACTCACCATATGTTACCACTCCGGGCCTGAAAAGCTATAATCCACAGCATATTGCCTTCCGGAAGCAGTGATTACAAAAGAGAAGCCAGCTCTCCCCTCCTTTTAATTGCATTCCTTGTCTCCAGGTTCACATTGTCTCCTTTCTTTCCTAACGGCATCGAATAAATCAGGGAAGCTCTAAAGTTGCTGGGTTATTTTGAGGGGTTTTTTTCTCCTTTGATTGCCATTACCAGACAGTGGAGGAGAGTTTACACATTTAAAGATTACAGGAATAATGGCAGCTGGACAAGGTATTGGACAGTTCAAGTGATTCTCTGATAGGGTTTATTCTTTTCTTCCTGGCTCAAAGCTTCTGTAGCCACTCTGCTCCCTCACCCCGAACAGAATGGCTGGTGGATCTTTGTAGTGGGCCAAATGTCTCCTCCCACCACGGCTGCCACCCCCTTGCCATATGTTTATCTGCAGTATGTTATTCAGCCACTAGATGTCTCTATGTGATTTTCAGACTGAGTGTGATCCTTGGTAAACAAGGGAGACAGAGTTGGAACCCAAGCCGCGTAGACACCTGTTTGCTTGTCTTTCTAGTTTGAGGCTGTTAAGAAAGATGATCTTATGGTTAAAGCTCTGGTCTAGTGCTTAGAAGATCTGGATTCAGTCCCTGGCTCTGCTACAGACTCCCTTTATGACCGTGGGGAAGTTACTTAAACTTTCTGTGCTTCTGTAAAATGGAGATAAAAATACTTCATTTCCATCTTTTAGGCCTGATTCCCATTTACACTAAAGCCCCTTGACATCACTTGGGGAGTGTAAAGGGGCTTTAAAGTGTATGTAAATTACAGGCAAGGCCCCTTTATCTAAAATTCACACCCTCTTTATGGCCCTTTTATGCTGACGGAGTGACGTGAAGGCGCCTGAGTGTAAATGAACATCAGGCCCTATGGCTTGTCCATTTAGATTGTAAGCGCCTTGGAGCAGAGACTGTCTCTTACTCTGTGTATGTAGATGGCCTCGCCTGGCTCCGGGGTGGGGCCTCTCGGCATTACCATAATACACATAATAATAACCCACTGGATTCTTTCCTGCACCACTGTGGCTCAGCCCTGATCTAGTAGGGCTGAGGCCATAGGACTATGGTACCAGATCGGTCTATCACTGTGGTATCTGAACATCTTCTCCCTCCTGGGGGCAGTGAGTCAGGATGTACTCAGGAACCATGGTGATAAACACCTTCACCAGAAAGACACACTGCTTCCTGGCGCACCTGAGAGGTCCCTTATGCATGCGCTGAACACACCCAGACCTGCTTGGCTCACATGAGCATGCATTGGAAGCCTAGCCCAAGGTAACATGGCCACACACCAGAAACTAAAGCATAGAAATGTGGAGCCACATTATTGTCAGTGATGGCTGTTACAAAGGGAAAGAGGAGAATGAGTGCACCTGACCATCCCCGTAGCAGATGGAGGATGTCGGTGTGAGCCCAGCCCTCTGGCACAGACCGATGGGATCCTGATTAGGCAGCATGAGTTCAGATCACACACTGATCAGCTGCAATATGTTGTCCCAGAGATGACTGGCCGGCTCCCGGCTCCTCTTGGGCTGCTACAGAACTGCAGGGCGGAGGCGGAAGAAGCTCTCAGCTCTGCATGTCAGTTACAGTGTCCTAAACTGAGTATAAGTGGGATAGTCAGGTGATGAGGTTAAGAACACAGTTATATTATAGCAGATAATACCCACACACACACACACTTCCAGCCAAGTAGAAAGCAGGGAGGTTGTTCTGGGTGTCAGCAGAGTACACGTCCCAGGTTCAGTGTGTATCTGCAAAGGTGCTGAGCACTCACGCACCAGCTGAACTTGATGGGTGCAGGCCCTTAATGAATAGGGAGCCAGCTACCTCAGAGACTGCCACGTGCTCCACAATCCCCCAAGACAAAGGTGCTCCTCTGGGGTGATGCAGCTGGATAGATCCAGGTTCTAATAAGCAAGCCCTGGGAACATCTGGGACCGCAGCTGCAGAACTCCCTGCCTGAGGAGCGCAGATCTGAGCCCGAGCCTGACTGTGTCCAGATCAAGGTGTAAAATACACCTTGCGGATAAAGCCTTCCCTGCTGATGACAGACACTGGGGAGGTCATTGCAGATCCAAAACGGGAAGGGGGTTACTCTGCAAGCCTAGCTTGTCTGTGGCTGAAATCTTGGGAGAACCTGACATCCTTACAAGATTTTAGCAGAAACTGGTGGAAATTTTGCAAGACCATTTTTGGGTTAAGTTCAGGTAAGGCCCGCTTGCAATCCTGTAGCACTGGGGAATCCAAACCCAAAAGAGGAGCTAAGAGCCTGAAATTCCAACCCCAGGATAAACCTAATCCGGATCCAAATCTGAACACAGCCTTTCTCAGCTACCACTGCAGTGTCCTGAGGAGAATCACCATTCCTGACCAGGACTTTGGAACAGCTATAAAATACCTTCCCCGTGAGAATCCACCCCAGGTTTTGCACTGGGCCCAGGGCATGCTGGGATGGGACTTTGCTGGTGGAGTGTGGCTACCCGTTCTGTGCAGAGGGGATCGATCTCACTCTTGAGTGTCAGGGTCCGACTCTCCCCTGCCCAGCGCCTCGTCGGGTCATTTGCACCCATGTAAAGTGAGTGCACCATGGATGTAAAATGCTACTGAAATGAACCTACTGGCTCATGACCATTACCCAGAGATACAACCAATAGGGGGCCCTCTCCCATGCAGGAAAGGGTCCTATCACCTGAGGGCAGGAGGAGCTAGAGCAGCCGGCTGGAGGCAGCAACCTGAGAGTTGGCTGGGAAGGGCAGGCCAAGCAGTGAGTGACCCGAGAGCTGGGACTAGAAGGTGAGCAGGGGATCAGCCCTTTGCCAGTCGCTGGCAGGGTGGTAACAGTATCAGCAGAAGGCGGATACAGGGCAGTGGCCTGAGGAGCCAGAGTGCAGTTACCCCTATGCCCTGGGGTGTACCTGGGGGCTGGGCTGGGGATTGCTGGTTTGATCTGGTAACTGATAAAGCAGTTGTGCTGTGTGATTGGGACAGCCATAGTAAAGGAATCCACAGCTACTCAGCGCGAAGCGCCTGGTACTGGCAGCAGTGTATGGCGCTACACAGAGCTTGCTACTGGCCATTCGGAAGGGAGCGGAGTAGCCCGGGCTACACTCTACAATGCGGTCGGTGACGGTGCCATTACACAAGGGGGAAAGCTGTGACAAATGCTGCCGGGGGTACAGCAAACACTGGGCATGTGCAATGCTCCAAAGGTTTGGAGGTTTAGTGGAGAAGTAACCAAAAGTTTGGGTGTGGCGTCTCAATGTTCATGGGACTCTTGTAAAAAAAAAAAAAAGGCTCAGATCTGAGATCACCTGTATAGTATGTCCTGCCTAGGGCAGAACCCGGGGGTGTGACACACTGACAATATCCAGTAATATCCCAAAGAAACTTTTACTGAATTCAATTAAACTGTATTGAATTAGGGTTAATACCCTCAGGGTACATTGTATGGGACATGCACATGTTTATATATCCTTGGGCGGGTGTATGGAACATCTTGATCAGGAAGACAAGATTAATGCAATCTCTGGAAGGGATGAGGAAGTTCTAAGGTCTTTTTGGAACAACATGTGTGCAGTGGATTTCCTGAGGAAATACCTGGAGGTGAGAGGAATGCAAATTCTCCCCGTCCAAAACCAGCCTTTTGAAGATATGCTCTGAGGAGGGAGACGCTTTGTATACTAACTACCTGTTTCTGGAAACTCCAGATCAAAGACCCTTGATCCATGTAAATGGGTGGACTAAACTTATCCTGGGGTGCTTGGTCTGAGCTCAAGCTGTGATGAACTTGTAACCCAAAGAACTATAACGGGGTTTAAAAGAGAACTGGATAAATTCATGGAGATGAAGTCCATTAATGGCTATTGACCAGGATGGGTAAGGAATGGTGTCCTTAGCCTCTGTTTGTCAGAGGGGGTGATGGATGGCAGGAGAGAGGTCACTTGATCATTACCTGTTAGGTCCACTCACTCTGGGGCACCTGGCATTGGCCACTGTGGGTGGACAGGATACTGGGCTGGATGGACCTTTGGTCTGACCCAGTACTGCCATTCTTAAGTTCTTATGTAACTCCTCTAGGGTTGGGGTTGAACGACTGATCCTATCAGAACCCATGTTCAAATTGGGATGACCTCTGGTAAGCTTATTAGCGTGCGTGTAGGTTCTTTCATTGTTTTTAGTAGGTTTTCTCTGTACTGCTTTAACCTTTAAGAATAAAGTAAGCCTGCCTAGAAGACTCTGTGTGGTAACTTATATCCATAGCAATCTCACTGTGGTACCAGTCTTGGAAGAGAAAGCAAGCAGATCTGTTTAGGCAGAGCATCTGCACCGGGAAATGCACAGTGAAGGCAGCGAGCTGTGCAGCCTGGAAATACTCCAGTCAGAAGGGAGAGAGACGCGGGTCTTTCTTCACCCAAGAGAGGCAACATCTGGGGAGCCGGTAGCCTGACAGTTGGCTCCCTGTTTGGACCACTAAGGGGAAATACAGGTGCAGTTGCCCTGAGTTGTGACCCAGGGGAACTTGGAAACCAAAAGATAACCATGTTATTTCCCCTCCCTTTAAAAAGGGTCTGCTTTGGATGTAGAAAGAAGGTCCAAGAGGACTTCTTCTGGTTAACAGTAGTGGTTTGCCTGTCCCTATTCATTGCTTTAGTCCAGTGTCCGGGTAGGTTTGGGGAAGGGAGCTCTATTAGTGAATTGGGCTCAAGCCACCCAGCTTGGACCTGGGTTGCAAACACCTCGAGGAAGGAGGTGGTTCAGTTCCAACACTGGGTTTGGCCCCTTAACAAGCCAAGGACCACTTACGAAATTCGGATGCCCACCTTGATTACAATTTACTCACATTACCATAGCTCCTAGAGATCCCAGCTGAGCTCAGGGTTCCGTTGCGGTAGGTATGGTGAAGACACATAGTGAGAGGGAGTGCCTGGCCCAAAGAACATAGAGCCCCAGGCACGGCAGCATTGTCACCCCCATTTTACAGCAGAACTGTGGTGGCACACCGAAGTTAAGTGACTTGCTCCAGCTCACACAGGTAGCAGAGCCAGGAATTGAGCCCGGCCCTATTCCGACACTAGCCACTTCCGGACTGGCCTTGGATCACGAAACCCCTCAGGGTTTAGAGAAGGCCAGCGTCAGGCTTTGGCTCATGCTCCAGCATCCTCCCTGCATATCAGCCCTTCAGTTAAAAATCTTCAGCCTTCCCTGACTCGGGGCCCGCATCTCCCTTGGTGTAATGAAGGAGAGGAACTGATATACTGCCGGCACACGGCGGAGAGATAGATGGCCCAGCGAAGCAGCTTTACTGCTGAGTACCTATTGTATTTCTCTGTCTCGTTGGAATCCGCCCAGTTACAGCTATTTATCAACCAGAGGCTGAACTTCGGGTGTGCTAGGAGAGGCTTTCACTCTCCCATTTATTAGGCCCTCCTGGCAGAAAGGGAAGGAGCCAGAGGATGGGGAGGGGGTGGCGCTGGGGAAGTAGAGTGCGATCCCAAAGGGATTAGAGCAGCGGTGGGCAACTGCAGGCCACACGCGGCCCATCAGGGTAATCTGATTGCGGGCCACGAGACATTTTGCTGACGTTGACCGTCCGCAGGCGGGCCGCAGCTGACATCCTCACCACCTTGATTCCTGTGATGCAGGCACTGGGCTGGGTTCAGACCCACCCCCGAGTCAATCCTGCCTCCCAGGTGTATGTGAATCCTGCCTCTCATGTTGCTGACCTAGTGTCAGGTCCCCTACAGTGCCCACAGGGTGCGATGAAGAAGGAGTTGTCATATGAGGAGATTGCTTCACAAACGGTTCCAAACCAGTTTCCTCTTCATGCACATTGCCACGCACTCAGACCATTCGCAGAGCCTCACCTTTGGGGCTGAAATGAGGTGTCTTCTTCAGGGCGATAGGGTGTGGGGGAGGCTGAAAGGAGGAGCACAACAGGCTCCTCTAATGTTGAACGAGGAGCTCATGGGGGTGGAGGGAGCAGCTTTCCCCTTGATTTGAAATCTGTATTTCTTTGTAGCAAGTTAGAGAAGAGGCAATGCACACTGTGCTCTCTCTCTCTTGTGTGGAGACGTTACTTTTGTTCTTTCAACTTGTGTTCTCCCTTTATCTAAAACAAGGCATTTGAAACGGCGAGTGCCTGCTTTGCTCTCCCTGTCTGGGGCTGAGGAAGGCCACGACTCAGTGGTAAATACAGCCACATTCTTCATCAGAGACCCAGAGTGGATTAATTAATGGTGACAGGAGCTACTTCGCGGTGCCGAGAGGAGGGCTACAGAGGCCCAGATTCATCCCTGGAAGAACCCCGTTTGGGTCACCTCCTGCCCAGGTGGCAGGAAATTAAGGAAACGTCCATAGGTACCAGCAAAGGAAACTAACATTCCAAAAATACCAGTGATATTTGGGAGGACCAGTCGATCAAATGTGGTATGTGAAGCCTCTAAGGAGGATTCTTCTCTTCTGTTCAAGTTCTTATCCTGTGGCCATCACTGTGGTATCTGAGTGCCTGGGTTTGTGCTAGAATTGGAGGATCAGGCAAATCAGTGGCGTCCTCTGAACTGAATTATCCTGTGAATCAGCGACTAAGGACTAGACTTACTAGTGAGCAGTGGTTTGGAATGTGGCCCATCGGGCGGATGAGGAATGACGGAGTCGATTTAATTCCATGTGATGGACTGGTGGTGAGTTGATCTAACCCCATGCGGTGGATTGCCAGGGGCTGGCAGCGTCCGAGCTCCGATTGTGCCACAACGTGGGAGGGTCTCCCTTGTAATAATGAGAAAAATGTTGTTTACAGATACGACAAGGGACCCAGAGCGCTCAGCCTATCACTGGATGGACAAGCCAAGATCTATGATTATTGGCAGCGCTCTGAGTTAGAACAGCTGGTTTTTGTCTTGCCATCACCAGAGCAGAATGAGCTGTTCAGCTCAGCTGCAGCATCAACAGATAACAGTGGCTTAGCCCTAAGCAGCAATAACCACATGACAAGAGAGACCAGCGTAAAATCTATAGTAGACACTTATTCAGCCACTGAAATAAGTCTCTGTTGCCTAACCAATAAAACAAATGGGGTCCTGGAGTCCAAAGTGCAGTAAGTAAATTGTAGTTAGAAAAAGCTACCCTGGCAGGTATCATGAGGGATGGCTGAATGGGCGTAGATACAGTAAGAGCCCTTACCAGCCACTGGCCAGGATGTGAACCCTCAACCTTTTCTGAGGTTCCGTCAACTTTTACTTCCACATTTTCCCCCACAGCGCATTTAAAAGCCACCAGTTCTACAAGGAAGGGGGTGAGCCATGGAACAGCTGGCGCTGGCTGTTGCCCCAAAAGCTTGGCCAGCTTTCAACTCCAACTTCTGCCCCCACACTGGGGCTAGATCCTCAGTTGGGATAAATCAATATAACATTGGCCACTGTCAGTGGACAGGATACTGGGCTATATGGACCTTTGGTCTGCCCAGTATGGCCGTTCTTATGTTCTTATGTTCACTGATCTAAACCAGCCAAGGCCAGCGAGCATCTTTCAGAAAACCTCCAGTGAAGGACATTCCCTAGATAGTCTGTTCCATTGCCCTACTGTTCTTACCGTTAGGAAGTTTTTCCTGAGATTTATTCTAAATCTGCTCTGCTGGAGTTTGAACCTGTTGCCTCTTCTCCTGCCCTCTGCGGCAAGAGAGAACTTTTCTCCATCTTTTAAATAGTTGCCTTTCAAGTATTTGAAGACCACTATCATGTCCCTCCTTAATCTCCCCTTTTCCAAACTAAACATACCCAGTTCCTCCAGCCTTTGCTCGTATGACTTGCATTCCATCCCTTTGATCATCTTTGTCACTCGCCTCTGGATCCTTTCCAGTTTCTCTACAGCCTTTCTATATAGCAGTGACCAAATTTGGACACAGTACTCCAGCTGAGGCCTCACCAGCGCTGAGTAGAGCATTACTATCACCTTCCGTGACTTGCATGCTAGGCCTCTGTTAATGCAACCCAAAATTGCATTTGCTTTTCTTGCAACAGCATCACATTGTTGACTCATGTTGAGGTTGTGATCCACCACAACCTCCCAGATCCTTCCCAGCAGTGCTGCTGCCAAACCAGTTATCCCCCATTCAGTATTAGTGCATTTAGTTTTTCTTCCCTAAGAGTAACACCTTACATTTGTCTTTGTTGAATTTCATTTTGTGGTCTATAGCCCAGTTTTCCAATGTATCAAGATCCCTTTGAATTTTAGTTCTATCCTCCACAGTGTTTGCAGCCCCCTTAGCATTGTGTCATCTGCAAATTTGATCAGTGTGGTCTCTGTTCCCATATCCAGCTCACTAATAAAGATGTTAAATAACACCAGACCCAGAACAGGTCTCTGTGAAACCCCACTTGACACCTCCCTCCAATCTGACATCATTCCATTGATAGTTACTCTTTGTTTGCAGCCGCTTAACCAATTATATATCCACTTAGTGGTAGTTCTACCAGCAACTGCTTCCCCATGAAGTCAATGGAGCCATGTTGATTTATGTCCGTTAAGAATCTTGCCCTTGAAACATAAAACAATTCTCGGCTCACCCTGGGAAGGGATTACTTTGTGCCACAATATGACGGTGCCGTGTTGTGATGTGGACACGCAATATTGCAACATGGCAATGCAATGTGACACTGTCATAGATTCATAGATTCATAGATTCTAGGGCTGGGAGGGACCTTGAGAGGTCATCGAGTCCAGCCTCCTGCCCTCATGGCAGGACCAATTACTGTCTAGACCATCCCTGATGGACATTTATCTAACCTACTCTTAAATATCTCCAGAGATGGAGATTCCACAACCTCCCTGGGCAGTTTATTCCAGTGTTTAACCACCCTGACAGTTAGGAACTTTTTCCTAATGTCCAACCTAAACCTCCCTTGCTGCAGTTTAAGCCCATTGCTTCTTGTTCTATCCTCAGATGCTAAGATGAACAAGTTTTCTCCCTCCTCCTTATGACACCCTTTTAGATATCCTGAAGACCGCTATCATGTCCCCTCTCAGTCTTCTCTTTTCCAAACTAAACAAACCCAATTCCTTCAGCCTTCCTTCATAGGTCATGTTCTCTAGACCCTTAATCATTCTTGTTGCTCTTCTCTGGACCCTTTCCAATTTCTCCACATCTTTCTTGAAATGCGGTGCCCAGAACTGGACACAATACTCCAGTTGGGGCCTAACCAGCGCAGAGTAGAGCGGAAGAATGACTTCTCATGTCTTGCTCACCACACACCTGTTAATGCAGCCCAGAATCATGTTTGCTTTTTTTGCAACAGCATCACACTGTTGACTCATATTTAGCTTGTGGTCCGCTATAACCCCTAGATCCCTTTCTGCCGTACTCCTTCCTAGACGGTCTCCTCCCATTCTGTATGTGTGAAACTGATTGTTCCTACCTAAGTGGAGCACTTTGCATTTGTCCTTATTAAACTTCATCCTGTTTACCTCTGACCATTTCTCCAATTTGTCCAGATCATTTTGAATTATGACCCTATCCTCCAAAGCAGTTGCAATCCCTCCCAGTTTGGTATCATCTGCAAACTTAATAAGCGTACTTTCTATGCCAATATCCAAGTCATTGATGAAGATATTGAACAGAGCCGGTCCCAAAACAGACCCTTGCGGAACCCCACTCGTCATCTATATAGCGACATAGTGAGGCAAACATCGAAAAGACATTTACCAAGCTGCATTGGCAATGAGGTAGTTCTTTGCAGCAGACACAAATGGAGCTGCTTTGGGATGCTTTGCAAACGCCTTTGGCTGAGATAAGACTCCTTCAGACAGGAGGTTAGCCTGCTAAGGTTAGTCTCTAGAAAGTGTGTTATGGTTTTGTTTTATATGTAACCTTTTGTTTCCATTATCCTTACTCACTAGTCCTTGAATTTCGAATCTTTGATAATAAATGTACGGTTGTTTTCACTATAACTATATCTCAGTGCTGCGGTGTTAAACTAAGTACTAATCCTGAGCTAAATCACACAAGATGGTGTGGGCACCATTCCCTTCAGGACTTGGTGTCTGTGAGTGTTCAGGGGATAAGGGGCAGAAGACTACAGGGGAATGATTAGACGGGCTGTGGGGGCAGGGGTGCACCCATCGTTAAGCTGCAGGGCAAAGCAAGGGCTGGCAGAGCCCAGAGGAAAGTTCTTACGTGGCTCACAGACTGGTGATGTCAGGGAGCTGATGCCCCGTTAAGCACAAGCAAGTCTCCCTCCAGCCTGAGGCAGGGGAGGACATGGTGACTCACGGTCCTGGGTCCCCGAGAACCGTCACACTAGGGTCTTGGCTTTACGGCTTCTTGACCAAGAGGCTGTGGCTACCACAGTTAAGGCAGCAAAGCACTGGCAGTTGTGGCTCTCATGAGCCCTGCAGTGCTTCACCAGCAAGTCACCGCTCTCGGCTGCATAAACTGGAGAGATCTCTGAAGAAGGTTTCATCCAGCTCAGGTGGTCAGGTCCATAGAAATTCGTAGCCGAGCATCTGGCAAACTGTTGCGGGAACCAGAAAATAGCTCTTCCTAAATGGGCAATTTGAGTGGATTCTCCACTTGGGAAGAGAGTGAGCCATGCTTTTCACTTGGGAGGAAACACATATTTGGAGGTTAATTTCCCAAAAGCGTGGGGCACATGGGCTTGTTTGTTTTCTCTGTGTGCAAGAGGAATATAACGGAGCTGCTCGTATGTAATAGTCCAGACTATTAGCAGAGCTAACGAGGTTGTTCCTTTGGGGTTCTAGGCAGTGATTGGTGTTCAGGCGCTGAATTCAAATGCTGTCCCCTCTTTGTGTTCTGCTGGAGATTTATCAATGCAAAATGAGACATTTTTAAGGCGCCCTCCCCTGGAACGGTTCTGACTTTCCCAGTAACTGTGCAGTTCCTCTGCAGGATGTGATCTTAGGGTCACATGCTTATGTGCCCTTATGTGACCGCCGCCCTCTCTATTGACACATCTGGATTAAACCAGGGACCTCCAGAGCTAAAAGCACGAGCTACTACAGCTTTCAGTAAGAAGCCAGTCCTCAATAGCTCGGGGTCGGCAACAGCTATGCAGATCAGGAGGGGGGAAAGGGGCCTGTAAAACCCCTCACCAGTGCTCTACACTATGCTATGATGGTGGTTTTCACTGCCAGTCACTTAAACTAAGGAGGTTTAGGCCTGGGCAGTGCTTGGATTGGAGGTCTCAGAGGAATATGTGGGATGATTCAAGGAATTGGGTTCTTGATTCTGGAGCAATGACCCAGCAGAGTGCTAAGGGAGGCTGTGCCGCTGGGGGTGCCCCCTTAATTTTAAACCTGAGTGCTCATTAGTAGCTATTTAAGACCCCAACCCACTTCTCACAGGTGCAGCGGAGTCCTAGTCAAAATCCACCTCTGGGTAATTTAGGTTCTGCCTCCCAGAATCCTCCCTGCTGTTTTGAATGAATTCTTCACTTCTTGTCCTAAGCTGTTGTGCTGTCACACTCCGCCCCAGAGCTTGCTGCATTTCAGAGCTGTGTGGCCTGATTCCTGGCACGTGATTGGAGAGCATCTTTAGGATGTAAGAGAGGCCATTCTGGGGTTTTCAAGCAGGGAAGGGCAGCCAAAGTACATAAGAACATAAGAACGACCATACTGGGTCAGACCAAGGGTCCATCTAGCCCAGTATCCTGTCTTCCGACAGTGGCCAATGCCAGGTGCCCCAGAGGGAATGAACAGAACAGGTAATCATCAAGTGATCCAACCCCTGTCGTCCATTCCCAGCTTCTGGCAAACAGAGGCTAAGGACACCATTCCTGGCTAATAGCCATTGATGGACCTATCCTCCATGAATTTATCTAGTTCTTTTTTGAACCCTTTTATGGTCTTGGCCTTCACAATATCCTCTGGCAAGAAGTTCCTCAGGTTGACTATACGTTGTGTGAAGAAATACTTCCTTTTATTTGTTTTAAACCTGCTGTCTATTAATTTCATTTGGTGACTCCTAGTTCTTGTGTTATGAGAAGTAGTAAACAACACTTCCTTATCTACTTTCTCTATACCAGTCATGATTTTATAGACCTCAATCATATCTCTCCTTAGCAGTCTCTTTTCCAGGCTGAAAAGTCCTAGTCTTATTAACTGGGATTGTTTAGCCTGCAGAAGAGAAGAATGAGGGGGGATTTGATAGCTGCTTTCAACTACCTGAAAGGGGGTTCCAAAGAGGATGGATCTAGACTGTTCTCAGTGGTAGAAGATGACAGAACAAGGAGTAATGGTCTCAAGTTGCAGAGGGGGAGGTTTAGGTTGGATATTAGGAAAAACTTTTTCACTAGTAGGGTGGTGAAGCACTGGAATGGGTTACCTAGGGAGGTGGTGGAATCTCCTTCCTTAGATGTTTTTAAGGTCAGGCTTGACAAAGCCCTGGCTGGGATGATCTAATTGGGTTTGGTCCTGCTTTGAGCAGGGGGTTGGACTAGATGACCTCCTGAGGTCCCTTCCAACCCTGAGATTCTATGATTCTATGATTCTATGATTCTAATCTTTCCTCATATGGAAGCTGTTCCATACCCCTAATCATTTTTGTTGCCCTTTTCTGAACCTTTTCCAATCCCAATATATCTTTTTTGAGATGGGGCGACCACATCTGCACGCAGTATTCAAGATGTGGGCATACCATGGATTTATATAGAGGCAACATATTTTCTGTCCTATTATCTATCCCTTTTTTAATGATTCCCAGCACTCTGTTAACTTTTTTGACTGCCGCTGCACATTGAGTGGATGTTTTCAGAGAACTATCCACAATGACTCCAAGATCACTTTCTTGAGTGGTAACAGCTGATTTAGAGCCCATCATTTTCTATGTATAGTTGGGATTATGTTTTCCAATGTGCATTACTTTGCATTTATCAACATTAAATTTCATCTGCCATTTTGTTGCCCAGTCACCCAGTTTTGAGAGATCCTTTTGCAGCTCTTCGCAGTCTGCCTGGGACTTAACTATCTTTAGTAGTTTTGTATCATCTGCACATTTTGCCACCTCACTGTTTACCCCTTTTTCCAGATTATTTATGAATATGTTGAATAGGACTGTTTCCAGAACAGACCCCTGAGGGACACCACTATTTACCTCTCTCCATTCTGAAAACTGACCGTTTATACCTACCCTTTGTTTCCTATCTTTTAACCAGTTACCAAACCATGAGAGCACCTCATGGAAGTAGAACTACAGGTGCTAGTGGCCGATACAGTCAATGGCATTGCATGGAAGCCGGCTCATGAAGTTCATTCACGGGTGACTGATTTGTCAGTAACATTTTTCAGCCTGACCCCTAGGTACATGAAGGAGGATTCCTTCTCTCATGGAAATTAAATGATTCTGGGATTAGTGAACTAGGAATTACGACGTCCTCCCTTCGACTCCCTCCGGCTCTGAACATCAATCAGATAATTACCTGGGACACAGAACATCTCTTCCTGCGCCCTCCAGCTGGCCCCCACTACTAAATCTTATCTCTGTACTGGCTTGACTTCATCCGGGCTGTGTTTATGCTGCTACGTTTTCTGTATCTGGATTACTCTGGACATTGGCCTATGGGAACGTAGGAGTAAAGAGAAGAGAGAGGAGTAGCTTTTCATCAGCACAAGGGCTGAGCAATAAAGCAAAGGACTGTGGAAATTGTGTTGTACTGCAAGGAACCTCTGATTGCCCTGTATGCATTGTTACTTAGCACTGGAGTACGTAGTAGGGGAGAGTCCCGGGTGGAAAATGCATAGGGAGGTAGGGGCATGATCCCAGGCGTCACTTCTAAATCAAGCTCCTCCCTCTGGTGGCACTGAAATGAGACGCCATCTTCAGATCTTCATAATATGTACGTCCCTCTTCTTTCTCTGCGTGCTTTGATCTGCAGTGAACTAGCTGATCAACTACCAATAATAACGTTGGACAGTCATGATTGGGCTTCAGCGTTAACGTCCCACTGAGAGGCGGGGGTGCCGGTCACACCTCTCGGAGATACAAGTCCATGCTGGATCTTTTTACACCTGGTGCGTGATTTGCAGGTTTTCTTTGCAGCCAAAATGGCTGGAAAGTTTTGTTTGGAATGGAAGCTGAGGTTCTGGAGCACAAGGGAGCCCCCAGCATAGAACAGTATTAGTGTGCCACGCCTCAGCAGGCAGTCCCCGTTCAACCCTGGTGTTTCAGCTCCTTCTCCCGCAACATCTTGGCACCCACTGGGTCTCCTAGCGGTGTCACTTCTTTGACTGACACACCAGTTCTGACTCTGGTTGGCCTCGTATCCCCAGCACAGCTAGGGGAGGGATTCTGTTCTGCACTGTCGTGGACAGCTAAGTTTCGACTGCAGACTATACCTCGTTGGGAGTGCTCTAAGAGAGGAATGGGCAGCGATTTTTAAGCTCCTGCGTGGTGTTTGCGTCACTGGCGAGCTACATAAATAAGATCATCTTTTGCTTTATAAACCGAGTTAATTCGGTGATGCTGATCCTCTCTAGCATCTTCCATTCAAGGATGTGAACGCATTGATAACGGTGACTGAGTGAAGCTGGCAGACTTTTAAAACAAAACAAGATCCAATGGATGAATTAGCACCTGGAAGGATTCAAAGCAGAAATACGGTGCACGTTTGGAACAGTGAGGATCGTTAACCATCAGAAACACTTACCAAAGGAAGTGGTGGATTCCTCGTCACTACTAGTCCTTATATTAAGATGACGTGCCTTTCTAAACGATATACTTTAGCTCAGCCATAAATGGTTGGACTAGGAGTCATTGGGCAATATTTTCTGGCCTGGTACGCCAAAGGTTGAAACCAGGTGATCTTGATGGTCCCTTCTGGCATTAACACTTATGGATTTAGCCTCTTACAGGCAGGGACGTATTATAATCCCCATTTACAAATGGAGAAACTGAGGCATGGAGCAGTTAAAGGATTTGACAAAAATCTGACCTGTGCTGTGATTTTGCCCTCTCTGTGACTCTGCTTCCCATCTCATCCTTGGTCTATTTAGGTTGTGAGCTCTTTTGTGGGAGGGACTGTCCCTCACTAAGTGTGCATACAGCGCGTAGCACAATGGGATCCTGAGCTCTAAGCAATGCTGTGATATAAATAATAATACTGGCACAGCAAGACAGTGGCAGAGCTGATTAGGAGTTCCTGGCTCTGACCTCACTCCACTAGGCACCATCACCTCTCTGTGAATTGAAATGAGGACCATTATGGTACCACGGGGCTTCTGTGGCAAAGCCAGGACGAGAACGCAGGTCACCTACCTCCCAGACCCCATGCCTTTGTAACCCCCTGGTCAGCATGCGTCATAGATCTCCTTCTGCATTCGACCCATGGCTGACAGAGGTCTGTTCCAGCTCTTAGCTTGAGCGCTGGTTAAGAGCTCACTCGTGTGGAGCTGCCCAGGGCTGGCCAAGATGGCAGCTGTCACATCCGAACCCCAAGGCTCACCTGGATGCCACCGAGAGAAGGAATGGGTCGTGCCAATGCGCCGTTTGTTGTGGAATAACGTTTCAGAGGAGAATAGCATGGAACGGAAGGCAGCCCAGCTAGTCGTGAACGTTTTCATTGTTGCTGTTCACTTGGTAAGGAGTCAGTACCATGTTGCTGTCAGAAGGTGCATGAACATCTGTTGTGTCAGCGGTGCCTTCTCAGTGAAGATGAGAAGATTAATTGTGCCTTGGGCTTAACTTGCTAACGGCTCTCTCCAGCCAGCCCACATTAACTGATCCGTGTCTGCTGCCCCAGGCTCAGCAGCGGTTCACAGACAGCTGGACGGTGCTGGCCCAAAGCTGATTTGGAAGTCGCTAGCTGGCTGGATTGGTTTGGTTTTTAAACACCCCAAAGACTACATGTTGTTCTCTTTTGATCTCAGTGGGGCCTGCTGTAAATGACAGCAGAGTTTGGCCCCAGGTGTGTTGGGATCCAGGCTAGTCTTAAAGCTGGACACTGTGAGCAGCCTCTGAAGACTGGGGGCACCATTGTCTGCACAGACCACGTGACCTAAGGGACAAGAGAAGAAGGAACGCGGAGCCAGCATGGACCCCAGTATAAGGGTTCATTTACAAAAGGCAACCCTCAGAAGCAGCGGCAGTGACCTCCCCCGTGGTCTGATCAGCCAGTGGGTGTTAGGGTGGCTGAGTGCCTTGTCAACTAATTTGCTACTGGAGAGAGGTCTGATACATCTCCATTGCCTGCACATCAGCTCTGCCCTTGTCAAACTCAACTGCTATGTTTCTGCCTCGGGATTCTTTAGTCGCTAGTTCTCCCTACCCAACAAAAAAGGCAAGGGCATTATTGGCTTCCTGCTCCATACAGGGCTTGGAAATGCCTGGTCACTAAACAACTTCCCCCGCTGATCGTATGGCTGAGAACTTGGAAGGGGCCATCTCCAGGCCTGGGGCAGAGACATCAGCCTGGTGCCGGGCCTGAGGCCAGGTGTTCCTCATCTTTCCAAGTGCCATACCGGGCACAGTTCATGAGCAGGGTCATAGCAGTCACGTCACATGGTACTAGCTTCTGTCTGGGCAGCTGGCGCCACCTCGATAGGTTCCCTTCAATCCTAACTGATGCACCCGCTCCCGCCCCTCCCACAGAGCGGGAGACTGTCCCCCACGGTGGCTGCCTCTCTTCTACTGGCTTCTCTTCTCCTCGCCTCTGGAGGGAATAGACTTGCATGAGCCACGTCCCAAGCTAAAGGGTCATTCCTGCTTTACACAGGACCAATTCGGTGCATGCAAATGTGGAGTGCGTGGATGGTTCATGGTAGCAGTCGCAGCTGCTGCTGGTGAATGGTCAAACTCCCAGTCCATAGATCCAGTAGAGGGAAGAGTAGCAGGGCTGCCTAGGGAAAATGTCTCATCGCTGGGGCGAAAGAGGGGCTGGATGCCTCACAATGGACATAGGCCCTTTATTCAGCACTGGGGTGGATTCCCTGGTCAGGGCACTTCCTCCCCGTTGCAACGTAGCCCTAGATTTTTTAAAAAATCATTTGCATAATAATATTTTTTCCTTGTTGTGGGAAGAAGAAACACCCCCATAGTCTCCTTGTGGGGGCTGGAGCTCGACTAAGAGAGGAGAGCTACTGCCAGACCTAGGACAAGAGCTGGGTGGTTGCAGCCCATTTCAGAGTGGCCAGGTCCTCGCATCACCATGAACCTGCGACTTCCAGAGACCTCCGTGACATTCTCTGCTTCAGCCTCTGGGGCTGTGGGACTCTGGGGCTGGCAGCCAGCGGGGCTCTGGCAGGGTTCCAGTGACCGGCGACAGCTTCGTGCGGGGCGGATGGAGGGGAGACGCCTCAGGCGAGTGGCTAGGGATGTCCCGTTTTCTCTTTGGGAAATATGGTCACCCTGCAGCTCCCAGCTGCCGCGGGCAGAGTGGGAACCCTGCAGCTTCCAGTCACCACGGCAGCGGGGGGAAACCGTGGAGCTGCAGCAGCAAAAGTCACAGACAGCTCACGGCTTCCGTGACTTTTTGTTTATTGCCCATGACGGGTCCGTGCCTTTTACTAAAAATAATCGTGACAAAGTCTTAGCCTTGGTGATGATATTGACTCCATTGTTGGGAGTCTCAGCTGGGAGGCCAGTAACTGAACAGGCCACGGAGACTGAGCCCACGCTCTTCGCCCAGGGGGAACTCCCTTCCGGCTCAAGGTTGAGCCCGGTTGGGCAGCCAGCGCTGGGCTCTGCGTGTCTGGGTTGCTGGAAGGGCTGCGTCAAGGAGCTCATGGTGGCACTTTTCAAGACGACAAAATCCTTCCTTGGGGAGAGACCCTGCCAGAGAGCTGAGCTGCAGAGAGGGCCCCTACGATTCAGATGCATCTGAACAGCAGGGGAAGATACATGTGTAACCCACTGCTGAGTGATGTTATGGGTCTCCTTCTTTGTTCAATTCATAGAGGACATGAGTCTGCTACTGAGCCACTAGGGAGGCCTAATTCTTTAGCTCAAGCCATAGCAGCTTGTGCTTTTAGCTCTGGACTGTTCCCAGGTCAATTCCCCATGTGCCAGCCAAGATGATGGCCGTCACACATGGAAAGCAGACATAGTGAAGAGAGGACTAGCAACATAAGGCAACTGCTCATGGGGAGTATGTGTATCCTCCAGCCAGTACATAAGAACGGCCATGCTGGGTCAGACCAATGGTCCATCTAGCCCAGTATCCTGTCTTCTGACAGTGTCAGATGCTTCAGAGGGAATGAACCGAACAGGGCAATTTTGAGTGATCCATCCTCTGTTGTCCTCGCCCAGCTTCTGGCAGTCCGGGGTTTAGAGACACCCAGAGCATGGGTTTGCATTCCTGACCATTTTGGCTAATAGCCATTGATGGACCTGTCCTCTATGAACTTCTTTCATTCTTTTTTTGAACGCTTATACTTTTGGCCTTCACAACATCCCCTGGAAACAAGTTCCACAGGTTGACTGTATATTGTGTGAAGAAGTACCTCCTTTTGTTTGTTTTAAACCTGCTGTCTATTAATTTCATTGGGTGACCCTTGGTTCTTGTGTTATGTGAAGGGGTAAATAACACTTCCCTATTCACTTTGTCCACCCCATACTTGATTTTATAGCCCTCTATCATATCCCCCCTTAGTTGTCTCTTTTCTAAACTCAGCAGTCCCAGTCTTTTTCATCTCTCCTTGCATGACAGCTGTTCCATACCCCTAATCATTTTCATTCCTCTTCCCTGAACCTTTTCCAATTCTAATATATCTTTTTTGAGATGTGGAGATCAGAACAGCATGCAGTATTCAGGGTGTGGATTGATAGGATGGAATTATATTTTCTGTTTTATTATCTATCCCTTTCCTAATGGTTCTTAACATTGTGAACGTTTATGATTGCCACTGCACATTGAGCAGATGTTGTCAGAAACCTACCCATGGTGACTCCAAGATCTCTTTCTTGAGTGGTAACAGCTAATTTAACAGCTCCAAAACATTTGTTAGTCTATAAGGTGCCATAGGACTCTTTGTCACAGCTAATTTAGGCCCCATCATTGTATATGTATAGTTGGGATTATGTTTTCCAATGTGCATTACTTTGTATTTATCAACATTGAATTTCATCTGCCATTTTGCTTCCCAGTCATTCAGTTTACTGAGATCCCCTTGTAACGCTTTGCAGTCAGCTTTAGACTTGACCAGCTTGAATAATTTTGTATTATTTGCAAATGTTGCCATCTCACTGGTCACCCCCTTTATGATGACTTATGACTATGACAGTGTGTGTTATGTTCTGGAGGTGGATTAGAAAGATCACTCCTTCATGAAGAAGATTCATTCATTTGCACGAGCAGAAGGGATCTGCCTTTGAAGCCCAGCTCCAGACATAGACTATCAAGTGATGGCATGGTTAACCAATGGAACACAAGACAGAAGCACTGCTTCACGTGAGAAGATCCTCTTTGACTGAGCATAAACTGAAGGGTACCGAGTTATTGGCTGGGTACCGAGTCATCCTTTTGTCGGTGGCACATACAGCACAAGAAAAGTTCACATTCAAAAGCAATGCTGACAACTATAGGGCTGGCCAAACATTTTTCATTGAACCTGTTTTTGGATGGAAAATTGGGTCTTCAACACATCAGAAATTGTTCTCAATAAAGTGTCTGCTTTCCTTGGAAAAGCTCAGCTTTTTGACAAAAAATGCCTGGCCCAGAATTGAAATATT
Source organism: Macrochelys suwanniensis (assembly GCA_033296515.1). Taxonomy (NCBI): domain Eukaryota; kingdom Metazoa; phylum Chordata; order Testudines; family Chelydridae; genus Macrochelys; species Macrochelys suwanniensis. The sequence continues at coordinate 335,788,682 of CM065775.1, forward strand.
TCCATTCTGAAATGGTGCCTCATTCCCAATGATGCATCTGAGTTATCGTTTGAGTGGTTCATGAGCCCGATTTTCTCCACGGGCTGGGGTCTTCAGCCAGACTTCACCTCCTGCGATGCGACACGGTCATGAGACAGCCATGGTGCACTGCCTCCCGTCACCAGCAGATGGGAGATGTGCTCCATCCAGGGAGCCGGGCCTGTCAATAAGAAAGAGCTTGAGATGCTCAACCCATAACTTCCATGAGGCACCATGGTGGCATTTCAGACTCGAAATACTTCCGTTTTCAATGTTTTCACCCAAAACTCACAAAGTTCTATGGAAACCCCGCCCCCTCCGGTTTCTGACCAACGCTAGATGAATGTACAGACGCTGTCTACAGAGGAGGCCTATGAGGGGGTTGTTGGCGCTGTCAAACTGAACCCTTTGGCCCATGCAGTGGGGCCCGGTGCTGACAGCACGGTCTCTGCCCTGCTGTAATGGAACCATGCCGTCCCCAGCTCCTTCCTGAACAACACTGTGCAGTTTGCCAAGCTGCCATAAGCCAGCTCACCATCCTGGTTGAGACCATCTCCCCTCTGCCTCCCTTCCTTGCCAACGAGAGGGACGGGATATTAGCGTCTGCATCCGCAGTCACTGAAATGGCTAATTGCAAGGGAACCGTCTCAGGCCATTACCCCTGGCAACGGGCCATTAAACCCTTCCTCAAAGGGTCGGCAGCAGTGACTGATGGCGGCAGGTTTCGGCCCTTGGGCTGCACTCGTTCCTAGCTGGCAGCGAACGGAGGGACGGGAAAAGGGGGATAGACAATCAATTATTCATGATGCAGCGGGCAGGGGGAGACCCTTTTATGATTTGCAGGGGGGGGCACTTATTTCTCTCATAGACTCATAGACTCTAAAGTCAGAAGGGACCATTATGATCATCTAGTCTGACCGCCTGATGCATCCCATTAAACAAGGGTGGGTGTGGGATAATGTGTGAGTTGCTTGAGGCCTAGACGTCTCTCGTCAGAGAGCCACGGGGGGCGGGGCGGGAGGGTGCAGTGTTGCTGACACACTCGTTACCATCGTGATTTCAGAGCAATCTCACGAGCAAACTGGCAAATTTTGCCTCAGCCCCCTCCACTTTTGGCCACTACGGGCTCCAGCAGCCTCCAGTTCCAGGGCATCTTTGTGCCATACACAGGGCAAAGCCGGCGCAGCCAGGTGGACCCGCCTCTTTCCCAGATCAGCAGCATCAGCCTCGCTGGAACCCGCCTCGGGGGAGTGGATAACTCAAGGGGGGGGGGGTGCCCGAGTCTTCCAGGAAGGAGCCAGGAGAGCTGTGGTTTGTGGGAAGGGGCAGAGGAGGGTTGAGGGGAGCTAATGCTTGAATTCTTGCGTGTGCACTTACACTTGAATCAGCAATGGTTCTCATCACACACACACACACACACATACGCACATACGCGCGCACGCTGGGGGAGCCCCAGATCTAGGAAACAGACTGCAAACCAGGGCTTATTACGATGATGTTAATTTTCTGATTGCCAATCCCAGGACCGTGCTCATAATTTTATGGGACACTGACTCATGATATTTGAACTCTCGGGATTTGGCCATTCAAGCATGTTAGCTCAGGAGAAACGGCACAATTTGGGATGGGGTATGGGGTTCTGCTGAAGAGTTTTTCATGGCAACACAATAAATTAGTAGCACAGCTCTAGGAATAGAACCCAGGTGACTGTGAGCGAATGCACCCCTCTATTTGTATCCTGCACACGGCTGTAGTGAGCTTTGTACCGAATACACCTTGTAAGGTGTCTTTTGAAAATGAATAACTCACTGGTCAATAATCATGATGAAATGTGTGTAGCAACGTTGTATGCAAAGTTATGAACATAAGCTGAAATCATGACTGACGTGTTTACCAGGCAAGTCGGGGAGGGGATGAATCTGTTTCTCAAAGACAAAGAACAAGCTGACGCTTCTAGTCAGATGTCATCAAAGCTGGAGGGTCATCACCTATCAAGTGGCCACTATTTGCAAAGGAACGGAGGTGGGGGGAGGCGGGGAACAGGAACAAAGAGATCTGCATCTTAGCAAACAACAGCATAGGACTTCTTTCGCCAGGAGACTCCATGACTCCAACCTCACAGTGGGAATGACCTTTATCTAGGGGTAACCCTCAGAAAATGCATTTCAAATGGGGACTGGATCACATGACTTATGAGGAGAGGCTGAGGGAACTGGGATTGTTTAGTCTAGAGAAGAGAAGAGTGAGGGGGGATTTGATAGCTGCTTTCAACTACCTGAAAGGGGGTTCCAAAGAGGATGGATCTAGACTGTTCTCAGTGGTACCAGATGACAGAACAAGGAGTAATGGTCTCAAGTTGCAGTGGGGGAGGTTTGGTTGGTTTTTAGGGAAAGCTTTTTCACCGGTAGGGTGGTGAAGCACTGGAATGGGTTACCTAGGGAGGTGGTGGAATCTCCTTCCTTAGAGGTTTTTAAGGTCAGGCTTGACAAAGCCCTGTCTGGGATGATTTAGTTGGGGTTGGTCCTGCTTTGAGCAAGGGGTTGGACTAGATGACCTCCTGAGGTCCCTTCCAACCCTGAGATTCTATGATTCTATGACTGGACTATAAAGTGAGGTGCGAAAACACCCCAAGGGCTCTCTCCCTATTTACCTCTCTTTCTTTTTCACCTAATATGACAAAAGAAGCAGCCATAGGACTTAGGTAGAGATCCTGACCTGAAATTTGGTCACCCAATTGCTGGAAACCAGTGGTAAGAATTTCATCTAGTTTGTTAAGTTTTAGCTCTAGAAAGCATATTCTCTTTCTCATGTCACCATTTCTGACTTTTATGCCTTGTGCTTGTACTCACTTAAAACCTGTCACCGGGTAGTTAAATAAACATGTTTTATTCTTTAATCAAAATTAATCCAGTGCTGTGAATTGTGTGGGTAGCTCCATTTAGAGTAGCAGACTGTTGTATCTTTATCCACTTAGCAGGGCAATGGACCAACTGTATCTGGACTGCCAGGAGAGGGCTGAACAGCACAGAACACACATTTTGGGAGAAAATCTAGGACTGGGAGTGTGTTGAGGTCACTCTGCAAGTAGTAACCAAGGCTGGTGGAAGCCAGAGTATGGCTGGTTGCTGACAGGCTGCTGGGGTCAGAGTTGCTGGACCAGGGCCGTGGCTAGACACAGACACTCAAGGTGCGACCTGCATGCTGTCTGGCTGCTTGTGAGGAGCCCAGATTGGGAGCTACAGCAGCAAAGCATTATAAGGGACTCCAGGTTGCAAGGCAAGGGTGACACAGCTCCTCACTGGTCTGGATTGTCATAATGATGTGACTCCCAGCTCCCTGGTTTAACCGCTAGGCCACATGTTTGTCTGTGTAAATCATTTCCCTCTTCCGGTGTGCGTTTGTGTGTGTGAGCCTGCTTGTGCGTGCCCACTACTGCCCTCTTGTGTGTGTAATATGTCAGAGTTATGCTTCATGCACTTCAGCCCCTCTGCTGGCTACCTTAATGGGGGCGTTCCCTTTAGTGGGGTGAAGGCAAATAGGGTTGCCTAGTGTCACTGTTGTCTGTAACTGTGTGTGTGAGTGTAGCAACTGGTTTGGGGCGGAGGATATGACCAGCAGCTAACTGAAAGGCCATTGGGTATAAGCAATAAAACGCGGCCACTTCCACTACCTTAAACCACGACGAAGCTGAGGGCCCCTGGACCATAGCTGCAGAGAGAGCAAGGTGAATTGAAGTGAAAACCCCACCAGCGACTCCTTGAACATCCACACAGTATGAAATATCAACCGAGATGGCTAGACTTACCAGCAGCAGGAAGTGGCAGAAATCTCAGGCGAGCGGTTGTCCTTGGGAGACTGCTCGCCCCGACATTGCAGTCTAGAATTTTGCAGCTGGTTGAATTATTTAACATCTTTAATTTATTCCACAAATTTAGCCCATCTCGGTTTTTGGCCAGGCTGTGAATTAGCCAGCACATTTGTACGAACTTATTTGTTACTTGCGATTATTCAAATACTTGTGTGAATAAACATTGGCATATCGATTGTTCATCAATCAGGCTGTTGTGTTTGCTCTTTGTGCTGTGTGATTGGCTTCCTAAGTCACATGGTGCTATTTCTGTCCCTTGATTGGATGGCCCTTTTCCTCTTTGGAAACATTCGTTATCACTTGGATCCATTATGTGAATACTGCACAAGAGCTTTCCCCCATGGCCACAAGGGCATATCTGGTGCCACTGCTCGTGGGGATATTTACAACGAGTGATATTCACAACCCTTTCTACAAACAATCCTGTCAATAGGAACTCGCGCGAAGGCTCACAAATAAAAGGGGCCATGAGTACAAATGGAAGCAACGAGGGGGCTTTGTCGAGTGTTAAGGAGGCTCTTTCAGTTAAGGCAGTGGATGGGACTCAGAGCTGGTTTCAGATCTATGGTTTGTCACATGTTTCCTGTGTAAGAGGTTCCCCACCAGTAAAGTAGGACTACTGATCTTTCCTTTGTCTTGTCCATTTTGGCTGTAAACTCTGCAGGGCAGGGACTGTGTGCATGTACAGCACCTGACACAATGGGGGTCTGATCTCTATCAGGCCCTCCAGCAGAGGGTGACCATATGTCCCGTTTTGGCCGGGACAATCCCTTTTTTAAGCCCTGTTCTGGCCATCCCGACTTTTTTGGCAAAACTGGGCATTTGTCCCTTTTGCTCTTGTATCTGATGATCAGTTGGCAAGGGCAAAAGGGACAAATGCCCAGTTTTGCCAAAAAAGTGGGGTGCGACCTGTACTGGGGCATGGAGGAACGTGCGGAGGGGTGGGGGAAAGAGGGCAAGAGGCAATGCCAACCCTGCGCAGGAGGGAGGGCTTAGGAGAGTGGCTCAGGCCAGGCCAGCCTCCCGTGGGTGGGCAGCAGGGAGTCTTGGGCTGGCCCCGCATGCAGGGGGTAGAGGGGAACCTCGGGCTGGCCCCAAGCAGGCGGGCAGCAGGGGGGGCTTGGGCCGGCCCTGCACGTGGGGGCAGGGCGGTCCTTGGGCTAGCACCGTGCAGTGTCCCATTAAAATATGGTCTCCATAGTCCAGCACTACTGCAACACACATTTTAATACTGTATCATTTCCACGAATATTCCCCAGGCACCTTTTTGTTGAATGAACCCAGATCTGGGTGCGTGTCAGCTCTCACTTTACTTGAGCCAGTCTTGGAGCCGCCTGATGCGTAGACACCATCAGCCAACACGCCATCGTTTGTCTGAGGCCCGCTAATTCTATTGACTTCAGTGGAGTTAATTACCACAGTGTGAATGCTTGAGCCGGACCCAGGTCTCCATCTGATGGTGCCATGCTTTCCTCTGCAATCCTGGGCTGTTGCTGGTGGTCTCTGGACGATATGTTTGATAGTTTACAGCCTGAGCTAACGGGGATTTTAATTGGTTTTAATTTTTGAAACAGGAAGATTCATGTCTCCTTTAAGACTCTGCAATAGGTTAACAGGCCTTCCCATCCTGTTCCTCATGCCAGAGCCGCAGGGGCTACCATGCAATTAACCAGCGACTGCACTGCTGAGACCAGATTGCATTAAAGATAAACAGATGTGAGCAGATAAAGCGGCCGAAGGAATCTGAGCCTTGTGTGTCTTATCTCTTAAAGTGCTCAATAGATTCTCAAACCCAAAGTTCAAATAGCAGTCACAGCCCTGCAGTATCTCATGCCATGATGTTTATTAGGTTCTGCTGCTGGAGATCTCAGCCCATTAAACTCACCAGGTGAATGAGAAGGTCAGTGGTTTGAAGGGGAAGGAGGAGTTATGTTCCTGTCTGGTTTTTCTGATCAGCGCTTCCCCTCCTCTAGGGAAGTTAGATTGTACTGTGCCTATACTGTCTGTTGCGTGGCCATGGTGAAGGTCACTGGCAGCCATCTTGTTATCTGGCAGCCATCTTGGTATCAGCCACTTGCTGAGATGGTTCTGGTATCGTCAGGCCATGATGCTGCTAGGATGGCTTGAAGGGCTGGGAGAAGGTACTGGAATCACATTATTGTCCAGGGGAGAAGAACTCAAGAGTCCATGATTGCATTTTGTTTCTCACTAGGCTTTCGGTGGCCAGGGCCCCTTTGGTGAACTCGCCCTGGCGTGGCGCTCAGAGCCGCTGGCTTGGACTCTCCCTGTTGGGGTCAATTGGAGGTAGCACACTCTCTCTCCCCAGCTGGGAGAGGTACTGTACTGGCTAACTCACTAGGTGTCCACCCCAGCCTGCTCCTCACACTGATGCCATAGGGGTTACCCTGCAATTAATCAGTGAAGTGGGAAGTAGCCTTTCCAGAGCTGAGGCCCCTGACTTCCCCAATCCCCTATCAGGACTGTCCCCTGACAGGTCCCCCAGGACTCCTACGCCTATCCAACACACCCTGTTCCCCGTTCCCTGACTGCCCCCCTCCAAACCTCCACCCCATCCAACTGCCCCCTGCTCCCCGCCCCCTTACCATGCCATTCAGAGCATCAGGACTGGCATCTGTGCCACCCAGCCGGAGCCAGCCACACTGCCCGGCAGGATCTTGCAGCCCCGCCACCCAGATTGCTGGCAGCACGGCGAGCTGAGGCTGCTGGGGCAGGGGACAGCAGGGGAGGGGCAGGGGCTAGCCTCCCTGGCCAGGAGCTCAAGGGCCGGGCAGGATGGTCCCGCGGGCCGGATGTTTCCCGCGGGCCATAGTTTGCCCACCTCTGGTTTAGCTTCTATTTAGACTTGCAGTAATGTCCCCTGGGCACAGACTCTTACCTGTGGGCACCGTTGTTCTTAGAACTAACAGTGGCCACGCAGTGACCTATCGGTCCTCTCATTCTTCTCATGCAGAAGTATGAAGGCAATGCCAGACCTTTCAGCCAGAAGGCTCTGAAGACAAGAGAGGAGGATTGTCATCCATAGCTAAGGGATGCGGGAGCAGAAGTCCCAGCACCATCCAATCCTAAATAACCCTGGCAAATTTGAAAATGTCCCTTATATCTACATAGATCAACCATCATTGACATGCAGCCACTTCTGGGCTGGCATAGAGGAGCGCCAGCAACAACACCGGGTTGGGAGTGAAGAACGCTGTAGCCATCTGAAACGGCTGGATCTTGAAGAGCCGCAAGCGATCCCATGAAAACTCCAGCAGCACCGCGTCCCTTAGCACACTGCTGGGACGCTGGGCCAAGTACTGTCTCAGAATGTTCTCAACGGGCTGTGGGGATTTGTTGTCAACACCTACAGCACCCAGAGTTTTCCTTGGTGCTCTCCCAAATACATAATAGCCAAGGCTCACCATGCTGTGTCCTGAGGTTGGCCTATACCCTTTGAGATAACACTCAAGTCTTTCCCCTGCTGATCAGGCAGTTTGGACATCCTTAACGAGCCACTTCCTTTCTTTTATCCTCTGTCTTTGGAGTCAAATGAAAGTATTCAATAGGCAACTTCCCTCCTCTCCCCTTTATTCCCTCTCTCCGACATGCAAGCTGGGATTTTTTGCCAAAGTAATCTAAGCTTTACAGGACTGCTACTCTCAGGCTATTTCAGCTATTCCATTGGCATCTCCTAGCCAGATTTATCTCCACGGCTATTCAGTGCCTCCTGATAGCATTGTCCTTCTGCTAATTGAAATTCAGTCCAAAGGAAGAAACATGAACATTTTCCAAAGAAACAACAACAAAAAACCCTAAGCAAGCCTTCGAGGTGACCCCCCCAGACAAGAGCCACCACAATGGCTCTCACCCCTCCCCTCCGGCTGACTTTCCTAGGAGGCAGAATTATCGAAAGTTACACGGCGTAATCTTGCTAATTAAAGGAGTTTATATGCATCCGAAAGACCATGAAGCTGATCACAGGGAACAATCCTATCTGTACCACGCATTTCTGCTGGGGTTAGCCCAGACATATGCAACTATTTAATATCTGAGTGACTTTAATCTCATTTTTCCAGATGTTTTGCCTATCAGCTTTGTCGGCTCTAATTCACAGCTCCGTTGTTTGCTGACCTTGCAATTTTCTTTCTCTTTCCTTCCCAAAGATTTTAGCATGTGAGTTGCAGAGTGCGTTCGAAAGTGCACCCTCCCTGGTATAATGCTGTTTAGCCATTGCTGGAGAAGGACTCTTAGGAAGGGGAAATATTTGTAATGCGTGGTCAGATGACCATCTCTACCTCTTGAGTCTGCAAACCTGAGAGAGGGATCTTGCACAAACACACTGAAAGCCAACCAAGTGAAACCCTAGCACTTACCTTGCAATAAATATTTGAAAGTCTCCTGCCTTTTTTTCACGCACTCAAATGAAGGAATTTCCTTGTGTCCGTCTTGACATCACGTCTGCTGGGAAGCATCAATAAAATAGTGGCTCCCAGAATGGAGGCTAGCACCGGTCAAAGTCATGGAGACAATGAAACAGTGAGAGAGACTTTTTTTATTAAGGCAAAACAAGGTCTAACAGATGGAGGATAATGCCAATCCAGAATTAAGGTGGGCTGTTTAACAGTGAGTGTAAGTAACCATTGTTACTGAAGGTCATGATGGTTTCAGCTTCATTAGGCATCTTTGAAACAAGTCTGGATACCTTTCTACACAAATATATTCTAGCTCGGCCAGAAGTGGTGGGCTTGCCACAGGAATCTCTGGGTGAAGTTCTCTGGCCTGTGTTACACAGGAGGTTGAATGGGATGAGCATAATCTGGCTTTAAAATCTATGGACCAGAGATTCAGCTGGTGCAAATTGTCAGACCTACACTGAAGCCAGTGGAATGCCCTCCGCTGGTCTAACTTGCGAAACTGCCTCAGGTCGTTTCTCTAGGACTCTGTAGAGCCCACACTACAGTAAGAGCTTCACCCTCCCTGGGGCAGAGCACGGCAGCCCTGCTCCAGCAAAGCAATAACGCACATGCATAACTTTATGCACTTGGGAGAAGTATAAAAATATTGTTCAGGCATGCAGGAGTGAAATTAGGAAGGCCAAATCACACTTGGAGTTGCAGCTAGCCGGAGATGTTAGGAGTAACAAGAAGGGTTTCTTCAGGTATGTGAGCAACAAGAAGAAAGTCAAGGAAAGTGTGGGCCCCTTGCTGAATGAGGGAGGGAACCTAGTGACAGAGGATGTAGAGAAAGCTAGTGTACTCAATGCTTTTTTTGCCTCTGTCTTCACAGACAAAGTCAGCTCCCAGGCGGCTGCAGTCCGCAGCACGGTATGGGGAGGAGGTGACCAGCCCTCTGTGGAGAAAGAAGTAGTTCGGGACTAGTTAGAAAAGCTGGACGAGCACAAGTCCATGGGGCCAGATGCACTGCATCCGAGGGTGCTAAAGGAGTTGGCCGATGTGATTGCAGAGCCATTGGCCATTAGCTTTTTTCCAGTCATCCGGGACCTCCCCCGATTGCCATGATTTGTCAAAGATAATGTAGTGCCAATCTTTAAAAAAGGGAAGAAGGAAGATCCGGGGAACTACAGGCCAGTCAGTCTCACCTCAGTGCCTGGAAAAATCATGGAACAGGTCCTCAAGGAATCAATTCTGAACCACTTAAAGGAGGGGAAAGTGATCAGGAACAGTCAGCATGGATTCACCAAGGGCAAGTCATGCCTGACTAACCTAATTGCCTTCTATGATGAGATAACTGGCTCTGTGGATGAGGGGAAAGCAGTGGATGTGCTATTTCTTGACTTTAGCAAAGCTTTTGATACGGTCTCCTACAGTGTTCTTGCCAGCAAGTTAAGGAAGTATGGGCTGGATGAATGGACGGTAAGGTGGATAGAAAACTGGCTGGATGGTCGCGCTCAACGGGTAGTGATCAATGGCTCCATGTCTAGTTGGCAGCCGGTATCAAGTGGAGTGCCCCAAGGGTCGGTGCTGGGGCCGGTTTTGTTCAATATCTTCATCAACGATCTGGAGGATGGTGTGGACTGCACCCTTAGCAAGTTTGCAGATGACACTAAACTGGGAGGAGTGGTTGATACGCTGGAGGGTAGGGACAGGATACAGAGGGACCTAGACAAATTAGAGGATTGGGCCAAAAGAAATCTGATGAGGTTCAACAAGGACAAGTGCAGAGTCCTGCACTTAGGACGGAAGAATCCCATGCACTGCTACAGACTAGGGACCGAATGGCTGGGCAGCAGTTCTGCAGAAAAGGACCTAGGGGTTACAGTGGACGAAAAGCTGAATATGAATCAACAGTGTGCCCTTGTTGCCAAGAAGGCTAACGGCATTTTGGGCTGTATAAGTAGGGGCATTTCCAGCAGATCGAGGGACGTGTTTATTCCCCTCTCTTCGGCACTGGTGAGGCCTCATTTGGAGACTGTGTCCAGTTTTGGGCCCCACACTACAAGAAGGATGTGGATAAATTGGAAAGAGTCCAGCAGAGGGCAACAAAAATGATTAGGGGGCTGGAGCACATGACTTATGAGGAGAGGCTGCGGGACCTGGGATTGTTTAGCCTGCAGAAGAGAAGAATGAGGGGGGATTTGATAGCTGCTTTCAACTACCTGAAAGGGGGTTCCAAAGAGGATGGATCTAGACTGTTCTCAGTGGTAGAAGATGACAGAACAAGGAGTAATGGTCTCAAGTTGCAGAGGGGGAGGTTTAGGTTGGATATTAGGAAAAACTTTTTCACTAGTAGGGTGGTGAAGCACTGGAATGGGTTACCTAGGGAGGTGGTGGAATCTCCTTCCTTAGAGGTTTTTAAGGTCAGGCTTGACAAAGCCCTTGCTGGGATGATTTAGTTGGGGTCGGTCCTGCTTTGAGCAGGGGGTTGGACTAGACACCTCCTGAGGTCCCTTCCAACCCTGAGATTCTATGATTCTATGATTCTATGATTGGGTCATGCTAGTGAAGCCAATGCCCAATGGCACTGCTCACCTGCTTAAAGTTAAGCACATGCTTAACGTATGTGCTTTGCTGGACCAGTTTGCTTCACAAATCCTACCTGAGCGCGTCCTCCGATTTGGATTTGTCCCTCACAACGGCGTGTTGCCGGAGGATTATTTCACAGATGGCCCTGGAGGCAGGGAGAGGTTGTGTGACTTGGCCAGGGTCACACAGGACCCTCGGAGGCAGATGTGAGAAGGCAACTCAACGATCTCTGCCCCAAGCCCTCCCTCCCTCCCCCAGCCAGGGCTGAGACATTCTTGTCACTAATCTTTGCTTGAGCGAGAACAAGAGATTTTGAAAACTGCCAAGGGGAGCCGGCTGCCTAGCGGCCACTCCGCCAAATGGGAATCGGGCAACTAAATTCTGTAGGTGGCCATAAAAACCTCAGTCTAGCTCAGTAGCATGACACTGGGACAACCACCCCCCCACTGCAATTTGCTTTTAATCCTTTGAAAAATGTACTGCCAGGGGCTGAACTATTCCATGTTTGGTCTTGGCGAAGTGATGACCCTCCCCATGTCAGACTAAGCACACCGGCGCCCTCGCTGCTTGTTTGGCATTAGGCACTTCCTGGAGCCCAGGGTCCCACCCAGAGGGTTCAGTGGGCTTGTGCTCAGGTAGCCAGTCTGGGCTGACACCCGCGCTGCACCCTGCCGTTCTACGCACACGAGCTCACGCAGAGCTAGTACCTGGCTGCGTGCCCGGGCGGGGCGGCACGCTCCCAGCCGCAGTGTAGCCAGACCCAGAGAGGGGAGCCTTTCTCGATGGCCGTAAGAACTTTTTAGCACCAGCTTTCCCCGCTAACCACACGCTCAGAAATGGCCGCCCCTGTGCGCTGAAACAACTCAGCCTGGGGCACAGGCCCAGCAGGGAAAAATTTCAGCCCGCGGCACCATCCTGCCTGGCCCTTGAGCTCCCGGCCAGGGAGGCTAGCCCCCCGCCCCTCCCCTGCTGTCCCCCGCCCCCACAGCCTCAGCTTGCCGTGCCGCCAGCACTCTGGGCGGCGGGGCTGCGAGATCCGGCCGGGCAGCGTGGCTGGCTCCGGCTGGGTGGCACGGATGCCAGGCCTGCTGCTCTGAGTGGCATGGTAAGGGGGCGGGGGAGCAGGGGGCAGTTGGATGGGGTGGAGGTTTGGAGGGGGGGCAGTCAGGGGACGGGAAACAGGGCATGTTGGACAGGCGTAGGAGTCCTGGGGGACCTGTCAGGGGGCGGTGGTGTGGATAGGGGTTGGGGAAATCAGGGAACATGGAGCAGTGGGGGTTGGATAGGGGGAGGGATCCTGGGGGGGTAGTTGGGGGGGTGTCCCAGGAGGGGGCGATCAGGGGATAACGATCGGGGGAGGTTGGATGGGTTGGGGGTTCTGAGGGGAGCAGTCAGGGGGCGGGGAGTGGGAGGGGGCGGATAGGTGGTGGGGGCTGTTTGAGGAGGCACAGCCCTCCCTACCTGGCCCTCCATACAGTTCTCAGCAACAGAAGCGAGTCCCTTCTAACGGGAAGTGCTGGGCACCTCCGCGCTGCCGCTGTCTTTTTTCAATGGCGCGAAACAACCCGCAAGAGCAGCCGGTTCACGCTCCCCACCGCACCTGGGTTGCAGAACGGCTCGGTTAAACGTGCAACTCTTGTGAAACGTGAGTCACTTTGCTCCAGTGAGCAGGTCGCTGACTTTGCCGGCCCCAAACCGGCACAGATAGCTACTAATAGCCCTTGAGGGCCAAATTCTTCCATCCGTTCTCAGCCCAACCGCCTTTTGCAGGGCCTGGGCCTTTTGCCTACGAGCTTGTCTACACAGGGACACTCAGGAGAGCCAAGCATGTGAATGTAAAGTGGAGTAGTTCAATCACTACGTGGACTCTCTTGTTCAATATTAAAGTGCCTCCCCCTTTGCTTTAGCTTAAGTGGCTCAAAGAACAGCCTGAAGAGCTCGGGATTTGGGCCTGCAGAGAAACGCCCGCCTGCCCTTCATGCCCCTCGGGGTGTACAAACATTCCAGGCCCGAGCCTGGTTCCACACAGGTGTGGCACCGGTGACTTTAGTGGGGGGGTGCGCCTGATTTCTGCCAGTGCACGTGTGAGGAGAATCAGCCCCTCAGGCTTGGCACCAGGTCTGGCATCCGCGCAGCCATTTCCAGCCATGGCTAACCGCGGTAGTATCCAGCCAAGGCTTTTAAAAGGTGCTCATGGGCATGCGCCTTGCTCAGGGCCAGTGCGACGTCAGGGCTTAGTGGCCAGCCGGTTGTGACTGCTCTGGGGCAGTGGAGGGAGCAGTGCGGGCACCATAGTGCCCCCCCCCCCGACCCTCATGTATACAACACTTCAGTTAGGGTGGGCATTTGAAGAGGCAGCCTGACCTAGTGCATCGGGTGCTGGACAACCCAGCAGGAGACCCGGACTCTAACGCCCACTCTGCCCGGTGGAAGACCTGGAGTCTAGCGCCCCTTCTGCCCGGTGGGAGACCCGGAGTCTAGCGCCCGCTCTGCCCGGCGGGTGACCCGGAGTCTAGCACCCGCTCTGCCCGGCAGAAGACCCCGGACTCTAGCGCCCCCTCTGCCCGGCAGGAGACCCGGAGTCTAGCGCCCGCTCTGCCCCAGACCTGCTGGTCGACCTTGGGGAAGTCACTCGTCCTGTAGCCCCGACCACACTTTGCCGAGGTGACTGAACGCTCTTTGGAACAGGTGGCACAGAGGCAGGAGAGGAGACGGTCGTGGGAGGGCTGGGAGGGGCGTAGGGGGCTAAAGGAAAGGAATTTGGAGGAGTGGCATCTCCTATGTAACCACTGGGGCTGGAGCAGCAGTGGGGGGCAGGATGGCGGGAGCGACCGAGAGCAGACGATTTACAGCCCCCCCTCCTCCCCCCCGCCGCTCGGCTCCTGGTATCTGTTCTCTCAAACACAAAGCAGGCCCCTCTTGAGTTATGGGGCTATAATTCTATCGGGGGCAGGGGCTGAGCCGTGGTTTATGGCCTCGCCAGAAACCCTTGATGGCGTTCCAGCCCCGTAACGCACAGCTGCCTCTTCTGGATCTAATTCACTGGAGGCCTTTGATAGCGTAAGAGAGGCCCAGCCCGGCGCTGGGCCGTGCTCCCGCTGTCAGCCAGGCTGGGCAGACGCCAGCGGGGGAGCTGCTGGTGCGCGCGTGCTGCAGGCTTAGCTTGGGCCGCGACGGGAGCAAAGAGCACCAGGAGCCGTTCCTGTCATCGGCTCAGTGTTCGCAGCCCAGGGGCAGGGAGACCGGAGGGCTCCAGACCAGCCTTGGCTGCGCCAGGAATTCAGCGGGTGTAAATCAGTACGGGGCCACTGTCGTCAATGGCCCTACGCCAGCTGAGGCGCTGGCCCACCCCATGGGACTGTAAATTGGGCTGTTGGGTACACTCTGGTGAGACATTGGGCTAGGCCATGGCTGCCCACCATGCTGGTGTGCCGGTGTTAGCAGGGCTGAGTGCCGGCGCTCACCCCACCTTCTGAACCTGGCCGGGGCAGCGCCCCCAGAGGCTGCACCGAGGCGTTACAGGCTGAAAAAAGGAGGCTGAACAGAGGGAGTGGGGTGGGGGAATCCCCTTCCTGACCTATTAGCTGGCCGACCAGTTTCCCCTGGGTAGGGCTGGGAGGTGCATTGCTTAGGGCCATTCAAACAACCTGGGAAAATCCCTGGCTGGCGGGGTGAGACCTGGATGCCCTTACAGGTCAGCTTCTCTAGCAGCTAAACTGCTCCCAGGCATGTGCAGAAAGAGCAGGCCGTTGGGTTCCCGTCCCCCACCCTCCAGGGCTAGCCACAAACTCTACTTAGCAGCGCTCATCCTTTCACCCCCTTCGCCTCGGCCTAGTCACGCCGAGCTAGGCTGTGCATGTGTCAGTGACATTAAAACTCACTCGGCTGGCACTAGTGTGAGCCAGTGGTGTACGGCACAACCCCTCGGTGACTTCCTGCTTCCTCCAAACACTCCCTGTTGCAGGGTTGCCCTCTCGTAGGAATTTTCTCTCCGGTTGCCTTTCTGGGGGCTGGCCCCTTCCATTCGGCACTGAGACGCAGCTGTGCCCAAAACTGGCCATTTTGCAACTGGTTACTGTTGTTAGCTGCCTCCCCATCTCTTCCTGCTGGTAAGCACCAGCCTGATTTTACACTCGGCTCAACAGCTCATGAGAACAAACTCTCTTGAGCTGTTCCCAGCCAGTCCGGAAGGCAGCGGAACATCCTAGTTCATGGTATTTCTAATCTGTCCACATCCCTGGGCCTTGCTCATTGCTGCAGTATGGGATAAGAGTGCTGTCTCTTCCCATCCCGTGTCTCTTCCCAGCCCGCCATGCCAGGCTGATGACAGGGCACTGGTAGGTCATTTTGTATTGTATTATTGACGGGGAGATCGTGTATGGTGAGGCTTTGTCTCTGGAGGTGATAATGTTCATGAGGCCCTTTTCCTCTAGAGTTGATGGCAACTAGGAAATTCAAAGCAGCAGATAATGTGGGGTGGAAAAATGTTATGCTCCATTTATTTTAATGTGAGGCTCTGAGTTTTGGGCAAAGGTCCAGGTTAGTTCTTACTTCAGCCCCCGCCAAGGCGTACGTCTATTACAGTAGCACCTGGTTGGCCCAGCTGGGATCGGGCCCCGCTGTGTTAGGCGCTGTACATACATGCAGCGCGAGGCAGTTTTGAAGACATCGCACGTGGCGTAGTCAAGGCAGCCCGAGGGGCAGGGCGTAGAAGCACAGCGAGGGGAGTGAGTTGCTCCAGATCACCTGGCAGGCCTGTGGCAGACCTGCTGCGCCCCGGTGCTCTAGCCACTAGATTGCACTGCCTCACCGCGGATCAGGTTTGCTTCTCCTCCCTAGTGTGAGGAGAGACACGGGTGCTTGGCTAGGGCAGAGCAGGAAGCTCAGGGGCCCAGCCGGGCCTATCACAGTGCAGCAGCTCTGAGGGTCTGGCTCAGGCTAAATCATGAGCTATCCCCACCCCCTGATGTTTAGCACCAGCTTCACCTCCCCAAACAATAGCATGGGATGTGCTTAGGAAAATAAATCTGCAGCCCGACACCCCATCTACCTGTTAACAGGGGGACAAGAGGGAGCCACTCAGATACAAACCAGTATGTGTGTAGGCCAGCTGCCAGCAAAGGGCCGGCCACTAGCAAAGCCCAGAAGATCAAAGGAGCCCACCGAACCAGCCGCTAGGTCTCCCCTTGGGCCGTGCTTTACCCCGCGGCTGCTCGTCCCCATCCCCATCTCGGGGAGACTCGTGATGCAAGGCGGGGAGGGGCTCGGGCCTCGCAGGCAATCCACCGAAGGGTGTTCCCTCATACACCTGATGGGCAGCGAGTGGGCAGTGTCACTCAGCAGAGGGGGGGTGAGCTGGGAAAAGGAAAGGAACTCCCGCCGGGTTCTTAAAAGGCCCCTTCTCGGCTGACATCTGGGATTGCTGATGGTAGGGTGACCAGCCAGCAAATGTGAAAAATCAGGACACGGGGTGGGGGTGGGGGGTGAGGGGTAATAGGAGCCTATATAAGAAAAAGACCCCAAAAATCGGGACTGTCCCTATAAAATCAGGACATCTGCTCACCCTAGCTGATGGGCTGCAGACAACCTTCCAACCCCCCACTGCACGGCGTCCCCCCGACATAAGGGTAAAGCCCGGGCAGGCGCCAGCACGTTCTCGGGCTGATCCCAAACTGTGCAGCTCCCCAGGGATTAACGCCCGTCGCGGCCCTGCCCACGTCCCACGCCCGGGGCAGGGCGCGTTGCCGCAACCTGCCGCCTCTTACCGCAGCAGAGAGCAGCATGTGTATCTAACACCCCGCCCAGCCCCGCCAAAGCAAGACACGGCCCTGCGCACACGACGCCTCCTGGGGCAAGGACGGGAGAGCAACACGTGCCCGCTGGGCACGGCGCGTCGTGCTCTCCTGGGAGGCGGTCCGACACCGCGCTGATAAGCAGCTACAGAGAAGGGACCGGAGCGTGCCCGTTTGCCCATGTCATTTACTAGGGTTTCTCACGGACGCTGATGAACTTGGGCAGCGTGTCCTTGATGGCAGGCGTGTGGGCCCCAGCACTGCCGGGAAGCAGCTCACAGGCCCATCGCTGGGCACGGCTGTATCCCTGGCTGTGGGGCCGGACGCGCTGTCCGCCTGGCTCGTGGGGAGGGCTGCCAACGTGCTGATGGCAGAAAACGGAACCCCTTGCCCCACCCCTGACCGAGGCCCCGCCCCCTTTCCACTCCATCCCGCCCCCCCCTTCGTCGCTCGCTCTCCCCCACCCTCACTCACTCGCTCATTTTCACCGGGATGGGGCAGAGGGTTGGCGTGCGGGGCTGGGGGGAGGGCTCAGGCTCTGGGGTAGAGCCGAGGATGAGGGGTTTGGGGTGCAGGCGTGGGCTCCAGGCTGGGGCCGAGGGATTTGGAGTGGGGGTTGGGGTGCGAGGGGGGTGCAGGCTCTGGGGTAGAGCCGGGGACGAGGGATTTGGAGTGCAGGAGCGGGCGCCAGGCTGGGGCTGAGAGATTTGGAGTGGGGGTTGGGGTGCGAGGGGGGTGCAGGCTCTGGGGTAGAGGCGGGGATGAGGGGTTTGGGGTGCTGGCGTGGGCTCCAGGCTGGGGCCGAGGGGTTTGGAGTGGGGGGTTGGGGTGCGAGAGGGGGTGCAGGCTCTGGGGTAGAGCCGGGGATGAGGGGTTTGGGGTGCAGGAGCGGGCTCCAGGCTGGGGCTGAGAGATTTGGAGTGGGGGTTGGGGTGCGAGCGGGGTGCGGGCTCTGGTAGGGAGTTTGGGTGCAGGAGGCAGCTCAGGGCTGGGGGAGCCGCGGAGGAGTGCGGGCTCCGGCTGGCGCTTACCTCGGGTGGCTCCCAGGAAGCAGCAACATGCCCTGCCGGCTCCTAGGCACGGGGGGGGGGGGACAGGGGTCTCCGCGCGCTGCCCCCGCCCACAGACACCGCCCCTGCACCTCCCATTGGCCGCGGTTCCCGGCTGGCCGCAGCAGCCGGCTCTGCGCGGCTCCCCGAAGCGGCAGAGCCAACCAGACAGGCAGGCTGGACCAGAGCTTTAGGGCAGTAGCCAGAGCTTTAGGAGACCTGGGTTCAATGCCCAGCTCTGCTACAGACTTCCTGGGTGCCCTTGGGCAAGTCCCTTAGCATCTCCGTGCCTCAGGCCCACCGTGGGGTTGATAGTACTGTCCTATCTCGCTGGTGTGGTGGGAGGAAAAATACACCTACGTCTGTGAGGTGCTCAGACACAGTACTAATGGAGGATGGCAGAGAGCACCCTGCCATGTGCACGCTGCGTGCCCTGACCCACACCTATTGGGGGTGGTGACTTCCCCAGGGCTACAGGCTGCTGACTAGCCCGGCTGGGCAACATTTTGCACCTGAATCATTTATTTGCCCCCAAAAATGCCGCCTCGGGCGACCCGACGCTATTGGCAACGTTGACACACCTCATTTCAGCCATTCACAAGGCCAGAGAGGGGTGGGGTGGTGCTGCCCTCCCGCCAAGCTTTAGCCCAGTGTTTAGGGCACACAGCTGGGGTGTGGGAGCCCCAGATTTCATGCCCTGCTCTGGAACGGACCTACGGGGGACTTTTTGAGACACTGACAATTGTGAAAAAAATCAGATGGGGGTGACGGGGCGGGGGGTGGGGCCTGAATTGCTTTGAACCTGAACAATCACGTATCCATCCAGCTTTGCTAACTAGCC
Organism: Macrochelys suwanniensis; assembly: GCA_033296515.1. Lineage (NCBI taxonomy): Eukaryota > Metazoa > Chordata > Testudines > Chelydridae > Macrochelys > Macrochelys suwanniensis. The sequence continues at coordinate 335,807,233 of CM065775.1, forward strand.
CCAGCTGCTGCCTGACACAGCGCTCTCCCCCCGGCGCATACACACACCTGCCTTGTCACAGCCTGTGGGGCTCAGGCCGAGGGTGCCAGGGCCCGGGAGGGGCAGCCATTCAGCACCCGCTGAAGAATCAGTGGCATGATTTCCGGGGGCACCGTGACATTTCCTTTGCAGGCCCGCTTCTGCTCACCAAACGAGCCTGACCCCACTGAGCTCATTGTTTGCGGGTGGTGGGCAGGTGGCGGGGGTGCGTCCTGAGACGTGCCCCAGCCTTCTCGAGGTTCGATGCTGACAGCTGAGCTTAGCTGGGCTGCATTGGTGGTTTGTACCTTGGGGGCTGGGAGTTGTTGCCTCCTCTGGTCAGATGGCAACTGAGTTTGTTGACCATAGGGGCCCATTGCAAGACCATGGCTGACAAGACCCCAGCCCCAGCATGGGCAGCCTCACAGACCAAGCCACCTAATTCCACAGTGTAGTGGATTTGGGTCCACGCTTATAGGCGCTGCAAGCAGTAGCGTAGCTAGCGGGGGAGCGGCTGCTCCCCGAGCACATTTTCTAAAAGTGGCGCCTTTTTAATTTTTGAAAGGGTGGAGACCAGTGGACTCGGAGGTGGAGCGACAAAATAACGCAGGGGTCCCGCCGCTGGCCCCACCGAGAGCCCGCTGCTGGCCTGGGTGAAAGAACCCAGACTGGCAGAGGGCTGAGAGACCCCGGCTGGCAGGAGCCCGTGGGGGGAATCCTAGAGTGGCGGCTGGCTGAGCCGCTCAGCCCGTCCCGCTCTGGGATTCCCCCTGCGGGCTCCTGCCAGCAGGGGTCCTGCCGCTGGCCCCACCGAGAGCCTGCTGCTGGCCTGGGTGAAAGAACCCAGGCCAGCAGCGGGCTGAGAGAGCCCGGCTGGCAGGAGCCCACGGGGGGGAGCCCAGAGCGGGGCGGGCTGAGCGGCTCAGGTGTCTAAGCAGGTGTCAAGCAGGGGGCGAGGTAGGCCCAGGGGGGTGCAGCATTGCAGGGCCAGGGCACCCCCCATGGGAGTTTGGTTGGGGGCAGGGGATTCACTAAGGAATATCCCAGGCCGAGGGAGCAGAGGAACTTTGCAGGCACAGCTGGGGGTTCAGCGTTGGCCCACGTCCCTCAGGGTCCGGCTTGCCCTCAGTGCCCCAGCACGGAGCTAGCGGGTGCTGTGCCCTTGGCGGGGCTGTCGCTGCCTGGGCTGAGCGCCTGAAGGCTCCCTGGCGCGTTGCACAGCTGTAAGGTTGAAACTCCTCCCCCTCCCCATGGCCCGGGGAAAACGGGAGACTTTGCTGCCTTGCGGGCTCAGTGCGGCTCGCTCCTCGTTGTGCGTGTGCCGGTGTCTTTGTTTGCCCTGCTGGGCTGCGTTTTGTTGGCTGTGTCTCTTAACGGGTTTGTAGCACTGCTTGAAGGCCAAGGCCATGTTAGTCCCTGTGATGGGCACAGGGCCAGATCCCGGCTCCCAGGGAGGGCCCAAGCCAACGCGCAATCACGTCAGTGGCTTGACTTGACTCCCAGGCCCAGCACAAAGAGGAGAGGGGACCGGATTGCCTTCTCACCACCCTTGCTGTAAACTCAAACCGTTGATGTGGCAAAGGTTTCCACTACGCTCTAGAATGGCTGGGGAAACGGGGGAGGAGAAACATCATGGCCATTTTGTTAAAGGTTTTTTTTTTTAACATGTCAAGTGGTGTCAAAATTTTAATCTCAGAAACACCCCGCCCAGGTGTGGCTTTCAGCAGTAGCCCATCCTCTGCATTCGGGGGGCAGGCTGGGGGTCTCCTCCGCCCCCCCCCCCCCCATGTAGAATCCAGCCCCTCCACATACTCATAGACGTCAGGGAATCACAACATTGTTCTTTTTTATTTATTATTTTTTTAATAAACTTTATTCTATATTACAAATAGGTTTTTTTTTGTTCTGGACTGCAAAATAGGAATGCCTTATATTTACATACACAGGTATACAATTAATTATAACAAAGGTACAGAAGCTTTGCCTTTACCAAGTAACAACGGCGTTCCAATTTAAATCGTAGAGATCTTTCTTCTTTGTAACTAGGATCATTTCAAAAGAAAACAAACCAACAACGACAACAAAAATGATCCCGACCTCCTTTCTAATGCGGTCGTCTCTTTGAGGCGCATAGTAACACTGTCGTCCAAGGATATGTCTTTCCGTTGAGTTCGCGTTTACGGTGGAAGCTTTATCAAAGCCAGCGGGGAGCGTGAGCCATCTGAGAGAATTTGTGTCCAGTTCAGAAACTAGAAAGGGAGTGATCTGTTGCTTTAAATAATCCAGCTGTCACTTCTACTGGTTTGGTAGCCAATGCAGTGTTTGGGGGCCCTTTGAGAGCATGTTGGGCTAGCACCTAGATCTCCCTTTGATTCCCCCGCCCCCACCTCACTGTGTTGGAAAATGGTTTGCTCCCAGGATTTGCAAAAGGCCAGCACCACCATTTAAAACAATACAGAGTTTGTGCAGGTTTTTCTGCGTTGGCTTGGACACGACAGTTACTGTGCGGGATGCAGCTTTTGCACTGTCGGGTTGCTGGCTTAGCTCAGCGAGCCGAGACAACGAGAGAAAAGATAGGGTGACCAGATGTCCTGATTTTATAAGGACAGTCCCGATTTTGGGGTCTTTTTCTTATATACGCGCCTATTACCCCCCCATCCCCTGTCCCGATTTTTTTAATTTGCTGTCTGGTCACCCTAAGAAAAGATGTCTTTGCAGACAGGTTTCAGATCAGGGGAGAGATGGCTGGTCAGCCGCATGGATCTGTTCTCTCCTCAGGTTCTCCTTGCTTGCCATTTACTGGAAGCTAGTCCGTCTTTAACAATAGCCTCCCTCCCCAGGGCAAAATTCTGCAGGGGGAGCAGAATTTCAGAGTCCAGCTCTCTGGATACTCAAAGGTATTCAACCAGCAGAACGCTGGAGTCTAGAGGTAGAAGAGGATCTTACAGACAGTGGCATAATCTAGATCTGTGAATCAGACCCCTTGGGGGTTCTGGGCTGCACAGCTCATTGATTGCATTGGTGTGAGTAGCTCATTGAAATTTGGGTGGCTCTAGTGATGTCACTGGAACTACCCTGGTTTGCAGCAGCTGAGACGCTGGCCCAGTGGCTATCCTGATCAGAGTGTATAATTTTAGTCCATCTCTGCCTCCCCTCTGCAATCTTGCTGATGAAGCTGCAGTGCAAGGTATGGGACCCTAGGTCCATATCCCAGGCACACAGGAATGCAGCCAGCTTGCGGTGTGCAGAGAGAAGGAACCCAGCAGAGGCATCTGAGAGCAGAACGAAAAATCTGCTAACGAGCTGAATCCTGATACAGCGGAGCCGCTGCAAACCCTGCTGGACTCAACGGAGTGATTTAGGAAGGAGCCTATTTCGGGATCTGTCCTCATGCGTATTTTCATCAAAAGGGAAATGCAGAAATGTACTCACCATAGAATGTCTCCCTCCCACACTTTTAATATAATGGTTCCCTCTCCCCGCCCTCCCTGAATGTTGCTCCCAGGTGAAAAGTCTCTTGAAGGTGAGCTGTTTCCAAGCAGAAACCCATTTTTGAGGTAAACGCTCCATTTTTAGAACAGAAAGCCAACAAACAAACAACGCTGACAACAACAAAAAATCGCACTCGTGACCATTTGATCAGTGTAAGCAGCTTTATATTCGCTCTCGCGTATTTATATATTTTTTTGGTAAGATTTTCTGGGTTTAAATCTTTTTTCGACATCGTTCTGCAAATTAATTCTCCCCCTTAAGCCTGGGGCCTGCCGAGCACCTCGAAAATAGTGTGGAGAACTCAGAACTCAGGTGACCAAAATAATCCTTAATACTTAGCACGTCCTGCTTTCAAAGTGCATTGCAAACAGTCATTAACCCTCCCGGCCTTGTGACTGGGACAGCACTGCTAGCCTCCTGTTCCACAGACAGGGGAAGCGAGGTTAAGGACGTGCCCAGGGCCACGCAAGGAGGTGGTTGCAGAACTGAGATGAGAATTCAGGCATTCCTGGCGCTGGGCTTACTCCGTTAGACCAGGCTGCTTCCCTAAGAACGGGAAGAGCAGCTGTGTCAAAACTAGAAAAGAAAGGGCAAGAGAATGAGTTGGAGGCGTCGTTCGCCCCCTGCACAACGGTCATGGCAGCTTGGTGAATCACACCGGCAAGTGGTCCTTGTTTGCTGCTCAGTCCCTGCTGGATTCACCTGTTTTGCAGCTGCAGTGGGCCAGATCCACAAACAGCTGTAGCTCCATTGACTTCAGTGGCACTACCATGTACTGTTTTACACCAGTGGAGGATCTGGACCATGGGGGTCTTTTCTTGGCGGCCATGCAGAGTCCCCTGCTGGGGGAGGCACACGCATTTACATATCACACCCTCTTCCCTGCTTCTTCAGACCTGCACGATCAAGGAGAAGAGGGGGGCAAAATGGCTTCTGGGGGGTGGAGCTGTCTGGATTTATGGCGGATAGCTTCTCTGCATGTGGCATTCTCAAAACAGGGGGTGGCCTGTCTTAGCACAGAAATCCACAGAGCTCTGGTGATGAACAAACCCCTGAAGTCTGAACGAGGGGGTGTTCTCCGCAGTCTCCACAACAGAGGCATCCGGACCAGGGTTTGCCTGTATTGCAAGTTGGGGACAGCTTCCAAGCCCAGAAGATGGGGCTGCTTCCATATTTCAATGTACCCGGTAATGTCAAAGGGCCACGAATAAAGTTGTGTGGCCTCTAAACAGCACCTTCCAAACGTCAGGAGGGTTGCTGCCGGGTGCGAGGGCTGTCCCTCGCGATGAGGTTTTTTTTAAAAAAAAGGAAAAATCCGTTACCATCTTTCCCCCCAAAATTTTCCACATTTTCCCACAACCTTTTCTTTTTAAATTCAAACCATTTTCACTAGCTCATAGATTCACAGCGCTTAAGGTCAGAAGGAACCATTAGGTCATCTAGGCTAATCTCCTGTACCACAGAACCCCAGGGTTAGACGGGGCCGCAAGGGACATCTAGTCTAACCCTCTGCCAAGATGCAGGATTTGTTGGGTCTAAGCCATCCCAGACAGATGGCCATCCAGCCTCCTTTTGAAAACAGCCAGTGAAGGAGTTTCCCCAACCTCCCCAGGTAATCTGTTCTACTGTTCTTACAGTGAGGAAGTGTTTCCTGAGATTGAATCTAAATCTGCTCTGCTGGAGTTTGAACCCGTTGCCTCTTGTCCTGCCCTCTGTGGCAAGAGAGAACAATTTTTCTCCCTCTTTTTTGGGCAGCCTTTCAAGTATTTGAAGACTGCGATCATGTCCCCCCTTAATCTCCCCTTTTCCAAACCAGTTCCTCCAGCCTTTGCTCGCATGGCTTGCATTCCAGCGCTTTGATCATCTTTGTCACTCACCTCTGGAGCCTTTTCAGTGTCTCTACATCCTTTCTATACAGTGGTGACCAAAACTGGACATGGTATCTCACAGGCCACTGAATTTCACCCTGTTACGTGTGTATTTAGCTCCATAACTTGTGTTTAGCTAAAGCATAACTTCCAGACAGGCATTCAGGATTTCAGGACATCAAAAGGTGGAGAATTTCTCACTTCCATAGGTAGTTTGTTCCTGTAGTCTCCAGAGTTGGTCAAAAAATAAAAAAAACGAAGTGTGTGTACGTGTGGGAGTGGGGGATGGAAGGGGTTAAATTTAGTTACAATGTTGCCAACATTTACTTTTCAGATCTCAAAATTCAACGAATTTCCGACAGGTTTAACTGATGGGACCTTGAACAAGGACGTCCCCACTGGAAGAAACACAGTTCATTCTCCTCACCCTGGCTTTTCTGTTTGTCTTGTCACAATTGCCAGTGACTGAATCACAGATAATTAGAGCTGGAAAAATCAATCACAGTAGGAAACGCCTGTCAATTTTCTGCTGCCATTAGGGCCTGATCCAACTCCCCCTGGAGTCAGTGGGAACGTTTCCACTGACTTCCATAGGCTTTGCGTCAGGGCTTTACTTGTCACTCTCATGTTTTTAAGGCCGCCGCTGTTGATTAAAGTCTTTTCTCCAAATCCCAATGTTCAAAATGAGCAGCAGGCCACAAGAACGATACCCTGGCCATATTCTCCGAGCAGCAGCTGAGGATAGGCCTGTCAGACTAACAGGCATAGATGTCAGAGGCAGGAAAGACAAGTACAATTTGAGTTTTTTGTCCATCCCTCTGAGAGTGCAGGATTGTACTTCAGGGCCACTTGTAGAGTCACAACCCAATGCTATTCCTAGCCCAGCTTAACTGGACTCCATCCATTTGGGTTTCTAGCACTTCCCTTAGGAGATTCTGCCAAAGATCCAAACTTTGTGGCTCTGGTTGTTCTCTACATTAGAGCTTATTATTAGGCCATTTCCTCTTGATACCAGCCAACGTTTTCTTGTGCTGTGTCATCTCTTGACCACTAGTTACATCTGCCTGTGGACTGATGTGAATGGCACGTCACCCTCGCGCTGGCTCTCTGCACCAATGGTGAAAAAGGCCATTAGACTTAAAAAATTCGATCACTATTAATGACCGAACTGTGAATTTGTTGCCCTGATCATCTCTCATTAGGGTAAGAGCCTCCACTTGGGGATGCTGGGTAAGATGGTTCAATTAGCAGGCATGGTAATTTTGACAAGCAATACAATTATCAATCAGCTGGCAAAGCCTCTTTAGATCTTAGCTTTCATGCCTGGGCACCAAAATCTGAATGAGACGAAGAGGTAATCACAAGGGTCAGAGCCTCAGCTTGTGTAAATCAGTGCTGCAGCTCCTTCGAGCCAGTGGAGCAATACAGGTGTCCAACAGATGAGGATCTGGCCTATTACTTTAATCTGCCCGGGACAAGTGTGGGGTCAGTCCCATCTTCAAGGAAGGAGAAGGAAGGTTCCAGGGTTTCTCTTGGGTTTGTACCATCCCTGTGCTTCATGGTGTTTGTTAAAGATTCCACCTTTACAGACCTCAAGGTATGGCTGCACTGCTGAGTTACTCAGCCATTGTCTCTAACCCGCTGCCTGTCCACACACAAATCCCTCTCACCGGGCTAGCTGGGGATACAGAGTGCACTACGGTCTAGGTTCCGTTCTCACTCAGGCTGGTACGTCACCCACCTTGCAGTGAGGACTCAGGCTAAACCACTCGAGTGCTGATCGTCCTCCAGTGCCTTCCCACAATCCCCCCCATGCGCCCAGAAGGACGGCCAAGTTCTCCCACAATTCACTAGGAAAGAATCACAGAGCAGCTCAGCTTATGCAGCACAAGGAACCATGGGATGTGCTCCGGTAGTCCTAGCAACACAGACGGAGAAGCGCAGCACCAATGAGGACATGGTCACTTAGGCAGTGCTTTGTAGTATGGCTGTCCCAGGTGCCGATCCTCCAAGTTAACTCTGCAGTGACACCATTCCCCTACTTATACCCACAAGGCCAGTGCTAGGATTTGTCCAGAAGTCTGCCCGAGTCCCCCAGGCCTGCCTCCTGACATCTGGTGACATTCAGAGCTCTTCAGTGGTCTTGCCTGCAGCATGTGGGTCACACCCATGAAATAGCAACACGTGATCTAGGAACTCTGGGCCCTGAGGCGCAGCGAGGAGGGTGGAGCATTTCCCCACTCATTTCAGTGGGCTTTGGATCAAACCCTCAATAGGTAGCTTAAATCCCAGGCCTGAGTGTGACATGCCACTCAGGTTGGGTGGTCACAGGCAGCCGGAGAAAAGACATAGGCAAAGAAATTGGGAAAGTAACTCACCTAGATGATAGCAAGGCTCATTCTTCCTTCTGTTTGTGTGTCTTTGTTTTTAATTGTAATTTACATGCATGTAAAAAATTTAAATTAAATTAAATTGGGGGGCGGGGGGAGCCAAGACATTTCCTAGGACTGTGGGGACAGGGAAGGTGGGAGTAGGGGGGGGCACAGAGGGACGGAGAGCAGAGCCCACACTTTCACATCACAATTTCGGCACATTTTCAAGGCAAAACCAACCAACCAAAAGCTCAGATACAAAAATAAAAATGAAGCAAAATATAGATTTGTTTAAAATCCTCGGGGTCAGGAGAGGGTTGGGGTTTGAAGCTCACAATGCTTCCTGTTTCCAAGGAGTTTTTCATTCTCGCCATTTCTCGGAGGTGTTCAAGTTTTTCTTTGACAAATAAAAAAAAAAAAGTTGAAAAATTCGGTACCGGCAAAAAGTTAAAATAATAAAAACCCTGCAAACTCTAACCAGAATCAGGACACATCTCTTCTTTCCCTTTTTGCTTTTTAACTTCTCTAGCTGTGCAAAATCACATGTGTTTCCTTCAATACCTCTTTTATATATATATAATGTCGCCATCCCTCCCTTCACATGTGCAAACAAAATCCATCTCTGGGCAGCACAGCTGACTGCCGGTCACTCATCTCTCCGAAACCAGCTTTTTATCCTTAGATCTGTCCAGCCTGCTGAGTAAAAGTCATGGGAATAGGGTCTGTATTTATCATTTGTGGCACTTTGTCAAAACCTTTGGTTTCTTTCATTTTTAATTTTTTAAATGTATTTTTTTAAAAAGCAATTTTTGCGAGTTTCCTTATCACTGGCTCCCATGGCTCTTTCCACTCCACTGCCATAACCATCTGATCAGGGACACATTGCAACCTAACCAAATTATTAAAACCATGACGTCGCCAACCCAAACCAAAATGTCCCCAGCACTCAGTCCTCTAGCAAGTGTTGAAATGTCCATAAGGTGCGTGACAAGTCGATCAATTGACCAACATAAAAGAAATCAAGCACAACAAAAAGAAATCACACACACACACACACACACGTCTGGTATTTAAAAACTAAAATGTGTCCCTAAGCTTTGCTGTTTGAATATAAATCTTGCAACAGCCTCCTTACTACTGTTGAATCATCGTTCATTAGCCATTGTAGAAAGCACTGCCTATGTATTTAAGTGTGTGGATGAATGAAATCAGCTTGATAACTAATTCTTTTCCTCCACCCTGTCCACCCTTCAATCCACGGGCAATACGCTGTCACACAGTGCTTTTGCTTTGATAGCAAGATATATGAACCAGACCGGATCTGACCGTCACCTCCCCATCACACCCAACAGATGTCCTCTCCCCTGCATCCTCCAAAGCCTATCCTCTGTGGATGGAGGCAGCTGGCTGCAGGCGGCTCCAGTCCACTCCTGTGCATGTTCTTAGCAAGCACTCTTGTTTTCCTTGAGGGATGGGTGCAACCCATCGCCTCCTTCCATCCTCGCTCAGTGTTGTGCCATATTCGAGGTTTTCTGGTTTGTGCTCTGGGGTCGGTGTCCCCGCCACGCTGAGCTGAGACGGTAGCAAAGTGAGCAGTTTGCAATCATACAAAACGAGGAGAGGTCCAGGTCTCTCCTGTGTTTCGTTACAAGATGGCTTGGACCTCGGAGACGCAGCTGTTCTAGGGGAGTGGAGTGGTCAAGCATCATCTCCCATCCATGCCCATTCTGAGACGAGGGTGATCACAGGAGGGAGGGGAGGCAGATGAGTGTTGGCACTGGGGATGGGAGGAGCAGGGAGACAGCTTGCAGGCACCAGCTGTGCTTTGAAAACGAGTCAATTGTTGGGAGGGAGAGGGGAGTGGGACATGAGGAATGTCTGGGGACAGGACGGGAGAGCAAGGGGGAGAAGGGTGGCTCGGTGTTGCCGAAAAACAGTCAGTTTGGAATATTAAAGAAGAAAACGGCACTGTTTTTAAGAAAAAGGCCCAATAGGTGTGAGGCCACTTCCCCTTTGGCAGCGAGGTCACTTCCTCCTGGGAGCAGCCTGAGAGGAAGTTATTGACTGTTGTCCCACGGACCTACCCTCATCTTTTGCAGCAAACACACCACATCGTTCAACAAAAACCATCTTGTTCCAGCTCAGAAAGAGAAACAAACAACAATCCCGTGGTGGAACTTATCCATTTCCTGGGCCGTCAGGATTTGCAAGACCAGAATGAGGCGTGGCTCCTTGTGGCTTGTCTTCTCTGGGGCGTGGTTGGAAACGGGGTGCTATACACCGCCAGGAGGACACCAATGGGGTACAACTAGGCAGAGAGCATTTTGTTGCAGTTATACGGTCAACAGGACACACCGGGAAAGACTGGGAGGACACAGATCTGTTTTAAAAATAATAATAAATGTACGAAAAAAGAGGGGGGGGGAGGCAAGGGGAGGCCCCACCTTCCCCCATCCGTGGAGAACGGCTCACGCTGCTGTTCACCCAGACAGTTAAGACTCCCCAGTTCCACGACGGTCCTGCTCCAATTTTAACCAGGTCCCTGGGGCTTCCCAGAACTGCCTTGAATTCCCTCCTCTGGGATTGAGGTTGACCAAAGGCGCTGGAATGGCTCTGCTGGAGGAGGATCCAGGTTCACTCCTGCCCCCTGGAGGCAGGCCAAGCAAGGGGAGTAGCTTCCCCTTGGCAGGACTCTAATAATACTGAGTTTGTTTCCACGGCTGCTCCGAAGCTATGGGCCCAGGAGGGCAGTTAAAGCAGCATGGCAGAGGCCACCTTCCAGTTTCCCATCTGGATACAGCTGATATGGTATTTCTAGGGCGAGGGAGGAAGGGGAAGCTGTGAACAAGAGAGCTTCACCTGAAAGTCCCCCAAAGCTGAGATTCCTCCACCACCACTTCCCGGGAATCCCTGGGGCCTGGTCTCTAGGTTTGGAGAGAGGGTGAGAGAGAGGAAGAGAGAGAGAGCGCTGATCAGGTGACTCTGCTTACACTTGCACTTGGTAAAGATGGGGATCTTGACTGAGGCACAGCTTGGTTTTTCCCTCCCAGGGCTCCCCTGGCAGGCCAGTTCTCAGCTGTCTATGCTCATGAGGGTTATGACTTGTTCAAGTTTGTAGGCGAGTTTCTGTTTCCCGGCCTGGTCATCTTGATCGAGGGCTCCGAGAATCTGCAAAGGAGAGAGAAGAGAGGTGGCGTCATTTGTTACGAGCAGGCCCATGTGCTGTCCCACAAATGAGGACCAGGCTGTCTGTAAATGGGACGGGGTGAGTGGGTGGGCCAGGCTGTCTGTAAATGGGAGGGGGGGAGTGGGTGGACCAGGCTGTCTGTAAATGGGACGGGGGGATTGGCTGGACCAGGCTGTCTGTAAATGGGAGGGGGGGAGTGGGTGGACCAGGCAGTCTGTAAATGGGACGGGGGGATTGGGTGGTCCAGGTTGTCTGTAAATGGGACGGGGGGATTGGGTGGTCCAGGCTGTCTGTAAATGGGACGGGGGGATTGGGTGGTCCAGGCTGTCTGTAAATGGGACGGGGGGAGTGGGTGGTCCAGGCTGTCTGTAAATGGGACGGGGGGATTGGGTGGTCCAGGCTGTCTGTAAATGGGACGGGGGGATTGGGTGGTCCAGGCTGTCTGTAAATGGGACGGGGGGATTGGGTGGGCCAGGCTGTCTGTAAATGGGACGGGGGGATTGGCTGGGTCAGGCTGTCTGTAAATGGGATGAGGGGATTGGCTGGGTCATGCTGTCTGTAAATGGGACGGGGGGATTGGCTGGACCAGGCTGTCTGTAAATGGGACTGGGGGATTGGCTGGGCCAGGCTGTCTGTAAATGGGACTGGGGGATTGGCTGGGCCAGGCTGTCCGTAAATGGGACTGGGGGATTGGCTGGGCCAGGCTGTCTGTAATTGGGACGGGGGGATTGGCTGGGCCAGGCTGTCTGTAAATGGGATGGGGGAGTGGGTGGGCCAGGCTGTCTGTAAATGGGACGGGGGGACTGGCTGGACCAGGCTGTCTGTAAATGGGATGGGGGGATTGGCTGGGCCAGGCTGTCTGTAAATGGAACGGGGGAGTGGGTCAACTTAGCCCATGGCCACACAAGGCATTTTACCAAGGAGGGAGGGAGATTCTGACAGGACAGATTGTGGAGGCCGAGGGAGCACCCCTTCTGCACTTAGCAGGGCGCTTTCACTGTCTGGGCTTTAGAAGCTGCTCCCTTGAGAGGGCATGTTGGCTGGGACAATGGGGTTTTCCTCTAATCTCTTCCCCAGCTGTCACAAGACAGGGCATAGGCTTAGCGCCTCATTCAAAGGCAGGCCATGTGCATTGCTCCGGGCATCGCCTCTACTGCGACACGCTGTGACGCTGAGGCCCATTGGTGGTTCACTGCTCTGTGTCGGCAGCCCGACATACTCGCTACACCTCATGCTGTCATCGCAATCTGTACCAAAATGGCGTCACGTGAGGGATCATATACGAACTGGCGACGCCAATCACTGCGTGGTGTGTGTACAAGGTGTGTACAAAGGATTATCAATACGGGCTAGAATTATGTTCTTAAAATGTGTTTGGCAAACAAGGGATAAGCCCAGTCTGCCCTAGACAAAGGGATGGGGATTTGCTTGGCTGAGCAGCCTGCTCATCAGGCAAGTGACAGGGAAGGTCCGTTTACAGACAAGGTAACCAAAGCCATCAGTCTAGCAAGTGGGAGGCAGAGTCACTGAACTAACACCAGCGGGGAGGAACCAGCATGAAGTCTCCAGCAGCCCACATGGCCTCTACAATCCGCAGGAGAAAAGGAACTTTATCTGAGACCACATTTCAAAGGTTTCCTGGTCTGTAAAGAGAGTGGGAGCACACCCCTAAATTATCCTTCACCTGACGACAAAGGAACCGGGCACGTGGAGATGTGTGAAGGATCCTGCCCAGACAGGCAGGAAAAGACACGAGGTGACAAACCCTTCTGGGAAGAAGAAAGGCTAATTTGTTAAATCAGCTTTTAGCCTTAGAAGCGTATTTTTACTTTTGGTTGCTTGTCACCCTTCCTTCTCTTTATTCCTTATGCGGCTATCAATCCTAGGTCCTTTTGTTAAAAACGCTTGTTTTACTTTGCACTGTTTGGAGGGACGTGTCCGATTCACCCTCCCAGCCACGGAGTTCAGTGGTGCATAGGCCGTGCCCCGGCCCCTCTGCACAGGGGAGCATCTTAGCCATGTCGCACTCCCGCTCTGCGGCAAGAGGTGCTCAGTCAACGGACGGCAGCCCAGGGACTGTGGGGGGCTGCAGGGCCTTTAACAGTACAATGCGGGATTTTTGACATGGGTGCTTTTCGAGTACTAAACACCAGCCTTGTCCTGGGTTTATCACACTCGCCCTTCGCGTCTGATACTCAGGTTCTGATACCGATTAGGGGCTCGATCCTGCAGCTGTTCGCCAGTGAGTAATCCCAGTAGAATTACGCCACTGAGTAAGGGCTGAAGGGTTGGGCTGTAGATCCCAAATGAAAATGCTGTTAGCCATTTAGAGGCCTCAGTGGCACACGTCATGAAAGCACTGCCCCACAAAGCACGCCGGGCCTCTCTCTGCTCAAGAGAAGCCGGCAGGACTTGGGCTGAGCCGGGGGAGAGCCCTGGACTGGAGCAGCAGGGGAGCTGCAGGCTAGGGCTAAGAAGCACTGGCAGAGTGAGGCGGTGCCAGATGCTGGCATCGCAGGTCTTACTGAAGGTCAGGACGGAGCTGCACTGGGGACTCAGGGCTGAAGTCACAAGGGATGCTGCAGAGATATCCCTCGGACTGATTTTGCAGGGAATGCCGCCGAGTATGGAGCATCGGCAGAACTGTTTGAGGGCTTAGCACTGAAATGGCGTCAGGGGAAGGTAGAGCTGCGCCGGCAGAGCTCCTCAGGAAACCTAATGATCAAAGATCAGGGGATGTGGGCTGCAGGTTTGGCTAGAAGTGGCCGAGTCTTAGCAGTCCGGGGGCACTTGCATTCCAATGGCAGTGTTGTGATGCACGGGATGGGAGGAGTAGTTTGCAGAGGATCTGCTGGCTCTAGCCAATGCAGTGAGTCAAACACCAGCTCCACTCTCAAATAGAGCCCTGCGCGGATACAAATTTATATCCGCGGATATACATTTGTATCTGCGCAGGGCTCTACTCCCAAACACTGAGAGAAGTGAGAGCTCTCTCCCCTGCTCAGCTCTATCTGGATCTGACCGGGGAATGGCTGCTGTTTCTCTAGCGGCTTGACAGAATTTGTTTTCCCGGCTAATCCCTCGCCTTCGTGCTGGCAGATGTTGGCCATCCGCACCAGCGGTTAAGTCAGCTCTTTTTAATTAGATTGCAGAATTTCCTGCTTGCCCGGTGTCGCTCAGGAGACCCAGCCGGCTGTAACTAACCCCCCTTCCCAGCCAAAACTACCCTCATCCCCGCTTTGCACCATGCTCAGTTGGGCCGCCTGAGTTTATCTGAGCTGAAATCAGCGTCCTTTTGTCTCTGCACTCAGGGCCTCCGGCGTGGTGCTGGTGCCAATGGACATTCAGTCGCATGCGATGCAGAGACGAGACGGGGCTCGGGTGCTCTCTGGGATATAGAACAGGAACAAACACTGGGAAGTAGACCCTGAAGGGCCCAATTCATCCCTGGTGTCACTCCACAGGGAGGCCAGGCTGAGAGGGACATAACAAGGGAGGACAGCGGGGCGGGTGGGAAGCCTGCACCGCCCCGTTCAGACTCTGCCTGCGCCCAGTTGCTGCTCTCCGTCCCTTGCCCGCACAAGCCCTCTGTTGAAAATAAACCAGACGGGCCCTGGTGGCTGATGCGGTTTCTGGCCTGGCCGGCCTGTGCTCTCGGGCAGGCTGGCTGCACGCCCCACTTCCCCTCTCGCTCACCTCCTCACTGTACTTGCCCACGTAGGAATAGATCTCGGAGAGCGCGCTCATGGTGTTAAACTCGTTCATGTGCATGCGGGACTGCTCCGCCAGGTAGGCGTTCATGTCCTGGTCGCTGATTGCCGGCATTTTGCCGATGTCCGAGTAGTACCTGAGGAGGGAACGGAGAGAGCCACAGGTTTGCTACAGGCGTGGGTCTGGGCTGGCCAGGGCAGCCAGTTAGCTACAGGCAGGTGGTAGGGAAAAGCTAGGCGTGTATTTGCACCATGGGAGCTGGGGCACTTCCTAGGTGAGAAAACACAACAGGCGTCGGAGGGGGTCAGCATCATTCACCCCATGCTACCGATGGACAATCTGAGGCACAGAGAGGAAAAGGAACTTAACCTAAGTGCCCCATGTGAGTCGAACGCAGAGCTTTGAAAAGAACCCAGACCTCCTGGCTCCCAGTCCTGGGCTTTAACCACTGACCCACTCTCCCCAACGTGGTATCATCTCCCCTAAGAATCCAAGGTAAATCTTCCCCCATATCCACAAGGGAATAAGCAGCACCCTCTATCCCTCCCCCCGTGATGTTGTGTTCCAAGGGCAGATATTCATAGGCACAGATTTGTGCTCGCTCGCCTGGTATCCATGCATCAGGGGTTATTTATGGCAGCACCCACAGTGCGCGCTCATCAGCCTCAGGACTTTGGAGATGGTAGGAGGACATCGGCTGGGGCCTTGGACGATTATTAATGGCTCTGGGGATTGCCTGCTTCCCCCATGTGAGCTGGAACACGCAGTCCTGTTTGGTGACAGCACAACATGTAGAAGGCTAGTCCTGAGAACGGACACTCACCGTGGCTTTCTTCTTTGGCCCTGTCTAAGGGACGCTGTGTCCTGCCCTCACCGTAAGGTGCTCGGCACCAGGAGTCGCGTGCACTGGCCAAAGCTGCCGCCCTTCAGGCGGGTGAGCAGTGGCAGTGCCAGTTCAAGGAGAGCTGTGCAAAGCAGAAGAGCAGAGCTGGGTCCAACCCAAAACCCAGGCTCTAAACAGCCCCCGACTTGGGGTGAGTTCAGCTCTGGAGCTCAACTCTGCATCTCTGGCCCAGTTCTGCTGAATCAAAACCACTGTCACGCACAACGTGGGATCAGGCCACTGCTTAGTGCAGCCTGGGGACTACGGAACCCGACTGCCGGCCAAGGGAATCAGGAGAACGCTATTGCTAGGAGCAGGGCATCTGGTGTTCTCATTATGAGCCCAACCAACTGCATATGAACCTGCCCCACATGCCTGGATAAAAGGTGTCCGCTACTGATTTAGTATGGGACAGGCAATTTTCTATTTCAATAAGGGACATCCCTTGTAATACAGGACTGTTGGCAACCCTATGCCACACCCATATCACCAGTTGCACATACGCATGCCCCCAGATGCCCCCCACAGCCTGTACCCCCACGTGCACCCCCACGTGCATCTCGTCTCACCCCAATACCTCAACACAGACAATCCGCAGTACACACAACCTATGCCAACTCCATTCACACACCCACATGCATCCACACCCACATCCACATGTCCATACACGCTCCAACATATCCCACCCCAAACCCCGCTGCACTCATGAGCCCCTCCCCACCAAAAATCCAATACTCCCCCACCAGCATCTCCCTTTATTTCCCACCCTCCCCCCACAGATCTGTCTTATAAACACACTTGCTGGCCCAGCGCAGCAGGGAGCTCCCTGTGCACCCAACCTGCTCATGGGGTGAAATCCCAGCCCCAATGGCAAAACTCCCACTGACTTCCACGGGGCCGGGATCTCACCACTGGGGGGCTATTGCTGCTGCTGCAGGGCTGTGTCTCTTTAAGGAAGTTGCTATTTTCGATGTCCTTCCTCCCCCGGGTACAGCAGGTCTTGGAGGACAAAGTTTGCAGAAGGCAATCAGTCACTGTCACTCGCAGCTGTGCTCTGCTGTCAACTGGTTAATTAGACGCCATCATTTACATTTTTAATTTCTGCAATTTGACATTTTGTGCACAAAAAACCCCTGTCGCCGACGGGATCCACAATTTTATAATTAGGAGGCAGAAAGGACAAGGAGCCAAAATAGCTGACAGGTGTCCTGTAAACAGCTCCGAGCCACCTGCGGAGCCCCAGGCCACCTTCCGTGGCAGGGAAATTGGACACTGACGTGCTGTATGCGAATCCTTCCATGAGGCAGGCAAGGGAGCACTCCTGACAGCGCAGGGTGGACAGCGGCGTTGTCGCCCACGAAACGGGGCTCAGCTGCTCTCGGGGCGGGGGGCAAGGGATGGGCAGAAGCTGCAGTGCGAAAGTCAGGCGTGTTGTAGTACCCACCGGCTCCTCCAGGCGGTGAGGGTGATTGATCATTGATTGGGTATGGCTGCCCACCTAGACTGTTCACTGCACTGCGTGGCTCCAAGTTACTATCCCCACTTTCCAGAGAGGGGATGGGACAACTCCGAGCGCACGACAGGGCAAGGACTAGAAGCCAGGTCTCCCACCGCTCAGCTCTGTGCATAGTCTACAGCTTCCAGTTCAAGACTCCTCGAGGCCGGGGAGAGGACAGCGCAGTCTCCAAGACCCTTGGTCTTTTTGCTGAGGCTGCCAACAAGAGCACCAAATCAATGGCAACCGTGGTGCTGGTTTCTGTAATAGAGGCACCTGTCTACTGGGAACTGGACTGAGAACCAGTCTGGAACCTCCAGGTCTCCTGACTGACAGTTTTGTGCCCCAACCACTGGAGTGTACTACCCCAAATGGAAAGTGATCTTGCCTGTTGAGCCTTTGCAACCTGCCCTGACACTCTGATTACCGGCTCCAGAGCCTGGTAACACAAAGGGGAAGAGTCTGGGTCCAGGCAGAGCATCCCTCAACCTCCTCAGGAACCAGCTCTGCAGAACCGACTCCAGAAGAAACAGAAGAGCTCAGTGAATCGAACGCCTGCTGCCCGTGGCCATGGCTAGTGGGCTCACTGAGAGCAGCAGAGGGCAAATGGTGCCTGGCAAGCACAAACCGCACACTAGGCCCAGGATCTCCCCACATTTACCAATGCCCAGTCAGCTTAACTTCAGTACCCGGAAAGATAATGGAGCAAATAACTAAGCAATCAATTTGCAGACACCTAGAAGATAATCAGGGGATAAGTAACAGTCAGCATGGCTTTGTCAGGAACAAATCATGTCAGACCAACCTGATAGCTTTCTTTGACAGGGGAACAAGCCTTGTGGATAGGGGGGAAGTGGTAGATGTGGTATATCTTGACTTTAGTGAGGCTTTTGATACTGTCTCGCATGACCTTCTCATAAACAAACTAAGGAAATACAACCTAGATGGAGCTACTATAAGGTGGGTGCATATCTGGTTGGAAAACCATTCCCAGAGAGTAGTTATACCAGTGGTTCACAGTCACGCTAGAAGGGCATAACGAGTGGGGTCCCACAGGGATCGGTTCTGGGTCTGGTTCTGTTCAATATCTTTATTAATGATTTACATAATGGCATAGAGAGTACACTTATAAAGTTTGTGGATGATATCAAGCTGGGAGGGGTTGCAAGTGCTTTGGAGGATAGCATTAAAATTCAAAATGATCTGGACAAACTGGAGAAATGGTCTGAAGTAAATAGGATGAAATTAAATAAGGACAAATGCAAAGTACTCCACTTAGGAAGGAACAATCAGTTGCACACATACAAAATGGGAAATGACTTCCTAGGAAGGAGTACTGCAAAAGGAGATCTGGGAGTCCTAGTGGATCACAAGCTAAATATGAATCAACAGTGCAAAACTGTTGAAAAAAAGCAAACATCATTCTGGGATGTATTAGCAGGAGTATTGTAAGCAAGACACGAGAAGTAATTCTTCTGCGCTGATTAGGTCTCAACTGGAATATTGTGTCCGGTTCTGGGCGCCACATTCAGGAAAGATGTGGACAAATTGGAGGAAATCCAGAGAAAAGCAATAAAAATGATTAAAGGTCTAGAAAAGATGACCTGTAAGGGAAGATTGAAAACATTGGGTTTGTTTAGCCTGGAGAAGAGAAGACTGAGGGGGACATGATAACAGTTTTCACGTACAGTAACTCCTCACTTAATGTTGTAGTTATGTTCCTGAAAAATGCGACTTTAAGCGAAACGATGTTAAACGAATCCAATTTCCCCATAAGAATTAATGTAAATGAGGGGGTTAGGTTCCAGGGAATTTTTTTTCACCAGACAAAAGACTATATTATACACACACACACACACACACACACACACACACACACACTATACATTTTAAACAAACAACTGAATACTGGTACACAGCGATGATGATAGTAAAGCTTGGTTGAGGTGGAGGGGTCAGAGGGTGGGATATTTCCCAGGGAATGCCTTACTGCTAAATGAACTAACAGTTGGCTGAGCCCTCGAGGGTTAACTCTACACTCTACAAGCCAGCAGGAAAGGAGGGAGGGCAGACAGAGAGAGATGTGTTTCAGAGATAGAGATGCGCATTTCTCCTTTAAGTATTAAGAGTGGGGTCAGAAGTACACTACCTTGTTAATTAGATCAGCAAGCAGGGCAGCTGCAGCTTCTGCCTAAGGCAGCAGGTCCCTCCCTCGTGTGTCCCCCCTACTCTATGGAAGATGAGGTAAGCGAGATGCAGGAGCAGGGGGACATTAGGCCCCCTCTTCTTCCCCTCCCCCGCCACACAGCAAGCAGGCAGGAGTCTCGGGGAGCAGCACATGGCAGTGGGGGAAGGGATAGCTGCACTGCCGCAATTGATAGCCTGCAAACGACGTTAGAAGGGAGCATTTCATAACTTTAAACGAGCATGTTCCCTAATTGATCAGCAACGTAACAATGAAACAACGTTAACCAGGGTGACTTTAAGTGAGGAGTTACTGTACATAAAAGGTTGTTACAAGGAGGGAGAAAAATTGTTCTCTTTAACCTCTGAGGATGGGACAAGAAGTAATGGGCTTAAATTGCAGCAAGGGCGGTGTAGGTTGGACATTAGGAAAAAATTCCTGTCAGGGGGGTTAAGCACTGGAATCAATTGCCTAGGGAGGTTGTGGAATCTCTGTCATTGAAGGTTTTGAAGAGCAGAGTAGACAAACACCTGTCAGGGGTGGTCTAGATAATACTTAGTCCTGCCGTGAGTGCAGGGGACTGGACTAGATGACCTCTCGAGGTCCCTTCCAGTCTTGTGATTCTATGATACAGGGTCTCTGCTGCTCCTGCTCAGTGCTCCTGTGTTGCTCTCAAGAGGGGGGATTCGGGGGCTGAGTAACCTCAGTAATGGTTCTGTCAGAGCATAATCCCAGGTTCCTCTGAGTTAAAGCTTCCAGTTAAAAGTGCCCAGCTGGCTGAGAAATGAACACATATTTTGGCACATGGAGGACTCCGTGGCTAAGTGCAGCCAGCGCAGCTCGTGGGGAAGAGAGGTGGGGGATCGGAGCCCATGGTGCAATGTGAGTGCATTGATTTATAGAACCGAAGAGTTGCCAGTGGAGAGAAGCCCTGCTCTTTATAAATATTCCATGGGCACCCTCCCACGGGGCGAAACGAGAGAGCACCGGGATTACATCACATTCAAAATCAATAAGGCCTTTGGTGAGAAGCCGCAGCACACTGTGTAAACGGGCCTGGCTTGAGACGCAGTCTGAGCCCTCCAGTTAATAGTGTCATTAGAAGGGTAGGCTGGGAGGAGAAATGTTGCCTGGCAAGCCCAAACCATACACTCAGCCCAGGTTCACCCCCACATTTACCGTTGCTCTACCAGTAGCGTGGATCCCTTACTTGTGGGAGCTGGGAAGCACCCCACACTGGCTAGCGGCAGCTATTTCAGAGTGGAACAAGTCCCAGCCTTTGAGTGTGAAGCTTCGTTTCTGAGGGGCAAGGCTTTGAGGCAGGGATTCCTGGGTTCTGATCCCAGCTCTCATGCTATCTAACTTTGGGCAAATCATCTGGCCTCCGTTTGCCCTTCGGTAAAATGGGGATAGCAGTGCTGTATCCACCTCACAGGGGAGTTGTGAGAATTCGCTGGTTAATGTTCAGCAGGGCCTTGAAGATGGAAAGTGCTAAACAAATGCGAATGGTCAGATTGTGGTATTTCGCCACTTGCCTCAATAGGAGGCAGTGTGGAGCCACAGTGTCCACTGGGGAGGGGTGCCTCAGCGAGGTGCAGGCCAAGGGACAGGCTGGGCTGCTCTGCAGGCTGGTGTGGCAGGAGAACGGGGCACTTCCGACACTCCCCCTCAGTGCAGGGATTGCAACTGTGGTCACAGAATGAGACCCCAGGACTCCCTTGGCCCTCAGCACCTCCATATGAGGGGCTCTTCCAGCCTGGCCTCATGATATTTTAACATGGCCCTCGGCAAGGCCCCCAGTAGGCCATGAGCGTCGACCGCTCCTCCTGTAGGCAGCGACCCCTCAGCAAATGCCACTAAAAGGCTGTTGGCATAGATGGGCCCCTCTCTGCTCCCAGGCATGGTGCAGTAATAATGCTGCCCACAGGTGAGGCTCCCCAGGTGGAGGCAGGGTCTCCCATAGGCAGTCTCTGCACCAGGGGGCCTGCCCCCCCACAGACAATGTCTCTCCCCACCACCAGGCAATCTTAGAAGAGTCGTTCCCCACAAAGCTGCTCACCGTTGGCCCCTCACATGGAGTGGATCCAAGACGGCGGCTGGCGACGAGCAGCCTCTGCAGGACCTCACACAGCCCTGCACTTTGTCCCCCTACCATTTCCCCAGTGAATTGTAACCCTCTCCCAGATGCCGGGTTGAGAGCTCTAGAGACTGATGCCCTCTGTGTGCGCAGAACGGGCTCTGCTGAGGCAGACCAGGTGCAAGCTAATCCCACCCTGTTCCCTGTCAACGTGCCTCAGCCCATTCCTTAGCTTCCCCGCCGAGACGGCCAAGAAGGGGGCCTGTTGTTTAAATCGGTGGTGGTGCATTTTGAGCGGTGGACACTGGACCAACTACAAACCCCGCACTGTGCAGCCAGCCACACGCAACGGGAATTTGCTGATGAAGCACTTGTCTGTCCGTGCTTTAAGTAAGGTGAAGGGCTCCTGTGAGAAATACCCGTGAAGAGGAGAAATATTTTGCTGAGAAGAAATACATCGCTGAGGAGCCTAGTGCTTTTGGTGAAAAATGTTAATTGGTCAATACTGAAAAGCTTTGAATCACGGTCGGTTTCAATGAATCGCCCAACTCGAAAAATTGTTGAACAAAAACCATTTCAGAAGTGTCAAAATGTGTCATGTTGACACTTTCTAAATGAAAAATTCCAGTTTTTGTATTCAAGACTTTTTGTTTAGAAACGTAAGTTAATTAGACCGAAAAAGAGTTAGAAAAGGTTGAAATCAAAACAAATGTTTTGAAATTCTCAAAATGAAACGTTTCGATTGACCCAAAGGAATCTTTTTTTCTGGTGTTTCGGTGTGTGCACATTTTCAAGACTTTGAAGTTGGGTCCCAATTCAAGACGGGGAAAAATAAACTCTCAAGAATATTTGAGGGACAAGAAAACAGTTTCCTGGCCAGCTCTAATCACACCAATCTTCAGCCCCTGCTTCCCTGGCTGGGGCTTGTAGGGATGTCCTAGTTTTTCAGTAGGGAGCTAGTGGAGAGGAGATTCCTGCAGGGAGAATGCCAGGCTGCCTATTTCACCATGTGAGGACTTCTTCCTCCTGCACTGTACACAGCGTAGCCTTCTCTCTGCCGTGCTCATGAAGTATTTGGAAGCCAACTGTTTAGTGTTACAAGGACGTGTACCTGCTCCAGTACTTGTGTCATGCCCCTTCCTGTGCTGCTGCCTTCCCCTTCACTTCTCTCTCTCTCTCTTCCATATCATAACCCAGGTGCTCTGTATAGCTGGGTGACAGCCCAACCAAGGTGGCACTTGAGTGGCACTCCAGATACCAAGCTCAAGTGCCTGTGATGGAATGACAGTTCAATTTATAGCGAGCCAGCTCCGGCAGTCTGCTAGGATCGGAAGCTCTGCAGCTCGAGTCTCCTCTGTTATAACAGATCAGTCATCCCTGCAGAAAGGCGGGGACAGCAGAGAGGGGGGATTGGGAGGGGGTAGATGGCATCTCCTACATCTCCAGGGCTGCCCACTTTATGTGCCTTTCCTTCTTCTCTCCGGTGGTTAGCGACCCATGTAGGTGGGGGTGACTGTGCTGCACAACATAAGAACATAAGAATAGCTGTACTGGATCAGACCAAAGGTCCATCCAGCCCAGTATCCTGTCCACCGACAGTGGCCAATGCCAGGTGCCCCGGAGTGAGTGGACCTAACAGGTAATGATCAAGTGATCTCTCTCCTGCCATCCATCACCCCCCTCTGACAAACAGAGGCTAAGGACACCATTCCTTACCCATCCTGGTTAATAGCCATGTGTTTGTTTGTAATTGGGACAATTAATATTAAATAATAATATATGGAGATGCCTATCTCCTAGAACTGGAAGGACCTTGAAAGGTCATCAAGTCCAGTCCCCTGCCTTCATTAGCAGGACCAAATACTGTCCCCTGACAGATTTTTGCCCCAGATCTCTAAATGGCCCTCTCAAGGACTGAACTCACAACGCTGGGTTTAGCAAGCCAATGCTCAAACCACTGAGCTATCCCTCCCCCCATACTGATTTTTTTTCCTGTGTGTTGTTTTTTCTATTTGTAACTGGTCAAATTCAGGATCCTGACACAAGGAAGAAAGGAGAGCAGCAGAATACGGACCCTGGACTTCAGAAAAGCAGACTTTGACTCCCTCAGGGAACTGATGGGCAGGATCCCCTGGGAGGCTAACATGAGGGGGAAAGGAGTTCACAGGAGCTGGCTGTATTTTAAAGAAGCCTTATTGAGGGTGCAGGAAGAAACCATTCCAATGTGCAGAAAGAATAGCAAATATGGCAGGCGACCAGCTTGGCTTAACAGAGAAATCTTCAGTGAGCTTAAACACAAAAAGAAAGCTTACAAGAAGTGGACACTTGGACAGATGTCTATGGAGGAGTATACAAATATTGCTCGAGCATGCAGGGGTGTAATCAGGAAGGTCAAAGCACAATTGGAGTTGCAGCTAGCAAGGGATGTGAAGGGTAACAAGAAGGGTTTATACAGGTATGTTAGCAACAAGAAGAAGGTCAGGGAAAGTGTGGGACCCTTACTGAATGGGGGAGGCAACCTAGTGACAGATGATGTGGAAAAAGCTGAAGTACTCAATGCTTTTTTTGCCTCGGTCTTCACAGACAAGGTCAGCTCCCAGACTGCTGCACTGGGGAGCACAGTAAGGGGAGGAGGTGACCAGCCCTCTGTGGTGAAAGAACAGGTTAATGACTATTTAGAAAAGCTGGACATGCACAAGTCCATGGGGTCAGATCTAATGCATCCAAGGGTGCTGAGGGAGTTGGCTGATGTGATTGCAGAGCCACTGGCCATTATCTTTGAAAACTCGTGGCGATCGGGGGAGGTCCCGGACAATTGGAAAAAGGCTAATGTAGTGCCTATCTTTAAAACAGGGAAGAAGGAGAATCCGGGGAACTACCTGGAAAAATCATGGAGCAGGTCCTCAAGGAATCCATTTTGAAGCACTTGGAGGAGAGGAAGGTGATCAGGAACAGTCAACATGGATTCACCAAGGGCAAGTCATGCCTGAGCAACCTGATTGCCTTCTGTGATGAGATAACTGGCTCCGTGGATATGGGGAAAGTGGTGGATGTGATATATCTTGACTTTGGCAAAGCTTTTGATATGGTCTCCCACAGTATTCTTGCCAACAAGTTAAAGAAGTATGGATTGGATGAATGGACTATAAGGTGAACAGAAAGCTGGCTAGATTGTTGGGCTCAACGAGTAGTGATCAACGACTCAATGTCTAGTTGGCAGCCAGTATCAAGCGGAGTGCCCCAGAGGTCGGTCCTGTGGCTGGTTTTGTTCAACATCTTCATTAATTTTCTGGATGATGGGATGGATTGCACCCTCAGCAAGTTCACAGACGATGTGGCCTGCATTGTGCAGGAGGTCAGATTAGATGATCATAATGGTCCCTTCTGACCTTAAAGTCTATGAGTCTATGAGTCTATGAGACACTAAGCTGGGGGGAGAGGTAGATACATTAGAGGGGAGCGATACAGTCCAGAATGACCTAGACAAATTGGGCCAAAAGAAATCTGATGAGGTTCAACAAGGACAAGTGCAGTGTCCTGCACTTAGGATGGAAGAATCCCATGCACTGCTACAGGCTGGAGACTGACTGGCTAAGCGGCAGTTCTGCAGAAAATGACCTGGGGATTACAGTGGATGAAAAGCTGAAAATGAGTCAACAGTGTTCCCTTGTTGCCAAGAAGGCTAGCGGCATATTGGGCTGTATTAGTGGGAGCATTGCCAGCAGATCGAGGGAAGTGATTATTCCCCTCTATTCAGCACTGGTGAGGCCACATCTGGAGTATTGTGTCTAGTTTTGGGGCCTGCACTATAATAAGGATGTGGACAAATTGGAGAGAGTCCAGCAGAGGGCAAGGAAAATGATCAGGGGGCTGGGGCACATGACTTACGAGGAGAGGCTAAGGGAACAGGACTTGTTTAGTCTGCAGAAGAGAAGAGTGAGGGAGTATTAGAAGGGGGGTTCCAAAGAGGATGGAGCTCGGCTGGTCTCAGTGGTGGCAGATGACAGAACAAGGAGTAATGGTCTCAAGTTGCAGTGGGGGAGGTCTAGGTTGGATATTAGGAAAAACTATTTTATTAGGAGGGTGGTGAAGCACTGGAATGAGTTACCTAGGGAGTTGGTGGAATGTCCATCATTAGAGGTTTTTAAGGTCAGGCTTAACAAAGCCCTGGCTGGGATGATTTAGTTGGGGTTGGTCCTGCTTTGAGCAGGGGGTTGGACTAGATGACCTCCTGAGCTCTCTTCCAACCCTAATCTTCTATGATTCTGATTCTATTTTAATATTCACAGTTGTGGGAAATTCAGGGAGGAGTTAGGGCAATGCTGACAGCAGGGCCCAAGACACCCACATGCCGGGAGGTGGGGAGTGGGGGGGGGGAGGGGGTGGGCCTGGCACAGACAAGCTGAGACCCCTGGCCAGGGCTGTGAGTAGGGGGATGAGCTCCCAGCCGAGGCCACCCCGCTCCTGAATGGCTTCTGCTCGGTGATGACCCCTGTGCTCCCGGCTGGTGAGTGAGCGAGCGGTGAGCGAGCCATGAAAGCAGGGCTGCTGTAGGGGGCTCCCCGCATGGCTGGTGACATTGGATCCCTGCAGACATGAGGTGCGGGGAGTGGCAGCACAGAGGCACCCCAGCTGAGGGGGAGGCCATCCCACTGCTGAACAGCTCCTGCCTGCGGATGGCCCCCACATGCTCGGCCGGTGAGGGGCCATGACAGTGGGGCTGCAGAGGGCGCCCTGCAGGGCCACAGGGCTGGTGGTGTGGGGGAGGCTGCGCTTGCCAATTGTTCTCAATGGATCATCTTCTTCGTGGATTTCGATGTGTCAGGTGAAACTGACGTTTACCAATAATGCCTTTACTTTACTGCCTTCAACCTGTAGGACCCACTGGATCATTCCTCGGCCGATGCGTCTCAGTTAACACTGCCCCTCCGCCCCCCAAACGCTGTGCAGAACAAGTAGCTTCCGCAGGAAGGTGTGACAGGTTGGAGGGGAGAGGATGCAGAACCCTTCCCTGCCCTTTAGGCACTTGGAGAGGCAGTCCTTGGTGGATTAAACTAGACATGGGGGGTATGAATCCAATTGAACAAAGCATCCCCAGTGGACCAGTCCAAATGCTCCTGGCTGCCTGCCCTATGAACTCCACCTGCTGCTCCCCATCCCCATCCCCCATAGCTACCTCCAGCACTCTCTGGCCATGCCTTCCACCCTTATGGGGCCAACCTTGGTGGGACCATGGACCGTCTCCCAGCTTATGCCTTGGATCCTCCTCTATCCACCCCTGCATACACTCTGGCTTATCTACCCATGCTCATCACCATGGTATTGCAGCAGCTGGACCCTAACGGTTTTCTCAACTGAGAAATCAGTTATTGGAGAGGCTTTTAAACCATTTACCCTACAACCAGACTAGGCTGGCTGTTGCAGAACGAACCCGTTTCACTTTCTCCCATCACAGGCCGACCATAGCTAGGTGAGTTCTTAGCACATATGTGTTTCTTAGGAACCCGTCGATGTAGTATCCAAGCCCATCAAAAATACATGCAGTAGAGAATCCTGGTAGGCGAAATGGCCAAGTCCTTACGGAGTCTTTACTCAGTTTTCACTTGGCCCTTACCCAGCCAGCCACTCACCTCTGACCTCAAGCCAGGGCCAGGTACAACTGGAGGAAAAGCTGACCTTGTGGTACAGCTCAGAAATTGCCCACCATTGCAGCTAGCCCCGGTATGGCTTGAACAAAAGCAGGGCTGGCTCGTATGACTGTGCACTTCTGATCTGTGCTGGGTGGAGTGTATCAGTCCTGCCGGCGTGCAGCTCACGTACTCTTAGCAAAGGGAGAGAAATTACTCTCCTCCCTCCTGCATGCTCCCGCCCCCGTAGCAGAAAGAGCTTTACAATTAAATTTTTTTTTTTAAAGAAACCGATGCAAAATCAGTCAGGGGCATAAACCTGGCCCCTTTGCATATGCCTGTGGCAGAGGGCAATGCACTGTGCACTAGGCATCATAAACCCTGCTTAATGGGACCTGTTTCACGAGGCTGCACAATTACAGCTGTGCCCTGCCATGCTGTCACTGTCTGCACCCCGTCACTCATTAACTCATCAAGGGAGAAGAGACCAACCCTGGTACAGCCCTTAGAGCTGAACCCTCCCAGGGAGCCCTGGGCATGGCTAGGCTGTGGAGCTAATCGCCTTGCTTGGGATTTTTTTGTTGTCGTCGTTGCTGGTTTGGGATCGTGCTCATTAATAATCGTTTTAGCATCTGAACAGCTTGTAACGAATCCATGTGCTGCAGACGGCAAACGCAATTACAGAAATAACATAATTAGGGGGATGCAATAGCATTCCGAAGCCTGCACGTTGAGAAGGAAGACGCGTGCAGAAGGGAGTTCTGTAGCTGGCAGACCTGGCACCGGTAGACCAGAGCAGGTCTGGAGAAAAGCTTGGTAATGAACTAGCAGCAAATTGGAGCAATTCAAGGCCACAAAATTGTTTGATCTGTTGAACCGTATGCAGATGGACTAAGGGGTTGTTTGTGTCTGCTGGTAGGCATCACAGCTGCTTAAGTTTATGTATTAGCGCTCTCAGCTGGGTACCCCCACAAGCCTGTTACACCAAATTGGTCTGATTGCAGAGAGAGCCTAGGTTCAAGGCAAGAATCTCAGCATCTAATTGGGATATGAAATATTTCGTCTTATAGTTGAACAGATGGCCCTGACTCCAAATGAAGCTCAACACACCCATTCTTTAGATCAAGAGATCGGCTATTAATGGCTTGTAACTGGTGCTCTACCTTTGCAGGCAACCTCTTGTGCCTTGATTTTTTATGCCTTTTTCTGCTCCTTACCCTCTCAGAGGGGAACTGTTGGGGCCACTGTGCCAAAGGCTAGTAAGTCTTCAGCCAGCCTTGCTGTAAGGACAGCTAATCCTATAGTGAGTACCCCAACCTCCTCAAGGCAGGAGAAAGGAACTAACATCTGCTCCTTAAAGACCCTTTGAGGGCCATATACTGTACACTTGCAAATACAGTCTGCCTCCCCTTGCCACTGTCCCAGCCCAGCTGCCTGACCATGCACCCATCTCCACTGCTCCCCCAGCACCTCTGTAAGCTCCCTGCTCTGACCATCCCAGCCCACACACGCTTCCTGCAGGCATCCTACAGTCCAGAGCCAATGAGCGTTTGAGAAGGTCTGCAAAAGGGAAGAAGTGTGGCTAGGAATGACAGGACAGGCAGCACAGGGACGCACCCCCTCCCAGCCTGCCGCTGAATAGATGAACCAAGAGATTTAATTTTAAGTGGCTCCCACTCGCTGTTCTCATGTTGGGATCTGTGATGAAAAGATTAGAAGTTTCTAACTGGTGAGCATCGCGTCCTTAAAACAGATCTCAGCTCATCTGAATAACTCTAGCCTTCTGCCAGAGACAGCATGGCCTAGTGGGTATAGCACTGGACTGCAACTTAGGCGAAATAGGTTCTAGTCCGTGTTCTGGCCTGCTTGTTGATCTCTGGCAAGTCACTTCATGCCTCAGTTTTCCCATCTGTAACAATGGGAATAATGTTACTGACCTCCTTTGAGCTCTACAGGTGATAAGAGCTGGTTATTATTATTTCTATTGACAAGCCCCCTCCCTAGCGATCAGTTATGTGTTGAGCCCCGTCTGTGCCAGGGCAAGGTCTAGAAACTCACTGTTGTTTAAAGTGGAAGCTGAAATTTCCAGCAGTCCTTTGATCTCTCTTCTGAACTCCTTGGAGTTGGTGAACCGCCCTGACGTTATTATTTAAAGTCTCAATAATATTTATAATTAGAGTTTACTCAGCAAGTAAGTTTTTGTTGCACTAGGTCAGTCCGTTTCAGAACTAGCTCTCTTTCCTGCCTGTAAAATGGCCAGAAGAGGTTAGCCAGCTTTTCAAACTCTGTTGCACACCTGGATTTTAGGGTATCATAATTCAGGAACCAACTCACTTCAAACACAGCAGAAAAATTGTCTCCTGGCCCCAGACTCAATCCACCAATGTTGAGATTTATATTTCTTTGATGGCAGCATTTGGAAGGGGTAAGAGCATGTTTAAATAAAGCTCATATATTTCACTTCACCATTTACTCAGAGTAGTTACTGCCACTGCACAGTAATAGCCTGAGGAGGAGCATCAGGGCTTTTCAAGGGTGAGAGGGAAGCCCTTGATCTTTTCTTTGTGCCACCCCGTGTATCTTAAATGCTTAGTGTGATGCCTGGGCATAAGATGGAAACGTACAGTGGCTTTTGGTCTTTTGTCCCACTGCCCCCTTTTGGGTCCCTGCGTTCCTGCCACAGGCTTCTCTACGGAGACGATTTATTGATTGTGACGAATGCAATTAAGCCGTGTTAATGAAGTTCAAACAAGTGTTATCATAAATTTGGCAGCATGGAGAGAAACGAAAGGTCAGCCGCAGCCCTTTGTCATATTTCCCGCGCGCTAGTGAATGCTAATGAGCCGGTCCCAGTCAGAACGCACTCCCTTTCTCAGTGCCCTGGTATTACATTAAGTGCTCCCAAATCCCCAGGATTTCTAGGGTCAAAGGGGCAACATCGGCACTGAAGCAAACTTGAAAAGGTTCTGATCTCAGCTCCGCTGATGTAAATCCAGGGTGACTCCAGTGAGTGACGCCTACAGAGTTACACCAGTGTAGGTGAAATCAGCAACAGGCCCACTCTCTCCTCTGTCCTTCCCCCTCTGTCCAGCTGCAGAGAAAGGAAGAGCTCCAATCAGACCCATGAATGCTGCAATAGCAGCACACCTTGGGTCTTGAAAAGCCACCTGTCATCTAGAACCACTGGTTGAGTATTGCTGGTTCACACACACACACACACAAATGGACCTGGTTGTCTTTTCCTGTGTTCTCTGGCTCTTTCTCTTGCCCCATCCTACCTTCACCTTTTGTGCCAGAGATGCCCAAGCTCTGGCTGGCTCTAGCTACTTTTCGCTGAATGTTTTCACCCAGAGGTGGCCTCAGCTACAGAGACTGAATCCAGAACTCAGCTCTTCCAAATCTCAGAGCTGTTCAGATCAGGGTTCTGGTTAGAGTTCAGCTCCATGTCCAGCAGCACTGAAACGCAGAAGTCCATTTAAGCCAAATTCCCCATGGGCCCAGAAGAGCAAGCTAGGCATATGTCAGGGTCTGAACCTGCTTTTGTTCCCTCCCATACTGCACCCACAGCCCAAGCTCTGCATGGGTAGTATTTTGCCTGGATGCTCATCCATACTTTCACCGGGTGCTGCTGGATGTTCTGCTTGAAACATGTACCATGTATTCATGGGGGAATTCTGTGCCCTGTGCATGCGCATAATTCATGTGCTGTAAATACTTTTAATTGTTTCCGCAGAAAATAGCTTTTGCTGGGAAGTTGCTGCAGTTCCACCTTTTGCCCACCAGAGGGCTAGATGGGAGCAGTTGCTCCCGGCCAACCCCAGCTACCATAGGGAAGAGAAAGAACCTGCAGTGCCTTCTTCACAGCACCTGTCAGGCCATGTCAGGAGACAGACATGTAGGGCACATGGGGCTGCTGGGTGTGTGTGTAACAGATGGGTTCATAAGAGCTAGTGTGGAATGATAGACTAGGCTGGAGCTGAAAGGGCGTGGAGGCACATGGTCACGGGGTGGGGGGTGCAGGGCCACATGGGGGAAGGGGGTGGCTGAGTGGGGGCACAGAGATACATGGGGTAGGGAGTTGCAGGGACACATGGGGACAGGGTGGAGGGGACTGGCTAAGGGGGTGCTGGGACACCTGGGGATAGGGGGAGTGGGTGTCTGAGTGGGGATGGAGGGACACATGGGGACAGGGGCAGATGTGCCTGACTGAATGGGAAAGGCTGGGGGTCAGCCAGGGTCTGCATGGAGGAAACTCCCTAACAATCCCGCCTCGCCCTCCCAGAAAACTTGTTCCATATTTTTCCCACCCATACCCAACAACCCTCCAAATTCACTCACAGGCTCCTTTCTAGCAATTAATTCCCTCTCCCTCAGCTCCTCCGTTACCCCTGACTCCCCCAAGCCTTTGCACTGCTTCTGAGGGGTGTGGGAAATATGGTTCTGAATTGTAGTTTAAATGAATTATCACTCAGAGTGCTGTATTAATATGCCTAGTAAAGAATCTATTTGTCAGAAAGCATTTCCTGGATCTTTTTTGCTGTCTGTATAGTTACAGACATACTTGCTGATGGGTATTTTGAACTAAATTACCCCAATCATTGAAACTGGTGTGATTATATTGTGTTGTTTTGACAAATAAAAATATGCAGAATTTTAAAATTTTTGGCACCAAATCTTTAATTTTTTGACACAGCATTCCCCCGGGAGTAACCATGGCAGCTGACCTTGCTTTGATGTCTTTTGAGCACCGGTACCTACTCCAAGCAGAGAAACCAGCAGCTACAAGTAGATGGCTTGGAGCACGGAAGTGTCTGGGATGGGCTAGCTAAGTTAGCATTAATTTTAGACAGACGCATAGTAGGACAGATACCTTTGTTTTGCTCTAGAGTTCCTCCAGATAGATATTGTCACCAAGCACCCATGCACAATCACTTTTAGCTCTAATGTTCCTACACAGGACAATTCATCTGATTTCAGGTTCCTTCTGGCAAACTCCTTAGCAACTCAGAAACTCTCTGGCTGTGACTCCAGTCTTGAGTGATGATCCTGTCAGCTGACGATGACTACTGCATTAACTGAACTAACTTCCACCCTACCTGGTTGTAGAAAAGTAGCAAGGAATTCATTAGGAGTTTGGTGCAATCAGTCCTATCTTCCATCTTTAAAACACCCATCACCGTAGCATCTAGGCACTGCTTGCTGGTTTCTCTTAGATGGAAGCAACAACCATCCTCATTCCAGGTGTATTGTGCCTCTCGGAGCCAGGCATTTGTGTTTCAGAAAAGACAAGAGGGGCAAAATCGACATTGATATTCACACTCACAACCTGCTTTGGGCTTCAGCCAGTACAGCAGCAAGAAACCTTGCAAAGTTTTTGTACACCATTAAAAATCACCCCAGCAGCTCCTGGGTCTGTCTCAGATAAAAGCTGGCGATATTAACTAGCAGCAGGAGCTTTGATGCATTTGATTTATGAATGCAAACTCATCCAGTTGTTCTGGGAAAGCTTCCAGGAAAGAGTAACACCTACTGCTGGGGATCATCCTTCCACACGATCCTGTTTTAATGAATACAGTGCTGGTATAAGCCCTAGAGACTGACGCTATCTATGTATCCAGAGAAGAGGGACAGCACTGGAAAAGCTCTCCATACCCCCCCTTCCCACCAAAGTGCCCTGAGCCCACAACCTGAAGGCCAGAGACACCTCTAGAGATGGGAAGGGACTTTGGTCACCATGACCCTTCAGTCCTTGAACCTATCAGCTGACTACTAATAAGAGTGACAGTACAAGTCACAGTGGAGGGTGTGAGCTAGGTATCTGTCCACTGAAACCACCGTCCCATTTCACCCAGACCACCGAAGAGCTACCAGATCATAACACCTTTGGGTCGCGAATGACCTGAATGCACAATCCACAAATAAATATCTCCATATCTCATTCTTAGTGTCCCGATAGATATTCCCAAGCTCTTTACATATTAGAAAACCTGGGCACAGTATAAGAAATAGGTCATAATTAAGCAAGGTAGCTCCTAAGTGCCCGATTGGTTGCTAAGAAACTACATTCATAAAAAATGGAAGTGTCTAAACCGCTGCTAAAAATAATTGTCTGGACAAATCAGTAACCGACAGTAGCTGCATTAGGAAGGATTTCATTTAACTCTGACTACAGCATAGAAACCTTTAACCAGCTACGGTCTCCTTTTGCTGACATCTCAGAATGACTAACCCACTCCATTAAAAGAAATATACTATGATATAAACAGGTATATCTACAATAACAAAGAACTCATATAAACCAGCGTGGTGTGTGATCAACTGTAGACAATATCTATCTATCCAGCCAGCTGAATAATTGTTTAAAACTGCACAGTTTATATGAACTCTCTGATGTTAACCTTGGCTCCATGTTTAGTGTACAGCAAGCATTTTCCAGCTGTGTATTTCCAAAAACTGTCAGTAATGCCTAGCAAACATGGGGATATTGGAAAACAAACTATGCATTAAATTCTACAAAGCTTCCTCAAGCAAACTCCCACTGAAGTCCATAGGAGCTTTGCCAGAGCCAGTCCCGCAAGATCTAGCCCTCAGTTATTAAGAAGAAAAGAAAGATCTTACATTAACTGGGCACAAAGCACTAACTGAACCATGCAGATAGGAACTGCTTGCCCAGCCACTGAAATGGAGCTGCCTCTGGGTGGGACAGTGCATAGTCCACTGCATGGCAGCGAGGATGTGTGTGAGGGAGATTATGGTTAGGGTGTTTGGGCAATCCCCTGCTCTGTCAGATAATGCCTGGAGAGCTTTAATTCCAAAGTAGCCAGTCCCTTTGTTCTTCAGGGTTTCATCCAAAGGACCCAACACATGATGGTCACCTGCACGGAAATCTATTTGCCTCAGAAGGTAAACAAGGCAGCTCAGACAGGATTTGCACTGTTGGTTCTACAGTGTGTAGAGATTCCAAACTCAGTGCTTAGAACACGGAACCAGCCTTCCCGGACTGGGTGGCTGGACTCAACCCTAATCAGTCACCCTATCCGTCTCCCTCAGTCTCCACACACCAGTTTATCCCCCAGAGAAATTACATCTGAAACCAACCTCAGCGTATTCCTCTCACTGACGTGCCCATCTTTGGCGTGAGGCCTATGGAGCTAACTGGCCCAGATGGATCTTCCCATCGGGTCTTAAACCAAATTAAATAGCCAAGCGCTGCAACCTTCCAGTGCAGCTCCATTACCAGCGGCAGCACACGGGACGCCAGCCTGT
Source organism: Macrochelys suwanniensis (assembly GCA_033296515.1). Taxonomy (NCBI): domain Eukaryota; kingdom Metazoa; phylum Chordata; order Testudines; family Chelydridae; genus Macrochelys; species Macrochelys suwanniensis. Next base: position 335,841,414 of record CM065775.1, read on the forward strand.
AGCCTCTGCCCACGGAGCAGGCCCACATTGTACAGCTCTGGCTCCTCAGTGTAGGACTCACCTTTCCACCCAGTTCTTGTAGCTGGGGATGTCCTTGGCATACAGAAGCTTGTTGGAAGGGGAGTCTTTGCCCAGACGGTGCTCCGAGGTTGAACAGGAGTCCATGAAGGTCTGAGCCACCACTGAGAGGCAGGCATCTGTGATGCTGTTCTTGTGGATGTCGAATACGAACTGGGGGTTTTTGATCATGTTGACCCAGAACCGTAGCGGCAAACTGCAGGGAGGAAGGCAGAGGTGGAAGAAGATGGTTCAGAGCCAGGGTGTTGTTTCACAGGCGATCTCGCTACACTACAATAACAACAGGATTGGAGCATGTGACTGGGAGGCAGGATTTCTGGCTCTGCGACTGGTACACAATGGCTCAAATTCATGCCCGATGGGGTTCTACTCAAGTCAAGGGAGTGACTCCAGAGTTGTCTTTGGTCCAGGGCATCCTTCGATCATTCACAGAGGGCCAGTTTCGGACACCTTTACTCACCTTGAGTAGCATCTTACTCTGCATGGAGCCCCACTGAAATCAATGGAACTAGTTGGGCTGGCAGAATTGGTCCCTCACTTTCTCTATGGTTCCTATTAAGGTCTGTAAAATGGGGATAATACCTACCTGCCTTGCAAGGGTGTTGGGATGAGACCTGACTGCTAATCACTCCACCCTATGTGGCCAGAAGAGGTCATATACATGCAAAGCTTTAGTATTATTAATGCTTGTAAGCAGGGAGAAGTCTGGCTTTTCGGTCCCAGCAATACCTGGGTGGACATGGACATGTAACGCTATAAACTGGGGAGCTGGGATTTAGCTTCACAACTATCACTCCATGCACCAGTTGATACTGTAATGGCACGTAACCACCCTGTGCCATCCCCCAGCCAGCCCCCAGTTCCAGCAGGCTGGGCACTGCTCAGCTCTGCATTGATAACTAGGAGTTGGGAGATGAATCCCTGCTATCAGAGCCCACCCACTGGCTCTCCATATCCAGGGGTTTTAGCAAGTCCAATATCAAATGTCTCCAGGGCGGGGGCTTCTCTCACGTCCTGGAGGGAGATTATTCCACACCGACCGATCTTCACAACGGTGGGGTTTTCCTAACAGCCAACCTACATTTTCCTTTCCTTCATTTCATCCCATTGCATCTAGCTGTCCTGTTTCCATAATGCCATCCTAAATGATCCACCTCTATCAGTGGCATCTACACCCTGCAGATACCAGCAGGCAGTGTTAATCCGTCCTTCTTGGCTACATCACCACCTGATCTTCCCCACGGACTCCTCTGGAGCAAAGAAACTTGTGGGCTGAGTGTCAGAAAAAAGCGTCCCAAGGGAGAATCACATTAGGCGCCTGTGAGACAGTCTCCCCAAGGGAAGCGCCCGAAGGGAAATTAGAACTGAGGAAGCACTGGGAGAGTAGGGGTATGTGGTAGCACCTGCAATAGCAGCAGACAGGGGGAGGAGGAGCTGGGGAAGATGGCCTGGAAAAGGTCTTTTGCATCTCTAACGTCTCTGAGGCTAAGCTCCAGACAGTCACAGGTAGTGGGGAGTGCTGGCTGGGAATGATGAGGCCTGTGAAGTGACTTGGAGTTAATTTAATCTGATTGAGAAGAGCTCATTTCGTCCTCCACCCTTCCCCCGTTAAATAAACCTCCTGCTCATTTAGTCTGAGTGGCTGCAATCAGCCTTAGATTAGCGCCACAGATAATGTTAATAATATGCTAATGTTTCATTAGCTGAAAGCCTTTTTGAGGCATGGGGTTTCTTTTTTTATTTCACGGCACTGTGCCGACCTGCCAGTCAGCACGGCTGGTAAAAGGAGAAAACTCATCAGCTGGGAGTCCTGTGGTTCTCCTCTGCTGTGCCTTTTATAGTCTCTCCTATTTACACAGAAGAAGGGAGGGAAAGATTCCCCAGGGGACTCTTCCAACAGGGAGACTCAGAGGATAAAAGCAGCAGGGATCCTTCTCTCTCGAGATCTCAGCCCCCTGTCTCTATTCCAGCACATGCAACAAGAGCGGGGAGGGAAGCGTTGTCTAGCGGTTGGAGCAGAGTCAGGCTCGACCTAGCTCTGTCCTCGCTTGGTGCTCATGTGGCCCTGGCACCATTTGTGCACCTCGTGACCCTTAACGGCTCTATCCCCACAGCGCCCCCAGGAATTACTGTGACCCCTTTCACAGAGGGAGAAACAGAGGCACAGAGACTCAGGATATGTCTATCCTGTCATCGCAGGGTGCGATCTCAGCTTGAGTAGACACACCTGTGCTAGCTTTCATCCATCTCAGCCAGGTACCGGAGCAATGAAGCTGCGGCAAGACGAGTTAGCTGCACGAGTAATTACCCAGGGTCCTGGGCGGCTGTACAGCCCGCACCAAAGCTAGACTAAATCCCGCTTGGGTACGTCTCCTGGGGCTGCAATCACACCCAGGACCGGCTCTAGGCACCAGCAAAACAAGCACGTGCTTGGGGTGGCACATTTCCAGGGGCAGGGCGCCGATTTCGTGGGTGCTCCGGGGCTGGAGCACCCATGGGGAAAAATTGGTGGACCCTCCCTGCACCCTCACCCCACCCCAGCTCACCTCCGCCTCAGCTCCGCCTCCGCCTGCTCCCCCGAGCGCGCCGCCGCCACGCCACTTCTCCCCCTCCCCCCGCCCCGGCTTGCCGCGAAACAGCTGTTTCGCACGGCAAGCCTGGGAGGGGGGAGAAGCGGAGCGACAGCGCGGTCGGGGAAGGAGGCGGAGGTGAGCTGGGGCAGGGAGTGGTTCCTCTGTCCCCCCCCCCCCCCGGGTTACTTCCTGTGGCCCTCCCCGCGCGCCCCCCCAGCTCACCTCCGCTCCGCCTGCTCCCCTGAGTGCACCGCCGCTTTGCTTCTCCCCCCTCCCTCCCAGGAAAAAAACAGCTGTTTCGCAGCAAGCCTGGGAGGGAGGGGTAGGAGGGGAAATGCGGCGTGCCCGGGGAAAGAGGCAGGGCCGGGAATTTGGGGAAGGGGTTGGAATAGGGTGGGGAAGGAGCGGAGTTGGGGCGGGCGCGTGCAAAAAAAAGGGGACGTCCAAAAAAAATTTTGCTTGGGGCGGCAAAAAACCTAGAGCCGGCCCTGATCACCCCTCCTGAGTGCAGTAGAGACACACCCCAAGTGATTTTCCCTGGATGACACCGGGAGTCTGCGGCAGAGCTGAGAGATGAACCCAGGTGCCCCGCAGCCCGTGCCGGTGCCTTGCCCACAAGCCCATCCTCCCTGAGCATCAGAACCCCAAACCCCTTCCCCTCCGCCTGGGATCCGGAGCAGGGCCGCGCCAGAAGGATCACACTGACCAGTTGCTCTTCCAGGTGTGCCGCACGTGGGGGTCGTGGATGTTGTGCTTGTCTGCCTGCTCGTCCAGGAAATCGAACATGTACTTGATGGCCAGGGGCAGGGCGCTGCCGCGGTGCGCCGTGCTGAAGATCGTCTCAAAGAGGTCGTCGACAAACTTCTGCAACGTGCCCTGTGGGGTCAGGGGAGGAGGAAGAAGAGAGTGAGACACTGCCTGGGGCTCTGATGTCCTCCCTGGGGAATTTCCGTGAGACACAACAGCCAGGGGGGTTGCCAGGTTGGCTCAGAGGAGCGCTACTAGACTGTTCCCTGGAGTTCCCGGGTTCAGCCCTGGAAGTAGCGACTGAGAGCTGGTGCCATCTGATAGCTGTGCCATGGGACATAAGCAGGAGCTTTAAACCCTGTCGCCAGGCACACGTATCACTGGGATCCCCACCGGCCTTGGACCCGGACAGCAGCCTCAGCAAGCAGCCGTGGACTGAACAGGCCAGGTAAGCTGCCTTCCTCTCTCTCCTTAGAGCTTGTCCCTCTGGGGGAGGGCTGAGGTGCTGTGGTGGAGAAAGGGCAGGGTTTGCTCTCCTGTGCGGTTAAATGGGGCCCTCCTGTGGGCCCCCCAGGTCACAGAATGCCGTGAGATTTGTGAGCAGCATCAGGAACATATTGCAAAAGGGACTGGGGGATTTCAGGTTTGGGGTCAGATCTTCCGCAGGTGTGAACAGCCTGACCTGTGCACCGAGCAACAAGTGACTGATTTAGCCATCCTCTGCACCGGGAGCAGACCCTGAAAGAGCATCCATCATGTAGTGCATAAGTAGAGCCTGACTTGAATATATGCTAATGTAGCGTTTGAAGAGCTCCCGTAGGGGAGAGATCCCAGATGGCCATGCTTAGAAACCACCGTGACCCGCTGCCTGATCAGCAAGAACAGGACACCTAATGGGACCATCTGAACGGGAGGGGTCTGGCGGTTGAGTGGGTACATGTATTTAACACACCTGGCATCTTCAATGGCCCCAGGGCCCTCCCCATGAGTGCTGAACACCATCAAACCGCACCCCACTCTTCCTATGAATGGCAATCTCTGCTCGCAAGTGAAACAGCAAAGAGTGATGCAGGACAGGATTGGTGTGCAGGCAGAAGCCCAGTGTGAAGGTCTGGGAGAGGAGGGGGGACAGGGATCACAACAAAGGTGCACTGATAGCTGGCGCAGTGGGTGCTGGAGGTCAGGTGGGTCAGGACGGGGGGCGCGCTGAGGGAAGTGGTGCTGGCGGCCTGGGGGTGGAATAGGGGTTCAGGTAGGTCACAACTGAGGGGCAGTGAGGGGGCGCAGGCGTGGCAGTGGAAATCCAAGAGCAGGTCAGGTCAGGCGGAAGGGGCAGTCCAGGGGCTGGTACTGGACTGGAATGGCAAGATGAGCTGCAGGCCAGGACTGAGACGAACTGGCAAAGGAGGTTGTGTGTGGCCTCTGCAGCATGGCGAGCTCCAGCCTGTGTTCCCAGCACTCCTCTCTCGTCAGAGCTAGGAAATTGCCACCTACAACACGTTAATAACTCTAACCGCTTAACAAGATCAACCCCTAAAATGACAAATTCCTGTAATGGAAAGGTTCCTCCTTTCTCTGCAGATGCATGGCAAGATTCCCCTCGCTGGAAGTGCAGTGCCAAGTTCTGCCAGGGTGGGTAGAGTTTACCCAGCACTAACAAACACACAAAAGCTTAATTAGCAGGCTGATGTCCCTTGCTGATTCGCCGTTTGATGTATTCTTTGAGAAACAAACAGAGGGAAAGAGAGAGCGAGCGCCTGAAAAACGGAACAAAACCCTGCCGCACATGTCTGAGCATGGGGAGGGCCCCGAGGGGAAATCTGACACAGAGGAACTGCCCTCAGGATCAGTTTCCGTGGGGGGGAACTGATTCTCTAACTTGCCCAGCCAAATGCAAAGAAACCCTCCAAGGCTTTTAGGCAAAAGATTCCAGTTCTCAGAGGTCAGGAACTTAGCAGGGTAAAAACCATTCTCAGTTTAACTAAGTATTCCCCAGGACTGTGTTAGCAGCAATTGCACACTCCTCTCTCTCTCAGAGGGACAAGATGGGGAGGGGAAATTTCTCTTATACGAAGCGCAGGGGGAAAAAATAGCCTTTCCAGTTTTCTTTGTTGCGGTGTCAAATTCCCAGCTGGCTCCCTGCTTGGCTCACAAGAGAGGGCAGACGGGACAGGCAGAAGCTGGAGTTCTGTTTGTGGTCCACCAGTGTCTGAGCTGAACGCCAAGTATGTTCGGCGGTGGCCAGATCCCCAGAAGGTGTAAATCAGCCTTGCTCCAATGACTGTTGATTTACATCAGCTGGGGATCTCGCCCCCTGAGGCTGCCCCTTTATTTTTACGTTGCCGGACCCATTATGGCACCTAGATGCTATGGGGATGGGCACATTCAAAGACAGACAGAGCAATTGCATAGTCTGTGCCCATCGACAGAAGAATAACCGGATTAGGATTATTATTCAGTTGCCGGGGGTCAGACCCTAAAGCCTGAACCATGGGAGGACTGAGCACACAGATGAAACACCAGAGCAGGACTTAAATGTGTTGATGGAGTCCCCTGTCCAGTGGACAGACTCCGACTCCGTGTGTGTGTATACGCAACTATGGCTGTGCAGACGAATTCGCCACCACTGCATCTCCACAGCGCAGCGCAACGGTGGATGCGACAGGGTAGAAAGGCCTCAGGCTGTCTTGCCACTTGTATTGTGGAACTCTGCTCAGAATTGGGTTCGATAACATGATGGTTACAAACGCCTGAGCCCTGTCTACACTGCAGCTTCCGCCACCGCTACTGCGGATGGGGCTGCCCCAGGGGGGAGTGACGTCCTGGTGCCAGAGGTTCCCGCTGCAGGATGTGGCAGATGTGCCAGGCGAGCCTCACCCTCTGACAGTTCCTCGTGTGAGCTGTGCTAAGACTGGCCCTCGTCATATCCCTTATCCCCAGGCTGGTGGGCAGACTCCCGGGACCAGAGAAGAGCATGCTCAGCCACCTCTCTAATTGGGGGCAGTCACACAAAGCCCCTTGGTCAGTGGGGAAGTGCCCCTGTCGGCAGTGCTCTTTAGTATTCACATCCATGTAATGCTAACAATGCATGGACGTGCTTTAGGTACCTGCCTATCAACCAGCAGTGCTGCAAACTGCCCAGCCCTGACCCGGGGAAGGAGAGACTTTTAGTTTCCGTGGATGGAGTCCGAACCCCACCCTTGGCCTCTCTAATGAAACTGTCAACAAGGGGAGAATAATGAATGGGGGATGACTGGCTTGGCAGCAGCACTGCTGGGAAGGATCTGGGAGGTTGCGGTGGATCACAACCTCAACATGAGTCAACAATGCGATGCTGTTGCAAGAAAAACAAATGCAATTTTGGGTTGCATTAACAGAGGGGGAGTTCAGTGCACAGTCCGGGACCAGCCCCAGAAAGGTCTGTTTCCTGCACAGATCAACCTGACCCTAGCGGTGGAGAGTTCTGCTACGGTTTTCATCCCGGGGCTTTAGGCTCTTTAGCTACCTGGGCCCAGGCTACAGAGTGCCTTGAAGATAAGGACTGAGAACGTGACCTGGACTCGAGCACCCTGTAGCGGCTGTTTCCGTCCCCAAACGCAGCATCCCCTTGCAGCACCTGCCGGCTGCGCTGCCGGCAGCATTTGAGGTGTCAGCGAAATCAATTCTGGGTCAATAACTAAGCGCCAGCCCCGCGTGACACTGAGGTGGGGCCGTGCAGAAGTTTAGCATTGATGGGGCAAAAGTTAGAGATCTGTCAGGCAATCATCTGCCATGCAGGACTGCGTGGGACGGGAGAGTGAGTGCTCGCTGCCGAGGACCAGTGTGCTCCCTGCAGCCCGTCAGCCCGGGCAGATGCCTGCGGCTCCCCCCGTCAAGCCAGCATGCTCCACTGAGCGCTTTGCTCACTCCTTTGTCCATGCATCAGGTAAAATGGCTCCCCCAGCTCCCTGTGAGTGACGTAACCTAAGCTGTGGAGAGGTGTGTGCGTTTGTCTCAGCTCATCCCGCTGAGCTGCCCCTCCACGATGCAGGACGAAGCATCTAACTGGCTGGTTCGCCTTCTAGCGCAAGCACCACTGGTGAGACAGCCCGGTGTCCGCGTGGGCCAGAGGGATGAGGTGGGGAAGTGAGTAACGTTCCCTATGGGTTTGTGGCATAACTCACAGTCCCATTTTGCCAGGCTGGCTTTGTCCTTTGAACATGTCCAGGACGTGCTCCCTAGGCTCCCCTTGACCTCTTGAATCACATGTGGTCGGCTCTACAAACAATTCAGGGTATATCCTCAAACCAATCTGCTCCTGCCCACGTAATTCTCCACACACAGGGATCCCTATGCAGGAAGCCACTGTTGGTAATGCCACCCTTCCTCCCTCGTCCAGGCTCACAGCCTCGCTGCTGCCTTTGGCTGCTCCCTCTCCCTCCACAGTCTTTCACTAAACCCTTTGTTCATATCACCAGAAGCCACCCTTTCCTCACTAACCCATTGTCCACACCTTCATCGCCTCCCACCTTGACTATTGTAACCTACTTCTTCCTGGTCTCCCCTCTTCTCCCCTCTCCTCCAATCCAGCCAACCCAAACCATTGCTCCCAGAGCCAACTTCCTCTCCCGTACGCTCTGCACACGTTATCTCCCTGCCTTCTGAAATCCTCCACTGACTGGCTCCTAAATTCAAGCTCTTCTCACTTTCTACTGCGCTCTCCCCACATTACTTCCCAAGCAGAATTTTTCCCTTTGCCCTCCCTTGGCTTGCCACCTTCTCCCATTCTTCCCCTGACACTGGGAACAGTCTCTCCTCTCTTGCCCATGAAGAGTCCCATCTCCTCCTTCAACCCCTTTGACGCCCACTTCTTCAAAGTCCCACTGCCGTTCTCCAGCATTATACCTTGGTGGCTAGCAGCCTGGTCAGGTAGATCTCGGACACCATCTTGCTGCCCCGGTCGCCCTCTTTTTGGTCTCCGTGCTCATGATTCTTGACTAGATGCCACATCTTGACTCCACTCTCCAGGTCAGGCGTGATCATGGGCGTGCGGGAGCGCAGGCTGTCCGGGCTGCCCGTGTAACGGATCATGTTTTCTGGAACACAAAGCCACAGCTTGCTCAAGAATCAATCCTCCACCTTCAAGAAGAGGTGGCCACAACAAGGGGGTCAATCTCTTTTCCCAGGGAAACACTCTGCAGTCGTGTCTGCTTTAATAATGGAAATCCACTACCAAATTCCCCACAACGGCTGCCTTAGCCGCACCGGCAACATTCGCACACGTCTAGAAGTTCCTAGGCAACTGAGCAGATACACGGAAAAACTTTCCTACAATGAGTTCAGTTAGCCCGGGACAGAATCTCCCGGGGGGAAGGATATGGTCTCATCCCATGGCACAACAATGGCCAGGCTGGACAAGACACGAGTACGTTTGGAAAAGGGGATGTTCCAGCACTGGCGATGGGTACACATGTCGCTGATGTGATTCAGGGCAGGCAGCCATGACTGGAAATGGCTTCCTTCGTGTGTAATCAGAGCAGGGTCCTGAGAACCCACCACTCCCACTGCCTCCAGCAGATGTTGCAGGTGCTGACCAGCCATCTGGGCGAGGCCCAAAGATCTTCACAATCCCAGGGCTGTGTGCTTTGGGTGCGTGCTGGGCTTGCTACACACAATGGATAGTGACCAAGCAAGCAAGGTCTGACTCCTCTCCCCCCAGCCATTTGCTCCCTCCTTCCCCCAATCCACCGCATTCGCTAGCCACCACTGTGTCATTCCCACCTCCAAAGGGGGCTGCTCAGCTCATTGCACCCTGGGTCCCCAAACCTGCCCATGTAGATGGCGTGATGCCCCACTGAAAGCCACCTCCAGCGTTACTACTTCCCTTTCCACAGGCCCAGGGTGACATCCTGGGCAACCCCCCTGGCCCTCCAGCATTGCTACCTGTTAACTGTATTTCAACGGTAGTTAACACACATGGTGCCCCTTCCAGTAGCAGCCTCATTAAGGCATTACTGGCCCCACTGTATTAATTACTGGATGGAGTACCCACGCTCACTCTGGCTGCTGCTCCCTTTGCTGCAATTAACAATCACTTCTGACCCGCTACATTTTTCCCCACTCCCCCCTCAGCCCCTCTCCTAAAAATCCAGTCGCATAGAACTCAGGAAATATAACAGTAATGAAACAACCCCAAACCCCTTCTTTGCAAAGGTCATGGTGTCCTTCCAGAACAGCAAGAACTCTGCAAAGAACATGAATATTAATAAGGCTTGGTGCGTTGCTCGTGTCCTTGGAGTAAGGGGAAGCGAGTTCCTCTGGAAATTGAGTAACTGTATTTTCCCCCAAGCTAGAGAGGATGAGGAGGATCAGACTTACTTTATTATATTTTAAAAAATTGGATGAGGCAGCTGGATCCAGGGCAGTGGATGGTTTGTATCACTCTCCTGTTGGAGTCTGGAAACTCATTTCTCTTTAACCCTCACCTGGTGAGCACTTCTTGGGCCGGAAGTCCAACCAACAGGCAGCTACGCCCGTAGGTGCATCCGCTGCCGGTTGGGAAGGAGAGAGGAGCTGGTCTTGGTGACTCAGGAAAGCTAAGTTCTATTCTGGGCTTTGCAGCAGAATTTCCGTGTGACCCACTTTATTGCTCACGTCACCTAGCCTCAGTCTCCCCATGTGTAAAATGGTAATAATGGAACCTGGGCTGCTCAGTAAAGCGCTTGGAGAGCTAATGCTCTAGAGAAGTGCTAACTTTTACTGTTCCAGGTGTAATCTCACCCGGGCCAAAGTCACCTGGATAAAAGAGTGAGCTTCCATAGACACCAACATCATTAATTAGAATAACGTAGCCCTTGGATTGTCCGGTGCTTTTCATCTTCAAATGCTAGTGGGCTGTAGCATGCTGTTCCCTCAACATCTCCCCACCATTGTGACCACCAATATCTCCCCTAATGTACATCAGCAAACAGGCCCTTACCATACTTGCTAGCGGAGGTCCTGGAGACAGTGGAGTTGTTGACAGCATTGTAGGCAGTGACCTGCTTGGAGACTAATGCTACCACCGAACCATCGGGTACCTGCGGAGGAAAAAGAAAGTACTAATAAGTCTCCTAGAGCTGGCCAAAAAGCGCACCTGATAACATAAAGGAAACCCAGCCAGTGAAACCCGAGTGATCAATCACTATCCCTGCTGGAAGGATCTCATCATTAGTTACTTATGGCCCACCCCTGAAAACCCTTCTTCATGGGAGTGGGGCCAAACCCTGCTCTCACCTCTCCTGCCCCCCAGTGCAAATCTGGAATCACTCTGCTCAAGTCAATGGGTCTACTTGGTATGAAGGCAGAATCTGGCCCATACAGGGACTGACCCAGAGCCCACTGTAGTCAATGGGAGTCCTTCCATTGACTGCAATGGGCTTTGGAGCAGGCCCTTAATGGGCTACTCCCATGAGCAAGGGTTTGTAGGACAAGAACATGGAATTAGGTCAAGGGCCTTGTCTTCGTACATGTCTGTAAAGTGCCCAGCGTGAGATCCATACCCACAAGATTGTTTTTATAATAGACAAGAGACTGCAACAGGCTTATCTTTTAAAAGTGGGGATGTGCCAATTCCTCTAATTGTTCAATAGTCCATAGAACAGGAGCGTGACATTCAAACGGTCCATGACACAAGCTCTTATAATGAGAGATGGTCTGAAGGGTCTGAAATAGGGTTGAGCTAGAGCAGGGGTTCTCTAACCTGGGGTCAGGACCCCTCAGGGGGTCACAAGGTTATTACATGGGGGGTCAGCGAGCTGTCAGCCTCCACCCCAAACTACACTTCACTCCAGCATTTATAATACTATTAAATATTTTAAAAGAGAGATTTTAATTCATAAGTGGGGGGGGGGGTCGCACTCAGAGGCTTGCTGTGTGAAAGGAGTCACCAGTACAAAAGTTTGAGAACCACTGGGCTAGATTTTGGGGTTCAAGATCAAGACACATGAGGTTCTGAGGTTCAGATCTGATGATCCCAAAATCTCATCAGCTGTTCTCACAAGGTTTCAGCCCCAACTAGTGGGAATTTAATGAGATCAGCTGATCTTGCAAGCTCTCCATCATTTTGGGCTGGAATCTGATTTCGGCCTCATTTAAGTGGGGCCTGGAAAACATGCCCCCTCCAGTGATGGATCCAAACCAGAACCAGTGATGGGTTAGGATCTGGGAATTCAAATCCTTCCAAGTTTTCAGGGGGTTGGATCTGAGCTTCTGATTCGGGCCATCTCCATGGAAAAAGAACTCAGCGCTCAAAGAGAAGCTGATGTTAACAGAGACAGTACATTCACTAGGGAGGCCAAATTCTGAGAGCTAGGGGAACAGCTGGGGCCCAGTTCCTTCTCGTGCCCCTCACAGACTGAAATTAAGTTACTCCTCCAAGGTCTCACAGCAAGTTAGTTGGAGATGACACGTGTCAGTACTCTACCCCCTAGACAACACTCCATCGGAATGGGTATTTCATATACAAGGTGACAAACGACCTCCTGGCATCAGTGTAGACATGCACAGACTCCTGATACGGCACCAGACTTTGCCCCACCAGTTGGGCATTGCCACTACTGCAACCGAGGGGGAAAATGGTGTCGCTATTGTTCTGCCCCTGTAGATGGCAGCTGGATATCTGTTGTGCTGCAGGAAGTCCCACGTAACATCTCAAAGGGGGAGAGAGCCTCTTGAAATGAGACAAACCTTCCAATCCATTAGCTAGGCATTCGTGTAGCTTCCTTTCGAAAGCAAGTGAAACAATAAGCAATTCTGAGCCAGTGGGGAAGTGAAGCTGTATCAGGAGCATCTTGGATAAATAAGAAGTTATAAAAAGAAGAACCCGCCCCCCAACCTGTGAACAGCCACTAGCTCTTGTCTTTGTAATAATAATAATTAGCTCTTACGCAGAATCTTTTCATCTTCAAAGCACTTTACAGATACTAATTAATCAGTTCTCTCAACACTTGCGTAAGGTCTCTGTGCTGTTATCCACATATTACATATGGGGTTAAGAGGTTAAGGTCCCAGTTTGTAAATGTATTTAGGCACCTAAAGATGCAGCTAGACCCCTGGTGGGATTTTCCAGAGCGTGTCGGTACCAAACTCTCACTGACATCAGATGTTTAACAGGGAGGGTGATTAACCATTGGAACAACTGTCCTGGGGCTGTGGGGGATTCTCCATCACAGGCAATTTTTAAATCAAGACTGGAAATTTTTTCTAAAAGATCTGCTCTGACTCAAACAACGGAAGCTCTCTGGCTTGGGTTCTACGGGGGATTGCAACGGTGATCACAACGGGCCCTTCTGATCTGGCAATCTAGAAACAGGAGTTAGGTGCGTTTCAAAATCCCACTCAGCACCCACCTACAGCTTTAGGCACCTAAATATGTTTGGCAACCTGGTCCCCGTGACGTGCCCAGGGAGCCAGTGCTAGTCTTACAACTCCGGAGCTCCCTGCCCTGTATGCAGTGTCAGATCCTTAGCTAGTGTAAACTGGTGTGACTCTACTGACTTACATCAGCTGAGTATCTGACCTATAGCATTTACCAGCCCTAGATCTCAAAGCACTTTCCAACAGTAGGTAAAGACAGCTGTCCCCACTGGTTAGTATCATTATCCACTCAGGGAAATGACACCCCTTATGGGGACAGAGTGGCTGAGTTGGGACTAGAACCGGGATCTAGTCAGTAACCTCACCGCCAGTCTGTTCCACTGCTCTCCCTCCTCTCATCCTCCTGCTTCCAGACAACAAGCCCGCAACTCTACTGCTGCTAATGTCAAAGATCCTCCGGAGCGCAGTGGCCTTTCCCTCCAGGAGAAAATGCATCATTCTCCCTCCCCAGCGGAGAGAGAGAATTAACTTGTGTCCTTCTCATCTCCACTCCCCATCTATTTCTAATCTGCTCTCCTTCCCCTGCCCCCTCCTCTGTGCTGATCACAAGCCGCTGCCTGACATCTCATCTAGTGCCAATAGGGGGCCTTCAGTTGAGCCTCCCCTTTAAGAGGGTGGCAACGTATCTCTCCCTCTAGCCCCACACCAAATAGTTTGCAGGAGGGTTTTTATTAGGCGTCACTGAACTGATGTCAGTACGGACAATGCCAGCACTAGTGGCCTGGGGGACAGATACAGGGCGCCTTCCTTCCCAGTGATTGGCAGCTGAGTAGCTGTCAATCTTTGTCCCTTAAAGCAGAGTTGTTTTCCCTTCTCTTATTATCCTTCCTACCGTTGATCTGCCCTCTTCTCCGCCACTCGCAGAGAGCAGAGTAGGCAGGGGGAAATCCTCACTAAAAGGAGACTCATGGGAGGTCAGGGTTAGAGCTGGCCATCAAATATTTGTCTGAACAGTTTTTTGTTGGAAAATGCTGATTCAACTAAACGGATTTTTGGTGTGAAATTGCATCGATTCTGATGAAATTTTCCACAAAAACAAGTATTTCTGAAACAGAAGCAAAACTGTTTAGGAAAAGTTTGGAATTTCTTTTCAGAAACAAAAATTGTGTTTCAAAATGTAGTTTATTTTAATATTAGTGGCATTATTTTTACACTATTTCAAGACCCATCAGTAATAGTGCAGAATATGATATCATTTCATGTCCTCATCTGACATAATATAATAGCAGAAACCGTTTTTATTGAATGTTTATATTATTTATTTTTTAAAAGCCATTCAAGGCAGCTGCTACTTAGTTCAGCTTGAAACATCTGATCCTATTTTCTAGCGCAAAGTGGCTCCTGTTTGTGTTGTAGTTGTAGTGAAACAGTCTGACACTTTGCGGGGGGAAAGGGGGGAACGACAGAACTTATTTACAGAGCGTCGTTGCCTGGGATTGCTCTTTGCTTGTTCCAGCCCCAGATCTCAGACAGGGCTGGCAGGGGAGCAGCAGCTGAGATGAGAGCAGCAGTGTAACACTCCTGTGGAGAAAGAGAGAAGGTGCAAAGCGACTGTGTTAGGAGGTGCAAAGCGACTGTGTTAGGAGACCAGATGGTGTAACAGCGACGGTCTCTGGGGTGAGCTCTGCCGGTGGCCTTTGAAGAAGGGGTAGATGGGTTGGGGCAGAGAGTGGCAGGTCTGGGCAGCGCCAGTTTGATTGGCACTGAACCCTGCTAGCAGAGTCAGGTAACTTGGCCAGGCCTGTATCCCTGGCGGAGGGGTCCTGTTTCGTTACCTGGTAGTGCGCCAAGGTATTGAGTCTCTTCCAGTCGTTCTCTATCTTGGTGGTGATGTCTTCGTCCTGCAGGATCATTCGGGCCCCACTCGCCTGCCGCCATTCTGCAGGGAGAAGGGACACATTTCACTCTGCTCTGCCGAGTACCAGGGAGGAGAAGGTAGCTCGGCATAGACCTGACACATGCAACATGGAGACCACGTACCATCAAGCATGACAACACCTGCCCACAAACACCTGACAAGTGACCCAAAGATACGCACAGTGCACAGAGATGCACACGACACCTCCTCACACACACATGGAAAAAGGCACACTCCACATACATGCCCATGCCACGTATACCCCTGCAAACCAGGGACAGGTGAACCTTCAAAGATTCAGGGAGATGATTCAGAGAAGTATCCAAAAGCATAAGCTACATGGCAAAGTTCTAAGTCAGTTCTTACGTGATCTGAACGGGTTTGCTTGCTCGGGATAAAAACACATATATCCCACCACCGTTCATCACACACACACAGGCACCCAAAGCCTAACTCCTGGCAGAGAAGAGCACAGAACAGCTCCTACAAGCTCAGCCTTTGGGATCATGCTGCTCACAGACCCCCAGGGCCTCTGAGTCTGGTCATAGGGCCTTGGCCTTTTTGGGTGGCAAGGTGTAGCTGATTGACGTCAGCTGAAGATCTGAGCCATAGAGCGACAGCCCCTTGGGTGCGGATGGTGCTGTCCTTTGTGTTTTGCACAGCATCAAGTGGACCGCTGGGCTCAAGCGATACGAGTACTTGGTGCTTGTAGGGCACTTTTCACCCACAGATCTCCAAGCTTGGCCTGTAGGGAGGGAGAGGCCCATTGCCACTGTTTTACAGACGAGGAGACCACACCGCACAGCCAGCCAGGGGCAAAGCTGGAGACAGAACCCAAGCCTCTTGCCTTCCAGTCCCACGCCCTGGCCATCATAACACCCTGCCTCCTCCAACACAATCCTACCCAGCCATATGCAAATGCATAGGTATCCTGTTTCTCACTAGCTACAGTAGACATCTAATCTAATGCCTGTCAGCATGGTATCTACATGCCAAGTGCTTGAATGAGTATGTCGTGCTGGTAATTGTCTCCACATTCTGCTGACGGGGCAGTCCCATCTGGTGGCTGCCTTTGGAAGAATCTTGTATTGAAACTAGGGTTGATACATACCTCCATCTGAACGGGACAGTTTCCCTCAGATTGAAGATTTGACTTATTTGCCCTTGGGCTAACCATGTGTGGGACTAGCCAATAGTACCATAAACGTGACCAAAGATACCAAACTATAGTTTAATTGGGAGAAACTACAGCCGACCATGGGTTAGCCATAGACAACTTTGGTTTAACCAAAGGCAAAAAGAAACACTCATGGTTCAACCATCGTGGTCACTGCCAAATACAGCTTAACCACGACCCTGGTCATCATAAACCATATCCATGTCCTTGAGTGAATTAAAATGAACCTCTGAATGTGGAAACATCACCTGACAACTCTCTTTATTGCGTCTAATGTAAAAAGTCAAGAATTGTTGCAAATTTCTTTTGGTTTCAGCAATTTTCTCATCCCATAATTAAACGTTACTCATAAAACTGACGCTTGCTTTTACTATTCCTTTTAATTAGCAGAAGATCGGGTGCTGAGTGTTTGTTGCTGGATGTCACTGAGAACAGAGATCTCTCAAGAATGTAGCAGTTGGCTGGTCAGCAATGGTTACCATGGTTAGGGATGACCCCAGATTGGCCAGGATTTATCCCAACTCCTTAAATCACACCCATGATATCACAGAGTTGTCAAAGCACGACCCTTTGTTCCTAACCACACCTGCAAAGAATCCCAGAGCCCAGCTGTTCTAGACCCAGGTGGTGCAGGGACTGGAGCGTTGGGAGGGGAGGAGCAACCGGAAAGAGCTCTTTCTATTACAAAGTGCCCCACAGAGTGTAACAGCTGGAGTTCCACTGCCACTTTGTCAATGCCTCCTGGGGCTTTCCTCACTGGATCCCTTATCCTTGCCAGCACTGCCTGCTCCTGCGTCTAAGCTCCCCACCCCCAAAAGAGCAGCATCCCTGGTCAGTGCCACCGCAATCGTTCAGTGCCACATACACTCCTACATAGCTAGGTCAGTAGACAGACAGGCCTGATTCTCAGGTTTGTGGTTGGGTTGGGAACGGAGGGCAAACGTGGCTTTTGTCTATCTCTGCCCTCCCGGTATTCTAGGGCCGTGCAGGGCTGATCTAACTCATGCTCTGCTTCCGATGGGCCCTGGGGGGCAGAGAATAGCCATAGTGCTAATGTAAAGCCACGACACCAGCTCCACACTGGTCAGGGAGTCCCCTGTGCAGGAGGTCTTCTCATTTCCACCCACTTTAAGGCCCCTTTAATCATTCTTTTTCTCCCAGGCTAGCCCAATGGGCTGTGTTTGGGTTGGGAACTCCACAGGGGAGCGTTTCAAGCCACACAAGAGCCATTCGTGTCCATGGGTAATCCACGGAACGTTTGAATCCTGAAGCCCTTACTCAGGATTTCTTGAATTTTTTTTTCTGGTCAAGTGCCATAGTCTACAGCGGGCATCTAGGTTAGGGCTGAGAAGAATTTGGCCCACTGACTTTAGTGGGAGTTTAGTCTGAGTAAAGACACCCTTTAGTAATTAACGTCTCACTGTTTACCCAACTGTTTCTTAAATACCCTTTCCCTTGCTGCTAGCACTAACAGGCTTGGTCATTCCCAGCATTGAAAGGGAAGTGGTAGATGGGGGGAGGACAGGAAGGAGATAAAGGTGACCCCTGCATTCATATTCACAGCACTAAGTGAAGATTGTTAGCTTTCTCCTCAAGCGCTGCTCCCTGTCCCCTCTCCCATCAGATCAGCGCACTCCTCACAGCACTGGCACAAAGGAGAAACACACTCCAATCCAATTTGTCACACTTCCACTTTCTAGAAAGCGGGAGGCAGGTAAAAATCCCATGATCTTTATCTTGCCTTCCAATCGGGAGCGGTGGTAAATGCAAACTCAAGAGACAGTTGCTGTGAACTCTTTATAGTTCATTCAGCAGACAGTGTATCCTTTTATTGCATGCAGGAATGACTTATTTTTAAAAACTCTTTTAGTTCAAGGGAAAAGGGAAATTCCAGAGGCCTTTGACAAGAGGGTTTATTTGAGCTGCATCTGATATCTGCGTGGGGCTTGCGGACTCCCAGGGAGAAGTAGCCCAGAATCTTGGAACCCTACTGTTTAATCCCATTAACCACTTCCCCTTCCCTGCGAGGTTCTCCAGTGGTGCTGTGGAGTGGAATGAGTTAACCCTGCCCACACCCCTCTGAGGCAGGTGAGGATTAACAGCCCCATTCTACCAAGGAGGAAACTGAGGCAGAGAGTGATTCAGGGGGAGATTTTCAAAGGCACAAAAGGGCAGCTAGGTGCTTGGGTCCCATTTAAAGTCAGTGAACGTTGGTCACCTCATTCCCAGGTGTGTCTTAGATGAGCTTGCCCAAGGACACACCAAGAGTTCATGGCAGAATGCAGATCCCCTGGCTTCCAAGCCTTGGTTTTAGCCAGGAGACCACCCTTGCTCTTTAAAGGAAGGTACAGATTGTAACACACTTAGTCAATACTACCAGGCCCTGAACGCCTAGGCATTTAGAGTATCCCACCTACTCCAAACCCTGGGGTGCCCTCCCTAATAGGCCCTGGCCAAGATATTCTGATGTGATTAGTGACTTTGGATGCTTCAGTTTTTGGGCCCCCAACTGCTAGTACCTTAAAGGGGCCTGATTTTCAAAAGGTGTGCACCAGGCACTTTCTGAAACCTGGGCCCCTTTAAAGCATTTCAAGCTGCACCCCCAAAACTTAAGGCGCCCCAAATCACTGGTTACTTTGGTACCGAAGTGCTGGAGTAGGCAGGACACTTTTCACACCTAACAGTGAGTGCCAGATATGGGATGGGCTGGCTCAGGGGATTAGACATGAGATGAGGAGTCTTTCCTCCCTGTGCTATAGGTTCCAATACACCCAGATAGGTAGTGACTGAAAGCTGTTATTATTAGCTGACTGATGGCCTGTGTGAAATGGGTTGGGAGCCTCAGCCCTGTTCTTAGCAGGCAGGTATCCACCCTGCTGATGCAAAGAACGTCGCAAGTGGGGAGTGGCTGGCACCGCTGGTGGGCAGAGGGGCCAAGAACTCCCGCCGCAGATGTGAGAAAGGGAAGAGCCCCGCTAGGCCCCATCTAGTCCATCAGCATGTCGCTGCAGGGCCCTCCCCTTCCTGTATTAGTATTTCATTCAAATGGTTGTAGAGACTAAATGAACTCCCCACCCCAGAGCTAATCCTTCCAGGTCACAGAACATGGGCAGGGGGCACTTGCCCTGTCCACTGCCCAGGGCTGTCAATCAATCACTTTCCACCAGCACTACACTCCCTGTTAAAAGCAACCAGAGCACAGGAAGGAGGGAATTTCTCTGTTTGCAGAGAGTCTGTTTTGGGATCCTCCCCCACCCCATAATGCTCTTTTAAAGATGTGGTTATTGCATTGGTTAGGATTTTTGAAATGGGTGCTGTAAAAAGAAGCCTTCAGTAATTGGTCTTTTGGACTAAAATTTAACCTCAAGGTGCCCAGACTGACTGCTTTCAGCCAGCAAGCCCCCCAGAGCATCCGGGCAACTGAACAATAGTAGGACACTTTCAGCAGGTACACACCTCTGCTCCCACAGCTACCCTGCACTTAACAACGCAAATGAACACATTAGCTAGCTTGCTGCTTCCTTCCATCTGAGCAATCCGCCCTCGCCCTGGACAGAGAGCCCTGCAAAGCAGCCCTGGAAATGCAAAACGGTTTTTCTCTTCCGTGACCCACGGAGATGAAGGTCCAAAAGGGACCCTTGAGAGCTAGTCTGAGCTCCTACATAACATTGGCTAGAGAATTTCACCCGGTGAGTCCTGCTGTTCAAAGTGCTCACACCAGGGCTGCGCTGACCCCCAGAGCTTTATGCTCACTTAGGGTTAGTCTACACTGGCAACGCTAAAGTAGTTTTCACGTGCCTTGTGTGGTTGCGGCACAGCGCTCTAAAAAACCCACCTCAACGAGGGGTGTAGCTCCCAGCTCTGGGGCACTGTCTACACCAGGGGTGGCCAACCTGAGCCTGAGAAGGAGCCAGAGTTTACCAATGTGCATTGCCAAAGAGCCACAGTCATACGTCAGCAGCCCCACATCAGCTCCCCCCCTGCTCCCAGCGCCTCCCGCCCACTGATAGCCCTGCTGATCAGCGCCTCCTCCTCCCTCCCCGCACCTCCTGATCAGCTGTTTTGTGGTGTGCAGGAGGCTCTAGGGGGGAGGGGGAGCAGTGAGGGCATAGCAGACTCAGAGGAGGGGGTGGGAAGGGGTGGAGCGGGGACAGGGCCTGGGGCAGAGCCAGGGGTTGAGCAGTGAGCACCCCCCCGGCCCATTGGAAAATTGGCACCTGTAGCTCCAGCCCCGGAGTCAGTGCCTATACAAGGAGCTGCCTATTCACTTCTGAAGAGCCGCATGGGGCTCTGGAGCCAGAGGTTGGCCACCCCGGTCTACATTGGCGCTTTACAGCGCTGCAAATTGCTGCACTCAGGGAGCTGTTTTTTCACACCCCTGAGCGAGAAAGTTGCAGCGCTTTTAATTGCCAGTGTAGACAAGCCCTTAGACTACGAACCTCCGAAGAGCAGACCACCCCCTTCTCCAGCTTGTGTTCCTTTCACTGACACTGAAGGACCCCACGTTCCAAGGAGCTTCTGTCTCTCAAGGAAGAATGGCTGTGGCTCCCTCTGGACGTACACCCCTCTTCCCTACTGAACTCCCCCAAAGAGAGTTACTTCTCCATCCTCATTAGCAGGTGAGCTAAGAGAGACGTTTGCTTTGCTCACTGCTGGGAACAGGCTTGCCCTGGACGAGGCATGCCTAGGTCTTTTCCATCTTCAGTGCGGATGCCTCATGTTAACAAGCTCTTTATTAATCGGCCCCGTTATGGGCATGAAAAGTTCGGTCCTTCCCGGGGACAGGTGTGTATAATGCCTGTTAATCCCCGCTGGACCCCCCTCCCCCTCCTCCCATCACTCAGCAGCTCCAACACATTTGTAAGGGCCAGAGCAGAGATCACACGACTCATTAGGGCCCTAATCTGAACTCTCCCAGGAAGGAGGGGGCGATTCTGATATGGGATTCTGGTTCAGACCCAGCTGAGAGATAGGTCCACGCTTGGAGGTTCAGAGTTGGAGCTCAACCTGCCCACCGTTTGGAGAGGGCGTGGGATCTGGGGGTCTTGTTCAGGCCTAGCTGATTAAGGCCAAAGCATGTTAACCTTAGACTATAGCCCGTTTGTCCTCTAGATCATCCTTGTCCGAGATGGCTCCAATCCATCCACAGCCCCACAAAATCTTATGGAACTCCTGGCTCCCTGTCCTACCAACGCTACTACGTATTCCGCAGTCCCCTGGCAGACCCCAGCACCCTCTGTCAATGCCCGCCCTTGAATCCAAATGTAATGTGTCCCCTGGCCCCAGCCCGGCACACGGCCTGAATCCGCCGTGCCCCCCGTCTCCAGTTCCTGGCTGGCCTCACTCTCACCCAGTCCCTCGCTGACACTCGTCAGCTCCAAAAACATCTCGGGTTCATTCTTGCTAATTTATATGATTTGGTTTTTATTGCTGCTGCTTTTGGCAGCTTGTTCCATTATTTTAACCACCCTTTGTGAGCAAGGATCCTGCTGCAATTGCTGACAGGCATCCCCCCTCCTCCCGTCTCCCTCCCCCACTTAACTTCTCATTTCTGCCTTCATTATCGTCCTGAATGGTTTCTTGGCATCAGTCCATCCCTTTTCCTCTTGGTTTCTCGTCTGCTTTTGCAGGATTTTATAGACTCCATCATTTTCCACTCAAGTTTCTTTCGTTTAAGGTCACAGAGGGCAAACTCTGGCTAATCTTCTCCCATGACGCAATCCCAAGGACCATAATGGTGGCCCTGAGTAGCACTTAGTACAGTGCTGTGTCCTGTCCTTCTATCCTCCTGCCAAAACCTCCGGCAAAGAGGAGCTATCTGGGACCTGCCGTTATACCCGATTGCAGATCTCTCAGCTTTCACTTCAGATCTAGGCTAGGAGAGGTTTCTGGTTTGTGCAACCCCAACCACTGTAGCATCGAGCCTGTGCATGGGAACTGGAATAGGACATGTACCTGGAACTGACATGTCTCGTTCCATTGTCCAAGCCGAGTGACGTGCTGGAGAGCAAACAACGTGTCGTGGTGGAAAGTGCATGAGCTCTGTGAAGTCCTTTGGTTTATAATACTCTAACGCAGGAACGTAATGTAGAGAGGAGCCTAACAGCACTCTGGAGCCCTGGGTGTGTGTCTCCCGCTCCTAGGCAGGGAGGAGACTCAGCTACTTTCCTGGCACTATTCCTAGTCCCTGCTGCTCTCCACTGTGGGATCTAGGCAGGGTAGGCGGCCAGCAGGGGGTGGGTTGGGTTGGGGACCATGGGGAGTCATATCACCCAGCCCTGTGGCCAGTGGGGCTCGGAGTTGGAAATCAATACTACCTGGGCCAACTAGCTGTTTCAGCGAGGGTGCAAACCCCATCTGAACCCTCCACCTTGACAGAAGGACTAGCAAGAAATCTCAGCAAGAGGAACCTAACTGAGATCACCGTCACTCCCGGGGGTTTTCCAGCAGGATGGGGCAACTGGGCCCTAGGGTTCTCAGCGCTGCAGAGACCCTTTCCAGTCCTTGGCCAGCTGGGCTCCTCTGTGCAGGAGCAGGAACACAGGCCGCTCATCCCTTTGGGGCTGTCCTTGAGGCCGGAGGTGTATGGTCTGGAGGGCAGGGAGAGTCTAGTGTCTCCAGTTATTGATCCCTCCAGCCCTCCTCCCATTTCTGCTGCTCGGCTCTGAACACGCCCTGGTGGGTCCCCTTCTGTCTGGTGAGGCGGAGCTCAGAACTGAACACAAGGGCCCAGCTGGGTTTGAATTACAGCCCTCCCCCCTGTGATGGGCCATGTGCTCACATACCCAGGTCCATGTCGGCAGCTTTGGGCCTGTGGGAGCATGGCACATTCTTGAAGATGGCGTCAAGAATCTTCTCCTTGACCTGCGTGATGGTGTCGCAGTTGAGGATCTTCACGGGGATCTCTGGGCTGTTCACGTTGTCGGGGTTCACGCAGCTCAGGACCTGAGGGAGGGAGACAGAGGGGCAGTGAGAAGAGCCACACCCTCGGGGGAGACATGGGACCCTCTCATCGCTACTCCTTCCCAGGCAGCTCAGAGCTAGCCACTGGGTCCTACAGCGTGGATGGCTCCAGGGTAAACCTTCAGGTGCCTCGAGCTAGGAATGGTACAAGAATCATGCTCAGCACCTGCATGGCTCGTTAACCAGGACCTGGTCATTCTCCTCCCCCATAGGAGACCCAGGGATCGGGTTCCAAACGAGGTGTCTATATCAGTCAATCAATGACGGGGCTGCCTACACCGGGGTCATTTAGCATCACACAGGGTCTGCTCCCGCTCCCATTGAAGCTAATGCAAGTGTCCCAACTGTCTTTAATGGAAGCAGGGTTTGGCCCTTAGCTAGGTGCTCTGGAGTCCCAGCTGCCTGCTTAGGATCTTACAACAAGCAAGATGCAGAGGGATGTCTGCTCTCCTTGTCTGACTCTCTTCAACCCTTCCCCGCTACATGGGAACTTCTCCCAACTGGTTGGAGTCAAAATCCCCAGCTATTGGGTGGCATAGTGGTAAGCATAGCTGCTTTCCAAGCAGTTGACCTGGGTTTGATTCCCAGCCAATGCAATAATGGCTTTCTAGGGAGGTGGTGGAATCTTCTTCCTTAGAGGTTTTTAAGGTCAGGCTTAAAATCCCTGGCTGGGATGATTTAGTTGGGGATTGGTCCTGCTTTGAGTAGTGGGTTGGACTAGATGACCCCCCGAGGTCCTTTCGAACTCTGATATTCTATGATCTCATCACAGTGGCAGCCCTTATATTCAATTTCTTTGAGCCTCACCTTGGCTTCTCTTCTGTGATTGCCATCCAGGAGCCCATTACTGCCAGCCCTGCATTTGCCATCAGGATACTTGTCCCATTAGGAATGGGAGAGTGGCCAACCAACCAACTCATTTCACACAAGCCACCGACAAAATGCTAACAGCTTTTGATCAGTGCTGACCCTGGGCTAGATCTGAACTGATGACCTAGTCCTCTGAGTCCTCCACAGCCCCCTCCAGAGCTTCACAGTTCAATAAACACCTCCTTGGTTTGACCGTTCAGGTAGCACGGTCTTGAATCCCTGAACTCCTAGTTTATTTTCTCTCCAAACCCTTCTGCAAAATGAGGGGACAGGCCAGACAGCCTCTGCACCAGGTGAATTGCATTACTTGGAAATACAAGGATTCTTGAATAATTACATCTTGCTCTGGCACTTGGCACAAGAAACGTTACCCAACTAAAGAGGCCTCTGATTCCTCGGAGGACACCATCTGCTCCCCAGCCTCTGTGCAACAGCTAAATGCAAAGCAGATGGGGGCCAGGAGCGGGAGGGGATGTCTTAAAGTCACACAGAATGTAATGGAAATTTGGCCACTAACTCACAGACATTTATAAGTTCAGCATTCTGTTTTTTTCTCGGCGAGGGAGGGTGAAGTGTATAAACATTTATAAACTTAAGGCACCTTTATATTTTGGAGGGTAGTTAAATTGAGCTGCTGGTACATATGATTGTTAAAGTTTCCATGGACCTTTTACAAGAGCAGAGGTGTTAATCTTGGTGTCCTGGCCAAATTATTTTGACTGTAAATTCCCCTGTAGTGTTCTATAGCTACAGGATTCACTAGATACGGGATTCTTCTTCACTTCCTGTCCTAATCTACTGAGCAGTGCTGCAGTGTGTTATTAAAGGAATGTCACGTTCCACCCCAGAGGAGTGTTTGCATTGTTTGCAAAGGGCTTTGGGATCTTCTGAATGAAAGGTGCAATATACATGCAAGCTATTAATAAAATTATAATAACATATAATATTATTTATGTGTCACTCCAAGAGTGGAGGAAAAGCATAAATTCAGCTAATAAACAAGCAAATAATAAAATAAGATTTCGATAACATCTTTCACCTCAAAGGCTCTCACAGATGTTTACAAAGAGCACCACTAAAATGAAGCCGCCACTGGGGGTGATCAACTTGCACCTATCACGCTGCACAACTCTGGGGACAGGAAATTTTAATCAAGGGCACCTGGGCAAAGCCCAGCTCTTGTGAAAAATCCACAGAGAGGAGTTCTTGCTAAGGTGTTTCCCTCACAAAGTGCAGGGCCGGCTCTGGCTTTTTTGCCGCCCCAGGCAAACATAAAATAAATAAAAAAACACAACCGTCCGGAGCACCACCAAAGCAAACAAAAAAAAAGCAGGAGCAGAATTTGCTGCCCTAAGATTGGCCTGAATGCCGCCCCTTACAATGTGCCGCCCCAAGCATGTACTTCCTAGGCTAGTGCCTAGAGCCGGCCCTAACAAAGTGAACGGCACAGGGCTCCTTTGATCGACAGTGGACGCCTGATGGACTGAGCTGACGCTGACGAGAATGGACCCTGTCAATTTCATCCCTAGCAAGGGATGTCGGAAGCGGTCCTGATGGAGCATGCTGGTTATTTACCATCCTGCCGCCCATGACAAGATCTCACAGAAGAGTGCATGGCAGTATGTCCGTGTCTTGGGTTCGCCTGAAGCAAACTCCCTTTAATTTTACAGCAGCCACATTGATGTCCAAACTCGAGGTGGCCACCTGGCTTCACCGTCGACAATGGAAACAAAACAGCTTTTTGCTGACTGCAATTAGAGCTAGGCACCTGACCAGGTCGGGCTTTTCAGGATAGGGCAGGGGGGCTCCTTCTTTCTCTACCACAGCATCACCTAGAACTGACCCTTGGAGGAAGCAGCCAGCCCTTTTTACCTGCTGGTTGGGCCCTGATTGGCTTCTGGTAGCTCCCAGCCCTTCTAGCTGCTGAAGGACCAATTCTCACTGGTTCCACCTGCAGCTGATCCTGGGTGGGCTTCCCTTAGGCCATTCTTGGAGGTCTAAATTCGCTTCTTTGAGTGGGGTGTGCCACAGCACAGGGCAACAAATGCCTGGTACAGCCCATCACAGTCCATGCCAGTGAAAAGGGCCTCAGGGTGGGGATGGGAATGGATGCTCTCCCTGAAACTGTGAATGGGGTTGGGAGAGATGAGACACACAGGTACTCTCAGAATGGAACAGAGCAATGACTGTCCAGTCCCTGATGGTGACTAATGCCACCTGTTTTGGAGGAAGATGTCAGCTCCCAATAATGCCCATTGTGTGATGCTGTATCAGCACTCGGATAGTACCTGTGATGTGCGCCCTAGGGAGATGTCAAATTGTTTTAACTTTGTTGCCTTTGAATTTCATGGGGCGTCCTCTCCTTGTGGTGTTAGAAAACCTTCCTCTGGACCAGTCATTCTGTGATATGCCTTGATCACTCCACCTCTCGCTTTTTTCTTTCCCAGACCAGTCATGCTGGAGGAACCAGGGGAGAACCAGACTTTGTTTGGGGGTAATTCTTCAAAGAGTGGGGGAGGGGGTCCCAAACGCTCTGCTTTGGAAATGTAACCCATCTCTGCAGGAAATCCAAAGCAAACGCAGAGAGGGAACCATTACACCAGTCACCTCCCTGTACTTGCAAAGGCCAGAACCATAGTTTCTCTGGGCTGGGGGCTATGGGGGCTGTTTCTTTTCCATTATACTGCACTGCAGATAGCTGGATTCTCGCAGGCCCCCCCCCCCCCCACTGTACAAACCTGCCTCTCACTTGTTTCTCAGTCAGTGTCCAGTTTTCAGTGCAGTTCTACACTCCTCCCCCTAGGCAGTGAAATTTAAACACTGTCCTCTGGTGTGCATTTCAATGGAGGTCAGGTTTATTCAGGTTTTTTATGTAACACATTTGTTACTTGACCAAAACAATCCCTTCTCAAGGCCCAGAAACTCAGAGAGACAAGGCCTGTGGCTTGGAGCTAATGCTAGACAATGAACTTCCTCCATGCATTGCAACTGTGGGGTGAACCGTCCACTTCCTAGTGGGAAAGCTGGAGATGCCCCTAATGAGTCTCTGAGCATCCCCCATAACCAAATTCACGGCCGCGAAAAACACGTCGCAGACCATGAAATCTGGTCTTCCCCCGTGAAATCTGTTTTTTGGTGTACTTTTACCCTATACTATATAGATTTCACGGGGGAGACCAGCGTTTCTCAAACTGGGGGTCCTGACGCAAAAGGTGGCCATGGGGGGGGGTCACAAGGTTACTGTAGGGGGGTCATGGTATTGCCACCCGTACGTCTGCACTGCATTCAGAGCTGGGTGGCTGGAGAGTGGTCACTGCTGGCCACGCACTCAACTCTGAAGTCAACGTCCCATCACCAGCAGCGCAGACGTAAGGGTGGCAATATCATACCATGCCACCTTACTTCTGTGCTGCTGCCTTCTGGCTGGGTGGCTGCTGGTCACGGGCCCAGCTCTGCAGACAGCATAGCATTAGTGGTGGCAATACCACGACCTACCAACCATAACCTTGCACTCCCCCAGAGCCCCTTTTGGGTCGAGACCCCTACAGTTATAAAACTGTCCCATTTCAGATTCAAATATCTGAAATCATCAAATGTATGACTTTTAAAATGTATGAACATGAAACTGACCAAAATGGACCATGAATTTGGTAGGGCTCTACCCATAATGCCCTGGGCTGGTGGACATCCCCTTTGCCCCTTTCATGTAGGCTGTGGGATCCGATGGGGGGTTTCTCCAGGATCCCCGTGATCCCCCAGTATACAAATGGCCAGATTCATTCCCACTCAGCAAACCGAACCCCACGCATGCCTGGAGGGATTCTGCCTGGGGAGGGCAGCTTTAAACTCCGGCAGGGTTACCACAGGACCCCTCTGGTGGAAGCTGACCAATAGATGAGCATCCCCTGCCTGGCCTGGTTCCAACCCTTCCAGGGCTGGCTCCACCCATGTATTGGGTTGCATGGGACAGCTCCAGTCCCATGGAAGGGCAGAGCTTGCAGGCAGCTTGTGCCTGGGGACCTTCCATTGCAGCCGTGGCTGACGCGGACCCCAGGACCGTAGTTCTCACAGTGGTCCAGTGAGAGGCACAGACACATTCCTTAGAGCCGGGAGGGGGAGGTTCCCGGTGGCTGGCACTGCTTTGTTGTGCTTTCCAGCTGGCTAGTCTTGCATGGGCTGTGTGCTTCACGGAGACTTTGATACTCACACCAATGCGTGAGCAGCCAGCACCCAGCCATTCACAACCTGTCCCCGAGCCCTGCAGAGAACCGCCAGGCAGCTCCCGAGACGAGACATTTCTGCCCCCCGCTTGTCGCCCGTCCTGCTTTCCCCAGGCCTCTCCTGTGAGGTCACTGGAAGAGCTGCGGGAAGGCTTTGCAGGTGATAGAAAGTCCCCACTGTGTAATGCCCCCCTGTGACAGGTGAAGACCCTGCTGGGCATCAATCATGGAGGCAGTATGGCCTAATGGACAGAGCACATGGCCAGGCATCTAGAGACCTGGGTTCTAACCCCAGCTGTGTCACTGAGCTGCTGGGTGACGTTGGGCATATCATCTCTTTGTGCCTCTGTTTCCCTTCCCATCCCTTATCTGCTTACATCGCAAGCTCTTCAGGCACATGCTGATCCCACACTGTGTGTATATGCAGCGCCCTGCTCTGCGTTGGGGCTTCTAGGTAAATAATAATCACAGCTTGGGGATGTTTACACTGCAGTCAGGCCTGGACACATCTGTGCTGTAACAGGGAGACAACTGCACCCAGAGGCTTTGGGCCAGAGGACAGCGGTGGGGGAGTCCCAACTCTTAGCCCTGTGTTAGGGAGGGCAGGGTGGGGGCTGGAAGGCGGCATTCAGTGGCAGTGCTTGGCGGAAATCAATGCGGGAGGTAATCCCCAAAGAGGAGAGACATGGGAGAGCCCTTTCATGCCTCATTAGTGGCTTCTTTCCGTCCGATGGGCCTTAACCAAGGGCTGCTTGGAGCATTTATCTCCCAACAGGGTACGGTGTCAACCGATGTTAAGTGATTAGGCTATTAGTTCTGGAGCTGTCACGGTGCGCAGGGACCACACAGCGTGCGCAAGCCACTCAGAGACGAACACACGCCCGACACTTGTCGGACACCCCGCCACACACGCTAATTATAAAATTCTCTCGGCAGCTTCAAAGGGACTTCGGGGCCTTTGCTCCTCTGCATTATTTGTTTCAATTTGTGTTATCTGTGCCGAGACAGGAGATGGGTCATCTTTCCTTTCCAGCAGAGGAAGGCAGGGAGGTGGTGCAGGGTGAGGGGCTTCACATCTAGTGTCTTACTCTGCACAGAGCTGCTGAGTGCCCTCAACTCCCAGTGAAGGCAAAGGGCACTCAGCACCTTGCAGACTGGGACCTTAATGGCTCTAAGGGCAGGTCTACACTACCTGCCGGATCAGCGGGCAGTGATCAATCCAGCGGGGGTTGATTTATCGCGTCTAGTCTAGACACGATAAATCGACCCTCAAGCACTCTCCCGTTGACTCCTGTACTCCACCGCCGCGAGAGGTGCAGGTGGAGTCGACAGGGGAGCAGCAGCAGTCGACTCATTGCAGTGAAGATGCCGCAGTGAGTAGATCTAAGTACGTCAACTTCAGCTACGTGAATAACGTAGCTGAAGTTGCGTAACTTAGATCGATCCCGCCCAGTGTAGACCAGGCCTTAGATATGGAACAATCTAGGTGAGCTTTATAAAAGGATTGTAGACCAGGCAGAGGTTCACTCCCATGTGATTAAGACACATAACACCAGGTGGCGCTATTAGAGACAGCGCTCTAAGTTCTGTTTATCTGAATGTATCGAAATCAGAGGTTGGAGAAATGCTCATTGTCAACTGTGATGTAACTTCTTTTCGAGCCGAGCATCTGACCAGTAAAAATCTGCTCTTCCTTTGTCTCTCTCTGACTGATTGATTCCTTAGGTATCTGTTGCCTCCAGGGGGTACTCACACTAGTAGACAGAACATTACACAATGCCTAGACATTGCCTTCCTCTACAGCAGGTGGGTGCAGGTCACTTGCTGGGATTATCTGGGTGTTTCTCACTTAATTGCTTCCCTGTCATTGCAGGGACCTCAGGCACCTGGTGCACCTTGGTCCCTCTTATTCTCTGCCTGTGGCACATCACAGTTTAGTCTCCTGTGGGCTGTAATACCTTGGTCTCATTTTAGTTGTTGGGGGTGGTGTTGGTGGCCTGTCCTACGTAAGAGGTCAAACTAGATGAGCTGGCGGTTCCTTCTGGCCTTGAACTCTAGGACTCTGTGACATCACTTTCTAGATAGACCGGCAGGACTTTGCTGCCAGGGATGGGCAACCTGGTTTGGAAGTGAACCAATTAAGTGGATTAAGATCGTATAGCCACACCCTGGCACACGCCAAACCCCGTGATTGCTATCCAGGCGTAGTGAAAAACTCTTCAGCGGGGACCAGCTGACTTAGGGAGGGGAGGGATCGGGATTTGCTTCGATGGCATTTCTATCACATTAACAGAAATCTAAAGCAGTTCTTCCTTTGTTTCATTTTTTAAAACAACTCCCGAACAACATTTATGGGGAAAAATCAACCCAGTTGAAACAAGAGAGAGACCAAAAGGAAGGAAAGCCTCATTCGTATTCTGCTTCTTTTTAATCTCCATTGCCAGAGCTGATCTCTGTAAATGGGCTAAGATTCCTATCAGGATATATTTGCCTGCTCTTGAGATGTATGAGGGGAAGCTGATTACCATCAAACAACACACAAGTGAATGGAAGAGAGCTTTGTTCAGGCTGATGCATAATTACTGCCCCTTCTCACTGGCTGCTTTAGATCCACCAGCTTTAAAGGCTTGGAGGGATTTCCTTGGTGAAAAGAATTGCTCTGTCTCTCTGGGTCTCTATTTTTCTCTCCCTTGCCATGTTTCTCCAAGTGAGATCTGGCCCCATTACGCTAGGTGTGGACAAACACATAGTGGGACAGTCCCTGCCCTGAACAGTCTACAATCTAAACAGGCAAGACAGGCAAAGAGCAGGGAAAAGGAAGAATTATTCTTTTATACACGTGCAATAGAGGCACAGACAGATTAAGGGGCTGGGCCATGGCCACACATGGAGTTGGGGCCTGACCCTGTGCTCTCATGAGTCCCTGTACAAATCCTTGACCACAAGAACATCCTTCCTCTTATCTCACACCCCTCCTCACATTAGCAAAGCAATTCATCTCTCTCTCTTTCCTATCCCCTCACTCTCTCTTTCCCGCAACCCCTTTTCTCTGAACATCAAAGGGTAGCTTGAGGAGTTTGGGGTGGGTTTCCCCTTGCATTCCCACTGCACTTGGGATGCACATGCAGAGAAATATCAAGTGGAAGTAGGGAGGTGTATACAGCACTAGAGACAATATTACTGGAGTCCTGGTTTTGGTTCCCACACGTTAAAAAGGGTGAAGACCAATTGGAAAAGGTTCAGCAAAGAGCTACGAGAATGATTTGAGGTCTGGAAAACTTGCTTTCTAGTGGAGAGACATAAGAAGTTTAGTCTACTTAGTTTATCCAAGAGAAGGTCAAGGGGGGACTTGGTCCAGGCCTGCAAGTACCTACACAGGGAAGAGATTTCTGATAGTTGACCACTCTTTAGTCTAACAGAAAAAGGCAGAACAAGATCCAAGGGGTGGAAGCTGAAGCTAGACAAATTTAGGCTACAAATAGGCACACACTTTTTAACAGAGAGTATAATTAACCATTGAAACAACTTACCCAGGGACAGTCTCCATCACTTGAAGTCTTTACATCAAGACTGGAAAAAGATGCTCTGACTCATGTCATAGGCTTGATGCAGGAACTGTGGCTCAGATTTTCTCGGGCCTGTGTTTTGTAGGCAGTCAGGCTAGATGAGGCCTTCAAGGCTATGAATTTTAGACTGATGTTGGGGAGTTCTGTAGCTTTCTGGGGGGGAAAGTCTGGCTTTCTTTTTGAGAAGCGGTGATAGACCTTTACACTGAGTTTCTGCAATGCAAATCTTGGTGCTAAACTCCTTAGCGGGGTAAATGGGAAGTGACTTTTCATGTGGAATACCTTTAAGAATGGATGTGAAGGATGCTCCTGGGAGGAAGGGGTCACAATACTGAGATGCCGTGTGAACCGGCTCTACAACAGGATGGCTTTTGTAGAAGCTAGGGATGGAAAAGACCTACTAGCTCCAGTCTATCTCAACACTGGCCAATGCAGGGTCATTCTCCCTGCTTTCTCCAGTCTAAAGCAATGGGGTTTGTCCCATGTTCCTTGGGAGACTGTTCCACAGGTGAATGGGTCCTCCAGTCAGTAAGTTATACATGATATGCTGCCTCAGTAGTCCCCACTCCATTTCATCCTGTTTATCCTAGTTAGGAGCCGATATAGAATCATAGAATATCAGGTTGGAAGGGATCTCAGGAGGTCATCTAGTCCAACCCCCTGCTCAAAGCAGGATCAATCCCCAACTAAGTCATCCCAGCCAGGGCTTTGTCAAGCCTGACCTTAAAAACCTCTAAGGAAGGAGATTCCACCACCTCCCTAGGTAACCCGTTCCAGTGCTTCACCACCCTCCTAGTGAAAAAGTTTTTCCTAACATCCAATCTAACCCACCTTCACTGCAACTTCAAACCTTTACTCCTTGTCATCTGTTACCACTGAGAACAGTCTAGATCCATCCTCTTTGGAACCCCCTTTCAGATAGTTGAAAGCAGCTATCAAATCCCCCCTCATTCTTCTCTTCTGCAGACTAAACAATCCCAGTAACAATAGTCACTGTTAAAAGCCAACACCTGGCCGCAGTTAACAGCACTGTGAAGCTACTGCAGCATTACACTCAGAATAGGAAATCAACTGTAGTAAGGGATATAAACTCTCATGCTTCAGGCCATAACCCAATCACTCTCAGGGGTCAGGAAGAAACTCTCCCTTGGGGTAGGTAAATCCATAACTACTTTCTGTAGGGTTTTTGGTACATTCCTCTGAAGCAGCTGGTACAGGCCAATTTCAGAGACAGTATACTTGGCTAGATGGAACTTGAGTCTGATCCATTATGGCAATTCCAATGTGTTCCAGCGAAATAACTGTGGTATCTCAGAAATCACAGTATGGCAACTTAGAGCAACTACTGGATATTTCATGGACGTTCTGGAGATGTTAGTGACCAATGATCTTTGGGAAAGTTATCTGAATTATTCCTGACCTCAACAATGCTTCTGTTCAGGGCTGGCTTGAGTATTAGGTTCCATATTCCAGAATGTTCTTATTTGCTTTGAACCAGCTGATTCTCCTGTCCTTAACCCTTTAATTCCTATGCACCACTTAGGTACAACATTGGGAGCTGCTCAAAGATCAAAGGTGTCGCTGATCTCTGGGTGTTTCTATACCAGGGAAATGACCTGTCGCTGACCATGGATGTCAAAGAGGGCGTCACCCCAGCTTCCGCTCAATGGCTCGACCATTAGTAGATGCAGGGCATCAGTTTGCTGAAATTCTTTGCTCACACACAGCCGATCTCCCTGGGGAGGCCTGCAGCTCCCTACCTCTCCTCACCCATCCCCATGCCTGCCCTCCTCACTTCCCCACCCCTGACATCACATAGCTTCTCCTATTGCACGGCTGCTGGGCACAACTGCAGCTCCCATGTCAGCCACCTGGCTTTCCCCCTCCCTAGGACTCCCACCCCCATGTGCATTGTCCCTGGGCACTGCCGTCCTCCAGTTCCCTACCCCCATTTCCCCTGCTGTAGCCCCCCTCCTCTACTGCTCCTGTCCTGCCCCATTTCTCCATCTCCCCCACCAGCTGCCACTGTCCTTTATCTCCGCTAACTATGCCAGAGTGGCCGCTCCGCCCCACTCCCACTCTGCCCCCTCACCAGGGCCCCACGCCCACTCCACCTCTTCCCGCCCCTGCTCCGCTCCCTCCCACGAGGGTCACCCCGTCCACACACCGCTCACCGCTCTCCGCCTCCTCCTCCGAGCACCTCCCTCCTGCCGCTCGCTCCTTTCTGCCCCCTCCTGCCTTAAGGACGAGTGACGGGGAGGGGGTGGAGAGGAGTAAGCAGCAGGGGCCCTGGGGGGAAGAGGCGTAGCTGGGACGGGAAGAGGCGTGGCATGGGTGGGACCACAGGGGAAGAGGCGGAGGGTGGGCGGGGCTTCAGGGCAAATTGTGGGCGGGGCCTCGATCCGTGGATGAAGAGCCCCTCCTATTTTTTTTTCTGTGGGTGCTTGAGCCCCGGAGTGCCCACAGAGTCGGTGCCTATGGCCCCATCATACAGGAGATCTGGAATTCTTACCCTCTCCTCTTCTCCCTGGCAGCACTCATTGCACGAACCATAAACTAGCCAGGCAGGAACTCGCCTGTCACTACGTTACCGGGGACACATCTTCGTCCCCACTGCAAATCCTGCACGCCAGCCATAGTCTTTCTCCGGAGCAGGGGGGGATGAGGTGTGCAGTACGAACACACGCGCACAGACGGAGACAGGAAGAGGAATTGCCCCCTGTCCATACATCCTAGGCACATGAAACGTGTAGAGCTACCGAGGCCGGGGACGGCCGTAGCAGGAGCCTCTGCAATCTTGGCTGCCCAGTGCAGGAGCGAGCATTGGGGAGGCGCGTCGGTGGGATGGCAGAGAGGAGAGCGGAGGAGGGAAGCTGTGGCCAGGCAGAGGGGGCAGGATGGAGGGCACTGCTGCTCCCTATGCCAGCCTCCTGGGGAGGAGCACTGCGAGACCCTCCGGCAGAAGCACCGCAGAAGTCGAGGGTGGGTTGCTCAGTGGGAGGGTCGGCTGAAGGGGCAGGAAGGTCCCGGGTGAGAGCTAGAGAGGGAGAAGGACTCAGTGTCTCAGCTGAGGAAGGGCAGGGAGGAGCTGGCAGGCAGGGCAGATGGGTGAAAAGCAGCCCCACGCCTATGGGTGGAGCGCTGCTGTTGGAGGTCAGAGCAGTGGAGGCGGAGGGGAGGGAAGGAGGCCGGTGGAAGCTCAGAGGGACGGGTGGGAGGCCCCCCAGAGGTTCGAGATGCCAGGGCAGTGCTGCTGTGGGTTCAGAGGCGCGAAGGAAGCTGTGAGCCGGGCTGTGAGGGATAGAGGGATATAGGCTTGCTCCCCGGAGTGACAGAGTAATCCGCCCTCAGCCCTTTGCTTCTCGTGTACAATCTCTCCCCACCCCCCACCCCCAGCGTACACAGCCACAACGGGACACTAAAAGCACATTGCGAGCTCCGTTTGCAAGCTCATTCTGCCGTGGTGTAAGCGCAGGCCGCCCCGCGGCGTTCTCTCTGCAGGAACCCGAGCATTGCGGTTTGGGGGTGGCTGTTCGCGTAACCTCGGCCTTTGTGGAGTTGGTGCCCAAAGAGCGCGCCCGTCGGACAGGCAGCAGATGGACAGCACCATTGGGGCTTAGTCAGCATACGTCATGCTGAACCAGCGTCAGTGCGGCCACTCGCCCTGGTCTGGAGCTCAGATTTCATGCCCTCACTCGGCACCACAAATGCCCCCACCACCCCCCGGTCTGTCTCCCCTTATCCTCTTCACACACACACGGCCCTGTCTGAGTCATTCAGGCCC
This sequence comes from Macrochelys suwanniensis, assembly GCA_033296515.1. Lineage (NCBI taxonomy): Eukaryota > Metazoa > Chordata > Testudines > Chelydridae > Macrochelys > Macrochelys suwanniensis. The sequence continues at coordinate 335,876,646 of CM065775.1, forward strand.
ACACATGATCTGCCAGCTCTCCCTGCACACCAGGCCTCCCACGCCCTGCCTGAGGAGATGTTGGTCCAGCAAGGCCGTGTCCTTCTGGCAGTATAAATGGCAACTGGCCAACCTGGCAGCAGCCTGGCCACTCACCCTTCCGGAGGACACTTTCCGCAGCAGATCCCCCGGGCTCCTGTAGGCGCCACTGCTCTGAGCACTCACCAGTGTCTTGTAGTCAATCTGCTGCCGGATGAGCTTGTCCTCGCTCAGCGAGTAGCGGGCTTCCCCGGTGATGGAGTCAATGGGACCCTTTTCCATCTGCTGTTTGATGGCGCAGAAGAGGGAGAAGAGCGGCTCGCCAGCGCATTCCTGCACGGAGACACGGGGGAGGGAGACCGGGTGATGGCCGGTGCCGCAGATCATCGGTTCCTACCTGCCAGCTTCCCAGGCCGGGAGCTCAGTTCTGCCAGGCCTCACCCGCCACCCAGCACAAACCCAGCCCTAAACGGGGGGACCGTCTCCTGCCGGGCTTTGGTACTGCACTGCTGGGCCTTGGCCCAGGGTCACTCTAGCCCACACCCTCTCTGCTCCCGCCCACTCTCCTCCCATTCCATTCCCCATCCTCTCACCCCTTTCCCATTCATTCCCCACCCTCCTCCAATTGCTTCTCTCTCCCCGGCACTTCCATCCATCCACTTTGTTTTCCAATTTCATAACACTCCTCCCTTCCCCTTCATGCCCTCTGCTCTCCTCTCCTCCACTCCTCCCCTCTCTCATCCCCCTCTACCTTCCCCTTCCTCCCACCCACCTTTCCTGCACTGCTTCCCCTCCCTCCCCTCTACCTTCCCTCCCTCCCCTCCACTGCTCTGCTTTCCCTCCCTCCCCTCTACCTTTCCTGCACTGCTTCCCCTCCCTTGCCTCCACCTTCCCTGCACCGCTTCCCCTCCCTCCCCTCCACCTTCCCTGCACTGCTTCCCCTCCCTCCCCTCCACTGTACTGCTTTCCCTCCCTCCCCTCTACCTTTCCTGCACTGCTTCCCCTCCCTCCCCTCTACCTTTCCTGCACTGCTTCCCCTCCCTTGCCTCCACCTTTCCTGCACTGCTTCCTCTTCCTCCCCCAACCTTCCCTGCACTGCTTTCCCTCCCATCCCTCCACCTTCCCTGCACTGCTTCCCCTCCCTCCCCTCTATCTTCCCTGCACTGCTTCCCCTCCCACTCCTCCACCTTCCCTGCACCACTTCCCCTCCCATCCCTCCACCTTCCCTGCACTTCTGCCCCTCTGCTCTAGCAGTCTGTCCCAAATCAATGAGCTAGAGCTGTCCTCTGGTGTAAATCCTGGAGAAAACAAGTTAATAACCTGAAGCAAAGTGGCCCCTGTCTCAGCTCCTACACCTGTCTGCTGCTTAATTAGCTTATCTGCCTGCCGCATATTGCTCCCATGTGCCCATCTAGTGCCCTTATCAGGCTGGTGTTTAGGCTAAGGCAAGAAGACAAGAAGCTGAGAGGGGGGAAAATGTATCTTATAAAAGCAGAGCTTTAGCGAGTCACCACGTTCGAGCCCCTCTTTTCATCTGAAAATGGAAATTTGGTACTAGGAGCTACTGACATTGCCATCCAGGGACCTTCCAAACCTTCCTGCTAGGAGACGTTGTGCCTTGGGGGCGGCTGGCTGGCTCAGGGGAATGGCACTGGGACACAGAGCCTTTTGCCTCCAGCTGGCCAGTTTCCATCCTGCCCAAGAGTGGCTGGAAGGACGAGGACTCTGACGTGTGCTGGAAAGCTCAGGTCCACGTCTGAAGTTCAAGTGGGTTCTGTCTCTAGGGTGGTGGCCCAGGTGAGGCACGGTGGGTTCTCAGAAGGCAACATCATAATGAGCTCCTCTGCTGGCAGTCTCAGCATGGGAACCCAGAATACAATACCATCTCCTCCCTAGTGAATTCAGTGCTGGTGTCTCGGACACTGAACGCCTTGACCACCCACAGAGCACACAAGCTTTCACTGCATCAACCCTGCTCGGGAGGAAACCCTGTTAGGGGTGGGACTGAAATTCATACTCCATGGCCCTCTCGTTCCTGACAGTTCCGCCGGTGAGGGTGCCAATGACATGGACAGAGAACCAGACTGAGAACCGCCAACTCCTCGCACCTAGACCAGCTGTCAGGAATGGTTTTCTGTCTGTGCTGTGCTCAGAACTAGAAGGAGAGGCTCCAGGCTAGCACACTCCCCTCCTGCCCTTTGGAAAGGTCTCAGCCCAGGGTGAAGAGGTATGGCGAGGAGCCTGGTAGGAGAGTTACCAACAAACCATGGTGGCTGCTCTTTGGCCCAGATTAAAGCAAAGGGCCGAGACAGACAATCTTCTGCTGCCTTTGAAAACCAGGATAAGGTAAGGCCTTCCCGTCACCAGCCACTGGACCCAGAAGGTCCCACCAGTGGGGATAAGGGTCTGATGGGGTCAGCGCTGCACTCTAAACGAGCTGTGATAGCACACAGCCTGAGCTTTCTGCTCACTGGGTCCCCGTCCTAGCAGAAACACCCCTCAGGGACCCATCTCTTGTACACTGCCGACAAAGAGAAAACCAGCCAGCCAGCTGCTCTGAGCAGCGTTCCCTCCTCCTGACCTCCTCTTGGTCTCACCCAGTCCTCACGCCTTCCTATGGCCCCGTTCCCGCAGCATTCAGAAATAACGGCCTTGCAGTAGGGCCTGTCCTTTCTCTTGTGTCTGGAAAGCGCCCAGCACAGCCTGGCCGCCCCCAGCACCAAATTATCCATGAATGATGTGGCCTAATGGCCAGGTGGGCCACCTCCTCTTACCTTGAGGAACTTGTACAGCAGGAAGGTGAACCAATTAGTGAGCATCTTCTCTGCCACAGACTCCGTCCTACAATCACCCCCGGAAGAAAAAGAGAATGGGAGATGGTTAATCATGCTGATCAGACCGAAGGAGCTTACTGCTGAGGGTAAGAGGTGTCTGAGCAGGTCAGGGCCATGCACAGGGCAGCACAGGGGTGGCAGCAGTTTGCCGTCCCCTTACTGAAGCAAAGTGCAGGGCACTGGTTATTACTGGGATGATCAAACCAGATCAGACTAAATCAAAAGCAACTGGAATCTTTTCCCACCCACCAGAATGACTGCAAATCTTTATTTGGAGGTTTGGAAAAGCCTGGATTAACTTCTCTCCCACCACATGCCATGCCCTGCACTTTCTGGCTTGGATTGAAACTGCCAGCATACTGTGTGAGATATCACACACACAAGGATATCCTGGAAATGTCCAACCGGGAGGGCTCCAGGAGCCAAGTGCCTGCCATGTGTAGCTCTAGGAAAGTCACTGTCTGGTTGTCCATAAGATTCTGATTACCCATCAGGAAGAAGGAGAGTCTGTGAGACTTTGGGCAAGTCACTTAGCCGCTCTGTGCTTCAGTTTCCCAGCTGTACAACGGGGCTCACAGCACCGCCCTGCCTCCTGGGGCCTTTGAGCAGAAATACATTAAAAATTGTGATGCGCTCAAACACTGCGGTGTTGAGGGCCAAAGAAATCCCTAAGATGGATCCAAACCAGTGGAGGAAATTCCCCTGTCACTGATTATCAGGGCAGCTGGATCTGTTGACTGTGTTGCGGGCGATAAAAGGCCTCTTCGGAATTGTGAGGCAAGTCCCGGAGCTCTCAACTCTGTTACTAGTCGGTCCATACGCATGCAGACCCACGCTGACTCTTCAGAGGGAGCTCTGCCTGGGTAGGGACCAAGTCCAAACCTCAGTGCCAGATTCTGACGCCAGTTACACCGGCATGAACCCAGAATAACGCCAGCATGGCCAGTGACGCTCATCTGGGTCTCTGTGCGGTTCCTTTCTCTCCATTGATAGGACACGCAAGTTTGCTGAACCAACAGAATTCCCTGGTCTCTCTTGATGCCGCCTCTTTGCTCTGGGGGTTCCTCACTGCCCTGACTTAACGGCTTGTCAGTTTCCTTTGGTTTCTAGCTAGTTTTGCTTCCTGCTTTTCATGCATAGGATGTGGATAAATTGGAAAGAGTCCAACGGAGGGCAACAAAAATGATTAGGGGGCTGGAGCACATGACTTATGAGGAGAGGCTGAGGGAACTGGGATTGTTTAGCCTGCAGAAGAGAAGAGTGAGGGGGGATTTGATAGCTGCTTTCAACTACCTAAAAGGGGGTTCCAAAGAGGATGGATCTAGACTGTTCTCAGTGGTAGAAGATGACAGAACAAGGAGTAATGGTCTCAAGTTGCAGAGGGGGAGGTTTAGGTTGGATATTAGGAAAAACTTTGTCACTAGTAGGGTGGTGAAGCACTGGAATGGGTTACCTAGGGAGGTGGTGGAATCTCCTTCCTTAGAGGTTTTTAAGGTCAGGCTTGACAAAGCCCTGGCTGGGATGATCTAGTTGGGGTTGGTCCTGCTTTGAGCAGGGGGTTGAACTAGATGACCTCCTGAGGTCCCTTCCAACCCTGAGATTCTATGATTCTATGATTCATAAGCATGACACGGGGGGTCTGGATGGCAAACATTGCAGGGGAGTGGGTTTGTATTTTCATTCCTGTGTCTTTGTATTCTGGGAGCAGCCTCCATTCCAACCAGAGCCCCACAAACACACATTAAAGATCTCCCTCCCCTGAAGAGCCTGTTTTAGATTTAACACGGTCCCCATTAGAATGTCTCTGTTCCCATGGATACCTCTCGCCTGGTCAACGGGTGGTGAATTCGGACCCTAAATTCCAGGCTCAGTCTGACCTGACCAAGTCCCTTTTAAAATTAACCCCCTCCTGTATGATGCAGACCGGTGAGCTGATAACAAGCCCTTGAGAGCCTCAGAGTCTAGCTTAGGAACTCCCCAGTGCCTTTTCTGTATTTCCTTTCCCGCCGCCCCTGGCTGCCCCGGTGGCCGTGTATGCAGATTTCCCCCTTTCTAATCAGCCGGATTCGCCCACCCACTTCATTCAGTGATTGCCCCTAGCCTGTCGGTTGGTTGCTGTGTCTAGGGTGACCAGACGTCCCGATGAAATCGGGACCGTCCTGATTTTTGATCATTTGTCCTGCGTGCCGACCGATGGTCGGTCGGGACGCCTTTTGTCCCAATTTTCAGTCTTCTTCCGTTCCCCGCCCCCCCCTCGACAATTTCCGGCGGCAGAGGCTCTTCCTTTTTTTTTTTGCTCGACAACTTCTGGGTGGGAAGTCCTGATTTTCGGGTCTTCTCATCTGGTCACCTTAGCTGTGTCCCACCTGGCCCATGATCACGGAGTGTCACGCAGCCTGGTGCTCACGTGACCGGTGTTCACGGCACACCCTGACGCCGGCGGCTTCCTGAGTTTCGCACGACCCGCTGCTGCAGCGCGAAGATGGCCTGACGCTCACAGTGCACCCTGCGGCCCGGTGCTTCGCGAGTGTCATGCAGCACACAGCGTGTGGCATGGCACGGTGCCCACGCTGCACCACATGCCCTGATGGCGCAGCGTGCTGTGCACCCCGGGGAAGTGCCCGTTCTGCATCATATGGCCAGCCCTGACGCCGCATGCTTGCAGCATGTCACAAATCCAGCTCCACCTCGATAAAGAACACCGAATGATGTGTTGGCGCTGCCAGCTCTGGGCACCCTGACACCTCTTAATTCAGTTATGGATCTAGCATCTGCAGCACTGTCACAGAGATGCTGCAATGGGATTTTACCAGCTAGTACCAGATGGGAAACCCTCTCTGACCGGCTCCTTCCTCCCGGCAGACATGCTGACCCAGCCCGTGGAGGGAGGGATTCAGGCTCTGCAAATGAGGGAGATTGCTGTTTGCCAGCGGAGGCTCCCTGGGGCAGAAGGGGTTAAGTACGAAGCTGACTGGCCCCCCTCATGGCCTAGCAACAACCTCATTCAAATTCCAAAGCAGAAAGCCGCCCGGGGGCTTTCGTGTTCCCTTGTAAAATCAGAGGGGTCTGTTCCTGCACTGCCCAGTCGGGGACCTCTATTTCAGGAGAACAAGCAGCTCGCTGACCTCTGCCAGCGCTCCCGTCTTGCATTCAGGAGGCAGCTTCTCCAGGAGCAAGTTCCGGGGGGCTCGTGCAATTTGTCAGGAGGAGGATGGGGCAGAGAGATCAGGTGGAGGGAGAAGACAAGGGGGGTTGGGCAGAAAGGGAACAGTGTCCGGAGTGGAGGAGGAGAATGGGGAAAGAAAAGAGAAGCAGAGACAAAGGGAGGAGAGGGAAGGAGGAGTGGTGGGGGAAGAGAAAGTGGCTGGAGGCAGGGAGATATTAAGATGAGAGCAGGAGATGCCCAGATACCAGAGAGGCCTCTGGGAGGGGAATGGTTGGTGGGAATTTTGTCAGCAAGGCTGTAAGCCTAGAATTATGACAGCAGGTAGTTACTTTACAAGAGTAAAACAAAATGAAAACGAGAGCCGCTTTGTGCTCTTGGCTCCCTGTCCTCAGCAAACGCTGAGAGATGGCTGCGTTTGCTCTCTGTTCCATTGATACCACCCAATGGGCTGCGTGCCACGTAGTGCCCTCCCTTGCAGACGGCACCGCGCACTCCTCTGCCCGAGCCGCTTGCTCTGTTGTTAACAGCACGGCCAAATTATCCTGAGGGCCAATTTCCGCTCAGTTTATGCTGGTGTAACTCCACTAAGGCCAGCGGGGTGATGGTGGATTTACACCAGGTTCACCGAGAGCGGAGAGAGACCCGGAACGTCTGGCTTGTACTGGGAAAGTCAAGAAGGGTCAAGCATGTGGCCCATCCCATTGTGCAGAGTTACTGAAGGGGACTAGCTGGGGGTGATCATGCCCTGGCAAAAGGGGTGAGCATTAGCTGAAGACAGCCCAGTAGATTTGTTACTAGAGGGCTTCCATGCATTGACATTTTAAACGAGACCCTTCAACTCCAGATCTGGCCGGCAGGAGCCAGCCCAGACTTCTGCCCCAGCTCAATCCCTTTGATTTGCTCAGTCTGTTCTGCTTCCTGGTTTCCGGTGGAGGCAGAAACGCTGTGGGTGCAGTGGTTCTAGCTTGGATCGTACCCAACAGTTTGGGCGACCCTCCTTGAGAGCTCCTAACACACCCATGGCCCGCTGGGACTTCACAGTCACCGCTATACTGCTCATTGGCGCACTCAGGACTTGGCAGCCACAGCAGGGATAGGATTTGCATCCTGGTGCTCCTAAAGTCAGTGCTTGAATGGAGATGGAGACCCATGCAGCCCCCATCCCTGGAGCTGAAGGAGACTCTCCATTTGCTCATATCGGAACAGGGACTGTGACACACAGCTGAGCAGTTCTGGTGCCATCCAATAGTGGGCAGTGATGCACATACACTAACCTAGGGTTTGTTGAACGTCTGGCTCATGGGTGGTGTATTTATATGCTCTGCATGACGTACTTAGATTATCCGGCTTTCATTTTAAAAAAATAAATTCAGTTTCTAGGTCTTGTGGCTGCAGAAACAACCTTCTAGATGTGAGTCCAGCGGAGGGCAACAAAAATAATTAGGGGGCTGGAGCACACGATTTACGAGGCGAGGCTGAGGGAACTGGGATTATTTAGTCTGCCGAAGAAAAGAATGAGGGGGGATTTGATAGCTGCTTCCAACTACCTGAAAGGGGGTTCCAAAGAGGATGGAGCTTGGCTGGTCTCAGTGGTGGCAGATGACAGAACAAGGAGTAATGGTCTCAAGTTGCAGTGGGGGAGGTTTAGGTTGGATATTAGGAAAAACTTTTTCACTAGGAGGGTGGTGAAGCACCGGAATGGGTTACCTAGGGAGGTGGTGGAATCTCCTTCCTTGGAGGTTTTTAAGGTCAGGCTTGACAAAGGCCTGGCTGGGATGATTTAGTTGGGGATTGGGTCCTGCTTTGAGCAGGGGATTGAACTAGATGACCTCCTGAAGTCCCCTCCAACCCTGAAATTCTAACCTGAGTATAAGCGAAGCAGGAAGGACTGCCTGAGTCTGCAAGCAGCCTGAAACAATGACTCAGGGGAGTGGAACTCTCCTGCCTCAGGTCATCTGATTGGACGAATCAACTTTAAACCCACCTCAGTGTCAACATTAACTATTTAATCACTGATTATTTTAGTGGGAAGGAAATTCAGGGAAGGGGAGCGTACCAAAGAGAGGAGGATGTTGCCAGTAGAGGGCAGCAGTGTGCACACACCAGCCAGCAGCCGAATGGCGACTCACCTCCTCAGCAGCAGCTTGGGGTGGTTTTTGCTCTCCAAGTTCTTGTCGATGAGGTCGGCCAGGAGCTGCTTGAGGACGTCGGTGGCGTACTCCAGCTTGCTCTGCAGCACGGTCATGATGAGCGAGGCCACGTTGCCACGGTCCCGCATGGAGAAGCTGCGCTGGGACTCCAGGGTGCGGATGAAGGAGAGCAGGAACACCTTGTTGTTGATGAGCTGGGCGAAGAGCTTCAGGCCCTTCTCTACCCGCTCCTGCCGATAGCCAGGGACCTGCCGATAGCCAGAGAAAAATGGCGCCCTTCATATTCAAGCCACCACAGGCGCCGAGTCCGTGGGTGCTCCGGGGCTCAAGCACCCACGGAAAAAAAATTGGGGGTGCTGAGCACCCACCAGCCACAATGGTTCCGGCCCCCAGGGCTGCCCGCCAATCAGCTGTTCGGTGGGCCCAGGGATGGCCAGGGGAGCAGCGAGTGGCTGTCAGGAGCCACTGCGGGGGAGGGGGGCGTAGTGGGGGCAGGAAGAGGCAAAGTGAAAGCAGGGCCTCAGGGGAGGGGGTGGAGTGGGGTCAGGGCCTCAGGGCGGAGCGGGGGGGCCGGAGGGGAGGTGGAGCACCCCCAGGGAGAAAAAAGTCAGTGCCAGTGCAAGCCACTAACTCTCCCCCGACAGCCACTGCCTCGTGGAACCGTGCTTGCGGTGCAAAAAAATGATTTCATGGCATGATGAGGTCACGCTGCAACAATGTACACCATTGTAACGAGGGGCCAAGCCATGCCAGCTCCTACTAACCCACTGCACCCCATCGCCACTTGGCTCATGCCAACCGTGACACTAAACACCCCTGTATTCACACCCGCCACACAAATAATCTTTGTACAAAATATGCCGGGCGAGGTATCATTTGAAAATGAACAAGTCACTGATCATTAATATTCTTGCATCAGGTCCGTACATGATGGGTATTAAGAGTTGTGAGTATATGCTGGCATTATAACTGAAGTGTGTGTGAACCAGCTATGTCAGGGGGAGTTGTTAAACGGGTCTATCCTAAAGAAAGGAAGGTGTGTTTACCTCAGTTTACATATAAGCAGTGAACAGATCCATCAAGTTAACGTGGGGTGGAGGCAAACCCCACACTAACAAGTGGGGGAGGAAACAGGATGGAGTGTACATCCACCAGGAGAGAGGAGCTTGGCCTGGGTTTTACTTTTCAGAAGACTTCATTTCAAAGCTTTCCTGATCTATAAAGACAGCGGGGTTGACCCTGAAGTGATAAGCAACTGAATCAGCTGATTGTAGACAATATTACTGTACTGTACAAGTATCTAGAGTGAGGCCTTTTCTGAAAGCTAATGACTCACAATGATTAATACCACGTGAAATGTCTGTATTAACACTATGTAAGGAATTACGGATATTCATTGATATTAGGCTGTACAGTCTGCCCAGACAGGAGGGGATGTCCCAGCTCTCTACCTGTCTCCTACATCCATTAAGCCTGGTGGAATTAGAAACAATGGAAGCCACATTTACACAGGGGGGATGGGAAGCCCACGGGAAGGGAAGAACAGCATGAGGTCATCCTGCCTCTTGAAACAAGCTCATTTAACTTTGGAAGATATAAGCAAGGACAGACGCCATCTTTGGCATCCATCACTAGGCAGACAGAAGATGGCAGAGCTCTTGCAAGCTGAGAAAGACGGGTCCTTCAACCAAGGGGGGTTGAAGTCTCTGGAACTGAATATAGGTGAGAAACCTGCTTACGCAAAGGTCTTTCACCTAAGAAGACAAGGGAAATCAACACCTTGTACTTCTGTGGAAGATCCGGACTGAGGGATTCAGCCATGGCTGGGAAGAAGAATAACCGGTAAGAGAAACCACCTGAAACAAAGCCTGTATCCTGCTAGATTAAATTTTCGACTTTTAAAAGCGTATTTTGTTTTGTTTTACTTGTCACTCTTTCTCCCGCCACTCCTTACACATGAGCTCACTTCATCCTATGTACATTTTGTTAACAAATTAATTTCATTTCTACCAGCAACCCACTCCATGCTGTGTTTAAAGGGGTGGGGGTATTTACCCGCGTTAAGTTCATAAACTGCGATGTCCTTTCCTGCAGCAGCCCCTGCGACTCCGGTTCAGACTGACGGTGCTCCTCCGGCCTTCCCCGTTGCAGGCGCTGTTGTTACAATCCAGCCCCCACTCCAGCTCGCCAACCCACCTATCACAGTGACTATTCCAATCCTGCCCCCGGCCCAGAGCTCCGCCAGTGTCCCAGTGCTGATTTGCGCCCCCCACCCTACACGCAGCTCAGCTGATAAACCTGAATCCTGATGACCTGCATCACCCCTGATAGTCTAGTCCTGGGGCATGGTCCTGTATGGAGCCATGCCGAATTGCATGTTCCATTCCCCACCCCGTGCCATGGTCCAGGCCCAGGGACTAGGCGAAGACCCCATGCTCATTTCCGCACATCACCTAAACCCTGAATGACAGCTGATTTTGTGTCTAACTGCCTCACTGTCAACTTTTTTAGAGTCGGACATTTTTTCCCAGAGATTACGGATTGTAAACTTGTCTGTAAGCAAAAAATGAACAAACAAGAACAACCCATCACCCCTGCCAGGGGGGAAATAATTAGCCCTAACTTGCTTGCTTGCATGTTTAATACTGGCTAATCCCATGGTGATTTTGGAGTAGCATAAAGTTTATTTCAGCTGTGTCTGGAAGTAGTTAATTAAATTAAAAAGGTGGTGGGAATGAGAACCTGCTCTGAATAGGCCCCGTGCCGGGGCCTTTACCCAACTGGTATCTTCACCGGGCTGGCGAGGCTTGGTGTGAGTTTGTTTCATTCCCTTTAACTCTTTAATGGCGCTAGAAAGAAGGTAGCAGAAAAGACCCGGCTCTGGCTTCTTTCGCAAAGCAGATTGGCAGCGGAAGTGCTGCTGTCGCCCACGAGGTGGAAAAAACATGCCTGGATTTGAGTGATGGGGAAACAGAACAGGAGGTCAAGGGGGTCAGAAGAAATGGTTTGATTTCTGAGCGCCGGAAGCTTTGGTTGGCTGCAATGCACTTGGGAAAAGCTCTCGCTCTCTGAGTATGCATGTGCATGGGAGCATGCACTAAGTGCATTGGATGGGCCGATTTCTATTCGAGTCCATTGGTGTTTGCTAGTGTAAAGGAGGGCAGGATTTGGCCCTAGGTGTGCAAGCACCTCTGTGTGTGTGCAAATGCATTGTCTGGGGAAAACTGTTTAGTCTATAAAGCCAAATGAGGAGAGCTTGGGGAGAGCAGGCCAAGGCCCAGGGTACGTCTGTGCTCTGGGTAAATGGCTGTCCCACGCGCCCCATTAAAAATCAACATGTGCCACTGATTACCACAAAGGAGCATCAGAGCTGCGTCACTACTTCCCTTTCCTGACTGGGGAGCAAGAAACAACTGGCCTCCCTGATACCCTGCCGGGGAAGATGTTGGCAAATAAGGAAGCTTAGTCCCATGCACTGCTACAGACTAGGGACCGAATGGCTGGGCAGCAGTTCTGCAGAAAAGGACCTAGGGGTTACGGTGGACGAAAAGCTGAATATGAGTCAACAGTGTGCCCTTGTTGCCAAGAAGGCTAACGGCATTTTGGGCTGTATAAGTAGGGGCATTTCCAGCAGATCGAGGGACGTGATTATTCCCCTCTATTCGGCACTGGTGAGGCCTCATTTGGAGTACTGTGTCCAGTTTTGGGCCCCACGCTACAAGAAGGATGTGGATAAATTGGAAAGAGTCCAACAGAGGGCAACAAAAATGATTAGGGGGCTGGAGCACATGACTTATGAGGAGAGGCTGAGGGAACTGGGATTGTTTAGCCTGCAGAAGAGAAGAGTGAGGGGGGATTTGATAGCTGCTTTCAGCTACCTAAAAGGGGGTTCCAAAGAGGATGGATCTAGACTGTTCTCAGTGGTAGAAGATGACAGAACAAGGAGTAATGGTCTCAAGTTGCAGAGGGGGAGGTTTAGGTTGGATATTAGGAAAAACTTTGCCACTAGTAGGGTGGTGAAGCACTGGAATGGGTTACCTAGGGAGGTGGTGGAATCTCCTTCCTTAGAGGTTTTTAAGGTCAGGCTTGACAAAGCCCTGGCTGGGATGATCTAGTTGGGGTTGGTCCTGCTTTGAGCAGGGGGTTGGACTATATGACCTCCTGAGGTCCCTTCCAACCCTGAGATTCTATGATTCTATGATTCTAAGCTTGAACGGTCACTGCTCTATGCAAGCGTTTCTCTAGCGTTAGCTGAATTTCAGCCCCCATGAAGAGAGGGAGTGAGAGCGCCAGCTACGTCCAATTACACCACAGTCCATGGCAGGGCCTGTGCCAGCTTCCCATACGCAGCTCTGCCAACGCACCGCCGTCCTGGCCGCAGGCATTCCCTGCTAGCCCCTTCCTGGGCCTCTCCAAAGCACAGAGCCTGCCAAGATTGACAGAGAGCTCTGCCAACCCACCTCTGAGGCTTGGCCTGCAGCACGCCCCGGCTATCCCAGCCCAGGTCTCCCTGGAGCAGAGTTTGGCTGCTGTGCCAAACGCCGAAGTGGTTTTTGCAATGTGGACCGATGTTCACTGGGGACTAATATACGGCGCAGCACACTCACTCTCACCAGTGATGTAATGCACCGCGCCAACCTGCAGCCCCGGGGACACAGCTGCTCATCCGCGCCACAGGGAGGTTCCCTGGGCAGAAAAAGCCCAGGGAACCTGAGCTCCCTCCAAGCCCAGGGGGCGTTTGAAGCTGAGCGCTAACGTGGCTAGTTTGTTCTCCCATCCCAAAGAGCAATGCAGCTACAGAGCACGTTTTACATGTTAACAATATCTCTTCTCTGAGGGCTGCCAATCCTTTCTGAAAATACAGCCATGCCCAGGGGCGGCGCAGACGTCCTGGACGTGCCGTGCCCCTGGGCAGTGCAGACGTCCCGGGCGTGCCGTGCCCCTGGGCAGTGCAGACGTCCTGGACGTGCCGTGCCCCTGGGCAGTGCAGACGTCCCAGGCGTGCCGTGCCCGTGGGCAGCACAGACGTCCCAGGTGTGCCATGCCCATGGGCAGTGCAGATGTCCCAAGGGCCACTGTGCCCATAGGCAGTTCTGACATCCCAGGGGCACTCTGCCCATGGGCAGCACAGAGGTCCTGGAAGACACCATAGCCAGGGTAGTGCAGAGGACCCTGAGAAGGTGCCGTGCCCATGAGCAGCGCAGGTGTCCTGGGCAGCGCCACGCCTGGAGGGCTGCACAGATGTCCGCGGGGCCAGCGTGTCCATGGGCAGTGCACTTGCCAGGGAATGCTACAATGCCATGGAAGGGTATGTGGATCTGCCTGGGGCCTCATCTCTAGTGTCTGTTCAGCGAAAAACTCAAGAGCACACTCCAGCAGGAAGAGGATCCAATCCCATGAGGAAATTAATGCAGTGGAGACACACACACACACACACACACACCCTGGCACCCTTCAATATGGGCACACCACTCATCCCACCACGGGTGAAACGCTCCCATTTTTCCAGGTTCCCCCCAGTGAGCCTGGCATACGGGCTCATCCAGGAGACCCACCATTATTTCAGCTGTTGCAAGGCAGCAACCCAGTGAGCTGATGTGGTGTCTTTATGCTGCATCAATACAGATTAGGTTATGTCACAAGGCAGTGACCTCGCTCATAGAATATCACGGTTGGAAGGGACCTTAGTAGGTCATCTAGTCCAACCCCCTGCTCAAAGCAGGACCAATCCCCAATTTTTGCCCCAGATCCCCAAATGGCCCCCTCAAGGATTGAACTCACAACCCTGGGTTTAGCAGGCCAATGCTCAAACCACTGAGCTATCCCTCCCCCCATGTCACTCCCATTGTCACGGCGCCGTGACAGATAGAATGGGGAGGCAGGGGCTGAGCAGGCAGCTGGAGGGAGGAGATGGTCATTGTTCTGGCTTACCTCCAGATCCCTCAGGACAGGGTGATCTTCAATGCCAGGGAAAAGCACCCTCATGGTGTAGGTGCGGTAATCAAGGAAGGGGATGCCAGCGCCATCCAAGTCGCTCGTCAGCTCGTGAATGTCTGTCTGAAGCTCTGCAAAAGCTGAGACAAAGAAACCCATCCCCATTGAAGCGATGGTCCAGATCCACCCTGACCCTACCTGGAAGGAGGTCAGGCTAACACCTGTATGGGTGTAACCAGTGATGGGGGAGGAGGACGTGCAGATGGAGAGAGAGGTGGGGAAGGAGCAGGCAGTACTTGCCCAACCACCAGCCTCTGCCCGTGATCTCATGCCAGACAAAGGCTCCATCTAGACAGAGCCCCACTCTGATTTAGGAAACTCAGTTTAAACAGGGCTCCAGCAAAGCCCGTTCTTATCACCGTTTGTCCAGCCCGGGTGGATGGGGCCAAACTGTGTCAGAACTAGAGCTGGGCCTGACTCAGAACTCTGGGTCTGAATGCTCCTGAGCTTCAAGAATGACTGGCTCCTGTTCTGGATCCAGATTCAGTGGCTGACCCCTATCTTTTGAATGGACCCAACTGGACCTTGGATCTAAATTGGCTAGAACTTTGGAGAAGGGGGATTCAAAGCCAGAACCAAACCTGGTGGATCGGGGTCCTCTAGCTAGAGTGGTGTTTTCACTGCAAAGCTTCAGGGAGTGAATCTCTCCCTTTCAGCACGCCTTCGGCCAGCCCTGGGGCCCCACCTCTCCGTCATACCTTCCTTGCACTCCAGAGCCACCCTGGACTCCAGGTTGTCCATCTGCATCTGCAGCCGCTTTAGGGTCAGGTCGCTCTCGCGGGACTTGCGCTTGTACGCAATCAGCACGGCCACGATGAAGATGATGAGCAGGCCTCCAGCCACGGCAATGCTGACGATGGCCGGCAGGCTGAGCGGGCTGTCGGGAGAGATGTAGACCATCCCGGGGGAGAACTCCAATCCTCCCACTCGAGCCTGCAGGGGGATTAGCAAACAGGCCCGTTACAAACACCCGCAAACAGGACCGCCCAGAGCCTGGCTACTCCTCAGAGGAACTCTAACCAACGCAACCTGCAGCAATAGCATCTGAGCAGGTGACCTTCCCTGCTCTTCCAAGCTAAGCAGGGTCTGAAGTACTCAGTGCTTGGATGGGAGACTGAGAACCCCAAAGAAGTGGTGCCAGGGGCATAGGAGGTGGCACACTTCTTTCTGACTAGATACTGAGCCCAGCATGGTGCTAGAGGCTGGCGTTAGCAGTAAAGATCAGGTGGCCTGTGATCTATTAACACCCACCCGTGCTTCCTGTGAGAGCGGAACGAAACACGGAGCCCAACATGTCCTCTTTAGAGTGAACGTCCCCATCAGAGCCCCTGCTCTGTTACTCCAGCCTTACACCAGGGTAACGCAGGGCTTGGCCCTATGGCTTTGCTTTGAACTCTTAGTGCCCTCGGCTTTTGCTTGGAGCCAGAGCCGTCCCTTGGGTGGGGCGACCGCTCCGGGCCCCGCGCTTTGGGATGGCCCCGCAGGCCGGACCGATTGGCCAGCGCAGTCGGTTCCGGAAGTGACGGGTTGGTGCCGGAAGTGACAAATTCGTCACTTCTGCCCCGGGCCCCGCACCCCACTAGGTGGTTTCCTTGTCAGTTTCTTCTTCTCTTGCCCTCTTTGACCTCTTGTTTGATTTCACTGCACCGAGGCTAACAATCTGAGCCTCTTGCAAACATACTGCTCAGATTCTTCCTGTAATTTGAGGGTGGGGGGGGACAGAAAGCAGTGGGACGCTGGAATACTGCACTTTATTTATGGTCCAAGCACAGAGCAGATGCCTCCATATCCATTCTATACACACATGGCCTGGCCAAGGACCTTGACCTGGACATGCTTTGTGGGAGTGACTCTCTGTGGTATCAGGTCTCTCCTCCAGCCTCAGGCCAAACTGGAATTCAGCACCAGCGGTAGTAGATTTGGCCAGATCCTCTACCCATGATCTAGCTTATGATAGGATGATCATTGTGCTAATTCTGTTGTTGTAACAGGACTTTCTACATTCCAGTACATGCTCCCTCCCTCCCAGACCTAGCCCTGGAGACCTGACCTCCACACAGTAGTGCAGAGGTGGGCAAACTACAGCCCACGGGCCACATCAAGCCCGCGGGACTGTCCTGCCCGGCCCGTGAGCCTTGAGCTCCCGGCTGGAGAAGCTAGCCCTCCGCCCCTCCCTTTCTGTCCCCCTCCCCTGCAGCCTCAGCTCGCCGTGCCGCCAGTGCTCTGGGTGGCAGGGCTGCGAGCTCCTGCCCCGGTGCTCTAGATTGCACGGCGGCATGGTGGACTCCAGCTGAGCAGCACGGCTGCCAGTCCTGGTGCTCTGACCTGCATGGTAAGGGGGCAGGGAGCGTGGGCGTTGGATAAGGGGCAGGAGGTCCCGGAGGGCAGTTAGGGGACAGGGAGCAGTTGGATAGGCGTGGGAGTCCTGGGGGGCCTGTCAGGGGGTGGGGGTGTGGATAGGGGTCGGGGCAGTCAGGGGACAGGGAGCAGGGGGTGTTGGATCCGGGGTGGGATCCGGGGGAGGGGGGGGTGGCGGTTAGGGGCGGGGGGTCCCGGGAGGGGGTGGTCAGGGGACAAGGAGCAAGGGGGGGTTGGATGGGTCGGGGGTTCTGAGGGGGGCAGTCATGGGGCGGGAAGTGGGAGGGGGCGGATAGGGGGTGGGGGCCAGTCTGTTTGGGGAGCACAGCCCTCCCTACCCGGCCCTCCATACAGGTTTGGAACCCTGATGTGGCCCTCAGGCCAAAAAGTTTGCCCACCCCTGCAGTAGTGACCGAGGATTTGGGAGACGGCCTCAGTTAAGGTTTCCATGCAAACCTTATTCTCGACCTCCACCTCCCCACCATCCTCCTCTCACAGACATGCATCTCTCTCCTCTGCAGCGTCTCCCCTCTGGAAGAGCCCTTCTGCACCTCTCACCTCAGTGGCCCTTCACCCCTTTTCAGAGCTCATCTCAAAGCCATGCCTTCGATCCATGTCTTTTAGTTTTCTCTCTCCTCCTGTTATTTAACTCTGTCACTGTTTTACTGATCCTTGCACTGAGAGCTGACTGAGGGAGGGAACACGCTGACATCAACGCGAAACACTATCACCCTTGTTTCCTACTTCATTATCCCAATTGTTAACACATTTGCACAAGCCCTTGTGGATCTAGGTAAGTGTTACCACCCCCAACTTCCCAGCAACGGAGATGTTCAGTGATTTGCTCAAGTTCACACAGCATATCACTGGCAGAAGGACCCAGGAGATCTGACTGTTAATTCCCATCCCCCTCCTCATCCTCACAGTGGAGTTCCAGTGAAACAGCGAGGCGCTAACTTGAGGAACAACAGTGTCATACCGGAGAAGGGATTCCCCAGAATGGCTGTTCCCTCAGTTAATTCCAGCTTCCGTGCTATTCCTAAAACAGTGGCTTTTACTGCAGGTAACCTTCTGTCCTTGATTCGCAGCTCAGCCATTATCAGAGCAATGGCTCTGTTTGCAGATTTATGGCATTAACTCACCCTTTGCACTGTCATGTTACTGATGCTCACAAACATGTTTAAACGCTACCATCTTCCCACGTTTCTAGTGGGGCCTTTCCTGTACACGGGGAGCCTCATTCTGTGACTCTCTCTACCTGATCAGGGCTGCAGTGATCAGAGAATCCCTGTCTCATGGAAGGGCCCGATTCTGTTCTCAGGCTCACTGAACCCTTTGGGTTCATTTGCCATCCTCCTGCTTCTTGGCTTATCTCCCAGGCCTTGGCTTTGCCAGCCCCTGACTGAACACCTTTTTAAGTACATCCATAAAAATGCTGGCAGACCCATCATGTCCCATTCAAAAGCCCTGGAATTAAAGCAGAGAATGACATCACTAGTGCTTCCCTTGGAGGATCATAATGTGCTCTACAACTGTGAATGAATTGAGCCCCACATTATGGCTGGCACGGATTATCATCTCCATTTTACAGCAGGAGAAACTCTGGCATAGGGAGGTGAAGTGACCAAGGTCACACAGAGAGTTTGTGGCAGAGTCAAAAATGGAACCCAAGCATCCTAACCACCAGTTCTCTGCTCTAACTCGGAAAACACTCTCTCCTTACGTACCCAAGTATTATATCTCCAGCAACCTCTACAGATTTCTCATCATTGAAATAATAACCAAAAAAAAATCTACCCTACCAGCATTGGGGGGAGGAGGGGAGGAATACATTGATCAAGGGCAATCAAACACATTGCTCATCCACATTTGCAGACACCACCCTTGTCTGTTTGCATGCCCACGGTGTAATGTCATTTGCAGATTCATTTCTTTCAACCAATAGGATTCTAAAATGCAAATGATTTTGCTGCCTCATTCTGTGTCAACAGTATTCAAAGTATGGAGAAGAGGAGGATAAAGGAGGGGTATGGAGGGAGGAGGAGGAGCTACCTCTCAGGTAGGGTGACCAGATGTCCCGATTTTATAGGGACAGTCCCGATTTCTGGGGCTTTTTCTTGTATAGGCACCTCTTACCCCCCACCCCGTCCCGATTTTTCACACTTTCTATGTGGTCACCCTACCTCAGGCCACAATTTCACCATGATCTTCATTTTTCATAGGAATAATACCATACTAAATTATGCCGGCAGCAGCGTAACCTTTTGGCACCAAAGCCCAAAGATCCATTCACCCTATGGTCAATGCCCTGCACTTTCATTCTTTTCCTAGGTGGCAGATTTTAACCCTTTCCATGCTGACTATTGCTGCAGCCAGTGCTAAGCCAAGCAGAGCACTATCCCTCCCTCCCCCCGGGGGGGGGGGGGGGAGTGCCCACAAGTACTTTGGCATCACATGGCTGGTCCCATGCAAAGCAGAGAAGTGGGGTTCTACTGAAGGGATTCCCTATAACAGGGGAAGCCTGCAGTCGGTGCACTATGCTTCTAAGAGATCCCGCACGAGCTACAAGGGTCTCCAAGTTGGTTTATTTTAACACTCCCACCCAGGACTGGGGCATTGCCTTCTGGAGGGGGGAACCAAGTTCCGAGGGACTACCATAATGGGATCTAAATTCCAAAGAATCCTGGAATTCTCAGTGGTTCCCATTCTCTTGGGGTTGGAGCTCGCCCATTCAGGTTTCCCATTAACCTGAATGGTTAGCCTTGCTTACCATCACTTTGTGCCGTCCAATGAGGTTCGGGGACTCGCACAGCAGCTGCATGTCCGACACCGTCACCACACATGGCTTCTCTCCTATCAGCACGGTGTAATTCAGCTTGGCGTTCCCTCCAGTCACTGGCGGGATTAGGTTCTTCCCCTGGACCGAGAGGAGCAAACCCACAAACATCTCAGCAGGGTGTAACCTGTCATTGGGTTGTCCCAGTGATGTGAGTGCCATCACTAGACATGCCCTCCTTGGCTCATTGTTTACGGCCTTCCCCAATGATAGTAAATCCTGCCCCCGCCCCTGGAAGATCGGGACAGATTGGTACAGGGCTGCCCTGCATCTTGTCTCTATGGAATTACAAGCCTGCATTTGCAAAAATAGGTGTCTACTCTGTGCCTGCACAAGCAGCTAACTGGACCCACAAAACACATTTACACCTGCAAAACGGTTGCTGGTTTTGAATGTGCAAGTGTGTCTGTTGTGTGCACAATTACATTTGCACACACATCACATACAGGGGCCCATATTGGAAAATGTAGGCCATAAAGTGCTTTTGCTTGCTGTCTGGCTCACAGAATGTCTCAAACCACAAAGGGGCTGTTCTCGGATTTGCACAAATGGCGAGTGGGCAAGCTTTATCATTCCAAAAGCGCTGCGTCTGGCCGTCATAATAACCATATTGTCAAGTACTGCAGCACAAACAAAGACATGGGGCCAGATTCTCAGCGGGTGTAAATCAGTGTAGGCCCCAGGAAAGTCAACAGAGCTATGCTGAGCTACACCAGCAGAGGGTCTGCCCCGTGTACTTCCATTAGGGTGAACTGTCAAGAAGGGAAAAGGTTAGTTGTTCGAAGCTCTGTCCCCTGCGGCTAGGGCGTTATGGAACATCGCAAACGTTCGCTCTCCGCGCTTCCCTTCTCAGTGCTGTTCCTGCCGCTGCTCAATCGAATCCACACACCAGGCTCCTCCAGCACAAGACAGTATCTGCTGTGGTTTGGGGTAAAACTAAGAACGCTGTGCTGCGATTGGTGGAATGTTGGCAGGAGCAGCGCTGCGATTGGTGGGATGATGGCAGGAGCAGCGCTGCGATTGGTGGGATGTTGGCAGGAGCAGCGCTGCGATTGGTGGGGTGCTCGTGGCGTCTCCGTTGTGATTGGAGGGATGTTTGCAGGCACTCTGCTAGGACTAGTGATGCTGGGACTGGTGAGATGCTGGTGAGGGCTCTGTTGGGACTGGTGGGATGTTGGCATGAGCGGTGCTGTGATTGGCCGGATGTGTTCCTGGAGGGCATCATCCTTCTCTGACGCCGCTCCCTTACCCCCGTCTCCTCACCTTTAGTATGATGGGAGTTCCTGGCTTCAGTTCCAGGATCCCCGAGGGGTTGAAAGCCTCAAAGACTGGGTTTGGGTAGTAGGTGAAGTTGGTCTTGTTGAGGATCAGCAGGGACTGAACATTATCCAGGATGAAACCAAACTCTTCTGGGCGCTCGGTGAGCTCGGACTGGTGATTTGGGTCCATGGCCAGCGCTGGAGCCTGGCAGGTCATCTCCGTGGCGTTCTGCACCTCGCAGATCTAGAGGGCGGGAGCCAATGCAGAGCTTTATCAGGGCAGCCCCGCCCCCAACAGACACTTTACAAGAGACTGAATCCCCTCCAACAAAACAATATCCCACCCACTGCTGGGGAGAGGAAGGTAGCGACGGGGCTGCTGTGAGGGACCGGCTGGGGCACCGCAGTCACTCCGCTACTACATTCAGCACCGTGAGAGCATGCTCAGCCAGGGCCACGGCTGAAAGGGGCATGGGGAGCCCGTCGCTCCTGCAAGTGAGTCCTCAGTTGCTCCGGCTCGGGGCTGAAGCACATTGTGGGGGCCAGTCTGAGGGCAGCTTACACCTGTTCCATCTTGGGGGCTTTGAACTCCAAGGATGCCGTGTCAGCACTTTCCCCCCCGGGAAGCTCTGCCTTTTATTGCAGATCCAACCCGGGCTCCAGATCCCCTTCCCTCTGGTAACTGCCCAAAAGCTGCACCTGCAGAAGGATCTCAGTTTTGTCAGCAGCCACAATCCCTATAATGGGCTGGTCGACTGAACCTGGCTTTTCCCCTGCACAAAGTTTGGGGGTATCCAAAGTTTGGCTCCAGAGGATGGCCTGGCGTTTAAGGCACTGCACTGGGACCCAGGAGATCTGGGCATTCAGAATAGGCACTCTTATTCCAGAACAAGAGTGTCCACACCAGGTGTTAATCAGGAAGAGTTATTCTGGAATAACTTCCCATGTAGACAAGCCCTAAGTCTCTCTGTGCTTCATTCCCAACTGTAAAATGGGTGTAATATTACTTTGTTTGTCCTGCCTATTTACTGTTAGCTCTGCAGGGCAGGGACTGTCTCTTACCAAGCGTACGTGCGGCACCCAGCAAAGGGGACCGGATCTCAGCTGAGGCCTCTCAAAGTTACTTTAGTACAAATAATCATGAACCCAAGCCTGGCTTAATGATTTTCCTTTTCCAACGTCCCTTTCGCTGTTTGCTACGATCCGCCCCTGCTCAAAGAGCGTTCATTATTACGTCTACTTTAATACAGGGGCTGGAGTTGATTTTGCCCAGATCGATTCAGATGAGAAAAGTGATTTGGACCAAATTAAATGCAGAGAATGCAGCCACCCAGTTGAGCCGCACTGGGACAGCTCAGCTCTAGCACTGAAAGGCCCAAGGTCAGCCTGTGCACAGGAGGTCAGGCTATGACTGGGTACTAAGAGCTCTCACCCGCCGAGCCAACCAGCAGTTCGCAAGTTTAAATCCCTCTCCAGGGGTCATTTGCCCATGACAGCTGCGCAGTCTACACAGGGCCTGATTCTGATCTAAACTTGGTGTAACTCCAGTAGCGATCTGCTGGTTTTACACCAAAGTAAGTGGAATTACAACGTGGCCTGTCAGCTGATAGAGGCACTTATAGCTTGAGCTATCACTAGGCGGCCCAGCCTCATGCTGCTCCCTGCCAGGGGGCTGAAGAATGCTTGCTGATGTGGATGAAGCATTGCAGGCAGCTAGCTCTGAATGCAGGAGAATCTATCTGCCAAGTGACACTTGGTAAATGCAACAGGATAGAAAAATACCTAGCATGACCCAGGACTGCCCCCAGAAGTTGTAAGTGGTGGGAGGTCATGGGAGGTGGAATCAGGCGCCAAACCTACTCCATGTCTCGGGTCCAGCCTAGAATGTGCCTCACACACCCTCTGTAGGGGCCAAATGCTGGGGGGCCAGAGGCACCTGGAATACTCATTGAGCCAATGGAGCTGCCGGGGCTCAGCCTCTCTCTGGGTTTGGCCCTACCTCTATAGCTAGGAGCCATTACACGGCACAGCTGGGATAAAGGGAGGCAGCAGGGCAAAAGGGAAGGAGTGTTGTCTAGTGGTTAAAGCAGGGGATGGGAAATGAGGATTCCTGAGTCCCATTCCTTGCTCTACCACTGATTCACTGGGGTAACATGAATTAATGTTGGCAGAGAAAACTGCCTAGGAGTCCTGCGGAAAGGGATCTGGGGGCTATAGTGGACCACAAGCTAAATATGAGTCCACAGTGTAACACTAATGCAAAAAAAGTCAACATCATCTGGGATGTATTAGCAGGAGTGTTGTAAGCAAGACACGAGAAGTAATTCTTCAGCTCCACTCTGCGCTGATAAGGCCTCAGCTGGAGTATTGTGTCCAGTTCTGGGCGCCACATTTCAGGAAAGATGTGGACAAGTTGGAGAAAATCCAGAGGAAAGCAACAAAAATGATTAAAGGTCTAGAAAACACGACCTGTGAGGGAAGATTGAAAAAACTGGGTTTGTTTAGTCTGGAGAAGAGAAGGCTGAGAGGGGAGACATGATAACAGTTTTCAAGTACATAAAAGGTTGTTATAAGGAGGAAGGAGAAAAATTGTTCTTGTTAACCTCTGAGGCTAGGACAAAAAGCAATGGGCGTAAATTGCAGCAAGGGAGGTTTAGGTTGGACATTAGGAAAAACTTCCTGTCAGGGTGGTTAAGCACTGGAACAAATTGCCTAGAGAGGTTGTGGAATCTCCATCATTGGAGGTTTTTAAGAACAGGTCAGACAAACACTTGTCAGGAATGGTCTAGTTGTTACATAGTCCTGCCTTGAGTGCAGGCGACTGGACTAGATGACCTCGTGAGGTCCTTCCAGTCCTACGATTCCATGAAACCCTTGGAAGAAAAGCCCCAGAGAAGAGCAGAGGATTTGTTCTTACTACCCGCTCCAGACCCTATGAAACACACCCACCCTCTCACTCAGCCAGGCCCCATGGCCTTGCCTGCTCATTGCCCGGGAGGCCTCAGAGTCCAGCTGCCTGTTCACACTGCGGCTGAGGCTCTGGCAGCCCCATTTTCACCGAGAGAGGAAGCAGGGAGAAGCTGTGTTGCCCTTCTGCTGACATGAAGAGTGACAGTCATGGGGCTGCTCGAGAAACCAGATGTCCCATACACCTGCCCTCAAAATGTCAGCTGTCCCCAGCCATCCCCGATGTGTTCTCCACAGCGAGTTACAGAGAGAGGCTGATGACCCAGGGGGGTGGCTGGACTCCACTTACTGTGATCACAATATTCCAGCCTGGGCATGACCCGGCCCTGGCACTGCTGGCCAAGGCCCTGATCCTGCTGGGTGCTGAGCACAGCCTGAGAAGGGTTGAGTAGCTGAGGGCATTCTGCCTCTGCTGGGACCAGGCCCAGGCTCTGAGCAAGGAAGGCTAAGGCAGGTACAGAGGTCTGCCTCAGCCCCAACCAATGCTTTCCCCCAGCAAAGTCCCAGGGAATCCCAGTGTGGAATTCCTCATCTGCTGCTACGTGGATCCTCTCCCCTGATGGTTGGTGGCGATAAGGGGCTAAACCCACACCCCAGCTTCCCTGGCACCTCTTCTCTGCCTCCACAATGGTACGGAAGAGGCATCACAGCAATAAACTACATCTATCAAGGCACAGATTGTTCTTCTATTACCCACGAGCCCCTGCAAAATGCCCCCAATCCCTTTCGCCTGTGAAGGGCTGTGTGCCTAGCAGAAGGTGCAGAAATTACCCTGAAAGCTCCAAGGTCCCTTCCAATAATATGTCTTCAATAAACCGAGAGCCAGCGTCCTCCTTTCCCACCCCATCCCTTCCGCCTCGCTGGTATAATAGGCCAAGCCACACTCGATTAGGCTCTGTGCCAGCTCCCAGAGTGCTCATGTTGAGCTAAATCTGGAGTGACACCGCTCAGGCCAGCCGCGGCAGTGAAAAGAGATTCGCCTGTGCTCAGGAGTCCCGACGGCAGGCCGAGGAGACTGACAGGGGCAGGGTTTAATCAGGGCTTGTTGCTGTGAGGAGGCAGAGATCGAAGGAGCCAGGGGGGCAGGGAGGGAGATATGAGCTTCCTTCTCTTAAAACCACGTCTCAGCCAAAGAAAACCACACGTCCGGATATTGGAACACCAAGCAAAAAAACCCCTCAAACAAACCCATAACAAATAAAACCCGGAGACGTCCCTGGGTGATTCCGGAGCGAAATTAAAAGGGCACAAACTAGAAAGGGTCATCGTAACAGGCTAGGGGGTTACCATCAGCTGCTTCCCCATCTTCATAGTGCCTCCTGCCTTACCTTGCTATACAGAGATGGCTTTTTAGGGAAGGTCTCTGCTGCAGGGGACACCCGCTGACACTGGCCCAGGCTTTTCTCAGAGAGTTTGCCATCGATTCCTTCTTACTACTGGGCCCCGCTCCCCACGATTGGCTCACTTTTACCTTTGCATGGACACACGCCATCAATAGCCTCACAGGCACTAGTGCCTTCATTTTCAAAGACACTAGGCTCCTCCAGCTTCCATGGGATCCCTGGAGTTTGGGGGTACCTGGCACTTCTGATAATCAGGCCAGATGACCCTTGTTTTCAGAGATGTTCAGCACTCACAGCTCCCACTGACTTCAGCTGTACTGTGTTCGTGGCTTCTGAAACCCCAGGTGCTACTGAACAATTCTCCTCTCGCTTACTGGTGTAACACCCCTGGCTGGTGGAACTGCTCCCAGTTTACACCAGGGTAAGTGACAGCAGAACCAGGCCATTAAGTCCAGCGGAGGGCAACAAAAATGATTAGGGGGCTGGAGCACATGACTTATGAGGAGAGGCTGAGGGAACTGGGATTGTTTAGCCTGCAGAAGAGAAGAATGAGGGGGGATTTGATAGCTGCTTTCAACTACCTGAAAGAGGGTTCCAAAGAGGATGGATCTAGACTGTTCTCAGTGGTAGAAGATGACAGAACAAGGAGTAATGGTCTCAAGTTGCAGAGGGGGAGGTTTAGGTTGGATATTAGGAAAAACGTTTTCACTAGTAGGGTGGTGAAGCACTGGAATGGGTTACCTAGGGAGGCGGTGGAATCTCCTTCCTTAGAGGTTTTTAAGGTCAGGCTTGACAAAGCCCTGGCTGGGATGATTTAGTTGGGGTTGGTCCTGCTTTGAGCAAGGGGTTGGACTAGACACCTCCTGAGGTCCCTTCCAACCCTGAGATTCTATGATTCTGATTATATGATTCTAAGTTCTGGTGGGTCTCCTGGCTGCAGAGGGCTGGCTATGCGGCTCCTGAATTGGCCAGAGGGGGAACAGGGTGTTGCTAGAGTGACAGCAGCATGTTCCCAGTCCCTGCTGCCCCAATGTGCTTGACTTATCTTCCACCCCTTGGCATGGCAGCTAGGTGCCCCACATCATTCATATCGGAATGCAGCGTCGGGGCTTGTGTGCAATAGGCAATCGGTGATAATTCCTAGATGACGAGTGTCCGTATAACAAAAACTATCCCTGTGTCGCAGCAGAGACTGGGAACCACCTGGAGCTTGGAGAATCAACTCTCCTCCCTCCCCTGCAGGTTGGACTTGAGGCCCACCGGGCAGGCAGGCTTGCTTGGGCTGCTGACACGCTGCCTGTTTTGTGGCTAAACAGGAGACGCCAATCTCCAGAGCTGTCCCGTAGCCCCTTTCACCAGCCCGGCCACGATCCTTAACACCGCTCCCCTTCCCAGCAGCAATACTCACATTGACGTGTTCCTTCCCACCATGCTTGGCCCGGATCTGGGGGTTCTGGATAAGGTCCAGGTGAGTTCCCCACACGGCTATGGGGGTGTTTCCACTACAGAACAGAAAGAAGGAACAACAAGAATTGCCTGTTATCAAGGCCCAGAACTGAATGTTGCAGTGATCGGTGATCTGCGAATCCCTTGGACAGACAGGCAGAGAGGGGCTCCCATACCCCTGGTCTGGGAGGTGATGCCCCGTCTATCAGGTCCAAACATTCACACAAGCATTTCTGCTGCCACGTCACATTGCAAACCCGTCTGATTTGCTGGGACTCCCATGTTCTCCCCTCTCAACTGAGCACCTGTGGCTCGGGTTCTCTCTCACTACGGGTATTAGCTGCATCTCTCCAGGGTGCATCTTGTTCTGTTGTTTCCGTGACAGGGGACTCAAACTGCTTTGGACACAGAGGCCCCCTCTGGCGCTCTCCTTCTCAGACCTGTCGCCGGCTTTACCTTCACTTACTAAATATTTATTGCAAAGTGTATGTATGAGTTGATTGTACCCTCGTGGGCACAGTGATCTCTGGAGATCGATGGGAGAATCGAAGGGTATCTCTCTATAGCAGCTGGGAGGTGTCATTCCCAGTGCGGAGAGACATACCTGCACAAGCGGTGCTTGCACTAGTGACCAGACGTTGCAGTGACACGGGCAGTGGCTCGGGCTAGTCACCCCAGGATAAACCTGCCGGTATGTAATCAGACCAGCCACCACCTGCCCCCATGGCCACACTGCTGTTTCTAGGTGCTAGCTTGAGCAGAGCTAGAGTGTGTACGTCCACCCATCTCCCTCCTGTCAGACATGACCTAAGAGAGAGGCTCCAACCGCAGCATTCAGTTTGAATCCATGGCTTTGCTCCAACCCATTAGAGAAGATGAGACAATCTGAAAAATGCCAGTTTGGTTCTAGGTTTGGCTCTCAAACCTATGTCCACACTTGCAATCCAAGATGTGACTGCTGCCTGGGTAGACATACCTGTGGCTAGCTTTACTTGTGGGTAAGATGGTGCTCACCCCACATCAGCCCTGAAAGCCGAGGAAAGGGCCGATGAATGTGTTTAGGCTGGAGAAGCAACCCCTGATTGGAAGAGGAAGCTCAGCTGAGCACGCCTGGGCTGAAAGGGCCTGCCCCAAGTTCTGCCCACCCCACCCGAGTCTGACCAGAGCACTAACAGGCCCCAGCCTCAGGCAGGCACAGCAGCACACTTCTCCCTGGTCCCACCGCCTTCTGCCAAGGCTTTACTTTTGTGGCTGATATCAACTAGGTCCAGCGCCCGCCCCTCTGACTGGCTTGGTCCTTCCTTCCACCCCTTCCCCTCTGTCTCGCTGACATCTTCTCTCAGCCTCCCCATCTTCCCCTTCTTGTCCCCAGGCTTTACAGCAACAGGATTTTCCCCAGCCGGAATCCCTGAGCAGCCCACTTGGCAGCAGTTCAGAGCACAGTCACCCTGGGCCACAGGAGGGTGAACGGTGTCTCTGGTTTCAGAAGTGAATGGGGACGCCGGTAGCTCTGTAAGGATTTCTCCAGCACTCCCTGGCCTGGCCCGCTGCGGTGAGAGCTCTCTGCCTGACATTAAATGGACACCTCAATCTCTCTTCCTTTATTGTGCATGCTGAGAAATGGAAGCGAAGGCACAATGGGATGATGAGGACGTGACGCTGCATTAGCTGGAGAGATGATGCCTGTCTACAACTCCAACTCCTTACTCTCCCCAGCCCACCTCTCGCTCCGGGCTTGGCAGGGCACATCTCGCCTATGGCAGATGGGGGCGCTGCTGACAGCTTGCATATCAGATAATGCTGGGGTCTGGGATTTTTCTCAAGTGGACCCGACTGTACGGGAGGCTCTATAATGTCTCCTTTACTCTTCAGAGCCAGCTGATGCTAAATGTAACCCAAATCAACCCCAGACCATCTGTTTTAATGTTGCCTTGTAAAATTCTACTCATCCAGCGTGAGTAATTTTTTTTGGACGTGTAAGTCAAATAGGATCCGTTTGTTTCTATTATTGCCATGGAAAATGGCAGGTGAGTGGAATTTGTGCCTGGCCTGGTACATTTTCCTGATGACTTTGCAAAGCTGGTGTAATGACACTCATTCAGCCTTCAGAGATCTTAACCCAGACGTCAGGGACAAGTTGAAGAACGGCCCATACGTTGCTGTGATGAAGCGTATTGTACGATAAATCTCTCTCATCTGGCACCCTGCCCTCTAGCAGTGGCCAATACCTGCTGCTTAGAAGGGGACCTTTCCCCCGCCAAGAATGCAAAACTATTCTAGAGGCAAGAAGGAAAATTCTTCCCCGACCTTGGCAGTTGACCAACTTACAGCCTCACATATGGAGGTCAATTAAACCATTCTTGATTTAGCTCTAAGAGCTGCACATGGCACCACTGGCCATACAATGATCCAGACCTTTCTGAAAGCCATGCTTGCCTCAACGACTGCCTGTAGCGGAGAGTTCCGCAGGTTAGCTCCACACTAGGTAAAGAGATGCTGAGATACCGTGCTAATGGAGGATGTTCTGTCCTGTCCCCCTTCACCATTCTCCAAGGCTTTGACCACAAGAAGAGGCTCAGAAGCGGAACTGAAGGCAGGACCACGGTGCGCTGGTTGCGTTGTAAAAGATTGCCACGCTTACTGGCAGTGTGCCTGACTCAATGTCAAACTGAGAAGGGGATAGGGAGGCCAACTGGTTGGAACAGCAGCGGTCAGGCCTGGTGGCCAGGCTGGGGACCAGAGCCAGGGGTCAGAGCAGGAATCAAGAACAGGGTTGGAACAAGGCTGGGGCAGGAGCAGCGTGTCAGAACCTCCAAGCGGCAGAGGATACTCCATTGAGCAGACTGGAGTGGCTGCTCTCAATGGGAGCCCATATCCCTGGCCTTGGGGACTCCTGGGTAGACCTGAGCCTGTGGATTAGCTGAGCCCTGGCAGATTGACATGCAAACTCCGGCTGAGGAATAACTCATCAGCTCAGCGGCGCTGACCTGACGGGGCTCAGAGATCACTCCTCAGGTTCAGAGGTGACTCATTACACTCATGCCATTGCTGTTCATCTCCACCGAATGAACACGCGTGATTCCCTCCTACCTAGCCACTTAAAACAGCAAAGGGCGGAGGGACTAACTGGACAGCGCGAGATGCATACTCCCGTCTGTCCTTGTTACCCAGCTGACAGCTGAACAGGCAATCAGTCCGAGGGCACCACAGGTTTTAATTTCTTTCAATAGCAATGGAGCACTGGAAGGTTCAGGGGAACAGGCATTGGGACAGGGAGTCTCTCTGCCCTGCTATTCCAGTCCAGAGCCTCCACACAGCCAACACAGCTCAAGCTTCATCTGCAACACCTTCTGCTAGTCCAGGGGTCACCTACCCGGGACCACCAATCAGCTTGGACTGTACAATGGTTCTGTGAGGAGAACTGATGTCCAAAAGGCACCAGGATCAGCCCCACCAAACTCACTCTAGCTCTGCATCACCACTTCCAATCCAGCTCTGGCTGGGAGCACCCAACAATGGGATGCGTGCTTGGGGGGTGCAGGTGAATGGAAGAAGGGGACTCGGTCCAGGCCAGGGTGGATAGGGTGTGCCACCATCACAAAACTCCAGAGCTGACACCCTGGTTGGCACCTGCAGCAGTAACTGCCAGGTCTGGATGGGCCAAGAGCAGACGTTGTTCCGTGCTCTCCATTAAGCGCAGCGAGTCCCATCTCACATCACAACTCGGCTCCTGCTAACTAACCCTCCTGTTGGCAGCTTCAGCAGAGAAACCCAGGAGCAAACAGGCCTGGAGAGTGAACTCCCCTTTCACTTGTGGCCAGGGCATTGTAGGGTGGAGGAAGCTGCCTGCGCTGTCACTTTCCCGTGGATTATGGAGGGATCAGTGCCCAGCGCTGTGAATCCAGCACCTTTCGCCAGCACTAAACTCGCTTTCACTAAGGAAGAGAGTAAAGCGCCTTCTCATTTCAGCGATAACCTGAACTCTGTGACTAACAACCCCCCAAAATGGAAAATCCAGACAGGAAAGCCGCAAGCCCAACGTGGAAAGATTCAATCTGGCAAAACTGGTAAATTCCCCAACCGTAATTAAAGTCATTAATTGATTTGTGAAAACATCTTCTGGATGGGAACTGAACCGGGATATTTACGAGACGCGACCTAATCCCCAGATACTCCAATCACTCCAGGTTGACAGGGGAGCTGAGAGCTGTGATGGATGGATGAGAGAAGACTCATATTTCTTATTTGGTATCTTTTAAAGGAAATACTAGAGCATTTAATGACCAATTTCTCTCTTCACTGGGCCAGTCTCGCAGGCTTGTGACAGTATTTGTCTAAGACTTTGCTTCCTTCCATACTCAGGGCCAAATTCTCCTCTCAGCTACTCTTCTCAGTGCGACCCCGCTGGAGCCAATGGGGTTGCATCAGGGGAATTAAGGGGAAAATCTGGGCTTGGCACAGGTCAGGGCCATTAGAATGTGGACCTTGTTGGGCAGGGGCCATGTCTTTCTTTATGTCTGTGCCTCACAATGGGATTCGGGGGCCACTGGGTGCTATGGCAAAACAAATATTAAAACAGTAACAACAGAGTATGGAGCAACTCGGGACTGAGTGACTGGTGCGGTGTGTAGCTCTTTGTCCTGGAGGAAATTAGAGAGGGTTCCAATGGCTGCGAGGTTTGGTTAGGACAAGGGTTCAATAATAGGGAGGCATCTCCACGCCATCTGAACCTACTGGGTCTGCAGACGTGGGCTGGAGATCTAACGAGAGACCCTGCCAGGCCACAAATAGCCTTCCCATGGAACTCCGGCGCTTGCAATTTGGAAAGCAACTGGAGCAAGTGCAGGAAAGCAGTGGAAATTAAAGGGCTCGTCTATGATGGGGTAACACGCACTAGGAGGGTGTGATTTGTAAAGCGCACCAATGTGTTCCACATTAATTGGCCTGTGTAGACGCTGTTGGTATGCACTGAAGAATCCCTAGTGTGATTCAACGGAGCACAGTTTCAAACAGCGCGATGTTAAAGCACACGAGGGAACCTTTAGTGCTCACCGGCAGGGTCTGAATGGACCAATTAATGTGCAACACATTTGGGTACTTTAGAAATCCCACCCCTGTAGAGCGCATTACCCCACGGTGTAGAAAAGCCCCAAAAGGAAGTCATGAGACCCAGACTTGTTCGAATCTCACCCAGAAAGGAGCAGTTCAAGTTCCAGAGGGTTTTTATTTTGTCTGAATGGGTTCAGCCAAACCTAGAGGGGATCATGAAATTCTCCACTGAGATCCTCTGGGAGATACATCAGGATGGGTCTAGCCAGCCACAGGGGAAAGTGGAAGAGTCTGCAACAGAAGAAAATCCAGTCCTTTTCCCCTACCACTTATGGGGAAAATCCTGGAGTTGAGAGGCAAGCATGGAACATGGGGAGTCGGGGAGGGGGGTATTGGCATAGAAGTGGAGGGTGAAACTCTCCAGTCCTCAGTACTGGGGCAAAAACCTCTAACCTCAGACACGAGACTGCCTTGTAATTAAAACAACTGCCACGGTATTCCCAAGACATGCATTCGGCAAAGGTTCATGTGTGGATTTTGCTTCATTAAGCAGGGAAGTTGTGCCCTGCTAGAGGAGATGCAGAAGGCCTGTTAGACACAAGCACTGCACAAAGTCCCCTGCAGCTCCTGGAAGGAACACAGCTACCATCCGAAGTCACCATCGAACTCTCCCTAGTCAATGGAAGATCTTCCATATGCACGGCGCAGGCGCACACACAGACACATCACACTACGTGCTTTGGGAGCCACCCCGCTGAAGAGCACTATATACAGTGTAAGGCATCGTCACCCGGGCTTGGCCCTGTGAGCACCCTCCGCTCCCAATAGGCTCTTTGGCCCTGATTTGGCAAAGCACATGCTTAGGCCCCACTGAAGTCAAGGTCACGTCACCTAAGTCCCACGGGAAAGTGCATGGCTGAACTGGGGTCTTAATCATCAGGAGAAGTCCACACCCCTGGATCCAGCTGTGCAACAGAGAACAAAAGGGAGTCAGGGACAGAGGAAATGGTGGTTGTATTAGTACCTGATGATGCTCCATTCCGGCTCAATCCTCAGGATGGTTGGGTCTTCCATGTACTCAAACTGCAACTCCTGATGTATCTTGGCCTTGTCCACCCTCACGGACACCTTCACCTTATCAAAGCCGTCGTCCGAGGCTGTGGTGTTACAGACAATGTGCTTCGTGGACCTCCTGTGAGCGGAACGAAGCAACAATCAACCAGGCATAAACAGTGTGAGCAGGACAATGTCACCATTAAAGGGCTCTGCCACCAAGCCTGCTATCCAGTCCCCATTCAGGGCTTTATAACCAACCCATCCCTAACCTGGGGAACTCCCTGCTGTGGACTTTGTGGGAATAAAATAACACGTGTATCTGAGTAAAAATTAGCGTCTCCATTCACACTAGCTAGGATCAGACTGCAAGGGCTCTCAGTGCTCAGGCCTCAGGGCATAAACAGAACCCGAGCTGGGGGCCAAGAGACATTTCCGTCCAGGGACAGCCCTGCATGGTTATGAGCCTGATGAGTTTTTGATTGCTTCCTTCAAAGCATCAGCAGTGACCACTGTCATAAGAAAGTCCACGGGTTGGTTCTGCATCAGCTTTCCCATCTGTAATACGGGAGGACACCACCCACTTCACAGGGGGACCAGTGGGCTCAGCTAACTAATGTTCACAGTGTATTTTGGGATCTTTGGACAGAAGGTGCTAATGCACCGAGAGGTATTTTATTGTAATTAGAGAGGAGCCGGAACCAAAACCCTAGTTTGTGGCAAGGTTCAAACCCCGATTCAGGTCTGAATTTTGCAACTGGCCTCTCCCTCTGTAATGGGTGGAGCAAAGACCTAAGGTCCTACTGCCTTTGATTATTAGGAATTAGTGATCTGTAACTCAGTCTAATTACAATCCTAGGAAGATCAAACTGAGCTTCACCTCTGCTTCCTTTCTATCCTCCAGCCTCCCCTCAGCCATCCTCACACACAGTGTCTGCCTACAGGCTCCACTGCTCCTTGAACACTAACTGTTCACTCTTCTTTAAGCAGCGCCAATGCCCATGTGAACTCCTAAATCACAGGCTGTTACCACATGACCATAAATTACAGACACCAGGTCACCACATGCCCTAGGGTTTGACGCATAGTGACAGCCCAGGAGACTGAAGTCTTGTAACCCCAGAACTGATGCAGCATGGGCCATGGTAGCTGTGCAATTTCCCCCTCCATCACCTTGCCATGGGCAGGCGTCCTTGGAGGTGGGAGAGGCATTCAGTCTCAAGCCCCACTTAGTGTTTGGCCTCTCTGGGAACCACTGGTTGCTAATTGCTACATTAGTGTTAATCGTGGTGATGGTAGGTTTTGTGTTGTAGATGCCACTGAGACCTGGACTTGGACTCCTTTTCAGGTGGATTAATGAACACCCAGTAGAGGACACTGACTCCTGGACACCACCATCCTGGAGTGGAAGTGAACTGCTGATCTAGAGCTGAAACGTTCTTGTGCCCTGGTCTCCAGCTGAGCCATCCATTTCACCATCTTGCAAGATTATTTTTAGAGATGAGAGAGTTGTTTTAATACTTAGAATCAATAGTTTTTTTCCCCTAATAAGGCAGGGATGTGAGATGGAATCTTTTGCACTGTACTCCCACACTGACTAGCAAAGCACGGGTCCCGTGGAGAACGGTAATGAAATTGAACCAGGGACCATGGAAAATGTACATCAAATACTAATCAAAACAGTGAAATGAATCCTGTCTGCCCACCCAGGGAGATGCACAATAAGGATCCTCTAATGGACCGCAGGAGGTAGGTCTCTATCTGCAGAACAGAACTGACACACAACAAGAGATGCGCTTGTGTGTATATAAGAGAGAAACTATAATGGGCCAGCCCACTATGAATTATATCTGCTTCACACCTATACTAGTACGGTCCTTGGAGTGCTTAGGGAAGGTCTAGCCAGTCTTTGGTTTCATGCGCCCTCCCTTTTGAGCTACACATTTTATGGTTATTTTTACTTTTAATATACACTGTGCCTGAATGATTTTGGTAGTCATAGATACAAGGGGGAGGGGGTGACGGTACTGCCCTGTCCAGCGGGCACGGTCACTCCACTTCCCCTAAGAGCTCTGCCAATGCAGCTCAGACCTGACCAGCAACACTCCCTCCTATTCCAGTCAGAAGACTCCAAACACCTCAGCCCTCAACCCTCATTTGCAATCCCCCCAGCTAGTCCAGTTGTCACCTATCCATGAGCTGTGACCCCCACAATCATCTCAGCCTGTATGCTGATTAGGTGAGAAGAACTAATATCCTATAAGGACTGGGATGAGACCCAGTGAGCTCCCTTTCATTTGGGGACGGTGCTGGAGCACTGTAACCACGTTCTACATGCTCAGCCCAGCACCATGGATGGTGGACAGACAGAGGGGGCTATTTCATAGCCTGGTGCCCCAACAGTCCCATCAGAAAACAGCCCAAGCCACATCCCTCCGTTCGCAGCTCCCTGCCCCTGGCACGTGCCACAGGGAAGGATCACGGGCGCACCTGTAAAAGAGACAGGGCTGCCGCCCGAATGTCACCACAACGTTGCTGCCAGCATTCAGGTTGGTGCCTGTAATGGTCACCTGTGTGCCCCCCGACACTGGACCCCGCTTTGGCTTCAGGTCAGAGAGAGTCAGAGTCTGTGGAGAGAAAGGGTCGCACTGAGAATGGATTGGGGGTATGTTTGCCGGTCAGTACCAGTAAGAATGAGGTGTCTTTAATATCTGCCTTTTTCTACTGGGCTGGTAAGCAACAGAGGCCATGAGCCTGGGCGATCATGATCCCTATTGGTTTATCTTGTCTTGTCTCTTACTTTTCCCCCCCTGAAACTGGGCCAGATGTTCCAGTTGCTCATAAACGTTCAATGATTTCAAAAGGGAGTGGCAGGCATGGAGCGACCACAGCAAAGGGCCCCAGGTCTCCCTGGCCCTTCAGAGAAAGCTCAGAAGTAACTTTGCTATGATACAGCAGCGCCTCAGGAAGCCAAGCCATTCAGATCTTGCACTGGCTGAATGGATTGGAAGTGGCACTGCATGTGTGTTATCCCGACTGCATGAAGAAGTCCGCCAGAGTTTAACAGAGCCAAAAACAACAGCGAAATTACTCTAAAACCCTGTTGATGTTAACAGAAAATGAGCTCCTTTCTATAGGTTTTCGAAGCCAAGGTATAGAATGTGACAGAGGATAATAACCCTGCTATGGAATTCTATAGGGGGGCTGAACATTCTGTAGAAAGTGACCACTCTCTAGTCAATTACGTAGGACTTTCCCACGAGGGAAAAAGGAAAGGATGGGTGCCCTTGTGCACTGGGGCTCTGAAGATCTGGGTTCAGCAAGTGGCTCTGTCACAGACTTGCTGTGTGATCCCTGAGTAAGTCCCTGGATCTTTCTGTGCCTCAGTTACTCATGCGTTAAATGAGGGTAATAATACTACCTGTCTTATCTATTTAGATTGTAAGATCTCCAGGGCAGGAACTGTCTGGGACTGGGTGTATCGACAATGCCTGGCATAACAAAGCACTGATCTGTACGTGCTACCCTAACACTACTAATAAGGGAAGGTATCATTTCCAAATCATCATCTCATTTAGTTTGTGCTCACTTTTTTTTTTTTTGAGCTGCTCTTCAAAATATGTCCAGATGCTGGACAAATATATCTGAAAAGATTCCTTAACGGCCAAGAGAAAATTAACTCCTCCCACCCCTCCAATCAAGATACAATAATCATACTCCGAAGGCACAGATTATACTGATACCAAAACACAGAGAGGAAGCATCCATTTTCAGGGAGAAATTTGAAGTTACAGTTTATTCTTTCATTAGCATTTTAATAGAAAAACTTTCCACTCACTCCCAAGTGAAAAGCTACTATCTGCATTTAAATGAAGGTTTTTTTTTCTTTTTAAGAATGATAGCACAAAAGCTTGACGCTCTCCCCACCTCCTCTGAACAACCAGGTACAATACATTATCATATTCCTGAGCTTCGGAGACCATTGATAAAATCACCCGACACATGTACCGGTTCCCTCTTTCAGCCCCCCCATCACCGGCTAATCATTTTGAAAACACACTGAAACGCAACGGAAACCTTTCTGCTCCGCTTTCCTTCCACATGAAGTTAGCACTTAGAAAAGAGGCCGAACTGACAGCAGCCCGGGAGTCGGAAGTTTATCTACACAGCTGTGTAAGCTCCCTGCATTCACACCCTGCTTTCATGGGATCATCCTTTGGTGAGATGCAGGTGCAATCACCATGTCCCACTGATTGATTCCTTAGCCTCTCACCCGAGACTGCCAAGCAGGGTGCAAATCAGTGCTGACTGTGGAGGTGCTAGCGTTGATGCAGTTTTCTGTCTAGTAGGATTTAGACTGAGAATCACCAACTCATTCCACATAAGCCACTCAACAGCCATTGGATGTTGGCTACTTTTAATCACTAACAATCCCAGTGACATTTGCCCCAGTGTCCTAAAGGTGACAGGCTCCATGTCCCTGTTCCAATCTCCTGAGGCATCTTTCTCCTCCTCTGGTGAGTTTCATATGAAACCTATCCAAATGACTTCACCAGCCTGTGTTCAATGGTCCTCATTAAAAAGGAATCCCAACCAAGATGCCCTGCTGCAGAGGGTCACTGAGTTTTTGGAGGTATTATCAGAGGATTTGTGGCTCAGGGTATTTGCACTAAAAATCAGACTCCAGACTCTTTACCATTTCCTTGTTGGCAAAACGCAAAAGAAAATGCAAGGAGGATTAGTGGAGCTGTAACAGGCTGAATGGATGGAGACGGTGATAGAAAGGAGGTGTCCAATCTATCTTCCACAAACAGCGCATATCCTTCCATTGGTGCTTTTGTCCTCTCTTCCCTTTATTTCCTTCTTTCGATCCCCTGCATCCTCTGGCTGAGGATGGCAGTTGTCTGGATTATACACTGAGTTCCCTGCACGCCACAATCCTAGCCCCTTCCCTATTGGTTCCCCGGTATGTTCTCCATGGCTGCAGGGATGGGGTTTCCTCAGTTTCCTTTGGGAGACTGTTCTATAGTCCAGTGTATCCCACCATTAGGATTTCTGGCTAATCAGTCTAAACTATCCTCCAGATCACAGCACTGCTTCCCCCAATGCACCCGGAAGGCACCAGGCAACACTTGCTACAGCGGTTGCATCCTACAGGAACACCAGCTAATGGCATGTAGATTTCTCTCGGGAAGGAATGGTCATGCCAGCTGCATACGGGCCCTGCTGCTGGGGTGGAGGGGAAGGGGGAAGAAGGAGCATAGAAGAAGGTGAGAGACAATGACGGACTGACTCCATTCCCACTCAAAATCCACGGAAAGACTTAGTTCCTTCTGATCCCAGGGGATGCTCTGTTATGGGGCTTACCATAAAGTAGTAGAGCTGGGAGGACCTGGCCATGAACTCAGGTTTACACTCGGCCACGCAGATCTCCACGAATCCGGCATGCTGGCTGGGTTTGGCCTCTCCCATCTCGCACACTATCCTGCATGGAAAGCATAAAAGAGAGGGCAAGGGGTTCGGGTCAGTTCACGCTGGTACAACAGACCTATGTTCACAGAGCCCGCAGCCCTGGGGACAGTCCCTGCTGCTTGCCAGGGCTGGACCCAAAGGAACCCCTGGGGAAAGCTGTTCGCTAACCAGGTATGTATCTGGACCATTTGGTCCGATGCTCAGCGTGTGTAAATCAGCAAAGGCACAGAACTAGGATAAT
Source organism: Macrochelys suwanniensis (assembly GCA_033296515.1). Classification (NCBI taxonomy): domain Eukaryota; kingdom Metazoa; phylum Chordata; order Testudines; family Chelydridae; genus Macrochelys; species Macrochelys suwanniensis. The sequence goes on from CM065775.1 coordinate 335,914,832, forward strand.
TTATACCCGCTGAGGATCTGGCCAGTTAGTCTCTCCCCTCTCCTCTTACGAATCCATTTGCTAGTACAGCACAGCAGTAGCACTCACCCTTGGGCTGTGGGTTCAAATCCCACATCAGCTCTTGAGTGCAGTGCAAACTCAGTTCTCAGTGCTTCTGTCCTGAAGATGGGACCTTAAGCCCAGCTCTCGTCTACCCATCGCTGGTGGCTGTCAACCAAGGTGGGGCAGAGATCCCAGGAGTAGGGGACAATGCACTCACCCTTACTCAACAAAACCAGGGGGCATGGGAGCTCCTGCTGGGCGCATGAACAGTGGAGACCACAACAGACTCACTGCCATGCCATAGTCTAATGCAGTGCTTTGGGAATGACTTTGTGATAGCTGGAGTAGGGGAGGAGCTATGCATTACCCAACCCTCCTCTTCCTGGTCTGTTTGTGCGGGGTTTGTCTGCACGAAGAACACATTCAATTACTGGCTTCTCCTGGCTTCCTGGGGAGCTCTGACTCCTCCCGCGGAGCTAAGGGGGGCAGCAGAGGCTATTACTTAATACATTGTGAAACGATCCAGTACATGTCCAACTTACTGCTCTGCCGGGATGTAACCTTCCACCAGTGGTTTGCACTCCACTCCAGCCACTTTGACATGAGATGCAATGTCCCGGAACTCCAGTCCCAGATTCTCCCCCCGGATTGTCACTTTGGTTCCTCCTTCCCGAGGGCCCGTCACCGGGATGATCTGAAGGAAAAAGGCAAGAGCAAACAGATAAACACACTGGCACATCACCGGTGCCGGAGATGGATGCCGTGGTGGAGAGGTCCGCTCCGTGGCAAGCGTAGCTGGTTTCCCTTTTGATAGTACCAAAGGGTGTGGTACCGAATGCTGAAAGGACTGCGCCGGTACTGATAACACCAATTCCTGTACTGCCGGTGATACCGGTACTGACAGCAAGAGAAGGTCCCTGGCAGTGGCAAATACCTCTGGTGTGGTAGGTACTGAGATAGCATTGGTGCTGCGCGCTGCTGCAAATATAGAAGGCTCTTCAGGGACCGAACTTAACGATGTCAACTTCTGCAGTATCAAGGCAGAGGAGCGCTTTGGCTTAGATCACGCTTCACTCTGATCCCCATGTCTCGCTGTCTTCAGTGCCAGGGACCATCCCCTTTTGGCAAGCCATTTCTTATGCCTTGTTCTAGGCATTGGGAATGGTGATCGGTGCTGGAACTTCGGTCCGGTAGGAGGAGCACTCCTTCCTGACATCAAGGCACTCGGTGCTGAGTGTGACTGGCCTGGCTCAGATCGGGGGTCTCAGTCGCACTTCCAGGGCTCATCCCTTACGCTCCTGTGCTCATTAAAACTAGAGAAGGCGCGAAACAAAAGCTCAGATCCCCATACCCCAGAAGCTTGGGCAGCTTGGATCTGGGTGCAAACTTTGCCACGTTGGGCCCCTCTGAGATCAAACGGTAGGATTTTCAAAAGCACTCCGCGTTGGTCTAACCGCTCCCAGTGATATCAGTGGGAGTTTTACAAGCCGACGTCAGTGAAAGCAAGATGAGGCCAACACAGTGCTTTAGAAAAGCCCATTCACACTTGTGCAACTTTAGCCACTTAAAGATGCAGGCCTGGCTTGCCATGAGTAATTAAACATGGGGGAGGCCTCATTTCTTAGAAGACCGGATTAAGGAAGCTACCAGATCAGCAAGCTGAAAATGGAATATTTGTGCTAAACGTAAGCTAAAAAACAAAATGCATGAGTGAGCGAAGAGAAGAGGGGAGACACTCTGGGAACCAATTACTAAGAGCAAGGTAACAAGGGGCAAGAGAAGTCAGGGGTGTAAAGATGAAGTAAAGAGTAAAGTCGGACATGGGTAGCACGTGGACAGAGCACTCTGTGTACGGATTAGTTCCTGCAAAGTAACCAAGCCAGTCCCAAAACACGGGCTGCAATGTATAGCGACGGTAATGTGATGTGTAAAGGTATATAAAGGAAGGGGGCTGCTGTAACTTTGGATGTGTGGTATGCCCTGTACCCAGCCCCTACGCTTGAGCCAGATCAACTCAAGTGTAGTTTGATTGCATGGCAATAAAGAAACCTCAGTGACGAGTTCAGAGCTCTTGGGAACCGAGCGGATAAGGTCTCGGGGACAACTGAGTGGAGAAGATCTGAGAAGCCACCCCAACAAACTCCTGAGTGGATAAGGTCTCAGAGGCTACACCCCAACAAAAGGCCTGATCCAAAACCCATTGAAATGGATAGATTCCCAATGACTTCAATGGTCTTTGGAGCAGGCCCTAAAACATGCTGCCCAGGTATTCACTCCGCTCCCTGAGGGGCAGTGTTCTAACCGGCAGATCACACACAGAGGAGTGTGTGTTAATACTTGAGTCTAGATTCAAAGAAAAGAGAGAAGAACAGGCTGCACGTTTCCATCCTAGGTGCAAACAAATGGGACGAGGACTGTCAGTGTCAGTCTGGGGAGCACAGGCAGGTGACTGAAAACTACCAAGATGCCATTAATACATCCAGCCAGGAGACCCCGTGTCACAATTTACACCTGCTGCTAACGACAGCCTAATGCTACAGCTCTCACTTGTCATGCTTAAAAGGCAATTTTATCGTCCTCTAATTTAACTGACTGGGAATATAAATGCAGGAGCCAGTAAATAACCGGGGAGCTTTTGTGTTGTGTTGTGTGTGTGTTTTTAATTTTCATCCGCTCTACTCCTCGTGGATATTTTCTTGGCTCCCCGCCAGAACGAGAATGCTCTCACCAACTGCTCCAGACATACCATTAGCTGCAATATATATCCAGACACTTGAGATTACTTCCATGCTAATGGCTCAGAAAAAGACTTTCCAAGAGCTACTTATGAGCATGCCAGACAATCAGAATATTTCATGAGCGAATCGAGCGATGATCTGGAGGAGCCGTGGGGCCGTCGTGGCCTGGAGGAAATGCCATCAGAGACAGCAACGCGCCTCCCTGCTGCGTCTGAAGGATGGCGCATGGATGCTTTGTCACCTGTTGCGCAAGCACAACAGGCGCAGGGAGGAAGCCTGGTGCAAAAAAATGGGGGTGGATTCTCAGAATTGTCAACTGCAAGATATGGGCTTGATGGAGGACTGTGGGGTGGAGTTCCCTGGTCTCTGTGATGCAAGAACAGAGACCAGGTCAGGTGTCTCTGGTCAGGTGATTATCTAGTGGGGAGGGATAGCTCAGTGGTTTGAGCACTGGCCTGCTAAACCCAGGGTTGTGAGTTCAATCCTTGAGGGGGCCTTTTAGGGATCTGGGGCAAAAATTGGGGATTGGTCCTACTTTGAGCAGCGGGTTGGACTAGATGACCTCCTAAGGTCCCTTCCAATCCTGATATTCTATGATTCCAAGAAGTCAGAGTAGAGGATTGTAATAGTCCTGTACAGCCTTAAAATCTCTGCATCTATGAGAAAGTTCTAGACCCTTAGGTGGGATTTGGAAAAAATAACTTTGGAAACAGTTTTCAACTTCCCCACCCCTTTAAGTTTCAAGTGCTCCGGGTCAAAGTTTTCAGAAGTAGCCACTAATTCTGGGTGCCCAGCTTGAGATGCATTGGCCTGGTGTTCTGAGTTGGCTGAAGGCAATAGGAGCTGTTGGTGCCAGGACCTCTGAAAAATCAGGTACCTGGAAATGCAAACACCCAGAATCACAGGGGTGCTTTGGAGAAGGCTGGGCTGTTTGTTTGGGATGGACGAGGATGTGCTGATTACAGAGAGAGGCTCCGCTCACGGAAGTTAGGCCCCCAGTGGAACTATAAAGGATCAGGATTCCCACCAGGCTTTGTTCTCAGGAGACTTCCAGCCCTAGATCATACATTCAGGCAGACTTTGCCTACAGAGTCTGTACCTTTGGATTCTAAACAGAACTGGCAGAGCTCTTGGAGATTTGCCTATCACCAGCTGAGATCCCTGGACCGTGAGAGAAGAAACCCGCTGGCAAACCCTACCGTTTTTTATTTGCAAAATAACGCATTAGCCATGGTGAGGACTGGCTCACCCCAGTCCTGTTTCATCCCAACAGGCCAGATTCCCTATTTTGTCCCGCTTTGACCCAGACGTAGGACCTTTGTCATCTGGGGGCTGTCCTTTGTCCTCCTTTGACCCTGTAGAAACTGCTGCCCGCACACCATCCCCGCACCGCGAGCCCCAAGAAGAATGCTCATGTAAGTGTCCTTTGGAAGATGGAGACAGTGACTAGTCAGGGTCTCCTCATTGATGGACTGGTCTCCACGGATCTCCCAATAGCAGCAGATTTAGGGGGTCAATTACCTAGGAAGGAGAGCCAAGCCCTTCCCCAGTGGACAGTTTGGTAGACATCCTGGAACTCCCCTTTCTTGTGTTTTGTGCCACCTAGAAGATGATATGGGATTGTATATTCAAGGATTATTTCACCTTCCACCGCCACCCAGCCACATCTGGGAGGGAAGGCACAGCAACACCACACCAGGGTTCATTTTTAACACTGTATTTCTGCAAACAGCTGGGCAGGCACTGAGCACCAAGCATACCACTGGGTCACAGGTGCTTTTATTTTTCTTGGTGGATGCTCCACCCTCACTCTGCCCGAGGCCCCGCCCCTCCTCCGCTCTTTCCCCCGAGGCCCCACCCTCACTCTGCCTCTCTTGGTCCACCCCTTCTGCCAGTGCCCCACCCTCATTCTGCCTCTCCCGCCCGTTCTGCCCCCTTCCCCGAGGCTCCCTGCCATTCGTCACTCTCCGACAGCCACCAAACAGCTGATCATCAGGGCCCCGTGCAATAGCTGTGACAGATGTGTGCTGAGCACCCACGATTTTATTTCTGTGGGTGCTTGAGCCCCGGAGCACCCAGGGAGTCGGTGCCTATGCACTGGATTCTCAGTGGAGCAGTCGTGTTATTTCATCAGGGCCTGACTCCCAAAGGTGCTGTTTCTAATCTCTCTCCCACTCAGAACTTTCCATCTCTCTAGTCATAACCCTTCCTATGCACTTCTGGATGAGTTACTCCAAATCTTACTTCCCTAGCACCAGCAGGGAGGAGAGGAATCTCTCTATCTACCTAGGGAATTATATGGCCCCCATCATTAGTATTGAGATCTGTCTTAACTACCTGGTGACTATGATGTCACCAGGTAGATCATCACCACGGTATCTAAGCACCTCCCAAGAGATGATAACCAAAACCACTTAAGACCAGAGGCCTCGTTTTCCTCTCGACTTCCCCACTTTGTCTCCCCCTGCATTGCCCTCTCTAGTTTTCTTCTCCCTCCTCCCATCTCTCCTACTTCCCCTCTCACTTTCTTTCTCCCTTCACCTCTTTCTCCTTGAACAATGTCAGATGGTAGGAAACCTCCCAGGAAAGCACCCCATGGTGTGTTCTTCCTGTTTCACTGAGGAGGTATTCCTCCTGACAGCAGCCTTGTTCTCCCTTTGCCAATGACTGACACACCTCCGAGTTCTCTTGTTCTGGCCAGACCTGTGTACTCTGGGAGGGTTTTTTTTTTCCATCTCCTTCCTCTGAAACATCAGGGACGGTGGCAGCTGGAGATGGGACATTGGAAGGGGTGGGCCAGGGCTCTGAGGTGGCACCGAGCATGCTCTCTTGCTTGGCTGGGCTGGTTCTTGCTCACATTCTCAGGGTCAACTCGTGGGGTTGGGAAGGAATTTTCCTCCAGAGCAGACTGGCAGTGAGCTTGGGGATTTTTCCCCTTACCCTGCCGCTTGTAGGTGCGGGTGTGACGTTATTGACAATAACTAGGACCATATAGATCATTGTTACAACCAAGGTCCTGTAGTGGCACCAAATCTTATCTAAAGGGGGTCAAATGAGGTGTCTAAGACCAGGTTATGCCTGGCTGGTTATGATTATGCCATTTATATGTATGTATCAGTTTTGTAGTTGAAGTTATGAATATTGGCTTTATACTGTCTGTATTTCAATGGCTTTATACTGTCTGTATTTCAAACTGGGGCTGTGTTTCTGGGACCACAGACAAGCTATCAGCTGATGGCCCATTAAGGACCATTGACTATACAATTAGCCCATTGAGAGGAGGCAGACACACCTTATGATTCAGTAAGGTAGGCAGAGACTTGCCCATGTGACTCCAGACTCCATTTTGCTGTGATTTTCCACAGTAAGGACAAAGAGGTGTCTACACCTGGAAGAAACTATAAAAGGCAGCTGCCTCATCTCCATTTTGTCTTCATTCCGGCTTCTTACCTCTGGAGGAACCGTTCTACAAATGGAAGCTTTGAACAAAGGACTGAAGGACCCATCCATGCTGTGGATGTAATCCAGAGACTTAATTTGAATTTGAACCTGCAGTTTATTCCATCTCTGCAAGCCTGAACCAAGAACTTTGCCATTACTGTATGTAATTGATTCCTTTTAACCAATTCTAGCTCTCACCTAGACCTTTTTCCTTTTATGAATAAACCTTTAGATTTTAGATTCTAAAGGATTGGCAACAGCGTGATTTGTGGGTAAGATCTGATTTGTATATTGACCTGGATCTGGGGGCTTGGTCCATTGGGATTGGGAGGACCTTTTTTTCTTTTACTGGGGCATTGGTTTTCATAACCATTTGTCCCCATAACGGGTGGCACTGGTGGCGAGACTGGGAAACTGGAGTGTCTTAGGGGATTGCTTGGGATGACTTGTGGTTAGCCAGTGGGGTAAAACCAAAGTCTCCTCTGTCTGGCTGGTTTGGTTTGCCTTAGAGGTGGAAAAACCCCAGCCTTGGGCTGTAGTTGCCCTGTTTGAAGCAATTTGTCCTGAACTGGCACTCTCAGTTAGGTCCCGCCAGAACCAGCATCGTTACAGCGGGTCATGTCCCAGGATTCTCTGGATATATCTCACTTAAACACTTCCCTGCCATTGCGGGGGTCTTGAGCACTGGTGCTCCTCAGTCCTTTCTATGCTCTGCCTATGGCAGAGAACAGTCTAGTCTCCCGTGGGCCGCGACACTTTGGTCTCATTTTGGTTGTTGGGTTTCGTGTGTGGGTGGTGGCGGTGGCCTGTGGCATACAGGAGGTCAGGCAGGATAAGTGGGTGGTCATAGAAGCATAAAATCATAGGGCCGGGAGGGACCTCGAGAGGTCATCTAGTCCAGTCCCCTGCGCTCATGGCAGGACTAAGTATTATCTAGACCACCCCGACAGGTGTTTAACCTGCTCTTAAAAATCTCCAGCGATCGAGATTCCATCCATCTGGCCTTAAACTACACAAATCTGTCATTATCCCGCTCCCGTGAAGGCTTGAATGCTGGAAGGCCTGTGTTCTCCAGGGCCAGGGTGCCTCTGAGGGGGCTTCCCACCCCTAAACAATCAGGTGGCAGCAGTGGGTGTCATTCTGCTGAAGTCGATGGAGTGCTGCCGGTTTACACCAGCTGGGCCTCAGATCTCCATGTAATCTAGGCAGTGGCTCTGTCTGCTCTCTGCTGCTGGTGTCAAGAAGCATTAGTGGCAGCCCGCACTCTCACTTCACTTCACACCCACAACGTGAGCCGGAGACTGTGGAGTTGGCAGGATGCCTGGGATCAGGGCTGGGATTCAGCAGCCAGCTTCGGGAGGGGAGAGGGGGGCTGTGTCATCCCGGCTGGGCTGCTGTCATGGAAGGCACCAGGGGCTCCTCCATGAGACATGTTGAGCTTGAGCCCCATCGCGAGAGGCAGCAGGGGGCTCTGCTTGAACTGACAGCGCTTAGCTCTGGCGCAGTTCCAACGCTGAGCCAGAGACAAAGCAGAGAAATCAACCAGCGCAAGAGAGACGGGCTCTTTACGCTGGTGACCTGACACTAACAAGCCCAGGAGAGCGCGGAGGACAACTTACGTCGGTGATCCGGGGATTGGTGCATTTGCCCTTGGTCCCGGACAGTTCCAGCCACTGGGTCTCCTGGCTGGGGCAATGGTGCTTCAGCGTGCACTGGTTCTGTCCCTCGCACCAGCCGCACTCGAAGTCTGGGTCAGCCTTCAGGCACAGGCCGCAGCTGTCCCGCATGGCCCCACACTTGTACAGGTGCACTGTGGGGACAGCAAAGGAGAGAGACCCTGAGGGGTGGACGCACCACGGAGGGAGGGGGAGTCTGGACGGAGGGCTGAGAGGCATAGCTAGGAGCAATGGATGGGCAATGAACATAGGGAAACATAGGCCAAATAGAAGCTATTCTATATGCTATATCCAATGACATATTAGATGGGGGGAGAGTCTCCCAAGGGGAATAAAGAATGGAAGCCCAGTTGCTACCGTCCTAGGTTGGGCAAAGAGCAGGAATCACACAACATTTTAGTTGCATCAGAGCCAGGAGGAAGAATGCTCTAGTGTTCAAGGCACTGGCTGGGGAATCAGGAGACATAGACTCAGTTCCCACCTCTGCCACAGACTCCCTGTGGACCTTTGGCAAGTCACTTAGTCAGTCTCAACCTTGATTCTCCATCTGTAAAATGGGGATAATAATCCAGCTTCTACCCCACATTTCTCTGTCTTGTCTATTTGGATTGTGCCCCTTTTGGGGCAGGGGCTGTCTCTACGTGTATGCACAGTGCCTCAGGCAATGGGGATCTTCATTGGGGCCTCTAGGTGCTATCATAGTACAAATAAGTAATAAATAAATAAATAATGATAATTAATAACAACAGATGCAGAATTTCTGGGCATTGGTTTGAATCCAGAATTGAAAATGAGCATTCCCACTCCTCCTCCACCTCAGGAAATGTGGGAGTTGAGGGACTAACTTTGGTCCTTCTCTAATACAAATGCCAAGGATTAAAACTCATCTTTGATGTTTGGTATAATAATATGCTATTATGAGGATGTGAAAGCATTTTCCATATTGCAACTAACTAGCTTTGATAACTAAAGCTACACAAAGAACTGATGTTTTGGTTCACTGGCAATTTGGGGGGAAAAAATTAAAAAATGGTTTCGGGTCAATCCCAAACCGACATTTTTTTAAACGTTCAGTGAATTGAAAAGTCAAAAAAAAAAATTCTGTTTAGATTTTATGTGGTTTTTTAAAGTTTTTTAAAAAATTAACTACAGTTGAAGGAAATTCCAAAATGAAAAGTTGCTTTGAAAAAAAAAAAAAAGGAAACGTTCTCTTTAGAAAATGTAAAAAGAAACTGACTTCTTTGGAAAAAATTTTTAACAAACAATTCAGCGAAACCGACATGAATTCACACAATAATTTGGTGTCGCGGAATCCGCACTTTGTGCTGAAAAAAGTTTTGGCCCCAAAACGTCACCCAGCTCTATTCACAGCGCACCCTTAGAGAGAAGGCAGTGTTGCTTATCTGCCTTTTACAGATGGGGAAACTGAGGCACAAGTTGCACAGTGAGTATGTAACAGAGGCTCAAGACAGCAGTATCCTTGCTTTCAGACCCTCTATAGCAGTCAGTCACTCCTTTGCCAGCTATTGCTTGTGTCGGTGGTTTTCTTTGTGACATGGGGGATTCTCCCTTCATGCTTCTAGTTCACTCTATCAGTAGCTGGTTACTGTGTTTTCACCGCGGTTATTAATATACAAGGTCCCCAAACTCATTGGCTTTGAAAGTTTCTGCTGAAAAACTCCCAAAGTTTCCCCCTTGAAAGCAGCAAGAACTGATGCCTGCAAGGAAAATGCTCATGAGCTTTTTCTTTCCTCCAGGCTGGGTGCAGGAAAGGCCAGGCTTGCAAGACAGCTGTCAATCACTGTGTGCCAGGGACCTCTCAGCACAGGGTGCTCCCCTGCCTTTAGTTTTCTGTTAAAGGGAACACTCCCTAGCATTTGCCTCTTGATACGCTCTGATCATGGTGGCCCCAATGCATGGAGCTGCCTCCTTGTATGGGCTTCACCTTGTCCACTCTTCCAGCCCAGCATTTAGTGCATTCCAGTGGTGACTATCCAAACGCTGGCATTTCCTTCTGCAGAATCAGGGAGTGGAGGGAGAGACAGCATGCTCCAGTGGCCTGGGTCTCAGGAGACCTAGGTCCTAATCTGGCCTCTGCCTCTGCTGTGTGACTTTGGACAAGGCACGCTCTCTCTCGCTACCTCTATTTCCCCTCCCACTTTTTGTCTGTCTTATCTATGCAGACTATGAGCTCAGTGACTGTCTCCTAGTCCTACTCCTACTGTGTGTCCGTACAGTGCCCCTCAGCACTGAAATACAAATAAATAATAATAATGATAGATATATAAAGAGGCAGGGAGCCTATACAAGCTAATCCTTTACAGAGCAGCTAACCCTTCGAAAGGCGTCTCCAACTCAATCTGCAAGAGTCCCTCACGAACCCCAGACCTGGGGCCATTCTGAGCAGAGACTGCCCATGGAATGGAGTAGTAGGGTGGTTTGGTGATCGGACACCCATCTAGGACTTGGCTGGGCCAATCAAACCCCACGGTCATTGGTGACTTCGGCCAAAATCTAGTCTCCCATCTCCAGAGAGGAAAGGCCAGTGTTTAACAAACACACTGCATTACTGAGTGTGCTGGTCTACTGGAGCTTGGAGTGGACCCCTCTGGGGTGGGATCTGCTCTGGTTCTCGGAGTCCCTGTCAGTCTGTCTGTCTGTTGGACTTCACCCAATGAGCCTATAGGCTATGCTAAATGTGCTGAGTTGAGTCTCATGGAACCCAGATAATCCAGTGATGCAGAGCAGAGAGCATCCTCGCAGGGTGGTATCATTTGTACAGCACCTAGCGCATGCTGAGCACAGCATAGCCAGGTCCTTGCCACTCAGAGCTTGTAGTCTCCATATGGAACAGCCTGTGGCAAGCCCTTCTGCTCTCTGCAGATTGCAGCACAGTCTCAGGCTCACAGCACGCTGTGGCAGGGGAAGTGCTTTTAGAACAGCCGATTAGAAGGGCTGGGTTTTTCCCACTGTGACAATTACACTGTTAACTCGGTCATTCATGTGCCACAGACGGAAAACCCCTTTGATGCCCTCCACACAGTCAATAGTCATTCGTGCCCATTACGCTCCATGCCACTGACTTTCAAAGGACAGCAATTCAAGAGAAGGGACAGGGTAGCCTACGTAATAGGCTTAGCGGCCTTTTGCTTCTAGACTGATGATTCAAGCCCAGTCTAGGTCAGTGGTGACCAACAATGGTGACTATCTGACAGCTGCTCTGGGCCACTAGCAGGGACGGCGCTTTCACTAGGCGACCCTAGGCAGTCGCCTAGGGCGCCAGTATTTGGGGGGCGGCATTTCCCCGCCCTCGGTGGTGGGCAGCTGCTTCCTGCCTCCCGGCTCCACGCTCGAGCCGGGAGGCAGGAGGCAGCTGCCCGCTTCCTCGCAAAGCCCTGGTGTGGCGAGGGCTGTTTCCATGCCACTGGGGCTCAGCAGGGCTTCGCGGGTGGCTCGCCACGGCTGCCTTCTGCCTCCTGGCTCCGCGCTCGGCTCAGAGGCTGAGCATGGAGCCGGGAGGCAGGAGGCGGCTCGCCGCAGGCGGGGGAGAGGCTGCCGCGGCCCGGGGGCAGGGGGGCTAGCCGCCGCGGGGGTGTGGGGAGCCGCCTGTTGCGGGCGGGGGAGCTGGCTGCTGTGTGGGGGGGCAGCGTTAGCTAGGCAGTGGGGAGGGGGGGGGGCCCGCAGGGCTGGTGCAAGGAAGTTTCGCCTAGGGCACGAAACTTCCTTGCACCTGCCCTGGCCACTAGGCTAGAGGTCACAGTCCAAGGGATAGCAGACAGCTATGGACATCACAGATGGCCTTCCCTCCTAGTAGCCTCATCAGAGAGGCCCTGGGCTGAGTGGACAACGGACTCCCTTCTCATCCCTAGACAGGAAGGACTGGGGTACAGAGAGGGGAGCAGGCCGGGGGAAGCTTGCCCTGCCCCTGTCCTTGTCCTAGGGATGTACAGAGGTCGTCGCTCACCAGGGACTCTCAATGATTAACGGAGCACCCAGATCCTTTGCTATTTCCTCCCTTGTTCACTGAACCTGACTCCCTGCTGGGAGCCTGGTGAGAGCAGCGCTGATGTGCTCGGCCACCAAGCTGCCAGGGGAGAGGAGGGCCATGGCACAGTGTCTGAACAAGCCGAGCCGATCAGCAGCTTAGAAGAACTTGTCACCTGTCACTAACTATCAGCCGCCGCATCCCTGACAATGCGCAGGCAGGAAAACAGCTGCGCAGGGGATCCAGCGGAGGAGGCGACAGAGATCATGGAGGTGGGTGCAGGGAGAAGAAGAGGGAACAGCGGTGCATCCTATGGGGGAGAAGATGTGTTGCCCTCCTGTCGCTCTCCAATCCCCACTCCCACAGTGTAGCATGGCAGGTTCTGGAGAGAACCACATCCAAAACCCCGCAGCCAGAGGGAGAGCCTCAAGATGACGTAGGGAACGTAAAGCGGGAAGATGCAGAGCTGAGGAGGAGGAAAGAAGTAGGGCAGAGGAGAAGCGAGTGAGGGAGGAAGCAGGGGGACAGGAAAGGGGAAGGCAGGGGCAAGGAAAACCTCGAAGGGAAGGGATGGAAGGCGAGAGAGGATCTGAGAAGAGAGGGAGCCCAGGGCCACTGGGTAACTGAGGGCAAGGGGCAGGAGGGAAGGAGAGGCTGGGGAAGAAGTGGAAAATCCAGCGGTAGTGAAACTCTGGTCTAATATGCTTGTCTCAGGGATGTGGCTGAAGGCGTGATAGCTCCCCAGCGAGAGTCAGATCAGCCCCTGGCCATCTGCTGCAATTAACTGGAGACAATCTCTCTGGCCAGGAGTGGGTCTCAGTCCCTTTCCATTATCACTTCACTTCATTCAACCTTTCCTCACTGGCACGCTGCCCCCTCCCTCCCTGTTCATTACCACCTTGCATCTGAACCGAGACCAGAGACGAGCGGCGGGTGCATTAACTTGAAGAGCCTTATTGAAAGGGAGGTGAAGGGGAGAGAAGGAAGGGGAGAGGAGACCGGGGTGGGGGGGAGAATAGGGAGGGACAGAAGAGGAGACAGGGAGAGGGGAAGAGGAAACAGAGAAGGTGGAAAGCGTGGGAGGGAGAAGGGGGAGGGGAGTCCCACTTCTCAGGTGCTCGGAGAAAAAACAGAGCACAGAAATTAGTAATTTGCGGAGTGCACAGAACAACCATGAGGTAGATTGCGCAGATAAACGGTGGCTGCTTTGTTAAGTGTGTGGAGTGATGTGGTCTGTTGCTAAGGTTACCGCTTCCAAGGACAAGTTGAAATAATTCTTTACCTTTGTTCTGCGCTGGGTTGTCAATGTTGAAATTCCCATTCCACATGACTGTCAGCTCCACCGGCAGGCTGTTAATCTCCATCCCTTCATATGAATACTAAAAACGGGAGAGAAAAACAAAACATCAGGTCCAGCGCGGGAGGCAGTCCCCAGCACGAGCCCCGGACATGGGAAATGGCACCTTCACTTTCCCACTCCACACGCTACTGACTGCAGGGACTCCCATCGCTGAGCTCTCAGAGGGATGGTGACCGGCCATTCTCAGTGCAGGGAACTTCTTTCTCTCTCAATGTCTGATGGCCCTCAGGTGCTAGCAGTTAAGGGAATGCCCTAGGAGTTAGGTGCATCTCTTAGGTGTGGCTTCCTGATTTCACAGGTGTGTTTTCTAGGTGTTGGGTTTATCTCTGAGGTGTACCTTGTAGCTGTTGGGTGTATTTGCTGTTGAGTGCATCTCTGAGGTGTACCTTCAAGAGACTGGGTGTGCTTTCTTGTTGTTGCATACATCTTTGGGGTGTCCCGCCCAGTTATTGGATGTATCTCTGTGACATTGGGTGTATCTCTGAGGCGTTGGGTGTATGTCCGAGATGCATCTGCATGGAGCTTGGTGCTGAAGTCAGCATACCGTATATCAGCTAGAGAAGACTTATTCCCTTTCAGCATCACAATCATTGGAAGAGATTCAGCCCATTATAGGCAGAGCAGAAAGACCAGCCCAACAACCAAGCACACGTTTTACTGTATTTTACAGAATGGCTCGCTGTGCCACATCACTGGCATCTTACGTTTGCATGGCATCTTCCACCTCAAAGAGACAGGAAATGTTTTACAAGCTGGGTGCAAAATGCAGCTACCTCTCGGGTGGAAGGTGGCAGCTATTTAACAGCGCAGAGCAACACTACACAGCAGATCAGGATAGGATGTGAAGAATGCTGTACTGAGTTGACACTGGAAGGGGGATTTTAAGCAGACTACAGTTACCAGGACTTGGATTCTGCTAGGCCACCAAGGCTAACATCCCTACTCCTGAGACAAGGCTCATGGGATTTTTAATGGACACAAGTGGTGAGAATATGGGATTCCTCTCTCATTTAAAAGACACCTCAATGCCCCTTGACCACATGCTGCGTGATTGCTACCCTGTTTATTCAGAAGGAAAACCACTAGTGACTGAGTCACCAAGGCCACAATGCATGGCCCCCTATGCGTCCCCACGGGGCTCCTCTCCCATCACCAGACTGCGGCAGCCCACCTGGAGCAAGGCAATTCGTGCAGAGAGCATGGTGTCCGTTCTTTACTAGTTAATTAAAGTTAAACTCAAACTTTGGCAGGGAGTGCCTTGAAACTTGTAAACAAACCCAAAGTAACGGCTTGGTCGCAGGGGTTAAACGAAGCCCTGATCCTACCCAGGGCTCTGGGATAGGAGTAAGGAGCTCCGCTCCTGACCCAGCTCTACCTAGCACTCCCCTGGCAAAGAGCAGGCAAGCCTGCTTAACTGGCCTGCTGGCTCCTGATTGGTTATTGTCCCTTCCCTAGCCTTTCTGGGCCCTGAAGGGCTACATTTTGTGGTGCCCAGGCCTGAGTAGGTTTTGCTAGGCAGAGGCGTGTCAGGGTGCTGATGACTCATAGACTTTAAGGTCAGAAGGGACCATTATGATCATCTAGTCTGACCTCCTGCACAACGCAGGCCATAGAATTTCACCCACCCACTCCCGGAACAATCCTCTCACTCATGTCTCAGCTATTGAAGTCCTCGAATCATGGTTTAAAGACTTCAAGATGCAGAGACTCCTCCAGCAAGTGACCCGTGCCCCATGCTGCAGAGGAAGGCGAAAAACCTCCAGGGCCTCTGCCAATCTACCCTGGAGGAAAATTCCTTTCTGACCCCAAATATGGCGATCAGCTGAACCCTGAGCATGTGGGCAAGACTCAGCAGCCCAGGAAAAAGTGCTCTGTGAGATCCCATTACATGGACCCGCTTCTAATTAGCTGCTGAGAACTAAGATTACAGCCCAAGGCACATAGCCCAGATCCTCACATATCTAGGTGCCTAACTCCCACTGATTACTTGTGGCTGTTCTTGAATCTCTGTCGTGCTGGTTCCTCGGCCACTCCTCTTGGGTCCATACTGCACTACTTTGTTGCTCGCACTGTTAAGGGCTAGCCTGGTATTGGGCCTTCCCATACTGGCAGGTAGTTAGTCATCACATTTACTGCTTTTGAGGGAGGCCTGTGAAGCAGAACCTGATGGTCAAACTGGGCTGAGCAGCAGCTTCCGTGACTATGATGGTACCAGAGCCTACTCTTAAGAGGAGGACAAGCTACTTTCAGGGATGAGAAAAGGGATTAAGATCTGATCTGAACTTTCAAGCCAAACTCAATTGGGAACCTTTCCTGAGGTTTGAGTCACATTTGCTCCTTTCTCCCCGCCAACCCGTTATTTTATGCTGCTTCTTGCACTTCCTGCGAGACAGGAAGCAGAACTGCCGACAACCCACAAACAACAGTGGTTTCCATGGAGACGGATCCTGGGGCGCTTATTCCAGTTTTGCTCGGTCCACACTTGGGCCAAACTCCCACTTGACGTCAATGGGCATTTGTCTAGGTACAGACTGAACACAACGTTAGTAAGGCCCCCAGGATCTGGCCGGGGGGTATTTCTGGCCCAGTCTACAGCACGGGAAAGGTGTGGTGACCCCACAAGATCACCCCCTTGCATGAGATTCCCAGCCTGATTTCCGGACCAAACGGCTATGCGGAAGCCAAGGCTCTGAACCTTTTGCAGGTGGGTTCACCCAGGACTACGAACTGTTGTGTAATTGTAGGGTAAAAGGTATGATGATTTCTGCCCATTACAGCAGAGTTAGTGCTAGTTACATGGTAATTTCTTTCTGAGCAAGCTAAACGCAATTAGCCTGTAATCTGCAGGAACCTGTGATTACGATTTAGTTGCAAAGTATTTGTGGGTAAGAGCTGTGTGGTTACCATGGAGGTGAAGAGCGCTCCCAGGATAGCCGTGCCCTGCACTGTATAGCTGCACCCACCAATCTACTTCGTATTAGCATTTTTATGACACTTCTCCGTGTCACTTGGAATAAACGGTGGGATAATGCAAAACAGCCTCTCCGCAAAACATTGATTTTCCACAGTGCACCCTTGCACCACAGCCAAACCAGAACAACCTGAGAGACAGGACTTCAAAATTAAGCTAGATAAGTTTATGGGGGGTATGGTTTGATGGGATAACATGATCTTGGCAATTAATTGACCTTTCACTATCAGTGGTAAATAAGCCCAATGGCCGGTGATGGGATGTTAGAAGTTACCACAGCTAATTTTTTCCTGGGTGTCTGGTTGGTGAGTCTTGCCCACATGCTCAGGGTTCAGCTGATCGCCATATTTGGGTTCGGGAAGGAATTTTCCTCCAGGGTAGATTGGCAGAGGCCCTGGGGTTTTTTCACCTTCCTATGGGGCATGGGTCACTTGCTGGAGGATTCTCTGCACCTTGAAGTCTTTAAACCATGATTTGAGGACTTCAATAGCTGAGACATAGGTGAGAGGATTATTGCAGGAGTGGGTGGGTGAGATTCTGTGGCCTGCATTGTGCAGGAGGTCAGACTAGATGATCATAATGGTCCCTTCTGACCTTAAAGTCTATGAGTCAGGGAAACTGAGGAGTGGATTCTCTGCACTTCTGTAGCATCTGCAGATCTCAAAGCACTTTACAACACCAGTTAATTAAAGCTGGCAACACCCTGTTGGATAGGTAGCTGCTAACGTCCCCATTTTACAGGGGAAACTGAGGCATGGAGAGGTTAAGTGATTTGCCCAGAGTTACACAGTGAGTAAGTACAAGCTGAGAAGAAAACTCAGGAGTCCTGGTGCCTACGTCTGCGCTCTAATCACTAGACCACGCTGGCGAGGCAGAGAGAATCTGCACAGCAGCACACACTATGCTTCTATCTGCCAGCTAGGGTGACCAGACAGCAAATGTGAAAAATCGGGACAGGGGATGGGGGGGAATAGGAGCCTATATAAGAAAAAGACCCAAAAATCAGGCCTGTCCCTATAAAATCGGGACATCTGGTCACCCTACAGCCCACTTTGAGAGACCCAAGAGATTTTGATAAGGGTCTGAACTCTGTAGCACTTTCCCAAACCTTTTAAAGTCCCCATCATCACTAACTGAACCCATGGATTAAACGGCAGAAGAAGCCCCTAAATGCTAAAACAGCCTAGTGGTTAAAGCAAACAGGTGGGATCCGAGAGACCTGGGTTCTTCCGATCCTGGCTCTGCTACTGACTTGCAGTGGGATCTTGGACAAATCTCTTTGGTTCTCTGGGCCTCAAATTTCCCTGCCTGTGAGATGGTGATAAAGCTACTTCCCTGCCTCTTCGCACCATTGTAGGAATGAGTTAAAGTCAGGAAAGCTGTGGGAGATGGCACGATGGGATTCCTATCAGAAAAGATCACAGGGAAAGCCAATGAATGTATCATCTCCCCAGGTGAACTGGCTCCTTCCCATGGCATGTCTTTAGTCTGCAGACCCCCCCACCTCTGCTTGAATCAATGCCGTCTGCCCACCTCGCTGCGCGGGGAGGTGCCCAGCCAGCTTCCAAAAGGAGCCTTCATCTTTACCAGACAGTGAAATGTGTCAATTTGTTCTGACTAAACCCTGAGCCTGCTGCTCTGTCTGAGGCTGCCTTTGCAGACACAATTGCCTGATGACAGAAAAGGACTCGCACCAGACTAATGAAAGCCAGTCGGAGGGAGGGGAGGCTTATTCCTCAAGCCGCGAAGGCTGAAAGCGTATTGTTCATCGCACAGGATGGTTCTAGGGAGGCAGAACTGACCTCTGCTGCTCCCTCATGCCAATGAGATGCCAGTCGGAGCTTCGTCAGCTGCCGTCACTCCAGTGTGAAACGCACACCTCCGTCAGGGCCAGTCACTATTCCTGGGCCGTATAGCACCAGGGGGCACTTTTAAACACAGGTATAGTCACATGAGGGACTAACAACATGCACCTTATGCCGCTACAGATCCTCTCTAGATCTAGACTGTTCTCAGTGGTAGAAGATGACAGAACCAGGAGCAATGGTCTCAAATTGCAGAGGGGGAGGTTTAGGTTGGATATTAGGAAAAACTTTTTCACTAGTAGGGTGGTGAAGCACTGGAATGGGTTACCTAGGGAGGTGGTGGAATCTCCTTCCTTAGAGGTTTTTAAGGCCCAGTTTGACAAAGCCCTGGCTGGGATGATTTAGTTGGGGTTGGTCCTGCTTTGAGCAGGGGGTTGGACTAGATACCTCCTGAGGTCCCTTCTAACCCTGAGATTCTATGATTCTCCCTGCGCATGCTGGGAGTTAGCACGGCAGAGCCAGGACAGTAGGGAACAACCAACTGGATCCCATCCTGCCTCACCTGGAGCCTTCCATCCACTGAGGATGTCAGTGCCAGCAGCCAGAATTCAGCTGGCTTTTTAGATCTTGGGCTGTTTGCAGCACTGGAAGTTGTGGTGTGGGCAGGGGGACGGCATTTTTAATTTGTTAACTCAGCAGGGTTGATCTGCAACTGGAATCTGCTCAGAGGGAATAAACAATGGGATTCACAGATCTCTCCTGGCAAAACTCCTTCGTCTCTGCCAGTCTGCACCGGCTGAGGATCTGAGCCCAAGGTTGCTAATCTTACTGTCACTGTCCTGTGTTTGAAGTCTGTTCTCGAGGGGGTAGATACCTTCTGGGACAAAGCAATTAACAGAGCAAAACAACAAACCACAACACCCTCGGTCCTGCTTTCCCGGTTTGACTAGGAGTCACAAGCTCATTGAGGCCCCAGTCCAAAGCTCCCTGGAGTCACTGGGAGTCCTTCCATTGTCCCTAAGAACATGCATCGAGTATGCTGGAGGGTAGAGAGAAGGGCCTTTCAGTCTCTGGGATCTGTTAGGAAAACTCAGAGCATCAGGGTTTGTGTCTGTACTGCTTAATGTAGCTTGCCCCAGGGTATTACACAGGGTCTATCCTTCCCTTGCTACGCAGGTGACTTCCATTGACATTCACGTGGAGCAGAACTGACCCCAAAGGGCCCATGGAGACTGTCCTCTGCTAAATAGAGAACACCTGAAGAAGGCCCCTTGTGGGCCCAGAAGGTTGTTGGAAACAATCTGGTGGGCCAATACAAAGGGGTTGTATTATCTGCAGGTAGGTGCCTGACAGATTCAGAGTTAGCACATTCAGCGTTCCCAGCCATTTTCCCGGCCTCCCTCGCCTCCAGACCCCATCACGGCCAGGCCCTCTTCGTGGGCACTCGGCGCGTGCAGCAGGTGCACAGTGCTACTGCCTGCCCCCTTGGCTCTACTGAACTCAGGGAACGCGTTACAACCGCGCACAACTGCGCTGCCCTCCAGTTGATTTCCAGGTGCATTCCAAGGGCTGCCTTTCAGCGACAATCGTTTGGCTCTGGCTGTGTCAAAGACCACCTCTTTCTTTGCACACGGAAGCTCAGCATTAGGCCCCAGCATCACTTATGTCCCACGTGAGCCCTGTTTTGCATGAGCCTGATGGTGCAGTTCCGGCTAGCAGACACTGGCTTGGTATATTCGGTGCATTCTCAGGGGCAGGCTCCGGAGTTTGCTCACAGCTCCCCGAGTCTGTTAACCTTCCATTTGCCAGGGACAATTTGCCCCTGTAAAATCGATATCGGGAACCGCGGGCTGGCAAAATGAGCAGGGGATGCAGCTCTCAGCCCTTCCGCCTCTAACAACCGGCATCACAACCACAGGTCGAATGTGGGTGCAAAACAACCAGCACAAATGGTGGAGGCTCAAACTGCACCTGCAAAAGAGAGGCTGCCCTTTCACAAATGGAGCTCAGTGCTCACGAGCTGATGAAGGGCTGCCAGAGGAAGACATTTGCAGAGCAAAAGAAGTTTGATCGGTCCTACAGACTCCAGAAACTATATCTATATTCTTGAGTACCATCTACTGGCTCTTTATCGACTATTTATAGACACGCAGATAGAGAGCACCCCTGTGACGTATACCAAACAGCTGCTGGCCACAGTCCCTCTACATAGCTTAAATCCTTAAGCCACAAGGCACTCTAAGCAGAATGGCTGTTTGATGCAGGGATGGTTAAACTCTCTGATTATTGCTGTGTCTACAGAGAGGCCAGGAATAGAACAGCAAAATCAAGTCTATCGCTACATAACAGAACTTTACAAACATTAACTATTTGATCCACAAAGCCCCTCTCATTTTCTAGATGGGGAAACCAAAGTGAAGAGACTTGCCCAAGGTTACACACACAAGCAGTGGCAGAGATGGGATGACAAATCAGGTGTTCCTGCCTCCTACCCCCAGACACCATTCACTAGCCCCC
Source organism: Macrochelys suwanniensis (assembly GCA_033296515.1). Lineage (NCBI taxonomy): Eukaryota > Metazoa > Chordata > Testudines > Chelydridae > Macrochelys > Macrochelys suwanniensis. The sequence continues at coordinate 335,935,367 of CM065775.1, forward strand.
ACTGCCTGTGTCGCTGAAATGCAATCAGAAAAACCACTCCAGCATTTGCAGCTAGGAAGGAGTGTGCCACAAACCAAAGTTGTTATGTAGTTCACCAAAGGCAGAAGATAAGAACGGCCATATTGGGTCAGACCAATGGTCCATCTAGCCCAGTATCATGTCTTGCGACAGTGGCCAATGCCAGGTGCTTCAGAGAGAATGAACAGAACAGAGCAATTTACCAAGTGATCCAGCCCCACCATTCAGTCCCAGCTTCTGGCAGTCAGAGGCATAGGGACACCCAGAGCATGGGGTTGCCTCCCTGACCATCTTGTCTAATAGCCATCGATGGACCTGTCCTCCATGAACTTCTCTCCTTCTTTTTTGAACCCACTTATACTTTTAGCCTTCACACCATCCCTGGCAATGCAGGTTGATTGTGTGTTGAGTGAAGTACTTCCTTCTGTTTTAAACCTGCTGCCTATTAATTTCATTGAGTGACTCCTGGTTCTGGTGTTATGTGAAGGGGTAAATAACACTTGCTTGTTCACTTTCTCCACACCAGTCATGATTTTAAGGACCTCTATCCTATCCTGCCTTCATCGTCTCTTTTCTAAGGTGACCAGTCCCAGTCTTTTTAATCTCTCCTCAGATGGAAGCTGTTCCATACCCTTCATTATTTTTGTTGCCCTTCTTTGTCTTTTCCAGTTCTAATACATTGTTTTTTGAGATGGGGTGAGCAGAACTCCATGTAGTATTCAAGGTGTGGGCATATCATGGATTTATAGAGTGGCATTATGACATTTTCATGAGATGCAGTGTGGGAAGGTGTGTATATGGGGGGAACAAATGGATCTTTAACAGGGTCCATATGTCACCCATCTTGATTTAACATCTGTTTTCCGTGACTGCTTTACACATTCCTGTGTAAACCTAGACTGAGCCTGGAGCTATGAAACCTCGACAGATTCTGTGGGGATTTTATTACCACAAGTACCCTTAATTAAAAACCCAACATCAGTCTAGCAGACCTATGAGACTGCATATTTCCATAGAGCCAGGCACGTGCAGTTAGGGAACCAAACACCCCGCTTGCACGGAGAAAGATCAAAGGTCAAGATCACAGGACAAATCCCATTTGTGGCCAGCCTCAGGCCAGCACACTCAGGGCAATGCCATGAGGTCAAAGTGTTTCATCACCTCTCCACCCAAGGCTTGGCCTTCACAGGGCGCAGGCAACACCCCCAGGGAGGCTTCACTGCATTGTGATTTTGGTACTTGCTCTTGTGTCCCCTGAGTATGGCAAGAAAGAGGAAGGGTGGTCTTGTGGCGAAGGCTCTGGGCTGAGATTGAAGAAATCTGTGTCTGGCTCTGCCACAGACTACTTGTGTGACCTTGAGCACATCATTTAGCCCATCTCTGCCTCAGTTCCCCACCCATAAATCGGGGCTAGTAACCCTTCTGTTCTCCCACCTTGGTCTGTCTGGTCTATGTAGATCCCAGCATCTAGCACAGCGGGGTCCTGATCTTCGCTGGGCCATCTAGGTGCTACTTTAATACACACAAATAATAATGATTAATTCTGAATTAAGATATGTGTGAGTGCCCAACCCCCTGCCCATCTTTGATTTACACACAAGAGAGCAGTTCTAATGTCTCTTACAAACAGGATCACATCTCCCACTCTCTCTCTGCGCCACCCAGTCAAACACTCCTGAGCTCATTAAACTCAAGTGCAATAAGTTCCCATTAAGGCAGCTTCACCCAGTGCGGAGCTACCCAGAGGTCTCAAGCACACTGCGCTGAGGCTCACGTGTGCAGGGGTCCGACAAGGAATAAGATGCAGCACTGGTAGGGAATTTACTGCCAAGGATCAGTCCATGCGGCTTGTGAGTGCTGGGGCCAGCCTGGGGCGGAAGATCAAACAGAGAGGGCGTGTGAACATAGATCATAGGAGTTAGTGATGACAAAGATCTTTCTGGTCCCCCAGTTCATCTCTCACTCACCTGCCAGCTGCCTGTTCATGATGCTTGCTGAGCGCTTTGGCCAGTCTAGCTTCAAATGGCTGCGGAGGGGCTCCCACTGCTTCCCACGGGGGAGACTGTTCTGCGCGCTAACAGATCTCACCGTTATGGACATTCTTCCTGATCATTTTTTTTTTCAACACTCCTCCTAAACGCGCCTTGCTTTCCTTTCATCCCCTCTCTTGGGCCAGCCTGGCTGCCACACCCAGAATACGAAGTGCAATCTGTAATGGCAGGCAGGGTCTGTCTGGGTGATAATTGCCTGCCTTGGGTGATGTGATGGAGCGCGAGGCCCAGGCTGAGAGGCTCAAGCCACCTGACAAGAGCAATAATTGCTCCAAAATGCACTGCCTGGCGTGACTTATCGCAGTTATTAAATGAAATATTGCCACGAAGGCCAGAAAACAAGGCAGAACTGGACTCGGCGTTCCAGTGCCAGAGGTGCGTACGGCATCACTGACAGCCACTCAGAGAGGCTGATCCCCTGCCAGCAGCCCCGGGACATTTCTTAATTAAAGTGGGAATATTTTAGAAAAACTTCTCTATTTAAAATGAGAGGGCCCGATTCTGATCGCAGCTACCCCAGTGCAAATCCAGAGTAACTCCACAAGGCCAGTACAGTAAGGGCCCAGTTCTGATCTCAGCTACTCCAGTGTAAATCCAGAGTAACTCCACAAGGCCCGTACAGTAAGGGCCCAGTTCTGATCTCAGTTACACCAGTGTAAAGCCAGAGTAACTCCACAAGGCCAGTACAGTGAGGGCCCAATTCTGATCTCAGCTACTCCAGTGTAAATCCAGAGTAACTCCACAAGGCCAGTACAGTAAGGGCCCAGTTCTGACCTCAGCTACTCCAGTGTAAATCCAGAGTAACTCCACAAGGCCAGTACAGTGAGGGCCCAGTTCTGATCTCAGCTACTCCAGTGCAAATCCAGAGAAACTCCACAAGGCCAGTACAGTGAGGGCCCAATTCTGATCTCAGCTACTCCAGTGTAAATCCAGAGTAACTCCACAAGGCCAGTACAGTAAGGGCCCAGTTCTGACCTCAGCTACTCCAGTGTAAATCCAGAGTAACTCCACAAGGCCAGTACAGTGAGGGCCCAGTTCTGATCTCAGCTACTCCAGTGCAAATCCAGAGAAACTCCACAAAGCCAGTACAGTAAGGGCCCAGTTCTGATCTCAGCTACTCCAGTGCAAATCCAGAGAAACTCCACAAGGCCAGTACAGTAAGGGCCCAGTTCTGATCTCAGCTACTCCAGTGCAAATCCAGAGTAACTCCACAAGGGCAGTACAGTAAGGGCCCAATTCTGATCTCAGCTACTCCAGTGTAAATCCTAAGCAGCTCCCATGACTTCAGGAGAGTTACTCCCAATTTACACCAGCATAGCTGAGATCAGAAATTGGGCCTAGCATTTCTTTTTGTGTGTCGAAGAGCCAGTGGGGCTGGGTAAGGACAGGGCTTGGGGAAAATAAGGGGTTTGGCTAAAACATGCCGTACCCTGGCTGTTCTGGACTGCGGCCACAGCCTGTAGAGGGACTGTTGTAGCAGGGTGCAGGTTAGGTCAATCCCTGGGGCTGCTCTAGCTTATGCCTGGGACCATGCTGGCTCCCAGAAGGCAACAGAATCTGTGAGGCACAAGGGTGGTGTAAAACCACCTCCTTTGCTCCTGTGTTGAGATCGGCTTGGCTGGAATGGAGAATCGGGCAGCAGCGGCACAGGCAGATCCACTCCCTGCCCTGAAGGGCTCAGTTCCCAGGGACTGATGGCTATGTAAGGAAACCCATCAGCACAAGGGATACACAGGGGGACCCTCGTGGCAGTCCCAGCAAGGAAGCCAAGGCCTGACAGGGCCATGAGGATGGAATGTCATTTTTACCTGGAGAGGGGTCACTGTAGACACACTGAGGGGGGCTTGCCCTGCTGCTCCCCATGCCCATGTAAGGTATCTCAAGCTGGGCCCCCCCTAAAATGGAGACACTCTAAGTCACTGGGCACATTGGAAAATCCTGACTTTCGTCTCCGGGGCTGCCAATCCAGCACCGGATTCACTGCATCTATATGCAGACTGACACTGAACCATCTAATAGTGTCCCTGGGAATTCACGGCGTAGACTGGCTGGCTGCTTTCTCTCCCCACTACAGCTTTATGGCCAGCTATAAAGACCTTAACAGATCCCTATAATACTCCTCTTAACTTCCGGCTTTCACTCACATGAAAGGAAATGGAAGGTGTTTAATGGGCTCTTCATTTTTCAAACCACAAATTTCTGCTAAATCCTGAACTCAAGCGCTCCCCAGTAATGGAAGCAGGGGGACAAACAGGGGCTTTGATGGGGAAATGCTCATTTGTAACCAATCATAAAATGTGGTTAACAGCTTATAACCTTCAGCATGCTGTTTAATGCAACAGAATACGTCGTGCGGGATATTAACAGGCTCTGCCTGAGTTTGAGCGCTGGAGCTGGGGTGAAGTGGCTGATGCCTGTAATTAGGCCTTTGAGTACAAATCATCAAATAACAACAATAATAATAATAATAATAATAATACAGCAAAATCTATACATGAAATCATCCTGCCTAGGCAACCTCCTGCCTTGAAAGACCCCTTCCACACTCTCACACACTGCTGGAAAACCAGCTCCAGTAAGAAACCACTTTTGGCTCCTAAGACGGGTTTTCCTCCCATGATCCTCACATCCACCCTGTGAGGCAGGGCGGAGTTAGTAATCCGGGGTCACACAGGGAGGAAATTTAGCACACAGAGGCAAAGTGACTTGCCCAAACTCACACAGTGAATCACTGGCAGGGTGAAGTTGTGATTCTAGCCATTCCACACCACTTCTCACTCTGGGCCCTTTAACGCTCCCTGTTCTTTGTCTGTCCGTCTATCTGGGTTCTCATTTGGACCCATCACGGTGGTACTGACTGTATTGTTGACTTTGATTCTTCCCGTTACTGTGTGAAATATGCTCCCTCTACAGCTGCTGCTTTGGATTCCAAGTTATGGCCCTTCTGAAGAAATGTTTAATCTATTTGGATTCTCCTGCAGGACAAATTTAGCATGTCAGGATGCTCATGACTAGTGGGGAGTAGGGGACTAGGAGTTAGGACTGAGTTCAAGTCTTGGCACTGCCGGTCACCTGCTGGGTGACCTTGGGCAAGGCCCGTCAACTGTCTTTGCCTCAGTTTCCCCATTTGCAAAATGGAGATGATGATCCCTCCCTCCCTCCCTCCCTCCCTGATAGGAGGTTGTGAGGCTCAATTAACTAATATCTATAAAGCTTTTTGAGATCATTAGATAGAATAGGGTCTCAAACTCAAATTACCACGAGGGCCGCATGAGGACTAGTGCATTGGCCCGAGGGCCGCATCACTGACCCCGCCCCCTCGCTGCCCCCGGCCCCACCCCCACTCCACCCCTTCCATTAGGCCCCACCCCTTCTCTGCCTCCTCCCCTGAGCGCACGGCTCCCCACTCCTCCTCCCTTCCTCCCAGAAACCGCGAAGCTGCCAGACAGCTGTTCTGGCGGCGGGAACTGCCTGGGGGTAAAAATAGAACCTTGGAGCAACGCGGAGGGAACGGGGATCTTAGCAGCCACAGAATGTAACTGGGGGCGGGGGTGAGGGGAGTTGGCAGCCATAGGACGTAACTGGGAGCAGGGGATGGGGGGGAGCCCGGCGGCCCGCCTCTTCTCCCCCCCCCCTCCCGTGTGCACCCTTCTCGCTCCTCCCCCCTCCCTCCCAGAAACCGTGAAGCCGCCAGACAGCAGAACTTCAGAACGTAACTTGGGGGGTGGGGGGGTGGGGGGCGCGCTGGAAGCCCGGCGGGCAGAAGGGAAGCGCTCCGCAGGCCGTGTGTTTGAGACCCCTGGGATAGAAGATACCGCAGACGTGCTCTGGATTATAACACTAGGGTAATAACTTGGCATTGTGGTGAAATGGGAGGGGCTGGGAGAAGTGGTAGGTTAGAACTGGAACCACAGGGGCAGATGCATGAGAGCTGAAGTGACCCGACAGAGCAGTGGACGGCACCCCAGCATTGCTACAGCTAGGGGCACTGCAAATCAGGATTGAAGTGCATTGGCAGAGTAGAGTGGAGCACCCAGCACTGTAATGCCGAGGGGAGTAGGAGGACAGGATTGAAGTGCTGGAATTAGCTGTGCGTGACGCCCCAGGGCTCTAAAAGCAGCCGATATAGTAATAAAACCTAGCTTTGATGTAGCACTTTTCATCGATAGATCTCCAAGCCCCTCACAATCTTTAATGGATTCTGCCTCACACCCCGCAGGGGAGCAGGGAAGTGCTATTAGCCCCCTGTTACAGAGGGAGAACTGAGGCAGAGAGGGTGGGCTGCATAAAGGTCATCAGGGGCCACTGAAATCAATGGGAGACAGGAGCCTAAGTACCTTTGGGAATCTGGGCCTAAGTGACTTGCCCTGGGCCACACAGGAAGCCTGTGGAAGAACAGAGAACTGAACCCAGGTCTCTTAAGTCTTAGGCTAAGGTCCTAATGACTGGACTGCAGTGCATTGGCAGGGCTGCGTGGGGAGCCCAGCACTGGACTGGCGGGGGGCTTCCGCCCCGGGTCAAAGTGCAATAGCAGTTGTGTGAGGGCAGCCTGAGCAGCTTCCTCCCTGGTGTTCGCCAGCACTTCCCTCACGTCCCCACGATCTCCAGCCAGGCCAAGGGAGCTGTGAAGCATGGCTCCCACGCCTGGGAATGAGGGTGAGGTGCGCGCTGCGGTGGTGGTGAGGGGCCCATCTGCAGTGGTACGTGTGGGGCTGATTTGGGGGCAGCTTGTTCCCTGCAGTAAACCCAGGATGGAAACTAGGAATGTGTCACCTTCCTTCAGGGTTCCCACCAGGCCAATACTGCGGGGCTCTTTCCCCTTACCCACCCCCACCCTGCAAAGGGCCCGCCCGCGGGACTCCCTTACCGAGGTGTTCTGGCACTGCACGCTGGAGCTGTTAAACCTCAGGGCGGGGACCCGCTGCTCGTTGCCCTGGATGGTCAGGACACACTCATAGCCCCGCTGCCCCGACTGCGGCTGTGGCAGGTTCTTGGCTTTCAGGGTGATTGGCTTGATCACTTCCACCGGCACCAGGATCTTGTCTGCCTGGAGCAACTGAGGACAGTCCTGGGGGGGAGAGGAGAAAACATGCCAAGCCAGTTAGTAGGAGTTCCATGCCCCAGACTGAGTCCTCCTGTGCTCTAGATAGAGCACCCCTCCCAATACCCCCTCTCTCACACACACACTGCAGGCTTGGCCTAGGAGGCCTGGAAGAAGCTCCCTATGGAACTCCTCGGTGCCTGCGCCTTAATCAGCTGGTGGAAAGCTTCTATAAAGAGTCCCTCTCCGCTGGGACTCAGCGCTGCTCCACCGCCGAGGCACTGAAAGTGAAAGAGGCTGGGTGTAGGCACATAGCACCAGCCACCCTCACCAGCCAACGAACACTCAGTAGAAAAGCTGGTTCCCGCTAGACATGGCATCATGCCACAAAATGTAAGTGCCTTAAAGTTTGGGGGTGTTGAGATCGGGGGTTCAGGCTTCACCTACCACAAGGGGAGGGATGAATAATGGAGGAATCCAAACCCTGGATCCAAATATCCTGAAACGCTGGGAAAGATCAGCTCTGGAGGGGAATCTGATGAATCAGGCCCATCTAGGAGGCTCTGTCCTGAGCTAGTCAAGTAGAGCAGCCCCCAACAGATGGGCTGTCCCTACCTTTCAGAGGGGGAAGGAATATAAGCCTCGTAGATCCTTTGGGGACATTGTGAAGGCAATTTGGATCAAAGGGGCTCTGTGAACACAAGACCTGCTCTACACACACACAAGCAATTAACGGTGTGTCGTTAAACTGATTGAGCTAACCCAGCGCAACTCTGCATGTGGGCACTTTACCTGAGTTTAAACCTTAGCATCACCAGCTAAACCAACATAAGTCAGATTTAACATCTGAAGGACATAAATCCACACCATGTAGAGGTCAAGCATAGGAGTTTATTACATACAGCGCTGACGGAGTGTCACCTTGCTTATTAGGCTCAGAGACACTATCAATCAATTGATTACAATGGAATATATGGATTTTCCATGGGTGGGGGAAAGTGACGGGGTAGGCAGTCCCAAACCCCGGGATAGGTCTGGCTCAGCAAGACAAGATAGCACAGTCGCCAATGGTCAAAGGTTACATAAGTCTCCGCCCATGGTTTCAAATTAACAAGTTAATATTTAATTAGTATTTTAATGAAATGTATTAGTAACATATATATATATATATATATATATATATATATGTTGAATTCGATTTGGGGTCCATAGGAATGAAGTAGCTCCTCTGACGTCTAACAGGTATATTCCTAGGGATTAAAGCAAAGAAACAGTGAAAAGTATATGATAATAAGAATTGTCTTTCAAGTTGCTCCTTTGTGTTTCACAAGCAGGCATTGGTCCCTGAGAAAGGGAGCTTGGGAGGAAGCCATATCTTATACCAGGGGTAGGCAACCTATGGCATGTGTGCCAAAGGCGGCACGCGAGCTGATTTTCAGTGGCACTCACACTGACTGGGTCCTGGCCACCAGTCTGGGGAGCTCTGCATTTTAATTTAATTTTAAATGAAGCTTCTTAAACATTTTAAAAACCGTATTTACTTTATATACAACAATAGTTTAGTTATATATTATAGACTTGCAGAAAGAGACTTTCTAAAAATGTTAAAATGTTTTACTGGCACGCGAAACCTTAAATTAGAGTGAATAAATGAAGACTCAGCACCCCACTTCTGAAAGGTTGCCAACCCCTGTCTTATACTGACATGCCAAGCTTTCATAAACTCAAGGTTGGTCTGTGGGAAGATTTTCTCCTTACAGAAGAAACTAACACAAGAGAGACAGGATGCCTTTGTCCCATATTGCAACTTTTAGAGAAGATACAATTATTTAGTTATTGCTTCAACATCTGGCATATTGCTGACTAGGCTTAACAAACAAAGCGAGTGTCTTTGTTTATTCTGTTTTCTCTTAGCTAATCACTAATTTTCTAGGCCTCTGGCCTCTTGACCAAACTCTGGACTTTTGGGCCTCTAAAAGTTGACACAAGTTCATATGCCAAGTTGTTATGCAAAACAGCACATGGATTTTAACCCTTCAACACCCATGCGGAGTGTCCCCATACAAAGTTAGACCAGTTATCTACATCTGTTTAACTTCACACTTGTAGTTAACAACTTCTGTATGCAGACGCGGCCAGAGAGATTATCATCAGGGATCTCTCACTGCACTGCCCCCAATCCTTCACACCGCCTGCCTTCTGCCAGGGTCAGAGCACCATTGGACAGAGTCTGTTATATCAAGCACACCGGGCAATCCGTTTCACTTTGTCGTGCTTGTTCACACAAAAAGCACCCGAGAATACTCCTTAGCCGGTTACAATCTATACGAGCAAATTTAGGTGAACCATGTATGTCCCTAGGCTATTGTGTAGGTTGCATGTAGGGGCGCAGGAAGGGGGAGGTTGAGGAGAATGACTGATGTAGGAGTGGGGAGGAAACTGCAAGGCTTGAGAGAGTCTAGGAACTTGTTCCTGCAGGTGCTGGGAGTATTTTAGGGAGACAAATATCTAAGGAAGATGGAGAAATGGATTCGAGATGTAACACCTGCACTTCTACCAGCTCGGAATAGAATGACAAGGGGCATCAATGATCACACTGCAGAGTAGTGATTCTCTACTGGGATCAGGAAGATTTCCCAGCCACACCCACCACATGGGATAAGTTAGATGAATTAAGGTGGGATGGGGGGCAGTTCACCCCTGCCCCTGAAGCATCTGCAACTGGCCATTGTCTGAGTGGGGACTCTGGACCAGATAGTCCATTGATCTGTCCTGACAGTGCCACCTGTATGCACCTACAGCTACACTATGTTACTAAGAGCCCCAGAAAAGCTGCTGCCAAGAGATGAAGTGATGCATGTCTGCCAGCGACTTCCAAGATGGCCAGCAAAGCCAAGGAGAGGCTGGACGTGACCACCAGGGGAGTGGCATCCCTCAGAGGAGCTCCTACTGAGCCACAGCCCGGTTCTGAAGTTGCCTGCCCCTGGCAGAACCTGCCCTCCCCCCAGGCAAGGCCCCTCCCACCTTTGCGGACTTGCCCCCGGGGATACAGGGGTGAATCCATCCCGGGAAAGCAATGGCACCGTTAAGAGTGATGGATTCTCGATGAGGGAACAGCCACTCTGCCTTCAACGAGGCTTTGCCACAGCTGGGTTCCATACGGGCTTGAATGCACTTAGCACTGTGGCATGGCTGGGACAACTTCCCCTGACAGGAATGCACCCAGCCCAGACTAGAATAAAAGGTCATGCTGCTGCCCCACCCACTCCACCCCCTTCGGGCTCTTCATGCCACTCTGCCAGCACTAAGGGGCTATACTGTTGCCTTTGCCAACCAGAGGAGGATTTTCTCAGTATTACGTCTCCACGCCACCATCCCTGGAGCCTCCAAAGCAGGGAGCATGGTCTGGGGAGACAGGGTGTGACCAGGACAAACTTGCACTGTGGTGCTGCCCAGTTGGCATGCTGGCCCCTTGGGGGCCATTGCAGTTGCAAGGGGATTATTAATTATTATTATTATTAATAATATTGCTGTAGTGCCTAGGAGCCACAGTCGTGGACCAGAACCCGTTACGCTAGGTGCTGTACAAACACAGAACAAAATTCACTGTCGTGTCTAGGAGGCGAGCCGGGATCCCTGGCTGACAGGTGATGTAGAAGAGCAGAAGGTTCTGAGGACGGTTAGATTTTCGCCCCCTTAGCCAGCACTCAGCGGGCTGGATTCTGATCCTCTTACTCCCATTAAGTAGCACCTCACCTCAGGCCTGGCCCAAGGGTTAAACTGCTACTCAGTGGGAGTGAGGCAGAATCCAGCCCAATGTTATAGAGATTAACGGAAAGGCAGATGGTTGTCGGGGCAGGTGGAATGGAAATGGGGAGGCTCCCAGATTGAGTGGACCCCAGTCTTGGCTCAGTTTTGCAGAGACTCGGGGATGAAGATATCTGTTCATTTGGATCTGCATGGGGTTCACTACAGTTACAAATCCAAAATCTCAAACGGAAATGCCATCAGAATCCATGAGGGCCACCATGTTTCTGGTGAGAATCATTCAGCCTTGTACATTTCTCACGGTCTCAGTGCAAATTCCCTCAGCGGGCCCCAGGTTTCCTCGAAAGCAGGTGCCCACTCAGCGATCTCATCAGTGAACACGGTGTCCGAGTTTAAACTCTGTAAGGGAGCCAGGCACCACGCGCGCTCTGCATCACTTCCAATTTGATTGCTAGCTGTGTTGCTTGGCTTTCATTGCACAGGGGGCCTGCTTCCAAAGGCGACTGAAAGCCCCAGTTTTCTCCCTGCCTCAGTAAGGGCTTGGCACTCCAGCCAGGGTCACCTGTGGCGAAGCTTCCCATAGAACACATCCCAAAATCACCCCCTGCTCCCGCACCACCCAGAAACCCACCCCAGTGATGTCTTCTGCCTCCAGCAACAGGGCCGCTAGTGGGGACACATTTACACAGCAAATCCTTGGGGTAGAAAGGTGGGCAAACCCTATCTGCCACTGGGGTGGGGGATTCTGTTGACATACATCAAATTTAAAGGCCTAAGAACCAGGTGGGAGGCTGAGGGGGGGAAGATATTACCTGGGAATCACTACAAGCCCCAAAGACTGGATTCTCTTGTTTCCCTTTATCCCTGTCTCGCCCTCCACCCCCGCCAACCGCTCCCCACAAGCACTGTAACCTTTCTGATAACACTTGTTTCGAGTTCATTAACAAGCGGTGGTTGCGGCAGCCCCAATAAAGGATTCGTTTGCATATAAAAAGGTTTGCGGCTCTGTTAGGAAGTTCATTATAGATAATTGGTGAGGCGAGCGCCATAAAGAGGAAATTCTCACAATGTGGCTTTATCTGATTGACCTAATGTTCTTTCTAATTGAAATTTAAAATGGCAATTTCTTTGGATGATGTACAGTACAAAGCTATAGCACTCAGTCCTGGCCCTGGGTTTGAATCTACATCGAACACTTACTTCATACTAAGTGTCAGGAGGAACTAGTTAAATAACCCTGATCCTGAAGATACTCTGCGGTAATTAGCTATGGGTGTTTGCTCAGGACTGTACCTTTAAAGGTAAGAAGTCTGCCTGCTAGCAGCAGAGGGATTCAAGAGAGTAAGCCGCACACTGTCATGGACACTACATTTGTTCTTCCTTTGTTGTTTTCCTTAATCTGAAATACGTCACCTAGGCTGGAAAAGCACCTCTTGCCCTTTGTGTACAGAAACCATAACAGACCCACCCTGAATGACTGAAGCATGTAAGGGTCTGATTCCACTACCGCTGATTAGTAATTAATGGGAGTCTTTCCTCTGACTCCAATGGGAGTTGGATCAGATTCCAAGAGAACAAAAAAACTAATTTCATTTATACAAGGCATGCATTACAGAGTGGATCCTTGTTAATTTATTTAACTTGTGTAGTTTAATTCTATCATTTTGTGTAACTCTTTATTTTAAGATAATAAGCACACACTCAACGCTCGTAATTCACCCTCTTGGCACAGACACCCACTGAAAATGGCTGAATTTTGCCAGTTAGCAAGTCAGTGAACAGAGAATAAAAATAACCAAGGATGTTATAGCATGAAATGGACTTGTTTTGTCAATGGTAGTTTAATTTTCACTATTTATAAATCCCTGAAGCTCTATAGCTTCAAAAATAACAGTCTTATATAAGAACAGCCATATAGGGTCAGACCAATGGTCCCTCTAGCCCAGTATCCTGTCTTCTGACAGTGGCCAGTGCCAGATGCTTCAGAGAGAATGAACAGAACAGCAATTTCAAGTGATCCATCCCCTGTCGTCCAGTCCCACCTTCTGGCAGTCAGAGGTTTAAGGACACCCACAGCATGGGGTTGTATTTCTGACCATCTTGGCTAATAGCCATTGATGGACCTACCGTCCTGAAACTTCTCTAATTCCTTTTTTGATCCCATTTATACTTTTGACCTTCACATCTCCTGACAACAAGTTCCACAGGTTGACTGTGCATTGTGTGAAGAAGTACTTCCTTATGTTTGTTTTAAACCTGCTGCCTATTAATTTCATCAGGTGATTCATAGTTTTTGTGTCATGTGAAGGGATAAATAACACTACCCTATTCACTTTCTCCACACCTTTCATGATTTTATAGACCTCTATCATACCCCCTTGCATAGTCATCTCTTTTCTAAACTGAACAGTCCCAGTCTTTTTAATCTCTCCTCATATCGAAGCTGCTCCATTTCATGCTCCTAATCATGTTCATTGTTCTTATCTGCACCTTTTCCAATTCTAATATATCTTTTTTTGAGATGGGGCGACCAGCACTGCACACAGTATTCAAGATGTGGGCATACCCTGGATTCATATAGTGGCATTATGGTATTTTCTGTTTTATTGTCTATGGTTTTCCTATTGGTTCCTAACATTCTGTTTGCTTTTTTTGATGACCACTGCACATTGAGTGGATGTTTTCAGAGAACTATCCACAAGGACTCCAAGAGCTCTTTCTTGAGTGGTAACAGCTAATTTGCCCCTAATTTTATATGTATAGTTGGGATTATTTTTTTCCAGTGTGCATTACTTTGCATTTATCAACATTGCATTTCATCTGCCGTTTTGTCCCCCAGTTTAGTGAGATCCCTTTGTAGCTCTTCACAGTCAGCTGGAATGTAACTCTCTTGAGTAATTTTGTATCATCCATAAGCTTTGCCATCTCACTGTTTATCCCCTTTTCCAGATCATTTATGAATATGTTGAACAGCACAGGTCCCACTATTTACCTCTCTCCACTCTGAAAACTGATAATTTATTCTTACCCTTTGTTTCCTTTATTTTAACCAGTTACTGATCCATGAGAGGACCTTCCTTCTTGTCCCAGGACTGCTTAGTTTGCTTAAGAACCTTTGGTGAAGGACAGTTTCAAAGGCTTTCTGAAAGTTCAAGTACACTATATCCACTGGATCCCCCTGGCCCATAAGTCTTGGCAATATGAGACTTCTATCTATCTATCTGCTAATACGGGCCTAACCACTATAGTATATGAATGACCCCTCTACAGGAACTTCTGTTAAAACCTTGCTGAGAGGCGGAGAGAAATTTCCAGTTTTGTGCAGACTATGCTGGATGTGGCTTAACAGAGAGCAGATTAGTGACTTTCTTCTGCATGGTTGCATCTATACACATTAATGAAGTTTTGACACCTCACCAGAACACTGTATCGGAGGGGTAGGCGTGTTAGTCTGGATCTGTAGAAGCTACAAAGAGTCCTGTGGCACCTTATAGACTAACAGTATTCTTGCCAGCAAGTTAAAGAAGTATGGGCTGGATGAATGGACGGTAAGGTGGATAGAAAACTGGCTAGATGGTCGGGCTCAACGGGTAGTGATCAATGATTCTATGTCTAGTTGGCAGCCGGTATCAAGTGGAGTGCCCCAAGGGTCGGTGCTGGGCCCGGTTTTGTTCAATATCTTCATTAACGATCTGGAGGATGGTGTGGACTGCACCCTTAGCAAGTTTGCAGATGACACTAAACTGGGAGGAGTGGTAGATACGCTGGAGGGTAGGGATAGGATACAGAGGGACATAGACAAATTAGAGGATTGGGCCAAAAGAAATATGATGAGGTTTAACAAGGACAAGTGCAGAGTCCTGCACTTAGGACAGAAGAATCCCATGCACTGCTACAGACTAGGGACCGAATGGCTGGGCAGCAGTTCTGCAGAAAAGGACCTAGGGGTTACGGTGGACGAAAAGCTGAATATGAGTCAACAGTGTGCCCTTGTTGCCAAGAAGGCTAATGGCATTTTGGGTTGTATAAGTAGGGGCATTTCCAGCAGATGGAGGGACGTGATCATTCCCCTCTATTCGGCACTGGTGAGGCCTCATTTGGAGTACTGTGTCCAGTTTTGGGCCCCACACTACAAGAAGGATGTGGATAAATTGGAAAGAGTCCAGCAGAGGGCAACAAAAATGATTAGGGGGCTGGAGCACATGACTTATGAGGAGAGGCTGAGGGAACTGGGATTGTTTAGCCTGCAGAAGAGAAGAATGAGGGGGGATTTGATAGCTGCTTTCAACTACCTGAAAGGGGGTTCCAAAGAGGATGGATCTAGACCGTTCTCAGTGGTAGAAGATGACAGAACAAGGAGTAATGGTCTCAAGTTGCAGAGGGGGAGGTTTAGGTTGGACATTAGGAAAAACTTTTTCACTAGTAGGGTGGTGAAGCACTGGAAAGGGTTACCTAGGGAGGTGGTGGAATCTCCTTCCTTGGAGGTTTTTAAGGTCAGGCTTGACAAAGCCCTGGCTGGGATGATCTAGTTGGGGTTGGTCCTGCTTTGAGCAGGGGGTTGGACTAGATGACCTCCTGAGGTCCCTTCCAACCCTGAGATTCTATGATTCTACAAACAGACGTATTGGAGCATAAGATTTCGTGGGTGAATACCCACCTCATCAGAACACTGTTCCACCAGAGCTAGGATCTGGCCAGGATTTGGGTTGACACCCTTCCTCTTTTGAAAAGCATTTGGGGATCTTTGATGGCCACATACGATCAGGACCTTGGTTTTAAGTGCCATCGCCAAATTGTTCCATTTTCTGGACACTAAAGGGGAGAAATTTGTTTAACTCTTTTAAATTCCAGGTATTTTAAATGGGAAAAGGTAAAGCATCCATGAAGTTGGCCACATAAATGCATCTCTCAATGTCCTCTCCATATCCCTGGGTTCCCGGTTCAGGAGAGGCAAAACCACATACCTTCACCCCTACTAGCTGGTCTCCCACAAAGCTTTCAGGTGATGAAAGCCCCACATCTCTCCTCCATTATCTCCCTGCTCTTCTCCACCCATTGCACAGCTCCTTTGCAGTGAAATTCAAGGAGGGGTGCCATTTAAAGCCCAGCACCAAAGGCTGAGAAACAGGAATACAAACATCACATGAGTCATGAGGCTCAGCATCAGTATTGGTACTAATTGGGTACTAACACCCTCACTGGGAGGCTCAGCAGGCACTGGTACCCATATACCTGTGATATGTGCATTGGAGAGAGACCAGCAAACGACAAGACAAACAGAGCTATAAATCCCCCATTTGGATTACCAAAACCTCTTCCTTTGTGGCTTCCACTCCATACAAGACACAGCCACTAAGAGCATCAGCCTTGGCTATCCGACCGACCGCAACACCCTGCATTTTGGCTCTATCCACCGGCTCCTTCTTCTCCAGTATGTCACATTCAGATTTCTTTCCTTCGCCGTCAAGGCCCTGCATAGCTTTGCCCCTCCTGACTTAGTTGACCTGGTCCATTCCTACCCATCTGCTCTGCCAGGGCCACCATCCTCAATGCCCTGTTTGTCCACTCCTCCCACAGACATCTTTATGCTTTGTTCACTCCATCTCCTATCATTGGAATCCTCCTGCTGGACTGATACCCGTGGTCACCATCACCAGACCCTCCTCATTCAAACCCCACAAGACCCAATGCCCAGGAGAAATGGGACAAAGACGTATCTAGTGCATACACTTCGAAAAAAATAAATCTCTGCTCCAACAGGCTATGTACTAGCCTTGGCTGGATGACTGCATATATTCACTGAGGATGCCTATCCCTGCCCCTCCCACCTCATGTCACTGCTGAAATGAGATAGTAACTGTCATAGGGCACCCTGTGACTGTAAGCTCTTAGGGGTAGGGACCACGTCTTCAAAACTGTACTGTGCAGAACATGGTTAATGAATGCTGTGCCCGTGGAAAGGGCTGGATTGAGAGTCCTGAAAACAGATGTCTTTTACTCACAGAATAACTACAGAACGGAGATACTATGCGGATGGGCACAGGTTAGATTGATAGAGAGATGCCAACGGCTGGATGGGCCACATTCACTGATATTCCCTCTCCAGTACCGGGGTGACAACAGCACCAATGATGCTGTGGCGCCAGGCGTACACAGAAGGGGCCCTGCCCCCCTGGTACATCCCAAGGCCCTGCCCCTGCTTGGTCTCTTCCCCCGAGGCCTCACTCGCCCCTCTCTGCCCCCTCCCTCCCATCATCCCGTTTGCTCCTCTCTGCCCCCTCATGCAAGTGGTGGTGGGAGCCTCGGGGGGGAGGGAGAAGCTGAGCTGGGGTGGGGCCTCAGGGCAGAGCAAGGGCGGAGCCTTGGGGAGAAGAGCCCAAGCAGAGACGTGGTCTCACTGTGGAGTGTGGGCGGAGCAGGGAGTGGGGCCATGGTCTGGGCACTGGGACCCACAAAAGATTAACCTGGCCCTGTCCCTCTCACCCTTAAAGGTCATCCCTCCAGGTCAGGACTGAGATCGTGGGAAGGCAGAGCAGGGGAAGTTTTCCTTGTATTGATCCACAATACAGGCACAGCATGGGAAAACACAAGGCTTCAGTGTGTAAGGCTGACAATCGGGCACCTTTAGACTCCTTTAAAAACACACAGCCACTCTCCCAAAAAAATCCCAGTGGAATAAACCAGTGCGCTTGGGTGAAGCAATAAGCAAGCCATTGCTGTACACGGGGCAGGTGGACACTGTTGATTTACAGGGCACACTATGTTTACATTATTACACCACTAATTCTTATTGCTGTAAAATTAAATTTAAAATTTACAGGAAAGGTATCAGGGAATGTTATTAGGTTATAAAATGGAATCAGGTCAAAGCTTTGCCAGCAGGTTTCCAGGCTTCATAAATTTCTGGATATACATCCTCCAAATTTACATCGGCACTGGCAGCAATCAAACTGGCTACGAAAAGCTCAAGTGGCCAAAGAATTTTTTAATGCACCATATATTTTATCTGTATTTCCAAAGTTTATAATGCCATTAGAGTGACTGAGGGTAAGCAAAAGTAATAATATATAAAGAAAATGCCCATAACCTTAAAGGCAGCTGATGAGGAGAAGGCAGTGGGATTTATGGCAAGTGTAAACATCTGTAGAGATAATAACAGAACAATTGAGGACTGGCATAACTGGTGACCAGCAACTTGATCTTAGTTAAGGGTCTGTCAGGGATTCCATTACAAAGACCAGCTCTGTGTCCTTAGACACTGAATGTGAGTTTAGTGCCGAGGAAAGGTGCCTGCCTGACAGCCCTGGAGACTAGTGCTCTATCCACAGAACAAGTACTTGCCGAGTGCCGGCTTTGTCTACTGTGTTCTAGCACTATGTATCAATTGTGACCTGGAGGGACTACCACACTAGGTGCTTCAATACCAGGGTGGAAAGAAAGAAAGAATGAAAGAACGAAAGAAAGAAAGAAAAATTCAGGCTTCCTAGCCCATTGTTTGGCCTTTGTGTTGTGACTGCCATAGAGGTGTGATGATATATGATGGTGGTTGCAGTGATGTGGGCCCCCATACACCAAGAACTATATTAAGCCAACCTCACTTCACACAGGTCACTAACAGCCTTTGGATGGTACCTTGAGGTCTCTGCTGACTTGGGATGGATTCATCCCTTTAGTAATTAAAAGAGAGGGTCTTCAGTCTGGCATCACCAACTCTAATATACAGCTGGCTAATACATGGAGAGGCAGAGTATGCAGCCAGACTGGGAGCCAAGGTACAATCCTGAGCTTGCTTCTTTGTTGTCCAGGATGGGAGGGGCTGGGAACATGGTGCTGTGAACACCCCATGTCCCACAGGGAGGAGCAGGGGGAAGAGTCAGCATGCCAGGCCCTGGGGTGAGGATGAAGGGAGCACTTGATCTGACACAATCAGGAAGGATAGGAGACTGCCACAGCGTGAGGCCATTGCCATTGGCGATATACTGGGGGAAATCTGACAGGACACCCCCACGTGCTCACACACACTTTGACAAAGTGCCAGCTGGCTGGAGTATTGAGAGAAGGCTAGGGCTTAGGAGGGGGATGAAAAGAGTGGATAACATGCTCCTTTGGTCAAGGAAATCCCTCTCCCAACCCTTCCTGTTCCCATGAAGCCCCTTCATGCCAACTCTACATTCTTGGGGCAATGTGGCTTTACGGGGACAGAGCTGGGGATGAGCAACTCTCCATGGCAACATTCACCCCCTGTAACACTATAAGGGTCTCCCATGGCAAGATCATAAGATCACACTGATGCTATTCACATTATGTTATGCAGGTGTTCACTCTATGCTGTCCAATCCCAGAGAGATAGGCTATTGGCCAGCTGGGATTTCATGTCAACATGACTCCTGACAAAGCCATGGGGGACAGGAGACCCGGGGGGGAAATATGGAGGAGAAAGCACTCATCTCCTGTGAACATCCTGACATTTGTCAGATTCCTCAACGGGATCCTAGTCCATCAGGATTGCATGGCCACACCCCAGTCCACTACATGAGCCAGTAAACCCAGCCCCCCTCTAGGAAAAATTCAGTGACCTCCATTTCTACTATGAAAAGTGACTGAAAAACAATGGCGTGGCCAGTTCTCACAATTTTATCACGAGTCTTGCAACATTTTACGCTTTACTTAAAGTCCCAGCTTCTGGAGTCATGTGATCAACCTGAGAATCTCAGCTTTCATTTTGAAAAAAAACCAAGTTTCTAGCACTCATGCTTGCAGAGAAAAACTTGGAAATGATAACCAAATACATCTCCAAGGCTCAAAAACTACAATGCACATACAAAGAACCCCAAATAAATTGTTTTAAAAAAATTATTTCATGATTTGGGGGTGGGAGGGCTGATTCATGATTTTTGAATGTTTGGGCCTGGCAATCCTGAAACTAGTCTCCTAGGCAACATATTTATTGTCTCACAGTGATAGGGTGACCAGATAGCAAGTGTGAAAAATTGGGACGGGGGGGGGGGGGGTAATAGGCACCAATATAAGACAAAAGCCCAGAATATTGGAGAAATTGGAGAGGGTCCAGAGAAGAGCAACAAGAATGATTAAGGATCTAGAGAACATGACCTATGAAGGAAGGCTGAAGGAATTGGGTTTGTTTAGTTTGGAAAAGAGAAGACTGAGAGGGGACATGATAGCGGTCTTCAGGTATCTAAAAGGGTGTCATAAGGAGGAGGGAGAAAACTTGTTCATCTTAGCATCTGAGGATAGAACAAGAAGCAATGGGCTTAAACTGCAGCAAGGGAGGTTTAGGTTGGACATTAGGAAAAAGTTCCTAACTGTCAGAGTGGTTAAACACTGGAATAAACTGCCCAGGGCGGTTGTGGAATCTCCATCTCTGGAGATATTTAAGAGTAGGTTAGATAAATGTCTATCAGGGATGGTCTAGACAGTAATTGGTCCTGCCATGAGGGCAGGGGGCTGGACTTGATGACCTCTCGAGGTCCCTTCCAGCCCTAGAATCTATGAATATCGGGACTGTCCCTATAAAATCGGGACATCTGGTTACTCTACATAGTGACGCTACATGAGATGCATTTTGGCTGCAAGCACCCAGACTTGCAAACTCCGCCTTGGATCTGAGAGTCAGACTGCGCCTCTCCCAACCCAGCTGAAGTGCACTAGATGTGTACAGAGGTTGTGGGGCAATGGAGGTGCACATCTCTCCACACGTTGCTAGGTGCAGCTCCCGTAGCTGGAACACTTGGCCGTTCTCTTGATGATGCATGTGGCAGTGCTAACAGACACAGCAGTCATACCACTTTATTTCGGTCTCTAAAACTCTGAAAGCGTCCATAGAGCTGAGCTGTCAAAGGGACTTATGATTTAGCCCCTTTGCTATCGATACAAGCTTGAGGCTACTTCCTGATAGACCAGCATCCTGGGCTACAAATGCCAAGACGCAAAGTGTTTATTAGCTGAGGACACAGTAAGTATCCAGTAAAGGGGAAGCGCATTGAGCGTGGCCTTATGCTGAACTAATGATCAATGGAAGACGATTGGGAGCAGCGTAAGCTTAGGGGGGCTCTTCCTAACTCTGGTGAGCCTCAGCTGCTTTCTCTAGCTGCTGCAAAACTCTCAGCCCCGGATGACTCTTATCCCTGCTCCCCACTCCTAACGAGACTTCTGAAGATCTCAGTTGACGGGATGGGTGACACGGCAGCACGAGGCTCTCTCCCACCCTTCCAAGAAGCCAATACAGGGCTTTATCCACCCCCACTTTCTGCATGTTTCCAAACACTGGCTGAACCTATTCCATCACTGAAGGATTCAGACCTGATCAGTCTACTTCGCTGGAGGGGGGAGGGATAGCTCAGTGGTTTGAGCATTGGCCTGCTAAACCCAGGGTTGTGAGTTCAATCCTTGAGGAGGCCATTTAGGGATCTGGGGTAAGAATCTGTCAGGGGACAGTACTTGGTCCTGCTAGTGAAGGCAGGGGACTGGACGCGTATTGCTCTAAAGCAAGAAACAACCTTTCAAGGTCCTTCCAGTTCTATGAGATAGGCATATCTCCATATAAATGCTATACGGGGTATTTATTCATGGTCCACAGCAACAGGAATACAGAGGCCAGTACCACACCCTTCACTACTGAGGACAACAGCAGCTTTGCCATTGACGTCAACAGGAACAGGAGCAGCCCTGGTGATTCCACATGGAGACCCCCCCGCCAGTGCAGGAGGACTGGATCTGGCATTCCTGTTTGGGCCGTTTATAGAGCCAAGCCCAAGGCTTGAAGCTCAGACCTGGATTCAAACATTCCCCAAGTTCAGGGAGTTTGGATGCATGCTTCCAGCTGGAGATGCTCTCTGCTTCCTTGCAATGGGGGTATGATCCATGCTACTCTAAAGGAAGAAGCTGCACTATGAAAACAGGGACATCTCCAGGGTGCCGATTGGCAGTGATTAAAGAGCATCATTTCAGGAACCAGCTGGCAAAGCAGTTTCACTGCATGGTGCCACTTGTTCTTTTTACTTTGACACATCCCACTGCGACCAATGGGTCCAGCTCACACCACTGATCATGGGGGTTTTGCCTGGGCAGAGTAACAGGCTGCAGGACAGAGTGTAGGAAGTGGTTGCACACACTGAATTCCAGGTGCTGCTGCCAGCATCTCTTCAGGGTTCATGGTATTGATCTAAAGCAAGAAACAGTAAGACACGAGTGCCTCACTCAGATGTTAAAATTTGGGACGACACTCACAAATCCAAAGGCGGGTGCACAACATAGGCAGCTAGCTGTCCTGCCCTGGAGCCACCTCCCTGAGCTCTGTCATTGTGCTGATCTGGTGTGGAAAAGTCACGTTACTGTGTTGCTCCTGAAGGTGGCCGATGGGGATACAGGGTAAATGTGCCAAGCACAATGGGGCTCTGATTCTTGATTGGGGTTCCAAGATGCTACTGAAATACGAAGAATAGGGTCTGCTATTGATCAAAAACACAAGAGCCCCTGAATGGGCAGGTGTCTGTCACAATCACAACTGAAGATGGGATGAAACACTTTCTAAAGGCCGGGGTCTGGTCTGAACGCCCCATTCAACTGGGCTTTCACTGGCAGCAGGCAATGTAACCCACAGTGGGTTGACACAAAGAGGAAGGTTTGGGAGGAGCTGGCAGAGGTAAATCTGAATTAGAGAGGTCTGGGAAACCTTTTTCCCAGCCGGCACATATTTGAGAGTTCAACATCTCCCCATCCTGAATTGCGATGAAAAGCCAAAATCTCCAACACATTAGTGAATTGAAAGAGTGATTTATTTATTTTTGCCCCATGTTGGGCAAACCATTTTGTTTCAAATTTGACCGTTTTTTCTTTTTTTAAACCCTTTTTTCACTCTTATAAGGTTAACTTTCAAAATGAAAAGTTGTTCAGAACCAGGAAACCAGAAAATGTCTAAATACAACATTACGACCATTTTTTTTCAATCAGGAAATTCTTCAACATGAGCCTGTTTTGTGAACATGCACAGTAGAGACCTGTTAGAGCGTCCTAGCTAAAAACTCTGATGACTATCACCACTGAGCATGCTCCAGCCCAGGGCAAGTGGGCTGAGCAGGCCTTTCCCTAGGGTGACCAGATGTCCTGATTTTATAGGGACAGTCCCAATATTTGCGGCTTTTTCTTATATAGGCTCCTATTACCCCCCAACCCTCTGTCCCGATTTTTCACA
This sequence comes from Macrochelys suwanniensis, assembly GCA_033296515.1. Classification (NCBI taxonomy): domain Eukaryota; kingdom Metazoa; phylum Chordata; order Testudines; family Chelydridae; genus Macrochelys; species Macrochelys suwanniensis. The sequence continues at coordinate 335,958,456 of CM065775.1, forward strand.
CTTGCTATCTGGTCAGCCTACCTTTCCCTGCAATTTCAGCTCCAGACTGCTGTGGGCTGGGTTGGGCCCAGGTGATGAGACTGTCTCATCTCTGCTCTCAGAGATACCTCTGGTACCCAGGCAGTGTGGAGGAGGATAGGGCAGAATGGGTCTAGCTTTGGGGAAACTGGCAGAAGGGTCTGTGCCCGCTAGAGAACTCTCCCCCCTCCAGAGTCTGGAATTGAACTCAAAATTCCCAAGTCTCACCATTCCTCAGATTTTAGCAAATATCTGTGAAATACGCTGGCAAAGTGTCTCATCCCCTTTGTCATAAATATAAAGGGAAGGGTAACCACCTTTCTGTATACAGTACTATAAAATCCCTCCTAGCCAGAGGCAAAATCCTCTTACCTGTAAAGGGTTAAGAAGCTCAAGTAACCTGGCTGGCACCTAACCCAAAGGACCAATAAAGGGACAAGATACTTTCAAATCTTGGGAGGGGAGGAGGAGGCTTGTTTGTGCTCTTTGTTTTTGGTGGAAGTTCGCTCTTGGGGCTAAGAGAGACTGGACATCAATCCATGCTCTCCAAATCCTTCTGAACAAGTCTCTCAGATTTCAAACTTGTAAGTAACAGCCAGGCAAGCAGGAGCAGCGCCAGCTTTTTTGCCGCCCTTGGTGGCGGTGGCGGGAGAGGCTGCCGCCACCTAGGACCCCTGCCGCCAAAGAAGCGGCTGCAGAAGTGCCGCCGAGGACCCCGGCGGCCAAAGAAGCGGTCGCTGAGGACCCTGGCGGTCGAAATGCCACCCCTCAAATCCAGGCGCCCTAGGCGACCGCATAGGGTCGCCTAATGGTAGCGCCGGCCCTGCAGGCAAGGCGTATTGGTTTATCTTTGTTTTCTCTACTTGTGACTTTTCCCTTTGCTAGAGGGAGGTTTATCCCTGTTTTGTTGTAACTTTGAAACTAAGGCTAGAGGTGGTTCCTCTGTGCTCTTTGAATTTTCTGATACTCTGTAAGGTTAACTACCAGCCTAAGTTACAGAGGTGATTCTTTTACCTTTTTCTCTTTAAATAAAACCCTTCTTTTTAAGAACCTGACTGATTTTTCCATTGTTCTAAGATCCAAGGGTTTGGGTCTGTAGTCCCTTTGTAACCAATTGGTGAGGATATATGCTCAAGCCTCGCCAGGAAAAGGGGAGTAGGCTTGGGGGGAATATTTTGGGGGAATAGGACTCCAAGTGGTCCTTTCCCTGATCGTTTTTTAAATCACTTGTTGGTGGCAGCATTTACCTAATCCAATGTACAAGGGAACATTTGTGCACTGGGGAGTTTTTAACCTAAGCTGGTAGAAATAAGCTTAGGGAGCTTTCATGCAGGTCCCCACATCTGTACCCTAGAGTTCAGAGTGGGGAGGAAACCCTGACACCCTTCGCATGCAGGTCCACATAGAGGATTTATAGGAATGCAACCGGTTGGACTGGTTACCGAGGGGTGCATGGACATGTGACTTGCCCATGTGATCCCAAAACTCCATGGTAACATGATGTTACACAGGGAGTGGAAAAAGACTATAAAAGCCCTTGGGAGACCCTTCCATTTTGTCTTCAGCTGGCTAAAGAGAGAGACTCTCCACCCCCCAAGGACACACCTGAAAGAGACTGAACAAAGGACAAAGACAATAGGGGGGGGGGTGAGTGATTGCTGGACCCAGGCTAAGAGGAAGATAGCCTGTTTACTGGACCTAGTAAGGTTGTTATCTGTACACAGGGTGATTAGACATAGAACTGTGTGTTCTATTTTATTTTATTTAGTCATTCACTTTGTTCTGTCTGTCACTACTTGGAATCACTTAAATTTCTGTACTTATTAAAATCACTTTTTACTTATTAAGTTACCTGGAGTGCGAGTTGTTACCTAGGGAGGCAAACAGCTGTGCATATCTTTCTATCTTTGAAATAGAAGGCGAACTATTTATGAGTTTGCCCTGTATAAGCTTTATACAGGGTAAAACGGATTTATTAAGGGTTTGAACCTCCTTGGGAGTTGGGCACCTGGATGTCAAAGGCAAGAGCGCTTCCAGGAGCCTTACAGTTGTTAGTGGACTTGTTTCGGACCTGAGGGTCTGTGTTTGCAGCAGATCAGGGGAATCTGGCTCAAAACAGACAGGATTTGGGAGTCCCAAGCTGGAAAAGGCCTGGACGCAGGGGCAGAAGTAGCCTTGGCACACCAGGTGGCAGCACCAAGCAGGTCTCTGTGATCCCAACCCATCACAATAAGTATAGCATGGTTAAGAGGCTACGTGTGTGTCGACAGGGAGACAGCAGGGTGAAAGAGGAGAGATGATATGCACATGCTCGGTGGAGAAAATACTGTCATTTACGGTGTGTCTGCATGACACATAGTGCAAGGGGGCCTTTAGGTACTACCATAATAGGAAGGTTAAATATTAAAAACAACAATCCTGCACATGTGCTATGACAGAATAAATCCCCAGGTCAGACAGGTATCATGCAGGGGGACAGAGGAAAGAAAGCTATGCGTGGTAGGATGGAATTGGGCTCACAGTGATTAAACTGTGAAACAGCTCTCCAGGGAAGAGGCGAAAGCTCTCTTGCTTGGGAAAATTAAAAACGGATTGGATAAAGTGGTAGAAAATGTGGTGCAGAGAACAGTTCTGCACAAACTGGGTGACCTAATCATGTACTTAAAATCATTAACCCTCAGAACAGTCCCGTAAAACTGTAAGTATCGTTATCCCCATTGTGCAGATGGGGAAACTGAGGCACAGAGCGGTTAATGCCTATAGCCACACAGCGAGTCCATGGAGGTGCTAGCAACAGAACCCAGATCTTCTCATTCCTAGTCCCCACTAAAGGAGCTTTCACAGAGGGGCAGAGATGAAAGGAGCTGCCATGCCAGTTGGGTACAAGTGCCCCTGCTGCAGTGTTTTCAGCTCTTTTGCAGTCCCTGCTCCTTTCTGCCCTACAGTGTTGCAGTGAAGTTGCAGCACAGAAGGGTAGAGAGCATTCTAGAGCATCCTGTCCAGAGTCCATTGCCCATCCAGTGTGATAGCCCTGGATAAAAGGAGACTGTGACTGCCCACTGAAGGGCCAACCCACATGGGGACAGGATTGCGGAATGCACCTGAGCCTTTTTTACACAACCCTTAAAAATGAGACTATATGTGAACTGGAGTTTGTAACAAGGTCTCCACCTCTAGAGCATCCCCGCATGGCCTGGGACAGCCCTGCAAACAGCCTGCCTCAATTTCCCTCTGAGGTTTGCAGCAATAATTGGCACAGCACAAATCTTGAAAACAACATTCCCACTCTCTGGGCGCCTAGTTTGTTGAACCTAGTCCAGCAAAATGAGCCCCCTTTTCACCCAGGGTTTCAACAGCCCTCTTCCTGGGATTACTAAATCCGGGCCAGCCTGGCCCACAAACTCACCCCTTTAGATTAGGGTTTCACAGCCTTCCTTCTAGGCACTGTGGGTTGGCAGAGTTGTTCTTCCTTCCAGCAGCTCGTCTTGCTCAAGTTCCACTTCACTCAAAGCTTCTCCCTTAGCCACCCCGAGGTCTGATTGAGTCCCATGACCCACCGACCACATGAGCTTCATTGTCCCCTCCTGGGGAGGAGAGCTGGCTGTGTCCCAGGTGGAGCTGAAACCCGTCTCCCTTTAAAGGGCCAGCCGCCCTGTGACAGAATTCTTCTTGGGACACTTCCCTTTTGCACCCAAAGTGTGATAGCTTCATGACCCTCCCACCCCATCCTCCCATCCCCAGGCTACTCCTGGCCCGCTCAGATACTCAGCTAGCCCAACAGAGCTCAATGACAAATTTCCCATTGACTTCAGCGGGATCGGGATCAGGCCCTACGGCTTTTATTTTGAAAAAAACATGGAGTTGAAGCCCTTTGGCCTCTGCAATTGGAAGGTCAGGAGAGTGACAGTGGGATTGTTCCCACCCTCCTTCTCCCACAGATTGGTGACTGCAAGAGATAAAGCCCAAGCCAAGGCAAATAGATGTGTGTCCAAAGGGAGGGTCTGGCCACAGACTCCTGGGACTATGGGAAAGGAGTAGCCCAGGCTGAGTGGGAGACACATTCCAGTGTCACCTTTTATCTGATGGCTTAACATCTCCCCTTCCTGAGAGCTTTTCCGCTTGGCTCAGACCCAGATGCTCAAAGCTCTCAAGGGAGCAAATGCAGCTGAAGTTAAAACGGGGCGGGGGGGGGGGGGAGACAAAGCCACATGCTTCAGAGGCAAGTGAATGCACAAAGCAGGCTCTGAATGGTGGGGCTTTTCCTTCCTCTTTATACTAGTGGCAACCACCAGGCCCCCAAATAAGACTACACTCCTGATGTCCTGTGTTACAGACAGCAAGCTAGATAGTCAGAAAGTTCCACAATTGCTCTGGGCATCACAGTATTGTGACACTGTATCAGTGCATGAGGCAAAACAGCATCATCTCACACCACTGCAACGTGGTGGGAAGAGTGAAATATTGCCACGCTGCATTCTGTGATTATTTTGTCCCACAGGATAAATAAGCTCAAACCACTACAGCAACTAGTCCAACTGGTAAGAGGTAGGGTTATGGTCAGTATATGGTGCCAGAGGCTTCTTTCACCTCCATCATACCAGGTCCTTGGTTAGCCACTACCCATGGAGACCAGACAAATTCCCCAACAAGGAGCAGACCTGCAGAGGCCACGTTAGGTGGCTGGGAAGTGAAATGGCAAGACATGGGGTGGGCACTGGGAGACCAAACCTGTTTGAAACAAATCACAATTCCCATTGCAATTTGGCAAGAGACCTCAGCAGAGAGAGCAGCTGCAGAGCAGCCCTGAGCCAGCAGCGATTTCCGGCAGATACAACACTGCAGGAATACGGAATCCTGATAAGAAGCAGATGAGAAGCAGATGCAGCTTTCTGGGCATTGGCTGGAAGATGGCAAGGACAGCAGGCATGAAGGCAATACAAAACCAGACTGAGTCACACAGAGCCGGGTCACATCTAGTCTCTCTTTTTCCCCATCCCATCCCTGGCCGGTACAAGACTGTACCCTAAAGCCAATTCTCTAGCCCAGTTTGAAATGTCCCAAATGACAGGGCTTAATAATACTATTTGAACTGCAACAGTACCCGGAAGCCACATCCGAGATCAGAGCTCCATTGTGCTGGATGCTGGACAAACAACCGTAAGAGACAGTTCCGGCCCCAAAGACCTTACTATCTAAATAGATAAGGGAGTGACGGAACCAGGGCAAAGAGAAGAGGACTCACTTTCCCAGAGCAAAGACAGGGGAGCTGGTCATTGGCACAGCCAGGAATAGAAACCACATCTCCTGAGATGCCATCCAGCGCCTTATCCACTAAATCACACTGCTTTTCAGTCGTTTCCACTACACCCTTGTCTACTTCGCAGTCTAACAGATCTAAGATCTAACGGATAGGCAACGTCTTCTGACAGTCTACATTTTCCTTATTTAATCTCATCTCATTACTCTGTTACACTCCTCTTGAAGATCCAACTAAACAAGTCCTCTCCCTTCTTGGTGTTTGCAGTAGAGATGGGCTTGTACCAAGCCTGCATTTTGGAAATCCCCTCAGTCTCTAGGGAGTCCAGAGCCACATCTGGATTCAAACCTGTGACTCTGGACTTTCTCCAGTTTCCACCTTTCAAATACCTGGAAAGGAAGGTCCTCTGTAGGACTGTGCCTTTAACTGTCCTGCACTCTAGGGGGATACCAAAGACTTCAGCCAGCCAATTAGAAGTAAGCACTGATCCTTTCTCCATTTGCACTGTCTGTCCAGCTGGGGGCGCTGTGGAGGCCACGCTCAAAGGTGCCTGCTTGATTGTGTCTTAATTGAGCTGCTGTTGGCAGCTGTCTCCCAAATTCTGCTCTCATCCCTTCACCTTCATTCCTCTGCCAATCCTCTCTTCGTGCTCATGCAAACGCAGCAGGTTGCCTGCAAGTTGCTATAGTAACAAAACCTCACTCTTTTTTCTTAATGATAGACAGGTGCCAGGATAAATGAGTGGATAATCAACAAGAGGGGAGGAATTGGAGGCAGTGATATTGGCATCTCTATAGCTGTCACTGGATTCCCCGTGGGACGATGGCCCCATTAATGAGGAGCGATGGAATTTTTCGGCAGTGACACCTTAAGCAGCTGCGTCTCAGGACAGGGACAGTAGCTGGTAAACCAGGCATGGGTTGGAAGTTGAGTTGTTGTCACAGTAACGACTGGACATGTATCACTTCAAAGGCCTGGCCACAATATGAGTGCAACCAGATCCTGACACTAATCAGAAAACAGACAATCACGGATGTCTCTGCACAGCAGTCTTTTTCCAGAACACACCCATGATGGGCTATCTGTGTCTGTAGCAATGCATTCTGTGAAAATCCAGGTTCCTTTGCCTTAGTGCCTCAGGAGAGGATCACAGAATATCAGGGTTGGAAGGGACTTTAGGAGGTCATCTAGTCCAACCCCCTGCTCAAAGCAGGACCAATCCCCAATTTTTGCCCCAGATCCCTAAATGGCTCCCTCAAGGACTGAACTCACAACCCTGGGTTTAGCAGGCCAATGCTCAAACCACTGAGCTATCCCTCCCCCTCAAATAGGGATAGAGAGCCCAGAGGGCATTCACACAAACCAGTGCGGCATAGGGCAATGCACTATGGGAAGGAGGAGGACCGGTGCAACTGAGTTACATGGGCATGGGTAGGAAGCCCCGACGACACTACAAAATAACTCAACGTGCCCAAGAGGTTGCAGGAAGTTCACCTCATGCCACCTCAGCATTGGGGATGTTCAGGACACGACAGAAGTGCATCGGCAGAGCTGGGAGAAGGGGGACAGGGAAGAAGTTTCACCAGCACCTGCCTGGACATCTTTGACCCGCACCTGGCTCCCCGTGTCACTCTCCGCCCCCCCTTTTTCACAAGCACAGTCACCCACCCCCCCACCCCACGTCGACTCAGTCAGAACAGGCACCTCGTTGAGTGCGAGGTAGGCACAAGCACTTGGAGACTGGGTGCGCACGGCTCCCCGGCAGCTATTCCCCGGCGTGCGGCTCCCAGGGCTTTCTATTGCTTTTGACAAATTAGTATTTGAAGCAGTTGCTCTTTTATGTGGGCTTTACAGTCATTAGCACGTACAACTCGACATAAAACACTTTGGTGCGCGGGTTTTTTCTTCTTTTGCCTTTTAGATGACAGATGAAAATCCTTCTAATGAAAAGCTTGTTGGGTGGAGGAAGAAAAACACATACACACACACACAAGCCGGCTGAGCGTGGAAAGATGAAAACCTCCTTCAAGGTAATTAAATGATTATGTATCTTTTAAACCCAGCAGATAACAGATTTGTTATCTGGGGTAGCTTTTTGCTTTTCTTTTTTCCACACAAAGCTAAAATCCTTGCAAGGACCAGAACAAGATAGTGTTCATCTTACAGAGCAATGCAGCACAAAAGGAACCTTTATCCCATCAACTCAAGTACGTTACTCCTGGCTTACCATCAAGCCTTAAGACTCAACATGAGAATTGCCATGCTGGATCAGAGCAGATGCTCACCTACAGGAGGCAGCATTGCTCTAGTGGGTAGCAGCTCTGCTACTAACCAGCTATGTGCCCAAGGACAAATCACTTTGCCTCAGTTTCCCTTCCTACTCTTTGACTGTCTTGTCCATTTAGATTGTAAGATCTTTGTGCCTAGCACAGGGGCCACAATCTCAGTTGCGGTATCTAGGTGCTACTGTAATACAAATGATAGTCTCATATGCTGTCTCCAACACTGGCCGGTACCAGATGCTTTAGAGGAAGATGCAGGCCACCTAGCTGTGGAATAAACTACCTCTCTCCTTCTTCCTAAGGGATTCTTAAACCTCCTTGGCTTTTGTAAATGACTCCTTGGACAAAACAGTTTAGTATGTAAATCTCTGATCTGCTTCCTCATCTTCCGTCTCCTCCCCACACAATAAAATAACATCAACTCCTTTTATAAAGCCGGAACCCGCTTGGTATATTTCAAGCCAGCAGACTTAGCCTTCAAAAACCTGCTGTAAAAGGAAATTATGTGTCAGGGTGAAGTATTCCTGCCACAAATCACCCTGAGACATCGTCAACTCTATTTGATTGAGTTCAACACCATAATCATAAATACTCTTGTTTTATGGGCCCTACTGAAGTTCTTACCCAGAAGCAAACACGCCTCTTCCAATCAGCTTCAAAACAACTTTATTCATGCCCACTTTTCCAGCGCTGATTCACCAAACTCTTGCTTGGCTTAGGCATGAGATGCAGAGCCAAAGTCCTGACAGTGAACATCTGTCTGTCTGTGTAATTTTCAAAGCATATGCCACCAGAGTATCTAGGCACTTTCTGTGAGTAGGGTCAGTGCAGTATCCTGGCTGAATTCCAAGAGCCAATTCTGCACTCCTAAACCAAGCAAAGCTACTATTTGATTAAAGGGCCACAGCAGAGCCAGATTACCCATAGGCTAATAAGGCTATAGCCTTAGGCCCTCCTATTTTTAGGCCCTACTGAAGCCCTCCATTCCATACTGAAGTAACAGCTGAGCGACGGTAGCGGGGCCATCAGAAATTTTTTGTCTCATTAGATATTGCTTTGTACAAATTAATCCATCAAGATTGCGAATTCAATTTACGGTGGTTGTGATTTTGTTTCTGTGGGCTAAGTAAGTGTTTGTGGGGCCAAGCAATATTGAACTTCGTACCCAGTAGGCCCACACTGGACAACAGAAACTATGTCGAAGAAAGGAGGATGGTAGAAATTGAAGGAGGTCAAAGAAAGACAGCAACGACAAGATGCAGTGCTGAAAGGTTCTCTCTCCTAACGTTTTTTCCTCCTACTAAGGCTGGTGGTGAGGAAGTCCAGGCGAATACCAGCCCAAGTGAACCTGCTGTGCCTGATGAAAAGGAGCAGCCTCCTGTGACTTCTCTAGCTGCAGTCTCATCCCACTCCTCTGAAGGCTTTCCCAGTGACAGTAATACAAAAATATCCTTCTCCAGCGATCCAGGCGAGTGGGACATAACTTCTCAAAATCTCATTGCATATTGGACTGAGAAGCGCCCACAGAAATGCCAGAATCTAGATGCTGAGTTTTTCACTGACAAAGCGAGAGTACACCAATCAGAATCGTTATGTGACCAAATCAGTGTTTGAATATGTGATGTCTAACAAACAGATTGGCAAGCGAGAATGGCCCATCTATTCACCTTCTAAGGAGAAAGTGCACTGTTTTTATTGCCGCCTGTTTTCTGATACCAAAAAGTGGGGAATGTTCTGCAACGGCTTCAGTGATTGGAAGAATACTGCACACATTACCAGTCATGCAATGAGTGAGCAGCACACATTGTCAGTTAGCAGCTACCAGAATTGATACCCAAATGGAAAACCAGTTTTTGGAAGCTCGTGCTTATCGGAAGAATGTTCTCAGACGTGAGGTTGAAACCATAGTTTTTCTCGCTGAGCGTGGTCTGCCATTCTGTGATGAAACTGTTGGATCGAAACAAAATGGCAATTGCTTTGGCGTTCTAGAGCGTTCTAGAGCTAATCGCTAAGTTCGACCCTTTCTTAGCTCAGCACATCAATGAACACGCAAATCAGGGAAAAGGCCATACAGCTTCATCTACATGAGGCAGCAGGACAACGAATGTCATCTCCTGATCTGAGCTGCTTTTTGCCAGATGCTGGGTCCAAAGTGAAAGGCGATTGTGTCTGTGCCTCATTTGTAAACCAAGAGACTGAGATTTTTTCTCAAGCCACTTAGGAGAATACTGTAACTTTATGGGACTATCCTCTACCAAACGGGGTGACTGAGAGCGCAATTCACACAGCCAAACACAGGTAGGAACTGATCCCTTGTTTGGAGATGGTATATCTCAGAAACAAATAGGCTGAAGGTATGAAGCAGCCACCTAAACTGCTCGTTACTTGTTCATGTTTTGAGAGGCGAATTAGGCTACCAGCATCCTCTCTAGTTCTCAAAAGCAGGCGGGTGGGACTCCACCTAGATGGTACCAGTTTCAGAGGAAAGAACCATTTTCAATTAAACAGCACTGCCACCTACCAGTTTTCTTGACTGGGTAACTAGGAATTTGCATGTGGGTTGCAGCTTGAACAAAAGGATGGCCAAGGATCCAAACCACAGTGGCATCGCATTGCAGAAAGCAGAAACATGTGCAACAGAAAAAATTACCTATGAGATGAGTTGAGGCCCCACCTGATCCAGAGGTGAAAGATGGAAGAACTGGTGACAGGCCGGAGTGTTTCACAGTGGCCAATTCCTGATGATGCTTGATGCTGGGGAATAATAGCCATCTGGTTGGGAAAGACCTACCAGAAACACCAAACACTGGACTGACGGTCGGAACAGCTTGTCTTCCTGCCAAGTCCCCAGCAAGTTTCAAAGCAGACTAACAGTGAAGGAGGAGTCCCAACAGGCCAAGTACCGGCACTCTCCTGCCCATGAATATTTATGTCCTGCACAGTTGTCGCTGTAGTTCAAGATTGCGGCCTCCAGGATTGAACTGTCAACACACAGACATGCTAAAGAAGGAAGGGTGGCTTCAGAAGTGAGAGGGAGGAGGATGCAGTAAATGCGAGGAGGCCCAGCAAAAGGACTAGGGACAGACTGGCTGGGTCACAGACCAGGGTGCTATTCTATAGCCCCAGGAGATGCAAGGGTGTCATCTCAATATTGTCAATTGAAGGTTTTACACCTTATGAACCTTCACGGCTAGAGAAAAAAAATGTTACCCGTCAGCAGAGAACAGGGATTCCCAGCTTTCTGCTCAAGTTCAGCAACAGTCTCTGTGCCCGGTGAGTCATGAGATATCAGACCTTGTAATAGATACTAGTGCCTCCGGACAGGCAAAAAACAGGCCAGCTTAGGTCATTTACTAGCCAGGCCAGAACGCTTTCAGGCTTCTCCTCACCATGAATAATTAAGTGGCTTTCCGTGTGTATTCTCCGGAGCTCCACTCAGCTGTGACTGCTCACTGGGTTCCAGCCGGGCCGGGCGCTTTCAGTACAGCAGCTAGTTCTGTGCTAAGCCGTACGGCCCAATAAGCCCTGTCTTAGGCAAGGGGCACTGAGGCCCAACCTCGCCTTCCATGGGCTGGGCTGCTTACAGCATTGATGGACTGGGCCCTCGGTGTGGGAAATCAAGGCTCTCGGTAACCAGGAGCACAAGCCAAAAAGCCGCTTCCCTCCCTTCCCTCCCCCAGCCGTCCCCCTCACCTGTACAAGTGCATCCTATCTTTGCAGGCCCCTTGGCGTCGGGAGCCAGGAAGCCCGCTTGTAGGTGAGCAGTGGCAGCTGTAATGGCTTTCATCACTAACACGCCCTGCGTTTCTGTCTTACATTCGGACGCAGGCCTCCCAGTCAAGCCTGGGAAAGGATGACAACACCTGATGTATCCACAGCGCCTGTTCCGCCATGCGTGGCAGGGACAACCGCTCAGCCAGGGAGAGCTCTTGGCTCGGCTCAGAAATGCGGGCCCTCGGATGCAGACAGCGAGCCGTACCGCACCGCCTGGCTGCAAGCACCTCTGCGCTTGACGCCCTGACAGTTTGAGAACGGACCCAAACGCAGAGCAAGCTCCGGCGATGACAGCCCTATAAAGCAGAACCAGACTGCTCCCCCGATCGAACAAGCTGTTCTTTTGTCCCGCCAGCTCTCCGGTGGTAGCACTTGGATCACCTCGCCTCTATTCCTGGCAGCTGGCTTCGGCCGTCAGACATTGCAGAAAATACCTGCGTGCGACCAGTTACGGTGCTGAGGGATTGGGGTAGCCAGACAGCCTGCTGGGGTTAAGTTCTTTGGCTTTCAGAGATACTGGCCCATATCAGCAGGTGTCCAGCACACAGAGCAGCAGGGACCGGGCTCAGCAGAGTGAGAGGAGAGTAGGAAGAGGCAGCAAAGTGAGGAAGGGAAGGGGAAGGTGAGTTGAGGGGAGCATGAGAGTGAGGGGGTAGGAGGGGCAGGAATGGAGGAGGGGCAGTGGCAGAGAGGATGTTGCAGTGAGAGGGTGAAAGAAAGGAGCAGAAATGGGGGAGGCAGAGGAGCAGGGAGGGGGTTGCAATGAGGGGTTGGAAGGAGCAAGATGGGGGAGGGGAAGGTACAGGGAGGGTGTTGCGGTGAGGGGGTGGAAGGGACAGGAATGGGGGCTGGGAAGGAGCAGGGAAGGATATTGCAGTGAGGGGGTATAAGGAGCAGGAATGGGGGAGGGGGAGGGGCAATGAGGGTGTTGCAGTGAGGGTGTGTAAGGATCGGTGAGGGGGAGGAGCAGGGAGGGTGTTGCAGTGACAGGGAGAAGGGGCAGGAATGGGGGAAGGGAGGGGCAGGGAGAGTGTGGCAGTGACAGGGTAGAAGGGGTGGGAATGGAGGAGGGGGAGGGAGGGTGTTGCAGTGAGGGGGTAGAAGGGACAGGAATGGGGGAGGGTTGGGGAAGGTGTTGCAGTGACAGGGAGAAGGGGCAGGAATGGGGGAGGGGGAGGGTTGGGGAGGGTGTTGCAGTGAGGGGGTGGAAGGGGCAGGAATGGGGGAGGGGCAGGGGCAGGGGCAGGGAGGGTGTTGCAGTGAGGGGGTGGAAGGGACAGGAATGGGGGAGGGGGAGGGAGGGTGTTGCAGTGACAGGGTAGAAGGGGCAGGAATGGGTGACAGGGAAAGGAGGCAGTTTGTTGGTTTCAGTCAGACATGAGCATTGCCCTGCTCCCGAACCCTCTGTACAGGCCGCCCCCCAGTGCCCCTTCCTACCTCTGGCAGCTTGACTCGCCCTTCCTGGAAGGAGCAGGAAAGGGGGTCGTGGGTGCAGACGTGGCGATACTTGCACCAGTGACACCGGTAGGGGCTCTCCACACAGGACAGACACCTGGGGACAGAGAGAGAAGATCTCACTAAACCCAGCCCGCCCTCAAGAACCGAGGGAGTGCGCACAGTCCCCTTTCAAGGGGTCCCACCCCTGCCCTAGGACTCAGAGGGGAGCACAGTCTCCATGCCCCACTCAGTCCTTGGGCTATCTGTTGAGGCTGTCAATAAGGAAACGGGTTCATGCACATGCCGGTTATGACGGTGTTTTTGGTCAGTGGCAGTGAGCAGAATGGGCCCTGCCAACGCTGTTGTGAATCAGATACGTTAGGCCTGATTCCAAAAACACATCAGTAAACCCAGAGTAACTCCGGAGAGGTCAACAGCGGTACACGGGTATCACACCCAGTGTCAGAGAACAGAATTAGGCCCATTATGACCCTTATCTGCCTGTATAAAATGGCTCTGAATGCACCTGTCCATGTCAGCTTTCCTGACCCACTTTCCAAGAGGAACAGGGTCCAACGCTCTGGTGAGCACAGGGTTAATTCTGCTCCACTCCCCTCTGCCCTGGCACAGGTGGGCGGGGGGAGGGCTATCAGAAAAGCTACTCAGGAGGCAGAGGGGCGAGAATGCCTTTGGGAAGGACAAGCTCATCACCCAGGGTCAAAGGACAGGCCAGCTTTTTGGTTTACTTTCCCCTTATGTTACCATCTCTTACTTTCTCAGGGGAAAGCCAGGCTGACTGCAGCTGCATATCCTTGCTCAGTTACCTCTACATCACTTCTTTGTGTCTTGTGTGGACTCACTAGGAACTGAACTGAGATCACTTTCCTCAGAGGGTAGGACTCTCAGTTGCTCCCTGCCAGAGCCGTAACTAGGAATTTCTGCGCCTGAGGCAGGGGCTCAGAAATTCCTAGTGGCTCTCCCCTCCGCCGAATTGCCACCGAAGCCTCAGGACCGGCGGACCTCCCGCAGGTAAGCGGAAGCGGCTTTGGTGGCAATTCGGCGGAGGGTATTATTAGCAGCTGCCGAAGCCGCCCCGGCTTACCTGCGAGAGGTCCGCCGGTCTCTTGGAGAAGGCACCCTCCGCCGAAATGCCGCCAAAGCCACGGGACCGCCGATCCTCTCGCAAGCAAGCAGAAGCGGCTTCGGCGGCTGCTAATAATACCCTCCGCCGAATTGCTGCCGAAGCCGCTTCCGCTTGCCTGTGGGAGGTCCGGTGGTCCCGCGGCTTCGGCGGCATTTCGGCAGAGGGTGCCTTCTCCAAAGAGACCAGAGGACTTCCCGCAGGTAAGCCAGGGCGGCTTCGGTGGCGGGGGAGGAGGGGGCGCCCCTGGCTGCAGGGTTTTGCACCCCTGCAAGCCGTGCATCCCGAGGCGAGTACCTCAGTGGCCTCGCCCTCGTTATGGCTCTGCTCCCTGCTCACATGTTCATCTGGCCAGGATGCCCAATGCAGCTCCCAACCCTGTATAAGGGAGGGTTTAAATGGTGCTACAGGGGGAGTTTCACTAGCACCGATGTGCCATTGAATCCTTTAAACATGTACATGTGAAAAATACCACCCAGCTGCATCAGACAGACAGGCAGACACCATTTCTCTGTCCTCTCTGAAATCTTGCTCTATGTCAATCCACCCTAAGCTCTGATGCTAGGAGCTGTTCTTTAAATTGGTAACAAGTGCTTACTCTGATAAATCAAATTAAAAATGGATAGAGTATTATAGTTTGTCAAGTCAGAAACCAAAACATGCCATAAATATTTAACACCCATCACTTTCTTTTCTTTTTTTTCCCTCCTACTGCTGTTTGTCAAAGCAGCGGGGACACGGAAATAGGATTTGCCTTTGCTTGTGAATCACTAATTATCGCCTCTTGGCACTTCCGGAGCCCTGTCTGGGAAAGATGATGGCCTGGGGATGGGGGCACAGCCCATCTGCCTTGCTCAGGAACAGAGCAATCTGCTGAAGAGAGGTCCCCCCTATGCCTTGGCATATGAATCCTACACACTCATCTCCTGAGCAGTGATGACTCTAGTCCCACATTAGATGTCCTAAAGGAGGAGGTCTCGGTGTGTCGGTCCAGACCACCCTGCCCTTCCCATACTGCTTAACAATATAGGAGTTCCAGCCAGATCCAAGATACACAGCAGGAGGATCCAGGATGAAAAAGGGGTTCTTGGTAGGAAAAGGTTATTCTATAGCAAATCAGCCTGTGGTACTCAGTCCAGTTCCTAGAGAACAGTGTCCACATCACACACAAAAACAAATCTATCATTAATTGGCCCTCTGTCCATTCAGGGCTCAATGCTGCCAACACTTAGTACCAAGCCTGTTGCTAACTAACTGGAGTGGTCCCAGTGATTGATGGCATGAGCAAGGATTGATAGAGCACAAGGGTGTGCAGGATCGGGCTCCACATGAATAGCCACTAAAGTCCACATGGCCATTTGCTGAGGTTGCGACTCAATTTCCACTCGGTCAATCAGACAAATCCCCAATGATGTGGTGTTTTGCCTGACGGGTGTCTGAGTACAAACCAAGTCAGCTCAAAGCCCATTACTAGGAAGTTTAATAAATTGTTTCCATATTGTCCTGCACGTTTCCAACAGCAGGAGGGTACCTTTCACCCAGCATAGGCTAATCTGTGGGACAGATGTTCTACCAAGCCCCAAGAGACACAACTTCAGGTCTCCTCGACACCTAAGTGGCTGTCTCTGTGCTACCTGGATCAGCCAGCGTTGACAGCTGGGATGGATTCAAAGCAGCACGATGAGGTTGTGGGAGGAAGATGCACATCGGGGAATACAAACTTACGAGTTGTGGACGCTGCAGTTGTAGAAGACAAAGCTGGTGCTGGCGAAGGTCATGCCTGTCTCTTTGGACTTGAGCTGGAGCTGGACAATGTGATGGTCTCCTGGGGAAAGAGTGTAAGGATCATGAGAGGTGACTGGAAAATAGTATTAATAACCAAATAAATCATTAATGGCCAGGTCAAAAATCTGCACCATCGCACGGCCCATCGCAATATGGCCAAAGGGGACCAACAAATTTTATGGCACAATTTTTAAGCCCCCAGCTTGGGATGTCTAGGGCTTGATTCTCAGAAGCATGGAGCACCTCCAGCTTCCTTGGGTTTGAATGGCGGGCTGGGTATTCCACAGTCAGGCCAAAAGTGTCTCAAGCCAGACGCCCAAAGATTGAAGCACCAAGAATCAGTGGCCACTTAAGAAAATGCTCTTATTATTCTGAATTTGTATCCCAGTAGCACCTAGACACCCTAATTCAGATCAGAAGCCTACACAGAGGTAGAGACAGTCCCTACCCCCAAAGAACCTACCCTCTAAACATGCAAGACAGAGGTGCGATTGGGAAGAGACACAGGCACAGAGTGGAAGTGACTTGTCCATGGTCACACTGAAAATAGAGCTCAGGCCTCCTGGCACCTAGTCCAGGGCTGTGTGTGTCTGAATTGAGTTGTTTGCCTAATTCAGATCGTAAGGTTCTGGAAGCAGGGTCTGCCTTTGTGCTTTGTATAGCATTACTCACACTGATCATGCTCGACAAATAACGACCATTCATAACACTGCTCTGTTGCCAACATCCCCTGCCTGTAGACTCTAGACCAGTGGTCCCCAAGGTGGTGCCCGTGGGCGCCATGGCGCCCGCCGGGGCATTTATGTGCACCCGCCTACTGACAAGGGAGCGCTTCTGCCGGACAACCCGCTGCTGAGGAGCGCGGCCGCTGGACAACCAGCTGCCGAAATATCTCCGAGAAGCGGCAACGCCAAGAAGCGTTGCCGCCGAAATGCCACTGCTTCTTGGCGGCATTTTGGCGGCGACACTTCTCGATGACGCCGCTTCTCGGCGGCATTTCGGCGGCTGGTCGTTCGGTGCCCGTCACACTCTTCTGGGAACATGAATGTGCTATTGCAACAGAAAGGTTGGGGACCACTGCTCTAGACTACTCCACGCAGGAGGCTGGACTTGATCTAATACAGCAGGGTCTTTTCCAGCCATGGCTTTTATAGGCTGGTCTACATTTTAAATGCTGCAGCAGAGCCACAGTAGTACTTCAGTGTAGACGCTACCTACACCGACAGGAAGGGTTCTTCTTTTGACACGAGTAATCCACCTTCCCAAGAGGCAGTAGCTAGGGCGATGGAAGAATTCTTCCATAGACCTAGCACTGTCTACACCACGGGTTAGGTCGGCTTAACTATGCCGCTCAGGGAGGTGGATTTTTCACACCGTGAGCGAAAGTTATACTGACCTAATTTCCTAGAGTAGCCCAGTCGTAAGACTGGACTTCAAATTGCTGACAAATGTTAACTAACCTAAGCCTCTCAATACCTCTGTGAGGGAGGGAAGGGAGAAATAGGGATCATTCCACCCGCCACTGAAATGCAGCTGCTTCTGGAGTGGAATGTAGCCGCTGTTAACAATACTACGCACCGCTGCATGAATAATAAACTTCAGTAGACAGAAGCCTGCAATGCCACATGGTGGTAGGAAATAAAGACAACGGGTAACATTTTCCAAAGCACCTAAGTAATTTACAAGCCTAAGTCCCATTTTCAAAAGTCACATATGCATTTGTGACTTAGGCTCCTTGGTCATTTATAGAGCCCTGTAAATCCATGGATATTTGCTTTATCTGCGTGGACCATTTTTGCAGATGGCGGATCGGATGCGGATACAAATTTTGTATCTGCGCAGGGCTCTAAATATAGGCTCTGAAAGGCAGGGAAGCAGCTTTCTGCAGCTCATAGCCTATGAGGCTGCTTCCCTGCCTTCCAGAGCCTATATCTCCCCCACAGAGAAAGGGGAGGTGATAGATCAAGACAGGAAGCAAAATCCCCCATGCTCCTATCACGGCAGTTTAAGCAGCCAAGCAATTTAGGAAACCCCTCCTGACTTCATTGCCATTCCAGGTCAGTCGGAGAGGGAAGCCAGACTGAGAAGCAGCTGCCTCCCTCTCCAACAGACCTGATATGGCATAAATTAATCAATGGAGAGCACCTTTGCCCCCCCTCCTGTACCCCTAATCCCTGCATCCCCCTCCTGCACCCACATGGGGAAACTGACCTGGAATCACAGAGCACCTGTCTTTGCTCCTCACTCCTCTGCACATAACCCCCACCTAGGAGGATAACCTGCCAAGCCGAGAGGTGCCAGGGCTCAGCCCTGGCAAACCCTGACAAAAATTAAGCACTGTAGCCCAGCGATTGTATTCCCCTTGCATGCTTCCACGGGGAGAACAGTGGCTGGTGCAAAGAAACTGGGATTGGTGAGCTCTAAGTATGATGACTTAATAAATCACAAGCTAAATAGGCCACAGACTTTTTTATTTCATAGCTCAGTTCATGATTTTGAAGCATTTTTGAGGTGAGATGTTTATTTTATTATTTTTAATGTAAAAAGCTATGTGTTCTGAGGCCTGTTGTATAATCAGATTGATGTTTAAAATAACAATAACAATAATAATAGTATGCACATTTATTAAGCCATATAGCTTTCTTATACAGTACACAACACATGCACACAGACACTCCAGGTAGCATGCTGCTGTGGGTGTGGTGCGTATGTGGATACAGATAAAAGATGAAGTGTGGATCACGGGGCGGATACAAGTTGATTCCTGCGGCCGTGGATTGGATTCAGATCCACATTTCTGTATCCGTGCAGGGCTCTAGTCATTTAGGTGTTTTGGAAAACATTATCCAATGTAATTTTTAGCTGTATGTGTTATCACATCATCAGGCTGTCAGCTTCCACAATGATGGGTAGGTTGGGGTGGCGGGGAAGAGACACAGAGAGATCACATCTGGAATAGCGCATCCAATTCTGGGCACCTCAGCCTCAGAACAGATCCCTCAAATTGAAAGATATTTGGAGAATCAGAGAATCAGAGAAGATTAAGTTTGGAAGAGACCTCAGGAGGTCATCTAGTCCAACTCCCTGCTCAAAGCAGGACCAACCCCAATGAAGAGCAATGAAAACTCACAAGAAAAGATTTGAGAGGATTAAATATGTATGGCTTGGCCAAGCAATGACTAAGGACTGTCCCTCTAGATTTTTAAACTACACGGCATCACTGTGGTATCAGAGCATGGCATTTCCTAACCCCTGTACGTTTTTGAAATTTAGACATGCTGTGGTTGAACTGGTTAGGGTAGTCCAAGGAGACAGCTAGGAATAATGGGCCAGATCTGGATGTCGTCACACAGGCAAACCTCCCAATGATGTCAGCAGGAGCTATGTCTGAGTAAGGACCCCAGTATTAGGCCTGATAAGTAGGAATTGAGCAAAGGAAAATGTAGGTAGATTGGGCCTGACCCCTGAAGTCCTTACTTCAAGAAGCTCAGTCAATGGGAGTAAAATCTAAGATAAGAGCACCAATATAAGGAAAGATTTCAAGGTCTCTTTTAGACGGTGGATCCTTCTCAGTGATGGGAGCCCCATCTCTTGGGTCATTTAAAATCAGCCTGGGAAAAGTTTACCGTTGGGAATATTCTTTCATAGGCCAATGGGGGAGCTGGACTGGCTGGGGCTGGCGAGGTCTTTTCCATCTCTTACTAATCAGAGTCTATGATAATTCAGGCCAACAAGTGAGAGGCTGAGAGCGGAGAGGAGGAGGGAGCGATGTTAGTGTGGAGCTAATCGGAATAAGGAGGACATGAACATTGGATGCTACAGCAATGGTGCTTCATTCTGCAGGCTGAGGGGGTCACAACATGCCCCCAGGAGGGGAGGCCGGGTGGATTGCAGGATGACTGACTGGCCTGCTCAGTGTTGTGGTGTCACAGGAACGGAAGGGCACACCTGCTCTCCATTGCTGGGGACTCATTTTCCGGGTGAACGTTCTGCCCCCATTGATTTCCGCTGCTTGCTGCTAACGGCTGTGAGCATGTTGGCCTGGGCGGGGTGAGTGTGCAGGGGGCACATGTGACCCAACGGGGGCACGGGGCTACATTCACAGGCGACGAGTGAGTGGTATAAGTTAGACTCCCTTACAGACAGGCCCTCCTAGAGCTACTGACACCTGCTCTGCTGAGGTGGGGTGAACTCAGGGAACAGCCTGCTGGGGGTTCTCCTGTGAACATCACACTGTGCTGAGTCCCAGAGGGGGTGCCCTCTGTGAATATGCTGAGGGGAATGTGGGCACCAAGGACAATACCCGTGTGAACAGCATCCCCGGGGGCTGGGAGGGACTGCTGAGTTCCCCAGGGGATTGCTATGCTCAGGTGTATGTTGAATATTTAGGGGGTTCCCCTGGGAATACCATATTGGGGGCTCAATACCATGCTGAAGTCTCTCTCCTCTTTCCCCCACCTAACCACATATCTTCACTTCCTTCCAAGCTTCTCTCCACTGAGCATGCTCTCCCAGAGCAGCCTCCACGCACCACTCCCATCCCATAGGGAGCATCCACGGCTCACAGGCTGCCAGCCCCTCATCCACAGCAGACATCGAGCCTCCCTTGGAGCTGACCCCTCCCCCCATTATCCAGCTCCCAAATCCACCCACTCCTTTTCTCACTCCTCACCTAGCCCCATCCTCCATCCATGCCACATCATTAACCCTTTCTGCCTCTCCACCAACTCCAACCCCCGCTTACCTCCCCGTCGGCTCCCTTGGGCCCGTCAGCAGCGGATGTTATATGGGTGAAGTCACTGCAATAATTTGATGATGAAGGAGCCCATGTTTAATTCAAGGCTTTGACCTGGCTGGCCCTTCCACCTCTATTATTTCCCTCCTCACCGGAAAGATGCATTAATCAATCAGGCCAAAGCAAGTTTGACAATTCATCTCCACACGCGCAAGTACACACACACACTCCTGAATACATTGTGCCACCAACTCTCAACTCTGCTGCCCATCTGCTGCCGATGGCTTTGACAGCTCTGTTAACAACTTTGCCAGTGCCTGGGGTATATTTAAAAAGCTGCTCTGGGGACTGGCTGCCTCCGGGGGTTGGGAACAAGCTCTGGAACCTCCCACCCCTCTCTTCAATCCACCCTCTGGCAGTCTGCGCCAAAGGGCCGTATTGTCAGAGGTGCAGAACGCCAGCCGTTGACGGTGATGGGAGCTGCGGGAACTTCTCTGAAAATCAGACTCCAGAAGTGCCCCTTTTTCTCCGTCACTCTAGTGTCACTCCTTTCGTTCGCTTGTGGGTCTGAGCCGGGTCCCTAATGGACAACGGTCCACACCAGAGAAGTCCCCATCGCAAGCTCCACTAACTAGCATCCTTCTTGGTAGGCTAGTCAACTGCAGGCAAGGATTGAGTGGGCAGTGGAGATGGGAACTGCCTTCTGACTCCTTAGGGGCGACCAGCTTACTCCAGAATTGAAGCCCATGTGGGGAGAGCTTGTGGGCCTCTAAGCATTTTCACTGGGATTATATTCACCACTGGAGTTCACAAATAATACAGAGAACCAGAATGGCAGCTTCTCCCTGCACCTGCCCACCTGCCTGTGACCCAATTTAAGGCCTTGGGGGAAGCCTAGCAGCATGGGCACATCTTACAGTGTCTTGCTGGGCAGCTAGGGGGAGCTAGAGCCCTACATGCACCTGAAATACTGTGTTCAGTTCTGAGTGCCCCATTGCACAGGGCTGCGGACAAACTGGAGACAACTGAGGGAAGAGAAACCACATGGATCGGGGGCTGGCATGGAAGGATAAGCACATCTGGTTTGGGCAAGGGGCTATTATGGGAAAGGGACAGGATAACGGATTGCAAATACCTGAAGGGTGTAAAAGCCAGAGAGGAAGAGACTGATTTAGGGAGCTGCACGCAGAGATGTAACTAGGGAGGAGCGTGATTAAATTAAGGAGGGAATCATTCCGGCAGAATAGCTGGATAAACTACCTGACACTGAGATGTACTGGACTGGGATGCGAGGCCCATCATTTGAGATGTACAAGACTGGACTGGACAAAATGGTCGTAAACATGCTGTTGCTACACTGGCAGCATTAGGGCCCATACAGACACGTGCACAGCCAATAACATGCTGTTCTCCCAGCTGCTGTGCTCTCCCCAACCGGTGGGAGGGAAGCAGTGCACCCACCCCAGGGTTCACGTAGAGAAGGCCTGAGACACTCACCATTCTCCATGATGATTTGGGGCACCTCCTTGGCAGCCGGGGAGATGCACTGGATCTGGTTCCCCACCACCAAGCCATCCATCTCGGAAAGGTCCTCGAAGGTGCAGTTGACCCCTGCTGACAACTCGGGGACGTTGTAGGTCTCCAAGACCAGCTGCAAGCAAAGGGGGCGGGGGGAGAGAGAAAGAGAGCGCTGAGCTCAGCAATGGACAGACGAGGCCAGCCGAAGAGAATTACACTGGAGAGGTTGGACAAAGAGCCTCTTGCTAGATAAAGGATCCTCCTTCAACAGAAAGCAGCGACTCTGGGGAGGGAGGGGATGGAATGCAGATGTAAACACAAGTGGCGGGTGGCTATGCAGGGGCGGTGGCTGCTGCTTCACCGTGCAGGGTGAGTTCAGGTCGGGTCAGTGGCGTGGAGTGCTCGACATCGGTCATGCAGGTGTAATATCGGCGAGGGCGTCTTTGGACTAGGCTGTGAAGACTGGGGCTTGCTGGCACAAGGTTTCTGAGGAAGGTGACTATTACTCACAAGAGGCACTCTGCGGACTACAGAGAAACTGTAGCACTCCAGCCTAACTCTCTACGCCTCCTCTCCTAGCATCACCAGCAGAGGGAGCTCTCTGTCACCAACAAGTTCCTGTGTATAGAGAGTCTAGTTACAGCCTTCAGTAAGCCACCAGCATCCGCTCCCTCTAGTGGGCCGGCTGAATTACTTCACCTTTACAAGCAGCTCAGAAATGCCAGCCCCATTTGATCACTTGGTTCCAGGCGCAGCAGGCCCTGAGGTCACATGTGTTGGGGCATTAGCATCGTAAATAAAAGGACAGGTAGGAGCTCTGTCGCTGTGCGGCACTCTGGAATCCCTGATGCCCACTGGCCTTGCCACTAATATAGTGTGATGAAATAAACAAATCGAACAGCTGGTTTCCAGGACGTTCACGTTCTCACAAAGCATCACTGGGTTTCTTACCATTTGGAACGGAAGATCCATTTTACATGAGGTCCCGCTTATGATTCTAATTATAACTCTGCTCTTAGTCAGCTGCATCCACCCCACCATCCCCACGTGCCATGGTAACAAACCGTGGCCACAAATATATAGATACCAACAGTGGCAGAAGGGGACTTCCACACCAGTAGCACAAGCCCCCTGCCAGTGACCTAAAGGCGTTACTCCGCTCAAGGGTAGTAAATACCAGAGCCTTATCCTTGCTGGGGCCAGCCACTAGAGGGAGACATGATCACATGTGCGCAACCAGTGTAATACATGCTCCCCCATTACATAAGCTAGCTCTGAGCATGAGGTCCGTGAGAGTTTAAGTCTCATCTGAGATGCCAGTCACTGACAGGAGACCCAATCACATGCAGGGGGAGTGCAGCTACGGGCATGATGGACATGTCCCTCTGCCCATCCATGAAGCAGCAGATGGAGGGAGCAAAAACCCCACTCCTTGCCTTCCCATGGTATGATCTTATCACCCAGTGAGGTGCATTATGGGAGTCGTGTGCCTTCCCCTAAGGCATCCAGCATTAACCACCTCAGAGACAGCAAGGGCACAGAGGAGAGGGACCATTGGTCTGAGCAGTCTTGCAATTCACCTGTAAACTCATTGCCTGGCAGGGAAGCAGTTTGTTCCTGCCAACTTATGGGAGGGGAGAGGGAGAAGCCCTGAGGACTGGGATAGGCTTGTCCCCGGGACAACACAGAGTGCTTCTATTGAATGGCTCCACCTCCGTCACTTCCTCCCTCCCACCAACGCACCAGGGCCAGCAGCGGAGGGGAATCCTGGAGCTCTCACCAGGCCGCTGCCCCAGCCAGGGAACTTGCTCACAAGTGTATAAAATGCAGAATGCAGATGTGTCCCTTCTCCGAGCACAGTCACCAAGGAAAAGGCCTGAAAAGCTTGGGCACAAATGTGATGAGCCTGGAGCTGCCACCAATGAACAAAAGCTCCTGCTTTGGCGCCCCTGCAGTGGGTAGAGAATGTCCCCTCTCCAGCACCCTTCTCCTCTCACCCAGTCCATGAGCAGCAGCCTAGGACTGAGCCAGACCCAGATGTGACTCCCAAGTCCCTGGGTACCTCTGCTGCCAAAGAAGAGTCCGCGTTGCCATGTGGACAATACCTTCCATAGGCCTAAGCACAGGCTGAACAAACAGGCACATTCCCTACCCTCACGTCAGGGAAGAACTTGGCATGATCGCAGAAGAGCTCTCCCCTAACCAGAACTGCCCAAAACTCAGTGTAGTCTCCATGACCCAATCAGTCTTTGACTTGTGCTAGGGTTTGCCAAGAAACCATCTGAGATGGTGGTTACTGTGCTGTGGACACCAGTCCATTAGGAGCTGACTGAGACCCAACAACTCAGTTCATATGGGCCGTCACACAGCAATATGCTGAGGACAACCATAGCTCTGGGCTGACTCGCACCACCAGGGGGACTCAATCACCCTGAGCCAGTCTTTATCCTAACATAGGAGAATTCAAAGACTACTGAGAGAATTAAAAATAAAAAGCTGCACTCCCAGAAGAACAATTTACAATGTGTCTGATCACTTTTGTCGGATGCCTGGGAAGGTTTAAGTCACAGGAAAGGTAAGAGGCAGAAACAAAACCACAAGGACAGGACATACAGGCTTAAAAAATAGGCCTCAAACACCCTAGCCTAAATACCTGAGAGATGGCCAACTACTGGACCTTGACCACTCCACTGAGCCTACAAAGAATGGGGAGCTACTGACTGGCTCAAAGGAACACTGAAGGGAGATAGAGCTTTTCATTTCTAGGCCGTGAGTTCAAATCCAGCCCACATCCATATGGCCAGAAAGAGTTACCATGTGGCAGCTGCTCAGTGGTCTGTATGAAATAGGCCCCAGTTCAGTTCAGTTCCTGGTGGGCACTTGTCCACAACACAAAAACACCAACCGAAGGGGCACTGCTATCAGGTACCATAGACAGGTTGGAAACTGAATAGGTCCTTTACAATGAACTCACTTCTTGTCCCTAGAAAAGGCCTTTCCAAAAGGAACAGTAACACTCATTGCTCCATTGGCATCGTAGCTGTCCTGCAGTGCCAAAGGCTGCCTTTAATAGCTCTCTGCCCCAGATAGGGTGACCAGATATCCCGATTTTATAGGGACAGTCCTGATTTTGGGGTCTTTTTCCTATATAGGCTCCTATTACCCCCCCACCCCCGTCCCGATTTTTCACACTTGCTGTCTGGTCACCCTAGCCCCAGAGGCCAAATCTAGTGCCGAGGAAGAGAGAGGGTTGAATGTAGCAAAACATAAACCCTGGCAGAGATGGGCTGCAAGCTGCTATTTCTAGGGTCCCCATACCTCTGCTCTGGGTGTTCAGTGTTGAAACTGTACCATGCCTGGGTGCTTTGGTAGTTCGAGAAAGAGACCCTGGTCCATGAAGTGAAGGGAAATTAGAGTATAGGAAATGGTCCTAGCACGCCTCCCCACTGCAGTTCTAGAAGCTGAATTCTAACATGGCCAATGCCGATTGCCCATATTTTGCACATGGCTATAAATTCCAATATCTTTGGTGTCTGAGGTAAAGAAGTTGGCTGCAATGGGTAAGCGTTCCTCTTCGATGGAGCTGTGGTTCCTCTTCAGAACTGCATTCAATGGATGAACTGGAAAAAATAGTTCCTAACCTTTTGTAACTGTTGTTCTTCAGGATGTGTTGTACACATCCATTTCGCTCGTGGTGTGCGCCCACCCCACGCACAGTCATGGGAAATTTTTCCCTCAGCGGTACCTGTCGGGGAAGCTCGAGTGCCCTCTATTGCCATGTGCCCGTGCATGCTGGTATAAAGGGCCCAGCCGTCCCTGAGCTCTCTCAGTTCCTTCTTGCTGGACAACTCCGATGCAGAGGGGTAGGAAGGTGGGTGATGGAATGGACACATGCAACACACCTCCAAGAACAACAGTTATGCAAGATCAGTCACTTCTCTGAGTGATTGCTCATGTGCATTCCATTGGAGGTGACTCATAAAGTAGGAGGAGGGAGCGGCGTTCATGTGCATACAGACTGGAGTAAAACTCATCCAAATTTAGCATCATCTCTGGAATATCAAATAACACCATAATAGGATACAAAGGTGTGAAGGCCGCTCTACAGATCTCCTGGATAGGGACTGGTGCCAGGAATACTGCCGAGGCCGCTTGCAATCTTGTGGGATGTGCCATCACTTTGCTTGGCAGGGAAATACCTGCTGAATCCCACACAAATGCAGGAAGTTATCCAAGATGGAATTCTTTGCGAAGAGACCAGGAGATCCTTCATTCTGTCTGCTATGGCCTCAAACAACTGAGTTGACAAACAAAACTGTTTAGTCCTGTCTATGTAGAATGCTAGAACCCTTCTAACATCTCATGTGTGCTGATGTTGCTCCTCTCTATTGGCATGTGGCTTTGGGTAAAAACGTAGGTAAGTAAATTGACTGATGAATATGAAAATTAGATACCACTTTGGAGAGAAATCTTGGATGGGGGTGCAAGTACACTTTATCCTTAAAAGAGATTGTACAGGGCGGTTTGGATGTCAGAGCACACAGTTCAGAGATAGGTGCAGTAAGAAACATGTTGCTAGAGGCTAAAATGGTGACCCCATGACCTTCAATAAAATTAGGTTCAAGTCCCTGGGAAGGTTTTTTTTTCCACTGCATGCATCCAACGAAGTGGGTATTCACCCACGAAAGCTTATGCTCCAATACGTCTGTTAGTCTATAAGGTGCCACCGGACTCTTTGTCACTTCTACAGATCCAGACTCACACGGCAACCCCTCTGATACTTGACAGGGAAGGATAGGTCCCCTTATTTGAGGGTGCAATCTTTCTGGGCCCTTCACAAATCTGATTGTCATATCATTAGAGCACATAGAACAGTTATTCACATGAGGATGAAAAGCTGATATGCTGCCAGGTGGACCTTGATAGAAGATATTACTAACGCTTGCTATTGTAGGTGCAATAGATAGTTCAGGATATGCTGGATAGAGGACTGCATTGGCTAGGCTCCAGACTGACCAGACCAAATAGAAAAACGCCTCCATTTTGGCATGTAAGCAGCTCTGCTAGAAGGCTTTGTGCTATTAACAAGACATAGTGAACTTGCTTCGAGCAAGATTCTTCTCTAGCAGTTAGCCATGGAGCCTCCGGGCCGTTAAATGAAGGGCCCGCAGGTTAGAGTAGTGCAGTCGACCATGATCTTGGGAGAGCAAGTCCAGGTGCAACGGGAGCAAAATTGGAGCCTCCACTGACAGATCCAGTAGAATGGAAAACTAGTGCTGTCAAGGCCATGCTGGGGCTATTAATATAATCCAGGCCTGGTCCACTTCATCGTTCTCAGCACTCTGTGTGGGATTGGAGGAAAAGCGTAATAGAACTTTTTCCTCCACGGTAGCAGGAAACTGTCTGTGATGAACTGGGACTATGGCCTTGTGGGGAGCAAAATTATTGGCATTTCCTGTTGTCCTTGGCTGCAAAAGGTCTATCTGGGGAGTCCTCCACTGCTGGAAAATGCATCTGGCAACATCCAGGTGGAAAGACTCCTCATGGTGACTCATAAATGATCTGCTTAGATGGTCCACCAGCTCATTCCGCACCCGGGAAGGCCTCAAGGTCGATTGAATTGGCAATGCAAAAGTTCCAGAGATGAACTGCTTCCTGGCAAAGCAGGGAAGAGCGAGCTCCCCCGGGCCTGTTGAGTAGTGGCGTAGCCAGGTTTAGAGCACAGGGAGAGCTAAAAAAAGGCGCCGGGAGCAACAAAAAAAAAATGCTCCGCTCTGGCTGGCTGCAGCGTAGGAGCAAAAGGCGTCAGAGCACAAAAAAGGTGCTGCTTCTGCTCAGTGGGGGAGCGGCCGCTCCCCCTGCGCCCTCCCTGGCTACGCTACTGCTGTTGAGGTAAAACTTGGCTTCCATGTTGTCTGGGAGAACAAACAGCCTTTTTCCCTTGATGGGCAGCAGGAAGGTCTGACAGGCTAGGCAGACTGCCCTTAGCTTCCTGACTTTGATATGAAGAGAGAGATTCCTTGAGGACCCCAAACCTTGATTTCAGAGGGGGCCCAGATGAGCCCCTCCCCCGCCCCAAGGCAGATGTGTCCATCACCAGTGTCTGCGAAGCCTGATGGTGGACAAAGGGAATGCCCACACAAACATTGAGTGAATCAGTGCACCAATCTAGTGAAGTGAGAACCCACAAGGGCACAGTGAGTACAGTGTTCAGATAGTGCCAACTTGGTGATTAAATGGAGGCCAGTCAACTCTGAAGAGTCCTGAGGTGCAGCCTGGCATGCTGGACTACCTATGTTCATGACACCATATGCTCCAAGTGCCTCACACCATTTCGAGATGGTGTGATTGGATGAACCTTGAAATCTGTCACAAGACAGCAAATTGTTTCGAATCTTACATCTGGAAGGAATGCTTTGGCTTGAGTAGAGTCCAGCACTGATCCTATAAACTCTATCCTCAGAACTGGACAAAGAGTAGACTTGTCTGAGTTGATCAGTAGACCCACAGCTTTGAAGGTTGACTGGATGAGTTGATACTAGAAAGAAAGTGACCCCTGGACCAGACCTCCAGGTAAGCCAGTCGTCAAGGTAAGGGCAGACTCTGTGCTCTTAGTCTCCTCAGGAAAGCAGCTACCACTGCCACACATTTTGTGAAAACCCAAGGAGCTGCTGACGGGCTGAAAGGCAGCAACGTGAACTGGTAATGAAAGTGCTTTAGTACGAACCTGAGAAACTTTCTGTGACCTTGACAAATTGCCACATTAAAGTTGATGTCTCTTAAATCAAGGGCAGTGTATCAGTCTCCAGGATCCAGGGAGGGGATTATGGAAGCCAGGGTGACCATGCAAAACTTTATCCCACACCTCTCCAAGGACACAGAACAGGAACGTCTCATGTATGACCTGGAAACAGGGGGGAATCCCACAGATTCCAAAAAGGCCACTGGACAGGTGGTGGCAGTGACCCCTGGCCACTCACTCGATGGTACTCCCACCGAAGGTTCCCTATTAGGGTAGTAGTGCCTTGGAGGAGAGTAGCAAGAGTGGCTCCGAGAGTAGGAAACGGGAGCCAATCTCCGATTCAAAGGACCAAGGAGGGGCCACTCCCAACAGTGCCAGAGACCGATGCCTCATCAAAGAAGGACGCAGTGCAGCCAACGTTGCAGGCTCCCCCTTAAGCGGTACCGACGGACATGCAGTTTGAGGCAACTGAGGCTGACACAGCACTGAGTGCTGCACCGATGTTGCTGGTGCCCCTCTGTCTGAGATGGTCTCGGGACAGATGTAGAAGGTGCTCCCTCAAGCCCCAGACTCAATGATACTTGCCTTGGTGCCTGAGTCAACAGTGCTGGCTTCTGCGGTGCCACAGAAGAGGAGAGTTTACGTTTCAGCTGCACTCTACTCTTATTCCCACGCTTCTCTGTCTTTCCTTGTCTGAGGCTTAAGGACTTTGCAGATTTGGCAATGATCCTGAATACTAGCTTCCCCTAAAAACTTCAAGTAACTTGAGTGTGGGTCACTCACGGGCATTGGCCTACTGCAAGAGATGCAGGGCTTGAAGCCCAGTGAGTGAGGCACCCCTTGGTACTGACTAACGGAAAAAGCCCCTAACTGGGCCAAAACCAAAAACTTACACTGTCTACAGTGTTAACTAAGACGCTAGGAATCTAGAAACCTATCTGCAATTAATTTACAATGAACACACTGAGAGCACCTGCTAAGATAAGGTAAGCCAAGCAATTCCAACGACCGCCACAGGCAGTTAGAAGGGACCGAGAGGTTTCGGGGGTGGCTGGGCCCTTTATATTGGCACACAGTGGCACGCAGCAGCAGAGGGCGCTCAAGCCGCACCCACATTTGGGTACCACTGAGGGAAACATTTCTGATGACTGTGCGCGGGGCATGCGCACACCACAAGTGGAATGCACATGGGCAAACACTCGAATAAGAAAGCTCCCCTCCATGTTCCTAATCTGGACTTTGGAACTATCAAAGTGGAGAGCATCCTCCCTGGGTGAGACCCCAGCATATGTCAGGGAGCCTCCAGGGAGACAGTGAGTTCTGTATGGACATCCAGCCAGACCAACTATATCCAATAAAGCTCCTAGTCCTTCCCACTGAGCCCGAGTGTGTCAATGAAAGGTTACGGGTAACCAGGGACATAATACTGGCAGTGAGGGTGAGACCTCTTTAGGCTTCCCTGGAAGGAGGAGACACTGTGGAGATGAGGGTCAATCCTGCTTACCAGCACGTTGTACTGGGAGACGGAGATGTTGTTGGGATGTACGGTGAGCCGGACACACTGCTTCATCTCCGAGGCGAATCTCCGAGGCTCGCTGGAGCGCTCGCACCGTTCCTTCCTGGTGCACCTGAGAAAAAGGGAACACACAGAGCCAGAGATTAATGACAAAGCCGCGTGGCACGGCAAGTGATTGACACGGGGCACAAGAAGAGAATCTGTGCCACGGGGGCTGCCACAGGCCAAAGGAGAAGGCGGGTCTGTGCCATCACGCCTTCACCACAACCTCACAGGATCATCTGACTGTGTCTCACCAGATTCTGCCTGGCTGGCATTCAGCAGTGCACAGCAGACATGTCGGCTAGGAAGTGCAGCCCATATCCAATCAAAACTACAGGGGGAGTTTTAAGTGGGTAGAATCACTGCACGTGTAGTCACTTCACTGGGAGGTTATCTGAGCCTGGGGCTAAAAGCATCTGGTGCCTTCGGAATTCAGCACCTGTTCTGAGGGATAACGTAGCCACAAAGCGAAGCTACACAATGCTGTGTTGCAGGAGGTGTGTAGAGAGGATCCAAGCCCAGCCCCAGGAAAAGATGGACAGCTCTGGAGACAGGTCCTCTACTTATGGACAGAGCAGTGAAAGCTTCTCTCACTACGCAACCCAACCTCAGCCCTGACCTCTGGCAGAGAGAGGGCTGTCCAGTCTGCATGGCGCATTTAATTCTTGGCCTCTCTGCCGAGACTGCCCGTTAGTACCTCTTCTGTTGGTGACTTTTGGGATGTGGATACCTGTCCATTGGAAATGGACTGAATCCACCAACTCAGTTCCCACTGGCCCCTGGTAGCCTTCGGAGGGTAACAGCTTTGGGTCAAAAACAGCCTGGTGACCAAGCGGTTAAAGATCACATGCCTCTTCACCAGCTAAGCTATTGGACACCAGATCAGGATCGGACAGAATATGGGGTACCAGTGGCTGCAGCAGTCACACTGCATGCAAGGTGCATTCCCTTTGCTCGGGTCACTGCACCTAGATAGCACTTGGGAACAAAAGGTTGCTGCAGGCAGGTGAAATCAACCGGGAGTTGGAAATCCTAGGCTACTTCCCTCATCACGGAATAAAGAATCCTCCAAGAAGAACATAAGATCATAAGAACGGTCATACTGGGTCAGACCAATGGTTTATCTAGCCCAGTATCCTGTCTTCCAACAGTGGCCAGTGCCAGATGATTCAGACGGGAACTAACAAAATGGCAATTTATCAAGTGATCCATCCCGTCGTCCAGTCCCAGCTCCTGGCAGTCAGAGGGTTAGGGACACTCAGAGCATGGGGTTGCCTCCTTGACCATCTTGGCTAATAACCATTGATGGACCTGTCCTCCAGGAACTTCTCTAATTCCTTTTTTGAACCCAATTATACTTTTGGCCTTCACAACATCCGCTGGCAACGAGTTCCACAGGTTGACTGTGCATTGTGTGACGAAATACTTCCTTTTGTTTGTTTTATACCTACTGCCTATTAATTTAATTGGGTGACCCCCTGTTGCTGTGTGAAGGGGTAAATAACACTTCCCTATTCACTGTCTCCACACCATTCATCAATGTATAGACCTCTATCATACCACCACCCCCCAATCATCTCCTATCTAAACTGAACAGTGCCAATCTTTTTACTCTCTCCTCATATGGAAGCTGTTCCATACCCCTAATCATTTTTGTTGCCCTTCGCTGTACTTTTTCCAAATCTACTGTATTTTTTTTTGAGATGGGGTGACCAGAACTGCATGCAGGAGTCCAGGTGTGGGTGTAGCATGGATTTATATAGCGGTATTATGATATTTTCTGTCTTATTATGTATAGCTTTCCTAATGGTTCCTTACATTCTATTCGCTTTTTTGACTGCTGCTGAACATTGAGCAGATGTTTTCAGAGAACTATCCACAATGACTCCAAGATCTCTTTTCTGAGTGGCAACAGCTAATTTAGACCCCATCATTTTGTATGGATGGTTGGGATTATGCATTACTTTTCACTTATCAACATTGAATTTCATCTGCCATTTTGTTGCCCAGTCACCCAGTTTTGTGAGATCCCTTTGTAACTCTTCGCAGTCAGCTTTGGATTTAACTCTCGAGTAATTTTGTATAGTCTGAAAACTTTATCACCTCATTGATTGCCCCTTTTTCCAGACCAGTTATGAATATGTTGAACAACACAAGTCCCAATACAGATTCTTGGGGGACTCTGCTTTTTATGTCTCTCCATGATACCTGATGGTTTACTCCTACTCTTTGTTTCCCATTTTTTAACCTGGTAAGTCCCTTCCCGGAAAAGGACATAAGGGATTCCCAACTTTCCCTGGCTCACTAGGTGTATGTAGGACTGAGAACACAGTTTTCAAAAGTGGCCACTGATTTTGAGGCTCCAATGCCCAGAGATTCTCAGAGATGCTAAATATCCACGATTCTAGTCAAACTCAATGGCAGCTGCGAATGCACTGGGGATAGTCAGCCCTAAGTGTCCCAATTACGCACCTCAAATCAACAGCCACTTTGGAAATGTTTGCTCTAACACATTTGGTCTCAGTTTCCCCATCCACAAAATGGGGCTAATAATATTCACCTCTTTCCCTCCCAGAGGCTGTGAGGATGGAGTAAAGGTCGGACACTACTTTGAAAGCATAAAGTGTTCTAGGGATGCTAATATTATCTGTGCTATTTTATATTGTCTCGGATCATCTCGGGAGGGCCCCATAAACATGGGACTAGAATGTGAATTGCTAGGCTTGAGACGATTTCCATACAAATCTTTTTTCAACCAGAATGAAAAATACAGGCTTCATGCCTGTTGCTCGTCACATTCAGCGAGAGGAAGATGTCTGCCTAGAAACCCACAGGGTTAATATAACAGGACAGCTCCGACTGCATGCCAATTACCTTTTGCCATTAAGCTAAATGTTATGAATTTGCAAAGGGTGTTTCAGTGGATTGTATTACTAGCAGCAATATTGCTTCCATTCAAATCTGCTCAGAAGATTATTTGTGGGTGTTAAATTGTTCGCCTACTTCCAAACTTGTGTGCAAGGGGAAGGGACTGAGAAATATCTGTACTAAGACGCCTCACTCTTTGGAGCAGGAACGGTTTCTTATTATGTGCATATACAGCACCTAGCATAATGGGGGCTCTGATCTTTGAATGAGCTCTCTTGGTGCTACTGCATGACAATTATATCAATTAAATAATCAGAATATTATACAGCAGAATTCAGCTGCAAGGTATGAGCTAGCGATGGGTCCACGCCTGCTAAGCATGTCTGAGATTTGGGGCAGCCTAGATCTGCAACCAAACTTTGGCCCCTGGGCTTCTTTCTTGTGGCTGAGCCTGGATGAGACAAGAATCATCATCCAAAGCCTAAACTGCTGATTGGGGGAAAGTTTCTCACTTCCTGGGTTGGGCTGGAAGTGTAGGAACTGGAGATCTCAGCTATTCTCATGAGATTTGCAGCCTGAGTTAGCAGATCTGGAACGTGACAGCCGCACACTATCTTTGCACTTGTATAATATACCCCCTTCCTGCTAGGAGCCAATGTCTCATTAGTCTTCTTTACTGCGGCTGCAAGCTGGATGGGGAATTTTAAATGCTGGATCTCCAGAGGGCTGGAAGGATAGAATGCTAACTGCTCTGAATACCACAAGTCATCCCTCTCAGAGGAAAAAGAATGAGGAGTATTTGTGGCACCTTAGAGACTAACAAATTTATTTGGGCATAAGCTTTCATGGGCTAGAACTCACTTCATCAGATGCATACAGTGGAACATACAGTAGGAAGATATATATATATCTTTTCATGTTATATATATATAACATGAAAAGATGGGGGTTGCCATACCAACTCTAAGAGACGAATCAATTAAGGTGAGCTATTATCAGCAGGAGAAAAAAAAACTTTTGTAGTGATAATCAGGATGGTCCATTACAAACAGTTGACAAGAAGGTGTGAGTAACAGTAGGGGAAAACTAGCATGGGGAAATAGTTTTCAGTTTGTGTAATGACCCAGCCACTCCCTGTCTTTATTCAAGCCTAATTTAATGGTATCCAGTTTGCAAATTAATTCCAGTTCGGCACTTTCTCATTGGAGTCTGTTTTTGAAGTTTTGGAAATGATGATGAGAGATTTTTGCACGCCACTCTTACAGAAGAAAATGGACACAAAACACTGGAGGAAAGGCTGTGACGTGAGGAGTCTTCTCCTGGGAATAGCCCAGCAGGGCTGGCCTTACGGGTAGGTAACGTGGGCAACCGCCCAGGGCGCTGCGGTTAGCAGTGGCACCATGATCAAGAGGCAAGGAGCGTGGCAGGCCTAGGGTGCAAGGCCGCAGAAGGGAGCTCGAGGCATTGGTAGGGGGAGGCAGCAGGGCCTAGGGGCAATGCAGGAGGGGAGCCTGGGAAGGCAGAAGGGAAAAGGGGCAATGGGGGAGCCCAGGGAGACAGCGGAGGCTAGGGTGATGGGGAGATGGGTGGGGACCCCAGGGAGGAAGTGAGGGCTGGGAGGATGGGTGAAGGGCTGGGAGAGGCAGTGGAGACCAGGGTGATGGGAGGATGGGTGAGGAGCCCAGGGAGACAGCAGGGGCCGGGGGGATAGGTGAGGGACCAGGAGAGGCAGCAGAGGCCGGGGGCAGATGGGGGGGATGGGTGGGGAGCCGAGGGAGGCAGCAGGGGCCAGGGGCAATGGGGAGGTGTGTGAGGAGCTTGGGGAGGCAGTGGGCACTGGGGGGATGGGTGAGGGGTCAGGAGAAGCAGCGGGGGCCGGGGCGATGGGTGGATGGGTGGGGTGGGAGTCCAGGGAGTCAGTGGGGGTCAAGGGCAATGAGGGGACCGGTGGCGGGGGCGAGGGAGGCAGCAGGGGCCTGGGGCGATGGGGAGGTGGGTGGGGAGCCTGGGGAAGCAGTGGGGGCCAGGGGGATGGGTGAGGGGCCAGGAGAAGCAGCAGAGGCTGGGGCGATGGGGGGGATGAGTGGGGAACCCAGGAAGGCAGTGGGGGCCGGGGCAATGGGGGGGATGGGTGGGGTGGGGACCCCAGGGAGGCAGTGGGGGACAAAGGAGGCAGCAGGGTCCCGGGGAGGTGAGTGGGGAGCGTGGGGAGGCAGCGGGGGCAAGGGGTGATGGGGGGGCGAGGGAGGCAGCAGGGGCCGGGAGCGATGGAGTGGTGGGTGGGGAGTCTGGGGTGCCAGTGGGGGCAAGGGGCGATGTGGGGCCAGGGAAGGCAGCAAGCCCAGAATGAAAGGCTACTGGCCTGATGTCCAAAAACTGATGCAAGAGTTATTTGAGGGATATACACACCTCATGACCAATTCCTCTTAGTACAGGACTAATGAAATGCCCTGCTTTGCTGAAGTTAATCAGACACGTAGGCCCAGATCCTCAAAGGTATTTAGGTGTCTCGCTCCTGTTGATCTGGGCCCTGATCAGAATTCTGGTGATTGATAACTATGTTTCAGCTCAGTCAGACTGCACCTTTCCTCCCACTGAGCAGCATGAACACCCATAACAGACTGCCAAGGGGGATTGGTGAGACAGCATGACCCAGGGCAGTGGTGCCCAAACCTTTCTTCTCACGCGCCCCCCTTACCAGTAATGGAATCTGTCCCCCCCACTCCCACCCCCCATTACTGCACAGTTGGCTCAGCAGCAGAGCTCGGGATGACGGCAGAGCTGGGGATGGGGGAGCAGCTGGGGCTAGAGGTGGGGCTGGTCTGGGAGCAGAGGGAATGAGGGCAGAGCTGGGCTGGGGGCAGAGCAGGGGGTGGAGCAGAGCTGTGGCTGGGGGCGGAGCTGGCTGGGGGCGGAGCAGAGCTGGGCTGGGGGCAGGTGGAGCAGGGAGTGGAGTGGAGCTGCAGCTGGGGGCGGAGCTGGGCTGGGGGAAGAGCAAGGGGCCAAATGGATCTGCGGCCCGGAGCGGAGCTGGGCTGGGGGCAGAGAGGGGCTGGGTGGCGCTGGAGCTCCCTCCCTACCCCCTGTGGGCACTGGCCCAAGCACCACTGTGCACACTCCCACCCCCCGAACATTCCTCTGCACTCCTCTAGAGGGCATGCCCCACAGTTTGGGGACCACTGGTCATGGGCATTGGATTGGGACTCAAGAAACCCAGGATCTATTCCCAGCTCTGCCACTGACCTGCTGCGTGACCGTCCCCTTTGTCTCCTGTTCCACCCTATGCCAGTCACGTCTATTTAGACTGTAAGTCCTTCAGGGCAAGGACAGGCTCTCAGTAAATGTTTGTACAACAAGGCCCTGATCTCAGCCGGGACTTCAAGTGCAGCTGAATACAAATAATTATTACATCCAATAAACTATGTTAATATAATGTCAAGGTTGCAAAGTGAAGCAGTCAAGAGTTAGGATATGCCACATTCGGGTTCCCTCTGCACCCTTAATTTGTCCCCCTCATGCACATGCATTATGATGCAGCCTTTCATTGCTTGGTCACATACTATTTTCCCCCCCACAGTCTTAATTCTATCATTTTGTTACCGAAATATCGGGTTCACCTAGCTGAGAGCCAATAACAGCCAGACAGGGATAAGGAAAGAGGGTTACTTTATTTTGCAGAAAAAAGGAGAGTTTGCACCTTAGTACAGAACTTTAATTTACACAGAAATTACAGGTTTTTTATACACACTTAGACAAAGCCCTGGTTGTGTTAATATCTGATTGGTGGTTGCCAGACTTCGGATGTCTGCTATTTGGTTAGTAAAAACTGGGTTGGGACAGTGATTTTCTGCTGGGACAGCTTTTTTTGTGTAAGCGAAGGGCGACTGTAAAAATTCAAGGTCTTGCATAGGCGAGGCATTTACCTTTTTTTAGTGGCCTCTGGTTGCCATAGCTATTGGTTGTTAAGGGGGGTTTATTGCACCCTTATGACTTTTACAATTTCCTAACACCTGAGTGCTAGATTTTGCAGCCTTAACATTTTATTTATTTGCTTTTCAAATGTAATTTCCTAATGTAAAAAATGCAGCAATGTGACCAAACAGAAATGATATCAAATGGAGCCATACTGATCCCCAACTTGGGTCACCAGCAGGCTTCAGCCCATTGGATCCACAGCACAGACCTCTACCACGTGAGCTAGCAAAGCAACTGGTAGCAGTTGCAGGTTACCCTTAGG
Source organism: Macrochelys suwanniensis (assembly GCA_033296515.1). NCBI lineage: Eukaryota > Metazoa > Chordata > Testudines > Chelydridae > Macrochelys > Macrochelys suwanniensis. Next base: position 335,995,808 of record CM065775.1, read on the forward strand.
TGGACCAGCCACTAGAGCAGGGGTTCTCAAACTGGGGGTTGGGACTCCTCAAGGGGTCGCGAGGTTATTACATGGGGGGTTGTGAGCTGTCAGCCTCCACCCCAAACCCTGCTTTGCCTCCAGCATTTATAATGGCGTTAAATATATAAAAGAGTGTTTTTAATTTATAAGGGGGGTTGCACTCAGAGGCTTGCTATGTGAAAGGGGTCACCAGCACAAATGTTTCAGAACCACTGCACTAGAGGAAGATGAGACACAGCCTGTGCCAGAAAATTTCACAGCTATTTACTGACAGCAGAGGAATGGTGAGACTCGGTCTCCTGGGTTCAATTCCAGGTTCTGGAGTGGAATGTGCTTTAGTAATTAGAGACAATTCTGCCCCTGTCCCCTGCAGCTCCTATCTGCCCCACCTTGGCTCCTGTCCCTGTATCCTTGCTCCTGTCCCCATCCACTCCTTGGTTCCTGCTTTACTCCTATTCTCCCATTTCGCTGCATTCCAGTCAGGCAGCTTTCTTCTTCTGCTCCTCCACCCTTCCTGGGTGCCAGCAGAGGGAGCATTGAGAGAACAGGAGAGACTGTCTCCTTGCTCTCAGTATCTGTGCCTGAGACCATAGACAAATCTGGCTGGTGAAAGGAACAATTGCAGGGAAAGCCCTGCTCAGCCCCTGAGTCCCTTGGCTGGAGCATGCCCACTGTAGATGGAATCTTCAGCAAATTTAGGGGCCAAACGCTAACAAGTCTCTACTGAGCATGTGCAAACAGGGGTTGTTGGGGTTTTTTTAGGCTTGTAACGTGACCAAATTTAGGTGGATTTTCACGGGGCAGCAAAAGGCACAGCCCTGACAAAAGGCAAACCCCATGCCAAATTTCAAGTGCCTGGGTCAAAGCAGAGAGGTGCTAGAGCATTTTCCCCTAATCTCATTCTCAGAAATGGCTGAACCCTTTCAGCTGAAATTTAAAAATATGAAATAAAAGAATCAGCCTGAGGCAAATACCCGGCATGGAAAATTTCAGCCGAAATGATTTAATTTTGGCAAAGTTATAAGCAACTGAAAATAGGGTCTTATAATGGGAACTGTCAGCCAGTCTTAACTATAGGCATCACTACCAGCTACACATATGTTAAGTAAGGGTTGTTAAAATATATGTCCACTATCAAAATGTGAGTCACATACAAGAATTGCAGCCTGTTTTAACAGCGGAGCTATTTGGGGGAATTTGAGACAAGTGGACTGAATAGATTAAAAAACAACCACTGACATGACTTCTCTGATAAGACCCACATAGCCCCTGAACCTCGTGACATTGCCTTGACTGTTGTATTCCCTTACCCCAGTGGTGCCCAACACAGTGCCCGCAGGCGCCATGGCGCCCGCCGGGGCATTTATGGGCGCCCGCCCACCAACTAGTGCCCAGAAGGGGAGAGAAGCCGCTGCCCCGGCCTGCCGGGGACAGAGAACTCCGGGGCTGCGGGCGCCAGTGTTCTCTGTCCCTGGCAGGCCGGGGCAGCGCAGAGAGAAGCCGCAGCCCCGCGCCTCCCGGGGACAGAGAACACCAGCGCCCACAGCCCCAGAGTTCTCTGTCCCCGGCAGGCCGGGCTGCGGGCGCCGGTGTTCTCTGTCCCCGGCAGGCCTGGGCAGCGCGGAGAGAAGCCGCAGCCCCGCACCTGCCGGGGACAGAGAACTCTGGGGCTGCCGGCTGTGGGTGCCAGTGTTCTCTGTCCCCGGCAGGCGCGGGGCCGTGGTTTCTCTCCGCGCTGCCGCACGGCCCCGCGCCTGCCGGAGACAGAGAACTCTGGGGCTGCGGGCGCCGGTGATCTCTGTCCCCGGCAGGCACGGGGCTGCGGCTTCCCTCTCCGCTGCCCAGAACTGCGCCCCCCCCCCCACAAAAAGGTAAATAAAAAAGAGCAAATTCACATGGTAAGGTGAAAGAATAATTGCTGAATAATTTAATTAATACCTTTTACATGTAAAATTACCTTTTTTATCTTATGGATTCATATATTATGTAATATTAAATATGATGGTTTTCATATTATTTAATGTACAAATACCAAAAAAGTCTTGAAAAATTGTTGGCACCCGCCACACTCTTCTGAAAACATGAATGTGCTCTTGGCCACAAAAAGGTTGGGGACCACTGCCTTACCCGGTGCATCTGATGCCTTCTCTATTACTGCGTATCCAGGAAAATAACCTGTGCTGCCAACAATTCTGTTTCCCTGTAATAAAACATCAGTAACTCTAAAATATCAGGTCTGTCAATACACGGGGATCCTTTTCCACTGCTGTATAATCTAATTCAGTGCTCTTCACACTGTAATTAGCTTGGGCATTGTTTCTACCCAATGGCATCACGTTACACTTAAGACATATAACATGTCATATTCCACCCTTGAGCCCATTCTCATAAGATTATGGTGTAAAAGAGCCACTTCCCTCTGTGCTTTAACCACTCCTGCTACGTCAGTATCGGCTGCACATTTAACAAACAAACGTGTCCTGGCTCTAATTAATCAGTACAAAGATTAAGGAATCTGATCCTAGCACAGAGCTGGGTGGAATCCCAGCTCTGTGCTGGGATCAGATTTCTTAATATGGAATCCCATTTCCTCACCTGCTTCCATGAAGAAAAAATGGTGGCTACTGAAACCAATCTGGGAGATTTTAATAGGCCACTAAAAGTCCTGTCGGCGATGCTGTGTGACTAAGGCAGGCTCCCTACCTGCCCTGGCTCTGCACGGATCCCGGAAGCGACCGGCACGTCCCTCTGTCTGCTAGGCGCAGGGGTGGCCAGGGTTCTCTGAGCGCTGACCCCAACCCGAGCAGTTCCTGGCCAATGGGAGCAGCAGGGACGGTGCCTGCAGGTAGGGGCAGCGTGGAGAGGCACCTGGCTGCCCCAGAGCCTAGGAGCCAGAGGGATGTGCCCGAGGTAAGGGCTGACCAGCCGTAGCCCGCACCCGAGCCCCCTCCTACACCTCAACCCTCTGCCCCAGGCTCAGCCCAGAACCCCCTCCCACACTCTGAACTCCTTGACCCCACCCGCCATCCCAGAGCTCGCACCCTCTCCCGCACCCCAAGCCCCTGCCCCAGCCCAGTGAAAGTGAGTGAGGGTGGGGGAGAGTGAGCGATGGAGGGAGGGGGGATGGAGTTGGTGAGGGTGGGGCCTCAGAGAAGGGGCAGGACAGGGGCGTGACCTCGGGGCAGTGGCGGGGCAAGCGTGTTTGGGTTTGTGCAATTAGACAGTTGTCAACCCTCCTCACGCTAGGTAACTAAATATAGCGGTGTAGACATTCTTGCTTCGTCGGGGGCCTGAGGCTCTGAAACCTGCCAATGGGGGGGTAAGTCTAGACCCCAGACTCCAGCCCCAGTGGTATTGTCTACGCTGGTATTTTTAGCTCTGCACCGTAAGCACCATGAGCCTGAGTCGGTTGAGACTCGGTGCTGCTGGGTTTTCTTGCGCAACCTGCACATCACTTACGGAAATGTGCAGCGATACGACAGCCTGCCGCTGACCCTAATGCATTCGGGGACAGGACTGGCCCAGATGGGAACTTGCAGAGAGATCCTTCAAGACCCAAAATGACACCAAATTGCAGATGGAGACCAGTTCCTTACACAGATCCTGGTCCCAGTTTCCTCATGAGCCCTGATTTTAATCCTTTTCTTTAGTGTTTTCACTTAAAGAACCTGGCAAAGGTAGATCAGTACCATCATCCCCACTCCTCACAGGGGCAAACTGAGACACCGAGGAGTTAAGTGACTGGCCTGAGGTCATACAGTGAATCAGTGTCAGAGCAGGGGCTAGACCCCCAAGGTGTCTTTGGGTCCCAGGCCCATGTCCTAGCCACTGGTGGGATGTCATTGTGGGACGGCACCTCATGCTGAGTGACATGAGTGGAGGCTCCTCTGGACGGAGTCAGGGACAGCACAATCCTTACCCGCGACTGAGCATTTGCTTATCTGAGCGGACTGATGTGCCAGGTTGGCCTACACACTCTCTAGAGCCCTGCAACCCGATAGGACCCAACTACAAATGTTGGGTTCGGGCCAGGTCAGAAAACAACCCCGCTCCCTGGGGCTCACGTCAGGTCATCTCTGAGGACCTCCTTCTGCCTGTGGGTCAGCACGGCAGCTGCATGCCCTGCTCCTGCCGGCCGTCACCACCTCGCTGCACCATGGAGTGAGCGTGCAGAGGGGTCACGGCGCTCCTCGCTCTGCAGCCCCCACGGCATGGCAGGAGCAGGGCCCGAGTGGACCTCTACCGCTCTCAGCCGTTACCGGCCTTTGCTGAGTAGGTTCCTGAGCCATTTCCCATGGATCAAGCCTCACATCGCAACATCCCCCCAGACCCTTCTCTCCGAGCTCTGTAAACAGCCCTTGTCCTGAAGCTGGAGAGGAATGAAGCTCGATTCCGCCTCGGTCCTCTGAAATCCGGAATCCCACTCTGCTCAGAGATGCCGTTCAAGAACTGGCCAGCAGAGGGAGCTCTATGGAAGCCAAGTGCCCTCATGATCATGGCATATTCAGCCCGCAAAAGGGAGGCTTGCCTGAGCCTAGAGATGGGGCTGCAAGACATCAGGATCAGAAATTCCTTGGTGTTCAGAGTGGTTTGCATGGGGGGGGGGGGTTGGGCTCAGCCCTGTCTCCCCCTGTTAGTCTGTCCATTGTTCGGGATGCTTCAAGATGCCAAGTGCCAGATATGGAACAAATAAGCGGGTACCGGACCCACAACCTGGTCTCATACAAAAAGAACAGACTAACACGGCTACCACTCTGAAAACTGGTCTCATACAGACACTGTAGAAAGCCAGCCTCATCTCTCCTGAGATCACCCTCTCTCCTCGCCTGAGGCGGGGGCAGGAGGGAGGGAGCTGAAATTTGCCTTTCCTTCTACAGGATCCTGGCAATTTTCTGGCTGGAGTCGAGAAAAGGGATAAGGAGACTAAACTGCACTAGCACGTAAAGTTTAAGGTCAGCTCCTGCAATGTTTTGACATTTCCAGTCTCCCCCAGGGTCCTAAGGATAGGAACACCAGAAATGTCGAGACGCAGATATAATTGACCTTAAACTTTCTGTGCTAATGTGGTGAATCTTGATTCTTTCCACCCCCTTTGCCATCCCCTTGTATCAGAGCGGGCGGGGGCATTCAGCTGGTTTGCTTCCCATTCCTGCTAGAGAACACGCAAGGTCTGCCCACTTCAGGCTGAAAGGGGTTAAACAGCCCAATAATATCAACCCCGGGTGAAGTCATTGCACGGTTTAAAGACTGTAAACACCTCAGAGAGAGAGGGGGACACAACTGGGGGAGGGGGATGAAACTCAGCAAAAGATAGGTTTCAGTGTAGTAGCTGTGTTAGTCTGTAATGCATCCGAACTGTGACATCCATTAGAGCAGGGAATGTTACCACTGATGTCACAGCAACACCCACTGAGATCAAGGCACCATGCGCTACAGAGACACCACCCCGAAGGGCTTACCAGCTAAATTGGCAAGGAGGAGTTATTACCCCCATGTTAGAGATGGGGAACCCAGGCACATAGAGGCTAAGTGACTTGGCCAAGGTCATACAAGGAGTCTGTGGCAAAGCTGGGAAATGATCTCATGAGTCCCCGTCCACTGCTTTACCCACAAAGACTCCTTCCTCTCTAGTAGCCCATCACTTTGGACATTTAAAACTAGCCTGGAGAAAATGCCAAAGGAAGCTGGTCTACACGGGATGGGCTAAATGATCTACAGTAGGGGTAGTCAATAGGCAAATCGCAGGCCAAATCCGGATCACCAGACTCTTTTGAACGGATCCCCAAATCTTTTTATTTACTTATTATCATTATTATTATCTCTGGCGCCTGGACCTTGACTAGACCTTGACCAAGAAATTTGGATCTTGACAAAAAATAATTGACTACCCCTGACCTACAGTAATAGGTCTTTTCCATCTCTAACTTCTAGGGTCCTGACACTCGCGGCCTGTGGTGTTACTGGGAGAGCCCTGGGGGACAGGGGCAAGAGGCCAGTGGTCTTGCTGCCCCAGGAAGCAGTCCAGGAGGGCAGAGGCTGGCTCCTTCACCTGCATATCTCGGGCCTGCCCCCAACCCTGTCACTTAGCCAAACTGAGTGAAGATGATAATTGCTCTGGCTGCTAATCTATTCTAATGCATGGTAATAGAAGCCGAATTGCTGCCCTGATAAGTCGCCCTGCTCATGCTGCAGAACCTCAGCGCAGTCTCTGTCCTGTTATCTCTGTCCCCAGGTGGGCCCCTCCCCGCATCGGAGTGATTTAATAAACATTCCCCCAAGGCCTCGGGGGCATGTGTGCAAGGGATTTGCTCTCCCACCTCCCGCCCTACAAAGTCAAACACTTAATAAACAACACACTGCTGTTCCCTCCCCCTTTCCGGAGCTGCGGATTATCTTGTCATTGCCAGGTTGCCTGTGGGATGTGGGTAAAGGGAGTGGCAGCCCAGTGACTCACCCCCAGTCACAGAAGGATCAAACCTCCATTAGAGGCCCTGGGAAGCCCAGAACGAGCTCTTGGTTCTGAGATGGCCCAGCAATGGCACTGACCCACACTAGACAGGCTTCCGATGAGGAAGGGTCAGGGCGGGGGGGGGGGGGAGGGGGGCTCTATGGTTCATTAAGGCTAGAGATGAAGGGAAACACTTCACATGCAAATCTCTGGAAATTTGGAGCCTTTGTCTCATGAAAAATTCGAAACGGTTTGCCGGCCCGGGGAATGAGTGGGGAGGAGGGGAGGGCTGGGGACAAGGAAACCCACCCCTCAGCTGGCCCTGTTCAGTGTGACAGAAAGAGCCCACTTTCCCCTTTCCCGCTGCGTGACGGTCGCCGTGTTCTGAGAGGGCTCGAGAACACAAACCGAGCCGAACCGGACAGTGTCGGCGCTTCAGTCAAGTGTCAGGGTCGGCTGAACACGTCGAGCTGGGCTCCATGAATCCTTGGGGGGGCGACAGGCCTGGCACCACTGGGGATATTTCAGCTGAGAGGGTTCATGGGAAATGGTTTGGCTAGTTTTCAATCCCTTTGGGCGTCAGCATCTAGGGAACCCCAAGTCTCAAGGAAGAGCTCTCCCGAGAGCACAAGCCTTCGCTCCATTTCCACCTGACATTGCTAGCTCACTCCGCCTGGCAACGGTAATAAATGCTAGGGGAAAAGTGAGGACCTGCCTTTCAGTAACTGTGGTTCTTCGAGACGTGTTGCCCGTGTCCATTCCACTGTAGGCGCGTGTGCACCTTGTGCACAGGTGTCGGAGAGCTTTTCCCCTCAGAAGTACCCGTCAGGGCGGCTCGAATGCCTTCTGTTGCCACACGCCCCTGTGTGCCAGTGTAAGAGGATGGAGCCACCCCTAACCGCCTTCAGTTCCTTCGCAGTGGATAGACTCCGATCAAGAGAGGCAGGTCGTGGAATGGGCATGGGCAACGCATCTCGAAGAACAACACTTATGGAAAGGCTGGCAAACCTTTTTTCTTCGAGCGCTTGCACATGTCCACTGCACTGTAGGTGACTCACACGCAGGCAAAGATGGAGGTGGGACTGGAGTCTACCTGAACGGTGATCGTAGGACAACCCGTCCAAAACTGCCATCACTCCTGGACTGGCAGGAAGTGGCATGATGAGAAGCAAAAGTGGGGACTGATGACCAAGTTGCCGCTTTAAAAATGATCAGCCCTTGCCCCAAGAAAGCCGCCAAAGATGCTTGTGCTCTAGTAGAATGCACCAGTACTCTGGGGCTCTGTTAGTCAACTGGTAGGATAAACAAATGCACAAAGAGATCCAGGATGAGATGCGCTGAGTGCAAACTGGTTGGCCCATAGGCCTGTCTGCAACTGCAATCAAAAACTGCGTGGAGGATTTAAAGGACACTCTATGCTCCATATAGAAAGCTAAAGCCCATCTCACAGCCAATGCCTGAAGTCTTTCCTCACCTCCATGTGCATGGGGTTTCAGGAATTATTTTGGCAAACAGACTGCCTGGTTAACATGAAAATTAGAAATGACCTTTGTGAGAAATTTTAGGTGAGGGCAGAGATAAACTTTATCCTTATGGAAAACTGTATAGGGAAGCTCTGACAATAGGGTTCTCTACTCACCCACTCTTCTGGCTCAGGTAATGGCAACTAAAAATGCTACCTTCATAGAGAGGTAGAGCAGAGAGAAAGTTGCAATCGTTTCAAAGGGTGGTCCCATCAACTTTGCTAGGACCAAGTTCAGATCCCAAGGATCTTGCACATGTGAGTACAATCTCATCAAGACCTTTAGGAATCTGGTAGAGGTAGGGTTGGCGAAAAGGGATCTATTACCCACCAATGTATGGACTTCTAAGATAGCTGCCAGATGCACTCTTACAGAGCTAACAACCAAACTCTGATGTTTTAGGTGTGGAAGATATCCAATATGAGGTTCAGGGGTGCATGCTTTGGAGATACATCTTTCTGCAGGGCCAAATGGAGAAGCTCTTCCATTTAGTCAGGTAAGTGCCCTTAGTTGAGGGTTTTGTACTGTTCAGAAGCACTTCCAGGACACCCTTAAAACAACATCTCTCCAAAGGTGTTAACCAAGAAGCATCTGCGCCATCAGGTGGAGGGCTCGCAGGTTGGGATGGTGCAGGTGGCCATGGTCCTGAGAAATCACGTCTGGATCCAGCAGGACAGACAGCAGAGGCTTGAATGACAAGATGAGCAGGGTCAAGTATCAGCGTTGTCGAGGCCATACCGATGATATAAGGATGAGACAAGCATGGTCATGTTTGACTTTGAACAAGACTCTCGGCAGCAAAGGAATTGGAGGGAAATCATACAGGGTAGCATCTGTCAATGAGCCTGGGCTGAGACCTCCCCGGGAACAAAACCAGTGGCATTTTCTGCTGGACTTCGCAACGAACAGGTCCACTTGGGGAGTCCCCCAGAGCTGGAAGATGGAAGGTAAAGACCACTCATGGTGATCAAAGAAGATCCTGCTCAGTTGATCTGTCAACGTGTTTGGCTTCTCTGGAAGGTAAGCAGCCCTGAGATTAATTAAATTGGTTATGCAAAAGTTCCAGAGGTGAATTGCCTCCTGGCATAGCTGGGTCGACCATGCTCCATCCTGTCTGTTTATATAAAACATAGTCACTGAGTTGTCAGTTTTCTGCAGGGAAGCAAAGAAATCTGCAGATAACATGAATACTGCACCCGCATACTGGCGCAGAATTCCCCCAGCAGTAATATGAGCCTCCCAAGCCAGGGCTGATGCGCTTGTGACTGAAGTAAGAGTTGGCAGCGGGGGATAAAGGAAACTCCCACACAGACTTTCAGAGAGTCCATCCACCAATCCAGAGATGGCCACGCTGACATTGTCACTCGACCCACCTTGTCCAAGTGATGACAACTTAGGGCATACACCTATGCTAGCCATGCCTGCAGCTTTCTGAGACACAGCCTGGCATGTTGAACAACATAGGTACATACTGCCATGTGACCCAGGAGGCTCAGGCAGCTGAGTGCTGTGGTGAGAGGATATGCTTTCAGTCCGCACCAAACCTTATAGTGCTTCAAACCTGGTTTGTGGTAGCAAAGCCTTGGCCTTTGTGAAGTCTAAGACCACTCCAGTAACCTCTATTCTCTGTACAGGTTTCAGAATTGATTTGTCCCGATCTACTAGGAGCCCCAGTGCGTCAAATGTGGACAGAATGCCAGATACACTGGATAACACCTGAGCTTCGGTCTGACGCCTGACCAGGTACACACCACATGGATTCCTGATTTTCGTAGATGTGCCACCACCACCACCAGACATTTCATGAACACCGAAGGAGCAGCTGAGAAACTGAATGGGAGCACTGTGAACTGATAATGGGACCCATTTGCCATAAATCTGGGACATTTCTGATGGTTGTGCTGTACTGTGACATGGAAGTAAGCGTTCTTTAAGTTGAGGCCAGTGTATCAGTCCCCCTTTCTCAGGGAGGGATTAATCACGGCAAGGGTAACCTTCAGGAATTCGTTTACATCTCTTAGGCTTCTACTCCCACTACCTCCTGATCCTCCCCAACCAAAAAGAGATCTCAGGCCTACTTTAGACCTGAGACCTCTTTTTGGTTGGGGAGGATCAGGAGGTAGTGGGAGTAGAAGCCTTTCTCCTGGAGGCCCAACAGGACTTCCTCTATGGCCACTGCCTGAAGACGTAACTGGACTTCCTGCTGAAGGATGATCTCTTCATAGTGGTCCCTGAAGTGGGATGGGGCAGTGGGAAGGAAAGGTACGAATGAACTGGAGGGCATAGCTCAGTTCCACCATGCTTAAGACCCACACATGCAAAGTTACATGGGCCCAAGAACGTAGGAAGAGGGATAAGCAATGTGTAAACAAAAGGTGGGAACCAGCGGGAGCCACAGTCACTGGTACACTGCCCTCGACCAATGCATCAAAATGTCTGTGTAGATGAGGCGGCTGGATGGGATGAGCCCACTGATGCTGAAGAGGAGGGTGGCAGATGTCGTCTCCTATAATCCCTGCCCTTTCTCCTGGGTGGATCTTGAGGCCATGGAGGAAAACCCTGGTGTCTGTACGGCTGTTGAGGATGGAATTGTTTCCTCTTTGTCACCGGAGTATAGATTCCAAGAAATTTCATTTGTCGCCCAGGTGCAGGGACGTGATGTAAGAACCCCCCTCATCCAGGGACAAATTAAATGCTGAAAAGCTGCCCTGGGGTCAGAGTCCAGGTTAGGGTCAAGTTCGACTCTGACTCGTGAGCTGCCCACCTCATGAGAACAGATTCCAGTCGCATCCAAACTGAGAAATCGGCCCTGGCTGGACTTGGCTCTGGCCCAGAACCAGCCCATAAGATTGAGTTCGGATCCGTGGATTCAGTTTTGAATCCTCAGGACTGAAGGCTCTGATTGTCACCTAAAGACAGATAAACACTCTACCCAGCCCAGACACCTTGATGCTGGGGGAGGTGCTCTCATATGGGCACAGAGCAAGAGTAACTCCACTGAAATCAGGGGTGCAAACCCAGCATAAGGGGGATTCGAATGAGGCCTATTCACTGTCTGTAGAGACAGGGGAATAGTAAGATCTATAAAACTACAGCTAGGCAGGCAGAACAGAGGACACTGGCACTGCAAATTAGAGGATTGGGCCAAAAGAAATTTGATGAGGTTCAACAAGGACAAGTGCAGAGTCGGGCACTTAGGACGGAAGAATCCCATGCACTGCTACAGACTAGGGACCGAATGGCTGGGCAGCAGTTCTGCAGAAAAGGACCTAGGGGTTACAGTGGATGAAAAGCTGAATATGAGTCAACAGTGTGCCCTTGTTGCCAAGAAGGCTAACGGCATTTTGGGCTGTATAAGTAGGGGCATTTCCAGCAGATCGAGGGACGTGATTATTCCCCTCTATTCGGCACTGGTGAGGCCTCATTTGGAGTACTGTGTCCAGTTTTGGGCCCCACACTACAAGAAGGATGTGGATAAATTGGAAAGAGTCCAACGGAGGGCAACAAAAATGATTAGGGGGCTCGAGCACATGACTTATGAGGAGAGGCTGAGGGAACTGGGATTGTTTAGCCTGCAGAAGAGAAGAGTGAGGGGGGATTTGATAGCTGCTTTCAACTACCTGAAAGGGGGTTCCAAAGAGGATGGATCTAGACTGTTCTCAGTGGTAGAAGATGACAGAAGAAGGAGTAATGGTCTCAAGTTGCAGAGGGGGAGGTTTAGGTTGGATATTAGGAAAAACTTTTTCACTAGTAGGGTGGTGAAGCACTGGAATGGGTTACTTAGGGAGGTGGTGGAATCTCCTTCCTTAGAGGTTTTTAAGGTCAGGCTTGACAAAGCCCTGGCTGGGATGATCTAGTTGGGGTTGGTCCTGCTTTGAGCAGGGGGTTGGACTAGATGACCTTCTGAGGTCCCTTCCAACCCTGAGATTCTATGATTCTATGGGCTTGTCTTCACTACCCGCCGGATCGGTGGGTAGCAATCGATCTTTCGGGGATCGATTTTTCGCATCTCGTTTAGACGCGATTAATCGATCCCCGAAAGCGCTCCCCGTCGGCTCCGGAAATCCACCTCATCGAAAGGTGGAAGCGGAGTCGACGAGGGAGCGGCAGCGATCGACTCGCCGCCGTCCTCATGGCCAGGTAAGTCGACTACGATACGCCGACTTCAGCTACGCTATTCACGTAGCTGAATCTGCGTATCGTAGATCGACACCCCCCCCCCAGTGTAGCCCTGGGCTATGATTCTATGCCCAAGACAAAAGCCTCTTGGTGCAGACCCCAGGCCCTCCTCACACCCTTTCGCTCTGCCGTAGCCATCCTCACAGTCTGAGGTGCTACGCACCATTTGAATATGGCACGAGGCGCAAGGTAAAGGTGTTATTATTCAAGTCAGTGGTTCCAGTGAGATTATCCAGTCTAATGGAGCAGCTTGCATGGACCTCCCCTAAGCCTGAACTTTTGCTGTTGGAGAATTCCCAGCCAAGTGGAAAATTAGAACGAAGAGGAAAGAGAGGATTGTAGGGAGGAGAGGATAATTACGTTCTGTAGAACTTAATTGGTAACTACAGCGATGGACAGAATAACTCCCAGCACCAGTGGACAATCCCTGGCAAACGTATTTCAATTTAGAAGCCGGCTTTGCGGCTGCCGCTACAGCGTTATTTGGTGCCTGACTTATGCTGCTCTGTTGATTTAATTTTCCACCCAAGATATCAGCCTTGTCCCCAGCCTGTGGATTCTGCCTTCTCCCTGCCAAGGCTAGAGGAGTACGTAGCCCTCTCCCCACCCACTGCTGTCTTGTCTGCTGACAGCTTGGCTGCTGCACTCGGTGCCGGACACATCCAGCAGACTGGACTCAGGGGATGGACAAACCTTGCAGTATTACAGCGAGTGAGAGAGGCCCGTGATAGACACACAGAGAGACAGCCCACCTACCTACTAAGGTCAAAGCACATTAGAACACTCTAAAATGTGAAGGGGAGAGAGAGAGAAAGAATGAGAATGAGAAAGTCCAAGTAGGGCTTAGATGACGCACCCATGGCCACATTAGAAAACAGCGCAGAGCTAAGGACAGGGATAACATTGAGGGGGAGGCGGTACATATGCATTAGGGTTGCCAACACTCCAGAACTGTCCTGGAGTCTCCAGGAATTAAAGATTAATTTTTAATTACAGATTATGTGGCGTGATGAAACCTCCAGGAATATGGCCAACCAACCTCTCCTGCTCTGGCGAAAGTGGTCAGCCCATCTTGGGGTTTCGGAGACCATGCTGATTTTCATAGCTCTGTTCTCCTTGGACAGTCTGAGAGCCAATCAAGTTCAGGAGCTTGGTTTGTGACCTCATGCAAACGGTGGTTCCTGCAGCAGCACAGAACTTCTTCCCGATGCCCTGCTGAGACCTGGACAGAGGGAAAAGCGCCTCCTACTGCATCATCATCACCACTGCCTGCAGTAGCAGCTTGTTCTTTAGAGCAGCAGTTCTCAAACTATGGGGTGGGCCTCCCAATGGAGGTGCAGGAATGTGTCAAGGGAGGTGCAAGCTGTGTGCTTTTTTCTTTTTGAAGAGCTCTGGCTGTCAGCCCCGGGCGGCTGGGGCTTGTGCAGAAGGGCTTTGCACACCCGGGAGGAAGGGATAAGACGGACAGTTGGAGCCCCGCCATCCAGGCTCAGGGTCTGCTTCTACTCCATTCCCCAATCCCTCACCCAGAGACAACGGCGGGGCGACGGGGCTGACAGTAGGGTGACCAGATGTCCTGATTTTATAGAGACAGTCCTGATTTTTTGGGTCTTTTTCTTATATAGGCTCCTATTACCCCCCCAACCCATCCCAATTTTTCACACTTGCTGTCTGGTCACCCTACCTGAGAAATCGGGCTGTTGTGGCTCCAGATGTCATTCCAGGGGCGGTAAGACTCCAGCTGTCAGCCTCGGGGGTGGCGGCAGCAGCAGCACAGAAGTAAGGGTGTCAATGGGATGCTAAGTCTGCTGTGAAAAGTGACATTGACAAATATCACTTTTCACATTACCGCCCTTCTGCGCTGCTGCTGGCGCGGCACTACCTCCAGAGCTGGGCGTCTGGCCAGCAGCCGCTGCTCTCCGCTCTGCCTCCAGAGCTGGGCATCTGGCCAGCAGCCGCTGCTCTCCGCTCTGCCTCCAGAGCTGGGCATCTGGCCAGCAGCCGCTGCTCTCCGCTCTGCCTCCAGAGCTGGGCGTCTGGCCAGCAGCCGCTGCTCTCCGCTCTGCCTCCAGAGCTGGGCGTCTGGCCAGCAGCCGCTGCTCTCCGCTCTGCCTCCAGAGCTGGGCGTCTGGCCAGCAGCCGCTGCTCTCCGCTCTGCCTCCAGAGCTGGGCGTCTGGCCAGCAGCCGCTGCTCTCCGCTCTGCCTCCAGAGCTGGGCGTCTGGCCAGCAGCCGCTGCTCTCCGCTCTGCCTCCAGAGCTGGGCGTCTGGCCAGCAGCCGCTGCTCTCTGCTCTGCCTTCAGAGCTGGGTGGTGGTATATGTACTTGAGTGGCGGCAGAGGTGGTGGTGATGGACATAAATGACTACAGACACAAAGAAGAGGGGCCCGATCAAATACATTTGAGGACCACTGCCTTAGAGGGCTCCATCCCAAGCCCTGGGCTGATCCCAGCTAGTGTGTGTGATCTGCCAGACTCACAGCACAAGGGACGGGCATGGATCTAGCCAGCCATGGACTGGAAAGATGTCTCTCTAAAACCCTACCCAAGGTACACACGTGACTCTACAGAGGAGCTGACAGACTAACGAAGGCAGCAATGAGCATTTCACAAGCTGAAATGGTTTTTAAAAGGAGTTAGACACGAACACAGGTAGTAATGCGACAGGAGGGCATGGGCCTGTGTCCAGATGTTGGGGAGCAGCACCAGAATCAGCTCTGATATCAACTGACTTTGGCCTTTGGTATGCAAGAGATCAGGCTAGATGATCACAAACTGTCCCTTCTGGCCGTGAAGTCTATGGGCCAGATCCCAGATCCATGGAAAGCTGCATCGGTTTACACAACTGAGGATCTGGTCTTATGAACTACAGCTAACATGTAGAACTATAGCTACCAGGGCATCAGGGCCATTAGTTCACCTTGATTTCCCACACGACCCCAGGACACGTGCTGATGTGCAGCATAGCCCAGCTGAACTCTGACCCTAAACCTCTTCCCAGCGGTTCCATATATTCCTCAACACAATGCTCTGATCACCTGGTCTGTAGGGGAATGTGCCTGCACACAAACATAGATGGTGCCTGGAAGGCCAGCAGAGAGCTAATTTTGTTTACCGCATTCCTCAGTGCAGAGCAGTAAAATGTTACTGCTTCCCAGAGGCATGAAATATAATTTTGCCTTGAAGGTTAATAGTATTCCCTCCAACGAGGAAAGGAATGAGTGAACGAAAAGCTCTTTCGCAACGTCTCGCTCTGCCCCTTGGAAACAGACTGGAGACCCTGCTTCTCCTAGCCCCAGACTGCAGTCTGCACCAAGTGCCCTCCTGTCTCTGAAGCTCATGCTAACAGGCAAGCCACACAGGAAGGTTGCTCTTGTGGCTTAGGCGCTGGGCTAGGACTCAGATCTGGATCCAATTTCCAGCCCCGCCACAGACACCCCGTTTCACCTTGGTCAAGTCATGGATTTCTCTGGGCCTGTGTTCCCCGCCTGTAAAGTGGAGGTTCTAATTCCCTACCTCACAGGAGTGCTGGTATGTGATGAGGGGCCAGATATGCACCTAGGCAGATGGAGAAGGGTGACCCACTGGTGATCCAGGCAGTCCCTGAAGCCAAGGCCAAGAGGAGAAAGGTGAGTGTTCTCAACACTCCTGCTTCTAGCTAAGGAGCATCAGACTGTGCCTTACTCAGGGACAGGAAAACCTCTGTTCATTCTTGGTCTGGAGCTGATGACCCCAGCAACTCTACCAGTTACACTACAAGATAATCCCTCTGAGCAGTGGCAGCCCAGATAGTTTTTTGTCAGATCTAGAATCGGCACGGGGGGGGGCAGCACTTCCATGTGGACTATTTCCTTCCTCCTGTCTCCAAACCACGGGATGAGCACCCTGCCTAAACATGCTCCTATTCCTACCAGGCTGCAGGGGAGAGAGCTGTGACTGCAACTTGCTGTCCGGTCCCATGTGTGTTTTTAAGCCTCTCAAAGCACAGGCTGCTGGACACCTGGTTCTCTCCAGGTTCCAGCCTCTGGTGCCTAGGGTCACCACACAAGGTCTCCTGAAGTCCTGGACTGGACTTGTCAGTTATGAAACAGGCTAATGATTGCACTTCCCCCAGTGGCAATCAAGGCAGAATGACTGGTGGAAGAAATGTAAAATACTAGACTCCCCTCCAAGCCCTGAGTTTCCTAGTCAGCCATGGAGTACAAGGCCAGCCTCTACGCTCCAACCTGGTCTGTCATGAGCAATCCACTAAATCCATCCATTTCCCACATCACTCAGGAGAGGATATGAAACACAAAAGGCGGCAGAACACTAATCCATTCTCTATATAAAACAACCAATATTAAGCGGGACATTTCCTATTACCTGCCACACATTCAGACAATTACGCTGATTGATTCCAGTCAGGTTTTACACCCCACTTTATCCATCAGCAAAAGGCTTTGTTGCCATTTAATATAACAGAACAGAACATGCTTAATGCAGCCTGGCAAACTGCACAGTATCGGCATTACCAGTCACAATAATTGATGAAGTAACACAGCATTAGTAGGACCAGGTTTTGTGCAATCTCTGTATGGACAGTATAATAAAAAATCTATTAGAACGTCCACACAACAGTGAGTCCGCCAATAATTCTTCTCTTATTTTTAATGAACGTAGTGCCGGCGGAAAGGGCTGGTCTGACAGTCTTGGAGACAGATGTCTTCCACTCTCAGAATAACTACAGCCTTGAGATACCATGGTGATGGGCACAGGATAGATACAGTAGAACCTCTGAGATACGAACACCTTGGGAGTGGAGGTTGTTCGTATCCCTGAGTGTTCGTAACTCTGAACAAAATGTTCTGGTTGTTCTTTCAAAAGTTTACAACTGAACATTGACTTAATACAGTTTTGAAACTTTACTATGCAGAAGAAAAATGGTGCTTTCCCTTTATTTTTAGTAGTTTATGTTTAACACAGTACTGTGCTGTATTTGCTTCTTTTTTGGGGGGGCGGGTGTCTCTGTTGATACCTGATTGTGTACTTCTGGCTCCAAACAAGGTGTGTGGCTGACCGGTCAGTTTGTAACTCTGGTGTTTGTAACTCTGAGGTTCTACTGTAGATAGACAGATAGATATCTGCAGTGTTGTTGCAGCCGGGTTTGTCCCTGAGGGCTTGGCTACACTTGCATTTTATACTGCAATAAAGCCTCCTAGAGCGCTCTACCTTACTCCCCGTCCACACTGGCAAGGCACGTAGAGCGCTCTGACTCCCTGGCTGGAGCGCTCCTGGTACTCCACCTCCCCGAGAGGGATAACGGCTGTTGTGTATTGGCTGAGATGCCCCAGGGCCAGTGTGAACAAGGAGTTAAGTTACTGCACTCTGATTGACCTCCAGAAACATCCCATAATCCCCTTAAGCCAAGTGGTCACTCTTCCCTTTGTTGTGAAATCGGCTGAGGAATGCGGAAGTGCCGTTTCAAAGCTCAATTTCAAACAGCCGGCTGCTTATCTGCAACAGTAAATGTTTGCTATGAGTGAGTGAATGAGAGGTGGAGGGGTGGGGGTTGAACTTACAAGACAGCATGCTGACACACTCTCAGCACTCCAAAAACCTAGTCCCCCCACATACACACAACAAACTACACCCACCCCCCTCATTTGAAAAGCATGCTGCAGCCACTTGAATGCTGGGATAGCTGCCCATAATTCACCGCTCCCAATGCCGCTGCAAGTACTGCAAATGTGTCCACGCCAGTGCGCTTGCAGCCGTCAATGTGGACAGACTGGAGCGTTTCCCTAGAGCACTTTCCGAAGGCTGGTTTAACCCAATTGGCCACGGTTCGCTGTGCCTGGCCAATGGGGGCTGCGGGAAGGGCGGCCAGTACGTCCCTCGGCCCGCACCGCGTCCCGCAGCCCCCATTGGCTGGGCACAGTGAACCACGGCCAGTGGGAGCCACGATCTGCCAAACCTGCGGACGTGGCAGGTAAATAAACCGGCCGGGCATGCCAGGGGCTTTCCCTGGACAAGCGGCGTCCCAAGTTTGGGAAACACTGCCTTAGAGAACTATATATTTATATAGTTCTTGAATCCTCTCTGAAACGGCTGGTACTGGCTAATGTTGGAGACAAAATAATGGACTAAAGGGACCACTGGTCTGATCTGGTACAGCACTCCTGTGTTCCTTCTCCTCTGATACAGTTAAGGTAAGCAAGGAATTTCAGGTCTGGAGAGTAGGACGGGATGGCTGGCTGGCTGGCTGGCTGGGTATAGAGGGGGCTCTGCAGGAGTTGGAGTTAGTCTAAGCCAATGCTGAAGCTGCAAGAGTTGGTTCACTTCCCATCCCTGCAAATTAAACCCCAGAGCACCTATCATGAAATCTACACATTATTAGAGCTATCAGTCTAGCGAATAGCTCACCCTTCCTCGAGCTCCATCTACAGTAAACACCCTGTATGTCTCTCAAACCAACTCTGTCCACATATCTATTCAAGTGATACCATCATAGGACCTAATCACATCCGCCACACCATCAGGGGCTCATTCACCTGCACATCTACCAATGTGATTTATGCCATCATGTGCCAGCAATGCTCCTCTGCCATGTACATTGGCCAAACTGGACAGTCTCTATGCAAAAGAATAAACGGACATAAATCTGACATCAGGAATCATAACATTCAAAAACCAGTAGGAGAACATTTCAGCCTCCCTAACCACTCAGTGACAGACTTGAGGGTTGCAATTTTACAACAGATAAACTTAAAAAACAGGCTACAACGAGAAGCTGTTGAACTTGAATTGATATGCAAACTAGATACCATCAACTCAGGATTAAATAGAGACTTGGAATGGCTTGGCCGTTACGTTAATTGATTCTATTTCCCTTAAGTTAACGATCCTCATTCACACCTGTGTGTCAACTGTCCGCAATGGCCATCTTGTTTATCACTTCAAAGGTTTTTCTTCCCCTGCTGTTATGGTTCCTCTCAATTAATTAGCCTCTTAAGGTTGGTATAGGCACTTCCACCTTATCATGTTTCTCTGACTGTATAAATATCTGTCCACTGTATGTTCCATTCCATGCATCCGATGAAGTGGGTTCTAACCCACGAAAGCTTATGCTGAAATAAATTTGTTAGTCTCTAAGGTGCCACAAGTATTTCTTTCTTTCTTATTTTCTTTTTGCTGACACAGACTAACACAGCTACTACACTGTAACCTCTCAAACCAGAGAATCCAGTGATGGGAAAAACACCTATTAGCCAATGCAGTCTATTTTCTGCCAAGAAAGGGTAGGTCCCTACAACACATTCGCTAGCGTTTTGTCCAGTCTCCTGTTAAATGCCCCAGGTGATAATATTTCCACCACTTCTACTGGAAAGACAACTCCGCAAGCTGACGGATCTCACTGGCAGGAACTTTCCTCTGATATTCAGCCTCCACTGTCCCATTATTCTTAGTTAACACCCCATGTATAAGATTACATAATCCCCTTCCCTCCTTGGTATTCACACCCTTCCAGTACTTGTGAACTGCTATCGTGTCTCCCCTTATTCACTCTGAATCTTTCCTCAGCAGCCAGCCCCTCCAGTCCCCTAATCATTTTTAGTTGCTCTTCTCTGCCCTCCCTCCCCTTTGTCAATACCTGCCTGGCGCCTGGAACGGGACGTGCTATTCCCAGTGCAGTGACAGCAGCGTCACCCAGACCACCCTCCTCTGTGATGTAATGCCTCTGATCACGCACTGGACTTTCTTTAATGCCGAATCGAACTGCAGACGCATGGACAAATCACTAGCTGCTGGCGAGTTGTGCTTGCTTCCATCATGGCTCAATGTAGCCAGTACGGCCTGGGTTTCCAGAAGCACCGAGCGCTTGCGACTCCGCACGAAGTCACTGGGAGACGTGGATTGTCAGCACCTCTGAAAATTAGACCCTGAATCTCAGTTGCTGTCCACAGGCAGCTTTGACCCGCCATCAACATCCCTGCTCTCCCAGGCTTCTCTGCCCTTCTGAGTAGATTATCTTCCTGCAGATGTATTAGCTTGTATTTTTCCAAGGGGAATCACCCCTCTTCTCCCACAAAACCAATCAATCAATCTAACAAAGCCCTGCAGGCAAAGCACCTTTGACCAAGGCCCTGTGTCATTTTAT
This sequence comes from Macrochelys suwanniensis, assembly GCA_033296515.1. Lineage (NCBI taxonomy): Eukaryota > Metazoa > Chordata > Testudines > Chelydridae > Macrochelys > Macrochelys suwanniensis. The sequence continues at coordinate 336,016,118 of CM065775.1, forward strand.
CAGATGCTGAAGCAATAGAGGGAGAGGGCTAACAGCCAAGTCCATTGAACAGTTCTAGTCCTGTTTATTAATCTGTGCGTCTAGCACTGGCTGCATTGTGCAGAAGGGTCTATAATATGGATTCCAAATAATTAGAGGACGGTCACTGGCAGGTATAGACCTGGGCAATCCACAGGAACATCCAGATCAGGCTGAGCAGACAAGGGGATGCTGACCTCAGCTGTTCTTGGAAGCCTGGCTTTCCGGGGGCAAGTCAATAGGCAATTAAAATGTGCACAGTTCTAGCTGGGTGGTTTGTTGGTTTGTTTTTTGTTTTAAAGGCTCATCTGCTAGACTGCCAGCTTGTGTGAAAACTGGCACCCCAGTATAAAAGGCTCTCTGCCCCTGGCTAGGGAATCCACTTCTCCACTGTTTGGGAATAACCAATGGAACACGAGATGGTCCCCTTTCACCGCACCTTTCATCTAAGGACCTTGTAGTAGGAAGAGGGCCTGAAACATAAGCCCTCGTATCAGAGGCCTGGCATGAGGCCTGAGGCCTGGGCTAAAGTAGCGGTCAAAACTTTGCTGACATAAAGCAAAATCAGGCTGTGAGTTAGAGGCAGGCCCTGCTCACAGAATCTGGCAAGAAAAGGGCTGATATTGCAAAAACGCACATTCCTAAGAGGTGCTGGGCACAGAGCATTCGCGCAAACACATTTGAGAAGGGTGGTACCAGACCACCTCGATACCAGCACATTCCCTAAAGATAACAGGAACACGCTGACCCATCCTAAAGATAAGGTCAGGATGACAGTGGGATGGATAGACATATACAAGGTGATGGGTGGTAACTGGCTACGCCAGAGGGTGTCAACTAACTACGCCAGAGGGGCAGTACATAACCTTTTGGTATTGGTGTATAAACATGAGTCTCAGAGGGAGTGTCTTTGGCTGGCCTAGGGAATAGCTAGTCCATTAACTGAGCTAGTCCATTGCAACAGGCATACAAATGTTAGGGTACCTGTAACCATTTAGCCAGGGCATTAGGACCGTGCTTCGTTGACAATAAACCTGACCAAGTGCCTTCGCTATGAACCAAGTCTGTGGATTTATTGGGCAGTCTCATCGGAGCCTGCTGAACGGGCTATCTGGCCAGAGTAAGTACAGAACGCAGAAGGAACACACACACAGCCAAACTTCTATCAACATTGTGACCGACAACGGCTGATCTGGTAAGTAGTAGGAAGAGGGCCTGAAACAGACCTAAGAGTGCTCTGCAGACATTCAGCGTCACAACTGCCTTGTACAATTATCCCCTTGCCATAGGCAGGTAAACTGAGGCCCAGAGTAAGTAACTAGTAATCTGACCCAAGGGCACACATCCAGTCAGTGGCAGAGGTAGGAATGGGAACCTAGGAACACTGGATTCGCCCCTCCACCTTACACTAACAACTAAACACTAAACCACACACCCTGCAGAACTCAGGGCAGAGATGGAGAAGCTAGAATACAATGGGGACAATTTATGGTGGCTCTGTCACAGACTCTCTTTGTGTCCTTGGGCAAGTCACTGAATCTCTCTGTGCCTCAGTTTCCGCATTGTAAAATGGGAATCATAATACTCCCCCTCCCTCTCTATCTTGTAAACTCCTCAGTGCAGGGACTCTCTCAATGTGTGTATGTACATCATCTATCACAATAGGGTCCTGATCTCAGCTGGATCTTCTAGGCCTTATCATAATACTAATAACATAAATAACAAATAGGGTTGGTTGAATATTTACCATCAAAACTATATTTTGACAGAAAATTGGGTTTTTGTCTAAACAGTTTTTTTCATGGAAACTGAAACATGGTCTGTTTTCCATGGAAATTTTGACTTTTCATTAAAAAAAAACCACAAATGTCCAAAAAGAAGAAAAAAAATATTCTGAAATGCCACCACAGTGTCTCAGAGGAGACATAGTCCATGTGCCTCATGCCCTCATTCTCCTCTATAAACCAAGTTCCCCAGACAGCCTCCATGATGCACCGCAGCCAGGGACTCCCATGATGCACCACAGCAGCTCAGCAAAGAGGGGAGACTGTGATGCATCATGGGAGATGTAGTCTGGCCAGGGACTCATAAAGGGTAATGGGAGCATGAAGTGTGCAAACTACAATTCCCAGGGAGTACCATGGTGGCATTACTGAATCAGAAAAATTTGAGTTTGGGGCAAAATAGTCAACCTTTGGCTGAAATCTGAAAATTTTCTGTGTCAAATGCTGATGAAAATGTTCCCCCCCCCCCCCATTTTTAATGAAATTTTCAGTGGACAATTTTTTTTCTAACTAGCCCTAATAATAAATAAATAAATAAATAAATAAATAAATAATAAAAATCCTGCTGGTCACGATAAGAATCAGTGCCCCTGAGAAATAGACTGATTGCACGGTGCTGATACACACAATGTATGCCTATCTACATACTTCCTCCTAGACTTCACTGCTCCCAACCAATCTTCCAGCCACTCAGACACAACCAGACAGTCATGGCTCAATCTCAGCCAGTGTTTGCCCTATCAGTTTTTTCCCTCCTCCCCCCCCACCCAAAATAGTTAGTGATTAGCTCTGAAGGCGATGGGAAAAAAGGGACCATCAGTAACACAAGGTAATGCGCTGGGAGCAGCTGGGAAGGAGGAGGCCAACAAGGCAGAGCCTGGAAAAGTTGGCTCACTCTTTGGCTCTAATGAGGGGCTGGTCTCATTAAAACATGAGCTGGATCCAACCATCTGTTCCTGCCCTGGCCTGCGATGAATTCCCACCAGTTTCCAAACTTACATGGCCTCTAAGTGGTAGCTTAAGAAAAACAAACAACTCTGTTAGCAAGTCAGTGTCAAGGTGAGATGCAGCACAGGTGTCCAGATATTTCCCAGTAATGGGAGGAGACAGGACTTACTCAGATCCAGAGGTATCCATTGGCTAGCTCTGGGCAGGTTGCATTTCTCAGGTGGTTCTCTACCCTCAGCACCCTTGTGACCCCATGAGAGTGACCATCAGGCTGGATTTGAGACCAGTTTGACCCATCCTTTGTTGGGAGAGATGGCATGAGGGGATAATCCATGCATAACGCATCCATAAACCATCAAGTATCTAGAGTCATCTAAAATAAGCTTAGCATGTCTCCTACGGGTTAGGTCAGGGAGAATATGGCCTTTTGGCTAATCACATTACAGATGGAGCACTTGGGGCACGGAGAAGTGACCTAACAAGACCGAAGTCACACAGTAAGTCCGTGGCAGAGGTAGGGACAGAACCCAGGAGTCCTGATCCTTTGGGACGACACTGCTTTATATTACATTCACAAAGACACCGCTGGTACAAACCTCTTTCTCAACTGAAATCAAAGAAAGAAAAAAGAAAGGATGAGGGAGAGCGAAAACGACTTTGACTTGAGCCAAGCTGAACACACATTTTAATGGGCATCTTTACTCCCTGCTGTTGCTGCTGAAAGGCTTGTAAAAAGATCCTGGCTTCCCCTTCACGCAGTTAGTGAGCTAATCAAACACAATTCAGAGAAGGCGCCTGACGGCAGTTCAAAGGCTGCAGCTAATGAAAGGGAGTCGAGGTTTCTTAGCAGGACCACTGAGTAGCTGAATGGAAAAGGAGCTCACTGGGCCGGGGCAGCATGGGGGAGCTGCCAAACGCCATCCTACTCCAATGTCATTTCAGAACCAGCCCTGCCTGTTGCATCCTGGGAGAAGTGAGGAGCAGTTTAGAAATTACCTCTGTGGGAAAGGGTCCCAAGCAAGCTCCTTCTGGAACAGCAGGGGCTGAGATTTTCCTCTGAATTCCCCAGCGTAACTCCACGATTAGTATGTGTATTACAATAGCACCCACAGGCTTCAACGGAGCTCAGGGCCCCTTTCTGCTGGGTGCTGCATATACACAGAGTGAGAAACAGTCACTGCTCTGAAGGACTTACAGTCTAGACAAAGGGAGCAGAGTTATTTCCTTTTTCCAGGTGGGGGACTGAGGTACAGAGAGATTAAGTGACTTGCCCAAGGTCGCACAAGGAGCCTGTGGCAGAGCTGAAAATAGAACTCAGATCTCCTGGGTCCCAGTGCAATGCCCTAACCACAAACCCTCCTTCCTCTCGATGGAGACATCAGTAAAGTTATGCAAATGAGAGGAAAATGAGGCCAGCAGTGTGTACAGGTAACAGGACGGATCCTGACCTCAGTTACACTGGGGTAAAACTGGCATGACTACGGACTGCAGTGACACACTGCTGCCGATGGAGTCACGCCCGATTTGCCCGAATTTCTGCCCTCTTTGTGTTCAAACTGTTCTGAAAAGTGAGCTAACCCCCACTGCGTTCATCCCGAGGAGGAAGCTGCAACATCAGGCTGGCGAATTGCAATCCATTTTCCGGTAGATGTTTGGTCTATAAATGTCTCCGACACCAAAAGAGACAAGTTGCTATTTCAGATATTTAAAGATATAGTATTGCACTGCTTGGCCTTAATTTTGGGCTTCAGCAGGCTATTGATTGCTGGGCTCCTTATATTATGTTAATAATGTCATAATCATGTCAGGGCTACAGCCCGGTCCCATAAAGCTCCAGAGTGCAATATGTTTAATAGCTACTCCTGTTATTAATCGATTTTGCTGTCCTTTGTTCTATGCATGTTTTTTTCTTTTAACGTTTTTTATTAGATTCCTCAAACATCCAGGCGGAGTGAAAAGTCAACCCGTTTGCAGCTACTTTGACTTTTAATTCGGGGGAGATCTTCTCCCACTTTCCACCAGGATCAATAGGATATTAAGTGTAACACTCAGTAGTTGAACCGATCACTTCCTGAGTTGCCAGATCTGCAACTGATTGACGAACTATCAATGGGACAGGAAGACTGACACTCGGAACCTTTCCTCCTCCTCTCTCAGGCCTTGTAGATGTTCAGTCAATCAATGCTGGGAGGGACTCGTTGATTTCAGTGTTATGCTTTTAATTCTCTAGGGCAGAGAGAAGAGCATGGGATAAGGAACTCTTGTTTATATGTTGGCAGGAAGTAACTGAGCCAGGGTTTTTGCCTCCTTAGGTGGCAGCGCTCCTCCGCCGTAATTGGCGGCACTTCGGCGGCAGCTCCTTTGAGGCTGCGTTCTTGGCGGAGTTTCAGCGGCCGCTTTTGTTGCCGCTGAATCGCCGCCGGGAAATGAGTCGCCACCGAAATGCCGCCAAGGGCGGCGAAATGCCACCCTCCAAATCCTGCCGCCCTAGACAACTGCCTAGGGTCGCCTAGTGGGAGCGCCGGTCCTATTGGCAGGGCTCCATTGTTGAGAGGCACCGTACGAACACATAGAGGGAGACCGTCCCAGAACACCTCTTTTTTAACTCCGTGGGACTATTCACAGGGTTAATGTTACTTCCATGCCTGTTTTCAGGATCGAGGTCTAAGATAAGAAGTAACACATAATGGGAAGGGCGAGAGGGATGCAATCAATTCATGCATTTTTGTATACATTTGCAATCTCCCTTCACCCCCAGTAACTATACACGTATCAAATCAGTGACAACTGGCCCAATCTACCCCTCATGTTGTTGTTAACTGGTTGATTCCTCATAGACACCATTGCAGAAGGAGGGCCACCAATCTTGCCTTTAGATGAGCATCAGTGAATTAAAAAAAATAACACCTCTAGTCAGCAACCTGTGTTAGTGAGTCCAATAGAGACGCACCGTTCACACAGAGCCATAATCTGGGCGGGGTGACATCCAGACAGCAGAACAGACACAACAAGAAAGCTTTATCTCAATTAAAATCCTGACCCTTACCTCTCACGAAATACACACGCCCAGCTGGCAGGGTTGCCCAATTGACTCTGACCTGTCTTCAAAGAGGGAGGAGGAACAGAAGCGGTTTTGACGGCTGGTTCCTGACTCAAAGAGGTTCCAAGGGAGGACAGAAGTGGTAGGAGCTCTCTCTCCCACACAGCCTCCTCCAGAGCCAGGCCCTCCCACCTCCCCAGTGCCCCCTGCATCAGGCCCTTCTCCCAGACCCACTTACTCCCGGCAGCACCAGTTTGCTGCCTTCACACCAAACCTAAGCACGACAAAGTAGCCTGCCGTCCCTCAATGAATCCAACATTCCAGGGCCCGGCAATGGGATGGAAATGGGTATTTAAAATACTGCCAGCCAGTGCTAAGCTGCATGGCGCGCTGACGGGGAATGACGCTCCCAGGCATGTGTTAGCTAGATTGTGATTATTTTCTGAATATATCTCAATTCCAATGTAGATCTGCTCTCCCGCCTGGGGCAGACAGCTTTGAAAAGAAGCACAGAGGGGACAGGCTATGCTGCAAGTCAGCACGTGAAAGAGCAGGCTCCCCTCCCCTCCAAACCTGCTGCTGAGATAGAGACAGGTCCTTCCTCTTTTAACCCTCCTGGCGCTGCCACTTCTCTGCCAGACAGGCGAATGCTCAGGGTGACGTAGGCACGGGCTGTATCTCCAACAAGTTACGCAGCCAATGAGGATTCATTTACCTTTCATCCCTTGATGCTGATGCCCCACGTTCTACTTCTCTGGTTCCCACAATCCTAAACCTGCTTGTTAGATTGCAAGATGGAAAAGACCTGCACGGTCTATGGCCAACTCTGGGTAGGCACCTACTAGACAGTGTATTCGTCACTGTGGGCCAATTCTACCAGTCCATCGTACTTCTATGACTCCCACCATAGAGTATCTGAGCACTTCACAATCTTTAATGTAGGCTTGTCAACAGGGCCGGCTCTAACTATTTTGCCGCCCCAAGCAAAAAAAAACCAAAACCCAAGTGCCACTCCCCCACAAACAAAAAAACAATCCCCCACCCGCCGAAACAACCGCTCCCCCCGCAATGACTGCCTCTCCAACCCAAACCATTGGCAGGGAGCGTGGCATACCCGCGTCCCTGCTTCCCCGGCCGGGGCGCCGGCGGGGACTGCAGCATGCCCGCCGCCCCGCTCCTGCGGCCAGGGCACCCCGGCGTGGAAGAGTGCTTTTTTTATTTAAAAAAACCCTGAGCGCCACCCCACCGGAAGGTGCCGCCCGAAGCACGTGCTTGGTGGGCTGGTGCCTGGAGCCGGCCCTGGCTGTCAATTACTCGCAGTTAACTCACGCCATTAACTCAAAACAAATTAACTCAATTAAAAAAATTAATCTCAATTAATCGCAGTTTTAATCGAACTGTTAAACAATAACAGAATACCAGTTTAAATTTATTGTGAAGAATTGTGGATGTTTTTCTACATTTTCAAATATATTCATTTAAATTGCAACCCAGAATACAAAGTGTACAGTGCTCACTTTATATTTATTTTTGATTACAAATATTTGCACTGTAAAAAAGAAACAAAAGAAATGGTATTTTTCAGTTCACCTCATACAAGTACTGTAGTGCAGTCTCATTATCATGAAAGTGCAACTTACAAATGTAGATTTTTTTTTGTTACATTACTGCACTCAAAAACAGAACAATGTAAACTTTACAGCCTACAAGTCCACTCAGTCCTACTTGTTCAGCCAATCGCTCAGACAAACACGTTTGTTCACATTTATGGGAGATAATGCTGCCCGCTTCTTATTTGCAATGTCACCTGAAAGTGAGAACAGGCATCCGCCTGGCACTTGTGTAGCTGGCGTTGCAAGGTATTTACGTGCCAGATGTGCTAAACATTCGTATGTACAGTACTTGTATGAGTTAAACCGGAAAATACTATTTCTTTTGTTTATCTTTTTTACAGTGCAAATATTTGTAATCAAAAACAATAATAGAAAGTGAGCACTGTACACTTTGTATTCTGTGTTGCAATTGACATCAATATATTTGAAAATGTAGAAAAACGTCCACAAATATTTAAATAAATGGTATTTTATTATTGCTTAACAGTGCGATTAAAACTGCGATTAATCAATATTATTTTTTGTATCATTTGGCAGGCCTAATTTAATGTCTTTATTCTCAAAAGACCCCCTTCCTCTGAGGGAGGGCCATGCTATTATCCCCATTGCACAGATGGGAACTGAGGCACAGAAAGGCTAAGTGACTTGACCACGGTCACACGGGAAGCCTGTGATGGAGCAGGGAACTGATCGCAGCTCTCTCAAGTCCTAGGCTTGTGTCCTAACCACTGGATATTACTTCCTCTCAGCTCTAAATGTCCCAAACGAAAAGGCTCCCATCGCTTCCCTTGGAACGCTATTCCACAGCTGAATGGATCTCACCATTAGGACATTTCTCTTAGCATTCAGCACAAATTTCCTTAAAACCCCCAGCGCTCCTTGCTATAACCTCTTGGACCCCTCGTTGTTTAGACACTCACAATCCTTAGAGGCAGCTACCACAACCCTCCCTGGGTCACTGTGTAGCCAAGCGTCACAGGGATAGTTCTTTTAACTTCTCCTGATCAGTCACTCCAGACCCGTCAGCACTTTTGAAACTGACTCCTGTCTTTGCAACAAGACAGCCAGCAGAATAGCGCATCCATTCCTGACATGTAGCTTCCTAGCAGCGCCTCATGTTGGCTTGGTCTCAATTTGCCAGGGGCTCATAGGCTGTGATGGGGGAAGGGAAGGAGGAGGAAATAGATTTGCAATTAAACATGCTTGTTCTTTGCATTCACACATCTTATAGGCCTAGATCTAGCCACAGTGATCGCAACAGGGCTCCGGTGAAAATTCAACACTCAGGCCTCCAACCGCCACTGGGTACTAGCCCAGGCCAGCGGATGGGGCATTGCCCTGGAAGTTGTGAGTCTTTTGTTCCATACCCAGCGGTGACACTGGCCAAATCGCTTCATTTTTCTTTGCCACCGTTTCTTCCTCTGTAAACAGCTGACGATGTCCCAACCCACCAGTCTAAGGGCATGTTATTTTGTTAACTAGGGCTCTCCCTATTCTCACAGAAGGAGCCAGTGGTACCAGATTGGAATATATTCCATTTAAATATTCTAAACCGCACTATGAACAGATTGAGTAAAAGGGGGGTGGGGGGGAAGTACTCCCGCATCTCCCCGCAAGGCCAGAGTTCAGGCTTTCATCTGGCTGCCCTAATTCATGGCAGGGGGCTAAGGAATTAAAGCCATGGCTTCTGCCTTGGGAGACATTTCCTGCTCTCAATTCAATGCTATTCCAAAGCAGTTAAGGAAGAGGCCTGGGGTGAGAGCTGATGGGAGAAGGAACGCTACAGGAAGGAGAAAGATGCTCATTGCTCAAACCCCAGAAGGAAATAAAGGGTCTCTGTGTTGTTGAGGGTGCCGGGGGGAGGGAGGAGAGTGTATCCCTGGCAGAAGATGAGGGGCTGGATGAAACCAGAGCATATAGAGAGAACTGGAAGAAAATAATCTAGGGAAATGTGGAGCCCCAGCTCCCCTCAATTTCAGCTCCCCAGAGGAAGTCCTGCTTTTCCCCCTTCTCAGACCTGCCAGGAATTTGACACTGTCAAAGATGATGAAATGTCAGGGAGAAAACACATTTGGAGGCAGACATAACCCCGCCCTGGGGATAACTCATTCGCTGTGCCATTTTCTCTCATTGGCAGGTTATTGGCTGCAGAGATACTGGGGAACGTCTGACAATAAGACAGCAATCAATTCCCTGGAAACAGCCCTATGATGGAAACCGAATTTTCCAAATCATCCATCCATCATAACGCTCTCTGATTTTGCTCCAGAGGCTGTAAGGCATTGCAAGGAACCCTACAGGGCATTCGTTATTCTGATATGTAGCAAGTCAGAAACGCAGTGGAACTGCTTACCAGAAATCCAGCGTGAAATTCTGTATATAGCAAAGATCGGCCCAAGCTGCAAAACTCAGATCAGGAGTTTGGCCTCCTCCCAGGGTGTTCAGATTTGGGGTTTCAATTCACCCACTTATACAAATAGGCCCTGACTATGAACATTCAAGTCAGCATCTGGACACCACTCACTAGATTTAAACACAGCATAACTTTCCCCTGCACATCTGTTCTGCTTTCCCATGCCTGCGTCCACCATGCAGCTCTATCAATGCGCACTTCAATTCTCATATACCAAAGCACCAGGTAATCTAGGCCTCCTAATGCACATCAATCCAGATCTGTAGCAACCCTTGCTATTTCAGTCCCCGGCTCTCCTCTGATCACACACATAAATGCTACTAGGGTGACCAGATGTCCCGATTTTATCGGGACAGTCCCGATATTTGGAGCTTTTTCTTATATAGGCTCCTATTATCCCCCACCCCCTGTTCCGATTTTTCACACTTGCTAGCTGGTCACCCTAACTGCTACCCCAGTCTTGGGCCTCCAACATGCTACGGATGCATCTCAGTCCTGACCTGCTGCCTTGCCTGAGATTTCAGCCCTTGGCCCTGTGAAATGCAGCCAAGGCACCTCGATTCTGATCTACAGTACGCTCAGCGACTCCAGCCCAGAGACCCCTACACAGCCGTGCTGAGGCGACCTGTGCCAGACTGACAATATCCTGTAATATCCTGAACAAACCTGATGCACTTAAGATCAACTTTCCTGAATTAAGTTAAAACCTTATTGAATCCGAGTTAATACCTTTAGGGTCCATTGCATTGAAAATGCAGTTGTGTATGTGTTATTGTGGCACTGTATGTACCTTCTCTAGTAGGGAGGGGAGGATGCTAATGAACTTCTTGTTATCAACCTTTTGAAGCCACCCCGCTTCAGAGGTTCACATATACTAGTTCAAACTGGATCCTCCAGGGACCAACAGACAAAGACAGGGACTGGGGAGAAGTAGCCTAGTTTTAAACTGGCTCAGGGTGTTGTTCCTGATCCAGCAGACAGACAGGACCACTGGTCCATGGAGGGCCCCACTCCTTTGGGAAGGGTTCAAAGGACTGGCCCAGTGGCCCCCAACCTTTCTGTTGCAATAGAATATTCATGTTCCCAGAAGAGTGTGGCGGGCGCCGAACGACCAGCCGCCAAAATGCCGCCGAGAAGCGGCGTCATCGAGATGCGTCGCTGCCGAAATGCTGCCGAGAAGCAGCAGCATCGAGAAGCGTCACTGCGAAAATGCCGCCGAGAAGCAGCGGCATTTCGGCAGCAACGCTTCTCGGAGGTATTTCGGTGGCTGGTTGTCCGGTGGCCGCGCTCCTCAGCGGCGGGTTGTCTGGTAGAAGCTCTCCCTTGTCAGTAGGCGGGCGCACATAAATGCCCCGGCCGGCGCCATGGCGCCCACGGGCACCACATTGGGGACCACTGGCCTGGCCTACTGAAGCCTCATAAGATTGGGTGCTGAAGCTGCAATGAACTGGTAAACACAAGGAATCCCCCTTGGGCGGGGGCTGAAAGACTGCTCTGGCAGAGCCCATGTTTGAGGTGGGGTGGTGCCTGGTAAGCTTATTAACAGGTGTGTAGGTTCATCTATTGTTTTGAATGCTTTCTCTGTACTGCTTTTTCCCTTAAGGCTAGAGCAGGCTTGCATCGGAAGTGCTGTGTGGTACCTGGAAGCTGTAGCAATTACACCTGTTAACTGTCTCTGAAGAGAAAGCCAGCAGGTGTGAGTGGCTAACCTGTCTGTGCTGGGAAATGCACAGTGAAGGCGGCGAGCTGTGCAGCCTGGAGATCCCCCAGTCAGAAGGGAGAGAGACGCGGGTCTCCACCCAGAAGGGCAACGGCTGGGGAGCTGGCACCCTGACAGCGGGCGCCCTGGCTGGACCACTGAAGGGAAATACAGGTGCAGTTGCCCTGAGCTGTGGCAGATCCTAGTCCTGATGTACAACATGCCATGCTCTTGCAGCCCTGACTCACACACGGAGCTCTGCCAATGCTCCTCCTTCCTGACCTGCAGCAACAGCACCCCGCGCCCCCGGAGCAGAGGCTGCAAAGCGGCTGCTCTGCTATGGAGACAACTCACAAGTACGACACCAAACTCACCAGGAATCCAATAGTGAAAGGCTCGTTCAGAAACCTGCTGCACAAACTAATTAGCCTCCCACCCCGCCCCACTGCCCTCTAGCTAGGAAGAACTAACCAAGGGAAAAGCCTGTTATCAAAATACATTTACCAGACACCAGCGGACTCCAGTCTGCGGGGCCCGGTAAAATCCCTGCGTCGCCTCAGGCAGACACGGCTGCTCTGATGAATCAATCTGCGAAGGGCCCAGGTCTGTCCTGCACTGCTGTTTACGAGAAAGCAAAATGCAGCGCTCCCGAAAGGAGCCCGGGTGGCATCTTGGGAAGCCGAGATCAGAAAAGGGGGAGGGGCAGTGCCAGCGGGCTCCATGCTGACCCTGCCAACTCTACCTGTATGGAGAGCGGGGTCTCCAGGCCTGGTCACTGGCCTTTCTGCTGAGGCCACCGGGTGCAATTCAGGGTGGTTTGTTCACTGTCGACTGTCCACACCTGTACACCACAGATGGGTGCGATTTATCAAGTGCCAACTACTGCGCCAGAGCCTTTCGGACATTAACAGGGGATTTGCTCTCTCTGGACCTAGAACTCATTTCACCAAGGCCATGAAAGAGCCTCCAGATGATGACACGTTTGGGGCACTTCTGCTCTACTCCAGGTGAGTTCTGAGGCCGAGGTGCTAAATGGAGAGGCATATTAGCTATGCCTCAACCGATGGATTAAGATCAAAGTGTAGATAGATGTGATGAACAATGCTGAATGGCCCAGTATAAATCCACTCAGCCATCTGGTCCCCCTGCTGCGAGCACCTTTATGCAAAGGACAAAACATCCTCGCCTCTTTCAATAACCACCTGAGGAAAAGATGGATTCACTCTGTGTCAGGGTCCATTGTGGGCAGATTACTCCACTATGCCTAGATCTCTGACCAAGCTTCTGCCAAGATCTGCTGCTTACAGACTCCGTCTGCGTGCCGGGTCGGTCAGTGCATGATGAAAACCAGCCACAGCGTGGGGACGCAGCTCAGCGGCTACGCCCCCACCAACTGGTCTGCTACTTCCGAGCGACACATCGGAGAGTTCCAAACCAAATTCCATGTTTCAGGATTGTCTTCCAATGATTTTATCCTATGTGACTCCAGCCAGCCCAACCACCTTAACTCTGCCCAATAGCCATTCTGGCTGCACTAGGAAAAGTGGCTTAATCTCAGCGACGCATGTGAGTGGAAGAACAAACAGGGGGAAGGGAGCAAGGTGCAGATCTGAACTTTCCCAGCATTTGGGGGTTCGGCTCAGCCCATCTGTGCCAGCCACAAGCTTCAGAGCCAGAGCTGGGTTTGAATTGGAAACTTTCCACCATTCAGCGCAAGTCGGGCTCGTCTCTAACAAACAATGTACCTTTGTTCTGACTCCTATTGGAAGCTCTCAAATCTCTTTGCAGACAGGATGGATGCCCGGGGTAGGAAGAGCATAAGAAGCCCTCCATACGCCACACAGGATTCCAGTCGCAACTGCAGTTCCTGAGTCTAATCCATCATTGCCCTGCTCTTGTGCAGTTGTTTACACCAATGCAAATCATTACCATTCTGATAGGGCAGCAGTTTACATCCTGGTGTAACACAGACAATAATGAATTGGGCCCCCAGGGGGGGTTTCAGTGAAATTGTGGGTGCAGGGTACTCAGGATCAAGCCAATAGCAGGAATCTACATGCTCCACCATCCCATTCCCGCACCAGTGCTCCAAGCTGACATTCTGAACAGTGTGGGGCACGGGGTGCTCTTCCTGTCCCCTCACCCCAAACGTTGGACAACCTCTCTGAATCCCTCCTGCCCTTCCCATGCAAACATCACTTCCCAGAGCGGGCCCCGACATTTCCTGTCTCCCATGGGAGTTAAAGGAGTTCAGCAAGGGACAGCGCGAGTGAGAGCCTCAGCCCAAGGGGGAGCGACATCTTTTCAGTGGACTAAAAGTCAAGCGAGAGAAAGACTTTTAAAGAGCTCGTGCCTGATCTTATCGCTGCCCCTGTAGGCGGCTTGGGTTACTGGAGACTCTCTTCAGTGACTCAGAAGACTTTGATCAAGAAAGGTAAAGTCAGGGTCGATCAATGAGACTGTGCCTTCTCCGTGGCATCACGTTACCTGCCGAGGCGAGACAGCGTTATTTTCTGGTCTGGGCATGAGTCTGTGGGGGGAAGAAAAATAAGAAAAAAGCCCCCAGACTAGGCCAGTGCGGTTTTCCTTTGTATCAGGACAGTCTGTTAGAAAGGAGCCTCATGGCTTCTGGATGAAGAGGCTTCCCCAGATCCCAGGGCGGAAGGGGGCTGACGCCAAAGACCAGAGCTCACTGACGGGACAGACGCCCTCTCCGCCAGGACTCTCTGTCCCAGAAACTCTCCTTTCCCCATGGTGGTAGCTAATCGCTAGCCAGGCCCAGCCTGCCAGCTGAGAGTGACACGGCCAATTCATCCCAGCACCTGCACAGAGCCTAGGGTGACCAGAGATCAAATGTGAAAAATCGGGACAAGGGGTGGGGGGTAATAGGAGCCTATATAAGAAAAAGACCCAAAAATTGGGACTGTCCCTATAAAATCGGGACATCTGGTCACCCTAACAGAGCCCTGCCCTGGGACCCAGAGAGGCAGCTTGTGCTTCCCCTCTCCCAGGGCTGTTTGGGGTCAGTTCCTCCCCTGGCATAAGTTAGGGCAGCGCTGTGGGGGTGTGGTGCTGGGGAGGTGCCTTTCTGGGCTGAGCGTCCCAGAGACAGTCTGGGCAGGGCGCTGGGAAGCTCGTTCCGCACAGCCAGCTGGAGCCAGACGCAATACAGCCGCGCTCTTCAAACACTGAGTGACCATGGAGCACCACCGGGCTTTCCTAGACCTGGCAGCAACACAGGAATAGGTGGGTCCTCTTACACCACCCCCCCCCCACACACACACATACACACCCACCCACATACACACACCCACACACACACACTCTCTCTGTCTCTTTTCCCTGTGGCTTGATCTTGCTCCCAACAAGCCCAGTGGCCCAACTCCCAGTGAGTTCCTCAAGCACCAGGTCAGGTCCCAAATAACTTGAAGGCTGGGAACTAGCAGATAAATCTCCGGGCAGCTCCTTCTTAGCCCATTCCCCGGCTGCAGACTGTGCGGGCAGCTGGACGATGTACTGTAGCCAGCAGTTCCTGCGGTGACTGCTTAGGCCAGGTCTACACTACCCGCCCGATTCGGCGGGTAGTAATCGATCTTTTGGGGATCAATTTTTCGCGTCTCATGTAGACGCGATAAATCGATCCCAGAACGTGCTCCCGTCGACTCCGGTAATCCAGCCCGATGTGAGGAGGAAGCGGAGTCGACGGGGGAGCGGCAGCCTTCAACTTTCGAGTGAGGTACGCCGACTTCAGCTACGTTATTCACGTAGCTGAAGTTGCGTACCTTACTTCGACACTCCTCCCATAGTGTAGATCAGCCCTTAGCCTCAGCCAGGATTTAGGCCCTGTCTGCCCTGGAGCTCTGGGGCTGTCGTTTCCAGCTCAGGCCGACAGACCCACGCCAGCTTGATCGGAGCGAGCCCACTAAAAATAACAGCGTAGCCACGGCCGGCGGGACGCCTCAAGTACAATCCCACCTGAAACTCTAGCTATGGACTTGGGCGACTGGGCAAGCCATGGCTACGCTGCGATTTTTAGCGGGCGAGCTCAGCGGGTATGTTCACTCGAGCTGAAATGACACCTTCCAGCTCCAGGCCAGCTCCAGAGTCCCTAAATAGCAGTGACACTAGGCAGCCCAGCCTGCATTAAACCACAGACTCCTGCCTCTGGCCAGCAGCCTCAAGAAAGAATCCCCTTATGGTAGTCATTGCAACCCCGTCCTGGCTCTTTGCTGTGTGGGACTCTGCTGCTGCTCAGGGCAGGAGGAACCGGGTATGTCAACAGCAGGACAGCAGCTTGTGGCTGCTAAGATCCTAACTGGTCACCAGGTGTGTTTGCAGGAGCAGGGTACATCTGTGCAGAGGAGGGTGCTTTCACACTCGTTCATCTTGGTAAGTGGCACAGGACCGCTGCTGCCGCTGGCAGGACTGACATGGAGTGGTGGGGGTCCAGGTTTGGGAGCGAGGCAACAGTGTAACGCAGCATGGGTGGGTGAGCGAGTGAGAGGTGCTGGCCAGTGTGCATTTATGCGGCATACGTTTGCATGCGTGTCGTTGTGTGCGTGTCTGATTTGTGCATGTGTGGGTTGCATGCCAGGCCAGAGCGTGCGGGAAGATGGGGGGTGCTTGTGCATGCTGGAGGTGGTTGGGGGGGTGCACTGGGCTGTGGATGTGTGTGTTTTGGGTGTGTGTTTGCTGGTGGGTGTGTTTTTGCATGCTGGGGTTGGCATGTATCCCTGTGCGCCTGGTCACAGCCAAGTGCGTGCAGGGTGCTGCACAGGTATTCATATGGCCACAAGCCAGTGACTCCTTCCCCCCCCCCCACCCCATTCAAATAGGGAGGGTGAACTGTGGACACAGCAGGTTTATCCCCCATCCTAAAATATACATTCCTTGCCCGAGATTGAGTGCCTTGGAATCATGATCAAACCTCTGGGGAGGATCCTTCCATTTGCCTCCTGCTCCTCTCAGTCCCTCAATCCTCAGCTGTTCCATGGCTGGGAAGCACGTTTGGAGAAAGCCCAGTGACAAGAGGCGGCAGGGCCAGCGGAGGGATGTGAGGGGTGAAGGGTCGGTCCCCCGATTTGGAGGGCACTGCTGGGCAGAGCTGGGCTCAGGAGGCTGGTTGGCACAACGATGCCTCTTGCAAAGCAGTGACTTGTTTCCCACTAAGTGAAAACTTTCACCCTCCCCTCCTCCTCCTGCTCTGACACTATCGTGACCTTGCAGTTGGCCTGAGCTCACCAGCTGCCTTCTATCCTAGGCACTTGGTCTCTCTGTGCCAGCTAGTAACTTTTCAGCCTGGTTACCTCCCCTCCCTCGGACTCCCTGGAGACCTGTTCAGAAGTCGAGCCCCACATTTTCAATTTACACCCTCTAAATGATTCATCACAGCCTAAAGAGGCCTAAACACAGCCCCGGAGGCGAGCTGAGACACTGAAAGGAGAGGAATGAGATGAGAGCTAGAGATACAGCAATGCGAAGCTCCAGTGACCAGCTCTCTTCCTTGCCACGTAGAAGCCAATCAATGTCCCTCCCTGCCCCCTCCTCATGCTCCCCTTCCCTCCCCCGGCTCTCGCTCTCTCAATAGAGTCAAATTTCCCCCTGTAAGATTAGGATGGGAGAGTCACAGAAATCAATTCCTGGGCGCTGGCACGCTGCCCCTTGCACAGAGAATTCAGGATCGCAATGCAAAGTTGGATCACAAAGCAGTCACCAGACACCGTCCCACCTCCCAGCCCTCCAGGCTAAAGCATTCACTAGAGTTCACCGGCTGGAGACTCAGAGCTTCCAGTGACCTGACGGATGGGGCTGTGGGGTAACCTTAGAAGCCGCATGCACTGACTCCTGCACTGAGGACCTCGGTCACTCATGCTCAGATCCAATAGTGAGAAGCACTCTGGAAATAAAGGGACAGCTACGCACACCCGACAGGCCACCCCTCTCCGTTAGGTGAGCACTTTACAGCATAACCCTGCACTGCCATTAATTAAAAATGATTGATACTGGAGAGGAAAGATACTCTTGTAGTTAAGGCACATGCCTGGCAGTCTGGAGCTGTGAGTTCCATTCCCACTCTTTCAGCAAGGGCTTGGACAAGTCACAGCCCTGCTCTGTGCCTCAGTTTCCCCATCTGTAAAACAGGGTTCGCTTTACCTCAAAGGAGGCTGGACTCCTTCCTGCTTATGAAGCGTTTGAGACCCTTGGCTGACAGGTGACAGAGGGTTATGTATTAACACTAGTGACAGGCAGTGGTTCTGACAGGTTTTCCTGGAGATCTTGCTTAGGTGGGAGGGGAGGGAGGGTTGATTATACATCAAGTCTAGGAAAGGTTGATTAATGAACTTTACAACGTTCCAAGGTCCAGTAGGACCCAAATAAGGACCCAAACACCCAGGTGCTGCTACCCTGAGGCAGCTGGATGACTGAACTCTGCAGAACAGGAGCCGGACGTTGTGTGAGAACAGGGATATCTGGCACTGCCTGCTGCTTGCCTGGCTGGAAATGCCCTGGACCGCCTGGCTCTTGTGATCTGGCCCTTCTGCTTCCAAGCCCAGCTTGAGGCAAATAAAATAAACACAGAGATCACAGAGCAGACAAAGAATTACTGGCACCTTCTCAGCCCCCCAAGTGCCTAGTTCACTCCATATTTGGTTTAAGGGTGAAGTGTCCTTTGCCATGCTGCGTGGGTCTAACTGGAGCCAAACTTGCTCACCCAGCCCCACCAGATCAGACGTATTACAGGAGCTTTGGAGAGTGGACCCGGGACACAATGGGGTGTGGTAGGGAGGGAAGAGGACAACAAGGCAAGGATAGAGCGGTGAAGTGGCCACAGTACTGTTGTCTTTTCTGAGGGAGTTCTGGCCGTTGACTTGTATGGTTTCCTATTAAAACTCAAAGAGCCTAATTCTCCTCTCCCCAGCAATAACTTCCTGAGGTCAGCGGTGCGGCACTGGGGGAAGCGAGAGGGGACTCGGGTTCTAGGCACACAGCAGCTTCCCTCAAGGAAGGAGAGGCCGCGGGGAGCACTGGTGCGGAGCTCACGCCTGGGAAGCAGGACGAAGGAAAGGAATTTAGAGGGAGGATTTACATGTTTTCCTTTCTGAGCACCTCAAAACCCGCCCACGGGTGCCATGGCGCCCGCTTGGGCATTTATGGGCGCCCACCCACCAACTAGTGCCCAGAAGGGGAGAGAAGCCACTGCCCCAGCCTGCCGGGGACAGAGAACTCCGGGGCTGCGGGCGCTGGTGTTCTCTGTCCCCGGCAGGCCGGGGCAGTGCAGAGAGAAGCCGCAGCCCCGCGCCTGCCAGGGACAGAGAACACCGGCGCCCGCAGCACCAGAGTTCTCTGTCCCCGGCAGGCCAGGCTGTGGGCGCCGGTGATCTCTGTCCCCAGCAGGCCTGGGCAGCGCGGAGAGAAGCCGCAGCCCCGCGCCTGCCAGGGACAGAGAACTCCGGGGCTGCCGGCTGCGGGCGCCAGTGTTCTAAGTCCCCGCCAGGCGCGGGGCCGTGGTTTCTCTCCACGCTGCCGCACGGCCCCGCGCCTGCCGGGGACAGAGAACTCTGGGGCTGCAGGCTGCGGGCGCCGGTGATCTCTGTCCCCGGCAGGCACGGGGCTGCGGCTTCCCTCTCCGCTGCCCAGAACTGCGTGCCCCCCCCCCCCCAAAATTAAAAAGAGCAAATTCACATGGTAAGGTGAAAGAATAATTGCCAAATAATTTAATTAATACCTTTTACATGTAAAATTACCTTTTTTATCTTATGGATTCATATATTATGTAATATTAAATATGATGGTTTTCATATTATTTAATGTACAAATACAAAATAAGTCTTGAAAAATTGTTGGCGCCCGCCACACTCTTCTGAAAACATGAATGTGCTCTTGGCCACAAAAAGGTTGGGGACCACTGCCCAAAGCGAATTAGCTCTCATGGCCCTACCGTAAGGCATGTAAATAAAGGGCAGCCTCATTTACAGAGGAGGAAGCAGAGGTTAAGCAACAAGCCCCCAGGTCTGCCCTAAAGTTGGGAATAGAACCCAGGAATCCTGCTGTGCTGGCCGGTGTATTAACTACAAGGCCATCCCTCCTCCTTAAGGGAGGAGAAAGAGGGTGTTTGGGGGAAGGTTTGTACATGGGATTCCTAGTCTCTTGAATCCAGTTCTCCCTTCCCTACTGTACGCTGGCTAGCATTTTCTTTAGCTCCCTTGCACCAAGTTGCTGTGCAACCTGCTGTTGTCTCTGCCCCTTTTCTCTCTCCGGGGATTTATTGCTAGGTGCATTGATTGCTTGATCCCTGCCACTGACCCTGGGTGGCTGCAGCAATAGCATGAGATGAAATCTCTGGTATTGCCGTGGTTCAATCAGCGGCGTGATGGTCTCTTCTGTGCATCTGGAATCCCGATCTCTGAGCCACTCGGGTAACAATGACACCTACTTCTCCAGGCCGGACCTGGAGACCCAGATTTACATGCTTCCTCAAATAGAAGAAATGACCCGGTATTCAAGGCACACCTGGGTCCATGCTCTAACTTCACACATCTTTCAGGGACTCCACCTTCACCTCGCAGGTAAATGAATGGAATTTAGGTAGGCAATGGAAACACCCTCCCTGCCTTATCTGCAGCTCCATCCCTCAGCCCAATGTCCAATGATTGTCTGAAAAATGTCCGAGCTGCTTTTTAATGCTAGTCCCTGGGCGGGGCCCCCCATTCCCGCTGGGTGCAGAGGTGGCAGTGTTCGGTTCTTGGTTTGGAGAGGAGGGGATATGGGACGTATTCATGATGTTTGTGCCACAGCTCAGGCACGTTGGTGATGCAGCACAGTGTGCTTCATACATCACTATCACCATCATCATCAAACTAATGCACTGCACTGGACAAGCATAGCTGAGTCCCCATCTCCCCAGGGCTGATCCACACAGGATAATAGCCTGCTACTGCTCTCTGCTAAAAGAATGAGTCCTTCAGCTCCAGTAGTAGAGGCTCATGCTTTAGACTGAGGTGCTGGGTTCATTCCTCCACCTGGGGGGTTCTCAGCAGTGATGGGTGACTGAGTCACACCAAAGTGTTCTTTGGGTTCCTGTAGACTTGGGCAGGAGGGAGGATCTGTCACTTCTCACACGCTCGAACATACTGCAAGTGATCAACAGCCACACAGCGCCAGATCCCACAGGTGGGGGATTCAGCGTGCTTTGACAGCCCTGACACCCCCTATGTGCCTACAGAAAGGGTTCAGTGCTGGCAGAGGCACCATACGCTTCCCTTATACTGATTCCTCCAATATGCCTCAACCTGAACCCAGAGGAACCATCTCTAGAGCTGGGCACGGAGTTCAGCGAATCCACGGCTGCTCTGCAGAGACCCCCACCGAAGAGACCAATCAGTGCACACAAGGTGGCTGTTTGTTGGGATGTGGACACCTGCCTGCTAGGAAAGGAACCGAGCACCACCGATTCATTGCATGCAAGCCACCAAGCACCAATCAGACACTAACAGCATCCAGTCACTACGGGGACAGGCTGGATGGAGCTGATGACTTAGAGGTGAGAGGCCGCCCCAACCCCACATGCCAGACAATCCTTCTGTCCCATGAGGGTCATTTGACATAAAGCTGACTGATTCCAGTGAAAGACGCTACATAAACAAAGCAATACTGGCAATCCACGCAGGTCCTTGATACAGAAGAGGTGGGCTCCTTCATTGGTAGCAAAAAGCACTGTGCTCAGATATCACGGTGATGGGCCCAGGACAAGAAGAGCAGAGGGAGAATACACCAAAGCTGGCTGTTGAATACAAGTGCTGGCCTCGCGTTCTCAGACCAAGAGGGGCTAGCAGGGCCCTGGACGCAGTTTGCTCGGTATAGCTGGGGTAACGTTTACAAACCCCGCCTCAGGCCAGGTGTGCCCAGGATCTGAGTGAGCCCAGGACCGAAGCAAAGGCGGGGCTTGACTCCTCGTTTTGGGCATACTCAGTCAGGCCATGTGGCTGTGATCTGAAATCAAGCAAACCTTGGTGGTTTCACACCCCATGAGTTGATGGGGTCAGCGCATGGGGTGTGAACCACCCGTGGGCTGGTTTACATGAACCCCCTTAGCGCCATCAGCAGCGGGCTCATTTCACTCCACTCTCCAGTGACCCCTGAGAGCCACAGGTAGGAGTGGCGCTGCTGGCCTCCAAAGGGCATTGCTACGTCCTAGTTGTCCTCTGCTGGATGGCAGCTTGCCGTGACTCTTGAAGGAAAGGGCTGTGAATACAGGGGAGGGAATGGACTCATAAGAATAACCATGCAGTGAGCCTCTTTCCCTGCTGAAGACCACTGAGACTCAAGCAAAGCATCAGTAGGCTATTAACAGCAGCCTCCCTGCCACCCCCAGCTGCACTCTGCTGGTTTATGTATGGCCATGAAGACCAGACATGCTGCCAGGCCACGGGCTCCGTTGGCATGTGATGCTATCCCACCATTCACAGCTTGCCCCAGCCTTAAGCTCGACAAGCCTGAGACCTAGCTCTCTCTGGCACTGGGAGAAGGTTCTCTGCAGAGCAGAAGAGGGGAGGCTGTTGAGGTTATTGAGAGGAAGCCTCAGGGTCAAAGGAATACAATACAAAGTGCTGCAGTGTCAGTAGGGTCTGGGGCCACCTCAACTGAAGTTCTGCATTCATTCTAGAGGCATCTGGCAAGGCTGTATTTCAGAGTATGGCCTCCTTCCCTGCAGTGCCTCAGTCAGGACTGCCAATTTAGTGAGCAGACTCCCCTCTGGGCACTGATACCGGGACCCACGAGGGGTGGAGATTATCTGCTCAGACTTTGCCCACTGTCCCAGAAGAGCCAGACGGATCTGCTTAAAACAATCAGCATTGAAACAGTTGGGCTGACATTTAAATTGCTGTCACTAGGTTTCAGAATTAACACCTCACTGAGATGAAATGGGGCAGTTCCCCCTTACACATTACCTTTGAATTTGACCCTTGTGCCTATGGAATCCTGAGGTCCCGATTCTCCTCTCGTGATCGTGTAAAGCAGGAGTACCTCCCTTGAAATCAACAGCGGTCAAAGCAATGTAAGCAGTGGAGGGTCAGGCCCTACAGTGCATTTGAGACTTGTGTCTGAGTCTAGCCCCAGCCTCAGTCCTGCTGCCCTATCCCTTGGAGAAGGGAATGGATTTGTCCCCCAAAAGGAAACTGTAAGAGAGAATGGACCAGATTCAAAACACAGTGGAGCGAACAGGAGCCTTTCCATTGATTTCAATGGACTCTGGATTAGGGTCTTGCTGAGCCCCTTACCCACTCACATGTGCACCCAGGAGGGAGACACCCAGACTGCCGTGTCTCTGTCATTATTTTCTTTACCATTCTCAATGAAAGGAAGGCGACGGCTTCAGCAAGGACGCTCTCTCTCAGTCGCCGAGGCCCCCGCTGAGCTGCTCGGATCGCATTTTCGAGTGATGTCTTGCGCCCCACCGGGGACAGACCTGTCCCTTTGCAGCTTTGCTGCGTGCCCCGGTAGAGAGTGAGAAAAGCGCACTGGGGCAAGGGAGGCAGGGCCGGATGGAGGGAGAGGCCATCGGGCCGTACTTACGTGTTGTGGAGCACACACCAGCCACAGTGGGGGTCCCCGGAGCCCAGGCATTCGCTGCATGTCTTATACTGCCCGCACGACTCCACAGGCACTCTGGTCAGCTGCGGGAGGAAGGGAGAGAACATTTCAGTCTGGCTACACTGCTCCCGGTTCCGTTTCAGAGTGCAGGGTGTGAAGCCATTCACGCTCCTTGCTGCAGCAATCTTCTCCTGGAGCCAAGCCTCGAAGAGGGGAACCTGTGCAGAGCTCCCCAGGCCAGCCACGCAGGGAATGCTGCCGTGCGGACTCTGAATCAAGCTGTTTGTAACACACGTTGGTCCAAATTCCAACCTGGCGTAACACTATTACAATCAATGGGATTCAGCCCCATACCACCCTCTCCTCTGCTCACACACCCACACAACACTGAAACAAACACCCACATGCAGGCTAACATCCACCCCTCCCCACACAGACTGCTGTATTGCTTCAGTTACACGGTTCTGTTCGGACAGACCCGGGCTCAGCACAGCAGACAGCCTGTTTGCAAAGCACGGCTCTAGAACGCATTGCTTGATTGCTGACTCATCTGATCAACGCACCTTCTGCTTATGCCCCAGAGGGCAACTGCGGGGCCTGAACTGGTAACACAGGCTCTGAAAGTAGCTCTCTAGCTACCTCTCTCCGGGACTTAGATGGCCCCCTTTACCACAGCATCTGATCCTCACAACACCCCTGTGACCTAGCGCAGTCCTATTATCCCCATTTTACTGATGGGAACTAAAGCACAGTGAGGCTAAGTGCCTTGACCAAGGGCATACAGGAAGTCTGGGGTGCAGCAGGGACAGGAACCCAAGTCCTAGGATAACAGCCTACAACCACTTGGCCATCCTTCCATTCTAAGAGCTCTCTCCTGTTCTCTTGTCTCCAGGCCTCTCTGCTACACCTTCTCCATGGTGAATATTTCCTTGGTCAATAAATCGCACACCAGGCATCACCCACAAGCCCATCTTTTCCTCTGGAAACTCCAGCTATCTTATTTTCCACGTGCATCCATGTGCAGCTATCATTCCTCTAGCCCTCGGCCCCTTGGACTTCAGCTCCAACACCACCTTAGCTTAGGGCAGCCGAAGGAATTTCAAAACCTCCTATAATTTGCAACCATTCCCGGTGTTTGTTTATACGCCGCACTTCGCTCCGCTTGGGCTTTCTGTTTACACACAGTTTCACTGCCTGGTTTTCCTGTCCTAGCCCAATGCTTTTGCCAGTTGACACATTGGCACCGTGTCTCTTTGTCCCCCTCTAGTGGCGAGAAAACATAAAGAGGTTTACGACTTTATCCAGCCTCTACCCTGCCAACTGTGCTCCTGTACCTCAGGCCAGGTCTACACTAGGGGCGGGGGTCGATGTAAGGTACGCAATTTCAGCTACGTGAATAACGTAGCTGAAGTCGACGTACCTCGCTCGACTTACCGCGCCGTGAGGACGCTGCAGGATCGACTGCCGCTGCTCCCCCGTCGACTCCGCTTCTGCCTCTCGCCGGGATGGATTGCCGGAGTCGACAGCAGAGCGATTGGGGATCGATTTATCGCGTCTACACTAGACGTGAAAAATCGATCCCGGAAAGATCGATCACTACCCGCCGATTCGGCGGATAGTGTAGACCTGCCTCAGTGTGTAGAGGTGCTAATCTCCAGAGAAGGCTACAGGATATAAGCAGTGAGAGAGCTGGAACTATTGGCACTGCGATCTGAAAGAGACTGCTGCAGGACTGGCTGCAGAGAAGTGTTTTAACCCATCCCACCGCAAGAAAGCATCTTTGCATATTCCTCGCTCTCTCTTTCTTTCTTTTTAATTAAAACATTTCATAGTCATAGAATTTAAGGCTAGAAAGGACCTCTCTGATCATTTGGTCTGACCTCCTGTATAACAGGCCAAAGATTTCCATTTTATTAGGCTTTCTTTTTTTTTAACCAAAATCTACATTTTGTGCCCAATGACCTGAGAGTGTCTTCCCACTGAATGAGCTCCAGAGTGGATCCGTAATATACAATCAATCGCCCATGCCTTCATACCAGTCCATAATGGCAGGGCAAGTTTATTCCTTCAGATGATACAGTGTGGTATTACCCTGATGAAACATCACTGAGAACTGCCAACAAAAAACAGCTGAACAGCTACTAGTGACAGATAACATCTGGTTCTTGCGGACAATTTTTTTAAAAGAAAACAGCATTCAGGTGGGTTTGAACTGTGAAGTGTCAAACTAAGATTCATTCTGATGGTATCTTTGCATGAAACAAGAACAGGGTGGGGTTTTTTTGGTTTTTTTTTAACATCACAAGCAAAATCGTAGGGTTACACAACATCTGTGAAAATCCTTTGTTTTGGTTGGAACCTCCTTTTTTTTAACCTGTAAACCATCACAGTCTGTGGGGAAAAGGTTTCAAATCCATATTTCATAGGTCTGGCAGGACTTTCCCCAGAAATCCTTAGATGGACCCATGGCATATTTTATTCATCCATTTTACCATTGCCTATGGTAAATCCCCCAAAGAAACCGGCTGCTGCAACTGGGCACTTTTACATAACTATGGGCAAACGTCAAAAGCTCAATGAAACCTCTAGAAGATTGAGCCTACAAAAGTGGCCATGCAAATCTCATGAGTACAGGCCAACGGGGCAGAGGAAATAGGGAAAATAATGCAGGGAAAACAAGATACAAACTTTTTCACACTTTAAAAAAGTTTTGGTGGAAGGTTCAAGAGGTTATGGGCATGCTATGGAGGTTTGGGGTGTGTGTGGAGAGTCCATATATCCATAGAGTTTATGGTCAAAGAGACCATTAGATCATCTAGTCTGACCTCCTGTATATAGAATTTCACTCAGATACTCCAGTATTGAGCCCAATAACTTGTTTGACTTGGGGATAATCTACACTCCAAAGGCTTTGCCAATACAGCTCTACCAGCAGAGCCCCCTGGTGGAGATGCAGCTTCTGCTGGAAAAGGAGTTCTTTTGCCGGAATAGTTAAACCACCTCCCTGAACGACATAACCTGTACTGGTAAAAGGACTCTTTTGCTGGTATAGCAGCACCTACATGGAGTGTTTCACCAGTATTGCTATGTCAGTCAGTGTGTGTGTGTTTTTCATACCCCCGACCAACACAGCTGTGCCAACCAAACTCGGCATGGTAGACCTGGCCTTACACCTATCTCTCAGAAAGGCATCCAGTTTTTATTTGAAGACATCAAGAGATGAAGATTCTATGACTTCCCTTGGTAGTGTGCTCCTCTGATTAATCAGCCTCTGTTAAAAACTGGGCTGGGTTGGTTCTTCCTTTATCAGGTCTGGTTGGACCATCCCTAGATCTTCACCCAATACAATACTTGCAAAAGGATCTCATAATTCGGTGGTTAAAGACTAAACCTATTCTTCCCTAATCCAAAAGCAACTTAGTATGTATTTGACCTTCATCCACCTTGAAGGACAGAAACTTGTAAGTACAGGTGGGCCTAAGCTATGAAGTTTGGATCCAGATCCAAAACTCCCTGAAGTTAGACAGGGTTCTGATCTGATTTTCCACTTTAATTGGAGACCTCAATTTCCCCAAAGTCTGACAGGGCTCTAGTCCTGTCTGCATCTGTCTGACATAAACGGGGCTGAGCTGTGAAGTGTAGATCAGAATGTGCACTTCTCCATCTTCGGATGGGGTTCCAGGCTGGTGTTCTGGTCCAGACTCACCTCTAGTTGTGACTACAGCATTAGAATGAAAATGGAGCTCTGGAGAAAAGACAACACTCTGACAAGCCAGAAGCAAAAAGCCTGACTGTGCTAGTAGCAGGTGTTAACTACCCAGGTGAGGAGGCCTCATTGGCAAATTGTTGCAAAGATGTAACAGAAATTAGCTGCCTATGTAGGTTTTTGTATCTGAGCGTCATTCAGCTATCCAATGAGAGCAGTGGCAGGACCTAGGGAGTATGGTGATATCACATACCTGGCCCTGTGCTGCATGCTTCCCATCTGGTGAACCTGAGACACAAGGGTATGTGCTGCAGCAACACATCTTGTTTTGTGTTAATGCCTCCAAGACACACAACTACCCAGTATGAACTCACACCAAACCATGTGCCATGTTCCGTGGTGCAGGCCCTAGTGATAGGTGTCCAGTATAACCACTCCTATCATTGTGCGCTATTGCTGGTATAGTGGGCCCTGTATGAATTCATCTCAAGCAGCTTTATGGTGAGATTAATTACAATTGTACCATGCTGATAAATGTCTTGAGGTGTAGTGTCAGACCTTCTAATTAATAAAGGGAGAGACTACAGAAAACAAAGGAGCTGTGACTGAAAGGAAAGCCACCGAGGGGTCATCAGCTTAACAGAAGGGAACATTGAGCAAATAAGACAACATCAGAGCTCATATTTCACCCTGGAACATAATCTGCAATTAATTCAGCTCATCTCCGTGAGTTTAAAGTTTCGAGAGCTGTCCGTGCCCTCTAGGAGCAATCAGCCTTTGACGCTGCCCCAAAGATATATGAAAAAGAAAAGTCTACACAACCCTGCAGTCACGGCTTCGCCTCACCATTACTGACAGAGGCATGGACTCGAGTCATTTTCTATAGGGAAGGCTGAAACAATCTCTGAAACCAGATTTCGATTCCCACCAGGAGCAGAAGAAGCGACTTAAAAGTGGGGGGGCCACCAGTGCCCAAACCATGGCCCTTCCCCTCTGTATCCCCCCTTCTCCTCAATCCCCTACCCTCACACCACCCGTTCCCTCCAAGGCCATGCCCATACGCCACCTCTTCTCCCTGAGCCCCCACCCTCACGCTGCATCTTCCCCCCAAGGCCCTGTGCCTTGCTTGCTCCTCTCCACCTCCTCCCCGCTGTCGCTCGCCCTTACAGCCTGTAAAAAGGTGGAGGGCTATCCCCTTTTTAAAGTGATGGGGCCATGGCCCCTAGCCCCCTCGCTCCAGCACCCTTGATTCCCACCCCACCCCTTTGACAAACTGAAGCCGTTCCAGATGACACTTCTTAGGAGTGATCTTCTACCAAGGTGGAATTCTGATGAGTGTTTGGGGCACACCTAACCCAGGGCGGGGAGACCTGAGATTCCAAACACTGAGGCGCCTCTGGTGAGGAACAGCACAAGCTGGGATATTATTTATATTACTATTGTGCCTAGAGGCCTAACCAGTATCGGGCCCCATTGTGCTTGTCAGCAGTAAGAGGCTGGCCTGGCCTCAAAGAGCTCACAATCTACAAAGACAAGATAGATAAAGGACGTGTTGCTATCTTCATCTTACAGATGGGAAACAGAGGCTATGGTTGAGTGATTTGCCCAGGGTCACACAAGGAGTCGGTGGCAGAGTCAGGAGCTGAACCTAAATCTCCCATGTCCTAACTGAGTGCATAGGCGCCAACTTCTTCTCTACTCGGGGGGGTGCTCAACACCCCCACCTCCGCCTCAGGTTTGCCCCAACTCCACCCCTTCCTCCAAACCCCCATCCCTTCCCTGCCTCTTCCCACCCCTGCTCTGCCCTGGCCCTTCCCCCACTACACCGCTTCCCCAAAGACCCACCTTTACCCTGCCTCTTCCTGCCACCTCTCTGGCCCCACCCCCACTCTACCCCTTCCCCCAAGGCCCCACCCAACCTCCTTCCGCTCCCGCTCCACCCCACCCCACCTCTTCCCACTCCTTCCCCCGAGCACGCCCCATCCCCGTTCCACCTCCTCCTTCCCAGTGGCTCCTGCCAGCCACTGAACATCTGTTCCGCGGCGTACAGAAGGCGCTGGGAGGGAGGGGGAGTTGATCGGTGGGGTGCTGGGGGCGGGGAGCTTGGCTGCTGGTGGATGCTAAGCACTCACTAATTTTTTTCCATGGGTGCTCGGCACCTATGACTGGGTGTCCTAACCACTAAGCCACCCTTCCTCACAAATCAACTGCAAACCTGAATTCCGATCCTTACATTAACCGTAAGTAGGATCAGCTCCCTCCAAAATCCACATCTTTCATCTCGTTCTAGTATAACTGAGTTATATGGAGTCGTTCAAAACAAAATGACTGAGGTTTTGGATTTGGTCGAAAGTAACCAGCTAATCCTGTTTGTAATTTGGCTCCCCCTTCTGCCATTATACAAGACTCCTGGTATGTGCTCAGCCCTCGTTTTCTGGCTTCCATATTTGACTTTTTAATAATTGCAGTACATACACATTCCTTTTTTCTAAGCTGCCGCCATTCTGGCCAAAATGTGAATTATTGCTCCATCTCTGCCGTTATAATTGGCTGTTAATACAGCAGCTGGATTTATTCAGTCTGATGGACTAAGTCAATTTAAATGTACAAAAAGGCATCTTAAGTAGCCAATTTCCCTCCCAATAGTCAAAAGATACATTTCCAAAACACTGAACGTGACTCTGTCAAGCTGTGTGGGTTCTGTGAATGCTGCCTCTATCTTTCAAGGCTCAGCTGGCCCCCAAAAAGCTGCAGCAAGATTAAGAGAGGCTGATTTCATTTCAAAGCCCTGAATAGAGCATTCACACTAATGCTGTTTGTTGAGACAAAAACCACCCAAGAACCAGGTTTTGTGCTCCCTTCGCAAAGCTCCTGATGACGTGGTTAGTGCAAGGGACTCTGGGAGAGCTGGGAGGCCAATTCAGCTTGAGCCATTGACCGTGTGACCTCAGGCACGTCTCTGCAACTCCTGTGCGTAATCCCAGCAGGAAGGTGTGTGAAAAGCAGGAACCCAACTGAAAACCAAACCCTGGGCTTGATCCACCTCTATCGTATACCGGTGGGAATCAGGAGTCAATTTTGATTTACACGATTGTAAAACCAGTTTTTGAGAGGAGACCCTCCGGCTGGGCTAGAAATGGATCCTGGGTTCCATTCCAGGCCGCATCACTGAGACACTTCATGCAAGTGACATCTCACCTCCGCTGGGGTGTGGGAATGACACTGCAAACTGCACGCAGCTGTCCTGTCCCAGCACAGCCAATGCGAACGCCCCTCTCTTGTTCCAGCATAGCCAATGCGAACGCCCCTCTCCTGTCCCAGCACAGCCAATGCGAACGCCCCTCTCCTGTCCCAGCACAGCCAATGCGAACGCCCCTCTCCTGTCCCAGCACAGCCAATGCGAACGCCCCTCTCCTGTCCCAGCACAGCCAATGCGAACGCCCCTCTCCTGTCCCAGCACAGCCAATGCGAACGCCCCTCTCCTGTCCCACCATAGCCAATGCGAACGCCCCTCTCCTGTCCCAGCACAGCCAATGCGAACGCCCCTCTCCTGTCCCAGCACAGCCAATGCGAACGCCCCTCTCCTGTCTCAGCACAGCCAATGCGAACGCCCCTCTCCTGCCCCGGCACAGCCAATGCGAACGCCCCTCTCCTGCCCCGGCACAGCCAATGCGAACGCCCCTCTCCTGCCCCGGCACAGCCAATGCGAACGCCCCTCTCCTGCCCCGGCACAGCCAATGCGAACGCCCCTCTCCTGTCCCGGCACAGCCAATGCGAACGCCCCTCTCCTGTCCCACTATAGCCAATACGAACACCACCCTCCTTTCCCACCACAGCCAATGCGAACGCCCCTCTCCTGTCCCACTATAGCCAATACGAACGCCCCTCTCCTTTCCCACCATAGCCAATGCGAATACCACCCTCCTTTCCCACCACAGCCAATGCGAACGCCCCTCTCCTGTCCCACTATAGCCAATACGAACACCACCCTCCTTTCCCACCATAGCCAATGCGAACGCCCCTCTCCCTTCCCAGCATAGCCAATGCGAACGCCCCTCTCCTTTCCCACCATAGCCAATGCGAACGCCCCTCTCCTTTCCCAGCATAGCCAATGTGCATGCCACTCCAAACTATTCCTTCTCGGTGTAAAGCTCCCTCCCAGCAAATCTATTCTTCTATGCTCAGAACGTTGAAAACCGGAGGCTTTAATTAAGGCGAGTTAATTGGAAGCAGCAGTCGCTGCCAAGGACATATGACACAATAATTAAGCTTGGGGTCAATAAGGCTGCTGCGTGGCACTGGCGGGGTAAATTACCTGTAGTGTAGCCGGGGGGGAGCAGGGGGAGCGGCCGCTCCCCCCGTGAGCCGAAGCAGTGCCTTAAAAAGGAAGCAGTGCCTTTTTTTTAGCAGAGCTAAAAAAAGGTGCCGCTTCTTTTTAAGCGCCACTTCTTGCACTCACCCGGCGGCACTCCGGGTCTTCGGCGGCGGGTACCACCAAAGACCCGGAGCGAGCAAGGACCCACCGCCAAAGTGCTGCCGAAGACCTGGAGCGCCACCGGGTGAGTACAGGGGGAACCTGGGGAGGCGCCTTTTTATAGTGCCGCTCCCCCTGTGCTCCAGACCTGCCTACGCTACTGATCATATGTGGCAAATATAAAGGTGAAGGAAAAAGACTACTGAGTTCTCTACTCTAAGCCAGAGAATTCACAAGGAAAAAACAAAACCCACCCCATTAGCTCAGGCCTCGGGAGGGAGGGTTCAGAACATCTTCATCCAGGACCAGCAACAATCCCGGCCTCTCCCTACTCACTTTCCTGCAAGCACCCAACTTTGGTCAACTTGCAAATTCATGCCGTCCCTGACCTCCACTCCTGATCCATGCACCTCAACTCCCTCCAAATCCCCAGCCTGGTTACTGATGAATCTGGCCTCCCGTGGTCCCACGAGTTAAGTGTTTCAGATAATTGCAGGCTGCAAATCGTAAAACAAATGAGGTTTGGCGAGATGTTTGCACTCAAAAGCCTTCAAAATGGAGAGCCTAGTGTCACAATTAAAAGAGAGAAAGCCCAACCTTAATGAGCGCCGGTTCCTCTGCGGTTACTGAGGCATGCATGCCGAGTGAGGGATAGATCGTTAACTAGGCTCTATAAAGACTATATATAGATTTAATTGGGCCCAGCAATGGAATTTATCTCAAAGCGCTGGGTTTTTCAAAGTCCGGCACCACTTGAGGGCTAATGTCAAAGGCGTGAAAAGCTAAATTACCCAGGGAAAGTCTGATTGTTACTGCTAATGATGATGGCTACCATGTTCCGCCCTCTCCCCAGGTCACCTTGTTCCACCATCTCCTCAAGAGGAGTTCCATCCCCTCCCTCAGTTATCCGGTCCCATCTTCTTGCCAATGCATCCACACCTTCCCTCGCCTCACATTAACACCCCTCCCCCATTCCCACCTTCTCCCCAGCCTGTTTGTCATTGTTTGGGGTTTACAGGAAGCAGTTGATGTGGGAGCTGATGGCGTACGTAGATGTTGGTCTGGTACACAGAGCAAACGGCTGAGAAACAGGAAGGAATCTTCATTCAAAGATGAGCTGATTTTTGGAGGGGACAATCAGAATAATTTAAGCAACGTTACATTTTTCATTCCCATGAGCCTCAGTACATCCTGGTTTTGGGTGGAAGCGGAACCGTTCCGATGCCCCTAGAAAAGCTCTCCTTACAGCACTTCCCTATGACACTGCAGGAACAAGGACTCTCAAGAGCCAGCTTGTTTCCCTCCAGTGGGTGGGAGACTCAACAGGACAGATGCAAACCTTTGGATTTCCCTATGAACCAAATATCTGAAACGTCTGAGTTCACCCACCACTAGCCCAAATATGTCCAGGCCTCATTCACTGTGTGACTGTAATCCACTGAACTGAACAACTTCTTCCTCAGCCTTGGAATTCAAAGCACTTTACAAAGGTGGGCAAACATCATTAGCCCCATTTTACAGGTGGGGAAACTGAGGCTCAGAGACACAAAGAGACTTAGCCAAGGCCACACAGCAAACCAGTGGCACAATCTGAATTAGAACACGGGTCTCCTGTCTGGTAAGCTCCTGCCTAAAGAGGGGCATCACTAAAAACAGGGTGCTGTTTCCTGTCCCAGTTCCTTGGAGGAAATACATTTCCCTGCATGGAAAGGGACAGTAATACTTCCCCTGCTGTGACACTGGCAGATCAGGTGCCCGCTCATGCCAAGGTCCCCATTTCTCCACTGACTAATAACAAACATGTAGCTGGAATCAGCCTGGCTCAGTTGTGTGCCTGTATTGTTAAAATAGGTATTAGAATTATAAGAATGTGTTTAGCGTTTGGACTTTGAATGCTTGTAAATTGCTGCATGCCTTAATCTCACGTGAAACCGCTGTATCCCACATTGTAAGGCATTACTTGAGCATTTGTACTGAGGGGCTTGTCTGCGCCACTGCAGTGCTTTAGCGAAGACATTACTACGCCAACAGGAGAGTTTCTCCGGTCAGCACAGTTATTCCATCTCCCCGAGGGGCAGTAGCTATGTCAATGAGAGAATGTCTCCCATCGACATAGCACTGTCTACATTGGGGCTTAGGTGTGGATTTTTCACACCCCTGAGCGACGTAGTTATACTGATATAGGTCAGTAGTGTAGACCTGGTCTAAGTCCCCATGACTGTGTAAATCACTAGAAAGAAAAGAGACTAACTAGTGTGACGTGCTGGTCTCCAACAGAAGGTGGTATGTCCAACCCAAAAGGGAAGGTCCTTCGACACCAGGTGGGCTATTGTGGGACATTAAAGAGGACAAAAGACTGTTGTTCTGCTATCCCTCCCATGAAGACAAGTCATGCAAGTGGATTCCTCCTATCAGTTGAGACCACAGCTCAGAGCACAAAAGAGGAGGGGATAAAAACTCCTAGCAAGAAGAAACTGTATCTCTGTGCTGCTTGGACTCTGGGGGGCAAGGTTTCTAGGCATAAGCAAGGGATCCCCAGTTGATTAGCTGACTTTAGTCCTAAAGGACATATAGCCCTTGCTTATTATAGAAGCTCCTATTACATTTCAAAACTTAAAATAGTAACTCATGCGTGTATCTATGTTTACCTGCTTTAACCTTATAAATGACTCTCATTTCCTTTTCCTGTTAATAAATCTGTCTATAGTTTATCATAGGATTGGCTACTAGACTTGTCTTTGGTGTGAAATCTAATGTGCAGTTCACCTGGGGTCAGGGCCAGCTCCAGGCACCAGCCTACCAAGCACGTGCTTGGGGCGGCACCTGGAGGGGGACGGCGCTCAGGGTTTTTTTTTTTTTTTTTTAAAACATACTGCGCCCCATGGCGCTCTGGGAGAGCGGGCCAGCGCCCGGGCTCGCTGCTCTACCCCCGGCGCTCCGGCCGGCTGGGAGAGCGGGGCCGCGGCCAGGCTCACCGCCCTCCCTGTGTCGCTCTGGCCAGCAGGCACAGCGGGCCCGTGGCCGGGCTCGACGCCCGCCCCGCGGCGCTCAGGCCGCCCCGCGGCGCTCAGGCCGCCCGGGAGAGTCAGGCCGTGGCCGGGCTCGGCGCCCTCCCCGCGGTGCTCCCCGCCGGAATGCAGGGCCTGCCGCGCTCCCCACCCGCATTCCGGCCGGGGCAGCGGGGCGGCGGGCCTGCCGCGCTCCTCATTGGCGTTCCAGCCACACTCCCCGGCTGGGGCAGCGGGGCGTGCTGTGCTTCCCGCCTGCGCCCCGGCCTGGGCGGCGGGCGCGCCGTCCTCCTCGCCGGCGCTCCAGGTGGGGGTGGTGGGGTGTTTTGGTGGGTGTTGGGGGGGTTGTTTTGGTGGGCATTGGGGGGGGGTTGTTTGGGGGGGTAGCGTTTGAGGGTTGGGTTTTTTTTTTTGCTTGGGGCGGCAAAAACGTTAGAGCCGCCCCTGCCTGGGGTAAGTGACTAGTCCTTTGGGACTGGGAGTAACTAGAATATTGCTGTGATTCTTGGTGTAAGGGATCATCTATCACAAAGCTAGACTCAGCTGGGTGGCAAGACAGATTGGAGAACCCAAGGGAACTGGCTGTGACTCCATGGTTCGGCTGTTATAGTGCATGAGGAGTCTACAGGTGATCATTGGTTGGTGAAATCTAAGTATAGAACTCACAGCTAATTTGGGGTTTGTGCCCTGGTTCTTAATAGTCTGCCCCGAGGTTGGAACTCACTGAAAGGCAGCTTGACACTCCTCCAACCACTCAGTCTCTCTCCCTTCATCTGTCCACTCTGTTTTCCACTGTGAGTAGTTTTCCATGGAGTGCCCTCAGCTCTACGCTGACACTGAGCAGCGTTCATCCGTCTGCCCCAAACACAACTACAATAGCATCAACAGAGATACTGTAAGGTCAGGTCAGCTTATCTACAAACTAGAGGCCTAAGATCTAAGAGCTGGGAAGTTGAAGAGCAATAAGCTGCACTCACAATTCATCTGGGCTTTGGCTAACAAACTCCAGCCAATAAAAGAGTGAGAGGTAGACTTTATTCATGACTATTTGAATACCTGTTCATCCATGGAGCTGTAGCCACCTGCCATAGTGTTAACAAGTGTCTGAGTCTAGAGCTAACAAGCAGCCACGGGAGGAAAGATAGCTGCCTGGGCTCTCAGATACATGTTGCAACTTGTTAAACGAGGGAAAACCAGCAAGTGCCATTGCTGCTGGAGGAAGCTCATGAAGGCTCAGCTATATACTCAGAAGCTCGGGCAATCATTAGCGCTACCCAGCTGTGGTCGTTTTCAGGCATCTGTGCAATTGTTTCTTTGGCTGATGTTCAGCTGGGTTCTGACATTCCAGAGTTTCAGGTTGGAATGAACCAAAAAGCTCCAAGAAAAACTCAGTTGGAAATGGCAGCGTTTTCCATGGTTTCACTCATCTTCGATCCGAGCCGGGCCTGAGACGAAATATTCAGTTCCAGACACTGAAACCTCCCTCCCAGCCCCTCGAAGTGTATTTCTGTCGATGGACCAGAAGGCCAGGTCAGGGCTGTAGGTTCTGTACACTCTCTAAGAGCTTTCTTAGCTAGTTGTATCACTATAAAAGGCAAGATCTAGGGTGTTCAAGTTCAGGGATTTCATAGATTCACAGAGTTTAAGGCGAGAAGGGACCACTAGATCATCTAGTTTGATATCCTGTATGTCACAAGCTATTACATTTCACTCCACCATCCCTGTATTGAGCCCAAAAGCTTGTCTTTGACTAAAACATAACTTGTGATTGGCTAAAGCATATCTTCTGGAAAGGCATCCAGTCTGGATTTGAAGACATCAAGAGATGGAGAATCCCGCACTTCCGTTGGTAGCTTGCTCCAATGGTTAATCATCCAAAGTCTTCAAATTTGTCTTTTTCTCATTTGAATTGGTCTGGCTTCAGCTTTCAGCTACTGGTTCTTGTTATGCCTTTCTCTGATAGATTAGATAGCCTTTTGATAATGACATTTTCTCCTCAGGAAGGTGCTTATACGCTCCAATCAAGTCACCTCTCAGTCTTCTTTCTGATAAACTAAACGGGTTGAGTTGAGGAATCTTCTCCAGTCCTCAAATCATTTTTGTAGCTCTTCTCTGTACCCTCTCCAATTTTTCAACATCCTTTTGAAAATATGGACACCAGAACTATAAACAGTGCTCCAGTATCAGTCTCACCAAGCTATGAACAGAGGGGAAGTCACCTCGCTACTCCTACTGCCCTGTTTATACATCAAAGGATTGAATTAACCCTATTTGCCACAGCATTGCATTGGAAGCCCATATGATGCATATATCCTTTTCAGAGGCACTGCCTTCTAAGTTACAGCCACCTGTTCCATAGGTATGGCCTGCATTCCTTGCTCCAGACGTATAACATCACATTTGACTATATTAAAATGCATTTTGTTTGAAAGGGCCCATCTTACCAAGGAGTCCAGATCACTCTGTATGACTGCCCTGTCCTCATCCTTATTTGCCACTTTGCCATTTTTGTGTCATCTGCAAATTTTATCAGCAGTGATTTTGTATTTACTTCCAGATCACCGATGAAAAAGTTGAATAGTATTGGGCCTACTACTAATCTCTGCGGAAACCCAACAGTAGCAGCCCCATTCAGTGATGATTACCCATTGACTACTTTTTGATATGTCAATTAGCCCATTCCTAATCCATTTAACGTGTGCTTGATATTGTATAGTGATTTTTTTTTATCAGCATGTCATGCAGTACTAAGTGAGCGCAACTATGCAGTTACCTTTATCAGTCAAACTTGTAACCTACTCTAAGAACTAAATCAGGCTTGTTTGAAAAGACCTACTGTCCATAAAAGCACGATGACTGATTGGTTCAGTTTGACACAATTTAGAGATGGGCACCAGAAGCAAGATCTGGGTTTGGCTCCCCCGTCAGAGTTCAGGTTTGATCCATTCCTTGGGGTTTTGTTCAGGACCATCTCTCTCCACCATTAAAGATGATCTCTATTGGGAGCATCTCTTTCCTTTGTGTTTCTATCTTCTTGGGACTGAGGTGATTTCTGACCACTAGCTAGACCAAGGAGCTGAGACTCCAGCTCCCACCTATGGCTTAAGGCACATGCACACATGGAACTCAGAGGACTTGTGGGGAATGGATGGCTTAGGAACTGGTAATGAGGCACTAGATAGCTGATTCAATCCAAGGACTTGATTACCCTCTGATGGCTCTTTGGAAGACTATGTGAAATGGGGGTCTTGATTCAATTCTGAATTGTCACAAAATCCACCACTAGGCAGGACCCTTGCCCAACAGAAAAGACTGAACAGGCAGAGAGACTGATGGTGCCTGATGGCTGTATGGAAAACACCATCAGCTGGACCACCCCTGAGGCACAGTTCCCCAGAGACAGAGATGCCAAAGTACACAACGACCCTACAGAGCTTTCGCTGATACGATCCAGGTGGTCTCCAGGATGGTATCTTGAAAGCGAATGGGATCAGCACACTGAGACATGTCAAAGGAGCTCTCCACATGGAAGATCAAAGCAATTCTAACACTGTGGCTCTTATTACACCTGGCTCTTTAAAGGAATCACTTACAAAAGCCCGCAGTGCAATCTGAGTTGGACTCAGGGATTTGCTAAGATGCATTTCACATGCTTTTCCAGTGAACACCAAGCCTTGTTAACACAAACCTTTGTATCCCAGGCCATAAAGAAAGAGAGGGGTCTATTTGGCATCAAGCTACACGTAGAAAGAAATACTGCAAGACTAAAAGGGCTTGTCCTGATACACCCTCTGAAATGTTAGCATTGTCCTATCTGTCTGTAAGGATCCAAGAATGGGGTCTTTGGTTTCAGTGGGTCTAGAACCCGGGGCTGTGGGGAGCTTAGGTTTCTGACACGCCCTTGTTATCCAAGGTAGACAGATGAAGCAGCACCTCACAAATCCGGGAAGGTCAGTCCCCACGGGAAACCCTATCGGAACGCCCAAGGCGTGCTGTTGCCTGATTGGCTGGCACCCACTACTTAAGCCAGGAAGTGACTGAAGTGGACTGTCCAAGCAACTGGGCAGACTCGCTGTTGCTGCTGCATTGCACCCCACTCTTGCCTGTGTCCTGCAATCCGTATCCAGCCCCTGTTCACAGTTCCCTCTCCAATTCTATTGCTCCTGGTTCCTGCCTCGCTCCTTCCCTTGCTGTCTGATCCACGCCTGATCCTTGCCTCGTCTCTCGCTCCTGCCCCTACACTCCACTCCTGGCCTTTGGCTACCAGTCCTGGCTCCGACCCTGGCTCGTCTTCTGGCTATAGGGTGACCAGACAGCAAGTGTGAAAAATCGCGATGGGGGTGGGGGGTAATAGGAGCCTATATAAGAAAAAGACCCAAAAATCAGGACTGTCCCTATAAAATCGGGACATCTGGTCACCCTATCTGGCTACCAACTTCGGCTTGACTCCTGATCCTGACCCTCAGCTCCACTCCCAACCCTGACTCCAGCTCCGGCCCTCGGCGCGACTCCCAAATCTGATCTGGGCTCGCCTCCTGACTCTGACCACTAAGTCTGACCGCCTATGCCCCTGTTCCTAATACTGTCATGTAGCAGGGCAGGACTCTGAGTTCAAAGGGCTTGTCTCTCATTCTGCTCTCCTAACTCCCATCACTACCAAATTGCACGGGTACCAGTTGTTTGGCTTTAATTTCAGGAGCCTCCCCTCTCATTGACTCAGAGCACTGACAGATGGGCAGGGTAGCCCCGCCCCTCTGATCAGCCAGAGTGACTAGGTACAAGTTCCCCTGCAGGGCCGGCCCCCACACAAAACTATATCCTCCCTTTCCAGTGACACTTAACAGGGCAGGAGAATGCTGACCCCGCCAAGCCATTTTATCAACATGCTAGCTGATTCTCATTTCAAGGGCTCAAAGCTGGGGTGCAGAAACTGGGGGACCTTAGGAGAAACAGCAATGACCTCTCCTCCGCCCCATATTGCCACATCCTTTATCCCACTAATACAAGCGCACACCTTCGGGGAGGGAGGGATAGCTCAGTGGTTTAAGCATTGGCCTGCTAAACGCAGGGTTGTGAGTTCAATCCTTATGGGGGCGATTTAGGGAATCTAGGGCAAAAATTGGGGATTGGTGCTGCTTTGAGCAGGGGGTTGGACTAGATGACCTCCTAAGGTCCCTTCCAACCCTGAGATTCTATGATTCTTGTCAGAACTGTACCAGTACTATTCACCAATACACCTCAAAGCACTTTACAAAGAGGGGAGAGCAGCATTGTCCTGGGGGAAACTGAGGCACAGAGCAGTTACGTGGCTTGCTCAAGGTTAAAGAGCAAGTCTAAGGCCTCGTCTACACACAAATTTGCATCAGTTTAATGTAACCGATTCATTTAAGCCAGTAAACACCCCGACATGGGCACATTCATTTCTGTTTACGAGCGGTTTAGCTTAAACCTGTTGCCCATCAACTTGCACTAAACTGAAACAAGTCTGGTTTTAAAGTGTCCACACAGCCTTTTGCACTGGCGTCATATTACACTGGTTTATAAATCTCACCTTAAATTAAACCGATGCAATTTCCTCATATAGATTAGTTTTAAGGCTGAGGCCCAGGTGCCCAGCCTGAGGCCTTTGCACTGAAGAGGAGCTCCTTCTGCACTGGCCAGCATTGCAGCTCCAGTCTTTTGGTAAAGGATGGCCAGGCGAAAAGAGCCACCCTGGTGTTTGTATTACACACACGCTGCACGTGCTCACACGCACAAACATGCCCGCACACACGTGCCCATGCCGTCAGCTGAGAACATTTGCAAGCGGGTTCAGCTCTACACAGTGCAGCAGGCAGCCGCAGCGAGCGCTTCACTTACTGGATTCCATTTCGCACCAGTGAACTGTAAAATTATAACCACATCTTTTCCCAGCCTCTTCGCTCGCTCGCTCTCTCTCACACACACAGGCTGCAATGACGAACAACCGAAGAAGACGTTTAACTTTAGGCTATGTCTATATTGTCAGACATTTTTTGCCGAAAG
Source organism: Macrochelys suwanniensis (assembly GCA_033296515.1). NCBI lineage: Eukaryota > Metazoa > Chordata > Testudines > Chelydridae > Macrochelys > Macrochelys suwanniensis. The sequence goes on from CM065775.1 coordinate 336,056,437, forward strand.
TTTTATTGACGAGCCAAAAGTGCTAAAAGAAAATTGTTGTTGCATGTTCAAACTGTCTTGCTCTGTTGTCATAGTGCGTCCACGCTTGGGTCAGTAGCATTGACAGTGAGAGCAATGCACTGTGGGAAGCTATCCCACACGTCATCTCTCCACCTTCTGCCGCTAGGTCTTGTGGGAAGGCAGAGTGGATCGCAGCGCATCATGGGTTCGGGCTCACTGTCCCACGATGCATTGCTTTCCGTCCCAGCATTCCATGTGCTTCCATTTTTGAGTTCTTCACGCCCCGCCACGGACCCTGTGCTGTTCTCCCACACTCTGCTAGCTGTCAGTAGCACATCGCAAATGGCAGGGCAGTTAATCTTGAAATTCCGAAGTCAACGGGAGTCACAGTTGCCAGCCGTGTTGTCCGACACCGATAGGATCAACATGAGATTGCTTTTGGCATTCAAAGAGCCGCTGTACACAGTGGACCATCGCTTTTGAGCTCGTGAAACAAGCACTGAGTGGTGGGATCTCATAGTTAAGTGGGTCTGGGATGAGCCGTGGCTGCAGAACTTCTGGATGAGGAAAGCCAGTTTCCTGGAACTGTGTGCTGAGCTCACCCCAGCCTTGCAGTGCAGGGACACGCAAAGGAGAGCTGCCCTCTTGGTGGAGAAGCTTGTGGCAATCACAGTGTGGAAGCTGGTGACACTCATCCTTAGAGGTTTTTAAAGTCCGGCTTGACAAAGACCTGGCTGGGATGATTTAGTGGGTGTTGGTCCTGCTTTGAGCAGGGGGTTGGACTAGATGACTTCCTGAGGTCTCTTCCAACCCTAATCTTCTATGATTCTATGATTCTATGGGTTAGTCCACACTACCCGCCCGATTCGGCGGGTAGAGATCGATCTTCTGGGATCGATTTATCGCGTCTCATCTGGACGCGATAAATCGATCCCAGAAGCGCTCCGCCGTCGACTGCGGAACTCCTGCTCGCCGAGAGGAGGAAGCGCTGTCGACAGGGGAGCCTGCCTGCGCCGCGTGGACCCGCAGTAAGTATACTTACTTCGATCTAGGAAACGTCGACTTCAGCTACGCTATTCTCTGCCAGCTTCCTTTTCCTCTCCCAGCTTCCTTTCTTCGGTGGAGGTTTATATCCTTCACAAAGAATGGATAGATTTTATAAGCAACACATCTCAGGCTTGCATGGAAAATATGGGACATTTGTAATCCTTGTCATTTTTCATCTTTATTCCTTTCCTTAGAGTTGGCCCAGTAATGTGTGAATTCAGCTCTTTTTCCCATCGGGGATTTCTGCGAATGTGTTTATTTGTTCCAGTGGGGGAAAAAATGTCCCGAAATGAAGAATGGCACAGCAGATAGGGCACTAGACTTGGATTCAAGCCTGTGAAGGAAAATCTGGGAGGGCCCAAGACTTTGGTCAAGCTGTGTGGGCCTTAAAACTTTGGATAAGCTTGTGTCCAGGCTGTGTTGAACTTTGGTTCAGCTTGTGTCTGTGTATAGGAGGAAGGAGGGGGAGGAAGAAGTGAAAACGTCCCCAAACAGAACAATTTGAAATAGCAGAAGTCTAAGAAATAGATAACCGCAGTTAGGAAAAAGGGTAGACAGTGAATAACAGGAAAAGCCTATTTATGGAAAATACTCATTTTGCTGGCTTTGTTTTTGACCTGCATTGAATTCCAAATAAGGTAATTAATACAGAAGTATGTGTAATTTGTCTGCGGTTTTAACCTTTATAAGCTGATTAAAGTTTAAGGAGGGCAGAGCAGCTTGCCACCTTGCATGAGGCTATGCTGACTCTCCTTGCATATATGCTCGTATAAAATAAAGGCGCCTCCGGCGATTCTGATCCAAACACAACGTGTGGTTAATTTTCCACGACAAGCCCCTGCTCTGCCACAGACTTCCTGTGTGACCTTGGACAAGTCACTCTCCCTGTGCTTCAGTTCCCTAGCTGTAAAATGTGGGTTATAGGCCTTCCCTATCTCACAACAGTGTTGGGAGGTGTCCCAGATGCGATGATACTGAGGGTCATTTACGACCTAGAAAGAGCTATAGAGATACGGATGTGATGGATTCTCCACCTGTGGGCGTGATACAGGAATCACTGGGTGAACTTCTGTGACCCATGTTATGCAGCAGATTAGACTCAATAATAACAATGATCCCTTTTGCCTTTACACTCTATGAATCTATAAGTATTTGACAAATAGTTCCAATAATAATTTCCATCCTGTGATGAGAGTAGCTGGGATAGGCATATGCAGACCTTCTGTCAAATTTAAACTTTTATCTTTTTGATGGGTTTCATCTTGGTGAGTTTTAAAATAACTTTTCTCTATCAAGATTTAGATTTCAGAACGTACGCTTTCTGTCCTAGAGCCCAGTTCCAAACTAGAAAGGCTACCACAATTGTCTTGTTTGCAAGAAGAATAAGAATCGCTGGTTTTAGACAAGCAGAAGAGAAAGTGGAGATGATAAAATGTACCATAAGTCTGAATTTATTTTTATTTTGCTGATGCCAGGATGTTTGACTGACCGGCTTTGTCGTGCTAGGGTTTTTTCTCATCAGTTATTTTTATAGGGGTTTTATATTGACTCTTCTGTAACCTGGTGACATAATGTCTTTTTAAGACATTAGACCTAGAAAAGACCATAGTAACGTCTCCAAAATGGTCTTACACGTCTGGACTTTTGCTGTTTCTGGTGAGTCCAATGGGGTCTGTGATATGGAAAATACCAAAAAACTTTGAAATTACTGACTTAAATGGGACTTTTTCATGTTGATGTTCACTAACGACAATCTAATTCAAACTTAATTGCACTCAGTTGTAGGCTCCAAGATAGGCCTCACGCCTGATTTGCCCCAGGACTTTGGTGGGAGGCACTGCAAAGCTGAGTGAGTGAAATTCATAAACTATAAGCATCAGGAGTAAGGCTGAGAAGCCTCTCCCTACAGGTCAACACACTATCTGAGGGAAGACTGATGTTCCAGAATCTCCAGCACTGATTGATCACCCTGGGGAGAGGAAGTCACAACATCCACAAATAGGTCACACCAGCCTTCAGCCAATCTCTCCCTAGACCAAGGGAAGGTTCACTTGGGAGTAGCACGGTGCCAGTAGAACATTACCAGCTGGCTCCTTCTCTGCATGTCCCCGTTCCTGCTCTAGGTGAGTCCAGAAGACACCGAGAGCAGAGGAGTTCGTGAGCCCCTTATCATTTTCACTATCATACTTCTTATTTTTCTGTTTTTGTTTTGTCTCTCTTTTGGGTGAGGTCCCAGCTTTTTATTTAATTTATTTGTAGGTTGTGAAAATGAAAGTATGAGGGGAAGGGGGTGTGTGTGTGAACATCCATAACACCTCGATGGGGAAGGTGTAAAAAGTTCCCCAGGTTTAAAGAGGTGTAAATATTGTCTCACAAAGATGCTCATTGTGTACTCGGTTTAAAAGATTTGGAGAGACCCTGAGATTGTCCTCTCTCATTTCTGGGGAGTAACAGTTGTTCAGCCTGTTAAAGTGTGTTAGGTCTGGTCAAAACTTCTCCATCATGACTGTTTTGGGCAGGAAATTGGGATACCAGTTAAATGACTATTTTTGCGGAAAGCATCTGCTTTCCATAGAAAATGTCAACTTCTCATAAAAAAACGAGGATTGGACTCTAATTTGATTCTGCTTTGATAGTTGGGGTGTTTTAACATTCTTAGGAATAGCTTGGCTTTGGTGGTATGTTCTCTTGATTTTATTTCAGTTATCGAAGAGCTTTAATAAAATGAGACTGACGGAGTCACATTTCTTTCCATAGGCAACACGGTTCCAGAATCTCCGAGGGCCAGGGGTGGACACCAGCCAATCAACCTAAAAGCCTGACCAGATCCTGCTAATAAGTCTGTGGTTCTCACCCTGTTAGCTTTTGGAAGAAAAGTCGACATATGTATCGATTAGCCTTACTGCCACACTGGTTCTGAACTGTTATTTACATGGGGTCTGTTCTCTGAATCACAAGGCTGTTACAGGAAGCAGTGTTGTGACACGCAAAATTAGTGCTAGCAGTGAAGTGTCCGGCATGCAGCAGGAAAGACCCATCTGTGGGTTTGCTAGTGAGCGAGACAGACTCAACCGCCTTTGGATTTCTTCTAAATTGCTGTATTGATTACCTAAGTTATGAATTTTATTTTTGATTCAAGTCCCCTTCAGTTGGATTGGCAAAGTAATGGGGATTTAGATACTAGTGGCTTGCAGCTTTGTTGGCGTAAGGTGCTTCCTGAATTTCACACTGGATCAGATCCAGGGTCCATTTAATCCAGTCTCCTGTCTCTGACAATAACCCACAGTAGATGCTTCAGAGGAAGGTGCAAGAACCCCACAATAGACAGATGTGGGATAAACTGACCCCTCCCCACGGGTCTCATCTTGATCTCTAGTAATCAGCGTTTGGCTTAAACCCTGAATCATGAGCTTTAATATCCCTACCAACATTGTTGTTGTCATTAATTATAACAACTCTAGATAGTCTTTGATATCCACGTAAATATCCAATCCCTTTTAAAAATGATACAGACAAGCATGTTCTGAGTTTTAAAGGCATTTCACACTTTTTATATTCCTGCCTTTGGCAGCAAGTGTATTTTTAAAAAGCTGATGCCACAACAAAAGACCCTGACGCCCCTCAAGACAGAAGCCAACGCCTTATCCATCATCAGTGAGAATCTGTCACCCAAAATGCAGAGGGAACTGCTAGGGTCCACTCCAGGAAGTAGTGAATTGTATTCGTTTTCTGGGCCCCCTTCTGCACCAAGTGGTAACACACACACACCCAACATATTTGTCCAACATCACAGCAGAGCACATGTATATAGTTTGATGTTGTGCCTGTTTTATTTTAACCATGTGTCAGCCAGTCCAGTTTTTAGCATATAAGATAAGGAGGTTACACCCTATATACTGGAGCATTGGGGGGGGGGGGGGGGCGATCCAGCAGACTCGGACAGCCGGTACTCTGACAAATTGCAGAAATTTCTACTGGGATTGTGAAGGAAAGGAGAAGAGGTACCGTAATGCCAACACAGATGTTGCATATGGTTCAGCCTTTCTGGTGATTGTGTCGGGCGGTTTGAAAAGAAATCCAATGTTCATGGCTCTGCAGAGGGACAATGATAAACTAAGCTGGCCATTAATGCAGCATGTGAAAGACTGACTAAGAGGGAGAAAGAATACAAGGAGTTAGAAGAACAGACTCATTAGTTAGGTGGAGAGGGATACTTTGAAGTGGAAATTAGAGAAAACTCAGGAGACACCAAGAACTCAGGCTGTAGACTTGACTGTATCTTCTAGGCGACAGACTAAGGTCTGGATCCCAGACAAGAGAAGGTTGTCTGAGAAGGCAAGAAAATTGATATGTCGGACTCCCATAAGGAGGAAGCACAAATCTGTGAGCATATCACCGTAGACAGGACTTCCCCAAGGCCTTTAGAAATATCCCAGAGGCCGATAACATGAGTTTCTGAGGTGGACACTGACTACTAACCCTAGAGTTTGGCTGGATACCCTGCCCCCTGGAGTGAGTGGAGACTTTGATTAGTCATGCCAGGAGTTGATGATACGTCATACAGAAGTGATAAACCCAACAGCTCTTACTTATAAAGTTATATGTTATACATAACGGATGACACACTCGGGACACTGTCTGATGAGATGGTTCTGTATTACTGCTGGAAGCAGTGGTGACACAGTCGATCACCCTCGCTGAAGTTAGTTGTGTCTGGAGAAAGTTATCTCTTTTTGTAAGGGACAGCCAAGAGTTGACGGTCAACTCAGATAAGTGCCCTACGAGGGAAATTGTTGCCTTAGCTCAGAAACGATGGCTGGCAAGAGCTTCTCCCTGGAAGACCTCTAGTGGCTTACTAGGTGTGCTCTTGAATCTGGAAATGTTCAGCTAGCACTGGAAGGTGGAGAACTATCTACCCGATAAAATGAGGCAAAGGATCAGGCAATAAGGAATCAAGCACCCAAGGGGCAGTTCAAAGAAGAATATTCAGGTTGTAAGACTTGGAAAAAGACTCAGAACAAAGGGGTTAGGGATGGAAGGTCTGAAACCAGACAGCCTGTCCAAGCAGTGAATGATAAATTGGAAATGTCCTTGATAACTATGAAGCACCCAAAAGTGGCAGCTGGGGCAGAAGCCCAGGTGAAATGGTACAAACCAACCCACGTGCCACGATTATTCTGGAGCCTATGTGGGAAAAGACCACCTACATTAGAATACACAGTGAGGAAGGCAAAGTCTGCTTAGTACTTTCAGTGCCATTAACGGAGCATGAGGAAACTCACTCCTTCAGGCCCTGAGTGAGTCAGGATGCTGTGAAAGAAGTTCAGTACCTTCCTAAATTCAAGAGGCAGCTAGATGAAAAGGTTCGGTTGACCAGGGGTGCCGGAACAGGGAGGGACAGGGGGTCATGGCCCTCCCACTTTTTACCAGCCGTAACTGCGAGTGTCGGGAGGGAAGGGTGGTGAAGAGCGAGCGGGGGGAGGGGTTGGGGGGAAGAGGTGGCATGGGAGTGGGACCTCTCAGGGAGAAGAGGCGGAGTGAGGTTGGGGCCTCAGGGGGAATGGGCAGCATGAGGGTGAGGTAGAAGGGGCAGTACAGGGGTGGGGCGCTGGGGGCAGTATGGCACAGGAGGGCAGGGCCATGGTTCGGGCACCTGTGGCCCTCCCCCCCACACACACTTTTAAGGCACTTCTGCCTCTCCTGCAGTTGACTGACGTTCTCTAGACACTGATCAGCAAAGGGAGGAGCTAAAGCAACTAGATGTGTTTGCAAAAGTCTTGTGGATGTGGAGAAACAAACTGAAAGGTGGCTAGAATCCCCCCAGGGCCAGGGGCTCTGCCTGTTTGTGTTAGGCAGTGCAGATTACTGAGGGCTGTTTATGAGCCCTACAAAAAACAATGAATGCTCTGTTGGAGAGGAAAATTATATGCCAACGCAGTTCTTTTAACACACCTTTTCTTTTACCTTTTCAGTTTCACGTTCCCATGTCCTTTGCCCTCTCTCTCTATTTACTGTATTCCTGGATTCAAATCCCACATCTCTGAGTTGTAAAATGAAGATGGGATTCTTCTCCAGGACTACAGAGAGATAGACAGAGACTGCCAGGGCTTACGGACAGTGAACCTGGAAGGGGAAGTGCAGCCACTGGAATTGTGAGCAACCTGCTCATTTTGGGGGGAAAGGCGTTTAAAGCATGTGGCTCTTGAGGGAAAATGGACATGTCTGATAGCTCAGGAGAGGGCTGGCCCACCTTTATCAAGAGACCAGAACTGTATGTAATAGCTAATGATGTAAATGATGAGAAAAGGGTGATGGTTTTACTGAGCGTAATGGAGGCTAAAACCTATAACCTGCTGTGCCGTGTAACAGCTCCAGTTAAACCCAGTCAAAGCGTTTGCTGAGATTGTGGAAACTCTACAAACCACTTAGCCCCAAAGCCACCGGGGACTGCAAAGCGTTTCTGCTTGTATAGATGGGATCAAAACGAAAATGAAGCAATTGCTGAACATGTGGCTAAATTGAGGAAATTAACAGCGCCTCCCGTGCATACATGCAGTCAGGCTGTACACAGTGAATAAATGCTGTGATTTGAACAGCGCTGTACCTGTGTGGTTACTTTGTATTACCTTTGTTGAGTGAAGGGCAAAAGACAACAGTGTGGCTGGTGGTAGGGCAGGTAGGGTGACCAGATGTCCCGATTTTACAGGGACAGTCCCAATATTTGGGACTTTATCTTATATAGGTGCCTATTACCCCCTACCCCCATCCCGATTTTTCACACTTGCTGTCTGGTTACTCTAAGGACAGGTTACCCCCATCCCAGGCCAATGCGCCTCTACCCGGACCTGGAGGGATCACCTATATGGGATGACAGGGGAGCTCAGTCTCCATGATGCAATCCCTGGCCTCTCTGCTAAGACAGCAAACAAAGGGGCCAGTTAGTACCAATTCTGGTGGTTTATGTGATGCTGACTCCTACCCTCTAGGAATTGAATTGAGACCACTGACAAATTAAATATAGCCATCAGAAGGTAGCTGACAAGTGCACCTAGTACAGGGGTCTCAAACACGCAGCCCTCGAGCCACAGGAGTTATTTGCTGCGGCCCACCAAGCTCCCCGGGTCCTCCCGGAATTATTTCCTGCAGCTGCCAAGCTTCTTCACCTGCCAGGTCCCCGCTCCTCTGCCTATCTCCAGGCGCTTCCTGCCGCCAAACAGCTGTTTGGCGGTGCTTAGCGCTTTCCAGGAGGGAGGGGGAGGAGCGGGGAGCCACACGCTCAGGGGAGGAGGCGGAGAAGAGGCGGGGCAGGGATGGGGATTTGGGGAAGGGGTTGGAATAGGGGCAGGGAGGGGGCGGAGTTGGGGTGGGGACTTTGGGGAAGGGATTGGAATGGGGGCGGGGAACGGGTGGGAAGAGGTGGGGCAGGGGCGGGGCCTCATGGAGAGGGTGGAGTTGGGACGGGGACGGGGGCAGCGGGGGGTGGGGAGGCTTTTGTACCTTGATATGAAAAGGTGTCAGTGATGCGGCCCTCGGGCCAATGTGCTAGTCCTCATGTGGCCCTCCTGGTGATTTAAGTTTGAGATCCCTGACCTAGTAGGTAAGGCTCCATATCCAACTAACAATCCCCTGGAGCCATCCAGCCCTCCTGCTTTTTAAGTGTTCACATACATATCCTATCCCTATCCTCTGTTCATATAACTGGAGCTGGGCATTCTGGAGAAAGGAAGCCTGAGGAAAGGTATAATGGAGGATGAATGAAGGGGAGATGGTGGCAGAATAAGACTGGGACCAAGGAAAGTTCCAGTAGAATATTGGGAGGGGGGGACAGTTTGCATTATGGAACTGGCCACCAAGGAAGGCCTCGACGTCACCTTCACTGGGAATATTCAAGGCAGGACTGAACCCCCATCTATCAGAGATGGTTCTTCATAGATGGACTGTCTCAATGATGATACAATGGGGAAGTACACAGCGAGATTTATACTTGGGGAACGTGCATATGGGGGACCAAAAGTCTCTATCACCTACACTTGCCTTCTCGCAAGTTATACAAGAGATCTGCCTCCTCCATGTGGTAGCTAAGGATCCATCGGTTCCCGTTATAAACATCATTTCCAGGGGGTTACAATTCGTCCATTTTACTTTACATCTAGCTGGGGGACCTGACGCACAAATTATTGGCTCAAAATGCCACGGATGTTGATTTCTAAAACAAAAACCCAGTTAAAGGAATGTGATGCTTAGTCGCAGGGGGGTTGGTTTGGGACAATGTTCTGTTCTAACTTAGAACAAAGGCTGAAGGTTGAAATGTGATATTTGAGAGGAAGGGAATCAGACTGAAGAATCGACTCCCTTTTTCCAAATTTAAGGATCCAGTTTCCCAGCTCGGCTTTTCTCCCTCTTGTTGGTTGAATTTAGACTAGGGGTTGCCACTTGATTGAAATCGTCATGTTGCGATGTTGTGACACTACTGATGAGTCACTTGGTCTTGGCTTGTGATGATGCAACATCATGACATACTGTCCTACCCCTATTGTGTTACGATTTCTTGAGTGGTCCTATTGATTTGTCTTAAAGGGCCTGGGACAGAGCCATCAGAATTGATACTGTCATTGGTTTTCAAGACATGTTCGAGGTGAGGGGCCTTGATGCAGCTGCATTGCTAGAGCACTTAAGAGAAGACACTCCTACGCCGACAGGAGAGAGCTCTCCCATCGGCGCAGTTAATCCACCTCCCCGACAGGCGGTAGCTTTGTTAACAGGAGACGCTCTCCCGTCAACAAAGCACTGTCTACATGGGGGGTTAAAGTCACACCGCTGAGCAACGTAGTTATACCGACATAGGTCTGTAGTGTAGACCTGGCCTAGGGAGGAGTCACACTGACCAGCCAAATTGTGAGACCAGGATAGAGGGACAAACGCATACAAACTCAACCTATTGTACCTCCGTCCCTATAGTCACCTGTTACTCGTTAACTTCTCATTAAGCTGGGTGCAGGCTTTGGTTTTAACCTCCCTAGGGCAACTACATTACAGCATGCACTTTTCTAACTTGAAAAATTTCCAGAATTCAGCAGTAAAACCCTGATGTCAAGGAGCCTGACAGATTCATCCCCTTGTGGGTTTCCCGCCCTTCTTTTTCAATGGCAAGGCCCTGTCCGTGAAGCAACGCCCTGTCTCTTTTGTATAAGGCCCCTCCTATTTGAGTAACATTCCCCCTACTCTGAATAAAACCCCGCCTCCCTTTGAACATAGCCCCGCCCTTGTGAATGAGTCTCATTTTGATTCTTGGCATAGTTGGGGAAGATTTAGATGGTGTAAAGACAGCAGTGAAACTAAAGGGCCTTTCTCTTAATGCCAAGTAAAGACAAGGTGCAGATAACGTAAATCCACATGTTTTAGAAGCAAAAAGGACAGAAATGAGTGAAGTCTTACGTGATATTTTAGCAGTTCTCAGGTGACACAGGAGCACTGAAAAAACGTCAAGCCTAACACTATTATTCAAAAATGGGAGCACACGATTAGACAAGCAATTATATACCGGGAAGCTTAACATAAATTGTGGGTAAAAATATCAGAAACAATTTTGTAGGATTTAGCAAGAGAGCACCTTGTAAAAGCATAATTGGATTAGAGGAGACAGCCAGCATGGATTTACAAGCATGAGGCCCTTAGCTTAACTAACTTGTTGGAGTTCTTTGAAGCTGCAGCAATGCCGTCAGGGTAGGCAAGGGAAATGTAATAGGTGTTATGCACTTAGATTTCCCAAAAGCAATGGGTGAAGTTGTACAGCAAGCTTACTGGCGAAGGGAAGGAGTCATGGTATAAAAACAGGCTGGCTTGAAAGTGACTCAGAAGCAGGAATAGCCAGTGCATGGGCTGTATTGCCTATGCTGGGAAGAGGTTTGTCAGGAAAGTTAGTGCAGCGGTTTGCCTGAAGGTTTAAGGGTTTTGAGATCTCTTGTGTTCGTTCCTGGAGCCTTATAGGGTGACCAGATAGAAAGTGTGAAAAATCAGGACAGGGGGTGAGGGGTAATAGGCACCCATATAAGAAAAAAGCCCCAAATATCAGGACTGTCCCTATAAAATCAGGACGTCTGGTCACCCTAGAGCCTTAGCAATCCTGCAGGCTGGGGAGTTTCCCCCGTACAGGAACTCTGGGCTAGTCATCCTGCAGAACAGGTCGAATTTTGAGCCTGGAGGACTACATAGCCTTTTCCATCTATTGTTCTCTAGCAGTTTTTAAAAAGAAGACGAGAATCATCACTGCTGGTTTACCAGTGTTGATCTGAGGCACAGAGTGGTGAAGGCACTTGCCAAGCAAGTAATAGAACACAGGTCCCCTGATGCCTGGACTCTGGCCACCGGCCCGTGCTGATGCGGGTGTCTGTTCCCAGTATTGAATGGAACACGTTTTGTGTATTAGCATGAGCTAACAGTGGCAACCCCTACACTGCAGAAACTGGGTTTTTTAAGCACCCCATGTGTGATTATTCTTTACTTAACCTGCAGCAAGTGGCCACCCTTCCAATGTAAGCACAGCCCTGTTCACTGGGTCTGGTGCCTTAGGGATGGGATGGATCAGGGATCATTAGTGGGCTGCATAGCCTTTCATCTCCAGCTAGCTGACTCTGACCCAGCCCATGTCAGCCATGAGTGAAAGCTATTGCCAGCTGAAGACCATCCGGTGATTGGGGTGAAAGAAGCTGGTGGGTTTGTGGCCCATTTCCAAACAGGCTGGTATCCGCACCCCCAAAACAACATCAGAACTGGCATGCTTGGCTGCCTCGTGACCGACTCAGGAGACTGAGCTCTCTTCTCTCCACCAGTAGCGTAGCCAGGAGGGGAGCAGGGGGAGCTGCCGCTCCCCCTGTGAGGAGAAGCGGTGCCACCCGAGCCCCGCTGCTGGAACCGGGCTCGGGCGGCGCTTTAAACGGCACGCGACTCCCCTCAGCCTCACTGTCAGAGCCGGGCTCGTGCGGGGATTTAAAAGACCTGCGGCTCCTGTTGCTGCGGGGAGCCGCGGGCCTTTTAAAGCGCCCCCCACCAGCCCCGCTGCAGGAGCCGGGCTGGGGACGCGCTTTAAAAGGCCCGCGGCTCCTGCCGCTGCGGGGAGCCGCAGGCCTTTTAAATCCCCGCCCGAGCCCCGCTGCCAGAGCCGGGCTGGGGGGGGGCGCTTTAAAAGGCCCGCGGCTCCGGCAGCCACGGGGAGCAGCGGGCCTTTTAAAGTGCTGCTGGAGCCAGGCTCCGGAGGTGCTTAAAAAGGCCTGGGGCTCCTGCCACTGCGGGGAGCCGCAGGCCTTTTAAAGCGCCGCCGGAGCCCCGCTGCCAGAGCTCCGGCAGCGCTTTAAAGGGCCCGCTGCTCCGCAGCGACTGGAGCCCCGGGCCCTTTAAAGCGCCGCCGGGTGAGTACAGGGGGAGCCTGGGGAGGCGCCTTTTTATAGCGCCGCCGCTCCCCCTGTGCTCCAGACCTGGCTACGCTACTGCTCTCCACTCCAGGTCAGGCCCAAGCCACTGGAAAGGAAGCCTGCACTACCCCTGCTTTGTGGATGCCAGGCAGATTCTGCCCTATCACTCTGGTGTAAATACGGAGTAATTCCTGTGGATTTATTCTGGGCTTACACCAAGATGAGAATATGGCCCAAAGAGAGGAGGCCAGTGGCTGGGGGCTGATAATGTGGCACCTCACACCAACACACACAGCTCCCCAAGCTAATGCCATTCCAGGAACCCAGTTCCTAGGTCTCTTTTTGCACAACATTCCATAACAATGGGCAACATTTTGCTCCCAGCTCCAGGTGCTTTTCTTGGCTGCTCTTGGAGCCATTAAAACCGATAACGACGGAATTTGGACTTAAGAAAACTCCCCTCCAGTCCAACAACAACAAGTCCTTGCTCTGCAAAAAGGGCCCGTGCTTCAGTATCCCTCTCTGCTGTGCTCCCGCATCTCGGCTGGTCCAAAGGAGACTGGGAAGAGACAGTCTGTGGGCTTGAAAGCAGGAGAGATGCTCCCAGGAATCTCCACCTGTCAGCAATATGAGACCAAAGGCTCTCTATAAGTGTTCCAGCTCTTTGTGTGTCAGTGTTTCATTGGGCAGAGAGCTAAATGCATCCCACACAACCTTCAGAAAACCCATTTAGTGTCTCAGTAGTTTCCACACTTATCCCACTCAGCTCTCTCTCTTTTCCTGTGTTCATTTCCCTTCCACTCTGCCATTCCCCCCGCCATCCCTCTCCCCTACACTTCTCTCCTCTTTCCCTTCCTATGTCTCCTCAGCACCATCCCATCTGTCCTACACCCACTCTGTCTCATTCCCTTTCTCCCTGTGCACCCTCTTCTATTTCTCCCCTCCCTCCCGCCCTCCCTCTCCCGTACAACTTGACCTGAGTTTTTATGGATCAGTCTATTTACAAAGCTTAAGCTGAAAATCAATTTTAATTATAAAAATCAGTCTGCCGTATCAATAAATCATAAAAAGCCTCTGCGAATTATAGAAGGAAGGTTACACCTGAAAGTGGGGAGTGGGGGCTAATAACTCATTTTCCCTCTGGAACAGCCCCCTGCATTCATTGGACAATATTCATCACCGTCATTATCCTTTGCATTATTAATGGCGTAACAGTGAGATGAATGGGACCAGCGCCATTTTTAAACAAATAACACTGGCTGTAACTTGATTTGCAAGCCACCTCTTGACAAGAGCCCGGTTTTTTATATTTTGGGGCGGAGAGGGGAAATCATTCATTGTGTCTCCTTTTTCGGGGTAAACGATTGATCAAACTGCACTGAAGGAAGCTAATTAATCCTTCCCAACTGGACTGCAACAAGACAGCACGCTGCATCATGTCTCTTATTTTAACAGGGCTATTTACATTTTTTATGAATTATTATTGTTATGGGTGCCTTTATCGAACTCGTGCTGCTCTGTGGAGAGGCAGACATTCTGATGATTGTGAAAGGCCCCAACCTGAAGCAAATACTCACCAGCAACCACACACCATACAACAAACACACTAACCCAGGAACCTATCCTTGCAACAAAGCCCGGTGCCAACTCTGTCCACATATCTATTCAAGGGACACCATCATAGGACCTAATCACACCAGCCATGCCATCAGGGGCTCATTCACCTGCACATCTACCAATGTGATATATACCATCATGTGCCAGCAATGCCCCTCTGCCATGTACATTGGCCAAACCGGACAGTCTCTACGCAAAAGAATAAATGGACACAAATCAGACATCAGAATCATAACATTCAAAAACCAGTAGGAGAACACTTCAACCTCTCTGGTCACTCAGTAACAGACCTAAAAGTGGCAATTCTTCAACAACAAAACTTCAAAAACAGACTCCAACAAGAAACTGCTGAACTGGAATTAATTTGAAAACTGGACACCATTAAATTAGGCTTGAATAAAGACTGGGAGTGGCTGGGTCATTACACAAACTGAAATCTATTTCCCCATGCTAAGTTTTCCCCTACTGTTACTCACACCTTCTTGTCAACTGTTTGTAATGGGCCATCCTGATTATCACTACAAAAGTTTTTTTCTCCTGCTGATAATAGCTCACCTTAATTAATTAGTCTCTTTGAGTTGCTATGACAACCCCCATCTTTTCATGTTCTCTGATATATATATATATATATATATATATCTTCCTACTGTATGTTCCACTCTATGCATCTGATGAAGTGGGCTTTAGCCCACAAAAGCTTATGCCCAAATAAATTTGTTAGTCTCTAGGTGCCACAAGTACTCCTCGGTTTGTTTAGAGATAGAACGGCATCCTGTGAGTCCACCCTCTGCCGCTGGGGGGCGCAATTGTTGTGCTGCTGCTAATTAATGGTAAAGGGACCTCCCACTGACTTCACTGGGCTTTGAGTCAGGGCCCTGGTTAGTAAGGGGGGCTGTTCCACTTCAGGACTAGTGCAAGTATAGAGCATTGTGTGTGTGAAAGACATACCCACAGACATGGTGACTGGAGGAGCCAACAGGAGCGAAGCAGAAGGGAAAGAGCCCAGTTACCTGCAGTCATGAACAAAGAAGTGGCAGCATGGTCTAGTGGTCTGAGCTCAGGCTGGGGCCAGGATTTTCCTCTATCCAATCCTGGTTCTGCTACTAACTTGGGACAGTCCCTTAAACTTGCTGGCTTTCCCCATCTTGACAAAGCCCTAGCTGGGATGATTTAGTTTGTGTTGGTCCTGCTTTGAGCAGGCGGTTGGACTAGATGACCTACTGAGGTCTCTTCCAACCCTAATCTTCTATGATTCTATCTCTAACACCACCACTTCCCTCATGTCCAAGAGGTACAAGATTTAGTTAAAGTGCTTTGGGAATGCAAAGTAGCGAGTGGATTTCCAGAAGCGCTCAACATCCAGCAGCTCCCACTGAAAAAAATCTTGCCACTTCAGTGCCTACATCTGTCTAGCTGCATGCCTCACAACCATTTACCCACAAAGCCCCCTGGGAGGTAGAGCAGTGCTATTATCCCCATTGTACAGATGGGGAACTGAGGTGCAGAAAGGCCAAGGCCCAGATCTTTAAAGGTATTGCTTTTCAATGCGACTGAGGCTCCTAGGTGCAATTCTGAGTGGAGCAGCGACTAAAACCTTTACAAACATAGGCCAGAGTGACTCGTCCCAGGTCACCCAGGAAGTCTATGGCAGATCAGGGGTTGAACCTGGGCATCTCCATTCACAGGCTGGCACCCCAACCTTTTTCCCTAATAGGTCACTGAGCCCTTTTGAAAGCCTACCCCAGTGTTATTAAGGGGCCCAGTCCTGACGTAGTCACTCAGTTTTACCCACACTGGTGAAAGTTTAGGCCTGAATAAGACTCCTTCCCAGATACCGCGAATGGCTTTGCTTTCCAGCCACAATCACCCTGGGCCCAGAATGGATCAGTGCGACAGACTTTCTGACTCTTCCCTGAGGAACCAAGTCATGCAGCCTCTCAAGGTCAGGTGAGAGACACAGATAAGAACGTCTGTATTTAATGAGCACACCCCAGAGAACCTAGAAACCTGCTCAAAACAGACCTGTAAATCAAGGCTGTTCTCCGCCTGCCTGCTTTCATTCCTCTCCAGTTAATCTTGCCCCAGACTGGTTACAAACAAACAACTGCCACGTTAACGAGCCAGACAGACACAACAGCATCCCCTTCATCTGTGACATGAGAAAGGAGTCTGCTAAAAGGGAATGCAGAGACCCCAAAGAGACAGGCGAGAGCCAGAGACTCCGATCCCGTTCCCGCCCGACTGAGAGAACAACAGGCTACAGACAGTAACATTTTGGCACGAAGACCTGAGAGTCTTGGGCTCTGGAGCAGGGCTTTCCCTAATGACGGCAGGGTGACCTTGCTGCAGTAGTGCCATGAGAGGGGTGTTTATCAATAATCTCGGCCATGCAAGGGAAAGCTGTCCCTTCTCAGGCACTGCATGGCAGGCAGGGACTTTGCTTGGTGACCCCTGAGGAGCCGGAAACCCCATTTCCCTGACGTAGTGCCTGCACTACAGACTTGAGGGATAAGCTGCGACAAAAATGGAGAAGGTAAGCTGCTGTCCCATGGAACCAGGGTCTATCGCCACCAACCTGCTAAGATATCCCCTTGACACTAATCACAACAGCAGCCGCCAGACTAATGCCTGCGGGAAACTCTGCCCCTGGAACCTGACCCCAGCACACCCAGGAACACGTCTCAGTTTAAACTCACAGCGGAAGGCGAGAAACGGCTCCTTAATGCCACAGCACCTGCAGATAGTTAGTGCTAAATCTTCAGGAGTTATTAGAGGTGATAACTTGCACATCTGCGTCCGTATATTCACTTCTCCCCCGCTATGTCTCTCCCTGTTTATTGGCAGCCCGGCTCTCTGCGGATGCAGTGCCTCTATCTAGTGTCTATATCACACATGCAGTTACCCTGCAAGGCTGAATTTACTGTTTGGGCCCACGATGAAGGACGTAACATACGACTGTTTCTCTTATGAGGGCGGGATCCTGCATCGCACCAGGGTGGAGCGTTGCCTGTGTCAGGACAGCGTGCTCAGCAGGCTCAGGAGTTCAAGGGAAGCCCACTCTGTGTTAAGACGACGCTGCTATATGGCTGCTCAATGACTCCTGCTCAGTAGCAGGGGGGAGGCCAAGGGAGTGTGGGTGTAGCTAGACACCTCATTGGCATGAGAAGGACCATGCTGGAGCCCAGATCTCTTCAAACGCATCCATTGCCTGCCCCTTTTCTTATCTCGGGCCCGAGTGGGACTGTGAGGGTACCTGGCTGCAGGTCAGTTCAAAGGGCTGGGACCATGAGCTCACGGATAGTACTGCTTGTCTGTCTCCATGCACAGCCCCCACGCACACTTAGAGTATGTCTATACTACCCGCCTGATTCGGCGGGTAGCAATCGATCTTCTGGGATCGATTTATCGCGTCTCGTCTAGACACGATAAATCGATCCCGGAAGCGCGCGCCGTTGACTGCGGAACTCCTGCTCGCCGAGAGGAGGAAGCGCTGTCGACGGGGGAGCCTGCCTGCCGGGTGTGGACCCGCGGTAAGTGCTTTGAAGTTCGAACTAAGATACTTCGACTTCAGCTACGTTATTCACATAGCTGAAGTTGCGTATCTTAGTTCGATCCCCCCCATAGTGAGGACCAACCCTTAGTCTGGAGGGCAGCAAGCTCTGGGCAGGAGCTTGCAGGATTAAGGTTACCATCGTTAATAACTGGGAGAAGTGACCTTTTCTTTCCGATGAGACCTTGCTACCATGAGCCACGCCTCACTCAGCTCAGGAGTAGGCCTGGGATTTTCAAAGGAGCCTAAGGGAGTTAGACACCTAACTCCTACAGGGATTTCAAGTCCCTTAAACTCTGTTTAAAACCCCAGCTTGATTGTCTGCAGGAAGCAGCTAACAGAATAACCAGTTTATTGGAGCAGCTTTTTGACCTGAAATCTGAACACTCTCTCTCTCGGGGTAGCATTTTTTTTCATTATCTCAGTAAAAACCCTAATACTCTTGGCAGCCACTGGAAATGGGGCAGCTTCAGATACAGCTGCAGAACAATGATCACCTTGTTCTCTATTCTGGGAGATGTAGACCAGCTTCCAGTCTGAATATCTCACCTTTCCTTTGCCCTGAGTGCACGTGATCCAGCACTAATGGGGACGAGACAGTGAATTGAATGCATTTGTTCAGTGAGTTGGCTCAGAAGCAGCTTCAACTAAATTTAACACCTGATTTTCCAATCCCTGCACCAAAATCACACCCACAAAAATGCATGCACCCATGTAAGTGTAATACACAGACAGAATGTCTGTTGTATACCCTTCCAGTGGCTGCATCCAATAGAGTACAACAACCTACTACTGCTATCAGCTAATGGAGTTTACTCCTTTTGCTCAAGCAATAGATCTTTCTCTTGCAGGTCTGAAGATCGCAGATACAGCTAGTCGACATTTTTTCATCAAAATGTTCTTTGATGAAAAATGGCTTTTTGACCAAAAGAAAAAACATTGCAGAAAAGCTTCATTTTGGTTGAATTGTTTTGTTGAAAAAAAAATTGTTTTTGTTTGGTGAGAAAAATACCATTTTCTCCCACTTTTTTTTACTGCTTCCTACTGGGGAAAAAAAATGAGCAGGAGTAAAAAAACCGAGAGAAAGTAGAGGGGTGGGTTCCTCACACAAATGGAATTTTAAAATGAAAATTGTTTTGAAATTGAACAATAGGATTCTGTTTAGATGTTGTTCAAAATTGTTCAGGAAATATTGTTCCTTTTTTGACCCTTAGGACAAATCCTACTGCAAGGGCCAATTAATGATGCTTCTTGTTTTGTTCTCTGCTGCTTTCGCTAAAGTTGCAGTAATCGAGTTATGATTTTGATTTCCCTCTCTAATTGGAGTTTACATCCTAGTTATTTGCTAATAAGACTTTTATAAGAGACAGTATTTTGTTTTTCAGACCTGTTTCTAATTATCAGTATATAAGCAATTACCATCAAAACACTATGGGCCAAATGCAGGGGTGATGTGTAGTGAGTGTCAATTAAACTTCCTTATGACTATTTAGGCTTTGCCTACACTAGCCTGTTTTCACTGCAACTACCACTGTGAGCAGGATGGAGCGGGACAAGTTAAAAGGCAGTAGTCACTAGTGCATTGTACATACCAGGGGTGGGCAAACTACGGCCCGCGGGCCCGTCCTGTCCAGCCCCTGAGCTTGCAGGGTAGGCTCCCCCCGGCCTCTCCCACACTGTCCCTCTGCAGCCATGCGCTTTGGGGGGCGGGGCTGCACGCTCCAGCGGGGCAGCGCAGCAGCGTGTCTGGCTCCGGCCGCTGCTCTGAGCGGCGTGGTAAGGGGGCCTGGGTCGGAGCCGGGGGGTTGGATAAGGGGCAGGGAGTCCCAGGGGGCAGTCAGGGGACAGGGGGATGAGGTTCTGGAGCAGCGGTCAGGGAACGGGGGTGGGGGGGTTGGATAGGCGTGGGAGTCCCAGGGGTCTGTCAGGGGGCGGGGGGTATGGATAGGGGTCGGGGCAATCAGGGGACAGGGAGTGGGGGGGGGGGTTGGGGAGGGTCCCTGGGGGGCAGTTAGGGTGGGGGGTCTCGGGAGGGGGCAGTCAGGGGACAAGGAGTAGGGGGGCTTACATAGGGGGTGAGGTTCCGGAGGGGTCTCTGAAGGGGGCGGGTCAGGGGACAAGGAGTGGGGGGGGGCATTGGATGGGTCGGTGGTTCTGAAGGGGGCAGTCAGGGGGCGGGAAGTTGATGGGGGTCGGATAAAGGGCAGAGGCCAGGCTGTCTGGGGAGGCACAGCCTTCCCTACCCGGCCCTCCATACAATTTTGCAACCCCGATGTGGCCCTTGGGCCAAAAAGTTTGCCCACCCCTGGTATATACCAATGCTAGCTTTGGTAGAGTTGCATGACCAGTAGCAATGATGGGAAATTTTAATGGAGAAAAGCAGTTTGTGCACATAACACCCTAGGCTCCTTTATACTTACATAGACTCAGTGGGCCAAATTCAGGGGGGTCTAGTTACACCTTGGGAAGTGGACGTTGGTCTAAAAAACAGCTCTACGGAAGCTGAAGGCTGAGGGTATTAAAAAGAGCCTAAACTGATGTCAAATTGTACATGTCAAGGAACCTAGAAGAAGGTGAATGTAGATTCACTCTAGACTTATGCAAACACACTTGAATCAGCTCTGAAACTGACCCTGTGGGTGAAATTCCCTCTAGTGTAGGGGACCCTCATAAGGCCCCATACACGAGTTAAGTCTCACTTAAGACCTAAAGCTGTACAGTGCTGGGCACTCTCACCTCTATAGCAGGAAGTGTTCAGGACCTTGTTGGACTGGGACCGTAAGAAGGACCTGTCCAGTCCCTCTGCATGGAGATGAATCTCACTCTAGTTAAACATGAACAACGATCTCCCTCCTCTGTAAGAATACACTATGGAATTAATTACCGTTGCTCTTTAATAGTATCAGAGTCCTTTAGTCCTCAGCTCTAGTTCAAACAGGAATTAATTCAGGGCAATCCTATGGCCTGTATTATGCAGGAGGTCAGACTAGATGATCACAATGGTCCCTTCTGGCCTTATAATTTAAGAATTTTTTAATTTACTTTAATTTGCCTTGACAAGCGTATATCTGTGATGTTCAACACCATTTGGAACAACCTCAGCCTGCTCCCTGAAGGATAGGGCTTAGTAAGCACCTGATCTGAAACACCTACATTCTCTGGAGCTGCAGTTTAGATCTTGCCAGGAGAAACCTGATAATTCACCCCCCTGAAGTTGAAAAATATAATTCCATGGACCTCCTGGTCTTTCAGATGAGACCTTGAAAACAAACACAAGGTCATATTGTGATGTTCTGTACCTTGGGGGAACACCCAGCACCCCCATGTTCATCCTTGTTAAATGATTGTTTGGTATCCAATGCAAAGTTTGTCATGTTGGGTGTCTTCGGAAGGCTCATGATGTACTGAGCATTGTTGTCATAGTCATTGTTACAGTAATGTTATAGTAAGGTTATAGGTTATAATTCATGTATATAGTTATGAGGCTGACAATGTATCTTGATGGCTTAAAGCAAGACCAGGCAAAAACTTTCCAAGAACAGAGGCAGTTCACACCTCATCAGGGCGTGTATGGGACAAACCCAGCCCAGCCTCACAGGAACAAAGGATGCTGGCCTAGGCAGCAACAAAATAATTTGTTGGATTTCAAGTGAGTCACCCCCACTTCCTTTGGGTAAGCGACTGAAGCGCTGATCAAAGGGGAGAGCCTGGCTGAAGAGCAACCAGCCAGCCTGAGGTGAGAAGCATCTAAGTTTGTAAGGGCAGTGAAAGTGTTAAGATCAGTTTAGACGGCGTTTTGCTTTAATTTAATTTAACCAAATCTGACTTGTTATGCTTTGACTTATAATCACTTAAAATGTATCTTTGTAGTTAATAAATCTGTTTGTTTATTCTACCTGAAGCAGTATGTTTGGTTTCAAGCATGTCAGAGACACCCCCACACACACACACACACCTTGGGATAAGAAGCCTGGTACATATCACTTTCTTTGTTAAATTGACGAACTCATATAAGCTTGCAGCATCCAGCGGGCATAACTGGACACTGTAAGATGGAGGTTCCTAGGGTTGAGTCTGGGACCAGAGATATTGGCTACTGTAATTCAGTTACAAGTAGCTGGGAGCAGCTTACATGCCAGAGGCTGTGTGTGAACAGCCCGGGAGTGGGAGTTCTCACAGCAGGGCAAGATAAGCTGGCTCCCAGAATCAAGGCTTGGAGTGACCTAGCAGATCACCGGTCCAGATAACACCAGAGGGGAACGTCACTGCTCCCAATGAACACTGAAGATCATAAAGGTTTGACCTGGTGGTTCTAGCCAAAAATCTGCCCCTCCTCTATCCCCCCACTATTCTCTATTGTGCAGTGCACTGCTGCCCTCTGGTTCTGAGCATGGCTGCATTTCAGTGAGGGGCATAGGGATTCCTATTTCTGGCCACTGTCAGCAGCAGGATACAGGATTAGATAGACTGTTGGTCTGATCGCAATGGCAGTTCCTAGGTAAATAATTTCCTAAGCATTTCTGGATCCTAGTGAATAACTGATGCTAAAAGGCTACTCTGTGTGCTGAACTTTTCTTTCACTGGAAGTTTCTTAACACTTTATAAATAAACATTAAGCAAGCTTCTTTTATCTGCATAAGGAGAAGCCAGGCAGCAGACGAAGAATGGAGACTATACTCATGCAACATAATATATGAGCTTGCATGTGTTTTACAGATGACAACCATCATCCTGACCATTCTTCTGGTTGTCTGTGAAGGCAAAACTACCAGGATTCCTGTTGACACTGTGGTGAGGGAGGGGCTGAAGTCAGGAGTGGTGCCAAGTGCAGCAGGTGGATTTGTATTGACTGATATATCCGTGGCTCCCCAATGTGTTTAATGAGCCTGGGTCCAACACATAACCTCAGGCAATACCTGGGAGGCCTTTTGGAAGAGTTAGTCAGTGATGGGCAACTATGGTTCCCCAACTGGGCAATTGGTGCCCAGTCAATGGAACAATGTTACATGTGGAAGCTGGAAGATGTTTTGATACAAATTCAGCTAGATGGAGAAGACTTCCAGGTGACAGAAAGCCTTGCATCCTCCTTTGGCTCATCAGTCAATGATGCCTTCATCTTGATGTCTAGGGCATTCCCTACTTTCAACCTTACTCCTGGCCTCAAGTCAAATATTGAAGCTTTGAAGATAAACATGGAAGCATCCAGAAGCAGCTCTTTAGGCATCAGAGAGGTCTGGTGAACCTGGGATCAGCTCCTGATGAGGCAATAGTGCTAATTAATCTCCACAACAGCCTGGCAAGTAGCCCTTCCCATCATGTCCTGAAATTGCCACAGTCAGTAAAAACAATGAGGAGTCCTTGTGGCACCTTAGAGACAAACATTTATTTGGGCATAAGCTTTCGTGGGCTAAAACCCACTTCATCAGATGACATTTCCATTCAACAGCCATGTCCACAGTTAATAACCAGGGTGCTAAGTGAGATTGACAGATGTCTTTGGGATTTATGCAAAATTCAAATATCAGCCCATCTATTTCCCCAGGAGGGTCTCAAAGAAATCTTAAAGTATATGTCACCAGAAGGGGTGGACTTTGACCCTC
Organism: Macrochelys suwanniensis; assembly: GCA_033296515.1. NCBI lineage: Eukaryota > Metazoa > Chordata > Testudines > Chelydridae > Macrochelys > Macrochelys suwanniensis. The sequence goes on from CM065775.1 coordinate 336,079,659, forward strand.
TTCAAAGTGAAGCCGCATACAACATGGGGAGTGCCTTCCCAATCCATGCTGATGTTGAGAAGACAGAAGTGGCATTTTTGCTAATTTTGCCTTATGCTGAATTGCATGACATGTATCAGCTGAAATTAGTTCTCAGTGTCGGTTACTGGCTGAAAGATACCTACGTGCAATTTGAAACTCCACCCATGCTTGCCTACCAAGAATCCAACATCAGTATAGGGTACCCAGAGCAAATACGAATTGAGAAATCAAAGAGGATCACTGCTTATGTTTTATCAAGCTGTGCCTAACAGATGCTGATGAAGGGATGTGTGGTTTGAAGTCAGGAAGTGACTGAGCAATGTAAACTGTCCATCACAAATTCCAAAGGAGTTGTCAAGACCAGAAAGACACTTGCTGATGCCCAGTGGTTGGTTAGCACCCAGGAGTCAAGCGTAACTCTTTTCCATCCTATGCAAGATTATGCATGCTGAGATTCACCTAACATCCCGTGTTAACCTGATAGCTGTGCTACCAGATGCCTTGATCTTTGTAGGAAACTTAATTCTACAGCCCATTGATCCGAAATATCATCAGGATGAAGTAGAGACTGTGGATACATTTAGAGGCCACAAACTCCTAGTTGACCAGAACATTGGTCACCTGCTGGAAAACAAAGATTTTAGAATTGTCTACCTGGCAGTGAATGACCAACAGGTGCAAGTCTTTTACAATGGTTGGCCACTCAAGACACAGCAGCCTCCTTGTCCCCTCCTGTGCCAATTGTTGTTATTAGTGTTAGTATGAGTGGCTGCTGTATGGCTTTCTGGGATAATCCCACTCATGTTTGCATTGGAAGGCGAGCTGGAGCAGCCGGAGCAGATATTTGAACAACTCTGGGAGGTTGGAAACGCACTCCTAGTTGTGCGAGGCAACATTGTAAAAAACCTGGTAAACAACCAAATTATAACCTAATTTTGTGTGTTACTAGATAATTACTCCTGGAGTTCCAACTCCTGAAGGCCTTGTTCTCTTCTTCCTCAGCCCTTATAAGGCAGGGCTTCCACTGATTTCGCTGATTGTTTTGTGTGAATAAGGACCCTGTAAAACTAAGCAAGGGCTTCAACATCTGCCTCCTAAGTATCAGTCGATTTACTAGAGTATGCACTTATTGCCTGTTAATTATGTATCAATTACTCAAAGAGTTATGCATCAGTTAATTTTATAGTTTGATAATGTTGCAATGAAAGCTGCCTATGTGAGAATGGCAACTATTCTAATGGCAAATGGCAAGTCTTGGTAGGTGGAAAGTGAATGTGTTGACAGCAAACCCATCTTCTGTTCAAAAAGAGGGAACAAGAAGGAAGAGTTGCCCCAGATGCATAAGAAAACGTTTAAACATCTTTAGTAATATATGATCTAAAATTTCTTGAGAACACAAGTGACAGGAGCTGTTCAAGGCCAGCTGGAAACACCTACAGGAAGTTTAACTTTAATGAGCCCTTTCAAAATGTTACTTTCAAAAGCCAACTCCATGGCCAAGGCCATTCACCTCCCTGTTTTCATTCTTCTTCAATTAATCCCATTCCAGAAACGTACCACATAACTCTAGTTTGACCAGGCTTATGGGAATGCCACTGTTGTGACTAGTCCGTTCAAAGAGGAATGTGCAAACAACGGAGCATGCAAGAAGGGGAGAGAGAGACAGAAGACAGACAAGAGAGGAAAAGAAAAGATCTGTATATATACATCTTACTTCTGCGTGTTATATTCCATGCATCCGATGAAGTGGGCTACAGCCTACGAAAGCTTATGCTGAAATAAATTTGTTAGTCTCTAAGATGCCACAAGTACTCCTGTTCTTTAAACTAAAGACAGTAACAGCTAGGCCTGAAGACCAGGAGGTTAGTGTGGGAAGTTCAAAACCAGTGAATTCTGTAGACATAAGTAACTGCTGACCTGATTTCCAGGCTCTCACAATTTTGCCGCCCCAAGCAGTTGCAACGGCCCTGCCCCCGATGCAGGCAGGCACAGCAGGGCCCCGCCCCCAATGCCTGCTTGCATCGGGGGCGGGGCCCCACTACGTCTGCTTGCGTCGGGGCGGGGCCCCGCCCCCGACGCAGGCAGTCCCAGTCCGCGGCGGCCAGGGAAGAGCGGCGGACCTGCCACCCCATTGCCGCCGTGGCAGGCGAGAATGGGGCGGCAGTCTGAGTCCCGTGGCGGACCTGCCGCCGAATTGCCGCTGCGGGACTCAGACTGCCGCCCCATTCTCGATGCCGCCCCAAGCACCAGCTTGGGAAGCTGGTGCCTGGAGCCGGCCCTGTGTGCTGGGCACCTACACCTCTGTTGGCAACAGTAGAAGTTGAGGATGCTCAACAAGGCCATGTGTCTTTAATTGATAGTAGGTTTTCTACTGTGCTAAATAAAGCTGCCAACTTAACTCTCTCTGTCAAGGGAAGAAAGCATTAACCCTCTCAGACCTACTGCCAATTCCTGGACTTTAAAAAGAATTGTAAGGCACCTCCAGAGAAGAGAAGTTTTTTTTTCTCACTGATACCTGAGACGTCAGAGACCTGACTTTCCTGGCATGGGATAGCTAACAAGCAAGCCCGGCCAGACCTGAAGAAAGCACCTGACAATAAGTGAGTGAAGATCAGACACAAGTAATATGAGTCCACACTGAATACCTTCTGTTACCCACCAGCTAGGATAATCCAGATGATTAACTACAACAGACTTCCAAAACAATGCCCGAGAGAAACTAAATAGAACGTTAGCTCCACATTGTTGCAACACAAAATGAGGAGCCACAGCTGAGTGAAACTAAAGAGTGAAAACGTTCAGTTCTAGATGATATTTGACAACCTGCCAGAACACCTAGCCTGCAGATCTCTGTAGTGAACTTTGCAGGAATCACCATGGATTAGAGGCAATTGCTGACATGTTAGGGTTCATATATTCCTTTATTTAGAATAGATTTGTATTTGGTTGCATCCAAGTATACACATATGTAATCCCAAAAACAGATGTTACAGTTCATGCTGATCTACTGTATATTCTGGTGATAACTTAAGACCCACTATATAATGCCCGAGTGATTGTTTTGCAAACAGAGTTTACGGAACTATTCATTCTCCTCCTCCCCATACTGAATTTTCGCTGAGATTCTTTCTTTTAATTTCCTTTCATTCACTTTTGTTTCATAAAAGTATAGCAGTTTACTAGACTCAAGAGATCAAGTTTCTAATCCGGGAAAAGAACATGAAAAACTAGGCTCTTGGGTAGCAAAACCAAGCAGTCATTCCACCTCTAGTCAAAGTACAGGTCCACTCGGAATGAGATGACAGAAACCAACCTTGCCCTACTACTACTCAGACACAATGGGCCAGATCCTCAGCTAGTGTAAATCAGAGTCACTTGATTGACTTCAACAACACACCAATTTATACCCAGTCTGGCCCAGTGGGTCCCTGCTGCATAGGACAAGTTGAGACATGTCCAGCTTGTCTATACACAGAAGTTGCACCAAATGTAACTTAAAATTGGTTTAGTTAAACCAGAGCAACGTCTCTGTGGAGGTTCTCTTATATCTGTTTAAAATGGGTTCTATTGTTTTAGCTTGCACCTTTACATTAACCAATACCAGCTAAACGGATATAAGCTAGGTTTAAACTGCTAGAATAGAGGCCACACACAAAGCTGCTTTGTTTTAACTAAATCAGGATTTAAAAAAAAAATCACACTGTCAATTAAAATGGGACAGCTCTTTGTGAGAGGTCAGAGGCATTGGAAAAATTGGGATTAAGAGTCCACTGAACTGGAAGCAGAGAGATAGTGAAGGAAAGATGGTCTGAGGCTTCAAATAAAGGTCTGGGGGCCAAGAAAGACAGAGACTAGACAACACAATTCTTTGGAGCTGGTTAGCCATCACTGGCCACAGATGGAAATGTTGTCACAGTGTACGATGTCTCAGACTAGTACAATAAAAACCCAACCCCCAGCATACTTTAATTTATGATTCACTGTTTTTCATAAGATTTACTTTTTATAAGCACTCCTTCAGTGCCCAAGCTCCAGTTCTGCATAAAAATATCTCCAAGATAAATGGTTTTTTTTAGGTTATTTTAAAAAAATGTGTGATGCAGCACAAGTTGACCTCTGTAATACACAGCCTTTCCGAGCAAGCTAATAAAAGAGATGCAGCCTGCCTCCGAAGAGGGATGAAGGAAGAAATTCAGAGCCTAATACCCACAGTAATGTGATAAGTCTACGCATGTAGTGCTTGTGTATGATTCATTTGTGTTATGTGTCTGTGTATGTGACCGCTGTGAATGTATTCATATAGTTGTGGGTGTACATGCTGTATGCATGTGTGTGTATATGCATTGTACGTATTGTCTTGTGTGTTATGTGTATATGTAAATATGCATTTCTGATGTGTGTGCTATGTTAGCTATCATGTATTGTATGTATAGGTAGTGTGCTATGTGTATTATTTATTACAAGTACTGTGTAATGTGTGTGAGTATGTTTAAATGATGTTTGCATGTGTGTGTTTTATATATGGTGTATTATGTTGTGAGTATCTTATGTTTAGGGGTACATATTCATATGCTCTATATAGTATGTGTTGTGTGGTATGTGTATTTTATGTATCGTATAAAGCATGTCATATGCATAGCATATGTATTGTGTAATAATAATCAGGCAATGCATGGTACACATTTCATGAGTTGTGTGTGCTATGTCTCATCTGTATAATGTAACGGGGTCTGTGTGTGCTATGCATGTTCTATATAGTACTGTGTGTCCTGTGTATCATATGTATTGTGTAATGTGGCTGTGTGATATGCATGTTATTTACAGATTGTTTTGGGTGTGCTGTGTTTTAGTAGACATGTCATGTAACGCACGTGTGCACACAAGTGGGTGTAGAGAGATAGGGCCCTGTGAATGCTGTCTGCTAGAGATGTACTCTGGGTAAACACGGCTGTGTCACTGGCATAGACACAGGCCGACATTTCCACTGCCTCGAGGGAGAATAATTTATGTGGCTGCACATTAAGTTTGTCAAACAGCTCAGACAAAAGAAGATCCATCTCGGATCTAATCTCCAGGATATGGACAGCGAAAGCAGCAGGCTGGAAAACTCTGCATGCATGAAATTCACTCAGCCTTCACGCGCCCGCTTCCTCCGTCTCAAAAGTTATTATGGGGAAGGGGAATCAAACGGGGAAAGGAGAAAGTTATTAATGTGAACAAGGAAAAACAAAAATAAGTGTCTAGTGCAGCTGTGAATATGATCAGGGCAGCTGGAGGTTCCTACATGGGGAGAGAATATTCCCCTTCCCCACATCCTCCAGCAGCAGGGGATGGCTGGAGAGAGATTAAGGGACAGATCCTCAGCTGGTGTAAACTGACATAGCTCCATTGAACTCAATGTTCTCGTTGCTTCCCTGGTGGGAGGGAGTGTTGCCCAATGGTGTCAAGGCGCTTGGGAGTCTATTCCCAGCTCTCCTACTCACTCATAATGTGGCCTCAACCAAATCACTTGTCTTCCTTGTGCCTCAGAGTCCTCCTGTATAAAATGGGGGTGATGATATTCACCTACCTCCCAGGGCTGAGGCGCGCACTATAGAATCGATGTTCATCAAGTGCTTTGAGACCCTCAGGTAAAAAGGGCTTTAGACTCCTGTAACTGAGGGTGGGGGCATCTTTATTTATTTAACTAATTTGTCTCTGACTGGATCAGACACCTGTTACAGGCACCGCACGATTCCCATTCATTGCCCCATGTTGCTCCGTTTTCTCACTCTAAGTGTACACTGCACTCCAACAGCAGGTGCCTCTAGGAGATGATCACCCCAGAGCTAACAAGTATCAGAGGGGTAGCCGTGTTAGTCTGGATCTGTAGAAGCGACAGAGTTCTGTGGCACCTTATAGACTAACAGACGTATTGGAGCATAAGCTTTCGTGGGTGAATCCCCACTTCTTCGGATGCAACAGAGCTAACAGGCATGGACAGGTAAAGCAGAATTAACACAGCACTGTATGTGCATTACTATTAGACACAGCATATCTGTACACATTTGCATCCATGTCAGCTGAGAAATTCTTCCCATGCACCTCAATTGGTATGGGTGTCCATCTGGGGCATGGAACTATATTTCTATTACCCAGTCACCTCAACTTGCTTCTGCTGATGCCATCAGCTGCCAGCTGCTACTGCTTCTGTGCTGTGCAGAACAGAAATCTTGCCCATCCATCCATCCCACACTCATTACTGTGCTATCCGAGCCGGCGGCTACAGTTCCTGGCAATCTGCCATGTGCTAGATGCCCAGGAACAGTAAATGAAGGCGCTTTTACAACATTTAGACAAACACTGCCTCTTCCTTACAGGGAAAGTTCACCTCCACTGAAACACTGCTGCACGCTTTCCCACTCCCACAAGAATGACTGGGCCACAGAGAGTTTCCCATACAGTTAATGAGAGGCAAAAGCGAAAGGAGGGGACTGGGAGAAGGAGCCACAGAGTGAATAGAGAGCTTGGAGGAACATTGCACGCATTAACGGGATAGAGTGACCACACCATGAGTGGGGCTAAACCAGGGGCACCAACTGAGCCAGACCCTAGGTCGTGTTTCATTTAGAGGAGCAGAGTATGTCCCCTGCTATCTGAGGGGTAGTGGTCAGGCCATTCACAAACAGGAGCGATTCCTGTGGGGGCTGTTTAGGAATCTCATCTGCCAACCTGTTCAGCACCACGTATCTGTCCATCTCTCCTCCAGGGTGGGCGTCCCAGGGTGACAGCGGGAAGGAGGTAATGGCTAGAGTGAGTTCAGGCTGCTCAGTGGGGTATGAAATCCCTCGTGTTATATAACACACACACACACACACAAACACACACAAAACGCTTCTGAAACAGATGGAAATAATTCCAGGCCAGCGCCTGCTTTGCAAATACAAAAAGAAGCAGCCGTCCCGAACCGCGGCGCTGCCGCTAGAAGCTAACTCATCACACAATACAATTACTTCTTCCACAAGCCACTCCCCACGTGGGCTGCCCCGTGAACGCCCTCAGCCCTAGCCCCTATGGGCTGCTGGCTGCTTTCCCCTAGGGGGTCAGAGAGCTCAGTCAGGCCCAGCACGTGAGCTTAATGCAGCACTTCTGAACAGAAGCTGCCTGATGCTGAGCTCAGTACGGCCTGATCGGAGCTGGCTGTGAGAGTGGTGAGAAAGGTGCTCTCAGCTCCATTTTAAAGCCCTAAATAGGTACGCTCTGGCTATGTCTGAGCCCAGACCTCCTCCTTGAGCCTGTGTGTCCTCTGAGACGGTTGTGTCCTTCCTGTAGAGAAGAGGTGGGGCTTGGCAGTCATGACTAGCCAGGCAGTTCTTTACTTCTGAACACAGACAGCATCCCTCTGGCCCAGCAGTTCCCAGACTATGTTGCCGGCTGTCACTAGGACACAGGGTCTCCCCAAATCCTGGCCTGGACTAAATAGTCAGGAGAGGTAATGCTGACGACACTGCGGACACCACCTGCAGTTCAGGGATCCCACCATCACGCCTCCCCGCAGCAGGCCCTGAGGTGTGGAACTCACTCACACCCTGGGGGCATAGCTCCGTCTCCTTCGCAAAGCTCAAGGGCTTTTCGTTATTTCTGAGGTGCTTCTTACAAGGGCCACTGCTAACAAATACTGATACCAACCTCCCTCCCAGTCGCCCTCCTCCCTTCTGGGCGTGGTAGAGCCCCTTGTTCGCTTGAATTTTAAAGAGGTGAGGTATTGACTACGCTTTCAGTTGGATGCTGATGATAGTGTTTTTACTGCACAGGGTCCTGAATGCTTTGGCTAAAGAATGAGGAATCATTTGAGAACACAGCTAGTCCCCCAGTGCTGACTATAGACATTACCCCCTGGGATGGGGCTCACTGAACAAAGGCTCCGTCTTCTGGGCTGACGTGGAAACGAGGTGAAGGAGTTGGGATGAAACGGGAGAGGTATGCACAAAGGCCAAAACCTGGCTCAGAACTGGGTCCTACTCTCTCCAGACGAAGACGTGCCGATATATACTGGATGCCTGGCTCCTCATCCCCAACTAGACTGATGGCCATGAGAAAGTCCTAGCCCCATGCCCTGGCGCAGCAACGGCCTCTCACTCAGACCATCTTTCCAGACCCACCAGGAAACCATCCATTTGGAGGTTCTGCAATGACAGACAACCAAACCCACATGCATGCATACCAGTTCCTGCTCCCATGCTACTGAGCCCCTGCACAGAATGTCCTGTGGCCACCCAGGGTACGTCTACACGGACATTAAAATCCCGTGGCTGGCCCGTGCCAGCTGGCTCGGGCTAAGGGGGTGTTTAATTGCAGTGTAGACGTTTAGGCTGGATTAGCACAGGATGTGGAGGGGGCAAGCCAGGAATAGTGAGGGGTGCTGCAGGTCAGCATTAGGGTGCCTCGGGGAGTGCCTGCCCTTCGGGATGCCTGATTGTAGCCCTAAACGAATACACTCAGTACACAAAGAGTAGAGTGGAAAGTAGCATCAGGGAACGGAGCAAAAAAACCAGGCTTTCAAATTCCAGCCAGAAAACCCGCCCTTCTCCTTTGTCCAAAATCAGCAGAATTTACAGATGATCCATCCACCCATAGATGTGTATTTGGAAGCTACTTAATAGAGTATTCGCTCCCAAATCAGTCTCTTTACTGTGCAAATAACCACCTGAGGATACCTAGCAGCCTGCAATAGCCTTACAAATATTAGGCATATTTGCTTCCTTATTATACAGCTCCTGGTGTCATGAAAGTATTTAATAAAAAAAAAATCTTATTGAGGGCTTTATTTGGGAATGTAGGTAATTTAAGAATAGGATCCATCAGCCGGAGGGAAGAGGAGTGAGAGCTGCTGCATCAGAAACGTGCAGATGGGTTGCAGGCACTTGGGGATGAAAGATAAAGAAGGGTGTTGGGGAGGCCGAGATACTAGAGGGAAAAGAGGCCGGGAGACCTGGGCTAGGGACAAAGACTGGAATGTTAAATGCTGTGTGTTCCAACTGTATAGGAGTTCCAGCTACATTACCATATTGGGGGGTATGTTCTTTTCCCTCTACTCTCTTGTGTCACCAGAACTCCCTACAGGGAAATGAAGGAAATCCTAGCAGGATGGTCTTGTGGTTAAGGCTCTGGGATCCAAGAGACCCGGGTTTACTTCTTGTCCCTTGGTAAAGTTAGTTCTCTGTTGGCACCTCAGTTCCTTTAGCTGGATAATGCTTCCCTACCTCGCAGGGATGATGTGAGAATAAATTCAATAAGGCTTGATTCTCATTTACACTCATCTAGCGCTTACACCAAGGCTCTTAAAGTGGGCAAACAAAATTGCTTGAGGTTCTTATACCACGTCAATCAGTGTGGTAGCAGTGCACACACACCACTAGGTAAGAGTCAGGTCTTATTTAAGATCATTCCAAAGAGTGGAGTGTTTGCACTCCTTCACTGCCCACATCAACTCCCCTCCCACGGTCGTGATTGCAGACAAGAATCCCGTAGGATACTCCTGGCTCTCTGCAGCAGCACGCAGAGCCCACGCCTGGGCCCATCCCAGCCTGGATGGTGTTTGACTCAGCCCGCACCTCATCAGGCTATGCAAACAGACTTCCAAAGCCACTTGTGCACCCCAAGAGGCAGCTCCTGCTCTCTCCCCTCAGCGCTGTAAAAGGCTGGGAAGGTGACTAGAGACGCTGCGTTATGAAGTAATAAATTACGGCTGCCCAGGTTTCTGCTTGTCACAGGAGTTTAGCCAAACCAGAGGGAAATGAAAGCCTCAAAACTTCCCTCCTCGCCTCCCTCAGAATGTGCTGCAGTCCAAAGCTCTAAGGGGAGGGGAAAGATGATGCAGGTGGCTACAGCACCAGATGGAATCCAGAGGTAGTGGAGTCTCACTGCCTGCCCAGGTGGTACCCTCCGCTCCATCCTTTTCAGATGTTTACAAGGAGGTGTGTTTAATTAGCCAGGGAGCATCCTTGTGCTGGCTGAGCAAATCAGCTCCGACTACTGCAGCACCAGAGCAGCCAGGATTTGGTAGTATTCGGTTGGGATTTCACGCACCCTTGAACAACCAAAAAATCATCAACCATGCAGCAATGCGGTTTTCTGCAGAAAAACTTTGTCATGCACCCCTTGACCTTAAGAGACTGCACCCCACACACAGGCCCCGTGGAGTGCTGCTGCCCAGACCCAGCGAGACACGCTTTAACTGCTCTAGACTGTGCATGCAGCAACTTGGGTTTGTTACACGGTGGACACTGGGTACTCCATGGGAATTTCTTTCAGACCGCTCTCCTCCCTCATGTTACAAACACACACACAGTCCCAGGGTCCCAAGTTCCTGCAAGGTGCTTCAGTCAAATCACTGAGATGCAGAGAGAGGAATACCTAACCATGAGTTTTACTATCATATCTGCTGCTGCTGAGTGAGCACTGGCTACACCCCCCCAAGTCCTATCTCAGCACTGGGAAGAGTGAACAACTTGGACTGGATTTTCTGAGGGTCAGCCACTTGTGTGGATGTTGTGAAATCCTGGGCAGGAATCTGAAGGTGATACCTGAAAACACAAACTCTCCCACAGACAAGGTCATCCACCAAGGAACACTAACTTACAGAGCACTCCTGGGCATAGAGCAACAAACACCCACAACGCCTCACCCAAACATACCCACCCACACAATGAGTTTGTCGCCACGATTTTTCAGATAGCACTGGGCTGAGGCAAGAGAGGAGCAAGCCCAGGGAGGCTTGACTCCTTCCATTTGCAGTCCCCTCCAATCCCTGTTAACTGCATGGCAGGAGCACTTAGAAACCTCAGTCAAAGATCAGGGCTCGGTTGTGCTAGGCACTGCACAAACAAACACAAGAGACAACCAATGGCGAGCGCCAAAGTTAGGGAGGACCCGGTAACCATAAAAGAATCACTTTTAGTGTAGCCAGCAGGACTTGCAGATCACCAAGACAAGGATTTTCAGAGGTTCTGAAGATCCCATTGACGGTCCCATTCCCTTCGGTTGGAATTTTGATTGCTCAGCACTTCTGAATGTCCACAGTTCAGGAAGGCACTTAATTTTCAAGAGGTGCTTAGTTAAATGCTTTCCTGAACTGGATCCCAATTGCCACAAGATGTGTAGGCATAAGGCCCCAGGTGAGCATTATGCATGGTTCTGAAGGACCATATCTGTTTTCCCTTTATTTCCATGTTACCTAAGAAGCGAGGGGAGACAATAACCAATGCAAGCCACTAAAATTACAGGCTTTTTAATTCTGTTCTGAGCAATTATACAAGACATATGTGCTAGTTGTGAAAGCCTGCCTGCATCAGAACTAATATTAATTTTAAATCTCCAACCTCTTCAAATTAATGTGAAATGTAAGTTTCCACATTCTTTGATTAAACCTTCTGCTGTGTAATGACTACTTTATTATCCCCCTCCCCCTCCAAATTACTGATTGTTGTCTTACATTACGGCCTCATTGGCACTTATTAAATTAACAAGACTGTGAAACACTTAATGAATCGAAACTCATCAAGTGTTTCCAAAGTTAATAACTAATCTAAAGATTTTTTTTAATATAGCTGCTTGTGAAATTTATACATTCCCTACACAATCGCCGGAGTTCAGATGGCCCTAATCTCATGAAAGATTTATTACTGCACAGCTCTGTGATTTATTCGTTTGCTGGAGCAACATGTAGCAAGCTTCTTCTTTTTTTCTTTTCCCCAAGGCTTATTTCAAACTGCTAGAGTTTGTGTGTGTGTGTGTGTGTGTGTGTGCGTATGTGTGTGCAGACTCTCACCAAATACAGAATCAGAGACTATAATTTAGAAGTGGAAACTAGAAGACGTAAAGCACAGCTCAACCCAGAGAAAAGCGATTGTGCAGCCACCGTGACAGATGCCGGATCAAGAACTTTCTACTCCGACATGCAAAATACAAAGGAGTGTGAAAAAGAGATTTCCTAGAGCTCTCCTGGACCAGACCAGCCTCTCAACAGGAAAATCAGCAGAGATAACAGTGTGATGTGCAGAGGCCTTACCCCACATCAGGAATGGCAGAACCCGGGAGATGAAACCCCAAGTACAGTGTGAAGACTTATCTTGGGCAGATTGTCACCTACCTCTGAGAGAGACCTGACGGGTCTGTCTCTGTTACATTTTGACACTTGCCATGCCGATGAGGTATTATGGATTGGGTGATCCTGTGTGACGCTGAGCCTGTAACACTGTATGTCTGAGGGCACGTGGCTGTTGGCCTGTCTGTGTAAATGCTGTGTGAATTGTGATGTGCCTACTGGGACTGTGGTGTATTAGCCTGTCTGCATGACTCTGAGGCTGTCACTACGATGAGTGGATGGGTGGGTCTGCGTGGGCCTATGTGACCCGCTTGGTGAAGAAGGAAGCGGTGTGGGTGTTTGTGTAGACTGCCATTGTGTGAGTGTGAGTGGGTGTGTCTGGGGCACTCGGGACAGTCGTCTCTGTGGGCAGGGAGGCAACGTGTGCTGGTGTGATCGGCTGCCATTGCGCTGAGTGAGAACGTGAGCGTGTCTGGGAGAGAAGTGGGTGCGAAACACTGGCTGTGTGCCCATAATAGCCGCTAGAGCCTACAGGCGACTGCGCTGAGTGCGACTGCCTCTATGTCTCCAGGAGGGAGGAGCAGGAACCGAATTAGCTCATTCCCCATCTCTCCTGATACGGCTACAGCCTCGGAAGGGGAAGCACAGAATATGAGAGTCTGAACTGTGGCATTGCCAAGGCCGCATAGCAACCATTGGGTCCTCTGACAGATACTCCTGCCCCAGGCTCCCTCCAGGACGGCAGGCCGAAAAACAGAGCAGACAGGAGTGGGGACAAGAAACCCAGCTGGTTTAACATGGTGTTTGATACCTCTCTGAAAGGGATTATACAGAGCTGCCCTGTGATAGGAGGGCCTGGTCTCTGAGCCAGGAGGTCCTGTCCAGTCCTCTGCTCTTACGTTTTAGTATTAAAAGTAGAGCTGGGAAGAAGTTTTCGACTAAAGGTTGGGTGGGGGGGGGTGGTGAAAAATGCAGATTCCTGTCGACCCAACATTTTGTTCTGGTTAAAAACCAAAACTTGACAATATTTTCACAAATGTACATTTTCAATTCGAAAGGACGTGGTTTTGAAATGTCCTTTAATTTTATTTCAAAATTAGAATGTGTTAAACAACTGCGAACAGTCAAAGCTAAATGCTTAGTTTGACCCAACATGATTTTTTCCCCCTTTTTGACTTTTTTGATTCACTGACCATTTTGGAAACATTTTCTTTTCAGGTTGACAAAAAACAAATTGTTTTCCTCAATTTTTTGGAATTGCCAGTGAATTTTTAAAGATGGTTATTCACACAGCGCTAATTCAGAGTGAGTAACCCTGCCTCTGCGGACAAGATGGAGTTGGGAGATCTTTAGTGAGCTCAATGTCTCAGATTAGGAAGTTACCCGGTGTAAAAGAATAATTGGAAAAGCCTTGGCAGCTTGGATCCAATGGGCACCAACACTGCCTCTGATGGCAATGAAAAGCAGTTTTCGGGAGGTGGGAAACCAGTCTAAGGGTACGTCCATACTTACCGGCTGGTTCGGCGGCACGCAATTGATCTTCTGGGATCAATTTATTGCGTCTTGTCTAGAAGCGATAAATCGATCTAGAAGCGATAAGTCGACGCCGGTAATCCTGCTCCGCGAGAGGAGTAGGCGGAGTCGAAGGGGGAGCCTGCCTGTCACGTCTGGACCCGCGATGAGTACCTTGAAGTTCGAACTAAGATACTTCGACTTCAGCTACGTTATTAACGTATCTTAGTTCGAACTGGGGGCTTAGTGTGGACCAAGCCTAAGACTCTTGTAGGAGGAAGAGGAGGAAACACGCTGATGGGCATCAAAGGAAGGGGAGGGAACCCTAGAGAGGGGGCGCAGAGGAGGGTAAGAAGGCCGGCTGGACTGCCGTACCAGGTGCTTTGTAAAAGGTCTCAGCTCAAACCATCACAGCACCACCAGGTGCTCTAGCTGCCCAGATGAAGTCTTGTATAACTTGGACAGGATTTACATCTCACCCCTTGCTTATATAAATTACACCTCTCTGCCAAAAGCATGAGACATGTCCCCTAGGAAGCTACCCCAGCCCCCAAAATCCCCCCCATTGTGTTCCTGACTAGCTTGGGGCCGTTGGATTTGCGATCATCTGCTCTGACACCCCATCAATCTCCGGCTCGCCTTTTATAAACGCGGGAAGAGATATCCCTTCACTAGGACATCGCCGTAAAACACAGGCCTGCAAGAGAGAGCTCACAAATGTAACTACAAGGACTCCTAATGAAAGAGCAAGGATCAGGGGGATGGAAGGAGCATGAAATATGACCCAGCCTCGCAGAGCCGGATGGCAAAACCCATCAGGCGTACGCAAGCGAAAAATTCTCGCACAATTTATGTTCCTACAGCCGAGACCCAGAAGTGGCCTTTTAACTGAATTTTCGACCAGTTCTACACAATGCATCAAGGAGAGAGAGGCACAGAAGGGCCTTGGCTCAGGCCTGGGGCGATCACAGAGGAAAATGCAATTACGTTTGGCTGCTGAACTTCTCCTCGCTGCCTTCTCTGGACTGGCTCTGCGCTCTTGTCTGGGAGAAGTCAAGTCATGTGCAAGAGAAAGAGATCAGAACAAATGGCCCTGCTGTTTTCTTTACGCAGCCCCCTCCTGAGCAAATAAACACATGATCCTAAGAACAGATTAGACGCGGTGAGCGGATGGCAAACGGGGTTCCAGCCCAGACCCCGTGGGCCACGCTGCGGGTTGGCTGCTGCTGAGTATTGTGAAGTTTGATTGCAAACGATGCAGGTGACGGGGCTCCCAGCACGTCCCTTGGGAGTGTTCCTCAGTCAGCAAGAGTTTTCCTAATGTCTAATGTTTCCCTACCCTGGCTCCTCATTTTCCCCCATACACTGAGTCGGATATTTAGATTCTGAGCGAGAGTCAGTGTGTCCCCAGACTCATTCATGCCCAGGGGAAATGTTTCCACTGTTGCCCTTCCTTGGTGCTTCCACCACAGGGAGCAGCGTGAGCATGAGGCCAGGACTTCATCAGAGCCCAGGTTGGTGGTAGAGTGACCAGACAGCAAGTGTGAAAAATCAGGACGGTGTGTGTGTGTGTATAGTGTGTGTGTGTTGTGTGTGCGTGTGTGTGCGTGTGTGGGTCCCTCCAGCAGGGGAAGTTTGCACCGTCTTGCACTAAGGATGTGCGCCAGGGTCTGAGTTGAGTTCTGCCACAAAAGCCTCAGGAGTGAATAAGGCCCCTAGCCTGGGATCCCCAGTTCTAGCACATCAGAGCAGCTCACTGCGCTCTCAAGTCCCACCTCCTGCCTCCGGCAGTGGCTGACATGGCAGAGGGAATTCGCCTGGCCAGACTGGAAATAGGCCCCACGGGTAATTACCTTCCTCCCCAAAACACAGGATCTGCCTAGTCTAGTCACTGGGAGGACATACAGGGGTGGGAGCCAGGGACTCCTGAGTTCTAATCCCAGCTGTGGCACTGACTCCCCTCTTGGGCAAGTCCCCGCAACCTCCCTGCCTCGGTTTCCCCCCTGTACAATGGGGACAATGAGATTTTCCCCCACCTCGTGGCGGGGCTGTGAGGGTCACTCCATTCTTGTTTGGGACGAGTTATCTATTATAATTTTACCTGGCATAGCGGCAAATATCCTGGGGCATTACGTTGTGGTCTATAATCAACATCTAAGCAAAGACAGGAACGCACAAGAGTTAAGCCTGATTATTATTAATTATTTGTATTACAGTCGCAACTAAAGGCCGTAACCAAGACAGGGGCCCCATTGTGCTAGGTGCTGTACATACAGATGGTGAAAGACCATCCTCTCCAGAAAAATTCACAATCTCAAAAGACAAGATAGACACCAGGGGGGAGAAAGGAAGTTTCTAATTTTACAGGTGGGGAATTGAGGCACAGAAAGATTAACTTACTTGCCTGGGGTGCCATAGGAAATCTAGGGAAGAGTTGGGAATGAACCTAGACCTCATGAGTCCTGCTCCAGTGCCTGACCCATAAAGACAATCTCCCTCGAGCCTGACGTTGCTCTACTGTAATTAGAATGGTAAGGAGGCGGTCTAGATGGCCATGCTCCTACAATCTGTACTCATAGGAGTCCTTCCTACTCCACTGAGGATGCCTTCTCATATAAGTACTACCCACACGAGTCCGCACAGCAGGGCTGGGGCCTGGCCAAGCATACAGAGAAAGAGGAAGAAAAGTTTGTGTTTAGAGAAGAGGTTTTCCGCCTCAAATAAGAGAATCGGCCCTCCTGGGAAAGAGTTGCACCAACTTCAAACTGCCGACGGAGCAGAGCCCTTCAAAAGAGAGCCTGCCACACTGGCAGTGGCGGCGACTTCATAAATTATCCCCGAAGCCGACTGCATTTTTAATCAGCCCCTTCCCTGATTACTCCCAGCACAGGGCTCCAGGACCCAGCGCTGAGTATTTATCTTGCTTTAATTAGATTAGAAAAGCCGGGGTATTCAATAAACTGACTAATCAAGGGAGGGGATCAATACGGCACGTGGCAGGGCCCTACAAGCAATGAATTAGCCCTGGAAGGAGCCAAGGTTAACCTTGTGTGAGCCAAGGCCGGAGACAAATGTGCCTTCCACTCCTCCCACCCCCAAAGGAGAGAGGGACGGGATAAGCGTGTTCATGCAGCTCATGCAAGTCACAAGGAGAAGCTGAGAAGTTAAACCGAGGCCCCAGTCACTTGCAGCCAGTAAAGATCCCATTACACTTTTCATAAAGTTGGGGGCTTTACCTGTGGGTAGTTACATTCTGCCTCCCTAAGCTCCCCCTGGCGTTTCAACTGAACATGGTGTCCTTCAGTTGGAAGAGTTCCTATTCTAAACAGTTGAGCAGCATTGCCATGTACTGTTCACAGCTGGTGAGTTCCACCCCAGAGGCGACTGCATTTCAGTGACAGCTGATTCAAACCCTGTGTATCTGGCATGCAATCAGCTTGCAAACTTTGCCGCACACTGGGGGATCATTCAGGGTGAAAGGTGCTATGGAAATGTAAACTGTACGTTTGCTTGGGCCTCTAAACCCTGAACCATCATTTCTGTATTTCACTCACTTAGTGGGGCAAATTTCAGAGAAGAGCTGGGGTCTCTGCTGCTTTATTGTTTTGCTAAAGGCCCGTCACTCTAGTATTTCATGCTGGATGAAGTACCAGCTACAGAAAGACGACCAGAACAAACAGCGGGAGATGATGGCCCAAATTCGGCTATACACAACTCAGCTCAAGCCAATGCCGACTTATTCCAGGGTTGAATTTGGCCCAATGATCTGTGTCAGCCATTTCTTAATGATTACAGGGGAAAGCTTTAGCCTGGGGGACAGAGGCACAAGGAGAAAGGGGACCCTGAATTCAGCACTTCCCATAGTAGGTTTAGAACTCAGGACGAGGGTTACCCATAGGTGGCGGGTACAATAGGCCAGGAGAGGCTAAGCCTCCCATGGCACAGTCGCCGCTGACCGACCACCGAACACATGGGACGTGGTGGTCCCGCCTGTGTTCCGCCTCTTCCCCTTCCTGCTCTGTCCCTTCCTTGAGACCCCCACTGCCCACCACAGCTGCTGCCTGGTGGGTCCCTCCTTCCCCCTCCTCTACTCCACCCTGGCTCCCTGGAGGTTCCCCCACCTGCCGGGTCCCTCCTCTCCTCCACCCTCTCCCTGTGAAACACCCACCCGCCCCCCCGCCGCATCCTTCCTCACCCCTCTCTCCCTGGCAGTTGGAAGGGGCTCAGCTACAGCTGGTGGCCTGGAGCTCAGGGCTTGGGCTGGCCAGCCTGGCGGTGGTGGGGCCGGCGGCTTGGGGGGGGGGCTTGGCCAGGGCCTGGGCCAGTGCTCAGGCCAGCCAGCAGCCCGAGGATTGGGGCAGTTTGGCCGGGGCTCTTCTGGCCATTGCGGGGGGGCGGGCTTGGGGCTCCAGTGGGCATGTGGGGATGGAAGGGGAGGAGCCTCGGGCAGAAGGGGCGGGACCAGGGGTGCTAAGGGGAGTTTCACCCGCCGCCTGTGGGGTCACATCTCTGATGATGCCCAGCGGCCAACTCAGACACAGACTGTGGAATGCCGTCTAGCCGTACCCATTGTCTGAGCAGGGTACTCAAGGTGTCTGCCCCTAATTCACGTGCAGGGATGAGCCCCTGAGTCATGCATACAAGACTGCAAGTGATGGGGACTCCACCACATCCCTGGGTAAGCTGGTGCAATGGCTAGTTACCCTCACCAACATCTCAATAAAAATATGGTGTGACTTGGTTAAAATTCCAGCTGTTGAGGTTATTTGTAAACTGATTCACTTTCCCCCTTTGGCGCATTTGTCTCTCATGTGGACATGCTCTGGCTACCTCCATTCAGCTCATGGCCATACCCCTGGTAGTGATCCCATCCAAACCAGTCATGCCAGGGGAGGAGGGCTGGGGAATGCTACTGCTTTCAGCCACATGCACTCGGGCCAGGCACTAGTTACAAGGATCCACCCGTCTTCTCCCAGCTGCCCCTATCATCCTTTCTCAAGTACGGGGCTAATCCTGGGGGCTGTGGTGTACCTCCCATGGGGTACTGGGTACCTCTGCTCAGACAGCTCTCAATCACAATTGCAGGGGCTCAGCTAGATCGGGCCCTACGCTAGTTTATTTTGTCTTACTCTATTCACCCTGAAGCCGTTAGAGCCTGCTCTGAGTTGTACTGATCTCCCTCCCCCGCCACACACTCCCATTTTGTTCTGGTGAGCCAGGCTCAGCTCAGTCCACATGAGCCTCTCACAGTGTGAACAGCTGTTGCCGGCAAATTGAGGGACAACAGCCGACAAAGTTCCTGCTTGGGAACTAAATCTTCCCAGTTAAAGTTCTTGAGGATCTCCATTAAGTTTATTGAGCTTGCAGGCAGTCTCAACTACAGCTCAGTGTTTGGTGCTCAGCTGTTCAGATCGATGCTGCAAAACATTTAACAATTTAACAACCTGGTGAGGGGGGAGAGGATTGCAATTAGACGGGTGTTTATTCCAGGCGTTACCATTAAACAGCAAATGCTCCGAGTTACTGCGTGTCTGTGAAGCGCAGCGAGAGTCCGAAAAGCAACTGTAACGATGGGGCTCTGTAGCCATGTGTCCGTAGAGATGGGAAGATGTTGTTATACCCCAAGTTGTTCATCTCCAGGGTTTGGGGCTGGCCCATCAGAGCGATCTGGGTCTGCCGGGAAGTTCAGATCCAGATCCAACCCCGGCAAAGTCTGAGCGTGTTTGGGTCTCACGTGGTCCCTACCGAGTGTCTCAGTGGCTGCCTGGTCAAGTTGTTTTACAAGAGGGTTTATTTTCATACCTCCAGCACTGCAAGCTGCCCCGGGGATCTGAAAACCCAACTGAGCTCTTGCATCGGCAGGAAAGATTCTGCCATCAGAACTCAGTTAATGGGACACGTCAGTTAGCAGACTCACTCTCCCACAGCTCTCCGGGCTTTGCGGGGCTAAGGAGGGTCAGGATAGAGACATGCACACACTTCCATTAGCTGCAGTGGGAATGGCTCAGCTGTACAGAGGCAAAGGTTGGCTCTCTGTTGGTAAAATTAGCAGATGTGACTTGAAGACGCCTAGGGATCTGACATTAGGATGTGGAGAAAGAAGATGCCCTTGTTAGAGTCACTGTCTACTCCTGTGCTGTGCTTTCCAGCTCTCTCAACAAAGATTTAGGATTAGTGGGATTATTTTAGTACCTAGAAGCGGTCACTGAGATCCGGACCCCAACTGCGCTTAACAATACCCGTAGACAGAGTAGGTCCCCTCAAAACAGACAATGTGTGGGAGGGAAACAGAGGTGACGGGGCTTGCCAAGATCAGTAACAGAGCTGGGAATGGCACCCAGGTCTGCCATGTCCCAGTCCAGGCCCCCTGTCAATGGGAACGCACCGCTGCTTTGCTCAAGTTAGCCGATGGGACTTGAAGACACCCAGGTAGCTGCTGCCAATGGGCCGCTGAATAAGAAGATGCATCTTCTAGAGTCACTTCGCCGACCAGCACTGTGCTTCCCAACTCGCTCCACTGCTACTTCATCTTTCCCCTGCGTAAGCGGCGAGCACCTGATTTATCTTTATTCGCCTCTTCTGTTGCCACCGTTGTTAAACTGTGTTGAGCCGAGAGACCCCGCTGTGTGACCTCCTCGACCTCCTCGAGCGAGGAGAAGCAGAGCTGAGGTAATAGGCAGTCTGGCAGAGGTCAGAGAAAGCAGCCATTAAGGCCATTGGGTCCATTAAGGGAAATATGGACCCAAACCCACTTCTAACTAGGAATCGCATGGAACGTGCCTAAGCAACTGGCAAAAATAATAGAGAGCAACAGCAGGTTGGAGCCCCGTTCATTCTCCGGCTTGTGTTTTTCCTAAGAGGAGTCTTGCCTCCCTAGGGCCTGATCCTGCGAGGTGCCCTATCCTGAGCTCCTCACTCGGGATTGACTCAGTCCTGACTCAGGCAAACTCCCACTGAAATCAGTGAGTCAAGAACACAGGGCTGGGCTCTGCCTGCGATGCTCATTTACATTCGTGTGCGTGAACTTGGGGACTGGTTTTCTTTAAATACAGACAATAGAGCAAGCATAGTAGCAACATAAACATTTACGTTGCTCATAATGTTGGTAGGATGGTAGCATGCAGAGTCCCCGTTTGAGATCAGGGCCCCATTGTGCTGGGAGCTATACAGACACAGAGTGAGAGACAGCCCCCGCCTGCAAAGAATTGCAATCTAAATAGACAAAGAGCATTAAAGGGGAAACTGAGGCACAGAGTCATGAAGTGACTTTCCCCACGTCATACAGCACAATGGCAGAGCCAGCGATAGACCCCAGCTTTCTCAAGCCCCAGTCCAGTGCCCAAACCCCTAGGCCCGGATAAAGCAGCTCCCACACACCTGAGTAATCCTTGCTTATGGGAGTAGTTCCACCGAAGTCAACGGGAGCGCTCATGTGAGCAAGTCCCCAGCATCAGGCCAAGCACTGTGCAGTAACAGACATCTTGGTCCCAATCCTGCAACTGCCTCAACACACTGACATGAATGGGGCTCTGTGCAGAGCAGCCGGCCACCCATTCATCTGAGCCTGCAGTAGCGGAGCCTTCCAATGAACATTGTTTAACACAATGCATGATGTTAACACACAACCAAACTTCACCAGTGAACAATGGTGTTAATGCCCCAGTGGGATACAGCTCCAAGCAACCTCTAACCTGAAACTCTGTGATCCTCTCCTTCCCCTTTCTCTGTCCCACTACAGATGGCGCTCAGTCCTTGGTCCAGTGTCTCATTAGGTACTGCCAATAAAGCAATTCCAAGAGATCGATTTTAATGTTTTTTTTCCAGCAGGTTTCCGCCAAACTGTATTGGGCCAGATCACGGCTCTCCGTTGTGCTGCTACACGGGGAGTAAGAACTTTCCTCTTGCTTTGACGAGCCCCTCTGCTTTGGCTGCAGTTTTGATTAGCTCCGTCCCATGCCTCCAAACCCACCTTCCCTGAGATCAGCCCCTGGAGAGTGACGGCCACATTTACACTTCACCAGCCCCCTCCGCAGACAATCGGCAGCGATGAAAAATGGCAACGTTGAGGTCTTTTCCGTGGATATTTTATAAAAATCCCATTTGTTCTTCCTTTCTTCAAACCTTTCTCGGTCTTGTCTATTTAGATTGGAACCTTTTCAGGGCAGGGCCGGTCTCTCACCCTGTGTGCGTTCAGCGCCTAACACAATGGGGACCTGATCTCAGCTGGGGCCTCTAAATGCTACTGTCATACAAATAACTGCAAAATCAAGGACGGTCTGTTACTTTGAGGAGATTTTATCCATTTTATCCTCAAAGTGACACCTATTCCCAATCAGACACAACATATGGAGGTGGTATGGGGCGTGCTCCCCACACTGGCCCTGCAAGAGCTGAATTGGGCCAGGTGGGCCCAATCAGCTAAGTAGGCTGCAAAGGCGGGGGCTTTAGGCTGGAGGAAGTTAATTAAAGACAAGCTCACCTGCGAGAGACAGAAAGGGCTTCTATCACAGACAGGAAAACGGAAGCAGCGGGGGCATCAAGGAGAGGTCTGCAGTCACTGCCTGGGAGAAGGGGTTGAGGGGCTGCAGAGACAAGTTACTTCCCAGGAGTGGGGAATGAAGAGACAGGCAAACCCAGGAGAGTAGGGAAGACCAGGAGGGTAGGTATGGAAGCGGATCAGGGAGCAGCAAGGTGCAGGGAACAGACCTTGACTGCTGTGTAGAGAGTCCCTGAGCTGGAACCTGGAGGAGAGGGTGGGTGTGGGTTCCCCTGCCAGCCACTGTGGGAGTGGCAGCATGGGGCTGTGAAGCAGAAGACTGCCTGAAACAGCTGAAGAGCAGGAACCTGAATACACTTTCCCCCCGCCCTCCCTCACTGGGGCACTATGATAGAGACCTAGCTGAAGAGCTGACTCCTGAAGAGGAGAGCTGTGGCTCCTGAGAGAAAGAGAGGGGCTGCAGAGGAGAAACGGGGGGAGGGTGTAGCCACTGAAAGGGGCGTCAGCCTTGAGCAAGATAATCCCCAGGACTGCTAGGAGGCGGCGCCATCCAGCGGTGAGTAGAGCAACCCATCACAGGAGGTCATTTCCCTTCTTCCACTTCCAGGATGGTATTAAACCATTAAAACCCACTTGGATGGGGATGTAATGAAGGTAAAACTGAGAATTATACACCGAGCTACAACTGTCTACATACGCATAGCTTAAAATTCAGATCAACTCATCAGTCAGTCAATTTAGGGCAAAATGGGACTCCGACGTTGGACATGTTGAAAAGTTTCATATATATGTACACTTAAACACACACACATTACGGATAGATGGTTCTCTATAGTGTGTGTGTGTGCACGCGCCTCAGAAAAATCCTCTGTATCTTTTGGCCCAGAACAATCTCAAACCAAGATCTATTGACACAGTGCAGCCAAGAGGATCTGAGCACCCTCATTGCCAGGAGACGCTGGAGATGGATTGGCCATGTGCTTCGGATGGAAACTGACAGAGTAGCAATAAAATGGACACCTGAAGGCTAGAGAAAATGAGGCTGCCCGAAAACAACATGGCGAAGAGCTGTGGAAGCCGAGCTGAAAAACCTGGGGCACAGCTGGGGAACCATTGAAAGACTTGCCAGAAACAGACAGGAGTGGAGGAGCTTCGTCACTGCCCGAAACGCCAGGGGCGTAATAGGAACACGATGAAGATATATACAATAAACAAGACTCTCTATAATTGTGTGGTTACTCTGTGTGTGTGAATATACATATACATTCACAAACACACATACTCAAAGCAAACACACATTCTAGGCAAACAACCACCACACAGGCACGGAAACCTAGGAATTTACTACTAATCTCCAAAGTGAACACATTCACGCCCCTGGCCCCCTGGGTACGTACCCGGATGGCTAGCCCAAGTTGCCACAGCCACACTGCTATTTTCAGTAAACTGGCTCGAGCAGCGCTAGTGCATGTCTGTCTACCAGTGCTGGCTGTTGTGTAGACATACCCCTAGGAGCACCAGTAATGAAAAGGAGCTGTCCAGGAGCCCAGTGCTGAAGGCGACTACCGGTACAATCTCACCCGGTGCTGTGCTGCTGGTACAATAAGTAATAACATGATTGCAATGAAATATTTATGATGGAATGTTTTCCCCCTGCAGCACAAAAAACCAAAAACTCCAAACTAATGACTAGTTCAGCGCACCTACCATGAGGGGGGGGGGGGGGGGCGGGAAATATATAAGAGGCAAAGCTAAGATTTTATTTTTACAGAGCAGGCTCAAAGTTTACTTGCACCACTGAAATGTGCTACATGCTGTAAATATCAAAGCAGCATTGAAGAAATCTGGCATTTTCACACTCACATTAAAAGGACAGATTTCGGTTTTCAAGCTGTAGGCGGATGTTAGTGTCCTACACACAGAGCGCACCGGGCTAGAACCGTGTGTGGCATGAAAGATGCTGCTCATACTTCTGATGAAGAGCTCTGCTAATGGACCTCCCCCAGAGCTGGGGCACTATTCCTCCTAATTCAGGGCTGGACAAACTTTTTGGCCCAAGGGCCACATCTGGGTATGGAAATAGTATGTCGGGCCATGAATGCACACGAAATTGGGGTTGGGGTGCAGGAGGGGGTAAGGGCTCCGCGTCGGGGTGCGGGCTCTGGGATGGGGCTGGGGATGAGGGGTTGGGGGTGCAGGAGGGTGCTCTGGGCTGGGACCGAGGGGTTCAGAGGGTGGGATGGGGATCGGGCTGGAGCAGTGGGTTGGGGCACAGGAGGGGGCCAGGGGCGCAGGCTCTGGGTGGTGCTTAACTCAAGCAGCTCCCAGAAGTAGCAGTATGTCTCCCCTCCGGCTCCTACACAGAGGTACGCCCAGGCATCTCTGTGCACTGCCCCATCTGCAGGCGCCACCCCTGCAACTCCTATTGGCCATGGTTCCCAGCCAATGGGAGCTGCAGGGTCAGCACTTGGGGCAGGGGAAGAGTGTGGAGCCCCCTGGCTGCCCCTATGTGTAGGAGCCGGAGAGGGGACATGCCGCTGCTTCCAAGAGCAGTGCGGAGCGGGACAAGCCCCATACCCTGCTCCCTGGCAGGAGCTTAAGGGCCAGATTAAAATGTCTGGAGGGCTGGATGCGGCCCCCGGGCCATAGTTCGCCCACCCCTGTCCTAGTTTCTGGCCTGGCGTGGCCTGCTATGGGAGACATGGTGCTTATGGATGGATGTGTGGCTACGTCTACACTTGGAGCCAGGGTGGGAGTCCCAACAGAAGCAGACTTATTTGCACTAGCTCTCATCTAGGTAGCACACTAAAAATAATTGTGTAGCCCACTCGCCACCCCCGTACATAGTCATGGCATCTGAGCAGGTTTGTACTCAGAATGAGTAGCCTGTGCTGCTGCTCACCGCTGCCTGTGCTACCGTGGTGACACTACTAGTTTTAGCAAGCTCTCTGAATGACAGCTAGCGTGAGCATGTCTCCTTGAGCTGGGAATCACACTCCAGCGCCAAGCATAGATGTCGTCTTAGAGCTAGTTAATTTCTTTTGGGAGCAGCTGCATCCTTTGCTATTCCAGTTCTATACCATACACAGAACTCCGCCAATGGGCCTCAAGCCTGACTCTGCTCCCCTGAGCTAGACCAGTGTTAGGCTGCTCACAACTCTGCCAATACTGATCTGCGGCAGATCTTTGCTATTCCACTTTTAGGCCACACCTAACTCTGCCATTGCACCGTTAGCTTGGCCCGCTGCACCCTCTGATGTTCCAGTCCTGGCCATTATTACTGATGGGGCATGAGGCAGGACAGACTGCGGCTTGGTCTTCTGAAACCACTAGTTACTCTGAGTCATGAAGGTTGGGTTCAGAATTTCATGTTCTCAAAGTGTTTGGCCCTGGGGTTTTGGTTCAAGCCCATCATTAAATTATATAGCACGTGCCACCCGAAGAATTCCAAAGCACTTTAAGACTATCTTTCTGTAAAGTGCATGTGCCTCACTGCCCTTTAATGGATGGAAGAAGAATGGCTTAACTGTGTGTCATAGGCTCCATACTGCTAACTGGTCATGGAGATTCTCCTTTACCCCAAATAGCAAGGACCTGTGCTTTTGCAATCCTATCCCTGTTATCACGGCAATGTTCTCAGCAGCCATGGTGTGCTGCACAGTGAAAACCAGGAAGTCTTTGGATAGGTTACAATATTACACCAGGAGCTGTCTACTACAACTGCATTGCAGACATGCCTGGGGTGGAACCCTGCAATTGCCCCCACAATGTTGTCCAGCAGTTTACAGGAGGAAGTGAAGAATCCTGAATGCAATGGAAACTTCAGGAGGAATGTCATGAGCTGAACTGGAATCTGGCCATTCTGCAGGGTCACAAATGTAAAAACTATGGCTTTTAGCTTAGCCAGCTCAGCCTGTCTAGCTCAGCATTTCCCATGTGCCATCGCAGCAAACCCATTCTCAAGAACGGCCTAGCCCGTTCTCCACGAGGGACCCAGTTGTGCTTTTGCAGAGAGCTGGGCCTTACAGTGCTCTCTGCACACCAGCAGCATTGATCTCTATCTGATGGCCAAGGAAACTCCAGAGCTGAAGCAAACAGCCCTCTCCCTGCCCCTTGCTCCCACCAGTTCTCCCTTGGGGTCCATCACAGCAGTGACCTTGCTGAGTCATGCATGGTCTGGGCCCTACCACACTGTCCAGTTTGCACCCTACACCTTCATGTAGAGAGCCAGGTGCTTTGTGGATCACTTAATCTTTCCGTTACTCCAAAGTACTTCCTCGCCTCTCGCTCCAGCAGAGCCACTGGCCATTCACCGGCAAGGAGTTAATGTGCCTCATTTGGAGACACTGAGCTAAAGGCTGAGATACTGAGGCCTAATCTCTCCGCTGTTAATGCACTTGGCCAGGTTTCAGCAGCTCAGTATCCCGTGGATTAGCAATAGCCACCCTGCCAACGCTCTGAATCTCAGCCCTGGCAACCGCTGTTCGGAAACCGGCACAGACCGACTCTCAGAAAAATATAAACCCCAGCCTGCGATGCTCCCGCACTCCCAACGCAAAGAGCAGGCAGGAACTTTTCTGAGCTGCCTGCAGTGGGATCGGCTCATTGGAGATGTGGTGCACTCAGACCCTGGCCAGCCAATCAGCAGCACTAGTGAGTGCTGAAGGGAGCTGAGGCCACCCCCTTCAACCAGAGGGGTGGGCTGCCCATGTGCGGGACCTTTGGGACTGTAGGGGCAAAAGGAAGAGGATCCCAGAGGAGATGCCGCCTAAAGCCTTGTCTGTGTCCTTCGTTAACCACATGATCTTTAACAAAACCCGGGTTAGCTAATCAGACATCAGTTATGACCTGCCCCAGGCTTGAACTTTCAACCCTCCCAGGAGGGGAACTCTCTTCAGAGCTTCAAACCCACAGCCTGGCACAGCCTGGCCGTCAAAGCTAGCCAGCCTTGGGGATCAAGGGATCTTCCATTCTGCTTCCTGGCCTAGGGGCCCAGGCTGGGCTGAAACACTGATTTATGGAACCGCACTTAACCTATCATCCCCCAACACCATCACTGCCTGGTATTTCCCCTTCTATGGTTTGGGCTCATTCCCTTGTCTTTGGAAACCAGACTTGGACCTCACTCAGAGCACCGGTTCCTCCCCATAATATCAAGAGAGTCTTCCTTTTGGAAAGTGAATTATGCACCCATCCACCAGGTAAGCAAACGAGAAAACCCGGCAACACAGGCATGGCCTAGCGCACCAGCTGCATAACACAAAGCAGAGAGAAGACTCCAGTGTGAGGATCACACGTGGTCTTTCCCTCCTAAGCCTACAAAGATGGAGAGGGCTGAGGAAGAACATTCGTGTCATTCGCTAGTGACCTCCTACTGGCCCTTTTGGGAACAGCCCCAGGGGAGGAAACTGGACTCAGACCATCTCGGGTTTAGGGACAAATTATCTGACACAGGAGCCCTGAGGAAGAAGGCAATGCATGGTAAAAATGATTGGGTGGGGAGGCTGTTTGGACTTCACAAAGGGAGAAGAAGAGCTTTCCCCACTGGAAGAAAATCTCAAGTCCCAGCTCAGGTAGGTGCCCTGGATAAGCAGCCTGAGACAACTCAGTGTCCTTGCACAATGAAAAGGTGCCCATAGCTTAGTTCAGCTTCCCTGTAAAGATCCCTGATGCGACAATAGCAAACAAGAGCCGGGAGGGTGGGCTTCTGCCCTGAGATCCCTGAGCTTTGGTGCGGAGGACTTCCACTTCCTGAAGAGCGGAAGGAGCCTGGGGGGTGCTCTCAACCCGCGGAGGGGCAGAGAACACGTCCCGTCACATTTCTGAAGCTAGAACGCAAGCGTGCGCGCACACACACATACGCACACCATTGAGCCGATGTAGCGCTTGGCCAGCTGGCGTGGCCCTGCAGGATGCATCCCAGCACTGAGGGCTGCATTGTTTCAGGCCCAGGCCCAGCAGGTGATGAGCATGCCAAGTGAAGGGAATTAAATGTGCCTCTGAAGCACTAGTCAGAACTTGACATCTGCCTGTGAAATAAGAGATGGTTCGTACTAGGGCCTGATCGAAAGCATGACACTGACAATGGGCTTTGGATCAGGCTCTTAGACAGCACCGTCCATCTGAGGGGCTCAAAGCACTTTATGTACATGAAGGTTGGCTAAATCTCAATTTAAAAAAAACCACCTACACCAGGGATCGGCAACCTTTGGCCCACGGCCCATCAGGGAAATCTGCTGGCGGGCCAGGATGGTTTGTTTACCTGCAGCATCTGCAGGTTCAGCCAATCGCAGCTCCCACTGGACGCAGTTCGCTGTTCCGGGCCAATGGGGGCTGCGGGAAATGGCAGCCAGCACATCCCTCGGCCCACGTCACTTCCCGCAGCCCCTATTGGCCTGGAACAGCAAACCGCGGCCAGTTGGAGCTGCGATC
Source organism: Macrochelys suwanniensis (assembly GCA_033296515.1). NCBI lineage: Eukaryota > Metazoa > Chordata > Testudines > Chelydridae > Macrochelys > Macrochelys suwanniensis. Next base: position 336,108,206 of record CM065775.1, read on the forward strand.
GGCCAAACCTGCGGTCGTTGCAGGTAAACAAACCATCCCGGCCCGCCAGCGGCTTTCCCTGACGGGCCGCGTGTCAAAGGTTGCCGATCCCTGACCTACATGCCTTGGAAAAACAGGTCCAGTCTCAGTGACATTGACTCAGCACTTCATTTTCCCCAAGTAAATCAGCTGAGAAGCAGCAATTTAGTGTGCAGGGAACTGCCAGGTGACACCTCCTAACCCAACATGCCGCGTGAATGTGCCATGGTGAAGGGAGCTCTACAAATATGTACAGAGATTGCCTGAATCATGGCCCTAGCGTCAATGCATTTAAGCACCCAATTAACTGCTTTGCTGAATTGGAGTCTAAATCTCCATGGCATTGTTTGTTTATAAACGAGCTTTGTCCAAGTGCACTTGGTCAAAATTGTTCCTCCTTCCACTGGTGTGCAATGTCCTGCCCACTTTCTATGACCCTCCACCCCAGAAGTGGCTGCATTCCAGTGTTATAGATCCCAGTGTAAATGCCCCTTAATACTGGCATGAAGGGTGTTATATACACACAATAAATAGTATGTTAAGCCTCACAACACCCCTATGAGATACACTGATATTATGCTGATTTTACAAATGAAGGAAACTGAGACACACGAAGGCCTTGGCATCTTATCTCAGAAAAGGAGTGGCTCTTCTGTGAATAGAACCCCGGAGCCCTAACTCCCAGGACTGTTCCCTCCATAGCAGTGGAGATGGTGACCAGGACATTTCGGTCTGCCGTCCACATGGGCCCCCTCACGCTGGTAGCCGCTTTCCAGCTGCCGGTACTGTTGTGCTCTCATCTCGTTGATAAAAAGCCTCCTTTCCCGGTGCTAAGTGCTTGAGGGATGCCCCTCATGTGTCTGCAGCTCTGCCCCAGTGGTTTTATGGTTATTGGCTATTGTTCCAGCTTTCTCAAAGGAATCCAACATTAAAATAGCTTTCCATATTCCTCGGGTAAGTTCCATCATCTCCAGGCAGCAGCCGTTCGTTCATGTCATCTGAGCGATGCTGCAGCCAACGCCGAGCGCCTCAATCCCGTCTTCCTGACACAGTTAATTAAAGCAGAATTGCTCAATAATTCCACTGTGCATTCTCGGGCACCTGGTCGCTCACCTCTCGTGTGCAACTAATGTTTAGGCTTTTAGTACAGGGGGGACTGGAATGAGGATATTAATTCCAGCTGCCGGGGAGAAAGCTTTGCTGGTTCACAAGTCTGTATACAGGGCCAAGTCATAAGAGGTGCTGAGCCCCCACAATCCTTATGAAAATCATTGGGTGCTGAAGGTGTTCGAGGACTTGCAGGATAGGACCCAGTTTTGGGGGTAGGGATCTAGAGTTAGAGCAACTTCCCTCCACTCCATAGTCAGCGCTTGTTTAGTTATTATTATGTATCTGTTGTGGTAGGACCTGGAAACCTAAGCTAAGATCAGAGCCCCATTGTGCTAGGCACTGTATACCCGCACAAACACACACACGCAAACACACAAACACGGTAAGAGATAGCCTCTGATCAGACCAGCTGGCAGTAACTAGACAACACACACAAATGGGGAGTACACAAATATTCTCATATTTCAAAGGGGAAACTGAGGCACGGAGTAAGTGATTTGCCCAAGGTCACACAGGGAGCCTGTGGCAAACAGGGAATTGCACCCAGATCTCCTTGACTCCTAAAGCAGTAACTTAACCACAAGACCATCCCCTTCCTCTTAGCCTGTCTAGGAAAAGGACAGGACCAAATTATTATTTTCCCCTGGCATTGATTGAAATGTCAATTGAATGAGACCAAACTGTGTTTTATACTCTTGGGACTACTGATATGGACAAGAGTCCATAAGGACACACGGATCACAGCTCGGATCTAGTTAATGGATATTAGAGATACAAAGTGCTTTCAAATGTGCACAATTAGTTTCATCTGATAATTAGGTAAAGGGGTGAAAGCGCCTTTCTAGGAAACATGGTAATATGTATTGATTGGAAAATGGTACTGCTTTACCAGAGCTGGGATGCAATATAAGGTAAAAGGATTTTAATTAATGAAAAAGCTTTTTTATGAAATGACAATGTCATTCATGGAGAGAGCAGTCCATGACCTCCAGTTAAGTGGAGACACTTTTTAATAGGGCACCGCATGTAGGATCATTACTTGCTTTCCTTCTCTGCTGAATAAATAATTAGCACTTATGGAAGAGCACAGGCGTGAGTCCCAGTTAACGCTCTGCCAGGGTTTTCCTATTCCATTTTCCTGGGGCGATAGACTTCCTCGTGTAAAAATCAGTCCTACTGAAGCTGGAGACTGCGGTCCTCTGGATATCCATAGAACAGGTACAGGACTCTCCACCACTGTTAGCTTCTCAACCAACATGACCCAACCCTGCCCTGGTGGGAGCATATCAACATCTGTGAGCAGAGATCCATGAGGGAGCCAGCTGGTGCTGGCGGAGGTGATTTTTTTAAGACAGTCTGCATGTCCATTGTCCACTAGGAGGTGGATTATAGGCCTGATTCTATGCCCACTGAAATCAATGGCACACCTCCCATTGACTTCAATGGCATAGGATTGGATTCTAAGGCTTCTAGATTGTTTCACAAAAGTCATCAAACTGGCATCAGATAGTATCAACTGCGAACCAGGGCAGCATCTGAACTGGTGGTCTAGAAGTGAAAGGCCCTGTGCCTATCTCCTGAGCCATCTGTTTCCGCAAGGAAATTACTTTCTGTTTGTATATAAAGGTTAATCTGTTTTTAACTCATACAAGTGTAAGCAGAAATAAACATTAGCTCCTTTATGACTCTTTCTGGCATTTACACGGCTTCCATTTGAAAACCGAGATGTAATGAATTCTAAATGTAGTCCAGAGCAGGAACCGTCAATCCTTTAATTGTTCAGTATGCATTACTGCTGACATGTTAGATGGAGTTATTTCTTTTTAAAGAGACTATCAACTTAAGCTGGGCCCCAAATGGATGGTGAGTTTGCAACACTTGATAATGGTTCTGCTACCCAGGCAGCTGGGCACTCCAAAAATGATTAAATCAGAGTGAACTAAATGTATCTTCATCCCAAGCCAATGCTCCTTTCACTGTTAATGATTTAGCAGAACAGCTCTTCTAAACCATAGACCATCTAGGGCAGATGATTCCGCGCCCCACATGGCGTTCCACTCAGGGGCTCCAAAGCAGCAGGACTTGTTTAGCCTGACAGCCACAGCAGAGCACAGACAGGACCTTGCAAATGTGCCTTTTATTAAGGCGCAAATAGGTAGCTCAGGCCCCACCTAAAATATGCTAAGAGAATTCATTGCTAATGGGACAGATCCCGAGCCACCGACGTCAGTGGAGTGTTCTGATACCCACTTCAGTGGGAACAGGGCTTTTCAACTAAGGCAAGTTTTATTTTCTATTTTGTTCCTCACCGTGGCATCCGTCTGCATGCCTAAATTCCAGCGGTAAACTTTCTCCTGCAGAGCTGGGAACCCCAACAGAGCAGCACAGTCCAATGCGCAGAAAAAGTGAAACTGACCAGACAGGCTAACCAGGCCAGTCCAGCCTTGCTGCCCAAGTTCAATGAAGAGCACAAAGCATACAAACCTCATCGAGGAGGGCAAAGTGGATAAAATTCCTTCAGCTTACGGTAGTGTTAGCAACACACCAAAGGGCATTTCTTCTTTTAACTGTGATTATAGATCCATTCACACCCCTTTTAGTGAATTTGGTAAAAGCTAGCCAAATCCAATGAAAAAAAATCAGAGAAAAGCAACATTATCCACTGAAACGTCAGACATATATCGATTTCCTCATGAAGAGCTTACTCAGATGCCCTGAGAGTGTCAATACGCAACATTAAAATTTCACAGGTTCTTGACCAAGGTGACTTTCCCTAAGTAAGAATGATCTGCACATCAAGCCAGCCCACTGATCCTGCCACATGTGGCAGATGTGTGGGCTTTCGGGAACCCATCCCTCTGCTAGGTCAACAGAAAAGCACCCTTTGTCCATATTATACTCTGTTACACATGAAGGGAAGCTGAGATGCACAGAGCTTAAGTGACTAGCCCAAGGTCCCAGTAAATCAGCAGCAGAAACAGGAAAAGAACCCAGGAGCCTAGATACCATGGCGATGGGCACTTTGCAAACACAATAGGCAGATCCCTGACACTTGTGCACTGCATTCACCAACAGCCACCTTCTTTCTTCAGGGGGGAGGGATAGCTCAGTGGTTTGAGCATTGGCCTGCTAAACCCAGGGTTGTAAGTTCAATCCTTGGGGGGGGCCATTTAGAGATCTGGGGCAAAAATTGGGGATTGGTCCTGCTTTGAGCAGGGGGTTGGACTAGATGACCTCCTAAGGTCCCTTCCAACCCTGATATTCTGTGATTCCTAGAGCCCGATCTAACGACAACTGAAGCCAATGGTATTTTTTTCTATTGACTTCAATGGGACTTGGATCAGGCTCTTAATCCCTTCATGTGTCTGTGATTGCAGAGAATTTCCTCTGCATCACATCTCAGTACGCAGATGGGTTAAAGTGAATGTAAATCACATCAAGCCTGATTGTGAAGAGCCCTTGGCTATAGAAAACAAAACACTGATCATCCATTGGATGCACATCTCTGTCTCCTTTCCCGGTGCTTTGCATTTTGCTTCTACTCATCCATATGCACTAATGTCTTGAACTCTCAGAGCCCAGCAGCACTCCTGGGTTAAATTAAACCAGGGCTGGTCTCTGCCGGGGTCCCAAGTGATAGTCATGCTCCAGATTCTGTCTTTTTCAGCGTGGTTTAGTGGTTAGAGCACAGGACAGGGTCAGGACTCCCAGGTTCCCTGTTCTCAGCTTAATCTCTTAATGCCTCAGTTTCCCCGTCTGTTAGACAGTATAATAGCAATAAAGGCACTGTGGTATCTAAGTGCAGAGTGTCAACATTATTCCCTTTCCTCTCCAATCCTCCTCCTTCTCTCTCAAGAATGTCCTTGGGGAATAAAAAATCAGGAGATGCTCTGAAAAACTGAAAGGGACCTCTCCCCTCCACCCGACTGAGGCTAGGAATACAATCCTAATTTTATTGTCTCAGCCACTCCATTATCCAAATAGCCCCCTCACTTGTTTCCTGGTGCATTGGCAGACACATTAGTATAATGGTGCTGTTAAACAGCTGCTGCCTTCCACCCAGATGCACGCGGCGGAAAAAGCAATGATGATCCCTGTCTATCTCCAGGGCCGGCTCTAGGCACCAGCAAAACAAGCTGGTGCTTGGGGTGGCACATTTCTAGGGGCGGCATTCTGGCGCCGGCCATGCCGCCCCTAGAAATGTGCCCCGGCCGCCCCAGCTCACCTCCGCTCTGCGCCGCCGCCACTCGGCTTTCGCGTGCCACCGCCTCTCGGCTTCTCCCCCTCCCTCCCAGGCTTGAGCGCCTGGGAGGGAGGGGGAGAACCCGAGCGGCGGCGGCAGAGTGGAGGTGAGCTAGGGCAGGGGGTTGCAGGGGGTTGCGGGGGGGGGGGCACAGGAAGCAATAGGGTGGGGGAAATGTAGCACCTGTGGGGGAGGAGGCGGGGCTGGGGATTTGGGGAAGGGGCGGAGTTGAGGCAGGGCTGGGTGTGGGGCAAGAAAAAAACGGGGGGGGGGGGGGAAGGCAGTGTAATTTTTTTTTGCTTGGGGTGGCAAAAATCCTAGAGCTGGCCCTGTCTCTCTCATAGGGCCTCACTAATTTTAGGTATCAGAGGGGTAGCCGTGTTAGTCTGGATCTGTAGAAGCGACAAAGGGTCCTGTGGCACCTTATAGACTAACAGAGGTATTGAAGCATAAGCTTTCGTGGGTGAATACCCACTTCTTTGGGTCTCCACTGCTTGCATCCGAAGAAGTGGGTATTCACCCACGAAAGCTTATGCTTCAATACCTCTATTAGTCTATAAGGTGCCACAGGACCCTTTGTCGCTTCTACTAATTTTAGCGGAGCTTAAGCACACCAGGGTTGCAGAATCAGGTCTATATGGTGTAAAACCCTTTGAGATCCTATGTAAGTGTGCATAGATATATGTTACAGGCATGTATTTTGGCACACGTTTGTCCACCTTATTATAAACAAAGACAACTTATACTGTCTAGTTTATCATTTATAAACCATAAAGTTTCTGCTCAAAATACTAGGACTAATTCTCTATCATGGCCCCCTTGCACTCAATTTCTGGCATACATCTGGCAGACCCAAAGAAGCTGGGAATTTCCTTAGCTTAGGGAAACACCAAGGATCATACAGTATGTAGATCAGCTCTGTGTGTTTCCCTCCACCATACATTTAGCCCCCCACATACGGGGTCTGGCTGGAACATCGCTACACATCAGCTATTTCCAGGGGCCAGAAGGAGCCCCCAGAGTCATAGATTCCAAGGCCAGAAAGAACCATTGTGATCACGTCTGACCTCCTGCATAGCCCAGGCCGTGAAAAAATTCCTTTTGAACTACATACATCTCTCTTTAAAAATTGCCAACGACCCTTGGAAAATTGCTCCAATGTTAATGACCCTCCTTGCTAAACATTTATGCATTATTGCCAGTCTGAATTTGTCTAGCTTCAACTTCCAGCCACTGGATCTTGTTATACTTTTGTCTGCTAGTTTGAAGAGCTCCTGATTAAATATTTGTTCCCCATGTAGGTACTTATAGACCATGATCAAGTCACTTCTTAACCTTCTCTTTGTTAAGCTAAATAGATTGACCTCCTGGAGTTTATCACCACATGGCATGTGTTCTAATAATTCATTCTCAGGGCTCTTCTCTAAACCCTCTCCAATTTACCAACAGCTCTCTTGAGACAGCTGGGTAAAAGTTAGAGCAGTCCTAAGGGAGCTCTGACTTACACCAGGTAGAAGAAGCAGAGAAGTGCAAAGGTTCCATAAAGCTTTTGCTTCCTGCACAAAGCAGACCTCAGCCAGAGCTAAGGATTGAGCAGATTATAATTCCCCATGTTTAATATTAAACCCGGGGTAAATTTGCACCAGATAAGACGGATTGTTCTTTTCTGGGGTAGGATGGTAGCTAGAAATAAATGGCTAAAAAAAAAAAAAAAATCATCTCACTGAGATATGAGACAAGTTTCCAGGCATCTGATCCAGGCCCAAAACAAATATCAATTTTTCAAGAGAATCTCATCTACCCATTAAAAAATTGTCCATTGCTTCTGTAGGACTCAGGGGAGGAACTGGGGATGAGCCCCCTCCCCACCAAATAATCTCCCCCCATTTTTGCTTTTGAGAAAAACAGACCAAAACCTGCAATTTTTCACCATGTGTGCAATTCCCCTCCCCTCTCTCAATACCTGCATCTATGAACTTGCATTGTTGGGGGAAGGGGGAGTCAGAATTAAAAGCCTCAAACATCTTGCTGCATCTCCCTTTAGGTAGAAAGAATAACCCCCCTAAATCCTTCAGAACAGGTTCCCATGGGGGCAGGTGGAAGAGTTGTGTATCCGGATGGTTATCTGCTCATATGTGAATTTTATGCCACAATTAGTAGTTAATGGATTGATCGTCTGTTTAAAAAAGAAATACCGTCTGATGGAGAAAAGGGAAGGTCGTCTAGCCTGTGTGGGAATGGGAAGAACCTGTAATAACCTGTCCATGCAAAAACCTGTCCATGCAACTGAGCTTCTCCTATGCTACTTGCTCCTACGGTCTGACTCTGGTCTCCTGGTAACCTGACCCTGCCGCCTCCTGACACCTCTCAGGCTGCCCCCTGGCATAGCTCAGATTCTAACCTCCTGGCATCTGACCCGGCCTGGATTCCAACTCCTGCTCTGACCTCTATGTCAAACCGCCCACGTCCTGGCCGGGACAGCCTCTTGAGTCCCAACCTAGATCCCTCACCCCTCCATCGGAATGCTGGCCCTCTTAAAGTTGCTGGCAGTGTTCATGTAGCCCTCTTAAAGTTGCGGAAACAATATCATGTGACTTAGGTGACCAATCACATTCTGTGTTTAGCCAAAGCAAGCACAGTAGTTCACAAAGGGTCCTGGGGCACCTTATAGACTAACAGAGTTATTGAAGCATAAGCTTTCGTGGGTGAATACCCACTTCTTCCGAAGAAGTGGGTATTCACCCACGAAAGCTTATGCTTCAATACCTCTGTTAGTCTATAAGGTGCCACAGGACCCTTTGTCGCTTCTACAGATCCAGACTAACACGGCTACCCCTCTGATACTTGAGTAGTTCACAAACATTCCCTGGGCTGAAGTTTCACATCAGGGCGTCAAACAGCTACGAATCACCACGAGGCCTGTGCGAATCAAAGCCTGTGAATAAGATGTTAACAGAAAACAAAAGCTAAGTCAATTAGCTAGATGGGAAATAAATAATTAGCTGGGAATAACAAGTAGAAGTGAAATGCACCTCTGTGCAAAGCCCCATTTAACTATTCAAATAGGGCTGAAGTGCCTTGGGCTGTCCCTCTGCACTATAGTGAATTTCACCGTATAGCAGCATTTCTCAACGTGGAGGGATAAACCCGCTGCGCGGGACTAGCCAGAGGCATGGGCCTTTGTCTCAATTGTTCACCAGTCCCAGCTTTCATTTAAAAAAAGAATTCTAGGACTGTGAAGAGGACCTTCAAAATGCGACTGGACGTCTGCTTGAATTTGCGGTGAGCCTGAAACAATAGCTTTGAGGTACAAACTGCCTCAATCAATACAGCGGGTGCTCACTGAGATGCTACCAATGATACTTGAAACGTGCACACTGTTTACTGTTTGTCTCACGGCTCAGAGACGCATGTAAGAAAAGACAGGAGGGATCGTATTAAGAAGATTTACACCGGCGTGGGGCATGTCCTCCCCCCCCGCGGGGGAGGTGGCACTAAGGACTAGCCCAGGGTGAAGCGTGTGGAAAAGGGTGTAGGTCTTTGTTAACACATGGCAGAGCTACATGGGGGAGTGACTGGATTTATTTTCCTGAAGGTGAGAGCTCGAATTGCTGGAAAGGCAGACAGGCCCTCAGCTCCCATACAAGTCTCTTCCTGAGTATTTCGTGCAAGCGTCGCGCCCCCAACTGCTATCCTGCCCACGATCCCAGGCTGCTGTCAAACAAGGGGATTAACATCAGATGGGTCCCAGCGCAAGGAAATTCTAGAAGTGTCTCTGTTTACCGCCGGCCTGTCTTGGGGACTGGTGTTTCCAATCAATTAGACACGTCACTGGAGGATTTCTCTGCTAATTATTTGAAGTTTATTATTTCTGAAGCCAGGTTACACTCAGAATTCCAGAGGTCAAATGGGGTCACGCAGCCAATCAGTTCCACATTTTCCTAAGCGAGAAGGCCCAGCGTAATCAGTCACTGCCAAGCAGTTCATAATGACCAACCCACTAGTTAATGGCCCGAGGCGAAAGCCTTAGGGGCAGATAATGCTCTTAGAGAGCAGGAGAGAGACAGGCTGAAACTAAAGGCAAATGGCCACTTTGGAAGATATTACAGGACCAACGCTGGAATGGAAAGGAGGCAGCAGCCACTTACTATGTCTGTAGATGGGTTTGCTTCTTATGCCAAACAGCTGGCAGGGAAGGGACCCAACCTAGGCTGTTGCTTTGCTTCGCGTAACTGCTTCAAGCCAGGAGTCCTGGGCTCATTTCCTTTGGAGAGGGGGAAACAAGCAACCTTCTTTGGAAGGGCTCTTCCCCTGGAGCCTGATGCAACTGGAACATGCCTGTGGAGTGTGATGGTTCGGGATCCAAACAGTAAAGGGTGTTGCATTTCCAAAGCGCTACACTAGGAATGCCCCATTCACACTCAGGTGAAGTGAATCAGTAGCATCCCCATTTTAAAGATGGGGCAAATGCAGGCCAGAGAGGAGAAGTGATTGCCCATGGTCACCTAACGCAAGGACAGGAACTCAGCAACCCACTGGGCCATACACAAATCTTCCATGTAGCCACGAACTGGCTCTGCCCTCCACCTCTCCCCCCACACGTGGATTTAATGCTGGCAACAGGGGTCAGCATGAGGGCCTGTTTCTACAGGCCAGGGGCAGCACGGGGCATGCTTCCCCCCAGCAACGGGTCACACCTCTGCCCTGAAGAAACCACTGCAGAAGGGAGAGTAATTCACCCTGGAGAGGCTGCCAAGCAGGGGGCAAGCAACCCCAAACTCATTTTGCATTGCCCACCAAACGGCCATGAGAAGGTTGGGTCCCTACCGATTTGGACTAGTGACCTACAGGTGGAAAGCACCGCTCCATTACCAAGTCCACTGAGAAGCCCATCTCTTGTACTGCACGTATACCCTCAACATGTAGGCAGTGCAGCCTGATTGCTTTGCTCTTCCCTCTTGGGTTATTCCTATTTTGGCACTAAGGACACCCCAGAGCAATTTGTAGCAGAGTCCACAACAATCCAGCCCAGTCACTGCACACAACGAAGACTAAAGCATTGCATCTTTGCAGGGGCAGCGAGGGTTCAATGGTCAGCGTCCCACCCAAAGGTTAGCGTGCAGTTTTCAAGAGGGGCTATGGCGACTGTAAAACTAACATGGGGGAGCTGACTGTTTATTCTCTCGAGGGCTTCCGGAGCAGATGGCTCCACCTAGAAGCCAAAAGAGGGTTTATCTAACTGCCAGCCCTGTGTACGCCACCCTGGAGATGAGACTCACATCGGCATCTTTCTGCCTCACCAGTACTAAAGGCTTTGTACCTGGAACTCAGCTGTGATGTGTGGAGGCAGAATAGAAACCAGCTGGCTCTCCCATAGCTGTGTAGGCTCTGCAGGGCCAACAGGGGCCAGTGCCGTAAACAGAGAAGACTCAAAAAGAACGAGGAGTACTTGTGGCACCTTAGAGACTAACAAATTAGCCCACGAAAGCTTATGCCCAAATAAATTTGTTAGTCTCTAAGGTGCCACAAGTACTCTCATTCTTTTTGTGGATACAGACTAACACGGCTACCACTCAGAGAAGACTCAGAGTCAGACAGGGAGCAGAACATCTGGTTTAGAAGGTGTCATATATCTGGAGATGGCTGTGCCTTCCAGTTCCTCAGCAGCCACATGATGGGTTAGAGAACAGACAGCATTTGACCCATGCTGCTGCTAAATCCTGTATGAAGACTATCCAATGAGATGTTTCCCCCTGCTGTTTGCCTTGGATTGACTAGTGCTCCCTGGCTGGTGTGAGCCCTCTGCATGATGTCCAAGCCCCCACAGCTGCTTCAACGTGATGATGTTGAGTTTGGAGTTTACCAAACCTTGCAGCTACGATCCAGATGTCAAATCTCTTGTGATTCTACCACCCCCTGCCATCCTGCACGTATTTCAGGAGTGTCCACACAAATACTATAGATAATGAAGCCTTTCAGAACCTGCTAAAATAAAAGTGATATCCTACCAGCATCACTTTCTCCTCCCACCCATGCTCCGGCTAGTGCCCTGCTCTCTGTCCTCTGGCTAGAAGGCATGACTCCCAGACATTATTCCAACACCAGCGTAGGCCTTGGTTTCCTGACCCAACTGCCTCTTCTCTTTGGATTAACAACTTCTCTGCCAAGGGCTATGCCTGTTCCACCTGCTTGGATAACAGGTAACACAAGTGAAATCTACAGCTCAGTTCCTTATTGGCCATCACAGGAAGTGATTCATGATTGGGTGATACTGGAGGGAAAAATAAGAGACAGATTGATCGTCCACTTCTGGCGAGGGGGCTTATGGGAAAGGATTGGAGGACCACCATGACTCGACTGTTGTGAGTTCCTTTGGCTGCATGCCTTCACTGCAGTTACCTCGGGGTAGCAACACGCATTAACAGCTACCTTGATGTCTGTCCTATAGCTCATGGGGTGCCTCCTACCTCACCTGAGCCTGGGTTAAGTCTGCAATGAAGATGAGCACTAGTAAGAGGGCCAGGCACAAAAGCCTGAGGTACGTGTATTGTCATTGAGAATCACTCCATTCATGTTCCTGGTATACGGGGCATGGGTTAAAGGCTGCAGTTTGGGGCAGGGGCTAGTGATCAGAAGAAGAACAGGAATACCTGTGGCACCTTAGAGACTAACACATTTATTTAAGCATAAGCTTTCGTGGGCTACAGCCCACTTCATCGGCTACATAGAATAGAACATGTAGTAGGAAGATATATATATACATACAGAGAAAATGTAAAAAAAAGCTTATGCTTAAATAAATGTGTTAGTCTCTAAGGTGCCACAAGTACTCCTGTTTTTTTGCTGACACAGACTAACACGGCTGCTACTCAGAAACTAGCGATCAGAAGGCTCATTTCAGATAGAGCTTCCCAAGTTGTGAATGCTCATCCCAAACTATTACAATGATCTTACATTAATATGGTGTCTTTCACCACCAGACTTTGTAAGCTAATGCACACATTATGCACAGGGAGTCATTTATCCACCACTGAAATGCAGCTTCCTCAGGGGTGGGACACAGCAGCAGTTTAACACTGCACAGTTAAGGTCAATAGGTAGATAACAATCCCTATATCCAGTGAAAAGCACCGCAGGGATTTTAGGGAGGCAGAATGGTAATGAGCCAAGCTGGAATTGGGCTAGGACAATCAGGACTAGCGAGTTTACTCTTTGGAAGAGGGTCATGAGAGCCTTAATGATCAAAATGGACAACACCTCTGAAATTTTACACTTGATCCAAAAAATGGTGCATGGGGCATTTGATGGACAAATGGCATTGGCCACCTGGCACACTGAGGAAATCAAGCCACATACTCACCTACCAGAACCACTTTCTGCATCATCTTTTCCCACCCAGTTCTAATTTGTCTCCAGTCAGGGCCATAACCAGGTTAGGGCACAAAGCTACAGAGTTGGAAAAATGATGGAAAAAATGGTGAGGGGCACAAATACGCTTGCTCGCCCCGTGCACTAAAATACCTAGTTATGGCTCTGTCTCCAGTCACAATCAGAAACTCCATGGAGACATTAAAGTTTAAGGCACTTTTTCAAATATTTAAAAAAAAAAAGAAGAAAAAGATTCAGTTTGAGTTTTGAGTGAAGGTTTTTGTTGGATCTGGTTTTATCTGATCCAATATATTCATCTCTAACAATAATTACTATAAGGTTGAAAATAAAACAATGAAAGGAGAGATACATAGCCGTATTATTAAACTGGGAAGCTGTGTTTACTTTACACACAAGAGTGGCCAGAGACCTTCGCTCACAGAATGACCTTTCCTTTAGATGATGAGAAGAACAAAAACAAGAAAGAACAAAAATAAAGTGTGCATGAGAGAGAGAGCAGTGTGTCTCTCTCTTCAGACAGTCTGCAGTGAGCTCTGACAACAAAATGGCTGCTGAACTTTGTACATGTGAAGGAAGCTTAGAAATTTAAAGGTGCAGTGTATAGATAGTAAAAGGCATCTGACTTCGTTAACTCCATGCAGCACAGCAGAACTGGTATAATGAAATTCTCAGAGACAGCAATTGTTTTCTTCTAAGAAAGGGCACAGATAGCAAAGTTCAGTCAGTAACCACCAACGGAAGCAGCTTCCAAACCCCATTGAAAACGGGAAGGAGGTGGGAAAGAAGCAGTGCCTAAAGCCCCTTCCTTATGGGCACTGGTGCCCTATCCTCCAGGAATGAGTGGAATATCAAAAGGGGTGGGGGGGAGTTGATTAACAAATGGTGGTTTGAAGTGACCTGAAAACGTAAGGCTCTTGAGAGGAGGAGACGCGACTGTCAGAGCAATCGGCGGAGACAGATGTTTAATGGAGTCCAGGATTACAGAGCTGCCAGGCTCCTCATGTAATCACCGGCTTCTAAGATTCCCTCTTTTCTCCTCTCCCGGGTCTATTACAGGGTCAGGGGGAGGGGGAGGATGGAGATTTTCAGATTTGCCACTAAATTCCTTGAGATTAGAAGGAGGTGGCTTTCTGAGCTGTGCTTAATACACTGACCTCTTCCCAACTGCAACCACAAACAGCCAATCTGCCTCTGTTTAGAGCCACTGAAAATCCATGCACAGGGAGAGAGGAGGAGGAGAAGAATTAAAAACAGGTGCTTTGGTTCTAACTCCAAGGCTCCTTTCAGGGTCCCAAGGTGGTTCAGTCATTTCACAAAACATGCTGAGTGTTTCCACATAGGCTATCCCACAGCAGAGCAAACCCATGGCCCATCAAGCCAAGTATCCTGTCTCTGTCAGTACCAGAGAATTTGTAACGCACCTGATCAGGCAACACTACACTACAGAGAAAATGTCTGCTTAACTTTTCAACCAGGGATCAGTTCATGCCCTGAAACATGTCTCAACAGCCCTTATTTCCATCCCAACGAATGGCACCATCGAGTCTATTCTTCTTCATGTGCATATCTAGTTCTTTTCTTGACTCTCAGTAACATCCTGCAGCAGGGAGTTCCACTGGTCCATTAGACGTTGTTCTTCGGAAATATTGCCTGTCTCCCAGATTAAATCTGTCACCTTTACATTTCATTGTGTGCCTTCTCTTCCGTGCATTATGGAGAAAAGTTGCCTGTGAGCAGCATAAGGAGGAACTATCTTGGAGCTGCAAGAATTCTTTTGCAGACCAAGAGCTGAAGGCTTAAATTCAGCATTGGCAGTGGGTTTAAGGAAACTAACAGCCAGATGAGACTCAAATAGCACCACAGCTGGTAGTCTTAAAGCTTTGGTTATAGACCTAATGCAGCACACTTAGGACAGGAAACAACTACAGTATTGTCATGTGGCCACTGTGAACAGGAATCTTTTAAAGGTAATGTCTGTACCAAGTGCTATATCAACCTTGAAATAGTCACATCCGAATGGCACAGCGGCACCCCCAAGGCTGCTGCTTTCCACTGCTGCACACAGAGAGGAAGGATGATCAACTTGTTAGTTCATAAGTCTGAGACTCCCTGATTCAATTCCCTGCTTTGCCACAGACTTCCTGTGTGCGCCATGGGCAAGTCTCTTAGTCTCCTTGTGCCTCAGTTCCCCCTCTGTACAATGGGGTTCTGTAGATAAACACATTAAAGATTGTGAGGTGCTCAGATACTATGACAATAGGAGCCCCATATAAGTACCTTAGATAGACAGAACCCAGTGGCAAAGTTCTAAACCTTTTTTCATTCTTCTTGTTCTCCGCTGGATTCTCTCCAATTGGTCCACATCTTTCTTGAAGTGTAGTATGTCTATGTCTTTTCGGGTAGGTGGGGCTCGTCAGCCTTGGAAGGCAGCCCACCTAGGAGAAGGAAAACTCTGATTTAAAACCTCCGCTGCCTTGTGGCAATACCCACTCATGGGAAAGGCTAAGGGAGTCAACCCTGAAACCAAATCCGGTGTCGGAGTCCCGATGGCGGTCTGACATTGTCCTCAACGTCATTCCAGCCACTCCTGCGACGCCACTGGTGCCAAGTTGTATCGACATTGTCTTTCCCTTGGATCCATCAGTTGCGTGGAGAGGGGGGTTCTGCTGCATGGGCAACAGCTGTTCCTCCATATCACCCTGCCCTGGCTTGCGGCCTGGAGAGGACACTCCAGCTTCGCCACATAGCGTCAACACAACACGGGAAGCAACAGTTTACCGGTTATAAGCCCCCTGCTCGATTGGCGTAGAGCTGGCGCCAGGGGTTGCTCCCGATGGTGGGAGGGATCACCACGTCTCACTGGACAACTATCGCCCGCCTCAAGCTGGGCAGTCCCCAGCCAATAAGGTGTTGTCCCGCCACAGTTCACCTGCTTCACTGGGTGCGTGGGGCTTAGTGTACGTGAGTACCCGACAAGTGGACTGCGAACCATGCACCAGGCAACAACAAAAGAAAACCAACATTTAAGAAACCAGCCCTCAAGTTAGGATGCTGGAACGTACGGACCATGACAACTGGCCTATCACAAGACCTTCAGGCAATCAGCGATGTTCGGAAGACTGCAGTCATCAACGATGAACTAGCACGACTCCAAATCGACATAGTCGCTTTGCAGGAGACACGGCTGCCAGACGCTGGGACTCTCAGGGAAAAGAACTATACGTTCTTCTGGCACGGGAAGAGTGCCGAAGAAGTCAGAGAGTGTGGTGTTGGATTTGCCGTGAGAAATTCTTTACTGGAGATGGTGGAACCTGGTCAACAAGGAACTGAAAGACTGTTATCACTCCGACTCCACACATCCACTGGACCCGTCAACCTGATCAGCGTGTATGCACCAACACTCGGCGCCAACAGGGATACCAAGGATGAGTTCTATGATCAGTTAGACATGATCATCAGGAGTATCCCTAAAGAAGAGCACTTGATACTACTGGGTGACTTCAACGCCAGAGTGGGCGCTGACCACGACTTTTGGCCAACCTGTCTTGGAAAGTTTGGCGTTGGAGAAATGAATGAGAATGGACAACGACTTCTGGAACTGTGCTCGTACCATAACCTCAGCATTACCAACTCATTCTTCCAGACAAAGCCTCAACACAAAGTGTCCTGGAGACACCCTCACTCCATGCACTGGCACCAACTCGACCTGATCATCACCAGGCGGTCTGCCTTGAAGTGCGTCATGCTTACTCGCACCTTCCACAGTGCTGACTGCGACAGTGATCACTCGCTGGTGTGCAGCAAGATGAGGCTACAGCCAAAGAAGATCCACCGCTCTAGGCCAGAGGGCAAACCCCGCATCGATGTGAGCAAGACCGCACACCCAGACAAGGCAGAGACATTCACCCATGAGCTCTCCGAGGTGCTGAACTGTATGCCTCCCGGTGGCTGCGCCAAAGAGAGATGGGACCACATCAGAGACACAGTATACAGCACAGCCATGAAAGTTTTTGGAAAGAAACGAAACATGAATAATGACTGGTTTGAGGCCAACTCCGCCACACTCACTCCAGCCATTGAAGAACGCTGCGCTGTTCACCTGGAGTACAAGCGTTCCCCCAGTCAGAGGACTCTACAAGAGTATCGATTTGCCAGGAGCAAAGTACAGAGACTAGCTCGACAGTGTGCAAATGATTACTGGCTCCAGCTCTGCCGGAGCATTCAACTATCTGCTGACACTGGAAACATCAGGGGAATGTATGATGGCATCAAGAAGGCCATGGGACCCACAAAGAAGTGGAGAGTGTCACTAAAGTCTGCAACAGGCAAAAACATCCAGGACAAGGGAAAGCAGATGGATAGATAGGTGGAGCACTACTCTGAAGTGTACTCCAGGCAAAACACCATCACCGAAGCTGCCCTCAATACTGTGGATGGTTTTCCCGTTGAAACTGAGCTGGACGAGAAGCCCACCATGGAAGAACTGAAGAAAGTCATTGAGAGCTTGTCCACAGGAAAGGCTCCAGGAAAGGATGGCATCCCACCAGAAGTTATCAAGTGTGGCATCAACGTCCTCCTAGAACACCTCCACGACCTCCTCTGTCAGTGCTGGGATGAAGGTGCAGTACCTCAGGATATGAGAGACGCCAACATCGTGACCCTCTACAAGAACAAGGGTGATAGAAGCGACTGCAACTACAGAGGCATATCACTCCTGAGTGTTGTGGGTAAAGTCTTCGCACGCGTGATCCTGAATAGACTGCAGAAGCTTGCTGACAGAGTTTACCCAGAGTCACAGTGCGGGTTCCGAGCAGGGAGATCCACAACCGACATGGTTTTCTCCTTAAGGCAGCTGCAAGAGAAATGCAGAGAACAGCACAAGCCGCTATTCCTTGCCTTCATAGACCTGACCAAAGCTTTCGACCTTGTGAACAGAGATGGGCTGTTCAAGATCCTGGTAAAGGTTGGCTGCCTACCGAAGCTGCTGAGCGTGATCCAGTCTTTTTACGACAACATGAAAGGCACAGTACTGTATGATGGCTCGTCCTCCGATGCCTTCGATATCCACAGTGGAGTAAAACAAGGCTGCCTTCTCGCTCCCACACTCTTCAGCATCTTCTTTGCAGCACTGCTGAAACGTGCCTTTGGAAATTCCACAGAGGGAGTCTATCTCCCCACCCGGTCTGATGGGAGACTTTTCAATCTGGCTCAACTAAAGGCCAAAAGCAAGGTACAGGAGGCAACAATCAGAGACATGCTGTTTGCAGACGACGCTGCCCTGGCCACCCACACAGAAACCGATCTCCAGCATCTGATTGACCACATTTCCAGAGCTTGCGAAGAGTTCGGGTTGACAATCAGTCTTCAGAAGACCAAAGTTAGGGACCAGGATGCAGAACACCCAAGCATTGCCATCAATGACTATGTGCTAGAGGTTGTCAGTCAGTTCACCTGCCTTGGATCTACCATCATGGACAACCTCTCACTGGACCCTGAGATCAACCGTAGAATTGGCAAGGCCTTCACAATTTTGGCCAGATTGTCACAGAGAGTATGGAACAACAACATGCTGACCATCAACACAAAGGTCGCTGTGTACTGTGCATGTGTGTTAAACACTCTTCTCTACGCCAGCGCAACTTGGACCCTCTATGCTTCGCAAGAAAAGAGACTGAACACCTTCCACATGCGCTGCCTCCGTCGCATACTCAGGATCACTTGGAGTGATCGAATAACGAACAAGGAGGTGCTGGAACGTGCCAAGATCTCCAGCATGTTCACTCTCCTCCATCAACACCGCCTCAGATGGCTTGGCCATCTAAGTCGCATGGAAGATGGACGGATCCCCAAAGACCTGTTGTATGCCGAACTTGCCTCCGGAAACAGAGCTACAGAACGGCCCCACCTTCGCTTCAAGGATGTTTGTAAGAGGGACCTGAAGACTGTTCAAATCGACATCAACAGCTGGGAAGAGCTCGCCCAGGACAGATGCAGATGGAGACACGCTCTGACCACTAGATTGAAAACTGGTGAAGACAAGCTGCGGCAGCTTGCCGAGGAAAAGCAGGTTCAACGAAAAAGGAAGCAGCGGCTCCAACCCACAGCTGACACCGCCTTCAAATGCAGCAAATGCAATCGAGACTGCCACTCTCATGTGGGGCTCCACAGCCACAACAGACGCTGCACAATCATCAACTAAACATTCCCCATGGGCGCATATCCATCGTCTCTCGAGACTAACAGATGCCAACAACAAGTACTCAAACAGGTTTCACCAGTGCCAAGCAGAGTGGGACACTTACCTCCCATGTCTTACAGACAACATTCCTGTTAATACACCCCAGGATATTAGCCTCTTTTGCAACTGCATCACACTGTTGACTCATATTACATTTTGCCATCTGCTATAACCCCCAGATCCTTTTCAGCAGGACTACCACCTACCCAGCTGCTCCCCGTTTTGTAGTTGTGCATTTGATTTTTAATTCCAAAGCATATCAGTTTCCACTTATCTTTACTGAATTTCATCTTGTTGATTTCAGACCAATTCTCCAATTTGTCATGGTCATTTTGAATTCTAATTTTGTCCTTTAAAGTGCCAGCAACCCCTCCCATCTTGGTGTTATCCACAAATTTTATAAGCATACTCTGCATTTCATTATTCAAATCATTAGGGCAAATTTTGAATAGTGCCAGACCCAGGACTGACCCCTACAAGACCTCACTGGATACGCCGTCTCAGGTTGACAGAGAACCACTGAAAACTACTCTGAGCACAGTCTCTAAGGGCTTGTCTACACTACTCGCCCGATTCGGCAGGTAGCAATCAATCTTTTGGGGATCGATTTATCGCGTCTAATATCTAGACGCGATAAATTGATCCCAGAATGAGCTCCCGTCGACTCCGGTAATCCACCCCGACGTGAGGCGGAAGCGGAGTCGACGGGGGAGTGGCAGCCTTTGACTTTGCAGCGTCCACACGGTGAGGTAAGTTGAGCGAGGTACGTTGACTTCAGCTATGTTATTCACGTAGCCAAAGTTGTGTACCTTACATCGACCCTCCCCCACCCCATACTGTAGACCAGGCCTAAGACAGTTATGCACCCACCTTATATTAATTTCATCCAGATCACATTTCTTTAATTTGCTTATGAGAATGTCATGTGGGACTGTGTCGAAAGCCTTACTAAAATGAAAATATTAGGCCAATTAGGCCAATCTATTCACTAGGCCAATAACTCTATCAAAGAAGGCAGAAGTAGATTAAGGTTTCTTGGGGCCCTGGGCTAGAGCAAGTGCGGGGGGGCCGGCACCAGAACTGTGGCCCCACCCCACCCCTTCCACCTGTGGTCCCACCCCCATTCCGCCCCTTCCGCCTGCAGCCCCGCCTCTGGCACCACCCCAATCTGCCCCTTCCTCTATGGACCCATCCCTGTTCCACCCGCGGCCCCAGCCCATTTCACCCCTTCCCCTGCGGCCCTGCTTCTGTTTTGCCTGCAGTCCCGCCCCATTCCCCCACCCACTGCGGCCCTGCCCCCGTTGGCTCCTTTCTGGCCCTCCCTCCCACTGAGGCCCCAAGACCGAAGAAACTCTGTTCCCCTGCCATAGTCCCGGGGCCGCAGGGGGAGTGAGAGCTCCTCCAGCCCCAGGGGTTTCAGCGAGGGATCCGGGACTAGAGCTTCCCCGCCCTGCCCACCCGGCACGTCTGCTGGGGATCAGGGTTGGGGCGATGGGGCTTCCCACCCGGCACTTCTGCTGGGGATCAGGGTTGGGGCACTGGGGCTTCCCCTGCCCACCCCATGGCTTCTGCCAGGGCTCCAGGTTTCTGCTGCCCCACGGCGGATTTCTGCTGCGGCACCCTTTTTCCGGGGGCCCTCAATTGCCTGGGGCCCCATGGGCCCATTGGCTAATCCACCACTGAAAGAAGGAAATTAGGAAGATTTGGCATGAATTGTTTTTGACAAATCCATGCTGGACATTCCTTACAACCCTATTATTCTCTAGCTGCTTAAAAACTGATTCATAATTTGTTCCAGTATCTTTGGAAAAAAGCTTATGCCCAAATAAATTTGTTAGTCTCTAAGGTGCCACAAGGACTCCTCGTTGTTTTTGCTGATACAGACTAACACGGCTACTCCTGTGAAACCTGTCATAATACCCTGGATACTCTTTGTTCCCCTTTTTAAAGATAGGTGCTATGTTTATCCTTCTCCAGTACTCTGGGAGCTCACCCATGTTCCATGAGTTCTCAAAGAGAATCACTAGGAGTTCAGAGATTGCTTTAGCTATTTCCTTCTGTACCCTAGGATGAATTTCATTAAGCCCTGCAGACTTGAATACATCTAATGTATCTAAATATTCTTTAACCTGTTCTTTCCCTATTCTGGCTTCTGTTCCTTCCCCCTTGTTGTTAATATTAATTGTATTAAGTATCTGGTCACAATTTACCTTTCTGATGAATACTGATTCAAAATAGGCATTAAACACCTCAGCCTTCTTGATGTCATCAGTTATTAGTTCTCCTTCCCGGCTAAACTGAGGACCTACAATTTTCCTTGTCTTTCTCTTGCTCCTAATGTATTTATAAAAGCTCTTCTGATTCCCTTTTATGTCTCTTGCTAGGTGTAACTCATTTTGTGTCTTAGCAGATGACAGAAGGGGGAAGAAGTGGAGATGGATCACCTACATCCCCTCATATATCAGGAGCTCTTTGATGGTCCATTGCTTTTCTGTTAGACCTCAGTTCCATTAAGACCATCATGATTTTTAACCTCCCCTTGCACATTATCTATATAGCTATCTGGCCCTCAACCCTGTACAACATGAAAACCTCCTAATCATTAATGGACCTCATTTCCCCATCTGTAAGCTAAGGACATGTCCTTTTGCCCACTCTACAGACAGGGAACTGACATACAGAGGGGCTTGCCCACGGTCACACAAGAAGTTTGTGACACAGCCAGGAATGAAGCCCAGATCTCCCGAGGCCCTGTCTGGTCCTCTAACCACAAGAAGAGCCTTCCTTCCAATACACCACGTCTGATAATACCAGATCCATGAATAATAGAGAACTTGAATCCATCCCCTTTCCTCAGCACCAAAGTTGCTTGAAAAAGCATTCCCATGGCAACAAAGAGCTACATCCATGCATAAAAAGGCTACAGATGAGGCCACCAAACACAGCGATGAAATTCCAAACACAAATGCTGTCCAGCAGGACTGAGCAGAAAAACATCACACAAACACCGCTGGAATCTCTTCTCCTCCTTTGAATGGGACATTCTGTGCATCTCAACTCCCTCTCCCTGCTGCCCATGGCACCCTTCCTCAGCCCCATCCAGGCTCCTAAATGGGGTAGGCACCACAGCCCAGGGAACACTGAAGCACTGGTTGCTCCTTCGATGTGTGCATGCTGGCAGCAGAAGAGTTAAAACAGGGTGAAACGATGACTGTTTGCCATAATAGGCATTGTGCTGATAAAGAAATTATTTCAA
This sequence comes from Macrochelys suwanniensis, assembly GCA_033296515.1. Lineage (NCBI taxonomy): Eukaryota > Metazoa > Chordata > Testudines > Chelydridae > Macrochelys > Macrochelys suwanniensis. Next base: position 336,130,460 of record CM065775.1, read on the forward strand.
GAGTCAGCAGCTCAATATGCTGCCGTTTTGCCTTTGGGCCAGAGAGCTTTTATCACTGTTGGCCGAGAAATACAGGCGCGCGCGCACACACGCGCGCACACACACACACACACACACACACACACACACACACACACACACACACACACACACACACACACACACACACACACACACACACACACACACACACACACACTTTCCCCTTTCCAGCTTAGCACTAGGCCAGTGTGGTGCTGACTCTGTCATTTCTTTGAAGAGACCCACCTGATCTCATTGAACAGATACTTAATGAGGCAAAGGGGAGGGCAGGGGAAGACTGATGAGAGTTAGCACTTAAGGTATCGCTAAGCATTATGGCTGGGACTGGTAGGGACAGAAGAAAAAAGAGTCAGAGATAACACAAATCACACCAAACCTTTACTGAAAACTGGGACCAAACTCAAACCATTTCCCAGGTACTGAAAATCTTCAGGGAACTTTCACCTCCTACCCCCTTGTCTATTGTTCCTGGCCTGGGCAGGGAGGAGATGTACCCAATTACAGAAAGAAGCTCTCTCCCTCCTTTGGATTTTATCACAAGCTTTGTGATATTTGATTTTTTTTCTTAAAACATCAGCTCCCAGAGTCATGGGATAATAGAAGGATCTCAGCTTTCATGTTTAAAACAAGTACATTTCTAGGCCTCCTGGCTGTAGAGAACTGGGAAATGTGACTCAAGTGTAATCTAAGGGCTCAGAAACCAGAATGCAAATAAAAAGAAAATCCAATTTAAAAAAAAAATCTTATGATTTTTAAGCCAATCTTGTTATTTTAAGGCACTGACTCATGATTTTGGAACGCCTGGGATTAGCAATACTATTGAAGACACATATATGGAATAACTCACACATTTCAAACCTTCCATTTGTTGGCATCGTTTTGTCTGCAAGAGACAGTGGGAACTGCAGCCTATGATGTAGATGGTTTGCAATGTCTCATGTGACTGAATAGTCCAATCCGAGATTTGCATGATCTTTGGCAGTTATTCCAAATGTCTGTATCTTGGCTGGGAGCTGCTTGCTTCCTATGGGCTCTTTTCTCTTCAAGCTGTAGGAGCCAGCTTTTGTCATGGACTTTGATACCCTGATGGAGACGATGGCACCACTTGTTACGATCACTTGCCAAGACGTCCCATTGGTCAGGATCAATTTCAACTTCTTTCATATCTTGCTTGCGTGTGTCTTTCTAGCGAAGCTTGGGACTTCCTGTTCTTGTTCCCTCCGACAGCTCCCAGTATAGCATGTCCTTGGGTGTGCGTCCGTCTTCCAACCTACTCAGATGGCCCAGCCAGCACAGTCCTCTTTGCTTGATCAGGGATGTCACACTTGGTAAATTTGCCCTTTGAAGAACCTCTGCATTGGTGACTTTATCCTGCCATTTGGTGTTGAGTATGCGGCGTAAACAGCATAGGTGGAAACTGTTTAACCTTTTCTCCTGAGGAGCATAAGTTGTCCATGTTTCACCACCATACATGAGAGTGGTGAAGACACAGGCTTGGTACACTAGCATTTTGGTCTTGATGGCCAGCTTTGAGTAGTTACATGCTCTTTTAGTTAGTCAGCTAAAAGTGGTGGCAGCCTTTCGAATGAGAATATTTAGTTCTTCTTCCAGTGAGAGGTTGGTGGTCACTGTAGAACTTAAACAGCTGAATGTCTTGACTACTTCTAGCTGGTTTGCATTTAAGGTAACTGAAGGATCTTGTGGAACCCTCTGTCCTAATACAACTGTTTTATTGATGCTGGTGGTGAGGGCAAATGCCTGACAGGCACTTGAAAGGCGGTCCATGAGTTCTTGTAGTAGATCTTCATTGTGGGCTATGAGGGCAGCATCATCAGCGAATAGAAGTTCCCTGATTAGCACCTTTTTGACTTTGGTCTTTAACTTAAGTCATGACAGGTTGAAGAGTTTCCCATCTGATCTTGTGTGGAGATACACTCCATCTTTCATGTCCTTAAATGCTCAGTTCAAGAGTACCGAGAAGAAGATTCCAAAGAGTGTAGGGGCAAAAACACATCCTTGCTTCACTCCGCTTTTCATCTCAAAGCTGTACGAAGTGGAGCCGTCAAATTGGACAGTTGCTCTCATGTTGTTGTGGAATGAACATATAAGATTTAACAGAGTTGGTGGGCATCCAATCAAATAGACCTGCTCTGCTGATTGTGTCCAATGCTTTGGTTAGGTCCACAAAGGCGATGTACAATGGTCGGTTTGACTCTCTACACTTGTCTTGGAGTTGACGCCAAAAAAATATCATGTCTATAATTAATCTTCCAGCCCTGAATCTGCACCATGATTCAGGGTAGTCACGATTCGCTAGCTGTTGTAGGCCAAGAAATGACAAACTTTCCATATAGTTAAAAATAATTGAAATCTTATGCATAGGCTATATTTGAAGAAACTAATTAATGAAGAAACTAATAGGCTATAGACAGGTGCAGATCAACACCTCAGTTAACTCAAGTGCGGGGACATTGTGACATCAGAAGTTACTCCATCAATCACCACCTCATCCTCTACAGCTAATTTACATGCAGCTACTCTATTGGCAGTAATGACTCTGTGGTATTAATACATCTCATGAGGCAGGTAAGTATCAACCTTCCCTATTTTGCTGATTGGGAAGCAGACACCAAGAGGTTCAAGATACAGAAGTTGGTCCAATAAAAGATATTACCTCAACCCACCTTGTCTCTCTAATATCCTGGGACCAACATGGCTACAACAACACTGCAAACTTTGAATAAATCTGTTTTCAGACAGAGCATCCTTTCAGTAGTACCACCTCTGTGATTTTGTTAAATTCCATTTAAGACATATTTTATATGAGCAACTCATACTGCTGTGCCAATATTTAGAAGATCCTAGACCAATACATCAGTCCTGGTGCAGCTCAGTCACCTACCTCCCACCCACACATTCCTGTCTGCAACCATTTTAGCTTCAGCTTTGTTGCTGCTGATGGTCAAGCAGAGGTTACCCACCAGTAATCAGAGTTCTTTGGAATGACCTCTGCCGAGTCCCACTCTTGACACGTGCCATCCTAAGAGTGGGGATGTGCAAAGGCTGTTTCAAAGAACAACAGCCAATGGCAAGCGAGCTGCTCCCAGAGCAATGCATTAGAGTGACGTCATCCCAATTGTGCATGAGACAGGAAGTGAAATTTCAAGAGTGAAATTGACTCAAATGCACCAAGTAAACAATTTTTTTTAAAAACGGGGGGAAAAACACCCTCTCCATTTTCTAGTCATATAGAAATTACTTTTGGCAACAGTAAGTACAACGTTCTCAGAATGCAGTATTTGCCAACCATTACTGTTCAAAAATCATGAATCAGCTCCCTTCCCCAAATCATGAACCTGATTCAAAAATCATGAGCTTTGAACATTAATAAGGGTAGGGTTCTTGTTAGTGATCTGGGTTTTGAACCCTTAGGGGTCATGTTTCCCAGACCTTCTCTGTGAACTTGATGGCTAGAAATGTAACTTCTATTTAAAAAGAAAGCTGAGATTATCATGTAATCACATGACTCCAGGAGCTTGGGGCTTTATGAAACAATACCATATATCATGAGACTCACAAGAGTCGGCAACACTGATGTGGCAATATGATTTTCAGCTTCACTGTCTCCTTTCAAATGACATGCCTGAGCTCACAGTGTGACAACCCAGATTAGAATCCGAGAATTCCTGGCTCCCAGTCCTGGGCTCAGACTGCTAGATCACACCGTCCCTTGAACACTTCCGCTTCAAGGAGGTGTGAAGACATCCTCAGCAAGCAGATCAGCACGGAGATGGCTCACAGAAGAGGGCAGAATGGAGGTGTGTGGGGTGCCTCAAGTAAACCCTACAGTACCAAGATCAGAAGCGGGTAGTGAAAAGGAGAGGAAACAAGAGATTGGATATAGGCAGGGATAGAGCTAAAGGGACGATGAGGCATTTGGACTAGGGTCCCAATCTTGCAAGCTACTCCATGCAGACAGCCCCCTATAAAGCACCCTGTAAGTCAATAGGACTCGGAGCAGGGGTCCACCAATGGGGAGCAACTCACAGGATCAAGGCCTTAATGCGGAAGGAGAAAGGAAGGCAGTGAAGGCGCTTGGGGAAGGGAGGTGAGCTGGCTGGAAGTGGGAGAAGAAGGGGGAGAGGTGTAAGAGGTTCTGTGAGCCTGATTCCCCACTGCCTTGTATGGCTCCCATTCTGGTCTGAAAGCACTTGACGCCCACTTTGCAGAGGCATAAATGACTGCACAAGGCAGCACAGAATCAAGCCATGTGGGTGTCTGTCTCTGTGTGTGTGTGTAATGTGAGAGAAAGAGCGACTCTCATGTACCGAAATTCCAATCACCGTGGGGGAATGTCTCCACACACTGAAATTGCTGATAAAAACCTGCCAAACTGATGGGGGAGTGGGAGAGGGGGGAAGTGTCATTGAGACAGATAAGTGAGGAAATGACACCTTTGAGCAGCAGCTTTCCTGTCAGCACCTCACAACGCCTCCCATTCACGGAGAAGCAGCCACCCCGATCATAAGTCACTTGGTGCCCTTTGTGAATCCTTAGACTAAATGGCAGATTTCATGATAAATCATGACAGATCCACCATACACACCAATCCTACCCACTCCAGGGACAGGCACTTGAAACATATGTTTTCACTGCTTTATTATACAGCTGCACCTTGGCGAAATAATGGAGCCTTTGCGTCTCTCCTTGATCTTTGGGTTACAAATCAATCTCTCTCTCTCTATCACTCTCTCCCTATATATATATTTATATTTATATAGAGTGGAGCCCTTCTGCTGCATCCCGTTCCTAACACACGGTGCAGCCGACCGTGCCGACAAGTCCTGGTTGTCAGGTCTGAGCATACAGAGTTGCTGCTTGAAAGGAACATGCTGGTATTGGTCACAGAAGGCGGCTTGGAGCCACGCCCGGTCTTTACTTTGAATCGAGGCAGCACATGGCACTGTTGTCATTTAGCCACCTACCTCCCCGCACCCACGAAAAACCCAGCCGCACACTGAAAACAAAGACTATTATGGGCTGTATGATAGCACATGAGTATACTGGTGGAGCCTTCTTGGAGCACTGTCTAATAGAGCAAAGGGCTGGGAAACAGGACTCTCAGGGCTGGTTTATCTTGAGTATTTATACAAGTGCCAGTACAGTGCTCTGAGCCCCGGAGAATGGGGCAGCCCATCTCCAAGTAGCTCCAAGTAGCTACCTTGGGACAAGTATCTCCCTTAGGTCCCATGCCCAGCTCGGCCCCTGGCACTGGCAGGATATGGGAGGATAACATGACTAACTTCTATTTTGTTTTCTAAAGCTTTGCAGTTCACCTTTAACCCCAGAATCACGTGTTAGCCAGCAAAGCTAGAATCTCCCACAAGCTGCGGGACTTTATGTCCAAGCCATAAGACACAGGCTCTTCTCAACGGGTGGCTCTCATTTACCATCGCTCGGTAGATCCTCAGCTGTTTTCAGCTCCAAAATAATAAGAGCCTGTTTTTAAAGGATTTTTCATCCTAAAGGATCTCAAAGAGTTTTATATGGAGAGGAATCACTTCACCCACCCGTGATCTGCAGCTGTAAGGGTTGAGCACCATGGCCCCGATCCTGCAAAGCACTTAAGCAGGTGTTTAACGTGAAGCACGGGAGTAGTCCCAGTGGCTATTCGTGTGCTTAAAATTAAACATGTGCCTAAGTGCTGTACTGGATCGGGGCCTTACAGCAGACAGCAACGCTGCGAAACAGTTCAGGACAGGCCCTGAAGAGGAATGTTACCCCCAATTACAGCCGCAAGGGGATTTGGAGAGGCAGGAAGTAATGACCCGAGTGGGAACCTAGCCCTGCCATCAGATCTCACACGCATGCTGTCACGCAATGCCAGGGAACGTTTAGGGATGGAGCTGAGTTTATAAAGCCGGCCATTAGCTGAGCATCCAACCCCCGACCAGGCTTGGAAATGTCAGCCTACGTTGTTGGGCCCATTTTTCCCCTTACTCTCGGGGAGAAATCTCACCTGCGGTTCTGCACAGGCCTGAAGATGCCAGGAGCACTTTGTGGGCACAACCCAGGCAGTTTGTACGCAGCACAATTAACAGTATCCTGGGAGTCTCTATGAACAACAAATACCCACCACAGCCACAGGAATTGCTCTCAGCCCCACTCCCCCACCCCCCGGCCCCTTCTCTCCGCCCAGCCCTTGCAAATGTTAATTCATTTCAGCACCTGAAGTGCAAGATATCATGAGCATACAGGGAACATCCTTACTTTTGGGGTAGCTATGCTGTCATCAGCATGGCTGGCTGCCCCACAGAGAGCATCAGGGACAGGCACTGGCTTATGTTGCTTTGAATGTTTCACCAAATCAGATCGTACGTAAAATAAAAACACCCTGTGCTCTGTGGGCTATCCCCATAGCTTGGCCACCCTCCGTGTTGTACGCCAGGGACAATGGTTTGATACAGTTGAGGGCCAGGACTCCTGGGTTCTATTGCCAGCCCTACCACCGCCTTGTATCCCTAAACAGGCCACTTCGCCTTGTGCTCCAGTTTAGCCATGTGTCATACGGGTCTGGCAATACTGTCGTGAGCTGGGTAGCACAGCTGGACAACATTTCAAAGTTTGACAACAAATGAGAAAAAATATCCATGAGACTTGCAACCCACGTGATGCATCGTTAAACGACTACAACCCAGAGTCGATGGGGACCACATCCTGAAAGAAATATTTCCGAAACTCCCTCTTCTGGCCTTCAAACAACCCCGCAGCCTCCCCAAGCTCATCATCAGAAGAAAGCTCCCCAGAGATCACGACCCACCGACTCACCCTGCCAGAACAACTGATGCAAAACCTGTACACGTATCTCCACTGCTACAAGGATCAATAACCCCCCACAACACACCTTTCAACATCCATGGGTCCTACACATGCCTATTACAACATGTCATGTACCTCATTCAGTGCAGTAAATGCCCCACTAACAACTATGTGGGTGAAACCGGGCAATCAATCCGTTCTCAAATAAACTCACACAGAAATGATAAAAGACGAGAACACGATATCACCTGTGGGCAAACACATTTCATAAAGCGATCACTCTGTATCTGACCTCTCAGTTCTCGCCCTCCAAGGAACCCTGAACAACACCTTCAAAACATAAGCCTGGGAGCTTAACTTCATAACTTTGCTAGACACTAAAAATCATGGCCTTAATAATGATACTGGATTTATGGCTTATTGCAACAATCTGTAATCCACTAACCTTCCCTTTTTGTCCTATGACTGCAGAGATGTTAACAGGCCACTGTACCTTGAATGGTCCCTTGAATATGTGCTAACTACTTATGCTAAACAATCTGTTCAAGGTTGTATTTATCTGTGACCCTCTGAGTCCCTTTCCCAGACCTGAAGAAGAGCTCTGTGTAGCTTGAAAGCTTGTCTCTCACCTTGTTTTCTAATATCCTGGGACCAACATGGCTACAACAACACTGCAAATATTGACAACATTTAAGTACAATATTTATATGTTATAATTATATGGTAAAAATGAGAAAGTTGGCAATTAATCAGTAATAGTGTGCTGTGACACTTTTGTATGTTTATGTCCGAATTTATAAACGAGTAGTTTTTAAGTGAGGTGAAACTTGGAGGTACGCAAGACATACAGACTCCTGAAAGGGGTACAGTAGTCTGGAAAGATTGAGAGCAACTGTATTTAGGGTGACCAGACAGCAAATGTGAAAACTTGGGACAGGAGTAGGGGGTAATAGGAGCCTACATAAGAAAAAGACCCCAAAATTGGGACATCTGGTCACCCTAACTGTATTACAGCACCAGTTATGGTGGCTTGGCTGTTTAGCTTAAGCAGTAGCAGCTCAGAAGGTCTCTGGGTCAGTCCCTCATTTGTAGGCCAAGATAGGGGCTCCCACATAAAGAGGACTTGCTTGTGAGGAAAGTGGATGTCAGGCTACTAGGGAGTAGAGAGAGAGAGAAAGAGAGAGCTGGAAAGTACTAGAGGAAGGAAGGTCTATTCCAGGGGTCTCAAACACGCGGGCCGTGGGCCACATGCGGCCTGCGGAGCGCTTCCCTGCTGCCCGCCAGGCTTCCCGCACCCCGCTCCCCGCCCCGTGTTACGTTCTGAAGTTCCGCCGCCAGACAGCTGTTTTGGTGGCGGAACTTCAGAATGTAACTGGGGGGGGGGAGGGAGCCTGGCGGAGCGCTCCCCTGCGGCCCGCCGGGCTCCCCGCGCACCCCCCCCCGCCCCTCCCCCGAGTTCTGAAGTTCCGCCGCCAAAACAGCTATCTGGCGGCTTCACGGTTTCTGGGAGGGAGGGGGGAGGAGCGGGAAGCGCACACACAGGGGAGAAGGGGGGGGGGAAGAAGAGGCGAGCTCCGCCTCTTCTCCCCCCCCTCCCCTGTGTGTGTGCTTCCCGCTCCTCCCCCGGCCCTTCCCCCGCGAGTTACGTTCTGAAGTTCCTCCACCAGACAGCTCTTCTGGCGGCGGAACTTCAGAACGTAACTGGGGGGGGCGGGGGGGGCGGGGGGAGCCTGGCGGGCCGCAGGGAAGCGCTCCGCCGGGCTCCCCCCCCAAGTTACGTTCTGAAGTTCTGCCGCCAGAACAGCTGTCTGGCGGCTTCGCGGTTTCTGGGAGGGAGGGGGGAGGAGCGGGAAGCGTGCACACAGGGGAGGAGGGGGGGAGAAGACGCAGAGCTACTTAACTATCCATACAGTTAAAGAAGTTACACGTTATAGTTAAAGAAGTTAATAAATAAAGTTAATATATTTACTTTTAATAGCATACTATATTACTTTTCATTTTTTTAAGGAGGAAGGAGCGGGGAGCCGCGCGCTCAGGGGAGAAGGCAGAGAAGGGGCGGAGTGGGGGCGGAGCTGGGGGCAGTGAGGGGGTGGGGTCAGTGATGCAGTCCTCGAGCCAATGCACTAGTCCTCATGCGGCCCTCATGATAATTTGAGTTTGAGACCCCTGGTCTACTTCCTCCGGGAGGCTGTTGGCTATAGGTGCATGCAGAGTGCCCCTGGGACAGGGTGAGGGCTAAGGGAGGCTTTCAAAGCACATGCTGTGTCTGGCTCCTGAGTGGCTGGGAGGAGGGAACTGGGCAGGAGGGGAGACTGAAAAGGAATTTTGCTGAGTGGAAAGCATCAGCAAAGCACGTCCTACCCAAAGGGACCTGCATCCCCCAAGTGACTGGCAGTGAACTAGGGAGCCCCACAAGCAGCTGATTTACCAGCGGGTTGTCACTGTTACCATCTGAGGACTGCTAGGTGGCCTCCATGAAATGAGTCAGTGGCTCCCAGAATGCAGACAACCATATCCTCACTGGCACCAACTGGCACCGTTGCTTGCAGCAGGGCCGGTGCAAGGAAGTTTCGCACCCTAGGCGAAACTTCCTTGCACCAGCCCTGTGCTGCCCCCCACCCGTCCCCCAAAGCCAGCTCCCCCACCCATGGGAGCTCATCCTCCCCCCCACCTGCAGGCCGCGGGCGCTCAGGCCCCCAACCACCACCACCCACGGGAGCTGAGCGGGGAGCCGGGGGCAGGGGGGCGGCTCGCCGCGGCTGCCCCCTGGCTCCCTCCAAATCTTGGCGCCCTAGGCGACCACCTAGGGTCGCCTAGTTATAGTGCCGGCCCTGGCTGGCAGTCTCCGGTCCAACTAAGAGCCATCTAGTGGCAAGCAGGGCATGAGCGTTCCTTTATCACACGAAGGACCGATGATAAATTTTCCCTCTCCCGTGCCTTCCAGATGGTGATCTCAAAGCATGTTACCAGCCTGCACAATGCCACTGACTGCGATTGGTTAAGCCCCTGTCCTAAGCTATGGACGCGTTAGAAAACTTCATACAACCTCCCCACCCGCAAAACCTCATAACACACAATGGACTTCAAGAGCCCTGCGAAATTAGCATTGCGCCCAGTCACCCAACATAAACCCCTAGAACTCTCAACAACAATACACCGCAGCAGCCCTGCGATCTCCCACACCCAGCAAGGCAAGCCCTCTCCATAGGTGGTTGGAAGCAGGTGGCGTTCTCACCCTGGATGACAAATTGTCCCCTTCCAGGCGTCTGGTTTTATTGGTACTTTAAATAACAACAACAACTTCAGCCTCAACTATCGCCTCCAGCGTGGCTGGTCCTGAGATTCCCTGCCCCCAACCTTTTTGCCCCAGACGCTAGTTCCCTCTGCCCAACAGAGGTTCCAACCCCTCTTATATTCTGGTGGGAGCCAAAAGAAAGTACCTGCCAGTATAATTCAGCACTGCTCCTGCGCCCTTCAGTGCCGGCCCACTATAAATATCAGTTCAATCATTTCTAAGCCCAACATATCACAAGATGCTCCCTGAAGCCTCAGCATCTCTTTAGTGGCTGCACTTGCTGCTTCACACATTCGGGTGCCAGTCGGCCAGCCACAGAGTAAAGGCTTTCAAAACATCCCAAACATCCTGGGAGGCTTACCTGCTTCTCAGACATGATGTACAGGTGCTCGTGATCCACTGAAAAGGCCATATCCCGTAATATGGGGCCGGTGTCCACCACCTGCACAATCTCGTACTCCAGGGCGCTATTGGTGGGGCCATCTACACGGATCTGCAAAGCAAGGACAAATGGGGAGAGAGAACATGAGTGTCTTCCCTTCCTGGCACAGGGCTTTCAAGCCAATCAGTGGGCTGTGAATTAGTATCCCACTCCACCATGGAAACATAGACCACTCCAGGGGCAGCTGCCATCACAGCCCAAATATTGCTAGTCTTGTTCCTTGCATTCTCAGCCAAAGGCTAATACTAGGAGCCAACCCTTGTCCAGGGCGTGTGGACATCCTGGAGGGATAGATAATGTATGTAACAATCTATGAGGATGGTCCTAGGTACATTTCACCCCATACAACGTTCCCAGCTGTGCAGCTTGCATGGAGGAGCAGCGGTAAAGGTAAAATAATGTGTTAGTAAGTTTCTATTGGGTTAGAGGTGGACCTCCACGTGAACTGATATTTCTCCTTTAGACAGTAGGTGACACTACAGGCAATTGCAGACACTGGGTTTCGTGGGATAATCTATCCACACATAGATGTGTCTCCATCCCTACACACCACCCAGGCCCCAAGGTAAGAGTACTGCACAGAGAAGGCAAGGACAGGGTTGCCCACAGACTCCTTCCCCCTGACGTAGTCCCCACTGGTAAATGAGGCACTGAGATAAGACCCTGTAACACCATAGGGCTGTCATTTCAACTGCACATTGTGATTCAAGTCCAGATGCAAGCCCGCACCTGCTTAGCAACTCTTCCAGCAAACCCACAGCCCTCTCCTGAGATGCACACACCTACGCCCACTACCTACACACACCCCCCACACACACACACCCCGTTACACACCCCATACACACACTCCTGCAACATAGGATCACAGTCAGAACCATGCACACGACAGTGCCCCCGCCCACCGAAAGCCCAGTAAGTGCTTCTCCAAACTGGAGAGGAGCTGGGACTGCACCGACCACGGGCTCCCAGGCACAAGGTTTAGCTCCAGGGCACCCTCTATTTGGATGGGCTTGTCTTGCATGCCTGGGTGCCCATGTTGGGCCCATTACCAGACACTGAAGTGCCAGTGTCTTAAAAGGCTGAACGGAGACATAGTGACACAATGAGCCAGCATCCCAACCCAAACGTTATGATCTGACAATTTTATCCAGAGGGGGCGGGAGGTTCTACAAGTGGCCATCATAGGATGTGGGCACCCCACCTGGGGATACAGATGGGTGAGGCTGGATGTGTGGGGCTGGATATTCGAGACCAAACCACCCAAGTATCAAAACCACAGTGACCCTGTAATAACAGCAGCTTCTTAACTCAACCAAGCTGCTCTGTGTGTGTTCAGTGTCAGCGCTGTTGGGTTCAGTCACTACAAGATGTTTGCTTTGCAAGCCCACAAGAACTATGGGCGCGTGAGCTGCACTCCTTTCCTGCTGCTGCATCATCAGCGTATGATTGTCCTCTGGACAAACCCAAGGGGTTGCCCAGGTCTCATCCAGGGCATGTCCTGCAAACCCTTTGTTACTGGTGGTGATGGCTGGGAAGGAAAGAACTCCAATGGCGTTTGCAGGATTGTCAGGTTAGAAAAGGTGTTCAGATACCATTATTATTACTGTCAACATTTATACGGCCATAGGACCTAGAGGCCAAGTAGGTGATGCCCCATTGTGTTGTACAAACATATTGAAAATGACAGCTTGCAGTCTGAAAGGAGGTGAGACGCTCAAGCAGGTGAGACAAACAAGTAAGGAGGGGAGCAAAGGGGGCAACAAAAACAACAGGAGGCATGCAATTCACTCCCAGCAATAAGTCCCATGCAAGAAGCTAGACAGATGCTTAGAAAGGCAGGGAGCTTTTTCCTTGCCACCGAGCGCATTTGATATAGAAATTACCCACCACAAACATGACATCCTATTGCTAGTCTCCTCTCAGAGTAGAATATCACTTATGATCTATGGAGGTCACTGATTTTAGGAACATTGGAATTGCCATAATGGCTCAAACCCGCAGTCCATCTACTTCAGTCTTCTATCTCTGACATGGGCCAACCAGATGCTTCTGAGGAAGGTGCAAGAAACCCCACAGTACGCAGATGTGGGGTAATCTGCCCGCCACCCCCAAGAAGGTCTTAAACTCTGAAGCAGGAAGTTTAAGATCCCTCCCAACAGAACATTAACTATGATAACTCTGCATAGTCTTGCAATCCAGGTAAATGTCTGATCCTTCTTTGAACAGTATTAGTTTATTCATGGCCTCGGTGGCCCCCTGTGGCAGTGAGTTCCACACTCTAATTCCTCATTGTGTGAAAAAAGCATTGCCTTTTATGTTTTGAATTTGTTGCCATTTGATTTCACAGAATCTTCCATTCTCCAGTAACCAAAAGCGATGGGACCTTTCACCAGCCAAACCACCAAAGGGCTGGCAAACCTGAAAGCCCCAGCCACTGCTTCTCCCCTGCACGGGGACTCAGAAGGTGTAATGGGCTCTTCCTGGAAGGAGCAAAGGCAAAGCCCAATGTGAATATGATGGTGGATAAATGAATAACTGCTTGGTACTCTGCACTCGTGTTCTCAATTTGCTGCTGACTAAAGCAGGCCTAGGGCTATCAGGACTTAATGATCCAGGTCAGTCACTTTCCAGCTCCCACGCTCTCTCTCAACTGAGTACAGAACAGGCCTTCTTCCCCTCTTCCTGCTTTCTCCTCTCACCCCAGAGGAAACAACAGGACACTGGCTCTTGACAATACTGAGAAACCAACCAGTTTCCTTCCCTTACACACATGTCTGTGAGCTTGTTTCTTTTAACTCAATTTTTCAGCCAGGAAAATCAATCACTGAGTCTTTCTGTATAATAGGTGGGAATGAATTAGAGCCCTGCTGTACCTGACAGAGAGGCACAAGGAGGAGAGACAGATAAAGAGAGGAGTCAGGAATGAGAGGACATGAACAGAGAGCAGAGATGGTCGAGCCATACAAACTGAACTCAGGCCTTACCAACCCCTGGCGAGGCAGCAAAGAATTCTTACCCCCATTTGACAGATGGAGAAACTGAGGCACAGAGCGGTTAAAGGGCTTTCCCAAGATGACATAGCAAGTCAGGAGGGCACAGGAGTCAGGAGTGCCTGGATCCCAGACCTGTGCTCCACCCACCAGATCACACTCTGCCTTCAGGGAAAGTGAGAGAGTAGCACTAACCCTTAAGCAGACTGGAAGGGGCTCAAGAATTTACAGCCACTTGGTCACCTTGATGGATCTGGTGACAGAGTCACTCTCAATAACTCCCACGGGAGGTTGTTGGATCACAGACTCCTGCCCTGAGCACCGTCTACTCCTTCTGTTATTTATTACTGTCTAGGGCCGGGGATCTCACGACACATACTTGGCTGGCCTCAGAGTGCAGCCGCCAACTCTTGCTGGTGACCACTCTGAAAATTCTTCGAAGCTCGAGCCCTGACCCCCCCGGGGCTGAAGCCTGAGCCCTGCCGCCCCCAGGACGGTGGGTCAGGAACTCACCAGCCACCTGCAGAGTCCCAGGTTTCTCCAGTGCCGTGCACACTGCCCCTGCAGAGGCGCTGCCCAGAGCCCCCGAGGAGGCTGTGCGGTGCAGGGCGCCGATCCCTGCCGGCAAACACCAGCAAACACCAAGGCAGCGCATCCAGGAGCAACAGCTGGGTGCTGCAGGGAGGGGCCGCTGTCATCCCCCACCCCATCTCTGCCCAAGAGGCTGTCATGGCTCGGAAATGACCACAGCCCAAACCGGGGCAAGAGCTTCCCAAAGGGCAGACTCACCAGGAAGGACCTGTTCTGCCAGCTAGTCCAGTCTGCACCCAGGGCAGGATTGTTCCCTACCGTGCATTCTCCCGGCCCAGGGCTCCATCCAGCCCACTTTCAAATGGCCCAACTGATAGAGCCTGAGGAGACTATTCCTCAGCTCCGTCGAGATCGCTGTCAGGAAGCTCTCCCCAGTGCTGTTCCTGTCGCCCAACTTCATCCTCTTGCTCCAAGTTCTACTCGCATGCGTGATCCTAAACAACCTCTTCCCCCTCCATGGTGTTTCTGTCCTTCTGACACTTGCAGCTGGTTCACAGCTCCCCCTCCTGATCCCTGGCCGGGCTAAACAAATTAGGAAACTCTATCAAGCAGCTACTTTGGTCATTGGTTTCCATCACTCTTAGCTGCCGCAGGGGTCAGGTGTGTGCACTGAGAGGTAAGCCAGCAATTACCACCGCCAGGCTCAGCCAGAGCCCTCATCCTGCATTGGGCCCCATTAGAGAAGAACCGCACACAGACGGAAGGGGCAAGCGGAGGAAACAGCAGGCTGGAGTTACCAGTCCGTGCAGACACGGTGCATGGTCCCCAGGGAGCTTCCCCTGTATGTATGGTGCAGGTAAACAATTGCAGCGGCCTTGCACTAGGAAAGCAGCAATACTAGGGGAGAAGCAAGACCGTGATTTCACAGCCATTGCTAACCTAATTGGCTGCAAAGTCGTTATTCTGCAGCTGTAGGGGAAGGAAGGGAGGGATCAACCTTGTTCTACACACTCATCAGTTCACACACACAAGCTAAGGTACAGAAACCAAACTGTCCCTAAAGTTCAGTACAAATGAAGTTCAAGTCAGAAACTTCTGGAGGGAGGTTAGTACATCAGATCCACTTTTCCCTGGCTACGCGAGCTGGTAATTTCGTACGTGTAGCCCACTGATGACTGTCTTACTCGGCCTTGCCTGTGCGAGTCTGTTACGGCTCTCTGCCAGGGAGCCTGGCTCTTTGTCTCTAGTTGCAGAGAGAGACTCGTGCGTTAAGCTCCAGAGTGCCCTGGTCTAATCCATTCTGCATTGGCCAACACGGCAGCTGACGAGTCCTTGTTCTCTCCCCCATGTTAAGAACAGGGGGTAACCATGATGGTGCAGCTAGATTCCAAATAACCACGTTTATGAACTATGTACAAACATGCAAGATCTAGCTACCTATGTCCATGGCTGCTCTGGCAGGCCTCTGATGGCTTCTGCAATAGATGAAAGGGGGGCCGGCTAGCAGGCTCCCAAACTCCTTAAAGCGATGTTACGCAACTACACACTACAGCAGCCATTCCATTTACCCTTCCCTCTCAGTTCTGAGCATAAAACTCGCCTGGCTGGTTTCACCCTCTGTTTAGAGGCAGTGTCATCTCCTGATTCCCAGGCCCCAGCCCAACGCCGCCAAGGTGGGGTTTCCAGCAAAGGAACTATTTTAAGGGAAAATAAAGAAGGAGCTCATCAAAATGGAAAACAATCATCGCAATGAGATTTCTGCTCAGTGCAGGGCCTACGGCAACCTCCCTCTGCTGTTCTGGGAGTAAAACCCCATTTGGGATTAGCTACCTGAGCCTGATGGCTTTGGCCTCCTGCCCAGGGAAGCGTCAGACGTAAGGGCCGAAGCCACTGTGCCGGAGCGATACCGAGAGTGCTTGAAGGAGACTGGCCTGCGTCCAACTCTGCCACAGGCCTCCCAGTGCCGGTACCATCACTCTGTGAGCACGCTGGGAACTAACTAGGCCCCCTTCAGATCTGTGCAGGCAACTGGATCCAATGCCCAAGATTTGTGTTAGAGACCAACCTCCCTGCGCCCCCAGAGCTGTAGTGGGTGTGAGGATGAGGGAGGCGTGGAGCACTGATCCACTTCAACCCCGCCTCGTACCCTGACTGATCCAAGGGGTCTCTGCTCACCCCTCTGCTTAGGCTTAAAGAGAAAAGAGGATTTGCCATGAGGATTCCCCATGGCTTTGGCCCGGCAGAGCGGAGAACCAGCAGCTGACAAGAATTAAAGAGAGACTCGCACTTTGAACTGCGAGTTGTCCATTGTATAACAGGTGGTGTGGAGAGAGCCCTTCAGGCGAAGGCTGTGCAGCCCAATCGCCATCCCGATTTCATACAAGTGCTGGGGATGCGCCCATCCATCGACAGGCACCATCTTCAGCGAGTTCTAATGAATGCTGAACCCAAATGGAACTTCCCTGCGTATAGACCCACACACGCCACCCGACACACAAACCTCATGTGCCTCTCTCTCAGGTACAGCAGGGCTCTAATCCATTCCCACCTATTATACCAGACACGCACGCCGAATCCTTATATATAGTTCAGTCACGCTCACCCCTACCCTCAGCAAATATCCACACCCCTAATATGTGCCCTCCTATACCCAGTGGACACCCACACTCCCTCTACCAACACACAGACCTGCAATCAGTGCGCACCCACGCACACCCACACCTGCAATCAGCATCGATGCACACTCGCCTGTGATCAGTGTGCACATCCAGTACACACTCACCTCTACATATGGCTTACAACCACACCTGGTATACACACACCCCACCCCATCACAAACACATCCAACTCCAATGACTGTACAGGCACTAGCTCACACTCACAATGTACACAAACTCATCTACCTCCAGTACCACGGCAGTAATCCCTACTTCCAGTGCATGCCACACCTGATGTGTACACACACACACACACACACACACACACACACACACACAGTGCCTACATACACCCAGCACGCACACAGCCATCCACCCAACATGTTACACCAGGCCATTCCACCCACCCCACACTAAGCCAATCTGGTAGTTGTAAAGGACCCTGCCATAATGACATTAATTCCGCTCCTTGGAAGCCTATAGTCCTTGGGTTTTATTCCGCAAAGCAGGTTGCTATTAAAACATCAGCATGACGCTCCACAAAGGTCAGCTATTGGGGGACCCGGCCTGGCAGCTGGCTGTTTGTTTGTTTGAACATTATCTGGGTCTGGCTATTTATTTGCAGCCATTGAAGTAGCAGACAATAAATATCCTCTCCCAGTAGCAAACAGATGCTTGCACTCAAGCATTCTGGCTAGCGTGGGCCTCAAAACGATCTCCTTAATGAGCAAACAATGCTATTAATCTTTAAAGATACAGGCTCCCTCCTCTCCACCGCTCGCAGCCTCGGCCCGGCCAGCCCTGAAGGAGTTCTTGCGAGACACCCATGAGATCAGGAGGCTGAAAGAAGGAAGGAGCTTCCTTCATTACGCTGGCACTTAGTAGCTTTATCTGAGCCGCTCCAGCTGGCGTGGGGTCCGTGGCTGGGAGATGCTTCGCTGGGATCTGCTGGGATGAATGGGTGGGTGGTTGGTGCCTGGGAGCTGGCCTCCCCTAGGACAGGAGGGGCTGACTTAGGTGTTCGAGATTACTTGGCTGAGGTAGCAGGGGATGTGATGTGTGTCGACAAGGAAGAAATGGGTGTGTAGGGGTTCCTTGCCCCTCTCTGGGGCGGCTGGGAACCAGACCGCCCCGCTATACTATTGCAGTTTGGGGGAATAAGCACAGTTTAACGGTGCCCGGGCCCTTGGTCAGGGCGGGGCAATACACAGTTCACCGCTCAGGCCCTTAAGCAGGGGCTGAGCCGCCAGTACAGCTCAGGCCCTTAAGCAGGGGCTGAGCCGTTAGTAAGTCAATAGGCCCTGGCCCTTGGTCAGGGCGGGGCAAGAGGCAGTTTCCAGCTCAGTCAGTAGCAAGCCCAGGTCCTGGCTCTGGAGAACCTGGGAGAGGGGAAGACTGCCACCCACACGTTGGGTGGCAGGGGGGACGCAGGCCCACCCACTCCACTGCGTCCCAGCCCGGGGCCCTGGCAGCGGCAGAAGAACCCGCTGCTGAGTCAGTGGGGATCCTGGCCGCAACACACTGACCTGGGCTCTGGCAGTGCTGCAGCCAGACTAGAGTTGGCTGCCCCCGGGCTACTTCCACCTTCCCCCTCTCCGGGTACCTGGACCAGGGGGGCGTCCTCCAGGAGGTCGCAGACCATCGGCACCTCGGCGTCGTCTGCGGGCGGCAGGCTCGTCGGGGTAGCGGGCCGGCGGCGGGCCCGGCGGCTCCTCAGGGTAGCGGGCCGGCGGCGGGCCCGGCGGCTCCTCGGGGTAGCGGGCCGGCGGCGGGCCCGGCGGCTCCTCGGGGTAGCGGGCCGGCGGCGGGCCCGGCGGCTCCTCGGGGTAGCGGGCCGGCGGCGGGCCTGGCGGCTCCTCGGGGTAGCAAGCCGGTGGCGGGCCTGGCGGCTCCTCGGGTCGGTGGCTGGGCGCCGGGGCCTCCCGGCGGGGAGCTGGACCTCTGGCGTCCGGCCTCCCCAGTGGCTGCTGCCCAACTGCGGTCTGAGGGCCGGCTTTTCTACTTCCTGTGCCGCCCCCTGACCCTTGAGGGGCGGGGACAGGATTCTCTGGCTCCGCCCACTTAGGCGTCCGGGAAGGTTCCTTGTCTCTCTCTGGGGCGGCTGGGAACCAGACCGCCTCGCTACAGGGTGTAACCCCAAAGGAGCGGTGGGCACTAGGAGGGAGCAGATAGGAAGAGAACGCTGATGCTGGCTGATGAAACACAACTCACGCTCGTGGTAAAAAGCACACATTTTTAAGTGCACTAGTAAAGTGCACTGGGATAAACAGCGTTCTGCTATTGGATCAGATATAACACCACCAGGCTCTTACATAGCACTTTCCAGCCATAGATCTCAAAGTGCTTTACAATGAAGGGCAGTATCGTTATCCCCATTGTACAGGTGGGGAAACTGCATCCCAGAGAGATGAACTGACTTACTCAAAGTCACACAGCAGGCCAGTGCTGAGAACAGAACGCAGAGTCCCAGTCTAGTACTCTGTGCATTAGGACACACCATTTTTTCAGGACGGAGGGGAAGGGAGGAGGGGATGGCCATTTGCAGAAAAATGGCATCCTTGTCACTTGATCCATTGATTCTGTCTGCGTTTTCTTCCCCAAAAGCCATCTCCCTTTGCTTGGGACATCGCAGCCAGTTTCCCTGCATAACTTGATCCATTCATTCTTTGAATCATGTTTGTAACACACTTTGAACTCCACTCTGCTCCACCGGAAGCCCCGGGGAGTTTACTTAACGGTGCTGCAGGCTGGGAACGCGCCGCTTTATTCCACTATAACGCAACCAGTGTGAGGAGAAACACTAACTGAACAGGAAGTAAGGGGGGAGCGGAGCATGGCTCTAACCCATAATACGCTGAGTAACCCAGTTAACCCCGTGATGAGCACTTTACTACTGGGCATTTGGTGGGCGTACTATGATGTTGTTACTCCTCTGGCTGAATAGGCAGCAGACTAAGATCCTGGCTGAATGAGAGTCATTTTAAAAAACAATCAGGGGCAGAGGAATGCAGAGAGTCATGGCTGGATCAGCAAAGTTACCCCAAACAGCACGTCGCCCAACACTCTCCGGGCGGCGTCACCAGGCCTTTAGCTGATGAAATTAAAGGAAATTCATCCGCCGCCCAAAGGCTTCCAGGCCAGCACTCCGGCAGCTTCCACTCAGGTAGCACTAATGCTTGATTTTGGCCATGAAATTGCCCAATTTCCCGGGGGGGATGCCTAAGTGACTGGAATGTGGATTATGGGGCTATATTTCAAAGCTGGCGGCCCGCAGGTCACCAGGATCAGCACAAGCAGCCTCCACCTGGCTGCGCCGGGAAAAACAAAAACCGAACGGCAACAGCTCCCAGAAAAGGGAAATGAAAAGGACCGTGGGAAAGAGCAACCCTTATCTGACTGCCAGCTCCCAACGTGCCCTGACCCCCTTGTAAACTCCAATCATTCAGAGCAGCCCCCTGCCCTTTCGCGAATGGGTTACGTTTCACAGCGCCCCTGCAAGGTTGCCAGCAGCGGCCACTGAGGAAGAGAGAGGTCAGAGGACTCATCCAAAGCTACTCGGAATTAGTGGATAGAGGCCAAGATTTCGTAATCTTGGGGGGCTCGCATTTTGGGGCACCCCGGGTGAGACACCTTAAAGGAGCCTGATTTTCCGACAGGACCGGCCCGCCTGCCCTCTGAAAATCGGGCCGCTTTCGGGTGTCTCAAGTTGGGCCTACCATAAACTGAGCCACCCGCGGCTCTTTCGAAAGAGCCCAGTACAGCCGACACCTGCTCAGCTCTAGGCCACACTCCCCCCCGTCCCCTATTTCTTCTTGAAAACATCATCGTTTCCCGCAATTGGATTAAGGGCTGGAAAGTTCAATTTCCAAAAGGTCCACGCAGCCTTGGAGCTCAGCACATGAATTCCGATCGCACTGAGTGGCGCCCGGCTGCAGCGTTACGGCTGCACCGGGGCCTCTCTAATACCTTATTGCTTTTCCAATATCAGTTCCTCCCTGTTTTATGACCCTAACGGCTCCCAACAGACTCCGGCACCGCTGGCTACTCTTCCTGGTGTGGGGAGGGGGCAGAGAGACAGCAGACGGCATATGATCTAATGGCAGGATGTTATTATGATGATCTATTTCTGCTGTTCCATTGATTTTGGTTACATGATGTAGCTCTATCGATCTTGGCAAAGGGGGAGCGGGCTGGCGACACACCATCTTTTCCCCATTTTCCCTCCGTCTCGGCGCACGTTCACTGGCCAAACGAGCTGCTCTAATTTGTCTAATGCCCATTAACAGCTGATCAATTTATAATAAAACTTTGTGCTTTTATAGGCCTTTTTAGCCACGGATCTGAAAGGGACAAGTCTCCCTCTCCAAGTCAGGGGAGCGTTGTTAGCCCCTTTTTCCAGATGGGGAAAATGAGGCATGGAGCGGTTCCGCGACTTGCCAAAAATCAGGGAAAAGGTCAAGAACGGCACCCAGATCTCCTGGTTCGCAACTCTGAACCATGAAGCCAACCTGCCCTTTCCAGTTCTGTCCGAATAAGGTTTTGAGACTGTTGATCTGACTGATGCCCATAGATCCATAGAGCTCAGGGTTCACCTGACAATCCACCACTGCACTTGGTCTTGTCGGAATTTTGTGTGGCAAGTTGGGCATTCTTTCCTTTCCACACCCAGGGCTTTTAAAGCGACTCCAGACACTTCTGTTTCAGTGACAGCTGTCACTCACACCAGGGGCGAGGCAGAGCCAAAACCATGGCCAAACTGACCCCAAACCTTCACTCCAAACTTGCTGGCAGCCTAAGCCCTCCCCTGAGACTGGGATTGACCCTGTGTCACGGAGTGTGGGGGAGTCAGCGCCTGCACCCCTCTTCCTGGGATTCACTGGGAGTCTCAGCCAGCCAGTAGAACAGAAGGTTTATTAGAGATGCCAGGAACACAGTCCAAACAGAGCTTGTCAGTACAACCAGGACCCCTCCTGCGGGCCCTTCCGGGGGGCAGGGAGCTTAGACCCCAGCCTGGGGCTCCCTGCATTTCACCCCACAGCTCCAAAAGGGGCAGGGAGGCCAGACCCTGTCTGCCCTCTTCCCCAGCCCGGCTCCAACCTCAAACTGTCCAGCCCCTCCTCTCTCCTTTGTCTCCTTCCCGGGCCAGGAGGTCACCTGATCCCTTGGTTCCAACACCTTCAGCTCCCACCTTTGCAGGGGAGGGGCCGGGGCCATCAGTTGCCAGGAGACAGAGTGTCGGCCATTCTCTGTGTCCAGGCCCCTGCCCACACCTGCCTTCTAGGGCTCTGTAACAATCATGCACCCTTGTCCCACCACGTAGATACTCAAGCACTGCATAGGGGAAACCAAGGCACACACACAGTACTCAGGGAAAACATTAACAACAGTCCTATTTCGTCACATCTCATAACAAAAGTCCTATTTTGTCACACCCTGAACCTTCATCCCAACTGGAACTGGCCCCCAAACTTTTTTCCCCCACTCACAAATGCCCACACCTCTGCAAAGGCTCGCACAACCACATACAACCTGCAAATCCATCTGCAAACACACATGCGTCCTGCAGACTCCACGGTGCCCACACACCCAAAGACCAACTCCACCAGAGAGACGGACCCACCCACCCCAGAGACATCCTGGTGTTGCCTGCTGTACAGTCACTAGCTGTGGAGGCGAGGCTCCGGGTTTATGTATTTCGCCTGCAAGAACTAAACTTTACGGTCAATGCGATCAAATAATTTTAACAAATAATTCACAGCAGCATTACCAGGGCCGGGGGGGTGGTGTCAAAAACTCCTCCCGGGGCATTTGCCGTGCAGCAAAACATTGGTTTTCAAGGAAAAGGATTCCTTAAAACACCCCCTGCTAATCCACATAAACAACATGCATTCCACTTTAATCCCACCGCATGCAATCAGCTGGGCTCTAATGGCATGCACAGAGAACTCCACAACTGGCAGGATTGGGGATTCTAATCCTTGCACGGAGTCACCCACTGACCTCCTGGGTAAATCAGCCAGCTGGGCTGAAAAATTAGGCCAAAGCGAGACCTGCCTGAAGGCTGGGTCTGAGCTGGGCCTTGCTAGTGACACACGTGCCGAAGGGACTGACAATTCCTCCCCACTTAGGAGAACCAGGTGGAACCAGGAAATACAAACCATCCGCTTGTATTTCCTGTGTCCGGGAGGGCTCCACGTGGCAGCCTCATGCTCGTGTTTCATGGTGTGGTGTTGCATGAGGAAGGGTCTAGTGGAGGGGTGGGCAAACTTTTTGGCCTGAGGGCCACATCGGGGTTCTGAAACTGTATCGAGGGCCGGTAGGGAGGACTGTGCCTCCCCAAACAGCCTGGCCCGTGCCCCCTATCCGCCTCCTCCCACTTCCCACCCCTTGACTGCCCCCCTCAGAATCCCTGACCCATCCAACCCCCCTGCTCCTTGTCCCCTGACCGCCCCCTCGCGGGACCCCACCCCCTATCCAAACCCCCTTCTCCCTGTCCCGATTGCCCCGACCCCTATCCACACCCCTACCACTTGACGGGCCCCCCAGGACTCCCTGCCCCTTATCCAACCCCCCCGCTCCCCGCCCCCTTACCCTCCCGCTCAGAGCACCAGGACTGGCAGTCGCGCTGCCCAGTCGGAGCCAACCACACCACCGCGCTGCCTGGCAGGAGCTCGGAGCCCCACCGCCCAGAGCGCTGGCGGCACGGCGAGCTGAGGCTGCGGGGGAGGGGGTACAGCAGGGGAGGGGCCAGGGGCTAGCCTCCCCGTCCGGGAGCTCAAGGACTGGGCAGGACGGTCCTGCAGGATGGATGTGGCCCGCGGGCCGTAGTTTGCCCACCTCTGGTCTAGCGCGTAACATCCATTAGAGAGGCTCTTTGCAGAGAGACAGAACTTTGCATATAGACAGACATATAGATATATAAAAACACTCCCTGACCCAAACAGTAGATCTAAATGAGATAAAGATAAGTACTGGGGGCAAGGACTGTCTTTCTGTTCTGTGTTTGTACAGCACCTAGAACCATGGAGTCCTGGTCCATGACTGAGGCATCTACCACAACACAGATACTAATGACAACCGGGAGCTATTAGCACTGGGAAGAAAACCCAGATCTCATGTCTCCCAGGCCACTGTTCTCACCACTGGACCATGCTGCCTGCCGGGGAGAGATGCGCAGGACATTTTTCTTCCTGTCTCCCTAGTTGAGTGAGACATTGTGTCAGGTGTGCATGACATTAACGTTCACCAGCCCATTGACAGATGACATAATTTTTGAAAGCATGGTGTACACA
The DNA here is from genome assembly GCA_033296515.1 of Macrochelys suwanniensis. Taxonomy (NCBI): domain Eukaryota; kingdom Metazoa; phylum Chordata; order Testudines; family Chelydridae; genus Macrochelys; species Macrochelys suwanniensis. The sequence goes on from CM065775.1 coordinate 336,154,528, forward strand.
CACTCCCACGGCGCCGACGGATTGATAAATTAGACACTCTCAAGCCACGTGCTAATCAATGCAAATCGTTAGTTTGTAACAACACAAGGCAAGCTCGGCAGGGCTCATTTTTCAAGGTAATGGCCTGCCAAGCAATCAGTGTTCAGCAATGAGCCATGCCAGGGTGTCATTAGCAGGCTACTGGTACATACCTAAGCCGTGAGGCGGAGGCCCAGTGGTCTCCAAGCCCTATCCCGAAAAGTGGACTGTGCCACTGTTTTTTTACAACAGGAGTGAGATGTTCATAGCTCTGAAAGTGCGTTTCCTGTGGTTTCCCGTGTAGTACACCTTTGCATTTCTTTGCTCCTCCTGGTGTGCAGAGACAGCAGCCCGTTCGCACTCAGATTCTGGACCCGTGTTGCTGAGGAGTCACGTACACACTGCACGTTCTCCCTGGAGGCTTTACTTTTGTTCTTTCTTGGGTTTTCTCCCCTTACTAGAAAATAAATGTAACTTTTGGCTGAAAGGTCACGTTTTGCCCTTTGTCCATGGAGATGGAACAGGGAGAACCCAAGGACCAAGCCTGTGAGGCCACCCTGAAAAGTTACCATTGACTTCACCAGCAATCTCCAAGCAGACGGCAGGGTCTGGCCCACATTTTGCCAAATGTAGAGACCTTTCAAACATCATGGGCTCTAGATCTAGATCCAGACTCTTGGCTCCGCCCCCAAATGCTAGCCAATGTAGCTGATCTGGCACTGTGCGGGAATCAGTCTGTTCCAGGAAAGGGGTCAGAACATATGACTTCCCTGCCAGAGCGAGGGGAGGAATCAGGAGCAATGCCAGCTACACTCAGCCCCTTACTCGGACCCGACTGCTAGGCGCTGCTCCAGCCCTCTGCGTCTATCTAGCAGCAGGGGTCTCAAACTCAAATTACCACGAGGGCCGCATGAGGACTAGTGCATTGGCCCAAGGGCCACATCACTGACCCCGCCGCCTCGCTGCCCCTAGCCCCGCCCCCATTCCACCCCTTCCATTAGGCCCCGCCCCTTCTCCACCCCCTACCCTGTGCGCATGGCTTCCCGCTCCTCCCCCCTCCCTCCCAGAAACCATGAAGCTCTTCCCTGCGGCCCGCCGGGCTTCCCATGCACCACCCCCACTCCCCATTTTTATTTTTATTTTTTTTTAAACAAAATTTTTTTACCCCCAGGCAGTTCCCGCTGCCAGAACAACTGTCTTGCGGTGGGAACTGCCTGGGGGTAAAAAAAATAAAATTAAAAAAAAAGGAGGGGGGGCGCAAGGAGCCCGGAGGGCCGTGTGTTTGAGACCACTGATCTAGCACTATGCTACTTCCGAATGAAACATGACACTTCAGCACCAGGACAGCACCTATGGGTCTTCGTTTTCAAGGAGCTCTTTTCCACGTGGCACTACGCCAGATAAAATAGTTCCTCTAGGAAGAAACGCAATACAGACTCCGAGGAGGAATGAATCCATCGTGAGATACAAACAGGTGGCAGAAAACACTACGGGAGACACTGAGCTAATAACATGGGCTCCATTACCCTGACCATATAGAAAGAGATTCTGAGATGCAGAAGGAGCTGGCCTGCTGGACAAGGACGTGCCATGTGGGTTTGGTCCAAACTGAACCCCAACATCTAACCTCTCTAAGGACTGCCCATTCTTGGCGTAACACCCCGGGCAAGGGTGTCTTTGTCCCTCTCTAGTGGCAGAGCCATGTAAGAGGTTTTAGAAGTTCGCGGCTGCCTCCGGGCGAAGAGATCTGAGCCTTAGCTCACGCAGTGAGGACTCATGCTAAGAGGTGCCAAGTTCAATCCCCACTGGTAACTGCAAGATCCACTAGCAGAGCCCGTTGGTTGGAAAAGGGCTGTTCCCTTGTGCAAGGGAACATCCCAAAGGGGTATTCCACTGACAGTGCCACGGGAGTTTTACTCTATTTTTACGCAGCTCTGTTAGCACTTAGGAACTTCCCAGCTGTCAGTATGCTGCTCGCTTCAGGTAACTCCAAACTTACCAATGACAGAACTTAGCTCCTCCTTCTCCAAAAGGCACAGGATCCTGTCACTCGAGCTAAAGAGTCCCCAGTAGCCTATGACACACAGTTGAGCCCTTCTGATTTCAGCCAAAAGAGGGCAGCAGTTCATCTGCACACTAGCAGGTTCCCTACAGCATCAATGGCTGCTCCAGACCTGATCTCTTTCCAGGTCCTTCAGTCTCACTCAAGCTGGCAGAATTTCATTAGCAGGCCACAAACATTTGTGGGAGGAGACAGCTCGTTTAAAGCCATTCATCACACTGTTGACTCCCGTTCTGGTTCTCTGTCCAGAGCGAGCAAACAGATGCTTTCAGTCAGAATGATCTTTAGTTCGGATGAAGGGAACAGCACAACTGAAAAGCCAAAGAGTGAAGCCTGTGAGAGAGAGAGAGAGAGAGAGAGAGAGAGAGAGAGAGAGTGTGTGTGTGTGTGTGTGTGTACACATTTCCTGTGTAACAGTCTGCACAGCACTCGACATACAAAATGGCTGCCCGCTGCTGCAGAGCACTTTGGGACAGACAGACCGCCGAGTTGGTACAGTGACATGCTGCTGGGGCAGGGAAGGCGTTTTTAATACAAGACAGAGCAGCAGAGGGAAAGCAGACCAGCCAGCTGCAGAGGTGCCGCTACAGAGTGATGGACCAAGATGACCAACACCAAGAGCTCAACAATCAGAAGCCAAAGCACAAGAAGGCTGTCACGGAGTGTGGGGGAGTCCGGCCTTGCACCCCTCTTCCCCGGATTCACTGGGAGTCTCAGCCAGCCAGTAGAACAGAAGGTTTATTAGAGATGCCAGGAACACAGTCCAACCAGAGCTTGTCAGTACATCCAGGACCCCTCAGTCGGGCCCTTCCGGGGGGCAGGGAGCTTAGACCCCAGCTCGGGGCTCCCTGCATTTCACCCCACAGCTCCAAACGGAGGCAGGGAGGCCAGACCCTGTCTGCCTCTCTCCCCTCCTCTCCAGCCAGTTCCAAACTGAAACTCTCCAGCCCCTCCTCCCCCTTTGTCTCCTTCCTGGGCCAGGAGGTCACCTGATCCCTTTGTTCCAACACCTTCAGCTCCCACCTTTGCAGGGGAGGGGCCAGGGCCATCTGTTGCCAGGAGACAGGGCCATTCTCTGTGTCCAGGCCTCTGCCCACCCCTGCCTTCTAGGGCTCTGTAACAATCATGCACCATTGTCCCACCACCTAGATACTCAAGCACTGCATAGGGGAAACCGAGGCACCCACACAGTACTCAGGGAAACCTTAGCAACAGTCCTAGTTCGTCACAAAGGCCCACCCGAGATTTGTTTGTAGCTGGAAAATTCACACAAAATTCATTCCCTGCGCTGGCGTCGCTGCAAGCACCAAAACCCAGGAAACGTGTATACGAGAATCGTGGCCAGGGTCGTGGGGAGGGATGGTCCCAAGCTGCTGCTGGCCAATCGGAGCATGACGTTGCCCACAAGCAAGCTTGCCGAGGTGCTTTGGCTTGATGTACTTGCCATGGGGAGGGCTATCTACTGTGCTGCTCCATAGGCTCCGCCTCCCAGGCAGGACAAGGGCCTTCAGGGTCACGGCCTAGCTCCTTCTTTATAAACGTTTGTTCATGGAGCTGGAAGGCAGAGATTCCTCCTGGAGATGAGATCATCCACCCCACCATGCCTGGAATGCGGTGACCCCAAGAGCTGGGAAGCCCCAGGGGTGCGCCGAGCAGCAACACAAAGGGCCCTTTGACTGATACACAACCCAGCGGAAATCAGACGGCCTGGGCTGAGCTGCCCACTACTCCGCACTGAAAGGAAGTCGGCTGACCTCTGGCAATCGCAGATACCGCACACACGCACTGCACACGCTGGGGTGCAGGTACCTCCCCCACACACACACACACACACGCCCACACTGAGGCCCTGACAAAGACACACACACACCCATTGGGGTACAGCCGGACATGCACAATTATACTGGGCACAGTCACCCAAACACACACTGACACGGGGGCACAGGAACTAGTGGGATGCACACACACATGTATCCACACAATCAGTGTGACCCCAGGTACGTGCACACCCACACTAGAGCAAAGGAACATCACACACACAATGGGGAGCAGGAAGGAACACCCCCCCCCCCCCGCTGTGTGCACCCAAACTGAGCAGCGTGAGCACACACGTGCATTGGGGTTTGTGTGCGCACACGCACAGAGGGCGACCTGGGCAGCAGCAGGTGACAAGCATCATTAAGTACTGCAGAAGAAACACTGCCCCTCACATTCAGGTCCTGGCAGGTAAAAAACACAGGCTAGGTACCCTTTACAAAGCAACAGCTCCATGTTAAGCCCTCTGCTGCACAAAGCATTTGGGATCTTAAACTGTGTTTCAAAGCAGGATGTTTTCCAAGCAGACTTTGGCTCCTTTCCGAACTCCCATGGCAGGCAGTGGGGGCTGATTCACCGTCAGCCTGAAGCCATTCACGCGGGGTGTAAAACCAACGCCCACCAATGCCCAATGACCACCAATGCCCAATGACCACCCAGGGTGCAGGTCACGATGCATCGGAGGGACAGCGTGCTTGGCTCTCCTGTGTGCTCTGGGAGCTTACGCTTACGGGGTACAGAGCAGTGGCTTGAGAACTGGGGCCAGTGTGGGGAAAAGCAGCCCCAGCCTCCCCGCCTCACCTTTAATAAACTAGGAAAGGGGGACACAAAAGACAGCCACTCGCAAGTAATCGCACAGTCCTTACCCCTCAGCCAGTCACCTCCCCTGTGGCTGAGGCCAGGAGGGTCAATGCAATGAGATGCCCCATCTCTCTAGGCCCCAGTCACCAGCCCCACTGCCAGGATTGTGCTCTGCAAAGGTTAGCGTAATTCAATTTCAGAGCCTCTTCGCTCCTCGGCTCCTCAACACCAAGGTGACCTATTAAGAAGTTAATATCACATAAAAACCATCCCTGGAAGCCTTTATAACCTTCATCATCTATGTTTATCTACAGCCAAAAAAAAAAAAAAAAAGAGCTTATCTTCCAATATTGCCACCGATAAAAGGAAAGTGCTGTCTGGGGACAGAGTTCCACATTTGCCCTTTCTCCCCTTTCATGTGAGCAGCCCAGGAAATTGATCCAGAGCTGAAACGGGAAAGCAGGTATGTTCCCCTCCCTTCAGCTCTCATACGCTGATCCCCCACAGGTGTCTGTCCCGCCGAAAGCCTACTCGCTCATCAGCCAATCCCCAGCGAGGGCCACCTCTTCCAGCAGCCAATCCCCAATGAAAGCCACCTTTCCCATCAGCCGGCCCAATGGGAGACTTCCTCTCCAGTGGATCAATCTTTACCGTTGGCCAATCCCTCACTTCTTCTCCCTTTTGCCACCCAAGCCCAGCTGGATAGGTTGGGGCTCCTACTAAGAACAGGGCGCTGTGGTGCTGGAGTGTGAGTCTACGTGTTCTTTTGGGGTGGGGGGAGAACAGAAAAGTAAGTTGCCCCCCCTCCAGCCACTCTGCCAGGGGGAGGGATTAAGTGACCACGTAGCGGCATCTGCAGCTCTGCCACCCCCTCAGAAAAGATCTCACCCGCCCCTCCTTTGCAGCTCCTCCCATTGACACCTCCCATCTCTGGTGTACAGAGCGCCCATCGTCCTGGTATCCCACACCAGCGCTAGGCTGGTCACAGGGGCCCTGCACTGCGCTTGGTGCATTGCAAAAGCCCTTCTCATCCAAGGATCCCAAAGCACTCAACAGCCCTTGCTGATGGCAATCACAGGACAGAAACACAGGTGCCTGAGAGTTTTCATTTTGAACCCGAGAGCGTTTCCTCCACATTTTTTGGACAGGCTCTCGTTTGAGGTGCCCACCCATGCAGATGTGCAGCTCCTGGCCTGGGCTAATCTCCCTCTCCAGCAAGAAGCAGCTGTCAGCCTGATCTCCCTTGCTCGCAGAGGGAGCCAAAGGGGTGTTAACACATGTATCAGTTCCTTCCCCTGCCTGGCCCTGAACCAGCACTGCTGACATTTCACAGCCACCAGCAGAGAGGCAAGAGCAGTGCATGGCCCTCAAAGCAACTCCAAGGGGGGCCACGCTCACTCCATCTTCGCTCATGTTCTTAGACTAAACAAATCTATTTGGTGCAATTGCTCTTTTGAATTCTCTGTACTGGATCCCTCTCTCCCCCTATATATACACGGCCCCTATTTCCAATCAAGTCTGTGCTTCACCATCAAGGGTTGCCTCATAGTTGGAGTAAGGTACTGCGAGGAGACATAGGTTCTAATCCTGGGCTTGCTGCTGACTTACTCTTGGTGCCTCAGTTTCCCCATTTAGAAAGAAGACGACGACTCTCACAAATCTGGGCTGTACCATCTATGGACTGCATGGTTTTCACTTTACTGCACACTCGGGACACTTGAAACTTCATGGAGACAATGGGGCTAGAACTCAGACTCTCTTGATCCAAAACTACAGGCCCCTGCCACTTGAGCTAAAGGAGAAGCCCCATTAGCTGTCAGCATGATAGAGCCTATGACACAATATCAAACAGTTTTGATGCCTTGCAATAGAAATTAATGGTATGCACCCATAAACTCACACATCAGTTCATTGGTCACCTACCATACAGGGCTGTTGAGAGGCCTAATCCATGTATATTTGGGATCCTCAGATAAAAGGAACTATATAGACCAAATAAATATTGCCAGTAATAATATCAGAATAACGTGCAGTAATTTCTTGCCCTCTTAACCCAGTGGTTTCTGCTAGAGTCTTCAGAATCTTGGTCCCTTCTTGTTAATTGCATATTCTGAGCCAGTGATTGAATTATCCAGTAACATAGGTCTAACTGTGATCAAAATTAATCAAAACAAAGGCTGGAATGTGCATTATTTGTTAAGATAAAGGATTTGACTCTAGAGGTTTTGATCCAATTAAATGGAAGATTAAATTAATCAACCACTGGAGCAAGTGAAAGACCCTCATATGTGTAAAAAACACTTTGTAATAATGCAACAAAAGCTTCTGGCTAGAAGGTTCAGGGGCAAGCGTCTCATAAATAGACATGTTCCCAACTTCATGCAGAAGACCTAACAGAGATTATGGGAGTGAAGGCCCTTGCCCTGTAGAGGGAGCAGGCCCCATGTATGCACTTAAAGGATTAGCAGGTCTTCTGTGAAAGGTCCTGAAAGATACGTCCAGCATGAAGGGCAAGGCGTAAGACACCATTAAGGGAGAAGTAAGAGAGTCAGAGGAATTAAAGTGGAAAGTGGTGACAATCTGCTGCACTAGGATGAAGGCAGGGAGACTCCTGGGAAGGGAATCTGATCAGTGAATCAGATGCTTGACTCACCCAGTAATTGAGTCATCAGTGAGGCTGGGTTGACCCCATCAAAGATGGAGCTGGGGGTAGTTGGGAGTTCCAATATGTTTCAAGACCACTTTGCGGGTTCAATAGCGTCTCCCCCTGAAGTAGTGCAGGCGTGTTATTCCATGGAAGCAGCGGGCCTGTCTAAGGAATGGCTATGTTCTCTGGGGTCCTCATGGGCTGTCTCTAGGCAAGCTGTGTTGGGGTCTGCGTGCTGCACAGCCGTCACACAGCACAGAGGAGACCTAACAAGAATCGTCTCCTCTCAGCCAAGTAACTCAATCCAAGCCCTGCATTCCATCATCTCCAGTGGGCCCCTCACAAGCCCTGCATCAGGTTGCAAGCCACCTCAATGCAGCACACTCCAGCGTTCGATCCAAGCGAGAACGGGCCACGCAGCTGATCAGACTGAAGAACCTGGCCTGGTAACTGGAGTGAAACTTCAGGATCCAGAACATCCGAGCTATTTCCCCCATTCCCCTGGGGAACTTCTAAATACATCTAGACAGTCAAATTGTTTCTGGAGCTAGCCTTGCAATGTTGCCTCTGCATGCAAGGGAAACTCACCCCTAGGGGGCACCAGTCTGCAGCCAAGCCTGCCAGCAGGCGATGTAGCTTTTCCAGGAACAAAGAGCACGAGAGGGCAGAATCGAGGCACAGGGGCAGCAGCCTCTGGGGATGTGCAGCACCTCCCACAGTGACCATCAAGAATCCCAAGGGTCTGAATAGTTCATGGGGTTGGTGCTTGGCTTTTAACTCTCTTTGGCCGGTTCAGATCTGCCCCCAACTTGAGGGTGACCAAAAATAGTTACAGCCTTATAGCATGACACTGTGTGTCATGAGCTGGATGGTTCTCAGCTTGCTTCTTAACTGGTCTGGTGTCTATGGCACAGAAACCACAAGCACAGCTGGAAGCCCTATTGGCAGTACCCGCCGTGACCCAGGGAGGCACTCCTTCCCAATCAGGGAGCGAGGCGCATTGGCACACTAATCCGGGGAAGCTAGCTGTGCCACAACCCTGTTCTCTGGGCCTCAGTTCCCCAGGGATGTCCAACCAGCACCTTTCCCCGTGATCTAAGCAGTGGTTCTCAACCTTTCCAGACTACTGTAACCCCTTCAGGAGTCTGATTTGTCTTGCGTACCCCCTAGTTTCACCTCACTTAAAACCTACTTGCCTACAAAATCAGACATAAAAATACAAAAGTATCACAGCGCACTATTGCTGACAAATTGCCGACGTTCTCATTTTTTACCATAAAATTATAAATCAATTGGAATATAAATATTGTACTTACGTTTTAGTGTACAGTATACAGAGCAGTACAAACAAGTCATTGTCTGTATGACATTTTAGTTTGCACTGACTTCGCTAGTGTTTTTTTATGTGGCCTGTTGTAAAACTAGGCAACTATCTAGATGCGTTGATGGAAGACCTCTGCGTACTCCCAGGGGAATGCGTACCCCTGCTTGAGAACCACTGATCTAAAGCAGTGCTTTTCAAACTTTTTAGGCTGCGTACCCCTTTCCAAATAATGTAGACTACCATGTACGCCCATCTGAGATAGGGTCAGAATATACCTAGGATTAGATTGCCAAGTCTTACTAAATAAAATACATTGTCCATTACAGGATTTTTCTCCCGTAGTCCCTGATGAGAGCTCGCGTACCCCTAGAGATACGTGTGTGACGGTGTTCCCCATAAAACTTTATGGGGAGATGCTTATAAATGTATATATGTAACTAGAATATGTTTTATGCTACATGTGCCATGTAACATATCTCTGTGAAAGTTATGACCTACTGAATTTGTCACCTGTCCATGCGCCCTAACCAGTCTAACCAGTTGCATCCTTGACTGGGGCCCCGATGTGGATTGGGGTCTGCACCTTCTTTTGTCTGTTAAGTACTTGTCCTTAACTTGCACATTCCTTCCTCTGGACCTGGTCCATTGTTCTTACAAAAGCTATGCATAAAACCAGCAAATATAAAACCAATGTTCATAACTTCAACCACAACAATGATACATGCCTACAAACAGGAGGAATAAATTCAGTAGGTCATAACTTTCACAGAGATATGTTACATGGCACATGTAGCACAAAACATATTCTAGTTACATATATACATTTATAAGCATCTCCCCATAAAGTTTTATGGGGAACACCGTCACAACGTGGGCCCCAGTTTGAAAACCACTGATCTAAAGCACAGACGGCGCATGTGACAGGCTCAGTGTTACCTGTGGAGCCTGGGACGCAGCCTCAGCTCTGTGCTGACTCCTTCATCCCTCACCTTCCAGCCCGGGGCCTCAGGGGAGGGTGGGAGAGAGAAAGAGCGTGTCATTCACGGGAGAAGAGCGATCACTTTCCTTTGGGAACCTGAGGTAACCCAGTCAATGAAACTCTAGCCAAAGTGGTTTTGACATAAGGTCACAGCGCGAGACAAGGCAAGGTCGGGAGTTCAGCGTCAATACAACAAGTGCCAGTCACTACACAAAAGGCCGGGGGATCAGATATACCTATCAAGTGCTGCCTGGGAGAGAGAATGTTGAGACACGTAATTGCAGCCACTTTCATCCCCGTGGAGTTTCCTATCGACCCCTTCGGTTCACACGGCTCCCCCTCGCCGCGGCTCTGGCTGGGCTGCTCCCCTTGGTGCCCCCGATGGGCACTGCTGGCACGGCAAGACGTGACACCCTCCCTTCCAGACTGGGAGCCAGGAGACCGACCCCTGACTCCGACGGCGGGGTGGGGAAGTCCAAGAACATCCAAGAGGTTCCTTCACCTGTAACCAGCGCTCCTGGCGGCTGCCAGTGGCTTATTGGATCCTCCAGCCTCTGACACCAGTTCAGGCGCCACTAGCTAATGGAGTCTGCAAACCTCCTCAAGCCCCGTCCCTGCTCCCCAAGGGGCTCCAGCAAGGCCCATCCATGCTCTGACCCAATGGAGGATAGAGTAACTGGGAGACAGGGGATGTGAGGGGTCAGATTCTTCTCTCTGCCAGTGGCAGCTCATCAGCCTAGGCAAGTGAGGCCCAGCCTGATCCAAGGATTCAGAAGCGAATTCCCAAACGCTTCCCTTTCGGTGTATGTACACATTTGTAAGGACAGTTAGGCATGTTCCCATTAAATAAGTAAAGTAACTCCACAAGAAGTGCCTGTGATCCGATTTAAATCCGTCACATGACTCACACATTCGCTGTAGTGAAACGCAAGGCCAGACCCGGTAGTCTGGCAGGTGAGGCACAAATGGTGGGGTGGGGAGCAGTGCCTCAGGAAGCTGGCTTGTTACCACGCCAACTTACTACCCTCCGGAGTCACTTTATGAGGGCGTTGCTGTGGTAACCAGGGCCTGGTGAGGCCGGGGCAGAACTGCAGCAGTTAAGGCTGGTTCTCACGGTGGGGCTGCAGGGAGCTTCCCCCCAACACTGATACAGTGGGGCTTCCTGCACAGCTGAGGGACCCAAGACACCAGGCGCAAGGTGTGTGGGAGGCTGAAATCATCCTAGCTGGAGGAGCAGAGACCCCCAGCCAAGACTGCAAGAAGGAGGACAAGTCCCCGGCCGCAAGGGAGGCCACCCCTCTGCTGAACAGTTCCTGCCCAAGGATGGCTCCCACAATCCTGGCTGGTGGTTGAGGGAGGGAGCGGGACCATGACAGTGGAGCTGCAGAGAGCTCCCTGAAAAGACAAGATGCAGACAGGAGGCTACGGCCCTGGCAGGGCAGAGCAGAAACCCCTGGCCAGGACTGCAAGGAGGAGGACGTATATTAGAATTTGTGAGACTTTGTGATGTGGGCCTCACCTGTCCAAAAAGCCGCCAGCTGCCACTGCTAACAGCACTAGCTTCGGCGGAGTTACCCCTGACACCATCATATGGTGTGGCTTCCACAGAGTTACGCCCAGTTTACATGAGAACAACAGAGCTGGCCTCAGTGGAGTTACTTTGGATTTGCACCAAGGTAGCAGCGCTGACTCTAGTGGAGTTATTCCAGATTGACGCCATTGCAAGAGGAGAGCCAGGCCCTAAAACCTCCACACAAAGAACAAATATCTTCTCACTAAATCTTACCACCCAATATTGGAGTTCTTTCTGCATCCCGAAAGGTTTGCTTTTTTGGGTGACATTTCCGTTTCCAAACAGAAATGTGCAAAATTCAGCACATTTCAAGGCACAAACTGATCTTCATCCAAACAGCTGTTCGAAACCTCTAAAATGCTGAGGATTTTGCTTGAAAACAGGCCCAGAGTTCACATTTGCCCAATTTCACTCAAAAGTTGACACCCCTCCCTCCCTTGCAGTGAAAACTCTCAACATTTCAGGGGTTTTGTTCTTGCAAAATTGGGTCAACTTGAAGAAATGGAAACGAAATTCAGTAACCTCACGTATGAGATTTTTAAATTACCCCAGAGGATATTTCATACAGCACTAGGGAAGATATATTTGCAATTGACCAGAGCTTACATTTCCCGTCTCCGGGTCTCCCTAGCAAAAGGGAAGGGAAAGGAGCCCTTTTAGTTTAATAAGCAATTCTGACCAAGTTTAGCCCAGGTTTCCGTGGTGGGTGGAGGAGAGTGGTATGAGGGGAAGGGTAGGAAGGTGGCTACGGGTGTTCAGACACCGTGGTGATGGGCACAGTATAGGAACCTGACGAGAATGGAATATTGGGAGTTTGCGTTGTGCAGTCTATTATATTTGGCCACCTGTATTTTGAGAGACACTTGGCGATGGACAGCAGTTATTATGGGCATTATTATTAGCTGATGCTTCTCTGTGCGGCAGATAGCACAGTTGCAACAGGTGACCAGCTGCAGCCCACTTCCCTTCCCTCCCACAACTTCCAAATGGTGTCTTTCTGGGGTCCTGAATGAAATTCAGTCACTTATTAAATGCAGGCAAGCACTAAGTCTGCCAGCGCTGTGTCAGCCTGGCGCTCTTTGGGCAAGCTTTGTGAAGCTCTGTCTTGGGTGAATGTGCAAGAGGCCCAGAGGGATCGGATCTTGAGCTCAGATACACAGGACCAGCTTACTCCACATTGACACCAGTGTAAATGAAAACAGAATCTAGCTGTCCAAAAGAGTGAGGAAAATTCATGCCCAATGGTGAGGATAACCATCAGCTTCATAATTACCCCCGGGAACGGATAGAACCCCCATCCTTTGAGACCACAGGTGCATGTGAAGCAAAGCCCCAGATCAACATCTCCTGGGACATTGAGAGCATCAAGATCCTTATCACAGGCTGAGCCCTGCAGCTCTCCCAGGGACATTTGAAGAGGAACTAGATGGAGGACTGGAGGATAATGGCCCATGGGGAGCGATCCTGCCTTGGTGGCAAGATGTGGGGGATTTTTCACCATCCCTAATTCTCATAATGTTCTCCAAGGCTGACTTAGCCTGGCATCAGTGCCAATCAAGGCAGAGTGGGCCAGATCCCAACCAGCTGCTCCAGGACAGAAGCATCTCTTTGCAGCAAGTCCCTAACTTCATCCTGCCTCGTCTTGCAATAAGGCGTCTCTGCACCCTTCTGGGCCCAGAGATCTGCTGTGCAGCAAGCTACCTCATTAGCTGTAACAGATTGGCTCCTCTCATCAGTGCTGCAATGATTCCCTCTGGACTAGTATTTCTGTCCAGGAGTGACAGCGGAAGGCACCACTAAGCCTTTATTTTCTGGACTCCAGACTATCTTTGAAGTCTTGGCTTTGCAGTTTAAAGGGACACGTTCCTCCCTTTAGGGCAATTGGCTGCTTTTTCTCCCATCCTCAAAGCCTGAAACGAAAACTTATTTCTCTGCCAATTTTGTCCTTGGCCGATTCCCTCCCACCCCCTTGTGTTTCTGAATGGAGCCGAAATTAACATGGCTTTTTTTTTTGGTCTCGGTTTTGTTTTACTCCCTTGGAGGAGGAAGAGACAGATGATTAGAAAAAGGAGAAACTTGTGTTTGCACACAGATCTCTTGGCAGCCGGGAAAAAGGAAATACAGTGGAGGAAATATTAGTCTGTGCGCATGTATCTTGGCAAGGATGGGAAATGAAATACAAGAGGGCGGTGGATTAGGATCATGAGAGTTTTAATGAGATTTTTTTCAAAATATATAACATTTTCCCAGGTTGGGAGCTGCCCCTCTCTGATTGGCCCATTGCCAGATGGTGCCAACAGGTGACGGCAGCAAACAGAGTGCCATCCACCCTGCTGCCATCTTCATTCATTCACTAGCATTAAAACCTCCAGCTGGAAGATGTTTTGGGGACCATTTTTGCCTTACAAAAGGCATAGTTTTATGGCAACAAATTGTTGACCCCAAATTTGACGACTAGCTTTTCTAAGTATCAGAGGGGTAGCCGTGTTAGTCTGGATCTGTAGAAGCAACAAAGGGTCCTGTGGCACCTTATAGACTAACAGAGGTATTGGAGCATAAGCTTTCGTGGGTGAATACTCACTTCTTCGGTTGCTTCTAGCTTTTCTAAGAATGTTACCTGCACAAGAGGATGCAGTTACTTACAGCAGCCACAGGGTGGCAGCATAAATATGAACGCAATCCACCATGGGACTATTAACATGCTGAAATTTACTGTTATGCTGCAAGGCATGCTTGCTGTGAAGTTCATGGTCTATGCCCACTTTCTATCCCTGACCAGGACTTTGGAATAACCCAAGAACCACCTGCTCCCAGAGAATCCTCCCCAGGTTTTACACTGAGCCCGTGGCAAGCTGGGACAGGACTCTGGGAGTTTACTGAAAGCTGTGTGAATACTCATGCAGTGTACAAGATGATCAATAAAGCTCCTAGCTATGCTTCTCCTTAATGAGCCCCAGCACCTTGATCTAAGGAGCTCCAGGGCAGCTGGGGCACCACACCTGCCTTTGAAGTGGTTCCGTTATTGCTGAGGCAGGACGTATAATGACGAGCAACAGAGGAACTCTGGAAGATCTAGAGAAGCATCCATGAATCTGACCCTCTTGTACAACCATCCGTATGCACCTTGGGGCAGACAACCAGGCCTCTCTTGGTGTTTGAAAAAGCCATGACTAGAGACAGAATAAATGAGTGCCCAGCCCTCTCGCCTGGTTTAGTGACATGAGTGCACGACAAAGTCAAATCCCAATCGTACACCCTCCATACCTTGGGCGGGTCACTTCCCATTCTCCGCCTTGGTTTCCCCCTCGGCAAAATGGAGATAATGACGCATCCCTACACCTCTCCCAAGGATCTTGTGAGGGTCAGTTAGTGACTGTCTGCACCATGCTCTGAAAATGAAATCTATGTAGGAAGCGTTCACTGGAGGAGTCTGGAATGGCCTGAGGGAACAAGCACCCATATAGAATTTCCCACAGGGCCTGGTGACAGCTGAGTTGTAAGAATCCTTCCCTTGGGCTCCAGCCCCGTCCCTTGGGCTCCAGCTTTCACTGTACTCACACCCACCTTACAGCAGTTCATGTCTGTCGACCGCAGAGTCATCACTGCTGACTGACACCAGCGTTAGATCAGAATCAGGTCCTTCCTGTCTAAGTGCTTCCACTTCTACCCCACCTACAAGCAGGGCAGACGGGGATGCACAGAATTGAAGGGTGGGTGGGAAAGATGAACCGACCCTTTCCAAAGGGGGCGGGTGACAGATTGATCAGGGTGCAGTTCCGTTCCAGTCTCCCACCCTCAGCACCGAAGTATCTGAGAACCTTCCAGTCATCCTGCAATAAGTGACGTGACTATCGCCTGTCATATGTGGGTCACTCTTCCTAAGCCTCACTCCAGGGGGGGAATTGTGCGCGCAGCAGAGCAGTTTGTCTTAGTAGGCTTTTGGTTATGGTTACAATAGCTGCACTGTCGTGTGTTTCTATTACAGACGACAGATCAGAGAAATTCGCCTAGCAGTCGGAACAGATGGTTTGTGATGGTCCTTAGTTCCTGAGGGAGTTTGTTCCACAGTCTTGGACCAACCCCTGAGAAAGTTCTGTCTCCTGCACAGACAAGCTGTGCCCTGATGGTAGAGTTCCATTGGGCCAGAGGAGAGAAGTTGTTGACCATGGTGTTCACCCTGGAGCCTTCAGTTCTTTTAGATACCTGGGCCCGAGCCACTGAACATTGAAAAGGACTGAAACCTCGAACTTGACTCAATATTCAATGGGAAGCCAGTACAGGAAGCGGACAACAGGAGTGATGTGTTTGCGGTGGCCTGCGATGCTGAGGAAACACATTGCAGCATTGTGGTTTTCCCAGGGCTGATGGCTTCATACCCAGGTATATCGCATTGCAGAAGTCCAACTGGGAGGTTAAATGAATAACTGAGGCGAGGTCACTGTCCACCAGGATGGGCTGGAGTCTTCTAGCCAACCAGAGATGGTAGAAAGCAGTACTCATTGATGCCGTTATGTGAGAACTTAGCATCAGTGAGGAATCCGAGGAATGTCAAACTTCAGATTGAACTGCCCGATTGTGGGTGTGAAACTTCAACCAAAAGAGAATGCACCATAGCTGCAAACTCTTCAAAATGCTTCCCACTGCCCACCAGCGTCACCTCTGTCTTGCTTGGGTTCAGCTTTCGCCAGCTGTTCTTCATCCATGAGCCAAAACTGTCCAACCCCACTTGGCAGTAGTGGTGTGGCTGTACGTGGTGAAGGACAGGTAGAGTGATGTGTCATCTGCATTTTGTTGGCACTAGAGTCCATGGCATCTTACTAGTTCACCTTGTGGCTGTTTGAGTTTTGAACAGAGATGGGGGTCTGTTTTTAATTTGTCTAACCCAATTCACTTAGCCATAGGGCCCCATGACCCATGCTCCTTGCCCATAGCATGGACACGTTCTGTGCGGGTGCCCTAGAGAAGCTAAGGGGAGCTGGACAGAATGGAAATCCTGGGGAGATGGGCTGCTGGGCAGAGCAACAGGTGCACTAACACCTGTGAATCATCACTGGAGGAGCCCCGAAGGATCTCAGATTCTAACCATGCCTGAGCTCTTCACTCCATGACCTTCTGCTGCCCCAATCAATACAGAGTAGAAAGCAGGAGGTTAGATGCTGTGTGGGAGCTGGGCAGGAAGTGAGACGTGGAAAAGGCCTATGAGGATTGCCCCTCTGTATCTCATGCAGAGTTGTCACCGACAATCTCCAGTCCTCTGTCCAGTACACTTTTTAATTCATTCAGCAATGGCGCTCTCATCGTTTCCCTTCAGAGGCCTCAGTATATCTCCCCACTAGACAATTTTTTTCTGATTTTCAGCCTACAATTCCCTTTGAACATCCCCACCCCATTGCTTCTAGCTCTACGCCCATGGGCTGCTCTCCGCAATTCCTCTCCCTCCTTGGTGTTTGCACCCTCTGAATGCTTGTAGTTAACTCGTCTCCAGTCCACTGAGTCGCCAACCCCAATACAAGATGCACTGTATTCTTTTCATCTCTCCTCAGAAGGCAATTGCGCCAGCTTGTTCGTCATTCTTGTGGCTTACCTCCTACCCTGGTTTGTTGTCAGTTGAGGTTTGGGGGATTCATATGTGTCATAGTATGCAAAATAAGTCACTTTTTTCTCTGGAGATCCACCTAGGGTGAGGATCTTAACATGCAGGGTTTAAGTACATTCAAACCAACCCAAATGACGATGGAAATCCAGAGAAGAGTTTAGTTTGATGTAATATACAGATTCCATGATGAGTGTCAAATGGAGCGGGGATGGTGAACAGACAGACAATCTAAGCCCTCAGTCTGTAAGTTTCAGCTTGTGTAATTTAGCTCATGTAGCTTACATGAGCTCATAACTTACAATAACTCAGGTTCCCATGCACACATTTACTGATGTGTAACTTACACCCCTCTGCACCTGGCCCCGGATTTCCAAGGCTCTGTGTAGCAGGGATTTGCATCCTAACTCCTCTGGCTCAGCCTCCACTCTCCCCAACACATTCCAAGTGAGCTGATCCTGATGGGACACTCCAGAGTTGCTGGCAAAGGCAAAGCGTGCCAGGCAGCGGGTCGCCTCCCGACATCTGCTCAGCACATTTCCCATCCCCTACGCGAGGAATCCTCGGCTGGGATGTTTGTACAAACGTGTGTATTTGCTGTGTCAACACACATCAGAGAGCAAACACATTAAAAAGAAAAGGAAACAGACTGGGAGCAACAGCCTCTCCAAACCTTACTTCGCGGTGACTCTTCTGCATCACCGGGGTGTTCTCCAATGACCCCACCTCGCTACATCCAGGAAAGCTCTGCACGTACCTTACCCCAGAGCCAATCCCTGCCCAGCGGACCACTGGGGTTGGGTCTTTGTGACCAGAAGACTGAGGGGAGGAGACTTTAAGTAAGACACCTGCATATGGCCAGTGTATATATGTAGCCTTGAAATACAAGTCTCCTTGGTGCAGTGGGTTAAGGCACTAGCTTTTCATCTTCATGGGCCTGAATTTAAATTGGGAATTGCAACTCTGCTCAAGAGAGGCTTGAGAGCCGAGCAGGGGACGCTGCAGTTCAGGGCATGGGAGCTGGAGTGGAGGCAGCTGCAGGTCAGTATAGAGGTGCACTGGCAGATTAATATGAATTAGCAGAGGGGAATGCCGGTCAGGACGGGGGGAGGGGGGGGCAATGGCAGAGCTGGGAAAGGGGTCATCCCAATCCTGCATTAGCAGGGCTGATTTCCGATGGGGATTGAAATGAAATGTATTTTCCCCATTTCAAATCCTTCTAGTCCTGATAATCTAAAACGCCAGTCTACGTGGCTTGACATGCAGGATTATTTTAACGGCGTCCTAACTGCATCAAATCGTTCATCCAAATTTGGCGAGATCTGTCCCCAGATGAGAGACATATTTGTGCAATAGGATCCACCAAAAATCCAGTGATCCAAATAGTTTGGGCATTTCTGGGGCCGTTCAGAGCAGCATTTTTATGCGGTAGAAGGAAACAACAGCGCCGAGACATACAGAAGACCTTTAAGGCAAACAATCCCTCCGAGCTCTTCACAAACTGGATCCAGCTGTTTGCAATATTTGCTCACTCCCCCTTTAGTCGTGTGCGTGTGTGTGTGTGTGTGTGTGTGTGTGTACACAAAATAGACAGAGTTACAAATCTGAAGCCAGCTACCATGTCCCAGCTGTCACTGTTTCCTGGAGTAGAAATTAGATGCTCCTGCTTCAAAAGCAGAGGCGCTCATGCTAACGAATCTCCATTAGCTGGGCCTTAACACACAGGAAAGAGCTGTTTACTTGTAGCCAGTAGAGGGCAGCAATACAAATGCACACCTCAGCGGTGTCCAATAGAAATTCGATGCTAGCCACACTTGTGGTTTTGAATTTTTCTTATTAGCCAACGACATTTCAAATACCAAAAATAAGTAGATATTACCCAAAAAAAATGAATAGGTACTACTAACACAAAATGACTATATCCTAGCCACGTTAACAAGCTGTACATCAAAGCATGCAACCTGTCTTCCAGTACTGCTGTCTTCAATACATTGCTCATGCATTAGCCACAATTCAATCGCCTATTCGCCACATGTGGCTAGTGGTGAACGTATTGGACACACTTGCATTAGAGAGTGCAGTTTTGACCATACAATTATGTATACAAAGAAACTGTGTTAAAAGTATTAGGGTTGCAAAGTCGAGCACTAAGCAGTTAGGAAATGCCAGAATTAAGGCTGCCTGTGAAACCCTAATTCAGCTGCCTTGAGCATATGCATTCAGGGACAGTCTTTCATTACAGGTTCACATACTATTTTTGCTCCCTAGGAATCGCCCTTACCCCTCATCCCGGCTGCCTGTCTGAACAGCACCGATAACATAAACTGGCATCTGTGCCTCCACCCAAATCCAGCCGGGCGGCTAGCACAGCGGCAGCAGCGGCTGGTGCGATCTGCTTGCGTGAACCAGGCTTGCGTGGGGAAAGGGGCGCTCCCCGCGTGCAGCGACCCGAAAGCGTAGCCTGTTTGTAAGGCAGTTAACACTCAGCCCCGAAATTCCCACCTCGCTCAGGCTGGAGCGAGCGCTTGTCAGCGAAAAGCCTCGCGTTCCCAGACAGAAACGGCCTCTTGGAGAAGAAAGTACAGCAGCAGCCAAGGAGCTTAAAAAAAAATCAATGTAAAATTATTAGATTGACACTTCAAAGGGAGCACGTCGAAAGGGCTGCTTGGCGCGCCGCATCCAGACTCTCCCATTGCTATGCTCCGTGTGCAGAGGGACCCGCACGCTGGGGAGCGTCCCACCACGACACCGACATCCCATTTCCCTTTCATGGCTCTGCCATGCTTGCTGATTAGTCAACGGCGCACTTACCAGGGCTTTCCGCCCCGAAGACACCCAGGCGACTCAGCGCGGGCACAGGCGCCGACTGCCTGGGTGCTCTGGGGCTGGAGCACCCACGGGGAAAAAAACGGTGGGTGCTGAGCACACAGTGGCAGCCCCCCTGATCCGCGCCTCCCCCTCCCCCCAGCGCCTCCTGCCCGCCCCTCCTCCTCCTTCCCGGCAGCTGTTCCAATGCAGGCAGGAGGCGCTGGGGGCGACGGCGAGGCGCGGAGGAGCAGGAAGAGGTGGAGGCGGAGTCTTGGGGGAGGGAGTGGGGAGGGAGCGGGGCCCAGGGCGGAGCAGGGGTCAAGCACCCCCTGGGAACCAAAAAGTCTGTGCCTATGGCGCGGGGGTCTGGACGGCTCAGGTTGCCAGGAATGGGAGAAGGATCCTTCATCTGGGGTATTCCTCTGGGCCACAAGCAAGCAGGCCACAGAGCAGTGAAGAATTCCCACCCCTCTCGGGAAGGGTTGACTCAAGTTACCTACACTCAAGTTACTCCTCTCGAGTTAGCCCAGCCTGAGTTAGCCCAGGCCAGGCACGCGGCGATATCACACCTGAGACGCTGCATCCCCACGGGCGCTGCAGAGTCACTAGCACTTCCGGGGGGAGGAAGGAGCACTACCCATGATTCTTAGGGCTGCAGGAAGCGGAGAAGCTCTAGGATTCTTCCCCAGTTAATTGTGGGAGAACTTGTCTGTCCTTTCTGGGCACCCGGGGAGCATTGTGGGACGGAGGACTGGCAGCGCTTGAGGGGCGCTAGCCTGCCCCCACACTACAGAGTGGCAGAGCTAGCCGCTGATCAGTTGTGCTCATTCGCGGTTTAACCTGTGCCCCCTGACGGGCCCGCCGGCTAGAGTGAAAAGCACCACTGTACTCAAGGTCAGGGAGTTTGTGAGTGGGTGGGTTATAATCCGAGTTAGCGTGGCAGTGAAGACCAGCCCCTAGGGTTTACATCATGCAAAACACCACCACGGAGGCACTGATTGACCTCCTTGTCTTAGCGTGGACTAGATTCAAAGGAGCCATAGAAACTGAATCCCTTCCCCCAAGCACACATCCTATGGGAGGGACCCCTGCCAGCCAGTGTGGAAATACACTGGGGGAGGGGGCAGCATGGGGAAAGCCTGCACTGCTGTTCTGTGGGTAACATGCTTAGAGCTCAGCTCCTCCTGCCCCCTCCCAAAAACAGACCCACCATCTGAAGCTAGAGGAGACTCACCATTAGCAGGTAACAACAGAGGGCCTATGACACACAGCTGAGCTCTTCTGATCACATCCAGTAGCAATGTACAGTATATAATTCCCCATTCATTGCATGATAAAGGGTTTCTCTCTCATATTGGGGGCGGAGAGAGAGAAAATTAAAAAGGGGGGAGAGAGTATGGAGCAAACAGCGAGTGGTGTTTAGAGTCTTTGCTTTCCATGGTGATACACGCTAATCACTGTATTTACCCAGTCCCTGGGTCCACAAGTCTCCACATCAGGGACTGGTGGCTTGAGCCCATTCCTCCCCCGTGATGGATTGTGATAAGTCAAGTTGCTTGTTAATAACTGTACAATTTACCTAACAAATTTGGAGCTTGTAGTACAGCTTCATTAATGTGTTTAATTTATTGTTACATTTCCTTCAGGTTAATGGTTTGAGCGTCCGTCAGACTTTAATCTCTGCAGTTATTATAAAGTGCTTGTTTCTCGTTAAAATGGAAAATGGAGTCAAGCGAGGAGATTTACTTGTGATAAACTGGCCAGAATAAATCTCTCGCCTGTGTGTGCCGAGGGCGGGGGGGAAATGAATGCCAGCCGGTTAAAATGCTAAAGAGACCCTCCAGCAAAGCTCCAGGGACTATTGTAGATTCATGAAGACGCGGCACCTTTCCTGTTGGTCAGTGAGAAAGCTCTATAAGGACCAGCACCGATTCCCCTTGAGGCCAATGAAAAGCCTCCCACTGATGTCTGTGGGAGCAGACCCTGGCCCTAAGAGTAGCATGAGGCACATGGAACCCAGGTGGACCAGACAGACCTGTGTGCCTGGGACAGCTGATAGGGAGGTAACCTGCTAAGCAGGCAGTCACCCTTCAGAGCATGTCATCTACAAAGACATATGAGGTGCTTTACTCAAAGTCCAGAGCTTGCAGAAGGGATCCAAAGGCGGGGGTGGAGTCCAGGGGCTTGGAGGATAGTCAGATGACTCCACACCACACAATCACTGCTCCATGGATTGAAGCACCTGACAGGTGCTAGTGGGGAAATTGGTTTGATTTGCTGGTTGGAGAGTGGACAGCTGCTACAGATTGGAGGGTTTAAGGGATCCCAGCATTGGGTATTTTCACAGTGGGGACCCAAGATCACACTCGGCAAAGGAAGGGTTGTTACAGTTGTGGGGTGTGTAGGCATCACAGCCCGGGGGCGAGGGTTAACCAGACAAGTTGTCCAGCAACTACGGCTGGAAAAGAACAATTCCACTTCATGAAACATTTTGAGGCTTCAGAATTTGTTTCTGGTCAGCACAGAACTCAGATCTCCCAGGGATTTTCTCAAAGACACATGGAGCTGATAGCTGAATAGCTGCTAGCCCCGTGGCTAGGGCACTCCCCTGAGAGCCAAACATTCAATAGCTGCGAGCCCCGTGGCTCGGATACTCCCCTGAGAGCCCCACATTCAATAGCTGCTAGCCCCATGGCTAGGGCACTCCCCTGAGAGCCCACATTCAATAGCTGCTAGCCCTGTGGCTAGGGCACTCCCCTGAGAGACCCACATTCAATAGATGCTAGCCCCATGGCTAGGACACTCCCCTGAGAGCCTCAGATTCAATAGCTGCTAGCCCCGTGGCTAGGGCACTCCCCTGAGAGCCCTCATTCAATAGCTGCTAGCCCTGTGGCTAGGGCACTCCCCTGAGAGCCCCACATTCAATAGCTGCTAGCCCCGTGGCTAGGACACTCCCCTGAGAGCCTCAGATTCAATAGCTGCGAGCCCTGTGGCTAGGGCACTCCCGAGAGCCCCACATTCAATAGCTGCTAGCCACGTGGCTAGGGCACTCCCCTGAGAGCCCCACATTGAATACCTGCGAGCCCCGTGGCTAGGGCACTCCCGGGAGCCCAACATTCAATAGCTGCTAGCCCCGTGGCTAGGACACTCCCCTGAGAGCCCCACATTCAATAGCTGCTAGCCCCGTGGCTAGGGTACTCCCCTGAGAGCCCCACATTCAATAGCTGCTAGCCCCGTGCCTCGGGCACTCCCCTGAGAGCCCCACATTCAATAGCTGCTAGCCGCATGGCTAGGGCACTCCCCTGAGAGTAGGGTGACCGGACAGCAACTGTGAAAAATCGGGACGGGGTTGGGGGTAATAGAAACCTATATAAGAAAAAGACCCAAAAATCGGGACTGTCCCTATAAAATCGGGACATCTGGTCACTCTACCTGAGAGCCCCACATTCAAGACCCTGCTCTGCCCGATTTGGAGCAGGACTTGAACGTGGGTCTCCCCCATGCCCTAACCACTCAGCGATAGGGCCAGTCTTGGGTGGGGTGGTCTCTTCCCGCACCCCCATATCCTGGACCTGAGAAACCTCCCTGATGAAAGATGTGTCAACATCAAAACATTTAGTCAAAAAATTCCTGACCAGTTCTCCTAGCAACCACGTCACCAGAATGACAGCTGGCTCTCTGCTGGTCCTCTACACAATCCCGAATTAGGAACCAGAGAGCCTGAGTTTAGTGATTGGAAACGTATCATATAGGATCCATAGAGATGGCAGGTATTTAAAACGGCAGAATGTTCCAGTAGGCTGGCCCTGCACAGAACCCCTTATCCCCCAAGGAATCGCTCACACGAGCTGGTTTGCGGTAACTAGCTAGCACCATTTGACTCTGCAGCGGGAGCAGCGCTGTGCATTGCGCTACAGGACCGACCCTATGCAGCCAGCCGTCAGGAAAGCAGCCCCATTAATCTCTCTGGCAGGGAGCTGGAGGGAACGCACCTTGCATGGGCGCGGCAGGTGACTCCATGGCAGCTCAGCCCCAGGGCCTGTCAGAAAGAAGACACTGCCCTGGCAAGTACCATGCAGTGCTGAGTATTTCTCTGCAGATGCAGCATCAGTGGCACATCAGTTGCAGCCCAGAGGCATGAGGCAGTGAAAGACAAGTGGAGGGATGGGAAGACCAGAGGGATGGGGGGGTTACTTAAAGGATGAGAAAGCTGCAAGAGATTGTAAGTGCCCAGCTGTAGCCAGCAGGGGTTGGCACTAATCCCTACCCTCCCGCCCGTCTCAAAGCAGATCTCGGCCCTCCCGCTCTATGCAGAGCTCTTCCCAGCCACTTGCGCATTGCACCACTTTCTTAGGGACTCGGGACTCACCCTATGTGGATCCAGCCAATGTCTAGGCAGAGCAGCCGCTAAGGAGATGTGGACAGGGCCACAGGGAGGCTGAGGGGCTGGTACTGCAGGGGAGCGAACCCCGGAGATTCAAATCCCAGGCTGGCTCACACCAGGGTGAATGAGTTGGAGGGTCTCATTCCAGTGCCTTTGTCCACAGCAGAAAGCTGACCACACAACATAGCATAAGCTCAGGATTGAGGGGCACTAACAGATCTGTCCGGAATCCCTGGACCAAGGCCCCGAAACACTTAAGCACGTGCTTAACTTTAAGCTTGTGCATATGGGCAAAAGAAGTCACTGAGCCTTATTCACATGCATCAGCGCTTTGCTGAAGAGAGGCATTGAATAGCAAGGCTGGTGCAGTTAGCAAAGCGGGGCCTCGGGTAGCAGGGAGTCCTGGGGGACAGGAGCAAAGAGCAGGGGCAGAGCTGGCGTTCATTCAGGACTGGCATAGTGGAGCGTGGTGAAGGTGCAGATTAAGGGGGGGGAATGGATCCCAGGGCTGAACGAGTGGATCAGGATGTCTGTGTGTGAGAAGCTTGCCCGGAGCCTGCCCTCACTAAGCCACTAGCCAGCAACGCAAACAACCTTAAACCTGATCTGTCAGAGTTCCCCTGGATGAAATGTAAGGTTTTAAGGACAGGAGCATGTAGTATTGGAGGTTGAATCCCGCTGGGAGATGGGTCAAGGAAATCTGTGTAATGCTCTGTGCATAGCACAGTCAAGATCCCTGCTATGTGATGGGCCTCAACCCAAAGGCTCCTGTAGCAGAGAAGCTGAATATTTATGAGTGTAAGACAAGGAGCAGGACGCCTACAAGACACAGGTTTCAACTTGGCAAAAAAAAGGGGAAGATCACTACTTGAGCCATCTGATTGAGGATAGAAAATAGCATCACAGCCAGGAAGGTGTAAGGCCCTTTACCCTAGCTCTCCGTTCCCAAGAAGGCGTGCTGACAGCTGACAAGTGAATGGTACCCCACACACAAATACAGAACCATCCTTTCCCAGCAAGGCAGCTGATGGTTTCAATCATGTGCCGCTGTCCCCTAGACAGCTCCTCACTCCACATATGCTCAAGGAGAGACCTGCCCACACACATTCTCTGAGTCCCCACACCCAGACATTTCCATTTGCAGGAGGCACTCGATTCGATTTGAGATCCTAGGGTTCAGAATCCTTAAAGAAATAACTCAGGGTGGGATCCCATAGTCCGGAAACTCCTCCATGAAATGCCCTAGAGATGGTGTGGAGGTGCCACACCATGCTAGTGAAATACCCACCATCAAATCTAACCCACCAGAGACCATAAGACACCACTGCTCTTCAGTCACTGATTAACCACGACCCCCTGTGCGGTGAAAGACATCCAGGATGCCGGGTTGTGCGGTGGCCCACAGCTAAGCCACAACAGACTCTGACATAGATGTGCCAGGAGGTGTGGGGCTAATGAGCACAGATGAACTGGCTTCCAGTTCCGTGGCTGCTGTGGAGCACTGGACCCGTCACTCACTCCGTTAGTCAATCACCGGGCAGATGAGTGCTGCCAGCACCATTCCACATGTCTACACCCAGTAAAAAGGGTAACAGAGGTGACGCACCAGGCCCCACTTGTTCCAGGTGCTAATAAGAAACGCTTATCTCTAGGTTGGTCTATGCTGCCTCTAACCAGCGTCTGCCACATGGGCATGTTACGTCTCCCAAGCTCACAGCTCAAACAGGCTTAACCCAGCCAAGGAGTCCCCCATCTGGGGGCTACATTCCCAGCATGCACAGCTATCTTGCATGTCATCTCAGCTGAGACTCAAACCTCATGATGCATAGGAGCCAGAAGGGTGCCCCCTTCCTTGTCAGTCAGACAGAGGCCTGCTAAGCTCCTCCTGGTGCCAGTGGACTTCTCCATTCTGGGCAACGCTGACAATGTCCTTTGGGAGGTTCTAGGAGAGACTATGCCCCAGAAAGCCGGGAGCTCACGTAGGAAGCTGAGCTCTATCAGCAGAGGTGCTGCTGCTTCGATCAAGGCCATGCTGGTATTTCTTCTGAAGGATTTTGGTTTGCTTTTATTTCTCCTTTCCAGCCAGCTCCATGGCCCTGGAAAACCCCCATTAAGCAGGAACGTTAACAGGGTCAACCAGGCATTGGATCCCCCTTCCCTTGTAGGGTTTCAAGGAGGAAGGAGACACGGTATTCAAAGAGGAGAGTTTAGCCCTGGGCAGAAAGTTGTCAATGTGTCAGGCAGAAGCCTGCCACCCCACCCCACCCCCACCCCCGCTCCCTTTGCCTTGCATGGCGAGCTATTTTAAGTTACATTTGCGGCTGCCTTTTTGAGTTCCCTGGCGGGGCTGCTCCATGACATCAGCACAAACTGCGAGCCAGCAGAAACCCTCGGACTGTGAGAGCGAGCGCTGCCGCACACAGCACCCCTGGAGCAAGGGATGAGATTGGATCACAAGGATCCCTGCCCAAGAGGGTACACCACCTGATCCTAGTGGATGATCCCTGCTCATGAAGGTGTGAATCCACCCCAAAAGGCCCCTCAAAATATGCCCTAGAGGCAAGTGAGGTATGGAAAGGGTCATTGGACAGGCTTCTGCACTATAAGTATCAGACACAGTGGGTGTGCTTCCTCCCCAGTACAGATCCCCAACTAGTAAATGGACATAGATCATCTGGCTGGTAAATGACCAATGGTTTTGCCTGACTGGGCACAATGACCAAAATAGACGGGGATGCTTTTAGCATCCCAAGCACCCTGGGACAGTCTGCACCCACCTTAGTGAAAGGTTCTCCTGGCGCTCAAACCAGAGGATCACATGTATATGCAGGCATCACGTAAGACTTTCTCGGCTAGCTAGTTGTATGGAGTGCAACTAGAGTGGAAAGCCCAGGCCTTGAACATCTGACAGTACTGAGCAGTCTTCTCCATGAGTGAAACAGGTAGAGTCCGAGGTTTAAATTCCAGCAACACTCCTCTCACATTGCAAGTGGCAGAAGGTGCTTCCAGGGAAGTCTAGCTTATCCACATCTCCTACTACCTCTGCTAAAGAACAGGGAAGGGCAAGAGAAATCCACCTAATAGAGCCGTGCCAATGGACCAGAGTCTCAAGAATCAAGCACACATTATGTCTAGATACTTTAGGGATCGGCCAGAGCTGCTACAAATACCATTGATGGCATCAATTGTTCTCAGTTAGCAGGTCCCAGCCCACAAGAGGGCCTGCCAGCAGTTGGCTGCAGAGGATGATAGTTATTAGCTGGCTCACATTCCTGGTCTCCAGTCTTTCGGAGAAGTGGGCATCTCACTTCCGTGGAACCAGGCATTCTCTGATGCCAGGAGCAATCCCTGAACAGCTGTGCCGATGTGCTCACCTCCTTTGATGCTGCTGTTCTAAGGTGCATTAGTGGACAAGGGGTCATACAATGTAAAAAGCTTGAGAATCCCTGGAGTAAGCAAAAGAGGCCAGACAGAACAGCCAGTGGCTGATGTATTGGTGGGAGCATTAGATCCACTTTGGCATGCAGCTACGATTTGGCAGACACAATAAGCCCAGCACCGGGAAGGCCCTCCTACCAAAACGGGGCTTGTGCTGGCTTCGAGAGAAATGCACATGCGAGAGTTCAAATAAAGACCTAAAGGAAGGTGAGAATGGGAGAGACAGATGATGGAGAGCAGAGTGCTAGGAGTTGCATTATATGGAAGGAGGGCCTGGTAAATCTAGGGCACTGTGATGTTAAGGAGAGAATATTGGTTACTGTGTTACTGAGGCTGTGTCACTTTCCATCAGGAACACTCCATATTTCAATTTGATTGTCTGACATGTGGTATAAATAAGCCCATTGTTTCCTAACTGTAGCCTGCACTACCTAATGTCAGCTTGCTCCCATGTTCCTTATAATTAATAAAAACGAAAAGACGGCTGTACTTAGAGCCCACCGCCTAATGGGAAAGGGTTCTGCTCTTACCAAGCTCCAAAAAGTCCCCAGTGATATTTCCAGGGTTATTAGTGTTCCGAAATGTCAGCACCGCACTCCTATTTACCCATCCGCAGGCATCTCGTGGACAGCTATGCTGGTGTCAGGACCCTGCCGCAGCTAAAGGAATTAAACTCCAAAGAGGCACCCGTGAGGCAGCGTGGGTAATCGGGCTGAGTCAAAGCCCTGGGACTCCCAGAGAAAACAGCTGATTGTACTCCTAAATATCACTCGCCCATGGAACGGCTCCTGTGCAAATATCCGCCCGCGTGCTGCCCTGCTCTCAGAAAGGTCAGATGTACAAATACAAAGAGAAGCAGAGGAGGGAAAGTAAGGAAATAAAGAACAGATTGTAACAAATACTTGGCCACTTGTCGTTTTGCTTCACACAATAGACCACTTGGATAGGGTGACCAGACAGCAAGTGTGAAAAATCGGGACAGGGGGTGGGGGTGTAATAGGAGCCATATAAGAAAAAGACCCAAAAATCGGGACAGTCCCTATAAAATTGGGACATCTGGTCACCCTACACTCAGAACTTCATGGTGACAGTGGAGAGGGAACTGATGCTATCCATGGAGGATAGGTCCATCAATGGCTATTAGCTAGGATGGTCAGGGATGTAACACCATGCACTGAGTGTCCCTAGCCTCTGTTTGCCAGAACTGGGAATGGATGACAGAGGATGGATCATTCAATCATTGCCTGTTCTGTTCATTCCCTCTGAAGCACCTGGCATTGGCCACTGTCAGAAGACAGGATACTGGGCAAGATGGACCATTGGTCTGACCCAGTATGGCTGTTCTTATGTTCTTATGCTATTCCTGCTCCACAGGCACAGGCTCCTATCACTTGAGCTAAAGGTGAAGCTCCATAAACGGTCTGGGGACTATGACACACAGGTGAGCCATTCTGATTCCACCCTGTGGAGGGCAGTGGTGCGCTCACTGATGAACCGGCTAGAGTGTATCTACTCACATGTAATCATGGTGGTTGTGACAGATTTCAAAACAAGAGATCCTCTGATTGAAATAAGGTGGGGCTGAGCCCTTGAAGGTCTGTCCACACATTGCAATGTAGCATCACGATGCAATAACACCACATTATGCCATGACACAGTGACATTGCAAAACCACTTGGGAAAAACGTTTAAATTCTGCATAAATCAGGATGCCACCATTAGCATCAAGGTAGGTGGCACCTCGGATGGTGGGGGGCTTCAGCCATAATTCCAACCCTGTCAACATCCTTCTTAGGAAGCCATTGAAATCTCTTTAAGAGACAGAAGACACCTTTTTGCCAGTCACCTGGTGGTGTGATAGCAGAGCAGAACTTAACCACGTTGTGGAATCTCCCACCTAGTAGCCAGATTCTGCAACCTGTTCGGTACGGCTGCTGAGACCCCAGTCTGGTCACTCCTGTTCTGCTTTCATGGGTGAGTCAGAAGAGGGTTTTCCCCTTGGGCAGACCCGCAGGGAGAAGTCATGCTGAGTGTATCTAGGTTGAAACTTATTCTTCCCTCTCTTACAGCAGCAAAACAATTGGACTAATAGTCACCCACCAAATCAGCACAGAAGATGAGAGCTGCATGGTCAGAGCACATCACTAGGATCTCTTAGCTGCACTCCTGACTCTCATCCGAGTCAGCTGTAAAGCGAAGACAAGAAGTTGCTAATTTATTCCCCTCTTCAGCAGCTGATGCTGTGGGGGAGCTGGGGACTTTACAACTTTGTTGCCAGAGTCCTTCATGCTAGAGGCTGGCTGGGTGTGGTATGACACTCACGGGAACTTGGTGTCACGCGTGGTTCTGGTGGAGTTGGGGGACAGGGTTAGGATCATCTTGGTGCCCCTGCCTCCCTCCCTCCCCAGCTGCAGTTCCAGAGGAGCTGGGGGCTTTGGGGTGGAATACAAGGGCTGTTTGACAGCGCACGACTTTAGGAACCGGGAAGGAAGATCACCCCCATGTCCAATTACAAGCAACTGGGGGAAGGAAGAGGAAAGAAGGGATTTTAAGAATGCATTTACTCATGATGGACTCTGATCAAACCCCTACTGCTCCCAAAGTGCCAGAGGATCTACCGACCCAGTGAGGTCAGGACATCCATTTCTTGTCTCTTCCAAAAGACAACTGGTTTCACTTTTGAGGCTGGTTTCTGCCCGTCATCTTTGAGGTGCAGATAATAAGGGAAATCAGGATTTCCCATGGTTGGAGACTCTCCCTCAAGGATGCAGCAGCTTGATTCCCCCAGAACGTCTGTGCCTCTTTGTAGCGAGCTGCGTGACTCAGCAGCTTCAGGAACAGGCGTTGTGAGTGGCACTGATGAGAAAGCCTCTCTTTTCCTCTCCATGCTGCTTACCCGTAACACTGTGGCCATTCCCAGCAAGGTTTGCAACAGAAAGGGACAGACACCACAGGCCCTGTAGGCAGACGCTGGAATACAGTGAGCCACGTGATCTCTAGATCTACTTAGAAGAGGGTAGAATAAGATCTGTGCCTAGGGTGACCAGACAGCAAATGTGAAAAATCGGGACAGGGGGTGGGGGATAATAGGAGCCTATATAAGAAAAAGACCCAAAAATCGGGACTGTCCCTATAAAATCGGGACATCTGGTCGCCCTATCTGTGCCTGGGGCTAAAGAAGTGCTCACGTCTCAGAGAGAGAGGCCCATCGGTGGAGGATTAAATGATCGCTTGGGGGCTTAGTGCAAAGGCTCTCACTCTCGGGTCACCAGGCAGAGGCATCCCACGTCATAGTGAACAAAGGCCATTGCCGTGTGATAGCTGTTCTGTGGCCTAGTAACTGGACTGAGTCAGTGGCTCCAGTCCAGGTCCCAGCTGTTCACCTCACAGAAACCACCAGCACTAATTGGCCTCCTTGCTGGCAGTCATAAGAAGAACCAAGGAGCAAATGGGCCATGTTGAGGCATGCTGGGGAACACCTGCCATTGCCGCTGTGCTTGTGGGGTGGATTAACAGGACTGCTGGTTCCCATCCACCTGGCTGCCTTCAGCTCCACTGGGAGCTGTGGGTATTCAATACTTCTGAAATGTGGCCACTTTACTAATTGGCTTTAAGTGCCTGGCATTAGATGGCCCAAAATGGCAGCTCAAGTACACTGTGGCTTCTGCCTACCTGCACCAATGAATCTTGTTTAACGAGCAAGATGAAGGGAAGAGAGGCTTGCAGTGAAGTTCTGTGGAGCTGAGGTCTCCATCTGTAGATTTGCCAGAACTCTCCACCTGCTGAGGACCAATTTTGTGATAAAACCCCAAATTGACGGGCAGAAAAAAAACAATGGGTGGATTTCAATATATGCTGTATGCACATACCTGTGGAACTCCATGCCCCAGGAAAGATCTGGTCATGTGCCATGGCTGGACTTTTAAAAATGGCTGGATAATTGTGTGATTGATAGCACCATCTGTAGTAGTGTGTGCAAAGGTGATGGAACTCAAAGTCTCATTCTTTACAATCTAAGCTGATCATTGCCGAGTCAGTAAGTAATTACACACTTGCTCACTCATACAATATTGTACAATTGCCCAGGTCCCCTCCTAAGTTATTTGTATTTCCTTCTTCTCTAACATCAGAGTTTTGGCTACTGCTGGAGCAAGGGTGGGCAAACTACGGCCCGTAGGCTGCATCCAGCCCACCAGCCATTTTAATCCAGCCCTCGAGCCCCTGCTGGGAAGTGGGGTCTGGGGCTTGCCCAGCTCTGGTGCTCCAGCCGGGGAGCAGGGTCGGGGGCCGCTCCGCGCAGCTCCCGGAAGCAGCGGCATGTCCCTCCTCCAGCTCCTACACGTAGGGGCAGCCAGGAGGCTCTGCTCTACATGCCATCCCCTCCCCAAGCGCTGCCCCTGCAGCTCCCATTGGCCAGGAACCCCAACCCCAATTTTGGGAGCATTCATGGCCCACCGTACAATTTCTATACCCAGATGTGGCCCGCGGGCCAAAAAGTTTGCCCACCTCTGTGCTGGAGGCAGGACATCAGAGCTGATGGACCAATGGACTGTGTTGATATAGCAGAAAGAGGGATATAGGTCTTGATGGACCAATGGGGTGATCCCATACAGCAGGGAGCAGTATAGCCAACCTCATGGACCAGTGGTTTCTTCAAATATACCAGGAAACAGAATACTCAGTTGAACGGATCAAGGGGCTTATCTACTATGGTGACTTCTATGGTCTAGGTTCCTTAGAGCAGGGTGCATACGGAGACAACTGAACACCAGTATTCATTGTACCACTCTAATCCACAGTACTGGGGGAAGAAAAAGGGGTCCTCTGTGCGCACAGCTGTTGCGATATTAAAGAAGGTACTGAAAGTGATTCCCCAAGTGAAAGTAACTCCCCATAATTTGTCCCCCACAATTTAAACCTCATAGCATTACCAAGTAAAAGATCTCTTGGATCCCTTGTTAAACTTACAAGCTACTGTCTGTGTAAACCATTGATTGTATCTGTTCTCAGAAAGATACTGTATTGCTATGAGAAACTTTCAAACAAGTTATTTGACTTTGTTCTTTATGCATGCTTTGTACCTAGAAAGACCTCCACCCTCTGTGATTAAAGGGCCGGGAGTCTTAAATAAATTAGTACACACCCCAAAAGTGGTGGAGACAGTATGTCTGCTGATGAATGCTTGGTGTAGATAATGATTGAATGATCAGGGAGGTGCCAGTCTAGGAATTCAGTGACCATCGGCTGAAGGTGGCATCAAGTGGGAATGACCAGACAACCCCCGGAGGGTAAACTGGGATCCACCCAATCATCTCAAAGGATGGGAAAAACAAGATAACATCTGACAGCACGGAGCCATCAGGAATGTGCCATCTGCTGATTGATTCAGCAACAGCATGATGAAGCAATTCCCACAGACTGACATAGGAATAAATCCCTATAAGAATGGCCTCTAAAAACTGAGGACTTTGAGTCTCTGGTTCTGCTGTCAACCTCCAGGAGCATCAGATGAATCTGACAAGGACTCGGCTCCACTCTCATGCCCAGGTTACCTGGCCAGTAACTTGGCATGAGCAACTTCTAGGCTGGTAACTATGACATCTATGGGAGGGAGGGAGGGAGGGAGGAAGGGGGAGAGAGAGAGAGAGAGAGAGAGAGAGAGAGAGAGAGAGAGAGAGAGAGAGAGAGAGAGAGAGAGTGTGTGTGTGTGTGTGTGTGTGTGTGTGTGTGTGTGTGTGTGTGTGTGTGTGTGTGTGTGTGTGTGTGTGAGAGAGAGAGAGAGAGAGAGAGAGAGAGAGAGAGAGAGAGAGAGAGAGAGAGAGAAAAACTGAATGGAATGTTATAGCTATAACTGACTGCTTGCTATGATTCTTTTTGTATTCACAAGAAATGTGACATTTTGTCTTATCCCCATTAATAAGATTCTGCTGGTTTTTATTTTATTGGTATAAGACAGCACCACTGCAATCACCAAGATTGCCCTGTAGCAAGCCCACCCTGGGCAGGGCCGGCTCTAACTTTTCTGCCACCCCAAGCAAAAAAACAACCCCAAGAGCCGCCCCCCCCCAAAAACAACGCCCCCACAGCGCCTGCCGAAACAACCGCCCCAGCGCTGCCGCCCCACCGAAACAACCCCCCAAGTGCCTCTCCTGGCTGGAGCGCCGGGGGGAGGGTGGCATGCCCATGGCCCCGCTCTCCTCCCGGCCAGAGCGCCGGGGGGAGGGCGGCATGCCCATGGCCCCGCTCTCCTCCCGGCCAGAGCGCCGGGGGGAGGGCGGCTTGCCGGTGGCCCCGCTCTCCTCCTGGCCGGAGCGCCTCCCAGCGCCGCCCCACCCAGCCCAGGTGCCGCCCCAAGCATGTGCTTGGTCGGCTGGTGCCTGGAGCCGGCCCTGACCCTGGGGAAAGCCAGCTCTGCTCATTCCCCCAATACCTGCTGGAGATGGAGCTGCACGCAGAATGCTGCTTGCTGCTCCTACGCTCTGTGCATGCTTTGCTTTAATGAACTCAAGCACCTGTCCCCACTCCTGAATGCCCCAGAGGGGGAGGGACACGCTGCCTGTCAGAATGATACAAGCAGCAGTGAAATTTAAGGGCCTGCCATTGCACCTTTGGCACTGGGGCATTAAGATATAAAAGGGCTGCCACTGAAATGATCCATGTCCATCCATGTCTGATGCAGCAGATGGTGGTGGCGCTGCAGGAGTCCCAGGCATCTGGGAACAGCCTTTCTGTAACAACACCTCCTGTCCCGCAACCCACGGGCCCAGCATGGGAGAACAAGAGCTACAGTTTTCAGTCCCATTCATCTCCCAGCAGCTGAGAGAAGCAAGGAGGCAGCTACATGATGTTCGCAAACGCGCAGAGGCAGTGGACTCCAGAGCCCGGAGCAATGGTGTGGGGAAGTGGGAGGGAACGCACCGCACACACATGTGCCTCGCCTGCAGGCGCCCCGAGATGTCAGCATTAATAAGCCGGCCTGAAAAGCCAACGCCAGCTAGAGACAGCCGATCGGGGAGTAGGTGGGGCAGGTGGGCCTGGTGGATGGGACTGCAGTCTATTTACTAAGCAAAGGAGAGAAATAAAGGAATAATAAGCAAGCAAGCCAGCAATACCATTCTCTGTTTGGCTGTCTCCCCGATCTCTCTCTTTTTCTTGGTGGGTCTCTCTCTCTCCACCCCACTAATATACTCAAGCTCCCTCTGAATCCTCCTTCAAGGAATGTCTGAAAACCCACCTTCCCCTGGAAGCTTTCCAGCTCCTGGCCATATGCCCCACTCTGGACACGGCACTGCACTGCGTCTTCCCACCAGGTCCTAATACGCCATCAGCAACAGTAAGTCCTTTAGGGTAGACGCCTTTGTTTGGCACACAGCTCACATCATACAGTGCTGTGCACATTTACTGTGCTGTAACAGCAGACGTGGGCCCAAGCGGGTATGCCGGATCCAAACCCCAGGGCTTTAGGGAACATCTCTCTATAATGGATTGAACCAGGCGACCAAATCTCAACACCCCAGAACTCGGGTGCCTGGATCCAACCCCAAATTCAGATTTCCCAATGAAACCAATCTCTCATTATAATAGTTTGTCTCTAGGTCGCCTTCCTGCAATTTCAATAGCTTTTTAGCAATGAGCAGGCAGAAAAGTCACAAAAGTTGTGAAAGTTAAAACATCCAGTAACTGGGTCCCTCACTCTCAGGGCCTGGATTCTCCTCTTGCCCTGCTGTGGACCAGAAGTAGCTGCACTGAAATCCATGGAGTGGAACAGGTATATGCGAGATAAGACCAGACCTCCATGACTGATCCTCTCTCCCTATCCTCCTTCTTCCCAATGGCATAGCAGTGCCCCTGAACCTGGCACCCTGTCAAATACCTTTATGCCTCATCGGCCTTAAAGGAACGTGAACATATGGCGAGGATCTTGTTACCTTTTTCACACGGATATCAGACCCATTTCCCAGCAGCCCTTCCTTAGCAACTCCTTGGATGCTGTGTTGCTTTGCTGTAGCTCACTGGGAGATCCCCCCACCACACCCTTCAGTCAGCCTGGTTTGGAGTCACACGTTGCAGGACAGGATGCTGGATGTCTCCCTGCACCAGGTGGGGAAAAACGAGCAAACAGACCTAAGGACTGAGAGACTGCACGTGCTGAGCCGTGTGAGCATCTCCTCGGTGTGCAGGACCTCACAGCACGGCCCTGCTGGGAACACACCGCTCAGGTATTGTCACAATATTCACAATACCAAGGGAGTTTAGACAATCTAAAAATGAGGCAGTAAACACTGGCCAACCAGTCAGAAACAAGAAAAGCAGGCACTGTGCTTGGTCCTCATATAGCCGTGCCTCAGCTCTGCCCAGCAACACCCCTGTTACCGCAGTGCCGGGCTCCCAACACGGTCTTACCAACAGGCCTCAGCTCTGCCCAGCAATGCCCCTGTTACCGCAGTGCTGGGCTCCCTGCATGGCACGGCCCTGCCACCGTGCCTCAGCTCTGCCCAGCAACGCCCCCGTTACCGCAGTGCCAGGCTCCCCACACGGCCCCACCACCGTGCCTCAGCTCTGCCCAGCAACACCTCTGTTACCGCAGTGCCAGGCCCTGCCACCGTGCCTCAGCTCTGCCCAGCAACGCCCCCGTTACCGCAGTGCCGGGCTCCCCACACGGCCCTGCCAATGTGCCTCAGCTCTGCCCAGCAACGCCCCCGTTACGACAGTGCCGGGCTCCCCACACGGCCCCGCCAATGTGCCTCAGCTCTGCCCAGCAACGCCCCCATTACCGCAGTGCCGGGCTCCCCACACGGCCCCGCCACCGTGCCTCAGCTCTGCCCAGCAACGCCCCCGTTACCGCAGTGCCGGGCTCCCCACACGGCCCCGCCACCGTGCCTCAGCTCTGCCCAGCAACGCCCCCGTTACCGCAGTGCCGGGCTCCCCACACGGCCCCGCCACCGTGCCTCAGCTCTGCCCAGCAACGCCCCCGTTACCGCAGTGCCGGGCTCCCCACACGGCCCCGCCACCGTGCCTCAGCTCTGCCCAGCAACACCTCTGTTACCGCAGTGCCAGGCCCTGCCACCGTGCCTCAGCTCTGCCCAGCAACACCTCTGTTACCGCAGTGCCAGGCCCTGCCACCGTGCCTCAGCTCTGCCCAGCAACACCCCCGTTACCGCAGTGCCGGGCTCCCCACACAGCCCCGCCAATGTGCCTCAGCTCTGCCCAGCAACGCCCCCGTTACCGCAGTGCCGGGCTCCCCACACAGCCCCGCCACCGTGCCTCAGCTCTGTCCAGCAACGCCCCTGTTACCGCAGTGCCGGGCTCCCCACACGGCCCCGCCACCGTGCCTCAGCTCTGCCCAGCAACGCCCCCGTTACCACAGTGCCGGGCTCCCCACACGGCCCCGCCAATGTGCCTCAGCTCTGCCCAGCAACGCCCCCGTTACCGCAGTGCCGGGCTCCCCACACGGCCCCGCCACCGTGCCTCAGCTCTGCCCAGCAACGCCCCCATTACCACTGTGCTGTCCAGTCCAGGGTGCCCACACAGCCCTGCCAATGTGCCCCACTCCTGATCTACAGGACATCCTGCTATTCCCATCCTGAGCTCCCCATACCCAGCTCTGCTAGTGCCCCCTCAATCCTGACCAGCAATAGCCTCCTGCTATTTCAGTTGTGGTAATCATACAAGCACCAACCCCCTATGGGCTTCCCACGCCATCCTAC
Organism: Macrochelys suwanniensis; assembly: GCA_033296515.1. NCBI lineage: Eukaryota > Metazoa > Chordata > Testudines > Chelydridae > Macrochelys > Macrochelys suwanniensis. Next base: position 336,191,677 of record CM065775.1, read on the forward strand.
CAACAGAGCCTAGTCCTGACCTGCAGCACTCCCTGCTGTACCAGTCCTGCTCCACCACCCCCTAAAACACACACACGCTCACAGCTCTGCCAGGGCACCCTAGGCGGGACCGGTAGCACCCCCTTAGGGTTGCCAACCCTCCAGGACTGTCCTGAAGTCTCCAGGAATTAAAGATTAATCTGTAATTAAAGATTATGTCATGTGATGAAACCTTCAGGCATACGTCCAACCAAAATTGGCAACCCTACCGTCTATGCCAGTCCTGGGCATCTGCCTCACAGAGACTGCCAGCCTTTTGCCAGGTTGTGTGATGGGCTTACAACAGAGATGAGGCCACTACGCTGACTTTCACCGGTGACCTAACAAACAGCGTTTGAACCCCATGTGTGCTTGGGGCTTCCTTCCTTACTGAGTGCCCTAGCCTTCCAATGGCCATCAGGGCTGCTACTAGCTGAGCCAGGCTGGTAGAGGTAGCAGTGGAGTCTGTTTCCATAGGCAGCAGGAGGGAGAAGCTGCACCAGCAGCAGCAATCGCTCCTCCACATGTTAATGAGCAGCTCTGTTCTGCATCACCTAACTGTATAATAGCAGCAGGAATTAATATGACCACAAATTAATAGCGTAGAAGAGCAAACAGAGCAGAGTGAGATACATCCTAATGTGCTCGCTTGCAAAGGGTCGGGAATGGAGACACTCTGCTGGTCATGGCCTCTGAGCCCCGCCAATTGGGCCATGCTGCCAACACTAACACGCCTCACCGTTTGCCAAGGAGAAGTGACTTCTCTTTGCCAAGGATAAAAGAGGCCTGCACACCCTCTTGGGATCTCACACCCTTTTAAGATGCACAGGGACACATTTCTTGGAGGTGTTAGGAAGCCAGTTCAGGAAGGAGACTTTTGCATATGTCGTTTCTCAAGGTGGGACCTCTCTCCCAGCTGTTTCTACTGAAATCCAGTTCTTATGTGATCAAGTGGGACCTCTATCTGCCTGTCTTCAATGTGCCCATCTCTGTAGTACCATTACTCAGATAGGGCTGAGCAATCCCTCTGTTCAACTGTTAATACCTAATAATCCCAAAGAAACCACAATACTTAATGTATACATAAAGCTGGATAGAGAAAGGGAGGGTTTAGTTAGAAGAAACACTTTACCCACCTCTGAAATGCAGCTGTCTCTGGGGTGGAACACATGACAGCTGTTTAACAGCTCTCAACAACTTTGCACAGCAGGTTAGGGCCAGGGATACTGTATCCAACCAAAATTTCAGGTGGAGTTTAGGGAGGGAACACATATTCAACCCAGTTGAAATTTGGTCAGGACACCAGAGTTAATATTACTGCTTTTGCATAAAAAAACACCCCAAAATGTTGTGGGATCATTGAGGACTACAAATGGTCAGAACCTTAGTTATGTGTCAGTGCTTCTAGGATTGCAGTGCCCCCTTCCTTACCACAGCATAGTGTGAGTTGGTGCTGACTCAGGGGAAAGCCTTCTGAATCACTAACACTTCCTGAAGCACCTTGCAGGTCTCCTCTCCAAATAATGACCAGGCTAAACCTTGCTTAGTTATTAAGAGCAGACAACATCACAGCCCACGGGGTATTCCCTACAGATCAGAGCAACCCCCTGCATGCTGCTTAGACAATACTTGCAACCTGCACAAAGAGAGCAAGATGGGCTTTACAGGGGAAGAAGGCAAAGAGACAAGCGCATTTAACCCCCGACACCCTCGGCTTCGAACAGGAGGATTCTGTAAGAAACAAAAACTGCCAACTCTTATTTACTCGCATTTCGCAGTGTGACGCTAATTTGACAATTAATGTTCAAGCTGATAATGGCTTGCCCCACCTCTCCAAACTGCTGCACCTGCTCCCGGTCGGAATCCAGCACTCCCCTAGAATTCACAATGTAGTGAAAGCAGCAGCAATGAGATCATAACAGCACCTTGCAGCCAGGGGGAAAGCAGATGAAGAGACAGAGAGAGAGCATCTTGAAAATGTGGTATCCCTCCAGGATTATCACGGGTGGGAATACGGCCATGCTGAGGAGCTGCAGGTTAAGAGACTGCACTTCAGATGCCCATTTGCAGTACACAAAAACAAATTTATTGAATCTATTAACTTATAGACAATGCTCATAGTTTTAGGTTCCAGTAGGTGGTGCTCTATTAACTCATTAGCATATTTTACACACACACGCACATATATACACACACACACACTCTGACGTAGCTTGCTTAGCACTCTTGTAACAGCCACCTCTTCCTCCCACTACTTCCTCGGGAGCTGTCGAGGATCTCCTGTGAGATGCTAGGTAGCTCACTCATGGAATCTCTGAACATCCTTTGATTGCACATGGACAGAGCTGTTTTAGGCCACCATCAGGGTTGTGGGTGGGGTGGGGGTTGTTTTTTGCAGTGGGCCAAATAAGTCACATCCCCACATTTTCCTTATTTCTATACAATCATGATCATCACAGGGAACCAAAAACATTTCTTAAAGAGGAACTTCCACTGCAGAGCAAACAACAAACCACACAACAAAAACACTAACCCAGGAACCTATCCTTGCAACAAAGCCCAATGCCAATTCTGTCCACATATCTATTCAAGTGACACCATCATAGGGCCTAATCACATCAGCCACGCCATCAGGGGCTCGTTCACCTGCACATTGACCAATGTGACATGTGCCATCATGTGCCAGCAATGCCCCTCTGCTGTGTACATTGGCCAAACCGGACAGTCTCCACGCAAAAGAATAAATGGACACAAAACTGACATCAGGAATCATAACATTCAAAAACCAGTAGGAGAACACTTCAACCTCTCTGGTCACTCAATAACAGACTTAAAGGTGGCAATTCTGCAACAGAAAAGCTTCAAAAACAGACTCCAACGAGAAACTGCTGAACTGGAATTAATTTGCAAACTAGATACCATTAACTTTGGCTTGAATAGAGACTGGGAGCAGTAGCGTAGCCGGGGGGAGCAGGGGGAGCAGCCGCTTCCACTGTGAGCAGAAGCGGCGCCTTAAAAAGGAAGCGGCGCCTTTTTTTAGCAGAGCTTCTTTTTAAGAGCCGCTTCTTGCACTCACCCAGCGGCGCTCCGGGTCTTCGGCGGCATTTCAGCGGCGGGTACCACTGAAGACCTGGAGCGAGTGAGGACCCACTGCTGAAGTGCCGCCGGAGACCCGGAGCGCCGCCGGAGGCACCGCCGGGTGAATACAGGGGGAGCCTGAGGAGGTGCCTTTTTATAGCGCCGCTCCCCCTGTGCTCCGGACCTGCCTACGCTACTGACTGGGAGTGGCTGGGTCATTACACAAATTGAATCTATTTCCCCATGTTAAGTATCCTCACACCTTCTTATCACCTGTCTGAAATGGGCCATCTTGATTATCCCTACAAAAGTTTTTCTTCTCCTGCTGATAATAGCTCATCTTAATTAATTAGCCTCTTAGAGTTGGTGTGGCAACTTCCACCTTTTCATGTTCTGTGTGTATATATATCTTCATACTGTATGTTCCATTCTATGCATCTGATGAAGTGAGCTGTAGCCCACGAAAGCTTATGCCCAAATAAATTTGCTAGTCTCTAAGGTGCCACAAGTACTCTTTGTTCTTTTTGAGAACACAGTGATTCAGTAGGTGGCATTCTTCCCTCTGAGTCAGCACTGAACCAATGCCCCAGCATGGTGCTAGGAGGTGCTGTGCTACAGGTACCACCTTTTAGAGGCACAAACCAACATGTGCTGATCATCGGTGGGATTGGATTTTGCTCCCACCCCAATGCAAACCAGCAGCAATTCCATAGGAGTCATGCTAGTGTCAGCAAAGGATCAGGCCTATGACCTCTAAAGACCTCCTGGCAGTTTTATCCAAGGGTAGTGGGTCCCAGCTAAACCCCTCCTGTGATAGCACTGTTTGTGTCTTGGCAGTCTTAGGTCTAGGGTGACCAGACAGCAAGTGTGAAAAATCGGGACGGGGGTGAGGGGTAATAGGCACCTATATAATACAAAGCCCCCAAAAAAACGGGACTGTCCCTATAAAATCGGGACATCTGGTCACACTACTTAGGTCTCTTCTGTTTCAGTCTGCAGAGGGTTCTCATCCCTTCATTTCACTAGGAATCTCAGTCTAAAATCTCAGAGCAAAGCTCAGCCAAAACCACCTGGTTTAGATACAGAATCCTAAATTGGCCCCAACTTCACTTGAAAGAGTGGCAGGGATCAGAGCCAGATCCATATGGCCCCACAGCTCAGGAGGTTCTGATCCGGGATCCAGCCTGGACCCATCTCTGCTGGAAAAGTTCATGGCTAGGGCCCTACCAAATTCACAGCCATGAAAAACGCCTCACGGACTGTGAAATCTGGTCTGCCCCCGTGAAATTTGGTCTTCGGTGTGTTTTTACCCTATACTATACAGATTTCATGGGGGAGACCAGCATTTCTCAAATTGGGGGCCCTGTCCCAAAAGAGAGTTGCGGGGGGGGGGGGTCACAATGTTATTTTAGGGGGGCTACGGTATTGCCACCCTTACTTCTGCGCTGCCTTCAGAACTGCGTGGCTGGAGAGCGGCGGCTGTTGGCCGGGCGCCCAGCTCTGAAGGCAGCGCCCCGCCAGCAGCAGCACAGAAGTAAGGGTGGCAATATCATACCATGCCACCTTACTTCTGCACCGCTGCCTTCGGAGCTGGGTGTCCAGAGAGTGGCAAGGGTGGCAATACCATACCATGACATCCTTACTCTGCGCTGGTGCTGGCGGTGGCTCTACCTTCAGAGCTGGGCTCCTGGCTAGCAGCCGCTGCTCTCTGCCACCCAGCTCTGAAGGCAGCGCCCCGCCAGCAGCAGCACAGAAGTAAGGGTGGCAATATCATACCATGCCACCTTACTTCTGCACCGCTGCCTTCGGAGCTGGGTGTCCAGAGAGTGGCAAGGGTGGCAATACCATACCATGACATCCTTACTCTGCGCTGGTGCTGGCGGTGGCTCTACCTTCAGAGCTGGGCTCCTGGCTAGCAGCCGCTGCTCTCTGCCACCCAGCTCTGAAGGCAGCGCCCCGCCAGCAGCAGCACAGAAGTAAGGGTGGCAATATCATACCATGCCACCTTACTTCTGCACTGCTGCCTTCGGAGCTGGGTGTCCAGAGAGTGGCAAGGGTGGCAATACTATGCCATGCCATCCTTACTCTGCGCTGGTGCTGGCGGTGGCTCTACCTTCAGAGCTGGGCTCCTGGCTAGCAGCCGCTGCTCTCTGCCACCCAGCTCTGAAGGCAGTGCCGCCGCCAGCAGCAGCGCAGAAGAAAGGGTAGCAGTACTGCAACACCCCCTACAATAACCTTGTGACCCCCAACAACTCCTTTTTGGGGTCAGGACCCCTACAATTATAACACTGTGAAATTTCAAATGTAAATAGCTGAAATCATGAAATTTACAATTTTTAAAATCCAATGTCCGTGAAATTGACCAAAATGGACAGTGGATTTGGTAGAGCCCTGTTCATGACTCTTCAGCAAAACTGGGCTAAGTTTCGAGTTTGCATCAAAATAGCAAACAAAGGATATTCCAGCTGCACTGGTAAAGCACCCCCGGGTATCTCCAACATGGACACGGGCCTGCTAGCGGAAGGCCCCGGGTGAGTGGGGATGGGGGTAGCTAGGACTGAGATAGGGGAAAGGAGATGCTTCACATCTCCCTATCCTATCCCTTGAGCAGTAGCAACTGTTGTCATAAACCGCATGTTGGTAAGCTGGTGTGAGAGTGCGTGTGAACAGCAGGCCAGGAAGGTGTGGAAGGGCACAAGAGACAGAGGGGAAGCGAGTACAAGGCAAAGCTGGCCAATACCACTCACATGCAACCAAACTTCTCGACAGGAAGAGGAAACTCTCCCCTCCCCCCCACACCCAACTCAACTGAAAAGCATCCTGAGCGCCCCTACATGTTGTAGGGTGACCAGACAGCAAATGGGAAAAATCGGGACTTGGGGTGGGGGTAATAGGAGCCTATATAAGAAAAAGACCCCAAAATCGGGACCGTCCCTATAAAATCGGGACATCTGGTCACCCTATTAGGGCTTGAACGCTTCCATGGAGCTAACCCTGTGCGGCACTGAATGATCTTTACAAGGAGAAAAGGAGAGGATATTGCTCACCTTCACCCCCTCCTGGAAATCTGTTTATGGATCAAAAGACCTGGCTCACAAAGGTAACAAGGAAAAACATGTTCTGGTGAAATTGCCTTCTGCTCCCCATGTGTTTAATACCAGCTCAACCTCTGTTTCTTTGAATGCAGTTTAATTAGCTTCATTAGCAGCACAAAGAAGGATGCTAATGGGTTTGTTTTGTTCTGAAGGATGGATATTTCCCTCCCTGGGTGTTTACAGGTCGGGGAGTACCCACAGGCTGCTACTGCACCTAGCTCAGGCTGCTGAGAGCAAGCCAACTATGCCCTAAGGCACTGCAAGGAATCCCTGGCTCAGCCGGCTCCCTGGGAGAAGTGAAAGTGCCGGGTTTCCTGGTTCAAGGAGAGCCAGGAAGCCAGCTACCTAATCTAAAGCTGAGGACATCTGCTCTCAGGTGTTGGGACCTACTTCTTCCAGCTCTGTTCCCCCCACTCCTGGGAAATAAACATAGAACCTAAGCCAACAAAAGCTGCCTCTCGCCCTCCGCTTGTATCCTGTAATAACACACCATAAAATTAACTAAATTCCACCGCTGTGTAATATGTAGCATAAAAGCTGCAGCAATATGACTGCAGGGCACAGTGGCATTAATATTTCCATCAGCTCCCCTTCACTCAGTGCCAGGGTTTTCACTTAAAACCTCCCCAGTCCAATAAAACAACACACACACGCAAAGGGGAATGGAAATATTCAAACCGTTCTACCCATCAGGTCCCGACTCACAAACACCCCAGCAGAGCCACACATAAATGTGCTTCAACAGGCCTGCCTGTAAACCCCAGTGTGCGGAACTATACTTGAGATGTGTACACAGTTCCAAACCAGTCTCCCCATCAGGCACCCATAGACACTCCAGGGTGCAGAACCACACAAACACACATAGGCAGGCACCCACATACAGCCCATTTTGCACTTACACTCAACACGCATGCGTGTGCGCCCACACAAATGTGCATGGACAGACCCACATCTATAATGCTCCAGGCACCCACATATACCCCAGCATGAAGTCACAGCTGTTCCCACACAAACACAAACCCGATGTGTAAGCACATCCCAATATCCTGATGCATGCGGGCATGACTACCTTAATGCATACTTGTGCCCAATGTGCATTCCCATGCTCTGATGCCATCCTGTGTACACACACATTCACATACACACACCAACAGACCAATGTTCCTTCTAATTTTTGACAGTCCGTGTGCGCAAAAATTTCTTCTGGGCAAATTGTGCTTCTGTGCAAATTTTGTTTTGTTTTGCCGTGTGCGCGGGGTTTAGGATCTCTGTGCACGCGCACAGCTTAGAGGGAACAGTGCAACAGACCCAAACGTGTGCAATCTGGTACAATTACTGACTCCAATTAGCTGTACAGTAGTAGGCAGATTTGCTGGTGTTCCCTGACGTTTGCTCCATCACTGCAAGCAACTAAGCACTTACAGTCATCTCCCCTTATAATGACAACACATCTTAATTGCACTCACTCAATGGTGGGTGTGAATTACCGAGAAAGAAGCTTAAGGCCTGGCTCTTTTTAAAGCAAACATCAGAGATAAGTCTTGCTCAGTTCTCTGGCAGCCTCCGATGTATCCTGGATAGCTCAGTACGTTGTAAACAAACAAAACAAGTCAATGGGGATTTTTTGGCATCCACCACAAGGATCCTGCGTGTAGTACGCACAAAGAGTACAGATTCTGTTGCACAGCTGGAGGTGAGTGCTAGGTCTAGGATCAGAGAGTTGGGGTCAGTGGTGTTGATAGCCAGCTACTCGAAGGCTTTGTCTAGTCAAGAAAAATAAGCCCTATTTCACTAAATTGGTTTAAATGCACTGGTAAATTACCAAATTAAACTGCACCGATTTAACTGAGGATTATTTTAGTGCATCTACACTGGGAGTTTATAATCAATATAGTTTTATATTGATAGAGTAATATAATCCAGTGCAACTTTTCTTATATACACAAGGCCTGAAAGCACCACCGGATTTACCCAAGGAGCTGGCTCAGCCATACAGAGAGCAACAGATGACACAGACCTTAGCTAGACTAGGAAAACAAGTAGCTTTTAAAAATCAGCATAGCTCACATGATTTGAAGCACCGCTTAGCATCTAGTGTAGATACAGCTTAACACCTTGAAAATTGTGTTAGCAGATCATGGTCTACTCCAGAAGGGTAGACTGTGTGTGTCTGTGTGCAAATAAATTGTTGGGGGAAGGAAGGCCATGCCAAAAAAAATGGAGTTTGCATTTAGATTCTAATTCAGCAAAGCACTTAAGCATATTCTTAAAGTTAAGCCCACGGTTGGGTGTTTTGCATGAGCAGGAGCCTTCGCTGTGAAAGTGGTGAGGTCTATTGCTATTCTTCTCTCTAGCAGGAGAGAGCTCAGCAGTCTATGAACAGCCCACGCAAAGGTTCTGTCTCCTACTCTCACAAGCCTCCCCGGAGTGGTTGTTAGTTTCATAGTTACGGTGGAGTGTAGCTGGCATGGGAGATCAGGGTGGCAGAGGGAGAGGTGATCCTGCTGGTAACCAGGGCCAGTCCCATACAGGGTGTCGAATACCAAGACAGAGACTTGGAACTGGACTCTGCATTGCACGGGGAGCTAGTGCAGAGAGGAGGACACTGGGGTATTGTGGTCCCACACATGAAGTCCAACTTGTAGGTTAAAGCTCTGGACCCTGAAACCACATCAGAAAGAGGGCACAGTGTCCCAACTCCAGCAGGAGGAAAGGAGGAGACAAGACAGCCCAAGGCAGTGCCAAAAAGTATACTCCAGCCTTCCAGCTAACTTGCTGGGAATGGCCAAAAACCCAGAAGATGCTTCAGGACCGTTCTCTGAAGGCAGGCTGAAGAATCAATACAGCAAAGAGGAAACCTCAGCCTGCCACCCTCCCTAATCATGGGAAAGATGTTTCACACAAGGCTGAAAGGCCCAGTGCAGAGCGGCACACAATGCGAGCTTTGTCCTCATTTAACATCTCAGCTCCAGCTCCTCCCTGCGTCAGTGCTCGGCTCTTGGAGTGCCTGCTAGGGAGTGCTGCGGATGGGCCTCTGGAAGGGCTAAACTGGACGCTGGACAAGCAGCAGGATGGGCTGTAAGTGCCAACATACACCAGGTAACTACTGGACCTAATTATCCACAGATAAACATCTGAGCATGTGGGTCAAATCTGCTCTTGGTAACGACGGTGTAAATCCAGAGCAACTTTATTGACCTCAGTGCCATTTATCAGGCCTGATTCCAATCTCATTATTATTATTTATTTATATTGCAGTAGCACTGAGAAGTGCCAGTCATGAACCATTTTGCTAGGCACTCTACAAACAAGGGGGGGGGGAGGGAAGACAGTCCCTCCCCCTATGGTGCTTACAATCCAACCCAGTTATACTCCTGTGTAATACCATCGACTCCAGTGGAGTATCTCCTGATTTATAAGGATGTGACATCAGAATTAGAGCGGTGTGCATAATTTTTTTTTTAATTCTGTGGCTGAACTGAAAAGGAAAAAACAAATTGTTATGAACTGATCTGAAATGAAAATTTTTCAGCAAACCAAAAAAGTTGAATTTTTTTAAATTTTGGATCAAACTAAATGTATGATTTGAGCCAAAACAAAATGGTTTGATTCATTTTCACCTTTTAAAAACATTTTTAAAAACAATGAAAATTTTAAGTGAAAAGTTTTTTGAATCAAAAAGTCAAAACATTTTAACTTTTTCAAAAACTTTGTTTTTGTCAAAAAAAAAAAAACAACGGTGAATTTAACTGTTTTTTCTCAACCCAAATCTGCATTTCGCTTTGAAAAAGTTTTGTCTAAAAAATGTCACCCAGCTCTACCCAGAATCAAGACCAATGAATACATTATTTCAGTTAAATGACTCTAGATTTCTAGAGAGTAAAATTTGGCTCATTGAGTTCAGTGGAGTTATTCCTGATTGACACGGGTGTCAGGGGAGAATCAGGCCTAATAAATAGCAATGAAGTCAGTGGAGTTACTATAGATTTATACTGGCATAACTGCAGCATTAGGCCCACCGATTTATGGGAAGTCTTCATAGAAAAGTCAGATTGGATCTAACCCAGCTCCCTGACAACGCAGGACCATTCCATACTATACATTCTCCAGTTTTGTTGTGAACGACCCACTGAAATCAGCTGCACCGAGTCTGTTCCACAGCTGTGGCCTGGGTTCAGCAAGCTTGCCGTTTACCAGTGGTCTGATTACAGTGATGCTTCTGTATTTTAGTGCCCATACTTCTCCCATTCTCTCTTCAAAACCCTTTTCCCGCCTGAATGGTAAGGTGCTTTGGAGGATGAATGGCACTTTAAAATTTTAGTTGTACCCACCATGCTGAAGCCATTATGAGAGCAGTGAGGAGACAGGCTGCCTGTTTCTCCAGGCAGCCAACCTAGAAACGCCCCCACTCCCCCACCCTTGTTGCAGGCAAACCCACCACCTCTGACTTTCCGACAGCTGGTCTCAGTATGTCTGACTCCCACACAGCACCAGCTGCCGTGTATTGTGTGCTGAACTATAAGGCAGCCTGCCAGCTCTCACCAGTATCGGCATGTTATCAGCTCCAGTTTGCCATGTGGCCACTTTGCAAACAGGAGACCCCCCCGGGGCCTGGTCTACTCTAGCAAAGTTCAGGTCTGTAATTCTCGACCGATGATCGCAAGCGTGGAAGCACAGTGTAAAGCTGAAACATGAAAGAAGAGGGTTTGATTCCCCACTGATTTTGAACAGCCGGCCAATCCTCAGAACCAAAAGGAGTCAGGGTGGGAAGAGGACCTTGCACCCTCCAAAGCATCACTGTGTCTCCAACCCTGCCTGCAACCAGGGTATGATCCTGCAAGGTGCTGAGCGCTCCCAGGGAAGTCAAGGCAGGCTTCCAGGTTCGTAGAGAAGAGGGGTCCCAGATGGGGAAATTATTGGACAGAGGCTTGTTGCAAAGGATTAGGAGTTTCCAGTCGCTCAGAGTGGTGCCTACCCTGACAGAGACGTGGCCAGAGGAGAGCCTGTATTCAAAGTAAACTGAAAAAGTATCTCCAGTAAGTGGATTATGTGAGCATCATCATCCAACACAAAGCTCCCCTTGCCATCCACTCCTGGCTTGGATGGTAGGCAATATTACAATAGTTTGTGCGTCTGCTGCAGCAGCAGCAGCTCTGCAGTGAGAAGAGATTAACGTGCCTGCTGCCAGAGAAGGGAAACTTCGGGAAACAATCTCCAGTCCTGTTTTCAATTCCCCTGCTCCTGTACGAAGGGCGGATCTGTATTCTATAAGAGCTCAGTGTTATTTAATAGCATTCAGCACACAGGGCAAGAGAAAGTCTGAGGGGGTCAGGGCTGAATGCATTCAGATATTTTCTGGACCTCTCTCCCCCAGTTTGTTAATGTTAACGATATTTTGTGCATCATCTTTGTTCCCAAGCTCAGTAGCTTCTGCTGCTCCACACCCTCACCTGAAGCCCAAATGCTCTGTTTATGACATCGGGTTTATCTGCACAGCAATTCTGACAGCACCTGCTAGTATCCCCCATCTGAGTTTACAACCAGAAGAGACGCTGGTAGTTCAGTCGGCCCCAGGGGTGCTATTTCTGCTGAACCAGTACAGTTTGGGCAGCTGGAAGTGCTATCTTTTGATTCATTTTAGGGCTTTCTATGGCGCCCACCTCTGTGGTAGCGAAGTGCTTGTCAGGTAAATTAGAACTGCATAGCCAGTCCCTAAATACTGCACTTCCACCTTCCCCTGGCTAAGGGCATGACATTCCTGTTTGGGATGTGATATAAAATGGATGTCCTGTCTAGCTATGGTAACTAAAGATACCATGGCACTTTAGCAAGCGCAGAGGTGTTAGTTCCAATGTACTGGACAAATTCAAGCACATTCTGCCACCCTATTATTCTTAGTCTTAATAATAAATCAATAATAATATGTATTGTAGTTGCACCAGGCTCCCCAGTCATGGACCAGGACTCCATTGTGCTGGGTGCTGTACAAACCAGATCAAAAAGACAGTCCCTGCCCAAACCTGCTTACAGATCCAATGTTTTTTTTTATTCTGGTCCTAAATGGATGTATAAGGTTATTATGTACTGTTAGCCGTCTGCCCCATTCCACCGCAGACATGGCTGCACTTCAGTGGCGAACGAAGTCATCCCTTTGTCACAGGAGCCGACTTCCAGCGGTGCCCGTGGGTGCCATCGCCTGGCGTCGCCCCCGACGCCGGGTGACGTTGCGGGGCCCCACCCCTGACGCCGACGCAACGTCGCCCGGCGTCGGGGGCAGGGCCCCGCAACATCGCCCGGTGCTGCGGTGAGCTAGGCGCGGGCCCCGGGGCTGGCGGGGAGCTGGGCGCGGGCCCCGGGGCTGGCGGGGAGCTGCCAGTGGGTGCTGAGCACCCACCAATTTTTCCCCGTGGGTGCTCCAACCCCAGAGCACCCACGGAGTCGGTGCCTATGCTTTTATAGTTTGCACACTAACTGGTCGCACCGAGAAAGCATTTTGAGATCCTTTGGGATAGATGGGGTTATATGAAAACTAGACATTATTAAGGTGTCATACCCCCCTCTGGCTGGGACATTACTTTTGGTTGCTGTAAAGATGACTGCGATGCCACACGCAGATGGTTATGGCGTCAGGTGGGGGGAGGGTAAACTGCAGAAGCCGATGGACACAAGAGACAAAGATCCTTTTCATGCAAAATGTCCCGGGTAATATATTTTTTAATGACAGAGAAAGAACTAAAGAAAACATCTGATGTGTGAGCAGAGTATTTTCCAAATTTGCTGTGAAGCAATAGGGGCTTTTTAAGCAATTAAGTTTTCATTTAACCCCTTTAGAACCTAATCTTGCATTCCCTTTGCACTCTTGTCCCCTAACACGCTTGAAATCTCTCTCTCTCTCTCTTTGACTTTATTTGTAGAAAGTCAATGGAGTTTATCTGTTTCCCCAGGACTTAATATAGCCAAGTATCTTACAGGGTGACCATATGTCCCATTTTGGATGGGACAGTCCCTTTTTTAAGCCCTGTCCCAACCATCCTGACTTTTTTTGGCAAAAGTGGGCATTTGTCCCATTTGCTCTTGCCAACTGATTAAGTTGGCCAGAGCAAACAGGACTAATGCCTACTTTTGCCTAAAAAGTGGGGTGCAGTGCAGAGGAACGTGCGGGGGGGGGAGCGGAAATGCCAGCCCTGTGCAGGGGGGAGGTTGGACTGGGGGGTGGGGGCAGGGTTCCAGCAACCAGCCACAGCCTCAAGTGGGGAGCCGGCAGGGTTCGAGTGACCAGTGACAGTCTGGGGGGTGCCTCAGGCGAGCAGCTGGGGCCAGCCCTGTGGGAGTAAGGGGGCTGGGGCCAGCCCCATGCGGTGTCCCGTTTTCCCTTTGGGAAATATGGTCACCCTACTTTTATAGTGACTTTCATCCCCAAAGATCCCAAAGCCAAAGTGTTTTCTAGTCTATCACTATAAACAGAGAGAGAGAGAGAGTCTGATTACGCTCTCACACCAGATTTAGGGAGTCACTCCTGATTTACACTAGTGTAAGTGAAAGGAAAATCAGGCCTATATAGATGTACTTCATCCACTGATGAAATGGAGCCACGTCTGGGATGGAATCCAACAGTCTGTAAAGCATCCAAAACTGCCACTGACATTCATCGGAGATTTAAGTGAACAACAAACACAAGATGGAATCCTAGGAGCAGTAAGGATGCAGTTGGGGCAGCTCAGTGAACTTTGCACCGGTCACAGTAGTACCATGAAGGCCATGTCTACACTAGGAAAGAAGGTGCATTTTTAACGTGTGTTAGCTAATAAATGTTAACTAACACCTGTTAAAATACACTTTGTTTCCTAGTGAAAAGGCCTAAATAATGGACACAATATCATCATCTAAACCAGAGCAGGTCCCAAACACCAAGTGCCTCACTGGCCCGAGGAGACAAGCAGACAAGCTGTAGAAGCGGGTGCTGTAAAGAAGCACAAGGACACGCACGGCCCTGGTAAAATTAGGGAGCTTCTATTCAATAAGCACAGCAGAATTCCATTCCCCGAGGGAGCTCCACTCCCTCAAGGCAGCAGTAATTGAAAAACAGGGATGGTACAGCCTTTCCCTCATGAAAGAGCCTTGCTGGAGAATAAATTGTCCCGACAATGATAAATACAGGCATTTACTTTGGGCGAGCAAGCTCAACACTCACCAGCATATTTATTGTGAAAACTGCAGCACGGCACTTTCCCACCCCCGACTCCTCAGCCCCCCTCGCGCCGAGATCAATGCTCTAGGCTGCCTCCTCTCTTACACTAACATTCTCTCTTATCTTTTTCCTTGTCCCTTTTTCCCGCCTCTCTCTTTGCTGTATGTAATGCACGGTGCATAGTCACTGATGCTGCCATTCACCTCTTGCCCTGGGCATCATGTCACCAGCTGTGTCAAATTAGCTTCCAGAGGAATCTGGAAAGTTACCTTCCATCTGAGGGCCAGGAGATGCTAAACCTTAGGCAGAGAGGAACTAAATACACCTCTACCCAAATGCTCCACTGCACCCAGGTCTCTGCTGATCGCTCGATGACAAGGCCAACAGTGTTTTTCAGTCCCATTGGCTGCAGATACCATGTTATCAGGCTCTATGGTGGGGCGCATATATTGTTAAAACCAGGGAATATCTTTCATTCAAAGAGCACTTTTTATCCAATGAATCTCAAAACACTTTCCAAACCATGGCCTCCATGCTCCATTTCCGCCAACAAAGGTCAGGAAGAAAGGGCAGAAGAATGCTTTGCCTGTGTGAAAGTGCAGGGGGAATTTAGAGAGGCAGAATATGATGAGTTACCCAGACAGCAATTTGGGCAGGAAACTTGGGTTAACTTGGGCCCAGGATTTTGGAAACACTAGACCACATGTATTGAAAAGAGAAACTGGGTGTGACCAGCATTGGGTAAATCCCAATTTGAAATGGAACCTGCCTTTTGAGGGGAATGGTCCAAATTCAACAGCACAATTAACTTGTTAATGTAGGACTGACTCTAATAGGCACTTAACACTTTCCCTGCTGGTTCTTCCTTTAACACCGCCTGCATCACCATCCCTCCATTGCCATTTGTGAAATCAATATAGTATTTGGACGTCTAGCAGCACAGCTGGTACATTCTACCCAGATGTTATCTATGACAGCTGATCAAGGGGTTAATTTAAGTTCAGTGAAGCCAGTCACCCTACAAACTACAATTGATTTAAACTGTCACCCAAACTTGCACTAGCATCTATTCTCAGCAAAGGGGTAAATTCCCTCCCAAGCCACGCTTTGCTCATGACAGCTGCATTGTTGCCTCATGACAGTGACTGAACTGCTTGTTGCTGCGGAACTAGGGTCTAACATGTACCTTATGCACCTGCATTGTGGGGCGCCTTCATTTGGAACAGGTCCCAGGAGTGTAAGCGTTCAGCATAGCAATCGGGTCTCGCCTTCCACTGTGAATTGTGCACAAGCTTCGCCTTAAGACCAGAGATACAGGACTCCAGGACCAGAATGGTTATATTTCCCCTTCACTGACATTGTCCAGGATGTCAACCTTGTCTTTCACTTACATAGGAGATTGGCTTGAGCCTCAAAGTCCAGATCCAGGTTGGAGATTCTGGAATGTTTGGATGCTGAGTTTTGGTTCAGCCCATTACCTCGACAAGGGCCTCTCACAGAGTTCAGATCAGATTTTAGACATCCACAGAGCTTAAGCTTTGGGATCTGGGGGATTGGTTTGGATCCATCTCTAGTTAAATGTCAGAACCAACAGGGGCCTTTAGTTCAAACTCAGATTGATCCTTGTGAGATGCAGAAAAGCCAGATAAACTTATTTTAAAATTACTTTTTGATACCAGTGCCTTCTCCATATTTCTGGGCTTCAGCTGGGGGCAGAAGCAGGAGTGCTGAGACACACCGTGAGAGGTTATTATTTGACACCTATGAAAGTTAGAAGTACTGGCTAGATCAACGACACTTATAGTTCTTGTGAGCTTCCCAGCCCAAGGCTGTAGACCCAAGAAGTGTGGATAGGAGCTGAAATTCTGGAGGTCCTCTCAAAACTTCCTGAGGGCTGAATGTTATTACAAAAAATCCAAACATCACAAAATAATATTGCACATCATGCTAGGGAAAAAAGCAGTTGCCACTGTGGCCACAGAGCAGTGGGTAAATGGGCCTAATAAGCTATTTTGGGGATTTACCCAGTAATCCTGCTACAGCAGCCAGGGAATACTGTAGGTAGGAGCTTGCCTTTATGGAATCCAATCTTCCAATCTCTCACTCTCTCTAAATGTAAGCGGGGGAATAGTCCCGCTATTGTGGGGAACTTTCCTCGTTTCTGCACTACTCCAGTGAAATGGGCTAGCGGAAGGATCTGAGTCCTCGCTCCCACCTCCTTTACCCAGAGGCCTCCCTGCTCTCAAGGACTCCCCTTGCACTCTCCTGTCTGGCAGAGTCCTCGTAACCCCAACAAGGCTGGGCCCAGGATTCCTGGGGGGTACTCAACCCCCAACCTTGCTGTGGTCACCTAGGTCAGGGGCTAGGGTGTCCCCACTCCGGGGTACTCTCTCTGCACTTGATGCTTCCCTGACCCCCTGATCATTGCATACAATGTAAAGCAAATGCAAATTATTTAATTAACACTTAACTTTTAAAATGAATAAGGAAAAATGGGAAAGGTTAAAGGAAACACATCACCCCGCTCTGTGGCAGGGAACATCACAACAGTGTCTCTGAAATGTCAGGGCAGTTCAGTCTGTTCCTGTGTAAGTCCCAGGCTCCTTCTCAGGCCCTGGCTGTGCTGCAGGGACGCTGTGGCTTGGACACTTGCTCCGGCGGTGGCCACACGCTCACAGGCTCTGGGTGGCAGGACCCTTCTTCCCAGCGTTGCCCCCGCCCCATCGGGGTTTAGATCCCCCTGCAAGTCTGGCCTGCAGGGCCCCTTGGCTGAGGCGTCTCCCTGTGCTGGGCCCACTGCCCAGGGTCTCCCTCACTCTCCCCAGCTGCTCACCGCACCCGGCTCCGGACGGCTCCAGCCCCAGCTCCACCGCTCTGCCTCGGCTCCGGCTCCTCTGCCTCAGCACGGCTGCTGCTGCTCTGCCTCCAGCTCCCTGGGCTGCTGCTCTGCTCCCAGGGCAGGTCTGTCTCTCTGGGCTGCTTTTCTGGCCCAGCTCAGCTCTGGCCTCTGCCCTCTCCTTAGCTCAGCCCCACTCTGTCTGACTCAGGCAACTCCAGCTCACACAGAGGACGGGGCCTCCTGACTCCCTGATTCGCCGGCCCGCCCTGTCAATCAGGCTGACCTGGAGCATTGGCCTCCCCCCATTGCCCCTGGGGACTGTCAGTCTCAGGGCCCTGATTTCCCATCGACCCTTCCCCTTTTGGTACTGGGAGCTAGCAATCAAAACACCCCCACTGAATGTTAGTAAGGGGATAACAGTCCCCTTACATAAACTAAGAAGCAAACCTGTTGGTGGTTAGCTATTTTCAGTGCTGCTGTGGTACGGGTCAGGTATTAAAGGGAGATGATACAGGATTTATTGAAGTAGCCTCTCCATTATTTCAATATCAATTAAATAGAAGCAGTCTTGTACTAGCCATGTTTGAAAGTGCTGTTGCTACATACAAAGGGTATTAACAGCAACTTTCTGCATCTTTTTTTTTTTTTAAAGACCATTACAAAGTGCTGTCAGAAGTCTTGTGACATGGGTGTACTGAAAACATGTCGAGGTATGGACATTTTGTGTCATTTTCCCTCCAGCCCAACACACAACTTCCATCTCCCTAACATTAACCTCAGAGGTTTGGGGCTAAAATGAAAAAAATGTAAATTCTCCGGCCAAAAAAGTCTAGAAATATTTATTCCAATTCGACTATGCCTGTATTCATGTCCCTCTTACATCTGATATCTCTCAAATGAATTTACTAGCAGGAATTGGCACCGATTTTAAATATGGCCGAAGATTCATAGATAGTGAATTTAGCATTTATAACTACAAATGGTCGCCCCAGAAATCTGATTCCAGGAGTTATCATCATCCAATCAGGGAATGAAAACGTACCATGTAACAATCAGACCAGCCAGAGTTTTGGAGAGCAAGTAATTGAGATGAACTGCTCACAAATGAGCTACCTCACAGAAATTATTCCTCAAATAACTTGAAAGAACAAATGATTTTGAGAAAATCGTGATCTGGTGGAGATCTGTGTCCCATGTGACACAGCTGCCAGGTTGAGGAGTAGGATCTCCAGTATGCCTCGCTGGACCACCCAAGCTCCATTAGAATTTACACCCTTCAAATACTTTTCAGACAGCTGATTTTGCAAGCAAAGGACACCAACTAAACCACACACACGTGGCAGGACCTTCAGCTATGAAAATATGAGCCTGGCCTGGAGGACCCACTCCATTTGCGATAGCAATATTAGGGCTTGTATCCTCTGCAGACTGCAGCCAATAGAGGGTGTGACATTCACACACGCTCAAGGTGTTCTGAAATTCCAGCCAGGAGAAGGCAGTGTGTGCTCTCTCTCACATACATACACACACACTCATTACAGGTAGGATGACCAGAGAGCAAATGTGAAAAATCAGGATAAGGGGTGGAGGGTAATAGGAGCCTATATAAGAAAAAGACCCAAAAATCGGGACTGTCCCTATAAAATCAGGACATCTGGTCACCCTAATTACAGGGTTATTCTATCCTTCTCCCATTAACTCTCATTTGGCAAATATATATACACATTTTGGATTAATGGGAGTATGACTGATTTATGAGGCAAGATTATTGGAGTTTATATATAATTCCATTACTCTTGCCACATAAATCAATCATACCTCCAGCCACCCAAATGCAAGATTTGGCTACCCTTTCTCACACTGAGTAGTACCTTACTCCATGAGTAGCCCCACTTCCAACTTTATGGTGTTAAGATGCCTGGAACTGAATGCTGTATTGTATTCTCTTATATTCTCACCTTTGCTTTACAGAGACACACTAATGCCTCTTTGGTCCATGACGTTATGCCCAAAAATCCCAACTATTTGTGGGTTATTTTGATGCAATACTGCCCTTCAAGCTTGTCTTCTAATTTGATGTCCAACATCAATCACGGGTCTCTTGCAAAGTCTCCATCTTCCGTTAACAAATACAATTTTTCTATTGAAAAGTCCCTGTTGTAACAATTTGAAAGAGCTTACAGAATCAGTGAAAAATACATGGGGAAAGAAAGGATGTATTACAGATGTATTACAGATCAGAGAAAATAAACCCAGAGTAATTTCAATATCACAGAGGTTAGGATGGCGCAGCCAGGGAGGGGGTGAGGGGAGGGATGGGAGTGGGGAGACCCCACTCCAACCCCCTGCAGGGCTTCTCCCCACAGTCCCTTCATCTCGTTCAGAAAGCCCTCCCGTTTTACGGCAGAAGAAAAAGATTTTGCAATGATGGTGCAACAGAGCAAAGGGACTATATCAAGAGGAGGGGAAAAACACAGCATTAAAGAGGGGATGGAAGAATAAAAGAGCTCCTTTGCTGATCCACAGCTGAGCTGGGAAAAGCTCATAAAAGATAAATAATGCTGACATTACAAAGCTATGGCTAATTCATTTTCTACTTGTCACCACTTGGGATAATTGGCCTACACAACAAGCATGGGAAAAGCAGGTCGGCTTTTTTGCCTTCTTTTTTTCTTAGAGGTACAACTTGGATTAGACTGTGTGTTATACCACTGATAAAAATAAAGAGAACGATCCAAAACCTTCAATCTTTAATCCGGAGAGGTTGCGAATGAAAAGCTCAAGTGCCTGTGGATCAAGTGAGGCCTAGCTGTCTCTATGGTAACTAAGCCAGTGTTAGAGTGAGGCTTTACCTGGAAGCTTTGCAGATATGGGCCAGCTTGGCTCCGTTTGAAGTGCGCGTGTGGCTTGTAGGGGTGTAGTGTTGCCGACTCTCGCGATTTTATCAAGGTTCTTGCGATATTTGGTGTTTTTCATAAAGTTCCAGCTCCTGGATTCAGCTGATTATCTGAGACTCTCCACTTTCATTTATTTATTTTTTAAAAGCAAGTCTTTAGCCGTCATGATTGCGGCAAAACACTTGAAAATGTGACCCGAGTATACTCCAAAGACTCAAAGACAAATAAAAGCATTATTATTGCAGCAGTGCCTAAGAACCCTAGTCATGATCCAGGGTCCCCATTGTGCTAGAAACTGTACAAACAGAACAAAAAGACGATCCCTGCCTTAAATATCTTACAATTTAAGTATAAAATACGAGAGAAGAGGTGAATATAGACAGAGAGAGGGAAGAGCACAAGGAAACAATGAACCAATACTAGTCCTATAACTGATTACTTTTAAAAATCTATCACTTTTAAAAAGTCTCCTGCTTTTTAAGCTAATCTCCTGATCTGATTTTTTGCAGGCTGACTTGTGATGTTTCTGATGCTTGGAGTTGGTTGCACTGTTGGACGGCACCTGAATTTAGATACCCAGGGCATTCAGAGCTCTCTACGCGGAATAGGTTGACCAGATGTCCCGATTTTATAGGGACAGTCCCGATTTTGGGGGCTTTTTCTTATATAGGCTCCTATTACTCCCCACCTCCTGCCCCGATTTTTCACACTTGCTGTCTGGTCACCCTAACGCGGAAGGGGTTTCCATTTTATCTTTCAATGAAAGGTTTCCAGAGGAGACCACACAGCTTTCTTACCATCAGCCAGAAAAATGTGTCTCAGTCGTCAGAGAAATCTGCGGTTCATTTTACTCTGTTCATAACAAAAACATCCTCCCTTTAAGGGAAATCATCTTGTGATTGTGAGACACTGGTTAGAAATAGAGATGGCTTCAGCTGGAAGCTGAATCCCCTCTGATCTTACAACTTGTGGTAGTTTTGTCAAACTCAAGGCCCTAAGGGCAAACCTGCCTTTTTCAGGTGAGGGTCCAGGATGAAGTGGTGTCTGGATTTACTGCGAAAGTGTAGGATGCTGCCTAACAGGTGCTGGAACAATGTGTATAGTGCGGGTGCTGAGAGCCATTGAACCAAACAGTAAAGCCTGTATATGATGGAAACCACTTCAAGCCAGAGCACCCCCAGCACCTGTCCTGCCTAATCCACCAGGTGCCCATTGAGAGAGAGAGGTTCAGGTGAGGTTCTTGGAGAAGGAAGGGGCAACCTGCCCTTCCTTGGGTCAAAAAAAAGGAGAGGAATTTGCTGACCTCCAGACCCTCAATTACGGTGACCAGACAGCAAATGTGAAAAATCGGGACAGGGGTGGGGGCTAATAGGAGCCTATATAAGAAAAGGCCCAAAAATCGGGGCTGTCCCTATAAAATCGGGACATCTGGTCACCCTACCCTCAATAGGGAGCACAGTGGAGAAGCCTGCCACATGCTTTGCTTGAGACTGGCAGCAAGAGGGGCTGGAGACAGCAAGACTCTGAGTGAGAGAGAGAGAGAGAGAGAAGAGTCACCTCATCCTTTCCCATACAGAAGGGCATTCCCCTTCTTCCCCGCCCCCGAAAGGGCACCCCTCTCTCTCTCAGGTGCCATGCTTTCCTCCTTTCAATTTTGTCTGACAATTCACAACATTCTCTTTTTGCTGCTAGAAAATATACAGTAGTGCAGTGACTTCCAGCTGAGAGAAGCTCAGTGTGAGGGGACAGCTCCCTTCTGCAACACCTAGGAGAGAAGCTGCCTACAAGCCTGAGGCAGCTGGTTTGACTATCCAGTGTAGTAGTAACATGAGAAAGGCAAACGATGAGAATCGAGAAAGAACGGAGAAACTATGCTAATGGATTCAGTGCTTCTCCAGGGTTTTGCCACCCACTGGTAGACAACAGTAACACTGAGTAGTTTCCTCTTGAGTTAAGTCCATTTAAAGCACATGGGCCCGATCTTCCGTTGGTGTAAATCAGTGAAGCTCCATTGACTTCAATGGAGTAATTCTAATTTACATGAGCTGAGGATCTGGCCTACGATGTTTCCAATTACTTTGCAGTGGTGAATATACTCCTGGGCTCCTGCCACAACTCAAGAACGTGTTCTGCAGGGGAGGAACTGGCCAAGGCTCAATCTCTGTCTGCTCAAGTCATTCCATGCAACTCAGCCAGCCTGTCCTTTTGCCTCATGGGAGGAGAGTGCCTACCCGGGGATGCTCCTGGCTCTATTTAACATGTGAGCGCTGTACTTATGTGAACATCTCCTGCTCTGGCCATGTGTGTCAGGCAGACCTGGAGCTGCTGTTGATGCATTAGCAGGAGAGGAGAAGACCAGCTCTTTGCAGATGGGTGGCACTCACATGCCACCAGTGGGAGTGGACAGAGGTGAGGAAGAGAGGAGATAGATAGGGTCAGAACTGGGAGGGCCAACTAAAGAGGGAGGAACAAAATCCAAGTCTCTCTCCCATAAGGAGCAAACTCAAACGTCTGGCTGGAACTCAGCAGCTCTTTAAAAGAAAACACACACACAGTACTATAAAATATATATGGAATAAGAGCTGAACTGAAAAATCAATTAATTCCTTAATGATCAAACTGGAAAAAAATATTTTCATTTCAAACCAAAACTAACCAGGTGGTGAGAAAATCCTTATTAGACAGGAAAGTAACTTGTTAACAAATATTTCTTTTACCTGTAACCTTATGTTTCCAAATCCTTATATTGGAATCTTTACCTCGAGCTCTGTTAAATAAACTTCAATTTAAAAAAAAAATTTCAACAAACCTGTCCAAAGGTGTTGCACTAAGGAGAGTATTGAATTAAGATGAAACCAGTGAACTGGGGTGCGCTGCTTCCATGGAGACAGAGGATTGGTATGTAGGACGGGTGGCCAGAAAATAGGGAAGTGGGCAATCCAGTTTAACAAAGCAGGGTGTGTAAACTGCTTAGCTGCAGAGGGAAAGAGCCAGGCTCACAAAGCCTAGAGCAGAGCACCCTGTGTTGCCAGCCACCACTGTCTGGGAGACTTTCCCCTCATAGGGGACAGACAGGTCTCCCTCTTGCTATAAGCCCAGACACCTGAAAAGTGTCACAGTACTACTCTGTCAGGTTGATTTCTTCAAAAATAAAACCCACCACCTGACAGCTGTTTGAAGTTGCTCGGGAGTTTGGAATGTTCGTGTGGATTCATGGAAGATAGGCATGCAAAGTGTATGATAAATTCATTGCTCACATGGCTATATGTACATTATA
The DNA here is from genome assembly GCA_033296515.1 of Macrochelys suwanniensis. Lineage (NCBI taxonomy): Eukaryota > Metazoa > Chordata > Testudines > Chelydridae > Macrochelys > Macrochelys suwanniensis. Next base: position 336,215,069 of record CM065775.1, read on the forward strand.
TATGTATTCGCTCTCACACACACGCCCCTAGCTAGATATTCTAATCAAAGGGACAAAGCACTAGGGTTCTGGGTGAAGAACATGCCAACTTTGTAGCTCTTTGTCAGCATGCAATTACTCAGGCATTACACTGAGCTTTTGTTTTCCTCCAGCAAGCCACCTTCCCCCACACCCCGCTCTCAAATGCATGATTTCAGGGTTACACTCCCCTCCCCACCTCCTCGCCGTCTGCCCCCTTCCCCATTGGACAGATGAATTTGCCAGAACAATCCAGCCCTTGCCAAAGAAGCCGCTCAAAGCAGGCAGCTGGAGACCTCGGGGTAATTGATTGGACATGGAACATTACTGGTCCGCAAACATGGCTGCATAGAGAAAGTGGCCTCTTTGCGCGTCTGAGCACACATGAGTATGATTATGTTAATAAACTGCCCTTAACTGATCAGTCTGCTGCAAGGAAGACCAGGGGGGAGGGTGTGCTAGCCAGCAAGAAGTCATTGTGTCACCCCCTACAAAGAACATACACAAACAAGAAGTCCCAATGACACAGACCGAGTTTGGGACCATATTTCCATAGCATCAGTTTTCGGGCATTGGGCCAAATTCTTCTCTGGCATAAACCCATCTGAAGGCAAGGGAGTAACCCCTGGGATTAACTGGCCTACTGGGGAAGACATATTCACTTCAGTTCAGACTACAGGGCAGTATCATGCCAGCTGAGGCCCCAGCCTTCATGACTCAATGGGGATTAGTCTGGAAAACTGGCTAGATGCTTTCAAATGTAACCCTTCTGCCAGGATGAGTTGACAGCAGCAAGGGCCAGGTTCAGTACATAGGAGTTCCCTTCTCAACAATGCAATGCAAAACCGGCTCAAGCCCCCACCCAGTAACCTGGGAAAATCTTATACACACCCCTGGGCGCCTCAAAGAGGCAATACTTCCCCTCTCGCAAGCACAGAGCCTCAGTGTAACAGAAATCTTTAATAGCAGCAGGTAAACGATACCAGCCTTAAATTGGGAAAACACCGCAACTAGGATCTATAAGCCAAACTGTGAGCAAGACCCCCCCCAGCCAATTGGGCCATGCCCCGTCCCTTGGGTTCTTGAGTCCAGCAACCCAAACGTCACCCAAAGTCCCCAAAAGTCCACGAACCCAAAAGTCCAGTCCCAGAGTTCAAAAGTTCATCTGCAGGGTGCTACACGCCACCCGCCTGGGCAGCAATGGGAAGGGGCGGGGGGTAAGGGGCACCTTACGTGGCGTGAAGATGATTGCCTCACCCCTCCGTGGGGCTTCACTCTGCTCCGCCAGCCGTCTCACTGGCCGCTCTGCTCCGCCAGCTGTCCCGCAAGCCGCTACCGCTGTCCCCACGAACTGCTCTGTCCCACCAACAGCGCCGCTCCACCAGCCGTCCTGCAAGCTGCTCCAACTGCAACCACGAACTGCTCCGCTCTGCCAGCAGCACCACTCCGACTGTCCTCACGAACTGCTCTGCTTTGCCAGCAGCACCACACCATCAGCTGTCTTGCCAACTGCTCCACCAGCCACTTATCTTCAGGCTCCCCCACTACTTAACACAGTGCTCAGTGATTTCAGCTTAGTGATTTCAGCTCAGAAGGCTGTTAGCACTTTAGTGATTTCAGCTTGTAGTTTAGGGGAGCCCTAGTGCTCAGTTGCACTATTAGCCCAGAGTGATTTCAATTCAGCAGTCTGAAACCAGACTCTCAAGGAACTCAACATTAGCTCTGATATTCCACAGTGGAGAGAGGCAGAGATGCTGCAATTGGTGTCTCAGACCCTCACAAGGGTCCTACACCACCAGGTATTATGCTTGATCTTAGCCAAAGGCCAAGAAGCAATCCCCTGTCCCCAGCCTCTCTCAATTCACTGGGCTTTGGAACCCATGTCCCTTGGCTGGCGAGTGTTGTTTAGTTCATGGCAAGTTCCCCTTTAACATGACAAAAGGCCAAGTACAGTTCCACTGGCCATGATTTACATAAGCAGTATAACAGTTTATTCTTCCTGCCCCAGTAACAGAAATTCCTGCCCCAATACAGCAAACTGAGGATCCTACAGCAGCCCAAAATGCCCATTTGGGCCACTATGGTTCGTACCAGGCAGGGTGGGTGTGCCTATGCAAATTGGATCAGCCCCTGGAGTGCTTTGCCATGACTCACCACCAGATGTCAGGGTGGAGCTCATCCTGACTCTGCTTACACAAATATTTTACCTGAAGTAACTTACTGTTTTTACTCAAGAAATAACAGTAACAACTTACATTTCAGACAGTCTTTTACATTTCTATAGAGACTTTTATCTCAAAGTTGTTTAGCAAGTACGGTAATCAAAATGACTTCTCCTCCACTGCTGAAATGCAGCCACCTCTGGCCTGGAACGTTGAACAGCGCACAGCAATGCTACACAATAGTTTAGGACAGAAAACAAAGAATATTTTATCCAGTTCAAAGTGGGAATCTCTGCCCCTCCCTTGCCCCTGCAACATGGTGCTGGCCTAGAAGAACGCTGCTCCAGAATACAACTGATATTGCATCCTTATATATATATATATATATTCCTATCTTGGTCACATTACATCTGCCAAACTCAATTCATGGAAAAGGGTTAGATTTCTACCCAAAAAATCTAACTTTTGGTTAGCATGATCAGCAGTGGTCTCAGCACACCAGCAGCTTAATCGTTGTCAAAATTTTGGCGGCATCACAGCAAAGAAGTGTTTTATGGAGGGATTTGAATGAGGATAATGCTTTGGTTTTGTAAAGTTTACGGGAGCTTCTCCAAAGCATGCAGGGCAGCATGGGAGAAAACAAAAAAGGTGATGTTTGAAAATTGAACAAGTGGGCCATGGAAGCTGGCATCGTGGGTCAATTGGAGGCTGGAGTCTATCTTTCAATACTGAATGAAAGATGATAGGTAGTGTGGGGATAGGCTGAGAAGGGTCTTGAAAGTGAAGACAAGAAACTTAAGTTTCATGAGATCTTGAAGGAGGAGCCAGCAGAAGGATGCAAAGAGGAGGTCAAAGTGATGGGCTAGGAGAATGATCTTTACAGCAGAATTCTCAATGGATATGAGCAACGCAAGGTTGCATTTCTCAAGGCCAGAGAAAAGGCTGTTGCAGTAATCAAGACACAGGATGATGAGAGCCAGGAGGAGAGTTTTAGCTGGATGGATGGATAGGAAAGGCCGTATTTTAGTGATGTTACACAGCCTGGAGGTGATGCAGAGCAGCGGACATAGACTAGAGAGGTGTCCAAATCAAGGATGATGCCCAGGTTATGGGCCTGAATGGAGGCAGCATGGTGAGGTTGTCCACAGTGACCAAGAAAGAAGGTGATGGAGAGAACCTGAGGTGCAGGGATTGGAAGGGGGAAGGGCAATTAAGAGCTCTCTTTTATCCATGTTGAGCTTGTGCTGACGGCAAGGCATCCACAAGGACATATCAGAGAAAGACTTAGACAATCTGTCTGTCTGTAGCATCACTGTGGGGAACCCCACGCTGGGAAGCCTTTACCACTATCATCAAAACAAGCAACAGCAGAGAAGGGACAACCTTCTGACGTATTTCTTTTTCCCTCCATGCTTTAAAAAATCTTCACTGGCTAAAAAGGAAAGAAAGCATGTACAGACCAGTTAGAAAATAAAAGGGGGGCAATTCCCTCATATTAAGCCTGTTATTAGGCTCAGAATCAAATTAAACTACAGGGCTTTTCACTAGCAGAGTGCTATTTTAAGGCTTATTAGACTATATTAGGATTGGCATAAATTTCCACTGACATAATATAGGCCTTTAATTGGATTTAAGGGCGAGGAGGCTGCATTAAACTAAAATCAGCCCTCGCAGGGGGAAATTCGGTATTCTCCTCACAGCTCCTCTGCTTTCCCTTGGCACGAATCCCAAGCAGTCAACCAGGCTGGGTAACCCATTCAGAACCAGATGTAATTGCTTATACTCCTCTAAATCAGGCAGATAAGCAATCTGGCTGCCAAAACTATAACACACACACCATTGCTCATTAGCAAAAGATGTACTGCCCTGGCCAGTGCTCCAGTTCACATGCGAATCTGGAGAAATGGTATTTTCTTGGACGCAAACCGAGCGCTGGAGGAGAATTCGTGTTAAGTATTCGCTTGTGGAAGGTTACAATCACAGAGTCTCAAAGCCAACGCCTCAACCTTCAATGGTCTGGTAGTACCAGAGCTATGGCTAATAATCAAAACATAATTCCTCATCTGCTTGTAATGTGGTTTGGGGGGCTTCTATATTACCTGACTCCTTCAACCATCTTCTGACTAGAAATATACAAATCTCAGGAGGCTCGGAGGTCAGTTCTGCTCAGAGAAGCACCCTGTCGGTTGGAACAACAGCCAAACAATCTCTTCACCCCAAGGACTTCGGCAATACGGATCAAACTCCAGCCAGTTGTGTTAGCACAGCATGCACGATGTGCCGTCTAGACAAACAATCACATTTAGGCTAGGAAGTCACAAGATCATAATCTCAGGTGGACTTCAGTGCTTCCTGCTTCCCAGAGAACAAAAAAAACCTTTCACATTGTTTTGGCATTTTTCCAGTCTCAACAAAATGAGCACGAGCAATATTTAGACTGAGAAAATAGTTTAACACAAAGATGCCCACAGACTGATAAACAACACTAAAAAAGTAAGTGAACCAAACATTGTGTGTCTCCATAAAGGTTCAGCTCAATACAGGCAAGAACTGGGTGATCACTCATCCTGTATTTTAAGGGATTTCTTTTATCTAGCACCTAAATTCCCACCACTGGCTTCCAGTAATAAGGAGCTATTAAGAGATTTTTTAATCTTTGTACAAGCAACAGTCATGAAGATGCTCATTCCCTGTAATACAAAGGTATGGTTTTGTACCAGGCATACAAGACCATGGGCTAGTGTCCCCTTAGTAATAAGTTTTGTCCCATATTTGTCATACACTTGCAATACTGGCCATTCCGGGTTAGAACACTTCACTGGGTGCTGGATGGAGCCTGAAGAACCTGGCCTCTCACTCGATATGCAATGGTGTTTCAGACAGAGTAATCCTAATAAGTGACTGCACATGGTATAGCTCTGCTCCCAAATCACTCTGAATAACTGCAGTGACTCCACTTACAGTTCCATGCCTCGGGGCAGAGAACCCCAATATGAGCTGATCTAACTCTCCTCCTCTTCAGCCCAGCTCCTCTGGAACTCTGCTGACCACCGTGCATCTCTTCACCTCTAAACTTCCCCCATCCTCCCCATTTCCCCCAGCCACACGTGGTCATCATTAATGGAACACTGAGAAAGCAATGAATTTGCAGCAGCATCCACTACCCCCAGCGGCAAGTTCAAAGGATGCTGCTGTATGGGATTTAATGGTTCCAGGAAAGTGGCTCACAGCAGAAATATTGCTGCAGTATTTCAAGTGTGTGTGTGTGCATGTGTGTGAGATCTGATGTGTCACTGCTCTGCAGCTGCTTCTTATTAGCTCAAGCACTGAACTGCTGGGGATGGTGATTTTTCTTTCAATGAGACAAACTTTGTTCCTTTTGTATCGATTGCTTCAAGATGTAGCTCAGAAGTGCAGACATACCGAACGGGGCTGATGGATCCAAGGGGGAAAAATGCTCTAGCACAGCTCCATGGTTTCCTATGCTATATTCCTACAGACACATCCCAAGTGGGTGAAATGGGATGGCATGGCTAGAAGTTGAGGGGAAGCTACTGGATTCAACCCTATCAAAGTATTTTGGTAGCTCCCATCACTGTAGGGATGGCACAAATGCCAGTGCAACAGTCAAAAGGTGTTAACACAGGCTAGGCAAATTAGTATGGCTACAACATGAAGTGATGTGAATCTTCACCCAGAACGTAACTGAATACAAAACAAATTGGATCACATTAATGCACAGCTAAATGGGAGTATCAATAGGGAGAGAAGACCAACAAGGCAGTTAGTCAGAGGCAAGAAGCATTAGTGAGTCTCAGGAGAGCTACTGGTTTTATGGACTGCAAGTCAAATCTATGTACACAAACACACAAATACAGACCTATATGTATACACAGACTCAGGTCCAGATCCTCAGCTGCCATAAGTCAGTGCCACTCCATTGACATCAATGGAATAACGTTGATTTGCACCAGCCGAGGCCCACAGTGTACAGAATAGAGTACAAGCAACATTATGGCTGTAAATCTTGTTGAATGGTCCAAGTTCATCTATTTTCACTAGTTCTAGGAATCTCTCTTTTCTCCGGTGCCAACTGAGACAGGTGAGCTTGTGCTGAACATCGAGGATGCTGCGGAAGTTTCCCTGACAACTGCAGCCACACAGATGAGAGATTTTAGAAAACCCAACTGATGGACCTGGGTTTGCTTTTTTTAAGTCATCCATGTACCAAGAAGTAACTGTACTAGCAGACACATCGTTACTGAGAGAAATAATCACAAAGCTGCTGTTATATCTCCTTCTGCCTTAGACTCGGATGGTTCACCAGCCATGTGAGTTAGCATGAGAAGGAAACATGCTTGATGATAAAAATAAAGATCCAGCCTGAATATTCACATAGGACTTGAACCAAGTCTAAGCAGAACCTTTGTGGGGAGCAGGGGATTTACTTTAAACTCCCCACATGGCCCTACACATTCTGGTGCCAGATGGGACTCAAATGCTAAAATACTGGGGAAATATTGCCCTCGTAATATTTCTGAATCAGCCATGGGCAGGAAATATCTATAGAGAGGGATTTTCCATGCTCTAAAGTTGGGCCACACATTCAAACTTTCGGTTGCTTAACCAAACTACATTTCCTAAATGTTCAGGCTTTGCCCATCACTAGATAGTTCCAGCTAAGTTAGGACGGCTCAGATCCTGCTAGAAGCTTAAACCAAGAAGGAGCAAATCTTGTGACATGACAAGACCAACAATTCTCTTTACAGATACCCTCAAAATTTACTCTCTCTCCTCTTTGGCCTTTGAATAGGATTGCCCATCTAACATTAATACCTTTCTGGGCACCATTTTTGCACCAGCTGATTTTGTTCTAGGAGATATTACAAGGAATAAGGGATTGAATTTTAAAAAGGAGAGAAATGTAGGCTGGGTATACGTTTCCTGATGGTGATATCTATTAGTCTGTGGAATGATCTCTCAACAGAAGCAGACCCATTGCTTGGGACATTTAAAGTTAAACTGGACAAAGCACTTGGGAATCTATTAGGGGGAACTTGCCCCAGCCCCTGGAGAATGGACAAAATCTCATAAGACTTTTCTGTCTTGGATTTCTCTGCTCCTCTGATTACTCTGTGTTTATATCATTTGCATTTGAATTTGCTTTTATCCAACCCCTGATGCCGAACTGTGTAGGCAGGCAATTCAGGATCTGCTGTGTTTATGTAACTGTAAACTAGGTTTTTAGCAGTTTAATTAGTAATATTAATAATGTCACCTAAATTTAATTATACCAATTATAACACAGTAAATATTGCTTACTGGATTACAAGTAGCCATAATAAAACATGAACTTTCATGCTCGGTCAAACTTTCAAAACATATTATTTTAAAAAGGGGGAAAAGCAGTTTATCTTTCATATACCGGTGGCTCTTTTGATCTCAAAGATAGATAATTATTACAAATACATATTTGCAAGTGGGAGACTTTCCCATATGATGCATCATCTCCTCTCCCTGGCTTTGTTCCTGCAAGTTGAGATGGAGTTGCCCATTCCAGCCAAGTGGAAAATGTCTTTGTGATGTCACTGACAGGTGATGATGAGCTATTCTCATTCACAGAAGAAGAAGAGGAGGAAGAGAAAGAGGTAGTCACACTGTAAGAGAGAAAGGCTAGGCTTACACCCTGCTGTTTACAAACTGTTTGGCTCCTCTGAGGAATGACAGCTTCATAGGCATACAAGAAAGACCTATTTGGTCAGATAAGATAGGACTTCCATAAGTGCTCGGCATTGGCCTAACTGGTCCCATTGAAACTGATAGATGGAAACAGATTTAGGCCAATCAGAGCTATTGAAAGTCCCACCACTAGTCCATCCCCTTCTGCTTGTGCAGCATCATTCTATGCCACGCCCTACATCCAGAGGCGTGACATGTTGGGTGGGGTTGTCTGGACCTGCCCACCATGGATATGCACTCTCTCTGATTTTCATCTGAACAATTTCCTTTTCATTAGCTCTCATAAAAAGGTCCCAAATTAACATCTATGGAGCCTGAAGCCCTTTCTTATTCCACATAATAATACAGGTCCGATATGGGCAAATTTCCTCTATATTGCTCGACCAATGAAACCCTAACTTAGAAGAGCCGCTTCTAAGGGCAAAAGGGCACGTCAGACACCAGTGTCCACTCAGTCTCTGGGCTCTCTGCTGAGACTATCCAGACCACCACCTCCTCCATGTCACTTCACTACTTCCCGCCATCTCAGCTCTTCAGAGCCTCTCACACTATTGTGTGCATCTGGGGACATTCTGATGGCTGCTCAGTGGCCAATATGAAACAAATTGGTGGATCTCAGCCCATTTCTTAGAGGGAAGGTGCCTAAATCAAAAAAGCCACCATCCCAGTCGGCGCCCTGTTGGCTGTGTCAGCAGACTAGTCAAGGAACTATCCTTTCAACCCCTCTTTTACACATCTTCCTTCTGTTTATTTTTCTCTGCCTTACTGGGTATTCTGATTTTGCCTGTGCAAAGGTGCGTGTGGAGTGAGGAATGAGAGGGTAGGGAAGAATAGGGAGAGAATGTGTCTCTATCCACAGCTTCACAGCATAATTTACAAGAAGGGGCAACTTACAATAAATAACCCAAAGCTCCTGGGAACAGTGACCTAATCAAGATGTATAATTGCATGTCTTATCTAAATGAAAGCATCATTTCAGAAATGGTAATGTGCATCACCGTGGATTCAATTGCTATAGAGTTCAGCAGTGAAGGGTAATTATAATGTTTAACAAATATATTCCCTTTGGGGGCCTGCAGTTAAAGATACCATGTCGCTTCTTCCTACTGCAACCTCCTACTAAATTACCAAACATTCCAAAATATCTCCCTGCTCGCAGGCGTCTCATGGACCTTCCGAGTTAGAACCCTGTTGCCCTTTACAGTCCAGAGCACTGCTCTCTGAACTAGTCTTCAGGAAGCCAAGAGGTGCCGATCACACACAGTGCTTACAAATACGTGAGAAATAAGCTAAACAAGAGGGTAGAAATTAGAGATAGAAAAGAGCATTGGGTCAAGTCCAGCTCCCTGCTAGACTAGCATGGTTCCTTATAGTGCATGCTCTACTGTTTTGCCCAGTCTAGTTTTAAATAAATCCAAAGATAATGTTCCATATATTAATAGATCTCATAGTCTGGAAGTTTTGAGATGATTCTTAAAATTCCCCTTTCTTAATTTCATCCCATCTCTCCCTCTTAGTTACACCTACTGGAATAATTCACATCCCTCTGTGCTGTGTATGCCCTTTAAATATGTGTAGATTGTTACCATGAATACTTGATACATTATGGACATAGCATTATGATGTATAATTGCATGCATCATGACACCTCTATACGGCCCATAGCACAGATGCCTCCATCACAACTGGCCCCCTGGTGGACAGTCACAGCAGACAGGACCAACGGAGGCCCCATCGTGCCTGCTGTGGTGAAGTTGTGGACATTTGTCCACTAGGAACTGGACTGAGACCATAAAACTACAGAACACAAGAACACAGGACTGGAAGGGACCTTCTGGGTCACTGAGTCCAGTCCCTGCTATTGCAGGCAACCCTGTCATCTATTTATCAAGCTCCATCTTGAAACCAGTTAGCTGTCTTGCCTCAACCACTCCCACGGGGAGGCTATTCCACAACCTCACTCCTCTAATGGGAAGAAACCTTCTAATTTCCAGCCTAAACTTATTCATGGACACTTTATACCCATTTGTTCTTGTCCCACCATTGCTCTTTAGCTTGAATAGCTCTTCTCCCTCCGTGGTGTTTACTCCCCTGCTCCCATACATATTTATAGAGAGCAATCATAACCCCTCCCAGCCTTCATTTTGCTAGGCTAAACAAGCCAGGCTCTTCGTCTCCTCTCATAAGATCAGCTCTCCATTCCCTTGATCATCCTAGTAGCCTTTCTTTGCACCTGCTCCAGTTTGAATTCACCCCACAAAGCTACGAGCACATGTTCACCAGCCAGTAGCAATTTCTGGTCACTCCTGGGCAAGGTGAGATTGGAAAGGTGAACGGCACTGTATCCTGGTGACAATACTTTGAGTCATCCAGACTCCAAACTCACTTCCTAGTTCATCCCACTCAGCCTGGAGACCATGCCCCATTCCTCCACTGGGAATCCCTAATAAAAGATCTTGCAGACACTCTGCCCCGGTCACCCTCAGCTCACCCCAGTACTCTCATGTCAAGAACTACAACAAATCACAGTAGCTCATGATACTGTGGCAGGGCCATGGTCTCACTGTGATGGGAATAGAGATCAACTCAGGTCACTGCTGTAAGTACTGGACGTGCTTTCAGGGAGAATTTTTATTCTGATTTATTTATTTATTGCTAGGAATGATGGATGGATTCAACAGAGAAGACAATCTAGTTTAGAGACAGACCTGTCAGCTGCAAAATAGCTGATCCCACTTTGGGTTATTTGCTAGGAAAACAAAATTGAGCTAGCCCTGTCTTCCGAGAATCTTTTAAAATCAACATTAATAAAAAGAAAAGAAGAGGGGGAGAGAGATAGAGTGGGGGATTCGGTTAAATGAATCACTTCTGTGTTGTCTCCAACACCCTGATTAAAGCCATGGTAAAGAAGGCTGAACACAATTTTGTTTGCTGCAGCCTTTCCTAATGCGTTCTATTATATCTAAAGTTTTATTTTTTCTTCTTTTGATCTGTGAAAGTAAAGCAGCAATGGAGGGGAGGAGGAGCTCAGAGAAATTGACACAAATCTTGTTTTCTTCCTTTCTCTTCACTCACATCAATAACTCAATTGGATCAGAAGTGAAGCTCGAGCAGAAATGAACCTTATGTGATTGCCAAATGAAAAGCAGAAGGTGTATTGGAAAAGCGATATTGCCAATAAAGTTAAATTACTGGACAGACAGCCTTCCCCTCCCCAACATTAGAGTCAGAATGTTCTGAAGATTGGTATAAACTTTATCTGCTTGTAATAACTACACGATGTAATCTTCTGCCCCTTTAAGGAGCCCTGTAGCTTCACCTATTGGAGAGGAACCAAGAGCTGCTATAGGACAGTAAAGAGAGTTAAGCAGAATAGGAAGCTGTGTGGTTTCTAGGAGAGAGAGGGCATAGTACTGGCAACCAGAGCACCTGGGTTATATTCCCAGCTCTGCCACTGACTGACTACATGATGTTGGTCAAGTCACTTAGCCCTCTGCCTCTGTTTCCCTATCTGCAAAGTGGGGATAATGATACTCGCCCTTCTTTGTTAAGTCCTTTGCGATCAACATATGGTAAGTGCTCAGTTTTGTGCACTGAAATTTCAAACATGGACAGCATTGGCCTAACTCCCATCGAAGTCAATGATCAAACTTCCACTCTCTCCAATGGGAGCAGCATTGCGAGCTTTCGAAAACCCCGCCCTATGTTCTCATCAGACTCCAGAGATGGCTGGCAGGAGGCTCAGACCTTTTCACGGAGCTTGTCTTATACAAAGCTTGGACGTCTGTTGGAACTCTAAAGGCTCTGTAGGGGAAGGAGGCCTGTATGAGCTTGGTTGGACCAGGTATCACGTGAACAGGTATAATGTAAGGGCAGGGCAGAAACTGATGAGCAGAGGCAGAGTACAGGGGATTCCGATCTTGCCTTGCAGAGACACTGTTGCAATCTGTTTCTGCCTGAAAGCAGGAGTAAGGCCTCAAGAAGGAAGCACAAAGCTAAATACCTTATGAGCATAAGGAGAAGCCTATATAGCATAAGACCCATTCATTCTCCACCCATGCCCCATCCCTTTTTAACCAAGCCTACTTTGAGGAAGGGAGTAGGTGGGCGGAAACCACAAGACTCATTGCAGAGGACTATGCCTTGCACTTCATGCTATTTGCCCACCCAGGCATCCTCCACACGTACACTAGATCACAACCACACTGTTCTCCGCAGCATCAAGGTCCAAACAGGGAATTCGCAAGGCAATTACACGTTTGTCTTTGCATGATCCAAGGTCTCACACACTGGCCAGACACCTCGGAGGAGCAGGGCATCCTCTTCTTTTCCTTTGCTAGCGAGCCATAGCATAGATTAGCTGGACCAAAGGCTGCCCCAGCAGCACTCCTGCAGGCCTACAGTTTGCAAATGGTGATGTTATGCACGCTGTGTGGCTGGGGCCCGTGCACTGTTTGGGCTTGGAATCAAAAGCACAGGAGTGAAGGGGGGGAAAAGGCTTATTAAGCAGTGATTTTTCACTTCGGGAGTGTGTGCCATCGGATGCTGCCTGAGCAGAGTCTGTGTGTGGGTTGAGGGTATGGGAGGAAGGCAGCAGGAGGAATTCATTAGCATTTTGGTTGTTACATATTTATGTTCAGAAACAAACAGGAGCCAATGAGAAGCTCTGGAATGCTTTGAGGGATGCAAGGAGGGTCAATAAAGACTGGGGCAATCAACTGCACGATGAAATGAGTTTTTTGGCTACTTCTGGAGTTATGCATGATAAGAAAATAAGAGAAGGAGCAAAAAAAAATCTCAGTCATCAGGGCACCAGTTCACCACAGCAGAGATCAAGAAGGAATTCTTACTGCACAGCTGACGAGGCGCATTCTGGAGATTTTACACTGTCATCTGATGCTTCAGACAAGGCTGATGCCAGACTAGATAGACTAATGGGGTCTGATCCACTATGATAAATTCTAGGTTACTACTGAGTAAGGACCATCAGTTAGAGTCAGGTGGGCATACCCAACATGGGCAATTTTGTGAGCGGAATGGACACTGATGGACTTTGGTCTCTCTTCTAAGTTGCTCTAGCATACGCTGTCTCAGTGGGGGCATGTGCACATTTGCCCTATCCTGGTTGGAATGCTTAGCTGTAAGTCTAATGTCTGTCTGTAGCCAATGAAGGAGATAAAACCTAATGCTTCTATCGCTAATAGAGAATAGCTCTTTCAGCTCGGATAGCCTAGAACAATGGGGACCCAGACTCAGTTAGGGTCTCTAGCTACTGCCACAATACAAATAAAAAAAATAAGGTGCATTTGGAGCAGATCAGGAGCAGAAAAGCCTAAGTAAGTTCCATTTCCCCTCAAAAGTGTGAACTCCATGTTGCCATACTGTGCAGTGCAGAACAACTGATGAGCGTAAGATCTACAGACCAACTGAATTCTTACAAACCAGGTGGCACTTACTTGGCAGAGCCCAGCAAGGAAGAAAATGCAGAATGAGTTCAAACCCAAAACACAAGGGCCATCGATACTTCCGGAAGAACACGACAATTTCTCTTTCTTCTCTTTTTTCTTTTCTCTTGAAACACAGTTCATATTACCCTTCAGATGCTCAGAACTGCATCAGCAACCTTTGATGTCATTCAGCTAACTTAGAAAGTCTGCTGGGCCGTCTTTAAAAATAAAAGATTGTAGACGGTTTTGTTATTAATTGCTTTGGCTTCTTAACAGTTGCATTAAATATCTAGGCATCCACATGGAATTGAGGGGAGGGGACAAATCACAGTAGCATAAAGGAAAGGAAACTGGGGAAATGTGAGACTTTCATGTGAGATAAGACGCTCGTAACACTGGTATAATATCCCCCCTGCAGTCAGGAGGGCTCCTGGTTTTAATAAAATCTCATTTTTCTTAAATTTTCCCATGTGGTCGATGTAATATATGAGGAGTTTAATGTAGGCAGGATAGGATCGAAACTCAGGTGGTCGGGAGGACCCTTCGGAACAGCTGGGGTGCATTGTTGAGCCACAGATTGGGGAATATAAATAGTGCCGGAAAGTACTTTTTTTCCCTTTCCAGAATCAGAAAATAAACGACAGTGTCTGATAACTGATCCAGCCAGCCAGCCCAATCAAAGAGAGACATGGCTCCAGCACGGGATCAGCTTTTGGGACTGGAGGGGGAAATCAATACTTGCTTTTCTTTAAAGTAACAAAAATAAAATAAAATCAATGTTCCAAGATAGTAAGACTTGCTATTTTTTTCCCCAGGGCATCTGCCTTTGAAAGCCACCATAGGGGTTCTCAAACGAGGGGCCGTGACCCTTTAGGGGGTCATGAGATTCCTACATGGGGGTTAGAGCCACCAGCCTCCACCCCGAAGCCCCACTTCACCTCCAGCATTTATAATAGTGTTAAATATTTTTTAAAAAATGTTTTTTCATTTATAACGGGGGTCGCACTCAGAGGCTTGCTGCGTGAAAGGGGCCACCAATACAAAAGTTTGAGAACCATCCATGCAGAACTCCTTGAGGTGCCCCTTAGGACAGGGACATTGTATTCAGTAGGAGCACTGATCCTGATGAATTCATTTTTGTTGTCACATACAATCCCATAAGTGGACTTCACTTACAGTTCTGCGGGTGATCCACTGTCATTTAGCATCAGTCAACCACCTCTTCAGAAAGAAACATTAGTGGCATGGGTAGAATTTCAATACAGAAACATTCTCTACAATAGCTCCAGTCAAGAGTGGGCAGTTTCTTTTTTAATTAAAAGTTAGGTACCAAAATGTAAGCTTCAGAAATGCACTAATTAAGTAGCACTTCCATGGCTGCTGTAGCATGGAAGGAAATTCTTTGCTCTGACTGTAACAGCGCAGACTAGCTAATTCATTGCTTCCAAAGCAACATTGTTTTTGCCTACCTAATTCCCCCACCTATTTTAAGGGCTACCTGGCAGGAGGAGCTAGGCTGCTGCTGCAGACAGGAAATTACAGGGGGTCAATGGTCTAATGCAGGCAGTTAAATGTCGGATGATCGTACATCCCATTTTGGATACGACAGTCCCTTTTTAAAGCCCTGTCCCGGCTGCCCCGGCTTTTTTGGCAAAAGTGGGCATTTGTCCCATTTGCTCTTACTCCGCACGGGGCGGGGAGGAGGAGGAGACAGGGCTCGGTTGGGGGGCAGGCATGGCTTGGGCGAGCAGCAACGCTAGCCCCATGCGGGGAAAGGGGACAGGGCTTGGGCCAGCCCCACGCGGTGTCCCGTTTTCCCTTTGGGAAATATGGTCCCCCTGGTTAAATGGTACATAATGGCTATGTGAAGCCCAGCTGGGCACTAGTTTAACAATGTCCTGCCATGGCTATTGGCCCCTAATCATGAGATCTCACAGCAAGGTATAACCAAGATTAGTTGACATGATGCTGAACATGGCTTGCTGCAGTCTGCAGGCATGGTCAGCATTGTTTCAGCTAATCTGACTCCTTACAATCATGGCTCAAGACAATCTGATTTCCTGGTTGAAGGGCCTAGTCCTGCTTCCTTGGGGTCAATGGGAGTTTGGAGTGTGTGAGGGCTGCGGGATCAGGTCCACAGTATTGATAAAAAATAGCGTCCAAATGGATTTAATTAGAAGACAAAGGAGGTTATTTGGTGTGGCCAAAAAGAAGAATGCCAAACATTCGGCACTTCTCTAGCACACTTCCTCTGAGCATCCCGAAGCATTAGACAAACTTGAGTGAATTTAGCCTCAGCCCGCAACACAGGTAAAGCATTATTAGCCTAATTCTACAGATAGGTAAGATGAGGCACAGGAGCAGTAATGACAAACCCAAGGTCACAGAGCTAGTCATTGGCAGAGCCAGGGGTAGGACTTGGGAGTCCTGACTCCTAGTTTTGTGCTTCAGCTAATATTTGTAGTGCAGTAGCACCTAGAGGCTTCCTTTGTGCTGGGCTCAGTACACGCATAGAGGCTCTGGCTACACTACAGAGCTTACAACTGTGCGCTGGTGCAGACACTCTCAGCCAGGGGTCTCCAAACTTTATGAGACGAGGGCCACATTAGATTTTTGAAGGGGCTTCGCGGGCGGAAGCAACAGTGAAAGAAATGAAATATATGCAAATATATGCAAAATTGTTTTAAAAAAAACCAACACTACGCTACTCTGTCAGTGTGCCATTAAATTCTAAATCAGGTATAAAAGTTAATCAAAACAGGTACTGTGAAATCACACAAAATATTTGTCAATACATTAAAAATCACATTCACATATTCAAAAATAAAGAAATATTATTTTAGGATTAATGAGAAGTATGGTACTGATGTTTTTCTGACAAAACTGGCTCCCCTTTTTGGGGGGACACTGGCTCCCAGGGGCACTCACCCCTCTGCACAGCTCAGCTGTGCTGCAGCCCTGCGTGAGCTGCTGCTGGCGGCCCCTCCCCCTGCCTGCTCCGCGTGCCTACTCAGTTGTTCGCTTCTCTGGTTGGTTGGAGGGGCGGACAAATGGAAGCCCCGGGCCGGATCCGGCCCGCGGGCCGTAGTTTGGAGACCCCTGCTCTAAGCCAATGGGAGAGAGCTCTGCCGTCAACTTAATTACTCCAGCCCCCGCGAGCCGTGGTAGCTATGTCGGCCGGAGAAGCTCTCCCACTGACATAGTGCTGTCCACACCAGTGCTTAGATCGGTGTAACTTATGTCTTATTCACACCCTTGAATAAACCCTTATTCACACCTCCGAGAAACATACCGACATAAGCTGCAGCGTGTACATAGCCATAGAGAGCAAGACTTTAAAATCAAACTAGACAAGACAGACAAAGGGTGGGATTATTAACCCCATTTTACAGATGGGGAACTGATGCACAGAGAGATTAAAGGCCCCAATTGCAGATGCTCTGCTCTTGTGGAGACATATGCATCAGTGCACAATGCTGCCATTCTGACTTGGAAATGGTTTACACCCCATTTTGCGCTGGTGTAGGCTCATAATGAATGGGGCCCTGTGGGACTTGCCCAACATCACAAAGTAGTTTATAGCAGAGCTGGGAATTGAACCCAGATCCCCTGAGTCTCGGCTCAAGACTATTGCCTTTCCTTAAGAATTAGAAACACTCCCTCCCTAATCCACACTGATTAAAGATCTGCTTCCTTTCCAGTCCTCTGATTTTAAAAGGACCCACACAACCTTATCGGACAAAGAAAACAAAAAACAACAACCCTTTTTTCCATTTCTGAGATTGAGAGAGACAATGGGTATCCCTATCCCACAGTATCACATCAATTAAGCTGCTGAATCAACTCATTCAGACTCTGCTCTGGTTTCAAAATACCTTTGGAAAAAAGAAAGGCTTTTTGTAATGAACACCTTTCCAAACTGAAGTGAAAATGGAGATTTTAACCAAAAAGGCTTTAAGCAAGACGCAAACTCATAAAGAGCCAAAATTGCAGCTGTTAAGACTTAAACCAAGGAGGCAATTCCTTTTGAGATACAATGTTCCAAGGGTCTTGATCAATCTCAGATAACACTGAACCCCAGGAGGAAAAATTAGCAACAACTGGTCAACTGATCTCCCAATCTAGTGGAGGAGTAAGGACTAATCTCCTTTAATCTAATTCAATGGACTCCATTTAACATCTCCTGCCCTTTCAGACTTCATAGGGGAATAGCCAGGGATGACATGAACTCTCTTCCTCTCTGATTCAGCAGTTGTTCAAGCAGACCGTGCAACTGCAAAAAGCTTAATGAGTTGCCATCTAGCTCCTTTTCATTCATCACCATCCAAGATATCACCAAAACTAAAGCGAACCCCTTGTAAATAGCATTCTGATCAGCAAAGGCTTGCTTTCCCTTGTCACACCATACCGCAGCCTGCTCCATGCCTTCCTTACTGAGAGCTAATCACACCGCTTGCTTTGAGAGGGAAGTGTGGAATACAGCCTGCCGCAGGGTTTGTTTAAAAAGTAACTCATCCTGCCTGTGTGCTCGCTCTTCATCAAACATGAATCTCAACAAAACCTCACTTCCCACATTCATGAATTTTGAAACAGATTTTTTCTTTCCTCCTCCTTTTCCTCCCCCTTCCTCAGGGATTCCTGGAGGGGGAATGGAAGGCTCCATTTCCTGCTGCACCCAGGTTGGCCCTGGGTAAAAGCTATGGGCTCAATTCCCCATTGCCTTGTACCTTGTGTCCTCGTTGACTTGTGTACAAAGTGATTGTAAAATGGTACGAGATCACGACGGTAGCATAACAAGCCCCCGCCATGGGTTGTCAGTGGGGTTTGAACATGTGATCATCAGCACTGAGGGTATGTCTATTCTTAGAGTTGGGGGTGTTGTATCTACTTTGAGGAGAAATACCCATGTTAGCTCTGATTGAGCGAGCCTGCTAAAAATAGAGTGTAGTCATGGTGATGTGACTGGCAGGAGAGGCTAGCTACTAAGGGTGCCAGCCCTCCAGGATTGGCCTGGAGTCTCCAGGAATTAAAGATTCATCTTTAATTAAAGATTATGTCATGCGATGAAACCTCCAGGAATATGTCCAACCAAAATTGGGAACCCTGCTAGCTACCCTAGGCCTTGGATGGGTATATATTCTGGGCCATACTGCTGTGGCTACACTCTCTTTTTAGCATGCTAGCTCGATCAGAGCTAGGGCAGGTATGTCTTCTCTAGCTGGGAATCACACCCTTAGCTCAAAGTGTAGCAATGCTTCGTGGGGAGGGATAGCTCAGTGGTTTGAGCATTGGCCTGCTAAACCCAGGGTTGTGAGTTCAATCCTTGAGGGGGCCATTTAGGGATCTGGGGCAAAAATCTGTTAGGGGACAGTACTTGGTCCTGCTAGTGAAGGCAGGGGACTAGACTCAATGACCTTTCAAGGTTCTTCCAGTTCTAGGAGATAGGCATATTTATAATACCCTAAAAGCAGAGGCCTTTACCACTATATCTAAAGGAGTAACTCCGGGAGCGGGTAGTGGGCATTAATCCTTTATGTGGATTAGCCACTATTTTTTTGAGGGGTGTGGGAGGGAGGAAAGGGCAGGAGACAGAAATCACACTGAACCAGTGGATTGTAGCAGCATTTTTACACCCACTTTGCAGAGGTGTAAATGGTGCAAAATAAAATAACCAGGCCCTGGGTTTGTAAAGAAAAGAGGACTTTCCCACATTCACACTGCTGGCTTACTTTTCCCACTTCGTTCTGCTTGGGCAGTGAAATAAGACTAGTCAATTTCCACAGTTCCGCTGCCGTGTCTCAGGGCACCTGAACTATGCTGTTGGGCCTGGTTTTCCAGCCCCTCAGAGGAAATGTTTAATTCAAATAGAAAAAGAAAAAAAACGAAGGAAAATATTTTTTCCCCATTTTAATTTTTTTTAAACCATGACAACACTTTTAAACTTACCTTTTTACCTTAAAATTATTTGACAGCACCAAGATCACATTTCCATGATGCACTGAACCATCATTAGAAGAATGTTTATGCTTTGAAATTAGGGAAATTTTATTTTTCTCTTTAAAATGATGCAAGTTACTCTGTAAAGCTCCCTCATCACAGGGAATTAGCCCCACCCCTCACCCCTTTGTTTCAATCTGATTCCCTTTCCCTGTTTATTGATTACAGCAAGATCCAAGTCTCTTTTCTGATGGATATCTATTACTGAGCCTTGCAGCCATATAGAACAGAGCTTTTGAAACTCAGTTCCACATGCCGAGTGGGCAACATGGATTTAATTTGAAGGTTTCTGGAATCAATAATAGCCTTTCACTCGACCGTACTTTATCCTTGTTGATAGCTGATCCCTGTTGTCAAAACTACTAGAAGGCATCCCTTGTGATTTGCTATGCCATCCATGCAGTGTTTAAAGAAAGGGATCACCCATTATATTTCTGAGCACCTTTAAAATCCATTATATTATCTCACTACAAATACCTTGGAAATCTTCCATGTGGAGAAATGGCCAAGCAGCTGCAGGCATATAGTTTTCTCTTCCATCATTAGCCATTTACTGTCCCAGATCTGCATCTTTAGAACACTTATATATCCCATTTTATACATGGCAGCTATCTTAACTAAACTAAGTACTTTCATGGATACCAGCAAGATTTATGCATAGGTATCTAAGGCATTAAGTACCCTTCTGTTCCCAAGAAAAGGTAGCGGTCCATAATTATTGTAATGCTTTCCACTTGTATAGCAGCTTTCACTGGCAGATCTCAAAGAGATTCACAAACAGGCAATGAAGTATAATCATCAGAGGGGACACCAAAGGAGACAACAGAGTGAGTTGCCCAAAGTCACATGAATCAGTGGCAGTCATGGAACTTAGAAGTCCTGATTCCCCGTGCCCTACTCTAACCACCAGCTCACACTCCATTTAATCAGCTAATTCAGTAAGGCAGCTATTATCATTACAACATCTGTTTGCATATGGTGCCCATTTGGGAGGTGTACGATCAGGGCCGGCTCCAGGCACCGGTGCAGCAAGCACCTGGGATGGCAAGCCGCAGGAGGGCGGCCAGCCGCTATCTGCGAGGGTGGCAGTCAGGCAGCCTTCGGCGGCGTTTCTGTGGCAATTCAGCGGCGGGACCGCCGACAGTGCGGGACCGGCGGAGCGCCCACAGGAACACCGCCGAATCCACGGGACCGGCGGACCTCCCGCAGAAACACAGCCAACAGCTGCCTGACTGCCGTGCTTGGGGCGCCACAAAACATAGAGCCGCTCCTGGGTACGATCAAGTGGACACAATATTTCCTAACAATTGGGAGTATATACTCTGTGTTCCCGTTGCAATGACTGGGCCCAGAAACAGAACTGGAAGAGTCTTGACTCTCTATATTCAGTAGATGACCTGGACTGTAATTCATTCTTGCCTTGCGCTTCAGAGTTCCAATAAGTGTGAATTCCAGCTTGTTTTCTCAACTCTGTCATCCTGTGGTTTTGTTGAAATCAGAAAATACCACGTTTTATTTTTAATAAAGCGTTTCTGACCTCTACAGAAGGGCTGGGGATCTAATTTCAGTTTGGGCAAAAGCTCAGGCTGATATTTCTCAGCCTGTAGTGTGGCTCCATTCAGAAAAAAAAAGAGAAAATGAAGTGGAAAAACAAATCGCTTTCGCCCTGATTCTCCATGCCATTCCCTGCTGCTGACTGACTGGAACAGCTCTCTAGCTGAAGGACCCTTGGAGGAGCAACAGCTCCAGGTTGGGTCAGACACAAAAGCACATTCCACCACAACAGCAGCAGCCGGCTGTCACTGAGTAGCCAGTCAGCCACAGCATAGCACCTAGCAGCACTTTCAAAAGTCCATTAAGGGCTGGTCTGCACTACCTGCCGAATCGGCGGGTAGCGATCGATCTTTCGGGGATCGGTTTTTGCGTCTAGTGTAGACGCGATAAATCGATCCCCGATCGCTCTGCTGTCGACTCCAGTAATCCACCCCGGCGAGAGGCGGAAGCGGAGTCGATGGGGGAGCGGCGGCAGCCGACATTGCGGCATCCTCACGGCGCGGTAAGTCGAATGAGGTACGTCGACTTCAGCTGCGTTATTCACGTAGCTGAAGTTGCGTACCTTACCTCGACCCCCGCCCCTAGTGTAGACCTGGCCTAACGAATGAGCACATGCAGAGTTAAGGGAATTTACAGTCTCCTACCTACAATTCTCACCTAGAGCCAGGCCTGGTACTTCTTTTTATCCAAAATGAATGGCTCCATCTCAATTAAACCACGTGACAAGACTGGCTTTGCACCAGGAACTTTCAGGCCATTTCTCTGAGCAACTGGAAGCCACTATTTTTTTCCAGTTAGAATCGCCCAACTTTGACTAAGTCATAAAACCCTCAGATCAGCCCTCCCCCACAAGTGCGCCTGCTCCCCTGATACTCGGGTGTTTCACGTAATTTACCTCCTGCTTAATCATTCTCATGCACACTTTAATTGTTCTCGTACATGATCAGTATGCTAATGGGAACCTAGATAACCTCTGCACGCTACTTTACATGCTGGTTCACGCTTTCCCTCATTTTAACTGGAGCCATTTTTAATTCCAGTTAGGAAATTGATTATTCACACTTCTATTTGCCTTCTTTAAAAGGAAGGCACGAGAGGCAAGAGAAGAATTGTAAATGGCTGGATTAAAAACAGAAATGGAAATCTGATTCTCCCCACCCCCCTACACACACTCAAGTCACATTTCTGATCAATACTCGGGTTGCCACTTGCAGAGAAGGTACCATGGCCAGTTCGTTTGGGCACAAGGAACATGAGTCTTACCCTAGCAGGAGGGCTGAAAAAAGATCAAGAGGAGAATGAAAAATAAATCTAAATCCAGGGCCAATATCAAGACAAACTAGAGCCCCCCTATGCTAAAACCTTGAAAATCTTGGCCCCCTCCTTGTTTTTGACCTGCAGAGCCCATACCTCATCCATCTCCCGCTCTGACCTGTTGTGGAAGACAAGGCCCCTTATCTCATCTCTAGGTAAATCTAGTGAATTTTAATGCTTATGAAACAGAGGGACTGATAGACTTAGTTTAAGCTAGGCACATGCAGGTAGGCATCAGGTCCTTTACCCTCCCAGTTGTGCTAATCACACACTTTAACTATGACTCTAGCCCAAGGCCCTCACACACTTCCTGAAGGCACCTCACTGCTAACCATACTTGCCCAATCTCAGGTTTTTGGTCAGGATTTCTCATGCCCTCAAAACTGCCTCTAAGAATCAGAAATTTCAGCAGTGCTGTGAGGAGGGAGCCACCAGGGTCACGTTACCAGATGCTGCAACCATCAGGGTGATACTGGGTAGAGCAGAGGGGAAATAGCTCTTGGAAGGTGTGGAGCCAGAGCTCCTCTCTTCCCCCAAACACCCGCTGTTCTTTTAGCAATGGATGAGCTCTCCATAGGCAGAACCATGTTGCTCCTTCTCCTGAGAACACAGCTCTTGAGGCAGTCACTGCAGCAGAAAACGGATCCTTCAGCAACGGGCACCATTGGTGCTGCTATTGCAAGGTGTAGAGCAAGCCATAGAAACAGGGAGGTTGTAGAACAGCCGGAATACAATCCATTTTGACTCTTGTGAAAGTGAAAGACTGTGAAGAGCAGTCGCTAGAAAGACAGAGAGAGGAATCCAGAACTAGCAGGACAAGATTCCTGCACGCTCAGCTTTAGAAAAGCACCTCGATGCTGACTGGCCCCATGGTACTCCATGCCCTAGAGAGACCACAGTGACATGTCATGTTTACACCACCCCTTTCATCTCCATGCATTTTACAAACATAAACTACGCCTCACAATGCTGTGGTAAGGCAGGTACCATCATAAGGATGGGGAACCTGGAGGCCGAGAGAGGTGAAGTGACTTGCCCAAGGTCACGTCAGCAACTATGTGCTAGAGCTGGTCCAGAAACAGTGCCTGGAGGGGGGTTGACAATCATGTCAATTTTCAGCAGAAATTTAAAAACCGAAATATTCCAATTTGGGCATGCTGCCATGGTGGCTCATGGGAGTTGTAGTTCACATGCTTCAAGCTCCTACTTGGGCTCTTTGATCAGACCACATCTACCACAACTTAGCATGGTCTCCCCTTCTTGGTAAGAGGAAGTGGTGTTTCATGGTAGTCTCTGGCCAAGGTGCGTCACTCTGCAGCCCAGTCCATGGAGGAGAATGGGGACATGAGACAACTCACATGAGTCACCATGGCAGCATTTACAAAGGGAAATATTCCTGTCTGCACGTATTCGTTTTTCAATGAAAAATCAACGTTCCCTGTAGCAGGCAGACACTCCTGACGAAGAATTCCATTCCCAATTTTCCATCAAAAAGCAGGTTTGGCAGAAAAATTCCGAGCAGCTCTAAAAGGGACCTGGACGAGAACCCAGAATTACAGTCCCATGCTCAAACCACTAGACAACACTAGCTCTTACCTACAGACTTGGCAAACAGGTTGAATCAAACTGCAGGGGTTGTGAAGTGATGTGGTCAAATATCCGGCAGGGCCTAGGGAGACACTATCAAATGCATTTTTTTTTCTTTTGACCCACCTAAGAGCCAGAAGCAGGGCCGGCTTCTAGAAGTTAAAAGCCATAGCGGTGCATTAGCTCAATATCCAGCTATCTAATCTTTGACCGTGCATGCTCCAATGGAGAAAACAGCAGCGGCAGAGGCCAGAAACAGAGATGTGCTGTGCATAATGCATCAGGCAAACATGCTGAGCCTGGCAGAGACAGGTAGAGCGTTTATTTAGATTTGGTCTCTTCTTTTCCAGTTGAATACATAGAGAGTCTCCATTAGCATTCGTAAAATGTCTGGCGTCGCTGAGCCGGAACCATGTTTCTAATCTGATCAGCCATTAGGAACCAGGCAGTGCTCACAGCTTCCCAAACACCTTCACCTCTCCATTAAACAAAAACAACGCACCACTGGCAGAGCTTCTCTGAGGCTACTGGATATGGATTTTCCAGGGTGCCGCCAGAAGCAGAGCCATGCATCATATGAGCTGCCCTCGCTTGCGTTTGCACAGGACAGTCCCAATTTCTTTTAAATCGAATTCTTCAAACAAACAAGATGGGAATCAAACAATTTCCCCTAGAAGCTCTCAAGGAACAGCAGGATGGGGGGCTTATTCTCCACTCCCTTGTCCCTTTTGTCCTCACTTGCCCCTGTGCCAAGTAGGGCCAAACCAGGACAGCAGTCTTTTACCTCCAATTGGTACAGGTGTAATGGACTAAACACGGGGCAAAGTGGTGGAGAATCATCTCCATCCTCCTCTAGCAATGATCTGCAAATGGAAACATTCTAGGAATACAGACATCTTCTCACATCCATGGCATAAATCAACTGACTTGAATGGAGCTACTCCTCATTTACACCAGTGACAGCCGAATCAGCTCAATTTGCTTCCTGAACAATGACATCTGCTCTAGAACCACTCTCTAAATAACATCTTTTAGAAACTCTATAAATAACATCTGCTATAAAAAGCACTGACTACAACTACTCTGAGGATGCTCTATAAATAAGGTTACACAGCGGGTTGGGTGAAACCTCATTGAAGCTGGTGGGTGAGACAGCTGCCCTTCATTCAGGATAGATGTAAGAAATAGTTAAGCTCCTTAATCCAACAATATAGCTAAAACAATAGAAGCAACTGCCCAAAACACAGGCCACATGCAAGGTCAGTCAAGAATCTGAGCTATGCGGGGGAGGGATTTCACTGGGAGGCTGAATGCAAACTCAGGGGGCTGGAGCTGTATGTGTCCTTGGAAGAGAACCAGCAACAACAACAAAAAATCAACCACAGAAGTAGAGAGAAGACAGCAAGGAAGGCTCAGAGACAGCCAGAGAAGCGCTTGTAGTGTGATCCTGGGAAAAAGTTGAGCGTGTGCGCTCTTGGCCAGAGTGCTGGCTGAAAAGAGGTTTAGAACTGCAAGCAAAGTTTTCTGTCCCATTTGATTCCTACTGAGTTGAGAGAAACAAGACTTTGTTCGTTCTTTGTACAAACAGGATTGCATCAACGAAATACCTGACTCCATCATCAATTTCTCCTTCTAATGGAAACAACCTGCAAGACCCTGAATATTGGATAACTACTTGGGTCACAAGAGGTAACAATAACATCTCTAGAATGAGTCCTATGACTGGTACTCCATAAATGGCACCGTGTGCTCCAGAAATGACCAGTCCATGATGGCGTCTCCTCTAGACAAGCCCCGTAAAAAATACCCGTCTTAGTTGCACCATATAAAATAGTCCAGAACACGCGCTTCATTATAACAGCTACACTAAATGAAACTTTAGGCTTTTCTCCCATACACTATGAGGGAATTCTCTCCCGCACTCTCTCTCCCTTGCATTTTTTAATCTTTTTTTTTCTTGCTGAGATCAATGCTCTTAATATAAAAGAAATTCCTTTCTGGTTACACTGGAGCAGAGGACACTGTGGAAATATTTGCAGCCCTGAACAGGAAACTTCAATTTGTTTTCCTCCAACACAGATTTCTTATTAACTCTCTTTGTAAAACAAGTGTAGAAATACCCATTACCCTCTCGCTCCAGAAACCTCAGAGCCGCAGGAGTCACATGAAAGTTAGTTAATGAAACCATCACAAAATGCAACAGAGTCTTGCTCAGAATGGGAAAACAAGAAGGGCCCATATAGCCACCTGACAGTGGAAGGGGTGGGCTATGACAGGGTAAGCTACAATGGCCCAGATGGGACAGATGGAGTCCGTCCCACTCCGTTGTTTAATAACAAGTGACGATAGCACTGGTGAAAGGTACCAGATTGACGGCTCTGTCTGCAAAGGGAAATGGAAGGTGGTGGCTCGCTCGCTCTCCATTAATTTACCTGTTGCCGTTTAATAAAAACAAACATATGTCGTCAAAGAAACATAATTGCTTTTTAATGAGGAAAATGATAAATCAATGGACTTTAAGTTAATCCAGTCAACGATGGGGCACAATCTTCCCTTCAGCCTGAACGGTCTCTCCATTCCCCTTTATTCTATCCAATGTCAACTGTGGCAACCATGTTCCACTCAGACACCAGATCTGTAACAGGGCATAGCCCTCCATTACTGTCTTCTGATCTAATTGGCTCTGACTCCCCCTGCCCCCCAGTTTGTAGCAACCACAGTTTAATTGGTGTTTTATCAACACCCTCATACACTCCTGTGCAGCAATTCTATTTACAGCGTCCTGCAATCATTAGAGAGGGAAGAGTTCTCTCTTTACCCTTGCCCTGCTGGCCTTTCTCCCTCTCTCTCTCCCCCTGCACTTCCTTCCTGTGCTTCTATTGTACTTTTGCAGTTAACGGGCTAATTAGCTCCTTGGCTCTCCCCAGCCCAGGCTGATCCGGTACTTAGCCACCCCTTCTCTCAATCCGGCCCTCTCCAGGGGAACAAATTAGATGTACAGTGACCAAAGAGCTGGTTTTCCGCACTCTGTCACAAGATTGTCTAACTGGAAGGTGCCATTTTAGGAGCCCAGTTTGCTTGATGCCATTTTTATAACCCTGGTTTGAATGGTCTGAAGGCAAATCTCACATCCCCTGCAAGGCTTTCAATGGTGAGCTAGGCAATGGACTGTGGATACCTTTGAATGAATTGGGGGAAACCAGAGACTTTGGTGGGACAGGATTCACATGGCACAACCAAAAGAGACACCAGGATGTATAAAGCATTATGGGGAGGCCAGGCCCTCTCATGCCAATAGGGCCCTTTCAATGAGCAGTACATAGACCTTTGAATGCTCTGTGAGAACAGCTTCCCTGAGCCTAATCTAAAACCCCTGTCTTTGGGAGTCTCTCTGTTAGCTTTAAAGGGCTTTGGCTCAGCTCCATAATACAGTTCTTCTCTTCCCAACCATGGCAAGCAATTGCAATTTGCTGAAATTGCCCTCCCATCCAGGTGAGAGCCACCATGCCCAGGGATTCCCCAGACCTTCATTTCTTTGAAAAGAGTCATAGATTCCAAGGCCAAAAGGGACCACTGTGATCATGTAGTCCGACCTCATGCCCCAGAACTTCCCCCAAATAATTCCTAGAGCAGATCTTTTAGAAAAACATCCAATTTTGATTTAAAGGATGTCAGCGATGGAGAATCCATCATGACCCTTCGTAATTTTTTCCAATAGTTAATTACTCGCACTGTTAAAAATGTATGCCTTATTTCCAGTCTGAATTTGTCTAGTTTAATTTCCAGAGGTGAGCTCCTTGAGTCTCTCTCTAGAAGGGATGTTTTCTAATCCTTTAATCATTCTCGTGGCTCTTCTCTGAACCCTCTCTAATTTATCAATGTCCTTCTTGAAATGTGGACACCAGAAATGGACACAGTATTCCAGCAGTGGTCACACCACTGCCAAATACAGAGATAAAATGTCCTCTCTACTCCTACTTGAAATTCCCCTGTTTATACGTCCAAGGATCACATTAGTCCTTTTGGCCACCAAATTTGCAATGAGAACTAACCTGATTGAAAAGGACTTGGTGGTCAGAGTCACTGATTCCCAGGCTGAAGTCCCCATCCCTCCAAAAAAATCACATAAGTATGGCCTAATTCTTTGCTCTTAGATGTACACATTTTACATTTAAACATATTAAAACCCATACTATTTATGTGTGTCCAAGCTAGCACTACTCAATCTGATCATTCATGGGTTTGGTAGGGTTCTTGAAATCTGTATGTGTGATGCCACTAACCCCACCCTATGTACACCTGCTCCTAGTTCATCAGCATGGGAAGAGTCACTCCACCATAGTTACTGTGATAATTTTGAGAGTAAGAGTGCTATAGGCCCATATTCCTCTTCTGATCCTTTCCCCTGCCTTCTACATCACAGAAGCAGCAGCATGGCTGGTTGAATGCCATCCTGACCAAGACCTGTCAAGTGGACTTAATCCTAGTGAAAGGTGCCAGGAAGACAGATTCAGTGGAGGAGGAGCAGGCCCTTATTAATTACAGAACAGGGACAGCAAGGGCAGTAGCACCCTGGTCCATCAATGTGCGCTAGTCCTGACCTCTACAGTTGAGAGTAGAGTTTTGACTATGCCCTGTGATGGGGTATACAAGCCCCATACTGGTGAGGGAAGAGTTGACAAGCAGCTCTGGGCCCAGAAAGCCACGCCCAGCCACCCCTTCTGGGCATGCTCATAATGGAGGACGAGCTCAAATGGGAGCAGCTCATCTCAGTCTACGTGGACCAAGCAGGAGAGCAGTTGTGTGGTGCAGGCTCCTGCCAAAAAGCTGCCAGGGCCCCAGATAGCCAGGACCAGGCCCCACCACAAAGCTGCCACAGGCCCTTCAACCATGGAGGACAGCAAAAATGAGCCCCAACTAAGAGGAAGACTGTCCAGACCGCGACCAGGAGGGACTCCAGGGGGAACTCAGAAACAAATCAGTAGCACCCATTGGGGGACCATAGCCAGGGTAAGAGGTGGCCCCAGGAGCAGGCATGGGGGCACCCGTCCCCAGGCCACATATTTTGAATTATTGTTTTACTGGGCCCTGGTTTGGAACCTGGTGGATCAGGGAGGGCCTGGGTTCTCCTACCCCTGGCTGTAGTCTCTTGCCACTGGGCGACGCAGCCATAACTCTCGCCGCTGGACGACGTGGCTGGGCATAGACATTAAAGCCCTCCCCACCCTGACAGGCCCAGTCAGCACTTGGCATTAGGTAGGATCCACAATGCAAGGAAATGATTTGCACAAGGGGAAATGCAGCCTGACACAACCAGCATCAAGATTTATGGGACCAAATTCGACCCTGGTTAAAGTGGATGCAGTTCTGTTGGCATCAATGGCGCTAAGACTGTAAGTGGTATAACTACTGGTCTTCCCTAATTTCCCCACAGAGCCTATCAAGTTCAAAGTGCTACCATTTGCTTGTAAGTCCAGAGCTCCTCTCCCATCGCTGTTTGTGGGATGTTTGTTCTTTCCAACAAAGAAAGATGCTTTGTTCCCCAGCCAATGAGCGCCATTAATGTCTGAGCTCTGATGAAAGGAACAGCACTTGAAACCAATCCGGATGGCTTGTGCCCTGTTTCTAATTAGCACATCATCTGTTTGCTTCTAAAAACAGCAATGTGCATGTATGCCTGGAAGGCAGGCTTCTTGCGAAAGTGCCTCACTCTCCAAACAGCGGGGAATGGGACCTGAGGGGCCACATGGCTAAGCACAGAGAACTTGGACAGAGCAACCAGACATGCTGCACTTCTTACAGCTAACAGGGAGGCTTCTCCCAAGCAGCAGAATTCAGATAAAATCTGTCGCTGTAGAGAAGGCGTGAACTCAGTAAAACGGATCCAAACATACGCTCTGACCACGCACCAAACATGAAGCAATTGAGGGCCAAACTGCAGATGGCCTCTTTCACCCCAAGGTTACAGCTTTTCAACCCTCTTCATCCCTCAAGATTCTCACGAACACCAGAAGGACCAACATACAGCCACCACCATGGTCACACTCTCAACACTTCCAACCCAATTCTGAAGATGCAAGATTTTGAGACTGGTTTGGCATAATCCTCCCAACTTTCCCAGCGTGACCTCTGAGCCATTTCATTATTGAGCCTTTAATTTGCTCTCTTATCACTGGCAGCCGATTAAAATGGGCTTCTCTGTTGAGACACTTTCTGTAATGTTGCAGCACAATCGTCTCTTGCAAAGGGGCCATTTATGATCCCCCAAATCAGGTTTTAGCC
Organism: Macrochelys suwanniensis; assembly: GCA_033296515.1. Classification (NCBI taxonomy): domain Eukaryota; kingdom Metazoa; phylum Chordata; order Testudines; family Chelydridae; genus Macrochelys; species Macrochelys suwanniensis. The sequence goes on from CM065775.1 coordinate 336,245,169, forward strand.
TTTGAAACTAAACCACTACTCCACCAGCTGGTCTAATTTCAGGCATGCAGATTTGGAGATAATTTCTGACAATTTGTCCCAGGAAAGTGAGACTGGGTTTCAGTGCTTGGGTAGCGGCCAGTGTTGATTATAATCCAATGAGTGGTGGGGTTGTGGTTTTGGCCAGCCACCATAGACACAAAGTCAGCAAAAGGAGAGCTCTGTGAAAGAACCTGGATATGAGAAGCACACGTAGAAGAATAGAAGCACCCAAATAGATCTAATTTCGGTGGGACTTGGCTTTGGTATCAGGAATACTAAAGCTGAAAATTGGTGATGTCAACACACTCAATGGCCACCTCTCTCTGCCTGTGACTCTGACATGATGATCAACACTACCCTTTCTCCCCAGCCCACCCACAAGACATCAGGCACCACATAAGAACATAAGAAAGGCCATACTGGGTCAGACCAAAGGTCCATCCAGCCCAGTATCCTGTCCACCCACAGTGGCCAATGCCAGGTGCCCCAGAGTGAGTGGACCTAACAGGTAATGATCGAGTGATCTCTCTCCTGCCATCCATCGCCCCCCCCACACCCCAACAAACAGAGGCTAAGGACACCATTCCTTACCCATCCTGGTTAATAGCCATTAATGGACTTCATCTCCATGAATTTATCCAGTTCTCTTTTAAACCCTGTTATAGTCCTAGCCTTCACAGCCTCCCCAGGCAAAGAGTTCCACAGGTTGACTGTGTGCTGTGTGAAGAAGAACTTCCTTTTATTTGTTTTAAACCCGCTGCCCACTAATTTCATTGAGTGGCCCCTAGTTCTTCTATTATGGGAACAAGTAAATAACTTTTCCTTATTCACTTCCTCCACACCACTCATAATTTTATATACCTCTATCATATCATATCAACCCCACAGGGGGTTGTCAATCACTCTCCAGGCACCATGCTCATTGGCTTGTTCACATCTGGGACCCAGTAATTCCACGTTTAAAAAAGTTTAGTTCTTCCAGCAAAGGATGAATTTGAACAAAACATCCCTGAAATCCTGCGGTGAGAAGGAAGAGTGTGTCTGGAAAAATGCCTAAGGGAGAGGAATGCTATGGTTCAATGTGATAGAAGAAATTCAGGGCAAAGCAATGGAAAGTATTCCCCCTATATCTGTGCTGTTTAGCCCCCCCCCCCCCCCCCCCCAGTGCCCAGCTTCTCCTCTCCTTGGGTCCTGCAGCAAAAGCAAAATGCTATGGGTTTCTATGTCATGAAGAATCCACAATAATCCGTCTCATATGTGACTCCACTATGCAAGCCAACAGGATGAAGGCTCGGAGCTGAGAGAGAAGCAAAGGTCGTATTTAAAAGGATAGACAGGGCTATGCTGTGAAATTGAGAGACAGATTATGAACTTCTCAAAAGCCTGGATCCAGGAATTTGATCTGGGCCCAAAAGAGAGAGAGGAAGCAGGAGTCTGAATCCACACTGGAACTTTCCCAAGGTTGGGATGGAATTTGGATCCAGGGTTCTGGTTCAAGCCAATTCTAGAAGGAAAGGCTGGCAGAGAAGTATGGATCTGAGTCCAAGTTTGGATTCCAAAGTTCAGGGCCATTTGGCACCAGGATCTGTTACATACAGAGAGACCAGGTATGAAATGTAGGTTTAGATCCATATTCTGATTCTGAATTCTTCCCCGCCCCCAGATCCAAGGGGATGCAGGCCCAGATTTTGATTCAATCCATTGTGGGGGATCAGGGCCACCCACAGAATTCAGATCCATGTCTGGGCTCAGATTCCAGTCCATTCACTGCACAGAATTTGGATTTGTTTGGCCTTGGGGCTTTCATTCAAGCTCACTTCTATTTAAAACCCAGACAAGAGATAGGGAAGGCAGAGCAAGGATCGAGATGGAAGACAAGGGAGGGATAAATCCATTCCTGCCTTCACTGAGCTATATTTGAAATATTCGCTCTTCCCTAGTGTAAAATGTCCCTCGTGCATAAGGGAGAGAAGTTGGGTGGGGAGAATCAAGCCATAACAGATGTTGGATCTAGCATCATTCCCTCTATTGCCCCAAAGTGGCCACACTATTGTGCTATCACAGTGCATCCGATTCTTGTGAGCTTTGGGATTTCAATAGCAAATGCCTGACATATTTTAAATACATGATCCAACTCAAAGAGACAGTGGTGCTCCCTTATGCAAAGCCTTCTTTCTGAGCACAGCCTGTCTAGGAGGAAGGGAAGATTTCTCTGAAGCCTTGCCCAACCAATCTCCAGCTTGCTCTAAACCTCTAGAGATATATGGCTAAACTCGGTACAGATGGCGTTGGAAGAGACAAGGCTCCAGCAAGTAGCATCCTGTTAAAGCAAGGACATCTTTACCAGGGGCTGGCCAAAACCAGATTCTGACTGAAATTGGAACTGACCTGAAATTCAAACTAAGCCCCCCCCCCCCCCCCCCCCACCCCTTTGGAAGGCTCAAGTTTTAAAATGATCCTTTGGCTTGCTTTTCCTTTCCATGGTATCTCTTCACCTCCCGGTTCTAGCCAGAAACATTTTGACTGCTTGAATACCCTGAGAAAAGCTGCTCCTGTGCTAGATCTGGCCACTGGGAGGTACCTGAGATCTCACAAGAAAGCCTATATTCAGCCATGGCTCATCCAACCTGCCTTCAGAAGACTCAAGCGGTTTGGGTAGTTCTGAGGAATGTGAGCTTTGGGGTTTCTCTGAATCTGCTGAGGTTTGTCCATCATGATTTATTAGCACGTTAAAAAGATTTCCCTTCCCCAAAACTAAAATGAAAAGCTTCTCCCTCTCACAGGCATAACACACTCTCATAGACTGAAGACATCACCCTTCTCATATCTAAATAGCTTTAGAAATCTGACCCTAAGTGTCTTGTGCAGTCAATTGGGAAGGGTCCAAGTGCCCAGCTATTGTCATGTCTCACGCCCAGGAGTTGGCAGGAGCTAAGCTCACTTATGCGTGCAGTAGGACTGAACGAGATCCAAATCCACCAAATCTTTACCTCTTCCCTAATTCCGGGTCCTCACCACGCTGTGGGGCTCCCTGAAAAAAGGAGAAGTTACATATCCTTGTGTAGTAACTGGAGTTCTTTGAAATGTGTCCCTGTATGGGTACTCCACTTCAGATGTGCCTGTGCCCTGAGTCTTTGATCTGAGATTTTTGGTAGTAGTGCCCAATTGGCCCCTGCATGCACCCCACACATCCTCGTGCCCCACACAGAGATTATATGGGGCTGCCAGGGTGAACCGCCCTCTGTTCCTTCTCCACTCCAAAGACCCACAAGGAACACTCCAAAGCAGAGGGGAAAGAGCAGGAAATGGAGCACCCAAAGGGACATGCATCTCCAGGAACTCCAGTTACTGCACAAGGAGAGTCAGCTCTCCTTCTTTGAGTAGTGTCCCTGAGGGTGCTCCACTTCAGGTGACTCCTGAGCAGTACTCCCATTAAGGAGGTGGGAGGTTTGGAGCTGAGTCCAGTATAGAAGAGAGAACAACATTGCCTACAGCAGCATCTGATGTTTCTGCAGGTACCCAAGTGTAATGATTAGAAGAAGTATACACCGATGACCAAGTTGCCACTCTACAGATGTCTGTAACAGTTACATCCTTAAGTAAAGCTATAGAAAAAGATTGTGCTCTTGTGGAATGTGCTATCACTCTCGAAGGGGGTTGAACATGAGTTCTGTCATAACAAACCTTAATAAAAGAGGAGATACATTTTGAAAACCTGTTTCAAAATGACCAAACCCTTGTTTCTGTCTGAAATGGATACAGATAGTCTAGGAGATCTTCTAAATGGTTTGGTCTTATCTACTTAGAAGGCTAATGCCCTCCTGACATCTAGGGCATGACTTCTTGAGTAGTCTGGAGTGGTTTTGGAACAAAAAACTGGGAGTTGAATGGTCTGATTAACATGAAATTCTGAGGACACCTTAGGTAAAAATCTTGGATGTCCCCATAGCGACACTTGCTCGCTGGTGAATACGATAAATGGGGGGGAGACTGCCATTAAGGCCCCCAAATCTCCCACCCTTCAGGCAGAAGTGATTGCTACCAGGAAGGATGTCTTTATTGATAAATCTAATAAAGAACATGTAGCTAGTGGCTCAAAAGGGTGTTTCATAAGGCAATTAAGTACTACGTTCAAGTCCCAGCTTGGAGTAGAATCTCTGATTTGTGGGGAGATATTCAATAAATCTTTTAGGAATCTTGTCCTGGTTGGGTGAGTGAAGAGTGAAAAAACCCCTATGAGTATGTGAAAAGTCCTCATTGCTGCTAAGTGAATCTTCATAGAATTCATGAAATGACCTGATCTTCTCAGTTCCAATAGGTAATCTAATACCCTGGGAAGAAGAGAGAGAGTCAGAAAAATCTGACAACTGTTACACCAAAAATAATATTGTTTTCATTTCTGGAGCTAAGTATTTCTTCTAGATTGGATAGGTCCATCAATGGCGTCCCTAGCCTGTGTTGGCCAGAAGCTGGGAATGGGCAACCAGGGATGGATCATTTGATGATTGCCTGTTCTGTTAATTCCTTCTGAAGCACCTAGCATTGGCCGCTGTCGGAAGACAGGATACTGGGCTAGATGGACCTTTGGTCTGACCCAGTACGGCCATATTTATGTTCTTTCTTACTATTTAATAAAATGGGTTTTACCTCTGACAAACAGGATATCTCTATTCCCAAAACCATCGAGGGACGATGCTTGGAGCCTCAGAATCTGCAGGTTTGGGTGAAGTGTTTGACTGGCATGCTGGGTCAGTAGGCAAGGACTGATCAGAAACCTCCATGAAGGCAAGAGGTGAGTCTGATCAAATTGGGATACCTGACCTCTCGTTGCCACATTGGTGCAATCAGTATGACTCTGGTTCAGTCTTGTCTGATCTTGTTAAGAACCTTTAATAGTAACTGTGCCAATGGATATGAGATAAGGATTGTGTCTCCTATGGATTCAGGATCGAGCCCCCCTCTGGAGGAATACCGGATGCATTTTGCGTGGGCTGCCATGCCAAACAGATTGACCCCCGGGAACCTCCAGGCTAAGAATATCTTGTGGAGAACTCTGGAGTTCAGTTCTCATTCATAATTAAGAAAGAAATGTCTGCTGAGGACATCTACCATGGTGTTCTGAATATCTGAAGGGTAAGAAGCTGAGAATCATTTCAGAACAGAAAGATGAGGAAGGTGCACCCTCCTGATGTTTGATGTAATACGTCCATGTCGTCTTTTCAACCACGTCTCTGCTGTTCTGGGTACAGATATCTGAACTCAGTACTGAGCCTGTTTGAGATGACCGACTCCTCTTCTCCATTGCCGTACTGGTCTCACTCACAGCCTACATGGTACCTTTAGTCCCCCTTGGGACGTGAGGTCTTCATAGCCTTCTTGTGAAATGGTGACCGAAAGCTTCTTCGAGATTTACTCCTTACCTCCTTCTGCTTAGGAGACAGATGTAGATGACTTTGGTACTTGGTGCCGCAGTACCATCTACCCCTCTACTGAACTCCGGTGACCGAGATGTCGATGTGAACAGGGAACTAGCTGTACTGGGAGGTCTCTATACAGTGTGGAGTGTCCTCCACTCCTGGATCCAAAGCTGGATGTAAAGCTTGCTACATCATTAGGAGTTTAAACATATTTTCTCTATTTTGGGGGGATCTACCCTTGAAGGAAGTGCAGATCTTGCACTTCCAGGATATGAGTATCACTCAGACAGCGGAGGCACTGGGAGTGTCTGTCACTTATCGGAATAGCCTCATGACAGGAGACCGGCATTCCCAAGCAAAACGAATGAAAATTTAACCCTTAGTAGGTGAAATCTCCTAACTATATAACTACCTCTGTGAATAAAAAATGATTTTATTTTAAGAAAGAAAAGAAAAAACTATTGGAACAATTGTCCCAACAACTATAACACTAGGAAGCCTGTAACTATAAGGTAACAGTCTGAGAAAAAGCTAAAATACTAGAGAGGAGACACAGAGTCGACTCTGTCTTGAGCCAAAGGCAGCTGAGAAGGAATTAAGGGTGGGTTGCCCATGGAAACCCATATTTGTCTCAGCGCGGGGCATGAGGATGTGGGTCACTTGGGCAGGCCAAATGGGCACTGCTACCAAAAATCTCCTATCAAAGGTGCTGAAACACCTGAAGTGAGGCACCCACAAGGACACTACTCAAAGAAGAACTATTCTTCTCTAACCAGCTCACACCTCTGGGCTGACTCTGTCATTGTCTCTCCCACTCCGCGACCACGCTCTACCTTCCAACCCAATCCCTGGACTCCCTGAACTTCCGCCCAGATCCAGACACCACCTCCTCTCACCAAATTCTTCCTAACAGCTCCCTTCCTCTCCAAAGAAGTTGAACCTCCTTGATCCATTTCTCCTTGCGGTGGGGGACCATAAGGATGACAGTGAGATTGTGATGGGAGCCAGAAAGACTCATAGGTCTAAGAGGGATGCAAAGGATTCCCAGAAGGGAAACCAACCTATTTCCCCTGGCGTTAATAAAAAATAATAATACTTTCCTCTTCCATCAAATGGATCCTTCCATTTGAGGTCCTCAAAGCACTCTGCAAATATTAATGAGTGTGGCCTTGACACCTCTGTAAGGTAGGATACAATATATTTTCATGTTGCAGATGGAGAAATTGAGGTACAGAGAACTTGCCCGAGACACACCAAGAGTCAATGGCAGAACCAGGAATAGAAGTCTTCACACCCAGTCCCTGATCTACGTGCTAAATGGCACTGCCTTGGTGTGACAGTGCAGTAATGGCTGATTGAAAACCTCAGGGTGTGAAGATGCCCCCACATTTCCTTGTGAGTGTATCTCACAGCCCCCAGTTTGCTTTATGCAGGCAAGCAGCTGCTGTGTGAGCGTGCAATTATTAGTCAATCAGCAATGTAGGAGTAACCTTCTAAATAGAACCCCTGTAAAGATTCCTACCCCCTGCATTATGTGTAAGCTTACTCCTGTCCACAGCCTGAGCCTGGTTTCCATAACTGTGTCAACAGGGATATTTATATCCCTGGTCCTATCCATATAAACAAAATAAATAATATCCACTAGCAGCACTAACTGCAACTGCACTTATTGATCAGGGAGCCCGAGTTTGAGTTCCCAGTGATAAAACCAGAAAGACTGCTACTGAGTATTAATATCCGTGCTTTGTGGCATCCTGTGAGATCAGCAGCTTGGCTCTCCATTCTCTAACGAGGGTGATCACGCACTGCACAGGGATTGCAAGCCAAGGGATGTGGGCAGGGTTACGCATGGAGGAGAGATTAAGCAAGACTTGCGCTGTCTGGCTCAATGAAGGGGAAACCTGAGAGTGGTATTCAAAACAATGAAAGACTGCATTCACACAGGGCAGCCTCTACCCATACAGCTACAGCTGGGCAAATTCCTTACAGAGAACAATGTATTTATTAGATTTGGCCCTTTTTTCTGCTAATTGTCCATCATCAGATCAAGATTTCCATGGGGTGGTTTTCTCCTTAGAATCCTTTGATGAGTGGCTGATGTGCACCCTGGGGGTGAACTGTTCATTCAGAGGCTGTTCTCATCGGGTAGGTCTACCCTGCAATTAAAAACCCACGGCTGGCCTCTGCCAGCTGACTCAGGCTTGAGGAGCTTGGGCCAAGGGGCTGTTTAATTGCGCTATAGATGTTCAGGCTTGGGTCCTGACCTCCTAAGGTCCCTTCCAACCCTGATATTCTATGATTCTGAGTCTAGGACCCTGTGAGGTGGGAGGATCTCAGAACTCGGGCAACTTCCCAAGCCCAGACACCACAATTAAATAGCCCCTTCATCCATACCTTGCAAGCCTGAGTTAGCTGGCAAGGGCCAGCCATGGCTGTCTAATTGAGTGTAGACATACCCCTAGTGAGACAAAGGAATGCCTTGTGGTTAAGGCTGTGGGCTAGGAGTTAGGAGATCTGGGTTCTATTCCCAGCTCTGTCCCAGATTCCTTCTGTGACCTTGAGCACATTACTTTGATGGAGACTCTCTCAGAGCTAACTAGGGGATTTAACAACGCCATTTCCCTGGCAATGAAAGAAAACATGCACAAATACCCTAGTTGGCTTAGGAATCATTAAAAAAGGGATAGAGAATAAGACGGGGAATATCTTATTGCCCTTATACAAATCCATAGTGCACCCACATCTTGAATATTGTGTACAATTGTGGTCTCCTCATCTCAAAAAGGATATACTGGCATTAGAAAAGGTTCAGAGAAGGGCAACTAAAATGATTAGGGGTCTGGAACGGGTCCCATAGGAGGAGAGATTAAAGAGGCTAGAACTTTTTAGCTTAGAAAAGAGGAGACTAAGGGGGGATATGATAGAGGTATATAAAATTATGAGTGGTGTGGAGGAAGTGAATAAGGAAAAGTTATTTACTTATTCTCATAATAGAAGAACTAGGGGCTACCCAATGAAATTAGTGGGCAGCAGGTTTAGAACAAATTAAAGGAAGTTCTTCTTCACATAACGCACAGTCAACCTGTGGAACTCCTTGCCTGAGGAGGCTGTGAAGGCTAGGACTATAACAGGGTTTAAAAGAGAACTGGATAAATTCATGGAGATGAAGTCCATTAATGGCTATTAACCAGGATGGGTAAGGAATGGTGTCCTTAGCCTCTGTTTGTCAGAGGGGGGTGATGGATGGCAGGAGAGAGATCACTTGATCATTACCTGGTAGGTCCACTCACTCTGGGGCACCTGGCATTGGCCACTGTGGGTGGACAGGATACTGGGCTGGATACTTTGGCCTGATCCAGTATGGCCTGTCTTATGTTCTTATGTAATCTTTCAATCTTACTCTTACTTCTCCATTTATAAACTGGGGACTATGATACTTCCTGTCTTCCTCCCACCCATTGTCTTGTCTAGTGGGCAGCTTTTTGAGGCAACGCACTAGCACCACTTGTCTCAGTTAGAGCCTCTAGATCAGCAGTGTCCAATACGTTCACCACTAGCCACATATGGCTAATAGGCTAATGAATAGTGACTAATGCATGTGGCTTAATGTGGCTTTTTTATAACGTGGCTAATAAGAAAAATTAAAAACCACAAGTGTGGCTAGCAGTGTGGCTAGCATCGAATTTCTATTGGACACCGCTGCTCTAGATGCTCCTGTAATATGCATAATTAATAGTAATATTTGCAATTCAAGCTGTTTTGATTGGACACATAGGTCATGTGTTATAATTCTGCTCCTTGACTGGATGAATGTAACTCTTTGAAGCAGGCAAACAGGACTATGGAACACGCTTTCTGAGAAAATTCATTTTAAATGTGCTGTTATGATTAACTGTCCTACCGGCAAAATCATTTGCTAGAACATCTACACAGAGCAAACAACAGCTGCATGAACAAAGGAGTAGCACGTTCATTCAAATGGTTTTTTTGCATGATTCACAGAGCTCTACACATGTTATAGATTATTAGGCCAGAAGGGATATTTTCCAGCCCTTTAATCATTCTTGTGGCTCTTCGCTGAAACCTGCAATGTATCAACATCCTTCTTGAATTGTGGACACCAGAACAGAACTGGACACACTATTTCAGTAGCAGTTGAAATGGAGAAGGCCTATCAGTTAATGTGGTCCTTCCCCCAAGGGCCAGTCTAGACTGGTTATTACAAAATAACTTGCAGAAATTCAGAGCATAAACCAGGGGCTTCCAAGGCCTGAGAACAATAAGCACCAAAGAACTTGTTTACCAGATGGCCAACGCTCACACTTAATTCACATGTATATTCATATATATTTATGTATCAAAACTAAACCATGGAACTTGTTAATACTTGTTTCTTCCATGAGATATGAATAGAAATCATATGCCGGAAGAGATCTATGATGATAAAACCTTGTCCTGAAGGGCAACAGTGTCATCTTCACCCTATAGCTACCTAGGGTGACCAGATGTCCCGATTTTATAGGGACAGTCCCGATTTTGGGGCCTTTTTCTTATATAGGCTCCTATTACCCCCCCACCCCGTCCCGATTTTTCACACTTGCTGTCTGGTTACACTATAGCTACCAGGACAGGGTAGCCATCCACTGCATTTCAATGCTCCTAGCACAGCATCTGGATCTCCTGCTATAATTTAGTAATTCCTAGAATTAGCCAATCACAGCTAGCGTCAGGAAGGGCTGTCCTCACCTCTCTGAGATGAGTTTACATCGTTGGCTTGGATACATTATTGGAGGTTCTTGCATTCCTTTGAAGCATCCTGCAATACCTATTGCCAGAAGAGAGGATACTACATCAGAAGAACCACTGGTCTGATGCCATCTAAAAAGATTAAGTACCCAGGTTCTGCTGTCTGCACCCTCAGTGAGGAGATCCATTGCTGTTAACCATGTAGGGTGGGTGGGCGACCATCAGTGTCAAAACTGATGAGGCTTCCTTGACCAGATGGAATTCTGGTTTTACAAAGCCACAAAAAACTGAAGAGTAACATGATGTAAACACAGATTAGCCTCTTAAAGTTGGTATAGGCACGTCCACCTTTTCATGTTTCTCTGAATGTATAAATATCTGCTCACTGTATGTTCCATTCCATGCGTCTGATGAAGTGGGTTCTAACCCATGAAAGCTTATGCTGAAATAAATTTGTTAGTCTCTAAGGTGCCACAAGTAATCCTGTTCTTTTTGCTGACACAGATTAACACAGCTGCTACTCTGAAACAGATCAGTTCAGAGTTTTATTGGATAAGGACACATTTCCCTCTCGTTCGCTGTCTCTCTCTTCTCCCCCGTCCCCAAAACCCTAGAAATTCAGTGAGGAAAACACTGGCACCAAGATAAGTGAAGCAGATTTTAAGAGGCAGAGTTTAGCATAAAGATCCTTCTGATGGGAGTAATTTGGATTCTGATGTTCTTTTGGAATGTTTGCTGAATTATGCAGTAGCGGCTTCTGTCCCTGTAAAGAGCACCACAGTCTCGAGGCTCCAGCTAAACCTGCAGGAACAGAGATAGTTGGGATCACAGTTTGGAAACTGAGATTTGTCTTTGATGGTGACTAGTGAGAGAAAGAGGGAAACATTTAGAGGCCTACAGATTAAGGAGGGGAGAACTGATCCAAGGAAATAGCAGAACCTGCCAGATTAGAGAACCAGTCCGCATGGAGGGTTTGGATAAGCTTGATGCTACCCAGGGCAAGGTCCCTTCTGCTCCTGATAGGTCCCACCATCACCTTTTATGAAAATCCACAAAGCCCACAGCAGAGTGCCGGAAAGCGTGGCAGCTCCCTGCTGGGCCAACACAGTTACATGCTGTGGCGTTTCCCCAGTGAAGATGTAACCTAGAAGGCACACGGACGCCTCTGATCAACTTAAGAAGCTAGTAGCCAGCCCCCAAGAAGACTGCCAGAACTGCCAAGACTCCACTATGGGGCTGAACTGATCTCTGCTAGGGCAATGATGCAGGGGTGGCAAACCTTGGGCTGAATCAAGAATAGATGTGGGGAGCGGGAAAGAAAGGAACAAGCAGGGGGAGGGAACAAGGATTCCTGGGTCCAGGCCAGAGTGTTGATGGCACTCAGAGGTGCAGGAGCTGAGGGAAGGGGAGAGGGAAGGAGAGAGTGAAGAGGGTGGCTGGGGAGAGGGGAGGAGAAAGTAGGATGAAGTGAACATGAGGAAAGAAAGGGATGGGGCAGGATTCAGGGCCCACGAGGGGGTTGCAGGAAGGAGAGTGGGATCTGCAGAGGGTGGAGGAGAGTGCGCGGAGGTGAGCTGACAAAGTTTAGTTACGCTTCAGACAAGCATCCAACCTTTTGGGGATGATCAGAACTGACCCTGAGGCTCATCCGCACAGAAACCCCAGAAACTCTCCTTACTCCCTCCCTGGCAGTGCTTGGTTTAACCGGTGAGGTGCACTCTTCCCACCCTGCTCATCCCGGCCTCCTATGCGCAATCTGAAACTGCTCTTGTGCTGAGCTTTCACCCTGCTGCCAACGCCCACGACGCTGGGCAGCAGCACAGGCACCAGGACCCCACCGTTGACTAGTGTAAAGGACAAGCTTTACACATACCATTACCAGAAGGATCTTATTCAAACGCAGGCTGGCTTGGAGGAGCACAGGACTGAAACGCTGCCCGAGGGATAAAAGAGGGAGCCAAACTTGTAGGACATTGAGCAAATACAAAGGCACCAAGAATGGCACTAAATGGTGTGGAAGTCGGTAGAGGGAATTTGGATGCAGGCCTCTATATGAACAAGAGTCAGGCTAACTCTAGCTGTAATAACGCGAGATTTGTAGAAGCAGGGCTCACGTCAGAAGCGCGTGACAAGGCAGCAGAGTACAGTCAGCGTGACCCAACCTTGAGATAGCTATGTTTTGAGAACAGAAGTGAGAAAATACAGGAATGGGCAAGACATAATATAAACAAACTGTTGATCATTACTGTATGTAACAAAAAGTATAAATGCTTGCCTTAATTGTTTATCTTTTGAGAGACCTGCCTAGGAGGGGGAAACCCTGTGTCCTAGTGCACTCTCTCCCTCTGTGCAATTGCTTGAGTTAATAAAATGTATCTGCCTTGCTGCACCCAAAGAAAGAGTGAGAACTCTTCTTTTTCTCCGACAATGGTCTCAGCTGGCCCATAAAACCGCTCCTGTTTACTGTGGCTGGATCTGTTATTAGTTTGTGAGCATTATAAAAAGTTACAATAAATACACCCGAAGTGCACATGGCTCAAGAAGCCAATATTTTCATCAAGGGCGAGCTCCACTGTCATTGTCCTTACCGTGACCAAGGGGGAGACACTCTTAATAAAAGCACCATCTTTGTAGCATGCAGCTGGGTGCGGTTTATGTGGGTGCTTCCTTGAGAGAGCATATGTGATTTGCAAGACACACACGCACTTGGGAAGAATGGAAGAGCAGTGGGCGTGGGTCTGCGGGAGAGCAGACGTCTGCATGTTTAGGAGCACGGGCGTATGCATCACAGACAATTCCGCATGTGCATTTGAGAATGCATGTGTGCATGCCAGGGAGTGTTTAGGAGCACCGGTGAGCGCATCTGTGTAGAAGTGAGAGGGATGCAGGGTCAGCGTGTGTGTTTAGGGGGACATATGTGTATATGTGTGCACATGTATGTCAAATACATAGGAAGAAAGTGCGTGTGTCTTGCTATCTGAGAGTAGAGCAAGTACATGTGCATGTATGTGAGAGAGACAGACAAGGAAAACACATGCTTATGTGTGTGCGTGGGGAGGTGTACATATATGTGTATGTATGCAAAAGCACTCGTGATATTTAGGTGTCCATGTATATGAATGCATGCACCCGCATGTGTGACAGGACAGGGAGAGTCGCATAGACATGAAACAGCGTGAGCAGTCACACAGTCCTGCATTGGACGCTTAGCTGACCCCGCGTGGAAAGTCATGGCCACAAAGCTCAGAACACATTCAGCTCTGGAGAAGAAACACTAGCCTGCAGATTGATAGAAACACTAGCCTGTAAGTTTGCTCCTTCCATGAAAATGAAGCCATTGGTATGAGTAGCTCCTTCAAGACTGGAGAGAGAAACTGCCCAGTGTTCCTAGGGGAGGGGAACAGTCTAATTATAAATCAATCCAGCAAAACATTTAGTGCTCATAAACCTAAATTGCTCCAACTGTCCAGCATCTTCATCCTTGCCAGTCCATACAACTCAACATACACAATGGTAACTAAGAGCAGATGCTGTGAAACTATTGCAAACAGATGCAGACGTAATGAATGTGTAGGGGTGGGGGCAACTGGGCATAGAAAGATAAGCAGGTGTCAGCATTGCATCACCTATGTCACCATCCATCATGCTGTCAGGCTGAGGCAGACTTCCGCCAGATGGCATCTAATCCGGCAGTGCGGGATGCCAGTGCAACAAAAGGAACCTGCGTCAGTGACCAGAAACATGGTGCCAGCCTGTTGGTCTGAAATGGACAGATGCGGGTGGGGGTGGGGGGGGAAGCTGCTGCTTTACTGCCATTGGGGAGAGTCTGTCCCCCTCTCTCTGGAACTTAGCATGGAAGCATCCTGGCTCTTACTGAATGGAGAGAGATGCAGTCACTTGAGACAGGATAAACCGGTCACTTGTGGGATGCTACGGAACTTCCATAGCCCCAAGTGACTCGGGTAACATAACTGCATAATGCCATCTGCAGAGCAGGAGGGTTTAAAATATCATCATTTGGGGGTGAAGCTAAACAATATGTGGGAGTAAACGTTTTATTTTTCCTGGAACAGCTGCCTGTGGCGTTGCTGAAAGAAAAAAGAGAAACCTCCTGACCTCAGTGCTGCACTACACCCGAGGTACGTTCAGATGTAGAGGAGGAGGATAGCTGCAGGGAGCCGGATGCTGCTCCCTGATTCAAGGCTATCCTGCCCTAGCGTATGGTAAACCAGGAGGGATCCGGCTCTAACTTATGCTGTTGGCACTGCGGGAGTAAGGCTTTATCTAGCTGCCATTATTGCCACCAATGGTGGAGTGGTGCTAACCGTGGGACAGTTTTAAGACAACATTCCTACCAAGGAGGGTTAGCAGGGGCTGAAGCCAAAGGAGTCACAAAGAGGTTCATTAAAGTCACTGAATCCATGACCTCCATGACTAAATCCATATCCTTAGTTAAGAATAAGACACTGTGAAGATTACTGTAGAACAGGGGGTGGGCAAACTTTCTGGCCCGAAGGCCACATCGGGGTTGCAAAACTGTATGGAGGGCCGGGTAGGGAAGGCTGTGCCTCCCCAAACAGCCTGGCCCCCATCTCCTATCTGCCCCCTCCCACTTCCCGCCCCCTGACTGCCCCCCTCAGAATCCCTGACCCATCCAAACCCCCTCCACTCCTTGTCCCCTGACCGCCCCCTCCTGAGATCCCCGCCCAAGACCCTAACCCCTATCCAGCCCCTCTGCTCCCTGTCCCCTGACTGCCCTGACCGCTAGCCACACCCCCACCCCCAGACAGGCCCCCAGGGAGTCCCATGCTGATCCAACCCTCCCCATTCCCTGACTGCCCCCCGGGACCCTCTGCCCCTTATCCAACCCCCGGCCCCCTTACCATGCCGCTCAGAGCAGCATGTCTGGCTGCCGCGCGGCCCGGTCGGAGCGCGCAGCCCCACCCCACAGAGAGCTGCCTGCGCGGTGGTGTGGCTCCGGGGGAGGGGGAACAGCAGTGCAGGGCAAGGGGCTAGCCCCCTCAGCTGGGAGCACAGGGGCCGGGCAGGACGGTCCCGCGGGCCGGATGTGGCCCGTGGGCCGTAGTTTGCCTACCGCTGCTGTAGAGAATGACCCCTGCTGTATGGAATCAGAAGTACTCTGC
Organism: Macrochelys suwanniensis; assembly: GCA_033296515.1. Taxonomy (NCBI): domain Eukaryota; kingdom Metazoa; phylum Chordata; order Testudines; family Chelydridae; genus Macrochelys; species Macrochelys suwanniensis. The sequence continues at coordinate 336,260,497 of CM065775.1, forward strand.
TGAGAGTCAGACAACCAATACTGCTAACAGCTAAAGAAGACTCTCACTTAACTCAGCTTGTGTTGTGGAGTAATGGATCTCAGTTCTAGCCCCCTTCCTGATGGACGCAGTGTGCAGCTTAAAGACAACTAGGGAGTGTCTAAGTTGCCCCAACTTTGTTACATGAACTTCCCCATTTCAGATCTTCAGATGGAAGGTGCTCTCGAAGTGCAAAGAATGATGCTGCTGCGGGTGTTCTGGGTGTTTATTGCTAATGCACTGAACACAGGCTCTTCACATTCACTAAAAAGTACATTACAAACACGCAACATGGATCAGAAGGAAGATGGTAAAATCTATTAGTAAGTTTTCCTTATTTGGAGGGCTCTGAACCAGATTCGCCTCTGACATACACCACTGCCAACCCAGAGAAACTCTGTTGACTTCTGTGCAGTGCTTCTAGGTTTACCCGGGTGCCGAGTGATGAGAATCCATCCCTGTCTCTTTACCATAGGCTGACCTCAGAAGCTGCAAACCCAAGGGAACAGGGTATGTGGGTGTACGCTGAGCATGCAGGCAGAGCCCAGGGACCTAGAGGGGAGTTCAGGAAGAGCTGCCATAGATTTCAACTTGCTAATTGAACTAATTGAACTTCTGCAATTTGCCAGAGTTAACCCTGCGCTCGCTCCTTGTGGGATGCGGAAACCTTGCCGCAGATTTATTTTCCCAGCAGCAGCTCTGCTCTCGTGCCTGCATTCCCCCTAACAAAGTAGAGAGAAAAGGTGGCTCTCCCAGATCTTTCAGGGTCTCTCTTTGATTGCTGCATTTCCTCCCAGTGTCAGCATGTGTGTTTTTAATGACATAGACGAAGGGTCATTAAAAGCCGTTCACAGGGAACTACAGTCACATAAGGAAGGATTGTAGCCCCGCTACTTCCAGAGAGAAGTGGAGAGAAAGCCACCTTCTATTTCCCTCCGGCAGGAAGGTTAGAATGCTTCTGAATAATTCCAACACCCCCCCGAATAAAGCGGAGGAGATATCTGAGGAACAGGCCTGGCTTCTTCTTGCCTTTGAGGTGCCCACTCCAAAACATTAAAGTGATGCCCCTCTGGGAATCGCATGCTAAATTTTAACAAGGTTCATAGAGATATTTAAGCCAAGGGGGAGCTGTGTCTAATCCAACGGGGACCTCCAATTTCGATGGCCTTTCATTTCCTCTTAATGTTAATTGGATTAGAATTTCAATTGGTTTTGATGTATATTTTGGCACGTGCGAGATAAAGATTTCATAAATATCAGCCGCACTGATGGGAGAGTAAATGGAAAAAGAGGAGGCGGGAGAGGCAGAAATGGTTGAAACAGGGCAGAGATTAGGCCTTCGACTGCTTCCTTAGGCTTGGCAAGAGCTGTAGGATTCCCTTGCAGCCTCGAACTTCGCACAGGGTCTAGGGGTCCGTGCTCTTTATTGAAAAACACCATCAACAAGAGAAGACAAAATGGCTTCGAGCTGTAAATGGGCCACGGTAGAATTCAGGAAGATGCTTCCATTGCAAACCATCCCATTTTTCTTGCACTTATTACCTACGGGGAAACGTCAAATCGAGCAGAGAGGTTAGAATGGGCCCGACTCCTCTCGCTTACGGCAAGGGTATCTCCAATGAGCTCACTGGCGCCACTCCTGATTTACACCAGTTTCCGAGAGGAGAATCAGGCCGTTTATATGAATTTCCCACATATAAATTAGACTCTCAGTAGTCAAGATGCAAACCCTCTAGCCAAATAACAGGCCAGCTCTGCAGCTGGGGTAAATCGGTGCAACTACAGCGACTGCAGGAGAGCGCGGCTACTTGCACCCGCTGAGCATCTGGCCCAATTGGCAAAGCACCGGCAGTGACAACGCAGACTGTCCCCACTAACATGTCTTCAACCCTCTTCAAGAGGGATCTCCTTTCAGGTGGGAGGTTAGTCCAGTCTCCATGTCCCATTCAGTCCTTGCCCTCTCTGCTGAGCCTGGCCACGAGGTGGCCATCTGAGACTGATTTCCAAAGACTGTACACTAAGGATCACAGAATACTAGCTCTCCAGTAGGGCGAAAGGCTGGCTTTCTGATTAAAAGCATAGACGAGTTTCCTAGTTTTGGCACAAGCTTCCTGCCTGGCCTTGGGCATGTCATCTTGCCTCTCTGTGCCTCGGTTTCCACATCCATAAAAGGGGGATAATGACCTACTTCACAGGTTTGTTAGGGAGGATGAATTCATTAACATCTGCGAGGTGTTGGTGACTATGGTGACTGAGCCATAAGGGTGCCTATGAATAAATAGTAAGTAAGATGAAAAAGACCCACTGATTATTGAGTCCTCTCTCCCTTCCCAGATCACATGAGCAGCATATAGCCCCTGATACCGATACTGCACTAGGTCTCAGCCTAGCTGTCATGCTGCACATTAAACAGGAAGTGATGGGGGCAGAAGAGGATCGGCATATTGGATATACTCTAGTTGTCTCCGTTGCACCCACCGGATACCTTACTCCTTTCACCCCCAGATGACTTTAAATGGCTTAACCCTGGGCTGAGGCTAAGCATGTGGGACTCTCAGCCTGCTTCTGGGAAAGGCAGGAAGTGAAATTCCTGCCCATGCAGCACTGCCCCCAGCAGGCTCCATAGGATGCTGGCACCCAATTTGCCAGCAAACAAAACAAACAAAACAGTCAGTGTATGTGTAACCTACACACCTTCTGGGTGCAGTGTACTGTCCCTTCTAGTGGCCCTGAGACCACTTAGGGCTGGTCCACACTAACCCCCCAGGTCAAACTAAGATACGCAACTTCAGCTACGTGAATAACATAGCAGAAGTCAAAGTATCTTAGTTAGAACTAAAAAGCACTTACCGCGGGTCCAGATGCAGCAGGCAGGCTCCCCCGTCGACTCCGCTTACTCCTCACGTGGAGCAGGAGTACCGGTGTCGACGGCGAGCACATCCGGGATCGATTTATCGCGTCTAGACGAGACGCGATAAATCGATCCCAGAAGATCGATTGCTACCCGCCGAATCAGGCGGGTAGTATAGACGTACCCTTTAAAGAGAGAGTTAAATGAGTCTGCTCTACAGCCTTAGCTAAACAGCCCATTGGCTTTTAGCTCATGTGGTAGAGGCTCATGCACTAAGCTCCCAAGGTCCCTGGTTCAATCCCAGTCACCGACGACCAGGGTCTGTCAGCTTTACATATGCAAGAATGCTCTGGAACCCAAAGACCAGATCCAACTAGTGGGGCATAAAGAACACAGAGCAGGAGAGTGTCAAAGCACAGAACACAAGAATGATCAGACCAAAGGTCCATCTAGCCCAGTATCCTGTCTGCCGACAGTGGCCAATAAAATATCGCATGGACAAGCACTGGTTTATCCATTTCCTCACTTGCTCTCTCTCGACCCTTGTGCCCTCTTGCCCTGGCCCTTGACCCAGCTGGCCCAAAAGGAGACCCCGTAACTGCTTGAAACCAACTGTGATGACCTGGACTTGCAGTAGGTCAGAGCGTGACTGCCTCTTTTCAATAACTGTATGCAGTGTCGTTGTAGCCATGTCGATCCCCGGATATTAGAGAGACCAGGTGGGTGAGGTAATATCTTCCACTGGACCAACTGCTGTTGGTGAGGGAGACAAGCCTTCGAGCCACACACAGCACTTCTGTGAGCTCTGTGCGACTCAAAAGCATGTCACTCTCACCAGTAGAAGTTGGTCCAATAAAAGATGTTACCTCAACCCACCTTATCTCTCTTTTGTGGAATGGCTGTTCTCCTTGGGCCTGAGGGAGCACAGGGCCTGTGTCATGAATCAAGATGCCGTGGCACCTAAAATGTGCTCGTCACCCCCTTTTCAGAGGCCGTGACCCCTGGTGGACCCAGCTGAGACACTGGGCCAAACTCTCTGCTGGTATTACTTAGATTCAGTGAAGCTGCCCCAGCACCGAATTTGGCCACGTGCATTCCCTGGTTCTCCTTAACCCAAAGGATTCCAGAGCCTCTGGGAGTCCATTGCATCCTGCAAATTTTCCAGGGAACTACATTCCCCAGCAGCATTGCCTAGCAGTGAAACCATGGGACTGGGAATTCCAGAGTTCAATTCCCACAGCTCAGGTACCAATTTGCTGAGTACCCCTGATCAAGTCACTTAACCACTCTGTGCCTCAGTTTACACTTCTGTGAAATGGGAAAATACCCCTACCTATTTTTAGATTCCATGGAAAAGACAAAACAACAAATGGAAGAGTAATGGCACCAGACGTTAGAAAACGTCAAAGAAAGAAGGGTCAGGTGGTTGGGACATGGACACTATACGGAATATGGGAGACATGCTAAGCAAGCATTTAAGTGGGTACCTGAGGAAGGAAAGAAAAAGCCTGGAAGGCCAATGAAGAAGTGGCAGAAGACAATGAGAAAGGATATTGGATGTGCTGGCATCACCTAGGATGAAGTACTACAGCTAGTGAGGGACCATAATCAATGGGGGAACTGGACTGCTTGACGAGTCAGCAGCACAGGATGAACTACTCGGTAGCGGCGCCAGGGTTTTTGCCGCCCTAGATGACAGTGCTCCTCTGCCATAATCGGCGGCAGCTCCTCTGAAGCTGCGTTCTCGGCGGCGTTTCGGCAGCCGCTTTTCTTGCCGCCAAATCGCTGCCGGGAAATGAGTCATCGCCGAAATGCCGCCGAGGGTGGCGAAATGCCACCCCCCAAATCCTGCGGCCCTAGGCGACCGCCTAAGGTCGCCTAGTGGAAGCACCGGCCCTGGAACCACTAGCCTCAGCAGGATACTGGTAGGCTTGCTTTGCAGTCCCTGAATGAACAGCACTATAAAAGGGTACAGCATTATTACTACTATATTAACTGGCTGCACCGAATTTAAGGAAGGAAAATAATTTGCATAAAGAAGGCTTTTTAAATGCACATCTGTGTATTCATCCATCAATGGATTTCTCGTCACCATGGCGTCTAGACTGAGCTACATCACCACCAAATGGATAGAAAGATTTTTTTTTTAAATCGCTTCTATTTATTATAAAACTTTAATTAGCTTTAAAGAGTGACTGTCGTGCTGTCTGACACTTTAAAGTGTTCTGTACTGTCGGAGACATAAAACATGAATCACTGCACTTGTTTTTCATCTTCCCTCTTGCCACGTTTGCTAATTACTTAATTTCCCTGTGTCGGAAGTGGGGCTTTTACTCCTTCCCCTTTCCCCCACCCCCCATGTACTTCTGCAGTGAAGTCAGGGCACAGACAGGCAGCCACAGAGGGCTAGCCATTTAGCTGGTGGTCAGGGGAAGCCTCCGTTCTGCTCCCTTTTCTATTCTTCTGGTGAAGTTAGGCAAGTCATTCGTGGATCTGATGTTAAGGCCAGAAGCGAGCCCCATGACCATGCAGTCTGACTGCCCGCATAACACAGGCCTTTGAATTTCACCCAGTGATTCCTACATCAAGCCCAGACTCATGTAACTGAACCAGAGCACATTTTTCAGACAGACATTTTGGTTTGCCGTGCCTCAGTTTTCCCCATCTTTAAAATGGGCGTGATAATACAGCGAGTCCCGTGAAATGATCACCTGCCCCTATGGCTAGTCAGACTCCAGTTCCATCAGAATTTAACAGCACATTGCTCTTCAACTTCATGGTACCAAGGGCAGAAAAATCGCAGGCCCTTTGGTGGCCGTTATGAACAGGTCTTATTGTCCTCTGACTCCCAGGGAGGAGAGAGAGATAATGTATGACTGGCTGGACTGTGGTTTGATATCCTTGGATGTAAGCCAACAGTGGAATGACCCTTTGTAACATTAAACGGTGTTGTGTCACTGGTGTAAACTGGCTGCTTCCTTCCATCCCACCTGGGTAGACAACATTGCACAAGCCTACGAAGAGGAACAGGAGTTAGTAGCACATCATAGAGGGGCCCTGCTTTGCTGAACGGCTGATCTGTTCGAGGCTACCTTAAAGCTGCTTTCATTTTAGGAGAGGCAAAAAAGAAGGCGTCTCGGATGCTTCCAGAGACCAAATAATAATAATAATGTCTGCCTAATTTTATAGCACTTACTTCCTAATCCTCAAAGGACATCCCACAGTTCTTGGCAAGATCCCGCTTCTGAAACAGAAGCGAGTTGCCAGCTCCATGCCAGCTCCGCGTTTAGCATTAGGAGATTTAAAGGTGAATGTTGATGTTATTTATAATAAAATTAGAAGACAACCCCCACTGGCAATTATTGGTGATTGCGCGGTGACCCTGCACTTGCCAGGGTAGGAGCACCTGCAGTAGGAACGAGCGCTCGTCTAGATGGCTCGTGGTGCTGTTCCCAGGGGCAGGGATGCTGAAGGTGGCAGAAGAGTGAGCTAAAATAAGCCTGGCACCTGGGTGCTACCGAACAGATTGCCCGCTACATTGCAACGAGCCAATTTTAGACGCGGTTTCCATCTCAGGCCGGCGCTGGCAGAGCGCGCGATCCAGTCTCAGCTATCCTGCCGCCGTTTCCCCCCTGCCCCAACTCCAGCCTGTGTCCGCCTCCCCCCCACCACCCCTAGATCAGGGCATCTGGCCCGCTGCAGGGCAGTCGATGCTCTCCTCCTGCACAATGCGCACCTTGTTGAAAGCACAGAGTATCCATTCAGCTCCATAGCACTGAGCCGAGTGCAGGTGGCTCCGCAGCCCCTCTCTGAGGGCATGGAGTGCCCCGTAGACACACAGAGCCCAGGCCGCGTGCCATCTTCCCAACACAGCTGAGTTCAAGAGGCCACTTCACACAGCAGATGTTGTACTAAAGGAAATGGCTTCTCTCGAAAGAGCAGAGAGACGTGACTTGAGGGCTGGGGGGAGAATCGCCCCCTCCTGTATATTGCCTTCCTGCCTGCATGCTGATTTCCCTTCGCGATAGGGTCTTCCATGAACACCAGTGCCTCCTTCTCAAACACCGGTGTGGGACAAGGCAGTGAAGCTACTGGCAACACACTTCCAACCCCCTGAACTGCAGTGCAGGGGAGGATGCACCAGGCCCCAGGCACATGCTAGAGCCTCCAAGGTGAATCATGAGCAGTGCAACTAAGATGAACAAGACACATGTACAAATCACCTGAGACTAGACCCTGGGCTCAGTGTAAATCCGGAATGGGTCTCCTCGAGTCAATGGGTTCCCGCAGGTTTATTCTGCTGCAGCTGAGATCAGAATCTGGCCTGAGGTCTTTATTTGATGTAACCTCCTTCCCAGATTGTCTGGTGTCATCACTCTGCATGAGACCTTATTAGGGCAGTGAGAGCTGCAGGGCAGGGATTGCCTCCATATATTTCTTTACAGCAGATCTGTGGTACTGTGGAAACATTCAGTACTAGCAGTTCCTTGCCACTGGCCTCCATATCAGCATAATATTATCCGCCCCTGGTAACCTCCCTGCCCAACCAAAAGGCATCAGCTCTGACTCTCTGGGCCAGATTCTGCTCTCAGTTAAATGGGATCAGTGACTTCAAGGGGATTGGACCCAAGTTATTGAGAACAGAATTGGGCCACGCTAGGTGTGAAGAAAAGGTTTACTTGTAACTACAGCACCAGGGTGTGTTAAAGTCAAACACCAGGATGTAACACGGCACAGAGAGAGAACGCACAGGTGTACACAGGCGTGTCCCCATCTCTACTAGAAGAATGCCCAGGCCAGAATTAAGACCTCTTTGGAAACCATTCAAAGGAAAGAAAGTTAAGCAAATCGCAGACCTGCCAATGTAACATCCCTCAGCATAGGCCACTAACAGGGGCTGAACCAGAGCCTTCCACGCAAAGTAGAGGCTGCTGCTGCCTCTTGAGCTGAAGGAGTAATTCAAAGATGGCAGCCACAGTAGGCTCTGCCTGTCTATATGGAGCAGTCACTAGACGGGGGTGCAGCACACCTGGCTGGTGCACACACCAGCAGTCCTAGCTGGCTGCTCCTTCCTAGCTAAGCTGGTGACTACCCAGGTTTCTCTTCCACAATGAGAAGAGTGGGAGAGGGATAGCTCAGTGGTTTGAGCATTGGCCTGCTAAACCCAGGGTTGTGAGTTCAATCCTTGAGGGGGCCATTTAGGGTTCTGGGGCAAAAATCTGTCAGGGGACAGTACTTGGTCCTGCTAGTGAAGGCAGGGGACTGGACTCAGTGACCTTTCAAAGTCCTTCCAGTTCTAGGAGATTAGCAATGTTCAGCTACAGAAAGTCCTCCTAGTGGGGTGTCCCCTGGGGCTCTCAAGGTGCCATTGCTGGTTCTGCTGTTCCCTTTCAGTGCTCAGCTCAAGAGACCAGCTCATATACATTTCTATGGAAGACTGAGCTAGAAGCACACATGGCGGGGTGGTGTCAGTAACGTAGGGCGACCAGATGTCCTGATTTTGGGGGCTTTTTCTTATATAGGCACCTATTACTCCCCACCCCGTGTCCCGATTTTTTACACTTGCTATCTGGTCACCCTACAGTAATGCACAGAGACGCTGCTGCACCTTCATACGTGGTCGCCTAGGGTGCCAAGATTTGAGGGGCAGCCGCAGCGAGCCGCCCCCCTGCCCCCGGCTCCCTGCTCAGCTCCCGCGGGGGGGGGGGGGGGGGGCTGAGCACCCTCAGCCTGCAGGTGGGGGGGCGGGGGTGCAGGGCTGATGCAGGAAGTTTCGCTAGGGTGCTAAACTTCCTTGCACCGGCCCTGGTCAGAGTCCTGTCTGTGGCCGCGGCAAAGACCCCATGCAGCAAACGAAAAATTCCTCACAAAGCAGAAATGTATGAACATCAAGACCAGCTGGTCCCTCTCCCAACACTCCTGCGGCAGCTGTCTTCCCTTCCCAGGGTGCACACTCCTTCCCTCTCCTCACACGCCCAACCTGGTCACTATTACCGTCTTTTACTGAGTTCGATGTGTCTTACCTCAGGGCTGCTGCTAGGAGATACTGAGCACCTCCCTGTGCGATGCCAGGCCCCCTACACACCCTCTGAAATCACACTCATCTAGAAGGAAGGGTGCTCAGCACCACCCAGTCCCTTCTACCATTGTACCACTACAGTGTACGCGCCTCGGGAGAGAATCAACGTCTTGGTGCGCAAAGCACCACTCACGCCAATGGTACTACGGAAATAATATGAGGCCGGTGCAATGTGCTATAGGGTGGAAGGGACTGTTAGGGATGATAGCCTGACCCACATAGGCAATCAGCTTATGATACAAGGGCTGGGATCATGTCATCTGAGCTGGCACAGATGCTAATGTTATTCTTGTTCGTAGGAATATCTAATCCTATTTTTTTAATAAAAAAAACAAATCCTACTTAAAACTATTTGCCTCAATGACTATTTGCCTGAGGCTTTAGTTAGAGCAGCTAATGGGGCAGTCACATGAGTAGACTAATAGATCCCACCAGGCACATCGGGTTGTGAAGAGTGTAAAGCCAACAGAACCTGTATAGGGAGAGAGGGAGATCAGAAATCTACTGCAAAGCAAGAGGTGCATATATACAGAAGGGGCTGCTGCAAACACATGGGCATTCCCAGCTCCTTGGGGCTGTTGATTGAAACACACAGAAGAGATTGGATAAATAAGACAGATCGAACCATTACAGGGCTGTGAAGGGTGCAATAGACGGGAGGATTGGTTAGAAAGGCCCAGGGGTAAGAATAACCTGGGGACCATGACCCCTGGGGGATCACAACCACCCAGCCCTTCCCATATTGCTAAATGGGAGTGGGGAGCCAGCTAGATTCCGGTTACATGGGAGGCAGGATTCAGTATGGAAAAGGCTGAGAGCCACTGGGTATCTAAGTTTTGGGGTGCTTCTCCCAACCTTCTGATGCTTCCGTCCGCCATGCAGCCAACTGTCTGTTGGTCGCTTATAGCCGTAACCTCTCCTTCTGTAGGCCACGGTTTGCGATTCTTTGGTCCCCAGCACTAAGCTGGGCTGCTTGTCAGCTCAGAATCCCTGAAACAATACTGGGAAGCGGAGCTCAAGCAGCACAGCGGCGACATGTGACAGATTCTTCCCGCAGATATGTAAACATGCCAGATCCTGGCACGCAAGTGAACACTTCATTCAGGAGACACAGAGGAGGCTGCGCAGCTCGGCGCGGATGCCAGGAGGCGAGGGCTGTCATCAGACGCCTTTGTAAACCCTTGCGCTGGCTCCTTTCACATAATCTAGCTTTTGCAAAGGAACTACAAATACCCACCCGAGCATGTGCTCTCTGCTTCATGCCCTCAGGCCACCCAGCCTTCCCGGATGACCCCAGACTCCACTCGGCCAATTGAAACCTTCCTGCATGAACCCGACTGTTTAGGGAAGAGACAGTAAAACTAGTATGGCCTGGAAGACCTAATCCAGCCTCAGCATGGGGGTGGGGTGGATAAGGCCACCTCTCGAGGTCCCTTCCAGCCCCACATTTCTATGATTCTATGGGGAAGGGGTTACTGAGCCTCTCTCTTCTAGGTCACCAGTCCAAATCCAGCTCACGTCAGTAATGACAAGAAGTGATTGCCCTTTAATGGCTGTTCAGAGGCCTACATGAAGTAAGCTGGTCATTGTCAGTCCGGTTCCCAATGAACAGGTATCCTTGCCATCTAGTTGCTTAGGGGGGAGCAGTCATCTGAGTCGAGCTTGAAATGGTCCAGGAGGTGAGGTATAGGCGCTGGCACCGTCTGTCAGCCCTATATAAGACCCACTGCTAAATAAGAGTACCCTAATGCTTAGCTTTCCACGGCACACAGGATTCATAAAACTTAAAATAAATGCCATCAGATTAGACCCCCAGCTGTAACTAATTGTTCAATCGAGCATCCAGCCAGCTTGTTTCTCTGCCTCTCATCTGGGTGGAGAAAAAAAATAAAATAGGAAGGAGGGAGGGAAATGTCAGGACACATATTAGAGCTCTGTTATAAGAGCAACAGCAGGGGCCAGCTGACCGAGCCAGGGACCCAGGCGCTGCCTGATTCTAATCCTGGCTGTTCCCTAACTTCCTACAAAGGCATGAGCAAGCCGTTTACATGATCAGTGCTCCAGTTTCGCCGTCTGCAAAACATTACCTCACATGCATTATGAGTGTGTGGTCTCATCTCAGAAAGGATATACTGGCATTAGAAAAGAGAAGGGCAACTAAAATGATTAGGGGTCTGGAACAGGTCCCATATGAGGACAGATTAAAGAGGCTAGGACTTTTTAGCTTGGAAAAGAGGAGACTAAGGGGGGGTATGATAGAGGTATATAAAATTATGAGTGGTGTGGAGGAAGTGAATAAGGAAAAGTTATTTACTTGTTCCCATAATAGAAGAACTAGGGGCCACCCAATGAAATTAGTGGGCAGCAGGTTTAAAACTAATAAAAGGAAGTTCTTCTTCACACAGCACACAGTCAACCTGTGGAACTCCTTGCCTGAGGTGGCTGTGAAGGCTAGGACTATAACAGGGTTTAAAAGAGAACTGGATAAATTAATGGAGATGAAGTCCATTAAAGGCTATTAACCAGGATGGGTAAGGAATGGTGTCCTTAGCTTCTGTTTGTCAGAGGGGGTGATGGGGATGGCAGAAGAGAGATCACTTGATTATTACCTGTTAGGTCCGGGGCACCTGGCATTGGCCACTGTCGGTGAACAGGATACTGGGCTGGATGGACCTTTGGTTTGACCCAGTACGGCCTTTCTTATGTTCTTATGAGTTAGCCAATGTTTTCCCAGTGCTTTGTAGATATGGGGCTTTATTCTCCTCCCACTGGCGTAAATCAGGAATAATTTAAATGGAATTACACCAGTAGAAGTGGTATCAGAATCTGGCCCATAAAGTGCTACCCACTAGAATAATGCTTTGCACTTATTACTACAATATTCTTCTGGGGCCAGCAGCATCTCGTTCCGTGTAGATTAATTGACAGGAATAAAAAAAACCCAATATGTTGATTTCTCAGGACACACTGCTTGCTTTTTATCCAGGCTGGAAAGAAGCCCAGATCTAACAGAAACCCACAGACACCCTCTCCCCTATGACTTCTTAGCTGATCCTTAATGAACTAGGGAAGAGTACAGTATCCACTGCAGCGGATGAGACAACTCGCTGCCTGGCAGTCCCTGTATGATGCGGATTGATGCTCTTTGGTATGGTAGGTGTGGCTGCAAAAATTAACCAACACATGGGTCCCAGATAGTCTCTCGCAGAGCACCCCTGGAGGGATAATTCCCCTCATTGTTATTTAGAGAGAGAGAGAAATGGGCTCTATTCCAAACCCCAGTCCCAATATTCCTGAATCTGGAAGGGGTTGGGGGATAGAGATTAGAAATCCATGCCCAGTTTTGCATCCTCTAATGGAAAGATCAGATCGAAACATCCCGAAAATCTGGAGCACTTGAAATTTGGGCCCAGATCCAAATGTCCCTGACCATGCACATCTCCATAAGCAGGCAGAGAGCTGTACATCAGGTTTACTACACCTAATAGCTCACTGCTCTGAAGAGCTTACAGCCTAAGCAGCAAGAACACTTACACAATTGAACTGAACTGAACAACAGAACAAACACTGAAGCATTAACACAGGTGACATCTGGTTGCATGGAATCTCCTTTGAGTTTCTTGGTGATGGGAAGGGCAGTTTGAAAACTCCAGCTACTCCCCATCTCTGGAGCTGTACAGCGTGGTCTGAGTTCGATCATTTATAGTTAGGTTTCCTGGTCTTTATTCTGATTTAAGTATCAGAGGGGTAGCCGTGTTAGTCTGGATCTGTAGAAGCGACAAAGGGTCCTGTGGCACCTTATAGACTAACAGAGGTATTGAAGCATAAGCTTTCATGGGTGAATACCCACTTCTTCGGATGCAAGCAGTGGAAATGTCCAGAGGCAGATATAAATGTGCAGGGAAGATTCAGGCTAGAGATAACGAGGTAAGCTTAATCAGGGAGGGTGAGGCCCTCTTCTAGCAGTTGAGGTGTGAACACCAAGGGAGGAGAAACTGCTTTTGTAGTTGGCTAGCCATTCATAGTCTTTGTTTAGTCCTGAGCTGATGGTGTCAAATTTGCAAATGAACTGAAGCTCTACAGTTTCTCTTTGGAGTCTGGTCCTGAAGTTTTTTTGCTGCAGGATGGCTACCTTTAAATCTGCTATTGTATGTCCAGGGAGGTTGACGTGTTCTCCTACAGGCTTTTGTATATTGCCATTCCTTATATCTGATTTGTGTCCATTTATCCTTTTGCGTAAGGACTGTCCAGTTTGACCGATGTACATAGCAGAGGGGCATTGCTGCATATTATGGCATATATTACATTGGTGGATGTGCAGGTGAATGAACCGGTGATGGTGTGGCTGATCTGGTTAGGTCCTGTGATGGTGTTCCTGGTGTAGATATGTGGGCAAAGTTGGCATCGAGGTTTGTTGCATGGATTGGTTCCTGAGTTAGAGTTATTATGGTGCGGTGTGTAGTTGCTGGTGAGAATATGCTTCAGGTTGGCGGGTTGTCTGTGGGCGAGGACTGGCCTGCCTCCCAAGGCCTGTGAAAGTGAGGGATCGTTGTTCAGGATGGGTTGTAGATCACTGATGATCCGTTGGAGAGGTTTTAGCTGAGGACTGTAAGTGATGGCCAGAGGAGTTCTGTTGGTTTCTTTCTTTGGTTTGTCTTGCAGCAGGAGGCTTCTGGGTACACGTCTGGCCCTGTTGATCTGTTTTCTTATTTCCTCATGTGGGTAGCGTAGTTTTGAGAATGCTTGGTGAAGATCTTGTAGGTGTTGGTCTCTGTCAGAGGGGTTGGAGCACATACGGTTGTACCTCAGTGCTTGGCTGTAGACAATGGATCGTGTGGTGTGTCCGGGATGGAAGCTGGAGGCATGTAGGTAGGCATAGCGGTCAGTGGGTTTTCGGTATAGGGTGGTGTTAATGTGACCATCGCTTATTTGCACCGTGGTGTCTAGGAAGTGGACTTCCCGTGTAGACTGGTCCAGGCTGAGGTTGATGGTGGGGTGGAAGCTGTTGAAATCGTGGTGGAATTCTTCCAGAGTTTCTTTCCCATGGGTCCAGATGATGAAGATGTCATCAATGTAGCGTAGATAGAGAAGGGGCGTGAGTGGACGAGAACTGAGGAAGCGTTGTTCCAGGTCAGCCATAAAGATGTTGGCATATTGTGGGGCCATGCGGGTGCCCATAGCGGTGCCACTGGTCTGGAGGTATATATTGTCACCAAATTTGAAATAATTGTGCGTGAGGATAAAATCACAGAGTTCAGCAACCAGTTGTGCTGTGGCATCATCAGGGATACTGTTCCTGACAGCTTGTATTCCATCTGTGTGTGGGATGTTTGTGTAGAGAGCCTCTACATCCATGGTGGCTAGGATGGTGTGTTCTGGAAGATTACCAATGCATTGTAGTTTTCTCAGGAAATCAGTGGTGTCACGGAGATAGCTGGGAGTGCTGGAGGCATAGGGTCTGAGTAGAGAGTCCACATATCTGGACAGTTCTTCAGTGAGAGTGCCAATGCCCGAGATGATGGGGCGTCCAGGATTTCCAGGTTTGTGGATCTTGGGTAGTAGGTAGAATAACCCCGGTCGGGGCTCTAAGGGTATGTTGATTTGTTCCTGTGTTAGTGCAGGGAATGTCCTGAGTAGATGGTGCAGTTTCTTAGTGTATTCCTCAGTGGGATCTGAGGAGAGTGGCCTGTAGAATTTGGTATTGGAGAGTTGTCTGGCAGCCTCCTTTTGGTAGTCAGACCTGTTCATGATGACAACAGCACCTCCCTTATCAGCCTCTTTGATTACAATGTCAGGGTTGTTTCTGAGGCAAATGTTTCTGTACATTTGGATGGCATTGCATTCTGCAGACTTAGGTTATGAGGCAGGCAGCGTTGTTTTTCCACAATTTCTGCCTGTGCACGTCGGCGGAAGCATTCTATGTATAGGTCCAGACTGTCATTTCGACCCTCAGGAGGAGTCCATGTGGAGTTCTTCTTGTGCTGTTGGTGGGAGGGTATCTGTGTATCTGTGCGATGTTCAGTGTTATCTTGAAAGTATTCTTTGAGTCGGAGACGGCGAAAGTAGGCTTCCAGGTCACTGCAGAACTGAATCATGTTGGTGGGGGTGAATCTTCCCTGCACATTTATATCTGCTTCTGGACATTTCTACTGCTTGCATCCGAAGAAGTGGATATTCACCCACGAAAGCTTATGCTTCAATACCTCTGTTAGTCTATAAGGTGCCACAGGACCCTTTGTCCATTCTGATTTAAGGTGTTTATTTTTACTGCTTGTGAGTTTGCAATGTGATATAGCAACAACTAAACCCAATATTCTCGACCAGGTATGTAATAGTTGTCCATGAGAGAACCGTAAAGATAACCGTTGCTCTTTACACAGCTCTGTGTGAGACTGACCCTGGATAACTTGTCCTGGACACCCCCATGTTACTAGAAAGATTATTGAGCAGATGGATAAAGTTCTGGGAAGGTGCAACAAAAAAGGATCAGGCGGCTGGAAGGACTGATTTCTGAGCAAAGAGCTAAACTTGAATAGCTTGACCAAGTGATAGAATAAGGGCGGGTAGGAGAGCAACAAGATAGCAGGATGCATGTTAGGATGCTGCAGAAAGATGCTGAGTACGTTCTACTGATTCACTGGCAGGTGTGGCTTCTTAGCTCCACCAGGATATACGAGAGTTGGGCATAGTCCTCTGGATGGAGGGAAGTAGGGGCAGAGAGAGGGAGGGCCCTGCAGGAAACTCCAGAAGCTGTCAAGGTTTGAGGAGAATGCTTAGGCTGAATTTAAGTTCCGTAATTACCTGAAAAAATCAGCACTAACTCACAATGAAATGGTGGTGATCTAATCAGACTGCATTCCGAGACGTACTGGCTGTTGATCAGACTACCAAGGGAAGTGGTGGAAGCCCCATGACTGTGGACATTTCACTCTAGACTTCACAAAGTTAGTAAATGTGCAATAGGGAACAATCTGGCATTGCCAGGGAGATGAACTAGATGTGCCCATATAGGCCTTTTCCAGCCCTATAATTAAAAATTAAATGAGAGTAGGTAACGGGGCAGCATTCAAAAGGCCCAGATCAACATTTTGAATTCTGGATCCCCCCAAACCCTAACCCCACTGCTCTCCACCCCTGAAACAGAGGAGCCAGGCACAGAAAAGATTTTTGTCCCATTTTCTCAGTCAGTCATTTCTGAAAACAGCAAATGCAGAATTGTTTTGCTTACGCTCAAAAATTTATACAATGTCAGATCTACAGGGGATTTGAGATTCAATGATTTTTTTAAACTCAGATATGGTAATTTTTATTGGACTTGGTAGGAAGTCTGTGTGCCTCAAAGCAGCAAGGAATTCATCATTTGGAGTCTAGTGTTTGTCAAGCTTTCTGGGAAGGTTTTACAGCAGGAGTTAGAAGCGGGGAATTAGGATGTCTGGGTTCTGTACCCTACTCTGCTCTGGGTGACCTTAGACAAGTCACTTCATCTCTCCTGCCTGTGTTCCCTCTCTGTAAAAAGGCAGTCATAAAACTGCCCAATCTCCCAGGGATGATGAGGCTAAATTAATTAGCCTTCGGAAACAAGGTGTTAAAGAAGTGCTAAGCATTATTGTATACTGTTCCCAGGTATACATCTTCCTTGCCGGAATGAAAATTCCTCGCCTTTCCACTGCCCCAAAACTCCAGTGGTAGGAAAAGCCAAACCCCACTCTCTTCTCAACCCCATGTTCTGTCCCCAGACCCTCCCACTAATCAGCAGAGAGCCTTATTCATGTGCTCGTTGCAGCAGCAAAATTAACTGCTGGGGTGATTTTATCAGAACAACACGTCGATCCCATTTTCTATTATTAGGCATGTATGTATTATGTTCATTGATCCCATGCACTAAATTTCCTCAGGGGTTACCAATACTTTAGACACACAGGCAAAAATCCATGGAAGCTTAAAGAATACTCAAAGCACCAGATTCCTAGAGGCCTCTAGGGGCTGTGTTTTCTTTAGTTTACAAAAGACACATCAATACAGCTCCTTAATTTCATTTAATTATTCCTCTTGCATACCATGTATGTTTCTCTCAGACTGGCTTGAGGGAGTTTTCCATGGCAGATTTCGAGATATTCAGCTCTACTCATTAGCTACACCTTGTATTATGTGAGCAAGATGGTCAGGCTTTAAGACCAGTGTGAAAACATGCCTGATTTCTTCGGTTTTCACAGGAATAAAACATTGGTATTGAGGCCTCTTGTGGAGGTAACATGCAATGTGCAATTCCAAAGGGTTCCCATTATAACTCTGCTTTAATTAATGTCCTAATACAAAAGAAGATCCAACAAACATACCCATTAGCTAAGTAAAGATGGACCAAGATTTTAATACACAAAACAAACAATGAATAGGTAAATGGCATTTAAATGAACTGAAGGTAGATGAGGACAACATATCGAGACCAGGTAGAGGGATGGTAGATCATAGGCAGACACAGTAATTGGAGAGATACAGGAAATGGATAGGTAATAGCTAGATACAATAGATAGATGATGAATAGGTACAGTGCAGGGATGATAAACAGGCACTCACAATAAATAGACAGATACAGCAAATGATAGATAATAGTCAGATACAGTAGATGGGTGCAACAGATGGATGACACAGATAGAGACACTGGTTGGAAAATGGACACTCACAGCAACACTGTGGCTTTTGGTGCATATCGTGCTATTTTATCGCTAAATCTGAAGGCACTTTGCTAAAAAGGGATGATCATGCTTTGTAGAGGGGGAAAATGTGTGACAGATGAAGTGACTAGCCCAAGATCTCACAGACATCAACGCCAGAGCCAGGACTAGAACTCAGCTCGCTCTCCTAGCCCCTCCTTTAAACTACTAGAACCAAAGCTGTTCTGAAGACAGAGGCTAAAGAGGCAGCTAATTTTGATCAGCCCATGACCTGTCAACTACATGTTGGGCCAAATTCTGCTTTCAGTCACGCAAGTGTAAATCCAGAGCAACTCCAATCACTTCACTGAAGTTACTCCAGATTTACGCCAGAATATATTAAATCAAAATCTGGTCCACCATATCTAGTACCTATCTCCTGTACTGAATCGGACTGAGTTATAGCAGATATAAGTAACAAGCAGATACAGTGGCAAGACAAAGTAGACAGACAATAGGCAGAAACAGTAGTTAAATGATGGCTAATGGGCAGCTGAGAGAGTAGATGGACAGATGCAGTGGATAGATGAATAGAATAGATAAGCAGGCATCAGACCCCACTCTGAACAATTACAGTCTGCTTTGTACATTCTAATCTTCTGCAAGGTTTCTCTCCAATAATTCCAGTTAAATTAGTTATCCCATTTGTGTTTGTCCCTGGAATTATTTTAGTGGTGTGGATCAAAGAACCACAGTAGGTTTTAATGTGGCATGCAGTCTGAAAAAGCCAGTGTATTACAAAGCGCTCCCCACGCTAATGCATTCAAGTCTCGTGCTGGAAACTGGATCTTTAACTTCTAATTAGCACATCGTGGGATCTGTCCAAACAACCCTGCCATGTCTATCCTAGCAAACACAAACAGATGAGCTCCCCCGGGGACACTCAGCCGGCTCAATGCCTACAAGGGGATAGCCTGTGCCGGAGGTTGGAGCACAATCACACTCTATAAAGTATGTACAGGGAGGGAGCAGGAGAGGCTAGATCTAGCTTTGAAATTGGAATCCAATCTTTATATCCCACATTTCCCCTTGCCACCCGACCACTAGCACGCCCACCCCACCAAATAAGAGAGAGACCTCATTACACATTTAATTTAAAGCATCATCAGTGATTAGAATATTTTATGGACTGATCGCTTGCCAAATGTTCTGTTTTAAATCAAAGCTGCTCGTAGTGAAACATATGCAATAGAAAAGGGGACAGCTCTCCTTGTGTTTCAGAAGCATGCAAGCGCTCAGACATAATACTGATGGGAGCCATCAAAAGGAGTAAGTGAGATAGATGAAGATAGACAGTATCTGGGTGCTGGGTTCAGATCCTGCACACCCTATGGCAGAAGGAGCAGGGAAGGTTATGGAGGAAGCATGCTCAGTCTCTAAGATGAATGAATCCTCCCCCTGAAGAAGGTTCCTAAGCAACGTTAATAAACTTCAGAGGGAGCTGCAGTAAGCATTGTCTTAGATGGGCAGGGGGATAAGCCCAATCTAGGGCCTTTCCATGGGCAATAAAGTAAAAAATGGGGGAATCTTGGAGGAAATCTGTCCACCCCCAAAATATTGGTGAAGAGAATTCTCTACCAGAACGTTAGCCATTGAGCCTACAAACTTCACCATCCCCTCCTGTTCCTAACCTCTCTCCAGTATGCTCAAGGTTCCTAGTTTAGCTGTGATGTCCCTCATCGCTGTCAAACAAGAGTCAGTCTAGAGACCCACAGTTAGGATCGGTAGCCCTGACACAGCCGTGCCTACAACCGGGTGAAAGGCAGGCAGAGGAATGCTCTCTACACAGCCAGTACAGCGTTCCCGGGGCAGAGGCACACTGATCGTTACCATCGCCCAATTTGGCATAATATGTGGGTTTCAGAGATCCTGCTCCTGGTAGCACAGAGCACCTTGTGGGTAGGAGATAGGCAAACCAACTGGGATCAAAGGAAAAATGACTCAAGTTTGTGAGCAGGATGTAAGCCAAGCACAAAACATGGGTGAAATTTAAAAAGGTTGGGTTCATATCCCCAGCCCCCTATCCCATCCAGTCAACAAACTGATGCTGTCTACCACAGAGAATCCCATGAGGGCCCCCCCTGAGACCCAAGGAGCCCCCTTGGGGCTTTGTTAAGTGCATGTAATGCATTAACACTCCTTTGTACTCATCTAGCATTTTTCATCGGAGGATCCAAAAGCGCATTAGAAACATTAACAAACTGATCCTCGTACCAGGTGAGATGAGTCTCATCCAATGTTCCCTCTAATTTTTTACGTCCATGTGCGGAATGAATTTTGTTGTGAACACCAATATGGAGGTGATGTGTGGCGGGGGTGGAGCCGAAGGGTTCGGAGTGTGGGATGGGGCTCAGGGCTGGGGCAGAGGGTTGGGGTGCGGGGGGTGAGGGCTCTGGCTGAAGGTGCGGGCTCTGGGGTGGGCCTGGGATGAGGGGTTTGGGGTGTGGGAGGGGGCTCAGGGCTAGGGCAGAGGCTGGGGGTACAGGCTCTGGGGTGGGGCCAGGGATGAGGAGTTTGGGGTGCAGGCTTCCCCAGGGCTGCAGTGGAGAGAGAGAGGACTCCCCCCAGCTCTCCCTCGATGTGGCAGATCCAGGGCCGGGGGAGAGGTGTCTCTCGCCTGCGCAGCCCTTGATAGCCTACTGCGTGGCCGCGCAGTTTAGAGGGAACTTAGGTCTCATCTACAGATTAGAGATGGAGAAACTGAGGCCCAAGAGCAGTCACACCCCACTGGCAGACCTCAGAACAGAACACAGGTATCCTGTGCCACCCACTCTCGGTTGGACAGCACACAGGCACGCATCTCAAGGGTTGAAGTTTATTTCTGTTACTGAGGCCCATCCAAGAAGCAGCCTATTAACCCTCCTTCCCCGTGCTAAACCTCTGGTTCACGTGATACGCAGGGACCAACGCAGGCAAAACAATCAGCGGTATGTTCATGAGTATCAGTGACATAAAGGAAACCAAAGGAAGCAGCCGTGAGCAAATGGCAGTCAGTAGCGTCAACTGCTGGTGACAGATGGGGTGATTCATCCATTGCATCAAATCCCCTGACAACCACAACAGGCAGAATGCTAAGCACTTGGAGAGCGAGAGATTGTAGGTAGGGCTGCAGTTTAATGGAACTCTGGATGGGGTGGTGTGAATCCCGGTGTGCCCACCTTGCCACTAATGCTACATGGCTTTGGCTACATCCCTGCGAAAAACAGCAGTGTAGACATTCCCACTCAGTCTCTGAGACACACACCCCTCGACTGGCAGCTTGGATGGAGATTTGCTTGGGTTTGGATCAAACCCAACTGAAACCACTTAGTACTGGCTGTATGGTTACCACCTTGTTCTGTCCTGCAGAGCTGGGGTTTTCTACCTGCTCCACCAGTCTAGGCTTTTCTACCACCCTCACCATACCTTGGTGTCTCTTGGTTCCTTCAGCAAGTCATGCACAGCCCTAGTCAGGACTCCTGGATCTAGTCTCTGGCTTGATGTATGACCGTAGGCAAGTCATGTTGCCTCTGTGCCTCAGTTTCCTTAATCTGTAAAATGAGGGCTGGTTAAAAATTTTCCACTGAAACTTTTTCCAGTCGAAAATTGGGTTTTCCACTAAAACATTTTTGTGGGACGTGTCTGATTTCCTAAAAAACTCAATTGTATCAAAAAAGCCAAAACTTTTGGGGGAAGGAGATAGGGATGAAAAGCCACAATTTTGCAGAGGAAAAAAAATCCCCTATTTTCCAACCAGCTGTAATGATGACACTTCCCTGCTTCTAGTCATTGAGCTTCTGAGGTTAAATTTACTGATGTCTTAAGTTCTTTGGGGTCCCCGTCTGTGAGATGAAATAGCAGAGCAAAATATTTTCTAAACTGCCCTGACTCAGGGCTTGTGTCAATGGGATTCTGGTGTAAGTCTCAGGCCGAGGTGCAGTGGGGGGAAGTTTCACTCTCTAAAGCATTTTGGGAGTGGGGTACAGTTTGTGGGAAAGAAACCCTACAAAGTAATGGCTCAGTTCTGAGTTACTTCCACACCCAACCCCAAGGATTCCCCAAGGGCAGATGCTGGTGCATGAGAAAGCCGGGACTGGGTCCCAATACCCTATTCTGTTTGCAAGAGCATGCCATGTTCTCTTCATGTGTTTAGAAACCTCTCCTGCACATGCAGCTCACTCGCCTTGGCCTGTATAAGCCCCTGTTGTCACCACAAGGGGCCTCAGCCAAGTTCACAGCGGAGGCCAGCTCTGGGCTGTCAGCTTTAGCTGAAACATCCATTCAGACACAGCCGGCAGCAGTGAGGGGGCATGAATCAAACCCCATCATGACCCCAGCTCCAGAGGTCAGTGCACTTAAGAGACAGGCTAAAGAGGCTCCCGACACCGCACCTGCCCAGACCTTTTACCTTGCTGGGGCTGGCCTTGGCTACAGATTAATTAAGGTGGCGGCCGGGCCTCCGGCTTGGCTTCCATTAGACAGATTGTCATATCTCTTTACGGCCCGGGCTTTGCCCTGGAGAAACAGACAGCAAACAATGCAAGGGGCAAAGAGGCTTACTTATGGGCATCATTGCACTGACAAGTGTACACACACACACACTGATCTATGGTGATGCTAATTAAGAGTAAATAATGCTGAATAATTACTGGGATAGGAGTAGCAGCTATTTAGGGCCTGACCAAAGCCCACTTAATGCAATGGAAAGACTCCTATTGACTTCAATACGCTTTGGATTAGGCCCTGAGACAGGGTAGGATATTTCTCAAAAGGGACGTTAGAGTTTGGGTTTGTTACGGTGGAAGCAGGGCTGGCGCGCCCACTAGGCGACCCAAGGCGGTTGCCTAGGGTGCCAGGAGCCGGGGGGGGGGTGTGGGGGGGCTGGCCACAGCTGCCTCCCATCCTCCCGGCTACGCCGCTGAGCCGGGAGCTGGGGGGCGCCGTCGGCCGGGGGAGGCTGCTGTGGGCAGGGGGCTGAGCTGCTGGCCCACGGGGCGGGTGGGGAGCCACCGCGGGGGGGACTGGCTGCTGCTGCAGGGGGGGTGGTGTTAGCTGGGGGGTGGTGCAGGGCTGGCGCAAGGACGTTTCGCCTAGGGCGCGAAACGTCCTTGCACCATCCAAGTGTAAGAAGAATGGGGGAGGCTGGTAGCAATTTGATAAATAATTCTTGTCTGTCTTTTTTATTGTTATTTCATTTCACACAGCATGGGGAAAGGGTTGGCTTTAAACAGACCCTTGCACACGAACCAGAGTTTCTTTAATGTTAGACATTGGTTTGAACTGCAAAGCCAGTTCTTAACCGGACCCCCTATTTAAGGAAAATGTAATGTGAATCTTCATTTGACTTGTCTGACCCAAGTCCCCCTCTGCTCATTACTGACCTTGGATAGAAATCATGCCCTTGTTAAAATTTAAAATATGATCAACGCCAGATTTCCATTCATTCTTTTCCTCCAATAAATTGCACAGAATGTTGGCCCCAATCCTGTCCTCATTAAAGTGAATGGGATTTTACCTTTGCCTTCAATGAGAGCCGTATCCGCCCCAACATATTACTCTACGAACATTTGCTTCCTTTCAGAAGCATGGAGTTGATTGTCCTTTGACTTACATTTGACCCCTGAAGAGGTCCAAAAACTCCAGTAGAGTTGCTCCTAATTTACAGCAGTATATGCAAGGAGACAATCACGCCCCAGTTTTCCAACATACAAGTTCCAAGACGGAACAATAATGAAGATGACACGGCCTTCCTCTGTGTTTGAGAACGCGTTTGTGAGATGAGACGGCCCTAATTTCCCATGGAGATTGGACAGAAATCTGAGCGTTGGTTTTCTACATAGAAAGAACTTCTAGTGACCATATCCGAACAGAATATTGTCCATGTTGCTGTAATTATGGCAAAGCACAGCACTGTCCTCTTTTAAAGAGCCGCACTGTCCTCTTTTAAAGAGCCGCACTGTCCTCCTTCAGCTTGTAAATGGCTCAGAGATACACAGGCTGGCTTACCACTTGAAAAGCTGCACAGGAAGGAAAAGAGAAGCTGAAAGGTCTTGATAGTATCTCGGAGCCCTTTATACTTTTTATGAAAAATAGAAGCTCAGATCTCTGATCATTCTTCTGGAAACATTTAACGACACTGAGCCATTCTTCCCTGCAAGAGGGCACAAGGAGACGCATATAATCTGGAACCTGCACAGCAGTGGCGTAGCTAGGACAGGGACACTGGGTGGGCCCCAGCTTTCGGGTGGGCGGGCAATGATGAGGGGGCGATGGGAAGGGGCCCGCCTCCCCCACCCCCACAGGCAGATTATGGTTTTCTGGGGCCCTGGGTCAGGACAAGTGGGGGCCCCTCCCCACCCCTTACGCCTGCATTCCACCCTTCCGTACCCCTGTGCTCCTGCTGGGGAGCAGGGTCGGAACACAGGGACTTGCCCTGTTCCACCGCCAGGTGGGCAGGGGGAGTGGAGTGGAGCAGAGCAAGCCCCCATGCCCCGACCCCGCTCCCTGGCAGGAGCACTGTGCAGGCGAAGCGGTTCGAGGCACAGGGCCCCCATTTTGCCAGGGCCCCCAAGTGGCCCCATTGGCCCAGTGGCTAATCCACCACTGGCTCCAACCTTCCCCCACGAGGCACACCCCCAACTGGGGCCAGAGACCAGGGCAGCGCACGTGGCGTCAGCAGGAGAGGAACGTGGCTGGAGAGTGAGCTGGGGTCCAGGAGCCCAAGTCTGTGGATTTGGGGGATCCGACCCCAATTTGGGTGGGCCTGGATGCTAAGTGGGTGGGCCGTGGTCCACTCAGGCCCACCCGTGACTACGCCCCTGCTGAATAGATGGACTGTGAATTTGAATATTGTTGCTGTAAGCACAAAAGAGGGGGAGTATCAGCACCACAGATGCAGTTGGTCGATGCAAAGAGGAAAGGGAGGAGCCTCTGCTACATGCAAATTGAAAGCAGAGCTGCATGGGAACCCAGGAAATTCTGCGATTTTGATATTTGTTTTTGTTATAAAATGTCCAATTTCCTGATTTCCCATTTAATGAATTTTATTAAAAAAAATTGTTTTGGGTCAAAACATTTCCTTTTGATAAAACTGAATTTTTTGTTTAGATTTTGTCTTAACATTTATCTCCATTATATAACAGAAAATAAATTTTTAAATGAAAATTATCTCAAGACAGAAAGTCGAACTGTTCTGTTCCAAAAACGTCAACATTACCTAAACACTTTTCAAATCCTTTTTCTAAACAAAATTTTGTCAAAATTGACAGTCACATGGAACGTTTCAATTTAGCTGAAATGGTATTTTCCAGTGGAAAAATGGTTTATTGGAGAATTTTCGAGCAGCTCTATTTGAAAGTGTGATGCCTCTTTTCAGTGTACCGTATCTTTAAATTTTTAAGAACTCTGCCGGTCTGCAGACACAGCGGGTGGGATTTTCAAGAGCCTATGTGATTTAGGAGCACACATCCCATTAACTTTATATGTAATTAATTTTAATTTTAATAAATTTTAATGTAATTAACTTTGCATTAACTTTTAATTGGTTAAAGCATTGGTGCTTTTGAAAAATTCCACCCAGCAGCCATTTTGTTCTCAGAACTGCTGCAGCCTGTTAGACAGAGAACACACACTGTGCTCTCATTCATAGAATCATAGAATATCAGGGTTGGAAGGGACCTTAGGAGATCATCTAGTCCAACCCCCTGCTCGAAGCAGGACCAATCCCCAATTTTTGCCCCAGATCCCTAAATGGCCGCCTCAAGGATTGAACTCACAACCCTGGGTTTAGCAGGCCAATGCTCAAACCACTGAGCTATCCCTCCCACCCCTGGAGGGATTCATGGAGGCTTAAGTATTGTTCTCTCCACCACCACCATCTTTAAATCTAAAGTAAGTCATCTGGGACTGAAAGTGCATGCCTGGGATATATAACCATGCCCCTTTTGCACTGGGTAGCAGACAACAGGGAAGAGGAGCTCACACCACATCCCCAAAAACCGCTTCAGGCACACACACACACACCCCAACACCTCAGTGCTTGTGTGTAATAAAACTCCAGGGACTGATGCTGGATGCAGTGCCCGTCTACCCACCTCCCAATACACAGTCATGCTGTGTAAAAGCCCAGTGATCCCAATGAATGAAGTTAGTTGTGGACCGTCACTTGCGCCGTTTATAATACAGCTGAATGACTCAACGTTTGCTCTCGCCGGTATGGGTCACCCTGGTAATTAAAGAGTTAAAATGCGAGGTATATCATTCGTACTGGGCAAACTTAAATGGGGAAGGGGGAAAAAATAAAATAATCAGAGCCTCTCTGCTCAAGGAGCATGGGAAAAGAGAGGGGGAAGGGTGAATTCAGCTACAGAACAGGGATTGGCCTCCTTGCAGTGCACTGTGGAGCCGCACAAGGTGATGGGGAAGCATGCTTCCGAAAGCCTGATCTGCGGCATATTTACCTTCACAAATCAATTCAATGCTCTTGCTCTCCCTGCCTCGACGAGAGAATAACAGGCTTTTCCCAGAGGATGCAACAGTCTATTTTCTAAGCTGAATTACTACAAAATCCCCCTCCCCCCCGTTGCCAATTTACCCATCCCAATCTCCTAAAACCTGACCACCCTGTAAGAGTCCCCGTCAGAAGAGAGGGCAGGGGCAGATTTCCACTCTGTGCTGAGCTGGAAGGCCATTTTAGCACTTTGCAATGCATTATCCATGGAGATAAACTCCTCAGGCTAAATCCAGAGAGGGGCTGAGTGCCAGCTGGACCTGCTGCTATCAAGGGCTTCGCTGCTGCTTTGCAGCTGCTCGGCGGGCTCACTGCATCCCTCAGCATTCGGCCAAAGAGCTTTTCCAGCCACGAGAGAATGTGCATGGGGAAAAGAAGCCAAGTGGGTTGTGTGGAGAGGGTAGGGGCAGGCAGCAGGGAGCACGGCCGTTATCGTGGGGAGAGCAAGGGGAACATTGAACTCTAAGTGCACCACTGCCTGACCCTTTCCGACCCCCACCGCCTGGGAACACAGGGAATTCCCGCCTGTTACCACCTCCCTGCCCACTGCTGACATCCCCACCCCAAGAAAAAGAGAGCTCCTCCCAATGCCACTCTTGCCAGCCAAGCACCTGGCTCATTTGCAAACCCACAGCAAAGCAGCAGGTCCACGACAGCAGTGGGAACAGAGATGCCACCGTTTCCGAGTTTTGCAAAGCCGGCACAGAGCGTAATCTCCCCCCCTCTTGCCCCAGGAGACTCCCTTCAGATCAGGGCTGATGCACATTGGAGGGATCACGATAGGAAACCCTCATGGACCTGTTCTCGGATTTCCTGTGATCTACTGTTTCAAAGTAATAGCGGCTCTTATGCTGTCTGCAGAGACCAAGAAATCAATGGTCCAGAATGATTAGCCCGAATCTAGAGCTTTACCCTTCTTTTCAAAGGGGACTGTAAATATGAATGAATCCCCCAAACACCCCTGTGAGACATGGAGGTATACAACAGCATCCTCATGTTACAGAAGGGGAAACTGAGGCACAGAGCGAGGCAGCAATTTGCCCATTGCCATCTGTTAAGTACAGTTTTTGTTTCCCATGGTGGTGTATTGAAGGCTGCGTTGGAATGGCGAACTATCACTTTCAGAGCGGGGTTATTTTCTGGTCCTGCTTACAGGATAACAGGCTCTGGAGGGAAGCGTGCAATCAGAGTCAATTTGGGAAGAGCCAGCTTAAAGCAAGGGTGGGGGGAAGGGGGAAGTTAGGGAGCAGCCTGGCTCCTCTCTCTCTGCTTTTGTGTACTTGTGTGTGATCATTCTGAGTTTTAAGAAATAAAATAGTGTTATGCTGCAACTATCTTTCAACAAAAGTATTTATGTTTGTATCTAACTTCTCTCTGTGTACGCCCTGAACATAACACCCAACTCCGTGCGCAATCTTCCAGACCACGTTTCCCTCCTACCCCCAAGGTAAGAAAACTGCCATCCCTAGGCATGGCAAAGGAAGCTGCTGAGTTCCCAGCAAAGCATTGGAGTCACAAGAACCAGACTGGAACACACCATTTAGCTCATTGTCCCCTGCCAACCAGAGGGGATATCCTCCTCCTGCTTCCCAGAGGAGCTGGAAAGGCTAAGGAAAGTCCGTACCAAGCTCCAAAGGCCGGGACCTCATGGAAGTGCTAATGATTACTGATCACAGAGGAATACTGGGCTCTTATATAGGAAAAAGTATTGTTCAGCCAAACTTTGCGTTTGTTCAGTTCCCCCCAGTCACTCTCTTTCTTTGGCATTAGGACTTCATGAGCCACAACCAACTCAAACCCCAACTCTACACAGACAAAGCCATTGTCTGCATCAGTGGGAGCACCCCTGTTTGGATTGCATAGCTCTTTACATCATCTACATTAGGCGGTTGCATTGGTATGGCTGTACCCGGAGTTCCCTGGGCAGAGAGGATGGTCTAGTGGATAGGGTACTGGACAGGTTTCTGGGCACTAGTTTTTTCTGTTGGGAGTTGGATCATTGACGCCTATTGATCACTGACGCCTTGTGGGAGTATCCAAACTCAACCCCCTTCACTTGCCGATCTCTCTGCTCTCAGCCCAGACACATCGAACCCCTGGAGCTGGGATTTTAAAGGCCTGCTGGGAACTCCACCATACTTTGGTGTTTAAAAAGAAGCCTGGTTGAAAACCTCTTTTCCAGGGGGCTCTTCGACTCCAGAGGAAGAAGCGGCTCAAATTCTTTGTTGTGGAGTCTCACAGGAGGGGGAAGAGAGAACCCAGTAGAAAGGATTGCATGGCCAGATCTAGCCTACCCCAGCAATGGACCTTCCTTCCTGCAAGTGGAACTGCTCTGCACGGGAATCATTAACCAGAGCTGACTTGGAGGAATCCAAACCTTTGGCAATTACCATATTAGCACCACTTAGCTCAACCTGTGAGGAGTTCCCTGCCTGCACTTGACCTGTCATTTTGCATTCCCTCTCAGGCGCTTCACCTCGATGCTTTTTCCCCGCCCCGCCCCCTTTTAATGAAGATTATTCCTGGTGCCTTTCCAGTTAAGGAATAGCCAGTGGGTCATAAACCGTGATCAGTACAAGCACTGCTGGTGGAGGAACAGGAGGTATGCCACATTGGACTAGGTATCCTTCAAGAGTGGAATCTCGCCTCTGGTAGTGGCCTCAGGCTTAATCTTTTGGAAAACCCAAACAATAAATCCACCAGAACAACGTGCTTGGCCAAATGGGCGGTGCTGTGGGGATGAAGAGAAAAGGGTGTCCTGACTAAATTAATTCATCATTTAAAGAGGGAGTTTTCTCTCCTTCAAAGAAAGGTGCTAGAGAAAGAAATACTCTTATTATTAACTACCTAGAGAAGGATGGGTTTGAGGTTAAGGCACCAAACTATGGTTTGGTTCCTGGTTCTACCACAGACCTCCTCTTCTGATGCTGGTAAAGTTACTTACTCTCCTGCTAGGCCTCAGTTTCCCCCTCTGTAAAATGGGGATTATACTATTCCCTTTGTTTGCGTTCTTCATTTAGAGGGTCGGCTTTTCAGGGCAGGGACTGTCTGTCACTCTGTGTTTGCACAGTGCCTAGCACAATGGGGACCTGATTACTGCTGCAGCCGTTCAGTACTACAGCACATCAGGCGGTGATATTTGCTGGTTCTGCATGGCCCAATGGCTTGAATTAAGGAGGTGAAGGAAGGTGGTTTAAATAAGAAAGGTTGGAAGTAATGGAAGAGCTTCCCCGTTGGGTTGGTGAGATAACTTACAGAGTCTGGAGGAGAATAATGAAAATGACAACTTATTTAAGAGTTCTTCATTCTGCTCAGCTTAATTCGAACTACATGAGTAAGTTGGAACAGAATAGATCAGGTTTCCCCACCCACCCCACCCACACATGATATAGAGTGACAGCACTTATGGCCAATCAAACAAGACGATAATCATCCTCATCCCTAATTCTTATCAGTAGATCTCAAAGCACTTTACAAAGGAGGTGGGTATCGTTAGCCCCATTCTACAGATAGTGAAACTGAGGCTGAGAGAGACAAAGTGACTTGACGAAGATCTCCAGTAGTAGAGGTGGGAAATAGAAAACGGGTTTCCTGAGTACAAGTCCAATGCTTTATCCACTAGGCTACACGACATCTCTATTACAGCATCATAACCCTCACTGATTCATATTCTGAGGGAGGGACAATGACCTAGCAAATATTGAGAGCAGGCTGTCTCTCCAAATTAACCCTTTTGTGGATTTTAAACACTGAATACATGTTAATACTCGGAGAAAGAATTAAAATAAATTAGCTTCTTCTAAACTCAAAACTCCCTGCAGCTAATCTGTGATCTCTGAGACTTGCACTAAGTAGGACTGCCTGAATTTAAAAATATTCTTAAACTGCTCAAGACAATAATATCTAAAAAAAAAACCGGACACACACATGAAAACCCAAACAAACCATATTTTTAAAAGAAAAACAATCTTCCCCATCCCCAAAAAAATCTGCTTTTGGCAAATCATTGGGTGTTTTAACTCAGAGATGTGAAATCTTGTAGAAAGAACACATTGTTATTAGTTCAGCTATAGTGCAGGCCGAGTTATTTTTAATATAATAAAAGGAGGAGATTATACGGTGCTGATAACTATCTGATGACATGGTGAGGTTTAGCAGATGGATTAATTTCTTTTTACATTATGTTGTTAGCACAACTAAAGAGCTTGTCACATACTTTAAATACAGTGGCGACTGCTGAGGAAAACTAAGCCTCCACTGGTTTCCTGAGAGGATATTCTCTGCAGGGTACAATGGATGTTACCGTGCAGTTCCAAAGAAATAGAATAGCCTTAGCTGGAATTGTTTGAATTTTTGAGCTTTGAATTTGAGGGGAAGGATGATCTAGTGGTTAGGCTACTAGCTAAGAACTCAAGAGACCTGCGTTTAATTATGAGTTCTGCCTGCCATACACTTTGTATGAGACCTTGGGCAAGTCACTTATTCCCTCTGTGCCTCAGTTCCCCCTCTGTAAAATGAGGTTAATAATACAGAGGGATAGTGAGAAGCAATACATTAAAGACTAGGAAGTGCTCAGATACTACCATATCAAGGATAACTAAGTTCTATAGCTATATCTTGCTCCGAATTGTGCTGTTAAATAAAGCGTCATGTTCCACCCCACAGGTGGGCCAAGAGTGAGAAAAGTTATTGACATTTTGGCAACTTCTGCATTGAACTTTGCTTCACCTACATTTGATGCCCTTTATCATTTGCTTTTCATGGCCATTCCTGCAAGCAGTGATTTGCTCGTATGAAAGTTTGCAGAAAGCAACGGTCAAGCCTTTGATTTGACTAATAACTAAGCTAAACAGGTTGCATGAGAAAACAAAATTCGTTTTGGGCTGGAGCTAAGATAAGTGTCTTCCAATTAAGGAACAGAATACCATGTGACTGAGGTGACCAATCACACAGCTTAAATATTGAATGGCAAGTGTCAGACACTCAAGGAAATGCAAACAGTGATGAGCAGGGATCCTAGTTTTCTATGATAAAAAAAAAACAAAATTCTTCAATTTAAAAAAAAAAACCATAAAAATCTGCATTTTTTCCATGATTAAAATGAAATCTGACAGTGGGAATCCTATTGCTCAGGGCTAACAGCGTCAATTTCCCCTATTCCTGTGTGTGCACTGTGGCATGGGCTTCTACTGTATACGTTTTTATTTTTTCACAAAATCTAAAAACTAAAGCTTCTCTGCAAAAACGCAAATTTCTCGTTTTTCCACTGCAAACGGATTTCTAGGATCCCTGGTGATGAGTTATGCATTCTACATATTACATCCTACACGGTTGAAACAATTCAAAACAGGGAACAAATCCATAAACATGGCCAGGTGTTCATGGACAATTCACAAACTGGGGAAACTGGCTAAATCTTCTGGAGGGAAAAAAAAAAACCCAGTCACTGCAAATTGTTGACCCAGCTCTAGTGGCTGCACTGCATGAAGTGTAAAGCACTTTGGATGCAAGGCATGAAATGCTGATCTAAGATATCGCAACAGTCATTACCCTTCAAAAATTCCTTCTGTCCTACAGGGCAAGTTCTGTTTGATAACATGAAGTTCCTGGTTAAAAAAAAGAAAAGAAAAACCCCTTCTACAGGAATGGAGGACTTTCACAGGAATAGGACTGAATAATAGTGGTGATTATAAAGCATTACGCCTCCCATGCCCAAGACAATCAGGTTTCAGGATACCTGATGTTGTGAAGAACTCCCATGATCACTGGCTGATGAGAAGGCGTAGGGCCATGTAGAATAATGCATACCATTGGCATGACCACAGATAACTGTGTTTTTGTGAAAACTAAATAATTTGTGGCTTTGCTTTAAAAATATTTTCACACGTTCACTTTCCATGAAAGCACATGGGAACTTCTCCATCCTCACAAAAAACCATGCTCAGTAGTCTCTGTGTGTGAAAAGTATCCAAGACAGAGATGTAACTGTTGTGACCCCTATAGTGGGACATTCTATTGTAGTGATGGTGATGGTTTTTTTCATAGATTCATAGATTCTAGGGCTGGAAGGGACCTCGAGAGGTCATTGAGTCCAGCCCCCTACCCTCATGGCAGGACCAATTACTGTCTAGACCATCCCTGATAGACATTTATCTAACCTACTCTTAAATATCTCCAGAGATGGAGATTCCACAACCTCCCTGGGCAGTTTATTCCAGTGTTTAACCACCCTGACAGTTAGGAACTTTTCCCCAATGTCCAACCTAAACCTCCCTTGCTGCAGTTTAAGCCCATTACTTCTTGTTCTATCCTCAGATGCTAAGATGAACAAGTTTTCTCCCTGCTCCTTATGACACCCTTTTAGATACCTGAAGACAGCTATCATGTCCCCTCTCAGTCTTCTCTTTTCCAAACTAAACAAACCCAATTCCTTCAGCCTTCCTTCATAGGTCATGTTCTCTAGATCCTTAATCATTCTTGTTGCTCTTCTCTGGACCCTCTCCAATTTCTCCACATCTTTCTTGAAAGGCGGTGCCCAGAACTGGACACAATACTCCAGTTGAGGCCTAACCAGCGCAGAGTAGAGCGGAAGAATGACTTCTCGTGTCTTGCTCACCACACACCTGTTAATGCAGCCCAGAATCAGGTTTGCTTTTTTTGCAACAGCATCACACTGTTGACTCATATTTAGCTTGTGGTCCACTATAACCCCTAAATCCCTTTCTGCCGTACTCCTTCTGGGGTTTTAGAAGAAATCCAACCCCACATCAGGATTGAAGAGGAATTGAGTGATCATAGGTTTAAACCTATTGCCTAAGGTGGGACAGAATACTTATGAACTGCCACAATGGAACAGGCTGATTGGCCTTCTAGGCTGGTATCCTACCTCACATCAACCAGTGCCAAATGCTTCACAGG
The DNA here is from genome assembly GCA_033296515.1 of Macrochelys suwanniensis. Taxonomy (NCBI): domain Eukaryota; kingdom Metazoa; phylum Chordata; order Testudines; family Chelydridae; genus Macrochelys; species Macrochelys suwanniensis. The sequence goes on from CM065775.1 coordinate 336,293,562, forward strand.
AAGACAACCTCCCAGCACACCCGTAATTGTGTTATAATACACATCTCGGGGAAATGTCTTCCTGCCCCCAGCTAGTGACCAGTTTATGCCCAGGAACCAATAGATTAACAGTCCCAATGCATAGTTCCTCCTAGTTGTCAGTTGGAATCAGTGGAACATTACCAAATGTTATGTCCTTTAGGGCTTGTTCTCACGCGTGCGGCTCTGACCAGAACAACTTTCCATCCCAGGGAGAGTCCCCATACATTCTCTCTCTCTCTCTGTCGCGCTCTCTCTCACACACACACACCTCCCTCCCTCAGCAGACACAGCGCCACAAATACCTCAGCTCACTTGATCTGTGAAAACAATTTTAGGTGGTCTCTGCTGTTTTGTACATACAGAAAATTGAATGAACTCTATCTAACACACTGTGCAAGCCTGAGTTAAAGCTACATACCCATCCGTCCCTGTTTTCCAATAGGGTTATTATGCCTAGGACATGTGTAGCTAAGGAACCCAGAGGACCCTATTCTCAGAATAATAAACAAATAAATTGGTTGCCCTCTAAACATACCTCTCCTTTTCCCTAGCTGACTGAAAAGCTAACCCAGCCTTCCACCAGCTGGAATAAGAGTGTGTCAAGGCTCAGCTGAAATAAGCAGCAAAGCAGAAAGCGGGAGAACAAGACTACCTGAAAGAATATCTGATGATTCCTACGTGGGATGTTTAGAAGAAGCCTAGGTGGTTTCCATATGACCTAAGAATCTGTGGAGAGTCTTACTCAGTGAAAAAGCCTCCCAGCGTGGAAGAGGTGGAAACCCTGTCACGTTAGTCATATAAAGCCAGACTAGGCAGAACACAAATGTACTGCAGGGAACAATCCCGCACTGGCTGAGAGGAGAAGAACTATTCTGGGTGCCGTAATAGGACTTCTCGGTCTCTGACCGCGTGCCCTAGTTTCCAGTGCTGAGATTCTATGCTGTGCCTCTAGGCAGAGGGCTGGGGGCAAAGGTGGCTTAGAGCCAATTTTGTGCCCTTGGGTTTCTGGGCTGCTCCTGGGGCCAGTGCAGCTGCCAGAGTAAATTGGAGCAGCCAGACACTTCTCTAATATACACCAGCCTCCGAGGGCTACTCCAGGTCCAGACTACAGAGAAGACAGAACCCCCTTCTGTTCTTTGACATCACCCATGTTCACCCTGGCTGCTCCCTCCGCATGCAGTCTGTAGCAGGGCTTACAGGAGGGACAATACAAGCCTGTTTACTGTGGCCCCACGCAGTACCTGCCCTGGGAGAAATTCTCCTCCAGCTCCTTGTTGGCTCTTTATGGCTTCTGTAGGCCACCATAGCAACGGATAGAGACTGGGGGCAGAATCCCTCTCTAGATTTCTATCTGCTGATCTTGGGTATTCAGACTCAGTTAATCTCTTAGAAGTGCAGCATCTGATGAAGAATTGAAGCCTGGGAGACACCTTCAGCCCAAGTCTGGCTCGAAGAACAGGAGCCAACGGGAATGCATCAGATGCTAGATCAACAGAAATTGGCTGCCGCTGATGCTTCCAATCAGAACGGCTCAAGCAATGGCATTATTATGTAGTGAAGCATGTAGCTGGCATTCTATATTCCCTGGGTCATTGCTTGAGTACTTGGGCTTCCCTCTCGGGCAGCCCTGGTTAAAGAGGTACATGCTTTTTATTTCTTTATCTCTAGCCGATAACCAAGTGCCAGCTGAGGCAAGGTGGAAATCTAGCGAGCTAGTCAGATAACATCACTAATCCTGGGAGCAGGGAGAGAGATGCAAAGTCAGGGCCTGTTGAGGATAACAGGCCACAAAGCCTTGTGTATGCCAATGCAGCTCCCTTATTCGTCTGTCTCAATATTCCTTGTGCACTCAGTGGGGCCTGCCCTGGTCCCTTGACTTGCGCCTCTCTATTCACGGATTCCAGAAAGATACTGGGAGGGAGACGCTAAGGGATCATCCTTGATAAAATGACAAGCAACAACCTCCCCGCTTCAGATGAGAAATGGTTCTCATTTTTGTAAAAGCAATGGGTGCAGTCGAGGTCAACTGTAGCAACACTAAGGAAAAGCCACTGGACTATATATAATTAACTTTCACAGCACTCCCTCTCTCCTTCGCAGCCTGGTACTGGGTTCCTGGAGAAAGCTGGGGAGGGACACACCAACCTGGCTTTTTAAGTCAGCAGAAGAATTGTATGAGAGAGAGCACTCTTGCACCATTCTAGTCTCAGGTCAGACTGGAGGTCTCAGGCTTTTTCTTTTTCTTTTTTTAAAATAGACACATACGCTACCTACCCACCCACTTCGTAAATACAGGAACAGCAACACACATCCATATAAACAAACACACACATACACCAACATGTGTCGCCACACCTATCCATATACATGCACCACCTAAACATACACACTCCTATACACACATCCCCATTTACACACAAACAATATGGAGTCACAACGACACATTCATATGCATATGCAACCCACCCACACCCCAATATACACACACCTCCTAAAGACATACAAACAACACAGTTGGAGCAACACATTGAAACACACTCAAAAATAGCCCTTCTAATGAAAACACAAATACACAATGCACACTGTCAACACAACACAAAACGTACTCACATATTCCAGGATGCAGACACCACACAAACTTACACAACGCACATGCACCTTTCAAAACAGTCTTGGGTTTTGAAAGCATTAGGAGAGAAATTAGGTGAGAAATCGAAAGCGCGCCCTGAATACAGTCACTGGTGTTTTGTCTGGCTATGCAATCACACAGGGTACCTGCCAGTGATGAATGCAGCCCAAACCTGGTCAGAACAGAAGTCATTTTGCTGCAGATATTTAGTATTTTCAGACAAGCCTACCAAGAGCATATTGTCCTGTCATCTTAGGTTGTACACGTAAGAATGGAGGTAGTTTTATTATAATGATGATTCTGGATCAGAGTTAATCGGACTAGCCTGAATTGTTTGCTTCTGCTGCAATTCTGCAACACAATCCCGTTAGAAACTGTCCTCTAACTGAGTCGAGCCAATGCCCGACCTGTCACTGGGAAAAAGCGGATGCCTTGGTGCTGCTGGACTTTTGCTGCCTCCTCTTGACAGGCTCTCAGCATAAAAGCTGGATCTGTGTGGGGGTGGGAGGAGACAGCAGGTAAATCTACCCTGTTCAAACACTTAGGCTATGTTTACACTACCACTCAGGTTGGTATAACTTATGTCACTCGGGGGGGGGGGGGGGGGTGAATAAGCCACCCCCCCAGGCGACGTAAATTACACCAACCTAAGTGCTGGAGTGGACAGCGCTGTGTGGGCAGGAGAGCTTCTCCCACTGACATAGGTATCACTGCTCACTGAGGGTGGATTAATTAAGTCAATGGGAGAGCTCTCTCCCATCGGCTTAGGGCAACGATATTAGAGAGCTCACTGCAGCGCAGCTGCATTGATGAACGTGCATTGGCACTGTAAAAGTTGTTTTTGTGTGGCAGTCTTTCCTGAAAAGTGGGGGGAAGGGGGAGAGAGAAAATGAGGACTGCTCTCAAAATGATCCCTCACAACAAGGTGCCCGGTCCAATCCTCCCCTAGGGCTCCAGGCCACGTGAGGGCTTTAGCTAATCTCAGTCGCTCACAGGGAGCACACCTGGGGATTTTCACAACCTTTCACTTGGAAGTTGGATTGATATCTATTACGCTTCCCCCCTCCAGTCCCTACCCCAAGGGAGTCAGTGGGGGTAAAAAACAGAGCCCAGAGGTTCCCCCTTAACTTTACACCCCACACCCTTCCAGGTGACACTTTCCATTCCTCTTCAACCTCCATTGGTCCAGTTTCTCCTCCACACACTTTGACACACACCTTCTACCCCACCCCCAACAGTCTCACCCTCTGATCTTCACGCTGTAAGCACCACTCTGCCAGCCAAGAACCAGGGGGTGTCCCCTTCCCCATCACTGCTGCTCCTTGACCTCCCTGGAAAATCTGCCATTGAGTAACACGATGCATCACTTCCTCTCTCCCTGGCACTAAGTGCCCTGCTTCCCCAGCACTCTCCCAGCCCCTGCTGACCCACTGAGTGAGTAATCCAGATTCCTAATTTGCTTTGGCAATTTTTGCCATTCAATTGTCATCATAAGTGCAAGGCAGTTAACGCCCACTGGAGACTAAAACCCACTTGAAAAAGCAGTGTAGTACAGTGGCGAATTGTTATAGGGACTGATCCAATGGAAAGATTCCACTTAACTCCAATTGGCTTTGATCAGGCCCTTAGATCATATCTCCTTCTTGTAGTTGGCCCTAAATAAAGCATAACGGCTTGCTACTTACTCCTTTAGCACAGCCGGTAGGAACATGTGTCTTATGTTGGGATGGTGCCAAATTGTTATGAATTGTTGTGATTGATATGAATGAATGTGGTGAAGGTGAGTTTGATATGGCTTGGTACATCTGAATTTACTAGAGGATTATGGGAGCAGGATTCTCTTAGAATCAGGTAGTGGATATGGAAATTTACAGAGTGTTGAAATTGCACTTGAAGGGTTAATTGAGACTCTTTCCGTGTGTGTGTTTCAACTTGACATTTTGGAAACATATCAGCCAATGACCAGCTCACCAAGTAAAGAAACGCAAAAACATGCGATCAGTGGGCTTGGTACAGGCTGACCCGGGTTAAAAAGACCCTTTTTGGATCGCACCACACTAAAAGCTCAAGTGAATGATTGATAAGAGGGTAAACGTCACCTCATCTTTGGTCTCTGTCTGTTTTGCAGTCTTTTCTAAAATATTAATTAGGAAAAACCAGTAACGGAACGCCCACAGGGCATATTTCTGGAACATGTCACTCCTTTGAGAACAAAAGGTATAAATGCTAAGCAGAGATAGTTAGCTCCCCAATTAACATCTGAAGAGGTTTGTGATGCTGTAAAACAGAGGGTCTCAAAGTAGCCAAGGCCCTGCTATGATGGACTTTTGAACCAGATGGCCTCAGGGTAACCAAGACCCTGCTTCGGGGGACATTTGACAGACCAAGTACCTGAGAGGGGAAGAGAAGAGAAGAAAAAAAAGTCTCCATCTAGGACTGGTAGCTATAGCTGCTTTGTTTGCCAATCAGGATACTGTGTAAGGCCAACATAGTTACTGAGGGTTTATGCGTGAGGGAATTGAGGCTTATTAGGAAGACGTATTATATGACCTTTTACTGCTTGTGTAATTCTTTCGCCAATAAACTGCTGTGCACTGAGCAAATTGAATCCGAATTTTCACTGGTACCGGTAACAATCTGCCCAGCTGTGGGCCATTAAAGATCCATTTCAACACCTTATGTGCTACAGGTCCCAGGTGTGATCTTCTGCAGCCAGATTACTGCCGCCAGTAGCACACAGACAGTTCAAGCCACATATAGGCTAGTACTTCACCCACAGGAGCAACATCTATTCGATTTTCTATGGGCTAATTTAAAAACAGGCCCAGCAGTCTCCTCAACTGCCGCATAAGCTCCTATCCCATATTCACACAGCACTGTAAGACTTCTGAATTCAATGTGATGGGTTTAAATACGAAACCTCAGTGCTATGAAGAGACAAACTGCCAAGCCGTCCCCTACTCATCTCCCTGCCAGCCTACATTGAGATGATGTCCAGGACTTCCCCAGAGATCCTTCCCCTTTAGGCCTTTTCCTTCTCCGACGCTAACCCTAGAGCAACCCCTGACCTGACCAAGTAAGTTGTTTCACTGGGAAGTCCTCAGCTCCCTTTTTTTGTCAGCCACTTTATGATGATATAATCTGGGAGAATTGGAGCTGGTTTCCAGCCAGGCTCGGTTGGCATCTGCTGCCTTTCCTGGCTGGGACTGATGGCTGCTGCTGCTGGTTTCCCAAACAGCAGATTCACAGCAAACCTAACAGGAATACAATCTAGGGTCTGCCAGATGAAACACCCTTTACAGCTGCAACTGTACGGAATAGTTGGCACTTTACACCTTGATGTGTTGTGCAGTGTTGCTGTGGGCTGTTTAACAGCTGCCATCTTCCACACCAGAAGGAGCTGCACTTTAGCACTAGTACCTTTTTATCAATTGCACCCCATTTCACTTAGTGAGAGCCCAAGTGTGAAATCCTGGTCCTACTGAAATCATTTACAAAACTCCCAGTGGCTTCAATGGAGCCATGATTTCACCTCAAGACATTAAGGCGCAAGGTGCATGAGGCATGAACAGAGTTCCACCACACTGCCCCCCAACTATCTTATCTATTCAGGGGCTACTATGGCCCGCTGTCCCCACAACGTCTGACTGCCTACAGTAAAACCACATGCATAGTGAAGCTGAATGAAGATCCTAAATGGCCCCAAAGCACTGCAATGTGCCAAGTGTATCCCCGATTACAGACAACGCCCTCTTAAAGTGTTGGAACAAAAATGACTCTACTATAAATGGGGTTCTACTGTATCCTTTTAATAATGACAATCAAAGGGTGGGTGGCACGTTGGAGACCCTTCTCCACGGAGTCTCTCTGGACATGGATCTGTGACCCCCCTCAAATGAATAGTGGTTTGGTTTATTGAAAGTTCTCTTTTCATTTTACTTCAATTAAGTGACCAGGGAGATGAATTACGCACCTTCTGCGAACACTAAATCTTCCAGAGAGAAAATATTTATCGAGTCTCAAGCTGCCAGCCTTGGCCCCATCAGCGCCTCCGGCTTTCAGGGAATGTTTCTGGCTGATGAGAAAAAAAATTAAATGAAATGCCAGACAGACATCAGGGGATAAAGATGGGATTTTGAATCCATGAATAGAACATCCCTTATGAAAAATCCCATGGAATTGAATTGGGGTGAGACCAACAAGCAACAGACATTTATTAGGGGAGTATAAAAATGACTAATGACTAGGCAGAGAATGAGCTCCTGTGCATAATTTTTTTTGAACATTCCTATAGCATTCTATAGCAGGGGACAGAATTCTCTTATTCATCTAGAAGATGGTTAAAGTAAAGCCTATAGAGAAATTGTTTGCTTTTAATTCTACAAGACTTTCCCATAAGGGATCGGCAGGAATCGGTCACCTAAAGGCTAACATGGAGATGGAAAAGCTTTGGCAGACTTGGAGCAAACAGGGTTCGCCTCAGGCATCGGGTCATGGTGAAGTCTCATCTCATTAGATCTCACTGAGACTAACTCAGAGTGCAGTGTTCAAGGCAGGGAGAAGTTATCTTCAGCATTATCCATACCAGTACTACTCCTGCTGTATATGTCTATGCTGCCTTTCATCCCGAAGGAACGGCCTTTTCAAACTACAGGGATCATTTCCCATGCAGCCCTCTCTGGGGTGGAATGCAGCCGTTGTCCAGCTACCCACAGGAACACTACACAACAATGGAGAGAGGCCAAGCTGAGGAATATGGAATTGGATCCTGATCCAAATCTGAACTTTCCAAAAGTTGGGGGGCGTTGGGAACTGGGTTTCCAGTTCAGGCACCTGTCTCGTAGGAACTCTTCAAGGCAGGGACCATGTCTTCCTCTTGCTGTACAGTACCGAGCACTCTTTCTGCACTCAGCAGATATGCTGGGACTGTCAGAGAAGCCTAAGAGGCAGGACAGTTCTGTGCAGTGAGATCAGAACAGGGCCCTTTGAACAGTTAGTCAAAGCAAGGGGTGAGTTTTAGACCATCATTGCTGTAATCCCGGGAAGCATCTGATTTATAATCATCTTCAAACAAGTGTCACTGTGGGCCCTTTAAGGATACATCTAGACAGCACTGTGGAGTGAGCAGGAGCAAGCCTCCCAGATAGAGTTGCCAATTTTGGTTGGACGTATTCCTGGCAGTTTCATCACATGACATAATATTTTAATTAAAGATTAATCTTTAATTCCTGGAGATTTCAAGACAATCCTGGAGGGTTGGCAACCCTACTCCCAGACCAGATTGACAGACTTAGGATAGTGGGGCTTGTGCAAGTACTCTAAAAACACTAGGGGGAGGAATAGTTCAGTGGCTTGAGCATTAGCCTGCTAAACCCAGGGTTGGGAGTTCAATCCTTGAGGGGGCCATTTAGGGATCTAGGGAAAAAAATCTGTTAGGGGACAGTACTTGGTCCTGCTAGTGAAGGCAGGGGACTGGACTCAATGATCTTTCACGATCCTTCCAGCTCTATGAGATAGGCATATCTCCATATATTATAACACCGGGCTCCTTAGGCTTCAAAAGTTTCTTTCCTACTGATAACAGTTCCTTTCAATTAATTAGCCTTTTACAGTTGATATGGTTACTTCCACCTTTTCATGTTTCTCTGACTGTATAAATATCATCTCACTGTGTGTTCCATTCTGTGCGTCTGATGAAGTGGACTGTAGTCCACAAAAGCTTATGCTGAAATAAATTTGTTAGTCTCTAAGGTGCCACAAGTATTTCTTTCTTATTTTCTTAGCGCCGAAGCTGCAACTTCAAAGCACTGCCTATACAGCTATTTTTAGAACGGTAGCGTGAGCCCCACTAGCCAGAGTCTGTTGACCTGGCCTGAGCTATAAAATGCTGTGTAGACATTCCCGAAGAGAGAGCTATCGTACTCGTAGCTGGCTCCCCTAAGGAGTGCATAGGAAGAAGCAGAGCACAGCAGCAATCTGACTGCCTGGCCCCACTCCAGTCAGAAGACTGACACCTGTGGCTAAACCTGGGCTCTGTTGAAGTCGGTGGGAGTTTCATCATTGACTTCAATGGGGCCAGGATTTCATCCTGACCTCCACTGCCTAGGAACTCAGAGCTGAAGATGGCTGGTGGCTGCTTGGAAGAGCAAGTGGAGAGGACCACGTGAATGATGAGACCGAGCAATAGAAGTCCTTTCTTGTGACCTATGCTCAAGTGAGTCTGTTTGGGGAGGGAGGCAATTTGCTCAGGACAGTCCTTCCTAACTGATCTATTTGGCAGCCTTCAATTAAACTCAGCTAAAGGAAAGGGTGGTATTTGAAAGGAAGACTATTTTGGAGTACACATGAATGCCAATAAATATCTTTGTACACACACACACACACACACACACCCCTACGTCTCAGGGTTCCTGTTGCATGGATGCTGCAGACATTTGCGTGGAAGAATGGCTTCCACCCAACGTACAGGGCTACGGTCTCGCCTCCAAGAGTGCGCACAATAAGGACCTGATCCAAAGCCCATCGAAGTCAGTGTTTTCAATTGATTTCAGCGGGCTTTGGACCAGACCCTAATACAATAATGCTCCCATTCGTGCTAGTATGTGCATGGACGGGAGCGGTGGGGATACAAATGTCTTGAGATGCCGACTCAACTGCATAGTTTCTCTGATCACCGCCCCCCACCCCAATGGCACTTATCCCCCCTGGGATGGGGGTGTATGGGAAAGGAGGGGAGAGGCCAGAAGGAAGGAGTAGAGCCTTGAGGAAGGAGCAAAGACACGATCCAGCAGTCACCCCCCGACAGCACGCCAGCAGCAAAGCCGTTTGGACGTGATGGGACAGAGGCTGAATAAATCAATCCAAAAACGAAAGGGAGGATTACGGGAAGGGACGTGAGTTTAAAAGGCTGCTCAGCAAATGAAAGGAGATTTCAGACAGGCAAAAATCAGCGGGCAGGCATATGATGCCCTGGTGCATGAAGAGGCAGGCAGGCACCAGGATCCGAGCCTCCACCCAGCCCCCAATCCACACCACACAGCCTTCCCAAAGGGGTATGCGACACAAAGGCCTCATCCTTATCTCACTGCATCTGCCTGACCTGCACGTAGGCCCCTCATTCCCTGGCTGCCAAACCTAGTCTCATTTTCACCAAATGGGCCCCTTTTACACTCTTTGCTTCAAACTGGCCCCAGACTCCGAAACAGCACCCCTTACTCTGTGACTCCTCCCTCCCAATTCCATCTCCTAGCAACCAACTTCGCCTCACACACATACTTCCTTTTCCAGCAACCCCCGCTCCATTCCCCTGCCCCCAAACGAGATGCCTTTCCTCTGTGACACCTCCCCCTTCCAACATCCATCCTCTGATCTTCAGCAGCCCCCCTTTTCTTCTCCACCACGGCTCCCTTCCCCCACCACCTGGTAAGCAGAGATGCCACTGCACCACAGTTTAAATTATTAACACACAAACTTGGCCATTGGCATTAATATTTCATTCACAATTTAGATGCCTGATCACAGCCGCTGGACTGAAAGACTTTCAGGAAATGAAAACTCACAAGCCGTCCGAACGATCCCGTCCTAGAGGAGCCCTGCAGTCACCTGGCATCTCTCCTTGCAGGGATATTAAAGGGTCTCAGGGCCCCTGGGATGTGGGGGTTTCATCGAGCATCTGATGTAACTGCTAGAATTCCCCTATTGCTGCAGTACTGCAGGGTGTTAGGGGAAATTCCACCCTCTGGTACCAGGGGGAGGGCTCAGCTGGTAGAGATGCTAGTAATTGTTCTAATTGCCTCCACACTGATGAACAAGCCAACGCACCACAGAAAGAGGATAGTGCACATAGCAGGGGCCTCTTGACTCACAGTAATATATAATAATTTGAAGGTGAGGTGCTTCCATTGGCTCCATGGGGTGGATCCAAGAAAAGCCATAACACGGTAATACAGATTCTCCAGGGCTGGTGTGGTTCTGAAAGCAAATTGGAAGATGCTCACAATAACATTGCCAATTTCTCTAGTGCCTTTAACCCTGAAGAATCCCAAAGCACCTTACGGGAGTTGCATCACTTATCACTGACATGCAGACACAACTGCGCTAAGGGCTGGCAGCTGTTTATGCTGCTCACGGCAACCTTGAAATCATTAGTAACCTCCCAGAATGGTCAGGAGAGGGGAATCAGCACTCTTAGAAAATGTATGAGCACTCAGCTGAGTTCGAGTCTGCTCCGGCTTCTGAAACCATCTAGGCGGAGACGTTTCAGAGGAACCGTCTATGGGATTCCACTGACGGAGGTGGAGTTTGAAGGGAGGAGTCACAGAGAAAAGGGGCCATTTGTGGAAGACGCATGTCTAAAACTCCTAAAACTCCTTTGAAAAATCTCAACTCTAGCCCGCATGATGGCATGCCCAGTCGTCTTCCACAGGTATGACAATAGTCTGCATCACACCCGCATCCCTTCATCTCGTTTGCACGCACGTCACTCAATACCTCTTTCCTTGCACAACCATTTAAGGCAGGAAGTAGAGGGAAATATTGTGTCAGCTGCTACCCGAGGCTGGATGTGTTCCCTCAGATTGGAATTTGGACAGGACTTTTAGATTAATACCCCAATACGCCAGGAAAACAAATGTTGATGATCATAAGGGGTCAGGGTCTACATTTTAAACAGCACTCATTCAGGGGCATGAATGAATACAGAACTGACTCCGAGGGAAGAGTGCCTCCTACCAGACAACCACAGCTTTTTGCAGCACCTGGCACTTTCTTTGACATCTCTCATCCAAAGTCTGACCTAGTCTAGTCCTGCTTAGCTTGGGATCATGGCAAAATGACTACTTAAGCTCATAAGAACATAAGAATGGCCGCACTGGGTCAGACCAAAGGTCCATCCAGCCCAGTATCCTGTCCACCGACAGTGGCCAATGCCAGGTGCCCCGGAGTGAGTGGACCTAACAGGTAATGACCAAGTGATCTCTCTCCTGCCATCCATCACCCCCCTCTGACAAACAAAGGCTAAGGACACAATTCCTTACCCATCCTGGTTAACAGCCATTAATGGACTTCATCTCCATGAATTTATCCAGTTCTTGTTTAAACCCTGTTATAGTCCTAGCCTTCACAGCCTCCTCAGGCAAGGAGTTCCACAGGTTGACTGTACGCTGTGTGAAGAAGAACTTCCTTTTATTTGTTCTAAACCTGCTGCCCACTAATTTCATTGGGTGGCCCCTAGTTCTTCTATTATGGGAACAAGTAAATAACTTTTCCTTATTCACTTCCTCCACACCACTCATAATTTTATATACCTCTATCATATCCCCCCTTAGTCTCCTCTTTTCCAAGCTAAAAAGTCCTAGCCTCTTTAATCTGTCCTCATATGGGACCCGTTCCAGACCCCTAATCATTTTAGTTGCCCTTCTCTTTTCTAATGCCAGTATATCCTTTTTGAGATGAGGAGACCACATTTGTACGCAGTATTCAAGATGTGGGCGCACTATTGAGCTCCCTTCAATGCACGTAAGTGTGCTTCAAGCACAACTGTTCACCAAACAAATCCCTTGCCCAACTTCACCAAAGCACTTCCAATAGGCAGGGAGACCTCAGAGAGGTCTCTGAAGAAGGGAAGCTTTTCATGCAAAAACCAGCAATTTTCTTGTGACTCATTTAAGGCGCAAGAGATTAACAATTCATTCTGATTCTTTATGGATCCTCAGCCGTCGCTTACAGCAGACTGGGATTCTGCCAGCCATGTCCAGTTATGTGTTTTTATCAATTGTTATTGACATTTTTCAATTATCTCCGTGACACTTTTTAAAATACATTTGGATGTGAAAGACGCTCAGTAAAGTTCTGTTCCACTTCATCTCATGCTGCGGTTCTCTTATGACTGATGGGCCAGTCCTTTCGAGCATAGCCTCAGAGAGGGGCAGAAGAGACAAGACCTCCCCCCCTTTCATCCCTGCATTCTACAGGGCTATTCCCGATCGCCCTGACTCAGCAAAGCAATTCATTCTATTCTATATAGATTCTTATACTATGCTAACCACTGTAGTATTTGAGTGTCTTCTAATAGAGCATGAAGCAATGTGACTAACATCTGTTAAGACCGGAGAACTCAAGCTCATCCCTATTCAGTAAAACACTAGTGTTTTACTTACCTCTTCTTGAATCTCTATACCCATGGCCCTTTTACCAGCACCTTTGGGACAGTATTCCAACACCCATTTTTCTCTTACTCTTAAGGATTTCCCCCTAACATCTAGCCAGACTTTTCTTTCCTTATCTCCCGTCTGTTGCTTCTTGTCCTGCCTGCCTCTGGCTACTGTGACTAAACCCCCTTTAGTCATTTGCAGCTTTGCACATGTATTTCAGAATGCCTATTACCCTTATATCTGGAATCTCTCCTGTATGTTTATCCTTCTACAAGGAAAAACCCCCAGAGGGAAATGAACTCTCCTACCCATTTCCCTCCAAGTATTAGCATTACATGGTCGGTAATAATTAAATATATAAGTGTTTGTAGTATTGCATTTAGGATTTTATAGTACCTTCCATCCAAGGATCCCAAAGGGGCTTTTATTTATAGACCTCAGTGAATTAAGGATCCCTAGGAAGTATGGAAGAATTATGCCTATTTTACTGATGGAGAAACTGAGGCAGAGAAGTCATTATCATCTGCCTGTTTGTCTTAAGGTTTTGCACTGATACCTATCATTGTAGTCTCTGAGCATGCCCTACGTAACAAAGTCTGACAATAGTAAAGTCCCTCGTGGACTCCATGGAGTCTATGGCTTTTCTTCTGCTGAGTTGTGGAAAGGGGCAGGGTCTCGGTTTCTGAGACGGGTGACAGAGGAAGGGAAGGAAGAAAGGAATGATCATTGCTTATTTGTATTGCAGTCATGCCTAGAGACCCCATTCCTGGATCAGATTCAGGACCCCAGTGTGCTATGCTATGTACAGCACCGCAAAAAGAATTGACAGTCCAAGTCTGCGGCAGCAGGTGGAGTACAAAGTAACAGCGAGATAACTGCGATCGGTGGAATACGCAGAGGTCACAGCACACCAGCTGTCTACCCTTTGTGAAGGGCAAGGAGGGGATAGAAGCCAGATCTCCTAACCTTTCAGGACTGGGCTCTAACCACTAGACCATGTTTTCTCCACACAGATTTTAGAGATGAGGATCATGTTCCCCTCAACACCTCGGATTCCTAGCCTCCAGCGTAAATGTTGCTCCCTCACTCTGAGTGTTTTATCTGCCAGGCCTTGTATTATGTCGGATGCCATTTCTACGTATTCCCTCTAGCTCACCTGTCTGTCGGAACCCGGTGCAGAACTGGGGCTAAAGCCGGCCTATAAAACCCCACAAGCTGAAGAACTGCATAAGAAGAAAAATTACACGTCTGCCCTGGAGCCTAAGCCAGCCATACATCAGAGTGGAGCCATCCAATTCGACTCCTATTCAATGGCTGGGTTCAATGCGTGCACGTGTCAGATGTTAGCGCTGCTAAAATATGGACAGGGCTCTGGCAGTCTCCCATCCCTGGCTAATCCTGCTAGGAGCCAGGCTTAGCCAGAAACCACTCCTTTCGCCTCTCTTACAGAAACAGCCACGGCCATCACGAAGCTGCCTTATGTCTTAATTGCTCATCAGGAAACCAGCGAGGAAGGAAAGAGCAGGTTAAAAGACTACATTGATGTCAGTGATTCTGATACTAGCCCTCTCCCGCCCTCCCTGTCTCTCGCTTCCCTCTCCCATTCTGTGTATTTAGGGATTTACAGATCTTGGCATAGCACTTATTGGTATCCGACTCCAGTTCAGAGGCGTGGTATGTACCCTTCCAGTGGGAAATAAGCCAGTCTTCGGGATCCACCCTCTGGTACATGTGTAGGGATTAGTAGTGACCCTCTGAATAATCCAACATGTCAGAATTTCTCCTGACAAACAGCCACAGGGGACTTTTCATCCAGCTGCCCCGTTGGATTTTTACAGAAGTCAGTTGCCCTGTACAGTTGCGATTGGTCTATAACACCCTGCATGTAGCCTTCACTCCTGAAAGGTTGGATACAGTGCAGAATTCACACTCTGTCAGATAGGTTTGACTGCGGGAATTTATGCACACAACTCCCATTAGCATTAATGGGAATTACAGGTGTTAAAAAAAATCCTCTGGAGAAGTAAAATCAGATTAAATGCTTATTGTAGGCCCTGCCTTAAGATAATAAACATATACAATAATAATAGCATTGTCTCATATTTATACTTTTTTTTTTTAATAAACACAAACTAATCACTTAACTCACTGCTGAAATGCAGTCACCTCTGGGGTAGAACACAGCAGCCACATGACAAACATTTAGCACAGGATTTGAGGAAAAGGACTGCATCCCATTGAAAGTGCCAGTGTGGGAAGGGAACTAAAGTAGGCAGAAAGTAACTAAAATGTGACCAGGACACCCAGGCTCATGCCCCCACATGCTCAGAGCTAGACGCCAGCGGTCCGTAGATTAGACAGACGCCTTTGGAATGTGGATTATAAGCAGTCAAGACCTTGACTCTCTTCCTCACCCAAAATACAGCAGCACAGTACACCCAAGTACCATGTTGGTACTCAGGAGGCAGAACAATGCCTATTGAATCACCTGCTGCATCTGGGCTTACCTCAGAAGACTCTCATGCAGATACCAGTCCTGCCTGAGCCCAGTTAGCTAAGACACCAGATGAGAGCAGAAAACTAAGGGGCCTGGTTGTCATTTACACAGAGGCCTCCTTTCACCACCCTCCCAATGTAAAATGGCCCTTAACATGGTGTCAATATAATTCACTTCCATTGGAAAGGCCCTTTACACTGTGAGAGTGGAGTAAGGTGGCCTCAGTGCCAATGAGAGTCAGACCCAAGACGCTGTGATACATAGAGCTGGAAAGGAATTACCTACCCAAACTCAGTGTCTCTCTCCCCATCGATCTATCCTGGGAACTCCACATTCAAACAACCCCAAATTTGGACCAACCCCCAGACACTGACAAGACACAGCCATTTCCCAGGCAATCTGAGTCACCCTGTGGATTTTCCATCACTTAGGAAAACCCCACCTAATTTGAACTGGTCTCTTCTGGAGAATGCCACTGTAGTCTCTGTCCGTTCTGCTCAGCTGGCCTTGACAAGATAATGTGTTTCCTTTTGAGAAACTGGCTCTGGTAGAATTCAGATGAGCCTTTCAGGGCCCTCTATCCTCCCAGGTACTCCTCCCACCCCACGCATATCTCAGTGGGGAGGAGAAGGACAGGAGAAGGCACACTTTTGGTTCAAGTGGTGCATGGTGATTGTGAAAGGTAGCATAGGAAGCTGCTAATTGTTATCCTCCAAGTCCCTGCTTGATGAAAAATAATTCAAATAAATAAATTACTTTTGTTTCCTGAAAATCTGTAAAACCTCCCCATCAGGTGCTGTCAGTTATAGTAATTCTCTATGGTCACATATTACTTCCTCGCCACCTTGCTAGGAGACGTATCATCATCCTCTTCTTACAGAAGGGAAAATGGAAACACAGATGTGGATGTGACTTACTTGTCCAGGGTCACACAGAGAGTCTATGGCAGAGCCTTGGGTAGATCCTATGTCTCCTGGTTTCTAGACATGCCCTCCTCCCCACACTGTCTCACACACATCTTTCCACTATCTTTACTTATAGGCTCTCCACCCCCTTGGAGACCTGATCCAAAGCTGATTAAAGTCAATTGAAGAATTCCCATCAACATTGGATCAGGCCCTAAAGCAGAGAGGTAAGCAAGAGAACTACTTGAAAGTAAGAAGAAAGGCTTACATCTAACACAGTGCTGGGATAACTGTACTTGCCCCCCGCCCCCTTGCAGGGACGTCCTGTAGACTAGTGGAGGTGCGTGCAGTGCTTTGAAGATGGAAAGCACTCTACGAGTGCTGAGATGGACATGTCTGTCTGCAGTGGGCTCTTGGGGAGCCACACACAGCACAGTGTCAGCCAACCGGAGGAGCAGGACTAAGTGGGAACAGAAGATGGAGGAAGCGATGTGGAAGGGAAGTTGGCAGCAGCTCACTGTGGCACCCTGAGAAAGCAAGAAGCGCTAATGAACAATGTCAAGAGCCAAAGCAAAGAGCAGCAAGACTTGGAGTGACGGGTTTGGGGGCTATATGTTTTTTAAGAAGTTGTCCACCTCCGCTGGCTTGATCGGGGAGTTTTAATTAGCAGGACTTACAGTGCCACTAAATACAGCAAGCAAGACACAGTCACTGTCCAGGCAAGTGTATCGGTCAGCAGAACATGCTGAGGAAAAGGGGCACGGAAGGCAAAAAACCTCCTGGCCTCATTTGGTGGTTTCTCTCTCTCGCTGTCCTTTTCTTCCCAGAACAACCAAATAATAAGGTAAGTCTCTAACACACTGCAGAATATATTTTCTGTTTATTCACCTGCCATGTGACTGCAATTGTATTATGACAATTCAAATAACAGGCCAACATCAGAGAGCAGCCTCTCTCCAGCACCAGATGATGTGGAGGAAAAAGATACACGTTTTTAACCTCTTTGGTGCCCTTTATCAGGATGTCTGGTGCACAGGAAGGGAAATGGTGCTCATGCTGTCCCACATTAAGCACATGCTTAAATTTCATTGGGGTCAGTAGCAAAGAACGGGACAAACTACATAAAAGTGTAGAAATGAGTCACCACCTATCCAGCAAACTTTAAAGAATCCCCTAATATAGTGTAGCGCCCCCTCTTCACCTGGTTACCTCCTTTAATGCCAATCTGCTTACAGGTTTGGATGGACAGGTCTGGGTTCTTCTGGATCCTGCCACCCACTTAGCAGGGTGTATCTTCTTTCTTTTTTCCTACGAATTTATTTGGCGGTGCCTCCACCCCCCTCGCTCCTTCCTGGCAGGGTCACCAGGACAGCTTGGGAGGAAAATTCTAACTACAGAGTAATCCCCACTTACTTGCCAGATAGTTGGAAACTTCCAAGAAATAACACAAAACATATGCAATATATTCAACACAATAATTATATTAAACAGGAGACAAATACAACATAACAGGATAAAACACTATTTTTAGGGTCACCGGTGTCCACACTGATAATATCTATTTGATGTAGCAAATGTAAGATTAGTGTCCCCTTGGTACGCGTACTTTCTTGGGGCCCTTGATGACCTATAACCACAAAATTCTTCTCTGCAGTGGTTTAGCAGGGTGGCTGACTGGGTTCAGTACAGCCCAAAGGACTCACAAGTGGGAGAAGGTGGGAAATCCTGCCACAGGCGTAATATGCAGCAGGTTATAAAATCCCCAAACCCTTACTCCCTGGCTCGAGGACACAGTTCAGGGAGTAGGGGGTCCCCAAAACAAATTACCTAACTAACTAAACGAAGGTGCACTCACAAACTCCATGAATGATCCTCAGGTTCCGCGATGACTCTGGACTCCTCAGTCACTGCAGAGGGGCTGCTCTCCGCTGGCAGGGATCCTACTCAGGCAGGAATCAGGCTGCTTCAGTCCCCGGATTTCCTCTCACCCCAAAGGGGTGCAGGGCTCAAGGTGCAGATTACACAACTACACTAACATCCAAACTTTAGCCTCCTAGCCCAGCATCCAGACACACACTCAACAGGCAGCCGCCCTGGACTAGCAGACAGAGCAGAGCTGACCATGTGGTGACTGGTCTCACCTAGGGAGCTGGAGGGTGAACTCAGCCTGGCTGGGAAGTTTCCCAGCAAACTCTACAAATTGGGAATCATCAGTGGAGAAGGAAAACGCAGCTGAGGGATCTGCTGTCAGGTCCCTAGGGGCCTGTTCTCAGGGGCAACCCGGCATGTAGGCCTGGGACTCACCAACTCCCCACACAGCCAGTCCTGCCCTTGCCCTGGCTGGCTTCAGACTGACTCAAAAATGGCTTCTCCCCTTTTCTGAACTCCCTGGGAAGGGCTTCTCACTCCCTATTGGTTGCTGGGCAGACTCTGAGTCTGCCTTGGCTCCCGCTCCCTACCAGGGACAGTGTGCCTCTCCCTGAGCTGCCAGCAGACAGAGTCCCAGGAAAGTAGGTAATCTCCTTGATGGTTACAATAGTATCAGGGGAGCCACTAGAGGGGATGAATGCAGCCAGGGAATGCATGCAGCCACTGTGCTGAATTGCCCTGCAAGCAGTGCCCTGTCTATCACAGCCATTTCTGGAGTGTCCATCACTGTAGCATTTAGGCACAGAAGCTCCTGATAGGATAACATGACGGGAGGAAAACATACGCTGCAAAACAAGAGTTGATCTTACCCTCTCCCACTTTAGTACTCTCCTTCCTATCTGGGGATCTCAAGCTATGTTACACGGACCGATGAAGTAAACCTCAATGTCCCTGTGAGCCAGGGAGGTATCACTGTCCCCATTTGACACATGGGGAAACTGAGGCACGGCTACATTATGTGACTTGCCTACAGTCACAAAGGGAAGAGCCAGGAAGAGTATCCAGATTATTTGGCTTCCAGACCTCTGATCACGCCTCCCCTACTGTTTGTATTGAATGCCTACAAAATAAGGTGTACTGCACTTAGATACCCTGATGACAGGCCTCAGAGGTGGGGTCACCATGGGGAATCCTAGATGACAAGGTGCTGTAAAAACTCTATCACAACTACCTCCTGAAAAATTCTACCAGCAGCCCCAGTAACTCCTGGCTATAAGGTGTTAACTGCATTGTGTTACAAGCACCAAATAAAAGGGTGCTGGATTCATAGGTGCCGACTCCGTGGGTGCTCCAGGGCTGGAGCACCCACGGGGAAAAATTGGTGGGTGCTGACTCCCCAACAACCCCCCCGCCACCGCGCGCCCAACTCACCTCTGCACCTCCAGTCTCAGCCAGATGGGAAGCGACAGCCGCCAGCCGCTTTTCTTGGCTCCCTCCAGCTGGTCGGCAGTGCCTCGGGGGAGGGAGGGGTATGGGGAGAAGGCGGAGTGCCTGGTTCCACCTCCGCCTCCTCCCCATACCCCTCCCTCCCCCCGACCAGCTGGAGGGAGCCAGGAAAAGCTGCGGACTGCTGCTTTGTGTCTGGCTAAGCCTCCGAGAGGTGAGCTGGGGGTGTGGTGGGGAAGCTGGCGGGGAGCTACCGGGCCCGGTGGGTGCTCTGCTGCTTCCCCTCCCACCCCCCGGCTGGGGTGCAGCGTGCCCAGGGGAGGAGGCGGGGGCGGGATTTGGGGAAGGGGAGGGGGCCGGGGGTGGAGTTGGGGTGGGGCCGGGGGTGGAGTTGGGGGGGCTAGATGCGCGTCAGACTAGATGCGCGAGCATCCACCGGCGCCGATGAAAGTCAGCGCCTATGGCTGGATTTATAGGTAGTCATAGGACTCCCAACTCGGGTCTGCAAGCCTGTTCTAGAGGTAGCTCAAGCCACATTCCACAGAGTCAGGCTCCTAGCCCAAGAGCCGTGCCAGCAGGCGGTGGGGAGGGACATGGCCCACATGGTGAGCAGTATGGCCCCAGGTGCTGGTGGTTAGCACCTCTGCTGTACTGCAGAGGAATATCATTCTCCATGTAATACTTGGCTCTCAAATACAGTGAGTGCCAGACGCTCACAATTAGCTTGAAAAAATGTCTCTGAGGCACATCCGGTCAGAAACGTCTGGCTGGATATTTTGCGGGTTTGATTTAGGAGCTGATTTTTTTTAATAATAGCTAATTAGGTAGATTTCTCGAGCAGTAATTTAAAATCTGCTAATTATCCCATCGTCTGAATAAGAAAAAGAAAATCTCTCCCTCCTTGTTACCCAGACACTAGTGAAAAATACTAAACGTTGACAAGCTGCCAGTCGCAAAATGAACCCTAGGAATTAACTCCGTGGTGGGATCTTAATTCAATTGTCTCAACTCTCCAGATGCTTCATGAGCGACCTGTAGGCGAGTGGTCTTTCCATCCAGCTAGGCTTGAAACTGATGCTCCAAAATGACACATTTACATTAAGAATAATAGTGACTATAACAGTGGTTAATTGTCTCCCTGCTTTGGGGCTAAATATGATCAAGAGCTGGGGTCCCAATGAGGGGCATTATGGGAGGTTTATGCCTTCCCTGGAAGCATTGGCCATGGCTGGAGATAGAATACCAGACCACTGGTGTATTTAATCTGAGCTGCTGTATGGGATTTAGGATACCCAACCAGATGTCTCATTGGACAATTCCAGCAGAGCAGAATCCTGAAGTCAGACTAGATGCATCACTGCTCTGGCTTGACAATTCATATATTCTTATGTATACAGGGCGTCAACCTAGTCCTAAGAGATCTGTCATGTGGTGCCAGTGCTTGGCCTCTTGGAAACCCAGAGACTGCTCTCCAACACTCTTCTGTGCAGCAGCTGACTTGCTATGGGGCCAACCATCCTGAATTGCATAGGATAGACTGGTTAAAGTCAAACACAGCCAACAAAATTTAGGCTGTCTGGTAACCCTGGCCCTGGTCCATTTGGAAGGAAGTTCTGGGCCTTCTGTTTAAAGTAAATTAGTCACTCATTGTATGATTTATACAGTGGCCGAATTGAGGATTAACCTTTTGGAGGCTGTGCTTCCATAGCTCCTTACTTATTAAAAGCACTGCAGAAACATTAACGAAATCCTCAGAACACCATTGTAAGTACCACTGTCCCCATTCTACAGACTGAGGGATTTAGGCAGACAAGGTAAGAAAACATTTTCAAAAATGGCCACTCATTTTCAGTAGCTTGATTTTTGGCTGCCCAAGTCAAGATGTCTAAAGCCGGATTTCCAGAAGTGCTGAGCACCCATAACTTCATGTGAAGTTAGTGGAAGTTCTGAAAATCAGGCCACTTATTTAGGTGCCTAAATATGAACTTAGGAGGCCAACTTTAGGCCCTCATTTTAGGAAATGTTTGGCCTTTATCCACACAGTGCAGCAGTACTGGAATGCAGCCACTTCTGGTGTAGAGGTAGGCAGACAGTTTGCACTCACCATGCTATACAACAAGGGTGAGAGGGGATATATTTGGTAAAGAAGACCAGCTTAAACCTCCTCTCTTAAATTCATAGATTTTAAGGCCAGAAGGGACCAGTAGATCATCTAATTTGGCCTCCGTTGTATTCTCCCAGAGCAGACAGGACTCCAGTTTTTAAAGTCTTATCCACAAGACTTACACACAGGAATGGTCATGGAAGGATAAGTTGATCCTGCTGCATTTTTAACCCATGGCTGCAAAGCATGTAGTAGATGTAAGCCTGAAGCTTAGCGTGCTAAAGCCATCTCCCTCTGGCTAAGGGCTATCATGTCTTTTCATATGATTTGAGTATTCTGAAGGACTGAACACCTCCTACACAGTTGGGAGGTGAAGGTCAAGTCATGTATCACTGGAAAAGGAATTCCCTTTAGATCTGCAGTTAGTTCCTTGATGTGACCTATGACCTCATATCATGAGATATTAATAATCACACAGATACAAGAGAGGCAAAGCATACAATTTTTGGCAGATTTCTCAGAATCTTTCCCAAGGACAAACTCATTCACTGCTAAAAATCAGCATATTTGCCCAATTCCCCCAAATACAGTGCATTACAACAAATAAACAATGCTTCTAAAAAAGAAAAATCTCAACCCAGTATTTGTGTTGTTTAAAAAGCAAAGTGTAGATCCCCAGTTACAAATACCGGCATGATTCAGGTAAGATAATGTGAAGCAAATGTCCCATATTGGAATCTGACCAGAACAGTGGGGCTAATATCTGTCTTATAATAATAATCTCTGGAGTAAACTACCCCGGAATCTTTACTTACCAGAAGTAGAGTCTTGGTTTTATATCTCATTGGAAAGATGGCACCCCAGACCTCTTAACACCACACTGCTGCTGTACTAACTCAGAGGAAAAATCTACTGACGACGCAACACCTCTGTTCCTACAACACCTGTGTGTTCCTCGGGATTTCCCTTTCACACAGCTCATCTCTGCATAGCTTATGAAATAGGAGCAGATCACAATGCAAGGTGGTATGGCTTCCGGCCAGCAATGGCTTTGTCACCTAAGCAACTGAACAGGAATAGTTTTGTCTGTACCTGTGAAGAATCTAAAACCAAAAATAAGTCAGGTGTCACAGTCCAAAAGTAAAAACAGAAAAGAAAAGTGTTCTATTTACTTCCTTCCATGCTAAAGAGACCCCCCTGAACACTCCCTGTGGAGACTTGAGAGGCAGCGACCCAGAAGGCCTACAGCAGCCGCTACTCCCAGACAGCCTGGGACATGAAAACCTGCTTCACTAGCAGAGGGAATTCTACACAGGGTATTAGGGCTAGCCTGGAAAGCAACCTTTCCCCTCAACCAGGAGATATAGACAGAAGTGGATCTATCTCACATTTCCCCCAAGGGATGAGTCTCTCAAGCTGTCCAGGTGAATTCAGAGTTGAGAGGATTTCTTCTAGCTGCTCCCAAGTTCTGTGACAAATGAGCCAACCTTCAACTCCTAACAGTAGAAGCCAATATATTCGGAGCGTGGCCTCTGGTGGCCCATCTATTTGTTAAAAATCAACATAGGATACTCGTTAGAGCAGATCAGAAGACAAAACCAGCTTTGGTTGCTATGCCATCTGCAAACCTAAATGAGGCTGCGTCTGTATATCTACAGAATGTAAAGGGTTAAGATTCCAAAGGCCCCACTGTGTCTTTGCACAGTTAACAGTAAAAGAAATTAACAAACTGAACAAAAAAGAGTGTGGTAGGGAGAGGGCTGATTCAAGGAAGCCTGTTTCTGTTTTAACCTGTCCATTAAAAAGCTGGGCCTGGAGTGTTTTGAAGCCTGCTTCATTAGCGTCTATAACCCATTCAGCACATTTTCAAACTGAGTAGACAGCATGACCCAGAAGACTTCCTGCAAAGTCTGTGGTCAGTTGGAGCTGGGACATTATGAAGCAGCCTGGCAAGGTGAGAGTGGGAGGAGGCTGGTTGGGGATGTAGGGTCTTAGGGTTTGTTTGTTTTTTTAAATACTCTATTAACCCGCAGGCTGGAAAAAACAATAAAAAATAAATATAGACCCATTAAGCTACTTAGAAGAAAACTCACTGCACCTCTGGATCACTGACAGCTGCCAATTTTCTGCCAGTTGCACTAGCCTGGGAAAGAAAGGGAGGAGGGAAAAAAAACCCTAGTAACAGGAGAAAAACAACTGTGTGAAACACTCTGAAATAACAAGAGCTGCTCTGATTGTATTTCCCGGCAGCTAGTCCTTGTTTCGAGGGAGCGGGTGAGTGTAATGCAAACGTGTAATAAAAGTAAGGCAAATATATAGCCAAAAAAAGGGAAGGGTGATTGCAGGATGGAAGGATTTTTCTTCAGTGTGACAGAGATGTGCTGGAAGCCAACGTTTGTAAACGCTAAGTAAACAAGAATTCATTTTAGGCCATCTCCACCCCCTCCACCCCTCCCTGCAGGTAGGCTTTTCCAAAGCTTGCCAGTGTTTTGATGTTGAAATTGATAGCTACTTCCTGACATCAGGTGGTGATGAAAGGCCCTTGATGTAGCCCTACATAATGGTGTGTTCCCATTCGGCGCCCATGACACAGCGTTAGATTTTTCACAAATTATCCCAATGAGATGGGGCCTTCTGAGAGAACACCATCGACACAACAGAACATGGGCCAATGGACCATCCAGGATGTATTCTTATGAGACGGGGTCTTCTGACAGAACAGCCGAGGCAAATGTACAATGTAGAATTAGAGGGAGTTCAGAGACGGGTGATGAGAATGATCAAGGGCCTGCAGAAAGTCTCCTATGAAGAGAGATTGAAAAAATGGGGATTGTTTAC
This sequence comes from Macrochelys suwanniensis, assembly GCA_033296515.1. Lineage (NCBI taxonomy): Eukaryota > Metazoa > Chordata > Testudines > Chelydridae > Macrochelys > Macrochelys suwanniensis. Next base: position 336,318,022 of record CM065775.1, read on the forward strand.
TGTAGAAAGGAAGCGAACCAGAGGCAACATAATAAAATAATCTAATGAATGAATGGTATCAAGAAAGTAGGTCTGGAGCTTCTGTTCTCCCTGTCTGATAACAACACAAGAACAAGGGGACAGTAAACGAAATTAAAAGTTGGGAAATAGCAAACTGATAAAAGGAAATATTTTTTCACACAGTGTTTAATTAGGCTGTGGAACTCACTGCCACAGGAAATCACTGAGGCCAAGAAGTTGGTAAGATTCAAAAAGGGACTGGACATTTCTATGGATAAGAATATTCAGGGTTAGAATAGATAATACTAACAAATTTTGGAAGAGAAATTAAACTTCACGCTTGAGGGTTTAAACTAATCTCTATTATAGATCAGGGGGAGACCTAATGTGGGGGAGGGGCAGACTAGCTTACATCTGCCAAAAGCAGGGTTTCTTGCACCTTCCTTTAAAAGACCTGGTGCCTGGCACAGTCTTTTAAAGACTGTGCTAAATGGTACTGGGCTAAATGGACCATGGGCCTGATCATAGAACCATAGAATCTCAGGGTTGGAAGGGACCTCAGGAGGTCATCTAGTCCAACCCCCTGCTCAAAGCAGGACCAACCCCAACTAAATCATCCCAGCCAGGGCTTTGTCAAGCCTGACCTTAAAAACCTCCAAGAAAGGAGATTCCACCATCTCCCTAGGTAACCCATTCCAGTTCTTCACCACCCTACTAGTGAAAACGTTTTTCCTAATATCCAACCTAAACCTCCCCCTCTGCAACTCAAGACCATTACTCCTTGTTCTGTCATCTTCTACCACTGAGAACAATCTAGATCCATCCTCTTTGGAACCCCCTTTCAGGTAGTTGAAAGCAGCTATCAAATCCCCCCTCATTCTTCTCTTCTGCAGGCTAAACAATCCCCGTTCCCTCAGCCTCTCCTCATAAGTCATGTGCTCCAGCCCCCTAACCATCACTATGCCGGTTCCTATGTTCCTGTGTTATGCATGCCTATGGAACATCCAGGATGTAGCTCTATAGGACAAGATCTGTTGATAGCATATCCATGACACAGTATAACATCTCCCAATGGAACCTTCATGACACAGCACTATGTGATGATACATGCCAACACGACACGTCCCCAGCAGCACTAAGCCAATCTGCATGCCAACAGAATGTAGTCATTATGTAGTACTACCTGACAACATACCCCTGGGACATCCGCATCATAGTGCTACATGGTGCCCCACAGAGCAATCACGCCATGGCTCTACATGCCATTACATTATGGTCTCTGCATCTCCAGACAAGCATCAATACATCAACCTCAAGATGCCTGCTTCCCATGAAACAAAATTACTGCTGTCAGATTTCATGGGCTGGCTCATTTCACAGAAATAGAGGACTTGCCAAACCAGAAGAGAACAATGGTCCATCTCTGTCTCTGTCGACAGTGACCCACATAGGAGAAAACCAAAATCCTGCCGTAGCTGCACAGTACTGCACTGAGGGAGAAGTGATGGTGTGGGGGCAGATTTTCTTCCTGACTCCAGTTTGGGATCAGTTAATGCCTTGGAGCATGAGGGTCAAAATCCTTTGTAATTCCCACTTTAGCTAGTGTAGTAGCAGATGTTTTTTCTTATTCATATTGGACGTAGCCTCCTTTGTTAGGTAAGTACTGTAGGAGGCAGGGGGAAGGAGAGAGCTGTGCCAACAGGTTGGCAGCGTCCATTGCCAATGAAGCTTGCTCCAGGAAGGGCCTTTCCATTTCCAGTACTCCAGACTGGCATGGGAGCAGTTCACAGCTGTAACCTCTCCCGTAGCCTGTCACCTAGGAGTCTCATGCTCTGCCTACCCACTCCTTTGCTTCATGGCCTCGGCTGCCTTATTTCTTACATGAGACGGGAGGAGCTTTGGGTGGAAACGTGTAGCCATGCTATCACAGGCATTTCGCTACCCCCTAGGTTTGCTGCCTCCAAATTCCCATCCACTTCCAAGCCGCTCCATCTAACCATTGAGCATTAGACCCTGCAGAGATAGCTACCTGAAGGGGAGCACAGCTGTAGCATATGAAACCTCAGGCCCCTATGGAAGACAGACTCAAACAGGGCTGGTGCAAGGAAGTTTCGCGCCCTAGGCAAACTTCCTTGCACCAGCACTGCGCCGCCCTCCTGCTCCCCCCTCAATGCTGCCCCCCCCAGCCAGCTCCCCCGCTCGCGGGAGCTCAGCCTCCTTCCCACAATGCCGCCCGCCCCCAGCCAGCTCCCCCGCCCGTGGGAGCTCAGCCCCCCTCCGCCCGCGGGCGCTCAGCCCCCCACCCGCAGGCTCTGAGCGGGGAGCGCAGGCGTTGAGTGGGGGGGCAGAGGGCGGCTCGCGGCGGCTGCCCCCCGGCTCCCCGCTCAGCAGCTGAGCGGGGAGCCGAAAGGCAGCCGCCCGCTCCCCCCCAAATCTTGGCGTCTTAGGCGACTGCCTAGGGTTGCCTAGTGGGCGCGCCGGCCCTGGGCTCAAAGCATACAGTCTGCACCTTCTAGTTCTTGGATTCTCCCCAGCCCTGCGGCGGCTGCTCGCATTGCTGAGGCGGCCTGGCCCATGCTATACCACTGTACAAGAGCTCCCCTGCACAAGCTAACAAAAATCCCTCCCGTGGAATCCCTCTAGGAACCTATCGCACGCTTGCACGAGAGAGCAACAGGATACAACCAGGGATGGGAAGAGAATCCAAACCCTCCACCTTTCCCCCTGCACCATCCGTTTGCTAACATCCTTCTCTCCCTCCATCAGCTGTCACTGTTCTTCCCCCCTCTCATTTCATCCTCCCGCACCCCATTTTAGTCGATCCCCCTCCTGTCTCCCTCTTCCTCGCTGTCGCTTCACCCCCTGCCTTCCATCTCTCTTCCCTCCTCCCCCGTTCTGTTTTAATTGGCTTCTCCAGGTCATCCTAGTTTCCTGGCCTCTGAACCTTCAGCCAGAGCCGAATGGCCTGTGATTTCCCCTCGCCTCCGGATCTAAAAACACTGTCACTGCTAACCTGCTACAGAAATCAGCAGAATGAGAAGTGTGGGGGAGGAGAGAGAGGAACGTACTAGCCACAACTCATCAGCCAGCCTCAGTCTGCAGCATTCAATTCCCAGCCCTGCCTCTGACCTACTGGGTGACTGTGGACAAATCACTTCATCTCTCTCTGCCTCATTTCTCCATGGGGGTAATATTGCCTTTCCCCACCCTTTGCCTCGCCTATTTACATTATCATCTCTTCAGGCAGGGACCGTCTGTCACTGCCTTGCCTGGCTCCTGTCACAATTTTGCTCAGCTGCTACGTTCATACAAATCAGAAGAGACTTATCTCCCATAGAACCCCACTTCCAGACTGTGCTGTGGCACTGAAGGGGCCGTCGAGCCTAGCGAGTCTGAGTAGGTGAGAGACATCTTAGCATGAAGTCTCTGGGTCTTCATCTGGGGTCCTAGGGTGTCAGTGCTTCCTCCCCAGCCTCTGCGTTGAGTTAATTGAAAGCTGTTTGCCAATGGAAAGCAAGCTGCCCTGGCTCGGATTCCTTGTGCAAGTTGCCTGCTCTTATGCTGCTGTTTTACATTGATAATCCATCTGGAGATCAGCATTTACAATTCATTCCATTAAAGGGGGTTCGGCCTTCATTTATGAGGCAAGGAAGCTTATAGGGAGCATAGAATGGGTCCTAGAGAGGTTGGACCCTCTTTTCCCTAGAGGTGGTGTCTCTGGGTCAGATGGGAGGCATGTTGGGCAGTGTGGGGAAAGCTTCCACTGTCGTTGTCTGTGCTGTACATGGGCTGTGGATACACAGGTGTCAGCCCCTGAAGCCATCCCTCCAGCACCTTTCCCCAACGCTAACTTCGCTTGAATGAGAAAAGGGAATAGCCCCAGGTTGGGGAGTGTTTCTATTGGCTTCATCTCATGTTAAATTATATTCTTTGCCATTAACCTCTTGCTTGCATATAGCTGCCCCTTTGCATAGCCAATATTTGGGGCCTTGCTGGCTTGTTTCTGCTAGGAGGAAAAATTGATGATACACGTCAGGTATTTCTTTGGCACGGTCCTATTTATTTGCAAAGGATGGACACACAGTACAGTTTCCCCGGAAACAGAAGGAACAAAAAGGAGGCCCTTCCCTTGTTCGGAAATCCAAGTCTGCCTTTCCTGCAAGTCCTGTGTCCCCAAAAAACTCTCTTTCAGCTTCCTCCCATGGCCACATTCCCCACAGCTTCCCTTGCTCTCTCCTGGCTTTCTGCTTGTGTTTTGGCTCTTTCTGCTTGCTTTCTGTCTCTCACACCCAGACACACATTAATACAGGGTCTGAGGCATTAATCTGTTGCAATCAGTCCACAGTGAAACCCCTTAGTCTACGTGGCTTAGCTTCTGCTCAGATCTTGCCATGCTGGCCAGTACTTGGGTGATGGCTTCTATAGTTTCAGCTCTCACTGCACAGAGACACTTGATTTCTCCTTCTGTTTAGCCTGAATGCAGGGTGCTTAGTACACCCATCAGCTTTAACCAGGTCTGTGACCTGAGGGGCAGCTATTAACATCTTCCAGCATAACAATATATATACATAAGTCCTTTGTAGTATGACCTGCCTATCTTGGAGACCTCCTCTCTCCTATTCTTTTACCCTGGCAGTTAAGATGAGGAGGGGGTGCTAAGGCAGTCCCTCGATCTGTTCATCTGGGGTCAGGGCCTTAGTTGCAGAGAGCTCAGGATCACACCCCTCCATCAGCTGGTGCATGAGTTTGGTTGGCCTTTCAGCAAGCACTGACAAGCCTGTTTGTCCAGGGTTTTTCTAAGGGGGTGGGCTGAGTGGGGAAGGCCTCAGTTTGTGTGGTTGGGCAAATGTTGACACTAGCTCAGCTGGAATTGTGCATGCCTCTAGGCACTGATTCTCCTCTCCTCTGAACTGGTTTTGCAATGGGGTCACTCCAGTGACTTCAGTGGGGTTACTGCTGACCACTGGAGTCCCTAGAGCATAGGGATAAAGCTAAGTAAATGAAATTTCAGAGGCAGAAACAGGAGGATCGAATTGCTGCGCAGGCCTGAGATAACCAGAGCACTGATTTTTGGAGACAGTTCTATTTCAGCCTCCTACGCGCCTCCCTTCCCCTCTCCATTGCGATCAATTAATGCCAACGCCCCAGCCCGCTGCGACTCCTAGCTCCTCTTCCTTCTCAGGCGCCTGGATCCATGGTGCAAATCATCTAGCTGGCCCGGCCCAGATTGGCAACCGTCAGCTGTATCACGTTTTCTAGAGCAGACTTGTCAGGCAGCTGTTTCCGGAGTCTGTCCCTCTCCCCTCCTTTTATCTGGGTAGAAACATATTTCGACAGGCCAGTGATGCAGAAAATAACTTGCTGCTACCGAACTGTTGCATCCCTTGACCCCAATTAGAATGCGGTGTATGTAAAAGTGTCAGCTTCCAGCTTTCTCTCTCCCTCTGATCTTCCTATCCAAAATACCCATTGTCCAAGCCATGCCTGAGCAGTTCAGTGTGCGAAATAATTGCCGAGGTATCTAAACATAGGTATGGCCAGACTGGATCAGCCCAGCGGTCCATCTGATTCTGTCTCTAACAGTGGTCAGCATGAGCTGCTTCAGAGCAAGATAATACAGGACACCTTGCAGCAAGTACTTATGGGATAACCTGCCCCAAGGAAAGCTTTTCCTCCTGACCCCTTCAGTTAGAGGTTGGCCTGGGGCCTGAAGCATGAGGGTTTACATCCATTCCAAAAATCTTTTTTGAGGTTTCTGTATATTTACTGTTCTACCTGCTAATCAATCTGCCTCCTGATGCCTGAGGCCATGGAAAATGGGCCAAGACACCAGTCACTGAGGCCAAATTCACCATGGAATGTACCAGTGCAACTCCAGGCTATTCGCAGGACTGACTTAGTTTTCCCTTTGTCCTCAGTGTTCATGTCCCTGCCTCTCATCTTGCTGTTATCAGGTCCATTGCTAGCTGCCTTCATGTAGACTGGCATGGTCATGCTATCTTCCTGTCCCCTTGCATGTTAGAGCCAATGTGAGCTGGTGAGCAGTGCCAGGGGTGTAACAGGCCAGATGAAGTGACCAAGGATGGGGAGGGTGTCGCCATGTGTTTTGGAGCTGTGGAGTGGTCTTCCACTTGGTGAAGGCGCGGTGATGATATGCGCAGCGTAAATAGCTAGTTAAACCTGTAAGAGATCAGACGGGTGTAAGGGTCACGGATGGTTCTGAGCTGGGCCACTGGATCTCAATATGTCCTACATCCACTCGAACTTGTGGACCTCAGCGTTGTGGTTCGGACTCATCTCAACTAACAATAACCCTGCACTGGTTACTTGTGTCTGCCCAAACTTTTGGGGGGGCGGGGGAGTTCTAAAACATGTCTCACTTCAACTCCTCAGTACCGCGGCTGCTGCTGTCAGTCAGGTGGAGACATCAGAAGATGCTATGCACGTTAAGATCTTCATACATGGTAAACGTCCCACGCTCTGCCTACTTTTCATAGGCACGAGAGATCCCATGGCACTTTGTGTAAGAGTGTTGGCTTGTCTTGGTGCCCCTAGCCAGAAGCCTCTCGGCGTTGTGCTGCCGTCATCTCTTCCAAAGTGGCTGCATATTGGTGGTGCTGTTTATTTGTCATTCCAAAGCACTTGAAATGAAAGCCGCTATTATAGTGTCTTGCGGGAGCAAAGGTTCCTCCTAATGATAGCTCTGCATCCTGAAATTAAACAGCAGGCATGGAAGTACTGCGAGAATTCCGTATGACCTTCCGAAACCATGCCAGGAGACGGTAGCCCCTGAATTATTTCATTGGGAGTAAATTCAGCGCAAGCACAAGGAGAGCAAAGAGAATATAGCAGGGGATAAGGAGTCTAATAGACAGCCCCTAACACATGCATCCCATTTAAGACCATTCTGTCTCCCCAGCTCCTGGTTCCCCAGGACCACATTTAATTGTTGTGGATGACCCTGGCCGTGGCTTTCTTTCTTCCCATGAGGCCATTGCCTGTGTTTTTAGGATTCTTCAGCGTGCGTTGTGCTCTTTGGATACTGATTCTGAATTCCTCCTTCATTATCTTTCCCTCTGACATCCCCTCTGGCCCTATTAGGCAGACATTGGGTTGAAGGTGGAATATCCTTCTGCTATCCGGTGGAGTGGCTCTTTGGAAAGAGTAATTTCTCCGCTGCCCTGGGGTGACCTTCTTCAGTACCGCAGAGAGTGGACTGTAATAAGGCTGGTCACCTTGACTTCCTCCGTAACGTTACTCTACAAGGCTTCCCAGAGGCCTTTCTGCCTTTGTCTTCCTCACGAGCTGGTTTACCAATAAATACTATTCTGTAAATAGATCCAAATTCTGGAATGGTTCCCCCACACACACACTCCCGAGGTTGTATCCTGCAATGATGGAGGATACGTGAATAGAGAAGATCATAACTAATCCAGCCTCTCAGTCAGCAAAGGATCGCCCCTTCAGCACATGCCCCAGTCCCAAGCAATAAGGTGCATTCCCCGCTTCCTTTGGGAGAATAGGCTGCGGGCTGATGGCTCTCACTGCTAGGAAATGCATAATGGGATTCAGCCTTTGTTACCCTCTGCTCAACTTTATCACAGATGTCCTAATGCCACCCTAAGCAATGTCTCTCCCTCCCCGGGCCTCGTTATTGACTGAGGAAAAACTTCCAGGGTGGAGTTTTGTCTGCCTGACTGATTTCTGTGTATCTATTGTACTTATCTGGCCCCTTTACCATAATTCCTGAGCACCTCAGGATCATTAATGTATTTGTCCTCGCAACAACTTTGTGATGGAGGTATTATTTCCTTTTTACAGAGGGGAAACTGAGGCACAGAGCCCAGGTGTCACCCAGGAGGTCGGTGGTGGAGCAGCAAATTGACCCTAGGTCTTCTGAATAGGGCTGGCTGGGAAACAACAATTCCATTTTACAAAAAATTTCAAGGTTTGGAAATTTGTTTTCCTTCTGCATCAAAATGACAATGAGACCTTTTCAGTTTGTTTGGGGGGCGGGGCGGGGGGGGAGATGAGAGACTTGCCCACCCCAGACTGCCACTAGCCTGGTGGTTACGGCACCCAGGAGGGATGTAGGAGATACAGGCTTAAGTCGCTGATTTGGACATCCCCAGCGAATACACTAGCCACTGGGTAATAGAGTCAGGCTCTCTTATAGGCACAATAAATAGTTAATTATAAATACAAAGTGGAACAGCTCCAATAGGAGAGATGACAAGAAAGCCTGGCGGCTAGGGTACTTGCTTGAGATGGGAGACCACTGCTCCAACTCAGGGTTATGTTTCTGTGAAACATTTTGGTATCGATGAACTAACATTTTTAATGGATATTCCACCCAGGGCCGGCTCCAGGCACCAGACGGCTAAGCGTGGCGGCCATATTTTTTTTGCTTCGGCACTTCGGCGGTGGCCTTTTTTTTGCTTGGGGTGGCCGAAAAGCTGGAGCCGGCCCTGATTCCACCTTCAAAAAAGTTGCTTCGAAAGTATTTACACCAGCTCTACCTCCAAGTCCTGGGCTAGCCCCCAAACCACGGGATTATGTAGGCTCTTGCGGATCCCTTGTTGCTTAGATCCTTCAAATCATCTTTTCTTTCCTTTTCTCTTTCTCTCTCCACCTCCATCCCCCTTTCATTTGTTCTGCTGGCAACAAACCCCCCAGCTCTGTCTGTCGGGAATTTCAGAGGCACTGGCGAAGAACGGAGGCCTCTTAACTAACCCTTTGAGATATCAGAGGCTGCCTTCTTGAAGCTCGGCAGGGCCAGGTTGGGGAGCAGTGGTGAGGGATTGGAAGAAGGAAGGTGAAGGAAGGGAGCGGGGAAGGACTCTGCATGATTTTAGCAGAAAGTTGATGCACTGAGAAGGGAGAGTAAAAACCAGTGTATTGCTAAGGGGGATTCTCCCCACACATGGCCTGGGCACGTGAGGTCTAAAAGGGAGCAGAACCACAGCAGCTCTTATGCAACGCAGATCACTCACTCCTCTGCAGCAGCATGGAGGCGGCTTTGGATACTGATGCTGAATTCCTCCTTCATTATCTTTCCCTCTGACATCCCCTCTGGCCCTATTAGGCAGACTTGGGTTGAACGTGGAATCATAGAATATCAGGGATGGAAGGGACTTTAGGAGGTTATCTAGTCCAGTCCAACCCCCTGCTCAAAGCATGACCAATCCCCAATTTTTGCCCCAGATTCCTAAATGGCCCGCTCAAGGATTGAACTCACAACCCTGGGTTTAGCAGGTCAATGCTCAAACCACTGAGCTATCCCTCCCCCAGAATATCCTTCTGCTATCAGGTGGAGTGGCTCTTTGGAAAGAGTCATTTCTCCAACTATGGAGCCAAGGCATAGGCAGTGGGTCAGCAAACTGGCCAGGACTATCACGGCGCCTTCATTTTAAGTAGCTGAAGACACAGTGATCCGGGCAGACCACAGTTGATGGCGTCTGTGTGCGTGACGAGGATTTTACCCTCTAATCGCGGCGGTAGTTGCCAGGATCAAAATTTTAAACAAACGGTTCTTCCTTCTCCTTTGCTACTTTCGGGTGAGACGCTTCTGTTTTCGGAGTTCCGTACAGCCTGGGATCTGAGTAGGTCTTTAATATGAATGAAGCGGGTAATGTGCGAGCAACGGCCTAGCAGTGATTGAGCCATGGAGACTTCAAGCGAAAGAGTTTTTTGTCTCTTCACATGGAACGCGTGGCAGCTAAAGATCTCTTCAATTATTTGTGTCGTGAAAAAATGCTCAGTAGGACAAAGTGGAGACTGCTCGTGAAGCCCTCTGAACCAGATCAGATATATCCTGTGCTTCCCCTGCTCCCTGTGGAGAAGGACTGGTGATTTCTCCTCTCTTCCTGTGGGAACTGCCTGAGGTCGCTGTGAGGAACGCACAAGTGCTGGGATGGGCCAGCAGAAGGGAAGCCCCTTAGTCACAAAAATTCCTACAGTGATTGCCTGCAAGGCAGCACAGCCAGGGAATAGAAAGTTACTCTGGAAGACAAAGATGTCCACACAATTCCACACCCACAGCACTCCAGAAGGAATGGCTGGAAACCACTCAAAACTTATAGAAAATGGACATTTTTGCAACAACAAAAAAAGTCCGTTTTTGCTGAAAATTATTTTATTTAAAGCTTATGAACTCCAAAATATCAGCTTTAAACTGAAAAGTTGCTGAAAACAGAATTTTTTTAAAAGAAATTTGACAAAAACTTGAAATTTCTAAAGAAAATGTTTGACTAAAATGAAAAAAAAAGCCATTTTTGTTAAAAAAATATTAATTTCACGGGGTGGGTGGGGAATAATTTGCCAGCTGGCTCTGCAAATGACAAAACAACCAATCAAGAGCAGTTTATCATCAAAACATGAAGTCGCTGCTGTAAAACACTGCAGGATTGTCTAATATGCCTGAATTTAAACTCCTGACATAAATGTTACACAAAGTTTGTTAAGAGTTACTCAAACATACTCAAACACTGGGAAAGTTTTGTAATTTGATTCCAAAATTTGTAAATCTGCCCCTCTCGGGTATATTTTCTAATCAGGGATTTGAAATGGGTGTTGCTCAGGTCCCCAGGCTAGGCCTGGCCTTTTAGAATGTTGTTTTGTCCCTTAAAACGTTGGCTGTAATAATTATTTAATACTTAGAGAATCTCAAAGTGTTTCACAAAGGTGGTTTGATGTTGTTCTCCCCATTATACAGATGGGAATACTGAGGACATCAAAATTAAGTGATTTGCTCAAGGTCAAACAGTGCCAGAGGCAGAGCTGATAAAAGAACACGGGTGTCCTAACTCATGGGAGGCTGCTTCTGCAACTAGTCCCTGCTACTTTCCCTTCCATGATGTAAAGTTTAGAGGCCTCTAAATCTTTATGGTTCTAGGACCCCATTCTCTTCTAATCTGGTCCTGGGTTACCCCCCAGGTTTATGGATACACATAAAAAGCTTAGTAAAAAGTAGAAGCTGCCGACAAGTGTCCTGCCCTCATGGTGGGATCAGCCAATGGGAAGTGAGTGCTGAGGTTGAATGGCTTCTAACTGGCTATGTTGCCACTTGATATCCTGGTGCAAAGTTGTGGGGAGGGAGTTAGGCTGATATTTTCCAGAATAATTGTCTACTGACCAGTGGCCATAACGACGGTAAATAAATTATGGGTGATTAAGATACACATCAGTTGGTGTTTTCGTCTTGTTGAGGTCGTCCTGCAGCTTCAAACAACGCAGCATTTCCACCTCCCTGGATCATTAGATATTGAAAAGACTTATTTCTGTAGGCCACATCTAGCCCTGCCTCCTTCACCCTCTGCTCACTGAAGATTTGCTTCCTAGTATTGTCCAGTTCTTCATGACTCCAGTGCTGAACCTCCTAATGCTTCCTTTGGGAGCAGACTGATAGATCTGGCTCATGACGTTATTCCTCAGACTCATCCTAGCTCTTATCAGTCTGCCGTTTTTTCAACTCATTGGGCTAATAGTTTTTCCATTACAAAAGCTATCTGTCTATGCCCTTTCACTCTAGTCTCCCCAAGGGAACTTCCTTTCTCCTGCACGTGCAGAGGGTTGGACTACAAGACTTTAGAAGTCTTTTTTTTCCTTTCTAACTTGTTGAATTTCAAGGGGAACTGACCTGGTCTGAACTCCAATGGTATTTGAAAGAGAACTGGATTTAATGTAGCAAGCAACCAGGACATCACTGTTCCCAAATCCCACTGGTTCTGAGGCCCTCATTGTAAAGTTCAGGATGGCTCCTGGCTAGAGGGATATTGGCTCCTCCTCTGTCACAGATATGGGTGCCTTCTGAGTGGCATGGGATGCTGAAAGGATATGGACCGCAGGGCCGGCGGTCGCCTAGGGCGGCAGGATTTGGGGGGGCGGCGTTTCGCCGCCCTCAGCGGCATTTCAGCGGCGACTCCCCAGTGGCAATTCGGTGGCAAGAAAAGCAGCCGCCGAAACACCACCAAGAACGCAGCTTCACAGGAGCTGACGCCGAAGCACTGAGCGCTGCCACCTAGGGCAGCAAAAACCCTGGTGCCACTACTGACGGACCGCTCCAATCCCTGTGAGATCTGGGGTTTCTCAGACATCCAGCAGGGTTTACTGTGGTGTGGAAGAGTCAGGACAGGGGTACAGAGGAGAGAGACATGGAACACAGAGAAAGAACAAGAGGGATCATCTCCTCTTGGCCTTGAGCACATGGAAAAGGGCACAGGTTCCTCTGCCTGTTGGTGTCCCCATCTGGCTCTGACGGGATGAAATTCACGCCCTGTGCAGAGAGCCAGCAGAACGCTTAGTAAGCCCCACCAGTTTAAGACCTGAAAAGTCATCTAGCCCATCCCCCTGTGGGCTAAGGTGGTGCACAAACTATGCACTGGCTTTGTGCACAGTGGGGTGAATAACACCCTTTTGCATCATTTTACGTTGTGTTTTCTGACCAGCATTCCCAGTCTCCTCTCCATTAGGAGCCCTAACCAGCCAAGCAGCAGGGTGTCAGAGAGGGACATTGCTGATCAAGCAATAATGAAATTAATAGCCTCTTAAAGCTCTTCCATTAACAATGGAGTCAGTGTGTCAGTGGGTATTTACAATATAAGTTGCACAAATGTCATTTTGGTACACTGAGCAGTTCATATTCGCAGTGCTCTGCCACGGCAGTAAAATCCATCAGCCATTCGGAAGAGAAACACACACACGGGAGATATTAGCATTAAAGGCGCAGGACTGGGTTTTCCAAAGGTTGTCTGGGGGGCACATTAGCTGTCAAAGGGGCTTGTGTTCATGCATGCGGGTGTGCACCTGGATCCCCCGGGAAAACTAAGTAAGATCTTGGATCTGAAGTCAGCAAAGGAAAAATGTAGAGGAGAGTTTGCAATCTACTAGATCATCCATTCCATTCCATCCCCCAGCTACAGCTAGTGCAGTGTATTCTCCAGAGCGTTGGACAGCCTCACTTTAAATGTCTCAAGTGACCCCCAGGCTTCCGCCACTTTCTTCTGGGAGATCGTTCCTCAGTCTAAGTGATCTCAGTTTCTCCTGTCTGTGGGCATGCTGAATATGCCTTAGGGATAGGCTGACCATATTTCCTTGAGACAAAAACGGGACATTGGGATGGCAAAAATGGGATGGGGTTATGTAATATTCCGTATTCATGAAAAAGTAAGACGATAACAAAAGTTTTATTACATGAATATATTGAGCTAACAATTATTCTTCAGTGACAGAACTCATACAAAAATTTAGGTAGACGTAGAGGGGGACTGTATTTCACCACGATCGTACCATGAATATTTCTCCGATGAAGTAATCTTACGCAGCAAATTTCGGTCTTTCAACACCTTATCATAAAACTTCTCACACTCCATGACACAATTTTGTTTTACAACTAACATAGCCCTCATTGTCTCAACACTTAATCTAGATTTCTCCTTTGACCACATACTTTTCATAACAGAAAATATTCTCTCGACAGGTGCTGTACTTCCTGGAAGACAAAGAATAAACTCTACAATATTACAAAAGTCTTGAAAGTCTAGGCGTTTTTCACTCATTTCAGAAAAAATCTTTACCCATCTATCAGATACAGAAATGTTTTCTTTATTCCACGTATCCAACTGCCTCACAATTGTAGATTTTATGAAGGTCCACTGATCGAATACACGAGTTTCTTCTGTTTCTGTGTGTGTGATGAGTTCCTCGTTCAGGCTGTCCTGTATTTCTTTCCATTCAGGTGTCTTCCTTAGTAGCACCCACTTGAACTTCTCAGTGTTTCCTACACTGCACTTCCACTTGTTGATATATTAGAATAACATGGTTAGAAGGGACCTTAGGAGGTCATCTAGTCCAACCCCCTGCTCAAAGCAGGACCAATCCCCAATTTTTGTCTCAGATCCCTAAATGGCCCCCTCAAGGATTGAACTCACAACCCTGGGTTTAGCAGGCCAATGCTCAAACCACTGAGCTATCCCTCCCCCCCAAGGATAGTGTAAGCTGGTTTCATAGAAATTCTCAACTACCTCAAAAAACTTAGCCTCATTAATTTCCCCTGAATCTACTAACATTTTCAGTTGTTTTTTGACATCAGTAGTTACAAACACTTCACTTTTTCTGGACTCTAAATTGTTTACAAGATTTTCAATGTTTATGGCTACTTCTGTAGCTGAAATATAATCTTTTTCAATTAAACTAATGTATGTTTGGAACGTAGACACTTGATCTCTTGCAAATGACAACCACAATTTCAAACAGGGATTTTCAAACCATTTTCGCAACATAACAGGGCATTTTTCTTGAGAAAGAAAATAAGAAGTAAGCCCATCAAACATGCTTAAAATTCTGTCAACTGATGGACCCAAGGACAAAAATCTTGTATTTCCATGCTCTAACAATGTAGCGTAATTGTTTCCTGCAAAGTCCCAAAAGTTTTTCAGTTCTTCAACTCTAACTGTGTATATATGGAAGTATTTGTATACTTTCACCGCAAAACATTCAATATCAATTGGTAAACAGTCGACAGCACACTGGAGACAATTGTGTATAATGTGTGCCCCACAACCAATACCGATAATCGGCCTCTTCAGTTCAGTTTCAAGTTTTCGCCACACATTATTTTTGCCAAGTCTTTTGCAACCACCAAAATTGGTGTTCGTGTTATCTGCACACAAAGCAACAATTTTGTTTTGTAAAGCAAATTTGTCAATTACTTCCTTCAACATAGCACACTGTAGATCGGATGTTTCACCAGGTAAGGAAACAAAGTCTATAATTTTGTCTTGAACACCACAATTTGGCAAAAAGTACCGCACAACAATTGGAAAAAGTTTGATGTCTTTTTTGTTTGATGCATCTAAACTGACTGTAATGCTTTTTGTTTTATTCAAATCCTCTATCACTTTGCCCAATATGTATGGTGATAAAACATTGGTAATTATTGCTTCTGATTTGGTACGTGCTGAAGAAAATTTTGGTTCATAAATTTTCTTTATCAATGTCGACAAGCAATCATTTGCGTGAAAACTTTGGCCGTGACGCACAGTATGATAAGCAAAAAGAGCTTCACTTGCTGCAATTTTATCACTTTCACTATCACCATCACGTCTCATAAACGAACTGATGTTTTTAACTGAAGCCAGAGTCTTTTCAGCATCCTTATGTTTCTGGCTACATAGATGTTGGTTGATGTCACTTCTACCTCCATGAGCAATGGAAAAATGGACATTACAATGTTGGCATACCACTTTTGTTCCATCACTACACAGTTTGTCTGGTTTAATAAATTTGAATTCCTTCTGGAGATCATCATTAAAACTGCAGTTTCGCCTCTTTGTCTTTGGCACTGCAAGGGTAGACTTTAAGCTTTAAAAAATAAGACTTAAAAATATGAAGTTTAAACCACTGACAACGAATAACAAAGCCACTGGTTAGCTAACGTTACAGCAGAACAGACGCTGCCGCATCTGAGCGAGGCCACCGTCACCGACATGTGCATCCCCACCCCCACTACAGTGCATTTACTTTATTGAGTCAGAAGCACAATGGATTTCTAGTAGGTTCAGTGTTGGGGGATCAGTTTGCCAGCCGCCAACGCTAAGGAAACGATGATATGAGTACAATGTGGGACTCCAATCGTACTAAGCAGCGAGAACGCGTTCGCTCCATCTCTTACTAGCGGTGTTCTCTCTCTGGGCAAGAAGCCTGGCCCTGACTGGATAAAGTAAATGGAACTTCCTCTTTCGTCACACTAGTGGTTTTACTGTACGCATTGATTAGCATAGAGCCTTATGAGAAATAATAAACAACCCACGTTCATTTTTTTTACAAAAAATTAAAAACTATATATAGTTTATTCAAAACGGGACAAAATTGACATTTATATTAAAACAACGGGATGGTCGGGAAATATGAAAAAAACGGTACTATCCCGTTTAAAACGGTACGTATGGTCAGCCTACTTAGGGACCCTTTTGCCCGCCAGACGTGGGTGGTTGCCTGTGTGGATGGAGTTTGATGTTGAAATTTTAAAGTCCTGGAGAAGCTGGATACTGGGCAGAGATGAGCTTGAACCAAACATTACAAGGTCAAAACAGCCCTGAACTTTGAAGAGCCCCATAAGGTGCCTTAAGGCGTAATCCAACTCCATTGACATCTAAGGAGAGACTCCCACTGACTTTTTTATAGGAGTTGGATCAGCCTTTTGCACCTTGTGTTGTACCCTTTTACCCTCTGGGATGAGAAGATATTGGGGGCTCTTGGAACTGGCATGTGGGTGCAGAGAAAGGAGAGTGAATTCCTATATTTGTTGCCACTCCCTGCATGTATGGAATGCTCCTCCCTTTGGAGCTTAGGAGATCCTGCTCTGCCGCTGACTTTGGATGAGTCCCTTGCTCTCCCTGTGCCTTGGTTTACGCCCTTTGCAAAACGGGGGCGCTAATCTCCACCTTGCAGGCTGGTTGCAAGGACTGAACAATGCGTATTTGTATAGATCTGTGAAATCCTTGAATTTGAGGTTCTATCCAAGTACAGAATATTGTGGCATCTTGAAGTATTTGGTTTGTTTTGATGTCAGACAGATAACTCCTCCCAAGCATTCCTTTGACCAGGGTTGGAGGTGAGGACCCAAAATCCAACACTTGGGAGGATTCATTGCCTACATCTTCAAGGGCCATTTTAAGGTTTGGTATGTGTTAGGAATGCATATGCCCACCAGACTTCTATGGGGTAGGAAGAACTGAAGTCAGTGAAGTTACACCAGTGATTTATTTGAAATTCGCCCCCAGGTCTCTCCCCACCCTCTCCAGCACTATAAGATTTCAAGGCAAACCATATAAGGAGTAGGGAGGCATGGGGCCTACATAAACTAATACAGGTGTTTGTGCTTCTGCAAACTCTCAAGGCCTAGCAGAAGAACTGATGAGCCATAGCATTTTGGAGAGGAATCTTAAAGGGTTGAAATCAACGAGAAGTGTCAGTCAAGTGGCCCAACAATGCTGGGAAATCAATGCTGAATTCAAAATGAAGAGCGTGCAGGGAAAATGATACCATTTGTTTGCAATTCTAATACAATGAATCAACAGATTGCTTGCAAAATGCTCCTAATGAAAATGCGCATAATAGATGTGCAGAACCAAGAGGGAGAGAGAACACGGCGTACGTGTTGGTGGGGAGCGGGTGAATCCAAACGAGGAGTTCACTGCGGAATTTTGAAAGCAACCCGATCCCTGCAGCCCGGGTCTGTCATTCAGGAAAGCCAAAGAGCTTGGCAAGAGACGACATAAAACTCTGCCAAGACAGGTATCAAGAAGGAACCACGTAGTGTGGATGGTCAACTGGTTTGGAAACATAACAACCCGTGAGCCCAGAACCTAACCCATATAGCAACATCTGTATGTCCTGAACATCTCAGCTAAAGGGAAGGGTGGCCGGTCCTCAAAGAGCCCTGGCACCCTCCTGCTATTCCCCTGCAATTCTTACCCACTGGCAAAGCTTCTTGGTGAGAAGCCTGTGTTAGCTCCTTACAGCATGGGGGTTTCCTCTTTAAGGGGCCTTCCAGGGCAACCTGCTTCTTTCTATATAGAGGATGGGTGATTGGCCAGTTTGCTCCTTCCACCCAGGCAGTGGGATCTAGAAACCCCAGTGCCAAGTCTCATCTGAGCTGTCCTGTTAAACTTTAATATACACACCCCTGAGTGCTTTGCAGGAGCATGGTGAAGGGGGATCCTGCATTCCTGCAAAATTAGTGGTCCCTTGCCATGCACTCAAGGCCTGGTCCAAGTGGCACCGTCAAGCACCAGAGGAAGAGCTGCATATAAGGTTATGTCTACACTGCAGCTAAACACCTGCGGTTGGCCCATGCCAGCTGACCTGGGCTCACAGGGCTCAGGCTACGGGGCTGTAAAATTATTTGGGCTTCGGTGGGAGCCTGAGTCCTGGGACCCCATGAGAGGGGGAGGGTCCCAGAGCCTGGGCTCCAGCCCAAACCCAGACATCTACACCACAGTGTTACAGCCCTGCACCCCGAGCCCCACAAGCCCAATTCAGCGGACACAGGCCAGTCACGGGTGTTTAAGTGTAGTGAAGACACACCCTAAGGGCTCAGGCTGATTCAGGCCCATGGGCTGAGGAGTAAGGGGGAACGGAAAGAAACCCTGACATCCTCCCCACCAATGAGGAGGTCGGGGCGGAATAATTCCCATATTGCTGGATCATTTATTTCTGGTGCAGGATGGGGCAAACACAGCTTATGGCCCCATTCCCCATGGAGCAGAGCAATTAAGAGTGTTATATGACAGCAGGTGATGTGGTAGGACCAGGGGGATTTGAATGGAGTTTAAAGAGCGAGATGATCCAAGGGGCTGTCCATGATTAACATTCTTTCTGAGAAGACTGTTATAGACACAGAGCTACGGCTATTGGCGTGAGCTGGCTTAGAGCTCCTGCGTGCTTCCTGAGCTGGTTTCTCCCTCTGGCTTCCTACCCACCAGGCCCCGGCAGCAGAGGCTGATCCTAAATTGCAGGAGTTTAAAAATTCAAGGGTGCAACAAGGAGCTTTTAGGCCCACATCATATGTCCATAGTTTGATGCATGCTGGAGCTGTTCGGTGTGTGAATCCCAGACTCCTAATGGAACTGGCATGGAACACATATGGTGATCACCCATTCTTTCCTCCTCCAGTCTAAGTTTTTTAAATCTGTGGCAGGAGGGTGCTGCAGAAGCTCCCAGGGAAGCAGAGAGGCTGAGTAGCTTTGGAGACAACGTTTCCCTAATTCTACTAACGTTCCTTGATCGGTATTAGAAGAAAGAGACGCTCTTGGATTCTTTACCTTTATCACGTGACAGCCAGCTGTGTTTTCTCTCTGTGAAACTCCTGGTGATGTCTGGATTCCACCCAAGACTTTTACAATTGGTTCGGACAAACAAAAACAACATAACCCAAACAGTGATAGATGTGCCAGGCAACTCGTTCCCATAGTCGTCGCCAGCTTTCCCAGCCAATCACCAGCAGGCGGGGCAGAATCCAGACTTCATAGGACATGCTGGCATTAAAATCCCCAGGCCTGAATTTACATGCTGCTCCTCTTGGCACTGGCCAGCTCCATGCAGCTGTGTCAGGAAATGGAGAGTACGCAGCAATTAAACACTCGCGGCTGGCCCGTGTCTGACGGGCTTGCGGAACTTGGGCTGTGTAGCCGCTCAGGCTGGAGTCTGAGCTCTGGGATCCCAAAAGGGGGAGGGTCCCAGCCTGGATTCCAGCCTGACCCTGAATGTCTACCCTGCCATTTTTAGCCCCGCGAGCCTAAGTCTGCTGACCCAGGCCAGCTGCAACCATGCCACGGGTCTTTTATCCCAGTGTAGGTGTACCCGGAGTTCCCTGGCCCCTCTCCTCCCACTTCACTCAACTGCCTGTAAGAGCAGAGCTGGTTGTGTGCTGGGTCTTGCTTGTATTTAGAGTGGCAGTTTCTCATTTTTCTCCCTTTTTCTCTATCCCTCTTTCCCACCCCCCCATCCCTTCTTTCAGCCTGTCCCATTTTTCTTTCTCTCCCTGTTGTGTTTCTCATATTCGCAAAGGGCAAAATGTGTATTTCCAGCCTAGGTAACTTAGTTCAGATTGAGACCAACAGAGACTCCATGATCTCAGAGATGTGATGGAGGAAGACGTGAGAGGATTTGGAAATACCCAGGATGTGAGGTGGCTGGAGAGAGAGGGAGGAGCTGAAGATGACTCTCAAGTTACAGGCCCGAGTGATGGAGAGAAAGATGATGACAGGGAATGGGGGACCACACACAACACCCACATTTGAATCAAGGCTTCCAGAGGTAAAAGACTACCGTATCACCAACCTGCTGAGTCTGCTCCCTGTTAGGTCATGCAGCAAGTGAATAATATCCTTTCAGAGTCCCTCTTATTGATAGTCACAACGTTTCCTTGGGAGACATCATATCTGATGACTAAATTGTGGGTGATGTTCAAGATTAAAATCAGATGCTGTACAAACCATGGCTGGTGAATGCCTCGGAGAGGGGAAGAATTGGCCCAAAAGTTTTTTGAGGTTGGTGAAAGTTTGGATAAAGCTGTCTCTGCATCCCAGTACTGTTTTTATTTCTCTCTGAACTTTGTGGCTTTAGCTCGGACTACAAGGAGAAATAAGCAATTCTTTGCAGATAGGCCTTGCAAGGGATTTTAATGAATTGGGCCTTGATCCTCCACCACCACCGTCTATTAATCTAAAGAAATAACAGGAACTTTCCTGTTGACTTGGATGGATGCAGGACCAAGCGCTCAGTCTGCCTCACAACCTTGCGAGGTTGGGGAATATCATTTCTCTCCATTTTCCAATTGGGGTACACAGAAGTTAAGTGATTTGCCCAAGGTCACACAGAGTTGGTAAACTCCTTAGGGCCGGGACCATCGTTTTGTTCAGTGCTTGTACAGCGCCTAGCACAATGAGGTCCTGTTCCATAACCGGGATGACTAGGCACGACAGCGATGCAAATAATACATAACAACAACAAAAATGGAACCCAGGAGTCTCGCCTATTCCGGCCCCCTGTTCTAAACAAAGACCGTTCTTCCCTCTGTAATATGTCAACGTGCCACCAAAAAAGGCTGGTCTTGTGGCATTCCCACCCCAGTTCTGCAAACTCAGGGGGTTCGGGGGCCAGATCCGTGGCTGATATAAATCAATGTGGTTCCATGGAGCTCAATACAGCCATGCTGATTTACACCAACTCAGGATCTGGCTCAAGGTTTGGCTGAGCCTCTTGAACTTTATATTCTGAAGGGATGATCACCTCCCACTTCTCCTCTGCTCAGACTTAGAAGAGAAGATCTCAGGGGAGAAGGTAAGGGATCATAGAATCATAGAATCTCAGGGTTGGAAGGGACCTCAGGAGGCCATCTAGTCCAACCCCCTGCTCAAAGCAGGACCAAACCCAACTAAATCATCCCAGACAGGGCTTTGTCAAGCCTGACCTTAAAAACCTCCAAGGAAGGAGATTCCACCACCTTCCTAGGTAACCCATTCCAGTGCTTCACCACCCTACTAGTGAAAAAGTTTTTCCTAATATCCAACCTAAACCTCCCCCTCTGCAACTTGAGACCATTACTCCTTGTTCTGTCATCTTCTACCACTGAGAACAGTCTAGATCCATCCTCTTTGGAACCTCCTTTCAGGTAGTTGAAAGCAGCTATCAAATCCCCCCTCATTCTTCTCTTCTGCAGGCTAAACAATCCCAGGTCCCTCAGCCTCTCCTCATAAGTCATGTGCTCCAGCCCCCTAATCATTTTTGTTGCCCTCTGCTGGACTCTTTCCAATTTATCCACATCCTTCTTGTAGTGTGGGGCCCAAAACTGGACACAGTACTCCAAATGAGGCCTCACCAGTGCCGAATAGAGGGGAATGATCACGTCCCTCGATCTGCTGGAAATGCCCCTACTTATACAGCCCAAAATGCCGTTAGCCTTCTTGGCAACAAGGGCACACTGTTGACTCATATCTAGCTTCTCGTCCACCATAACCCCTAGGTCCTTTTCTGCAAAACCACTGCCCAGCCATTCGGTCCCTAGTCTGCACCCCAGCTGCTCCCAGCAGGGAGTGAAGATGGCCTTGGAGAGGCTGCCAGCGTCCCTTGGACTGCAGGGCGGATGGAAGCCCTGCCACCTTTCCCGGAGTGAAATGCAAGGGGTGTTTTGGCAGGAAGACGTTCTTTTGTTTATAGCAAAATACTGCAGACAGGGGCCGGTCTTTCCCTAGATTGGGGTGCAAAGGTCTGCAGACCCCTGGATGTGTTGTGGTTCTATGGTGCACAGGAGGAGGTATGCTGAGAGCAGTAATGTATCCCCTGTCATGTCTCACAGCTTAATGGGAGCTCCCTGCTTGCTGCCACAAAGGGGTGGGGTAGTTGTGGGCAGAGGAATGGCTCATGCGTCTACTCACAGCTGAGCCTTAAGGCCATGGAGAGATTTTGCAGCTTGCGGGGATGGGTGGAGAGGGTCTTGTGTCTCCCAGTTCCCAGAGAACACCCCTGGTGTGTAACTCAGATCCCTGGGGAAGGATTTGCCCCAGAGCGATGATTGTTTTGGGTGGGGAGAACCCCTTCTATACAAGAGCCTTTGTGCTGTGCATTGTCCATTCGGCTGCACGTTTCTATCTAATACAGTCAGAGATTTTTCTATGTGTGGTTTGTATCTGGAGCCCACTGACAGAAGCTTCTAATGCCATAAATCCTCCTTTGCCAGCCCTCCACGTGCCACCTGTGCTCGTCCCATCCCGCCCTCTGGGTTGTGTCTAGAAGAGGGTATTTCACCTCCAGAGATAAACATGATGATTTTTTCATGAGCGTGGAAAAGCCAATAACTCATAAGCCTGTCTGGGGCCTAGCAATCGCTCGAAGGTCCTTTGCACAAACAAGAGACGGATAATCACCCTTCATGGGTGAGATATCTGATTTATTCCACGGAGATTCATTGGAGGTGTTTCTTAAAGCAAAACTCTGTAAACATTCGTCAACCACTGAGAGGGAAAGGGAATGGTGGGGGAAGGAAGAGAGAATTACTTACTGTGCTCTCCTGGAATTGTTATTATATTAAACTTGTGTTCTACGGGTGTAGGTATTTTCCGATGCAGTTGAAGATCTTGCCTCTGGACAGCGAAATTACTATCCTCTGCCATAGTAAAAATTACCTGTCAGACTCCTTTAGGCAATTTCAGGCTGGTTAGCTCAGAGACAGCGTTGCAAGCTGAAGACTGCATTGGGGGCGGGGGGTGGGGGAGAGAGCGGCGCGGAGCGGTTACTTTATTTATTTATTTTCCGAGTTGGTGGTCGATTGTCATAATGTTATTTCCCGTGTCTGGTTGAGCTTGCATGGTTCGCCAGGCCCATGTAAATGTGACGGGGCTGGAGACAGCTATTTCACTGCGTCGTTCACTTTTTTTTTTTTTTAAAGGATGGTTCTCGTTTAGTAATAACAGCTGTCAATGCTAGCTGATTTTATTTGTGCGGATGGCCAGGATAAGTAATGATCCATATGGGTTATGATTCAGAAGAAGAATGCTAGTCATTAATAATGTTCGGCTAACTGATATTTTAGGATAGTGTGTGTTTGAAAATCCCACCCAGCTTTACAGGTTTCAGTCATTCTTGCTTTGGGTTGAATTGCAAACGGATGGTGAAAGGGATGGTGGAAGATGCTCTCAGATGGGAGCAGAGAAGCAATTCTACCTGTCGCTCTTGCGATGGAGACTCAGGCCTGGTCTGCACTAGGGGCGGGGGGTTGATGTAAGGTACGCAACTTCAGTTACGTTAATAACGTAGCTGAAGTCGATGTACCTTGATCGACATACCGCACCATGAGGACGCCGCAGGGTCGACTGCCGCCGCTCCCCCGTCGACTCTGCTTCCGCCTCTCACCGGGGTGGATTACCGGAGTCGACAGCAGAGCGATCAGGGATCGATTTATCGCGTCTACACTAGACGTGAAAAATCGATACCCGAAAGATCGATCGCTACCCGCCGATTCAGTGGGTAGTATAGACCTGCCCTCAGTGTCACGGTAGGGGAAACTGCCCCTTGATGAAATCATTCATTAATAACAGTGTAACCGCGACAGATGTTTGTGAAAAGCCTTTCTTCCAAGGATCCCTTAGTGCTTGACAAACCTATTGCAAACAATGGACCTGCTGCAAACCCTTTCTCCTGTGAGTCATTCTTACACAGGCGAGGTGCCCCATTGAGTTCAGTGGGACTCCTGGCCAGAGCAAAGGTCTGCGGGATTGTATCCTTTGTACACCCGAATCGTTCATCTATCACTGAAATGCAGCCTATGGTAAAATGCCGCAGTTGCTATAAAAACAGGGCAGCATCACCACACAACAGCTAAGGACAGGAAGTGAAGAGAGAAACTTAGGAGTGGGGGATGGGATTTTGCCTGCCCGGAACCTAGTAAAGCAAAAGGCAAGAAAAGCTGCATTTTCCTCTCTCTTTGTAGGGCCTTTGCTGTTCGTTGATAGTGGCACAGCCCCTGGGCACAGATTCCAAAGTCAGAAGCTTGGAGGGGGAGGAGTTTGGAATCAGCTGGAAAGTTTTGTTTATAAAACTATACTTTATCTATATTTTTCCTCTCTTGGCACTTTCATCCCTTTGGGGTTGTTTTTCTCAGTCTGGACAGCAGCATCTTACTGGGGAGGGGTAATAGCAGGAGTCCATGAAAAGACAATAGCCTTGTCCTGTAAACACATAATATATTGGCCAAGCCTGTTGTCCCATGAAACTTACTGAGGAATTAATCAGGGCAGCTGCAGAGGGGCACAGATAATGCCTGCTATGCTTCGTCTCTCTTTCTCAGCAGCTGCCAAAGTTCAAACAAGACCTCCATTCACCACCTTGGCAGGCCAGCTTACCTATAGTAGGACCCAAGGCCCAGTGTCAGGATCTCCCTATCCTCCGCCTCCTTGGTGTAGTCTGGGTGCTGCCCCATAGGCAGTCACTGCAGGCAGATTTGCAGTTATGTCTATAAGACCTGCTGTTTCTTAACTTTTCCTGCTTTTGATTCCACTGGCTCAGCTGCCCTCTGGCGATAATGGCAGTCCTAGTGAGACAGGGTGCAGCAAAGGCCAAGCCTGTTCAGAACAGGTCTAAGGGGGCACAGTGGTTAAAACCACAGGTCCACTCATGCTTGTGCTAAAACTTCCACTGGTGAAGCTGCAGTGTTGGGAGATCTTAAGCAGCAGCTAGTGCAGAGAAGGCTGCAGAGATATGCACAACGTGCCCCCCACGCCTGGAGTTCTGCACCGCAAGCCTTCCTAAACAGGAGGGCCTGCAGCATCTCTCTAGCTACTGTCGCCTCGAGAACCTCACTGCAAAAATCCTCCTTGCCTCTTGGGCAAGCAGCCCTGCCTGTCCTGGGGTTGATCTGTGGGAAGGAAGCACAGACCAGGGTAGACTTTATTGGCAAAAGCTGCCACTGATTAAAACAGGCTTGAGCTTGAGCGACTGTACGGAGGAAGGGTTGCCATGGAAACAGGCTCTTGATGTTGTCCAGGTTTTGAAACCCTTTTTTTCCTCTTCACTCTTCTTTGCTTCTTTTTTGTCATCGTCGTTTTTTGTTTAATATTTGCTCATGCGAGGTGGTGCTTTGCCGACAGATCCTTGAGTGCAGGAAGGCATCCAAGGATCTTCTAAGCGCAATTCGGATGGTTCAAACAGACTCACGCCCGCCCCAAACCCCCCTCCCACCCCCCATGACTCTAGAAAGCCCTATGACATCAGTGAGCAAGGTGAATGCAGTAGCTGTTTGGAGCACTAATGGGATGGAGTCTGAATAGGGAAGACACCTGCAGGGAATTAAGATCAAAGGGTGCTGGTGGACAAATTGCTATGGTTAGGGTTACCAGATAGCAACTGTGAAAAAACGGGACAGGAGGTGGGAGGGGGCGTAATAGGCGCCTATGTAAGAAAAAGTCCCAAAAACCGGGACTGTCCCTTTAAAAAGGGACATCTGGTTACCCTAGCTATGGTTAGTGGCAAGATGGCGGGAGCTTCTTTCCCTAGAAGCTTGGGCAGGTTCTTTTCGGCCTTCTGCTGTAGAAGGAAAGGGATGGAGTAACACTGAACAGCCTTCGCTTCAATGGGAGACAGTGAGCCTGCGGGCAGCAGGGGTCCCTTTCAGTGTCACACATCAAATCAAATTGCTGCGTTCATTGTGCCGTTCCAACTGGGAATAGCGACGATGGTGGGCAGCCGTTTTCAGAATCATGGGAAATCAAACCGGTGCCATAAGGAATGTCGCAGAATAGAGACAAAATGGAACATCCCCCACCTCATCCCACCTAGGAACACAGGCTCTCGTTCTGCTCAAGTGCATAAAAAAGCCAGCGTGGTGGTTTGTTACCACTGATAGTTTAAAGAGCCATTGTCGCCTGGTTGAAAGCTTTGAAGAGCCTTTTAGCTAGAGACCATTTGCCCACATTTCAGACATTTGCTGTTGAGTTTTTACCTGCCTCTTATTTCATTAATCACAAAGACACTTTCATGAACACAGAGTCTCTTACTTAAATATTTCATCTGCTCTTGCTTCCTATCTCTCCCTTTGAAGTCCTGGCTTCCCCCTGTTCCCAACCCAAATGTTCCTAGTTTTCTGCATAATGACCACATTTGGAATGGGATGATTTTGCACGTGCAAATTATTAATTACATTATGCTAACATCTAGAGGGCCCAACTGGACTGCACATATACTTATTCCCTGCCCCGAAGATCTTACAATCTAAACCCACAAGTATGGGGGAAAGAGTGGATTATTATCCCCATTTTAGAGATGTAGAATTGAGGCACAAAGAGATTAACTGACTTGCCCGACATCACAAAGAGAGTCTGTGGCAGAGGTGGCAATTGAGCTTCTATTTTCTGAGTTCAAGCCTAGGCCCGCCCTTAACCATAAGACCATCCTTTCTTCTGATGAATTGTGATGTGTAATCTTTCTCCTTCTCTTCCTTCTGCATTTCTGGCGTGCCCATCACTGTAGTAATTAGGTACCACATGTATTAGTTAAATGGGAAATATCCACTCCTGCCACATGTGCATCTCATCTAGCCTAGAGTTATCCAGTCTGATCTCTCTAAAATGATGAGACCCCTGCTAGAAAGTGCGTCTACATAGCGCGAATTCGGTAATAGTACGGCCGCGACCATGGATCCCAAAATAAATTATTTAAATTGGAATCCATGTAACGCCCCCCCCGCCACTATAACGCAGTCCCCGTGTTAATACGGTACCGTGCATGGATCCCAAACCCCGTGTTCTAACGAGGGTCCGGTGTATATATATATATATATATATTTGCATCTAAGGGTCCAAGCACTTTACAAAGGTGAGTACTATTACCCACATATTGTGGATGGAACACAGAGTAAACCAGTAGCAGAGCTGGGAATGGGACCTGGAAGCTCATCTGCACATACACATAGTATGTATGGTATCAGATAGGACTTTAAATTGGAAAATTAGGCTACTGCAATGCTTATGTAGTGCCTGGTTTTATTGTATTTTAATAGAGAGCTGGTAACAGGTCATAGAATCATAGAATATCAGGGTTGGAAGGGACCTCAGGATGTCATCTAGTCCAACCCCCTGCTCAAAGGAGGACCTAATCCCCAACTAAATCATCCCAACCAGGGCTTTGTCAAGCCTGACCTTAAAAACCACTAAGGATGGAGATTCCACCATCTCCCTAGGTAACCCATTCCAGTGCTTCACCACCCTCCTAGTGAAAAAGTTTTTCCTAATATCCAACGTAAACCTCCCCCTCTGCAACTTGAGACCATTACTCCTTGTTCTGTCATCTGGTACCACTGAGAACAGTCTAGATCCATCCTCTTTGGAACCCCCTTTCAGGTAGTTGAAAGCAGCTATCAAATCCCCCCTCATTCTTCTCTTCTGGAGACTAAATAATCCCAGTTCCCTCAGCCTCTCCTCATAAGTCATGTGTTCCAGCCCCCTAATCATTTTTGTTGCCCTCCGCTGGACTCTTTCCAATTTTTCCACATCCTTCTTGTAGTGTGGGGCCCAAAACTGGACACAGTACTCCAGATGAGGCCTCACCAATGCCAAATAGAGGGGAATGATCACATCCCTCGATCTGCTGGCATTGCTCCTACTTATACAGCCTTCTTGGCAACACGGGCACACTGTTGACTCATATACAACTTCTCATCCACTGTAACCCCTAGGTCCTTTTCAGTAGAACTGCTGCCTAGCCACTCGGTCCCTGGTCTGTAGCAATGCATGGGATTCTTCCGTCCTAAGTGCAGGACTCTGCACTTGTTCTTGTTGAACCTCATCAGATTTCTTTTGGCCCAATCCTCCAATTTATCTAGGTCCCTCTGTATCCTACCCCTACCCTCCAGCGTATCAACCACTCCTCCCAGTTTAGTGTCATCTGCAGACTTACTGAGGGTGCAATCCACACCATCCTCCAGATCATAAATGAAGATATTGAACAAAACCGGCCCCAGGACCGACCCTTGGGGCACTCCACTTGATACCGGCTGCCAGCTAGACATGGAGCCATTGATCACTACTTGTTGAGCCCGATGATCTAGCCAGTTTTCTATCCACCTTATAGTCCATTCATCCAGCCCATACTTCTTTAACTTGCTGGCAAGAATACTGTGGGAGACCATATCAAAAGCTTTGCTAAAGTCAAGGAATAACACGTCCACTGCTTTCTCCTCATTCACAGAGCCAGTTATCTCATCATAGAAGGCAATTAGGTTAGTCAGGCATGATTTGCCCTTGGTGAATCCATGCTGACTGTTCCTGATCACTTTCCTCTCCTCAAAGTGCTTCAAAATTGATTCCTTGAGGATCTGCTCCATGATTTTTCCAGGGATTGAAGTGAGGCTGACCAGCCTGTAGTTGGATCCTCCTTTTTCATGTTTTTAAAGATGGGCACTACATTAGCCTTTTTCCAGTCATTCGGGACCTCGCCCAATCGCCATGACTTTTCAAAGATAATGGCCAATGGCTCTGCAATCACATCTGCCAACTCCTTTAGCACCCTCGGATGCAGTGCATCCAGCCCCATGGACTTGTGCTCATCCAGCTTTTCTAAATAGTCCTGAATCACTTCTTTCTCCACAGAGGGCTGGTCACCTCCTCCCCATACTGTGCTGCCCAGTGCAGTAGTCTGGGAGCTAACCTTGTTCGTGAAGACAGAGGCAAAAAAAGCATTGAGTACATTAGCTTTTTCCACATCCTCTGTCACTAGGTTGCCTCCCCCATTCAGTAAGGGGACCACACTTTCCTTGACCTTCTTCTTGTTGCTAACATACCTGTATAAACCCTTCTTGTTACTCTTAACATCCCTTGCTAGCTGTAACTCAAGTGTGATTTGGCCTTCCTGATTTCACTCCTGCATGCCTGAGCAATATTTTTATACTCCTCCCTGATCATTTGTCCAATCTTCCACTTCTTGTAAGCTTATTTTTTGTGTTTAAGATTAGCAAGGATTTCACTATAAATCCAAGCTGGTCGCCTGCCATATTTACCCTTCTTTCTACACATCGGGATGGTTTGTTCCTGCAACCTCAATAAGGATTCTTTAAAATACAGCCAGCTCTCCTGGACTCCTTTCCCCCTCATGTTATTCTCCCAGGGGATCCTGCCCATCAGTTCCCTGAGGGAGTCAAAGTCTGCTTTTCTGAAGTCCAGGGTCCGTATTCTGCTGCTCTCCTTTCTTCCTTGTGTCAGGATCCTGAACTCGACCATTTCATGGTCACTGCCTCCCAGGTTCCCATCCACTTTTGCTTCCCCTACTAATTCTTCCGTTTGTGAGCAGCAGGTCAAGAAGAGCTCTGCCCCTAGTTGGTTCCTCCAGCACTTGCACCAGGAAATTGTCCCCTACGCTTTCCAAAAACTTCCTGGATTGTCTGTGCGCTGCTGTATTGCTCTCCCAGAAGATATTGGGGTGATTGAAGTCCCCTATGTGAACCAGGGCCTGTGATCTAGTAACTTCTGTTAGCTGCCTGAAGAAAGCCTAGCCTGCCTCATCCCCCTGGTCTGGTGGTCTATAGCAGACTCCCACCACGACATTACCCTTGTTGCTCCCACTTCTAAACTTAATCCAGAGACTCAGGTTTTTCTGCAGTTTCATACTGAAGCTCTGAGCAGTCATACTGCTCTTACATACAATGCAACTCCCCCACCTTTTCTGCCCTGCCTGTCCTTCCTGAACAGTTTACACCCATCCATGACAGTACTCCAGTCATGTGAGTTATCCCACCAAGTCTCTGTTATTCCAATTACATCATAATTCCTTGACTGTGCCACGACTTCCAGTTCTCCCTGCTTTTTTTCCAGGCTTCTTGCATTTGTGTCTAGGCACTTAAGATAACTCGCTGATCGTCCTGATTTCTCAGTATGAGCAGGGCCAGCTCTAGGCACCAGCCGACCAAGCACGTGCTTGGGGCGGCACCTTTGGGCGGCCAATCTTGGGGCGGCACTCAGGGTTTTTTTTGTTTTTGTTTTTTTTTTAAACACACTTTGGTGGGGCGGCGCTCTTGGGAGGGGTGGGTTTATTTCGGCTGGGCGCTGGGGGAAGGGTGTTGCGGCGCTCGGGGAGGGTTGTTGCGGTGGGGCGGCACAGCAGGGTGCTCGGGGGGGGTTGTTGCGGTGGGGCAGCGCGGGCATGCCGCGCTCCCTGCGGCGCTCCAGCCGGGAGAGTGGGGCCGCAGGCATGCTGCCCTCCCACCGGCGCTCCAGCCAGGGGAGCGGGGCCGCGGGCATGCCACCCTCCCCCCAGCGCTTTGGGTGGGAGAGGCGCTGGGGGGCAAAGATTGTTTTGGCGGGGCAGCGGCACTCGGGGGGGTTGGTTTTTTTGTTTCAGCGGGGCGGTGCTTGGGTTTTTTGGTTTTTTTGTTTTGCTTGGAGCGGGAAAAAAGTTAGAGCCGGCCCTGAGTATGAGGCAGGAGTCCTCCCCTCTTGCGCTCTCCTGCTCATTCTTCCTCCTGGTATCAAGGTCACTGAGGGTAAGAGAGGGCCCAGAAGTCTTTCTGCAGGAGCGTCCCAATCTGTGTTGTCAGGAAAGGGGAGCAGCAGTGGTTTATTTTCAGAAGGTGCAAAATACACCTAAGTCATGAAGAACATGGAAATGGTAAAATTGCTGAGCTCAGGAAGTTAAGGAAGAAAGAGGGAATTGATACTAAGCAGCTGCGATAGATTGAATCAGGATAAAAGAAGTGTTCATAGCCAGAGCAGATATCAAAGATCACTGGTACTGCTAGTACTCATGGGTGATGTTTAATTACTCTGTCTGTTAGAAGATGCATACAGCCAAACAAGTACGTTCTTGAGCTTCAAGATGCTTCTCTCTTCTCGGAAATCAAAACCAAATGAAAAATCAGCCTTAATAGGTAGGGCTAGGAAGATGGAGGGAAGTCAGAGCATGTCTGGAGTCAAGGAGAAGGCTGGTTTGTGGCTTACTGAGGAGGTGCATTGTCAGCATAAGGTCACAGGCTTAGTTAGGGCTTCTGGGCTCTGTATTCCCCGTATAACACCCTCATAATTGGTGTGTCACATGCTCCTCAAGTGGTTGGTCTAGTGGAAGATAGCAGCCTGCTGCAGCTGCTACTTGTAAAGAAGCTAGTCCGATAACTCAGATGGTAGTAGGCTGTGTCATGATACTGAATGTCTCTGGTTCAAATCCTGCTGATGACTTGTATGGGGTCAGATCAGCTCTTCCGCCGACTTGTGTGATCTTAAGATAAGTCACTGCAGCTCTTCTGTTCTCACTTTACTGAGTCATATTAATTTGTAGATCTATAGATTTTTAGGCCAGAAGGGACCATCAGGTCATCTAATCTGACCACTTGTATAACAGATGCCATAGAGTTTCACCAAGTTACCTCTGTACTGACTAGGGTGACCAGATGTCCTGATTTTATAGGGACAGTCCCGATTTTGGGGTCTTTTTCTTATATAGGCTCCTATTACCCCCCACCCCCTGTCCCAATTTTTCACATTTGCTGTGTGGTCACCCTAGTACTGACCCATATCCAGGAGTGACACCTACCTCACAAGGAAGATGTGCATGTGATCCTCCAGTGAAAAGTGCGGTAGAAGTACACAGGATTGTTCTCTCTCTTGAGCCATACAAACAACTCACCAGGTTTGTGCTGCATGTGCAGGGGGCTGGTCTCTTTAGTGCAAGAGGCCACAGTGGCATACCTACGCCGGGGGTTTTGGGAGGTGAAATTAACCAGATGATGGCAATTTTTTTTAATGTAGTGCTTTGGGACCTGTGGGAATGAAACATACTGTATAGAAATGTAAGGTGTCAGTATTCAGATGTTGATTACACAGTGATATTTGGTCACTGTTACAGCACGATGGGAACTGGTTTAAAGATGAACTCTGATAGCAGATGATTCTCTACCCCTCCCACATCTGTGATTCTTGTGTAGTGTTCCTGACTGCTATTAAACAGCTGCCACGTTCCACCCCTGCAGTGGCTGCTTTACAATGATGGTGCAGTGAGGGCTACAAAGTGTTCTGGGATTGTTTGTGAAGGAAGGTACTATCTAAATGAAAGTTAGTTCATGTCTGTACAATAGAGTCAGAGACCACTTGGCTTCTGTTCTCTCCAGCCTAGTGGAAAATGACGTGAGTAAACTCTGCTATGAATGGGTTTGTTAACCCTCCGAGACAAATGATTCATAGATTCTAGATTCTAGGGCTGGAAGGGACCTCGAGAGGTCATCGAGTCCAGCCCCCTGCCCTCATGGCAGGACCAAATACTGTCTAGACCATCCCTGATGGACATTTATCTAACCTACTCTTAAATATCTCCAGAGATGGAGATTCCACAACCTCCCTGGGCAGTTTATTCCAGTGTTTAACCACCCTGACAGTTAGGAACTTTTTCCTAATGTCCAACCTAAACCTCCCTTGCTGTAGTTTAAGGTCATTGCTTCTTGTTCTGTCCTTAGAGGCTAAGATGAACAAGTTTTCTCCCTCCTCCTTATGACACCCTTTTAGATAATAAACAAGAATGATTAAGGGTCTAGAGAACATGACCTATGAAGGAAGGCTGAAGGAATTGGGTTTGTTTAGTTTGGAAAAGAGAAGACTGAGAGGGGACATGATAGCGGTCTTCAGGTATCTAAAAGGGTGTCATAAGGAGGAGGGAGAAAACTTGTTCATCTTAGCCTCTAAGGACAGAAGGCTGGAGAGAACAGAAGCCAAGTGGTCTCTGACTCTATTGTACAAACATGAACTAACTTTCATTTAGATAGTACCTTCCTTCACAAACAATCCCAGAACACTTTGTAGCCCTCACTGCATCATCATTGTTAAGCAGCCACTGCAGGGGTGGAACATGGCAGCTGTTTAATAGCAGGCAGGAACACTACACAAGAATCACAGATGTGGGAGGGGTGGAGAATCATCTGCTATCAGAGTTCATCTTTAAACCAGTTCCCATCGTGCTGTAACAGTGACCCAAATATCACTGTGTAATCAACATCTGAATACTGACACCTTACATTTTTTTACAGTATGTTTCATTCTCACATGTCCCAAAGCACTACATTAAAAAAAAATTGCCTGTCCCATCATTTGCAATGCAGCCGCTTCTGGGGAGGAATGCAGCACAACTCAGTGGTTATGGGTGGAGTGTTCTTCCCTTTCCCTTTTACTCTTGTGCAGTGTTCCTGAGTGCTATTAAACAGCTGCTGTGTTCCACTCCTGCGGTGGCTGCTTTACAACAATGGATGCAGTGATGGCTACAAATTGTTTTGGGATTGTTTGTGATGGAAGGTGCTATCTAAACGTAAGCGATTACCAAAGAAGCTTTAATTGCTTTTCAGTAGGGACTCTGGGCATGCTGAAAATGGATGATACAGAGATGCACTGAAATCTGAACAGAGGAAAGTGTGATGGGTCCTTCACTAAAAGCCACTTTAGACAACCTCATTACAAGGGACCCTCCTTGGGTGAAGGTCTTGATGGCAGATGTTTTGAGAGAGGGTGGCAGAAAGGAAAAAAGAAACCTGGTCTATATTTGCAATTGCAGCCTGTACATTAACAGAGTTTGTAATGAAATGGAGAGAGAGAGAGAGAGTGTGTAATGCTGCCTCTAAAGGACGGAATAAAAACAGCACACCTAAGTGCTATAGGCCCTATACTGCTTAAAGTAGGAAGATTCCCCTTTAGTTTAAATGGCAGGGCCCTCAGCTTCTGGCATTGGAGGATCTGAGTTTGATCTTTGCTGTCACTCTCAAGTTCCAACCGGCAACTGTTTTCAGGAGAGTGACAACCGTGAAGTCCTAGGTGGGCAGATTTGTTGCAGCGGTGAAGGGTTGCTATCAAATCCTTGACTGCCACTTGCCCGCTCCCTGCCTGGTATCCTGCTGCTGGCACACGGAAGCCATCAGTTGGCCAGCGACTATTGCATAAGCCTCACTGGGGACCTCGATAGCGGTTTAGCTCCTTGAACATCTTCCTTATTGCCACCAGCTAGGGCTGATGTGTAAATATGACCCACTGGGTAATGCTGAATCTGAAACCTCTCCCAGCCCTTGATATGGGATGGAAGAAATGACTGATTCCCCACTTCCTCTAGCCCTGTAAAGCACTGGTCTTCTGGGAAAATCCCTTCTCATGCCCTTCAGGTAGGCACATTAAGACAAAGAACAGTGTGATTATGTCCCCTGCTTATCCCTCCCCCCCGTTTCACTGTTCTTGGGCAGAACTCAGCCCATGAAATGCTTTGGATTCAATGGCCTGTAATTATGTAATTCCTCCTCGTTATCTTTTCTAATTGTTCTCAGTGTTGTTTCCTAAACTGATTGGAAACAATGGCAGACTGGGATGAAGTGGGAGGCAGATGGGAGCATGGCAGGCTGCCAGCATGGTGCCAGGCTCCCAGCAGGGTATGTGTGGGAGGAATACGCTGCTGCAGAGAGACGGAGGCTGAAACCTGAACAGAGGATGTAGCTGAGTCCCGCCGGGGAGGGAGAGGCTGGGAGGGGACAGCTCATTCAGCTCTGTGTATGTGATCTGTCTTTAAAGCGCTTCATCATTCAAGAAATTTCACCCCCACTTCCCATCCCCGAGGGGCTCGCTGTTTTCCTCCTCTCCAGCGCTCTGATGACGTAGGTTGAACCCTCATGGGGGGGTTCGCCCCAGCGCCAGGAGAGAGCGTGGTCCTGTCCCCCTGGTATTGGGTTGTTTGTTTGCTCGCCAGGAAGAGGTTGGCTCATTCGCTTTTGGGGGATGTCTATGAGCGGGGCATTTAGCATTGGTGGGACACCTGGTGGGGTTTCTTTCTATTTAACTGGAGGGGAGGCAGTGGGGAGAGGTACTGCTGCAGAGATGGCAGTTGTGGCTCTGTGATTTTTGCAGGTCACTCACTTTCTGGGCGGCTGCTGGTACGGAGTTGTTCAATTTTTTCTGCGTGTGTGAAAGAGTTTATGATGATATGGTGCCAGCGTGGAGTCGAGTCAAGCATGTGCCTCCCTCCCCCCGCCCGATCCCATTTAAGTGGCTCGAGGAGGAGCCCAGGCTAGGTGGAAAGGAAAGAGTTTGAATGGAAAGACTGCCAATGTCGCCAGTTAGAAAGTCTGGGGAGGGCCAGAAAAGCCCAGCTGGGTTTTCTTCAAGAAGTGTGTGTGTGTGTTCATCCATTTCTCATAGTCTGTGGGACCAAGTAATTGTGGCTTTATGATATGTCACGTGACTATGACTTTGGCATTAGCAGGGTAGTTGTGTTGTGTTGGGATGTCATGTACCCTGCAAGAAGTTCACAGGAGAATCCTCATTTCCACCTCAGGCCTAGGTTACAGGAGGTGAGACAAACCTGTGAAAATAAGGACTCATTTGCCAATATCGGGACAGGCTGCAGCCTTATGGGAGGCAGCAGCCAATTCCTGCGTTTGGAGGTGGCTTTTGGCTGATGTCTGGGTTCCAGGGTTCATTCACTCTCATGCTGTTAGATTAGGGTTACCAACTTTCTACTTGCACAAAACTGAACACCCTTGCCCTGCCCTTTCTCCACCCCTCCTCTGAGGCCCCACTCATGCCCCACCCCTTTTCTGAGGCCCCACCCCCCGCACACTCCATCCTCCTCACCCTCCCTCACTCACTCATTTTCACCAAACTGGCTCAGGGGGCTGGGGTGCGGGATGGGGTACAGGCTCTGGGATGGGGGTGCGGGTTCTGGGGAGGGGCCAGAAATGAGGGGTTCAGGGTGTGGAAGGGGGCTTCAGGCTGGGGCAGGGGTGGTGGTGGTGAGGGCTCTGCCTGGGGGTGCAGATTCTGGTGTGGAGCTGGGGATAAGGGGTTTGGGACGTAAGATGGTGCTCTGGGCTGGGACCGAGGGGTTCGGAGGGCGGGAGGAAGATCAGGGCTGGGGCAAGGGGTTTGGCTGCAGGAGGGGCGCAGGGGTGTAGGCTCCGGGCAGCACTTACCTCAAGCAGCTCCCAGAAGCAGTAGCATGTCCCCGCTCCAGCTCCTATGCAGAGACGTGGCCAGGAGGCTCTGGGCGCTGCCCCGTCTCCAGGCGCCAACCCTGCAGCTCTCATTGGCCACGACTCCCAGCCAATGGGAGCTGCAGGGGCAGCGCTTGGGGCAGGGACAGTGTGCAGAGCCCCCTGGATGCCCTTACGCATAGAAGCCGGAGGGGGAACGTGCCGGCTGCTTCCTGGGAGCCGCACGACACGGAGGCTAGCAGGGAGCCTGCCAGCCCCACTGCGCGGCGGCGCCAACCGAACAGCCAACAGCCCGGTCAGTGGTGCTGACCGGAGCCGCCAGGATCCCATTTCGACTGGGTGTTCTGGTCAAAAACTGGACGCCTCGTCACCCTATGTTAGATTTGTGTCTAGCCTCAGCCTTGAATGTCTGCAGTCACTGCAGTTCCCCAACCTGTCCTCCCAGCCATTGACTGATGGGGATTGGATGTGAGGAGAAAGGGGGAATTTCTAATAACTAGCCCTTGCCTTTCCCCTTCCTCCAAATCCAGCTTCATGTTGTTTTTTCTTTCCATTTACTTAGATACGAACAGTCAGTGTCTCACAGCACCATCTCAGCAGGCTGAGAATCTCTGGGGTCTGTTGGCATCTCTCTGGACCATATGGAGTTATGAAGGGGAATCATAAAATATCAGGGTTTGAAGGGACCTTAGGAGGTCATCTAGTCCAACCCCCTGCTCAAAAAGCAGGACCAATCCCCAATTTTTGCCCCAGATCCCTAAATGGCCCCCTCAAGGATTGAACTCACAAGCCTGGGTTTAGCAGGCCAACGCTCAAACCACTGAGTTTCCTTAGCCCTGGATCTGAGGTGATCACTCCTGCTGCAGACTGAGGCTGGCTGATGAGTTGTGGCTAGTATGTTCCGCTCTTTCCTCCCCCACACTTCTCATTCTGCTGATTTCTGTAGCAGGTTAGCAGTGACAGGGTTTTAGATCTGGAGGCGAGGGGAAATCACAGGCCATTTGGCTCTGGCTGAAGGTTCAGAGGCCAGGAAACTAGGATGACCTGGAGAAGCCAATTAAAACAGAACGGGGGCGGAGGGAAGAGAGATGGAAGGCAGGGGGTGAAGCGACAGCGAGGAAGAGGGAGACAGGAGGGGGATCGACTAAAATGGGGTGCGGGAGGATGAAATGAGAGGGGGGGAAGAACAGTGACAGCTGATGGAGGGAGAGAAGGATGTTAGCAAACGGATGATGGAGGGGGAAAGGTGGAGGGTTTGGATTCTCTTCCCATCCCTGGTTGTATCCTGTTGCTCTCTCGTGCAAGCGTGCGATAGGTTACATCTACACTCCACTAAAAGTCCCACGGCACGGCACAGCCACCGCTGGCCTGGGTCAGCTGGCTCAGGCTGTGGGGCTTAAAATTACAGTGTAGACATTCAGGCTCAGGGTGGAGCCTGGGTTGTGAAACTCTGCTGGTGGGGTTGGGTGTCATTCACCTGGGCTCTGAGACTCGATGCTAGGGGTACTACAGTATAGACATGCCCTTAATCACAAAATCACCTGGCTGCCTGGTGGAGACAGGTATTGGAGACAGGTATTGGAGCCTGAAGAACATCTCACTGCCAGCAGCTCAGATGGTGCTGGGGAAACCTGTCTTAGGCAACTCCACACACACACACACACCTAAAACGTCAAGCAAAACTGTTCCAATCCATGCCTCTCCTGGCAGATGCATGGGAAGAACGTGAGGCCCTGACATGCCGGAGGAGAGCCTCAGACAGAAGAAAAAAATAACATACTGTGGACCCTCACTAAAACGCACGTCAGTAGAAAGTGAATTTGGTTATAAAGCGGTCACAGCCATGGATCCCAAATTTATCTTTTTGAAATGGAGCTCAAATCCATTGCTAAAAAGCTAAACTGCTTTTCACTCAATGACCGTGGAAGTCAGGTTTGTGAGCTGGCTGTTTCCCTGCCTGTCTCTTCCTTCCCTGTCTCTGCTCTGAGCAGGACACTGTCCCCAGTGTTGTCCGGCTGTTTCCCTGCCTGTCTCTTCCTTCCCTGTCTCTGCTCTGAGCGGGACACTGTCCCTAGCGCTGTCCGGCTGTTTCCCTATTTTCCTGCTTGGCTCTTTCTTCCTTGTCTCTGCTCTGAGCGGGACACGGGTTAATTTCATTTTAACGTGGTCCCCGCTATAATGCCATACTTGGCATGGATCCCAAGTCCCGCGTTATAGAAGAGACAGATTTCATGCCCATCCTTCCCAAGCAAACGCATGCAGAGCAGATACATACCACCCTTCCACACACCTTCCCTGACACCAAACAGACTGATCCCCCTGACACATGCACCTAGTCTCACTCACCCAAACACCAGAGGTGAAATCCTGGCCCCACTGAAATCAATGACAAAAATCCCATTGACTGCAGTGGGTCCAGGATTGCATCCCAGATACACAACTATATACACCAGACCCAATAACCATGTGCACACTGCATAGACATCCATCCAAAAGAAACTGCTAGTATTTTCAAACTATAGTCTTCCAGGCCCCAGGCTATATTACTTAACAGGGGTATTCGCTCCCGTGACCCGCCCAGGCACAAAACTAGAGCTGGTCCAAATGTTGGTGTGGAATAATATTCATTATACACTGAGCCCCAGGTGTGATCAGAAAATCCTTCATGAACTGATCCCAATTTCCATGCACTTATTCATTCTGCCTAAGCATTTCCTAAAGAGTTACAGTGCAAATTTCCAGACATGTTGTTTGCAAAACTTTTCACTTTCACTGTTCTTCTGCAATTGGTCAGACTATGGCTGATGGCAAAGTGTTGTGCTCCCCTATTGGTGGTTTGTTCTCTTGTTTTAAAAAAGAGTTTGCCAAACAACAAATTAAGTATTTTAGGCACGAATGTTCAGAAGTCAACTTAGGAGATTCCCTGAAATTTCCCCCAACACACAGCAGCAGTTGGGATATAGATAAACATGAATCACAGCTAAATGCACTTGGCACTTTTGATCATAGTAATATTAGTGAATAAAGAGTGGGTCACACTCTAAAAAGGGCGCTGTGTTTATAGTGTCGTTACACTGCACTCAGTGTAATTGTTACAATACATCAAAGTCACTTTGATACAAGTACCGTGATTTGGCTTTTCATTATGTAACTACCATTAATTCATATAATCAGAACCTCAATGACATGACTGCTTTACTTAGCACCCCCCTGGTGCATTTAATACGTACACCATTAGAATCCAGGTTTATTAACTACATCCTGTTTACAATGTATTTATTCTCAATCACTTGGTGACCTTTCTGGTTGTAAGAATTAGTAGTAATTACAGGTAGCAAAAAATGCACAACCACAGTGTAACTACACTGTAATTATCAGAGTGTGTGACCTAAAAGAGGTTGTATGTGTAAGACATTCCCTTTCTCTCCTATATATAAATATGGATAGATCTCTCTCTGTGGGTGTAATTATAGATCTATATAATTTACACACAGACACTCTAGAAGAATTTTACAATGCAGATACAGTAGTAGGTGGTGCATGGAAGCAAGGAAAACTATAAACTATATTTAAAACATGATCGTTAGGCAGCGCATTTGACACCTCCGGTATCAAGAGATACATTTGCACTGAAATAATATCATATTTGCTAATAATCCAAATGTGCATTTCCCAGAGCCTGAGAAGACGCCACAAGCCTTCTAAAACGGCCGAGAAAGCATCCCTGCCTGTCAATTAATAGCAGAGAGAAGCTGGCTGTGCTCAACATAGTAAACAAACAGTCCAAATTCTTCCAAGAGATGGCTGGGTATTAAACTGCTGACTCAGACTCCTCACAATACAGCCCGAAATGTAGAACAGCCGTCAGAGGAGCACTTCACAAATCTCCTCTTTATTACAAGAATCAGAGAAGGTGGCAGCAGGAGCACGCATTGTAAGTCTCTCTGCTAACAAATGCCTTCATCAAATATGTCTGGTGCATGCGTATGTGTGAGGTGAGCATGTGTCTCTATCAACTGTTTCTGGCAGAGGCATTTAGAGGCAAGACATTCTAAATACCTGCTTGCTGCTGCCCTTTGTGAGGCCGGAACAAAAGGAGAGATTGGAAAGTGCCATTAGCAGCATGCTGAAGCGAGCACCGCTTGCGAGGCCTGGCTGTCACACGTCACTCCAATCCCAGGGCTAGCGGGGCTTTAGAGTCCATTCCTTTAATCAAACACGGGATAAAAGAGACATTTTGGCTCACTGCCAACAGCCATCTGGCTGCTAGGCCGGGATTTCCAAAGCCACCTCTGGGATTCAGGATGCTGGGAACCAGGCATCCAAATCTCCTAGGCAGCTTTGAATATATCAGCCTTTGGTGCTTACAGTTAAGCAGGCATCTCATAGACAGGCACAGCACAATGGGCTAGTCCACCCCCCCTGTGCTGGCCTGCTCTCCCCATTCAGAGTGGACAAGACCAATCGGACCCAACCGCGTGTATGTGTGTGTGTTGGGTGGGGTGGGGTGGAGCGGGGTTCTGCTATGGAGCGGGACATTGTCCACTGTATCCCACCTCCGGCTAATAATCTGTGAACCTGCCCTCCGTAGTTCTCTAGGCTGCAGTCAGCGTGTAGGACCAGGCAGAAGAACAGGTTGTGGGGTCCCATTAGAGGCTATTGACATTAAACAGGCTTCCTCACCTGGATTCTCTTGTGAGAACATCACACTACAGCAGCCCTAATGGTACCCAAGATTTGGCCCTCTCCCCTAGCAGCAGCAATGGATGGAGCATCAGGAGGGGTTTAGGATTAGGTGACAGGATGGTAAAACCCCAGCACCTGTCTAGATTATAGCTTCCAATAACGCTGCCAAGAGACAGCTGCAGTGGAAAGCTACCAACCTGGACTGTATAGTAATGCGCAAGCATGCACTGTGGCTGTGTCGCATACTCCCACAATCAGGGCATGGTTTCCTTTCTAGGCACACATACTGCTCCGTGGACATACTGTGCAGGGCCACCAGGAGAGTCGACATGGTCCTTTCCGTGGCATTTTCAGTGACTGACAACTTCCTCTCTTCCCAGTTCATTCTCAATCCAGGCCCCAGCTTCACCCACAAAGAAGGGTCTAAACCAACCTGTGAAACTCACTGCTGCTTGATATGACTGTGGCAAAATTAGTTTAGCACATTAAAAAAAATGACATGGACACACAGAACCCTTGCCCCAGCTATGGAATAGATTTGCACAGTTAGGTTCCTTGTGTGGGGAGAAGGGATAGTAATGGGGTCCGGGGTTGTGTCTTCCTCTGAAGCCTTTGGAACTGTCTGCCATCAAAGCTAGGCTAGAGGGCACTCGTCTGTTATAATATGGCAATTCCTATGTATGAAATGAAGAAGCAGTTTCCAGATCATTGTCTGGCCTGCTCCTGGCTGGTACTAATGTAACACACAGGCATAGAATATTATAGCCCCTTTTAGAGTTTAGTCCACTTGAGAATAACAGCATACTACTGCTACCAGAGTTACTTCTTTAGCTCAAGTGATAGAGGTCTATGCTGCAGCTCTGAAGGTTGATGGATCAAACCCTGCTGATGACCCATGAAGGAGGCACCACAGAAGTATTAGTGGAAAGCATATATATTGCTGTTCCAGCCTCAGCAAGTCATACCTTCAAGCCTGCTTTATTCCAGGCTCTCAACAGAGACTGCATGCTCCCAGCATTGCAAGCACTAGAAACCTTGCAGCTTTCCTCCTAATTTATTCATGAAGGTACAAGGACCATGCCAAGTTCATCCTAACTCAACTCATGCAAAAACCCAAAGCCTGGAATGTTCCAAACAGCATTTAACTAGCAGCAGGGATTCTGCTACTGCAGGCTATGATACAACTCCAGGAGGAAAAAGGAAAGCGATACCAGAGCATGAACTCAGTCCAGAGCAGGCCGACCTGCAGCTGTCTCTTCTGTGGCTTCAGGGCCTCCCACTGGGATACAGAGAGTCAGCCAGCAGCAGAAAGGGTTTGAAACGCATCCGCTATGGGGAGCTGTTTGCAATTGCCATTCAGTATGCACAGAGAGGGATAATTAGGCTTTGAAGGATTCGATTTTTATCATTAAATGTCAGCTAACGTTGCTTTCACTGTACACACAAAACCCGACAAAAATATATTTCCATCAATGATAATGGAAATTTACAGACAGGCAAAGTAAGAAAAATGCTACCTGAGAACTTTTAGTGTTTGATTTAAGGATATTTACTGGGTATATTTTGGCATGTGATGTTGACAATCTGTGTTTTAACAATTATAAAACTAACTTTTTGAATCTCAGTGTCTACTGGCGTTAAATAATTATCATCAGATCTCCCCATTGTCTGACCTGCTCCCATCATTTCCCACCACTCTGAAAATGTAAATAGATAAAAAAATCAAATGCTTAAAATAAACACGAATATTGTCTGGTGAAATTATAAAACTGTAAGACGCGAACGCTGCCAAGCCTTTGGATAACATAACACGGACATATAAAATCCAAGATGATTAGCCAGCTCTCTCCCACCCCCGTGCACAGGTTGTGTTGAGATGAAGAGGATACATGCAGCCTTGCAGAGAAAGCATTCACCCATTTGTCCAGCATTTTCTGGTCCCCAGTTACCACTCGCACTGGTAAAACTCAGTACCGCATTTTGCATCCTCCAGACCGAGAAAATTTTCACCTAGCACAGCTGTTCTTTTTCATCAAAGAATCAGAGGATAGTTTGGGGCGGGGGCAGACTGGGAGGAGGAGCTGGCTTGGGGATTTTCTCCCTCCTTTCTCCAGAGTCCCAGTGGGCAGCATTAGGACTTTGTCAATATCCCATTTTTAGCCCAGGTGAAAGAGGAAAGGCACAGAGGCAGGAAAACAAGAGATAAAGCAGTAGCATCCAGGCCAAGCCTTATCACGGGGCTTCTCAAGCTCTTCCCTACCAGGACCCCCGCAAGGACCCCACTCCCACCTAGCCAGGATCTTTCTCCCATTTAGCAATATGGGAAGGGAAGGGTGGTCTTGACACGACTTGTTTGCAAACCTTCCCCCCCTCCCCCACTGCCCCAGAGGCCTACGCCCCACTGTCATTTCCACTTGATTCATAGCCATGCTGGATCTGAGCGTGCATGGAGGCCCCGATCCTGATCTAAGCCTCTAGGTACTACCGTAATACCAATAATAATAGGAGGTCTGGTGCCTCTGGCTTAGGGCAGATCTGAAAGGGGGTTATAGGGCACTCCTCAGACACAAGCACCTCAATTAATTGCAGAGAGAACCTGGCAGAGAGCATATAGGGGCTTTTCTACACTTGATCTCTGTCAGACTCTGCCACTCAAAGGGGAAGGATTTGGGGACAGAGGGACGGGCCCATAGTCCCATTCCCAGAGATGGCCCGTGGGCTTCACAAGAGATCACTCTGTGTTGGGGTCACCTCACGTGCAGCCCATGTCTGAATCTAGCCAGCACCACCGAACATTGTCCTGTGAGAGAGGCTAGGGGAAACTGGGAAGAAAGCAAGTAACTAACCAGACACTCCCTCCATCTTAGAGTCCATAGACAGGCAATAGGCTCTGTGCAGGCTGTTACAAATAGCAACAATGGCTCTTGAATAAATTCAGTGGACCAAATAAAGGTGAAAAAACATCCAGAGGGTATATTTGCGTGCATGGAACTGGCTGAGTTAAATTGTTGGCCAAGTCTCTAACAAAGCATGGTCTAGTCATGGTCAGAGCAGGGTACTGGGTATTAAACTCATTGGGTCTATTCTCACTGTGGGACTTTCTGCAAATCGTGTAACAGCTCTGTGCCTCAGTTTCCCCAACTATAAAATGGATATAGTAATTCATACCTGTTTTTGTAAAGTGCTTAGAGATTCACTAATGAAAGGTCTTATAGAAGTGCAGCGTTTGTGTATGTGCATATGTGCACCTGCATACACGTGTGACCAGGATTGATAAATAGTGAATAAACGGAAAAACATGGAATAAGTGGTATTAATTTTGCAGCTTCAAACTTTTCCTCTGCACTCTGCCTGCTAATCTAACTCCGTCGGGACAACTTCTAACATTCCAGCAGGTTCAACACAGCTGCCGTTTAAAAGAAATCTACTTACAGTCTAAAAATATCCCAAACTCATGCCAAAAATAACTTTATACCACAA
The DNA here is from genome assembly GCA_033296515.1 of Macrochelys suwanniensis. Lineage (NCBI taxonomy): Eukaryota > Metazoa > Chordata > Testudines > Chelydridae > Macrochelys > Macrochelys suwanniensis. The sequence continues at coordinate 336,362,174 of CM065775.1, forward strand.
CATAATGTATTCCATAGCTCTTTTGTAGCTATAATCTTTCCCCCCTCACACCCACACATACACCCTCTATAACAGATATAGAAATATTCTAATCTTGATAAAGAGGGATTTATGTATATTATATTATCAAGATGGGGTGAAATTCACCCCTGTGCAAAGGGCCAACACAAAAATGGGCTTAAGTGGTGCATTTTACACAGGGGTGAATTTTGCTCTTTTAGAGTACAGACCACCAGAGAACCTGCAGAACATATACCTATCTGTGCTGGTGATACAGGGCACCTACCCCCAGCCAGAAATGACAGGATAGCGTCTTCTGAGAGGGCTTGCATGTAGTTACAATCATATCCATTTGAGCAGCAATTGAAAATTCAGCAGCATTAATAGATGGAATGGACCTATGTTTAAAGCACAAGTCTAAGGGTCAGAAGTTTTTCGTCTCTCTTCCTGACTCTGCCATTCAATCTGTAGGTGATTTTGGGACAATCATTTAGCCTCTCTGTGCCTCAGTTTCCCCAGCTGTAAAACAAGGATACTACCACCTGCCAGTATTCAGGCTTAATTCATTAGAGTTTGCTAAGTGCTCAGAGGTGTTGCATCGAAACTGCTATATTACAGCATAGTATTATCAAAGGCCTGGTCTACACTGGGAGGGGGTGGAAATCGATCTAACTTACACAACTTCAGCTATGTGAATAACATAGCTGAAGTCGACGTACTTAGACCTACTCACCGCAGTGTCAGTGAGTCAACTTCTACTGCTCCCCCATCGACTCCACCTGTGCCTCTCGCGGCGGTAGAGTACAGGAGTCGACGGGAGAGCGCTCGGGGGTTGATTTATCACGTCTAGACTAGAAGCGATAAATCAGCCCCCACTGGATTGATCGCTGCCTGCCAATCCGGCAGGTAGTGTAGACATACCCAAAGGAACTATATATTTTGGTTGGAGGGGACGTGTTAGCTATTAAAACATGAATGATGGGGCTGAAGAAAGGTAGCAGAAGAGAAAACTGCGCTGGCAATTCTTGTTCAACCTGTCTAATACACATAATGGCACAGAGAACCGTAGAACTATGGCATCGGCTAGACATCAGAGGGTGGGAGATAGGGAGTGTTGTTCTCCCTGTTGTACAGATGGGGATCTGAGGCACAGGGGAGATTAAGTAACTTGCCCAAGGTCACACAGAGAGTCAGTGGCCGAGGTGGGAACCAGTTTCAGATCTCCTGAGACCGCAGTCCGGTGCTTTAACTACAAGAGCATCTTGCCTCTCACTTGGCCCTTCCACTGATTGCACTAGATGGGCTAATGGGAGGGGCTGCACCCAGGTGCTTGGCACCCACTTCTCCAGTGAAAACAGAGAGCAGGGAGGGACATGCCTGTCCAAGAGGGAGTGTCAATCACGCTGTGTCTGGAGGGTTCCACCCCACACCCTGCACTGAAGCCCTCATCTCCAACCCTCTGCAGCTGCGTCCTTTTGCCTGCCAGAGTGTGGCGCTAAATCCCTTTGCTCTCTCTCTCTGCCTGTCTTCTCGCTCCCATTCCCCAGGGGCGAGGCACAGGGTAAATTAGGTGGTCAGCTGTTCATTCCCTGGCTCTGCTATGGAAGTAATGGCCTTTTTACACTGGGCAACCTCCGCTTTGCCCCCGCTTCGACCCCAGGAATAGTGCACGATGGGGGGAGGAGGTGAGTCAGGCTAGTGCCACCTGCTAATGCTCAGGCTCCCTTTGCCCTCCTGGAAGGTTTAATCCCTTCACCTCTGGGGAGAAAGGCCTCTGTTTTATTGATATATATGCATACATAAAATGCAGGCAGTTCTGGCAAGGGAAAGATTAATTCCATTGAAGAAGGAGGAGGGATGCAATAGAGAGAGACTTCAGGAGGGGAGAGAGGCTGGGGGGCTGATTGTTGAGGAGTGAGGAGACAAAGGCACTTGATATGATTTACTTACTGAGACAGTCTGGCACCACCTGTGAAGCTTAGATCCTGATCCAGAGTCCAATGGGATTCAGATCCAGGCTTTTGATTTGGCCCGTTGTAGAGAGAAGGAACCAGCCATGGATCTGGACTTCCCCAAAGATCAGGAGCGTTCAGAGCTGGAAGTTTGGCTGAGTCCCATCTCTGGGTTTTCATCCCCTTACAGAATAGCTGGTGGGCGGCTCAGAGGTCCAGCCAGCACTGCCGTGAGGGAGACTCAGCTCCAGAAAAAAGGGCGTGCCTCTTCCGGAACCTCTCCATGGAGACTGAACATACAGTTGTGGAAAGCTCCTGCTGGAGAGGACAAGGCAGGGCTTGGGGCAGGAGGAAAAGGCAGCTCTAAGCACGCAGGCTATGCTCGCTTAGGCATGGGTGGCGTCTCTAAACTCTCCATTCCCGCTGATCCAGCGCATCTCTGAACCCTGCCCAGAGCCATTTCTTCATGGTTACAGAGAACATCGCTTCCGAGAGCTCCGCAGCCTACCACTGTGGGATGTGGACTCGGAGTAGGTCCTTCTAACCCAGGGGTCTCAAACACGCGGCCCGCGGGGTTATGTCCTGCGGCCCGCCAAGCAACCTGCGTTATTTCCCGCGGCTGCCAAGTTCCCCTCCCCCACCGCCCCTCCCCCAGTGTGCTGTGTCCCCACTCCTCTGCCTACCTCCAGGCGCTTCCCGCCGCCAAACAGCTGTGTGACAGCGCTAAGTGCTTTCCAGGAGGGAGGGGGAGGAGGTGGGGCAGGGGCAGGGATTTGGGGAAAGGATTGGAATGGGGGCAGGGAGGTGGTGGGAACAGGTGGGGCGGGGGGCCTCATGGAAGGGGTGGAGTGGGGGCAGGGCTGAGGGCAGCAAGGGAGGGAGTGTCAGTGATGCGGCCCTCGGGCCAATGCACTAGTCCTCACGTGGCCCTGTTGGTCATTTGAGTTTGAGACCCCTGTCTAACCTCACTTCTGCTTGCTGGTGATGCCTTAAAGCAGCAGTGAGAGCAGCTCAGGAGGTTGGCCTCTCTGGTCCTAGTCAGATATGCAGCCAAATGGCTGGAGATCCAGCTGGAGACGGTGGGAATTATTTGGAGCTCGGGGGGTAGCACAGCACATGTGCGGGCTGCATTTCAGCACCTTCCACTCTCGGAAGGTGGAGCCCAGACCGGCGGAAGCGAAGCAGAACCGAACCGCAGGAAGAAAAGTTCCGTTCGGGTAACCGGAAGGGAATCTTCACAGAACTGTGCAAATCGCTGGCAGGGCCTTTCATTTTCACATGACGTCACTCCTCCCGGCTTCATTTTGGATCATTGACCAGAACAAGACAAACCCCCCGCAAGAAAGGCTGTTCTTGAGTGAAATCCTGGCCTATCCAAACTCACTCCCATTTCTGCACCCCTCTTCATCCTGCCTAGGGCTGTCAACTTTGTAATTTTTAAAAACCGGAAACTCCAGCAGGAGTGCCGGAACCCTCCCTGCCCTGCCTCTGCCCCACCTCTTCCCCCCAAGGTCCCGCCTCTGCCCCGAGGCCCCGCCCCCCATTTGCTTCTCTTCCCCCCACCCCCGTCGCTCGCTGCTTTTCCCCTTTCCCCCGCCACTCTCTTCTGCCCGGGTTGGCAGGGACTCGCCTGCAGAGCCAGGGCTGAGAGCTGCAGCCACCTGACGCAGGTAGGAGGCAACCCTGGCTGAATAGGGCCTGGCGTGTGTGATGACCCGGTGCCTCCCTGCCTCCTCTGCTCGCAGTAACCAGACTTTGCGTGTCTGGTTAGTGGGACTGACCGGCCACTGTCAGGTCCCCTTTTCGACCAGACCTTCTGGTCAAAAACCAGACACCTGGCCACCCTTCCTGCCCCACGGACCTGGGAAAGCTTCTCAACCAGTACATGCTAATCTCCCCGCAACCACACCTATTCGAGGAAGCATTCCACTACGAACGCCCACAGCCCGTTGTATCTTGCACTGTGCGTTTTCACTTGTGCCTTTCGAATGGGGGGATTTGTCACTTGTTCGCCACACCCACAGCGCTTCACCATAGGCACAGTGGGGGAACGATGGAAATGAGCAATAGTCTAATGACTCAGACTGGATATCCCTTTACACCATCCACACACTCTCGTGCAACCACAAGTTATGGGGCTCAAGGCAGGAATCACTGAGTGAAATTCTGTGGCCCGTGTTACACAGATCAGACTAAACCAGCGGTTTTCAAGCTTATTTCATTTGCAGACCCTTAAAAAAATGTCAAATGGAGGTGCGGACCTCTTAGGAAATCTTAGACATAGTCTGTGGACCTCCAGGGGTCCGCGAACCACAGGTTGAAAATGACTGAACTAGACGATTACAACGGTCTCTAGAATCTATGGCCTGGTTTGCACACAAATTTTTGCATTGATATAACTATATTGGTTAGGGGTGTCATTTCTTTACCAAACTATTTATATCAATGCAACCCCTGGTGTAGATGCAGTTGTACCAGAATAAAGGCATCTCATATCAGTATAGATTATTCGCATGCCCATGTGGGAATAGCCATACCAGTACAGGCACTTTTATACCAGTATAACTGCATCCGCACTAGGGGAGTTGTTTCTCTTTAATTATAGTAGTATAATTAAAACAGTACAACTTTTGCATGGGGGCAAGCAAGGCCTTAGATTCAAGCTAAAATGTCTGGGCTCGTTTGCATCTGGGGCATCAATCCACTCTGCTATAGAGACCAGAACCAACTGCACAGTTCAGCTCCGGATTCAAGCTTCCCCAAACATTGGAACGGTATGGATGTGGAAAGGGATTTGGACCCATTGTTACCAAGTCCCAGCAATCTCTGGAGAAAACCCCACTTTATCCAAACCTATCCAGGGCACGTATTGATAGGTGTCATAAAATCAATCAATGAAATGGGATGTCATAAATCTAATTGAATGATACATATGTTCACCAGACCCTCCACACTTGATATCCCCATTGGCCAATGTTGAATTATAATGGAACATACACAAATATATGAAACATGCATAAATAACCCAAGCATGCATTCTTAATTATGGAATCCTGATAACTTTCCCACGCCTAACAAAATCAAAATGAATTAAACTCAAGTAGCTGTCAGTGGCATAAAAAACATCTCATCATTTAAACGTCAACATGAAATGTATGCCTGAATTGCCGTATGACTGGGACAGTTTGTGGTAATGATGCCGATTAACGTATCTATCCATTTAATAGTTTCCAGTGCAGAGGGAAATAGCAGCACGGGTGATATCCAAATGGAAAACAGGGTGAGAAGAAAGAAAACCATAAAATGCATCATCAAGGAAGTAGCGGGACGAAATCAAGGGGGAAATTTCGAACAAATGATCAGCAAATAACTCCTGAGAGTGAGCTCTATTAGACAGTAAGACATCCCCAAAGTATGGGGTAAAAGCTCAATTGCTTGGGACGTTCAGAACAGACAGATTAGAGGACTAAAAATATATATGGTTGGGGACAGTCGGGCAGTAGCAGAGACAGTTGACTAGATGCAGAGACCTCTTTCCCCAGGAGACACTAAGGAGGCCGAGTTCAGCTGGGATGCTGGAGTTAACGGTCCCCAGACTTAGCTGTCCAAGGGCAGATGGAAGGGAATTCTCGGTGTAGGGGCCCTTGGCTCTGGAGTTTGGATGGTTGACCTATAGGACATGATCCAAGAGCCATCTTGGATACCATGGGGCTGAGCATGGTGTGCTCTGGACTAGGTGTTCCATCTTTCAGCACTCCTTGGAGATCTCTTGCAGCCCAGCCTAGTCCTCGGTCCTTTTAACCCAGACACTCCGGGATGCATGCTCACTAGTACTTTGTCCAGTCTAGTTTTAACACTGCGGGCAATTAGGCGCCCACCCCGACTGTCTATCCATCCGTGTTAGATATTTCCCAGGGTCCTCATCACCCTGTTACCAAGAGCCACTTTCCTTGAGCCACTTCCTATTCTTCAGCCTACGTGAGTGCGCCATTGAGAAATGTGTCCCTGGATATTGCCACCAGCAATCACACCTTTGGCTGAAAAGCAGCAGCACTTTACATATTCGTTAATATTTGTAAATCAATGGTAAAATGGACAATATTCCATTTGGAAAAAAAAGAGCTTCTGGGGATTTTGTCAAGAATTCAAGGCAAAGGAAAAACAGTTGCTCCTGCCTTGGAGAATATGACCTTCCACCAGTTTCACTGAGTGAGAAATTTGTTTCCTCTATGCAGTTGTAACACACGGTACTAAAATAAAGAAGAAAGTCTGAAGTTGTCACAGACTCTATTCTCAATTGCACAGAGACTAGATACAGCAGCCTAGGATGGAGTCACTAGGGATACCAATACATTCCCCATGGCAAGCTCATTATCTCCAGCACCAGCTCCCTCCCCAGAAACTGTCCCAGGGCCCATAACTAACTTGGATCCACACAAAGCATTGTCAAGGTGAAACTCTAGTCTATGCTGGAGAGACACTGTAGCTTTAACAGAGTAAGGGAGAGAGGGGAAGGGAATATGCTGCATAATATGAGAGCAATGAAATTAATGGCAAATAAGTTTAGACTCAATGAAAGGAGATATTTAATCTCAGAGCATTTACGTTAACGTGTGGAACTTGCTGTTGCAGGAATTCAGAGAGCCAAATGTTGTGGGGTTTTAATGAGGGCTGGATCATGGAACAACAACATTCATATAAACACATTTGTCAGGGTGCAAACTGATCCCTGCAAGAGGGTCAGGAAGGAATTCTTCATAGATTTGTATATTCCAAGGCCAAAAGGGACCGTTGTGATCATCTAGTCTGACGACCGTTCTTCGACTGGCCAGAGAACATCCCCAGAATAATTCCTTTTGAATTAGAGCGTAGATTTTATGAAAAAAATTAAAATAAAAAATCCAATCTTGATTTAAAAATTGCCTGTGGTGGTGAATCAATCACCACCCCTGATAAATTGCTTCAATGGTTAATTACGCTCACTGTTAAAAACGTTCACCTTATTTCCAGTATGAATTTGTCTAGCTTCAACTTCTAGCCGCTGGATCTTCTTATACCTTTTCTCTGCTAGTCTGAAGAGCCCGTTATCAAATATTTGTTCCCATGCAGGTACTTAGAGACTGTGATCAAGTCAGCCGTTAACCTTCTCTTTGTTAAGTTAAATAGATTGAACTCTTTGAGTCTATCGCTATGAGCCATATTTTCTAATCATTTTCATGGCTCTTCTCTGAATCCTCTCCAATTTATCAACGTCTTTCTTCAATTGTGGGCACCGGCATTGGACACACTATTCCAGGAGCGGTTACACCATTGCGAAATACACAGCTTCTTCCTTTACCATGTCCAGCATTACAATTAACTAAGTGTATAATCTTGTGGTTAAGGCACTGGACTGGGTCTCAGGAGACCCAGTTCAGTTCCATGCTCTGCCACAACTTCCTGTGTGACCTTGGGAAAGTCCCTTAGTCTCTCTGTGCCTCTGTTCCCCATCTGTACAATGAGGATAATAGCACTGCCCTACCTCACAAGGGCATTGTCAGGATAAAGCCATTAAAGACTCAGAAGCCCAGAAACTATAGTAATAGAGTATGTAAATGCCATTGATCGGCAGCATGTACAGCACCTAGGTCAATGGGGCGCTGATCTTGGCTGTGGCCTCTAGACATTACTGTAAAAAACAATGGCCAAGATTTTCAAGCGATCGGCACTGGGCACCTTCTAAAAATCAGACCCCTTTGAAGTGTTCCAGGTTGATCACCCAAAATCCCCAGTCACCCAGGAAAAACTTGGCTAACAATAATAATAGAGAGTGGGGCTACGTGAGAAGGGGATCACTTTCCCTTGAAGAATGAACGAGCAACCAGGGCAGTATGCTAGACTTGACAGACTAGTCATTGCCAGTCCCTAAGCTCCTAAGAGGAGCATAACAGATTTTCACCAAAAGATTTCAAACAGAAGTGCTTCCCTTCCCCCTCCCCCTTTGCGTTAGCTTCCCTGTTGTATGCAAATATTAAATCGTGGCATAAATTAGAGCGCGGTTTATTTATTTAAGTAGCGTGAATTCATCTCTCCTTTTAAAAACAAATACATTTGCGGGGTTGGGAGAGAAAGAGACACTTCAGCTTTGCTAAATAATACAACAACAACAAAAGCCACTTGAAAAGAGCTGCTGAGAAACGCCACATTATCGGGCGGTGTTTAAAATGCGGAGAGTAGGTTTTAACTGTTCCCGAGAAGCATGACTGTCAGATAGAATGGGGGGCAGGAGGTTAAAACACAGCCATCATAACCTTTATTACTTCATTTTTGCGAAGCCATTAACCCACAGGGGGGACCACAGATGTGCCACCGCAACAGCAACTGGAGTGAAATTCAATACTCGCATCAGAACCTAATTTATGATCAACCTGCCAGGAGATGCGGGGTGGGGGGGAGTTGGAGAGTGGCATTTCCGCAGGGCAATATTGCGAGGAGACAGGAAACCGCACGTGTGGGGTGAGAAGAGTGTGCATTAAAATGTTTTGCCAACCCCCTAGTCACCCCCCCACAACTGGAGCAGATGTGGACGGAGGCAGTGCCGCTGTTGGTAAAAGGCCTTCCTGAGTGATGTCAACTCCTAGGGGCAGGTGAACATCACAGAGATCCCTGTTTAGTGCCACTGAAATATGAATAAAAATGATCTAGGGAACTCAGCTGGGATCAGGGCCGCAGCGTGCTAGGCGCTGTACAGACATATAGTGAGAGACAGTCCTGGCCCTGAAGAGTTTGCAGTCTAAATAGATAAGACAGGGTGGGTGGGGAGACAGAGGCACAGAGAGGGGAAGGGATTTTCCCACAGTCACACAGCAAGACAGTGGTAGAGCAAGAAACAGAACCCAGGTCCCGATACGCAGGCTAGTGTTCCATCCATTATGTCAGGTTGGCTTTATTCCATCTGCCCTCCCTGCCTGTGTCTCTTCTTCCACATTATCTCCCATATGCAGCACCCATCCAGCCCTATTTGTCAGACCACTCTGGGTGCCCCCCTTGCCATAAGCATCATGTGACCATGTGGCATCTTCACAGCATGAGGCAATGTCACCGCCACCCAGGGAAGCTGTGTTACAACCAACCATCAAAATAAATTCACAGCCTTAAATGGGCTGCAGGCTAGAAGCTGATCAGAACAAGGCGCTGAACACCTCCTGGGAGATGCTGAGTATTCTGCACTCCGCCTGACTTCACGGGGAGTGAAGAGTGGCTGGTGTTATCTGGACCTGTGATCTACTAGGCCTCTCCAATCCTGGACTCTGGGAGCCAGCCTTACCCTGCTCTGCTGTGAGAACCCCCCACTCCTGGGCTGTTCACACACAGCCTCTGGCATGTAAGCTGCTCCCAGCTACTCGCAAGCGAATGATACTAGCCAATATCTCCAGTCCCAGACTCAACCCTAGGAACCTCCATCTTGCAGTGTCCAGTTATGCCCGCTGGATGCTGCAAGCTTATACAAGTTTGTCCGTTTAACAAAGAAATTGATATGTACCAGGCTTGTTCTCCCAAGGGGAGCCTCTGACACTTCAAACCAAATGCACTGCTGCAGGTAGAATAAACAAACAGATGTATTAACTATAAAGGCAGATTTTAAGTAATTATAAATCAAAGCATAACAAGTCCGATTTGGTGGAATGAAATAAAAGCAAAACGCATTCTAAGCTGAACTTAACACTTTCAGTGTCCTTACAAACTTAGATGTTTCTCATCACAGGCTGGCTAGTTACTTTTCAGTCAGGCTCTCCCCTTTGATTAGCGCTTCAGTTGGTTGGTGGTGGTGGTGTCTGTAAACGTAGGTGGAAGAGAGCGAGCATGGCAAAACGTCTCTCCCTTTTATCATATCCTCTCTTTCCTCCTGGCTTTACCCCCTCTCCCCTTCAGAGTCAGGTGAAAATTACCTCATCACAGTCCCAAACTGCCCAAAGGAAGCGGGGTGACTCCCTCTACTTTCTAACAGATTCCTTTGTTGCTGCCTAAGCCAGTGTCCACTGTTCCTGTGAGGCTGGGCTGGGTTTGTCCCATCCATGCCCTGATGAGGTGTGAATTGCCTCTCTGTTCTTGGAGAGTTTTTGCATGGGCTTGCTTTAAGCCATGAGGATACATTTTCAGCCTCATAACTACTGTATATACATGAAATTATAACCTATAACATTACTGTAACAATTACTGTAACAGCTCTATAACAACTATGCACAGTGCATCATGAGCCTTCCAAAGACACCCAACATGACAAACTTTGCATTGGATCCCACACAATCATTTTATAAAGATGAACATGGGGGTGTAGGGTGTTCCCCCGAGGTACACAGCGTCACAGTGGCTCATCACCATAGGCTTGGAGGACATAGGAGAGGCCAATGGATGATATTGTGACTGTCCCGGCTTTTTAACTGGCTGCATTGTCACTGGCACCCTGGGTTGCTGCTGACGTTGTGACTTCCACAGAATCTATTTCTTTTTTAAATTCACCCTAAGAATTTTTCCTGATCTTTTAGCAGATTCAAGTACCTTTGTAATGACAAAGGGAATCGATCATTTACAGGCGTATGCATGCTATGCTGTTGACAGGTTTTCTTGCTTTCAGGGCCATGTAAGTTTCATGCTGCTCAACGTTTCCCTAGGCAGGGCACTACTACTGAGGTTTCACATGCCATAGGCCGAGGCTGGCTGGGTTATTTTCACTGGCCGATCTCACAGCAGTCACACCAAACTCCTTGATACTCAACTCAATAACAGCACGCGCATAGTGTCGGAATTAGGGTGACCAGACAACAAGTGTGAAAAAATCGGGACAGGGGGTGGGGGGTAATAGTAGCCTATATAAGAAAAAGACCCCAAAATCGGAACTGTCCCTATAAAATCGGGACATCTGGTCACCCTATGGCAGCTGCTTAAACCGACTCAAGTCAACTGGCTCCCGGTCCTGTTACATATCCAGCCTCCACAGATTAGAAGAGCTGCCCAGACATCTCACTTTCTCAGCCATGTCAATGCAAACATGAGGATCCCATTGCACGATGACCTGCAGAACCCACCAAAGACAAGATTAAAATCCCACAACCCTCTATGGAACCGCATCACGACCCTTACACTCGACTTCGATGCTGAGGCTCAATGGGAAGCCACATGGAGTGTTTTGATGCTCAAAACAAACAGGTCGTCGTTGACCCTGCCAAGGAACCACCGGGTTTTGATTTCCGAAGGAAAGTCTGGGTCGCATCAGGACATCTCCTGGGAGATGTGGACAAACCCTCTTTAAATGGAAAATGAGGAGCAAACACCTGCATGCAACTGTGGTCACCTGGCACAAATGATGGAGCACATCATAGCTGATTGTCCCCTTCATTCTTTGGCAGGGGCCCTAAAGCACATTCACCACCTCACTGCTGCAGCAATGGATTAGCTATCAAATCTAGATATAAACTTATCGTCATTGCTACCTGCCCAAGCCATACAAAAGAAGAAGAAGAACTGGGTGAACAGAGAGACTGTAGCAAATCAGGGAATTGAATCCAGGCCTCCTAAATCCTGGGCTGATGCCCTAACCACTGGACCATCCAGCAAGCAGACTGAGGAGTCTGATAACCATGGGATTGAAAGCTTGTCTACACAGTACAACTTTAATGCACACTAAGGAAATTTTTAGTGCATGCCAGCAGGGTCTACATGAGCCAGTTAGCAACACACTGGTGCACTTTAGAATTCACATCCTTCTAGAATCATAGAAGATTAGGGTTGGAAGGGACCTCAGGAGGTCATCTAGTCCAATCCCCTGCTCAAAGCGGGACCAACATCAACTAAATCTAGTGGGCATTGCTACAGTGTGTAGACAAGCCCAGAGAGTTAAGATGAGAGGAAGACAAAGGAATATCCACAGGTAACAAATGGGTGCAGACTCCAAAGGAGGAGCCAGTGGACAACCTAACAGTGAGGAGGGACGACCTGAAATGACAGAAGATCCTTAGGAGACAAGGGCAAAGGAAGTTCAGGCAAGGAGGCAATGGACTGTCTGTCAGAAATAAAGGGGATGAGAGCAGCCTAGGCATGTCCACAGGAAATGAGGACAAGGACATTTGAGGTGATGAGGTCACACATTCTCCACAGGAGGCAAGAGGCATGAAGCTACAGCACACGGAAGACAAGGGAAAAGTCAAGGTGTAAGATACCTTCAAGGAGTCTGTAGGCTGCACTTTAACCCCAAAGTGAACATTTGGAGAAGTTCAATTCCTTTCCAAACCCCCTTTACTCTTCCATAATGCCCTCCCATTCTCCCCACTTGCCATTTTTCTTCCACCATGGGATCGAAGGCAGAAGAGCTGAGGCAAATGCAGGGAAAGGCTATCCTCCCAGCACGATAGGCGGCAGTCAGTGCTGTGAGGCAAACAGGAGCGTCACCAGCTTTTTTGCCGCCCTAGGCGGCGTCTCCGGGAGATGCGCCGGGCGGGCGAAGAACCCACCGCAGAAATGCCGCCGAGGACCAGGCGGCCGAAGATCCCGCCGCTGAAATGCCACCAAGGACCCGGGCGGCCGGCAAGGGACCTGAAATGCCGCCCCACAAATCCTGGTGCCCTATGCGATCGCCTAGGGTTGCCTAGTGGTAGCGCCGGCCCTGGAGGCAAACAGATAGCAAGGTTTCCAGCCCACTCCCATTGGCCTCAAAGGAGTTGCACCTGCTTAGATCGAGGTTGAATTGAGTCCACAGCATTTGGATGGTTTCAAGAAGCACCCAACTAAACCAATCTTCCAGCTACTGTAATACATTCAATACTTAGCATTTTGTAATCTTTCGGTCTCTAGGCATTTCTATATGGTTGGTTAGAATGATTAACCACCCCCCTTCAAGGCCCCACCCCCGCTTTTTAACTAATGGGGAAACCGAGTAACAGAAAAGTCTAATGACTTGCCCAGGGTCACACACTGAGTCAGTGGCAGAACCCAGAGCCTGTTATTCCCACTCCAGTGCGTCATTCCCCTCGTAAAATCAGAGATGGGCCAGAGCCAAAACCCTGGAACTGAACTTCACGGGAGTTCGAATAAGGATCCAAAGTTAGTCGCTCAATCCAGTCTCTGTTTAAAATACAGCACTGGGTTTGGAAACAGGATAATGACAATGATCAGTCAGTCCTGGAGGAGGAAAGTGGGAGGAAGCATATAGAGTGGATTCTGTCAGGAAACAAAAACAAACAAATAATAGCTGGGCTCCCTGCAGACAATTAAGCAGCAGTTAATGAAATCACCTGCCACCAACAGGACTAACAAAACAGAAAATAGAAAATAAGTCACGTCAGTGCCTGCCAGTACATCCCTGGCACCGGGAAAGGGGCCTGATGGCTGATACAAATTTAGTGCCAGTGATATCATCTTGCTTAGAGGGGCCCGCATGCCGCAGAGCACGAAAGGGCAACGCTTCCATCACAACGTTTAAGAGTACGGTGTCTGGGATTTCCTTATCAGGGAAGAGAGCAGCACAGCAGCTTAACTGAGCTAGATCACAGGATGGGGACAGACACAGGTGCGGGAGGCTGAAAATCATGGACTTGGGGAAACAATTCTCTCTTTTTATGTTATTAATTAACAGTGCCATATGGCGGTGGAATGAGTTTGTGGTCGTTTATGGACTTCACAATTGTTGCTGCTGCACACCACTCTGATCACTACAGCAACAGCAAGCATAGAACTCGGATCCTCCTAGTCCACAGCCCCCCCGCCCCGGCTTGAGTGGAAGGGGAATCTCTGTTAGCAGTATAAGGCAAATGACACACACATGAACAGTGGTGATTCCATCTAGTCGAGGGAGGTGGTCCACATGCACAGATTAGCCACTGTGTGGCAAAGTTAAAAACAGAAAGAATAATTTATAAAATGTAGCCTTTCACTGTTTGCCTTTCGCAGCTACTTTTTGCACATCACTCACGGTATTGCCAAACCCAAACATGCAAGAATCACGAGTTTGGCCTGAAAAAAAATGTGAGTTTGGCTTAAAAATCATGAGATTTTTTTTAAAACAATTTTTGGCTTCCCTTCCGGTTTTTGAACCATTAGGTTTCATGTTTTCAAGCTTTTCTCCACAACCAGGAAGCCTAGAAACTTTGTTCCCCTCTTTCAAATGAAATCTGAGATTCTGACATAATCTCATGACTCCAGGAGCTGGAGCTTTAAGAAAAACACCAAATATCATGAGACTTTCGATAAAATCTGCATGATTCACTGCATGATTCACCTTAGACAGAGAAACCAGAATGGTAAATGTTAACCTTCCCATCTTTTCATACACTGGCCCAATGCTGCTTCTATTCCACATTTCCATTCAACCCTGGGGAAAGTAATTTGTTTTTGAAGGACAAGAAAAATTCCATTGGTTTGTCTACATTAGCATCACCCAGCATAACAAAGGCCAAGTGAACAGATTTTGCCGCTTGAGCCACTATATTTTTATGACAATTATACAAGGCTACCTTAAACACTATCCACAAACTTAGATTAGACTGTAAACTCTTTCGGACAAGGATCGACTCGTACTTGGTGTTTGTACAGCATGCAGCACAATAGGCCCTGCATCCTGATCTGGGCACTACAGTAATATAACTGAGTCCTGGTCTATAAACAGTGTGTGTTCCTTCATAACTGTGTCAGTTACGGGATGTGATTTTTTTTTCACGACGACAGTTAAAAGCAGAACAGTGCTCCTAGTCTGGACACAATTAAACCAGTATAAAGGTACCTTATACCAGTATAGCTTATTTCCCTTCACAGAAAAAACTGCTCATTCCCGAAACTTTCATATTAAAGAACTGGTTACATGATTTTTAAAAATTGTATTATGGTAATTTATTTCACAAAAGGTGCTCCCAGGGGAGACCTAGTCTAATGCATCCACGCCACCTAAAATGCTAAAAGATGTTGAACCGGGAGTATTAATGCAGCAAGCCTGCAAGATTCTGCAGTGCTTCATAGATCATATGCTTAGACAGAGAAGCGTCCACACAATACCAAAAGCACCACACACAATAACCTCAAACATTACTCTGATGCCTAGAATCCCCGTGGAGTCAGTGTGAAGTGATGGAAACAGCTACACGAATGACTGAGCGCTCTTTTTATTTAGAATATCACCAGGTTCAGTCATCACTGGGAATGATTTTTGATACCATCTGCTTTTTTAAATTCTCAGCCATTTACTACCGCAAGTTTCCTGCAATGACTGAGATTCTAACACCGACCGCACAGTTATGCAGTCTAAGGGCCAGAGAGGAATTGCATTAGCATGCATAACCTGTACTTATTGTTCAGGCTAGTTCTGACATCAATACATTCCCCCCACATCCTGAGGAGATAAATCGATCACACATGAAATCCAAAAGAAAACTGACAGAAACATGGGGAGTGGGAAAATGATCAAAGTATCGGCAGTGTGCAAAACCCCAGTCACCTCATCTGATACCACTGGTAATAACTAACCCCTTGATAACCCTGTTTTAATCATGTGTATCACAAATGAGGCAAACACAGGGAGATTTGTGCACTGCCAGGTCACTGTGTTTAATTAGATTTCATCAGAAAGATTCTGAAAAATTAATATGGTGGGATTTGTGCCAGCATCAGTGATAACCTTTCCCCCACGGCTGTACAATTTATTGTCAGTCATCAATTCAGAGAAAGTTACTGGAAGTCCTGAGGCAGATTAGTTCCAAAACATGTCCATAGACCACAGCAACAGGAGGTTGTGAAGCTCGCAGGGTTATCATGCTAACAGTATCTTGCATCTATAGCACCTCTTAGGCACCAAAGATCATTTGCAAATATAACAAAAGGGATCTACAATACAAACTGTGGGGAAAATTTTCAAAAGTGCTTAAGTCTCTTAGAAGCTTAAACGCCATTTTCAAAAGTGACAGGCATTTACGCTCAGGTCCCCAAAGGTATTTAGGTGCTTAATGCGCAATGGGAGTTAGGCGCCTAAGTACCTTTGAGGATCCAGGCCTTAGGAACCATGGAACTTGGACTGCTTTTGAAAATTTTACCCCGTATCTATACCATAGGTATAGCTGGCAGCAATGTCATTAATTTAGGTTGCCTAACACTTGCCATTAATCACCCACCATCTAAATTGCAGTCGTCACCTCTGGAGGGGAACACAGCTGCTATTTAACAGCGCACAGCATCACTATTTAATACACTGGTTAAATGCATGCAATTAAGAACCAACCAAAAAGACTAGTTACCATAACAACCTGCTACTTTTAGGTCTAGGCCAACTGATAGAGGCTTGATGTTTTGGAGCAGAAGGTCCCAGGGCTGATCCTGGATATCGACAACAGTTTCTGTATTAGAGCTGGTTGGAGAAACTTGATGGAGCCATGTTGTGTTGGAATATGCAGTTCAGTCAGAATCGAAGAGCTTCGTGAAATTGTGTTGGTAGTGCCAGTATATTGTTTCAGAAGAAAAACAAAGTTCCAATATTTACATTCTCAGCCATTTTTGGCTTTTTTTTTTTTTAGGGCTGTCAATTAATCTCCGTTAACTCGTGATTAACTCAAAAAAATTAATCGCGATTCATCGCAATTTTAATCACACTGTTAAACAATAGAATCCCAATTGAAATTTATTAAATATTTTTGGATGTTTTTCTACATTTTCAACTACAACACAGAATACAAAGTGGACAGTGCTCACTCTATATTACTTTTGATTACAAATATTTGCACTGTAAAAATAACAAACAAAAGAAATAGTATTTTTCAATTAACCTCATACAAGTACTGTAGTGCAATCCCTTTGTCGCGAAAGTGCAACTTACGAATGTAGATTTTTTTCTTACATAACTGCACTCAATTAAAAAAAACATGTAAAACTTCAGAGCCTACAAGTCCACTCAGTCCTACTTCTTGTTCTGCCAATTGCTAAGAGAAACAAGTTTGTTTACATTTACAGAAGAGAATGCTGCCCGCTTCTTGTTTACAATGTCACCTGAAAGTGAGAACAGGCATTCGCATGGCACTTTTGTAGCCGGCGTTGCAAGGTATTTACATGCCTGATATGCTAAACATTCATATGCCTCTTCATGCTTCGACCACCATTGCAGAGGACATGCTTCCATGCGGATAATGCTTGTTTAAAAAAAATAAGTTAATGAAATTTGTGACTGAACTCCTTGGGGGAGAATTGCATGTCTCCTGCTCTGTGTTTTACCCGCATTCTGCCATATATTTTGTGTTATGGTAGTCTAGATGACCCAGCACATGTTGTTTGATTTAAGAACTTTTTCACTGCAGATTTCACAAAACACAAAGAAGGTCCCAATGTGAGATTTCTAAAGATAGCTACAGCACTCGACCCAAGGTTTAAGAAGCTGAAGTGCCTTCTGAGAGGGATGAGGTGGGGAACATGCTTTCAGAAGTCTTAAAAGAGCAACAGTCCGATGTAGAAACTACAGAATCCGAACCACCAAAAAAGAAAATCAACCTCCTATTGGTGGCATCTGACTCAGATGATGAAAACGGACATGCGTTGGTCCACACTGCTTTGGATCGTTATCAAGCAGACTCCATCATCAGCATGGACACGTGGAATGGTGGCTGAAGCATGAAGGGACATAAGAATCTTTAGCATGTCTGGCACGTAAATATCTTGCGACGCCAGCTACAATAATGTCATGCAAACGCCTGTTCTCACTTTCAGGTGACATTGTAAACAAGAAGCAGGCAGCATTATCTCCTGCAGATGTAAAAAAATTGTTTGTCTGAGCGATTGGCTGAACAAGAAGTAGGACTGAGTGGACTTGTAGGCTCTAAAGTTTTACGTCGTTTTGTTTTTGAATGCAGTTATTTTTTGTACATAATTCTACATTTGTAAATTCAACTTTCATGATAAAGAGATTGCACTACAGCATTTGTATTAGGTGAATTGAAAAATACTATTTATTTTATTTTTTTACAGTGCAAATATTTGTAATAAAAATAAATATACAGTAAGTGCTGTACACTTTGTATTCTGTGTTGTAACTGAAATCAATATATTTGAAAATGTAGAAAACATCCAAAAATATTTAAATAAATAGTATTCTTTTGTTGTCTAACCGCACAATTAATTTTTTTAATTGCTTGACAGCCCTACTTTTTTTTAAATACACATAACTTTATAAATTACACCCATGTAGTGAGTCAATATGAAGCAATGGAAACAGCTACAAGAATGACAGAGCTCTTTTTGTTTTGAATACCACCAGGTTCAATCATCACTGGGAACTGTGGTTTGTTACCATCCAATTTTTAAGTTCTCAGCCATTTTCAGCTTCTTTAAAAAAAAAAAAATACACATGATTTTATTAATTACCCCCATGCAGCAGCATGGACTTTCAGCTATTAGTATATTATAATACAAAATAAAGTCAAAATCAAAATGAAATGTTTCAAATGACCCAAATATATAAATAATTAAAAATTTCCTTTATGGAGAAATTTGAAATTTTCAGGTTTCACTCCTATTCGGGGTGAAGCCAGATTTCAAAAATTCAAAAACACAACTCCCATCCTCCCTACAGCTCTATTCTGTATTCATGAGGCCATAGCTCATTACAGCTATGCAGCCGTTTCAGAGCTTGTCTACACATGAAAGTGTGAATATAAGCAGAATAGCTTATCATAGAATCCTAGAAGATGAGGGTTGGAAGAGACCTCAGGAGGTCATCTACTCCAACCCCCTGCTCAAAGCAGGACCAATCCCCAACTAAATCATCCCAGCCAGCCGGGCCTTAAAAACCTCTAAGGATGAAGATTCCACCACCTCCCTAGGTAACCCATTCCAGTGCTTCACTACCCTCCTAGTGAAATAGTGTTTCCTAATATCCAACCTAATGTCCCCCACTGCAACTTGAGACCATTGCTCCTTGTTCTGTCATTTGCCACCACTGAGAACAGCTGAGCTCCATCCTCTTTGGAACCTCCCTTCAGGTAGTTGAAGGCTACTATCAAATCCCCCCTCACTCTTCTCTTCTGCAGACTAAATAATCCCAGTTCCCTCAGCCTCTCCTTGTAAGTCATGTGCCCCAGCCCCCTAATCATTTTAGTTGCCCTCTGCTGGACTCTTTCCAATTTGTCCACATCCCTTCTGTAGTGAGGGGGACCAAAACTGGATGCAAAACTCCAGATGTGGCCTCACAAGTGCCAAATAGAGGGGAATACTCACTTCCCTAGATCTGCTGGAAATGCTCCTACTAATGCAGACCAATATGCCATTGGCCTTCTTGGCAAGGAGGGCACACTGTTGACTCATATCCAGCTTCTCATCCACTGTAATTCCCAGGTCCTTTTCTGCAGAACTGCTGCTCAGCAAGTCGGTCCCCAGGCTGTAACGGTGCATGGGATTCTTCCATCCTAAGTGCAGGACTCTGCACTTGTCCTTGTTGAACCTCATCAGATTTCTTTTGGCCCAATCCTCCAATTTGTCTGGACCCTATCCCTACCCTCCATCATATCTACCTCTCTCCTCAGTTTAGTGTCATCTGCGAACTTGCTGAGGGTGCAATCCATCCCATCATCCAGATCATTGATAAAGATGTTGAATAAAACCAGCTTATATTCCGGAAAAACTCCATGTGTGGCCAAAACCCAAGATAGGAACGAAATAAGACAAACAACATGATTTTAGTAGCCAGGATTGTAATCTCTTTGGGGAAGGTGCCTTTTTTTTTTTTTTTTTTTTTTAATATCAGATGTGGTTACAGCACCTAGAGCAACGGGACTCTAGTAATTGATTGAGGCCTTAAGATATTACTGTGGTGTTTTGGGGATCACCCATACAAGTGAGGGGTTCTGTCACCGCCTGCTCTGTAACCTTGGGTGCCTTAGTGCTTTGTTCCTATGGCTCAGAGCCGACACCAGCAGCCAGCCTAAAAACTTAGGTGTCTCACCCCGGCTGGCACCAGTCCAATTCCTCCTCGCAGGGTGACCTCCACAACCCTTCTAGTTCTGAGTCTCCTCAAATCCATCTACCTCAAGTTCTTAACTACTAGACATTCAGGCCTTTCCCCTCTGGTTCATCACCCCTGAAGGAGTGAAACCTGCCCCCAGTGATCGGTTCATTTTGGCACACACACACCACACAGTTTGCAAAACAGACCTGCTTGGGGTAAAAATAATCAAAACATTTTTAATAGAAAAATCAGACTCAATGTTGAAACAGTAAGGAAAAGCAAACACACACAAGATACACAGAAAATAATCACAAGGCTGCAACCTCAGGCATCACACGTCTCTATTAGCTAAATTCCCCTTTCTAATACAAGTTATGTACTGCCCAGTGGCGTAGCCAGGTTTAGAGCACAGGGGGAGCGGCGGCGCTATAAAAAGGTGCCTCCCCGCTCCCCCTGTACTCACCCGGCGGTGCTTTAAAGGGCCCGGGGCTCCAGCCGCTGCGGAGCCCCTGGGCCTTTTAAAGCGCCCCCCCAGCCCCGCTGCCGGAGCTAGGCTGGGGGTGGGTGGCGCTTTAAAAGGCCGGCGGCTCCTGCCACTGCGGGGAGCCGCTGGCCCTTTAAAGCGCCCCCCAGCCCGGCTCCCGCAGCCGGGGTCGGGCGGCGCCTTAGCGCCGCTTTTCCTCACAGGGGGAGCAGCCGCTCCCCCTGCTCCCCGCCTAGCGACGCTACTGGTACTGCCTCTGAACTCTTTCCTAGCATGCCCTCTTTCGTAAGGGCAGATCTAGTGTTTCATGGAAAGCCCCACGCTTAGAAGCTGCCCTTCCATTTCTGAATGTCCTTCACGTCAAACACCCTCTCTTTTAAGGGTTTGCTGGCGGGCGGGGAGGAAGGGAGTTCCCCTCTGTCAGACTATGGAGATTCATGGTGGGGAAATTCCCTCCTCTCTTAGGGTATGGCTACACTACAGAGCTTAGCGCATCTGCCTCTGTGCCACTGCAGTGCTATTAGTGCAGAGGCCCTAAGCCAACGCATGAGCGCTCTCCTGTCGATTTAATTACCCCAGCCTCCGCGAACAGCGGTAGCTGTCGGCCGCAGAAGCTCTACCGCCGACATAGCGCTGTTCACACCGGTGCTTAGGTCAATGTAACTTATGTCGCTCAGGGGGGTGGCTTATTCACACCCCCAAGCGACATAAAACTTATATCCACCTAAGCTGTGGTGTGTACACAGTTTTAGCTTTCCAAATCTGGGGTTTTCTTTCAGTTTCAAAGTTGTTTCAATGTTTCCCCATTAACTCTACTGGTCCACCATTGTCTTTTCCTGGCTGGACAATGGATGGGTACTTAAATTTAGTTTCATATAAACAACTGACTTGGGAGGAGTCCTTCCCGGTTGTGAGGTGTATTTGAAATTGTAGTACTGGTCATGAGCATACTATTCTATACACAAATACATAACTTCGTAACCACAGGCTGTGTCCATATGTTATAAGACCATCAAGTTCAGAACATTGCAAGCTTTCCCAAAAGATCTTACTCAACATATTTTTACATACAGAAACATTGTATACAACCAGTTGGTTCAATTTGTTACTCTTTGGGGTTCAGACCCCCTGTTCTTCCCTGGGAGGGGTCTCAAACTTGATTGTCACAATTACCGTAACACAAGACCAATACTGACCCTCAGTGAAATGTGGCCTCAGTTTTGTATCTGAGCAATAGCATCTGCATTCACATGGCATCCCTTAACACCACAACAGGGCACTGGTTCAGCACCAATTCAGAGGGCAGAGCATCAGCTACTGAACCAGCATCACTTCCTGCAGCACCTCCATTTCCCGTCAAGGTCTCCCATCCAAATACCAAGCCTGCCTAACCTTGCTTCACTTAGGAAATCAGAGCG
Source organism: Macrochelys suwanniensis (assembly GCA_033296515.1). NCBI lineage: Eukaryota > Metazoa > Chordata > Testudines > Chelydridae > Macrochelys > Macrochelys suwanniensis. Next base: position 336,383,969 of record CM065775.1, read on the forward strand.
CTCCACAACACAAGGGTGGCATGGCTAACACAGCGTGGCGTCGGGGTACACACAGAGACACATGTAGTGGCAACTGAGGCATGTGCTTTATTAATGATCACCCAGAAGTGATATAGTCTGGGTGTGGTGAAGCCTACAGGAATACTTAGATCGTAAACTCTCTGGGGGCAGACCATCTTCTCCTGCCGTGTTTGTACAGTGCCTTGCACAATGGGGTCCTGTTCATGACTTGGGCTCCTAATACACATCATGATGATGACTGATGTTTAAAAATCCTTAAAGTGCCATTTAGTGCAACGATCTCCTGCCACTACAGGGCACAATACCCAAGCAGGACTACAATGCGGGCACTGCATTGATTAATAATCCTATTCCATCCTTGAAACTTTACACCTGCACCCTCAGAAGGCAATCATAGGGCTGGGAATTTCAGCAAGCAGCTGAGCGCTGCTGTGCTTGCTTATGGTTTAATTTAAAGGGGGTTTCCGGGCCTGGGCCAAGCTCTTAAACCCAAATTTATCCTAGCTTTAAAAAAAAAAATTGCTAGACCCGAGGCAGACCCTCTGGATCCTGAACAATGACACACATCCGCACCCAAAGTTATCCCTACTAAAAGATTTCATAGAAGCCCATTTTTGTGGGGTTCATTAAAAAAACCTAATGTTTTGTGCTCCCCCTAGCGGTTCTAAACAGCGATGCCAATTCCTGCAGCGCTCAGGGCGCACCAAACATGAAGCCAATGCAAAAAAAAAAGATGCAAGCATCACAAGCCGGAGTTGTTGTTAAAACAAAACAAAATAAACCTACTGCATCCATTCTAATTAGAATCAAAACCCACCAGGGGGCAGAGGCTGGGCCAGGGGAGGAGAATGCCAGAGGAAAGAGATCAAATTGGTGAGGAACAAAAAGATGTTTTATCTCTGCCTGCCGCGTGGGTTTCGCAACCAATGCCAAGCTGGAAACAATATTGTTGGTTTTTTTCCCCCTAAACGTATGTGACAGCGTCCCTTTCAATAGAGGACATTAATGGTCTGTATGAGGACTTGCACAAATCAAGTGAGAGCAAACCCTATGCTCGGTAGCAGAGTTTGTAAGCTGCAGGGCAGGCTGTCCTAAGGGTAGAAATGCAGTGGGTGACAGAAACAGCCCTAAAAAGGGTAAGCAATCATGGGATTGCGATGACTCCAAATCACAAGCAGCATCAGGGAATTGGGTGTGGGGCAGTGGGGGAGGGAGCGGAGGGGAGAAGATTCTTCAAATTGGCTCATGCTGAAAGTTACTCGTTCTAACAAGGTGAGATGTTTCTTTTTGCCTTTTAATTAAAAGTTATCTTATAAATCAAACCCCTCGTTCCTGCACGTCAGGTGTCGGCTGAGAGAAACTCTTTTTCAATAGCCTAGGGTCCACTTATGCAACCTGCTGTCTCCGCTCAAAACCCAGGTAACACATCCAATTACGTGAGCTTTGTTTCCTGTGGTTTTTACACACAGATCTGGACTCTCTTTTTTAAAAAACCACCCTCCGTACATGCATGAGTAGCTCTGCTCTTACAGACATTTGCATTTACCAAATGCTCTCAGACTAATCCGCCAGCACGCTTCTGGATGTGTCTTCCTCCATTGGAGCATCACACTCACGTTCCTCTGGGTATCTTCACGTCCTCCGTGTGACTCAAAAGGGGCTGTGATGTTAACAGGACACACTCCCTTTGTAATGTGCATTAGAGAGCTTTCCAGCTGAGAAAGCTCCTCCTACCATCTTCTGGATGAGCCAAGCAGGGGACAATTCTTTTTAAATCCAGGGGGCTGAGTTTGAGTCCCGCACTGGCACTGCAAGTCCAACCTAGAGTTGCGACCTCTCCCCATGTTTCCAGGATCCTCCCAGTAAATGACGGGTGGCCCCCCTCCTGGCACGCATGGGTTGTAGATGGTAAATGGCCCTGAAAGAATTTTGATGGCCCACAAAACGGGCCAACATTTAACCACTTGCCATTTCATAGAATATTCTGCTGAAAGGTGCTAATGGCTGGCAGCAAGTGAGTCTTAGGGCTTGTCCACACTGGCAATTTACAGCGCTGCAACTTTCTCGCTCAGGGGGCGTGAACCCCCACCCCCCACCCCCCCCGAGTGCAGCAAGTTGCAGTGCTGTAAAGCGCCAGCGTAGACAGTGCACCAGTGCTGGGAGCTACACCCACACAAGGCATGTTAAAGCGCTGCCGCGGCAGCACTTTAGCATTGCCAGTGTAGACGAGCCCTTAGGGTATGTCTATGCTTGCAGAGGTTTTGCGCTGTAAGTTCACCGGTGATAGGGAACCGGTGAAAGAAAAGCGCTGGTTTGTGTACTCACTCAATTCCTCAGGTGTCAGAGAGTGTTTACATTAGCAGCCCTTCCATCGGGGATGAGAGCAGCGCTCTAGGGCAGCTATCCCACAGTGCAGCTCTCTCCAGTTTGAGGATGGGTCTTGTGGGAAGGGTGGAGGGTGATTGCGGGGCATCCTGGGTCCCTGCACAGCCTCCTCTCCCCAAACACTGATCAGCTCCAGTAGCTCAGCATTGCTCCAAGCAGGGGATCCTTTGCGCCGCAGCAGCCATTTTTGCCTGGCCAGATAAGTGAGCACTTGCCAAGAAAACAGGAAGGGGAGTTTCAAAGTTCCCGGGGCTTTACAGAGCGGGGCGGGTGGACGGATGTCTGTTTACCTGGCAACAGAGCAGCAGAACTGCTGGCTAGAGTGGTCACCTAGGCACGGTGGGATATCCGGAGGCGAAAAGCTGTGTAAACAGAAAGAACGTGTCTTCACATGCACATCACCGCAAAAGCATCGTCGGTAAGAGCTGTACGCCTCTCGTCGAGGTGATTTTCTGTTTGCAGTGAAACTTCTGAGTTTCACCGCAAAAAGTCATTGACAAGTGTAGACGCTCCCATGGTTTTTTGCGCAAAAATGGCAAGTGTAGACATGCCCTTAGATCCAAAGACAAACCTAGGCCTCATTAAAGCCAACAGGTGTGGCCTGTACCCTCCTTTAGGCTCAGCAGAAGGAACAGTCAAGCCCCTTTATCTAGTAAAAACAGCTGCAGACAAGGGGAGTGGGAGGGGAAGCACTCCAGGTACCAGGCTGTACGGCAGGTCAAAGTGAGGCTGTGTGAACTGAGGGGTCTCCCAGGTTGCAAAAGCAGGGGAGAGGCTATGTGCGTTGGAGGCAGAAAGCCCAGAGAAAGAGCTAGGAGTATCATCACCCAGAGAGAAAGCAGAAACAGAGCTTCTTGGGCACACACCTCACTGGAGTGGCAGACAGGGGCATTTTGGAGTAAGGAAACGGTCGGCTGCTGTTATTTGTTCCTTCTGTGTGTTCCTACCTACTTCAACACAACAACAACAAAACCCACCAAGAATACACCTGACTCAGATCACCGATTTCTCATCCTAACTGGAACAACCCTGCAAGGCCCCAGACTTTGGCTAACCGCTTGGGCCAAAGGAAGAGCAATAATGTGCATTCCTATGGGGCCCGCCATCCAAGGATCTCAGACATCCATGACTTAAGCCTCACCCCAGCCCCAGGAGTAGGGAAATATTACCCTCCATGTTTTGGCAAGGAAGAAATTGAGGCACAGCGAAGGGAAGTAACTTGCCCAAGATCACAAATCCTTGTTACAGCCAACAAACCTCCAGCATGCGAAGGGAGGATGGACTCCACATCCTATAAGAGAAGCAGTGACCTGCTGGGTTTTGCCAAGCAAGAACTCACTGCTTATTCACTGCTCGTTGCTAATGATGCTCAAAAAGCAATGATCTAAGGCTAACATATTCAAACACAGGGCACCCAAAACGGAACACATTGGCCTACGGTTAATAGCCTCACAGTGTTCCTTTCAGGGATGTGTATGTGCATCACTACCCTCTGCTGAATGGAATCAGAACTATTCAGCTGTGTGTCTTAGGCCCTATACTGTTAAAAGCTATTGGAGAGTCTCCGGTAGTTCAAGTAGCAGGGGCTGGGGCATTTGGAGGGAAATGGATTCTATGTAGAACATTCCCCAAAAGTTTTCACGAGGCATCAACAGCTCATCTAAAGGAAGAATATTACGGAGTGAAGGGGAATTGTTCATGGTTCAAACACAGTACAGCTGTGTCTGCAGCTGGTGAACAGAGCAGGTCACAATATTTTGAATTTTTGATGACATTGCAAATTTTGGGAATAAACAAGAAAAAAATCCTCCCCCCCCATGAATTCCCCTCCCCTCCCCCATCAGCTCTCCTGTTCTGTGGTCAGGTGTTTAGATCACAAAACCACCACCATGAATGACACTGAATGGGACACCCTCTTGCTGAGAGTCTCAGCAAAGAAGTCAGAGAGGGATGAATGAGTTATGGAAACAAGCTACCTTCTGACAACACACACAAATACCCCAGAGGTGACTCCTCCAATGGAGGCATGAGGCAGACAAGGATGGGGGAGGGAAGACTTTTTATTGCTCTCCCCCACCCTCCAAGGAAAAGAACTTATGCAACCAGATCCTGCTCTCGGACCAGTTTTGTTCACTTGGATGGAGGGAGTGACTCCAGATTTACACCAGTGTCATTTCAGTTCTTGAATCAGGCCCTTGGTCTCCAAGGCTGTCAATCTGAACACCAGAAATCAGCTCATTCCCACCTCTAAGAATGGGCTGCCACGCTTTGACAACCACATCCAACTACAGCCTGGACCAGCGATCAGCCGCCAGATCAAAGAGAGGAAAAACACAAGGCAGGAGTGGCAGTGACATAGGAAACATCTACCCCAGGCAAATGGGGGTGGTGGTGGAGGAATAATGCGGCTCATGGTGAAAGAGAGATGGATGTGCAGTGCCTTATCGGGGACTGGCTGTTATTCCAACTAGCTTCCTGATAACGTAAGAAGCTTAATCAAATATGCAAATGATGGCCTATCTGGAGACAGGGGGAAATAGAAAAATAAACCCAGAGATTGTGCATTAAATTAGCTCATGAAATAAGGAGGGGAAGAAAAGAGGTTCCTTCTCAGGATAAAATTCTTTCAAAAGATTAAATTAAAGCAAAATTAATTAGGAGAATCACACTTAACCCAACTCCCCGTAAGAGGGGTCAGCAGGCAAGAGGCAATTCAGTGAAAGACAGATGCAAGAGGCACTAAAAGAGATAGCCAGCCAAGGAGAAAAAAATAAAACAAGAGTTCACCATTTTTGGCTGAGCTGTTTAGCCGGGCGCTACATGGGGCGTTGGACCACTGAAGAGCCCCACTTTGTCATCACTGGGAAGCTGGAGGGGCAGATGAAGAAATCAGCTGATAATATCCCATCAAGTAACAAATGGGAGGAGGAGGATGGTTGGGTGGGGGAAGACGGCAATGCAGAGAGACTATTGGCGCCTCGGTTCTTCTTTGGTCCCACTGCACCATGGTACCCTGCAGTGTAACAGTAGGCGGGCAGTGCAGGGTTATCCACAGTAGGAGGCTCACATACCACAAGGAGCAGCTGTCCATCCCAACCGCCTGCATACTCCACAGTGCCTGCTGCAGCACATAGAAACCCCACCTGCCCAAAGGCACCTGAAGCGTCGCTGCAAATCATGGTGTCCTTCAGTGCACAGCCCACAGAGGTCTGTAGGGTGCAGCACCCCCCGTGGCCAGCAGAAGAGCCAACCGCAGTGCATGGCCAACTGTCCGCTCTAACCTGAGAAGAACCCTCACGGCATAGTGTTCCGGTTGCCTCCAAAGCAGCATACAGCATCCTACATGGCACGGCATCCTGCCCCGCCTTACCAGGAAGGGCCTGCCCCATGGGTTAGCCTTGTGACAACTTTGGAGTTAAGTCAGTTGAGTTCAGACTGCAGTTTACCCTGGGAAAGCCTGTGGTGCGCTATCACACGGCCCCTGCTTCTCTCACACCCAGCGGTCCCTTTGATTCTGATGTTTCTGTTGGGCTGGTGTTAAATTTTAAGTAAAAAAGGCATGGTGTAGCACTGCCAACACAAAACACGTGGTGGCAGCAGCAACCAATTGCCCCTAGACTTTGAGGTACAGATTGGATCTAGGGGGATTATATAGTCATTTGCAAGTGTCATTGCATGGCTCCGAGACCCCATCTCCCACGACATGCAAGGCGCTTCTGAATCAAGCCTCGGGAGGTGGGGGGCGGGGAAACAGCAGCACGCAACGCACACAAGAGAGAGAAAACAAGTCAAGGAAGTGCTCAGCAAATACAACATCTCAGCACCTTGATGGCTGGATGGTTTAATAGCTAGGGGGGCTTCCCGGGAGCCAGGTGAAGCTCTGTGCCAGAATGAGCAAATAGCTTCTTTCAAACCCAGTTCTTGCTGGGAACTGTAAATCCTTCACAGTGGATGGAAAGGAGATTTTCTGCTGTACTAGGCACCGTGAGGAACCTTGAGAGCTTTGCAGTATGTTGCACATACAGATTCTAGCTGGAAGGGCCAAGGTTCTAAGCAGCGCAGTGATGTAAATGATCATGTTGTGTTACACGCTGGGTGGGTGTGGTAACTTGCACTGACTGGGCACTCAGCAGATGTCCAAAACAAGTGTCACATGTGCTAGTTTGGTGCCACGGATCAGCTCCAGCCCCTTGGTTTGTAGATTAGATTCTGAAATGGCAAGGAACTGATTCCACAACAATTTCTGCAACCATGGAATTGCAGGATACATAGGGCACCAACCATGGGAGAAACCCTCTTCCCATGCAATCCCCCTTCACCTCAGAGGAGATTACGGATAGTAAAGAAGTGGGCCTGTCCTCAGATACTGAAACAGAAAGAGGAAGTGGAACTGGATGCCACAGGGGTCTGGTAATGGGACACACAAGTCTTTCTATCTATCTAGGTCCTTATATTGCGCCCATCACCCTGGTATCCAAGTGCCTCTCACCTTTAGATCATGCTGGAGTACATCCCATGACAGTAGCAACCAAACGTCATTACCATCTGTGGCTTTTAAGTGGCTTACATGGACCAAATTAGTGGGTCTCACTCCAGTTCCCAGTAAGCAGTTGTCCATGTAAACCCCACCACTGCACTAATTGTGCTCTTTTGTTGGCAGATTCAGCACAGGTGTCAAGGACTGGATGGGCCACAGAGACTGAAACACACTTCTGAAGCATATGGGCCATGGAGATGGAACTACATTAATCTAGAGAACCATAAACCCTTCCAGGGTCACAGATCTTTCATAATATGGCTCTACATGTTTGGAGGATGAAGAGCACTTTCAGAGTTATCCATAAATATAAGAGATGGATGTATCTTCCAGCTCCTTCACCAGAAGGTAGAATAATTCTCAGACTCCAGCTGATGTCAGAAGCTGGGAGGAGATGACCTCTCAGCAGATGTGGGAGACTTCACACTTATTCTGTATTGTAGTCAAGTCCAGTCACCAAATATTTAAGAAAATAACTTTCACGAATCATACTCCCTCAAAGCAGAAGGAAGGAGAGAAGTTGGTTTCTCTGCTGACACCTTGCATGGAGCTGTCAGCAACCGAGCGTCCTCCAGGGAATATCAAAACCAGCTCATCATCAGCTGCATATTCAGAAACCTAATCGCATGGATAAATAGTAAAGGATCATTGTGTTTACCTGCAATTAATGGGAACTCGCCATCTCCACATGACAAACCTAGAGCTCCTTTATTTGCTCAGTTTCTTTGGACACAGATGGAATAAGGGGTGAAAAAAAAAATTCTCCCTCCTTACACAAGTGCTTTAGTATTCTGCAGCCATGCTGCCCAATTACACAAACCCACACACTGCCACCACTACCACGCTCGCTCCTCTGCTGTTTTCCCATCTCCGAGAGTTATTTATCCTGGTAAAATGTTGTTGAATAAATACATCTATTCCTCCCCCTACACAACTACGGCGCCTGGTTACAGCACAGCCCTGTTGAGAGAGCTGGGTGGAAATCAGTCCCCACATGACTGAACTGATGCAGCCTTCTCTCTAGGCCAACCACAACCCCACCCACCCACATAGAAGTACCCCCACTCTGCTTTGCATGGTCATCTGGCTCTTCCTTAACACTAGGACGATGACAAGTCTGGTTTATTTGCAGTGTGGACACCGCTTCCTTGCAATCTACAGATTCATCTATTCACAATTCTAGGGCCCCCACAGAGTTTTAGTGACCACAGGTGATCAAGACTTTGGTTTTATATCTCTTCCAAAGACTGTGATACAGGAGGGCCAGGGAGCAGCAGTAGTAGAGTGTGAGAGGGGAAATATATAAGCCCTAGGCTAATTAAGTCGTGGTTCCCTGGAGACTAGGGAGGGTGGCTACAGGTTAATTGGAGCACCTGCAGTCAATTAAGGCCCTCTCAGGAATCTAATAAAACCCCCTGCTTCAGGCAGACAGAGGAGGAGGAGGAAGGAGTTGAAGCAGAGTGGATTGGTGGAGGAGCAGAGAGCAGTTTGGAGGAGTTGAAGCAGAGTGGATTGGTGGTGGAGCAGAGAGCAGTTTGGAGGAAAGCAGAGGAGAGTTTGGAGAAGTGCTGTGGCGGGCTAAGAAGACCAAGACCTTAGGTAGAGGGACACCTGGCTTGTGCAGAGGGAAGGCAGGAAGCCACACAAGCAGGAGAGGGAAGGAGCCCAGGAGAAAGTACCACTAGTACAAGTGGTTTACCCGCTAACCTAGGGCCCCTGGGCTGGGACCTGGAGTAGAGGGCGGGCCCGGGTCCCTCCCTCTCCATTCCCCTTCTCTGGGATACTAGTGGGACAGCTGATACCCCAGTTCAGGGGCAAGAAATGGTGCCCTGAAACCCCCCCACAAGAAGAGAAAGCGCAGGACCCATCATAGTAGTGCCAGCAATTTGCCACAAGACATATAATCTATGTAAGGAATTTATAAGGCCACCATTACCATAGATCTAAGCACCTCACAATCTTTAATGTATTAATCCTTACAGCGCTCCTCTGTGCAAGGTAAGTGTTTCCATTTTACAGATGGGAAACTGAAGCCCAGAGAAGCTAAGTGATTTCCCCAAGGTTACACAAAGTCTGTGGCAGAGCAGGGAATTTAAGCTGGGTCTCCCAAGTCTCTAACCACTGAACCAACCCTCCTCTCAGCTCATAAATGACACCAGCCTTCACCAAACCTTTCAATTAACATTTCCAGTTTCTAACACGTGCTTGTGCCATGGGGAATTTTCCCTCTAGATCACTTTAGCTTTTTGTCCTTTTTATCTCTTCATTCTGTTTCATTCACTCTTTTTCCACTCCATCTCTAGCTTGGTTTTCCCTTTTCTTTCTTCTTTGTTGTCTTGGTTACATGGTCAGACTCTCGATACACGGCTAGTTTTCATTCTAATGATGTGTTCTTGTAAAGCACAATATTTTACTTCAATTGTGTGTCACTGGAAAATTCCTTTGACGGGTATAACATTTGTATATCAACCAACTGATATTGCTTTATGACTGAGTAGTTTGCAGGGCTTCCACAAATTGTGCATCTTGAAAACCTGAGATATGATCGGTATCATTTATATAAAAATACACACACACACAAAAACCAGTCTTAACTGGGGAGAAACAGGGTTTCTCCAAAACGGTCTGCTAATTACTTGCAGCAAACCTTTCAGTATCAAGAAGTAAATAGATTCTGTACCTTTAAGGCAAACAAGTGTATTATAACTCCATCCCTTGTGCAATATTGCTCACCCAGTCTGGCTGACCCAGAAATGGATCACCAGGTATGGCCCTGCAGGTAACATTACACCAGCTGTCTGGAGGGTGTGTGGGGAGCAGTGAAATACCATTGTTGCTAGGACCCATTGGGCGACAGGCACTGGGAGACCCTTGGCCTTGGTCCACAGGGGACCATAGTTTCATCTGAGCCTACACAGGTTATTTCAGAGACCGATTTGCCCATAGGAGGTATTTCTCTAACCCCAAATCAAACACTATGCTAATTGAATGGGTAAGCAGCGGCAGCATCAATGGAGAGAGCTGGAACCAGCTCTCTTGGCCACTCCTCTTCCCCTGCTATTGAACAAGACCCCCAGGGTGACGAGACCAAACCAAATGGGAAGCCCCCCAAAAGCAGGCGCCAGTTAGTCCCAGGTGAAAACCTGAGGCTCTTGAGCAGACCTAGTGGCAAGGCCACGCACCTGCAATGGGAGGGAGCAATGGCTGAGTGTCAGACCGGCCCTTGAAATTTCCCAGGCTGTGTGGGATTTGAAAGGGGAGGGAGGCCGGTGTTCTAAGCTCAGAGCCATTGCTCACTAGGCTGAACGGGAGTCACAGGAGCAGCATTGCTGGGAGTCACATCCTATTCTCCTAGCAAGAGGGATGGTAGAATGAGAGAGATTTCTGCAGGGAATGGGTACCCCAGATTTGCTGGGCCAAAACAAATAAAAAGACAGGAGCATTTCCTGGGCTAATGCAGCTTTCCACACACTGCATGGGGAAAGCGGCCTCTCAAAAAGATACTCCGTTGGCTGATTGCTGATCCCAGCCCGTGCTCCTGCACTGCTCTCACGTCCATTCCCTGTTAGTGACAGTCTGCAGAACATTATTCACATTTAGTAAACACGGAACAAAAGGCAGCTCTCCAAGGTTCCTGTCAGCAGCTCAGCTTCCCTCCTCTGATTCTTTACCCTAAAAGGATGCCCCTGGTCTCCACCACACACTGTAAAAATAAAAGCCTTCCCAGCCCGTATGCCCGGGTTTTCTCTGCTCCCCACAGAAAGAGAGCAGTGCCTAGATTCTGTAAAGTGACCTGCAAAGGGCGGGGGGAAGGAAAGAGCTTGTGCCTTATTTTGCATCTTATGATACATAAAGAAGGTAGGAAAGTGTTGGGGGTGCAGTCTAATTTTTTTTTTTAACATTTGCAATTCAGATCTCATCTCCCCTATTTTTTCCTAGCAGACACTATATAGGCTGTTGGAGAATTAGCCGTGTTACAATGACATCACAGATAACAGGGAAGTGAAAAGTAATTAAATGGTGGCGGGGAAAATGATTTTTACTCAAATGGTTTACAAACGACTTAGCTTGTTTTAGTTGAGCCCATTTCACACACGTCTGAACACACAGCTGCAGGGGAAAAAAACTACTCTTCTTGACGATTCAACAGCCCTACCCCCTTTAATTGAGGACTGAAACAGTTCCCAATGAACATATCTTGGTCCTCCAGGGCAGACCTCCACGTGAACAGGGAAGGCAGGACCAGACTTGACATGCCTGATATTTCTAAGATAAAAAGCAAGCAGATGATACCTGTGAGCCCGTGACTTCCGTCACCCTGCCCCATACACAGTCCACACGAGTTGTAACAGGTCACCAGTTAACGCCCCCTGCCCCCCCACACACACACACTCTTGGGGTTTACTTTTATTCATAAGGGGAATTCAAAATGAAACACCACAAAAATCCAGCCCAGGTCTTCTTCCCAAGATGGGCAGCTTCCAAGGCTCCTCCATGAGGACGGCTCAGTACACATCCTAGTTCTCCACTCTAGAGAGCCACTCCCACACCTCTACGTTCTGATGTGGTAACGATACACACCACTTTGCAGCAGGAACAGCCTCCGGCTCTGTTATTCAGGCAAACACTGCCAGCCTTTTCCTGAATCAGACAGGGCTCTAAAAGGGGGCACAAAGCCCATTTTTAGCATTGGAAGGTTACCTTTAATGGCTCTTAGAAGCTTAAGAATAAAACACCTGCCAAAACCACTGGTAAAAGTCTTTCAGTCTTGGCTTTAGCTTCAGAAGACAAACACTAGTGCCCCATATAAGAAATGACAGCAGCTGTTACAATACAAAGCTACAGCTAAGCCATGGACATGTACAGTTCATTTGGAAGGTGCCTAGTAACTTTGAGAGGGACGTAAGCCCAGATACCATAAAGGGAGTATTTATTTATATGGCGTCGACCATGGTTACCCAGTAAACACAATGCTTATTACCTTTCAAACACGGCTCTTCTTTCATAGAAATCCCTCTCCCTTTGCATAAACACACACTCAGCCTTACCCAGATAAAGCAACCACTAACTTCCGTGCTAGGTTTGTGGTAAAAGCATGTCTGGTCACATCGCTCTGAAGCAACATCTCCAAAGCATGAGTCATATTTCTTAATAACCCACAACACCAGTAAGTTCTTCCTCCACAGCGCACACAGACACCCTGTGATCAGCCATTTAATTAGACAGTCTGAGCTGAAAAAGTTTGTACTTGGATCTACGCTCTACCAAAGTCTGAAGGTGGCTAAACTTGTGGCCACTCACCTTCTGGAAGGTGCAACATTAGGAGAAGACTTGTCACGTCAGCCTAATCCCTCAGAGCTGAAGTGCAATCTTGCACCAACCAATACAATTCAACTCACAAAATAGGTAACCGTGCACCAGGCCTATAAAACGCTCCCCACTCATCTCAACGCAGCCAGTCTCCATAGCAACTAGCAGCACTGACTTAGGAAGGCCATGCTGGGCCAGGCCTACCTTTTTCATCTTGCCACTCTTGGTGCCCACGAACGCCAGTGAGTGGTTCTTGTAGACGTAGGCGATCACGGATGTCATCCTGTCCCCGTCTTCGGTGAAGATGGGGAGACCTCGCACCATCTCTGATACTCCCAGAGGGGCATTCATATCCAGGCCACAGAAATTGTCATCAATTGTTAACAGCTGTGAACAGAAGGGGGAGAGGAGGGAGAAAGCATGAGGCCACTGAACATAGTTTTATAATAGAGGAATACCTAGGGCCCCCCAGACAAGATCAGGGCCCCATATCAGATGCTGTACAAACACACAGTAAGAGACAGGCCCCAGCCCAAAGATCTTACAATCTAAAGAGGCAAGACAGACAAATAGCCAGGGATGCTGGAACAGGGGAGCTGGGGGGCCATGGCCCCCCCACTTTTGAAAATGGACAACCTGGCCTGTCCACTTTTTGACACAGGCCCGTCCCCCACTTCCCGCCAAGGCCCTGTCCCTGGCCAGGCCAGCAGCTGGCGCCCAGCCAAGGAGCCCGGAAGTTTTGGGGAGCCATGGACAATCTACCTCCCGCGATGGGCCCTCCCCCACCCCGAGCAGCCCTGGCCCATGTCCCTGCCCCCCAGGCTCCCCACCTAGGGCAGGTGGAGGGACCCCGGCTCCCCACAGCTGCCCATGCAGCTCTTACAATGGCTGGGCTGCGGCTCCAAGGCCCTGCCCCCAACCGGAGCCAGGTCGGGATAAGAGCCAAACAGATAGTTGTGGGGAACTTCGGACCCTCCACCTAACCTGGGCGGGGGCCCCAGTGGTGGGGACACAGGCTGCTCATGGATCCTCCCCCTCCAGCAGGTGGAGGGTCGTGGGTTCCCGGCCCAGCTTCAGCTTCAGGCTTGCCCAGGGGGCTCTGCCCCGCCCCCACCCCCACTTTTGGGAAGGCAAATAGCCCACTGTCACACACCAAGTAAATGGTAGAGTCATGCATAAAACCCAGGCCCCCCTGAATCCTAATGCAGTGCCCTACCCACTGGACCACATCACCTCATCCTTTTGCCTATTAGTTTATCATTCATGACCTAACAACCAAGCCCATCGTCTGTTAAGAATCTCAGCTTAAAGATTCCCAGTTTGTATCTGAAATGCACATAACTTACAAGGGACTCATTTCCCAGATCTGAAGATGAGATCTGTGTGGCTCAAAAGCTTGTCTCTCTCACCAACAGAACCTGTTCCACTAAAAGATATTACCTCATCCACCTTATCTCTCTAAGGGAATCAGAGTCAGGACTCCTCGGTTCTATTCCCGCTCCCCCAATCATACAATGCGAGCTTGGTCAAGTCAGCTAACCTCTCTGGGTCTCAGTTTCCCCTCTGTAAAATGGAGGTCACTAACACCTACCCACCTCAGAGGGGGATTTTGAGGAGGATTAACTCATTAAGTGTCTGTAAAGCACTTTGGGCCCATGGAGGACAAGTTCTGTAACTGGAGCTCTGTAGTGGCTCTCTCTTTCTTTCCAAGTGCTGAAGAGATATGTAAAGCCCGAAAAACCGCCCTGCCCACTTATACACCTTCACAGCCACTACGATCTGCTGGGCTGCTACTGTCTCTTTCTGGACTTGAACGCCTCAGGATTGGCAGCAGAGCACCTTCATATTTGGAACTCGGTCCACGAGAGCCCAAAGCGGACAGCCATCAGAATACAGTGGAAGCTGTGAATCCATTTGGTTTAGCATATGGTTAGGCTTCTTTGATGGTGCTTCCTAGAACATCAATAGGCAATGTATACGCTGCAGCAGACGGCATTGGCAGAGGTATCTGTTCTACTCTAGCTCTAGGCACACGGTTTGGTGAGGAGGGCATTGGACTGGATGTTAGGAGACCGTATCCTGTTAACAGAGGTTCTCTCCTTTATCTCTAGTAGCAATAATACGTACTTTTGTAGTTCTATCATTGCGACATTCCAGTTGGTCATGGCGCGTTAGGTGGTGACAAGGAAGCAGCCCTAGATGGTGGTGTATAATAGCACATTTGCCAAGGCAATACGTTCTATGAACCTGATCCATCAAAACACTTAAACATGTGCTTAAATGCTTTGCTGGATTGAGGCCTATAAGTGTTAATTAAATAAGTGTGCAGAATGTCTATCTAATTTTCTTAGATCAATAATAAATGATCATGAGCATTTACGTTCTATTTGCTTTATATTTGCTCATATCTTCCTTGACACATGGCTAGAAATTACTGCTCTTGCTTGAGTTCCCTAGCAATAAAAGCCTGCAGTTGATCAGCTTTGTCCTCACCTGGCAATTACAGGGAATAATTGCAGATGGTTTTATTGAACAGTAGAGTAATGTGTCCTAAAAATAGTTATAAACATACAAAGCCCCCCCCCAAAGCATTTAAAGAGCTATTAGAAAAGAACAGCAAGACTTCAGCTCTAGCCTACTAGAATCATGAATCTCTGGGGACTGCACCTTCGGAGTTAAAACATCAACTCAGAGAGCAACCTTGGATCAAATCTTAGGACTCCATGAGTCACAGTTTGGGCGCTATGAGTTTACACGCCGGTAGACAATTTAGCATAAAAGGTATATGGCCAAACTCCAAAGGCCAAATTCATCCTTTGTGTAACAGAATGGTACACAGTGCTTACCCTATGGAACTCAATGAAGCTAGATACCATTGGGAAAAAGACTCTAGTAGAATTTGAACAAGGTTTGAATATTTATATGGATGGGAGCATCAACAGTTACATTAGAGAGGATAAAAATATAAATGGGATATAATATAAATTCAGGGACTCAGCCAACCACTAACTCAGGCCTGCACAACAGTGTGGGCTCACTGTGCGGCCCGCGGGGGGGTGAGTAGGTGGGCTCACTGTGCGGCCCAAAATCTGGGACTGTGTCCGTTGGTCTTTTTTGCTGCTTGTCTCTGGGCTGGGGGTTGTCCCAATGCTGCAAAGAGGGTGTTCCCAAAGGAACACCCTCTTGCTTCTAACCCCTAAGGCCACCAGTATGTTTGCTCTTCTCTAGTCAGCCCACTTGACAAGTTTGATTGTCCTTGGTCTGGTTCCCATCCCCTCTCCAAGGGTTGCAGCTGTCTGGAGGTGCCTGCCTTCCATGCCTTCCTCATTCACACCTCATTCATTCAACAGGGCAATTGAATACAAAGTGGGGGGAAGATCTTATTCTACTTCTAGCAAAAAGACATTTTTCCTTTTACCTTAATTATACTACCTTAGGGGCCCGCTATAACATATTACCAAGGTTCAATACAAAGTCATATAAAAGTTATACAAAAATGCATAATGCAGAGATTTATCTTCAACCGCATTGATTGACTTGTGTGCAGTAATATAGTGACCCCTGGGGGGGTGAAGAGGGGTGTGATGGTGGGGCCGAGCGGATCCTATTTTACTGCTGTGATCTGGTCACCCTATGCACGCTGTTTCTTTCCCCCTCTACAGGCTTCCACACCCCAGTGCTGGGGAAAGAGGGGTTGTTTCTGCGGAGCGGGCAGCGCTCAGGCGGGGGGGTGTTTCCGCGGGCCCGGGGAGGGGGGGAGGGTTCGGCCCTCAGCTGTTTTCTTTGGAGTAATATGGCCCTCGCCGCTTTATGAGTTGTGCAGGCCTGCGCTAACTGCATGGGGTCAGGAAGAAACAAACGATGAGTTGATTATTCAATAGCTGTCTGCTATTGGGTTTCTCTCTGAAGCGTCTGGTACTGGCCATTGTCAGAGACAGGACAGCAAGCAACATGGAGAGCTGGTCTGAGCTAGAATGGCAGTTCTTATGTTCTAGGATGAGTAAATTGCACCAAAATTCACTTGCGATCAGGCCCAGTTCGACCAGAACCCTTAGTGAACCTTGCAGTTAACGTGATTGGTGTTTCACATGTGTAACAAAACCAGGCCCACATTTAGGGTGACCAGACGTCCCGATTAGACCGTCCCGATTTTTCTTCTTTTGTCCCGCGTCCTGATGCATGGTCGGGACGCCTATTGTCCTTCTGTCCCGATATCGGGCTTCTTCCGTTGTTTTTTTTGCTCCACAAGTCCAGTGGTGGCAGGAGAGGGTGGGGTTTTTTTGTTTTTTTTTTTTAACTCAACAAGTCCGCCCCCCTCGGACAAGTCCCAATTTTTAGGTTCTCGCATCTGGTCACCCTACCCACATTTAGCCTGACCCACTTGTCAGACAGACAGAGAGGGAAATGAAGAAGTCCCATCCTATTGGTGTGAAAAAAAAATCCCCTTTTTCTTCTCATGGCTTTGAAGAAAGAAGGGGGACCCTATTTCGCCACTAAAAAGATGCATTTCATTAATGGGAACCAAGACACTTCACCCTGGATCCAGGGTATGAAACCCCACCCAAAACATCAGGGCTGGCAGCAGGCAAGCACTGAGAGGCAAAGGCTGGTTGGCACATGATCCTTAGACATGCGGTCAAGGCATCCCTGATATAACTATGTACCCATATACTCCACTCACCTCACTGCAGCAAACATTGACCAGTCTGGCTGAAAGAGCTTACAGCCAGAAGGGACCATTGTGATCATTTTGTCTGCCCTCTTGCATGATGTAGGCTGTAAAATCTCACCCAGTGATTCCTGCACTGAGCACAAGAACTGCTGTCTGAGCTAGAGTACATCTCCAGATAAGTGAAGACTTAACTCTGATCACCATGACTTATTTCCTTCTGGCTGAGACTGGACCTGGCTCCAAATGAACTTGCGTTTTGCACTGAAATCAGATCGATCTCACAATGTTGTCCATTTTAGATGCAAAACAAAAAGGTGAAACTGTTGATTTCATCCAAGCTTTTACAGGAAACACAGCCTGGTGCTCCCGGGTACTTTTCAAGAGTGAAATGCCTGCTATCATCCCCAGAAGAGGCAGCTGCAGGGCCAGGATCCCCCACAACGTTCTCTAACCCTGCCGGACCACGTCTAGTTCAGTCACCACGAATCATTCAATCACTTTCTCTGACGCAAATGCCAATAAGGCAACACTAGAGATACCTTCTGCGACGCAGGCAACAGCCTGCCAAGGGAAGCAGCGGGGGCAAAAGACCTATCTGGCTTCAAGATTAAGCTAGATAAGTTTATGGAGGGGATGGCTTGATGGGATAACATGATCTTGGCAATTAATTGATCTTTGACTATCAGTGGTAAATAGGCCCAATGGTGGGATGTTAGAAGTTCCTACAGACAACTTTTTCCTGAGTGGCTGGTGAGTCTTGCCCACATGCTCAGGGTTTAGGTGATCGCCATATTTGGGGTCGGGAAGGAATTTTCCTCCAGGGTAGATTGGCAGAGGCCCTGGAGGTTTTTCGCCTTCCTCTGCAGCATGGGGAACAGGTCACTTGCTGAAGGAGTCTCTGCATCTTGAAGTCTTTAAACCATGATTTGAGGACTTCAAAAGCTCAGACATAGGTGAGAGGATTATTGCAGGAGTGGGTGGGTGAGATTCTGTGGCCTGCGTTGTGCAGGAGGTCAGACTACATTATCATAATGGTCCCTTCTGACCTTAAAGTCTATGAGTCCTCTAGGTCCGAAAGTGAACTGAGGCTAGCAAGTGAGACACACCACATGGTAATGATTTTCAGCTAATATGATTCTTTCTCTGAGATCGACTGCATGGATACAAACAAAGCCCCCTATCTATACCACCCCCCAGCCCCTTGCAGTTGTGGCTCTCAGCTACAGTGTTTATATCTTATACACTGCTAAGACAGCAATATACCCGTCTCCTTTAGTCAGGAGAAACATTAAAGTAAGTTCAGATTTATGATGGGGAGGTCAGGAGCTGCGAGTACAGGTTTATTTTCAATTCCAGACACTCCTAAAGGCAATACAGAGTAGCCAGGCTAAATTCTCCAGAGCCTTCTCAGCCAGACAATTTTGTATTAACTACTTTTAAGAACAAAAACTGCAGCTAGTGTGTTAATGCACTAGGAATGCCAGATGTTCCAGGATGGCTGTTGGCCGAATCAGGACATCTGAAAGATGCAAAAGGGAACGGGAAGAGGATCAGTGTTTTGCCTCCTCTCACTCACTGTGTCAGTTCGAATCCAGCCTAGAAAAATCATATTAGGAGCTGAAGACAGTTGTGTGACTGAGACACAGGACTGGACACTAGGAAATTGGGGTTCAATTCCTGGCTTGACACAAACTGTGTGACCTGTGGCAAGTCACTTCATCTCTTTCTGCCTCAGTTCCCCACGTGCAAAATGGGGATAATAATAGAACCCTCCCTCCTGTGAGGACAAATTAATTTGTAAGGTGCTATTAGAGCAGTGGTCCCTCCCTGGAGCCAGGGCCAGGAGCGGGGCCATGGCTCGGGTTGGGTGAACTGGGACACAGACAGGGATAAAGGGGCTGGGGCCACAGCTGGGGGTGGGTGGGGCTGGGGCCGGAGCTGCGGCCAGGGACCGAGGCTGCGGGCGGGGGGCAGGCGTAGAGCCGCAGCCGGGCCATGGTGGGGACTGGCAGCCAGGCCCATAGCCGGGTGCGGCTCCAAACCCGACCCCAATTTAGGCCCCAAGCTGGGAATTCAGCCGCCACCAGGGGCTGAGGCTGGGGATGAGGCCGGGAACAGAGACGTGGCCAGGGGCTGAGGCTGGGGGTGGAGCTGCAGCCAGGCCATGATGAGGGCTGGCAGCTGGGCCTAGGGTGACCAGATGTCCCGACTTTATAGTGACAGTCCCAGTTTTGGGGCCTTTTCCTTATATAGGCTCCTATTACCCCCCACCCCCTGTTCCGATTTTTCACACTTGTCTGGTCACCCTAGCTGGGCCCCCAGCCAGGGGTGGAGCCACGCCTGGGGGCGGAGTCAGGTGCGGGGTTGGGAGGTGGGGCTGCGGCTGTAGGTGGGGCCAAAGCAGAGCTGGGGGTGGGGCGGGGCTGGATGGCACTCCCTCCCCACCCTCCATGGCGGCTGGCCCAGCCTGCTGCACCCCCCGGGGGACCACTTATACCTAAGGTGCTCTATAGATCTGAAACACTGTCACATGAAATAGTTGGCAGTTCCCCATTAAATTAACAAGGGGGCAGGACTGTTCTCTAAGCCCTAGCAGCTCCCTCTCCAGTTCAGGGCTGAGGGACATTGGCAGGACAGTTGGGGGAAACTCTCACCACCTCGGTTTTCATCGTCCCCATTCTGTGGATGGATAAACAGAGGAGTGCAGTGTCCAAAGCTGCCAATGGGACACGCCGGCCGAGCAGTACATTTGCTTAGGAAAATCAGGAGGACGTGCGAAGAATGGTTTGATTTAGTGAAGGATTCTGGCAGGACCCTGATGTTCCCTAGATGAAGTCCATTAAAAACAGCTCCAAACTCTCCTGGAAAGAACGACTTTGCTGGGCCGACTGGGGCTTGTGCCGATCTCTGCTCTCGCTAGGGATTGTCAGGGCCTCTAAGAACTTCAATCTCAGTTGAGGGATTACAGTTCTGACGCGCCTCTTTCCACAACCGCATCTGATCCCACAGGCGGAAGAGAGCAAGTTGGCCAAGCTGGCGGATTTAAGTGGCAGATATCTGGGAGCCGGCCTGAACAGGAGCGACAATCAACCTCAATTGTCCTTCAAACATCTGCTTTAGCGATGTGTCTCTAGACAGCCCCAGATAAAGAACACTGCCTAATCCATATTTTGGGGAAATCCTACAGATGGGATTAGCTATCCCCAGTTCCTCCTCGCTTTCATTTTGGCAGCGGCTCTCTCACTAATCAAAGCACAGAGCAGCAGAAGGGCCGTTTTCCAGGGATCTCAATGGTCTGCAAAGCTATCCCAGAGATTCATTCGGGATCAGGCTGTCCTCAACGGCCAGGTCTTGCTTTTGATTTACAGCTAATAGCTAGAAGTCCTCTATACAGTGGCAGGTACGTGGCTACTCACGCCAGTTATCCCAGGCTTGGCTACTGCAGAATGCACACACACACTTAGGCTGGTCATGCTTTCAGCAAAGCCGACAGGATAGGAATGCGGATTCAGCATCAGAAGGCATCTGGGTCTTTGCAAGGAGATAACAAGCATCTCTTCCATCAGCTGATTTTAAGATCTTTCCAACAGCAAGTATCAAAAAGGCTAATTTGGGGAGATATTTAAACAACAGACAGGACAGAAACTCTAGGGAAATCTTTATCCTGTGTCTGCAGGGATATGGACTGGAGAGTCTAGTAGGTCTGTGTTCCATCGTGTGAGCTAGAAAGATGGAAAACATAGGCCACTAGCCGAAGAAAGCACAGACCACCAACCAACCATTCTCTTCAGCAGTTAACATGCAGCCAAATGACACCCAAATCCATCAGTGCCCTTCGACAAAGGAACTCCGCGATACAATGGAAGTGGGACTGGAAGCCAGCATTTGGCGTTACATTATAATTACAAACAGCGTTTCGCTCGTGCACCCACAGCAACGCTTACTGTGCAATTACATGTCACTACATACAAATGACAGTGCAGTTACAGTTACTTTACCAATTACAGAGCAATTGCACCCACTATGCTAAGAGGTTTTCACCTGTAATTCAGGAAGCAAAGAAGGGGAGGGGAAGGGAAAGTTACTCTAATTGGCGAGGGTTTGAACAAACGTTGGGTTTTTAGGCCTGTAGTTTAAGCATAAATGCAAGGATTGGTGGCAAGCTTGCAGAGCACTGTAGAATCCTAAGGTAGCACATACCTGCATTTGTGTTACCACTGTGCTCCCAGCACATGGCTTGTGCAAGTATATCCTATGTACCTCACACTGTAAAAACTGCAATTTCCTGAAGAGGCGTCTGCATTTCTTATGGAGGCTAGCAGGTTTCCTTCAATCTTCAGGCCTTCTGCTAATAGAGCTGGGCTGATTACTTGTTGCAACTCATTTGAGAGTCGCTCACAAACCCATCCTGATTTCCTGACTAATCAATGTTTGCGATGTATTTGAGGCGGCATTTGGATGAACAATTTTCAGCCTATGAAGTGTTTGCAAACTCTTTCCTCTTTCTCGTGCATGGTGTGGGATTGGTCACGAGTCACATGGTAGTGGTTCCACTCCAGAAATGAACTGGGAGCCAGCGCTGCAAAGCTAACAGTGAAGCAAGCAGCTGTGTTCTGCACCAGCTGAAGCTTCTGAATGGCTTTCTAGGGCAGCACATTGCAGTCATCCAGTCTGGAGGCCACAAAAGCCAGGATAACTGGTGCTTTCCACAGCAAGAGATGGGCATGGTCACCTTCTAGCCCAACAGAGAGAACAGGGTACTTCCAGCCACCATTAAAAGTCAAGGAGTAGTTGAAGAGCCAGACAGATGCAACTCCACCATGTTGAGTATGTACCACCCATAGATGGCTCACCTCTGCCCTACCCTCCAGATGCTTCCCCTACCAATCAGCATTACCAGCGAGCCTCAGTCAACCATTCTCCGCCATGCCCGTAGCCTGGCCAGACACTGGGAAAGCAGACTGGCTGCATTGTCTGAGCCTGATGAGAGATGCGGGGCTGAGTTGGAGGCTCCAGGATGTTCTCTTAGAGGACAAGGCATCCACATTCCAAAACCCAAACACCATTACAGCATCAGCAGAGAGGCCGAGGATCTCGGACCAACTTTTCAGCGGCCAGGCCTTCCTTTGGCAGGTACAATTTGCACCTGCAAAAACATAGGTGCTGAAACTAGGGGTGCCGCTGCACCCCCTGGCTTGAAGTGGTTTCCATCATATACTGGGTTTACAGTTTGGTTCAATGGCTCTGAGCACCCCCACTCTACACATTGTTCCCGCACCCCTGCACAAAAGAGGCTGGCCTTGCAAGCCCAAGTCTTGGCTGGTAACACATCAAGCTACCCAATCACAGGTGCAAATCAGGCCATCAGAATGCAACTTGTGCCTATAGTTCCTTTGTGGGCAGGAAATCTGCTCACAAACCAGAAGGCATCTGCAAACTAGCTAAAAACATATCCTGAATGTGCAAGGAACCTGGATTCCCCATTTTCCCCCACCCCACCCCAGAAGTAACCCCTGCCACTCAGGGTTTGAGAAGCATATGTCTGAGGTGTGGTGGGGGAACAATGGTTTTCAGAGTTCTCAGACCATGAGCTCTGAAGTTCACTTAAATTTTTTCATACTGAAAGAGATTATTGACTGGAGAGAGACTACCTTTGAAGCCGCTATGGTCTATAGAGTAAATATGCATTTAGGCATCTTTTAAAAAGTAAAGTATTGATCAGGTAAGCTGCAACAGGTCTCCTGTAAGAACATAGCCCAGTGGCAAAGCCGTGTATTAGATATATATGATAGACAGTGGCACTTCACTTCCTTTAGTGCTGCTGCAATCAAGAGTGTGGTGCTGTATCTCCATCATGGAGAAGAAAAGTCTCTTGCAAAAAGGAACTGCTGTGCAGAAGCATGAAGCTGCTTTCCAAAGAGGGAAAAGCCCTGTTATAGACAACTGCTGCATTCCACCCCAGGCTGCATTTCAATGATAGACTAAAGGATGCCTCTATAATTCACTCTTGTAAGGCACTCGGATACTACAGCGATGCAGGCAGTGTAAGAACCAGACTGGAATGGAATGGAATAGAACAGAATGTGTGGGAATAGAATAGAATGTCTGATCCATGACATGGGTCCCTAAGTACTACTACCTTTATATAAATAATAATATTAAGGTAGTAGCACCTAGGGGCCCATGTCATGGATCAGAGCTCCATTGTGCTAGGTGCTGTACAAACACAGAACAACGAAAAAACCAGCCCTGCCCAAAGGAGTTTACAATTTAAGGCTCTGTCCACCTTCGAGACCTTATAGCAACACAGCTGTACTGATTCAGCTGCGCGGCTGTAAGATCTCTTGTGTAGCCGCTCTATGCCGACAGGCGAGAGCTCTCCCATCGACATAATTAAACCATCCCCAATGAGTGGCTGTAGCTATGTCAGCAGGAGAAGCTCACCTGCTGTGGAAACAAGGGTTAAAAGATTTGACTATAGGCCCCTCAGTTATGTCAAGACAGAGCAAAGTCAAGCTAACTGTGAAGTCTCATAATGCGAGACTTGGGAAATCAGACTCTGTGTCTGAAGTGGGTGGGGAAACAACACAGAGTACTATGTGACCTAGCCTTGAAGATAATAATGTTGTGAGAACAGAATCATAGAATCTCAGGGTTGGAAGGGACCTCAGGAGGTCATCTAGTTCAACCCCCTGCTCAAAGCAGGACCAACCCCAACTAAATCATCCCAGCCAGGGCTTTGTCAAGCCTGACCTTAA
Organism: Macrochelys suwanniensis; assembly: GCA_033296515.1. Taxonomy (NCBI): domain Eukaryota; kingdom Metazoa; phylum Chordata; order Testudines; family Chelydridae; genus Macrochelys; species Macrochelys suwanniensis. The sequence continues at coordinate 336,407,652 of CM065775.1, forward strand.
AAACCTGTAAGGAAGGAGATTCTACCACCTTCCTAGGTAACCCGTTCCAGTGCTTCCCCACCCTACTAGTGAAAAAGTTTTTCCTAATATCCAACCTAAACCTCCCGCTCTGCAACTTGAGACCATTACTCCTTGTTCTGTCATCTTCTCCCACCGAGAACAGTCTAGATCCAAGAAGTGAGACAGAAGTGAGAAAATACTGAAATGGGCAGGACATAACATAAATAAATTGCAGATGTTTTTCATTAATGCATTCCATGAAAGAGTATACATATTTGTGGCTTATTGTTTGTACTTTGAAGAAACTGAGGCAGAAATGCTCTCTGTCAGCTGTATTTCTTCCCTGGCAATTGCTTGAAATAAAGCTGTCTCTGATTTTGTTGCATTCCAACCTGAGAGTGAGGATTTATTTTTCTCCGACATAGCCTTGTGCACATTACCACTTATGCCGGCAAAATTTATGTCACTCAGGGGTGTGTTTATTTCCACATCCCTAAGCCACATAGGTTTTGCTGACATAAGTGGCAGTGTAGACATGGCCTCAGTTTCTCTCTCTCCCCCTTTCCCTTCTAGTGTCTCCCTAGCAAGGCTTACATACTGTATAGCACTTTGGGATCGTTCAGGGCATAAGCAGCTACATAGGTGTAAGATGTTTTCTTTTACTAAATATGAACAGTGATGTGATCATTATTTGGATGAGATTTTCAGTTATGCATGGTGGGGGTGGGGAAAGACCCCTACAATGGCCTATTTCTGATTGACTATTCTCAAACACGCACCAGCAGTCTAGGCGTTAAACCTGGCACGATGCTGAATGTTTCCTGACAGCTGCTGAGCACCCTCAACTCCCCTTCCAGGAAATGGCAAATGCAAGCACTCAGCACCTGTCAGGATTGAGTCCCAATGCCTCCCCCAAAGCCATAACCGGGAGAGATTCTCCACTGAATAACAATTACTATAATTATTATTTTGTTATACAGACAAAATTATAATTTGGGCTGCAAAGTGCTATCATGACAACGGGACTATATAAATTAAACAACAACACTGCTTTGCATTCATATAAACACCTTCACCCAATGATCTCAGAGCTGTTAAAAAACATTAATTAAACCTCACAACGGCGCTGGGAAGTTAGCTTAAGGACTGCTATGTACGTGCTCTTGCCTTTTTAACTGATACAAGCAAAACAGCTCAGCTGTGTGTCAAAGGCCCTATATTTCAAACAGGGAAAGAGAGTTCCCTTTAGTTCAAGTGCTGTGCTTTTGGGACAGGAAGAACTGAGTTCTCTCTGGCCTAAGCATCCGACTGAAGATGAATTTAAAGAACCCTAGTTAGCACTCTAGAAAAACAACCACCGCTAAACTGTGGAAAGAAAAACTCCCATTTACTACCTCTGTCTCTCCAGAGATCAGTTGTTGAGACACTCCGAGCGTTCCAGTCAGTGCAGCATAAATTCACTCAAGCCATTAAGCCCAAACTCCTACCGCATCTGAAAGCGGGACTGTACTGTGGAAAGCCGCGGCAGCTCGTTTTAAGCAGTAATGCCATAACGATTACATGCTTGTGTTTCCTGGCTCAGGCTCTTGACCAATAGCCCTGATCCACTGGCAAGTGACGGGTCATTCCCTCATTAGTAGGAATACATTTCATTATCCCTTCTGCTCTCTCTCGGACTCCCCCGCTCTCTCGCCATACCCGAGTGTGCGTCTGGATAATGTCACTTGTGTGCCGGATAAATCAGCTGAACAAATCCTATTATATTTTGGAACACTGACAGCGACATGGTAATGACATTGAAACAGGGAAAACACTGTGTCGCTCCTACTGCTCTCATGTCACCCACATGGTCTAGCTGCCATGCCAACTTCATTACTGTACTAAAATGACAGAGGTCTCGGCTTCTCCCACCAGAGCTACCATTTTTGGGATGTACACGGGCACATCCGTGTTATAGATGGTCTGTCTAGCCTCTCCCATCTTTAAAGCGTTACTAACACGCCTACCTACACCGTACCTGTACCACTGTGGGAGACAGGTCACTGACTCGCTAACAGAACCTAGATTTAAACAGCGGGGGTGCTGGTGAAACCAGAAAGAAACTGGGTGATGCAGATGGCCCTGTTATATAAATTGCACACACACCGCAGGAGCTAGGACTAGAACCCTGGTTTTTCAGCTCCAGACAGCACAGCAGTCTAACACTGGAACCAAAGGAAAACTTCTGGTGATGGTGGGATTAGATCCCTTCATGCTCGCTGGGTGGCTAGCCATGGACTTTGATGTCACTCACACACAAGCCAGTATGTTATATAGCATGTGCCTGATGAAGGGTCATCCAGACTTGCTACATCTCATAGGCTGAAATATCAAGAGTCTCTCTCTTTAGCAAAAAGAGTGCAGCCTTGCAGGTCATTCTTGGCATTTGTCTAAGTAAGGGAGAGGTAGCCAGTGGGAAAGGAGACTGTCCGTGTGGCTTATGCACTAGATTAAGACACTCCATAGCTCTGGGTTCAACTCCCAGCTGTACCACAAGCTTCCTTTGTGACGTTGGGCAAGTTACTCAGCCTCTCTGCGCCTCAGTTCCCAATCTGTAAAATGGGACCAATGATTCTGATTTGTCTATTTACGGTGTAAACTCTTTGGGATAGAAACAAACAGTCTCTTACCATGTGCACAGATACGGTCTCTTACCATATGCACCAAGTACAGCTCCAGGTTCTCCTTCAATAGTAAGAACAATGAGTGAGTTGCCGTGCTGCTTTGGGGAGATTTGCTTTCTAGGAAGTCCTGTGCCGGGTGCAATCTCATAGGACGCACCAGGAGCATTGAAACAAAGTAAATGCTTTTTTAAGTGCATTGCCAGACTTTAGCGCACTAGCTGGTTCTTTAAATATTAGAGTCGAAATCCGGCCCTGACTTACACCCTACTCAACTCTCCTGGAGTCCGGGAAGTGACAGGGGGTGTAAGTCAGTGCACGACAAGGTCCAGAGGGCAAAGCTAAATTCAAAATGTACCCTTGACCCCCTTCCACAACAGAAGGGATATTGTGCGGCTCCAGGCCCGGGGCCAGTGGTGCTTTAAATAGCATCAGGCTTGTGGGGATAGAACCTTTGCTTCTGGTTCTTGTAGGACTCTTGGATTCTGCTGCTTTTTTTTAAAAAGCGGTTACGTAACTATCCCCTCGGGCTGGCAAACTTGCCAGGCGACCGCGCAGTGAGGCCATGCGAGGTCAGGCCTGGTAAGTAGCTGTTCACCTGGCATGTAAACAAGCGCAAGGCAATCATATGGAGCCCACAGAAAACCTTAGGCTAGGCACAATAGAGCCGCTGGGTCCCTGGCAGCCGAAGCGGCTAAAATCAGCTCCCAAACAACAAATCTAATCCGTTACGAGACATACGGCAAAGAGCAGCCTGCAGCGGCTGAGACAAACTCAGCAAAGCGCTTCTCCACTCAGGCAGCCAGGGCGGGGCTGCTGCCCAGCGCACCTGCAAGAGACCCTGTCCCTGGGGCGGCGAGCACATCACACCAAACGCAGCGCGAGCGGGGCCTGCAGAGTGGGGGGCGATGTGGGGGAGGGAGTGAAGAGACTCTGCCTGAAACATCCCAGACACAACAGCACTCGTCAGCAGCCTCGGGCCCCGTTCCACCGTCAATGGACATTCTGTGTGAGCAGGGTCAACACACAAGTGAGAAGCCAAGAGAGAACGGCACAGAGCGCAGGGTTATGGCAGCCAGCCATTTAAAGGGCCTGAAATCTTATAGATTTTTAAAGAAAATATATTTTAAAAAGGGGGTTGGTCTGCAGCTTTATTTTATTTATTTTTCTTTAAAAGAAATTTTTGCGGGGGAGGGAAGGGGAGAGGAGAGGACCGGAAGGAATTTACTTCCAAGGGATATTTGTTTTGCAATGTTACAGGCAGCCAAACTGAACTAGTGGAGGATTATTATTGGCGTTACCATAGCGTGTACTCTCTGTAACAAGGACTTCTTTCTGCTGTGGATCATACTTGATGCTGCTAATAAATAACAGGTCTAGGTCATTAGGCCCTGATTCAGCAATGCACTGAAGCACGTGCTTTGACTTGAGTCGGGGCGTACGTGCTTTGCTGCAGTGTGGCTTTATAAAACCGCTTTTCAGCCAGGACTCTCAAAGCACTTTACAGGGCAGTTATCGAGTAAAAACTATGCAAATGAAATGTCACAGTATGGTATGGGTGTGTCCATGCAAATACCAGACTTCAGCCTTTGAGCATGCCCAGTGTGAATGGGATGATTAATGTGTGAATAACGCACAAGGCGTTATTTCTGGGCCTGTTACCTTTCAACCTGCTGTACTGGCTGAGAAGGAGTCAGGCTAAGAGGAGTGCCTTATATGGTTAACCAAAGTGTTGTGTCCTCTCACCTGAGAGACCGGACTCCTGAGCGCTTCTTAAACATTACAAAGGCTTTGCCCAAGGTCACAAAGGTCATCAGCAGGAGAGCTAGGACAAACCCAGTTCTCATATACTCAGCTCCACTGGGCCCTGGCTGTCCAATCTATAATACTCCATGTGTTCAGTGCATAGGCGCTGACTTCTGGTGGCGCCAGTGGGGGCTGACACCCGGCGTCAGGGGCGGGGCCCCGCCCTCGACGCCGGGTGACGTTGCGGGGACCCGCCCCCGACGCCGGGTGACATTGCGGGGCCCCGCCCCCAACGCTGGGTGACATTGCGGGGCCCCGCCCCCGACGCAACGTCACCCGGCATCGGGGGCGGGGCCCCGCAACGTCTCCCGGTGCTGAGGTAAGTTTGCCGCGGGTCCCGGGGCTGGCGGGGAGCTGGGCGCGGGGGGGCTGGTGGGGAGCTGCCGGTGGCTGCTCTGCACCCACCAATTTTTCCCCGTGGGTGCTCCAGCCCCGGAGCACCCATGGAGTCAGTGCCTATGGTTCAGTGCACTGTACATACATCAGCTAATTAACCCGCATGGCTGCTTCAGTGGAGGGGTTAAGAATTGCTGGCCACGTTTTACAGAGGAGGACGCTAAGGCAGAAAGAGGTAAAGTTCCTTGCCCGAGGTCACACAGTGAGTCAGTGACAGAGCTGGAAGCTGAACTCAGCAGCTCTAGTCATCCAGCCCTGTCCTCGTTCTACCAGAGCGCAGAGATAATACATGTAGCTCTTACGTAGCATGTTTCACCTAGAGACTCAATCTGCTTTACAAAGCCGGTAAAGGTCAGACGGGGGAGCCAAAGCACAGAGACGGGAAAGAACTTGTCCCAGGTCCCTCAGCAAGGGGAAGGGCAGAGTCAGGAAGAGTGTCCAGGACACCAGAGTGACCGTCCACTGCCCTACCCACTGGACCACACTGCCTCTCTGTGATTGACAGCTCTATCTGCTCCCAGAGTCAATATCAACTGAGAACCACCCCCAACCCTGGTCTCGTTTCCTAGGCTGAAGAAGTGCTCTCCACTACCCACAATGTCTACTGGGACTGATTATATAAGCGTAGAGCCTGAAATAATCAGACTAGTTGCCTCCTCTCACCCTCTGGAGATAGTCTGGTGAAGAGAAGACTGGGTGCGGGGGACATGATAAACAGTTTTCAAGCACATAAAAGGAGGAGGGAGAAAAATTGTTCTCTTTAACCTCCGAGGATGGGACAAGACGCAATGGGCTTAAATTGCAGCAAGGGAGGTTTAGGTTGGACATTAGTCAAAAACTTCCTAGCTGTCAGGGTGGTTAAGCACTGGAATAAATTGCCTAGGGAGGTTGTGGAATCTCCATCATTAGAGATTTTTAAGAGCAGGTTAAACAAACACCTGTCAGGGGTGGTCTAGATAATACTTAGTCCTGCCATGAGTGCAGGGGACTGGACTAGAAGACCTCTCGAGGTCCCTTCCAATCCTACACTTCAATGATTTTATCTACAGTGAACTTTGCCTGCACAAGGCATTATTTCTGGGCCTGTTACCTTTCAACCTGCTCTACTGGGTAAATCTGAGAGTCCTTGTCTTGCCAGTAACTTTAGAGGAGGGAGCTATAAATGAACCACTCTTTGGAAAAATTTTAAACATCTAAATGTTATTAAACCCCTATTAGACTCTTTGCCATTCCGGATAGCAGATCTCCCCGGTCTGAGGGTAGAAACAGAAACTTTCAACTTTGGAAACAGTCTCTGCTTATGTTTGCTTTGCTGAGGGTTTATAGATTCATAGATTCCAAGGACAAAATGGCTAAGTGTGATCATCTAGTCTGACCTCCATAGAACTGCCACAAAACAATTCTTAGAGAAGATCTTTTAGAAAAACATCCAATCTTGATTTTAAAATGGTAAGTGATGGAGAATCCACCACGACCTTTGGCAAATTGTTCCAAAGGTTAACTACACTCACAGTTAAAAATGTATGCCATATTTCCAGTCTGAATTGGTCTAGTTTCAACATCCAGCCATTGGATCATGTTATACCTCTCTATCCTATATTGAAGAGACCGTTATTAAGTATTTGTTACCCAGGCAGATATAGACTAATAACATCACCCTTTAACTGTCTCTTTGTGAAGCTAAATACAGTGAGCTCCTTGAGTCTATCACTATAAGGCAAGTTTTCTAACCCTTTAATCATTCTCATGGCTCTTCTTTGAACCCTCTCCAATTTATCAACATCCTTCTTGAATTGTTGACACCAGAACTGGACACAGTGTTCCAGCAGTGGTCACATCAGTGCCAAATATAAAGGTAAAATAACCTCTCTACTCCTGCTCGAGAGTCCCCTACCGGTAATCTATGTGGGTTTAGGAAAACTGAAAAGGGTAAGAACTATACGTAATGGAATGAAGCAGAAGGAAAATTTAAAGGAGGATAGGAGGAATACTTCCCAACAGTGGGAACATGGAAGAGTCCCTAAAGCTATAGCTTCGTAACTATTGCCCTGGTCACAGCCTCAGCAGACACTGAACCTGAGACCTCTGGATCTAAAACACATAAGCCTCTACAGGTTGAGCTAAAAAGAGCAGCTTTATTAGTTCAGAAGCACCAATGGACTCAAACTGCTATACATGGCCTGTCCACTAGAGAGAGACAAAGAGCTCCAGCATGCTAGTGCAGCTTACATCTGCACTGGGGGATTTACCGAAAATATTCCCACTGGCGAGTGCAGTTACATGAATTAGTCCCACGGACACGGATAGGCTATTCCTATCAGGAACTACTCAGAGTGAGAAAATCCTCCACTCATACCGACATGAGTGCAAGGATCATACGTGCAAAAATGCAGAGGCCAGAACCCCTTACTGAACGTGTCCTGCACTGATCCAGTTGTCGTCCTTGCGTGATCCTTGCATACACTGATAGTACAACGCCATGCATTGGAGGTCCTTGCATACAGTGATAGTACAACGCCATGCATTGGAGGTCCCACCTCCTTAATTCAAAAGCAACTATCCATCCATTTTTCAAAGAGAAACACGTATTTTCCTATGCACTGAATAAAAGTTTTAGCTGTATAATAATCCACCACCACTCCCCTACTGTTCCTGGAGACTGAAAAGGGGAAAGCTAAGGTGAGAGGCCACACAAGGCTTTGCTTTTGGTGCTGCTTTTCTCTTTGCATCTGGACATGCTGGCACTTCCTACCACACCTCCACCCATCTCTATAGAGGAGTCTATTTTGCAGACAGAATGCTCCGGGTGGGGATTCCTGGGAACAATTGACTAGTAAGTGGAGGTCTTGTCCAGTAGCCAGTGCACGGGATAGATTCAGGAGACCAGAGTTCTAGTCTCAGCTGCGCATTGACCTACCCCATGATCTTGGCCAAATCATGTTTCTCTCTGTTTCAATTTCTCCATCTGTAAAATGGGGATCCTGATACTTTCCTTCCCTGGTAAAGTACATTGAAATCTTTGGATGAAAAAATTGGCATAAGAACTTGGTATTATTATTGCGAGGGCCGGTGTTTGTTCTCCCAACAAAAGCAGAAATCCACATCCAAATCTGAAAGGGAAGTGGGGAGATGAATAGTAACAGACTAACATTCGCAGCCACTTGCTCATCACATTTGCATGGCACATGAACCTTCAGGACAACAGCAAGCATAGAACTTAATTGCTCCTATATTAAGTACAGCCTTACTAGGTCAGACCAAAGGTTCACCTAGCCCAGTATCCTGTCTTCCGACAGTAGCCAATGCCAGGTGCCCCAGAGGGAATGAACAGAACAGGTAATCATCAAGTGATCCATCCTCTCTTGCCCAGTCCCAGCTTCTGGCAAACAGAGGCTAGGGACACCATTCCTGCCCATCCTGGCTAATAGCCATTGATGGACCTATCCTCCATGAATTTATCTAGTTCTTTTTTGAACCCTTTTATAGTCTTGGCCTTCACAACATCCTCTGGCAAGGAGTTCCACAGGTTGACTGTGCATTGTGTGAAGAAATACTTCCTTTTGTTTGTTTTAAACCTACTGCGTATTAATTTCATTTGGTGGCCCCTAGTTCTTGTGTTAGGAGTACGAGCACAGACCCCCTACTGCTTGAGCTACAAGAGCCTCTGCCTGTAGTCTATGACACACCATTAAGCAGTTTTGGTTCTTGCCCACAGGACAGTGGTGCACCCATCAGTCACCATGTTATGACATTTTGCACTTACACAGCATGTCATCATCAATGTAGCGAGGGTAAAGTGACTTGCCCAAGCTCACATAAGATTAGTGGGAGAGTTGAGAATATACCCAGGAGTCCTGGCTACCATTCCCCTGCTGAAACTACATGGCAACTCTGCCTCCCTGTGACTCACACTTTGATCCCTACCCTCAAAACAAGAGGCTATCTTATACTCCCAGTCAAGCCACTCATCAGGAAATAACTTCAAAGCCCCCCCAGGTATACCCCAAAAGCCCCACTATACTACGGTGTTGGGCAATTATTGCCCAATCCTTTGAGAGCTTCTGAGCTCAGAAAGGTTTTTTTTCCTAGCTACAGGGCTGCCACAAAAAACAAGAAGAGATTGAATACAGTAATTTAGACAGTCAAACTCCATTTCCTGCCAAAAGACAAACGAAAATACACACACAAGGCAGCAGTCAGGTGGTGGCTGGGGGCTGGCGCTTGATTATCTTGGACAGATATTTCACTAGAGTATCCTGGCGGCAGCGGCTAAGGTGACACCTTTTCATTTAAGGCACTCGGCTTTGTTATGCTGCAGTTCATCAAGCGGGCGGTTGTGAAAAAGAAGAATCCAATCAGACAGATGAAAAGACCTGGCTGCCAGGATGAGCGGCTGAGCTTATTCCTTCGCTCTCTAGAATAGCAAGGGTCAATGGAGAAAACCTTCCGTATCACCACCCGAGACACCGTGGTTGGGTTTCAATCCCCACCCAACACCCAGTCAAGTCATCTGCTCCCTTCCCCTGGGGTCTCCAAAGCCAGTGCTATCTTCTGGGAGATGCCTGCTACAACCCCATCCAGCTCTGTTGTTTCAGGGTAACAGACCACCTGGCTGATCCCAGCAGCAATGGGCTGTAGAAGGCTCCACTGGGCCCTGAAGATGTACCGCAGATTGGAGAGTGGACTCCAACTAGCACACTGCTCTGGGAAGTATCCTCTCTTTGGGGAGGCTTCCCCAGGAAGTGTTGGAGGAGGCTCACTAGAAGACTCCCCCCTGCCCCCCCAGAAAATTGATCCTTGGGAGCAATAATGTTGATGGGCTTCAGCCAGTGGGAGAGAAGGAAAGACAAATAAACGGGCAGGGGAGAGGGATCCTGAAGGGCATCCCCTAAAATAAGTTAAGGATTTTTAATATAGATAAAAGCAACACCACAGAGTAGCCCAAGGTGCCTGCATTTCCCAGGTGGGAGAAGGCACCTGGCTTTTAAGTCTTGTGAAGGATAGTCCAGCGGTTAGGGCATAAGTCTGGGACTCAGGATTCCTGGGTTGAATTCTCTCCTCTACCACAGGCTTCCTATGTGACCTTGGGTAAGTCACTTAGTCTCTCTGTGCCTCAGTGCCCATCTGTACAACGGGGATAAAAAGCACTGGGGACTTGGCAGGTTAAATGCTTTTAAAGATTGGAGGGGCTCACATACGACAGCGATGGGGGTCCTATAAGTACCTGAGATGGAGAGATAAGCAATGCACCTGAAACCTGTGGAAATCCATCATACCCAAACCAGGGGGGCTTGAGGCCATGGCCCACTCTACTTGTAAAAGTGGAATGGCTATGCCCTCCTCCCCATTTTTACCAGCTGTAAGGGCAAGCAACGGGGGGATGGGGGGGAGAGGAGCGAGTGGGGGGGCAGGGTCTTGGGGGGGAAGAGGTGGCACGGGAGGGGGTCTTCGGGAAAGAGGAAGTGCGAGGGGGGCAAGCAGTGTGAGGATGGGATCTCGGGGAGAAGGGTCTGTGCAGGGAAGGGGGGCATGGTTTGGGCTCCTGTGGGTCCCCCCCCCACATTTTTAGGGTGCTTCCGCCGCTCCTGGCCCAAACACTCACCATGTGTCCGTTATTATGTTGGGTTATCCGAACATGAGCAATTATAGTCACAGACTTGCATGCCTCCTATAGTTTCTATCAGAGAAGAAGAGATTCTTCTTCACTTCCTGTCCTAAACTCCTTATTAGTAGATCTAGTCTCTCTCTCTCTCTCTGCCCCAACCCTTATATAATTAAATTTCATGAAACTTTTTGAAAGTTCAAAGTTGTTTCCATGTCACATGGTTTAAAAAGCAGACCTACTTGTGGTGTTTTAAAAAAATGCATTTCCCCCCCATTCCAAAAAAAATTGTATCGAAACAGCTACTGAAATGGTAGGATCTCCAACCTCCTACCAAACTTCACTATAAATGGAAAATTTCAGTAATCATTTCGATAAACATTTAGATTTAAAAAGCAACAAAAAACTGTGAAGAATGAAACATTTAAAAAAAGAGAGACGAGGTCGGGGAGGGGAATATATTTTATTGGACCAATTTATGTTGGTGAAAGAGACAAGCTTTGAGGCTACACAGAGCTCTTCTTCAGCTCTGGGAAAGGGACTCCGAATGTCATCGCTCAGTACAAGGGTGTAACCGATCAGGAGTTGACACAGTTCCCAAGAGACTGTTCAAGGTGAAGTGGGCAGTTAACACGCCTACAGTCGTAGGGCAAAGGAGGGTTAGCGGAGTGGGTTACAGATAGCGATCGGTGATGTGATTGCTGAGCATTGTGGGATCAAATGCATTATTCAAACGTAAGCTATTCTTATCTCATATGTACACAGTGCTGACGGAATAGGGGGATGCTGCAGCGTTACCTGGAACCGATCACCCAAGTGAATAATGCCTCTTTGAAAAGCCATAAAAAATGACCAATTTTCCCTGATTTATGCTGCAGATTAGTAACTACTGCCTTCTGCCCTTAAAAGGGAAGGAACGGGCACCATCTTTCATTCATCCATTTATCTACTGTTCTTCATTCTTCCCTTTCTGAAAACTTTACTTGATGGGTAAGTTTGTGCTGCCCAAAACCCCTGCTCTTGGTTACTTTACTCCCCGTTACACACACACACACACACACACACACACACACACACACACACACACACACACACACACACACACACACACACACACACACACACACACACACACACACACACACACACACAGAGAGCGAGACAGACCCAGCCTCTTCTGCCCAAGAGATGAGCATGAGGCTCGGTGCACTCAGGCCGGCTGAGTCACCAACTCAACAGCTCACTTCGCTTGCTGCCAGCAGTCACAGCTGCCGCTCTGGCTCAGCAGCAAGGCGCTCGGACTGGCCTGAGCAGTCAAGCGCAGCGCACTCCTCCCCGTCTCCTCGGTAATTATTCGTGGGCACGCTGCAGTCCGTCAGCGCCGCGTGCCAGGGTGGCTCACCGATAAGACTCTACGAACTTGGTCGTGGCCGCGAACAAACATTGCACGGGGAAGGAAAGGGAAGCAGCCACAAAGCCGGGGGAGGACTCGGATTTTCTGTTAACTGCTTGCTGCCCTATTAGAAAAACATGGGGCCAGGAGTAGCCGTACCTTGTGCTCCGGCTCACGGCAACGTATCTACAGCGTGGGGGGCCATTGCTGTAGGGCTTAGGAACGAACTCCTCGTTTACTACCGGAGAGCCAAAAAAATCAAGACCTGCGCCTGACCACGTCTCTTAAAAGCCCACCCAGCTCCTCCTAATCTCTGTCCGCCTCGCTGGAGCATTCCCAGAGCTTCTCACCATCCACCCCGTCGGCCAGCCTAGGGATTTCAGTTTCTGATGGTGAGGCAGCGGTGTAGCTCGCCACCCTTCGATTCCCATTGTGCTGACAGGCAAAGCCACTCTGTGGATACATTTTACACACCTGCAACCGTGCAGCCATGCTGGTGGATGGCTGACAAGGGCTGTAACTGGGGCAAGTCACCAATGGAGAGAAGGCCCTAGAGAGACGTCTAGCCCAGACATCTCTGCAGCCGCCTCCACTTAGTGGAAGGCTTCACTTCCCAGGCTTAGGGGCTGGGTTCTGCCAGCTGTATTTAAGTTGAGGAGTTTAGTCCCTTTCCCTGGGGCAGCCCATTGAAATCAACAGGGCTGCTTACAGAGCAAAGTGCTTCCCAACTTAAGGGTTCAGAATCTAATAATACTGAATCGTGCCTTTCATTCGGGGCTCTCTAAGCACTCTCTCATGCTGGGGACGCCTCATCTCCACTGTACAGACGTAGAGACTGAGGCACAATAATGCTTTGGCAGCATTCCCTGCCCGGGTTACAGAGCAAAGCTGGGAAAGGAACAGAGTCCCAGTCCCCTGCTTCGACCACTAGGCCATGCTCTCCCTCCAACTCTTTGCTCACATTCTCCTATGCCATGTAATAGTTGTTTTCTTCGAGGACTCATTATAGGGACCCAGGGAGCGAATGGTCCCTTTTATGGCTTATCAATGCCACTGAAACGATGGGGTTGGTGAGGTCCGGCGTTTTGTTTCAGAGTTCCAAACTCCCAGCACAACTTGCTGCAGGAGTAAGTCTACAGGCAGCACATACCCCCGTGTGGGGAGGTTTAGCGGCCCAACCAAGTAACCCCAGCAGAAAAGTACTCCGCTTCAACCTAAAGGCAGCTCTTTGAAACTGCAGCGCGGCTGAAAAAAAATCAAACCCAGGGGTACCTCCGGGCTTGATCCTTCTCCCACTGGAGTCAATGGGAGGTTTGCTTTTGGCTCCAATGGGCAGAAGGAATCCGATTCAAAGAGAGGGCCTGATTCTCGTGTACACCAAGGCCTCTTTCTACCAGGAGCAGAGATGGAATTTTTGCCCACTTTCAGGCCCCTTTACGCTGCCGGTTTCCTAAGCATACAGGGAAACCACCCACAGAAACTAAGTCGGACTAAACGTCTCTGCCAATCAACCAAATGGGGATTCCCTGGCAGAGAGCGGAGAGGGCACCATGCAAATCAAAGAGGAGGCATTCCAAGCCTGCCATGTGATTGGGGGGCATTCCACAGGGCGTAGTTTGTAATGAAAGAGGTGCCGGAGCTCAAGCAATTAGGCGCAGGGGCTCAAGCACTGATTTTTACCTTAGTAACTGATACAGGAAGCCCAGAGGTGCCGGGGCTAGGAACTGCCTGCCAAGCCGAGAGGTGCCGGGGCTCAAGCACGCAAGCCCAGACACAAATGAAGCGCTCACGTTCCAACTCTGCCATTCGACTGGGGGGGGGGGGGCAGTGGAAGCACTCTGTTTTCCATTCTCCCTTTGCTCAGACTTGAACTCGCCTTTCACTTGACGGAGCTAATTAAGACGGAGAAACCAAGGCACCACGCTCTAGGACACGCAGCCCAGATGCAGTGCACGCTGTACTGCTGATTTCGGTACAGCACATCAAAGGCTGCAATGCACCGCCTGGGTTGAGGCAGATCCCAACAAGTGAAGCCTACACGATCAGGCAACACAAGGATGCTTTGGCTTATTTGCAGAATAAACCCAAGCACCTCGCCTCCCCGAATCTTCCCCTTGAATCTTGTAGTATTTAGCTCTGATCTTCAAGCTATTCCCTTATTTGTTGGTGCACAGACATCCCAGAATTGGCTCTGCGTGGGGAATCGGGGACTTCAGTGGGTTAATGTCCCCTGTTCCAGACCCTTAAAAAAAAATCAAGCCATATCTTCACAAATCTCACTGTGCAAATTAGTTTAGACTCTGCCTCAAATTAAGATTGTTGGGGTAAAATTCCACCCATAGGCAGAGGTGCCACCTTAAGGGGTCAGGGTTTCAGTAGTGCATAGGACTTGTGCTGGTCCTCTGGATGGAGGTGGAATTTCATCCCTAATTAATTATTTTCTGGAATAATAGCTAAGTAAATAGGCTGATTCCCTCAGAATCTCTCAAAGCACCTTACACAAATTCTTTAACAATCACAGCACTCCTGTGATGTAAGAAAGCATTATGCTCCCCAATTCACAGATGGGGAAACTGAGGCACAAAGAGGTCACATGGTGAGTTGGTAGCAGAACCTGGCATGGAATCTAGCAGCCTCAGCTCCTAGTTCTCTGGTCTACTTAGTAGGCCACACCGTCCTGGTACAAAACAGCCACGTGAAGTAGCTCTAGGGTGACCAGATGTCCCGATTTTATAGGGACAGTCCCGATTTTTGGGTCTTTTTCTTATATGGGCTCCTATTACCCCCCACCCCCTGTCTCGATTTTTCACATTTCCTGTCTGGTCACCCTAAGTAGCTCAGCGTGGCTGGTTATATACGTGACTTACCGCACTGCTACAGGGAATGTCCTTGACTTTGAGCCAGGCCAGATCTAAGGTCCCCTCTCCCCTGTAGCAGGACTGAAGCCTTTCTTTGATGCGGTCGTTGATCTTTTTCAGGATGAAGATGCACAGAGCAGACTCATCCAAGGACTTCATTTTCCTCTTCTGCCCCTTAGAGAAGACTGTGAAGAGGACATCGTCATCCGGGCTGACAGCCAAGGACCTGGCCAAGATGGCACCTGCCTTGGATAAATAGGCTGCTTGGAGGAGCCGGTACTCCACCCCATTCTTCTCGCAGCCAATGGGCACCTCAACGTAGGAGTTGAAGGCTGTGTCCTCCTTGCAGAGCCGGACCAGCTTGGAGGTGTAGACCTGCTCCTTGGTGGTGGAGCCAGGCGGGGAGATCATCTCGGGCTGCAGGGTCAGAAAGTAGACAAAGTTGCCGCTGCTGAAGCCGTAGATGTAGTAGATGTCGAAGTCAGGGATGATGGTGAACGTGTCCGAGGGGATCTTGATCATGGAGGCCACGAACTCATCGTGAAAGACGTAGGCGAACATCCCGTCCGCCTCGGAGTTCTTGGTGAGCTTCCTGCTGGAGATGGTGGGGAAATATTCGGGCTTGCCGTCCACGGCAGTGGCGATGAACAGTTTGTCATCCATGTTGCTGTAAGAAACAATGACTCCAAAAACAGAGCCACTCTCGTTTACCCCTGAGAGGTAATGCTCCTTCTTATGGAAGGGTTCTCCCAGTTTGAAAAGGTCCTCCAGCCTCAACAGCTTGCAGATCCCCTGGTAAAGGCTCCCACAGGCGATCAACCTGTTCTCCTTGTAGTCGATCAGTAGCATCTTGTTGATATTGTTAGTGAGAGTCAAGGGTTCGTTGCAAGTCTGAACTATCCTGGGAGGATAGCACTTTGGGTTATCCTCATCTGGACCAGTCTGGTGGGTCACCAGAACTTTTAGGTCATTGGAGAGTTTGTAGATCCTGTTGACGGCCCCCAAGTAAATGTGCCCAGTATTTTCATCAACCACCAAGTGGTTAAAAGTCCCCTCTGCCTGCTCTCCAGGGAAAGTGGCAAAGGGCCTCTTTGGATGAGGCGGCTGTTGCCTAGCGAGGGATGACATCATGGTAGATAGGAGCAGGTGGGAAATCAGGCAAGTCCATTTCCACATGGCTGCCGACATGGTTAGAAAGTTTTGTATTCCCAAGGGAGTGAGGATGTGGAGCGGCAAGCGTTTTCAAAGTCCCTTAGCGGATTTTGTCCTACAAGCAAAGGGAGAGGAAAACAAAAGTATATTACTATGGAGTATTTTCCCCCCTCCCTCCTTCAGAACATGCCATCCTCAGAGCATATTTAATTGCTAATCCCCCCTTTCTCATCTCTGATCTTGCTGTATAAAACCAACACAAAGGAACCCTCCTGGAAAGAAAAGACTGGCAGAAATCTCATGCCAGATTAATAACCAGCCACACACACACCATAACACAACAGAGAAATGCATTGGAAGCAAGCATCATGTAAATGGTTAATGGCCACAGATATTGACTAGTATTTGCATTACGAAGCCCTGGCTTTGATGGGAGCCCCATTGTGTTAGGCACTATACAGGCATATAGTTCCTGTACCTGAGTTTACAATCCAAACAGACAAGACAGAATGAATTATGATCCCCTTTTTACAGATGGGAAACTTGAGTAGAAGAGAGATTCAGTGATTTACCCAGGAATGGGTGGCAGAGATAGGAATTAAACCCAGATCTTCTGTAGCCAAGCTCAGTGCCTTAACCACCCTTTATCTCTGATAGAGAGTCACCTCTTACCTAGAAGTAACTAATAGAGAGTCAGTGTCCCTCCCTCCCTCCCTCTTCTCCTGGTGCTGTTCCACTTTGTATAAATTAAATATTCATAGGACCAGAGAGGAGAGAGCCAGAAAGAGACACTGACTCTTTAGCCTAGTGGTTTGGGCCCTGACCTGAGAGGTGGGACACCTAGGTTTAGGTCTCTGTTCCAAATCAGATAGAGCAGGAACTTTTTTTTCTGCATCAGAATGAAACCAAAATTTTGAAACCTTGAAATCTTTCATGAAACAAAACTGTTTTCTGTTCAGCCCCAGTGGGAAACCAACCCTTTCCGTTTCACCCCTGTGAGCTGCAGTTTTTAGTGCAGCCAAAGATGATACATATACTGGCACGCCGTGTCCTTCTAGGCCAGGGATCGGCAACGGGCAGCAGTGGGAAGCGGTGCGGGCCGAGGGGTGTACTGGCCACCGCTTCCTGCAGCCCCCATTGGCCTGGAGCAGCGAACCGCGGTCAGTGGGAGCTGCGACCGGCCAAACCTGCGGACATGGCAGGTAAACAAACCGGCCCGGCCCGCCAGGGGACTTACCCTGGCGGGCTGTGGGCCAAACATTGCCGATCTCCGTTCTAGCCTGTCTACACTATGCAAGTAACGGGGTTTCCCAACACCGCTGTCCCGCATCATTGTAAACGCTGAATGGTGCTTTAACTGTGTAGGTTTAAAGAGACAGCTGCACATTGGCATACGTTTTAAACATACAGCTAAGTTCCCCTCTTTGCCCGGAGACAGAACCCAACTTTAGCCGTGTTTGGCGCCAGCTCCATTGTTACTGGGTTCTCTGGCATAGCTGAATTTGTATGGTAGCCAGGACCTGTGAAACCGCACCTCCTTCTCTTCATAGCTGCTTATTTAACCAAAGCCAGTTCAGCTCCTTTGAGTCCTGCAGAGCTCATGCAGCTACTGGAGATCAAGTGCGATTCCATGCTGGCTCATGCATCACATGCAGAACTTTCAGCTAAGTGCAAAAGCCTTATTCCGGGCAACCATTAGAGCAGGCTCCAAATCAAAGACAGTCACAAACCACACGCCCCTGAACATTAGGCTGTTCAAAGCCTGGGTCAGCCTTCCACAAAATGCCCCTTCTCTCTGTATAAGGAGCAGAAGCAAAACTCCTTTCGAACCCATCTCAAGGGACAAGGCTCTGCCACCCCTACTCATGCTGAGTTATTCCACTGATATAACTGGAGTTAATTGCGAAACGAGGGGTGGTGAGATCTGGTGCTAAGGATTGCAAGTGGCAAGGTGAACACAGCAGGACTTTCAGATGCCAGAGAGTCGAAGCTGCGGCTAAGGCCGTTAGAACCACTGGGCTAGATCCACATCTAGTGTGACTCCACTAACGTCAGTGGCGCTACAAAGATTTACATCCGCTGAGGGTCTAGCCCATCTTCTTGTGACGTGTAAGGTTGATCGGATCTGATCAGGAAGCCACAGGGGAAGGGATAAATCTGGCATCACAGTCACTTTTCAGAGTATTGACACAATTCAGGTCTACACAAAAATCTCACAATGGCCAAGTTCAGGACAGTTGCATTTCTCCCCCCACCCGCCCCATCCTCCAGGTTTAATTTCCCAGCTTCTGCATTTGACACATGCTGGGCAGAGGTCATGCTGAGTTTACTTGAGGCATGTTTACTTTGTCCTGCTTTGGCCTTCTGGTCCAATAAATATTTTTTAAAATCAAGTTTACATAAAGTTCAAGAGACTCCCTCTCTCTCTCTCATTAGTGAGAAACGGTTCTCTCTGCAGCCGGCCAGTCACACAGGGCTTTTAATAATCTTTTATTATGATGGATAGAGTGGCGATGGGATGAGTCGTCCCTATGCAGCGATTCCTCTTCAGCTCCTGTCTCAAGGGCGGACTCTTTCAAAGGAGAAAGCTGGGCCCAGTGTTCTGAAATGTCACACGGTACCCCCGAAAACTAGTTCTTGTCACTTGTGAATTACGATCTGTGTTTCTAATGGCTGCCTAGACACCGGGGTGACTGGAGCACTAGAAATACATAAGGAGAAAAGACAAAGAGTCCCGTGGCACCTTATAGACTAACAGACGTATTGGAGCATAAGCTTTCGTGGGTGAATACCCACTTCTTCACCCACGAAAGCTTATGCTCCAATACGTTTGTTAGTCTATAAGGTGCCACAGAACTCTTTGTCGCTTCTACAGATCCAGACTAACACGGCTACCCCTCTGATACATAAGGAGAAAAGATTCTTTGAAGAGAAGTTTGTATTACTTTTCCCCCCTCTCTCAGCCCTGCAAAGTCAGCACAGCTACAGGATAAGTAAACAGGTTCTATGGCGGCTCATGTGTCAAGCATCACACTGTTAACCAAGGCCCCAATCCTGCAGTGCGGTGTGCCTATACAGAGCTCATTGTTGGGTCAGGGAGCTAAGGTCCAAAGGCAAAGGAAAATTCATCCCATGGTAGCAGCTAGGCAAGCCGACTGAAAACAAATTGGCTACACAGGGGTTACGGAGAACACGCCAGCCTTTAGAACCTTGGGGGGCATAATCCAGAAAGAACCCAGCTTGACTTTCAGATGCCACAAATACTTGTTATGGAGTATAAAGTTCACTTCAAAATAGTGAGCCTCCTGGGGGAAAGTCTTCACGTACAGGGAGAAGACTGACAAGGGTCTGCCCTGCCAATCACTGAACAAGACCCTGGCCAAAGATGTTCAACATCTAAACAGGTGGGGAGGGGTGGGTGAATATACTGGCAGACCGGCCTGGGGGAGGTTCTGCCTTAGAGGTTTGGTTGGTTTCTTTATTGCAATGTGAGGGGCAGGCAAGGCTTAGCGATTTGAGAGATTCATAAAAGAAAGGAGTGTTGACAAGGGTGAACTCCTGATGTACTGAGACAGAGGGAGCGCTAGGCACAGGGACACCATGGCTGAAAGCACTCAGGAGATATAGGCTCTATTCCCGACTCTGCCACTGAGCTGCTGTATGAACTTGGGAACATCCCTTCACCTCTCTGTTTCTCCTCCCACCTTTTGTCTTGTCCCCTTAGACTCTCAGTTCTTCAGGATACAGACTGTCTGTTACCATGCGTATATACAGCATCAAGCACAACGGGGACCCAATCTCTGTTGGAGCCTCTGGGTGCTACAATCATTGTTTGGGTTTATTAAAAAAACAACAAAGTCTGTTTGTCACAGCATAGGGCAGAGACATGGATGCCTGTAATTAGTTATTTACTGAGCAGAGAGTGGGCAGCGTTCCTGCTACATCTTAGATGAGGCACCAGAGAGAAAAAGAGTTGTGCATCTCAAAATGCTTATCACCCACATCGGGGGATGGTGAAATTACAGCCACTGGGAAGACAGAAACAATACAATGCAGTAAGAATACCCATCTTCTCACTCCGCGGGGCCTGAAAGCCACTGATTAGAAAACAAATAAACATGGAAACAAAAGATAAGAAGGGAGCAGAAAATGAGATCTGGCATTCAGGCTTTGATCTATTTCAGCGGTTCTCAAACTGTGAGTCAGAACCCCAAAGTGGGTCACGACCCCATTTTAATAGGGTTACCAGGGCTGGCTTAAACTTGCTAGGGCCCAGGCCTGAAGCCCAACCTCCACCTCCTGGGGCTGAATCCAAAGCCCGAGGGTTTCAGCTTTGCCCCTCCACCCCCTACCCCACCCAGGGCAGCGGGACTCAGGCGGGCTCAAGCATTGGTCCTCCCTTCTGGGGTCATATAGTAATTCTTGTTGTCAGAAGGGGGTCACGGGGCAATGAAGTTTGAGAACCCCTGATCTATTTGCTTACCAGGGAAAACAAAAAACCACAAAGCCCAAGTCAGCCTGGTGCAGAGATCTACGGTGCAGCCTGCACTTAAGGATTTGACTAAGTGTGAAGGTGTGGCCTGTGGAGACTTCATGTCCCAGCATGCAATGCTCTATCTTGATCCAAGTTGGCAGTCAAGATTGATTAGGGCATGCTGGGACCTGTAGTCCACATTGAAAGATGATGCAAATTACCGGCACTGTATCTGAAGTTACTGGGTGCTCCTCAGCTCAGACACTGAGAGGCAGTATTGAGTTTGGTCACATCTGCACTGCCTGGGTCCACATAGCACTGAGCAATACCCCCAAAGCTCTGTCCCAGCATGCACCAGGCTCAGTGGAAAATCTGAGATGAGTTCTCTAGGCTTCTTCCCCCCCACGGGATTTTGGATCAACAGGGGCTGGGGCAGATTGCCCTCTTCCATGGAAAACTCTCCATGGCACCCCTTGCAGAGTCTCTTGGGCAGCATCCCCTCAGCGTGCAGGGACAGCTGCCTGCACATGCTGCTCTGCTGGACGGACCTACCTCAGCGCGCCCCACCCACACCAGAGCAAAGGGGACACCGCGATACCTAATGAGGCATCCCGCAGCACTAACAGCTCACGGTATTTCCTGGATGAAACCACTAGACAGAGCAGCCAGCCCCTCCACCACACCCCCTTAGGCCCAGTTGGTCCTGCTTTGAGCAGGGGGTTGGACTAGATGACCTCCTGAGGTCCCTTCCAACCCTGAGATTCTATGATCCTGCATAACCTCCGTGAGCTCCATGGGGTGGCAGAGAAGGGAGGAGAGGAAGATATCGCTCTCCCTTTCTGTACCCCAAAGGGGAGCTACGCCTGAGCAGAGGTTACATTGAGCATCGAAATGGCGCCTGGGAACCTAGGAATTGCCAGACTGGACCAGACCCAAGCTCCATCTAGTGCAGTGTCTGATCTCCATCAAAGACCAGTACCCGCTGCTTCGGAGGAAGGTGGATGAACCCCACAGTAGCAGAAGCAGGACAATCTTCCCCCCACATTCAGTCTCATCCTGGTTAGAGGATACCATTAGGCCCCTCCTCAGGAACCTCTAGTGGGAGATTCCAAAGCCAGGACAGTGTGCAGCCCTCTGGGAAGAGGTCAGCACATTGCATGGGAAGGGCAAAGTTTAGGTGCAGTGGGGTTACATGCAACTCACGTGATATTCGAACGGCAACACAAGGATTGCATGGCATGTTAAGCTCATCCTCAAAACACAGCAAGTTACAATGGGGAAAAATGCAACAAGCTCCTTTTAGGCCAAGGAAGGAGAGGGAGGATTCGAAAGCAGTTCGTACACAGCGGGGGCGAGGGGTTGGCTTGTGAATCTGGAGCAGTTCCCAGGGTGGGGTGAGTGCCAAGCCAAAGCCGGGGGAGAATTCGGGTTTGGATTCAGATTCAGCACCACCAAGGTCACACAAAAGACTGAACTCGCTTCACAAGCCGCGACAGGGGCCCAGATCTAAAGCAGTCCATGCTGGAGACCGACCCTGATTCACCCTAACCACTATTGTCAACCCTGCCATGAATCTCTGCCCCGCCCAGCTGGATCATCCCCCTGGGGTGAATGCAGGAGATTAAACATTCCTGCATTTTGTGACATGCACCCGCTTCTGGTATGAACAGGTGGAAAACGGATGAGATCAATGGATCTTGATTATAGTCCCGTCCAACTGCAGAGATTGTGAAAGATCTGCTGAGAGATTTGGGCCCCTTGGGGGCTGATCCTCTGCCAGAACAATCACTGATGATATTCCAGCTGCACTGGGCCAAGACAGACCCCTTAGGGTTCTGGGTCAGCTAGGTGCCAAAATCAAAGGACAGGTTTGAATCAAGGATATGAATGAGACACCATTCCCCAAACACAGGAGCTAGGGGGTTTCTCATCCAACAACTCCAGCCCCTAAACTGGGCTCGGATGAGAGAGAGAGTCAGGTCTCCGGTTGTGACACACAGTCTGATCAGAACAAAGAGTACTTGCGGCACCTTAGAGACTAACAAATTTATCTCGGCATTAGCTTTCGTGGGCTAAAACCCACTTCATCAGATGCATGGAGTGGAAAATACAGTAGGAAGATATATAGAGATATAGATATAGATATAGATATAGAGAGAGATACACACACACAGAGAGAGAGAGAGAGAACATGAAAAGATGAGGGTTGCCATACGAAAGCTTATGCCCAAATAAATGTGTTAGTCTCTAAGGTGCCACAGGTACTCCCCGTTCTTTTTGCTGATACCGACTAACACGGCTGCCCCTCTGAAGCCTGACCAGAGTTCTCCAGCAAGTTCTCTTCAAGCCTGTGCCCAGTTCTGCTAGGAGACGCCTGCCGTAGGGGCTTAGCCGTTAATGAAGCCCAGCACTAATCTGGCAGTGCATTCCACTGTTTACTTTTGCTCCACTCATGCACAGCTATTCATTTCCCGGGACACAGGAGGCCGGACACGTATGCTGACTAGGCAGGCTCCCAGCAACAGAGTCGCTGTGAAGCAATTCAGCACCAAGTGCAGCTACACAATCCCTTTAATCTCAGCTAAACATTTTCCTGGCTTCTTTTAATAAACCCTGATTACCATGGACAGAGGCTTTTCTTTGGAAACTTGCATAGAGCGAGAACTCATACAAGGACATTGTCAACAACTCCCCCAACAAAGGCCGGCTTCTAACTTCAGCTAAATCCTTTCTCCCTGAACTTGCAGTCTGTCTGTTGCCTGATGGAAATTGAAGGCAGTTCCCTCTTTGAGGGGATCCCACTTTACGGCATCTTTTCTCTTGAGCCTGTGGCAAAAAACACATCCCAGCAAAACCTGCGGCTTATCCTAAATAAACAGCTTAACTTCTGCAGTGGGTTACTCCCAGGGCCTTTAAAGCACCAGCTATGCACTATGGCATTCATGGATCTCAAAGGCTATTCTGTTTGGGTTCTTGGATGGTGCCCATCACCTCGGTATCTGAGCCCACTCCAGAGTTCATCACTGAGTGATGCAATTACCGTAGGTCATGCGTGCTTCTTTCCTTCTCCAAAGGGGGAACACTGTATGCAGACTTTATTTATGAATGATGCGCTCTGGGTTTCTATCAGCGAAGGCGGGTCAAAGCAGCGCACTTCATGCTTGGAAGGGAAAGTTGTCAGGTTTGGAGTGGTACTGCAACCCTCGGGGAATTTCCTCCACAAAGACTACAGCAAAAAAATACAATACCTATGGTGTCCTGCCAGTAAGAATGGAAACTATGGTGACCAGAGAAGGATGGTCTAGTGCAGCGGTTCTCAACGCACGGGCCACAGGCATCCCAGTTGTGTGCTAAAGGCCACAGGGTCTGTGTGGCTGGGGTCCGGGGCTGCCCTGCCCTTCTCTGCCCCACGCAGCAGGGTCCAGGGCCCCAGGGCTGCACTGCCTTGCCACACAACAGGATCCAGGGCTGCCCTGTCGCCCAGCCCTGCAGTGGGGTCTGCTCCTGGACCCACGCTGTGGAGAGGTCTCTGGGCGAGGGCGGGTGCTGGGCATAGGGGTCTGGGAGGCGGGTTGGGGGGGCCACAGTGGTTCTCAACCTGCGGCCCAGGGAACAAATTGTGGGCCGCTTATGTGGCCCACAACGATAAATAGGTTGAGAACCACTGGTCTAGTGGTTCAGGCACTAACCCACAACTGGAAGACCTAGGTTCAATTCCTTGCTCTGCTACATACTTCCTCTATGACTTTGGGCAAGTCACTCTGACTGTACCTCACTTCCCTACCTTGCAGGGGTGTTGTGAGGATAAATGCATTGAAGACCATCAGGTACTCAGCTATCACACTAATGTGGGCCACATAGGTGCCTAAAATAGACAGAATAGCCTTGCACCACCAGAGTAGGTTGTTAGTTCGAATCCTGCCTGGGTTGGTGGTGATTAAAACATTGACTAGCTTGTTCTCAGTCCTTTTTGGAAGGTACCTTTTTGGAAACAAGATCAGTTGCAAAGATGAGCGGTAGCATGGTGGTTAAAGGACAGAGCAGCAAGCTGGATTCTACTCCAAACTCTGCCACCGACTGACTAGGAGCCATTGGGCAAGTCACCTCCCAACTCTGGATCTCCCTTCCGTGAAAGGGCTAGATAGTTGTCTGCAGTACTTCATAAGCCTGTTTTGAGGCTTCACTAGTTAGTGACTACACGGTTCTTGGAGATCCTCACTGGGAAGGCAGGAAGGAGAGCGATTAATAGGTGTATTATGGTCATGCCTAGGGTCCCAGATCAAGATGAGGGCCTTGTACAAACAGATCATCACAATCTCTGCCCCCAAAGAAATGACAGTCTAAGGGCCTGTCTATATGAACAGTTAGTCTGCAGCAAGCTGGCGTGCAAATCTATCTTGCACTATCCCTGCCGCGCACTAACTGTCCTTGTTGACCCTGCTGCCACGCACTAAAAGTTCTCTAGAGGACTTTGATCTACACCACTTTGAAACAGGAGTGGATCAAAGCGTGCTAGGGAACTTTTAGTGCACGGCAGCAGGGCCCACACGGACAGTTAGCACACGGCAGGCTTTCACAGGATTTCCATCCCAGCCAAAGAGGTTCAGATAAGCAGCCAAACCGAGCCCCTTAGCCTTTCAGAGCATGGAACAGCACTTCCTAGACACCACCGCTCTCCCAGCAATGGCAAGGAAGCAGAACGTGAGGATCTGACTCAGAAAACCTACAGCCTCTCCATGACTCAGCAAGCAGCTCTTTTCTTGCTGGCTCGGGCTGGTAGACAAGGTTGCCGTTGCAGTCTAGTGCCGGTGGGCGGATGTTTTCCCCCTTCTTTGTAATTTTAGTAAGATCAGGAAGTCACGAGGCTCTAGCAGAAGTCTATACTCATGTAATCAGCGAGTGTGCCAAACCCCATAACACGCAAACCATATTTCAGCTGCCTGCCTGAAAGCCTGGCAGAGAGAAACCAAGTAAGTTTGTAACCAAGTAAATAAGTCCATAACCACAGAGACTTTGTGGTCATCGGCTATTCCACTCCATGCAGCCACAATGGGAACTCAAATTATATACTCAATGAAACAAGTGTCTACTGCCTGGACTACCGGAGAAACCCCATGAGCTGTGGTAGTCTTGGGCCTTATATCTAGAGTGGGGAAAACTGTGTGCAGCAAAATCAGGGGAGCCTTCCCTTTCTTCCAGGTCTGGGGTTTCACTGCAGATTCAGAAAGCAGAGATGGCGAGGCCAGAGAATACTGGCCCAGGTCAGAACTGAATATGCACTTGGGGATCTCCTGATCTAATCCTATTTTGTTCACGAAACTGCCTCCCCACTCAGCACCATTGACTGCCTCTGCTCAGGAGATGCCTGCTCCCTGATTACCCCAGACATGCAATGAGCTAGTGACGGAGATTCATTGGCAGAGGCAAAAGGTTGCAGGGTAGGAGCAGCACTGGGGTGCATTGATAGAGCTGAGTTTAGGGCCAAGGACTGGTATAATCAGGGGCACTAGCAGAGCAAGGAAGAGAGGGTTAACTCAGCACTGGGATAGCGGGCAGGGTGGAAGGTCGTCCACAGTACAACTAGCCAATCCATTTTTACCACGGTAGAGTAGAGAGGCTCCAACTGAGATCAGGATCCCATTAGGGCACAGACTGTTTCTCACTATATATCCATCCATACAGTTCCTAACACCAAGAACTTACTGTGTTAAATAGACAAAAACAGACAACAGGTGGGAGAAAGGATGCATTATTATCCCCATTTCACCGATGGGAACTGAGGCAGGGAGACTAAGTGACTTGACCAAGGTAACACAGGGAAGTCTGTGGCAGAGGTGGGAAACTGAACCCACATCTCCCGATTCCTAGTCCAGTGCATTAACTACCAGACCAAAGCCCAACTTAGTCTAGAGAGGGTTTACAATTATCTCTGAAGCATCAGTTATTGGGCACCCGTGATCTGACAGGACCAATGGCCTGATCTGATACCGCAGGTTCACTGGCTCCATGTTTCTATATGAGGCAAAAGAGCCATGGACGGAAAAGAGTGCTATGTTATAAAAGAAGGGGTGATTGAACTATCCCAAGTCGTCACCCAGAACTTGAACTCGGAATACAAAGATTGCCATTAAAAAGTCAAAATTCTCCTCTTCTAAATGTAGGGGAATGCCAAGGACATCTCAGATAACACTTGGTGGTAGCCATAGGTGCTAGAACGAGGGCGGCTGGACGTGCTGCTGCATCCCCTGGCTTGAAGTGGTTTCCATTATATTCAGGGTTTGCAGTTTGGTTCAATGGTCTCTCAGCACCCGCACTACAAAAATTGTTCCAGCACCCCTGGTGGTAACTACTGGTAAATGCTGACCAATGGTGGCCACTACGTCTAAGATTAGACAAAATTTAATATCTCCTTGTGCTTGCTTTATTTTCACAGCATTGCCTAGTTCTGACCAGAATTGGGAACCAGAATGCAAAAAATGTTGCCAGATACGCTGTTGTGTCATATTTCCATCATCACTGGACGCACCATAAATTTCACGGTAAGTCGCATACTATTATTTTTGTCACCCTGCTTTCCCTGCCCCAATCCACTTGTTCATCTCATCCACCTGCCACGGCTTGTCGTTTAGACTGTAAGCTCTTTGGAGAAGAGACTGTCACATTCTGTGTTTGTACAGCGCCTAGCGTAATGGAGCTCTGACCTGACTGGGGTCAAGGCACTATTAGAAATTAACCGTTATATGATAGGCTGTTCCAAACTCCAGCTCTAATAGAGCTGCGCAGGAAGGGGCTCTCCTACTGAATGAAATGATGGCTCAGAAAAGATATACTAAAAAAAATAAAATAGTATAATGGCACTAAACAAAATAGTTCTTGCCAAATTATAGCAAAGTTGCCCCTCCGCTGAGGACTTGGGATAAAGTCCCAGAGAGCAAGACATCAGAAGCCAAAGCAAACAAGAGATGGCATGTTTTGAGGACCTTTCCTCAGGGCGTGTTTGATAAAAAACCTCTCCTCAGATTTTCCCTTCAGTTGGGTTTTGTCACAATTAACCTCAAAGGCAGTGTAGCTGTCACCCAAGACGCAGGAGAAATGAGGTGAGTAAAGTGTAATGAAGAGCGCTGTACTTGTGCTGGCAGAGGCTTCCTGCTGGGAAGCAATTCTGAGCCAGGCAGTGGCAAGGGTGATTGACTCTAAGTGGTCTTCTGATAGCCATAATAAGCCTATTTGGGCAGCTCAGATAAGTAGGGACTCAACTGTTGTTTTCACTCTGTTCGCGGGTATTTAGAGGGAGAATGTGGATGTGGCTCGATACGTTTAATGCCTAACACTACACTATCGGTACCCCATTTCACAGAAGGGAGGAAGAAAGGCAGAGCCCCAGGACACGGCTGGTGTAGCGGCTGGGTCCCCCCCAAAAGGGTGGCTACAATCTCATTACAAATTCCCGTCTCCGACAAACCATTAAGTCATCAAACCAAAGATAGCTGGGTTTGTTCTTTAAAGCACAGGGTCTGAATGCCAATAGGAAGTTATTCTTACTGGCCTGGATAGTGCTTGCACTGAGGTTACAGACCCCAGGTCCTATGTTCTGGTCTCAGGATACTAATGGAATAGACATCAGGGATGTAGATAGGATTAAATATGCACAAGAGACAAATACTTGCTATACTGATACAGACAAGCTTATGAGAGAGATTACTGATCGATATGGTGTGTGATCAATTTACATAATTATGTGCACACATACTGCATATTTACAGTATAATAGAAAGAACCAATCTATATATATTTCTGCACAGATCAATACAATTCATGTGAACAGGGTGTGATGCAGGAAGTTTCTGAGGTGTTATAAGTGGCACAAGTAGCAATGTCTATATTTAAGGCTGCCAAACATTTTCCATTATTAGACCCGGTTTTCAGTTGTGCATAACTTTGTCAAATTTTAACCATTCAGGCTGGAATTTTCCATGTTAGGCATCTGCCTCCGGAGCTGAATTTCTGGAGGGAAAGATTTACTAAAAACAGTCCAGCCGTTTCAGAGGACAAAGTTAGAGGAAAATGCATCAGTTGTAAGATTTTTTTTAAAAAAAACGTTCTACGAGAAGCTCTAGCACCTCCATGCTTTGGATCAAGGACCAAAATTTGGCAGGGGGTCACCCTGGTGTCCGACATGTGCCTTTTGCCCTCCCTGTGAAAATCTGTCCAATTTGGCTAAGTTACTGTTTGCATACACTCAGTAGAGGTTTGTTAGAGTTTGGCAGATAAATTCTTTGAAGAATACATCTGCACTGAGCGTGCTCTATCCTCTCACAGCTCCTATAGGCTGACCGGACTGTGCATGAGCCATCTCCATCCCTGGCTGGGATGATATAGTTGGGGTTGGTCCTGCTTTGAGCAGGGGGTTGGAGTAGATGACCTCCTGAGCTCTCTTCCAACCCTAATCTTCTATGATTCTACGGTTAACTAGCCAGATTGGAATACCGAGGGATGAGAGGATGGGGGAGTCTCCAGTTAGCTTTTCTAAGGATGTAGGAAATTACATACAAAACAATACAGTAAGAGAAAGTTAAAAGGGGGAGGGGAATGTGATCATGGAGTTAAAGACTACCATAATGCATGCACACACCCAACACAGCTGAATTAAAGTTGCACAGACCATCTTAACCCTGGTATATCCTAACCTTTGAGTGTTTTATGTTGGAACTTGACTGTACAGACACACACACCGTTATATAGATCCTGTATAGGAGGCTGAGGGAACTGGGATTGTTTAGCCTGCAGAAGAGAAGAATGAGGGGGGATTTGATAGCTGCTTTCAACTACCTGAAAGGGGGTTCCAAAGAGGATGGATCTAGACTGTTCTCAGTGGTAGAAGATGACAGAACAAGGAGTAATGGCCTCAAGTTGCAGAGGGGGAGGTTTAGGTTGGATATTAGGAAAAACTTTTTCACTAGTAGGGTGGTGAAGCACTGGAATGGGTTACCTAGGGAGGTGGTGGAATCTCCTTCCTTAGAGGTTTTTAAGGTCAGGCTTGACAACGCCCTGGCTGGGATGATTTAGTTGGGGTTGGTCCTGCTTCTGAGGTCCCTTCCAACCCTGAGATTCTATGATTCTATGAACACCCTCCCCAACCTTGTCTGTAAGGACAATACCCTGCCCTCCTTCAAACCTCTATTCAAGACCAACTTTTCCTGCAAGAAACTGCTATCTGAGAGAGAGAGAGAGAGAGAGAGAGAGAGAGAGAGAGAGAGAGCGAGAGAGTGAGTGAGTGAGTGAGTGAGTGAGTGTGTGTGTGTGTGTGTGAGAGAGAGAGAGACTGTTAGCCTTGCTCTCCATTGTCGGTTATACCTACTTGTCGCATCTTGTGTTGAATGAGGCTCTTGTTTGTGCAGCACCCAGCACAATGGGGCTCTGAGCCTGATGGCACATTGGGACTCTCCCCCAGTTTAAATCATACATTTGTGTGTGTTACAGTAACACCTGGAGGCCCCAGCTGATAACGCCTCCTTGCTAAGCCCGGTGCAAACAGATAGTGAGAGACAGCCCCTGCCTCCCAGATCTTACAGTGTAAAAAGGACACAGAGGGAAAGTGACTTGTCCAGGGTTCTACAGCAGGTTGTGGCCAAGCGGGGAGCAGCATACTGATTGCCAGCACAGTGCCCGATCCACGAGACCACTCTCCCAGTTGTGCATTTTATACGCACGCTCTCTAAACACAGAGATCTCCCGCCTATGCAGTTCCACATATTATAATCTCCTTCCCGGCACGGTTTATAAACATGCTCATTCTGACGGCTCCCGGGGCTATAAATTCACATTAAAAAAACCCTTACCCTGCCCACCCCATAACTACTTTGCCAACGCCAGCAGAACAGGCACATTACACACTCAAGCTCCATTGTCGAGAGCACTTTAAATAGTTCAGTGGTCACTGCATCCAATTTAGAGTCTGAATAGAGGCTTCCAAGGCATCCTGAAGTGATAAGGTGCCGAGAGTCCTGGGGTTCGCGCTGCAGCTCCACCAGAGGTGGCTTCGTCCCGACTGTTCTGCCACTAAAGCTTTCTTGGATTGAAATGCTCTCTTCCGCACACTGGCCAACATTTAAATCAGCCGCTGTCACGACTGCCCTCACAATGCCATGCTCCAGGCAGCTTGTTGCGCTGCGAAGCACATCTGTAGTGAGTGGATTCTCCCTCCTTTCCATAAATATCCTCTCCGGTTAGATCCTCAGACATCAATAGGAGCTGCAGGTGCTCAGAGCGTCTCAGAATCTGGTCCTTTGTTTGCACAGACAGACGTTTGGTGCTATCAACAATCATTCTAGAGCAGCCACAACTAGTGAAGATCTGTACCTGTAAAGGATTAGCTTTGCTACGGGTACAGGTATAACACAGACAAACTAAAACCAGAACTGCTAATCCAAGCCTTCAGATTTCAGGTGAAAGGGAGGATTATGGGCTTGAATCTCAGGATCCAAGATAATTCATTATTTCAGATCTCGGGGTCAGATCAACCAGAACAAAGTTACTTATTTTCCAGTTCTGGTTCAGGTGCAACCAAAATGTTACCACCGAACACAAACCTGATCCAGAGCCAAACACCATCGTCTTTTTCCATCTCTGGTTTGCCCACAGCCTGAAGGGCAGTTGTGCATGAAGTGAGGGGTATTTTGAAGTGGGGGATGTTAGAGTTGTGTCTGCTCATCCATAGAATCAGGGGTGCAGGAACAATTTGTATAGTGCGGGTGCTGAGACTCATTGAACCAAACTGCAAATCCTGTATATGATGGAAACCACTTCAAGCCAGCGAGTGTGGCAGCATCCCTAGCTCCAGCACCTATGCATAGAATCCTAAAAATTAGAGATGGGATCCAAGATACCATGGTGATGGGCACATTAGAAAGGTCATCAGAGGGATGTACTGAGAGAAAACTATTAAGTCATCTATTCCCTGTGCACCGTTGTTCCCTGCAGTATAGAATCATAGAATCTCAGGGTTGGAAGGGACCTCAGGAGGCGTCTAGTTCAACCCCCTGCTCAAAGCAGGACCAATCCCCAACTAAATCATCCCAGACAGGGCTGTGTCATGCCTGACCTTAAAAACCTCTAAGGAAGGAGATTCCACCACCTCCCTAGGTAACCCATTCCAGTGCTTCACCACCCTACTAGTGAAAAAGTTTTTCCTAATATCCAACCTAAACCTCCCCCACTGCAACTTGAGACCATCACTTCTTGTTCTGTCATGTTCTACCACTGAAAACAGTCTAGATCCATCCTCTTTGGAACCTCCTTTCAGGTAGCTGAAAGCAGATATCAAATCCCCCCTCATTCTTCTCTTCTGCAGGCTAAACAATCCCCGTTCCCACAGCCTCTCCTCATAAGTCATGTGCTCCAGCCCCCTAATCATTTTTGTTGCCCTCTGCTGGACTCTTTCCAATTTATCCACATCCTTCTTGTAGTGTGGGGCCCAAAACTGGACACAGTACTCCAAATGAGGCCTCACCAGTGCCGAATAGAGGGGAATGATATATATATATACTTGGTGCAGAATTACTCTTTGCATCACTTCTGTCTCACTCTCCCCCTCTTTGCAAAGTGGGGATAGTAGACTCTTCCTCACAGGAGTGTGGGATTCTGTAGCTACTGCTCGCCCTTTGAAGATGCAGAGCCCTATATAATTGCCAAATGCTGTAACAAGCCAGCTATATCTATAGATATCTATATCTGTCTACCTATCTGGTGTGAGTGTGCGTGTGAGTGTACTTGTACCACTGCCCTCTGCGGGATGCAATCAGAACTGATTAACCTTTAATCATAAGCTCCCTACTGCTGACAGAGATTCTCCTTTAGCTCAAGCCATAGGGTGCCTTTGTTTAGGGGCAGGAGAATTCAAGTTCGATTCTTGTCATTGCTGTGAAGTTCCGAGGAGCCAGGATATGCGGCCTAGTGACAGCTGTGGAGTCTTATGTGGCCGCGGATGGATTATTAGAGTATTATCCGGCAAACACCAGGACTGGGAGGACATCTGAAAGCAGCTCCGCAGTTTGTTCTCGTTTCAGAAAGTTAACCCCTGTAAGACTCATGCTTAGGCTGCAAGGTGTTGGGGCTGAAAATCCAGTACCTGTTCCCGAAGGCAGGACTGCTTAATGGCCTACAGCACTGGCTGGAACGGTGGTGTGACACCGGGCAGCGGCAGCAGTTTCACAGAGAACATCTCCCCACACGTGCTGCTTCCTTACCAGTTTTAAAAAATAAACGTAATCAGCAAAACAAACGTAAAGCTAGAAATAGAACCGTGGAGTCCTCTGCAGAGCAACCCGGGGCCCTGCTGCCTTGCTCCTCGCTGTCAAAAAGATATAGACCAGTGATACAAAATTAGACTACCATACAGAGCATATCATTGGCTCATCCAATCCCACATCCCAGCGCCTACCATGCGGTGTGCTTTTGGCCCAAAC
The DNA here is from genome assembly GCA_033296515.1 of Macrochelys suwanniensis. NCBI lineage: Eukaryota > Metazoa > Chordata > Testudines > Chelydridae > Macrochelys > Macrochelys suwanniensis. The sequence continues at coordinate 336,440,457 of CM065775.1, forward strand.
TCAGCTCTCCCCCTTGCTCCAAAAGCACATGCCCCTACCACTCAGCAAAGGGAGACTCCCCATTAGCTGTCTGCATATAGGGGCTATGGTGCACACAGTTAAGCATTTAATTAAGCAGTGATGATCTGGGATCAAAACCGTAAAATACACAGGTGCAAGAGTTTCTCTGCATTACAATGAACGAACAGGTAGAGGACAATTCTCCATTGGTGCATAATATTGATCATACCACCCCTGCTCTCGCCCCACCGAACTAGCTCCCTTCAGCTAGAAAAGTTCTTTTATTCGGTAGAGAACGTTCCCCCTCTTACTGGCTCCAGGAAACAAGGTAACACTCCATTGACGGTTTGTTTGGTCTGACCTGTGCAGAAGAGCAAATGCTGCTGCAGCTGAAAACATCAGAATGGAGTCTCTCTACACAGCACCAAGAAGTCAAAAATAAACCCTTCCCTCCCCCCAAGACTCTGCATCCACACTTCCAGCACACCTTACCCCAAAAGGGACTTGAAACGTAAAGCAGAGGAGGCCTACGTGAGCTGGATTTATGATGGAAATTCATCTCTTCTGATGAATCTGCACTCGCTTGATTATCCTGCCTTCCATGTGCCCCCCCGCGCCCCGCCCGCCCCCCCCCCCCCACACACACACACATCCCAACAAGTTGCACAGCTGGATCCTGACAAGGGGAAGAAAACCCAACTGAGAAAAGAAATACAAGGCAGCAATGACCAAGGTGCCCAACAGGGAGTTGGGACTTTGGGTGCCTCCGCTTGGGGCCCCTGAAAGGGGCTTGCTTTGCAGACAGTGCTGAGCGCCCCCCCTCTGAAAAATCAGGCCTTAAAGGGGTCTCCCGTCAGGCCCCCAAAATGATTAGCTGCTTTTGAAAATCTTGGGCAATAGCTCTTGCAGGGCAGGATTTGCCCGTGGAAGCCATGTTGGTGAACACTGGTGGCAGGAACAGTTCAAAGGGTAGCAGAGGGGATAGAGAGCGCGCAAGTTAGACCAGTGCACTGGCTCCTTTGAGTCCCCATATTCGCCGGGTGTGGGCGTGTTAACACAAGGGGTTTCTGTTTGTACAGCACCTAGCACAACCCCGATTGGCGCCTTTGAGCAATGCCACAACGCAACAGAAGAACAAGCAAGGGCCAGGGCACTGGGTTTGTCTCTACACATCAGCGGAGGGGGCAATTCCCAGCATGGGTAGAGAGACAAGTGCTCTCTCTGCTTCAGCTAGAGCCTAAAAACAGCAGCATGCCCAGGGCGCCATGAACTAACCACCCCCAGTACAATTCTGCCCAACCCCCTCTGTACATACTCGGGCAGCTAGCCCGTGCTGCTGGTTTTCGGCGCTAACTCGAGCAGATAGGGCCTAGCTGTCTACCTGTGCTGGGAACTACACCTCCCAGTGGCTACACAGCCCTCCCAGTGCAAGGCGGGAGAGTAGCTTGACTGATGTTAACCCTTTGTTCACTGGAGAGCAGATTCAGAACTATAAACTGGCTGCTTGGGGCTTTCGGAAAGGTCAGAGCCAGGGCCATAGAGCTGGGTTGAACTCCAGGCTAGAGGAGTTCTCTGCTGCTTATTACAGGCCTTCTCCTCAGAGATAAACCCTCTGCTGACTGCCTCCGTCCTGGCTTTCTGCTCACTTATCCCCCAGCCATCTTACAAGAGCCTGAATCCAGGGGAATTTCTTTACATACAAATAAAAGAACCATTTCTCTGTAGTCCTGGAAGTCCAAATGCGGCAAAGTGGATGGCACAGGGTCTGGGAGAACGTGAGGGACCCTTAATCAATCCCCTCCAGAAGTATCTATGCTACAAAAGGCAGCTTAGGAACCCAAGAATGAGTCAAACGGCATAAGGAAGTGACCGCTAAAGAGACAACACGCTCTGAGCACAGAGCAACATGTCCTACAGTTTCAAATACGCTCTCTCAACACCGAGCTCATGAGGGGGTGGATTTTTCCATGCGTAAGAATATGCAGTTGTTGCAATAACCTTCTGCATTAGCCACAGCAATGCCCAGACCCTGGGAAGAGGCTAATTATGGATGTCATAGTAAGACATCCAATAAAACTGCACAGGAGAGAAGACAGATGCACACAAAGCAGGGTCTGGAGACTTTTTCCTCTATTGTAATGCTCTATTTTGAGCAACCTGGATTACAAAAGAAATGGGGGGAGGGCACCAAATAAAGCTGCAGTGTGGAAAAGCTTTTTATTCCAGCTTTAAATTGCATTCGTTTCTAAGGAAGTTATTCCCGGTGGGCCAGGCTGCTTGCTGGACCCTCATGCAAGTGAAAAAGCAGCTGTGACATGCCCTCTTGCATGCCAGCTCATGGTACTCACCCATGTAGCAGCATGGAGTCGGGGAGAGAGCAGCCTCTGGCCTCATCTACACGTAAAACGTAGGTCAATATAGTTACTGTGCTCAGGAGCGTGAACAATCCACTCTGCGAGTGGCTATGCTCCCTAACCCTTGGCACAGACTCAGCTAGGTTGAGGGAAGAACTCTTCCATCGGCCTAGCTATGGTCGTTTGCAGAGGTGGGGTTACTACAAAAAAACCCCTTTGCTGTAGAATAACTCCATTGTTGTAGTCTGTGTCAACCCCAAGGGGTTACAGCTGTAGCTGGTGCGCCATGGGGCGGCTACTCCCACTCAGGTGGAAGGGGACTGCGTGGGATCTTGGCTAAACCCATCCAAATCACGAGCCAGCTAGGGCAGGGCAAATAATCTGCCTGAGGTCTAGGGCTGGCATGGATTACTTCCCCTGCCCAGGGCACGTTGGAAAAAACGGGGCGGAGGGGAGATGAATGCGTCACAACCTGGGCCAACACAACTAACCACTGCCGCTAATTTGGGGGCTTCTGGCAAAGCTGAGACCTAAAGGATTCCTCAGGCGCAAGAGGGTGGGAGGAAGAGGAGCAGGGAACTCCTGGTAGCATGACTCTCCTACCAGTTCCCACACACCTCACATCCCCTGCAAGTCACCCCTGAGATGCCCCATTCAAACCCCTTTGAATGACAGTATCACCCTCTAAATGACACAGCTGCAAAGGAACTACAGGGTCACGGCAGATACGCGGAAGGGTGTGAAATGAGCTAGGATCCCTTCCCCCAAAGGGTGGGTCAGGACAGGACAGGCTCTTTATCCTAAATTTAAAAAAAACACAAACGGATACAGATCTACGCCAGCTGTAAACACGCACACACTTGAATTCATCTCGCAAGATGAAGCAAAGGCTGAGGGCTGCCTGGTGTCAGCCGTGGAGATGTGCCAATGACAGCCATTCTTGACAGCCCTTAATAACACCACTTACAGAAGCTGGCGCGGGAGGGGCTTGGTGGGGGGAGATGTAGGATTCTATTAGAGGCTGGTTCTTAATCAATCTCAGCATCCATGCCAAAATGGGTTACAATCAAGCGCTGATGGCTACATAATTGCAGTCCACGCTTTGGACCGGTTATTCTAACAGCCAACAGAGGGCACAACAGGGAAAGCAAACTAGGCTCTCTAAATTGGGGAGGGTCCCATTGCTTAAAGGGTATTTGGGATATCGGGAAGCGCTGTTTTCTGGATGTTATAGACTTCAGAGAACAGCTTAAATGTACTCTGACTTGTGTGTGATGTTTTTACATCCCCCTATGCTGAGATCTAATGCACCTTGTATTCTCTTGCAGCGTCTCTGTTTTTAACTCTTCCTTTGTATCGAGACTGGTCCAGGAGGCAAAGTCACCTACCGCTCAGTGGCAGATGGAGATGGGGATAGGGTGACCAGACAGCAAATGTGAAAAATCGGGACAGGGGGCGGGGGGTAATAGGAGCCTATATAAGAAAAAGACCCCAAAATCGGGACTGTCCCTATAAAATCGGGACATCTGGTCACCCTAGATGGGGAGGAAACATGCCTGGTGCCAGGGCAAGGAAGTGGGAGTCAGCGTTCCTAGATTCTATTCCTGGCTCTGCAGTTGACTCAAGATGTGACCCTGAGCAAGCCACTTAATGCTCCATGCCTCAGTTTCCCCATCTATAACAATAATCCCTACCCACGCCTGGAAATGTTGTGAGGCTCACTTGCTAGGTGTAGCGTGTTGCGAGCGCCTCCCAGGAAAGGTGCTATAGAAGTGCCGGGTGTTATGATTATTTACTTCAAGCTCAGAAAGTACCTATTTCAAATACCACCACCTGGAGTGGCTGAAAAATCAGGCATGCAAAGTACAGAGACTGTGCACTGAAGAGGAAATGGAAATTGACTTGATAGATGCTTCCCCCTTCTAATGGATAATACTTACCTAATTATGCCTGCTTGCTATTTCCGTTTCCTGATCTCTTTGAGAAATTATGTATATAGAACTTAGTCTTAAAGTTGCTATTTTCCTTCAGATTTGTCCCTTTGAGCCATTTGACCAGCGAAATAGAGCTAAGGGGACAATTCCCTTGGAATGGGGGGGAAATAGATTTGGTTTTTTGACACACATTGTCTTAGCTTTTCTTTCTGCTGCATGACATTTGTTTCCCTCCTCCCCCACCCCCACTTTCCAATCAAGGCTGCTCTGAGTCTCTCTTCTTGTCTCCACGTTGACTAGATGTTATTAAAATGTTATGACACTGCCCCGCTGTAATAAAGCGCCACTCAAAAATGTTGCTACGCAGGTCGCTGAAAAGCCACCATGGCTAAGGTGAGATGCTCCTGGAATTGGTAAATGAATGCAGAATTCAGGACGAGCAGTCTATAGCTGTAAAGATATAAGATTACGGGAGGAGACAACACAGTGTTCAGCTGTGATTTGGAGAGTCACTTTAAAGGCGACACCGTCTTGGTAGGTAGGACCCAAACTCTGACCTATAACTTTATTATACCAGGTTGAAAAATTCATGTCATTCTTTAGATGACTTTTCCTCAAGCAAACATGTTCACACCAGCAGCCCAGGGATCAAAACCAAACCTGCAACCACAAACCACAGCAATGCAGTCCAGTGCTCATGAGCAAACCCATAACAAACTAGTCCGCCTGCAGCCTCACATTTCTGGGAAACAGTAGAACAAAACAAGTCCACACACGAGCAGCCCTATTAAAAACCAAGGCAGTGCCAGTGAATCTGAGCCCTAGTGAGCAGCTCTAAAACAACAAACCAGAGGAAAACGCACTTAGGTTTTCATTTTGTTGAAAGGAAGAGGACAGAGCTCAGGATTTATTCTGCAAAAATGAAGGGAACTGCCTGGGGCCAAAGCAAACTTAGTATAAATGAACATTGGCACAGAATGTAGGGGGTCTGGCTACAGAATTTGGGACCCTGGGAACATGGGGCTGGAAGGGACTTTGAGTCCAGTGCCCTGCTATTGTGGACAGCCTCATCATATAATCCCATTCGTGGACTTCTGGAGCGCCATTTTAGAACTAGTTCAGTTGTTTGCTCCCACTCTTCCTACCAGGAGACTGTGCCAGCACCTCACTCCTCGGATGGTTTGAAACCTCTCTCCAATTGCCAGGCTAAATGTTTTCATGGGCAATTTATACCCATTTGTTGTTGTGCCAACACTGCCCTTTAGCCAATGTTGTTTATGGCCCGTATGTGTTTGTAGAGAGCAATCAGATCCTCTGTCAGCCTTCACTCGGTTAGGCTACATAAGCCGAGCTCTTAGGCGCTCCATTCCCCTCATCATCCTGATAGCCCTTGTTCCACACCTGTTCCCAGGTGAATTCGGTCCTCCAGGATGTGGCATGGGGGCAGGATGACAACCACCCGCAGCCTGGCACCTGTGCACAGCTCTGCAATAACGAATCAGCCACATAAAGCAACAAACCAGGGTGCATCCCTCAATCCTCTTGAGCAGTCTGACAACACCAAGCCAGCACGCATGCAGGCCAGGAGTTATAAGTGACCTCAGGGTCATAAGCTAACTTGAGCACGGCCACTGAAGAGCAACCCTACAACAACAAACCAGTGTGTGCCCATAAGATGGAGAAAAGGCATCCTCCCCAAGGAAACCCATGCCACTCTCCATCATGCAAGACATATATATAAACCCAATACAAAGTCATCAAAAATACCTACCCAGTCTCCTTTTTATACGCGATATCACGCCTGGATATAGTCAGTTCTCTCCAATAACCCACACTAGACTCGGTCTTTCTCCTTTCACACGGGGTACAATTCTGCCTTTGGATGCACCCAAACTGCTACCAAGTCAGGAGATCACAGCTAAGGGCCCATTCTGCAAGACACACTGTGCTTTTTGATGAGGGCTGAGCACCATCGGCTCCCTTTAACTTTAGTGGGACATGAGGGGTCTCAGCACCTCTCAGGATCAGGCCCTAGCCCAGCAAGAATCCTCTGCAAGATTTTGCCACTAATGAGGCCCTTGAGCCCCACTGAATTCTGGGAGAGGGGGCGCTGTATTCAAACCCACCCCCTGCTGTTTTGATTCCCAAATCCAAAGGAGCCCATTTTCTCACCCCAAACTCAGATGCTGCTAAAACCTCCTCGGGAACCTGATCTTGCCAGATTTCCACCGGTTGAATGAAGAGCTCATGAAAACAGTCCAAACTCTAGCCTCCAACCTATACCCTCCTTCCTCAGATCAGAACCAGAAGCCTACTCCAGACCCAGACCCTGCTTCCTTGGCCCGTCTCTTAAGGGCAACAAAAAATCTCAGCTTTAGCAGAAAGGGAAATACAAAATCAAAGTCATGTTGACGAAACAGCAGCAGTGTTAATGCCTAGAAAACTGAGGGCCTTTTCCCTGCTGCATGTTACTTATAGACTGATTTGAATGGGTGTGGGGGGGGCTTTAAAGAACATTCAGAGACCCCACCCCACCCCCAGTCCTTTAAGAGATGCCTCCACACTCTGTACGGCTGGAAAGAACAAGTCTAAACCAGAGCTGCGACAGGCAGGTGAAATGAGTGTTACTGTGTCCCTAGGAGACATGACCCCAGACAGCACTGCAACCCTGGATATCCCGCTCAGAGCCACGCAGGCAGGAAGCTTTGGCTGCGTCAGCATAGGTCCTACTATCGGCAGACGCCTTTTATGTACCGCCAATCCCAGGCACGGCTCAGTAACAACTCAGAGTCACTGCCGTGAAACAAACCAACCCACCTGCAAACACTGTGAACAATCAAATGCTCCCAGGTGCAGGGAAAGCCCTCTCAAGTCTCTCCATTAGCTTTGGGAAACGAGGGTCAACCTGATCCACCTCCATTACAAAGGGCACTCAGTTCAGGTCACACCTGGAACCAGCTCTATCTCAATGAAGGGATTTTCATCCTGGATCAGATCATTGTTCCATCTAAATCCAGTCTGCTACCCTCTGTTGCACTAAACCATTGGTCCATCCAATCTTGTATCCCACCTCCTGCCATACCAGCCTCCATCACTGGTCCATCAGTGCTGGCATGGTAGCTATTAACATATGCTTCGGAGAGGCAAAAATAAATCCTATGCAGCCCCTGGCCAATTGTGCAATGCTGCAAAGGAAGGGGTAGAAAAACCCTCTATCGACGGGGCCTGCCTTGAAACTTGAGATCAGAGTGTTCTTTTCTTAGCCTGCATAACTGCACAAGGCACCGACGGCCATATCACATTCGGCACCCCTAAGGCATTCTCGCAGACCCCTTTCAAGGCACAGAAGGCGTTGGGTGTTGCTCTCACACCAAGGAAGCCTCATGCTGGAACTTTTCCAGCAGGCTCCTTCGGGACACGAGCAGGATGAGGAGCAGAATAAATCCTCACTCCTGACCTCAGTTCCTGGCAAAGCCAGCAAAGGGAAGCAAGCGCGCCCGTGGCCCTGTCCTGGCACAGCAGCCGTTAGCCCTTTCTGCAGAGAGGATCAAGAGTCAGACTCCGCCCCCCACCCACGCCTAGTTCTGTGGAATCTCAGGAGGCCATCGGTGGAGACTATGGGAGATTTCCAACAGGAACAAAGGGCAGTTGGCTCCCCAGTTCCACTGAAAATCAATTCACCCCTTTGTGCCTTTAAAAATCTGCCTTGCCTTTTCTGGCCCCACTGACTCACTCATCTCAGGTGCCTTGGGGTGCTTCTGCGCTAACATCGCCCCTTCTCGAGCTGCCAGCTAACGGGGCATGAAAGGCAATTAGAGAGGATTTGCCTGATTGATCTCCTAGTTTATTTTTCCTCATAAGGGCGCTAATGCAGCTTTGCCCAGAAGTCAGTAGCAATGATTGATGAGATTTCCTCATTTCCTGGGCTTTGATAAACCCATCAAAGATGCTTAAAAGCAGCAACGACTCTTGCTGCAGGAGTGAAATTTTGCTGGGTGCTCTGCGTAAGTCCTAGCGAACATAGGTACGAAGGGAGGATGGGGCGGCAGGGCTGACGCACACACGGCACCTCTACAACAGAGTAGCAATGGGGTATAACCCACTCGTAAAGGGCCACCAAGGTCTTTGTGACACAGCAACTCCTGTGGTCGAACACATCTGTAGCTAGCTGCAAGAAACACGACAGGCACCAGCTAACCCACAAGCGTATGGGATAGAACCCAGGAGTCCTGCTTCAAAACGCACTGCCACTGAACTGTAACGTTCAGCTGGGCCTTGCTGTTTTCTCACTCGCATCGCCACTAGGGCAACTGTGACAACCTCCATTCATGGGCAGTGGATTTGGATGAGGTCAAGTATTAGCCCCAATCACCATGACGCCGGGATCAGAGGGGACTTTACCGACTCCAGACTTCCCCCGTCACATGACCACACCGATATCAGAGGTAGAATCCAGGACTTTCCTGCTGTCAATGCTCAGCCCTCAACCACCTGCGCAGCAGCCACTAGAGGGCGACACAAACCCTGGAGCAGGTCTGGTTCCAGCCAGCAGAGGTCAGTAGCACGTGCACCCATTCTAGGACCTGTCCCTGAAGCCAGCAATCCCCCCCGCCCCGTGACTTCCATAGGAGCTGCCGGTGCTCAGCCCCTCTCAGGATCAGGACCTTAGACAATCCACTACAGAGCATCCATCTGTGAGCGATAGTGGTTCCAGGAGTGACACTGCAGCACCTGCCACTGAGCGTCGATTCCCAGGGCTCCCACGTGATGTCCGGCAGTATCACTGTTGGGCAGAGGGAGGAGTGACTCAAGAACATCTATGCACATATGACAGAGTAGAATTTGGCCCTATTAATGGACAGTAGACAGGCGGTAATGACACCCTGTTTCATATAGAAGCATTCACACACATCACGGGACATCAGATCCATTGCACTGGGCTGCGTCCTGCCTCATTAAACCATCTCATGCTGTAAGTGGATGTTCCACCACATGTGAAGTCACCTGATGTAACGTCTCCTCAATTAGCAGATATGGAGCCCCCAATTGTCGTGGGTAATTAGCAAGTAGGATCAGTGCAGCAATTACCCACAGAGAGCCCCACACAGCAGGAATTTCAATCCCTGCCTATTGCAGCAGGAACAGAAGTCAAGCTTTGCTTCCACCATCCTGCATCTGAGCCCAGATCCCTGAACTCGTACGGGCGACAGAGAAATAACCAGGAGTAGAATGAGCAAGATAGGAGACTGCATTTACCAGGCACTCATCGCAGGTCCTGCGAATATGGTATTTGTGATGGATGAACGGACATATTACTACAGGACTTAATGCAAATGCTTTGCCCCCAATGGTGACACACGATTACTAGTCTGGAAATGACTAGGCTAATTATAATGAAACGCTTCACTCAAATCCCCCTCTAAAGGGCACATCTGATGAAGGAACAAACTTGTGATGGGCACATATTGTAGGATTTGCTGAACTGGATCAGACCCCTGGGCCATCCAAGTGCAGTTTCCTGTGTCCTGCAGTGGATGATGCCCAGCACGCGCACGCGCACACGCACACAAAATCTGGGCAACTGAGCAATGATGCCTGCAGAAGACGTGGGTGGGGAGGGATCAAGCCACAGCGTCGGGCTCTTTATATCCCAGATCTGTGTTTAAAGATGAACTGAAACACCTTTCAATAACAATGCTAACTTATGTGTTTCTATAGCAACTCATCACCATAGCATCTACGCACTGCACAAAATAAGGCTCAATCCTGACTTCCTTGGGGCTCAGCAAGGATCCACCCCTGCTGATCTGATTGCAGGGGCAGGATCTGGGTGGCAATTGTCCATGCTGGAATCTGCTCTTCAGCTTCCAGGAAACTCAGCTGGTGGTTCTTTATTGGTCTCCTTGACCGTGGTTGTGCCTTTAGCAAATAGGTAGGTGCAAGAAACTGCTGCCAACTTGGTCAGGGATTTGGCTAAGTCTAATCTTCTCCTGTTGCTTGTCCTGCAGGCCGCTGACCTGTCTAGGTTCTTACACAGCCCATAGTTGTCTAGATAGGGAACTGAGGCGCAGAGAGGTCCTGGGCCTTGCCCTAGATCACACACTGTAACAGAGCTGGGATTCAAACCCAGATCAAGACCTAGTCGAGTGCCTTAAATCACAAGGCCACCCTCCCTCCACCACAAAGTCCCATTGACTGCAGATACACCAGATGCATTGTAGGCTCTTCGCGGCATCGTCCCCAAAGAACGCAACCATCTCAGTAGGTCTCTAGGGAGGATTAAATGCAAGAGTGGGTTCTCGCTGAAAGTCGCCGCAAAGGTCTGTGTGAAGGAGGGATTTGAATGGGGAAAGAGTGGACAAGGAGAGGGAGCAGTTCCAGCCACTAAAGGTGGATTGGAAGATGGTGCAAAGAAACGAGTGGGAAGATGGAACTGCTGGGTGCCTTGCGGCTTTGGCAGGGGGAGGCGGACAGGTGTGAATTTATGATCCCTTTGTGCAGCACCTCATAGTGCAAACACGCAGCAGGCAATAATAGCGGCCCTAGTGCAAAGTGAAGGAAGGAAACTCACGAGCGAGGCATTTAAAATGGATAACAAGCCACAGATACATATCAACGAGCACTTACAGGAATGCACTGTGCTAAGAGAGACAGCTCTGTGAGGGGACAGGACACTGAGTCCTGAACATGCAAGGGTACAAAGCCAGCTCCGGCCCAGCTGACAATGCAGCCTGCAGTCCAGCCACGCAGAGATAATCAGAACAGGGCAGCGGTCCGAGTGGAAGAGCTCATACAGTGGAGAAGGCCAGGTCTGAGAAGCAACGCTCCAAGGAAACATGGCAAGATGGCACTCTGAGCGATAGTCACTAATCAGTCCTTCAACCAAGATGTCCTCATCCCTTCTTCTATTTTCCTTCCACTTTCATTTCACTTCTCTCCATCTCAGTCACTTTCATTCTTGCGTTCAAAGGAAAAACAGAAAAACCCTTTTGTGGTTTTACATTGATAGGGAGTTGCAGGACCTAAATCTTGACTCTCCTATCAACTCACTCAAAGGATTCGGGCCAGTTGCTTCTCTCTCTCTCTCTCTCATACACACACACACACACACACAGCGTGCCTCAGTTTCCCACCTGTGAACTGTGGGTGACACGGCTTACTCATCTCAAAGGAGAGCTGTCAGCCTGAATTCATTACTGCTGATAAAGCATTTTGAGATACACATGTCCATTTAAGGCTTTATGATTTTATTATACATACAGATCTTCAGCTATACACAGGGAAAGAACATAAGTCCTTCTGTTCTAAGAAAACAGACCTCGACCACTTTACCTAAAGGTGATTCTTGAGCCTTCTGCCTCTAGGAACCCAAACACTAGAGGGCCAAAAACAACATATACTCGGAACAGGTCTATTATTCTACCCAGCAGAGGGCAGTACTGCAGAGCACAGACACAACAATACAATGAATACGTGACCCCACTGTTCAGTAAGTGTTTGTGTCCCCCTCTAGTGGCTGGTCCACCAATGATATGAACCTACCACAGCTACCAGAATCAACCTTCAGCTCAAGTGGTAGAAGCTCATGGTCTTAGTACTCCAAATCCTGAGTTCAGCTCCCAGTGAGAACTGACGGTATTCCCCCACCGCTCCATACACCCAGGAAGAAACATAGGATCAAATGGGGAACAGAGAACTGACTGCAAAAGAACAGATGTTCATTGACATGAAAGGAAAATCCAAGTGAAATGGAAGGGGGAAGGCAGTTTCCCTCAGAGTCCCATGTTAAGGGGGGAGGATTATTATTAAAAAACAAAGAATTCAAAGAAAGATAAGACCATGTAAAAAAGAAAAAGTAATAACAATTAGAGTTGGTCTTAGGGGCTTCTACCATTGGGGGAGGGAGGGAGGCCAGCCAAAAAACTTGAAAGCTAAACATTTTTCAGCCAAGTCCCCCACTCCACCCCAAATCATGAAAAACAAACATTTCCTGGGAAAGTTTTCATTTGAATGGAAAAGCCATTTTCCATCAAAGAAAATCTGAAGGGAAATTTTAGACCAGCTCGAACAGCTATATATCTATTCATTTTGAAAATTGCCAGGTTTACAGCCTCTGTTCTGTCTCTTCGCACAGTCTTGATGAGAGAGCTTTCTCCTCTGCACCTCCTTTAATCTAGAGCAACCGTCCTGTCCCTCTCCATATACTCCCATTAAAAAATCTCTTTCCCCCCACCCCGACACACATCTAGTAAACAGAGGAAAGAGAAATGAATTAGCAATGAGCAAACAGGCACCATTCACCTAAGCCTTTAGAGAGGTTCAGATAAAATGAGTTCCAGATCTGAATCCCCCCCCCAGTTTCATCCATCTCACTTAGGAATTATAATTATGAATTAATTAGTAATGTTTACGTAGCATTTGTAGATCCACAGAACTCAAAAGTAGTACCATCATCCACAATTTACAGATGAGGAAACTGAGGCACAGAGAGGCTAATTGACTTGCCCAGTGAGTCAGTGACAGAATCAGAGTCTCCTTCTGATGCATTTTGTACAAAGATGCTATAAAAATAAAACAAAGCTGCATTGTGCATCAAGTGCTCGCTATTCCATCGATAGCCTCTTGCAACAGGATACACCGCTTTAGTCTCCTAACTGAGTTTTCTTTCTAATGCAACATTATGGACAAATCCCCAGTCAAAAAAACAACACACACTGTTGAGGATCAAATATGCTCTAACCAAGTAACACAGAAACACGAGCACAGGATTTTCAAACCGTTCCCACCATCCCAGTGTAACCATCTTCCCTTCAAAAAAAAAAATCATCAAGCGAACAGTTTATAGAAGAAATGAAGTGGCAATTTCCCAGTTCGGCTGGGGATCAATACGTGGGCTTGTCATGGTTTTTATTTCAAAGGGGCTGCTCTCCTTTCTCAGAAGCCCAGACTGACAGAACTCCAGTGCTTGACTTATGATTACTTCCTCTCGGCAAGATATTTTGAATTTAAACCTCACTGCAGTTGGATACAAAATCAGCCAGGATTTGATTTACTGTTAATTCATTGCACCGATTCCTATAATTCTAAATTCAGTCACCAAACAGTTTAATGCTGATAGAATCACCAGCGCGGTTCTTTATGAATGGGCGTCGGGGGAATTTTGTTAGTAAGTGCATGTTAGCGACTGTTATTCACTTCAGAAGGAGTGAAAAAAAAATCTATACACACAATTCTTGGTTCAGGTATCAGCGCTCTCAGAGATTGAGAAACATACTGTGCCACTTAATGATTTAAGAGCAAAACAGCCCTGGGATTATAAACTATGTTTCCCCCCATCTTTCCTCTCCAATATGGTATTTCACACTCAAATGGAATCAAAAGAGAGTGGTTCATTTTGCAAAACATTTACATGCATTTAATGCTGCGTTGGCTTGGAGAGTTCATCAAGCATCAAGATTTATTTCTCTGGTCCTTGTACATCACAGGCAAAGAGGACAGGGGGGAAAAGTGTGTGAGAATAGATCATGCAGATGCATTTAATGGAAACTGATTCCATATTATCTGCATTAGATCCACACATTCACCCTGTCAAAAGGACAAGGTAGAGTTCTAATGCCAGTCACCTCGCATTAATTGATGGCTCAGAGTCTTGGTGTGGAAACCCAGACAGGCCACTTGCACACAAACAGATACAGCCGGAAGGGAAGTCAGAAATCAGACATTGCAGTCAGGAGAGACCAGGGTTGGCCACACAGGCGCTTGCTACCAGGTCACCAGTTCAAATCCAGCCTGGGTTAGTAGCAGCTGCAATTTAGTACCTCTGCAAACAATTCAGACAGTCTCCGTCCATTTCCTAGTGGGACAGGGGTCCCGAAAACAAAATCCACTATTGAGATCAACGCTAGGTGGCAGCCTCAGCAGCGAGGTCAAGGACAAAATGACCTGTCAATTCCTAGAGCAGGTCTGCCTGCAGGGTAGGGATGTAGTCTAGGGGAGGAAGGCAAAGGAGCGTGGAGGGAAACTTGCACGGTTCCTGTTCTCTGGATTTCAGTCTGCCCTTCAGGAACATCGATCAAGCATCTTTCACCATTAAATTCACCCAGGCCCTTAAGGTGGAAAGAACTAGCAGGGTTCTGCTTCGGGCCTCCATCCGAGAGCAACCCTGCTTACGGTCTCTAAAGTGCTTCTCATCGCCAATAATGCCCAGGCTCGCGAGAGCAACTCCCTGGAGGCCTTTGCTAACATGGGATCGCTAGCAAGCTGCAGGAAAATCTTTAAACCGAGAGCACCCTTTCAAAAGTTTTCGGCCCATGGGGGGGCTTTATACGAGTGCTGGGAACAAGCATTATGGCACCCTAGTCACGCCCATGGCTATATTAAATGCTCAGCTGGAACATTTTCAGTGTTTAGGTCCTCTTAGCTGGGCAGGTTTTGTTTGTGTTACAAAGAATGCCAAAAAGCAAAGAATGCACCAAGTTAGAACAGCAGAAGCACTAATTAAGGGGAAAAAGACAGCTACATAGCTCCAGTAGTACCAGGCAAAAAAATAAAGAGAGCGGGACGCTTTTATCCAAAGACAGCCACTACAATAGGCTTTCATCATCACAGTAATACTTAGCATTTCTGCAGTGCCCTCAATCCACATGCTTTACAATCCACACTTCCCAGGCCTGTTGGAAAGAAGAGCACTTCAAATTTAAAGAGGGGAAACTGAGGCACAGGGGTGCTGACTCAGCCAAAGTGGTCCAGCAGGGTCAGTGGCAGGTCTGGAACTATTACACATACTTCCTGACAACCCAGCCCCATGCTTTAACTACCAGGCCAGGCTTTCCTCATTTCAAGGCACTCAGGTGCCACTTGAATTTCAACGCATTTGAGTTGTCTCATTTTCCCAAAGGGGATTTTGCAAGTATTTGGTCCTGAACATGCCTGCTCTCATCATGGTTAAAGTACAGGGACTGGGAGAGTCAGAAGAGCTGGATCTTGCTACAGGCTCACTGCTTAACCTTAGGCTTGCTATTAGTGTCCAGGGTAACTTCTATTACAGTCAGTGGAAAGACCCCTTTGAGTTGACGGGAGTTGGTCTGAACCAGTCACCGCCTCATGCCTCAGTTTTCCCATCTGTAGAATGGGGATAATTATGCTTTTTTTCCCCAAGATCTCTGAAAGACAAGCACCCCACGAGCGCTAAGTTTTCTTCTCTTGAGCAGCTTGTGGGAAAAGCAGAGAGAAACCCAAATTCAGATGAGCGAATGCGCCTGCAACACAAATGCCCAGGCACAGGGCGCCCTCCTCATCCAATGCCCAGTGCTGCGACAGCACAACACTTTGCGCAAACAGACGAATTCATTGCTCAAGCCTCCTGGCTGGGGGAAAGCCTCCGTGACTGGGGGTGGGAAGCCTCCCATCCCTTCCACAACCAGACTGGGGGTAGGAGGAAAGCTCGGGGCTTCTGCCCTGCAGCAGGGTGGTGGGGCTTGGGGCTTCTGCCCAGCAGGGAGGGGGGTTTTGGGGCTTCTGCCCCACAGGAGGTGCCTGCCAGGGTTGAAGCCCTGACAGGTGCGCCCTGGCTTTCGAACTTCTGCAGATTATTGTATGTGACTCAGAGAGTCAGTAAATTTGGCCACTCCTCTAGTGGACAAGATCCTAATATAGGACTTAAGAGACCCGGGTTCAAATCCCAGCATAGGCACAGACTCTTTATGACCTTGGTAGAGTCACCTAATCTACCCTGGAGCTCTATTCCCCCATATATAGAATGGGGATAATAAATCCCTACTTCCCAGAGTGCAGAGACAATAAAATCCATTCATGATTGTCAGGGGATCAGATGCAACAGTGTTGATGCCATGTAAATACCTAGACTGATGATAAAACAAGGCACTGTCTCTTTAAGATGTTAGACTAGGATGGTGTTGAGATGCTAATCCGCGAAGCATGGCGCCGTTGACCCCAGAACGAAAAAGGCTCCCCTGTTAATACTGTCACAACACACAGCAGTGGCGTGCTAGCTCATAAACACAACGAGTCTCAGATTTCGCTTTTCAATTTTCCTTCCAAACAGGAAATGAATTCCAAATAAGCGTTAACCCCAACTAAGCCTTAACTCCAGTAATACTTGCAACTCACACGCCTTTCCTCTGAGGATCTCAGAGTGCTTTAAAACATTCATTAACCCTGGCAACACCCGCTGGGAAGTAGGCAGACATGATCGTACCCATTTGCAGATGGGGAAACTGAGGTACAGAGAGGCAAAGTGGCTCATTAAGGCCGGCGGAGGAGGCAGTGGTAGACGCCACAACAGAACTCCAGACTCCTGGCTCTCAGTTCAGCCTGTGGATGCGAAATTAGAGGACTAACGACCCAGCCCAACAAAGCCAGAGACTTCGAAATTCAGGTCCTTAACTCAAATGTGAGCCATTTAAAAAAATTAACCTGTTATAACTTGGTGGCAAAGGTTCACCTGGGAGTCACTTCCCCAGTGCTGGTGCACCTGGCTTTCTTTGATTTACCTCAAAGCGTGCTAAGCCCCTCAGAGCAAACCAAACCCAGCGTCCAACACTCTATGCACACAAAGGGGACTGGAGGTAGTCTGACGGGGGAAGGTGTGGGTATCTTCTTTCCCAAGGGAGAAACTCTGCCTAGGGAAGGATTTTCTACAGCCCTCATCACCATAGTACCCAAGAGCTGGAGTGCATGCTGAATGGACTCAACTGTCTTTGGTGCCTGGAAGGCAGCTACAATGATCCAGCAAAGACTCCGAAACAGCACCGGGATTTATCACGCGGACGTATTTTTAAATGCCCATCTTCGATGTAAGCCACACGTAAATCATGCAGCTGTCACGAAGTTTGCATCCCATTGATTTCTCCGACTGCCACACATTTAAGACAGGACTCAATGGCAGATTCTTGTGAAAGGCTGGGGCTCTTCTTTTTCAAATGAGATCCAACTAAAAGGAGACACTTATTTTTAAAGGCCTCCCCGCGTTGAATATATTCAGGCTGGGAAGAAAAATCTTATCCTTCAGGATTTTTTGTTGTTGTTGGTATGTTTCAATCTGAACATGTAAGAAAAACAGACATAGCTACATAGAGCACATCTGTTGCACTGTTTGAAGCCCAACTCTTATAAAGAGCATGCTTAATAAGAGCTCCCAAATAAAAAAACTAGACAATTAAAATAATAACCTAAATGCTTCTCTGAGCCCTGAAGCCTTCAGACTGTGACTGGAGGGGGGGGGGGAGAGAGAGAGAGAGAGAGAAAGCACCTAATCTCACACTGAGAGGCACACACTGTAATTAAAATCACAAAAAAGGCAAAGGCAAGCAAGCCCATGCTCCACTGGTTCTCTGCATTCACAGATTTAAGTAGCTTTTATAAACACCCGGGTGAAACTGAGGACAGATAAAGAGAATAAGTTAACATGCTTTATGCCTTCTAAAATATTTGTGCAGTGCTGGTGCGTGCTCAAGATAAGTCCTTCGGCGGGTAGAAGGTATTGAGTTGGCTATAAAATTCCCTGGAACCTTTTTCATGGTTTCCCTGGAATGACAGCAACCTCTAGCAGTCACACCTGTGCACCTGCCACACAGATCCAACTCCTTTTCCAGCACACACACACACACAGAACTACCTGTGCACAGTTCATTCCCATCCACCGTCTAGCTCACTTGAGTAACAAATCACAGGTTCCTTGTGGCAGAGGGAAGCCATGGAACTCCGGTGCATTACACCAAGCTTTTTGCATAGATGCTAATTAATGCCCGACTGTTGTACTAGAAACCAGTTTAGTGCAGACTCCTGGTTGACGTTTATATTTTAAAAAAATACAGCCACATATTTTGCATAACCACCTCTTCATATGAATAAAGATGACATTTATAGGAGAGAGTGTTTCCTCCCTGCCGCCCAAGGCAATAACTTTATAAATTCCTAGAAGGGAAGTGGATGATGGTATATGGGGAGGTTTCTCTCTCTCTTTATGTAGACACATACTGTAAAGCTAAACAAATAATATTCAAACTGATGAGGCTTTGCAAGCCTGGGTTTATCTGGGAGGACCTCATCTGCTGCTGGAGTATTATATTTCTATCAAAACCATGTGCCGCTCAGTGTTTAGATCACTTTTCCCTGTCTACATAATTTAGGGGCATATGTCTGATAAATGAGGAGCATCAATATTCAGGTTTCAGTTGCAGTACACAGGGACACAGAGAGATTTATCAGGACTAACTGTGCAGGCTAGATTTAGATATATTAAAAAACCTCACCAACATCTTGTGGAAAAGAAACTGATTTCTCTTTCCCTGGATATTGCCAGTTGGAGATGGGTGTTTTTCCCCCTCAATCAAGCAAAAGGGCTGTTTCTCTCCCATACAAACACACCTCCATAGGAAACTAGAATTCCCCCAGGGAAACAGGGTCTTCTACCAACCTTGTCAAGTGAAGAAAAAGTTTGAAAATACAGTATGTGGGAACTAAGGGAGAGAGAGATCACAATGGTTTGCCCAGGCAAAGCATCTTCTGTCAGATCGTATGGCTTTTTCTTTACAATGGACACACACAGACACACTCTCTCTCTCTCTCTCTCCCTCTCTCCAACAACAGCCCCAATAATAAAGTCTGTCAAGTCTGATTGATTTCACATTACATATTTTCCTATGTACACCTACAGCAGAATACACCTATCTATAGAGAAAGGCACACACCCCAATTTTTGGGCCCACAGAAACCCCAATATAAAGTCTCTCACCCAGACCATGTTCTCTCCTCTCTTTAGCATTTTCCACACAAGGTGGGTTGTTGTTTTTTAGGAGAAGACATCCTCTGCCTCTATTTCTGACAGGCAAACCAGAATAACTTCAGTTTCTGGCTCTCAGGAGGGAATATGCTGGGGAAACTTTATCACCCCTGCGTTGATTTTGCAGTGAAGGCTGGAGGGGAACGGGGGAAAGGAAGAGGGGAAAAACTACCGCAGCAGCAGCTGGAGTGTGTCTGTTTCTTCCAGGAAAGTTCAGCAAAGGGGGAGTTTATGAAACTAGGGGGAGGGAGGGACTGGGCGGTGGGCTAGGATGTGGCAACCCCGCCATCCCCATCCAAGGGCCGAGCTGGGAGGAACGCTCCCCAAACCCATCCCGATGACAGCCCCCTGCCCCACTAGCGGCTGCCAGATGTGCGGGGCGGGGTCCCCCCTTCCCGCGGCTGAGCATCTGAGCAAGGGACCTCCCGGGGAAGCTGCAGGCAGGCGGAAGGGGGGAAAACCAAAAGGCGATGGCAAACAAACACCCCCACCCCACCTCCCTGAAACTTGCCGGCTAACAAGTCGCTGGCTCGGGCTTTCCAAGCGGCGCAGGCAGGCAGATGCTGACGCGACTAGATCGACGTCTGGAGCTGGGGACCAGCCTCCGCTCCTCGGGCGCAAATCGCCGCTCTCGCTCCGGAGCCGTGGCGCGGTCGAAGAAGCCGATCCGGATTGACTCTCGGCCTCCAGGCGGATTTCATTTTAAACCCTCCCCCCACCCCCCTCACACACACACCCCCCCCTTTTTGGAGGGGAGAGCGTGCCTGCTCTGCTGGGGGGGGGGGGCGCTAAGGAATCCCTCCCCCGGGGTTAATAGCATCAGGGATTCCCCCCACCTTGCCGCGGGAGGTAGGTCTCTACCCCCCCCTTCCCCCCCCCCCCCCACCAGGCTAGAGAAGATCGCGGACGCGGGCTGGCTCCTTACCTGGGAACGTTGCTT
The DNA here is from genome assembly GCA_033296515.1 of Macrochelys suwanniensis. Lineage (NCBI taxonomy): Eukaryota > Metazoa > Chordata > Testudines > Chelydridae > Macrochelys > Macrochelys suwanniensis. Next base: position 336,460,488 of record CM065775.1, read on the forward strand.
CCCCGACCCCCCCCCCCCCACCCCTTCTCCCGCCCTCCCCCGGTCTTCAGTGCCGGCGCCGCATTGACACTGCGGATGGAGTCTCTCGCTGTGGCTCCGCGCCCCGATACTCCACGGCTCCGCGCCGGGCAGCCCTTTGCTCCAGCGTCCAAGGCGAGATGCACCGCCAGTCCCGTCCCGTCCCCCCCCGCCCCCAAATCAGCCAGGGGGGGGCCGGAGCCGAGCGCGCTGGTTGGGCTGCAGTCCGGAGCGGCGCCTCTCCGCCCTTTCCCCCGGGGGCTGGAGGAGGCGACCCGGGGCGTCTTCACTCCGCCATGCCCGGCTGCGCGGCTGCCCCCGCTGCTCGGTGCCCGCCTGGGAGGGCGCACACTGCGGCTGTCTCGCCAGCCTTGCTCCCGCCGGCGCTGGCTCGCTCTCCAGTGGGGGGTGGGGGGGGGTGGCTCAGGCTTAGACACACACAAGCGCCCCACCCCCCCCCTCCTTGCAGCCCAAACAGCCAAGGCCGATCCTGTAGCAACGCGGTGGCGGTGGGGGGGTTGGCACCAAAAAAAAAAAACCCACAACCCCCTCCCCGATCCCGCTTTGCAGCGCTCCGGGCGCCTTGCTCCTGCGTGCGGCAGCCCCCGGGAGGCGCGGCGGGTGCTGGAGGCGGGGGGGGGGGGGGGGGGGGGACGGACGACCCCTGCTGGGCTCGCCTCCCTCGGCAGCTGCGCTCAAAGTTTGCCGGGGACCGGCCGCCACCAAACTCTCTGCGGCTCGCGGCCGCCTCCCGCTCGCTCTGCCAAGCCTGCAACTCCGGCTGCCTTGATTTTACTCGCCCCCCCCCCCCGCTTTCTAGACTCACTAGTGACACCTAGGATCTCCAACCTGATTGGGCTAATTGTGAAATTTCGTGGCGGGGGTGGGAGACAAGGGCTCAAGGCAGCGAACACACACGCTGCCCCCCCCCCCCGTGATTTCCCTACACCCCCCTGAATTTCCCCAACACCCCCCCACCCCAGTTTTGTGAACTAGTTACATGCCAATTTAGTGACACCCCCCCCAGTAAATTCGAACACCCCCCCCCATTTCAATTCCTGGGGAGGCCACTACTGCCCCCCACCCCCAGCTCAAAAAATCCCCCCTACACCACCCGGCCTTGTGCGCTCTTCCGCACCTGGGGGCTGATCCGACCAGTGTAGCGAGGGGGCTGGGGAAAGCACGGGCGATCAATCTCGCCGCCTGCCTGAAGCCTGGTCATCCTAGAGAGGCTTTTTCTCCCGCCTGCTTCTTCCTTTCGCTGCTGGCAGCCACAGAGAAGGGGGAAAGCTCCTAGTTATTTTATCCGTTTGTATTAATCAATCTTCGCTTGTCTCCCCCCCCCCCCCCTTCCAGATCAGGCACGTGAGACTTCAAAATCCACCCACCCATCGCACCTTCTCTTGCCAGGTAAAGGGCTAGCCCTATGCAACTGAAGAGGGCACAAACCCTGTATGCAGTAGAGGGGGGTAAAGGGGAGCGTTGCTTTTAAGGAATTAGCCTCAGCCAGAGCAACAGGTCTGTCTCTCCATGCAGTATAAGATCACTAGAACAGATGCTAGGGTGATGGTCACTTTGCAAATGTCGGAGACAGGAAGGGAAGATTAATGCACAGCGCTGCATTTGCAGCTGCTATACCTAGGTACCATGTACAGTCTCCAGCAGGGGAAAATCTAAGACAGTCCTGCAGCTGCAGGATGGGAACCGTCTTTGTGCAGAACTCAGCCCGTTGGGCCCCCAATTCCTACCTGGTAGCGCTGAGCTCTACCGTAATATAAAAATAATAGGTATTTTTGTGAACTCTTGGGGACCAGGGACTGTCTCTCACTATGTGTGTGTACAGCACCCAGCACAAGGCGGTCCCAATCAAGGCCTCTACGTGCTGCCACAATACAGACTACTCAAAACTTGGTATTTGTATTTCGCCTTTAAATGCGCACAATAAAACACTGGGCAGAAATCTATTTCCATCCCCTTTTACACCAGTACATTTTTTTAAAAACAATATTATGTTTTCCTTGAAACAAGTTTTATCTCCCTAGGGTGTGTGTATTCGTGTGTGTTGGCTGAGCTCTGGTTTACGTTTCCTGATGGATGGAGATTCAAAGCCTTTTTTTTTTAAGGTGGTGCATAAAATGTATTTATTATTCTTTATCTCTTGCGTCTTGCAAGGAATCATTTGTTTTCATTCAGAGAAATGAATGCCATGTGAAGGCTGAAGAGTAATAACACAGCAAAATGACATGGGAAGAGCAAGACAGAAATCTGCAAGATACAATAGCAGGTGAATAACCTCTGCAGATCACTGCTATTGTGAATAGCACAGTATTATTTAATGCCCATTCTTACTTGCACTTCCATTTAATAATACATATGAAAATCGCTGGGAAATTCGGTTCTGCCTTTAAAACTCAGCTATCCCTAAAACAGATGATGTAGAGTCACTGGGTTGTTTTTTTTAAAATCTGAGGAGGTGGAAGAATCAATTTGATTCTTTCTATTTCTTAAAACAATGGCTCAAGTCAATATATTGCTCATATCTCTGGATTCCATAAGGGTGAGTGACAAACAAGACTTTATTTATAGGCTCTTTCATGCACAAGGCTGTGGGGGTAGAAGAGAGGGGTCAAGACTGGATAACCCACATGGCCTCTTCTGACCCTATGAATAGCTGCAGCAAAAGGGCCCCAAGACATATTACCCAGATCTGGAGAATTGTAATCAATCAGATTTATTTATTTTCACCATTGACTTTCAGGACAGCTGGATCCAACCCGTGCTGTGTAGCTGCAAAGAGACTCATCCCGAGAGTCACCGAGCACCCACAACTTTCACAGGAGCGGCAAATATTTAGCACCGATCAGAATCAAGGCCTCCTCTTACATTAGGGTGGAGAGAGCTTAGCGGACCAGAGCTCTTTCCATGCAATCTACCTGCAACCCCTGATTTCCCCCTTGCTCCCCATTCAAAAACATCCTGTTTAGCATCCCTTTGCTAATCATGTCCTAGATTTTGATGCAGTTGACATGCTGCCCATTTAAACGGTTGGAGATTTCTTCCCTGATGGTGACTGGGTGTATAGCTCACAGCACACACATCTTTTCATTTTGTCCCTTATCTAACCACATACAGGGAGCATTTATGACAACATCCAAGGCTTCTGAGCAGAAAACACACACTTTTCCTAGGGTATTTTTTTTCTAAGTCTCAATTGTCCCTAACTAGAAGCCAATTTAAAAAGAATAAAAGAGGGTGGGGGGAACCCTCACAAGTCATTCTCCCCCTACCATTTTACAGGTCTGTAAACCAACCTTGTATTTAAGTTAATGAAAGCCAGATATTCTTGCTCAATAAATCAGCTGATGCTGCTTTAGGATTTAGCAGCTTGGTCTGAATCACAGTTAAAAACCTAAATTATAGCGCCACCTGCAGGGGGCTAGAAATTTCAGCAGCTCTGGAAATTACAGGCCCCAGCGAGTAGTGTATAAAATAAAATAAAAAACACGGGCGAGAGAGCAGGGGTGGGGGGTTTTCCTGACACTGTGTAATTGCACTCAGGGCATGCACATGGCTGGGATAATGCCACTTCTCCGCTCCCTTTCGGCCCTCATTTCACCTACCGTCTCAGAAGGGCTGCCCCAGGCCTGGGTTATCCTAGCATGACACCTCAGATTGCTCCAGCATCCTGCAGAAGCACCCTCAATCAAAAGCTGTTAATTTAATTTTCTCTACACTAAATGCCACAGTGAAATGAGGATAATAACTCAGGCTGGTGATGCAGCTCTGCTCAGCTCGCAGAAGGCCACCCCCTTCCGAATCCTGATTTTTTTCCCCTCCCCTTTCAGATGTTTGAAGCTTAAACAACTTCACCAACTCGGCTGACACCCAAAACCAAATTGGCCTCCTCTATTGAGCTGTCACCATTTTTGTGGTTGACAAAGGACGTCTTCATCGCACTATTGGAGTGTAAAAATGTCATTACAATTGGTTTTAAAGCTGGTCCAGTGCTTAGCATTGTCATCCCTTACACTCCTGGGACAAATGGAACCCAACTATTGCTCTCTGGATTGGCAGAGACTAGAAGAGATCAAACAAGCCGACTGCACAGAATCATAGAATCTCAGGGTTGGAAGGGACCTCAGGTGGTGTCTAGTCCAACCCCCTGCTCAAAGCAGGACCAATCCCCAACTAAATCATCCCAGCCAGGGCTTTGTCAAGCCTGACCTTAAAAACCTCTAAGGAAGGAGATTCCACCACCTCCCTAGGTAACCCGTTCCAGTGCTTCAAAACCCTCCTAGTGAAAAAGTTTTTCCTAATATCCAGCCTAAACCTCCCCCTCTGCAACTTGAGGCCATTACTCCTTGTTCTGTCATCTTCTACCACTGAGAACAGTCTAGATCCAGCCTCTTTGGAACCCCCTTTCAGGTAGTTGAAAGCAGCTATCAAATCCCCCCTCATTCTTCTCTTCTGCAGGCTAAACAATCCCAGTTCCCTCAGCCTCTCCTCATAAGTCATGTGCTCCAGCCCCCTAATCATTTTTGAATACATGCCCTCGGTTGTTGCCAGGAAAAAGGAGATGGGGAGTGTATGTGAAAAGCGAGGAGTCTTGTCCCTTAGCCTTTGCTTGGGAGATTTAAAATTAGATTAACCTGATAGGCCTTTTCCAGCTCTACCTTCTAGGGATCTACAATCTTGTCCCTAATGCCAGCTGTGTGGTGGTGTTTTTTCCCCCAGCTCCACACGATTCAGAAAGCTGCTCATTTGTTCTGCAGTTTTATCAGCCTTCAGTATGGGCACACAAGGGGGGGGGGAAGAGGGGGGGGGGGGAAAGAGAGAACGGCTGGAAAGGGAACACAAACAGCCGGCAATGAAGAGGAGGATAGAGAAGGGGAGGGGGGAAAACGTGGGAAGAACAGGATTATGTCAGCAACGTAGCCAAGTGCCTGCTTCTGGAGGAGAACCTAGGTACAAATACTCAAGTGATAGGGAAGGAGAGAGCCCTAAAGAGTATTTGGAAAGCACCCATGTATTCATTTTTACCATATTCGTATGGGGTCCAAAAAGCACATACACCCCAGTGCCCACAATCATATGCTCTTGCTGATAGGATATAACTAGGCATGAAGTGGGACATGATAGGACCGGATCATCTAGAGCAAAGATGAGCTTGGCCTAGGAATCCAGCAGGAGGAAGGATGCCTGGGTTCCATTCCCTTCTCTGCCACTGACTGGCTACGTGACCTCAGGCAAGTCACTTAACTCCACTATGCCACAGTTTCTCCCCTTCTGCAAAATTCTCCCTCTGTGAGGCAGCAGATAAGTAGTGCATGGCTTAACATTTGCAGATGCGTATATGAAACACCAGGCTGGAAATCCATTTACACGATGAGATGCACTGGTCAATCAGTGCCCATTAAAATGGTTTCCCTTCTGGACACTGCCAAACAGTTGGACAATTAGTGTACTAGATGTGTTGCCTACCAGACTTGTTTTCATCAGTTTTTGCAGGTACCTAGTAGTTTCTCATTGTTCCCGTGAGAAAATTGAGCAACAGGAGCTAGGGGATGGTCAGAAATCAGATCATTAGATCAGAGAGACCAAATAGTTTAGCTAGTCCTTCCCCTTCCTCCACTCAGCTGTCCAGGACTCTTCCCTACAGTATATATTCTGCTGTATTATCCAGTCTAGTTTCAAACTCAAGCAATGGGGCTTTCAACCACTTCCCTTTGGAGACTGTTCCCCAGTCAAACAGCTCTCACTGGCAGGAAGCTGTTCCCAATTATTCAGCCTGATTTCTCCCTCCTCCTCCCCCCCCCCCCCCCCCCCGCCCCATCTCCTAGTTTCTACCCTCTTGGATCTAAAGACACTTTTAGGCATTTCAGTCTCCCAATCCTCTGCCCCAGCCACCCACCCCACCCCCACGACACTCCAATCTGTCTATTCTATCGAGAGACAATATGGGTTTTATTGGACCCACTGATATTGGTGAAACACAACAGAAAGTCACCAAGCTGGTCCAATAAAATGTATTACCTCACCCACCTTGTCTCTCGAATATCCTGGGACCAATACAGGGAAGGTGGCAATGTGGCTCTCAACCGCAAGGGGAGCAGCTCTGGATCTTTTTTCCTCCCCTCTCATCCCACATGGTGGGCTGAGAAGAAGGATCTGGTCTTGTTTCTTCCCAGAGGGGAATCAGCAGACAAGACGCTCGTTCCCATTCTGCCAGCTCCTCCTAGCCCCAGGGTGTGCTACCCAGGTAGTGCTCGACAGACACAGTTACAGACCCCTTCACCTCAGCTTGCAAACACTTTCCAACCATCAAGGCTCTCCTTCCTCTCCCTTTGAGTCCCTGAAAAGCTGCCTGTCCTTGGAACCTCACTGAACTATTCCTCTCCCCCCCCCCCCACCTTCAAATGTTTGTGGTCCGTTCTAGTCACACACTGGCTCTCATGCATCCCAACAGCAAAGGGGCACCTGAAGGAAGGACGGGTGAAATGAGATCCAGGGGACCAGCGAGGACAATGATAAGGAGTGCATAAAGCATAGCCTGGGGCTGCCGAATTAAGAGGACATGAGAGAGGAGACGTTTCGGACTGCAGGAGACAGGCCAAGGGGCCATGATATGGAAGCAGGCAGGTGGAATGATAAAATACGAAGAGATGAAGTAGGACCAATTCATTGCTTTTTCATTATGGAGGACAATGCAAGTGGGAAGAACAATCAATATTGAGCGAGGGAGGTGGGAGAATACTGCAGGGGGATAAGGACCTGGGATGTTCGGCATGGAGGGGTGAGGCAGAGTAACTGGTACAGAGCTAGAGAGCCATGCTGTCACACAGAAAGCATCGCAGTGATGCAGCGGAGAGCAATGCAGGCTGGAAAGCAGAGGGGCCTGAAAGCAAGAGTTAATGATGATGATACAGGGGAAAAGGTAAAAATGGGAAACTCCAGAGAGGAAAACTAAAGAGGTTGGTAAATAGGATGATGGGCTCAGGCAGAATCGGTCCTGGAATTGGATGGGGTTAGGACTAGGAGGGATGTAGGAACGTATTTATCTGGAAGGAGACTAGGCACTGTAAAGAAAGGATAGCGCAGTGGTTAGAGCCTGGTCTAGTCACTGCTATCAGAGCTGTGACTGCAGCCAGTGTAGACATATCCTAGCTAGCTTGGGTAGTCATTTCAGCAAAGCTGTGGACTAAACACCCAAGTACATACCCAGGCTCTCCGGTGGGCTGATACTCAGACAGCTCTGTGTCAATCACTTCCGGTCCTGGGGGTTCTGACTCATGATTTTTGGTAATAGTAGGTGGAATAACCAGCCATGGAAAGAGAGGGGTGTGATTTCACAGGGGGCGAGTTACGAGAAGACAAAGAACGCCTATGTTTGCATACCGTCCTCATCACCATGGTATCAGAGTAAAAGGACAGAAGGAGACAGAACAGAAAATGAGAGAGAAAAGAAAGGGGTTAGTGAAGAAAGAGAAACAGGAAGGGGAAGCAAATCCATTTCCCTGATGAACAATAGAACTTGTTAAAGAATCAATGGACAGTCCCCACTGTAGCCTTTATTTACAGTTAGAAGAATGCGGTTCAGTCCCTTTATGTAACCATCCTTTAAAAGTTACCCATTTTCAAAGGGAATATCCTCTTTATCTTGCTGTAGAGGGGCTTAGTCAATCGATCCGTCCCATTATTCAGCGCTTACAAACAAAAACAAGTCTGCATGTATGCTAGGTCCTCCAGTTAAAGCAGTACAGATGCTGCACACACTAGGACAGTCCTCTGCCCTGCTTTGTATATGTGTAGGACCTACACTAAGGTGTCACTGGTTTAGTTTTTAGTTACTCGGACCCAGGGGGGTTATTCTGCTATGAAAATGGACCATTTGGGGAGTGAATTTGTAAGGTCTTTGGCCCCTTTGCAGTACTGGGCCTTCCCTGTAAGAGCTGGTGTCACATCATCTCGATCAGGGAGTTTAACTCCTTATGCTTCTTGGTGCACAGAAATTGTCAGAGCAGAGCAGTGATCGGTCTAGTCCCAGGTCCTGTCTCAGCCCATGGCCAGGACTAGACCCTTCAGAGGAAGGTGCAAAACGCCCCATAGTTGACATCTATAGAAGAAGTTTCCTCATCAGCCCACCCAATTAGTGGTTAGCATATACCCTGGAACCTTATTTTATTCAAGTGGATATTGGTATCCATACAAAATACCTACCCCTTTTCCAAACCCTGCAAAGATCCTTGCCTCAATAACAATTTCGGGCAGCAGGCCGCACAAGCTAATTAGGCTGTATGTTTAATATATATGTATTTCCTTTAATCAGTTTTCAATCTGGAAGGTGACCAATTTATCAGAAGATTCCTTGATCTTTTATTTTGAGGACAAGAAAGTAGGAATACTCGGTTTACCTTCTCTAGACCATTCATTATATTGTATACCTTCCTTGTATCCCCTCTTACTCATGCCCCCTGTAAACAGTCAGATTTTTTTCCTCAGGCTCACTTCATATGGAAGTCTCTCCATGCCTCTGATCACTGCCCATTTCTGGGCAACATTTCTATTTAAATTGTTTGGATGATAAGTTCTTTGTGGCGGGCACTGTCTCTTACTATGCGACAGGTTCCCATTGTGCCGCCTGCTGTACAAATCTCAGTTGCAGCCTCTCTAGATGCTACCATAAGACAAATAAAATAATGCTGTCCCTTTAAACTCAGTTAATTTCTCACCTCATGACTTGACAGCAGCCCCACCCTCTACCCCCACCCCTTTAACTGCTTTTATACAAGTTCCCGATGAAGGAATAAACCTGCCAAAGGAATAAAAGCAGCAAAAGGAATAAGCTTGCCATGCATGTTGTAGCCCTTTATATCTACGAAGCCCCACTGAAGCCCCTCTCAAATGAATAGAGAGATAATGTTAATGGAATTATGCATTGTGTCTGATCAGGGACTGTCACTGAAAGATAAATGCCAAGGCAAAGCGGAGGCATTTAATCAAAAATAAACCACCTCACCATTTTTCTTCTTCCAAAGAAGCAAACCATGGTCCTGTCACTGCATATTATTTTGCTGGCATTATCTCTTATTTCCAAATAATTCAATTTAATGGGGAGGGGGGAGGTGGAAATGTGAAATCAAATTAATTAGAATGACCCAACAAACTTGTGTTTGCACTGGAAGATTTAACATGGCAGCAAATCTAGCAGGAGACAAATTGCATTCGAATTAATTTAAGGGAGATAATTTGGGGCATATCAAGTTTATTTAGGATCAATTTTAATAAGGGAAAATAAAGTCAAGCAGTGGGTGATACAATCAGCCAATCAAAAGCCAACTCTAGTAGAGGTTTATACAGTAGACTGACAGTTACTTAGAAAGCCATTATGTGGAAAACTCCATTTTTGTATGGCTGAGACAATTAAAAGGGCACTCATTTCAACCAGCTGAACCTAGTTATGAATAAATTAGCTGATGAATTTGGCCCTTCTCCCTATTTGCAAGTAGCCAGAGCCCTCAGCACATTTTGAGGCTCTGAGGTAAAATTCACTTTGGTGTGGATGGCCAGCAAAAGGCCCCGTGAAGCACTTTAGCCATCAAAATGGCACACAGCCATGTTGTATGGTCTGGTATATTGGGCACCGGACTGGGTTCTGCCATGAACTCACTGGGACACCTTGGGCAAGTCGCTTTCCCTTTGTGCTTCTGCTGCCCCTCACACCCAAGACCATGGGTGTGTGTATTACTGTAGCATAGGAAAGTTTAGTATGGAGCAGTCCCCCCTTTGTGTGTGTGTGTGTGTGTGTGCACACACACACACACACACACACACACACACACACACACACACACCTGTCCTGAAGCATTTCTTACCATGTGTGCATACAGAACCTAGCACAATGATCCCCAATCTAGGCTCTACACTAATGTAATATAGCACCCCATCTGTGCGCTAGGTATACTACAGAGAGGAATGGAAACCGGGTCCTTGCCCCTCCCTCCCCCAAGAGATTACAATCTAAATATATTGGGGTTTAACACAGTTTTGTACATATTTATCTTTATAAGCCTTGGAGTTGATAGTACATGTTTGGCCAGATCCTTAGCTGCTGTAATACAGCCTCGCTCCACTGGAGATAGATTTATACCCACTTGATCTGGCCCATTGTATTTATGGAGCCAATAGCTGGTGGTGGAAGACCGTCACTGCCATTCACCAAGGACGTTCCCTCCTGACCTGAACGTATTATACATTCCTAGACCAGGGACCATTATAAAACTAGAGTTTCACTACACTTTTAGTATCCAAAAATCACACCCCCAGCTGGTGCGAGCTCCCCTGCTGCTGAGATTTTCCAGAGCACAACAAACTCTGCTGCTGCAGCCACTCCCTTCTCCCCTGTAATCCCCTCAGCAGACCTTCAATCCTTAAAGAGACAAGGCACAGGTGTCATCCTGGCATTCCCACAGGAATGCTACACATACAGTTACCATACTCCACTATGTGGGACAAGAAGGAATTAGACCCTACTTCAATGGGGTGGGGTGAGAGGAGATGGAAGGATATTGTGTCCAGGGGATAAGTGGAAGTCACTAGTTTAGTGATCCAAGCGAGACAAGACTGAGTATTTAGGTTTTGCCTTTAAACTCCACACCAAGACTCATCATAAATGTGGGCTCCCCTTGACGTATGTTGAAAAGCCAAGAGCCTAGGAGATACAAAGTAAAAATTCACCTAAGCAGCACTAACATTATGGTAATGATTGATTTAATAAATAATAATAATTAAAAAATCAGGAAGCCATTACAGTAGGCACTACGCACTATAAACAATGATCGCACCTCTTATCTGCTGGCATGTTTTCCCAGCAGGGGAAATGCGGGGGGGGGGGGGGGGGAATTAACCCATGAGTGGTACGGCCAGTTTGTGAAGTCAGGGCTTCAAGCAACCACTTCTTTCACTGGCCCAATCTTCCAAATATGAGGATGTACGAGAAAGATTTCCACAGAATATCTGGCACCGCAAGAGATTTTCCTCATTGCTTTTGGATGGAGTATCTGTGCCTGACCCTGGGAGAAAGGAGAGATATGGCATCAAGCTACAGAGCAACCTGCCACCAGATCAGGAACAGACAGGGGTCAGCCTTCAAACACAGCATGTAACCCTATTCTGGGTGGGTGATATTCCTGCCCCGAGAGACACCTGCAGGGTCTGCTTTTTCCTCACCACCAGAAGAGACCGTGGTTGGACCAGGAGATTGGACTATGCAGGAAAATGGGAGCATGAGGCACCTGAACAGCTCCTCCCAGGAAGAAAATGAATAGAAATATTTTGGAGTCCAATATTTCACCAAAACCAACATTTTCCAACCAGTTCTCATGGCTTACTCCCCTGCCCATATAGGAATGAGCTATACCAGTATAGCCACCTTTATACTGGTATAACTGCATCCACACTTGGTGGTTTGTACCACTTGAACTGGTGCAGTTTGTGTGAAGACAGGACCTCACCTTTTAGCTTGTCCTGCCAACCAATTGAATTGAGAGAAGTCCCAGTGCCACTTACTCACCCCAGCTGGTGTGTTACGGTAGTTACTAATGCATCCCCTGAATACCAGGCATTCCAGTACTTCCAGGAATGGCATGGGCCCACCTCCACCGGCATGACCCTGCACACGCAGTGCATACAAAGTCACACTGCATGGAGGACACCATTTTGAAGAGCAGACCACCCTGCCCCTTGCACTAGCAGAGTGTGAACTTCAAAATGGCCACATCCTCCATGCCATGCGTGATAACAGACAAAACCACATCTGGTTTTTATCACTCCGGACAGGGAACAAGCCAGACAAAAGCAGGACTGTCCAGCTTAAAACCAAATGAAGGGCCTGCCTACGGCGTGTCATCACTGTTCATCCTGTTGGAGAACAGAAGAACTGTTCACAGTCCCTCTTAGGAAGCATGGTTGTTACTGCCCCTGGTTTGTCGTCCCCTGTCAATGAGGATGCAATTGGAAAGGATACATGCCGGGTCATAAAAGATTATGAAGATTTAAAGGCCTCCCAGTGATTTATGCCTCTGTAATTAAGGGCTTTTAAATTTTAATTTAAAAAGTTATGGGAGTTGTCTTTCTTTCTGAAAAATGCATTTATGGTAGGCTGAACTGAATAGCATTAAGCCCCACAGAGTCTGCTAGCCCTGAGATCACAGCGCTTCCTCAAGCATAGGCAGTGGGGTGGGACAGAAGAAGAGAAATAAATGCCAACTTTTTACTGCAGCTTTAAGATCCTGCAATAAACAACCAGCTAATTTCACCTAGAAGGCTTGGAATAGGCTCTCCATGTCCCAGCCACTTTCTTGAGAAACTCTGTAAGACTCTTCAAGGGGTACTGCCAAAAGAGAACAACATATCGTGTCCCAGATCCTTTTGCATTTGGAGAGAAAGTTATTCAGACAGCAGAAAGTCTGGGGTGGCGTACAGAACAGAGTGGTGTGGAATCACTGCTGCAAAGGCAGTAGATCTAGTCACTGGGGAATGCCCTCAGCATGTGAGCCTTCCCCAGGTGGTGCAGAGCTGGGGTATCAGGTTCACAGATTCCCAAGCCAGAAGGAACCATTGTGATCTGGTCTGACCATCTGTAGAGCACAGGCTAGAGAACTTACCCAAAATAATGCTTAGGCACCCTAGAGCACATCTTTCAGAAAAACCATCCACTCCCGATTTTAAAGTGGTCGATTATAGACAATCCACCAGGACTCTTGGTTAATAGTGCCAATGGTCAATTACTCTCACCATTCAAAATGTGTGCCTTATTTCCAGTCTGAATCGGTCTAGCTTCAACATCCAGCCATTGGATTGTATTATACCTGTCTCGGCTGGACTGAAAGGCTCATTTTTAAAATATATGTCCCCCTCTAGATACATACAGACTAATCACATCAGCCCTTCATTTTTGTGGCTCTTCTCTGAACCCCCTCCAATTTAGCGACATCCTTCTTGAGTTGTAGACACCAGAATGGGACACGGTATTCCAACAATGGTTGGACCACGGCCAAATAACCTCTCTACTCCTACACGAGAGTCCCCTGTTTATACATCCCAGGATCACCTTAGCGCTTTTGGCCGCATCATCACACTGGGAAGCTCATATTCAGCTGATTATCCATCATGAACCCCAAGTCTTTTTCAGAGTCACTGCTTCCCAGGATAGAGTCCCCCCCCCCCATCCTGTAAGTATGGCCCATGTTCTTTGCTCCTCAATGTACACTTATGAATTGGTACATTTATATACTCTAAGGCACCTTCTTCCCAGCTGCAGCAATGTGTGGGAGGCACAGCTGCTGTCTGGCTATCCTGGACTCCTGAGAAGGTCCCTTTGGGATCAGATGGCAGCCGAGAGTAAGACCTCATCTCTTCCACAAAGCTGTGCTGGTTTAGTTCACTCAGTTCTTATGCGTGTCCACCTTTGTTTCAGTTTAGCAGTGCCTATCAAGTGAGGTCAAATTGATTACTTACCAAAGCAAGTTCAATCAGTAATGGCACTCAAATCAAAATGCAAGCTTCCACACAAGGGGGATTTTACCAAATTAACTAATCCAATGCATCTTTCTCCTGTAGGCTAGGCCCGAGTTACAGCAGCCTGGAGGTCACTGTCTGGGCAGGCCCCCCAAGCCAGCTCCAAAATCCCAGGAGCTATAAAACTGATAGAGTCACCCTGGTCTCCCTACTTCCATTCCTGCACAGAGTCCAGAACAGAACCAAAACAAATCAAATCCATTGTCTGGTGACTATATTAAAGCATTCTGGGATGGAGGCTCAGAAGACACCGTTTAAACAAATTTAGATCCCACTTGGCAATGAATATAAACAGGACTGGACTTAGGCCAGCTGAGTGACCTGGGGCATGTCACTTCATCTCTCTGTTCCTCATTTCCCCCCCCCCCCATCTGTAAAATAGGGATAGTGAGACCAATCTCCTTTGCGAATCACTTTGAGATCTACAGATGAAAAACACTAGTAATTATTATTATTGAGGTTGCTAGACAGACAGACCCTGTGGTTCTCTCTAGCTCCCAGACTAACTAAACAGCCTGGGCTGCATTGTGTCACCATTGAAGGCATCTCAAAGACCTGAGCTGGACTCCAGAGGCACAGAAAGGACTGCTGATTGCAGTACCACTTAAAAGCAGAACTGAGAACTTTGGAGGCTGTAAAGTCTACGCACCATTAAGCATTACCACTCTCTGTCTGGGCTAGCACCCCCTGCCAATGGTCACTCTCACACTGTGATGGTTTCTCCATCAAGTAACTCAGACCTCCAGCCAGATCACAATCTCCAGTCCACCCCTTCCCAGGTCCCCCTAGGCCACTTCCTACCTCAAGGCTTCTTGCTTTCCTTCTGGATCTCCCAGTTTTTTCCCCCTGTTTAGTCACAGTCTCTCCCAGACCTCCCTACCTAGCAAACTTTCCTCAATGTCTCTGCTTGGTTAGGATCCCTCCCTGCTCTGAGCTTCCAGGCAGCTCTTTCCTCCAGCTGCACCATATCATCCCCTAACCCTGGCTCTTTATGGGGAATTGCCAGATTCCCTTCAGGTGGGGCTCATTCTGTAATCAGGCTGGTTTAGCCCCAGGTTCTGCAGCCTTATTGGAAATCCTGGGGCAAGCCACCCTGTTACAAGGTTCTTCTGTTTTGGCTTGGACAAAAAGCCAGGTTTCAGGCTGCTGCCTGCTTCCTTATTTTAGTCCCCTGCTCACGGTTTAAAAATTAGATTTACCTGGTAAAGTAATGGGGCAAACTCAGAACTTCTTTGATTTCTATTTACAAACCCAAAGGGGTCCAGTTTTCCAGTTCAAGTTTGGCTGCAGCTGAAATCTCATGAGAACAGCACATCTCATGGTATTTCCAGGAGGGAGGAGGTCACAGGGGAAACAGCTTGAAAAGAGCTTGATGTCTTATGAAACCTCACCAAACTTCTCTGAGGTGTGGGGGGGAGATGGACAATTAAAGCCATAAGGAGAGAGCAATTAAGAGGCATAGCGCAAGAGAGAAAGGGGATGTTCAAGGTGAGGTTAGAGATGAGGTGGACCTGATGAGGCAGAGAGATACAGGGATGCTGTTCCAGACAACAGCAGCAGAGGAGAAGGCCCAAGCATTAACAGGATGAAGGGACAAAGAGGGGGCTTGATTCAAAATGAGCAAAAAGGTAGGTGTGAAGAGTGAAAGTGATTTTCAAGGTAAGATGAAGTAAATATAACCCACTGGCTCAGTGCGTGTTGTGTGTCCCTCTCTAGTGGCTGGACCAAATAAGATAAGAGCCTACTCTTGCTACCAGCTCTTAGTGCCAAGGCCTAAGGTCCCAGGTTCAATACCTGCTGATAAGTTGCAGTGGGGAAGAGATGTGATTGCATAAATCCACTGAGTGCTCAAACGCTACCCAAATCTCCTGACTCTCAGTCCAGCAGAATACCTCAAGCGACAGGGCGTGATTCTGATCCCAACCCAGTGTTACACTAGCCTCATTCCATTGGCTTCAATGGAGTTACTCTTGCTCTAATGCAGGTAAGACCAGCGTTATACCTACGTACCGTAGGCTCTGATATTTAGAAACTGGGATGATGCGGCTGGCTGAACACAGTAACTAGGCTCCTTGGCCCCAGCCCTGCCATGAGTTTTGCACAGACAAACCGCTGCGCCTGCACAGATGAGAGCATTGGCCAGTATATGGTTATAGTTATGCGGTCCCAAAGTCAGGGCATTAAGCTGGGAGTCAGGACAACTCAGTTTCTGGTCTCAACTCTGCCACTGACCTGCTCTGTGACCCTGGGCAAGTCCCTCCATCTCTGTTTCCCCTCCCATTCATTATCTGTCTTGTCTACTTAGCCCGATAGCTCTTTGTGTCAGGGGCTTTCTCTCACTGTGCGCATAGACTGCCTCGCGCTATGGGACCCTAATCTTGATTGTGACCCCTAGAGCTACTGTAATACAAATAATAATTTCCATCCCATCTATTTTTTATGTGCTACTGGTCTATATTAAACAGTTGGTGATTAGTACATTTATGCCGCGTTAAATCTAGATGTTTGCTTTTCATGTTGTGTATATATATGCATGGCTTTTAACTTAATGTATGGTAGAGTGTTTTAATTATAAAATCAATAATTTTTTTAATGACTTTCAAACTTATGAATGCTGCACTGTGCAGCGTTCGTGGCTGGGTGTAGTGAGCATTCTCCTCTGACTCTTCGTTCGTACAGTACATAAATACCATCTATAACAACAGATCAACAGACTTTTTTTAACTCAAGAAGCTATTCATTCCTTATTATCTTGGCTGAGTCTCTCTTCCCCATTGAGACCTCATTCCACATGGGTTGACCCCTGCACCTCTGAAGCCCCACTGACTTCAATAGAAGTCACTGCTATTGAAAGGCCATAAGAAGTATGATCTAGTGGGTAGAGCACTGGACTGGGAATCCAGAGACCCAGGTTCAATTCCCAGCTCTAACAGAGACTTCCTGTGGGACCTTGAATAAGGCTAGGTCTTCACTACCTGCCGGATTGGAGGGTGGGGATGGATTTATCACATCTTGTCTAGACGCGATAAATCGATCCCTGAAAGCGCTCCCCATCGACTCTGGTACTCCAGCTTGTGAGAGGCGCAAGCGGAGTCAATGGGGGAGTGGCAGCGGTCGACTCCCCAGCTATTCACGTAGCTGAAGTTGCGTATCTTAGATCAACATCCCCCAGGTTAGACCATGGCTTTGTCTCTCTGTGCTCCATCTGTAATATGGAGAGAATCCTTCTTGGGGAAGGATAAAATCCATAAAGGACTATGACATGCTCAGATACTGTGGTAAGGAGGGCTGTATAAGTAGCTAGATTCATAGGATGAATAATTACACTGAGCTTTCATGTAGCTATCAAAGCACTTCAGAGCCTTTATTGTATTTATCCTTCCAACACCCCATATAAGGTAGGGAAGAGCTAATATCTCCATTGTACGGATGGGAAACTGAAGCACAGAGAAACGAAGTGACTTGCCCAAGGTCACACCGGAAGTCTTTGGCAGAGCACATGATAGAGAGGCTCCTTTGAAAAGGGTCCCATTCTTTGCAAACAACTTTGGTCTCAGACCTGACAAACTCACTACACCAAACACATGTCTCCCGGGATATTTATCCATAAAAAGTAGCATGTAAGGTGTCTCCAGAAAGCTCGTAACTTGTGAAGAGTCATAATCCTTGCAAGACGTGTATATGGGCGATATTTAAGGAATAATATAACTATACTGACAGTATGCTTTATGAGCTTGGAGTAAAAGTTAGGGCTTGTTTACACTTGAAATTCTACTGCGGCATAGCTGCTGCTGCAGCAACCTTTCAGTGTAGACACTCACAACAGCGACAGGAGGGATTTTCCCATCAGCGTAGTTAATCCACCTCCCCGAAAGGCAGTAGCTAAATTGATGGAAGATTTCATGGGGGGTTAAGTCTGTTTAGCTAGGGTTAGGTCTACACTACATATTTGCAGCTGCACCACTGTAGCGCATCCGGTGAAGCCGATGGGAGAGCACCTGGGCTGGTGTAAATCATCAGGCAGTTTTCAAGAAAGGTATTGTGTGTTTCGTTGTTATGTTGTAGTGTCAATTATATCCTGTGGCAGAGAGTTCCACAGGTTAATTATGTAAACCAAAGTGGCAGGATAACTCACACTGAGGTATTTAGTAGTTTAACTGATTGGTAAAAGCTTATCTAGGGAGTTAAAGGGTATTGCTGAATTACTGCTTCCAATGAAAGTTAAGTCATTGGCCCTAAGTATTTTTATTAGGATTTATTAAGCAGCATTAGGGGCCTCAGTGAAAAGTAATACATGGTCCTTGTCCCAAGGATCTTATGTTCTAAATGAGATAGACAATGTCAATGTGGTTCATACACATAATGAACTGGGTGACCAAATGAAAATCTGTTCTCAAGGCACGGTGTATGTGTCAGAACAAACCTTGTAGGGAGTTAAGACAGGGACTGGCATGAGAAGGGTTAAATCCTCATTTTCCCACTTGTGAGGGGTTTTTCCTTCACAGTACTTTGTTCCAGTTAAGGGGGGGCAGCATTGTCTAATAATTAAAGCAAGGGATGGGGAGTCAGGAGACCTGGCTGCTCCTTTAGACTCTGCTTGTGACTTTTGACAAATCGCTTATTATTATTTAATGTTGGTATCGGCAGTGAGAGGTCCAAACCAAGTTTAGATCCCCATTGTGTGAAGTGTTGCAAATATATACACTATAAGAGACACTTCCTATCTTACAAGGCAACAAGTGGGGAAACAGAAGTACTAGTATCCCTGTTTTACAGATGGCAAGCTCAGGCATGGTAACCTCAAACAGTGAGATTCAGTTTCCCATTCAAGGTCACCACAGGGAGTTTATGCCATAGCCAGGAATTGAACCTATGTCTTTTGAGTCCCAGTTCAGAGCCTTCATCACTGTATCAGCCTTCCTCCTTATTTAGGTCCTGTGCCCATTGAAATCAATGGCACAATTCCCATTAATGTCAGTGGGAGTGGGAATGGGCCCTTTAACCTCAGCAGGCCTCGGTTTCTGCAGCTGTGAAATGGGCACGATTCTACCTACCCACCTTCACATAATCCATGGAGCTCCTCCCATCGTGAGCAAAGCTGCACATCAGTGCAAAGTGGGATTACTGTCACCGCTGCTGCCTGCCACTGCCAAGGGACCCAGAGTTACTCCAGGCAATTAAAGCCAACGAATCAATTCATTTCAGACAGTCTGGTGAGAGGAAAATAGAAACCTCCTATGGAGGCAGGAGCTGTGACCACTCATGTAAACATAAGTTAATCAACAACTCACATTAAATAAGTATAGTCAGGTGATGACCCCAATTTCTTTTATTCCAGGGTATATTTCTTCAGCAGCAGCTCACATCAGCATTTACAGCTTATTTCTTGGCCACTTATATCTAATTAGGATCCACATTCAGAACAAGTATAGGCAATAGTAATTACACCGGTCGGCCATGCAGGAAGGGAGGAGCTCGTTCACACTGCCTGGGGTGGCTTTTAGGGTACCTCTACACTGCAATAAAAGACCCACAGCCAGGGGCGCTGGAACAATTTGTATAGTGGGGGAGGGAAGGGGCTTAGTGCCATTGAACCAAACTGTAAACCGTGTATGTGATGAAAACCACTTCAAGCCGCCAGTACCCCTAGTTCCAGCACCTATGCCCACAGCACAGCTATGGCTGGCCCAGGTCGGCTGACTTGGGCTCGGATGGCAGGGCCTAAAAATTGTAGTGTCGATGCTCAGGCTGGGCTCCCCGAGGGGCGCGGATCTCAGAGCCGGGGCTCCATCCTGAGCCTGAACATTTACGCTGCAACGTTTAGCCCCCCATCCTGCGCCCCGTGAGCCCAAGTCAATTGCCCCAGACTCTGAGACTCAGTGCTGCGGGTTTTCTATTGCAGTGTTTTCTATTTCTTAGGTGCTGCTGGAGTTCAGGATGGAACGGCAGCATTCGTATTACGTGTATTACACACAGGGCCCCAACCATGATCAAAGCCCTGTGGTGCTAGGTTCTACATACACCTGGTAAGAGACAGTCCCTGCCCTGAAGAACTTCCACTTTAAATAGACAAGAGACAAAGGGTAGGAGAAAGCGATTTTGGGGTCCTTCTGTGGCCCCCTGTCACTGCAGTATCTGAACACCTCACAATCTATAATGTATTTATCCTCACACAACAGATGGGGAACTGAGGCACAGGTAATCTAAGGTTTTGTCTACACTAGAAAGTTGTCGTGCTTTAAGGGTTCCTTTATAGAGGGAGCAGTACAACATTCCCCGGTGTGGACTCAGTTATACCAGTATGAAGGGGTGTTACACCAGTATAGTTTATTCTTGTATGGGCAGAGGAATAAGTTATCCTGCTATAAATTACCTTTGTAATGTTCGTACTAGAGATTGTGCTAGTACAGCTATTTCACAATAAACAAAACAGTACAAAATGTGTGGATACACCAGGCAAAATCTGGGTGCATAAGGTCACACAGGAAGGCTACAGCAGAGCCTTTGTGGGGAGGGATAGCTCAGTGGTTTGAGCATTGGCCTGCTAAACCCAGGGTTGTGAGGGGGCCATTTAGGGATCTGGGGCAAAAAATCTGTCAGGGGACAGTGCTTGGTTCTGCTAGTGAAGGCAGGGCACTGGCCTCAACTCGATGACCTTTCAAGGTCCTTCCGGTTCTATGAGATAGGCTCCATATATTATAAGCTGGGAAATGAACCCTGAGCTTCTGGAATGCAGTCATGGGGTTTAACCACAATACCTCCTCTTATCTGAAATCAACCATCACATCATCCAACACTGACTTGAAGTTGCCCTTCTGGTGTAATGAGCAGCACGTTATAATGCTACGCCACAGTACTGGACAGGGAGCAGAGAAGAGTACACAATCCAATTGAAATTATAAGGAGAATTTAGAAATGCAGAATGTAATTGATTTTCAGAAAGCAGAATATGGACACAGGCACTAAAAGAACCCTAATCCATTGTGTAAAGTGCAATTGGACCTTAAAGGGCCAAGTATAGTGAGAAATTTAATATCACAAGTCACTGAGAAAACCCCCAGTGGGTTATGATTTCATTAGAGCATTCAGATATGTCAGCTGCAGAAGCATGCCAGGGATTGTGCAATTCAAAAGAGCCAAACACTGGCTCCGGGAACGATTTTTTTCCTTCTCTGAGATGAGCTAATTTTAATAGTTGCAATTACTTCTAATCTAGTTGCTACCTTAATACAATTTAATACAACTGGGTAAAACAGCCTTCTTTTATATATACTGCTTATATAGCCACAAGAGCACCGAATGGACTGCAGAGCACCACAGGGAATTAATTCCATCCTGGGAAGACCCGAGCCAACAAGCTCCACTCGCTCAGTTTATAAGGTCACTGAAATCCCTCAGTGGGAATTTCTTCCTTGTAAATTACTGCAACCCAGCTATCATTGCGTGTCAAATCCCAGCTCTTACAGGTGGTAACCTTATCAGGTGAAGAGGCTGCCTGCAGATATTCTGTTCCCCTAGTCACAAGGAGACTTGATTTGGTTACAGAGAGAAGACAAGCAGTGTGGGCTAGTGAACCGAGCACAGGCCTGGCAGCCAGGAACTTAGCTAGTATGTTGATTGGCGCCAATAGACACTGGCTAGAGCTTCTGATTTATACTACAGGCTTGCTGTGGGGACTTGGGTAAGATATTTCTAGTGCTGTAATCAGCCTATCTAGGGAATACCTAGATACTTAGGAGCAGTGTCTCTAAGAAGCAGTGTGGTCCAGAAGCTTGAGCACTGGCCTAAAAGCCAAAGACTTCTGAGTTCTAATCCTGCTTCTGGACTTGCTGTGTGAGTGACCTTGATTTAGGCCTGATCTACACTAGAAAATTAGGTCTGCTTAATTATGTCACTCAGGTGTGTGACAACTCCATACCCCCGAGCAGTATAGTTAAACTGACTCCCGGGCAATCCCTACAGGCTGGAGAAGGAATATTTGGTAAGTGTGCTGTTTGCTTTGAAACTATAGGAATGGAACCCCCAAAGTAGCAGGACACATCTTTTGATTCTAATCTTTTTTTACTTGTGCTTGAAGAGGTAGTGAGACAACCAATGGAGGTTGAGTTGCTATCTGCTTCTCATCCCCCTCTAAAGTGAGGCAGAGGGGGCCCTGCAGAGCGCTCTGTTTATATGCACGGGGATGCCCTGTGAATCCGCCGTAGATCTCTTGATGAAACTTTCCTGCAGGTAGTCTGCAGTCCTCTGCCGGAGATTTCTGGGGAGGGCTGCCTGACTTCTTCCGCCATGGTAGAACACTTTCCCATTCCACACAGCAACTACTTCAGCGGGAAGCACAGCCGCCCACAAGCTAGCAGCATATGGTCCCAGGCAGCACCCTGATGCCTGCAGGAGCTGTTCCCTTTCAGCCTCCGTTACCCTCAGCTAAAATCACCATCTGTGGAAAACGATGGCAGTATTCAGTTCAGTTGCCCTATACACATATATTTATACCCGTGAGCTATCCTGCCCCAGGGCCATACCTACCATGGCTGCTGTGACTGCCGCCGCGCTGTATAAATCCCAAGGAGGAGAGAGAATGTAGTGCTTACAACTTGCGTGGATCAATATCCTAAGTTTCGATTTATCTCATGAAGACACTGACAATGGTACAGTACTTCTGTGTATTGTATCTTCAGCAGCGGCAAATAGGGCCTTTTATCTCCATCCACAATGGTGGTGCGTCTGATCCAGATAAGGAGAAGAAGGAAGAGGGCTCTGGATGACATGTTCCAAGAGATCCTGCAAGCTTCTGCTGCTTCACACAGCAAGCACAGGGTTTGGAGTATCACCCTTGCCGACAGCATGGACAGGGATGGACCGGAGAGGAGAAAGGTGCAGGAAAAGGACAGGGATGTGCAATCGGAGATCCTTGCACTTCTCAGGTAGCGAACAGACATACTGCAGAGGCTGATGGACCTGCAGGTTCAACAATCCCATGCTCACCTCCCTCTGCAGCCCAGAGAGAACTGCATCTCGGGACCTCCCTACACCCTCCCCTCTCAACATTTTGCATGGCATCAGAGGCCGCTGCTCTGCCCCTAACACTCCATCCATGGGGACATTAAAGACATTCATAGCCGCACATACGCTGACCTGTGAAAGACCTGTGCAGAATGGCAGTTGAATGTGCCTTTGGTGGTTTGAAGGGTTGCTGGCACTGTCTACTATTAGACCTCAAGGGAAAAAAATTCCAGTGGTTATAGCTGCCTGCTGTGTCCTGCATAATGACTGTTCTTTCCCCTTCATAAGTTCTTTCCCCTCAATTTGTTTTATTACGTTATAAATGTTTTTCTATTTGCATTGTTATAGAATAAAACTCTGTTTTTGGGAACATAATTAGCCTTTATTAGTTCACAATATATGCTGGGTGGTGTTGACATTATTCATAGGCAGTATTAATAGGTGCATTGGCAATGTTGTATTATTACACACAGCATTCACCAAAGAGTTTATACAGGGCTGCAAAAGACCAAGGACAGGTAGAGCAATCTGCAGCAACACACATGACTTTGGCTCACTATTAAACTGGTCTTTCAAAACCTCCTTGAGCCAGGCTGCTCAAAGTCTGTAGATGGCCAATCCACCTCCACCCTCCACCCCAGCAGAAACTTTTCCCCCTTTGCTTCACAGGTATTATGTAGGACACAGCAGGCATCTATAACCATTGGAATAATTTTTTCACTGAGGTCTAATCTTGTGAGTAGACAGCGCCAGCAACCCTTCAAACCACCAAAGGCACATTCAACTGCCATTCTGCACCTGCTCAGCCTGTAGTTGAAGCACTCCTTGGTGCTATCAAGGTGGCCAGTGTATGGCTTCATGAGCCATGAAAGCAAGGAGTAATCCCACTGGTTGGGAAAGAAAGTCCCTGCTTGCAGCTTTCTGAATAGTCCTATCTTCTTAAAGATGTGCACATCATGCACCTTCCCTGACCAACCCACAATCATCCCCGATGATCAACCAGTGCTTGCATTGCCACAGAAAGGTAGCCCTTGCTGTTGATGTATTCTGTGGCAAGGTGGTCTGGTGCCAAAATGGGGATATGTATGCCATCTGTCACCCTACCACAGTGTGGGAACCCCGTTGCTGCAAAACCATCCCCTATGTCCTGCACGTTGCCCGGAGTCATGGTCTTTTGAAGCAAGAGACGATTAATGGCCCCGCACACTTGCAGCACAGCAGCCCCCACAGTGGATTTACCAACTCCAAACTGATCGGTAGCAATCGCACGTTGCAAGTTTCCGCAGTGGGATCACCCCTTGCTTCTCCTCCGTGGGTGCAGATTTCACTTTGGTGTCACTGCGCTGGAGGGCTGGGGAGTGCATCTGAAGGTTCTGCAACCACAGTTCTTCGTCCCAACCTGCATGCAAATGTGATCCCATGAGTCAGGGCTTGTTTCTCAGACCCAGAACTGGTGTGCCACCGACTAAAGCTGCTCTGTGACTGCCACCAACAGCCTTGAATTGTTCCATTCTATATTCCACAGCAATCTAGTTTCTCTCGTCATGTTCCCCACGGCTCCTCTTGTGTCTCTACAAATACTGCAGGATCAGGTGACCCATGCTCACGACGCTCATCACAATAGCACAAAGCTGTGCAAGACAGCGGACAGAGAGGAGGGACACGTGGGTTTGTGTGGGTGCTTTTGAAAAGAGGTGCGAAATATGGGATGCAGATGAAATTATGGGATGGATAACATTGCATGATGGGAAGTTGAACCCATGCTCCCAGTCACCTCTGCAAAACCTTCCCAAAACACCTTGTGCTCAGGGCCAGATTTACACCTTACCCTAGGCAGAGCATCTTCAGCACCCACCCCACGCTGAAATGAAAAGAAATATAAACCCAGCCTCCCCAGGAAGGCACCAGATCCTCTGCCACACATGGCGCTTCCAGCCAGGGAGCAGCCCACCCACCCCGACCCCAGGTGAGGTGCAAGGAGAGGACTGTGCCTCTCCCCACGACGAGGGGTCCCTCCTGCAGCCCGGCTCTGGTTCTGTCCATGCAAGTGAATGGGGCGCCAGCCATATCCCTTCCTGGCATGGGGCAGAGGGTGGTCGAGATTGGGAAGGGGCTGGGACACTCCCAGTAGTTGCCCCGCCCGGCCGCGGCTCACAGCGTCCCCAGGCAGGCTGACTCGGACGCTCAACCTGCTCCAGCCCCACATGCTGGGCGGCCACCAACTCACACCAGGAGCCTGGCTGCCCATGGGGGAAGCTATATATATATATAAACTTTTAATCCACGTTTAACTTTTAGGTGCCCCTAGAACGCCAGTGCCCCTAGGCACGTGCTTACTATGCCTAATTAGAAATACGGCCCTGCCTGCTCTGCATGGTGGCGAGTTGCACAGTAGGCTAGTTACCCACGGTATACTGCTCTCTGCATTGCTACAAGCACTCCTAGTGAGGATGCACACCGCTGACACAAGGATCATAGTGTGGACACGCACAAGTGATATAATAACTGCAGCAGCTGAACGCCGACATAACTTAAATTAATGTAATTCTGTAGCATAGTCATGGCCTTAGTCTCTCCAGCTGTGAAGTAGAGATGATAATGCTTATGATTGCTACCTCCCAGGACTACTGTTAGGGTTAAGGAATGGCTGTAAAGCAACGGTATTTCAACCTCATCATGTCTGTTTTCCCTGTCTGTAAAATGGGGGTACTACCTCACAGGGGCAATAAGCAATATAACACTATATCCAAGGATGGGATTTACACAATAGCAATGGATTATAATTTAAAGCGAAAAGACTAAAACAAGGACAAAAACTCAGCAAGGTAAGTGGCAGGAGTGATTGGGGGGGGGGGGGGGTGAGGGAGGTGTGCGTTAAAGATGGTCTTGCCATGAGTTTAAGAAGAGCTATATTACTTGAGATTGCCAGAGGTGTTTAATTCATGGTCTCCACAGAAGGAGCAATAAAATCATTATTGCATCCTTCATATTCTGGTTGTGCAGAGAGCCAGCATAGGGGTTAGGCACCCAGTAGCTATTCAGGGATTTTGCAACAAATAGTTTTCTTCATCGGAAAGTGACAGTTAATCAAAACTGTTTGCGGGAAAAAAAGGTCACTTTTGACTAATTTTCTGTTTTGAAAAAAAAAAAAAGTTGAAACTCCCCATTGTGAAATTTTTGAAACTAAAAAGTTCCATTTATTGGTCAAAATGACATTTCATTTAGAAGTGTAAGTTAATTTTTAGTTTAAAAAAAAAAGTTTAAGAATGACTAAAAGGTCAAAATCACCATGATATATTCCAAATGACTTGACCTGATGCGTTTCCAGATTTGGGGTCACGTTGTTTAGATTTTGATGTTTTATCCTGATTCAGGGCAGGAACATTTTTCAAAAGCTCAAAAACTCTCCCAGGATGGGAAAGCCATTTCCCCCTGTCACCGTCTCTTGGTGTTGTCTTTCGAGGGGCCCCAGCTTCTCCTGGCTAACCTTAGCTCGCCTTCAATCAGATCAATTCCTGGACCTTCCTCTCTAATTAAGACTAGCAGCTCTTCAATTTTATGGCTTGCAATCTGCTTAAGTCCCTTGGTTACTTTCTTGGAGGCGGCCTGGGTCAGGGCTACCACCCCTTTACTGTCCCAGACCTTTCTGCCTCCTTTTCTTTCTCTGTACTCTCCATTATAGCAAGCCTTGTTTCCTCTATTGGCGACAGCTGTGGGTGCCTGTCTCCATGATTGGCAGCTCTGGCAGCTGTGGGGGGAGTGAGGGGTGATCAAGCTGCTTGCTTGTAAACAGGCGAGATTCTTTCCCCCTCTTTGTCTATGCTCAGAATGGGGTTTGTAGACCCCATTACACCCACCCAGCCCTAGAATTGCAGGTGCCTTGCACCTCTTAGGAAAAGGCCACTGTAATCATTAGCCAATAAGCGATCCAGGACAGGGGGGTTGCCCTCTGCTGCCTATAACGCACCCTGAATACCCTCAGCACTATATAAATAACAGCAATAGCCTCGGCTCCCTGGGATTGCAGGTTCTCTTCCCCTGGTAGAGTCAATTTACCCTTTGGAGACAGAGACATTAAATACAATGCAGTTCACAGCATGGAGGGTTTGGGGCGAGATGCTCAAATGTCGAGGTCCTGTCTGCTCTGCGGGGTTGTTAAAGATCCAACAGGATGTTTTCACAAGAGAAGGGATTCGACCCCAGTGTCCTTGGCCAAAAATGTCCCCGTCTCTCTAGTGGTGTGTGTTGGCTGGTTGTTCCCCACCCCACCCCAGAGCTAGCTGCATTGCAGTGATGCTGGATAAATCTAGTTTAGGATGCTATTTGGGATAAAAGGAACTGGATCAATGGACAAATATTATTACTTTGATCAATATTATTATCCGATGAAGTGGGCTATAGCCTACGAAAGCTTATGCTGAAATAAATGTGTTAGTCTCTAAGGTGCCACAAGTACTCCTGTTCTTTTTACGGATACAGACTAACACGGCTGCTACTCTGAAACCTGTCATTATTCCTTTAGTATTTTGTCTCCCCTTTTTACTTCCCTCCTCCCAGAAGGCAGAAGGGTCCCCTAGAAAAGGACCAGTTGAGAACAGGACAGCAAGTTCAGGAGACACTGCTGGGTCACAGCTGCTCCAGAAGACCATCGAGTAGCTTTGCCTTTGAGGGAGAGTTCTGTGGATGGGAAGCCAGCTAGCTCTTCTATGTAATAACCACACTAAGGGGGGATTTGGATCTTATCAGCGCACGGCCTAGGGCTCGTAACTCAACTCTGCCACTTGCCTGCGATGCAATCTCCCCCTTATCTCCTGCGGAGGAATTCCATATCTCCAGCGCAGTTAGGATGCCTTCCCCCTGGAGAGATGCTACTTGCAGATTTGCCAAATGAACAGATCCGTGTGATAAGGCTTCTGCCACACACAGACCTTCCGAACACTGATAATTAGAATGGCTTATCACTGCAGAAGAAAGATGCTCCACCCTGGCCTCTTCGCAGCACTTCTTCCCTTCTCATCAGCACACAGGACTAGATGCGCCACTGCTGCAGCACATCAGACACGCTCCTGGCCCCACACAGCTTCAAGTCCAAGCAGATTTTAGCTCTGGTGCCCTTTTCCAACTGCTAGCCGAGCACCTATTACTTCGAAATCCTGCCTCTCAGTGTTACCTAAAATTTCCCCCTTGCAGTTTCAGCTGAATACAAAACCATCCTTCACAACCTATCCTAAACTGTTGGTGTTGCGGCATGCTCTCAAAAAGCTGCCGTGTTCCACCCCAGAGCTGGCTGCATTTTGGTAGTGGGTGAAGCGTCCCCTCTTGTATACTGTATATATTGCAGTTTGGGATCCCTGGGGATTAAAGTTGCTGTATAAATATAAGATTTGTATTAGAACGGAAATCCACAGTAATTGCAAACAACAGGCATGATTTGAATTCTCCCTCCATCTCTTAAGACTCTTAATCCCCTTTACAAGCGATATGAAAACGCATCTGTTCTTATCCAAGGAGAAGAAAAATGCTGACAGGAGCCATTCAGCAGAGATTCTCTGTGGTTATTCAGTGTCCCTGAAGTACAGTGGCTCTGACCTTTAGAATAGATACATGGGGATAAAGCAGCCAAGCTAAATCAGATAGGATGCTCTGGATACTTTCATATGGGGGCACAGAAAAGAAGGATGGTTTTGTGATTAAAGCATTGGACTATGATGCAAAAAAATCTAGGTTGAATTCCTGCTTCTGCTACAGCATCCCTGCATGCCCATGGGCAAGTCACTTTATCTGGATGTCAACTCCCCATTTGTTATATGGGGATAAAAATATTTCCTTTCCCTGTGACAGTAAACTGTTCCGGGCAGGGACTATGTGCACAGCACCCAGTACGACGGGTCCCTGATCTTGGTTGGGGTCTCTAGGGACTGCTGTAACACAAATCATCATCATATTTTGGGTCCTTTACTACTCTGGGAGTGGGAAAAACAGGAAAGTGCCAGCAAAAGTAAAATTATGCATCTCCGCAGACTAAGCAGATGATGCAAAAGAAAAACCTTTAAGACGGAAATGCCTCTTCCCCACATTTATAGCCACACTCCTGCCTGTTTTAGGCCCAAGTGCCTGCTTCATGCACTTGAGAGAGAGTTTTCGTGGCATTCAGGTCTCTTTTTCCAAGAGGGAACCTCTCAGCTCATCTTGGGCCTTTGGCCGACTAATCCATTTGCTATGGTGTCTAAGGTTCAATCCCCCTGCTTTCTTCTTCCACAGGCGTGTTTTGCTTGGTTAGCTTCCCCTTGTTATTAAGGCTGTCCTGTCCTGACCCTTCCACTATCAGTACCTGACTCCATAACAAATTATGTGCAGTGTTGTTGCAGCCAGGTAGGTCCCAGGGTATTAGAGACACAAGGTGGGTGAGGTCTTATCTTTTACTGGACCAACTTCTGTTGGTGAGAGAGTCAAGCTACACAGAGCTCTTCTTCAGGTCTGGGAAATGTACTCAGTGTCACAGCTAAATACAAGGCAGGGTCCTAGATGTCTACACTGCAATTAAACACTAATTAAAGCACCTCTATCATAGAATCATAGACTATCAGGGTTGGAAGGGACCTTAGGAGGTCATCTAGTCCAACCCCCTGCTCAAAGCAGGACCAATCCCCAATTTTTGCCCCAGATCCCTAAATGGCCCCCTCAAGGATTGAACCCACAACCCTGGGTTTAGCAGGCCAATGCTCAAACCACTGAGCTATCCCTCCCCCACACAAAAGGCCCATCTAGCTCTGTATCTTGCAAAATGTCATGCAGTACATTTTGTATCCGCAAACATGGTCTGTGGATATAAAGTGGATATTTTCAGGTTTGCAGGGCTCTAAAAAAATCAGTGGAGTGGTGGTAGGACAGGTTCTTTCTGGGTAGCCTAGGTCAAACTACTTCACTCCTATTGGTCTCAGTTTCCACCTTGGTATAATGGGCTGCCATCAGAACCCAAACACCTGCTCTGGAAGAGTCTCGCAATCAGTATTCTTACCTTGATACCCTTCGCTGAACAGCTGCTTAGATTAAAACATAGTCTCCATTGATCAGTGAGCTCCACAGCGTAGCCTCTGCTGAAATGGACTTTGTTTTCCGTACACGAGTCAGTAAATATTTTCCATTTGGGATGTTTCCCGATCTGGTGATTGGCTCTTGTACAAAAGTTCAGCAAACAAAGGGCAGTTCCCAGAATGGTGTGGCAGCTCAGATCCAGCTCAGAATTTAGTGGATTGGACCTTGTCATATTTTAGCCACCATTAAATGGGCCGAGATGGCTGCTCTCTGCCTCCCCTCAAGTCCAGCCCAGTGTCGCTTGCATGCACTGTGTACACATCACCTCTCTCCCCAGTCCCTGTTCGAAAATGAGACATGTTAGAGGGGAGGGATAGCTCCGTGGTTTAAGCATTGGCCTGCTAAACCCAGAGTTGTGAGTTCAATCCTTGAGGGGGATCTGGGGCAAAACTTGGGGATTGATCCTGCTTTGAGCAGGGGGTTGGACTAGATGACCTCCTCAGGTCCCTTCCAACCCTGATATTCTATGTAGCAACCTGCATGGAGTTTGGCGGGAAGAGCACACACCACAGGAGGGAAGAGTTTGGAGGAGACAGCAGGAAATCAGGCTGTTTGCACGTGCCAGGGATGCTAGCTGCACTTGCAGAGACCCTGTAAATAGTTCTCTTAATAAAGGTCCAGTTTAGCTTTAAAAACATGGAGTCCTCTCATGTTATTACCCAGTTCAGGAAAGAGAAATGGCTGGGAACTAGCTTTGTAAAGGGGGTGAAATGGACACAAATCACCCCCACCGACTCAGAAAAAGAGAGAGAAGACTATACACTATGATTTCCGATTTCCTCCTCCTGCCCTTCCATTTAGCTATAGTCTATCTGTACAAGCATCAGAGATGACATAAGCGACAGCGTCCCCACTGTGACGTCAAGGTCACCCCCAAGTCCCATGAACACCACCCTCTCTATAGCTGCACCATGGCATAGTCTAATAATGGTGCCTGGCTGAGCCCCTTGACTCCCTAGGGGAAAATTTTTGATTTTGCCCAACTTTTTTGATTTTTCTGTCAGGAAAATGTTTGTTAAAATGAGCTAAAACTTTTTATTTAGAGTCAGTTCAACACTAAACTGCATTGGCCTATGCTGTGGAGGTGCCTCATGGGAACTGTAGTTCAGGTGTTTCAGGCTCCCATTCTCGCCCATGGGCTGGGCTCCTTGGCTAGACTGCCTCTCCCATGATGCACGGTGGTCTCCCCTCTGACTAAGCCACATGGTGCATCATGGGAGTCTCATGACAGTGGTGCCTCCCTGTCAAATGCAGGTGCTGTGGTAGGGTGAGGGGCACAGCCGGGTCTCTCAGACAGCCAGACGACTTACAGCTTTGACGAAAAGGAGCGGGGCTCTGCTCTGACTGGGATTTGCCGACACTACATGAATACAAATAATAATAATGCTGTTATTCCACTGTGACATGTGCCCTTTTGTGTTTGATTATTGCTTACAGCCCGGGGAAGCGGTGTGTGTGGCTACGCGCCCATCTCCAGGATCTGATAGCGTACAAGCCACTTGAGCTTCTCTCTCCTGGTTACCATGATACTGTGATTGTTACCTGTTGTCTCTCTCTGTCTCCCCAGTGCCTGTCGGTAGATTGGATAAGCGAGCTGATGGATGGGTAGATTAGACCCTGCATACGTACTTCGGGTTTAGAAAGCAATATTTCCTGTCTGATTTGGCACATCTGATTCATTGTTAGCGCTGATAAGCACAGAGCACAGAATAACAGGGCGCCATTGTAGCAAAGCCACTACTGCCGTTCACGCACACCTGCAGTGAGCAGCCATTCACAACATTTAAAAAAAAGTAAGCTGACAAATGTAATCAATTACAGGAAATCTGCTGCAAGGTGAAACGGAATAACCATGTGTTTTCCCATTCAAGGTTCAGCAGAGGTCCACGCAGCAATTGCAAAGTGGAGAGGTTGTTGTCAGCCTTTCAGGGGAGTTACCTCCTCGTTGTTCGAAGGCTGAGGCCCAGATAATCCAATTTCACGTCCTGCCTTTAGAGTGTTATTGGATCTTCCTGGAACTGATGAATGCTGGCACTCCGGAAGGGGGGACAGAGTGAAATAGCCAGCGGAGGAGGTCTCTTGTCTTTTGTTACAGGGCAGGTGAGCCTTTAGCAGTGGTTGCAATTAAAACTCTCCTCCTTGAAGGTACCACCCTGTATCTGTGACCATTGTGTGTTTTAAACAGAGCTATTGAATTCAATCAGGAGTGCTGCAGGAAACTGAGTAGTGCTATAGCCTAGGCTAGCAGTTACTTCTCCAGCCCTTTGCTGAACTAATTTCAGCAGGCTATAATGACTTGTCTATTTGCAACACCTTCCCGAAACTATACATGGGAAATGCTTCATTGAAAAGCAGCCACCTCTGGGGTGGAACATAGCAGCTGTTTCGCAGCATAGAACAATGCAACGCAACAGTGTAGGGTGGGAAATAGAGCAGGATCAACTTACAGCTGCAGTTGGATTTAGGAAGGCAGAATGTAATGACTGAATTTGGAATTTGACCAGGACACTGGCGTTATTATCCCTGCTCTCACAGGAAGTGCCAGGAGACTCTCTAATGAGCACATGTAGTTGGAGGCTGGTTTCAAGATGGGTCTTCCAGCACCATAGTGCCCCATGGCATCATGCCCAGGCATTGGGTTCAGTAGCGTGCCCTCCATTGACATACCAGCATCCCTTCCTGCAGCACCTGGAGGAACTGGCCAGACAATGCCAATGCTATCCCCTGGGGAACCCTTAGCAGGTATATCTTCCCCCCATCAATACTAAACCAAGCAAGTTCTTATAAAAAATGAATAGGGGGCCCCTTGAACTGCTCGGGGTCCCAAGCAATTGCTTAGTCTCTTAATGCCTAGCACCGGCTCTGACCAGACCTGACCCTGCTTTGACCTTGGATGTAGTGCCATGTTGGGGCCAGATTCCAGTGTGACCACTCCTATTGTAGGCCTGAGATTTAACTCACCCCCATACTAAACCAGCCTTGGGTGAAACTCAGGGATTTCACCACTAAAATTAAGGGGAAAATGCTCCACAGCTGCTAAGGTGCCCCCACTTCAGAAATGCCCCTAGCAAGAGTTATAGCACCAAGCGTTGTCAAGTAGAGACACCCAGGTGCTGGGAAGTTTTGGGAGGAAACAAAAAGCCCCCAAGAATTGGTGAAAGAGATAAGATAAGCTCTGACCAGTGAATTTCTGCTGACCATCTGCACAAACAAAGAAGGGCATAAATAAGTTACAATTTGGGCATGAGAGAGAAAATGTAAAAAGAGTTCAGCAGGGAGGAGAAAACATAGGTGCCAGTGCGTGATTGGTTAAATTTTGTTACCTGGGGTACTGAATAATGTAATAGGTTTAGTATAGTTAAAGGTAGGGTGACCAGATGTCCCGATTTTATAGGGACAGTCCTGATTTTGGGGTCTTTTTCTTATCTAGGCTCCTATTACCCTCCACCCCCTGTCCCGATTTTTCACACTTGCTGTCTGGTCACCCTAGTTAAAGGAGGTAGCTAGTTTTACCGATATAATGTAACAAAAAGCCAACGCCCTTCGGGAACCATCTCCGGCCTGGAATTTAACATCAAGCTGCTAGAACTCTGACCTCTCTGCATGACCGTGACGTGCAAAGGCATTGCTGGAGCCCCCAGATGAGAGAATCCTGACTGGCCATCAGGTGACTTTTGTCTGTATATTGGAAGTGGTGAGCATAAGAAATGTGCTTGATATATGTATTCTGTGTGTGTTGCTAATCAATAAATGTTTAGAGTGCAGCTGTGTAAGGCTCTCTCACCGAAAAAAGCTTCCGCAGACCCATAAAGCCCGAAGCGCCAAGGAAAAGGGCGGGGACTTAAATTGACCAGGTTTCTTCCTGTGCCCCGTGGATAAGAATAGGTGCCTTACATCCTTAACCCTCAGAAGGAAAAGGATAGAGGGTGCCTAAATTGATTGGGTCACGCCTTGAGCCCTCGGTAGGCTATAGGCGGGGTGCCCTCGATTTTTTGCAGGTAACATATAGGCCCACTTACAGCATGGGAGCTGGTTTGTTTATGTGTCATGGTAGGACTAGTTTTAGTGCCACCCAGTGTGACATCACGACCCTTATAGCCCAGCGACCAGTTCCTATCATCATGTTGGGGCTGGCTTCAGTACTGCAAGGGGCCAGTTCCAGATGGGTCAGCTTTAGCTGGTTAGAGCCAAACCAAAACCTGGAATCCAAGTATTACTACATTTGGGGAAAGTTTGGATCCTGCTCCATATTTGCTTCTGGCTCCTTTCTCTATAACAAACCAAATCAACCTCCTAGAGCCGGATGCTTCTAATCTTTGAGAACAGCCTGATGCAGATCCAGCTCAGAGCTATGCCCTGGTCTAGTTTTAGCATCATGTTGGGGCTGTTTTTGGCCTGCGATGGAGCCAACATCAACGCTCGGGCTCTATGAACTCCTGCTCCAGCCTGACTTGGAAGCACAAGGTTGAAGGCCAAATGCCTCCGTTTTCTGAGCTGTGCCAACTATAACTTTCCAGCCATACACGTCAGAGGGAATTTTTGCACTTACTTAGAAATGGTTTGTTTGATTGTTCTGGCTAATTGAGCTCTGAACCCTCCAGGTAGAGCCTTGTCATGACACAGGTCAGCATCTGGGTCAGACCCCCAGACCGTTCTATGGACTCGCTCTGAATGACTCTATAAACTGACATCTGCCCCAGGGGCCCCTGGAGCAGCAGCAGAAAAGCAATCCCTGTGCACTGCATCGTGCAGTGGGGTCTGCTGCCCGGTCCAAAGGAGAAAGGGATCCCAGCGGCAGACGGGGCTCCGACACGGCTGAGCTGAGCTGCTACCTGGTCTTTGGCAGGGGTAGGGGAGAGGGAAATAATTTTTCTCACACTAGCTTTGAGTGTCGAGCGAGCGCCAGTAGCGTAGCCACGGGGGGGGGGGGGGGGGGGGCGCGCAGGGGGAGCGGCCGCCTGAGCCCCGCTGCCGGATCTGGGCTCGGGCGGGGATTTAAAAGGCCCGCTGCTCCCCGCGGCTGCAGGCTTTTAAATCTGTGCCCGAGCCCAGCTCCATCTCCGGCAGGGGGGCTCGGGCAGTGCTTAAAAAAGCCCAGGGCTCCTGCAGCCTTTTAAAGCGCCGCCCAAGCCCGGTACGCCGTACTGGACTGGACCGCCGGAGGCGCCGCCGGGGAGTACAGGGGGAGCAGGGAGATGCCTTTTTATAGCACCGCTCCCCCTGTGCTCCGGACCTGGCTACGCTACTGGCGAGCGCGCAGGGGTGACATTGGTGTGGTGACAGTAAATAGAAATGTCGCGTGCGAGCCGGGATGAAGCGTGTGTGTGTGTGTGTGTGCACGCAGAGAAACCGTTCCGTTTCAAGATGTTGCTGTAGAGGTTGCATCCGAGCGAGCCTGCCTCCCCTTCCTCTCTCTGATCCCCTTTGCTGATGCACTGGACCTGACCTGATTGAAACCACCTTCCCCAGAGGCTGGCTTCTCTTCCGGGCTATCTCTTCTCAGAGTTGGCAGCAGCCTGACGAATCAGGGAGACGGAACAAAGCAATGCTGGGTGCGTGGTGGGTGCGGTCCAGTTCCCTGGGTTTGTCCCATCCATGCCCTGATGAGGTGTGAACTGCCCCTCTGCTCCTCGAGAATTTTTCCTGGGCTTGTTTTAAGCCATGAGGACACATTTTCAGCCTCAAAACAAAAATCATGACATTACAACCTATAACAGTACTATAACAACCATGCTCAGTGCATCATGAGCCTTCCGAAGACACCCGACATGACAAACGTCACATTGGATACCACACAATCATATTATAAGGATGAACATGGGGGTGCAGGGTGTTCCCCCGAGATGCAGAGTGTCACAGCGCCTCAGTTCCACTTTTGAAAACATGCCCATCAGTGGTTGTCACAACAGGGGGTGCTGAATGCTTTTGAACACCTGGGGCCGGATCCTGAACGGTATTTATGCACATAATTCCCATTAAAGTCAAATCTCTAAATACCTTTGAGGCTCTGGGTTCTGGCCCTTAGTTAGAATCCTAAGCAGGAGCTGAGTTCTTTGGAGAATCCAGCCCCAACTGGAGATGCTGAGTACTTGGAAATCTGGTCCTGAGCTCTTCTGAAAATCTTTCCCCAGGTTCTGCAGGGCATGGAACATGACTTGTTAATTGGAGAGGCCTGGCACCTACTAAATAGAATAATAATGATAATGTTTGTAAAGCACTGTAAGATCCATGGATGAATAGGAGAGCTATATAGATGCCAAACACTGCTTTCCCTTCTTCCCTGCAGCAGGCAAGTCTGAAGCCAGCTGCATCGCTTGCAAAGCAGAAGGGAGCAGCACAAGATGTATATACACACACGCTTTTTTTGTATGAGAGTGTCAAGATCAGAGTGTCAGGGATAAAATGCTGCCAGAGCCTGGTAGGCAAAAATTGACAAGGGAATCCAGTGTTATCTGGAACCGTTCTCTCCAGAGAGGCTGAAAATCTTTGATAGGTTCACTCCAGGGGGAAATAACTTTGGTGGATAAGAGGCGTTGATGTGTGTGAAGCAAAAGGAAACCCATGTGCATTCCGCAGCAGCAGCGGGGTTTGAAACTGACTTGTAATCTTCCCCCTCTCCCACCCCACTCCCTGTTTATTTTATTTTCCCTTCTTTCAAAGCAGCCCTCTGGGTCTCCCTGCTACTGGGAGTGTGAAAAAGAACCAAGTCACACCAGTGCCCCGCAGCATGTGTGAGTGGGGGCAGCAAAAAGGGAAGAAGATGGGGAGGGAGGGAGAATGTCAATAGGCAGATCTGAAAAGCAAACCTAGGAAATGGCTGAGCTTGTCTACACTCGGAACACTCCAGCTGCGCCACTGGAGTGCTTCCATGTAGACATACCTACACCGACGGGAGGGGTTGTCTCATTGGCATGGTTAATCTACCCCACCCAAGAGGCGGTAGCTATGTCAATGGAGGAGTTCTTCTGTTGACCTAGGGCTGTCTTCGTGGGGTATTAGGTCAGCTTTACTGCACAGCTGAGGATGTGGATTTTTCACACAGCTGAGCAATGTAGTTATGCCAACCTAGTTTTCTAGGGCTGGTATACACTACCCGCCAAATCAGCGGGTAGCGATCGATCTTTCGGGGATTGATTTTTCGCATCTAGTGTAGACGCAATAAATCGATCCCCGATCGCTCTCCTTTCGACTCCGGTAATCCACCCCGGTGAGAGGCGGAAGTGGAGTCAACAGGGGAGCAGCGGCAGTCGACATTGCGGCATCCTCACGGTGCAGTAAGTCGAGTGAAGTATGTCGACTTCAGCTACGTTATTCATGTAGCTGAGGTTGCGTACTTTACATCGACCCCGGCCCCTAGTGTAGACCTGGTCCTAGTGTAGACCAGGCCTATGAATTCTTCCAGTTTGGAGAGGAGGGATAGAAAAATGTGAAAATTAAGCTGAATCCTGATTTTCCTCTTCTGATTAAACTCCCAAGCAATGGCCCAGTCAATGAGATGCTCAAGGATCTCCCTCTCTCTCCATTCCTGCATCCCTAGGGACAGATTCTTTGCTGTGTCTCCCCTGGAGAGCCACAGCACCCCCCAGCTTCTGTGCTGCTGTGGGAGCTAAAACGGACCCCCACACAAGTGAGAGCAGCACCGGGGACTGGTCTCCCTAATGGCAGCCTCCTACAGAATCCCTGTAATGCCTGGCACCATGGGCAAGCACCTTTCCACTCCTGGTTAATCGGGGACACACACTATGCTGGGCCTGCAAGGGTTGGGGATAGTGCGGGGCTGCGTATATAACCCACTGGTGAGTGTGTGTTGCAGGTTCCCGCTGCTGTGCCAACCCACAGTGGCTTTGAGTTGTTACAGCCCCCAGCTACAGGAGGGTGTCTCTTCAACTGTAGCAGTTCATGTATTTAGCTTTGGAGGTCCCTGCTTCAGTCCCGGGCGTATCACCCAAGGAGGTGGCCATCACACCTATAGTGGGCCTCCATTGTGTTGGGGGGTGTGACGGGGCAGAGCGGCCCCGCACTGGTACCGCAGGGGTTAACCCTTCCTTCCTGGGAGAGGAAGCCCCGCCCTGGAAGCCCTGCTGGGTATGCTCCAACTGGAGCCTAGGTATAAAAGCCTGCAGAGCGGCTCAGTCTGGGCTGACCACCGGAGGGGAAGGAAGCACACCGCCAGCTCCCGAGGCGGGACAGCCAACACCCCAGGATCCGGGGGCCAACCAAGCTGGGACACCCTCTGCACCCCAGACAGAGGCTGCGACCAGAGGGGACGGACTGGAGAACCAGACATTGAGGGTAGGAAGTGACCCAGGGGAACTGTAGAGGCCGGCAGTGTTAAAGTGGCACTGATGCTCGGCATGTTGCAGGCGGATCCCCGCCGAGCTAAGCACAAGGGGGAACCCCGCTAACAGGTGAGTCCTGGGTCAGGACCCGGTGGAGAGGGTGGGCCCGGGTCCCCCTACTCCTCTGGCCATTAGGCTGCACTTCCCCACCGGGGAGAGGGAAGGCTATGGACTCTGGCCACTGGGCCACGCTGCCCTGATCTGCGGGGCGAGTTATATGGACTCTGGCTGGTGGGCCACGCTGCCCTGATCCTCGGGGCGAGTTGTATGGACTCTGGCCAGTGGGCCACGTGACCCTGATACGCGGGGCAAGTTGCATGGACTTTGGCCATTAGGCCACAACAGGACACCTTTAAAGGGACGGGCGTGGGGACTTAAGAGTGACGAGGCCCCGACACCTCAGCCAACCCTGCCACAAAGGGGCGCTGCGGTGCCGGACCCGTCACAGGGGGATTCTTATTTGATCAGTTGCAGCTGCTTTAAGTCACCTCTGTACACTGCGGGGAAAGGGTCCGGATTGTGAAGAGCTCCATTCTTACGCCAGGATTAACTCCATTGCAATCAGCCGCACTCCACCAGTGTGATATAGGGCTGAAGCAGGAGCGAATCTAGCCGGCACCTGCCATTCCAGTCAGCACCCGGTTAAGCCTAGCCCGGGACCTGCATCCCAGCATACAAACAGGTGGGCGTAAATCAGAGCTTCTGCAGTTGTCAGCACGTCTGTCCCAGAGCTCCTGCCTCTTTGCCAGGACATAGCCGTCGGCCCTGATATGCCATTGTTCATCCAAAATTGGCACAGGGCCGGCAGCACTAGGCACGAGTGCACGACCAGCCACCACAAAGGGATGTCATGAAGATAGTCATGGCAAATCTGCAGGGACTGCAGGTGTATGTGTTTTCTCCTGGAGGCAGACCGATGGGATGTGAGCGTTGCTTATTTGTACCTGTTGGAACCATTATCAGCCTTGTATGCGGCAGGTTGTTTTCATCTGCCATAGCCCTGCATGCCATTTTAAGGGTGAAGGCACCTGGGTAAAGTTTTCGGGGAGCAATAAGCCAGCGCATATAAATTAGATGCTAATGTGTGGCTAAGGCAACCACCAATGATACAAGAGGCTGTGTTCAACTCCACATCAACGACATGCGTACGCCATCTTCTGTCCCAAACTGCTGCATAATATTCTGCTGGAGCAAATACCAGTGCCAGCCCTGAGGTCTGTACAACATTTGCCTCTGCTCTCCAGGAGGTTCCTCCTAGCCTTTGAATCATGGCACTAGTGGAAGTGATGGGTTGTTGTTTTTTTCAAGTGTTCTAGATGGGGCTGATGTGCTAGACTACGGTCCAGTTTGACTCTTAAGTAAGTGACGACTGGCTGCAAAGGGAGTGGACGATCCTCAACATGGACTGTAAGGGGTTGATTGTCCTGGCAATTGTTCACATGGCCACCGTCTTAGCCTCACTTAGTGTAAGTCTCCACTCATGAAAGCAAGTAGCCAGAGCTCCAGGCTGAGTGACCCTTCACTATCATGTATTATTACCCACATCAACAAGAGGGATCTCATCTGCATACTTGTCCGCCTTAATTGTTGGTAGGTCCTAAGAATAGATGTTGAAAAAGAGAGGAGCCAGAACAGATCTTTGTAGGAGTCTGGTATGGAGATGCCTAAGCTGGCTGACTTTGTCTGCAGCTTGCAAGATGAAGCTCCGATTCGTTATCATTTCCATGATAAACTGCCCCCGGGGCTTACAGGGAATAACAGTCTGCAGCAATTTGCTGATCAGTCCCCCATGCCAGCCAACATGTCCACCAGAATGACACCGACTTCCCTCCCCTTCCCAAAGGCATTTTCAATGTTTTGTGTTGGGCAAATAAGTCGCTCTGGGGTACACCATCCACATCTGAAGCCAGCCCGGACAAAGGGCAGAGGTGGTTCAATAATCTCATTGATTACACAAGAGTCAATCTCTCCCTGAGCTTGTATGTAACACAGGCAAGAGTGATGGGTTGACAGCTCTTAGAATCTTCCAGCGGTTTTCCTGGCTTCGGAAAGGCTTCAACTTTTGCCCCGCACCAGATTTTTGGGATGCAGTCAGGGCCGGCTCTAGGTTTTTTGCCGCCCCAAGCAAAAAAAAATTTGCTGGTTCCCCCGCCTGCCTCCCCCCCACTTTTTTGTTGACGCTTACACATGCGGTGGGGCAGGGCAGCCAAGAGCAACTCCCCCCTGGGAGGGGAATGGCCGCTGCCGCGGGAGAGCGGTGCTGCGGGACCCTGCTCCCCGCTCAGCCGGCTCCCTATCCCGGCTGCAGTGGAGCAGGACAGCCAGGGGCGGCTCCCCCCTGTGGGGGCTGGCCTCTGCCCCGGGAGAGCAGCGCTGCGTGACCCCACTTAGCCGGGGCAGGGCAGCGTTACCAGCTCCCGGGAGGGGCGGCTGCTGTCCGTGGGGGAGCAATGGGGCCCCGCTCCCTGCTCAGCCGGCTCCCTGCCCCGGCTGCAGCAGGGCAGGGCAGTTAGGGGTGGCTCCCCTCTGGGGGGGGCGGGTGGCTGCTGCTGCGGGAGAGTGGCGCCACGGGACGCCGCTCCCCGCTCAGCCGACTCGCTGCCCCAGCTGCGGCGGGGCAGGGCAGCCAGGAGCGGGTGGCCGCTGCCGCGGGATGCCGCTCCCCGCTCAGCCGGCTCCCTGCCTCGGCTGCGGTGGGGCAAGGCAGCCAGGGGCGGCTCCCCCCTGGGGCGGGTGGCCGCTGCCACGGGAGAGCGGTGCGGCGCAACCCCAATCCCTGCTCTGCCGGCTCCCTGCCTCGGCTGCGGCAGGGCAGGGCAGCCAGGGGCGGCTCCCCCCCGGGGGAGGAGGGGTGGCCACTGCTGCGCGACCCTGCTCCCCGCTTAGCCGGGGCAGGGCAGCGTTACCGGCTCCCTGGAGGGCCGGCCACTGCCTGCGTGGGAGCGGCGGGGCCCCGCTCCCCACTTAGCCGGTTCACTGCCCCTGTGCCGCCCCTAACAGTTTGCCGCCCCAAGCACCAGCTTGTTCTGGTGGTGCCTGGAGCCGCCCCTGGATGCAGTTGTCCTGGCAACGTTGATGAGGCATCAAAGCAGCCAGCTTTTGGGCCTAGGTGAAAAAGAAACTCTACATGGCTACAGTCCACACCTGTAGGGTTTCCCGTTCCCATACACTGTCTGGCTTGATCCAGTTCTTTGTCTGAAAAGAAACGCCCAGGAAGTGGTGAAAAATCAAATTAAATCTGCAGTGGGACACACTGTATTTACCTGAGAGATGCGCACCTTAGAAATACCTCTAATAAAATAACAGCGGCAGGGCTACACGAGACTTTGGGACAGGCTGCCAGATCCACCATTAGAACGGCCCGGCAGGCGTTCTGATTTTAGGTGGGCAGAATGCGATTGCCTCCAGTCATGTTGCTTCGCGTTATAGCATTTTTGCTAACGGAAAGGCCACCGAAAGGGATCCCCTCACATGCCCTGCCTCTGCCTCGCTGATGAGCGCTCCTCGGGGGAATTTCTAAGAGAGTCTTAATCTGCTGCTGGATGGCCGAGGTGGCAGCCTCCGCATCTGAATCTATCTGTCAGCTGCTGTCACCATTTAACAGCGGGTCTCCTCGCTGCAGCCAATGTGTTTAACTCGCAGGGCCTGGCTGTACAGCATAGCCTCACACGCCGCGGCCCTGGGATAGGAGGGAGCCGAAATGCTCTCTACGTGGTTTGCTATCCATCTACGCCTCGTCTAGTAAAACTATTTAATAACAAGGTAGCTCAATGCTGATGAAAGCTGCCCGTTCACTGATGCCACCACAGTCCCTCTATTTAGCTGCAAAACAAGTGCACCATTGAAACTGGCCCTTATACCTCCACTCACCAATGAGCTTTAACCCTGCTCTGGTAGGATCACACCGAGGAGAGATCAGTGTCCATAGGTCATTTCCCTCCCTCCCTCCCTCCTCCCCCCGCCCCCACGCTGAGATTGCCAACAAGAGGGACAATCTACACTGGGTGGGGTTCTCTGGCTTAAGCAGGAGGTCAGACTAGATCAGCAGTTCTCAGACTGTGGGTCAGGACCCCAGAGTGGGTCGCAATCCCATTTGAATGGTGTTGCTGGGGCTGGCGTTAGACTTTCTGGGACCCAAGGGCTTCTGCCCTCAGCGGTGGGGCTCGGGCAGGCTCAGGTTTCAATTTCCCCCCTTCCTGGGCTCATGTAGTAATTTTTGTTGTCAGAAGCGGGTGGCAGTGCAGTGAAGTTTGAGAACCCCTGGAAGATGATCAAACCTGCCCCTTCTGATCCTAACATCTAGGAATCCATGACTGTGGTTTTTGTGACATGGCCACCAGTCTCCTAGAAACTCCTCCTCCCATCCCCTTCTCAAAACTCATTCTGATGTTCAGTTCTCCAGCCTTTCTGGGTTATCGGCTCCTAGCCTCTTACTTTATTATTAATTATTATGATCTATATTACGGACCTAACAGAGGTCAGGGCTCCATTATGCTAGGCACACGGAAAGAGAAAGCATACACCCTGAACAGCTTAATTAAAGCTCAACCTTCATGGGAAAAATGCTGTTCTCCCACAAGGTGTTGATCTTTGGCTTCCCTCACAGTGTGTTGTCATCCTTTATTGTGTTATCTGTCTGATTCAGGCTCTCAAATCCTCAGAGACCTTTTCTTCTTGCATGTCTCTAACAAAGCATGCCAGAAAGAGAGGTAGTCCCTGCTCCAACTCAGCTACAGACAAACATCTGAACCGCCAGCACCTTTGGAGCTAGGACAATTGACACCAGTTGAGGATCTGCTCCCAGACTGACGTTCTTCCTCATTTTTGTGGCGCTCCTTCCTGCAGCCCATCAATGCTCCCCTAATCCCTTCTCCTATAGTGGAAGTGCACGCGGTGGGAAAGGGTGTGGCGGACGAGGACGACAGGGCGGAATGGGGGAGCCAAGGGGAGAAAGACGTCCTTCTCTGAACTTGAGTCAGAGAGTCCGGTTTGATTTGGTTCACGGCCTGGATGAAGATTAGAGCCAGCTCTTCTGCTTTGTGAACATGGTTAGAATCATTGGTTTAAATGGCAATACAAATGCCATGCCACTGCTTGTACACGCTCGCTCTTCTGGGGTGAGCTCACTGCAGCCTGTGGTCCTAGCAGTAAAGCATCCCTCCCAGAGACATGTGCTACTGGAAATCAGGGATGCCTCTGGTCTAGTCCTATGACTGGGGCCTGTGACCTGGGGCGTGTCACTTAGACTGTCTGCCTCAGTTTCCCCATTTGTAATACTAACCCTCTGAAGCAGGGACGTTTAAAGGCTCGATTAGTTGATGGTCATAAAGGGCTTTGAAGATGAATATGGAAAAGTAGCTTGAGTCCTAAGGATGACCCACAAAGGAAAAGAAGGCACTAGAAGGATTATAACATGACGAGCGACGACAGCGGAATAACAGAGAAGAGTACCGAATTTTAGTTAGGCTTTTGAAAACTTTTATTTTATTTTTGTTAGCTCCCACTCAACTCAAACCCCTGGGAAAGACACGGGAGAGAAGGAGGTTTTGTTAAAGATGCACCATAAAGAAAAGAGCAAACCCCTCTGTTTGTTTTCCTTTGCAGGTCGCCCTTAATGATGGAGAAGCTAACGTCTCTAACTTTTTCTGCTCTGTGGTACGCTCATTCACACATGACTGCCAGCTCTGCTTCCTTCAATCTATTCCCTAGCACGTGGGAGCGGCATCACTGAATGGCTTGAATCTACTCAGCACTTAAGGTTTCATTGAGATTTGTGCATGGTTGCTACAAAGGCGCCTAGCCGCCCTCACCTCTGTTGTTTGCAGAGCTGAATGCCTGCAATACCTGCGTCAGGGCTGAGCGCAGTGCCAATCCCCTCAGCCATCAGCAAATCCAATTTTATGGACATGGCTAAACTTGTGTGATGTGCGGTGGATTAATTCGGGGAGCGCACTGCTTCCGTGATGTTGTAATTCAAGCTGTTTTCATAAGCCAGAGAGAGCGGCGTTTGGACATTTTCACATCACGGGGCCAGTCAACAGGTGGCCACGCTGGGATGGATAAGCCAGGGGTTTGCGTGGCCAAAGGTCAACACCACTCTTACAGAGCAGCATCAGATTGGTCAAAGGTTCTAAAGAGGCAGCCCAGATGGGTTCATTTGATTTCACAGATGTGACTAGGTCAAAAGGCGACTAGCGTTGCCAAGAATCGTGCGTGTATTGCCCATTTGCCATGCCGTCCGTGACTTATTTGCTGGG
Source organism: Macrochelys suwanniensis (assembly GCA_033296515.1). Classification (NCBI taxonomy): domain Eukaryota; kingdom Metazoa; phylum Chordata; order Testudines; family Chelydridae; genus Macrochelys; species Macrochelys suwanniensis. Next base: position 336,504,775 of record CM065775.1, read on the forward strand.
TGTATGTATAGATAGGTTATCATTAAAAATCACACCCTCCTCCTCAGCCAAGATGCAGCAGAAATGACTAAACCTTAAACATACCTGTGGCGATCTATCTCCACATTGATCCAGCCCCTTCTGTGTCCCTCTCTGCTCATTGTTTATGTGCATCTGCCTCCCTATCCCCTCATAGACTCATAGACTTTAAGGTCAGAAGGGACCATTATGATCATCTAATCTGACCTCCTGCACAATGCAGGCCACAGAATCTCACCCACCCACTCCTGCAATAATCCTCTCACCTATGTCTCAGCTATTGAAGTCCTCAAATCATGGTTTAAAGACTTCAAGATGCAGAGAATCCTTCAGCAAGAGACCCCCCACGCTGCAGAGGAAGGCGAAAAAGCTCCAGGGCCTCTGCCAATCTATCCTGGAGGAAAATTCCTTTCTGACCCCAAATATGGCAATCAGCTGAACCCTGAGCATGTGGGCAAGACTCACCAGCCAGACACCCAGGACACCCTCCTTAAGCCACACGCCTGCAGTGACTTTGCTTCATCCCCACTGCACTGCAGCTGCTCGCCCCTCTACCTTACCACATGCAGCATGGGTCCAAAGCGCTTCTTGGTCTGCTAGGATTGAGATTCCCTGGAAAGTTGGGGAGGAGAATTCTAACCGGCAGGCAATGGGTGACAATTCTCCTGCAAAAGGGTTTGTGGGTGGGTGTGGGAATCCTCTCCATTAAAACGAAAGCCAGAAAACCCTTCCCCTGGGGAACTAACTACTGTAATAGTGTGTATAATAATAATAACGAATACAGAGCTTGATCTTGGAGGTGCTTCTGATATAGGAGGAGGGAGTGCCGTCGACACCAGGGTTAGGTTGGTAGAACTACATCGCTCGGGGGGTGGATTTTTCACACCCCTGAGCAACGTGGTTATACTGATGTAGGTGTAGTGTAGATCTGACCTTACTTACTCTCCACTGAGCTACTGGAACATACTGAAAAATGATGCCAGAGATCTGCTGCCATTGAGGCCACCGGGGGTATGTCTACACAACGAAGAAAAGCCTGTCAGCTCCAGCTCGCGGGGCTCAGGCTGCGAGGCTGTTTCATGGCTGTGCAGACTTCTAGGCTTGGAATTAATATGCAAACTAGATACCATTACCTTAGGCTTGAATATTGACTGTGGGTGGCTCGGTCATTACGTTAATTGAATTTATTTCCCCTCCTAAAAAACCCTTAACACCTTTGTGTCAACTGTCTGTACTGGGCCATGTTGATTATCACGTCAAAAGTTTCTACTGATAACAGTTCCTTTCAATTAATTAGCCTCTTAACATTGATATAGACACTCCCACCTTTTCATGTTTCTCTGAATGTATAAATATCTGATTACTGTATGTTCCGCTCCATGCATCCGATGAAGTGGGTTCTTAACCCACGAAAGCGTATGCTGAAATAAATTCGTTAGTCTCTACGGTGCCACAGGTATTTTTCTTGTTTTCTTCTTGCTGACACAGACTAACACGGCTATTACATTGACAACTAGGCTTGGACTGAAGCCTGAGCTCTGGGACCATCCCGTCTCACAGGGTCCTAGAGCAGCAGTGGCGGAAGGTCCTTAAAAGGAGGGGGGGGGGAACAACCAGAGCCTGAACCATGGCCCCACTGTCCTGCAGCACCCCTTCTCCCAAGGCCCCCACCCCCACACTGTCCCGTCTCCCCAAGCCCCTGCCCTTGTGTCGCCCATTCCCCTGAGGCCCCGCCCCCACACCACCCCTTCTCCCCAAGGGCCTGCCCCCACACCACCCCTTCTCCCCGAAGGCCCGCCCCCACACTAACCCGTCCCTCAAGGCCCCGCCCCCACACCACCCCTTCTCCCCGAGGCCCCACCCTCACACTGCCCCTTCCCCTGAGGCCCTGCCCCCACACCACCTCTTCCCTCCAAGAACCTGCCCCCCACTTGCTCCTCTCCGCCTCCTCCTCCCGTCACTCACCCTTATGGTTGGTAAAAAGACTTTTAAAAGTGGGGGGGCCATGGCCCCTTGTCCTCCCCGTTCCAGCACCCCTGTCCTAGAGCCCAGGCTCCAGTTCCCGAGCCCAGAAGTCTACACAGCAATGAAACAGATCCGCAGCCCAAGCCCTGTAAGCCTGCGTTGACTGGCATGGGCCAGCTGCAGGAGCTGGGGGGAGGTCTTTGCTGTGCAGACATACCCTGGGAGTTTTGACTTCACTGGAAGCAAGTCTGGGAGTTTACTGGATAAAGCAAACCCTTTTCACCTGCCGATCTCAAAGCATTTTACAAAGGTGGGTGAGCAATGTTAGCTCCGTGGTCCAGATGGGGAGAGCGACACACAAACAGGCGAAGTGACTTACCCTAGGTCATGCTGTGAGTTCAGTGACACAGTCAGGAATAGAGTCGAAGGGTGAAATCTTGGCCCCTTTGACGTCAACAGCAAAACTCCTATTGATTTCTATGGGGCCAGCATTTCAGCGTAGGTTCCCTAGCTCTCAGCACTATGCTCCGTTCACAGGTGCACCTAATGCACTGAGCGCTCCTTATTTTTCTATTTGGGCTGCCAGCGGTAATGTGCCTAACTTCCCCCCGCGGTTACTCCCATTAACAGCCTCGCCCTGGGTCTGCTGGGAAGCCCTGGAGTTTTACGAGCCAGGTCGGAACACCGGGAAACAGAAAAAGGTGGGAGCTTAGAGGGGGTCTGATGTGGTTCTCAGTGGCGTCCCCAATGCAGGGCTCAATTCAGAGGGAGCAAGTGGGGGATATAAAGAGAGTGAAGAGGGCAGTGAGAAGGAGCGAGAGACAACACCGAGAGACCAGGCAGCAAGCACACATCTGCTGAGCTCCTCTTGCCCCTCCCAGCACCAACCCCGTGCAGCCAGGCGTCCTCCAATGCACTCACCCCCGCCTGCCTGCCAAGCATTGTGTTTGTACCGTAGTGGCTGGCTCTCAGATAAATGGAGGGACCTTCTATGAACCACTGTCTGTGGCATTGTGGGCTGAATCAGGCCACTAACAAAACCGCCTGGTGTCGCACACCATATTCTTTGCTGCATAAAATAGCTTCAAAGTAATAGAGACCTGGATAATTGTTACAGTGCTTAAATTACGCTGGAGTGTGAGACAAGGGCACGATCAGATTGTTATCCAAGGCCGCAGAAATCAAGCTGCAGAGAGTTAAAGCTCCCTGGGCAACCGTAACTCTGACCTGGTCTGTGGAGTCATTATGGTAGGACATAGGGTCTTTCATTACATGAGCATATAACGCTGGGCTTTGGGAGCCTTAACTCTGCATTTCCCAGTGCCTGGGGGCTTAAATCACAACCTTAGTGCTCCATCGAAACAGTTCTTTTTTCCCTCTTCTCAATGACATGATCTGGGAGGGGGTTTTCAGGAGTGAAAAGGGAAATCAGAAACCGAGGGAAAGTTGGTTATTTCTAGGCTCAGTTCTTACATTAAGGCCCTTCTTACACCATTCTGGCTGTTTAACGGGATCTTAAAATGGAGGTAATATAATGTAAAACCGCTTTCCGCTGCCGGAGTGGTGGAGGGAGACCTTCGTTAGATAAGAACCAGGGCCAAAGCATTTAAAAAGGGGCAAAAATAAACTCATCAAAGGATCTCTTCGTTCTGTGTTGGTACAGCACCTGACACAGTGGGATACTGATCCAGGACTGGGGCTCCGAGGTGCTATGGTGAGACACATAAGAAATAATGATACTCGTTGTTCCAGACGCAGCAAAGACACAGTTAAAAATGCGCAAAAACAGTAACTTTGCCCCTTCATTAAAGCTCCTTCCTCCACCACGCACCCTCTCTCTCCTCCTTCAAACCCACATCTCCCAGGAATGCTTCCCAATGTGGTCACCTCCCCCCACTCACCCTCCCCTTTTCTCCTGCCTTATGTCTGGCGTTCGCCATGTCTATCCTAGACTCCGTTCCTTCTCTTATTGAAAACAATAAGGGTCTGTCTGCACTGCTTTGTAAACCCAGGTCTATGGGACCCATGCTTGTGGACTCGGTGTGTCCAAGGCCGTGTTTGAGCGTCCACACTCTGTTGTAAACCTGGGTTTACAGTTGTTGGACTCGGGTCTCAAAACCATGCTGACGCATCCATACTGCACTGCGCAGGCCTTCTGACTCGGGTCTGAGCTGCATCCACACTGCAAAATGACAGGGCTAGAGTCTCAGCAGGACTTGGGATCAGACACACACACCCTGTCCCCCGAGGCGGATTCTAGGAGCCAGGTCCTGAAGTCTGGTTGACCTGAGTGAGACTGATTTGTGTGTGGACGGTACTGGGGCTTGGACTCAAACCTGAGCCTGAGCCCAGATTTATAATGCAGTGTAGACATATCCCCAGAGCGCTGCCATAATCTGAATGAGAGAAAAATCAAGACCTTAGAAAAAGGTTTTAGTGCAGGGAATGTGCAAAGTGCTGTGCTATGCAATGATACACTTATTCCTCTGATTTATGCTGTATATTGTGGTAGTGGCATACACATAGTAAAAGGACAGTCCCTGCCCGGAAGAGCTAACAGTCTACCTGACATAACAGGTCAGTGAAATGGACAAACAGGCAGTGGGACGGTCGGAGAAGGAAATAAAAATGATGGGATGTTATAGCATGGACTAGCTGACGGCACAAATCATAGATGCCAGGAGCAGTAATTGCAACCTGCCAGCTGATGGATATTATTAGTAGTAATTAAAGATTTCTGTTTGGGCAGAAATTCCTTCTCCACTTTGACCTGCACAGCTTGGCCCTGATCCAAAGCTGACTGAAGTCACTGGAAAAGTTCTCATTGATCTGAACGGACTTTGGATCAGGACCTTTGATTAGCTAGAAATACTGGTGCATTAGCACTGGGAAGAAATGCAAAGACAGAGTTAATATTTTGGTCAGACATGCAAGGGCTGAAAAACAAATAAAGCAGCGAAATAAATGGGGACAAATGTACTGGTCGTACCAGGTATTTGCAAAAGTGGCACCCATTGGCCAATGTTCTTTTTCTCATTATAACTCATTTGCAGATCAAAATCAGGAATTATCTCCAGGGACGTTTTCGGATGTAAATAGATGACTAGGCATGTTCTTGTCATTTTTGCCATCCCTGGTATTTATGCTTTATATTGTTTCCCGGGCACACTTCAATCAGATCGTCTCGAAACTCCCAGCCAGATCAGGAGTGTTTTGACTGAAATGAAGATTAAACGTTATTTGGGGATGATTCACAGCCACGGGCAACAAGATCAGCAAGAACTTTTGGGGCCTCTAGGGTGGAAAGTGCCATATAAATATATGGCATTTTTTTATTTCTCATCTTATCACAGCACAATTGTTCACATCCTCTTTGTAGCATCCTTCTGTCTACTTAAACACCAGAGTCTTAGACCCTCAGCCACACAGCCAGATTCTGCTCTCAGTTATATCAGTGTAAACAATGGAGTCATTCCCTGTATAGCTGTGTCCCTGACACCCTCCCACTCTCTCCAGGCCCTTTATCATCCAAGTTGTTCTCCCCAAATCTGAACTGAAATCCCTAGACCAAACATACCCAGACGTTGAAAAACTTTAGATCTGGATTCAGACTTTGCCATCCAGCCCTTTATCTCTAGGATATTTCTCTCTTTTCTATGGGTTACATCCTATCACTGATTTGTAGGCATTGATTTCAATGGCGTCTTCTGCTTAAAAGGAACGAGATGACAGAGGCCTATCATATAGTGACCAAAACTGTACGTGCTGTCCAGGATTTTCCAAAAGTGACTTGTGATCTTGGATACTCAATTCAAGACATCTTAAAGGGGGCTGAATTCCTGTGAACTGGTGCTCAGCAGTTTCAGAAAATCAGGTCCTACCTGTTTTTCATACTTCTATGGCCCACCCATCATCAAAATATCTGAACACTGCATGATCTTTAATGTATTTATCCTCACAGCACCTCTGGGAGGTAGGGCAGTGCTGTTCTCCTTGTATAAATGGAGAAATGAGGCAGAGAGAGATTAAGTGACTTGCCTAAGGTCACATAGGAAGTCTATGGCAGAGCAAGACATTGAAACCAGGTCTCTCAAGCCCTAGTCTAGTGCCCTAACCACTGGACCATCCTGCCACTGTAAAGATGCCCTACATGGTTCTAGTTGGACTACTGAAGTAATTGGGCTTTAGACAATCCTGCCGTACTGCCAGCCCCAAACGTTCAAAAATCATGAGTGCGGCCCTCAAAAATCATCCGATTGGCTTAAAAAAATCCATGAGATTTTAAAACTAAAACCTGCTGGGTCTGGAGCCTTGAGGTTTCACATTTTCAAACTCTTCTCCACAACCGTCAGCTCTGGTAACTTACTATTTTAAATGAAGGACAAGACTGTCAAGTAATATCCTGATTCCAGAAGCTGGGGATTTAAGAAAAACACACACGAGCATCAAAAACACAGATCTTGTGCGGCTGTTCCAAGCAAAGTCTAACCAGTGCTGTGTAAAGCCTTCTGGCTCTCATATTTACACCCCCCCCCCCCCGTACTCCTCTTCCCTGCAACTACTGGGCATTTCACAGGGCCAACAGTGATCATATGGGCCGTGCTGAGTGTATTATGGCTAAGAAGGCCAAGTATATGTATTCAAGCAGGTGCCTGTTTCTCTTTGGGCTTGTGAATTCTTCCTTCCCTAGTCAATATGTGCAGGTTGGGAGAAGATGAGGAAAAAGGGGAGTTAATTTCCAGGGCTATTTAGGCATTAATTTGATGTCTCAGTCTTGACACATAGCACAGGTGTGGACACGGTTCTGTTTGCTGCCGAGCATGGGTGGCACATATAAGAGGCTTGGGGAGAAAAAAAAACCTCCCCCAAAAACGCTGGCCATGCAAGAGGGCAAATGCCGTGGATGCGGGGGGGGGAGGGGGAATCACTTCCTTTTGGAGGCGCGCCAGCCCACTGCCTTTGGAGCACCGGAAGTGAAGCTCCCTAGAAGTGGGGGGCCACCAGCGCCCAGACCGTGGGTCCACCCACACTCTGCCCCAAGGACCTGCCCGCACTCGGCCTCTTCCCCCGAGGCTCTGCCCTCGGTCTGTCTCTTCCCTGTAGCTCCCCACCTAAGGAGAGGCGTGAGCAGCAGGCAAGCGGCAGATGGGCGGGGGAACTCAGGGGAAGAGGCAGAGAGGGGCTCAAGGGAGGAGGCAAAAAGAGTCGGATTGGGGGCAGGGCCTTAGGGGAGTGGGGCCACAGTCTGGGCACCGGTGGCTCCCCCACTTCTAGGGAGCTTCCGGCACTCACATGTAAGCCTCCCCAAACGGAAGACTCACGCCCTGCCTATGTGACTGAGATTGATGGTGACTTGGTGGATAGTCCAGATGGGGAGCTAGACCTGCTAAAGGAAAGGCACCTGCCAAAGGAAAGCTGTCTTCCTTGTTTGATGTAACTGTGACTCCTGCATCCAGCCAAGACATTCAGGGATGGCGAAGCAGCTTCGCAGCAACTCCGGGTGATGGGTTGGTATTTTCTCCATTCTACAGCTGAGAAACAGAGAAAGAGCTGACTTTTCCAAAGCCACCTTGCTGGCTTGGTTAAATTAGGTATTTGAAAAGTATTATCGGGTCTCCAGGGTGGATAAAAATCAATGATTTTTTTTTAATCGGCTTTTTTTTATTTAAATCGGATTTTTTTTTTATAAAATGCTTTGAGGAAAAAACCTATCTAAAGATAGTTTTAATTAAGATACATTATAGCTCAAAGATATGTCATCATGGAATAGGGATTATACATTCTAATTCTATAGTATGAGACAGTATATTCATGTCATGTAATGTTTAAGAAAAGTTTTGTAAATGAGTTCCAATAGTTCATGGATGAAAGCCACCTGTGCGGTGTGGCCAAAACTTGCGATTTTATTGCCAGTCTTACAATATTTAGCAGTTTTTCTTAAAACACCAGTACCTGGAGTCAGGGGATTACATGAGAATCCCACCACACCTTAAAAAAAAAAAAAAAAAGAGTACATTTCTAGGCCTGGTGCTTGTGGAGAAAAGCTGGACAACGTGAACCCTAAAGGCTGGGAAACCAGGAGGCAAACAGAAAGAACCCAGATTTTATTATGTCTTTTAGAAAATGTCATGATCTTTGAACCCTTGGGGATGGGCTGCCCCAGAGAGAGTAACGGCTCGATCTCCTTGCTCCGCCAGCCAACATACTCAAAAGCTTCTTACAAGCTTCCAAACATTCACAGCCACTGGCAACAAGATCAGCAAGAACTTTCGGGGCCTCTAGGGTGGAAAGTGCCGTATAAATGTCTGGCATTTTTTATTTCTCATCTTTATCACTGCTAACATCCCAGCCTTATCGTCACATTTCCTCCGCTCCAATCTCAGTTTGACACAGGCTGCTTTTCAATCCAGTTTTAGACAGACCTTCTTGGAACCATTTCTCCAGCGAAGCTGAACGCTCTAGAAATGGGTTTCCTTCTGCAACATGAGACTCCGCTCTCCTTTAGACCTCTCAGCTGTTGTGCAGGCTGGTGCAGAGCCTCAAGATAGGCTTTATTTTCTTCTTTCCAATGAAAAGTGTCTTCCAGGGCTGCAGAGACTCAGCAGCCTATGCTAGACAATGCTTCCAGGGCTGCAGAGACTCAGCAGCTTCCTCTCCTTTTTGCAAGGCAGTCTGCATCCAACATTTCCTGCCTCTCTAACATCAGGGCATTGAACGACCTGGAAAGTACATCTCAAGTAAGTGGAGTGCATTAGTTTCCACTAATGGAACATTTGTTATCCTGCTCTTTTCAGCACTGGTGCCAGTGAAATGAACGGTCTCCAACCACTATAGTTCTTTCATGGGGGATTTAAAATAAAAAAAGAAGCAGCAGCCGCTTTCGCAGCCACATTGTTGACTTGTGGTCTGGGGGAATGAACAATAGGTGCGTCTTCAACTGATATTAAAGATCACAGATTAAATCCGAACAACCGGAGATGTGCACTGCAGATGAAAAATTAGCTTCCAACTTCTAGCAGACTTGCAACATGGTCCAAGGCACAAGGGAGTGGGGTGAAGTCTAAGGCCGACTGACCAGTGGGGGTACACTTCACACATGTTGTAATTAGAGCTGGGTGGGAAATGCTCTTCTGGTCTGTCACAGGGTGGCCGGCCCCTGTAACTGAAGTAGGTCCAGCACCCCTGTGCCAGAACAGGGCACAAATGGCCCCGTTAAGGAGGTGGGCCTCAGGGCCGTCCCTAGGTATTCTGGAGCCCTAGGCAGTCCCCCCACGGGGGTGTGTATGGTGCCCCAGGCCTCGGCGCAGTGGGAGTGAGGGAGCTGGCCCCAAGCCTCTGTGGGGGAGAGGGAGCAGGGATTCCCCAGGCCTCCGCAGGGAGGGGACAGGCCCACGTGGGCCCCAGGCCTCCATGGGGGTGGAGCTGGGGGTAGGGAAGAGGTGGGGGGGGGGGGGGGCAGAGAAGGGGCAGGGGCCCTGGGGAAGAGCCGGAGCAGCACGCAGCTGCGCAGGGCACCAGGAAGTTTGGTGCCCAAATCTCCTGGTACCCTAGGCAGCTGCCTGCTTTGCCTATGGGTAAGGACGGCCCTGGTGGGCCTGCCTGTACCTGGGGCAATAGGGGGTCAGAGAGACCCAATGAAAGCGAACTGGCTGAGAGAGGATTAGAAAGCTCTTGGAAGCAGGAGCAACAGGATTGCCAGAGTTCCCTGGGTGGGAAGGCAGTGTGGCCTAAAATGTAAAAGGTGAGCTGAGGAACAGCTTTTGTTTGTTTAAAGTCTGGACAATAAACCTGCCTAAAAGAACCTGTGGGTTGGCAGAGAGCCCTCAGCAAGCTGGGGGGGAAGCCCAGCCTTGTTACACCATCTCACAAATATTTTCGAGAGTTTGAATATTTGCCTCCCCGTCTCGAGTTGGGACAGAAAGTTAGAATCTGGAAACTATTCACTAACTGAAAAACCCATTGTGGGGGGACCCTCAAAATGTTTTGTTTCAGTAATTACAAAATGCTCCATTTTGACTTTGACCTTTTTAATGTAAACCATTTTTCAGTCTAAATTTCTACACAAAAAGTCATTTTGAATGAAAACCCAGATTTCATTGTTGCTGTTTAGAAAATATCAACATTCAACATGGGGACAATTCCTCGACTATTTTTCTGGAGACTTTTTCAGATCAGGACATTCGTCCAACCTGCTCCTGGTATTGCAAACAATTTTGGTTGCAATGGACCCGGAGCAGCTCTAGCTATAATGTCCATCCTGACATCTGCAAAGTGCTTTCCATTTCCATATGGAGATTAGTGAACTGGAGCAGCAGTGGCTGATTGCTCCATTACATTGCCTTGTCTCCTTTAATGGTTTGATAAAAGGAGGGTGACAGGAAGATAAATAGAGATAATACTTTAGGCTTCTTACACTAGAACCATTATCATTAACGGCATTAATTAGCTTATAATACACTGTATAGAAACATCAAACACAACCGTTCTAAGGGGAAGTAACCTGATAATTGTCAGTAACATGATAGCATAGCTTTAGCACATAGCAAGCATTCAAGATGGCTCGCCCTGCAACCCAGCATTTCAGGGTAGAATTCCCCTGGCCCCATCACAAAAATGTTAGCCAAGACATTACAAAAAAACCATCATTACGAGATGGGCCTCGATAGACAGGGGCTTCATAATGGACTGCATAGCCTTTAACGTTCAAGTCACTGGCTCCAACCCTGGCCAGGTTGGGAGAGACTAAAGCTTGTTAGCATTTGGAGGGTGAAATGAATTACGTGGGTAGGTTGCAGACCGGATTCTGCTTATCTCAGGTACTTGTATGGCTCCCATTACTGTAATGTCTGAGCGTCCCACTCTATTTGATGTATTTATCCTCACAACTCTTCTAGGAGATAGAGCAGCGCTATATCCCCCTTTTACAGGACTGAGCGACACAGACACTATGTGACTTGCCTAAGGCCACACAGGAAGTTTGTGGCGGAGCAAATAATCAAAGCCCACACTCCCAACCCCACGCTCGTGCCAAACTGCTGGATCACCCTTCCCTTCGGGGCAACTGTCAGTAACACAGAAGCCACAGCGACAATGAGCACACTCAATGCCAGCAGCCGCACAACGACCAAGGAGTGACCACACCATGAAATCGTGCTGCAGTGGGCCACCAAAGCTCATTTTCTGGGGTTGTGGTGGAGGCGAAAGAGACGCGTGCACTGCTGATCCCAGTGCTAGTGCTTCTCTGCACAGCTGTGGAGGAATTCAGGCTCCTCGGCTGGAAATCCAGCTTTATGTTAACAGAATTTTCTTAAAAGAACCAAACCCCAAAATTCCAATCACTAAAAGGATGTTTAGAGAGAAGTTAGTCCAAAAAAACCCACAAAAACCTGGAGATTTGGGGGGAAATTCATAACGTCTAATAAAGTAATCAGTTACAACGTTTGGAATTTTTTTGACCTGCGCTAAAGGTGGTCAAAACCAATAGGCTATTTTTGCAAAACATGTGTGTGAAAATTTCAGTTTGCTTTATTGTTGCTGTTGACATTTTTTGACACCCCCCCCCCCTCCAAAAAAAACCAAATTCCTCAACATTTCAAATTTGGAATAAGTCCCACCAGCTGCAGTCCAGAGACGTGCATGGTAGATCAGACATTCTGCTCGCCCAACCTCCTTCTAAACCACACAAATCTGTGGCCACAAACAAATCATCCATGGTCATCAGCTAAACTGCACCCACGTCACTTCAGGATTATAGAGAGACAAGGTGGGTGAGGTAATATATTTTATTGCACCAACTTCTGTTGGTGAGAGAGACAAGCTTTTGAGCTTACACAGAGCTCTTCTTCAGGTCTGCTTGAGGATTAAAGAAGTTTGGTCGATACCTCCTGAGCAGCAAAATAATTCCAATGAGATCTCCATTAACATTCCCTCTGTTTGCAGAAGATCAGAAGTTAGAAATTGAGACAGTCCACTCCTGAGCAGGTGAGATTTCATCCAGCAGCAAGCAGTGGTGCACACCAGTTAGTCTATTACAGCATCCACTTCCCAACTCCTGTATTTTCATACTGTTCCCGTACAAGGAAACCAAGCTGGGCAATGACAGGTAGAAGCTACTGTCGCTGAAGCTTCAATGTTCTTCCTGGGAGTCCATATCACAAAGCAGTGATGCTCCTGGCAAGATGGTTTAGGCCCTGATCCTCAAAGGTATTTAGGCACCTAACTCCCCTTGACTAGGAGAGATGACTAAATAACTTTGAAAGTCTGGGCCTTAGTTTTTACCCATGGGTAAATTAGACATTTGTAAGACATCTTCACTCCAGGAAGAGCTGGTGCCTTCCAATGCCATACGCAGCCTGGCCAGGAGGGAAGCCCCTACTCATGAGAGACCCGGCTTCCATCCCTTACCCTGTGAGGTAGTAGATTTGGGAGGCCGGTGAGCACATCACATTCACACACCCCGCCCCCGGGACACACTATGCGGCCCCCGAAGCAACTCAGCTAGCAGGTGCTTTGAATGGCTCCAAAAAGGCATGTCCTCCAGTCCTTTTGATCCAAGGAAGGTCACTGCAATCAGAAGTTTGGGGGATGGTTTCGTAACAAGGCAGGAGGGGAGAGAGTCGTCTTTTGAGGATGAAAAATAAAACAAAGCGGACAGCAGAGAGACTGACAACTGGAGCCTGCTAGAGCTACTGCTGTTGAGCATGAGCTTGTTTAAGGGGGAAGTTATTGGCTATAGTATTATCTCAGCTAAGAGGGAAAAGGAAACATCAATACTGGAATTGTAAAAGAATAATCATTAAAAAAATCCCACCGCGCTGCTATGAAATAATGTGACTGCAGTGACTAGCGAGACAGACATATAGATTGGGGGAGGTTATTGCAATGGCTCTCAGAGGTATTGGGAACGAGCCTCTACAGTCCATGGCGAAAAATGATAATGAGCCAAATTTGTCGGCTTGCTGATTGCTTATACGGGTTGTCTGGCTAGCTAGGCTGAACTAGGTTCCCATGTGCCTTACAGCAAATGTCCAGAGGAAGGAGATCACGGGGATTTTATTATTCTTTGCTTACATGTGGTTCATGCGCTTATTGGAAATGTCTTACATTTTGGATCAAAGGGACTGCAAATGGATTTGCTGCTCTCACTCTATGTTATCCTGTCTACATGGTCCCAGGACAAGGTTAAATAAGAATACGAATGATGCCTATTTCTTACATGCTGGTTCACAATCTCTAATGTATTTACCCTCACAACACCCCTGGGAGGTAGGGAAGCATTAGTACCACTAGTTTCAAGATGGGAAACTGAGGCACAGAGAGTCTGAGTGACATGCCCAGGGTCACACAGGAAGTTCATAGCAGAACAGGGAATCGAATCCAGGTGTCCCATGTTCTAGGCCAGTGCTCTAACCTTTCTGCTCTGGTTGCACAAAAAGAAAAGGAAGCTAGGGGGTCTGGGCCTTGCTGTATTGAACCGGATGTACATTTCCTCCAGGCTTAGGAGAAATGACTTACGTGTGTCTGTCATTGTGTATGGTTCAGAGAACAGGGGTCGGCTGGGCACGCAGAATGGTTACAAACACAAGGAAAGCAGCTGTCTCTCTGCATCATTGGGAACCTAGGTTTATTTCCCCCAGGGAATACTTGTTCCATTTTATTTATGATCTTTAATGGCAATACCCCAAATGGAGACTGCTCCACAGCTGGGACTATGGCTCCCAGAAGAGGGACTGTCCCAGGAGTGATCTTCAGCAGCATCAGCTTCCCCACCCCTTGGCCAAGACTGAAGCCAGGCACTATCCTTGTTAGATGCCCCGAAGGAATCCCTGGGTGTGTAATCAGTCTGGTCATCTTGGCTCTGTCCTAGGAGATGTAAGGCAATCCCAAGCACAGGCTGCTCACCTGTCTCCCCAGCCCAGGAAGGAGTAATGACACACCCAAGCCCCTGTTCAGGCCCTTCCTTCAAATACGCAACTCACAGAGTAACACAAGCACCACTATGCCCCTGACTGAGGCAGGCTGCAGGGGGCCCAGGGGCCTTTCCCCTTTGTCCCTCCCCCTGCTCCGGAGCCAGCCACAAAAGCCCACCTCCCTCCTGCCGTTTTCCTCTTCATCTGAGCCCTTTCAGCCCTCCATAGGAATCACCAGATGGGCCCGATAATGGACTAGGGCTACCGGGCTGGTTAAGGGGCAGGCCACACCGTGACCAGTCCTGGGGCTGCTTTTGAAGCAGGGGTGGAGTAAGATGACTCTGGCTGCTGTTCCACCAAAACTTTAGACTCAGCTATGCGGCTCCCAGCAGCAGCCGGTCCACAGGACTGTAGGGTGACCAGATGCCCCGATTTTATAGGGACAGTCCCGATTTTTGGGTCTTTTTCTTATATAGGCTCCTATTACCCCCCACCCCCATCCCGATTTTTCACACTTGCTGTCTGGTCACCCTAGGACTGGCACATCCAGGATCATCTCCCCCTCTCCACACGTGAGCCCTGTTCTGGGAGCAGCCAACACCAATGAGCTGCTTGTGCTGCCTACTACTCAGTGAAGGCTTGATCCAAACACCCATTAAAGTCAACAGATGCCCAGATAAAAGGATGGTCTCGTATTTAAACGGGGACTCAGGAGACCTGGGTTCAACTCAGCTCTGCCCCAAGCTGTCTGGGTAAATCACTTCCTCTGTGTCTGTTTCCCATCTGCAAAATGGGGTGAGGGGTTTCCTACCTTACGGAGCAGCTGTGAGGATAAATCCATTGAGCGCTATGAGATACTGCAGCGAGGAGGCTGCGGACGTACCGATTAGGCCTGTTCCCGGGTCCCCACTGTGTCTGCAGCCCTCTCGAACACGGTCCTGGATCCCAAGGGACTTGCTTGGCTGCTCAGCTGTTTTGCAGACTGCATGGCCCATCGTCCACCACGGTTTGTGCTGCAGTGTTGGGCCTGTGTCGCTGCTGCGCGGTAGGGGGAAGGGACTGCACCCTTCTTGAACGTGCCTAACACAAAAGCCATCCCTGCACTGCTCCAAGCAGAGAGACTGCTCTCTCCTAGTACTGCCGGGTTGCGGGGGGGAATGCACGCCACTCCCAAAGGACCAGGCAGGCGAGCCCGTGGGTGGCTGGGAGCAGAGAGGTACGGGGGTGCTTTCTCCCTGTGTAACTAGAAGCACAGTCCACCCACCCACCCACCTCCCAACAGCTCCTCTCGGCCAGTTACACTTTACCTCACGCCTAATGCAGCAGAGTGCAACTGCCCCCTCCTCCCGCCCGACCCAGTGAAGCTCATAAAAATTAAGTGACAGAAAGAAAAAGACCCACAGCCCCCTATGAAATATCCCTCCCTAAAGCCTCCTGGAGTCTCCTGTGGTGCAGCCTGATGAGGCCGGGCATAGATCACTGGAGAGAAAGGCAGCTCCTTCCCCTCGCAGTGAGAGAGCTCTCTTCAGAGATGCACCGAGAGGGCCTCATTCGGATCTTGCTGACAGCTGCAATGTTCTCCCTCAGCCCCCTGCAGGCCTGGCTGCAATTTTTTCTCTCTGGTCTTCCAGAGCTTGTCAGTTTCAGAAGCAGTATTCCCCTCCCCGCACATACACACACTTTTTCTTCCCAAAATAGGGAGAGAAAACAAAAGCCCCCCCACCTTCCTTTGCAGAGCATGGCAGGAGAGGATAGGGGGGCTGTAATTATGCGCAGACTTCTCCAGGTGCGAAGCCCCCTAGACTGGATGAGTCACCATTTGTTGGATGGAAACACCAGCTAAGGGCCACCTGGCTTCTCAAAGGGACAGGACCTGTTAAACATTGAGCCAGCTTCCCACCCAGTGAAAACCAGCATAGCTTCATTGTTCATTCGCAGGTGACACCGAGCTGTGGGGGAGAGGTGGATATGCTGGATGGCAGGGATAGGGCCCAGAGTGACCTAGACAAATTGGAGGATTGGGCCAAAAGAAATCTGATGAGGTTCAACAAGGACAAGTGCAGAGTCCTGCACTCCTGACAGAAGAATCCCATGCACCTGCTACTAGACTAGGGACTGAGCGGCTAAGCAGCAGTTCTGCAGAAAAGGACCTGGGGCTTACAGTGGACGAGAAGCTGGAAATGAGTCAGCAGTGTGCCCTTGTTGCCAAGAAGGCCAACGGCATATTGGGCTGTATTAGTAGGAGCATTGCCACAGATCGAGGGAAGTGATTATTCCCCTCTAATCAGCACTGGTGAGGCCACACCTGGAGTATTGTGTCCAGTTTTGGTCCCCCCACTACAGAAAGGATGTGAACAAATTGGAGAGAGTCCAGTGGAGGGCAACGGAAATGATTAGGGGGCTGGGACACGTGACTTACAAGGAGAGGCTGAGGGAACTGGGCTTGTTTAGTCTGCAGAAGAGAAGAGTGAGGGGGGATTTGAGAGCAGCCTTCAACTACATGAAGGGGGGTTCCAAAGAGGATGGAGCTCAGCTGTTCTCTAGCAGATGACAGAACAAGAAGCAATGGTCTCAAGTGGCAGTGGAAGAGGTCTGGGTTGGATATTAGGAAACACTATTTCACTAGGAGGGTGGTGAAGCACTGGAATGGGTTACCTAGGGAGGTAGTGGAATCTTCATCCTTAGAGGTTTTTTAAGGCCCAGCTTGACAAAGCCCTGGCTGGGATGATTTAGTTGGGGTTGGTCCTGTGTTGAGCAGGGGATTGGACTAGATGCCCTCCTGAGCAGTGGCGTAGCCAGGTTTAGAGCACAGGGGGAGCGGAGCTAAAAAAAGGCGCCGGGAGCAAAAAGCGTTGGGAGCAAAAAAAGGCGCTGGGAGCAAAAAAAAATGCTCCACTCCAGCTGCAGCGCAGGAGCAAAAAGCGTCAGAGCACAAAAAAGGCGCCGCTTCTGCTCAGTGGGGGAGCGGCCGCTCCCCCTGTTCCCCCCCGGCTATGCTACTGCTCCTGAGGTCTCTTCCAACCCTAATATTCTGTGATTCATTGACTTCACCTATTTCTTAAGGCCAACAAGGGCCATTATGATCACCAATCTGAACGCCTGTAAAGAGCCACAGGATCAGAGCAGGAGAGGTGGGATTCCTGCATTCACAGTTGCTTGTAAATTCTTAGCTAAGCAACAGCTATTTGTCTATCTAGGCATTTATACGCCCCCATCATCATAGTATCTAGGTACCCCACCCTCGTTAAGGGGCTTATTCCCACTACATCCTTGTAGGATGATCCTGTCCATTTTACAGATGGGGAATAGAGGCACAGATTGATAAAGCGACTTGCCCAAGGTCACCCAAGAAGTCTATGGCAGGGCGAAAAATTGAACCCAGGTGTCCTGGGTCACAGTCCAGTGATTTAACCACATGCCCACATGAGCTCTGAAGGCAGCAGCATTCCATGAAATACTGTGGATCGTGGGAGAGTCTATAGTTCTCTATTAAAGTGGTGGTGGGAAAGGGTGGGGGGGGAATGTTTGTAATAAAGGAACAACCAAGTACTGGGTGTATTCAGTGAACGTATTTGAGTAGGAGTCAGTTAAAGGCTGCTTCACAGTAATTGTATCACACATTCACGTTTATCTTGCAATAAAACATTTGAGTTTTCTTTATGCTCCGCCAAAGCAATTAATTCCTGCTGGAAAACAGGGCAAACTCACAGAACGGTTGTACGACAGAAATGAGCAGAGGGAAAAAACGAAGCCTTTGGAAATGCAGGGCCAAATTCCACCTTCGGATGGGAACCCAGGGACCCCTTCATCCTCCCCTATCAGCGCCACCAAAGGCTAAGCTGCTGTAAATCTTCTGGTCCCAATGACAAATGAATGCCAAGGGAACCAGCTATGCACCTCCCCAGAGCTGTCCATTCTGAGATGGCTTAGGTGGCCAAGAGTAATACTTCATTATTAAGCCAAAGGTCTTCCATCTGTGGCCCTGGAGGCTATAAAGCCTGGCCCTTGAGGGTGACCATGTTAAGAAGAACACATGTATTGGATGATGGAGTGGAAACGTGCTCCCTGAATCTGCAAGCCTTTAAACCAGCTTGTTTGATTCAGCCCCACGGTTACAGAAAGGCAGACTTGGGTACCTCTCCCCTGCAGCGCCGCACTGAGCCAAGGATGCTCGGAGCTGCCGTCTCTCCCCAGCCACAGCTGTTCAGCAGCATCGGGCACGCTGTTGTGCCACAGAGGAGGGAAGAGAGTAGCTCTGGCCGCTCTGTTGCCTGCTTCCCTAGCGGGTGGTGAGAGCCCCATGGAGAGAACAAGAGCTATGCCTGAGCTGAGGGGAATAGCAACAGTGTTGACTGTGGCCCCTTGATCTTTCTAAAAGAGTTTGTGCAACCCCCCGTCTGGAGAGGTTGGAGCTGGTGCAGATGGGGGCTTGCAGGCACGGTCCCAGCCCCGCGGAGTTTGCAACCCAAACAGCGGTAGATAAATAAAATTATAGACATACAAACGGGCCATAGTGGAGGGCAGCAGACAACATGGGGACAAAAGGCTGAGAAGATTTGAAGGTTCAAAAGGGTTTGAAGCTGGGACTGTCCTTCAGCACTGTAAGCGCCAGCCTCTGTCATGTGATCTAAAGGACTATGCTCTGTGTAGTAGCAGGCTCACAAACCACTTATGTGGCACAACCATTAGCGGGGGGACAAAGAGCCACACTTTCCTACTGTGTTTTACCCACCACCCTGACCTGGGGAAGCTCATCTCTAGTCTCCGAGGTCTACCAACGTTCAAGCCCCCTGCAGGGTGTCACGTATGTAACCATCCCCACCCTTGTGCTGAGTGGGGGGTTTGAACTCTGGTCTTTGCAACTGCTCTACTTATTCACGTATGAAGCTTGTTCCGCTTTGGATTGAGACCACTGGGAACTAGAAATAGCTCCTCAAGGGCAATGCAAAACCTCCCACCTGCTGGCCTGCAGAGATACCTCAACCCTGCCCAGCGGTGACAGAAGGGAGGTCAGGCCAAGATTTTCACCAGTGACTCACAATTCTGGGTGCCTCCTTTTACAAGTGCCCAACTTGAGTCACCTTAAAGGGGCCGAGTTTCAGCACATACTCAGTACCCACCCTCTCAACGTCAAGCCCTTTAAGGGTGTCCCAAACACGGAGGCACCCACAGTCGCCAGTCCTCTTAGCCGCCATGGTCCATTCAGTACTTGGGGTCTCTGAAGGGCCCAATCATTCTTTGTAACTTGTACGGCGACCTCACCTGGGGATCTCAGAGCACATTACAGAACAGGATTGAACAGAACAGGGGGTTGGACTAGATGACCTCCTGAGGTCCCTTCCAACCCTAAGATTCTATGATTCTAAGATTCACACTCCCCCTGTAGTGAGGTGGGTCAATATTGTTCCACACCATTCTCCACACCATTCATAATTTTATAGACATCTATCAGATTCCCTCATAGTCATCTCTTCTCTAAGATGAACAGTCCCAACCTTTTTATTCTCTGATGGGGAGGACAATGCGTAGCACAGAGAGGAGACGTGACTCATTCAGTGTCTCAAAGAGAGTCTGCCATAGAGCTGTGAATAGAGCACAGCTCTACAGACTCCCAATCCTGGGCTGCAACCACAAAGACCATCCCTCCTCTCGCGTACTAGGTTGGAAGTGGACAGGGCTCCACTAGGACCTGAACTTTGAGCCACCAACTCGTTCCACAGAGGCCAAGGAGCAGCCCTTGGATGTTAATGACTTTGAGTTACTCTCAGATTGGCTACAGCGACTGATTGTTGTATTAACCACGGTGGCGGCACTATCCCCTTGTCATCCTCCTCCTCTAGCTCCCAATATCCATCCATTGTCCATCATCCTATGTTGACAGTAAGTTCCTCAGACAGGGAGTGTCATTTGTATCTGGTTAGCACCTAGCACCATGGGGCCCAGGTTCCCCAGCTGACCCCAGATAGGATCAGCCTCACAGACCTGGGCTGGATCCATTCCTAGGCCCCTGGGAAGTCCACCCCCAAATCTGTTCTGAATGTTTTTTCCTTTCACCATTTTCTGTTGGAGCTATGATTTTTCTTGCTTTGGAACACCCAAGTTCAGCCCCTCCTGGTTTTTAGATATATAATGGCAACGAAAGAAAGAAAGAAAGAAAGAAAGAAAGAAAGAAAGAAAGAAAGAAAGAAAGACACTTACTTTCCCCTGTTAATAAGACATATATATTTTGCGCTCCTCCTCCCGCCACCATCCCTCTCAGTTCTTTCCCTGATTCCAGGCTCGGTTGCAGTGTGCTCCGCAGGAACATCTCCTCTGTGTTTGCCATCTCTGCAGGAGACGTTATTGCCTCTTGCCGCTTGGATTCAATGCCTCTCTTTTCCTCTCCACCCTCCTTTCCTGCCGCCATTTCCCGCTCAGAGCATGACTGATTCTACAGACTAATGTCAAGCTACAGACCTTAGAGCTCACTCTCGCCATGCTGGGATATTTAGCAAACGTTCACCCTCACTGAGCCTGGGCTCCAGCCCCGGCCTGAATGTCTACACGGTGATTTTTCAGCCCCACACGCCTGAGTCAGCTGGCCTGGGGTCAGCGGCAGGTCTTTTATCCCCGTGTTGACATACACACTTTCCGTCTGTGCTGTAGTTCCCCACCTGCACACTGAAGATGACACGGCTTTGAGGATGAGGGGGTTCATGAACTGTAGGTGTAAGGGGGGTGGGTTTTATCCAGCAGCTCTCCATGGCACCAGGGGCACCCTGGCTGCAGATTCTCTCACCCATTGCTGGGTCTGCGGAACTCTAGAAGGGGTCACAGGAGAGCAAAGCCCCAGGACTGTTTGATGAGCCTAGGAAGTCAAGGCTGGCCCCGTTGCCTTGGTGGCCTGCCCGCTCTGCGCCTGCCCCGGCCCCGCCATGCTGCCCGCTCACCGCCTCCTGGCCTCGGCGTAGGAGGCCGCTGGCCCGGCCCAGATGTCCTTCACCTTTGCCTCACCCATGCAGGTGTTGTACCACGGCGCCACCGTGAAGCAGGTGGACGTCCCCACACTGAGCGGCTCCTTCGGCATCTTGGCGGCTCCCGTTGCCACCCTGCAGGTCCTGAAGCCCGGAGTTGTGACGGTCTTTGCCGAGGACAGCACAGCAACCAAGTACTTGGTGAGCAGTGGCTCCATCACAGTTGATGCAGACTCCTCCGTGCAGCTGCTGGCAGAAGAGGTGGCCACTTTGGCCATGCTGGATCTCGCTCCTGCTAAGTCAAATCTGGATACGGCCTTATCCCAGCTGGCTGCAGCACCTGGCGAAACGGCTAAAGTAGAAGCCCCCAGATTAACGTAGACGCCAGTGAGGCCCTTGTAAAAGCCCTGGAGTAATTAGGGGATTCTGTTGTCGATGTGCAGAAGCCATGGACTAGGGCTGGGCCCGTCCCCGTTTGTACAGATGGCGTGAGACAGATTGATGCCAATATATCACTTTGAGCAATTAAAGAAAACAAAAGCCTTAAAAAAAAAAAAGTCACATGGGTGGGACTGCCGTCCAGTGGCCAATGAGAAAGAGACCATTCTCTCATTGGCTGCTACAGTTGTTCATTGGATCAGTGCCCACTATTTTGGGGCTAGATATTTTTAAGCCCCAGCCTGGCAGATCTGTCCTTGCAAATGTAGGGGTGAGTGTGTCAGAGCAACAGAAAGTGCAGAAGAGGGAGAGCAGCGGCTTCACTCAGGGATTTTGTGCCTGTACAAAAGCAGAGAAGACAGCGAGGCCGAGGAAGAGAAGAGCCAGGCCCAGCGGAGCAGCCGCCGCCACCAGGAAAGAGGAGCTCATCTCCTCTTCGGAGCCCCGCGTCCACTGCGCACATATGAAGGTGCTTGTTTGCAGGCTGCCAGGTGTTTACATTGCTGCCTGCGGAGGCCGTGACAGGAGCCTTCAACGTGGCCTGCCGTGAAAACGCTGCGGAATAAACACCCTCACCCCTTGAGCCACACATTTCTCATTGCGTCCCTCCATCGCCCTGTGCGGCGGATTGCCAGGAGCAGGGTGCCTGTCAGACGGTGGGGTTTCCCTCTCCCTCTCCCTGTCTCTTTGGTGCAATGCAGTATTTTCTGCTCTAGCTGCTTAACTCAATGGAACCTTGCAAGTGTTAAAGAAAACAAGGGGTTTGATCTTGCAAATCTCTCCCTGCATGGATGCTCAGCTCGGAGAGGTTTTGGAGGGGCGGACCTGGGAAGAGGGTAGTGAAGAGGAGCTGTGCATAGGACAGGTTTCCAGGCTGTGCTGTTAATAAGTTCAGTAGTGGCTAGAGATCAGAGACGCAGCAAAAAGTTTAAAGATTCAGATCCAAACTTTCCCAAAGTTTAAAGCCAAGGTTCTGCCCCACGCCCATTCCTAGCAGCGACACAAGTTCTTGCACCCACGCCCTTTCCCCCAATGACCACGTGAACTCAGTGGGGTTTTCCCTGACCGTGCCCCCTCTGACCCTCGGCATGAACACACACCACTCCTGCACGGCACACCCGGCATGTCTAGGGCTGAGCTAAAGGATCTAGATATAATCACGCTCCTCCCCTACACCTCACTCCTGCCCCCTCGCCCCCAGCTCCAATCCACAGCTTTTCTGAAGTCAAGCAAAGTTCAGCAAACGCCTCTTACTACCCCCTCTTTAGTCCAGGGTTGTTCATTTCCCTGCTGCCTCTGCCCAGCGCTGTGCCAGGACCAGGACTGGGAGAGCCCAGATCCCATAGGAAGCACCATTCCAGTCTGACCCGCAGCAGGAAGAACTGGAATTCTCATGGTTCAGGCTGTTTGCTTGGGATTGCCAGCCAGTCTCTGCAGACCCAAGATATTCAGCTACGTAAGGGAAATGTCGAGGGGCAACTCGCAGATTGTGAACCACTTGGAGCTTGCCTATTTCTATGATTATTGTTTGTATTCCAGTAACGTCTAGGGGCCCTGACTGAGATCCAGCGTCCCATTGCATTAGGCACTGGGCCTAAACTTAGACTCCGATGCAGCCGTAAGCCATCTCTCCGTGGGATATACAATCGCTTTGTGTGTGTATATGTTAAGGGGATGTATTTAGGGAGTCTCCTTAAAGTCCCACGGTCCAGTCCCCTGCACCTTCCCAGTGAAAACAACAAGGGTTTTGCAACATCCCATTAAATAACCATATCACGTTCTCCTTTGCCACCCGGCCTGAAGAAGCAGACGCTGGTTTACATCTCCTTCCCCTAGTCAACGTGGCTCGGTGATGAATTTAAGGGAGGGTGAGCTCTCCGTAGCAGCAAACTGTGGCTTATCCCCAGATAGACACGCTTTCTGGAAGTGCCCTCGCTCACCCTTGCTCAGCGGAGCCAACAAAAAATATATCTACTGTATATCCCAGCCTGCACAGGGGGCTCCTGCTTCTCACCGTCCATTCTAATGAGAACACGGCAGCGCTGCTCCTTTCCCTGCAGCCCAGGTGCTTGTTTGAAGCAATTTGGAGTCAATTGAATGAAAAGGACTAAATGAGTGGATAT
This sequence comes from Macrochelys suwanniensis, assembly GCA_033296515.1. Lineage (NCBI taxonomy): Eukaryota > Metazoa > Chordata > Testudines > Chelydridae > Macrochelys > Macrochelys suwanniensis. Next base: position 336,528,181 of record CM065775.1, read on the forward strand.
TGCAGTTTATGGATGGCTGAGTCAACCCCACAGGCAGTGATTAGAGGCCCACAGTCCCTGTTATGCCCACAGCAAGAAAACGAGTTAAATTTGTTCCACTTTCGCTCCAAACAGGAGCCGAATTTGTAGTGGGCTGGGCTGTCAATTATGCTGTCTTTTAATATTCATCTGAAGGAAAACACAACAGTGCAGATTTCTTGTTTTGTTTTTTGTAAAAGGGGACTGCCATTTAAGACAGGTTTATTTGGCTCTGGCCCCGCCTTTAAACAGAGGAGCAAAGGAAAGGCATTCGGGGAAGTCAAGAAAATACACAAGAGCAAATTCCGTGCCCTCCCTGCCCCTTGCCACTTAAATCAGTGGTGCACCCAGATACGCATCATGTGTGCAAGAAAGCGTTTTAATGCAAGACTATCAGCTCACAGTGGAGGATAATTTTCCTTGCTTTCTTCATTGCACCTTGCTGACAACACCAACAGGCTAAAGCAAATCTTTGGCACCCCTACATCTGTTTACAACCTCAGATATGCCCCAGCAAGAGCGCTTCAACTCCAGAAGGTGGTTCAGGCCCTGGACTGGCACCTGAGGTCCATCTCTGGTTTTGCTAGTGATTTCCTGTGTGACCCTGGCTAAGTCACTTACGGGCAGATTTTTAGAAGTGCTGATTGCCTGCTGCTCCCACGAACTTTGCTGGAATTTGTGGGCACTCTGATCTTTTGAAAATCAGGCCATTAAGTTTTCCAGCTGTAAGATGGGACAGTAATACTTCCTTTCTCCCCTCCTTTGTCTGATTGAGCTCCACAGCTTTTCCCAGTTGTAGTCCCTCCAGGACATTGATGCATGCAAGGCAATAAATAGCCTTTTACCCTGAAGAGCTAACAAGCTAGACAGACAAAAGGTAGGAAGGGAAACGGGCACGTAGACAGAAAGTGACTTGCACAAGGTCAGACTGCCGGTCAGTAGCAGAGGCAGGAATAGAACCGAGCTCCTAATCCAATGTCCTACCCACTAGACCACACTGCCCTGCCCTTGTTCTACACATAAAGGGAGCTTAAATCTTCAGTCTCACTCCCTCTTGTTTCATCAGCGCTACATTCAGGCTTTTAGGTTTTATTTTATTTTTTAAACGGAGAAAAGATGCAGTAAAGTTTAAAATGCATTTGTCAGCCTATACTCCTTACAAACGTATTTTCTGGTCTCCTGGGAGAATGGCTACCATGGCATCAGAAGATGAATTCATCACATCTAGTTTCCTCCTTTTTAAACTGACAGAAGCCTGTCATTTCAGAGTATTTCATAGAAATTACAAAAACGTTCAGAGCATCAGCTGTTGAATCTAGATCAGGGCTTAAAAGGATACAAAAAATAAAACCCCTCTGAGGATCTGTGCACATAGAAAAAGCTTTTTGGACATGATCTTAACTTTCCTTTGGGTTCCTACCTGTTCAGTTTGTGCTGCAGTGTTGGTGCCATTTTACTGTGACTTGAACAGCGATGGAGTCAGATTTCCAAGGCACAAATACAATATGACGTTAGCTAGACTGGGACCTTTCATATTAACAAGAACATAAGAATGGCCATACTGGGTCAGAGGTCCATCTTGCTCAGTATCCTGTCTTCAGGCAGTGGCCAATGCCGGGTGCTCCAGAGGGAAAAGAGCTGTATCTTATATGTGTTTCAGAGTTAAATGCAAGGCAACATAGGATTTAAGCTGCAGGGGGTCTAATGAAGAGTGCACCAAACTAGGCTGCGAGAAACCTGCGTTCTAGTCCAACCTCTGCTCTATCATCTTGGATAAGTCATTTTACCTCTGCTCCCTGTCCCAGTCTTTGTCTATTTGGACTGTTTGCTCCAGGGACCATCTCTCACTATGTGTATGTACAGCACTTAGCACAATGGGCCTCTTGATCTCAGTCGGGTCCTCTAGAATATCTTCCGATGCAGCTAATAACAACATGAATGAGCTACATAAAGCAGTGGTGCAAAAACAGTGTATGGGGAATGTATTAAAACATTCAGTCATAAGGCCAGCGAAGGCAGCATAAACAATGGAAAAAAGATAATGTACGTTTTATAGTCAAAGATAGGTGGAGACTGAAGAAACAATGCTCGAGAGATGCTGGGAGACTGCTCCAGACAGCAGGAGCTGCGGAGGAGAAGGCTCTCACACCAAGTGTGCATGGGAGGGAGAGAAGACACTGGTGCCTAGAGGAATGGAGGGAGCAGAGTTGGGAGAAGAGAAAGACGAGGTCCATTAGGTAGGCCAGAACAAGCCCAAGAAGAGGCCAGAGTCTGTCTCATTACAGAGTAATTCTATTGATGTTAGTGGAATTACTCAGAATTACACTGGTGTAACTGCGATCAGAACACAATATGAGCCCATTAGAGCACTGGGCTGGAGTTCAGGAGAGATAGGGTCAGCTTCTGATTCTGCTACGCAATTCCTGTGTGAACTTGACCGGTCACTTATGGCCAGATTTTCAAAAGAACTCAGCTTTACAGCTGGTTGGGAAATGATTGATTGATTTTGAAGCCCATGAGATTTTGTCGAAAGCCCCAAGACTCAAAATGAAAACCCTACTTTTTTTTTTTGTCAAAACCAATTTTTTTCCATGACAAATTTCACTTTCAGCCAACCCCCATTTTTCAATGAAAAACAAAAAATTTGTCCAAAAAGTTCCAACCAGCTGTACCCTGCTCCCCTTTAATCATAGAATCATAGAATCTCAGGGTTAGAAGGGACCTCAGGAGGTCATCTAGTCCAACCCCCTGCTCAAAGCAGGACCAACCCCAACTAAATCATCCCAGACAGGGCTTTGTCAAGCCTGACCGTAAAAACCTCTAAGGAAGGAGATTCCACCACCGCCCTAGGTAACCCATTCCAGTGCTTCACCACCCTACTAGTGAAAAAGTTTTTCCTAATATCCAACCTAAACGTCCCCCTCTGCAACTTGAGACCATTACTCCTTGTTCTGCCATCTTCTACCACTGAGAACAGTCTAGATCCATCCTCTTTGGAACCCCCTTTCAGGTAGTTGAAAGCAGCTGCCAAATCCCCCCTCATTCTTCTCTTCTGCAGGCTAAACAATCCCAGTTCCCTCAGCCTCTCCTCATAAATCATGTGCTCCAGCCCCCTAATCATTTTTGTTGCCCTCCGCTGGACTCTTTCCAATTTATCCACATCCTTCTTGTAGTGTGGGGCCCAAAACTGGACACAGTACTCCAAATGAGGCCTCACCAGTGCCGAAGAGAGGGGAATGATCACGTCCCTCAATTTGCTGGAAATGCTCCTACTTATACAACCCAAAATGCCATTAGCCTTCTTGGCAACAAGGGCACACTGTTGACTCATGTTCAGCTTTTCGTCCACTGTAACCCCTAGGTCCTTTTCTGCAGAACTGCTGCCCAGCCATTCGGTCCCTAGTCTGTAGCAGTGCATGGGATTCTTCCGTCCTAAGTGCAGGACTCTGCACTTGTCCTTGTTGAACCTCATCAGATTTCTTTTGGCCCAATTCTCTAATTTGTCTAGGTCCCTCTGTATCCTATCCCTACCCTCCAGCGTATCAACCACTCCTCCCAGTTTAGTGTCATCTGCAAACTTGCTAAGGGTGCAGTCCACACCATCCTCCAGATCGTTAATGAAGATATTGAACAAAACCGGCCCCAGCACCGACCTTTGGGGCACTCCACTTGATACCGGCTGCCAGCTAGACATGGAGCCATTGATCACTACCCGTTGAGCCCGACCATCTAGCCAGTTTTCTATCCACCTTACCGTCCATTCATCCAGCCCATACTCCTTTAACTTGCTGGCAAGAATACTGTGGGAGACCGTATCAAAAGCTTTGCTAAAGTCAAGAAATAGCACATCCATTGCTTTCCCCTTTAATCCAAGCAGAGGCCAGATTTGCAAAAGTTCGCAGCCCGCAGCAGCTCCCCTTGTTCCCAAGCTTCAGAACGTTTTACCTTGTTTGTATCATAGTTGCACTGGAAGATGCTGCAAACTCTGGCCCTTGATCCTTTCCCTGAGCAGCAAGGAGCCAGGGACCCTTGCTTAACTGGCCCCTGGCCATATCACTGATGTAGGGGGCTTCCATGGCCGAAGATGAGCTAACAGAATAGCCCAACATTGCATCTTCTCCAATAGGCACATAAGCCAGGGAAGTGGGCGTGGCCTGCAGGCTGCTGTGTTCCAAATATTCTCAGCTGTGTAAAGGGTGGCTGTTGGTTGCTCTAGCTTATCAGACCCAGCCAGCTCCAGAATCTGGGGTGCAACCTTTCCCCGTGAGCTCAGCTCAGCCATCAGCCTGGATCAGATATTTGTGCTCTTAGACTTCAGCCAATGGAAGCCTACATTTGCTTTCGGGAACAGCTGCTGGTTTTAAAAAAAGCTTTCTGGCTTCTCCTTTTTGCCCTTGAACTGACTTTTATATAGATCATGGCTAGAGCAAGTCTCCTGTCCGCTGGGTCTAGCTCTGTGCTAACTGCGGCATTACACAGCTGGGGAAATGAGAGAGAGAGAGAGAGCCCACCCGCCATCAAGGCCAGATTTTCAAAAGAGATCAGCAAGTTAGGTGCTAAGCACCTTTGAAAATCTGGTCCCATGTGACTTGCCCAACATTACACATTACATTCAGTGCCAGCAGATTGAGGGATGTGATCATTCCCCTCTCTTCGACACTGTTGAGGCCTCATCTGGAGTACTGTGTCCAGTTTGGGGCCCCACACTACAAGAAGGATGTGGAAAAATTGGAAAGAGTCCAGTGGAGGGCAACAAAAAAGATTAGGGGGCTGGAGCATTTGACTTAGGAGGAGAGGCTGAGGGAACTGGGATTATTTAATTTGCAGAAGAGTGGAGTAAGGGGGGATTTGATAGCTGCTTTCAACTACCTGAAAGGGGGTTCCAAAGAAGATGGATCTAGACTGTTCTCAATGGTAACAGATGACAGAACAAGGAGTAATGGTCTCAAGTTGCAGAGGGCAAGGTCTAGGTTGGATATTAGGAAAAACTTTGTCACTAGTAGGGTGGTGAAGCACTGGAATGGGTTACCTAGGGAGGTGGTGGAATCTCCTTCATTAGAGGTTTTTAAGGCCCGGCTTGACAAAGCCCTGTCTGGGATGATTTAGTTGGGGTTGGTCCTGCTTTGAGCAGGGGGTTGGACTAGATGACCTCCTGAGGTCCCTTCCAACCCTGAGATTCTATGATTCTGTGATTCTAGGGAGTCTGTTGCAGAGCTAGAGACTAAACCTTGATTTCCTGAACCCCAGTCCATTGCTTTAGCCACAAGAACCACCCTTCTTCTGAGCAATGGAGCTGGAATTATGTGGATATATTTAATGATCTTCCTGGTTCAGCACTGCAGCGAGGGCTGGTCAGAATATTTTAACACAATCATTTCTCAACTGAAAATTGTTTTTTCAGGTAAATGAAATGTTTTCACAACAAGTGCCACTTTCCATGGAAAATTTCAAAATTTTTATCAAAGCACACTCAATACCCCAAAACCCCCAAATATTTCAGTTCAGATATGCTACTGTAGTGCCTCGTGTGAGCAGTAGTTCAATTACCTTATGTCCCCATTCTCCACTATGGGCTGGGCTCCTAGGCCAGAATACATCTCCCATGATGCACTATGGTCAGGGACTCCTATGATGCACAGCTCCCTTCTTCAAGAGGGGAGACTGTGATGCATCATGGGAAATGTAGTCCAATCAGGAAGCCTGACCTATAGATGAGAACAGGAACATGAGGCACCTGAACTACAACTCTCCTGAGACACTATGGCAGCATTTCCAAATCAAAATTTTTCAGTTTTCAGACGAATTTTTGTTTTGAGGCCAAAATGGTTTGCTCTCCAGTCAACATTTTTCAGTATTTAAATTTTTCAATTGGAAAAAATAAAACCACTTTTTTCTATGGAATCCCCCTCTCTCTATTTTTCAGCCAGCTCTATCTGAAGTGTCTTTTTTAAAAAAAACAAAAAACCAAAAACCTCACAATTTTCTCTCTCATACGGTCATTTAATTTCAGTACTTGTGAAGGACATTGACTTGAGAGCACTACACAGAAAGAAAGAAAACCAGTCACATTTCCTATGCACAGAACAGGGCACTGGGTGGGCTGCAATGGTAAAATTTACCCCATTACCACCTTATCAGTCTTTCCACTCTCTGTTGAGACAGATAAGATGAGAGTACCAGCTCTGACTTGGACACCTGTCTAATCGTAGCCCATTTCCCATAGGCCACCCAACTGCTGTCAAATGGCAACAACCTTCAAGTTGGCCTGATCTGGATTTATTTCAAAGCCGGTGACCTGAAGGCAAAAGCCTTCTGTATCCTGTTACTAACTGCCGTGAGATCAAAAGAACCTGTATAACTTACTGAAATAACAATATCAGAGGATACAGAACTACATTCACAGTATTTGAAGGTGGGGGACCTGAAGAAGAGCGCTGGGTAGCTCGAAAGCTTGTCTCTCTCACCAACAGAAGTTGGTCCAATAAAAGATATTACCTCCCCCGCCTTGTCTCTCTGGGACCAACATGGCTACAACAACTGCAAACAAGGATGAATAGGGATAATGAAGGAAGGCCAATGGTGCGTTACTGAATGGAACTGAGCAAAGGTAAATTTAAGCTCTATCTCTGACATTTCCTGGCAGCGAGACTGTAGAATATTCTCCCAAGGGAAGAGGTGGAAACCCCATTCACTTTAATCATCTAAAGTCAGGTTGGCCAAAGCACTCAGGAGTGCACTGTGGGGAACAATCCTGCACTGGCCAGAGTGGGATGAGATGATCTAATAGGTCTTTTCCATCTCTAGTTACTATCATTCAGTCCCCTGAGTCACCCATTTTCTTCAGTGCAATTGCTCACTTCCTGGTCTGCTGCTGATTCGCCTTGCTAATCAGCGGAACAATGGCTCTCTCATTAGTTTTCATACTTACCACTCAGATATGTCTTTCATTACAGAGCAGAATCTTACTACAATTACTGACAAAGGAGAGAGCAATTAGGAGCTTTGTCTGAAGTCCCGCCGTATGTGCTGCAGGGTGCCCCATATTATACTCACTATGACATGCAGATTGTTAGCTTATCAAAGTGGGCTGAGCACAGAACAATGGAAGGAAACAGGAACACAGGCCAGTCCCCCAACGGATTAACTCGGGCTCCCATTCGGTGGCATAAAGGATCAAAGCACGATCCTACGCTGGCCAGGAGAGGGACAAGAAGGCCCTACCAGTTCTTCTCCATCAATGCCCGCCCACAGACCCTATAGCAGTGGGTGTTAATATCGCCCTCAGCCCCAGAAGGGCAGCCAGTCTTCATAACATGCCTCCCTGACCCAAAGTCTCTCTTCCTAAGCCATAACTTCTGGTTACTATCATGGTTCGTGTTACCTTCCTATGGCCCTGTCTGCAATGGATAGCAGCATGCTGAAGTATTTTACTCTGATCACAGCTGAGTCACATCACGCTAAAATGCCTGGGAGACAGCTGAACTCATATGCTACAGTCATAAGAAAGGCCATACTGGATCAGACCAATGGTCCATCTAGCCCAGTATCCTGTCTTCCAGCAGCGGCTGGTGCCAGATGAACAGGGCAATTATCGAGTGATCCATCCCCTCTCGTTGTCCCATCAGCTGGCAGTCAAAGGCTTTTCTGGCTGTCAGAGGCCTGGTCTTAATGAGACCGTGTGTCCCTACAAGGGTAATTGAAATTATTAGGGATGAGAGAATGTGCTGGGCCAGATTTAGAACACACTGGAAATCAGCCACTCAGAAGATGATCTCCATACTTTGGGAGTTTGTCCCCCATTTGGCTCTGACAAAATGCAAGTTCTACTTGGCTCTTCATATTATACCCTGTCCCCTGGTCATCTGAGAAGCAGCGCAAGGACTTCCCAGCCAGAATCTCTGTTTGCACGGCACAGGTTTCCAGCCAGTTACAAACACCAAGTTGAAAATTATTCTCCTCTCTCTGGATGAAAAAGCGCAGTGCAAGTGCTAAGTGAACATAAGAACATAAGAAAGGCCGTACTGGGTCAGACCAAAGGTCCATCCAGCCTAGTATCCTGTTCACCACAGTGGCCAATGCCAAGTGCCCCGGAGTGAGTGGACCTAACAGGTAATGATCAAGTGATCTCTCTCCTGCCATCCATCATACATGAAACATACGTGTTAGATACGTCATCATACGTGAAACATACGTGTTAAGTAACTAGTAGCCAGACTCCTGTTTCAGGGGAGAGATATAGTACTCCAGAACAGGGATTGCATCTTATTCAAATGATCAAGCCCTCTGCACTCCTGCACAAAGCCCCAATGCAGGGGCACCATGCTGGAGATGCGGCGAAAGGATGGTAAGTATCTGTGCAGGGGTCTGTTGTGCAGCCCAGCATGGCCAAATGCAGTGGCTCCTTCAGAGTAGAGAGGGCTGGAGCAGCCTTCTACATGCACACATGGGCGTCAAAAAGACTAGTCGCAGCTGCTCTGTGGACAAGGGTTCCCCGGCCGAGTTACTCGGGATGGCGATGGAATGGGTGCCTAAGCAATTTAAGGGATGAAGAGAATAATGACATCAGGGTAGGCTTGTCACCTCCTGTCCCCAAAGCAAGTAGCGTTAGGTTTAGCGTCATGATCTGGAGAAGAACATAAATATTCAGAGGCACCTTTCAAACACTGGGGTCTGCAAATCTGGGGGCTCCTGGATAATATGAGAAGTCTGCTCTTCCCTGCCTCTGCTCAGGCAGGAAATCCCATGAGAACGGATGTATTTTTACACTTCTGGTCCCAGCACCAAGGAGTTCAGAGGCAACATGAACCTCAGGGGGGCAAAACTAACAAGGACAAACATTCAATCACTTTTTTTTTTTTAACACCCTTGAACAGCTTAATTTTGGAGCAGGTCTTGTTCTGTCCAAAACCCTTGCCCACCCCTAGGAAAGAGAGGAATTTTGAGCCAGCTTTGGTAATGGAGTCTAGCTTCCATCCGATACATAGAATCACAAAGTTAGAGATGGGAAAGAGTAAAGGTAGGCCTTGATCCGGACACTCCCCTTCCCAATACCTTGGGAAATTTCCAATCTGAATCAGACCTGCACTCTTTCCTTAGAATGGGAGAAGACAAAATGCCATATCCAAACTCACCCCTCAATATTGGAATTCACCCATCTGAACTTTGTACCTCCTGGGTCACCCATTCCACACACACACCCTGTTTCTCCCAGTGGCTGATGCAGGATTGTCCCATTCCCTGCACTGTATTCCTCAGTGTTTTACCTAGTGTATGTTTCAGAAGACTGGAAACAAACTTCCTCCCCCTTAGCCTGTATTTCAGTGCAAAGAAAAGCGTCTGCAAACCAGCAATGTCCTCCCTAGTCAGACAACTATCGAACTGCCGTGCCAGCATTTTTTACGGCAGTTTAAAACACCATCCAGGCGACATCAAACTGCCTTTTACATCTAAACCAAAATGGTTATGGAATGGAGCCTAGAGTGAAATGCTAAATTGGATCCTATCAAATCAGCATCAGCCCGCACAGCCTAAGTGGTAATGAATGGCTCCGAACAACGGAGTTCATCATTATAAAGTAATGACAAAAGATACATAACCATCGAGGTCTCCAGCAGCACAAGCAGCAGCCACCCATCACCTGCCCCCCTTCACGTTGTCTGTTGCCTGCTGATGGGCTCGTATAAGGGTAAAGCTTTTGGGGGGGGAGGCGGAAACTCCAGCTAGGTTCTCCCTTGAACTGACAAAGTGTTTCAAGGCTCATTCCGGATAAATTATTCAGTCTAAACGGAGATGTAATAAATCTTCAATGGGAAACAATATATGGCTCTCCCCTTGGACACACAGGGGCTACAAAACTAGTCTCCTGCTAAGCAATTGTTCTGTCCCACCACAGCTGCTGATGGGCCAGTTTACAAAGGTATTGTTTGTTTCCTTACGTGTTAGGTCACCTTGCATTGCTTCAGGAAGGGCTGCCGTTTGGCAACGTATCATTGCGTGTGTGGTCCAGTAGCCACGACAGATATATAGACACAGAGATACCTCACACTTTCCTGTTTTGTAAGTACATTGATGCTAGTTTCTAAACGATGTACCTCAGCAATGGCACCGAATACGTTATTTTAAAACATATGGGAAAGACCTGTGAGGTCAAGGGCTACCCCGAGACAGCGGCGGGTTATTCCCTACAACAGGGGTCAGCAACCTTTCAGAAGTGGTGTGCCGAAACTTCATTTATTCACTCTAATTTAAGGTTTTGCCTGCCAGTAATACATTTTAATGTTTTTAGAAGAAGATCTCTTTCTATACGTCTACAATGTATAACTAAACTATTGTTGTATATAAAGTAAATAAGGTTTTTAAAATGTTTAAGAAGCTTCATTTAAAATTCAATTAAAATACAGAGCACCCCCGGACCGGTGGCCAGGACCTGGGCAGAGTGAGTGCCACTGGAAATCAGCTCGCGTGCCGCCTTTGCCTACCCCTGCCCTACAATAAACTGCTGAGCGTTTTGTCCAGAGTTAACACATCCCAAGTAGCTGGTCTTTCACGCCCCCTCTTTGGAGACTCTGGCCTTGTCATTCCTGGATGGTCCCAACTGTGGGGAGAAGGGCAGTGCTGCTGAGAATGCTATTAGGCCCTTATGGAGCATCGCACCCATCTGGAAACATCGGCCCTGTCTCTGGAGCTCTGGACTCTATCCCCATACACAGTAACGGATCTGAGCTGGTTCATCCCATTTCTCTGATCTGCGTGTGCCAGGCATGCAACGTGGCTCCAGGAAACTCTAGCGGAGGACACAGCTTCCTAAGGGGAGCAGCTGGCACAATGTTATAACGCTTGTGAAAAAAAAATATCCCCAGGCACACTGGTCAGAGGAATTGTGCTCCAGCCCAGCGTCACAAGACTCCACAGTCCCAACCACAAAGTGGAGGTGGCTGGCCCCGATCCTCACCTGGTGGGGATCAGTGCAGATTTACACCGGCTAGGGACCTGGCCTGCCCGTGTTTGAATCCACTGCACGCCCACTCCCTCCTCTCCTGCCATCTGCCAGGCACGCCGTGCCCTGGGCCAAGATTCATTGCTGACTGTTCTCGCGTCACAGGCCTTTCCCATTCAAAAGTGCTTCTGCGGATTCCAACTGTTTCTCTCAGGCAGGGATGTGGCCAAGTTCTCAGCCGTGCTGCCGTTTCCCTGCTCCCATGCCAGCCAGGAACAGCTTTGGCCTCTCCTACCTTTCAGGATCCTCTGGAAAACCTCTGACCTACTCATCCCAGTCCTCCTCCTCCGCGCAGCACCTGCAGGGCTGTCACCCAAGAAGCAATTTACAGTGTAGGAGTTGGAGGGTCACGTGCACTCAAGACAGTCAGGGGCTTCCTGGCTTTCCTTTGTGGCAGCACGGTCCTCTGGGAATCCATGGTGCTCACTCCTAATGGATGCTGCATTAGCTAATCCAGTGATTCAATTAGTTTGAAATGCTCTCTGATGGCACAGGCTGACCTTCCTCCTCTTCCGTTTACTAGGCTCCTGGAAACAATGAAGCTGTTTTTTAGGGGAGGGTCCACTAGAAGAGGCATCCCATCTTTTGCCTTGTTACTGCTACACAGTGGCTATGTTTGCTCAGGGTTTCTCTGGACGGATCATTAGCTCCGATTCTGAGATGGAAACTCTCCCACCGTCACCTTTCATCATTTCTGCTGTCCTTCAGTGGGTGATAGTTACTCCCTGAGTCAATTCAGGACCGCCAGCACAGTATTAGGGGGCACTCCCGCACATTGCTGGAAGGGCCATCTTTTAGCTGAAGCACAAAACAAAGGTCTTGCTCACCTGTCAACATTCAATATCCCCTCGGTACATATAAAGTAGGGTGTTAGTTCTGGCCAAATTCCAATCTGAGCAATTACAGTATATTCTGCCTATATGAAAAATTCACCTCACAGTTGGAATTGGATAGGGTGTATCTCTTCACTTCCTATCCTGAGCTCCTGTGCTCTGGGGTAGCTGCATTTCAGTTCTGAAGTGAGGACACGTGTGTCGCCCAGGTGTGCATCTGTGTGTCATTTATGCATAGTGCAACAAATCCCTGGCCTTTTAGGAACTTCACCGTTGTCACTATGCTGAATACCTTGGCATGACATGGGGAAAGCAACAGAAATACTCCTGCTTGACAAGCACAGTAAAGCTAAAAGAGACTCTCCGTTAGCTATCAGTAGTAAGGAGCTTATGACACACAGCTGAGCAGTTCTGATCCCATTCAGTAGAGGGCAGTGGTGTACATACACAGCAACCAGCTCATTACAAACATGCATACACACAAAACCATCTGTGCTTCTTTCAAGGTGAAAGGCAATAAGCTCAATGTAAGATAGGTTATCCAGACTGAATAACAGCAATTTAATAATAGTATGCAAACTATGATGCTTTCTTACAAACATCAGAAGGTGAGGAAAGACATGGACAAAATGGCCTGGGGATAAACTCAATGCATTCGGGTTGGGAGAATGCAAACCCATTTTATTTTAATATTTTAGGGGTGAGCATGCACAGCCTGCTCATGGCTTTGTTCCTGGACTTAGGGGTTATGTGATCTCCTCAGCCCATGGAAATAATGAAGAGTATCTTCGGCACATATTCTGTGCATTTATAAAATGATGCTACACAGAATATGCAAGAATGACATATGTATGTAATAGCTGATGTGCTCAAAACTCACTGGGGATTTTGTTAAAGTCAATGGGAGTTGTGTGGCCAAATCCCTAGGTCCGTTTTGAAAACCTCAACCAATGTGCATGGTTATTTACTTACTGGCCTGGTTTTCAGAAGTGCTGAGCACCCACAACTCCCACTGAAGCTTATGGGAGCTGAGAACACCACTGAAAATCAGTCCACATCTCTCTCTCAATATAGAGGCAGAGGTCTCCAAACTGTGCGGCGCATCCCCAAGGGGGGCAAAGAGGAACATTTGAGGGGGTGCAATGGGGCACGGGCTAGCCCCCACTAGGGGCAGGGCGGGAGCACCCCCAGCTCTGCTCAGGACCTCAGCCCCAGCCTTGGCCCCCGGCTATGGCTTCTGCTCCCGGCCCCAGCTCTAGGCCTGCCCCCAGCCTCGGCCCCCAGCTACGGCTCTGTTCCCAGCCCCACCCCCCAGCTGCAGCCCCAGCCTCGGGCCCTTTACCCCTGTCCATTCACCCTGTCCTCAGGAGCTGTGGCCCTACTCCCAGCCCCGGCTCGGGGCGGGGGTGGGGGGAGGCATGACCATGAAAAGTTTGGGGACCCCGATATATGGCTGGTTTCTATGTAAATATGAGAGGGGAGGTGTGCAGCGGGGTAAATACGCAGACATGGAAGTGCTAGGCCAGAGAAAGGACAGTGTAAATGTGAGGAGGAAGATTCAAACAGACACAGCGGCCTGCAATTCAAACATAACGCCGGACAAATTGGCTTAGTGTTACAAGAGCGCTGGATGGGTCAAGGATGAAGAGAGGAAATTAAGAATGAGGAGGGAGGTGGAAATGGAGTCACACTAGAAGACGAAATAAGCAAAGTCAGCCAACACTGCTTAGCTGCGTGTTATGGCAACGTCACCACCACAGGGGAGGATGGTTTTGCTCCCCGTGTGTCCTAAACTGGGAGAGTCGTGAGTGAGAGACAGCAGCGATGGAGGTTCGAGCCCAAGAAAACAGCGCTGCAGAGCTCTCGCTGTTCAGCATGAATGCCCAGAGCCTGTTTGTGCTCAGTGCTCTCCTATCATGGCTGATGGCAACTGAGGGGGTTAAAGTAGCTCCGATCGAGAGCTGCAGCAAGCTGTTTGCCAGGGGCTTGAAGTCTGGCAAACGAGCAGGCCCTTCTTGGCTCCCTGGAAACAGACTGCTAACTCTGTTCAACTCCGGGTGAGAAGCGCCTCTAAGCTGCTGACACGTGTGGAGCAGATTCGGAGGTCTTATTTTAACTGTTAGCATGTAAGGGGCAAATCCCGAAGTCCTTACTCGGGCAAAACCTCCCACTGGTTGGCCTGATATATCCTTCCCCTAGCAGCTACCCGCCCCCCCTCCCCCCCCCGATGTCCATCTGCTTCAGCTCCTAGCTAGAGACGCTAGCTCAAGCTTTTAGAACTGGAAGCATGGGCGGTGGGAGAACATGCCCTTTGGGGGAGGCTAGCCCCCGGCCCTTCCCCCTCTGCCCGAGGCCACACCCCTTCTGCCTCCCCTCCCCCGCCAGAGCCTGGAGCTCACACACCCCGTGGCTGCTAGCCCCCCAGCGCGCCCCCAGCCCCAGCGTTGGGCGGGCGGCGTGGCCAGAGCTGGGAGGACAGGCAGTGCGGCACAAGGCGGCCCCAGCCTGGGGGTCTTGTGTGCAGTGCGGCCCCCAGCCTGCCTACCCCAGCCTCTCGGCCACAGAAGGGAACAGCAGGCAGGAGGAGACCTGGGGGGCGGGGGTGGAGCGTATGCGGGGCCATGCCAGGCTTCCCCTGCCTACAATACCTGCCACCCCGACTGGAAGTGCCTGGTTCCATCCACAGTTGCATCCCACAATGGCAGTCGTTACAGAAGGGCTGCCAGGTTTGGGGCCCCCCATCCTTATTAGTGGAGATTCTCCTTCAGCACAAGCAGTGAAGCTACTTCTGTCAGACCCAAGGGAGGAAGAGACCCGGAGGAAGAGACCCAGTGAGACAGCCGCCATCTTGGCCAATGCACCAGGGGTTTAACCGGGCACCCTCTAGAGCCAAAAGCACAAAGCTGCTACAGATGATGCTAAAGAGTCAAGCTGCCCTAAACGGGACTGTAAGAGACTCATATCCTCTGTGGATCGGGCCCGGGGGACAAGCCAAAATACCCACATTAGTGGGTTACACTAACATATTTACAGCTGGTAAATTATCTCCCCACTGAGGATTTTTTCACACCTCCAGGCACCTGGTTCAGATCCAGGCAAGATATAACTAGAGCCCCCAGATCACCAGATAGTGGTTGCTCCATGAAGTGAGTGGGTGATCTCAGTCCAGGAAGGTGCCCACGTCACAAGGGAAGCCACTGCCCCACAGCCGGTACTAACCTGGCAGTCTCAGCAGAAAGGCCAAGAGTGAACAGGACACGGAGAAGAGCAACTCGGTCACAAAGGGAGTCCCTGCTTGGGGAAATTAGAGGAGGCAATGACCATGCTGTATCTATTCTGGGACTTAATAGTGGGCTGGGTTTCAGTCTCCAGGGCTGCCTCTACCAGCACAAAATCCTTGCAGAAGAAGGGAAAAAAATATTGGAATATTTATCCAGCTAGGTAAACAGTTATACTGCAACAAATCCATGGCTCACAAATGCAACCATACTGCACTCTGTGGCTACTCAGAACTTCATGGGGGCATCAGAGATGGAACTCAGACACAAAAGCACAGCCCCCTATTACTCGAACTAAAGGAGAATCACCATCAAAAGTGTACAGTATAGGTCATATGCTACACAGTTGAGCAGCTCTGATTCTGTCCAGCAGATGGCAGCGTGGTATCCATATGCACTAGCAACTTGATTACAATTCCTTACATACCATTTATTGTGTTCCTTCACTGCAGTTATTTAGATCTGGATGAGAATTTTTCCTTCATCTTCAGCTTGCCCTCCTGCACGCAGTGAATTCAAAGCTGCATTTATAAAGTATGGAACTGGTTACAATGTCACAAGGGAGCATTGTCACGAGAGTTTGCAGAACCCCAGCCAGACAAGGAAGCTCTTTTTTTCATTTGATAAAAGCACTCAAAAGTCTGGAGAGCATTTATATAAAAACTGTTAAGGAAACCCCCAGGATCAGGCAGCAGGAGGGAGAGGTGGGTTGTTATGAACAAAAACTTTCTCTTAAATCATGCAGCTATCCTGGAGAGAGGTTCAGAAGAGGATTGGAAGGTTATGAAGAGCTCATAAAAAGTAAACAATATTACTGCGATGAATTGGCTAGTAAGAATATGCACCAACTTCATTTAGTGGATGAAATCAGAACTGTTCAGCTGCATTTCATAGACCCTGTACTACGTATAGCTAATGGAGATTCTCCTTTAGGTCACGTGGCAGAGCTTTTGGAGCTTGAGGTTTGCACTTCTTTCCCTGCTGTCACAATGCAGTTCTAATTAGCCATCACGTGCTGCATAGAGACAAGCATGACCTAAGCAATTTGGGGCAGAGTCTGTCTTGTACAGCGCTGGGTACACTGTTGGTGCTGAAATGTTCACAGTTCCTAGGTGGGCATATATTTGTCCCAATACTTAACATTTAAGTCTCCTTTCCAAGTATTAATTAAATCAATTCTCACAGCAACCCTGTCTGTGAGGGAGGAAATAATTATTTATAAATACCAATTTTACTGAGACCCAAAGGGGTTAAGTGACTTGCTCAAGGCCACACATGGAGTCAGTGTCAAAGCTAGGATTAGAACTCAGGAATCCTATGATCAGGTCACATTGGTCAAGCAGAGTTAGTCACCTCCCCTACCCCATTGCTGCAGTCCCTCTCTCTCAGTTCAAATTGAATGAGGCCCTGAAGAGAGAAATCCTTAAAGGAAGAAAGTCAGTTCTCATCCTTGCTGCAAAGCATGATTCCCACTCTTGGAAGGTCTGTGCAACGCAGGACCGTGCAAAGAAAACCTGCCCTTCCTGGGGGTGCAGGACCTATAAGGATACATGGTATAATTTTCCACTGATGTAAAACTGAAAGGGAGCAGAGGGACCCTTTGTTTCTGAGATCCCTTTAGCTGCTGATCAATGTCACGACTTCCCCTCAAATCAAACTGAACCTCATTCCTGGCTTTCCTCCTGCTAACGGCAGCCTTTCTTCCACCCCCTGATACAATACAGGATCCCAGGGGTGCTGCCAACAAAACAACTCCTTTAGCGAAGGGCCCAAGGTCTAAACCGTCTCCCGCTGATGAACAGAGCTGTGAATTCTGCCAGGCTGATCAACGGGAAGGGAAGGCTGCTAAAGAAGCAATGACAGATCAGACTTCCCCCGGATGGGGAAGAAGAGAGGACCTCATGCCAGTCCTCCATCTCAGCCTCAGCAGAGTCAGCCCATTTAGAACGAGGCCACGCAACTCATTGAATTCCCCTCTTGTTTTTCAGTCCAGGGGAACGAAAAACCGCTGAGCGTTAGCAACTGCAACAAACAGAAGGAGCCAAAGGACAAAGTTTGCAATATATCCATCGAAGCACCTAGTAGATCAGCCAGGCCATCTCCCCTTGGCCAATGCAGGATTGCTCTCTATGGTACATTTTAAAATATATTATTCTTTGTATCACAGTAGCACCAAGATCAGGGCCCCCTTGTGTAGGCAATGTACAGAGACATGGCAAGGGACAGCCCTTGGCCTGAGGAGCTGACAAGACAAAGGGTGGGAGGGGAAACAGAAGCAGAAAGAGGTGGAGGGACTAGCCCACAGCAGTTCATTTGCAGGACTAGAACTTGGGTTTTCTGTCTCCTCAGCCAGTGCCTGAGCCACTAGAGAATGCTGAGACAGGGATAGCTAGTCTAGTTTTAAATATCCCATGCGCTGGAGCGCCCATCACTTCCCTTGGGAGACTATTCCACATCCTCAGAACATCTCACAGTCAGGGAGTTTTTCCCTGATGTTTGGCTTTAAATGCTATTCCTCTCAGTTCCCTCCCATTTACACTCCTGTGTACCTTACTAAACAATTCCTCTCCCTCCTTGCTGCCTACAACCTTCAAATCTTTCCTGACTTGTGATCGTGTGTCCCCTGCCCTTAGTCACTGCTTAGCCATGCTAGACAGATTTAGCTTTCAATCTTTCCCTGGAAGTCAAATCCCTCCAGCTCCTTGACTGTTTTTGCTGCTCTTCTCTGAGCTCCCTCCAGTTTGTCAATATCTTGCTGGCCGCGTGGTGCCCGGAATGAAATGCAATATTCCAGATGTGGTTAGGCTGACCAGACAGCAAGTGTGAAAAATCGGGACAGGGGGTGGGGGGTAATAGGAGCCTATATAAGAAAAAGACCCCAAAATCGGGACTGTCCCTATAAAATTAGGACATCTGGTCACCCTAGATGTGGTTGCACAGCAGCCACAGAGAGCGTAACAGAGACCTCCCTGCTTCCTAAATTAATTGTAGATAGCAGCCCCTTCCACCCTAGAGGATCCCCCGATTACAGCCGCCTCTTGCAGATCACAAATACCAACCGGCACAGTGCCTCAAGGGTTGGGGCGGAGGAGTGAATTGAAGGCAAACACCACGGGATCTTTGCATGTCTCACCTCACAAGCCTTGTGCTGCCTAGAGCAAAGAAAATGAAGGCCAGCGCCTGGGGAGAGGTTTAATGCTCTTTTATTAGCAGAGCGATAGCAGGTCCCCACTTGTGAATTCTCACAGCTGAAGCAGCAAGCTCTACCACTGCAGGCCTCGTGTTACACCAGTACGGTGACCAGAAAGGGACACACCGTTCTATTCCTCCCTCCAATGCTTTATAAAGCCCTCAAGAGCTGAAAAACAGATCCCCATGTTCCACACTCCTGGCATTCCTCTGTCTCATGAGAAACACCATCACCATTATGTCCCCTGCTCAAAGTCCACAGCACAGCAATCGCTTGGGCCTGATCCAACCTTCGAGCCCCCGAAACTCCTCCTGACCTCAGCAAGAGTCTTGAGCGTGTGACAGATGCAGGATCAGGTCCCTACACCCACACGGGAAGGATCGAGGGCTGAGCTGACCCTGACAAACGTGTAGGTCTATGGAGCTGAAGCTTTTCACATGGCTGGATGCTTTCATGTCACAAGTGTGTTAAATGTTGTAACCTGGGTCCAGGAAATGGAGATCAGTCTCTTACCAGCACTTCCATGCATCATTCTTACAACAGCCCCTCTGTGCTTGGCATGAGGGGAAGGCCACGAATGGCTGGGAGCTTGACATCGTTGGGTTGCCTGTCATAAAAGAGACATAATCAGGGTGAGCTGCCCTTTAATCCTTATTTGTGAATCACGCGGTCTCTGGGCAGGAACGTAAATCCCACCCCTTCCGGAGAAGACAGGCGTGGCACGAGAAAGTCCTCCACACCAGCCCCAGGGCTGCCCGTGTGCGCCCACGCCACAGCATCAGCACCTCCTAAACTACCCCTTGGCACTGAGGTGCAGAGAGCTTTGTGCAGCACAGCAGCTCTTAGGGGAACCGGAGACAGCGACCTTGGTATGGGGTCCTGAAATCCTGCCCTAGGGCAGCAAAACTGCACCAGTTCCCCAGCAGCTGCAGAATTGCCCACATGCCCCAGTGAGGAGCTCAGCACAGACAGATGACATTGCCTAGACAGACTCAGAGTCCACCAGAGCTGCAGTGGATGGAGAAGAGTATGACCCAGTAATCTGCTATCCACTGATAGGGGAGGCAGCATGATCTAGAAGCCAGGAAATCTGAGTTCTGCCACTGGGTCTGTTGTGTGAGCTTGGGCCAGTTTCTTCCCACTTCGCCCGTCTTGTCTGTTTAGACGGTAAGCTCTTCAGGATAGAGACAGTCTCTCCCTACGTGTAACTAAGGCCCTTTGTTTTCAGTTTTTACTGACCAACGCCTGGGTTTTACAAAAGCTTTTATGTCGGCTTTACTGATTTTTCACCTGAATTTTGGACCACTCAGTTACATGAAAACCCAATACATGGCATTAGGTAGTGTACATGTGATGCTGTCTGTTAAAGTAACGCATGTAGTGGGAGATGCACCTGTGAATGTACTATTAATGTACAGTTCATGAAATAAACCACAGCATTAAGCTGCTTTCATTTTTAATCATCTTACTTTTCTCTATTTGTTACTTCCCCCACCCCCAATATTTACACAGAAAACCGTGATGTTCATTTTTTGCACCCAATTTCACCCGTTTTTTTAACTTATGTAATAAACATTGATAAATTCCCAGGAAATTTTAAACAAACTAAACACCAAAAATGAAGGGCCTTGTGTGTAAGCCACCGGCGAGTGTGTTACAGGCCCCCTCTGTAATGAGTTGTTACCTCCACCACCTGTAGAGGCTGGGCTCTTTAGGTCAATCAGTAGCAGCTCATGTTTTCAGCTCTAGAAGTCGCTGGGGTTCAGTTGCCGGCATGTCAGCCAAGGCAGGCGGGCATCATATATGTACAGCACCGAGCACAATGAGGTCCAGATCTCCGTTGGGGCCTGTAGGCACAAACCATAATACTGCTACTAATAATAATCTGAACAGATGTGATCAAAGTTCCACCTGCTTGATGGTGAAACTCCTTCAGATGGAACTGCCTTGTTGCCAAGCAACAGTAGCAGCCTCTGTAATAAGACGACCCTTTCTTAGGGCAGGGGCTGTTGTATTGTCTTCTCTGCCCATTCACAGTGGAAGCTCACTGGGGCACAGACTGTATTTCCCTAGCGGGCTAAGCACTCCAACGCTGGCAATAACACATAATCTTTGCAGAGCTGGTGAACAGAGGAACCTCATAAAGATCTATATTGGGACTGGTACCCTCTAATGTTTTTATTAATGATTCAGACATGGTAGATCATTAAATTTGCAGACGATAATAAAATAAGGGCAGTGGTTCAGACTCAGAAGGATGTAACCGTTTCACAAGATAATCTTGATAGATCAGGCTCACAGGTGGAATATGAAATGTAATGTGTCTAAGTATAAAGCGATGCAGTTGGGTAGGAATAATCTCCAAGCTAAATGCACATTAAATGGCACTGAAATAGCCATACAGAGGAATATGATCTGGGCATATTGACAGAACCAGCATGTACATTCTCAGTCCATTGTGAAGCAGCAGTAAATATATAATGTTTCAGGGTCAGCCCTGTCCATTGAAGCCAATAGAAGAAGCACTGAAGCAAAGTTGCTTCTCCAGCCCACTGTCTTGTGGCTGAATGGACAGATGCAGGAGTGGATGGACAGGCTGGGGACACAGGGGGACAACAGTCTATAACCACTAGAGCACACTCCCCTCCAGAACCTGGAATTGAACCCAGGATTCCTGAGTCTCATCATTCCTCTGCTGTCAGCAAAGAGCTGAGAGACATGTTGGCAAAGGGTGTGGCTCCTCCCCTCCAGTGCTGGTCCACCCAGAGGATAACAACCTACTATTGCTATCAGTTACTCCATTAGCACAAGTGGCAGAGGCCTGTGTGGTGGAACTAAAGAGCTGAACTCTGCTGATGACCCATCGCATGACTGAACATCTGGGGGGTGCTTTTCAGTTTATTTTGTTCTTTACATTTAGTAAATTACATTTAAAAGAACCTGCAACAAAAGAACGTGAAGGTTGAAAAGTCAAGCACTCAACCATTACGAAAAGCCACAATTCAGGTTGCCCCTGTAACCTAAATTTGGACCACCCAAGATCAGCACCATTGTGCCAAGTGCTGTACACACCCAGTAAGAGAGTCCCTGCCTCAAAGATAGGTGAAGTGGCTTGTCCATGGTCACACAGCAAATTAGTGGCAGGGCTGGGAACAGAACTGCTCTTTGGGACAGGGATGTGTCTTACTTGTGCACAGCTGAGGTCCTGACCTGGGTTGGAGCCTCTCGGTGCTACTGTAGTACAAATAATAAATAACAATACCATGGAACAAGTACCTTATAGGGCCTTCTGTGCGAGGGGTGATTATGTAGCATGACTGAAGTGTTTACAGTTCAGGTCTGCTCTAAAAAGGGCCTATGTAGGAACAGCACCTTCTGACTGAACAGACCCTGCTCCTGGTGTGAGTTCAGATAGGGGGCTGTTGCTTAGAGTGACAAAAGTAAGTCTGTAATGCTTTTCCCGCCTGCTTGCCCATGCAGGGCTCACACAGCTAACAGAGCAAGAACTGGATTATGCATCTTCCAGTAGGCCATCAGAACTGTATATTCAATGCCAACCAGTTAATAAGTAATAATAATACCCACCTCTTAAATAGCGCTTTTCATCAGGTGATCTCAGAGCACTGCTCAAGGGAGATCAGTGTCCTCATTTTGCATATGGGGAAACTGAGACACAGAGCTGTGTCACCCAACAGGCCAATGGACAACCTGGGAATCACACCAGGTTTCCTGTGTCCCAGTCCAATGCTCTACCACTAGAACATACTGCTGGCAATGAGATTGCCTGAGGGCATAATTTGAAGATGGTGGTTTGGCACAGATGTCAAACTAAGGGTATGTCTACACTACCTGCCGGATCGGCAGGCAGCGATCGATCCAGCAGGGGTCGATTTATCACGTCTAGTCTGGATGCGATAAATCGACCCCTGAGTGCTCTCCCGTCGACTCCTGTACTCCACCGCCGCGAGAGGCGCAGGCAAAATCAACGGGGGAGAAGCAGCAGTCGACTCGCTGCAGTGAAGACGCCGTGGTGAGTAGATCTAAGTACGTCGACTTCAGCTACGTTATTCACATAGCTGAAGTTGTGTAACTTAAATCGATCCCCCACCCCTAGTGTAGACCAGGGCTTAGTTCTTAACTCGGGCTGCTGAGTCTTTATTACTGGTGATGTGTGAGAAGCAAAGAACCCATTCTGGGGAGGGGGGAGGGGACTTTTCTTCTGCCCTGATCCCTTTTGCCATGGAAATCACTGAGAAATTAGTGCAATTCCCACAGTTACTTGTCACACTAGATCCGCTCTTTAATCTATGGGTGAGTATGAAATTAACCTAGATGGTCTATTTGAGGAGGAGCAGTAGTGGTATAAATCTAACTAGTGAAGAGGCCGAGGATGGGGAAATTGAGAAGGTATTATTCTACAGTCAGCAGCAGTTCTCAAACTTGAGTAACCCAAGGACCCCCATTTTGATTTTTAAAATCGCTAGTCACTTTTGAAAACCTTGGCTAGCCATTTTACCAAAAAATCCCATTTTAAAACAGGAACATTTCAAACATGTTCGGCCAAGTACTGATTTCATCTACATCAGTGGAAATCCCAAGAAATTCCACCAACTTCAGTGGAGTAACTTGGATTTTTGCCGATGTCCCTGAAATCAGAGTTTGACCCATGTAGTATAGAGATGGCTAAGTTATCCTCAAATTGACCCATGGCTCATGTCTGGTTCTAACTTCTACTGCAGTAGTGCTGATTCCAGAAAAACACAATCAGCAGGGGACTGAAATGGAGACATGTCGGGACAGAAAGACTTTCAAGGAGAGAGAGAGCTTTTTGTCATTTGGCCTTTGAAACTGGGAGGTGAGAGAGACAGTGATGCAGTTAAACATCTAAGACTGTTTGTGTCTTCTTTTACAAATGGAATGATGTGGAGAGTTATAAACAGAAGGAGCTTTTAATTTGCGAACACGCTACAAATTGAAGGTGAACCTCATTAAACTGGAGACTTCGTGTGTTAAAAATGAGAATCGTTTTACCTAATGAGGAGCTCTTAATAGGTGATGTTTTTGCCAAATTATCATATTAACCATATAATTTCCTTAATGTGGGGCTATACTCACAAAATCACAAAATGAATCTCATTGTCTATAAACCATCCAGCCAGAATAAAAACGGGCTTTTTAATCATGATGACAGGCATCCTGAAGGAAAGGTGCAGGGTTCCTGGATCATTTTAGCTATTGGGAACTAGTTTGAAAATAGATTATCTAACTAATCTGATGCCTTTGGTCTCACGGCAACCCAAAGCGTTTTATCAACTATATGTCCGTCTAGGAATGGATTGATCTGTCACTGAAACATGGCAGACGTTTAATGGCACATAGAGACACTACACAAGAGTTTAGGAAGTGATGACTAATATACACTGACTAGTATACATATATATTATGCTGATAATAACTACACGTATCTTAAACATTGAAGTATACATGTTAAGCATTAATACAGCGGCTATATAGCCGAAATTGGCCTATACTTTTACTATAATCCTGAACATTTATGCTAAGTATCCCATAACACCTTGCATTGGCTGAAGTAAGCCTTAGCTTAAATAAATAGGAAAACAGCCAATGACAGTTTATCTAACAACAGGAAAGGAGTTGCCCACACAAACCTAGGAAGTCCCTTCATCCCCCTTAGTACCTGGGATGTATGTACTCGAAACCAAGATACGGGTGCATCGTAACCTGGAACACACACCATGGTACCAGAACAAACAGGGCAAAAGCTAACTAACGAAATGATGTACATGGTACCCTTTTCTGGTAAACAAGTAGGGTGTAATAGAATGGCTTTGGGGCTTAGCTTTGGGGTCACACCTTCTTCTTAAGGTGAACGTAACATTGCTGCAAGGAACTGCTCTTCAGAAACTGGTATCATATACAAAAAAAATTGTACTATATTAATAAACCAGACTAAAAGTGGTTATTTGGGTTTAAGTATATTTCATAATGAAATAAGGAACCAAAGTGTGGTCAAGCAATTGACTATGCCATTTACCAACAGGAAGGAAAGTGAAGGAAATAATGTCATACCCAGCTGACTCTGCAGAGGAGTTTATACAGACAGAATAATTACTTGAGTAGGAATGAGGCCAGGTTTCCCCTAATTTAACAGAAAGTGCTATGGGACAAGAGGTCAGGACCTGAGCTCTGCGTGTCAATTGAAAGATGGCTGCTCCAGCAGCCCATTGCAAACAGCAGCATTCTGGGTATTGGCTCCGTGCTAACTCAGAGAAAAAAAGAGTGCCACTGACACTAATTTTGTATTTGGATGCTTAGACTAAGGGAGGGTCCACTGGGTCCAATTACCAACCATCCCGAACAGCCTCTAGCCCATGGCCACTATGTTCATTATCACAGCATCAAGAAAGCCTCACTGGTGGTCCTGCAAAGCCGAACATTGGCTGCACACGACCAGATATAGGCTGGCTGGTACCATCTGTATTTACAGTAGTTCCAACCTAATGCCACATCTTCCTGGTGCCTGTCATCTTGGTTCCCTATCTAACCTATCAACATTTTTTACCCTGCATTCATAGCTGTGGTATCCAAGCACCTGTTGTGACAATTCTTTCTGTCTGCTTATACCGCCTTTGCCCAAGGACACGCAAGAAGTATGTGGCCAAGCCAGGAATTGAACCAAGGGCTCCTGAGTCCCAGCCCTACCCACTACACCATTCTTCCTCCCCTGAGTCAGACTCTTCCACTTGGGACAAACGTCACCTGTTTCAGATCCAGCTGCTACCTTATTCCAACCAAAATGCTGGGGTCGAGAGAAGCATGTTTCTGATGTCGGTTTCTGGTTATGGCCCAGTTGTGCCCAGTACAGTACTTCCTCTCCTGTGCAATAGTGCTGTTGTTGGCGGTGATTTTTGAGATGTCCTGGCTCTCTCTTGATTATGGTCCTTGAGCCACTGAATTAATTTCAAGTATCAGAGGGGTAGCCGTGTTAGTCTGGATCTGTAGAAGCGACAAAGGGTCCTGTGGCACCTTATAGATTAACAGAGGTATTGGAATGAATTAATTGGAATGAATTAATTTCAGTCTGTTCTTAAAGTCCTACTAGTTCATCAATATACCTTTTAAATTAATCTTCCCCTTTACGTGTCCAGGGGAGTTCGGGAGAGGAGGGAATTTGCCACAGAAGAAAGGTGGCTGGGGCCAGCTGAGCAAAGTTTAAGCCACCTCTCTGCACTTGCTGTCAGAAATTCACTGACACCTGCAGGCTGCGTTCACTCAGAATGACATAGCTGCAGCTTTCGTCTCGGCAGCTGACTGCTTCAACATCTCACCGCTCAGTCCAGGGGCTCCATTCCAGATGGCCCAGGTCAGGGAAAGTTTTGCGCTGACAGCAAAGTCAGGCCGCAAGCAAGGAACAAAGATATCAAAAGCAGCAAAGACTCCAAGAGGGAAAGAACAAAATAAAGGCAAAATCTGCAGGACTGGATGTCTCTGGGGCAACAGAACTCTGATCTTCCCTCTTCTAAGCCAAAGTCACCTATTACTTGGGTAAAAAGAATCACTCTTCATTCACTCTTAACAATATAGCGCCAATGATGTACCTGCAGTTCAGTAGTTCTTGGTCCAGCCAGTAGAGGGCAGCAGTACGCATACACACAAGCCAGTCTATTACCATACCCTGCTTGGGTCTGAACGACTGAGCAGAAGTCATCAGCATCGGAGATGCAGTTTGAAACCAGTGGGTGGTTCGCTCTCCGACATTCACCCCTATGCAGAGGGCCAGCACCAGGATCATGCAGCACTTAGATTGGGAACCAAAGGGAATTGCTCCCAGTGCCCATCTGGTGCCTAACTCCTTTAGAATCCTTCGCCAATCCCAGCCTGAAGTCCTGGTTGAAATAGTGCTGCCTAGCCCTTTGCACAAGGGATGAATTTCAGCTGCAGGGCAGGGTCCGTATGGGAATGGGTTGGTGCTGGAATGGGAAGGAGAGCCTGCCCTGCTGCCGTTCATGCTGTAGCGGTTCTGAGGACTGAATGGTGGAGCTCATTCTCCCAGGCTGTCAATCCAGCTCCTTCCACCAGCATGAAGATGTTTAAAGAAAATGTAAAAGAAAAGTGGAAAAAAGAAAAACATTGCAAGGACCCTGGCTTGCACGCTGTTTCCAAATCTCTGTATCCAAGAGCACTAGGCAGATGGCTGTGATATACGCTGGCATGAAATATGTATGGACAGGATCATAAGGAATCTTTTGACATAACACCTCAAAACAAATTTCCATTCCTTCCCGCCGTGACTTCACCTCTTCTCACCCCAACTTTCATCCTTGGCAGATGGCCCAATTTCTTCTGCAGCTGCTGTCAGCTCTTCAAAGACAGAGGTGAAGCAACTTCATCTGAAGTGTTTGCGGAGGGGGCTTCAGAATCTCCTCTGCAGAGGGCAGAGACAAAATCTCAGTGCTGGCAAAAACTAAAGAGCTTTAATGTTTTATATGCTTCAGTCTAAACAGAAAAACACCTGAAAACTATGAAGGAGACCCATGTGCAGAAAGAGGCACCTTCAGGGATAATCACAGAATCTAAGAACTGGAAGGGACCTCGAGAGGTCATCTAAGTCCAGTCCCCTGCACTCATGGCAGGACTAAGTATTATCTAGACCATCCTGACAGGTGTTTGTCCAACCTGCTCTTAAAAATCCCCAATGATGGAGATTCCACAACCTCCCTAGGCAATTTATTCCAGTGCTTAACCACCCTGACAGCTAGGAAGTTTTCCTAATGTACAACCTAAACCACTCTTGCTGCAATTTAAGCCCATTGCTTCTTGTCCTAAACTCATAGGTTAAGAAGAACAATTTTTCTCACTCCTCCTTGTAACAACCTTTTATGTACTTGAAAACTGTTATCATGTCCCCTCTCAGTCTTCTCTTCTCCAGACTAAACAAACCCAGTTTTTTCAATCTTCCCTCATAGGTCATGTTTTCTAGACCTTTAATCATTTTTGTTGCTCTTCTCTGGACTTTCTCCAATTTGTCCACATCTTTCCTGAAATGTGGCACCCAGAACTGGACACAATACTCCAGTTGAGGCCTAATCAGCAAGGAGCAGAGCGGAAGAATTACTTCTCATGTCTTGCTTACAACACTCCTGCTAATACATCCCAGAATGATGTTTGCTTTTTTTGCAACAGTGTTACAGAGTTGACTCATAGTTAGCATGTGATCCACTATGACCCTCAGATCCCTTTCCGCAGTACTCCTTCCTAGGCAGTCATTTCCCATTTTGTATCTGTGCAACTGATTGTTCCTTCCTAAGTGGAGCGCTTTGCATTTGTCCTTATTGAATTTCATCCTATTTACTTCAGACCATTTCTCCAGTTTTTCCAGATCCTTTTTAATTTTAATCCTATCCTCCAAAGCACGTGCAGCCTACAGCATGGTATCATCTGCAAACTTTATAAGTGTACTCTCTATGCCATTATCTAAATCATTGATGAAAATACTAAACAGAACTGGACCCAGAACCGATCCCTGCGGGACCCCCACTCGTTATGCCCTTCCAGCATGACTATGAACCATTGATAACTACTCTCTGGGTATGATTTTCCAACCAGTTATGCACCCACCTTATAGTAGCTTCATCTAGGTTGTCTTTCCCTAGTTTGTTTATGAGAAGGTCATGTGAGACAGTATCAAAAGCCTCACTAAAGTCAAGATATACCACATCTACCACTTCCCCCCATCCACAAGGCTTGTTACTCAGTTCAAGAAAGCGATCAGGTTGGTTTGACACGATTTGTTCTTGACAAATCCATGCTGACTGTTACTTATCACCTCATTATCTTCTAGGTGTTTGTAAATTGATTTCTTAATTATTTGCTCTATTATCTTTCCGGGTACAGAAGTTAAGCTGACTGGTCTGTAATTCCCCAGGTTGTCCTTATTTCCCTTTTTATAGATGGGCACTATATTTGCCCTTTCTCCGATCTTCCATGACTTTTCAAAGATAATTGCTAATGGCTCAAATATCTCCTCAGTCAGCTCCTTGAGTAGTCTAGGATGCATTTCATCAGGCCCTGGTGATTTGAAGACATCTAACTTATCTAAGTAATTTTTGACTTGTTCTTGCCCTATTTTAGACTCTGATCCTACCTCATGCTGAGCCATAGCAAGGACCAGGACAGTCATGGGAAAGAAACATCCCAGGGCATAGACAGGGATATCATGGAAGGGGTGGTTCTCTTTCAAGCTCCACCCACTGCCCAAGCTCCACCCCCAACCCTGTCCCTTTCCCTCCCTGAATGGTCATATCCTATGCTGCTCCTCCTCTGTCTCCACCCCATCTCCCTGTAGATGGGGAGAAGTTAGGGCAGTGGTCCCCAACACGGTGCCTGCAGGCGCCATGGCGCCCGCCGGGGCATTTATGGGCGCCCGCCCACCAACTAGTGCCCAGAAGGGGAGAGAAGCTGCTGCCCCAGCCTCCTGGGGACAGAGAACTCTGGAGCTGCGGGTGCTGGTGTTCTCTGTCTCCGGCAGGCCGGGGAAGCGCAGAGAGAAGCTGCAGCCCCGCGCCTGCCGGGGACAGAGAACACAGGCGCCCGCAGCCCCGGAGTTCTCTGTCCCCGGCAGGCCGGGCTGCGGGCGCCGGTGATCTCTGTCCCCGGCAGGTGCGGGGCTGCGGCTTCTCTCCGCGCTGCCCCGGCCTGCCGGGGACAGAGAACTCCGGGGCTGCAGGCTGCAGACGCCGGTGTTCTCTGTCCCCGGCAGGCGCGGGGCCGCGGATTCCCTCTCCGCTGCCCAGAACTGCGTGCCCCCCCCCCCCCAAAAAAAAGGTAAATAAAAAAGAGAAAATTCACATGGTAAGGTGAAAGAATAATTGCTGAATAATTTAATTAATACCTTTTACATGTAAAATTACCTTTTTTATCTTATGGATTCATATATTATGTAATATTAAATATGATGGTTTTCATATTATTTAATGTACAAATACAAAATAAGTCTTGAAAAATTGTTGGCGCCCGCCACACTCTTCTGAAAACATGAATGTGCTCTTGGCCACAAAAAGGTTGGGGACCATTGAGTAAGGGGGAGTGAAGTGAGGAGAGAGAGGCAATGGAGGGAAGGAAGGAGAGAGAGAGAGGCCAGAGAGGGGGAAATGGCAGCCAGCTCAGAGGAGTGGATATCACACATAAACTCACAAGTAGCCTCAATTTTAGCTCCATTTTTTGCATACAGGGATCAGCGCCGTCCTTACCCATAGGCAAAGCAGGCAGCTGCCTAGGGCACCAGGAGATTGGGGCACCAAACTTCCTGGTGCCCTGTGCAGCTGCATGCTGCACCTGCTCTTCCGCAGGGCCCCTGCCCTGCCCCACCTCGCCTCTTTCCCACCCCCAGCTCCGCCCCAGCCCTGCCCCCACTCCCCTGAGCTCTGCAGCAGGGCCGGGCCTGCACTCACCATCGGCAGGAAGTGCAGCGACCTGGCCCCAGCCGCGCCGCCGGTGAGTGCTGGGGGGGTGGTTCCCCCTGTCCCCCAAGCCAGCTCCCCCCCACGGAGGCAGGGGCCAGCCCCCCTGCTGTCCCCACTGCAGAGGCCTGGGGCCCGCCTGGGCCCGCCCCCTCCCCGCAGAGGCCTGGGGCCCCCCCGCTCGCCCACCACAGAGGCCTGGGGCACCACCCACCCCGTGGGAGGGGCTGCGTGGGGCCCTGACAGGGATGCAGGAACTGGTTAGGAGAAAATAAGAACCAACATGAACCTTTGCCCAGAACTCAACCCCAATTTTGAAAAAAGTCCATTAACTGCCCGCTCTCCTCCTGATTCATTTCAATTTTTTGCTGCACCTCTGTGCTCTTGGATTATGGCCGGTAGTGGAAGCACCACTAAACACCACTCTGGCAGATACAGCTTTAACCCCATACTGCAAGTGTCTTTGGGGAAGGGAACAGCAAGCAGCCCATTTCTGTGTGATCTGCACTAAGAAGCTTCAAAGATCCAGAGAGCTTTCTCTCTTTGCCTAGCAAAAACTGACTGCTCCAAGATATGTGGGAAAGGAAATCAGTTTGGAATTTAATCCTGCTTTGTGTATGTGTGGTGCTCACATATAAATCCTTTGTAAATAATAAATAAAGGCGTGAGGGATGATCTCAAGTCTTGCCTCCACAAAGCATTGGCAATTTGCAGCGTCCTTCCTAATTACCACGCCGTTTCCAATGCGTTTGGCCACGGAAGCAGCGGACTTGAATTGTGCAGCGTCTCGTTCTCATTCTCTCTTTCCCTCTCGCTGAGCCGCTTTCTTGGATCACAAAGCTCAGAAGCACGATTGGAAGTTTCAAAAGGAACACTGCGGCGAATAAGATAATCAACACCGACTAATTGGCCGCTGCTACTCTCAGCGGAATTCACAGCCCTCGTGCCAGCCAAGCGAAGCAGGGTCCGGCTAACGCCTTTGGGTCAAGCTTTGAAATACATAACGTGGGATGTAGGGCAGAAGAGAGGGGAGGGAGGGTTATGCTGTCAAAAACATTCGCCTAAGTGTTTTTACACCAAGGGAGGACTTGGCAGGAGTAACGTTGGGTACCAAGTGCCAAAAGCACTAATCTCCAGGGCTGCGCTGATTTGGCCCACTTGAGATACCGTACTTGTATGGATGAGGAGGCTATATTTAACAAAGACACAGCAACCACATGGGAAAGAGCCGCTTTTGTCACTTGGTGTAGGGGGGGTTAGAGCAGGGTGACATCGGAGACCTGGGTTCTGTTCCCATCCCTGCTGTTACGAACCCCCAGCTCAGACAGGCTAAGGGGTGGGCCACATCTGGGTATGGAAATTGTATGGCGGGACATGAATGCTCATGAAATTGGGGGTTGGGGTGTAGAGGGAGCTGCAGGCTGGGGGCGGAGCAGAGGGGTTCAGAGAATGGGAGGTGGTTCCGGGCTGGGCCAGGGGGTTGGGGTGCAGGAGGGGGTGAGGGCTCTGGCTGGGGGTGCGGGCTCT
Source organism: Macrochelys suwanniensis (assembly GCA_033296515.1). NCBI lineage: Eukaryota > Metazoa > Chordata > Testudines > Chelydridae > Macrochelys > Macrochelys suwanniensis. The sequence goes on from CM065775.1 coordinate 336,559,503, forward strand.
GGGGTGGGCATGGGATGAGGGATTTGGGGTGTAGGAGGGGGCTGGGGCAGAGCAGAGGGGTTTGGAGAATGGGAGATGGCTCCAGGCTGAGGCAGGGGGTTGGGGTGTGTGAGGGGGTATGGGCTCTGGACTGGGGGTCCGGGTTTCAGGGTGGGGCCAGAAATTAGGGGTTCAGGGTGCGGGAGAGGGCTCCAGGCTGGGGCAGGGAGTTGGGGTGTGGGAGAGGGGGCTCCGGATGGGGCTGAGGGGTTTGGAGTGTGGGAGGGGGCTCTGGGCAGCTATCCATCCATCAGTCAAATATCTTTGGCACTCCCCTTTCTCTGCAACATAAAGAATCTTTTTCTCCCTCTCTCACACACAATATATATATATTCCTTCTCCGTGGCTCTCCAAGGGGAGCGATCACTCTCTCTTTATAATGCTCTCCCATTGTGAGCTGTGATAGGCAATGTAATAATACCTTTTATTGGGTCAATATATCAGTTAGAAAACAGAAGCTATTCCCTTCTTCAGGTGATGATCAAGAAGTGACCTATGTGAGTCTGGATGCCTGTATATTATAGCTGTTATGCTGGCCCAAGAGGAGGTATGGTATACTTACCTCACTTAGTTTGTTCTCTATTCTTTATTGCATTTCCTGTATTGTAAACAGCCCTAATAAACCATCTTTCTGAAGGGCTCTCCACTGAGTAGTAAATATCGTCCCTGTTCCACCAGCTTAGATAGACATCAATCAGCCGCAGGCGGCCTCCTGGGATTGTCATGTATATCATTCAAGGATAGGCTTTGGACAGCCAGGTGACAGCAGCAAGACTGCAGAATTTCTGCTAGGAAATAACCCTCCTAAAGATTACCCCAGGACTGTGGGGCAAACCACTGTGACTTAGAAACTAGGAAGGTTTCATCTCAGATTCTCAGCAGGGTTTCTTTAAACTATCCATGAAAAAAAAAAAGGTGTCTTTGAAATCAGACATCTGCCTGGCCCGGTGTAAGAGCTACAATGCTTCAAGGTGTTTGGGGCTCTCACCCCAGTGGACATCAGGACCTAACTGTGCAACTCAAGCCACAGACCACCAAAGTCAGCAGAATTTTCTCCATTGACTTCACAGGACATAGGACTGGAAGGGACCTCCTATGTCATAAAGTCCAATCTTCTGCTATCACAGGCAACCACATCATACAAGCATGTTCATAAATCTATCTAGCTCCATCTTAAAACTAGTGAGGTTGCTTGCCTCACTCCTCTGATGGTTAGAAATCTTCTAATGTCCAGCCTCAATTTAGTTATGGCTAGTTTATACCCATTTGTTCTTGTGCCAGTGTAATGCCGACAGACCCCGGCTGTCAGCAGGTAGGATTGAATCTGGGACCTCGGGAGTTAAATGCATGAGCCTCTACTGAACTGCACGAGCTAAAAGCCATATGCCTATTAGCTAAGGTTGTAGAGCAGACTCATTAATCTCTCTTTCTCTCTCTCTCTAAGTGGTCTTGGTGCCACTAGATGGGACAGAACACCGGAGGTGTCTGAGTTACACCAGCATTGTCCTTCAGCTTAAATAGCTTTTAACCCTCCCTTGTGTTTACCCCCCAGATGTATTTATAGAGAGCAATCATATCCCTGCTCAACCTTCATTTTCCTAGGCTAAAACAAGTCATGCTCCTTTAATCTCTCTCATAAAATAGGCCCTCCATTCTCCTGATCATTCTAGTAGCCACCTATTCCAGTTTGAATTCATCTTTCTTGAACATGGGTGACCAGAACTGCACCCAGTATTCCAGATGAGGTCTTCACAGTGCCTGGTATAATGGCATTGACACTTCCTGATCTCCACTAGAAATACCTCACCTGATACCTCCTAGGATTGCATTGGCCTTTTTCACAGCTGCAGAACATTGGTGACTCATAGTCATCTTGTGATTGAGTAAGCTGTGGATGAGACCCCTGGTAAAGTAGGCACCAAGGGGAGTGGCTGGCATTTTCCATTCCAGTTCCTTCTACTAAATAATCATAGGAAATCTCCTCTGCTCCATCAGCTGGTGCCCTTCTAGGCAGATGAATGAGCTCTCTGGTGTGAATCCTCAGCGCCTTTTCTGGGCTGATTTTGGTCAGAACTAGAAGTGGCAGAAGGATACCTCACAGCCATTTTTCCTTCCTAAGTGTAGCACTTCCTAATTGTAGAACTTTGCAGTTGTCTTTACTGAATTTCATCCTGGTGATTTCAGACCAATTCTCTAATTTGTCATAGTCATTTTGAATTCTAAGCCTGTCCTCCAAAGGGCTAGCAATCCCTCCCATCTTGGTGTTATCTGCATATGTAATAGGTATACTCTCCACTGTATTATCCAAGTCATTAATGAAAGTATTGAACAGTACCAAACCCAGGACAGACCCCTACAAGGCTCTGATAGATATGTCCACACACATCCCACAAATTAACCATTGATAACTACTCTTTGAGTATGATCTTTCAACCAGTTATGCACCCATCTTTTAGTAATTTAATCTAGACCATATTTCCCTAGTTTGCTTATGAAAATATCATGTGGGACTGTGTCAAAAGCTTTATTAAAAGCAAGATATATCATGTCTAAAGCTTCCCCCCTATCCACTAAGGCAGTAACCCCATCAAAGAAGGAAATTAAGTTGGTTTGGCATGATTTGTTCTTAACAAATCCATGCTGTCATTATGTGTCCGAGCCTTTCTGATTTTATCCCTACATGCTTGTGCTATTCTTTTGTATTTCACCTTCACCCAAATTGCCTTCAACCTTCAGATTTGCAGCTAATTCCTCCCTGTTGGTCAGAATCAAGTCTGAAATGGCTCCCCCCCCCCCCCCCCAGCTACTTCCTCCATCTTCTGAAACAAGAAGTTGTCCCCAAGATATTTCAAGAACTTACTGGGCATTTTGTGTTTTGCTGTATTATTTTTTCCATGAGGTGTCTGAGTAGTTGAAGTCCCCCATTACTATCAGGTCTTATGTTCTGGATATTTCTGTTATTTGTTCTCGGAATGCCCCATCCAGCTCCTCCTCCTGATTTGGTGGGCTGTAGAAGACCCCCTACCCAGACATCACCCCTGTTTTTTCCCTTTTTATCCTTACTCAGAGACTTTCAACTGGTCTGCCTCTCACCTCCTTCTGGACCTCTGACCAAGTGAATACATCTTTGATGTACAATGCAACATGTCCTCCCTCTTCCCCATCTGTCCTTCCTGAACAAGCTACACCCCTCTACATCAATATTCCCATCATGAGATTTATCCCACCAAGTCTCTGTGATGCCAATTAAGACACAATTTAACATATGGACCAATACTTCCAGTTCTTCTTGTTTATTCCCCAGACTCCTTGAGCTTGTGTATAGACATTTAAAACGTTGAGCAGATTCGCCCACTGTTTTCCCTCTTGCTGCTCCTATGACCCTGTTGTAAATTTCCATTTTCTCCCTTCCCCGCATTTAGCCCTCTCTTAAGGTCTCCTTTTTTAATACCTACCTGTGGCCTTTTGTCCCCTGCCACCATTGAAGCTAGTTGAATGCCCTCCTCACTAAATTGGTGAGTCAATGTGAAAAGATGCTGTTCTCCTCCTCCTTCCTCCCCATCTCTCCCCAGAGTAACTGCCTGTGAAGATAACCATTTAATTGTGACCATTATGGGTCACTTTTGGCTGCTCACCTTTGGCAGAGTCCTGAGCAATTCATCCATTTAGTAGAGTCAGCGTAGAGTAAAGAGGATGGGAGTGCTTTGGTTGTTGTTTAAACTCCATATGAGGGACCTCAAAGGTTTTTCAGTGAAAGCTGCATTTTAACTGCATTAGCTCCTCAACTCCATCAGGTGAGCCCTGTGGACTATGACTGATTGATGCATAGCTATTCCCTTCACCTTACAGTTACCTATCTATAATAAGGGATGGCTATCAGAGGCACCTGAAGATAACCTATAAGAGCAGCAGACATGCCGGCAATAGCCACACATCCAGGCTCCGGAGTGAATTAAACCTGAGAACTCAGAAGCGAAATCCTCTCCAGCTGGACAGGAGACAAGAGAATTCATGCTGGATAATGTATTCATAGGCTCTCTTTTGCAATTTGTCTTCCAGCCTGTTGACCGATAATAGGCAGCATCTCAGAAGTAAATGCAACACATGCGTCCCTACACCGGTAGCTCTCATTGATGGTGTGACTGGCTTCATGGCCAACTGGACTGGACGCTGGTTTCAACATGTCCCAAAGCAAGCTCAGCTGTTTACACTTTGATTCCAAGCCCAGTAAGATCCAGGCAAAAGATTTGCGGTAGGGATTGCCACTTGGTCATGGCTACTCTGGGACAGGCAATCAATGCCAAATTCAGATTTGTTTAAAACAGAGTTCAAAGCCACTTACTGGATAAGGCTAAATGACAGATGTGAATGAGCACGGAGAAGGGTGTCAAAAGTTTCTGCAAGCGTGATTAGGTAATATTTGTAGCCAAAGGGTGGTCTTGTGGATAAAACACAGGTCCTGGTACTTGGGGATCTGGGCTTTGTGACCTGCAGTGAGTCCTTCATCCTCTTTATCTGTACAGTATAAGGGGGCTAATATGTACCTACCTCACAGGGCAGTGAGAGGCTTAATTCATTAGCATTTTTACTGTGCTTTGAGGTCCTCTAGTGGAAGGAGGCTATGCAAGCTTGAGGTATAATACTTACAGCCTAAGTAAGTCAACATATGGACCAATATGCTGTTGTTATAGGTTATCTTCAGGTGCCTCTGATAGCCATAAGTCCAGGGCTGAAATTCTCACTTCCTTTCCAGCCAGGTAAAAAGGCCAGAGCAGAGTAGAGGGGCCCAAAAGAGCCCCATTTATGGCAGGGAGAGCATCCCCTGGTGCCGGCACTGCAGAAAAAAGTCATGAGGCTGTTCTCCAAGGATGCCTCACAAGCCCTGATATAGGGGCACGGCTGGGGGGTGGCCAGTGGAAAGAAGGTGCAAGGCCATAGCATGCAACATTGCAAAGGTCCTGGGCAGTGCTTCACCCGATAGGGAAACTGCCATCACTTCAGCTTCACAATGTTATTGTAGCTATGTTGGTCCCAGCATATTAGAGAGACAGGGTGGGTGAGGGCATGTCTTTTATTGGTGAGAGATTAGTTTTCTGTTAGGGAAGAAAGGTGCTCAGATGGTCACAGCTAAATACAAGGTGGAACAGATTGTTTAGCATAAATAGCTAACACATACTCCAAGGAACCATTCAAGATGATGTGGCCAGTTAACACCTTTCCAGTCATAAGACAAAAAAACGGGCGGGGGGGGGTTAGTGGGTAACAGATTGTTGTAATGAGCCATAAATCCAGTGTCATTATTAAGACCAAGATTTTTAGTATCTAGCAAAGTTATGAATTTAAGCCCCCAGGCTTGTCTTTTGAAGGCACTGTGCAGATTTTCATTGAGGACGAAGACTGAGAGGTCAGAAATACAGTGATCGCTTTGTGAAAAGTGTTCACCCACAGGCAATGGGTGGTTTTGGCTTTTATCATTTTCCTATGTGAGTTCATTCAAGCGCGCGGCATACTGATTGTCTGATTTCACCCACATAGGTGCTATTGGGGCATTTTGTGCATTGGGTGAAGTACACCACACATTGGGATAGGCGGGGGTAGGATCCATGGATCATGAAAGGTGCATTGTGGGGAGGGGTCCGGATTCTGGCATGACGTTACAACATGGGCACTTGGACACCTTTATCGTTATTACTATTTGTATTTCCTAGAGGCGCCAGCAAAGGTCACGGTTCCATTGTGCTAGGCCCTGCACACACTAATAAGAGACCGTCCCTGCCTCAAGGAACTCACAGTGTACACGAAAAAGACAGCCAAAGGGTGGGAGACACAGAGTATTCATTATTCCTGTTTTACAGATGGGGAAGTGAGTCTGTAACGGGGCACAGACTCACAACACAGCTCCTCCTGCTGGTTGGTTTGGGAATTAGCTCTTTCAGCGGTGCGCCTTCGCTAGCGGTGTCTAGCCCACCATCACTCTCTCAGTCTTCACCGTCCTCACAGTCGGACCCACGTCACTCCTGGACCACGGCGTCCGCTTCTGGACGCTGCCCTCCGGCTGTGCCCGCTCCGCTGGCTCTCCACCCCTTCCAGGGGACCGGCAGCTTCTGGTTCTATCACTCGCCTCAGTGACTCCCTTCAGTCCTCAGTCTAGCCCCTTGCTCCAAGGGCAAACTGCAGTCTGGCTTAGCCACTCTCATCACCGGCAAATGGGGAGGCCAGACCCGCCTGCTACTCAAGGCCCCAACCCAGGGACCCTCTAGCCACAGCCACTTACTGCCCCTCCTCCAACTCTCCTTTACTGCCTGCTTCCCTGGGCCACTTCCCCATCGCCCCAGCACCTTCTCTGCCCCTTTGTGTCAGGGCCCCAGTCTGGCAGTGATCAGCCTAGAGCTCTCCCAGCCTCTGCTGACCTGACCTGACCTGACCCAACCTGGCCCTAGGTGCTTCTCTAAGAGCAAGTTCTTCTCCCTTTGCCCTCCAGGGAGAGACTCTGCTCCTCTCTGCCCTGCAGCCTTCTTATAGGGCCCAGCGTGGCCCTGATTGGCTGCTTTCAAGCCTCCATTTGATTGGCTTCCAATAAGCCCTTCCAGGATTGGCTGGGGCTCTTCGCAGCCTCTCTGGCTTGCTCTAATCCCTTCCACGCCAGAGTGGGGCAGCTGCCCCACTACAGAGACAGAGAGACTAAGCAGCTTGCCCAAGGTCCCACACAGAGTCTGCGGCAGAGCTGAGACTAGAATGCCTAACTCCCAGTCTAACAAGAGCGACCTTCCTCTCATCTGCCCTGATTTCTTTGTCTTCTGAGCGAATGAAGCAGCATAAACACTGTGCATGTGAACAACAGCAAAAATAACCTCGGTCCACTAGCTTTGTATTAATAGCTGCATTCATCTTAGCTTATGAACCCTGATGCATTAGAACTCTCCAGCCAAAGGGCATCAGCCCCTAGCAGTGAGGCACTTCACTGGAACTTTTTTGCCTCGGCTTGTGTTTCATTACAGTTGGCAGGAAAGCGCCTGCTGGTTTTATTCAGTCGATCCTGTTGCACTTTACTGAGCTGCAAACATTGCTGGGTTTTTCTGGTAACCTAGTTTCCACTCTAAGCTTGTTCCTCCAGGGACGAGGAGAGTGATGCCCTGGTGAGCTGGCTCATTCCATTCAGCACACTCGCCTCCCCACGCCGTTACCATGTCATCACAGGTGCCGGTGGAAGGGATGCAAAGGAGAATGCATTAGGTATTTGCTGCACCTCCCTGTTCTCTTGCTGCTCCTATTTTTTTCTCTTGAGGGCATGGTTTACAGCAGTGCCCGGTGGTTCCACTGGAGTGAAAGACAGCAGCGTACTCTGCTGTGTTGAGACAGCTGTAACTCAGCTAATCTCTACCAGTTCTACACTCCTGGCCCTGTGTTTCTTTTTCCCTAAAGCGACTCATCATTGCCCCGCTGTGACCCGCCTGACCCCATCTGTGCAGTGAGACTAACTTTCATGCTCAGCAGCAGCCCGGATTAGTGGTCTGTAAATACAAGCATCTTGGTGCCCATGTGTTGACCTTTGACTCAGTACCTATTCCCAGCAGACTTGATGGGTTTGTCCATTTGCCTTGCTGCCTGGAGTATGTGGTACTGTTGCACTCTGTGCTGCTTCGTTTAGAGCTGATCTTTCCTGGAGTTCAGAGCCAGGAGTTTGGTCCGGCTTATTACAGGACTAAAAGCCCAGCTATGAAGTTCAGACCAGGATACAGAACCGCAGCTCATGGATCTTCCAGTCCAGGTTCAATCACCAGGGAGATGGGCCTGTCCTGCTATCTCCCTTGGCCAGAGCCTCCCAGAGGTGCAGCCTGGCCACCTCCTTCCCCCTCCGTGGGGCATTTATCTGCCTAGCAGGGGTCCTGCTGCAAGCACCAGGGACTGCTCCTGTGCCAGTCCCTCCCCTCCCCCCAGCATTTTCCACACTCTTTTTGCTTTGTGTACTCTTGTGCATCGGCCACTCCCCAAGGCTCTCACTGTACCCCCTTGTGCATCATGGCATCCACCCTCCTCTTTCTCCTCCTCCCTCCCTTCCCTCCATGGGCAGCATTTCCCCATCCTTGTTCCCGTCACCTCTCTACAGTTCCCATCAGCACTGCCTGCTCCTCTTCCCCCTCCATCCCAATCTCTTCCTCCTCCCATCAGCACAGATCCTGATCCCGCATCCACACCCGACTCTGCCTCACCTCTGGCAATGTTTACCCCAGTCCTGGCCCTCTTTCCATCCTTCTCTCTGGCCGTGGTAAATGCAATCTTGCCCCACTCATATCTATTCATGATGCTGCTGTAAACATCATTATCCTACCCCAATCGTCCCAAAAAAATTTATGTCACGCCCCCTCTTACCTGTAATGTAATCTGTTCGCGCCCCGCAGGAGCCGGGGCCAGGAGTGGGACTGAGAGCCAGGAGGTGAGGCTGGGCCCAGGCATGTCATGGCCTATAAACACACAAAATGAAAATAAGAAAGAAAAACTTGTAGCACCTTAGAGACTAACAAATTTATTTCAGCATAAGCTTTCGTGGGTTAGTACCCACTTCATCGGATGCATGGAATGAAACATACAGTAGACAGATATTTATACAGTCAGAGAAACATGATAAGGTGGAGGTGCATAGACCAACCTCCACCTTATCATGCACCTCCACCTTGGTCTATGCACCTCCACCTTATCATGTTTCTCTGACTGTATAAATATCTGTCTACTGTATGTTTCATTCCATGCATCCGATGAAGTGGGTACTAACCCACGAAAGCTTATGCTGAAATAAATTTGTTAGTCTCTAAGGTGCTACAAGTTTTTCTTTCTTATTTTCATTTTGCTGACACAGACTAACACGGCTACTACACTGAAACCTATAAACACACAGACACCTATCACCTCTCATGCCCTATCAAGACACCGACGCTCACCTCCAATCAGCCCATGATGCCAACCTCCATCACCCATTTTCAAAAAAGCCCTTTGGTGGTTTCTCCCATGTTGTCCCACCCAACAAACAACCACAAAGCTACCTCTTCAAAACCCTCCTCAAAACCTTCCTTTTCCACAATGGCTGCCAAACACTCTACGACAGTTAGACTGCTGGGGGGCCGAGACCACTGCCCGTCATGCTGACCAATATTGTCTCGGTGTTTCCTTCTGCTTCCCCTTTGGTCTGTCAGTATCCCTCTGTTGTCTCGTGTTTTATACTTAGGGGCAGGGACTCTCTGCTTGACAGCACTTAGCACAATAGGGTCTTGGTCCAGGCCTAGGGCTGCTAGGTACTAGAGTAATACAAAAAGTAAATAATAATAACAACAACACTGGACTGTCCAGTATAATCCTGAAAAGTCCAGCTGGGATGTTACCATTGACTGTGATCATGGCAGAGCAGCAAAAGTGGGGGCAGGAGTCCTCAAACTAAGCCAAGAACCCCAAGGATCTTCCAGAGGAGGCTTTTCATTTCCAGCCAAACTTTTGCAGGCTCTCCTTGAGGCCAGACCTGGTTTGGGTGCCAATATTCTCCACCTGGAAGTGAAAAAGAGAGACAGCCACTCTATTAAAATCAAGCAAATAAACGATGTTTCACAGCTATGGAGCTCTCCCTGATCCTCACAAAGGCTGACTGAACAGGGCTGGAAATGGGTCTGAATGAAAACCTGGCTATAAACAGCCTCTGAGCTGAGGTCCCAAATTCAGGGCTGAGCTTTCCAGCCAGCCGCTGTCCCCACCACAGGCCAAACCAAACCTTACCCCTAAATGCTAATCTGCCCTCCCCACTGTGTTCTACTTTCTGAGCAGAGGAAAAGCCTGTTGCTCTGCTCCAGGCTTAATCTCCTTTAAGGGCAGCTGCTCCAAAGGCAGCATCGTCTAGTTCACTGCAGCACTCAGAGCTGAAAAACGGTTCCAATGAATGACACAGAACCAGCGCATCTGGGTTACAGCCCTTGTTCAGCCTGGAAACTAGTCTTCAAAACTTTAGTAAAAGTGCATTTCCAATAAAAAAACAATGACAACAAACCTTTGCCCCCAACGAGTATTGTTGTTCAATTGCAGTCAACATGCCCAGTACAGTAATATTAACATAAGAACGGCCATACTGGGTCAGACCAAAGGTCCATCTAGCCCAATATCCTGTCTTCTGACAGTGGCCAATGCCAAGTGCTTCAGAAGAAATGAACAGAACAGGTGATCATCAAGTGATCCATCCCCTGTCGCCCATTCCCAGCTTCTGGCCAACAGAGGCTAGGGACATGATCCCTGCCCATCCTGGCTAATAGCCATTGATGGACCTTGTGATGGGTTGGTATCACAGAAACCCTCTTGGAGCTGCCACCTGGTGTGCCAAGGCTACTTCTGCCCCTGCTTCCCTACCTTTTCCAGCTTGGGACTCCAGAATCCTGTCTGTTTTGAGCCAGATCTGCTGATCTGCTGCAAACACAGACCCAGATCTGAACCACGTCCACTAACAGCTGTAGGCCTGCCTGGAAGCAGCTCAGGAAGTGCTCTTGCCTTTGACACCCAGGTGCCCAACTCCCAATGGGGTTCAAACCCTGAATAAATCCGTTTTACCCTGTATAAAGCTTATACAGGGTAAACTCATAAATAGTTCGCCTTCTATTTCAAAGATAGAAAGATATGCACAGCTGTTTGCCTCCCCCCCCCCCCAGGTACTAACACGTACTCCAGGTAACTTAATAAGTAAGAAGTGAGTTTAATAAGTACAGAAAGTAGGATTTAAGTGATTCCAAGTAGTGACAGACAGAACAAAGAGAATTACTAAGTAAAATAAAATAAAACACGCACATCTATGTCTAATCACACTGAACACAGATAAAAACCTCACCAGTTCCAGCAAACTTCCTTGTACAGGCTACAGTCTTCCTAGCCTGGGTCCAGCAATCGCTCACACCCCCTATTGTCTTTGTCCTTTGTTCAGTCTCTTTTGTCTTTGGGGGGTGGAGAGCCTCTCTCTTTAGCCAGCTGAAGACATTATGGAGGGGTCTTCCTGGGGTTTAAATAAACTTTCTCCCTACTCCCTCCATAGCATCATGTTACCCTGGAGTTTTGGGATCACATGGGCCAGTCACATGTCCATGCACATTTCAGAAACTAGCCCAGTGACATTCTTGGCCAAGCTCAGATGTGGATTGGGCGCATTCCTTTCTCCAGACATGATCCCATGCTCTTACCAAGGCTATGTATAAAACCAGCAAATATAAAACCAATATTCATAACTTCAACTACAACAATGATACATGCATACTGTGGCAAATTGCCGGCACTACTATGATGGGTCCCGCACTTTCTCTTCTTGTGGGAGGGTTTCAGGGTGCCATTTCTTGCCCCTGAACTGGGGTAACAGCTATCCTATTAGTATCCCAGGGAAGGGAAGGGGAGTGGAGAGGGAGGGACCCAGGCCCTCCCTCTACTCTGGGTCCCAGCCCAGGGGCCCTATGATAGTAGGTGAACCACTTGTACCAGTGATTCTTTCCCCTGGGCTACTTCCCTCTCCTGACCTTCAGCTTGTGGGGCTTCCTGCCTTCCCTCTGCACAAGCCAGGTGTCCCTTTACCTAGGATCTTGGTCTTCTTAGCCCGCTGCAGCACTTCTCAAAACTCTCCTCCACTTTCCTTCGAACTGCTCTTTGTTCCACCACCAAACCACTCTGCTTCACTCCTCCAAACTGCTCTCTGCTCCACCACCAAACCACTCTGCTCCAGCTCCTCCTCACTCTGCTCCAGCTCCTTCTCTGGCTGATTGAAGCAGGGGGGTTTTATCAGGTGACTGGCTTCAGGTGCTCTAATTGGTTTCAGGTGCTCTAATTGGTTTCAGGTGCTTTTAATTAATCTACAGGGAATAAGGCTTCTCCTCATCCTAGATCACTCTCCTGCTGCCTTCTGGCCATGCTGTATCACAATACAAACAGGAGGAATAAATTCAGTAGATCATAACTTTTACAGAGATATGTTACATGGCACATGTAGCTTAAAACATATTCCAGTTACATCCTATATACATTTATAAGCATCTCCCCATAAAGTTTCATTGGGGACACCATCACAGACCTATCCTCCATGAACTTATCTAGTTCTTTTTTGAACCCTGTTATAGTCTTGGCCCTCACAACATCCTCTGGCAAAGAGTTCCACAGGTTGCCTGTGTGAAGAAATACGTCCTTTTGTTTGTTTTAATTGTGTCTCCTGGAAAATTACCAAGCTAAATCACACTCTTAAAAGAAAATATATGTATATATTCACTACTTACAAGTGAAGACCCTTCTAACTGAACCAGAGGCCCAAAAACTGAAGCAGGACTGGGAGGGAGCAGCTAATTCTAGTTAGAACTGGGCAGGAAACGGTTCTCTCATTCCTTGAAACTTTGTGAGATTTCAGAAATGTTCCCATTCTGCATCGGGGTGGAACTGAAAGGTTTTGATGGTTTTTGTGAAAAACCAGTGCTCCACCACCCAAAACTAGCCAAGAGCCTGCTGCGTAGGGCCCTCACCTGTCATCTTTTGCTCTGCCCGACTGAGACCACAACCCTGAACCTGAGGCTATGTTTACACTTATACTGCCACAGAGACAGAGCTGCAGCTGTGCTACTGTAGTGGTTCAGTGTGGACGCTCACTACAGTGATGGGAGGGGTTTTCCCCTGGCTGGCCTTAATCCCCCTCCCTGAGTGTTGATTGTGACGTTGCACTCTGTATGTTTAATAAAAATATGTTTATAAGTGTGGATTTGATGTAACTGGCATATGCTTTATGCAAAAGGTCTCTTGTAGGGTATTGTTACAAAGCTTATGATTTGCTGAGTGTGTTCATCCCTATTTGTGTATATGTATCATTCTTGTATCTAAAACTAGAACTATGAAGTGTTACTCTGAAGTCCTGTTGTAATTATGCAAAGTGTGGGCCATTAATGGTGGTTTAGAATCTTGATGGCTTCCATTGTCTAGGACAATTGACTGTAGATGGCTCTGTTTACCTGCAAGTCTCCACTGCATAGGAGCGGGCCAGTCCTGGAGGAATGGAAGGGAGCTCACAGGACATGTGATCATGTCACTTGAACTGGAATCCATCTTCAACCTGGTGCTTTTCCATTGAGAAGAAGGGGTGGGAACCCAGAGAGAAACAAAGGAGTCCCGCCTTGTGCCAAAGCTATAGAAGGGGGTGGAACAGAACAAAGAGGTCCCAGTCATGTGGAATCCCCTGCTTTTCACCTAAGATGCCTGCTGAAACTAACAATGATTGTACCAGGGAAAAGAATTGGGCCCAGACTAGGAAGGTTTCTAGTCTGTGAAAGAAGCTTATTGGAACATCTCTGAGGGTGAGATTTACCTGTATTCAGTTTCTTAATGTATTAGGCTTAGACTTGCGTGTTTTGTTTTATTTTGCTTGGTAACTTACTTTGTTCTGTCTGTTATTACTTAAAACCACTTAAACCCTACTTTTTATACTTAATAAAATCACTTTGGTTTATTAATTAACCCAGAGTAAATGATTAATACATGGGAGAGCAAACAGCTTTGCATATCTCTCTATCAGCGTTATAGAGGGTGTACAATTTATGAGTTTTCCCTGTATAAGCTTTATACAGAGTAAAATGGATTTATTTGGGGTTTGGATCCCATTGGGAACTTGGTGTCTTGGTGCTGGAGATAGGTGACCTGCTGAGCAGTTTTTGATCAAATTCTGCAGCTTTGGGGACATGGTTCAGACCCTGGGTTTGTGTTGCAGCAGGTTAGCATATCTGGTTCAACAAGGCAGGGTTCTGAAGTCCCAAGCTGGCAGGGAAAACGGGCTCAGAGGTAGTCTCAGCACATCAGGTGACAGTCCCAAGGGGGTCTCTGTGACCAAACCTGTCACAGCAGTAGCTAGGTCAACAGAAGAATCCTTCCATTGACCTAGCTGTGTCTACACCGGGCATTAACTCTGTTGCTCAGCGTTGTGGATTTTTCACACACCTGTGCACTGGAGCTGGGCCAGCCTAACTCTTAGCATAAACCTGGCCTGAGTCTCCCATGTGTGAAGTAAGTGTCCTGACCACTGGACTATAGCCACAGTTTCCCTGTGGCCCAATGAATATTTAATGATTTATACAACATAGAACCACTCCCACAGAAGAGACTGAGAGAGACCTACTCCATCATAACCTGGTGATTAACTCACTCACCTCGCATCTGGGAGACCCAGTTCAAGTCCCTGCTCTGAATCTGGCAGTGCAGAAACTTGAATCAGAGTCTTCTCCATCAGAGGGGCGTGCCCAGAGGTGGTGGTGGTGGTGTTTGTTTGTTCATTCATTTGTTCTCTCTCCCTCGCTCTATTCTCCTCTCCCACCTGAGGAACCTTTCTCCACAAAGTTTTCATAAAACCTGGTATGGGCCCGGGAAAGGTTTCAGTTTTGACCAATTGGCATTTTCCAGTGAAAAATCATTTAATCGAAAAATTCCCAACCAGCTCTATTTCTAGTCCTTACAACTCTGGCACTAAAGGAGTTATGTGACGGATACACAAAAGATTGATTCCCCGGGTCATTGAGCAAAAACCAGCCCCCGTCCCCCTCCCAGAAGATTTGTGATGGCAAATGTCACACTAAATGATTGTAACCTTTGCTAGTCTGTATTGGCCAAACAAAGAGGAACTTGGGTACTTCCATAACTTCTTGGCAGGACTAATGGAAATCAGCAGACCCTTGCGGGGTTCTTCAACAACACTCTTGACCCCATATTAGACAAATCTTCTCCATGCTGCACAGACCTTCAAGCAACAGGCTAGCAATATTATCACAGCTATTAGATCTGTGTCTGGTAGATATATGGACACTTAAACGTCCTATTGCTCATGACTACAGCTTTTTTTAACCTCTCTCTCTCTCTCTACCTATTGGGGGATAAATTACTTTATAATAGCCCATCCTAGCTCAATTTGTCAATGAGGCCACAGCGGGGATGATCAGGGTATCAGACCATGCGAATGTCAATCTAAAGCTTTCCCTGCTGGAGGCTGAGACATCTAGACAGGCATGGAGACTTTTCACCTCACAGATGTTGCCTTTGTGGCTTTCATCAATGATGAGTTGGAGACCTTTCACAGCCCCATCAACTACCCTATTATGGGAAGCAGCAAAAATTTACATCAGAGCAGAATTAGCGTGCCTTCATCAGCAAAAAAAGACCCAGAAACAAAAAAACAGAAACCTTTGCTGAAAATTTAGATCAGGACTATGCCAAAGGAGCCACCCCTGACAAACAAAAAAGTCCTGGTACAAATGAGATACGAATGAAACAGACTCAGACACAAAAAGCAGAATTGACTATGTTTCACCTTAAACAAGATTACTAGGAGCCAGGGGAGAGGTGAGGCAAACTCCTAGCATATAAACTGAAATCAAACGCCAACAGAGGTAAAATAGCCTTAGCATGCAATGGCCAAAGGAAGATGTACGTGACACAGAAAGACATTAACAACCATTTCCAGTTCTTTTATTCTGAATTATCCAAATCAGATCCCCCAGCCACCATGGCAGCCTTGAACCAATTCCTGGATGGAGCTTTGTTGCCATGCATCTCAAAAGCCCGGAAGGAACTCTACAAGACACTCTGTTCAGCCTCCAGGAAACTGACCTAGCTGTGAAAGAAATGGAACATGGTACATCCCTGGGCAACGATGGATTTCCTATGGAGTTTTATAAAACAAGAAAAATTGGATCAAATATTCCACTGATCTGTTTAATGAGGCCCAAAAGAGTGGTTCCCTACTTTCACAGTGCAAAAAGCAATTCACCCCGTTATACCCAACCCAAAGAAAGATCCTGCTAACTGCACAGGTTACAGGCCCATTTCACCGATAAATTGTGAGGTGAAGAGTCTTGCCAAAGCCATTGCTTGTACATGGGCAAAAGTTATTGTTCTTGTTGTATATGTAGCTCAGGTCAGGTGTATTCAATCAAGGTACTGGTCAGTATGGCTCCAGGCCCCCTAGCATTTGTGTGTGGTGCCACAGGTGACGCCTTAGTTTCCCCTCACCTAGTATGGACAAGTCTGAAGCAGACCTTCTGTGAGCTAAAGAGCAGCCCCTTTAGAAGGTCCCATTCATGAACAACAAAGATTAACGTGATCATAAGCAAGACCTTGTTCCGGCGCTTCCTTGGAAATCCACTGGCAGGGTCAGTCCAACTAACCTCTTAGTCTTTTAACCATTGGCACTCCAGACCAAGCCCTTCATCTGCAGCTTGGGCTTCTAGGCTGCTCCTGCTCCCTTCCCTTGGAGAGCGACCTCCAGTTGTCTCTTCAGGATACTCCTGTTCCTTTCACCTGGGAGACAGTCTCTCTTTCTCTCTCTCTCTCTGGAGCCCTTCCAGTTCCTTCCCCTGGTCTACTCCTGTTGCCTCCCTAGGGAAACTCTCCCCCAGGGTTACCGTCTCCCCTGAAAGCCCCTTCTCATCACAGGCACATTTTTCCTGGGAACACTTCCCCCGACTGATCTCAGGCAGTTTTGTTACAGGCCATGGTGTTCTTCCATTTATTGGCCATTGAACAACTGTCTCGGGCAACCAATTACTCGCAGGTGGGTCTTCAGAGGACTGTCACAGGCAGGCGAGGCCCTGACTCCCCTTAGAGGGCCAGTTGCCCCATGACAGCCTCAGGTAATTCATTGATAAAACCGCAATATCACAGCACTCAGAGGAGCCTTTGGTAGCATTACAGCTTAATGCTGAAAAAGCCTTCGACAGGGTTGCTTGGGATGATCTCTTTGGTGTCCTAGAGAGAATGGGATTCGGTGATCACTTTATCAATTGGCTTAAACTGCTCTATAGAATCACAGGACTGGAAGGGACCTCGAGAGGTCATCTAGTCCAGTCCCCTGCACTCATGGCAGAACTAAGTATTATCTAGACCATTCCTGAACAGGTGTTTGTCTAACCTGCTCTTAAAAATCTCCAATGATGGACATTACACAACCTCCCTAGGCAATTTATTCCAGTGCTTAACTACCCTGACAGTTAAGAAGTTTTTCCTAATGTCCAACCTAAACCGCCCTTGCTTCTTGTCCTATCCTCAGAGATTAAGAAGAAAAATTCTTCTCCCTTCTCCTTGTAACAACCTTTTATGTGCTTGAAAACTGTTATCATGTCCCTTCTCAGTCTTCTCTTCTCCAGACTAAAACCCATTTTTTTCAATCTTCCCTCATAGGTCATGTTTTCTAGACCTTTATTCATTTTTGTTCCTCTTCTCTAGACTTTCTCCAATGTGTCCATATCTTTCCTGAAATGTGGCACCCAGAACTGGGCACAATACTCCAGTTGAGGCCTAATCAGCGCGGAGTAGAGTGGAAGAATTATTACTCGTGTCTTGTTTACAACACTCGTGCTAATAAATCCCAGAATGATGTCCAGAATGATATATTAACTTCTCCTTTCATCTTATCACCTGTAGCTATATTTCAGATCCTTTCTCATTACAGAGAGGCCTGTGGGCATGACAGAGCCAGGCTTGGCCATTCTCTCCACTGCTCTTCAACATATTGCGAGAGCTGTTGTATGTGCAATCTGGAGCTGTGCAGATACAACAGCTACTCAGAATGATCCTATGGAACAAAAAATGCTATTGTATGCGGATGGTGTGCTGGTTCTACCCTCTAACCCACAAAGGTCGATACCCAAATTATTAGAACTCACCAGCAGTTTCAGGCACTTGGCCAGCTACAAGATTAATCAGAACAAGTCAGAGACATTAGGACTAATGAAATATGCACACTAGACCTTGCTTAGTCAGTGGGACTTCCAATGGCATTAACATATCTAGGAATTCTAAGTCCCCAGCAATTTAAAGCAAATGGCTAAAATCAACTTTGCCCTGATTATCACTCAAATCACTAATCACCTAGATAATTGGGATCCATCCCTTCAGCTCCATGGTGATTATTAGCCACAGATAGGGGTACTGGACTACAGAGCGGTGCTGTGATTTGCCCAAGGTCACAAAGCAAGTCAGTGTCAGAGATGGCATTAGAATTCCTGGCTCTCTGGCCTGTGCTCAGACTGCACCTTTCTCTCTATAGGCTGACCCAATGGACAATAAATAGATCCCACACATAATGTATTGGTTTCATTTATGGCTTAACATATGGCCTTAAACATCTGGAGGACCAGTTCAGGTGGCTGGAAATGGGATCTAGTCTCTGTTGCCAGTTCGAATCCCACCCAACTCAGGTGATTCTGAATGGGATCTAGACTCTAGATCTAGAGTCTGAATGGGATTCTGAATGGGATCTAGAGCCTGCACCTTTAGGTCATGAGTTCAGCTCCCACCCAGATTGGAATTGACCAGACATTGGTACCAGCTGATGGCTGTTTGGTCACCCTACAAGACTCTCCATAAACACCACCTTCATAGCTGGCTCTAGCAGGAGGCTGTTGCAGTCAAGAGACTCATGTATAACTTGGCCAGGGGAGACTGAGTCAACCTCTCCGCCCGAAAGCTCTTTCCAGGACAAGAAAGAGGCATACAGGCAGGGCAGTGTGAGGGAAGCCCAGTGTGATAGGGCCCAGTTCTTCTGCTCCCCAAGCCTGTATGTTAACTACACGATCATCCTCCCCCTCCCTACAAGTGAACCAGAGCTGACAAAGCAATATAAAGAACAGGATTACTCTAAGAGGCTAATTAATTAAGAGGAACTATATCAGCAGGGGAAAAAAACTTTTGAAGTGATAATCAAGATGGCCCATTTCGGAGAGTTGACACAAAGTTGTGAGTCCTCTTAGAGTTGGTATAGGTATTTCCACCTTTTCATGTTTCTCTGAATGTATAAATATTTGCTTACTGTGTGTTCCATTCCATGCATCTGATGAAGTGAGCTGTAGCCCATGAAAGCTTATGCTGAAATAAATTTGTTAGTCTCTAAGGTGCCACAAGTAATCCTGTTCTTTTTGCTGACACAGACTAACACAGCTGCTACTCTGAAAAAAGCAATGTAAGGGGAAGAGTGTCATATGGCCCCATATCCTGATCTCCGGTAGGCCTGCATGCCCTCACG
Source organism: Macrochelys suwanniensis (assembly GCA_033296515.1). Taxonomy (NCBI): domain Eukaryota; kingdom Metazoa; phylum Chordata; order Testudines; family Chelydridae; genus Macrochelys; species Macrochelys suwanniensis. The sequence continues at coordinate 336,578,584 of CM065775.1, forward strand.
GGTTTCAGTATGGCTGTACCAAGGAGCAGAGCTGGGTCCAGGCAACGTTATTACCCATCAGCAGGCGAGTTTGTTTTCATGCAGTGAACCGTTGATAGGAGTCAACTCTTGAGCTTATAAGCTCGCGCACTTGAGCTGAAAATGTAACGACAAATGAAATATTGCTTTCCTGCGTGCCTGCCCTCTGTCAATGGCACGTCCACATGACAGCATGGTGCCCAGCCATCCCAGCGCAGGACTGTCCCATCACAGCTGCCTCCTCCGCTTCCCTTAGGAATCTGGAGGCTAATTCGTTTTGCACTAGGCAAGCAAACAGGCAGCGTGCCTCAAAAAGAGCTCAGCTCGCAACAGAGGCGCTCACTTTGGGGAGGGAATTAGAGAGCTGCCTGGAGGCTTGCAATGAGTCAGGCGTCTGCAAACCAAAGCTAGCTTCGCAAATACAAAACAACCCTGGCCTGTGCAATCAGAGCTTCAGCCAGGCAGTCAGAGATCATAGCCGCCGCCGTCACGGTGGTATGAATGCAATTTATAACGCCGGTGTATTGACATGATAATGGGAAATACCGCATCAGTGGAACTCTCCCATCCATCACTGATCAGCACCACAGCCTGCTTGCTCAGGGACCAGGCTGGGGAAGGAAAGGGAGTCACCTGTGACGGCTTGAAATGTTCTCCTGGCTCAGCGGAGAAAAGGCTCAGGACTGGAGAGTGCCTAATTCCAGATTTACAGAGAGCGGGACTGCGTCCAGGGGGAGAGGGCACTAGGATTATTTTGCTTGCAAAGTAAGAACTAGAGTCTGAATCCACACCCCTTACTCACATGAGTAGGCCTTAGCCATACAAATAGACCTCTCAGAGTCAACGAGACTACTGACATGAATAAGGGCCATAGGACTGAGCCCTGACAGAAGACTTGACTGAAGTGCGTTAGTTTATGAAGAGAGTAAAGAGTGAAAACAAGGCATCACAGGATGAAATTTAGAATAAATCAAAGGAAATACCAGCTCAGAACACAGCCCAATCAAATGCAGTATCCTTCCTCCAGCTGGAGCAGTTTCTGATAGTTCAGTGAAAGATGAAAAGGACAACAACCAACCAACTCCATTTGGCATCTCCCTAAGTGTGCAATGCTGGGCATAAGTGGAAAATTCCTTCCTGACCCCTGCAATTAGTTGGTGCCCTGAAGCATGAGTACTGATTACCCTACTCTTATCATGAATTAACAAGTGTTTTTCATGGCCACTCAGTGCCCCTTACTGTGGTATTTGATAAAATTATCTAGTCCCTTTTTAAACACATCTATGGTCATTAACTCAATGACCAATGCACCATGCACTCTCTGCCCATTGAATCCACTTAAAAGAGGCTGTTGAGTTAAATACTGTAGGCATAATATAGACCTGGTCCGCACAGGTGCAATACCCCAAAGTTTGGCCCAGTATCTGAATTTAAAAGAGGTTGGATTGCTTTATAACCAGGAGTTAGCTACACTTGCTAAGATAAAGACAATCAAACTTCATGTTTCAGGGTGTAAAGCCATAGGAGTCAAGAAGAAATTTCCTGCCCTCTCCCACATGTACCATTGCACACTTGCCCTAAACACTATGGGTAAACTGGCTTTTCCCTCAAGCATTAGAGACTCTTCAGCCCTAGCCAGTGTGCCAGATCAGAAGTATTTTAGCTCCCGTGTTCCCTCAATGTTCGGCACAAGGCACTTTTCAGTCCGCAGACTGAAAAACCAGGATTGCATTTCAGGGTGCTGGGTTTGGAGATTAAATCTGAAAACACCTGATTTCTGCTACCCTAAACCAATATTAACACCCCACCACACACACACACACACACACACACACACACACGTGCATAGACGTGTACAAAGTGATTTTCAAAAATGCCCCATACATGGATGGCTGCTGACTTATTTGAGCTGCTTGCCCGTGAATTGCACCACTGGGCATTTGGAAGGCAAGTAGCTGGAACTGGCATTCCTGTCTGTGAGCTGGCTTGCAAATAAAAGAATTGCAAGGGGGCCACTGAGCAGCTGCTGGAACCAGGGAGCTACTTGAGCTTCACCAATGCCAAAGAGGCACAATCGTGTCCCTGTCTCCTCTGTAGTGTATAAATATTGACCAACTAGGACTTGACAGCTGTTACTAAGGGCTTGTCTTCGCGACCGCGCTACATCGGCGCCGCTGCATCAATGCAGCGGCGCCGATGTAGCGTGGCTGATAAAGACATACTATGCCGCCGGGACGGGAGAGCGCGCTCCTGTCAATGCTTTTGGCTCTGAAGGTGAAGTGTTTGAACAAGGGCCGGTGCAAGGAAGTTTCATGACCTAGGCGAAACTTCCTTGCACCGGCCCTGCACCCCTCCCAGCTAACACCGCCCCCTGCCCCCACTGCAGCCAATCCACCCCCTGTGGCAATCCACCCCCTGCGCCTCTCCCCGCCCAGCTAACACCATCCCCCACAGCTAACACCGCCCCCCCCCCCCCCCCCGGCAGCTCAGCCCCCCGCCCGGCAGCCTCGCCCTCGCCCACGGCACCCCACGGCTCCTGGCAGCCGCGGCCAGGCGCCCCCCTCCCCGCCCCCCTCGCTCAGCTGCGGAGCTGGGAGGCAGGTGGCAGCCGCGGCCAGGAGCCCCCGCAGCTCCCGGCTCAGCTGGGGAGGCGGGCGGTAGCCGCGGCCAGCCACCCCCCCGGCTCCCGGCACCCTAGGTGACCACCTAGGGTCACCTAGTGGGCGCGCCAGCCCTGGTTTGAACCCCACTGGCAGCCTGAGCAGGGCTGGTTATATTTGCACTTTGACTGTAAGTTCTTTGGAGCAGGGGCCATTGTTTTTAGTTTTGCCTTTCCCACCATTGGCAGTTAGCCTAAAATATTATCAATATTAAAAATCAAGCTTCCCAGGCAACAGGAAGGATTGAGAGGAGAGACATTTCAAAATGATCATTATAAGAAGAGGATTCCCCCTGGTAACTCAGCTCTGAGAAGGTTGAACTCAGACCAGAGATTTGGGCTTTCTTAGCTCTGTCTGTGTTTATTCCCTGCTAAACACAAACACCAATTCTCCGCCCCCCTCTCAAGTTATCATCGAAACACTCTGGCTTAACATCCCCTATTTCAACTGACACTACCATGGCTTAAGTGACATATGTACAAATGTTGACTCTTAGCCCTAAGATGTTGCTGATTCCAGACTCCGCCAAGGCCACTATCATTTCAGTGCATCATATAATTCAATTTCCTGGAAAGTGCTGTTGTCATGAAACATAATGCAGCGCTGTCTCTTGGCAGGTGCTTCTCAGAGACCATGGTGACCGAGCTCTGCCTTGCTGCGACCAGGGAGAGATGGCATGTTGGCCTGTCATAGGGGAGGTACATCTTAGTTTAGGCCTGCACAACATGCGGCCCGCGTGGGCTCACTGTGCGGCCCACGGGGGGGTGAGTAGGTGGGCTCACTGTGCTGCCCAAAATCTGGGACTGTGTCCTTTGGTCCTTTTTGCTGCTTGTCTCTGGGCTGGGGGTTGTCCCAATGCTGCAAAGAGGGTGTTCCCAAAGGAAGGTGCTTGCGTCTAACCCCCGAGGCCGTCAGTATGTCTGCTCTTCTCTAGTCAGCCCACTTGACAAGTTTGATTGTCCTTGGTCTGGTTCCCATCCCTGCTCCAAGGGTTGCAGCTGTCTGGAGGTGCCTGCCTTCCACGCCTTCCTCATTCACACCTCATTCATTCAACAGGGCAATTGAATACAAAGTGGGGAGAAGATCTTATTCTACTTCTAGCAAAAAAGACATTTTTCTTTTACCTTAATTATACTACCTTAGGGGCCCGCTATAACATATTACCAAAGTTCAATACAAAGTCATATAAAAGTTATCCAAAAATGCATAATGCAAAGATTTATCAACAACTGCATTGATTGACTGTTGTGTGCTGTAATATAGTGACCCCTTTGGGGGTGAAGAGGGGTGTGATGGTGGGGCCGAGCGGGTCCTATTTTACTGCTGTGATCTGGTCACCCTATGCACGCTGTTTCTTTCCCCCTCTACAGGCTTCCACACCCCAGCGCTGGGGAAGGAGGGGTTGTTTCCGCAGGGTGGGTGGCGCTGGGGGGGGGGGGTGTTTCCGTGGGGACAGGGGGTTTCGGGCCTCAGCTGTTTTCTTTGGAGTAATATGGCCCTCGCTGCTTTACGAGTTGTGCAGGCCTGTCTTAGTTCCTCTAAACAAGGAGGGCTGAGGAGGGTGGAGTATTCCCCTTTACGGATTCTTTTTTCCTACCCATGTAAATTTAGTGCCCAAGGTCTCTCTCTTCACAGACCAGTCCCGATAGCTTCCCTACACCACACATCTGACTTGGAGGAAACACTTCTTGGTGGCTAATGGAGTCCTTGGTTTCTCTGCTAAGGATGCCAATGAGAGGGACAATTAGGGCTTGTTTACACTACCGTGTGGGGTCAATCTAAGATACGCAACTTAGCTGACGCTCTCCCGTCGGCTCCGCTCGCGCTCCTCATTCTGGTGGAGTACCAGAGTTGACAGGAGAGCGCTCAGCAGTCGATTTACCGTGTCTATACGAGATGTGATAAATCGACCCCCACTGGATCGATCACTGCCCACCGATCCAGCACGTCGTGTAGACAAGCCCTTAGTGCCGGTTGACATGGACCATTGATCAGTAGGAACAAGAGTAACACCGATATATTGCAGGTCAGCCATCGTATGGTCACCAGATGATGCTGTTTGGTCAGAACTGACCTGGGCTAGAATTGAACATGTGACTGAGAGGTGTAAAGTTGCCCTGAGTCATCTCTCTCTCTCTCTCACACACACACACACACACACACACACACACACACACACACACACACACACACACACACACACACACACACACACACACACACACACACACACACACACACACACACCATCACTACTGTACATGCACCTCTTTACCTCCATGGAAGGGAGGCAGGGAAATCTTACCAGCCAGGAGCCCAGCCAGTTAAGTTCGGGAAGATAGTCAGGAAACTAGTTCATTTACTATGTGGAGGGAACACAATGAAGTTGATTTGATGCTGTGTTGTCAACTCCACTGGCTGCCCCCTGCATCTGCTTTAAAATTGGCTCTCCATCTTGATATCCTGATATGAGTAGAAGAAGCAGGTGCATCAATAAACTGCCATAGGGCCAGGGGGGCTTGCCATGGCTTGCACTTTGCTACACCTGCAGCTGGCATGGCTGCCTGTGTTATTGGTATGGCAGCCAGTGGTACCTGGCATGGTCTATGGATACATGTATCTGAGGGAGAGCCTGAAGACTCAAGCAATGAATCCTGTTTGATATGCCATAGAGGCACCCAGTCACTTCTCGGCTGAGCTCTCTGCCTTGGTACATCTTGGAGCTACCCTGGCTGAGCTACCACTGAGTTTGTATCTGTGACGTTAAAATATGACCATTGTTGCTACCACTGTTGTATACTTGCAACAAATCTTGTACAAAACGTGTCAAGTAAGGTGTCTCTGGAAAGGTTATGATTTGCTGGATATGCTTATGCTATTTGTAGGCATGTATCATTTTTATAGTTGAAGTTATGAGCATTGGTTCTATACCTGGAATTCAAATGTTTGCTCCTGGGGTAACACCCACAAGGTATTTAGCCTGCATATCTTGAAGGGACTATTCAAATTAGGTGGCTCATTGAGGAACACTTAACTCACAGTGGACCATGGGAGACAGTTAATGGACTTTCCTGCTATGACTAAGCGAAGTCATGCATGGACATGTGACTTGCCCGTGTGACTCCAAACTCCATCCTTTACCTGTAATTTTTTGAAATAATGGATTTCCCTCCACATGTCAGAAGCTATAAAAGTTGCTGGAAACACCTCCATTTTGCCTCTTTCCTGCTCAAACCTCTGGACTATGGACTTATACTAATGGAAGCATTCTAACCAAGGAACTGAGGACTTTGCAATGATTTAGAAGCAACCAGAGACTTGACTTAAGACAGCAGTGTATTCCATCACCACTACAAGCCTGAACCAAGAACTTTGCAATTATTGTATGTATTTGATTCCTTTAGCCAATTTTAACTCTCACCATATGGCTCAACTAAGGGGTCCTTCCAGCCTGGACAGCAGAGGAGAGATTAAAAAGACTGGCACTTTTCAGGTTGGAAAAGAGACAGCTAAGAAAGGATATGATAGAGGTCTATAAAATCATGACTGGTGTGGAGAAAGTGAATAGGGAAGTGTTGTTTACTTCTTCACATAACACATGAACTGGGGGTCACCCAATGAAATTAATAGGCAGCAGGTTTAAAACAAACAAAAGTACTTCTTCACACAACATAGAACCAACCCGTGGAACTCATTGCCGGGGATGGTATAAAGGACAAAATTATAACGGGGATCAAAAAAAAATTAGGTAAGTTCATGGAGGATTAGTCTATCAATGACTATTAGCCAAGATTGTCAGGGATGCAAACCCATCGCTGTGTCCCTAGCCTCTGATTACCAGAAACTGGGAATGAGCAACAGGGGATGGATCACTTAATGATTGCCTGGTCTCTTCATTCCTTCTGAAGCACCTGGCATCTGTCTGAAGACAGGACACTGGGCTAGATGGACCATTGGTCTGACCCAGTATGGTCGTTCTTATGTTCTAACATCATATCTGCTCAGTGCTCTAGGCTCTCATAGTTCATTTTTCTGATGGACAAGCGTCTGCATCCCAGAAAAGCCCTACCAGAGTCGGCAAAGTCTGGCCTCCAATCTCAACAGGGAACCCAAGAAATCAATGGGCCTGTTGGCTCAACTAAGGGGTCCTTCCAGCCTGGACAGCAGAGGGACATATTAGGCTGGGCAATTAGGAAGCTTGCTCTGCTTGGCCTGCGCTCATTTTGGGGAGGAGGGTGTGAAGAGGGACCCAGGGGGTGTGGTGTGGTGTCCAGCACCTGTCACCAACACTAACATGGCAAACATAACAGTGGCGAGATGGCTCTCTCTCTGCACCTGTGCAGTGAAGCACACCCATACGGCAGGTAAATTCCCCCAAGGCAGGGAGTTAAGTGGGACGCACAGATGGGTGGCCCAGGGGTGAATTTTACCCAGCGTACCTGGTGTGTGATGTTGTTTCAATGGCACATGTCATCCAGTCAGCAGGACTTTCTGTCCTCGTTCTTGAAGCCACCGGTGAAGCGTTTCCAATAACTGCTTTGGACCCACTGCTGCCTGGCAGGATCCCTGCCGTGAGGCTGAAAAGCAGCGGCCAAGTCAAAATGAAGACAAAGCACCTGGAGCCGTTGATGGACGACCGGCAGAGCTGCCGTCAGATTGGCCTCTCGTACAATACACAAACGGAGACACAAATCAATGCAAAGTGTTTAAACCCCAGAAAAAAAAAATCAGCACATCTATCACACTTAGTCATAGGCCCCTTTCAGACCAGATACTCGCCGCAGTTTGATATCAGGGGCAGGGCTGGATTAAACCTATCCAGACCTTAGGGACACCAGTATCATGAGGCTCCACCCCCACTTGGAGTGGCAGGGTGTTTGCACTGTCCTTCCAGAGAGGCCGTAGCATCTATTTTATGTACTCACCTGGCCCCCATTTCCTTAGTATCTGAGTGTGACACAGAGGCCAGCTGGCAAAGAGTTCACTGAGCTTTATAGGCAACTCCTGTCTCAGACCTGACAAACTCACTACAGTTAATACCCTGCTTTCATGGTACTGAGCCATAAAGAATAGCATATGAGGTCTCTACTGAAAGCTGGGAACTTATTGGTACTGCTAATCATTGCAACCTGTGCGTACGGGTGATATGTAAGAAATAATGTAACTATATTAAAAAATTATGTCCTTATGGGTCTCAGAGTGAAATTTGGTCACCAGGGAATCATGTGTCTCAGTGATGGCCCATTCAAGCAGGTGGGACTTGTCACCCCTCCCTTTCTAGCTGATGATGTATGTATGGCTCAACTTTCTACTGTTGCAACCTCCCAGAAAAAACGATGGAAAAATCACCAGTTACACTATAAACATCAAACCCACTTGGAAGTGCAGAGGAACAATATGACAGTAAGGGCATCACCCCAGCTGTGAATCAAAACAAAACACCGATTCAGTGTAGCGCAGGGCGGAGAAAGATACTCTGCATCCATTCACTGAGGTGGTACCTTGAGGAGCAGGGACGCTTCATGAAAGATTGGGTTTTGGCTCCTTGGGGCCAGCAAACGCTGCAGAAGTCTGAACGCTTGGGCGAGACTCTAGTTTATTAGCTAGGAAAGGCCACTATTAATAGCTTTAGGCCCTAGTTTGCATTTTGTGGTTTTGTTTTGTACGTCACCATTTTTTTCCATCATGCACAATTGTCTCTGTTTGAATCTGGAGTCTCTCTTTTTGGGGACACTTTTGAATGGATGCAGGGGCTGAGGGTGCATCTCTTGCCAACTGGGCGAGCTGGCATAGCCCAGAGGAGAGTGCATGAGTGGCTGACAGGCTGGTTGTGTTAGGGAGCCATCACCCATCTCTTACGCTGGAGGAAGGAGGCAACGAGGTGACTCGCTGCCCCGAGAAGCATCACACTGAGCGCCACACACTTTTCAATGTATGTCTACTCGCTACACCTCTGAGAGGTGCCTATTGTACAGAACAGACTATGTCATGTGCCAAGATCACACAGGCAGTCTGCAGTGGTGCTGGGAATAGAACCCATGTCCCCCAGGCCAGCACATCAGCCACTGGACCATCCTTCCTCCAAGGGCATACAGCCCCCTTCTTTCCTGCTGGGGCACCTCTCCTCTCTGGAGCAGCAGGGATGGCAATGGGATCCCCCCTGGAGAGGAAGGCCAGGCTGCAGAGGGCTCCCTACTACTTACCCATCTGCTGGAGTGAATCTGTTTGGGTAGGTGGGGGCTGCCATACACAGAGCCCTCTACTGGGGATGAAGTTGGTGGAAGCCCACAGGGCAATGGATTTGGGAGTTGACTCACCACTGAGTTGCAAGAGGCATTTCATCCCTTTCACAGCTATTGCTTCAGGCTGTCTGCAGACTCAGGCAGTCATCATTGTATCAATCACACCTGGCTCCTGGCTTCAACCTTTTCTTCACAACCCAAGATTGCTAGAAATGTTAATTAAAAAAAAAAAGTGCGCTTTGACTCATAGACTTTAAGGTCAGAAGGGACCATTATGATCATCTAGTCTGACCTGCTGCACGACGCAGGCCACAGATTCTCACCCACCCACTCCTGGAATAATCCAATGGGAATCACATGACTCGAGGCCTTGGTTCAGAAGGCACTGGAGCCACTGGATGGCCCAGGGGCCTGGGATCGCCCACCTCTAGATTTGAATCTGGCCCACCACGGTGGCTGGGAGTCACTCCGATATGACTAAGATGAACTTCCCTGGCGCTCAGCTGCCTTCCTAGGGGACGGGTCTCAACATAATCGTGTCCTCCCCCCGTCACAGGAAGGCATCGTTCATAGACATTTCAGCCTCGAGGCTATGGACTTAACTGGCCACCGAGACCTAGCTACTCTTTCACCGCATAGGCTGGTCCCGATAAGCTCAGGGTCGGGGTCGGGGCACGTTGGTAGGGTAGGGAAGTCAGCAATCCCATCCATGATTTAGGGAGACCCTGTGTGGTAACTAGGCAGCATGGGCTGGGACGGGAGCTGGGAAGCCAGAGGGGCTACAGCAGTGGCCTGTCCATGTCCCGCAACCTTAGTGGAGAATTTCCTTTATATTTAGTACAACCCATCTCATCCTTTCTGCGCCATGAGACAATAGTGACAGACAGTCCTCTAGTTTCAGAGGGATTCCCTCAGGCTCTGCCCATCTCCTAGAGGATTGTTTCTGGTTTGCTGGTGGACCCCTGCCAGCCTGGAGCTGCAGAGACACACCTCCTACAGACAGTGGCACAGCTCTGAGCCTGCCTGCTGGCCTGTGCTGGAGGAGGATGCACCCAGAAGTTTGATCGACATGTCGGCCGGGCTCTGTGAGGCTGCATCCAGGGACCCTGTGACTGGAGAGACAGAGCCTGGGGCAGAGAAGGGGGCTATTCTCCTCTTCAGCCACATGGGGAGGAAGTAGGGTTGCCAGGTGTCCGGTTTTTGACTGGAACACCTGGTCAAAAAGGGACCCTGGCGGGTCTGGTCAGCACCACTGACCAGGCCATTAAAACTCCAGTTGGTGCGGGGCTGGCAGGCTCCCTACTCAGCTCCACACTGCTCCCCGGGAAGTGACATGTTGTCCCTTCAGCTCCTAGGCATAGGGGCAGCCACAGGGGCTCCGTGTGCTGCCCCCACCTCAAGCGCCAGCTCTGCAGATCCCATTGGCCGGGAAACACGGCCAATGGAAGCTGAGGGGGCGGTGCCTGTGGACGGGGCAGCACGCAGAGCCACCTGGCCACGCCTACGCCTAGGAGCCAGAGGTACATGTCACTGCTTCCCAGGAGCCACCTGGGTAAGCACTGCCCGTATCCTGCACCTGAAGCCCCTGTCCCAGCCCAGAGCTCCCTCCTGCACCCCAAACCCTTCATCCCCAGCCCCACCCTAGAGCCCACACCCCCAGCCAGAGCCCTCACCACCTCCCGCAACCCAACTCCCAGCCCAGTGAAAATGAGTGAGTGGGTGAGTGAGGGTGGGGAGAGTGAGCGATGGAGGCAGAGGGGATGGGGTGAGCGGGGGCGCGGTCTCAAAGAAGGGGCAGGACAGGGGCAGGGCCTCTGGGAAGGAGCAGGGGGCAAGGGCGTTTGGTTTTCTGCTATTAGAAAGTTGGCAACCCTGGACGGTCTTGCCAGCTGTACAAGTGTAACCCATGCACCTCCTGGGTGTGGTGTTCTGTCCCATCTAGTGGCACCGAGACCTCTGAGAGAGAGAGATAAATGAATCTGCTCTACAGCCTTAGCTAACAGGCAGGCGGCTTTTAGCTCATGCAGTAAAGGCTCATGCACTAAGCTCCAGAAGTCCCCAGTTCGATCCCGCCTGCCGACACCCAGGGACTGTCGGTGTTACACAAGCACATAGGAAGAGCCAGCCCGTGCTTTTACAATCTAAACAGCCAAGATGGACAAACAGTGAGAGAAAGGAGGTGCAGATGGGGAGCTGATGCACAGAGCTACTAAGTGACTTGCCCAAGGACACACAGTGAGTGTAGGACAGAGTTGGGAACTGAACTCACCTGTCCCATCCCAGCACCTTACCCACCAGCCCACCCTCCCTCTCAACCACGATGAAACTCCTGTGGCTCACTCCAAGCCCTGCGCTCACTCACCCCTCAAATGAACAGGCACCATCTGCAAGTGGCAACGAGAGGAGAATATGGGAGCTTCTCCCATTCAAGTCATTGTATGTTCCACTCAAGCAGCACGTATAAGAGAAGATGCTGCAAAAGCCACTGGCTGCCTGAGGTCTGCCGCTTATTCTGTTCAAAGGGATTCTGCGACGTGAATCGGTCTGTTGCTGTGGCAGCTGACAAGTGCGTATCTCAGCCAGGAATGGGTTGTTTTCCCCTCCCCCCAGTCTCTCCTCTGTTACACGGTGAAGAACACACCATCGATTCACCTTCAGCTGGAAAGGAGTGCAAGGGCCTGGACCCGTAGCAATCAACCGATATCAAAGGTAGCAGCATCCCCGTCCTTTTACCGGGCTGGCATGTGTCAGAGAGTGACAGAGAATAGAAATGGGAGGATGGGCTGCCACTCACTCATCTATCTATCCAGGACATTTGGAGACCCATCGATTTATCCATAGTACTTATACAACACTCTGCAGCTTCAAAGCACTGTGCAGTAACCAATTAACCCTCCCCATACTCTGGGAGGTATGGGGAACTGAGGCATAGACAGGCTAACGGATTTGCCCACGGGCAGAGAAGGTGGTGGCATGGAAGGATGGTCTTGTGCTCCAAGCACCAGACTGATCAGGCAGGAGTTGTGGGGTCTATTCCTGACTGTGCTACATACTTAGGTCTGATCTACACCTAAAACGTAGGCCGACCTAACTACATCACTCAGGGGTGTGAAAAATTCATCTCCCGGGGTGTGTGATTAAGCCAACCTAATCCATGCTGTAGACACTGGATGGACGAATTCTTCCGTTAACCTAGCTAACACCTCTCAAGGAGGTGGATTTACTATAGCGATGGAAGAATGCCTTCTGTTACTGTAGTTAGTGTCTACATTGCATGCTGTGTGACCATAGGCAAGTCGCTCCAGTTCTCCCACTCCCAACTGCAGAGGGGGGGTAATAATTCTGCCCTAGCTTCTAGGGATGCTGGGAAGGTGAAGTGATGTTTATAAAGATCATTGGGATTCTCAGAGCCAGGATTAGAACTTGGCAGCTCCTGCTCTATGCTTATTTCTCAAGACTATGCTACCCCCTCGGAGTTGACTTATTATTTCTTTGCTGCTGCTATGGCTGAAGGTTTGGGAAACTGAGTCACCAAGGGCAAAGGTGGGACTGGAAGCTCTTTGGGGTACAGGCCACAGAGATGACCCATACCTGCCAATAGTGGAGGGGCAAAGTGAGGGCAGCAGCTTCAGCACCGGGTACTGAGCATGCTCAGTCCATGTGAGCATGCTCAGTACAAGCGGAGCAGCCTCTGACGGGCCATCTTTTGTTCGTCTTTACACAGCACCTCGCACAATTGGGATCCTGGCCCATAACCAGCGCGCTTAGGTGCTACCGCAATACAAATAAATTATACTACTGCTACGCACAGGATGACAAGTGACTGAACCCAGTGGCTCAAATGAGATCCATTTCTAGTTGAGATCAATGGACTTGTTCCGTTAGGCCCTTAACATTTATTATTTCCATTTTCTCCTACTGCAGCAACATCTCTTCAAACATATGCAGATTTACTATGCTACCCGAAGAACAGACAGAAATGTTCAGTCTATTGAACAAATAAAAACACATCCAGGAACACAGTAAGGGTGAAGTAGTTAGATAAAATACTTTCTATATTTATATAGAAAATATATATATATATATATATATAGTACACATATATACACACTATAATGATATTATATGATTATATTAAGAAGTTCAGGCCAAGCGTTCCATATTATAAAGCTGTATTTTCATCTGAGCTTCTAGTGATGACTGCAAACCAATCAACTTTTCATATTGGCATCAGTTTAAAATAGGGCCTTAAATCTGACAGTTAATAATGAAAGAGGAGCATTTTTACCCAGCATCTTCATCCAAAAATGGATCCCAGAGTGCTTTTATTAACTGACCAATGAAGCTATGGGCCAAAGTCCACTTGCCTTAGCCCCTTCAAGCTAAGTGGGACTGCTTATTTTACATAAGGAAAGTAAACTGGATTTGTCTGAAACCACTTCAGAAAAAAATTCAGCCACCTCTGGGGTGGAACTCAGCAGCTGTTTAACCGCGCACAGCAATGCTGAACAATAGTTTTAGGGGCAAAATGAAAGAACACTTTATCCAGTTGAATGTTCAGGGGGTATTTAAATATGCAGAATGTCACTTAAATTCTACCTCATTTAGATGTAAACACACACACACCCTCGCACCGCAATCTATTTGAGCTCATCTGGTAAAACCCAGGGTCTGTTTTACATAGAAATGTTTGGGTCTGATGAGGAAAGAAATGAAATGTGCAGCCCAGCTACCCTGAAGTTTATACATGCAAATCTCGCTTTGATTAACAGATGTGTTACCTAAATAGGCCTAGAGATGTTTAGCTTCTTCCTTTGACAGTTTGGTGACAAAAATCGTTGCTGTATCAACAGAATTCTGCCTGGAATAAACATGAGGGTAAATGACAGGTAATCTAGGATGGAACGCGAGGAGGCTGAGGCAAACCTCTGGCTAGCTCTGCACAATGCTGGTTTATTGAACTGCACAAACTGAGACCCAGAATGAGATTAACACACTAGCGTTCTGTCTGGTCCACTTACCTTTATGGATTAAGGGCCTGATTCAAAGCCCACTGAAGTCAATGGAAAGACCCCTATTGACTTCAATGGCTTTTGAGTTAAGCGCCTGTAAAGTGAGGAGATGGACAACATTAGATATAACGCAGGCAGGCAGAGCCACCGTCTCTGTGCCCTGCCAGCCCGGAGTCCCCTTTACAGTCACACACAGAACAGCGCCTGGCAGTACCGTGCTGACACCTCCAACGTGCCTCAGGCCTGACCAGCTGCATCACCTGCCATTAGTCCTGAGCCGCCCCCGACATGGCTCAGAATCACAATGGAACAGCTCATTCGAGCCCAACTGGGGTATTTTTTAGACTTTTCAATTCACAAAAATAAATTGTTTTCAGTTCCACACAAACCCGCCCTTTTTTTTTTCTTTCCAGAATTGCCGGGGGCGGTGGGCAGTGTGGGAAGCGTATGCCTTGGTGGGAGTGGGGAGCGGGGTGCGTATACCTTGGTGGGGGAGAGCATATACCTTGGGATTTATGTGTATGTAGCTTACACCTTGATGGGGCGTAGCATATATCATGAGGGAGAGTGTATGTGTAGCGTATACCTGGGGGAGGGGAGGGAGGCAAGAGTGTACCATGGTGTGCATGTGAGGAGGAAGCACGTGTGTATCAGGGTGCATGTACTTGTGAGCAGAACAAGTGTGCGCTGTGTGGGGGAATAACGTGTCCAGTGCGTGAGGGGGCTGTTGGCCTCCTACTGAAACATGGTGGGGTTCCGGTTGCCCTCTCCCAATTCCAGCAGAAAGGGGAAGGGCTGAAGAGGCGTCAGGGACACCAGGGAGAGGCCAGCCCTCCAAGTCAGCTGGATTGCCAGGGCGGGCAGGCCAACGAGGGAGTCGAGAGCCTGGGGCCCATCCTCTGGGGCTGTCAGAGCAGATCCGGGGAGCCAGAGCTGCAGCCCAAAGCAGCACCAAGGAGAGTGTAAATAGCCCAAGCAGCCAGGGCAGGAGATGCATCAGAGCTAGGGTGACCAGACGTCCCGATTAAATCGTGACCGTCCCGATTTAATCATGACCGTCCCGATTTTTCTTCTTTTGTCCTGCGTCCCGACCGATGCATGGTCGGGACGCCATTTGTCCCGATATCCGGGCTTCTTCCTTTTTTTGTTTTTTTTTTTCTCAACAAGTCCGTCGGGAGAGTTTTTTTTTTGCTCAACAAGTCCGGTGGGAGGGGATAAGTCCCGATTTTCGGGTCCTCGCATCTGGTCACCCTAATCAGAGCAATAGCGGTGGAGGGAGACTCCCACTCTTGCAGCAGGCTTGTGAGCAGTGGCTGAGGAAGAGAGGAAGAAACGGGCCCCTTCCCAAAGTCTGTCAAGAGAGAGTCAAGTGTCAGGCCCAGAGGTAGGGTTGCCACCTTTCTATTTGCAGAAACCTGAACATCCTTGCCCTACCCCTGCCCCTTCCCCCCCCCTTCTCTGAAGCCACGCTTCCCGCTCACTCCATCCCCCCTCCCTCTGTCATGGGGACTCCGGCTGGGGGTGCAGGTTCTGGGGTGGGGCCGGGGATGAGGGGTTTGGGGTGCAGGAGGGTGCTCCGGGGCTACAGCGGGGAGAAAGGACTCCCCTTAGCTCTCTCTCCCCGCAGCAGCTCCTGGGCTGGGGCTGCAGGATAGGCGCCCCTTCCCCAGCCCCAGCAGGTCTGGGCCGGGGCTGGGTTCGGGCCGGGGGAGGGGCACCCGGTCATGCCTGGAGCAGGGCCACGCTGCCCCGGCTACGACTGGGTCCGGGCCAGGCCGCCCCATCCGCAGCAGGGCCAAGCCTCAGCAGAGTTGGTTGGGGCTGGCAGAGGGGTGCCCCAGCCACGGCAGGTCCAGGCTGCCCCAGCTGCAGCAGGTTTGGATCGGGGCTAGGGACACCCCTCCCCCATCCAGTCCCCGGCTAAGGCAGGTTCCCGAGCAGGTTCCCTGAGTGGCGCTAAATAGGCTACTGTGTGGCCGCGCAGCTTACAGGTAACTTAGGACGTGACCAGTCTACAGGGTGTCAAGGGCCAAGGCCGGCCTAGAGGGTGTTAAGCGCCAGAACCTGAGGGGGAACATTGCCACTTGAGAGGGTGTTAAGCAACAGACCCAGAGAGGGGGATGTGGCTGGGCAAGAGGGCATTAAGCACTAGACCCAGAGGTCCATCTAGCCCAGTATCCTGTCTTCTGACAGTGGCCAATGCCAGGTGCCCCAGAGGGAATGAACAGAACAGATAATCATCAAGTTATCCATCCCCTGTTACCCGTTCCCAGCTTCTGGCAAATAGAGGCTAGGGACACCATCCCTGACCATACTACCTACTAGCCATTGATGGACCTATTCTCCATGAACTTATCTAGTTCTTTTTTTAACCCTGTTATAGTCTTGGCCTTCACAACATCCTCTGGCAAGGAATTCCATAGGTTGACTGCAGTGTCTGAAAAAATACTTCCTTTTGTTTGTTTTAAACCTGCTCCCTATTAATTTCATTCGGTGACTCCTAGTTCTTGTGTTATGAGAAGTAGTAAATAACACTTCCTTATTTACTTTCTCCACAGCAGTCATGATTTTATAGACCTCTATCATGTCCCCGCCTTAGGCGTCTCTTTTCCAAGCTGAAAAGTCCCAGTCTTATTAACCTCTCCTCATATGGCAGCCGTTCCATACCCATAATGATTTTTGTTGCCCTTTTACAATTCCAATATATCTTTTTTCAGATAGGGTGACCACATCTGCACACAGTATTCAAGACGTGGGCGTACCCTGGATTTATATAGAGGAAATATGATATTTTCTATCTTATTATCTATCCCTTTCTTAATGATTCCCAACATTCTGTTCACTTTTAGAATGCCGCTGTACATTGAGTGGATGTTTTCAGAGAACTACCTACAATGACTCCAAGAGCTCTTTCTTGAGTAGTAACAGCTAATTTAGATCCCATCATTTTATATGTATAGTTGGGATTATGTTTTCCAATGTGCATTACTTTGCATGTATCAACACTGAATTTCATCTGCCATTTCATCTTCGCAGTCTGCCTGGGACTTAACTATCTTAAGTAGTTTTGTATCATCTGAAATTTTTTTCTACCTCACTGTTTACCCCTTTTTCCAGATCATTTACGAATATGTTGAACAGTACTGGTCCCAGTACAGACCCCAGGGGAACACCGCTATTTACCTCTCTCCATTCAGAAAACTGACCATTTATTCCGGCCCTTTGTTTCCTATCTTTTAACTGGTTACTGATCCATGAAAGGACCTTCCCTCTTATCCCATGACATCTTACTTTGCTTAAAAGCCTTTGGTGAGGAACCTTGTGAAAGGCTTTCTGAAAATCTAAGTACACTATATCCACTGGATCCCCCTTGTCCACATGCTTGTTGACCCCCTCAAATAATTCTAATAGATTGGTGAGCAGTAGCGCAGCTAGGTCTGGCGCGCAGGGGGAGCGGCCCTATAAAAAGGCGCCTCCCCCTGCACAGGCGCCAGCTTCCGGTGGCGCCGGTGGGGGCTGACGCCCGGTGTCGGGGGCGGGGCCCCGCCCCGGAGCGCCGCCGGGTGAGTGTAAGAAGCGGCGCTTAAAAAGAAGCGGCGCCTTTTTTTAGTGCTGCTAAAAAAAGGCGCCGCTTCCGCCGCTTCTGCTCAAGGGGGAGCGGCCGCTCCCCCTGCTCCCCCCTGGCTACGCTACTGTTGGTGAGGCATGATTTCCCTTTACAAAAACCATGTTGACTCTTCCCCAACAAATTATGTTCATCTACGTGTCTGGCAATTTTGTTCTTTGTGATAGTTTCAACCAGTTGGCCCGGTACTGAAGTCAGGCTTACTGGCCTGTAGTTGCTGGGGTCACTTCTGGAGCCCTTTTTAAAAATTGGCGTCACATTAGCTATCCTCCAGTCATTTGGTACAGATGCTGATTGAAATGATAGGTTACAAACTACAGTTAGTAGTTCTGCAATTTCACATTTGAGTTCCTTCAGTACTCTTGGGTGAATACCATCTGGTCCTGGTCACTTATTACTGTTTAGTTTATCAATTTGTTCCAAAACCTCCTCCAATGACACTAGACCCCGGGGGGGGGGGGGGGGAGTGGCCGGGCAAGAGGGCGCCCAGAGAGGGCGTTACGCGCCGGACCCAGAGCTTGGGACATGTCAGGGCGAGAGGGCATTACGCACCAGACCCAGAGGTGGGGAACGTGGCCGGACGAGAGGGCGTTACGCGCCGGATCCAGGAGGGGCGATGTCGCTGGGCGAGAGGATGTTAAGTGCCAGAACCAGAGGGGAACATGGCCTGAGAGGAGGCCAGAACCGAAGGTGGAGAACAGGTTCCATTACAGAGTCCAAACCCATCCATGGGAAGTGCTCCTGCCAGCAGCGCCAGAGCAGCACATCCAGGTCCAAGAAGACGACACTGGGCTAGTAAATTGGTTGTAGCTGTGAGGTTTATTGCACTTTGGAGACTGCTGCACTGAACCTTACCCAAGCCATGTCCTCATGAGGCTTACACTGTGAAGGGTTCGTTAATCCCCAAAGCAAGGGCTTTGGTGTAAATAACTTGTGTATGTGTTTAAGTGAAGTGCAGCGATCACTGGTTACAAAGGTAACAATTGAGTTAGGAGGATCTTGGAGTAGGGGCACCCTCACCCCTGCCCAAAGTTGCCCTAGAAGAGACTGAGGTAAACACCCAGGAACCCCTGGGCTCAGTCCTACCTGTCATGCGAGTCCTATTGACACGGTGCCAGGAGGGAAAGTCAAGGTGGGCAGGCACCTGGGTGAAGTGAATCGCCATGGGGACTTCGATTCTCTCTTCATGCCGTTCAGCCAGGGTACTGAGCACATAAAGAAACTCCCCTACTGCAATGGGACAAATGCCCAGTTTATACATGGTCTGTGCATGCCAGGGGAGTGAACGTGTACCGGGGTGTCTGTGCATGATGGGGAGGCAAGGCCTACTGGGGGAGGGTGTGCGCTGGGGGAGCCAAGCGTCTACCAGGGTGTTTGCTAGTGCTAGGGGGCCAAGCGTGTATCTTGCACACTGGGGGCAGGGAGGAAGTGCCTATGGTGGAAGGGTGTGTGCACATGCCAAGGGGGCTGAACTTGTGCTAGGGGGCTGAATGCGTACTGGGGGCAGGCATGTGCTGGGGGGTGGGGCGAACATGTACCGGGGTGTGCGTGCTGGGGGAAGGAGCTGAGCAGGTACCAGGGTGCGTGCATTGGGGAAAGGGGGCCGAACACGTACTGCGGTGTGCGCGCATGTGGGGGGAGGCAAGCGTGTACGAGGGTTTGTGTGCACGAGCGGGGAGAAAACATGCACAAGAAAGTGTGCGCGTGAAAAGGGGCAAACAAGTATGGGGGGTGCATACACGTGAGGTGGCCAAGCATATACTGGGGGAGGGGAGGTGATAGGCAGAGCCAAGCATGTACCGTGGTATGCACTAGTGCTAAGCGAGGCCAAGTTCATACTGGGATGTGTGTGCGCATTGGGAGGACCAAGTGCATACTGGGATGTGCGCTCACGAGGGGGAGCGACCATGTACCGGGTTGTGCGCTCACAAGGGGGAGCAAGCACATACTGGGATGTGCGCACACGAGGGGGAGTGAGCGCGTACCAAGATGTGCGCTCACGAGGGGGACCGAGCGCGTACCGGGATGATGTGGGAAACCGTCTGGCTCTCCTATCCCCTCTCACCATTCAAGCTGGCCAGTCAGGAGTGGAGGAGAGGAAGCTCTGAGAGCTTTCGGATGTGCTGCTTGTTGCCATGGAAACACCTTCCTCAGTAGCCAGGCCGGCCGGGTGTCTGTCTGTCTAGCTCTGTCAGGCTGGCTGCATGGGGCATTGGGAGGGAAAAGGGAGCTGGGGCCGGGAAGGAGTTTCTGTTCGCTGGGCTCCCAGCGCTGCCTTGGAGAGACCCCTCAGGCAGGCCAGGGCAACGTGCTAACGCCTCCCTGCAGGAGCGCTCTAGTGTAGGCCGCGAGCGGCTCTCTGCCCACTAGGGTGACCAGACAGCAAATGTGAAAAATCAGGACAGAGGGTGGGGGTAATAGGAGCCTATATAAGAAAAAGACCCCAAAATCGGGACTGTCCCTATAAAATCGGGACATTTGGTCACCCTACTGCCCACCCCAATTGCCCCCGGCTCAGCTTCCTCCCGGGGCAGCCAGGGCTGCTGCCGAATGCACTGGAGATGCTAACACAGGAGCCATGCGAGTGCAATGGCCAATGCCGACGTGTCTAATAACATCCAGTGGTGTTGGAGAGGAGACAGTTTACAAGGCCCTCAGGCTTCAGGGCATCAGCCACCCACCCACTAAGGGATGGGGTGAGGAAGGACCCTCCGCTCTGGTCAGGTTAGTCCATAGCTGTCTGTTCTGCGGCTGGAGACAAGCTTCTGTTTGGTAAGTCCCATGGCTTAGCTCAGAGAACATGGGCTGAGGCAGAGAGCTCCGTGGGAGTGTTTAATATTGCTGCCAGGCCAAGGAGCGAGCGTCTATCTGGATCCCATTAGGAGCCAGCTCCAGTTCTGATGCCCCCTTCCCCCATTCCTGCGTGGGGCCCCTCGAATGACGGCCCCCTCATGAGAACAGCCACCCTGTCCAGACTTCCACCTCTCCGAGCTGCAGCTCAACCAGACCCCTTCCAAGCCAGGCTCACACCCAAAACAAAAGGGACAGGTTCAGACTTGGGGATTCAGATCCAATCTCCTGCCCCCCCCAAATGCAAAGGCGGGGAGGGAGCCCCCAACCTGGGGTTCCAGTTCAGACCCATCCTGTTATTACTGTATCATCCCTTCACGATCCAAGCTCCACGCGAAGGCCCAAGTGCTGGCCCCATTAACAGCAATGGGTGCTTCGCCACCAACTTCCCTGGGACAAGGATTTAGACCTAAGGCCTTCAGTGGCGAAGAGGACAACGAACAGCTCCTCTGCAAGGGGTCAAATCACAGCCAAAGAGCCCAGTCCTGCAATCTTCTGTCAAGCACTGCCACAGCTCCCATGGCAGGACCCGGTCAGCCATGTGCAAGGGCGGAGTCTCAATGAGCTGGCTTCCCGAGTAGGGTGACCACTCCCAGCAAGCGTGAACAATCAGGACAGGGGATGGGCGCCTATCTAAGACAAAGCTCCGATGGTCGGGGCCGTCCCTATAAAAGCAGGACATCTGGTCACCCTGTTCCTGAGTGAGATAATTCTCCCTTGGGCGCACTTGACAAAATGCCTGCAGCTGACTAAGGAAATACGCTCGGCCGTTCTCGGCCTAGATGGAGGCCAAAATTCTCGTTGCTGAAGGACTGACCTTTCCCGCCCAGAAAACACTGCTGCACCATAGTGCTAGTGCAGGGGGTTGTGCGTCTGAGTGGGGTAGCACGCAGGACTCAGCCCCTTTATATACAACATACTCCAATAAAGCCCTTCAGTGCTGGA
The DNA here is from genome assembly GCA_033296515.1 of Macrochelys suwanniensis. Classification (NCBI taxonomy): domain Eukaryota; kingdom Metazoa; phylum Chordata; order Testudines; family Chelydridae; genus Macrochelys; species Macrochelys suwanniensis. Next base: position 336,599,936 of record CM065775.1, read on the forward strand.
GAAATTCACCCATAGGTAGCAAATACCTTGTGTCTCATCTACTAGGGTTATAGCCACTGCATAGGCTTTGTGCTGGCTCTCTGAACACGGGGTGGATTTCACCCATCATGATCCCGTTCACTACCGCTCTTTTCCATGCATTTTATTTATTTATTTTGCGGAGCATTTATTTATTGTGGCTGGCTTCTGTATTTTACTAAACTGCAAGAAAATATGTAAACAGCAAATGATCAAAACAATCTCTCTCTATCTAAGTGCCCGCCAGCCAGATGGAGATAATTAATGAAGATGCTTAGCAGGACTAGCCATTGTTTAGCTTTTCTGAATGCAGGTGGTTTCTAGACACATCAGTAATGAATCCAATAAACAATTCCTGGAGGTGTAAGAAGCTCTAGTGCTCACTCCCGCCCCCTTACAAAGAACTGAATGAAAAACTTTTTTTTAATGTGTTGTTTGTATTTGCTGCTGGACTCACAGCGCTAGAAATGGAAGTCCTCCGCTAACAGCGCAGGCTTATTCACCAATGTGCGTGAAGCCTGAACTAAAAGGGATTGCTTCCTGAAGCCAGAGCATAGTTAATTCAGTACTCAGAGTTAATTAACAGTGTTTGGCCTCTTAAGGTTGCCAGCAAAGAAGCTAACTGAGACCAATTGTGGTGGTACAGATACCAGATTAGACCATAAATCAGGACACCAGATCAGACTATACCCGGACTGTAATCCTGTTCTGTGTCAGGCTCCATTCCTAATCTATAGGGGACTATAATTCAGGATACTATAATAATAATTCTTGGCTGAGTTTAATACATCCTGTGGAGTGTGTGCGATAGAATTTTACTTCAAATATATACAGAGCCATTGTTGATTCTTTGTTACTGGCTTCCCCAAATTTTATGCGTCCCTTTTCCCTCTCCCCGGGTAGAGTTTTCTTTGTTTCATGCAACGGACTCCATGCTTGCACAGGAGGAGTACTGCCCGTCAAGGGCACCTGCAGGGTGGGGGGAGAGGGGAGTAGTTTTCTCATGTTTCTGGGTGGGGCCTCGAGCCAGTGTTATTCAAGGAGGCCCTAGATAACTAAGCCTGGCTCTCTTTGCTGCCAACGACACCTAGCAGAAGGATTACACGTGACCTGATTTTCTGAGGGAGATTTCCTCTCTTAGGGCTGCGTGGTTCCTGGGTGTGTTTCTCCATCCATGGCATAGTCTGTTTGCCTATGACAAAGCCGCTAGTTTGGGACTCTCTGTATGATGGTTATTATGGGAGGATCCTTTTTTTTTTAAATCACTATGGAGCGAATGGCTGTTGGCTCCATGGCCTTGAGATTTGTTAGGGTCATACCAGAGTAGTTAGAGATGGATACAAATCAAAGATACCCCAAAAATAGCCAGTGGAATTATATGTTTAGAATCTGATTTTTCCCACCAGTGCTGGGAGCTGCTGAATCATTTGGTCTCTCTCTCTTTCTTACACACACACACAAACACAACAGGCGCCCATACTCAGTATTTGATCCAATTCTCTCCTGAATACATCTAGGCTCTGATTCAGCAAAGCACTGAAAGAGGTGCTGCCGCATCTTGCTACCTTTCCCTACACCAAAACAAAACACACACACTTTCACTCAACAGTGGCTTATTTTGAAGATGAAGGAAAACAGCAAAAAAGAAAGGACAAAAGTAAAGTTTCCAGGAGAGAGCACAGTATGTGTGTGCCTCTTTTCTAACAGGCTGAAGCAACACTGAGAACAAACTTTGCTGAACTCAGAGTTCTTAGAAATTTTAACGTACAATACGCAGTCAGCAAAAGACATACCATACATATCCTCCTCTGTTATTCGCTCACCTGCAATGGCTGGAAAGGGTCACGCGATTAACTCAAAAAAATTAATTGCGATTAAAAATTTTTATTGTGATTAGTTGAAGTTTTAATCACACTGTTCAATAATAGAATATCAACTGGTATTAAGTTCTCATTAAACAACTAATCACTATGAGTGTGGTCAAGGCCCGGGGCTGGAAATCAGGACTCCTATGCTCTCTTCTCCCTGACTTGCTGTGGGACCTGGGGCAACTCACACAGGGCCCAGTCCCGCTGCCACTGAAATACATCACACAACGCCCAGCAGCTGCAGCGGGAGCAGGTCTTCCCGCAATCCGTGCCTCAGTTTCCCCACTCAGTGATAGGGGGATGACAGTGCTGACCCGCGGCAGACAGGGGTTGTGAGGCTCAGTGCACTGCTGTGTGTCAAGTGTTTGAGAACCTGGGAGGGCAGGAGCTTTAGATGCGTCAAGGATTACTACACCCTAGGGCAGGGTCAGCCAAAGGACAGGTGAATAGTCATAGAGGCTTTGAGGTGCTCTATCCTGCCCAGGGTCATGTCCTAAATCTGGCACCTTCCAGTTCCTGTCTGAGAGGGCCCTGTGGTCCACTCATTCTGTGGCTTAGCCAGGACTTGAGTCTGCAGTAAACTCGGCTCGTTCCACCTGCCGGATCCTTACCTCTAGTCAACGCAGGATGGAACCAAATGGAAACAGCATCTCTGCAGTCCCATTCTGCTCCCATCAGAGCGAATGGCCCAACCTGCACTGGCCTCAGTGGCTGCTGGCGTAGACACGCGCAGGAGAGAGGCAGCTGTAGCAGTGCCACCCACCACCAGCAAACGGTCCATTAGCTGATGGCGATGCACTCACTCCTGCTTCTCTTGCGCAGGCCTGTTAATCGGGGGCTTTCTGCACCTGCATATTCATGGCAACATTTTCAGGGCACTGCACTTCAAACACCACTTGAAAACACACATGTGCAACTGCCGCGTCCCATCTGCTGAGCCACCGGAGTGAGGGGCCTAAATGGTTCAAAAATGGATTTGTGTGTGTGTGTTCGATATTTCCCTTAAGCAAAACCAGGGAAATCTGACCCAAAAGACATTTTACATCCCAGCGCCTGGTGCAGATCACTGATGGGCTCCCATTCTGCCTACGGGGCAGACTCTCACTTCCAGGAAAGGCTGTTCTGGGGCTGAGCCTGGGAAAGCAAGGAGCACAGTACAGTCGCACTCCAGGGTTTGTATGTCTCTTTGGGTACATCTACTGTGCAAAAACCACCTGGGGCAGCCAGTCTCAGCTCCTGGGTCATCAGATTCAGGCTCATGCTATGGGGATAAAAATAGCAGTGTCGACATTCCCGCTCAGGCTGGAGCCGGGCTCTGAAACCTGGGGAGCAGGGTGGGTCTCAGAGCCTGAGCTCCATTTCAACTGGGAGCGTCTACACTTCTATTTTTAGCCCATAGCACGAGCCCCCCGAGCCTGAGTCAGTTGACCCCGGCTCTGAGATTCGCTGCTGCAGGGTGTTGTGGGTTTTTCGTGCAGACTCACCCTCTCTTACCCTTGGAAGGGAAGGATCTCCCCCCTTTATGAAAATACCCCTCCCCATCCCTTACTCTATCCCCCATATGTCACTGCCCAAAACACGCCTGGCAAAGATCGAAAAGGCAAAAGCGCCATACGCAAGGCTGATACTAACACACAGCGCCTGAGACACACATGCTGCCTTGGCCAACGTCCACCTGCAAGGCAAACACCTTCATGGAACAGAGAACAACTCAAGGAACAGAATTTACCAGCGCTGTCGGCCCTCACTGGCAAATTTCTTGGTACCATCTTCCCAGCACCAGAGACCAAAGTTGAATGGGCCATGGAGAGTACGCCCCCGCCCCCCAGCCTAAAGGTGGGTCTCTCCTGGTCAGGACTGGGGAAGCTTGCACTGCTGTTGCCCTTGTTCTACAAATAAACCAACCATTTGAATCTTCAGACCTGCCCATTTAAGTACCTTTAACCATCACTGCATTCATTTCAGACTAAAGATGGGAAAGAGGCATGGTGTGGTTATTTTACACCTTCACACAATGGGTAATTACCTTGCGGAACTCATTGCCACTGGATGTCATTAGCAAGATTCACAGAGGGATTGGAGGTTCACCTGGATTGCTATTGTAACTTTGGCTATTCTTGCTAATACTTTAAAAAAATTAAAAAGTCTGAAAGTATATAAACCCTCCTCATGCTGCAGGGCTTAAATTAGTCTCTGAGTATTAGGGGATAAGAGGAGACTTCCCTGGGGTAAATTATCCCCCATTTGCCTGCTGCAGGGGTTCTTGCGTCTTCCTCTGAAGCAGCTGGCATTGGCCACTGTCAGAGACAGGCTACTGGATTAGATGGACCTTGGTCTGATGATCTGGTCTGGCAATTCTTATGTAAGCTGTAGTTGCAAATGACCCATGTGCATGGTACTGTACATTCCAATTGTTAATTCTAAATCTGCTAACCCACATGTGCAGGGTCATACATTGGGGAAAACTTAGCTCAGTCTCCCCATTTGGAGGAAACAATCCAGGGATGAGCCTCTCCATACTCCAGCTCAGGGCTTTGTAATAACCAAAGAGACACTGTCTCCCCCACCAACCGTGCTGGGGAATCTCTGGAGCAGTACAGTCATGATCAATGAAACTCATTGTTTCGTTCCCCACTATTGAGTCTTAGTCTTTTGAGACCTGTGAGAGTAGCTCTTGCGGTAATAGGCCCAAAGAGAACAGTACATAACAGTGTTATTACTCCAGGAAGTTGGTACTGGAGTCTTCCCCCCACCCCACCAGCCCCTCTACCATCCATAACATCATGGCCATAACAGTTTTAGCTGTAGAATCATAATGGAGTATCTCATATATTCCCACTGAGATCAGACAGGTTACAATGGTGGCAGAACCATACGCGCTCATCTCTTTATACTGCCATTGAAATGAGAGCCGTTGCGTCTCAGTGATCACGGAGAGCATCTCTTAGTATCTGCCCATGAATTTGGAATGTGCCCCTCACCGTGGCGTCACACACATCCACGAAGACCTGGGTGACATGGGGTTATAGCAGCAAAACTGAAGGATCTCAGATGCTCCCAGAGAGATTGTGCTGTGTCTTCCAAACACAAAGAGCAAGGCATGCACGGTACAGACGAGGTGGCCTATTTCAAACTGAAATAAGAAGGAAAGAAAGAACGAATGTAAAGTCTCCACAAGAGAGAAAGCAGAGAATTTATGTCTTATTTTATAAAATCCTCCCTCTAGAATCCCCTTCCCTCTGCAAAAGACCCATCCCCAGCCTAGTAGGCAAACTAGTGTGCGTACAAGGCACATCCACTGGTGTGGGTATAGAGATCCATCATCACAGTTACTTATGCCACTGGCACTAGTATTCTATCTCCATGATCTAGCATCAGTCCTTGAAAGTACCATCTCAGATGAGCAAAGATTCTAGGAACAGACCACGGGAGATGGCAGGACCATGAATTCGAACAGCCCCACCACATTCCCAGTGCTTTTCAAAGAGCTGGAAGGAATGTAAAGAGATGCCTGATTTCCTTCCTTTTCCTACAGGGCATCTAGCGGCAAAGCAAAGGGCATGAAGTGAAAGCAGTTTAGGGAGAATTTTGCTGGGGATATTTCACGCTGCCTCAAGTCTATTCTTTCCTACGGAGTGTTCCCAGCTTGAATATTGAGCAAGCCCAGCTTCAAACCGCACATGGAGGTGATGAATTGCTGCTGAATGCAGGCTGAAGTTTTAAGCCAACAATTATTTTTCTCTCAAGACTTTTGTCTCCCCAGGATCTAGGGAACAAAATACATTTGAATTGTTCTTCTGCACAGCAAGTGGAATCTTTAAAGGAATCGGGGATCTGGATAACTCATTACTGGGGGCGAAGTGCCTGGTGATGTGTTGGTTTTTGTGCGAGCATGTTATGGGCGGGGAATTCAATTCACTGTGTTGTGTGAGAAGGCTCTATTCTGAAACTATTAATGACTTGAGCAAAATTCCAGCACTGGCTTCTCATTACAACCCCCGCTTGGAAAATGAGGAAACAGAGAAGGCCCTCGTCATGGGAATCCACCTCCTGTGGGAATCTCGGGATGGAAAAGAAATGATTCCCTTCAGGGAAAGTGGGTTTTGATCCCACCCATGAAAAAAAAAAAAAAAAGTATATCTAGCCACTTAAATCCTCTTGTCAGCAGATTCTGTTCAGGGGTGGAGACGCCTTAAGGACCAGGGCCAAAGATGATCAGTGATTTTGGAGGGGTGAACTTCACACACTTTAAAGGGACCTGAATTTCAATGGGTCAGTGCTCAGCACTTTCTGCATCAGGTCCTTTAAAGGTGTCAAGTTGGGCACCCAAAAATGGAGCTGCCTCCCCCTTTTCGGAGGGGTAGGCCTGGGTTTGATGGACACATTCATTTCCCATAAAGATCGACTCGGGCTTTCTGTCTCTGTCACATACATAACTGGCCCCCATTCCACAGTATCTGAGCACCTCACCGCCTTTAATGCATCACTACACCCTGTAAGGTAGGGAAGTGCGTTCGTCCCTAGTTGACAGACTAAGACATATGTGACTTGCCCAAGGCCACACAGGAAGTCAGTGGTACAGCTGGGAATTGAATCCTAGGCTAGCACCCTAATCTCTGAGACATCCTTCCTCCTTTCAAGGTAGATACATTTAATTCCATGCAGTTTTCAATGTGGGTAGGAGGTTGCAGGTCTTGCAGATGAGACCCTGAAGCCAGGGACTGCACCGCATGGAGATTAAAGACTCCCTTACACTTCCCACGAGAGGAAGAGTTTGTTCTGAGGCGCTTGGCCAGAATTACCCCTTCCTTGTGTTCCAGTGACTGCTGTTTTCCAACCCAGAAGCAATGCAGTTTCTCCAGGAGGGAAGTGTTTCCTGTATGAACGGAGTTTGCAGAGTGGCACAGATCCCCCAGCCAGATATTGTTATTAAGTGAAAGGTTACGCAGGGTATAAATCAGGAGGAGTTTGGTACTCAGGAGCTGCAGAGCTCCTCCGGTCTGCTGCTGTAAGGCTGCTAAACTCTGCAGGAGGGGAGCTGGAGAGACGCTTAACTCCATCCACAGTCTGGATGACACTGGATGTTAAGGGCCTGACCGGACGCCCAGAGAAGCCAATGGAAAGACTGTGGAAGTGAGAATGACCAGACCTCATGCCTCCAGAACAAAATGCAAGACTCACTTGTTCAGCCTCGCCTGCCTGCAGCGACAACTCAGGGAAAGCTAGGAGTGGGTGTCCCCTCCCCACACCCATACCCACCCACCCAGCAGAGAACAGTCAGTGTCCAGCAAGCAGATGGGAAGGAGGGAGATATCTAACCCCCTTGTTGGACCTTTTGCAGGAGTGTACTACCCTTTTAAGGGTAGGCTGGCATCTATGCCCTGGAGAGCCTGGGGTGTAATCAAGGAGGCCCTGCCCCCACCCTAGTGCTGGGCTATTTAAATGGGAACAGGACGCTAAGGAGAGAGGGGAGTGGAAACCATACAGGCTGCAGTAGGTGCTGCCTTCCCAACTGGGAGCACATATTTAGTCACAGATGCACTGGACCTCACTCCCTCTTAAAGGGGCCAGTCACTGTGTGACAGACCCTGTGTCATGTTAGCTCTATCCTAGGGAGGTGTTCAGGTACTATAGTGATGAGGGCCTGATGTGATCCTAGATGGACAGTTAGATAGACAGGGAAGAGAGTTAACACCATCCCTCATCGCTCCATCTAGCAATGATCCCACTCTTCACACCTCTAGCACCCTTCATGCCGGGATCGCAAAGCACTTTTAGAACATAACGATTCCTGCAACACCCCAATTATCCTCAACGTATGGTGGGGAAACTGAGGCACAGAGCAGTTCCGTGATTTATCCACGCTCACACAGTAAGTCCGTGACAGCACAGGAAACAGAACCCATGTGCCCCAGTTCTTAGTCTTCTCCTCTGACCATTAGACCACGCTCCCTTCCAATCTGACGTGTCAGCTACAGCTAAGAGGCCTGAGCAGCAGGAAATGACTCCTCCAGGGCTGGTCCCTGGTTCGCGCTGTAACAGGTGCTGCCCAGAAATAAGATGGCTCAAAGAGATTTCGCGGTATCATTGCATTGCTCAGAGAATCTCACCCTCCTTGGTTAACCGAGGCTCAGCACAACAGATTTATTGCTGTCTCTGGTTTCCTGGCAGCGGCAGCAACCAGAGTTGTTCTAAAACGGAGCAATATTCCAGTGACATCAGATTAAAGAGCTTCCATTTCGAAAAACCAGAGGCGACTTAATAGTGATTGGTAACGATGCAGCCACTCACTGTATTACAGGCTCCCTGATGGATGCGCTTCCCATTCAAGGAAAACACGCTGCACAGTTAGCGAATGATGTCGATCAACTCAGTGCCCTAAACCCAGCGCACTTAGGTTGATATGCAGATCTCAGCACACCCAGAGCTTACAGTAACATTAGCAGCAGCCACACAGCAAGCAGCCTAAAAGCTCAAAGTGGCTTCACAACTGTCTGCTGTGTTACTGGAGGCTACTTAACATGCTGGTGTCATCCTAGCTCTTTCCCTCCCTCCCCTCTTTTGCAGCTTTCCTCCCAGCCTGTGAAAACAAAACCACACCGGCATGTTTGCTGCAGGGTTTCCTAGATGCTTCCTTATCGGTCCTATGAGGCCACAAACCGTGACTGGAGAAGGGGAGGTGTGCAGAGACCGGGAGCTTTCCTACCCATCCAGTGTGCAACAGTGTTTGCCAGCTAAACCAATGAACCTGCCACTCTCTGTGCCCCTGTCCTGGGGTGGCCAACCCCCAACATTCCAAAACTCATGAGATGGCTTCAAAATCGGAGATTACAAATAAATGGGGGGTTCTTTTTCTTTGCCGTCTGGGCTTTGAGCGTTCAGATTGAAACTCAGGTCACATTTCTGCATTTTTTCTCTGCAATCATGAGGGCTAGAAATGTACTTGTTTCTCGGTAATGAAAGCTGAGCTTCTCCTGCAGTCATCTGACACCCAGAGCCAGGGCTTGAAGTGAAACAACAAATATAATGAGAGAGACCTCACAATTACAAGAGCGAGAGTTGGGAACTCAGCAATTGTTATCAACGCCCGGGCTCCTCACCCCCACAACTAACTTCCTTGCAAGTTGCAAGTCATCCTGTTTAAAGGGGGCCGTGGCAGAATATAGTTTTTTCAAAGGAATCACTTTAGAAGAAATTCAAGCTGACAGTGGCCCCTTTAAAAATACACGTAAAGAAAACCACTTGAAATGAGGAATGGAGCAGAGAAGGGGTGAATTACTATCGGCAGCCTGGCTAGAGAAGGAGGTAAGGCAGCAAGGACCTGCTCTGCGTCTGGTCTCCTCAGCTTCCATCCTGAAATACACCTCCAACCAGCCCCTCAACGGAGCTGTCTATGCCTACCCTTCGTCGAGGCCCCTGGCCAGGCCTTTCTTATGGGCAAGCAAGCCTAGCAGACTGGGACACTCTGGTGAACCTTATTGGTCAAGGGAGGCTGGTAGGTGAGGAGCCAGGCACTGTGAAAATACCACCTAGCTCTAACATAGCACTTTTCCTGCAGTAGATCTCAAACGGCTCTGCATTAGCTGCATTTTACACCAAGGGAAACTGAGGCAGAGAGCCGGGAACGTGACTTGCCCAAGGTCACCCAGATGACCAGTGGGAAAACAGGGAATTGAAGGCTGCAATCATCACAGATCCACATGACTCCAGGAGCTGGGGTTTTTAGGAAACTAGTAATTATCATGAGCCTCATGACAAAATCATGAGAGTTGGCAACGCTGCGATGCATGTATCTGAGTAGCTCCACAAAGTCAATGGGATTACTCACATGCATAAAGCCGTGAATGCTCAAAGGTTAGCTCTGATCCTTACCCAGTGCTGTGTGAATTAAGGGATTTCCTCTCTGCTCAGATGAAATCTCAGTGCAGCCCTATAATACTAAAATAAGGGCAGTAATAAACCCCAAACCTTGGACCTCCCCGAACCCCCCAGTATTCGTGCTGAATTCCCAACCATTCCTGAGCGACAACTCAACCGGGACTGAACTCTCAAACCAGCAGTTACCCTTCAGGTGCACCCCGGGGCTATTAGTCTGTAAAGCCTTCGTAATTCAGGATCAAGCCACCCCAGGGACCGCGTGCTGCCCCAGAGCCCATCCCAGTGATTAGGGTCAGGGTGGTATGTATGGCAGTGTGGCTAGGAGGCAAGGCTGTGGGACTCCGGCTCTAGTATGTATTGGTTTCACTGGTAGGTGCCCAGGGGTCTCTGGGCATGAGGATCCCCCAAGCAGCAACGTTTCCATAACGGTCATTTCTCCTATGAACTGTGCCTTCCTTGGGAATCTTGCATGCCACAGCCAGGAGTGGAAGGGAAAGGGTTAAACTGGCTGGAGGCGGCTTTCCAAAGCCCCGTGCTCCCTCCAGCACAATGGCGTGTTCTTGCCTTCCCCAGCAGTCCCTGGCCTCAGAGAGAATCCAGCTAATTACCTTTAATTACCCAACTAATTACCAGGCATCTTCGTTGGTGTGGAGCAGACAGTTCTGGGCCAGGGCTCCATGCTCACTGGGGTGCTGCCCGGCTGGGGGTGAAGGGGGAACCAGGGCCGTCCTTAGGCATACGCAGCTGCCTAGGGCACCATGAAATTTGGGGCACCAAATTGCCCCAAATTTCATGGTGCCCTAGGCAGCTGCGTGCTGCATACGCGGCAGCACCAGCCCCGGCAACCAGCCCTATCCCGCGGCCGGCCCCCCTGCAGGCTGCGCCCACTGCAAGGGGCAGGGCCATCCCTAGGGAGATGTGGGGCATCAAGTCCCTCCTACCCTTTCCCCCTACTCTGCCCCCAGCCTTCCCCCATGCCACCTCTTCCCCCAGCGACCCCGCACTCACTGGTAGCGGCGGGAAGTGGAGCGACGCGGCCCCAGCCACGTCGCTCGGGTTGGGGAAAGGACCGCCCCTGGCTCTCACCGGCGGTGGGAGGCGGAGTGCCGCGGCTGGGAGCTGGCGGAGTAGAGCGGGCTGGGGTTGGGCTGCTCCACTTCCCGCCGCTGCCGGTGAGTGCGGGGGTGGGGGAGAGGGGAGATCTCTTCCCCCAAGCCCCCTCCCCCGAGCGACACGGCTGGGGTCAGGGCAAGGGAAGCAGAGCGGGCTCCTCCCGGCGCCCATGCTAATCCCCCAGGCCACTCTGGGCCTGTGGAGTCCCCAAAAGTGGCCCCCCACAGCTCCTGCTTCCCAGAACCTGGGGTGGGGGCTGGCGGGCTGTGTAGGGCACCCACATGGCTTGGGAGAACCCTGGGAGGAACCCTACTTGACAGTGACCACGATCCCTGCCACCACTGGCTGTCCATGCTTCCCAGGCTGGTCTCTTCCCTTCCAGTGCCTGAGCTCTCCGGCGGGTTCCGAACACAACTACGCGTCTCACCAAACCTGGCTCTTTGCCCTCTATGGCTTCACTGTGATGCACGAAGGCCGGGTGCCAAGAACTTCCTGTAAGCACTTTTCAGGGCAGGAATCTCCATCCCCAATGACGCCACAGAGGTACATCCATCTTCAAGCCCCCAGAGACCCCGTTCACTCCTGGCTCCCATCCATGGGGCCCTCTGCAGCGAAACTGCTGGCTGCCAATGGTGGGAGAGGACACGTACACGTAGAATAAAGGAACTGGCAGATCTGTGCACCCGCACGCTGTCGCCCGCCCTACCGCAACCCCATTTGTTTGCTGTGACCCGAGCTTGCCCCTTGTCTTAACTTAGACTGTTCGTTCGTCTAGGCGAGGATTGTCGTTTCTTACTATGTGTGTGTACAGCACCTAGCACAGTGGGGCCTAGGCCCTGACTGGCATCAGTGACAGCCCTGATCCAGCTCCCCCTGCTGGTCGCTCACCAGGTTGTGGTGTCTGGGTCCCAACACGCTGCACCTGTGCGCGTTAAAGCGTTCCCAAGTCTGAGCAGACTGCCAGCTCTACCTCGAGGGGCACTCTCAGGATCAGATTTCTAGCACCCCCATTCTGAAAGTTTAGACCCTACAGTCCTGCTGCCTATGCCCTGAGGCTAGTGCTGGCTCCCCCGGACTCCCCAGTTGTTTAAGCGCATCATTCCCCAGAGCTTCATCCTTCTGGGCACTCTGATTTGCAGTTCACCTCTTCAGGGACATGGGAAAGTTGAAGCAAACAGATGCAGGCTTCGCAAAAGATTTCTACCCTCTTTACCTTCAGTAGCACAAGAGACGTACAGATCTAGGCAAGAGACTAAAACACCTGCCCGCCAGTGCCTGCCTGTTTCCCATCACTCAAGTGGCCCTTTGGGATTTGGGTTAGTGTCTTTTCAGGGCTCAAGGTGCCCTCTGATGGGCCACACTTTTCCAGTTCCTGGCTTCTCCTCTGAAACACGGTGTCGTTCCATGACCTCCGCGGTCAGTTTCCTCCAGTCCTGCACTCAAAAAGGACCTCTCTGCAATGAAAGCATGGCCTTTGGTCCTTCTCTCCTGCCCCAAGCTGCCTTTGTGTGGCTGACTGACCCAGTCTCTGTGTTTTTAAAGGGCTGTGCCAACAACTCATCTCTTCATTACTATTATTTTTAATTATTTGTACTACTGTATTCCTAATAGTCCCATTCATGGACCAGAACCCTTTGTGCTAGGCACTGTACAAACACAGAACATAGTCAGTCCCTGCTCCCAGAAAGCTTACAACAGGCAACTGTTTCTGGAGAGAAGTTGGAGAAAACTGGTTTTTCTAGGTACTGTTACTCCTTTGTTTTGCTCAGGCCTCATCTATTCAGGTGTTGATTGTCTTTAAAGACTAGCCTATATATAGACAGAAATGCAGGCGCCACTCCCTGATCTCCTTCCCACAAGGCATATGAGACAAGGGCTTAGACATGCAGAGTTCAGAATCTCAAACAAAATTTAGACGCTAGGCACAGAGTCCCCAAACAGTCACAAGATCTTGGGGGCACGACTTTAATATAAATCACTAGGCTTTCCCTCCGGAGGATATTGGCAATATATTTTTGAGGGCCTGAATATAGGGATGACGCTTGAGGCTGTAATCTGAATTGTCACTCTCTCTCTCCCCAGCCAGCTGAGTGGGGAAAAGGTGATGTTGATTCCAATCAGTAAGCCAAGTTCAAGGAAAACATTTGCTAATTGCAACTTCACTGGTCAAAATTCAGAATTCCACTGGCCATTTACCGACTGATAAAGAAGGCATCTAACTTAACATCACATGCAGATTCAGGGCTGTCACACCCATCTCTTGGCCAATCAGCATTTATGTTGGAGGGGGTAAGAGAATGAGACTGATCCGCAGATTTACAGGTGAACTGCAACATGAGAGGCAGGATAGTCCAGTGGCTAGGATACTTGGGTTCTTTTCCTGGCTCTGCAACGGATGTTCTGCATGACCGTGGGCAAGTGGCTTTACTTTTGTTTTTCATCCCACCCTTGATCTGCCTTGTCTACTTAGACAGCAAGGTCTTTGGGGCTCAAATTATCTCTTACCACGTATCTGTACAAGGCCTAACACAGCTGGACCCTGATCTTGACTAGGGCCTTTAGGTGCTAATGGAATACAAAGAAAACTATACACAATAAATCACATTTTAAAAATTGGTTCTGTTCTGCCCTCTGCAAAGTGTGTATCCTAATCCACAACCACACCACGCCTCAGCTGGAGAGAGGGAGATACCCTTCAGGCTACTGTAGGGTGACCAGACAGCAAGGGTGAAAAATCGGGAGGGGGTGGGGGGTAATAGGAGCCTATATAAGAAAAAGACCCCAAAATAGGGACTGTCCCTATAAAATCGGGACATCTGGTCACCCTAGGCTACTGCCTTGAGGGATATTCCTGTTCAACTCCTCCAAAGACCTTGCCCTGGTCCTTCAGCAAAGGAGGCCATGGACCAATATTCCTGTTATTGCAAAGTTGGGTGGGAGACTGCCAAACCCTTTCCCCTTCCTGCTGAGAGAGAGTTTGAGGCAGTTCAAGCTAAAATGGTCCAGGCTTTTTCAAGAAAGAACTTCCCCCTCTCTTACACACACTTTTCCTGTTCCAAAAACAATTGTAATTTTTAAAAGCTTGGGCAGTGGTAGATGGTAGAATATTGAACAGTGGCAGAGAGGAAGTCTTTAGATGTGTGGTCTTTTTGGGTGGCCTGATGAAAATTGGTTCTGATTTATTAAAGGGGTTGAAACATTACAAACATTGGCAATTATAATGTGGTGTCGTCTGCCGGTGATTTGGTTATTACTGCACATGTATGCATAGCTTTGAAAAATTCACAGTCCTCCTCTTTGATTAGTGAGGATGTACCGGGTTGGCGGCACAGTGTAGACAGGACTCCAGATGAGTCCTATGAGAAGCATGTGGAAACAGGTAGGGATTGCAAGCCCTACAGAGATGTACCTTGAATGAGGACACGGCTCCTGCCAATCATTGCACAGGCTGAACTGCAGAGAGTGCTGGACCACTGACTAGCAGATAGCTGAAGATGGTGGTTTTTATGATTTAAAACTCCTTGGAAATTCATGCAAAAGGATACATTCAAATATCAGTACAATGGCAATGGAGCACTTGAGGATGGGCGGTCCTGTTAAGGGGATTTAGTAGACCTGGGTTCAATGTGGGCAAGTCACCTACTCTGTGCTTCAAATTCCCCGATGTGTACAATGGGCACAATAGCACTGCCTTACCTCATACGAGTGTGACGGGGATAGCGACACTGAAGATGGTGAGACGCTCAGATCCAATGGTGATGGGGGCCAGATAAGCATCTCACATGGATTGAATAGACAGGAAGTGATGCAGTTAAGGCTGCCTGAGCAAAATGGGACCTTAGACTCCTAGATTTGAAAGTCAGAAGGGACCATCGTGGTCATCTAGTCTGACCTCCTGCCACAGAACCTCACCCACCCACTCCTGTAACAGACCCCTAACCTCTGGCTGAGTTACTGAAATCCTCAAGTCATGGTTTAAAGACTTCAAGTTACAGAGAATCCACCATTTACTCTAGTTTAAACCTGCAAGTGACCCGTGCCCCACGCTGCAGAGGAAGGCAAAAAACTCTCAGAGTCTTTGCTAATCTAACCCCGGGCAAAATTCCTTCCCAACACCAAATATGGCAACCGGACCTTGAGCATGTGGGCAAGACCCACCAGCCAGACACCTGGGAAAGAATTCTCTGTAGTAACTCGGAGCCCTCCCCAGCTCGTGTCCCATCACCAGCCACTGGAGAGATTTGCTGCCACCAGTAGCAAATGGGCCACATGCCATTGTAGGCAGTCTCATCATACCATCCCCACGATAACCTTACAAGCTCACTCTTCAGGCCAGTTAGGTTTATTGCCCCCCACCGCTCTACGTGGGAGGCTGTTCCAGAACTTCACTCCTCTGATGGTTAGAAACCTTCATCTAATTTCAAACCTAAACTTGTTAATGGCCAATTTATATCCATTTGTTCGTGTGTCCACATTGGCATTTAACTTAAATAACTCCTCTCCATCCCTGGTATTTATCCCTCTGATGTATTTGTAGAGAGCAATCAGATCTTCTCTCAGCTTTCGCTTGGTTAGGCTAAACAAGCCAAGCTCTTTGCGTCTCCTTTCATAAGACAGGTTTTCCATTCCTCGGATCATCGTTGTAGCCCTTATCCACACCTGTTCCAGTCTGAATTCATCGTTCTTAAACATGGGAGACCAGCATTGCACACAGTATTACAGATGAGGTCTCACTAGTGCTTTGTGTAAAGGTACTAATACTTCCCTGTCTACTGGAAATACCTCGCCTGATGCATCCAAGGACTGCATTAGCCTTTTTCATAGCCGCATCACACTGGTGGCTCATAGTCATCCCGTGATCAACCAGTGAACTCAGGACTTTCTGCTCCTCTGTCCTTTTCAACTGAAAATGTCCCATCTTATAGCAAAAATTCTTGTTAGTCCTTAAATGCATGTCCTTGCACTTTGCACTATTAAATTTCATCCCATTTCTATTACTCCAGTTTACAAAGTCATCCAAATCATCTTGCATGATATTCCGGTCCTCCTCTGTATTGGCAATACCTCCCAACTTTGTGTCATCTGCAAATTTTATTAGCACACTCCCACTTTTTGTGCCAAGGTCAGTAACAAAAATTTTAAATAAGATTGGTCCCAAGCCCGATCCCTGTGGAACTCCACTGGTAACCTCTCTCCAGCCTGACATTTCATCTTTCAGTATGAA
This sequence comes from Macrochelys suwanniensis, assembly GCA_033296515.1. Lineage (NCBI taxonomy): Eukaryota > Metazoa > Chordata > Testudines > Chelydridae > Macrochelys > Macrochelys suwanniensis. Next base: position 336,616,037 of record CM065775.1, read on the forward strand.
CCACTGCAGTCTCCCTTCTCCAGTTCCTTATCCACCTTTCAATTCTCATATTAACCCCCATCTTCTCCAATTTAACTAACAATTTCCCATGTGGGACTGTATCAAATGTCTTACTGAAATTAAGGCAGATTAGATCTACTGCATTTCCTTTGTCTAAAAAATCAGTTATCTTTTCAAAGAAGGAGATCAGGTTGATCTGGCATGATCTACCTTGCATAAAACCATGTTGTATTTCATCCCAGTTACCGTTCACCTCTATGTCCTTAACTACTTTCTCTTTTAAAATTTGTTCCAAGATCTTGCATTACATTGACGTCAAACTTAATATATCTGTAGTTTCTCAGATCACTTTTTTCCCTTTTCTTAAAAATAGGAACTATATCAGCAATTCTCCAGTCACAGGGTATGACCTCTGAGTTTACAGATTTGGGCTTGCAATTTCATGTGCCAGTTCCTTTAATATTCTTGGATGGAGATTAAGTAGGCCCCTGGATTTAGTCCCTTGATCCTGATCAGGATCTTTGAACAGTACCGCAATGCAAATATATACTTGCAGGGCAAATCTTACCTCTGATGCAAGACATCCCCGTAGATGACCAGAATATTCGAGGAACGAGCAGACCAAAATATCAAGGAGGAGAATTTTGCTCTTTACGTGGTGAGTGCCTGGTGAGTTAGCAGTTGTCTCTGCAATGTCAGGCAGGACGTATATGTCCTCTTTCAGATTTCTCCTCTTCCTTGGGATGTCCTAGCAGGAAGTTTATTCAGACCTGGCGAGAAGGGCGTGCTTCTTGTTGCTACCCAGTGATGCTGCTAATCGACAGACTGTGAAGGGAGTCCAGGTTGGTGACTGCAATATGGCACCATGAGGACGATTTGGCTATTAACCTTTCCATAACTGTTGCTCTTCAAGACGTGTTGCACATGTTCATCCCACTGTAGGTGTGTGTGCCCAGTGTGATACCCCCGAGAAGGGCATTCGACCATGCAACCAGGTTGCATGCAGCTTCTGCAGCCTTTCTGGTGCTTAGCTGAGACATTTGTAAGGCAGCAACTTGGTCATCAGTCCCTACGTTTGGCTCCCACTATGCCCTCTCTCAACAATCCAGAGATGATGCCACATTTGGTCATGTGGTCCTGAAATCCTTGTTACGAACGGCAATACTGGGTCAGATCAAAGGTCCATCTAGCCCAGTGTCCTGTCTTCCAACAGTGGCCAATGCCAGGTGCCCCAGAGGGAATGAACAGAACAAATAATCATCAAGTGATTCATTCCCTGTCGGTCATTCCCAGCTTCTGGCAAACAGACGCCAGAGACACCTCAGTGGTGCCAGTATAATTCATTTCTTACTGGTACGCTGAACTCATGGGAGGGACACAGGGGAGGGCACCACCTAAAGGGGGGCATGTGACCTCCCCACATGATTCCTCCCTGCCCTGCCCCCAGCGCGGGGCACCTGTGCTCTCCCCGTCCCTTCCCCATGATCCAGCCCACGTTACCTGGGGGGGAAGGGGCTCTGTCCTCCTGCTGTGCCGGACAATTCTGAACTGCCGGGCTCTCGGAAACCGCAGCGGCGAAAGGAGCAGAACATGGTTAGCACCCAGCCTCGCCCTCAGCCCTGTCTTCCAGTGGGGCTGCTGTACAGATCCCAGACAGGAGATGCAGCTGCGTGGAAGGGCTGGGGGCAGTACAGCATGTTCTTCTCCTCCTGTGTCTTTCCGGTATGGAGTACCGGCTATAAATATCTTACTGGTACAGCGTACCGGACCGTACTGCTGTACTTGCACCACTGGGACGCCCTCCCTGCCCATCCTGGCTAATAGCCATTGATGGACCTATCCTCCATGAACTTATCTAGTTCTTTTTTGAACCCTGTTATAGTCAAAGTAGACTGCTTGTGAGTCACCTATAGGGGAATGGATGTATGCAATCACTTGAAGTTACAGTTATTAACTTCCATAAGAGTAGTTCTTCATGATGTGTTGCACATGTCCATTCCATGATCCACTCTCCTTCCCCTCTCTATCAGAGTCTTATCCAGTAAGAAGGAACTAATGGGGGCTGGCTCCACCCTTTAGACCATTTTGCAGCAGCACAAGGTAGCAAGAGCACTTGTACCAACCCAACAGGTACTGCTGAGGGAAAATATCTCCAACAACATTGCACTGGGCACACACACACCTACGGGGGAATGGCCATGTGCAATCACTCAAAGAATAAGTAGAACTTTTGTCTAGAAAGTGTCAATCTAAAGAGACATGGAAAGGGGACTTCCAAAATCCGCCTGAGTAATGGCAGATGATCTACTAGCCTCCTGAGAAAATTTAGAAGGAAGGGCTAGCACTGTCTGCCTCCTTGGCAGAATAACTCAAAGTTCCCACCGTGTCAGGTTAATTTGAATGACTAGGGATAGGGAGGAAGAGATATAGAACTTAACTCCACCCTGTTACACTCCCATAAATCCTGGCTAATTCCAGTGATATCTATGGCTTTATTTGGGGTTCCAGCAAACTCTGGCCCACAGACTGGACCAACCACCCTTTAAAAAAGTTCAAGTCACATTCTATACAATCAGTTGCCCCAAAACCGAAGTACCAAATGTTAGCAACTCTGCTGCGGACACTACAGAAGACGTTTCAAAGAGCAGAACACCTCAAACCCCTGAATGCAGCTAGAAAAAGAAAGCAAGTTCGGGTGCCATTGGTCACGGCTGTCAGAATGGGAAATTAATAAACAGCTGGCAATAACAGAGACCTTTTCCCCCCCCGACATCTCTTTTTCTCTGATTTTACAGAATCATTTGGCCTCAAAAATGTTAGTCCTTCCTCAGTGTCGCATTTTGCTGCCAATTCAAAGACTGGCAAGGAAAGATCTGCCAACTTCTTGGCTCTCCATTATAAATGAGAACATTATAAAGGAGAATTTGTGAGTTAGCTGATTTGTAAACACTACAGCAAGTCACTGTGTAAACATGTCGCTTGTGTTCCTATTATTTCTCACAAGCAGTTTACCTGGCATCCCACGTTGCATGCCAGGATTTTCCTCTCCTTAAGTTACCACAGTTCCTTCACACTTAAAAGAGCCCAGCTTCTTTTTATACTATTTAAAAAAAACAACCACCACCACCCAACCCTTTAATTAATCTAATCACAAAGCATCTTGATAATTAGGGTAGGAGAGTCGCTGAAAACACTGTGAATACAAATCAGATCTGCAGGTGCACTTGCAATTGTATGGCAGGATACAGTTCTATTGAAGCCAATTAGGGAATGAGAACAAGTAAATAAATAACAGAGGGTTCCAGATATGTTGCTCATTTGAAACTTTTATCATCAGCCTGCAAAAATAAACAAATAAAAAATTGCTCTGCAGGCTGTAGTAGCCATTCAGATAAAAATACAAATGGAAATCAATGAAAGTACTACCAGAATAAGGACAATAGGGTTTGGCCCTGTTAGTGTTACTCAGATAGCAGGAATTGGTTTGATAGAGGGTCTTTCATGTTCAAGATAATCTCTACGTATTTTTCAAAATAAGGAGTTAGATGCATGTGGTGCAGGGACAAATCAATCAGCAGGGTGTTGTCAAATGGATCAGCTGTCATGTGCACAGCATTGGCTGGGACACCAAGGTAAAAATGAGCAAGGAATCTTCTACCTGCCTCCAAGGCAGGTGTCAAGTTTTGCCTGGAAGAGGGTGTTTCTAGCAGGGCAGCGTCTTCCTAGCCCATAGCTACAGCATTAGCAGTAGAAGACAATGTAGTCTAGTATTTGAAGAAACCTAATCCTGATATTGGCTTGCTGGGCTACGAGACAAATCAATGTGCCATAGTATTCTTACCTGTAAAATGGGAATATCTACCACCTGCGCAAAGTGCTCTGTAATCCCTGGGTGAGAGTTATTACCTATGGGTATCATTACTGACCCCCAGTTCTGGTGTGGGCATGGAATGCACAATTCTATGCTTTAGGAGTGTGAGCAAAACCAGCTGCAGCTGACACAAACCACAATTGGGGCGTTAGCTGATTATGAACAGCGGAAAGAAGCAGACCAGATTGAAACATCAATTCTGTTCACAAAATATATTTATTGTTGACACAGAGTGAGACATAATTTTCAATACTTGATGACAGTCGGTAGCACAGCACGATCACAGGTTACGGATAGAATGTAATTAAAGGCCATTTACACCTTGCACTCCTTAAGTATTGGAGTGTTAACATTATGCCAGCAGAGGGCATGGAGAGGGAAAGGGGGACTTTTTGGTTACATAATCTTAGTAATAAATTAAGCAAACGTTCCTTCAATTGCATATACAAAGGAAAAGTTCTTAACCACCAGCAGTCAACACAGGCCCTATAGCGTGGAGTAGCAGTTGGCCAGTTCACATAGTATCGCCCTACCCTGGGACACTAAGCATTACGTGCCCCTGGATTTGACTGCACGGAGTTACTGAGCAGATTCTACAATGAAATAGCAGCATTTGGAGACATTTCCCCTCCTCTAAGGTCAATGGAAGATATTTTTTCTTTACCTTTTTTCAATCACCAATAAGTGAGTTTTACTGCGACCGAACAGCACCCTCGGATGTATCATTTCTGATGGAATAAGATACAGGTCTTAGCTTTTCAAACGGCCACGCTGATTGAACTGTGATGGATGCTGCTCTTGAAATGGGTCTTCCCGTTCTTCTCTTTATTGGCCTGCTCTGTAAATGGGCTGTCATCTTCTTGGAAAAAATGCTCTGCTGCTGGAATTAGAGTTGATGGCTTTGTGCTTGATTTGGACGTCACCTTACCCGCCTCTACCAAGCATGCTCTGCTAAGAAAAGGGGAGGGAAAAGCACAGATTAACATTTAAAGCGACACTGGATGCTCTCTTAAATGTCAGCAACAACTATACACCGTTTGCAGGTTACCTGTATTCAAGGGAAGATGATGTAAAGCAAAAGTGTCAGCATACATGCAACCACATTAACAAGTTAGGGGACCAGGAGACAGAATGCATCAGTGCTGTAGACTCAATGAGCAGGACACCAAACGCACACCGAAAAGCTGGAGGAAAAATTCCTTTTATCCTTCCTAACAGTAGCGCCTATGGCTGCTAGCCATGTTAGGCCCCTTTTTTTAAAAAATCTGCCCTTATAATAAGGAAAAACTCATCCCCAAGGTCAGTAGGTTATTCCTATCCCTAGGGTCTTTAGGATACCACCTTCCATCACATTTTAAAAATGTAATGTAACCCCCACCCCTAATTTCCTGGGGTCTGAGAGCCAGGATCAAACTAGCCTGGCTAGCTTTGAATGTCACACTGACCATGTGCTCCACTGATCATTGTCCAGGCACCATCAGGCCACGCAGATGTAACAGCGTTGAAGTTTCATGCTGTGTGGCTACCCCAAGTACACCATTATCAAGAGTTCACAGGCTGCACTGATGTTCCTTCTAGCCCCACATCAGAGACCTGTCATGCTCCACCAGCATATCCTGCATCTGGAAGGGAGAGCACAGTAACTCCTCCCTTAAAGTCGTCCCCGTTAACACTGTTATGTTGCTGATCAATTAGGGAACATGTTCGTTTAAAGTTGCGCAATGCTCCCTTATAACGTTGTTTGGCAGCTGCCTGCTGTGTCCACTACTTGCAGAAAGAGCAGCCCATTGGAGCTAGCTGGTGGGGGCTTAGCACCGGGGTGGACCGGCAGCCCCCCTATCAGCTCCCCACTCCCTTAAGTTCCCTGTGTGGCAGCCGCCCAGCAGGCTACAGGAGCCTCCTGCTTGCTGTGCAGGGGGGCGAGGGGAGAGGGGTGCTAATTCCAGGGTGTCCCCCTCCCCCCGCTCCTGCACCCTATCTCCACAGAGCGGGGGGGAGGGGGAACAACAGGGCTCAGGACGGAGGGAGCTTGCTTGCAGCAGCTGCTGTCTCAACTTGCTGATCTGCTTAAAAAGGCAGTGTACTTAGAGTGGGGTCAGCGTACTTAAAGGGGCAATGCGCGTCTCTCTCACACACAGGGTGTGTGTCTCTGTCTGCCATGCAGTCTCCCCTCCCTCCATCCATGCTGCCTTGTAGAGTGTGAGGCTGCATTAACAACGTGTTAACCCTTGAGGGCTCAGCCGAGTGCTAGTTCACCATTTGGCAGTAAGGCATTCCCTGGGAAATATCCCACCCTCTGACTTCACCACTTCAGCCAAGCTTCACAATCATAATTTCTGCGTACAGTATTCAATTATTTGTTTAAAACTTATAGTGTGTGTGTGTGTGTGTGTGTGTGTGTGTGTGTATAGTCTTTTGTCTGGCGAAAAAAATTTCCATGGAACCTAACCCCCCCCCGCCGCCGCCCTATTTACATTAATTCTTATGAGGAAATTAGATTCACTTAACATTGTTTCGCTTAAAGTAGCAGGAACATAACTACAGCATTAAGCAAGGAGTTCCTGTACTGTACCAGGCAATAGGATCCACCATGGATATAGAGACCCGGGTGGATATGTTATTGGGCTCGCTGAGGATTTCCTATTGCTATGGCCTGTGAGAGAAGGCTGGTGGAAACAAAAACATGTACAGGTTCCAAGAGGTAAGGGAGGATAGGTACCTGGCTCAGTAAAGAGCATACTAAGGGAGAGTTGGTACTGGATTGGCCAGCGGCATGGTAAAAGCATGGTGGAAGCTATATTTGCTGGAGGGCTGGGAGGTTAACCAGAAGGAATCTGTTGCTCCTAGTCTTTGGTGTCCAAAAAAGGTAGCAGTGGTAGGGGCAGGACTGTGAATCTTTTCTTGGAATTGATGGGCCTAATTGAGGCCTGAGCCCCAAATGCAGGCCTTGAAAAGTTACATGGTCTGGTATGACAGGGGAAAAGCCAGGCTACCGTCAGTTGGCAATTACCTTAGTAGTTTATGGTGGGACAAGACAGAGTTTCTCGCTCACCAGAGGTGATTAGGGAGAAGAGAGCCCAGGAATTTAGAGATCAGGAGAGAGGAGGTTTACGAATGGGGGCTGTTCTCCAAGTGTGCATGTGTGTAGCAAAATAAAGGGGAAAGCTGTAGGTTGTCATTTATAACTTTAACCACACTCACATGATACATTTATTAAAGCTCAGAAGATAACCTGCAAAGAGCAGTTCGGGTGTAAGGAAAAGATTGCCCTGAGGAGCAGTTCCTGGGCGGATCATTGCACCACCAGTGTAGGTGTGAAACAAAGAGAACTGCCCCAGTGATCACAAATATTGACCAAAACCCAGATTAAATAAACGAGGACAAAGACAGACAGGTCAGTTTTACATTCCTTAGCTGCTGTTAGAAACCAAGCAAAGTAAAACTTTTATTAGTTAACAAAATATGTAATCTAAATCTTTACCGCATGCCCAAAGAGGTTTCCGCAGAACGGACAAAGGCTATTTTAGCTAGAAGGCTCCACTGTAATGGTTGTATGAAAACTTGCATGTAACTGCTTTTGGTCTGAATATTAACATTGCATACATTTAACACTGCATAAATTAACATAGGAAAATCTCAAAGGATCTGGGGAAAAGCTCTGCAAGTCCCAATTAAAAAATTGTTTCGTTTGCTTAGGATCCTGCTAACACTGAAATCTTGAAGGTGAGGAAAGAAATTGCAGGTACTGGCCCATCCACAGATTTTTGTCTGCAGCATTTCATCTCCACACAGAAGGATGGGTTATATGGCACCGAGAAGGTGGGACTGGTTGGGTGGAGGTACTTTCTATTGCTCTGCAATAAACAGCAGGGGCCCATGTAAACTAGGAACAAAACCTCAGAGGCTGAAAACTATGGGCTGTCTCCCTTTGTTAAAACGATCTTAATGGACTGTGCAAATACAGTTGATCCGTTATCTTCATGAAAGAGGTTTCAGCTCAGGCATTGTCATTTGCACCGCCCCATTCTCTCGTTTGGTTGGTTGCGAATGGCAGCACTGTGCTTTGCCAAGTATCGCTGACGTTAGAGAATGCGAGATTCGTTAGATCCTTTCAGCCATCTCCCAGCCAGTGCTGGGCCATTCCCATTTATTTTATATGTGGTCAATCTTGTTCCAAATATTACAAAGTAATGGGGCTTCAACTATTTCCCTTGGAAGGCTGCCCTCTTCAAATCCCCCACTGGTCATTTTTGTTGCTCTTAACTCTCTCCTCTTAGCCAATATCCTTCTGGCAACGTACTTGGAGCTCAATGCAACGCTCCAGGTTTGTGGCACCATTGTGAGTGGAGGGACTATCACCAGCCTGCTCTGTGATGTGATCCTCATGTCTCATATGCTGTCCACTATCACCCCTATTTCAGCATTACTGCTTACCCAGTTTCTCTCCCTCCAGCCAGAGCGTCTGCATTCGGATTATTCTCCCCAGAAGCAGCAGCAGTTTTGTTAACTGCTGCCTACATTTCTAATTTCTGTACATTCTCTATTGGTCGTAACAGTTAGTCTCATTTTAATACCATGTGCTAATTTCACCAGTTTGCTGTTTCTTCTCGCTCTTCCGAGTCTTTAATGAAAGTGTCAAAGGAGAATGGTCCAAACAGTACTCCCTGAGGCATGTACCTCTCCCCCACGTAATAAATTGCCTTTTATTGCTACCTTTCGTTAAAGTCTTTTAGCCAGTTTTCACTCCACCTCTGTTTTCCCAGCCATGCCAAATTTAAAGAATTTTCCAATTCAGATTTTGTAGGACAGTATCAAGTGCTTCACTAAAATCCAAAGATTTTATTCCAGGGCTTGGTCAAATATGGCTTTATTCTGGCTATGAAGCACAATTAAGGTCCACCTATGCTACAAACTGGAATCATGATTGTAACTAGGCTGGGGGACAATGTTTCGTAACCAGGCTTTCTGGCAGTGATGTATGTGTAGTGTAGGCTAGGCTAAGGCTTGATACCATGTTTCAAGGTATTTTCAAACACAGCCTAACGTGGCTGTAGAAATTGGCATTCACGCCTAGCACAGCTACAGTTGTACACCTGTACTCAGAAACTGTGCTGAACAGACTGTGTCGGGGTGTAGTATAGATTAGTCTACAACTAGAAAATCAGAACCGACTGGTAGAAATGGTGGAGTCCGTAGCGTAGGCAGGGTGCAGGGGGTTTTACCAATGTCTCATCTATATCTGCTCTGAATAGACTAATAACAGGGTGATAAAAATGCTGGTAGACAGTCTCAATTAGTGCTCCCATTGTTACTATCCCTGGTAGCACTGCAACAGTGAAAGAAGATTTTAAAAAATGCCGATGAGGACTCGGCCATGGTGTCTACCCTTAATGATGGTAATAAGTATCTCCTCCTCCCCCACTACTACAATAGTATGAAAAATATTAATACACTTCTATTTATCAGACCAGCTTCCTAGGACTTCAGGTAAAGATTTACAGATTTAAAGTCAAGATGTCAAATTCCTTAGTATTAGCAGCTCTCCGGGCTTTTCTAAGAAGGGGAGAAAAGACGAGATTGAGACATAACATCACAGATAGGGAGAGAAATAAAGAGCATATTGGAGAGAGGGTGAAGTGATTATAAGCATGATAGGCAAGAAAGAGGAGTCAATAAATTCAATTTATGAAAAGCACAGAGAATCCTCTGCCTGAGCATAAGTGTCCAGCTTCCCCACCTGGAAATCGGATTAGTTAATTTATTTGGTTTTTAATATCTTGGTCTATTCCCCCTAGCAAGTTTTTTTTCCCCTTTGTTTTGCTTCTGGTAGCCAACACCAGTTAACTTTTTCATTCCTGAATCCTCTTTCTATTTATTCCCTTTAGCACACATTTTCATTTGTTAAACTTTGCTGTATATTACAATATTTAGCAATGAATTCATAGTAACTGTACAATTTTGGTAATAAGCAGGTAAAAATAATTACATTTACAGCTGCAGCATGTGAAGGATGAGAACTGATGATCATTATGACAATGCAATTGTTGTTTCTGGCTACAAATATTTCTATCATAGAACGCGTCCCTGAGTCAGATATATTAAGGTAGTAACTCGTATGAATCACCATTCTTGGAGCATGTATGAATGAGAATGAGAAAAGGGCTTTAAAAAAACCCAAGTTCTTGTGCAGGAAACATTTATACCCACTCAAGAGGTTTGGGAAAAAATAGACACTTATTTCCCCCCATTCCCTTCTCCTCACCCTGCATCTCCCAAACATGAATGGATCCATCCCTGTGAACACCCCTGTGAGAAAGGGACGCGTTGTCCACCATTAACATTAGTTTACAAAGGGTTTATACATAATTTAGAGATGTTAAAAATATGAACAGTAGGTATTATAGATGATCATAAGCACATCAGTAGAAGGTATTATATATGGTTATAAGCAATCTATAACTATTGATTAACCATTTACTAAAAGAACTATTAACACCCATATCTATAAACATCCACAACAACATGCTGGAGACCAATATGCTTAGGTCAGCTTTCAAAGCAGAAAGGCATCGCATGTTAGTAAGTGACAATGTGGAAAAATTAAATATACACAGATTAGCAGGGTCTGGCTGATATGCATCCTAAAGGGTAAAGGGAATTTAGCTAAAGCATTTACTGAACTACAGGCAGTTATCTTTGAAGAGACGCACAGAATTAAGGAGGTTCCAGAAGGCTGGAGAAAAAGCAAACCCTTTTGGGCTGGTGAGTGCCACAATGGAAAAAATGCAGTCGCACTTTTCATGCTCAAAAGAGTGCAAGGAATGTAGTTGTGGCCAATGCCTGCATGGTGGTCCAAAGCTCCTTCCATTTCCTGACACCTTATGTGCCTGAGCAGGGCCCAATCATAATCTGCCCAAACATAATAAATAAAATGGCATTAGGTTTGGTAAAAGAAAATATAGGCTGGGTATCATGAAAAATGTCATTAGCAGTGAGATCTGTTAGACTGTGGAATATGAAGGGACGTGTGGGAGCACAGTTGCTTAGTGGATTTATAACTGGATAGGAAAAAACTCAACAGAACATATTGGAGGGAACGGCCTTGCATTTCTAGAGGAAATAGAAAAGGTGACCTAATCGGGGGGAGGGATAGCTCAGTGGTTTGAGCATTGGCCAGCTAAACCCACGGTTGTGAGTTCAATCCTTGAGGGGGCCATTTAGGGATCTGGGGCAAAAATTGGGGATTGGTCCTGCTTTGAGCAGGGGGTTGGACTAGATGACCTCCAAAGGTACCTTCCAACCCTGATATTCTATTAAAAAAAAATAAAAAAAATTGGTCCTTTCCATTTCAGATCTTTATACTAACTGTATACTACAGTGAATCATGTTTGGTTGGGACTACCTCATTCACAATAAGAAATTCACCACCACCAAGTGAATTGGGGAGCTTAGCTGAAAATGTAAAAACTTCCATAGCGTGGATCTCTCCCCCCTCCCCCTCCCCCCCAGCAAACATACTGCAGCTGTTCAGGTGGAGGCCTTTCTTCCAGTGTTGCTAATCCACCAGGTATTCCTATTTCAAAAGGAATACACTAACTACATGGACAAAGGATTATAAGGATAGAAAGAGAGAAGTTTATTAAGCATTGCCGACCTCAGATGGTATGGGCTGTTTTAGCACCGCAACACAACAGTGACTGTTTGGCTGGATTGAGATTTCCACAGCAGCAGACCATTAGCAGTATTAATACCAATAAAGACAGCCACAGTGCACATAAAGCTGCACTGACCCAGCGTTACTGCCAAAAGGTCAAAGTGAATGGATATGGTGACACTCTTGCTAGTATTCACTACAGGTGTAATTAACTACAAGAAAGGAAACAAGGCTACATTATCAGTATCAGAAGAGTTTGCTGAAGTGTGTGCTAACACACTGGAGCAGGAGCTCTGATGTTTTCCTTTCAAGTACTGGAGTTCACCAACATTAAAAACTGAGATCAATGGTCTTATTTAAGCACATGCTTTATACACACAAAGCTGTGGGGTGTGAGCATTGCTTCCACTGATTTCGTCAAAGACACAGAAATTCACAGATTCTAAAGCCAGAAGGGACCACTGTGAACATTCAGTCTAACCTTCTGTATAACACAGGCCACAGATAACTCCTATTTGAACTACACATATAGCTTGTAGAAAAATATCCACCCTTGATTTAAAAATTGCCACCGATGGAAAATCCACCACAACTGTTGCTAAATTATTCTAAAGGTTAATTACCCTCACTGTTAACAATGTACACCTTCCTTCTAGTCTGAATTTGTTGAGCTTCAACTTCTAGCCACTGCCTTTTGTTATACCTTTGTTTGCTAAACTGAAGAGCCCATCATCAAATATTTGTTCCCCGAGTAGGTACTTACAGACTGCAATCAAGTCACCCCTTAACTTTCTTTGTTAAGCTAAATAGATTGAGCTCCTGGGGTCTATCACTACAAGGCCTGTTTTCTAATCCTGGAATCATTCTTGTGGCTCTTCTTTTAACCTCCCCATATCAACATTCTTCTTCAATTGTGCACACAAGAACTGGACCGTTCTCCAGTAGCTGTCGGACCAAAGCCAAATGCAGAGGTAACAGAACCTTCTGATTCCTACTCAATATTCTCATTCACGCATCCAAGGATTGCACTAACCCTTTGGCCACAGTGTCGCACTGAGAGCTCAACTGCAGCTGATTACCCACCACGACCCCCAGGTCTTTTTCAATCACTGCTTCCCAGGATACAGGTCCCTGTAAGTAAGACCTACATTCTTTGTTCCTAAATGTATAACTTTACATTGGCCGTCAGGGCCGGCGCTAGGATTTTTGCCGCCTCAAGCAAAAACATTTTTGGATGCCCCCCCCCCCCCCCCGTTTTTCTCCCCCCCACCTCAACTCTGCCCCTTCCCAACCCCTTCCCCAAATCCCCAGCGCTGCCTCCTCCCCCGCACGTGCTGCATTTCCCCCACCCCATTGCTTCCTGTGGCCCCCCTGCAGCCCCCTGCCCTAGCTCACCTCCGCTCCGCCTGCTCCCCTGAACATGCTGCTGCTCCACTTCTCCCTACTCCCTCACCTGAGAGGGAGGGGGGAGAAGCGAAGCGGCAGCGCCTTCAGGAGAGCAGGCGGAGCGGAGGTGAGCTAGGGCGAGGGGGGCGCAGGAAGTAACGGGGGGTAGAGGAACAGGAACCGCTCCCCACCCCAGCTCACCTCCGCTCTGCTTCTGCCTGCTTCCCTGAGTGGGCTGCCGCCGCTCGGCTTCTTCCCATCCCTCCCAGGCTTGCCGCCCGTGAAACAGCTGTTTCTACAATCTGACTGGTTCGCTAGCCAGTTTGGGACATGCATTAACTTGTTACTGAAATGGGTGATGTTATGGGTGGAATTTTATGACAAAAATACCACTCGGATGAACCCGTTTATCTTGCAGCTAAAATCGCAGCTACAAGGAAACATTTGCTAACTGTAATGTCTATTACACTGTGGAACAGTCTCCCAAGGGAAGTTATGGAAACACTTTTGCCTGAGTAATTTAAAATTGGACTCTACAAAGCACATGAAAACATACTGTTAGGAACAATCCCGCATTGGCAGGTGAGAATGATTAACAAGATGATCCAACAGTATTTTCCATCTTATTTCCATAGGCCATTCAGTAGCAGCATTCTTCTACCCACCTGTTTGGCATGATTGACACAATGAAGGTATTGGCTGGCCAGTGCAGAGCAGCTGAGGGTCTCATGGGAGTTTTGCTGATAACATTGGAGAATCTTACTCTGCAGATCAGCACAGATTGGATGAGACTCATATCGCCTGGGGAAAGAAAAACAAAACAACATTTTACAGTTTCTGTCTGAGAAAGATTTCATGAGGGCTTTATCCAGCTGTTTTGTTAAAAGTAAACCAAACAGTAAAAGTGAAGGAAAATGTTGTAGAGTTAGGAAGGAAAGCTGCTTCCAGACTACACTGTGCTGTTACCTGAATAGCATAAAATACAAGCGCAAAAGGGAGCTAGAAGTTGGACTATTGGGACCAGACCAGCTACATCATCTAGATCCAGAATTCAGTTCTAGTTTCTAGAGACACTAACACCCAATTTACTTCACCTGAGCATAGGTCTCTAATTAAAAGGCCCCAAAGCTACTAAACAGGCCTGGTTTCACCTACAAGAAGAAAAAGTTACAGGAAGAACCACAAGGTAAGTCAAGCCTCACTAATGCACATCTCTATGACATCTTAATACTTCTGCTGGTCATGTACTGGCTGAGTGTGTAGGACAGGCAGGGAATGCTATCTTCTTGGACCTGGCCCACAGAGAACATAAAGGACCCACTATTGCCACCAGAGGAGGGAGATGACCTTTTGCTCAACTGATATCCTGTTATTTTTAGAGCTGACGGCTCCAAGTTCTAAGCCCAATTCCCAGGTATGTATGTGATTTAAATAAGAATTTTGTCTGTTTTCTTCACTGTATGGGATTCATGACACTTGCATCAATCTTTCTTGCTAACCCAGTGGAGCCATTGTCTTCAATGGGAGCTGTGGGAATTGAACACATCTCAGGACCAGTCTTTTAAAATGTAAGCTCTTTTGAGCAAGTATCTTGTCATCTTGTATTTATCACTGAAGCGCTATCCATGCCTACGGCGCTGCAGAATTAATAAATAATTCCTAAGCTGTAAGCATGGCTCAGACACAGACACCCTCTGTAAACTTGGACAGGTCAAACTGTCTCTATTTTCCCATCTGTAAAATGGGGGTAGAATGCATGCCTACCTCAAAGCTAAGAATGTTTGCAAGGTGCTTTCAAGATGAAAAGTGCCAAGTATTATTAGACTGACTGGCTACTTCTGTGTGTTAATTGTAAAAAAAGGCATTTCTATGGCATTCATCACTACAGCATGAGGGCCAAACCCAATAGTAAAGTACTTTTTTATTAACTATAAATAAACACAGCTTTAAAAATTATATGGTTCTTCTACTTTGAAGACTAATATTCATTTTATGTGCATATATAGCATACTTAACTCATCTTCCAGTTAGTCCTTCCAGAAACCTGAAACTGGCTGCTCAAATATACATTCCACAATACATTCTTTTCAGGTCAATAAGGTAAAAAAAAATAAAGACTCATCAAGCCAGAGTATCCTCAGATGAATATTTTGCTCCTTATTTGCTGATTGGCCTAGGCAGCTCTATATTGTACTAGAGTATGAAAGTAAACTGCAATGCACAATACTGTTCCTTAGGGACATTTGCTTCTTGGCAGCCTCTCAAGATGTAGTACCAAAAAAAAGGAATGTTAAATCTCCTTGATTTTACAGTATATGCCCATATAAAACATCTCTCTCTTACTCTCTTCATTCAGTACCTTACATCTCCATGAAACACCTAAAACAGAATTTAAACCCAGTCCCATGTGCTTACATTCTTTATGATCTGAAAATTCAGACTTCTGTGGATTCTTATGGATGAGGATTTTCCCTTAATCCCCTCTCTGCTGAGACTGGCAAGCATTTTAGAGGCTGTTGTACATCAAAATGTATGACCATAGAATGTTGTACACTGACTGATTACAGTGAGGTCTTTGGCTGTATCAATATCAAATAAAATGTGAGGGGAAGCACAGTATACGCTCTTTGCAGACTTATGACTCACCGCCCTGATGATTCTGTTTCTAACAAGATTCATAGATTCCAAGGCCAAAACCAATGCTCATTTTACCTGACTGAAAGCCTGCTCTGCACTGATAATCCATTACCACAGAATCAGTTAACAGAATATAAAGACATGCATATAAAGACTTGACCTAACCCTGCCTTAATTCACAAGTGACTTTAAAAGTCTGCCATGTACTGTGTCCCATATAAATTGGGAGGTTGGGGGAAGAAAGGAAGGAAGGAAGGAAATGCTTCTTTATATTTTCATTATGTAAATTTGTCTAAATACTATTTCAATAGTTTTAGGCCAGAGACAAGCTTTTGTTTGTTTTTTTGAGTCATGCTATTAGCAACACAATTCAAAACCCATAAATTATTTTTTATTTGAAATGTGTCAAGGTATACTTTTATGCTGCTGTCAGTACTACAGCACTTCAGGGCCTTTGATTTTCTGTCTGTTAATCACTTGTTTTCATAATGTTTTAAAAAAAGCACCTGCATCCACTGCCAAGCTCCTCAGGCACTCGAACCTGGTATTTATGGGAGTTCAATGCGGACAGGTGCAGTTCCTTGAGTAGACTGTGTCCATTTTCTTGGATTAGTCTGCTAGGGAAGAACACTGGGCCTGTATTGATCTGCTATGCTTGTTATGCTACCCTAATGAACTGTTTTCACTTTTGAGAAAAGTCTAAATGAGATACTATCACTATCTAACATTAGGTGGCCATAAAACACAAACTCTGGTACCTTCCATTTGGAAAGAGATGCCAAGATGCTTCCAATGTGCATAATGGTAAGTCTGCCATACAGCTACCAACTGATTTCTGTAGAGCAATGCGCTCTCTCCTTATGATGTACAAAACTGCTGCTAGGTGGGCATCACAGAAATCAAATGGCAAGACAACTCCTTGGAAGGGAAACTAAGTATCTATCTATAAGGGAAGATTTTCTAAGGTTTTATAAAAGTGCTTAAGGGCCTGGAGGGGTTGACTGATGAGGAAAGGTGAAAAGAGTTAAATGATGAAAATACTAACGAAGTGAAACTTGTAATGTATCTTCATGAAGCAATTAATTTATGTATTTCAGGGTTGTGGGTTTTTTAAAAAAAATATATAAAACAGTGCTCATCACCATTGTGGCTTAAGAGACCACCTACATAATATCCACTCTAATCTACTGTTGATAAATCTGTCCTGCCTCTGTTAGATCACCTTGCTCAGAAACAGAGTTTTATGATTCTTAGCCACTCACGATTTACTGTATCAACAGGGTATGAAGGCACTAAGGAAGGAGAGGAAGTGTTTAGGGTAGTCCAAAGAGATATTTATAATGAGAAACAAAAGTGTTAAATTAAGAAAAGGTAAATTTAAGATGACCATCAGGAGAAACACATCCCGACAGTGAGATCTATTATACTGTAGAACAATTATCCACCGGAAGTGCTGGAATCTTCATCACTTGGGACAGTCACAATGAGACCAGACAAAACAACAGAAAAACTATAATGCAAAGAATAGTCTCTTGCCTGGTAAGGGGATGAGCTGGATAGCTTGATAAGTCTTTCCCACCTCTAATAGATGTGATTCTATGATCACTTTAAGAAAATAACACATCCAAGAGATTTAAAATAGAAAGCTGCTGGTTTTTGTGGCAAAAATCAGAATGAGAAACAGTCTGATCTAGGCAGTACATTATATGGAACAACTGGAACAAATTTTTTTTTAGTTTATTACTGTATTACTTCTTGATCTGCTTTTGCTTCTCTGGCTGCCCCTCAAGCACCTCACATGCTAAGAGAATGCTTCTGTTTATGAGTGTAAGCCTTAAAGGACGCCATTCACCCACCTTTTCAATCAAGCTGATGGAATGGAAGCTGGTAAAGATAATAAAATGAAAACACAAAAGAGAATAAGAGGTTGTTGGTTTTTTAAATTCACATTCTATGCTATGGGAAGAAGAACATATTTAATGAAAGTGACTTTTCTATCTATCTAGTCTTTCTCAAAGAACGTAGCTCATTATAGTCCCAGGTGCTCCAAGAAAGGAACCTTTTAGAATGTTCAAACAAAATGTCAACCAAAGAGGAAATCTGAAGCCAGCATGGTAAGCTATACAATTTTGTAATAAAATGGGCATCCTGAACAGAAGAATTCGAATTGCTGATGAGTTTCCAACTGTGCAGGTAACTGGTATAATCCCATAGGATGAGGAATCAGACAATTGTCAGAAAAATGTAAGAGCACACATATAAAAGCACTAACACACTTTGAAGCATACAGGATACACAGATTTCTCAGGTCATGGAGCTGCTCTTTAGCTTTAGGCCTCTCAACAATAAGGCACATATTTATCTGTGTGCATTTATACAGACAGACACACACACACGCACACTTATCAGGAAGTGAAACATGTAGTTTCCAGTTGAAACGGCAGGGAGTTTAGAGGGACACAAATCCCGTTAACAAAATTGGATTTTTGCCCAGAAGACTTGATTTATCACCATCCCTCATAAAACAAGTGTCATAGAATCATAGAATCATAGAATCTCAGGGTTGGAAGGGACCTCAGGAGGTCATCTAGTCCAACCCCCTGCTCAAAGCAGGACCAAACCCAATTAGATCATCCCAGCCAGGGCTTTGTCAAGCCTGACATTAAAAACCTCTAAGGAAGGAGATTCCACCACCTCCCTAGGTAACCCATTCCAGTGCTTCACCACCCTACTAGTGAAAAAGTTTTTCCTAATATCCAACCTAAACCTCCCCCTCTGCAACTTGAGACCATTACTCCTTGTTCTGTCATCTTCTACCACTGAGAACAGTCTAGATCCATCCTCTTTGGAACCCCCTTTCAGGTAGTTGAAAGCAGCTATCAAATCCCCCCTCATTCTTCTCTTCTGCAGGCTAAACAATCCCAGTTCCCTCAGCCTCTCCTCATAAGTCATGTGCTCCAGCCCCCTAATCATTTTTGTTGCCCTCCATTGGACTCTTTCCAATTTATCCACATCCTTCTTGTAGCGTGGGGCCCAAAACTGGACACAGTACTCCAAATGAGGCCTCACCAGTGCCGAATAGAGGGGAATAATCACGTCCCTCGATCTGCTGGAAATGCCCCTACTTATACAGCCCAAAATGCCGTTAGCCTTCTTGGCAACAAGGGCACACTGTTGACTCATATTCAGCTTTTCGTCCACCGTAACCCCTAGGTCCTTTTCTGCAGAACTGCTGCCCAGCCATTCGGTCCCTAGTCTGTAGCAGTGCATGGGATTCTTCCGTCCTAAGTGCAGGACTCTGCACTTGTCCTTGTTGAACCTCATCAGATTTCTTTTGGCCCAATCCTCTAATTTGTCTAGGTCCCTCTGTATCCTGTCCCTACCCTCCAGCGTATCAACCACTCCTCCCAGTTTAGTGTCATCTGAAAACTTGCTAAGGGTGCAGTCCACACCATCCTCCAGATCGTTGATGAAAATATTGAACAAAACCGGCCCCAGCACCGACCCTTGGGGCACTCCACTTGATACCGGCTGCCAACTAGACATGGAGCCATTGATCACTACCCGTTGAGCACGACCATCCAGCCAGTTTTCTATCCACCTTACCGTCCATTCATCCAGCCCATACTTCCTTAACTTGCTGGCAAGAACACTGTGGGAGACTATCAAAAGCTTTGCTAAAGTCAAGAAATAGCACATCCACTGCTTTCCCCTCATCCACAGAGCCAGTTATCTCATCATAGAAGGCAATTAGGTTAGTCAGGCATGACTTGCCCTTGGTGAATCCATGCTGACTGTTCCTGATCACTTTCCCCTCCTTTAAGTGGTTCAGAATTGATTCCTTGAGGACCTGTTCCATGATTTTTCCAGGGACTGAAGTGAGACTGACTGGCCTGTAGTTCCCCGGATCTTCCTTCTTCCCTTTTTTAAAGATGGGCACTACATTAGCTTTTTTCCAGTCATCCGGGACCTCCCCCGATTGCCATGATTTGTCAAAGATAATGGCCAATGGCTCTGCAATCACATCGGCCAACTCGTTTAGCACCCTCGGATGCAGTGCATCCGGCCCCATGGACTTGTGTTCGTCCAGCTTTTCTAAATAGTCCCGAACTACTTCTTTCTCCACAGAGGGCTGGTCACCTCCTCCCCATACCGTGCTGCGGAGTGCAGCCGCCTGGGAGCTGACCTTGTCTGTGAAGACAGAGGCAAAAAAAGCATTGAGTACACTAGCTTTCTCCACATCCTCTGTCACTAGGTTCCCTCCCTCATTCAGCAAGGGGCCCACACTTTCCTTGACTTTCTTCTTGTTGCTCACATACCTGAAGAAACCCTTCTTGTTACTCCTAACATCTCCGGCTAGCTGCAACTCCAAGTGTGATTTGGCCTTCCTAATTTCACTCCTGCATGCCTGAACAATATTTATATACTCCTCCCTGGTCATTTGTCCAATCTTCCACTTCTTGTAAGCTGCTTTTTTGTGTTTAAGACGAGCAAGGATTTCACTGTTAAGCCAAGCTGGTCGCCTGCCATATTTACTTTTCTTTCTACACATCGGGATGGTTTGTTCCTGCAACCTCAATAAGGATTCTTTAAAATACAGCCAGCTTTCCTCGACTCCTTTCCCCCTCATGTTATTCTCCCAGGGGACCTTGCCCATCAGTTCCCTGAGGGAGTCAAAGTCTGCTTTTCTGAAGTCCAGGGTCTCTGTTCTACTGCTCTCCTTTCTTCCTTGTGTCAGGATTCTGAACTCGACCATCTCATGGTCACTGCCTCCCAGGTTCCCATCCACTATTGCTTCCTCTACTATTCCCTCCCTGTTTGTGAGCAGCAGGTCAAGAAGATCTTAATGGACAGCGGTGGCCAGAGCCTCAGTTTTATTCCTCATTCAAATGCTGGCACCTTCCAACAACACCTATTATCATTATTATTATTTGTATTACTCTAGTGCCTAGGAGTCCTTGTCAAGCACCAGGACCCCATTGTGCTAGGTGCGGTACAAACAGAACAAAAAGACGCTCCCTGTCCCAAAGAATTTATAATCTAAGTATAAGGCAAGAGACAAGAGATGGATACTGACGGATCGGGGAGTACAAGGAAACAATGAGACAATATTGTTCAGCATGACAGGGAGTGGTCTCCACACACACCAACAGCTTAACTGGCATCAAATTTTTCTGCAGGCATCATGTAAAAGATGTTTGAAGGCGGATAATGAGGTAACTGCAGACGTTGACAGAAAGCATGAGGGGAAACACAGAGAAAAGCACGATGGTGCTTGTTGGAAAATGTAAGACGGGGTAGGGCTGATGGAGGCTGGCATCATGGGCCAAAAGAAGGCAGGAGACGACATCTCGATAGTGAATGAGAGATGATAGGGATAGGGTGGGGATAGGCCATGAAGGGCCTTGAAAGCAAAGACAAGGAGGAGGGATTCTAGATTATACCTAAGGCCCTGTGTAAATTGCATGTTTTTTATTATTTATTATAATGCTTTTACAATTCACAGCAGCATCACAGGTGTTTGAATTTAATGGGATATGCATGGTGCTGAGTCCCCCTCCCCCCGAACTGCTGTGATTTTTCCAATATCAAGGAGGCAGAAGCAGGCATCCCAGCTTTCACCTAAATGCTGAGGCAGTGGCTGCTTGTGGGGAGTTAGCAGGCTGGTCCCACCTCAGTGGGGATGGGAAGGGCTGCAGGCTGGGGGAGGTCTCACCGTATGGCACCACCCATCTGCCCCACCCTGGCCAAGGACAGGGATTGGAGCTCGGCTTACTTCGTATTCAGCTCCAGCCTCGGTCCCTGTTGCTTCTGCTTCCTGGCCAGCTGGGCAGTGGAGTGGGGCCCCCTCAGACACCTGCTCATGCTCCAAGCGGCAGATACTGGTTTCAGTACCTCACCAGCCAGCACTGGGGTTCCAGATCACCGTGAGCCAGGCTGGGGTTCCAGAGCACCATGCACTGTTAGCCCTACCTCCATCTCCCCGCTAGCAGGACAGGACGCTAGCTCTACCATGAGCAGCTGAAGTAGCCCAATAACATGATTTTTCCAACAGCAGGGAGGTAGAAGCGGATATCTCTGCTTTTGCCTCCCCACCTTTGGAAAAATAACAGTATTGGGCTTAATTTCATAATTTCTGTGCAATCCTTGAAATCGTGATTTTCATATGGCCTTAGTTATAACCTTATCTTGACAGATAAAGAAGGACTGATCACAGAACAAAAAATTAGCGGTGGTACTAGGTACAAGTTATCATAACTTAATCACATTTGTTATGTGCAAACAGAACGAAGCCCAAACTAGTAATGTATATACATGGTGATTTCAAAGGCCAGTTTCACAAAGCTGACAACAATTATAAGCCAAACCAGTTGAGAGATTTCAACAGAAACATCTGAATGATAGCAGGGAACCGTTTAAGCAAATTTTACTAAATGCCCAAAAAGCCACAATAAAGAAGGTCACAATCAGGGCCAGCTCTAGGCACCAGCAAAACAAGCAGGTGCTTGGGGCGGCACATTTCTAGGGGTGGCATTCCGGTGCCGGCCATGCCGCCCCTTGAAATGTGCCCCTGCCACCCCAGCTCACCTCCGCTCTCCTGAGTGTGCCGCCGCCACTCCACTTCCAAGCAGTTACAGTCCTGAGTGACAGGCAAAAAGATCACTGTGGACAATACCACAAAACAACAAAACGTTCACTGCTTTAATAAGGACTTATGTTAAGGGAGTGTTTTCTATCAAATCACTTCCTAGAACTGTGTGAGGGTTTCCGTTCAAAGTGCTAAATAATAATCAGAAAACAAAAGGGAGAGTAA
This sequence comes from Macrochelys suwanniensis, assembly GCA_033296515.1. Taxonomy (NCBI): domain Eukaryota; kingdom Metazoa; phylum Chordata; order Testudines; family Chelydridae; genus Macrochelys; species Macrochelys suwanniensis. Next base: position 336,638,399 of record CM065775.1, read on the forward strand.
CAAGAAGGCACATGATACTAAAGATATGTTTTGCATGGTTATTTTTAGTTTCAGAATTCAATTTCCCTTATGATAAATTATTCAAGACTACCTTCCCACATTCAACACATCACAAGTCATGAGTGGATTATGAAATATGCAAAACACAAATCAAACAATAATGTTCTTTTAAAATATTTTGGCAGCATTACTGCAGTGTAACCAAAATCTACAATGGATATTTCTAAATGGTCCACAATCAAACCCCCACCCATCTACAATCCAGCTGATTACAACATGGAAAAAACCACCACCTGAAGACTAAGTGCTGTACAGTTTGATTCTTGTTTGATTTACACTTGACAGTATATTGAGACTTTTTTGGTAGATGAAAATGAAAGTGGAACTGTTCCAAGACAAAGCTATAATTAAAATGGTGAAAGTAGACAGGATTAATTTCTCTTCCATCATGATTCAGAATATGGAATAAATGAGGAAATGCTGTACTAATGACTTCTGCACTGTGACCTTGAAAACAACTCACTCTGCCCATTGTCAAATGAATCAACCATTTATATTACTAGCAATAAGTTAGTGTTAATTTCTATAATTAACACTATAATAGTAAACCAAAATAATCTAAAAAACAACATGTATGGTGTATTACAGCAGACTAAATTCAGCATTTATAAACTGCATAAAAAATGTCATAAGTGTCTCGACTTCTCCCTCCTTCCAAGGAAAAATCAAATCTACTTCAAACATTTTGACTTATGAAATTTATAAAAGAAGATAGAGAACATTCAGATGTCTCTTGAAGGCAGTGTTAAATCTTCAATTATATCTAGTGTGTTAACGCAAACTTTGTACACTGCCAAAAAAGTCATGTTTAACAAACATGACTGGCAGAAGGTTCTAGTGACCATTTTATATTTCTTCTTTGGCCTTTCTCAGCTGGTAAAATACCACTGTTTGGCAGGTTTTTACTTTAATTTTTAGTATAATCTGAGATGATTCTGAGAGAAACCATCCCCAGCAATGTAACAATATATTTACTGTATAAGGGGATAGCATTAAGATTAATGGGAAGGAATGTAAGAATATGCATAACTTTAAACACTAAGTAGTGCCATTAGCTTTAATGAGATTACTCATGTGCTTAAAGTTATAAACATGCTTAAGTACTTTTTGGACTGGGGCTTAAAATTGGTCTTAAGGATCAGGAAAGGTTTCTTAACAGTAGGACCCTATTAGGTTGAGGAACCATCTCCCAACGGATGTAGTAGAAACCCCATTACTTGGGACATTCAAAACTAGCCTGGACAAACCATTAGTAAATGTGCTGCAGGAAATAACCCTGACCTAAAGCCTTCGAAATGCCAGAAGTAATATGATTTAGAGAAGTTAAAAGCACTTGTACAGCATGTCACCACATGCACAGTACATGACTTCTGTTGACTTTGATAGGCAGATTTAGACCCAGTAAATTTGTTTCAATCTGTGCTGAGTTTCTGTTCTTCCAAAACGTTATTCCTTTAAAAAAAAAACTTTAAAAATGCAAAGTATACCATTACAATATATTATATAAATGCACAGAGGTCTCAGTTAGTCACACAGTTGCTGTGGGAACCACAATTTTGGCATCCTAACTTGCAAGTGTTTACATTTTCAACCATGATTCTATAGGAACAGTTTGCTTTGACTATTAAGATATTTTTTACTTATATACTGCAGGATAAATAGTGTTTTTGATACAACAGTGATGGGCATTTTAGAAATTCTAAGACAGGTAGAAAAATATACTCCCTTAGTGTCAAAAATATAAATCAGCAAACCAGAGCTTATTCAAAGAAACTCTAGATGGTGTAGGGGTGCATGCACCTGCATACTTGCCTTCTATACAATTTGAGAATTGTAAACATTTCCTGGTCTTGTGATGGGAAGAGTGCTGTGCAAGTCAGGAGAATGGTAATGACAAACAGACAGATATACATCTGCTGTACCATAGGGCAGAGAAAAATAGACTAGCACTCCCATGAAGGTGCATCTAGTCACTCTGGTATGCACAGAAACACACATATTTATATCACATATGTGGTTATATAATCATCATATAAATCACATATTTCAAATACCATAGCATGAAATCAAAATGATAAAACTGCCATTGATACTTTGGGTGACATTCCTGAAAGAGGGGACTAGCCTGAATGCTGCTTGTGACCACCTCTGTTCCAGGACTGGTACATGTAATGTAAAATAAAAAAGTTGCATAAAGAATACACCCAGCCACTGAATCACTGATTTCTGCAGAGGAAAATCAACCTGCATGGCCCTGAAATCTGCTATGCAATGCTGAACTACCATACAGTAGTCAAAAGAAGAAAAAGAATAGAGGGAGACTAAAGCAAGGACCAAAGCCCCCAATGAGTAGCATAAACCAAACGTATGATGGTGTAGGGATGCTGAAATGTTTTATTGCCACTTGTTTCAGAAAAGCTGCACGACTCTCTTCTGGTTCTGTAAAACTCACAAGTAACATGGTCATCCCAAACTCATAGCAATAAAAATTTTATAGCAACACACGCTAATACAGAATCTTGCTTTCATTTTATATATATGTACGTGCTTGGCATAATTCATTTTTTAAAAGAATTCTGACAGATCAATGTTTCTTTTTAAGCTTTTTAGATTTTTATGTATTTAAATTTTTACAGTTGTGGGTAGTTATCGGGGGAAGTCAATTATTTAATGACTGTAGATGTTGAGATTCAAAAAGTTAAAGCTTTATGAATGCCGTATAATTATCCGCAGCTCCAGCTCCGCTAACGCTGGAATTGGCTATTTTAGCGGAGCTGTAAATATGTGCTTTATGCAGCATTCATTACTTACAATGCATTTTATACACATTAAGGTGGGACTGTAATAAGTGCTCAGACATCAAATCTCTTACTTTGCCTATCTGTAAATTTAGATTATTATTGATGGAAATATTTTTCATCAGTTTGTGTGTGTGTATATAGTGACGCTATTTACAGATATTTATTGATAAAAATTTAATCCTTCCAAGCCTAAATATATACAATATTTTCATGTGTAGACACACTCTTCCTGTACATCAAAGGTCAACTACATCATTCATTATAAAATACCCTGAAGCATACAGCACTATGTTCTGGCACATTACCTCCCAAATATTATTCTCTTGTGTAATATAAGTTTAACTAGTTTTTTCATGGGGAGAGACAGGAATTAGTGCACAGTCTGAAAGTCTGTTACTGACCATAAAAGAAAAGAAAAGTGCTACGGGCAAGAGGTACAGTGCAGAGAAAGCAATAAAAGATTTAGCTGCTGCTGAAATGGGTTAACATTATTTATTTAGCTTCTGCCACAAGTGAGGAAACTCTTCGAAGGAAGGGACTATGGATGCTGAGCGATCCGCTGTCGTGACCTGCACAGGATGTGCCATGTTTGTCTTTCTTCCACAGGATAGAAGCGACTTTGTCTGTACAAAGTGCAAGCTGATCTCCATATTGGAGGAGAAGATTCAAGGTCTGGAGAAACGAGTATCAACCCCGCATTCCATAAAAGAAAATGAGGAGTTCCTGGATAGACGTCAGGATAGGCTTCAGCGGGCACAGTGTTCTGAGGATTCAGAGCAGGCTACGCAGCGGGGACAGAAGGCCAGTGAGGATAATTGGCGGCATGTGACCTCCAGAAGAGGAAAGAGTATGAGACAAGTCCATGTACCAGAAACGCATATTCAGATGAGCAACCGTTTTCATGTTCTCTCCACAGGTACTAGTGCAGAGAGTGGAATGAATGATACATCTGAGGGAACAGAGCAGAAGGAGACTCCACTGATTGGAAGGCATGAGATGCACAGTCCTAGGGATGGGGGTTCCACGACCACCACTCCCAAGAGGAGGAGGAAGGTGGTGGTGGTCGGGGACTCTCTCCTCAGGGGGACTGAGTCATCTATCTGCCGCCCTGACCGGGAAAACCGAGAGGTGTGCTGCTTGCCAGGGGCTAGGATTCGTGATGTGACGGAGAGACTGCCGAGACTCATCAAGCCCTCAGATCGCTACCCCTTCCTGCTTCTCCACGTGGGCACCAATGATACTGCCAAGAATGACCTTGAGCGTATTACTGCAGACTACGTGGCTCTGGGAAGAAGGATAAAGGGGTTTGAGGCGCAAGTGGTGTTCTCGTCCATTCTCCCTGTGGCAGGAAAAGGCCGGGGTAGAGACCGTCGAATCGTGGAAGTCAACGAATGGCTACGCAGATGGTGTCGAAGAGAAGGGTTTGGATTCTCTGACCATGGGATGGTGTTCCAAGAAGAAGGAGTGCTAGGCAGAGATGGGCTCCACCTGACGAAGAGAGGGAAGAGCATCTTTGGAAGCAGGCTGGCTAACCTAGTGAGGAGGGCTTTAAACTAGGTTCACCGGGGGAAGGAGACCAAAGCCCCGAGGTAAGTGGGGAAGTGGGAAACCGGGAGGAAGCACAAGTAGGTGAGCGCAAGAGGGGAGGGCTCCTGCCCCATACTGGGACAGCAGGACGATCGGTGAGTTATCTTAAATGCCTATACACAAATGCAAGAAGCCTGGGGAACAAGCAGGGAGAACTGGAAGTCCTGGCACAGTCAAGGAATTATGATGTAATTGGAATAACAGAGACTTGGTGGGATAACTCACATGATTGGAGTACTGTCATGGATGGATATAAACTGTTCAGGAAGGATAGGCAGGGCAGAAAAGGTGGGGGAGTTGCGTTGTATGTAAGAGAGCAGTATGACTGCTCAGAGCTCCAGTATGAAACTGCAGAAAAACCTGAGTCTCTCTGGATTAAATTTAGAAATGTGAGCAACAAGGGTAACGTCGTGGTGGGAGTCTGCTACAGACCACCAGACCAGGGGGATGAGGTGGACGAGGCTTTCTTCCAGCAACTAACAGAAGTTACTAGATCAAAGGCCCTGGTTCTCATGGGTGACTTTAATCACCCCGACATCTGCTGGGAGAGCAATACAGCGGTGCACAGACAATCCAGGAAGTTTTTGGAAAGTGTAGGGGACAATTTCCTGGTGCAAGTGCTGGAGGAACCAACTAGGGGAAAAGCTCTTCTTGACCTGCTGCTCACAAACAGGGAAGAAATAGTAGAGGAAGCAATAGTGGATGGGAACCTGGGAGGCAGTGACCATGAGATGGTCGAGTTCAGGATCCTGACACAAGGAAGAAAGGAGAGCAGTAGAACAGAGACCCTGGACTTCAGAAAAGCAGACTTTGACTCCCTCAGGGAACTGATGGGCAAGGTCCCCTGGGAGAATAACATGAGGGGGAAAGGAGTCGAGGAAAGCTGGCTGTATTTTAAAGAATCCTTATTGAGGTTGCAGGAACAAACCATCCCGATGTGTAGAAAGAAAAGTAAATATGGCAGGCGACCAGCTTGGCTTAACAGTGAAATCCTTGCTCGTCTTAAACACAAAAAAGCAGCTTACAAGAAGTGGAAGATTGGACAAATGACCAGGGAGGAGTATATAAATATTGTTCAGGCATGCAGGAGTGAAATTAGGAAGGCCAAATCACACTTGGAGTTGCAGCTAGCCGGAGATGTTAGGAGTAACAAGAAGGGTTTCTTCAGGTATGTGAGCAACAAGAAGAAAGTCAAGGAAAGTGTGGGCCCCTTGCTGAATGAGGAAGGGAACCTAGTGACAGAGGATGTGGAGAAAGCTAGTGTACTCAATGCTTTTTTTGCCTCTGTCTTCACAGACAAGGTCAGCTCCCAGGCGGCTGCACTCCGCAGCACGGTATGGGGAGGAGGTGACCAGCCCTCTGTGGAGAAAGAAGTAGTTCGGGACTATTTAGAAAAGCTGGACGAACACAAGTCCATGGGGCCGGATGCACTGCATCCGAGGGTGCTAAACGAGTTGGCTGATGTGATTGCAGAGCCATTGGCCATTATCTTTGACAAATCATGGCAATCGGGGGAGGTCCCGGATGACTGGAAAAAAGCTAATGTAGTGCCCATCTTTAAAAAAGGGAAGAAGGAAGATCCGGGGAACTACAGGCCAGTCAGTCTCACCTCAGTCCCTGGAAAAATCATGGAACAGATCCTCAAGGAATCAATTCTGAACCACTTAAAGGAGGGGAAAGTGATCAGGAACAGTCAGCATGGATTCACCAAGGGCAAGTCATGCCTGACTAACCTAATTGCCTTCTATGATGAGATAACTGGCTCTGTGGATGAGGGGAAAGCAGTGGATGTGCTATTTCTTGACTTTAGCAAAGCTTTTGATACAGTCTCCCACAGTATTCTTGCCAGCAAGTTAAAGAAGTATGGGCTGGATGAATGGACAGTAAGGTGGATAGAAAACTGGCTGGATGGTCGTGCTCAACGGGTAGTGATCAATGGCTCCATGTCTAGTTGGCAGCCGGTATCAAGTGGAGTGCCCCAAGGGTCGGTGCTGGGGCCGGTTTTGTTCAATATCTTCATCAACGATCTGGAGGATGGTGTGGACTGCACCCTTAGCAAGTTTGCAGATGACATTAAATTGGAAGGAGTGGTTGATACACTGGAGGGTAGGGACAGGATACAGAGGGACCTAGACAAATTAGAGGATTGGGCCAAAAGAAATCTGATGAGGTTCAACAAGGACAAGTGCAGAGTCCTGCACTTAGGACGCAAGAATCCCATGCACTGCTACAGACTAGGGACCGAATGGCTGGGCAGCAGTTCTGCAGAAAAGGACCTAGGGGTTACGGTGGACGAAAAGCTGAATATGAGTCAACAGTGTGCCCTTGTTGCCAAGAAGGCTAACGGCATTTTGGGCTGTATAAGTAGGGGCATTTCCAGCAGATCGAGGGACGTGATTATTCCCCTCTATTCGGCACTGGTGAGGCCTCATTTGGAGTACTGTGTCCAGTTTTGGGCCCCACACTACAAGAAGGATGTGGATAAATTGGAAAGAGTCCAACGGAGGGCAACAAAAATGATTAGGGGGCTGGAGCACATGACTTATGAGGAGAGGCTGAGGGAACTGGGATTGTTTAGCCTGCAGAAGAGAAGAGTGAGGGGGGATTTGATAGCTGCTTTCAACTACCTAAAAGGGGGTTCCAAAGAGGATGGATCTAGACTGTTCTCAGTGGTAGAAGATGACAGAACAAGGAGTAATGGTCTCAAGTTGCAGAGGGGGAGGTTTAGGTTGGATATTAGGAAAAACTTTTTCACTAGTAGGGTGGTGAAGCACTGGAATGGGTGACCTAGGGAGGTGGTGGAATCTCCTTCCTTAGAGGTTTTTAAGGTCAGGCTTGACAAAGCCCTGGCTGGGATGATCTAGTTGGGGTTGGTCCTGCTTTGAGCAGGGGGTTGGACTAGATGACCTCCTGAGGTCCCTTCCAACCCTGAGATTCTATGATTCTATGATTCTAAGGGAACTGAAGTTTTCATTGTTCTTAAAAGATGATGTGACAGTAAGATTACTGTATATCCAGGTGTATGGATTACAGAAAACATGTCTTGAATTCACAGTGATGAGCTGCATTTGTTATATGCACCTCTTGAGATCTCTCATTAGGCTGTGTTAACAAGTCATCCTGTCTTTAGGAACTGACCAGTGTTCAAGTTAACAGTGTTCAAGTTAGCAGCATTGTGTTGGCAAACAAAACCAAAAAACCCAAGAGGCATAAATCACCCCTGCAAGTACTTTTGATAAGGGGATGCTAGATCCGGTTGGAATATGGCTGATCTTTTAACCCTCTCTTACTGTATATTGGAGAAATTTAAAAGAAACTTCCTGAACATCTGTTAGACCTGCCTAACATATTTATATGGGGAAATGTGCTTCTCACCATTACATTTTGAATTGTATTTAGAGTAAATTAAGTATTCAGAATAAAATAAGATTTTCATGTTAATTTAGTATTCCCTTCACCGCCTAGTGGTAGACACCTTGCTGAAACACAGACATGGTGTCTGACACTAACAATATATACAACAGTGGTTTTCAACCTTTTTGGACTCAGGACCTACTTGTTAACCTTGATGCTCTGTCACAACCCAGTGCAAAAAACATCTGGCTTACTAAATATTTTTTACTCATTAAATGTAATATGAAGATTATCACAATAAGTAATTACTAAATAAGTACATCAGGTGAACCATAGCAGCGGCTCCAGGGGATGTTGTGAAGGCCAAGACTGTAACAGGGTTCAAAAAAGAACTAGATAAGTTCATGGAGGATAGGTCCATCAATGGCTATTTACAAAAGTATCTTCAAATTTAATTGTAATTGTGACAACCTGTGGTAAAGCCTAAATTTATCATAATCCATTAACATCCTTTAAATTAAATACAAAATAATATTAAACAGCACATGTTACTGCTGACATTTTAAATAAAAGTCAAAGAACTGAACTGGTGCAAGTTACTGGCTAACCAGCTGGAACCAGAGATGGTTGAAATGTTAGACCAGCCTTTGACAGCAGTAGCTTCTTCTGTGGATGCAGAGAATATTTTCTTCACTTCACTTTATTCAACTACTTCGATTTAATGACTAGTTCATTTAAAGTTAAACTAATTGGGAGTTGATAAAGCAGGAAAGCCTCTCTTCCTCTTACAGTCTATGACTAAGGGTATGTCCACACTACCCGCCCGATTCGGCGGGTAGCGATTGATCTTCTGGGATCGATTTATCGCGTCTCATGTAGACGTGATAAATCAATCCCAGAAGCGCTCCCCGCCAACTCCGGAACTCCAGCTCGGCGTGAGGATTAAGCGGAGTCAACGGGGGAGCCTGCCTGCGCCGCGTGGACCCGCAGTAAGTACTTGTAATTCGATCTAAGATACGTCGACTTCAGCTACGCAATTCTCGTAGCTGAAGTTGCGTATCTTAGATCGAACACCCCCGCCCCGTGTGGACCAGGCCTAAGAATTAGATGTGAGAAGAATTTATTAGTTCTAAAATTTTGAAGGACATGGTCACCCGCAACAATCGCTTCAATTCACTAAATACTGATTCTACTTCCTTTGTTGAATAAATCCATTAGTTTTACATACAAAACATATTTTGATAAACTTTTTTTTAATGCATCCAGCACATTTAAGGTAGTTTTATTTAACTAATTTTTTTTTAAATGCTGGTTTTGCATGTTTTTAATAGAATTCTAATTTCCATCCAAATAGAGCTTGAAACAAAACACAAGTAAAAAATAATAATCTAGTACATAAGAAACATATCAGTCACCATTTTCGATTCATCTGAATAAATGTATTTAAGCAATTATATATCTTAAATATACATGCGTACAGATACAGTGCACTTCCCAGATTAGCAAAAAGTAGTACTAAATTTAGTGTAAAGACTATTGTTAGTTGCAAATCAACATGTTTTAATGGTTACCAACTCATGAGAATCCACTTTTCTTTAGGAAAATAACTACAAAGTACCAATGAAAAACAAGATTTAAATCAATCTTGTACAATCTATGATTCATTATGGAAGCAACTGTTGATCCAAGAGAAGCAAGATGAGTCCTGTGGTCAGTTGCGGATGGAAGTTGGAGTTGGTGCTCTTGGGAGCTGTGGTTACTTAGATGTCTAAGTGAAGCACAGGGTCTGAGATGACCCCCCTCCCCAAAGGAGTGACCAATCCAACAATCTGAGGGCGATTATTTTGATGGCGAGGATTGTAACAGAGGAGGTGAGTTTGCAAAGCACTTTCCCCTTCCTCCAGTATCATTTCCACCAAGTACCAATAGGCAATTTCTAAACTATTCCTTTTATGTCTTATTATTGTTCGAGCCACCAGCAGGAAAGCTACCTCTTTTAAAGGGGTGAAGTAATTTGCCTTTTTCACCACTGGTTGTGTAAAACAGTAGGAGAACACCAAGCAAAGCTACTGCCCGTTATCCACTCACATAGTAAGGCAGTTCTACTGTAAACCGCACTCTGCAGTGACTGAAAGCACCCATCAATGATACCGAAAGCTCAAAGAGACAATAATGAACATTACTGTAGTTAGTTATTGTTTGGTCCACTTACAGCCCTATTTTATAATGCTACTGCCAGCAGAGCTATTTTATGTGATGTCTTTTTCATGCAGCAACTTTTTTATATATCAAAGCAAAAGCCAATACTAGGCAGTTTCTCCTGCAGCCTGTTTGATAATAAAAGTTAACACTGAACCCTGGCTGTTATCAATCTTCATAAATGTGTCCATGATATGGCAAGCCCGTTCCACATTACAATGAGCCTGCCACTAATGCATGCACAGGAATGACCCAGTGGCTTAATGGCTTGAAAAAGGGACCAATTTACTGGGGAAAGAAGTTTCAGACAAAATTTGTTTTCCCTTTTCTCAAGTATATATGATAAAAAGATTTCACTTTACCTTTGGTCTATCCCTGTCTTGCTTGAGAAATGGTTATAATCTACTTTAATACTAATTCACAAACATACGAGACCCCAGGGAAACTGCATGTAGTATTCAGGCATTTCTAATAAGAGGAATTTGTTATGAGTATTTAATTAGCTTCTTTTGGTAGATAGCTACATGACTGAGGATGTTTTGTCTCTAAGTACAAGAAACAAACTTTGACAGAGATGACTCACTTTTGAAAGTGCACACAGCCTATTAAGTAACTCTCAATGGCTATGTGGGGCAAGAGCCTCATTTATATGTAAGTAATATTCGGGAAGTAGTTGGAAACTACACTAATAGGCCAAGCTGTTACTCGAGGTTATTGAGCAAAAAAAAGTGTGTGTGTGTTGGGGGGGGGGGGGGGGGGGCGAGGCTTGTGTGGTCTTGACAGCTTCTGTATTTTAAATTCCATATGGTCTAAGGATAAGTAATAATCTTACTTGACTAAATGCTCTATGGTTTGTATGGTCCTGGATACATTAAAGACGGCCTCTCTCCTTGCGCTATACAGTGGCTGTTGATATCAGCTATGGCAGTCACGTTAAGAGCCTAAAAACTGTTCATAGATTCTAAGGCCAGAAGGAGCCAAACTATGATCATCTAGTCTCACCTGCACAACATAGGCCATAGGACTTCCCTGAAATAATTCCTGTTTAAAAAGGTGGAGCCTGGTAATGGACCTTTACAGTGATGAGTCCTCAGGTGTGGAACTCACTTCCCCTGACTTTTCCATCAGAGCCTTATTTGTGGACCAAACAGATGCCACTTGCAAAGACTTTTTACATGGGGGAAAATGTGAGGGGTGAGATTTTTTTGCTTGAGGAAAGAAGAACTACAGAGCTGGAATCTTATTGGCATTGACTCAATCTGTAAATAATTGTTTATTGTTTTCAAAATATTTGCTGATTACCGCATTTATATGAAGAGTAATAAATATACTAAATACATCTATTATACTGCATCAGGAACAATCTTATGGGGGGAATGGGAAGGAGGGAGGATACATACACTGAAGCAAAGGAAGTACATTTCACTGTTCAATGTGAGTGCAGAAAGACCCATAGCAAAACAGTGTGGACAAGGGGCAATCTACCTCACACAGTTGCATCAATGCACTTCAAACCGGACCTGCAACACCTCATAATCCTGGACTTTCTTTCCGTAGCGTATGCTATACAATGCAGCACTTTCTAAAGTATATTGTCCATCTTGATACATCCTTGACAAAACAGTCCATCTCTACAAGGTTAATGGCCAGGGACACAGCACTCAAGTGGTCTCCTTAAAGATGCACACGTTAAACTCCACTTCAGTTCAATAATTTTCTTTGGGTTGTAAACCTTGGATTAGTATATATTTTGACTCTGTATTGCAGTAAGAGGGATGGAGAGGAAGAGAAGCATGTGAGAAGGTGAAGGAGCTTACACATTTTTACACTGAAAGCTTTCTAGTTTCAGCTACAGATACTTCCCAGGACACATAGAATTTGTCCTTAAAAATATACTGAGAGTTTAACTGCTCCAGAAACAGGTATGGGTCAAATTTCGGTCACACAACAATTTTCAGCACTTTTCTCTCTTCAGTGCTGGAAGCTGGGGTTCTGTTGTTAATATTTCCAGTCAACTATCACTAACTATATTTGAATGGTCACCATTGTTAATGTCAGAATTCAATTTATTACAACTCAAACAAAACTACTGAGGAAATTTCTGCTGAAAAATTAATGAGATGGTATTTGTGTCTTCAGAAATTAGGCATGTATTTTAAAAACAGCAAATACTGTGGCTAGATTTAAAAATGGGTTAGGACATTTTATGACCAACAGCAGCATTTGTGATTACACGTTAAAATAAGAGTTGTCGAAACACACACTTCAGGGCTGCAGCAGTAATCACTAGATGAGTCAGAATGGATGTGAACACCAACAGCATGGCACATGGAGATAACTAGAAATAATGGGATAAAATGAAAGGGAAAATACAGACTGAACACCAGGAAAAACTTCCTGACAGCAACATGCATTAAGCTGTTAAATATTCTCCTGAGACATATGAATAAAGCTGAGGAGTTTTATAAAAGAGAGGTGACTTATCTTGGGTAAATGGAGTTCTTCAAGATGTGTGATCCCTATCTGTATTCTGTGTGGGTACGCATGCACTCCACACACCTGAGACTAAGATTCTTGCTAGTAGTGGCCATTGGTCCATGCTTGCACACTTTCTCTCCTCGAGCTCCAAGCAGAGGGCATAGGAGGCAGTGTGAACCGATTGCCTCTCCCATTCTTTCTCTACTGTGAAACCAAGTGTGATCTGAAGCAGAGGGGCAGGAGGGCAGGTAGTGGAATACAGAGAGAGACCACACATCTCACAGAACTCTGATTATGGGAGGTAGGTAACCTCTCTTTCTTCTTCAAGTGCTGATCCCCATGTGTATTCCACTGAAGGTGACCGACAAGCAATTCTCCTGAAGGAGGTGGATGCAAGGACCCTTACGGTACTGAGGATTGAAAGATCGCAGACCCAAGGAATGCATCAGCTGAGAAAGTGTGCACCAGGGCATAGTGCCTTGTGAAGGAATGAATGGAACTCCATGTGGCTGCTTTGCATATGTCCACAAGAGGTATTCCCCCAAGCGCAGCTACTTAGGCAGCCTTTGCTCTGGTGAGGAGGCCCTCACTCCGTGTGGCAGAAGAGTCTCAGACAGCTGGCAAAAGAGGAAGATACAACCCGAAATCCAACTAGACAGTCGGTGACGAGATTACTTGCTCTCTCATGCATTCTGCAAGGGCACGAAAGAGTCTGCGTGACTGGCTAAAGGATTTTGTTCCTTGAAGACAGAGTGCCAATGCTCGATGCACATCCAAGGAATGGAATCTCTGTTCCTCCTGGGGCTTCCAAAAAAAAAAAAAAAAACAGGTACATGTATGGACTGATTTTTGTGGAAATCGGAGACTACTTTGGGGACAATTTTAGGGTGGAATCATAAGGAAACCTTATCATGGAATACTGTATAAAGTGGGTTGGCGATTAGGCCCTCAATTCAACGATGGCTAACGGGAAGGTAACTTTCATAACTAAATGGGATAACAAGCATGTTGCTAGTGGTTCAAAAGGTGGTTTAGTTAGTGTCAAAAGGACCAAGTTAAGGTCCAAAGCTGTAGCATCCATTACTGAATGTGTGAAGATGAAAACAATTGTTAATCAGAGAGTGGCAGACACGGATTGCTGCTACATGACCCCGAAGTGAGCTAAGGGAAAGATCAAAGGATTTCAAGATAAGTAGATGGTCTAAGCTGGTAAGGACAGCTGAAGAAGAATGGGGAACCAAAATTGTTGTGGCCACCTGGGAGTGATGAGAATGATCACCGCTGTGTCCTGCTGGATCTTTCTGAGAACCCAAGTTAAGAGTAGGATGGGAGGAAAGACTTCCTGACCATGAGATTATGAGGGCATCTCCACTGGAGTTCTCGCCCTGTGCTTCCTGAAGAAGTTTATTGTTCACTTCTTGTTATTCCAAATAGGTCCAGAGATGGGGGTCCTCACTGTTGGAATATGTCGCTCACCACCGAGCTGTGAATCTCCCATTCATTATCTGTTGAGAAGTGACAGCTGAGATAGTGTGGCTCCCAGGGAAGAGTACTGCTGATAGTGCAGGGGTGGACAAACTACGGCCCGCGGGCCCTTCCTGTCCGGCCCCTGAGCTCCTGGCTGGGGAGGCTAGGCCCCCCTGCTGGCCCCCTCCCCCACAGTCTCAGTGCGCCGCGCCGCCAGTGCTCTGGCCAGCTGCTCCTGGGCAGTGCGGCTGGCTCTGGCAGGGCCTGAGCTCCTGCTGCTCTGAGCGGCATGGTAAGGGGGCAGGGCTGCGTGCTCCTGCAGGGCAGGATGTCTAGCTCCGGCAGGCCGCGCAGTTGCCGGATACACTGCTTTGAGCGACATGGTAAGGGGGCCGGGGGTGGGGGGGCGGACAGGGGGCAGTTGGATGGGGTGGAGGTTCTCGGGGGAGAGGGGAACGGGGGGGGGGTGTGGATAGGTGTGGGAGTCCAGGGGGTCTGTCGGGGGGGTGGGGGTGGATAGGGGTCGGGGCAGTCAGGGGACAGGGAGCAGGGGGGATTGGGTAGGGGGTGGGGTCCTGGGGGGGGGCAGTTAGGGTGGGGGGTGTTGGGAGGGGGCGGTCACGGGACAAGGAGCAGGGGGGCTTAGATGGGGGTGGGGTCCCAGGGGGGATGGTTTGGGTGGTGGTGGGGGTCTGTGGAGGGGGCGGTCAGAGATAAGGAGCAGGGGGTTTGGATGGGTTGGGGGTTCTGAGGGGGGAAGCCAGGGGGCAGGAAGTGGGTGGGGTCAGATAGGGGGCGGGGCCAGGCTGTTTGGGGAGGCACAGCCTTCTGTACCCGGCCTGCCATACAATTTTGCAACCCCGATGTGGCCCTCGGGTCAAAAAGTTTGCCCACGCCTGTGATAGTGTAAGACGATGACACATATGCCAATTTCACAGCTGGACTGCCTCTACGCAAGGGGATGTAGATCTTGCTCCCCCAGCTTGCTGATATAGAATAAAGTTGTAATATGGTCCATCACCTGGACACAATGGCAGTGCATAAATGGTAGGAATCTTTTGCAGACCTCCTGAACTGCTCTCAATTCCAGAAGATTTATTTGCATTCTTGATACATAAGAGGTCCATGTACCTGGGCTTGTGCATTTGTCTAGATGCACTCCCTGAACTAACAGAGAAGCATCCATGATTGAGGTCTTCTGAGGAGGTGGGGGAGCAAGGGGAACTCCCACGCACACACCTGTTCTTTGTCTTGCACCAAACTAGAGAGTCCCATACCCTATGAGGATTTGTAACTAACTTGTCCACACTCTACTTGCTTGGTGCACAAACTGTGCAAAGCCAGGCTTGCAGGCATTAGACGCCATGTGATACAGGAGGATGAGGTACGTCCGAAGAGATGTTTGTGGTCTCTGTCTGAGCTGATTGATCACAATATTCATGGACTGGAACCTCCTCCATAGGAAGGTAAGCTCTGTCTCATAGTCTGTATTGGAGCAAAGGTGGACTTTTCTATATTTATGTAGATTTGTAGTGCTATTAAGACAGTAAGGATGAAGTTGATGACATTACTTCCCAGCGAGACCTGTCGGTCAGAAGCCAATCCAGGTATGGAAAGACTACTGAATTGAGACAAGATTATTGATGCTAGAGTGACCATTCTGAATCTTAACTTCTGCATAAAGATATTTAGGTGGTGGTCTAAGATGGGTCTCCATCCTCTGTTTTCTTGGGGAAACATTTGGAATGGAATCCTTTTCCCCAGTGCTGAGGTGATACATGCTCTATGACCCCTTGTTGAAGTAGTATTCTTTTGTGAAAGTGGTCCCTGAAAAGGGATGGGGAAGGGAGTTTGTGGACCGGGAGGGGATAAGAATTCTATGGTGCATCCAAAATGAATGACACCAAGGACTCCTTACTTTGTTATAATTGTTTACAATGAAAGGAAAAAGTGGGCTAGCCAGGCACCAAATCAAATTTTGGAGGAGGGAGAACATGGCCTTCGGGTCAGTTCACAGCTCTGGGAAGTCCTATCAAAAGTACTTCTTGCCTGGTGGTTGAGGATGGAAAGAGGACTATTCTGCTTGTACCTTTGTACTCTGTCTCTTTCAAGGTGTTTCATATCCTCTTTGATGGAAGAATGGCTGAGCTTGTGGTCTAGGTTTATATGGTTGCTTGCTGTATTTTTTCCCTGGCAGCTGTGTGTAAATAGCCAGAGACTTGAGGGTTGCCCATGAGTCTTAACGAGTGTAAGGACTTGTCAGTCTTTTTGCTGAATAAGTTGTCCCCTTCAAAAGGTAGGTCCTCCACAGTGGCCTGTTCTTCTCTGGGGAACCCTGGGGAGTGAAGCCAGGATTCCCACAGCATCACAATAGCAGTTGCCATTGATGGTGATGCCGAAGGAGGAAGATGATATATCCAACAGAACTGCAGTTGTTGTTCTTCTTCCATGGGTTCCAGAAGGAACTCAGGCTGGTCTCTGGGAGGAGAGGAATAATGTCTCCCTACAGGACCATACTAACTCTGTGTAATGTATATACAGTTTCCATGGTCCCCAATATGGCCAATGGAAAGGGTCCATCATGGGCTGTGGTGGTCCCCAGAGTACCGATGGTCAAAGGGAGGTTATACTGCTCTACAGTGTGGTGGAGGAACCCAGGAGGTTCTAGATCTTGCATCTGGCCTAATCTCCCTGAGTGGTAGCTATGATGGTCTTTCCTTAATGCTGGAAGTTTCTGACGATAACCTAGGGTCCAATTCTAACGATGGTGCCCTTGGTACCATCGATATCTTGCTGGTAGATGATAGTGGCAAAGAGTGTCTCTCTTCATAGTAATCCTGCACCAATGGCATCAACATTTCTCTGGTGAGGAACAGTTCTGAAAGGAAGGGAGAGAATGGATCAGACTGGACCATAGCCTCAGTTGCAATATACTTCTCCCCAGGTAGGAGGAGTGAAGGCTTTTGTCTCCCCATGCCAACAGAGCTGGTACAGGAAGTCCATTGGAAATTTTATCTTCTGAGTGCAAGTGTGACTATCATTGGTGCTCACTTTTTGAGCGATTTCTTTGCTGGTTCTGCTGGTAGCGGAAGTCTGGGCTTGCGGTGCTTTTTATTGCTTGATACTGCTGGTGAGGTGATAGCTGCTGGTACCGACACCAATGTGACCTTAGTCTTCCAAGCCCAAGAGTCATGCCCTGGGTCTTTGGGTTTAGCATATTATGATTCAGTTGACCTAGAGTTAATCTTTTTAGAAGAGGATTTGGAGGGGGATTTCATCTCTAGAATGCAGTCAGTGCCTCTCTTGAGTAGAAGTGATGGTACTAGAGGGCGCGCTTCTTGATACCTCTGCCCCATACACAGAGGTCAGACTGGGATCTCATCACTTGTTCCACAAGGTGTTCTCTGTGTCTCAACTCTTATGCCTGATGGGTCCAGCATGTGAAGGAGCAGGAAATTATGGACTTGCCAGAAATGTGGGCCTCTCCCAAGCAGTACAAGCACATCTGGTGGTTGCTACTGACCGGGAAGGGTCTTGGGCAGAAGACGCAGTCCTTGAATCCTGGTATTTTGGGCACAGCTCCAAGTCCATGTCAGGGAAAAGGAAGGGGAGGGACACCAAAAGAAGAAAAAATGGACTCTCAGTCCCTAACTTACTGTACTAAAAGGACTAAACCAATCTAGTAAGAAATATTTTTTAAACTGTTTGCAGTTAAGTCGAAGGAAGAGTTCTGAGGACACTGGAGTGTTCTGTCTCAGACCACGTGGCGGTAAGAAGGAACTGGAGAGGCTGTCAGGCTGCATTGTCTCTTATACACTCAATTTTGAGCACAAGGAAAGAAAGCACACAGGTGCGGACCAATGGACACTACTAGCAGGCATCTTCCAGTTTCTGGTACACAGAGAGCATGTGTATCCTCAGTGGAATAGAAACAGGGACCAGCTAGTGAAGAACAAAAATAAAACAGTAGTAACAGTACTATGGGGAACAAGATGGGCTGGAGAAGCTAATTGTTCTTTTCCACATCTATTATAGTTGCCCCCTTCCTCCAAAAAATATGATAAGGTGCAGTTGGATTTATATATTAAGAAGGGTTCATTTCTTTTGAAGCATTAGATATAGATCTTTGCCAGAAATAGGATTTTGGACTTGACGGACCTAGACCTAATCTGCTATAGCAAAGCAAATGTAATACTCCGTGTGCGTGAATGCATGCCTGAATGCACTCATGCACGAACTCAGTAGGACTGAGTAGCCGGGGTCTGGCAACCTGGAATGTACTGATCACTGACTGGTAAAACTAAATTTAAGAGGATGTCTACAATTGAAGCTCACTGTCAAATTCAAGATGGAAAGAATAAGACATGTTAAGAGAGATAACTCATGGGGAATATTTTTTTAAATGATAACATTCAGAACTGGTTACACTGCCTTGGATTTATTACATGTTTTTGAGCAAGTTTTTTGGATCTAATCATAAGGGAATAAATATGGTGTGCCTGACTTTGTAAAAAAAAAAAATGTTTAAGTTTACATCAGATTAGTGGTGCTGTCATGCTGCTCCCCTGCTCAAAGCAGTGTGGGCAGCATAGCACACCGGCAATATTCAGTTCCAACAGAGAAGACATAACCAAAAGAAGAAGTGATGTGTGGGACAGGGAAACAACACAGTACTGCATGTTCTGTATCACACTGCATGTTAGGAACATAGGAACTGCCATACCAGATCAAACTCTAGTTTCATCTAGTTCAGTAGCCACAGCAACCAGTACCAAATGCTTCAGAGAAAATAACAGTCAGATATGGAGTAATCTGCAGTAGGCAGATATGGAGTAATTTCCCGCCCCCCCCGCCCCGCCCGCCCATGTTAGGACTCATTTTCATCTGTAAAAGTTAGAGATTGCCTTAAGCCTGGAAGCACAAGATTTAATATCCCTTTCAAAATTTTGTAATAATGACAACTCTGGATAGAGAGGGAGAACAGAAGTTTGCTATCTGCTTTCTCTAGAGCATTCATTATTTTATGTACTTTTATCATGTCCCCTCTTATTTGTCTCATTTCTAAGGTAAACAATCCCAGTTTTCTCACTCTCTCTTCAGCTGATGAATAGGAAAGGATGAAAGGCAACAAATGTTAATGGACAGCATTAGTATGCTGTATACTAAGAAGGAACAAAGACAGCTAGAATAACTCACACGAACCAGCAACAAGAAGCAGCAGACCATAAGGTTCAGGGACTATTCTAATGACATACCTTGAAATGGAACACAATCACAGCACTAGGTTTACTTTTGAGAGAAGGTGAGCTAGTGATTTGAACAAGAAATGGGACCCACCAACACCTGAACTCTAGTCGCAAGTCTGATACAGACCCCCTCTGTGGTCTCAGGCAAGTCACTCAACCCCTAGTGCATCCATTTTCTTTACCCAATAATGCATTTGTTTTCTCATCTATAAAATAGGGGAGAGTTGCACTTACTTACATCACAGGTGTGTGGGCACTATTATTTGTATTACAGAAGTGCCCAGAGACCCAAACTAGAATCGGGGTTCCCTTATGCTGGGTACTGTTTGTTAAGCATCTTTAACATAAGGAGTACAATATAAATTCAAAGTATTATTATCAGGGCTTCGCATATTTCATAGAATCATAGAACCCTAGGGTTAGAAGGGACCGCAATGGTTATCTAGTCTAAGCCCCTGCCAAGATGCAGGATTTGTTGTGTCTAAACCATCCAAGTCAGATGGCCATCCAACCTCCTTTTGAAAACTTCCTATGAAGGAGCTTCCCTGACCTCCGTAGGCAGTCTGTTCCACTGTCCTACAGTTCTCACAATTAGGAAAATTTTCCCTGATATATTATTTAAATCTGCTATGCTTAGTTTGAACTCACTGCCTTTTGTCCTGCCCTATGTGGCAAAGAGAACAACTTTTCTCCATCTTTTTTATGGCAGCCTTTAAAGTATTTGAAGATTGCAATCATGTCCCCCCCACTTAATCTTCTCATTTTCCAAACTAAACATACCGAGTTCCTTCAGCCTTTGCTCATCTGGCTTGCATTCCATCCCTTTAATCCTCTTTCTTGCTTGCCTCTGGATCCTCCCCAGATTTTCTACATCCTTTCTATACATTGGTGACCAAAACTGGACACAGTACTCCAGCTGAGGCCTTACCATCGCCAAGTACAGCAGTATTATCACCTTCCGTGACTTACATGCTATGTCTTTGTTAATGCAACCTAAAATTGCATTTGCTTTTTTTGAAATAGCATCGCATTGACAACTGTTGTTAAGGTTGTGATCCACCACAACTCCCAGATCCTTCTGAGCAGTGCTGCTGCCAAGCCAGTCACCCCCCATTCTGTATTTGAACATTTGGTTTTTCCTCCCTAAGCGTAGCACCTTACATTTGTCTTTGTTGAATTTCATTTTGTAGTCTATAGCCCAGATGATCCCTTTGAATTTTTGCTTTATCTTCCAAAGCTTTGTGGTATCTGCAAATCTGAGCCGTGTGCTCTCTATTCCTACATCCAGGTCATTAATAAAGATGTTAAATATATCACTGAACCCAAAACAGATCCCTGTGTAACCCCACTTAAGACCCCCCTCCAATCTTACATCATTCCATTAATAGCTACTCTTTGTTTGCAGTTGTTTAATCAATTATGTATCCACTTAATGGTAGTTCTGCTGAGCCTGCATTTCTCCAGTTTACTGTGTCAAAAGCCTTGCTAAAGTCCAGGTATATAATGTACACTGCATTCCCCCTATCCACCAAACCAGCTACCCTGTCACAGGAGGAAATCAAGCTGGTTTAGCATGATTTGTTCTTAGTAAAACCATCTGGCTGCTAGTGATCCTCCAGGTATTCGCAAACTGAATTTTTTTAATATTTTGCTCTTGAAGCTTCCCAGGGATCAAAGTCAGGCTGACTGGTCTATAGTTCCCCGGCCCCTCCTTTCCCGCCCTTTTAAAAACAGGCACAACATTAGCCCTCCTCCAGTCTTCCAGCACCTCTACTGTCATCCATGGGTTTGTAAATATTATCGCCAGCGATTCTATGTAAGGTTCCATTATTCACCTCTTCCCAACTGCTTGTTGAAGAATTTTGTTGCATTTAACCAATGAACAAGTGAACTGAGTGTTCACTGACAATGCTGTCTTCCTGAGTCTGCAGACAGAATGGAATAACAGCTCAGATGTGAATTTCCCTGTTCATTTCAATGGGTTGTTAAAACTGAAACCTAAAGATGACAATCCCAGACTACCTCCCCACACCTCCACAGGTGCCAACAGCCCCAATAGTTCCCAAGCTAGTTGCTAACCCCTCCAGCTTCACACCCGCTACCTACAAGGCAGTTGTGTTGTCAATACGAACATCTGCAACATACTTAAAAATGAAAATGTGGGGACAACATTAACTTGAATTTAGTTTCAAAATTAATAACACCAGGACTACAGTTTTGGTTGTATTATACATTTTCCTAATTAAACATTAAATGAAGCTGCCACAGAATTTTCAGTCTGCTGCCCCTGGGTGTCACAGAATACAGGGATCTTGCTGAAGAATCTAGGGCTACATTGCTGAAGAGCATACAGCACTTTGATTATTAACTAAGGTCCATCAGTGGGTTCTTATGGCACTTTGAATTCCAGAGTCCATTCAGTTTCAGTATGGACACACAGAAAGGTGTACTGCACTTAAAAATGAAACTATGCTCAGAAAAATAGCCGCAAAAAATGACACTGTTCCCCTCCCCCTGGGTAACTTCGAATCACATCAGCTTCCTATAGTGAAAAAACAATTCCTCACTCCAATTAATCTACAGAACTCACACAGCTAAGGGAGATTCTATTTTGAGCTAGATTCTATTTTGCTTCATGCATCATCAACGTAACTACCAGATGCTAAATTCTACCTAGTGAATCTTTATGACTGGTAATGATGGAACAGGCAGAAAGAACTCAGCTTGATTTGCAGGTCACATGTGGAACTTGTAATGCTGGTAATTAAAAAACAAACAAACCCCAAACAAAATTCCCCCTACCAAAACAAGAAAATCTAAACTTTTGACTTATGAACTAGTCCAATTTGAACTAGAAGCCAGTGAGGGAACCTAAATACCACATGGATCCTCACAATACGATGTTTTACAAAATCCATTTTCTGAATATAACAGCACTTTGCAATAATGCGTGTATTTGGTGTTAACAGTTTCCAAACTGTTTAATGCACACTTCTGTTTGACAACGGTGATTGTACTTTGCTGGATTCTATACAGAGTGACTGCAGTCTATTTTCTTCACTCATTTTGCAGCTCAAGTATTAGATCAACACTACTGCAAAAAAAGAAAAGAACTGGTTAATTACGACTAGCAGCAAATGAGCTATAATGGAGGTGTTATGAATGTAAATCAGTGATGCCTGATGCAGCAACAGCAGCATCTGTGCATGCAGCTTGCAAAGTAATGAGATTGTGATGATGTACTGGCATCCTGCTTTGATCACTTCATCTTGTTCAAGAGCTCTGCTGGGAAAACAAAGGTTAGTGGACTGACCTCCCTTCCTGCAGCTTGCACATGCACAAATAATATTAGCAATTGATCAAGGACTGATTTCTTTCCAACCCCTTTTCAGAACGGATGGTTTCATAGTTGGAGGCCATGGGTAAACAGATAGCACAAACTCCTACAATATGAAGTGTCATGTTCTAACATGTTGAGGTAATTGGTAATTCATTCTTCACCCTGTAACCAGAAACAGGTGTATGCTACTTTAAAAAAACATACCATCAACTGTGCAAAATGTGTTCCCTCTCATGCAAACAGGTTTGCTGGTACGTGCTCAACTGCGGGGGCAGTGAGATTTGTAGGCTTTCAATCTACAGATGGCTCAGATACAATAAAAAAAGTATTTGTAAACCTTAGCAACACAAGATTAAAGAAACAGAAAAATGCATCAAAAAAACCTGCATTTTTAGCCTCCCTTTGTTTTAATACTATAATTGAGAAAGAATTGACTTGTGTTTATGTTAATTCCCAACAAAGCATGTTTAACACATTTAAACAAGCGGCTTTAGTCCTTGAAAGGGATTGTGAAGCCAGATGTATCACTGCAGAGTTTACTTGCCAGCTACACTAAGAACCAGCATCTCGCATTGGTTGTGGGTCGCTCATGAAACTGCAGCCAGCAGCAAGAACTGCCCTTAATGAGCACATCAATCAATTTTCAGGGGACCTGGTTGATTAGCATTACACAAAAATAAGTAACATGCCAATTTAACTGTTGGCCACTGAAGCGTGAAGGAAGAGTTTCACTCACTTGATTTCATAAGGAAGTCTATAAAATTACTTAACGTGTCCATGTGAGGAGATATGGGAGGCTGGCGGCATTTTAACACAAGTGTGTGTCCATCCACGTTAACATGTGATGATGGGAAAAGATACAAGTTGCACTAGTACATTATCTAAATAGATGTCTTTTTCCTACGCTCATTTTGAAGGGTTATTCCATCAAATTACCTTCCAGAAAAATCTGTATTTTTCCTATTTTAATTAAATCATAAGTTAATGTCAACAAAAAGAAGTTTCTAACTACTGACTTGTTCACGTTCTAAAGAAAAGCTTTTTTAAAATCTCACATGCGAATGCCAAGCTAAGTGAAAAATTGGTGATTACTTGAGGGGAGCATCTTTAATTTACCTAAGGTTTATACAATGGGAAGGAGAAAAAGACATACAAGACATGGCTTAGTTCTCTTAATGAATAGATTTATTATAGTACTGGTTTAAAAAAATGAATAAATAGGTCAGCAGACCTACCATAAACCCACTGAAACCTTATTTGCTGGCTTACAGACATAGTTCTCAACACTCAAGTTATATTTGTTGCGCATCTCAACAAAATACTTAACATTTTCATGCAAACTAACATGATTTTCTGTGCTTAAATTACAGCACATGAAGAAAATACATAGATACTTCTCTAAAATCCTCCACTTCCACTTCATTCAGAATGAATCTACTCCTACCTAAAATGTACATAATTAATATTTCATACAGCTTTGCTGGGTATTCCACATTCCTAATGGATTGTATTGATCAAAGCAAGAAAGTTAAATGTCTATACTGCTGTAGAAAAAACTAAAATGGTCATATATGAAGTGATCATTGTTTCACAGGTTTAATATGTTGAGTTGAGCTTCTGCAAAGCAGAGGCAACAAATAATGTTCAGGACTGAGACATGTTGAAACTCTGTTCAAATTGTGTCCCTATAGATATCATACACAGACTACATAATACCACTTAATATTGGTCAGTATGACAGACCTGAGTTTGTCTCATTGTTTCCTTGTATACCCCCCATCTGTCAGCATTCATCTGCGGTCTCTTGGCTTTTACTTAAATTGCAAGCTCTTTGCAGCAGTGACTGTCTTTTTGTTGTGTGTTTGTACAGTGCCTAGCAAAATGGGATCCAGTCCATGAATAGGGCTCTTAAGCACTACAGTAATGCATACTACAACAGCATTGTGCATTCCCTCTAGCATAACGTGTTATCCAAACAACAAGAGTCCCTCATTCATGATGTGGAGGTTGTGCTATAAATCGTGCCCTGTACCCTAAGGTTCCCACTAAGTTTGAACATGATTTCAGTATGGAATTATTTTCAGAACACTGAAATCCAGAATTTAATTGCAACTTTTACTCCTGAGGGAATGCTGCACCAAAATATTAAAAATTAGGTACCAAAACATTAAAAATTATGCATATTTTATTTGTCAAAGTAACATAATATAATCAGACCATTTTCAAACATTTTGATAATTTATTTCAAAATACTTGTCAGCAAGTATGTCTGTAACAATACAGACAACAAAAAAAGATTCAGGAACTGTTTTCTGACAAATAGATTCCTTAATGGGCATATTAGCACGTTTATATGTCTCCACAGCGAGGGACAGAGTCCTGCACGTACACACGCCCAGCCCTACCCTGTGATCCAGGTGTGGGTCAGGCAGGCTCAGCCCAGCAGGATCCAAGTGTGTAGGGGCTTATTGTAGGCAATACTGGCATTAGAAAAGGTTCAGAGAAGGGCAACTAAAATGATTAGGGGTCTGGAACGGGTCCCATATGAGGAGAGATTAAAGAGATTAGGACTTTTCATCTTGGAAAAGAGGAGACTAAGGGGGGAAATGATAGAGGTATATAAAATCATGAGTGGCGTGGAGAAAGTGAATAAGGAAAAGTTATTTACTTCTTCCCATAATATAAGAACTAGGGGCCACCAAATCATAGAATCATAGAATCTCAGGGTTGGAAGGGACCTCAGGAGGTCATCTAGTTCAACCCCCAACAAATGAAATTAATGGGCAGCAGGTTTAAAACAAATAAAAGGAAGCTCTTCTTCACACAGTGCACAGTCAACCTGTGGAACTCCTTGCCTGAGGAGGTTGTGAAGGCTAGGACTATAACAGGGTTTAAAAGAGAACTAGATAAATTCATGGAGGTTAAGTCCATTAATGGTTATTAGCCAGGATGGGTAAGGAATGATGTCCCTAGCCTCTGTTGGTCAGAGTGGAGATGGATGGCAGGAGACAGATTGCTTGATCATTACCTGTTAGGTTCACTCACTCCGGGGCACCTGGCATTGGCCACTGTCGGCAGACAGGATACTGGGCTGGATGGACCTTTGGTCTGACCCAGTATGGACATTCCTATGTTCTTATGTAGATCCAGGTGTGGGGTGAGAGGGCTCTGTGTGGAGCAATCTGGGTGTCGGGGGCTCGGTAGGGGGTCTGGGTGTGTGGGGGATCTGGATGCATAGGGGCTCATTGGGGAGTTCTGTGGGGAGGTCCAGGTGAAGGTGGTAGAGACTCAGCAGGGGTGGTCTGGGTGTGGGGGAGATGCGGCTTGGCAGGGGAGTCTAGGTGCAGGGGGCTCAGCAGCAGGGGTTCAGGTACTGGGGAAGTGGGGCTTGGTGAGGTGGGGGTCTGGGTGCAGCTGGTTGGTGGGGGTCCAGGTGCAGGAGGCGTGGCGGGGTTGGTCTGGGTGCAGAGATGGGGGTCCAAATGCTGGGGGTGGGGCTCAGCGGGAGGGGAGAGAGGGTCTAGGTATGTGTGGGTCTGGATGCATGGTGGTTGCCAGCAGATCGAGGGACGTGATCATTCCCCTCTATTCGGCACTGATGAGGCCTCATTTGGAGTACTGTGTCTAGTTTTGGGCCCCACACTACAAGAAGGATGTGGACAAATTGGAAAGAGTCCAGCGGAGGGCAACAAAAATGATTAGGGGGCTGGAGCACATGACTTATGAGGAGAGGCTGAGGGACCTGGGATTGTTTAGCCTGCAGAAGAGAAGAATGAGGGGGGATTTGATAGCTGCTTTCAACTCCCTGAAAGGGGGTTCCAAAGAGGCTGCATCTAGACTGTTCTCAGTGGTAGAAGATGACAGAACAAGGAGTAATGGTCTCAAGTTGCAGAGCGGGAGGTTTAGGTTGGATATTAGGAAAAACTTTTTCACTAGTAGGGTGGTGAAGCACTGGAATGAGTTACCTAGGGAGGTTGTGGAATCTGCTTCCTTTGAGGTTTTTAAGGTCAGGCTTGACAAAGCCCTGGCTGGGATGATTTAGTTGGGGTTGGTCCTGCTTTGAGCAGGGGGTTGGACTAGATGACCTCCTGAGGTCCCTTCCAACCCTGAGATTCTATGATTCTGGGGGGGGGGGAGCTGCTCATACAGTGTCCTCTCCCCCCATGGCTGGGGAGCGATAGAGGTAGGAAGTGGGGAGTGGTGGGGGTGTGGACCTTCTTGCAACTGAGGGAGGTTCCTGGGGATCGGTCTGACCTGGCCCTGGGAGCAGCCCATGCAGGGGAAGAGGAAGTCCAGTCCCCACCCAGCCCAGCTGGGACTAGCAGCTGGAGCCCAGCTCAGGGTAGGAGCTGTGGTGGTGCCCCCAGCCCTGCCCCTTCCTGGCTCTGGGAGCATCGTGATAGTGAGTGAGATGTACAGAGAGCCTAGCCCTGCTTCCCGACACAGTGATTTACATCTTCCCAGCTGCTTCCGATGCCCGAACCAGAAATGTGTTCCCCGCGCCCCCCCCCACCCCCCGCGCTTAGGAGGGGTGCATGAATAATTTTTTCTGCAGAGAAAGGATAAAATCTGTGGGGGACATTAATTCTGCGCTTGCGCAGTGACGCAGAATTCTCTCAGGAGTAAACTTTGCCACTGACTTGTTGAGTAACCTGGGGTGAGTCCAACCTCTGTGCCTCAGTGTTGTAAAGTAAATGTCATGTAAAAGTAATGTAAAATGTGCATGCTGCAATTTACCCTTGGACGTATTGTGAGGATTACTTAATATCTGCATGGCACTTACAGACGTGGGGTTTTAAGAATAGTATTGTCTAATATTTTACCAGGAGCAAGTAAAAATTAAATGATTGAATGCTGATACAGCACTAACAAGTTCTGTGCTAGCTTATAAGAGGAAGAAGCTAGTTACCTCAATTTTTTTTTAGATTCCAATGACCTCTGCCAAGCAGGGCTTCCAAAGAAGTCAGTGGGAGTTCAGCTCAGTGAAGGGCTGCTGAGTCTGGCCCACTGTTTCCAAATATGTTTCATTTTTCAGTTATTCACAGACAGTATGTTGTATTTTTGCAGGGACTCAGTAAATACTACATATTATTTTAAAAGTGAATTAATGCTCATGAAAGGTGAAAGCACTGAAGACTGAAGCTATTCATCCAAAAATGTCTATAAACACAGGCAACAGCGCAAGCTATCTAGGTACTTAGATGAGCTCCCCATCTATGGAGTCTACAAGTTCATCAAAAAGACTACTGAATTCATCTTCATAAAACCCTTGCAAACCCCATTTTACAGATGGGGATGCTGAGGCACAGGATGATTAAGTGACTCACTCAAGATCACACCGGTGCTAGAGCAGGGAACTAAACCCAGATCTCTTCAGACCTTGTCCAGTGCTTCAACCACAAGACCATCCTTTCTCTCTGCACTGCACTTTTAAAGTACAGAAAGTTATCACCATTGCTTTAGGATCACGCAATAATATTTCAAGGTCTGTTTTCTTCCTTGTTCATTTAGACAAAGGAGAAGTTGAACATAACCTCTTCCTAAAAGTTTACTGTAGTACTTTCTTTAGGTGAACAAGTTAAGTAAAGATGATTCAATAAATTGAGCATACCTCCTTCCTGATGTATGTACAATTGACCATAAATGATCAAAAGCAATCTGTGCTCCTAAATTCACCTTCCAGACAGGGACCTGAAAGTGCTTTACAAACATTAATAAATTATACTTCACAGCACACTAGTTACCAATTGGAGCAATACCTCATTACTATCCTCTGCCACATCCTCTGGTTCTCCCATCCAATTCTGGATCCAAATGAAAACCACAGTTCTAATCTTCAAGGCCCTGAACCAGGCCGGCTCCAGGCACCAGCCTATCAAGCACCTGGAGGGGGGCGGCACTCATGTTTTTTTTTTGTTTTGTTTTTATAAAAAAAACAATCTTCGGAGTTGGCATCCCGGGGGAGCGAGGCCGCGGGCATGCCGCCCTCCTCGTCAGCGCCCCAGCTGGGGCAGCGGGCATGCCGCGCTCCCCGCCGGCCGGGGGACCGGGGTCGTGGGGGTGCCGCCCTCCCCGCCGGTGCCCCAGCCGGGGGAGCAGGGAGGCGGACGTGCCGCGCTCCCCGCTGGCGCCCCGGCTAGGGGAGCAGGGCGGTGGACGTGCCTGCGCGCCCCGCCGGCGCCCCGGCCGGGGCAGCAGCGCTGGGGCGGGGGGGTTGTTTTGGCAGGCATTGGGGGTGTGTGTGTTTTTTGTTCGGCGGGGCAGCACTTGGGTTTTTGTTTTGTTTTTTCACTTGGGGCGGCAAAAAAGTTAGGGCCAGCCCTGCCCTGAACAGGCGGATGCTTGGCTATCATATATATCATGTCTCCATCAGAGCTGTGGAAGTTATCTAGGATCAGATGAAATTATCGAGTCCCACATGGAAAGCATATTTAGAGGAAGGTCCTAAACCAGCAACTACAGTGAACTCACTGCGAAAAGAGATCAGAATAAGCTGCGAGGTCTTACTAACAACACTGTGCATTCCCTCTAGCATAATGTTAGATCAATCACAAAAGCCACCTCTTCACAGAGGCAATCGCCACAATTGTAGGGCTCAACAACATACAGGCAGCCTCATAGTGAGAGGAGAAAAACGAACAAAATCCACCAGTAACATCCATCAGTAGGCGAAACTGAGGGGTACATAGAGGCCTCTGTGGCCACATCTACACTACACACCATTGGGGGCAGCATATAGTGTATGTAAAACTACACGCTGCACTGAAAGCAATGCACCCTTTTCCTCTGCCAGAGTCTTTCCCTGAAGCAGGGGAAGGGTTTAGCAGCAGGGAGTTGGTGGAGCCTTTCCCTGCTGCCGGAGTCTTTCCCTACGGCAGGGAAGGGCTCCAGCAATGGAGAGCTGCCCGAGCCTTTCCCCAATGCGGAAGTCGTTCCCTGAGATGAGGAGAGGCTCCACAGTGGGGAGCTGCCCAAGCCTTTCCTTGCCACCTCCCCCATGCAAGTGCCGTTCCCCGCTTGGGGAGTCTTTTCATGAGGCAGGAAAAGGCTCCGGAAGCAGAGGGACACTGTTAAAAATAGCAGCATAGACAGGGAGGCACTGCTTGGGCAAGTAGAGAGAGTGCAAGTGTAGGGAATGGTCTCTCAGACATACCCACCCCTCCTTCAGGTGTGTCTTTACTCTACTTGTCTGAGACACTGCTATTTATATCTGTGCTAGGGGGCTATGAGGTTATGCTCTCTATATGCCACTGAAAAAATTGTGCAGTGTACACATACCTATGGCTAAAGTCTACTTGTGTACCTTAATTCTATACTGGTGTCTAGAAGTCAGAGTGTTTGGCACTATATAAACACAGACAGAAAAACACGGTTATAAAGTAGGAGGCCCAGAATTTGGCTCCCTCAAAGGCATTGGGAGTTTTGGAGCACTGAAGTGACATGCTTCGTTCCTGGAAAGAGGTTTAGCCTTGTTTTGCTCTGCAGCAACACCACCTGGACAGTCCACAACAGCGTGACCTAATCCCCAGAGGGCACCTGGATTTCATCACTGCGTCACAGCTTGCATTTCCTGGCAAAATCCCCCAAGGGCTATGGAACAGTTCTCTCCAAAACAGCAGCAGTACTAGCAAGGTAGTTTTGTGGTGTGGGCAGAAATGGAACCGGTGAGGGGCAATGATACAGTTTGTACAGTGGCTTGCATCCGATGAAGTGGGTATTCACCCACGAAAGCTTATGCTCCAATACCTCTGTTAGTCTATAAGGTGCCACAGGACCCTTTGTCGCTTCTAGAGTTTGTAAAAATGCACTAATGCACAGCTGTTAAAGCTGACATCTACCAAATGAAGTAAAAAAACCACAGAGGTGAAGGGAATAACATTTATTTTAGGTAGAATTTGGCCTCTACAATTATTTTATCCCTAACTGAATAATCAAGATGTTACTTGGCTCTGAAGACCATAGGGGAATAAAATGTCACCACTACAGCTGCCAAATTTCCTGCTACCAGCCTTCAAATTAAAGGAAAAACCCATACAGATGCAAAATTTAATTAGTCAGTAAAAGCCCAAATCCTCACCCAAAGCCCTGCTCATCCTGTAATATTGCATTCTTTTCTTCTTGTGTATACTTCTAATTATGAGGGAGACATCTTCATAATATAATAATTCTGGTTATAATGTAACTGCTGGTAACATAACTCCTACATTAGAAAAGGCAGCATGCTCTAGTAATGTTGTTTAATATAATTTGTGTACTGCAGGAACTGACTGAACCTGATCATTTAGAATTTGATCAATGTGAATTAGTGTCTTAGAGAGATAAACCATTTGATGATTTAGAATTTGATCAATGTGAATCAGGGCCTTAAAGAGATAAAACATTTATCATGCACATTTGGAATATCACACTAATTCATGCAGCACTGAAGTAGATAATAAGCAGGCATCAATAAATAGTGCAGACAAAGTAGAGAGGATCTGTGAGTTCTCTGATACAAGTCTATATAGGGTATTTAGTCTTCTCCCTTTAATGGGTGAATTATCCATAAAGCCCACTGAAGCCACAAATGACAATTTCAAGGACTAAAGGGAGGAAGGTAAGGAAAATGCAAGAAAGATAGGTAGATAGTTATTTCAAACTCTTGAAATACATTTTAGTTTAAAAGTTGAAACAGAATTCTAAGCTATGTGGATGAAACTTCCTAAAATTCGAGACATGTTTAAAATGATTAGTGGAGCAGCTTCGTAGGAATACCACAATTAGTGCTATTAATCTCACACTTTCAACTTGAAATTGCACTGACATGCAGCACGTTGGTTTACACATTTAACAGAATTATAAATTTAGCAGTTCAACCTTATTTAATTCTTCTTTTACAGCCAATTAAACAAGCTCTTTAAACATTATTGCTTGAAACCCTGTCCTCCATCCTCACATTCAATTACACTGACACAAGAAGCGGCTGGTGATACCAAAAGAACATCATCTTTAGGTTTCACTAAATCATTCATAATTTATGTATCAAACCCCACACCAAAGACAGTGTTAAAATAGCATCCGTTTAGTTTAACCCCACAAGAGCATGGAAATTCACAGTTTTAAAGAGAGACTTTTACATGAAGGAAAATGTGAAATATGGGGTAATAAAATCCATTTGCATCTCAAGTGCCCCTCACTATTTTTGCTAATTATGAAACATATCTGAATTTATAAATGTACTTCCAAATACCTTTTCTCCTAGTCTTTTCTGTCTCTATACAGCAATGAACCATATCTGGAACAACTCATTAGGCTACCCCAACAAACTTTGGCATTTTAGCTTATATACACACTACAGCTTAGGTTGGTATAAGTCAGTGGTTCTCAAACTGTGGGTTGGGACCCCAAAATCATTTTAATGGGGTCACCAGGGCTGGCTTAGACTTGCTGGGGCTGAAGCCAAAGCCCGAGCCCCACCACCCGGGGCTTCAGCCCTGGGCATCGGGTCTCAGGTTACAGACCTCCTTGGGCTTCAGCTTTGGTCCACCCCATCCGGGCTTGGCCTCCCCAACCCAGGGGGCTGGGCTCGGGTGGGGTCAGGCTTTGGTCTTCTCTCCTATTGGCTTAGGATGTCTGCATTAGCAGCGTAGCTGCACCACTGTAAGCTCTGCAATGTTGCCATAGCCTTAGATAAAACGGGATTGGGATACAAGCCTCCCCTTTTTTTAACTTTGCAAAAACAAAAAACACCCTTGTATTTGGCCCTCTGTATTTATTATTAGCATGGATTTCAAGGAGACTACTCTCATGCTTAAAATGAAGGATATAATTTTGTCAATTCTGCCCCCCTCACTCCAGACCTTGTGTCCTCCACATCTCCAGTAAAGTGCCCTAACCATCAGCCTATTGGCTACTCTGGGATGAATCAGTCTTTCTAGTTCTTTTGCTAAAATTTTCAAGAGATCTTGGTGTCATCCCAATGAGTAATAGGAAATGTTTTAATGTTCTATGACAAGAAAGCCATTTTTCACCCAGGTCTATTTTTAGGATCTGTTGCCAAAGTGTATTTGAGTACAACTCCCACAAATTGCTGACAAGACGGACTAATTTGCCAAGGTGCACTTGGTCATCTATGGATGACTGTAAACAGGCAACAACTGGCTTCAAAAGTGTTTAAGGGAGACAAGGAAGGTGAGATAATATCTTGTACTGGTCAAAATTACTTCACCCATCTTGTCTCCCTCATATCCTGGGACCAACATGGCTACAACAACACTGCAAACAACAATGGAAGATATAGTCGGAGGGTATGTTTACACTGCAAATAGACACCCACGGTTGGCCCATGCCAGCTGACTAGGGCTCACAGGTCTCAAGCTAAGGGGCTGCTTAATTGTGGTGTAGACTTTCAGGCTTGAGCTTCAGCCCAAGCTCTGGGACCCTCCCACCTCACAAGGTCCTAGAGCCTGTGCTCCAGCCCAGGCCTGAATGTCTACACCATAATTAAACAGCCCCTTAGCCTGAGTCAGCTGGCACAGGTCAGCTGCAGGTTTTTAACAACACTGTAGACATACCCTAAGGGTCTACTTGAAGGCAGACTGATCCACAAATCATAGAATCATAGGACTGGAAGGGACCTCAAGAGGTCATCTAGTCCAGTCCCCTGTACTCATGGCAGGACTAGGTATTATCTAGACCTGACAGGTGTTTGTCTAACCTGCTCTTAAAAATCTCCAATGATGGAGATTCCACAACCTCCCTAGGCAATTTATTCCAGTGTTTAACCACCTTGACAGTTAGGAAGTTTTTCCTAATGTCCAACCTAACCCCCCCTTGCTGCAATTTAAGGGCACTGCTTCTTGTCCTAACCTCAGAGGTTAAGAAGAACAATTCTCCTCCTTGTAACAACCTTTTACGTACTTGAAAACTGTTGCCATGTCCCCTCTCAGTCTACTCTTCTCCAGACTAAACAAACCGAATTTTTTCAATCCTAGATATAACATCAGTTCACCTGTTATGCTTCCTGACTTGCACATGCAGGTCAAACTTCCCTGAAATTATTTTCCTCCAATGGTCATTCATGTCTCCGTTGACAATCAGAAGGAGGAAGTCTCAACAAGTCTGAGGATTTCACAAGCCCATTCCCCATATCCTCTTTGCACAACTATTTGTCTGGTTAAAGGAGGACCGAATGGAACACTTTTCACGGCTGGTTTTTAAATTTCCCAGATGATTTTACATTGTGTGATGTTAGGTATTACTTAGAACCCTGCTGTTTAGGCCAGGTCTGTAAACACCTGGAAGAGCCAGGCAGTACTTGACTGATTTTGGAAACTGTTGGGGGCTGGAACATGGCAGGCCTCCCAACTCTGCAAACGAAGTCACTGGACGTAAGTCACAATAGCTACTACCACCTACCAACTATTCCTTTATTTCATATCTAGTAACATGGATCAGCATTCATGTTGCGCTCCCCATCAGTACACGGCCTGGGCCAGGAAAGCTAATGATCCAGCCAGCGGACCAAATTCGGTAATGAATCCTGATCATGTGCCACTTGAGGCACGTTGCGCATACACTAAGAAAAACATATTTTTTTTAATTAAAGAAAGGAAGGAGGGTGCTAATTAGATGTTTCAAATTCAACGAAGTTGATAAAATTAATTAGCCCCCTAGATGGAGAGGGAGGCAGGGAACAACTGAATGAGCAAGAGCAAACAAACCATCTTCTCACCCCTACTTGCAGTCCCCCCAGATCAAGGTTGAAGCACAGTGTCATTCTGTGGTTCAGTCAATACTTGTTCGATGGTCAGAACTGTTCAGTCCATAAGGCTGCAAGCCTGGTACCTTAACCAGCACTAAATTAACATAACATTAAACTAAAAAGAGATTCCCAAATAATATGTAAGTGAATACACAATGAAATGGCAAACAGATCCAACCACTGAAACATGTAGTAGTTATTTTATATTAAGGGTTTTTAAAGACTTTTATCATTTTATTAAGCTACTATAAAACAGACGTAGTCAGGGTATCAGAGCTCTACATAGGCTTCCACACCTCCACCCAAATATGGCCACAATTCCATAATTTTTGTCTACAGTATCTATTGGTAGATGGTGAGAGTAAAGGGTTGTAAAAGGTTATTTTCAT
The DNA here is from genome assembly GCA_033296515.1 of Macrochelys suwanniensis. Taxonomy (NCBI): domain Eukaryota; kingdom Metazoa; phylum Chordata; order Testudines; family Chelydridae; genus Macrochelys; species Macrochelys suwanniensis. The sequence continues at coordinate 336,673,063 of CM065775.1, forward strand.
ACTCATACAAAAATGATGAATGGCACTTTCCACTTAATGGAAGAATTGGCAGAAACTGAAAGTCCAAAGCTAAGGGTCAGAATCTCTTTGGTCCATCAATTACTGCATCTTCATTTAACCATCCTCAGGTCTAATAATAATTCAACCTGACCTTCGCTATTAAAGGCAAAGTTAAATCACTGATTTAAATACCTTTTTATGCTACACAAGAATGGGATGAATACTACTGAAATGAAGGTTGGACCAAAGTTCTGGTATTACATTAATGAAGATGCATTTTTAAGGAGTACTGTTTTTCAAAGCATTTCTTATATAGAATCAGGCATAAATAAATTAATCTATTACTAACTGTGCTGTCAATTTCTATACAATCATGGTACATAATACAATATGGGCTGGCTACCAGCTTTCATCAAAATTCTTTCATTTCAATAACCAGTCCTGCAAAAATATATTTTATTTGCCACCTTACAAGCACAGACTGCTAGGTCAGATGGAGAAATCTGTGCCTATTTTAATATGAACACAACTTCATCAGATTCACATACTCAAAAGTAACGGGGGAGAAAAAAAGTCTTACTTGAACCTAGCTTCCACTTCTTTGACAGCTTGTTGGTATTGCTCCGTGGTTACTTTGTAGAACTGTGCACTCTGAAAAGAGAAGAGAAAAGTGAAAACTTCATGACCTAACAAATATTTATACAGTGGTGAAAACATTCCTGGCTCTCTCTGGAATGTGTAAAGAACCCAGGTCCCCGCACAGAACATCTTACAGTATAATTCTGCCAAATAAAAGGTGGGATAACCGTTAAAGTACAAGACGAAGAAGGAGGATTATTGGTAAGCAGTTCACTGCAGAGCTAGAATGGAAAGTTTTTGTATCCAGAGAAAATATTCTATATAGAAAATTTTTTCCATGCCTACTTGGGATGACAAGTCAAAATTTCAAAAATGTTTACAAACCAAAAACCCCAAAAGATTTGGTTCGGGTCAAAATGTTTCATTTCAGTTTTGACTTTACTGTAGCTTAAATTTCTAAACAAAATCCTGTTTCAAGTCATAAAACGAATTTTTTATTTAGAAAATGTTGAAACAAAACGTATTGACAGTTTAAACTTCAATTTTTTCATGTTAAAAAATTAGTAGAAACTGAGTCTTTCCCCAAAAAAGTTTCAGTTTCAACAAATCCGCATTTTCTGATGAAAAAGCTTTTAGTCAAAAAATTCTGAACCAGCACTAGTTCTTTGTATAGGAAGGCTGCATGAAAAATTGGTTTTAAGGAAGAATTGGAAGGAGGAGGACGACTGGAACACAAATCAGGAGGCTGTTGCCACTGTTGAGGGATTCATAATTTTTATATGATTGGATAATCCATAAACGGAATCCTTATCTTTGTGTATGTATGTATTTACACTTGTGTACACTCAAACTTTGTGTGGAGGTGATATTCATGTAATAAATTGCCGTTATACTATAAATTAACCACTCATCCTCTGACTGTCCCACTGGCTCTTTGCTCACTAGTTCATCTCTTTCTAATTTATTCTAATATTCCAAATTTTGAGTAACTTTCAACAGCTGCTATTTTATCTTTTTAAAATCAAGCCGCCTTTGTTAGATAGTTTGTCCCTTTCACCAACAGAAGTTGGTCCAGTAAAAGATATTACCTCACCCACCTTATCTCTCTAATATCCTGGGACCCACAAAGCTACAACACTGCAAACAACATATGGTAAGAGACCATTCAAGGTGAAGTGGTCCATTAACACCTCTGCAGTCATAGGTCAAGAAAGGGGGCTTAGTGGGTAACAGATTGTTGTGAAAAGCCATAAATCCAGTGTCTTTATTAAGACCATAATTTAAAGTGTCTAGCAAAGTTATGAATTTAAGATTGTAGGCTCATTTTTTGAAGGTGTTGTGCAGGTTTCCATTGACGACAAGGACTGAGAGGTCAGATAAGGGTGATGACTGTTTAAAAAAAAAGGAAGTGTTTCCCCACAAATGATATGGGGAGGTTGCTGACCTATAACTGTAGGTTCTTTGAGATGTCTGGTCCTTAGCAGTATTCCATCGTGGGTTATGCATGCACACCATGTGCCCAGACCCAGAGAATTTGAATGTAGTGCCTGTTGGCTGGCACACATGCCCTAGTTCACCTTTTGCCTTGGTTCAAGGGGATAAAGGGCAGGGTGGACCGACCGACTCTCCAGTTCCTTCTCTAATGCAAATCAGATAGGATCTGAAGCAGAGGGGAAGGAGAGTGGATAGTGGAATACAGATGTGGACCACGCATCTCAAACCTCCCATTTTTCTTTGAGTGATGGTCCCTATTGTATTCCACTGTGGGTGACTAACACGTAGTACCTATGTAGGATGAAAGTGCAAGGATGTAGATGGTAGAGCTGAGCAGAGGACTTCCATCCCAAAGGAAGCATCAGCAGAGGAGTCCTGCATCAGTGAATAAAGTCTCGCAAACATATGAACAGAGCTCCATGTGGCTGCTTTACAGATGCCAAGGAGAAGTACCTTCTGAAGTGATGCCACGGTTGTTGCTTGTGCTCTGGTAGAACGAGCTCTTACCGGGTGGGGTGGCGTGGGGAGGAGGAAATAGAATAGAATGCAACCAGAGATCCATTTGGAGGTTCTCTGGGTGGAAATGGCATGCCCCCTCATTCTTTACACTATAGTGATGAATAGCCTCTGAGATTTCCTGATTGATTTTGTTCTTTGCAGGTAAAAGGCCAAGTCCTGCCGAACATAAGGGAGTGGAGACTTAATTCCTCTGTGGAAGCGTGCGGTTTTGGGAAGAACACAGTAAGTGAATCTACTGGTTAGGGTGAAATTCTGAAACTACTTTAGGAATGAATCTACTACTAGAAAGAATGATTTCATGGCTGTGGAGCATGAACATTCTAAGAATGATGCCCATCCAAATACCAAGCCCAGAGGTGGAGCGTACGCAGAGCGGGGTGTTTGATCTTGCCATTCCACTGGCTCAGGAGCTCAGGAAACATTGGGAGGATGATTGGTGGTCGGGAAGACATGTGTAGGAGGTTGGGAAACCAAAACTGTCTAGGCCAAAAGGGGATGATCAGGATGACCCATGCTCTGTCCTGCTGGATTCTGCATAGAACTTGTGGCAGGAGCATTAGAGGAGGGAAGACATAGTTGAACTGGTCCAAGCAAGGAAGAAGCAGAGAGTCGCCCTGGGAGTGGTAACCTAGGGCTCCTCTGGAGCAATATATGGTGCAGTTCCTGTTTGCTTGACAAGAGGACAGGTCTCTGGTTGGGGGTTCCACATAGATTGAAAATATTGTGCAATACCATGTCATGGAGCTCCCACTAGTGTTCAATTGCAAAACATCTGCTGAGGGAGTCTGCAAGCATATTTTGCTTCCTCAGAAGGTAAGCTGTTGATAGGGTGATTTTATTGTTGATACACCAGTTTCAGAGGCTGACTGCTTCTGCATGTAGGGAGATGGATCTCACTCCTCCCTGCTTGTTGATATAGAAGACAGTCATAACGTTGTCAGACATTATAATGACATGGAGAATGTGGATGAATGGAAGAAAAGGACCTGAATGCTTTCCAGACTACTTGTAACTCCAGGATCTTAATGTGCATCCTGGACTCTTGAGATGTTCAGGTACCTTATGATGTGTGACTGTTCACGTGGGCTCCCCAAACAGGGATACACCTGTAATAATGGTCCTGTCTGGAAAAGAAGGGAGAAAGGGGACACCCATGCATACCTGCCGAGGAGTTGTCCACCGTAACAGGGAAGACAATACTTTGGCTGGAACTGTTACCAGTTCATGGAATGGTGGTTTAGAGAGTATACCAACTGCAGCAACATATGAAGGCAACGAAGGTGGAGTCTTGCGAACGGGGTAACATAGGTACCTAAGGCCAAGACAGCTCTACAATCCTGCAGTCAATGCCGCTAATACTTCCTCTAGAGCTATGGCTACTGCCATTGTCCTGTGCAGGGAATCATGGTTCCCGAGAGAGGCCCAGAATACCAATAAGGACGTTCCCTTCGATGAATCACACTTCTGAGTCATAGCAGCCATTATCCATATACTGGCTAAAGCGTTCACGGGAAGCCATCCCCCCCTCCCCAGGGTGGGGATAAGCTTCTACTAAGGCTCATTGTGTTACTTAATGGGCCATCAACTTGAATACTCCTTTCACAATGTGCTGGCTAGACTGGATGTAAACTACTGTACCTTGTGGGTGTCACTCCAGGAGCAAACACATTTCAAATGCTGGTACATAGTCAACATTCTTAACTTCAGATACAATGACATCACATGTAATCCAACAGGATATTAATGTTCAACAGATCAAGACTTTTAGAATGATACCTTACAAGGCATTCTTTGTACAAAACATGTCATAATTACATCACCAAAGTAAATATGGAGGTGTCAGTGTATTGCTTTGGGGTACAGTGTCACAATTATCTCACCCATCTTGTCTCTCCAGAAATGTATTTCCATCTTCCCTAAATTCTGGAATGCCTCTCCCCCAGACTCCACCAATCACCCACTTTCAAAATGCAAGACAGGCAAGATTCAACCCACGGGCAGAAAAAACTTTTCTATACCCGAAAATGTTGGCACTTCACAGTGGGATGTACAATATTCTAAGACAACTAACTAACAAGTTGTGACATTTTATGTCTAGATAATGTACTTTTTTGTAATTTAAAGAGGTTTTTATGGCTTGATCTGAGCTCATCTGAACTCCAGGTCAGCACAGTTGGACTTAGGGTAGATAAGCTGAGACACCTGCCTTCACAGTAGGAAGAATAAAAAATGAAGTCAGTCATATAAAACTGTTTAAAACTTCTCTAAACTAGTTTTTCTGTAACATGTCATATACAGAGCACTTGATGTGGTGTGTGGTATAATGGGTTTGTTGGCATTTGCTAGAACCGATTTATAGCATTGACACCCTGAGTAATATGGCATCACAAAAATTATGCCATCATGCCAATGAAATCTTTATTCCACACCATACTATCATATATTCCATTTTTTTACATATACACTTTTAAAACTTGAGTTTAATTGTTTACACATCGGTGTTACAATTCAAGGTTAATTACTATAGCATCCATAAAACATTTAATCTATTTAGATGGCCACAACAGCCCATGGAAACTATCATTCTAGATTTTCTTTTTTGGGAAAGACACTATTATTTAATTGGGACTCATTGTAACAAGAACAGTTTATGAAAATTCACTGTAAAGGCCTTAGCCTTGATCTTGACAGAGCATCCTTTTGTGAATGCAAAAGCGGATTTGGTCTTCATGATCAGTGGGTCACAAGAGCTTTCCTGAGCAAGTGTTATCTGTGCCAAATGAGGTTATAAGAAAAGCCACAAAGCGGGTTACTGTATTGGAGACTGATCTGAAATCACAAGCTTATTTCACTTAGTACTAAAAGAGCAATTCTTCCTGGAAAGGTAAAAAGATAGACATTTCATCCTCTGAGCCACTGTCTCTTCTAAAGGTTTTCCTAATAAATTATGAACTAACTTCAGCTCTTCAGAAATCAAAGAAAAGAATACTGAGCTCAGAAGAAGGGTGAAATTAAATTTCAAGTCAAAACATTACCACAAATTATAACAAATTGTGTAACACACATCGCAGTCAAAAGCACATAAACCGATCGCAGAGGGCACGGTGGTCTACTGCACTCCTGCTTCTGTGATCCGGACCTAATAATTCATTTGTATGGGAATTGAGGTTTCATGCACATGACTGGAGGTAGCGTATTTTTTAATAAATCAGTAAGAAAATGAAAATGGAATCGTCTTCACACCAGTGACCCCTTTAAATTTAAGCAATCTTGTCTGCCCAATGACAGTTGCAGCCAGGTTTCTTGGATGTAGATAAAATCAATAGGTATGTCATTAGACAGTACACTGTCTATAGTGTGAGCGTGGACAGGTCACTATTTGAGATGATGAATAGCCCTCTATCAACCTATAGTCCCCTACGATGCTAACATTTACTATAATCTTATTTGGGCTGCAATTTATCTTTCTTGTGCCTGATCAATAAAGACGAACACAACAGTTGTAAGGATCGATTGTAATTTTTTATCATTTTCAAGCATGAAGGTGCATTTCTGACACAGACAATATTCCAAGTGTACTTGTTCTATTTTTTTAATTGCAGTTTGAGTGATCAAATGAGCTGCTACTAAGAAGCCATTTGTCATCTTAGATTGAGTTTATCATGTGTTTCTGTGTAATACCTTCCCTTCAGAATTCACTCAGGATATTCTTTCATGTATATAATTGTTTACAATCCAGAGATGAAGTCATTTTTTAAAAACCCTCCCCACTTCTTAGAATAATTTCACCAGTAGCTAATGCTGAGAACACTGCCTAGAAATGATGCTTATTAGAACATGCTGTCAATTAGAAATTACATTACTGCATTGTCCACTAATGGACTAGCAGAGTAATGGTTGAATTAATAATCACTTTTATTTCCTCTACTGCTCATGTGGAATAGCCCCTCAATACACCGATAAATACACATCAATGTTGCATGTCTACTGTACATGCACACACACATGCTATACTATAATTATTTATTACATACCAGAAAAAACTTGTTAAAAGAACATTAAGGTTACAAAGTCAAGCACTCAAAAGTTAGGAATTACCCAAATTAAGGTTACCTGTGCAACCTTAATTTTGCCCCCTGGTGCATATGCATTATGATACAGTCTTTAATTACATGATCACATACTTTCCCCATACAACCCCTGCTTCAATCAGTGCACACCTGTACTCACTGAAGGGGTAGCTAGTCAATATTTCTTTTTATCCTCGTCGCTCAATATATGGCCCCAGGCATTATTGAGTGCACACCATCCAAACTCTGCCTTGAATGCAGAATTATGAATTGCCTCATGGATTTTTCTACGATGCCCTCACCATAGTATCTTAAATGTGAAGTTAAACTGGGAGGTGGTATTATTATATCCATTTTACACACAGTGAACTGGTGCAACCACTACTGAAATGCTGTGACCAATCCTGGTGCCCACAATTAAAGAAGGATGTTGATCAATTGGAAAGGGTTCAGAGAAGAGCCACGAGACTGATTAAAGGATTAGAAAACACGCCCTATAATGATTGATTCAAAGAGCTCACTCTATTTAGCGTAATAAATAGAAGGTTAAGAGGTGATTTGATTACAGTCTTAAGTATCTACACGGGGAACAAATACTTAGCATGGACTCTTCAATTTAGCAGAGAAAGTTATAATACAAGTCAATGGCTGGAAGTTGAAGCTAGACAAGTTCAGACTGGAAAAAGGGCTACATTTTTAACAGTGAGGGTAACTAACCATTGGAACAATTTACCAAAGGTCATGGTGGATTCTCCATAACTGACCATTTTTAAATCAAGATTGATGTTTTTCTAAAAGATATTGTCTATGAGTTATTTTGGGGGAAGGTCTGTGCTACACAGGAAGTCAGACTGATAATGGGCCCTTATGAAACTATGATTTAAAGGACTTCACAATACCTTTTTCTATTGCAGTTTGAAGAGCAAATGAGCAAAGGTAGTAAACTGTTTTATCAACTACTGTAGTAAATAAATGAAACAATGATTTTCTGTTCAATTTTGGCACCTAAAAATGTTTCCCTGAATCGGAGAGGTGAATTGTGGCAGATAGTGTAATGTTAGACAAAGGGGTGGCTACAGAAACAAGTATGCTGTGTGAGAGGAATGGGGATGGCTACCAAAACGAATATACTGCATGAGAGGAATGGAGGTAACTGAGGAATTGACAAAAGTATTACTGTATTCAACTGAGGCTGGCCCCAGCAGGTGTGAAGGCATTAGGCACACAATGAAATAACCTCGTTATCCCTAGCCTGACTCTTGCCTGCATATATATATACCTGCCTCTGGATATTTCCACTACATGCATCCGATGAAGTGGTATTCACCCACGAAAGCTTATGCTCCAATACGTCTGTTAGTCTATAAGGTGCCACAGGACTCTTTGTGGCTATTAAAGGCAGACTTCACCACTGTGAGTCAACCAGGGGAATTCCCTGTGTATTGCAGTAGTGCTTTGATGTGGCTCTGTCCACAGCACTGCAGAGGGGTATGACCCTTGGGAAGGGCTAGCGCAGACATTTTTGAAAGAGATACATTAACCCAAATACCTGCTTAACAAGTATGCAGAGGGCACTATGGATGTAGAAGCCCTCTACACCAACATTCCACACAAAGATGGACTACAAGCTGTCAGGAACAGTATTCCTGATAATGTCACGGCAAACCTGGTGGCTGGACTTTGTCCTCACCCACAACTATTTCACATTTGGGGACAATATATACCTTCAAGTCAGCGGCACTGCTATGGGTACCCGCATGGCCCCACAGTATGCCAACATTTTTATGGCTGACTTAGAACGTTTCCTTATCTCTTGTCCCCTAACGCCCCTACTCTACTTGCGCTACATTGATGACATCTTCATCATCTGGACCCATGGAAAGAAGCCCTTGAGGAATTCCACCATGATTTCAACAATTTCCATCCCACCATCAACCTCAGCCTGGACCAATCCACACAAGCGATCCACTTCCTGGACACTACAGTGCTAATAAGCGATGGTCACATAAACACCACCCTATACAGGAAACCTACTGAACGCTATACTTACCTACATGCCTCCAGCTTCCATCCAGGACACATCACACCATCCATTGTCTACAGCCAAGCTCTAAGATACAACCGCATTTGCTCCAATCCCTCAGATAAAGACCAACACCTACAAGATCTCTATCAAGCGTTCTTAAAACTACAATACCCCTCTGGTGAAGTGAAGAAACAGATTGACAGAGCCAGAAGAGTACCCAGAAGTCACCTATTACAGGACAGGCCCAACTAAGAAAGTAACAGAAAGCCATTAGCCGTCACCTTCAGCCCCCAACTAAAACCTCTCCAGCGCATCATCAAAGATCTACAACCTATCCTGAAGGATGATCCCTCACTCTCCCAGCTCGTGGGAGACAGATCAGTCCTTGCTTACAGACAGCCTGAAGCAAATACTCACCAGCAACCACATACCACACAACAAAAACACTAACCCAGGAACCTATTCTTGCAACAAAGCCCAGTGCCAACTCTGTCCACATATCTAGTCAAGTGACACCATCATAGGACCTAATCAAATCAGCCACACCATCAGGGGCTCGTTCACCTGCACATCTACCAATGTGATATATGCCATCATGTGCCAGCAATGCCCTCTTCCATGTACATTGGCCAAACCGGACAGTCTCTACACAAAAGAATAAATGGACACAAATCTGACATCAGGAATCATAACATTCAAAAACCAGTAGGAGAACACTTCAATCTTTCTGGTCACTCAGTAACAGACATAAGAGTGGCAATTCTTCAACAAAAAGCTTCAGAAACAGAGTCCAACGAGAAACTGCTGAACTGGAATTTGCAAACTGGATATCATTAAAAGGGCTTGAATAAAGACCGGGAGTGGCTGGGTCATTACACAAACTGAAATCTATTTCCCCATGCTAAGTTTTCCCCTACTGTTACTCACACCTTCTTGTCAACTGTTTGTAATGGGCCATCCTGATTATCACTACAAACATTTTTTTTTCTCCTGCTGATAATAGCTCACCTTAATTGATTAAGGTATTGAATGAGGTTATTTCATTGTGTGCCTAAAAATAAATAAATAAACTCTATGCATCTGATGAAGTGGGCTTTAGCCCATGAAAGTTTATGCCCAAATAAATTCATTAGTCTCTAAGGTGCCACAAGTACTCCTCGTTCTAGTTGCAGAGCAGTATCCACTGGAACTTCATGGCCATGGGGAGGATATAGCATGATTTTAGAAAGGCTTTTGACACACTCCCAGAGGATATTCTCGTACACACGCTAGGGAACTGTAGGCTAGATGAAATGACTGTAAAATGGATGCAAACATAGTTGAAAAACCATACTCAGAGTAGACATCAGTGGGTAACAATCAAACTGGAAGGACATATCTAGCGGAGTCCTGCAGGCGTCTGTCCTTTGTCTGGATCCAGTGAGGCTAATTAATCACTGGAACAATTAACAAGGGTTGGATTCTCCATCAAGCTTGGATTATTTTTATGTAGCGGATATGCTCTATTTCAAAGACATTCTTTTGGTCTGTGTTATACAGGAGGTCAGACAAAACAATCACAATGGTACCTTCTGGCGTTGGACTCTATGAAACAGTGAAGCAACAGAAGTTAGGATGTAACCAAGTCCAGATGACTGTTTAGTGGTGTTGGGCATGCCTTTCATTTAGTACCCTTTTTTGTACCCTTTGTTATACGTCTCTTTGAAAAGGTGTACTAAAATGAATTGGGTCTTGTGGAAGAAGTGCATTTTCAAGAGGAAACCAATGGGGAATGTCGATTTTGGTTGTGGAGAGGGTCCTGGGTACATGGGGACTTAATCTACTATGTAAAATTAGGTACATTTTAAACTAAAATATTCAGGATGGAACAGAGACAAATATAACTAACAATAATGGGATAAACTGAATAAAGAAAAATGTAATCTGAATATTAGGAAACACATTAATTGTGTCAGACTCTGGAATAATCTTTTTCCAACAGAAGCAGTGGAAGCCACATGTTATGCAGGAATAGGGGAAGAATTCTCTTTGCTAGGTAGCAATGATTTTAAAGTTTTGTATTAGAAAACAAGTTCCTACAGAAGCTTACAAGTTCAGTTGTTTCATCTGTATGTGGAACCTCAAAGCACAAGTGTATTTTTTACCTATACTAAAAATCTTCAGAAGGTTTTCAGCAAGTTGGAAGCTCTAGAAGTTCTTGAGTCATCCAAGCTGATGAAAGGTTATTAACAGAATCAAGAGAACGTGAGAACCCTTGTGAAATTTCACTAAAGCAGCAGTACGAACATATCCTATTTCATACCAGAACTCCTTTTTGCTGTTGAAGTTTTTCTTTATGTGCCTTTAGCTTTTAAAACCTGAATAAATTCAGTAGGAAGGTATATTCCACATAATCTATTTAAAGATTTTTACTTAATAGTTATGTTGTTAATAGTTTATTTGACAAAGAAAGGGACATGGTCCTTTTATACAAGACTAAAATCTGGCTTTTATTACAAGTCAGTGGCATGAAAGATACAAATAAATTGCTTAATTTTCTGAGGGGCTAAGCATCTGCAGCTCCCACTGAAGGATGCAGGAACTCTGAATGCTTGGCACTTTTGAAAATCAGGCTACAAATTTAAAATTAAAAGCTCCTCCCACCCCAAAGGCTTAAAGAGATCATGATCAGATACAAATTCACTCAACAATAGCTACAACTACAATGACCCTCCACAATTCCTTCTGTAAAAACTTTCTCGAGGTTATTTCCATCTCTATGCCTAATGTGACTAAAATACATACATTTGCATCCATTGAATTCCAACATCAGGGTCTGCTTCTCTCCAATAATATTTCTAACATAGGCCTGGACTGTCTAAATAGATGGGCTGTGCAGTGAGGGATTCCTCCAGGGCTAGAGAGTAAGGACTCTCTCTTGCGGCAGTCACGTCACAGCAATGGAACTGATGTGAACGCTAATCCAGCCTCGGGGCTGGTGTCCACACTTCTTGCTCGCCACTTATGGGGCTAGGAAGAGAGGTTGGAAAGTCTGTGGATGCTTCTGCCCCCAAATCTGTGTTGCATAATGATGCACAGGGAACTCACATGTGGCTAGGTTTCTTGGAACACACAGGATGCATATCTCCTGTGTGGGTTACCTAATTCCCACCCACTGTGCAAACTGGTTCTGCTGCAAGAGGGTCCTTGAGGGCCCTGGGAAAGAGGCTAGGATTTATCTGTAAGAGAGATGTTCATTGTCTCCATTTATCTCAAAGGGATTGAGTTTTGAAGCTTCTGAATATGCAACAAGTAAGCGTAACAAACAAAACGAAGGGATGGGAGAAAGAATACGAACCTAAATAGATAACATTACCTATTTTAAAGCCTAACAATGAGCACAACTTCATGTTCCAAATCATGTTAAAATATTTGTTACTTTTTAAATCTATGCCTGTCTCTTAATTGATTTTAACTGTGTCATTGGAAAATCAGATGTACAAAGTATATTACAAGTGAATTTGTATGTTGTTTAATATATTATATTTATTCTGCCTTGAATAGTATCAAAGTGTTGCATGAAGGAAGTTATCAGTTTGCAAGTCCATAAGATCAATGCCCTTGTCAAAGTTCTTTATACTAGATTCCAGTCATTTATGATCTCCCTCATTGGGTCTGATTGCGTATATTTTTTCCATCCTATAGATGAAGGCTGCCAAAGAGCAGATATGATTTCCAACACCAAATGTTCAGTATTGTGATACATCTCCGAAGTTTGTGAAAGAGAGCGTATCAGATCAGCAAGTGGAGCAAAGCAGAGAATTCAGCTATGACCTTTTCATCTGAGCTTCCAAGCTCAACTTTTAGGCACACTTGGCAAACACAACTATTAATATCTCTAAAGCCTCTCCCAAGATACGCTTTGCTTCACTTTTATATCTTACTAGAAAACCAATCTCTAATTGGTTAACACTCAGAGCTGCCAAAGAAAATGAAAACCTTTACTAAAAGGACAAAAGTATTCAACATTCTTATTGCTATTCACCCCACCATCTAATCTGCATGTAATTGTAGCATATTCTCGAATACAAATGTTCTCAATCTTACAGACATACGCTCAGATGCACAACTATATTTAAACATCCTATTGATGACAGGATGCCTAATCAAAACCAGTCCTGTTTACAACTTTTCTTCCAAGTCTCACCATATTTTCAATATTACATGTTACAAATTACATTCTCACTAAGGAACCATATTGTTATTTCTCAGTATTCTAAAGGGCTCTGTCATTGCACACTACTTCAGAACACTGAAGAACCCTAACTGGCAAGTGAGAAGCCAGCACCATTCTCACATCTATACTGCTCACAATCTACTGCCGACTGTATGTATTGTGGCAAATTGCCGGCACTACTATGATGGGTCCCGCACTTTCTCTTCTTGTGGGGGGTTTTAGGGTGCCATTTCTTGCCCCTGAACTGGGGTAACAGCTATCCTACTAGTATCCCAGGGAAGGGGAGTGGAGAGGGAGGGACCCAGGCCCGCCCTCTACTCCGGGTCCCAGCCCAGGGGCCCTATGATAGCAGGTGAACCACTTGTACCAGTGATTCTTTCCCCTGGGCTACTTCCCTCTCCTGCCCTTCAGCTTGTGGGGCTTCCTGCCTTCCCTCTGCACAAGCCAGGTGTCCCTTTACCTAGGAACTTGGTCTTCTTAGCCCGCTGCAGCACTTCTCAAAACTCTCCTCCACTTTCCTTCGAACTGCTCTTTGTTCCACCACCAATTCACTCTGCTTCACTCCTCCAAACTGCTCTCTGCTCCACCACCAAACCACTCTGCTCCAGCTCCTCCTCACTCTGCTCCAGCTCCTCCTCTGGCTGATTGAAGCAGGGGGGATTTTATCAGGTGACTGGTTTCAGGTGCTCTAATTGGTTTCAGGTGCTTTTAATTAATCTACAGGGAATTAGGCTTCTCCTCACCCTAGATCACTCTCCTGCTGCCTTCTGGCCATGCTGTATCACATATCCTCCCCCCCTGCTCAACACCATGGGGTTGAGCAACTTGAGACGAGAGGCAATGCTTTCGTGACAAGCCATCTGCGTTGCCGTGTTGGCTTCCGGCCCTATGCTGTACTCGGAAATGAAAAGGTTGCAGAGATAGGAACCATCTAGTCACTCTTGCATTCTTCTCCTTGTTTCTGTGCATCCACTGGAGCGGGGCATGGTCTGTCACCAGGGTAAATCGCCGCCCCAGTAGGTAGTAACGGAGAGTTTCCATGGCCCATTTTATCGCCAGACATTCCTTTTCAACGACGGCGTACTTTTGTTCCCTGGGGAGGAGCTTCCGGCTGAGGTACAGGATCGGGTGTTCCTCCTCCCCTACCATCTGCGAAAGGACGGCTCCTAGCCCTACCTCCGAGGCATCTGTTTGTAGAACGAATTCTTTCTTGAAGTCTGGGGCTATGAGTACAGGATGGCAGCAAAGGGCTGTCCTTAAATCTGCGAATGCCCCTTCTGCTGCATCAGACCACTTTACTATCTCGGGGCCCCGAGCCTTTATCAGGTCAGTCAATGGCCCTGCTCTTGTGGCAAAATGAGGGATGAATCTCCGATAGTACCCTACTAACCCGAGAAATGCTCTGACCTGCTTTTTACGGATTGGCTGAGGCCAATCTTGTATTGCCTCCACTTTGTTCCATTGGGGTTTTACCAAACCTCTCCCTACTACATACCCAAGGTATCTGGCTTCAGCTAGTCCTATCACGCACTTGAGAGGGTTGGCAGTGAGGCCAGCCTTCCTCAGGGTGTCTAGTACCGCTTCTACTTTTACTAGGTGCGTTTCCCAGTCAGGGCTATGGATGACTATATCGTCTAAATAGGCGGCGGCATACCTGGCATGGGGTCGCAACAATTTATCCATAAGTCGTTGGAATGTTGCTGGGGCCCCATGGAGTCCGAAAGGGAGGACAGTGTATTGGAACAGGCCATCAGGTGTAGAGAAAGCGGTCTTCTCCTTGGCATTCTTGGCCAGGGGAATTTGCCAATATCCTTTAGTCAGGTCCAGAGTGGTTAGGTATCTGGCCTTGCCTAACTGATCAACTAGCTCGTCGACACGTGGTATTGGATAGGCATCGAATTGGGATACTTCATTCAACTTCCGGAAGTCATTACAAAACCTCCAGGTGCCGTCAGGCTTGGGTACTAAGACGATAGGACTGGACCACTGGCTGTGGGATTCTTCAATAACCCCAAGTTCCAACATCTTCTTCACTTCTGTCCTAATTTCCTCTCTTTTAGCTTCCGGTATCCGGTATGGTCTTATCGTCACCCTTATTCCAGGCCTGGTGACGATATGATGTTGGACCAGTGTCGTACGGCCCGGCTGTGTACAGAACACATCTTGGTTCCGTTGGATCATATCAATGACCTCTGTTCGTTGTTCTGGGGCTAACTCAGGGGATATCCTCACCTGCCCCTGTCGGTCGTCCGCCTGGGATGGAGCTTTCCGAATGACCAGGCACGTCTCTCGGTCACGCCAGGGCTTCAGCAAGTTTACATGGTAGATCTGCTCTGGTCTTCGGCGGTCTGGTTGTCTGACCTTATAGTCCACTTCCCCAATGGCTTCCACTATCTCATACGGCCCATGCCAGCTGGCTAGGAGTTTGCTTTCTGCTGTCGGCACTAGCACCATCACCCGTTCTCCTGGCTGAAATTTCCGTACTTTCGCCTGGCGGTTGTAATATGTCCGCTGGGTCTCTTGTGCTTTTTCCAAATGTTCCCGTACTATAGGGGTTACTCGAGCTATTCGCTCTCTCATCTGTGTCACGTGCTCAATGACATTCTTTCCTGGGTTGGGTTGTTCTTCCCAATCCTCCTTGGCGATGTCTAATATTCCGTGTGGGTGGCGTCCGTATAGTAGCTCAAAGGGAGAGAAACCGGTGGACGCCTGGGGGACTTCCCGTATTGCAAACATTAGGTATGGTAGAAGGGTATCCCAGTCTTTTCCATCCTGTGCTACCACCTTCCGGATCATACCTTTAAGGGTGCGGTTAAACTGCTCGACCAGGCCGTCTGTTTGAGGATGGTAGACTGAGGTCCTTATGGCATGGATGCGGAGCAGGGTACATAAGTCCTTCATTAATTTCGACATGAAAGGGGTTCCTTGGTCAGTCAGGATCTCCTTAGGGATGCCCACTCTGGCAAAAACCTGGAGTAGTTCTTTTGCTATTGCCTTGGATGTGGGGTTTCTTAAAGGAATGGCTTCTGGATACCGTGTGGCATAGTCAAGGATGACTAGTACGTTTCGGTGACCCCGTGCTGATCTTTCCAGCGGGCCCACAAGGTCCATGGCTATCCTTTCGAACGGGACTTCAATAATAGGCAAAGGTACTAATGGGGCCCGCAAGTGAGGTCGAGGGCTATGCAACTGGCATTCTGGGCAGGAGGCACAATAGCGTTGGACCTCCGCACGTATTCCTGGCCAATAAAATCTTCTTAGGACTCTATCCAGTGTCTTGTCTATTCCTAGATGTCCCCCAAATAAATGACTGTGAGCTAGCTCTAGTACTGCCCTTGTGTGTTTCCGTGGGACTAAGAGCTGCTCTACTTCTTCCCCTCGGATCTGCACTATTCGGTACAACAGATCACGTTTGATCACATAATACGGTCCCGGGCCTTTGGTCTTTCCTTCCACCGGTACGCCATTTACTTCCACTACCTCCTCCCTCACATTCGCATATAGCGGGTCATTGGCTTGGTCCTGCCTGAAATTCTCACGGGCGGTACCGATCTGACCTAATTCCAGGGGGCCTAGTTCCACTCCGCCCCCTGGGTTGCCCCTACTTGGGCTAGGAACTGACTCTGAGTCCTCACTGGCCTGAATTGTCTCCTGGCCTCCTGAACGGGTTCGCTTACCAACAAGGGAGGCTTTCTGGTTCTCTGCTAGAATCCTGGTCCCTAGCCTTTTATCTGCCTTCCTTTCCCGCCTAGACTTTTCCTGGGGTTTCCTGGGGGATGAGAATAGCTCTGGGGCAAATTCAGCAAAAATTGGGGTGAAGCTATCTGTAGGTGCCTCCATTTCAGCCCGGGGGTTGCTACCCTCCCTTGGCTCTACTGGGGGGAGTAAGTTCTCAAACCCAGGGAAGCCTCTACCAATTAAGACCGGGTAGGGGAGCCTAGGGACCACCGCTGCAGTTACCCTGGTAGTGTTCCCCTGGATCTCAATCCGTACTGGGATTGTGGGGTAGAAATTTACGGTGCCATGAACACACGTTACCCCTGTGGTTTTGGCCCGGGTTAGTTGGTCGTGCCCCACCAACTTCCCCGAGACCAGCGTGACAGCACTCCCGGAATCTACTAATGCTGTGGTCACAATACCATTCATTTTTACTGACCTTGTATACCCATGTGGGGTCATTGCGACCCCTACCAGGCCAATTAGGCCACATTGTTCCCCAGGATCCCCCAGATTGCACTGCATAGGCTCTTCCCTGTTGGGGCATTGGGCTGCTATATGCCCCAATTCCCCACACTCGTAACACCGACCCCTTATCCCAGTTGCCGCCCTCTGCCTGGGGCTATTTGATGGGCCCCCCCAGCCCTCTCTTCCCAAACCCCCAGGTCCCTTCTTGGACTCCGGCCATTCCTCAATGTCTTTCCTCCCAGTTATAGTTCTCCTGTAGTTCTCGGCGGTCCGGGACCTTGGGTTTGGGGCTGGCTTCCTGGATTGCCGTGTTTCACCCCTTGGGGTCTGGAACAGTTCACGGGCTGCTAGCTGTCTTTCCACAAGGGAGACCAACTCATCATAGGTGGAGGGGTCATTCTGGCCAACCCAAGCCCGGAGGCCTGGTGGTAGCCCCCTCATATACCGGTCCAGTACCAGGAGCTCCATCATCTTCTCAGAGCTGAGGGCCTCAGGGCGCAGCCATTTCCGGGTCAGGTGGATCAAGTCAAACAATTGCGATCTGGGTGTCTTGTCCTCTGTATACTGCCACTCATGGAACCTCTGGGCTCGCAATGCCGTAGTTACTCCAGATCTGGCCAGGATCTCTGCCTTCAGCTGAGGGTAATCTGCTGCAGTCTCTGCGGCCATATCGTAGTATACCTTCTGGGCCTCCCCACACAGGAACGGGGCAAGGATAATGGACCACTGGTCTCGGGGCCAGGCCTCCCGCAGGGCTGCTCTCTCAAAAGCCAGGAGGTATGCCTCCACATCATCCTCCTGTGTCATTTTCTGTAGGCAGTGGCTGGCCAGTATAGTCCGGGTCCCATCGCCGTTCTGGCTTCGCTCCATAAGGGCCTTCATCTGGTTCACCAGCTCCTGCAGCAGGGCTCGGTCCTGGGCAGCCTGACTCATCAACAGATGATTAGTCTCTTGCTGTACCCTAGTCGCCTCCTGTTGGGCGGTTGCTTGGACCCGGGTAGCCTCCTGCTGGGCCGCGGTGGCTTGTATTAGGGCCTTGATTACGTCATCCATCTTAAGGACTGAATTGTTTTGGCTAACCCTGGCTTAAGTCCCCAGTGTGGAGAATCCCACCCCTGACACCACGTGTGGCAAATTGCCAGCACTACTATGATGGGTCCCGCACTTTCTCTTCTTGTGGGGGGGTTTCAGGGTGCCATTTCTTGCCCCTGAACGGGGGTAACAGCTATCCTACTAGTATCCCAGGGAAGGGGAGTGGAGAGGGAGGGACCCAGGCCCGCCCTCTACTCCGGGTCCCAGCCCAGGGGCCCTATGATAGCAGGTGAACCACTTGTACCAGTGATTCTTTCCCCTGGGCTACTTCCCTCTCCTGACCTTCAGCTTGTGGGGCTTCCTGCCTTCCCTCTGCACAAGCCAGGTGTCCCTTTACCTAGGAACTTGGTCTTCTTAGCCCGCTGCAGCACTTCTCAAAACTCTCCTCCACTTTCCTTCGAACTGCTCTTTGTTCCACCACCAATTCACTCTGCTTCACTCCTCCAAACTGCTCTCTGCTCCACCACCAAACCACTCTGCTCCAGCTCCTCCTCACTCTGCTCCAGCTCCTCCTCTGGCTGATTGAAGCAGGGGGATTTTATCAGGTGACTGGTTTCAGGTGCTCTAATTGGTTTCAGGTGCTTTTAATTAATCTACAGGGAATTAGGCTTCTCCTCACCCTAGATCACTCTCCTGCTGTCTTCTGGCCATGCTGTATCACAGTATACAGTAACTATAATGGAATTTACAAATGGATGTCTGATGTTTAAATTATGTACCCGCTTTCATCCCAAAGGATCCCAGTGCATTTTATAAACTTACATTCAAACTGAATATAAAGGAATTATTTCTTTTACCACTGAAAGAAAACCATCTCTGGAGTAAAATGTGTCGGCTGATTAATATTCAGCAACACTTCCAAATGGTTTAGGTCAAATAGTAAATAACTCACTACAGTGGAAATTCAGTGAAGCAGAATATCATTATCAAAGTAAGGATTTGGCCAGGACTCTCAGGTTCACAAACCAAATCTTGCTTACAGCATCCTGTGATTTTTAATGGCCATCATTGGTCAGAACTTCTGTTTCATATCCTATCTACAAAAGAGCAGTACAGAGCTCCCGAGGACTATGCTGAGGTAGTGATTCAATATTTATTCAGCAGAAGAGTGCTGCCTCCTGAATCACCAAGCTGCACTTCTGCAATACTTAGATGCTCCTTGAAGATCTCAAGATACTCACCTACACTGGCTTCTCTCAGCTTATGATACCTGACAGGATCACAGAACAGTCTTAATAGAGCTATTTCTAAAAGCACTTATCGCCTCATGGTATTTAAGGGCAGTGAAATTACATCACTTAGGATGGAATAATTTCCTGAGCTGTTAAGAGTAAAGAAACATTTATAAGATGGGACAGGAGTCCACGTTCAGGGAAATACCCTATTCCTAGTATTTAAGTTTAGACCCCATGCACACACACTAGGAAGAGGACCCTCTAATTAAAACCATGAGACAGTCATTAATTTTAATATATCTTGAGAACCTGTGCAAACTACATCTGCTAAATGTCATTAAATGTACAGCAGGGCAATTTTTTTCACCTGAACAGTAAATTTGCTTTTAAAAATGCAGTTTTGGGGCAACTGAGATTATTGGCAAATTCAGGTCAAATCTGGCAAGTAGATTCAGCTGAGTTAAAAAAAAAAAAAAGGATTTTTTTTTAAAATGTCCACCAGTTTTGCATCGAATCATTTCAAAATGATATCCAAAATGTTTTGTTCAGCCCAAAAAACATTTTTCAGTCACACCTTAGTGAGAAAAAAAATGAAAAAAATCAGTTTTGGTACAAAATTAACTGAATTTTTTTCTCCCCCAATTTTTGAATTCAGCCCTCAAACTGAAAATATTTCTTGTTCAGCTCTAATTAAATGCAGTATTCTTCGCAACCATGTTTTCTACACATTTGTGGCAGTTTTTGGCATCTGCCCTCCATCCAGTTTCCTTTGGGAGTACCAACAGCAAGAAGAACTCAACATTTCTTTTTGTCAGTATCCACACCTTCCTGTTAATGCTCACCACCTCTAAGAGTCCATACTTTCTTCTTCGAAGACTCCTTGTGATACTGAAAACAATTAACCACTTAAATTTCTTCCTTTCATTCTCCATCTTACTTCTCTCCTCTTTTCCTTTTACAAAAAGATTCCTTGGTCATATTTATGTCAACTCACAATTCTTTGGTTTTCACTGTATTTTCTGATTAGTCTCCTTCCAACATTGTTTTCTCCTTCAAGCCTTTACTGTTGCAATATCTTGCAAAACAGCCTTCTTGTTTATTCAACTGTTGATTGTAGGTGTTTCCTAATAACACTCTGCTGTCTTCTATATACACATCTCCCAACCCTAGTTTTAGCCTTACCACTCTAAGTTCTTTTTTCCCAGTCAAACTAATCATTGTTATCCCTACAGATCAGAGAGAGCATTCTGTCTGTGCAGAACCTATATTCTCCAGAGATCCACAATATACTACCTACCAGTCTGCACCAATTTTTAGCCACCTCTTTAGTTTGCAATCTGCTGCTATTTACAGAGTCCCAAGCACAGACCCAGTGCATTTCCGTGAAAACTAAAACACCTTCAAACATCCTTTTCTTAAGGTTGCTTCATAGTTTTTCAGGCCTGGTTCACAGGACCCAAGAATCTCCTTCTATGCTGCTATGAACCAGGTCTACTGATCCCTCAGTTCTTGCTTGGGAGTTGTCCACCAGGATCGGTCTCCTACTGTGGCACCAAGGAGGAGATATGAACTAACCACATTTTAGATGGTAATCTATTTGGGACAGGGCTGTCATTATTATATATGTTTGTACCATACTGTAATGTAATAACCTACAACAATGGGGCCTAATTTTGACCTTTAGGTGCATCCACAATATAAACATTCAACAGTAATTCTGGGGAGAACTATACACAGTAGAATACACTTTTCCTAAGTGTCAAGTTTCCTACCACAACAACCCTGCTCAACTCTCCTTCCCCCATTATGAGTAATGGATCTGTCCATCCATATTACTATACCATGCTCATTACCATAGTATATGGATGGATCTATACATTGATGCCGTAACTAGGGCGAGGCGAGTGAGGCACCTGCCTCGGGCGCAGAAGCTGAGGGGGCGCAAAAAACTCCCCGATTCGGCGGCATTTCGGCGGCAGCCCAAACGCTGCTGCCGAAATGCCGCCGGCTCGGGGAGTTTTTTGCGCCCCTCAGCTTCCGCAGCATTTCGGCGCCCCTCAGTTTTCTGGCGGGATTTGTAGCATTTGGGCTGCTGCCGTCTTCGGCGGCGGGGGTCCGAAAGGTCTCTTGTTACGGCTCTGCTATACATGGACTTTTAAATTTTGATTCTTGCACTTCACTGCATGTACCCACTTGTCTTTACCCTATACTCGTGAGTATTTAAAACGTGCTTCACACTTTCAATGCTCCTCCCCTCCCCGTTTTACTGCACGGTAACACTGGCCTCATCTATATTAAACACCTGAAATTCTCATGCCCTAGACATGGTCAGTTGTCTTTAAAATCTACAGTGGTAAAACACTAATTTCACAGTTATGAGATTTAGCAAATGTCTTTCAAGATGTAATTCACTGTAAAATTACTTCAAGTTACAATAATTATTTGCAACACTGCCTACTGCCATATTTATTTTTACATTCTCCTGGGTACTGTGCAAAGTGACAAGTCTAGTTCTCAGAATCAGCACTCTTGATCTTATAGTGCTCAATGAGCTGACTCCATGCTCTGTCCTGTGGATGAATTCACTAAAGAAGCATCACATTTGGGCTACCTGCAAATTTCAGCTTTTCACTTTATTCTACCACCCACCTCATACTATCCCTAAAGCCTGCACCAAAAGAGAAGCAAAACAGTATCAGTCAGTAAACTTTTATTCTATTTACTATTGGCAAAATGGCAGTTTAAAATTTTACAAAGGTCGTGGCAAACACACATATATTGTTTAAGACTGACATCTTTAACATAAAAGTACACTTCTTGTAAGGGTCCATTAAGGAGTCCTTCAATTTTATATATCGACACCTACAATTTCCTTTTGATTCATGGTAACAGCTCAGTGAAATAAATGCATAAAAATAATGCAACTTCCCAATAAAGGAAGGAAAGAAGAGAAATTTCTCAACTTCCATTTTTCCCAGAAAGGTCTTCCTAGTTTCTTTTCTCTTTCCAAACAAAGGCTCCACTAATTAGGTGGGTGGCCCTTCATTCTCTCGTGTGCGGCCGCCCTGAATGGAGCTCACGGACCACAGTTTGAGAACCTCTGCTCTAAATGACTCATTTACAGTTTTATGTTAGTTATTGCCAAATGCCACCACGTTAGACTTTTTAGATGTAAGCTATTTGGGGCAATGAATGTTTGTTTTATGTTCTGAGCAGTGTTGTGTACAGTTAGTACTAAACAAGTCAACAAGGAACAAAAACTTGGATGTGTATAGAATATCTGGTTTAGTAGGTGATGTTAGGTACCAAAAATGCTGCAACACCAAGGAAAGAGAGCGTGTGTAATGGGCAGAGTATCTGCCTTCTGTCTGAATTCTCTTGTTTGTGTCTATTTCTTAATTTCTTCAACATAGTGTGTAATAGTGCATATAAATAAATAAGCCCTTGTGTATATAAGATCTACAGTAATGTATGGGGTTAAACTCTCAGATATGGGGGGGAAATAAAGATTTCAAACATGTCAGCAGAGTATCTACTCATTTCAAAGGCATGATTATCTTCCCATATTTCAAAGGAAAGGCCTTTTGAAAGGTCTGGCACAGAAATATGCATGTGAATAGAAGCATATTGTAAAGTCTAAGCTTTCAGGTATAATGGTTCTCAGTTATAAGGCATGCGATGCTAGAATACTTGATTTTCTGTGGTACATTCAACAAAGCAGAGTACACCACCAGCCTGGCATTATCACCTCTGTCCAGCCTCCAATCTGATGGTTAATGAAAATTTTTGTTTGATTGTGGCGTATAGCCCTTCTATAACTGTACCTAGCTCCCCTCAACTTCTGGGCTGGACCTTATTCATACTGCACAGATAAACGGATTTAGAAGCCAAAAAACTCTGAAATGGTTAGGTCCAATATAAAAAGTAAAGCCAGTTGCCAATCTCTTCTTTTTTGTAGGAGTGGGGGATCCAGGAATTTAACTGAATACAGGGCTGATGTGTAGCAAAGGGGCTCTGATCTTGTCAAGGCAGCACCTGAACAGCAACTATGGGGCTTTTCCAGTAGCCCTTTATTTCCTGTTACCTCCTGCACCTCTATAACAACATCCCTCTCTTGCTGTTAAAACCAATTAGCAGCTCTGCAGTGGTCAGCAGGGATTGCTCATAAGTAATGCAGCAGTCCTACTGAACCCTCCCCAGAGGCAACCCTACTGAAGACAGCAGTTAGCTTCAGTGCAGAATCTAAACATGCACTTCACAGTGAACATTATATGACATATGGTACCTCTTTTCCCACTGCCTCCTTTGTCAGCTGTAGTATGTCTAATGTAGGACCAAATCCTGACGTCTTGGTCTTGATTCATTCCTTACTCTGGCAAAACATTCACTGAAGAGATCATGCAGTCATTAGATAGTTAACTCTTCGGGGCAGGGACCCCTTATACACTGTAAAAATTACACCTAAACATATGGGGAAGATCTGTACGCCTAAAAGACAAATAAAAATTGAGCTCCATACTGTGTAATCATCCAGGGAGTGAACTGAATCCTTTATATGAAAAATTGCTTTAATGAACAGCACAAAAGAAATGTAAGTGCAGTACTTATAATCTGGAACTAATAATGTGAATTAAATTCCTGGGCTATGCTTTTCCCCGTATACACATTCACGCAAATGGTGATCCACCAAAACCTTGTGTGCCTGAATCACAGCTTATTGCTCAGTGAACCTCAAACAGCACTACAAAATCTATCAGCTGCCAGATGTAAATGACCCTTTTCCAGGGCTCAGCTTCAGCAGTTCTCCTTTGCTGGAGAGAGCCCTCTATTCAATTGAAGGCCAAGTTATTAAGAAATTGTTTGTCGTCGTAGATTGGATTGATCATTTGTTTCCTGAATTCCTTTTCCTATCATTTACTCATTATACGCCTCCTCCTGATGGGAGAGGACATTTATTTGCTTCTGCATTTATTGCACTGGCAAACAGACACATTCTGCAGCATTTCCTGGGGGTTCTCTCATTTATCTATTGGATAAGAGACTGAAGTTTTCTAAGGGCAGAAAAATTAAAATATCACTCAGGCTGACAGCAATGAAAATGAGGGTCTGTGTGAATGGGAAGGCTGTTTCTGCACTTTAGGTTTACAAGGCTATTTACTAAAGAGGATTGCAACATTTCATATAGCTACCACTTCTCGTATAATAAAAAAAATTCCTAGCTAGATAAGCTAATGTGCTGAAATATGCCATGTTCTAATGCACGTAAGAAAATGTTACTGCTACCTGTTTAAAATGGAAGATACACTTAAAATTATGTAATTCTGTTTTAAGGTACATGCCTACCATACATTGTACTATGGAACAGCGTGTTCACGTGGTTAGGAACAGGAACTGGGTGTCAGGAGTTCTGGACTGTGTTTCATCATGTCACTGAGACTGTGACCTCAGTCAAAACATTAAATTTTTTTAGTGGCTCAGATTCCCCATTTAGCAAATAAAGTTTATATTTGCCAGCCTCTCAGGAGTCAGATGGGCTGTATGTAAATCACTTGGGGACTTTCTGATGAAAGGAGTTACTGAATTATACCTTTACACAATCAGTAAGCATTTAAAAAAGTCTCCTAAAAATTCAGTATGTTGCCTGTAATGTGATGCACTTGAAAGAGTAAGGTAGGCTTTTCCTCAGTTGTTACTTTCCAAAGGTAAATACAAGCAAGTTACCCAATCTCACATATTTTTAATTAAAATATTTAATGGTGCAGATTTCATATAATCATTTTTATATGTTTGTGCCCAGAGGATCAGCACCCAGTTGAACTAGGCACTGTACACACACACAGGAAGGACAGAATTCCTATCCTAAAGATTTTACAATCTAATTTAAAACCAGATTAAACACTTGGGAATAACAAGCAAACAAAGAGATTGGGAGAGAGACAGACAAGGATAACAGAGAAAGGAAGGTGTAGTTACAGATTGGCTACATACATATATAAAAAACTTTTCATGTCCCATATAACACAGGAACCTGTTTGTTAACGTTAATAGCATGTTTACTTGTTTTGGTCAGTACGACCTCTTTTAAAAATTCCCTAATTACATATTTTAGTTTAGCTCTAGAAAAAGGAGGGGACATCAATCCTACAGGATGGAATTATTTACTCTCTCACACCTTTCAGAATTAGATGCTACTTGCCAGTAAATTCCAATCTTAAAGCAAGCAAGGGGCAAAGCTGGCAGGAATAGTTCCTATTCTTCCTGACTTTGCAGGTGGGAATCAGAAGAAAAATGGGTGGAATCCAGAGGAACTGTCCACTATAAGCTTCTTTACAGCAAGTATTGTTGCCATATCCTCAGTCCAACCCCAAGTTTTCCCAGTAGTTTCATTTAATCTATGTATTTATTCCTGTAATAATTTGCACTGACGTACATCAGAGGATCGCAAAGTGCTTTACAAGTATCAAGAGTCAAGTTATTCTTATGAAGTACATTGTTTACATGAAAAAAATCCTGACTCATGACGACTGAATATTATTGGACAACCAATAAGTTTCTATCATTAAACCTCCTAAGAGGTCCAGAACAACATTAACCATATTGCATATATCCATGCTTCTCAAACCATGATCTGTGGCGCCCTCCCTGGAGGTTTGCAGAAGGAAACATTAAAAATCAAGCAGGGAGGGATTGGAGCGCTGGGAGTACAGACGGAATCATGAGGGATCTCTCTTTTACAAAGTTGTCTGTAGAGTGAAGTAATTATAGAACCCCAGGGCAATATATAAATAGTTGCTTTCTGATTGGCTGCAATGAGCCCAATGAAAGTTAATATTCCCCTCCTTCTTGGGTCAGTAAATCTTGCATTCACTTACAACGTCAACAAGGGCCTGATTTTCAGAGGCTCTAAGCACACAGGACTCCAATAGAAGTCAGTGCTTAGCACCTCTGAACTCTACACTCAGTCTCCTCATTGTAGTTACAAATGTAACTACATTTGTAGTTACACAAATGTAACACACAGGACTCCAATAGAAGTCAGTGCTTAGCACCTCTGAACTCTACACTCAGTCTCCTCATTGTAGTTACAAATGAGTAAACTACAGTTACTCGTCCAAAATCGTACTGCAATTCAGTAGCAGAGCCAAACCTGTTAGTCCTGACTCCTAGTCCCTTGATCTAATCAGATAAAATAAATTCCTTCATGATTGTGATAATGTTTCAGTCCTCTCTCTTCTAGATGTCTTATTTACTAGATTCACTGTAATCTGACATAAATCTCTACCTTTGAAACATTCCCTCTAAAAACTTACTTTTAAAAGTTCATTCAAATTGGCTTGGATAGAAATCATGACACATCCACTGAACACTGGCTGCCGGACTATAAAGAAAGTGTAACAATTAAGGGAAACGTAAACAGCACTAACTCACACTACACTAAAGTAGGAGATATTGAACACCAGCGAGGGCTCAGAAACAATACAAATTCACCAAGTGAGATCAGAACTAGAACAAGAAATAAAATGACATTCTACCTGGAAAAAGGCAAGCCAAGATGTCTAATTCAACACACAAAAGTTTAACAGGAAGAAGGCACTTTGAAAGAGCAAGTGAGTGTCTAAAGATTTGGAAGGACACTTAAGGATGAATTCCGGACAGCAAGTTAGGTATGAACTTGCAATATATTATGGCAGAAAAAGAGTGAAAGCTTTGGGTTGCATTTGAAGAGGAATCACGTCACAATATAGGGAGGTGGTAATCATCTATACAGCATGGGGAAATTGGATGCATTCAGTTCAGGACACCAACACAAGACAAAAATATAAAGCAAGAGGGATTAAGAAAAATTCTGTAAAAGTGATAAAAGGGGTAAAGGAATAGATTTATGGAGGAAGATTAAAAGAACCTCTAAGAACACCCAATACTTTTCCTTATATATTTCCAGATGGTTTACACAGTATCCAAACATCAGGTATTAGTATGTTTAAGATAAATGAAGCACTGAAATGTGGTATAAGTTATTGCTACTTAACACACAGTATTCTGCTATTACTGATTTTTATACAAATTAAAGAAAATATAAAGCACAAGATGGATAGCTCCATATTTTGCTTCGCATGTGAAGTGTAGATATAATAATTTTCACAGCCCCAAAAAAATAAATTTATTTTGCATGTCTTGGGAACCTGGAAAAATGGATCATAAAAACAGCCTTTATAAAATGTGGTTATTCCTGGTGCTACTATATCTTTTCATAGAAACACACTTTGTGATAAAGAAAAATAACCTGAAACATTATTGTATTTTTGTCTCACGTAGTTTATATGTAGAAAAGAAAAAATTCTCTATTGAAAGAAATGTTTCTCTAAACACTGATGTCTATTATTCAGTGTAGTGCATCTGCTTATTTTTTTGTTAAGTGACATTTCAGGATTGCTATTGATTTGTTGCAAGAAAATGAAAGATGGGAACGAAAAGAATTTTTTTAAACAAGAAAAATGTCATGGAATATAAAGGCAAGGCTGACTTGTGATGGTTGTTGGAAAATACACAATTAATTTTTTTAAAGTTAATTTAGTGGAAGACCATAATAGAAGATGAGTGAAAAAAAATCAGTTTAAAAAACAATTGTTTAGAACTACAGCGAAACCCCTCTATAGCGCGCCCTGCGATAACGCGAATTTGGCTATAACGCGATCATAAGGTGGCTCCCGTGGCCCCAAGCAAAAAAAAAAAAAAAAAGTGTCCAGAGTGTGCTTCATCGCCTGGAGCTGACCCTCGTTCCCTCTGGATCTTGAGGAGTACCTTGTGAATGAGCGGTATGGGCAGAAAGGCATATAGGAGACCACCTCCCCAATGGAGGAGGAACGCGTCCGCGCTGGAGCCTGGGCTGTGATTTTGGAAGGAGCAGAACTGCTGGCACTTCCTGTTGCATCGTGTAGCGAATAGGTCTATCTGGGGAAAGCCCCACCTCTGGAAGATTGAAATTGAGACGTCTGGGCGAAGGGCCCACTAGTAGCCATGAAACGACCTGCTGAGGTGGTCCGCCAGCTCGTTCTGTACCCCGGGGAGGTCCAACGCTTGCAGGTGTATTGAATGTTCCACACAGAAGTCCCACAGCAGGAGGGCTTCCTGGCACAGGAGAGAGGAGCGTGCACTCCCCTTCCCCCCGTCTGTTGATATAGAACATTACCGTGGTGTTGTCCATCATGACTGATACACATTGTCCTATTAAGTATGCCCGGAAGGTCTGGCACGCCAGGCGCACCACTCTCAGCTCTCTGACATTGATGTGGAGAGCCAAATCCTCCTGAGACCAGAGACCCTGAGTCCTGCGGTCTCCTAGATGTGCTCCCCAGCCCAAGTCTGATGAGTCCATCACTAGTGACAGAGACAGGTGCAGACTGGCGAAGGGGATCCCTGAACCACCACAGGAGGGAGTCAAGGACCAGGCGAGGCAGGGTCACTATCCTGTCCAAGCTGTCCCTGGCCACAAGCCACGACTGAAGAGGTCGAAACCTAAGTCTGGCTTGCTGCACCATGTAGGTACAAGCAGCCATGTGTCTGAGAAGCTTCAGGCAGTTTCTTGCTGTGGTGGCAGGAAACTGTCTGAGGCCTCGAATGGTATCGGTCAGGGCCTGAAACCTCGCTTGTGGCAGATATGCCCTGTCCTGGGTCGAGTCCAATATTCCCCCTATAAATTCTATCTTCTGGATGGGGGACAGAGTCGATTTCGCTTTGTTTAGAAGGAGATCCAGGTTGTCGATGGTGGCTCTGATGAATCTGACCCGAGCTTCCACTTGGGTCTTTGAGCGGCCCTTGATAGCCAGTCGTTGAGGTAAGGAAACAGCGAAAAGCAGCACCGACTGCCATGCACTTGGTGAAAACACGAGGTGCTGCTGACAGGCCAAACGGGAGGACTAAATTGGTAGCGGGTGTTGTTCATCACGAACCTGAGGTACTTCCTGTGGGGCTGGGTGATCGTGATATGAAAGTACGTGCTCTTCAAGTCGAAGGA
Source organism: Macrochelys suwanniensis (assembly GCA_033296515.1). Classification (NCBI taxonomy): domain Eukaryota; kingdom Metazoa; phylum Chordata; order Testudines; family Chelydridae; genus Macrochelys; species Macrochelys suwanniensis. Next base: position 336,702,434 of record CM065775.1, read on the forward strand.
GGCACATCAGTCTGCTGGATCCAATGAGGGAATGATGGAGGCCAGAGAGACCATGCGGAACTTGAGTTTCTTCAAGAACTTGTTGAGTTCTCGCAAGTCTAGAATGGACCTGAGGCCGCCTTTGGCTTTCAGTATTAGGAAATACTGGGAATAAAAGCCCTCGCCCCTGTGCTCCTGAGGAACCTCCTCCACCGCCCCTAAAGATAGGAGTGACTGCACCTCCTGGATAAGGAGTTGCTTGTGAGAAGGATCCCTGAAGAGGGATGGGGAAGGCGGGGCGGGAGGGCACAGAATTGGATGGAGTATCCCCTCTCTACCATGCGGAAGACTCATCAGTCCGAGGTGATACGGGACCATGCATGGTAGAAAGGGGATAGTCAGGATGAGAAGGTAAGGCAGGGTGGATCCAGTCTTTGGTGTGGTATATCGTCCTCGATCGTGCCTTCAAAAGGCCAGTTTGGGCCCTGAAGACAGCTTGGGTTGTCCCAAGCCCTGGCCAGAGGGTTGGCGCAGCCTTCTTCTGCCGTTCTGATTCCTCCTTTTGGACCCATCTTGGCAGTTCTGCTAACCAAACCACTGCTGGGGCTGTGGATGGACATGTCTCCATTGCATTGAAGGAGTATAGAGGCCAGGGGACCTGAGGGTGGCTCTGGAATCTTTAAGGCTATTTAGCCTTTTGTCCGTCTTCTCTGAGAAGAGTCTCAACCTCAAAGGGCAGGTCTTGGATGGTTTGCTGTACCTCATAGGGGAGGCCAGAAACCTGGAGCCATGAGCCCCTTCTCATGGCCACTCGAGTAGCCATAATTCTGGTTGCCGCATCTGCCCCGTCAAGTGCCGCCTGAAGGGACACTCTGGAGATCAGTCTCCCTTCCTCAACCAAAGCCGAAATTCAGCGCGGAAGTCTGAGGGGAGCAACTCCATAAATTTAGCCATTGCCGAGCAGGCATTGTAGGAGTACCTGCTGCTGACGGCCTGCTGGTTGGATATTCGGAGTTGCAGTCCTCCCATGGAGCAGACTGTTTGCCCGAAAAAGGTCTAATTTTTTGCCATTCCTATTCTTCGGCGAAGGGCCTTGAAATCCTTGCCTCTCCCGCTGGTTAGCAGCGTCCACCACTAAGGACGCAGGCTAAAGGTGGGAACAGAGATGTTCATAGCCCTTGGAGGGCACAAAGTACTGGCGCTCATTGCGCTTGGCCGTAGGTGGCAGTGAGGCCAGGGTCTGCCAAAGGGTCTTGGTCATGTCCGTAATTGTCTTTATCAGCGGTAAAGCGATACGGGCAGGGCCGGAGTGAGCCAGGATGTCCACAATAGGGTCCTCATCAACCACAACTTCCTCCGCCTTAATGCCCAGACCCTGGGTGACCCGGCGCAGCAGGTGCTGCAACACGCTGGAGTCTTCCAGAGCTGGGGCTACTGAAGTGGCCTCATCAGGTGAGGAGACCACCACCAGGGGAGGTGGTTGCTCCCTACCGTCCCCACTCGAGGGATCTCTTCACCCTGTGGGAACGGCAGTAGGTTGGCCTGCTCCCAGTGCTGTGAAAGAGACGGGTCTCAGTGCCAACGTCGGTTCCCACGCCGGTGCCGCTGAAGCCTCCGGTGCCAAAGCGGTCAATGTCTGTGCCACAGTCGCTGCTGGTGTTAATGAGCAAGGCACTGGCTCCGGTGCCAATCGTGGCGGAACGAACATCACAGACGCCACTGATGCTGCACCAGAGTGGGATCCCTGGCTCTGACCCTGGGCTTGATGGAAAGCCCACAGAGTCCAAAAGGGCGACTGTGGTGGATTTTGCCATTGAGGGGCCCATTGCATCGGGCGGGACCGCCTATGGTGCCATGAGGAGGATCTTCTGCTCCTGCTATAGTCAGAGCGGTATGAGTCCGACTCTGACTCCGAGTAGGAGGACCAGAGTGGTGCTGCTCCTCTCGAGGTAGAGCATCGGGAATCAGGGTGCCGAGGTGATGGGGATTGGTGTGTCATCATTGCCGGCTTTCCCTTTGACTGCACGGGGTGCCGGGATGGAATCTGCAGTGCCGGGACACTCTCCTGTCTCAGCTGCAAGAACAGCTCCATGAGCCTCAATAGGTCCTGCGCCACCTCGAAAGCCTCTGGGTAGACGGGAGCAGTAGATGCTCCGAGGCATACAGTGAGCGAGATGGGCACCAACTCGACTGCCTCGCTTGGGCAGGAGTCAACGTGGCCCCACTCTGAGTCTCCGAGCCATGGCCCGACTGAGGTGCCACTGGTCCCTGGGTCTTGCTGAGGGAGATCCGCCTCTCTCTGATCTTATTCTTCTGCGCCAGCAATTGGGACTGGTGCCGAAGGCTGGAATGTCCCTGAGAGGCTCCATGACGGTGCCAAGCTTCCTTGCCGGTATCTTTCTTGGGCGCCGGATCCTTCAAAGACTGCACCAGAGCACTTTGCACTGAAGACGACGTGCTGAGAGCAGCATCCCCAGTGCCTGGGTCTGACTGAGGTCAGAGAGCTACCTCCATAAGGAGAATTTTGAGACGCTGCTGTGTCTCCCTAATGGTTCTCGGTCGGAATCCCCGACAGATCTTGCAGCCGTCTTTCTGGTGACCCTCACCCAGGCACCGTAAGCAGGAGGTGTGGGGGTCACTTTTTAGCATGTGCTTTGTGCAAATCTGGCAAGTCTAAAAGCCCGGGATTGTGGCAGGCCCCGGTAACAAATGGGGGGCGGGGGAATGGGGGGGAACCCCCCCATAACTGAAACTTATAAAGAACTACTAAACTATACTAACTACTGGAAAGTAACTATGTAGAGCGTATAAAGCACTGCTAATCCACTTGCCGAAGCAAGAGAAGAGCATGGGGAAGTTCCAGCTACTGTCACTGGCGGTAAGAAGGAACTGAGGGGGTGTAGGGTCGGCAGGGCTCTATATTGGACGCCGTGAAGGCGCAACTCCAGGGGGCACCCAGGCTGACCCTCCAGCTGCTGCTAAGGGAAAAATCTTCCAGCTATTGTGCACATGCACACACACACCCTTGATTGAAATGGACATGAACAAGCACTCGAAGAATGAATAGTTTGAAAGCCCAAGCTCACAGGTGGGAAGCTGGCAAACTGGATCTAATTTCAACTCTCCTTCTATTCTCATCTCTGCCACAGAACTGCTGTGTAACCTGGGCCAAGTCACATTATTTCTCTCTGCCTCAATTTCCCCAACAGCAAAATGGGGGCGACACCACCAAGCTCATACAGATGCTATGAGTTTTAATTCACTGTCTGCACAATATATTAAGATTTTCAAATTGACATCACGCTATGTTTTCTTAGTTATACATGAAGGAATTCTGCAAACAAATACATAAGCTTTCGCTGTTTTCAGCCCCTGTCATTGTCTATAGACGGGAGGATACAGACCCAGTATCTAGGCTGGCATATAGTGATGCTGGAGAAATTTAATTAAGTTTTATAACTAGCCCGCTCTGTGGATGATATTAATGCAATCACATCTCCCCATCCTTACTCCACTAGCAACACTTAGGACTTTGTTTTATACAGCAAATAGCGTACTTGGACACATTTTAAATGAAATTCAAAATGTCAGGCAAATTTTGCTGCACTTTTCCAACCCCTACCCCTTGTCCCTTGCCTGGAACCTGGAAGAGAGGAAGAACAGATTCCATTATGGACCACACTTTGTAGGTCTGACATACATTTTCAGTACATGAAGGCTTTATCTTGACAAGGGTTCAAAAGGTGTGTTGTTACCTGATGACAGCTAACCACCTTCCAAAATCCTAGTAGAGTCAATGCAAATTGTAGGCTAGCCTATGCTAAGATGGTTGAGTTAAAGCCTAGTCTGCCTCCTAGGCTTTAGCTCGACCAGCTTACCAGGCACTAAAATGTAACTTGCCTTGTCCTGGCTAGAGTTTTGGAAAGCACTAGTTAGATCGAGACAGCTGATATAACCGAATATCCTATTTTTAAATCTTAGCCAAGATATGGCCAGTTACTATGACAAGAGGCACTATATATACAGCATTAGATAAAAAAGAGTGATAGCTGAATGGCACTCTGACTTGTGAATCAGGATGGAATCAATGGCTTGGCATAGAGTTAAGGAGCACTCTGGTGCTGGAGGGATCACCTTTCAAATGAGATATGTATACCAAAGTCTTGACCTCTTGCAATCACTAAAGATCCCAACCTAAGCTGTTGTGGAGGGATCAATGTACTGATTACTTATTATTCACAGAGTGTTTGCAAAATGTTAAGTGCTAAGCAGTTTTATTAGTGCTGTTGTGTACAGTTATGGTTAGTGGTGTAGAATATGTTAAAACCAGCCGAGGCACAAAAATCTATTTGCCCATCACTTAGTATTATGACTGACAGTATCAAAAAACTTACTGATATTTTACCTTTTCAGCAAGGAAGTTATTCACCCTGGTCAACCAAACAAGTAGAACTTTGCCAGTCAGTCAAATTACACCCCAGAGGTCAATTAATTAATTCTCAAGACCATTCAGAGACTTAATGTTTACAAAGCTCTCAGTTCCTCACATAAAATGTATTACATACAACTGCATGTTATCATCATCTAAATTCATTTTCCACTCTGATGGATCCAGCCCAAAGTCTCCAAACATTTTATCGATATCATTGTCATTTGATTCTGAAAGCCATGAATGAATGAAGTTCAAATGTATACAGAGAAAATGTGTTTGCTGTACTAACTGCAGCTCTTAAACACAGGATGTAAGGAGTTGAATCCTTTCCCGGTTATAAAATTCTTGCTGATACAGTAATGCAATATCTCCTAGAAAAGGAACAGGGTGATAGCTTATTTATTTTTTAAATTAAGCATGCTTACACTACTCCCAATATATTGTAGAGAACATAAAGGTTTGAATTGATTTACATTGCTTTGTTATAAAACTTTTTGATTCTCTTATTATCTATACCTTGCAAGCTGCAGCTGAGTTGTTGAGTCTCAGAAAGGGTAAACAAAATACTGGAAAGTATGAACAAACGTGAAACCCATATTGTTTGCATCTTAGTACTTATGTTCATTACAAACTCAAAAAAAGGCAAGACTTGGCTCTGAAGCTGAACTGTATATTATCTGCTTTTCAGAGCCCTGGGGCTATCATTGCAAAGCACAGTGGTCCATTCTAAGCTCTGAATAGAAAGAAGGAAGAGATCATTAAATTATAATTTCCCTGCACAATTGGTATGAGCATTTCCTACCAACCGGATTAATTTGAACGCAAGATCCCAGAATAAAGCTGCTCAGCAGAAAAGATGGCAGTTTAATGTCTAGTAAATTTGATTTCTCTGAAAACCCTGACACATCATAATAGTGAAATCCTATTTACTGTAGCAAACAGGATGGATTATACTATTTAATACCTGGTACAGTGTGTGCCATCAGCTCACAGCTTTGTGCTCATCTTACCTTAAGGTTAATACTCCTTGACAGCCTAAACGGTAAACAGAATCCCCAAATTAAGTGCCGATCCAATGATTTGTAAATCCTTCCTCAAAATTTAAGTCACGAAAAAAATAAAATGGATTCAGGTAAGACTATTATTTTTCTAGAACTTATGTCTATATTCTTAGGCTATGATCTGACAATAAGCTTTGCACAAAAAGACCCTCTGCGCCCATAAGAACTCCCCTGAAATCTGCCAACAGAATTCAATGTAGGATCAGGACCTCAGACTAAGATATTTGAGACAGGGATTTTGTCTATCTCTGAGATTGTACAGCACCTACCACGATGTAGGGGGCCTCGGAGGGCTACTATAATATAAACAGTAAATACTAACAACATCTAGCTCTTTTAAAATACATATACGTATTCCGTACACTGCCCAGTGACGATATTTCTAGGAAATCAGAAGCATAGGAACTTATTGCCTTGATTGAGCCAGAGCCTGACAAATATTAGGGCTTATTTCTTACTCATTCATATGAGACTAACAGAAGTTAAATAATTTTGTCATAAACTAGCCTATTAAAAACTCCTTCATTCCTACTCCCACAAATAGGGGCATGATTCCTGTAAGGATAGAGCTGAACCCTAAATGAGAACTGAATGTAAGTTGTTTCATTTCATATAAACTGTATTATTTATATAGTACCATAGCTCTGCATGGCACTGTTAAGGTGCAAGAGAGACAGCTAGCATTTCTCATGGATCTAAAAATACTCTAAAGCAACAGCAACTGGATCAAGAAACGCAAGAGGCACTATGAACAAAATTAGTACAATTACTGTTATTTTTGTTGGCCTCCAGATATCACAGTGATGAGCACATTAGAAATGCAAAGACAGACGAGATCTTGAGACAATGTAAAGTTAGACCAATGACAGAATGACTGATATGGCTGATCAGGACAATGGCAAATACAAGAGGGTGACACAATTCTTGGTGTGTGTTAGCAAAAGAGGTCTTGGGAGCCTGCACAGCTTCACAGACAGAAAGTAGTAAAACCTCATCTCATCACTTCTTACTCTGCAATTTTAAGGAGAAGTCAACATATCGTATGTGTGAACATTTAGGGTACTACAGAATGCAGAGAGGTTCTACCGTGCGGTATTGTTCTATGAGCCTTTTTTAAAATCTAATTTTCTATTAATTTTTCATTTCACTTACAAGAACCATAAACAGACAACAAAAACCTTCTAGAACTGCATTACAACTTCTATTCCAATTGCTACAAATAAAGGTACCATTGGGTCCTGTTCCCATCAGCATAAAAAAAAAAAGGTGACCCAAAAACCTTACTTCTGTATCCTACAACTACATATGTACCAATCCTCAATGGTTTGTTCTGATCAGAATGTGTGCAAGGAGCAGTATCCATAAATCTCCAGGGTATATAAAAAGTAGAATATGCCCCTTTAGGGCTGATGAATGAATTTCTCTCTGAAAGTCTAATGTGGGAACTCTTAAATAATGAGTTTATAGCCTAACCAGATATACAGTATCTGAAGGTTATTCTTTAAATCCTTTGTTAAACTATTCCATCTTGCTTAGCTGCTGTGGAGTATGCAATAACTCTTGGTTTATGTGCCATTTTTGACCTAGAAACACTAGCAGCTGTTGGGGGAATCACTGTTTTTTGGAAAGTACCAAAGGATTTTTAGCACATAAACCAAATTTATGAACAGATATTGCCCCTGAGAATAGAATTGTTTATGTTTTAGTACCACAGCTGTCACTGGTGCACAGTTACTTTGTCCTGTATTAATCCCCTGAAAAGGTTGACACATCTTCACTCCAGTCACTGAAATATTTTATAAGTGACAGATTTCATCTGGCAGTGAATATGTATAATAATTTCTCTCCGTAAGGAGCACACTGTGCTGACACTAATCTGTTCTGTTGTCATCTCCCTTTATTATCAATGTCTGCATTGTTTTTCCAGCAGCACAAAACACAAATATGAAGCTTCTAATTGAAAAAAAGCTAAGTAATCAAAAAGCCAATTAATCATACAGATGAGCTCTGACACTTAGTGATGCAATAGACACAAATGCCACCTATTAGTAACCAAGGTATTGTTAAAATGTGCTTATTTGATGTAAGAGTGATCTTAAAATTTAATTACCATGCTTCACCACAGATGACAAGACTAATAATACAAATTTCTTCATATTGACATTTTATTTCTCCAAGTTCCAATCTTTTTCTTCCACTCTTATCTTCTCCCTCTGTTCGACCTAGAATATCTTTTGTGTGCAGACTTCCACTGAAATCAATGAGAGTTTAGAAATAAACTGCATGCTACACTACTCTATTAATTTGCATATTATAGAATCATAGAATATCAGGGTTGGAAGGGACCTCAGGAGGTCATCTAGTCCAACCCCCTGCTCAAAGCAGGACCAATCCCCAATTAAATCATCCCAGCCAGGGCTTTGTCAAGCCTGACCTTAAAACCCCCCAAGGAAGGAGATTCCACCACCTTCCTAGGTAACCCATTCCAGTGTTTCACCACCCTCCTAGTGAAAAAGTTTTTCCTAATATCCAACCTAAACCTCCCCCACTGCAACTTGAGACCATTATTCCTTGATCTGTCATCTGGTACCACTGAGAACAGTGTAGATCCATCCTCTTTGGAACCACCCTTCAGATAACTGAAAACAGCTACCAAATCCCCCCTCACTCTTCTCTTCTGCAGACTAAATAATCCCAGTTCCCTCAGCCTCTCCTCATAAGTCATGTGCTCCAGCCCCCTAATCATTTTTGTTGCCCTCCGCTGGACTCTTTCCAATTTATCCACATCCTTCTTGTAGTGTGGGGCCCAAAACTGGACACAGTACTCCAGATGAGGCCTCACCAATGTTGAATAGAATAGCTCCCTTTTAAGGAATAGCTCCCTTTTAAGCCCACCTCCCCCATTCTCTACAACACTGAGACTCCAACGGCCTCTCCATTCCTTCCTTGGTTACTTTCAGTTCTATTTCTATCACTGTGCTCAAAAATGATCAGTATTGTTTTGTCTAACAAATGACCCGGAGGTGGGGGGGCGACATCCAGGTAAAAAATATTCCAAAACTTGGATGCAGTTCAGATCCTGACCTGAACTTTGCACGTAGCCCCTGTTCTTCTTCCAGTTCTGCACACCCCAAAACTGTGCAGACGATAAACCAGACTTTGGGGACAGGGCTCAGCTCATTTCAGCACCCATGGAACATTCACTGCATTGGAACCTACATGCCTCAGACTTGATTTACAAACAAAATAATCACCTTGCCAAAGCAGTGGTTCTTTAATATATCAATATAAAAGGCAGAATGAAGAAATTAGCTTTATAACGTGCCATGAAAAGCACCCAACTCTGACAGATAGAGGACACATGCTCCATGGCTGAGAACTCTCAACTGAAAATATCCTGCTCTTGTCCTGAGAAATTCGATTTCAAGAGGAGAAACCAAGATGCAGCAGAGATCCTGTGTACCTTGACACATGGGAAGGAGTGGTCTATTAAAAATCTTCAGCATTGCACATAAAGCTGGCACTAAAATCAGTACTGTTTGTTATCTCAGTATACATGCAACAGTGCACATTCAACACAGGTACGCTAGATCTCAATTCCACTGAGCTAGTCTACTCTGGCCCCTTCTCTCAAGTCTCCTCTGCCACTTTAGCTCTGAATAAACAAAAAGGCACTGAAGGATAAAATGCATTTTACTGTATGTATATGAAGTAACTAAAAATATTAAATGACTGTTTATTGAGTATTCTTTGTCATGCCTCCTGGAAACCCCCAACTATTACGCAGAGCCGTAAGAGACATCCTCCTATCAACAAGCCCAAACCAAACTGACAAAAAAACTTCCATAGTATTTCCCCGGAAGGTCAAACAAATGCTTGGCCGAAAAAGTAAGCCTTGCAGCATGTGCCACAAACTACAAGTTCCAAGTTTTGGTAGACCACCAGAAAGAATGAGTTCAACAGCTAAGGAGTCTCAACTGAGAATGCATTGAGACTCCATGTCTCGATGGTTTAGCTAATGTGTTATCTTAGCGGCAATTTAAAATAAATTGGTAACTGGTCATTTCAAAATATATTTCATTGCCAAAATAATAAGAACTTCATCTGTCTTGTTTGCAAAAAGTAGCTCATACCATAAAAACACTACATCCCATCTATCCTCTAACTAAAATGCTCATTGTAGCCAATTATATACACTGACAATCTGTGCAACATGCTGTCCTCTCTAATCCATTACAAAGTTTTTAGTCCCCTTTATGACACAGCTGTATATGTGAATAAATATCAATTACAGTAATATCTTAACCATATTAAGACTTATCAAAACCAAGAAAACTCAAGGTATCCAAAGTTAAGGCTGACATGTTATTCCTAGATTATAAGGCCAGAAGGAATCACTGTAATCAAGTCTGACCTCTTGAATAATGCAGGCCCTAGGACTTACCCAAAATAATTCCTGTTTGACCTAGAATATCTTTTAGAAAAAGAGCCAATCTGGATTCAAAAAATGCCAAAACCCCAAGTTGTTTCAATGGTTAATTATACTCACTGTTAAAAATGTGCATCTTATTTCCAGTTTGAATTTCTCCTGCTTCAACTTCCAGCAATTCATTTTGTTATACCCTGTGTTTGCTAGACTGAAGAGCCCATTATCAAATATTTATTCCCTATATACATACCTATAGACTGTAATCTAGTCATCCCTTAACCTTCCTTGAGTCTATCACTATATAAGGCACGTTTTCCAATCCTTTAATCATTCTCATGGCTCTTATCTGAATTTTCTCCAATTTATCAATATTTTTCTTGAATTGTGGACACCAGAACTGGACACAGTATTCCAGCAGTGGTCACACTATGCTGAATATAGAGGTAATACCATCTCTTCCACTCTTATTCGATATTCCTGTTTATGCATCCAAGGGATCCCACTAGCCTTTTGGCCACAGCATTACACTAGAGCTCATGCTCAGCTGATTATCCAGAGGGCCTTTAATTCATGTAGCTTCTTGGATGAAAAAGGCAAAGCTATGCAAGTTGAAAGTTGTCCCAAATGTTGGGACATGCCTTAAATGATGCCAAAAGGGTGAGAAGCATGATCTGTTACAACATGTGATTATGTAAGATGCAAATATTAATAGCAATACATCTTTTTGAAATATTTACTTAATTAAAAAGAACACATTTCATAACACTTCCACTATTGTTAAGCTATCTGGATTGTTCCAGCAGTTTGCAGTGTAGTTTCAAATTCTTTTGAGGTAAAATTTGCTAGTGCCTTCTAAACATGTCAAATTACTCTAACAATAAAGATGAATCTTTCCCTGCATATCTTGGTGGTTTGGCTAGGAGCAATGATCTCTGCCTAACCAAAGATGGGATGTGTTTTTATTTTTTTATTTTCTTTCTTTATTTTTTTGGAGGAGGAGGGGAAGGGGAAGATAATTAAGTTTGAAAGTTGTCATTTCACTCATAATCTTGAGAATGTTGAGCAATGTCCAATGAAATAAAAACAGTTCACCTGTACTGGCTCTTCATCCTGTGTGCCCTTTATTGTTGGAAAAGTAACCTCTTGTGAAGATAAAAAGTTTGTGTGTAAATATTGTGAGAGATGAAAACTCATCTTAATGGCAATATTAGTCATCAAGGAACCAAAAAAATGATTCCCAAAACAACAACCTCTATGTTCAATCTTCACTTTTCCTTCTCAAACAGAAAGAGACAAAAAACAATGTATTCCATCATTTTAATTCTGGCTTATGAAATCCTTCCAGTTGATATTTAAGCTTAAACAGAAACCATGAAGTTGGTAACGGAAATTAACAAAACTCTTAATTAAACCAAAGAAAAATGGTCTCACCCTCTCTTCCAGTCGAGCCAGCTGCTCTTTGTAGTATGCATCCTGCTTCTTCAGTTCTCTGTCTTTCTCTTCCAGCTGCTTGGCCTAAAAAAAGAAATGTAAAGATAAAACTGGATCAAGAAAAAGCAGCACTTGCAGAGCAAGAAGCCTAGTATAAATTGTATCAGTAAGTAGTATACAGCAATTGAAGACTGCAGCCTAATAGTATATAGTATTAATAAGAAGATGATTGCTGCATTGAAAATGTAAATGTAATTGTCTATGGTATCATTATTATTTGCTCAACAGCTGTGTCACAGTTTGTCCAAATGAATTTGGAAATGTCACAAAGACAGCACCAAGCATACCACTCTGAAATTAACTCTTTACTGGAAGGTTAACTTCATGGACAACTATTGCATTGAACAAAACTTCCTATTAATTCCAGACAAAAGCCACGTGTAGTCAGAATGTTAGCATATTAAAAGTTTAAAAATTAAACAGAGATTTTGGTGTGTACGTGGCCACAGACCCCACACCAACACACACATCTGCATGTGATTTAAAAAATGTCTTTAAATGATCAGTTCTGCATTGGGCCCCGATCCAATATAGCACTTAAGCGTGTACTTAACTTTAAGCTCTTTAGCAGTCCCATTGACTTCAATGAGACCACTCAGATGCTTAAATACTTCATTGGATCAGACCTTAAAGCACAGTGTACCTATTGCTCCATTGTCCTGTTGGGGTATCATTAAAAACACCTAAAGATCAAGGCCCTAAAGTTGAGACACACTCAAAATACATTCATAGGAAAAATTCTAATGAGTCACAAACAAAACTAGACTTTGAACAAAAACCTGTGTTTAAAGAAGTAAGAAATATTGCCATTAAAGAATCATGTTTTGTACAATTCCCACCCCCACCACACACACACACACCTTCTAATAGATTAGGCGTAGAACTGAACAACATATGATGACTTATAACACTGATATAGAAAATGAATTGTTAGCTATATTTTAATGATTTGTAACTATGGGTAGTGAATGAGTACCGATAAGGTAATGCTTGGGCCAAGGCCTTGTTGGCATAAGTGTGGTGCTTTTATGTAGAATTGCTGGTTTGTTTAAAATCACGTTATTGCTGATAGAACAAAAGGTAACATGTTGCGCTGGAAGATGTAAGTGAGAGATACGCAAACATGTAATGAAAAAAAACCTCTTTCTGGGAACGCCCTGGGTAGGGGCAGAGGTGACATACAATGAAATGACCCAGAAACTACAAAAACAAGCAGAAACCAAAAGTTGAGTAACTGAAGCTTACACATCCAGAATGTATGGGTTACTAAAACACGAAGCATTGAGGTGCTAAAAAGCTATTGGATAAAAATGAAATAATCTGTAATGTAGACATGTATAAAAGACGTAAATGAGCATGGTCCCAAACTGAAGACGCATCGGACCAGAAACTGAAGAACAGGATTGAAGGACCAGACCAAAGGATCAGAGAAGGTGATGTCTATCACAGAAAGCCGAAGAACTTTCCGGTGCCACAGAATGTGGTAACTTGGACCCATTTACCAATTCAGCTTTGTCTGTTATTATTTGTCTGGTATAAATGTAAGTGACAATAATTCTGGCTGATATTGTATACAGAAAGGAGAAAATTGATTAAGTCTAAATGGGGTGGACTTGTGACTCAGTTTCCCTACCTTTACCCCACCAGTCCCTTTTTCACCTCTCTGGAAACTACCACCATTGCTGGAGTGGCAGCTGCTGAATAATTTGCAAAGCTTTTACTGTTGTGTGAACTGCTTCCTTGTTTACTTTCAGCTAATGGACTTCTGTCCTTTTAATATTATGACTTGAGCGCTCACGAAGGGTACTGGATTGTCAGCACTGGTGAGCGAGGTGGTATTTTATTGCTTTTTGCTTATAGTAGGATATGTAGGATCAATGTGACTCACTAAGGACAGTTTTTAAATATTTATATACTGTGCACACAAATATCACATATAAGAACTCCTTTAGAGGGGAATGTTTGTCAAGGGATTGGTAACAGGATGTAGAACATTTCACTGCTAGGATATTGGTAAAAATTTATCCCAGGCTGATGATAATCAAATAGTCATTGCCCACTAAGGGCTATTCAGTGGCCTTCCTAAAATGAGTTATTGATCTCTACTGAGTGCCTTTCAGCCAAGCGCCAACATCACAGAACTCACCACAAACTAACACCCATAATGGCAGAATCAGCTGGGATGCCAAGGAGACTGGAAATTGAGTTACCTTCTCACTCCAAGGCGGCATCTTTAAATAGCATTGGCAGAGCCACGCTAGGAAACTTACAAACTCCGCTCTCTATATTGTACTTTTTTTGTCGACACAGCACTTATTCTGCTCATCCAGCCCAGGGAATTCTTTTGGTATTCAGCATGTACCATGTTTTTAGGCAAATAGTCTTTCAATGCATAAAATATACACTCTGCATCCCTCGTTCTGTTCCCTGTTTTACTACTTACCTTTATTTCTATCTCCTGAAGCATGTAAAGTTAAAAACAAATAAAGTCATGAATTCAGTACATGAATGGAGGACAAAGAATACAAAGAGACCAATGTGTGGGTAATATGTCAGAAATCTAAGACACATCAGAAAGCTATAGGAAAAATCATCACATTTATGGAGCCTCGCAAAAATTTGCTCACCCAGGACAACTAGTTTTATTTTCCACTACAATCATCATAGTAAAGGGCAAGCTATTACATTTGTGCCTGAGCTGGTAAATGTTTATGACAATTGTGTAGGGCTGCATGTATGGTTTAAGAATCACTTAAATTGGAAACACTTAAGTGTCACTACGCTATTATGGTGTGAAGGAATCCATTGTATTACTAAAATACAATGTTCATTACATCTGAAATATGCTTCCAAGAAATAAAAGATTCTGAAAATGCCAGAATCATCAAAAAATGAAATATTTGTTTTTTTAAATCAAGTGCCTATGAAGATTACCAAAATACATTTACATTTCAATACTACAATGTGGGAATAACATCACACAAGAACCTTTCCGTGAAAAAAACTTTACCAGTTCCTCTCTATAAAAATTATTTCACCTCTCAGATTCCTAATGCATTATCATCTTAGCTGTCCTGTGCAACTTCATTCCATGTGTGACAATACCTACCATGATCCCTGAAATACTTGCAAACTAACGAACAAAAGGAATACCCAAGTATAGTTAAGTAGCTGAGTAATAAAGAAAATGTAATGAATATTCCATTATGACTATTCCAAATGCTCACAGTAATTTAATAAGCTTTAGGTCTTAGAATTCAATACTATAAATGCATCACCTGATCCTACTGATGAGACAAAGTCACCCAATGAAACAGTCTTTGAAAAGTTAACAGAGTGTAGAAAATGTCAAAAATGTCATAATGCAATTCACCTTCTACATTTCCAAAGATTCACAACTTTAGGAAGTTTAAGAGTAAAACACAAAAAGGTCAAATATGAACAGTAATGACTGGGGAGACCACAAAGCACCTAATCACAAACTCATTCTCCTCAACTAGTTCAACAGATCAATTAAAACCAATTCCCTGTTCTTCACCGATAGAAACCAAAAGTAGCAAATGAAGAGACTCTTCCCTGGAATGAAAACAGGAAGTGGTAGAATGAGAAATACATAGAAGGCCATCAGACTTGAAGAAGCAGACTTAAACCCCACCTGTTCCACACTAAAAACAGACCAAGCTGTGGGATGTGGTTAAAACTTGGTAACACCCAAGGACTTGTCTATACAAACACTTAGTTTTCAGCAAGCGAGGGGGCGAAACTACCTTGCACTAGCCTGCCATGCACAAAATGTCTATGCATGCCCTACTGCCACACACTAAAAGTTCCCAAGTGTGCTTTAATCTACCCCATTTTGAAACAGGAGAAGATCAAAATGCACTAGGGAACTTGTAGTTCATGGTAGTAGAGTCCATACAGACATTTAATGCATGGCAGGCTTTTGCGTGGTAGATTGACACCCCAGCTTTCTGTGAACTAAGTGTTTGTGTAGACAAGTCCTACCACAGTTAACATGGTTATGTCCTGTCTGCACACAAAACTGAGCAATGTTATAACTGTTCCTAATTTGTGAAACAGCTTTGGACTTTGCCAGGCTGCAACACCGTTTCATATCACGTACAACGCAAGAGCAAAGAATGTTTTATTCATGTTGGGAGACTACCATTTTGTGGCCTAGTTCTCCCTTCTCAACTTGGCAATCTCTAAAGTGTAGAGAGAAGTTAAGAACCTAGCCATAAAAATGTATATCATGCTAGCTATAACTATGTTAAGCACCATTTTACTTTCTATCCATGTGATTGTCAGCATGGTTTTCCCATCCAATAATTCACAAGAACATGACAGCACTAGCCAAAACAATGTTATAGACAGACATTTAAATAGTTTATAACATAATTTAACATGATTTGTAATTGTGTTAGAAGTAGACCACTTATTACAAAAGTGTAGGATTGTGAGTGTTTGAAGATGGTTTCAAATACTGATAAAAGTCTATCTATGAAGAAAGGATTGTAGATAAGGTAAAGGTGGATCAAAATAAAGAGTCAAAAGTTCTATCAACGATGGCCAGGAAATGGCTATATTTCTAGTAAACGGTGCTTAAAACAGAGTTTTTGCTCAAACCTGAAAAAATGGCAACTTTTAACACTATTTTGAAAATTTGCTTCGAAAAGAAAAAAAGGTATCTTTGGAAGTAATGTGCTTCATCCATAAGGAACTCTTGTCAAGGAGTTCTGCTTTTTGCATCTGCCTGCTGAGAACCTGCCTACAGGATCATTTAAGATACTGAGAGCATGCAGCACTATCCTACTCCACAAGTCAATGGCAGAAATTAAAGAAAGTGAATATTTAATAGGTCACAGAAACTATGGAATACGTAAAAATCAAGGAACCATGACACATTCACATTTACAGAACAACCTTGGATGCAACTACTTGTAGAACTAAAATTCTTCTTTTCTTTGGTAGGCTTGGAACCTACCAACCTGTACAGAGAATGAGAGTTTTTAGTTAGGAATTTCACATGCATGTTACAACTACAATAGCTTTCCCCTTTCTATTGAGGTTTCAGCAATGCAGCCTACACTACCATAGTGCCTGTAATTTATGCTAACTGTAGTAAAATGGCATTACACTTGTCGTTCTGGATGCAGTTAGTTTTACAACAGTCCCAGTCAAGCTGCTATAGAACATAATCAGGCATACATATCATATCAGAGAAACTGTATGTGCTGCTACTAAAGCAGAAATCACTTCCGTTTGCTTGAAATTTGCCAACTTACCTGGACTCAAAAAACAGAAATGACCAGATATCATTAATATATTATATAAGGAATGTTTTTATCTGGCTGTTAGTTGAGTTTTTCTCCAAACTGAGAAAGAGCCAGGACCATAAATGTAGGATTTCCACCACACCTAAGACACTGAGGGTATGTCTACACAACAATGTAAGCTCAGGGTTAACGGGATTCAAGTCAGCTGAGAGAACCCAGGGCTTGAACGTGCACACTGATTATTAACCCTACGTTAAAAATTTTCTAACCTGGGCTCGAACCTGCAGTTCTGGCATCCACACTGTAGCACACAGCCCTAACTCAAATCAACTATATCCCAGACTCCCTAGTGCCCTCCCGAAATGTGGCTGTTCTAGTCCTTTGATCGCAGTGCACTGTGGGCAAACTTCACTGTCCAATCTGCACATTATAAGAAGTTTGAACAGCCCGCTGTCGTCAGATGTTCGGCTGCGTACATGTGTTCTTTGTGCGTGCCACACTGGCTCCTGCTGCAAAGCCTCCAATGGGACCAGTTACATCAAAAGAATGACTTTACTGTCCTCAGTTGGCACCTACTGCTGGCTCCTATCAGTGCCCATGCTGGATTTGGGGGCCAGCAGAGCGCCATCCCGGCTGACCAGGTCACCATGCACCACCACTGGCTCTCTGGTTGGCACAGTGCCCAGCACCTGGTCAAAATCGTCATAAAATGGGCATGATGTTGGCAAGTTGCCTGAAGTGTGGTTCTGGTTCCTGGTTTTCCTGTACTCAGGCCTGACCACTTAATTCGCTCTCTGCACTGGTCACCGGTCCAGTAAATTTGCAATGCTGCCAACTTCTTCGCTATTTGCTGGCATGCATGGTCATTCCTGGTACTCTTAATAAGTTCATTGTTTTGCTGGCCTTGCACAAAAGATTTGCCAGATTTTGACTTTGCTCCCATGACCATGAAGTAGCATGGTCTGCAAAAAGACTTCTTCGGTTCAGTCTCCACAGCAAACACAGAAGGCTCTTTGATGATATGTTTCCAGCTCGGTTTTCTGAAGACAAGGGAAGAGTTAAATGCTGACTCACCAAGCTGTTCCACTACACCAAGGAGGGCTGCTTTCATTTCCCTGGAGTTGACTGGAGATTCTTGGGATAGAGAGGACAAAGGAAGTTGGCCCATGGGATTGCTGGATACAGTTGGCGGACTCCCAGGACCCAAGTCGGCAGGGGTGAGGGAACTACATCTACATTACAAAGCAATAGGGCTTGAATCCTGGGTCCTTGCTTGACACAGGCTTGGAGCCTACACCCCCAGAGGGTCCTAAGACCCTAGGTCTGAGCCCAGTCTAAGAGAGGTGTGTAGATAGAAGGGTGGTTTGGGCTCAGTCTTGTGTCTGAGTCCTGGCTTGATTACACTGCAGTGTAATCATTCCCTGAGAGTACACAATGACATTAATATCCAATCCTGGTACTCTTACTCTATCAGTGGTAGTATAAAAACAATGCACCTCTTTGGAAATGAGCAGTCTAGATACAAATATTTGATTTCCTGAACTGTGAAGGAAATTGGTAGTTTTGCCAGCCCTGTAAATAATTCAGTTAAAGTATCCACCAAGTGGCCAATGCTATTTGCATTTATGGAATAACGCAAAGCAAGCAAAACTTAAAAAATAAAAAATAAAAAAAAAATCACAGCAACATTTACAAAGCAAACTGCATAAGCATGCCATTGTAGGAGAATTCACTGCTCAACTATAAACTTGCAAAGTAATATTATATTTATGGGGCTGCAGAACATGATCTCAGTGAATATCAATTAGCCGTAACAAAATAATTAACAGTAGCCATGTATTCAATTAGCTGAATGTTGCACTTTAGTTGTAAATGAGAAATTATACAAGGTTCATTGCTTCTTTACAAAGTAGCTCTAATAAACAAAGTGTTCACCTAGGTGCTGTTTAGAAAATAGCTTCATAAGGTCACCTTCGAAAAGTAGCCTACACTCTCCCCTATTAAAAACCTAAATTGTGTTAAATGTTACCAGCCATGGGAATCACCAGTGGTCAGACCAAGTTCAAATGTTAAGCTAGGTTTCATTTTCAAAAGCAGCAGCTGGATTCACATGGTCTGGATTTGAATGCTAACAGCCAAGGAAGAAGGATATATGGGGGGGGGGGGGGGGGGGAAAACACCCCATGATACATCATCTCCTTCATGCAACATCAGGCGATAGAAGTACAAGTGTTTCAGTGGAAAAAAGAAAAATATTTGTATATGTATACAGAAACTCGCTTACCAAGAGACAATTGCGCTTTTTCCAAGTTACATACAATACAATACAAACCACCATTGAAAATGCAGCTCTCTCTAGGATACAGAATGGCAGCCACGCAAACAGCCAAAGTAAAGAGCAACAAAAGAGGGTTCAGGAACAAATTCATAATCTTTAGTTAGTTAACTGATTACTTGTGTGCAGTGTTTGAGCTGTATATTGTCTGTCATTTTGCTATCCGTTGCAGCAGAAAAACCATGATAATTTAGTTTAACTTAACGGTATGTTTAAAAGCAGATTTCAAAACAGGGATTTGGAGCAATCAAATTTTTGAATTGTTCTACTCCAGCTCCGGGCATAAACCTACTGCTCCGCGCTCCAGCTCCGGGCTCCCCTCCAAAGCCCTGTAAATTCAAAATAAGCTCTGGAAATACTGGAAAATCCCCAGTTCACCACTTCCCATTGGCTCTGAGCTCCAAATTCATTAACAGCTACAGAGTTTTCAGAAGAAAACTTGTTTGAGATTTCCATAGTTTTCTTCCGCTGGAGAAGAATAGACTACTTCAAAATAAGAGTTTTGAATTTACTATGCACCATTATCAATTTAAAAGAGTTCCAATACTTCATCTACTGCTTTCTAAGGGCTTGTCTACACTGGCAAGTTTCTGCACAGTAAAGCAGCTTTTTGCGCTCAAAATGCAGACGTGTACACACTGCCAAGCCACTTTGAGCGCAGAAACTCCTCAGTTGCAGCACTGCAAAAAAACCACCTTGACGAGAGTTGTAAGGCTATTTGCGAAGAGGCTCCAGCACTCCATTTCCAGTGTAGACACTTGATTACTTTCTGCAATGTAATTGGCCTCCAGAGCTGTCCCATAATGCTTCAAGTGACCGCTCTGCTCATTGTTTTGAACTCGGCTGCCCTGGAGACATGTGCCCCTCCCCTTTCAAAGCAACATATCTGACAGCCCTTGTGTGCTGCGCTGATCTGCTCCAGGACACAAAGCAAACCATTAATGTGGAACGCTGGTGCTGTTGAACACAAGAGGCAGGTGTGTGTGTGCTCGTGCTGTTGAACAGAGGCGTGTGTGTGTGTGTGTGTGAGTGAGAGACACTAAGAAAGAGAGAGAGATTGCTGTGCAGAGAGACCAGAGAGGGAGGCGGGTGCTGATGTCGGGGTTTCCCCCTCCCCCTGCCTCAGGACTGGTTGCTTCCTGCCTCTGTCTGAACTTACAAGACAGCATGCTGACACAAACTCTGTCCCTAGGCTGACCAGATGTCCCGATTTTATAGGGCCAGTCCCGATTTTTGGGTCTCTTTTTTATATAGGCTCCTATTACCCCCCACCCCCGTCCCGATTTTTCACATTTGCTGTCTGGTCACCCTACTGTCCCCCAAAACACTGTTCCCCCCACCCCCACCCCCCCATATACACACACGCACTCTGTCACACACACACATTCTCCCCCGCCCACTTTAGTTGAAAAGCAACTGGCAATGTAGTAGGATGCCCATGGAACAATGGGATTGGGAAACCTGCATCATGTGATGCTGTGCCTGCCCCATGAGGCATTGCAAACCCTTCCCAAAGCACCCTACTGCCAGTTGCACAGTGGGATAGCTACCACAATGACCGCTATCTTTGCCGTTGCAAGAGCTACTAATGTGGATGCACTCCAGCATCACAAGGAGCACAGTGTGGACACGCAACAGCAGTTTACTTCCAGCGTTTTAATAGAAGTGGTATAATTTGTGGTGCAGAAACTTGCCAGTGTAGACATACCCTAAGCCTGTTGTTCCATGTAATTCCCTCTTTCTGGGGAGGATGAAGGAAGGGATAGGTGGGCAGACAAAGGACAGACTTTGCTAAATGATCTCCAAGGCTGAGAGACTGACAACTGATATTGAGTGTTTGGAAATGAAATAAAGAGCTGTCTGTCAGATTGACTTGACAGGACTAAAGAAACTTTGCCAGATGAAATGTTAAGTACAGAGATGAGGGCTTTTTTGCCACTGAATAAAGGGAAAGGTCACACAAAGTATCCACAGGCCTTTAGGCAGGCCAGTGTACTTAGAAGGGAAGGTTAATGTAATAAAGGGCAAAAGAGAGCAGCTGCTAGAGCACTGGTCCTCTGCAGCCCTGGGAGTATGAAGACCTCACAGAAAAATTGCTGGTGGGGTTGCCTGAACACGATGTGCTAGTGTTACAAGAGAATAGATCTCAAATGCCATAAAAATAGATTTGTCTTCCATGATGGACTCAATGGGGGTTTTCTGCATGTAGGATGAGAAAGATTAATTGCTGGTACAAGCTATCATGATCACCACTCTCATCTTTCACTCACTGCACAGACTTCCAAAAAAGTTCAAGTCTCACTTTTAATAATTATGGCCTAGGAACAGTCTTGAATTTTACCTCCTTATAGCTAATCACACACTGTACCCTAAGTTCACTGGGTCATTTAAGTATCTCTTGTATACAAATTAAGAACATCTGGGGCCAAAAACTTTCCACCTGCACTCCCCAAAAATCATTTACTTCTGTAGTAATCACGATTCACAATACTCACTCCCCCAACACAAAAAGTACAAAGATGATATTTAGAGTAAAACTTTGTGAGTTTGCAGTTATTAGAATTGAGAATACTTCAATTAGCAACACCACCACAGCACAAAAAATACTTGATTTTCACAATTGTAATTTAAACAATTGTAATTTCATAATTATTGGAAAATGTGGAGTATAGTTAATAAAAATAACACTATAGGGTTATGAGATTTTATGACAGCATGTGTTATATTTTCAGAAGATAGGAGACACCACTTTTTTGTGTAAATTAAATAATATTTGTAGATTACTGAGTGCTTACAGAAGACATTGAGTTAACAGCATTTTCTAAACCTAAGAACAGGCCAAAGGGGCAAACTTGGCATTGGTTATCTGCCTCAAAGAAGTGCTTGCAGATTCAGATCCCTAGAGGCAAGAAACCCCTGTAACATTTACAATTCAAAGCTAAGTTCCTATCTAAGAAGGGGAGGGGGTAAAAATGATCACACAGTCATATCAAGCTGTTGTGAGACACAATCAATGTGGGGAATGAAGGGAAGGTATATTTATCACCAAAACGTACTAGTTGTTGGATAAACTAGCTGGCTTATGTGACTTGAGGTCAACATCTACCCAAAATATTATCATCTTGACATACAGATTATAAGAATACATGAATGACAGTGGTCATAAGAGAACATATGAGAAAAATGTGACTTGCAGAGTTAGCTTAAGATACATTTACAGATCTAATGTATTCCTATTGAACACAAAAGTATAAGGCCACAAGGTGCGTGGATACAAAAAATAGCTTTTAATAACGTCTGAACTCTTTTTGGACCCCACTAATTAAATGGAAGTTATCTGTAATAGCTATGCTGCAAACAAATAACTTCCACAGGCTTTTCTGACAGTTGCATGAGGCTCTGGTCAGACATCTGCTATGCATATTTTACCTTAGCCTTAAAGCGGTAAAGCTGAAGTCACAAAATGCTCCTTATATGTCATACAGGATAAACTTTAAATACAAACTAAATGAACAGGACGAAAATTATAAGTCTGTAACCAACAAAAAGCACAAGTTCCATCCAATCTTCAACTCATCAGCTGCTCTAGGTAAACGCAGGGAGCAGGGGAGCCGTGGGCTGCCCCGCCCCCCTCCTGCAGCCGAACCCCCTACCCTGAGCCCACTGCCGCCCCCCCACACTCCTCCTGCACCCCAAGCCCCTGCCCTGAGCCCCCCCCCGCACCCCTGCCCTGAGCCTCCTGCTGCACCCCTCACCCCTCCTGCACCCCACACCCCAACTCCCTGCCCTGAGCCCCCACCACACCCCACACCCCTCCTGCACCCCCAGGTATGGGGGGGAAGAATTGGGGTGGGGATTTCAGGGAAGGGGTTGGAAGGGGTGGGAAGAGGTGGGGCAGGGGCGGGGCCTCATGGAAGGGGTGGAGTGGGGGCAGGGCCAAGGGCGGCATCGGGGAGGTGTCAGTAATGCAGCCCTCGGGCCAGTGTACTAGTCCTCATGTGGCCCTCATGGTCATTTGAGTTTGAGACCCCTGGTCTATAAGATGCCACAGGACTCTCTCTCGCTTCTACAGATCCAGACTAACAAGGCTATCCTCTGATACTTAATACAAAGTTAGTTACAACATAACTCATTTCATCACATCCAAAACAAGTCTAATTCTACTTACATTAAGCACTTCATCCCTGGATGAAAGCAGATGCTTGAGTCCAAAACAGTAATATTATTATACACAAGTATCACAGGAATCCAAGATTAGAAATTCTACACGCACGACAGAAAGGGATAAATAAAACAACATACGAAATGGTGCCCTTCTCTGTTTTCCTTAAATCAGTTCAAAATTGATGCTTGTTATGATGATAAAGGTATTTGAGGGGCATTCACTAGCCTGTGCTGAATTAAACTGGGTGTTCTCAGTCCAGTTTTCAGTAACTGTCCATGTAGCAAAGCTATCATGGCAATTATTATCTTTACCGCATGGGCGCTCAACAACTGAATGATCCATGGAGATGAAGCATCCTCTTGCCCCTAGGAGGGGCACTTCTCCCTAGGTCAGCATTGAAACACAACGGCAGCTCAGAATGAGGAAAACGGCAGTGCCACTGTCTGTGCTGTAGCTGTTAACAGGATAAACAGCAGAGGGAACCGCCATGGGGGTCATTCTAGCACCTTTCACTCTTACCTCAGAAATCAAATAGGATGGCACCTTTCACCAGACCTCATTTTGTATGAAAAAAATTAGGGTTTGATTTGTTTTGCTTTGTAAACAGAAGCTCAAGAAGTGTCATCCACTATAAGTGAAAATAAGCATTAAAATAATTCTCATTGACATTATACTAACATGAGCTGCAGTAAGCCAACAGCTCCATCAAACACACTTCAGCGTCAATCACATTCAAACCCCCATAAAACTTATTCAACCCTGTATTTATTACAAGTCTGTAAGCCTCAAAGATTATGCTGTTTTCCCAACTGTACATATCTTGGTTCTTTCATGAAATAATTAAACATATTTGAAACCAGAATAATTTACTTCAAACGGGAGTTGCCATACACCAGACCCTTGCTAGAACGTGGGATTTGGGATCCATGCCAAGTACCGCGTTATAGGGGGGACCATGTTAAAATGAAATTAGCATCAAAACAAGCAAAATTAGCAAAATTAGCACCAAAACTCGCCTGTCCCCCGGCCCCGGAGCTACCGCAGCCGGGTGAAAGGCGCTTTTCCTTCCGGCCCCAGAGCTGCCGCAGCTGGGTGAAAGGCGCTTTTCCTTCTGCCCCCGGAGCTGACGCAGCCGGGTAAAAGGCGCTTTTCCTTCGGCCCCGGAGCTGACGCAGCCCTTGAAAGGTGCTTTTCCTCCTGCCCCAGAGCTGCCGTAGCCCGTGAAAGGCATCTCTCTCCTGTCCCGTGGTTGCTGGGGGTTGGAGTTAGGGTTAGGGTTAAATTGGGGATCCATGGCCGCGACCGCGTTATAACCGAATTCGCGTTATATAGACGCGTGTTCTAGCGAGGGTCCGGTGTATTAGATCTGGCTGCTGCACATTCCACCTTGGTGTCTAATTTCTAATAAAGGCTTAAAGGCTGGATAGGGAATGATGGTGGTAAGAAATTTTTTTTCCTTCTCAGCTACACAAGTTACTCTCTCGTGTCTGAGATGAGCATTTGTAATTTCTTCATCTTTTGCTCGCTTTAGAGACGGAGGACAAGATAAAAGTAACTAGTGATTTTGGGTACCTCCATTTTTGGGTGCCCAGCTTGAGGCACATTACAGAGGTCTATTTTTCAGAAGGCAGGTATGCAGCACTTTCTGAAAAGTCAGGTCCCTTTCAGATGTCAAGCTGGGTATCCAAAAATGGAGGCATCCAAACTTTCTGGTCCCTTTGGAAAAGTCTTGGCCTGATTGCTCATCAGTTTTTCAAAACGAACTTTCTCACTTAGTTCATCAAAAGTGCCCCAGAAACCCAGATTATGTTAAATATACATTATTAGTGCATAACATGTTACCATTTAAACTCAACATTTAAAATACTAAATCTGTAGAAGATTACTGAAAATAGCCTTTTGACCTTAAATGCCACAATGGGAATGTCATTTTGTCAGTTTTAGCAAAGCTTGAGCTTTAAAGCAATGTTTTTCTCTAGAAGCACAGAAATTATTATCATGGCAAGGAAAGTGTTTATAGTTAATTTGCTTGCCACTATGTAAAAGCTATGGGAAGGTTATCCCAAAACAAACCTGGTACATTTTTTCTAGCTTTTCTGCTTTGACTTTTGCTGCTTGTAGTGTTTTGAAAAGTAAATATAAATAAATAATACTGTGCATAGTTCCTTTCATCAGAGGATCTCAGAACATGTTAATTAAGACTTACAATACCTAAGAAGTAAGCAATTACTACACCCACTAAAAAAAAGAAAGTCCACTAAAAATTAGAGGATTTGATGGTCACACAGTAAGTCAGTGAAAGGGTCAGTAGCAAATCCCAGGAATCCTTACTCTAAACTGAGACTTGTGATCTAACCACCAAATTACATTCCCTTCCATTGGGGGAAAAAAAAAAAAAAAAAAGCTAAAAAGGTATTGTGGAAAAATCTAATTCAAATTTTATGCATATGCTATTATTTATCTCAAATGAGAAAAGGGCACTAAAAGTGAGCACAGGGATGTTTGAACTGAGCGGGAATAGGTTTCTGAGTTAGTTGTTAATGAACTAAATTCTCAGTTCTATTACCTTGGGCAAGTCACTTCATCGCCTCTCTGTGCCTCAGTTTCCCTTCTCAGCCTTCCGTCTTGTCTATTATGACTGTGAACATTCTGAGGCAGTGACAGCCTCCCAGAAAGTGTTTCTACAATGTCTAACTCACTGAAACGCCAGTCTTGTTTGGGGACTCTAGACACTACTCTAATACAAATAAATAAATATAGGAAGCAAGGACGTCTTGAGAGAATCTGTGGGTTTGCTGGACCACCAGGAAATGAGTTAGGGGAGAATAAGGACATTGCAAAGAAACTAATTTTGTTTTTACATCAGTCTTGTCCACAAAGGATGCTGGGAATATACCAGACTTACTCTTTTCAGGTAATAAAGATGAGGCACTAACAGAGACTGAGGTGTCAAAAGTAGTAGCACTGGAACCAACTGACAAATGAAAAGAGTAACAAGTCATGCCAATGCCAGATGACAGAACATCCAAGCGTTTTAGAAACTTTGGAGTGAAGTGACTGAGTTGCTAACAAATTTATGCAATCAGCTATTCTAGGGAGGGTGGGAAATGTTGAATCTATGTTTAAAAGAAGAACTCACGTGAGCCTGGAAATTATCGTTAAGACAGTAATTTCAAAAATACAATAATTTACCTTAATTTTAGTTCAGTGTCAAATAAATTGGTTGAAACAGTAATTAAGGAGAGTTTTATAAACAGCTAGATGAACACGAAAGGACAAATCACAGTGGCTTCTGTGTAAGGAAAATCATGCCTCTCCAATTTACTACAATTCTTTGACCGTGGAAACAAAATAGTGGTGAAAGGTGAAACAGCTGACAGACTTTCAAAAAACCTTTGACAGGTCCTCACAAAAGGTCTGAAAACTAAATACTCATGTGATGAGATGAAAATTACTGTCTTGCATCAGAATCTGTCTAAAAGACAGAAAACAATAAGAAATATGGTCAATTTTCCATACAACAAAAAGTTTACAGCGTGAGCGTACAAAGTTCCATACTACAACCAGTGTTGTTTTAATACATTTATCAATAAGCTAAAAGAGGGGACCCCGTGAGATGGCAACATTTGGCGATAACATTTTGTATGTTAGTCAAGACCAGAGAAAACTGTGAGGAACTTCAGAGGGACCTTGAGTCAACAGTGTGCCCTTGTAGCCAAGAAGGCTAATGGCATTTTGGGTTGTATAAGTAGGGGCATTTCCAGCAGATCGAGGGACGTGATTATTCCCCTCTATTCGGCACTGGTGAGGCCTCATTTGGAGTACTGTGTCCAGTTTTGGGCCGCACACTACAAGAAGGATGTGGATAAATTGGAAAGAGTCCAGCGGAGGGCAACAAAAATGATTAGGGGGCTGGAGCACATGACTTACGAGGAGAGGCTGAGGGAACTGGGATTGTTTAGCCTGCAGAAGAGAAGAATGAGGGGGGATTTGATAGCTGCTTTCAACTACCTGAAAGGGGGTTCCAAAGAGGATGGATCTAGACTGTTCTCAGTGGTAGAAGATGACAGAACAAGGAGTAATGGTCTCAAGTTGCAGAGGGGGAGGTTTAGGTTGGACATTAGGAAAAACTTTTTCACTAGTAGGGTGGTGAAGAACTGGAATGGGTTACCTAGGGAGGTGGTGGAATCTCCTTCCTTAGAGGTTTTTAAGGTCAGGCTTGACAAAGCCCTGGCTGGGATGATTTAGTTGGGGTTGGTCCTGCTTTGAGCAGGGGGTTGGACTAGATGACCTCCTGAGGTCCCTTCCAACCCTGAGATTCTATCATTCTATGACCTAATAAAGTTATGGTGAATGGGCAGACTGATGGCTGATAAAATTCAATGTTGATAAATGCAAGATGATGCATGTTGGAAGGAATAACTGCTCTACTCATGTTGATTATTTGATTGTAAAGTAACCAACCATCAAGAAAAAACGACTGTGCATTGCTGCAGACAGCTCAATAAAACGTCCTGCTCCATAAGAACATAACATAGGAATGGCCATATTGGGTCACACCAAAGGTCCATCTAGCCCAGTATCCTGTCTTCCGACAGTGGCAAATGCCAGGTGTATGCGTAGCAGTGGTCGAAAAACACAAGCAAAACACTAAAATGACTATACAACAGAACAGAATAATACAGAAAATATTACATTGTTTGCTGTAAATCAATTATATGTCTTCACCTAGAGCACTGTATTCAGTTCTGGTCACCCCAGATATAGCAGAAATAGGAGGTTGAGAGACATGTACTGAAAAATAATTGGAGATATGGAAAGACTTCCATATGAAGAAAGATTGGAAATGTTTAGTTTAGAGAGAACACGACATGGTAGAGGTATACAAAATATTTAGTTGTACAGAGAAGATAAATTAGGCGCTCCGATATTTACTCCTTCTCATAATACAAGAGAAAGGGGATATTCAGTGAACAGTGAAATTGAAAAACAACAAATCCGAAACTAGTTAAATGCATAATTAACCTGTAGAATTCATTGCCACAAAGTATCAAGGCCAATTGTTTAGTAGAATTCAAAAGACAATGTTCTCACAACCAATATAAATATCTACTGTTATATTAGATAAAATAGTTCGTACGAATAAAAATACCCACCTCATAAACCAACCATCAACAGCCAGGAATTAGGAAGAAACTTTCTATATGGACTGCCCAAAGAGACTGTCTGTGACTCCATGGTAAGACTGCTACAGTGATCCAGGAGTTTGCATTTCATAGAATATCAGTGTTGGAAGAGACCTTAGGAGGTCATCTAGTCCAACCCCCTGCCGAAAGCAGGACCAATCCCCAATTTTTGCCCCAGATCCCTAAATGGCCCCCTCAAGGACTGAACTCACAACCCTGGGTTTAGCAGGCCAATGCTCAAACCACTGAGCTATCCCTCCCACACTGAACTGATGAAATCTAATTATAGAACGTACCAGTAGTTTAGGGTATCTGCCCTACTTTTTGGACAGCCTGCCCTGAGGTTGGTACTCACGTCATGAACCACTCCAGACAGCGTGACAGGGGGTGAAATAAGAGAAGGTACATCAGTTCTATGCTCTGAGTTTGTGAGAACAATGTTATGGATCTCCACCCTCTCCATGCCAAAAAAAACAAAACGCAGAACAGTCGTAAATGCAACTGACATTTCTACACGGACAGTTTATCAGCCCCAATAAATGTATATTGCGGTGTATACACTGAGTCCTTAATTTTCTCTCTAAACACTGAATTAACCATGTGTAAGCCAAATATTCCCACACCTGTCTTTTTGCACTCCCAAAGCCCTATAAAATACATGCGTGTGGTGCTTTATATCATGCAAACTTGAGGCAGCTGTTTTAGACTGGAGAACTCTTTTCCAACCTTCATAGGCAATTAGTTTAAACCCTAAACATAAGATTTCATTGCCCATGTAATACTGTTTTAGCTTCCATAGATGTAAATGTTAATAATAGTTGAAATTATCCACAATACATTTCACCATTATTCGTCGTTTATTATTTGTATTGCTCAGAGGCTCCAATCATGACTGTCGTTCCATTCTGCCAGGTGCACAGGAAGACACAGCCTTTACTGTGTATGAGACGCCATGATCTGATGGTGAATTAAGCATGGGGCTGGTAGTATCTGAGTTTTAATACCAGTTCTACCACCTATGTGTGACCTTAGAGAAGTCACTTTACCCCTGTGTGTCTCAGCTTTCACAACACTACAATGGGGTTAATACTTGCAGGTATGTTCTGAGGACTGATGTTTGTACAGCACTTTGAAAATGTAAAGTCCCATATAAATATGCCATGGGGACTGGCCCTTTAAAGGGAGTCAGGGACCAACCTATCTGTGACAAACTCCTGTAAGGGAGAAGGAGCCACCCCAGACCCACCTGGAAGTAATTAAATTCCTAGGTAGCTGGTTGGCAGCTAATTAGCCAGGTCAATGGTTACCAGGGATTTACTTGGGGGGGCCTAGAGATAGGAAGCTACTCAAAGGAACAGAGCTCCAAGGAGAGCTCACCAGAGCAAGGTGTGGAGGTGTGCTCCCAGTGAGAGGAGCTCCGAAAGACTGTGGCACAGAAGTTTGGGGAGCTGCAGCTGGTTGGAGAAAGAAGTTGCAAATGAGCATTGCAAGAAATAAACATAGAGATGGAACATAACTAAGACCCAGGAAGGCAGGCTAAGGACTCTAGACTCGAGGAGAGTGAGGCGCTAGAGTGACAACCAAAGGCTGGAGCAGAGAGAAGGAAGAGACCTTGAGTTTATTTGGACTCAAAGTAGACCCCAGCAGGAGACTTGTCTCAAACATTGGTACTGAGAGGAATTATTTAAAGAATACTAAAGACGGTAAATTGAAGCAGGGTGCATACTCTGAGGCATCTGGGGAGATAGGAGGGACACTCAAAGGCGCCGTCCCATGACAAAACGCTATTTTATAAAGAAATAGCCTCATTTTAATGCATTCATTGTGTTGGGGGCAGGGGGCGCTGTGCTCGCACGCATACCTGCACACACACAAGCTATTTGATCAGACTCCATTATTCAGATAGTGGGAAGATAATGGATGTCAAGGCAAAAAAAAACTTACACATTTTGGTAATTATGACAATTTGTAGTTTTTTTTCCCCCACAATCCTTCTGTGCTGCCACAAAATTTAAGACACTGGAGAGCAGTTCTGTTTTACAAACGGCTGCATGCTTTATGAAACTCGTCATTTCATAAACGCTTTTTCTAGGCCATGGTTGAGAACTAGCGCTTTTTTTTCCAACATGAGAAAAGACAAACTGGCTGCTTTGAGAAGTGGTTACCTTTAGTTATTTCAATGAAACTGAAAAAACAGGCAATATAACAACATTTAGTAGGTTAATTCGCAAATATTAGGACGCAGACCTCTTCCCTCTTTCATAGAATCATATCATAGAATCATAGAATCTCAGGGTTGGGAGGGACCTCAGAAGGTCATCTAGTCCAACCCCCTGCTCAAAGCAGGACCAAACTCAACTAAATCATCCCAGCCAGGCCTTTGTCAAGCCTGACCTTAAAAACCTTTAAGGAAGGAGATTCCACCACCTCCCTAGGTAACCCATTCCAGTGCTTCACCACCCTACTAGTGAAAAAGTTTTTCCTAATGTCCAACCTAAACCTCCCCCTCTGCAACTTGAGACCATTACTCCTTGTTCTGTCATCTTCTACCACTGAGAACAGTCTAGATCCATCCTCTTTGGAACCCCCTTTCAGGTAGTTGAAAGCAGCTGTCAAATCCCCCCTCATTCTTCTCTTCTGCAGGCTAAACAATCCCAGTTCCCTCAGCCTCTCCTCATAAGTCATGTGCTCCAGCCCCCTAATCATTTTTGTTGCCCTCCGCTGGACTCTTTCCAATTTATCCACATCCTTCTTGTAGTGTGGGGCCCAAAACTGGACACAGTACTCCAAATGAGGCCTCACCAGTGCCGAATAGAGGGGAATAATCACGTCCCTCGATCTGCTGGAAATGCCCCTACTTATACAACCCAAAATGCCATTAGCCTTCTTGGCAACAAGGGCACACTGTTGACTCATATTCAGCTTTTCGTCCACCGTAACCCCTAGGTCCTTTTCTGCAGAACTGCTGCCCAGCCATTCAGTCCCTAGTCTGTAGCAGTGCATGGGATTCTTCTGTCCTAAGTGCAGGACTCTGAAGAACAAAGCTAAAATGACTCTGGAAAGCAAAATTTAACTTTGTCATTGCTCTTAAAAAGACAAAAGATCTAACAGGTTCATGACAATATATGGTGCATGATAATTTGTAAGAACTACCATATGGGTCAGACCAAAGATCCATCTGGCACAGTATCCTGTCTTCCGGCAGTGACCAGTTCTCCAGCTTCAAGGGGAATGCATGAACAGTGCAGTTGCAGTGATCCACCAATGTTCCACTTCTGACTTCTGGCAGTCAGAGATTTAGGCTCACCCCGAACATGGGGTTGCATCTCTGACCATCTTGGCTAATACCCAATGACCGACCTATTCTCCATGAATTTATCTAATTCTTTTTGGAACCCAAATATACTTTTGGTCATCAAAACATCCCAAAGCAATGAGTTCCACAGGTTAACTGTGCGTTGTGCAAAAAAACACTTCATTTTGTTTGTATTAAACCTGCTGCATATTAGCTTCATCGGGTGACCCTGTTTTTTGTATTGTGGGAAATAACACCTCTATTCACTTTTTCCACACCATTCAAGATTTTATAGACCTCTATCATAGCCCCCTTAATCCTCTCTTTGCTAAAATGAACAGCCCTAATCTTTTTAGTCTCTCCTGGTATAGAAGCCATTCCATATCCTTGATCACCTTTGTTGCCATTCTCTGAACCATTTCCATATTCCTTCAGAAATCTTGGGTGATCACCATCTGGTCCTGGTGACTTATTACTGTTTAATTTATAAGTTTGTTCTGAAACCTCTTCTTACTGACACCTCAATCTGGGACAGTACTTCAGATTTGTCACCCAAAAAGGATAGATCGGATGTGGTTATCTCCCTCTCATCCTCTTCAGTGAAGACCAATACAAAAAATTAATTTAGCTTCTATGCAACGGCCTTGTCTTCCTTGAGTGCTCCTTTAACACCTTGGTCATCTAGTCGCCCAACTGCCTGTTTGGCAGGCTTCCAGCCTCTGATGCATTTAGAAAAATTCTTACTTCTAGTTTTGATGTCCTTAGCAAGTTGTTTCCCAAATTTTTTCTTGCCTGCCTTATTATACTTTTACGCTTAACCTGCCAGAGTTTGTGCACTTTTCTATTATCTTCACTAGGATCTGACAGCCAAATTTTAAAGGATGCCTTTTTTGCCACTAACAGCATCCGTTACTCTCCTGTTTGGCCATGGTGACCTTCTTTTGGTCCTCTGATTGTCTATTTCTAATTTGGGGTATACATTTTAGTCTGAAGCTCTATTATAGTTCGTGTATCAAATTATTGAAACAAGCCAGGGCCCTGTGGTGAAACAAAAAGAGGTCTAAACAAAGGGCTGAAGGATTTCTCTCTCTTTGTTCCCTGTTTGCCTTTGTCTGGTGTCAGATGAATACAGAAGTAATGATAACACATGATCAAAGAAGAATGGCTGGAAATGTGAGGAACAAGCTGACTTTCTGTCCTTCTCTCCCTAGCACTCTATTGTCCTCTTAAATATTAATATGTTTGAAGGTAATCTGTATACTCAAGAGACAAATCAAGGTATAAAAATATTAACTGACGCATTCTGTAAATTATTCCTACAATACTTTAAAAACTGTTTCCATTCATCTTAAATGCGAGAGCCCAAAGCCCCAGAGATAGAATTTATATTTTGAATTTTAGTAGGAAACCAAGTGAAAAGTGAGGCAACAATATTCATATTTTCTACAAGAAGCTCAAGAGGATTCCAAAATCAAACGACAGAAAACTGATATAAATCAGCAAAACGGCCCCAAATTATAACATAACCATCCCCTCCGCTACTTGACGCTACTGTTAAACACATTCGTACTTCAAGGAATGAAAATGTCAAAGAAAGGGTAAGTACCATTTACTGAATTTCCCACAGGAATCTCCATACATTGATATGAACTCCATTGTGTAGTACTGAGTGTGCTCTAATGCTTCCAAAATAGCCAACCTAAGGTTGCAGATGTGAACCTACAAACACTGTGTGCATGCAGTATTACATGTGCAGGTATGAGCATGCACACACACAGTTACCATCTTGTGCTGTGATCCTGCCAGATCTCAAAAACAAAGCAAGGTCAAGCTGGGATAGGTGCTGAATGCTTGAGGTACTGGAGAAGACCGTGATGGTGATTTCAGAAGCTGACACTGTTCCATGAGAGTTATTACTGAAGCAATGCCTCAGTATGGCATTAGGAGGCACTGAGTTGCTGGAAGTCTTTCATAGGACACGCAAGATGAAATCCTAACCACTTGCCATTAAAACTCCATAGGACTTTTCTAAAACTCGGGTTATACTGTTATCTTGCTCAAATTTCAATTTTGTTCATCACAATCTACCTTCCTAAATTCCATCTGTAGGTTTAGTCGCTGCCTATTTTTTCCACTTCCTATGCTACATTATTGTTCACTGTTCAACATCTGCTACATTTTAAACAGTGTGACCTAGCAGAGAGAGCAATGGGCTGGGACTGAGGACACTTGGGCTCTGTCCCCAGCTCTGCTACTATCCTGCTGGGTAACCTTGGGAAAGTCACTTCATGTCTCTGTACATCAGTTTCCCATATATAAAATGCACATAATAATATTGACCTCCTTTGTAAAGCATTTTGAGTTCTACTGATGAAAAGCACTATACAAGAGCTGGTTGTTGTTATTATTACTACTTATACAGTATATTGGCAATTCAGAGGTAGGTGAGGAAAACTATATTCACTTGAAAACCTTGCAGGAGTTAAATTTTTGTAAAAGCACTGAGATACTGACAAGAAAACTATTGTACAAATGCAAGTATTACTGTCAGTGACATACGGTCCTAAAGCAACACTGCCAAAGGGAGGTGGGGCAGATGAGTATTAATCTACACTATGCAGAATTGCAGTGTTGCTGAATAAATTCCTGCTCCTGTATACCATAAAGTTAAAAAGGATTCTCAGATTCTGTTAGGAAGCCTTACACTGTAATATGTAATAATCCCCCACCTTTTTTTTTTTTTTTTTTTTTTAAAGGGCACAAGGAATTGAGCTTATCTTCTATCTACTAGAACATAAGAATGGCCATACTGGGTCAGATCAAAGGTCCATCTAGCCCAGCATCCTGTCTTTCAACAGAGCAGATAATCATCAAATGATCCATCCCGTGTCGTCCATTTCCAGCTTCTAGCAAACAGACTAGGGACACCATCCCTGCCCATCCTGGCTAAAAGCCAATGATGGACCTATCCTCCATGAATTTATCTAGTTCTTTTTTGAACCCTCTTATAGTCTTGGCCTTCACAACATCCCCTGGCAAAGAGTTCCACAGGTTGACTGTTCATTGTTCAAAAAAATAATCCTTTTGTTTGTTTTAAACCTGCTGACCATTAATTTCATTGGGTGACCACTAGTTCTTGTGTTATGAGAAGGAGTAAATAACACTTCCTTATTTATTTGCTCCACAGCAGTCATGATTTTATAGACCTCTATCATATCCACTCTTAGTCGTCTCTTTTCCAAGCTGAAAAGTTCCGGTCTTATTAATCTCTCCTCATATGGAAACTGTTCCATACCCCATATCATTTTGTTGCCCTTTTCTGAACCTTTTCTAATTCCAATACATCTTTTTTGAGATGGGGAGACCAGACATGCACGCAGTATTCAAGACGTAGACCACCATGGATTTATATAGAGGCAATATGATATTTTCTGTCTTATTATCTATCCCTCTCTTTATGATTCCTAACATTCTGTTTGCTTTCTTGACTGCTGCTGCACATTGAGTGGATGTTTTCAGAGAACTATCCACAATGACTCCAAGATCTCTTTCTTGAGTGGTAACAGCTAATTTAGACCCCATCATTTTATATGTGTTGTTGGGATTATGTTTTCCAATGTGCATTACTTGGCATTTATCAACATTGAATATTAGTCTACTAGGATTTCTCAAAAGCTTTTGATTTCATACCACACAATATTTTGATTTAAAAACTTGCCTTATATGGAATTAACAGGTCACACATTAGGTGGATTTAAAATGGGCTCACTGACAGATCTCGGAGTGTAATTGTAAATGGCAAGATATCAGTGAGTGGAGCTATTTTGAGGAGAGTCCCCCAGGAACTGAATCTTGGTCTAACTCTATTTAATATTTTTATCAACTACAGATGGTATCTTTGCTGGTAAAGTCCACAGATGACACAAAGGTTGGTAGGATAGTAAATAATGAGGAGGACAGATTACTATTAAGAGTTATCTGAATGACTTGGTTAAATGGTCACAATCCAATAACATTCATTTTAATACAGCCAAATGCAAAGTAATACATCTGAGAACAAAGAATGCAGGTTATATACCTACAGAATGGGAGACTGTCTTGGAAAGCAGTGATATAGAGAAAGATTTAGGGGTCATCATAATCACATCAAAATGAGCTCTCACTGCAATTCCATGGCAAAAAGGACTAATGCAATTCTTGGGTATATAAAAAGAGGCATACCAAATGACCATGCCTCTGTATGCAGCATTAGTACTAGAATACTGTGTCCAGTTCTGGTGGCCACACTTCAAGACCAGTTGTGTCCAGTTCTGGGCACCGCAATTCAAGAAAGATGTGGAGAAATTGGAGAGGGTCCAGAGAAAAGCAACAAGAATGATTAAGGGTCTAGAGAACATGACCTATGAAGGAAGGCTGAAGGAATGGGGTTTGTTTAGTTTGGAAAAGAGGAGACTGAGAGGGGACATGATAGCAGTCTTCAGGTATCTAAAAGGGTGTCATAAGGAGGAGGGAGAAAACTTGTTCATCTTAGCATCTAAGGATAGAACAAGAAGCAATGGGCTTAAACTGCAGCAAGGGAGGTTTAGGTTGGACATTAGGAAAAAGTTCCTAACTGTCAGGGTGGTTAAACACTGGAATAAACTGCCCAGGGAGGTTGTGGAATCTCCATCTCTGGAGATATTTAAGAGTAGGTTAGATAAATGTCCGTCAGGGATGGTCTAGACAGTATTTGGTCCTGCCATGAGGGCAGGGGGCTGGACTCGATGACCTCTCGAGGTCCCTTCCAGCCCTAGAATCTATGAATCTATGAATAAGACGTATATGGACACCAACAGAGCTGGGTAGTTCCAATTTTGGAATCTGAAATCAGCATCCCCCTTCCTTCATGGGCCATGGGGAGAGCAGGATCACCCATGTTGCCCTCAACACGCTCATAATACTTGGAACTATGCATTAAGGTAATGACTAATCAAATCTCATGATTCAGGACTTCAGCCCCCAGTGGGGTGAAGCAAAGAGTTTACCCTCTCCCCCCTTCCTGATACACAGTTGGCTAGATTTATTTTTCTCTCCTTCCTCTGAAGCACCAGGGAGTGACCAGAGCTGGAGCCAGGGCACTGGACAAGGCAGACCAGTGCTCTGTCCAGATGCCTGGCTGCTGTGTCTTGCTCACATACTCTGGGTCATAATGATCACTAGATTTGGGTTCAGGAAGGAATTACTAAATCAGATTGACAGACACCTTGGAGGTTTTTGCTTTACTCTGCAACATGGGGCATGGTTCTCCTGCTGGGATCTTTGGGGCATACCTCATTTAATCAATCCCTTGTCATTGCAGGGGTGCTGACTATTGGTTACACCTCAGTTTCTCTTATTCTCTACCTGTAGCAAACAGTTTAGTTTCTTGAGGTCTGAAATGTTTTGGTCTAACTAAAGTCTTTAGGTTTAACATAGGTAACTGGGTGGAATTTAATGGCCTGTGATATAAAGGTCAGACCAGATAATCTAATGGCCGCTTCCAGTCTTAAACTCTACAAAAGTGGCATCAGTGATGAAAGCTCTACAACTTTGTCTTGAAATTTTAGCAGTAAATGTTTATTATAAAGGAAACAAATGATTTTAAGATTATCATTCAAAATGACATTTCAGTTTTTTTCAATTCTGTAACAGACAAAAACAGACCTGTGCAAGAGAAAGAGAACAAGCTATTTTAAGTGCCAAGGGAAAGGAAGGATCTATCAGATTAGACATGACCCCTTCAAATCTGGTATGCCACATTTGGATTCATTGCACAATAATAGCTTGTAAGAGTATCAAGTGAGATCATATATCTGGCCTACAGATCTCATCAGACAAAGTAAGAAGAGGCTAAATGCCATCTTTGTCAGTTTCCAATACAAAGGGCTTTTTCTGAACCACACCACACACTAAGCAATCAAGAATTAAGTGAAGAGTGCACTGCTTTGCATCCAAAGATTTTGAACTGAAAGTTTAATAGCATAGATTTGAGAACTGAAATGTTAAAAAGATATTGCAGCAGCAGTTATTTTATCCTGAATAAAATTTGGATTTTCTGAGTCAACATCCTACTGCCTTCATTAGTCTCATCCAAAAGCATAAGGGAAATCTGAAGTCTGTAACAAATTATGTAACAATTTGTGTTTGCGTAGGGAAATTTTACTTTTGCTTCAAGGGAACATTCCAGGGGAAGTTAAGAATGCTTGAAAACAGAAACATCGATATTAGTTGCTTGGACGGAAAAAGAGACAAAGTTCCAATGTAATAGTGGCCTATGTGAATCAACAAAAAAAGAAATGTCACAGAAGAGAAATCTTTAAATGGCAGTGTATTTAGCAATGAATGCTGTAGAAAAATTTAAGGCAACTGCTGGAAGTTTTTCACAGCGCCAATATTCACCTCAGCTTGTTGAGATAATAGCACGGACTGGGGTCACTAATTTGAGATTGAGATGCAGGAAATCTGCAAGACCCTGGGACCAGATTTTAGGGTGTTAGCAATATTTAACAGAATGAAGTAATGTGGGCCACTGCAGAAGGCAAGACTCTCCTTTCCCTTATAGGTAAATAACCCTCAGTCCCAGAGTAGTACTAAAATAACTAAGGAGATATATACAGATGTCCTGCAGGTACCAGAGAGACAAAAAAAGCATCAAAGATACAGAAGCTCTAACATGTGGCTTTTGACGTATGTTCTATCGCTCTCATATACATGTAGAGGTGTCTGAAGGTTGTGAATTGATCACTCACTCATATCTCTGACGTTTCTTATGAAGATGAAACAAATTTAGGAGAAGCAGATCATCCTACCTCTCAGGCCTTTTATGATTGCTAAATGCAACATTTTTAACTATATTTTGCCCTGATAATTACTGTAACCTACCCTATTGCATCAGCTATAACTGCCCTCTGAAATACTCTTTGACAGCAAGTCAGCACCATCTGAAAGTGCTGGGCATTTAGCCTTCTAAAATATCCTAATTGCAATACATAGCCAACAGTTTAAATGTTTTTGGTTTTGGTTTTTTACAGGAAAAATCCCTGAACGTGAAAAGGGCAAGAGTATTAAAATTAAGAGAAGAGGCTATTATGACACAGTAAAACCTGAAATATAAAAAGGCATATCTTACAAACAGGAACTGTTGAAACACATCATTATCTCCACATTTTTTATTTATTTTACACACACACACACTCTCTCTCTCTCTCTCTCTCT
The DNA here is from genome assembly GCA_033296515.1 of Macrochelys suwanniensis. Classification (NCBI taxonomy): domain Eukaryota; kingdom Metazoa; phylum Chordata; order Testudines; family Chelydridae; genus Macrochelys; species Macrochelys suwanniensis. The sequence continues at coordinate 336,741,316 of CM065775.1, forward strand.
CTCTCTCTGTGTCAAAAGGTTGAAAAAGTGTTAGGAGAGACGGTGACATGATTTATAAAGTTTTAGGGTGAGATTTTCAGAAGTGCTCAGAATTGGCCTAACTATGAAGTCACTGAAGTTAATCTTAAATCTCCCATTAATTTTCATGGGAACAGCGTTAGGCCAACACCAAATGCTTTTGTTGCCTCTTTGGAGCATCCATTATGTGCTAAGCAAGGAGTTATATTTACCTTTGGAGAAAGGAACATAACATCCTGTGGATATATTTTAGACAGTGAAAACGTACACAATTAATTTTAATCAGAAAATTATTTGAAGAGAGTTGTTAAAGATTATTTGTGACCTCACTCCAATGCAGTCAACAGACCTTTGACCTTTTCCCTTCTTTAGCTTTAACAAGATCTTGATTAGATGTCCTGGAATTTTATTCCAAAGGTGTTAAGCGCTCTGGGTTTTTGTTTTGTTTCTTTTCCCCTAATAATAAAATAGAACACGCACGCACACAAAAAATCCACAGATTCCTAGTAAGTACAGGTTCTAAAGCATATTGCATATCAAAACACAATGCAAACCAACAAAACAGAATGTGAGAGTGCATGTATGTTGAGTATTTTAAGGACTACAATGACAGACTCAAAAGTGGTATAGAATCACATTCCCAGCACAGAGCTTGGCTTTTCGGTCTAAAATTTATGAGAAGGATATTTCTGACAAATATTTTATGACTCCATTTACAGGCTTAACAAGTAAGAAGCTGTTCACCTGAAGTTGAATATCAGACAGTGCTTAGGGTAAAACCGCAGTCACAGCTAATCTCCTGCTCCAGGCTACCTGAGCTATTGGCTCCGGAGACGTTATTCTTTCATTCAGCCCATAATAAATTACTTGGACAGAGAAAGACCAGAAATATGGATGTATTATTCAAGGTAAAACAAGAGAAAACCAGAATTCAGAAGAGAAGAACACCACAATAATGCATGGTTAGATTTTATGATTCCACGCTTTGTTTAAATATCAGTGACAATCTATTTTAAAAGAATAGGCTTAGAGGAAACATCTTTTACATTCTGCATAAATATACGCATATACAAACACTCACCAATGCTCTAAAAAATTTACCAAGTATTATATGTTCAAGAAATAAGCCTAAGCTTCTGTATGTAAGGAATTTCCATAGTAGCCATAAATTTAGTATCTATTATAGTATTTGAATACCTAGGCATGGCCCTAACCTCTTTTAAAGTTTAGTTTGGCTTAAAACTTGTCTCTATTTTATACCTCCTTCACTTGCCACTTTAACAATGGTTTAGCAAGTGTTGCAATGAATTGGGGCGGGGGAAGGAATTAAGGTTTAGACCAAAAATAATATTTTTTTAAACCAAGTACCCATGGGAAATTTGGAAATTAAGAAACTTTACATGTAGAAAATACTTAAATCTTTCAGACCAGAAACCTTTACAGTGAAGTTTATCTTCAGAAGTAACTGAGCTAAACTTTGGTTATTTTGAAACCAATGGCAAAACTTAGTCCCAAAAACAGCAGTGGAGGGCTCCATATTTATGATCTTAATTCCATATAAAAATTGCTCAATTTACAAGTCAAAAGATAGGGGGAGGTGTTTTATTTTTTCTAAATTATTAACTCTGCAAACTCATATTTGGGAGTCCAAACCAGTTCTTTTTGCCTAGCATACCATCAAAATAAAAAACTGGTACTTAGCTAGCAATTTTTGATGATGATGAATGAGACTGAATACAATCTACTCCGTTTCCTACAGATCTACTTCCAACATGATTAAAACATCACTCCAAGTCCTATCTTATTATTTATTGACCAAATACGATGGACTTGGAATAATCAACAGAACTGATAACCAAGTATGTAAGTATATGGCATTTTTTACATTGACACATCTCTGACCATAACTTTAAGCTACATTTCCCCAGTTAAACGATACAGTAGATTCAATTTATGCAAAATCAGCATGTACTACAAGATCAGTTACAAGAATGTTTAATCTGTAAGGCCCACCTCTAACTATATAAAGCATATATAGTGTGTAACTGATAAAATTTCCCCTATATTATGAACCTAGATACAGTTTTCTTCACAACTGGTTTTTAATGGTTATATAGTTTTGCTGTGCATTATTAAACAGTTGTCACGTTTCACACTAAAGGTGCCTGTATTTGAGTTATGGATCAATTCAATCCGATCCATTCTATAGTTTGTACAATCAAAGATTGTAAAGCACTCTGGGACACATATAGATCAAAGACATTATTGAATGGTACAATGTATTTATTCTTGTGTGTGCCCCACAGCAATGAGCTGCATACAAACAAGGAGATATTCAACAGAGAATGTTTGGATTTAGTTATAAATAACTTCTTTAACCTTTGCCTCTGGTCTGTAAGATTCCTGACAAACACAATTAAACCTGTCCTTCATCAGTGAATTTATCAGATGTATTTGTTAAAATGCTATTCATTTTGAAACACGACTGAAGTTTTGCTTCAGAAATCAATGTTTTGCAAACATCCCTTTGGATAAATTTGGCCTTTGTGGGTTTATTTCTTGCTAAATTCTTGAATGGCTATCTTGGTAAATAAACTGGACACAAACGGGGAAATTAAAAAGTTTCCAGTGCACACAAAAAAAAACACCCTGAAAAAGATACATTGTTGCTGCTGTTTTGGGTTTGATGGTTGGTTTGGTTAAAAAAAAAAATTATACTCTCTAAAGTAGCTGCTGTGGGAGGAAAGTATCTCAACTCACACTGCCTTTAGGCTCTTGTTATTCTCACAGTTGACTAATGGGTTCTTTTACTAGTCATCTAGAAAAGAAGTTATCAAATCTCAAAAATGAACAATTAATTCCGAAAACAAGTTCAATGGTAGCCTTGATGTAAAAATTCTCTGTATGAAAAGCAATTAAAATATTTCAGACTTTAAGTTAAATGGGATAGTTCTGTAGTTTCTTACCTTTGTAAGTAAGGTTTACACTGCTGCACAACAATAGTGGCAAGGAAGTTCAGCTTATAATTCGTATTATCATAGTCCTAGGTCACGAACTAGGACCTCATTGTGCTAGATACTATAAAAAACACAGAACAAAAAGATGGCCCCCAACCCAAAAAGCTTACAATCTACATACAAGACAAGAGACAACAAATGGGGAGACACTGTTAGAGAGCACAAGGAAGAAATGAGGCGATATTGGTAGCAGACAGGCTGCTAGTGTATGGCCTAACTATTGTCAATTTTTTATAGGCAACACAGCAAGGGAGAGAGTTTTAAGGAGGTATTTCAGGAGAACAGTGAACTGGCTTTGGGGATGTTTATGGGGAGGGGTCCTCCCAAGCATGAGGGGCAACATGGGCGAAAGCATGAGAAGGCCCTTAAAGGGGAAGACAAGTAGCTTATGGCTGATACAATAGAGAAGGGGGAGCCAGTGGAGGGATACAAAGAGAGGGCTGACATGGCCAAAGCAATGGACTAACGGAATAACCTTTGCAGAAGCATTCTGAATGGATATCAGCAAAGCAAGACTCCATTTGTCAAGGACTGTCAGAAGGATGTTTTAGTAGCTGAGATGCATAATCAGAAATATAGCACTGGAAGGGATCTCAAGTGGTCATTAACTCCAGGTCCCTTTTCTTGAGGCAGGACCAAGTAAACCTAGACCATTCTGACAGGTGTTTGTCCAACCTGTTCTTAAAAACCTTCAATGACAAGGATTCCACAACCTCCTTTGGAAGCCTATTCCAGTGCCTAATTATCCGTATAGTAATTTCCCTTCCTACAGATTATGACCATTATTTCCTGTCCTACCTCCAAATGGACATGGAGAACAATTGATCATAATTCTCTTTATAAAAGCCCCTAACATATCAAAAGACTGTCATGAGGTCTCCTTACAGTCATCATTTTTCAAGACTAAACAGGCCCAGTTTTTTAACCTTTCCTCATAGGTAGAGCCCTACCAATTTCACAGTCATAGGATTCTAAAAATCTTAAATTTAATGGTTTCAAAAAAGGAGGCTTGCAAGGCTATTGTAGGGGGCTAGCAGTATTGACACCCTTGCTTCTGTACTGCTGGCAGTCATGTTGAGCTTGAGCTGACAGCCAAAAATCCTCAGGGAGATGTCGACTTGGACAGAAGGAGATGTCTCTGGATTAAAGAAGCAGATCTGTGATTCATCTGGACAAGGACAGTAGCTGAATTTGTGTATGAGGATGAGATTATCCAGAGATAAGGTGTAGAGGGAGAAAACAAGTGGACCCCCATAGAAGGCTGGAGGGCAAATGAGGAAGATCCTTCACAGGATACTCTGAAGGAATGATTGGAGTGGTAGAAGGAGAACTAAGAAAGGACAGAGTCACGGAAGCCGAGGGAGTAAAAAGTTTGAAGAAGAGGAGCAAGGTTGACTGTGTCGAAAGTGGCTGTCATGGGAGTACTCCATTCTCATTCTGCTTAATTCTGACATTTGGTTATGGTCATGTAAGACAAACTATGTCCTGGACCCACTCCCATTGTGGCTAAATATTGCATGAAACTTCCAAATGCAATGATCTTGCTTATTACCAATATATTATCAGAAGTGCAGTGAAAAGTACATAAAGAGATACATAAAAGAGTCACATTATGTTTATTTTTAAGAGTTCCTTCTATGAGTACCCATTCAACGCTCCAGGCACTCCTTTCAAGATTTAACATACACCATTTACAATGAATCACTAAAATTCAGTGTCAGGTATCCGTATAATCATAAGTCATTCCCAACCACAACTCCATTTTGCCACAATTCAATTTACATACCCTCATCCCACCTTCATTCTGTCCCTTCCCAGAAATGTTCTCTCACACGGGGAAAAAAAGAGAGACAGAAAAAGCATACATATCAATGTTTCCCAGATCCATAGACATAGCATTTTGGGGATCCATGAACTATCTAATTCAAATCATTAAGCCTCAAAGTCATAAAGCTTCAGTGTACTTCACAGAAGGTAGAGTATCCCCACCTCCAAAATTACCATGTAGAGTGTCTGATTACTGTAACGGCTCCAAAAATAAGGTACAATAGGGTGCACAAAGAACTGAATTACTGTCTGAACTTCCTTGCTTTTATGATTTTGAGTCACAGCCTCTCTCTTAGCTAGTTTTTGTGGTTTAAAATACAAAATTGGATGTATTTTTCCACTGTACCCATGTAATTAGCAAACTGATAATGACGAAAATAATTTTTATTCAGCCAACTTGGATTAAGTCCCGCAAACCTAGTTTTATTGTTTTTCTTTGCAGAGAAATCATATTACAATACTGAACTAAAAAAGCTATAATTTTTATCCCTAGTTGTTCTGGAATTTTTTTTTTTACATAAAATATTTTTAAGAGAACTGTTTGTTTTCAGATTAATCCAGAAATATTTCATTGTGAATATTCTGAAACTACAGATGTATGAATAGATCACTGCTGTGGAGAATCACAAAGCCTGTAGATATAAAACTCCTCTCTATTTTTTATTTATAAATCGAGAAATCCATCACAAAGCACTCAGCATGCAATAATATCCAGTCATCTGAGTGCCACATGCTTTGAGAGAGATCTAAGACAGCAACAAATTAAACTAGATCCTATTACTTTAAGGTCCAGGACTGAAAAGAGCTGCTGAACACTGGTGGTGAACTTGTGTCACTTTGATCTCTATTGTAACAGAAAAGCAAAATGACATGTTCAAATGAAGATCATTTATAATGGATGAAGGCAGGCCTGCACTCTCCTTGGACCAAATATGTTTAGGGGTAGTCAAAAGGGGAAAAAATAAATCAAAATGGCACCCCGCTACCCCCCACCCCCAAAAAGAAAAAAGTATGCAAAACAATTATTATCCATGGTAAAAAAAATAGCGGTCAATAACAGGTAATTTCTTATCTAATTTAGCAGCTATATAAATTTATTCTAATTGTAACTACAAAGTGCCCTGGTAATGCAAATATGAAGTACTGGGGAGGCAAATAATGGGAATTTGGTGCTTTTTACCCCTCTATTACTACCAATTTACAGTGTGAACCTGGGCGACTTAGTTCTCTGTGCTTGAGTTTCCACATCTAGGAATGGGGAAAATGATACCTGTCTGCATTCATGAATAGGGAAAATGATACCTGTTGGCATTCATAAAAGTATTTTAAGATCCTGCAATGAAAGGTGCTATAAAGTGCAAAGCTATGATACAGAGCCGTCCACTGTACATCCCTATGGCTCTCCTCATACATTTTGGACTGCATGCTACCTTTCAGAGTTTTTACAGTGGTAAATTGTTACTGAGAACAACATACGATCTGTGTTCCAAGCAGTAAGATCTTGGCAGGGCCTGTCATTAAAACCCCCGACGTAAATTTAGAAAGTATTATTCAAAATAGAGTGTTTTTCAACAAGTTTTCTTCAAGGCTAAAGTTATAATAATCACTACTGTAAAAGTGCAAGAGCAAATTTTTTCAAGCTTTCTTTTGTATAAATTACTATCCTAGAAATAATTCATTCTTGTCACCCATATTTTTGTCCATTTCCTCTAAATCTCAAGTCCACAGAACTCTACTTACACACCACTCAGATATACCAGCACATTTCTGGGAACAGGGATAGCTTTGTAAAGCTGCCTGGCTCACCAGCCGAAGAATACCCCAATTTTTCTTCATAAAGCATAGGAATATTTTTTAAAAACTGCAGATTGGCCAGAGTCAAAAACTTTGAATTGCAAATGAGACTCTTAAATTTCAATATATAACAGATTTGTCTGAATGACAATGCAGAACCTTTGTTAGCCCAATTTTATCTTCTTGGTTATTTCGTTCAGAACAGCTAAGAGAGGACTACGTAGGTAGTTAAGCTGCCCTAGTTGTATTAGACTTAAAAATCAGGGTCTACGATTTGAAACTGACTACCAATGTTGGGTTCCCAATTTAAGACACTTTAAAGATGTCTAATTTTCAGAAAGTGCTGAGCATCCATCTTCTGAAAGTCAGGCTTTTTTAGACTTCTCATGTTGGACACTAGCAGTTGAGGCACTGTAGCGGGGTGGCACCCCGCTCAGGCCTGAAGGGGCTTGAAAACAGCCCAGGATAGGGCTGTGGCTGGAGCAAGCAGCCCCAGGCTGAGTGGGAAGGCAGGCTCAGCTGGGGCCACGCCCCAATTAAGGCTCAGCTGGCCCTTATAAGTGGGCAGTGAGCCAAGAGCAGGAGTCTTCCTCTGCCTGTAGAGGGAGAAGGGCCTGGCTGCAAGAGCTAAGCAGGGTACCTGAAGTGGAGCAGGGCTGGGGAAAGGCTAAGGGAGCCGGGGAGCTCCAGCCTAGGAAAACCCCAGGCTGCAGGCCTGGTAAGGCCAAAGGGGTACTAGGGTTGCAGGGGCAGCCCACGGGTAGGCATAGGCAGCAGGTCCAAATCCCCTTTGCCTGTGATGAGTGGCTTATACTGCAGTCTGCCCCAGGGCGTGGGGGCTAGCTGGTGACTGGCAGTAGCCTACGACTGAGGCGAGGTAGGGATAGTGGGTTGGGGGTTCCCCTGGGGAGGGGAGACCCAGATCTGGGGAGTACTGCCAGGGGGGCAGCACCCCAGAGAAAGGGGCACCGGGTCCTGGGAGGGACACATGGGGCCAGAGTGGTCAGGCGGATCACCAGCCTGCAGAGGGCACTCCAGAGACTGGTGAGCTAATTCCCTAGATCGACCAGCAGGAGGTGCCACAGGGGTGAGTCTGACCCCGTTACAGGCACTTAAATCACTAGTCAATCGTGAAAATTTAGATTCAGATCATCTCCCATATCTAACCTTGATTTAAGCATGTGTTCATCTAGTTTGAGAGTCATGGGAATGGTATACAGATCTCCTCATTGCCCTCCCAAATCCCTAACACAGCTGATAAAGTTCCTCCTCTTTGACAAGACCCTGGAGTCACCTACATTGAAGTTACCAATTCAACTGTGGGTGACATCTAATATGGTCGACTACATTTCAGGAGGAACTCAAGATTTCATGGCTTCCATGACAATATAAAATTATTCCAGGCAGGAACTAGTAACTTACAGAGCTGGTTACACTCAAAACTTGTTTGGGGGCTGGTATGTTACACCTTTATCATGGACAGGCCACTACTTTCTGATGTGGGCGCAATCAAGTCAAGATAAAAGACTTATTCTATGTCCACACTTGGAAGTGAAAATAACCAGATCAGTTTCATCAGCAGAGCAATAGTATGCACCAGTCAATAGACAACAAGTGACGGTAAATTAAGACATATTTTGTCCACAGCTGTTGATATGGTGGCTCCCAAATGCACTTTTCCTAGGCTTCATCCTCAGTGCTCACCCTTGCATACTGACAGCCGGATAGAAATGAAGTGGAAGGGAAAACAAGTAGAACACCAGTAGATAAAGTCACATTTTAATTCTAATTGTGGCATAAAGTGATCTCGTGACAACTGCACACAAGCAAAAAAGTGGTTTCTTGCTTCTACCATAATGTCACCAAGCTCTGATCAGTGAGCATATTCCAGGCAATAAACAGTAATTCACCACAGACTTCATTCAGGGGCATTTTACAATGTAAGCTGTTTTCACTTTACTTAGTAGACAAAATGCTGATATCCATGAAGGGCAGAACTGGTCCTGGAAGGAACAATCACACATGTTCTCTGCTTGAAGCGAGCCTACATTCACTCACTGATGGTCTAGAGGTACTAAGGGAACTTTAGCCACCCCCTGCATAATGGGTCCCATGTTCATCCTAGCTGATAAAATCCAGTGGAGAAACAGTGAATCAATTATTGAAGAAGATGGGCATTGTTTACATTCAGGAAGGCCAGGTGCCAGCTTCTGTTAAGGAAGCCTACAACTGCTCATGATCAAGAAATCATCTATGGACAGATTTCCTTTGCTCTGATTGGTTTGGACTCTTGGTCTAGTATAGATTCCACTAATTTAACTGAATGATCTCCTAATAGCAATAAACTAGAAACAAGTGTCCATGATGGCCCTCTCTCATCTACTTTTGATGTCACTGAACATAATATTGCAGATTTAGTGAAGATCAATGGTTCGTTCTTGAGTAGCTTCATTCCTTTCTTCTTGAGAGGACCTAGCACGTGGCACTGGATGATTGTTTACCCGCTATAAGGGTTATCATGTGGACTACCCCATATCAAACAGGAGGGGTGTGAAGTCACTGAAGGAGATATTTTGAGGAAGAGGAAACACTCCATTTGTCAAAGATTGGCCCTAAGTTACTGTACTTTTATAAGTGTATGCAACCCTGCTCTCCTTGGGCTATTGTCTTGCGTCTCATTCTTAAGTTTGAAGAAGATAGTTACCCTTCCTGGACATTCAGCCCTCAACCTCAAATTAGTTTGTATCTGCAACACAAAATGTGTTAACAGTGGGCCAGATCAAAAATAGATTTTAAAATTTCAATGCACATTAATAGCCACAAACATGAATTTTTAAAAAATAAAACCAACTAATTTTTATATACACAGCACTGCCCGACTAGACATATGTATCTCAGACTCAGTCAACTCTTAAAATGGCTGCTCCATGTAAGTTTCTTCTGTCCCCCCACCTCTTTCCTTGTGTTAGGCACTGGTCCACAAACTTCAAAGATAAAGAAAGAGGGATCATCTTCAAAGATTACACGTGCACGCACCCAGAGCACTGGATGGGCACTTTAAAAATAAATAAATAAATAAATACTACCTGTGCAAGGGGAACAGCTGAATCTACAAAGACATACAGTAATTTATGAGCACAGGATTGAGCCCACTAAATTTGAATGCTTTGTACTCTACACTGTCAGTTAGCAGTGCCTTTTACTGTTTAAAAAGCAACCCTTTCTTTTGAAATTCAAGCTATTCTAAGTCCTGATCCTTTTCACTATTCTTGGACTACACAGGGCCTGAACTCCAAAGTAAAAGTCTACTATAAGAGAACGATGGCTGAAATATCTGTATTTTGTGAGTATATATTATATTATAGCTAAACATGTGGGTTCTTCTGCTATGGGGAGCTAACATAACTGCAAGACTTCTACTTTAAAATTCTTCTTTTTTCCTTTATACATATCAAGAGGAAATTAAAAAAAAACTAGCAGTAGTCGCAGTTTCGATTTGTTTTCCACAATGCTTCTCTCTTTCACCCCTGCTGATTCCCCATCTCATATCCTCTGAAATTAGGTATTATAGCACCAGTGTTTTCTGACAAATTACAGAAACAATGAATATTTAATATTAAAGTACTGATGCGGTTGTACCGCAATGAACTGCCACATAGGAGATTCCACGCAGATAGGAGCTGGGAATGCTGCTAAGGCACCAAACAGAACCCTTAAGGGATATGGGATGGAGCCAGGTAGGGAGATGAGACGAGACAAGTAATGGAATACGAAGCCTTCCATCTCTAAATGGACAGTTCAAATCCAGCCCACGTCAATAATGGTCAAAAAAGTTAGAATCTGACAGGTGCTTGGTCTAAATGAAAGCAATATTTTAGCTCTGGTGCTGCTCCTCGTGAAAAGGAGTCCACATCGCTACTACATCTAGCATTAACTAGCAACTTAATTAGCAATCCCAGTAGAGAGGATAAGAACCAAATACAGCTTTTGGTTTTAAAAATGGCTAATTAGGGCTTGACACGGAGATGCTAAGCATCTCCTGGAGAATGCAGAGCCCTTGAATGTTCTCTGAAAGCAATGGACATAGAAGTTTTTTTGCTGCAGGATGGCTACCTTTAAATCTGCTATTCTCCTACAGGAGAACACTTCAATCTCCCTGGATACACAATAGCAGATTTAAAGGTAGCCATCCTGCAGCAAAAAAACTTCAGGACCAGACTTCAAAGAGAAACTGTTGAGCTTCAGTTCATTTGCAAATTTGACACCATCAGCTCAGGATTAAACAAAAACGATGAATGGCTAGCCAACTACAAAAGCAGTTTCTCCTTTGGTGTTCACACCTCAACTGCTAGAAGAGGGCCTCACCCTCCCTGATTGAACTAACCTCGTTATCTCTAGCCTGACTCTTCCCTGCATACTTATACCTGCCTCTGGACATTTCCACTGCATGCATCCGACGAAGCGGGTATTCACCCATGAAAGCTTATGCTCCAATACGTCTGTTAGTCTATAAGGTGCCACAGGACTCTTTGTAGCTTCTACAGATGCAGACTAACACAGCTAACCCTCTGATACTTAATACACTTTAATTCACCTTGTTGAGGAAGAGTCAACATGGTTTTAGTAAAGGGAAATCATGCCTCACTAATCTACAAGAATTCTTTGAGGGGGTCAACAAGCATGTGGACCAAGGGGATCCAGTGGATATAGTGTACTTAGATTTTCAGAAAGCCTTTCACAAGGTCTCTCACCAAAGACTCTTACGCAAAGTAAGCTGCCACGGGATAAGAGGGAAGGTGCTCTCATGGACTGGTAACTGGTTAAAAGATAGGAAACAAAGGGTAGGTATAATTGGTCAGTTTTCAGAAGGGAGAGAGGTAAATAGTGGTGTCCCCCAGGGGTCTATTCTGGGATCAGTCCTATTCAACATATTCATTAATGATCTGGACAAAGGGGTAAACAGTGAGGTGGCAAAATTACTAAAGATATGACCCAGGCAAAGTGCAAAGAGCTACAAAAGGCTCTCTCAAAACCCTCCCCCTCCCCCGAGGCGCCGCCGCTCCGCTTTCCCCCCCCCCCCCCCTCCCAGGCTTGCCGCATGCCCAACAGCTGGCGTGCGGCAAGCCTGGGAGGAAGGAAAAGCGTAGCCTCGGGACCGGGAGGCATATTCCAGAATATGTGGAAGAGTGGAATATGTGGAAGAGTTGCCAACACTGGAGAGAGTTGATGGGATGTGCACCAAATCTGAAACCTGGACATTTCTGCAGGTAAGTGCGCCGTGTGGAGGACTTTCTACTGTGCAGTATAACCCCTTGTACTTCCTTTGAGCACAAACTCTCTAGGTGCTAAAGCCATGTAAAAGCCATGCCTTGAGGCAGAAGATTCCCAAGCTGGGATGCATAGTACGCCCCTTGTCCTGAGTGAGAAGGTATGGAGTGACTGGAAGGAAGATCGGTGGATACATTGCAAGCTGCACCAGGTAAGGGTACCAGGTCTGTCTCAGCCACGTGGGAGCAATCAGAATTATGTGAGCTCCATCCCTCTTTATTTTTAGCGGGACCTTCAGCAGAAGGGGAAAGAGAGGGAGGGCGTAAAGATGGTCCATGTCCCATGGGAAGAGGAGGGCATTGCCCAGAGAGTGCTGTCCGATTCCCACCCTGAAACAGTATCATGGACATTTCTTGTTCTGGTAGAGTGGCAAACAGATCTGTGGATGGTGTTCCCCATGTGAACAAGTGGCCATGCGGGAATGTGCAACTGAGCTTGTCCACTATTGCATTTTGCGTGCCCAGAAGGTAAGCTGCGGCCAAGGTGACGTTGTGAGAGATGCACCAGTTCCATAGTTTGATTGCCTCCATGCAGAGAGGGCGATCTGACTCTCCCTGATGGTTGATATAATAAATGCAGGCTATGCTGTTGATTAGGATCTTTATATGCAATCCTGTTATCAGCGAGAGGAAATGGGCGCAGGGATTCCTAACCAGTCTCAACTCGAGAAGACTGATATGCCGGGATATCTGTGCAGGTGACCATTTGCCTTGCGTTGTGAGACCATTTAAATGCACCCCCAATCCTATGAGGAATACGTCGCTGGTAAGAAGCGACGAAGATGGTGCCTGGAAAAAGGGGATCCCATTGCATCCCATTTGGGGGGAGGGATAGCTCAGTGGTTTGAGCATTGGCCTGCTAAACCCAGGGTTGTGAGTTCAGTCCTTGAGGGGGCCATTTAGGGATCTGGGGCAAAAATCTGTCAGGGGACAATACTTGGTCCTGCTAGTGAAGGCAGGGGACTGGACTAGATGACCTTTCAAGGTCCTTCCAGTTCTAGGAGATAGGCATATCTCCATTTATTTTTTATTTTTATATGCATTGGCCAGGTTCTTCCACTAGTCAATTGAGTTCTTGATCCTGGTGGGTAGTGACAGGGGTTTGCCCAGACTGTCCCTCTTTGGTCTGTAAACCAAGCTCAACTATAGCTGTAGGCATCACATGTGAAGTTTGGCGTGCAGAATTACAACCGTTCCAGCTGCCATATGACCCAGGAGCTGGAGGCAGATTCTGGCTGGCACTTGAGGGCTGCATTGAGCTGTGTCTAGGTGATACCAGGGATAGAAACCTGTCTTGAGGTAGGAAGGCTTTGGCCTATAGCACGTCTAAGTCGGTCACTATGAATTCTAGGCATTGCACTGCTGTGAGAGTCAACTTCTGGGAACTGAGCTGTAAGCCCAGTTCTGTGAACAAGCGTATCATGTCCTCGGTGGCTCGACAAGCCTCTTGAAGCGACCAGGCTCTGAGGAGACAATCGTCCAGCTAATGGTAGATCATTTCCCTTGTGATCGTAGATGGGCAGCTACCACCGAGAGAACTTTGGAAAATACTCTTGTGGCCGATGAGAGTCTGAATGGGAGGACCCTGTATTGATAGTGGTTGTGGCCCAGAGTGAACCTGAGGAAACGTCTGTGAGCCCAGTAATATTGAAATGTGAAAGTAGGCATCTTGTAGGTCAAGGCCCGAAAACCAGTCTTCCTGTTCCAGTGACAAAATGACCATCGATAAGGTGACCATCTTCAACTTCTGAGCTTTGATGAACTTGTTGAGAGCTCTGAGGTCCAGGATGGGTCTCCAACCTCCCTTCCTTTTGGGTATTAGGAAATACCAAGAGTAGACCCCCTTGCTTCATAGATGTTGAGGTATTGGTTCTATGGCTCCTAATTGCAGGAGACGATCTATTTCCTGCCGCAGTAGACTCTCATGAGAAGGGTCCCTGAAGAGGATGGGGAAGGGTGTTGTGGAAGGGGTAGGGAGGTGAAGTGAATGGAGTAGCTGGATCTGAGTATCTCTAGGACCCATCTGTCAAAGGTTATGCGCTCACAGGCACTGCGAAATATTGCCAAATGGTGGCCAAATGGGTGCATGATCATAGATAGTAGTGGGGAGCAGTTGTTATGCTTATAAAAAGCACATGAGATCTTTTTATAGGGGAGAAGGCAACACACCACATTGACTGAGAATACAGCAGTTACCATATGCTTTTCAGACAGACAGTCTCAGTCTCAGTCTCAGTCTCAGTCTCAGTCTCAGTCTCAGTCTCAGTCTCAGTCTCTCTCTCTCTCTCTCTCTCTCTCTCTCTCTCTCTCTCTCTCTCTCTCTCTCTCTCTCTCTCTCTCTCTCTCTCTCTCTCTCTCTCTCTCTCTCTCTCTCTCTCTCTCTCTCTCTCTCTCTCTCTCTCTCTCTCTCTCTCTCTCTCTCTCTCTCTCTCTCTCTCTCTCTCTCTCTCTCTCTCTCTCTCTCTCTCTCTCTCTCTCTCTCTCTCTCTCTCTCTCTCTCTCTCTCTCTCTCTCTCTCTCTCTCTCTCTCTCTCTCTCTCTCTCTCTCTCTCTCTCATTGATGTTTATAGTTACCAGTCCAGAACTGGATTAATTTAGTGGCCAGCGAAATTGGTCACAGAGGGGAGCCGGGCTCTGTCAGTCACCAGTCATGATTTATAGACCTCTATCATATCGCTCCTTAGTCGTCTCTTTTCCGAGCTCAAAAGTCCCTGTCTTATTAATCTCTCCTCAGATGGCAGCTGTTCCATACCCCTAATCATTTTTGTTAGGGCACAGCATGATTGTGGGGAAATACTCCCTGGTTGCCCATGGCTCAGTGCAGTGATTGCGATATCAATGAGCAGAGAGTCAGGAGCTTCCAACATAGCCAGGTCACCAGCTTGATGGAATTCTGCCGGTACCGAGCATCCCAGCATCAGTGGCAGTGCTGGGGGAGATGGAGACCTTTCCCATACTAATCTCTCTGGTGCCAGATGGGTCAATGTTGCTGGCGGTACCAATGTCAGCTCACATACTAGGACCGTTATAGGGTATTTGCCCTTGCATCTCTGTACCGAAGATTCAGTGCCCATGCCCAAAGGGTCTGTGGGCCTATCAACGGTACCAGACACCGACGGTCGCCATGAGGCATGGGTGCCAGACAACCTCAGTGCCGGTGG
This sequence comes from Macrochelys suwanniensis, assembly GCA_033296515.1. Classification (NCBI taxonomy): domain Eukaryota; kingdom Metazoa; phylum Chordata; order Testudines; family Chelydridae; genus Macrochelys; species Macrochelys suwanniensis. Next base: position 336,756,460 of record CM065775.1, read on the forward strand.
ATACTGAGTGAGATGGTGATTGTTTTCGGCTATCCCTGGGCTTGCTGAGCGGACTTCCCGCTCTCTTTTTTGACTTGTGAGAAGAGTCCCTGAACCATCCCGCTATCCTTTGAAGTCAAAGGTTGAAGGGGAAGACTCCTGCCCGCCAGAGGACTGGGGTTGGAGGGCCGTCTCCATAATGTTTTTCAGGCAGAGCGCTCTGTCCCTGCAGGATCTCAGTCAGAGCTGCTGGCAGAGGAAACACTTCTGTTGGATGTGGCCCTCTCAGAAGCAATGAATGCATTGGGAATGCTTGTTCGTGACCAAGATTGCCTTGCTGAAGCCCAGAGAGTCAGATAATACCCTTGTCCAGAGGGGTCCCCCCACTACCAGAGGTTGACACAAGAATAAAGTCTCTCTAATATCCTGGGACTGACACAGCTACAACAACACTGCATACAGCTGAAAGTTAGAAATAGCACAATATCTTTACGTTTTTCCGTGTAACTCAAGGTATCTTCATATAACACTACAAGTACTCCTTAATGCTCAAGAAACTGATTTTACTAAAAAATCTTTGTGTATGTGGTAAGGTATAGTGGGGGGGTTAATTTTGTTTTTTAAATTATCTAACCTTGTAGATGAGATGCAACCAACACAATCTTTCTATCAATCAAACCCAGCCAGGTTTTACTGGCAGCCCTTGAGGCCAATTAGGAAACTGAAAAAGCAAGCTACTGCTACCAGGTTATATTTTTACCAATTAGAAAACTTCCTGGGTCCTCTCTGCCAATGAATCTTAGATCTCCAGGTCAGGCAAGAAGGGAAAAGTCCCTGACATCTGTGGAAATAAAGAGGAAATAATTCTGCTTCCTTCAGTCCTCTGAGTCAAAAACAGTTCTAAATCAAAATATATAGTACTGTTACCTTTAACAAAATGAGACATTTTTCAGTAAGGACAATAAAAAGAGAGAGTGAATTTTACCCTCCAAAAAAGAAGCTTCCTCTCATTGGTTTCAGCAATGTATTAGTGCTAACATATCAGCAGAGAACATACTACTTCAGCCTGTGACCTCATCAAGTTCCACAAGCTAAAACAGGATCAGGGATTGGCGACTTCCAAGGAAAACTCAGAATTGCTGTCAGAAACAGTCATGGTGACTCAGTAGGTAGCTGTCTTCACTCTGCATCGGGCCTGAAATACTGTCCAGCATGGTGTTAGATGGCACTGTGCATTGCAAGTAATTTTCCAGAAGCAACACAGAGTGCACAACTTCTCTGGAGTCATTAAAGTTCCACATAAAACTGTAGTAGATTATAGTCGTTAAATTCAACATCCTGACCACATTTCTATTCAAATAGCTAACACTCTCCTTACTTAATTTCCTCCTGAAGTTTCATACTGAATACTTTCGTCTTTAGCTTTCTGTCTTGTACAGCACCAAACACACTATCAGTACTTATTAAATAGAGAAACTACTACTTTATTCACATCCAGTATTTAACTCTTGTGTATTATTACTAAGTGCTGTAAATTGCTACCATGTTCCACCTCAGGAGATGAATTTCACTGGTGACTGCAAGGAGAAATATAGGTAATTTTATATTTATCTTACAAAAGCCCTCTGAAAGCCCTCTAGATAAGAGTCATTATATGAAAGCTTTAAAAAGGGTATTTATAACTATCAATTTTAACTTATATATAGGCCTTATTTTCAAACTGCTTTAATCAATCCTCACAAACCCCCTTGGCAATGGTGTTCGGGAAGTACCAATCCCATTATACAGAAAGGAATGAAGGGAAGAGACAGACTGTAGCAACTCCTTTCATATATTTATTGACCCTGACCTTGTTTTCTAATTAACCAAACAATGTGAAAACAAATGTGATTTACTGGCTTTATTGTTTTCAGTTGTTTGAAATGTTACACATTAAACCCAGGGCTTGTCTATATAGTGAAGTAGCGTGCACTACAGGGGTGTGATTTCTAAAGCATGCTAACGTGTTGCATATTATGGACCCGGCTGGTGCACACTAAAGTTACCCTAGTATGTTTCAACAGAGTAGTGTTCAAGCACTACATTAAAGTGCAGTAGGGAACCTTTAATGCTCCCTAGAGCTAGGTCTACATGGACCAATTAATGAAGGACACATTCGTTCGTTTTAGAAATCATACCCCCGTAGTGAGCACCACCCAACCTTGTAGACAAGACCCCAGTAATCTGAGGTTAAGGATATCAAAAGAGTCGTATGGAATTATGTAGCCTGTATCTGAATACTGGCAAAAAACCAACAACGACAAACCAAGTAATGAAGTGAACTGCCACAACAGACCAGGTTCAGCCAGGGCAAATGTAGTTTTCTCTTTTCATCCATCCAATGCCCTGAACAATAATGATGAGAAGTAGTTCAGATTCTATTCCTGCTCAGCTCTGGGTCTTTACTAAGAACAGACTGCCAACTGTACCCAACTGTGTCAAATTATGTGCAGTGTTTTTGTGATTTAGGCTCCTGAGGGTTTATTAATCTATTTGCATCATAAACCTGTTGGTTAAGTAAGAAAAAACTAGAGATGCCCTAAAGGCATCAACTCAGTTCTGCCAGCATATTACACATTATGCAAAAATGGACAAAAAGTTTCTTATCTGTATTAAGCAGAGACATTTTTTAAAAGCAAAGCACAAATAAAATTTCTTATTGTCATGTTGAAATACGCTGAAACTAATCTTGCTGTAGACTTTTGTATTGGTAGAAAACTCAACTTTTTAGCCCCAGACCAAAACACATACTTGAAGCTACTGTACTACTGCTTTCTCTTCAGCTAACAGTTTATGTTAGACTAAACACAGTTTGGTAGCCATTGTCACGTAAATTGGAGTTATTCAGGCATAGCTGCAGTTACTGATGTTATTTGTTTGAAAGCCTTGTGATTTAGTGAAATCACTAGCAATTGTTTAGCAAGTAATTAAACTATAAAGCCGAGACCTGTGATTTTCAGTCTTTTGAAAGCAATAATCATCAAAATTCCAAGAATCATTTAAATGATTCCCATCCAAGTATGCTGGCTATATTTCTGCTGTTGTCACTCATCCAGTTACATAGTTTATATGCTTACATTACTGGCTTTATCCAAATTATACATTTTCTCTCCCTTTTTACTGAACATGCACTATAAATATCCATGTTTTAACAGATCTGGATCACAAGCTTTTAATCACATGAAATGGACATGTGATTTGAGGATTTATGCTCATTCACACTGGCCATGGCCTTCATTTACATAATAATAAAAACAATTCTAGTTTAAAATGATATGAAGTTCCAAAAAACTGGACTATTGTTCTCATGACCTTTTTCAAACCTAAGGATGCATTATATATAATTCACAATTCCCCTAAGTGCCTTAAAATTACACACAATTTAAACCATGATTCACATACCATACTTTGACTTCATGCAATTCTTTTCCTCATCTCAATTATGTTTTTAATATTATGGGGGCTGAAATGCATTAAATAAATCATATTTCACAGACTCCGAGTAAAATAATAATACTTGCATGCATTTTAGAAGAAATTGGCCTGCATTATAAATGTAGTTATAATGTCATTACCTTATTTTCCACACTGACTGAAATATTAGGCAGTAGTGACGGCTTCAAGCTACGGATGGTAGCATTTAGCAAACCTTATGTTTATTCTGCTGCTGGTAATTAGCTGTTTTAGTTAATATAATTCAACATTTACAAACAGCAATTTATCCAATATATAAACTCGCTCCTGTAATTAGCAAAACATTGTTATTGATTAAGATTTAATATGGCGGTTGCTGTTTCTGCAGTGTACTATATAAAGGGAACAAACACTAATTTGTCAGAGGACAGTTCCTAATCAAAGGACTATACTGGCACCATACAGTTTGAACTTAGCTTTTTATAAAGTCTGTATTCCTAAAATCCAGAATTAAATATAAATATGCAAAATGTGGAGATGCTTTAGTGAAAGGGCAATGACAGTGAAAAATAAATCCAATGGATGTGTAACACTTTAAAAGAAAATTAAATATCCAGTCTCTCCATTTAAATCTAGAACATTTTGATTATTGTTTGGGTGTTAAATTAAATGCTATCTGTAATGCTTTAATACCAACACCCATTAATGCATATTCGAAATCTGATGAGTTTTGAAGGGACCTAATGAGGAAGGTTGTGCTAGGATTTTTCAAATCTAGTGGTTAACATATGTTGTTAATACACATACCAAAAGGGATGGTTTTGAAATAACATTCAGAACAGTAAGATAGCATCAATGCTATGTAAATATAATAAATACTATATATTTATGAAGACTCTCTAGGTGTCCCTAGCCCCTGTTTGCCAGAAGCTGGGAATGAGCTATAGGGAATGGATCACTTGATGATTACCTGTTCTGTTCATTCCCACTGGGGCACCTGGCATTGGCCACTGTCAGAATATAGGATACTGGGCTAGATGGACCTTTGGTTCTTCCTGAGCAACCTGAAGGATTTCATAAGCTATATTACACACACCCCAGCAGCACTGAAATACTGAAAGCACTGAAATCTGTGAGATGGAGGGAGGTCTGATGGCACAACCATGGGGAGAAAGTTGATGGTATTCAATTTAACCATTGAAGAAAGATGAACGGCTGAGTAACGCAGTTATCCTAACTCTCACTTTTCCTCCCATCTAAGTTTACTCTAAACTCTTTGGTGGTAAGGACCATATCTTTACTTTTTGTTCTGAAAAGACCTTCTCTCACTTTTAGAGATTGTGTTAATAAGTAAATAGGTTTACTGCTGCTAATAGCAATAACATTGAGAAATTTAATTTTAAATATAAAACCATTGCACAAATAAATGTAATGATTCGGACACATCCTAAGTCACCCATGTATTTAACTATTTACAATGGAATAACTAAATCCAAGGAACCAGTAAACCAATATATTTTTACAAAATTTCTCTTATAATTTCGTCCACTTAGATTTATACAATGAACGTGGGACTACAAGAACAACAGATCTCCACTTTAAAGAAACAAAGAGAGTCAGGAAAACCATTACATTCATTAAAATGTGCCTAAAATAACTAGTTTATCCACTTTGATACAAAAGAGAGGGAGGTTGAGCATAAATTATTTATGATGTGGTAGTTTAATGGAGTATAAAATGGATTTCTTTTCTCACTATGAGTACAAGTTGTGATTTTTTTGTATGGTCAGTTCCACAGTATATTCTATCCATTTAGAATGATGACAGATGCAAATATTTTCTATATCATTCTATCAACTACAACCTTGAGAAAATTAGTTACAGTACCTGTAAATGTTATTTTCTTAAGGTGACATAGTAGTAACCTGCAGTGAATTACTCTATGGAATGCTGTGGCCTTCAAACAGACCGCAGGATAATGGTAAACCCTTCTGAAATTTGAGGAACACCCCAACACAACTTGGACAGCAACAGTGAGTCATGATTTTGGGGATAAAGATCACATCAAGATAATCCACTTCAATTTCCCCTAGGATTAGGATCACTAACTGCCTAACCCAGTGTTTCTGAAATGCAGCCACCATGGCCGCATGTGGCCTCCAGGGGATATTTCTGCAGCCAGAACAGCCTCCTGGGCAGAGATGGGGGGCAAAGCAGCAGCCCCTCCTTGCAGCATTCAAATGTTGCTCCTGAATGCACTCCGTTGGTGTTTGCTGGCGTCACCAGCAGGGAATCAGTGCCATGCACCACGTAACCTGCAGGGGGGTCCAGGCAGCACATCTGCAGACACATGGGGTTGGGGTGTGTGCTCAGCAGGGGAGGAACCTTCAACTCCGTAGGCAGCCGATGAGTTCCCAACCTACCTTCCCAGGGACAGAGGGGCTTTGGGAGCGGGCTTCATGCTTCAGCTCACCGGGGCTCCGGGGGCGGGCTTCAGGCTTCAGTGACCTTATCTCCCTGACTTCAGCCTCCTCATCCTCACCCCCCGAGGCGCGGGGCTCTGGAAGCGGGCTCTGGACTTCAGACCTCCCCACCTCCAGCCCCTAGGCTCCGGCTCCAGACTTCAGCCCCAGGACAGTGGGACTCCGGCTTAGAAAAATTGTCAGAGTGGCCACCAGCAACAGTTAGTGGGCGTACTCTGAGGCCACCAAAAAATTTCTTATGAGAACCCCTAACCCTATGGAACACACTACAAAATCACAAGGAATAGGTGAGTGGGTAGGAATTTATGCCAAATGCTTGCCCCCAGGCAAGACCTGCCCCTAGTTTAGATATCACTGCACAGAACCAGTAGCTCTTATATAGCACAAAACTACAAAAAATATTATGTTCCATGAAGGAACAGGAAACCAATGTTAAATTGATAATTTCCCTCAATCCCCCACAAATGATAGGGAAAAAGCAAGAAACCCTTCAAAGGTTAAGTCTGCATTTTATACATTATATAAAAATCAAGCATGCTATAAAAAAAGAAAGGAAGAAAAATAACAGAAGAGAAGGAATAGTCCACTGAAGAAATATGATTGAGGGGGATGAGACAGATATCTCATATCAGAACACACACATTCTAGGAATAGTCTGGCTAGTTTTGATTCTTTTCCTAATATACTATTCTAGCTTATAGTGGGTGGTGTAGGTGCAAACACACACCACTGAGTCATTTGGTCATTACCTCATCTTGTGCTATGCATTTTAGCTGCTGATATAGGCTTACAGTCATTTGCAATAATATATTCTGTAGTATACGTTTTTCAGTACCCATGTGAAACAAACTGATATTGCTACCCTGTCCTAAGATCTGCCTTCCATCAACCAATAATTTACAGGTAAATCTAAACATCATTTCAAGTTTGCTACAACAGAAAAACTATCTGAACATAAAAAGATCTATTTTGTGAAGGAGATGTTTAAATATGTTCTTGAAGTCCAGAAATAAGATGGATGAACTTGAATGCCTAGTATTAAATGACAATATTGATATAACAGGCATCACAGAAACTTGGTGGAACAACGATGGGACACAGTAATACCAAGATACAAAATATACAGGATTGATAGAGTAGGTCGTGCTGGTGGGGGAGTGGTATTATATGTGAAAGGAAGCATAGAATTCCACAAGAATTGAAGGAAGTATTCACCAAATTGCTAGACACACGCCTTTCTCTCCCAAATCTTTCTCTCCAAAGCTAAGCATCACAGCTGGCAGCGCAAGTGGGGAGCATCACGTACTAGAAAACCAAATTTTTAAGTTTCTCAGAAACAACATTCCTGCAGACACTACATCTAAAATTCAGCAGCCATCCAGATTTGGTCCTCATTGCATGATTAATCATTCAACACTCACAGAAGAGTTGAAACAATAGTAAAAATTGGATCAAGTATCTTTTTGTCCACCTTCTTCATTGCTGGGGAGATTGAAGGTTAGGACACCTCCCATGCCAAGGTCTGCTGATTAGTGAAACCACCAAAATCTGTACCAGTTAGACTACACTGGCCCTCAGTATCACTTAGGTTGAATGTTTTGTCACTAAAATGGGGGGGGAGAGGGGGGAAGGGTGGATCAATGATTTTTTAAAATAAAAATTGGATTTTTTATTTAAATTAAATAAAGGTTTATTTTTTAAATAAATATATTTAAATTAAATTTTTAATTGACAAACTTATGTTAAGGCCTAAACTTTTTACAACATATTTAAATCATTTAAATTAAGCACAAATAGCATTTGAATAGTATATGTTTGCTGCCAAATTTTAAAGAAAGTCAAAACCACTGAACTGGTGGAAGTTACTGGCTAAGCACCTGGAACCACAGAGTTTGGTTGAAGTTCTAAGCCACCTTTTGATGGAAGTAGGCTTTTTGGCAAGTACAAAAAGAATATTTTCTTCAGTTCCGTTTATTCAAATCGTTTAGTTCAATGACTAGTTCATTCAAAGTTAGGAAGCTGAGAGTTGAAAAAACACTTGGGAGTTGAAAAAAGCAGAAAAGTTTGTTTTCGTCTTCCAATTTCTGAATAAAAGTAAGAAGATGAGATGTACTACTTCTAAAATCTTGAAGGCTATGTTAGTCAAAAACAATGAGTTTAGGTTACTAATTAAAGATAACTTCCTTTGTTTAATAAATGTTTTACATGCAAAACATGTTGTGTTAAACTTTTTGATAACTCTTAGGTAGCTTTATTTAACTAATTAAAAAAATCAAAAAGGTGTTTTTGTGCATTTTTAACTGAATTTGAATTTCCATCTAAATAGAATTTGCAACAAATCACAAGTAAAAATTTAATCATCTAATAAATAAATGCATCCTTAACAATTTTCTAACATAACAAAAAACGTAAAAATTAAGAATCTGAATAACTCTACGTTAAACTATACAATTGCTCAAATACATGTATATGGTGTAGGCAGCAGGTTTAAAAACAAACAAAAGGAAGTACTTCTTCACACAATGCACCGTCAACCTCAACCTTGTTGCCAGGGGATGTTGTGAAGGCCAAAACTATCACTGGGTTCAAAAGAAGAATGAGATAAGTTCATGGAGGCTATGTCCATCAATCGCTATTAGCCAAGATGGTCAGGGATGCAACGGTATGCTCTGGGTGTCCATAGCCCCTGACTGCCAGAAGCTGAGAGTGGACAACAGGGGATGGATCACTCAATGATTGCCTGTTCTAGTCATTCCTTCTGCAGCACCTGGCATTTGCTACTGTCAGAAGACAGGATACTGGGCTAGATGGACCATTGGTCTGACCCAGTATGGTCGTTCTTATGTATCCTTCCAGTTAGCAAAAAAAGAAGTAGCAAATTTAATAAACTGCTATATTTAGTTGCAAAGGAACTTTTTTTTAAGTGGTTACCAACCAGTGAGAATCAACCTTTCTTTAGGAAAATAAAAAGTGCAAATGCAAAACACAATTAAAATTAATTATTTAACTCAAGGTTTCCAGCTTGCTGATTTAAATCAATCCACCCTGTGGGGAAACAGACCCAAAGAAGAAATCCTCAATTTCATTAACCTCAGAAAAGTAGTAGGAATCTAGGATCTCCCTCAAAGCTTTTCAATATATTTCCTGTTTCTGAAAGTCGTCTTTTCAGTTCTTCCTTGGAATGGGATCCACAGACCAATGTAAGTAGGAGGTAGAAGAGTTAAAGATGTTGCACTTCACATCAAATTCCTCAAACACCTAAATAAGAAATGTGCCTTAAATATAGTCTGAAAAATTGGTTTAGGGGAGCATAATAAAAAAGTGATAATGTAATACAGACCACCTCAGAATCAAGAACATGAGATAATAAAATGACATTCCAAGGCTTCTCAATATTTCACACACCTTGAACACAAGGAGAAAAATATATTAAAATTCCTTGGGAGGCCACAAAGCATTTCTGGCTAATTTCAACTTCCAATGAAAATCTTGAGAAGCATACACTGAACTATGTACACAGGGACTAAAGATATCACATGAGGAAGCACAGCCTTCATTCTACCAATAACTCTAGAGGAGAGTTAACTCAGTATTTTTAAAAAACGTACTAAGTAAGACAAGGTGGGTGAGGTAATAACTTCTATCGGACCAACATCAGTTGGTGAGAAAGACAAAAAGTTGGTCCAACAAAAAAAATTGCCTCTCCCACCTTGTCTCTCTAATATCCTGGGTCTGACATGGCTACAACAACACTGCATAAAATGAGTTAAGAAAGAGCAGTATTGAAAAGCATGTTGAGCAAATAGCAAGTTCTGCGTTTCCATGAAACTTTACTCCCATAATTTTCCAGCAGGTTTTCAAGAGATAACAAAATCAATGAACCCTAAAATCAATAGCATTGTATGATCAGAACAATCTCACTGGCTGATCAGGTCTTGAAGGCACAGCTACAGAAAGTGGCCTTTTCCATATTAACAATGTCACAGGCATCATATACATTACACCCAGGAGCAAGCAGTATAAAGTGGTAAAATGGTAAAAAATATTCCCTCTTCAAAAGATTACCCTCAAACACAAAGAGGTGAATAGAAGGTTCTTTATTTTCACAGAAAGGAATAGAGAACAGACACCATTGTTACAACATATGATACTAAAGTGCGAGTTGAAGCACTACCAGACTACTGTCAGGAAAACATTTTTTGATCTGCTCTACAAAATTTAAATAGAAACAATTACATGTAGTTTCATTACAGACACAGCTGATCAAAATGGAAAGAAATATTAAGTTAACAAATGAAGACCTAGCTGAATGAAGAACCAAAATTACTTAACAACCCATGCCCATATTTAGAACTGTTATAAAACTGGATTGACACACTGCAAATGAAAAATACAAACTATTACAAGTTATTTTGGTTGCAAAGAACATCTACCAAAACCAGAAATAACATAACTGCTTTTTAAAAATCTTGAAATAAATTACACCTTGCTAAAAAAGTCAAGAAGATAGAAAATTAAAATGGAACTTGCAAACAGATGTGAAATACATGGAAGCAAAACTTATATTCAAACAGACCTAAATCCACTACTGGTTTACACAAGCAGAACGGCTTTAAGTTAACCAGAATCATGATTGTTTATACCAGTACTGACTCCAGACAACAGTTTTATTTTCTTAAGAGGAGAATTTTAAATTATCTCACACACAAATAAGAATAGTCTGCACAAGATGGAACAAACAAAATATGAATATTAAAAATTCTGGCTATTTAAATTATATCTTCAACATAAATATATTCAGAAGCCTAAAAATGTTCTATTAACCTTAACGTTGCACTGTTAAGAATTTAGGACTCAAAACTCAGAAAATGCCAATGTTAAGGAGGCGTACACAGCCTCAACTCTGCCCTTTTGTTTGTTACAAAACATTATTTTATTTAGATGTCAACAATGACCATCCATAGGTGTTTTTCCATCCCAAGTTCTAAGCACCCTTGCCATAAGTTAAGAACATATTACACAAACATTACAAGCCTAAAAGACCAAACAAACCCATCCTTCCGTGCACTTAAAACCACCAGACAGTAAAATAAAATAAAATATAACCAACATTTATTCTGCTTCAAATCTGCAAAGGAAACCCCATCCTCAGATCCTTCAGGCCTCCCCAAAACGTCTGCTCAAAAGAGTGGCTTCTTGCAGCACACCCTGGAGATCAATACTATTAACTCTAGTGCACTCTACAGACTAGCTTCATCAGCCCAGTGAAAATAATTCAGCCCATGTCACCTCAGTAGCATTCTTAACTGCCTCACATACCCATTGAATAAGAGCACTGACAGCACAGAACTTTTCAGTAACCCACAAAATATTGTTCATAGTGAAAAAGTAATTGCCCAGTATTATTCTCCAAGATCTCTCTAGAACAAGGAAAAGCAGCCCAATCCACGCCCAGTATGGACTTCGTATGTGCGCACATACATGTGTATACACATCTCCCTCAACACCACCTCATGATAGATCTAATATATGATCATGGGCCTCTGATAATTAACCATGTCCAGGAGAATCAAGAAGTGCAACAATTGATCTACTACAGTTGAAATAACACTCTGCAAGAGTCAAGGAAGTCAGATATCCATATATTTTCGTAGAGATTTTTTATCCCCACACCCTTTTTCGTAATCTTAATCAAGAATGGAAGATTAGATATCAGTCAATAGTTTACTAGATTGCCAGCATCGATAGCTGTTAAAGTATGTGTGGCAAATTGCCGGCACTACTATGATGGGTCCCGCACTTTCTCTTCTTGTGGGGGGGTTTCAGGGTGCCATTTCTTGCCCCTGAACTGGGGTAACAGCTATCCTACTAGTATCCCAGGGAAGGGAAGGGGAGTGGAGAGGGAGGGACCCAGACCCGCTCTCTACTCTGGGTCCCAGCCCAGGGGCCCTATGATAGTAGGTGAACCACTTGTACCAGTGATTCTTTCCCCTGGGCTACTTCCCTCTCCTGCCCTTCAGCTTGTGGGGCTTCCTGCCTTCCCTCTGCACAAGCCAGGTGTCCCTTTACCTAGGATCTTGGTCTTAGCCCGCTGCAGCACTTCTCAAAACTCTCCTCCACTTTCCTTCGAACTGCTCTTTGTTCCGCCACCAATTTAATCTGCTTCACTCCTCCAAACTGCTCTCTGCTCCACCACCAAACCACTCTGCTCCAGCTCCTCCTCACTCTGCTCCAGCTCCTCCTCTGGCTGATTGAAGCAGGGGGATTTTATCAGGTGACTGGTTTCAGGTGCTCTAATTGGTTTCAGGTGCTTTTAATTAATCTACAGGGAATAAGGCTTCTCCTCACCCTAGATCACTCTCCTGCTGCCTTCTGGCCATGCTGTATCACATATGTGATACTAGAGATATGCTAAAGATACACTTCCTTTAATACAACTAACTCTAAGGAGGTAGTAAGAATCTCAAACAAAGGACACAGAACTTTGCTTCTGGTCTTCAGCAACCAGGAACGATAAGGTCCAAAGTACATATTGGCACAACGCTGTCCTAACACAAACTGAGCTTACTCAGTGGTTCTCAAACAGGGGTCTGGGAGTCCTTTGGGGGGCCATGAGCAGGTTTCAGAGGGTCTGCCAAAATAACCATACAGCATGGCCACTGTTAGGGTACGTCTATACTTACCCGTCGCGTCGGAGGAGTCCAATCGATCTTCTGGGTTCGATTTATCGCGTCTTGTCTAGACGCGATAAGTCGAACGAGGAAGTGCTCCCCCGTCGACGCTTGTAATCCTACTCCGCAAACGGAGTAGGCGGAGTCGACGGGGGAGCCTGTGCGCCGCATGTGGACCCCCGGTAAGTACCTTTTCATTCGAACTAAGATACTTCGACTTCAGCTACGTTATTCACGTAGCTGAAGTTGCGTATCTTAGTTCGAATTGGGGGGTTAGTGTAGACCAGCCCTTAGACTCGCTGGCACCCAGATTAGAAAGCCCAAGCCTAGCCATCCAGGGCTGAAGACAAAGCCCAAGCAATTTAGCTTCACGGGGTCCCCTGTGGCATAGGGCTCCGGGCAACTGCCCTGCCCTTAATACCAGCCCTGACTTTTTATCCACTGCATATGCAGAAAAACAACTGTTATGGCACAGATGGGCCGTGGAGTTTTTAATAGCGGGGGGGGGGGGGGGGGGGGGGGGGGGGGGGGGGGAAGAAGAGGCGGCTCAGAAAGAAAAAGGTTGAGAACCCCTGGCTTACATGACTAATGCTGGGTGAAATTCAAGCAGAAAGGACATACCACTGGGCCCTTCTAGATATTGCCCTGCCTCCACAGATGCAATTATAATGTACATTTCTCAAATATATAAAAAAATGGTCTATAACCTTAGAAAGAATTGAACAGTGTTTTTCATTCCTTTATATTTAACCTAATTTTCATAATGACCTAGTATGTCTTTTTTTGACTGACTTTTACAGTAAATTCTCTTTCTAGGTATGCATTTTAATAATTTTGTCAGTGTCCTTGCAGAGCTCAGGATAGAAACAAGGGAAAAGCTCTCATCCTGAACATGTCAGGAGTCTGGTGTAATACAAATGTAATGTGCCCGGAACAGACAGGTTATCATAACCTATCTGTTCTGGGCACATTACATTTGTCAATACAGCTCAGATTTTCAGGGATAAAATTACAAGTGGAGGTGGTAGCTATGCCTATAGTTAAGATCGCCTAACCACTTTCCATTGTAATACCTTGTTTTCAGTTACTTATAACAACTTTAACAAACATTTATCCTTCAGACTGAAGTGTCACATGCTAGGTGTTTGTCTCAAGCTCAATTCCCCCCTCTTCTCCCACAATGTTTCAGCTAAAAACAGTTTAACCATTTTCAAGAAAAAAGGTTAAGAAAAGATATGTTGGTTTTGACCATCTTAAAAAATTACTACTATTTTACTAAAAGCTCTAGCATTCACATGCTTTGGAGCAGGGACTTGAGATTTGGCAAAACAGGGATGTGTGTGTCACCCTGGTATCAAAGATGTGTCTTTTGCTGTCCCCATTAAAAACAGCCTAAAATTAGCCACGTTATAAGCCTCCAGAAAATTACAGTTCACACACAATCAGAGGTTTTTAGAGTTTGGTAGCTAAATTCTCCAAAGAAGCATCTCCACACCCTCACAGCTCCTAAGTTTGCCCACTGAATGACTCAGCATGCACCACCTCAGGACCACAAGAAGTGAGTAGGATTTTCCCCTCAAACTGCTCTTCTCAGCAGCAGGGAGCCAGGGTGGTGCCAAGCACCAAAAGTGCAAGCAGGGAGACTGTCTCGCCTGTGCTTACATACCCCTAGGGCTAGCACCCAGGAAGCACAGAAGAAAAAGAGGCAACTTGACTTGAATGCAGGGACAGAACCTGTGGGGACAGAACCTGACAGAAATGTGGGCTGGATAGGAGCAGAGGGGTCAGAGACAGAAGCAGAATAATGCTGGAAGGACTGGACAGAAGCAGAGGGATAGAAAAACTGGTAATTGTGGACTGTCAGTTTGACCATATTATCCCAGAAGCAATGCTGTAATTAGTTTCTTCTTTTGAAGATCCACTAGACTGTTAGCATGGTGAGAAACGCATTGTCTTTTTTTTTTTTTTTTTTTTAAAGATGGTTAATTCAAATCACGTTTGTAAAACAATATTTCACAACTTCTCATTTCCTAATCATCATGCAGATAAACAGTGGGGATCATGACATTAGGATAAGTAAGTAGCTTATGATTTTGCCTTGGAGAGAGAAACTCTTGCTGTTTTCCACTCCGCCCCCTCCCTTAGGGCTACGCAGTAGTAATAAATGAGAAAGTCCAGAGTACTTTATGATAGATAGTTAATGGTGCTGTGCCTGAGCCAACAGGCCTCTTTCCACAGCATCTGTCACAATTCAGTCATTAGCATACCTTTAATGGTTTCTTTGCAAAATAATTTCTACTAGGGCATATAGAATACATCAAGGGGGGAAATATCTGACATTGAAACGGGAATTCCAAACAGAGGCAAATGTAAAACTTAGGAGTAAAATAGATCTTTTCAGTATACACAGAGGATATACGAATACACTGTGGGCTATTATTTTTCACGCTTTAAAGTTGACTTTTGAAGACAATTTTTGACCTCCAGCAAGTTTTTTTATGCTTCAGATATCCCAGTGATGAGCCTCTTCCAGTGTTATTGTATTGCCCTTTTTGTATTTAGAGCACAGATACTAGTCTAACATCTTAAAGGAAATAGAAATGTATACAACACAAAGAGTGGTCAAGTTATTTGTACTGTGAAAGGCTGAACTGAAGGGCTGCCAAAAGAGTTTTAAAAATTAAGTCACGATGGTAGACTTCATGATGATAGCTTAGAGCAGGGGTCGGCAACCATTCAGAAGTGGTGTGCCAAGTCTTCATTTATTCACTCTAATTTAAGGTTTCGTGTGCCAGTAATACACTTTAACGTTTTTAGAAGGTCTCTTTCTATAAGTCTTTAATATATAACTAAACTATTGATTTCCACTGCTTGCATCTGAAGAAGTGGGTATTCACCCACGAAAGCTTATGCTTCAATACCTCTGTTAGTCTATAAGGTGCCACAGGACCCTTTGTCGCTTAAACTATTGTTGTATGTAAATTAAATAAGGTTTTAAAAGGTTTAAGGAGCTTCACTTAAAATTAAATTAAAATGGAAAGGCCCCCAGACCAGTGGCCAGGACCCAGGTAGTGTGAGTTGCCTACCCCTGGCTTAGAGTGTCTGATGTTTTGGTGTAAATGAGGAAAGACTTCACTAGGATATAAATCAGACTTTCTTTTAATGCTTTTGAAAGCTGGGAAAGAGGAGATTGAGAGTAGGAAGGAGGCGAGTGTTATTTCTACATTTAAATACTGGGGAGGTACTCATAGTATGGTGATGAGGATCATACAAGTACCAAGATAAATAGATCAGTAAAGCCTGGCATGGTTTTTGCTTTGCTGTACTGTAACTAAATTGATATTTTGAATTTCCCTTTCTCCCCTAGCATCCTTGGAACAAGAACACAAGAACAAAAAAGATCACAGCTATTTCTTACGGAAGTTTGTAAAGGTGGGAGTTAGAACAAGATAGGTTCACTCATATCACTTTCTTTGAATACACTGGACATAAGTGTCCTGTGCAATTCAAGAAAAGGTAGGTAAGATTTTCATGCTAGTTTGGTGTGCAGTAAAAGTTTTACTATTTACTTTAGCTCATTTGAACGTATGGAAAAACATAGAGGGAAGGGTACTAAAGGGAAAGCCCGTGTATTCACCTTCCACAGGATTTCTCCCTAGCCTGATAGGTTCATTTCTTGTTGGTTGAATAAAAATTCCTGTACTCCAGCTGGTGCATTGGAGGCTGTTGGAAATGGGACTTGTCAGACCACCTTTCCTAGAAGACACGCTGCCACTTCCTGCAGTAGTAGCTGCAGCTTTCCGGTGGCCTCTAAGGATAGCATCAAGTGCACTACAATGCAGTAGTGTTGAAATAATTAGGGCATGACAAGAGACTGAAATTTGAGGAATTATCTTATTTTTGGCAGTTAGTTCATTTTTAGTAAGCCTGGTCCTCTTTTCCCTCTATTCCCATTCTTCTGTTACTAGCATTCACGGTCTCTTTTCTAAAATTTTAGATTGAAAACTCTTCAGGGCCGTTGTTAGGTCATTCTATTTGCCAGAGGCACCTAAAGCATGATTACTATAATCATGTAATTAGGTATAATCAGACAGTTGATAACTTTTTGTTAACATCTGTTTAACTCAAACTTCTGACACACACTTGGGGGAAATGCTGTCTTTGTGAAAGATACAACCCCGCCTACTTTTCAAACTCAGAGCCGTTAAACTGTCCATTCCTGTTCTCTAAATGGTCTTCCAATAAAAATAAGACAGCCAAGACCTTATATTTATAGTGGGGAAAGGGAATACATTATTTTTAAATCCCTCAACATTTGCTACATATACATTAAAAAATGGCAACAATAGTATTTCTTTGTAGGTCATCATTAAGTTACCCCATACATAGTCTGAAGCCTCTCTGCCTCAGCTAGAACCATGAGCAACCCAATTTTATAACTAAATATTAAATAAGCCATACTGTGTAAAAAACCAAGGACAAACCATTTAACAAAAAAAAAGAACCCAACCCAAGATATAGATATTACTTATGCTTAAACTGTAGTTAATACAGAAAAGAGCATCACCGTGGGAATATAGAACATTTTTCCATCTCATTTTTACCTTATTATAAATATTAAATACCAAAAAAAGATTTCACATTTAGTTTAATATAGTTTCTCTCTTTCATACACACAAATCTCCAACTTTACATTTCATTGCCGTAGCACCATCAGCCTTCAAAAGTATATAAAGAAATCTCTTTAGTCAACACCATTCTATGAATAGGCAGGCTAGATGGAATGTTCTTCATTAGTGTGTTCACACGGAAGATCAGACAAGTTAGTTCAATATCATACTGCATTCAGGGCAGCAGAATCTGTGACACAGTCCACCTCCAATTGAGACTTTTAACGTACTGCAGGATAAGCATTCATTGAAGAAGAAAAAAATTCCAAAAAGTTTCTTCGGTGGTTGTCTTGAAAAAGCTCATTTTCCTAGAATACTATAGATATGAAATCAGGGAGTGTTGGTGTTCCTTAGTGCAACAGTGTGAACTGCCCTATTCACCATTTGTCTTCCAAGAGTTAGTGTTGCCTGATGATGACAACGTAAATGTAAACTACTTAACTACTGACTAGATTAAAAACCATCCCAATCATGTGCTTATCTATCACAGCTGGATGTAGTTGTGGATCTAGAGTCTTGCTGGTTGATGTCATGAATTACTGAGGTTGAGGAACTGGACTTTCAAACCTCTCCCCAAAAACGTGGTCACCCCTTAACTGCCAACCAAGCATGAAGAGGCAACTCATCCCCTTCTGAAAGGCCCAAAGCTTCCATCACCTTGGGTGCAAAAATCCCAGCCATATCCCACCCACACCTTCCCGAGTGCAAAACGGCCCAAGTGTCCATTCCAGCTTCCCAATCACTCCCGATAACTTCTACTACGCACTGTCAATCTAAAATCCGCAACACATGGGAAATATGGGTGTAGAGTAAAATAAACTGAACATTCCAAAATAAACCGCAAGGAATGATGTATTTATGGTATTTTTCGTATTCAATAAGATCTTCCGTTTCTTAGTTTACTTGAAGCTGCAGCAGAATTCAGCAGTGGGATATTACAATAAAAAGGACACTTACTGCAGAATCTAGGTCTAGCTTGCTGCAGAGTAGGCAGAGTCCTGACTACAACTAACATTCCAAAGGTACGTTGAACTAATGTCGTAAATTTGCTGATATCATGGTCATTTATATGGCCGCCCATAACTTTTATGTTATACAACCAGCTGGAAATCTTTGTTCCAATTTTGTTCATTTTATAATGTAGGCACATACTCCCAGGTGGTGTAACAATCATGGACCATGAAAAATTATTTTAGGGTTATTTGTTAGGTAACTCAAAACTGTTTTTACTTCTTGAAGAGTAAATTAATCTTCCTTCTCATATCTTGTATTTCAACCCAAGAAAAAAATATGACCGATGTATTCTGGAAGAAAAATGTGCCAAGCCAAGACAGTAACCTATTCTAATAAACAAACATATTACAAAATCATAATGCGAGTCCTAAGACTTGCCAAGTTATTTTGTCAAAATTGAGGGAACTTTATTTGTTACATTTAAAGATTTCTGTCAGGGGAACATGTTTTAATCCACTACGCGCATTTGTACCATGTCATTTACAAGGACAAAACCTGACAACTTTTTGATTTGACTTTTGTTTTGTCACACAACTGGCAGGGTATACACACTCCAAAGGCCCAGAAGTAATCAAGCAGGGGAGGAGGGGAGAGAATATGTATACACATGCACTGTGCTGAAAACTAAAGGAGAATGTTATTTAAAACTTGTTCCTTTATGATGTCTGGGGGCAGAAAAGGGTCTAGCCTCTTTCTAATGTATTGAATCCCTCAAGAAAAAGCAAAACTATACATATAAAGGATCAATATATTTTCCTGTTGCCTGTGCATGAAAAGGAGTGATGGCGCTCATTTGAAGAGACAGCACAGTACATCTATTAGCAATTCAGTATAAAAGAGTAGTAGCAAGAACAAATCAGTTCATGTATGAGGGAAACAAAAGGCGAGTATTAAGCTTCAAATTAAAAATTAACTCAATTTGAATTTAACAGAAAGAACAAATGGATGGAATAGCAAGGTTTGTTAAGTGCTACATGAGCTGAACGCTGGGATAAAACCTTGCTTAATTTTATCTCATATTATCTTGGGCCTAACTACTATTGAAAAATTAAGAACAGAAGCCAAACTCTCTTTAAACGTCGCTTGGAGTAAAAGCAGAGTCAACTCAAGATCCAAACAACTTTTAAATAATGATAATGAATATATTTTTAGGTCCTACACCTGCCCCCCAAGACACCTGACAATTATAGTGATTTTACAACTCCATTTCACTATTTATTTTCTTTTCCTATCCGTGGATTTTTCGAATAGCAACAAACACAGGAAAATACTATGCAGGGGAAACAATTAAACCAACTATACACAAAGTGCTGTTGAATGCACAAAATACACAAACTGGCAAAAAGAAAATTATTTTTATTGCTTCATAGAGAAGAATGTTCCATTGCCTGAATGAATGTTGTAGTTGACAAAATGGAGATAAGAAAGGGAAGCGGCTCACTCATCTTAGTTCAAAGGCGACCTAAGGGAGGGTTTCAGAGTTGAAATAAAACAACCATTTAACTAGTAAACAGCTCAAATGACAAATCATAGTGGAATTACAACCTGCAGCAGGAAATGTAGCCTCATCTACAGGCTATTTTAAATTATCTTTACTATTTAACTTTCTCAGGAAAAGTAAATTGCCTACCACTGTTAATAATGTAATTTTACACATACATGTGTTTTAAACATTTCCTCAAGACTCTGACACATACCATGCCAAGGTAAGAAAATCATTTGCTATCAAATATATGGGTAGGAATATTCAATTCCTGGACACAAGCTCATGAGAAAGAAATTGCTGATCACCATTTGCCCAGAGATGACTTATTTCGGGGGGGAACAAAGTTTTGCTAATTCTTTTGACATCACTGAAGAATGCACTAGCTGCCCCCAAAGCACATAAAAAGACACGGTCCCTAACCCAAACATTTAAATAATATGACATGAGGCAATATTAGGAGTACGCAGCACAGAAGGGAGATGTTTCAGATGAGGGGAAGAGATAGCGCATCCCAGGAAGAACAGGGGCAACACCAATAAGATTGGGCTTATTCAAATGAAGATTAACACTACTATGATAGAGTTCATTATTTTCAAAAAATTAGTTGACTTTGTTAGCCCTTTTCTTGTAAATGCCACAGCACAAGTGGGGCTACAGCAGGCATTTAAATGGGATGAGGAGGGACATCATGGACCAGTTCAAAGAAGGACATTCTATATACAGGAGCAACACACAAACAGCTGTGGGAGAAACAGACAAATGGAGTGCAGGAGAACATATTAAGACACATGTCTGGGTAAGTGGGGAGGAAGAGGAGGAATTCTCTAAAGACTGGAAGGCAGTGACTAGGGTCCTGCCAAATTCACAACCATGAAAAACGTGTCACAGACAGTGAAAGCTGGTCTCCCCCTGTGAAATCTAGTCCTATACTACACAGATTTCACAGGGGAGCCCAGTGTTTTTCAAACTGAGGGCCCTGACCCAAAAGGGAGTTGCGGAGAGGGTGGGAGGGGGGAGGAGGGGAGGGAGTGGTCGCAAGATTATTGGTGGGGGGGAGTCATCGGAGTATTGCCACCCTCACTTCTGCACTGCCTTCAGAGCTTGGCGGCCGGAGAATGGCGGCTGTTGAGGAAGCACCCCGCTCTGAAGGCAGCGCCCCACAAGCAGCAGCGCAGAGGTAAGGGTGGCAATACCATACCATGCCACCCTTTCTTCTGCGCTGCTGCCTTCAGAGCTGGGCGGCCGGAAAGTGGCGGCTGCTGACCGAGGGCCCAGCTCTGCAGGCAGCAGTGCAGAAATAAGGGTGGCAATACCATACCATGCCATCCTTCCTTCTGCACTGCTGCTGACAGCTGCTCTGCCTTCAGAGCTGGGCTCCTGGCCAGCAGCTGCTGCTCTTTGGCCGCCCAGCTCTGAAGGCAGCGCCACCACCAGCAGCAGCGCAGAAGTAAGGGTAGCAGTACTGCAACCCCCCTACAATAAAGGACAGTTACCTGTTCCATAACTGGTGTTCTTCAAGATGTGTTGCTCAGGTCTATTCCACAGTAGGTGTGCGTGCTCGCCACGTGCATCGGTGCCGGAAGTTTTTCCCTTAGCAGTATTCGTAGTGGGGGGCGCCGCTGCGACCCCTAGAGTGGCACTGCTATAGCGCACTCTATAGGGGGCTGCGCGCTCCCCCCACCCTCAGTTCCTTCTTGCCGGACCAACTCCGACAGAGGGGAAGGAGGGTGGGATGTGGAATAGACCTGAGCAACACATCTCGAAGAACGCCAGTTACGGAACAGGTAACTGTCCTTTCTTCTTCGGGTGATTGCTCATGTCTATTCCACAGTAGGTGATTCCAAGCAATATGTCATGGAGGTGGGTAGGAGTTCACACCTTGTCTGGCTGGAGCACAGCCTTACCAAAGCCAGCGTCATCCCTAGCATGGGAGACGATCGCATAATGCGAGGTGAATGTGTGAACCGAGGACCAGGTAGCGGCCCTAAAGATGTTCGGAATAGGGACATGGGCTACAAAGGCAGCTGACGAGGCTTGCACCCTGGTCGAGTGCGCCCTCACGATAGGCGGTGAGGGGACTTTTGTTAACTCGTAGCATGTGTGAATGCACGAAGTGATCCACCGGGAAAGCCTCTGGGTAGAGATTGTTGCCTCAGTCGAGCGTATGAGGGGTCAGCCAAAGAGTTGCGGGGACCTACGGAACGGCTTAGTCCGATCCAAGTAGAAAGCCAGCACCCTGCGCACGTCCAACGTATGGAGGCGGCACTCCTAGCTCGAGGCATGCGGCTTTGGGCAGAGGATAGGGAGGAAAATATCCTGGTTCATGTGAAAAGTGGAGACCACATTAGGAAGGAAAGCTGGGTGTGGTCGGAAGTAATGGACACGAGGAACGATACCTTCCAGGAGAGATAAGATCAGGAGCATGTGGCCAGGGGCTCGAACGGGGGCCGTGAGGCGAGATAACACCAAGTTCAGGTCCCACTGTGGAACAGGGGTCCTGGCATACGGGAAGGACCGGTCTAGGCCCTTGAGGAAGCGCCCGGTCATGGCATGCGAGAAGACCGAGCGGACCTGGACCGGCGGGTGGAACGCCAATATAGCCACCAGGTGCACCCTGACGGAGGAGGGAGCTAGATCTTGCGTTCTAAGGTGGAGGAGGTATTCGAGGATAACCTGGAGTGGGGCGCCCCTTGGGGAGGTACCCCGCTTGCCTGCCCACCTAGAGAACTGGCCCACTTTGCCAGGTAGGCCCAGCGAGTGGAAGGTTTCCTACTTTCCAGGAGGATGCTCCTGACTCCTTCCGAACACATAGTCTCCTCCGCGTCTAACCACTGAGCAGCCACACTGTCAAGTGAAGGGAGGCTAGGTTGGGGTGAAGGAGGCGGCCCCGGTCCTGGGACAAGAGATCCGGTCACAGCGGTAGCGGACGCGGAGGGGCCGCCAGCAACCCTAGGAAAGTCCCGTACCAGTGCTGTCTGGCCCAAGCTGGGGCGATCAGGAGGACGCGGGCCCTGTCACTCTTTACGTTTTCCAGGACCTTGTCTATGAGGGGAATGGGAGGGAACGCATAGAGGAGCTGGCCCAACCATGACAGGAGGAAGGCATCTGAGGGTGCATCCTTCTCCAGCCCTCCGCTGGAGCAGAACCGGTGGCAACGTTGGTTCTGTCGAGTCGCAAACAGGTCTACTGGGGGGGGGGGGCCCAGGCTCGGAAGAGCTAACCTGTGACCTCCGAGTGGAGGGACCACACGTGTTGGGAGGAGAAGACCCTGCTCAGGCGATCGGCCTGGGAGTTGTTGACGCCCAGCAGGTGGAAAGCCCTGAGGGAGATGTCGTGGGCTATACAGAACTCCCATAGGCTGAGGGCTTCCTGGCAGAGAGCCGAGGACCTCGTCCCTCCCTGCCTGTTGATGTAAAATATCGCGGCCGTGTTGTCCGTAAGGACCCTGACCGTTCTGCCGCTCAGCCGCGAGCTGAACGCCACACAGGCCAAGCTGACTGCCCTGAGCTCCTTGACATTTATGTGTAGGGATAGCTCTGCAGCCGACCACAGTCCCTGGGTTTGGGAGTTCCCTACGTGGGCTCCCCAGCCCAAGTCCGACGCGTCCGACACCAGGTCTAGCGACGGGGGCGGTTCCTGGAAGGCGGTTCCCTTGTAACACATTGGTCGGGACGGTCCACCACGGAAGGGAGGTTGGCACCCGACCCGGTACCGTGAGGACCTTGTCCATAGCGTCCAGAGCCTGGGGGAATTCTGAGGCCAGCCAGAGCTGGCGAGGCCTCATTCGAAGCCTGGCGTGGCGTACCACGTATGTGCATGCCGCCATGTGGCCCAGGAGCTGTAGGCAGGTACTGGCCGTGGTCACGGGGAACTCCGTGACCGTGGCTATGAGCCCTTTGAGGGTCTGAAATCTGCCTGGGGGGAGAGAGGCCCTGGCCTTGGAAGCGTCCAGTAGAGCACCAATGAACTCTATGCGCTGGACCGGGACCAACGTCGACTTGGCCTTGTTTACCCGAAGGCCCAGATTGGCACAGGTAGCCAAGAGCAGCTGCAGGTGGTTCTGCACCTGCGACCTCGAGTTGCCCTTGAGCAGCCAGTCGTCGAGGTACGGGAATAGTTGTACCCCTCGGCGTCTGAGAAAGGCCGCTACAACCGCCATACACTTTGTGACTACCCGAGGTGCGGTGGACAGGCCAAAGGGGAGGACCGCAAACTGGTAGTGGTCCTGCCCAACCAGGAGGCGAAGGAAGCGCCTGTGTCCTTTGAATATGTGGATGTGGAAGTATGCGTCCTGGAGGTCCAGGGCCGCATACCAGTTGCCCGGGTCCAAGGCAGGTATAATCTTTACCAGGGAGACCATGCGGAATCGGCATTTGACCATGAACCGATTGAGACCGCGCAAGTCTAGAATAGGCCTGAGCCCCCCCTTTTGCTTTCGGGATAAGGAAGTAACGGGAATAGAACCCTTTCCCTTGGAATTCCCTTGGGACTCCCTCTATGGCTCCGAGACTGAGGAGCCGGCCCACCTCCTGCAGGGGTAGAGGGTAGCAGGGGTAGATGTGATGGGTCTACCACACCGTGCCCGGGAGGGGGGCGGGAGATCGGGGGTGACATGAACTGGAGCGTGTAGCCCCGGGCAATGGCACTCAGGACCCACCGGTCCGAGGTTATATGGGACCATTGCGAAAGGAACAGACGCAAGCGGTTGCTGAAGGCCAACTTTATTTGTCGGAGGGTCCTCTCGGGGTTCACCCGGGTACCCTCCTGCCCCCACTCAAAACCGCCTCTTGCCCTGCTGCTTGCCCTTGGAGGGCCCAGGCTGCAGGGCAGAGCGGGACTGCCGCTGAGGTTGCCTCTTTTGTGGTCTGGACCTCTTGTAGGCTGGCTCGTAGTGTGGTTGGGGCGCCTGGGCGGGAGCCTGCGGCTTAGGCTTTTCCTTAGCCGGCGGGACGTAGAGCCCAAGCGTTTGCAGGGTGGTACGGGAGTCCTTCATGCCATGAAGTCTCACGTCCGTTTGCTCCGTGAACAGGTCCTTGCCGTTGAACGGGAGATCCTGCATCACGGATTGCGCCTCCGAGGACAGCCCCGACAGGAGGAGCCACGACACCCTGCGCATGGACACCACCGAGGCGATGGATCGCGCCACCGTGTCCGCCGCATCCGATGCCGCCTGCAGAGCAGCCTTCGCAGCGGCAGCCCCCTCCTCCGCCAGCGCCTTGAACTCTTTGCAGTCGTGCTCTGGGAGGGAGGGCTTGAATTTTTGTAGGGACCCCCACAAGTTAAAGTCGTAGCGACTGAGGAGGGCCTGGTGATTTGCCACCCTGAGCTGGAAACTCGAGGACGAATAAAACTTCCTTCCAAATGAGTCCAGCCTTTTCGAGTCCTTATTCTTAGGAGTAGGACCTGGTTGATCCTGGCGCTCCCTGTGGTTTACGGATTCCACGACCAAGGAGTTGGGCACTGGGTGGGTGTACAAGAATTCGTGTCCTTTCGTAGGGACAAAATACTTGCGCTCCGCCTTTTTGGATATGGGCGCAAGTGAGGCTGGCGTATGCCAAAGGGCTTTCGTGATATTGGCAACCCCTTCGTGTAGCGGGAGCGCCACTCTGCCCGGTGCCGAGGACGAAAGGACATTGACGAGCCAATCTGAAGGCCCTTCCATCTCCTCAGCTTGGAGCTGGAGGTTTGAGGCGACTCGCTTCAATAGTTCCTGGTGAGCCCTGAAGCCCTCCTGTGGTGCGGAGGGTGGCGGGGCTGCGACCTTGTCCTCCGGTACGGGGGAGGACGCCGGTATGGAGCTTAGTGCATCTGCTGGCACCGCAGGCTCGACGCCTTGCTCGGAGTCCGCATGCGGTGCCGAGGACCCTTGGTCCGCAGATCTCTCTCTTGGAGCCCTGGATATAGTGGCCGAGGGAGCCTCAGATGCCCCTGCGACCGATCGAGTATCCGGCTGGGCGTGTCCCGGGGGCCAAGGGGGCCACTAGCACCACTGTCCCTGCCATGGAACCCCTTGCCACTGACCCTGCTGCGGCACCAGCGGCACCAGCTGGTCAGGTTGGAACACGGTAGCCCTTGAGTGGCTCACCACTGGCGTGAACGTCGTCCGGTCGGTGCCGTGGGAACGGTAAGATCTACAGCGCCGACGATGACGTCTACCTCGGGACCGGGACTCCGACGACGAGGAGCAGTACCGTCTCGAGCTACTGCTCCTTGAGATGCTGTGACGCCTATATCCGCGACGGTGCGGAGTCGGCGACCTCTTATGGGAGTCGTGTTCCCGGTGCCTTGAAGAATGGGAGCGGGAGCGTCGGCAGCCGTGACGGGAACGGCTGCGGTAGCTCCGACTCGACCGGGAGCGTCTACGGCACCGGTGCCCGCCGTGTCGCGACTCCCTGCTCAGTCTGGAGTGGTGCGCGGAGCTCTGAGCCGACGGCACCTTGCCCGAGAGCCTCACCATCAGTGACTGTGGAGGCTGTGGGCTATGGTCAGACCGGGTGCTGAGGGGCAAGCGGTCCCTGGAGCGGTCCCTTGACCGGGATCTGCGCCTGGTCGGAGTCGACGGCCTGGAGCCCAATGGCGGCTTGCCTCTGGATCAGACTCCCAGTGCCGGGACTGCCGGTACCTGGAGCGTCAGCAAGTCCTTGACCGCCTGGAAGGCCTCCGGCGTCCAAGGCATTCGGGCATCCGGAGAGGCCTGCGTCGACGAAACCGGGCTACTCCGCTCAGCGTGAGTCAGAGCGCTGGGGCCCGGGGGAGAATTAGGGCTGCCGCACACAGGTCTAGCCTCTCCCTTATCCTTGTCTCGACGACGATGCGAAGACGGTGCCTTCCTCTGCCTACGCGACGGTGAGCAGTGCCGGCCACTCGAAGGCACCGGGGGATCGCCGCGCACCGAGGACAAGGTACAGGGTGCCGATTCCGCTCGGCGCACCGGGGTAGGAGCCAACGCGGACTCCATGAGGAGGGCCCAGAGTCGAATGTGTCTGTCCTTTTTAGTTCTTGGCTTAAAGGACCTGCAGATTTTGCAGCGTGCGCTGACGTGGGACTCACCCAGGCAGCGGAGACAATCCAAGTGCGGGTCGCTTCTAGGCATAGAACACTTGCAGGACTCGCACGATTTGAAGCCCAGGGCTTGGGGCATGCCCCAGCCCGGACTCTAACTAATCTAAACTAATTTACAAACTAACTAAAGATACCACTAACAATGAACAACGAACAGAGTTCTAGGAAAAAAGGCTGCAGCAATGAAGCTGAAGCAGAAGTTCCGACGCACCTACACTGGCGGCAAGAAGGAACTGAGGGTGGGGGGAGCGCGCAGCCCCCTATATAGCACGCTATAGCAGCACCACACCAGGGGTCGCAGCGGCACTCCCCCCTATGGATACTGCTAAGGGAAAAACTTCCAGCACCGATGCACGTGGCGAGCACGCACGCCTACTGTCGAACAGACCTGAGCAATCACTCGAAGAAGAACCTTGCAATCTCAACTCCTTTTTGGGTCAGGACCCCTACAATTATAACACCGTGAAATTTCAGATTTAAATAGTTGAAATCGTGAAATTTATGATTTTTTAAATCCTATAACCTTGAAATTGACCAAAATGGACCGTTAAATTGCCAGGGCCCTAGCAATGACAGATTGAAACTTGAACTTGATGGCGTAGAGAAGGGGGGACAGAAGAGGGATTCAAAGGGAGAAGTTTCGATCACATGGTCAGATAACCAGACAAAGAATGCATGACCCTAGTATCTGCATTTTTGTACACACTGCAGAGGGGTTATATGGGTGTCATGGAAGCCAGTGAGGAAGTGGTTACAGTAATCAAAATGGAAGATGAGGCTCTAAACAAGTAGTAATAGCATGAGTAGTAGCAACTGAGTGACAGAAGAGTTTTGATCTTTAAAATGTTGTCAAGGAAGAAGGGGTAAGATGAGGATACAGACTGAATGTGAGGAAGGAGTTGATATAAAAGGGGAAAATATTCACTTGTAGTTCTGCTGAAAAGAGATCTTCAGGTAAACAGGATTCTTGTTCCTGACTCCACAGTGTACTCCAACTGTTGCTTTCATGTTGAATAAGCAAAAAACTAGAGGGTGAAAATCCTGGTAGAAAAGGTATCCTTAGAGAAGTGATACCACTAAGTTTTCTAGGGCATTTTGGTTTTTCAGATCGGTATGGCATGAGATAGATGCTCATCTTCTAGTTATTGGTTTGTTGAGAGCACTGCTAAGTGAAAGGCCCTTAAACTCTAAGGGAGAGCTAATTATTTTCCTTAAAATCTTTCATTATCCAAGGTGAAAGGATTTTTTAAAACCACAAGGCATTGGCAATTTTAGAAGGGAGAATATTATTACTATATACAGTAGGGTACAGTATGTTTGGGAATGAGTCACTAGTACCACCTCCCAATGGTACTCCATAGTAAAATATTTGAGATGCTTCCTTTTAGAAGCAGCAAGTAATACGGTTCCAGCTTCATGACAGCCCTCTCTCATTTGAAAGCCATGATAATTACTCATAGTGGAACCTTCTCCTCTGGAACCCTCAACACTTCACATCCTCTCCTGTGGCTAGCCAGAGGAATTTATCACATCCTCAGCATTCATTCCAGACTTCCCACTTTTCCCAGGTAATCTGTCAGTCTCGTCTTAAAAAAAACAAACAAAACAAACATGCACTCCACCCCATACACAGCATGTTGTGATAGTCTTACTAGGAGATATTCTTGGTTATGAGAATAATGCTACACTAGTAATAGTGTACATATGAATACCATGTCTTCCATAAAAGGAATAAACGTGTCTTTTTTGACAAATCCTCTCTCCTTTTGGAAGTGCTCTGAGTATCTCTCCATGGTATATGCTGACAACCAATAAAACTGTGGTCACAAATGGGAATGGG
Source organism: Macrochelys suwanniensis (assembly GCA_033296515.1). NCBI lineage: Eukaryota > Metazoa > Chordata > Testudines > Chelydridae > Macrochelys > Macrochelys suwanniensis. Next base: position 336,785,118 of record CM065775.1, read on the forward strand.
ACACTTGAGTGAACGTAACAGTGACACAGAGTTATGGTGAATGTTCCTTACCAAGCCATTGGATAGAGACCCTAAACAGAACAGCTATCACAAGGGTGCTGGGTGACAACACAAAACCACTGTAACTAATATTGCCCCGTATTGTTTCCAAACTTTATCTAATTTTCCACTCTGAACACTGCTAAGAACCTTTACTTCTACTATGTTGTAAATAATCATAAATTATTGTCACTGATCATATTTTTTTTTAAAATAGCTTCGCCCTGTCTACGATAAGTAATCACATTCTGCTTTGGGCTATGTAGCTTACTTCAAATTATTTCAGAATCATCTAAAAAGACACATTTTTCTATTAAAATGATGAATGGGATAAATGAGGTATGTAATAAATACTCATTTGTAAACAGACTTCTGTTCTCTCGAGGACAAACACCTTACCTCACTGGGTATATCTGCCCTTGGGTATTTTCTAGTGACATCATCCCTCTAAAATATGGTTAGTACAGGACTGTTAGGAAAGAGCAAGAACGGCCAGCATATAATCTCTTTACGGAAAACAGGGAACCTCCTCTTAGTAAAGCTAACAAATTGAGGACAGGTAAAACAGGTCACTAAAGCAAAAGGTCATTGCATACAAAGTATATATAGTGACTTGGAGCAATCACCCAAGGATGAAGGGGAGAACATCTGAATAGTCGAGCCACACGAGAGGAAGACATTCTCTTTGAATAAAACGTATTCATTTGCGACAAATGGGTCAAATTCATTCCTAATGTAACTCCACCAATCTCAGTGATGATAAATCAAGGGAAGTATTTGGTCTATCGATTTCAGTGTTCAGAATAAAAAGGGAAGCATTATATATCTCACATGTGATTTTGTTGGGCAAAAATATCCAGTAACCTGATTAATGCACTCACTTAAATGGCAAAAAATATTTTTAATAGAAGGATGTTTTCTACCATATAGATCTTCTTTAAATAAAGAAAAAAATTATTAGAGACTTTTTAGCATAAAAACATTTATAAAATTTAAACAGAGATTTAATTAAGTAACACTTGTTCCCATTTTAACACTGAGACAATACATAAGGGCAACTTTTAAAATATATAAAAGTGTGGATGGAGATCCATAATGATAATGATAATCAACTTTTAATGTTATGGTTAAAGCAAACGGACAGAACAATATTTCTCTATTCTTCAACAGGAAATGAGACTATAATGTCACTGGCAGCTCAGTGAAACTGTTTTCCAACATGTAAGGTCTTAATGACAGCTCATTTCAGTCCAGGTAGTGAAGCAAATATGTTAACGGTAAATGCCAGGTCATTATAAGGAAATGGAACTATGCACTTTGGTTATCTATAGATTTTTTTTCCTCCATGCTCTCCCTATCTCACCCTGACACTCATGATTCAAGTGATGGAATGTCAATAAGCTATTTATGGCAAAGTTACCACATGTAAAACCACACAACAAGAGGAAGCCCATTTGGTCTGCACACAATTTTGAAATTAAGAAAAAGTTTTTAAAACAGAGGCTTCAAAAAAATAAAAGTTTTCATAGGATGAGAGGTCTGCCACTAAGAACGCTCATTTAGAATTCTCAAAGCATCCCAAACCACTGCACTGGGACCTCAGCTACAGAAGCACTTGCCAGGAAAAACAACACCAATGCCAAAATTAAGTCTGTTGAGATTAAAATCAAAGACAATTAAGTCTTTCCTCGGGAACACCACCCAGGGGGAACGGACGAGGGAATGACAAGATAAAAGCAAAACAGGAGGGTATGACAGAAAACTATTTTTTGGACGTTTTATCCTTCATTTTGTTCGGTATTTAGATCTCCAGAGAGAAAGGCCATAAGATACTTAATACAGAATTAATTATATAATAGTATATGCTTACAAACCTATCACCACAGTAAGTGAACCCTTCAGACTAATGCAGGCACTTCCTTAGTATGATTCTGATATAGGCAATTTATTTTGCACATTGGTGAAAACAATCCCAACACAGTTTTCACACAGTGAGGCTACATTAGCACTTTCGGCAGTAAAGCTTTTGTCAGTCAGGGGTGTGAAAACACATACCCCAGGCCGACATAAGTTATACTGTCTGTGTGGACAGCGCTATGTCAGCAGGAGAGCGTCTACCGTTTCTCATTGGAGGTGGTTTAATTATGCCAACGGGAGAGCTCTCTACCGTCAGCATAGAGTGGCTACACGGGAGACCTTACAGCGGCACAGCTGAATTGGTACAGATGTGGGTATGACTAAGGGTCACACAGATCCTAGATGTGGGTATTACTAAGGGTCACAGCTGCACACTAAGCAGTGTTGCCAACTCTCACGGTTTTGTCATGAGCCTCATGATAATTATTGTTTGACTTAAAGTGCAAGCTCCTGGAGTCAAGTGGAGATGTGATGATTTCAGCCTTCATTCTTAAAGAAAAAGTAAGTTTCTAGCCCTCGTGGCTGTGGAGAAAGCTTCAAAATGTGACCCTAATGCACCCTAAAGGCTAAAAAGCAGAAGGCAATTAAAAAGAATACCAAATCTATTATTTTTACATAATCCCATGATTTTTGGTGAGCCTGACTCATGACTTTTGAACGTTTGCAATAATTAGCAATACTGCACTAAGGAAAGATAGGTTTAGGCTAGGTATGAATGGCTTTTAATGCAGACCACTGGAGTTTGGAAGAGACTGCCAAAGGGATCTACAGCAACTAGATTTAGCACTTGCACAGCACTTTTCAAATGTGAGCAAGATTAATCAAATCCTGGGAGGTAGGTAAGTACTGTCCTTGTTTTACAAATGGCCCACCCAGCCATCGCATGGGTTGGAGGAGGGGCAAAAGAAATGTTCACTGAAGCAGCAGCAGCAGCTGCCAGGCAGGTAGTGAGGAGCAGCATGGAGCAACCCAGCCAGGACCTCCCTGCCCCCGTTTGACACAGTTTGGACCCAGGTCTAAACAGAAGATCCCACCCTTCTACACAGAAGAGTTATCTTTGCCTCATGAACACAGGGGTGTCAGCAGCGGGGATCAAACTTGGGATCTCTGAAGCTAAATGCATGAGCTTCTACTGTATAAGCTAAAAAAAACACATCTGTTAGCCAAGGCTATACCAGGCTCATCAATCTCTAGCTGGCCTAGCCACCACATGAGGGGAACAGAGCGCCACTCCCAGCAAGCAGGGGTTACATATTTAAGGCCTCCTCCAATCATATGTAGGGCCCTACCAAATTCAGTCCATTTTGAGCAATTTCACGATCAGAGGGTTTTTAAATTGGTCAATTTCATGTTTTCAGATGCTTACATCTAAAATTTCAGGCTGTTGTAACCGCAGGGGTCCTGACCCAAAAAGGGATCATGGGGGGGGGGGGGGGGGGGGAAAGAGTGGCAAAGCTGGTGTAGGGGTGTCCCAGGATTGCCACCCTCACTTCTGCGCTTCCCGCAGCCAGGGGAGATTCCAGGAGGTGAAGGTGGGTCTGATTTCCCCCATGCTGATGGGAGCCTTTACAGCTGGCAGTAGCCACGGAGCTTCCTGCAGCTGGGGGAGTTACCCGGAGGTGGGTCTGAGCTCCCCCCGAGAGTGGCTGTGCAAGGGAAGAGGCAGTCCTGTTCCTTCCCAGCCTGGTGGACTAGCAGCTGGAGCCCAGTGAACGGTATGAGCCCCCAGCTGGGAGCCCCACCGCTCTGCCCCTCCAATACCTAGATTTCACAGGGGAGATCGGATTTCACAGTCCGTGATGTGTTTTTCACAGCCATTAATTTGGTAAGACCCTAGTCATATGCACTGGGAAGGTACTAAGGAAGAACTACTTCAGTAGTAACACTTCAGAACCAAAAAAGCACCAGGGCCTTCGAAAGACTCGGGATTTCAGTGATGTTACAGTCTCGTTTCATATTTGCACTTAGAACAAGCCACTGGGGTCAAAACACTCTTCTAGCCCCGAGAGCACCCGAGGAAACAAGAGGAGACTCCTCTTCCCTGACCTGCCCCTCTCACCCCCTTCTGCCCCCACCAATGGGGAAAAAGTCGCAAAGCAGAGGGGAATTTGGGGAAGAGGAGAATAAGGTCCTGGATGTTGGAGGAAGACTTGTTAAGAACAAAGTTTGCAATGCTAGAGGGTGGCACTGTAGCCCACGAAAGCTTATGCTGAAATAAATGTGTTAGTCTCTAAAGTGCCACAAGTACTCCTGTCCTTTTTGCTGACAGACTAACACGGCTGCTACTCTGAAACTAATGTTAATGATAGAGTACAGGTTGCAGTAGGGGATTTTTCTGTGAAAAGATGTCAGTGGGCTTAATCTTATGAGAAGGGGTCTCAACCAAAATGGTTGAAAATGCTGAGGAAAAAACTTGATTTCCTCTATCATAACCATAACATTTATGTTTTCTTTACACTATTAAAACAATTAAGGATCAACAATGGACATTCATTTTTATAGCACCATAGGCATGTGCAATGCTTTACAAATAATAATATGAAAAGACTTTTCCCATGGATCTTACACTCCAGATCAAGTTAAAGAAAAGATTAAAAGGTTAGAGTTAAACTACTTGTATAGTGTCAGAGGTTTTCATGTGACTTTGCAGCAGGCACATAAATATGACCCCCACCTTAAAGAGATTAGAATTTAATTTGGATGAATGATAATACCAACATTTAAATACGAGGTGTGAGAGAGGGAGCCAAGAGAGTAAACTGACCAGCAGCAGACAAAGAGAGCAGTGACCTTTAAAAAAATGTAAAGGACAGTGAGTATTGCTTGGTACCTGGGAACACAGCAGGTTGCCTGTAGCCACTCATTTAGACAGTTTACATTTATTTAGATTAACCGTTATATTATACTGTATAGATTAATTAGATCATCAGGGAACTAAAACAGATCAATAGCTGCTTTGTTTCTTAATAAAGTTTGAAAAATAGCCAAATTGACACCTGACAGTATTTAGGTAAATGAATGAATTGCAACGGTAACAACAACAATTTAGCACTAACATAGCACTTTTCACACAAAGGTGTCTCAACATGCTTCAAAAATTTACAGATTGAAAAATTAAGGTGCAGAGAAGTTACCTGACTTGCCCAAATCACATAGCAAGCCACTGGCAGAGAATTCAGAGAGCTGACTTCTGTTCCCAATCACAAAATCTGTGCCACAGTCAATTGGATACGCTGCCTCTATATGCAAGGCATGTGTTGTACACACCATAGGTCCATCCCAAATTCCAGGCAATAGGTGCCCTCACCACCATAAGGCAGTGAGATTCTCTGAATAAAGGTCCACATGAAAAAAGATTGCATCGAACTTTTAAACATTACTTCATTCCATTCCCTCCCTCCCTAACAAATGTCGCACGCATCTTCCCCTGCAGCTACATCTCAGCTTGAAACAAATCCTCACCCTCCAGCCAGTAAATACAAAATTAATCAACAATGAGTTCTTGATTGTTTCACCAGGCAGATGTGGCTGATGCATTCTAGGCTAAGTGAAACCTAAGAATGAAAAGTGACATTTCTGCAAAATAACCTGTTTTTTACATTTGTAATAAGAAAAGCCTCAGTATTCAGAATTTTCAAAGAATATAGGCCTTCCACTTGCAGGTATCAGGTTTTGTTTTATTTTTTGCAGGTTGGAAGGGTGATGGTCTCTCTCAACATGATGAATAAATGAATTACAGAATCAAATAAGTTAAAGAAAAACAAAAAGTCTGTTAAGCCCATGCAAAACACCCTTCAAAGCTTTGTTCAACTAGGATAACAAAAATCTCTTGGTCTGTGCAAGGTTGCACAGACAATCTACTCCAACTGGCAATGCGTGTTACATGGGTTGAACATGAATGCGTGTATTTTAGCTGCACTTTAAGGCTCTCAAACATGTGCTGACCATCTTTTTATAGTTCTCAGAAAGGGAAAATCTCCAGGGTTATTTTTGAAGATTATGAATGTACCTATTTCTACTCACATGAGCAGTCCCATTGATTTCAGTGGGAATGCTCATATGAGTGACGTTAACCAAATGCATAACGGTTTGCAAGATAGAGCCTTAGATTTTTTCAGCTGGCAAACACTCATTTGTTCATTGGTTATACTCAATTTCTTTTTTTTCTTTTCTTTTTTAGCAAAATGGTGCTTTCAAGCCTCAAAGAATTGTCATGGGGACTTCTCCCTGAGAACTACAAAGGCAACTGCAGTGATTGATGTGGGAAGCTACAAATCCGCCATACATTTGAAATGGACAGCAATCTAAGGTGTCAATTTTCAGAGAAAAACAACCTGCTATATTTCACAACTTGGATGTCATCAGAGAGGTTTTATATATCAGCTCTCATTAAATACAGTTCTTCAGTACAAACTTTTTCAATAAGCTGGTATTGAAGTTTGAGGTATAACCATAAAAAAAATCACATACGCGTATATAAACATGCTATTTTGGTCTCCAGTAAAAATAAGTTGGAGGGGAAAAAAAGAAAAAATTATATCTTAGGACAGAGGTGCCGTCTCTCTGAACCCCGCTCCATCACAGGCGCTTCCCCCGCTCCACCCCTTCCCCCCACCCCTCCTCTTCCTGCTCCACCTCCTCCCCCAGCGCATCCCACCCTTGCTCCTTCCCCTCCCCCCAGCGCCTCCTGCATGCCACATAACAACTCATAGTGGCAGGCAAGAGGCACTGGAGGGAGAGGGAAGAGCTCATTGGCAGGACCACCAGTGGGCGGGAGGCACTGGGGGAGGGGGAGGAGCTGATGGGGGGGCTGCCAGTGGGTGCTGAGCACCCACTATTTTTTTCCCATGGGTGCTCCAGCCCCGGAGCACCCATGGAGTCGGCACCTATCTCTTTGGAAAATTCTTAAAATCAGTCAATTTTTAACCAATAACACTGTTAATGTACTTTTATTAATACACATTTACATATAAATGTTTGTGATAAAGTATTCAGTAATTTAATATCACATAATCTAACCAGGTCTCTGAACACTTAAATACTGAAAATGAACCAGGCTAGCATCTTAGTTAAGTTATTTGAATGTTCTCCCCACATAAAAGTTTTCTCCCCAAAAGTGACATCCTTGTGACACTAAAAAAGGACCTGACGGTTTTAAAGCAGCTGCTCTTTTAAGGACTGTGATATTAACAGGGCAAAGAGAAGAAATCATCTGATAATAATCACATTTGCTAAAGAGGAAAAGCACTACTGGAGGATAGAAACATTCTACTTCCTACGTTTTACAAAAGAGTTTGCCAAAAGCATAAAAATTTTAGGACACTGACATTTGTTTTTAAACCTTCAAATTTACATAAAAAACTTATTGCACTTACAAAATGCTGTGTCTTCAGGCGTTCCTCTTCTGTTGCAGCTCTCTCTCTAAGAATGGCTCTAGTCAAATGCTCATTTGAAGCAGCCCGCTCCCGCTCCATAACTTTGCCAATTTCATCACGTACGTACTTTTGATCTTGTTTCAATCTACATGAAAAAAGGGTGAAAGAATTTAGAATGGAAATATATTGTCAAATAGCGTGAATGTCCATTATCATCATCAAAAGAGTACAGTAGTTATGACAATATTAAACTATAACTTGCTTTTAGAGCTCACTGCATATTGTGACGGGGCAAGGCCAGAGGGCTATAGGAAAGTGGTAAGGAACCAGTATGTTAGCCCCAGGCTAAACAAATCCCTGATACCTTATGGCAGTTGCTCCAGGTTAATCAAGACACCTGGGGCCAATTAAGAACTTTCCAGAAGGCAGGGAGGTTAACTGAGACACCTGCAGCCAATCAGGGGCTGGCTGAAACTAGTTAAAAGCCTCCCAGTGAGTCAGCGAGGGGCGCATGTCAGGAGCTGTGGAAGGAGCTGGGAGCAAGAGGCACTAGGAGCTGAGAGTAAGAGGGTGTACTTCTGGAAGATCCTGTGGTGAGGATAAAGAAGGTGTTGGGAGGAGTCCATGGGGAAGTAGCCCAGGGAGTTGTAGCTGTCGTGCAGTTGTTCCAGGAGGCACTCTAAACAGCTGCAATCCACAGGGCTCTGGGCTGGAATCCGGAGTAGAGGGCGGGCCCGGGTTCCCCCCAAAACTCCCAACTCCTGATCAGACACAGGAGGAGTTAACCTGGACTGTGGATTCTATTAGAGGGGAAGATCTCTGAGGCAAGCAGAATCCGCCAATAAGCGCAGGACCCACCGAGATAGAGGAGGAACTTTGTCACAATATCCAATATGAATGACAGAGATTTATATATTGCAATTTTGAGACTTAATCCAAAATATAAACCTTCTGGCATTCATATGGGATATGCACTGACTTATTTTTAATTTTATATTTATATAAAATACACACACACACGCATGCGCACGCCTATCAATAACCCCCGACATCTATCGGTATCAACACCTCTCAAGACATGGATATATAAATTCAACATCCCAACACTGTACCCAAATCTTAACAGCATTACCTCTAAAATTAAGCAAAATAAGGAATAAAACTAATTAAAATCTCATACTTAAACAATACACAGTATACGGATTTTTTTAAAGGAATTCTTGTTCAAGAATCCTCAGCTCTAATCCTTTCTCTGGCACTGATACACTTTGTTACTTTTGGACAGGTCACCTCTACTCAGTGCATCGTTTACTCATCTGAAAAAAAGGGTGTAACAGCTATGTTGACATACTTAACATCTGGAAAGTGACTTAAGAGTATCGGATGAAATGCGCTATGTAAGTGCAAAGTATTATTTCCTGAATTTGTGTTTTCGGAACTTAATCATGCATTATATTGGTCCCAGGGAATTCTCAACATGAATAGAATGTAATGTCACAAGCATAAAATTAATGGAAATCTTTACAACAATATTTTTATAAAAATGCATGTATACGTTACATGCCATGCAAACACATTTTAAAATAGTTTAGTCAATAAAAACACCTGCTTTATATATATTCTCATACCAAACACAAAAGTCAATATCTACAAGTTCATCATCAGTAATGGAATATCAAATACTGTTTTTTTAAATAGGCATCTGAAAAACAGTGAAGGGGATGAGGCTTCAGAATTTCCACTGAATGTATGTGTTACCAAGGGAGCTGCAGAGAACAAATCATACCGCGCAGGGTCACTTTCTGAAAGGCACCAGCATTACAGTACATTAAAGTCTTCCCCAAGGAAAATGTTTAAGAGGGGTGGGGGATGGTGGGGAAGAAGACAGTTAGAATGTGTGTCATTTTTGTGCTCAGACACAACCCTCAACTGGGAGTTTTTATAAAGTTTATTAAGCAGCATCTTCAATTACTCCAGCAAAAAGATTATGCAGACATGGACCAAATTCCATTAAGTGATTTCCCAAGGTCCCCCAAATTATTCCAGCAGCATCAATGCATTTAATCTATCGCACAATCAATGATGCAGTCAAAACACACACCAGTTTTCCTTTAGATTACGGAACTATTGTTTCACAAAAAGAGAAGAAGTGTCAAAATAGAAGTCTCAATCGTTCCTTTTTTCTGAAGAAAGTAAAAGCAGCATTTAGACTTTTCAGAGATGAAAGATTACAATGGGGGCTGCAGGAAGGGCGGCCAGCACATCCCTCGGCCCGCACCGCTTTCCGCAGCCCCCATTGGCCTGGAGCGGTGAACTGCAGCCAGTGGGAGCTGCAATCAGCCGAATCTGCGGATGCGGCAGGTACACAAAAGGGCCCGGCCCACCAGGGGGCTTACCCTGAACAAGCAGCAGACCGGCTTTGAGAACCACTGTCCTAGATAAGTTAACTTAACTTAATTGCTGTTACTTTCAACTTCCCTGCTAGGTATACTACAATGAGAATGGAAAAGTTCCTCACCTTTGAGGAGGGGTCAGTGTGTTCCCGTTATCCTCGAGGAATGTTTTTGTAGCATTGATATCAGGATGTTCTGGTACCACTCTTCAGGAATGTGTTTGTGTAAGTACTCCATGCCTAGCACTTCTTAGAAATGTGTTGCATCCGATGAAGTGGGTATTCACCCACAAAAGCATATGCTCCAATACCTCTGTTAGTCTATACGGTGCCACAAGACCCTTTGTCGCTTCTACAGATCCAGACTAACACGACTGATACGATAAGAAAACAAAATAAGAAAGAAAAACTTGTAGCACCTTAGCGACTAACAAATTTATTTCAGCATAAGCTTTCGTGGGTTAATACCCACTTCATCGGATGCATGGAATGAAACATACAGTAGACAGATATTTATGCAGTCAGAGAAACATGATAAGGTCGAGCTGCATAGACCAACCTTAAGAGGCTGATTAGTTGAGAGGAACCATAACAGCAGGGGAAGAAAAACCTTTGAAGTGATAAACAAGATGGTCACACAGGTGTGAATGAGGATCGTTAACTTAAGGGAAATAGATTCAATTAACGTAATGGCCGAGCCATTCCAAATCTCTATTCAATCCGGAGGCAATGCAACCTAGTTTGCATATCAATTCGAGTTCAATAGTTTCTCTTTGAAGTCTGCTTTTGGAGTTAATCTGTCGCAACACTGCTACCCTCAAGTCTGTCAGTGAGTGATTAGGGAGGTTGAAGTGTTCTCCTACTGGTTTTTGAATGTTATGATTCCTGATGTCAGATTTATGTCCATTTATTCTTTTGCGTACCGGACAGTCTCTACGCAAAAGAATAAATGGACATAAATCTGATATCAGGAATCATAACATTCAAAAACCAGTAGGAGAACACTTCAACCTCCCTAATCACTCACTGACAGACTTGAGGGTAGCAGTGTTGCGACAGATTAACTCCAAAAGCAGACTTCAAAGAGAAACTATTGAACTCGAATTGATATGCAAACTAGGTTGCATTGCCTCCGGATTGAATAGAGATTTGGAATGGCTCGGCCATTACGTTAATTGAATCTATTTCCCTTAAGTTAACGATCCTCATTCACACCTGTGTGACCATCTTGTTTATCACTTCAAAGGTTTTTCTTCCCCTGCTGTTATGGTTCCTCTCAACTAATCAGCCTCTTAAGGTTGGTCTATGCACCTCGACCTTATCATGTTTCTCTGACTGTATAAATATCTGTCTACTGTAGGTTTCATTCCATGCATCCGATGAAGTGGGTATTAACCCACGAAAGCTTATGCTGAAATAAATTTGTTAGTCTCTAAGGTGCTACAAGTTTTTCTTTCTTATTTTCGTTTTGCTGACACAGACTAACACGGCTACTACACTGAAACCTATCGATAAGAAAACAGTTACAGTTCATATGATTTAAAATACTTCTCACCATGCATACTTGAAGTTACTTGAAAATGTTCTTGGCTTTTTGAAACACTTGTTGGAGCTGACCATGATTTGGGGGCAATGGCAGCATCAAGTTTTATTTACCAAAAAAAAATTAAATATCTCTCAACTTATTTAAATTCACCAGAGTTAAAAGCAAAGTAGTATGCTTTTAATGTAATGTAAACTTCACTTATTTGCATTATGTAATTGGGTGGCTCGTAGGAGCTTAATGAAACAAATACAAGTCAGCTCTGTCCTAAGATTTCAAACACTTGCTTGCATCAACTTACAGTAGTTTTCTTCCTTGACATCATGAACTCATTTTACTAGCATACAGTACAAACTTTACCTGAATGAGAGCAAACACTAACTAAATCTTCAATGATGACTTATATTACTAACTATTCTAAAGCAAAAAATCCAGACTTGTGATTTATATTCAGATACACAGTTACGGATCACACTTTGTCAGTTCAGTCTAATAATCGAAGAACTCTATATAAACAGACATGGCACAATGAAAATTTTAATTACACTAAAATGGAGGACTCAGTCTAATACCTTATATGTTTAAGAAGTAAACTCCAATTTGCTTATGGAGGCAGAAGCTGCAACAGAAAAGGCGGGGGGGAAGTAAGCAACTAAAATCTCACACGGCTCATTTATACTCTGGAAGAAATAATTTAGAAGTCTGAGTGAATGCTGAATCAGCAGTCAAGACTGCTTGCTATACATTTTTAAATAGAAAAGTTGATAGTTGGTAATTCAGCAAAGTAATTAGATTATATGATATTGACCAACTCAACGTGTACTGCTTTCCAGTCACATTACCTCATTAAGTAAAACAAAAAGCATGTAAGTGATCCTGTCACATCAGCCCTGTAACTGGCTGAAAGTAAATGTTAAGTACTAAAGGGAATTCTTGTGGATTGAGATTTAGAACCAACCGCTTTAACATTATTTTATGTTCTCAGTTATTGTACGGCATAAAATTACATGTACAAGATTTGTACTCCAATACAAAGAACTCCTCCTCCTGCATTTCTACTGCACCTTCCCACCTAAGGATCTCAAAACTCTACACAGCAACTATGCCAGTAAACACTATTGTCCACATTTTACAGATTAGGAGACTGAGACATACAGAGACCTACCAAGGTCACCTAGCAAGTCTCTGGCACAGCTGGAAGTCTACATCAGATGTCATGTCATCCATTCTTCAACTGTCAGATATCTGTATGTCTCCACTCCATCAAATCAAACATGCAGCAACAACAGCTATTTTGCCCCTCCCCCCAAGCATTATCAAACCTATTTTAGTAAAATGACCGGGGGGAAAAACACACCACACTATGTGGAAGTAAAGTGAGGGGATACATTTTCTAAGAAGGCAGTGAGGTTTTAGCCATGCAATTCCCACTGTAGTCAAGCCAGATCGCACAATGCTTGCAGCTTCCTTGCTTTTGCAAGCAAAAAGCTGATTAAGAATAACGTGATCCATGCTTACCCGAAAGTTCCCTTTGGCTGAGTAATAAGGTCCACAGATTCACTATAATGATACTCTAACCTACTTGCTGTTTGGGGACAAAACCAGATCCATCAGTCATTGGCTGCAGCAAAATGTTACACCTTCTTAAGTTCCTTCCAGTTGAGAAAACTTCTAGGAAAAAGGCACAATTGCTCCTACTGCAGAGCATGGTAAATTTTACCTAATGACAACAGAGCCAAATTGTTGGATGTTAATTCCATCTCTGTTCTGAAGGATCTATTCATCTCCAGGATGGGCCAGATCTGTGGACCTTATAACTCGAAGAAAGGAAGGTTTCAGGTAAGCCCAGATAAGTTTTATTAGTCTTTTTCATGCTAAGTTCCACGACACATTACAATAGATGTGCCTACAGTGTGTCTCCAGAGTCGGAAGCAGGCTCATCCAAAACATGGTAGAATACACACAGAATCTCTTCCATCTTCCCTGGGCACTAAGGCATGGAGAAGACTTCTCTCAAAAGAAAGAAAATAGTGTTGGCTAAGATTGGATGACCAATGTGCAGAATGTGGTGAATTATGCATTACAGAACTCGATACAGGCGACATGATTACTTGTACCCTGAAACAGTCAGTGCTCCTGTCACGGAGTGTGGGGGAGTCAGGCCCTGCACCCCTCTTCCTGGGATTCACTGTGACGCTCAGCCAGCCAGTAGAACAGAAGGTTTATTAGGGATGCCAGGAACACAGTCCAAACAGAGCTTGTCAGTACAAACAGGACGCCTCAGTCGGGCCCTTCTGGGGGGCAGGGAGCTTAGACCCCAGCCTTGGGGCTCCCTGCCTTTCACTACCCAGCTCCAAACTGAAAACCAACCAGACAAAATCTCCAGCAGGCTCTCTTCCCCTCCCCCGGGGCCCCTCCTCTAGCCTTTGTCCATTCTCCCAGCCAAAGGTGTCACCTCCCAACCCCCATCCTGGCTCATGTTACAGCTTCAGGTAAAGTCTCCCATTCCCAATGCAGCAGGTCCCAGTGAACCTCCCCCGCAACCCTCCCAGGTCAAATCCACCTCGCTCCCTACTCCATCACATCTCTCCCCCCTTCAAGACTGAACTGAGCAGGGTCACTCTGATCAGTGGCCTGGGGAAGTTCAGGGCCCCCTCTCTGGGACAACACATCCGCTATCATGTTGGCACTTCCCTTCACAAGGACCACATCCATGTCGTAATCCTGCAGGAGCAGGCTCCACCTCAGGAGCTTGGCATTGGCCCCTTTCCTCTGGTGTAGCCAGGTCAGGGGAGAGTGGTCGGTGTACACGGTGAAGTGTCGCCCAAATAGATATGGCTCTAGTTTCTTGAGGGCCCACACCATGGCCAAGCATTCCTTCTCGATGGCCGCATAATTCTGCTCTCGGGGTAGCAGCTTCTTGCTTAAGTACATGATAGGGTGTCTCTGCCCCTTTTCATCTTCCTGCATTAACACCGCCCCCAGTCCCATGTCTCAGGCGTCAGTGAACACCATAAAGGGCTTGTCAAAGTCTGGGTTTGCCAGAACCGGGCCCCTGACCAGAGCCTCCTTCAGTGCACAGAGAGCCCTCTGGCACTCCCCGGTCCAGACCACCTTGTCTGGCTTCCCCTTCTTACATAGCTCAGTGATGGGGCCGGCTATGGCGCTAAAGTGGAGCACGAATCTTTGATAGTACCCCGCCATCTCAATAAAGTCCTGGACCTGCTTTTTAGTTTGGGGAGCAGGCCAGTCCCGGATCACCTCCACCTTGGCTGGTTCTGGCTTTAGGCGGCCGCTGCCCACCCGGTGGCCCAGGTAGGACACTTCAGCCATCCCCACCTTGCACTTCTCTGCTTTTATGGTCAGCCCAGGCTCCTGGAGTCGGTCCAGCACTTGTTTAACTTGGGACACATGGTCTTCCCAGGTCTGGCTAAAGACACAGTTTTCATCGATATACGCCACAGCTCCTAAGGACCGGATTTTGGTGCTTAACCAAAGAAGGAATATTTCTTTAATTTACTTAGGGAATAAATGACAGTTGTGAGAATTACCTGTCTGAATTCAAAATATAATATTGGGTCTTGTTAGAAAAAGCTCCTAACTTCAAATAATAAAAAAAAAATCATCTGATTGAAAATCTGAGCCTATGGGAGACCTGTCCTAATGGACAGGAAATATGATACCCACTGAAGGAATTCAATCTCAGTAATGATGACAGGAACAGAAAAGGGTTCCATGGTTGGGCTCTATTACCTTGCAGGATTGGAATAAATGTTGATGCCCTAAAGAAGCATCTAACGTCAGGATTTGTACATTTCCTTTTCTTGAACATGCTAAGAACATTATTCTATTGACCCTTTTACTAGGACACTTTTATACACACACAATAAAAATAACCTGGAGGAACCGAAGGCTATGTTTCATTGGTTTCCAATGGCAGTTAAATTATGGGCTTCACATTAGCCAGTACATTTATTTTATTTGTTACCTTCTCTCTTTTGGCATCCATCATAGCAATAATCACTTCTTCCAAATATTCATTTTAAACCTGGCTGGGTCCCAATAGAGGGCTGATTCTGCAACAAACAGACCTCCTCTCTGAGATAGAGACATCCAAAGATCCAAGGTTAGGTTAAATTAGGCCTGAAAGCACAGCCAGAAAGACATGCACAAGGTAGAACAAGCCTTGAATGACCTGATCCATGACGCAGCTCTTGAAATACTGAATTTCCACACTTGAATAAAAATTGCATTTAAAGCTTTGTTTATATTACAAGGTGTATTGGTTTGAATTGCGTTAATTATGTATTGTTACGCAGTTAGTTGAGACAGTATAAATCACATATTAGTGCCTTCACCGCTGCTTTAGGTATTAATTTGGCAAAGGTGTTGCCTTGATAACAATTATCAAAGTGGGAGACCAATTGACCAATATATCTTGGCTAAAATGTGTTTGTATACATCACATCATCAATATGCATTATTCACACTACCTGTAGGGTACCACGGAAGATTGTGTTACGGCATAGCAAGGGTGTTCGCTTTCTCACATTGTTTCAGCGGGCCGGTTACTGCAGCTCAAGGCCGGCCAGCTGTAGTTTGTTATGAATTAGTTAGAATTGCTTTGCATGGCCTTGAGCCATGAGGTGGCCCCTGCTTGCTTCTGTATGAGATGTCTGTATATAGCTGTATGAGTCCGCCCCGTTTTTGGGCACTCCGTACCAGGCCCGGGTTATGGTGCACTGGGTTCCCCGTCTCTGTGACAGCAACGCCAGGAGTCCCCGTTGCGGATGTGTCACTTTGCCTTCAATAAAGCCAATAACTCACAGAGTGTGTGGGCCTCGTTCTTGCAGAGCACCCTGGGTAGGCCCGCAGCCTCCCACGAACGTAACACTACCTATAGAAATATGCATTAAGCATACAATATCAATATAACATTATATTGCATATGTATTTCTAGCAGTTATGTCACATAAATTGGCCTATACCTTTCTATAATCTTATTCACTTATGCCAATACTTTGCAAAGCTGAAGTAAGCTTTGGCATTAGAAAATAGAAAACTTATCAAAGGCAAAATACATTAATCTTTTGCCCTAGTACAAGCTGGAGAGCTACGTTCAAGGACTATTACCTGGAATGCTAGCATACAACACAGACAAGGAAGGTACAGAAAAACAAGTTAAGGAACTGGTACGAACCGGTGGGTCGGACTTCAGTGAAATGTAAAGAGTTTTATTACTCGTAAAGCCTCCTATAAATACTACTAGCTGAAATGTGTCACTTTGGAAGCAAACCTTCTGGGTAAGGTGAATTCAACAATGCTGCACAAGATGGCTTCCTGGAAATTGGTACTGTATTGAACCTTATTTCCTTGTACTATACTTGTATAGATCTCTTATTTGCTCTCTTGCATATATTTCGTAATGAACCAAAGTATAGTCAATCAATTGAGTATGCAATTTACCAAGAAGGGTCGAGGCAACCCCACCTTTCCCTGGGCTATGAGGGGAAAACTGTAGTCTCCCCACAGAGCTGGCCAGTCAAGCTTCCCAAAGATACATTTAATTGGAGAGGGGAGAGCGAGGAAAGTGGGACTGGAAGAGATTCAGACCTTTAATTTTGCCTTTTCTCAGCCTAACTCACTTCAAGAAGCCTGCAGAGGCACCAGTCATTGCAAACTCCACAGAAGGAGAAGCAGAATGGAGGGTGACAATTTCCTCAAAAACCAAACGCAGCCCTGGGACACAGCTGGAAATTACACAGTGTTGAACTGAACTGTCAGTCTAAAAATCTGAAATGAAGTTTAGAGACACAAGGTGGGTTAGATACCTTGTCTCTCTAATATCCTGGGACAGACACGGCTACCACTACGCTGCAAATAAAATAAAATAAAAAGTTAGGCATTTCCCTCAGAAAAGCTCAGTAGTAGCAAGAAAAAGTTAATCATGACAGGATTTGAACCTAGAATTCCATTTGCTATTTCATGTCTGAGGCTTAGACCAGTAAGCCATCTCTTCCCATTTATGAAACATTTTGTTTGGATCTAAAAAAATTCTTTCAAGAAATCTTTTATCAGGTCACTGTGTTCAGTTTGGTACATTGGAAAATTTCTGTTCAGTATTCATTCAAAAGTGTTCTCATTGTCCTGGACTCCCCAAGCAGGCAGGGACTGAAAGGACTGTTGAAGCAATGCTCTCCAAAAGCTCTTGAGCATCCTTTCAGCAGATTCAAGAACTGCACTGATCTCTTGTGAAAGATCAATATCTAGGTCTTTTGGACAGCTCAGCCAAACAAAACGGATAGGGGAAGCAAAGAATTATCACCCCTAACACAGAGACCCGCCCCATCAAAGAGATTTGTCTTAAGATATGAATGCAGCATGACTGGTGTGCAAGGTGCTTTTCCCAGTCCCCTGCCCTAAAGAGTTTACCATCTAAACTAGTTGTTCCCACACACTATCCATAAGCAACTGTGAAGGATAATGAAAGGTTAAAAAAATTTAATTGAACATGTGGATGGTATTCTAAATTTTTACTTAAAAATGTAAAGACTCGAAGAGTATTAGTAACTGGATTCACTGACTGCTTTCTAAGCACATTACAACCATTACCAGATCTGTTTCTTTCATGAGCTGGAGAGAGAAACACTGTTAATTATACAATATTAGTCTATGACATAGCACTGAAAACCTGCACAGCATGAACCATGTTAGCTAAACTAACAAAATTAATAATTTAACTTAGTCAGAAAGGATTCACTTTACTACCTTCACCGTTTATCTCAGAATATCAATTTCTGACTCTCCTGAAATTACAGCTGTAGGTGCTGAAGATTAGCACTATTCACTACTCTAAAAAAATATAATCCAGGGACAGCAGCAAAGTTATTAAAGGTTCAAAGATTACTATATCATCAAAAATTTGTACCCCCACCAGCCACAATTACCACACTGAAATCCTTTATTATAATCACATTGAAATCTAATTTAGAACTCAAAATTCATAATTGGAAACAATGTAATATTACAAAAACAAATGGGACATTTTTCTAGAATTTGAAACAGGTATTACATCAAGTGACAGATTAAACATTTTCTTTTAAGTCACTTTTGAGGGAAAGAATTGTATAACCCCAAGACTGCAGTAGACTGCTATGAAGGGAGTGAGCAAGTTGATGAATTCACAGTGATCCAGAATAAACCCTTGCCAATACATCAAAAGTTTGAACTCTGTCCCTTTTCATCACATTATCTACCAAAGTTTACATATTTCCTGGTTTATAGGCCACTAGCAGGAAAGCCATTGTCTTCCTCCCTCTGTGGAGGGCAGAAATCTGAAGATGCAAGTTGATTCTAGGAATGTAAAAGTATTCCCCAGGGTAGAGGAATGATACCACAGCACAACCTCCATGTAACAAAGAATATTTAGGGATATTACAGGACACCTTTGCATTTTGTTATGATGTGCAGGAGGCATTTTGTTGAAAATGAATATTCATTCCATCTGGCTTTCTTCATCTTTCACTGTATTTTACCAGCAGGTTTCTGTGGTATTTCCTCAATTCAGACTGCTTACACCCTCCAAAAACTCTAGTGGAACATGTTTATTGGGCAAACTGTCATTTTTGGCTTAGTTTGACATGAGCAAGTTTGTTAATGTATTTTGACAGACTTGCATAACATTCTAAAATGTTTTGAACAATGCAGTTTAGACCATGATGCAATATTAATGAGTGAATAATGTTCCTGAATACTGGGTTTAATATTTAATAAGTCTGAGTGCAGGCTGGATGTGCTGCAGAAAGATGTGGTTGGAAATCACTGCAGCTGTCAAGGACCAGAAAAGAGGCTACAGACTCCAAGAAAAACCTTTAACCTAAACTTAAGCTGGGGTCTGAGACGTGTGAAATTGATGTTTCTTCAACTGAATTTCTAGTAACTGATCATTATTCATCTGACTGAAAAGTTTATCCAGTGCCCTTCATTAAAACTTAAATTATCTAAGTTCTCCTGTCTGCACAGACAAAAAATATGCAGGGTAAGAAGAGACACAGCATCTCAGGACTTAGAATTAAATCAATCTGAAAGGAACTGCAAGGATGGTTGCTTACTGAAAGTCAGATACAATGTGACAATGCACTTACATGGCACATGGAAGACTATACTAGAACCCAACAATGAATTCATCTCAAGTAATTCTATTACTTTAAAATGATTTCTTATCATGTTTGTGCCTTTTTTAAAAAAATCAGAAAGCCCCCTAACTGTACTTCTATGTAAATTATTGGATTCACACAAGGCTTTGTATGCTATGGGTAAAAACACCAGTCTATTTTTGCTGCTTTTCTGTTGACAATGCTAACAGTAATTGCTTTCTTCAAAAATCTCTGCCTGATTTCATTTCTAAACCCGGTATTAGAAAGTATACAAGTGTTCAGAGAAAATGTCAGCCTTCACTGCATTTTAAAGTGATATAACTTGAAAATCACATTCGCCTGAAATTTTTGTACCTACTATAGTTACAAGTAATACTTGTTATGTGACAAAGTGTGCAAAAAAAAAATTTTTTTCTTCCAGTTTTCTTTGTTCATTTGACAGTCAACTTCACTCTTCTCACTATTGAGTAGTTAGTTGGTCCCTTACTCCCTTGCTGAATTTTTTTTTAATAAACATCAGCAGAACAGAAAACCTTTATACACTTTTATTTAAATAGGCATAATTTTAAAAAAATAGGACAAAACTACTTAAAAGATGTCCTACTACAAAAATTTTCTTTTAAATCAAGTCCATTTAAAAAAATCCAACTGAGAATGTCCCTTTAAAATATCCTGCAACTTTTGATTATACATTCCATTAAATTTCTTCAGATGAGTGGTTATATTAAGCACCACTTCAGTAACTCTATGGAATACATTTCAAAGGCTTGTGTGTCATTTCAGCCATGTGACTCTCACTGGTCATTGGGATTTGCATGGCTAGAAGTCTTTGCCATGCTTCGAACGTTTACCCCAAAAGGTGTCTATTCACCTGTCATAAGTATACAGCATATTTAGTGCCCTATCAAATCCATGGATGTGAAAAAACATCATGAATCATGAAATCTGGTCTCCCCGTGAAATCTGGTTGGGTTGGGGGGTCGCAGTATTGCCACATTGAAGGCAGCACCACTGCCACCATCAGCGCAGAAGAAAAGGTGGCACGTTGGGGTGGGGGGGTTGTCACTTTTTTGGGGGGTTAGGGCCAGTCTTATGGGTGGCAGTCAGGGTGGGCGCTGTGGTCACTCCACACACACACAGCCAGCCCAAGGCCTCTTTAACCTCCAAGCACTGGGGAGGGGCAGGGCTGGAGGAGCCCCAGAGCTGGGTCAGACCCACCTCCAGCAGTGGCTCAGAAGTAAGGATGGCAATACCACACCATGCCACCCTCACTTCTACGCTGCTGCTGGCGGCAGCACTGCCTTCAGAGCTGGGCACTCAGCCGGCAGCCGCCACTCTCCTGCCGTCCATCTCTGAAGGCAGCGTCGCCACCAGCAGCAGTGCAGAAGTAAAGGTGGCTATATCATGATGCCCCTACAATAGCCTTTGACCCTCACATGATCCCCTTCTGGGTCGGGACCCCCACAGTTACAACACTGATTTTACAGATTTAAATATCTGAAACCATGAAATTAATTTTTTTTAAAATCCTATGACCATGAAATTTACCAAAATAGACCGTGAATTTGGTAGGGCCCTAAACGTATTACAAATATAAAGTAAGAATTAGGCAGTTATATGCATGGAGAGGAGACTCCAAAACATTTCCATTTCCCCCTACGTCGTATCCTTAGCACTTCTGGAAAAAGTTCAGAGAACAAAAGCAGTGTTTTCCTCAAAAGTTAAATTGTAACATCAGATATATGCACACACACGCACATAATCTGGACGCACTATACTGGCTCTGAACTTGACGTTCCTTTATTCGCATTTAAGGCAAAGTTTCGTTTTATTTTTCGTAAGATTATTATCCCAAAACTTGCAATTTTACCTCTTTGAGGAACAAGGAATTAATTTGTAAAATCAAGGAAAAATGAATTATTAGTTCATCAGTTTAAAATCATAGAATCATAGAATCTCAGGGTTGGAAGGGACCTCAGGAGGTCATCTAGTCCAACCCCCTGCTCAAAGCAGGACCAACCCCAACTAGATCATCCCAGCCAGGGCTTTGTCAAGCCTGACATTAAAAACCTCTAAGGAAGGAGATTCCACCACCTCCCTAGGTAACCCATTCCAGTGCTTCACCACCCTACTAGTGAACAAGTTTTTCCTAATATCCAACCTAAACCTCCCCCTCTGCAACTTGAGACCATTACTCCTTGTTCTGTCATCTTCTACCACTGAGAACAGTCTAGATCCATCCTCTTTGGAACCCCCTTTCAGGGAGTTGAAAGCAGCTATCAAATCCCCCCTCATTCTTCTCTTCTGCAGGCTAAACAATCCCAGTTCCCTCAGCCTCTCCTCATAAGTCATGTGCTCCAGCCCCCTAATCATTTTTGTTGCCCTCCGTTGGACTCTTTCCAATTTATCCACATCCTTCTTGTAGTGTGGGGCCCAAAACTGGACACAGTACTCCAAATGAGGCCTCACCAGTGCCGAATAGAGGGGAATAATCACGTCCCTCGATCTGCTGGAAATGCCCCTACTTATACAGCCCAAAATGCCATTAGCCTTCTTGGCAACAAGGGCACACAGTTGACTCAAAAATGTTTTAAGTGATCCATTTTGGTAGCCTACCAAATAAGTGGCTGAATTTTGGAGACTTGAAAACTGATTTAGGGGACAATTTCACCTGGATCTAAGACCCAGGCAACTTTAAGTTACATAATTTGAAAATAACCATCATTATTCATAAAGGCTTCAATTTATGCCATTATTCATAAAGGCTTCAGTAGAGTCCTGAGGATAGTGGATTATTTGTCAATAGATGGCAAGGGATATTTTTAGGCTATATACCTTTTGATGTCTAAAATCTTCACAGGAATGAAACTGGCATTCCCGTCTTGCAGAACTCAACCCCACAGTTGCTTCTCTTCTGAGAGCCTTAGCAGCAGAGCCCCACTCATGCGGACCTCCACTCCTACAAACACCAAATGCACAGCAGAGGAGCATCTCTTCTATACCCTCCAGTCAGGTAAAGGGGATTTAGATCAACAGGGAAATCCTGTCATCGCTGTATTTATCCATTACATCTTACACTGTTAAAGTATAAATATAAATTTGTGTATGTGTGGATATGATCCAGTTCAAGCATAAGTTATGGGACTTGATGCAGTTATTCTTGGGAAAGTTCCATGGCCTGTCACACAGTAGGTCAAACTAAATTAGTGTAAGTCTCCCTCCTGGACTTCAGTCTATGTAACCCCCAACATCCTCCATCACCTGAAACACCGCTGTGCAACTCCTGCTGCCTTGACTTATTTATTTTCCCTGCTCTGAGGTACAAGGAATAGGATATGTGTAAACAGAGTGCCAGTTTTCAATATTATATAAATGTTATTAAAATTATACACGGATTTATTTAAAAAATTCCTTTTTGGCTTAACTGTCAATAGTTGCTAAAAACCCATAGAAAGCCTTGTTGACTTAATCATTATTTGTTCCCCACTTGTATCGGCATTATGCTACGCACTGTATAAATAGCCACTGAGATAGTTTGGTGATAGGCAGCTGTATAAAACACGAAGATAGACAGTACAAATACAGAAAACAAAATGGCTTTGACCCAAAGAGCTCAAAGCCAATAATCCATCTAATATGTTAACCGTCCGCAGCTCTCAAAATTATCAATAAAAATGTCACAGATTGTGCTTGCTAATTCATACTCCAATCTGGACACAGGTTCCTGACAATTTGACTACTACCTATTCTTTACAGAGTTTGTCTTTTTCAGGCAATCATGGTGCAACAGGATGCCGCATTTCTAAGAAATGCAAACCGAAATCATGCACACATTAAACAGCATAGCAAAAAATACAGGAGAGTTTAACCAGGTTAATTTATGATTTTATGCCACAGGCATGAAGGGTCTAACTCAGAACAATAAAGCTGTTTTAGATAGTTTATGTATGTGTTTAGTTTTGAGATTTTTTTTTCAATTTTTGTATAACTTGCAATGAAATTGCTTCCCAATTTAATACCATACAAGTCTCCTCATGGAATCTGCAAAGACAAGCACGATATTGTGGCAAAAATATTAATTATCCATTAAAATGAATGGGGCGTTAGCGTGAAAAATTAATTGGTGTTTGTCTGCTATGCCTACTCATTTGCTACTTTTCAAAATGAAAGAGCTCAGCAGTCTGAAAGCAAAGATTTGTTTTAAAATGCAAATGAGAGTGGGAGGGGGAAGACTGTTCCTCTCCCCTGCCCTTTTTAATCCATAACTGTGAAGTAGTATTATTTCTGTGATGCTCTCGTTTTAAAACATAACTCACTGGCTCCAAATCATTTTCTGATCTCGCAAAGGAAAATAAACTTATCAAGATGAAGTTTCATATACAAATTGTCAGTTCAGATGCTGAGTTTTGAAACTGAAGTGAAAAATTATCCCCTGAAAATTGGAATTTATAACGGTAATAGTGAATTATAGCAGTGTCCTCCGTAGTTCCCACTTCCAGTCCGCAAGATGCATCTCTGCATGTATTTAGGACTGCGTATAATGGTATTAAGGGAGAGACATTCCAATAAGACATTGTTGGAGAACGCCAAATACTTTTCATTACAAAACGCAATAAAGGAAAATAAAATGGGCTTCCATGAGTTTGATATTTCCAAGCCTTCTCAGCCTCAAAAAAAAAAAACAGGAACTGAAAACATCCTGAGACTTGCATAATATTATGGAGTTGAAGTTGCTATACTGAACTTGAATGTGCACAACAGATTGTGATTGTGTTTGCTTATTGCAGATGTCATAGAGAGAGAAAAGTAAATTGATCTTGTAAATCAGGTCAATACAGGAATGTTGTCGACAGTATCAGAGTATTTTGCCCATTTTAACATTTTGTTTTAATATACAGCCAATGGCCTTCCACCACCTCCCCTGGGAATTTGATTCCATGCTCCACAAAATTGGTTTGGAAAACAGAATATTTTCATTCTACGTTCTTTTTTTGTTCAATTTCATATCCCACTATGCCTCTGATCCTGGAAATGCAAACAGTATTGCAGAGTGTGGATTATACCCTTCCTACTCAATGGTATGATGCCCTGTCAGAAGTCACATTCGCTTTTCTGGCCAGCTGGTATCCAATTTTTTATGTCTACTTTCCCAAGATCGTCTGTCACTACAAATATCCTCTGAAATGAACAAGGGTTTTTTTTTGGTACTGTATGTTGTATTAAATAGCAACTAAATTCAACAAGACCTGTAGAAAAATAATATGTGATCGCATAATTATTATATCAAGGCATACATTATAAGGGGGAAGAATTAAGGTTGCATAGGCTACCTTACTTGTGACATTTCCTAAATTTTGAGTGCTTTACTTTGCAATCTTAATAATGTTCTTTTAACAGTTACGTTTTTAAATAGAATAGTTACACTGCATAGGATAATAAAATGTAAACACTTGTTCTTCAAGGTTGCCAGTTATTCCAAAATTGCACTTTACAGGGTTTCTTGAATCTCTCTGAAGCACCTGATACCAGCCCATCAGAGGACACTGGACTATTGCTACGATCCAATATGACAATTCCTATATTCCTAAATATAATTACCAGTTAGATAATGTCCCCAACTAGTTTTTTAAGACAAAGGTCATTCATTCCAAAAGTTATTAAATCCTTGCTCCAAAACTCCCAAAATGAAAATTGTACTCTCCGGCACTCGCTACTGTAAGATGTGAGGGCTGTCAATCCTCCATTATATAGCCAGCAGCACTGTAAAGATATTGCCGCTGTCTGCTTACACAATGCATCAAGACATCATCAAGAACTCTCAGCCTCAGCATATTAAACTACAAACATTTTTCTGATTAAACCAAATTTTTGTCCCCCGCATGTGGGAAGAAGCAACTCTTCTAATTTGAAAGGTAATATATCAGAGTTAGTTACATGTCGCAGCAAAAGCAGAGTTTACTTCAAAAATAAATTAAGTCTAGCTCACAATTCATACAATACCTAACGTACTACCCATGTGTATCGAATAAGAGAACATGTATGCATGATTTATAAATTAAAATGACTAATATCAATAAAGAATTTTATTTTTCCTTTTTATTTTCCAGATATATGCCATTAAACTAGAATAAACATGCTATTAACAGAGAAGTCAATAGAAAGCTTTAAAATATACAGTTCCACAAAAGGTCAAGCCTCAGTATTGATTTTAATATAACATTTTTGTGCAGCTTCCCAAAGGGTTCTTTTCTAATATTGTTGTTCATTTTTCTTTCACTTTGTATCTTGACTGGTGAATTTGTTGTTCTCCTCTGCAAAAAGCTGTCTACTGCAAGAAGTTTGTCATATATGTGACATACTGCTGAGATCTGACAAACCAAGGTGGGGGGGGAGCACTCAAACACACCAGAGTATCAATTAAACAGCAAAATGTATTGCAAATATATACTGAACCACTCCACCCCAAACCCGACTACAACAAAATAAGAAACTAATGTCTCCATTCTGATCATGTACCACTGAGACCCACCTTCAGGTAACTACTGTGTGCATTTTTTCAAAATTAATGTAGAGTTTTCAAGGATTTTCCCTTAACAAATGGATGAGGAGGTTTAGAAATATGTCAGACAGACGCTGCAGTAAGTTATTAAGAACATAAGAATGGACCTACTGGGTCAGACCAAAGGTCCATCTAGCCCAGTATCTTGACTTCCGACAGTGGCCAGTGCCAGGTGCCTCAGAGGGAATGAACAGAGCAGGTAATCATCAAGTCATCCATCCCCTGTCGCTCATCCCAGCTTCTGGCAAACAGAGGCTAGGGACACCATTCCTGCCCATCCTGGCTAATAGCCATTGATGGACCTATCATCCATGAACTTATCTAGTTCTTTTTTGAACCCTGTTATGGTTGTTGCCAACTTTCTAATTAGGGTTGCCAACAATTAGAATTGCCATCTTTCTATTCTCACAAAACTGAATATCCCTGCCCCGCCCCTGCCCCACCCCATCTCCGAGGCCTTGCCCCCTGCTCACTCCATCCCCCCTCCCTTGGTCACTCACTCTCCCCCACCCTCACTCACTTTCACTGGGCTGGGGCAGGAGGTTCGGGTGTGGGAAGGGGTGAGGGTTCCAGCTGGGGGGTGCGGGTTCTGGGGTAAGGCCGGGGATGAGAGGGGTTGAAGGGGGTACGGGCTCTGGGCTGGGGGTGCAGGCTCCTGGAGGGACCAGAAATGAGGGGTTCCAGATGCAGGAGAGGGTTCTAGGCTGGGGCAGGGGGTTGGTGTGTAGGGGGCGTGAGGGCTCCAGCTTGGGGTGCGGGCTCTGGGCTGGGGCCGGGGATGAGGGGTTTGCGGTGCAGGAGGGGCTCCAGGCTGGGGCCGAGGAGTTCAGAGTGCGGGAGGGGGTGCAGGCTCCGGATGGGGGTGTGGGCTTGGGGATGGGGGGGTTGGGATGTGAGGGGGGCTGCAAGGTGCGGGCTCTGGCAGGAAGTTTGGGTGTGGGAGGGAATGCGGGGTCCCAGTGACACTTACTGTGGCTCCTAGGAAGTGGTAGCTATGTCCCTGGGTCCCTAGGCTCATGAGCAGTGAGGGAGGCTCCATGTGCTGCCATCGTGCCTGCAGGCGCAGCACCCGCAGCTCCCATTGGTCATAGTTCCCAGCCAATGGGAGCTGCGGAGCCAGCACTCAGGGCACAGGCAGCGCATGGAGCCTCCCTGACCACCCATGCGGCCGCAGGGACCTGACAGTCGCGCGAAGCCGGGCATGTAGGAAGCCTGCCTTAGCCCTGGGCCCCCACTGTGTTGCCGACAGACTTTTAATGGCCCAGTCAGCAGTGTTGATCAGAGACGCCAGGGTCCCTTTTTGACCGGGCATTCTGGTCAAAAACCGGACGCCTGGCAACCCTATAAGTTATCCAACTAATAACACATAAAATGCCACACTA
The DNA here is from genome assembly GCA_033296515.1 of Macrochelys suwanniensis. Taxonomy (NCBI): domain Eukaryota; kingdom Metazoa; phylum Chordata; order Testudines; family Chelydridae; genus Macrochelys; species Macrochelys suwanniensis. The sequence goes on from CM065775.1 coordinate 336,812,481, forward strand.
TTTGGGGCCATATAAAACAAACTTTAGCAATTCATTAACAATGAATGTTTTAAGAGAAATTGTCTGTATTCACTAAAAACATTTGTCAGGTGAACCTCGTATAACCAAGTTTATAAGACTACATAGTTCAAATGTGGCAGAAGTTAGTAGTTACTGAAAGTTAGTAGTTACCACCACCTGATGGTTGTTTGGTGATTTATGATCAAATGAACAGATATTATCATCCCCCAAAAAAGTCACAATTAGCAATCCCATTGGCAGTCCCACAGACTCAAGCAACTTTGGTATGTGGCTGAGCAGGGAAGGACTGAATGAGATTTCAAAACAAACTAGAGGCCTGTGTACATAAAAGGAGTTGCATTGGTTTTACTAAAGGTGCAATTTAAAACTGACTGTTAAGCCAGTGCAAGAGGCTTTGAGACCACTTATTTTGGCTTAAGTCAATTAAGAAAAGGCTTAAATTGAAGAGAAATAAGCCACTCGAACAGAAATAAGAGTTTCTACAAAGGGGTTTAAAAAACAATTTAAGTTAACTTCTGCATACTGCTGAATTTTTATAATAGAAAATATTAAGCAACAGCTTTCCATATAATCAACACTTTTGTTTCCTTGTTTGCGTATAAAAATCAACCATTTCAGGTCTTGGAATAGAGTGCCCAGCAAGTCTCAGAGCAGAGTTAGGTAAGTAACTACTGCTGAGCCATTGAACAACACAGCAGCATATTTCTTATATGTTTTGGGTTTTTTGGAGGGAGAAAAAGATTTCAAGACAGTGATTTTTTATGTCTCAAGAACTGAGTGTTTGACTTGTGGGAGATATTTTTAACACCCAGGACAATACAAACTTGATTAGAGCAAATCTATTGCAACTCTAGTTTTCAAGCTCCCAAGTACGTGACAGTGCCCTTTGACTGATTAACTTGCTTTAAAGGGTCTCCTTTAAAAAAAAGGCACACAATAAAATAGGATTTAGTTGTACAACCCCTTTCTCTGTGCTTTCTGTCATTACTTTATAAGCTCCATAAAAAAGGGGGGGGGGGGAATCAGGCGTGCACAAAAAGATCATTGCCAGCATCCCTCCAAGACAATTACACATCAGCAAACTACACAGATATGCATCATCGGAAGCTTTTACAAAGCTATTCACGTAAATGCACATACACGCTGTTGTTGACTAGGAAATAAAAAGTTACAACAGTTGTACTCCCTAATTAGGTAAAATGTAACAAGTCCTCAGCTGGCATTAGGATTTGTAGAATTTTTTTCCCCTCAATTTGTCCTTTTCTCATAAAAATCCCATCTCTCCCAGGATACAAAATATAAAGGAACATATAGGAATGACAGAGTAGGTCATGCTGGTGGAGGAGTGGCCCTCTATGTGAAAGAAAGCATGGAGTCAAATATAATAAAAATCCTAAATGAATCAAACTGTACCATAGAATCTCAATGGATGGAAATTCCATGTTAAATAATAAGCGTATAGCAGTAGGAATATACTATGGGACACCTGACCAGGAGGATGATGGTGATTGTGAAATGCTCAGTGAGATTAGAGGCTACAAAAATAGAAAACTCAATAATAACGTAGGATTTCAACTATCCCCATACAGATTGGGTACATGTCACCTCAGGATGGGATGCAGAGGTAAAGTTTCTACACATCATTGACTGCTTCTTGAAGCAGCTAGTCCTGGAACTCACAAAGTGAAAGGCAACTCTTGATTTAGTCCTAAGTGAAGCACAGGATCTGGTCCAAGATGTGAATATAGTTGGACTTCTAGGTAATAGCAACCATAATATAAATAAATTTAACATCGGGGGGGAGAGAATACCAAAGAAGCCCACCATAGCCGCATTTAACTTCTGAAAGGGGGACTACACAAATATGAGGAAGCTAGTAAAACAGAAAAGGAACAGCAAAGGAACAGTTACAAGAGTGAAATGTCTGCAAGCTGCATAGAAACTTTTTTTTAAAAAAAACCCACAACAATAGAGGCTCAAATTAAATGCATACCCTAAATGATTAAAAAATAAATAGTAAGAGCAACAACAAAAATGCCACCATGGCTAAACAGAGTAAAGGAGGAGATTAGAGGCAAAAGGCAATCTTTAAAAATGGGAAGTCAAATTCTAGTGAGGAAAACAGAATGGAACATAGAACAGGGGTTCTCAAACTGGGGGTCAGGACCCCTCAGGAGGTCACAAGGTTATTACATGGGGGTCGCGAGCTATCAGCCTCCACCCCAAGCCCCGCTTTGCATCCAGCATTTATAATGGTGTTAAAAATATTAAAACTTTTTTTTTCATTTATAAGGGGGCTTGCACTCAGGCTTGCTGTGTGAAAGGGGTCATCAGTACAAAAGTTTGAGAACCACTGGCATAGAAAGTATAAGTAGGCAGGCCAAAAAAGAATTTGAACAACTAGCAAATGACACAAAAACTAACAGCAAAAAAAAAAAAAATTAAGTACATCAGAAGCAGGAAGCCTGCCAAACAATCAACCAGCAGGGCCACTCAATGAAGACAAGGCTGTTGCAGAGAAGCTAAATGAATTCTTTGCCTCGGTCTTCAGGGCAGAAGATTTGAAGGAGATTCCCACACCTGTGGAACTCATTGCCAGGGGATGTTGTGAAGGCCAAAACTATAACTGGATTAAAAAAATAATTAGATAAGTTAATGGAAGCTAGATCCATCAGTGGCTATTAGTCAAGATGGTCAGGAATGCAACCCCATACTCTGGGTGTTCATAAGCCTCTGATTGGGCATGGATGACAGGGGATGGATCACTTGAGGATTGCTCTGTTCTGTTCATTCCCTTTGAAGCATCTGGTGTTGGTCACTGCCGGAAGACAGGATACTGAGCTACAAGGACCATTGATCTGACCAAGTATGGATGTTCTCATAGTCCTCTTCTGTTCCTCTTCAGTAGTTGGGAGGAACAAGCCCTACTAACCAGTTCTCAAAACAGACTAGCAGAGAACATACTGTTGACTTCAATGGCGCTATGCTAATTTACATCAGCTAAGACCACGGTCCAGGATCCTCATTCTGATCACTATGGCTAGGATTAGTAGACACAGCTGCTAGCATAGGGCTGATCCATGTACTAAGACAGCCCACAGTCCCAGCCAACAAGATGCCAAAATTCAGATCAATACAACCCCTCATGGAACAATTTACATAGTGACTACTATTTCATGGATATATTGTTTCCTCCATTTCCCCATTCACCAACTCAGAAAAGCAGACAAACAAAGCATTCATTTTTCAGTAAAATCCTAGCTTCATACAATTAGTACTGGTTTTGTTTTGGGAGAAGGCAGAAAGCTACAGCAGAAAAAAGGAAAATATTTAACAATGTACAGTAAACAAAAAAAGAGTTCCTTACAAGTGAAATCAAGAATCCAAGAGTCACTGAGAAATCCAGAGAGGATGGATAAGATAGCAATTTATTTTTTCATTATAAAAACAACTACTTCTTACAGGTACAGCAGAAGTAGTGCTCTTTCAGCAGGAATCTGAATGAGAGAAAGGTGTCTCGGGATACAGCGGTGTGTCCCATCCATAAGTATATTAGAGAGAGACAATTAAAATGTTAACATTCATCATGAATGTTTTGCCAAATGATATATGAAATACATGGACATCCACACATGTAGAACAGAAATAATCAAACAAAACGCACAGATAAAATTTAGTTAAACTGAACTATTTCCAAGATCAATAAGGTTGTTTGAAAGGCAAAGAAATTTCAAATACTTGGAAGCAATAGTTATTAATGTCTTTTACAATAAGTCTCTTCTTTCACTCATCCTCGTTTCAGTGAAATAAATCTGACAGTCCATTGAGACTGACAACAAGCAAACCTCAGCTACAAGTTAATCAATATCATAATAAAATTTTTAACTTATTCTCCCCTTTTGATTTCCTTTTATACACTTTCTTCTGCATCTGCCTTTTAGATTGCAAACTCTTGGAGACAACTGGATCTGTGTCTTATACAGCACCAAGCACACTGATGAACAAATAATTCTACTTCCAAGGGCAGAATGTCAAGATATCTACCATATGTGAATTGCTATGCAGTTTGCATATTAAACCTGCACCTCCTTCCATGTTCACCAACTTGGGGGAGAAGAGAAGTTTGCAACAGTATTTAGGCCAGGGATCTGTAAATCAGATTCTAGGGTTCTATTCCCAGCTCAGACACTAATGTTCTGTATGCCCTAGGGCAAGTCAGTTAACTCCTCTGTGCCTCAATTTTCCCATCTCTAAAGTTCAGAATGCTTACTCTTCTACCTCTCGGGGTGCTGTGAAGCATGTTAAATATTTGCATATGCTCCAAAATACCCAGATGAAAGACACAATCTGAGCAACTGTAACAGTTATTATGTAGTCATTCATCCACCACTGTCAAGGATAGTTCCAAGTACCACCTACTGGCAGTAGATGGCAAGCCTGAGTAATGGCATAAGCCAGAAAACTATGAAAGTAGGATAACACTGGAGGGTTGGAAAATCTGAGACTTCATAATACATAAAGTTTGTTTCTTGGCAACAAACCCATCTAGCTTAATATCATTTCTCTCTATTGCGGATATGAATTTTGTTACTTCGTGATCTCTAGTGCTAGCTTAATGCTGTCACTCTCTCCCAAAGGCATGCATGCTGCTCCACTGAGTTGAGCAGATTTCTCAGCAGAACTCAATGGAGCAGGTGCATCTTGCTGACCAGAAGCAGATTCTCATCTCTGAAGTTCATGAGCCATGGCACCATCTGGCACGATGCACGCCATCTCTGTGCCATCAAGACAAATATTTCCAATTACATGAAAATCTTTTACTGGCACATCAACAGCAAGTTCATACTACCATCATTACCGATATGAACATATAGATATAGCTAACAACTGAACATCAGAATAGTGACACAAGCCAAGTTCGAAATGCAAGGTCTATCTATCATCCCCCCGGCTCCTCTTGAGGGGGAATCTGGAGGATTGCCCTGACAATCACAAGCACTGATTTTATTCACGTATTTTATACAATTCTGTATCTTGACAAAGAATTAAATCACTAACATCACCTCCACACCTGCTTCTGTACCAGATACTGTCCACACACTTTAACCAACTTGGGGGAAAAAATGTGTGTAAACAAACATTTCCTGATTTTTACTGTTGTAAAACTGCACCTTCCCATGTCTCTTACCCAATTCTTTTCGGTCATCTTTTACAGAATTATGTATATTTTAGGCTGTAAGCTACTCTGGGCAGAGACCTATGCTTTTTGATTGTTTGTGACGTTTCATGCACTCAATACTAAATAATTAACATCCAAAGGCTCTAATTAATAATTAACATCCAAAGGCTCTAATTAATAATTAACATCCAAAGGCTCTAACAGATGCCTAATTTTTTATTATTCTTAGTTTTCAGTACATCAAGTCTAATTTGTTTCTAATATTGCAGGAATGTAGCTACTGATACGAAATGGTGAAGAGACTATGTGAACGCTCTATTTTATTGTTTTCTATCTTTATCCTTTTCTCAATGTGCTTCTCTTATATTTAATGAAAAATACAGGAGCCCTGCTGTGACAAATTTAACACCTGTAAATTCCCATGACTGTAATCCAAGTCTGTGTAGCTCAGTAGATGTGCCTGCATAATATTTCAAAGATAGTAAGTACAAACTCTGCTGAAGGTGAACTACAGTCACAGTATCACTTCTCTAAAAAAAAAAAAAAAAGCATTTCTAATGTGGAAAAACAAACAGCAGAAACAAATAATTCAGCTATTTAAAACAAGTGCCCATAATTAATGCTAACTCAGTCCCTCACTGGAGTTTCTAAGGCCGCACTTTGCAGTATCTTAAGGTTCTATGATTGAACAAGGCATGGCTAACGTGTACCCTTTCCCCAAATCATTCTGAGTGTTGTCTTCATTTAAAAAGGTGTACTGAGGAATAGTCTATGTACAGCTAGCATATTAATCCAATTTGTTAGCATGGCTGGCTGCATTCTGAGTATATCATTTGTAGAGATGCTTCATTACAACATTGTTAAGAAAAGTCAGATAGTCTGGTGACAAGGGTAGAGGTAATGGCAACATAGGATGAAATTCTGGGTCCACTGAAGTCAGTGGCAGAACTCCTCATACTGTTAATTCTTTTAGTTTAATAACTACATGTGTTCTTGAGATAATCATGGGTTGATCTGAAGACTGATAATTGTGTGACATATTTCATCTTCACAAACCCAACAACTTGCAACTTTTAGAAAATAACAAAAAACCTAGGGGAGAGAAAATCCAAATCAACTGGGGGGGGGGGGAATATGATCTCATGGAAAGTCTCTGGTTTCTATTAGCTTCTCATATTGCCCAGGATTTAACTTGACATGTTCTCAGAGAAACAGATGATGGGATTCAGCATCGTATCTAGTCACCCAAACACACACACACACACACACAAAGGTATCAAAGCCACAGATCTGTATTTTACAAATATACATACACACTTTTTAAATGCAAGTCTTGGAATCAATGTATTCTATGAGAGCACTGACAAAAATGCAGCACTCGGCTCTGTGGAAAATGTTAGGAAATGTTTGTTCAAAAGTCAGCAGTAGGAGAAGGACCTTTGGAGGAGCGAGCATGGAGACTTACCAGCAGGAGGAAGTCTGGTCTGGGCTTGCTGAAGTTGCCAAGAAACATCTCTCCAGAATCCAGAGACTGGCCCATCAGGAATGCCAGAGGTCCTGGCTGCCGACAGGGTGGCGGGGACCAAATTAGGAGTACATTGGACTCCGCGGTTCATGAAAAAGAAGCCTGAAATGGGGTATGAAATAAGCTTTTCTGGGGCTTGAAAAGGACAGTGGGCACTGCCACATGATTAGCCCTGAAGTGGATTCCTAGGTTTTAATTTTACATAATAAATTACAAATTTTGTTAATTCTCAAGTGGAGGTATGGCGAAAAGGGATTTCTGCAGCAGCCTTCAAAGAACATCCATTGTCCCTATCAGGGGATCCCTGTACTTGGGGACAGGATCCTCATAACAAAGAAGTAGAAAGAGGGGGGTTCCAAAGTAAAATTTCCAAGTGCGGAGTTTGGTGGTGGCAGCAGGTAACCAATGCCAGCTCATAGGAAACCTGAGGTCATGAGAAGCCCGATCCTGCAAATCCTTAAACACATGCTCACGTATGTGAGAAGTCCATTTGAACTCAATGTGTAAAGTTAACCATGGACATAATTCATTTCAACTTCAATTTTATTTTTAATTGAAAGTGATGTAAAACTTATTAGATGTTGTTTTTCACTTTTAATCAATAATGAATGCAAAGTACACCTCAATAACCAAAACTAGAGGAGAATATTTGAGAATTTGCATTTTTATAACGAAGAACAGAGTCCAGAAGCCACTAATACTTCTGTGTAATCAAGTCATTTCTTTCCTTTGCACTTTGATCTCTGAAGACAGCAGAAGACATCCTATAATGAGATCAGGAAATAGCCATATACAGTACAGTGAACACATGCACTGAGATAATCAGCACATTCCTTTTTTATTAGATATCTCAGCTCAAACAATTAAACCTTTCAGATGCTTCAAAGCATCTTTATTTTTAATAGCATTTTTACTATGAGAATAAGGTGGAAGAAAGCAGACTTTTTTTGAAAGAGGAATAAAAACACAGCTATGTATCTCATGCCATTGTGTGTAAAAAGCTATAAAGCTAATTTAGCGACATGAAAGCACAAACTCGATGTACATTCTGATACAGTCCAGCCTTAAGTGCTTTTATAAAGAAAGGCTAGCAATGAAAAAGTAATACATTTTCAAATTAAATTGCTTACAAAAGAAATAAAAATCCAAGCACAGCTAAGTTTTTATAATAGAATGTGGTATCATTTAACTTCACTAACGTAAAGAGCTGGGGTGAAACATGTAAAAGCTATTTTTTGATGCACGAGCATTCTGACAGGCACGCACCTCTCACAAATTTCATCAAAAAAGATATTAGATGTGCTGACTTGCTTTTCTAGATAAAAGCTGTGAAAAAGATGTCAAAGGCCAGGGGTCAGAACTGGTGACATTTTTCTCTCTGTCAAAGAGTCTGACAAATGGATTGAGGGAGCAGGTGAGAAGTTAATCACAACTGTATATTTTTATATTGCCCACATGTACACCATTAGGTTCCTGCCAAATTGGCCTAGAACAGTCATGGTATATACCCCCACAGCATTGTGTTATTCAGGGAAGGCTATCAACTTACTTTCTAATGCACAGCTCCAGATGTACAAGCCTTGACATATGCACAATGTAAACCACTCCCCATGAAATTTCAGTAACACTTTTGTTGCATTTTTCTTCTAATAGGTGCTAATGCAGGGAAACAGAATTAACCTAAGCCTCAAGATCTTATCTACATTTTTGCATTTGAATTTTTTTTTAAAAAGGACACCATCAAAAGTATTCCTTCCCCACCGATGTTTATAACCATCTGGAAGGCTGCAAACAATGTTAAGCATTACATGGTAAGTGGGTTTGCTATGATATGTTCTGGACACGTTGGGCTACTAGTGTTTAAAAGTGAATGGTTTGCTTCAGCACTCTAACTCAATTATAATGAAGAATTACATGGACTCTGCAAATAGGTAGCAATGGGCCGGGGAGGGGCCTTAGTAGACCGGCGTGGGAAGTTCCAGAGAAGGAAGAGAGGGGTCACATTTTGCTTTTACTAAAAAGTATGGATCATGACTCAAAACATTGCTGAGTAGGGTCGAAAAGGGATCCTGGTGGCTCCGGCCAGCACCGCTGACTGGGCCATTGACTGTCTGGCTGGCAGCGCCGTGCAGCAGGGCTGGCAGGCTCCGCACTAGCCTCCGCGTCACGCAGCTCCTGGGAAGCAGCCAGTATGTTTATCCCCACTCCGGCTCCTACACCTACCTAGGACAGCGGTGTGGAACCTAGGACCCACGGGCCGGATTCGGCCCCATGGTTCATTTCATCCAACCCGTGGTGCCCCCCCCGCGGGGCTGGAGCTGCGAGCTCAGGCTCGCCCCGTTGCGGGGGGAAGCCCTGAGCCTCCACACCCCCAGGCAGGCAAGTGGCCCACGATTGATTTTTTCCTGTGGGTCAGTGACCCATGACAGAAAAAAGGTTCCCCACCCAAGCCCGCTCCCCCAGCCAGAACCCTCACCCCCCACATCCCAAACCCCTGCCCCAGCCTGGAGCCTTCTCCCAAACCCTGAACCCCTCATTTCTGACCCCACCCCAGAACCCACACCCCCAGCCCAGAGCCCATACCTCCTCCCACACACCAACCCCCTGCCTCAGCCTGGAGCCCCCTCTCATACTCCAAACCCCTCAGCTCTGCCCCCAAGCCCAGAGCCCCCTCTTGCACCCCAAACTCCTCATCCCTGGCCCCACCCCAGAGCCCGCACTCCCAGCCAGAGCCCTCACCCCCAGTAAAAATGAGCAAGCGACAGAGGGAGGGGGGACTGAGTGAGCAGGAGCGGGGCCTCAGAGAAGGGGCAGGGCATGGGCGGGGCCTCAGAGAATGGGTGAGGCAGAGGGCGGGGCAAGGATGTTCAGTTTTGTGTGAGTAGAAACTTGGCAACCCTATAGCTGAGACATCCGTCGCACCCCTGCTCCCTATATAGATTACTATACTCTTCCCAGCATGAATAAACTACATGGACTAAACGTTGGTTGCATATGGAACCTGAACAACATAAAGCCATTCACAGAGGGACCTATGATAGAGCAGCTTCTGTAGGGTTCAGCAGAGCCTGATCTAGAGAGGAACACTTGCAACCCCATAGCTCTACATTAGCCAGAGTAATTCTGGCATATTCATAAAATGCAAATACCAACTAGAATGTAACTCATAGTATCTGATCAAGTCCTCACAACAGGATCAGTTTGAAAAAATCTGCACCTCTTAAGACTGCAAGACAACTTAAAAAATAATGAACGCTGTTGAAAACATTGTAAATAACTTTTGCACACCACATAGAAAGAAAAAAGGAAGAAAAAAAACCTGATGCTTCTTTCTTACTCAAGAATATTACGTACAAGATTCAAAGACTACTGCCAAGATCTGGCAGCTGAGTTTTCTTATCATAGACTCTTCAAACCTCATCTTATTTTAAGACAAGAGAAGAGAGATCTCATCACCTATAGTATTTTTCTTACATTGACAACAAAATTCTTTATCACTAGCCAAATTCAGGCATGACTGTCAGCAATGATCTTTGCAAAACATGAAAGCAGATGTGGAAAAGAAGGTCTGACAAAGCCAGTCTGCCTTTTACCAAGGCAGGGCAAATGAAAATTGAATCACGGAATATCCACCAATGAAAGTCTCAAGTCATAAAATAATAGAACCACAAAATAAAAATTTCCACATGGTACAAATGTTTACAAATTGCAATAAGTTAATACTAAATGGAAGTACTAATCAAAATTTCTAAATTAAATTAAAAATAGCTGTAATATTTCAAAGAGAAGAGATTTTACCATAACATATTGATTGGCTTTACTGCTTAATCAAAGGGGACTGATTATGTTTTAGAGCATTTGTATTCTGGTATCCAATTATATACTCCGTCAACCTAATCCAATTAAATAATGTAGTGCTGTACAGGAAACAATTGAAATATATGCAGACAATTTTAGTAGTCCTCATTACATTATGATTTAAGAAATCTACCATAATGAGCCTTTCTCCCCACTTAAAAGGGAAAGGATAGTACCTGGTTTATGATTTTTGTTCCATATGTTTAAAAATACGTATGATGCACCCAGAACATGAAAGGATTAGTTACTTGAGTATGTGTACCTAATGACAGAACATTCTCCAAAACCTGGTTAGTAATTCAAATATTTTTTAAAGTAATTGCTAATGGATTACTGTACAGTATTTAAAATATGTCCTAACAATTTCAGGATCCAAGGCCTCATAAACCCTTTTCCCTGTGAGCCGTTAAACAGCCACTCATAGTAAATAACATTTGTGAGAAATAGATAATAAATTAAAAGGACACACAAAGAAATCATGAAGGAGCTTCTTTCCACTGAGCTGTTAGTACAGCACTTTGCATCTTCAAAGGACTATGCGAGCACTAAGTATTAAAGCAGTTCCAGAAGTACCATAACAAAACACAGACACATTGGACAAGAAACTAACACTTTTCCTGATGTCAAAATTTACTCTTGATCAAGCAGAAGAGTTCTAAGGCTAAGGCTGTGTCAACACAACAGAGGCTTGGGCTATATTTTAAAAAAATTAGGTAAACCTAGCTATGTCACTCAGAGCAGTGAAGAAATTCACACACCAAGCTCCATAATTAGATCGACCTAAACCCTGGTGTAGATGTGGCTAGCCTGACAGAAAAATTCTTCCATTGACCTGACTACTGCAGGAGACATGGATTAACTGCATCGATGGAAAAACCCCTTCCATCAACGTAGGAAGTGTCTACACTATGGCACTACAGTGGCACAGCTATATCACCGTTGATCTGCCACTGTAGCAGCTGTAATGTAGACATGCCCAGAGGCTATACCAGCATAGCTACACAAGCATAACCCCATAGCACTGATGCATCCTACACCAATGGAAGGGGTTTTTCCCTCAGTATAGGAATACCACCTCCCTGACTCATGGTAGCTATGTTGATGGAAGCATTATTCCGTCGGCTTAGCTGCATCTATATTGGGGTTTAGGTCGGCATAGCTATGTTGGTCAGGAGAGTGTTTTTTCCACACCCCAAACACACGTAGCTATGTCAACCTAACTTAAGTGTAGGCCAAACCTAAATAGCACACCTTTGCATTTTTCTTAGCCTTGGTCTACGCTGGGGGGCGGGAGGGGAGGGGAGGGAATTGATCTAAGTTACGCAACTTCAGCTACATGAATAACGTAGCTGAAGTCTATGTACTTAGACCTAATCACCACAGCGTCTTCACTGCTGTGAGTCGACTGCTGTCACTCCCCCGTCGACTCCGCCTGCACCTCTCACGGCGGTGGAGTACAGGAGTTGACGGGAGAGCACTCGGGGAAGGGGGGCGTCGATTTATTTCATCTAGACTAGACGCAATAAATCGGCCCCCGCTGGATCGATTGCTGCCCGCCGATCTGGTGGGTAGTATAGACATACCCCTTAGGGTTATTTCCATGCAGCAGTGTTTTCTAGGACTACAGAGAAGTGTAAGATTTAGTTTAAAAAGTGAAGAAACTGGCCTGACATGGCAAGTCAAGCTTGTGATGTCAAAGCAATTTAGATCAAAATTTAATATGAGCTACAGCAAGGGAACATCAGTTAATTTGTTTTAACACATGCTTAACACCAAAACATACAATATAAGCAGAAGGACTGCTAAGAGTTTCTACTGATAGCACTGTCGTTCAATATTTACATTAAACAGATCTATACCTCCTCAGTTACTGCAACACTATCAAAAGCATTACATACATTTTAAAAATATAGTTACAGCTGATTACAAACAAACCTTTTTTGAGATTCAGTCTCCCTCCTGGCTTGTTCCAATGCCAATTCTTCAGCTACTCTTTTCTTTAGTTCTTCTTCATTAACTACAACAACAGAAAAAAATTGACTTTAAATGTGACAATATAAAAATATGTTGCAGGAACACAGTATTATGTCCAATTACAGAAGCAAGCAAAATTTTGCAAACCTTTTTTTATTTTCTTCATTTCTCTATTCAGCAATCTAAGCATCTTCCAAATTTTAATGTATGCATTTTCTTCAAATTGTCTTCATTCCAAATTTTCAATTAACACACTCCCACCAAAAAAAAAAAAAAGTTATGTCATGTCATAAGACAGACACACACACACACACACCCGGCATAAATCTTCCTGTAACTTTGAACCTCTAACACCTGAGCATCAACAAGTAAATTGGGTTAAGAGGGAAACAAGTTCCAGAAGAAGGATGCTCCTCTGGTAGCTCCTTTTTGTTTAAAGGAACTATCTCAAGTGCCTCCTCGAATCTCCACTGTGGCAAGGAGAAAGAATCGTATATTTGGATCCCAAAGCACTTAAGACATTAAGGTTAAAGCCAGCAGCCCGACCTCCACCCAGGAACTTAACAGAAATCAGTGCAATTTCCAGAGTACTGCCTCACACATCACTCAAATGGCCTGCTGCATTTTGCATTACCCTGAGACTAAATGGTCCCAAATGGATAAGGGAAGCGGGTCCACATCAGAGAAAGATTTGCACACTTCTAAATAGGTCCAAACTGAAAAAAAATATCTTCTTTGCCACAGGCTACTATTTGATCATCCAAAAATCAGTCATGAACCTACTAAAAGTCCAAGACTGCATAGCCTGAGTCTAAAATGGCAGACTCATTCCCCGCCCATCCCTTAACCAGGGCTAGAGAGCTCACCCATGCCAGCTACTCCTGTTGCTTTCATCAAATCATTGTCACTGCTTTGGTCTTATCTGCATTTGGCCTAACCCAGCACAGTCTCAAACTCTCTCCAATTTCATAAAGACACTGATTATTATTATATGGATTACTCTATTTCCAAATGTGTACCAAATATGCATCTCATTTTAGAGCATCCCAAAAAGCTAAAAATACAAAAGGTACCAATTAACCTTAAGGAACATGGATCTAGTTCACATGTTGCAGCACACACTAATCTCCCCCAGCACCTCAGTGAGCATCACAGATCAAAACAAAAGCAATTAAGATTCTGTTAAGAATGTAGGAAATTTCTGTATTTTTATGGAGACTCAGTTTACCCACTCACTGTTTTATTGCTACCTACTTGGACTCACATAGTTACTTCTTTCCAGATACTCCCTTAGTGCTAAGGAAACATGGTGGGGTGTCTGATCATCATCAAGGACCATCAATAAGCAAATTTAATTTTTTTTTTATTAAAGTTAATGTTTAGAATCAAATTTACACAAGTTGAGAAGTAAGGTACTGTACATCTGGGATCAGGCTTGGGTGGGGGGGGGGATTTCAAGTATCAGTTATAAGGTTCTCGGGGTACATATATATCACATAACTAGCAAAGATCCAGATTGGTGTGTGGTAGTTTTTAGAGCATCAGTGGATAAGTGGGCTTGGGAACGCCACCCATGAAATTTATTAATAGTCCAAGTCAATAGTGATGTAGACAATCAGTACATGGGTGGGCTGCGTCCCTCGGTTTGTCAGGGAAGGGATGAAGAGGATTTTTTCCCTGGTCAGTGGTCTTGATTACTCGACCTGGTACTGATGGTGGCCCGTGATATGTTCAGTGTATATGTCTCTGGACCACCTGATGGTGTCAGACACCATGAGCTGTCTCATGAGTCGGGCATAGCATCGACCGACTCCGCACGCTCTTAGTACCGGCTCGTTGTTAGGGTCCCATGAGCCCAGGACACCCACGACCAGGGCGTGGAGCTGGACCTCATAGCCCTGGGCTCTCAGGGTGTCAGCCAGCGGGGTGTACTTCAACGCCTTCCGTGCTCGGGCCTTGTGGAAAGCCGGTGACCTGTTTTCAAATGGCACCGTGACGTCTACCATGAGGACCTTCTTTTCTGCGTCCGTCACGACGATGTTGGGTCGCAGTCGGCTGTCTGTTCCAGGGATGGCGGAGTGAACGGTGATCTTCCCCAGGGAAGGCAGGAAGGTTTTCACCTAGTACATTCCCTGACAGAATGAAGGGAGAGCTGCAAAATAAGTGACGCCAGCTCTCTCCAAATCCCTAGAGAATGAGGTGTTACTACAGCCATTTACACCCGGAGGCTAAGCAACTCAGGAGAGAGGTACCAAAGAGCATGTTTCCTGAAAAAGGAGAAGCCTTTTGGCTGCCAGTTGGAGCAGATGGAATTTACTGAAGGGGTCAGAGAGAGAAACTATGATTCAGCAGAGAAGTCATGAACTGGATGACTGCAGACCAACAGAGAGGTCTTGGAACCCTGAAAGGACATGAACCCCAAAGAATGCTCAGAACTCATGTGAACCTGAGGCAGGTAATGATATATAGATGCTCATTGTTTTACCTGGATCTGTGTCTCTCATACTGTCTAAAGTAGAGAATTATTGTTCTAGAAATCCTTCCACCAGGCCTGTGTCTGTTTACTTCAACTACCACATGTCCCTGGAGGGGTAAACTATAAACCCATAAGTGCCCACAAGGGTGGAGCTCTGAGGAAGGAAGTGCTTAAGCTTCTGGGGTGTCAATACTCAACCTGAGAGCCTAGGACATTTAGATCACAAGGTCCCATTTCCAGGAGAGACGTGAGACAGATAATTCAATAAGATCTACCAAAGACATTGTAGAAAATTGCCTTAAGTTTAAATAGCTTTGAAGTCCACTGTATTATAAATGCAAAGTTTATGTATATTGGTGGGATTGTATGCAACTTCTCTAGGGAGGAGACATGGCCAATGTAAACCCTGGTAAATGTTATACGCTTCAAAGTACTATTTTAAATGATATGCCAGACAAGAAGGAACTTTTGGGACAACCAAGTTAAGTGCGTTTCCTAGGACATACCTAGGGGGAAGAGGTAAATGCAAATTCCCACCTCTGGACCCAACCTTTTAAAGCTACACACTAAGGAGAGAACCACTGTTTGACTAATTACCTATTCACAAATCAAAGACCCAAATAGTATAAAGGAAAGACTCACCTCTACATAGGGTTCTTGTTCTGAGCAAAAGGCAAGATGAACTTGTAACCACAGAAAAACCCTTGTGTGAGATTTGAAGGATTGTGCGCTACCAGAGCTCTTTTTGGAGCTGGGGTGATTGATAAGCTTATTAGCATGTGTATAGGTTCTTCAGTTGTTCTACTGTGTTTTCTCTGTAATGCTTCCACCTTAAGAATAAATGTGCTTACTGAGAAAGACCTGTGTTATACATTATGGCTGTGGGCAATTACGCTGTTTGTAAGTTCCGAGGCAAAAGCAGCATATGCAGGGAACAGTGCAGCCTGGAAAAACCTCAGACAGGAGGGAGAGACATGTAGGTCTCTGTCCAGGAGAGGTGATGCCTGAGAGCTTGAAGCCGAGAAGTAGGTGCCCTTGCTGGACTAGAGAAGCCAGAGTCAGTGACTGAAACCTTCCCACACAAAGCACAGTATCTGGCATGCTTCCTGTGCGCAGTCTGTCGGGTACTTCTAGTCACAGTTCAGGACAACAGCAGCTGTATTCCCTACCATAGTCCAGCAAGGGCACCCACTTCTAGGCTTCCAGCACCCAGCCATCAACTCTTTGGGAGGAGAGCTGTGTGTTTCCCTCCTGACCAGGGATTTTCCAGGCTGCATGGTTCCCTGCTTATGCTTCTTTGTTTGCTCCTCAGAGATTGTAAACTGTGTAAATGCCCACAGGTATAAGGTACCACAGAGCCATAATACAAGGACGGCAAAAAACATTTTATGCTAATCATAGAGTCATAAAATAACAGGGTTGGAAGGGACCTTAGGAGGTCATCTAGTCCAACCCCCTGCTCAAAGCAGGACCAATCCCCAATTTTTGCCCCAGATCCCTAAATGGCCCCCTCAAGAATTGAACTCACAACCCTGGATTTAGCAGGCCAATGCTCAAACCACTGAGCTATCCCTCCCCCCAAATCAATCTGAATACATTAAACTTAACTCTGAAAAGATATTTTCAATATTTCATATCTCTAATTCAGCTCTTGGCAACATACACACATATACAGCATAACAATTATACTGCTCACCAGCACTAGTATCCTGAAGTTTATTGTTCTTGTGCAAGAAAAAAGTAAAAAGAAGTCTAATGAAGCATGGAACTGTCTTTTAAAGTATAATAAATAAGATTCAGATACCAGCTAATACAGACATAACACATTTAACGTGAACAATCAATCACATATTGATCAGCCAAATACTAATAGGGAATAAAAACAGAGTGGTAGATCATTGAATAAGATTCTGTTATATAGGTGGAATGCTTCCCAAATGAGAAATTTATGATACCTCACTGAAGATTATAATTTCAAGAGAAGGAGGACTTGGTATGAGAAAAAACGGCCTCAACATTTCATTTGTCAGGAAAACAAAGAATCTGAAAAAAACTGCATCTGTTAGAACAGGTTCTGGGTAAAAGCAAAAAGACTTTTCGCATCTAATGGTAATTTCTGCTCAGATCAAACGATATTGAAAACAGAAAACTGGCAAAAAAAAAAAAACTACCAGAGAACATTAGAAGCTGGTAGATAGGTCTGGTCAAACAAGTGTAATCTAAAATAGAGTGGTTGCCAAAAAATAAATAAAAAGGTATAACAAAATGGAACAACAACAAAAAAGAGAAAATTAAAGACAGACCATACATTTTATTCCTATAACAAATCTTGAAATGTTTGCATCTCACAGATATTATACAGTTCCATAACTGTATAATGGTACTTCAGTGTATACACCGTCAACACTAAAGCAAAGTGGTTTGGCATCATAGCTCAAAAAATATACACTAAGAAAATAGAGGACCAATGTTTAATCCTAACCAACCACAAGGTTTTATCATGCTAGTGGACAACTCCAGAACCCATCTATAACCCCAACCACACCAGTCTTCAGAATGTGTCATGAATTTAAAATACTCATGGATTGACCAGCCCAGAAGACAGACAGAAACATCACTGGATATATTTAAATTACATCAGTAATAAAAAAAAGTCATGAAACTCCAAGACAAATTTGGGACACCTCATATGATTTCTTAAATTTGTCGATAGTATGGTACACAGCACAAGTGCCTTTACAAAAGGCTACCAATGTTGCCAAATACTGAAAAAAAAATACCAAACTGAGGTACAAGTCGACAACCTTAGTAAATTGGGTTAGGCTCACTGTGCGGCCCGTGGGGGGGGTGTAAGCAAGCCACGGGGGTGGGGAAAGCCAACGGCCAGCTGGCTGGCCGGTGGGCAGGGTGTTGAAGAGGCCATTGGCAGGCTGGGGAGTGAAGGTGAGCCAGCGGCAGGGGGCAGGGGCAGCGCCAGAAGGTAAGAGGCCAATAGCGGGCAGGCAGGTGATCTGGTCACCCTATGCGCGCTTAGGGTTTATTTCCCCCTCTACAGGCTTCCACATCCCAGCGCTGGGGAAAGAGGGGTTGTTTCCGCGGGGCGGGCAGCGCTGGGGGGAGGGGAGGGGTTGTTTCCGCGGGGCCGGGCAGCGCTGGGCCGGGGGGTTTCGGCCCTCAGCTGTTTTCTTTGGAGTAATATGGCCCTCGCCGCTTTACGAGTTGTGCAGGCCTGATTTAAAGTATCAATTCTTCAGGACAGGAACTGCATCATACTGTACATTTGTACAACGCCTAGTAAAATGAGGCTCAATTGTGACAAGAGCCTCTAGTCCCACCATAATACAAATAAATAAATAAATAAATAAATGCTGCTACAGCAAATGTGGAAGTTTTACCAGAAAAACTTCAGTGCAGCTGTAGCTGTGAAACAGTTGGAGAGTCTGCTGAACTACCTGTGAGTAATGGAAGCAGTTACACAGGATAAGGACGCTGCAGACATACAAACTAATTCCTTTGCATCAACCTTTGCCTCAGAAGATGAAGAGTTACCTAACCCAGATCTATTACTTTCAGGTAAGGCATAGTCAGAGATGAAGATATCAAAGAGAGGAGGCGTTTGAATAAATTAAAGAGCAAAAAGTCATACATCTCTGAAGGAATTTAAGAACGAAGCGCCAAAGTTGCAAACAAAATTATACACTAATTAAAATCAATTACTATACTGGAGGCTTAGAGGGTACCAAATGTTTTACTTTAAAAAAGCAGTAGGGGAAATCCTGAGTTATTATAGCCAAACAACTTTACTTTGGTACTGAGTAAGTTAGTTGAAAAGATCATTACAAATAGAACTGTTAAACAACTGTAAATGAAAATTATTCAAATCTAAAATTATTCTTTGACGATATATCAACAAAATAGTGGATGAAAGGTAACCTTTGACAAAGTTATTCACAAGAGGCTGTTAAGAAAACTAAGCAGTCATGATGTGACAGCTAAAGTACTGTCATATATTAAGAACTAGCTAAGACAGAAAACAAAGCAAAAGAAAGTAGCATAGAAAAGAAAGCAATCAGTGAGGTGGCAACATCTGCAGATGACTACCCTAAATCACACGTGGAGACTACAGAAGACTGTGAGGAACTTAAAAGGGAACTTAGCAGGTGGACACACTGGTAGAAGAAATTCAATTTTGACAAAAAGGAAGTGCACAGTTGAAAGAATAATTTGAATTATTCATGCATGTCGTTGGTTTCTAAATCAACTACAGCCATGCAGGAAATATTTGGGTGTTCTGGGCAGTTCAAGGAAAACTTCTGTTTGTTGTACTGAGATGGTCAAAAAAGCAAACAACAAAATGTTAGGGGGAAAGGGAATAGAAATAATGTCAGAACAACAAAAATTAGCAATACTCCCCAGCCCAACTTGAATACCATGTCCATTACGGCCATTCTATCTTAAAATAGACACCGCAAAGGATGGGGCTTTCTAAAAGATCTATCAGCTCATCCAGAATTTACGGGCTTGATAAAGGAATCACTTAGCAGGGTTCTATGGCCCACATTATGCATTAGGTCAGATTAGATTATCATAATAGTTGCTTCTGACCTTACAAAATCAATTAATACATGACACAAGAGGTCTAAAAATGAGACAAGTGAGAAAAGTGAAACTGGTTAATTGACAGAAAAGACAGGTATATAAGATCATGAGTAATATGGAGAAGGAAAATCAGCCACTTTTACTTACCCTCCCATAATACAGAGATAAGAGGACAATGCAAGGAAGCTGAAGGGCAACACATTTAAAACGGATAACGGGTGTTCTTTGTTGGGGGTTTTAATACAAAATGGGTGAAGAAATAGAACATGCACAGTTATGCTTTATGGTATAAAAAAAGTAATAGTCAGGAGTATAACTCGGGGCATAAGAAAACCACTGCCAAACGTTAGAAAGAAATTCTCCCTCTAGGCATACTGTTTCAGAACTGTCTACTACGGGTATCCTGCACTTATTTCTGAAGCATCTTGTACTATTAAAAACAGGATACTGGGATATTCTGGTCACTGGTATGATCCTGTATGGAAATGTCTTATGTTCCTATATACACTAAACACTTACATTACCATCAAGTATGGGACAATGCTCCTTAAGGCTGTCTCCAAAACTACCATCTGTCTCACTATCTGGCAAGGCAACTGCAGCTCTATAGACATTCAAGTTAATGAAGATGTCAGAAGGAAAATTCTTAACTGCATGCTAATAATCATAAATATTGAATCAGAAAGCACAGTGTTACAAACAACTTGGCGACCTGGAACATTAACATCATCAAGCTAAGGGTTTACTATATGTTTTATTGAGCCTTCAGAATTAAACTGACTTTTCCCTCACCTTCCAATCTGAACCACACTATGCAAATAACTTCAATTTTATTGTTTGCCACTTAATAAGCACTCCAATTTCGACCGCATCTAAGTTCCACACATTACATGACAGCTATATAAGTTGTAAACCAATGGAAACAAGACCCTTGAAACTTTCATTCTTCCTTTTTTAATCTAGCCAATTGTAAAAAAATTGTATGCAGTGCAAGTAGATTATTAATTTCCACCTGACCAGAAAAATAAATTTAAATTCTTTAATTTTTATCCATTTAGGGGCTAGAACCATCCCCCAGATGATACATGGACTAAAACACAAAGTACTCTGAGCTATTAGGTTTCAGAGTAGTAGCCATGTTAGTCTGTGTCAGCAAAAAGAAGAGGAATATTTGTGGCACCTTAGAGACTAACAAATTTATTTCAGCATAAGCTTTCGTGGACTACAATCCACTTCGTCGGATGCATATAATGGAACATACAGTAGGAGGATATTTATACATTCATGTTTCTCTGAATGTATAAATATCCTCCTACTGCATGTTCCATTCTGTTCATCCGACGAAATGGATTGTAGTCCACGAAAGCTTATGCTGAAATAAATTTGTTAGTCTCTAAGGTGCCACAAGTATTCCTTTGCTTTTTTCTGAGCTACTAGGTTTCTGAAGAATGACAATAGGCAGTTTGCCCATGGGATAAAAGTCAACATGCAGACACAAAGACTATAGGATACAGTTAAAACAAAAAAATCTCGAATGAAATTGCCTTTTCCAAAGGGGATTGACAGGATGCCTAATGTCTTCTCTATGTCTGATACACTGAAATCCCTAATAAGTTAAATAAACACTAGCTTGATTTTATAACTAATGAAAATCTTGTGTTTAAGGCACTAAACTGGGATTCAGGACATCTGGATTCAGTTTCTGGCTGCACTACAGACTTCTTGTGCTATGTTGGGCACACTACCTAATCTGTCTGTGCTACAGTCCACCACCACCTGTAAAATACTGAGGAGTTGCAAAGATAAATTCATGAAATGATTGTGAGGTGCTCATGCACTACATTAATAGTGCATAAAAGTACCTAGATAGAGTACATAGTTGGGCATTCATATACCCTACTTAGATTGTAAACTCTTTGCTTCAGGGACTATCTTTGGGTACGTCTATACTTACCCGCTGCTTCGGTGGCGAGTAATCAATCTTCTGAGATCGATTTATCGCGTCTTGTCTAGACGTGATAAATCGATCCCGGAAGTACGCGACGTTGACAATGGTACTCCTGCTCGCCGCGAGGAGTAAGCGCTGTCGACGGGGGAGCCTGCCCGCCGCGTGTGGACCCGCGGTAAGTGCTTTGAAGATCGAACTAAGATACTTCGAATTCAGCTACGTTATTAACGTAGCTGAGGTTGCGTATCTTAGTTCGACACGGGGGGTTAGTGTAGACCAGCCCTTTTTGTGTTCTGTGTTGCGCAGTGCCTACCACAATGGGGTCCCAGTCCACGAATTCCTAGACACTTTGATAATACAAATAATAAAACCCACCACATATGTTAGTCAGAAATTATGGGAAGGTCCAAAACATTAGTGCTTTACAAAAAAAGTGTTATGGCAATCTTTTGGATAATGAACACCGTATTTAAAAGGAATGAAGCCATCCATATTTTTTAATACAAAAAAAAAAATTTCCCAACAACAACAGTTTGGGGACTGGGATTAGAAACAGGTGGGAGAGACGGAGAGAGTTTTTCACCTCCAGGTTTAAATCCCAAGCAGGAGAGCAGAAATATAATCATTACTATCTGATGCCTGTTCAGTGGGTGGGCTGGAGGTCTAAAGCCTGCTCCCAGGCAACTGATGTCCACAACATAAAAGCCACCTCCAAAATGGCACCTTTCTTCACAGTCTCAAGAGTTGTCTATAAGTGACTAGTCTAGGAGACTGAATTCCTCTCACCCCTGAAATAGGTTCCTCCAGGTCAGGTTGAAGCACACTGGTAACTCAGGGAAAGATCGCACTACTATTGCCCACACACTGCACACGTTCTGTGGATACACAGGGAGAGTATGTTTTTAAGAGATTAAAAGTCACTAATGTCATCAAGTAAGTTTTACACCAGTCTCCTGAAAGTAAAGTAAAGTGTGCCACTGCACATTTATCAAAAATAATTAGACTGCTGATTAAAAACAAAGCATTACGAGCCAGTCAGGAGACCTCAGTGACTCAAGACACTGGCTGGAAGAACAAAAAAAAAAAACCCCAACTAACCAAAATTACTTGTTATGCTGGTCTTTGGTGGTTGTCAACTACTCCCTGATTCTTGATCTGTTACCCTAGACTGTAAATTAGCAGGGGAGGGGCCTTGCCTAACATATATGAAGTGCCAATCATACTGGTGGTGCCATAAAAATAATGTTAGAGACACTCTTTCAATTGATTTTTTGGCTTTTGTATTTACTGCCCAACAATGTGAACAAGAGACCACAAGAGCTATTATGCAGGTTGGGAAATGGAGATGCAATGTATCTGTTATGAAGTACAACTTGTATTATCTTTCTACAAAATTATTTTAAATGGTCTAGTAGTGGCCAAACAATGTTGTATATAGTCTACAAAACAACAAATTGTAAAAACCAGTCTCTCACTCCATGGAACAGTCATGAACCATTCTTCCACTCCACCAACACTAAATAAAGCACTGGGAATAGGCATTCCCCTTAAAAACCAAAATATGCTTTTCTCTTTTGAAAGAGACAGGAATCCCTGAGAGGCCCTCAGGAAGTTTAATGATGTGTGTACTAGGAGAAAAAGCAGAAAGATAATCATCCATAGGGAAGGTATACCAGAATCACTTTGACTGACCTTATTATATACTTTCTGAATTTCTGTATTTAAGAGCAACAGATCAAATCACCAGAGTACAGCCCTGAAGAATTCTATTCCTAAGTGGATTTCTTTTTTTTAAGGGCAAATGCTACCCTCAAATACATGCTGCAAACAGCTCATATTTAGTCAGGGAGCCAAATTCACCGCTAGCATAGCAGTGGCAATTCCCATGGACTTCACTGGAGTTACAGCCACTTACACCAGTAGTATTTTTGGTACAGAAGCTGGGCATGCCTCCGAAGGCAGAATTTGGTCCTAAGTGTTTAGTATTGGAACAAAACTTTTAAGAGATTAGCTAGCGTAATTAACACAAAAACCTAACACAATTTTAAGCATGCATAGTTCCAAAATAAAGTCAGTAAGTACAAGAGTTAAGGTTCTGAATGCAGTATTAACTACATCATGCCGCACATCTTGCATATTTTATGGTACATATTTTACAATATAAAAATATTAAACTAGAAAAAAAAAGATATTACCTGCACCAGATGGAATATAGCCAAGCCAGCATTATGGTTGGAACCTTAGATTTTTCAAATTTTATGACTTTTGTGACGTTAGTTGTAAAACCCTAATATGGAATAAATATTGATTTTTTTTTTTTGCATTTATTTTCCTTGGTTGTTTTTACTTGCCTGTACTTAACAACATTTGCATTTAATGGGCTTAATTAGTTTCTGACATTCAGACCTCAGTAAGCTCTTGCTGTTACTACCATTTCACCTGGCTGTTACTACCAGCTCACCTGTGATTGCTTCCTGCAAGGCTAGGCTAAAAGAGTTACATATCAATTTACACAGATGTACATCTGCAATGGAAAAAAAAATATTTTTTTTTAAATGAAACCTTAAGGCAAAAATTTTGCACTGGATCCTTCAGTCTATAGGGGGAGTATGGGAGAGTAAGACGGCAGAGTGATAAAGACCAAGTGGAGGCATCCTGCCCCGCACTAAGCAGTGCTCAACTGTGATTTGAAAAAGCAATAATTACTCCTGGGGGAATTCTGCACCACTGTGCAATGCAGAATTTTGCAGAAATTAATGTGCACGCAGCATTTCCTTTGCCCAACAGAAATGGGCTGCAGTGCTTCTGGCCGTCATTAGAGGGCGCTGGACCCAGCAGAGCCCAGCTCACACATACAAGATACTGCTGGGGCGGGGGAGGAGTGGGGGGGGGGGGGGGAGGAGGCTAGAGGGTTCCCTGCAGCTGCAGTTCCCAGAATGCCCTGAGGGAAGGAGAAAGTGGTGCGCAGGAATCTCCTTACAAACCTAGGACCGAGCATCAGGCTGTTTCTCTCTCTGGGTACTGGGGGAGGAGGATGAGGGGGGTGCATGGATGCCTGGGCTGGGGGGGCAGGGGCCACAACTGCGCTCGGGGAGAAGGGGTGTCTGGGCTAGGGGAGCCCTGCAGCTTGACTGGGGGGGGGCGAGAGTATGAGTATCTGGGCGGGGGGGGGGCACAGCTGGACTCTGTGAGGTAGGGGGTTCAGATGTGTTGAATGGGGAGGGCTCTGGAGGGGGGAGGGGTTGGGGGTGTCTGGTCCCCCGGCAGGGGGAGAGGGGAGCAGCGAAACAGGAACTGGGTCGTCATAGGGGGTTTCTTTAACTTTCTACTCCTGGGGGAATATTTGGTGTGTCTGTACTGGTACAGATATACCCGCTGATAGGTATATTGAAATAAATTACCAAAATGATTGAAACTGGCATGATTATGTAGTGTTATTTTGACAAATAAAATTTGCAGAATTTTAAAATATTGTGCACAGAATTTTTGTTTTTTTGGCACAGAATTCCCCCAGGAGTACGTCTGGGCTGCAGTGTTTGTTACCAGAACCACATATCATCATGTATAACTCTCCCTCTGCTCCTCCTGCCCCATCTCTACTCCTAACTCAAGCCTTACTTTTTTCTCTCCTCCATAAAACTCCTACCCTCCTCATACCCTCTGAAGATGAAATGGGCTTTGGTGAGGCAGGGGATTAAGCATGGGTGGGGAAGCAGTGTGTAGGATGAGGTCAGGTTTCCGGTGGTGCTGCTATCTTAGTGTTCTGGAGAGCCAAAGCACCAGGCCCTGGGTAGCCCTGCAAAAAATTGCTGATGGCTCAGGACATACTGTCTTGGGCTCTCCTACCAGGAACAGTCCTCAACCCCTTCAACCAATTCTTCCCTTGCACAGCTTTAACCGCTCCACTAATGCAAACCTCTATTCACACCCTCATGTCTGCCCGAAACCCAACTGACCCCTCCATATTTTAAACTCCCTCTTGCTGCTCATTCTCATTGCCCTCAGCCCCAAGTGCCTGTGGATGTGGAACCTGAAGAAGTTCATCTCAAAGGAAAAATTCAATGAGACTTTTAAATGCTCCCTCTATCAAAGTTAGTGACTATTTAATCACAAATTACAGAAAATTCGCCTGCCCCAAAACTGTAAGCATGTTGAATTCCAAGATTAATCGTTAAAATGTGAATCAGCAGGATTCAGCACTGCTTTCAGTGCAAATCTCAACACAGCCTAGAGTGCCTTCATGATACTTTACAAAGTACCTGTCACAAAGAGCTTAGCATAAAAGCACAAATGGATAGGATTCAGAACACAAGTGGCATGGGATCTTTATTGCTGGAATGTTTCTCAGAACAGGAAGGTTTTGTAAATTGTAAGAAATTTACTTAGATATGGAATGCTGACGTTAGCCCACAATGAAAAGGTGCCCTCAGTGCCAATCTTCTGTTGGGATTTTCTTCAAAAAAGACAGCATTATTTCTATAACAGACTATGCCAAATGCACTCATAAGACAAGGTCCCTGTTCCAGGAAGCTTATAATATAAGCTAAACAAAACACAGATAAGGGATGCAAAGAACAGATAACTAGAGCTGGTCAAAATATTTCTGGCAAATGAAAAATTTGTCAAAAAATGCACTTCATAGAGAGAAAATAGTCAATCGTCATTATGGATGAAGTGCCTCTATGAATGACAATGAATAGTCATTGGGTAGAGCGAGAAAAGGACTCTATAACCTGGTACTTAGGATACTCACCTAGGATGCGGGAGACCCAAGTTCAAGTCCATGCTCCAATTGTTTATACGAAGTGAAATAGTTCGAACTGGAAAGACAGAGAGACCCACACAAGAATATCCCTGAGAATATTCTGAGAGGTGGCAGACCTGTGTTCAAATCCTTTCTCCACATCCGGCAGAAGGCCCTGATGACTGGGCTAAAGGTACTACCATCAACACTACCTCCTTCTCTAGACATTTTTTTAATCAAAAAACCAGTTTCACGTTGAATGACTCCTGCTTTCCAATTCACCAAAATTTTCCTCAATGTTTAGATTGCTTGACCCAAAATGATATTTTCTTTTCTTTTTTTTTCAAACTGCATACAACCTCAAAAAAAAATAATCAATTTCACCAACTCTAATTGTAATAAAAAAGCATGAAATATAAACTGTTTTTCAAAACACGTGTATGTTTAAAGCAACCTGTCATTTCCTCGCAATTAATGGCTTCAGTGAAGAAGTGGCCAATTCATGCAAATATGGATTTAATGTTTGTTTTTTCAAATATATTTTAGGAGCTTCATTTCCTTCCAGAAGTATCACTGACTGTGTGAAGTTTTATTAGACCTGTTAAAATTGCTTTCAATGCCATTATAAAGTTGTAAACCCTTTAAATTGAACCCTCTTAATCTATCCTCCTCATTCGTCTTTGTCAAGGAGACACAGAATACTTTATTTCGGCACCTATTTAACCATATGTCAATTTGCTGTCAGTTTGCCTTAAAAAAAAAAAAAAAGGGGGGCAAAAAACACTTGTCTATGAATGGGAAGAAACACTCACTTTCACAGTGCTAGGCCATCATGGACAGTATTTCTCTTTAGATTTAAATCAACAGCGACTTGTGCTGAAAGTATATTTTAGAATATTTTGTAAGGCTTTTTTTTTTTTTGTTTAAAAAACAGTGGACAGGAGCGTTGGGATCTTAATTTAATATTAAAGAAATAATCACAATGTAAATCATGATGTGAAAGATTTACAGTGCTGCTTCCAGTAGGATAAAGTACACAGTGCTGTGTCAAGGCAATCTAAATTTTTCTGCTTCTGATCTCAGAGATTCATAAATGTGTTGTAAAGTTATTTGATCTCATGATATGGGGAACTTACTGAGATCCATTTTAATTTCTCTGAACCTTGCTCAAGTCATAACTAATGATGAATGGATGGGAAAATATTGCATTTAAAAGGACTCCTAATACCTATTATCTTCATTTCAACAATTCAGTATGTTCAGATATACTGTCCGAATATATTTTGATGCTGTAGGACTCCTAACCAGGAACATATATTTTGATAACAGACAGCGAATAATAAGCTAGATGTGGAAGATGTGATGGTGAATTTAAGTAAATCTCTAATGCAGGGAAGGGCATTGAGAACTTCAGGTTATTTTTTGTGTAAACAGATCCTCCTATGGTGCGCTCTCAAAATATCGAACAGCCTGAAGTGCTATAAGTTAGCTTCAGGTGTAGTTTTACAGAAAAAAATTGGTACCAATACAGTTGAATAACAAGAAGTGTTTCAAAGCAGGATGAATTATAGAGAACTGACAAGATGGAACAACCAAAGCACAAAGTGAATGCACTGAGAGATGCAACATGGATCAGCCAGACTGCGCATTATGTAGTTTTATTCCATGGTACCTGAGAACTGAGCAAAGTTCAAAGTAAGACAGGAAAATAGCATGAGAAATAAATAATGGTTAGCTTACAGTATTCAGTTAAAAGGAAAGACTTCATCACTAAAGCTGCAGAAAAGATCACTGCCAGTTCTGTTTATTAACTGATCTTAGTGCTAAGTAGGATCAACAGAAATCATAGCATTAAAAAAAGTAACAAAAAAATCTTAATCGTTTGTTTTCAGCTGCCAGGTGTAACAATTTAAAGCTTTAGAGAAGGGTGGCTAAGAACTCAAAAGTAGTTTATATAGTGCAAACAAAAGCTGTGACCAATTTTTCTTCTTCAATCAAAACCACAAATTTTATGTTCATCATCATCATGTTCCCATTACACCTCTGGCGTCTAGGGCAGTGATGAAGCTCCTCCACTCCTGTCTGTTTCTGGCAAGTCTTTCAATGGTTCCCCAGCTGTGCCCCAGGTTTTCCAACTCGGCTTCCACAGCTCTTTTCCATGTTGTTTTCGGGTGGCCTCATTTTCGCTAGCCTTCGCTTGCTACTCTGGTGATGGAATCAGTTTCCATCCGAAGCACATGGCCAATCCACCTCCAACGCCTCCTGACAATGGTGGTGCTCATATCCTCTTTGCTGCACTGTTTGAGATTGTTCTGGGCCAAAAGATATGGAGGATTTTTCTGAGGCAGGTTGTATGGAATGAAGATAGTTTGGACATGTCATATTTTCTCATTTCCCAGCATTCTGCACTATAGAGTAATGTTGAAAGTACGCAGCTCTGATATGTTATGTTTATACATATTTTATGTTCATAAAAGGGTATTTTATGTGCTTCCATAGATTATATTTTTTAGACCCATGCAAACTCACAAGAACAAGAAAACTTCAAATTAAGTACATCACTATTGATAGCTTAACCCTCTGTAACAACATATCTCCCACTGTTTTAGGGTGTTGCAGAATTAGTCTGACAGCCTATTAACTGAACTTAATTTTGGTGTGATAATTTCCTTTATAGCTTTCAAGTTCCATCTGCAAAAATGTAGTTTACATAGTAGATTTCACCTTTTTATCATCATCCCTTTCACAGGCTGCTTCCTCTCAGACTGAGGGCTTTTCTACCCTTGAAGCGTTACACCGACACAACTGCACCTCTGTAGCACTTCAGCGTACGTACACACTACCTACGCTGACCGGAAAACCCCTCCCTTCGACATAGTAAATCCACCTCCCCGAGAGACGATAGCTAGGTCAACGGAAGAATTCTTCAGTCGACCTAGCGTTGTCCACGCAGGGACTTCGGTCAGTTTAACTACATTACTCAAGGGTGTGGATTTCCCCTGAGTGATATAGTTAAGCCAACGTAATTTTCTAGTGTAGACCAGGCCTAAGTGTTATCTTTTTTTCAGTCATGGTAAAACCATAGGGTTTTCAGGTTTAGGTTTCATTTCTTCTGTCTTTGATAAGCAGTGAAATTCATTCCTTGTGAAGTTTGAGGCTTTTCTGAAAGGCCACTTACCCTAGCCACTGCGACAAAGGTCATGTCTCCACTGAAGATTTTAAGGAACTCTCCCAGTGTTGATCTCACACCAGTCCAGCTCCCCCTGCATTAGGAACACGAAGTAATACCAAAAGCCAACGACAGGCACTTTTGTCACCTTGCTGGCTCAACGAGTTCTGAGCAGAATTAGATGACCCCATGGTAAAGACGCCTGCAGCAAGTTTGGACTAGTGTTCCTACCATTACTAGGACCAATGGGTCTCCACTTCTGCCAGATCAAAGTTGGAAAAATTCTCTAAAATTCTCAACACAGGCACAGTCCAAAAGTAGCTGTTTCTGTGCCCAAGGCTTCTAAACCATTTCAGGTAGTTGTGAGTACATGTGAAAAGGGGAACAAGAATCTGGATTTTTCTCTATTTATTCTGAAAGAATTTAAGTCTTTTAAACCAGAAGTGATCACAGTTGCAAATAAAGCAAATTAAATGAGGCACAGCTTTGTATAACATACAGGAAAGAAACTGAAAACTTAAGAGTCTTTCTGAATGATTTTTAGCATTTTATTATAAAAGTGACCAGAATTTGATAAAATTTGATTATATGAAGGTTATATCAAATCTTTTAGAAATGGATATTTCCCATAAACCTACTGCCCTACAATCGGACAAACTCATAACTGAATGAAAAGCAACTGACTTAAGCATAATTCAGATAAAGTGAGGTGACGCTGGTAGAATTGAGGAAGCATTCAGAATAAGTGACAAGGAACATCGCCTTGTTCTATTGAGGGTATCTGTCTCTAACATTTTAGATTGAATAAGATCACAAGACTGCATAAAAAGAAAGGATGGTCTTGTGGTTAAGGAATATGATGGGGAATCAGGAGATGTATGTTTTATTCCTGAATCTGTCACATATTTCTTCTGTGACCTTAGGCAAGTCACTTCAATACTATGCCTTAGTTCCCCCATCCATCAAATGACGGTAATACTCTATCTCTCAGGGCTGTTGTAGGGCTAAATTTAACATTTGTAAGCCATCTTGTAACATTTTAAGCCTACTGGGTTTTGTTTTAAATATATATATTATTTGTATTGTATATGCACCCAGGTTTGATGGAAATGTTCATATATAATCGAAAAAAATTATAATCACCCACTTAATTGAAAAACAATAGAAATCTCAATTTAAGTTTTCAAAACAAACCTGATTTCTCTCTTCCATTTAAAGTTTTATATTGATAACACAAGGGATCTTAAAGTGACTTATAGTGCATTCTACCAAGAGCAGACACTGAAAGATCCCAAATGGCACCAATCTGAATGATCTATCAGGGTGAGGGCAAGGCAAATAAACAGAATGGAAAGATAGAGATAACATTTGCTGCATCATATAGCAAATATCAATCTTTAACAACATGGTGACATTTAGCCTTTTCCACTACTGCTTACAATTTTTTCCAGCATGATATTTATTCACAGCTCCAAATGCTGAAAGAATCTCTCTATTCTCGGAAATCACACTATTAAAAAAAATGCTTTTTTTAAGCAGTAAACAGGACATAAAGACCTAGTTTTTATTCCTCACCAGTAAAGGCTATTGGAAGTGTTTCACAAACAGATTAGTGTATTACTTTCATCACTACATCTTTCAAAGCTGTATGCATAATTTATACAAAAAGATCTTTGCTTGATGATTGGAATTATATACAATAGTAATAAAGATATGAAAAATTCTGCTTTCTCCATTGAAAGTAGTCTGACAACCTTACCTCCAGATTTTCACGGACGAATGTGTCGCCAGCAATAAATGGTTATTGTGTCTATTCTATTTCATTTTGTATAAAAAAAAAGTGTGAGTACATGCTTCAATGGAAAAACTGATCTAGTGCAGCAGTCTCTATATCAAACAATATAAAATTTTGAATACCTATAAATGGGAATTGAAACTCAGCAGCAGTCATCAAAACAGTCACTTTATACATAACTTTTAATAAAGAGACTTGCGATGACAAATATTCTGGTTCTCTCAAGTCTCATCCCTATTTTATGTATTCAGCTTTATAGGGAAAGATTCGTACAGAATTGTTTTCTTTACAGCAGTATGAAACATACCCTCACAGGTAGTTTACTCAGCTTGGATGCAAATTGCAACACACCATCGTCCCTTCATTTGTAACTCCATTCGGTTAACGGAAATAATTGAAACTCAAATAGAAATTGAGAGATGTGAACCATTAAAATATATATATAACTAATAAGTCCATTGTGTGTCCTAGTTTTACAGTCCAGTTCAGGGATGAAAATTCTTGGCGTACAAACATGGATTCTTTTTTAACATTCTATTTAAATAGCAGGGAGTGTCTATTTTGTATCTTACAAAGGGGATATAGCCATGTTGGCCGCAGGATATTACACAGACAAGGTAGGTGAGATAAAATATTTTTTATTGGAACAACTTCTGTTGATGAAAGACACACACTTTTGAAGTACACAGAGGTCTTCTTCAGATCTGTGTAGCTCTGTGTGGCTCGAAAGCTTGTCTGTTTCAACAGAATTTGGTCCAATAAAATATATTACCTCGACACCTTGTCTTTCTATTCTGTGTCTTGTTAAGTATAGCCGCAGCAACATATACTGAAACATCCTACACTTATTATACAGAAGATAATCTTAAAAAGAAGTTTAAACAAAAAAAAAGTGACCAAATATTTACTGTATGTAATACCAATAATGGAAGACGAAGTCTGGTTGAAATGTTGGCATTAGGTATTTCTAATGTGCTTATCACTGAAGTATTCGAGATGCCATGGACACTTGTGCCTGTAGGTTAGGCACAAATAATAGGTTTTTTAGAGGGAAGGGAGAGAAGTGGACGGAAATCACAAAAACAATATGAATACAAATGCTGTCTTCATTTCAGTGAAAACACTTTTGTATTTAAGTACCACCTGAAGTGTTTGAAACAAATCATAGCATTGTGTTTGTACCTGCTAATCAGACACTGAACCTGACTACAAACAATATTAATTGTACCTGTATTTTCAGTATCCAGTCAAATGAAATACCACTTATTTTAAAGGTGAAAAATAAATTAGATTACATATATCTATAGTAACAGGTAATAAGATTTAAAAAATAAACTTTAAAATGACTATGATCCCCTTTAAAGGGACATAGTATTCACAAGAACTCTACTGCTGATAAGCGACCTGCACGTTTATAACATTACAAAATAAGCAATAAGAAAAACATGACACTATAAAGGGACACAGCACGTAATCTTACTGCTGCAGAGAGCAGAGCTAGTCTCGTTTTAGTAACAAGCGAGATGTAGCAGTGCCAGAAAGTAGCACACTGACCCTGCATGAGAGAGCCTCACAAAGGCAGTATTTCTCAATTCTAGCGGGGGACACGGGGCTACAATACAAGGTCCAGCAAGATTCACGGATTATAAAGCTAGAAGGGACAAATGGTCAAATGATAATCCCAAGGACAAAGAACAGGTAGAAATAACAATGTAGCAATCTACACTGCCACACTAAATAGGAGTTCAATTCCAACCAGTTGTTCGCCAAACCACTGCCCTGGAATGTAGTGAAAAGAGTGTACTCTACTCCTAAATTAGGAGAATACAGATCAGAAGAACCTTGTGTCACTGGCTCCACATTCAGGGACCACTCTAGAAGTCTGACACAGCACTGAAAGGAAGCTCTTCAACCAGAGTGTTAGTTGGCAACAACCAAATACTTAACTGAATGAAGCAGGGAGTTGCAAAGAAGGGGAGACTCAAGACTCCAGCAAGGACACAGAACATCCTCCTCCTCCCTCAGTAGTCATTTTTAACTTGGCTTTTTAAGGGGACACTGTCAAATGTAATGTAGAATTTTTTTTAAATGTCTTCAAAATTGAGACACCCCTGTCCCTTGGGCTCACTCCCTTGCCAATATTTGCAGTTTTATTACAATTTTCCTACATTTTAGAATTCCCGCCCCCCCAATCTCTCCCTCTCCCCCTATTGCTGAATGACATTTCCACCAGTGAAAAATGATTCAGTGACTGAAAAGGAGAAGCAGTGGAAGTGACTCTACACAAAATACTGTCAATTCCATAAGGCTAAGCTGGAAAAAAAAAAAAAAGGAGAATTATTCCCCCCCCCCCCCCGCAATCTTTCCATTACAAGTAACACTTAAAAGTGCTGTAACAATAGATTAAGTTATCCAGAGAGGTCTGCAATTTTTAACTTCTGAAGGTGTTTCCAAGTTTTAGTGACATTTCTGAACAAAAGGTCAAAGATCTTAAATACATGCAAGCCACTTTCAGGAAACAAGATCAATTTACAATATTAGTAGATAAATTTTTTCCTATCTCCATGGGGACAATAAGCACTAAGTGGTTAACCTCCTGTTTAACTAATAAACAGCTATTAGAAAGATTTCATGGAAGAAGACTATACAGTACACTTAACCTGTCTGATCTGACAGCTGATGAAGAGCTTTAGGAACACTTGGCTGCAGCCTGCACCTGCAGGTGGAAGATAATAAAACAAACCCTTTCTTTTCATGCTGATATGACAAACAGCAGATCCATAGCTCTAAAATGTTCTTTAATATTACATTAAAGATCTTTTAAGCTGCACATAAGTCATCACTGATAGAAAACAAGCACCTTCTGTTACAGCCAGGAGGCCTCATTACTTTAGCAGGATGAATGGGGCTCTGTATAGATATGTCCTTAAGGATCTGCCATATAAAATGTACTTTTTCTTTAATATTGTCAAAAGAATGAGAACCTGCACAATTCAAAAGGTTTTCCCTCTTCGTATGACTGAAGAATAAAGACTTTGGTTTAAAATCACAAGTGAATTGAGTTATATGTACTAAACTCTCCTAGCACACTCCAGTTAATTTTCATTTCACTGACAGGCCATGTCAATTTACATGCAACTCAGATAAGCATGTTCTTGATACCATATAGTACAATCTCTAATTATACATAAGAATTCAGTAGTTTTGACATGCTAAGGATTCTGGATGCCGCTTAAGGCAAAGCTAAAGAAACCCACTTTAAAACGGGAGTTTTCGTGTGTTTTTTAAAGAGAGACAGTACGTGATCTCATACACACACACACCAGATAGCTCCCATGACTTTTATTCTAAATGGCATATTCCTTTACCTCCTAAGACTAATTACCAAAAAGGAGAAACTTCACCTGTAATACTAGCATTACACCATAACATCACATTCTTAGCCCACCCAGATTTCATTGTTGAGCCCCCTGCAATGGCTGCCTGCCACCTTATCACCTCAACTTGTTAAAAAAGGCTCCCCATCCAATCTCTGCCTCCTCTATGCCCTCCCCAGCTCCTTGTCCAGGTCTCACTGCCCAACCAGTTCCAAGTTTCCCCCTCACAGCCAGGCTCATCAGATCTGTCACTCCTCCCTCCACACACCACAGTGGTTCCCAGTCTCATTCCCAGACAATCCCAGTCTGCTCCAAATCCTGTCTCAGGCTCCCAAGCACCCCCACACGTGCCATGTTCCAGTCCATCTCTCCCCACCAGCTTCCAGTCTCAGTTTCACCCCCGGGGCTCCTTGCTCCCATCTATCCCCCAGCCCAGTTCTTCTCCCCTCTGCATTCGATTCAGGCAGCTTACTCCTCTATGCTGCCCTGCCATAGTAAGAGGATTACTAAGAACACAGAGGCAGGCTACCTGCTTTCAAGTTCCAGTACTTAGATTCAGCATGGTCCCCAGTCACTCAGATTTGTGACTGCACGGAAAGACACGCTCACCCCCGGGGGTGGAGCACGTCCAGTACAGATAGAATCTTTAGGAAATTTAACCGTGAAGGTTTAGCAAACCTCCACTAAAGAAGCACAAAGGGATATTTCAAAGGGTTACCACTTGGTCAAATTTGGACAGATATTCACGAGGAGGCAAAAGGCATATCCTCAACATAAAAGCCACCTTCCCTGCCCGCACCACCACATTTTAAGTTCCCGCTCTAAAGAACGAGGGTACTAGAGATTTTTAAAATAAGTCACCCAAAAAAAAATTTTTATATGGACAAAATATATTTTCCCCTAGCCTCATGCTCTGAAACAGCTAAATCATTTTGTATAAATTTAAAAAATTAAAATTAAAAAAAAAATCAGCCTGACACACATGGTGGGCAACCTTAATAATAGGCACCTGTGATGGGGTGTACCAGGCCCTTTGAGAGGCCTCACAGTCCTACCACACCCTGCCCCAGGAAAGGAGCATTGAAGGTGGGTCCTCCAGGCCTGCCTAGAAAGGCTGAAGGGAAGCAGCCAATGAGAGCGCAGCAGGGTCAGTTAAAAGGAGTTGGAGGGCCTGAACAGGTCAGTGGATGGCTGGGATCGGAAAGCTGTGAAACTGCACAGGTAAAGAAGCTTGAGAAGGAACCTGGTCAAGTAGGAACCGGATTGTGAAGCTCTCCAGGCAGGGTTCTCTCTCCCAGGCCTTTCTAACTAAAAAGGGGGTAGAGACTGTTACAAGCTCTCCAAGCAATGAGGCCTGAGAGAAGATCCTGAGGAATCAGGACAGAGGCTGAGAAACTCTCCAGGCAAGGTGACCTGAGAGAGATCCTGCTCAAACAGAGAGCCCAAGAAGGTGATGGGACTGAGTGAGAAGCAGCTCAAGGACACAGCAGCAACTACTAAAGGGAAGCAGCATGTGGCTGCTGTTTATGGGGTCCCTGGGTGGGACCCAGAGTAGTGGACGGTCTTGGGTTCCCCCACTGGCTGGTGAGGAAATGGCCTAAGGCACAAGAAGGGGATAAAAGTCGGTACTAACAGCCCGAGAACAGGGCTAGACTTTAAACAGGCCCAGAGATGGGGCTGAAGACCCCAGAGAGGGCCAACCATTTCTTGGACTTTGTTACCCTAGAAGGGGTTTGTTCATTAATTGAGAGACTTAGCCGGAGGGCTGAGCCACTGAAGACCCACCTGACAAGGGCAACAGCCAACAGGAGGCGCCAGGAAGAGGAAAGAGTGCAGGATTGCACCCGGCCAACAGGAAGCGTTCAAGAGAGAGGAGTGCACCTCATCACAGCAGTGCAATAAGGCATACCCATAACACATACCATTCTGTTCTTAAACTCATCGCTACACACTACTACTTTGTCTGGCAGAATGTTCTATGATCTAAATCATGCAGGACTGGAAATACCTCTTCTCTAGCTTAAAAGTATCTTTTAGTTGAGAAAGCCAGGGAGACTACACCTAAAATACCACAGCTCTGAGAACCTAAACAGCAGAAACATAAGCTAGGTGCCAGCAGCTTTTTAGTTTTGGTTTCCCATTAGTTAGTTATTGCCGGGGGGAGGGTGTTTTTGAGCATAAAATCCATATAGTTTGTGAAGAGGGTCATTAACTGAAGGTGACACCCAATAGTCAGCAAGGGCATGGCAGGTTATTTTTTTCCTGGCACTCCCCTGTTGGCACCCACTGTGGACCTGAGGTGGTCTGTCCCTTCTGTAACTCAGCACTCTGGCCAGATCACATTTTATGTATGCTGTCTCCAGGGTATATAGAGTCCAACAATTCGGGAGTCCTCTGGATTATGGAAAGGGGCTTGGGGTCTGCCCCCCCTAGTTTGAGGTCTTGGGATCCTGACCCTTCTGTCCTCAGGGTTTCTCTCCCCTAGACTCCCGATATCAGGGGTCTGCTTCTGTCTTTGGCACTCCCTAGAAGTTGGTAGGGGACTCCAAGCCCACCCTCTCCACTGGATTCTGATCCAGGGCCCACTGTAAGCAGCTAAGTCCTGCACCACCAAAGGCTCTACTGCTGCCTCGATGGATCACTTCTTACCAGATGCCTGTTTCCCAATGGGAAAAGTAGCTGGAATCAAAGATAAAGCCTCAGACCTTCTGAGACTCACATCTCTCTCCCTTTGAGTCCAACACATCTCCTGCAAAACTCCTTCTCAGGAGTTCAGAGTGCAAGTCAGTTCACCTCCACTGTCCGCTGCCCTCCTGAGCCAGGCTGCTCTCCCTTTGAGATCCTCCTCCAAGCCATGTATGCTTTGCAGGTGTGGCAGAATGGGGCTGCCTGGGCCCAAAGCAGCTGTTTAACCCCTTCTTTACCAGTGCTGTGTTTGTACAGCCCATCATGCTGTGCAACAAAAAACAGATCTGTTCCTCCTAACCTGTACACAGTTTCTAAGCAACCAGAGAACGTGTTGCATATAGTACCTTCATAATTGCTGTAAAAACATTTTTGCTATATCTGCATTGCTAAATTACTGAGGAAAAAAAGACTTAGAGCAAATATCTGCATTCAGTAAAACCTAATAGAGCGCTTAAAGCTTGGGGTAGGTTAGCATGAAATTTAATTTTGGCAAATCCACTTGAGACCAGGGAAGCACATAATATGCTGTACATTGGAATTACCTGTTTTACAGTACATATACAAACAAAAATGGTACTTCTAAATGAATACCTATTAAAGGAGAAAACGCTGCCTGTGCACAAAAAGTTACCAGAGAGAAAAAGAGAGAGAACTGACCACTAAAAGCAGAACTACTAGACCTACTTTAATCAAGTAAGTGTTAAAGACACTGCTGTGTTAAACAGGGACGATCTATTTTTTCCTCCTTTTAGTTTTGTCTTGAGTCTCAAAAATATCCATTGGTTTTCCAAGATGTGAGCCATAAAACTAGTAAAATGATAATTAGCACACAAACTTTCCAACCCACTGCTTGAGAAGGTTCATGTTGCACTCTTCCACTATACCTACCTGCTCTGATCTTGATAATTTCAAGACTACACCAGCTAACAAAAAACCCAGCTCTCCGAACAGCAGAATCCCTGTGAATTTCAAAACAATTTTTTCTATGTTGTGTGGGGAAGAGATCCAGCTATGCTGAGAGCCAGGACCAGCTTGAAACTCTGCCAAACTCTAGCCAGTCCCACCAGCCAAGCACAGACGAGCCTCATGAAGGGGAAGGAACCTCAATAAGTGTGTGCATGTATTTTCCCTTACAACGTTTAACTGTAAAGATAGCACCCAGCCCATCCCCAAGTTAAGACACAGGTATCAACTTTTCACTGTTTTACTCATACAAGAAGATATAGCAGTACAACAAGCATTCTCCTTCAAGGTAGGGAAGAAGCGCATGTGGAGCAGTTTGTTTACGTACATAATGTCCCTCATATCATAGTAAGGGCCCTGGAATCCTGAGAGATCTCAAAGAAATTTTTATGCAGATACTCTGCAATCCTCTTCCAAAGGATGTATGCGTTATTTTTTCCTCTGTGGTAGGACACCTTCCCATGCCACTCTGCACTGAGTTTGGCTGGAACCATTACAGTAAACAGGCTAGTGGCACATGGGTCCAGGCAGTTTCGGGACGCCAGTGGCCGCTGTGCCTTTGTTACCCCTCAGTGAGATAGCAGCTAAAATCACCACCACCTGTGGAAAATAGTACCAGTATTCAGTGCCATTGCCGTATACTTGAACCCATGGAAATAGGGCCCAAAATATTATTTCATGAAACCTAAATGTTAATGCCCTTCTCCTTCCCTCCCCCGTGCCCTTCTGGGCCATATCCACCATGGCTGGGACTTAAGAGAAGTGATGTACAGAGGTACTCCAAAGCTGAAGTGTCAATAAAAATATCTTTAAAAAAATTTAGAATAAGGGAAGGGAGTTTTGAAATTCATCTTTCACTGCCCATTACAGCTGTAAATCCAACAATACATCTGTCTGTTTAATCTGTAGCCTACCGCCGTTGCTGCCTTGACGGGGGGGCCCCCTCCATACCAGCAGAATGCCTGACCTTGATGAGGAGAACAAAGGAGAGGGCTAAGAAGGATATGTTTAGTGAGATCCTGCAAGCAGTGTTGCATCAGGTCAGAAACTCAGGGCTTAGTGAGCCAATCTGGCAGACGGCATGCAGAGGGATAGAGAAGACAGGAAAAAAAATGGAGAGACACCCAGGCATCCCAACAGAAAAAGGAAAGGAAGGTGCATGACAACAGCTCCCACTATAGACTTTCCAACCTATGATTTCCCACTGACCAGTAGCAATCCCATGCTGCAAGCTACCAGAGTGCAATTGCCACTTGCTTCTCGACTGTCAATGCAGCTCTCATTCTAGTGTCCTTGAGCTGGAAGGCTAGCGTGAGCTCGGCAGTCAAATCCAGAAATAGAATTTTCAGATGCGAAAAGCAACATTCATCATCCCAAACCAACATTACAATGCTATCTCACCAATCAGTGCTTGTTTCTTAGGCTCAGAAGCAGTGCTCCACCGTCTGCAGCTACTCTGTGAATGCCACCAACAACCATGAATTGTTTTTCACCATGTCCCTTAACAATTTGTCCTCCCAGATACAGAACTTTGGATTTAACTGTAAATGCACTAAAGGTTCCATAGCTGGGAACATGCCAAAGCACGCAACTGAACTTTTGGTGTTCAGTAGCAGGTTCCACACGGCGAGTTATTGTGTGGCGAGCTAGTGCGCTGTAGATTCACATCCTGCCTTGCTGTTCACTAACTGTGTAGACAAGCCATTATTAGTTCACCTCTAAT
The DNA here is from genome assembly GCA_033296515.1 of Macrochelys suwanniensis. Taxonomy (NCBI): domain Eukaryota; kingdom Metazoa; phylum Chordata; order Testudines; family Chelydridae; genus Macrochelys; species Macrochelys suwanniensis. Next base: position 336,852,520 of record CM065775.1, read on the forward strand.
ACTCAAACTAAACAGTGCATTTCCATCTGCCACAAAGAATGCATCAAACAGATGGCAGAAAGTTTAAGAACAGCCAATAATTATTTACTGATCTGCAAGTAATCTTATCCAGTTATACTAAAATACACACTAAAACAGTTTTAATAACACAAATTAATAGGAATACATCCTCTATTGTGGAGAACAGGAGATTATATTACACTTTCAGGGGATTGGGTGAAAAAGCCTAATAAATTCAATCTCTGATTACCATAAACCAAACAAAAACAAAACAAAATAATTTGACTTTTTGCTTCTGAGTTTTATTCTATTTTGCACTGAAATATACACCCCACCAAGGTAGATTGTGACAGTCCACTTAATTAAGATATGCAGCACATAAATTAAGAGGTCTTTCTCATTTCCTATGCATACCACTGTCCTCCACATACTTTTGGCATCTAGTGACATGAGTGCCAGGTTAAAAATTATAGTGACAAAATGAAGAGTTTGACAACTTTAGCAGGCTACTGGGTTAGAAGACATTTCGCCCTCTAATAAAAATTTTACACCGATACTGAAATGCTTTGGGTGAAAGGTTCAAACTATACACCACTGAAAACAGAGCCAACTCTGAAAGAGAACGTGGTAACCAACTGCCATAAACATGCTGCAAGACAGCAGGGGTGTGAATATTTTAGTCAAGGATGCTAGGACAAATCCCTACTCAACTAAACTGCCTTGTGATCTTTAGCATGCATTCCTGTGATGACTTCTAATCCCTATCTGATCAACCAGCCAGTCAATGCACTTTAGCAAATCTTTTCAAGAGAGCGTAAATTAAGTTTGCTGTCACCCAGGGCCGGCCCACAACATTTTGGCACCTGAGGCAGGGAGCTCAAATGATGCCCCCATTCCCCCTCGCTTGGGCCAAAACTTTAAAAGGTCTCTTGTGCCCTCTTTCCTCCAGCACAGCACTCCACCATCTCTGTGCATCTAGAGCAGAGAAAATACATATGCACCAGCAGCAGACACAATTTTCTACACTCTGTGGGCACCAAACAACCAAAAGTTTTTATTAAAAGTGTACCTTTTCCAAGATTAAGAGTGGCCTTGCCTGGATCCTTTTTATAAAAAGTGACACCGTCCAAGCGTGGCCATGTTAGACTCTATTTTCATGTACAGACCAAACTTTTCTGTTACTTTAAAATGGTCATCACACGGTAAATGAAAAGGAACAATTCTTTTCAGAACGCAAGACTAGCAAAGGGTGAGACTTTACTTGCAGAGGAGCTCTTGATTAACCCAAATGGGCACTAACTTGGCAAATTCTAGTTGCCTTCTTCCATGCAGTTTTACAAACCGTGAACTCAAAACTAAACAAACAGAAAGTACAAGCCACACAGAATAACTCCTATATTTTCCTGGAGCTCCCCGATCTGATTCCTGATGAGCACCACCCAGTTGTCTTCCTAGCCTCAGTAATAGGACCCTTCCTTTGAAGGTGCTGAAGTGTTTAAACCAAGGGTACGTCTATACTTACCCGCTGCTTCGGCGGCGAGTAATCGATCTTCTGAGATCGATTTATCATGTCTTGTCTAGACGCGATAAATCGATCCCGGAAGTGCGCGACGTCGACAACGGTACTCCTGCTCGCTGCGAGGAGTAAGCGCTGTCGACGGGGGAGCCTGCCCGCCACGTGTGGACCCGCGTTAAGTGCTTTGAAGATCGAACTAAGATATTTCGACTTCAGCTACATTATTAACATAGCTGAAGTTGCGTATCTTAGTTCGACATGGGGGGTTAGTGTAGACCAGCCCCAAGACTAGATGTCTTCCTAAAGACATGCTGTAGTTCAAACAGAAGTTATAGGTTTGATGCACAAATTCCAGGGTAAGATTCTTTGGCTAGTGTTATGCAGGAGATCAAACTAGATGATTATAATGGCCCCTTCTGTACTCAAAAACTATTATATAGTTTCAGTTGCATCTACTTAGCTCCCAATGAGGTGTGTCTCCATGAGCTGCCTCCAAATTCTGAATGTAAGTTAACCCCTGAAATCCTAGACCATTGTCTACCTTGACAGGCCTTATTTATAGGGACACCTCTGGGGTGGGGTGTTTCAGGGCTCCTTCGGGGGCAACAAAAGAGCTGTACACCTGCTCACACAGCAAAACACATAATTAAGGGTATCATTTCCACATGAAAGGACCAGGCTCTCTGGTCACATTTTTCTCCTTTCGTTGAACATTCTGACTTAGTTTGTTAGCTGGGTGGACAGAGGCTGCTTTATTACTTGTTTGTACAGTGCCTAGCACAGTGGGGCCTGATGCTTAACTGATTCTTCTAGGTGCTATTTTAATACAAATAATGAATAACAGATATTATTAGGAACAAAAACAACAGAGGAAAAAAGCCTTCAAAACTCAAGAAGAATCTGTTCCCACAAGGGAAGGAATGTTGGCCAGGCATGAGAGCTTTTTTTCCCCCTTGTAATTTGGATTGTTGCTTTGGGGTTGTTTTTTCTAAATAGAATATTAACTCTAGAGTAATCCAGTAAAGCTAAAATGAATTAAATCATTCTCTTTGTCTATTATGACTGAGTTTCAGATATAATACACACTCAGAAAAAGCACTTAAATAGTGTGATCAAATTACTTTTCATCAATATTGCCCTGGGAATTATAGATATAAAGATTTCACACTTGTTAAATATTTCAGTACATTTAATGTTGCTCAGAAGACTGAAAATGACTCAAGCAACCTATGATGGTTTAAGATATAGTATTCAGACTTCAGATTTCATTATTGTTGTACGGAAAAAAAAAATCCTAATTGTGGTCAACAATCATTAGCAAACAAGACATATTCTTGCAAGCGATGTAACCTGTTACTCCTCAGCCAGCAGCTTCAGAAACTCTATTCTGTTTTTCCTACTTAAAAGTTTTTGATCACTGTGAAAAGAACTAAAACAAGATACCCCAAGATAAAGGGTGCAGTCCATATGATGTGAGGTTCTTAAATCAACACAGTGATTGACTTTCAAACAAGGAATGTAAGAAAAATCTTGCAAGTCACTGCTTTATCCGTACGATCATCTTATCAGACAAACACAGATGAGGACAAATTAGGTCTGGCTATAGTATAAATAGGTCCACCGGCATTAATGCATCAAAAGAACTCAAGTCTGTAGTTCTTGTCTGAAAACACTCAAAGAAAAGTACACATTATCACATCTCTCACACCTCTATAGCATTATTTAATCCTCTTATATACAAGTCATTTTTGACAACAAAAGTAAGGTATAACCAACCCCTGCTGTACATTCTAGCAGAAATAGTCACTTCATCTAAAAGTATGGTGGTTGTTTTTAAAGTTGAAAGTATACATAAGAAACATAGTACGAGTTTCTCTAAGCTTGCAAAGGGTCAAACTGACTTTGGAGTTCAATAAAAGAAAAAAAAAATTGTATTGATTCCCCCAGCCTACCACACAAAGAGGACACAAATAAAGCATACAGTTAAATACACACTAGGATTAAACCTCTGGAAATCCTGGCTGCCAATCCTGTGCATATATTACCCACTCCAAATTTCCTTTTTTCACAGTTGCCTAAACATGAGACTCCCATTCTCAACACGTGTTTCATTTTATTTTCTAAAACTGCCCACACTGAAAACAGTGAGCAACAGCAATGAACATTATTACTGTTTTACAGGGCATCTTAGTGCTGTGGTGGGATATATATATATATATCACAATGAGATTATCTCAAAGGTAAGGGTATGATTTCAGTCAAAAGATACAAAGTTCAGCCTCTGGAGTGGCCCTTTCTATAACACAAACAAAGCACACAATGTCACAGGAACTACATGATTTTAACTAAATTGGACAGTAGTGGGGCTGAGGCAGGGCACCAGAGCCCTACTCCAGATGCCACTGAAGTCTATGGAAAGTTTCCTATTGACTTCAAAAAGGTACTGGACTACACTCTGGAATCAGAAGATCTGGTTTCCACTCCTTTCTCTACTGCTGATCAGCGTGCGATACCAGGCATGTCATTTTGCCTCTCCATGTCAAAGTTTCCCATTCCGCAAACTGGGAATAGGGCCTTACCAGGTGTGTTGTGATGCTTAATATTTGTAACGCACTCAAGTACAGTAGATGAAAGATGCTACATTCACCTCATTGAAATCTTGCCTCAAGACCCACTTCTACCAAAGTGTCTGTGATAAACTGGCAACCGACAGCAGCTAAGCAAATGGCTATTAGGGAATACTGATATCATTAATATTTCTGGTATATTTAAAAAAAAATAGTTTTACTTGAAACCTGCTAATTGTCACAAAATCGTATGCTCCTATCGCTGTTATTCTTGTCCTCTCCCCTCCATATATTTGTGGCATCTTGTCTTAATTCAGATTGCAAGGTCTTTGGCACAGAGGCCATTTTCAGTACGTGTTTGTATGGGGTTTGACACAATGGGGCCTTGATCATAATTGGGGCTCCTGAGCACTAGCAAAATACAAATAAATAATAATCCAGGTAATCATCATTTAGTACGAGCTACAATTATCCTTATTTTCATCAAGGCAAAGACAAGATATAAAATATCCATCTTAAAGCATATTCTGTATACCTAAAAAAAAAAAAAAACCCACACAATTCACAAAACACACACAAAAAAATCATCAGAACCTGAGAACGACTTCCTAAACTAACATTTTATTTTCTTCCCCTGAACAGATATTCAATGTAATTTAGAAAAATGTTTAACCAGGGATGTTTTTCCTTTTATGAAATTTTATACAACTTAGATACCTGGCTTCCTTTTACAGAATTTTTAGAGAGAGGGTACATTCATCAATAGCAAGAACATACATAACATTCCAATCATAGAAAAGAAAAAATAAGACAAATTTGAGAGTATTTAAGTGTTCTGACTAGATTTTTTTCCTTATTTGTTTTGTGTGTGTTTAATAAAGCATTTTAAAACATTTTGTGAACAAGCAAAACCAAGTTCATCAGTATCACTTGGTTTGGAGGAGAGGGGGTTATTGTCAATGTCAGGCAAAGAAAGAGTATCAAATAGGATAACTTAAAAATTACAATATTCTAAAATCTGTCTCATTTTTACAAAGTGATCAGCAGGCGCATTAACCTACAGAGTCATCTCTACAAAATTATTATGGTAATTTGAAAACTTCATCATACTCTATTTCTCCCCCAATTCTCAGAAAGTATGGCCATACCTGCAGCACCTCCAAGCAAGCCATGATCACCAGATGGGGATCGTCGCTGAAACTGTGGCCTTGCCGAAGATGAAGAAGGCTCCTTCATACGATCAATGACACTCTCAGACAGCTGGAAAAAACATAAAACCCAGCAAGATAAACCAGGTTGCCGAAAAAAACCAAAAAAAAAAAACAACCCCAAACAAAACCACAGAATAAAAACCAAACATCTAAAATTTTATCAATGTTTTTGAATTAGCTTTGCAAAGCAATAGGTCTTCCACACTCCCCCCCCCCCCCCCCACTCCTTTCTTTCTTCCTCTCCAGACAGAGCCTGGAGGTATTTTTGAAGATGGGCAGGGGGAACGAGAGCATTTTGGGCTTGCTATAGAATATGAACAGAAAGCAGCAGGGTGGGGAGTAAATTGGTCTGGGGAAATAAAATTCAAAATGGAAGCAGCATATGAAATGTAACAAGTTCTGTACCATTGACATATTGTTTACATTTTATCCATCAGTTTCTCTTTTCTTAGTTATTTGGATCCTAATCAAGAATCATATTTTGTGTTTGCATAACACATAGCCCAAAGGAGCCCTGACCTGACTGGGGTCTCTAGAGTCTAGACACTACCACAATACTAATAACAGCAGCAGCAAGTGTATCCATCAGCTAAATTCACTCTAACATCGGCATAAGCACAGAATTCCCACATTTGTTAATAGTTTCAATGAATATGCATTGACGTGGGAACAAGAAATGAATGCACAGATTCAGGCCTAGTCTGTAATAAGCCTAGTTGAGCCCAGGGAAATACTTGACAATAATATTAGTAAAATGGGTAGAAAATGAAATATTTATAATGTTCCAATTTACAACTGCATCTTGTTTCCCGCAATGCACCTTTTTAGGAAAAAGTAATAAAACTTTATTATTTACTTCGTGGTCAGATTCTCCTGTGAAAAATAGGTTGCGGCTAATTAAAATCTAGTTTTAACTTCATCAAAATACAAAACCAATTACATAACTAATAAAATCTTGTCTAAAAATATTTTACTGGTACAAATTCTTAATTGAATCTCCCTGTTAATCTTGGATCAAATATACACCTGAAGGTTTAAAATTATTCCATCCTCCTTATTTGCAAGGCTTAGTCAACCTCAACCCAGGTGTGGTTCTGACCCTCTATCATATGCTTAATTTTATTCATGTGAGTGTTGCAGCATTGGGGCATTATAGACGTAGCAAGTAACAAGAAGATTCTAAAACTGCTTGATAAAGATATACATACAATATGAACTGCATTTGTCTATGTCCTTCCTATAGCACATCTGAACCCACACTGGTTAATTCCCAATACTTTAAAACCAAGTTTACTCTTCCAACTGTCCTATCCATTCCCCAGCACCAGTGCAGTCACACTGACAGTAACAATGATATAAGTGCTACTTTAAACCATACTGAGGTATTTAAAATACCATGAGTTCCTTGGGTGATGAAGAAAAAGGCAGCTTTTCTGTACATTGAACTGCAGTGTCTGAGACTACCAGATAACTGGGGGGGCGGGAGGGGGAATGCTCATGTACAGCACCAGGTATCCCTGTCTGTTCTGGAGCAGTCTCCCATGTAAATAGGGTAACCAGATGTCCCGATTTTATAGGAACAGTCCCGATTTTGGGGTCTTTTTCTTATATAGACTCCTATTACCCCCCACTCCGTCCCATTTTTCACACTTGCTGTCTGGTCACCCTACATGCAAATGGCAGAAATGGGCAACCTGCTACCACCCAACAAGAACCCTACAGTGCCTTGTCTGGTAAAACTTTAATCTTCTGATGCAGGGAACACCCCTAATAGTGTCACAGACAAACTTGCGTGTGTGTGTTGATTAGTGACAGAATGAAAAGAGAGCGGGAGAAATAAATAGGACGTGGAAAGGGTGAGAGGGAAAACAAGAGGAAGTCAAGGAGAAAGCGCAGGCTCGGCGTCCCGCCTCTTCGTGTCCGCCTATGAGTTTTCCTTATAAATCCTAATGATTTGAGCATCGGCCTGCTAAACCCAGGGTTGTGAGTTCAATCCTTGAGGGGGCCACTTAGGGATCGGGGGCAAAAATTGGGGATTGGTCCTGCTTTGAGCAGGGGGTTGGACTAGATGACCTTCTAACCCTGATATTCTATGATTCCCTACTCACGGGAACGCTCTTCTTAGCTTCACACAACGCACCCAGCCGCCACAACGATGGGCCTCGTGCAAACTCCAAGGCGGGTCGGGAAGAGAGGCGGGGTCTCGGTGGCTGGGCCAGGGGCTAAGAAACGGGGTGAGACGGGGCTGCAGTAGGGGAGGAGAAGATGGGGAGTGGCGCAGGGGCCCTGGGGAGATAGGGTGCGGGGCACAGAGACAGGCGGAGGAGGGGCGGGACGGGAGGAGGGAAAGGGGGGGGGGGTGTCTCGGGGGCAATGGGGGGGGGAAGACACACAGGGGAACGGTGGGAAGCTGAGCGGGTCCCCGGGCTGGGGCAGAAGGGGAAATGTGGAGGGAGGGGGAAGCTGCCGGGGGTGGGGGCAGATGGAGGAGGCCCGGGGCGCCCCCAGGGACTGTGCCCCCGGGGCCCCTGCAATGGCTGGGGGAGCGTCCCATGGGTCCCCGGCCCCTCTCTCACCCGAACGCCCTTCACCACCGTGATATTCTCGTTCTCATCCGCCTCGAAGGTGACGCGCCGGGCGCTGCTCCCGCCGCCGCCCATCGCGGCTCCAGGCTGCTAGGCCACACAGCCGGGGACAGCACCAAGGAGACTCGCACTCCCCTCTGCCAGCTCACCCCGTCACAACGCCACCCACCATTGGCCGGCCGCCGGCTAAGCCCCGCCCCCCACCGATAGAAGCCCCCTTCCCATTGGCTACTACGCGGTAACCATGGAAATCGCCCGGGAAAGGCAAAGGGTGCGGAAACTTTTTCCACCGAAAACTTCCAGCGGGCGGGCCCTACAAGTCCCAGAATGCACAGCGCCACGACTGCCCGGCGAAAAGAGTGAGAGAGGCGCAGTGCAGGCTGGGTAGAGTAGTTCACCAGGGTCCCCATTGATCTAACCGGTCCCATTGCATGCTGGGAGCGATATATTTCTTGGCGTCTGGGAAATGTAGTTCTCTTGAGGCGCCGGGCTTGGACTCTGCCACTGGGTCTGAGGGAACCACAAGGGCCTCTAGGACCGTCACTAGCCTCTCGAGGGGGCGGGGCTCTGTGGGGCATGACCCGTATGGTGGTCGTGGGATCCCAGGGTGGGGCTGCCCCCTCCCTGAGGCAAAGGGCTCAGTGGGACGTGCCCCTGCAGGGGGGGCTGAATGGTCCCCCAGGGCCTGTCCCCCAACCCCGGGGGGGAGGGTTGGGCACAGAGGTAGGGTTGCCAGGTGACCGGGCTGTGAAAAGTCCAGTTGTCAGCACAGACGCCGCAGGGCTGGCAGCTCCCTCCGTCTCAGAGGCGGCCGTGGGGGCTCCGAGTGCTGCCCCCACCCCCGAGCGCCGGCTCCACAGCTCCCATTGGCTGGCAACTGCAGCCAATGGGAGTTGCGGAGGCGGTGCCTGCAGGCAGAGGCAGTGCACGGAGCCCCCGAACCGGAGGGACATGCTGACCGCTTCCCCACAGCCGTCTGAGGTAAGTGCTGCCCGGAGCCTGCAGCCTTCACCCCCTCCTGCACCCCACCCCCCTGTCCCAGCGCGGAACCCCCTCCTGCGCCCAAACTCCCTCTCAGAGTCTGCCCCTCAAACTCACTCCCATGCCCCAACCCCCTACCCTAGCCCAGAGCCCCCTCCCGCACCCTGAACCCCTCATTTCTGGCCCCACCCTGGAGCCCCCAGCCGGAGCCCTCACCCCCTCCCACATCTCAACCCCCTGCCTCAGCCTGGAGCCCCCTCCCACACTCCAAACCCCTTGGTCCCACCTCCCAGCCCAGAGCCCCCTACTGCACCCAAAATCCATCATCCTTGGCCCCTCCCCAGAGCACACACCCCCATCTGGAGCCCTCATCCCTTCCCACACCCCAACCCACTGCCTCAGCCCAGAGCCCGCTCCCATACTCCAAACCCCTCGGCCCCAGCCCCGAGCCTTCTCCTGCACCCCAAACCCCTTCATTCCTGGCCCCATCCCAGAGCTTGCACCCCCAACTGGAGCCCAACCCCCAGCCCAGAGCCCCCTCCTGCACCCTGAACCCCTAATCCCCTGCCCCACCCCAGAGCCCTCACCCCCAGCCAGAGCCCTCACCCCTCCCGCACCTCAACCCCCTGCCCCAGCCCGGTGAAAATGAGTGAGGGTGGGGGAGAGCGAGCGACGGAGGGAGGGGGGATGGAGTGAGCAGAGGCGGAACCTCAGAGAAAGTGGGGGCAGGAGCAGGGCAAGGGTGTTCAGTTTTCTTTGATAAGAAAGTTGGCAACCCTCCTAACTCTATTTCCCTGTGTGCATCCACTATGATGCCATGTTTAATTACATCACCCCACACTATTTCTCAAATAGTCTATATGTAAGGCCCTTCGTTTTTGTTTTTCCTGAAAATTTCCCAGGTTTTACAAAAGCTATTGCTCGGTTTTTACCAATTTTAACCAGTATTTTGGACACAGTTTGGCAACCTGGACGGACCCCAGGGGGACCCCATGGACCTAGCTCCCTACTGCTGAAGGAGACTTGGTAACCAAACCACCATCTTTCCTTCTAGAGTGGGCCCAGAATAGAAGAAGGGAGGAGATGGCACTCTTGCCTCTTTACTTTTCTCTATTAGTTGTTTTTTTCCTGTCCTCCCATTCCCCAATATTAACCCAGAAAACTATAAGTTTTTGTAATGTACACAGATAAATTCCTGAGAAATTTTAAACAAAATAAAAACGAAAATGAAAGGGTCTTGTCAATCTGTTTTGGTTTTTTACTTCAGCAGGTGGGTAGTGTAGTTTTAAGAATGCTTGATAGAGATCTTGTAGGTGTTTGTCTCTGTCTGAGGGATTGGAGCAAATGCGGTTGTATCTTAGAGCTTGGCTGTAAATAATGGATCGTGTGGTGTGTCCTGGATGGAAGCTGGAGGCATGTAGGTAAGTATAGCAGTCAGCAGGTTTCCGGTATAGGGTGGTGTTTATGTGACCATCGCTTATTAGCACAGTAGTGTCTAGGAAATGGACCGCTTGTGTGGACTGGTCTAGGCTGAGGTTGATGGTGGGATGGAAATTGTTGAAATCATGGTGGAATTCCTCAAGGGCTTCTTTTCCATGGGTCCAGATGATGAAGATGTCATCAATGTAGCGCAAGTAGAGTAGGGGCGTTAGGAGACGAGAGCTAAGGAAGCTTTCCCATACAGCACTCCCCTTAAAATATTTCAGGATCATACCTCTTATAGCTTCAGGATCACTCCTGCCATCCAGCCATAAAGTAAGGGGGTGATCATTACTCCCTGGACTTCTTTGCAGCTTTTCTGGATTTCACAACCTCCAGGTGGAGAACCCATGTTCTATTTTCACTGTCCTGATGGTCCAGTACCTTTATTGACATACACTTTTGATATGTCATCTTCTTTGTAAGAGACTCATTTCAATAATAGAACCAGTAGCCAATGGTGTACAATAACTTTCCTTTTCAGTCTGCAGCATAACCTTCGTTTGGGCCAGCTCTATTAGGGATATTCATACTGGTGTAATGTCCCCACGGTAGATTTGCTATACCAGTGTAAAACAGGTGGCTTTCCTTGATGTTAAACAGGAGAGAAGTGTATTTTGAAGAGGGAGTTGAAAGAAAAGATGGAGATTACATAGTATGTGGTATTGATAATGACCTCAGGTTCCACTGTATTGTATTATAGATGCCAGGGATATAAGGACAGTCATGAGGCAAGCTATATTGTACACACAGCCGGTCTCCAGGAAAATATGCTCTTTTTACCTCATTCTCCCACTACCCCTATTTGTTTGTTTCATCCACCCAGAGCCAAGATTTGGAGCAGAGACTGTCTTTTTACTGGATGTTTGTACACCATCCAGAACAATGAGACCCCGATCTTTTTACTGGGTCCTCTTGACACTACCGTAATACATATAATAATAACAACAGTGATTTGGGGGTATCTTACATATTTTTTGACCCTTTGGAGATCTACTTAAGTCAAATTCTGCCCTTCACAGCCAGCTTCATGAAAGGACCTCATATTTATACTGAAGCAGCACTGAACCCCAGCCCCCGCAGGAAATCTGTCCCAAAGTGTTTTCTTTTGATCACAATGGATTATTTCAACTTATGTCAGCTGGGTCATTTCATTTCTTTGAAGAGATGTAAACATCATGTTGCTTGCCTCAACAGAACTGCTCATATGTCCTTGATATATTTTCAAGCAATTTTTATTTGGATGTAAAGTGTCTGTCAGCCAACATATCAGCAATATCCGCCTTCCTTCGGGTTTAAGATATTGCTGAAGCATTGGTGGATAGCCACTTTATTATCAAATAAATATTGCTTGAAAATATATCAAGGACATATGAGCAGTTTTCTTGAGGTATGCAATGTGATGTTTATGCCTGTTTGTATGGATGTTAAACCAGTTTCTTTGAAGAGACATTTAGCATATTATACATTTAGCACCCTATTAATTGTATACGTTTTGGAAGAAGTGGATGGACTATATCATCTATCTATTTATATGGTATTTGAGCACCTGCTACCAGACATGTGTTTGACAATTTCTTTACCTCCACCAGGAATGTCTTTTCAGAGTCAAATTGTATTTATTCAGTCATCTGTGTAACAATGATGGCAATTTCCTCTTCCAAATCAGGATAACCTCCTCAAATATGTTTTGTCCTCTGTTTGAAGAGTGCTTTATGCTCCATATCTTAGAAAACATTCATGGTTTGGTGTATTAAAGGTTCTGGGTTGAAAAGTTCATTGTGTTTCAACAATAGCTATTCCTTGCCAAGAATTTTTATGCTCTCAATCTTATTCTTTATTATTTGGGGATCACTGAATGCAGTAGTACATAGTCATAGATTTCAGAAAAGTGAATTTTGAGTAATTAAGGGCCAGAATACCCTTCCTATGGAAAAATCCAGGGAGACAGGGAAGATGGAGGAAATTTACCTCTCAGAATTTCCTCAGATCAGGGCCGGCTCCAGCTTTTCAGCCGCCACAAGCAGGAAAAAATGGCCACCGCCGAACTGCCGTAGCAAAAAAAATGGCCGCCCCAGAATCCCCAGACTGCTGCCCCTTACAGGGCGCTGCCCCAGCCACGTGCTTTGCCATCTGGTTCCTGGAGCCGGCCCTACCTCAGATCATTCTGATGAGAGGGCTCAAGGTTCACCACGTGTGGAATGGGCAGGAATATGGTCCCCCAAAATCCAGGGATCCCCCAAAATAGGTGCAAGATAGAGTTATCTGCATGGAGGAAGGATTTCCCTCTGGGCTATACAACACATTTTATGGGGCTTCCAGGGACGATGATGGATGAAGGAAGCTCCTTGAAAAAGGCTGCAGCATTTACAGACCAAGAATTATTCATAAAAAATGTTAGGCAAATGAACTCAGAAACTGTACCATGTCCACAGACAATCTGAAAACAGATAAAAGGCTAGTTATTGAATAAATTATCCACTAGAGATTATTTCCTTAGTCCTATTAAGCAGTATACCCATTTTAAAGATGGGAAACTGATGCACAATAAGGTGAAGTTACTTACAGTAGGAGGGTGTGCTGGCTCCGGAGCTAACTAACTCCCCACCGGTTTATATTAATTAAGCTCTGATTGAAAGAGAGTTTTCAGAGGAGGCCAATTAACTGAGAGGAGATACAACTGAGGGGCTAATTGGGTAAAAGTAGCTCCAGTATCTAGGACTATATAAGCAAACAGGAAGATAGAGGTATGCAGAACTGGCATTTGCTGCACCCTTCCCCAGATGTAAGTAGGGAAGTTGGCTATTGATTATAAATATGGTATCTAATAAGTCATGGTGGCTGTGGTCAGATACTGGGTCTGGAAAGAACTTTCAGGCGACCACCCTGTGATACTTGTCCAAGGTCACTCAAGTCAATGCTAGATCCAGGAATAGACCCCAAGTCTCCTGACGCCCAGGTCTCTTCTCCAGCTGTTAGATAGTACCTTCCACCAGTCCCAAAAAAGATGACTAACACAGAGCATTGTAACAAATACAGTCTTAACAGTGAGCACAAACCCATGGGCTCCCACCAATTTCTGGTTGAACTGTACCCATTTTTGAGGTGCATTAGCAAAAAGTCAGTCTCAAATTTATAAACATCCAATATATCAAGTGTATCTTAAATGGCTGTGTGGTAGTTTTATTAGCTTAATCATCACATTCCCTTCTTGTGATGCTATATGTTAAATTCCCATGCAGCACGCTTTTATAGCCAGATTAAGAAAGGCTGCCACTCTTCTGCCTTAGTTTGGGAATCATCCTTGACTGGATGTATTCCTTCGAGTTAGGATTAGTTATCAAACCACATAATATACAAAAGATAGGTTATAAACTGAATCCAGAGAATGGTGAAGGCCAGCATTGCCAGCCATTTACAAACAAATAAATCCTAATGAGCCCAGAAACAAGTTGTCATTGAATTTCAAACTACAGTTTCAAGATTTTAAGAAAAGTCATGAAAATACATGATAGGTGAGGTGACATATAAAGGCTCATTACACTTCCACTGAGTGTCAAGTTTCATTCTTCTGCAAAGGATCATCCTGTCCAGTCTTTGTTGCTGCAGTGAGCGTGTTGCCTTTTAGCGCTATAAAGATCTGCAGTTAACCCTATGTAGAGATGTACTCCTGCAGGACATGTTCAGCATGAAAAGATTACTGCAGCCTCAGTATTTCTTGCTAGTAAGTGTAATGCTGACCCAGACAGTAAGGATCAAACCTAGGACCTCTTGACCTAAATGCAGGAGCCTCTACTGCACAAGCTAAAGGATACATTTCTCTTCGCCAATGTTGTAGCAGGCTCATCAATCTCTAGCTGGCCTTGCTACCACTAGAGGGGGACAGAGTGCCACTCCAAGCAAGCGGGGGTTACATACTCCTCCTGGGTAAGGAAATGCATCCCCACGCTTCAGAGACTTCCCAGTCAAATTGCCTAAAATCCCTGTACGGGCCACCACTTGTAACTTTAGCACTCTTGTGGCCAAGATGGAGTCTCCTCTGCAGGCAGCTCCGCCCAAGAAAAGGCACATGCAGAATGCAGCTGGGAAACTCCTTTCTATCCCAGGGACACTTGTTCCACACTCCCTGGAGTAAATAGGAATATAGGAAATTAAATATTTATTTACAGAGGGATGAATGGAGAAAAACAAGGGGGAAGATAGGGTGAGCGGTAAAACAGGGTTACATGCAACACAAGGCCCCACAGGTCCAGTGGCACCACAATATGAAAGGACAGACACCAAGCAATGTGTCTACACTTGGAGTTCTGGGCAAAGTTCCAGTCTAGCAGTGAGTCTTGGGTATTCCTGGTCATCTTTGGCACCAGTAAACTTTCGACAACAAACCCCTCCAGTGCTGTCTTCTTGCTGCCCTCTGCAAACCCACACAAAGCAACAATCTCCCCACTTAGCTAGTTACAGCCTCCCTCCTTATTCCCCATGAAAGGTCACAAGCCCCTCATGGCCCATACAGCTCTGGGCAACAGTGATACTGGTCCAGCTCTGGTTTGTCCTTCTCAGGTGATTCCTCTCGGGCATAGTGCTCCTCCTGGCTTCTGTCCTGGGGTGTCCCCGGCCAGCCACTCTGCACTCCCAGGTTTCGGGCAGGTTCTCGGTTGCTTTGCTGTGTGAGGGCCTGCTCGTTATAGTCCTCTTGTCTGGAGCTACAGACACACATACCCTGTCACTTCCCCTCTCGCCACACCCGTTGAACAAGCACCCCTTCCTCTTCCTGGAACCATCAGCACTTCCTCTGCCTCAGGACAAGGTTTTAAAGGGGCCCGGCTCTCTAAACCCTAAGGGGGTTACAGTAGCAATAACCAACAACGGCCAGGTAATCTCTGCAAATTCTCCAGATCTAGGTGAGATATGACACGCCCCCGTCCCACTGACAGTAAACCTAAGGAGCATCCCTGCACTCAGGCTGTGCCAATTAGGCATACCTGCAGAGCTGGCTCTGCCTGGAGAGGGGGAGCTTAAAAAGGTGAAGCTGGCAGCAAAGCAAGGAGGGAAAGTTTGCCCAAGAAGAGAGGCTGCTACCAAGGGAGACCAGCCTAAGACAGTGACCAGCCCTCCCTTTTCCCTCCCTGTCTTTCTTTAGGGCACATAGAAACAGCAGCCCCGAGAGGGTTTCTGGGGATGTCTGCTCTCTGTCATTGCCCTGTAGCTAAATCTGAGCAGCAGCGCCAGGGACTTGAGATAGACTCAGAAAGGCCTCGGGAGTGAGCTCATCTCCTGTGGGAAACAGTGAGTTTGCCCAGGCCAGGAGTGAGGGTTCCAGAGGCAACCCAGGGGCAAGAGACAAAGAGACAATGACTGAGCCCAGGCAGAGAACTGGCCGACTACAAGTGGTGGAGAGTGCAGGCATGATGCCTCCACAGCCCCTGCACAGGGAGGCCTGGCAAAGCCCAAGACACTGGGGAACTCTGCCATCCATGCAGGTGACGTTAACTGCGATGGGGCGCTGTTACTGTGCTGGTTAGGGTATGGTTCTGGACCCAGGCCTTTAGTTAAAGAGACTATAGGAAACCTGTTCCCTAAAACACATGTAGTATATTGAATAATACTATAGCATAATATAGCATACGTACACAATAGTAAAAATGCACACTTCAACCCTAGCTCTATTCTTGCTGCTGGGGGCCCTCTAGATCACAAGACTAGGGGTTCCTTGTTTGCTGTCATCCATTCAATGTCTGAGAGGAACTGAGAAGAATAAACTCCCCTCTTTGCCCCGCCCTTACACTCTGAGGTGAACAATACCACTGCACATGTACAAACTTAAAAATAAACCTGTCTCTAGGCAGACTTTTCTCATTTTCCCACCAATAAACAATAGCGGCGGCCTACTCATCATAACCCTTGTGTATGAACTCTGTGTCTGGCAGGGCTGCACTGTCTCACTAGCTGTGGTCTCTGCACATGGTCCACGGGCGCAGTGAACTTACTCTACAGCCCGATGACGATCTGGAGGCATTCCTCATCACCTTTGAGAGGGTAGCGTTGGCCTCTCAGTGGCCTCTGAAGCATTGGGTGCTAGTTCTAGCCCCTACCTGACAGGACAGACACAGCTGGCCTATCAGAGCCTTAACCCAGAGCAGGCTAGAGACTCCCATCCGATGAAGACCACTAATTTAGATTACTTGTATATTAGCAAAGAGACACATGAGCAGCGCTTTAGGGCAGAACCCTGCCCCCAAGGAGCATGCCCCTAAGTGGTGGGACATCATTTAAAAGAGCTTTGCTGGCAGTAGGGTAGGGGAATATTGCTTTTCCTGTCCTGAGCATCAGTACATGGCAACTAA
Source organism: Macrochelys suwanniensis (assembly GCA_033296515.1). Taxonomy (NCBI): domain Eukaryota; kingdom Metazoa; phylum Chordata; order Testudines; family Chelydridae; genus Macrochelys; species Macrochelys suwanniensis. Next base: position 336,869,203 of record CM065775.1, read on the forward strand.
GAATGTCCTAAAGGCTCCTTTGGTCTCAATGCCCTTAGTGGAAACCACATTTGAGAGACTAGGAATGAATATGCTGGTGGCTTTAGAGAAGAGATCTCAGGAAACCAGTAAATACTTATAGTGGTGGATGATGCCATTCACTACTCTGAAGCGCTCAGCTAAGGCAACAGTGATCTCTCCCAAGCTTAGGAAACTCTTTGCCCGGGAAGGTTTCCCACAGGATATATTGACTGACCAGGACTCCAACTTCACCTCACAGGTGATGCATGAGTGATGTTCCCTCCTTCAAATCAAGGCCTTGAGGACATCCATGTAGCATCCACAAACAGATGGCCTGGTGGAAAAATTTAACAAGGTGTCAAAACATGTTGAAGCTATTTGTCGGGATTGAATCTAGATGCTGGGACCAGATCTTCCCACCGCTTCTATTTGCCATGTGAGAGGCACCCCAAACCTCCACAGGTTTCTCGCCCTTTGAACTGCTCTATGGATGCCAGCCCTGAGGATTCTTGAATGTGTTTCAAGAGGGCTGGGAGGATCAAGATGCAAACATGCTCAGGATGACCCAATACATCATCTGACTACAGAAACATCTTAAGAAGATGAGCACTTTCACAAAGGAGGATCTCGTCCAGGGTCAACAGAGGCAAGAATAGGGATATAACCAAGAGGCATACTTACAAACCTTCCACCCCAGAAACAGGGTGTTGCTCCTGTTACCATCCTCTGAGCCAAAATGAATGGCCCGTTGGCAGGGCCCATTCAAGGTGCTGAGACAAAGAGGCTCAGTCGTTTATGAGATCAAGCTCCCTGGCAAGGGGACGGAGATGAATGTCTATCATGTCAATTTTCTCAACCCATGAAAGACACAGGAAGTCCTGATAGAACCTCGGCCAGTGAGTCCTGAACTAAGACCCGAGGTAGCTGCTAGTCCAGAATCTGAACTCATACCATTAAATGAGACCCTGCACCAGAACAGAAAACCCAGTTGGTACAAATGATCCAACACTTCGATAAGATGTTCTCTACAGGCCTAGTGAGAACACACTTCATACACCATCATTTGGAGACCACACTGGGACAATTGGTTAGAGAGAATCCTTGGCCCTTGTCCAAGAGGATATGGGACACAGTCTGAGTAGAGGAGCAGACAATGCTGAGTATGGGGGTCATTGAGGAATAGAAGAGTTACTGGAGGAACCCTGTTGCCCTGGTCTCCAAAGCAGATGGCACAGTCCGATTCTATATTGACTTTTGTAAGGTCAGTTCCATCACAAAGTTTGACAGTTACCCAATGCTGCAAGTGGATGAGCTGTAAGAAGGGTTGGGCCCAGCACAATATCTCAGCACGGTAGATCTTGCAAAAGGCTATTGGCAGATCCTTCCATCTCCATGCTCTCAGGAGAAAGCTCCCTTTGGTCATTTCTACTTTAAAACCATGTCATTGGCCTGCAAGGGGCCACAGTGACTTTCCAACATCCAATTAATCAAATATTTCCACCCCACCGGCAATATGCCACAGCTTACCTTGACAACATTGTAATTTATAGGCATACATGGGAAGACCATGTTTGTCACCAAAGAGCAGTATTGACTTTCCTACAAGAGACCAGCCTCATTGGTAACCCTGCCAAGTGTAAGTTGGCCATGGCAGAAGTGACTTATTTAGGATAGCAGATAGGAGGAGGTCTGGTGAAACTACTGATACATAAAGTCCATGCATTAAACTCCTGCCCTACACCACAGAGCAGAAGACAGATATGCCTCTTCTGGGACTTGGCTGGACATTATCGCCGGTTCATCCCCAACTTCGCATCAATTACATCTATTATGATTGTTCTGCTAAAGGGCAAAAAAACCAAACAGGTCAGGTGGGACGACCAGTGAGATGAAATTTTTAACAAAGTGAAGGTGCAGCTGAGATGGGCCTCTGTCCTCGCCAACTTTTGTCACTCGAGGGTATGAAAAAAACACCTCCCTGAACGAGAAAAATGTTAATGATGAAAAGCACCGCTATGGACAGCACTTCGTTGGTGGGTGCCACTCTCCCGTCGACGAAGCTACCGCCCTTCATCGGGGGTGGTTTTATAAGAGCGGCTACACTATGTACTTTACACGGCACGGCTGCAGTGGCATAGCTGCGCTGTTGTAAGGTGCAAGGTGTAGACATCGCCTAAATTAGCTTGTAGATGCTAAGTCCCTTTCATGTCTTAATTGCCTTTATATTATGTATACGACTGTGTTCCGTTAACCTGACGCTGCAGGAAACTGATAATAGTACCTATGTTGTCTTCAGCTTATCTATCCCTGTTATAATGAATGACCGGCAGTTCCCTTATGTAAATCGGTGTAACTAGACTACCTGTGTGTGCACAAGAAATAGAATGTTAACTTCAGAGTGATGGGTCAGTGTGTAGTCAGTCACATGCTGTGCTCAAAACACTTGACTTGTCTCAGCTATAAAAGAGAAACCTCAGGCTTGATCCTGCCGTCTCTAGTCTGCTGAACTTTAAACAATTACATAGAATACCCTGGAAAGTGCATGGAAAGATGCTAACAGATTCTACACCTATGCTGCCATTTGAATTATACCCTTTGGAATGATTCTAGAGAGACTTTGTGCAAACCACCAAACTCCCCATAAATGCTACAAATATGATCTAAGGACTTGCAATCATTTGTAATGTATATGATCTTTTAACAATTCAGTAATTCTCTTCTTTTCTTTTATTAATAAATCTTTAGTTAGTTTACTAAGGATTGGCCAATGGCATAATATTTGAATAAGATCTGAAATATATATTGACCTGGGGATAAGAGTCTGATCCTTTGGGATTGGTAGAACCTCATGTATGGTGAATTGGGTTTTCAATAACCTCTCATCATATAAGACTAGTTTGTCTGGATGGGAACCAAGGGCTGGAATGCCTAAAGGGGACTGGGTTTGACTTCTTCTTAACCAGTGTGGTGCTGATACAGAAGCTCTTTTGTTACTGGCTTGGTTAATCTAATTATAGAATAACTCACCAGGGTTTGGGGTGTGCCTGCCCTGTTTCTTTTGTCTGCCCTGAGTGCGATATCCTCAGTCCAATCTTGGCACCGGTGGCTACACACTGTCAAAGACTCAAACCCCCGGATTATGTGCTGGTATCTGGCACTCCAGGCCTATGGCTTCTGGATGCAGCACCGAACCGGAAAGGAGCATGCAAATGCAGATTTTTTTTCCCCTGAGAGATTGGGACTAGAGAGATGCCTGAACAAGAAACCTTTCTGTCTTGGGGACCGGAGGAGTACATGATGGGACACACCCCCATCCCACTGACAGCAAGCCTAATAAGCATCCCTGCACTCAGGCAGTGTCAGCTAGGTGCACCTGCAGAGCACGCACTTCCTGGAAAATGGGCACTTAAAAAGGTGAAGCTGGCCACAGAAGCAGGGGGGAAAGTTTGCTCAAGAAGAGAGGCTGCTAGAGACTTCTAGGGAGCCTTGTAGCCAGGGGATCCCAGCCCAAGGCAGTGACTAGTGTTCCCTTCCCTTCACCCTTTGCTTATGGCAGACAGACACTGCAGCCTTGAGAGGGGCTCTGGATGTCTGCTGTCCGTCAGGGCTGAGGAGGAGCACAGGGACTGGAGATAATTAGACTCAGCGCTGGTCTACACTGTGGGTGGGGGGAATCAATCTAAGATACGCAACTTCAGCTACGTGAATAACGTAGCTGAAGTCGAATATCTTAGATCAATTTTTAAAAGTACTTACCCCGGTCCACACGGCAGCAGGCAGGCTCCCCCGTCGACACTGCTTCCTCTGCTCATGGAGCTGGAGTCCCGGTGTCGACGGGGAGCGGCTCTGGGATCGATTTATCGCGTCTAGACGAGACGCGATAAATCGATCCCAGAACATCGATCACTACCCACCGAATCAGGCAGGTAGTGTAGACGTAGCCTCAGAAAGGACCCCAGAAGTGAGTGCATCTCCTGCAGGGAGCAATGAGCTTGCCCAGGGATGTGGGACTCCAGAAGGCACCCAGGGGCAAGAGACATAAAGAAATGGTGACCGAGACCAGGCTGGAAGCCATCTGACTACACTTGAGCATCCTCTTTCATTGCTGCAAATAGATCTAGACGTGGACAATGCTTGTTTGCCATGCAGTGAAGCTAAGAGCTGAGTACTGCACCTCCAGTATGCATGGCCAAATCCTGCTCCCATTGAAATCAGGGACTCAACGCTCAGAGACTTTAATAAGAGCAGGGGCACGCCCTTGATCCTTGAAAGGCAAAATTCTGCTCTCTGTTACACACTGGAGGCCAACTCATATTCTGCCCTCCCAATAGGCATATGCTTCTCAGAGACATCGGCAGGAGTCCCACACACAAAGGGAGAAGAATATTGGCGTCAGGTGCCACCTTAGGGAGGCGAAAGCAGAATTTTGCCCTTAGTGAGGAAAAAGAAAATAAAAAGGCTTTGCAAAGCATCTGGTAAGGCCCGACTGCCTTCCACCTAGGGATCAACCTCCTTGAGCTTTGCAAACCTAAAATAAAGGCCTGATTTTGCAAGGTGCTGAGCGTCCTCCACCCCCACTGCCTTTCCTAGGAGCTGAAGACATCTTGGGATCAGTGCCTAAAATCACTACCTTTTGCTCTTCATGTTTTGTTCCTGTTACTTTAAGGCCAGCACCAGCTGGGATTTTGCAGCATGGCCTACAGCCGTCCTGCCAGTAGCAGTTAGCAGCTGGTATCACTGATAGCTTTCTATATGTGGCTATGTAAGTCACATCTGCATGGTTTGCTTTCATGAATCTTCATGGTTAATGACCTGATTCAGTGAGAAAAGATGAATAATTCTCATCTTTGCTGAGCAGTAAAGGGCAAATTCATCTCATCCCATTGCTGCAACAGGATATGATGCAGTGAGCATGGAGGCCTGGTCGCCCATCCAAAGCATCCTGTGAAATTCTGAAGACCAAACTTCACTGTTGGCTGGTTGGCCATTTACTATCTGGAGGAGGAGATAGATCGCAGGATGCTATCAGCTCTCTACAGAACACACTAGTCATTGGCCCATAGTTTTAGAACCCTGGGATACAGCCTTTTTCTCCGTTTCCTGTACTAGATATTATAGAGATGCAGCATTTTACCCTGAATATGACCGCTTTTCAATGATTGCTAGGGTGACCAGATGTCCCGATTTTATAGGAACAGTCCTGATTTTTGGATCTTTTTCTTATATAGACTCCTATTACCCCCTACCCCCGTCCCGATTTTTCACACTTGCTGTCTGGTCACCCTAATGATGGCTAGTGTGATTCCAATATATCACTTAGCTATATACAGAAAGTAGTTGCAAGGCTTAATTAGTTAATGCTTGTAACGTGCTTTGGGATCCTCGGAGGGGAGGTGTTATGGATTTCAAAGCTTAATATATTCATATTATGTCATATTATTATATGATTATTTATGTTGATACATTTTTATCAGACTGGCATGGTGCACATCAGCACTAAGTACAGCTGCAGAATTTGCAGCCAGCCAGCCTGTCATTTCCAAGACCAGACTTGATTTATGGTCTCATTTCCTGTTTTTCCTCCCATTGCTCACAGACCTTTTCTTTCCTCTCCGTGGTCCATTTATTAAATGTAGAGTTGGAAACACAATTAGAATTTACTCAAGTCTGTAATATCTGACTACTAAATCTTCAGAAGAGTAAAAATTCTTCTCAACTTCCATCTTATCCTCATTGCCTGTTGAACTGATTAACTCAGCTTTACTTATTGACTGAGTAAAAAAAAAATTGTCCAACTCCAAGCAATAGCTATGTGAATAATTCTGAAATGCCTCAGCATTGCTAAAAGACCACAAGCCCAAAAGCACAGGAAAAAATGCCTCCTTGGCATCCCATAAGTACTGATGTATGAAGCTGAAAACCTAAAGTGTCGTGGTGGTAAGCACGGATACAGCAGGTGGAACAGATAAGGTTCAAAAAAGAGGGGGAAAGCTATTTGCTGTGGATTATGGGAAGGTCCCTTCCTTAGTCAGTGCCAGCAGAAACTAGATCCTGATTTAATTTGAGTCTGTTTCCTCTGCTAAGTGTCTCTTTGGGATTCTAATGTGAAAATATCAATGCGTATAAAAAATTGGTGTATTTAAGCAAGAATTCAACCTTGGTTTTCAGAGGTGCCATACATACATCATTTTGTGAAGCAAAAACAAAGGCAATGGCCAAAAACAAAGACACAGCTCCAAAACAGCTGAACTAAAATTATGGGGGAGGCCCATGTTTCTTGTAGACTTTTTGTATCCAGCTCACCTTCAGGAAATGGATGCTAAAGCAACAGTCAGGCCAAATATAGTCAAAATGTAGGTTTTCTGCAGAAGAAGCTTTTACAAACCTAAGCCCAATAACATTTCTATTATATTAATGTCATACATTTTTAACTAGACAAGAAATTCCCTGTGATGCTTACAACTCTATATTGCAGCATTATGCTAGTGCATGAGAACTAGAAAGTGAAAATGACTGAAGACCAATTATAAATAAAAGTGACATTGACCAATCGATTTTCATTGTCTGACATCTCCAGATACTGGTGTGATAAGTGTACTAGTAAAACACATGGGGGGGCCAGATTCTTATCTCTTCCCCTTGCAATTCCTTTGACTTCAGCAGAGTTACTCCTGAATTGCCCTGGTGTAGGTGAGATCATAATTAGTCCAAGGGAGTTGTCTTGTCAGTAGCTGGAAACTGTATTATACATTTCTGGAGGAAGGGTTCTATTCCATCCATAGACTATGTTAATACCTTTTTACCGTAGGAAAAAGTTGTTTATAGAGTAATTCTATTCTATGAAGGTCCTTACCATGGTATCTGAGTGCTGAGATTTCCATAAGACTTATGACACAATATAGAAGCCATTCTTGGCATTCTAAATATCCAGGGACCCAGTCTTTGACGCGCTGGGTATCCTTGGCTCCCATTATACCACTGTCATTGAGCTGGGGAGCAGGGTGGAGAGCACGTTGTGTTTGACCCTTTTGAATGCTAAATTTTGTTAACAAAAACTTTTTCAATATACATTAAAAAAGACAGGCAGCTAAGAGAGCTGGGCAAACTATTCTCAGCAGACAGTTTTATTCAATAGATTTAGCTCTATTTTTCCTTTTTGGGTGATCTTCACCTCTGTGCAGAATACCATCTGAATGAATTACGTATAGCCAGATCATGATAGTAACAGATTTGTTTGCAATTGTTCCATGGGCAATTCGTGCATACATGATGGCTTGGGAAATTTCGTCTGTGTAAAACTGATGAATCCTGTTTGATTTTATGAAACTTAAGAACATAAGAACGGCTATACTGGGTCAGACCAAAGGTCCATCTAGCCCAGTATCCTGTCTTCCGACAGTGACCAATGCCAGGTGCCCCAGAGGGAATGAATCATAGAGTATCAGGGTTGGAAGGGACCTCAGGAGGTCATCCAGTCCAACCCCCTGCTCAAAGCAGGACCAACCCCAACTAAATCATCCCAGCCAGGGCTTTGTCAAGCCTGACCTTAAAAACCTCTAAGGAAGGAGATTCCACCACCTCCCTAGGTAACCCATTCCAGTTCTTCACCACCCTACTAGTGAAAAAGTTTTTCCTAATATCCAACCTAAACCTCCCCCACTGCAACTTGAAACCATTACTCCTTGGTCTGTCATCTGGTACCACTGAGAACAGTCTAGATGCAGCCTCTTTGGAATCCCCTTTCAGGAAGTTGAAAGCAGCTATCAAATCCCTCTCGTTCTTCTCTTCTGCAGACTAAACAATCCCAGTTCCCTCAGCCTCTCCTCATAAATCATGTGCTCCAGCCCCCTAATCATTTTTGTTGCCCTCCGCTGGACTCTTTCCAATTTATCCACATCCTTCTTGTAGTGTGCGGCCCAAAACTGGACACAGTATTCCAGATGAAGCCTCACCGATGCCGAATAGAGGGGAATGATCATGTCCCTCAATCTGCTGGCAATGCACCTACTTATACAGCCCAAAATGCCGTTAGCCTTCTTGGCAATAAGGGCACACTGTTGACTCATATCCAGCTTCTTCTCCACTGTAACCCCGAGGTCCTTTTCTGCAGAACTGCTGCCTACCCGCTCGGTCTCTAGTCTGTAGCAGTGCATGGGATTCTTCCGTCCTAAGTGCAGGACTCTGCACTTGTCCTTGTTGAACCTCATCATATTTCTTTTGGCCCAATCCTCTAATTTGTCTAGGTCCCTCTGTATCCTATCCCTACCCTCCAGTGTATCTACCACTCCTCCCAGTTCAGTGTCATCTGCAAACTTGCTGATGATGCAGTCTACACCATCATCCAGATCATTAATAAAGATATTGAACAAAACCAGCCCCAGGACCGACCCTTGAGGCACTCCGCTTGATACCGGATGCCAACTAGACACGGAGCCATTGATCACTACCCATTGATCCCAATGATCTAGGCAGCTTTCTAGAACAGAACAGATAATCATCAAGTGATCCATCCTCTGTCACCCTTTCCCAGCTTCTGGCAAACAAAGGCTAGGGACACCATCCCGGCCCATCCTAGCTAATAGCCATTGATGGACCTATCCTCCATGAATTTATCTAGTTTTTTGAACCCTGTTATAGTCTTGGACTTCACAACATCGTCTGGCAAGGAGTTCCACAGGTTGACTGTGCATTGTGTGAAGAAATACTTCCTTTTGTTTGTTTTAAACCTGCTGCCTATTCATTTCATTTGGTGACCCCTAGTTCTTGTGTTATGAAGAGTAAATAACGCTTCCTTATTTACTTTCTCCACACCAGTCATGATTTTATAGACCTCTATTATATCCCCCCTTAGTCGTCTCTTTTCCAAGCTGAACAGTCCCAGTCTTATTCATCTCTCCTTATATGGAAGCCATTCCATGCCCCATTCTGTTGCCCTTTTCTGAACCTTTTCCAGGTCCAATATATCTTCTTTGAGATGGGGTGGCCACATCTGCACACAGTATTCACGATGTGGGAGTACCCTGGATTTATATAGAGGCACTATGATATTTTCTGTCTTATTATCTATCTCTTTCTTAATGATTCCCAACATTCTGTTCGCTTTTTTGACTGCCGCTGCACATTGAGTGGATGTTTTCAGAGAAACATGTATAATTGAATGCCTCAATGTATATTGAATCAGCCACATGCCAGTGGAGTTTGTGGGACATACCTGGCAGCTCTGGGCTAGTGAGGTATGGCAGGAACATCTAAGAATCATTAACCTGAATAGTCTTCCGTTCAGGTAGAAACACCCAGGATGGGGTAGTCAATAGGCAGACTGAAGGCCAAATCCAGACCACCATCTGCTTTTGAATGGACCCTGAAATCATGTTATTTACTTATTATTATCATTTTTAAATTATTTTCTCTGGAGTCTGGACCTTGACTATACTTTGACCAAGAAATTTGGACCTTGACAAAAAAGAATTGACTACCCCTGCCCTAGGACAAGGAGACAGCGATAGCATAAGGAAAAAGGGTTCTCCCCAGGTAGTCTGCAAAGGGTGGGTATGGAGCAATGGAAAATCCCAAGCAGAACAGAAGGAACAAAGAAACAAGGTGTTAGAAGTGGCTGTTAAAAAGAAGCATGCTCGCTGAGCCAAGGTGGAATTTTTTGACCACTGGACCTGAAAAAGCGAAGAGAAGTTTGCAGCAGAGACTCCACAACTAGGAATGGAAAACTGAGCTAGAGGAGCGAGGTCCAGGAAAGGTAACCCGGGATGCCTGAAGGCACCGACCAAAATTCAAGGAATGCTCAAAAGTGGGGTGGACTCTGAGGGAGAGAACGGCATACACATTTATGATTTTTCAATAGCCCTGCATATCCCTAGTGCTGAGTAAAGTGTGATTAGTTTAGGAATTTCACTGCAGTCTGTATGTTACTTGCTTCAACTGTCAGGTGTCCCTGAAAGGCAAAACTACAGACAAAGCTACCCAGGAGTAAGGAGCTCTTGGGAGGATATGCTAGTATGACTGGGGTGTCTAGGAGGGTAAGCACTGGTCATGAGGGTCCAAGATAGCTGGACCACAGGGTCTCATTTCCTAGATGTGATAATAGACAGATCCAGAAACTGTGGCTGGAACCTCCCCAGGCCAGCTCAGAGCACATAGATCCAGCACATGCATGCAGACACAATTGTGTCAGCAAGGACTGTGATAACACACTTTTTAGACTATGGTTTGCTTCCATACTCTACTGGCTCTAAGGATTCATTCTTTGCACTGTGTGGTTGGTTGGGTGACCAGATAGTAAGTATGAAAAATCAGGACAGGAGGTGGGGGGCAATTGACACCTCGGTAAGACAAAACCCCAGATATCAGGACTGTCCCTATAAAATTGGGACATCTGGTCACCCTATTGGTTGGTCACCTCGGGCACATGGTATTGTTTCTTTTCCATGTTTCAATGATCTATGCGTTATAAGCAGGATAATTTCCTTTCTTGTTTTCAAGGTATCTGTGAACCTTTGTGACTATTCAACAAATCTACCCTGTGAATAGGGTGACGGGGCAACAAAATGGCAGTTGAAATTCGGTGTTGATAAATGCAAAGTAATGCACATTGGAAAACATAATCTCAACTATACACACAAAATTATGGAGTCTAAATTAGTTGTTACCATTCAGGAAAGAGATCTTGGAGTCATGGTGGATAGTTTATGGAAAACATCCACTCAATGTGCAGCAGCAGTAAAAAAAACTAACAGAATGTTAGGAACCATTAGGAAAGGGATAAATAACAGAAAATAACATAATTCCACTATATAAATCCATGATATGCGCACAGCTTGAATACTGCATGTTGTTCTGATCGCCCCATCTCAAAAAAGATATCTTAGAACTGGAAGAATACAGGGGAGGGTATCAAGAATGATTAGTGGTATGGAACATCTTCCATATGAGGAGAGATTAAAAAGACTGGAACTGCTCATATTAGAAAAAAGATAACTAAGGGATGGTATGATAGAGGTCTATAAAATCATCAGTGGTATGGAGAAAGTGAATAGGAAAGTGTTATTTACCCCTTCGCACAACATAAGAACCAGGGGTCAGCCAATGAAATTAATAGGCAGCAAGCTTAAAACATACATGAAGAAGTACTTCACACAATGCACAGTCAACCTGTGGAACTCATTGCCAGGGAATGTTGCGAAGGCCAAAACTATAACTGGGGTTAAAAAGAATTAGATAAGTTCATGAAGGATAGGTCCATTAATGGCTATTAACCAAGATGGTGATGGACACAACCCCACACAGTGGGTGTGCCTAAGCATTTGTCTGCCAGAAGCTGGGAGTGGATGACTGGGGATAGATCACTTGATAATTACCCTGTTCTGTTCATTCCATCTGAAGCATCTGTCACTGACCATTATCGGAAGACAGGATACTGGGCTAGATGGACCATTGGTCTGACCCAGTATGGTAGTTCTTATGTCTCAAGGGACCAGCAAAAATGAGTTGCCTATTGAAAGCTGTTTATAAAGTCAAAGAGATTGTACTGTAAGCCACACAGAGATACAAGGGGGGATTCTGGTGGTCATTTAAAACAGAGGGCTGGCTATTGGAGGTCATCCTCTGAGTGGCTTCACTGCACTTGCGTTCGTAAATACAACACGGACTAAGGCGGCAGCACACAGCAGAGCTCCAGTTGCTTCAGCACAAAAAGCAGAGGAATTTAGTATTTAACATCAATGTCAGCAGAACTGTTTCATGACCTTCAACAGAACCTGGCCCCCTGCTGTGTTATTCATCAGCGAAACTTGGCTGGACTGTGGAATTATCTCGGACACACTCAAATGCCTCCTGCGGAGAGCATCAAGGGCTTGGGGACTTAACAGTGATGAGCCTCACTCCTCCCATGCCTGAGTCAGAAGGGCTGGAAGCTGCATTCTCAGAAGCTGCTTTTGATCCGAAATACGTTCGGTGCTGTCCGAAGACAAAGCCACTTGAAATGGTTTCAGTTCATATTCTGACCCACCTCCTCCCTGGGTCACTCAACCCCAGCCGCCCGAAATAAAACAAAAATCCTTCTTTGGCTGAAATGTGTCATTCCTCTCTGGAAACCCCTCCTCTGGCTCTGTATAAACACAGGGTAGCTGTGGCTGCTCATCGGGAGTGGGAGCCACTTAGAGTGACCAGATGTTCCGATTTTATAGGGACAGTCCCGATTTTTGGGTCTTTTTCTTCTATAGGCTCCTATTACCCCCCACCCCCTGTCCCGGTTTTTCACACTTGCTGTCTGGTCACCCTAGAGCCACTTGTTTAGAGGGCTACGGGGTCACACCAAGGAGCATGCAAGTCCCTTACTGCAGCACCAGGGAGCCCTGCCTGTCCCAACCTGGGGTTGGTCAGGGCAGCGCAGAAAAGGCCACAGAGTGGCCCCCCTCAGCTGCTCCACTGTCAGCACCTGCACAGCCCTGAAAGAAGGGGCTAGATTATGCCAATGGATTTGCTGCACCTCCAGACCCACCCACCCCCTGAGACTCAGCCTTTGCCTCCCTGGTCAACGCCTACCATGCAATAGCTTCTACAGTGCAGCTTGAGGAGAAGACAGAGCTTTGCTACAGAATGTGCCGGGTGGGGGGGGGGGTTTCTGGGGACTTTTTGCTCAAAGTCTAGAACCATACTTGTAAATCATTAAAAACCCTTGTCTAATTTTACCTGTTGTGTTTTGAGGGGCCTTATCAGTTTTAGGACCTTGGTATTCAATTGTCCCCCAACCGTGGGACATCCTTCCCAAAACAATTTACTAAGCCACCACTCTCCCCTCATTCAAACCTCTCTTTCAACTCACTTCTGCTGGGAAGCCCACCCCAAGTGAACTAGCTAGAATATTAATTAGAAAATAGAAAACTTGGTCCCCAACTCTATTGGGGGAAAATCAAATCAATAGTTCTGTGTTTTAAAAATTGCCTGAGGCGGGAGAGATTTCATTCTTCAAGAGTCCTTAATTTCATGCACCCAGAACAAAAATGGATTTAGCAGCAGATTTGTTTCTAAACAGAATATTTCTCACACTTTTCCCCTGAGAGACCAATGACTCTTTAAGTGAAATGAACCTGCATTTCTTCCATCTCATTGCAGTAGCTTTAAACAAGGCTCATCAGAAAACAATTGGAGAAATACTCCTGTTTGCCATCCAGGATATTTTACATGCACTGATGTTTATTTTACCAGTCATTTAGAATGCAGCAGGTAGACTTTTAGAAAACAGCTCTTCAGACCATAGCACCCTGGGATACAAATAGACTGTAATAAATAAAGATGGGAGTAGCAGTAGAGAGGTGATTTTACCTCCATATACAGCAGCGGTGACACCAATAATCATAGAATATCAGGGTTGGAAGGAACCTTAGGAGGTCATCTGTCCAATCCCCTGCGCAAAGCAGGACCAATCCCCAATTTTTGCCCCAGATCCCTAAATGGCCCCCTCAAGGATTGAACTTACAACCCTGGGTTTAGCAGGCCAATGCTCAAACCACTGAGCTATCCATTCCAGTATAAGGGAATACTGCGTCCAATTCTGGTGTCCACATTATGGAAAAAATGTTGAAAAACTGGAGAGGTGCAGAGAAGAGCCACAAAAATGATGTGAGGGCTGGAAAAAAGGCTGCTCAATCTGGTTAGTTTGTCAAAAAGAAGACTGAGAGATGACTTGATTATGATGTATAAGTACCTTCCCAGAGAGCCAATACTGCTTTCTAGAATCTAGCAGAGAAAGGCAGAACAAGAACCAATGGTGGAAGCTGAAGCCAGCCTAATTCAGGTTGGAAATAAGGCACACATTTTTAACAGGGTGATTAACAATGGGACAAACGACTGAGGGAAACCGTGGATTGCCCATCTCTTAATGTCTTCAGATGAAGTCTGGATGCCTCTCTGAACGATACGCTTTAGTCAGGGCCGGCTTTAGGGAAAATGGCGTCCTGGGAGAACTTGTATTTTGTCAACCTTTCTTTGAAAGAAACTCAGGCTGTACAGCAATAGACATCACTGTCTAAAGACTGACATGGTTCAACACTGCACCCGAAGTGGCTCACTGGACCCAGCAGGCCCTCCTTTGAGGAGAGCCAGGGACTGTCACTTGGCGAGCATGGCAGCGGTGGGCAGTTCCAGCTGACACCTGGCAAGGGGGATATTTAATTTGGGATCGGCGGCAGGGGCAGCAGAGCAGAGTGGACAGGTGCAGGGGCAGGAGCAGCAGCAGCCAAGCGGAGGCAGAAGGAGTGGGGCTGCCCTTGCTGGGAGCACTGGGGCCTGGTGCAGGGCTCCTGAGCCAGGACTGCCCCATTCTGCAGCAGCTCGCGGCTCCCTCCCCATGCACGGAGCATGTGTTAAAGTTACGGAGGCCCTCCGCAGACATGCCTTGCTGCCAAGGGAGGGAAAATGGGCAGCTCGCCAGGGCTCGCTATGGGCTGTTCGCAGAGAGGGGATGCATTTAACACCCTCTTGACCACATCACCCATCCATGAGGCCGGCATAACCTCTGCTGAGGCAGATACATGGGAGTCTCTAAACACCTGACAGGAGGGGTATGGGGGGGGCCCAGCCACTTGCCATAATGGGTGGCTATGTACGGGGTGGGAGGCTGGTGTCTGCAAGAACAGGTAAGTGGGAGTCTATCTCCTGGGATGAGCACAAGGGGGATAGAGAGTGTCACCTCCAGGGATGGGGGTACTGGGGACTATAGCGTATCACAGGACAGGCATGTGGGGTCCCTGGTGACTGCTAGGGTAGGTTTCTTTAATAATTCCATGTGTATGTTTTCTCTCTGAAAGCCCACCTCAGTGTTACTAGATGGCCAGCAAGCGGCACTGTCATCAGATCATAAAAATTGCTGTACCAGGACAGACCAAAGCCTCTAGAACCTGTTATTTTGTCACCCACAGAGGTCAGCACTAGGTGCTTCAAAGGAATAAGGCAGTTATTTATGCCATTTAATACCAGGGACAGGAATTCCTTCCTGACCAATTGGCACCCCCGGAAATGAGAATCTGGAGCCCACTCTAGTTTTATCCTAAGTGCTGTCAAAATAGTTTGACACACCACGTGCCCCAGGGGTTGCCAGCGTAAAAGGGGGAAAGACCAGGTCTCTGGTAGGTAAGATACGCTCAACATCTGTTCAGGCCGGGGCTGTGCGGCACATTTGGGATTTGAGTCTCTTCTACCCAATGATCTTCATGGGGATTACTGCAGCTGCTGTTGTCATAAAGCTGGGAGTGATGGTGCAGTATCAGCCCTGCCCAAAGAAAGGTGACTGGGAGCCCGGCAGGGCATCCTGAGATTGGCTGCATGGGCCTAGATTGCTCCACTCCCCACACTTCTCCTTTCACATTCCTCCTCTCCTTGCTGCATGCCCGGGGAGCCCTTGAGGAATCATTTGGCTGTGTGTGCTGCCATAGGCGACCCTGAGCCAGGTTCCCCCACTCCTTCTCTGTCCCCTTTTCCTGCCCCACTTCTAGACCCTCCTCCTCCTGTCATTGACTTGGTGCTGGATCACGGAGTGTCTGAGCTCCCCCTGCCCAGTCCCCCTCCAGCGGCGGCAGTGACTTGCCCTGACACTAGGGGCTCAGCATGAGACGTTCCTTCAGCATCTGCCACAGCTGCTGCACCCACTGCAGCTCGTGGTGCCTGGGGCGCAGCCTGCCACTCAAGGTGGGCTCTGCACTGTTGCACAGGCGCTGCATCTTGCTAGAACCCACGGCCATCCTGCAGCCCTCTGGCCACTCCTGGCTCGCTCCTCTCGGCGCCTCTGAGGAACGGAGGGAGCAGGGCACGCCGCGCTGTCCCTCACTGCTCTAGGCGCCCTCCTGCCCGCGGGCTGTGCACCCCTCTGCGCTGTACATGGCTCCTCCCTGCCCATGGCACCCTGAGCAGTGACGCACCCCTAAGGCCAGTCCAGTCAAACAAGTTATTGGGCTCAATGTGGGGGTAACTGAATGCTATGGCCTGTTATATACAGGAGGTCAGAATAGATGATCTATGGGCCACTTCTGAATTTAAAAATCTATGACTCTGTGACCCTCTAGGACAGGGGTCTCAAACACGCAGCACGCGGGCCACATGCGGTCTGCGGAGTTATTTCCTGCGGCCCGCCATAGGCGCCGACTCCACTGGCAGCCAAGCTCCAAACATTACTGAGTGTTTGTATTTTATTAAAACCCCTCTTTGCATTAAAGTTTTTAAAAAGTTAATACATTGACTTTTAATAGAATACTATATTACTCTTCATTTTTGACTATACTTTTGTATCATTGTATGAAAAGGTTTCAGTGATGCAGCCCTCGGGCCAATTTACTAGTTCCCATGTGGCCCTTCTGGTGATTTGAGTTTGAGATCCCTGATCTAGGACATCATAGTTGTCAACTGCACTGTACACAATGGCCACTTGGAATTTCACTGTGAGCGACGAGATTGAATTTATGGCCTACTGCTCCAAAAGCCAGGACAGCTCTTCAGATACTATTATGGGAGTGGCTATGCGAATAAGATGATGTAATTTTAGCTCTAAGCTGTTGTCTGTGTTAAACCTCGCAGCAGGCCCAATCTGAAATAGCTGTTTCCAGAAATCTACACAGGCTCAGACGGAGCTTCTTGCTCATGCAGCTGGCAAAGGTGCTTTCACTGCAACCAGCCCGCCCCACAAGTGTTTAAGTATTATAGTATCAGAGCCAAGGACAATTACCGCTCGCTGTCAGCGGATTAGGTGCAGTGACACACACTGAGCTGATTCTATTCCACCCAGCAGAGGGTTGTGATGCTCACACATTGGCTAGTTCATGACCATCCTTTTCTGGAAAGGAGAGCACAGGAGAATTTAGGAATGAAAGAGGCTCGGGACAGTGCCTTTGCTTTGACTCAGGTTATTTTAGGCTCAGAGAGGTCCATTTTACACTAGCTACTCATGTTGTTTTCCTGGGCCAATGGATCTACTCACATGCTTAAAGTTAGGCACACATTTAAGTACCTTGCTAAATCAGGGCCCTGGTAATGTACAGCAAACCATATTACAAATGAATAATTCTGCACGGTGTGGAAGCTGTGGCCGTGCAGTGGGGAACTCTTGATCATGTCTTTTGTTTCGGCAGATGTTTAGCCCCATTTTGGGAGCATGTTCGTCTCTAATGCACCATTCTGGCACACTGCAGGGTCTCAAGTTTGTGCTGACTGTGCATTTGCTCCTCTGGGTATAATTCCTTCAGATTTGTCTGTTTCCATTCTAGAAAAGAGAGTGTCATTAACTGCTTGCATGTGCAAAAAAAGAAAAAGTACTGTATTACTTGCCTATGGGAAGTTCAAGGATTGTGGAGTCCCCTGTGAAATAGCAAATTGATTAACTGTATGTGACTAGAACAGATTATTTACTCAGTAAAAGACTAGCACAAGGACTTTTATCTTATTTAGAGTCCCGGTCGTTAATCTGTTTGATTTGCCAGTTTGTAAATAGCAGGCTAATATAATTCTGAAATATTAAACCTGAGCCATGATGGCACCTGATGGAATATAAAGGGAAGCAAGTGCTCACACAAATAAGGCAATAACTGAGCAGGGTTTTCTTTATCAATTCAGTTTAGATGGGGAATATAAAAGAGGAAACCAAATGTGGGAGGGAGAAACTAACCTGGCCTGCTCCCCATGAAAGCTGCAGGTTACGCCCTGTAAAGTCCTGGTTCTTGTAATCTGTATAGTGTTTTCATCCATAGCTCTCAAAGCAGTTGGCAAAGGTAAGTATAATTATCCCCATTTTATAGATGGAAAAACTGAGGCACAGACTGGGGAAGTGACTTCCCTGATGTGAAAAAGAACCCAGGACTCCTGACTTCCAAGTCTGTGTTCTGTACTCTAGACCAGTGTTTCTCAATCTTTTTGATACCAGGGACCGGTTTGCTGCCTTCCTAAACTGTGTCAGGGAGATCTCAGTGACTGGTGCCGGTCCACGAACCGGTCGTTGAGAAACACTGCACTAGACCACCGCTTCTCCCATGCTACCTTCTTCCCTGCAATTTAGTACACACAGACTGAGACCAAGTAATAAGAATTATACTGTGATAAAAAGTCAGTCCCCCAGATCCTCAATATTTTTCTAGAAGTAACTTACATGTTAATTACACACAGAAACAACATTAAAAGAACATGATTAAGGTTGTAAAGTCAAGCATGCTAAAGCTAGGAAATGCCAGAATTAAAGTTACCCCATACACGCTTAATTCAGCCCCCTTGTGCATGTGCATTATGATACAGTCTTTAACTAGATGATCACATACTTTTTTCACAAGTCTCCTGATTCATTCAGTGCACAGGATGGAGGGTGCTCACTTAAAGAGCAGCTATTTAATGTGTGGCCCAATGCCTTACTGACGGCACAATATTCAAACCCTGCTCTGAAGACAGAATTATTAATTTCCTCACGGGCTACCTAATTTTCAACTGTTTTACTTTGCAACCTTAATAATATTATTTTAATAGAGTTCTTTGTGTGTAGTTTCCTAGGCTTTTTGAAAAGGAAAATGAAAGAAACAAATTCCATCCTGTGATATCCTATTAACACCTGCATGGGTCATCATCAGGGCTAAAACTTTTAGATCCACCACACAGGCTTTTTCCACTTAAGCTAATGGAGTAACTGATAGCAGTAGTAGGTTGTCAACCTATACATGAACCAGTACCAGAGGGGGATGAGAAGCAAACACTTTGCCAGTGGGTTTCACAGATATTCACGGATAGTAAAGGAGTGGTGAGACTCAGGAATATTGAGTTCTATTCCATGCTTTCAAGGGGAGTGTGTGCTCTAGGGGACACAGACTCTTCTGCCCATTGTCCCCCAAGCACAACTACTTCTGTCCCATCTCCTCCGACATGTCCCTTTCCCAATCCTCTGTCTTCCCCTCCCCAGCTTCTTGTTCCAGGCCCATTATCACCTAGCTAGTCCTAGTCTCCAGGTTTCTCATTCCAGTCCCAGTCTCCTTGCCCAGCCAGTTCCCATCTCCTCCCAACTCCTAGTCCTAGTCTCCTTGCCCAGCCAGTCCCCGTTCCCCCTCCTGATTCCTCATGTGTTCTGTCTCTCCCCTTGCACCTTGGCCTCCAATGCGCTCATCCCATCAACATTCCCCCTTCTGAGTGTGTGCAAACTACAACTTTTCAAAGGCTTAAATGATTAGTTATGTAAATTTGTGAAAATCAGCCCGACTATGGCAAAAAGACAACAAAAGGCACATCGCTGACACAAAGGCCACTTTCCTGACACATTTCCAGTCCCTGCTCCAAAGCATGGGGACACTAGATCACCAGAAATTTTTAACCTGGACAAAATGTATTTTCCTTAGCCTCATCCTCAGCAAAGGCTGAACCATTTTGTCTGAAATTTTCAAAAAATTCACCGTGAGGCAGACAACCAGCATGGAAAATTTCAGCCCAAACATTTAAAATTTGGCAAAAACAACCACTACCACCACCACCAATGTATTTGTAACCATCCTCACTTAGGGTCTGGTTGGGGAGCATGGCCTAGTGGTCATGGCCTCAACTCCTGACTATCAACGGGGTTGTGGGGTGGGGAGTCCAGGCCTTCCCACTCCACCAGGCTCCGACCCAGGGCCCTTTGGGCTACCACTAGTCTGGCGACTAAGGCTGCTTAAGGCTGTCCTCTCTGGGCCTCTTCCTCTTATCCCATCCCCACTCCTGGGGTCAGCTTAGTCCAAGGCTTTCCCCTCGTGGGGAAATCCAAACCACAGTCAGTAAGAGGAGGTTACCAATGTCTGAGGGCCACAGGATACTTCCCTCTCTGGTTGTCTCGGGGCAGGGGATCCTCCCTTCCCTCAGGGAGGGCCCCTTGGGGCAGCTGTGTCACAGTCTTAGGCTTCCCTCTGCTCTGTGCTGCTGGAGCTGTGGGCTGCGGGTCCGCTCACCCCCAGCTCTGCCACCCACATGAGCTAATTCCCCATCTTTTAATTCCTCTAGCAGAGGGAGCATTTGCTGCAGGTGTGGCGGGGTGGGGCTGGCTGGGTCCAAAATAATCCCTTAACCCCTTGTTGGCCAGCATGGGGTTTGTACACTCCATCACAATCTTCTAATGGGAAACGTTGGACAACCTCAATTGTAGACATGCTAACAGCCCACCTATGGCCAAGTACACGTATGTATCTCCTTTCATCCCAAAGGCTCCCAAAGCACTGTGTAACTGGTAATGACACTGTGTAACTGGCATCCAGCTACTACAGCAATAGAGAGAGACACACATACACCCAGAGAGAACGTCACTCTCCACTAAGATGCAGCCACCTATGAGGTGGAACATGGCATATGTCTAACTGCACACAGCAACACTACACAACAGTCCGGGGGAGCAGCTGATAGAAATGTTACGCCCATTTGACACTGCAGGCAGAAGAGCCGAGAAACCCATATAAAGATTCAAAGATACAGTAAGAAGCAGTTCTTCTCTCTCCAGGCATGAAGCAAATTCCCAGTAATGTGTCCTCAATCACTGAGGCCTGTGGAGACTCCACAGCCAGCAGCTATGTAAATTTGGTTTCTATTTTCATTGCTTAGAGGTCACCAACAACAGATGGTAGCTGTGAAACGCTTGTAATTTTACCTAGTAGAATTATAATTTCCAACTGTCCTGTGCAGCAAGCAAGTATATGGGTTATTATTAATAAATGATAACTGAGGCTATGTCTACACTACAAATTACTTGGGTATAATTTACATCACTCAGGGGTGTGAATAATCCTCACCCCTGAGCGACGTAAGTTATACTGACCTAAGCACTGGTATGGAGAGCGTTATATTGGCAGGAGAGCTTCTTGCCAGTGGTCACTGTCCAAGTCCTAGGTGGCTTTTTCCTACAATCATGGATGTGCAATGGAAACCTGTACCCCTGCCGACATAGCTACCGCCTCTCGTGGAGGCAGGAGTTATTAAGCCAAGGGGAGAGCTCTCTCCCATTGGCTTAGAGCATCTTCACCAGAAGCGCCATAGCAGCACAGCTGCAGTGTAGACACCGCCTGATAATGTTACAAACAGGCTGAATCCTGAAGTCCTTACCCCCTGTCACGGAGTGTGGGGGTGTCAGTGCCTGCACCCCTCTTCCTGGGATTCACTGTGATGCTCAGCCAGCCAGTAGAACAGAAGGTTTATTAGGGACGCCAGGAATACAGTCCAAACAGAGCTTGTAAGTACAAACAGGACCCCTCAGTTGGGCCCTTCTGGGGGGCAGGGAGCTTAGACCCCCGCCCGGGGGCTCCCTGCATTTCACCACCCAGCTCCAAACAGGGGGGTGGGGCAGGGAGGCCAGACTTGGTCTGCACCTCCCCCCTCCTCCCCAGTCAGCTTCCAACTGAAACTCTCCAGCCCCTCCTCTGCCTTTGTCTCCTTCCCGGGCCAGGAGGTCACCTGATCCTTTTGTTCTGCAACCCCTTCAGCTCGCACCTTTGCAGAGAGCCATTAGTTGCCAGGAGACAGAGTGTCGGCCATTCTCTGTCATCACACTGGCCCTCTCCGGCTCTGCAACAATCACCCCTTATTCCCACCACCTAGAGACTTAAGAAATGCATAGGGGAAACTGAGGCACACACAGTATTCAGAGAAAACCTTAACAGTCCTATTTCGTCACACCCCCCAAACAACTCCCAGTCAATTCAGTACTGTTTATTCATACCCTAGGATCTCAAAGTGCTTCACTAACAGCAAAATTCTGCTTTCCAGTCTGCTGTTCAGCTCCCTTCTCTTTAAGGTGGATCCCTATTATTGTTATTCAGCTCTTGAACCCCCAGGAAGCTCTCATTGATACCAATGGGAGCTATGCACAGTGATTACATGCAGAATTCTCCCATAAAGGGTTCAGTCCTGGAGTCCTTAAACAAAACTTCTATTAACGTCCTAGGGCAGGGACGTCAAAACCTCTCTCCAACTTAATGTATTCATGGGTACATCTACAGAGCCCATGGCCGTGAGCTTGCTAGCTCAGGTCAACAGACCCAGGCTCGAGGGGGTGGCTCATGCTACTGCACTAAAAATAGCGGGGTAGGCATTGTGGCTTGGGCTAGAGTTCAGTCTCT
The DNA here is from genome assembly GCA_033296515.1 of Macrochelys suwanniensis. NCBI lineage: Eukaryota > Metazoa > Chordata > Testudines > Chelydridae > Macrochelys > Macrochelys suwanniensis. The sequence goes on from CM065775.1 coordinate 336,891,303, forward strand.
GAAGTCTAGGGAGGGAGATGGGCTTCAGACCCTGAGCTTCAGCCCAAGACAACTTCAAAGCACTGTCTACACAGCTATTTTTAGAGCGCTAGTGTGAGCCCCACAAGCCAGAATCTGTGGACCCAGCCTGCAGGGGCTTGCTGTCATGGGCTGAGTGTAGACATACCCTATGAGGCCAGATGGCCTAAGCAGATTGTGCACAATCAAAGATTTCATTTGATAGAAAAAGTACATCTCTAATCTTTGTGACTACAGGGATAGCCTTCCACTTCACACCCATTAATCAAATGGAGCAGCTAACGCTAAGGGTTTGTGTTGATACTTTAAACATCAACATTAAGTATTTAATGGCTGATGATTTGCAGATAGAATGAGGAAAGGGGTTGGCATTGTTGCTGGAATGCAAGGACAAGGAAAGACTGGGGGGCAGGAGGGGAATACACAGAAGAAGGTGGTATCTGTGTCCAGGATGAATGGTAGCTGGCGATCTGGGTAAGCCAGTATTGGTGCAGACATGAGCCCCCACCTTAGTTCCAAACAAGCTTCTGGTATCGGGTAGTCCATCCAAAACATCAGCCCTGACACAGCTTGTGCAGTGGCTGTGCAATTGTGGCAAAATCAGCAATGAATCTCCAGTAGTATGAAGTCAGGCCAATGAAACTCTGCACCTCAATGACCTATGGTGACACCAGCCAGAATCAGATGGCATATACCTTTTCAGGGTCAGTCCTTGTCCCTCCTTTGAGATCACACGCCCCAGGTAGTGTAGTCACAAGAAAAATTGCATTGAGATGTTTTCACCATGAACTTGTCTTGTTGTAGCCTCTCCCTCACAGGTCCCAGCTTCTCAAATGACCTCCCACTGATTAGATCATCAAAATACCCCAAGCAGGATATGCCCTGCTTGCCTTCCAGCACAACATCCATCAACCTTTGCAACATGCATGAGGCATTGCAGAATCCATAAGGCATGACATTAAACTCAAAGAAGTCCTGTTTGGTGGTGAATGCCACCTTCTCTTGATCATTAGGGAGCACAGGTGTACCTCTGTTGGCCAGTGGTCACTGTCCAGGTCAGATCTTTCTCACAATCATGGGTGTGCAATGAAAACCTGTACCCCAGAATCTACCAAAATTGCACATGGGTCTCCAATGAGCTCTCCTGTAGCATTTGGGCCCAATCTGACTGGCAATTATAGTCTCTATGTACAAGATTTCCCTTAGGCTTCTTTCCCAGATGGTGGGAGAACCTGACCACACCCAGTTATTTAACACCAGGTGTTTCCAGCACAGTCCCCCAGCCCCTTACAACTTGCAAGTGGTCCTGTCCTTTGCAGGCCTTCTTAAATCTCTCTGGCTTACCCTGGAAGTTCACTGCACTCTCTGTAGGGTCAGGGTGAAGATGTCCTGGCTCGAAGCTTCCTCTGTTACACCAGCAGTCTCTCCAACTTAGAGCAACACTACTCTAGTGTCACTAACCTAGTGAGGAGGGCTTTAAACTAGGTTCACCGGGGGAAGGAGACCAAAGCCCCGAGGTAAGTGGGGAAGTGGGATATCGGGAGGAAGCACAAGTAGGTGAGTGAAAGAGGGGAGGGCTCCTGCCCCATACTGAGACAGCAGGATGATCGGTGAGTTATCTTAAATGCCTATACACAAATGCAAGAAGCCTGGGGAACAAGCAGGGAGAACTGGAAGTCCTGGCACAGTCAAGGAATTATGATGTAATTGGAATAACAGAGACTTGGTGGGATAACTCATATGATTGGAGTACTGTCATGGATGGATATAAACTGTTCAGGAAGGACAGACAGGGCAGAAAAGGTGGGGGAGTTGCATTGTATGTAAGAGAGCAGTATGACTGCTCAGAGCTCCAGTATGAAACTGCAGAGAAACCTGAGAATCTCTGGATTACATTTAGAAGTGTGAGCAACAAGGGTAATGTCGTGGTGGGAGTCTGCTACAGACCACCAGACCAGGGGGATGAGGTGGACGAGGCTTTCTTCCAGCAACTAACAGAAGTTACTAGATCACATTCCCTGGTTCTCATGGGAGACTTTAATCACCCCGATATCTGCTGGGAGAGCAATACAGCGGTCCACAGACAATCCAGGAAGTTTTTGGAAAGTGTAGGGGACAATTTCCTGGTGGAAGTGCTGGAGGAACCAACTAGGGGAAAAGCTCTTCTTGACCTGCTGCTCACAAACAGGGAAGAAATAGTAGAGGAAGCAATAGTGGATGGGAACCTGGGAGGCAGTGACCATGAGATGGTTGAGTTCAGGATCCTGACACAAGGAAGAAAGGAGAGCAGTAGAACAGAGACCCTGGACTTCAGAAAAGCAGACTTTGACTCCCTCAGGGAACTGATGGGCAAGGTCCCCTGGGAGAATAACATGAGGGGGAAAGGAGTCGAGGAAAGCTGGCTGTATTTTAAAGAATCCTTATTGAGGTTGCAGGAACAAACCATCCCGATGTGTAGGAAGAAAAGCAAATATGGCAGGCGACCAGCTTGGCTTAACAGTGAAATCCTTGCTCGTCTTAAACACAAAAAAGCAGCTTACAAGAAGTGGAAGATTGGACTAATGACCAGGGAGGAGTATAAAAGTATTGCTCAGGCATGCAGGAGTGAAATTAGGAAGGCCAATCACACTTGGAGTTGCAGCTAGCTGGAGATGTTAGGAGTAACAAGAAGGGTTTCTTCAGGTATGTTAGCAACAAGAAGAAAGTCAAGGAAAGTGTGGGCCCCTTGCTGAATGAGGGAGGGAACCTAGTGACAGAGGATGTGGAGAAAGCTAATGTACTCAATGCTTTTTTTGCCTCTGTCTTCACAGACAAGGTCAGCTCCCAGACAGCTGCACTCCACAGCACGGTATGGGGAGGAGGTAGAAATAGTTCGGGACTATTTAGAAAAGCTGGACGAGCACAAGTCCATGGGGCCAGATGCACTGCATCCGAGGGTGCTAAAGGAGTTGGCCGATGAGATTGCAGAGCCATTGGCCATTATCTTTGAAAAATCATGGCAATTGGGGGAGGTCCCGGATGACTGGAAAAAAGCTGATGTAGTGCCCATCTTTAAAAAAGGGAAGAAGGAAGATCCGGGGAACTACAGGCCAGTCAGTCTCACCTCAGTCCCTGGAAAAATCATGGAACAGGTCCTCAAGGAATCAATTCTGAACCACTTAAAGGAGGGGAAAATGATCAGGAACAGTCAGCATGGATTCACCAAGGGCAAGTCATGCCTGACTAACCTAATTGCCTTCTATGATGAGATAACTGGCTCTGTGGATGAGGGGAAAGCAGTGGATGTGCTATTTCTTGACTTTAGCAAAGCTTTTGATACAGTCTCCCACAGTATTCTTGCCAGCAAGTTAAAGAAGTATGGGCTGGATGAATGGACAGTAGGGTGGATAGAAAACTGGCTAGATGGTCGTGCTCAACGGGTAGTGATCAATGGTTCCATGTCTAGTTGGCAGCCGGTATCAAGTGGAGTGCCCCAAGGGTCGGTGCTGGGGCCGGTTTTGTTCAATATCTTCATCAACGATCTGGAGGATGGTGTGGACTGCACCCTTAGCAAGTTTGCAGATGACACTAAACTGGGAGGAGTGGTTGATACGCTGGAGGGTAGGGATAGGATACAGAGGGACCTGGACAAATTAGAGGATTGGGCCAAAAGAAATCTGATGAGGTTCAACAAGGACAAGTGCAGAGTCCTGCACTTAGGACGGAAGAATCCCATGCACTGCTACAGACTAGGGACCGAATGGCTGGGCAGCAGTTCTGCAGAAAAGGACCTGGGGGTTACGGTGGATGAAAAGCTGAATATGAGTCAACAGTGTGCCCTTGTTGCCAAGAAGGCTAATGGCATTTTGGGTTGTATAAGTAGGGGCATTTCCAGCAGATCGAGGGACGTGATTGTTCCCCTCTATTCGGCACTGGTGAGGCCTCATTTGGAGTACTGTGTCCAGTTTTGGGCCCCACACTACAAGAAGGATGTGGATAAATTGGAAAGAGTCCAGTGGAGGGCAACAAAAATGATTAGGGGACTGGAGCACATGACTTATGAGGAGAGGCTGAGGGAACTGGGATTGTTTAGCCTGCAGAAGAGAAGAATGAGGGGGGATTTGATAGCTGCTTTCAACTCCCTGAAAGGGCGTTCCGAAGAGGATGGATCTAGACTGTTCTCAGTGGTAGAAGATGGCAGAACAAGGAGTAATGGTCTCAAGTTGCAGAGGGGGAGGTTTAGGTTGGATATTAGGAAAAACTTTTTCACTAGTAGGGTGGTGAAGCACTGGAATGGGTTACCTAGGGAGGTGGTGGAATCTCCTTCCTTAGAGGTTTTTAAGGTCAGGCTTGACAAAGCCCTGGCTGGGATGATTTAGTTGGGTTTGGTCCTGCTTTGAGCAGGGGGTTGGACTAGATGACCTCCTGAGGTCCCTTCCAACCCTGAGATTCTATGATTCTATGATACTCCTCCCCCTCCCCTGCTGACTGGAATTTCCTCTTTGGAAAAGCCTCCTCCCTACCATGATTGACAGGGTTGGAGGGGTGGGGCTAGCCCTGTCCCCAGGACCTCTCTAGCACCTTCCTTCTCAGTGTGGGGTCTATACACCCCATTATACTCTCATTTTGGATCTACTGATCTGCAGACCGGGGCCTTGGGTTTTTTGGGCAGCACTTCCTATGGCACCTAGTCTCCATAGTGCTCCCTGGGTGCACTGCTCTCTGGCCTCCTGGTAGCACTGTGGGACTATCAGCTGTTTTAGGCTCTAAGGATCTGGGTTCTAGTCCACAGATCCTTGCTGATGAAGCCTGCTTGTTTCTAATCTGAAGTCTGATCCATAAACTGCTGTCAGGTAGTCTTGACAGAGGCCTATTCCCAAGGGCATCATGTGTCAGACCTTCTAGGCCTTGCCTTAGAACAGCAGGCCAAGAAAACCTAGCTTGGAGGCCTTATCCTAGGCTTTAATTCAGGCAGATCATTCAAAATGGTTGATCCAGCCAACCCAGCCTTGGCTATCCCCAATATAAGCTCTGGGCATGAAGATCGGCGGCTGCTGCGTCTCTCCACCTGCCTTGCCCTCTCTGTTTCTGCTCTCGGAGCTCAGGGAAACGCTTAGATCATCAAAACTGTTCATCTGTGCCCACCAAAGAGCCCTCGCACCTATGGCACCTGCCCCTTAAACCCTGCCAGCCAAATTTGCCGTTTGGAGTCCCACCGCTACCACCCTATGGTGACAGTAGCATGCCAGGTGCACCACAGCTCAGAGACAAGCATTATGGGTGCTCCAGCAGCTAGGCCTTGTAGGTGGTGGATCCCAATAACCACTCTGATACATGGATAGGGGGAAAGGGTATTTTACTAGGGCTGGTAGGAACGGGAAAGGTGCAGATCCCTTAGGTGCAGAGGCTTAAACAGTTACAGTTCAAAATGAACAGTGGTTTTTGTTTGAGTCTCTGAGCAGGCCAATCGATAGTCAGGGCTCTTCAAGGCTAGTGCCTGGGGTGCCTTCTCCAGCCCAGGCTCTGTTCAGGCAAGTAAGGACTTGTAGGTTTCCAGGCCAGGCTCAGTTAGTGTCTCTCAGCTTTGGCCTGCACTCAGCTTTGACATCCTGCACACACAGCCTGTTCCATAACATGGCTCGGCATATGGCTCCTGGGGAATCCCCTCTGTGTACAGCTTCTCTCCAGCTCCTGCTAGCCATGCGGCTGCCACTTGTCACATAGAGCCTGGCCACTTCCTAGTTCAGGATCTTTCCCCTTGCCTGGCCAGGGAAAAGGGAAATACAGTGGGGAGCAGCTGATGGGAGTCTTAACCCCTGCTTAGCAGATCCATCACAGGAAAATGGGGAAGGAAGAGCAAATAATTAATAATTCATTTACTACATAAAGGCCAGATACTTTGTGCAAACCTCCCTTTGGAAGGTCTGCTGTGGGTAGAAGAGTGTATGTCATCACAAATGTGTAGCCCCAGTCCACAGATTGTAATTAAAAGTGGAATTCAGCCCTCTTAACCAAATGAGTTTGACATCCTTTGCATATTCAGAAATGTATCAGACAAGCTTATTGTCTCACTGACAGTTAGTTTGGAGAAGTCATAGTAAAACAGGGAGGTAGCAGAAGATAGGAGAAAATCAAATCTAATCCCAATCTTCAACAAAGGAAAAGGAAGGTGATCCTGTCAGATTTACAGGATGTTCATTAACTTCCACACCCAATGAAATAATGAAACATATACTGCAAGAAAAATATAAGTTCAACATATATATTCTCTAGACTCCAGAGGATAATGGAAAAATCAAGTTAAGGGGAAAGTTGCCTGAATGTGGATGGAGTAATCACTGCAGGATTGGAGCATAATTATAAAACTCTCATTTGAGGTTGTAAAGTATTATTTTTTTCATTTTGCATGTGTGTAACCTGAGGCACAGAGATGCATACATGACTTGCTTGAAGCCACATAACCGGTAACAAGATTTCCTGAGATTAAATCTCAGGAAAAACTTCCTAACTGTAAAAACAGTAGGACAATGGAACAGACTGCCTTGAGAGATTGTGGAAGCTGCTTCTCTGGAGATTTTCAAAAGGAAGCTGGATAGCCATCTGTCTGTCATGGATGGTTTAGACACAACAAATCCTGCATCTTGGAAGGGAGCTAGACTAGATGTCCCTTGCGGTCCCTTCTAACCCTATGGTTCTATGATTCTAACAGAACACACCCATAGTTGGCCGTCAGCCCCATGTTGCAGCTACTAGGCCCCATTCCCTCCCTAATAAAATTAACATGTTTGAAGCATCGTCACCCAGTAGTAATTTTTGTATTATTCCTAATGACCAGGCGAATGTCTTCTCACGGGTCCAATTCCTGTAGTAATAGTTATACTTTTTACCCAGTCCTAAACCAGGCAAAACTTCTACTAACTTCAGAGGGAGTTTTGCCTGAGTAAGGACTGAGGACATCAGAACTTGGCTCAATATTTCATAGCAGAAGAGGCAGTAAACATTAGTCATTGTGGCATACTGATTTGTATTCCATATGGCATTTTCAATGGCTTCTGGAAGGCTCACAGGTAAAATAATAATCACAGATGAGGTATCTTTTTTTTTTTAAGTGTTTTTCTCTCTATGCATCATTTCAAGAGATTTTAATTAAGTCAATTCCTGATTATGCTGGATATGACTTTGGCAGCCAAATTATAGTTTGTAGAGTTTTGTCGCGGTGCATGATTGTTCTCAGGGCAATAACGTTTCTACATCTATTCAGTACTGTGCGCTTCTAAAATATGTGACAGATACATGTTTACGTCCACATGTATAGTCAGATGATGAGAGTCCCATTTTCTTTTTCTTAATAATATATTTGTGGAGGAACGTGGCTTGGCTTGAGCCAGTGCCATTAACCCCTTATTTTCCTGAGCACAAAATATGGACAGCTGTCCCAGCAGGGCCGGCGCTACCATTAGGCGACCCTAGGCGGTCGCCTAGAACGCCAGGATTAGGGGGGCGGCATTTCAGGTCCCTCGGCGGCCGCCGGCAGGAGAGGCTGCCGCTGAAGTGCCGCCAAGGACCCCGGCGGCAGCTTCTTCGGCCACCGGGGACCTCGGCGGCATTTCGGCGACAGCCTCTCCCGCCACCGCCATCTACGGCGGCAAAAAGCTGGCGCCGCCCCTGTGTCCCAGGGCACCTCAAGCCAGATCTTTGGATCTGGATCTGGCTAGGGTTCAAACCCAAACTAGAGCTACGAATTAGGCTCAGAGTTGACACAGAGCCAGTCTCATGAGATCTCAGGCCTAAGATGGTAGAAATCTCAGGAGAGCTGATGTTCTTAGGAGATTCCATCATCTAGGGGGGGCATCTGAACTGATTCTAGAAAAATAATCCCCCTCTGGTTTTGGATTCAATTCAGAGCCAAGGACACTGGTGGATTTGGTCTTGGAGATTTGAATCTGAGTCTCCTTAAAATTTAGAGGGTGGGGAAGAAGATAAATCTGAGGTTAATTTCAGGCTTCAGTCCAATTCCCAGGCCTCACCTGTAAGGCCACTGCCTGCTGAAGTGAGATTTTTGTGAGGAGATTTTGTAAATACAAATGGGAAGGAGAATAAGAATAAGATCCATTTATTATACTCACTTGTAATCAAAGTCAGGATCTGACTTGGTTTGTGCAGTCAAAAAGCCTATCCCTATCTCACTGTACCACCAAACCAGCATCAGGGGCTGATCCTCATTTCGCTTACATCAGTGTAAACCAGGAGTAACTCTGCTGAAGTCTGTGAAGAGACACCAGTGAAAAACTGGTGCGAGAGGAGAAGTAGGTCCCATGACTTACATTTTTGCTTGGTAGGATCAATGGTAATTTAAGTCAAAGACTACCTTTGTCCAGTCTTTTCAGCATCTCTAAAAACCACAGCTCACAATTCTTCATCTGTTTGAGGTTGTACCCATAAGCATGTTGTAACTGGGTGTGTAGACCTCACACAAGGCATAGCACAGAACAGCCATGTCAGACTCCTGCTGAGACTGCAGAAAAGCCTGACCATGGGAGAATGTGGCTGGGTTAATGAACGAATCAGGTCCTAATTGAGAAGCAGCTCAGGCCAGAGGCAATGGGACCCCAGGGGGAAAGCTACACTTCTATAGTGCTTGCTCTTCGAGAATCTCACAGTGCTTTGAAAATGTGAAGGCCAAGATTTTCAAAAGATTCTGCAGACAAAACAGCACGCTTTGGTATATTTGCCCTCTCAAGGTGTTTTCAGAAAGTACACAAGACAGGCACAAGTTCCCTTGCAATCCCAGAACGTCTTTCCAAGGGGCAGGTCTGTATAGGGTGCTGTCCACATAAGGCAGGTGTCAATAATGTTGTATGGAATGTCAAGTTTTCTATAAGTAATTGCTTCTCCCCTCTGGATGGATACCACCAATGAGCTCCCCACAATGCTTCCTGAGTGTGTTTCTATTCTTGCTCCTGCCACTTCACACCCCGTCTGTATAGGAGCAATTTACACTATTTTTGTCAGCGTGCATGACTTTATAAAAAGAACAGGAGTACTTGTGGCACCTTAGAGACTAACAAATTTATTTGTTAGTCTCTAAGGTGCCACAAGTACTCCTGTCCTTTTTACGGATACAGACTAACGCGGCTGCAACTCTGAAACATGACTTTATATTTTCCCAAGCTGCATTCACTGGTGGGAAGGAGGGACCATATCCCAAATCCCACTCTACTTTTTACTGTCCTGTTGCTGTCCCTTTCATTGTGGCAGCAGGACTCAGGCTATTTCATTCCTGGTCTCCCCAACTTTTTTACACAGTCGGAGCACTTCCATAATAGAATAAAATAAATAATACTTCTACAGGAGGCAACTTTTGTGCCTAGATCCTACAGTGATGAATGCTATAGAAAACCCTCTTAACAGAGATGGGATCCAGGGGAAAGAAGTCACCAAAACAGCCTACAGGCCTCATTCTCCACTTTTATCTTATCTAGGCATTTACACCAGTACAAGGCAGTGTATTCCAATGGGTAGAGCACTGGACTGGGACCTGGGCGACCTGGGTTTGTTCTACTCCTGGCTCTGCTGAATAACCTTGGGCAAGTCACTTTGCTTCTCTGTGCCTCTTTTCCCCTTTCTGTCTTTGGTTTGTCTTGCCTATGTAGATTGTAAGATGTTTGAAGCTGAAACTATCTTTTACTGTGTGTCTGTGCAGTACCTAGCACAGTGAGGCCTGATCTAAACTGGGGCCTTTAGGTGCAATTGTAATACAACTAATAATAATAACGCGCACAGTGCTACCAGATCACAATCCTGCACACAGGGAAGAGTTTTTTGTACCTCTTAGAATCATAGAATCATAGAATCTCAGGGTTGGAAGGGACCTCAGGAGGTCATCTAGTCCAACCCCCTGCTCAAAGCAGGACCAAACCCAATTAGATCATCCCAGCCAGGGCTTTGTCAAGCCTGACATTAAAAACCTCTAAGGAAGGAGATTCCACCACCTCCCTAGGTAACCCATTCCAGTGCTTCACCACCCTACTAGTGAAAAAGTTTTTCCTAATATCCAACCTAAACCTCCCCCTCTGCAACTTGAGACCATTACTCCTTGTTCTGTCATCTTCTACCACTGAGAACAGTCTAGATCCATCCTCTTTGGAACCCCCTTTCAGGTAGTTGAAAGCAGCTATCAAATCCCCCCTCATTCTTCTCTTCTGCAGGCTAAACAATCCCAGTTCCCTCAGCCTCTCCTCATAAGTCATGTGCTCCAGCCCCCTAATCATTTTTGTTGCCCTCCGTTGGACTCTTTCCAATTTATCCACATCCTTCTTGTAGCGTGGGGCCCAAAACTGGACACAGTACTCCAAATGAGGCCTCACCAGTGCCGAATAGAGGGGAATAATCACGTCCCTCGATCTGCTGGAAATGCCCCTACTTATACAGCCCAAAATGCCGTTAGCCTTCTTGGCAACAAGGGCACACTGTTGACTCATATTCAGCTTTTCGTCCACCGTAACCCCTAGGTCCTTTTCTGCAGAACTGCTGCCCAGCCATTCGGTCCCTAGTCTGTAGCAGTGCATGGGATTCTTCCGTCCTAAGTGCAGGACTCTGCACTTGTCCTTGTTGAACCTCATCAGATTTCTTTTGGCCCAATCCTCTAATTTGTCTAGGTCCCTCTGTATCCTGTCCCTACCCTCCAGCGTATCAACCACTCCTCCCAGTTTAGTGTCATCTGCAAACTTGCTAAGGGTGCAGTCCACACCATCCTCCAGATCGTTGATGAAGATATTGAACAAAACCGGCCCCAGCACCGACCCTTGGGGCACTCCACTTGATACCGGCTGCCAACTAGACATGGAGCCATTGATCACTACCCGTTGACCACGACCATCCAGCCAGTTTTCTATCCACCTTACCGTCCATTCATCCAGCCCATACTTCCTTAACGTGCTGGCAAGAACACTGTGGGAGACTGTATCAAAAGCTTTGCTAAAGTCAAGGAATAGCACATCCACTGCTTTCCCCTCATCCACAGAGCCAGTTATCTCATCATAGAAGGCAATTAGGTTAGTCAGGCATGACTTGCCCTTGGTGAATCCATGCTGACTGTTCCTGATCACTTTCCCCTCCTTTAAGTGGTTCAGAATTGATTCCTTGAGGACCTGTTCCATGATTTTTCCAGGGACTGAGGTGAGACTGACTGGCCTGTAGTTCCCCGGATCTTCCTTCTGCACTCATTTTGCCTAAGTGCAAATGACGGTGCAAGGCAGTGAAGATTCAAGCCCCAAGTCTTTTGAGCCAGCACACAGCTCTGCTGAGCATACCCAGAGCTTTCTCTCTTGTCTGTGTAATTCAGCTGATGGCATATCTCTATCTGCTGAAACAATTCAATATTAACATGATAAATTAGCACTATTAAATATTTATCTGTAGGAAAAAAAGCTGTTTAAAAACATAAAATATCTACTGTATAAATCTAAATTGTAGTGAATGGCAATGTTACAGTAACAGAGATGATCCGGTGCTTTAATATCTTATTTTAGGCTATTTCCCCTTTTGAGAACATGCAGCACAATTGCCACATCAATTTATGAACACGTTCCCATGACCACATTTGTTTGCTCTCTATTGTTTTCTTTGACTTTTATGGTACCTTGGGCTTATCATTGCTAGAGAATAAGTGATTTTTAATCCTCTAGCCATGGAATTCTACCTCCCTTTTCCATTGAATCATAGAATATCAGGGTTGGAAGGGACCTTAGGAGGTCATCTAGTCCAACCCCCTGCTCAAAGCAGGACCAATCCCCAATTTTTGCCCTGATCCCTAAATGGCCCCCTCAAGGATTGAACTCACAACCCTGGGTTTAGAAGGCCAATGCTCAAACCACTGAGCTATCCCTCCCCATTGAGCGTTCATCTTTTTGTGTTTTATTTTTGGCCCACAGAATTTTAGAATGTCATGAAATGTATGCAACGACACAGCTGCAAAACTGATGGTGAGTCCGACTAACATCATGGTCACAGTTATTAATAATAAATAACTTAAAATTATCTAGTGCCTGTCACCACCAACGGATTACAAGATGCTTTGCAAACTTACATGTACAATGTCTGAAATGCAGCCAGCTCTGGAGTAGAGGATGAGAGCCAGTTAGCACATAAAAGAATACTTGCCAGTGTGCCGATTGTGGAGAAGCTTTGCTCTCAGTAACTTCCTTATAGAAATGATCATAATAATATTAATTGATAATAATTTAGACTTTCGGGGCTTTCATCTGAATCCCTTTTAAGACAGTGGAGTGACTCCCGTCAACTTCAGTAGGCATTGTATAAGGCTTACATAAATTAAAGAGCTAAAAGAACTTTAAAAGAAGAAATATTATTGAGACTCAGCACCATCCTGTATGTTAGGTAAGGAGAATTCATAGATTATGAAGACAGAAGGGCTCATTGTGATCATCTAGTCTAACTTCCTGTATAACACAAGCCACTGGACTTCTTTGAGTTAATTCCTGTTTGAACTAGAGCAGCTCCTTTTGAAAAACATCCAGCCTTGATTTTAAAATTTCCAGCGATGGAGAATTCACCACAACCCTGGGTAAATTATTCCAGTGATTAATTACCCTCATGATTAAAAATTTAGTTTGAATTTGTCTAGCTTCAACTTCCAGCTACTGGATCTTGTTATACTTTTGTCTGATAGATTGAAGACCTTTCCATTATCAAATTTTTGTTCCCCATGTAGGTACTTATATAGTTGGATAAAGTCACCCCTTAACCTTTTCTTTGTTAAACTAAACATATAGAGCTCCTTGAGTTTTTACCTAAGGCCTATTTTCTAACCTTTTAATCATTCTCGTGGCTCTTCTCTGAACCCTCTCCAATGTATCAACATCCTTCTTGAATTGTGGACATTAGACGAGGACACAGCATTCCAGTAGCAGTCACACCAGTGTCAAAAACAGAGGTAAAACGACCTCCCTGCTCCTACTGATTTAGTTGGGGTTGGTCCTGCTTTGAGCAGGGAGTTGGACTAGATGACCTCCTGAGGTCTCTTCCAACCCTAATCTTCTATGATATTCAATATTTTCCTATTTATACATCCAAGGATTGCTTTAGCCCTTTTGGTCAAAGTATCACACTGAGAGCTCAGGTTCAGCTGAGCCCCACAAATTTTTGTCAGTCACTCCTTCCCAAGATGGAGTCCCCCATCCTGTAAGTATTACCTACATTCTATATTCCTAGATGCATGACTTTACATTTGGCCATATTAAAGCACATACTGTCTGTTTGTGTAACACCGACAGACCCCAGTCACCGGCGGGTGGGATCGAATCTGGGACCTCTGAAGTTTAGTGCATGAGCCTCTACTACATGAGCTAAAAGCCACATGACCCTTAGCTAAAGCTGTAGCAGACTCATTAATCTCTAAGTGGTCTAAGTGCCACTAGAGGGGACAGAGCACCACACCCAGGAGGTGTGTGGGTTACACTTGCTACCAGTTTACCAAGCAATCCAGATCACTCTGTATCAGTAACCTGTCCTCTTCATTATATTCCACACCCTCAATTTTTGTGTCATCTACAAATTTTATTAGTGATGATTTTATGGGTTTTTTTCTGATTGTTGATAAAAATGTTAAATAGCATCGGGCCAAGAACCAATCCTAGAAACATACCCACTGGAGGATTATTTTCTGTTTGCAATTACATTTTGAGACCAGTCAGTTAACAAGTTTTTAATCCATTTAATATGTGCTACGTTCTTTTGTATTGTTCTAGTTTCTGCTCATTGTAATATTGGTAGATTGCTGCCTATGGTTAAGATTACACCAGTATTGCTACTTTAAATGGTTACTATCAGTGGCTTATAACTGTCAACATTTTTACTTTTTAGAGTGAAATTGTCCCTAAAGTCCATTTTCAGCCCAGGAACAATATTTGAGATTTTTGGGTTTGGGGGAAAAAAAAGATTCATACTGTATCTAGATGGAGGTAGATGATCTAGAAGGAACCCCCACTGAAATGCAGCCAGCGCTGAGATCAAATACAGCAGCTGGTTAACTACGCACATCAGCACCACTGAATAACAGTGGAGGGCAGGAAGTGGAGATGAATAGGGCAGCTAACTAACTGCAGGGGGAATTTGAGATAGAGATTATTTGAGTTGGAATTTGGCCAGGTCACCAATGTTAATACCCTTGCTGCTGTGAAAATGCCATGGGATCTTTAATGGCTATAAGTGGCGAGGAGCTTGTCTTTCACATCTCAGCTGAGAGAAGGAGAGTGGGGAATTAGTTTACTCTCTCTAACACTGGGCTCCAGTACTGCCAGTGTCACAAAGGATATTTCTTTTCAGCCAGATGCTGACTGCTAGCAGGAAGCTGAGAAATGCCAGTTTTAATTAAAAGCTTTATTTTCAAATACAATTCAGAGATTATAAGAGTGAAAAGGGCCTCTCCACGGGGAACCCTCCGCATGTTGCCCTGTGCAAAATGGGCATAATGGAAAGACAAGGCCTAGTGTCCTTTTGTATCAGCTGGGGCTAACCATGATGCAGGTTCATAAATCCAGCCTCTAAAGCCCCTACACAGTGCTTGGAGGGCTGTGAGCTTCCAGGAGTTACCACTGCCACTGGTGATAGGGGAAGAGGAGCCAAAGTGAGGCTCAAGGACTTCCTTTCCCCACTGTGGTTGACTTACGGAGAAGAAATGGAAACAGAGAAGCAGGAGGGGCCAAGACTCCTGGGAAGGAAAGGACCAAAGGGCAAATAAACATTCGTTCATCCTGCTAAGCAGAGGACTACAACTCCCATCAGCCCCTTCCCCACTGCATTTCCCCTTACCTGGCCAGATAAGTGGAAGGGTCCTGAACTAGGAAGTGGCCAGGATAAATCAGCTGCATGGTGAGCCAGGAGCTGCAGAGGAGCTAGATGAGGGAGAAACCCACAGGAACCGTGCATAGAGCCTCATGAGGAACGCTACAGCTGGGTGCAGCTTATGGGGGAGTAGCAGTAGCTAAGCAAATCGCGAGTACAGAGGGGCCTCAGTGAGAGACACCACTCACTGATTCTGGCTGGAAACCTGCAAGCTCCTATTTGCTAGAATAGAGACTGGACTGGCGAGGCCACCCCAGGCACTAGGTCCAAAGAGTCTGAACCCTCGACTAGACTTCCCCAAGGGCCCAAACAAGAACCTCCATGGCTCACCTTGAACTGTAACTAAGGTATCTGTATTTGCGATCTGTACCTAAGGTATCTGCAACCTGTCCCTTTCCCTTAGCCAGGTGGCTGAGTGGTTATTGGGACGCACCAGGGCTAGTGCCTACAAGGCCTAGCTGTTGAAGCACTTGCAGTGCTTGCCTCTGAGTCATGGTACTCCTGGCACGCGACCAGGGCCGGCGCTATAACTAGGCGACCCTAGGCGGTCACCTAGGGTGCCAGGATTTGGGGGGGCGGCGGGCGGCTGCCTCCTGGCTCCCTGCTCAGCCGCTGAGCCGGGAGGCAGCCGTGGCGAGCCGCCCCACTGCCCCTGGCTCCCCGCTCAGCTCCCGCAGCCTGCGGGTGGTGGGGGGGGATGCAGAGCTCCCACAGGCGGGGGAGCTGGCTGGGGGGGGGCGGCATTGCAGAGGGGGGGCGGCATTGGGGGGGGCGAAACTTCCTTGCACCAGCCCTGCACATGACTGGCATCCTAGGGGTTTGATGTACTTAGCACCGAGTCCTAATAATGATGCTCCACTACCTCATTTGCTTTTTGAGATTCACCTTCTACAGTAACATTTTCACATCATGTGCACACTGACATTAACCCAATACACAGCATTTGGGTTCCATTTACTCTGCACTCAGTATAGTTCTGAGCAATGGCTTAGCTCTTACCGGAGGTAATGGTGCAATGCGGTAGCTCTCAGTGGAGCTACACCTGCCTATCCCAGGTGTGATGTGATCCTGCTGCCTAAAGCTAACTGGCTTTAAACAAACAGCATAGGCTTTTGTCAGGCTATAGACAAACCCATCCATTCTTCATGGGTACCAATGGACCTGTCAGACTCTTCCCTGGTTGCCTTCTGATCTCATGATGAGGCCTTCACCTCCCAGATCGTTTCATTACCCTTCACCTTCTGCAATGCACCAGAGTTAACGAGGGAGTTAGTTCTCTACCTTTCTGGGGCTAATATGGGATTTCTGTTCGTTTTCACTCACAAATACATATCTTGTGTGGTACTGCCGCTGAGATGGGGCCTACACCTTCAGTAACACCTGCGTCCCTCCTGTAGTACTGGGACGGGGTTTTGTTTAAGGCTGCTTGTATCTTGGCCAACACACCAGGGACTGAACAATGGGTATCCAGAGCTAAAAGCATAAACAGCTACAGCTTGTACTAAAGAATCAAGGCTCCTTAGCTGCGTCTGTAACAGACTCCATAACCTCTGCAGATCAGGCACTGAGAGGGACCTGTAACACACCAGGGAGTTACACTGACAGTTAGTTAAACATCCAGTGTGTGTTACTCCCTGTTTCTGACTGGTTGTGTGTGTGTCAGATTCTGACCTTAGTTATAATAGTGGGAATCTGGAGTAACTCTGTCAATGGAGATACTCCTGATTCTTCTCTGGTGTGACTGAGAGCAGAATCAGACTCCTGCTTTACAGCATTACACAATTTTCCTACTCTTCCGCTCTGCCACACCTAGTTTTCTTCCACCTTCTGAGCCCCACTGCTGTTGTAGCGTATCAAGTTCTGTACATATATTTAAGTGTAATAAGATAGATTACATGAATTGATTTTCCCCAGAGGTCAGGTCGATAAGATTGTATGAGCAGTGAATATACAGTGATTGCCATTAAAAAGAGCCAGCTGTAGTAGATTAATTAAAGATATGAAGTATAGAAACATCCACATAGCTGCAGCTTTTCGCAGCTCTCATGAGCTATTAGCTGAATGTCCTGCAACATTAGAAGTCTCACTGCCAACCTAACAATGTACAAATTTCTTTTGAAGCAATCACAGCAATGCCAGAGCTTTTGAGGATCCAAAGGGTACTTTTTCCTTTCTATTTCAAGGAGAAATTGCAGTCTGAAGTAAATAAACGTTTGAAAAAAAAACAAAACTGACCTACCTAATATTTATTGAAATCTAACAGGGGATGGAAAAACATAATGGAAAATTTTCATCCGCTTTTTGTTTCCTCTAGATATCTGGCTTTTAGAAATAAACAACGGACTGTCCTTGCTGGGTAATTTTGAAACTAAAACATAATGTAGCATATATGTGAAATAATATGTTCCTATTAAAATGGCCTAGTGATTAGAACAGGGGGCTTGGAGTGAGGACCTCTGGGTTCTATTCCCAGTTCTAGGAATGAGTGTGATTTATTGGTTAGAACAGGGGGCTAGGAACCAGTAATTCCTGCACAAAAAAGAGGGGCGGATGTAGATTTTGATCCCTTAGTGACTGAACTGATGTTTTCTAATTTACAAATAGGACACCTAGATACTACAATGATAGACTCAGTGGCAGTGTTTAGACAGATATACAGGAAGAGCTATACAGATATACAGGAGCTGTTATGTAGCACTCTTATTTTGTGTGCAGATTTTGCCCTCATTTACGTTCTGTCATCCTGACAGATGGAGTTCTGTAATCAGCTACACCGGTGTAAATCTGGAGTAACTCCTTTGACTTCAGTGGATTTAGACCGGTGTAACTGAGAGCAGAATCTGGCTTATCGACTATAGTGGCTCGGCCTAGGAGATATGTGCAAGCCGAATGTGGGTCCTCTGCCCCTAACTCTCCTTTTAAACATAAAAATGAAAGATTTGTAAGGATATGTGGGACAGATTCTGATCATACTTACACCAGCGTACACAGAGTGAAATAAATGGACTTGCTCCAAAGTTACCCTGGGGTCACCTACAGCAGAATCTGGTCCCATTGTGAACCGCACTTTGGTGCTCAGTGAGGGAGCTCAGTGGGATGGTGATCTCAGAATTCTGGAAACAGATTTTTGAGACAGAATGGTTACTCTGACAGAGTAATTACAAGGATAATTAAGGAACGATGCAATACTTTGCACAGCCCTCGGGCAAAAGCTACCACATGGTTACCACAGAACGATGTGGTTTTGCCATAAAATCGAGGCACTGTGAATTAATTGCAACAAATATTTGCTGTATTCAATTTAATGAGGTGCATGTGTGGGTGTGTGTCGATGTGTGAAACACTACAAAGCCAAGGATGATATGATTCCACGAAGGAACTGGTAGTGAAAGCGAATGTAAGAGGGGAAAAGCTGATGAGGTGACGGATGAAGGATTATGTACAACTGCTCTGCGTTAGCCTTTGTTGGTCACATACAGGAATATGTCCAAAGAGAGGCACATGTTTTTCTGTGGGAGGTTTGTGGGGTTTTAAGGAACACATTGGGCTTTGAGGGAATGAGATGATAGTGGTTGTATAAACTGGCCTAGTAACAATGGCTAGGGATGGGCAGGGATGCTCATTTAATGCTGAGGCTATGCTGGAGTTCTCGGATATGGTCCTGATTTCCAAGAGTCTCACCCGTTCTGCAGGCCCAGCTCACAGGACAATCTTTAGTGTAGCTGTAACAGGCTGGTCTCTGCCCTTTAAGGACCCATGGCTTGGGGCCAGCTAGCCCTGATCATTAACCAGATGCAGTGGGGGAGGGGCCAGGAGTTGAGCTGTCAATAAGGAAGAAAAGGCAGGAGCAACAGGGAGTTCCCTGGAGAGGCTGGTAGAGTCCCCTGGAAAGGGAGGCAGTGGGAACTTGCTGAGGGAAAAGGAACCTGCAGGAATAAAGCCCTGGGTGGCAGCACGCAGCCAAAAAAGCAAAGAAGAATTCTGCAAAACCCAAAAGTAGGGGCATACAGCTTGCAGAAGGAGTACCCTGGAAGGAGGCTGAATTTATGGATTGTTCTGTTTAATAAGGATATGGTGGGACCATTCTTGAAGGCCTGCACAGAGCAGGGGCCTGGGTCGTGGCAGAAGATCCCCTTTATGATGTCTAGGCTGTTGGATACTGGCAGGTTTATCTGAGGAATTTATCTTGGGGCTTGAAAGGCTTATGTTTGTCTTCATCAGTGAAACCGAAGAAGGGTGTTATTGAAATTAGGCGTTTGTGGAGTCGCTTTTCAAGATCCTGAGGAAGGGGAAACTGAGCTAGATCACCTCACTGTTGGGTCTTGCTGCCAGGGGGCGCTACAAGATGGGGTGTCACGTGATGGTCTCATAGAATGATTTATGGGCACCCACACCACTATCTGCTAACATGACATCTTCCCATCCCAATGCTGTATCTAGTGCTGGTTAGAAAATGGCATATGTTTTCTATGCAAAATATTAAAAACGTTCCTTTTGTCTGAAATTTCACTGATTTTCAGTGGGTTTTTGATTAACTGAAATGAAACAAACATTTTGGCTTTCAAATAACTGAAAAATGTTAGTGGTTTTGGATTCTCCCCGCCTCCCTTTTTTCCCTCCCTGGAAAAGGGGGGGAACCAATACCTGAACATATTTCTTTTGTTAAAAAACTGAAAAATCTTTACAAAATCAAACATTTTGTTCTGCTAAAGTTCTTTATTTGATTGAAAAGCCTTTATTCAGAGAAAACAAATGTTTCAGCAACTAAGAGGAGATATGACAGAGGTCTATAATGACTGGTGTGGAGAAAGTGAATAGGGAAATTTTATTTACCCCTTCACATAACACAAGATTTTCCACATCCCTGAGTGACATAGCTATACTGACTTAAATTGGTAGTGTAGACCAAGCCTAACACATCCCAAACCAAAGTTGGCAAACAGGTGTGTCCTATACAAAGGAATGTGTGCTGTGCTTAATTTGCATTTAATCAGTAAACAGAGTCATCAAGCAGGAATGGAAACAAAGAAAGCTCAAGCAGATGAGAAAAAGCCAGCCAGGAACATCCTTCCACATAGACTCTTTGTCTCCTAGTGCCCAGCTGGAAAAGTTTTTCAAGAGGGGGACTGAAACTATAAAAAGGAGGGACAAACACCCCAAGGGACACCTTTCTCTCTCCCTGCCCATCACATTCACTCCACTTGAAGAGAAAAAGGAAGCAGTCATTGGACTCTGGGAGAAGGGTCCTAACGTACAGAGTTTGGTCAAGACTGCTGAAAGCATGTGATGAGAAACTTTGCTTGAATCTAATATAGTTTGTTAGGCATTAGTACATTTTTTATCTTTATTTTCCTTGTAACCATTTCTGACTTTTATACCTTATTACTTGTACACTCTTAAAATCTATCTCTTTGTAGTTAATAAACTTGTTTTACTGTTTTATCTAATCCAGTGTGTTTAAATGGAAGTGTCTGAATAACTATTTGATATAATAAGCTGCCATATTATTCTCTTTAAGGAATAACAGATTTAAAATGTTTGAACGGTCTATGAGAGAACTGGGCAGTACAGGACATACATTTCCAGGGAAATCTGAGACTGTGGATGTGTTGGGGTCACCCTGCAGTATAACCAAGGCTAGTGAGAGCCACAGTGTAACCCAAGCATGGCTGGCAGGCTGCAGTTCCACACAGACACTCAGGGTGTGGCTTTCATGCTGGAAGGCTGTTTGTGAGTAGCCCAGCAAGGGCTGCTTCAGCAAGGCATTGTAAGGCAGCTAAGGCTGCAGGGCAGGGGTGACATAGCCCCCACTGGTCTAGACTGTATCCTCATATGTCACAGCAACTGACTGTCCTTGGTTCTCAGACAGCTTTTGCAGCCCATGAGGGGAGGCTAATAGTGATAATATAGAAAGAAAGAGACACACTGCAAAGATTTAGTACAGTGACATTTCAGATCAACACCACAAGCCCCTCACCTTTCCACAGCAGAGGGACAGTGCACTGTTTATCCAACTGCCGGACCGGATCCTTTCCCCACCCGTTTACCCCAGTTTGAGCAGCATGGCTTGGTGAGGGAAGAGGCCACATACCAGGAAAAAGGAATGGTAACAATTTTTGTCATCTTCCAAGGGAGAAAGTATTGCTGTGACTAACTGTTCCTCAGACAACCAGTATTCCCCGCTCCCCCCTACCAGATCTAACCTTCCCTCCACCCCAACCTTCCCTGTTCTGCATGGCTGCTGTTTGTAAGGGGGCGGTAAGATTGGGGGAGGGTGCACGGGTGTAGAAGCACTGGAACTATATAATCTTCCAAGGAACAAAAGACAGCTGCCAGTAACTTTAGACAACCAATTATACGTTTTCTACAACTGTCTCATGCCCACTGGGACCTCTCTAAACCAGCCATCTTCCCTTCTTCCAGTTCATGTGGCCCCAGGACCAGTGTGTGCTGGCTGAGAAGTGTCTAAACATGGGACACAGTGATTGTTCATTTTGATAGCTTCTGCCAAATGCATAATTTTGGCACATAGGAAATCAATAAAATCATAGATTTATAGTGGTGTCTTGCTCAAGGACCATTTTGGGTGGAGTGGATTGGGGCTGGGTTTAAAATCAGTAATGTAGCACCAGAGCAAGAGAAGATATTGATAAGGAGGATGGGAGGGTCCATTGTAACTTACCAGCGTCTGGTTCCTTCTGCAACTTGGGGTCCTCCTTGGGTTCACTGGAGGGGGCTTCCTTCATTTGCTCCTCTGGGCAGAGGTGCAGAATCACATGCTCTTTGTCTTCTGTGGGGGGAGGGATAGTTATGTGGGGGGAGGGATAGCTCAGTGGTTTGAGCATTGGCCTGCTAAACTCAGGGTTGTGAGTTCAATCCTTGAGGGGGCCATTTAGGGATCTGGGGCAAAAATTGGGGATTGGTCCTGCTTTGAGCAAGAGGTTGGACTAGATGACCTCCTAAGGTCCCTTCCAACCCTGCTATTCTATTCTCTGGGTCTTCTGGGGTATCCTCCACACTTCCTGCTGCCTCCTTGGCCTGTCCCTCATCAGCATCCCATTGGACAATGAAGCTGGCGGGTTTGAGGAGGGAGTCATGAGCCACTTCAGGCTCTGTCCTGGGAGCCCTTGACAGCAGCCAGTCAAGCTTGTCATAGAAGTGGCATGTACGATGAACCGTCTCAAAGCAACTGTTGGAGTCTTGTGCCCTCTGGTACAGGAGCTTCGGGTGCTCGATGCGTTCCTGCCACTGGGCCAGAGTCTGCTGAATGCTCACCTGCTCCAGCCTCCAGGAAATTTCTCAGTACAGATGAAAGTTCCTGCTGCTCCAGGAGAAGTCATAGAGGACAATGCACTCCAACCACACATTGATCAGCAATCAGGTGTAGTTGGTGGGCCAAGTAGCTGCTCTCAGAGCAGGATCCCTGATCAGCTGCATTGAGGTGTAAAGAGTGCAGTAGAAAGCTGTTCTGATGTAGTCTGGGCAGCACGATACTACCAATAAGAACGGGGGGGACGTCGGGGACCTCTATCGATTGGGTAAGGGTCAGGCAGAAAAGAATTAATTGAATTGTGGGAATGGTGGTGGAGGACAACTAAGACTTGAGATCTAGTACACACCCCCGTCCATACTGCAAACTGGCCTGGGTATGGGGCCATGCCACTGACTGAGACATATTCCTAAGAACGTAAGAATGGCCAGACTTGGTCAGAACAATGGTCCATCTAGCCCAGTATCCTATCTTCTGACAGCCACCAGTGTCAGATGCTTCAGAGGGAATGAACAAAACAGGATAATTTTAAGTGATCCCAGCTTCTGGCAGTTGGTGTTACAGCCAGGGCGTGGACAGCCAGACCTAGTAGTCAGAGCCAGAGTTCACGGTCATGAGACAGGAGTCGGCTGGCTCAGGATACCAGGGAGTCAGAAGCAGGAGACAAACTGGAGATCAGAACCATAAGTCAGATGCCAGGAAATCAAGCCGGAGTCAGAAGCACAAGACACACAGCCCAAAGAAGAATAGAGTCCCGGTGTTTGACAGCTTCCTGTTCTGGCTGCTGGCTTAAGTAGGGCCAGAGAACCAATCAGCCACTCTGGGAATCTGCCAATCAGACTGCAGGGGGAGCCTCACACTGAGGTTGGGCTTCGTGGGTCCCAGGTAAGCCATTGTCAGCAGGCTGCCAGGTGGAGAGTTGGAGTGTGGCTGGTGTCATGAATCCCGAAGACCCAGGTTTGAGGACTATAGGTCATGACATCATCCCCTCCCCTAGGGGCACCCTCTTGTTGAGATGGGTCCAGGTTTTTCAGCGTTTCTCCCATGGAAGGCCCAAATCAGGGCAGGAGCATGAACGTTTTCAGCTGGCTCCTGTGATACAGCATGGCCAGAAGGCAGCAGGAGAGTGATCTAGGAGAGAGATGTAAGACCCAGGATGAGGAGAAGCCTTATTCCCTGTAGATTAATTAAAAGCACCTGAAGCCAATTAGAGTACCTGAAGCCAGTCACATGATAAAACCCCCCTGCTTCAATCAGCCAGGTGAGGAATTGGAGCAGAGTGGTGAGGAGTTGTAACAGAGAGCAGTTTGGAGTAGTTGAAGGAGAGTGATTTGGTGGTGGAGCAGAGAGCAGTTTGGAGGAGTTGAATCAGAGTGGTTTGGTGGTGGAGCAGAGAGCAGTTTGGAGGAGTGAAGCAGAGTGGATTGATGTTGGAACAGAGAGCAATTCAGAAGAAAGCGGAGGAGAGTTTTGAGAAGTGCTGTGGCGGGCTAAGAAGACCAAGACCCTAGGTAAAGGGACACCTGGCTTGTGCAGAGGGAAGGCAGGAAGCCCCACAAGCTGAAGGGCAGGAGAGGGAAGTAGCCCAGGGGAAGGAATCACTAATACAAGTGGTTTCCCTGCTATCCTAGGGCCCCTGGGCTGGGCCCCGGAGTAGAGGGCAGGCCCGGGTCCCTCCCTCTCCACTCCCCTTCCCTGGGATACTAGTGGGATAGCTGATACCCCAGTTCAGGGGCAAGAAATGGCACCCTGAAACCCCCCCACAAGAAGAGAAAGCATGGGACCCATCATAGTAGTGCCGGAAATTTGCCACACTCCCCAGTGTGTCCCTCCAGGTGGTAACCTTCCCAATCACTCAGGTACCATAATTTTCCCTGCTTGATCTTTAGAGTTGAGGACTTTGTGGACAAATATTCCTCCTAATCCTGCACTTGTACCAGTGGGGCTGTTGACTGGGCTTTCTAGGGAAATGTGTTCTCAGTGTGTGGTTTTAGAAGTGAGATGTGGAATACAAGTTGCACCCTAAAGGATCCAGGCAGCTGGAGCTAAGGTGACCAGATTGATTTGTCACTGAATCTAATACTGGTCAAGGAACTGGTAGTCTAGTTTCCAGGATGGTCTGTCCATGCAGAGATGTTCTGTTGAATGCCGTATCGTTTGTCCTAAAGAGTATGTGGGGTCCTGTTGTCTATGCTTGTCTGAATGCCTTTTGTAGTCTTCCTCCACCTTTTCAACATGTCCCTTCACCTCCTCTTGGATGTGTTGTACTAGGTCTGAGGCAGGTAGGTTGAGGGAGGATGTGGGTAGTTGTGGATGAAATCAGGGGTGGTACCCATAGTTGATGATGAAGGAGTTGTGGCCTGTGGATATGTGGTCCACATAATTGTACGAGAACTCTGCATCAGTGAAGACCAGCCATCCTGGTGATGGCAAATGTAGCATCGTAAGAATTGTTCAAGGGTGTGGTTGGCTGTTTGACTGAGGATGGTAGGCAGAGAACAGGTGTGTGTGGACTCCTAATAAACATAGGGCCTTGTGTCAGAAGCAGACAGTAAACTGTGGCTCCTAGTTGTGGGGGACATGATCCAGGAGGCCATATTTATCCAGACCCAGGCAGTTTCCTTTGCAGAGGGTAAACTTGTGCAGAGACTGAAGTGAACTATCTTAGAAAAGTGATCTACTGCTGTACAAGAGGCATCGGCTTCCACAATAAAAGCTTGCATCATGTCAGGGTGGGCCGGTACTGAAACAGTGGTGAAGGTAAACTTCAACAGATCAAATGCATGCTGGGCCTCAGGCGACCAATGGAACGTGGTGTTTTTCCAGAGCAAGGCAGTGAAGGGCTTGGCTTGTTTCAAAACATTTGAAATGAATCTCCTGTAGCAGTTCGTGAAGCCTAAAAAACTTTGTAGGTCACACAGATGGAAGAAGACTGCCCAGTCGCAGACAGTCTGGCCCTTGCGCAGATCTAGCTTGATTTCTTCTAGGGACAGGATGAAATGCAGGAACTCAGTTGAGGTCTGATCAAATGTGCACTTCTCTAGTTTAGCATAGAGACTGTGTTGTCATCATCTCTGCATAACTATGCAGACATGGTGTGTTGGTCCACATCATCTGAGAAGATCAGAATATCATCGAGGTAAACCACCATGAACTGTGTCCATATTGTTACTGAAGGGCTGGAATATCATTGGCGCATTAGTCAGTTCAAATGGCATAAATACATATTCAAAGTGGCAATAGTGGGTCCAAAAGGCAGCCTTCCATTCATCCCCCTCTCAGGTACGGATGGGACTGTAAGATCCCCAGATATCCAATTTCATGAATATACGGGCGGCCCCAATGTGGTCCAAAAACTTGGGAATTAGCGTAGCAGGTAACGGTTCCAGATGGTCTGATTTAGAGCTTGGTAATTGAAACAGAGGTGGAGGCTGCTATCCTTTTTTACAAAAAAGGACTAGGATGCCGGTTGGTGAAGTCAACTTGGGGATGAATCCCCAGGCCTGGTTCTCTTGGAGATATTCTCACAATGCTGCCAGGTCAGGATCCCACATTGCACATATCCACCCAAACGGTATCTTCACCCCTGGGTAAAGTTCAATGGGGCAGTTGTAGTCCTCATGTGGTGGGGGGAGCTTTTCTGCATTCTTATTTTCAAAGACATCAGTGTGGTCACAGTACTTGAGGTTAAGTTCAATAGTTCCCTCAGTCAGTGGTTCAATGTGGGCACTACACCTGCTTGAGACTTCTTTGGCCTGGGTGCAATGTTTGCTGATCCCTGGCCCTGCTGTTGGTGAAATTCTGATTTCTGATGGGAAGGTGACCACCTGTCCTCGCCAGTGAACAAGGGGTTCATGAAGGGTCAGCGAGGCGATGCAAGGATCAGGGGAAAATGCGGGGAACGGATCATGCCGAATTGTATTATTTCTCTGTGTCCTTGAATAATGACCTCCATGAGGACAGTCTCCTCCACAACCGGACCTCAAGACAGTGGGGCGCCATCAATAGTTTCGATCATGGCAGGCATGGCCTTGAATAGCAGGGGAAATCTGTAGGGCCCGAGCTGTAACTGCATCCATGAAATTGTCTACTGCTCCCAAATCAATGAAAGGGGTAAATAACACTTCCTTATTCACTTTCTCCACACCATTCATGATTGTATAGATCTCTATCATATCCCCCTTTAGTCATCTCTTTTCTAAGATGAACAGTCCCAGTCTTTTTAATCTCTCCTCATATGGAAGCTGTTCCATACCTCTAATCATTTTTGTTGCCCTTCTCTGTACTTTTTCCAGTTCTAATATGTCCCTTTTGAGATGGGGCAACCAAAACAACACTCAGTATTCAAGATGTGGGCACACCTTGGATTTATATAGTGGCATTATGATATTTTTGTCTTATTATCTATCCCCTTCCTAATGGGTCCTAACATTCTGTTAGTTTTTTTGACTGCCTCTGCACATTGAGCAGATGTTCTGAGCGGACTAGCCACGATGACGCCAAGATCTCTTTCTTGAGTGGTAACCGCTAGTTTAGACCCCTTTGTTTTGTATGTGTAGTTGGGATTATGTATTCCAATGTGCATTACTTTGCACTTATCAGCATTGAATTTCATCTGCCATTTCATTGTCCAATCACCCAGCTTTGTGAGATCCATTTAGAACTCTTAGTCGCTTTGGACTATCTTGAGTAACTGTATCATCTGCAAATTTGGCCACCTCATTATTTACCCCCTTTTCCAGATCTTTTATGACTATGCTGAACAGCACTGGTCCCAGTACAAAACCTTGGGGGACCCCCGCTATTTACCTCTTTCCATTGTGAAAACTGACCATTTATTACTACCATTGGTTTCCTATCTTTTAACCAGTTACTGATCCATGATAGGACCTTCCCACTTATCCCATGACTCCTTAGTTTGTTTAAGAGTCTTGTCAAAGGGATCCTGTCAACGGCTTTCTGAAAATCTAAGTACACTGTATCCACTGGATCTCCAGTGATCCAGTCAATACAGTGTACTTGGTCTTTCAGAATAGATCAGTGAGGGATGATTTCCCTTTACAAAACAGATTGGTAGTTGATATAAAGTACATGAACTTTCAAAATAGAAAGCGAGGAATGATTTCCCTTTACAAAACCGTGTTGACTCTTCCTCAACATAGTGTGTCATCCATGTGTCTGATAATTTTGTTCTTTACTATAGTTTCAACCAGTTGCCTGGTACTGAAGTTAGACTTAATAGCGTGTAATTGCCAGGTCCACCTCTGGAGCCTTTGTTAAAAATCAGCATTACATTAGCTCAGGGCCGGCGCTACCACTAGGCCACCCTAGGCGGTCGCCTAGGGCGCCAGGATTCAGGGGGTGGCATTTTGCTGTTTCTTGCCTTCTTCAGCCCCCGGGGTCCTCGGAGGCATTTTGGTAGCAGCTTCTTCGGCCGCTGGGGACCTCGGCGGCATTTCGGCGGCAAAGAAGCTGGCGCTGCTACTGCATTAGCTGCCCTCCAGATATCTGGAACAGAGGCTGATTTAAATGGTAGGTTACATGAGAGAGTTAGCAGTTCTGTAGTTTCATATTTGAGTTCCTTCAGAACTCTTGGGTGAATACCATCTGGTCCCGGTGACTTTTACTGTTTAATTTATCAACTAAGCTACTTACCTACGTCCCTTAGCATGCTCTCTCCTCATTTTTAAACCTACGCTTCTGGGGTTTAGGTGTGGCCAGCAGGGGGATTATGACACAACCACATGTGTAGGCACGTGAACAGTCACTAGCGTAGCTGTACCTAGCACGGGTTGTTTTGGTGATCATACTTTCCTAACATGATTAGAGTAGTTGCTCTCAGTGGTATGCCAAGAGCAGCTGGAGCGCATTTGAAGTGTCAGCACTCTTCTGCTGCCACTAAGCCAGCACAGCAGGTGTATCCTACACGGATGGGCCTGAAACATTCCGCAGAACAGCAGGTGCCTCCTACACGGACATAACGGAAACATTCAGTAGCAAACAAGCAATTAAGGGACATAGAAAAAAACAGAGATGTGATAAACTAGGTGAAATAATTCATGGCGGTCAACAAACTTCATTTCTACTGCATGCCTCTTCTTTTTGACTAGCCTGCCTGCTACTATTGTACTGCTAGCAAACTCACTAGTATTCTGCAGGCCGGATTAACTTTTTGTGGGTCCAGCGGCAAACATATTTGTGGGCCCCCTTGGGGAATGAAGAGGCCAGGGGAAAGAGCACAGCGGGCAGGGTGGATTTGATTTAAATCATGATTTAAATCACTAGCCAGGAAGACTCGATTTAATCATGGTTTTCTACATAAAAGTGCATTCTTGGTGGTTGTTATAACCTTAATACATATTCTTCACGACTCAAAGATATATGTAGGTTTCATTTTTAGAAGGTAAACACTATACATTTTTAAACAGTGATTTATTTTGAAAACTTTTCAGATGAGTTTTACAGCTATATCAGAAAATGAATGATTGTTTGGTTATTTCATTTACCAAAGATAATTGAAGCAGACATTTATGAAGTCATTGGGAGGTCAGCTATCTCCAATTCAACAGGTTAATCATTAATATTTGGAGGATTTTCTTGCCAAGCTGTATTAGGAGGAGAACATCACCAGACAGACATTTAAATTGTTTTATTTAACTAAAACAACAACGTTAAGTATTCTGGATTTTATTCTTCAACAGCAAACATAATATTTTAACAAAAAAGCATATGTCCCTCGCTTCTCACATTTATCCCCAGACTTCTTTTCTTTGTCCAGATCTATTCCGCCCCCAACAATCTTATATTCATTGACCTTTTTGAAACTTTTCACTTTTAAAGAGAGGTAAGGGGTTGACTCTGTGTACTCAAATTTGCAGAGGGACAATTGAGTTGAGGTCTGTTATTTCTCACCTCTATATATTATTTATTTATTTATTTAAAACATTTTTGCTGTTAACAAGCATGTTACCTCTGGAGACACAAATCCACAGTTTGAGAACTGCAAAACTAAGCATCTCTGATGGTATCTTCTAGACTGAGCACTGAGTCCCATTGGGTAGATAGAAAGATTAACCTAAATAAGCTGTACAGAAGCCTGTGGAACCCCTTAAGATTGGGTCCCTAAGCCATGAACTGTTAGAACTCATTTACAAAACTTTTCTTAAACATTACATAAATGTATTGTCTCATACTATAGAATTATAATTTATAATCCCTATTCCATGATGAGATAGTTTTAATTAAAATACTATATCTTTAGATAATTTTTTCCCTCCAAAATCCAATTTAAATTAAAAAAAAAGAAGATTTTTTGATTATTTTTTTAAGTCATTGATTTTTATCCACCCTGACAGCTGGGCATGGTGTGGGGGAAGGATTGGTCCCCAGCTGGAGGGAGGCAGGGGCCAGGGGCAAGATGAGCACAGTGAGGCATCGGGGGAGGATTAGTCCCTGCTGACTTGAGCAAGGCAGGGGCTGGGGGCAAAAACACAGCAGGGCAGGAGCTAAGGATGGTCCCTGGAGCAAGGGAGGGGCCGGGGGTAAACTGCAAGCGCAGCAGGGCTGGGGACGGGGTAAACAGGATCCCCACCCCACCCCTGCCCACATAGAGTGGGTACCTACCTTCTCCCTGGTTCTATCCCATTCTCTCCATCTCTCTCTGCACCAAGATGAGGGTGGGGTGCACTGAGCACAGGGCTGGGGGTCCAGGAGCAGGCTGGGAGTTGGGGTGCAGGGTCTGGCCAGGAGCTAGAATGAGGGAGGGGGCTCAGGTTGGGGCAGGAGGTTGGGGTGTGGAGCGCTTACCTGGGGCAGCTCCCATTTGTGCGAGGGGTTGTAACGATGCTGGTTCTGGCGGGACCCATCTGAGAGTGCCAATTCAGGACAAATTGCTTAAAGCAGGGCAGTTACAGCCCAAGGCTGGGGGCTTTCCACCTCTAAGGCAAACCAAACCAGCCAAACAGAGAAGACTTTGGTTTTACCCCACTGGCTAGTCACACAAGCAATTCCCTTACACACTCCAGTTTCCCAGTATCACCACCAGTGCCACTCGTTATGGGGATGAATGGTTATGAAAACCAATGCCACAGTAAAAGAAAAAAGGTTCTCCCAATCCCAAAGGACCAAGCCCCAGACTCAGATCAATATACAAATCAGATGTTACCCACAAATCACACTGTTTCCAATCCTTTAGAATCTAAAGGTTTATTCATAAAAGGAAAAAGGTATAGGTGAAAGCTAGAATTGGTTAAATGGAATCAACTACATACAGTAATGGCAAAGTTCTTAGTTCAGGCTTGTAGCGGCGATGGAATAAACTGCAGGTTCAAATCAAGTCTCTGGAGTACATCCACAGCTGAGATGGGTCATTCAGTCCTTTGTGTAGAGCTTCCGTTTGTAGCAAAGTCCCTCCAGAAGTATGAAGCAGGACTGAAGACAAGATGGAGGAGCTGCAGCAGCTTTTTATAGTCTCTTGCCATGTGGTCTCTGATTTCTTTGCCCCAAAGACAAGCTGTCCATCACATGGCATGGAAAAACCTCAGAGTTCTGTCCATAGGCATGTCCCTGCATATCTTGCTGAGTCACAAGGTGTATCTGCCTTCTTTCAATGGGTCAATTGTATAGCTGATGGTCCTTAATGGGCCATCAAACAGGCTAGGCAGAGCTGACACCAACTTGTCTGGGGTGTCACCCAGAAGCATAGCACAAGTTTGAACTACAGACAGTATAGCGTCAATACTTATAACTTTAAATACAAAAATGATACATGCATACAGATAGCATAAGCATAACCAGCAAACCATAACCTTGTCTTAAACACCTTATTTGACCCCCTTTATACAAGATTTGGTGCCACTACAGGATTTTGGTTGCAACAATGATCTATGTCAATAACGTCACACCCCCAACGCAAAATTGATGCAGGAAGGGATGACACAAACATCACTGACTGCATCCCAAGAGCTCCCCATCTTTGGATCTGCCTTTGTACAGCTAGTATTGGATTAGAAGCCATACCAGTGTGTAACAGAAATGGTTTATCAAAGTCACGTTCAATAACATGACTGAATCTCTTTACAAACTCACAGTAAAACTTGATTAGAACAATAATGGATTGGATCCGCTCTTGCAGCATGGCTCCTGTATGTCTCATGTGATCTTGCCAAGAGCTAAAGAATATAGCTACTTTATGCATACAAGCTCTGGCAAATGTTTGGAACCCAATTAACATCAAGTCAATGTAGATATTAATGTTGTCCATAGTGCAGGAATTTTGGCATTTAGCTGTGAAAGGAATATGGTAGTGTGCCTCAGTTTCCCTTTTCATACAGCACATCAGGTCTGGAATGTTTTTTCTCCTGTGAAAAGTTCCAATACTGTTTTCAGGCATTAACTGTGCAACATCAGTATAACAAGGCCTTTTAACATAAAGTGTGTTCTCATGTATTCCTTTTAACATGTTCAAGGGATTTTTCAAAAGATTATGCACATTGTACATTCTTTCAGTTCTTGGTAATAGCAACACATTAGTTTCAAAAATTACCATTAGCAACAACAACAAATTCATTACAAGTGTCCATTTATAATCATGTTTGTCATGCCACACCTTTGGCTCAATACCATTGGGGTTTTGGCACTTTAGGGTTAGCCTGTGGCTGTGGCTT
Organism: Macrochelys suwanniensis; assembly: GCA_033296515.1. Lineage (NCBI taxonomy): Eukaryota > Metazoa > Chordata > Testudines > Chelydridae > Macrochelys > Macrochelys suwanniensis. The sequence continues at coordinate 336,923,100 of CM065775.1, forward strand.
CCCTTTGCAAAATTAAGGTCTCTGATTTCTCTTGCTGAACAGAATTTACTCACTGATTGGGGTAACAGCTATTAGCAAGTCTCTCTTCTCCCTGACCACCAGGTAATTTGCATTACCACAGACAAGAGCCAGTTCACCAGTTTTCAGATCCTTAACTGCTACTCATTTCAAGGCTGGAATCTGTCTTAAAGAGATACCATCCATTTTCACTAACAAGCTAGACTCAAAGTTTTGTTGTCCTTCCCTTACCAACCTCTGCTAAGCTTCCACATGGAATTAGATGTTAAGTTTACTGAGAGACTACAAGTCATATCCAAAGTGTCTAGAGATGAGAGCGTACCTGCCATCCCCTGCATTCTTGAGAGATTAACTACACAGCTGTTCTGCTCTGCAGACTCAGCTACCCAGTCTTCCCACTGAACCTGAGACACAGACTGTTCACTTACAGAATCAGCATGGGGACATTTTTCTCTCAACAACCTTGTCTTCCCAACAAGCTGCCCAAACACAGACACTTGGTTATAGGACTGTTCAACATTTTGAACAGCTTTCACTTCATCTGAGACCTTCTCAAAGCTACAGGACTTTGGTTGCAACAATGATCTATACAGTCCCAGTTCATGTCAATAACATAACAGGGGTGCAGGTGAGTACGTGGTGGGGGAGGGTGCAGGAGCTCCCGTTTGGTGCTCAGGGTGGGGGTGGGGATGTGGGCGGGGAGTGCAGGAGTCAGGGCTGGGGGTATGTGAGGGGGTGCAGGAGTCAGGGCAGGGGGTTGGGGGTGTGTGAAGGGGGTACAGGAGTCAGAGCAGGGGTGGTGTGAGGGGGTGCAGGAATCAGGGCAGGGGGCTGGGGATGTGGGCTGGGGTCATGGGCATGCTCCCTACCCTGAGCGGTTCACAGCAGGTTGGCTGGAGGGGGTATGACCTGATTTCACCCTCTTCCCCAAGGCCCCGCCCCCGCCTCTTCTCCGCCTCCTCCCCTCCCTCACGCCAGCAAGGAGAGGGGGAGGGGCGGGAACGCAGCTCGCTGGGGGAAGAGGCAGGGGAGGGGAGAACTTGGCCCCCGCAGGAGAGATCGTGGGGCAGAGAAGAGCGGCCGGGCCGGGGCCCCTTCGGAGCGTGGGCCCGGCACCATGGTAAATCCGGTACCGCGGTTCTGCTATGTATACCAGTATTAGATAGTATATTTAGTATACCCAGTAGCTAAATAACCACTAAAATGGGTGTTCAGTCTAAAAAGCAGTGTGGGTGTGTTCCCAGTGAGATTTAAATGATCCAGTGTTATTACAAAGTGCTCTGAGTCATAACTTCGAATGTTAGACCCCATTATGACCTAGGCTGATTTGATACAACATAACAGTCTGTGTCACCTCATTGCTACATGCCAGGAATGCAAAGCAATATGTGAATGCACTGAGCCACATCAAGAAATAAAATAAAATAAAATAAAATAAAACCCTTCTCTAGGCTGATGCATTCTTCTATTTCTAGCTGCTGCTGAAGGATAATTCATTTAAGCAGAATTAGGTGGACATTTCCAGAACTGATGCTCAGCTGCTAAATATCATGTCATGGTACTAGCATTTGTTTTCAAAACTCAGGCTACAGACACATCGTGAAATCACTTTTGAGAGGAAAAGACAAATGGAGAGTTCCATAGCTGGAGCTACACATTGTATCCAGAAGCTGAGGTTTGCACTGAATGCACCATGATGTGCTAACTACAAAGAGATTTGTCTGTGGCCCCTGTTTCTCCAGTTTACAATGTGAACGCATCTCTGACTTACAGTATGAAATATATTTCATTTGCAAGTCTCTTGTCACAGGGAAGACATGAAAGACTGGGGGAAACACTTTTGTTTCATACCAAGCTGTTGGGTTTCATTTTATACTGATTTAAGGGCCTTGTTTCTGGAAGTGCATAGAATGGGGAGTAAGGCTGCTGCACACCAGCATAGTGTGAGTGAAACTGTGCAGGGGCACAAGTTAAGTGCTAGGCTTGGTTCTGTATGCTAAGCTGTAGAAAGGCCTTGTCTACTCTGGGATTTCAGCCAGTGGTGTTGTTGAAGCAGTAGTGTTTATAGCAATTAATACATTGCAGTTAGGAAATGCAGACAATTGAAAAAGGAAGCTAAAGGTATCAAATAAATAAATATAAATAACTTTTTTTTAAATTGATCACCAGTACGATTAAGAACAATAAAATGGAATTCTTTAAATATAGCAAGAACAAACAAAATCTTTACAATGTTATAGACTTTACACTAGATAAGGATAGTAAAATTGTCATTCATGATTCAGAAAAATCAGAAGTATTTAATAAATATTTCTGGTCTAAATTTGGAAAGAAGCAGGAGATATGTTCATATTTTATACTGATAAAGCAATACTTTCTATTCCAACAGTGCTGTAACTATGTAAGATGTTAAATAGCGACTATTTAAGTTAACTATTTTTAAGTCGGCAGGACTGGATAACTTGCATCCAAAAGTATTAAAAGAATTGGTCAAGAAGCAATGTGAACCATTAAGGTTGATTTTTAACAAATCTTGGAACACTGGAGAAATTCCAGAAGATTGGAAAAAAAGTTAAAGTTGCAGCAAGATTTTAAAAGGGTAAAGGGCATGACCACAGTTAACCTGTGGAACTCATCGCCAGGTGATGTTGTGAAGGCCAAAACTATAACTGGGTTCAAAAAAGAATAAGAACTTCATGGAGGATAGGTTCATCAGTGGTTATTAGCCAAGATGGTCAGGGATGCAACCACATGCTCTGGGTGTCCCTAAGCTTCCGACTGCCAGATGCTGGGACTGGCCAACAGGAGATGAATCACTCAGTAATCGCCCGGTTCTATTCATTCCCTCTGAAACATCTGGCACCAGCCACTGTCAGAAGACAGGATACTGGGCCAGACGGACAATTGGTCTGATGCAGTATGGCCATTCTAATGTTCTTAATAATTGCTGTTTCCTCTTCTGCCAGTGTGGAGGTTCCTGGCAGCAATGGAACTGATATGTTCTGCTTTATGGGTAAGAGAATTCTTAGGGGCCCTAAGAATGTAGGTACAACTGGCTCCCTGCAGAGCCCAGTGATGGCTGCCTGTGAGCCGGCCCTCATTGTGCTTTGCGGGAATAGGGAACAGCTGCAGATCTTCTGGCTGTTTCCCCCACATTCCAGAGGGGGGCACCACATCTGGGGCTAGCAGTGGCTCTATAGCCATGCAATGGCCTAGCTTGAAAGATCAGCCCAGCAAGCCCCTCTATATACTCAGGTTGGGCAGCGGGGACAGCATTGGTCCCACACCCTGTCCAGAAAGCTAGCAATCTGGCATAAATGTAAAGCAAAAGTCTTGCTGCACGTTGGCTTCCAGCTGGAAGGATTACTGCTGGCACATGCTGCATTTAGCAGCTAGTGTGGCTGGAATGGAGAAACAAAGGGAAAGTCTGCCACCCACAAAATGGCATTGTACAGATTGCGATTAGGCACCAACAGACAGCAGCAACCAGTGGTGTGAGCATCCCATGCTGCTGGTGCTGCCGCTATCACTGCAAAGGGCTAAATTGCTCTGATTTAACTGAAGTTCACCAGTATATCTGACTAAGAAATACATGATTATAACTGCTCCTTTGTGTGTCTTTCCATGCTCATTTGAAAGAGGTATGGCACCTCATAAACCACAGCAACATCCCGTAAGCCCAGAGGGTTTAATGAAGAATTAAGGCGATTGTAACAGCGTAGCTGAAATAATAGGAAGGAAATTGAATTATTCCTCTCATATGAAATGCATATATTCTTGAACATTTCTGCCCAAATTACTTTGCTAACCCATGGTGTGAAATACAGCCTGTTTTCACATGGGTGCATTAAACAAAGATGCGGGCTACAGTACAACAGCTTTGAAGGCAATGGCAAGGCATCAGGATGAAAAAGCACCCCCGACGTATGGTTATATCAGTTCTAAATTGTCTCACAGCTGTTCCTAGCTCCATTAGATGGAAGACTGAGTAATTTATAGAAGTCATTTTTAACAATTTGATTGTTGGTATCTATCTGCTGAATTGATTGGTTGGGGAGACAGATCTTTATTTTTATAATAGCAATAACATCCTTTGCAGATTGCTGCTCAATTTATCCCTGATGCAAACAGTGCTAGCCAGCATCCATCAATTTATATTGGGAAAATATGCTGTTATTTCTTAATTATCAGTCTAATTGTGCAAAGAGCAGAGCATGAGATGAGCTGGGCTGGACAACAAACTACAGCAACTAGGACTCTGTCTCTTTCCCTGTTGATACACATGCTGCGCTCATTGAGACAAATGGGACTTGCATATGTATGCAAAGGAGAAGTTTGCTTGAAGTTTGCTATTCACCACAGCTTAACCTTATGTGTAATAAAGGGACCAATCTTTCCTCCACTGAAGTCGATGGGAATATGATCAGTTCATGCCAACCATCAAATTGTTACAGATGAGAAATTACTTCCATAAATTATGCAATATTAAGTATAATGGTGTTGGGAAAAGTCGTCATGAACAATGACTTGTCTCCCAAACCAGACAGGCTCTTCTGACAGGAACATAGGAGTTGCCATATTGGGTCAGATCAGCGGACCATCTTGTTCAGTATCCTGTTTGACAGTGGCCAGTACCAGCCGCTTCTGAGACAGAAACCCGGCAGTGAGCAGTTATGGGATAAGCTGTCCTCCAGGATAAGTTTGCTCCAGGATAAGCTTACCCCCAAGAATCAGATGTTGTTTCAGGCCCAAGAGCATTTTAAGCTCATTTTAAAAAAAAATTATTATACCTGTGGATATTTTCATTTTCCATATCAGTGTCCGATCCTGCAAAGGTCTTGGCCCCAATGATATCTTCTGGCAATGAGTTCCACCAGCTAGCTGTGCATTGTGTGAAAAAGAACATTCTTTTATCAGCTGTGAATTTGCCACCTTCCAGTTTCATTGAATATCCCTTGTTGCCATATTATGAGAGGATGAACAGGAGATTCCAGTCTGCCTTCTCTATAACTATTTGTTATTCATTATATTTTTATTGAGTTCTCTCTTCCCATCAAGTATGAAGAACCCTTTTCTTCCTCCCAGTCTCAATCCCGAAGGGACTGTGGTACAAGATGTAGTTGCTGGGTTCCCAGTGCACTGTGGTACAAGATGTAGGTAGTAGAGTAATGGCCACACTGGACATGTGTTATATGCCCGCTCAGGAGCCAGAAACCCTTAATAGTTACCAGTTGGAAGCCAGGTAAACCTTGAGGACTTGATTCATCCAACTATGAATGTCCTCCAGACCGAGGCTTTAGAGCTTCATGTAGTTATGACGTTTCTGAGCTTCAGGTTTCAAGTTTTGTGTTTGACCTTTTCCCTTCGCTACGATTTCCTCAGATCCCAGGGAAGAAAGACACGGACAACAGCAGAGCGAGACAAGTCACAGTGTGGTTCGTTAAGTGACATAGAGCAATAAAACAACAGAAATCGTAGCATTCTAGAATTTCTTTCCCCCCAGCCTTATTCAAACATATAGACAATCTCCGTCAAGCTGAGTGAGTAAAGTGATAATGTGCTGCCATCACTCCTTCCATTGTCTATTCATACCCATCTGCCTGGGCGGGTAGGCGTGTCTGTTACCAAAGTAAAAACTTTCTGTCAGGTGAAGTTACAAATGGCAGTTTAGGAGGGATGGCTATAAAGTTCCAGAGATCGTATGTCTAGCTGTGCTTCATCAAACATCATTACGAGCATCCAGTGCCAGAGTTTCTGCTGGTGCAAATTAACTTCCATGGAGCTACACCAGTGCCTTGATAATCCTTCCCTGTCCAGCAGTCTGGTTTGCAAGCCCATGACTTCCTTGGGCTGGTCCACACTAACCCCCCAGTTCGAACTAAGATACGCAACTTCAGCTACGTGAATAACGTAGCTGAAGTCGAAGTATCTTAGTTCGAACTACAAGGTACTTACTGCGGGTCCACACGCGGCAGGCAGGCTCCCCCGTCGACTCCGCGTACTCCTCTCACGGAGCAGGAGTACCGGTGTTGATGGCGAGCACTTCCGGGATCGATTTATCGCGTCTAGACAAGACACAATAAATCAATCCCGGAAGATCGATTGCTTGCCGCCGAACCCGGAGGTAAGTATAGACGTACCCTTAGTAACTGGCTTCTTCCTGACATCTTCCATGGCTTAGGAGGAGCTTTGACTCCCTCGGGGAGTTGCAAAGTTCAGGACTTTGCTGACTGCAAAGACAAGTTCCCACATTTGGACAATCTGAACAGTCCCAACTCTTTGGAATTCTTCATAGTTAAATTCCAACAGCCAAATCCTGGAGTTAGTATTCAGTTTTTGCTGACTTCAATGGGAATTTTGCTTGAGTAATGACTAAATAAGAACTGGGTAAAGGCTTTGGGATTTAGCAACTAGTTTGGATGTGAAATGAGGGAGGTCCCTTGTTATCAGCGAGTATATAATGAGGGAGAGATTTTCAAAGGTACAAAGGGCTATTAGGCACCCAATCCCCTCTGAACTTCAGTAGGAACTGAGTACCTCTCTCCCATTTATGCCCTTGAAAAAATCTCTCCCGCGTGCCTAACTCTGAAGCAAGAGAGTGGCATCATTAAAACAATGGCAAATCTTAATACTAAGCATTCTCTTAAATCTGAACTCCAAATGTAGTGTAAATGCAAGCTTGTTTAATTCTGTTCTATAGTGGTACTTATCTTGACCTCACCACTGCAGTAGCTGAGTGCCTTCCAATTGTGCATTAATTGATGTGAATTACATCTGGCACATGTGGTTTGTTCTCTCTCATCCTCTTCTCAATGGTTAATTGTGTGCACAGTAGAGTGTTTTGGTTTTGGAGGGTTTTATTAGGTGGATTGTTGTTGTTTTTTTGAGGGGGTTTGTGATGAGGTGTACTCTCCACACCGGCCCAGCAGGAGCTGAATTAGGCCAAGTGGGCCCAATCAGCCAGCTAAGCTGCAAATAGGGGAGATTTTGACTGTGTGGAGGGAGCTAATTGGAAGGCAGCTCACCTGTGAGGGAACAGGCAGGGCTTCTATAGAGCCAGGACTTTGGAAATGGTGTAGGGAAGCAGCTGGGAGGAAGCCTGCAGTCGCTAGAAGAAGTACAGTAGGAAGGGGTCCAGGGGTGAGAGCAGTAAGGTTGGTGTAGATGCCGATCCTAACTGGGAACTAATTACAGGGCCCTGGACTGGAAACCAGAGTAGCTGGTGGGCCTGGGTTCCCCTACCAGCCATGCAGAGTGGTCTGGCTAAGGACAGCGGATACGAGGACTGCAGGAGTTGCTGCTGGCGTGACATAGTCAGGGCACCAGGCGTGAGGACTGCCTGATGCTGCTTGAGGAGAAAGACCTCGAAAAGCCACACCAGAAGGGGAAACCACTGGGTGACCTGGCCAGAGGGCTGAGTCCCGAAGAGGAAGCAGCAGCTCCTGGAGTGAGAGACGGGCTGCAGACAGAGAGAGAGATGGAGTGGCACCTCACGAAGGGATGTCAACCTGGCAGAGTTAATCCCCAGAACTGGGAGGAGGAGGCGGTGAGTAGAGCATTCCGTCACAGGGGTTGCTTTCCTTTATTTGTATGTACATGCTATGTACATATGTAAAAAATCAAACTTTTCTTCCAAATCACCAAGATGTCAATATGCCCAAGCAGATTTGCTACTTTCCTTCTGAGTGATAACATTATCTGCCTGAATATGTATATGGTGTTAGCTCCGTTGGGATTTATCAATACAACTCAGAAACAGCCTCCATTCAAATCCACAGCTTGTAAGTGACTCTCAAACCTGATTTATTAAAAACACATTTGTTTTCAAGAACACCAGATTTCTGATTAATTTCCAGCACCATGGGTTATTTAATGCTGTAGGTTTCATTGTCATTTTTGATTTTCCACAGAGTGCCTGATTGATAGAAGCTATCGTGAGCCTGTTTTTTGAGTGCATTGTTCTGTCACATAACAATAAAAATCTTATTGATGAAATGGCAGTGTGTCTTTTATATAAAGTAAAGGCATCATATCAACTCTGGGGACCATGGGCCAAACAAATATACAAATGAAGGGAGGATTATTAAATTATGCCAGGAAAGCTTAACATTGCAAAGGAGATACCATTGCCAGTGTAACAGCTACATTTAGTTGGTGTAATGTAACCCAGCGATTCATGACTCTGATATTAATCAATGTTAGATGCTCATTTTATTTTTTTATGCTACTGCTGAATGTTACAAAATTGAGTGTCTTGTACAGAGGGCATAAATCAATTGTAAATTAAATTAGCCTTTCGTTGGATTTTTTTTTTCTCTTCTACTGATAGCTATTCCCTGACGTGGACTTACAAAGCCCAGGCGGTAGAGGTGGGAAGGAACTTGCTACTCTAAGGGTATGTCTACACAGGTTTCGGGGGTCGATTTACCACGTCTAGTCTAGACGTGCTAAATCGATCCCCGAGCGCTCTCCTGTCGATTCCGGTACTCCGCCGTCACGAGAGGCGGTGGCGGAGTTGACGGGGGAACGGCAGCAGTCGACTCAGCGCCATGAAGACGCCATGGTAAGTTGACCTAAATATGTCGACTTCAGCTACGCTATTCCCGTAGTTGAAGTTGCGTATCTTACATCGATTTCCCGCCCCCCCAGTGTAGACCAGGGCTAAGCCTTTTGGTTCATCTCCCTGCCAGTGCAAGATTGTAGCTCATACAGCACAATCACCTGTGCACATTTGAGAGCAAAGCACTCTGCCCCTTGCTGTTCCCGCTGCACTGAGAAATTGTGAGTGAGGGGAGTGAAAATTGCATTGTACGGTAGCAGTGAGATCTTCAAGCATGAAAAACAGAACTGACAGTGTCTCTGTGCTCCTGTCAAAGTAACCTCACAACTCTGTGGGCCGTGCCACTGATTTAACTCATCAAACTGCAGCTCTAAAGGTCAGACAAGTTTGAAGTGGAGCTATCGTCTGGAGGAAGAGGTCTCTCACATACACACACAGAGCACTGATGCTTTTAATAGTAGGGGAAGTAGCCTATGAATATAAATAGGCACCTTCACAAGTCCCTCAACTAAAGGCATTATGTGAGTTGCAAAAGTAAATATTCTTCTGCTCTCCTCCTGGCAGGGAAATATATAATACAGCCATTTTCAAAAATTTGGGATTGAATTTAGGGCTGGTAGAGGTTAAAGGATTGACAGTCCGAGAGCCCAAAGCTGTAGGCACAGAACAGGTACAGAACACACACATCTCCACCCCCATTATCGGTTTTCACACAGACCCAGAACGACCACTTCTAGGGCAAAATTCTGTTCTCACTGAGTACAATAGAGTTGCACCAATGTAAATTAGAGCAAAATATAGCCATCCATCTCTATTCAGATAGACGCTCCTTTCTGCTTCCCCTTTGTTTCTCCATAAAGGGGTCACCATTATAATTTGATTGCTAAACTTAAAGATGAGGGCCCTGATATCGAGGTCTGTTGTGATCCCTTTACATCAACCTAGTCTCTGCAGACCTTGCTGTCATTCTTACTTCAACCTAGCCTCTTCATACCTTGCCATCATACCCTTCAACAAGGCTATCAGGAAAACTGATCCCTCTTAAGACAGTCCCAAAGTCAGTGCCACAGAGCAGCTTATCCAGGAAGGGTTGTTGGAAGGAGTTAATGCTCAGATGTCTTCTGTGCTGCCGGGGCAGTGGCTTTGCCCTTAGTGCACTGAAATCACAAATCCAAGGTTATTCCCAAAGACAGCTCTTCCACTCCATGGAGCTGCCACCTTAGGAAATTTGACTTGACTGAGGAGCCAGTGGAGACAATTGCTAGATCGTCATCAGCTATCCCTCGATGCGGATGATGTCTGCCAGGGGGAAAAGTCATTGATGAGACTTAAGATGGCCGAGGCGTCCAATTTGTGCTTTACAGGTGTTTCTATCTATGTGACAGGTGGTTGCTTGGAGAGTGCACAACTGCCGGCGAGGATGCTGTACCCTTTCCTTCCTCCTCTGCCATTTCTCAGCCTCTCGAGCAAGGCAATTCTCTTCAAAACGGACCCAGGCTTGATGTATGCTGCAACGCCATTGCAGTCTATTCCCAGCCAGCTCTTCTCAATTCAGGGGGTCAATGCCTCCCTACTTAAGATATACTTTCAGGGTGTCCTGTCCCCTGCGGGTCCTCTTACCGTGACTTGCTTCGGAAGAGAAGTATTGGCTATTCCACACAATGGTCAGCCCAGCAAAGTTGATGTTTCATAATCTTTGCCTCAACGTTGCTGATGTTAGCCGTACAGAGAATGCTGCCCTTGATACGACAGTCTTCCCATCTGATACAGAGAATCTTCCTAAGGCAGCGCTGTTGGTACCACTCCAGATGCTTAAGATGGCTTAGGTATGTCACCCATGTCTTGCACCCATAAAGAAGAGTGGGGATGACTACTGCATTGTAGACCAGGATCTGAGTTTCCATCTGCAGATCTCTGTCAATAAAGACATGATGGAGCAACTTTCCGAATGGATCCTATGTTCAATCTCCACGTCAAGATTGGCTGTATGGGAGAGGCAGCTGCCAAGGTAAGGGAAATGCTCAACACTTTCCAGGGGTTCACCTTAGCAGCAACGTGTGGCTGGGGCAGGCTGGTGGAGCATCTTAGTCATCCCAATGTTGAGGGAAAGTCCCAGGCTGCAATAGGTGCCTGAGAAGAGATCTAGGGTGCATTGCAAGTCAGCCTCGGTGTGCGCAAGGATAGCACAGTCGTCAGCATACCGAAGGTCAGTAATAACAGTCCTAGTGACTTAAGATTTAGAATGAAGACGTCACAGATTGAAGAGCTGGCTGTCCATGTGATACTCAATCCCAATTCCAGAAGAAAGGCAATCATGAGTAAGAATCAAGATTACATCAGGATAGATAGAAAAAAGGGTTGGGGCAATAACACCACCCTGCTTACCACCAGTACGGATGGTGAACGGGTCTGTCTCCAACCCATTACCGAGGATGGTGGCAATCATTCCATCATGAAATAGCCTGAGAACATGAATGTACACCGGACCCTCGCTAAAACATGGGGTTTGGGATCCATGCGCAGTACCGCGTTAACGCGGGGACCGCTTTATAGTGGGGGGCCGCGTTACCATGGATTCCAATTAAAGTAGTTTAATTTGGCATCCATGTGTGGTACCGCGCTATTTCCGAATTAGTGCTATGTAGACGCGCGTTCTAGCGGGGGGGTCTCCTGTACTTCAATGAACAACCGAACCTACACAGCACCTTCCATAATGCTTCACGATTGATGGAATCAAAGGCCTTAGGTCAATAAAGGCCTTAGGCCATAAACAATGGCTGGTGGTGTTCTCCTCACATCTCTTGGATTTGTCGTGAAACAAAAATCATGTCAGTGGTCTGAAACCACACTGGGATTCTGGAAGGACTGCTTCAACAGGAGGGAGGAGATGGTTCAGAAGGGTGCGAGCAAGAATCTTCTCGTCAACGGAGAGAAGGGCAACAGCTCTGTAATTCCCACACATTGACTTGTCCCATTTCTTAAAAATGGTCATAATATTGGCATTCATTAGGTTGGGTGGAATTTAGATATAGAATCATAGAAATATAGGCCTGTAAGGGACCTTGATAGATCTTCTAGTCCAGTTTCCTGCACTGAGGCAGGACCAAGTATTATCTAGACGTGGGGTAGGCAACCTATGGCACGCGTGCTGAAGGCGGCACACAAGCTGATTTTCAGTGGCACTCATACTGCCCAGGTCCTGGCCACCGTTCTGGGGGACTCTGCATTTTATTTAATTTTAAATGAAGCTTCTTAAACATCTTAAAAACCTTATTTACTTTATATACAACAATAGTTTAGTTATATATTAAAGACTTATAGAAAGAGACCTTCTAAAAACGTTAAAATGTATTACTGGCACGCGAAACCTTAAATTAGAGTGAATAAATGAAGACTCGGCACACCACTTCTGAAAGGTTGCCGACCCCTGTCTAGACAATCCCTGACAGGTGTTTATCTAACCTGTTCTTAAAAATCTCTAGTGATGGTGATTCCACAACTTCCCTAGGTAATTTATTCCACTGATTAACTACCCTTACAGTTAGGAAGATTTTCCTAATGTTCAACCTAAACCTCCCTTGCTGAAATTTAAGCCCCTTACTTCTTGTCCTGTCCTCAGAGGTTAAGGAGAACAATTTATCAACCTCCTCCTTGTAACAACCTTTTATGTACTTGAAAACTGTTATCATGTGCCCTCTCAGTCTTCTCTTCGCCAGACTAAACAAATTCTTTCAATCTTTGCTTGTAGGTCATGTTTTCTAGACCTTTAATCATTTTTGTTGCTCTCCTCTGAAATTTCTCCAATATATCCAAATTTTTTCCAAAGTGTGGTGCTCAGAACTGGACACAATACTCTAGTTGAGGCCTTATTAGTGCTGAGTAGAGTGAAAGAATTACTTCTCATGTCTTGCTTACAACCCTCCTGCTAATGAATCCCAGAATGATGTTTGCTTTCTTTGCAACAGTATTACATTGTTGACTCATATTTAGTTAGTGAGCCCCTATGGCCCCTAGATCCTTTTCTGCAGTACTCCTTCCTAGGCAGTCATTTCCCAATTTGTATTTGTACAATTGATTGTTCCTTCTTAAGTTCCTTGCATTTGTCCTTTTTGAATTTCATACTATTTATTTCAGACCATTTCTCCAGTTTGTCAAGATCACTTTGAATTCTAATCCTGTCCTCCTAGGCACTTGCAACCCCTCCCAACTTGGTATCACCCGCAGACTTTATAAGTGTACTTTCTATGCCATTATCCAAATCATTTATGAAGATATTTAATAGAACCACCCCCAGGACAGATTCCTGTGGGACCCTGCTTGATATACCCTACCAGCTTGATTGTGAACCATTGATAACTACTCTCTGAGTACAGTTTTCCAGCCAATTGTACACCCACCTTATAGTAGGTTCATCTAGGCTATTTTTCTCTAGTTTGTTTGTGAGAAGATCATGTGAGTAAAGCCTGACTTAAGTCGAGATATATCACATCAGCTGTTTCCTCCTACCCACAAGGGCTGTTATCCTGTCAAAAAGGGATATTAGGTTAGTTTGACATGATTGGTTCCTGACAAACGCATGCTGATTGTTACTTATCACCTTATGGGTGATTTGTCCATGGGCTGGTCCACACTGAGGGGGGCGGGGGGAATCGATCTAAGATACGCAACTTCAGCTACGTGAATAACGTAGCTGAAGTCGAATATCTTAGATCCATATCAAAAGGTACTTACCCTGGTCCACACCGCAGCAGGCAGGCTCCCCCGTCGACAGCGCTTCCTCCGCTCACGGAGCTGGAGTTCCGGTGTCGACGGGGAGCGGCTCTGGGATCGATTTATCGTGTCTAGACGAGACGCGATAAATCGATCCCAGAACATCGATAGCTACCCGCCGAACAGGGCGGGTAGTATAGACGTAGCCCATGTGTGATGGGGCTGTTGATTCCTTGCTGAAACTTAGTGGATTTTTGGTGGGCCCTCTCCCAATACCAGGGGAAAGGGAAAGGACTGAAGAGGAGTCAGGATCCTAAGGCTGACAGTCCCCGGAGCCAATGGGGTTAAGCCAGCTCTTGGAGTCAGCCAGATTGACAGGGCAGGCTGGCCAATGAGGGCATCAAGAACTCATTGGGCCCATCCTCTGTGTGAGCCTGGCCTGCCAGGGGCAGAGTAGAGCAGATCCAAGCAGGGTGCAGCAGCTAGGGAGAGAGCAGTGCGCCAGAACAGCAGGCAGCCCAGAGCGGGAAGGCTGGAGCAGTGCAGATCAGCCATGCTGACAGGGAGCCAGGGTCAATTTTCAGGGGGAGCCACAGGGCAAGAGACGGGATAGCAGACGCCTGCCGTGCCACAAGTAACCCGGGAGCCGAGCACTGTGAGCAGCTGGGGAGAGCAAGGGGGAACCGTGGGCAGCAAGGGCACAGCAGAGGGAGACATCGCCAGACAAGAGGCCTTGAAGGCTAGACTCGTGGGGGGGCATCCAGCCCCAACAGGAAGGCTGATACTGGGGAGAAGGGTCCTGCCACCGAGAGCCTGAGGGCGTGTAGCTGCCACCAGAGCAGGTGTCTGACCCACTGTATCACTGCAGCGCAGCCAGGCTCTGGGAGGCCTGGGACGTGTGAGAAACATACAGTGACCTGAGAAGGAAAATCTGGGGGGGGGGGGCTGTTAATCAGCCCCCCCCCAAAAATGTCCTTGCGTCCCAGAGACGGCTGTTTATGGCGCCCCTGTTCCGATAGAGTGTCCTTCTTCATTTAACCTTTTCTCCCTTATTTTTTTTACAGCTGCTATTTTATAAATTGTATTTGGTTTAAACTCAGTGCAGTGGTCACTGGGCCCGAGAAGTGGCCGGTGTGGAGAGAGCAGGGCACCGCGGTGCAAGGAAGTTTCGCACTCTAGGCGAAACTTCCTTGCACCAGCCCTGCGCACCCGCCCCCACTAATGCTGCCCTCCCCCATGGTGCCAGCTCCCCACCCCGTCAGCTCCTCATCCCCCCGCGGCGGCAGGCTCAGCTCCCCACCTGTGGCGGCCCCCCATCCCACCCCTGCCCCCCTGCGCCAGCCAGCCCCCCCGCCCAGCAGCTCACCTCCACTGGGGGCAGCAGCTCCTCAGCAGCATTTTGGCGGCCGCCGAATCGCCACTGGGAGTCGCCGCCCCCCAAATCCTGGTGCCCTGGGAGATAATACCCCCTAGCACCTATCCTAAGCGACCCACAACAAGCCTGGAGATTAAGCACCCCCAGGAGTCCTGGGCCCAGCCTTATCGGGACTACAAGGACTCTGCCACATGGGAGAGTGGAAGAGTCGTCGTCGAGGTCAGGCAGGGATTCAGGTAAAGGGAGTTGGGGTGAGAACTCAGATCCTTTCGCTGTCTGATTCCACAGGGGTAGTATAGAAGCCAGAAAAGTTCCCCACAACAGCGGGACCATTCCCCTGCTTATACATGGAAAAGTGTGTCAGCGTTAAGCCCACTTCCCTTCCATACTTTCTCTGGGAAAATTGACTCCACATTTGCTTTGTTCCCCACTAATGCCCCCTGTTGATTGGGTGCATCAGGCTTTTGGTACCCCACTTCCTTGGTATAGCCCACTACAGGCCCCACAATCCCACTCCCCTGCATGCGCCCTGCATAACACAGCTCCCTATATGCCCCATACTCTCCTACCTTGCTCAGCTTTTAAATGTTGATCCATATCATGGTTGAAAGGTGTCGGCTTTTTCAGCATTGGTACATGTAAAAGCTGAATGTGGTAGGTGAGTGCAGAGCTGAATTATGGGGGTGGAGGATGTCGAGGAGGGGGATTGTGTAGGGGCATAGGAGGATATGGCTGTTTAGGCAGGGAAAATATGGGGTGGGGCGTGGGGCGAGCAGGGCTGCATACAACAAGGAGCAAGCGGGCAAATCATGTGTGGGGAGGAGTAGAGAGGGGATTCATTGGTGGAGATAGAAGTAGGGTGGAGTTCCCCGCAACAAACTTCCTACTGTCTATCAGAATGGCATAAGTTGTGAAGCTCATTCACTGAAGGAGAAAACAGTCCCAACCTCTGAGGTAAAATGGTTGCCATGCTTGTCTTTCACGCTGGCTTTCTATCTGGCAAAGAATCAGTGTTCACAGCTCCCTCTGGCCTTCTGAGGCCACTGTTGGGCGTGTGGGCAGCTTAACAGTGTATGAGAGTAACAGAAAAAGAGTAAGTATAAAGAAAGGGCTGTGCCTGAGCCAGGGAATGGCTAGATTCAGGTCTTTTTTTGACCAGGCCTGCCCCCCTCATGAAGCAGCCTTTCAATGCTCGGATACTATCCTTTCTGGTCCATCAATAAAACCCTATTTATCTGATTGTCTGAATCCGATCAGATCCTGATTTCCCCAGAGCATCTTGCTCAGAGTGCAAAAAAGAAAAAAGGGGGAAAAAAGCCAGCCATTTTCTCTTTAATGAGTTCATTTGCTGATGTACAAATGCTCAAATTCACTATTGATGTTAAATTAGCTGGTTAAATTAGCTAATTATGTAAAATATGGACAGAACACTCCATATGTAATAGGGAGATTTGGCAGAGAAGGGCTACTCAGCTAAAGCGGTCAAGAAATCACATCCCAGGCCAAATGAATTAGGAATGTTGGAAATGCTCGACTCACTTAGACATTGGCCTAAGTCCAGTATCCTGCCTACTGAAGTGGCTGATGCCTGATGCTTTGAAGGAAGATGGATTTTTAAAAAAATTGGCTGAAATTTTCAAACTGTGTTTAGACATCTAGTAAAATCACCTGCTGCGAGCGAGTTAACATGGTCCAATGGAGCGGGCACTTGGGAGACCTGGTTTCTATACGTGCCTCTGCCAGAGAGCTACCATGTAACAATGGACTAGTCGCTTCAACGCTTTGTGCTTCTGTTTCCCTGTTGGCTCTGTGTTCTATTTAAATTGTTAGCTCTTTGGGGCAGACACTGTCTCTCACTAGGTTTGTACCGTGCTTAGCACAATGGGTTTCCCATCTCAGTTAGGGTCTCTAGATACTGCAAGTGGCAGAACCAGGTTTTGCAGCCAGGAGGAGGATGGGTCATTGCTGGTGAGCTGGAGAGAGAGTCGATCCCTCACTCACCCAGCAGTGGCAGCTCCTGTCCTGCGAGGCTGGGCCCAGCTCCCGACTCTGAGTGTTGCAACCTGGCACATGGGTCGCAGCACCACATGACCCCGAGCGCCATGTGGCAATGCCTGGAGTGAGAAGCCAGGCCCAGCTACAGGGTACAGGAGCTGCCACTGCTGAGTGAGTGTGGGTGGGGTCGCTCTCCAGCCCAGTGTGAAAGGTGCTACACTTACCTAAAGGCCACAAGAGGGGGCAGTTGCCCTCTCCCACACCTGCCAATTAGTCCACCACTGGGCGCTACTCTAGTACAAATAAAAATAAATTAAGCATTTACAGTTCCCACTGAAGTCATACAGATTTATGTGGCTAACGTTAGGGTCCCAAGTTTGAAAAGTATGGATAAATGTGGATCACCTGAAAATTAAGTACAGGGAGGAAATGTCTTTCCTGAGCCTGAAGCCTTATCTCTTTATGCCTTGACGGGTGAGACAATAGGCAGAAAGTGCTGAGTATAACGCAGAGCAGTGCGTATGGATGATGCACATATGGCCAGATTTATCCAGAGGTAATTCCTGGAGTTACGCCAAAGTTGAATTTAACCCATCATATCTTTCTGTGCCTCACATTCAAGCATAGAATCATAGAATCATAGAATCTCAGGGTTGGAAGGGACCTCAGGAGGTCATCTAGTCCAACCCCCTGCTCAAAGCAGGACCAACCCCAACTAAATCATCCCAGCCAGGGCTTTGTCAAGCCTGACCTTAAAAACCTCTAAGGAAGGAGATTCCACCACCTCCCTAGGTAACCCATTCCAGTGCTTCACCACCCTACTAGTGAACAAGTTTTTCCTAATATCCAACCTAAACCTCCCCCTCTGCAACTTGAGACCATTACTCCTTGTTCTGTCATCTTCTACCACTGAGAACAGTCTAGATCCATCCTCTTTGGAACCCCCTTTCAGGGAGTTGAAAGCAGCTATCAAATCCCCCTTCATTCTTCTCTTCTGCAGGCTAAACAATCCCAGTTCCCTCAGCCTCTCCTCATAAGTCATGTGCTCCAGCCCCCTAATCATTTTTGTTGCCCTCCGCTGGACTCTTTCCAATTTATCCACATCCTTCTTGTAGTGTGGGACTCAAAACTGGACACAGTATTCCAAATGAAGCCTCACCAGTGCCGAATAGAGAGGAATAATCACGTCCCTCGATCTGCTGGAAATGCCCCTATTTATACAGCCCAAAATGCCGTTAGCCTTCTTGGCAACAAGGGCACACTGTTGATTCATATTCAGCTTTTTCGTCAGCATGATGCAGAACTTTGTCTAACAGGCTTTTGTTGACATTTTAGCATAACTGTGCACATTCCCTGGTCTGTTAAAGCCATCAGATCTCATTAAAAGCCGATATTGATCCTGCATTGTGCTACCTTGCCCTGGATCTGAGTCTAGTTTCCCCCTGCTGAAGCACCCTGTTGAGCAAACATATATGTCATGACCTTTGAATATGAAACTGGCAGATGTCTAACAGATCTGAATAAGCTTCCGAGTATGTGTGACAAGGTGTACCACACCTTCGCGGCCCCCTGCTGGAGGTCCCAAAGTCGTACCACACCCCGCCCCAGGAAAGGAGCCGCAAAGGTGGGTCCTCCAGGCCCGCCTAGAGAGGCTGCATAGAAGCAGCCAGTCAGCACTCAGCAGGCTCAGATAAAAGGAGTTGCAGGAGCTAAGCAGGTCAGTTCCTGGCTAGACTAGAGGAGCAAAAAAGGGGGCTCCTTGCTGGTCACAGGAGCTCGAGAGAGAACAGAAGATGGGTGCTGGTGGTACTGGCGTTCAGCGAGCAGGAAGAGGATGTGAGAACTTCAGCCCTGAGGAAAGAGTGAAGCGAAAGGGGCTACAGTGGAAAAGGCCCAGGGATTAGCAGGAGCAAAAGTGGTATGTAGCTGCTGTTTATAGGGTCCCTGGGTTGGGACCTGCAGTAGTGGGTGGTCCCTGGTTTCCCCACTGGCCACTGGGAAAGTGGCCTGAGCCCCAAGAAGAAGACGGGTCTTGTTTAGAAGCCTGATTGTTACAGAGATGGGGACCTTAGTGAGGGCCGACAGTTTGTTGAACTCTTTGCTGCCGGGGAAGGGGTTCCTCCATTTTTGACTATGTGCCTTGGCTGGAGGGCTGAGCCTGCCTAGCAAGGTCAACAACCTACAGGGGATGCCGGGAGTAGGAGAAAAAAGATTTCAGCACCACATTCAGCCACTAAGGGGCACTGAGCACGTGAGTGCCCCCATCACAGTATGCCAGAATGGTCTGACACAGGATCCTTTAGGAGGTCTTAAGCCCCCCTACACTACAATTAAATTTAATGAGAGCAATGAGTAAAAACCTATGATTAGGTAGCTGATGCAAAGAACGCTGTGAAATGCTGCAGGCTAGCACCAGAGGTGACAACCCCAAAGGCACCTTTTCTCTTTCTGTGATGGAGAATATAGATCTCTCCATGCAACATGGCAGGGAAGGGGTTAAGAGGGAGCCACAGAGAAATAGGAAATAGTCCGGCTGGAGCTGGTCAGGGTGTGAAATGATTTCTCTCTCAGGAGGAAGTGGCTCCTAGCAGGGAAAAAGACTATTTACTGTGTGGCAGAGCTTAGCCTTGCAACGCAATGAAGGAGTCAGCAAAGGCTGATTCAGAAAGGCTCCCTGCAGAAATGGAGTCAGCTCCTGGTAATAGGCTGTACATATTTTGGGGACAGCTGGAGCAAGCTGTATCCCAAAGGTTTTGTTGGACTCTGGGCTGTAGGTACAACCAGATCCCTGTATGAGGTCATTTGTTGCCCCAGCCAGGAGCTAGCTGGAATGGTGGTATGGCTGGCGTGCATTGAATCACAGAAAGGTAGGGCGGGGAAGGACAGCGAGAAGCCATCAAGTCCTGTGTTGAGGCAGGCCCAAGTAAATTTAGACCATCCCTGATAGGTGTTTGTCCAACCTGTCCTTAAAAACCTCCAGTGATGGGGATTCCACGACCTCCCTTGGAAGCGTGTTCCAGAACTTAACTACCCTTATAGTTAGGTTAGATATTAGAAAAACTTTCTAACTCTCCCTTATTTCAGATTAAGACTATTCTACTTGTCCTACCTCCAGTGGACATGGAGAACAATTGATCACTGTCCTCTTTATAACAGCCCTTAACATATTTGAAGACTGTTGTCCGGTCCCTCCTCAGTCGTCATTTCTCAACCATGCCCAGTTTTTTTTAACCTTTCCTTGTAGGTCAGGTCTTCTAAACCTTTTATCATTTTTGTTGCTTCCCTCTGGATTCCAATTTGTCCATCGCTCCTAAAATGTGGCACCCAGAACTGGACACTATGCTCCATCTGAGACCTCACCAGTGTTGAACAGAGTGTGACAATTATCTCCTGGGTCTTACATATGACAGTCCTGTTAATACAGCCCAGAATATTATGATTCTGTGGATCACAAACTACATATGAGTCTGTGATGCAGTTGCAAAATAGGCTAATATTCTGGGCTGTCCAAAGTCACACAGGCAGTCAGTAGCCGAGCCAGGATAGAACCCAGCTATCTCAAGTCCTTGTCTAGCCCTCATCCATAGGATCATGCTACACATGCAGGCTGACTTCTGCTGATGATGAGCGACAGCATGCCTCTAGTCCACTGGTTCTCAATGCGTAACCTGTGGGCTGCTTGTGGCCCAATGAGCACACAGCTGCAGCCCATGTGACACCCTCAGGGCCATAGAGGTAGGATATATATTGTGTGGATGCAGCCCACATAATACATAGAGCTGCATATGCAGCCCACAATGGTAAATTGGTTGAGAACCGCTGCTCTAGCCCCCCAGAAGGAGGCTAGGAAAAGCCCGGGGCACTTTGCATGTAGGTTCTACTGGTTTTAACAAAGCTTAATGTGAAGACAAGAAAACCCAGCAGTCACCACGCAGCCCCGGAGGTGAGTGCATTTTAGTGAGATTAAATCAAATAAGGGTTTTCAGTCCTTTGTAAGCCATCAGGCAGGGCTGAGAGAACCGGGAGTGGGGAGACAGTAACATCGATGGAGATTTGCTTGTGCACTTTGTGGATTGCATTGTTGTTGCTGCTGAGGCTGATACACTCGATGTGTCACTCTGACACAGTAACTCTGCATGGGGAGAAAGAATATTCACATGTAGTAAAGCCCATCACAGCCCTGAAGGCTCAGGAGAGATGTCCCAGCAAGGCAGCGATGTAATAAGTACAAGAAATGTATTTCCCAAAAAGACAGGTCCTTAGCTAAACTGCGTGCACCAGGGGATCTCTCTGCCAAAATCCTTCATTATTACTTGATTTTAGTTTTGTTATTTCATTTCCAGCTTTGTAAAACTGAGCAATTACTGTCTTCAATTATTTCTTGGCGCCAACTCTACTAATGGCCTTTATGCCGATTGCTTTTTGAACTGTTGGAGAGAAAAGATGATCTGGGTCACCTCTATCAATAGGCTTGTGTCTAGGGGCTTGTAGTTTCTGGGAAGCATCATCATTTGTTTTTTTGGGGTGAGTCCAATGAGTAGATGGGAGGTCTCTATGCCTGACTTCAGGCTTGGTCATTGGCAAAGCTTCCATTCACTTCAGTGGTGCAGAATCAGGCTTTTCAAAGAGTCCTTTCTATTGTACTCCTGGGTCCGTGTCCTGAAGCAGGGCGTGCATTAGAGCCAGTCTCCAGGCGACCTAGCAAGTGCAGCTGGCTAGTCGTAAGCTGTCTGACTGGTTACACTGCCTGATTGGTGGGAAGAGTCAGCAGACCAACTCTTAAGCCCAGCAGAAATTTGGTGGCTGCTCAAAGCATTTGCCAATGGAGGTGATAGCTTCTCTGCTTGCTTTTTCCCAGCCCTGTTCCTGCCTTGGTCCTAGTCTTGGCTCACACCATGTAACCCAGCTCTGACTCCTGGCTACCAACTCCTGCTCTAACTCCTAGGCCTGACTACCCATGTCCTGGACAGTTAGTTGCTCTGGTGTCTTCTTCTTTCACCACCTCTCTTTACACCAGAGGTTTTAATTACCAGGATCCAAATCTGAGCTGATGTTTTGGATCACCCTTTCCAGGTTGCTTGCTCTTTCTCTTACCTTCCCAGCAAATGTCCTTGCTTTTAAGCCCCAGGTACCTGCGTCAGTGATATGAGGCTAAGTGGTTGGGTCAATGGCTGTCTACACTGACTTTAATAATTAAAGTTATTGAGCCAATAACTGGATCAACAAACAGGGCTAACAGGTCAGCCATCCCCGGCCTTGTAAATTGATTATTTTTCAACAGACTATATTAGGGTCAAGGGGATTGATTGACCTGCTCTCTGGATTCTTGGTGTTAACAACAGCTGACTACAACCATCTGGCCAGCACTGGGCTCTTGTAATTTATTACTGTCAACAGGGCCAGACCTATGCCAGCGTCCTCTTTGAATGGACAGCCAGGGCAGGAGGTATGAAGGATCTGATATTAGAGGAGACCTTCCCTACATGATAGTGACCAGGATCTAGTATTTCCTTCTAACCTGAGACTTTATCTTCTGGTACCCTTCATGTTTGGCCCTTCACACTGGGTCTGGCCAGACAAGATGTTCTGGGGAAACTTTATTATTAGGGCTGTCGATTAATCGCAATTAACTCATGTGAGTAACTCAAAAAAATTAATCACGATTTAAAAAGTTAATCCGATTAATCGCACTGTTAAACAATAGAATACCAATTGAAATGTATTAAATATTTGGGATATTTTTCTACACTTTCAAATATATCTATTTCAGTTACAACACAGAATACAAAATGTACACTGCTCACTTTATATTATTTTTATTGCAAATATTTGCAGTGGAAAAATGATAAACAAAAGAAATCGTATTTTTCAATTCACCTCATACAAATATTGCAGTGCAATCTCATTATCATGAAAGTGCAACTTACAAATGTAGTTGGGTTTTTTTGTTATATAACTGTACTCAAAACCAAAACAATGTAAACACTTTAGAGCCTACAAATCCACTCAGTCCTACTTCTTGTTCAGCCAATTGCTAAGAGAAACAAGTTTGTTTACATTTGCAGGAGATAATGCTGCCCGCTTCTTGATGTCACCTGAAAGTGAGAACAGGTGTTCGCATGGCATTGCTGGCATCACAAGGTATTTACGTGCCAGATGCACTAAAGCTTCATATGCCTCTTCATGCTTCGGCCATCGTTCCAGAGGACATGCTTCCGTGCTGATGACGCTTGCTAAAAAAATAATGCATGAATTACATTTGTGACTGAACTCCTTGGGGGAGAATTGTATGTCTCCTGCTCTGTTTTACCCGCATTCTGCCATATATTTCATGTCATAGCAGTCTCGGATGATGACCCAGCACACGTTGTTCATTTTAAGAGCACTTTCACTGCAAATCTGACAAAATGCAAAGAAGAGAGCTACAGCACTCGACCCAAGGTTTAAGAATCTGAAGTGCCTTCCAAAATCTGAGAGGGATGAGGTGTGGAGCACGCTTTCAGAAGTCTTAAAAGAGCAACACTGTGATGTGGAAACTACAGAACCCAAACCACCAAAAAAAAAAAATCAACTTTCTGCTGGTGGCATCTGACTCATTGCTTTGGATCGTTATCAAGCAGAACCTGTCATTAGTATAGAAGCATGTCCTCTAGAATGGTGGTTGAAGCATGAAGGGACATATGAATCTTTAGTGCATCTGGCATATAAATATCTTGCGATACCAGCTAAAACAGTGCCATGCAAACGCCTGTTCTCACTTCCAGGTGACATTGTAAACAAGAAGCAGGCAGCATTATCTTCTGCAAATATAAACAAACTTGGTTGTCTGAGCGATTGGCTGAATAAGAAGTAGGACTGAGTGGACTTGTAGGCTCTGAAGTTTTTACATTGTTTGTTTTATTTTTGAATGCAGGGGGGTTTTGTACATAATTCTACATTTGTAAGTTCATCTTTCATGATAAAGAGATTGCACTACAGCATTTGTATTAGGTGATTTGAAAAATACTATTTCTTTTGTTTTTTACAGTGCAAATATTTGTAATAAAAATAAATGATAAAGTGAGCACTGTACACTTTGTATTCTGTGTTCTAATTGAAATCAATATATTTGAAAATGTAGAAAACCTGCAAAAATATTTAAATAAATGGTATTCTATTATTGTTTAACAGCACGATTAAGCGCGATTAATTTTTTTTAATCGCTTGACAACCCTATTTATTATCCATTAGCCTCTTGCTTCAGCATCCAAAATGACTGGTCTGCTAATGTTTCAGTGATGCAACCCAGCTGATGTGGGACAACTTAAGCTTCTTCCACCCCCTAGGAATACCTTGGGGACAGCCATTTGAGGAGGGCTTGATAGGATTTTTTCAAAACTCATCCACTCTGCTCCCACTGACTGGCAACCGTACAGCACCAGGACTATGGATGAAGCTCACCAGTCACTTCCCAGGTGAAACCTGGTCTCCAAAGCCAAGAATGTAAACCCCACTCCTGAGTGACACTCATTCTCTACAGCCTGCCCTCCTTCCCTGGGGATTGACAGAGACCCTATTCCTGCTTCCATTGGATTTGGCCAGTAATTTGAATAGGAGCCAGATCAGGCCCTGAGTTAACAAATGAACTGACGTTTCCTGTACAGCACTGCACAATTCACCCACTAGGTCATAGGGACCGCAATAGTAAGAGGCAGTTCCAAATGGGGTTGCTTGACATCACCAACTTATTGCTACTAAAAGCCAGAAAAGAAATACAAAGTTTCACTGCCTTAATATTTACTAGCTCCTGAGAGAATATATTTGTGTTGAGTTCAATGGAACTAGTCTGGTTTACATCTTCTGAAAATCTGTCCCTGATCACATGTATGTCACCTTAAGCATTCAGATGTTGCACCCCATAACTCCTGTCTCTTCTGGCTTTACACGGTGTGCTCCTCAAGGCAGGACAGGGCCTTTCTGTCTCGTGGGGAAATTCCTGCAATATTGGGGGTGCTACCAGAAACAAATAAAGAACAACAATAGTTGAAGTATCCCTTTGCAAATTTCAGCTTGTTAATTATGGCATACTTATTTAAGTGTAAGACAGAGACCCTCACTTACAGAGTTAGGATTATGATCTGGATCTGATAGCTTCCAGAGTTGGAAACTATTCAAGTAAAATGGTCTCACCTGTAAATGCGAACAGTGAACAATGAATAGTGTAGTCAAAGAAGAGAAAAGAGGATGGATGGACTGCCCCCTCAAACTTCTTTTCAATACTTGGTGGATTTGTTATTTCTTATGGCAACACATCAAAACATTCATATGATCATTTTTATTATTTTGTTTTATCTCAAAAGCACCCCAGATTGCCCCCTAAAAATAGACTGTAATTTAATTGCCAGATTAGTCCTTCAAAGGATGCTCTGACCTCCATGTGCATTTGTTTTCTAGTACATATGACAATGGATTGTGCCATCTGTGCAGCAATGTATATTTAGAATGTAGCTGTCCATTTGTTTATTAATCTTTGTGATGGTGTTTCAAATAAATAGGTTCAAATTTTCCAATAGAATAATCTGAGCCAGGATTGGAATGAAACAAACAATAATAAATGAAATCAAAGGAGAGATTCCTAAGATGAAACGAGCTAAGTCATTTCAATAGCGGCTGTTGGCAAAATTCTGCTCTGAGTTATGCCACGGGTTTGGTGAAACCTGCTTGAAGCTGGTGGACATGTATAAGACTTCAAAATCCTGTCTGCTCTATGTGGACGTTACAGACCCCTAGCACTTCCTTTAAGAGAAGGGGTCCCTGGTTAATAATAGCCCATTCTCCCCAGGTGAAGCATGTTGTACATTGGCTGTTTCCCACCACCTCAGAGGCAGCTGCAATTCACTGACACTTTCTGTATACGTGGCTAAAAGTTGTACAGCATGGAGGGGAGCAAAGCAGTGCATAAGCCTGCTCCGCCCCCACAAAAAAACCACGTGAGGTGTTGCAGCTCTCTGGAATGCTACCCTCTGTCCCGAACCTTCAGACGACTCATCGCTATGCCAACAAGATGGGATTTTTGCCATGTTGGGGCATGAGGAGGAAGCAACCACTCTGTGGCATGCGCCCCTAAAAACCTGACCGGATTTCTAGTGGGGAGTCTGCCAAGAATAATTGTGCTTGCAGCATTATCTCCCCTTCTGTAACTTCTACCATCTCCAAGAGGAACATGCATGATGGTGGAGGCTAGTGCCAACAGAACAGCTACTGAGTAAGCCATGCTGTTGGGGCATGGCTGAGACAAAGCGCAGAGGGGTCGGTTCTCTATGCAGAGCATGGACAAGGAGAAGGAAGGAAGTGTGTCAGAGGAGGGTGGGGGTTCAGGTCCAGCTGAGTTGGAAGCTGATTTTCTCCATCTATCCTCTAGCTTTATGGAGTTCCTAGGACACATCCTCTACCCTGTCTGTGTGGCTACAATGCCATCCCTATTGAAGGGGGAACGTCATGGTAATTAACACCAGAAGATGAACCCAGGAGAGATTTCTCAAGCACCTTTCTCTCCCTCTTGTAGGATTTTCCCTGGGAGCGGACTGTTAGCCTATAAATTGCTTTGAGATCCTTCAGAATTAAAGGTGCTATGTAATGTCCTGTCCAGACATTGGTTTCAGAAGCCTCCTTTGTACGACTGTTTTCCAAGCAGACCCAGTCTGAAATTATAGCCAAGATGAGTCAAATATATTAAAAAATAATCTGCCATAAATTATTATTCAGTGCTCGGCTTTCAGCATATGATAAAGTAATAGGTCATTTTCTTTGTATTCAGACAGCTGTTTCTTGGTATTCAACTCCAGAGCAATTCCTTTCATGGATTTGAAATGTTTTTTTAAATCTTTTTTTCTGGGCTCCAGTGAGGCTTTTCTAGTCAAGGATTTCCACAACCCATTTTCTTCACCTGAATTTCAGCGGTTCTCCTTTGATACTTACGTGTGCTTGGAACACTGGAAGTTTAGATGCAGCATCCGGATCTGTTTCATATTTATTTATGGGGGCTACCTGGGCTGACACTTTCTACCAGGGGAAAAAACCTCTGTAAAACAAATAAAGTTAAATGGAGAAGAAGTTGTGAAGAACCAGTGAGTGAATATCTGGGGATATTCCCCTTCTTTTTCTGTTGTTTACTAAAACTGTTGGTCCCCGATCCTTGGATTGCATTCTGCTTGGTGATGTTACACCACCTGGATGCTGGATAGTGAGCCAGAGCAGTACCAAGGACTGCTCCCACTATGTTGCAGCACCCCAGAAAAGTTGGAGTGCAGTGTGCTTTGACCACACCTCCCTCCTCCTTGTCCATCTGTCTGACATACCCTACTCTGGGGGCTGTGAAGGGTGCCATGTATGGTCATTCTGCTGGCCCAGCATCTTATATCAGATGTATTCCCCAGGAGGGAGATTTGCTGGCGTTGCTGCCTTTATATCTCAAGTATTTAATTGGCCTCCATTACCATGGTATCTGAGCACCTCACAATCTCCAGTGTAAGGCTGGGAAGTACTATAAACCCATTTTACAGTTCCTCAGGGTTATTTAGTTGTCTAATTCCCATGGACTAAGTGACTTGCCCAGCGTCACACAGGAAGTTTGTAACAGAGCAGAGAATTGAATCCAGGTCTTCCAAGTCTCAAGCTAGTCCCCTAAACACTGAACCAGCCTTCTTGTCCAGATCAGTGCTAGTAAGGCTTACTGGCACAAATGTTCACAGCAATCATATTTCAATTTCACCATTGTGAGACCTTGTAGAATCTGAATCTACCATTCATACAGCCAAGAAGTGAGACCAGAAGTGCTTGTGCATAAGTACAAAATGCTCCTGGACATCCTAGCCCTATTTCACATACCTGACTACAGTGTGAACAGTAGCATAGCCGGGGGGGAGCAGGGGGAGCGGCTGCTCCCCCTGTGAGGAGAAGCGGTGCTAAGGCGCCGCCCCAGCCTCACTGCGGGAGGCGCTTTAAAAGGCCCGCGGCTCCTGCTGCTGGGGGGAGCCGCCGGCCCTTTAAAGCACCCCCCCAGCCCCGCTGCCGGACCCGGGCTCAGGCGGGGATTTAAAAGGCCCGGGGGCTCCGCAGCAGCTGGAGCCCCGGGCCCTTTAAAGCGCTGCCGGGGTGAGTACAGGGGGAGCGGGGAGGCGCCTTTTTATAGCGCCGCCGCTCCCCCTGTGCTCTAAACCTGGCTACGCCACTGAGTGTGAATGTTGCCTGAGTAAGGATTAAAGGAAGCATCTGATAAACTCATAAAAGCTATAATAGGCTTGTTCACCTGGCTTTTAGGTCAGCCCAGCTGACTATCCAGAAAGGGATTACACCTCAGATGAACAGGGAGTGTTTTTTTTTGTTTTTGTTTTAAACTGCAAAGGAAGCAGCAATTTTCCAAAGGTTCTGAAATGTACTGAGCTTGTATTGCTTGCAGTCAGCTGCTGAGGACGTGATTGAGTGATCTCAAGGAAATGTTTGTTACCTAAGGCTACGTACTTATTGCTTTTTCTGTTGGAAAATAAAAGTCGGTGTATTTTATTACACCCATTCCAGTTCCCCTTCCCCTCCCCGAGAAAGCTACAGTGCCAACATGCTGCTCACTGTTCTGCAGCTATTGATTCTTTTTGGTTTTTATATGCTTAAATTGATGGTATATTACCTGCTTATCTAATCCACTGCTTGCCTGCATGCACTGTTGCTGCCTGGCCCTGTGCCAGCCTGGTTGCTGGAAAAGTGTACCAGCTAAACCTTGCTATATAGCCATGTTTGTAGGAATCAGAAGTAGTTTCTGCAGCAAGCTGCTCTATCATGTGCCAGCAATGCCCCTCTGCCATGTACATTGACCAGACTGGACAGTCTCTACGCAAAAGAATAAACGGACACAAATCTGACATCAGGAATCATAACATTCAAAAACCAGTAGGAGAACACTTCAACCTCGCTAATCACTCAGTGACAGACTTAAAGATGGCAATTTTGCAACAGAAAAAGCTTCAAAAACAGACTCCAACAAGAAGCTGTTGAACTTGAGTTAATATGCAAACTAGATATCATTAATTTAGGTTTGAACAGAGACTGGGAGAGGCTCGGTCATTACGTTAATTGAATCTATTTCCCCTAGTTAACTATCCTCACTCACATCTTTGTGTCAACTGTCCGAAATGGGCCATCTTGATTATCACTTCAAAAGTTTTTTCCCCCTGCTGATATAGTGCCTCTTAATTAATTAGCCTCTTACAGTTGGTTATAGGTACTTCCACCTTTTCATGTTTCTCTGAATGTATAAATATCTGCTCACTGTATGTTCCATTCCATGCGTCTGATGAAGTGGGTTCTAACCCACGAAAGCTTATGCTGAAATAAATTTGTTAGTCTCTAAGGTGCCACAAGTAATCCTGTTTTTTGCTGACACAGACTAACCCAGCTGCTACTCTGAAACCTCTTCTTTTTTTATCTGTCTGGTATCTCGCTGGCCTGCTGACCCTCAGGAGCACCACATAGGGCTTTCTGCGAGTGGCTGGCCTCAGATATTTCTGGTGGGGACTAGAAAGAGTAGGAATCTCACGAGAAAGATTCTTACCACAATAGTTAGAATCCAGATGTGCAGATTTAAGAGGATAAAATCTGGGAACGCATCAGAACTTGTAGCACAGCAAGAGCTAATGGCTGGAGACTGAAGCAAGACAAATTCCGACTTGACATGAGATATACATTTTCATCAGTGAGGGTAATTAATTATAGGAACAATTAACCAAGGGATGTGGTAGATTCTCCATCGGCATTCTTTAAATCAAGATTCATAGACTCTCAGGGTTGGAAGGGACCTTAGGAGGTCATCTAGTCCAACCCCCTGCTCAAAACAAGACCAATCCCCAATTTTTGCCCCAGATCCCTAAATGGCCCCCTCAAGGATTGAACTCACAACCCTGGGTTTACCAGGCCAATGCTCAAACCACTGAGCTATCCCTCCCCCCAATTTGACAACTTTCTTTAAAAAAAATTCTTCTAGATCTCTAGAATTGGTCTTGAAGCTGGGGGAGGTTCTCTGGCCCAAGTTATACAGGAGGTCAGGCTTGATAATCATAATGGTTCTTTCTGGCCTTGGAATCTATAAACTCAACCTGAACTCCAGACTTTGAGGTTCACCCTTCACTAGGGCGTACCTTAATTTCATTGTTTATTTGCACTACACAAACACCTGTGCTATAAGTAAGCCCTCTAGAAAGGGTGGGATCTCTGTACATTCCCGCTGCAGTCATTTGCTTTTTCTTATGAGCCATATAGAAAAAACAAAGGCAAACAGGACAGGTTTAGTCACAGGCTACAGCTAGAGAACAGCCAGAAGGTGTTACTTTATTGGTATAGATGGTCTCCATTCTTAATAAACACCGGTCTTGCTTGTCAATAAGATACCACAACACACAGGGGCCCATTGAGAACAGGACCCCATTGTGCTAGGCACTGAAGAAAACAGAATAAGAAGCAGATGTGCTTACAGTCTAAATAAACAAGACAGATCCTGATCCCCACCCCTGGCCTCCAACTCTGGCCCTTGGCTTGACTCCTGATCCTGTTCTGACCACTAGGTCTGATGACACAAGCCCTGATCATGACACTGGGTCTCCTACCTCCTAGGTATGTGTCCAAACCATTGGACTACAGTGTCATTCTGACTTTCATGCACTCTCTCTCTCTGGCCCAATGACCATTCCACTGGGGTTAAATACTTTAAATAGTTACTGGGCCACAGAGAGAGAGAGAGAGCATGTCCCTGATCCAGGGGGAAGGGTTTGGGCCTGGAAGCCAAAGTGCACAGATTCCAGGGGAGTGGAAAAAAGACGTCAGCGTGGAGGGCTGAGAGAGATCTGCCAAGGCAAGGAGGAGCTGCTGCAAGCGGACTCTGGGAAGAAGAAAAGAGCACCCCCACTAGGAAAGGCTGGGAGTGGCCTGCTCAAAGCAGGGAACTGAGCTGCACTTTGTGGACTCTGAATTGTCTTTTGAACGGTATGAGACCGTAATGAGGGGTGTTTAGACCGAAAGAAGCCAGGGTGTGGCATTGATGGAGGAGCCCCTCAGAGGGAAAACGCAGAGCTACCCCTGGCCCTGAGAGGGCACTGAAGATGCAGCTGAACTGACCCTGCAACATGCATATTAACTTATTAAAATGTAAGAGTCGGAGCCTAGGGACAGAGTCCAATGCTGGGGAATGGCTGCTCCCCGTCGTGACCACTGGCATTTGCAAGGAATGTGCAGATTGCTGTGTAGGTTCATGCCACTCCTTGCGGCATCAACTCCTCCTGCGGGGCTTTCGACTTACGTGGACGAGGAAGGAGTGTGCAGCTGCAAGGATGGCGCCCAAGGCAATATGGGCACCCTGCTGGTGCTGTCTCCGGAGGGAGTCTGAAAGGACCGCAGAGTGGCAGGGCCTCAAATATCCTGAGGATGAGTGGGCTGGGGGCCACTCCTTTGCTTCCACATAATTAAATAATCAGCCCCTTGCTCCTTCCATGCCTCTGGCAGCATAGAGGGACCATAAAGGAAATGGGGGCATGGAGGACATCTGGCGTGGAATTGGCCCCCTGAAATAAGGCCTCCGTGCCCCCCGTGTAAGGGCTCTAAACTGTCCCTACTTCCACCCATGAGTGCAGGGGATGCAGCAGGGGTATGTTGTACATATGGCCAGGGTCCTCTGCATCAGGGGTTCTCATCCTTTTTCTTTCTGAGGTCCCCCCAATATGCTATAAAAACTCCATGGCCCACCTGTGCTGCCACAACTGGTTTTCTGCATATAAAAGCCAGGGCCGGCGTTAGGGGGTAGAAAGCAGGGCAATTGCCCGGGGCCCCATGCCACAGTTGCTCAGGCTTCAACATCAGCCCCAGGTGCCAGAGTTCAGGGCCCTGGGCTTCATCACTGCACCGCGGGGCTTTGGTTTTCTACCCTGGGCTCCAGTGAGTCTAACACTGGCCCTTCTGAGTGGACCCCCTGAAACCTGCTCATGGCCCCCTAGGGAACCCCGGACCCCCGGCTGAGAACTGCTGCTCTGCATTACGGCTATTCTCTGCTTCCCAGGACTCATAGACTTGTATGGGAATCAGAGTGGAAGTTAGAGCAGTCTTCTGGCTATTCTAACTTATGGGGGCAGGGGCTATGGAGGGCTCCTCCACAACTCCAGAATACAGGCAGTACAAAAGTGGATTTAAGTCCCTGTCTCAAGTTCAGGAATGAATTAACTGAGAATCAAGCCCCATCAATCTGGTGCACTTTTTTTTTGCAATAACTTTTCCCCACACAGAATTTAACTCCTAAAAATAAGCTAGTTTTTTAAAGTACCTTTCAGGAGTAACTCTGAAATCTTTCAAGCTGTGGTTCTTGTGTGACTATTTATTAAAAAAAGAAAATAAGTTCTTCCCCATCGCATAAATGGTTTGTCTGTGTCTCAATGCAAAAATGGTGTACAATAAAAGTATCAATCACATGTTGTGGATGACAATATTTCTGGCATGCAGCAGATTGTGAAAAACCTTCTAAGAGTCATTGCTGAGTTTCTGAGATGTCTTTTTAAAAGCCTACAAAATAGTCATTCTTCAACTGTATTGAATTGCAAATCGCATCCACATTTGTCTCAGTTCTTTCCCTTCCCTCTCCCTCTTTCCACCCCCGCCCCTGCCCCTGCCCCAGCCCCAGCCCCAGCCCCAGCCGCCATGGTACGACTCCACCACTGCTTTCCCTGGAAATACATGAGCAGATTTGAGGCATTGGGATTTTTAGTTATATTGGGTCAAGTTTTAGTCTTTTTGCTGCTAGAAGGTGCTGGTTACATAAAAAGAACAAAGAAAAGATATCCACGGTTATATTCAATAGGATGAAAAAATGAGATGGGACATAAAACCACATGCTTCTGGGCAGAAACCAATCAACAACCAATGGGGGTCAGAAAGAAACTTCTCCTGTGAGCGGCTTATTCCATACTGGTCCATTATGGAGTTTCTTGCACCTCCTTCCGAAGCATCTCAGTCTGGCCAGCATATGAGAGAGGATATTGAACTAGATGAACCAATTGGTCAGATCTATAAGCACAAAGGACAGGAAGGGACATCTGGGTCATCAAATTCAATCCTCTGCTGTTGCAGGCAACTCAACAGAATCCTATTCATAAACTTATTAAGCACCATTTTAAACCAGTTAGGTTTCTTGCTCCCACTCCTTCTTTTGGGAGGCTGTTCCAGAACCTGACTCCTTTGATGCTTAGAAACCTCCTTCTAATTTTCAGCCAAAATTTACTCATGGCTAGTTTATACCCTTTGTCCTTGTGCCAACATTGTTCTTTAGCTTAAAGAGCTCTTCTCCCTCCCTGGTGTTTACCCCTTGGATGTATTTAGAGATCAATCCTATCCCCTCTCAGCCTGCATTTTCCTAATATGGCGACAGTGTGTTCCTATCAAACGCATAATTTAAAATAACTTTTCCTGGTAAAAATAAATAAAGTGAAGGAGAAACCCCCCCCAAAGAATCTTCTTTCACAGTTTCCACCGGGAGAACAGCCCATCATCTTTCTTCAGAGATTTCCAGTTGCTTCTAAGGGGAAATACCTCACACTTCTGATCTGATTTTCTGCAGGGATTGCAGTATCCAGGCTTGGTTGCTTTGATAGTAGAAATACAGCCCTACTTTTCCACTTAACTTAATCTCCATTACTATTTTTCTGGGGAGGCGACACACAATGTGTCTGGAGAAATGTTGGAAGGAAAAGAACAATAAGAAAATACGTTTGAATCCTATCTCGGTCTTGATTTCCAGTGTATAGACAGGTGACTTTTTCATCTGCCCCATAGATTGCTTAGTTCTTATTCACAAACAGAAACTATGCTTGAAGGCAGCTATGAGCTGGGAAAAGATACTGATTGTTGTCATACAGGAAATCAGATTAAAAACAAAAGACCTTTCACACAGACATAAATAATGCCAAGTAGAAAGACAAGGTCATTCAGACACAACTTATCATAGGGCCAAATCCTGATTTCCTTTTAAGTCTTAATTCAGTTCTTACTCAGGCAGACTTGTAAGGACTGTGTTAAAACTGAGTGACGACACCAGCATTGTACCCGTTCGGAGGAGCAGAAAGCACGGGACTGGATTTTCTGGTCTTTTGCCCATTGTATGCAGTATGACGCAACTGATGTCAGTGGAGTTGCTCTTGATTGAGGGCAGGACATACTGTTTCTATAATGATCCCAGTGCCTGTTCACTCAGGGAGCAAGGGAGTTTGGGTCCTGCGGCATGATGGAAAAAGATCAAGTTTCAGGAGGGACATATATTGTTGTGTGACTGGAGGCGCAGGGCTTTATTCTGGGCTATGTTCAGATGGCGGGGGCGGCAGGGAGCCACTTGCAGCTCCCTGATACAGGGCTGCCTGATTCCAGAACAGCTTACGGCTGCGTTGGTGTAGCTCTGCCTTACACAATTGTGGGTCCCTTGTGGCTGGAGGATCAGACAGAGCAGAGCGGTGCTTTATCATGCTCCCTCTCCTTGTCCTGCCCAGGCCCATCTCTGGAACTCCCTCGCCTTCTCTCTAATGATGGGGGGACGGGGCAGGAGGTAGCAAGGCTGCCTATGCCAGCAGATTGTCCCCCGTCCAGGTGGAATTCTTCACTGACTGTTTAAGGCCACGTTGTGCTGCTTATTATTTATGATTATGGTAACACCTAGGTGCCCTATCAGGGACCAGGACCCTGTTGTGCTAGGCCTGTACAAACACAGCACAAAAAGACAGTTCCCTCCCCAAAGAGCTCATGGTCTAAAGTGGATTGGAGAATCTGGCCCTTCGGGTGTAAGGTCGCTCCTGGAGGGGAGAGAACCAAGTGATGCAGGCACTCAGTGTGTGTAATGCTGTGTATTGCGGATATAGCACAAATCCTGGATTATAAACACAGACATGTGCAGACCCTTGGAGCCATGATGGCTGACTGACTCTGCATTGCACAGACTAGGGTGACCAGACAGCAAATGTGAAACATCAGGACAGGAGGTGGGGGGGTAATAGGAGCCTATATAAGAAAAAGACCCAAAAATTGGGACTGTCCCTATAAAATTGGGACATCTGGTCACCCTAACATAAACAAAGGAGAAAAACATAGTAACCACACTCTATAATCATGATCAGATTCAACATAAGCAACTGCTTAAGCAACTATAATGGCAAATTCACATTAACAGATTCAGCACTCTGCTCAATACAGGTCTCTCGCATCTTACGCGCATTTAACATGTGCGATTTCAGCTTTGCGCGGTCGGCAAAACTAGAAAAAAAAAGAAAAATAACTATTTAAAAACGGAATCGGTACTGCGGGCGATTCCGTCCGCCATTCAACTCAATGGCGTTTCAGTATACGCGGTTTTCGCTTTACGCGCTCTGCGCAAAACGGAACCCCCGCGTAAGATGCGAGAGACCTGTACATTCAAATACATCACATCTATTCCCCACCCCCACCCCGATGAAATGGATACACAACTTCAGAAGTGTTTGTGGTCCAGTTACAAGTCAAGTCCTTCAGGTGGCTTGCATTTTCTTTCTGGATAGTGTCTGCCAAGATTTTGAACGCTTCCCTGAGCAAGGGGTGTGTCTGCAGCAATGTCTGACTTAGATGTTCCCTCAGAAGATGCTGGTTGTTCAGCACA
Organism: Macrochelys suwanniensis; assembly: GCA_033296515.1. Taxonomy (NCBI): domain Eukaryota; kingdom Metazoa; phylum Chordata; order Testudines; family Chelydridae; genus Macrochelys; species Macrochelys suwanniensis. Next base: position 336,958,437 of record CM065775.1, read on the forward strand.
GCTGCTTTTTGGTCTGATGTTATTGGCTGTTGCATCAAGATGGGGCATGAATGCACAAGCTGAATGCACTAACAATTGCTGGAAGCCATGTACTGGGTCCCCAATAATCACATACCAGCACTGTTTGACCCACGTGTAGCTGACGAGGTGCACTGATCTCTCTCACCATAGCTTGACTTATTTGACCATTTCTGACTTGTAGATGTAGATCTGGCTTTAACAAGTCCAAGTGTGGCCTGAGATTCCGGCCCATAAACAGCATTGCAGGCGTTTGGTTCGTCGTGGCATGTACCGCATTTTGATCGGCTGGCCACAAGCGTGATAGCTTCTGCTGTAATGACTTCTCTCCTCTGTCACGGATTGCAGGACTTGCTTAAAAGTTTGTACAAACCTTTCAGCCAAAGCAATTGTGGCTGGATGATATGGTGCTGAGGTAATTGTCAGGGCGTCACAGGTCCGAAGTTCTGGAACTGCCCTGTCTGAAACCAGACAGGACTCTGGGGCAGTGTCACTCCCCTCGGGGCACACTGTCCAGGGCAATGAGCCTCTTCAGCTATGGCCTTCCTGGGTCTGACCTCGGAGCATTCAGCACCCCTGTTCTCAGTGTGCACCTCCCGCAGTGGGTCCACCTGGATGGGACCCCTGGGGAAGCCAGAGGGGCCCTGCACCCCAACTCCGCAGGCAGCAATGACTCTCAGCCAGCATGTAAAACAGAAGGTTTATTAGTCGACAGGAACACAGTGTAGAACAGAGTTTGTTAGAACAGAAAATAGGACCAATCAGCAAAGTCCATCTTGGGGGGACCCAGAACCTGGTGCCCCCTAGGCACTCTCTTCGACCCCCAACAGGAGACTGACTTGCTTCCAGCATCCTGACCTCCGACACCTCAGTGCCCCTCCTCCCAGCCTTTGTCTTGCTTCCCAGGCAAAGTGTCACCTGGTCACATCCCCCTCCTGGTTCTCAGGTTCCAAGGGGCATCAGCCATCACTTACATGCAAGCAGCTGGAGCAGCCTCACCTGCCCCTGAGGGTCTCAGCAAAAGTCACACACCCTTATTCCCACCACTTAGGCATTGGCATAATACGCTGGGAAATTGAAGTACACACAGTATTCATGCAAAGCAGTAAGACTCTTACAGGCTGATGGACAACATGGGGGTAGGGATAGTTTGGTGGTTTGAGCATTGGCCTGCTAAACTCAGGATTGTGAGTTCAATCCTTGAGGGGGCCATTTAGGGATCTGGGGCAAAAATCTGTCAGGGGACAGTACTTGGTCCTGCTAGTGAAGGCAGGGGACTGGACTTGATGACCTTTCAAGATCCTTCCCGTTCTATGAAATAGGCATATCTCCATATATTAACATAACAAGGGGAAAAACCCTATTTGTCCCAGTAATATGAAGAATACATTCTTCCTAATGAATCGCTGAAACTCTTCTGAAGACCGTTGTCACTCGCAATTTGCTCTGGCAGTGCAGTTCTTGCAAACAAATTTCAAAGTTTTTCTACTGTATTTTTGCATGGTGGTTCTTATGCAAAAATATTGTGGTAATCTGGAGTGTGCATCCACATCATTCCTAAAAATGGTCCTGCAAAAATCAACATGCAGATGTTGCCAGGGAGTTGTTGGCCATTTCCAGAGGTGTAATGGTGCTGGTTTAGGCATGCACGGTACCTGTTGGTATCCCGAACATTCCTTAGCAAGCTGCTCTATTTGTTGGTCAATGTCTGGCCATCGTACAAAACGTCTGGCAAGTGCCTTCATTTTTACTACCCCAGGTGACCTATGTGAAGATCTTCTAATACTTTTGTGTGCAGTTTACCAGGTATAATAACACAAATTCTTCACATGACACACCTTTGATGTATGGGAAGCACCTTTGCATGTGTACAAGGGTGCCAGATTAGGGCTGTCAGTGTATTTCCAGCCCTTCAAAGTGGCTGCATATACCTGAACTAGTGTGGGATCCCTCTTGGGTTCTTGCTCAAACTACAAGTCACTGGGGCACACTCAATCTGAAACAAATTGACAAATTTGATAGATTCTGTCCCTGTTACAGGTGGTCCTTCAACTAGCATGAGCAGGTGGGAGAGCCCATCGGCATTTGTATGTGCTTTTGTTATTTTGAACTCAGTGTCCTAGATGTAACCAGGTAAGCAGAGAGCCTAGCATTGCATACGTGTGCCCTTGTCACAGAAACTCCCTTCCTCAGATGAAGGATTGCTGCTAGGGGTTGGTGATCTGTGACAATGGTGAATTTTCTCCCATATAGATACTTGTTGAATTTCTTCACACCCCATACCAGACTTAAAGCTTCCTTGTCTATTTTTGCATAATTATGGTCTGCCACTGTGAGAGCTCTTGAGGCAAATGCTATAGGTTTCTCACTGCCATCTGGCATTGTGTGCAACATAACTGCCCTAGTTCCGTGTGAGAAGGCATCATACGCTAAAGGATGGGTAAATACACTGTCTGATGTGACCAATTATTTTGCTTCCAGAAAAGGTTTTTGACACTCACGTGACCAAACCCACTTTTGACCAGTCTGCACTAAACAGTTTAGTGGATGCAGTTCAGTTGCTGGGTTTGGTACAAGTAGCCATAGTATTTGATAAATCTCAGAAATGATCCAAGTTGTGACACATCCTTTGGCAGTGGAGCTTCCAGGACTCCTTTAGTCTTCTGAGATTTTATGTAGGCCCTGCACATCGATAATGTGACCACAGTAAGCTATCTGAGTCCTGGAAAAATTCACATTTTATCCAATTAGCTCATAACCCATATTATTCTAGACATTTTAATACCCTTTCCAGGGTTTCCATATGTTCTTCATCACTTCCACTGGTCACAATGATGTCATCCAAATAACACTGTGTTCTCAGGATACCTTGCAAAACTTGGTCCATTGCCTGTTGCCGTATAGCAGGAGCTGAAGCAATACCAAACACTAGCCTGTTGTACTGGTACAGACCTCTTTGTGTGTTGATTGTGAAGTATGCCTTAGGTTCTTCTTCAACTTCCATCTGTAGGTAGGCCTATGACAAATTAGTTTTCCTAAATCATTTGTCCTCCTGCCAGTATAACAAAAATATCTTCAGTCTGAGGCAGGGTGTATTTTTCAACTTTCAGTACAGGGTTTATGGTGACCTTAAAATCTCCACATACCCTTACTGCACCCCCTCTTTTTTTAACAGTTGGAATGATAGGAGTTCCCACTTTTGAAACTATGCCCTCCCTTTCCAGACATTCCAATTAGCATTTACCGTTGAGTGGATACTGTAAGGGACAGAGCAGCCTCTGTGGAACTTGGGCTGTGCCTTGTCATCTAGGATTATTTTAGCCTTCATGTGTTTTAGAGTTCCTGTGCCCTCCTTGAATACTCCCGATGTCTGACGTAGTATCCCTCCCCTTTAGTGGAGTCTCCTTTTGACTGTTTTAGTGGAGTCTGCTGAAATTGACTGCAGCATCTCCACAGATTTCCATCCAGAGGAACCTTACATAACCATTCACGGCCCCACTGGCCCGGTTCCCACTTTCTCAATGACATATAAGTCTAATAAACACTGCTTATTGATATCCTCCACATTCACTTACATCACTCCATTTGGCACTATTTTTTCTCCCATATAAGTTTTTAGTAACATCGGTGTCTCCCTCATTTTGGTATTTTTAACAGTTTTCTTATATTCCGAACATGAGATAAGAGACACTGCAGGGCCTGTGTCCAATTCCATTTTAAGCATTATTCCCACCACCCAGGGTATGATCCAGATTGCTGACTTGTCATTTTTGCTCACACTATATATATCCAGGCTGGCTACTCCACTTTCACAGTCTGTGTCACTACTGCCTCTGTCTTCAGAGTGTACAATTGATATTCCTTTTCCTGTACTCCGATTTGGTCTCTTCCTTATTTATCTTAGAGCGACAAACTGCTTGGATATCACCTTTTTATTACAGATTCTGCAATATGCATCTTTAAATCAGCAATCAGAAAGAGCATGGAACCCTTTTCCACACTAAAAACATGTCTGTTTGCCTGCTGAGTGGACTGACTCTTGCATTGGGTTACAGATAGTTTATGCAGTCCAACTTCTGTTTTAGTGCCATTATGCAATTTTATTGCACCTCTAGCTGCAGTTTCCATTGCTACTCCAATTTCTACTGCACATTTAAAGGCAAGATTTTCCTCAGTTAAGAGCCTCTTCTGTGTGCTTTCAGTAAGCAGTCCACACACAAATGTCTCTTAGGACCTCGTTAAACCCATCCTTAAAAGTACGGAATCCTGATAATCTTAAAACTGTGTTGCAAAGAAGGAAATAGATTCACCTTCAACCTGATTCCGCTTATGAAACCTGAACCTTTCTGCTATGATCAGGGGTTTGGGTGACAAGTACTCTTGAACAATTTGCACCATCACTTTAAAGGTTTTGCTGGCTGGCTTCTCTGGGGTGATCAGACCGTGTGCAAACTGTATGCTTTCCCTCCCATCACACTCAGTAATGGTGCTACATGTTTTTCTGGGGGAATCTCATTTACTTCAAAATACTGCTCCAGTTTCTATAAATGTGGGCCAATGTTGAAGTCCTCAATTTTTCCAATATAGCCTGCCATTTTACCTCGCTGCTGTTAGTTTAGTTGTTCAGAGTATTCATAGTTGTAGCAGTCTTCTCTTCCCACCGGCATTGCAAGCAAGGTTTACAGATTGTTTTGCTATTCTGATGCCTAGGTTTCAGAGGGGTAGCTGTGTCAGTCTGTATCAGCAAAAACAACGAAGAGTCCTTGTGGCACCTTGGAGACTAACAAATGTATTTGGGCATAAGCTTTCGTGGGCTAAAACCCACTTCATCAGATGCATGGAGTGAAAAATACAGTAGGCAGGTATAAATATATAGCACATGAAAAGATGGGAGTTGCCTGACCAAGTGGGGAGGTCGATGGTAACGTGGCCAATTCAATCAGGGTGGATGTGGCCCATTCCCAACAGTTGACAAGAAGGGGTGAATATCAACAGAGGGAAAATTACTTTTTGTAGTGACCCAACCACTCCCAGTCTTTATTCAGGCCTAATTTGATGGTGTCCAGTTTGCAAATTAATTCCAGCTCTGCAGTTTCTCGTTGAAGTCTGTTTTTGAAGTTTTTTGGTTGAGGAATGGACACTTTTAAGTCTGGTTGCCAATTGTTGCATATAGTGAACATAGCACAAATCCCAGATTACAAACACAGACACATGCAGACAGTTGGAGCCATGATGGCTGACTGACTCAGTATTGCACAGAGGAAGAAGAAAAACAAAGTAACCACACTATATAACAGGAGATTCAATATGATCAACTGCTTAAGAAACTACAATTGCAAATTCTCATAAACAGATTCAGCACTCTGCTCAATACATTCAAATACAACACATATAGCAAGAACTTGCATAATGATAGGTTTCAGTGTAGTAGCCGTGTTAGTCTGTGTCAGCAAAATGAAAATAAGAAAGAAAAACTTGTAGCACCTTAGAGACTAACAAATTTATTTCAGCATAAGCTTTCGTGGGTTAGAACCCACTTCATCGGATGCATGGAATGAAACATACAGTAGACAGATATTTATACAGTCAGAGAAACATGATAAGGTGGAGGTGCATAGACCAACCTTAAGAGGCTAATTAATTGAGAGGAACCATAACAGCAGGGGAAGAAAAACCTTTGAAGTGATAAACAAGATGGCCACACAGGTGTGAATGAGGATCGTTAACTTAAGGGAAATAGATTCAATTAACGTAATGGCCAAGCCATTCCAAGTCCCTATTTAATCCTGAGGTGATGCAATCTAGTTTGCATAGGAGTCACCTACTACAAGACAGGCCCAAAAAAGAAAATAACAGAACACCACTAGCCATCACCTTTAGCCCCCAACTAAAACCTCTCCAGCGCATCATCAAAGATCTACAACCTATCCTAAAAGATGATCCCTCACTCTCACAGATCTTTGGGGACAGACCAATCCTCGCTTACAGACAGCCCCCCAACCTGAAGCAAATACTCACCAGCAACCACACACCATACAACAAAAACACTAACCCAGGAACCTATCCTTGCAACAAAGCCCGATGCCAACTCTGTCCACATATCGATTCAAGTGATACCATCACAGGGCCTAATCACATCCGCCACGCCATCAGGGACTCATTCACCTGCACATCTACCAATGTGATATATGCCATCATGTGCCAGCAATGCCCCTCTGCCATGTACATTGGCCAAACCGGACAGTCTCTACGCAAAAGAATAAATGGACATAAATCTGACATCAGGAATCATAACATTCAAAAACCAGTAGGAGAACACTTCAACCTCCCTAACCACTCATTGACAGACTTGAGGGTTGCAGTGTTGCGACAGATTCACTCCAAAAACAGGCTACAAAGAGAAGCTGTTGAACTCGAATTGATATGCAAACTAGATTGCATCACCTCAGGATTAAATAGGGACTTGGAATGGCTCGGCCATTACGTTAATTGAATCTATTTCCCTTAAGTTAACGATCCTCATTCACACCTGTGTGGCCATCTTGTTTATCACTTCAAAGGTTTTTCTTCCCCTGCTGTTATGGTTCCTCTCAATTAATTAGCCTCTTAAGGTTGGTCTATGCACCTCCACCTTATCATGTTTCTCTGACTGTATAAATATTTGTCTACTGTATGTTCCATTCCATGCATCCGATGAAGTGGGTTCTAACCCACGAAAGCTTATGCTGAAATAAATTTGTTAGTCTCTAAGGTGCTACAAGTTTTTCTTTCTTATTTTCGTATAGCAAGAACTGTTTCTTACAACTCTTCCTCCTCATTGCATCACATATTACTAAGGCTAAGATTTTGTCATGGATATTTTTAGTAAAAGTCGCAGACAGGTCACGGGCAAAAAAGAAAAAAACATGGAGGCCATGACCTCTCTGTGACATTTACTAAAAATATCTGTGACAAAATGGGGATCTGTGGGTCCCCACACTGCCTGAAGTGGGGCAGCTGCGCAGGGGCTAGGAGCCACCTTCAGCAGCTGGGAGCTGCGGGGTACCCCTGCTGCTTGCAGCTCCAGGGGTCCCTTGCTGCCCGCAGGGGCCAAGAGCTGTGGGGTACCCCTGTCGTCCGCAGCTCCGGGGACCTATGGCAACTGGGAGCTCAGGGGTTCACCCACAGCAGCTGGGAGCTCGGGGGTTCCCCCGCCACCTGTAGCTCCAGGGTTCCCCGCCACCTGCAGCGGCCAGGAGCTCGGGGGTTCCCCGCTGCCTGCGTTGGCTGGGAGCTTCGGGGGCCGCCAGAGGTGGCGGAGGTACCCTGCAGCTCCCTGCCCCCGTGGGCGGAAGGGGACCCTGCAGCTCCCCACCACCACTGGCTGAAGTCACGGAGGTCACTGGAAGTTACGGATTCCGTGACTTCTGTGACCTCCATGACAAAATTGTAGCCTTACGTATTACTAACGAAACAGGTCTTGAACTCAGGTTCCCTCTATATCAGAGTTTCCCAAATGGTAGGTCCCAACCCACTAATGGGTCATGGGAAGGGTCTAAAGGGGTCACTTGTGCCCTGGTGCTGCTCACTCCTACCCCCACATTCTCACTTCTCTTGGGCAGCAGGCAGAGGCAGCAGGCAGAGCAGGATCTGGACAGCAGCCGTCCTGGAGAAGCGCCACAGGGGCACACATGGTGTAGGGACAGGCTGCTGACTGTCTGCTCACTGGCTCCGGCCACTTCCTCCACACTGCTGTTTCTGCTTGGATCCCACTCCCAGTTCCCTTCGGCAGCAGGTAGCAACTTAGGGAGCAGGATCTGGACAGCAGCAGCATGAAGGAAGCGACCGGAGTCGGCAAGCACACAGTTGCCAATCTGGTAGTGATCATGGCCCACCTGCACAGAGAGAAGGGCAGGGCTGGGAAAGTGAGAGCAAGAGGGCTGGGGAAGCTGAGCAGTGGTGTGAGGGACAAAGTGGATTGCAAATGCAGTAAGGTTGTGATCTAGCAATTAGCATAAAGGACTGAAAGCCAAGAAAGTTACAACTCTTGGAAAAGTTCACTGTTGTATTGATGAAGTTCCTCCTGAATAAGGTGATTGTTGTAGACATCAGGAATCAAGAGGTAGGACCTATTGATTTCAGCCCCACTGTAATCTCTGCAATGTGTGTGTAGAGCATAATCAATATGAATCACCAATTAACAAAACCCAACATTGGCAAAAAGTCAATTTGAAAAAACTCCCTCCAGCCAGCATATAAAAACTCTGATTCAAAACACCATCTTCAAGCAAAGGCATGAGTAAATCTGCCCCGAAAGTCAATAAAGCTGAGTTTTCCCAGATCAGATAGGAAGCAAGTTCTAGAGCTGAGGGCTTATTTACAAAGAGAAATTGACCAGAATAGCTATTGCAGAGTAAGCTATATATAATGCTTGTAGGTTTCTGGGACAAGGAAGGTTCTGTCACCCTGGAGGCACAGAAGAGGCCTCCATGCCAATGCTAAGTGTGTGCGGGGTATCTATTTCCACCCTGTGATTGGGAGCTTTGTGGACTGTTTTTATCATCCACGTTGTTAACTGTGTGTGTGTGTCAGTTGCTTTTTCTCTTTGTCCATGTGGTCAGGGTTCAGCATCTCCATCTGGCTCTGGATCATTTTGAGCAGCACAGCCCCATTTTGCATCACAGCTGGCTCATGGGTGGTCAGCCTAGTAGTCAGAGTCATGAGACAGGAGCCAAATGTCAGCTGCATGAGGATCCTGGGAAGTCAGAAACAGGAGATAAGCTGGAGATCAGAACCACAAGGTGGGAACCAGTGTCAGGCTGGGTCAGGATAACGGGGTCAGAGGCAGACAGGGCTGGCTCTAGGATTTTTGCCGCCCCAAGCAAAAACAAATTTGGCTGCCTGTTTTTTTCTTACCCCACCCCCGCCTCAACTCCGCCCCTTCCCAAAATTCCCAGCCCTGCCTCCTCCCGCCAGGCTCTCAAGCCTAGGAGGGAGCGAGGGAGGGAGGGGGAGAAGCGGCGCGCGTACAGCAGCCGCTCAGGATCTCCCCCTGCCTCCCAGGCTCTCAAGCCTAGGAGGGAGGGGGAGAAGTGGCGCGCGCGCCGCAGCCACTCAGGATCTCCCCCTCACTCCCAGGCTCTGAAGCCTGGGAGGGAGGGGGAGCAGCGGCGCGTGAATCAGCTGGTTCGCGCACTGCAGCCGCTCGGGATCTCCCCCTCCAGCAGCGGCACGCGAATCAGCCAGCGTGCGAGCCAGCGGCTGCCGCGGAGGTGAGCTAGGGCGGCCGGGGCACATTTTTAGGGGCGGCATGGCTGGCACCAGAATGCCGCCCCTAGAAACGTGCCGCCCCAAGCTCCAGCTTGTTTTGCTGGTGCCTGGAGCTGGCCCTGGAGGCAGAAGACAAACTGGAGAGTCATATGCCAGAAGTCAAGTCAGGTCAGGATGCCACAAAATCAAGCTGGGGTAGCAGCAGGATGGAGAACAGATATTCCAGCAGTTTCCTGTTCTTGCTGCTGGCTTAAGTAGGGCCAGCGAGACAATCAGCTGCTCTGGACTCTGACAATCAGACCTTGGGGGGCTGAGCCTCTCACTGGGGCTAGGCTTTGTGGGTCCAAGGTAAGCTATTGTTAGCATGTTGCCAGGTGGAGGATTAGAGCACGGCTTCTCCCATGAGCCTTACATGCTCGGGTTTGAAACACATTAGTTGTGATCTACTTGTATCAGGCAGATACAAAATTAACACCAGTTGATACTGTGGATTGCACCAGGCCCCAGTTAACACAGAGCTCATCTGGAAACTGATGAATTGAGCAAAGAGACCAAAATCTCAGTAGGTGATAATTCTATGATGATATCAGCATCTATCATTCAACAGTAAAATCATATCTGTCATGATGACCAGCTTGTGATTCTGTTACATAGACTGACATCACAGTAAGCTAAAATAGAGACTTAGTAGGAAATGTTTCAAGTGTTATGCAGATGATACAAAACTACTCAAGATAATTAAGTCCCAAGCAGACTGAAAAGAGTTACAAAAGGATCTCACAAAACTGGGTGACTGGGCAACAAAATGGCAGATGAAATTCAATGTTGATAAATGCAAAGTAATGCACATTGGAAAACATAATCCCAACTATACATATAAAATAATGGGGTCTAAATTAGCTGTTACCACTCAAGAAAGAGATTTTGGAGTCATTGTGGATAGTTCTCTGAAAACATCCACTCAATGTGCAGCAGCAGTCAAAAAAGCAAACAGAATGCTGGGAATCATTAAGAAAGGGATAGATAATAAGACAGAAAATATCATATTGGTTCTATATAAATCCATGGTATGCCCACATCTTGAATACTGTATGCAGATGTGGTTGCCCCATCTCAAAAAAGATATATTGGAATTGGAAAAGGTTCAGAAAAGGGCAACAAAAATGATTAGGGGTATGGAAAGCCTTCCGTATGAGGAGAGGTTAATAAGACTGGGACTTTTCAGCTTGGAAAAGAGGCGACTAAGGAGGGATATGATAGAGGTCTATAAAATCATGACTGGTCTGGAGAAAGTAAATAAGGAAGTGTTATTTACTCCTTCTCATAACACAAGAATTAGCGGTCACCAAATGAAATTAACAGGCAGCAGGTTTAAAACAAACAAAAGGAAGTATTTTTTCACACAACGCACAGTCAACCTGTGGAACGTCTTGCCAGAGGATGTTGTGAAGGCCAAGACTATACCAGGGTTCAAAAAAGAACTAGATAAATTCATGGAGGATAGGTCCATCAATGACTGTTAGCCAGGATGGTCATGGATGGTGTCCCTAGCCTCTGTTTGCCAAAAGCTGAGAATGGGCGACAGGAGATGGATCACTTGATGATTACCTGTTTTGTTCATTCCCTTTGGGGCACCCGGCATTGGCCACTGTTGGAAGACAGGATACTGGGCTAGATGAACCTTTGGTCTGACCCAGTATGTCCATTTTTATGTTCTTATGTTTATCTGAAAACCCACAAACAATGTTTTTCAATTTTTGGCAACCGAAAACAATAAATTGTTTGCTTTTGGGGTTTTTGATGATAGCCTGAAAAATATTAACAAATATCAACATTTTCTGCAAAACTTACCATTTTGTCAAAAAAGTCACTTTGCATAAAAAACCCCAGGTATTGATGGGAAGTTTTCTCCCAGCTCTATCAAGATATCATCATGCTATGACACAGCTCCATGACATCATGTTGCAATGCTATCACGTAGTGCTAAAGCTTCATCAAATTACAATGCCACATTCAGTCAGAGTGTTATCACGCCATGTAGAAAACTCATCCTGTTACAATACCACACCATAACGTTGCTTTATCATGCAGCATCAGCGAAACCACATTGCATTATGATGTGGCATTGTGCTATTGCTTCATTATGCAATTCCAAAATCTCATCCCTTTCCAGTGTCATGTCATTGAACCAAAGCATCATTGTGTGGCATGCAACCCTCATCTCATGTGACATAACAGCATTGAATCAGAACCATGAAATCGTGATGCTGTGTTGCCTGGTGAGGACTTTATGCTCCTTTCTCCATTCAATCCTCTATTTTTTTAAATCTTGGTAAAGTCCAAGACCAAACTAAAAATGAATAGCAATAATAATACATTAGATTGTGAGCTGCCTGGAGCAGCGATTATCTTTCTTCAGTGTTTGGGAAAGTGCCCATCTACCATATGGAATCATAGAATCATTGGACTGGAAGGGGACCTCCAGGCGTCTTCTAGTCCAGTCCCCTGAACTCAAGGCAGGACTAAGTCTTATCTAGACCATCCCTGACAGATGTTTGTCTAACCTGCTCTTAAAAATCTCCAATGATGGAGATTCCACAACCTCCCTAGACAATTTATTCCAGTGCTTAACCACTCTGACGGTGGCTTTAGGAAGTTTTTCCTAAAGTCCAACCTAAACTCCCCTTGCTGCAATTTAAATTTACATAAAGCAATACATAATAATAGCAATTGGGGTGATGCTGGAAATATTTAGGCTATTGAATCGGGCGCGTCAGACTGGCTCCAAGCCCCTCCCACTAACCTCTTCCAAGGCTAGAATATTTTATGCCACGTTAGCTCAAGATCAACTCAGTTTCATCGACGAGTTACCTGAGCCTGGGCTGCAAGAGAAAGAACACTGTGAAAACTACAACTCCCAGCGTGCCCAGGGCCCGTCCCACACGTTGCATAGAAGCTTGATAGCCCGTATCCCGCCTCCTCCCGGCTCTTATTGGAGCATTGAGACCTAGCCTCTCAACTCCTCGATTCCGATTGGTGGAGCTGCAGCCAGCAAGGGTGTACGAACCTGTGTATGGGGTGGGCTCAAGATGGCGGGAGAGGCGTCTGGGAGATACAGAAGCACCATGAGCAAGAGCAAGGACCCCTCGGGCCTGCTCATCTCTGTGATCAGGTAGGGGGTGGGACGGGGACTCGCAGGGCCTCCCCCCGGAGGATGGGGGCGGCACGTCCCCTCCAAGCCCCTCTCAGCAGGGCTCGCTGGGCCACGCTTCCCCTCAGGCCCCCGGGGAGCCGCCCTTGGGGTGACCCCCCCCCCACCCCGAGGCCCCCGCGGTTGCAGCAGGGACCCTCTCCAGCAGCGGGGTGCCCATGGCCACGAGGGGCCCCGCTTGTCAGGGCTCAGGGCGCCTGTGGTGCCGTGACTCGAGCGACCCCCCCCCCCCCCCCCCCGCGGATTTTAGGGACCCCCTGGACAGCAGCAAACCCTGCAGCTGCAGGAGGCCCCCATTTCTCGGGGTGGGGGTGGGGGGGGGGGAGGACGGCTTAGCCTCAGTGGGGATCTCAGGCTGTGGCCGCAGGGGACCCCAGGCCCCCAGAAGCCGCTCGCGACACTGGGCGCCGGCGTGCCCCGCGGCTGGAGGGTACCCCCCAGGTATCAGAGGTGCGTGTCTGACACAGTGGGCATGGGGGGGGGGGGTGGCGTCTGTGGCCCACATAACCACAACAGCCCCTGTTACGTCCCAACGGCTCTGACAGAAACAGTGAGAGCTAGAGACCAAGCACACCCAGCAGGGCATCTCCCCCTAATTTGTAGGAAGCCCTTCATTGGGAGTAAGGGCATCCACATGCTCTGTGGTGGCAGTAATGTGAAATAGGTCCTATCCCCTTTCCCTATCCACCCCCTTGGCTGATTTGATTGAAACAAGAGGACCTAAGGATCTTGTGACCACAGCAGACTCATGCCCCCCGTGCCCTCTTCTGGGGTCCCTCAATGAAAGCAACAGGGCTTAGTCAGCACCATTCTCCTGATGTCCTGGAAGGACTGGGAACCCCCCTGTATCAATGTTTGCTGGAGCACCCTGCATGCACAGCGGCCTTTGAGCTGATTAGACTAAGGCTGGTCAGAAAACACCAGGAAATGTACATGCGGTCTCATATCCTGTTATAAACCACAGCAATCGAAAAGTTGCTGCCTTCCAGGGATTGTATTGCCTTGCAGGGGATGAAAAGGAAAAATTGTGACTCTGCTGTTTTTTGCCTGCACTCATTCCTACAACCTCTCCTCTCTATGTCAGCGGATGGTCCACTACTGTGCCTGGAACTGTCTGATCCCCTCACTCCAACCCACTAATTTCCCTCTATCCCTTTAAAAAATACTTTTTAAATCACATCCTTTCTATGCTGCTTATAATCAGTGAGTTGGCAGCCGCTTTCCCACACTGGTGTTTACTAATGCCAACCTTTCAAATACTGATGCTTACTAATATCATTATTTGCTGTTCCCACGTGCACACTCATCATATTGATAGGTTTCAGTGTAGTAGCCGTGTTAGTCTGTGTCAGCAAAATGAAAATAAGAAAGAAAAACTTGTAGCACCTTAGAGACTAACAAATGCTGAAATAAATTTGTTAGTCTCTAAGGTGCTACAAGTTTTTCTTTCTTATTTTCATTTTACTCATCATATTGTAACTGCTGTGCATTACGAGATGGTTGCATTAATAATGCATTATAAAATTCAGTGGCTTTGTATCATCTACCTGGAATAAACTATAATAATAATTTGCATTTACACAGCACCTCTTATTTAAGGATCTTGTGCCCTATACAAATGATAACGACTGGTAAACAATCAGGTTTTCTTTAGTGTCCTGCAGGTGTAGGTCAGTGATTGGACACTAGATGCAGAGGACTCTGAGTTACTACAGAAATTCTTTCCCAGGTGTCTGGTTGGTGGATCTCGCCCACGTGCTCAGGGTCTAACTGATCATCCTATTTGGGATTGGGGAGGAATTTTCCTCTGGATCAGATTGGCAGAGATCCTGGGAAGTTTTCATCTTCCTCTGCAGTGGAAGGAGTAGGTCACTTGCTGGTTCGAACTAGATTAAATGGTGGCTTCTCTGTAACGTCAAGTCTTTAATTTAAGATTTGAGGATTTCAGTAAGTCAGTGAGAGGCTATGGGTAAGTCTGTTATGAACGTCATGGATTCTGTGATTTTATGAGAGCTCTGCGACTTCCTCAAAATTCTACTAATTCAGCCCCGGGTGGCAGGACTTGGGCTTCAGTTGAAGACGGAGCCCTGCTACCTGGGGCTAAAGTCAGAGCCTTACCACCCGTAACTTAGGTTTACGGGTCCCCTTGAGGCATGGGGTCCTGGGCAATTGTCCTGCTTGCTACCCCCTAGCACTGGCCCTGTGTACATTTCCGTGATTTTATTTTTTATTGCCCGCATCCTGTCCGTGACTTATAATAAAAATACACATCCCAAAATCTTAACCTTATTTATGGGCAGGAGTAGGTGGGTGAGGTGGTGTGGTCTGTAGTGTGCAGGTCAAGACTAGATGATCATGATGGTCCCTTTTGGCCTAAAACTCTATGGGTATGTCAACACTTCAATTAGACACCTGTGGTTGGCCTGTTTCAGCTGACTCAGGTTAAAGGGCTGTTTAATTGTGGTATAGATGTTCAGTTTTGGGCTGTAGCCCGACCTCTGGGATCTTTCCACCTTGCAGAGTCCTAGAGCCCGTGCTCCAGTCCTGGCCCGAATATTTACACTGCAGTTAAACAGCCTCTTAACCTAAGCCCTGTGAGCCCGAGTCAGTTGGCACAGGCCAACCATGGGTTTTCAGTTGCAGTGTAGTCATACAAAAAGTGTGTATGAGAATTCCAGAAAGATAGCAACCCTTAGTGGATAGTTGTTTAGATCACATCTAAGGCATGTTGTATAATCTTCCAAGCATCCCAGGTGTGTAACATTAGTTTTTAGAGTGTGTGATGGTAACAAAATAAGAGGCACAAATAATAATAAAAATATAGTGAGATTTCGTTAACACACTTGAAGTTTTCTGTGTCCTTGATTTCAATTTACCACCCGAAAATACATTAAATTATCGAAAGCCAAAGAAATTAATAACATAGGTGCATTTTGTTGCAGCATATGACCAAGTTGTAGAGTCCCGTTACAATATAACTGCAAGAATTCATTTGAGGGAAGATGAAATGTCTAAGCAAAAACTAAGTGTGTGTATGACATGTTTATAGTGGGAAAACCAAAAGGGGCCCTAACATAAAATTCATATTTTGAAATAATTCTTTACCATAGTTTATTAATGAGAGCTTCAAAAATTTTAATAATGTCAATGTGACCACCTTTTACTACTTAAGCTGTTTTTAGTGTCACTGAGAGTGGACGGCGAAATTAGATTAATCATTTTTATTTTCTGTTTGTGTTGAGTTTCACTTTATGGTTCTCAAACCCAGTGCTCTTGAGTTGAGATTCCAGCATACCAGGGAAGATTTAAATCTCCAACTTTTTCCACAATTTTTAAAAATAGAAAACCATGTCTGTTTACAGGCGAGTCTCATCTTATGCGCATTTAACATGTGCAAATTCAGCTTTGCGTGGTCAGCAACAAAAAAAAAGAGAGAGAAAAATAACAATTTAAATACTGTACCTGTAGTGCGGGCGATTCCGCCCACCATTACACTCAATGTAATTTTGACTATACGCAATTTTCGCTTTACACTCTGAGTGCGGAACGTAACTCCAGCGTAAGATGAGACTCGCCTGTATATAAGATGTTGTCACATCTCCTATCCCCTTTTTAACAAAACCTAAATTTGGAATCCTTTAGGTTTATAGTGAAATATCTAATATTGTTACATGTTTATGTTTTTTACCTGTCTAGGAACTTTTGTTATAGAGGCAGTGATAACATACATAGTTTAGGTCCAAAATTTCAATTTAACATTTAGATAAAATACTACGTGAAAATATTAAAACGTTCTAGTGAGTCATGACATTTAATAAATAAAAAATCAATGGAAGCTGTTCTTGTTTTGGATCTAAACATTCCCTCCAGTGTTTGCAATCCAAACATAATATTGAACTAGTCCATGGGAATCTGAATGTAAAACTGATGATCAGTGAAAGGAAAACTGATCCATTAATAACTTCATTTTCTAGTTGAGTGCAAAAAGTAAATGGCATAAATAGTGAAAAGGAAGTTATATTATTAAAATTCATTCTTTATGATCTTTTATTAGTAATTAAGATAAAGATGAATGTGCTGGACATCTAACAACATTTCCATGCCTGTTGTTTAGCGTGTCTAGAAAAATACAAGTAATTTTTATATGATTATTGTTATATTTGAAGTAAAACTGAAGGAACCACATTTGAGCTCAGATGAGACCCAACTGAGATGATGTCAAGGAATGTTTGCTATATGGGAAAGATACATGGCTGATAGGGAAAGCCATATAATTTTGAGCTTGCAGTAAGATATTGCCAACTATAATAGGCAAAACTCTTAGTTACTTTTGGTGTAACTCCATTCATGTCCAGTCTTTCATTTGCTAATCTCGCAAGGCTGTTGTAAAGCTTAAAGGGACATCATCAACTTGAAATTTAGTTTGCTTAAAATAAAAAACTTAAAGTAATTTAATCTCTACTACACCTGCTTCCAAGTTCTCATGCCAATTTTTCTGGTTTTATAGTTACGTTTTCCTATTTATTTAAATGTGAAAGACCCACACAAAAAGTAGGGATAACTTGATGAATTTCTGTGAAACCGTGAACTGGATCAGGATCTAGATAAATGTGAAATGTTCTTAAAAGAACGTTTCCAGAAAACCAGTCTATTTCCAATGCAATGGGCTATGTATCAAAAAAGGTGAAACTGACTATACACAAAATGCTGTCAAACACAAAGAACTGTAAATGAACAGGGAAATAGAGAACATTTGAGAACCCAGTCTTTCATTTACAGTACTCTTAGGTGTTATTTGTAACAATAGTGGGTATGCTTTCAGAAAGAAATATATCTTTTTCAAGTTGACAATGTCCATTTAATTTTTGTTTGTTTGTAAAATGCTTTGAGATTTTGATACCCTTACTCTTGTTGAGTAGCCCGTTACTTATTGAGTAGTATCAGTGATCTTGAATATTGTGCCATCTAATGTGATATTAGTGCCAGGAGCCTAGGAATTGGAATTTAAGGGTTTTATTCCTAATTTGATGATTTCTTACTCAATGTGAGTAAGACTATCAGAGCCAGTTTCTCAGCCAGTGTAAATTGTCATACCTCTATTGACTTGAGTTGAGCTATGACAATTTACACAAGTTGAGAGGATAATTCAGTGTAGTAGCATCTTCTTCATCAGGATATCTTAGGGGACTGCCTGTCATTGGCCCTCTGAGTTTTCTAAAGGTGGTCTTGTAAGCGTCCTAAGATCCACTTAGACTGTGCCAGAGTCAAAAGCTCTGTCCCTGCAGGGTTTAGAAACTCTAGAGTGACCTCAATCTCTGGAAAAAAGAACAGGAGTACTTGTGGCACCTTAGAGACTAACAAATTTATTTCAGTTTATGCTGAAATAAATTTGTTAGTCTCTAAGGTGCCACAAGTAATCCTGTTCTTTTTGATGACACAGACTAACATGGCTGCTACTCTGGAACTCAGTCTCTGAGTCACTAAGGGTACGTCTATACTTACCCGCTGCTTCGGCGGCAAGCAGTCGATCTTCTGGGATCGATTTATCGCGTCTTGTCTAGACGCGATAAATCGAACCCGGAAGTGCTCGCCGTCGATGCCGGTAATCCTACTCCATGAACGGAGTAGGCGGAGTCGATGGGGGAGCCTGCCTGCCGCCGTGTGGACCAGCGGTAAGTACCTTTTCGTTCAAACTAAGATACTTCGACTTCAGCTACGTTATTCACGTAGCTGAAGTTGTGTATCTTAGTTTGAACTTGGGGGGTAGTGTAGACCCACCCTTAGAAACACCACAGTGTCTTGGGATGCAGATAATCAGGAAATTGAGGGATAGTCCATAGAAAGGACTGGCTTGTATCTCAGTAAAGTAGTACTGTATTACTGTCCCCAGTAAGTGGCAATCCTTTCCATTGCATTGGGAATAGACTGGTTTTCTGGACACTTTCTTTTTAAGATTTCTCAATTATCTAGGCCCTGATCCAGATCATTGTACAGTACCACGTTTGCTCACAACAACATACAAAGTAGGCAGAGTGGAGGGGATAATCTAATTCAGGGCTTGAAAACTTTGCTGTACCACTACTAGGAGCAGGGAGATAAAGTGGGATTGTACTAGAGCACTGTTTCTGTGAAGCCCCCAATACTCCAGTTGAGGCCTTATTAGTGCTGAGTAGAGTGGAAGAATTACTTCTTGTGTCTTGTTTACCACACTCATATTAACACATCCCAGAATGATGGTCACATTTTTTGCAACAGTATTACATTGTTGACTCATATTTGGTTTGTGATCCACTATAATCCCCAGATCCTTTTCTGCAGTACTCCTTCCTAGGCAATCGTTCCTTCTTAAGAGTAGTACTTTGCATTTGTCCTCATTGAGTTTCATCCTGTTTAATTCAAACCATTTCTCCAGTTTGTCAAGATCATTTTGAAATCTAATCCTGTCCTCCAAAGTGCTTGCAACTCCTTCCAGTTTGGTATCATCTGCAAACTTTATAAAGGTACTCTTTATGCCATTATTTAAATCAGTTATATAAAAATTGACTAGAATTGGATCCAGGACAAATCCCTGTGGTACCCCGCTCGACATACCCTTCCAGTCTAATTGTGAACCATTGATAACTACTCTCTTAGTACAGTTTTCCAGCTAGTTGTGCATCCACTTCATAGTAGGTTCATCTAGGCTATTTTTCTCTAGTTTATTTATGAGAAGATCATGTGAGACAGTATCAAAAACCTTACTAAAGTCGAGATATATCGTATTCACTGCTTCCCCCCATCCATAAGGCTTGTTACCCTGTCAAAAAAGGATATTAGATTGGTTTGACATGATTTGTTCTTGACAAATCCGTGTTGCCTGTTACTTATTACCTTATTTTCTTCTAGGTGCTTATGAATTGATTATTTGCTCCATTATCTTTCTGGGTACTGAAGTTAAGATGACTGGTCTATAATTCCACGGGTTGTCCTTATTCCTCTTTGTATAGAAAGGTACTATATTTGCCCTTTTCCTGTCCTCTGGTCATCCTGTTCTCCATGAGTTCTCAAAGAACATTGCTAATGGCTCAGAGATCTCTTTAGCCAGTTCCTTAAGCATTTAAGGATGGATTTCATCAGGCCCTGCGAACTTGAAGAGATCTAATTTGTCTAAGTAATTCTTAACTTGTTCTTTTCCTATTTTAGCCTCAGATCCTACCCCATTTACTCTGATGTTAGTTGTCCAATCATTGCTAATTTTTTTGGTGAAAACTGAAACAAAAAAGGCATTTAACCCTTTGGTCATTGCTGTGTTTTCTGTTGTTGTCTTTCCGTCCTCATTGAGTAATGGGCCTACCCCAAGGGTGGGCAAATGTTTTGGCCCGAGGGCCACATCTGGGTGAGGAAATTGCATGCAGGCCCATGAATGTAGGGCTGGGGCAGGGGGTTGGGGTGCAGGAAGGAGTATGGGGTGTGGGAGGGGGTGCGGTGTGCAGGAAGGGGCTCAGGGCAAGGGGTTTGAGTGCAGGGAGGGGTGCGGAGTGGGAGGGGGCTCAGGACGGGGTTGGGGTGCAGCAGGGGTGCGGCAGGGGGCTCAGGACCAGGGGCTGAGGTGTGGGGTGCAGGACGGGTTTGGGGTGCGGCCTCTGTCCAGGCACCGCTTACCTTGAGCAGCTCCGGGGTGGCAGTGGCCTGCAGTGGGGCTCAGGCAGGCTCCCTGCCTGCCCCGGCCCCGTGCCGCTTCCGGATGCAGCCGGCACCACGTCCCTGTGGCCCCTGGGGGTGGGGGTGGGGCAGAGGGCTTCGCGTGCTGTCCTCACCTGCAGGCACCGCCCCCTGCAGCTCCCGTTGGCTGCAGTTCCCCGTTCCTGGCCAATGGGAACTGCGGGGGGCAGTGTCTGCAGGCTGGGGCAGTGTCTGCAGGCTAGGGCAGTGCGCAGAGCCCTCTGCCCCCCCACCCCCAGGGGCCGCAGGGACGTGATGCCGGCTGCTTCCGGGAGCGGCGCAGGACCCATGGCACCACGGGGGTGGCAATCCCGTGGGCCGGCTCCAAAACCCTGATGGGCCAGATCCGGCCTGCTGGCGGCAGTTTGCCCACCCCTGGCCTACTCTGTCCTTGGTTTTCCTTTTGTTTCTTACATATTTATAAAATGCTTTTTGTTATCCTTTACATCCCTAGCTAGTTGAATCTTCTTTTGTGCCTTGACCTTTTTATTTTGTCGCTACATGCTTGCGGTGTTTTTTGTATTTATCCTTTGTAATTTAACTTAGTTTCCGCTTTTTGTATGACTCTTTTTTGAGTTTCAGATCATTGAAGATCTGGTTGAGTCTGAGTATCCTCTTACCATACTTTTTATCTCTCTTACACATTGGTATAGTTTGCTCTTGAGCCCTTAATGTCTTTCTAAAAACCCACCAACTCTCCAGAACTCTTTTTTTCCCTTAGCCTTGCTTCCCACGGGATCTTACCTACCAATTCTCTGACTTTGCTAACATCCATCTTCTTGAAGTCCATTGTCTTTATTCTGCTGTTTCCCCCCATACCATTCCTTAGAATCATGAACTCTCATTTCATGCATCCGATGAAGTGGGTATTAACCCACGAAAGCTTATGCTGAAATAAATTTGTTAGTCTCTAAGGTGCTACAAGTTTTTCTTTCTTATTTTCGTTTTTCTCATTTCATGATCGCTTTCACCCAAGCTACCTTCCACTTTCAGATTCTCAACTAGATCCTCCCTATTTTACAATGCTTTTGTATCTTTTAAACATATTGTGAAGTGCTTTGAGAACTTCCAATGAAAGATGCTGAGAAAGTGCAAAATATTATTGTTGGAGACCAAGAGCCAGATGTTACAGAGGTCTAATGTTAGTCCCGTCCGCCTTCATACTGTTTCTTTAAAATGTAATGAATTGGATTGAGAAAATTCTGGTCAACTGATGCAAGACAATTTGGGGAATATTTTCTTACCTTGCAGAGGACAAACACATGTATTTATATTGATTTTTTATAACCTTTTGTTTTGTCTGTAGTTCGTTGAGGCAGCTTTTGTACTATGAAACAAGCAAGCTGGCATTTAGCAAATGCTACTTTTTGAGAGATCTTGTCAGATTTTTAGTTGGTGAATGTCTGCCTTTCATTTATTGTGAGGCGTTTTTCTTTCCAATTAAAGGCTGCTATTTTTAAGAAGTGGCCTTTAATAGCTGGTTTAATTGGGAAAACAATCCTTGGTTGTGACTTGATAAGACCTTATTGTAGTCTTGACACAGAGCTTTCACAGAGGCGTACGTACGTACAAACACACATCTGGATGTAAAGGAGAACTGATGATGCAAGTGGAGATATAGCATGTTACCAACTTTGTTTCTAAAATGTGTGCTTCTATGGATGTAAATCTGAAAGCATAGTATTCTCACACATAAAATTCCTTTTTTCTCTCTCTCTCTACATAAAATAAATACTCATTGGTCAGTACTTTTATTATTTTCAAAGTGAACTTTGCTGAATTCATTCTTACTAATGACCTGGCATTTGCTCCTCTTTCTGTTTAAGAGCATAGAGCTGATGTCCCAATTCACGATTTATAGCAAGGAAGTCCAATATATAGCTGTTGCACTCAGAGTAGCATGCTGGAATTCTCATATTCACCACTGTCAGCTCAGCAGCTGGAGGAACATCTGGAAGACAAAGACTTTGAACTGGGGAAGGGTGGTGCCAGGCTGGAAGGTAATCCCAGCCTGTGTATTGAGGAACTGCAACCTGTTTGCACCATCTGTCAGGGTGAGACACTGCTTGATTCAAATCCTGCTTAGTTTGTAGAACTTAGACTGTAAATTTATTTTTGTTTCTTAAGTAACCAACTCTGATATCTATGCCTGCTACTTAGAATCACTTAAAATCTATCTTTCTGTAGTTAATAAATCTGTTTTATATTTTACCTGAAACAGTGGGTTTTGGTTGAAGAGCTTTGGAAATCTCAGCTCAAGTTAACAAGGGCTTTTGCATGTCCACTACCATTTTGTCAGAATGGCGAACTACTTAATGAACTTGCACTGCCCAAGGGACCCTTGAGCAGTATAAGACAGTACAGTTCTGGGGTCCAAGGCTGGGGAGCTGGAGGGAATTGGCTGGAGTGTCTCTATAGTTGGTTCATGAATGGCTGGGAAATCATTCGTGTAACACAGTTGGATGTGTCCCTGCCTGTGGAAGTCTGTGTAAGTGCAGTATTTATCAGAGGTTTTCACCTTGACATAACCATCACAGTGTGACAGGCAGCCCAGGTTGGCGTGGGACAGAGAACTCAGCGGTCCCACAGTCCAGGTTGCACCCCAGGGACCCTGTCACAATAGCTATTGTCCTCATTTCTTGTATCACAATTAGGATATAACTGTCATACCCAATAATTCTGATCTGTATATGCTGCAACATTTTATAAATCTATTCTTATCACAAGCTGTGTTCTAACATGTTTTTAAAAAGACCCTTTCTCCTAGTGTTAAGACCAGCAGCCTGAAAGTTCACAGGATAAAAGCATTTCTCTCTGTATATAATCTGTGAACTGAACTGTAAATAATAATTTAGACTTTCTGTATTGCCCTCCCTCCTGAAGGGATGCCAAAGCAATTTTATAGACTGTATACATAGATTGACCCTATACAAATCTGAACTAAAATGCAGCACTTACTCATCATTAAGCAATCACACCATACAGAAGCTTAGGACAGTGAGTGTGAAATGATACCTTGTCCAGCTGAACCTCCAAGGAATTTTGTTTGTAATACTTTGGCAGAATGCAGTATCCAGACTTGGGCATCTGGCCACAACACTGGGATTAACAGCCCTACTCTTGCAAAACAATCAAGCAAAAAACACAGTGATTTTTTTAATGACAAGTGGACAGGAGGACAATGGTTTTGCATCTTCAGAAGAGAATATCTCCAACAGCACTGTGCCCCCTCTGCAGTGCTGAAGCTTTGGTTCTATCCTGGCACAAAAAGAAGCAAGCTAACTACTGAATCACCAGCACTACTTCCTGCAGCACATAGTTAGACCTTGGAGAGCTCCCGTCCAAATATTGACTTTGACCAACCCTGGTTAGCTGTGTGATCTGATGGAAATGAAGCAGTGGGTGGTATAATAAGCTTATACATGCTGCTTCTGTTTTTATCTTTCAGATGTCTGATCTGAGTAGCATTGTACAGCTTTATTTTAATGGCTATGAAAAATACTGGTGAAAAGATTCTATCACTGATGGAAAATGCTGTTGCTTAATGAGCTTAACTTTCTCTTGTGTCTGAATCCATCGGATGTCCATTTGTGCTTGTTTTGGGATCCCTGATTAGTTGAAAGAGGTATTTAAAATTAGTAACCAGCTCCCTCTGAAGAGGCTGAGATTGTTCTGTTCTATATAGGTTCTTATGCTAGCTTCATCACCATAGTATCTGCATGCCTTTCAGTCATGCATTAAGCAGTGTGACTAACATCTGTTATATGTAGTTCATTCTCGCTCTTATCCTCTCCCCAGGGGGATAACTGTGTGTGCAGTGCAGTGTTGTTTATGGTAGGGTTTTGTTTTTGTTTGAATGTACACACTGCTTGAGACATCTCAAGATATTGAATTCTTGCTGCTAATGTAAGCTCCATTAACTGGCATCAAGTCTGTCTGCTTCAGAATGTAGTATACGGATATCTTCTGCTTTTTGCTAAATCAACCAGCCATTGGTCAAGCTAACCTCTGCTGTCACAAATACTGGAGACACGGAGCTCTGGAGATGCTCATTTAAGGGTCTGGAGACGATTTGGCTCTTAAGCACTCAACTAAAGCCAAGTTGCACAGATCTAAGCCAAGCCGATTTGGCTCTCAATGATCAAAGGTTCACAGTCATTTCCTGTTGGAAATGTTTAAACCTGTGTACAGGTAACAACAGAGATTAATAGAATCCAAAGAGATCAGAGAGAAACTTTTTTTTCTATATTCTAGTTTATTTTGAACAGTTGTCAGTGCTTCGAGTAGAGTCACGTTCTCTGTTTCTCTTTTATAGTCAGTGAGTTAGTTCCCCTGATTCTTCAAGGTTCTAAACACCCTCAGTTCCCATTGATAGGGGTGATGGTGCTCATGATATTATGCAGTGGTTCTCAAATTTTCTTGATCGGACCCTCCTTCTTTGTGTCTGTAGTCGTTTACAGGCACCTGCCCCCACAAGTACATATACTGACACTCAGCTCTGAAGGCAGAGTGGAGAGCAGCGGCTGCTGGCCGGGTGCTCATCTCTGAAGGCAGAGCAGCGCCAGCAGCAGTAAGGGAGGCAATGTGAAAAGTGATATTTGTCATCACCTATCGCACCATTGCCACCCTTACTTCTGCACTGCTGCTGCCATCCTGGGGCTGACAGTGGGAGCCCCGCTGCCTCTTGGTGAAGGATTGTGGGCGGGAGGAGGAAGGAGAGCCCAGGTGGAGGGGCTCTGGCAGTCCTCTTTATCCCCGCTTCCCGGGTGTGCATTCCCTTCTGCTTGAGCCCCTGCCATCTGGGCTGACAGCTAGAGCTCTTCAACAACAACAACAACAAAACCCAAAACCACACAGCTTGCATCTCCCTTGACACATTCCTGTACCTGCCTTGGGCGGCCTGCCCCATAGTTTGAGAACTGCTGGTATAATGGGATCGGGCCCTGTGTCAGATTCTACTGAGGGAAGATCTTTTATAGTTCCATAGTCAACTTACTGTTTCCTGATATTTCTACCCCCTGCTCCTCATGCCTATTAATAATGTGCACAGTGCTGATTTTAGTTACCTTCCTGGCAGCATCTCATTGTCTCCCAAAGGTGTATGTTTTTCTCTTAGAATCATAGAATCATAGAATCTCAGGGTTGGAAGGGACCTCAGGAGGTCATCTAGTCCAACCCCCTGCTCAAAGCAGGACCAAACCCAATTAGATCATCCCAGCCAGGGCTTTGTCAAGCCTGACCTTAAAAACATCTAAGGAAGGAGATTCCACCACCTCCCTAGGTAACCCATTCCAGTGCTTCACCACCCTACTAGTGAAAAAGTTTTTCCTAATATCCAACCTAAACCTCCCCCTCTGCAACTTGAGACCATTACTCCTTGTTCTGTCATCTTCTACCACTGAGAACAGTCTAGATCCATCCTCTTTGGAACCCCCTTTCAGGTAGTTGAAAGCAGCTATCAAATCCCCCCTCATTCTTCTCTTCTGCAGGCTAAACAATCCCAGTTCCCTCAGCCTCTCCTCATAAGTCATGTGCTCCAGCCCCCTAATCATTTTTGTTGCCCTCCGTTGGACTCTTTCCAATTTATCCACATCCTTCTTGTAGCGTGGGGCCCAAAACTGGACACAGTACTCCAAATGAGGCCTCACCAGTGCCGAATAGAGGGGAATAATCACGTCCCTCGATCTGCTGGAAATGCCCCTACTTATACAGGCCAAAATGCCGTTAGCCTTCTTGGCAACAAGGGCACACTGTTGACTCATATTCAGCTTTTCGTCCACCGTAACCCCTAGGTCCTTTTCTGCAGAACTGCTGCCCAGCCATTTGGTCCCTAGTCTGTAGCAGTGCATGGGATTCTTGCGTCCTAAGTGCAGGACTCTGCACTTGTCCTTGTTGAACCTCATCAGATTTCTTTTGGCCCAATCCTCTAATTTGTCTAGGTCGCTCTGTATCCTGTCCCTACCCTCCAGCGTATCAACCACTCCTCCCAGTTTAGTGTCATCTGCAAACTTGCTAAGGATGCAGTCCACACCATCCTCCAGATCGTTGATGAAGATATTGAACAAAACCGGCCCCAGCACCGACCCTTGGGGCACTCCACTTGATACCGGCTGCCAACTAGACATGGAGCCATTGATCACTACCCGTTGGGCACGACCATCCAGCCAGTTTTCTATCCACCTTACCGTCCATTCATCCAGCCCATACTTCCTTAACTTGCTAGCAAGAACACTGTGGGAGACTGTATCAAAAGCTTTGCTAAAGTCAAGAAATAGCACATCCACTGCTTTCCCCTCATCCACAGAGCCGGTTATCTCATCATAGAAGGCAATTAGGTTAGTCAGGCATGACTTGCCCTTGGTGAATCCATGCTGACTGTTCCTGATCACTTTCCCCTCCTTTAAGTGGTTCAGAATTGATTCCTTGAGGACCTGTTCCATGATTTTTCCAGGGACTGAGGTGAGACTGACTGGCCTGTAGTTCCCCGGATCTTCCTTCTTCCCTTTTTTAAAGATGGGCACTACATTAGCTTTTTTCCAGTCATCCGGGACCTCCCCCGATTGCCATGATTTGTCAAAGATAATGGCCAATGGCTCTGCAATCACATCGGCCAACTCGTTTAGCACCCTCGGATGCAGTGCATCCGGCCCCATGGACTTGTGTTCGTCCAGCTTTTCTAAATAGTCCCGAACTACTTCTTTCTCCACAGAGGGCTGGTCACCTCCTCCCCATACCGTGCTGCGGAGTGCAGCCGCCTGGGAGCTGACCTTGTCTGTGAAGACAGAGGCAAAAAAAGCATTGAGTACACTAGCTTTCTCCACATCCTCTGTCACTAGGTTCCCTCCCTCATTCAGCAAGGGGCCCACACTTTCCTTGACTTTCTTCTTGTTGCTCACATACCTGAAGAAACCCTTCTTGTTACTCCTAACATCTCCGGCTAGCTGCAACTCCAAGTGTGATTTGGCCTTCCTAATTTCACTCCTGCATGCCTGAACAATATTTATATACTCCTCCCTGGTCACTTGTCCAATCTTCCACTTCTTGTAAGCTGCTTTTTTGTGTTTAAGACGAGCAAGGATTTCACTGTTAAGCCATTTGAACATTTTAACTTGTAATTTTCTCTTGCTCTTCATCTTAAACATTCATGTCACTGAATCCAGAATTTAATGGGAGCAATCAGTTAACCTGTGGATTCAGTGAGAAAACATTTTGCTTGTTGATGCTCTTTTAAACATCTTTTGGATTTTTTTGTTCCTTGAGTATCCTAGGTTATCTGTTGTTCCTTTAAAGAAGAAGTTTTTATGTAATTGTTTCAATGGGATTCTGCAGTAATTTCAGAACACGTATTATCAGCTTATGTGTTTTGAGGTTAAGTACTGCTGGAAGCTGTAGATCAGTCGACCTGGGATTGATCTTTAAGGCAAAAATTTTCAATTATAAAATTCAAATAAGTCCTTTAGTTTCACGAAGCTTCGGAAATGTATGCCACAGCGTAGATAGCAGGCAGAAAATATAACACCGTTGATCCCAGGGTGCCTCACAAAATCGTGCCCCCCTATTGAAATTCAGTTGCCTGTAGGGTGTAGCCTACTAGCACACAAAACACTGCTCAGGAGTGGTGGGGAAGGAATTGCTAGCTAGACGTACCAGCAAACTGCTTTTCTTATTGGATCTTTAATGTCCACACAAAGCGGCCTGGTCTTGTTTTTAAGGCTTTATCTGTAGGACCCCCCGGGACCACATTCTGATGTCTGCTCTCACAATGAGTTGGACTTTACTCTGAGAATAATCCCCTCCAGTGGGACTAATTGTGGAGTATGGTGCTACTCAACATGGATAAAGGTTCCGCAATTAACTGCATGGTCTTTGCTTTGCTCTGTCCAGGCCTGATCCTGGGAAATGCATACCATTGCGAGTTCTAGCCACCTCCCAGGATTAGATTCTTCTATTATGTTGTCCTTTCCGGGGTATTTACTTACAGTTAGTATTATTATTAAAGGACACCATCACTAATTCATGGCTTTTATGACGATTGTCCATTTATCCCTGAAGCGCCTCTTTGCTGTCTCCCATGGTGTCCCTCATGCATGGGAATAAATTCCAGTCAAAATCTATAAAGCCAATGCCTTATTTCCTTCAGGATCCTCCTTAAAACTTACCCCTTTGGTAATGCAAACAACAGTCTGCAACCTTACATGGTTGAGCATGTGGCCTGTTGTGATTACTGCCCCAAGTGGCTAAGAATTGTGCACATCCTGTTATTTGGTTACTCTGTCTCCCCTGTTCTCCACCTCACCCCCATGTCTATCTCTTATGTCTCCTCCACCCATTGGTAGGAACTGTCATTTTCTATAGGTTTGTACAGTGCCTAGCACAGTGAGGCCCCCTATTTGCTTGGCTTTTAGAGGGCTAGTGCCATATACCTGTTTAATAGTGATGATAATGGTTTGAATTGAAATGATAAATAACTCCTGTAACTGGTCTGTGACTTTAGACATCAAAAAGAGATGCATAGTTAGAGGTAAAATAATAATACTAATAATTAATCATAGGGTTTCTTTTCACTCTGCTTTTGTTATATACTGAAGTCTCTTTGGAGCTTTGCAGACATTTCCTGCACAGAGGAGACAGACTGTTCCAGGTATCCGCAATGCACCAGTTCAGAGATTTTGTTGCTGGTAGCAACCGCTTCCTTCATTTCACTCCAGATGTTTTCTGTTGGCCTCAAATGAGGTGCCCATGTTGTCCAATGCAACACATTGATTTTGTGCATCTTCCAGAGGACATTCTAATATGCACTTTGGGTGGTTGTTCTGGTACAAAATAAAACTATCTTGTAAGTTTCCTTCCTGATAGGTTATTTTGATGCTTCACTGTTCATTTTATTGTTCTCAGTGTACTGCAAGCGTACACGACACTTTATGAAACATAAAAAGGAAAAGGTCCCCATCCTAAATAATATTGACACTTAGCACTGAGTGCTTTTTATCTGTACGTTTTGAAGGTGGGCAGTAAGCATTATTATCCCAACTTTACAGCTAGGATAACTTGAGCACTTAGATGTTTAAGGCCTGAACTAACTTTGATGGAAGTGGATGGCATCTACCCGTATCCTTTTAAAGTTCTGACTTGCCCAAGGTATAGTGTAGTTATATAAGTCCAGCTACACTGCAGCTTCTATGGTGTTTTAACTGGGACAGTCACATTGTAGCTGGGTCTCCTGACTGTTTTATAGCCATGTCTTGGAGAAAGCTAAGCCAAACCATTTTGAGTACTGAAGTAGAATGCAGACTTGACTCTACAATGTAGTGTCAAAACTAGAAATTGGGAGACTTAGCAAGGCATGCAATACAGCAAAGAGCAATATGGAAACGGATGGCAGAGAAGCCTAAAGAACAATGTGGAGTGGAGTACTGTTGAGATCAGAGCTCTGTTTTCTTCATGCTCCCGAGTGATCCAATGTTCCCTTCCCTTTATTTCCAACTAAATAAGAGGGTAATATGCCCTGAAGTATTTCATAGATCTTTGTCTCCCTGGTCAGCTGAAAACCATGTGAATGTTTTACTTTTTCTATTTTTATTTTCCTGTGTACGTTTGCAAACTTTTGAGGATAACTAAATTCAGGTGTCCAATTACGTAATTTCTTTACAGTTTTAATTGCTGCTAAGTAATGTTCCTGTTCTTTATTTCCAGGAGTTTACAGAAATATGGGGGACTGCTTAGTATACAAAATTAGTCAAGTAGAGTGGCAATTTTTCACTTCCATAAACTGCCCATACGTCAACACAGTTGCTTAGAAAAGTTGTAGCAGGAGAATCAAAACTAGTAATACTGTTTTACTTAATATTTACAGCATCATCCATCTGAGAAACTCAAAACCACTTACAAATATTTAATGAATTTAAACCTCCCAAATATTTAGGGATGTATCATCTCTCTCTCTCTCTCTCTCTCTCTCTTTTACAAATGCACACACTGAGGTACAGATAAGTTACGTAACTTGCCCAAGGTAGCATGGGCGGTTGATGGTAGAATTATGATTAAGACGGGGCTTCCTGATTTGCAGTCCTATGCCTTATCTTTCCTCTCCTTATGGCTGAGAAGTCATGAGGTAGTACAGCTCCATTTTTGAGTTAGCCATTTTAAAAGTTCATATATGTACTAGATGCCTGTCCAATGCTCCTTACTCAGTGTAACTTCCCACTGGCTTCAATGGGAGTTTCCTCTGAATAAGCAACACTGAATGGGATTCTCAGTGAGGACAAGTGATTTGCATGTTAAAAGAAACTTGATCCAGGGATGATGGCGATTCCTTAGGCAATCACACAACACACATGTGCGGTTTGGTAACTTCTGCTCCACTTCTGATGACACAGCCTCTGCAGACATTTTGGGCTCTAAGCTTTTTGGGGGCCTGATTTTTTTCATAAGTGCCAAGCACCCCTGACTCCAGTTCAAGTCAATGGGGCCTGCAAGTGCTCAGTACCACAGAAAATCAGGCCTCCTGTCTTACAATGCATGTAGGAAACACCTAGTAGGTTGTGGGCACCACCTCAGTATAAGCAATATATGTGTAGAAGTTGGTTTACAGTATTCATGCTCCATGTCAAATGAAAAAACACAGAAAATCTGTGCAAAAATGATTTTTACTGCGATGTTTTACTCGAGAACTGAATCCTTTCGGCAAGAAATTCAAAGCTGAGACTCCCTTCACCAAGCCTAGCTCAACCATAGTCATGCATAGAATATAAGAAGTTATAAGATTTATCAGCATGCACTTGCATCCGAAGAAGTGGGTATTCACCCACGAAAGCTTATGCTCCAATACCTCTGTTAGTCTATAAGGTGCCACAGGACCCTTTGTCGCAGCATACATAGTAATACTTACGCATGTTGGGATTAAGTGGTGGTTTTTGTTGGAGCTGTAACTTCGAGTTTTCTAACTGTGCACTTAAATTCTCAATCTTAAATGTTACATTAACATTCTTTTCTCCCATTGAATATCCTATATCTACTTTTGCAACTACAGAGAGAGGAGCCCAAGTTGCACTAGGATCAATGGGGCTCCACCATGTATTGCGGAGGATTTAGGGAGCCCATAAAGGGAGTCCGCCTCCTCTGTGTGCTACAGGGACGTTCTGCACGTTCCAGCCCCATGGGATTTGTGCAGTGTGCGATGGAGCTGATGGAGCCACCTCTTCACGGGATTCTTCAACTACTAACTCCTGTGCAATAAGGGCTCCGGGGAAACTGTGAGGTGACTACCTTGCTGCTCCATGCTTTGGGACGGGGAGAGGATTCACTCTCCTTTTGTGTCAAACTCACTTACCCAGGCTTCGTGTGGGGTGGGGGTGAAGGGCTAGCCCTAAGGAATATTGAGCAGAAACACTTGGTATATTTTTTTCATGCCATTTTTTGGCATATCAATGTGCCCATGAAAAAGGAATGGGAACAATCTTACTAATGTTTCTTGTTTAAGTGGAAGCTTTTGGAACTTCTCAGATACTGCAGGATGTGTGTCTTGGAAATGATATGTGTATAATGTATTCAGTTTTATGGATGCAGTCTCTCTCTTTCCCTCCAGCCTCTTGATTCTTCGTTTTAAGGCTCAGCAGCAGCACCTATAGCCAGCAGATGCTTTTGTGGCACAGCAGCATTATAAAAGCCAGCAATGTGGCTGTTGTAAACTTTCTGAGCAGTTTGTGAGAGCATAAAGTGGGGATGATTCTTAGGAACCTTAAATCTTGCTCTGTCTTTCTGTGTAACACCTGTTGTGGTCTGCAGTGTTCCTTTTTGTTCCTAATATTTTGGTAGCTGTGATGTTAATGCCTACCCCAAGACAGGATCTCAGTTGAAGCTCAGAGTAGCAATTTGGGGCCAGTGTATTTCCAAGTTCTTTTTCTAGCTGATCGTCTCTTAATATCTTTTTCTACTGCAGTAGTTATCTATTATGCTGCTGCATCACATGACAAATGAGTCTGTTTTCTCTTGCTGTTGAATAATAGGAGAAGCATTCAGTGTCATTTCTATCATGGCTGTGAATAAGTGTTTATTGGCTTCCGAAGGAATTATGGGTTGTGTGGTGTCCTTGTTTTTAACATCTGCCAGCAGTGTGTTTTGGTCCTTCACAGCACAAATAGAAAGATCTGGTCCCAGCCCTGAAGAATTGACAACTTGGTTTGATTATAGTGCTACATGCAGCAGATGCAAATGTTAAGGAAGGGTTGGGGCAGGGCAAGACAAGGGTTTCATCTTGCAGTTACTCAGTATAGTCGTGCCTTCTTCCATTGCAGGTAATGATTATTCAATAACAGAGGCAAATGGCAAAAGCTATAACTTTGCAGTTGGACAATAATGTGAATATAATTAGTGCAGTCAGCTTGTACTGTTTACTCTTTAGCTGTCACTAAGGTAAATCCATTAATAAGTTACGTTAAATGAAAGAGAGAACCTCCCCATAGCTCTTATCTGGTGTGTTGCATTTTCAAAGCATTGTAAATATCAACTATCATAGTAACAATAAAAATATAGGTCTGGAAGGAATTTTGAGAGGTCATCAAGTCCAGGCTGCTGCGCTGTGGCAGGACCAAGTAAGCCTAGACCATTCCTGACATCTTTGTCCAATCTCGATGATGGGGATTCCACAACCTGACTCGGAAGCCTGTTCCAGAGCTTGATTACCCTTATAGTTAGAAAGTTTTTCCCAATGTCTAACCTAAATCTTCCTTGCTGCAGATTAAGCCCATTTCTTCTTGGCCTACCTTCAGTAGATATGGACGACAGTTGATCACAGTCCTCTTTATAAAGAGCCCTTAATGTATTTGAAGACTGTTATCAGGTCCCCCCCTTAGTTCTCTTTTCTCAAGACTAAACTTGCCCAGTTTTTTTAACCTTTCCTGATGAGTCAGGTTTTCTAAACCCTTTATCATTTTTGTTGCTGCCCTGTGGACTCTATCATCTTTCCCAAAGTGTGGCACCCAGAATTGGACATAGTACTCCAGCTGAGGCCGCCAGTGCTGAGTAGAGTGGGACAATTACCTCCTGTGTCCTATGTAAGACACTCCTATTAATATACTGCAGCATGTTGTTATCCTTTTTCCAGTTGCATCACATAGTTGACTTGTATTCAAATTGTGATCCACTGTAACCCCCAGATCCTTTTCAGTAGTACTACTATCTAGCCACTTATTTACCATTTAGTAGTTGTGCATTTGATTTTTCCTTCCAAAGTGAAGTACTTTGCACTTGTCTTAATTGAATTTCATCTTGTTGCATTCTCACCAATTATCCAGTTTGTCAAGGTTGTTTTGACTTCTAAACCTGGCCTCCAAAATGCTTGCTACCCCTCCCAGCTTGGTGTCATCTGCAAATTTTCTAAGTATACTCTCCACTCCATTATCCAAGTCATTAATGAAAATATTGACTAGGACTGACACTGTGTGACCCCACTAGCTACACGTTCCCAGTTTGTCAGTGAATCATTGATAAACTGCTCTTTGAGTACAGTCTTTCAACCAGTTGTAGGTAATAGTATTCTCCATATTAAAGCTGGAAAGAATGAGGTACAGAAGTTACGTGGCTTGCCCAAGGCCACTTAGTGAGTCAATGGCAGAGACTGGTTTAAAGTGCAGATGTCTTTCATCCCTTTGCTCTTAGGGCCTGTTGCAGTGGCCTTGAAGTCAGTGGGAAAAATCTCATTGACTCTAGTGGTGTTTTGGACCAAGTCCTAAATGCCACTTCGGTCATTTTGGGGTAAAAACTAACTAGTTTGGAGGGATGCTACAGTGATGAACCTTCTAAAAATGCCTAGAAGTGTCGTAGGTTGGAAAAATGAATATGAGATCAAGTGCCCACTCCTGTATGAGCTAATGACTTCTTGGAGATGCTTACATCCTCATCTCCCTGTGGTTTGAACCATTGTTCAGTTGTTAACCATACTGTGTGTGTCTCGGGAAAGCTTGACTTCACTAAAGTAGCTAGGTGCAGATAGAGACAAATACGCTCTCAGAGCCTAATCGTGCCAAGCTATTTTTGGGAGGCACGCCACACCTTCATTTCGTAGTTTGTTGAGCATTGTACAGAGCCTATAATAAAGGAGGACTCAGTCCCTGAGCCAAAGAGCTTAGACCAGGGGTTCTCAAACTGGGAGTCGGGACCCCTCAGGGGGTCATGAGGTTATTACATGGGGGGTCGCGAGCTGTCAGCCTCCACCCCAAACCCCACTTCGCCTCCAGCATTTATAATGGTGTTAAAAATATAAAGAAGTGGTTTTAATTTAAAAGGGGGGTCGCACACCGAGGCTTGTTATGTGAAAGGGGTCACCAGTACAAAAGTTTGAGAACACTGGCTTAGACAATATGAGGCGAAGGGGCTGACTGCCTCCCAGGAGTGGCAGAGATGACCGTAATCCTTGGTTCATATGTGTGCTAGTGAAGAGCAAATTTCTTTTCCCCAATTTCATCCAGTGGGTCGTGGTTTCAAAAATTCTGTCTGACCAACAGTACTGCTGGACTCTTTGCACAGGCTTTAGTTTCCTCCTAATCAGATTATTCAGTTCAAACACTGGAAAGCACAGATGGAAAATTCTTCTTAGATCCTGTGATCACAAGAGCAAACCCTGCCTATCCTACACAAATGAGTAATCCCATTGGGCCCGATTCTGATCACAGGCTATTTTTTTTTTTTTAATTCCACTGTAAGTCACGGACTTCAGTGGTGGCAAGCAGGATTTGATCTTGGTTGTTTTAGTACATATATGTTGTACCTTTCATGACAGAAGGACTAGGCACATGTTCTAGAATGTTTGCTTCTCTTGCAATGTTTTCTCTCCTACCTTGTCTTCCTTATGTGGAAGTGACTCCTGTTTTTGATCTGTATTACTCAACTGTTAAAAAAAATCATGAAAGTTTTGGCCCAATTAATTTTGTATTATAGAATAAAAATGATAAAGACTCTGTACAAAGTACCATCCAGTCGTCCGATTCTGATCCTGTGAGTGCTTGCTAACCAAGAGACACGGGCACATGCATTACAGGTTTCTTATAGGAGGATCAGATTTTGTCTCAAAAAGATGAAAATTGCAAAAGCAAATTAATCTCCTCACCCTACAGAGTAGGCCGTGAAGAATCCCAAATGAGTTCATACCCTGCATATATTTGGTATCTAAACTGACTTCTGTTCTTTGCAGCATCTCCATTTCAGATGCTTTTGGTCTCCAGCAAGTCATCAGTTGTACACTGATTTTTATAGCCCCACAACCCAAGCCCCGCAAGCACAAGTTAGCTGACCTGGGCCAGCTGTGGATGAACCACATGTCTTTTATTGAAGTGTAGACCTACCCAAATTGGCACAGGCACTTTGTTTGTTTTTACAGATTCTCTGTCTTTGGCGGATTAATGTTAAGTCATCACAGGGGAAGTGGTTTGTTTAATGAATGATTGGAGAGAGGGTGGTCATTCAGTGCACAGGAAGAGGAAGTTGGTTCATGGTGTAAGTGGCAGAATGGGAGATGGGCCAATTAATACAGCAGCTTGAGCGGCAAACAGGCAGAACAGTCATAATTGTTTGCTCTAAAGCAGTTGGAGGTGAGAAGTTGCACCAACATGACTGTAAAAATACATTTGAAAAAAATGTTGGATTTAAAAATTACATATGAATGTCTTTTCCAGATTATATATTTAATTTTTTTTTGGAAATGACATTCACTGCTGCATCATGAGTACTGACATGTTTGGCTTTAAACAGCTTGTTTTTTTAAATTTATCTATGAAGACTGCTTCTCACCATCCATTAAAAAGGAGCACATATCCCTTACTCTAGTACTCCTTGACAGTTCTTAAATATGCAACCATGAAATAACTCCTGTAACCCCCTCTCCTCATCCAACCATTAATCCATGAGTCTGCATCAGCCAACAATAACCCAGCACCTAAAAATGTTGCTTGTTTAACTTCTATAGTTCCTTAACAATCAATCTCATATTCGGGCAAGTTGGACAAACACCTCTTAGAGATGATCTAGGTTTACTTGGTCCTCCCTCAGTGCGGGGGGCTGGACTTGATGACCTCTTGAGGTCTCTTCTAGCCCTACATTGCTATGATTCTCTGATCAAAAATTTATGTACAGGGGAAACGTGTTAGAAGGGATTTAAAATGCTAAGTATAAGAAAGTCCAGCTACAAATTGATCACATGTGCACGGTTAAACTATGTTGAAATAATATACAAAAACCTATGGGCCTGACTGCTCAGTTACACTAAGGCCGCTTTACGCTACTCTGACGTAAAGTGGCCTAAAAATATTAGACTAGAGCAGTGTATTGGGGTCCAAGCTTAGTTGAGAATTCAGAACAAAATCATTGTTTTCACTTTGGTTCCCCTGCAAAGACAGATAATTGTGTTAAACTAGAATCCAGGACATGCAAGGAAAGCTTCCAGCAATATAAAATTTGCCATAATGAGGGAGACAATATTACATCAAGTCTGGTATTCTGCCTATCAGTGACCAATATCTATTGTTTCTGCAGAAAGCAAAAATCTCACACAGTGCACCTGTCTAAAGCTATAATGTTCTTGAGCAATGCCGTATATGTTGTAGGGAGGAATTTGATTCTGACCCCAGGACTATTAGCTTATATAGCCTCATGAGTTTTTTTTTTTTTTTAAAGGAAAATCAAGAATTTAAATGAAGTTGTTTGCAAAGGACTCTACTAAGCTCTGTAACTTGGTTAAAGGAATTTTTTCCTCTCCACTATGTGGCAAAGTGAAATGGTGCCAGCTGTTTGGAAAATGAAATTTCTGTCTGGCAGAGTATTCTAATACTTCTATATTTGTTTTTGTCTTGAAACAGGATAAAAAGTTAAAATATCGAACATTTTCTTATAATAAAGTTTTGAAAAATTTCAATTCAGAATAGTTGAAATGAAAATGTTGACATTTTGAAACTTATGGAATACCATTGTTCATTCAAAATGAAATGTTTGTTTTGAATTGTCCTATAAAAATCAGATCATGTCATCAGAATCAACATTTTCCTCTGAAAAGTTTTGATTTTGATACAGCCCCATATTTTTTCAGGAAACATTTTTGGTAGAAAATTTTTGACCGAGTGTCATCTTCAGCATTCATTGGTGAGAGAGAACTTTTGAGAAAAAGTAGGCTTTGTGCCTAACTTTGAAAATGATCAAATTAGGGTTGGCTTCTGATTTCTTCTGGTAACTTCCTATAATTGGAAATTCTCCTCTAGAACACTTTCACAATTAGGATCAAGACCTTGAAATTTACATGGAATATCATAGGAAGGTTCTGAGTGTTCAGACTATCAGTGTGCAGTATTGTTAATGTGTTCTTGGGCTCAGTGGTGGGCTTCTCTGTGTTGCATGAGCTGGAGTTTCAATGAGGCCTGTTCCTTCACCCCAGGCTGAGTGTGGTGCAGTTGTCTAACCTGGAGGTATGAGAGCATGGATCACTGTCTTGCTCATCTCAGAGGAATAGGTGCAGTTTCCTGGCCAGTTGGAGGTGAAATATTGTCATTTGCTGTCTGTGTGTGGAGCGGTGATGAGTCCAATAAAATCCTAAGACTCTAAGACATTGTACTACTTTGACAATGTGTTTGTACAGCACCTCGCACAATGAGGCCCTGTTCTCAGTTAGAGCTTCTAGGTGCTACAAATTATTATACAAATAAGAACAAATTAAGTTGAGAGCATTGTGACCTGTTTGTGGTCTATTTACAAACAGAATGTCAAAATGAGTTAAATAAATTATTTGTGCGAATGTTGACAACAGTATCTGTTGAAAAGGATAAATGTAGATGGGCATCACCATACTGCATTCTGGTGGCATAGAAGCCTGTGACCTCACTAAGATTTCTGTAGTCTAATCATTACTCATTAACTCTTTTAATGTACTGTCTGGCTTCTGAGAGCAGCATTGGTCCATTTTTGATCTGTGCCTCTCCTGTAGGATACAGACACTTTGTTTTTTTCTGAGCAAATGTCTAGTGGTTTTAGCAATCTACTTACTTTCTCATGGTGAGCAGTTAAACTCTATTATGAGGTCATAAATACCTGGTCTGTATTTCAGATCAATATTTTTTTTAAAGTAGGATGAATGTGAAGGGAACTTGTTAAAAAAAAAAACTCTGTTAAACTGGGAGCTTGCTGTAGCATGTAAAATGGGATGTAAGTGTGTCCTCTAGCATCACAGTGATGTTCTTTTAATCTTATGGAAGAGTCTGTGGCACTGCTGTTCTAAGTTATTAGCATTGTAGTCCAAGAGGTAAAAATCAAAGGTGTAAGCCTCTCTCATCATATGTGTACTAAGATCTCTATGTAGTATACTTCCAGATTTTCAATTCTATAGAGTTTCGGGCTTAAATTTTCAAGAGCAGTTAGTGATTTTGGGTACCCTTAAAGAGTGTCATTTTCAGAGGGTGGGCACACAGCACTTCCTGAAAGTCAGGTCTCTTTCAGGTTTCTCAAGTTGGACACCCAGACTCTCTAGTGCGTTTGGAATTTCAGGCTTACTTCCTTGTCATATCCTCTGCAATTAAAATAGTTCAAAATTCTTAGTCATGTTTATAGTCCTCACATACCACAGTATGAGAACCTAGATAGATAAATTCTATGGGTTTAGTGGGCGCTATAGGAAGTGTGCCTGCAGTTCCTCCTGGTTGTGAAGATACACCCAGTCCGTCAGTTGCTGTCTCGCTGGTAGGGTAGTTTAACTCTCTCCAGCGAAACCAAAACTTCCAGGGTAACAAAAAGTGACTTAGAAATCTAAATGAAAATTCAAACCCTTCTCTTTCTGGGTCACAGCCCTCCCTCAGGAGTCTGTTTCAATATTCATCCCTCTCCAGGGTATAACAAATGTTACCCTAAATGCCAACATTTTTACAAACCAGTGTTATAGTTATGATCTTTTAAAATCTGGCTATTGATGGTGATTATCCAAAGCCATGTCCTGATTATCTTGGTGGGCCTTTTTGGTAATGTCACATCTGTGCACCAGTTCCCCAATTCTTCTTGTCAGAAGAAAATCCCCATGACGCTTATGTAAAATGGGTGGGAGAACATAGAACAAAGAATTGGGGGGAGAAGGGAGACTTTTCTTTCCCACCCCGGTTCCATTCCATTTCACCAGCCTGAGTGGTGAGCAGGTAATGAATTAATGATTGATCAATGGCAGTGAGAAAAACATACTTAAAAATAAAACACTTAGAAGCAAGGAAGATAATAAAGGAAGCTAAAAGATCTGTCTTTCATGCAAAGAATTGTTATTGCTGAGTCTCAACTAAACTACACAAACATGTTTACCAGAGGTACTCTTCAGTCAACGGCATTTGAAGAATAACATAGTGGCTGCTTTCCAGCCAATGGTGTACTTTAGATTTAAGAGTTCCTGTGCTGGTAAATCACTTCTAAACATTGCTGTTGTTTTGACCTTGTTGTTAGGACTCTCTCCACCAGTGATGATGTTGAGGACAGAGAGACTGAGAAGGGCCGTCTGGAAGAAGCTTATGAGAAGTGTGACCGGGACTTGGATGAGCTTATTGTTCAGCACTACACGGAGCTCACCACAGCTATCCGCACGTACCAGAGCATCACAGAACGAATCACCAACTCACGCAACAAGATCAAGCAGGTGAAAGGGCTGGAAGCACTATGTTTGGCATCTCTCTCTCTCTCTCTCTCTCCCCCCCCCCCCACCTCTGCACCCACCATAAAAGGCTTCATGTGTTCGAATATGGTTCTGCATTACATTCCCACCTTTGCCCTGGTTCCTGTCCCTTGTGTGTTAATATAAAATTGAAGTATCAAGGTTTTCATTCAACCCTTACTTCTCTAGTCCTGTCTCCCTTCTACTTGATATCATCCTGTGCTGAACCAAATATTGAATGGGGAAGATGCCATTACCTGCTAGCTTCGAAACTACCATCAGACTTATTTAAATAGGTCAGATTCTCAGCTAGTGTAAACCAGTGAGGACCTGGCCTGATTTGTTACTTTGACCAGCAGCAAATCACCCAAAGCTATACAGCTAAAACCTCTCCCATCTAGTCTATCCAGGTTCTTATATTGTGTCCATCAGGATGGTCTCTGATCATCTGCCACCTAGGTCATCTCAGTGATCCACCAGATGTCCACTGACCCATTAAATATGAATTTTAAGGTTATTTGCATAATCAGCTCTTGAGCTGGGCCTCCGAGTGTTCCTATATTTTGATATAGTTTCCTAACATTTATTACTACTTTTGTAAATAACAGTGGCACTCCTAGCATTGGTGAGGGCTTACTCTTTGCTGTTTTCTACCTCCAGTTCTGATTATTATCCCAGTTGATGAATTCGCCACTCTCCCAGCCCTTGTTTTACTTTATCTGTGGATTGCTATACTTAAGCCTTGCAAACCAGGTACATAAATTGTTCCATTGTCTGACTAGCGCTGTGGAGATCATGACTTGAAACCTTTCAGAGCAGTGCTCCAGAAGCAGTAAACTATGACCCTTCTGAGGCAGCACACTGACCCTTCTGGTTTTTCAAATTCATTTAGCATTTTCAAAGCGAATGAGACCTCTTTGATCCCTTCCAGGGGTAAGAGTTCATTCTAAGGATTTATGTACAAAGCCTGACTCTGTGAAGGCCCAGATCAATAATCTTAAACTTGAAATAAACTATCGCCCGTTTTCACCCAATATGCTAAGCTTTGCAGAGGTCAAAAACAATCGTGTATGGACAATGACATTCCCATCTAAACTAATCACTGGGGGGTGTGTGTGTGTGTGTGAAAGGACCTTTGGATATTTATGTTTTCTGATTAGCTTTAGTCAACATGTATTGAAGGAACTTTGCCCTAATCTCATGCGAGGCACCAGCTATGATGCTAGACTCTGTGCCATCAGTCTATATTATGCTGTCAAGCTTTCCCTTTTGAGGTTCCTCTCCTTTGTTATAGGTGGATGTTCATATTGCAACAAACTTGGACAGAAACGTTTGTGCAAAAGCAACATGCTTTGTGTTTAGTAGTCCAGATATCTGTGTTTGTGAAACAACTATTTTCCTCAGCTCATATTTGTCCAGGCACTGAATCTTGTGGGGATGTGTCAGGGCCTGATTCTGATCTCATTTTACGCCCATATAATCCCATTGATTTAAAAGGCATTCCAGGGTCATGACAGAGGAAAATACATCTTCAGGTGTTCACTCTATCTTCGTTCATATCGCTCCTCCTGCCTAGCAGCATTTTTGAGGTTAGCATTGGTATCTGCCTCTTAATTTAACAGGGAAAAATGAAAAACTTCTCAAGGCAGAGCCGCTTTCTGGATCACTAGTCTATTTTGTGCTCAGACAAGGACATCAAGTTTAAAACATTTCATTCATTTCCATGGACCGTTTGGCCTTTCTTACAGTGACCATCATTTTGTACAAGGCACCAACAAAGCCACTAAGGCTAAGATGATACTGTCTAGTTTAAGGGCTTGTCTGCACTACCCGCCAGAATGGCAGGCAGTGATCGATCCAGCAGGGGGTCGATTTATTGCTTCTTGTATAGATGCGATAAATCGACTGCTGAGTGCTCTCCCGTCGACTCTGGTCCTCTGCCAGAACAAGGAGCACAAGCAGAGTCGACAGGAGAGCATCAGCTGTCGACTTACCGCAGTGAAGATCTAAGTACGTCGACTTCAGCTACGCTATTCACATAGCAGAAGTTGCGTATTTTAGATAGACTCCACGCGGTAGTGTAGACAAGCCTTAAGATACGCAACAGGGCCTGTGCCCAACAAGTGCTGTGTATGGCATTCAGTTTTTCTCTGCTGTTGTGACAACTTATGGAGCACGAAATTGTTGAGGTTTCCCCAGTGTCTGAAGATATTTCAGGGAGAGTCTGTTGGGTCCTGAGCCATCCTGAAACTTATCTTTGAAATGGGCTTTAATGTGTACTCTTCAGAGCATGATGCCGTTGTGCATTAATTGACTCTATTAACAGTTGTCTTTCTTTTGGTCCATCTGTATGTTTCAGGAAGTGTCTTCACTTCATCCAAAGGAGTATAGAAGGGAAAAAGGTGCAGTTGAAGCATTGTTGTAGGGCCTTAAAGACTCTCTAACTTGCCACTGCATGCGTCCGACGAAGTGGGTATTCACCCATGAAAGCTTTTGCTCTAATACGTCTGTTAGTCTATAAGGTGCCACAGGACTCTTTGTCACTTCTACAGATCCAGACTAACACGGCTGCCCCTCTGATACTCTAACTTGAAAATAAATCCAAGGGCCTCTCTGCATTTGTAATTCAATGAGAGTTCTGCCTAAGAAGGGGTTGGGCCCTAAATATTCATAGTTTATCACTGAAACCAGATAACTGGTGTAAATGCTGTGTATGAAGAG
This sequence comes from Macrochelys suwanniensis, assembly GCA_033296515.1. Classification (NCBI taxonomy): domain Eukaryota; kingdom Metazoa; phylum Chordata; order Testudines; family Chelydridae; genus Macrochelys; species Macrochelys suwanniensis. Next base: position 337,000,994 of record CM065775.1, read on the forward strand.
GTGTTAATTGCTTATGGGTTTTAAGGCACTTAAATGATTATTAATTGATTAAATGATTAAGTTGGCAGACTTGAAAACAGGGTGAGATTAGTAGTTCTGGCCTGGGACTAAAGTGCAGAGTTCCTGATTCCTGTCAATGGGAATATGATAGAAAAGAAAGAACTTCTTTGATGATCTGCAAGAGATGGCATGAGATTTTAAAACAAAGTGAATGGCAGGCATTGCACTGTTTTTTCTGAGTGTTATAGTGTCATGATGTGTAATGTAGATGCTGAGCTGCAGTTTATCCTACTTACAATCAATTTTGACATTCTTTCAGACATCTTGTTGGATAAACTCCATCTCTTGCTAACGAATTTGGTGTCACCTGATGTGACCAGGGTCCCAGTGGGGCCATGCTGAGATTGCTCAATCAGGGCAAACTGCAAAGAATGGGGCAGACGATTCCCAAAACTGAAGGTTATTTCTAATACTTAGATTTACCAATCCAGCAACAAAACAGCTTCTTCAATATCTTGCTGATTACTCAGAAGCCAGAAATACCATTCCCTTAAAGCAACCTAGCCTTGTGCTCCCACCCAGACAGCCACGTCAAATACGATGAGGATTACTGAAAATCTTGTTCCTCATATAAAAAGTTCTACCAATCCCAAAAAATTGGACACATTACTCACCAATTTAATGAATAGTTCAGATCTTACCCAGTTGGCATACAGCCAATTCTTATTAACAAAACTAAAATTTATTAAAAGAGAAAAGAGAGAGTGCATATTGGTTAAAAGATCATTATACCTACAGATACAAATAAAGTTCTTAGGTAGTTCATGGTAGAGATGGTGAGCTTCAGAGTTACAAAAAGTTCTTTCAGAATTAGTTCCATAGGTCATCATAGTTCAATGTTCAATGTCCAATATCAGGGTGACCCAGTCTGGAGCTGGGGACCTCAGTCTTCCGACTCAAACTTCCCCTGATGAAGCTTAAGCAGATCTGAGATAACAGGACCAGGGCCCAAGAGTCTTTTCATAGATCCCTGGCAGCCTCTTGACAGCAGGCATTCCTTGGGTACAGCATTGTGGCTCTGAAGTAGAATCACCTATTTCCTATGTATACACAGGTAACTAGTTGCATTCATCAGCATAAAGTAATTATCCATAAAGCAGTTCATAGACAGTTTACTGCAAACTTCAAAGAGAAATATAGACAATGAAATTATTACACTCTAGTTTCATCTAAATGTTAATATTCCCCTTTGATCTCTGAATCAGTGGATATAGCAACTGACAGGAAGCATCTGTTTACCTGGTTAACATCTAACAAGATATAAGTAAACACATACAATCCATATTACCTCTAATTCTCTAACAGTGCAGGTTCACATTTCAAACCCCTAGTCTATGGCTATGTTAGCTATTTATAAGGAATAGTCCTAATTATCATCTATATACTTTTCTAATATGTCTTTAAAAATTGAATTTGGGTCATTTAGCCTGCTAGTTGCTTAACCCTTTCTGGTTTAATGTCACACCTGAGCTACTGGGTTAACAGGGATCCTCCTGTATAGTCCGCTTTCATAAAATGGAGAAACAATGACTAGAAAAGAGGAGGGAGGGAGAGATGCCACAAGAATTTAATAGGCAGACAGAAAATGTTTACAGAGGAGCAAAATAGTAGCTATTTATTTACTTACACTAAACAATTGGCTTCCTGTTTCATGCCTAAATGCTGAATAAATGTTGGAAACAGCTGCAAGTAACTCTTTAGTCCTGGTGTTAAGATGAACATGTGTGGAATCCCATTAAGGCTACTACAGTAAAGCATGCACTAATAGCACAAAACTTGAATTAAGCCCCAGCACCTAGCTTCACTTCATTTCCCCTATGGTTGCTGTCATTATTTAGGGTGATTATATGATTCCCCTGTGCTAGAGAGGAATAATAGGATGGCTTTAAAAAAAAACAACAGGATTTGATTCTTGGCAGTTGAAACTCATGTTAAAATGAGTGAGTTAGGGGAAGTGCTGACCATATGGCAGGCTTCAAGAGAAAGGGAATTAGACTGACCTCATTTTCAACATGTTGCCTTGTAGGTGAAGGAAAATCTCCTGTCATGCAAGATGCTGCTGCACTGCAAACGGGATGAGCTGCGCAAATTGTGGATAGAAGGAATTGAGCACAAGCACGTCCTGAATTTGCTGGATGAGATTGAGAACATCAAGCAAGTGCCCCAGAAGTTGGAACAATGCATGGCCAGCAAGCACTACCTCAATGCAACCGACATGCTGGTAAGATGTGATACCTAACATTGATGGTCATCTGTACATTAGAGTCCGCTAATTCAGCTCTCTAGGTAAATAGATCTTTCTCTGTGTGTCCACTGCTTGCTCTTCTCCTGCACTACTATTCTCTTTTACCCTGTTATGTCACTGACTCTGTGCCTGATCTTCAGCTTGTCAACCTCTTTGGCTTCTTTGCTGCCCTCAGCCTTTTCTGATGTGGACTCTGGGTCTCTAATCTCCCTTCCTCCCCTTGTCTCTTGTCCATGGTTTTTTGAAGCCACCTTCTTCTTTGCACTTCATTGACTCCTTTCCTTCCTTCTGTCACCATGCTCCTTGCCGTGCTGGGTTTCCTACTGCATTCATGACCTTGTTCTTACTCTCACTGCTGACTTCCTCCACTGTAAGATCCTTCTCTCAGCTCCATCTATTTCCTTTCCCTTACATCTCTTCTCTGACTGGCTCTTGTGCTATCACCCTGGCCAACTCTCCTCTACCTTTCACTCTTATAGAATCATAGGACTGGAAGGGACCTCAAGAGGTCATCTAGTCCAATCCCCTGCACTCATGGTAGGACTAGGTATTATCTAGACATTCCTGACAGGTGTTTGTCTAACCTGCTCTTAAAAATCTCCAATGATGGAGATTCCACAACCTCCCGAGACAATTTATTCCAGTGCTTAACCATCCTGACAGTTAGGAAGTTTTTCCTAATGTCCAACCTAAACCTCCCTTGCTGCAATTTAAGCCCATTGCTTCTTGTCCTATCCTTAGAGGTTAAGAAGAACAATTGTTCTCCCTCCTCCTTGTAACAATCCTTTATGTACTTGAAAACTGTTATCATGTCCCCTCTCAGTCTTCTTTCCAGACTAATTCTCTTCTTCTAACTACCTTCCCAGTCATCTTCCTCCATCTCCTTCTCTGCTGAGATCTCACCAGTTTTTTTAGAAAAAAAGAAATTTGACTCTTGCCCCAAGAATTTTCCTCCTCCCTCTCCCATTCTCTCTCTCATTTCCCTTTCTCCAACTGGCAGACCCCTGCTTTCTCATTCACCATAGAGGAGGAGAGGCTTCTTGCTTCACAACTCAAGTCTCTCTTTTACTATTTCCCTCTAATTCCTTTTTCTGTGCCCTTGCTTCCATTTCCTCCCACCTCCTGTAATTCTCTGCTTTCTCCATCCCTCTTATTTAAGTGCTCTTTCTCCTGGGGCTCATTTCCATCTGCTTTACAAGCACACCTTTCATCCTCAGTCATGAGGAAGCCTCCCTTCACCCACACCCTCTTCTCAAATTACTGTCCTATTTCTCTCCCTTCCTGTTTCCAAAAACCTAGGGCATGGTGCCTAGACTTCATGACCAATCTAGATTCCACCCCCTGCCAAAACTACCCTTTTTTTTTTTACCAATGACACTAGTAGCCGTCTGCAAGGGGTGGGAGTTTTCTCTGTTCACATTGTTCTTGATTCCTCCACAGAATGATGTTGTTTCTTGAAATCTTTTCCTTCATGTCCCTCCTTTGATATCATCATCAACTCTGTTATCCTTCCTGTCTCCCAGGATCACAACCTTAGTGTTACCTTTGACTCTTCTCTTTCCCGCCTTGTAATCCATCACTTCTCAAATTCCTGTTGCTTCTTTCTCTTCAGTATTGCCTTTCCTTTCTTCGCTTTTCCCCACTGCTAAAACTCACTCTTGATTTCATTTTTTCTGGTCCCTCTTCTCTGTACCATCCAAAACACGGCTCTCTAAATTTGTCTTCCTTTCTCACCTCTCATAAAATGTTTTCAGGCTTCCTGTTACTCTTGGCCTCAAACTCAAGCTCCTCATGTTGGACTTTGGTGACATACATAATCCTGCCCCCATGTACAACTCCATTTTGTTGTCCCCTTCCTTCCTTTCTGACTCATTACACTCTTTCCAATCCTCTCCTGACTGTTTTTCTTCAACTCATTGCACTCTTCCCTTCGTGCCTCCTTCCATGCCACCCTCTACATCTTGTCTGCCAGTGGTGTTCTCTGTCCTCCCTCCTTAAAATGCTTTTCTTCCTGGAACCCTTTTTCAGCCTTGTTCTCCTCATACTTCTTCCCCTTATTTGAACTATTGTCCTGTCTCGTCTGCCTTATTGTAAGTTGTTTGGGGCAGGTCATGAATCTACCTCTGTTTTGCAAAGCACTATGGACATTTCTGGTACTATATAAAATATTAAGTCAAGCCTGTTATAATTCTTGGAAGGCATTAATAGAGCCATGACTAGAAGACCAGGGATGGCTAGGATTTATTTAGATTTTGAGGTATTTTTTGTCAAAGTCCTTGATGGAGAAAATATGTTAGCTGGGTTGAGAGGTGTTCTCTTGTATTCAACAAAAACTGGTTAAGAAAGTGGAATAAATAGGCAATGCTCAGTGAAGAAAGAGTTAATGGTTGATACCCTGTGGATTAGTATTAGGACAGTTTAAACTCATTACTGTTGTTTTTCCCTTTTCTGTTTCATTTGACCTAGTTAAACCTGTTAAAGAGCTAGTCTGTTGGTCTTTAAAGAATGGTTGCATAAAGGGCCATACCCTGATTTTGTGATAGTGGTGTTCTTCCAGAGAAGAATAATCCCATTTCCAGCCTGTGCCGAGTTCTGATTCTATTGCTATAGAAAATGAAACAGTAATGCTTTGTCTTCAAAGTGGTTTGCAAATATTGACTAATTCTTCGACTCCTCTGTTAGTTAGTATCAGCCCCGTTTCATAGATGAGAAAACAAAGGTACACATAGCTGAGACTTGCACAAGGTCATAAGGGAAGTCAGTGTTAGTGCCTGCTCTTTGTGTTCAGGCTGCTAAACAGTACCATGTTGGTTCTTTGGCTAGGGTTATCTGTTCTGATTCATCAAGGTACATTGCTGTAAGGGGTTACCATTTAGTCTTTAAACCAAGAAACGCAGGGAAAGCTACAATAAAAACTATATTCGTGTATTAATCCTTTCATCAGTACTTTCAGTTCCCATTTCAATACAAGTGCAGCTATAGTAGGTAAACACAATAACTTATCTGCATCCTGACTGTTTTAATAGACAAAAATTGGTGAGGGCTCATTGGCTTTTGCCATCTGCTTTTAATTCTTCCTGTTTGTCAATGTGATGTTATAATCATGTGCTGGCTGCAGGATAATACCTTTCTCTCTTTATATGATCTGAATATTGTATAAAATAATTATTAAACTGTCAGGGATGCAGAATGTTTATAGATGTGCTTGTCCTTTTGTTTCCCTCCTCAAGGTAAACAGCTGCTGTTGGTTTATAAAAAGCCCAAAGTGATCTGACAAGGCGCTTGTATCCCTTGCATTGAAATTGGAGAGCTGATTAATATTGTTGCCTGTAGCTTTGTGATATGTACAGTCTAAATTAGACCTTTGCAGCCTTTGTGTTGGGTTGATGCAAGCACATTAATGGCATAATTTCTGGTTGCTGCATCACATTTCTGCAGTCTGTTCTTTGTATTCCACTCACATTAATTGAAGTAATTTTGCCACTGAAGCGTGTTTCAAACCCTGCATTTAAATTGAAATTTTAATTCCCTTATTGTTTGGAAAAGATGGCTGAAGATGGTTTGTTACAGGTTTCATTATCACTCAGAACACTCCAGCTGCTGGTTCTAATGTACAACGACTGATTAATTCTGGGAAGAATTATTAATATAAAAATGGCAGCTTTTCCCCAATAGTATGAGCAAGATGCAAAAGTATTTTATGACAGCTCATGTTTGTATGAAGTTAGATTTTTTTTTAAAAAAAGAAGTGGATTTTTTATCCAACTGTTTACATCAGTTTAAAATTGCACAGATGAGCTTTGAACATCACTTACGCAACTTCTGTGATACAGCATCCCCCCAAAATTCATAGTAGAATTGCAGTTAAGTATTGCAAGCTGAGCCAGAGAGGAGAATTTAGGGGCTCTGTACTAATTGCTAGTCACATATTCCACAAGTAAAACAACTTGTTTCAAACCTCCTTCTGAGTGTGAAGCTTTGAATAAGGTTTTTTTTTTGTTTTTTTTTTAAAGTGCTGAACATGTGCAGCTCCCACTGAAGTCCCATTTGAGGTCCTTAATTATTTTGGTCTCATGTCTTTGGGCACATTTGTAGGAATCGATAGCTGTATAATTGGCGAAAGGATACATATATTAAGTATAAATAATCATTACTAGCAGCACCATTTACTCTTGCTAGTAATTGGGCTTATGTCCACTAGTGATTAACATAATATGCACTTGAGGAGGTCTGATATTGCCTCCAGTAGAGGGCAGTGGTTTGAGCATTGGCCTGCTAAACCCAGGGTTGAGTTCAATCCTTGAGGGGGCCATTTAGGGATCTGGGGCAAAAATTGGGGATTGATCCTGCTTTGAGCAGGGGGTTGGACTAGATGACCTCCTAAGGTCCCTTCCAACCCTGATATTCTATGATTCTATGATATATTGTGGACTGATACCCAGGAGGGTGGGAGAAAACACTGAGACAGGCCAGGTATTAGGAGGAGTAGAAAGGCACTGGGACTCGAACAGTGAGCCTGGAGGGAAAGGCTGTGATACTAGCTGACAAGGTGACTGCAACAAGGTGATGGGGTGTAAAAGCGAGAGAGACAGGACTGGGACAGGAACAGTCTGGAGAGAACAACACAGTGAAAGAGGCAGTTAGAGGCAAAAGGCATCGCTTAAAAATTGCAGTTCAAATCCTACTGAGGAAAATAGGAGCATAAACTATGGCAAATCAAGAGTAAAAGTCAAGTCAGCCTGTGGAACTCATTGCCAGAGGATGTTGTGAAGGCCAAAACTATAACAAGATTCAAAAAAGATTTAGAAAAGTTCATTGAGGACAGGTCCATCAATGTCTACTAGCCAAGATGCTCAACCCCATGCTCTGGGTGTCCCTAAACCTCTGACTGCCAGAAGCTAGGACTGGATGACAGGGGCTCGATCACTCAACAGTTGCCCTGTTCTGTTCATTCCCTCGGCTACATGGACCATTGATTTGACCCAATATGGCCATTCTTATGTTCTCATTTTCTTATATTTGGGGGAAGCAGGTGCAGAAGTGTCTGACTAATAGAGCACATTCCTCTTTAGAGCTTGGAAGAGGACCCAAGATTCCTGAATTGACCATTCCTCTGCTGCCAGCAAATATCTGTGAAACAGAGTGGCAAAGTGTGCTGCTCATACTTTTCTAGTGCTGGTCCATATAGAGGATGACAGCCTACTATTGCTATCAGTTATTCTGTTAGCTCAAGTGGCAGAGGTCTGTGCAGTGGCTCGAAAGGTTCTGGTACTGCTGATGTGGATGTCAATGTGATGCCACAGGATGGAATTTGTTTTTTCAGATTTTCTTTTTAAGCCTAAGGAATTACATACTAAAGAAGAAGAAACACTATGTGATCATGTAACTAAAGACTATCAATGTTAAAGCCACAAGGGGACCAAATTAAGGCTGCACAGGCATTTCCTAACTTCTTAGTGCCTGACTTTGCAGCCTTACTAGCCTTTTAACAGATTTTTTTGTGTTTAAATATTTAAATAGGTAACTTTTATATTGATGCAACTCATTTAATCCACAGGGATCCCAAAACACCCGATGAAATGTATTCTTACACACAGTCTCTTCCCCCAGCTCTAGAGAACAGCTACCGCTATGGTGGAATGTACCAGCTGTTTAACAAAGCACACTAATGTTACATAATTAGGCTAGCGGCGAGGATGGATTTCTTTTCACACCCTGCTTTACTGTGAATACTGTAAACCACACCAGCGTGCTCTCTGGGAGTTTGTTTTATTATTCTGTCTCCTTATATGGCCTCCATCACTAGTGTCTCAATGCCTCATGATCATAAATGAATTGATCTTTATAGCACCCTAGGGAAAGTAGGGAAAACTATTTATCTCTGCTTTGCAGATGACACAGAGAGAGGTTAAGTGACTTGCCTCAGGTCACAAAGAGAGTCTGCAGCAGAGTGGGGAACTGGATTCAGATCTTCTAGGTCTCTGTTGAGTGCTTAAACCATGAGACCCTCTTTTCTATCCTGTGGAAGTTTTACCCGAGGAGATAAAAGTTGTGGGTGGGGTAGAGATTAGATTTTCTTCCCATCGCATTGGGTCAGGGAGTTTGCCAACCTTCGTAGCTTTTTGTTATGTTTTTTTCCTTCAAATATTAAGTGCTCCTGTTTCGGTTTCCTTGTGCCAGTGAGAGAAGTACGTAGCTCTCCCTTTCTGCGTTCTAAGGTGAATAATAGCATCCAAGATGGCCCTTGAGAGCTAGACCTACTTCTTGAAGCCAGGTCGCATTGTTGCCAACTTCAGTTTAGTCTCTAGAATTGAGCTTGTGAAGATTACTGTTTGTTATTTCATTTGATTAAAAGCATTCAGCCTAAGATCATTTGTTCAGAATAGGACCCTAGTTTGCAGTTAACTTAGGTCATTTTCGATTGTGCCTTTGCATGTTGATTTCACTGTCTGCCTCTGTATTGTGAGATATCTGAATCCTAGCTCTCTAGAATCTGTCCTATCTTTTTGCGTAATTTATTATTTATTTATTGAGCATGTCACTTTGCTTAGTGCTGTGCAACACAACTGCTGCCCTGAGGAGCTTGCAAGCTAAACTAGACAAAGCAGCTCCGATACCCAGAAAACTGCGCAATGCAGATGCTTTGTTTTGTTGTGATAGATTGCATTCCAACACTGAGGCTTTGAGGCCGAAGTAAATTTTTAAAGTGGGACTTGGCTGATGAGAACGTGGTCAGTTCCATGGAAGTGGGATACTTGTTCATAGACACATGAAAGAAAGTGCAGAGATGAGTGTAAGGACAATGAAATAATCAGTCACGACACAGGCGTGGGATAGAGGAACAGGAGGCATAGGAAGGAGGGATATAGAGAGGAGAAGGGAGGAACGAGGGGTTGCAGAAGCTTGTATGTGAGTTCAGATTCCTCATCCTTGATGTGGAAGGTGATGGGGATACAGTCAACGGTTTTAAATAATTGAGATGTTTTCCTAGGGAGAAGAGGAGAAAATTGTTCTGGTATTTTTCCACTCCCAGGGTGGAGGTGCACTACTTGGTTGCCATTTAGCCATCTCCTGCCTTTCCCTGCATCTCACATTAGTAGCATACACTGGCAGTTAGGGTGGGAAGTAGAAGTCTTATCAGGAGGGATGAGCTGGAGTACCGATGAGAAGTGCAGTCAGGAAAGTAACAAATACTTTCCTCATGGATTGTATTTTCTAAATGGACAACCAACTTAATTCTCAATTACTGAGGGACAATCTCCACTCATTGACATATTTTGCTTTCCACAACCAAATCTCTATACAACTTTTCATGAGTTATGTCCCCGAGTATTCACATTCTAATATCTAAACTGTATTGTTAAATCTATTCACCTAAATTTGGGTTATTGCTGATAATGTATTCTATGTATCATATGACTTTTAGAAAACTAACTTTGTATTTGTGGATAATCTAAGCACTATACCCAGATGTATAGACACACTTTTCCCAACCTATGTATTACAGTAACTCCCCACTTAACATCCTCTTGCTTAACGTTGTTTCGATCTTACGTCCCCGTTCCATTACAGAACATGCTCGTTTAAAGTTGCGCAACACTCCGCTATAACGTTGTTTGGCCGCCTGCTTTGTCCACGGCTGGCAGCCCCCCATCAGCTCCCCTAAGCGCCCCCAGCGCCTCCCACCTGCGGATTAGCACCTTCCCCCTGCTTCCCCGCCTCCTGCCCGCAGCAATCAGCTTGTTTGCGGTGTTCAAGCGGGAGGGGGGAGGAGCAAGGATGTGGTGCGCAGGCTCCCCCCCTCTCTCCCCTGCCTCCTGCCCACAGAAATCAGCTGGTTTGCGGCGTTCAGGAGGCAGGGGGAGCCTGCGTGCCGCGTCCTCGCTCCTCCCCCTGCCTCCTGAATGCCACAAACCAGCTGATTGCTGTGGGCAGGAGGGAGAGGTAGGAGCGAGGAGCAGCGTGCGGAATAAAGGGGTGGGGAGAAGAGGCGGGTTAAGGGTGGAGGCTTGGGGGAAGGGGTGGAGTGGGTGGGCCGAGGGTTGAGCCCCCCACCTCCGGCAAAGTCGGTGCCTGTGCTTGCAAGAACAGCAAAAGGGAGGACAATCCACCCTCTTCCACTCTCTGACTCCACCACCTCAACCAAGCTTCATACTCAGCAATGATGATTGTAGTATTAAATTGCTTGTTTAAAATTGTTTAAAATGTATATAATGCCTTTTGTCTGGCAAAAATTTTTTCCCCTAGAACCTAACCCCCCCTATTTACATTAATTCTTATGGGGAAATTGGATTCGCTTAACATCGTTTTGCTTAAAGTCGCATTTTTCAGGAACATAACCACAATGTTAAGTGAGGAGTTGCTGTATATAATTTTTTTTAACATTAGCTTTAATAAAATTTTTAAATCTTTTCCGAGATAATGTTGGATAGCTGTAATCCTAGATGGAAATTGAAGCAAGTATGTTGCATCTTCCTGCCAGGACCTGGTTGCCCTGAGCAAAAGCTCAGGGTAGTTGTAAACTGTCAGTCTAGAAATCTTTTGTAGTAAACAAACATTTGTTAGTATTAATATCGTACATAATTAAAATTTGAAAAAAATTGAACTCATTTGTTACTATTTATGTACTTTGTTCACTATCTGCATTTCTCTCATCCTGGGCAATGAAAATCGGTAAGGGCAGTTTTTCATTGTTTTCATCAGATTTGCTTCCTGCTGCAGTGTTTTGCTTTCAGACACTTCAGCAGAATTTGTTTGTTTAAAACAAATGTTTTCAATGGCGTTTAAAAAAATAGTCTATTGGTCCTAGCTTTTATAGAGGCATGTCTAAATTTTGTAAAAACCTTGGGCTATATTTAAACGTTGTTTCCTTTAAATAACTCAAACAATAGTACTTCCAACATTTTTCTGGGGATGCTGTTCCATGGCCTAACACATCTCACCATTGGGAAGTTGCCTTGATTAAATAGCCAGAAATCTGTTTAAAAAAGGAAAATGTGAAATTTACATTCCAGTGGATTTTATCTCATTTTGGTGGACACATTGATGTAAGCATTAAGACAAACAAGCAAACAAAATCCCTCCTGATTCTGTTAAAACAATTCATTCATGATCATTTTACTCATCGGCATAGCTGATAATTTCTATCCTTGGTGATAGCTAGGGTTTGACTGGGGAGAGAAAGGAAACAGATTATTTATTTATTTTTATTGCAGCTAATGTTTGGTGAGAGCATGTTCTAGTGATTAGCACACGAGTATGAGAGTAATGAGTTCTTATTCTTATTTATTATGGTGTGTTACCATAGTTTCTAGGAGCTCTAGTGATGGAATTAGAACCTGACTGGGCTAGGTGCTGTAAAAACACAGAACAAAAAGACAGTCCCCGCCCCAAGGAGCTTATAATTGAAGTATACTTCTAGCCCTGGCTCTGCTGCTGGTTTACCAGGCAAGCCACTTAAAATGCTGTGCCTCAGTTACCCTATATGTTAAATGGGTACATTATTCTAAGATATTATTTGTTTATTGGTTTGCCTCAAAGGGGCATGATAAGACTTCATTTATTAGGTTTGGGAGGGTGCTTTAAGTTCCTTTATAAAAGGCATTTGTGCTAAATAGTAAGTGTTAGAACTGAGCTGTTTTTGTATTATTTCTCTTGAATTCAATTTTCCTGTTTCAGGTTTTTTTTTTTTAATTTGCTATGATAGATTTAAAGATATTTGAAAGTAGAAATTCATAAGTGGAGTGTTTCTTTCCCTTTGTAACATCTTATCATTTCTTCCCTTAATGTACTATCAATAACTTTCATCTCGTTCCTTTTATCCTGTGAATTCCATTATCTGAGGGAGTCTGTTGCATTAAACTGTTAGTGCCTAATATTGCCTCATTTGCATTGACACATGCTTGACCTCAGCCCCTCCACTTTCTTAGTTAATGCACCAACAAGCATTGATATCTCTCTGGAGTATTATCATTTGGCTGTTAGCTCAACTAATAACAACCATTCATTTAAGCTGATGAAGGTTTATTAAATAAAAAACATGCAGTAATGAAGGTGGAATGGAGGTAGCTAGCATCCTGTTTTTACTGGTGAGAGTCTGCTGAGCCTATACCAGGGGTAGGCAACCTGTGGCACGCATGCCGATTTTCAGTGACACTCACACTGCCCAGGTCCTGGCCACCGGTCCGGGTGGCTCTGCATTTTAATTTAATTTTAAATGAAGCGTCTTAAACATTTTAAAAACCTTATTTACTTTACATACAACAATAGTTTAGTTCTGTATTAAAGTCTTAGAGACCTTCTAAAAATGTTAAAATGTATTACTGGAACGCGAAATCTTAAATTAGAGTGAATAAATGAAGACTCGGTACACCACTTCTGAAAGGTTGCCGACCCCTGGTCTATACGATAGCTACTGGATTTTCTGTGGAAGTGGGGGCACCAATACAGTTGTGATCAATTCTTTGGTTTAGAAACAAGCAGTTCTGAACACTTAATTTGATCTCCACTGGTTACAATGTCGATACAGTAATAAAAATTTAGACTTTTGCTTGAGATAATCAGCCCTGTCTGTCTAATGATACGTCCCCTCTTGGATGTGCCACCCAAACAGCAAATAGTGTTGTAGTTTACTTTTCCATCCTTTCACACATGGGATTTGTACCATAGCTTAGAGGTCTTTGAGCAAGAAACTTCAGTTGAATAAGGAAAAATATAGTGGTGGCTTGCCTTTCAATTGATCAAGAAAAAAAAAGGTTACATTTCTAGCCAGCACCATCCATTATATAATTGAATTAAAATCCTTTATTTTGCCAGTGGAATCTTTGGTAGTTTTTTATTAAGCTGACTTATCAAGGCTGTTTTGCAACATTATTAACCACTTTACTGTCTCTTAGAATGCAGCTGTAGTAATGTTTTTGCAGTAATCACTGCTTCAATTATTTCTCTTTAATTCTGAATCTCACAATCATAGTTCTGTCCCTAGTAAATAATGGAACACGTATTAAGAGAGAGAAATCACTCAAGATCTAGAGGATAGTGGAAAAACATAAAGCATACATCTTGCCAGACAAACTTGATTGCATATGAAATATAGAACTGCGAAGTTAGTGGATGAAGAGAAAGGAGATACATTATTATCTATTTGTTTTACCATAGTATGTAGGAGCCGCAGTCATGGACCTGGACCCCATTGTGCTAGGCGCTGTACAAACACAGAGCAAAAACACTGTCCCTGCCCCAAGGAGCTTGCTATCTAAGTAACAGACAGGTAGATGGGGAATACAAGGAAACAATATTGGTCAACATGGTAAACCATGGTCCCAGCAAACCAGCAGCTTAACTGTTGTCAAGTCTTTTGGAGGCATCATGGCAATTGAGGGATTTAAGGAGGGATTTGAAGGAGGATAAAGTATTAGTTTTGTGGATGTCTACAGGGAGCTCCTCCCAAGCATGAGGGGCAGCATGGAAAAAAGCACCAAGGTGCTTGTTTGAAAACGTGATAAGTGGTTGATAAAGGCTGGCATTATTGGCTCATTGGAGGTGAGCGTCAACATTTCAATACTGAATGAGAGAGGATAGGCCATGAAGGGCCTTGAAAGTGAGGACCAGCAGCTTGTGTTTGATGCAATAGAGAAGGGGGACCCAAGTATAATATAATCTCTAAACTCAGGGGTTGTACCATTTGACTGGAGAATAGCTAATATAGTTCCTATTTTTAAGAAAGGGAAAAAAAGTGACGCGGGTAACTACAGGCCTGTTAGTTTGACATCTGTAGCATGCAAGGTCTTGGAAAAATTTTTGAAGGAGAAAGTAGTTAAGGACCTTGAGGTCAATGGCAATTGGGACAAATTACAACACGGTTTTACAAAAGGTAGATCGTGCCAAACCAACTTGATCTCCTTCTTTGAGAAAGTAACAGATTTTTTACATAAAGGAAACGCAGTGGATCTAATCTACCTCGATTTCAGTAAGGCATTTGATACAGTACCACATGAGGAATTATTGGCTAAATTGGAAAAGATGGGGATCAATATGAAAATTGAGAGGTGGATAAGGAACTGGTTAAAGGGGAGACTACAGCGGGTCATACTGAAAGGTGAACTGTCAGGTTGGAGGGAGGTTACTAGTGGAGTTCCTCAAGGTTCAGTTTTGGGACCAATTTTATTTAATCTTTTTATTACTGACCTCGGCACCAAAAGTGGGAGTGTGCTAATAAAGTTTGCGGATGACACAAAGTTGGGAGGTATTGCCAATTCAGAAAAGGATCGGGATATCCTACAGGAAGATCTGGATGACCTTGTAAACTGGAGTAATAGTAATAGGATGAAATTTAATAGTGAGAAGTGTAAGGTTATGCATTTAGGGATTAATAACAAGAATTTTAGTTATAAGCTGGGGACGCATCAGTTGGAAGTAACGGAAGAGGAGAAGGACCTCGGAGTCCTGGTTGATCACAGGATGACTATGAGTCGCCAATGTGATGTGGCTGTGAAAAAAGCTAATGCGGTCTTGGGATGCATTAGGCGAGGTATTTCTAGTAGAGATAAGGAGGTGTTAGTACCGTTATACAAGGCATTGGTGAGACCTCATTTGGAATACTGTGTGCAGTTCTGGTCTCCCATGTTTAAGAAGGATGAATTCAAACTGGAACAGGTACAAAGAAGGGCCACTAGGATGATCCGAGGAATGGAAAACCTGTCGTATGAAAGGAGACTCAAGGAGCTTGGTTTGTTTACCTTAACCAAAAGAAGGCTGAGGGGAGATATGATTGCTCTCTTTAAATATATCAGAGGGATAAATACCAGGGAGGGAGAGGAATTATTTCAGCTCAGTACCAATGTGGACACAAGAACAAATGGATATAAACTGGCCATCAGGAAGTTTAGACTTGAAATTAGACGAAGGTTTCTAACCATCAGAGGAGTGAAGTTCTGGAACAGCCTTCCAAGGGAAGCAGTGGGGGCAAAAGACCTAACTGGCTTCAAGATTAAGCTAGATACATTTATGGAGGGGATGGTTTGATGGGATAACATGATCTTAGTCAAAGGTCAATTAATTGCCATCAGTGGTAAATAGGACCAATGGTCAACGATGGGATGTTAGAAGTTACTACAGAGAACTTTTTCCTGGTGTCTGGCTGGTGAGTCTTGCCCACATGCTCGGGGTTCAGCTGATTGCCATATTTGGGGTCGGGAAGGAATTTTCCTCCAGGGTAGATTGGCAGAGGCCCTGGAGGTTTTTTGCCTTCCTCTGCAGCATGGGGCACGGGTCACTTGCTGGAGGATTCTCTGCATCTTGAAGTCTTTAAACCATGATTTGAGGACTTCAATAGCTGAGACATAGGTGAGAGGATTATTGCAGGAGTGGGTGGGTGAGATTCTGTGGCCTGCATTGTGCAGGAGGTTGGACTAGATGATCATGGTGGTCCCTTCTGACCTTAAAGTCTATGAGTCTAAAGTCTATATTTGGATTTTAGTAAAACATTTAATATAACTGGGATGAATTTGGCTTAGTGTGACTCCACTAAAATCAATCACTAGTGGATAAACTTGGCACAATGTTGCATGAAATCTTGCCCTCAAAAAGGCTTAGATAGCAACGCTGTCACATAGAACACCAGGGTTATGCTAAACTGCCCATAAACAAAGGTTTATGTAAAATGTTCCCATTTGGGGAGGAAGCTGTGGTTACCTCTGGAGATTGGTGTTAATTCTTGTCTTACAGAACATCTTCATTTACTATAAATGGCACGTTGGTGAAATTTGCAAGCAATACTAAATTGAAAGGAGTTGAAAATGCCATTGACAATAGAGAAACAGGACAAAGAAGGAGCTACAGAGATTAGAAACATAGGCTGAAAATAACAGAGAATCAACTTGGAAAACTGCAAGCTGATAGACATGGGAGAAAATTATTCTTTGTAATACAGTAATAACACCGGGTCCCGAGTATGATCAGTGTCCCATTGTGCCAGTTACTGTACAGACAGGTAGGAGACCATCTCTGCTCCGAAGATCTT
Organism: Macrochelys suwanniensis; assembly: GCA_033296515.1. Classification (NCBI taxonomy): domain Eukaryota; kingdom Metazoa; phylum Chordata; order Testudines; family Chelydridae; genus Macrochelys; species Macrochelys suwanniensis. The sequence continues at coordinate 337,017,319 of CM065775.1, forward strand.
ACAGTCTATAAAGCGCACTCAAACTCTGTTTAGTGACTGTTAAGGTTGAATCAAGACCTAAATTCCCTCTAAGCTGCATGGCCGCCCCTTCCCTAACCCTGGCCTGGACACTACAGGGTTTATGATGGCACCATGGCGCTGGGCTCACGCTCAGCAGGGGCCCTGCCAGCGCGGCGCGGCACTGCAGTTCACTTGCGCTGCGGCCCATACTGGCTCCTCTCCTTTCCGGCCACTCCCCTGCGCTGCTCTAGGCCCACCGGTCCAGGGCTTTCCCCCCTCTGCCTACTTGCTCCTCTCAGCCGGCCGGCTGAGGGCTTCTCTCTCCGCCTCTGTCCTCTGTCACTGGCAGGCAGCCGCCGCCGGCTGCTAGCCAGTGACGGTGGGGGGTGATGTGTAGAAAGGAGCCCACAGCCACTGCCGCTCCTCCGAGTTGCCAGTGAGGGATGGTCAAGGAGCCCGAAGCCGCGGACCGTCACTGGTGGCCCAGACTGCAGACAGACCTGCTGCGGCCGAGGGAAAGGCGACCTTCCCCCAGCCCCAGCTTGGACCTGCCGTGGCCGGGGGAGAAGCGCCCTAACCCAGCCTCGGCCAGAGTCTGTTGTGGGGAGAGGCACCTATCCCATGGCCCCAGCCATAGAGCTGCCACGGTGGGGAGAGACGTCTCTCCCCCACAACCTAGGTGCTGCTGGGGGGAGTCCTCTCTCCCCATTGTAGCCCCGGGGCAGCCTGCACTCCAAACCCTTAAGCCCCACCCCAGAGCCCACACCTCCAGCTGGAGCCCTCACCCCCCTGCACCCCAACCCTCTGCCCCAGTCCTGAGCAGCCTCCTACACTCCAAACCCCTCGGCCCCACCCCCGCCACACATCACCTCCATATTGGTGCACATAACAAAATTCATTCCGCACATGCGTGGGAAAAAGTAGAGGGAATGCTAATCAGGACACAGCCCATCAAATGTAAACCATAAAATCATGGGAATAACAAATTAAGAAAAAAGTCTTACATTCCTTGCTACTTTTACAACAGCGGTGACAGCACACTCCATAAGGCTTTTGCTCCACCTCCAGCAGACTCTGAAAAGACTTCCTGAAACTGGTACTCTAGTGCAAAACATTAGCATTACATTTAGACACTCTTGTATCAATAGATCGGTACATCTGAACGTCACGCGCTCCCTACGTTTGGGAAGTTATCCTTCATTAACGTTGTGGAGGTAGCCATTAAGATTTTGTGCTAGAGTACAAGTGAACAGGGAGGTAATAGTTCCACAGAGCAGGAAAGCAGTGGTTTCTCTCTCTGTCTTTGGGAATCAGCATCTTGGTTCTTCCAGTGCCAGTCACTTCATGACAGAAAGGCATTGTTGAATAGGGAGGAGTTCAGTAGGCACTAAAATGATCTGGTGGGGTTGGTAGGATTGAGGAAAGATTTGAAAGAGCTAAATTTGTCTAGCTGGGGAAAGAGACAGCTTATGAGGGACACAGACCTTAAAATGTTTGTAAAATTAAGGTGGAAAAGCAGTTAGTGTAGGACATGGGGGGTGCCCATACGAGTGCTAACAGGCAAATGAGAGAGGGAAAATTTTAAGTTGAATATTAAGCAAAATAACCTGCTGGTGAGATATTAATAGTCTCCCAAGGGAAATGGCGATAGCGCCATCATTTGGGACATTTTAAAACTAGAAGCATTATAACAATAAAAACAGTTCTGCATTAGTAGGGAGATTGACTGTGTGATCTACTAGTTCTCTTTGATCTCTGACTTCTCTGATACTATGAAACTGGTAGTCCCTATAACTAAAGGGTTGACTCACCCCTTAATTCTCAGGAGGTAGAACAATGGAGTGTAATGGTCTTTTTAGATGACTCCTTAAAAACTGAGCTGCCCACCTTCCTCATTTTTCTTAACCGCTATGCACCTTCCTTCCCACTGTTGAGTGGTGTGATTGGTCATTGCCTGTCTCTGCAGGGGTGACTGCATTTCAGTGCTGCTATCTGAATATAAAGCTCTCTGGAAGCCTTTGATAAAAGGTGCTGTATAAATGCAAAGTATTATTTACTCGTTGATTTGTGCAGCATGTTAGTAATCTATCTGCCTCGTTTCCCTTTTTCCTCAGACTTCTGTTCTAACATTGTCTGCTTGAATCAGGATGAAGGTATTTCATTCTCCCGTTCTCCTGCATGCCTGAGCATTGTCTCCTGTTGTAGGTTAATGTTCCAGTTACTTCAGTCTTTAGTCTTGATTCGTTCCTTACCCTTTTTGTTTGTGTGTGGCAATTCCTATTAGTTTGTCTCTCAGGATGACTTTAGCCATTTCTGAAATATTCCCTTAGGTAAGATCTTCATTAGCACTGAATCTTTTATAACTTTTCATTTCTGCTCTTAACTTGTTAATGTTACAGGGTCAGTTTTGAACCGTTGGAAAACTTTCTTTTGAGACCAGCATGTAATACATTTCTGGTCTTTCTCACCCCACCAGGAATGACTCACCGATGAACTGTGTGTGGGGTGTCTGCTGATTTTCACCTCATAGGATAAGAAATAGGCCAGAAAATCCAACACGAGTGAGTGAAGGAGAAGGATACTTGTTTCCTTTTGCTTTCACTGTTACCCTGTTCTGTGTCTGTCCCAACCCTGAGAAGCACCTAATTTCTCCTCTCTTTTGCTTCCCCACCTCCCACCGTGTTCCTTTCTGAGGTAAAATCTATTCCATTTAAGAGCTGATTGCAGTGGGGATAGATGAAGCAGCAGCCAGGCACACATCAGTGAATTTTACTAGCCTCAACCTCCCTCTCTTCAGCCCATCCTCCACTCAGCATCATGCCATGTCTCTAATCCCGCAATTCCGTTTCAGTGAATTTTACTCGCAACATGTAGTTTTTGGGCCCCCCCGCCGGGTAGGAAAAGCGTGAGAATCATTTATCTGGTATGGGGCTATTCACACACTTAAAGTTATTGCACATGCTTATGTGCTTTGCTGAATCAGAGTCCTAATCATTAAGCCACTCTCCATATCTTTCCTTTTTTGTCTAATTGCAAAAATCTCAGCAGTAAGAGACTATCTGTGCCCATCCACCTTTTCTTGCTGACAGTGGCAAACATTATAGGTCAGACCCCCCACTGGTGTAAGTCAGGTCTAAATTGACTTCAGTGGAGCTGTGCCAGTTTGAATCTGGCCACACACGTTTAAACCATCTTAGTCATTTTACTTTCCTGTCTCCCATGAAATTGAATTTCTTGCTTGTTTGTTTTCTAAATCAATTCTCTACCTTTTAAATGTCAGCATTGTCTTTATTCATACAACTGGGCAGTTAAAACCTTCCAGGTTTCTGATATTTATTTGCCATGTTGTCCAGAAAGTTCAGCTGTCTTTTTCCTTTGTCATGTGTTGTTGTGTGTGGCTTGTTTTTTTTCTCTCTTGTGAGCTATCACATTTTTATGCTTTCCATTATCTTTCCAAAATCCATTTCCTCCATAGTTTCTCATCTGGCAATTGCTTTTTGTGTTCATGTGCCAAGGGGCCTCTGAACTGTGAATAGACGTGTGTCCCAAATATAAACTCAGTGTTCATTCCTTACTCCCATTCTTACCATCCATTATTTGTTTTTCTTCTTGCCCAAAGAAGCATCTAAGGAACAGTCCCCAAGTCCAAATTTTCATAAATCTCCAGGGACTGGGACCTCTCTGTTCATCCATCATGTAAGGTGGAAAACTAATATTTTGTTCTTTATAACAGTGGTTTTCAAACTTTTTAGGCTGAGTACCCTTTTCCAAATAATATAGTCTACTGTTTGCCAGAAGCTGGGAATGGCCGGCAGGGGATGGCTCACTTGATGATTACCTGTTCTGTTCGTTCCCTCTGGGGCACCTGGCATTGGTCACTGTCGGAAGACAGGATACTGGGCTTGATGGACCTTTGGTCTGACCTAGTGTGGCCGTTCTTATGTTCTACTGTGTACTCCCATCTGAGATAGGCAGAGACGATGTGTTGGGGCGGGGGGCATGCAGGGTCACGTGCCTCCCCTCCCCAGATTTCTGCCTTCCATTTAGCAACAGCTTCTGCGGGGGGACGGACCTGGAGGAACATTTGTGGGGGCGAAGCGGTGATGCCAGGCAGCTTGGGCCAGCTCCGTATGGTGGGGCTTGGGGAGGCAGTGCCACCTCCACCCCCTGACTCACCTCAGCGGGCCATGGAGCTTGTCTGGGTTGAGGGGCTGCAACCAAAAATTGTAACTCAAAAGGGCAGCTCAGCTCAAAGTTTGAATTTTGCCGCCATTACAGAGTTTTTCTCGCATACCCCAGTTTGAGAACCACTGCTTTATAACATTTCTCCTTCCGAACTCTCACCTCTTAACTCTGTTCCCAAGTGTGAAATTTTCTGAGAAATGTGTTTTCTTAAGAGAACATTAGATAGATTTAGAGCTGGTTAGAAAACTTAGATTGAAATGAAATTTTGAAAAAAAAATAAAAATTTGTCCACATGACATGTTTTCCAGCCATATTGTTAGTGCTCCCATTTCCTTTGACGAAGAGCAGTATGTAAGGACTAAGTATTAATAGTATCCTTAATTTGGGATTTGAGTCATTGTGGTGATAGGGAGGAGGTTAGAAAGAACAAGGTTTGTGGGGAGGGGAATCTAATGTCTGTTCTTTACTACACTAGAGCTGGAAGAAAGTAAGTCCTGTCATCTTACAGAACAGCTGTGCTGCTCCTAAATGGAAACAATCCATGACATTATGCTCTTATGGCTTCACCTCTCCTGAATAGAGAGCTGAATTCCTTGGCTCATACATGGGATAAATGTAGTACTCCACAAAAGCACACACTATTTTCGCCATTGGCAACATGAATGCAGAATTTTAAATAAAGTATTTTATAGTGTGCTTGGACAGAAGACTTGATAAGTCTTTCAAAATGCTTTTATAATATTCTAGTTGCTTTTGTAATGCCAACATTTGCTCAGTGACCACAATTGTATCCTATTCTAAATGTACGGGTATACAGTGGTGGTGTGTCTCAGAAACTACTTTTTGTTAACTATCAATGGCTATTGGTTTTTATTGCTATTTCATAAAGCACCTATCTGAAAGGATACCAAAGTCCTTTATTTATCCTACATAATACAGACACATTCCTTCACCCTCCTCTGAAAACCAGATACCTATGAGAGGGGACATGGCAACACACACAAAAGCTAAACCAACCTTTTAAGAGAGGAAGTGAAGAATAACAACTAATTCTGAAACTGCAGAGGCAATTTAGATCTGTACACTCGGAGTTTGAACTTGATCACTGAACTTGCTAAGAATAACACCTCCCATCTGCCCCCATTTTCCTTAAAGACTGTTTCTGGCCAAGATGTCAGTTTTATCTTTCCTCTGAAAGAAGTCTGTAAGACATTACTGCTCCTGAATTAAAAAAAAATCCAAAACTCTCACACATTTAACACTTGAAACTTTAGAACAAAAATTGAAGTGCTATTTAGATTGTAAATACTTTGGGGGCAGAGATAATAACATAACAGTGGCCATACTGGCTCAGACCAATGGTCCATCTAGCCCAGTATCCTGTCTTCTGACAGTGGCTAATTCCAGGTGCTTCAGAGGGTTACGAATGGAACAGGCAATCATTGAGTGATCCAGTTCCTGTTGTCCAGTCCCAGCTTCTGGTAGTCAAAAGTTTAGGGACACCCAGAGCATGGGGTTGCATCCCTGACCATCTTGGCTAATAGCCATTGATGGACATGTCCTCCATGAAATTATCTAATTCTTTTTTGAACCCAGTTATACTTTTGGCTTTCACAACCTCGCATGGCAAAGAGTTCTACAGGTTGATTGTGCATTGTGTGAAGAAGTACTTCCTTTTGTTTGTTTTAAACCTGCTGCCTATTAATTTCATTGGGTGACCCCTAGTTCTTGTGTTATGTGAAGAGGTAAATTACACTTCCTTATTCACCTTTTCCACACCGTTTGTGATTTTATAGGTCTCTATCATATCCCGCCTTACTCTTCTCTTTTCCAAGCTGAAAAGTCCCGTTCTTTTTAATCTCTCCTTATATGGAAACTGTTCCATACCATTAACCATTATTGCTCTTCTTTGTACCTTTTCCAGTTCTAATCTACGGTATCTTTTTTGAGAAGGCATGACCAGAACTGCACACAGTATTCAAGATGTGGGCGTACCATGGATTTACATAGTGGCATTATGGTATTTTCTGTCTTATTTTCTATCCCTTTCCTGTACACTGAGCAGATGTTTTGAGAGAACAACTCTTTTTGGAGTGGTAATAGCTAATTCAGATTGCATCATTTTGTATGTATAGTTGGGATTATGTTTTCTAATGTGCATTACTTTACATTGATCAAAATCTGACATTTTGTTGCCCAGTCACCCAGTTTTGTGAGATCCCTTTGTAACTCTTCGCAGTCTGCTTTGGACTTTACCATCTTGAGTAATTTTGTATCATCTTCAAATTTTGCCCCCTCACTGTTTGTTTACCCCTTTTTCCAGATCATTTATGAATCATCTGGTCCTACTACAGAGCCTTGGAGAACCCCACTATTTGCCTCTCTCCATTCTGAAAACTGATAATTTATTCCTACTCTTTGTTTCCCAATTTTTAACCAGCTACTGATCCATGAGAGAACCATCATTCTTATCCCATGACTCCTTGGTTTGCTAAAGAGCCTTTGGTGAGGGATCTTGTCAAAGGCTTTCTGAAAGTCCAAATACGCTATATCCATTGGATCACGCTTGTCCACCTGTTTGTTGACCCCCCTCCCCCAAGGAATTCTAAGAGATTGGTGAGGCCTGATTTCCCCTTTCAAAAGCCGTGTTGACTCTTTTTTCCAACAAATCGTGTTCATCTGTGTGTCTGATCATTCTGAAAGATAGTCTCTTTGTTCTGTGTTTGTACAGCACATAGCACAAGCGGGGGTCCTGGTTCGTGTCTTGGGCTCCTAGGTGCTACTGCAATGCAAATAATAATACTTGTTTCAGGCTAGTACAATGCCAGCATCACAAATACAGTATAGTACCGATTGTCTGAATAGCATGAAGGACATGAATTTTATTTGGCTAATTGGGAGTATTGATAATTGAAAGGGCAGGAGCCATTCAGCAGCGGGGTGGCCTCCCCTGTAGCCGGGGGAGGCTCCTCCTCCTCGCTGTCCCTGTGCTCTGTCCTACACACTCACTCCCGTGACAGCAGGCCTGTAGAGGGCTCCTTGTGTTGCCATAGCGCTGGTGATGCCCAATCCAGGCAGGTGTTGAGTGCAGAGCAGAGACCCCTGGCCAGGACTCTGATCTGCCAGACCAGGACTGCAACCTTCCCTTGTATCTTGTGCTTGCAGGGATCTGGTGTCATCGGCCCTTTGGCAGTGCATGGAAACCTTTGCAGCTCCGCTTTCCGATCCTGCTCACTCATGCCAGTGTCAGCAGAGCTGGAGCAGGCTCCCTGCACAGCTGTAGGCACCATTCAGCAGCAGGGTAGATGGTGCCTAGGCCAGAGGCTTCTCCTCCTCCTTCTTACAGTCCTGGCCAGGGGTCTTTCTTTGCTTTATCATCTGAATCCCTTCCTTGTTCCCCAGCATGAGATCCATGGGGCGCACAAGAAAGGGATTCAGCTAATGCAGAGGTTTGGATAGTAGGGTTTCAGATACATGGGTGTGTATTGCTAAGATCTGTTAGCAAAATGGTTCCCCCCAGTTTCTAAAATAGATAGATTTTAAAATCCCTAATTTTGAAATATAGGTCACAGTTAATTCTGAAATATAGGTCACAGATTATTCCTGGAGAGGAGGATGCCTTGCAAAGTGATTAGTTGTCTTCTAAAGAATAGAACCAGAAGCACAGGCGACTCTTCGGTTTGGGTTTATTCTCTTTGCTGTCAGTAGAGAGCAGCAGCACCAGGAGTTTATATTAAAAAATATAACTTGAAGATCCAGAAAGTTCAACTGGGTTGGCAGCTGGATAGATGTGTTGGGCTCCATTGATTCCAGTGGCAAGATCCACTATGCTCTCTTGCTGGAAGATCGCACCAGTCATCAACCAGTGGAGATATGTGTAGTAGCTTAAGGGGCTGGGCCGGGGGGGGGGGGGGGGGGCGAGGAACCCCACCATCACCACCACCATTTCTAACTTACATGGAAAACAGGAAGAATATATTCAGATCTAGTCATGATTCTGAGATTAAAGATCATGAGATTGGCCCTAATCTGCAAGGGATCACAAGAATTTACAATACATTTTTATTAGGAAAGTTGTGCTTGTACATTAAAAAGATGATTTTTTTTAGACAAGGACTGAAACATAGAAAGTTGAGTCCCCCACTTTCCATTTAACCCCTGGGAGCTAGGTAAGTATTGTAACCATTCTGCGAGTGGATAATATAAAATAAAAGTAGTGTAAGTGTCATTCCCAAGGTCACTCAATGAGTCAGTGGTACAGCAGGGAATAAAACTCTAGTATCCTCATAGATTCACAGGTTATAATGCCAGAAGGGACCATTGTGATGATCTAATCTGACCACCTGCATAACACAGGCCATAGGACTTCTCTGTGTTAACTTCTGTTTGAAGTAGAGCATCTCTTTTAGGAAACATCCAATCTTGATTTTAAGATGTCCAGTGATAGAGTATCCCCCACAACCCTTGGTAACTTGTTCCAGTGGGTATTTACCCTCACTGTTTTTTTAAAAAATGCACCTTATTTCTAGTCTGGATTTGTCTAGCTTCAACTTTCAAACATTGGATCTTGTTATACCTGTGTCTGCTAGAGTGGAGAGCCCTCTATTATCACATATTTGTTCCCCGCTCAGGTATGTGTAGGTTGAGCAAGTCCCTCCATAAACTTCTCTTTATTAAGCTAAATAGATCGAGACCCTTGAGTCTTTCACTATAAAGACATGTTTTCCAATTCTTTAATTATTCTCATGGCCTTTCTCTTAATCTCTCCAACGTATCAATGTCCTTCTTGAGATATGGACACCAGAACTGGACACAGTAGTTCAGTAGCAGTTGGACCAATGCCAAATAGAGGTAATAGAACCTCTCTACTACTCAACATTCCCTGTTTACACATCCAAGGATTACATTACCACCAGATTGCCCTGGGAGCTCATGTTCAGCTTATTGTCCATCACGTCCCCCTTGTCTCTTTGTTCCTACATTTAAGAGTTCACATTTGGCCATATTAAAATGCAATTGTGTGTGCCCAGATCACCAGAATGTCGGGATTGCCTGGTATCAGTGACCTGGCCTCTTCATTATTTACCACTCCCCCAATCTTTGTGTCCTCTGCAAACTTTATTAATAATTATTTTGTTTTCTTCCAGGTGATTGGTAAGATTATTAAATAGCATAGGGCCAAGAACCAATACCCAGTTCCCACTAGGAAAAAAAAATCTGCTTGATGATGATTCCCCGTTTATAATTATCTTTTGAGAATTGTTAGCCAGCCACTTTTTAATTCGTTTAATGTGTTCTGTATTGATTTTGCATTGGTCTAGTTTCTTACTCACTCCTCGTCCAGTGTTCTAACCATGTTTGATGGGCGAGCTAGAATAGAATCCTGCTTGCTCTTCTGTAACTTCATTGGCTTTGAAGTACTAACAGGGGTAAATGCTGCTTTATGTGAGTAAAGAAAGGGGATTTGAGTTTGCAGCCACACAAGGAGATGATAGGCTTTAGAAGATGCTGTTTTTTACATAGGGTTTATTCCAACTCCCAGTGAAGTCAATAGGAATCTTTACATTGGCATCGGTGGAGCTGCATCAGACCCATATTTCCTTTTTCTCACCAAAACGGTTCTTTAAATAAAAGCTTTCCCCTTTAGCCTCTTGTGTCTTGGCAATCAACAATAAATAGGGGTTTACTGAAGTGTGGCAGTGGCTAGTTAAAAAGCTCAGAGACTGCATAACATTGCACCTTGGCTGTGTTGTTTACCTCTAGAATTCAATCACTGTGAAAGTGGCGTTATCAAGGGCATAACTCTCCAACATGTCTAACTGCAAATATGAAGTGTCACAAACGCCATTTCCAAAAAAAAATTGCTATATTTTTCTCCAAAGAAGAAAAGTAAATGTATATGGAAGTTTTTTTTATTAATATAACAAAAGATGGACTATTCTATTTGTTTTCCTAAAGCTTTGCTCGAGAGTTTTATGTTGATATAATACTTTAGTTTTGTGCATGATCATTTTTTTTTTGAAGCGCGAGAAGAAAAAGAAGTGATGTGAGTGAGAAGTAGAGTGTTAGCTTTCAAAGTGCCTACTTCTTTCCTCACTGCATCCCACTCCCTTCCCGTTTCACAATCCTTTCCCCAGCTCTTTAGGTCCTCCTGAATTTGTTCCTGATCCCGTGAAATGCTAAATGTTTGCTGGGCAGGACTTATACCTCCAGCTTTCGTTCAAGTCCTGGGATGTTAAGGACTCAGCACCTCAAAGGATCAAGCTCTTTGGGCAGACACAGTCAACGCACACCATTACCCTCCCTTCTATCAAAATATGTCTACCTCTCATCCACAATGCCTTTTACCTACAAGGCTGCAGGCCCTTCCCTAGCACAGATCAGCAGAAGAGGGAGTCCCATCCAGTCCCTCCTGACCAAGGGATGATGTCAGTTGATAAAAGTGGAGCATTCTAGGGTATTTAACAGACTTAGCTGATTCTTTCCCTTAAGAATAGAAATTTAGTGTTTAATTTTTTGGATGTTGCATGCGTTGTCATAGTACCTGGGCGCTATATAGAGTTCAACAGTAATACAGACAAGTTCTAAACAGGCCAGGCAGAATAGAATATTACAATCTACAACCCCTAACCTCTGGCTGCAGAAACCAAGAGTTGGGAAACTACCTGGCTAAGGAGATATGCCTTACACTGCGTCCCAAAGGCCATCAGACCTCCGCTCTCATCCATGAGAGGGAGCAAATTTCACAGGTATGGACTTCTTGCGGAAGCAGAGAAGTCCAGTTTCTTCTTATAAATTTCTCTATTAATGTGAAAGACCTCAATGGCTGAAGCTGCTTCACGGCAATTCTGGATTTTGGGGTAAGTAAAGCAGGACATAGTTGGCCCATGAGCTGTCTGTATATGTTAATATGTATTAAGGGATCAGACCTTAACTTGGCTGCCTGCTTACTAAATCTTCTTGCTTTTCATTTTTAATATCTAGCTGACAGGTACACTATTCATTTAAATTCTATGTTGTCAGCAAATGTCTTTACTTAGTTTACTAACAGCATCTTAGATTATTAAAAGAGAGATTTTAAAAATTCAGTCCACTTCCATTTATGCTGTTTTATATTTGCATGTCTTTCAGCTTGGATGATGAAAATCTATAGAATAAGTTTCACTTTTGTCGATAGTCACTTTCAGGTTTTTAGTGCTGTGGTGTTTAGATTCAAACATTACAAAGGCTATGGTGTATCTCTGAATTCAAAACAACTGCAGAAACATTTCTATTGGTCATAGATTTTATAAAAGCTTGGTTTTACAAAATGTAAATGCTGGGCCAAATGTAAATTGACAGTGTCCCTTTAATCTACTAGTTTGTCATTTCGAGAGGTTTATGGTCAAATTTATTTTTAGGGCACAACTGAAAATTAGCTAGGGATCTCGTTCTAGTGCACAGCAGATGTTAGCTGGTCACTCTTGAAATGCATTGGCAGAGTTTTGTGGGAGAGGCTTGCCCGGAGCCTACTACATTATGCCAGCTCAAGCCACTGCCTGTCATTCTATTAAAGTCTCAAAATTAGGGAAAACATTTTTTCATGCTGAAATTGTGGATTAATTAAACCAAAAAGATTAACCTCTTAGAAGATCTTGATAGCTCAGAATACTTTCCCCAGTTCTCACTGGACACTGCCTGTGAATCCCATGTAAATCAGACTTGGTTGGTTTAACGGTTAGAATAGGAGACTGTGAGATTCAGGACTTCTGGGTTCCATTTTCTGCTGTGCTACTGAGTCATTACCTTGCGTAAGTGAACTAAAATCTTCATGTCTGTTTCCTCTATCTGTAAAATGGGAATGGTGTGACTACTCTTTGACGTTTTGGGAGGTGTAATTGTGTAATGGATGTGGGACTATCATTTTGGCTGTAGTCACTATTAGGAGAGGAGGAAGCAGGCTTAAGACCAACGATTCCAGCACAGAACTTTCAAAGCCTTATTACTTGCTAAACATATTTCAAGAAGCACTGTGCTCTGGTTTTCTTTAACAATGTTCAGAATAGATTCTCTTTCACACAAACATCTGATGAGAAGTTTGAAGGTGCTCGTGACAGTGATTTTGCTTGTATTTATGTCAGTTTTACAAGTCGACTTGTTTTTTTTTAAAACAAAATTAAAAATATATTTCTCTTATTTTGAATTTGTGTCTGCTTTAAACAACCTTCTGGATAGCACTCACTGTGGTGTTGATATGTACCAGAAAGAACAGAGAGCGTTTCTCTTTGACCAAAGGAGAAATGGGTGTTGAGGATAGGGAGGAAGATTTAGGATTAGGAGAGTGGAGCCCTCATTTAGTATTTAATAAAATTTAGTAACATGATACATTGTCATATTTATTTAATTTTCTTTCCAGGTATCAGCAGTGGACTCTCTAGAGGGTCCTCTTCTTCAGGTGGAGGGACTGAGTGATCTGAGGCTACAGCTTCACAGTAAGAAGATGAACATGCACTTAGTCCTAATAGATGAATTGCACCGTCATCTGTACATCAAATCTACTAACCGTGTGGGACAACGGAACAAGGAGAAAGGGAAAATAAGGTTGGTTCCAGGTAGTGTTAACTCAAGACTTGGGGGTGGGTGGAGGAACCACTTTCTCCCTTGGTGAGTAGAAGACTTTCCAGAGAGAGTGCTATCATCTTCTGCAGAATCTAACCTTTCCTGGAAGGTGGGGAGGGGGAATATTTCTAGCTCCAGTGGTTGAGAATACAACCTTCTGATGATGGTCCCTTCTGACCTTAAAGTCTGAGTCTGGGCTGCCTCCTTGAGCCTGCAGACTGACTGCTCCAGTCCGCTACTCGGACATTCCCAAACTGCAGCCCAGTGAGGACAGGCCGGAGTGTTGTCAGTTTTCACTGCTGCTATTTGTAACCCTGTGGGTAGCAATGACATTGGCAGTCAGGGCAGTTTCAGTCTGCTACATGTTTAGGGATGCTATAAGTAGCAACAGAGGCAGGCAGCTAGAGTCATTTAGTAGGGAGGAGAACACAGAAATAGAGGTTGTGGAGGGGTAGATTAGTAGATGTTCCCCATCTCTATGCAGTGTTCAGGAGGCTCTGGTGTGGGGGTAAGAGGAAGAGCAGCGAGAGAGAGCATGATTTCCTCCTCTCTTCCAGCAGCTTGAGGGGGATAGTAAGCTTCAAACTAATCATACAGCTTCTAGCTGGTGGTCATGAAATTTGAGGTTCTTAGCAGTCTATGGACAGCAACTTGAGTGAGGTAACAGGTGGTAGCTTCTTACCTGGGTGTTGCTTCTGATCATTGGGACACCTCATTAGCTTTAGTCCTCTGTTATTTGTCTGATCAGTATTTCTATTTCAATCCCTGTGGATGAGGAGGGTGGGTGGGAAAAGCTAGAAAGGAGAAGTAAAGTATTGAGGAGTCGGCAGGGGAAGGTATTCTTCTGAAGTGAGAGAGCGAGAAAATAGAGTGTAGGGAAGGAAATAGGGAGGTAAGAGGGAATACAATGAAAACAACAGAGAGAAAAGATGCATTATGATTTATTTTGGGAAGAAAAAAGAATAGCGTAGTGAAGCCAGGAAGGGTAAGAAGAGTTAATCAAAATTGAGGGGGCGCAGTCAGTTACATTAAACAAATTAGTAAATAGAAAGTTGATTGAAGTTGAAATTTCTAAGCATAAGGCTTGTTAATGAGTCGTTATAGTCTCTTGCTCACTCACCCCATTAATTAAAAACAAACACACAAAGCTTGCTGTCCCTATATATACACTTGCTGATAAACGACAATCCTGTGTTCCTGCTGCAGGGACACTTATCTCTTTCCTGCTCTCCTTTCTTACATTTAACACATACCCACCTGGTGTACCTCATCGCTGTTTGTCCCTGCCCCAAACAGCTTACGGTATAGTCTTTCATCTGATGGTAGAACAGCGCCTAGTAAAGTCAGGCCCGATCCTGATTGAGGGCTCAGGATACTACTGCAATATAAATAATTGAATGTTGTTGTTCATTTCACTACACTGATGTGCACAACTTTTTAATTCCTTTGAATTGTGCGGGGAGTGGATTTTTGAGGAGGTTTTCACACAGGCGGGTAGGCCTTGAGTTAGTGTGTGTTGAATAAGTGTTTCAGCCCCTAAGGTAATGTAGCAACCTCATTATAGGAGCATTCTTTGCTTCTCTTAACATGATTTCTTGCTCATGTTTCCCCTGCCTCATTCAGCCTCCTGCCTTTCCTTATGTGGCTGGGCAACTTGACACACTCTTGACAAATAAATGTTAATGTATTGCAGAGAGTAATAAAGTACCTTTTTTCTAGGTAATCGGCCTCATGGAAGAGGTGAATGTGTGTGTGTGTGTGTGTGTGTGTGTGTAGCTGCAATTGGGGAGAAGGGGGTAGGATGTTGTGGAGTGGGCTGGCAGGAGATTTCCATGCTGGTTAGAAGAAGGCATGGAAGTGGACTTTATCCCTTCTAGTAACAGAGCTGGTTGCCTCATTGGATGGTTAGACTTCCCGATTGTAATCAACTATTTAATACCTTTTGACCATAATTTTGGCATGAATTCATTTTGTCAGTGCTGGAAGAAGATCCTTTACAATAACCAAGAAACCCCGTCGGTAAAACAATACATCAAAAGTCTTGAGGTCGCTGAAGAATGCACTTGAGGGCAGGGGGAATTTATTGAAGCAAAATCCAATTTGTATAGGTCCTGATAGTGCAGCTAGAGCCACATAGGCAGCTACGGATACATATTAAATCAGTGAGACTTTGTGGGCGGGGGGCTGTCTTTGTGGATCTAGTTGTGGGATTGGAGCCCTAGTTTCCTCTTATGCTTGTCTTTTTAAAGGGGCTTGCAATAATAGTGTCTCTTCTGTCTCATTGTTTCCTTGTACTCTCCCTTTCTGTTTGTATCTAGCTGTTGTCTCTTGTCTTATACTCCGGTTGTAAGTGTCTCAGGGCTGGGATTGTCTGTGTTAATGTTTTTGTAGTGCCTAGACAATAGGATCATGATTGGGGTCCCTCGGTGCTACAATAATAAATAACAATGATATGTATTTGAAGCTGTTGGTTTGTTTTTTCCCCCCTGCCCAGTTCACATGTGAAGGATGCCTCTCCCATACCTCTTATTGATGTGACCAACTTGCCTACACATTGGAAGTTCCTTGACGCCTCCCAGTTCAGCACTCCCGGTAGCTCTAGTGGTGAGTATGTTTCAACTATAGATCTTGAAGTGCATTTGTAAAGGCCGGTAGATATCATTATCCCCATATGTGATGGGGTACTTACCTCACACAGACATAAAAGGGGTTAACCATACCCTGCCCCAAAAGGAGCAGTGGAGGCTGCAGGAAGCACAACTAATCAGAGAGGAGTTGCAGGGAGCAACCAATCAGGGCCCGGTAGGCTCAGATAAAAGGGAGCTGCAGGGCAGAATAGGGCCATTGCTGTTGGGAGCCCAGGGAGTAAGAACTGCGTCCCTGGAGGGCTGAGAGAACTGTAAGCACCTTGGACAGAGCAGTGGCTGGATCCTGGGCCTGAGCAACTCTGAGTGCCCTGAGGTGAGGGCGAAGAAGGTGCTGGTGCCATGGGGAAATGGCCCAGGGTAGTAGAGCAGCACTGACTGAGGCTACAGAGGGACAGCAGGAAGCTGCTATTTACAGGGTCCCTGGGTTGGGGCTCCGAGTAGTGGGCAGGCCTGGGTCCCCCCCACTGGGGAGGTGGCTGAACAGATACACTTCCCCCTTCTACCCGCCGCCTCCTGGAAGGGGGAAACACAGATGAGAGTCGCAAAGAGGACGCTGCGGTTCTGGGAGCTGAGAGAGGAGTCGTAGGATGGAGCGGAGAAAGAGTGATGGTGGTCAGACTGCAAATATGGGTGTTGGCCTCGAGCTAATCCCAGTACAACCAGGAGAAGGTGCCAGTTTGGCAACGAGGGCTGCACCCCTTGACACCATTTCGCAGATGAGGGATACTGAAGCACAGAGATGTCAAGTGACTTGCCCAAGGTCATAGAGAGAGTTGGTGGCAGAACCAGGAATAGAATGCAGTCTGCTAAGTCCCATTCATATATCCAGTACTAATATGGTTTAGCAGGTTTCTTCCTGACCAGTCATCCATTTACCTATTTTTTTTTCGTTCTCTGCTCAAATTAATTAAATTTCATTCCATTTGCTGCTCCTGGTGTTGATTGTCTTTTTGATATACAAACCTCTGGCCAGGAGGGAGACTTGTAGCTAATTCCCTTTGGGTCCAGACATCTCCTTACCTTATTTAATAGAGGAAGGCAGGCACACAAGAGAGTGCACATTTATTTTTCTGGGTTAGAGCCAAAAAACCAGAACTCTTCTTCTAAAAGCCCTTGTGGAAACTGTTATTTGCAGAGAAACCTCTGCCTATATGCATCATAGCTTTTCAGCATTTACTTCGCTGTTTTTATTGTTGCTAGGGAAATTGTCATAATAAAATATTTCCACTTCCTTAGCACTGAAAATACTGCACGAAGCGTGAATTAAGCCTCACAACAGCTTAGTGAGTTGAGTAGGCAGGGTTGTCCTTATTTTACAGAGGAGTATGCTGAAGCTTAGAAAGAGGTGAAGTGCACACCTCTCAGCCCTGGTCTACACTACGAGTTTAGGTCGAATTTATTAGCGTTATTTCGATTGATCCGTGCACCCGTCCACACGACGAAGCCCTTAACATCGACTTCTAGGGCTCTTAAAATCGATCTCGCCACTCCACCCCCAACGAGGGGATTAGCGCTTAAATCGATATTGCCGAATCGATGTAGGCTAGTGAGGACGCAAATCGACAGTATTGGCCTCCTGGATCTATCCCACAGTGCAACATTTGACCGCTCTGGACAGCAGTCTGAGCTCCAATGCTCCGCCCAGGTAGACAGGAAAAGCCCCGCGAACTTTTGAATTTCATTTCCTGTTTGGCCAGCGTGGTGAGCTGCAGGTGAGCGCAGATCTCATCAGCAGAGGTGACCATGATGGAGTCCCATCAAAAGGATTTTTTGCTCCCCCCTCAGTTGCTTTCACGGAGGGAGGGGGGAGCAAGGGTTAGGCTCATTTCCTTCTAGCTGCAGATGGTACAATATGCGGTGAGCAAGGAGGCGCCTTCCCTTCTAGCAGCAGATGGTACAATATGCTTGATATCCATCATCAGCTCCTGGCCCCCTCAAGGATTGAACTCGCAACCCCGGGTTTAGCGGGCCAACGCTCAGACCGCTGAGCTATCCCTCCGCCCGTGTTCCAGGCAGTACTGAATCTCCCTTAAACAAAACGTAAAAAAGAGAATGACCAGAGTCACTCTGGTCACTCCCATTTATGTCCAAGCGCCCCCGGCCAGCCACACCATAGGCCGCCGGCCAGGAGCACACGAATACCAATCATATTGTACAATCTGCTGCGAGAAGGAAAGGAGCTTCTGCTGTGTGGTCCCGCGACCACGACCATTTATGGCATATTGCACCATCTGCAGCTAGAAGGCAAGGCGCTCCTGCTGTGTAGTCCCGCGACTACCAGCCTCAGGCGGAATGGCCCCCTCAAGGATTGAACTCGCAACCCCGGGTTTAGCGGGCCAACGCTCAGAACGCTGAGCTATCCCTCTGCCCGTATTATAGTGTGACTGAATCCCCACTAGACCTAATGTCCAGGCGTACGCTGGAGATATACGGTAATTGTGAGCTGAGCAGGCTTCCGTAGCAAACACGGAAACCCCGGAAAAAAGGCGCGAAAAATATTGCTTTCACGGAGGGAGGGATGACATGTACCCAGAACCACCAGCGACAATGTTTTCTGCCCCATCAGGCTTTGGGATCGCAACCCAGAATCCCAATGGGCGGCGGAGACTGCGGGAACTGTGGGATAGCTACCCGCAATGCAATGCTCCGAAAGTCGATGCTAGCCCCGCTACTGTGGACACAGTCAATCGACCTCATGGTCTTAACGCTCTTTAGTGGGGACACACACAATCGATTCCATAAATTCGGGTTTTAAAATATCGACTTCTATAAATTCGACCTAATTCTGTAGTATAGACGTACCCTCAGTGTGCTGCCCAGCTAAATGAGTGATGCAATATGAAACACCCTTTCTTCAGGGTGCATAAAACAGCTCCACTTTGCACAAACTACAAAGGGAATTAAAAGTTGTTAACCAGGTTAAGAAAAAAAGGTTTCCTCCTTCCTTTTTCTTTTTTGTCTAATTTCGTCCTTCTCTCATTGCCATTCATTTTTTCCTTTGATTCCTTTTTTCTTGTTTCTTATCTCGCCTTTATTTTCTGTTCCTCTTTCTCCTCACATTTATCTCATGGCCCCTTTGTTTAACTTGATGGGCTTTCATTTCTCCTACATAGCACACTTCTTCAGGGCTGGTTGTTTGCTATAGAGACCAGCCCTTCATAGAGAGAATGAGTGTGTCTGTATTGCTGTTTAGGAGGGGATGTGGGGAAAGCGTTCATTAGTGGCATCTGAGCACCAGTTGATGGATTTTTGTCCCCCACAATCTCTTGCTGAGCTCTCTCCACAGAATCTATGACTTGGTGGCTTCAGTGCTGGAATATAGGAGCCACCCAAAAATAATGGAAAATTTGATCATTCCTGAATTTTCTATCATTGTTGAAAGGCCCGGTTCAGTGACTTGCCCAAGGTCACATGACAAGTAAGTGGCAGATGAGGGGAAATGTCCCCTTATGTAAACACTAGCCTGCACTCTCTTCAGTACCTATTTGTATAGTTCATCTGCTTCTGCTGCTTATTCCCCACCTGAAATCCTAATCTTCTGTCTGTGCAATAAAAATGACTGTAGTTGTTGTGGAGCTGATTGTGATGTCCCAGAGGATTCTGACTTCAATGGGGAATAAGC
The DNA here is from genome assembly GCA_033296515.1 of Macrochelys suwanniensis. Lineage (NCBI taxonomy): Eukaryota > Metazoa > Chordata > Testudines > Chelydridae > Macrochelys > Macrochelys suwanniensis. Next base: position 337,036,372 of record CM065775.1, read on the forward strand.
AGAAGGAGAAGATGGACCTATTTAGTAAACAGTAAAACCATCTCTGTGTGAGTATGCTCAGCAAGAATAAGACCAAGCGAGGAAAATATCAGGTATATCAGCAAAACAGCTTCTAAATAATACTAAGCCCTTCTAATTCTTTTCACCTTCAAAGCTTTTCATAAACTAAGTGATGCCCATTGCACCTTGTGCAGTAGGTAAGCACTCATTACTGTACAAGATTGGCCACCAGATCATGCCCAATCCTATCAAATGCAGACCTGGCCACCGTGATGAATGCATTTTAATGTCTGAGGCTGGACTACTGCCATTCTTTTTGTTTAGGAAGGAAGTCCATTTCCTGAGGAGGTGCCAGCTTGTTCAGAATACTTGGCTGCTCACCAACAGCCCCTAAGAACACTTGTCCTTAGTATGTTACTTTCTTTATTGGCTCCACATTAACCAGAGAGTGTCCAGTTCAAGGTCATTGTCCTGACTTTCTAATATTCAATTCCTATGCGGAATTGGCCATGTGTCCCTGCGACACCACCCTTCCCACTAGAATTGACCCCCCACAACAGCTGCATTCCACGGGAGCAACGGCTGTGTCAACCAACAAGGGCAGGTTCATGACTGTGAGAGACAGAACTTTCTCAGGCACCAGATCGAGCGTACGGAACTCTCTGCGGGAAGAAATAAGAATGACCATTACCTTTCCTACACTTGGAGCCAAAAGTAAAATCCTCCTCTTTGTCCAGGCTTTCCCAAATATTATTATTATTATTATTATTTATTTGTATTATCGTAGCACCTAGGAGCCCCATTCATTGATCACAACCTCATTGCGCTAGGTACTGTGCAAACACAGAACAAAAAAATGTTCCTTGCCCCAAAGAGATCACACTCTAAGTATAAAATGAGAGACAACAGATGGATACAGACAGATTGGAGGGTACAAGGAAACAATGAGACAATATTGGTCAGCATGGTCGACAGTGGTCTCAGCACACCAGCAGCCCAACCGTTGTTAAGGTTTTGTAGACCTCATGGCAAAGGAGAATTTTCGTGGGGGATTTGAAGGAGGATAATATTTACAGGTAGCTCCTGCTAAGTGGAACCGGGGAGAAAGCATAAAGGCGCTTGTTTGAAAATGTAACAAGTGGGCACTGGAGACTGACCTCATGGGCTAATCAGAGACAGGCATCGACTGGTACGGAGTGAGAGACGATAGGTAAGGTGGGGATAGGCCATGATGTGTCTTGAATGTGAAGACAGCAGCTTATGTTTGATGTGATAGAGAAGAGGGAACCAGTAAAGAGATACAAAGAGAGGAGTGGTATGGTCAAAGTGACAGGCTAGGAAAACGATCTTTGCAGCAGCATTGTGAACGGTTATGAGTGCGACAGGATTGCATTCGTCAAGGCCAGAGAAAAGGGATGTCACAGTAATTGAAACATGAGATGATGAGAGCCTGGATGCAAGTTTTAGCTGTGTGGATGGACAGGAAAGGCTGTCTCTTAGAGAAGTTATGCAGAAAGGATCTGCAAGACTTAGACGTAGCCTGGATGTAAAGACCAAGGCTACGTCTACACTACCCGCCCGATTCGGCGGGTAGCTATCGATGTTCTGGGATCGATTTATCGCGTCTCGTCTAGACGCGATAAATCGATCCCAGAGCCGCTCCCCGTCGACACCGGAACTCCAGCTCCGTGAGCGGAGGAAGCGCTGTCGACGGAGCCTGCCTGCTGCCGTGTGGACCGGGGTAAGTACTTTTAAAAATCGATCTAAGATATTCGAGTTCAGCTACGTTATTCACGTAGCTGAAGTTGCGTGTCTTAGATCGATCCCCCCCCCCCCCAGTGTAGACCAGCCCCAAGACAGAGGTATGAGTCGACACCCAGGTTACGGGCCTGCATGACAGGATGACAGTGTTGTCCACAGTTATTGAGAAAGGTGGCGTGGGGAGGGTTTGGGGAGGAAGATGGAGCTCTGTTTTAGCGATGTTGAGCTTGAGCTGATGGCGAGATGTCCATAAAAAAAAATCGGAGAGAGAGAGAGGCTGGGAAGATGCTATTTTCCAGGCAGCAAGTAGAGAGTTACACAGCTGGTTTGCCAAGCTGGCTAGAAAGGTAAAGAAGACCCCTTGACAAATGAAGGGGGTTAAGTGGACAGCGGCTGAAGGCGAGTCTCTTACAGAGTCTCTCTGAGGGCATGTGGCAGCAGCAATCTGTCTCTTGCTGCCAGAGGTGGAGCTAACTAGACTGAGTGGCACTTACCAAAGTTCGCAAGGAAAGCTTAAGGTTTAGGTAAGAGGAAATATGAATGTAGGCATTTATTGTTTTAACTCTTGCCTCTGAATGCTGTGTACCTTTGGGTGCATAAATAGTGTTTTTTGAGTCACTTTAATCAATTGCTAGTCTCAGGCTCCAGGAGGAAAATGGCTTATGGGTGTTGAACACAATTGGGCCTGCCATATTATTCTGTTTGATAAACGGGGGATGCAGCCAAGAAATCCAGCCCAGGAGTGGTTGAACTGCAGGGTTCCACCCAGAGAGTGGTGAAGTTAGGGAATCCAAGAGGGGGACACATTGGTCTAAATTGCAGCCTCCCTCTCCCTGGTTTATGCAAAAACACACCTTTTTGAAGCGACGCCCTGCAGAAGGGACCATTGTCTACTGATTACCTGTTCCTGAAATCTGAAGATCAAAGATCCAGGCTGTATAAAGGAAAGACTAACCCATGCACCTGGTTGTTCTGAGCTAAAGCTGTTATGGGTTTGTAACTGCAGAAAACCCCGTTGGTGCATTTTAAGGACTGACTCCTACTAGAGCTCCTGCTGGAGTTGTGGAGGGGTGATCTCTGGTAAGCTTATTAGCATATGTGTAGGTTCTTTTATTGTTTTTAATATGTTTTCTTCGTAATGCTCTCACTTTAAGAATAAATGTCCTTTCTTGCCACTGTTTGGTACCTTGTAACTGTGGACAATTACGCTGCTTATAGCCTCCCTCATGAGAGAGCAGGCCACAGACACTGGCCTTTTAGGTAGGCTGACTTGCTGGGGATAATACTGTGTAGGCCGGGAACTGTGTACCCTGGAAAAACCCTGATCAGGAGTGGGAGAGATGATGTCTGGGAGCCAGAAAAATGGGTGCCCTTGCTGGGCCAAGGAGGAGACAGTTGTCCTGAACTGTGACCGTCCTCTTTCCTGGTCTTGTTTCTTACATTGCCCCATTCTGCAGGTTGCTGAGTGAGCATCCCTCTGACTTTTACAAGAAAGTGTGCTTTGGAGCAGCTCTTACATAGGTGTAATCGGGCATATACGATCCACGTGAAATATACATGCAAGTTCGCTTAGGGCACAATGACTGTGTGTTTTTCCGATAATTTTGTTCAAAGGTATCTCCATTGAGTGGCCTTTTAGAGTAAGCAGAGATCATGGAGCTATCAGCGAATCTAAAACCCTAGTGTATATGGTAGAAACTATTTTTGCCTTCAGCTATTTAAGTTCTTTTCCCTTTTATTGATGAAACAAAAAGCGGCCAGGCATATTAATGCACATAATTATAAAACAGTGTGTCACTTGAGCTGTGGCAGGATTCTGTACCCCTTTCTCCATTTGCCGCTCAAGGGAGGTGTTAGCTTGGGCTGTAGATCTTTACAGGAAAATTAAAGCAGCTCCCACTGCACTTAAACAAAATCTGCATTAATTTTTATCTGAGCATTATAGACATTTCACTGTAGCAGTAACGATTTAGTCATCTTCTTGCCTGTTTAGAGAAATAGATTTACTTTGAAATTATATTTCTCTGCCAGGGCTCAGTATTTTGTAGTGTATTTATAGGGGCTCCTCAGCTTCCTCTCCCTTTCTGGAACTATAAAGTGCGCTCATGCACTGTCTGAGCAATTCCTAGTGCTGCATTGCTCAAACACTTCATGAGGGCACTTTATAGAATTCCAGTAAGAAACGAGCTGGAAGCCTTTATGTATTTCTGCTGTACTGTGGAATATCACCAGTCATATAATATGTAAATCTTATGGCAAATGGGGTGAATAATGTAATCAAATGACACACTCACCCCAAATGCAAGAATAAATAAATTCCTCTATAGGAATAATACAGTAATTTCTAAAATTAAGTCAGTCACTGGCTGTATATCCCGATTGAGCAAGGTACTTTAAGGACGAGTAGTCCTGTTGAGCTTAATGGTGGTACTTGTGTGCTTAAAGTTAGGCATGTGTTTAAAATATCTTGCTGAATAAGGGCCTTAAAAATGCAATTTTGCCTTGAAAAGTGACTGTAAAAATGTCATAGTGGGTCTTCCTGTTTATTGGCTATCAGTTACTTCTAGTTTAAAGCTGCTCAGTTAAATTAAACGGTGTGTGTTTTACTTGCCAGCATTGCAGTCTCACCATGAGATCCAAGTCAAGCATGATTCTTTCTTAATGCATCATCATCGGTACTAAAGATTCAACAGACTAAATGATCCTCACAGTTACATTTGGATTGCCCCAAATGCCTTTGTTACAGTTGCACAAATGTAAGGGAGGGTTTACTTGAAAGGCAGTGGGGTTCCACACTCCACAGGTGCAACTGGGAAGACAGTGTGGATTGCAGAACTTCCCCTCCCTGCCCCCCCACTTCATGAAGGTAATTTATAGATTCCAAGGCCAGAAGGGACCTTGGATAAATTGGAAAGAGTCCAGCGGAGGGCAACAAAAATGATTAGGGGGCTGGAGCACATGACTTATGAGGAGAGGCTGAGGGAACTGGGATTGTTTAGCCTGCAGAAGAGAAGAATGAGGGGGGATTTGATAGCTGCTTTCAACTACCTGAAAGGGGGTCCCAAAGAGGATGGATCTAGACTGGTCTCAGTGGTAGAAGATGACAGAACAAGGAGTAATGGTCTCAAGTTGCAGAGGGGGAGGTTTAGGTTGGATATTAGGAAAAACTTTTTCACTAGTAGGGTGGTGAAGCACTGGAATGGGTTACCTAGGGAGGTGGTGGAATCTCCTTCCTTAGAGGTTTTTAAGGTCAGGCTTGACAAAGCCCTGGCTGGGATGATCTAGTTGGGGTTGGTCCTGCTTTGAGCAGGGGGTTGGACTAGATGACCTCCTGAGGTCCCTTCCAACCCTGAGATTCTATGATTCTATGATTGTCATTGTCTAGTTTGACCTACTGTATAACTGTTGTAGAAGTTCCCCAAAATAATGCCTAGAGCAGATCTTTTAGAAAAACATCCAGTCTTTATTTAAAAATGGTCACTGACGGAGAATCCACCATGACCCCTGGTAAATTGTTCCAATGGTTAATTATTCTCACTGTTAAATGTACTCTTATTTCCATGATGCATAAACAGGAAAAAAAAAATCCACTCTGATTTTCAGATCCAAGGGTGAATTTGCTGAACTGGGACGTATAAAAAGAAACCCTTCATTTTACCTGTAAACCGAGAAAATATAAAGTAATTGTGCTACAAGAAACATGGAAGCCCATGCCAGTTTCATAGTCCTTGTTAGTGCCGAACCGTACTTTAAACTGACAGCACCCGCTGATCATTCATATCAGGCTGGCAGCTTGAGTTTTGAAGCATGTAATGTTTTCACACTTTTGTGTATGTACTTAGTATTTTTTGTGTGAGAGCAGTCAAAAGATCCAAATACCCGAAACCAGTGGGCCTGCTTCTAATAATATAAGCGATAGGATTTCATCCAGTTTCTCTTTTATTGAGCCCAAAAATCTTTTAACTAAAGCTTATCTTCCAGAAAGGCATTCGGTCTTGATTTGAAGACTTCAAGTTCTCACACCAGTGCAAATGAGGAGTAACTTCACTGAAATTAATGGAGTTAAATTGGCAGAAGTCATCTGAGAATCAGTGCTTATAATGCCATGTTGAGGAGGACAACCTTCTCAGATCAAAATGCTTGTTTCCCAAAGCTAGAAAAGTCATGGAATTGTGGGTGGAACTGAGTGAAAACCATTGCTTTAGAAAGGCTGACATCCTCTTAGCATTTTTTCCAGGGTATTGATCCCTCATATATTTTGATTTTGGAGTGAGAAGGGAGGCAGGTTAGAAAATGACTGATGCTTGTATAAAACCATTTCTTTATGACTACCACATGGGCCAAAATAGAAATTGAACAATGGAAATTATGCAGGTGAAGGCTTTCCAAGTAATCTCAAACTAGGCCTTTGGGGCCCTATGAACTTGCATTCTTTTTGTCAAAAAGGGTTAAAGGAAAAGGGGTATAATCTGGAAAGACATAATGTATGGAAAGTAGTACATACAATTCTACTAGCTGCCAGTAAAAGCATGTATCTAAGGAAATATACCATAATTAATAGCAGCAAAATTTGACTAGTCATAGGAATGAAAAACAAGACCCAAGAGTCTGTTCCTTAGCTACTCTACTTGGATGAGTTATCAACAGTGGTTTTGCTGGGGATTGGATTGGATTTGGGCAAGTAAAGTGCCTCTTGTAGCAGTTTTCCTTCTTGTGAGGTGGTGGAATCATACAAATTAGGTGCCATCTATTAGGACAGATGTTTTTATAGAAGATCGTCAGACTGGAGATGCACCAGGGAAATTGCTACCTGAGTAAATATGGGAGTTATTTAATTATGGTATAAATGATTCAACTTTCCGTTGCTTTAAATCAAACATAGATTTTGATTGTTAAGCGGATAATTGTGCATTTTCATGTTTGTTTCCGATGATGTAGATTTATGAAAATGACTTCCCGTTTTACTGAAGAACATAAGAACCGCCATACTGGCCCAGTATCCTGCCTCTGAAAGTGTCCAGTGCCAGATGCTTCAGAGGCCATGGACAGAACAGGGCAATTTTGAGTGGTCCGTCCCCTGTTGTCTTGTCCCAGCTTTCTGACAGTTGGAGATTTAGGGACATCTGGGACATGGCATCGTGCTCCTAATCATCAGCATTGATGGACCTATTCTCCATTAACTTATCTAATTATTTTTTGAACTCAGTTATATTTTTGGCCTTCACAACGTCCCCTGGCATTGAGTTCCACATGTTGACTGTGTATTGCATGAAGAAGTACTTCCTTATGTTTGTTTTTGAACTTGTTACCTGTTAATTTCATAGGGTGACCCTCTAGTTTTTGTGTTCTGTGAAGGGGTAAATAATGCTTATTCACTTTATCGACACCATTCATGATTTTATAGATCTCTATCATATCCCCTTCAGTCATCTGTTTTCCAAGCTGAACAGTCCCAGTCTTTTTAATCTCTTCTTATATGGAAGCTGTTCCATGCCCTTAATAATTTGTGTTGCCCTTCTCTGCACTTCTTGCAGTTCTAATCCATCTTTTTTGAGATGGGGTGACTAGAACTGTATGTAGTATTCAAGGTGTGGGCGTACTATACATTTATATAGTGGCATTATATTTTCAGTTTTATCTATCCCTTTCCTAATGGTTCCTAACATTCTGTTTGCTTTTCTGACTGCCACTGCATATCGAGTGAATGTTTTCAGATAACTATGCACAATGACTTCAAGATCTTTCTTGAGTGGTAACGGCAAATTTAGATTGCATCATTTTGTATGTATAGTTGCAATGATGTTTTCCAATGTGTATAATTTCACACTTAACATTACATTTCATTGCCATTTTGTTGCCCAGTCACCTAGTTTTGTGAGATCCCTTTGTAACTCTTTGCATTCAGCTTTGGACTTAACTGTCGTGAGTAATTTTTTGTCATCTGCAAATTTTGCCACGTCACAGTAAACCCCCTTTTCCAGGTCATTTACTGGTCCTAGTACAGATCCCTGGAGGACCCCTCTATTTATCTTTCTCTGTTGTGAAAACTGACAGTTTATTCCTGCCCTTGGTTTCCTATCTTTTAACCATGAGAGGGTTTTCCCTCCTATCCCTTCCATGACTGCTTAGTTTGCTTAAGAGCCTTTGATGAGGGACCTTGTCAAAGGCTTTTTAAAAGTCCAAGTATACTTACTAGATCACCATTGTCCATGTATTTGTTGACTTCCTCAAATAATTCCAGTAGATTAGTGAGGCATGATTTCTCTTTATAAAAGCTGTGTTGACTCTTCTCCAACATATCATATTCATCTACGTGCCTGATAATTCTGTTCTTTACTGTAGTTTCAATTACTTTGCCTGGTACTGAAGTTAGGTTTACTGGCCTGTAATTGCCAGGATTGCCTCTGGAGCCTTTTTAAAAAATTGGCATTACATTAGCTACCATCTAGTCTGTAGTACAGAGGCCCACTAAAGTGGTAGGTTACATACCACAGCTAATAGTTCTGTAGTTTCATATACGAGTTCCTTCAGATCTCTTGGGTGAGCACCATCTGGTCCTGGTGACTTATTACTGTCTAATTCCAAAACCACCTCTGTTGACACCTCGTTATGGAACAATTCCTCAGATATGTCCCCTAAAAAGAATGGCTCAAGTGTGGGAACCTCCCTCACATCCTCTGCAGTGAAGACAGATGTACAGAATTCATTGAGCTTCTTTGTAATGGCCTTATCTTTTTCTTGAGTGCTCCTTTAACACCTCGTTTGTCTAGTGGCCCCACTGTCTGTTTGGAAAGCTTCTTGCTTCTGATGTGTTTACAATTTTTTGATGTTAATTTTTGTGTCCTTAGCTAATTGCTCTTCAAATTCTTTACTGGACTGCCTTATTATATTTTTACACTTGGCTTGCCAGAGTTTATGCTCCTTTTTATTTTCCTCAGTAGGATTTTACTTCCAATTTTTAAAAAATGCCTTTTTGCATCTAACCACCTCTTTTACTCAGCTGTTTACTCATGGTGGCATTTTTTTTGTCCTCTTATGTTTTTTTTATATGGGGGTATTATTTAAATTGAGCCTCTGTTATGGTGCTTTCAAGTAGTCTCCAGGCAGTTTGCAGGTGTTTCAGCCTTGTGACTGTTGTTCCTTTTAATTTCCATTTAACTAGCTTCCCCACATTTGTGTAGCTCCTCCTTTTGAAGTTAAATGCTATTGTGGTGAATTTCTTTGGCATTTCCCCCCTACAAGAATGTTTAAATTTAAGTATATTATGGTCACTACTACCGAGAGGTTCAGCTATGTTCACCTCTTGGACCTGATCCTGTGCTCCATTTAGGACTAGAGAGAGAATTTCCTCTCCCCTGGTGGGTTCCAGGACAAGGTGCTTCAAGAAGCAGACATTTGCGATGCCTAAAAATGTTATCTCTGCATCTCTTCCTGACGTGACATATACCCGATCAATATAACGGTAGTTAAAATCCCCCTTATTATTGTGTTTTCTAGCATTGTAGCCTCTCTAATCTCCCTGGGCATTTTGCAGTCACTGTCCCCATCCCGTCAGGTGGTCGGTAATACTCTGATTGCTATACTCTTATTTTTGATCATGGAATTTCTATCTTTAGATATTCTATGGTAAAGTTTATTTTATTTGACTCTTTGCTTTCTTTCACATATAGTGCTGCTCCCACGCCATCACAACCCGTTCTCATTCCTGTATGTTTTATACTCTGATACTACCGTGTCTCATTGATTATCCTCATTCCACCATGTTTCCGTAATACCTATTATATCACTATTCTCATTTAATGCAGGCATCCAGTTCATCCATCTTAGTATTTAGACTTACAGCATTTGTATATATGCTCTTGTAGAGGTAAGGCCAAGACACTGTTCTTATGCTGAGAGCTTCATGTAATTCTTGGGATGAATTGCATTGTCATATGCTAATAGCTTGGTAATTCACTCTAGATTCCTGGATAGTGTTTTGGGCCATCTGAAGAAGACCATCCCCCACCTAAGCCCATAGCAAGTTACATGCTGGGCCCAAAGCTTTGGGACAGGCCTCTAGAATTTTCAGTCAGTGCTGTGTAGTTGTCCTTGCACTGCAGACATGTCCAGTAAAATTAGTAGTTACTAATACTGAGTTTCTGCAACAAGGTTCCATCCATGGTGAGGCTCTCTGACTGTGTTGCTAACATATTTTAAACATAGCTCCAGTTAAACTGGTTTCTAAGAAAGTTTGGTTGGCCGGTCTGGATGGAGCCAAACCATAGGGAAAACAGTTCTAGCCTAAGCAATTCAAGTGATTGCCAAACCATGTTAGAAACTGGTTGGCCAAAGAAACTAGTTTAGCTGAAACCCCACGAGGGGTAAGTCAAGTTCATCCAGCAAATCCTTACTCACCTGAGGAGTCCTTGCACATGCTAATAGTTGCTTTGGCTTGTATGGGGCTACTTGTGTGAGTAAGTATTTGCAGGATCAGGTCCTAAGTTAACCGTCTTCACTGCAGTTACGTTTAAACCGTTCAGATATAACTATGAGGCCAGTATAGAAAGGCCTAATTAAATAAACTGCCAATCTACTGAGCTGCTCAACTGCTGAAATGGGGAAGGAAGGCTGCCAATTCTAATAGAAATTGGTTTGTTTAAAATCTTGGTCCACACAACATGTCCTTTTCACTTGCAAACAGTTTCTGAAAAAACCTAATTATCGCTAACATCTCTTAATGAGCAGTGTGAGTTTCATTTGTGCCTCTTCACAGTCATTTTATTTTGGGAATACAACAAAAATGACTAATACAACTGGATATTTTTTCTATTTCCTTTGCTGACCTACAAAAGGAGATTGAAATCTAACTAGCAGACACAGAAATGACTTAGCAAGTAAATAATCACTTGAATGTTTTACAGTGCTTTTATTATTTTGTATTGTTTTTTCATGTCTTCTCTACCTTCTCCAAGTGCTAATGAAATAAGAAAATGATCTTACTTGTCTTCAAAAATTCCTTACAGATATACTCTAGATATAAACCTACAGATCTGCGTAGGTATAAAATGTATTCTAACTGTGTTGAGGTTCTGACTTGATATAAATAAGTGGCATTGTTAGTGTGCATCCCTAGGGCAAGAGCAAATACTGGTCAAGACACTCCATTCTGCAAGACAATCTGAAGTGGGATATATATCTGCACCTGCATGGAGCCCTTCTGCCTGTGCAGAGTAGCTTGCGGGATTGGAGCCTTAGGCCTACATTTTCACAAGTGTCTGTTGCCCAATTTGACATTTTTAAGGGTATCTGATTTCTGTGCCAAAACTTTGTGTTCAAATGACCCATTGCTGATATTGAATGACAGAAGAGGGTATGATAAGAGAGAAAGAGGAGTGGTCATAATAGGGAAGTAACATCTTCAGTTGTGATCTAGTCAGGTCCCACGGGATCAACCTGATCTTTCTTTGAGAAGATACATTATTTTTTAGACAAAGGAAATGCAGTAGATCTAATCTACCTGGATTTCAGTAAGGCATTTGATACAGTTCCACCCGAGAAATTATTAATTAAATTGGAGAAGATGGGGATTAATAAGAGATTTGAAAGGTGGATAAGGAACTGGTTGAAGAGGAAACTGTAACGGGTCATATTGAATGGCTGGAGGGAGGTAGTGGAGTTCCTCAGGGATGGTTCTTGGGACCAATGTTGTTTAACATTTTCATTAGTGACCTTGGCACAAAAAGTGGGAGTGTGCTAATAAAGTTTGCGGATGACACAATGTTGGGAGGTTGTGCCAATATAGAGGAGGACCAGAATATCATACAAGATCATCTGGATGACCTTGAAAACTGCAGTAATAGAAATAGGATGAAATTTAATAGTGCAAAGTGCAAGGTCATGCTCTTAGGGACTAGCAGCAAGAATTTTTGCTGTAAGATGGGGGCTTATCAGTTGAAAGAGACAGCGGGAGGAGAAAGAGCTGGAGGTATTGGTTGATCACAGGATGACTATGAGCTGCCAACATGATGCAACCGTGAAAAAGACTAATGCAGTTCCCCATCTCCGAGGTGGCTGTATTACATTAATGGATAATTCTCTCCTAAGAACTCATTTCTGCTGTGATACCCACAAGTTGACTTAATCATAACAAAAAAAACCTCTTTTAAATTTTATTTTTTAACTTATTATTTAAAACCTTGCCTCTTTCTGCAGTTCTTCGTGTGTCCTATCTTTTTACATAGCTTGTACCTCAAGGAGCATACAGTCTCATGACTGTGTCTTGTACACCTCTGGTGCTTAACAGATTATGAGTACAACTAATTAAATAGGTAAACCATATGTACAGTGTGTGGTCCACAAAATGCTTGGCTCTTGGGATGAAAGGTGCAATGAAAATGTGAGCTCTGAACTGAAGTGTGTGCACCTATTGTAATATCCTAGTAACTTTGTGATTTAAGTGCATTGTAAATATCTCCTGTGTTCTCACTACCTGCTTGCTAAAAATACCCTGGTGCTTTGCTAAAGTTACCCCCATAACTTGCACAAATAACACACGTTAGCTATGGGAGGCTTTTTTTTAAATAGAATTTAAATTGGCACCTGTTTGTTTTGATTGACATAAAAACTCAAGTTATTCTTCTGTCTTGGCATTCTATCATCTAATAGGGTCTACTCTCAGTGTGTGGGCAATGCTCAGAGTGGAAATGAATAGGTGAGCAAACTCCTGTAGCACAATGGGGCTAGACTGAGCTAAGGGGACAGAGTCTGAGGTTATGCCAGTTGAAGTGTGTAATCTCTGCTGAGCAGGTCAGTCAGATCTATAATTAAAAGGAGACCATTAGGGTAATACGTGTGCAAGTCAGCTGGCACTAAAATAAGTTTTAACTAACCTATTAAAAATGATGCAACATAAATAGCAACATGACCATAAAGAGCATAGGAAAATGTAACAATTACATCCGCACTTTCTGGGAGGAGATGAAGGTGTTCAGGGCAATTTTGAACGTTTGTGGGCCTGGAGATGAGCTGTCTCCAGAAGGTGCTTGAGGTTTGTAACTTGCACCTGTTCCAAGTGTGCCTTTATAAATGACCTGGCTGAAGTAGATTTGAACAGGTTTCAAGCAAGATTTGTTGGTCGTGCCCTATTTTGGTGGCCAGAAGTCATGTCATGGTCCACAGCAATAGAAGTTTGGGAGCATTGGTTAGAGACTTTTTGTTAAAGGGACTAGATTAATACATTCCCCTCTCCTGGAGGAGATAACATAAAATCGGAAGTAGCCCTCTAACATAGGGGTGGGCAAACTTTTTGGCCTGAGGGCTGCATCGGGTTTTGGAAATTGTATGGAGGGCCGGTAAGGGGAGGGGGTCGTGGCCCGGCCCCCACCTCCTATCTGCCCCCTACCCCCCAGGACTCCTGCCCCATCCAACCCCCCCATTCCCTGACTGCCCCCCACAGGACTCCTGCCCCATCCAACCCCCCCATTCCCTGACTTCCCCCCCTGGAACCCCTGCCCCATCCACACTCCCTGTTCCCTGTCCCCTGACTGCCCCTGGAACCCCCGCCCCTGACTTTGCGCTGGTGGCGGGGCGCGCCGAGGCTGCGGTGGGGGGGAAGGGAGCGGGGAACAGCAGTGGAGCGGCCGGAGGTAGCCTACTGGGGCAGGAGGGTCCCATGGGCCGGATGTGGCCCACGGGCCGTAATTTGTCCACCTCTGCTCTAATATTTGATGAATTATGGAGCTTGTATCTGGGTGGTGGTTAAACAAAGTGTAAATGTAATGAGTGGCTTTGCCTAGGACTTTATATGACGTGACAATGGACACTATAGAAAATATTTATAGTTATGTTGCCTTTTACTTTCACATTGGCTTTTCAATCTTTGTTACTCAGGTTGTAAAGCAGTAAGCAACTTTTTTCACTTCTTAAATTCAGGAAAAAGATGTCCAAAATTTTGCTTTTCCTATTGCTATAGTTATTGAAGCGGTAGAAGCATGGGAAGGGTCAGAGTTGAGATGTCAATGAGGAGGCACCTGTTTGGAACATTCTTTTCTGAAAACTCTTGTTTTGACATCTGTATTCTGACATTTAAGCTAACCTGTTGATGAACCTTCTGTTTCAGGTGATGTCACCTCCATAGCTAGCTCTAGAGCTTTGTGTTCCTTGTGACACGCTGTTTCCCTTATTTGTGAAATCCATTTTGAAGTTTTCTGGTGGTTTATATAAACTTTCTTTACATTCTTGGATGATTTGAGAAGCATATTTTTAAATCAGTCCATTATAGAGCAGTATAAGTTACTGGAGTCATTTGTTCTCCAACACCATCAGGATGAAACAGCTGTTTGTCTCTAATCTCGGTAACAGTAACCATTATGAGGTTGGACTCTCTTTATCTGTAAACTTCTGAGCTGTGTGTCTGTGTACTTCTAATCAAGCTGTTAACAATCCATGTGGCTATATAGTTCTTTACAGCACATTTCGGTTGGACTTGCCTTGAAGACTTTCATTTCACGTTGGCTTTTCAGTGTATCAGTTAAGTCTTTCATCCAGTCTTTAGCATAGACATCCTTTTGTTACTGTTCAGTATCTGTAAATTAAGAAATGTTGATTATAAGCATACTTAAAACAAAAACACATTACCCTGAGATTTTGTGGTTACGGTCTCCTAGCAACAGAACTTCCTGTCAAGATACTCCACGTTATTTCAAGGGGACTGTATGCAGCGTACCCTTAATTCTCCATCTAGTTTTTCAAACCTAATCCTTTTTCTCTTTTAGACAACTTATTAAAAGGTTCTTATTAAAGAGTGTGATTAATATCTTCAGTCTCTTGACAGCAGTAATAAAATAGAATAGGATAACATCAAACCATCATTCCATACTTTATTGTAAACTAGAATGCAAAGAGGAAAAGAAAAGGTCCTTTCCTACAAATTCATCAGGAGTTTGTTCTTGCTAAACTAATTGATTCTCACAGTAAAAAATTATCTTTTGTGAAACATGGAAGATAGCTAGGTTGGGGGTTCAAGCCTATAATTCCATTGATATATATATAGCCTTAAAATGATTATTAATACAACTCACATTTTATGAATGTCTTAATCACACTGGACTTTAATATACCCCAGAACTTGCAGGCAACTTATGCCTCCTTGTATATGACCTCTGACTTTGAATCCATCTACTTTGCAGGCTGCTATGTTTTGTGTATAGTGAAGAAATTGTTTTGTGTTCCAGCGTTTGTTCCTGCAGTAGTCCATGATACGCAGAGTTCTGCTACGACAAGCCAATTGGAACATTGTATTTTCTTGGTGTTGATCTTACTTTGAGTGGTTTAAACGATTGTTTGTGGTGGTGGTGTGATTTCAGTGCGAGAAGTGAGTGTGCTGGAGATTAAAGAAGATATGGAGCTGGATCCGGAGGAGAACAGTACTGTCTTCATGGGGATCCTCATTAAAGGGCTGGCCAAACTGAAAAAAATCCCTGAGACCGTGAAGGCTATCAAGGATCGTCTGGAACAGGAGCTCAAGCAGATTGTCAAGAGATCCACAACGCAAGTGGCAGATAGTGGCTACCAGAAAGGAGAGAGCCTTTTCCAGGAAAACCAGCCTAGGTAGGTACATTTCAAATGCTGAAGTATGGAGTATTGGCAATTGCTGCAAAAGTAAGCAGCAACCCTTTAGCTACAGCAGAATCTCAAAATTTTAAACATGTGCCCCAGTGACTTGGGAAACTAAGTTCCGTTTAGCTCTTTGCAGGATCAGGTAATTTTTTTTTTTAATTGTGTTAATGTACCCAGAGGTCTGGGCCCTGGGCACATGGTTTTATAAATATTGATATGAATGAATGATCAGCAGGAGCTGATGAGCTCCTAAGACACATGGGTTTTTTTTTCATGCAGACCTCCAAAGAATATAAAAAATGATGGAGGAATCAGACTCCGATAAGGGCAGAGGGAGAATTGTTAATAAACAGAATGATATGCAAAGTTTTCCATAAGGTGTCTCCTGCTTTTAAAAGGTGAATTTAAAATCTTTAGAAAAACAAATGAAATAAAATGTAAGGTCCCCAATTAACAGAAATCACATGTAGAGAGTTGGGAAACCCAGCCAACCTAGACAAATTAGCTACATTTTTAATTGAGTCAGTGACGACTCCTGTCTTAAAAGCCAAAGGTTCTTTTTTCCTCTACAAGAACCACATTCTGTAAAAAGTTAAAGATGGATAGAGTATGCCTCTCAACACTGTTTAAATGTTGTTAAGGTTTTCAATGATGGTAGGTTCTTGACCTCAGGACTTGGCAGGCGAAATATTTTTTAGTTCATCTTAAAGCTAGAATCGGATATGAATGCCTTTCGGTGTCTTTCATATCACTGAGCTCATTGTCTGTCTTCAGCTACTGTACTTAGAGGATATCCATAAAAATGATTACTACGGGCAAATACAATGACTAATAAAGATGACTAAAAAAGATGAAAAGCCCAAAGGATCTGAATCTATAATGAAGCTTCTTATGGGCAGCTTGCACTAACCACATTAGATGTTCACATAACTTGTATTGTCTGTTTTTCCAAGACTGGGTGCTGACTGTTGAAAGACTGGCTGGTATTCTTTCCTTTTGACAAGAGTCATGTCCCTTTCTGCTTGAGCTGGAGGCCAAGAAATCTGTGTTGGGGGGGAGGGAGAGCTCAGTGGTTTGAGCTTTGGCCTGCTAAACCCAGGGTTGTGAGTTCAATCCTTAAGGGGGCCATTTAGGGATCTGGGGTAAAAATCTGTCAGGGACAGTACTTGGTCCTGCTAGTGAAGGCAGGGGCCTGGACTCGATCTTTCAAGGTCCTTCCAGTTCTATGAGAGAGGCATATCTCCATATATTGTGTTTGGAAATTTTAGAGTGATTCCTTTAGGAACTCCTCATAAAAATGATTTAAGTCCTGTCATTCCATGAGAAAAAGTTACACTTCTGGAGCACAGCCCTAGAGTTTTCTAATTTGACAGTGCCCCAGTTTGGATTATGAAAGGGTGTGGTACTTTAATCTCACCATTGAATATTTTATTTTTCTGCCTATCATTAGCCTAGCCTAGTAAACTCTATAACTTCCATATGTGACTGCCTTTTACTGTTCTGAAATATTAATTCACAATGCGTTTGCAGAATGCACAGTTTGAAAAAGCCATTTCTATACCACTACATACAGATAACTTTTTTGGGGGGTGGGTGGGGGGGAAGGGGGAATGCATTTTCTCTGTAATTGACCATGATATACCTCAATCTCACCCTACCTTGCGCTCACCTCTGGGGGAGATAAGGGCATCATTAACCACTAGAGGGCAGTAGGAGGTTTCCAGTAGTTAGCTGCTTAAGCAGTTGTAGAAATGATCAAAACTGTAGACGGCAATGTAGTTGTGTAGAACTACTGGAATCGCCATGGATTTGGAACTGATCTTGGCTTTTCTGTAGCTAGTCTCTCTTCCAACCTTTATCACTATCACTGATGTTAGGAACAGTAGTTGGGTTCTTTAATATTTCTAGCAGTTTGTGTATGCCCTTGAACAATTATTTTGTGGAGAAAAGGTTCTGATTTTATCTCATTGGTGAGCAGCTCATTAGATTGTAAATAGTATCTACAGAAATCTCTGACTTGGCTATGAAGGACAAGGTATAGTGAAAGATTTAGCATTGTATTAGTTTTAGTTTGAGAAGTCTGGTAACATTACTACTGATGGACAAAGATATTGGGCCAGATCCTCTGGCTGTGTAAATTGTCATCGTTCTAGTGTCTTCAACTGAGCTATGAGGTTTTACATCGATTGAAGATCCGACTCACTTAGCAGGCATATTGACTGTCTCATTACCAAACCTATGCAGCTTTTTCCTCAGAGTTCTTAGGAAATTTCCTTGCTTGTCTTTACCAACTCGTGTTGCTGAGGCTGGAACAGCAAAAGCACAACAAAACATCAAACTCCAAATTACCCCGAACTAAGCAAAGGACATTATCATTGGTAAAGTGCATGCATTATCATTGGTGACCTCATGCAAGTATCAGCAGTCACCTCCTATGGACTCATTCTCTTCTATTGCCCAGACAATAGGAGTTGCCTCAGGGCATGTGTCACTTTCTGTCGACATGTTTATGTATTTCTTGGTGAGTGGATGCTGAGAACTTGAACTGACAAACTGCCCGAACAGCCCTTTGTCATTGCAGATGTTTGTTCTGCTTAGGTCACTTGGTCCAAAAAGACCCTCCCCCACAACTTATGCCTTTGGAGTGAACTATTTTTGTGATGCTTTATGTTGTCTCTTTAACCCGCACTGCATAAATTTTCGGTCACCTTGTCTCAAAATGGCCTAAGAGATTTAGAAAAGGTCCAGAAAAAGGGCAATTAAGAATGATTAGAAGCTTCAGGGGACTTGACTACAAGGAGAACCGGAAAGGATGGGAGCTGTTTAAATGGCAGAAGGACGTATGATAGTTCGTTAGCTAAAATGATGACTGTCACAAAGAGTGCCAGGTGGGAGCTTCTAATCAGCCCATGCCATAATGTGAGAATATGAAGGCACTTGTAATTAAGAAAAAATATAAATACCTTTTTGTTCAATGCATAATATCATTGAGTGCCAACAGGATGAACAGTTTGAAATTCTGCAAACAAGTTTACTTAATCCCTTTTTATTACAAACACATCTCATTTATATTTTCTTATATGTGACATCTGTCTAACCTATTTAATCCAGCCTTGCAAAATTTTGCTTGCTTGGGGCAAACAACTTTTTTCTATGGATGACTAAATTATTATTTGGCTTTATTGTTGCCATGGTAATGGCAGGTGAATCGATTTTGTGCCTGGGCTGATAAATTTTCGCAATTATGTATGTTTAATTATGAAGGTGCCCATCGGCTTCAAATTAAGGTTACCTTCAGTTTTCCGCACAAAGCAGGGTATAAATCCCTTCAACATGAAAATGCCAAGCCCCTGCAAATTCTGCCTCCATGTCATATTTGGCGCCCTGGTTCTCTGGCTTCCGCCCTTACCAGTTCCTCACCCTTACTGCCTTTTTGCCTCCTTGCGCCTGCTATAGTGAGCCCCTATCTTATGTACCTAATCAGGTCTATCAAACTGAGGCTCAGCTCTCCCAAGCCTTAGGAAGTCTGTGATGGAGAAGCTGCCTATCAGAAATATCAGGGGGGTAGCTGTGTTAGTCTGTATCCACAAAAACAACGAGGAGTCTGGTGACACCGGACTCCTAGTTGTTTTTATCAGAAAATAGAAGCTCTGTTTCCAGGATGGATAAAAGTACATTTTTTTAATTGGATTTTTAAATTAAAATTAAAATTAAATAAAGCTCACTTTTGAAACATAAACCTATTTAAAATTAAATTTGAAATTATGACAACGTATATTAAGGCCTAAAATTACGATAATCTCTTAAAATCTTTTAAATTAAATAGGTTTCAGTGTAGTAGCCGTGTTAGTCTGTGTCAGCAAAATGAAAATAAGAAAGAAAAACTTGTAGCACCTTAGAGACTAACAAATTTATTTCAGCATAAGCTTTCGTGGGTTAGTACCCACTTCATCGGATGCATGGAATGAAACATACAGTAGACAGATATTTATACAGTCAGAGAAACATGATAAGGTGGAGGTGCATAGACCAACCTTAAGAGGCTAATTAATTGAGAGGAACCATAACAGCAGGGGAAGAAAAACCTTTGAAGTGATAAACAAGATGGCTACACAGGTGTGAATGAGGATCGTTAACTTAAGGGAAATAGATTCAATTAACGTAATGGCCGAGCCATTCGAGGTCCTTATTTAATCCTGAGGTAATGCAATCTAGTTTGCATATCAATTCGAGTTCAACAGTTTCTCTTTGAAGTCTGCTTTTGGAGTTAATCTGTCGCAACACTGCTACCCTCAAGTCTGTCAGTGAGTGATTAGGGAGGTTGAAGTGTTCTCCTACTGGTTTTTGAATGTTATGATTCCTGATATCAGATTTATGTCCATTTATTCTTTTGCGTAGAGACTGTCCGGTTTGGCCAATGTACATGGCAGAGGGGCATTGCTGGCACATGATGGCATATATCACATTGGTAGATGTGCAGGTGAATGAGCCCCTGATGGTGTGGCGGATGTGATTAGGCCCTGTGATGGTATCACTTGAATCGATATGTGGACAGAGTTGGCATCGGGCTTTGTTGCAAGGATAGGTTCCTGGGTTAGTGTTTTTGTTGTATGGTGTGTGGCTATATAGACTCTCTCCTCAGGCCCTATGCTACCAGCACTCCCAGCTATCTTCGCGACACCACTGACTTCCTGAGGAAACTACAATCCATCGGTGATCTTCCAGACAACACCATCCTGGCCACTATGGATGTAGAAGCCCTCTACACTAACATTCCACACAACGATGGACTACATACAAGCTGTCAGGAACAGTATCCCCGATACTACCACGGCTAACCTGGTGGCCGAACTTTGTGATTTTGTCCTCACCCACAACTATTTCACATTTGGGGACAATATATACCTCCAAGTCAGTGGCACTGCTATGGGTACCCGTATGGCCCCACAGTATGCCAACATTTTTATGGCTGACTTAGAACAACGCTTCCTCAGCTCTCGTCACCTAACACCCCTACTCTACTTGCGCTACATTGATGATATCTTCATCATTTGGACCCATGGAAAAGAAGCCCTTGAGGAATTCCACCATGATTTCAACAATTTCCATCCCACCATCAACCTCAGCCTAGACCAGTCCACACAAGCGGTCCATTTCCTAGACACCACTGTGCTAATAAGTGATGGTCACATAAACACCACCCTATACCGGAAACCTACTGACCGCTATACTTACCTACATGCTTCCAGCTTCCATCCTGGACACACCACACGATCCATTGTTTACAGCCAAGCTCTAAGATACAACCGCATTTGCTCCAATCCCTCAGACAGAGACAAACACCTACAAGATCTCTATCAAGCATTCTTACAACTACAATACCCACCTGCTGAAGTGAAAAAACAGATTGACAGAGCCAGAAGAGTACCCAGGAGTCACCTACTACAAGACAGGCCCAAAAAAGAAAATAACAGAACACCACTAGCCGTCACCTTTAGCCCCCAACTAAAACCTCTCCAGCGCATCATCAAAGATCTACAACCTATCCTAAAAGATGATCCCTCACTCTCACAGATCTTGGAGGACAGACCAATCCTCGCTTACAGACAGCCCCCCAACCTGAAGCAAATACTCACCAGCAACCACACACCATACAACAAAAACACTAACCCAGGAACCTATCCTTGCAACAAAGCCCGATGCCAACTCTGTCCACATATCGATTCAAGTGATACCATCACAGGGCCTAATCACATCCGCCACACCATCAGGGGCTCATTCACCTGCACATCTACCAATGTGATACATGCCATCATGTGCCAGCAATGCCCCTCTGCCATGTACATTGGCCAAACCGGACAGTCTCTACGCAAAAGAATAAATGGACATAAATCTGATATCAGGAATCATAACATTCAAAAACCAGTAGGAGAACACTTCAACCTCCCTAATCACTCACTGACAGACTTGAGGGTAGCAGTGTTGCGACAGATTAACTCGAAAAGCAGACTTCAAAGAGAAACTGTTGAACTCGAATTGATATGCAAACTAGATTGCATTACCTCAGGATTAAATAAGGACCTTGAATGGCTCGGCCATTACGTTAATTGTATCTATTTCCCTTAAGTTAACGATCCTCATTCACACCTGTGTGACCATCTTGTTTATCACTTCAAAGGTTTTTCTTCCTCTGCTGTTATGGTTCCTCTCAATTAATTAGCCTCTTAAGGTTGGTCTATGCACCTCCACCTTATCATGTTTCTCTGACTGTATAAATATCTGTCTACTGTATGTTTCATTCCATGCATCCGATGAAGTGGGTACTAACCCACGAAAGCTTATGCTGAAATAAATTTGTTAGTCTCTAAGGTGCTACAAGTTTTTCTTTCTTATTTTCATTAAATTAAATAGAAATATATTCAATCTGTGCTTATTTCCTGCCAAAGTTTTAAAGAAAGTCAGACCACCAAAAGTGGTTGGAAGTCGCTGGCCAAGCACCAGGAACCAGAGTTTGTTGAAGTACTAAACCAGCTTTTGACAGCACTAGCCTCTTCTGCATATACAGAAAGAATATTTTCTTCAGTTTATTCCATTTATAGAATAGTTCATTCAAAGTTCTTGACTAGTTCATTCAAAGTTGAGAAACTGACTGGGAGTTGAAAGAAAGCTGGCAAGCTTGTTTTCCTCTTCCTATCTCTGAATAAATAACAGGTGGGAGGGGATGACACCTATTAGTTCTAAAATCTTGAAGGACAGGATGACCAGAAACAACCAGTTCAATTCACTAATTGCTGTTACTATGTCCTTTGTTTAATAAAGCAGTTAGTTTTAAATGTAAAACATTTTAAGTTAGGTTAGAAATTAGGAAAAACTTTCTAACTATAAGGGTAGCTAAATTCTGGAACAGGCTTCCAAGGGAGGTTGTGGAATCCCCATCTCTGGAGGTTTTTAAAAACAGGTTGAACACCTGTCAGGGATGGTCTAGGTTTACTTGGTCCTGCCACAGTATAGGGGGTTGGACTTGATGACTTCTTGAGGTTTCTTGCAACCCAACATTTTATGTTTGATAAACTTATTGTTTTTTTTATGTATCCAGTATAATTAAGGTTATTTTTATTAGTAAAATAAAACCATCTTAAAATGCTGTTTTTGTGCATTTTTAATTAAATCCCAATTTCCATTCAAATGTAGCTTGACACAAATTACAAGTAAAAAATTAATCATCTAGTAAATGAGAAATGCATCATTCACCATTTTCTAACATAAACTGAATGTAAAAATTAGGAATCGGATTATTAATTCCTGTATAATTCCTTAAACTATATATATAGCTCTGTGCATGTGCCTAAAATGTATGTTAAGCAATCTAATTGATTAAATAAATGTGTATAGAGAGAGTGTGTCTTCCTGGTTTGCAAAAAAACCAACCAAATAGTGTAAAAGCTATATTTAGTTGCAAATCAACATGTTTTAGTGGTTAGCAACCAATAAGAATCTGATTCTATGATTCCCCCCCAAAAAGGGTTCTTATTGGTTGCTATATGCATAAATAAACTATAACTAAGTAAGTAACGTGCAAATGTAAAGCAAATTTAAAATCAATTATTTACATCATGATTAAAATCACTGTTTTAAAATCAATCCACCCTGTCCATTTCTCAGACAACTCAGTTTCCACGTTACCCCATCTTCCTGACGATTCATGTTAGTAACTTAATAGTAAGGTTACGTTGTAGTCATGGATGTTTTTAGTAAAAGTCATGGACAGGTCACAGGCAGTAAACAAAAATTCACTGCCCATGACCTGTCTATGACTTATACTGTATATCCCTAACTAAAACTTGGGCCGGTGGCCCCGAGTGCTCTGTGGGGACGGGCTGGGGGCGCTGTGGGTGCTGTGCGAGGGTTGTCTGGGACACCTGCTGGTGTTGTGGGGGAGGGTTGGCGGGGCTGGAATCCATGACCTCTATGACAGACATGGAGCCTTACTTAATAGCTATCGGGGTCAAATAGCAGTCAAGGAGAGGGCAAGATGTACACCTCTGTTTATGGGAGCAGCATCTTTGACATTTTAAGGATTGGCTATGAAAGCCTAAACAGAAGAGAATAGTCTTTCCTCCATGTTACAGTTACATATTTAAAATGTAATACTATCACCATAGACTAAAGCCTTCTTTCCACTGCCTTCTCCTCTTCCATATTCCAGGCGTTGAACGTCGATGCTTTCCCCTTGTAAACACATGCAACACACAGATGTGCAAAGACCTATTGTAGCAGAACAGGGCTACTTTCCTCCACAACTTGTATTCCAAAGCTATTTAAGGTACTGTTGCTAACTTGAAAAACAGTGGAAATTCCCATACAAGCAACTTTATTTAAAGTTGAGATTGCTCAAATACATGCAGTCAGTTAACGTAAGGCAACATAAACAACTACGTATGCCTTACCACCCAAATATCGTAGTTCCCAAATGCGCATACAGACTCTGACTTCTACAACAAACACCGTGTCATGTTCAATATACACCCATCCTTCAAAAGCAGTATTTCTGTTCTACATTGTCCCTGGCTGTCACTTATACTTACTATTAATTTGTAGGCATTTCCTAACATTAAAGGTGAATAGAAAAGCTCCTGGTACCACAAAATGGAATTGCCTTATAGTACAGGATTTTTTATTTTGTTTCATCTTGAGAGAGACTAGAGCTGCACATTTCAGCTCTGGGTCCAGATTTGAACTTTTCTGGTATTTATAAAGGTGTTTCGGTCTGGGATGTGGTACAGATCATTGTTCAAAGAGAGGGGGGCAGCAATGAAGTTCAGTTCAGGATCCAAACTTCCTAAAGATCAGAGTTTTTAATCAGGCACTTTGTTTCAGCCCATCTCTATTTTTAGTATCATGTACCGACAAGCCCTAGACCTGTCGTACTGTGCTTCTCTACCTTCCTAGACTTGTCCTTTCATTTTTTTCAGTGTAATCAAAAAGCTTTTCTCCTTAACCACGAGCTCTATGTATGACACTGGCAATGCGTGTTAGCTGCATATCCCATCTGAGAACTCTGGCAGTTGCCCATGTGGTTCTTAAATTAGAGGGATACATTTGAAGGATTACATTATATAGTGAGCCATCTGGAATACACATTTCTGTTGGTAATGTCCTGCTTTTACCCTTTGTGTCTGGGCAGTAAGGTCAAGAGAAGGTTTTTGTCCAAGATGGCTAAGTGACATATGTAAGGGGAACACTATCTTTGGGCCTGGGGGTGTCTGTATAACTTGATAACAGCAACAAACTTAATTGACATTTTCTTCTAAATAATATCAGATGTGGTAAGTCATTGTCTTGTCACACAGTAGTTACAGGCTTTTGCAATGGCACATTAATTACAATAACTGGGCAGTAAAGAAGCCATAGGAACAGCTAATGTGCTGTACACTGAGATGAGGTTATAGCCATAACACCTTATGTGTAATAATAAAATTTTAATGATTGACACAGCTGATAAGTCCTGATACCTCTGGTTTCTGATCTTTCATGTAGGTTTTTAAATTCTTTTATACTGTTCATCCCATAATCCAAAATGGCACTAAACCATTGAATACCATATTATTTTCAGCCTGTGTGTAAGTAAATAAGACTTCCCCTCTCTTAAATTGAGGAAGAAGGTCAGAAAACAGATAAGCCCCTATCTCCTGCCCCCCAATCTGTCTATCGAAGGTACTTGTATGGCCTTCATTACTATGTTATCAGAATGCCCTATAGTCGTCAATGCATTTGTCCTTCCTTCTAGGTTACTTCTGGAACTGCTTGAACTTCTCTTTGACAAATTCAACGCTGTAGCGGCTGCTCACTCTGTGGTGCTGGGACATCTTCAGCAGACCGTGGCCTCTCCATCCAGCCTGTATGATGGTGATGTCAAATTGTATGACATGGCAGATGTGTGGGTGAAGATCCAGGATGTCTTGCAGGTAAGGATCTCTCAAACAGTCATGCACTCAGTTAAGAACAGCAATTTTTGCTGACAGAGTTCCAGAAAATTCATTCATATAGAGGCTCAAGAAGCATACATGCTGGAGCTTGTCTTTATTGTTGGGTAAATGTCTTTGTTATAATGGACTGCAGGGTCCCAAAGCACATAAACCCCGGCAATCAACGTCTTTTTTTGGCTTCATCTTTATGGTACCTGAAGAGGTGATACAAGTTACCTGCCAAGTTACCAAATGATGTTATCAAAAGCTTTCAAACAGTAACATTTAACTCAGTGTTGTTACCTCGTCACATTTTCCTGTCACATAGAGTATCACAACTGAAACCACCTGTCTCCTTATGTCAGCATGCCTTCATTGCAGTCAGCTGAGACACTCAGGCTGAAGCTGCTGCCTGCATATTTTCTCTGAAAACTCCTCAACTTTTGTTCTAAATTGTCGTGTACTCTGATGTAAAGGATTATAGAAAGTTCCATGTTTTATTTTCTTTGTTGTTCGGTTTAACTGCACAATGACGTGTGATAACTGTCTCTGTGTGTGTGTGTATATAGGTATGGATAACGGCATACACCACATGCAACTTATTAAGTAGTTTTGAATGGCTTACCAGTCCTTTGCCAATTAATCTCTTTTCCCTGGGCCTCTTTCTAGCCCCCTAGGCAGCTTCAAACAAGTGCTTTATAAAGAATCGTTTTGACACATAAATGTTTTTCTCTCCCATATGTGAATTTTAACCTTCCTTCCCTTTGTTATTATACCTGCCCAAACCTCAGGATAGATAATATTCAGCCCCAAGCTAGTGACCGTCACAAATTTTAAAAACCTTGTGCAATTAGAGCTGACTGGAACATACCAATGGCAATGGTTAAGCTTGTGGGGGGCAATAGAGTGCCTAGTTCATACTCTAGTCATGCTATCATTGCCCTTGAGGGCCAAAGAACCTTTAAGAGCTTTGGCAGTTCTGCCAGTCTCACTCTAGGGAGCAGAGGCCCAGGAGTGAGAATCTTGCACAATGTTATCGTCAGTGAAGCAGAATTACAGGGCAAGTAATTTTCCCTTATCGGCAAGAGTTGGTGATGGTTGCATCCCTCATAAGTGGTGAACAAAAACTGAGAAACCTTTATACTGGACGACACACACGCAACCCCCACCTCCCCCCAACTGAGTGTCTCTCCTACCTGACCGAAGAATCAAGTGAGAGAGCTTTACACTTTGTTATTGGGACTGTTTCTTGTAATCTACCAGCTGTGATGCTTAGTCACTATACGCCTGACTGTTCAGGGGTCAGAAGGAGCCATAAAACTTTCCAGAAATGACCTAAAATAGCTTTTCTGCACATAAAAATAACAGCAATTCAAACTCCATAATCTTGTACCCATCTGGGGCTGGAAATGAGTGCTGGATCGCCATGGGAAGCTGGGACTCTTCCCTATTTCTGTTTGTATAGAGCTCCTGTTTATTGCATTGCTGGGTCATAATCATAGGCAGCTGGTGAAAACATTCTTTTTGGTGGCTAGGTGCATGGGATGGGGGGTGGCCCCCACTCAAGTGCGTGTGTGAGAGAAGCCTCTTTTCTGAGGGATCTCAGGCCCCACTCTTGAATGTGTGTGTGTGTGTGGGGTCATTGTCTTTATCCCAGCCTCTTGTGCAGGGAAGGCCCCTAAGGTGGTGGTTAGAAAGCGAGCCCTCCCCACACTCAGCAGCAGTTCCTGCCCTGCAGGGCTGGGCCCGGGTCCCCGCCCTGGCCCATTGGCTTTTGCTGCTCGCAGCTGAAGGGCTTGACTCTGCACTTTTCAAGAAGGCAAGACTCACGTTGTCTTCAAAGGGACTCTTCTTCTATTAGAGTAGGATGAGAGATGATGGTTTAAAACCCCTTTTAAGATAAATATCATTTAGTTCTTATTTTAAGCATCTGGCGTATCAGTTCTCATTTGTAAAGTTTTGAACAACACGGTGAGGTCTGGAAAACTTTCTTTCATCCCTGCTAAAAAACGGAAAAGTTTCTTACCTCTGGGCACGTCATACACGAGGCCATTCTTAACAACTTCTTGAAGCTCAGGTCAAACATTAGTCAGAGCTGCTTGGCAGTGGTGTCCTTGTCATTCATTTTAGTTGTCACTGTTTTACTTGGTTTCGTTTGGCATTAAAGGAAAAAGGTGGCATATGAAAAGAGTAGGAGATAAGACAGTTTGTTTGGTGGTGGTGAGGAAGCTGGGGGTGGGCAGGATAAATAACACTCTGTGATCTAGCCTCCCACCTGGCCTTGTGGTAGTTTGTGTGCAGAGCCTGAAGACAGCTGGTCAGAGGCAGGGAGCCTAGCCCCCTGAGGGACTAGAAGTTGCAGGCAGGATTGACTGGGTTGTGCACGCGGGGTGGCCTGGAGCGGAGCAGAACTGGCAGGCAGAGAAAGTGCAGTGGTTATTTCTGACATGCTGGAGCATAGCGATGTCCTGTATTTCATCTGCTGGAGAAACACTCTAGATGGCTCCAGAAGCACTATTCCACAGTGGCAGAGAGATTTTGGGGGGGCCTGAGCCCCCCTCATCCAAGTCACCTGCTGTTTATGGTCATAAGATAGTGGACTTTAAAGTTGTGACACTTTTAGGTATAGAAAACCTTTACTGGCCTGTGACTAAATTTTGTCCATTCTGGTTCTTGAACAGCAATAATTTAAGGACTGAAATTCCACATTTTTGTGAGGAGGAAGAGGAAACATTTCTCTGGCAGATTGATTTTTTTTGTTTTAAACAATGTTTGTTTACATGTGTTCAGGGGTTAGGAAGGATGGAAGAAATTGTGAGAAGATGGATTAGTGGCAGAAGTGAAGTCAGGTGATGCAGTCAAAGATGAATGAAATGTGTTAATGCTTATGCAATATATCAAATGCCTCTACAATTTTTCACATGGATAACACATCCTCTAATAGTGTGTCTGTGCATATGTAATATATTATGAAATAGCTGTCTTTCTAGCTGCATGCATACATACATTTGTGTGTATATGTTGGGGGTGGAGAGGCACCCTTGTGAAAAATGTAAGACGGTATTAATTTTTTCTATCAGCTCAAATTACCTGACTTGTTTTTCCTCTAGATATCTGAATGCTTCCCAGTAATATTCACTGTTAGTGCTTGATGCTATTGTAACCCACGTGCCTAATAAGGAGGTATCTCTTTAAGAGACCCATCGATGGGAGGTAGGAGTGAGTTGTGTCTGAATCATTGTTGCTAGGCAGATTTAGCACACCACATCCAGAAGCTTCTGGAATTGGGTGTAGTAGTTTTGGGTATGTTCAAAGAGGTTCCCTGTTACTGGGATCAGACTCCATGAGGGCAAGCGGTCAGGGCAGCTGCTTTGCAGGGGGCCATGTGCCCTGTGTGAGTTGGGAGAAGCTGAGCCCAGGAGCAGAAAGTAGGCTGTCGGCCCTAACTCTGAAGCATTTTGCAGCAGGTTTTTTTTTTTTTTTTTTTTTTAAATCTATATAATTAACTGGGTGATTGGTTAATCAGTTAGTTGACTGGCTAACAATGATTTCAGCAGAGGAAGCATCTGCATGGATTCCAATGGAAGATTCCTACAAGCAAGTGGAGGGAAGATGTTGTTTTAGACCAGGGGTTGTTCTGGCGGCGGGAACTGCCTGGGGGTAAAAAAAAAATAATAAAAAAAAATTAAAATGGGAGGGGCGGGGGTGGGGCGCGGGGAGCCCGGCGGGCCACAAGGAAGAACTCCGCGGGCCGCATGGGAAGAGCTTCGCAGTTTCTGGGAGGGAGGGGGGAGGAGCGGGAAGCTGTGCGCACAGGGGAGGAGGCGGAGAAGGGGCGGGGCCTAATGGAAGGGGTGGAGTGGGGGCGGGGCCGGGGGCAGCGAGGGGGCGGGGTCAGTGATGCGGCCCTCGGGCCAATGAACTAGTCCTCATGCGGCCCTCGTGGTAATTTGAGTTTGAGACCCCTGTTTTAGACTCAGCGAACTGTATAGATTTTGTGATCAAAGACTCTAACTGAGACTTAGGTGAACTCAACCTAAGCTTTTGGGAATTCTCAGTTTCTTCTCACTGTGGTTCTGTGGGGACTAAACTGTTTAGATTTTAATTTTTCTTTCTTTATGTTTATGTATAACTGTGAAGGTAATGTCTGTGGATTATAAAATACCACGTTATGCTGTAAAAATTAGATTATTATTTGTTTATCATAATATTTTATAAAGTTGTTTGTTTACATTCATTTCTTTAGTTCCTTTTGGGACTTGAATGTGGGGAAGTTGACCCTGTGCAATCCTTGCAGACTGAACTTTGTGTCTCCTGCTACTTTTCTGTGGCAGTTGGTTTTTTTTTTAGGCACTGGAGAAGGACAATGAAGTGTATTCTAGCCCACCCAAAGGTTACACTATTATGTTACTCCTGGTAACATTCTGTGCAAAAAAATTAAAAATTCTATGCACAATATTTTAAAATTCAACAAAATTCTGCAGTTTTTATTTGTTAAAATAACACTACGTAAACACACCAGTTCCAATTATTTTGGTAATTTATTTCAAAATACCTGTCAGCAAGTATGTCTGTAACAATACAGACGCGCACAAACATTCTCTCAGGAGTAGAGATTTAAAGGAAACCCCTGTGACAACCTAATTCCTGTTTCTCTGCCCCATTCCCCTCCAGAGCCCAGCTGGGGGGCCAGACACCGACAACCCTCCCTTCCCTCCCCCTGAGTCCAGCCGCGGAGTCCCCCCTTGCCCAGATACCTGCACCCCCCCCAGAGCTCAGGCACGCCCTCTACCCCCCAGAGCCCAGCCGTGGCCTCCCCCAGCCCAGACACCTGCCCCCTCTCTTCCAGAGCCCAGGGATCCAGATGGAGAAACAACCGGATGCTGGGTCCTGGGCTTGTGTGGAGTTTCTTGCGCACCGCTGTCTCCTTCCCTCAGGGCATGTGGGGAACTGCTGCTGCCAGGAATCCTCTAGCTGCCTCCCTCCCCTCTGGCAATGTCTTCTATGTGCGAGCTGGGCTTTGCAGATCCAGCAGTACTGCAGCCCATTTCTGTGGTGAGGAAGGAAATTCTGTGTGCACAACATAAATTTCTGAAAAATTCTGCGTTGTGCAGTGGCTCAGAATTCCTCCAGGAGTATTGTGTGTGTGACATTAAGTTGTACAATGCCAGGTAGTGCCATCTTGAATAACGAGACATTGAATATGCAGATTTTTGTGTGTTCTCAACGTTAATTAAGAATCAAATAAAAAGATATTGTGAGATCATCAGTTCAGGAGCATATGGTGACCCTTTACAGTTGGATGTCTGAGTACTAAGAAAACCATTAGTTCATCAGAATATTAGAACAATCTTGGTCAGTGAGGTGTAGTTTCTGATCGTGTTTATTCTTTCTTTGATGCTTTCACACGTTTGTGGCAGTATCATCCTGATGTGTCTAGGCAGCTACAATGTAGCAAGAGAAATTTGAAATTCAGTTTTAAATTTTAGCCTGACATTTTATGCATGTTGCTAGTTTAGTTCTTTAATTTAGCAGTTGGTGGAATGTACTTCTTGAGAGGGTGTTTACTTCAGAACTAAATATTTGATTGAAAAGAACAATAAGACACCTGCAGTTAAAGCTGTAATAATGTGGATAACTGCTACAGAATAATATGATGAATGGCACTCTAGGCTTTTCTGGCACTGCTAAGATGTGTCCTGAATTTTTCTGTCCAAAGGATAAGTTTTGCCATTATGGCAGTATTGTGTAAAAGGCAGAATGGTGCATGCACCATGTTATAAGGTCTGAAGGCTTAAAGTGGAATGTTTTTGTCCTGTATGGTTTCGCTTTTCATTGTCTTGTCTGTAGCTCTCACAGCACAGATAGAATCCATTGTATAGTTGGTTGAGAGCCTCTGCTGTGTTAGTGTCAGAAGACAGAGATCTGGGAGACAAACTCCAACAGTAGCTGTTATTGTGTATTGCAGCTTTCCCCTCATGTTAGCCGGGGCACAGAACTCTTGCCCTCCTTCACCCGCTTCACAGTCTTTGATACTGAGATAATAGGAGTATGCATCCGTCTGGCCCTTCAGAGTAACACCAGCATTTAGTTAGATCCTGCTGAAATGTCACCTGTCCGATGATATGCCAGTCATCTTGTCAGCTGTATGCTATCAGGGTGTGCAATGCCATGCTGCACTAGAAAACCAAGAAACATCACGACTCTGCATCTGTTGAGTTGGAGAGTGCCCGTTGGGTCAGGTATCCTGCCTCCAGGTAAAGTCTTTACCGGATTTCTTCTTTTTGTGATATTAATAACTCTCCATTTGTATTGCCTTCCATCCAAGGTTCTAAAGATTCATTACAAACGTTAAGTAGTTTAGTTGGCAAAACCTGCATGAAATATTTTATCGGTGGGGAAACTGAGATGCAGAGAGATTAAGTGATTTGCCAAGCGCACAAAATAAGTCTTCCAAAACACAATCCACGCCTACTGTCTGCCAGTCCTGTGTCTTTAAGAAAAAGACCATCCTTCTGCACTTTAATCTGTTGTATTACTTCATAGCTGGGGATAGCAGAAACCTTAAATTGTAAAAAGTATGCTCCCTCCAGTATGTACATATCTTTTTCAGATACTTACCTGCAGTCATGCTGTTGTACATAGGAAGGGAGTGTGCGTTAGTGATTAGTATAGGAGATCAGAGGTGGGGAAGACATCTTCACTACTGAGTTACTCCAGAGTTAGACCAGTGATTGGCACCCAAGTCTGAGCGCCTGTGTGTGAGGAGCCACATTGCAAAGTTATACTCGAGTTACTGAGTCCTCACATGTCCGTCAAGGGTTCTTTGTGCTGCAGTAAGCTGAGCCACTCTGATTCTTTCCCAGTGAATTGTGAGAGAACCTTTCTGTCTTTCTGGGCACACAGAGGGAATTGTGGGAATATATTGGAGGACGATCAGCACTCAAATGACTTAGCCTGCATCCTCCTCTCTACGAAGTGGATGGGTTACCAGCATGAATTAAAGTGGCACCTGGGCTTTAATCTATGCCCCCATCTAGCTACCTAGCCCAGATGGTAAGCACCACCAAAAACTTTCATGAGAATTTTGTGTGTGGACAGGAGTGGGGTTCGAGTCAACACCCAAGTAATCTCAGAGTTGGAAGGGACCTTAGGAGGTCATCTAGTCCAACCCCCTGCTCAAAGCAGGACCAATCCCCAATTTTTGCCCCAGATCCCTAAATGGCCCCCTGAAGGATTGAACTCACAACCCTGGGTTTAGCAGGCCAATGCTCAAACCACTGAGCTATCCCTCCCCCCCGAGTTAGTTAACTCTGCAGTGGAAGAATACTCGGATACTTTACTCCTGGTTCTATTTCTGACTCTTCCATTAACTGTGTGTCTTTGGACATGTTACCTAACCAGTCTCTGCCTATGTTTCCCCATCTGTAAAATGAGGATAATATCTCATAAGAACGGCTCTACTGAGTCAGACCAAAGGTCCCTCTAGCCCAGTATCCTGTCTTCCGACAGTGGCCAGTGAGAAGTGCTTCAGAGGGAATGAACAGAACAGGTAATCATCAAGTGATCCATCTCCTTCAAAAGGGTGTTGTGTGACATAATTACTTGTAAAGTACATTAAGATCTTTGGATGAAAAGCAGTAGAGAAGTATAGTGTATTTAATATTTATTTCCATAAACTCCATATGAAATGTAGACGGCATGTACGCAATCTATATATACAGGTTCTCTTTACAGAAATGAATGACATTGTCGTTTCCTCCAAAGTTGAAAGAATGTCCATGACTTGGCTCTTTCTGTTTCCTTTCATATAGCCTTATGTGCACTGAACTGATGCTCTTGAAATTCTGAATGGTTAGTCTCATTAACATTATTCTTTCATTTAATGGAGAGGATAGCTGGAGGATGGTGTTTGTGAAAGTGGATTGTCTGCTGCTCTTGAAAAATGCAACTTCAGACAGACTAGCTGTACAAGGGAGGAATATACTCTCAAAGTTGTTGATCTTTTAAAGTCAGACTAGATCTTTAGACTGTTACCCCATTTTATTTTTATTTCCTGTTTTTTATCCAAAAAGAAACTTATTTGCATTTTACATAATTTCTTAGAAAACCAGCCTGGTGATATTTAGAAAACCTAAAGATTACCCTAGTTTGGGTGTGTTGAGTTTTTCTTTGCAAGTATGTAGGATCTAGAACATAAGATATTTAAGTTAGCTTATGACTTTAAGATATATACTTGGAAGACCACTCAAGAGCTGAGTGGATAATGTAGACAAGATTACTCTCACTCCAAGAGGTGCTCTCTCCAAGTTGGACTGAGCCATGTTGGCAGGGTGGTATGGTAGAAGTTTACATGGCTGCTCTCATGTTACAGTTTTTCTGTGGATAGAGTTATTTTAGCCCCGGGATGTCAATCTACTGTTTCACAAGCTCTAACATTTACTTAAAGTTCAAAGAGATAAAGGAGTCTGAAAAAAATTAATTGGTTTCTATGTAGTGTACAATCAACCACTTGAGTTCACTGTCACAGGAGCTCATTGAGGCTTACAGTTCAGCTGCTTTAAAAAGAGGATTAGGTCATTTTAGGGACATGAACAACATTTGCCACTATGTGAGCAAGAACAAAAATATAAACACCCCTCTTGCAATGTAAAGCTTTAAGATTCAGTGCAGTCTAATGCTTATGGGGTTCAGATGGATTTTTCTTCTATTTTATAATTTTGGTCAATTAACAAGATGTATCACTGAAGGTTTTCTAGGTTCATGTCTACATATTTCAATGATTGGCATCCTATGAGTACTTTAGAGTTTTCTTCTCCCTCAAATAATCAAGATGATAAGTGAACTAGATGGACCAGTTATCTAGATGCATATATCCTGTTGGACTGCAGCTGTAGTACCTTGACTATGATATAATATCTCACAAGCTGAGAAAATTGGGCCAGATTAGTATTTGGATGGGAGACTTCCAGGGAAAATTTAGACTATACAAGAAGTATTAGCAAATCAACAGGTGGTGGTGGTGGTGTTTATTTGGATTCTCTTCCACTCAATAGTACTAAAAATTCCACAGTATGGTGTTTGAGGTGCATTTTGCTTCTATTGGCGTCCTGTTTTTCAGAATTATAATACAAAAATTCTGGCCATGTTTGATCATTAAATATTGCCTGGCACTTTTTATAAGGGTATCGGTGCTAATCTGTGGGCCCTGGGAAAATTTCAGTGTGTCATAACATTCTGCCAGATAGAATTCTCCTTGCAGTTTTAGTTGTATGTTGTTCTTCACTTCCTGTCCTAAACTGTGGTGCAGCTTAGAAGCACTTGCCAGGGATGATCTATGTTAACTTGGTTTTGCCTTAAGATTTCTTTTTATAAGCACAGTACAGATAAAAAACAAAAAGGGAAACAAAACCCATCATTTTACCTCAGTTGTGGCAGCACCTCAGTGGCAAGTGAATGATGCTTATAGATTCAAACCCAAATTCTGCCTTGGATGCAAGTAGCAGGTGTAATGGGATATTTCGGTGAGACTTGCTACAGTCTCAGATTGCAGAATTTTGCCCTCCAGATTGTAAAGCACTCTAGATGCCATTCAGGTGAAAGGCACTACATAAATCTAAAATTACTATAAAACTCCTTTATGCTTGTTGAGAACTGTGCTAATATCAGTGATGTTGATGCACAATCTAAGCATTAAACAAAAAACTCATTAATTTTAAGCTCCGTTAGAGATGCAAGGAAAAAAACATGTTTGCCAAATGGAAAAGGGCTAAATTGGTAGAAGAAAAATTTTAATTTCAAGCTTCAAAAGAGTACAACAAATAATGGAGCATTTAAAAAAACCTCAACTACTTGATGGGTATCCTTTTAAAATTAATGCAAAAAATAAGGAAAGAAGAGAGAGAAAACCCCCAGCAATAAAAAATTGCCATAATTAAAAACAAAAGAAAACAAAAATTACAGTTAGGCCTAGTGGCCGCAGGTGAGATTAGAGCCCCATTGTGCTAGGCCCCCGTACAGACCCATGGTAAGAGACAATCCCTGCCCTGAAAATCTTACAGTCTCAAAAGCAAAGATAGACAAAGGGTGGGAGGGGAAACAGAGGCACAGAGAGGTGAAGTGACTTGTCCAGGGTCACATAGGCAAGAGCAGGGACTAAAATCAGTGTTTCCTGAATCCCAATCCAGCTCCCTATTCACTGGACCACAACATTTTATAGCAACAGATGGCTTCTAAGAGCAGGTGGACCAAATTTTCTTTTGTAGTTATTGTTCAGAATGCATCGTCTTGAAGTTTCTCCCAACAATTTTAAGATTATGAAGCATTAGTGCTTTTGAGGAGCAAACTGAAGTGTTTTTCCCAGTGAGATTGTGAAGTGGTTGGTGCACTTTAAATCAAGTTTGCATTTCAAACTGCCAACACTGCTATTTTTGTTCTGAATAAGTGGTGTAAACAAATGTATAAAAAGAAAGGGCGGTAAGCCTGAAAATCACTTCCTAGCTCTTGTCTTCTGGAACCATTAATCAGTGGGAGACTATAGACGAGATTAAACAGTATCTGCAAGTAAGTGAAAAAAACCCTGCCTTAAATTGGTTCCCCAGACTCTTGAAAGTCCCATCAGTTAGGTCCATTGTTCGCTGTTCTGATTCTTCTCAGCATCCTCTGCTCTTCACTCTTGCAGCCAGATCAGCCAAGCTCAGGCCAGACTGTGAGTAGTTCATCAGCATTGTGGACAAGGTTTATACCAACATAAAACCACAGCTTTTTGTGATGTGCTGATCTTATTCAAACTTAGCCCCTGTGTGACCAGCTTTAGAGGCAGTGAGACATACACTTACCAGCACCATAAAAATTACTATGGATGGGAAAAGGCCAGACGCTCATCATGTCCACGGTGCAAGAGATTTAATCTGTCAGAAGTGCACGTGTGATTCATGCAATAGACTCCTACTAGTGTTAGAGAGCTGCTGATATCCCTGGGGAAAAGTTTGAAAACTATTGTATTTCAAAACCTTTCTGCTGCCATGTTGTACATTTGTATTCTTTTTCCATTGTTCTTTAGTATGCCTGACATTTACATGACAATAGGATAGGGACTTTCTTTCCTGAGTTCACCTGCTCCTGGTGTTTATTCCTGACTCAAAATCCTAATCATCTGTCTTTCTGTGACACTGCATGTTTCTTCGGTAACCATGGGTGAAGTTGGAAACTACAGGGCTACATTGCTTAAAAGCCTTTTTAAAATTCCCTTCTAGCAAGAATCCTTGTTCTCCTTACTTGTACCCTGTCCTGACCTGATCATATTTGCAGGAGAGTTATTAGGAACCATAGATCCTGGACTAGGTTCTCTGGTAGGACTGCTTTGTATTGCCAGAGCAGCACAAAGCATCTGTAGTGTACCCATGAATTGAGCTTCGTATTGTTTTTCTTTTTAAAAAAATGATACGTTTGAATTTAGTGTTGGTGAAAGGTGCTGCTCTGACAACCTTAAAGATTGAAGACATCTTTGTATAGCCTGAGTAGCAGAAATTCAAGGCTTTTTCTACTTCATTTCATTGGTTGCTTCAACCTTGGCCTAGAAGGGATCACCTCTACCAGGAGAAGGGGGAGTCCAGTCTCCATGGCTTAGTCACTTATTGACTGCTTTTGTGAGCTTGCCAGTTGTGGTGAAAGGTTTTGGTATATGGACACCTGAAACTGGACCGGAGCTCACCAATTCACTTCGCACAAGCCAGCAAACAACTTGAAGATACTGTTTTTATGCAAATCGCCTTCACTAATAAAGAATGAGAGAGAAGAAATATGTAGACAGTAGGGAAGAGAAGCTAAACATCCCAACCAAGATGTTTAATGGAGGTTTTCATGAGCAGATTATTAGCTATATATATCATGGGAATTAGCCATGCCAGGCCCCTTCACATTGATAACCCAATCTGTGTCCACATTATCTTGCTTTCTCATTATAATATTTGTATCATGCTGTTCACTTTCAAAATGATTTATAGTCACCATCTAATTCTAACAACTCTCCAAGGAGTTGGATATTATCTGTATTTTACAGATGCGGAAACTTAGTGAGCCTAAGACCAGCATTTTCAGCCCATTCCTTTTAGGTGTCTGGTTTTTTGGGTGCTCATTTTGAGATACCCAGAGGTAGCTATCTGGGATGAGAAGTATCTTCAGTTTCCATTGGCTTTGAAGTGTTTAAAACATGGAATTGGCCTATTTGGTGCTTCTTAGTAACCTCATCCGCATACTTTATTCTTTGTTCCAAGTGGTTTCACCTATGCTACAAGTTCTCCAACTTTTATATAATGTAGACCATATCTTAACTGAGAGAATGCGTTGCGGGCACCTTCCCTCACTACTCCTGAGGGAATTCTGCACCAAAAAAATAAAATGTCTGCGCACAATATTTTAAATGTCTGCAAATTGTATTTGTCAATAAATGTGGAGGCTCCGGCATGGCAGTGGGGAGCACAGGCCACTGGCTGCATGGAGGTGGGAGATCACCCTGCGGCCCCCTCCCTGCGCCCCCAGGACATGGACTTGGTGGTAAGGCTGCACCTGACCCCGACACTGTGCAAGGGCCGGGCCTGTGTGGAGGGGCTAAGTGTGGGGGGGATCTAGGTGTGGCATGCGAGAATTCTGTGTGGGGCAATCTGGGTGTGGGGGGTCCGGTTGTGGAGGGGATCTGGATGCACAGGGGCTCATGAGCGGGTTCTGGGTGCAAGGACAATGGGACTCTGCCGGGGGTCCAGGGGAAGGTGGCTGGGGCTCGGGGTGGGGTCCAGGTGCAGGAGTGGCGGTCTGGATGCAGGGGGGTGGGGTTTGGCAGGGGGGTAGTCTGGGTGCAAGGGTGGGGGTCTGCATTCAAGGAGAGGGGCTCTGTGGGGGCCCAGATGCAAGGAAATGGGTCTCAGTGGGGTGGGGATTTGAGTGTGGGATGCTGAGTGGAGGGTTCTGGGTGCGAGGGGTAAGACCCGGCAGGCAGGATCTGGGTATGGGGGGGGTGTCCAGATGCACAGGGATTGGGTGGACAAAAGAGCAGCTCCCCCCAGTGATCCTCCCCGCCTCCCCCCAGCTAAGGAGTGATGGAGTCAAGAAGTGTGTGGTGGGGAGATTTGGAGCTTCCTGCAGCCAGGGGGAGGGGTCCTGGGGGTTCCCGACTGCTCCATGCAGGGGAAGTGTGCTCCTATCTCACCCCCAGCCTAGTTGGGACTAGCAGCTGAGCCCGGCA
Source organism: Macrochelys suwanniensis (assembly GCA_033296515.1). NCBI lineage: Eukaryota > Metazoa > Chordata > Testudines > Chelydridae > Macrochelys > Macrochelys suwanniensis. The sequence continues at coordinate 337,074,937 of CM065775.1, forward strand.
CAGGGTAGGAGCCACCGATTGGGTGGGGCAGGGGAGGGCCAGGTGCGAGGCAGGTGGGGCTTGATGGGAGCAGCCTGGTGTGGCAGGGTGGGGGTTGGTGGAGTGGGGTTCAGGTGCAGGGGGGCTAAGTTGGGGGGTTCTGGGTACAAAGAGGCTCGGCTCAGCAGGGGTGTATGGGTATCGAAGGGTCTGGATGTACGGAGGTTGGGCGGATGGGCTGGGTCTGACCTGGTCCTGGCCGGGGCGTCCCTAGCCTCCCACCCTCTGCAGTGATTTACCTCTCTGCCAGCTACTCTGGGTGCCCAAAAAGCCATGCCTGCACTGCTGGGGAGGGGCATTTGACTGCTCTTGCAGCTTCCCTTTTCTTCCCTGTCAGAAAGTCATTTTTCTTCAGGGAAGCAAAGAAATCTGCAGGGAACATGAAGTCTGCTTCTGTGCAGTGGCACAGAATTCCCCCAGGAGTGCACCACATATGTAATTATGCAGACCACCTCTCCTCCCATTCAGAATCACATAACATTCCTGTGCCAGCTACGGCAAGTAGTAGTAGTATAACGAGAATATTTAATATACTTTTAGCTGGCTCAATGTGGAAATGAGGAAAACCAGAACCATCTGGCTAGCCAGCTGTTCGTTGACCACGACCAAATACCCAGTATACCACTGGTGATCCACAGACTCTGGCTGAAGAAACCTTTGGCTTACACACCCTTATTCTAGCTGCCCAACCCTGATCTTTAGATGGAAGCATTGCTGCTTTCCATGCAGTGGTTGAGAATACATTGACACTAGCCTTGTAAACCTGTTTTTATATTAGTGACAAAGAGTTCTGTGGCACCTTATAGACTAACAGACGTATTGGAGCATAAGCTTTCGTGGGTGAATCCCCACTTCGTCGGGTGCTGGATGCATTGCATCCGACGAAGTGGGTATTAACCCACAAAAGCTTATGCTCCAATACGTCTGTTAGTCTATAAGGTGCCACAGGACTCTTTGTCGCTTCTACAGATCCAGGCTAACATGGCTACCCCTCTGATACTTGTTTTTATATTAGTTTATAACTCATTTGTAAAAAAATAAAAAATAAATGCTTTGGGCTAAAGTTTGGCAAAGAAGACCTCAGCATGGGAGAAATTGATATATATATATAACCAATTAAAAATTGCTTTCTTTTCATTTTATAAAATCAATATAAATAAAGGGAGGCAAAAGACATTAAACCTGGTTATACAGCAAGAGATTTGAAAAATAGAGAGGTTAGTCCACAACAGCATTTTATACATTTAAGAAAATATTATACTGAAATGGATTTGTCTCTGTCAGTAACTGCGTGAACTTATTGAACAATTACTGACTGAGGAGATATCTGAGCCGTTAGCGATTATCTTCAAAAACTCGTGGAAGACGGGAGAGGTTTCAAAGGACTGGCAGAGGTCCAATATAGTGCCAATCTATACAAAGGGGAATAAGGGCAACAGACCAGCCAGCTTAACTTGGTACCTGGAAAAATGAAGGAGCAAATAAAGCAATAAATTTGCAAACAAAAAACGAAGATAATAAGGTGATAAGTAATAGTCAGCATGGATTTGTCAAGACCAAATCATGTCAAACCAACCTAATATCTTTCTTTGAGAGTGTAACAAGCCTTGTGGATAGGGGGGAAGTGGTAGATGTGGTATATGTTGAATTTAGTAAAGCTTTTGATACTGCCCTGCATGATCTTCTTATAAACAAACTAGAGAAATACAGCTTAGATGGAGCTACCATAAGGTGGGTGCATAACTGGTTGAAAAACTTTTCCCAGAGAGTAGTTATCTGTAAGGCTACGATTTAGTCACGGGTATTTTTGGTAAAAGTCATGGACAGGTCACGGGAGATAAATACAAATTGATGGCCCGTGACCTCTCCATGACTTTTACCGAAAATACCTGTGACTAAATCTCTACTTCTGGGGCTCCGCTGCTCCAGTGGGCCCCTGCTCAGGGGGGGCCTTGCTCCAGTGCTGGAGGTTGATTTCCCCCTAGCCGTTGCTCCCGGGGACTGCTCTCCGGACGGCCTCCGGGTGCCCCTGGGACTGCTGCTCCAGGCGCTCCGGGACCGCCGCTGCTCGGGCGCTCCCTGGAGCGAGCCACACCGGCCACTGTTCTGGCGCCATTTGCCCGGGGCTGCCTGTGCAGCGGCTGGCCACGGGGCAGCCACCGGGGACTGCTGCTCAGGTGCTCCCCGGGGCTGCCCGAGCAGCGGCTGGTGCAGCTAGCCCTGGGACCGCCGAAGCAGCTGTCCCCGGGTTGCTCCAGCAGTGGAAATCCGTGACCTCTGCGACCTTCGTGAAAGAATCACAGCCTTTATCAGTAGTTCACAGTCAAGCTGGAAGGGTATATTGAGTGGCATCCCACAGGGATCGGTACTGGGTATGGTTGTGTTCAGTGTCTTGATAAATGATTTCAAGTATCAGAGGGGTAGCTGTGTTAGTCTGGATCTGTAGAAGCGACAAAGGGTCCTGTGGCACCTTATAGACTAACAGAGCTGCAGCAAAAAAACTTCAGGACCAGACTCCAAAGAGAAACTGTAGAGCTTCAGTTCATTTGCAAATTTGACACCATCAGCTCAGGATTAAACAAAGATTATGAATGGCTAGCCAACTACAAAAGCAGTTTCTCCTCCCTTGGTATTCACACCTCAACTGCTAGAAGAGGGCCTCACCCTCCCTGATTGAGCTAACCTCGTTATCTCTAGCCTGACTCTTCCCTACACATTTATATCTGCCCCTGGACATTTCCACTGCTTGCATCCGATGAAGTGGGTATTCACCCATGAAAGCTTATGCTCCAATACCTCTGTTAGTCTATAAGGTGCCACAGGACCCTTTGTCGTTTCATAAATGATGTAGATAATGGCATTGTGACGGGTCCGGCACCGCAGCGCCCCTTTGTGGCAGGAGGGGCTGAGGTGTTGGGGCCTCGCCACTCTTAAGTCCCTGCACCCGCCCCTTTAAGGGCGTCCGGTTGTGGCCTAATGGCCAAAGTCTATGCGACTTGCCCCGCGTATCAGGGCGGTGTGGCCCAGTGGCCAGAGTCCATATACCTCGCCCTGAGGTTCAGGGTAGTGTGGCCCAGTGGCCAGAGTCCATACAACTCACCCTGAGGTTCAGGGCAGTGTGGCCTAGCGGCCAGAGTCCATACAACTCGCCCTGAGGTTCAGGGCAGTGTGGCCTAGCGGCCAGAGTCCATACAACTAACTCGCCCCGCGGATCAGGGCAGTGCGGCCTAGAGGCCAGAGTAGTAGGGGGACCCGAGCCCGCCCTCTCCACCGGGTCCCGACCCAGGGCTCACCTGTTAGCGGGGTTCCCCCTTGTGATTAGCTCAGCGGGGATCCACCCGCAACACGCCAAGCGTCAGTGCGGCTTTAACGCTGCTGGCTTCTAAAGTCTCCCTGGGTCACTTCCTACCGTCAACTGGGTTCTCCGGTCCGTCCCCTCCACTCGCCGCCTCCGTCTGGGGTGCAGAGGGTGTCACGGCTGGGTTGGCCCCTGAATCCTGGGGCGTTGGCTGTCCCACCTCGGGAGCTGGCAGCGTGCTTCCTTCCCCTCCGGCGGTCAGCCCAGACTGAGCCGCTTTGCGGGCTTTTATACCTGGGCTCCAGTTGAAGCATGCCCAGCAGGGCTTCCGGGGCGGGGTTTCCTCTACCAGGAAGGAAGGGTTAACCCCTACAGTACCAGTGCGGGGCCGCTCTGCCCCGTCATAGGCATAAAGAGTACACTTATAAAGTTTGTGGATGTTACCAAGCTGGGAGGGTTTGCAAGTTCTCTGGAGGATAGGATTAAAATTGAAAATAATCTGGACAAACTGCAGAAATGGTGTGAAGTAAATAGGATGAAATTCAATAAGGACAAAGGCAAAGTACTCCACTTAGGAAGGAACAAACAGTTGCACACACATGAAATAGGAAATGACTGCCTAGGAAGGAGTGGTGCAAAAAGTGGATCCGAGGGTGATAGTGGATCACAAGCTAAATATGAGTCAACTGTGTAACACTGTTGCAAAAAAAGCAAACATCATTCTGGGATGTATTAGCAGGAGTGTTGTAAGCAAGACATGAGAAGTAATTCTTCCTCTCTACTCTGCACTGATAAGGCTTCAATTGGAGTATTGTGTCCAGTTCTAGGTGCCACATTGCAGGAAAGATCTGGACAAGTTGGAGAAAGTCCACAGGAGAGCAAGAAAAGTGATTAAAGGTCTAGAAAACATGACCTATGAGGGAAGATTGAAAAAAAATTGGGTTTGTTTAGTCTAGAGAAGAGAAGACTGAGGGGGGACATAACGGTTTTCAAGTATATAAAAGGTTGTTGCAAGGAGGAGGATGACATTTTTTTTTCTTTAACCTCTGAGGGTAGGACAAGAAGCAATAGGCTTATATTGCAGCAAGGGAGGTTTAGGTTGGACAATAGGAAAAAATTCCTTACTGTCAGGGTAGTTAAGCACTAGAACAAATTGCCTAGGGAGGTTGTGGAATGTATGTCATAGGAGGTTTTTAAGAACACGTTAAGCAAACACCTGTCAGGAATGGTTTAGTTATTACGCAGTCCTGCCTTGACTGCAGCAGACTGGACTAGATGGCCTACTGAGGTCCCTTCCAGTCCTACATTTCTATGATTCTATGATACTGTATGCTTAGGCTTAGTTTCCAGAGGTACAGAGCACACATAGCACATCTATTGACAAAGATATTTTACATCTCTGAACATCAAGTATTTAATTCTTAATTATGCACTTTCTGGCACTCTGATTTGTATGATGATTGAACAGTTATTTCTCGGTAACCATACAGTATGCAAAGTACTGTATTCTGATTGGCCAATGGCCAACATTAGCTAATCAAAGTGCAGGTTGGGATTTACATAAATCCTGAATAACTATACAGTGATTATTTGAGCCCCTCTGCCCTGACTGACTGCAGTGTTCAGAACTTCCAACCCATATGTCAACAACAAACATAGTGGCTGAGGTAATATCTTTTATTGGCTCAACTTCTGTTGGTGAGAGACATGAGCTTTTGTGCGTACAAAGAGTTCTTCTTCACACCTGAAGAAGAGCTCTGTGTAAGCTTGAAAGCTTGTCTCTCCCACCAACAAATGTTGGTCCAGTAAAATATATTACCTCATCCACTTTGTCTCTCTAATATGATTTTACAAGTAGTGATCAGGTAAACCAGACTGCAGAGTACATTCACAAGAGGGTTAGAGCACTGAACTTGTGCGAGCAGGAAAAGAAAAATGAAATCAGAACTGCTTAGCTACAGTGTAAAATATTTAATTGATGGGCCTGATTCCCTGTTACCTTGTACCTTGTGTGCTACTCCTGTGCAAAGTGAGTGTGAAATTACACCATTCTTTGTGGATGTATAAGTGACAACACAAGGGTGGGAGGCAGCTGAGAATTGGGCTTGGTAAATTCAGTGCCACATGCCTAGGAGTTTATTACCTTAGGATACATACACTGAGTTAAGAATAATTATTGTACTGGAATGTGCACTCTGTCCTTTTGCTCTTCTGCTCTGGCTAATGCAGTATTGGCAATCCCAAGTATTGAAAAATCACACCAGGCTTTTGAAATCATGAGATTTTAAAAATAAATGCTTTTTTTTTAATTTGCCTTCTGATTTCTGAGTCTCTAGGTTTCACGTTTTCAAGCTTTCCGCCACAAACATGAGCACTAGAAACTTAACATTAAAAAAAAAAAGAAAGATGTGGGTCCCAAAATGATCACCCAGTTCTGGGCTGGCGCTTTAAGAAAAATGCCCAACATTGCAAGAAATGGCAATACCGTCTCTGTTGTCTCTCTGCTCTTTTGGCTACTCCCCTCCGAACTTCTCTTACTGCCTTAAAATCAGTCCTTGAAATCAGGTGTTTGTTTCTTACCAACAATCTTTCCACGCCTTTTCTTAACGTTTACTATTGTCCCGGATGCCTTAGCATTGTTTGTGTTGGAGTGTAATCTTTTCAGAGCAGCAGATGGCACTCACTCTGGTTTATGTAGCATCATCTGCTTTGTGCCACTGCATAAAAGAGGAACATACTGCTGACCTGTTTTGAACTTGGTTAGCTTGTGAGATATGACAAGATCACACTTCAGCGTGGCATTATTACTAGTTTATGCTGCTATATTTGACAGAGAATTTCTGTTGTATATCTCAGTGAATAAACTTACTCTGAGGTTTCCTATTTCTTAAAATTCAGATATAGGTAACGGTAATGGCAGCCATTTGTAGAATAGATGGCAGCTGGTGGTCTGTATAAATGGCCTTTGTTCCCTGTCTTGTTCTTGGAACATCAAATGTGGCTCCTGGAACATTGCAGTGTTTGACTGGGTGTATGTGTTAATAGCAGCTGTATTTAGCTTAGGATCAGCACGTTAATTACCCTCTTTCGGTAAATGACTGGAAAAGACATTAACTGTGTCCACACTAGGAGCTATGGAAACACATTTGCATCCGAGGAAAGGGGTGATGAGGGAATTAGTTAATTAAATGTGGCCTGTATACAGTCATTTTACTTTTGGTATGTAATTAAATGCCTTGTAAAGCTCCTTGGTTACTGGAAAAGGACTATAGGAACGTGAGTTAGTGTTGATGTACTGAGTAACCATCAGTGAGACAGAGTTGAACAAAAAAAAGGGAGTATGAATCAACAGTGTAGTATTCTTTCCAGTTGTAATAAAAACTAGCCTTGGCTCTTTACCCTCTAGTATATCTCAGCTGGAAGAACTTAACAAGTAAAAATAAGAGAATAAAATGAAAAATGGATTGCATTTACTTTGTTTAGTTTCAGAATACTGTGGCCATGTGGTTCTAATAATTGTATTTGCTCAGGGGTTCCCTCTTTTTTCAGTTGATTTCTGTACCCCATGTTTGCTTGTTTTTCACTTCTTACCATAATCACTATGGAACAGTTCTTTATTTCCAATGTCTTTTTGATTTGTTTGGTGAAAAGTTTGTTGTGGCTGAAATTTTTATTATCTGCATTGTGGTCATGCCTAGGGGCCAATTAGGGTTATATAGAAAATACTCATTAAACCTGTGTATGATAAAACAAAATGTTCACTTTTGTATAGGTTATTATGAACCATCCTATAGAGTTCTATCGCAGGGAGATGGACTCTTTTGGAAATCCCAGCCTAAGGGAGTTTGGTGTCCAACTCCCATGGTTAGTCAATGGGATTTGGGCACCTCCCTCCCTTTGATGTCTTTGAAAATCCCAACCTTAATTCTCTGTTAAACTTGATAACATGGTTTCAAAGATCAGAGAAAACTATAGTAAAATAGCACTGTACAGAAATCTGTAGGCCTTTTCATAAAGGGGGTGTTACTTGTCTGGCCTGGTTGCAAGGAACCTCTCTCCTCCTGAGAGAGACCCTTTGGAAAGGGTTTTTCGCATTCCTGGCCTCATTGAGCAGGTATAGGTAGGGGTTCTGGTTTCTTTGCTTTCCTACAGCTGACCTAAGACCTTGAGAGCGACTCTAGGGCCAAGAGGCAGCAAGAACAGTATTGAATGTACTACTTGGCAGGGTCATTCCACCTGAATGAGGGCTAGTCTTGACTCTAATTTCCCTTTCTAGCCTTAAACTGTCAGGAGTTGCTGTGTATGAAAAGTAGAATAATCCAAATCAGATAAACCTCCCAGCAGGTCAGTAAATAGATAAATCACTGTTCTCTCTTAAGCATATTATTCAAAGTCTTTCCCTGTTGCTCACATATGACTGTGAAAAAACCCAGCAGATTTACAGATGATTTCCTAGGACACAATAAAAAGATGACCTCACTTTATTACAATGATTTGTTGCTGTATTTCTTTATAGTTTAATCAGAATGTCACATGTCTCATACTCTGTTAGAAAAATTGCATATCCCAACCACACTAGTTTCCATTCCAACATGATAAACAGTGGTGCACTTTAAATTGTTCCTCCTTGCTAACCTCTCGGGATAATTTCCTTCAAAATCCAGGTTGTCTACTAGTGGAAACAGCAGAACATACCCTAACAGTCTGTGGCTACCTAGAAGGACTTTGTGTAGTTGACACTGTTATGCGCACCATGGCCACCTGGAATGTAACAACAACGATGATGGTAGAACTCCTACTCCAAAATACACTTAAGCTAAGGGAGGACCACTGTTGGCTGTTAGTAGTATAAGACCTAATGACACACTTTTGAAAAGTTCTGTTTCCATCCAGTAGGGAGCAGAAGTGCATGCCTGCGCGCACACAAGCTAGTTCATTACACCACCATGCGCATACAGTATGAATTCTTGCCACCTGCGTTGCATACTCTAAGGCTTCGATATTAGTTATTATGCAAGCAAAGTGGTGGATTTTTTTCTTCACAACTCAACCATATTTGTTAGAGTCCTGGAACCTTAAAATTCCTCCTGCCCTGCAGGGTGAATGCCATTGCACAGGATGTTGTAAAGAAGAGGCATCCATTTACAGGACTGAGGCAGGGTGGTTCAGTGATTAGGGCACTAGCCTGGGAGATCTGGGTTCAAGTTCCTTTGCCACAACAGACTTCCTTGTGTGACCAAGGGCAAGTCATTCAACTTCTCTGTGCCTCAGTTTACCATCTGTAAAATGGGCATAATAGCACTGCCCCCCCACCTCACAGGGGTTTTGTGAGGATAAGTATATTAAAGATTGTAAAGTGCTCAGATATAATGGTGATGGTCCATTTAAGTGCCTTAGATAGATACTGCTGAATGGGCTGAGACACACTGAGAATTCTGAAGACAAATCCTCTTTTTTATCCACAAGATTGCTACAGAAATTACCATCTCTTAGTATATTCAAAGAAACCCCAGATACTAACTTTACAAAATTGAAGCGGTGATCAATCCATTTCCAGGACACGTTTCAGTAGAATTCCTCTGTGATTAACATTATACAGACAATTGGAGAGCTGACACCTAAGTATAGTTATTCAAGCAACCTGGCAGTAGCTTTTCATCTCACTGTCTTCTCACTCTTTGAATTTCCCAAAGGAATAAGCGCACTAAAAACCATTTTTGATCAGCACATTAAGTTCCGCAAATACATTCCTTTCCTTGGCTGTGGTTTTTAGTTATCTTTACAGATGGTTAAGCCAAAGCACTGGAAATCAGCAGACCTTATTACCTGGACATCGACAGTAATTCTGATACAGTTTTGGAGTTAAGGAAGTGGTTTTGGAGGACATGGTGCCCAACGTGAGTTGAAATGGCTGTATATCAGATAGGTAGTTAGGCTCAGCACCTTGCTAGAACAAGAATCATAGTTCACTTGTACTAATGATAATTTGTATTTATTATTAATTGAAAGCTCTAAAAGCATTTGGGAAATGTGAATAAAGCCTCCATGGCCCTGTGACTCAAGTATTATAGTACCTATGACATAATTGGGTAAACCAAGGTTTAAAGAAGTGGTGGTTTGCAGAAGCTTACACAGTGGCTCAGAGGTCAAATTCTGCCTGTCTTGCAGCCTGTGCGATCACTTTGAATTCAGTGGGATTTCAAAGGGTACAAGACAGGTTACAGTTTGGTTCTTCAGTTCCCTTTCCAAACAATCAGACCACAGTGATTCTTATGATATAGCGTTCTGTGGTTTACTGTTAAGAGTTTTTTTAGAGATTTTTTGTTGAGGAAAGAAGAAATCCTCTTTGCTACTCGTGCTTCAGATTTGTTACTCTGTACATACGTTCCCACACTTGTTACATAAAACAATGTTTGCTAAAAACTAAAAAGATATTATCTGAGTCTTTGCAGTGCCAGGATAAATGTATTCTGTTCTCAAACAGTAACAAACAGAGAATGATTTCTTGGTTCTTACAGTCCATCTAAACATGTATTCACAGAATCGTAGAAACGTAGGGCTGGTAAGGACCTCCAAAGGTCGTCAGCTGCAGCTCCCTGTGCTAAGGCAGAACCAAATAAACTTGATCATCCCTGACTTTGTCCAACCTGTTCTTAAAAACCTCCTGTAATGGATTCCCCCTGGGGTGCCACCTGGAACTGGGGTACCACTGAGCCCTCTGACCCACCAGCCTGGGCTCCCGCTCGCACTGTGCTGCTGTGACAAGCTGCAAAGCCCTTCAAGTTTGCACTTTCACCAGCCTTCACACAGGTAGGGGGACACCCAGCTGCAGTGACATGCAGGCTCTCTAACCACCAGCCTCCCAGCCCAGGACCCCAGAGCAAATCTGGCCAGTATATGGGTTTATATGCTGGCCAGTCCGCCTCTCCTTCAATGTGAAGAGGACCATGCACACTTGTGGTAACCAAGCGGAGATTTCCCCCAGATACCTTAGTCAAACGTACACTGTTTTGGATTAAAACAAAATAAGGTTAACTACAAAAAGATAGATTTTAAGTGATTATAAGTGATAGCAAACAGATCAAAGCAGATTGTGTAGTAAATAAACAAAACCGCAAACTGAGTTTAACATACTAGATAGGTAGGATATGTATTAGCAAATTCATTTCCTGCTTTGAGCAGGGGGTTGGACTAGATGACCTCCTGAGGTCCCTTCCAACCCTGAGATTCTATGATTCTATGAAATTCTTACCCTGAGGGATAAACAGGCTGGCAGATTTTTAGGGCCTTTGCTTTGCAGCTTGGGTTTCCCAGGTTTTCATACAGGCTAGAACTCCCTTTAGCCCAGGACCATCACTTCCCCCAGTTCAGTCTTTGTTCCTCAGGTGTTTCCACGTGTGTTATTTTAGGGAGAGTGAGGTCATCAGATGATGTCACTCCCTGCTTTATATAGCTTTTTGCATATGACAGGAACCCTTTGTTTCAAAGCTTGGCTCCCATACCAGTCTGTGGAAAAATACTGACCTCCCAAGATGGAGTCCAGCATCATGTGGTTTGATCACATGTCGTCGTAGAGTCATAGCAGCCATTACTGAAGGCTGTTTGGTATGTTCTCAGGAAGGCTCATCGCCAGGTGGGAGATAAGCCTCTCCAAAGGCCTATTGTTTTTTCCTAATGACCCTTTTCCCTGGATAGGCCCTTCCCCACTCACTATCTAGACTGAACACATCTTGTCTAACGGGTATTACCCAGGTGTAACTAGATTTGAAATAGATACATAGTCAATATTCATAACTTCAGATACAAGCGGCATTAATGATCCTCTGAATTTCTATCTCTTTCATCCCAAAGTGATGTATAAAATTAACGTATGTGGATCACATTAACCATCTCTGAATAGCAGCTGTCTCAGAAGTATATTTGGTACCTGTTTAACAGAGCAGAGTAGCATTGCACAATAGTTTAGCATAGGAAGTGAAAAATGCAATAGTTCATGTTTTTTAATACACAGTTAATTTAGGGAGAAAGAATATAACTCAAATTGGGGTTTGGGCGGGACACTGGTATACACACTTCTATTCTTTTTCTTTTTCTTTTTTAAAAGCACCCAGATATCTTTAATGAGTACAAGTAGACAGAACCTCAGTTTTTCATCTAATCCTAAGGACACTTCTGCAGTGGATCAAATTGCCTCTGGGTTGTTCTCATGCATCCATATGCGTGTTTGTCAGGGAAGGTGAGGTGATGGGGTGGATGGTCCTAGGAAGTGACACAGTCAGTGATTCCTATTGCAAATTTATTTGTGCACATATGTTTTCATAAAATTTACCAACTTCAGTTTTTTAATGGGAACTTCAGTTTGTTTTGTGTGTTTTCTTAAAGTACATATTTCATTAGCTCAGTTTAGGTAATCAAAGGTTTCCACTCTTTATTGATTTTTATAGTGGCTAGTGTAATTTAGTGCCCTTCTTCCTCTTTGTTATGGCTCTGCGAGTAGATGTCTCAACACGCTCTTCTGGACATTGCTTACTGATTATAAAATTATTGCAGATGGAAACAGAAAGGTGTTATTTAAAATCTGACAAACGTCCACTTGCTAGAGTCATGTTTGCTAGTGTGGTGGGTTAACTTTACAATGCAGACTCAATTGTAGCCAACAAAAACGGTGTCATTTTTTTTTAAAGCTTAGAATAACCTGCTGCATGTTCCATCCATCCCTGGCTGATTATTTTCATGATGTATTTATGGTGCTATACATAATTATTCCACCAGGTCAAGGCAGAGAGGTAATTTTATACAAATGTAGGTTTAATTCTGATTCTGAATGGAATACAAAGTCTTCCAATCAAGGGGAGATGAGAGCTGGAATGTTTTAAAGCATGCAATGCATAATATTCACTCTCCTGCATCTGAAGGATCTTTTTACGTGTGGCATGACGCTATAATGTATCTTTCTCACCATTTTATTTGAGGGCTTTCCCCCCAAAGTCTCAAGTCTGTTAATCCCACATACTCATTATCCTCCTGCATCCATGCATTCCTTTGCTGAAATTCTCAATCTCTTCATGACATCTTTGGCTAAGATATTGGGAAGATAACCTTATTTGAATCTGCTTTTAAAAATTGCCCAAGCTAGGCGAGCACAGAATGGAGATGATTTGGTGATTTTTCCCTTTGATGAAACTTGTAGGGAGCTGTGCTTTGTAGATTTAATCACTTTCTTGATGGGACACTGTCTTTTGCCATTTAAGCTGCAGTGGTACCAGGGCCGGATTTCCCATTAGGCACAGTAGGCACATGCCGAGGGGCGCCGGCATTCTCGGGGTGCCTAAAAATTCAAATTTTGCTGCTCCTGGGTCCTGGCAGGGGGGTGGGGCCAGCTGAGGGGAAGACGGCCCCACGCAGCCCTGCTGGAGTGCTGTGCTCCTCGCTCAGCCCGGCAGACAGTGTCACCTCCCAGTGCAGCTGGGGGCAGGTCTTGGGAAAGTAGTTCTGTGGGCGGGAAGCTTGTGGGGGTGGGGGCGCTGGGTAGTTGGGGCTTTGTGGGGGGGCGCTGGGCAGTGCAGGAGGTCTGTGTGTGTTGGGGTGCTGGGCAGTGGGGGGGGGGGTCTGTGGGCAGAGGGGTGCTGGGCGGTGGGGTTCCTAAAAGTTAAAAGTGGCGGGGTACCCCTGTTACCCATGGTGGTTAGGAGCTCTGAGCTGCTGCAAGAGGTGGGAGTACCCTGCAACTCCCAGGCAGTGGCGGGGCGGGGGGGGGCTCCGAGCTGCCATGGGTAGTGGGGGGACCCCACAGCTCCCTGCCGCCACAGGTGGCCAGGGTGGGAGGGCTCCAAGCACCCCTGCACCTAGGGGTGCCCAAGGTATAAATCTGGCCCTGAGTGGTACAATGAAGATATTTACATTAACACATTTTGTGGGGTTGCTTCTTTTATACTTTGCTGCCATATTCAATCTCTGAAGTGCAAAGCCTGATTTGGAGAAAGTGTCTTGGTGATGGAGAAGTACCGAAGGATGGATCAGCTTAGAGTGAATGCCATCCTTCCCTCCCAGGATGCACTGGGCCATAATCCAATTCATAATTGCCTTCCTCCAACTGACTGAGGGCTATATAGTTAAAACAATTTCATTCTGAGTAGCAGTACCATGGTCAGATCTTGATTCTGCCAACATTTATACACACATCTAATTTGACTCCCATGAGCAAGCCCGTTACAGCCAATAGGACTGTTTATCGGAGTAAAATTAAGCATGTGCCGCAAGCGTGTGTAGAAGGAGGCCTGACTTTCCATGTTTTGTGTCCTTAATAATTCAGAACAGATTGCCATAAAATAATGGTTAAGTAAACCCCTGCTTACTTTTAACAGTGAACTGTTAGTGGTACAGTAATTAACAGGACAAAGTCAGTCCCTTTGGACCGAATGTGTATTTTATAAGTTAAAGATTTTAGTCCTCTTGAACAGAATTGATTTTTGTGATTAATTTTCTTTTAAGGGATCCCGTTGCGCCCAGGTGATTGTGCCTGTGCATTGTTGAGCCTTTGGTATGAGGCTTCACATTCCGCCTTCACATTTATCTTAGTCTGTCTCTACCCACTGTTTAAAAGAATTGCAAATCTTCCCTATACTTGACCTCCTATTCACGACCTTCCCAGCTCACTTTACCCCTCCAGCCTTGAATTTTGACCAGCTTGGTTTATTTCATTTATTTGACTTTAAGCGGGTAGCCTTTTAGTTGAATGGTTTTGTAGAACTTTGTTTTATAGCACCCGAAGATGTGAGGGGGCACTTAATAAGTAGTTATCGGTATTCCTTATAATTAAATCCTCTTACTTCTTTTATTTTTTTGTCAGTTTGTTTAGTGCCAAACAACTTGCTTGTTAGTTGGTTTTAAAACTTATCTCTCTTAATATAGAAATTATGTGAATTGCCCATTATTCCAAGGCAGTGTTTACTATTTTTGTTCTTTTCTCATCTGAGGCAATGTTGCCTACTGGATAAAGTACCAGACTGGGACTCTGGACTCCTGCGTATATTTCCCATCTTTACCATTGGTTTGTTGAGTGAACTCGGGCAACTCACTTCACATCCATTTACCTCCGTTTCCCCACCTGTAAAATGAAGATAATTATACTGATCTCCTTTATAAAGTGCTTTGAGATCTATGGATGAAAAGTGCTATTGAAGAGCTAGGTGTTATTATTTATTGTTAAATTATTTACATATTAATAACTACTTTCTGTTTATATTGGCCCCTTATTAATTTAGCTTCCTTATCTCTGTTTTGAGGGTTCCTGTCTCGTAAATGCCCTTTCCGCTTCCTTTATTTACTGAGACACACTGGTGGATGAAACAAACGACTGTTTTATTCTGAAGTCCAATACCATAAGGCACCTACTTGATGCAGGCTCTGCGTAATTATTTCTTTCTTGTCTCATTGATTAACTTATTCTCTCTCCCCCCTGCAACCTGAAATGCTAATCTCTCAAGGATTTCGAACTCCATTCCTTCTTTGTCTGCTCCATTACTGTCCAGAAAAATTGCTATTGATTCCTGTGTTGATTCTTTTCTCATCTGAACAGGCGTTAAGAATCCAAAAGCAGTTTGATCAGCCAAGGTCTTCTGCTTCCTTAGCCTTAGTTGTAGCTGCTAAGCAGCACAACCTTTTGTGTTATCAAACCATTACAAAATTGGCATGTTTTTGTTTGCTGAGACATCACAGTACTGATAAGTTCGATGTGTTCAAGTTGACAGGGCCTGATGACATTCATTGTAGGGTGCTTAAGGAATTACCTGAAGCAATCTGGGAAGTGTTAGCAACTCCTGGAGGATGGGCGAGCTCCCAGAGGACTGGAGAAGGACAACCATAGTGCCTATCTTTAAAAAGGGGAACAAAGAGGACCTGGGGAATTAGACCTATCCTCCTAACTTTGATACCTGGAAAGATGCCTGGAACAAATAATTAAGCACCCAATTTGTAAGCACCTAGAGGATAATAGGATTATAAGTAATAGCCAGCATGGATTTGTCATGAACAAATCATGCCAAACCAACCTAATTTCCTCCTTTGACAGGATTGCTGGCCTAATGGATAGAAGGGAAGCAGTAGATCACAGAATCATAGAACTGGAAAGGACCTCTAGAGGTCATCTAGTCCAGTCCCCTGCACTCGTGACAGGACTAAATATTATCTAGAGCAGTGGTCACCAACCGGTCGATCGCAATCAGCTGGTCGATCCTAGAGGATCTCCCAGTCGATCGCAATCTCCGGTGATGTAGTGGGGCTGCCACTAAGGCAGGCTCCCTGCCTGCCCTTGCCTCTTGCCATTCCTGGAAGCCGCCACCATGGCCCTGGGGTTGGGGGCAGGGGTCTCCCTCCGAGCGCTGCTCCTGCCTGCAAGCACCGCCCCCGCAGCTCCCATTGGCCGGGAACGGGGAGCTGTGGCCGGTGAGTGTCCACTCAATAAAACCAGCCTCTCCTTGTTCAAAGGTTTGAGAGAAAGGCAGGTATTGTGATGTACACTGATATTTATATGGAGTATTGAGCTATATATTTGTGACTGAGAGATAGAGTTTAAGTCATGAAGTATGATTATTGCTGAACAAAGTAAGAGAAAGAGGAGGTGAAGGTGAAGGACAAGGTTAATGGACTAACTATAAAAGCACGGTAGATGTTAGTTGAGGTTGGATGTACAAACCTCAGGAACCTGGGAGAGGAAGATATGAACTTCTGAAAACATGGGAAAAATTGTATAGTATAAATTTATAATACACTGTTGTGGGTGAGGTGTAGCCAACTTTAGTGATAAGTTTAGCTAGAATTTGAATAATGATGGATAGCAATGATGCAAGAGAATGATTTAAAAACTAAAGTATTGACATGTAGGGCAGTAGCCAAAAGTCGACTTCAAGGGACTGGGGGCATATCTATAACCATTTCCATTCATACATGTATTTCGGTGTTCAGATAGGTCTTGATCCTGCAGTGTGCTGAGCACTTTGGCCCTGATCCAGAAAAGCTTTTAAACACGAGTTCAGTGGGACTGATCACTTACTTAAATTATGCGCATGCTTTGCTGGCTGGAGGCCAGAGTGCTCAGTACCTTATAGCATGAAGGCCATATTTCTTCAATAAACTAGGAGAATAGAGTTTTTAGAATGTGATTCAGGTTTCTTTTCCATATGCTGTCCTGGGAAGTAAACCAAACAGAATATGTCAGGTTCAGAATGCCTCAGAAGACTGGTAAAGGCATATTGTGCATTTATTATCTTTGTCAGTTCTCAATTTCTGGACTATGCTGTTTATGAACAAAGTTGTATATTTTCATTGCCATTTGGGGGCTTCTATGGAATAATTTTTGGATTTCAGTTCAGTCCCTAGTCTTCATCTCAATACCCCAGTCTCGACTGACAGACTTGTTGGCATTCTCAACCATGATTAAATGGGTGATCCCTCTAGATGTGACGGTTCAGGCACATTTGTGGTATACGTGTAATGTCAATGCTGTACTGTTTGTGTGGATAGCTGACTTAATTATCGAGGGCTCTCAGTTTCATCTGAATTCTTTAGCACATAATTAAGATGGGATAATGATTTTAATACCGTCAGTTTTTAATTTTTAAAAAGCATTTATCCCTGTTCTAATATAGTGGAACCATTTAAACAACCATTTTCCAGTATTCTATTTGTCCAAAGTCTGTTTTTTTGTACAACTACCGTTATTTATTAATAGAGTAGCACCTAAAGGCTCCAACCAAGACTTGGCCGCACTGTGCTAAGCACTGTACAAATATGTATGGAGAGACAACCCCTGCTCAGAAGAGCGTAAAATCTAAATAGCCAAGACAGACAAAGGGTGGGAGGAGAAAAAACCAAGTAAACACATAGTAAATAATTGAAGGAAACATTCTTAAATGAATAAGTTTAAAGAAAAATATTAAATGTAAAATTAGATTCTCCAAATGAATAGGCTCTTCTCCCCCTAAAGAACACATTTTCTGAGCACACAGGTTATTCATGTTTCCACTGCACTTCAGAAATGCTCCCCTCCTCCCCCCCCTCCACAAAAGCTGATTGGAGCATTGTACTTGTTGAGGAACCTATGGATCGTTGCTGACTGAAATGAGCATTTTGCAGAACATTTGCTCCAAAATGTGAGTAACAATTAAAGAAGACACAAGACATGGTCTTTCTAATAAAGCTAAGACAAGACGACAGCACAGCCTAACAGATCAGGGAACAATGTGCAGGGTACCTTTTCTGCTTATTTTTTAAAAAAAGGCGGGGGGAGAACATAAGGGTTTAAAAAAGAGCGGAAAAGAATAATGAGCCCTTTCCTGCCAATATAGTTGAAATATACGTCTTAAGAAAGAGAGTGGTGCATTACCAGAGAAAATGACGTGCAGAATATTTTTTTATGTGTCTTTACAAATGAAGGTATGCCTAAAATAGAGAATAAAAGTCTGTTCATAGAGCTGCGTATTGTATGGGTATCACAATCATAGTGTGTGTAACAAGGAATAATTTCTTTTCAGTATGAAAGTGACATGGAGTTGGAAATGGATAGCATTTATTATTAAAAAGAAACATTTTGCTTCTGAGAGCAAACAAGAATGAATAAATCATTTATAAACAAAAACATTTCCGGAGAGGGATAGTGCATGGAACTGTACAAAATTAAAAAGTTAAATAAAAATAAGCCTCCAATCAAGAATAAAAACTATACGGCTGAATACAAACACAAAAAGTTTGAGAGCAAAATAGGTGAACTAGAATGCAATACAGAGGATGACCACCTTGTTATGATAGACATTATGGAAACATAGTGGAATGACAAATGCTAATAGGATAGCTATACAGGAAAGACAGACTAGGCTGAAGAGGTGGAGAAGTAATGCTGTATCAAAAGTATTCTATAGACTCTAGTGAGATAAAAACTATGAGTGAAGAGGACCACACAGTTGAATTTATATGTATGCGAATCACAAACTCTGAGAATGTAACATAAGTAGGACTGAACTATCGGCCCCTGGATCAAGAAAAGGAAATTGAGTACATACAGTGTTGAGAGAAATTCAGAGCAGCAGTAAAATCTAACAAAATGATGACAATGGGTGAGTTGAACTACCAGCGTAGAAACTGGTCAAATGGAACAGCAGGAAGAGGCTGAGAAAAACAATTTCTGTAAGAACAAGGAGGAGTCCTTGTGGCACCTTAGAAACTAACAAATGTAGTCTCTAAGGTGCCACAAGGACTCCTGGTTGTTTTTGCCGATACTGACTATCACGGCTACCACTCTGAATTTCTGTAAGTGATTGCTTCTTGGAACAGCTAGTTCTAGAGCTCACAAGAGGAGTGGCTGTTCTCGACTTAGCCGTAGATAACACACAGGTGCTAGTTCACGAAGTGAAAGTAGCTGAGCCACTAAGGGCAAGTCTACACTACAGCCTAAGTTGATACAATTCATATCGTTCAGGAGTGTGAAAAAGCCCCACTGCTCGAGTGACACAAATTTCGCATTGTCCGCACCGGTGCTATGTCGGCGGGAGAGATTCTCCCGCCGACATAGATTTGGCTTCTCGACAAGGTGGAGTAATTATGCTAATGGGAGAGCGCACTCCTGTTGACGGTGCATCTTCACCAGATGCGCTACAGCTGCATTGGTACAGCTGCGCTGATGTAGTGCTGTAGACTTGCCCTAAGTAATGGTGAGCACAGTGTAATTATGCTTACCATTCAAAGGGCAGGCAGAGTACCAAAAAGTGACATTGATGGTTAACATCAGAAAAAGAAGAAGTGGCATCCGAAGAAGTGGGTATTCACCCACGAAAGCTTACGCTCCAATACCTCTGTTAGTCTATAAGGTGCCACAGGACCCTTTGTTGCTTCTATTAGAAAGAGACTTCTGTAAAATGAGAAGGTTAGTCAAAAAGTCCCCGAAGTTAAAAGTAAAGGAAGTAAAATCCTTAGTAGCTGCTTTGATTACTTAAAAAAAAAAAAAAAGCGTCAGAAGGCATTTTTACCTCTGAACAAAAAGGAAACCAGGAAGTCAGGGAGAACACCAGTATGGCTAAGTGTCATGGTTTGAGATGCAAAGTTGGTAAATTAATATCTTTTTATTTGGCCAACTTCTGCTGGTGAGAGAGACAAGCTTTCAAGCCACACAGAACTCTTCTTCAGGTCTGGGAAAGGTACTCTGAGACTTGGTCTACACTACAGGTTACTTCGGTATAATTTATCGTTCAGGGTTGTGAATAATCCACACCCCTTAGCGACGTAAATTATACCGACCTAAGTGCCAGAGCTCTCTCCCGTTGGCTTAGAGCATCTCCACCACAAGCACTACAGTGGTATTGCTGTGCCGCTATAAGTGCTGTAGTGTAGATGTCAGCCTGAATGTCACAGCTAAATACAAGGTGGAGCAGATTGTTTTGCATAAGTCGTTAGCACGTATTGTAAGGGACTATTCAATGTAGAAACTGGATTTATGGCTTATTATGAAAATCTGTAACCCACTAACACCTTCTTATCCCCTTACGCCACCAATGACCAAAGGGTGGATTAAAGAAGTGATTTTATTGCAAAATCAAAGAAAGCTTTAGAATTCATAACTAGAAATATCCTGGAGAATGTGGACACTTGGACAGATCTTGGGTCTTTAAATATATTGTTCAGTACGTTTTCCCAACTCTTAGTATTGTGTGCAGATCTGCTAATGTGAGGGAGATGGACAAAACCCATGATCTACTCTACCTGAAACAGCAGTAATTCTTATTTAAAACAAGACAAATGGGATAGTATTTGTTTAAATGCGCCTTTATCTGCTTTTGCTTCTACTTGGAACGATTTTCATTGGAAAATATGCATTAGCTATTTCGTCACTGCCTTCCTTCTCTCCATACTACAAATGAAGATTGACGAGTGATCACTTTTGGATTTGAAGAACCACACAGAATTTGTTGAAGAAAGCTACAGTGAAAACCAATAATGGAAGATCTGCGCTCTTGTTGATTAAAACTTTTTCAGCTGTTCAGTTTAAGATATTAAGTCCTTATACAAGCTTTAATGCAAACAGTGTTAAAAACCCAACTTAAGTAAGGATAGATTGTTTCTGGGAAAGAAAAATCATCTTCATTTTCTTATTTCTAGATTATTGATGCTAAACTGTATAGTAGAACCTCAGAGTCATGAACACCTTGGGATTGGAGGTTGTTCGTAACTCTGAACAAAACATTATAGTTCTTTCAGAAGTTTACATCTAAACATTGACTTAATAAACTTTACTATGTAGAAGACGTGCTGCTTTTAACCATCTTAATTTAAATGAAATAAGCACAGAAACAGTTTCCTAACTTGTCAAATTTTTTTAAAAAGTTCCCTCTATTTTTTAGTAGTTTACGTTTAACACAGTACTGTACTGTATTTGCTTTTGTTGTTGTTTTTCATCTGCCTGATTGCATACTTCTGGTTCGAAAAGAGGTGTGTGTTTGAGTGGTCAGTTCATAACTCTGGTGTTTGTAACTGTGAGGTTCTGCTGTATTTTAATTAGGAGAAGAACATTGAAAGGGACATAATAGACTTAGACTATAAAAATATATTCCAGATTTTAGTTTTAGGAAGTTGTGGTTGGACTTCTTGTAACTTTTTGGTAAATAGCAGAAAACCAAGAAGCAGATTCTACGTACTGTAGTCATAGGAACATAAAAATTGCCATACTTGAGCAGACCAGTGGTCCATTTTGTCCAGTTTCTAGTCATCAGCAAATTGCCAGTATCAGATTTCAGTTGGAAGTGTGGGAAACCCAGGGAGTTATGTAATAACTTTCTTCAGGGTAAATTTCTTTCTAACCTTCAGTATTTAGAGTTTTGTTTATCCCAGGAAGTGTAGGATTATATAGCCCTTCCAAAAGTTTTTGAGTGGTAGCCGTGTTAGTCTCTATCAGCAAAAACAACGAGGTGTCCTTGTGGCACCTTAGAGACTTAACAAATTTATTTGGGCATAAGCTTTTGTGGGCTAAAACCCACTTCATCAGATGCATGGAGTGAAAAATACAGTAAGCAGTGTGTGTGTGTGTGTGTGTGTGTGTGTACACATACAGCACATGAAAAGATGGGAGTTGCCTTACCAAGTGTGGGGTCAGTGCTAACGAGACCACTTCAGTTAAGGTGGAAATGGCTTATTCTCAACAGATGACAAGAGGGTGAATATAAAGAGAGGGAAAATTACTTTTGTAGTGCTAGCGATGCCAATGCAATCAAAGTGAACGTCGGCCATTTCCAACAGTTGGCAAGAAGGTGTGAGTATCAGCAGAGGAAAAATTACTTTTTGTAGTGACCCATCCACTCCCAGTCTTTATTCAGGCCTAATTTGATGATGTTCAGTTTGCAAATTAATTCCAGTTCTGCAGTTTCTCGTTGAAGTCTGTTTTTGAAGTTTTTTTTGTTGAAGAATGGCCACTTTTAAGTCTGTTATTGAGTGTCCAGGGAGATTGAAGTGTTCTACTGGTTTTTGAATGTTACAATTCTTGATGTCTGATTTGTGTCCATTTATTCTTTTGCATAGAGACTGTCCGATTTGGCCAATGTACATGGCAGAGGGGCATTGTTGGCATATGATAGCATATATCACATTGGTAGATGTGCAGGTGAATGAGCCCCTGATGGTGTGGCTGATGTGATTAGTTCCTATGATGGTGCCCCTTGAATAGATATGCAGACAGAGTTGGCAACGGGGTTTGTTGCAGGGATTGGTTCGTGGGTTAGTGTTCTTGTGATGTGTAGTTGCTGGTGAGCATTTGCTTCAGGTTGGGGGGCTGTCTGTAAGTGAGGACTGGCCTGTCTCCCAAGGTCTGTGAGAGTGAGGGATCGTCCTTCAGGATAGGTTGTAGATTCTTGATGATGTGCAGGAGAGCTTTTAGTTGGGGGCTGTATGTGATGGCCATTGGCGTTCTGTTACTTTCTTTGTTGGGCCTGTCCTGCAGTAGGTGACTTCTGGGTACCCTTCTGGCTTTGTCAATCTGTTTCTTCACTTCAAGTGGGTATTGTAGTTTTAAGAACGCTTGATAGAGATGTGTTTGTAGGTGTTTGTCTCTGTCTGAGGGATTGGAGAAAATGCGGTTGTATCTTAGAGTTTGGCTGTAGACAATGGATCATGTGATGTGGTCTGGATGAAAGCTGGAGGCATGTAGGTAAGTATAGCAGTCAGTAGGTTTCCGGTATAGTGTGGTGTTTATGTGACCATCGCTTCTTTGCACTGTAGCGTCCAGGAAGTGGATCTCTTGTGTGGACTGGTCCAGGCTGAGGTTGATGGTGGGGTGGAAAGTGTTGAAATCCTGGTGGAATTCTTCAAGGGCCTCCTTCATAGAATCATAGAATATCAGGGTTGGAAGGGACCTTAGTAGGTCATCTAGTCCAACCCCCTGCTCAAAGCAGGACTAATCCCCAATTTTTGCCCCAGATCCCCAAATGGCCCTCTCGAGGATTGAACTCACAACCCTGGGTTTAGCAGGCCAATGCTCAAACCACTGAGCTATCCCCCCCCCCCCCAATGGAGATATGCCTATCTCCTAGAACTGGAAGGACCTTGAAAGGTCATCGAGTCCAGTCCCCTGCCTTCACTAGCAGGACCAAGTACTGTCCCCTGACAGATTTTTGCCCCAGATCCCTTCCTATGAGTCCAGATGATGAAGATGTCATCAATGTAGCACAAGTAGAGTAGGGGTGCTAGGGGACGAGAGCCGAGGAAGCGTTGTTCTAAGTCAGCCATAAAAATGTTGGCATACACTTCCACCTTAATTGAATTGGCCTCGTTAGCATTGACCCCCCACTTGGTAAGGCATCTCCCATCTTTTCACGTGCTGTATATATATACTGCCTACTGTACTACTGTATGTTCTACTCTATGCATCTGATGAAGTGGGTTTTTGCCCACGAAAGCTTATGCCCAAATAAATTTTAATCTCTAAAGTGCCACAAGGACTCCTTGTTGTTTCTTCTGAAAGTTGTAATTTTAAATATTCTTTAAACTTTAGATATTCTTGTTATCTATAAAAAATGTATATTTTTGTTGGGAATCCCACTAAACTTTTGGCTTCAGTTATGTCCTGGGACCATATGCTAACCATGCACTGAGTGAATAAAAGATCTTGTTGCCCTGTCCCTGACTTCCTCTGGACCCCTCTACACCATTCCATTCAGAGCCTTTGTGGCGTTCTGCTGTGATGCGCATAGGATGTGTTCTGCCCCAACCCACTTCCTTTTTCTCCCCCTTATCCTCCACACACCATGCCACTGATGGTGCAAAGGCCCTTATCCGACCAGGGAGAACTTAATGCAAAATTATTGATTTTGGGTGACGTGACATACTTTTCACAGTAGCAGGTAATGTAAATCACTGGGGATTACAATTCTGCCTCCTGGGATTGGGTCTCCAGATTCACATCCATCAATCCGCAGGGCTGTCTGGACATTGAAGTCTTGCCACTTTACTCTAAAATCTAAATCTTGTCATATATGTTGGGACTTTGGAGAGTTAAAACCAACAAAATTAAACATGAAATTTCAAGTGTGAAACGGTGGAATCAGATACTTCCTGGAAAGCAACAGGTTTGATAGAGAGCGTGATGGGTGCTTTTGGGATTTTGAAGTGGCATTTGGGTTGAGCTCAGAAGGGACTACTGGTAGGGTTGCCACCTCTAAGGTACAAAAAACGGGACATCTGGAATGCTTCTGAGCCATAAACCTGGACAGCTGGCAGTGCGTACTGAGTAGATTTCACAGGACAGCTACTTCCACAAAAGGGAAGATGCTGGGAAAACCTGGATAGATTGCAACCTGAACTGCTGGTTGGAGGGATTTCACTGCTGAAATCAAGTTTGTCTGAAGCTGGGAGAAGCAGTGGGTGCTCTTGGAAGCCTTCTCTATCGGCCTTTGTTGACAATGGTGAAAAGAAGACAGACAGACAGCTATTTACTCCTAGAAGCTTTCAGCCTGATCATTTTAGTAGGCTACAAGAGTCTTACCTGCCTCTTGATTGTGAGTTATTTACTCTCTGACTGATGCATTTAGAACTTTTGAAAATAAAAGTATATTATTCCTCCACTTATGACTGATATGATCAGGGGAATAGAAGCTGCAGACTAATGGAAGTAAAAAAAGAAGCACTTGGGAACTGCTGGTTC
This sequence comes from Macrochelys suwanniensis, assembly GCA_033296515.1. Taxonomy (NCBI): domain Eukaryota; kingdom Metazoa; phylum Chordata; order Testudines; family Chelydridae; genus Macrochelys; species Macrochelys suwanniensis. The sequence continues at coordinate 337,099,449 of CM065775.1, forward strand.
CTTCTTGACAGTGATTTGTATGTCTATAGATTATTAAAGTACACATGCTGCTTAGTTGTATTTTAAATGTGCCCGTTGGCTTTTCTTTGGCTTGGTGGTAACCCCCATTTTTCTAGCATTCTAGGTGTTATTTAAAAATCCCAAACCAAACCAGTTTTCCATCACTGTGCTTGGTCTGACCAAAGGTCCTCCCCATACAGTTATACAGATGCCCTCCTCACTTTTATTTGAGGGGTTCCCATTCCTCTTTTTCACCTATGAACTCTGTCTACCTCCACGTTGGAGGTCAGGATAGTGTTTTTCTAGTCTGCAGATAGTCACCTTTGAGAGTAACAATAGCAACAGAGTGCCTTGGACTAGCCAGCCGGAGGTGCACTTGCAGTGAGCCGCTTTCGTGGTCCTGCTCTTTCCCCTTCCCTGGGATGCACCTGTTCTAATTTATATTGCAGTAACACCAAGAGGCCCCAACCAATATCAGGGGCCTTTAGTGCTACATTTATACAAGCTGTGGCAAATTGCGGGCACTACTATGATGGGTCCCGCACTTTCTCTTCTTGTGGGGGGGTTTCAGGGTGCCATTTCTTGCCCCTGAACTGGGGTAACAGCTATCCTACTAGTATCCCAGGGAAGGGGAGTGGAGAGGGAGGGACCCAGGCCTGCCCTCTACTCCGGGTTCCAGCCCAGGGGCCCTATGATAGCAGGTGAACCACTTTTACCAGTGATTCTTTCCCCTGGGCTACTTCCCTCTCCTGCCCTTCAGCTTGTGGGGCTTCCTGCCTTCCCTCTGCACAAGCCAGGTGTCCCTTTACCTAGGATGTTGGTCTTCTTAGCCCGCTGCAGCACTTTTCAAAACTCTCCTCCACTTTCCTTCGAACTGCTCTCTGCTCCACCACCAAACCACTCTGCTCCAGCTCCTCCTCACTCTGCTCCAGCTCCTCCTCTGGCTGATTGAAGCAGGGGGATTTTATCAGGTGACTGGCTTCAGGTGCTCTAATTGGTTTCAGGTGCTTTTAATTAATCTACAGGGAATAAGGCTTCTCCTCATCCTAGATCACTCTCCTGCTGCCTTCTGGCCATGCTGTATCACAAAGCACAATGAGAAACAGTCCCTGCTCCATCGGTCTACACAGATGAAACAAAGGGTGGTTTGGGAAACACATGCCCAAGCAGGTGGAGGTCACACAGCAGATCAGCTACTGAGTAGGTCTGTTGACTCTTTCAGTGCAGTGCCCTGTCTGTTAGCCCACAATCTCTGTGCTTTTTGTGTCCAGTGCATGTAAAAGTGACCAACTTAAGTCATTTGTTCTTGTGCCATGTTGCATGGCAGAGCTGCCAAACCACCCAGCAAACCCTTCTCATTTTTCCCGGTACCATGGATTCTGTTGACATATATAGAATGTTTTGTTCCCTGAAAGTAATTTACACGTTTTGCTGCTTGAAGGCTGTGCTCGCCAAAAGAGGGAAAACCATTTAAATAGCTGCATTTGATCCACTGAAGATAAATCGCTGTCACACGTCAATAAATAGGTAACTCTCATGGCTGCCAACTGTATTAGATTGCAGAAGACAATAAATTTACAGACTCCCTCATGAGTCACAAATGTCTTAAAAAACTCACAAGTAATTATTGAAACAGACAAGTTAATGCAGATTTGCTATCTATTCGTTTCCCCACCAGTTCTCATCACCCTTGTCTATGGTTGTAATCCAGTCCATATTTTATTTTTAAAGTAATATATGTATAACTTAAATGTACCAAAGCATAACTAAACACAGAGTACTGTGCATCTTCAATAGCATTGTTGAACCGCATTTGTTTGTCAAGTGCAGTTGTGCCATGAAAGATGGGCTTACAGATTGGACCATGAGAATATTTAGAAGAAGTATAAATAGAAGCTTTAAATGGTAGGTAGCCTTCTGGAGACTGAGGTTGAGGCTGCTTCTCTTTGACAGCCCTGTATTTTTAAGTAGTGTTACGGGAAGCAAAACACAGTTGTTTCACTTAATACCCTAGTAATTGGAAGAATTATGTAGCACTTTGGATAAATGAACTTACCCTTTGTCTCTGAAGTTCAGGGTCAGAAGTGACTTCAGTAGAGACAGTAACACAGCGGAAAGAGGGATCACTGGAATACAATCCCCTAGGGTAGGATGCAAAATATGGTATCAGGATGACACTGCAATTTTTTATTCTTGCATCTGGTTCCAGTATTTTATGAGATTTAATTACACTAAAAATACCCAGACACTTTTTTTATGGCCTTTTAGTTGTTGGGTTGCAGAACTGTGTACTACTGTAGTTTTCATTCATCTTTCAAAGCAATATTCATACTTAAAAATAAACTAGTGATGCTTTTGTTTCCAAACTTTGTTGGCAGTCTTTTTAGAAACTCCATGCTACTGTTGGGAAAATATAGCCTGCTTGAGTGCTATGGATGCTAGACTGGGATCTTATTGTATGATGATTCCAAAACTCATTTAAGAAAACAAGAGTGGTGGTTACGGGTAACTGGAGAAAATTTCTCAAATAATTTGATTCTCAGCTGAGCTCGGCAGAGTATCCATCATTGAGTTGTCTGCTCACCATATGATCTCAGAACTCTTACTGACTTACACAGTGGTTCAGTCTGTACCCATGGTGAAGTGCGTTACTGCAGTGTGCAGAGTCACCTTCCTGCCAATGAAGTGATTTGGAAATTGAGGGTAGTGTTTAGTGCCTCACAGTTTTGAGTCCGAATTTGGCATTTGTTAGCATCTCACAGAGCAATATTGGTTAGCATGAAATTGTTGGTAGATAGCATGTGTATGAACGGATGACTGGCACTGCCTCACTGGATCTAGGCAAAGGCTGGACATAGCTGGCCTTGTTGTTCGTCTTGCAAACTCCGTGCTAGATCCCTGCATGTGGTTTTGATGCTGTTTGGCTGTTCCATGTCTTGTGTTGCTATCTGAATCCAGTCAGGGTTTTAGAGAAGCAGAACTGGGGGTCTCATAAAGGAAACTGGCTGTCTCCAGAACTGGTGAAGGTACAGATATGACAATCCTCAGACTTTGCAAATGGTTACATCTGAAATGTTATGCTTAGCAGAGACTGCTATTGACTTTGTCTCTGACCAAAGATCTGCAAAACAAATTGTTGGTTTTAGAAGGCATCCCCTTGCCCCTTCAGTTGGGTTCTTAGTTGCATTCTAGTATATAATTAGTATTTCTAGCTGCTGTTCACAAGATAAAGGAAAACCTGCCCCAGGAATGGATGCTTTCCTCTCCCCAATTAAGAATTCTATTCAGTTTTCCTGGTGCATCTGTTCAGAGAACAGAGTGAGAAATCTCTTCAAGGTCACACACCTCGTCGAAACTAACACTGTGTTTTTCCAAATCCCATTACAAGGTCCCCAGTATCATTAGATGCAAGTGTTACTGTTTAGCTTCATTTGATAAGCTGATGAAAGGGGGAGGCAAAGACTCCCTGATGCAGAAAGACATTCAGGCAGCTACTGTAATGGAGCATGTTTGGAAACATAATAATCCGCTTAACGTTGGCATTTTGGTGGCCCACTGCTGCACCTTTCATAGTACAGCATAAAAAAGAGAAGGGATAGAGAGCCTAAAGGGCACTTTAAAAGGAAGAAATGGCTAGTACACTAGAGCTTTGAACAATTTCAAACTTTGATTATTTTTCCCCCACGCCTGAAAATGTGAATCTTCTCTTTGCTGTGAGCTCCCCCCTCTGGCATCAGTGTCTTATTAATACCTTGTAAGACGAGCAAGCTTCTCAAAAACAGGTTTCTTACTGGTATTAGTTCAGAGGTGCCTTTTGGTAAACGGTGGGGTTCCTCGCTTTGTCTCAAAAGCTAGGGAAATCAAAATGCTGCTAACATCTCTGCAGTGCTCCTGAACTTCTGTTCATGTAACAACAGGAAGATTAGAAAACCACATTCGTTGTGAGTTTGAGAGAGAATTGCTCTTTAGCTCAGCAGAGTTCAAAGATATTGATGACCTTATAGGCAGTTCCTGACATAGTGGCTGCTGTATTGTGTTGAAGATGAATGTGCCATTGCATCTTGGGGTGACTAGACTTGTTTCTACAGAAGTCCAGGTCTGCCATGCTTGGTATTAGTAAGGTTATAGGTGAAACCTCTCACTTGTGACTTTGCATGGCTGTTTTCTGAGAGATGCTTTTTGTTTGCTAGGGGTTTTGCCTTTGGGCCACAATTTAATATCCAGATGTGTTCAGATCTTTAAGGTTAAGTTAATACAGCTTCAAATAACAACCCCTTAGCTAGTGAATCAAGAGAAAATATGGTGTTTCATGTGTGTGGCATTTGTTAAATAGAGTTGTTTTGGCACTCCATCTCAACTACAAAGAGGCAGCCTCTGAAAATCATAAGACCTCATTTTTCTCCAGCTAATTCTGACAAACGTAGCTAGGTATTGTATACAAACTTACTCTGTCTAGGATTTTTTTTTTTATTGGGCCTTCATGACCATTCTCTTTATGTTAAAAGTCTAGCAGACTTTTAACATAAAGCAACAGTGATAATCTTTATCAATAACAAATCAACTTCCTATTATTTCAACCACTTTTCATCCTCCAAATTCCTGTCCCTGTTTAGTGAGCGCTTCCTTTGGTAGTGCCCCCTTTTGTGACTGGCTGGGGGGTGGAACAGAGTTTTTTCCCATTCCTGCCATTTTGAGGTCATTGGGAAGAAGTGCTGTAATTGGCCTAAACAGAATTGGAGTGGTCTGAACCTGAATGGGATTGGTGCCCAGCCCCACTGACCTTTGTCTTTCCTTACTTCGTCCACTTGCTTACTGTTTAATCCCACTTGATGTTACACCTAAAATATGAAGGCAAATTCTTCAGGGCAAGGTCCTCAGTATCTTCTGTTTGCACTGTAAAGTATGCAGCACACGTTTGGTTGCTGTAAATATAGTAAATACGTTCAATTTCTGATGCCTCATGTACTTTACAGTTGTTTTCTTACTTGAGTCTACTCTTCTGTCATATACAACGTTGCCATGGTGGGTTGACAGCTTCTAAGGATGTAACAGTTTATTGGCACTTTAGTTTTTGATGCTGAAGGTCCTCTGTTCAGTCTCCACCTGGTGGTGGAGTGTGCGGCACCGCAGATTGGACTTGAACTCTTGCTGGGCTCAGATACTTCTGACTATGTAACGTACTGACAAAGTCCTTGTGATCGTAAGTTCCCCTGGTGCCTGCCCCAGCAACTACACAGCTTGCTACTTAACTGTAAAGTGTGTGGACTGATAACACAATTAATACAAGCATCAGCATAAATTCAATATACAAGGTGAAATCAATGGTAAAAATCCCACCGACATCAACAAAGCCAGGACCTATAAACTTCTGCTCTCTGCATTAGCTAGGAGGCTGTATATATGTGTATCATGAGTTTGTAATATATGTATGTGCATTGTATCAATCATTGGCAATACCAGAAGAGAAACCAAAGTGTGAAGGGTCATGGAGACTGTACTGCCCTCTCAGGTAGTTCAAGGTTAAAGTTCAGGGGCAGTGTGTGAAATTTGCCTTGTTGCTCCCAGTGAGCCTGTCCTGTGGCTAAACACAGGGCTTCAAGCTGCCATTTAAGCACCATTCAGAAGTACTAAATTCAACCCCAAAAGAAGTTTTTATGCTTGTGACTCAGATGGTAATTGATGAGCTATACGCTCAGGGAGCATAAAATCCTTGTGAGTCAGATTTATGAGGGCCTTCAAGTTTCTTTGTCAGAACGGCACTGTTGTTACAGGGATAGTGAATTACAGGGGAAGCACTGGTATGTTGGAAAACATCTTGTCATATTATTTCTGAACTGGAATATCAGTGTTCCTCTAAACAGTGTAAAACACTCTTCTGTGACACTTGGGGGCGGTGGCTTGGCAGGGATTAAATCCTTAGAAGAAACCAAAGGAGTTTCTGGGATATGCAGGTGGTAACAGAAAAGAATCCCAAGGCTTCCTCCCCCTCCTTGCTGTAGGAATATTGCACATTTTTTAGTCAAGTGCCTGATTAAATTTGACATTTGAAAATAGAACTTCATGCAGAAATAAGTACTGTACTTCTCAGCATTTAATTAAGATGTTTAGTTCCTGTCAAGTCTGATAGTTTCTTTTTCCTGTTAAGGGCAATACGTCTTCAACTTCTGAAATTTCAGAAACCTGTACTTAACCTTTAATCGTCATTCCATTTACATAGAAATCTGATTAACAACTTTTAAAGTTCAGGAGCTGGGAGTAAATGCAATTAAGCCCTTTTTGGAGTCTGTTATTAAGAGCTGGCATTTAATGAAAACTGAGGGCATACTACTGTTACTGTCTCCACTGTAGCAGGATGTCTTAAGCAATTAGTTGAAAACATGAAATACATGAAGTGTACTATATTACCTGTGAGTTAACACGGTTGGTATTTAAACAGCATGCTGTCTTACCTTTGCCGCTGCTGTATTGAATGTGCCGGTTTCTGGATAGTAAAGCAGTTCTCATAGTATTTTGGTTGTGCTGTCGCACATACTAAAGCTGTGCATTTCTTCATTAACTTAGTCTCACTCTGAAAAGTGGCTGTATGGAAAATATCTCAAACAGAATCAACAGATGAGCTTTCCCAGTGTATTCACTGATGTATGAGCTGGCTTGGGTTGACCAAATATGCATTGCTGACTAGTTTTTACTCCTGTAAACACTGTGGAGCCAGTGCGTCTTTGGGAGACTTGGCTGGATTCTTTTTTGGCTAGGGTGACCTGATATTAGGGGCTTTGTCTTATATATGCAACTCTACCCCCGCCTCAAAAAAAAGTGTTCCGATTTCTCACACTTGCTATCTGGTCACCCTATTTTTGGCTTACATATCATTGAAAGAAATGTTAACTAATTATAATGACAAGGCCAAATTCTACACTCAGCTGCTCATCCAGCCCCATTGTTCACCCGTTCTTTTTTTCATACTACTTGAATAAGGGGGATTCAATCAACTCGAAAGGCAACACATTTAAACTCATTGCAAATATACTTGCTTGCACAACACTTAATGACCTCCTGCTTTTGTGCCTCTCTGGTGAAGCCTATTGCTTCTTGCACCTTTTGTGGACATACTCGGCTGGTCACTTGCACTAATACATACGTTAGTGGACTGTATATATTGTACAAATCCTCACCAGTCGCAACAGAGAGACTAAAGATTGAAAGGCTAAATTGAATGTAGCCATTAAGGGAATCAGAAGAATTAGTTTTTACTAGTCCTATGCCAAAAAAGATGCATGAGTTCTTCCCCTGCCCTCAGTACTAACGATGAGGGGTAAATTTTCAAAGCAGTGCACAGTTTTTTAGCTGTGTGATTCCCATTGATTTTAGTGGGAGTTGCACAGCTGAAACCTCATGCGTTGCTATGAAAATGTGCCCCGTTTAGTTTTGTTTATGTCTCAAGAAAATGGATTTCCCTGATTGATTTTTTTTCCCCTTTGTTTTGTTTTGTGTTAAGCTTCTGACCCTGGTGGCAAAAAGCTGCCCATAATACTGGATAACATATTTGAATAATCTTTATTTAAAGAACAACTGACTTGTATGGGGAAAATTCAAACTCACTCTATTTGTTTTCTGTCCCAATTTTCAAATTCACTCTTGGCAGGTTAAAGAAATTTGCCAGCAATCTGTTTTTTATTTTGCATGAAAGCAGCAGAACTGCTGGGAAAGAAGAGGGAGAAGGGAGAGGGAGAGGCAGAGGGGAGAGAGACGCACGCACATGTGCCCTGTTAGGAGAAGAACCAGTCTTCACATTTCGGTGAGGGCATCTAAATAACCTGCTGTGTCACAGCTGTACTGCGAAGGGAATGGTAATGCCTGAAGTGGTCTACCATGTACTTTTGTAAATCAAGTGCATATTAAAAATGTAACGTCACTGTTGCAGAACTACTCACCACGTCTTGGGAGAGGGGTCACCCCGTTCAATTCACTGTGCAGCCCCTGCTGTTACTCCTTTTGGCTAACAGCTTCCAGAAACTGATTCACCAGGCTTACCTGGTGTGGCAGCTCTCAGTACCTCACCCTTTGGCTCTGCTTATCTTGTGTGTTACTGATATAGGTTAAGATGAAAACTCTAATAGCTGGCACTTCAAAGGTGCATACGGTGGGGAGAGAGGGTATAAAGAGCCTCTTGTCTTGTGCCTTTCTGCCAGCAGTAGAACACAGACTCTGTCCGTCCCCTTGCAGGCAGCCCTCAATGACTGACGGAGAATCAGGGAAATCCTGGCCCTGTGGCAAATGAAAGCTTTACCACTGCTTTCACAGGGAACAGAAGTATACGTAGAATCTGTAAAGTTAGATGGACCCTCAACAGGGTGTTGATGATTAATTAACTAAAGTTTGTACAGAACATTCAATATGTAAATTGCTATATAGTGTCGTGTATGTTTGTTTATTATTTGAACCAGAGTTCCTTTGTTGGTTGTAGGTTGAGCTCTCATGGTCCTTCTTGAAAATAGGTGCTTAACATGTGGCCTAAGTGTCCTAAGGCGGTGATACTCAGACTGAGGCTTGGGAGCTGCAGGTGACTCTTCAATGTGTCTCCTGCAGCTCTTTGCAGCACATGACATTAAAACACGGTGTGATGTAATTATTAACCAATCAGGATGTTTTTACTATATATTAACCAATTGTAGAATACATGGTCAGTCATTTTGCTGTGAGAATTATTTTTATATATATATTAGGGCAGTCGATTAATCACAGTTAACTCATGCGATTAACTAAAAAAAATTAATTACGATTAAAAAAATTAATCGCGATTAATCGCACTGTTAAACAATAGAATACCAATTGAAATGAAATAATATTTTGGATGTTTTTCTAAATTTTCATATGTATTGTATTCTGTGTTGTAATTGAAATCAAAGTGTCTATTTTTATTACAATATTTGGACTGTAAAAATGATAAACAAAAGAAACAGTATTTTATAGTTCACCCCATACAAGTACTGTAGTGCAGTCTTTTTGTTGTGAAAGTGCAATTTGCAAATGTAGATTTTTTTTTTGTTACATAACTGCACTCAAAAATAAAACAATGTAAAATTTTAGAGCCTACAACTTCACTCAGTCCTTCTTCTTGGTCAGCCAGTTGCTAAGACAAACACGTTTGTTTGCATTTACAGGAGATTTGCATTTACAGGATCTTCTTATTTACAATGTCACCAGAAAGTGGGAACAGGCATTTGTGTGGCAGTTTTGTTAGCGAGGTTCCATATTTATTAGCAGAGAACAAGGAGAAGCCTTTAGATCAGTGATACTAAGACCACCGTGGTTCAAGAGCTAAATTAGCTCATGGTTATAATTAAATTATAGTACGAAACCATTAATTATAATATGGAACCATGAATTCACACTAGTGTGGTTATTTTGGGTAATGTTGATCGCTAATTTGGCTCTTGAACCACTGTGGTCTTAGTATCACTGGTCTAAAGGCTTCTCTTTTTGCTGTGCTAATAAATATGGAACTTTGTTACTTTGTAAAATATTCTGAGCTACACAGTACATCCCTTCACAAAGTGCAGTAAAACCAAATATGGTTTTGTTTGTTGTGTGTACGAAAAGATCCATGCAATTGTTCTTGGGAGCTGCCGAAAGAACTCATAACCACATCAGACTTTTGAAATAAAAAGGTTCCAGTTTTAAACCTTCCAAAGCTGTCTAAGCAGGTGTATGATTCAGTACCTAATAAAGCTGCCTTTAAAGAGTTGAGTTTAAAATAGTTTTGGGGATAATTCCCTCCCCCCCGCCACCCACTGAGATATGGAAACATTCACAGGTCTATGCTAATGGCAGTGCTAATTGAACAACTGGAATTGATAATGAATGCAATGGAGTTGTCAGCCATTCTGTTACTTAAATGGTTTTATTTTTTGTTTGTTTTAAAAAATGTAGTCCTTGTATGATAATAGACCTGGGTAGTGCACTGCGAAAATATAACTGAGCTTTTTTATTATCATGTTGTAGTTAATTTCATGGGGAGCATCAGGTTTATATGGAACAGGTTGTATCACACTAAACAGTCTTCACTGCACCTTACAGACTGTTTATTCTCTCTTGGACTTACTGTCTTTGCCTCGTCCTGTCTATTTCTGTTTAAGTCTCAGTCCTTTGCATATTTAGCCTCTGTTCTGTTGAATTTTTCACCCAGTATGGTTTGTGCAGAAAGCTGGGTTTTTAAACAGTCGAAGAGTTTTCTTTTGACACTTTACAGGATTTGTGGGTGACAGTGGTGTTTGATTACTGAAATGCAGATAATACAGGTTTGATACAGGTAATTAGCCCATGTCTGTTTGTGGTATTAGCTCAAAACATCTCCCACCAGAATTCTCATACAGGCTTTCATCTCACCTCACCTTGGCTACTCCTCTTTTGAGGGCCTCATGAAGTCCCAACTTTCCAGTATGTGAGTAATGCTGCTGCCCATCTTCCTGCATTTACAAAGACAGGCCCGCACACCATACTAAAACATCCCATTCACTGGAGCATCTGTTTTGCCATTGCCTTCCTTGTTGTTAAAACCTTCCATGGACTTGCTTCGGCAGCCTTCACTGTCAGTGTGTCCTCTCCAGTCTGCTTCCTTTGTTTTGTTTTCACTAGCCAACGCTTTGCACTTTGTAGTTTTCCATCTGTGGGTGCCAGGGCTCCCTCTGTAAACTGGCATCTAGAAAGTGCTCTCCACTGACCTTTGCTAATTGCAAATGTCAACATAAAACTTGCTTTCTCTTTGCTTGTAGCCTCAGCTTCTCTTTCTCTCTCATTAATTCTGGAATTAAAATTTAACTCTCCAAAACATTTTCAGATGTCTAGTATGAGAAATTCTGCACAAAATAAAGTTAGCAACATATAAGTACTGGCTGCAATAATAAATAACCTTAATGTTTTGGTGCCATCCATCATGTTGAAAGGCAATAATAAGTTGGGAACAAATCTTGTTCCTAATGCCAGCTCCAAGTAGTGTGGTGCTGGAGATCTTCACAAGGGTGTGAAGAGGAGAATTCCACCACTTGTTCTTCCATTTTACCACCATTAACGATTTCCTTAAAAACACAGGGCCAGATCATCAGGTAATGTAAATCAGTGTAGCTGTTGGGAAAATAACATAGCGGGGCACAGACTATCCAATAAGTTCTTGGACTGCATTGCAGACAACTTTTTATTTCAGAAGGTTGAGAAAACTACTAGGGGGGAAGCTGTTCTAGATTTGATTTTAACAAATAGGGAGGAACTCGTTGAGAACTTGAAAGTAGAAGGCAGCTTGGGTGAAAGTGATTATGAAATCATAGAGTTCACAATTCTAAGGAAGGGTAGAAGGGAGTACAGCAAAATAGAGACAATGGATTTCAGGAAAGCGGATTTTGGTAAGTTCAGAGAGCTGATAGGTAAGGTCCCATGGGAATCAAGACTGAGGGGGAAAACAACTGAGGAGAGCTGGCAATATTTCAAAGGGACACTATTAAGGGCCCAAAAGCAAACTATTCCGCTGGGTAGGAAAGATAGAAAATGTGGCAAAAGACCACCTTGGCTTAACCACGAGATCTTGCAAGATCCAAAAAATAAAAAGGAGTCATATAAAAAATGGAAACTAGGACAAATTACAAAGGATGAATATAGGCAAACAACACGGGAATGCAGGGGCAAGATTAGAAAGGCAAAGGCACAAAATGAGCTCAAACTAGCTACAGGAATAAAGGGAAACAAGAAAACTTTTAATCAATACATTAGAAGTAAGAGGAAGACCAAGGACAGGGTAGGCCCACTACTCGGTGAGGAGGGAGAAACACTAACAGGAAACTTGGAAATGGCAGAGATGCTTAATGACTTCTTTGTTTCGGTCTTCACTGAGAAGTCTGAAGGAATGCCTAACATAGTGAATGCAAATGGGAAGGGGGAAGGTTTAGAAGATAAAATAAAAAAAGAACAAGTTAAAAATCACTTAGATAAGTTAGATGCCTGCAAGTCACCAGGACCTGATGAAATGCATCCTAGAATACTCAAGGAGCTAATAGAGGAGGTATCTGAGCCTCTAGCTATTATCTTTGGTAAATCATGGGAGACAGGAGAGATTCCATAAGACTGGAAAAGGGCAAATATAGTGCCCATCTATAAAAAGGGAAATAAAAACTACAGACCAGTTAGTTTAACTTCTGTGCCAGGGAAAATAATGGAGCAAGTAATTAAGGAAATCATCTGCAAACACTTGGAAGGTGGTAAGGTGATAGGGAATAGCCAGCATGGATTTGTAAAGAACAAATCATGACAAACCAATCTGATAGCTTTCTTTGATAGGATAACGAGTCTTGTGGATAAGAGAGAAGCGGTGGATGTGGTATACCTAGACTTTAGTAAGGCATTTGATACGGTCTTGCATGATATTCTTATCAATAAACTAGGGAAATACAACTTAGATGGGGCTACTATAAGGTGGGTGCGCAACTGGCTGGATAACCGTACTCAGAGAGTAGTTATAAATGGTTCCCAATCCTGCTGGAAAGGTATAACGAGTGGGGTTCCGCAAGGGTCTGTTTTGGGACCGGCTCTGTTCAATATCTTCATCAACGACTTGGATATTGGCATAGAAAGTACGCTTATTAAGTTTGCAGATGACACCAAACTGGGAGGGATTGCGACTGCTTTGGAGGATAGGGTCATAATTCAAAATGATCTGGACAAATTGGAGAAATGGTCAGAGGTAAACAGGATGAAGTTTAATAAGGACAAATGCAAAGTGCTCCACTTAGGTAGGAACAATCCGTTTCACACATACAGAATGGGAGGAGACTGTCTAGGAAGGAGTACGGCAGAAAGGGATCTAGGGGTTATAGTGGACCACAAGCTAAATATGAGTCAACAGTGTGATGCTGTTGCAAAAAAAGCAAACATGATTCTGGGCTGCATTAACAGGTGTGTTGTGAGCAAGACACGAGAAGTCATTCTTCCACTCTACTCTGCGCTGGTTAGGCCTCAACTGGAGTATTGTGTCCAGTTCTGGGCACCGCATTTCAAGAAAGATGTGGAGAAATTGGAGAGGGTCCAGAGAAGAGCAACAAGAATGATTAAGGGTCTAGAGAACATGACCTATGAGGGAAGGCTGAAGGAATTGGGTTTGTTTTGTTTGGAAAAGAGAAGACTGAGAGGGGACATGACAGCAGTCTTCAGGTATCTAAAAGGGTGTCATAAGGAGGAGGGAGAAAACTTGTTCATCTTAGCCTCTAAGTATAGAACAAGAAGCAATGGGCTTAAACTGCAGCAAGGGAGGTTTAGGTTGGACATTAGGAAAAAGTTCCTAACTGTCAGGGTGGTTAAACACTGGAATAAACTGCCCAGGGAGGTTGTGGAATCTCCATCTCTGGAGATATTTAAGAGTAGGTTAGATAAATGTCTATCAGGGATGGTCTAGACAGTATTTGGTCCTGCCATGAGGGCAGGGGGCTGGACTCGATGATCTCTCAAGGTCCCTTCCAGCCCTAGAATCTGCGAATCTATAAATCCTGTGCAGAAGAACTTTACTGTCGTATTCTTGTCTAACCAGACCAGTGAGGGTTTGTGTTACTTGCCAGCCTTGTAACCCAAAGTGCTTCCAAGGGCTCTGCTGCTTTGTTTCTCTTGTCTGGATGCTCCCAGACAGCATATAAACCGGTACTGAGTGTCTGTGGGTTAAGCAGCTCCGACTCAACAATTCTGATTCCAGCAGCCTGCTTTTTACCCCCAAGCTACACTTGTGGTTACACCTGGCAAGATGGGCCCAACATACTCCCAGTCCTTAATTTTCCCAAAACCGTGTGCTCTGCAATGTCCAGCTCTCTCCTGAACCATTGGGAGAGCTTTAAGCTTTAAAAATACAATATCCAGCAGCTTACAACATTAACTGGAGTGAACATTGACTTAAAACAAACACAGCACTGGGTTGGTTTAGATTAAAAGTAAAACAAGTTTATTAACAAAAGGAGATGATTCTGAATGAGTTCTAGCATAAAGATTAGAGTTAGAAATGGTTACAAGCAGAGAAAAGTGAAACTTTCTAGAGGCCAAGACTTAACAAAACAAGCAGGCAAGATGGCTGACCAACCTGTCTGGTCAGGATCTCTCACCAAATGCAATGTGCTTGTTTCCTTTGTCATCTTAGATAAAAGATAGCTTGGGGTTCTCTCTTTTTATAGGCCAGTGTACCTTTGAAATAGATTCTTCTGAAGGCTACCCCCCAAAGTAAAGTTCATTCCAGCAGTGAAAAAGGCCACATGGAGTCTCCTGGTGAAGTAAGTTCTACATTGTTTTTTCCTCCCCCCTGGTGTTTGCTAAAATGCTAATTGACCTGTTTCCTGCAGTCTCCTCCCCCTGCTGTTTTGATGGTTCTATTTACCTTCTATTTAATTTGCAATCCCATTGTCTTTTAGTGTACCTTGGAGATGCCTTATTGGTGGCTGAACCACATTCCTTTGTCTAGCGTGGAGTAACTTTAGTCCTACCTGGCAGATACATAATTCCCATATGTTTGTAATTTTGAATTTGTCCTCCATACATACACCACACAATAATATTAATGATCATTATGTTATTACCTATCTCTTGATAACTTACATAACACCTTTTAGATACAGGTTACTTTATTTACAGGTTAATATCAGGTGATAAGTAACAGTCAACATGGATTTGTCAAGAACAAATCGAGTCAAAACAACTGAATAGATTTATTTGACAGGGTAACAAGCCTTGTTGATAGGGATAAGCATTAGATGCGGTATATCTTGACTTTAGTAAGGCTTTTGATACTGTCTCGCATGACTTTCTCATAAACAAACTAGGGAAATACAACCTAGATGGAGCTACTATAAGGTGAGTGCATAACTGGTTGGAAAACCGTTCCCAGAGAGTAGTTACTGGTGGTTCACAGTGAAGCTGGAAGGGCATATTGAGTGGAGTCACGCAGGTATCAGTTCTGGGTCTGGTTTTGTTCAATATCTTCATCAATGATTTAAATAATAGCATAGTACACTTACAAAGTTTGCAGTACCAAGCTGGGAGGGGTTGCAAGTGCTTTGGAGGATAGGATTAAAATTAAAAAGGATCTGGAAAAACTGGAGAAATGGTCTGAAGTAAATAGGATGAAATTCAATAAGGACAAAGGCAAAGTACTCCGCTTAGAAACGGACAAACAATTGCACTCAGACAAAATGGGAAATGACTGCCTAGGAAGGAGTACTGCAAAAAGGATCTGAGGTTATGGCGGATCACAAGCTAAATATGAATCAAAAGTGTAACGCTGTTGCCAAAAAAGTGAACATCATTCTGGGCTGTATTAGAAGGAGTGTTGTAAGCAAGATATGAGAAGTAATTCCTCTTCTCTACTGTGACAAATTTCCTCCTCTACCTTGGTGGGTCCTGCGCTTATTGGCGGATTTTTGCTCACCTCAGAGATCTTCCCCTCTGGTGGAACCCACAGTCCAGGTCAACTCCTACTGTGTCTGATCAGGAGTTGGGAGGTTTGCGGGGAACCCGGGCCCGCCCTCTATGCTGGGTTCCAGCCCAGGGCCCTATGGACTGCAGTTGTTTAGAGTGCCTCCTGGAACAGCTGCACGACAGCTACAACTCCCTGGGCTACTTCCCCATGGGCTCCTCCCAACACCTTCTTTATCCTCACCACAGGATCTTCCAGCAGTACGCCTTCTCACTCTCAGCTCATAGTGCCTCTTGCTCCCAGCTCCCTGCATGCACACCACAAACTGAAGTGAGGTCCTTTTTAAACTCAGGTGCCCTGATTAGCCAGCCTGTCCTAAATGATTCTGGCATTCTTCTTAATTGGCTCCAGGTGTCTTAATTAGCTTGCCTGTCTTAATTGGTTCTAGCAGGTTCCTGATTGCTCTAGTGAAGCCCCTGCTCTGGTCACTCAGGGAACAGAAAACTATTCATCCAGTGACCAGTATATTTGCCTTCTACCAGACTTCTGTATCCTGCTCGTCTGGGTCTGTCACACTGCTCTGTGCTGATAAGGCTTCAACTGGAGTATTGTGTCCAGTTCTGGGCATCGCATTTTAGGAAGGTTGTGAACAAATTGGAGAATTTGTCACCTCCATCACATATACCCGTGTACTCAAGCTGGGGATCTGACTCATAAAACCTAACTGCTTGGAAGGGCAGGTACGGAGAGAGAACCACCAGAATCAGGCAGTGAAGGAACAGGGGAAGAGGAGCTCCCTGGAACACAGCATGCTTAACACCCACCCACCTACCCACCACTGATCATCTGTTTTCAAGTCTCAATGGAAATGACAATTAAAGGAGTTATATGGTAATTATGCAGTAGAACCTCAGAGTTACGAACATCTCTGGAATGGAGGTTGTTCGTAACTCTGAAATGTTCATAGCTCTGAACAAAAAAATGTTATAGTTCTTTCAAAAGTTTACCATGGAACATTGACTTAATACAGCTTTGAAAATTTACTATGCAGATGAAAAATGCTGCTTTTAACCCTCTTAATTTAAATGAAACAAGCACAGAAACAGTTTCCTTTATCTTGTCAAATCTTTTTTTAACTTTCCCTTTTTTTAGTAGTTTACGTTTAACACAGTATTGTACTGTATTTGTTTTGTTTTTTTGGACTCTGCTGCTGCCTGATTGCGAACTTTCAGTTCCAAATGAGGTGTGTGGTTGACCGGTCATTTCATAGCTCTGGTGTTCATAACTCTCAGGTTCTACTGTACTTTGAACTTCTCTGGTGTCTTCATCTAGGGATCTCAGAGCTAGTGGACAATGCTGAAGCCTGCTTATCAAGATTCATAGATTATGAGGCCAGAAGGAACCAATGTGATCATTTGGCCTATAATTTGTTATGCATGGGGTCAGAACTTCCTTGAATTAATTCCTGTTTGAACTGGAACATGTTTTTTTAAAAAAAATGTCCAATCTTGATTTAAAAATTTTCAGCAATGGAGAATCCATCACAGCAGTTGGTAAAGTGTTTACAATGGTTAATTACCCTCACTGTTAAAAATGTACACCTTTTTTCTAGGTAAACCTGTCCAAATTCATCTTCCGGCCATTGGATCTTGTTATACCTTTGTCTGGTAGATTGAAAAGCCTTCTATTATAAAATTTCTGTTCCCCATGTAGGTACTTATAGGCTATGATCAAGTCATCCCTTAACATTCTCTTTCATTGAGCTTCTGGAGTCTCACCGTAAGTCCTGTTTTCCAATCCTTTAATCATTCTTGTGGCTCTTCTCTGAACTATCTCCGATTTATCAATGTCTTTCTTGAACTATGGACACCAAAACTGGACATAGTATTCCAATAGTGGTCACACCAATGCCAAATGCAATGGTAGTATAACCTCTCTGCTCCTGTTCAATATTCCCATGTTTATATATCCGAGGATCGCATTAGCCCCTTTGGCCAAAGCATTGCACTAGGAACTCATTTTCAGCTGCTATCCACCATGACCTCCAAGTCTTTCTCAGAGTATTATTACCCCTGTTTTCACACATGAGGAAAGTGCAGCCCAGTGAAGTGAGTTCCACATTCTTAAGAAAAATCTGTGGCAGATCCAGGAATAAAATCCAGGTCTCATGAGTTCCAGTCCTGTGCGTTAATCCATGAGACTGTCCTTCCTCTGCATGATATAGGAAGTGCAAACAATGTGTTCAGCACATGTTGGACATACAGATGAGTATGGTTCTTGTCCCAAGGACATCACAGTTTGGTTCAAACACACAGTATATGGAGAGCTGTTAAAAGATCAATGGTAATGGTATATGGCGTTGTGACCATATGCATTTTGCGAGGGTTAAATAAATCCCCAAAATATAAACATTCTTATGTTTATAAAAGATTCTTTAGTTTGTATAAATTCTCTTTTCCAAAGCTGCAAAATATCTGTACTGTAGATCAGTTAGCGCATGGACTGCCCTGTTATTTCCCTCCCTTCTTGTGCTGATTTGTTTTTGACATTGATGTGAGTGTAATACACGGATCGTAGAATTTGACTGTTGTCGAGCAGGAAGTCAAAAGTCCTTTTAATAGATGGATGGGATGTTGCAAACTTTATAGTCACTCATAAATCTTGCTATATGTGCATGTGATTAATGTCTAGCGAGATTTTTTGATTGATGGTTTAGCAACTGTTAATCAAATGTTATAGGAACAAATCCTGAAATCCTTACTTCATCCGGTGGTGAAACTCCTATTCACTTTTGTAGGCAGAACAATGTGGTTTTATTGATTTTAAAGTTTAAACTGACTGTGGCTTTTATAAGTACATGCCCAAGCTAATAATTTTTGACACTGAAATATGGAGTTTGTTAAGGCCTTGCATTGTGAGGATTGCAGGGGGGCAGAACTGTTGGAGATGTTGGGGTTGAAGAGATGCAGAAGATGTTGAGATGGATGAAGACAAGCTGAGAAGTATGTAGGGTACAATTGGCCTATGGAACTAATACAGCAGGATGTTATTGAGGCAAATAACTGAGTAAGATTTTTTTAAGGCGTTTTCGTACATGTAAATAAGATCTGCTTTGTTAAAAATTACAAGGGCTTCAGCTGAACCCCTGCTGGGGACAGGAAGTAATTTCCCCCATTGTGCTGTGTTTTATAGTTGGTCAGTTGCATTTAAAGATTGTTCTTTTTCTCTCAAGAACTTGGTCTCACTGCTGGAGTCAGGACACTGGACCACATGGAGCAGTGCTCTGATCCAGTGTGGTTTCTCCTATGTGTATATTGATATAGTGTATCTGTTTTTCAATATCTGTACATAGCGAGAGACAGCCCTTTTCTTCCATTGAATTAACCAAAAGCCTAAGGAGCAGTCATATATAAAAAGCTCGTCTTACCTATCTCTAGGTTCTGGTGACATCACAACCACCCATGTTATTTCCCTTTATGGTATGTGGTTGTCTTCAAACCCCTTTTATGAATGTATAACCATATTGCCATACATTTTGGCGTTTGTCTGATGATGATCTTGTAGCAAGACCAGTTCTTTGTGGTTCTAGTTTAACTCTTTGCTGATATCTTGTAATCCTTGAGTAAAATACTGCATTATTCACTTCAGATGTCCTACTCATGTTAGCTCTAGATTTAGGATAGTTTCAAAATCATTGGGCCCATTATGAGTATGTTCTGTCCATGAAATGAGGAAAATTGCCAAGCTTTTTTTTTTCCTGGAAAAGATTTGAAATGACCTTTTGTTATTTTTAAATTTATGGATTCAAGTGAACAAAGCAAACACCTAACCACAGAATACAGAGCAGCACTGGTACATTACTGGGGGAAAAAAAACCCACAATAACCTTAGTGTAGTGATTAGTTTTTATATGGCAAGAAACATGCTTGTATTTTAAAACCTTCTCTCGGATGAAGTTTTAATTGAGATATTTTAGGAATTGAAATCAAGTTACCTTTATTTAATTGTGTTGTATCTTTTTAGAGCAATTCTCAATTGTTTCTAATTAGTGGCATGATATCGTTTGCCTAGATATTATTTCTTAGTAATTTGTTGAGACACAACACAGTCCTGATGTATTCCTCTCATTACACTCAACACTTTGATTGGTTTCGGCTGGCTCATAATAGAATGGAATGTGGAATGAGTTATCAATAGCTCCAAGATGCTTAAAGCTTCCTGAGTATATTCAGAGAGTTTAATTTCTTGACAAAAGTAAGTTTATTGTTTTGTTTTTGTTTTCTTAAACTGCATTAGCTTCCTTTTATCTCTCCAGAGCCAGCACAGCTAAAAGTGAATGAGCTGGAGTGTGATCCCGTTGCTGCATAATGAACAGAATTATTCACTAAATAGTTGTTCCTGGGCCAATCAGTCGTTCTTTGCTGCTCCACTGAAGGTGTTGGGGTTGCACAGATTTCACCGAGGGTGTTATTTGCCCTGTAGAACTTCTGTCATTGATGATGGGCTAGAAGAAAACTCAGCTCAACTGAGAGATTCTACATTGAGCGTGCAGGGCTGGTAGCAAGGGAGGGAAAATCCATATTCTTCTTTGAATAAAAAGTACATTTGGTCTGGTAATCACTGAGAGACAACCATGCCATATTTCTTCAAAAATAGGACCTTCATTTTAGCTTTATGCAACGATCCATGTCTCCCAATGTTACCCGGGGTTCTTTCAACCCAAAGCTCTTGGTAACTTTTACTCTGTGCGAGGTGGTGTCAGGAAATCAATCAGGGGAGACACGGCCGTCCGACCGATAGATGGCTGGCACAAACAGGACAGCACAAGAGTGCTTTCACTTAAAGCTAAGCTTTACTTAGTCTCAAGCACTTACACACATCCGCAACAGTTTAGTAAAACACCCCCAACCCTCGATAATTACCGAAGCTGATTGTGGCTCTCGAGTAGCACAGCAGCAACCCATCTGCCGCTGGGGACTGCAAGATGTATCCAGAGGGAGAGTCCAGAAAAAGTCCAACTACCTCAAACTTTCCCTCCTTATTTATACATTAGTAATAGAATGACATGTCCCTTAAAGAAAACTTGTTACAAGCAGTTTCAGTGGTCCAGCAAGAGGTTCCTTCTGATTATTGATTAACCAGGTGTGGGTTTTTCCAGAGTTTGTAGCCTTGAGGCCCCCAATAGACATTCCTGGGGCACATCAGCACAATTCTTATCAGGAAGGACACGGGGTCAAGCTGCCCTCTCTGTAGCACCAAAACCCTCTCCCTTCCTGCCTTGGTCAAGCTGAGGCTGTGACTTGGCCAATTTACAGCTTGCTGACTTGGCTGCTTTTAGCAATAAGCCATAGTGGTTTCAGGCACTTTACTGGTTTGCTGACATCCTCCCTGAACACCAAGTCCCAGAGAAATGTATCAACCACTGGACCGTCGTTCCTCTTTCTCTAATTCAAGTACTTTACAGGATCTGCTGGGAAAGCCGGAGGCTTCACAGTAAATAAGTGGCATAGTCAGGTTGAAAATTCAGAGGTTCTTTGCTACTAGACAGGCTTGTGTGCACACTCTCCTCTTGTATTTGTGTCCATCACTGTAGTATCTAAGTATGTACACTTGTGCTCAGTCCACTAGACCATAAGGCCTCCCCTGTAATCAGCTTGAATTCAGGTGGTGATTCAACTGTATGAATTAACAGCATTTTTTAATCTCTCCTGTTAAATATAGCCATTTAAATATTCCAGGTGTGTGGTACATATATTTAAAGGGATCTGATGTAGTTTATGCCCTAAAGTTAAGTTTTTTTTAAAGAAGAGACATGTCTTACAAAAACCAACCCGAAAACAAATGATTTAATCATACACTGTATATCAGCACAGTTGGCATTTTGTGTTTTGGGGGGAAGTAGTGTGGATATCTATGTGGTACAGAAAATTCAAACACAGCGGCACTGGGCTGGTGCAGTAGAAACAAATATTGGAAATAAACAGAAGGGGCATAAAGTGTCTAATTCCTTCATTTTAAATTATCTTAAAGCCTTGTCTACACAGTGAAATTTTGTAAACTCCCCTCCAGACATTGCGGAACAAGTTCAGCTTCAGTTGTGTCAGCAATGTTGGGAGGCCTTGTCTAGACATGCCACTGCTAGTGTTTTAAGCACTGTTACATGGAACCTTGGTAATGATAGGTCTGTAAACATCAGCTGCCAAGCTACAACAAGGTTCTCAATATTGCTAACATCAGTGGAGTTGTACCAGTGTTGACAGCATCTGACAAATTTTGCAAAATTTCTGGGATGTAGACTGTGCTTTTATGGTGGTCTTAAATTGGGCGAGTGACTTAGGAGCTAAGATTCATTGAAAATCAGTGGGACTTAGGCTCGCAAGTCACTTAGGCACTTTTGAAAATTTTACCAATTGTCATTTTTTAGTTTAGCAGTGTCCCGTTAAGACGCTTAGGATTTGTGAATAAACTTGCATCGCTGTTCAATTTCAAATGTTGCATTCCTCTTCTCCCTGCTCCCAGATGCTGCTGACGGAATACTTGGATATGAAGAACACTCGGACGGCTTCAGAACCATCAGCCCAACTTAGCTATGCCAGCTCTGGGAGAGAATTTGCTGCTTTCTTTGCAAAGAAGAAACCTCAAAGGCCTAAAAACCCCCTGTTCAAGTAAGTGTTGTTATGATGCCGAAGTAGTACCTGGCATTGAGGTTGTCTCTGGAGCATCAAGTATTGTGCACTTCTAGCAATTAATAACGTTTTCAGACACTTCAGATGGAAATGAACTTCCAAAGCTGGAGCTTGTCTGTCACCCGAGAGCCGTACACTGATTCTTCTTCACTGTTGATATTACGGTAGTGTCCAAAGGGCTCACTCAGGAATGGGACCACCTTGTGCTAAGTGTTGTACAACATGTAGTAAGACATCATGCCTGCGCTGACGCGCTTACAGTCGAAGTAAAGACAAAAGCCCACAAGTGAGAGCAGAAATCAAAGGGCTGCACAGTGAAAAGGAGAACAGGACAAACAAGATCATTGTGTAAAGCAGTGGTCCCTAACGTGGTGCCTGCAGGCGCCATGGCGCCCGCCGGGGCATTTATGTGCGCTTGCCATCAGAGCCGGCGCCAAGGAAGGAAGAAGAGAGGAGCATCCGCCGGAGAAGCGTCGCCACTGAAATGCCGCTGCACCGTGCTTCTGGTGGAGAAGCTTTTGCCAAAATGCCGCCGCGCAGCGCTTTTGGCGGAGAAGCTTTTGCCAAAATGCCGCCGAGATGCGCTTCAAGCGGAGAACCATCACTGCCGAGAAGTGTCGCTGCCTGCCACACTCTGATGAAGGGATGAATGTGCTCTTGGCCACAGAAAGGTTGGGGACCACTGGTGTAAAGAGTAGGCAGTCAGTCATATCACGTTTTTAAGGAAAAATGTGGAGTGAAATTGGAGTTGAAAGGGTGGAGTAGAATGAAGCAGATGGGAGGGGAGTGTAGGAATAAGAGCGAGGGGGAGTGGGAGTTGGACGTGAGAGAGGAAGAAAATATGGGGAAGCAATTTGACTTCCAGAGAGAGGGAGGTTGGTGGGGTCTGGGGTGTAATGCAGATAGGACCAGAAGATTGGCCTTGTCATTAAGACACTGGGTCAAGAGGGGACTTGTGTTTGATTCCCATCTCTGCCACCGGGCCTCGTTTCCCCAGCTGTTATATGGGGATCTTAATACTTCCTTTCTCCCCAGCCCTTTGTCTGCCTTGTCTATTTAGTGTGTAAGCCCTGAGGCACCCGGATTGTCTTTCATTATGTATTTGCATGGGGCTTAACATAGAGGGGACCCGATCTCAGCTGGGGCCTTTGGGCGCTGGTGTAGTACAGATACATCATAATAATGAGGAGGAACTTCAGGCCGAGAGGAGGAACAGCAGGGTAGCAGAGAAGGAAAATGTGAAGTCCAAATTTAACAAATCCAGTCAATCTGTTGCTCTGAGGAAACTGGAAGGAAATGAATGTGAGCGTAGGCCTGTCCTGCTGGAGTTGGAGGTGGGGTCCTCCTGGCTAGGTTGGCTCAGCATGTGGAAATGGGAAGAATGCAGGAGCTTGGCATCCCTGGATGGCTTGCACTAACTTTGTCAGTGGGACGGGTTGGGAGAAGATGTGTCCTGCATTAGTACTCTCCTGCACTGCTGAAGCAGCTGTGTGGTGGTGGTGGGGGAGGTATTGGGTGCTGGGCCTCTTTCCGGCTCTCTTAAAGCTTCTGCTTTCGTTAATCATTAAGAACCAGCCAGTGGCCTCCTTATTCTTTTTTTTTTCAAACCACTAATACAAATAATAACTATTATGTTATTTAAACCTTAACTGTAGCAGACCCTCGCAGTCTGCTATACGTTTTTATTGTCTGTGTTCTGGTAGGGCCTAAAGGGCCAATGAGAAATCAGGGCTCCTTGTGCAAGGCACAATACACACACACAGTGAAAAGATGATCCCAGCCCCAGAGAGCCTACAGATCACTAAACATAATCCCCTGGTATCAAAGGCTTTCACTTTTTCCAGAGTTCTCCGAACATCTGGCCCAGCCATGGCTGATCCAATGGGTGGCTTTAGATCCACATTCCCAACATTTCTCTCTCCCCAGATTCTCTGTCTCCTCCTGTATACTCTGCTAGAACTTCCCTTTGGATTTAATTCCATTGCTAAGCTGACTTGCAGATGTGCTTCGGAGCACCACAGGCTGCTCTCCTTTCTCGATTGCTTAGCGCGCAAATTCTGCAGCGTTCTCAGCCCCTCTCAGTCTGAAGACTGAGGAGGATGAATTCATCTGCTCTGTTTCACCCACAGCACTCTAAGCCTGTGTACTCATTTCTATCAGTTGAAAATGAAGTTAAGGATAATTGGTTAACGTGATGGTGCCTAACTTCATAAGAATAGCCATCTTTTACCACTCAGTCTCTTGTCACTAAGTCACTGCTAGTACCTTAGTGACAGTGATGCTTATCAGGATCTCTCATTCTGTTATCTGTCTCCTGTCAGCTGTCACTACATCTATAAAAATCTCTGTTGAAATGGAATTTCTCTATCTGCCGAGGGATGCACATGTTTGATAGTCATATTCTTGTCGTCTATTCCATCTTCAGTTTTTTTCTCTCCAGACAGAGGCTCTCTTCCTTGTATTTCCATCATCTGCTTCCAATTTAGAGAAGCCATCCACTTGTCATAAAAATCTCCGCATTTAGAGTCCCCTCTTTGGAAATCACTTGAACAGGAGATGGAGCCTTGCTCTCATAGACGGATAGAGCTGTATGGTGTGTGAGCAGTTGGTATAGCTCCTTGGAAGCTAATTTTGTAGATACTGGGTAGAGGGAATGTGATCTGGCAGCACCAGTGGAAATAAGAACTTCTGGGTTCTGTTCTTGAGATTCTGAGACTGACTTGGTGTCATTTGGACAAGTAATTTAATTGTTCTGTGCCTCAATTTCCCCATCTCTGAAGTGAGTGTAATACTCATATAAGAGGGCTGTTGCGTAGCTTACCTGATGAATGCTTGTAAAGAACTTTGAGATCTTCAGATGAAAGGCCCTACATAAATTCAAATGATAATTTATACTATAATAGGCCCTGGTCAGTCATGGCTCCATACACAGTGTCCATACTGTGAAGAGCTGGCAATCTGAACTAGTAAAAATGATATCCATGGTGTGTAGGAAAGGGATGGGTGTATAAGCAAGGTGGTGATGGGTCCACAACATGTTAAGCTCATGTTTTGGGGTTTTTAACACATATGACTATATATTTGTTTTATTTATATTATAAAAGCATAGTTTTAGAGACCATTTTTGTTGGAATCACTTGAGGTTGAAGTGGGGGAAAGGAAAGGATTGCATGAGTAAGAGAAGGAAGTGGAAACTGGAGGCAGGGAGCGGAAAGGGGAAAGGATAGAGAGGAGGGATGGTGAGAAGTCAAGTAAGGCAGGGGGAGTGTAAAGTTGGATAGTGGTAGGAGAGGGATGTGCTGTAGGGGGCCCAACAACAAATGACAATACAGCAACTGAGAGGAAAAATCCAGTGTCCAGGTCTCAGAGCTGAGTGAATGATAATGTTAGGAGGCTGATAAGGCTTGCTGCTGTCATGCCCCATCAGAGAAGTCTTCCAGGTCTGGAGCCTGGGTGGGTTTCGCTGAGTCTGGTGGGAGGCTGGAAGACACTTTCACTTTCTGTCCCCCAAGCTCTATCTAGTGCTGGCTGCTTTGAGGAAAGACTTTCAAAGGTTTGGAGATTTCCATTGTTAGCCACCTGTTTGCTGGGCCTTCTCTGCCTGGAAATCTCTTAGCTGTCGGAGCTAATGGAATTAAGTAACCAATAATTTCTCATTTAATCTAACACAGTATCTCAATCTTTGAGGCTACAGAAAAGGCACCATGAGTTGTGTGATTGACTGCATGCTTTTTATTGCAGGTTTGAGTCGTCCTCCCATGCCATTAGCATGAGTGCCTACTTGCGTGAGCAGAGAAGGGAGCTCTACAGCAGGAGTGGAGAACTTCAAGGTGGGAAGCTTGATAGCTCATTCGTTTGGTTGATTGCTTTGCCAAGTATTTGCAGACTCTGCCTGGATGGCTCAGAACTATTAGCTCCTTCTAGCAAACCATATTCAGGGCCATAGTCTAAGACAGGGATCTCAAACTCAAATCACCACAAGGGCCACATGAGATCTAGTAAATTGGCCCGAGGGCCGCATCACTGAAACCTTTTCATACATTGATACAAAAGTATAGTCAAAAATGAAGAGTAATATAGTAGTCTATTAAAAGTCAATGTATTAACTTTTAAAAAACTGTCATGCAAAGAGGGGTTTTAATAAAATATAAACACTGAGTAATGTTTGGAGCTTGGCTGCCAGTGGAGTCGGTGCCTATGGCGGGCCGCAGGAAATAACTCCGCAGGCCACATGTGGCCCACGGGCCGCGTGTTTGAGACCCCTGGTCTAAGGCCACGTCTACACTAGCGCTTATGTCGGCAAAACTTGTTGCTCAGGAGTGTGAAAAGGACCCCCCCCCCCAAGTGACATAAGTTTTGCCAGCATAAGCCCTCGTGCACAGCGCTATGTTGACGCTGTCCTGCCGACAGTGCTACTGCTGCTCGTTGAGGTGGTTTTATTATGTCGACTAGAGAGCTCTTTCCCATCGGTATAACGCAGCTACATGAGCACTCTTACAGCAGCACAGCTGTATCGATACAGCTGTGCTGCTGTAAGCTTGTAAGTGTAGACATGGCCTAAGACTCTAAACTTAGCCAGCTCATATCCTCTATTAATTTACGCTAGGTAGGAAGGCAAACACTTCTATATTTTCTTTTTTTTTCCTTTCTAACCCCACATACTATAGTTCTGAGTTTAAAAGGACACTCATAAAACAATGACTTAAAGAGAAAAAAATCTCACTCTAAATGATGCTTTTGGAAGATTGAAACTGGCCACATGCACGTATGCCCTGGATAGGTCATCTCCAGGGACTGACCTCTGCATCTGAAAGCATGAGCCTCTACTGCTTGAGCTAAAGGATCGGTTTTTTGCTGTTGAGGCAGGAACAGGCACACAAGTCTGTTTACCTGATCCAACCACTAGAGGGGGACAAAGAGCCACAATGTGTTAATGTGGGTCACATGCTTTTTTAAAAGGTAGATTTGGAAGGCTGAGCTGTTGCCATTAGTTTATGTTGCTCCAGAGAGATAGGGTGTGTATGCCACCATATATATATATATAGTGCATCTCTCCTCTGAACATTGAACAAGCTGTACATTTCTCTTCCTGACAGCCTTATCCATAAGGGATGACTTTTTTCAGCAGCAGGGGAGAGTGGGACATTTAGGTAAAATCTTCTGAAAAATCTTCATAGCAATATGTATAAAAAAGACCAGATTGGTTCTAAATAATCTAATCCAGTCTCTTACAGCATGCATATTGCCCTAATGCAAGTGCATTATGGGATCTCCATTGAAGTCATTGTTGTCCAGATAGCAGTGATGGGCAGAGGCAGAATTGTACCCTGAAATCCTAGTCACAAGAATATTGGGGGGTGATTTTAACAGACGCTAGATATTTACAGCTGAGGTATCAGGTGATTTGTAGTTCCAGTTCTCTCCCCAGTGACTTACATCCATCCTCCAGCCAGATGTTGACCCTACAACAACTTGAGAGTAAACTCTTATGTAGAGTGTTCTTTTGGATGGTTATGCTATATCTAGCTTAGCTGATGTTACAGAATACTTCCATATCGCAAGGCTTGGATGCTTTGTTGATTGGTTCTCTGGAAAACCCTAAGTTAGGTAGACAGATACCTAAATTGACCCTTGAACTTCGCTATGGTCTGACAGTTTATTGAAATAAGATAGAGGTTAAAATGTCTATCTTTGAGGTGTGGTACCTGCTACATGTACTTGTGTGCTGTGAGAAACACAACGTTTGTGGACATGTGGTGAGTGGCTGTTCAAAGAAGTTCAGAAGGATAGGGCAAGTAAAACACTGTCCTATTATAGGAAATTGGGGAAGCTCGAAGGCTGGGGTTTCATTTTGTTGTTACACCCATGCAGTTCTAATATCAAATCTAAAAAAATCCTGTTTTTTTAAATTTTGTAGTAGTAATAATTCTAACAAGCTCTACCGTGCTGCATCTAAACTACAGGATGCACAACCCTCACCTTTCTCGTCATAAATGATCGGATTTTTCCATACCAAACGGCTGTAGGGTTTCATTACTGACTGCACCAATGCCACCCGTTGCATCCCAGAAATCAGATGGAGCAGCAGGATCGCAATCCAAGAGTGGGAATTCCTGACAGCAGTTACATGCTTAAAGCTGTGAAAGGAGCTGCCACTGCTTCCTTTCAGTTTTGGTATCTTCCTCGGTGCTTTCAGGCCTACTGGGGATTATCCCAGTTGCAACCTTCCAGTATAACCATCGTGTTATCTCAGGACCTGGCTAGTTTCCTATTTAGCCTTTAGAAAAGAAGGGGTTTGAAAACATTAACCCATCCCACATGAATTTCCTCTTTCAGATCTGCTACGGCTGAGACGTTGTGGTGATAGTGGTTTTTCATATATAATTATGCTGTTACTTTGAATTGATGGTTTATTTTTTATAGCTCTGTTTGTTTGTTTGATAATACTATATGAACATTGATGAGACATGTTCCCTGCCCTGAAGAGCTCTCCACCTATGGCCTTCATCCTCCATGGGATTGGAGCCTAAATGAGGCCTGGCCTACACTAGAAAATTAGGTTGATATAACCACGTCACTGTGGCATGTGAGCAACAGAAGAATTCTTCCGTTGACCTAGCTACCGCCTGTTGGGGAGGTGGATTACCTATGTCGATGGGAGGGGTTCTCCTGTCAGCATAAGTAGTTTCTACACTCACTTGCTACAGCAGCGCAGCTGCAGTGGTGCAAATGTGCCGCTGTAGTGTTTTAAGTGTAGACAAGCCTGAGATAAGACAAATCATGGGACAACAGTTCAGGAGAAGGGAGAGTATGAAGATTTCTGAAGAGAAGAAATGGGTTTTAAGGAAGCATTAGAAGTAGAAAAGAAAGAGAGCTTAAGAGAGATGATCGGGGAGACTGTTCCAGGCACAGGGGTGGGAGGTTAGGAGTGGGAAGAAAGGAGGGGGAATCACAAGACTTAACAAGCAAGAAAGAAGTCACAGATGTAGGTGGAGACAAGATTATGCATCTCTTTGTGTATGAGTATGAAAAGATTGACTATGATGCAATAGGAGATGAGTAATCAGTGCAGGGAGTCAATAGGGAGGATAGATTAGGTGAATTTAGTAAGAAATAATCACTATTGAGCCAAAGGGAAAAGTTCCCTGTTAATTTTGTGTGTGTTTAAAAATCTCCCTGCCTCTCTTTCCATTATAAAGTGCTGTTGTTCCCTTTCAGCTAGCCCATTTATCTGCCTGATCCCTGGATCACAGCCAAATCTGCATTTCCGTTTACCCCTTAAAATATAATCGAATTGTTCAGTCAGGTTAGCGGAAGGCTGACTTGCAACACCATGCTCCTCTGAACACCACGAGTTGCTCTTCTCAACAGCTTTATCCATGGGGATGACTTTTTCAGCAGCAGCAGGGAGAGGGTGGAATACTAGGGAAAAAATCTGCTGAAAATATGTTCAAAGTAACACACACAAGAAAAACTTGAAGTTCATTTCATGCCAACTTTTTGAAATAGGATTTTAATTTCAGTTGCCTTAAAATCCACAACGATCAGGCTGACACTTGGTCGTTAACTGGCGCCATTTGGTCTGAAATATTGCCGTGCAGATGGCATGCATTATCACCCACAATTGCAAGAGACCCTGCTGCAAGAAGGTTAGGGATGGAAGCATTAATTCTTGAAGGTCTAATCCCAGTGAAGTCAATGGAAGAAGAATCAGGCCCTAGTTTTCTTTGCTTTTGTTTAAGCTGGACGACACCACATTGTTTGCAAGAGAAGTTACGTCAATTCACAGTCATTTAAAAAAATTGAAAACATAGTATTCCTTCCTCTGAGTTAGTACAGAACCAGTGTCCCAGCTGGTGGTGATTGTATGTAATGTTTCTGGAGGGTTCTGTCTTTTGTATGATACATGGGTCCTGACCACTTACGGGCATTAGAATTCCTAGGTAGCTCCTGCTGCTGCAGCTGCAAATGCAGGGTTGTTAACTGATGTGTCTTGGTCAGATTCTAATGTTACACTTTCCTTCATACATTTCTCCTGCAGTTTCAGTTGGATTGGGTATTCCTCTTCACTGATAGCCTTAGATAGGTAGTATTTTGCTGTGCATTGTCAAAAAGCTGCTGCATTTCACCTCAGAGGTGACTGCATGTCAGTGGTCAATGAAGTGATTTCTATGTATAAGCTATATTTCATTTTGCTTTTAGAGTGCTTTGGAAAAGGAATCCCTTGGGATGCAAAGTGTTGGTGGCGTTGGTGCAACTGTTGCTAGGCCAGCATGTTCTTCAACTGCCATGTGCTTCTGGTTCTCATTGTACTGGGTGAGATTTGGACACGGAGAACGTAACTTTTCCATTCTGAGGAGAAAATTATTGTGAAATACATACATTGTTATACCATTTGTGGTAGTCAGATCACCATTTGGGGGAAGTTCTTACACATCATTTGGTCTTGCTGGATAGACAGGCTATAGTTCAGCTCAGAGCTGTCTGAAGTCTAAGGGTTGGCATAATTTAGGAAGATGGTTAAAACAGTTCAGTTCCATCATATCTGCAAGTTTGAACTGTGTTGGGGGATCTGGATTACCAAGCGGTAACTGCTACAAAAATGGTGGTATTTGCAGTGTAGATGGAACTTAAAAGAGAATATACAACCTTAAAGGTGGGTCATCATCTTTGTATTCCGTTCTTTTGTTTTTTAGTTGAAACCATTCTGAACAGTACCATTGCCTGTCTGTTTTTTATTTGTATTATGGTAATGCCTAACGGCACCAACCTAGAGCTGAGCTTCGTTATGCCAGGCATGATACGTACATATGGAAACCCGAAGAGTTTACAATCTATTGTTTTTCATGTTTCTCTAGCTGTCATCAGCGACACAGCTGGACAGCGTCGAATGTATTGGGCTCTGCATGGCAAAGAACAAATGATAATTGACGTGGTTACATTTTCTGTGTATGTGGCTGGAATGGAAGGGAGGCAGCAGGGGGAATTTTGGAGCTACCTTGCTAACTGGTTCAAAGCACACAAGTACAAAATGCAAGGGAAAAACAGTGGCTGCCAAAAATTAAAACTCAGTGGGTTATATCCTTGTTGTCTTATATGTCTGGAAGGAGTCTAACCTAAGCTGCTGATCTTTCTTACCAATGGCTATTCCTGTGTTTGCTGGATTCAGAACACCTGAGGTAGAAAGGCCATGAAGCATCTTATCAGCAGGCAGATACCATAATGATATTTGTTTTTTCTAATAATTTCTAGCACAGTATCATTTTGTGGAAGGTGCCGTTGGTCGTGGTCTCTTAAATACATCAGGTGTTATATCAGGTCCCTGTCGCTGCAGGGAGTTGTGTAGTTGTTTGGAGTATTCATAGAAGCTGTGGTCTCAGTTCAGTTTATCAGCAGAACTGGTAAGGGAATTTTTATGTGCTGTGAAAATCCTGAAGAGCCTTAAGGGGACTGATCAACATGGAAAATAGCATCCAGTCCCTCTCAGTTATCTGTGCTAGTGCAGGCCCTAGCAGTTCATATCAAGGTCAACTTTGCTAGTGTTGTGCATCTGAGGTTTTGATTTTTAAGAATGAACTGTTAAGAGCGGCTGAACAGTTAATGCAATCTGCAGCTGCTCAGCACCTCTTAGAAGTTAGGACCCTCATTTCTTTCATCTGAGGATCTCAAAGCATTTAAAGGTCAGTATTTTATTCTCATTTTATAGTGGACAAGCTGAAGCACAGAGTGAGTTGTCCAAGGAGTGTACAGACTGAGTAGCAGAATTAGGGTCAGAACTATGGAGTTCTGTCTTTTGAGTCCCTTGTTCAGAACACCAGTGAATGCTGACTAGGTGTAAGTATACATTAGCGCACCGTTGATATACTTGTTGGACTGATATTCTCGCCAGATGGTGTGTCTCTGAAATTTCAGCCTCTATTAATGTGCAGTGTATAATGATCAAAATGTTCTAATTTCACTATTATTCCCTAGAGTGTAAGCTCCTTGGAGAATGTCTGTCCTCCTTCAGTGTCTGGGAAGTGCCTAGAGCAGGGGTTTTCAAACTTCATTGCACCGTGACCCCCTTCTAACAACAAAAATTACTACATGACCCCAGGAAGGGGGACCGTAGTCTGAGCCTGCCCGAGGCCCTGCACCTGAGGCTGGGGGGAGGGGGCAAAGCCCAAGGGCTTGAGCCCCAGGCGGGACCTGTAACCTGAGCCCCGCAACCCAGTGCAGAAGCCCTTGGGCTATGGCCCCGGGTGTCAGCAAGTCTAATGCCAGTCCTGGTGATCCCATTAAAACGGGGTCGCCACCCACTTTTGGGTCCCAACCTACAGTTTGAGAACCGTTGGCCTAGATCTGTCTGATTACGGTAGTTTTATGGTCCCCATCACCACAGTATCTGAACTCCTCACAATCTGTAGTGTATTTATCGTCACTACACCCCAGTGAGGCAGGGCAGTGCTGTCATCCCCATTTTAGAGAAGGGGACTAGAGGCACAGAGAGGCTAAGTGACTTTCCGAAGCTCACATAGGAAGTCTTTTGGGTCACAGGGACTTTGAACCCAGGTCTCCCAAGTCCTAGGCTAATGCCCTAACCAGTGAACGGTTTTGCAAACTGAACTAATATAGTAATAATACTTACAATATAGAGAACTTTTTATGTTCTAATCTGACTAATGCTCTCGACTCTCTTGTGTGAGTTGGTATTATCACTGAGGCTAAAATTCTGTCATGGTTATTTTTAATAAAATTCATGGACAGTTCATGGGCAATAAACAAAAATTCACGGAAGCCGTCACCTGTCTGTGACTTTTTCTGCTGCAGCTCCATGTTTTCTCCTGACACCGTGGTGGCTGGGAGCTGCAGGAGTTCCCCACCGCCTTGTGTGGGAGGCCCATCACTGGAACCCTGAGAAGGGCCCCTTGAGGAGGCTGTCGCCCATCGCTGGAACTCTGCTGGGGCCCCGCTGGCTGCGAGCTCCAGTCCCGTGGCCCCAGGGGCTGAAGCAGAAAATGTCACGGGGGTCTCTGGAAGTCACAGGTTCCGTGACCTCCATGACATAAATGTAATCTTAATTATCACTAAGGCTGCGAGTCTGTCATGAAGGTCACGGAAGTCATGGATTCCGTGACTTTCCGGGACCTCCATGACTGCTGCAGCAGCCAATGTGGCCGACCCCAGGGCTGCCTGAGCAGCTCAGGTGGCCCCAGCCGCACCGGCTGCTGCTTGAGCTGCTCAGGGGGTCCAAGGCCAGCTGCACCGGCCGCTGCTGGAGCGGCCCAGGGCAACTGGCTACGGGGCTGCCTGGGCAGTGGCCAGTACCCCCCCTTCCCGCTCCCCCCGAGACCAGAAGCAGCGGCTCCCTGCACTGCCTCCCCCCCCGAGCAGCAGTGGTGCCATGGGTTGCCCCCCTCTCCACACACACTGCAGCTGTGCCCTGCGGCCCCAGGAACAACTAAGATTTAGTCGGTGGGTACTTATAGTAAAAGTCATGGACAAGTCATGGGCCATGATTTTTTGTTTATTGCCCATGACCTGTTCATGACTTTTAGTAAAAATACCCATAACTAAATCTTAGCCTTAATTATCAGTAACCTTATGAACATAAGGAAACTAAGGTCTTAGTTTGAGTCAGAGGCAGAATTAGAACGGAAGACTTCCATGGATCAGTTCTGGGTCCGGTCTTGTTCAATACCTTCATCAGTGATTTAGATAATGGCATAGAGAGTACACTTATAAAGTTTGTGGACAATACCAAGCCGGGAGGGGTTGCAAGTGCTTTCGAGGATAGGGTTAAAATAAAAAATGATCTGGACAAACCTCAGCATGTTTTCCCAATCCCTTGTAATATTTGCAGATCATAGAATCATAGAAGATTAGGGTTGAAAGAGACCTCAGGAGGTCATCTAGTCTAACCCCCTGCTCAAAGTAGGACCAATCCGTTAAACTATCCCAGCCAGGGCTTTGTCAAGCCGGGCCTTAAAAACCTCTAAGGATGGAGATTCCACCACCTCCCTAGTAACCCATTCCAGTGCTTCACCACCCTCCTAGTGAAATAGTGTTTCCTAATATCCAACCTAGACTGCAACTTGAGACCCTTTCTCCTTATTGTGTCATCTGCCACCCCTGAGAACAGCCTAACTCCATTCTCTTTGGAACCCCCTTTCAGGTAGTTGAAGGCTGCTATCAAATTCCTCCTCTCCCCCCGCCCCTCCCTGCTTCTCTTCTACAGACTAAATAAGCCCAGTTCCCTCAGCCTCTCCTCGTAAGTTATTTGCCCCAGCCCCCTAATCATTTTCGTTGCCCTCCGCTGGACTCTCTCCAATTTGTCCACATACTTTCTGTAGTGGAGGGCCCAAAACTGGATGCAGTACTCCAGATGTGGCCTCACCAGTGCCAAATAGAAGGGAATAATCCCTTCCCTTGATCTGCTGGCAATGCTCCTACTAATGCAGCCCAATATGCCATTAGCCTCTTGGCAATAAGGGGGCACACGGTTGACTCATATCCAGCTTCTCATCTACTGTAATCCCCAGGTATTTTTCTGCAGGACTGCTGCTTAGCCAGTCAGTCCCCAGCCTGTAGCAGTGCATGGGATTCTTCCATCCTAAGTGCAGGACTCTGCATTTGTTCTTGTTGAACCTCATCAGATTTTTTTTTAGCCCAATCCTCCAATTTGTCTAGGTCACTCTGGACCCTATCCCTACCCTCCAGCGTATCTACCTGTCCCCACAATTTAGTGTCATCTGGAAACTTGCTGAGGGTGCAGTCCATCCCATCATCCAGATCATTAATGAAGATGTAGAACAAAACCGGCCCCAGGACAAACCCCTGGGGCACTCCACTTGATACCGGCTGCCAACTAAACATCGAGCCGTTGATCACTACCCATTGAGATACACATGCAAATGATTTTTGGTGGGGCTAATAAAGCCCATTTTAAAATTCAATGTATAGAAGTCAAATGATTCAACATTGAAGTTGCTACAAGACCTGTAACTGGCCAGATTGTGAGGTAGTATGTTCATACTATATTTGTATATTATTTCGTCTCAACCCTTTGCCAAAGATCAAGTGTAGCATCAGTTTTAATAGCTGAATGATCCTTTAGAATAGGGATGTAACCATCCCTTGAAGTGCGGAGGATCTGAAGGTTGTCTTCATGTAGGTCTGCAGTCTGGCTGAGTTACTTATTGCTGAGGCAGGGTCTACATTAAGGCTTAGAATTTTCTGACTTTTGTGCATTTAAGATCTCAGCCATAGCATACTTTATACCCCATAAGTGGATCAGAAGTAGAGCTACAAGAATGTGAGCTCATATAAGGGATGTGGATAAGTTTGACCATCAGGGAGCAGAGCCTGGAAATTGAGATGTCATAAATATGTTTATAAATGAATCTCGAGGGTGCCCAGAGCCTTGGATGGATGCTCTTTGGTGGAGTTTTAAAATGTCAGGGTCAAAAAATCAATACACTTATTATGGTTTGGACTTGGGTGGAATGTTCACTATTAGTCAAGTGTTAAATACAAGTGGAATATGCCAAGCATAAACATGATTCTGGTTTGCACTGAAAAATTGCTATTATTCCAGTTAAACCTCAGCATGTGTGCCATTGGTTAGGCTTGTTCTGCAGTTGGACATTCCTTATCATTTTTGTTTGTAATTAATTAAATCAAAGCAAACTGCGACTAATTACAATTTTTCTTTCCTCATTGAGAGCTGAAGAAACAGTGATGGCAGCAGCAGCAAATGGTATCTCAGACTGAGAAGTGGTAAATTAAAACCTGTACATTAGGCCAGGCCCAGGAAAAATGTAGTTATGTGTAGGTGCCTTGTTCCATTTGAATTAACCAAAGGGCTGGCTGTCTGAGGAGGCCAGCTGTGTTCTCTGATGACAAAAACGAATCTTGACATTTTGGATAATGAAAATTCAGTTTAGCACCTCTTAGAGATGTGTATGATAATATGTTGTCAGTCAGATGCTTGCGGGGGAGGCAGAATTCTTATCTTATTAAAAGAGAGAGTGTGACAAGTGGACAGTGCCCATTAAAATATACCCCCACAAAGGAGAGAGGGTGGGGGGAGCCTGAGATGTAGAAACTCAGTTGTGTTAAGAAGGGGGAAATTATTTGTTGTGGTGAACCCTCTTTCTGGCGGCTGCCTTTGTCTCCCCAGGATGCAGCGGATCACGGTTTTATCTGAGGGTGTAGAGAGGTGGGGGGCAGAGAATCACTTTTTTGTGATTTGACGTATTAATGCAATCATCTAGTTCAGACCTTGTAAGCCCCCTTATTATTTCCTCTGCGTGTGTTTTTTCTCGTTTAGTGGATTAGCTGCACTGTCTCTTCAAAGGCTGTCCAATCAAAAAGGGGTTATTAAAACCAGGGTGCTTTATGACTGAGAATTAATTAGAGCAGCATTTTCATGCAAAACATCCAATTTTTTGATTAGCAATGGAGCAGGGCCGCAATTAACACTCTAGGAAGCTTACATTTCCAGCATTTTGATTCTCAGGAAATGAGATTATCAAACCAGGGTCAGACACTTGACAGCAAAAGGAGGATTATGTGTAAGAAAATAATTTGTTTCTTGATTTTGCTTCTGAGATTGCCATTAAGGAAGCAGTGAATTCAGAGGGAGTTAAGGAAGGGGGGTGGGGGGCGGGGTTGGAAGAAAAGAAATGGACACAGGAGAGGTCCCTGTGCTTCATTAGTGTCCCTCTTGTTATGCAAAGCGCCTTCTTTGTCTATTTTAGTTACATCACATTTTACATTTGAAACACAGCAACAGGTTTTTATTGTACTGTTGTTATTCTACAGCCTTTTCTAATAGACAGATTTCTGGGATTCTTCAGCAGTTGTTAAATATTCAAAATATTTATATCCTTGGGGAGGAGAAAAAGATCCTTTCAGTAGACACACAGCTTTGTCTGTGTTGCTCTAAGTAGATGTGTGCTGGTTTATTTCCTGAACCATTTTCTGATCTGCTGTTGGTATCTGAGGACATAGATTGCAGCTTATTAAAAGGCTGACCTTTGCCAGGCGTATGTGTCTGTGATTAGAAGCAGAGCATCTTCGTCACTGTTGTAAAATACTGAGCGTTTCCATCTCTAGTTTAATTGTTCTCCCTGTTCAGGGAGACACAAGGTGATGAAAGTCAGACTTCGGGCTGTGGAATCTTTGTATTCCTCAGTTTGTGTCTCCATCTTAGGAAAGGCTAAGAAGAAATGGATCTCGTATGAAGGCTGATCAATCGCTGCTTATTATTAAGTGCTCCAAAGCTGTGATTTAATGTCTTACCTCAGGGGGAAAGAATTAGGGGGCACCTGTCCTGCCAGCCTAGTTATATTTTAAAATGGCCATTTAACTCCAGTTTAATCTTTTGATATTTTTAAAAATTTATATTTGGATGAAATTGTTGCTCATGAAAGTAGTTCGCTAACAGTGACAGAATGCGAAAAGGCCCAGTATAAGCTGCCTCCACATATCACCTCTGCCAAGGCATCCCCTAAATAATGTCCCTCAGTCTTGAATTTCAGCTTCTCCTGCTGTTCAAGTCCTTGGCCCACCATATAGCTCTGCAGGTATACCTCATTTCTGAACTGCATTGCCTCTGCTATTCCAAAGTCAAGTCAAAGTATGTCAGCCATTTGATGGGAACAAACTAAAATACCAGGAGTACTGTGCATTGAGAAAAGTCCCATCAGTTCGCCGAATTAAGATTGAAACCCAAAGGTTCTGAAATAGAGGTTCATGAGCCCCCCTGAGCCAGCTGGTCACATGCTGCTTCATTCT
Source organism: Macrochelys suwanniensis (assembly GCA_033296515.1). Classification (NCBI taxonomy): domain Eukaryota; kingdom Metazoa; phylum Chordata; order Testudines; family Chelydridae; genus Macrochelys; species Macrochelys suwanniensis. Next base: position 337,137,345 of record CM065775.1, read on the forward strand.
TTCCCCTGTATGAAGGAGAATGTTGAAGGAATGTTCAAAGGACAAAACTTTCAATGGATTAATGTTTATAAAGAACCACTTCTGAAGCTGTAGGTGACACTAGTACTACTAGGTGGTAGGCCTCTACAGTTGTGAGTTTGTGCTTTTGCAGGGTTGTATAGCTGTCTGAAGCAGTTTTTTCACAGTTGCATTCCTTCTAATTGTTATCAGGCGGGTCTAGTAAAGAACTAGGATGTCGTGTGGTGAAGCTAGAACAGGTGTCGGCAACCTTTCAGAAGTGGTGTGCCGAGTCTTCATTTATTCACTCTAATTTAAGGTTTCGTATGCCAGTCATACATGTTAACGTTTTTAGAAGATCTCTTCCTATAAGTCTATAATATATAACTAAACTATTGTTGTATATAAAGTAAATAAGGTTTTTAAAATATTTAAGAAGCTTCATTTAAAATTAAATTAAAATGCAGAGCCCCCCGGACCAGTGGCCAGGACCTGTGCAGTCTGAGTGCCGCTGAAAATCAGCTTGCGTGCCGCCTTTGGCACGCATGCCATAGGTTGCCTACCCCTGAGCTAGAAAATATGTTGAGAGATGATCTGGTACTCTGTGGTGCAGATTAGTAAGAGAAATAGGAGGGTAGTTGGCAGATAGAAAATACATCTGCTGCTGATAATGCCCTGCTCTGCCTCTATTGTAGGGCTTTTAGTTATTTATGGCCTACTTTTCAGAAGTGCTGAGTAACCTCAGCTTTCATTAAAGTCCATGAGATGTGCAAGTCCTGGACACCTTTGCCATCAGGTCACTTGGGTCTTCATCCTCTTTTGGGTCTAATTGGACACTGAAGAGTCTAAGTGAACATTAGCTGTGCATTTTGGTATCTGTGACTTAGAACAGCTGTAAAAGGCATGGGGTGAAAGGAAATTCATTTCAGTAATATGTCTTCCCCCAAAATCTGTGAAGATTTTTCCTCCAAATATACATGCATCCCTTATGCAGCAACCAGTGCAGAGGCCTGGTTAGCTAGAGTGTATCATGAGGGGGACCTGTCAAATAGTGTTCAGCCATTGGTTTTGCAGCTCTCAGATAGTTGTTTGGCATGTGTCTTTCTCCCCCCTCCCTCCTCGCTGCTGAACCAGAATGGAACATGTAAATGTTGTTTTGCTTTATTGAAGGAAAATTATGACCTTTCCTCAGCGCAGCCTGCAAGCGCGGCAATATTTCTGACAGTCAATAATGGGATTCCTCTTACTGCAATTTGAAAAAGCATCTTGGTCTTTTTAGCTTCATAAAGTTTCCTTTTTCTTCATTAACCTTTTGGACTCACTCTCTCCTCTGAAGAATGTGTGTGTTCTTTTTGTATGGTGTGTGATAGAGAAATGTTTCATGTACCATGGCTTGCAACAGCTGTGTGTTTAAGAACATGATTCATTGACCCAGCCTGGCCCTTCATGCCCTAGGCTGACATGCAGCATTATGCGTCAGTCTCCTCTAATACCGGCTCCATCTGTAAAGGAATATCCATTGCTACATGAATCAGCTTGGACTGCAGTCCAATCTTGAGTTAAGAAAAAGAACTGCTTCTCGTAGCTTGTTAAGTTGATGGTACATACATTTGTCTTCCAACCTTGGTTTATTCAGTACTGCGTTATAGCCGTCCCCCATACTATGGAATCTGGACCCTAGTCCTGAGTCTCAGTTGTCATTAGAGAACCATTCACTGCAAAGCCTTCTCTGTACCATTTGAGGAACGTTACTAGATTTTGCCCTCATTATCATTTGATGCAAATTCTCATTGCACACCTTTGGGTACCTCTGTCTTATCTCGCTGCAAATGTCTCCTTGTTGGCCTTCGTGACAAAAATAGTTTGTACTTCTATAGTACCTTCATCTGGAGATTTCTAAGTGCTTTAATTAAGTCTCACAACACCCCTATGAGGTAGGTTAAAGTGAAGGATACATAAGGGATTACTTCATCCATCACAGAAAGGCATCCATGTCAAGTGGAGTACAGCAGCTGTTAAACAGTGCACAGCAACGCCATGCGTCAGTTCAGGAAGTGAAGTGAAGAATACAGTAGGCAACTGAAATGGCAATGGGAATGTAGGTAGATTGAATGTAATTACCTGAGTTGGAATTTGCCCAGGACATTGGGGCTAATAATCTTCCTCTTGCAAAAAGCACAGTGGGATCTTTCATGATCACATAGGGTCAAGACTTCTGATTTATGTCTCATCTAAAAGACTTCCAGCAAAAGGATTCAACTCGTTCTAAAAGCTGCATCTTGAATTATTGCTTTACTTTAAATGTTCAATTCATTCTCAAGTCACTGTGTTAGCATGAAATACCTGCTTGCATAGTCTTTTAAATCTGGATTGTGAATTAGTTCAGAGCTCTGAGGCATCTTATTTGCTTGAGTTATTATATATTGTGCTGCTGCCCACACTTTGCTTTTCAGTGGTTTTGGATATCTTGTTGAACTCTGTCTTGCATCACAGGTAATGGATGCAGTCAAGAAGTTTCTGTCGCAAATTCTCACTTGTAAGATCAGGAACTTTGTCTTTCTCGCTACCCTAATTATATAACAAAACATTAACAACATTATTGTTTAGTATAGCTTTTATTTGTCTTCTAGATCGTGTTTACCATTTTCTAAGTTGCTTGGTTCTAATTGTTCAGATTGAGCAGGTGTCAGTAAGAAAGTTAAGGTTTATGTTTCCCTTTTTGGTTTTGGAATTGAGCCCCAAAAGCATTGCATAAAACTTGATTTGTTATAATCTACTCAATACAGGAAGACAAACGTATTTTGCTAGCAGTGGACAAATGGCCCCACTTGGATTAAGGTGAATTTGTAGCTAAGGTGATAGTGTTTGATGTTAAAGGAAAATAGATTTATATTGCCACACATTTCTAGGTACTATTCTGAAATTCAAAAACAATCCTTCCTTTTTAAAATAATTTCTTCTCTGGATTACTCTAATTTCCACAAATGGACTGTTTGAACTAACAAAAGCAATGGAGAGTGTGGGCAGGTACTGTATGAGCTTCCTCCTGCCACAGCTTCACCACTTCCCTGCAGTCCTCATTTACATCCCCTACTGGGACTTTCCTTAGAAGGGAGCAGATGTATTGTTAATTGTAGCTTTGGAGCCACAAGGAAGTTCTATGTCTGACGATGACCAGTCTTTCTAGTTTTCTCAGAGAAGAAGCACTCTTTACATGAATGAATGGAGCAGACACCTCTGGGACTGTTAATCTATATAAGAAGTTTCCAGGAATGTCACTCTGAGTGTCATGCTGAAGCCTGGACTGTCTGTTGAGTCTCTGTGAAGCAGTGGAAGCAGTTACGAGCATGGTTGAAAGCTGTTTTTATTCAGAATATCACCAGGTTGAATCATCACGGGTTTTGTGGTTTGTGTAACCATCCAATTTTTAAATTCTCAACCATTTTGACTTACAAATTACATCTGTACAGTGTACAGCTACAGTAAGGCACATATCTATGGCCTGCCAAGAGTCCTTAAACCATTGTGATATCAGAGGCGACTCACCCAATAATCCCCTTACTCTACAGCCAATTTGCATGCAACGGTTTCATAGGTTGTGTGAGAGAGACTGTACATATAGATGGTGGATCACTTGGCCCAGCCACCACATCAGCGTACCCTGCTGCCATATACACAAATCAACACAAATCTCCCAAAACAACCAGCACACAAAATAACCCCAAACGTCACTCTGAAGCCTCAAAAGTCTGTTGAGCTTGCGTGAAGTGACGGAAACAGCTGCAGTTATGGTTGAGAACTCTTTTTTAGAATATCACCTGGACCAGTCATTATTGGGATTCATGGTGTATTACCGTTACGTTTTTAAGTTCTTGGCGATTATTGGCTTTTTTACACACACGCCTTTATAAATTATACCTGTGTGAGATCACAGGCTTTCAGCTACTAGTAGAATACTAAAATCCTTTAATCTCTGGGTTAATGATTCTAATTTAACCCACTAATTACAGGCTAGAAATCATTTCCACCTAATGGTTTTTCTGTAGCCCACATGAAATAAGTTGTTGGTCTTAGCCCAGTTCCTAGCAGTGAGTTACTTTTATCACAAAAAGCAGCAGCACCATTGGCTTTCTTATTGGCAATCTCAGCAAAAAGGTCAAGGATTGAACTGGCCGTGAAGACTGAACTGCCCTCTTGCTCCTTCAGACAGTACTTCTGTGGCCAACGTGGGGCACACCATAACAGAACCCAGATAGAACTGTGAGTGGGGTTCACCAGAAATACTTAGAAAACCAGAAGTGTAGACACAGAGGAAGCTCTCTTTGGTACTGTCCTGTGTTGTACCTGCTCAGTGGATAAAGAGAGGTGTTTAGTGTTAAGCCCTATCATTCTTATACCTTTCACCAATGCTGAATTCACATTAAAAAAAGAAATAAAGAACATGAAACCATTGTCATGATCTCTAAGGTGATTTTTTTTAAAAAAGCACCAGTAGCAGCTATATTAGCATTTTTTTTTCTCTTCTTGCTTTGACTGACTTTTATTTTTACTGAAGAGTTTTATCTGATAATGTCGGAATGAAATGTTACAGTGACAGAGTGGTGGGAAGCTGGACGGAGCCCTGCTTTCAGTTAGGGTTAAAGCCATCTAGGTGAGTGTGAATTAACATTTCCCTTGTCTTGTAAAAGGTCACCCTTTAATTGAGACTCAATGCATTTAGTCCAAAACCTGGGTTCTAGGAGACCTCTGTTCACAAAGAGGGCACAAATTGGCAGCATAATCTCATCAGAGGCTTAAGTTATATAGTAATAAATCATTGAATTCAAAGCTAAGGCGACTGCTGCAGAGCATAAAACAAGATAGATGCTCGAAAGACTTGCATGGCTTGTTGTTTGAATTACTAACTCGGACTTGGAGGATTTGTAGGTGTCCAGGGTTGATCTTGATAAGGAAAAACAGTTGGGGGAACGGAGTTCTTACTTAACTTCAAGATTTTAAACAACATTCCAATTCAACTTTGTTAGTAGTTGTTCATTCCAGCCAGTATGTGAATTTAAGATGTAATGTACTGTATATCTGTATGCATATGATATTTGGGAATTTACGTTACAGCTTTATTTTATGTAACATCTTTCATATACACTTAATCCCCAAAACAATTTACGGAGTTAAGTGTTACACTGAAAAGTTATTTTATTTCCCCCTCTGGTATTAAGAGGTGATGATGAGCAAGAAAAGATTTTTGTATGGTGCTATGAAGATGCAGAGGATAAAATTGTCAAAAGTGCTTAAGGCCCACATTTTTAAAGGTATCTAGGCACTGCTGTGCTCAGCATTGCAATGCTTAACTGATTTAGGAGTCCAGGTCTTATCTTCAAAAAAGATTTAGGCACTTAGGAGCCAAAATCCCTAAATACCTTTAAAAATATGGGCCTAGGTAACTTAGGTGCTTCAGTATAATTGAAAATCAAACTGATTTAGGCTCTTAAGAAAATATTCCAAAAACAGTATTATCGGAATATTCTCTCAAATGAACTCTTAAATGAAAAGAGAGCAGATAAGGTGGATAGATGTAAAAAGTCTGTTCTAGATACAAGAATGTAAGGGGCGAGGGACTCTGCATCAACAGTGATGAGAATGTGCTGAGGGGCAAAAATGAGACCAAGACTAGATGAGTGGAGGCAAAGAAGAGAGCGAGAGAAGGTCCAGGAGAAAGAGACTGGAACAAGCTTTTGTAGGGTTTTTAAAACCCAGAGATGAGTTTTTATTTAGATCTTGGAAAGAATAGAATGGTCCATGGAAGAGGCTGAGACTGTAAGGGTGGGTCATGTATATAGTCACAAAGAATATTTGAGAATACAGATGTTTGCATTCTGCATATGTTGGAGTGCAGAGACCTGGGACTCGCAAGTTTAATTACTTGTTCTCATGGTTGATTTACTCAAAATGTTGCCCTCTCTTCAACCTTCCCATTTCAAATTTTCTTAAACATGTCACTCTGACAATTCATTTCATACCAGCTCAAGAAATCAAGCCCAATATCAGTCTTATGAACCTGGCTGGTGAGCTGAGAGCAAATGAGCTGCAAATCCAAGCTGCTGTGTGTGTTGTGAGCATGGTGTCAGTGTCACACAATCCTTGTAGTCTCGCTGCTTGGCCTCATTCTCTTGACTCATCAGGTGATTGAGATTGCAGCATTTCTTGGTTTGAGTAGAGGATGCACATTGGTTTCAGTCTCCTGCTAATACCCAAGAGCCAACAGGAGGGGAGGGTGAACGAAAAGTGTAGTACATGCATGCATTCCTAGGTCCCAGAGCCCAATATTAGACGTGTCTATTTTTTGGTTCTCAGTCCAGTTAACTAGGATTTTAGGGCTGCTGGAGCTCTTGCTGAGAAAAGCGGACTTATTTGGATGCTTGTCCAGGCTCTCTGTCTTTCCTCAGATTTTCATTTGCATTTTTAATTGAACATAGTTCTGGATAGACTTCTGTGTTTGAGAAAATGCTTTTGATTTTCTAATGGGAATTTCAAAGCTCATGAAAGGATTGGTAAATTTGGAGATCAGAGTCTTCTGTCTACATAGGTGGTAGAACTCAGGGAACAGTAATGCGTTTCCCATGCTGCATCACCAGTTCTTCCTTGAGTGCTTGTATAGGTCCATTAAACTGTAGGTGTTCACACATTTTGTGCACCAGTGCCAGAGAGTTTTCCCCAACAGTACCTGTAGGGTGTCCCTGCCCATCGCTGAGCTCCTTGTGCTTTGAGGTGTGGGTATAAAGGATGGAGTCATCCTGCCCCTCACTCAGTTGCTTCTCACTGTACAGGCTTGGAGTGTTGGTGTTCCTTGTGAATCCTCCCTGCCTTGTCAGTAGATTGGAGCTGAAGAGGTCACCATCACTGGGACAGTCATCTTTGTGTGCCAGGACTTCTGAATAGTCCTGACTCCAAAAGCACAAGAAGAAATTGGTATTCAATTCCTTGAAGTCCAGAGTGCGGGACTAAGGATTGGTCCAGTACTAAAAGTAGAGCACACCCTTTGGCTCACTGCTCCCTGGTACTGGCTCATGCAGACAGAGCTGAGCTGTCAACTCTGGTGCTGACTTACTGTGTCCTTTGGTGCCACCTTCACCCTTGCTGCAAACTGGGGACCCTCAGCTGCAGCTGCCATGACCATCAGCACCGGAGCACTCTAGTCAGGCACCACTGTGACTGTTCTCAGGGGACTCAGGAGCGAGAGTCACCTTGTCAGTCCCTGCCTCCAGCATGAGGGAGCCTTGCATGTGCTTGGCTGCATGTCAGTTCTCTAACACCACCAGCCAGTTAGCCACTCAAGCACCCTCCACTGGGCAATGCCAGCTGTTCCTTTGCCTTGGAGGCTAACGATAGTCCCTGAGTCCCTTTGAAGTGCTTCCCTGTAGTGTCTAGCTCCCTCATCCACTGAACATTCACAGAAACACTACGTCTGCCCAAAGGAGCAGTGCACACATCAGCGTGTATGATTCCGCTCAGGATCAGAGCTTTGCTTAATATCACAGCACATATTTATAGTGGAATGCATTGGTCATGGACCCACCGTACACCGTTTCTACAAGGACAAGGTGCAGCTGCGGCCTCACCCCAAGTTTCTTTCAAAAGCAGTTTCTGATTTCTATCTGAATCAGTCATCTACCTGCCATTTTTTTTACCAGTAAACCCCTATGCATAGTGATGAGCAATGACTCCACGCTCTAGACATTCGTCGAGCATTGGCTTTTTACCTCAATAAGACAAAGCCCTTTAGGGTTTCTTCCCAGCTGTTTGTCTTGCATGCATAATGTATGAGGTCTCAGCCAATTGCTACTCAAAGGCTCTCGAAATGGATCACAAGCTGCATTACACAAATTGAATCTAGTTCCCCATGTTAAGTATCCTCACACCTTGTCAACTGTCTGAAATGGGCCATCTAGATTATTACTACAAAAGTTTTTTTTCTCCTGCTGATAAAAGCTCATCCTAATTAATTAGCCTCTTAGAGTTGGTATGGCAACTTCCACCTTTTCATGTTCTCTATGTGTATATATATCTTCATACTGTATGTTCCATTCTATGCATCTGATGAAGTGAGCTGTAGCCCACAAAAGCTTATGCTCAAATAAATTTGTTAGTCTCTAAGGTGCCACAAGTACTCCTCGTTCTTCAAGCTGCATTTTAGTATGTTATGCTGCCAAATGAGTGACACCACCTCCTAAACTCACGGCATGCTTGCCCAGAGCACATTCGATCTGAGCAGTGATTGTTGTATGTGTCCCAGTTATGGACATCTGCAGAACAAAGACATGGTTGTCCATTCATACTCTTACCAGACATTATGAGCTATTTGTGCAATCAAAGGAAATGCAAATGTAGACAAGGCGGTCCTACAGTCCCTCTTCTGATGAGACTCCGAGTCTCAGCAGTAATTGATTGGGACATGACAGTGTAATGGGCATATATAAATATGTGAAGAAAGAAAAATGGTTACTTACTTTATGTAAATATTGTTCTTTGAGTTATTTTGCATATGTCATTACACGACCCACCCTCCTTCCCCAGTGCATCGGTGTCTATCATCGGTTTCCAGTGCAAAAGAATTGAGGCTGGGGTGGGACAACTCCACCCTCAGTGCCATCTTCATGGAGCACCAGGAGCTCATCGATGAGAGGGGCCCTGACAGGTACCGCTAGGGAAGACACTTTGGCACTGGTGCACAAGTTGCATGCATGCACACCTACAGTGTAATGGACACATGCAGTACACCTTGATGAACAGTTACAACAAGATACATAACCATGTTTTCCTTACTGTTGGCCTTAAGAGGCGGTCTCTAGGGCTGACAGGGATGTTTAGGCCTTGGCTTCACTAGTGAGACTGCTAACATGGTCACCAGATAGTACTGATAGGATTGGTTTGTTTTTGTGTGTGATGTAGACATTTACAAACTGGGAACTGCACTGAGGCCCCCAAAGTCATTTCACTCAGGCCATCAAATGTTAATGACTTGCAGGCACTACCAACGGAGAGAACGCTCAGCGGACAGTCTAGTGCTGGAAAGCTCTAGGTCCCATTACCAATCCCCTGAGCCATCCAGTCACCCTGTGTGCTGTGAAATCTGTCATGGCACCAGATGTTTCTGTGAGTTTTCTCCATCATAAACCCCTTTTATAACTCAGCTTGTGGCAATTTACTCCCAAGTTCGTTGGAAAAACCACACTACATTTGTTTCCTCTAAGTAATGGGTACAGTTTAAGTACTTTTTGAAGATCTCATTAGTGTTTTCAAATTTCAGGCTAATTACTTAACAGTATAATAACAAAGACTTGATGCGCTGTAACTGGATTCTCTTAAATAATATAAAAAATATTGTAAGTGATTACAAGCTTGGATTTCTTCCCGTGTTACTCTCTGGGATTTTTAATTGCAGTGATTGTGTAGTTGTGTTTGACTTAATTGTCATCAGCAGCTACTGGGTAAAGTCCCCTGTGTAAGCGCTGTGTATTCATTGCACCTCAGTGGCATCTAGAGATGTGTGAATAAATTTAACAAATGTCACTTTCTTTGTGTGTTTAATGAATATATAAATGCTTTCAAATGGCCTCTTCCCTAGACTATAACTATATATTTCTCTTTTAATGGCAGATGTGCTGATAATACATGGAAAAGCTGTAATTTAGATAATAATTGGTTTATAGTGTACTTGCCGCCTTTCCTGCAGCTGGATGAGAGATGCCCATTTTAAATAACCCCAGGTTAAGTAAGTAATAAGTAACGCATGACCAGGTGTGTGCTTATGGGATATCTCTATGCCTGGGGTGAGTTACCAGTCATGTGGAATAAGAACTAATGATTTTTTACCCAGTAGTGAGGTGGGAGAATTTTTTTATTATCTTAATTCTTAAAGTGAGTTGTTAATTAAAAATATATTGTTAAAAAAATTATGTATGTAAAGCCAGTAACTACACCAAGATTAAGCAAGCTTTAAAATAACATGGTACAGAACAAATTGTATCACATAGTTTGTATGACTTGTGTAGAAGCAAGGCAGCTATTACAATTTGTATTTTAATTTAATTAGCTATTACAGTCTAATACACTGAAAAATGGACCTTGCTTTGTACACCCAGTGATATTTGATGTTTAATTTATTTGGGTCATATATAGCTAATGCGTTTCTCATTATCTGGCTGTTATCTGGTGGAGTCACAAAATAAATAATAATGCTTTGAATGAACATAGTGTTGTTTTCATCCATAGATCTCAAAGCACTTTACAAAGTTGAGTGAGCGTTATTATGTCCATGTTACATATAGGAAAACTGAGACAGCAAAGTGAGTGCCAGAACCAAGAACAGAACCCAGATCCTATGATTTCCCAGCTTGGTGCTCTCTTGTTGGTCACTTGTTACTCTATCCTATTTTTTTGATCTTACCTAGCACTTACGTAGCACTTGCTATCTTCCAGAAATTAGGTACGTACACTGGGGTTTCAGAAACTTAATCATAGTTTATTAAAATTGAGTTTATAATGGGAAGTGTCTTGAAAGCATAACTGGTAGACATTCCAAGGACTTTGTAATACTAGTGAACTCTGTTTTTCTGAATTTTTCTGAAATTTAGACGTTTAAAAATAAAATTCCAATGTTCCCAATTTCAAATATATGTCCCAGTCCATTCAGAGAATCAGGATTTACATGCAATAAGAAAACTTTCTAATGGTGAGATCTGTTAGTATGCTGGGAAAAATCCCTTTCTTAGACATTTAAAACTAAACTTGTTGCATTAAGCATTATCAAATGTATTATAAGGAACAACCTTATGTTGGCAGAGGAATAGACTAAATCAGGTCTTTTCTATCTCTAACTTTCAGTGATTAAATTAACTTGTAACTAGAGAATTGTGCTATATAAGTTTAAAAAGAAATCAGCAGCGACTTGCTGGATTGTCCACCTCTTATTAGCACTCAGGTATTTCTAAATGTGCCCTTTAACTTAGTATCTAGGTGCTATCATGTTTCTTGACACCTTTGACTTTCTAATTCATTCCTTGGAACAGGAGGGTCTATTAGTGTTAATACATCTATTACGTGTGCACACAGAGAGGGGTGATGCATTGTAAAGATACATTTCCAAACAGACATCTGACAATTCTGGTTGTGTTAACATACATCTGTTAGTACTAATTGATGGCTGCAAAGGTGTGTTGGGTATTCCACATGTCAAAAACCTGCAGGCCTTTCCTGACTTTGTAAGCTCCCGAGGTGAGCTGAAGAAAGTCAAATGTTTAGTTAGAGTTGTGATAAGGGGAGACACTGTGGCGGAATACCCAGTGGCATTGGTCTCACAAACACAGATGCCAGGCTGTAATTATTAGTTTCAGCGGAGCAATCAGTTTAATATTCTACTAAACAAACTAGATAAAGCACTTGCCATTGGCATTATACTAGGTCTTGGATTATATATTGTCTTATTACTATTTTTTTCTCGTAGAGGCTGTTTGGAATATAGAATATTGAGATAAGGATAAATGGAAAGGATGGTTTTTATTGAGATTATTTATAGCATCCTTTTTTCAGCAGCTCTCTTTGGGGCAGGGACCTTGTCTGGCTTTGTGGTTTTGTTAAGTGCTGTATATTCTCTCTTACTAGCAGTCATCAGTCACTCAATTCTCTTTCAGCGCCTGAATTTTTCTAAGTGGAATTATTATAACAAGTACAGTGTCCTGACCAGTTCAGTCAACATATATTCTATCGTCCTATCAGCAGATGGAAATGGGGGTGGGATGCGAGGTGGAAAAAAACTTGGGACATCAGACACACTATAAATAATGCTGTGCCAGCTAAGCATTCTAGTTCTATCTTGTCTCCCACCAGATGGGAAGAATTTTTTGTCTGCTAAGCTATTTTAATGTTTGGTTTGTTTCCCCAGCTACCTTACTGTTAAAGAAGCCACTTGGGAATACATAGAGTTTCCTTAAAAACACTTGGAAGCTGATCTAAGTAATATGCATATGTTATGTATCAAATGTTCTGGCTTGATGAACCATTCCACCATTCTTTGCTCCTCCTACATCCCTCATGACAGATTTTTTTTGTCCTACAGTGGTGATTGACAGGCAGAAGGACCCTTAGAGAAGCTGAAAGTGTCTCTCTAAGGTAGAGGTGGGCAAACTACGGCCTGCCGGCCACATCCGGCCTGCGGGACCGTCCTGCCCGGCCCTTGAGCTCCCAGCCAGGGAGGCTGTCCCCACCTTCCCGTAGTTACGCTGCTGCGTGGGTAGTGCAGCTGGCTCCGGCCAGGCGGCGTGGCTGCTAGTCCTGCTGCTCTGAGCTGCATGGTAAGGGGGTAGGGAGCAGGGTGGGGGCTGGATGCAGTGGAGGTTCTGTGGGGGGCGGTCAGGGGACGGGGAACGGGGGGCGGGTTGGATAGGCGTGGGAGTCCCGAGGGGGCCTGTCAGGGGGCGGGGGTGTGGATAGGAGTCGGGGCAGTCAGGGGACAGGGATCGGGGGGAGTTAGATAGGAGGTGGGGTCCCGGGGGGTGGTTAGGGGTGGGGGGTCCTGGGAGGGGGTGGTCAGGGGACAAGGAGCAGGGGGGGTTGGATGGGTCCGGGGTTATGAGAGGGGCCGTCAGGGGGTGGGAATTGGTAAGGGGCGGGGGCTAGGCTGTTTAGGGAGGCACAGCCTTCCGTACCCGGCCCTCCATACAGTTTCACAACCCCGATGTGGCCCTCGGGCCAAAAAGTTTGCCCACCTCTGCTCTAATGGTTACATTCCAGAATAGTTTCACTTCTGTTTTGCCTGCAGAACACTCGAGGAGCTAGTCATCTCCCTTAATTTGTCAGAGGAAAACAGGTTTGGAAGTCCAGTGTCTGAGAACAATGAAATAAAGCCATGTGGGGGCTCTTAGTAGGTGGGGTGGGTGCTGCCTACCATGTTCTGAACTGAATATGCTAGGATTTTTATCCACTGCTGTAAGCTGGAATGCACCTTTATGTAACACTTACACCTACACAGTTTCAGATGCAACCAGCCGACAATGGAAGAAAGAGGAGAATAAACACTCTGTACCTCCACCTTGCTGAATAGAGGCCACAGGACTGATATGTGCAGAGTTGGTGAATTTAAGGAAGGAGGAAAATATAGGCTTTCCTCCTCAAGCTGCCAAAGGACAGATGCCCTGCTTAGCAAGGACATGATCACCGCTTCTTGTCTCTGAACCTAGCCCTTCCGTGCTGCTGCTTTTCCTCTGTGGAAATCTCAGAGGAGTCCTCCCTCACAAACCTTAATGCTGAGGATATGGATTCAGTGCTAAAATTTTTGTTAAAGACTGGACTTCAGACACTATGCAGAGTGTAGAAAGGATTTACTCATATAGTGTAGGAAGACTGCCCATTTCCTCTCCTAAAAAGCCTTGAAAAAAAGACAGAAACGCCATCTGAGCTGCACCAGACATGCAGAATATCTGGTTTACCGGCACCTTTTGTAGTCCTTTCCACCTGTGCAACGTGAATATAGAACTGAATCACACAGATTTGGTAGCGTTCCATGCTCACATTGCATTGGTGGAAATGACTGCACATGGTTTAATTGGGCCCTCATCCTCATGGCTTACACTGTGTGCCATACTGAGAGATGAATGGGATGTACGGGGCACAGTACTTTCATAGATCTACTGCCACTATGGCAGGCTCTAATTATTTAATTTTATTTCTTGCCAGCATTTAACAAGGTAAAATAATTTATGATTCATATAGCACCAAATGCAAGTATGTGACTTTGCAACAAATAGGAGACATGGTCCCTGCCCTGGAGAACTTACAATCTGGATATGATCTCAGAACCGTTGTATCACTTTGGCAGGGGTGTTTCTGTGCCTAATCCTGCAGATAGAAAAATTGAAGCCGAGGCTTAGAAAGAAATTTGAATGCTGTCCCCTGGGTTTAGGTACTGATTTGTCAAATACTTTTAGCTCAGACTTCATCTTAGTTTGTGTAAAACAACTAGATATGTGTGAATGGCTTAAAAGGAAAATGCTTCAGAAAACAAGGACAAGTTTGGAAGCTCTAGCCGCAAGCTTCATTTTGAGAGGCATTCTCAGTTCATAGGGCCAAAGGAGGCCGTTCTCTAGTGGCCTGACTTCTGAATCCCAAGAAAAGTCTGTAAGGAAAGATATCTCAATTTTAGTGACTCTGATTTGGCTAAAGTGCATTTATGGGTTTTCAATTACTGGCAAAGGTTTCCTTGCTTCATCTTCCGGTGACAGCCTATTTAATATCATAAGGTCCCATTTCCCAAACTGGCTAAAAAAATTTGGCCTCTAGGCATTACTTGTGAGCAAGGATCTCCGCCGAAAAGTTAGGAATTAAATCCAAAAAGGTAGTAACTTCCAAATCATATTGCAGACAGTGTCCTGTGATGTATAGGAGGTCAGACTAGATCAGGGGTCTCAAACATGCGGCCTGCTGGCCACATGCGGCCCGCGGAGTTATTTCCTGGGCCCGCCATAGGCGCTGACTCCACTGGCAGCCAAGCTCCAAACATTACTGAGTGTCTCTATTTTATTAAAACCCCTCTTTGCACTACAGTTTTTAAAAAGTTAATACATTGACTTTTAATAGAATACTATATTACTCTTCATTTTTTTCATTTGTGACTATACTTTTGTATCATTGTATGAAAAGCTTTCAGTGATGCGGCCCTCGGGCCAATTTACTAGTTCTCATGTGGCCCTCGGGGGGATTTGAGTTTGAGATCCCTGGAATAGATGATCTGGTGGTCCCTTCTGGCTTGAAACTTATTGACTCTAAATAATTTTTTCCTCATTGCGGTAAATGAAAGTACACTAATCCTTAGGATTATTTTTTCTGGATTGTTCTGGTATGTCACGTTAGTGTCATGAGGCCAGGGAGTTTGTGACTTTGTGTATTGGACCATCTGTCTGCCAGTCATTCCTCTGATAATAGAAAGCCATTCAGTTTATACTGATGGAGCAAAACTGCATAAACACTATTCATTATTCTGTTGTTCCTATTTGTTATTTCCACCACTTCTCTTTGCTGGGTATGGTATCTCCTGAATTAGTCTAACCAAGTATCAACATTGTCTGATGTGCTATGGAGAATCGTTATAACTAAGTAGTGCCGTGTGATTGAATTAAAGGTGGAGAAAGAAGGTTGAAACCTTTTTCCATTTTAATATGAAGCTGATGCAAATGGCAGAAGATAAGCAAATTGTAATACATTTTGATGAAAATGTGTGGAGTTGGAATGATAGGGTTTGATTGTCTATATTGGAAGTTAATGATGCAGTTGTGGTGAAGCAGTATGGGGGGATGAAGACATTGGATATAATATTGGTGAAATTAAGCTGGCTAATTTCAGTCCTTGATGCAAGACTGCATTATTTTGAGCCATGAGTGCAGATGATTACACGGTTATATAATGGGTTTAACTCTCTAGTTGCTTTCTGATTGTGCCTAAATACACCAACCAAAGGAAGGAAAAACTTTAGTTTTATTGTTTTTTCCTTCATACCCGTGAATATAAAAATTCTTCATCAGAAAGTAGGCATGTCCAGTGAGTTCAGTGTAATGCAGACGGCAAGTCTCATGTCTTATGAAAGTGCTTTGGGATCTCTAATGGTCCCATAAAATAGATATAATTTGTATATTTCATCCGAAATATTGACCTAGAAAGTTTCCATACAGTTTACTCTAAGTTTGATTTTAAGCTGGCCTTCAGTATGGTCTAGGTTCTGCGGGTCCAGTTTTGTACCTGCTTTTTATGTCTGGGCATGTGTGCGCACACACACACGCAAGCGCTACCAGTTAATTGGAGATAAAAATATTGGTGCATTCTGAAACCCCAAGGAAGTCAGTGGAAAGAATCCCATTTTATCTCTTTGGCTTTGGACCCTTAGACTGCTAGGTACCATATTCTGAACAAATCAGGTATGTCTACATCAGCTGAAAGGGTTTGCACCTAAATTTAATTGCTGACATAATTTGAACCTCTGACCTTCCAAACCGTATACGACAATCTTTAGAAGTTTGAGAGCCGGGGCGCACCTGCCAGGGCTCAGCGCTTCAGCCCGTTGGAGAGTGGGGTCTAGGGGCTTCAGCCCCATGGTAGGTGGCTTGGGGCTTCAGTGGGGCATGCTTTTTATGTTGCATCCCCCCATTATCCCTGTCCGCACCTCCCCCTCCTGGAGCCACGGTCGGGAGCTGTGGTCGGGGGCCGGGAGCCATGGCCGTGGGCCAACGCTGTGGCTGGGGGCTGGGAGCTGATGCTGTGGCCGAGGCCGGGTGCGGGTCTGGGCTGGGAGCAGGGCTGGGAGTAGGGCCGCTGCCAGGTCATGGTCGGGGCCAGCAGCCAGGTGCTGGGCCGAGGCAGAGTTCTGGGCAGAGCGGGGCTGGCTGATGCTCCCTCCACATCCCTGTGGGAGCTGGCCAAGGCCCCGCCACACTCCCCTGAATGTTCCTTAGCGTCCCCCCCCCCCCCTTGGGGGTGTGTGTACATCCCACAGTTTGGGGACCACTAATCTAGTATGGAATATGACATTATATTGGTAGAACTATTTGTATTTTTTATGCCAGTGATACCCAGAAAGGAAGCTGGAAGTGCTCCCAGTTACGCTTTCCTAACACCATTATTTTGCAATTATGCCCTCAGTGACACTGGCCCAACCCAGTGGAGGAAAAAAAATCTATCCTCAGATTTGCACAGGTGTAACTGATTGGAAATTAGCAAAGAATTATTTTGATGCCAAGAAGTTCATTCTCTCTTACTTGTATTGCCTCTGAATGGCCAACAGGAGTCAAAAATGGTAAACACTTTTCTGTGTGCCTGCGTGACAGCAATAAGAATCCACACAAGGAGAGGACCTGTTGGGTAAATGGTGTATTTTTACATAGTCACATTTCAGAGTGGGGATCCCACTTTAAAATATTTTTTTCCGTTCGGTTTGCATCAGCCAGTCACATGCAGGGGAACAGCATTGGATTAGAAAGTCGCTTTTTTCTTTGGAGACCTTGGCAAATAGGAAGTCCTATTCTTATCAGCTTGAATCTGTACGTTGTTAACTATTGAGAAAAGCGAATTCATAATTGATATTTCTCATTAGTGTGGTATAGCTGTTTTAACCTTAGGTAACAGAAAATCTAACTACATTGTATTTACAGACATTTATGCTGTACGGGGTGTGTGTGTGTGTGTGTGTGTGTGTTTCAGTGGGATCTGGGTTGAGCTTCCCCCCTTAGGTATGGGTCTGGCGCATCTTGATTTCTGAATGTTCTTGACTGCAGCTTCTCCTGTGGTCCTAGACAGATAATTTAATGGCGTGGTATTCAAATACTATATTAATTTCTTTATTTTCCGAAGACTGATACAGGCATGTTATGTTCATAAATATGTCAAGGCTATTCCTTTTGCTGTGCAACTCCTCTTGCCATGAATAAAAATTAAGGGTATTATAATGAATCCAATCTTACTATTTTTATTGAGTGGAGACCATTCCCTTACTAATAACTGATAGCTTACCACCTGAGCATACTTGGGCCTCATTTGGACAGGATATAATCTTTGTATACATGAATAATAATAATGCTTTGAACAAATAAAAAAAAATGGATAACACTGAATGGAGAAAAAAAACATTAATTCTAGGCCATATAAAGACATGTTTTTCCTAACACAATTGAATGTATGAAATAAGCAGCTGGGAAGAATCTCTTACAACACAATTACAGTGCCATACATAATGAGTTTTTTTAATATAATGGTTGAATGTTAAGACTGCTCTTAGGAAAGAGAAAAGCCACCTCTACTAACACCAAGAAAGGCTTTTTGGTATCAAGGATTTAAAATCCCAGCCTAGAAGTTTCTCCTTTAACTAAATCAAGAGTTTTGCTTTCTCTTTGCTGATGCCAAGAGCAGAAAATGCCTTTTAGATGAAGGCCGTTATGTAAAATTTCTTTTGAAAAAGTAAGACCTCTCTCTGGTGTTTAATTTACTCCCTAATGTTTAGATTCACCTAATGCCAACAAGTAACTGTGCTGAAGCTGCATGCTGCCATTATCACTGCTTAACCTTTGTTAACTCCTTGGCAATGTGGCTTGTGCCGTTGCCGACTTTTGGGATGCCAGCCAGGAGAGTTGGTCTCTTGAGGTCAGTCAGTCAGAGCAGATGGACAGAGGAAAAATATTAAACATAAAAACAGATCAAACAAATCCCAGAGCTAAAGAAAATAAATGAATTTTAAAAGGACATGATAGCATAGGACAAAATTTGACTTTTTAAAAAATATTTGTAATCTCATGGAGGATGTTTTCTGGATTAAATTTTTTTATCGTGTACTCCAGGTCTGCACAACATGCGGCCCGGGGGCCGCATGCGGCCGGTGTGGGCTCACTGTGCGGCCCGCGGGGGGGTGAGTAGGCAAGCGGTGAGGTGGGGCAAGTCAACGGCCGGCTGGCCGGACGGTGGGTGGGCAGGCTGGTGAAGAGGCCAGTGGCAGGCTGAGGAGTGAGGGTGAGCCAGCGGCAGGTGGTGGGGGCAGCAGCAGAAGGTAAGAGGCCAGCAGAAGGCAGGCAGGTGAGCTGGCGGCGGGGGGGCTGTGGAGGCGAGCGGGCAGCGGGGGGGTGAGTAGGCGAGCTGGGCGGGATAGGGGATGACGAGCCGAGTGGGTGGGCAGTGGCAGGGCGGCAGGTGAGCCAGTGGCGGGGGTGGGAGGGGCTGAGGAGGCGAGCCGGGGGGGGGGGGGGGGGGGATGATGAGCCGAGCGGGCGGGCAGTGGTGGCGAGGCTTTATACTGTGGGGGGAGGAGGAGGTGAACGGCGAGTTGGTGGCTGGAGGGGGGCAAATCTCCGGCCGAGGGGTTTCGGCCCTCAGCTGTTTTCTTTGGAGTAATATGGCCCTTGCCACTTTACGAGTTGTGCAGGCCTGATGTACTCCCTGGTGGAGAGAGTTTTGTGAGGCCTACAGAAAGAAAAATTTAGCTCTTATGCTGCCTGTGCTACCTCCACATCAGCTAATTAGCAGATAGTTTTCCCCGTAGATTTTGTGTGTTCCTGCTCTTGGTGCCTGAAAAAGAAACAAACAAAATGGAGCTATTGGTAACAGCTGCATTTGAAACCACGGTGTCAGGGGGAATATATTTTTTCCAAAAGAAAAAAGAGCAAACTCTATTAAGAAATAAAATTGATCTTCAGGCATCTAATAGTTTATCAGATGGTGTCAACATTTTTCATGACTTCAGGTTAAATTTTCAAAAGTGATCTAGGAGCTCATTAGAGACACGAGGTGGGTGAGGTAATATCTTTTATTGGACAACTTTTGAGCTTACATAGATCTGTTACTAAGGGCTTGTCTACATGGGAACATCCAGGGAAATTAATCTGAATTAATGAAAGGTTATTAACGAATTTGACGTGGATTAGTTAACTGTATTAAACCCCTGTGTGAACACCCTCAGTCAGAATTAAAGTGACCTTAATTTTGTTTATCTTAATTCACTTCCAAAGTATATTAAACTAAACTGAATTAAGGTCACTTTAATTCTGAATAACATGTCCACACAGGGATTTAATTTGTTTTAGCTAATCCACTTCAAATTCACACTTTAGTTAATTTGGATTAATTTTCCTGGATGTCCCCATGTAGGCCAACGCTTAGTCTCCTAAGTGTTTATCACTTTTTTAAATGGGACGTAGGTTGCTAAGAGTTTATCTACGCTGTTCCACTGTTCACACTGTGGGGAAGTGAATAGCCGTGCGCACCAAAGTGCTCCACTTTTGCAGGCGCAAAGTAAAAAGTTCCTAATTTACATTAATGTAGCCCTCTTCAAACAACACTACATTCATGTGAACTGGGAACCCTTTACTTTGAGCCTGCAGTGTACACACGTGGGAGTTACAGAGTAGCACTTAGGTGCATGCTGCTATTCACAACCCTGTAGTCCAAAACGTGAACCCTGTGTCACTTCGGTGCTGTGGAAAACTTTACCCTTCAGCCCCAAATGTCAGAAATCTCACTAGACCAGATGTTTTTTGTGACATTTGTGTTATCGATAAAGGTTACAAAGGGGGCACAGATGCTTGGGTACCTCAGTTCTGTATGCAGTACAAAAGCCTAGGTGCGTGAACTGAATGGAAAAGATCGAAGATCTGATGTGGAACCAAAATCGCCGGGGGAGGTTCAGTTGGAGAGTCACATCCTGCTTCTGAAATTCAAAGGGGTTTGGAATTGAGTTTTTGGTTTTAACTCAAATTGAGTTTTTGGTTTTAACCTGCGATAAGGGGTTTGATGTTCAGACACACAAACGGGAGTAAGGTGTGCTCATCTCCCACTCATTTCAGTGGGAGTTGGGCACTGAACTGTCATTTGTCCCTTTGGAACATCTCCCCCCTATATGCTTACACTACCACGTGCAAAGGATGGCAGTGGAGACTGCAGAATGGAGCCGAGAGTTTAAAGAGGGGTAAAAATAAAAGCGGAGAGTGAATAGTCCTTCAGCTGAGTTTCCGATGAATGCCAATTTATTCAAATAGATGAGGATACAGGGTTTACTCAGGGAGACAGGACCGAGCTGTATGAAATACTGAGGGATGTTTAATTTTCAGGAGAGGTATACTTTGCAGCATTGTGCTGGCTTTGCTATAGTTCTGGTTGAAGAGGCACTGTCATTGCAAGCTCCTATTTTCAAGAGTTTATAACTTAAAAAAATTGTCCTCGTGGAATGAAACTGTTCATGCTTCTTAGCTCGTGGATAAATTTGGTTAAAAGTTTGCTTGAATTCCTTTCAGCTGCTTTTGAGCTAACTGAGTGGGGTCGGACAATGGTGCTTTTCACAGCATATGAAATGTGTCAGGATTTTTGTGGATGGGGTCGGGAAGTGGGTGGATATTTTAGGTTACTTTAATCCCTATTTTAGAAATCTCTTTATTAACCAGACGTGGACTTTGCCCCTTAGTGAGATGCCTTTGACCTATCGACAAATTTGGTTTTTAAAGTCTGAGTCGTGTTGTTGAAAGTCATTTGCAGCATGTGCTGGACACGACGTACTAGCAAACATTTAACATAGCAAGCTGTGGAACCCCATATATATATATGCCTGAGCATGACTCTGTCTGGAGCTCTTCACAGCTGGATTTGTTTCCATCATTATACGTCATGATCTGATCCTGCTCCCTCCGAAGTCAGTGACAAAGCATCAGGGGCGGAGGATCAGATGCTTAACTTCCAAGTGTAAGATGGGGTTCCCCTGACATCAGGGGTGTCAGGAGGGGACTTGAGCAAAGGCAGTGCAGGAGAAGTGTGCAAGAGCTCCACTAGTTGCCAACCCAGCCCTGCAAGAACGCTGTTATCAGAGTTCCCTCTGTCCTCTCTCCTACACAGTGCATCTCAGCGAACCCTTTCTATCTGCAATATACTACTTGCTGTACCACCAATTCAGCCTGATAGCCCTAGCAGAATTCCCCTGGCGGCTGCGTATCTATTTTGAAAGTAAGGTTGCTTTTCAGATACCCCTTTTCATTGGACTTTCTCTCCCCTTCCTGTCACCAATTAAGGCAGTGGGCACCACCAGAATTTATGCTAATAGGCAGACAGGCAGTTACTGTTGTGGCTAGTCCCCCTGCTGATCCCCTAGGGCCTTAGCCTACTGGGATTGTTAAACAGAATGCCCCATTGAAATCAGATGGGGGTTCTCCTGAAAAAAAAAAAAGTCATAATATGGCTCATAGCTAGCAGCTCCCAGTAGGGTCAGGGCTTCTTTTTGGACAAATTGGACCCTTGGGAGCCCCAAAATGGCATGAATTTACATTTTACTTTTTTAAAAAATAGACAAGACCGATCGATACGTTGCTCCCCAATGTCAAGGTGGGTCTTTCGGTTGTCTTTTGAAGTCTCAACAATAATGTCAAATTAACGTAAGTTTATAGATGATGCACAGAGAATGTGTGTTTACTTCTAAGTTTCTGTCACAACGTTCACCAAGGAGTAGGGTAGACATATGCCGGAACACAGATATTAGGTTTTCAAGTTGAGGAAGGAGGGAAAAAAAGGCAGAAATCGGGCTTGCCCAGAATCAGAAATCAGGGGGTCAGGAAATTGAGACAGCTGGAGACATCAAGGTCAGCTGGTATCCATCCTCAATTTCTGAAGGAACTGGCCCAGGACATGAAAGATCCTTGAACAGATTGATTCAGAACTTTTTGCTAGAGCTAACGAATGTTAATGAGGGCATTAGGGAATATCCAGTAAAGTACGGATTTACAAACTGGGCATAAGCAGTACTGTAGATGATGCTTTGCAGGAAATAATGAACAGCGACAGAATAGAGGAACACCCAGAAGTTGTCTATAGTGATACCTCTTTGAATGTTATAGTTAAGTAATCATCAGCATTTCCATGATTTGTTTTCTAGTTTATACATGTACTTATTCAGTTTAGTATGTCCAAGTTTTTCTTTCTGATCATCTGTCATGACTTATAGGAGAATAAAAGACTTCAGATATATTAATCAACTAAATAAGCATGCCTTAACAATGAAGAAAAATATTTCTACTGACCCACTCCATCCTTTCAGCCACACCCTCAGCAGAATCTGAATGAATATCTAAGCCTTGCAACATGTATTGATGTTCAACAAATCCCAGCTCTGGATAACCCTCTGCTATCTCACCTTCACAGAACACGAATGAGCTGCGACATCTCAATATATCTCTGGTACTGGATAAGAGCATAAAGAGAGAGATTGTCTCTCAGAATTCTGAGCACTTTATTTATTTTTACTCTTAGCATGATTATAACAGGAGTTTTCAGTTATAGGCATTAAAAAAAAAATTCTTCTGCATCGCTAGAGATTCCTTTTTGGAGCCATGTCTCCTTTTGGACTGCTTCCCCTCTGAAAGTGGAATTCTTCCAACTTTCCTTGACTTTATCTAAACTCTTAGAATATTTTTTTTCTCTCTCTTATCTTGGAGAATGTCTTTCATCTTTGCTTTAAGTAGTTAAGAATGAATCAAGTCATCTATCTTGGGACTTGCCCTGATTTGGGGTGTTCCTTTGGAAGTGCTGGCAACATTGCATTTTAAAGCTTCTTATCTAGCAGGGCTCCAAGTATGGACCCTCATGTGGAAATTAGAAGGCATAGATAGAGGTTCTCACCTATTAAATCTTCTTTCTCCAAAAAGATGTCTGTCATCCCTCCACCTATTTTTTTTTGTTTATTTGTTTGACCATTGACATGCTCTGCCTAAGATTTTCAAATGTGGCTAGTAATTTGTTGACTCAATTTTTGAGACACCTTAAAGTCTTGAAGATCAGCATTTTCTGAAAATCAGGCCCTCCACCAATAGGTGTCTCAAAGTGGACACCCCAAAACCTAACATGCTGAAATTCACTAGTTACTTTAAATAATGTTGGCCTCTGTCTTTCATCTTCTTCGTAAATACAGGACCAACTACACATTCAGCAGAAAATGGGCACTCGTAGAACGTGGCTCTAAGGATGATCTGTGCCATGTTATTTCAGAGATGTCCTCTGCTTTCTGAGCACAGCTGCTGTCATTAGGTTAATGTTTTCACAGATTAAATCAGCTATGGAAAATTATTTCCCTGGTGAGACCAAGCCACCTCAGCTGTTTTCCAGGTCTTTATGAAAAATCAGAGTATGAATAACAGGGATTTTTTGGTTTTGGACCAGGCTAGCAAATATTTCTAGATTCTAAGAGGACTATGACCATATGTGTTTGCTTGGACTTTTCTTAATGTTTACGCGTGGTCTTCTGGATACTTCTGGTCCATTTGTATTGGCAGGTTTTCTGACGGGATTGCCAACTGGCAATTATTTTCAGCATTGCTATATATCCCCTGTCCACAGGGCTAAAGTGACTTTGCTCCTCATCTTCCTTTCTGAGATGAGTTCATTAATTAAAAAATTAACAGAGGAGGAACACAAGTATACTACGCATACTTAGGAAACCCTGGATCTGCCATTTATGCTAGTGCGAGAGACAGGAAGTACAACTCACCATCAACAAGAGAGTGAAACTGACTCTACAGAAAGTTCTTTCAGATGCACAAAGTAAAGAAACTGGTGGGAGGGGAAGAGAGAGATAATGCATTTCTTCTAATCTTTCATTTATAATAATCTTCACTGTTACTTGAACAGTACTGTGATTTCGATTTGACTGTGTCCTTTTAAAGGAAGAGCCTTCATCTCCTGCTTCTCTACCTATCCTCATGGGTCATCTCACCTAGCTGATGATCTTGACAAATTCTCAGCTGAATGATCAATGAAAATCACATTGTTTTCTCTGATACGTTGTCTTAGCTCAAGTACATACAGTGCAATGACTGGAACTTTTTCTGCCATCTTCATTGTAGGCAGTCATTGAGGTAGGCTACAGAACATTATGCAGGAAGTCCATCAGAAAATGGGACGTTTGACGTTTTTCAGTGACCATTTATATATGTATCTCATTTGCCTTTGTAAATTCTTGATCTGAAAGGCCTGTACTCCCTTCTGTTAGCTGACACAGAAGCGCTGCAATTCTTTAATGTAATCACAAGACAGTCTCTTTAGATGTCTCTCATTCTAAGCCCATAGCTTCAGGATCATTTACATCAGTGGTTTTCCTTTTTCATTTGTTGACCCGTAAAAAATTTCACATGGAGGTGCGGATCCCTTTGAAAATCCTATACATAGTCTGTGGACCCCCAGCAGTCTGCGGACCACAGGTTGAAAACCACAGATTTTCGGCAACTAAATGTATAGGTTGTATAGAATTGCTATTCTGAACATCAGGGAACTCTTTCAGAGGGAAGAGGTTATGCACTCCTCCCCCAGCATTTAAATGATCAGTGGGCACACGTTTTGCATAGCAAATCCTAAATAATGCATTTCCTTACCTCCCTAGTGTTCTCAGACCTTAACTGAAAATCACTTCCTGGATTGCAGCCCTACTTCTCCTTTGAATACTGTGGACCATGTATTTCATACAAACTGGTGCCTTTTCATACATCCTTCTCTTTCGTTTTTGATATATGATGCACTCAAATATCTAGTGTGCATTGTGATGTTCTTTGCAGTTATATAAAGGCTTTCACCCAAGGGTATCAAAGTGTTTTACAAATATGAGTTGTGTTATTCCTATTTTACAGACCGCAAAAGTGAAGCTAAGAGTCTAACCCAGGAAGATTATGGAAGACCTGGGAAAAGTACCCCGAGGACCTGACATCCAGTGCCCCACCTCTAACTGCTATATACACAGTCACCATTTTTTGTGTGGGTGGGGAAAGGGGTGTGTGTGGAAATGCACAATATCTGGTATGCTTCCTTCTGGCTCAGCTTTGTGTATTCTTCTGTACAGACTTAAAGAATATCCAGAAGTAGGCATTAATTCCATCCACCTCTCCACCTTTGAATATTTAGGGTTTCTGTCCTCACTGCATGCTTTGTAAAGAATGTGGATGCGACTCGCAGTGTATATCTCCAGTGTTTTGTCAAAGGAGTCTCCATTTTTTTTACCTTATCCAAGGGTTTGGTGGTTCAACACTGAATCTCTAGTTGTACACTTTGTTTCTTACAGGCAGGCTTCCATTTTATTTTCTTGTCATTTGGAATAACAGGTACAGAGCCATCACTCAGTCTGTTCTGTATCAGTTTTCCAGTCAGGTAGGTTTTGTGCAGTAGAGTCAAGTATTGGAGCCTACTCAGGTATCAAAAGTTATACCACTTTCATAGGCTGTTACATCTCAAACCAGGAGTTTTAGAAATAAGTGATGCATGCCAATGGATACCTGGTAACTGCTTTTCATTGGCATCCGGTATTCAGTGCCTAAATGCTACAATGATGGGTGCACTACATATACTAAAAAAATCATTTATAACCCTAGTGAGTCACATAAAATTGGTCCATAAATTCACATCACTCTAATTTACCATATTGACTCTTTTCACTCCACATCCATTTTAGCCTGTTTTAGTAGCCGCCATCTCAAGAACCACTAGAGCTTGGAAATCAGTGATTTATACCATCTGAAAGCAGCTGGGGATTCCACTTTTCAAATATTATAAAGCATTAACCTCTGACACTAGAGGTTTGTGATATATTAGCTGTTAAAATCATGCTGGAATTGAAGAATGTAGGGGGAAGGAAGGAAAGTAGGATGGTAATCAGAGTGATTGTATTTTACAATTTAGGTGTCAACTGATTTTCAAAGGGCAAAGTTCTGTGGAATTATTTAGAGGTTTTACAAAGCTAATAGTCAATAAAAATGACTGAAAAAATTATTTCAGTAAGTTCCCCATAAGACCTCAAAGTTGCAGCCCACTGGCTTCAATGCTGTTGTGATGTACATGCTCTTGTGATGCTTCTGCATGCCCTTTATTGTATCACTTATAACACATATAGAATAGAGTTGTAGAATTTACTAGGGATGAAACCAATACAATTCTGTCTAATACGGCTTTGTGAAAATTACTCTAAAAATCTATGGAATTTAGTAGAGAATGAACTCCTTTCTACAGAATTTTTAAAGTAGAATGTTGGAAAAGAATGCAAATGTAGAGAATGCAAATCTCTATTGGGGTGGAAAGTCTGGTCTATCAGGAAGGGCCCAGGACTGGGAATCAAGAAACCTGGGTTCAGTTCCCCACTCAGCCACAGTCTTCCTGTGGGACCTCAGGCAAGTCACTTCATGTACACTGTGCTTCTGTTCCCCTTTGTGAAATGGGGATAGTACTTCCATACCACACATCAAAATTAATTAACAATTGTGAGATGTTTCGATACTAGAGAGCCAAGGACCATATAAGTACCTAGATGGGGCTGGTCTACATAGCGCTACAATCCAGGCTGCGGGGGTATGATTTGTAGAGCATTCTAAAGTGTTGCACTCTTACTGCCGCATGTAGACCCTGTTGGCATGAAGTAAAAGATACCTAGTTCACATTGATGTAGTGACATTTCAAACAGTATTATGCTAATATGAACTAGGTACCTTTTAGTTTGCACCTGTAGGGTCTACATGAGGCAAGTGTGCGTAAGAGTGCAACACTTTAGAGTGCTCTACAAATCACACCCCCGTAGTCCGGACTGCAGCACTGTTTAGACAAGTTCATAGATAGACATTATGTTCTGTGGGTTGGATTAAAAATTGTGGAGAAAGATTGTTCCTGAATTCTATAGGACTTCTCTGTACGGGGCAGCTGCTGTGGAATCCCACTGAAGTGCAAAGCATGGAAACTGATGTCAGAGTTTAATTGGGACACTTTTTGATAAGATTGTAGTGAAGATAAAATCTTTGTATGAATGAGAGCAAATTACAAAGAGAAGGTACAGAGCCTATAGGAGGGAAAGTGAGTTACAAATTATTACAATATTTTGTATTTTTGTTACAACAACTGAAATACTTTTCCAAACCTTTGTAATGTACTGAAGCATTCCATCTCTTAGCTAGCCTCCTAAAGACCATCTTCCTTCTTCAAGCCGTGTTCAGTGGTATTTGTGACAATGCTGCATGGAGTAGGCAAGGTCCTCAGAGCAAATGGAAGGCTGGCTGGCTCCATTTTTGTAGGAACAAGTTTATCTGTGTAGATTCTTATATGGTACACATCCCCATAGAGGCTGAATACCCAAGTTTAAAATCTTAGGTATTGATTGCCCCATACTGTTCAAACAATTCGTTATGGAACCCAAAAATTATTTCATTTGTTAAAAAACAAAACAAAAACCCCACCCTCAACAAAGATGCCTGTGCTTGCTTGCGTCTATGTTATGTAAGCATATGTGTGTTTATATCTTTGGGTCTCTCTAGTCTTATAATTTGAGGCCATCATTGCATCAGGGCTGCTAAGAAAGAATCTGAGAAGAGCGAGCACAAGTCTAATTATTTTGTTCACTAGAGGCAATAATTGACTTGTTCAGAAGTAATGAGATCATTCAGATGTAAATTCGTTTTTGAGAGGGAATTTTAATAATGGATAGTCTAGGAAATTGTGTTATAAATGAAATAATATTTTGTTTATAAAAGGAACAAGTAATGTGACTACAGAAGGTTAAGGCTGGTTCAGCTAATTCACAGCTGGAAAATAATTCTGGGAGACGGTGTTTGACTGATGCATAAAATAATATGCATTATGGGATGTTAGTGTGAGGTTTTAATGAGGGAATTATCATATGAATACAGATCTTGCATGTCCCTGAAACTGCAAAAGAAACACCTACAGCAGCAAGTCTCAGAGCCTAGGTCAACTGACTCGGGCTCTCACTACAGGGCTAAAAATAGTAGTGTAGGTGTTGCCACTTGGGCTGGAGCTGGGGGAGGGTCTCAGAACCCGGTCTCCAGCCTGAGCGGGAATGTCTGTGATGCTATTTTTAGCCCTTTAGCGCAAGCCCAGGTCACTTGATCTAGGCTCTGAGACTAGCTGCTGAGATGAATTGATTTATTTTTGCAGTGTAGCCATACCCTGAGGCGAAAGGTGATAGTCTTTGGGCATGTAAAGTTTTAGGTTTTGATGCAAGTGTAACCCATTTTACTGCCATATGTTATGACAGTGGAACCCCCCCCCCCCCCCCCCCCCCCCCCCCCCCCCCCCCCCCCCCGCTGTGGATACCACAGATGATAAATATGGAAATTTGGGCAGTCATGGATGCCCATACCCTGAGTTGCCCCAGTCTGGAATAAAGACACCACAATGTAATAAAGCCGCTCAGACTAAGACAAAATCTTTGTTTATAGGAAAACAATTTGAGGGTTAATTAAGATTCTTTATCAATCTAAACACAATCTTATCATTACAGCAATGCAGTAAATACTATGCAAACAAAAATAATAGTATCAAACATACAGATTTCTTCAGTACCAAAAGGTACACAGGCCACAAATTTTATGCATTTAAAACATGCACCACTGATTTGGCACTGTTGTCACCATGTCGTCCTGAGCTGAACAAACACCAAGTGCCCAGTTCTTTGCATAGGCTGGTATTCTTCTCTTTGTGTTATCTTCTTCCTGCAATAAGTAAAAGCAGGCATGTGATCGTCAGCCCTTGGGGCAGAGGTCTTCACCTCCTTTCCGATATGGCTGTCTCCCTCTGGGTCTGGTTGAATTAACTGAATGAAGAGTTTTGAGCAGCAGCTCCCTGCCTCGCCCACATAAAATATACATCACAAACACACAATACAGTGCCATATTCTTAAACATCTAACAACAACAGTTCCTTACAGGGAACCTCTAACTAAGTTTGGCTCTAACACATGCCTGCAATAAGTAAAAACAGGCCTGTTAGCATCTGCTCACAGGGCAGAGATCTTCACCTCCCTTCCGGTACTGTTGTTTCCCCCCTCGGTCTGGCTAACTGAAGAGATTGGTCCCGCGCTCCTGCCCCTCTTCCCTCCGCCCCCCCCTTTGGGAATGGAATTGGCCCTCACCTTTGGAGATGCCATGCTGAGAATGCTCTAAGTGTTTGTGATTTTTTTCTTTTTCTCTACTAGTCCCAGACTAGCTGGAGTCAGTGGACAGCTCCTTCGCTCTTTTGACTAAAAAACCCTGACTGCTACTGTTTAAAGGAACAGTGACAGAAACATGGGTTATGCAAGCATAATTTCAAGCGTCTGAATAGCCTTGTCGATTTGCTAAATTTGGGGTCCTATTCAGGCCCACCTGTAAATAGAGTCCAGTTGTTGACTGATATGTGAATTCTGAGCAAATAATATTTAATGTTCTTCTTTAAGTGCTGGTCCTTATGTGTATGCCACTGTGGGTACACGTGCTCCGTGCACCCAGAGCTGGAGAACTTTAAAAGCAGTGTCCATTGGTCTGGATGTACGCCCTTGCTGAGCTCATGCCTCCGACCAAGGAGATAAAGGGCAGGATGGACTGACCTGTTCCTTTTCACCACTGAATGGTCCAGGTTGGAACCTCCCGTGTCCAAAGTTTCAGCTTTATTCTTTTATCTGTGAACATATATTATACGTCTGTAAATAGTTTTAGAATTTTTTTGAGGTTAAAGTTTTTTATCTGATGGTTTTACTATTTTATGGTTAGTTAGACTCCCTGACCTGGGGAACCCCATGCCTCCCCCATACCCCGTTTTGGGTACTGGACTATGCCCAGGACTCCAGGCTTCAAAATTTGTGATTCCTTCCTGCACTCCTCCTTGGTCAGCGATCACCACCAATGTTCCTTGTGCTGCCTTGAGGAAGCCCACATTGTGGCAAGGTGCAATATCTGATGTTCATTCTCTAGTCATGCCTGGGAAGGGCAGGAACTTGGTCTTAGGAATCACCTAATGGAAAAGGCCATGAGGCCACAGTTGGACCCAGGCTCGGAGACCCCACCCTTTACATTGACCTTACTCAGCAAGGCATTTATCTCCTACCATGAGGTCTGACACCGGAGCGAGGGAGCTTACCCTCACAGATCCCTTGTTTGAATCTTGCTGAGGGAGCTGGGAGCATTCTCATAAACATGCGATTAAATCCTTCTCCAGATCCACTTCAAAGAAGTTGGGTTCAGCCCTGCCTAAACCGAGCAAGTCTCTAAGCTCAGCCCAAGAGAATTTAGTCGTCCTAAATCTCAGGAGAATGATGAGAAAGCCCACAAGCTTAGGACTCCATTGCCACCGGATTGTGATTTGGAGG
Organism: Macrochelys suwanniensis; assembly: GCA_033296515.1. Taxonomy (NCBI): domain Eukaryota; kingdom Metazoa; phylum Chordata; order Testudines; family Chelydridae; genus Macrochelys; species Macrochelys suwanniensis. The sequence continues at coordinate 337,168,000 of CM065775.1, forward strand.
CCGTGGTGCCTCTAGAACCACCCAAGCACAAGCCCCGAGTCTGTTGGCAGTTACAAAGAGTGATCAACGTCAGCTTTGGCTATCCGCGGTACCGACTTTGTCTTCCATGGCTGTGGCACTGATTATCTCTACTGCAGCACCATCAATTCATGCAGACAGGACCCCACACGCTCTGGGAAGAGCCAAGATCTATGCTCCTTTTTTACTCTCCCAGATCCAGTGTCTCCTTCTCCACTGGGTCCCTCCCTCTCGAGAGTGGTCCCGACTCCACTGGGAGAGCTGACTTTTGGGAGGAGTCTGCCTCCTGTTCTATCATTGGGTTTTAACTTCCCTCCAGTGGAACCATCAGTACCACCACTAGATCTGGAATCAGCTTTCTTTTTCTCGGAAGATTTTGAATTGCCTGATGAACTGTTATTTCCTCTTCCAAGACATGCCTTCTTGGACAGGAGGTCTGAACAAGCTTGGGACCAACCTCCATCTCCTCACCTGCCTCAGAGCCATTGGTACACCAAGCCATTGGGACCTGTGCAACCCCCATTCAATCCATCCTCCATACTGGAGGCAATGGGGGACACACCATCCCGCAGAGTGGTTCCGGTCTGCTAGGGAGTCATCCCATCCCATCCCCTCCCTCCAAGAGGGCAACTCGAGATGCTTCCTGATTCTGTTGAGGAGGAGGAAATCATGCCGGATCCAGTGGTTCTGCCAAAACCAATGAGATTGTCATCCTTAACCCTGTTATCTTAATGACAGCCATGGTAGGATCACAGAGCTTTTGAGTCTGCGAACTTTATCTTTTTTTCTTTGGGTTGGTGAATTTTAGAGTAGGATTAATGGCTGCTGGCTGGTACCAGGCACAGTACAAAGAAGAATGTTACAGCACCTGGTGCTGCTGTAAGGACCAACCTAGGGGCACCTCCATGAGGTGTTGGGAGGTTGGAAGCATGCTGTGTTGAGAAAGTGGAAGAAGGAGGATTGATGTATTTGAAGGGCAGAAGTAGTATGGAACTGTTGAGTTTTGGTGGAGAGAAGAGGAATGGGAAGTATGAAACTGGTGGATTTTTGTGGAGGGCGTTGGGAAGGGAAGTATGGGGATGATGGAGGAGGATCCGGGGAACTGAAGGAGGATCCAGGGAACTATAGGCCAGTCAGCCTCACCTCAGTCCCTGGAAAAATCATGGAGCAGGTCCTCAAGGAATCAATTTTGAAGCACTTCTAGGAGAGGAAAGTGATCAGGAACAGTCAGCATGCATTCACCAAGGGCAAGTCATGCCTGACTAACCTAATTGCCTTCTATGATGAGATAACTGGCTCTGTGGATGAGGGGAAAGCAGTGGACGTGTTATTCCCTAACTTTAGCAAAGCTTTTGATATGGTCTCCCACAGTATTCTTGCCAGCAAGTTAAACAAGTATGGATTGGATGAATGGACTATAAGGTGGATAGAAAGCTGGCTAGATCATTGGGCTCAACAGGTAGTGATCAATGGCTCCACGTCTAGTTGGCAGCCGGTATCAAGCGGAGTGCCCAAAGGGTCTGTCCTGGGGCCGGTTTTGTTCAATATCTTCATTAATGATCTGGAGGATGGCATGGATTGTACCCTCAGCAAGTTTGCAGTTGACACTAAACTGGGAGGAGTGGTAGATACGCTGGAGGGTAGGGATAGGATACCGAGGGACCTAGACAAATTAGAGGATTGGGCCAAAAGAAATCTGATGAGGTTCAACAAGGACAAGTGCAGAGTCCTGCACTTAGGATGGAAGAATCCCATCCACTGCTACAGACTAGGGACCAAGCGGCTAGGCAGCAGTTCTGCAGAAAAGGACCTAGGGGTTACAGTGGACGAGAAACTGAATATGAGTCAACAGTGTGCCCTTGTTGCCAAGAAGGCTAACAGCATTTTGGGCTGTATAAGTAGGAGCATTGCCAGCAGATCGAGGGACATGATCATTCCCCTCTATATGGCAATGGTGAGGCCTCATCTGGAGTACTGTGTCCAGTTTTGGGCCCCACACTACAAGAAGGATGTGGAAAAATTGAAGAGAGTCCAGCGGAGGGCAACAAAAATGATTAGGGGGCTGGAGCACATGACTTATGAGGAGAGGCTGAGGGAACTGGGATTATTTAGTCTGCAGAAGAGAAGAATGAGGGGGGATTTGATAGCTGCTTTCAACTTCCTAAAAGGGGGTTCCAAAGAGGATGGATCTAAACTGTTCTCAGTGGTAGAAGATGACAGAACAAGGAGTAATGGTCTCAAGTTGCAGTGTGGGAGGTTTAGGTTGGATATTAGGAAAAACTTGTTCACTAGTAGGGTGGTGAAGCACTGGAATGGGTTCCCTAGGGAGGTTGTGGAATCTCCTTCCTTAGAGGTTTTTAAGGTCAGGCTTGACAAAGCCCTGGCTGGGATGATTTAGTTGGGGTTGGTCCTGCTTTGAGCAGGGGGTTGGACTAGATGACCTCCTGAGGTCCCTTCCAACCCTGAGATTCTATCATTCTATGAGACTTTTGGAGTGAACAAGATTTTACTCTTCCCTATATTACTGACTGAAGTTGACCGTTTCTCAGGGAGCCCCTTGTTGTTAGCATTTTGACAGGACATCACTGGTTTCTCCCCACTCTGTCTTTTAAATTGTGAGCTCTTCGGGGCAGGGACTATTTCTTGCCTCGTGTGTTCAGTGCGTGGTACAGTGGGACCCTGATTCAGGTTGGCGCCCCTGCAATCTGTCACAACATAAACAATAAATAATAATGAATACGCTTTAACCTTTAAACTAGTCTTTGATTACTGCACTGATATTGTGGGGGTCCAGGATTTCTAGGAAGGTTGTGTAGACGTTTGCAGTGTTCTGTGTGATTATCATAAAAGAGGAGGACGAGAGGGTGAGAAGAATAGAATTGCTTTCCTTTGCACTTAGTTGATAAACACGTTGCACTTGTTTCCTTTCTGCTTCAGAAGTGTTTTGTTGTGCTGCAAGTTGTGTTCCAAACTCCTGTTTTGTCCTGTGCTGAGGAACCTCGGCTAATTTTAATCAAGCCTGAACTGTCATTCTGGTTCATCAGTGTCACATTAGCATCATTCCCGTTCATCCATGTCATATTAGCAGCAAAGCTGAAATTGCTGATTATTAAAGTGGATGGAAATCACAGCTCTGTGTGTGGCCAAATAGCTACTCATCAGCTGGGTTTTTGATGGCGGCTGATCGTTTAATGCAGGCCTTAATCAAGGGCTTCCAAGTATTTTCTCTGCTGGTTTTAAACTTCACAGTACTGAATTAGATTAACACATACACAGACACCCTGCCTATGTTGTTTTAACATTAAGCACCTGCTTTAAATACACCTGAGCAGTGACATTGTAAAACCAGTTGCTTGCTTCCTTTTTGTTAGGCTGTGCTAAGGAGACAAAGTATCACTGGCACCCAAGAAGAATGGAGAGATTAAGGAAGGGGGAGAATCATCCTGGAGGGAGTATGAGCTCCTGTGTTTGGAGCAGGGCCCCCGAGCCCAGATACTACCTGTTCTATCCACTGCACAGTTAACTCTGGCTCTTACTCAGGTGTTGCCATTAACCCCCATCCTGCCCACACACAAATCCCTCTCAAAGTATTGTGATGCTTTAAACCCAGGCTTACTGGCCCAGCTGGGAGTGTGCATTAGAATTCAGGTGCTGCTCATACTCGGACTGGTATCTCATCCACTTCTCAGTGAGCATCCAGGCTAAACCACTCAAGGGCTGGTAGTCATCCAGTGCCTTCTCAGAATTCTCCCTGTGTGCCCAGAAGGCCAGAGAAGTTTTCCCATGTTTCACTGGGAAAGCATCATAAGGCATGTCTCCACTTGGAGCTGGAGGAGGATACATACCCACACTAGCTCTGATTGAGTTAGCATGCTAAAAATAGAACAGTAGATGAGATAGCAGGAGCTAGCTGCCCTGAGAACATACTTAGTGACTTGGATAGGTATGTACTCAGGGTGGCTAGTCTCTCCTGCTGTTTGCACCAGTGTGCCTGTACTCTGTTCTTAGCACACTAGCTCAGTCAGAGTTAGAGTGAATGTCTTCTTGACCTGGAATTTGCACTCCAGCTTGAAGTGTAGACATTCCCACAGAGCGGCTCAGCTTACTCAGCACAAAAAAACATGGGATGTACCCCCGGAAATCCTAGTGACTAATTGAATGCAGCACCGGTGAGGACACTAACTCAGGTATGGCTTTGCTGTGTTGCTGCTCACACCTAGGTAAGGCTAGTGTGGTTACTTATGGCTTGTCTACACTACCGGCCGGATCTACAGTCAGCGATCAATCCATTGTGGGTCGATTTATCGTGTCTAGTATAGACACGATAAATTGACCGCTGATTGCTCTAGCATCGACTCCGGTACTCCACCTCACCGAGAAGTGCAAGGTGAAGACACCGCGGTCAGTAGAGCTAAGGACATCGACTTCAGATACGTTATTCACATAGCTGAAGTTGCATAACTGAGATCGATCCCGCCCCATAGTGTAGACCAGCCCTTAGATTTGGGTTCCAAACTGAGTTAACCCTGCGATAAAGTCAGGGCCGTCCTTAGGATTTATGGGGCCCTATGTAGTATTATTAAACTGGTGCCCCTATGCCCAATGGCAGCCCAGGCTCGCATGTGTATTTTAGATAAGAGTGTTTTTTTGAAGGATTTATTTAATAAACTTTGTCTGAAGATCTAAGCATTTAAGGCTAAAGATAAATACTCAGATTGGGCATCTAAAAACCTATTCAAGGGTTTTTTAGAGATGTAATCTTATAATCTTCAGCAACACACTAATGAAATATTTTAAAAGCATATTTTAAATGAAGGTCCTGTAGACTAGCATGTTCTGAGTAAATATTACAGTAATGCACACCTGTTTTTGTCAGGAAATTCAGAAACTGACAGTATATACCTGGGGGTTGGCAAATGCCTGTTAAATGGCTTCATTACCACTTGAATGGCTCTTTAACAATTTCAGTATTGTGCTAATAGGTCTGGCAGGCGGGAAGGCTTTTTCACTTTTAAGTACTAGATCCCCTCTAGAGGAAGACTCACCAGGCTGTAAGAGCTAGCTGTGGTTGGAGCCTGCAGGAAGGGTCAGAACAGGAATAGGAAGAGGGTGGAGGGTGGACACGAAGACCCAGGAGTGCCCCAAATTTTCAGGTGCCCTATGAAACCCAGTATGCTTCATATGCCTAAGGATGGCCCTGGATGAAGACATTCCCGAGAGGTGAATGCCACTCCCTAGAGGTGAATACTTTTACCTCTTGGTTCAGCTGTCTTCACTGGAGCAGCATGTGTTTTGAATGCAATTTGCACCCCTTTTGTAAAATGTGACCTGAGCTTTGTGTGCATGAGTATGTGCTCACACACTCCCAAGTCCTTTCTGACCCCTCTAGCAATCATTTAACACCCTCGAGCACAGTATGAATGTATAACTGCAAATGTTTGTAAAATGGTTTGAAGATTGAAAGCATCATATACGTGTTAAGCATTATTATTAACTATTATTATTGGTCATAAAATTGTCCAGCACCTTTTAGAACCCAGAACGAGCGTTTGACTCCCTGACCTCCTGTAGCCATGAATTCCACAGGCTGACCACGTGCCCTTTGAAGTCATTATTTGCTTTTATACATTTTACACTGATTTATTATTTATTTCAATGCAAGACCCAAAAGATGCCAGTCCACTGCTATAGGTATCCTGGCAATCAGTTAGGATCATTAGCTACCTAGGGTGGACACCTGGCAGCATGTGAGCACTCACAAATGACAAAAGAAAATGTAAGGTAGTCAAGCAGTAGTTTGTTTAAAGCAGGGGTCTCAAACACGCGGCCTGCGGGCCACATGCGGCCCGCGGAGTTATTTCCTGTGGCCTGCCATAGCGCCGACTCCACTGGCAGCCAAGCTCCAAACATTGCTGAGTGTTTATATTTTATTAAAACCCCTCTTTGCATTACAGTTTTTAAAAAGTTAATACATTGATTTTTAATAGAAGACTATATTATTCTTCATTTTTTTTCATTTTTGACTATACTTTTGTATCATTGTCACACACACTGTCAGTGATCGGGTCCATCAGCCTTCACGGGGAGAGCGCCGATCACAACACGTCAGATGTGTTGTTCTAGCCAGTCCTCCAACTACCCGCTGGCCAAGCTGTCAGTAGCTTGTATCATTGTACGGAAAGGTTTCAGCGATGCGGCCCTCGGGCCAATTTACTAGTTCTCATGTGGCCCTCGTGGTGATTTGAGTTTGAGATCCCTGGTTTAAAGCAAAAAAAAAAAAAAAAGACCTTCCCTTACCCAGAAGCTTTCGCCCTAGCAATAATAGATGGTTTTTGTAGCAGAAAGGAAACTGGGATTTGTCTGTTTTGGACCAAGGGAGTGAACATTTTCTGGGGCGAAGGGGCCCTCATAGGAATTCTGCAATGAGAGCTCCCCTTTCTATTGTAATATGGGGGCTTCAGCTCAAGTGCCTCCACTTCTGTGCCAGACAATGGAACCTGTTTTTATTTTTTATTGAATAACTTTAAAACATATGGTTCAGAGTACCCACACTAGACATGTTGATTTGGTTTCAGTTTTGCGCTCTGTCCACACTAGGACTGCCCTAAACTCTTTTAATTGCAGAAAGTTCTGGGTATCTTTCCCACAATTCCTGGCTCAGCTCCCAGAAGCAGTGCATTCTGGAAGATATTGCAAGGTCTGCAGTGCACTGTGGGACAGGAAGAGGAGCACTACTTTAACCATTTTGGCTTGTCTTCATCCAGACTGTTACTAGACTTAGAGATAGGCTTCATTGGCATGACAAGCTATACAAATGTTGCCAAAGTGGAGCTAACTCAAGGTTTGGTTTGGGCCAGTTTCTAAACAGAACCGTGAGTCCACCACTTGTTGACCAGTTGTAGTAAGCTTATGATTAATCTAAACAGAGGTATAGAAGAAGTTGTTATAATGTACCAAAGCACGAAGGAGCTATTTAAAAACAGAGGCACAACACACCTCTAGCTTTCTGGCTTTTCTTGCCTTTTTTGGCATATATTTAGCCCTTCCATGTTGCTGCAAGGAATTGTGCGTGAATGTAAATTACTACCAACATTTATTTTTTTAAATCATGCTGAAATACGGGCTGCTTCTTTATGCGTAAAATAGCTACATTCTCTCTTCTGTCTAAAAGTGTCATTGAAGCCATAGTTCTCATTTATGTAGCACTTGGGTTACTTGAGGAGTAGAATGTCTGTACTTTACTCCCCGTTTGCCAGCTGTAACACAGATTTAAAAAACGGAGAAAGTGATTGAAATGTGGGATTTTGCTTATTAAATGCGCACATGGTGATGGAATGTTGTTTTTGTCCTATTTATCAATGAGTCATTACTGGAAATTTCCCAGCACCACAGTATAGGGAGCATGGAAATGATGACACCGTTAAAAACGATTGCACTATTCAACTGATTACACACCATCACATCTCTGCTCCCTCTGAAAACTATTAAAAGAACATTACGTTTCTGAGAACTGCTTCACTTTCATAATCTATTTATTTAATTGCTATGTTGAAGTTGTATTCATTGCCCAAAATCCCCAAGCCTTTTGTAATGCAGTTCAGCTTATAAAAGCATATAAAAGTTAGCTATTCTTTTCCGTCTTCTTGATACACTCATTTTTGTCATTTCTCCTGTATTCAACTGGTTCACTCTCTGAGAAGATCTGTTGTATTGTATATGATTCTTCCCAGGACTACCCAGGATCGCCACCATCTGCCTTTAGCATGAGGGAGTTTTCTCTGTGCCTGCTGTGGATCAGCTTAATGAAACCACCGGTCTTTGGCAACACAAGCACTGCCTTCAGTTAGCATTAGACTCAGTATGTAAATGTGCCTCCATTGTAAAGTTTGTAATACTTTATTTACATGTAGCCAGAGAGACATTTCTTATTTCCTGTCTGGTGGAACCATTCTAACATAATTTTTGTACAGATTCATAACTCCTTCAATATCACCTGTGCATACATCTTGCAATGATTAAGGGGACCAGTATGACACAGGCTTTCAATAGAGACCTTACGGGACACTCTTTGGTGAACTACAATGTAAATACCAGACCCAGGGGATCCTTGTAACCCTTGTGCATCCCTTATGCCCTCTGCCAGATGACATCAAGAAATCCCAGGGTCACACTGTACTAATTATTTTTGTTCAGCTTTGAATTGGTGCTAGCTTTGCATGTTCGTAATAATAATTTCTCATTAAATAGTGCCTCCTTTTAGAGGATCTTGAAGCACTCTGCAAACATTTAACTAATTAGTCATTGCAGCACTACTATGACAGAAGTAAGTAGTAGTATGTCCATTTTAAAGATGGGTAAACTGAAGCAAAGAATGGTTAAGTGACTTTCCTAAATTCACACTATACCAAATCCTCAGCTGATGTAAATTGGTATAATTGCATTGATTTTGGAGTTATGCTGAGTATCTTGTCCAAAACACATGGCAGAAGCAAGACTGCATTTCACTGGTAGTTGACATGAATCCTTTAGAGTGTATGTCAGTTACATTTGTAAAGCTCTTTGGGCTAATAATACTTAGCCTTACAAAGTGTCTTACATCTACAAATGTTAAGTAATCCTTCAGGATAAATGTTTCTGTATAAGAACAACATTATCATCATTTTATTATTGAATAAGTGGACCATAAATAATTTTAAATGATCACTTACCTACAAAAGAGACATCATGGTCCAGTTATTAGGGCATTGGACTTGGACTCTGAATGCCTGGGTTCTGTTCCCAGCTTTGCCAAGGACTTAACTAAGTAACCTAGTGCAAGTCATTTAATCTTTGTCAGTTTCCTAACTCATTCTTTGTTTCTCTCTTGTGTTTAGATTTTAAGCTCTTCAAGGCCCTACCTATGAGTACCTAACACAATATGACCCTGGTATTGGTTGGAGCATCTAGGTGCTATTCAATAATACAAAAATTACATAGCAAAAGTCAGAAGATATGGTTTCAGTTTCTTCTTCACCCATGCCTTCCTGTTATAAATGGTGGTGACTGGAAAAGTTACTGGGTCCAACTTGTTCCAGGCTCCTCTAGTGTGTCTGTTCAGATGGGAATGTGTGACGTTACTGACTCTTCAATTCATTGTAGGATATGAAGTGATTTCTTAAATCTTGGGAGTTCTTGAAAGCCTGTGTGTATTATCTCTGTCTGTCTCTTCGTTTTGTCTTCTTTTACCCCAGCTACTGTAATCATTTTAACACACAGTTAAATTGATTTTCTGTAAAATACTTCTTGGTACAATGACCTTTCTTAGTGATTTCCTCCATATGCTTGTTACCCCTTTGTGTGAAGGTGATTTTGCTAAACTCTCATTGATTTTAATACCTTGATTTTTGAGCATATGTCCTTTCATTTTTTCTTTTTCACCATTAGCAGGAATTTCTGACTGTATCTCCTTGTGACAAATTAAATTAGGTCACAATTCAGTGTTCCATCCATATAAGTTCTTTGGCTTTGCTTTTTAACTTAAATCTTTGAACCTTGGCACTATCTTTTTTTGTTGTTGTTCTCTCAGTGTGTTAGCACGAGGACAAAATTAATAAGCACTTGAGACATCACTGAATGGTAGGTGAGGTTGAACCAAGTTCTTGAAATGGAAATTAAAGCACCCTCCTTTTTTTACATTCCCTTTCTTAAACAACAGAATATTGATCCAGTGGGCTGTTCTGTTATCTTCCCAGTTTTTTTTTCTGGAGAGCATGCTTTAGTTACCTTTACATTTTACATTATGAAAGAAGATGGAGATCAGGTTTAAGTTATTATGAAGCTAAGTCTTTCCCTTCTTTCTGTACTTTCTTATTCTGCCTTATATGACTGATAAAAGTCAGGGGATCTGAGGCTGAGCTTTGTTTGAATGGTTTTGAGCTGTGAAAAAGGTTCTCGTTAAATATCTATTTAATATTAAAGCGAGATGCACAAAAAAGCATTGATGTGTTAAACCCTAATAAGTGAATTTAGTTCCTCTTTTGGTTTTCCATGTGCTGTATTACGGGGCAATACAACTCTGTTTGGACAGAGTCTTTCATACAAGTAATATCCGAAACCCTATACGTATTAAATACTACAGTAAATTAGAAATTGAGAGCCCCAGGGGAGAGAGCTATTATTATTATTATTTGTACTACAGTAATACCTAGAGATCCCAGTCAGAGGTCAGGGCCAAATGGTGCTAGACACTGACCAAATATTTAGTAAAAATACCCCAGAGAACTGGTATCAAGGTTAATGACAAGACACAACAGATGAATAAGAGAAACAGCTGCTGCCCATTGCACTTCTCCTAGCCTTCTATTTCCAGCCTCCTTTGTCCCTTTATACAGTCTTGCCATTTGATATGGGCGCCTTCTCTTCTGCAGCTTCTGCTGACCAATCCTGGCTCATTGTTTCCTTATACTCCCCCCACGATGGGCTGTCTATATGTTCTCTGGTGTCATACATTTAGATTACATGCTCCTTAGGGTACGGACCACCTTTTTGTTCATGTTTGTATAGCACGTAGCACAAGGGGGGTCCTAGTCCATGACTTGGGCTCCTAGTAGCTATGGAAAAACAAATGATGTCTGGAATAGTTTTTATCTCTGCTCCTCACTCTCTCTCCTTCTTCCAGATCTTTCTCCGTTGGCTATGCCTCTTATAGATCTGATATGCTGTGTGTGTATTTTGGATGAAGTTGGGGTGTTGTGTATGTGTGTGGTATCTATTTATTTATAATATGTAACATAAAAACATTTGATTTTAAACAGCACTTGAACTATCTGTTATACACAAATGGAAACATGCTCCCATAACATAGCCTTCAATTGTCTAAACATTTCCTCTGTAGAATGTATATGGACACTGAAGACTGGCTTATTTTTGATTACTGCTTTTTCCTAGCAGTGTAACGGATAGCTTGCTGTGGTGTGTCCAACAATGAGCTCTTCCCTGACTGCTTTGAAATAAGTCTTTAAAAATGATCTAATTGGACACTGCGATGATTCCCAGAACTGGAAATGGGTTACAGAGCCTTTCAGCTCCACATCAGTGATTCAGATTTGGTACTTGTCATTAGTGACCAAAGTTACCATCTGATGGCTCTGCGGCATATGTGAAATAAAATGTTGGTCCCAGTTTTCAGTAAGGAAATATTCACATCACAGAATCCATTGGCACCATTGGCACCAGCTTAGTACAGTTATTGTCAATGTCAGCAGAGGCCCAAAACTGAAGGCGTAATAATGAAAGCACTGGTGCATGGCAGTTGCGTTATTTCTGCCCAAGACTGAGGCCGAAGAGGAGAGCCTTTAGGTATGCATTGTTGCATACTGTAGCTTTTTGAGCCTACATGTACGTGTACCCTTTATTTATGTTGTTGTGCTACAGTCTTGGACACCCTGCTGTGTACCATGCAAGAACTCGCTTGAGTAAGAACTTAATCTGTCTCTGCCTTCATTTCCTCCCTCATAAAAAGGGGATAACGATACATACTACTTCATAGGGGAGCTCTGAAGTTTAATTAACTTTCTCAAGTGAGCCGAAATGAAGAATGGGTCCAACCTGGCAAGCACTTGTTAGTGGGAATGGTTCTTACTGACATACGTAGTTCCATTGACTTCAATGGGACAGCACACTGCAGGAAGTCCTATGTCCACTGGGCCATGTATTGTTCTTCAGGGTGCTGTATCAGTGATTACTAACACAAGATTAAAAGCTTGTATGCTTTGGCTCTTTTGTTATCTGTCCAGCTCTGAAACTTTTACACTGCAGGGGGAGAGTGGAAGTTGTCTCCTGAGCATTTGATGTCCTACAATGTACAGTATTTTAAATGTCTTATAGCATGTGAGTGCTAGGACTAAAATGTAAGCGGTTGAGGTCAGACAGAGGGAATTAATACAGCGAGACAGCCAGTTGTTCTGAAATCACATCCCAGTATTTTGTCATATGCTGATATTGAGCCAAGGCATACGGATCTCCATATGGTGACTCTTTCTAGTTTTATACCACCTGTAGTCAAGTTGATTTTCAATCACTGTATTCGCTTGAGAGGTAAAGCAAAATAAATATGGTAATGAAAATAAGATGGCAGTGTTAAAGTGCTGAAGTTTTATGTGAGTTACTGTTATTACAGTAATTACTAGAAGAAGAAAAAACAAGCTTATTTAATGAGCACATTAGTAATATACAAATGAGTGTTTCTAACACCTTGTTAGCAGTGGTGGGGTGCGTTCCGTGCACTTCTTTGTCTCTGAAGAGAGGGAAACTCATTTTTGTTTTGACTGAGTTTCTGAGAGAAGATGGAGTTAACTCATTTCGGGTATCTTTAGAAGTAATATCAGTGATAATCCATTTAAATGTCTTTGTGATTCAGGAATAATGATATTGTGAATGACATTCCGCATTTTGATTGAATAAAAAGAAAAGCAATAAAGCTGCTCACATTCTAGCTGCATGCTATTTGCGGTAGCTTTATATCATTAAGGGAGCCTTGATTTAAAAAAATGAGGAAATGCAGTTTTTAAAATGTAATTTTTCATCCCCCCTTTTTCCCCCTCCCAGATGCATGGGCTGTGTTGTTGCTTTGCGTGGCACGCAGCCATTTAGCTACATCCCATGTTATTTGTGGGAGAGGGTTTTGAAAAGTAAGTGCCAAGGCAGAGAGGATGTTCTGGGTAGCGTGGACACCCCCCCCCCCCACACCATTTGCCCAAGTGATGTGCGAGCTCCCGCTAGCAGAAAAGCCACCCAAAGGCCGGGGGTCACAGAAAAACTCCTACAATGCCCACTCTACCTGCCAGCCGGAGGTTTTCCAAATGTCAGTAAGAAATGGCTGGTGAGGACGCTGTAGCCAGAGCACCTGGAGGATTTGCTGGTTCAATGCATCCCTCAAACAGCCTCGGCCAGAAGGGCTCCTACAGTGGAGACCACTTCCTATAACGCTGACCGATATCATCTCATTATTTCCTTGTACTCCTCCATCTGTCTGTCTCCATCTGTAGTCTCTTGCCTTATATTCGTCTTAGATTGTAAGTTCTTTGGGGCAAGGATCATCAGTTTGCTCTGTGGTTTTGTACCGCGTCTAGCGCAATGGGATCCTGGCCCATGACAGGCGCTCATAGGTGCCGTGGTGATAAAAACAATAATCAAGTAAAGCTGCCATTTGCTGTGCCCTCCGGGTGAATCCCCTCGGGTGTGCAGCCTTCCCCATTGGTGTGGGGGGAGTGGTTAGTGGCAGTGGGTGGGAATCAAGTCCGTTAGTCATGGTGTGTCCAATACTGTGAACAGCTGCGCAGGGAAGTTTTTGCCTGGCATGGGCCCTTGTGTTACAAAGGTGGTAGGCTGAGAAATATAGCTATACCCACTGTCTTTTCAGAACCAGCCAGGGTTCCTTTTGGTTTGCATCCCTGCTTGGCATTGTGTGTGTGTGTGCGCGGCCGCACGCACGCTGCTCATGCCAGCTATTTGTCCTGTTAATGATGGTGGCCTGGTATCTTGCTGCTCTCCAAAGATCTCCTCCCTGGGCTAACATTAGCATGATGGCATGGGGATAGCATATCCGTCCATTTCCTTCAGAGTGCCTTCTGAAGCACTCCCTGTGGCACCCATTCGACAGCTGCCTGATGGATGTTGATGGTGATGTTGTTTTGCAGCGTGGAGGCTCCGTTCCAGATGAATCGCTGGCACGATGGGCACAGCTCCATTGACTTGGTTGTAGCCCCCGCTCTGAAGTTGGTGGTAGTTCCATACAGCCTTTAGGAACACATGACTTGCTGTCAGTGCACTCTTGTGGGTGGGGAGGAGCTATTGCAGGGATTAGGGCACACCTACTAAATTCCACCTGCCCAATCTCACCCTGAAGAAGAGCTCTGTGTAGATTAGAAGCTTGTCTCTTTCACCAGCAGAAGTTAATCCAATAAAATATATTCCTGCACCCACCTTGTCTCTTCAGTCTTACCTGGGCAGGTGGAATGTCATTCGCTTTTCATTATTGCTAAAAATGTGGGTAGGTTTTGTATCTGGGGTGGTAAATTGTCATGACATCTTTGTAAGGACATGATGCATCAAGATTGTGCTGATGCGAAGTCAGTAGAGCAGCATCACAAAGAACTATAGAGCCAGAGGCCAGATCCGTGGGGATCTGGACTTGAATTTGCTGCTGCTTTGGTGTATATGTTGTAGGGAAAGGGAAGGGAAACAAACCTGCTGATAAGAATATTCAGAGGGCATTCCACAAAAGGAAACCTTGTGAGACTTTCCATGTCCCCTGGGTGTCTGGTTGTGGTTTCCTGGTGTTAGGGCTTATCTGGGCCACAGTGAGTAGGTGAAAGCCATTGCTATTAGAACTGTATCCTATTCCTTCCCACCACTTCCTTCCCAATGTCTTTATTCCTTGTAAGCATTAGAGTCTCCCATGCTAATTACAGAGGTTGATGAGATTATATGAATCAAGTCTTGGTAAAACTTCCTTAATTCTGACATTATGGGATCCGCTGATCTTTTGGCTTATTTCTCCAGCTGCTGCATTAAAATGGAGGCGAGGATTAGGATGTTCTGAAGTCTGAGGCAGTGGCTTCCAATTGTACCTTCCTCACCAGCTGAAGCAATATGGTGGACCAGAGTAGTCCGGCCCAGTGAGCAGGGCTCCAACTCTGCCTCCATTTGTCTTTCTGACCAGTTAAAACTAGTACCTGGATTCTGGAAGCAGGGAGCAGCTCCCTCTTCCTCTGAGATCTGTCTGGTCAGCTAATGGACCAAAGTTTTAAGGAAGAGCAGAAGAAATGAGCAGAGCCTAATTTCCGTGCTTAGAGGTAGGCAAAATTGTGGATATGGCTATAGGGCTTCTTGATCCCCATGATCACACAGGCAACTAAAATCCTGGTTGCCATAGCCCTGTTGGGTAATATTTTTGAAGAACCCCCAGTCTTTTGCAACACTTGCTTTCTTTTACCTCTGATATCTGACCTTGTGTGGCTTTGATTTTATTTTTTTATTTTATTATTAAACACAGGCGTGGTAAGAAGCATGTATTTTTGGTCATTAAAGTGTAGCACACAGAATAATATGGAAACATACACTGCTATGAATGGCTGGCACAAAGTGATCATTGCTAAGACACGTTTCTATCTACTGTGTCACTGATGTCTGAAGCACCAAGACACAATCCTCTTAAGCACAATTTTAAAAAAAACTGCTGTTTTGTCTCCTGATGCTTTCTATGAATGGGTTTCCCACAGAAATATCTGCTTTAGATTAGGGAGGCATCTTGGGTAGAAAGAGGAACACCCCAAACCGTTATCCTCAGTTGTGAAGGATACCGATGCTGAAACATTGTTGGAGCTGACAAAGATAAGCAGGTGTTTATTCCAATCTCCAGTTCCTCATGACAAGGGAATAATGAAGATAAACT
Source organism: Macrochelys suwanniensis (assembly GCA_033296515.1). NCBI lineage: Eukaryota > Metazoa > Chordata > Testudines > Chelydridae > Macrochelys > Macrochelys suwanniensis. The sequence goes on from CM065775.1 coordinate 337,183,451, forward strand.
CCATCTACCAGCGTTGAGGGGACTGGGAGCTGGCTGCTGAATACTGGGACTAAATTTTTAGCAGACAAGGGGGCACGAAGTCAACTGCTCTGTGTACGAGGGTGGTCAATCTATGAAATTGGTACATCGTCCATAAGATCCTGTTATCTTCAGCCTTTCTTTCAGGGACTCAGAACATGATTGCAGATTTGCTCAGCACACAATTTGTGACCGATTATGAGTGGGGGACTCCACAACACCATAGTAAGCGACATCTTCAACCAATGTGGGACTCCGTCCAGAGGCTTCTTTGCCCCCTTCCTCCCAACAAGTGCAGCACATACACTGTGGGAGGGTATTGGTCCCTATTCGCATGGCAATGTGCTCATTCTCCTCTGGTGAGACCAGATGAACTGCGCCTTCTCCCCTTTCCCACTCCTACCACGAGTACTCCACAAGATCAGGTGGGAGAGAGCAACGGTTATCCTGAAGTGCAAGACATCCTGTTGAGGAGCCCGAAGGAGGCATTCCTAGCAGGCCAAATGGAACCGCCTCACCTCCTCAGCCCAACAGAAAGGGTGTTTCCCTTTGGCCTTCTACCTGCACAGGACAAGACCAATCAAGAAATCTTCTAGATTGTTTATCACAATAGCCGAGAGAGTTAAGGACCAGGTGATCTCCACACAGATAATTTCCAAGTGGATTTTGGAGCACATTACACCATGCTATCAGTGCATTACACCATGCTATCAGTTATCAGTGAGGGCCCATTCTATGAAATCCCAGGCTTTGACCATGGCCACCCTCCATTATGTGCCGCTTTGGGATATATGTAGAGCAACTGCCTGGCGTTCAGTGCATGTATTTGCCACGCATGACATCTTAGTGAAGGATTTGGCGACGGATGCCTCATGCAGTGAGGCTGTCCTTCGCTCAACCATTCTGTCCTCATCCTCGCACCCTCCTAAGACTTAGGTACTGCTTTTAACCACCCTCAGTGGAATACTGTAGGGACCATCACTCAAAGAAGAGGAGGTTACTTTCCTGTAACTGGAGGTTCTTCGAGATGTGTGGTCCTTTCTGTATTCCACTTCCCTCCCTCCTTCCCCTTTGCTGTGGATCTCTTGAATTCGCATAGGAGAAGGAACTGGAGACATGGTCTGTCTGCCCTGCCCTTTATCACCTTGAACGAAACCATAAGGTGAGCCAAGGGCGCATGTGTGGACCAACGGACACTACTATTTGAAAAATCTCCAGCTCCGTATGCATGGTGTGCATGCGTAAACCATGCATGGGACCACACATCTCAAAGAACCTCCAGCTACAGGTAAGTAACATCCTCTTCTGTATGATCAGCATTAATTTTCTGTCTTTTCAGTAAACCGCATGCCACACAATATTGACTTCTTTTGCTGTCTTTCTTTGGCCAGTAAAGCAAAACTGTATTTTGACCCCCTTTCTGCTATTCCTCTCACACAGTACCTCTGGGCTAGTTAGATTCCCTTACTTTGTTGAGGGACATATTTTAATAAGCACTAGATTCAGTTGAAAGAAGGAGCAAATTGTTGCATTTCAAAGAGAGAATTTACTGAAAATTCCAAATTGCTCATGATGAAAGTGAACACGACATCTCTGAAAAAATAATAGTGACTGAAGTGATTTTGCACAAACTCTATTGTTCTTGTCTGCAGCTGCCCATAGTTAAGTCATTAAAATACAACCAGCTACCTGTACTCTTTAACTTGCCACCAGATATGTTCTTAATAGATTGTTGTAGCTTTAATGAAATCCAGCCTCACTGAATCACTAAACTTGCTTTCTCCTGGAAGGCTCTTTATTGGGACCTGACAGATCACCTCTCCAGTGCTTCCAGACGTCCTGGCTCTCTAATTCTTCTCCATAACGAGTTTTTTGCTGCATGATAAAATATTCATGTTAAAATAGGTTCTAAACTAATTATCTGCAGCCAGCAGTTGCCAGTGCAGTCATTTGCTGTTAGCTTGGCTCAAGTTAATGGCTTGTATTTCAGTACAAATAGTCCCTCCTGGCTGTTTCCTGTTGCTGATTCTTATCCTAAATGGAATTTCCATACATATCTAGAGTTAATTCTTCTTACTTTCACAAATGCTTTTTCTTCCTGCTTTTTGCACCCTGTTTTTAAAGATTAGGAGGTATTATGTATTTTTTTCATGCAGTAGTAGCTGCAACCTCATATTCCTCTGAAACAATAGTCCAATAATCCCATCTTTGTATACAATGAGCCTACTTTTCAAATCTTTTCTTTTTTTAAAGTGGCCAGGTATTCTTAGCAAGAATAGAAAGTGGCCGTTCTATGGAAAGTGATCTTTCTGTTTTAGCACTGAGGGGGAAGGAGAAAAGAGGGGAAGGTGGCCTGTGTTTAAAAAAAAAAAGGACACGAAAGAAAGACAGGAAAAACGAGAGAGAAAAATTACTTTAATAATTTGTTCTGTCTTGGTTTTGGATAAAAAGTTGTTAGCTGAAGTCTTTCTGACATAATTAAAAAATGTAAATCCACCCATTCTAAGTCTTAGCAGTGTACTTAACAGACAAAAGTGATGTAAGAGAATTGACTAAAAGTGTGTTGGATTTCATAAGGTTAACATCTTTATTTTTCCTTGCTGCAAGTGGGAGAGGCCATAAAAACTTTACCCCCGCCCCCCAAATGATTTATAAAGATTTCCTCTTGACTTTAAAGCAACAATATTACATCTCATATAAAATATATTTTTCCTAATAATATCTTATGCCCCAGTTCTGCAAAAACTGATGCATATGAATAAGACAGTTGAAGTAATTGGGACTAGCTACATGCCCAAAATTTAAACACACAGAATTTCAGGGTTGGAAGGGACCTTAGGAGGTCATCTAGTCCAACCCCCTGCTCAAAGTCCTATGGCCTGTGTTATACAGGAGGTCAGACTAGATTATCACAATAATTCCTTCTGGGTTTGGAATTGATGAGTATTTCACACCATTTGCATGGTAAAAATAGTCTTGTCAATTTCACTTTTTTTTTTCTGTTCAGTTTCAGTTTATGGTTTGCATACTCTAGGCAGGGCACTGGGGTTCCCAATTCTAAAGGGAAACTTTAAATCCAAATGAAACTGTTGTCATTTGACATTTTTTATAGGTGCAATTACAGCAATTCTATCAAGGTTTTGTACAAGTGGCGTTTTTTTTTTAATCTATGTTTGGGGGATAAAGAATGTAACACAAATCCTTTTAAATCAGGGCTCCTCAGACTGTGATCTAAGGCTTTCAGATGGACTGTGAAGTCCTCTGTTGATTCTCAAAGTTCAGGTGTGTGCGCTAGAGAGATTTCCTTGCCTCCTTTGGAATCCATCCCAAGCCTTTGTAGAAAGCTGTCCTCCTTAAATGTCCTCCACATTCTGCAGCTAGACACTTAAATATCATGATGATGGACATGGTATAAGAACTGGATTAGAATAGAATTGGTTTGCTCCTTTGGGAAGAGTCAAGCAGGCTTAATTTCAGATCAGTTGGGAAACACAACAAAAATTCCTTGTTAAGAGTTATCTCTGTTGTGATGCCTACAAAACTCATCTGCTGACAATGGGTCGGCAGTTGGTCAGATATGCCTACTATTTACTGGGCAAAACCTGCATATTTCACTGTTACCGCATACTGCTTAGCCCCATTTGTTTGTTGCATCTTGATTGTAAACTATATAGGATGGGGGGGCTGTCGTTTATTTCATATTTCTACAGAGCCTTGCACAGTGGGGCCTTAATCCTAGATTGAAGCATTTAGGTGCTAATTGAATACAAATAATGAAAACAAACAATCAAAGTAAAGTAATTTTCTCAGCCTAACAGCAGTCAGGAGTAGCTGTTCTGTCAGTGTAAGGTCTTGAGTAGATTAATGTGCAAATCCGGAACAAAGTTGATATTTCATATGGTTGGTCTTTGGCACAAACATCCGTTTCATAGTTGTCCCACAAATAAAGAGGAAAATCCTGTTAGGACCATACAAATTATTTTTTTCCAGTTAAATGATTTTCAATCTCGAGCATGTTTTTGTGGCGAATAAAAGGAATCATGTGACAATAAAATGTGTGATGTAAATTTCCATACCAGGAGAATGGAGGGTGCACTATTAGGAAGAGGTGTGGGGAGGAGAGAGAAGCATTCTTTCTGTATTGAATACTGTGAAGCGCTCAAAGCTAAATGGAGTTTTAAATCATGTGGATAATAGTACATTTTTTCAAATCTTGTTTTATTATAGCTGACGTTTGGCAACATGAAAATACATGTTGCTGTATAAATGGGATTAAGGAGCATAGACTCTCTTAAAGGGAAGTTGATCTCAGAGCAATTGAGGGATTAGGATAGTTTTGTAGTGTGTAATCTGTTTCACATTTTATTTTACTCTTCTCCTTTATATCATTCTCCTCACCATAGTATCTGAGCATGTTCCAAAAAGTGCTTTAAGGGTATCTCTACACTACTAGCTATGTAAGTGATTCCCGGGTCACACAGGCATACGTGCACTAGCTCACATCGGAGCTACATATACATGCTACTATAACTACACTACTATTTTTAGCATGCTCACATCTGAGCTAGCATGCTAAAAATAGTAGTGTAGTTATAGTAGCATGCACAATGGTAGTGGTAGCAGGAGCTACTCTCCCCAAGTCCGTACCCAGGCCTACCGACGGGGGTGGGGGAAGGGGACAATTGCCCCGGTGCCTGGGTGATATAAAAGGGCCCAGGGGCCCCCGGCTGCCATCGCTGCTGTGGTAGCGGCAGCCTGGAGCCCTGGGCCCTTTCAGATTGCCTAGGCAGGCTGCAAGGCTCCTAGACACGCGCCGGGTGGTACTTGTGGCGGTGAAGGCCAGCGGGAAGGCATGTGGAAGCCCTGGAAGAGCCGGGCCCAGCTCCCTGGGCACCAGCCAGCGGAGGCGCAGCACCGCCCAAATGTCAGGCGGTCTGCGTCCCCCTCTCTCCATACCCCTGCAATTCGCTGCATGACTCACCCCAGTACATAAGACCTTTCCCCTGCTAATGCGGGACCCTCCTCCCTGATGAGCCCGTCCCTGGAGCTGGCGCCCTGTCTCTCTGGTTCAGAAGTGGCCCAGGCAGGATCACACGAGACGGCGACAACGTGTTTTTGGGTCCACATCTGCAAACTTTGTCCGCCCCGAGCCCTCCTGCTCTCTCCTGGTGGTTTAACTTTCCTCCTTCGGTCACTGCTGCAGGGCCGTCCCTACCCATATGCAAAGTACGCAGCTGCATAGGGCACCAGGAAATGTGGGGCACCACATTTCCTGGTGCCTTGCACAGCTGCATGCTGCTCCAGCCCCTGCTCCGCCTCTTCCCCATGGCCTCCACCCCTTCCCCGCCCCAGTCCCACCCCCACTCCACCCCTTCCCCAAAGCCCCCGCCCCCACTCCCCTGAGGACTGCTGCAGGGGTTGGGCCTGCACTCACCGGCGGCAGTAAGTATAAGTAGAGTGACCCGGCCCTAGCCATGCTGCCGGTGAGTTCTGGGGGGCGATTCCCCCCTTCCCCCCAAGGCTGGGAGCCAGGGGAGCAGAGCAGAGGCTGGGGGCAGTTCTCTCCTCCCCCCCCCCCCCCCCCCCCAAGGCCTGGGATGTGGAGGCTGTGTTGGGCACCAAAATGGCTAGGGATGGCCCTGCACTGCTGGGATCCTGGCTGTTGTTGTGGGAAGGGGAGGGAGGTCAGAAAGCAGGAGAGACATTCCCTGTTTCCTTAAACCAACACCATAAAGCAAGCAGGGAGCTTTTACAAATCTCCCCAGGAGGAGCAAGACTTGTAAAGGTAAGCAAACCGCATCGAACTGAATTTCCTCGTGTGTGTGTGTCAAGGGGGAGCATAGGAGAGGTCCGATGCTCATCTGTTCTCAGCACTGCCTCCCACTCTGTGCGCAGGTCTAACGATTCAGGGGAGTGGATGAACTCTTGGGAAGCAATGTAATCATAGTTGTCCTGTGACTTCTTGGGAATTCTGGGGCTGAGCAGCAGCACCCCAAAAGTTGACTTAGCTGAAAATGACCTGGGTTTGGGGGGTAGGAGGACAGGGTGATTGGGTACAAGGAATGTTTCTGCTTCATCAATCACTGATACTGATTTACTCCAGATTTTGAATGCAGTGGCAGTGACTGGGGTGGGCAGCTGCCCATGCAGCGCCAGAGCCTCCCTCTGGAGCAAGGCGGCAGCCTGAGCCCATGAGCAGAGGGGCGGCAAGGCTGGGGGAAGGCTGCGGGGAAGAAGGGGAAAAGAAATGCCCCCCCGCAGCTGGGAGGGTCGCTGAGAACTGAAAAGCAATGCAAATGATTAGCCTGCAAAGGGAGGTGACCCGCATCCAATGTTTGCCCTCTGCATGGCCAGCTTTTTTCCCCCCTGATGTTTCAGACAAATTGTTTTGGGGAGGTTTAGCCTCCCCAAACTCCTTATATGCACTGCCCATGCACATGTGGTTTATTTCCCCCCCTCTTTTCCCCTGAAGGAGAGGAACAGTGTTCTGTTAAACACCTGCAAAGTGAAGCAGTCATTAGAGGAAGGAGAGACCCCAGGTTTTCCTGGAGACCCCTCCCTCCATTTCTGATTGATTTCTAGCATCTCTTTACAAAGGGGTTTGAAGGAATGTAAAGGGAAGTTCTACGTTCTCATTCAGCAGTATCTGGCACTCCCATTTCATAAGAATACTGTTAGTGTCTCTCTCTCAATGTATTGCTAAACTGACCCTTTGTACTGCTGTGTAAAAACGCCTCTTGTTCTCAGACTGGTGGAAAATGGAGATTCCACGTGATGATTGCTCCAGTTCATCGATCACTGTTGCTTGTGTTGTTTACAGCTATTCAGATTAGTATTCTATTCTCACTACCCTCCTGCTTTAGAAAAATGATTCCTGCCCTTGCACAGGAATGAAAGCTGTTGTCTTACCAGGTGATAAACAGATATGTAAAAACAAATCAATAGTGGCCATATTCAATTTTTGCTTCGAGCGATGTTTTTAATAGAGACTGTAGGGATGGAGATAGAAGAAGCTCTACATTGGAATAAAGCACCTTTATTATAGACTTTTGGCCCCATTTTCAGAGGTGTTGGACACCCACAAATCCAGCTGAAGTTAATGGTGGCTACAGGTGGTCAGCGCCTCTCAAAATCAAGCAGCAGCAGCCGCAGCATCTCTCACAGTGCGCAGCACCACAATCACATCACAGTGAACAGTAAACAGAGCACACAGGAGCCATTGGTCAGGGGAGGTCTCAGGGAGGAGTGAACTCCTGGACTGCAGGAAAAGGGCCTTGAGGAATATAGCAACTGGGAAAATATGGTGGGGGAAATATGGTGTGACCCTGGAGAGGAGGAGGATGAGCTGATATTGTTGCTAAATGTGCTTTTATGGAGCTGATGGATAGCCCTGTATGCTATAGTCCAGAATAGCAGGAATCAGGACTTCTAAGGGAGACAGGTGGCATCGTGCTGCCCAAATAGATACTCTCTTCTATTTGTCTGCAGAGATCAGTCTAATAGAGTCCTTTCTGGTAAGCATCAGTATATTCTGGACTTCAATCTTCCTCCACAGTTTGTGGTCTTCACACAGCCTTGAGAAGCGTGTCATACAGCATTCCGTCCAGTCAGCCACATTGTTGAACCAACGCTAGCTGCAGACGCCCTATGGCTCCAGTCCTTGCAAAACTTGCTTTGGCAATCTCCCTCGCTCATCCAACCAACCTCACCTGGATCACCTGGATCGATCGGACTTCAGCTGTCGTTAAGACTGCGCCGATCACAACACGTCTGCCATTCTTCTCGCAGTCTTGTGTTTCTTCTCCACGTTGGTCCGAAATGTTTAATGATGTCATCTTCCCATCTTCTTGGAGGCCGACGGGGGGGGTCTTTTCTGTTCTCGCGAGTACCACTCAGCAATGATTGCGGTCCACCTGTTATCCGTGAGCCGTGCTGTGTGGCCCGCCCATCGCATCTTGTTATGTCTGCTTTCCACGACAATATCTTTCACACCGCTGCATTCTCTGATGATTTCATTTGGTATACGATCCAGAAGGGAGATTCCCAACATAGCTCGTTCCATTGCCCTTTCAGCTACCAACAGCTGTTGCTCTTCTCTCTTCGTCAGTGCCCACGTTTCACTGCCATACAGCATGGCTGGCAGCACTGCTGAATTGAAAATATTTTTACGTGTGGTCTTGTCAATTTTTCCTTTGAGGACGTCCTTGATGGAATTAAATGCACACACAAAGGTGATAACGAATCAACTTTCGCAGAGTCTGGATGAACAACAGCTGAGAGAGCAGGCAGGGTTTTGAAGAAATTTCAGTACAATCGACCATATATTTACCCTTAGCCAGCTCCTAGAAAGAGCGAGGGAATACAAACTCCTGCTGTGCATTGCTTTTGTCGACTATGAAAAGGCCTTCGATAGCGTTGAGTTTAACGCAATATTAAAGGCGCTCGCAGAGCAGGGCATTAACACGCAGTACATTAGTTTGTTGAAGGAAGCGAATATTGGATGTACAACAGACATTACTCTCCTTGAAACTCCCCTCCGCATCCCAATCGAGAAAGGCATAAAGCAAGGAGATACAATTTCACCGAAACTATTCACCGCCTGCCTCGAAATGGTTATGAACCAGATCAATTGGAGTAGTGGTGTCAACATAAACGGAGAGAGATTATCTCATCTCAGATTTGCAGACGACATTGTACTAATTGCCGAAAGCACCAACCAACTGCAGAGCATGCTACGAAGACTCGACAAGAAAAGTAGTCAGGTCGGCCTGAAAATGAACCGCTGCAAAACGAAATATATGCGATCAGACATCTTACGAAAAGCTCGAATAACGGTAACAGGAGAAGACATCAAAGAAGTGGAACAGTACATATATTTGGGCCAAGAAGTTAATATGCGCCAAGACCTGAACGGAGAACTCTCGCGAAGGATCCAACCAACATGTCTCATAAACTCAAGCTTCCTTCATTTGAATATCTTGATGATACCAAGTATGACTGCAGTATTCAGATACCCACATGCTTCAAGCACTTTAATTTTCTGCCCTTTAGTATTCTGAAAGCTGAATTACTTTCCCTTATTTATCAGAGGGGTAGCCGTGTTAGTCTGGATCTGTAGAAGTGACAAAGAGTCCTGTGGCACCTTATAGACTAACAGACATATTGGAGCATAAGCTTTCGTGGGTGAATACTCACTTTGTCGCTTTCCCTTATTTGTTTTCCTGGGAAAATCCATCGCCGGTGTCATAGCATTAACTTTCTCCGGTCATTTTTCCACGAGTTGTCAACAAATCAAACAAAAACTAATTATGGACTAGTTTATAAATCCTGTTTGTGTGGTGGAGATGGGTTAATGCAATGGGGAATTTAGTGTAAAAACTTGTTACAAAATGTGTGGCCTTTTGAATACGTTTTGTCTTCCACCCCTGACGTAAGGGGTGGGGGGATACGATAAAGGTCTATAAAATCATGACTGGTGTGGAGAAAGTAAATAAGGAAGTGTTATTTACTCCTTCTCATAACACAAGAACTAAGGGTCACCAAATGAAATTAATAGGCAGCAAGTTTAAAACAAACAAGAGGAAGTATTTCTTCATATTTCTGTGGAACTGTTTGCGAGAGGATGTTGTGAAGACTATAACAGGGTTCAGAAAGGAACTAGACAAATTCATGGTGGATAGGTCCATCAATGGCTATTAGCCAAGATGGGCAGGGATGGTGTCCCTAGCCTCTTTTTGCCAGAAGCTGGGAATGGGTGACATGGGATGGATCACTTGATGATTACCTGTCCTGTTCATTCCCTCTGAAGCACCTGGCATTGGCCACTGTCGGAAGACAGGATACTGGGCTAGATGGACCTTTGGTCTGACTCAGTATGGACGTTCTGATGTCCTTATGGTGTAGATACTAAGATCTTATGATGTAGATACTAAGAGGGTGGTCAAGGAAAGTGTGGGCCTCTTACTGAATGGGTGAGGCAACATCGTGACAGAGGATGTGGAAAAATGTACTCAATGCTTATTTTGCCTCTGTCTTCACGAACAAGGTCAGCTCCCAGACTACTGCACTCCGCAGCACGGTATGGGGAGGAGGTGACCAGCCCTCTGTGGAGAAAGAAGTGGTTCAGGACTATTTAGAAAAGCTCGATGAGCACAATTCCATGGTGCCGGATGCACAGCATCCAAGGGTGCTAATGGAGTTGGCGGATGTGATTGCAGAGCCATTGGCCATTATCTTTGAAAACTCCTGGCGATCGGGGGAGGTCCTGGATGACTGGAAAAAGGCTAATGTAGTGCCCATCTTTAAAAAAAGGAAGGAGGAGGATCTGGGGAACTACAGGCCAGGCAGCCTCACCTCAGTCCCTGGAAAAATTATGGAGCAGGTCCTCAAGGAATCAATTTTGAAGCACTTAGAGGAGAGGAAAGTGATCAGGAACAGTCAGCATGGATTCACCAAGGGCAAGTCATACCTGACTAACCTAATTGCCTTCTATGACGAGATAACTGGCTCTGTGGATGAGAATAAGAATAGAATAGAATAAATGGAGATATGCCAATCTCCTAGAACTGGAACGACCTTGAAAGGTCATCGAGTCCAGTCCCCTGCCTTCACTAGCAGGACCAAGTACTGTCCCCTGACAGATTTTTGCCCCAGATCCCTAAATGGCCCCCTCAAGGATTGAACTCACAGCCCTGGGTTTAGCAGGCCAATGCTCAAACCACTGAACTATCCCTGCGAAAGCAGTGGACGTGTTATTGCTTGACTTTAGCAAAGCTTTTGATACAGTCTCCCACAGTATTCTTGCCGGCAAGTTAAAGAAGTATGGGCTGGATGAATGGACTATAAGGTGGATATAAAGCTGGCTAGATCATCGGGCTCAGTGGGTAGTGATCAATGGCTCCATATCTAGTTGGCAGCCGGTATCAAGCAGAGTGCTCCAAGGGTCAGTCCTGGGTCTGGTTTTGTTCAATATCTTCATTAATGATCTGGAGGATGACGTGGATTGCGCCCTCAGCAAGTTTGCAGATGACACTAAACTGGGAAGAGTAGAGAAATCTGATGAGGTTCAACAAGGACAAGTGCAGAGTCCTACACTTAGGACGGAAGAATCCCATCCACTGCTACAGACTAGGGACCAAGCGGCTTGGCAGTAGTTCTGCAGAAAAGGACCTAGGTGTTACAGTGGACGAGAAGCTGGATATGTGTCAACAGTGTTCCCGTGTTGCCAAGAAGGCTAACGGCATTTTGGGCTGTATAAGTAGGAGCATTGCCAGCAGATCGAGGGACGTGATCATTCCCCGCTATTCGGCATTGGTGAGGCCTCATCTGGAGTATTGTGTCCAGTTTTGGGCCCCACACTATAAGAAGGATGTGGAAAAATTGGAAAGAGTCCAGCGGAGGGCAACAAAAATGATTAGTTACAGTGTAGTAGCCGTGTTGGTCTGTGTCAGCAAAAAGAAAATAAGAAAGAAAGAAATACTTGTGGCACCTTAGAGACTAACAAATTTATTTCAGCATAATCTTTCGTGGGTTAGAACCCACTTCATCGGATGCATGGAATGGAACATACAGTGGACAGATATTTATACAGTCAGAGAAACATGATAAGGTGGAAGTGCCTATACCAACCTTAAGAGGCTAATTAATTGAGAGGAACCATAACAGCAGGGGAAGAAAAACCTTTGAAGTGATAAACAAGATGGCCATTGCGGACAGTTGACACACAGGTGTGAATGAGGATCCTTAACTTAAGGGAAATAGAATCAATTAACGTAATGGCCAAGCCATTCCAAGTCTCTATTTAATCCTGAGTTGATGGTATCTAGTTTGCATATCAATTCAAGTTCAACAGCTTCTCCTTGTAGCCTGTTTTTTAAGTTTATCTGTTGTAAAATTGCGACCCTCAAGTCTGTCACTGAGTGGTTAGAGAGGTTGAAATGTTCTCCTACTGGTTTTTGAATGTTATGATTCCTGATGTCAGATTTATGTCCGTTTATTCTTGATTAATGATTAGGGGGCTGAAGCACATGATTTATGAGGTGAGGCTGAGGGAACTGGGATTATTTAGTCTGCAGAAGAGAAGAATGAGGGGGGATTTGATAGATGCTTTCAACTACCTGAAAGGGAGTTCCAAAGAAGATGGATCTAGACTGTTCTTAGTGGTAGCAGATGACAGAACAAGGAGTAATGGTCTCAAGTTGCAGTGTGGGAGGTTTAGGTTGGATATTAGGAAAAACTTCTTCACTAGGAGGGTGGTGAAGCACTGGAATGGCTTACCTAGGGAGGTGGTGAAATCTGCTTCCTTAGAGGTTTTTAAGGTCAGGCTTGACAAAGCCCTGGCTGGGATGATTTAGTTGGGGATTGGCCCTGCTTTGAGCAGGGGGTTGAACTAGTTGACTTCCTGAGGTCCCTTCCAACCCTGATAGTCTATGATTCTGTGATCTCGCACCACCCATTAAAAAAGTACTTTTAGACTCTCGATTCTGAAGAAGCAAACCCTTTCAGGCTTCAAGAATGTAACATCATTAATATCCTTTAAATTCCTCAATATCAAGAGCACACATGCATCCTTTGAAGGAACAATAGTATTGATGGAATTTATGAAAGATTTTAATAGCAAAATGTATTATTTTTAAACCACATAATAGAACCTCAGTCTTCAAGATCTCTGTTTAATTAAAATAATCTAGCACATGACTACACAATTTGCCATGTGCAGCAGTTTCTATATAGGAAAGTCCCAGGATGGAAATGATGTATTTTTGTAAATTGGGATTGAGGTGTGTTGTCACCCTGTGAGTGAAGTTGGCACTGGTACAATGTTTTGTTCAGACCAGAATTGTTCATTGGTTGCTTTCACAACCATTAAGTGTACTTACTTTTATTTATTTATATTTTTAGAAAAGCCCATTTTAACATGCTATGATTCTTAACGTACGTGAAGGCTCAGTAACATAAAAAGTTAAAGGAAAATGTATCCTCCCTAAAACTCAGTGTTTCACCTGCTTCTGTTTTTGGATTGCTTGTGTTTTCTGCATAGCACTGACTAGCACCACACTAGAGTGATAACGTTGTTGAGTGGGCTAGGCATGGGGTTGGTGGTCATGAATCCCTGAATGTTAATTTTGCTTCTACAACTGGCTCTCTGTTTGCCATTAGACAAGCCACTTAACTTTTTTGTCCCATCATTCATTGATTTGTGAAGGAGTGTGAACGTTAGCGATGACCAGCAGTACCTCATTGGATCATTGTGAAGAATGATTAGTTAATGGGTGTACAGTGCTCTGAAAACGTAAAGTGCTCTCTACTGAAGTTTCACTTATTTGTTACTAATGGAGCACTTTATAATCCAAGAAAGATATTGGGTTTACTTAAAGCACTTCTAGATGTACTTTCTAAAAGGCGGTAATGAGAATTGAGCTCACACTCTGATACTGAACTGACAGGCACAGTCTGAGCTAGGCAAGGAAGACAGAAAAGAATCTGTAGAAAGTAAAGCTATAACGATGGTTTGTTGTTTTGGATGGTTTGGCTAATGTATCATGAGTCTCTGATGTCACACTGGCCTGACTACTCAGGGGCTCCAAAACAAAAAGGAGCCTAACATGCCATTATTAATCTTCATGCCTCTTAATAAGAGTTTTAACTTTCATTTTCTGAGCCATCAACTTTTTGCTTTGAAAGCCCTGGTGGCATAACCAAATACCTTCCTAATTAGTTTTAATAATAGGAAGACTCATTAGTGATGTGTGTTGGTCTTCTGGGAGAGACCGTAATTGAGATTGATACCAGGGAAGACAATGAAATCAATTTTGGCATTTCAGTGGAATTTCTCTGTAAGATACGAGGTGAAGAATGGAAGAGGGGAGGTGCAGTACAATCAGTGGGCAGCAGTGAACGGGTTAAATGTGAAGTTTGATCTGCTTGGTTTTAGTTTGAGCGGGTAGGGAGTGGGGGTTAGTAGGAGTGGGGGTTGGAGGGACCCTTAGTGGCATACATAATTGGAGGAGCGCCATTAACCTTTTTTTATATTTTAGAGAGCCCTAAAGAAAAGTAGGCTTTGTGTACCAAGTCTTGAGAGTTTTTAAGAAAGTGGGTCAATCTGGTTAAATTGTGAATGAGTATTCTCCTGTGAACATCTGTAAACTGTTGAGTTTAATTGGCTTGCAGCTGGTGTTGATTGTAGGTTTTGGGGGATTTTTCTTTTCGTCATTTACTTTATATCTCATTTCCTCTTTCCTACTGTTTCCTGGTGCAGTTTGTTTTTTCTGGCATGTTTTAAAAAAACCTAAAGAGCCCTAAATAGAAGTGGGTTTATCTGTTAAACCTTTTCCCCCTGCAAACACCTGTTTACAGTTGAGTGTAATTGGGCAACACCTGATGCTGAGTATGTGTGGGAAGAGTAGGTGGTGTTTATGGACTAACTTACTGGGTTTTACATTGTGGCATTCTCTTCTTTCAGATGCTTTGCTGTCTTTTAGAAACAGATTAGCAAACAGTGTTTGAGGCTTCTTAATGCAGGGTCTATTCTGAACAATAACTAGTGAAAAGGGCAAATTCCTATTCAGCCTATTTTATTTCTTTTGTGCATTTGGAGTCAGAACAGCTGAATGCAATGACAGTTGCTTTTTACTCGTGTTAGTCCTGCAGAGCCAACACAACTGAGAGGTGACTTTAATTCCGCTCCTTCTTGTGCTTCTGCAGCAGAATTGTTCCAGTCAGCTTCTCACCTATGCATTAAAATTTCCCCTGTGCCATTGAAGGCAGAATTGGAAGGCATTGTGGTTGTACAGGTAAAGCGTCTCATTTGGCCTGCAGAAGATGTATTACTAGAATGGATGCACAAGAAAGTAATAATGTAACTTGGTTTTCAGAAGCCAGAGTGAGGATTGCATGGTTACAGTTAACTAATCATCTTTATTTACATTTGATGGTGAAATTGGAGTACAACAAACATGGAATCCCCAAAGCCATTTTTATAAAGTTACTTTTCAGGGTAGAAAAGCACTTTAACAACATACCTTAACCCAACTAGCACTTTTCTTTTCTTTTTTCCTTTTTTTTTTAAAGTCACGTACCTCTTATCAGATGTGTTGCACAAATTGTACAGACCCTGATTTGTGATCCTATGGAATCAGGCCCCTAAAACTATGAGAGAGATGTATAGAAAGGCATGGCATACAATGGAGCCCAAGTACACAAGATATCTTTACAAATGTATATCTGAGCTTTTGGGAAAATGCATGATGTTACTATTCGCCAAACTCCGTACATTATAAAAAGCCCCTAAGCGTTCCATGGGTTTGTGTACAGGTGTCTACTAATTTCTGGCTCTGCCAGGGACCAAGATTTTTCAGTTGTTTCTTTTCCTCTGGATTTGGCAGGCCGTAGAGTAGTCTCAGACAGGTAGATGCAGGCTGGAAGGAAGCTGTAGGTATCTTAATGGATAAATGCATTTGGTGTAGTAAAGGCGGGTCTGTCCAGTGCGCTGCAAGATTGCTGGCGTAAAGAGCTGGCCATGGTACTATCCA
Source organism: Macrochelys suwanniensis (assembly GCA_033296515.1). Taxonomy (NCBI): domain Eukaryota; kingdom Metazoa; phylum Chordata; order Testudines; family Chelydridae; genus Macrochelys; species Macrochelys suwanniensis. Next base: position 337,198,999 of record CM065775.1, read on the forward strand.
ACATTCAGGTGGGATGGAAGGGTCATAGATGAGAAAAAGACCAGAACACACTGTGGATGCCTCTGGAGGTAGTACATAGGAGGGAGAATTTAAGAAATAATTACCACAATCCTAGTATAATCCGTGGTTGTTATGACTGTTTGTCCATTGCGAGTGGCTAGAACCCTTAGAGCCACTTTGCTACTGCCTCTTAGTTAATGGGCCTAATCATTTAAGTGTATGCAGTAGAGGCTTGAGTTTTTAGCTCCACAGGTTTTGGGTTCATTCCTTTCAGCCGACCCTGCTAAAGAAGTTGTTATGCTAGTTTAATTTGTAATTAGGAAGACAAAGTGAGCTGAATTTCAGCAACATAGATTTTATAAGTCCGAGAGACATTATGTGGAAACAAAAGGAGCTGAAAAGCAACTGTGGAGAAAATGAAAAATGTTAAGATTAAATTAGTGTTTGCCCTTCTTATGGTCTGTGCATCCTTTTAGCAGAAAAATAAAATATAAAATGCCAAAGTGGATGAAACAGCTGATGCAAATGCACTCACTAGTAAAGAAAAAACCTATAAAGTTTAAATGACTGGAGTCTTGACAAAACTCAGACTGGACCCTGTCCAGAATTTTGAAGTGGGGAAAGAGAGCCAGGGGAAGGAGAGCAGTGCCTGGAGATGACAGAGAAGCTAACCTAACACTTGTGTGTAGTAAATAAGGATTCTTGGTTTTGTTTAAAATCAAAAGCAGTTGATAAAACAGCAATCCTATTTTTTAAGTAAACACTGATAGAAATAAAAAATGGCAATGTTCCTTTAAAGTGTAGTTTACCTTTCCTTTGCTTCCTGTTCATACTATCCACTGCTACTCTTTTTATGTTCATATTTCCTGCTGTTCATTTTTTGGTCATGCAGGGCAGGAGGGTGGGAATTGTTAGAGCAGCGGGTCTCAAACTTCATTGCACCACGGCCCCCCTTCTGACAACAAAAATTACTGCGCAACCCCAAGAGGGGGGACTGAAGCCTGAGCCTGCCTGAGCCCTGCCGACCTGGGTAGGAGGGCTGAAGCCCGAGCCCCACTGCCCTGGGTGGAGGGACCAAGCCAAAGCCCGAGGGTTTCAGCCCCCAGCGGGGGGCCTGTAACCTGAGCCCCGCCACCCAGGGCTGAAGCCCTCGAGGTTCGGCTTCAGCCCTGGGTGGTGGGACTCGGTGTTTGGCCCCAAGATGCGGGGCTCGGGCTTCGGCCCCAGGCCTCAGCAACTCTAATACCAGCCCTGATGACCCCATTAAAACGGGGTCTTGACCCACTTTGGGTTCTCGACCCACAGTTTGAGAACGGCGGTGCTAGAGGAAGTGATCTGTGTGCTCGAAGACACTAGATTGCCAGAAGCCAATGGACTAATACCTTACATCAGTGGTGAACATCGTTGCCACTGTGTTGTGGCAAAACAGTCGATTTAAGCTCACAATTATATAGCCACAATTAAAATAAACTTGTAGGAACAAATTTTCTAAGAAGTGAAAAAGCAACAAACTAGTTACAAATAAACACCTACAATTAATAAGAACCAGAAACTGACAATTGGGAGATGGTTTCACTTTAGCATGGGGAGCAAGATACTGGTGAAAACTCCCATTGACTTCAATGGACTTTGGATCAGGCCTTTGGAAAGTAAAGGCTGAATTGAACATAAGCAGCATTTATCACCAAAGTGTGTGAGGGATGGAAAATGGTGTCCATGATTTGCTAGAAGTGTATTATTGCTTCTGATGTAGTATCATACAAAAAAGACTCTCTTGTAAGATCATACGAGTATGGTATATGGGATGAGCTACTTGAGCAGATAAAAAACTAGCTTGGACATTAAAATGAATGTGTTCTCAAGTGGAAACACTTAGAAATGGAAAATGGTGACTGATGGAGTGCCATATTAGGAACAGATTTGTTCATTTTATATTGCAATGACCTGGAAAAGTGATATACAGTAAGATGATCAAATTTGCTGATAATTAGGGCCCTACCAAATTCACGGTCCATTTTGGTCAATTTCACAGACATTGGATTTTAAAAATTGTAAATTTCATGGTTTCAGCTATTTAAATGTGAAATTTCACAGTGTTGTAATTGTAGGGGTCCTGACCCCAAAAAGGAGTTGTGGGGAGGTCGCAAGGTTATTGGAGGGGGGGTTGCAGTACTGCTACCCTTTCTTCTGCGCTGCTGCTGGCGCTGTCTTCAGAGCTGGGCAGTGGTTGCTGGCCGGGAGCCCAGCTCTGAAGCCAGAGTTGCCGCCAGCAGCAGCGCAGAAGGAAGGATGGCATGGCATGGTATTGCCACCCTTATGTCTGTGCTGCTGCCTGCAGAGCTAGGCCCTCGGTCAGCATCGGCCACTCTCCGGCCGCCCAGCTCTGAAGGCAGCAGCGCAGAAGTAAAGAGTGGCATGGCATGGTATTGCCACCCTTACCTCTGCGCTGCTGCTGTTGAGGAGCTGCCTTCAGAGCTGAGTGCCTGGCCACCAGCCGCCACCCTCCGGCCACTGGCTGCTGCTTTCCAGCCACCCAGCTCTGAAGGCAGTGTAGAAATAAGGGTGGCAATACCGTGACCCCACTAAAAACCTTGCGACCCCCCTGCAAGTCCCTTTTGGAACAGGACCCCCAGTTTGAGAAACCCTGGTCTCCGCCGTGAAATCTCTATAGTATCGGTTAAAAGCACACAAAAGACCAGATTTCACAGTGGGAGACCAGATTTCATCGTCCATGACACGTTTTTCATGGCCATGAATTTGGTAGGGCCCTACTGATAATCCAAAACTGGGTAAGCCCATACAAGGGAGAATTCAACGCCATGAGTACAAGAACCTCATAATGGCTTGGATGGGGTAGGACAGGAACACCTAAAATACAGCCTGAAGGTGAAATTCAGGTCATGATGGTGCCCCCTAGTTTGTGGCATGTTATAGGTAGGGGTACAGCCTGTGGAGCCGAAAAGCTAGATTTTGAGCCTCAAGCTGGTTTAAGTTTGTGACTTGGTTCAAGTCAATTTCTGTCATGCATATTTTTCCTTCTGATTATCAGGTTGGACAAAGGGGGCAGGGTTTCTTTAGACTGAGTTCTTGTCAGATGCCTACTGAACGTGCGCAGAAATGATTTTTCAATTGCTAACAGCCTCATTAAAATCACTTTCCCCAACCTCCAAAGAAATATTATGAGTATGTGAAAACAGTTTATAACACAGACCATTTTATAACCCTGGCCATAACTTACGCACCCAACAAATAGGTTGGTTCATTATGGCAAGTCAGTGCCATAACTTGCACAACATTTACCGTCACAGTTTGAATTTATGTTCAGACCAGTCCCCTAATGAGTCACATTATTTGTTCCTGTATTTTTGCTGTGACCTTACAAATTGGATTGATGGGCTAAATTCTGATTGCTAGGTCAGTGGCGTAAAACTAGTGTAATTCAATTTAATCCTTTATTTACTCCATATTTATAGAAACGGCAACTCCAATCGGAATCTGTTCCCCTGTTACTCAAAGTGGGTGTAGAAGTAGGGCTATATTTTTGGAAAAGAGGAGAACTCACCAAAGTATACAGAATTCTGCAGGGAACAGAAGGTAGATAACACATGACTATGTAACATTCAATGCAAGACCAGTGGGGTATGATCTTCTTTAAACAGATTCAAAACACAATTTCTTTAACCAGAGAACAGTTAATACATGTATTTAAACTGTTGAAAGCAGCAGAAGCAGCAACTGGTATACTTTTAAAAGACTAGCTAAACAAGTGCTATGTGTACAGGGAAAAAATATTGCAGTGCAAACTGTGTTAACTCAAAGGAGGAGACAGATTTTAGATGAGCTTTTTGGCCTGGCTTTGTGCTAAACTTTCCTCTGCTCCAATTGGATGAAAAGATGATCCTCTTAGTCTTAAGGACCATCGCTTTCAGGAATTGTAAAATTACCAGATCTCATTAATGCAGGGCTCTATCATTCATCAAAGCTCTTCTTATGCATCATGCTGGCTTCTTTTCTTTCCACCTCTTAATCTTTCTCTCATTATAACTATGTGTCTGCCCTTTGGACCTAGCTGCTTCCAAGAAGTTGACACCTGCAGAGATATTATTTGGCAAAGATTTGTTAACTCTTTCACAGTTGGAATGGTACGCTGAGCCTTCGGTGGAGGACAAAAAAATCGGTTGACAGCTGCTGTGTAGAATGAGCACTGCTGTAAATATCATAGCAACAGAGACCAATGAAGTGATGGCGCACTAATGAAAAGTAATTATTTGTATAACTGTCCATTGTGTACTCTTGATAAATTATTAGTATAGTCTCCTGCATGTACAGCTGCAGTTAATAGCATCAGCATTTTTTTTGCAAAGCTCCGCTTTGGCGGCTCTCTTCTGATCTAATACATTTTTCAGATGTGCCTCATGTATTTGGATAATTCAAGAAAAAATTTAAAAATAAGACCAACTTTCCATGGATTGTAGCCCTTAAAGAGGGAAAATGTCTTCGACATGTTCACAAAATCTAGTACTCAAAATGATACTAATAGTTGTAAAGCGCCTTGCATCTAAAGAACTAAAGCACTTTGCAACACTCATTTTACAGAAGCACTACAGTGATCAAGTATTTTAGCCAAATGAATACTGTTTATAACGGAATTGTCAAGAGTTTTTTAGAAATACCTGTCACTGGTCCAGTGTCTTTGTTCATTGATTGGGGCTCTTATCTCTCTCAGTGGGGGATGCCAATTTAATGATGTATTTTCCCATTTTAAACCCAGTTTCAGGAGCGGATTAGGGCTGAGAAAACACGTCCCATTGCAAATAAGAGTTTGAAAGTTGTTTTAAGTTGATTCTGTAAATACAGTATATATTTTTAAGTTGGTTAATTTGTCAGGTGTCCTACCTCCTCTTAAAGTAACCAAGTCATTTTTTAAATGTAGTTCATTTTAAAATAACTTTTAAAATTTGCATTTGGCATTTGATTTAGTACTGCACTACATTTTTCTTTTTAAAAAATTGCACTATACACCATCAATAGAGCAGACATTAAATGGATCAAGGACTGGCCAACTGACACTCTTAAAAAGTAGTTGTCCATGGGGAATCATAGAATCATAGAAACCCCCTGCACTGAAGTAGGACCAAGTATACCAACACCTTTGCTGTCAGGTGTTTGTCTAACCCGTTTTAAACAACCTCCAATGATGGGGGATTCCACAACCTCCTCTGGAAGCCTATTCCAGTGCTTAACTATCCTTATGTCATTAAATGGGGATGATGTTATTGGGGTTCCACAAGAATTGATACTAGCCCTGATGCTATTCAACTGTTTTATCAATGATCTGTAAGTAAATGTAGAATTTCTGCTGGTGAAATGACGTTATGATAGGTAGTCATACAGGGCGATCTGGATCACTTGGTAAACAGGGCCCATTCAAACAAAATGAGTTTTAATACGGCCAACTGCAAAGCTATGCATCTAGGAACAAGGAACATAGGGCTCACCTACAGAATGGAGAATTGTATCCTAGAAAGAAGTGACTCTAAAAAGGAAATTCAGTGTCCGCATTTTAAAGAGAATGTTGAAAAAATTGAAGAGGTGCAGAAAAGAGCCACAATATGATTGTAGGACTGGAGAAAATGCCTTTCATTGAGGTATAAGAGCCTTCACAGGAGAAAATACTGGATGCTAAAGGGCTCTTTCACCTAGTGGAGAAAAGCATAACAAGAACCAATAGCTGGAAACTGAAGCCAGAGAAATTCAAATTAGAAATTAGGCACAAACTTCGAACGGTGACAGTGATGAACCATTGGAACAAACTACCAAGGGAAATAGTAGATTCTTTGTATCTTGATGTCTTAAAATCAAGGCTGGATACCATTCTGGAAGATATGCTTAGTCAAACACAAATTATTGGGCTCAATACAAGGATAACCGGGTGAAATGTAATGGCCTCTGGTATACAGAAGGTTAGACTAGATGATCTAATAGTGTTTTCTGGTCTTAAACACGATATATTTCCATTAGGAAATTCATTTTTCAGTCATAATCTGCTTCACATGATTGCCAACATGGCATCTCCTTGTCCTGTAAATGGTTATTTTTTTACATTATATGTCAGCCAATTGAAAATAACTGTCTTGTAATTGGTTGGCATATCACTTCTGTTGCATTGCAACTCAGAGCAGTGGGACAAAATGTAGGAGTTAATTCCTTCTTCCTCCTTCCTTTTCTTTCCAATAAAAGACTTCCAGGTCCTCCATGGTCCCAACATTTGCTTGAGTTTGTCAATGTAACTCTCTGATAGGTGGGAGAGAGGGAAATGTCTGTTCGGCCACACACTGAGGATTAGACTTCAAAAGTGCATAAGGCAGTTAAGTACCCAATTCTTACTAAAAGTTAATAGGAATTAAGTACCTACCTCCCTTTGATACTTCTGATAATGCCAGACAGAGTCTTTGTAAACTCAGGCCAAGTTCTTGTCCTCGATCCCTGAAATGGCTATTTAGCTCTACAATTTAATTCAGTTGAGTTTGACTACATTCTTATGTTGCAGAGAGCAGAGCAGTTCCTTAGGCACATGCTTGATCGTATATAAATGAAAATAATTCCTTTTCTTGTCCTCAGCACGAAATGGTATGCATCATGGGGAATTCAAAAGATTTTGGATGACTGACACTCGCTAACTGCTATTCACCTGCTTAGGTGGACCAGTCCTATCTCTCATAAGGGCAATCTGCTTTCATGTTTTTTAGCCTGATTTCTCTTGGCAGCTAAACTGGATGTGGTTGACAGATTATGTCTGAAAAGAGCTTTGGTAATTGCTCGGTCTGTTCGGCGACTATGTCAATGACAGATGGTCGCACTGAATGTTTAAAATGTTCAGGACTTCTGGATGCTCCTTAAGCTTATGAGCAGCAAGCTTTGCCAACATTTCTCTTATCTATTAGCAAAAAAATTAAAATATTTCCCTGCATTGCTGTTTTCCGCCCCCCAAGTCTTCAGGCATGTTCCATGTGGATCTTTGTTTTCCTGATACATTCTCCTTTTTTTTAACTAGAGAAAGTCTCAAGATGTTACTGCAGACTGGCATAAGTAAGTGCCAACTGCTCGTCCAGACTCGTTAATGAATTTATTTTTGCCTGAGAACTGCACATATGGCCCAGAGTGGAAATATTGGGGTCTGTAGATGTTGCAAGGGCTGGCGGATTTCATTTTAGAAGAAATAACATTCAGGTTGGTCATAAACTCCATTTTTAATATATATATTTTTAATCTTTGTCAGGGGTTTCTTAACTTTTTCACGGCGTTGACCATATTTTAATGGGGAGATTGTGTCATGGATCAGCTCCCCTCCAATTCATAAGCACATAACATCCATGTGGCAATAAGAGCAATTGCATACATGGAGAAATTATGTTAGGAAAGTAGCTAATTCATTTGTAGCTGTTTAAATACAAACGAGGCGAGCCAGCATCTTCTGACCTGCTATTCTTCTATGGAGCACCAGTTGTCTACAAACCATGGATTGAGAACTGCTATCCTATAGCATATGGCTTTGGGAATATAATTGTATACAGTAGCGTATAATATTTCATATAATGTATGTCTTCCTAATTTCTAATTTGAATTTCTCTGGCTTCAGCTTCCAGCTATTGGTTCTCGTTATGCTTTTCTCCACTAGATGAAAGAGCCCTTTAGCATCCAGTATTTTGAAATACTCATTTGGATATATTTATTTATTACTCTGCTTTACTGACTGCCTTTTTTGGTTTAGATTTAATTTACAGTATATTGAGGACTCAGTTTTCAAACTTGGACACCTAAGTTAGGACCTCCAGTTCCATAGTTAGATGTTCAAACTGGCACCTATTTTAAGCACCTCATTGCTAATTCGGGCACCCAAATCTAGAATTGAGCACCCTAATTTAGGTGCCCATGTACAAAGATGAGGCTCCTCAAGTATTTCTTTGGTGTTAGTTTCTATTCTGCATAGGTTCTTACACCATGCTTATCACCGCACGCAGTATCAGACTGACTTCCAGTAATGAATTAAGCAGTGTGACTAATATCAGGTATGTGGTGTTGTTTCATCCTCTCCCTAGACTTTTAGTTTTTTCAGGGTGGGAGGTTGTTCTTTAAAGTATACCTGTTGCTATGTATTTATGTTAGAGAAGGTTTGCAGTCCTGTCTCCTTTATTGCACAGGTAAAAATCAAACATTTTTACTGGAGCTCCTCTTTAAAATGCTGAATATATGGGAAGGTTGTATTCGCATCACTTTGTGCTCAGTCTTAAGCCAGAGTCGTCCTGTACGTTCTAATAGCAGAGCCAAGGATAATACGAACCCTCAGGGAAAGTGAACTGACATTTAAAAATATTGTTGAGTAACTTCTGAATGAATAGTTGTTTCAAGTGTTGAAGCCAGCACCTGCTTGGTGTGTTCTATCTAAAGCTGCTATTATAGAGCAGACTGGGAAAGCTAAGCCAGTTGTGATAATGCTCACCAGGAAATAGCTGCGTTTGCCAGCGTCAGCTTTAGATATAGACATTAGCAAGCTGGCACAAATATTCAAGGAGTATTGGCCCATTTCCATGTTATCCTTTTTAATGATCTTTGTATTGCAGAAGATTTGCAAGCGCTACAAATACCATTGTGCGGTACCTCTGTGGTTTGACTGCCACAGGTTTTCCGGGTAGTCTCCTGCTTTCCCAAAAGCAGGTTCTTGGATCTGCCAGTGGTAGGGCTCTTGGGCATTGCCCCAAAGCAGCCCTCAGAACGAAGGACACTTTGCCTTTCGGTCCAGTGTGTTCTGGATATTTGTTCCATATGGTAACTGAGGTGAGAGGAACCAACTTCTCTACATATTTATTTTTGAAAGTTTTCCCCTTTCTGCACACAACAATCTGAATAAAAATAAGACAAAGAGCAAAATACACCCAATCTGGTCTACCTGGCAGAGCATCATAGTCACCGTAGGAGACTTTCCAGCTCAACACAACAAAGAAGAATCCAATAAAACTAAACCAAAGAACAAAATTAAAACATCTCAGTCTTTTAAACTTGTGGTTATCGCACACAGTCGTGGCAGGTTGAATGGGTGCATAGTAAAGGTGCACCATACTCAGGGGTCATGTGTAAAGTGGCTAGGAGAAAATCTAAGGCAGTATGACATGAAACTTCTGCCAGTCCTTCAGTTTGTAAGTTGTATCAGTTTAGGTTCCCTTAGACACATTTACAGTGTGTAACTTAGATCCCTTTTCAGATCAGCTCTGAATGCGGGCATGGTGATCTGTTCAAAAGCTTGTTTTTAAATGAGGAAGTAGTTCTTTTGACTTTCCACAGTACCAATGATTGAAAAGTGCAGTTTAATTTTTAGAGACTGGGTATTTTTCTAAGTGGTTTCTTATGTCAGCAGCTACACACTGCTATCCTGCATGCAAAATCTTCTTTCCTATCTCTCTTCCATTTGTGGCCTGTGATTCTATAATAGGCTATCAGCTTATCTGAGAGAGATATTGCAAGGTTATTAGACCTTTCAGCATTGGCCATGGATTTCAAATTTTGCCAGTAGTTAATTGGATAGCTGTGTTACCTGATGTCCTTCACTGACCCTCACTAGTCTGTTTCATAATGTTGTTCTTGGGATATATTTTAATGACTAGCTTTTAGCCACTGTGTTTCTTGAAATTGTAGCAGTGGTCACAATAATAATATTAAAATAACTCACTTGACATGCTTTCACTTTTGAGTCCAGCTTTTAATTAAACAGCTCATTTCAAAAGCCATTGCTAGAAAAGTTGCCAGAAGAATTACATTAATTTGAGAATATAAGGCCAGAGTTCCCTCTAGTTAGTTACAGCTGCAAATGAATGTAATATTGAATTGAATTTAGAAAGTTACCGGCACTGTTGTCCATCATACAAACCAATACATGTTTGTTGTTGCTGGAGCTTTCTTTCAGCCTGAAAGTGATGAAATCTTTAATAAATTTGTGTCTGCATGGGGTCCCCTGGGCGTGTGGTAAATACCAAGCACCAAGATACTGTTAAAATTAATTTGGAAACATAAAAATGTAGCACAGAAAAATAAATAAAATAAAAATAACCCCCCTCAAAGTCATGGAAAAGGGATGTCTTTGAAACTCTCTGTAATTACTGTGCCCTAAACTCTGCATTCAAGAGCTCTTGTTAATCCGAAAAACCTCCAGGATTACATAAATAATGAAAGAGCTAAAAATGCCTTGGTTTTGTAATGTAGATGAAGGCAAGGTGTCATGTCAGGACCACATTTACATACTAGAATTATTTAGTTATTCTGTCTTGCCCTCTAAAGAAGTGAAATGATTATAAATATTCATAGGCTCAATTAAAATATTAATGGCACACTGATACTTTTGTTTTAGGTCTCCAAACACCCGTAAACAGTCTCATTTAAATATGATGAGGAGTGTAGGGGATAGCGTGTGAGGAGCAGGAATTGTCCTTTTCCATGGAGATTCATGCTTATCCTGAAGTTACAAGTAAATACGTTATTTACTTTGTGTTTACTGAGCAATATGCAGTAGGTTTGGTTTTTTTAAAAACCTTGTTAGGTAGTACTCTTTGATACAATACTACATGTACACATGTAACTCTCACTGAAGGCCATGGATATTCGGGTAGTTCAAGAACTGCAGCAGGTCCCTAATCAAGGAATTATTGAGGTCTACTCTCTAGTCTGGGAACGTGTGTAATTCCATGGACAAGTTTATGATAGAAAGGTAAGGGAGATGTCATTTGATTTGTAAAAATCTACTGAATCATAATTTCAGTGGTGTCATACTCTCTGGCATGGCACAGGGGAATCACTCTCCTCCTCCCCCCATCTCCAGTTCAAGGTCCTCTGATTGGTGAAAATTGTGATAATAAAGTGTTGTCGGAAGTGGGTTGAGTTGGGTATCATTTGAAGCCCTTTCTCCCATGAACACTATGGTACCAAGTATGGCAAACCTAGAACAATTATGTAGATATATATTTGAGAAAATGTTTACAAATCAAGCTCTTTTTAATTATACTTTAACACAGGGATGCATTGCTTGCATAAAAAAGACATTGATTTTTGGTAATCCTAGGGAAGTTAGCCTTGACATGTAGGACTGAAAACATTTATTCATCAAAGTCATTATCAGTGTTGTCCTCCATCTAGGACACTACTGCTAGACATGTTGTCCAATTGATCCTCGTCCACACTGCACTTACGCATCTCTTTACAAGGCAGGCTGCTGGCCAAACATTTGCAGGTTGGTGAGCATCTGATCTTTAAAGCACATGGGGATTTGATTCGCTGACAGCTTGATTTGGGAGCACATGGTATTTCACACACAAGTGGTGTGATCTGTCCCTCCTCCAGATCCCATCCATGCCTGACAGAGGAGGGTAGTTTTGGATGTGCTTGAGCATCCCGGAGCCATACTATTGCTTGATAATTTTCCTTCTTGACAGCTGGTGTAAATGCAGCCCTTGTTGGTGGCAATTTTTCTGAGAAAACTGAACTATCAGTGGGGCTAGCAGATATGATTGGCAGGATGCATACAAGGGTCATTCTCTCTGGCACCTCATGTAGTGCTGAGTTAAAGACTGACCGTGTTGGAATGTGCCTGTCTCCTGAAATGGTGCGTTATGGTATGTCCTGGGTGTCCAAATCATTTGATGATCCATCTTCTATCTCTTCGGCTCAGTGATGTTTCTCCTGTGGAGTACATCCCGCTTTTGCACAATATGTATGGTCAAGGTTAGTGAACACAGAATGCTTTAGTAGAGTCAATTTAACTGATGCTTAAATGAAAATTGGACTTTGTGGCTTCAGAATTCTTGCACCTTAGTTGGAAAGTGAGTCATAAAATCAGGAAATTCCTTCAAAGAATGGTTCTTTGCTGGTCCAGACAGCACTTGAGACTGGGCTGGGTTATCTCCATTAATATGCTTCTGATAGCAGACCATAACTGTAACATGAAGGGTACCTTTGCCATCTGCTGTATCTTCAAGGAAGTCTTAAGTTATCGTCAGCACAACATATAAACCTACTCTTGATGAGGTCTGGGGTAACGTACAACCCTTCATTCAGTTCCGTGCGGCAAAGAACCTCATTTGCAATGTCAGTCTCCAGGCGGAGTACTTTGTTACAGTTAATGGAAGAGGCAATGCCATGCATAAGCTGCGCAAGGAATTTGCTATGGGTTTTGGAATGAATTGTTAAACCAACAGCCACTTGTAGATTTCGATTTATGCCTATGTTGCACAGTTGGTGTGTGTGTGTGTGTGTGTGTGTGTGTGCGCACACACGCATGTGTTGGAAACCTTCCTTTCCCTCATGCACTCGTACATGGTGCTTTGTGATAAAATGGCAGCCTTGTGTTCCATTTGCTCACTGTCATACTTGCTGGTGCTGATGTCAGTGTGACCACCAATTCACCACTTAAGTGCAGGTCACATGATATTGTTTTTTCATGTTGTCATCAGCTATGGATCCTTGAAATGCCCGTGTACTGCAGGACAAAATGCTTTTCCATAAGAATTTAGCAGCTGCAAAGAGATCTTCATATGACTGTGGATATAACACCACGTGGTTTGTAGCTTTTAAGGATTTACGTTTTGATTAATTTCTGCAGATAGTTTTTAGTAATCGTGTGCCCATATCCCACAGTTCATCTTCAGTAAGTGCTTTAAGAGTCTTTGATAAACATTCGTTCCCCTTCAATCCTATTCAAAGCACACCTTTCTCTGTACTTTGCCTCTGCATCGCCATTTTCAACACCATTTCCCCACCCATCCATTCTGTGAGACAGTTTATGAGCTCCAGTTGAGACGCAGTTTGCAGTAGTAAAATCAGTATTTGTTTCTGTTGCTTTTACCTTTTGACCCAACATATTACACACATTCTTGTTGTAATACTCACTGTCATATGCGTGAGCATCTTTTGGGTCAATGCACCCACTTAACATTACTTTCCGTGCAATGCTCTCACTAAGAGAGACTGCTTCATACAGTTTCATGTGTTGGAACTGGCCTTAGTGGATGCTTTTGGACTTCCAGCTTACTGCAGAAGAAGCAGGGGTTCTTCTCGAAACGCGTGCCGTGGGACCTAGTATAAGGCATGTCTCGCCCACAGCTGGCACTTGTCCCAGCAACTTCAACTTTTTCCTGATGCTCAATGTTCTTCCTCTTCAACCTGCAAAAATCTGTTTGTGGGTGCATATCTTATTGCATGGGAAGGTGCCACCAAGCATTGTGTTTAACCAGGTTCTCCACGGTGGTATTCTCCAAAGATTCATCAATTAGTCAAGATTCTTTCTATGCCCATTCATGCCTAAAAATGATCAAGATCAAAGTAAAAACAAAGATTTTGTAATAAATTACTTTGAGATTGTAACGAATTATGTTATGTAGTGTATGGTATGTAATCAGACATGCGAAACCCGCGAAAAAACGCAGAAATTGGGCTTGTTTTTGGCTTAATTGCTCTGTGAGTTGCTTATTGGCTAGTTTTTGGCTTGTTGCTTGTTGCAGCTTGTTGCTTCTTTTTTTTTATCAGCTCCCGGCAAAGGGGGCGGTAAGCAGGAGCAAGGGGCAAGCAGGGGCAAGGGAGGAGAGAGAGTTAGGGGTGCACAGCGGGCCCACCACAGTCCCAGACTGCATGCCGGGGGGATCTAGTCACATAGAGTGTTGGGGTTCTTAGGGATTGGCTTGTTTTGGCCTTGTTTTTAAATGGGATTAGCTTGATTTTTGGCTTATTGTGAAAGTCTGGGTGCTTATTTACTGCGTGAAAGTTGGCAACTGTGTATGTAATATGTGCGTATCATTTTGGATGGATTCCAGTAATCTACCCAACTCAACCCCTTTCTGACAACATCGTATTATCAAAATTTCCATCAACCAGAGAACCTTGAGTTGGGAGCCGGGGGCAGCAAGAGGGAATAGATCCCAATGATGTGTGAATTGCTTCTTCAGTTCTGTGACCCCTTTCAGATGCAGGTTATTGATGTGACACTGGAGGAATTCACACACATGCTTACTGCACCTGGTGCAACACGGCTTTTTCAGCAGTGTGCTCTGTGTCATCTGTTTCTCGCATTTGTAGTATCCAATGGCTCCAGCCATCCCTTGTTTTGCTGACAATCCTATGTGATCACTGCACATATAATTGACCGTGGGCACTTTAAAATAGATTAATTTAAACCCATCTCTTTGCAGTTAAAAACCTTAGAATTTAAGTGATAACAAAATGTAGCTGGAAGTTCACCCTATTGGATCTCTCTCTTGAAGACAGCCAGTAAATATTTCACATGATTGAGCAGATTTAAAGAAAGGAATAAAAAGGCAAAATAGAAACCCGAACAACAGATGGTTCAGAAAAGTTCAATGAAGCTTCACATCTGAATTTTTAATGAAGACATCTCCCTAGAAGAATGGTAAATAGGCATGCAGCATGCAAGAAGGTACTATGAAGGAATGTACTACCCCTTTAAGGGACATGCTGGAACCTACATCTGGGGCAGGCTAGGGTGTAATCAAGGAGGTCCTGCCCTAGGGCTGCCCTATGACAATGGGAAAAAGAAACTGTGAAAGAGAGAGAGGAGTAGAAGCCAGGCAGGCTGCAGTGGGTGATGGTGGTTTTCTCTCAGGCTCTGGGAGACCAGCCTAACCAGAGGCTTTGTTTTGTGGACTTTGAAGTTGAGGGCTGAATCAAGGTCCTCAGATGAAGATCTTATGAACTGTGCATTGTAATTTCTTCTGCCCTGAAGCCTTATCAAATAGGACATGCTGTTTTGTTAGTGTCTGTTGGCTTCTCCATTCCCCAGGCTGTTAAAGAAACCTATTGCCACCCCAGTGGGGGGAAATAGTGGGGCATACCCACATCGCCATACTGGACTACAAAGGGGCATGCAGAGGCTGCCCGCACCTTTACAGGGTCATAGATATACCAGTTATTTTTCATCTTTCCTTACAAATTTGGAGTAAGTATGTTTCATTCACATACAGAAAAACAAATACAAAGCCCCCAGACTAAACTGTGAGGTGAATGTGAAAATAACCTTTATGTTGATAAGTTGTATGGGAGTAGGCATGATGGAGTAGTGGGTAGAAATGTGTTTTGTATCTTGTCTGAGCAGGTGGCCCATTCTTTCAGATGCTGACATAGCCTAATTTTACTCCTAGGCTAGGATACTTCAATGTCTTCTCCCTAGGATCTACTGTGAAGCTCATACAAAAGCTTCACTAGGCTCATTTCCTGATTGGGACAGATAGCCTAACACTTGATACTCTGTACTCTACATTGATTTCTCCTAACCTTCAAACTTCTTAACAGTCCAGGGCAAAATTATCTCAGGGGGCCCCCTTTCTTAGAATAATAGAATTCACAGCTACAGCTGAGGGCACTCATGATGAAAATCTCAGTGGCTGAAGCAGGGCGGCTTGGCACAATGCAACTCCCCTACTGGATATTTTCTTCTCACCAGTGGAACTTCCTACCACTAGAGATCAGTCAGACGACTTCTCGCCTCCTTTACTGCACGATACTTAAGTACTGACAATGTTTTTGGCACTATATGTGGCATGAAGACAGTCCTTGCCCCAAAGAGGTTACAGTATGAAAGCCGTTCACAGTCTAAAAGATTGGACATGCAGCAGTATGAAAAAAAGGATCTTGATCAACATATCTGCTCCCTAAATGTTGTCTATAGATCCTACTGCTTGTGTCTGGGGCCTAGATACTGTGGTGAATAGCACAATATGAATATGTACATAGTCAGTGATAGCTCCTTGCTTTAATGAAGGAAGCAAATTCTTATTCTGGTTTGACTTGCAGAGGAAATACAGCTATGTGAGAATCAGTTGAATTCTGTTCTGCCTTATGCATCGTCCACTACATTGTCAGCGATGCTCTAGTTGCAGTTCCTTTAATATTGGCAATGCTGCAGGAGGATGAAGGAACACATGTTGATTTTCGGGTTCCAGGGTGAGTTTGCAGCATTGGCAGTCAGAAAAATTGTCCTTTGGCTTGTAAAAGAAGCCAACTCGATCAGGAAGTTATTGAACAAGAAGAAATATGAAACTCCAAGATGCTGTTTGTTCAGTCACTTTTAAGAATACAATATAACACCACTTTATTACACAAATTCTAGACTGAAAATGCTCTCTTCTTCAAGTATTACTTTAATTTCAGGGAGAACTTCAAAACTATTTTTGTTAAGAACCCATGTGGGGAAAATAGAAAAAAGATGAGTCAATTAAGTGAACAAAACCTTTCACTACATCTCTTACACTATATAAGGATCTGATTGTAAGGGTTGGCTAAGGAAGAGTCAGTTAATATCCTATATGGGCATATTGGCTGATGAACGTTATTAATTAAAGCGTTGCTGTGGTCCCTTTTCACGGATACCTGTAACTAGCTGATATAAGTTTGAATTATATATTGTCTGTACTTACATATATGGCTTATGATATTGATACTGTAAGTCTCACCACAAAACTTTGCAACCACAGCACATCATCTGGGCTCTGCCTTGTGAAATCAGGGCAGTGCCATCCTCATTAAGAAACAGCTGATCTTCCATGATCAGTCACATCACCTGCAGTTGCAGTTCCAGTACTCTCATCAGGTTTACACATTCAACTTGTCGCATGGAGGCTGCCTTTACTCAAGTCTGTTGTTCATAAAAATGATCGCTGGTGCCAGTGCTGGTGGGAGTGCCACTGTAGACCATCTGGGCAGGGTTTTCACCACATAGTCATCTAACTATGCTTATAGCAGATCTAGATGACACCGTGGTTGAAATGTTGGCAGCCTCTCTATCAGTACACATGGAGACCCCAAGCATAAACCGGGACCCCATTGTGCTAGGCACTGTATAAACATGGGCTAAAAAGTAGGGCTGTCAATTAATTGCAGTTAACTCATGCGATTAACTCAAAAAAAATGTACTGCGGTTAAAAAAATGAATTGAGATTAATCGCACTGTTAAACAATAGAATACCAACTGAAATTTATTAAATATTTTGGATGTTTTTCTACATTTTCAAATATATTGATTCCTATTACAACACAGAATACAAAGTGTACAGTGCTCACTTTATATTATTATTTTTGATTACAAATATTTGCACTGTAAAAATAATAAAAGAAATACTATTTTTAATTCACCTCGTACAAGTACTGTAGTGCAATCTCTTTGTCGTGAAAGTGTAATTTACAAATGTAGATTTTTTTGTTACATAACTGCACTCAAAAACAAAATAATGCAAAACTTTAGAGCCTACAATTCCCCTCAGTCCTACTTCTTGTTCAGCCAATTGCTAAGACAAACAAGTTTCTTTACTTTTACAGGAGATGCTGCTGACTGCTTCTTATTTACAATGTCGCCTGAAAGTGAGAACAGGCGTTTGCATGGCACTTTTGTAGCCGGCGTTGCAAGATCGGCCACCATTCCAGAGGACATGCTTCCATCCTGATGATGATCGTTTTTTTTTTTTTAAAAAAAGCGCGTTAATTAAATTTGTGACTGAACTTCTTGGGGGAGAATTGTATGTCTCCTGTTCTGTTTTACCCACGTTCTGCCATGTTTTTCATGTTACAGCAGTCTCGGATGATGATCCAGCACATGTTAGTTTTAAGAATGCTATCACAGCAGATTTGACAAAACAAAGTACCTATGTGAGATTTCTAAGGATAGCTGCAGCACTTGACCCAAGGTTTAAGAATCTGAAGTGCCTTCCAAAGTTTGAGAGGGATGAGGTGTGGAGAATGCTTTCAGATTAAAAAGAGCAACACTCCGATGCAGAAACTACAGAACCCGAACCACCAAAAAAGAAAATCAACCTTCTGCTGGTGGCATCTGACTCAGATGATGAAAGTGAACATGCATCGGTCCCTCTGCTTTGGATTATTATCAAGCAGAACCCTTCATCAGCATGGACGCATGTCTTCTGGAATGGTGGCTGAAGCAGGAAGGGACATATGAATCTTTAGCGCATCTGGCACGTAAATATCTTGTGACGCCGGCTACAACAGTGCCATGCGGAAGCCTGTTCTCACTTTCAGGTGACATTGTAAACGAGATGAGGGCAGCATTATCTCCTGCAAATTGTAACCAAACTTGTTTGTCAGAACAATTGGCTGAAGTAGGACTGAGTGGACTTGTAGGTTCTAACATTTTACATTGTTTTATTTTTGAATGCGGTTATATTTTGTGCATAATTCTACATTTGTAAATTCAACTTTCATTATAAAGAGATTGCACTACACTACTTGTATTAGGTTGTAATAAAAATAAAGTGAGTATTATAGAATAAATAGAATAATGGTATTCTATTATTGATTAATTTTTTTAATTGCGCGATTAATCAAGATTAATTTTTTTAATCGCTTGACAGCCTTACTAAAAAGATGGTGCTTGCCCCAAATCTAAATATAAGATAAGAGACGATAGGTGGTTACAAGAGACAGACAGAGGTAGGCAGTGCCCGGGAGAATACCAGGGAACTATTCTTCCTGACGGCAGTGGAAACTGTTCAGGAGGATCCAAGGGTGACAGGAGACATTATTACTTGGCTAGGGCAGTTGTCACAGAATTTTGAACAGATGTTAGGAAGGGAGCGAGAGACACTTTAAGTGAGAGTGTAAAGGAGGATATGGAAGTGTCATAATACAAATTACCATTTCTGGTGACAGGAACTAGAAGAAATGTTTGCCTCTGAAGAGTTAAATGAAATTCTTGACAGCTATGACGTGAAAGCTACATAGACATTATCGTATTTATTTTGAACTTTAAAAACCAACAGTTTGATTAGCCAGAGCAGGTTTTCCCCCGGAGGGAAGACTGTGGAATGTAATTTCATTACAAAATATAGTGCTTGGACTTGAACTGAAGTTGGATTTTTTCCCTCCCTTAGGGAATTGACATTTCTGTTTCTTGACATTTCTCCCATTGTTAGACTAGCTTCTTTGTGCTTATTTTTTC
This sequence comes from Macrochelys suwanniensis, assembly GCA_033296515.1. Taxonomy (NCBI): domain Eukaryota; kingdom Metazoa; phylum Chordata; order Testudines; family Chelydridae; genus Macrochelys; species Macrochelys suwanniensis. The sequence continues at coordinate 337,217,996 of CM065775.1, forward strand.
TGGTGAAATTGTAACTTTGTCTCCTCAAAACCAGGGATGTCTTCTCCGGTAGACAAAACTGCTAATAGTTTGAATTAGCTTACCCGGCAGCATGACAGGCAGATCATTAGACAACAAGGATATATTCACGTATTTAAATATAGGGTACCTGAAGATGCAATGAATTATAGAAAAGGAATTAAGCGGCAGTCAGTTAAAATGGATACATTAAAATTGCCATTAGCAAAGAGTTTTGAAAAATAAAACAAAGATGGGGCTTAGGGTGAAAAATGATAATGTGCCACCTACCTTAAAAGCTCTGGGTAGGCGCATTTTAAATGCATCAGAAATAGAACAAAATAATGATTAGCTTGGCTCCTGCAGCCCATTATTTTAAAGATGTCACTTGTTTGCCTACAGCTCAAATAACGTTTTTGATAGGGTGTCTGAGACTTAGGCTCTCTCCTTCCTCTGCTCTGTTTCTTTGCCAGCAATCAGCCTTTGGGCCAACACATGGTGTTGCATGTCACTTGGTATCTAATGCATTGGAGTATCATATACGTGCAGGAGAGTGGAATTTATGGTCTGCTAGGTCTTTTCCATGTCCAACCATTGTGATTCTGTGAAAGTCGTGTCACACTGGGTTGTAGTGAGGGGGAGACATCTTTCTTCTAGTAGTGCTTATAGGATGAAATGCTTATTTCACCCCTAACTCAGTAGTATAGGGCTAATCCAACAGTGACGATGAATGGTTCCCAACCGTCTTCAGTTTGATTCCTCTTAGTGGTTCATCTGCCCAAGTGCTGGAGAGCTTCTTGCTCGTAAGTTGAAGAAAGTACTTGTTCCACTCAGCAACTGACTTGCTGCTGGATGATCTTAATTGCTTTCCATGCTTACTTAGGTCCTTTAATTCTCTCCTCTGTGTGTGAGAATTGAAATACTGAATCCCATTCATACAGAAATTAAAAGAATAGGAATAAAAAAAAATGCAAAAACTCTTTACTGCTCTTTATCAGGTATCTGCTCTCTCAGGCAGACCACCTTCCATTCTGCCTGAGATAAGCTGTCCACCAATCACTTCCAGCATCTCTGTTTTAGCCCATGCATTGGTTCTCTGTGATGCAGGAAACTGTTCAGAGCTCCAGATTTTTCTGGCAACTGTGTTGCAGCAAGCCTTTGCATTACTGAGCCGCTTTTCCCAAATAACGTAACTCCTTTGCCATGATTTGATGTGACTGCTTCCCCAATCTGTAATTAGCCTGAGCAGAGTATAAATTTAAGCAAGATATAAATAAATTCTCTATCAGATAAGGGTTCTCCTATTTTTTGAGGGTAGAAGAGATGTCTCTTCTGATTTTTCTTGATGAACAGGGTTTTTCATGGCAGCTTTTGTAAATACTTGAAACCAAAAAGTTAGGACCACAGTAGATGGGGGACCCTGAACCGAATACGCCTTTGCTGTTTGTAGATGCAGATTGGCTTAAATCCACCCTTAAAAAGAAAGGGATGGATTCTCCAGCCCTCATTTAGAGATGGCACACAGCTCTTTGGAACGTGGAGCTAGCTAATAGTGCAAGCTTCTCAATATTTACTACACAAATGGGCCTTCACATTTAGAAAGTCTACCTCTAGGGGTATAAGGGTAGCTTGGTTGTATGCCTATTCACTCCTTTAGCTCTCTCTATACCTTTTGATTTGTTTGCACTTGGCACCAAGTGTAATCATGGCCTTTGTGATGTAGACGTCAGAACTGAGCTAAGGACATCCAAGTCTGTTCACATTAGCTACTGGCCACCAGTGACGTAGATGAATGAGGCCAGGTCTACACTACAACTTACATTGGTATAACTACGTCGCTCGGGGTGTGTGACAAATCCGCAGCCCCTGAGCGATGTAGTTGTACCAACCTCTAACCCCAGCTGTAGACAGAGCTATGTCGATGGGAGTGCTTCTTCTGTCAACATAGCTACTGCCTCTCACAGAAGTGGATTAACTAAGCCGACGGGAGAAGCTCTCCCCCGTCATCTTGGAGTGTCTTCAGTAAAGCACTGCAGCTTTCCAAGTGTAGACCTCCTTGAGATTTATCACATCGCTAGTCAGGGCATTGGGGGAGAACAGTAGTCTTGGGTGTTGTGGAGTAAATCTTCATAACTTGTGTTCTGTGTTTGTACAGCACCTAGCACAACGGTTGGGTCTCTTAGGCATAGCTGGTGTCTTAGGCATTGCTGCAATACACTTAATAATAATAATTAATAATATATGTCCTTTGCTTACTGCGTTTTGAGAATCAAAAAGCACCTGTCACTGGTGTTTGTAAAAATGTAAATACAAGTAGTTCTAAAACACAGGATAAACACTATTTGGAGGCGCCGTTATTGGGCGTGGAGGCTGATGAGTCGGCAAGAAACCTGGGTTTAATTTTTACAGTGAAATTCAAACCCTCATTTCCCCATTTTATTACAAATAGATGCTTTTTATTACAATTTGACAATTATTGCTTCTGTCCACCTTCTTGATTTTTCTGACATTGGGTTTTGTGCTTTTCAGCCTTGAAATATCTGTGTAAAAGTAGAAAGAAAAAATCCTAACAGCATTCTGGAAGACATAGGTAATAACTGTTCTATTCTTCGCATAGGAGAAATCTCATATTTCATTGCATCTATAACATACAGAAACATATGGAAAGGTCTATTTATTTTTTTCCTGGAATTTGCTAAATTAGGTCCAGCATGATTCTGACACACTGACTTTTATTAAATTGGTTTTTATTAAAGTCTGCAGGTTGTTCTTGTGCTACCAGTGGCTTTGATTAAGCACTGTGTTAGGGTCATGTCCTGGAATAACAGCATTTCCAAATCCCTGGCTGTGTTTGAAAGAATTGTGATTAAAGTTCTGGCTGTTTTCCCACAGTTGCTAATGTCTGCTGAGGGTTGAGTTACCATGCTTGTTGTTGGCGCTTGATTTCTGTTATAGCCCCTTGCACTTTCTTGCCAATATCAGTGGCAGTCTCTGGAGGGAAGCAGTTTTGCATTGAAATGGGAGAACTAAAAACCTTAACAAAATTAACACAGGGGTCTAGAGTTTCTGATGTGACTAGAGAGCCAGAGTGTTGGATGTTTTCTAATGTCTAATTCATCTTTGATTGAATTTCAGACAAAACAAAGCAAGGAGGATGAGGAGGTGGGGAAACCCATCTAAAAAAGATTATGGATGAACAGGTTGAGAAATGCTGTCTGACAGGTCATATTCTGAGCAATCTCATAATTTCTGCTAGAGCCAGGAATTGTTTTTGTGCATTTTGTTCACTGGCATGGACAATCCATTTAGGGTTCCCCATGGGGAAATCCATGTTATTAGCAGTGATCTTTCTGCATATTGCTGGAAAATGAATTAATTCAAACTGGTTTCTGTACATATGAGAAGAAATGGCACACTTTTGTTATTGCAAATTTATAGAGACATCACGACGCAGACTCGCCATGTAGGATGATTTTTTTAGCACTGCCTGACATACAGATCATGCTCCTGAGTAGTAATATTTTCATAACTTGTCAAAGAGCTGACATGTTTATCTGCATTAGAAATTATTCATTCATGAAAACATGGGAAGCAAATATACGACAGTCCCTTGGATGGTATCTTAGGCACCAGAAACCCAGTGGTGTAAGGTTCCTAAATCTTCTGCTTTCTTTGTTTTACATGAAGAAGGAAAGTGCTCACATACATACACACACATACGCATGAATATACAGTGTGTGTGTAACTTGTATTTCTTATAGTACCTTCCCGCATATGACCTCAAAGCACTTTACAAACACTAATCAATTGATTAATCCTTGCAACAGCCTTGTGAGAGAGGCAAGTAAAATAACCCCATTTTACAGATGGGCAAAGTGAGGCACAGAATAATTGCGCCGTTTGCTCACGGTCACACAGCAAGTCTGTGGCTCAGCCAAGAGTCATCAAAGCCTCGTTGACTCATACGTTTGTGCTACAACCACTACACATGCTTCCTTCATTTAAAAATTCTCTAAGAATTAAGCTAAGTTAAGTTATGGTAGATGAAATATGGACCTGCTTCACTCCTGCTTTGAGTAGACGGTTGGACTAGATGACCTCCTGAGGTCTCTTCCGACCCTAATCTTCTATGATTCTGTGACCTTCTTTTAGGGAAGATATGTAAACAATTTCCAAGAATATAAAATAACAGATAACTATATTGCTAGAAATATCTTTGTCCTTTTCTCTCTCTCTCTCTCTCTCTCTCCCCAGTTATTTTTCAGACATTCGCTTTGAATGTGAAACATGTCAGGAATATAAAATTTCTAGATTGGAGCTGTTTGCCACTTAGAGAGATAAGATAGTGAAAGGAAGCTGTGAAAGGAAAAAATCTTAAACTGAAGGCAGTGTGGCATGTGGGTAAGTAATCACACTTCATTAGCACTGGCACGTTCTCCGGTTTCAGATAAGGATTTGTGCTGCACCCATGCCTTGGAACGGCTTATGTCTGTACACGTTAATTTTAGGGATACCAACAAAAATAGTAAATATACGAGCTGACAAATACATTAATCAAAGTTCCTGCTTCTGAGTCCTGAACTTAAAAAAACCCCCATGAATTTTAAACTTATTATGGAGCTGAAAGGAGGCTTTACATATGCGTCTGACACTCTGATCAAATGATAAAGTAGAGTCAAACTGAACCTCAACCTTTTGTACAGCCTGTGAAAATGAAGGCACATTGCAGTTTTTCAAGGCAGATGGAGTGTGAGAAACTAATAAATCAGGTTTTGAAACATTAAAGAGCAACTTATTTGAATGCATATGGTGCTGGATCTCAGACAAGGAAGTACTGGGGAGACTAAATAGGTTTGGGCATGGGGACATGAGCAGAACAATATGTCTGTGCATCAACTGCATGACCATATCTGAATCCATTACTTGCAATAATGTCCAGAAATCTAGTAATGAAGGAGAACATTTTGTCAAAATATGCATAGGAACCCCATGGAGTTGCAGGCAAGCGATCAGAATAAGATGCATTCAAACAAGCTATCAGCACTCATTCTGCTAAATCTGGCTCCTACATACTGTTTATAGAGCAGAAAGTTGCAAGACCTAAGTAATAACCCCTTTTTCCCGCCAGTATGATGACACTTAGTTCTTTTACAGTGCTTTTCTTCCATGGATCTAAGGCTACATCCACACTACCCGCCCGATTCGGCGGGTAGTGATCGATGTTCTGGGATCGATTTATCGCGTCTCGTCTAGACGCGATAAATCGATCCCAGAAGCGCTCCCTGTCGACTCCGGAACTCCAGCTCCGTGCGAGGAGTAAGCGGAGTCGACGGGGGAGCCTGCCTGCGCCACGTGGACCGCGGTAAGTACTTTTAAAAATCGATCTAAGATACTCGACTTCAGCTACGTTATTCACGTAGCTGAAGTTGCGTATCTTAGATCGATCCCGCCCCCTAGTGTGGACCAGCCCTGAAATAGCTTTACAAAGGAAGGTAAGAATCATCATTCCCATTCTACAGATTGGCAAACTAAACAACAGAGACCTGAACTAACGTGCTGAAGTCACGCAGCAGGCTGGTGGCAGGCCTGGGACTAGAATCTGGGTGTATAGCTGAACAACGTCAATATGTTAAACATGGGTTGCGTAAGACGCATTGGCTGCCTGTTGTACTCTGGATTGATTTTAAGGTACTGGTGTGACTCTGAACCTTAAATAGCTGGGACCTAAGTACAGAAGATGCCCTGCTGCTGCAGTTGTGATCAGTGGAGGTGCTTGAGCTGGGGCTTCCTTGGAATAATAGAAAAGCCACAACTGGTAGGGCACTGTCTCTTTGATCTTGCCTTTGAAATCATTCCCCCACCCCCGCTTTTGGTCTGAAACAGACCAAGTTTGTTGAACTTCTGGGCAGGCTGCAAGCTTCATCCTTGCTCCCTGGCTTTTAGGGGAGATTGGTGAGGTTGGGTAGGGGTGGGCGGTTCTTTTGGGAGATTGAATTTTGTGGAAATATTGCTGCTTTGGGGCTGTTCTGTTTGGGGAGTAACTGGAGGAGGCCTGTTTGCTTATTTATATATTTTAAAGGATTATCAAGGATGCCTGGAGCTCTTGTAGCAGTAGTTATATAAGTTGAAATAAGTACATAAATGTAGAAGGAAATATACAGGTGTGACCCATACACAATTAGTGCAGTGTTAAGATATACCCGGTGAGACAACTTCCATAGGGAGTGCTTAAAATTTAGGGTAAGGAGAACAATGGTAAAGTATGAGACAATGTTCTCTGTTAGTACAAATGTAACCAAGAGGTTATTAGACTGATAGCAGGAACTTGTTTCTGATATCACTTATACTGGTAAAAATCAGTGCTAACTCAGTCAATGGCGTTGAAGTGATCAGAATCAGGCCAGAGGTCTGCAAGCAAAAACTAGCTAGTGTGCTCAAAAATAATGATATCCTAAGGCAGGCAATTTATCACGGAGAGATGGATGCAGTAATTCGTGCAAATAAGGCTGGAGAGATGGGGGACAGTATTTGGAGAGAAGTCAGGAAGCAATTGAGACATTGAATTGTGGGATTAACAAATCAGAATGAGTATTTTGGCATGAAAGTATTTACTATTTTTAACACTCAGAAATAGTTAATTAAAGGAGCCTCTAAACTGTACTTTGAAAGTATCAAAATAAACAAGTGGACAAAGCACTGGGAATTGTATTGCAGGGAATAGTCAGCGAGGTGACCAAAGGAAACTGTGTGAATGAACATTCTAGTCAAAGGGGTCTTGTCCATCCTTGATTTTTCACAGTGCTGGGAAACATTTCTTGCCTTTAGCAGAAGAAAAAGGGTAGGATTTTCTAAAGAGCCTAGGTGATTTAGGAGCAAAAATGCTCTTAAGTCACACAGGCACTTTTGAAAATCTAGATGTTTGTTGTTTGTTGAAAGATCCTAGAATGAAAATATACTTTGTATGGGGGCATTTGAGGGAAGTTCAGGAACTGGTTTATTTCTAGTAATATTAGGACTAGTTTTAATTTTGATATTTATTGTATTTTAAAGTAGTGCTTAAAGTGAGTCCAGCCAGTATCAGGGCCCTATTGTGCTAGCTGAGGTACAAATGCATGGTAAGAGACAAGTCCCTGCCTTAGGGCTGGTCCACACTAGCGGGGGGTGGGGTGGGAAATCGATCTAAGATACGCAACTTCAGCTACGTGAATAACGTAGCTGAAGTCGAATATCTTAGATCGATTTTTAAAAGTACTTACCCCGGTCCACACGGCAGCAGGCAGGCTCCCCCGTCGACAGTGCTTCCTCTGCTCGCGGAGCTGGAGTTCCGGTGTTGACGGGGAGCGGCTCTGGGATCGATTTATTGCGTCTAGATGAGACGCGATAAATCGATCCCGGAACATCGATCACTACCCGCCGAATCAGGCGGGTAGTGTAGACTAGCCCTTAGATTCACAGATTCTAAGGCCAGAAGGGACCACTGTGATCATCTAGCCTGACCTCCTGTGTCGTACAGGCCGTAGAATTTCCCCAAAATAATTCCTGGTGCATATCTTTTAGAAGGACAGTCTTGATTAAAAAATCATCAGTGATGAAGAATCCACCAAGACCTTTGGTAAATTGTTCCAATGGTTAATTACTCTCACCATTAAAAATGTACATCTCATTTCCATTCTGAATTTGTCTAGCTTCATCTTCCAGCCATTGATCATGTTCTACCTTTCTGTGTTTGAGCTTGAAGAGCTTACAATCTAAATAAACAAAACAGATGAAGGGTGGGAGGAGAAAGAGTTACAGAGAGGGGAAGGGCATGCCTGAGTTTACACAGCATATAATTAGTAGAGCTGGGAATAGAAACCAGATCTGAATCTCAGACTAATGGACCTATCCCTGGACCATGCTGCCTAGGGAAGGAATCAATAAAAATGATAAAGCAAAGAGAACATTTAAAAAAAATTCTGTTTTATCCTTAACTATTGATACAATGTTTTCATCTGTGTGGATTTCTTATGAGCTTAGGTGTATCGGTCTTGATCTACACATATTCTAACACAGTTTCTTTTGGTTATGTGAAGTGAACTGAACCCATTATAACTGAAGTGAACTGGAACCCATTAAATGTCTGCCCACCTTAGTCACTCTCTTCTCAGCCCTTCCTCTACACTCCATTGTTTAAAGGAGCAAAGGTTTATTCACATAAATGCGGCTGTCTTTGAGGCGGGTTTAAGATACTCTCTCTAATTTGTTACATCATTGTTCATATCTCCTCTCTAGGCTTTAACTGAGTTTTATGCTGGTGAAAAGTAATGGATGGAAGTTGAGGGACTGAGTACCTTTTGGGACACTTCCCAATATTGCATGGTCCTTGCCTCAAGGAATTCACGCTTTAGGTGCTAGATTGTAAATATACAACTGTCCTATTTGTAGAAACTGTGTGGAGCTGCTCTATACAGGAGCAGACCTGCAAGGAATTCTGGCTCTGAGTCACAGTTCTTGCCTAGGTTTCTCACCTGCTCTAGGAGAGAAGTAACTGCTACTGGGGTGCACTGGCTGGTGTATTATGCGGGGAGGTAAGCTTCTGTGCATTCTCTGGCCTAGCAGCCAACTTCCTTTCTTTTGTGGGGTGGAAGTTGTGGGCCCTCACTGAATGTGTTGGGACTGGCTCATGTTGGGAAATAAGGAACTGTCTTATGCCCCATTATTGCATGAATGTAGGGAGCAGTCTTGCACTAAAACAGGCAGACAGTACATCTTGGATGCAATAATTTACCAGATACCACTAGAGGATGATCAAATCTCATCTACTGCAGATGTTCTTGGAGTCCTATGGTGCATTGATGCTGAAAGGCTTTGTGGAAGAAACTTATATCATTCAACTGTAAATAACATTGAATTTATTATATTATTTGGAGTTCTTAGTTTCATTTTAAATTAGATTGGTTGCTTCATAACTGTTCTCACTCCTGAATCATAAAAATCTAGCCAGGAAGTAATAGAAGGTAATACAAAAGTATTAACCCAAGGTTGACCTACTGTAACAGAAATGTGCAGTGTCTCAAGACTGCCTGTTCAGCTAAGTTCCCTGTGAGCTGCGTGGCTGAGCAGCAGCCTCCTTAGCTCTGCGCAGGCACTCAGGGAACCCATCCAGCGACCTGCCAGGGGAAGGGCGCCCCTACCCTGGCCTGAACCCAGCTGCGGCCGGAGCGGCCTGGACCCAGCCCCAGCCCAGACCTGCCATGGCACCCCTCCCCGAACCCAGCCCCGGCCCAGACCTGCCAGGGGCGGAGCACCTATCCTGCGGCCCCGGCCCCAGCCGCAGCCGCAGTGCTGCCGCGGCAGGGAGAGGTGACTCTCCCTCCCAGCCCAGGTGCTGCTGTGGGAAGCTGGAGCCGGGGGGAGTTCTCTCTCCCCGCAATGGCCCGGAGCACCCTCCTGTACCCCAAACCCCTCATTCCCAGACCCACCTCAGAGCCTGCACCCCCAGCCGGAGCCCTCACACCCCCGCACCCAAACCCTCTACCTCAGCCCTAAGCGCCCTCCCACACTCCGAACCCCTCGGTCCCGGTCCCACCACATGAATTTTGTTATTTGCACCAATATGAGGGTGATTGTCACACATCTCCATACTGGTGCACATAACAAAATCCATTCCGCACATGGGTGGGAAAAATTAGAGGCAACACTGCTTTGCAGTAGAATTTTGAATAAAACAATAGAGCTTTAAAGTCAGTATGTGTCGAAAAGGAAGGTTACATGTACTTAAAAGTAAAATACAATGATCATTGTATGTGTGTTGTCCCTGAGGGAGAACAGGTGGGGCTGGATTGCTAAGGTCATTGCTGATAGGATGTTTACTCTCTGGCATTGTTTGCTTGGATGAACCCCCTCCATTTTTGGAAATGAGTTACGTGGACTGTACCAATTTTCTGAAGCAAGTGGCTTTATTGGAATGTCTTTTGAGAGTGTGAGAGAGGATCTAGTCTGTGGGCTGAGCACTCCTGAGGTAGGAACCCGAAGAACAGCCAGTCTGAATGGGAAGCTTTGTGCTGAACTTTATTTTATTTCCGTTAATAAAATTGAAACCCAGGAAGGGTGAGAGTTTGGGAATGACAGTTGCTCACAGGGTTACGGAACCTTTCACTTCTAGGCCAGTCATTCAAATCCCGCCTCATAGTATTGCCATCATTGTTCTGAGGCCTATGGAAAACGTGTTTTAATGGTGTCACTGCAGTTTCCACTGGAAAATGTTCGCATCACAAAAACTGCCACAACAATTGGCCCTCACTGTAGTCTGAGCAGGGAAACTACAAGATTAATGGGCCCTGGGAGATTGAACTATCCTCCTGCTTTTAGAGCACATCCTTTCATGGCAGAGTGGAAGTACGTAGGTATGACAATCTGGGGACGCTCCCGTTATTACACACCATTGCACTATATCTGTAGTGTGGGTTTAGCTCTTGACTTCAGTCTCCAGAACTACTGTTCCGGCACCTTGTGAACCCCAAAATTCTGAAAATAATGTTTTTTTAAAAAATGGAATTGGGGAGGGCTCGTATGCATACTTATTTTTTTCCAGGGTTCCATATCCTTTATCATGGGGTACTTACAAGTTTTAAACACTCTCTGAGAATTGTTTTCTTCCTGAGTCCTTTAAACATGGTGGTGTGCACATTTGCAGGTGAGGGGAAGACATCTTTAGGAAACAACTCCCCGAAGGAACTTTGGAAATCTTGAGTAAACAAAACACCAAGCATATATCCCATAGTGCATTTCATTAGATTATATGTGTTGTTCCAATTTACTTTCGCTGGGTTGAAAGCCATTACTGATACTGATACTCAGCATGATAGAAAATTGCTAACTCTTTAAAAAAATAGAAAGTCAACAAAAAAAATCCACAAATATTAGCTTGTATTTTTCTAACAATAATATAATGTTTTGCACGAACACAGTGAATTTCATCTGTATATCCCAGTCCTTTATAAAAAAATGTGTGGTGGCTTATTTTACAGATGAGGAAATAGAGGAAGTTTCAGTAACTTGGCTCATGTGAGCCAGCAAGTCAGTTAAAGTGTTGGGATTAGAATAAAAAAATCCTAGAAATTTTCAAAGTCACCAAAGGCATTTGGATGCTCAACTCCCATTAAAATGTCAGTCTAGATCTCTTTACTCCCAGTCAACCCGTTATGCCCCTCTGTGGTCCACTCTCAGCAAATATTCAGTTGCCTGAGATTTTAAAATCTCTCCGAATTGTTTTATGCATATCCTGCTGACTGTAGTAATTAGAATAAATTTGTACTATGTGAAGTTCCTGATTATATTCATGCAAAGAAAAAAAACACCTCCAAATCAATAGGTGGGAAATGTTTTAAAGCAAATTTTAGCAGCAAGGAAGTAAAGCATATCTATTAATATGTAAAACAAAACCCCCTTATATTAAAAGAAGAATAGAAAAAGTTGCAAAGCCGAGCACTCAAAAGTTAGGAAATACCAAATTTAAAGTTTGTCTGTGCAACTTTAATCCTATCTGCTTGTGTGTATGTATTACGATACAATCTGTAAGTACGTGATCACATACAATTTTACCATTGGACCCCTGCCTCATTCACTGCACGGATGAGCTTGTCCAACGCAGAGTGGTAGTTCCTATGCTAAGATGACTCTCCCTGCTTCGAGGGCAGTGAGCTTGCTCATGCTGTATTTAGTGCAACATCTAGGTGCTAATAGGTACCAACATGTTCTGTTCTTTACAGGTTCTTATACCACACTCATCACATTAGTATCTGAGCACCTTCTAATAGTGCATTGAGCAGTGTGACTAATTTCCGTCATGTCTTTTGTTTTCTTATCCTGTACCAAAGGGGAGAAGTGTGTGTAGTGAAGTGTTTTGTTTTGGTAAGGTTGTTCCAATATATGCATTGGTCTGTGCACCTTAGAGAAGTCAAGTAAAAGAAATGTATCTTGCAGAGTGTGGTTTGTGATGGTCCTTAGTTCCTGTGGGAGTTCATACCACAGTCTCAGATCAGCCCTGGAGAAAGCTCTTTTCTCTTACACAGACGAGATCTCTTGCGGTATAGAAAGCTGCATTGTGCCAGAGAAGTGAAGCTATCAATCGCAGTTTTTATCTCAGATCTTTAGATTATCTTTTAGATATCCTGGGCCTAGGCCCTGGAGCACATTGAAGATAAAGACTTGAACTTGATTAATTATTCTATGGTGAGCCACTATAGGTAGCGCAAAACAGGTTTAATATGTTTGCGATAGCCCACGTTGCTGTCAAGACGCTTTGCAGCATTCTGTACTGGTTGGCGTTTCCTAACATAGTAACCACTTTAGAAATACCCCAGATAGATCGGTAGCTGGAAAGATGTTGTTGAGGTGCCAGGAAAAGAGCCACCTATTTCCATTTGGAGATAGGTCAGGAGCCTATCAACTAATGATTAATAATTAAATAAATAAATGGAGATACACCTATCTCCTAGAACTGGAAGGACCTTGAAAGGTCATCGAGTCCAATCCCCTGCCTTCACTAGCAGGAGCAAGTACTGTCCCCTGACAGATTTTTGCCCCAGATCCCTAAGTGGCCCCCTCAAGGATTGAACTCACAACCCTGGGTTTAGCAGGCCAATGCTCAAACCACTGAGCTATCCCTCCCCCCATCTAACCATGTCACCTTTGTTAACCAGACACTGCAAGTGAAAACTATTTGTACCTGAAATTCCTGTACCTTGTCCCTCATTCATTCCCTATGAGTGTCTAGAAAGGAATATAAAAGTGATATGGGGCAGGAAAATCTACCACACAGTTGTCTACCACAATCCTCTGAATTTATGGGGTGTTTATTTTTCTAATTCTTAACATTAAATAGTCGTAGTTTGACAGGATGACTGTCCCCTATCTGATACCTTAAACATTTGTTTAAGAGTAAACAAATAGGATCTTTGCCTTGAACCATTGTGTCAAGAATGGAATTAAGGCACCTTTTCATGGGAGTCTGCATACTCCTTTCAGTGAATGCAGTGATAAGATAGTTGTGTTGTAAAGAGCAGAAATACAAAAGAGGAACCCAGACGTGCAGATTTTAATAGAAAAATAAGTTTGGAAGCATACAATTAAACAATGAACACACACATGCTTTGCTATCCAGTAACAGAGATCTGTCACTGGTCTTTCTCACTGTCATCTGTTTTATAAGAATCTGCTTTGCTGCTGGCAGTATTTGTGCAGCAGCTGATGTGCAGCTAGCTATGGAAATTTTCATACCAATGGACATTTTTATTTCTACACCTTGAGGCTGCACATGCACAGCCTGAAGTTACATAGCTGTAACAGCTGATCCTTAAGTAATCAAGAACTTCAAGAAAGGACAGAAGCAGCCAAATTGGTTCCCTTTGCTTTTTAGAGTTTGGATTGGTTCTTATTTTCAAGCGGGGGAAGGCTTGAGTGATTTGCAACATAAATTGTTCATTCAATTGTTGTGGCTTCCAAGCGTGTTGCGGTTGGGGTGGGGGGTGTTTGTTTTTTATGGTCACATAGATTTACATGAAGTGACTTAATGAGAAAGCAGTTTTGCTCATAGAGAGGTGTCAAAAAACTGTTCAATATGTGCCTTAAAAACTTGTTTTGATAGAAAATTTGCCATAATAGATTAATTAAGTGGAGTTGTCCCATGCTGGTAAAGAGGATGGAAACAAAGAGAGCAAGTAGTATAGGTCCTCTGCATCTCTATGAAGTTAATGTAACCCCCAATCATTACTCATGGCATTATCACTATCTCAGCTGATTCTAGCTGGCTTGCGAGACCTGTTCAGTAAACGGGATGGTTTGGAAAGGGTTACCCCTTACCAGAGCACAGTGAAAGCTTTCTATATTAAAATACAAAAGTGGATCTGGGTTGAAGGTGAGGTGGTTTAAGGCAGATATAGTGTCTGAGCAGTTAATTAGGTAATGTGTGTACAATGCTTTGCAGGTATATTGTAAAGCATTATGTAAGTGCTAAAAATCACACCTTTTTAAAGTGTTCTTATTAGAGTGCAAGAGCTTCCCCCCCACTGTTCTAGTAGAGAAACCCTCTTCCTACTTATTACCAGAGGAATTGATCCTACCAGATGCTGAGAGCCTCTTGCAAGATGCTGAGCAGCCTCATCTCTGGTGTGTTGAAAGCCATCTAGGAATAAACTAAGAACTTGAGCAATGACTAATTCCTCTTCAAACATGAATTCAAAGAGTAGCAAATCCAGTACAACATTAAGGATAATTTTTGGTGGATGTCCAGTTTCTGCTGATTGAAAGAAAAAAACCCACTTTCCTTTCCTGCCTGTCATTACTTAAGCCTTGTAATGCTAATCTTCCCTGCAAAGGAAGACCTGCAGAGAGTCGCTAAAAATACTGGTACTGGTAAGAGAACTATCAGCTCCCAGAATTAGGAACATCTAGTTTTGGTTTTGCCCCCAACATTTCAGCTTTGATAGCTTGAATTCAATTGTAGAGCATTACACCACTGAAATAAGATCAAGGGTTTCAACCTGCTCTTGTCTTGTTATGTGTTCAGCTCTCACATCTACCATACAACCTGCAATCCATGCTCAGGAGATGACTAGTATTATTACAGGTCAGCGATAAGGAGTGTCAGTAGGCTGTAATAGGGAAACTTTACCTCCTATCAGTGATTGTTTTGCTCTTACCAGGGCTATTCATGATTAGTTTTTGTGGCTATTAAAGCCGGAATAGGGAGAAATAATGTTAATATTAAGTGACAATCAAGAGTTGCAATTTTCTCATCATGATACAGACAATAGCAATTGTTTTCTAAAGGTACAAAGTCTAGAAATAATATTTTTTTCTTAACTGATAAGGAAAGATGGGTCTTGTGGTTACGGCACACGACTTAGACTCTAGATCTGTGTTCTGTTCCCACTTCTCATTCCTTTGTGACCTGGGAGAAATGACTTAATCTCTGTCTGCCTCAGTGTTCTCATACGCAAAGTGCAGATCACAATAGCTGTGGGATTGTTGTGAAGCTTAATTAATTTGCAAAACATTTGAGTTTATTGGCTGAAGGGTGCCATAGAAGAGCTAACGTAGGCATTATCATAATGTTTATTAACATAATACATGTTGCTCATGTACTGTACATTAAGTAAGTGCCGGCGCATACACTTGTATGTCTTTAAGGGCAGTGGCGCTCCATCTTGATGAGCTGGAGAGCTGCTACTTAAAGAACTGAGTTGCAGAGAGCCCTGAAATCATGGTACAGTTGCTTTTCAATGTTGTGTTGAGATTATGGGTCTCCACAGCATGAGCTCCTTCGTGTACTGATGTAACCTGATTATGAGAATATTTCCAAGCCATGTCAGGAATTTGTTTTATGATTTAGTAGCTCTTGGCGACTCCTTTTATTCAATAAAATGTCTCCCCTGCCTTTCTTTCTCTCTCTTCTCGTCTGCTGAGTGGGTGAGGAAGAAGTTTTCTGTCTGTACTACTCTGGCTAGTAAGAGGGGTCCATGGGTCACCGTGGCACATAGAGACTTTCCCAGTAGTCAGCCAAATAAATCATTTTGAGACCCAAGCAGGGTGTTGGGAGTGGACATGCCTGATGGGAGCTACTTCTTACAAAGAGAAGTGCAGAATGGAAAAATCAGAGAATTGCTGTTGCCGCTCATTCATTTGCATCCTGAGATTCTAGCTCTCTTAGTAATCTGCTCCTATCTTGTGTTTGCTCATTGTGTAGCATGACATTTCAGGCTCCATTACAGAAACAGTTGCTACATTAGTAATGGACCCATCTCTGACTCCTGCTCACAAAGATATTCAGGTGGGTACACTTCACCGATGGCACAGCATGAGGATATCATTAACTTTTGAAAAAAATTCACTTCACCTCAAGTTTTTTCCCCTTGTAATTTATTACTCAACAGATTAAATCAGCAAGCTGGTGCTCATGAGAAGAAACTGTTGTATTTCTTGTAACAGCTGCAACACATTTAAGGCTTCCTAGTTGCTCTAAAATGTGACTATTGCAGTTGCTTGCCATAAACTATTTTCAAGTTTAAAAAAAGCAACCAAAATAAACTGGTTCTTTAAAGAAGACATTTCTGGAACAATCGTTTATATTAGATTCCACATGGCCACTGGTATTCTACATATACCGTAATACAGTATTG
Source organism: Macrochelys suwanniensis (assembly GCA_033296515.1). NCBI lineage: Eukaryota > Metazoa > Chordata > Testudines > Chelydridae > Macrochelys > Macrochelys suwanniensis. Next base: position 337,234,153 of record CM065775.1, read on the forward strand.
CACCAAACATGGATAGCTAGTTCATACAGTCCATGGTACTGGTAGCTATTGCTGTGATGAGAGCACTCAGCACTTAGTTTAAAGTTTTTAGAAATGACTCCAAATTGGTTAAGCCTCACAACCCTCTTTCCCTTCCTGGTCAGGAAGGTAATACTGTTGTTCCCACTTTAACATGGGGGAAACCGAGGCACAGAGAAGGGAAGTAACTTGTCCCAAGCACACTGCCTGTAGCATGTAGGAAGAGAATTCTGGAGTACTTGGCTCCCAGCCTCATGCATGACTGTGATAACTTTCCCAGCAGATCATGCTAACATGTTGGGGGGGAGGAGGGGGAAAGTGGGTGTTTTGTCTCTCTCTATCGTCTACCTCCTAAACTTGGGATCAGTCAGGCATTCCACTGGGAGGCCACTAGTTTCTTTGGGTTTGTGTGCAAACCCGCCCACGTCCCCGCTCTCCCCTCCCACCCCCACAGCAAATCTCGGAGTCCAAGTCTACAGACTCAGCTTGTGGAGCTTGTGCCAGGGCACTCAAAATCACAGGGTAGATGTTCCCGATCGGGCTGGAACTTCGGCTATGAGACCCAGGGTGGGGGTGGGTTTCAGAGCCCAGGCTCCAGCCCAAGCAAGAACATCTACTCTATTATTTTTAGTGCCATGGTGCGTGCCTGAATCTGTAGACTCGGGCTCTGTGACTCGCTGCCTGGGTTTATTTTCCTGACTAGACGTACTCTTTGTAGGATGGATGATCGGATACCTTCTGCTGGTGTGGAACAGCTAGGAGCATAGGACAGATGATGCCGTGTTGGCATGGCAATGTGTATAGTGTATTACAAAACAAAGAGTCCCTGCCCTGAAGAGCTTAGTCTAAGGCCTTATCTAACAGGGGATTTCAGCCATCATTGGCCAGCCGCTGCATGTCAGCACCATTTGTGTAGGCAGAGAAAAAGTCTGCATTAAGAGTACCCATTTTGTATGCATGCAAAGAGGCCGAAAGCCACAGTATGCACCCATGTCGTTTATTCCTGCTTGGAATCAGGAATAAGCTCTTCTGTGCAAATCACGGTTTTCCACAATGTAGTTGTATCTGTGTCTATACTGATAGCTGGCCTCCAGCTAAATTCCCACAAAGAGAAGAGGTGGGAGGTCACAGCACAAGGAGAGGCCAAGGGAATGAGGATAGTCATAGGTTATATTGTAATAGAAAGGTTTGTTGCAGCGGTGTGCCTGTTTTTGTATATTCAGGACATCATTGGAAATGAGCTCTGTGAATCAGTGTATCTTTCCGGTACAATATTTTAATATAAATAAAATTTCTTTTCTTTGTAGCTCCCACCTACGCACAGAGCATCTATTATTATTAATTGAAAGTTTAGGAGCAGAGAAGATTAAAAAGTGTATCCTTCTGCCTGAGTTCTGGTGTTCCCTGCAGTGCTCTTCCTACCTCTCTTGCATAATGTGCTCAAGCAGATAAGACAGATTGTTTTATTCCTTGCTATGAAGTTCGTCCCAGTCAATAATATTGATTAGTGCAGGGTGACTTGACGTAACAAGAATAACACCCTTTTCTTAATTTGAGCCTGTATTTCCTAATTCATGCCTCAATAGTTCATGCTTGGATGAGTTCTTCAATAAGTCAGTTAGTGACAGACCCAACTGGAAAATGCAGAGTCAGACGTTAATGGGAGAAATGAATAATTTTCTTTCTAAGTGGTACTTTTTTTTTTCTCCTTTCCACATTTAAATTCTGTCATATTTGTGAGGGTTTTTTTAAGTTAGCTTGAGCATAAACATTTCAATTTCATTTTTTGAGAATTGTCCTTTCTTTAATTGGAAATAGAATATATTTATGAACTGTGTATCCTTAGCTAGCTCTGTGTGTTCATTGAATCCTCTTGTTAGCACAGAAATTTTCATATGTCTTAATGTGCCCTAACTCTTCTGTTAATACTTATATACACATCTGGGGAGCTGAGTTTACTTGTCAAAGTACTCTAAGTATATCTAAATACCCATGGTTTATGTGGTTAATTCACTCCCCCACCCACCCATTTTAGTGATCTCATAAAAGGCATACAATACAGCATACAGAAATATCTTTGACAAAGATTTTCAACATAGAAATACTGTATAGTGGAGCCTAGAGGTCAAGACTTGGAAGTCCTGAAGTCTGCTCTGGGCTCTACCCTTGACTCAGAATCACTTACTTCTGTGTATCTCAGCCCTGGTCTAAATTACAAACTTTTAGTCGGTATAACTATGTTGGAAAATCCATATCCCTGAGTGACACAGTTATAGCAACCTAACTCCCAGTGTAGACAGTGCTGTGTTGATGGGAGAGCTTCTCCTGTCGACATAGAGACTGTCTCTCAGGGAGGGGAAGTACCTATGCTGACAGGAGAAGCTCTGTGGTTGGCATAGGTGGTGTCTTCACTAAGCATTGCAGCAGGGCAGCTGCAGTGTTGTAAGTGTAGACAAAGCTCTCTGTTTCCTTATGTATTTAATTGGAATTTTAACGTTTACCTGCCTATTAGGGGCACTGTGAGGATCTCTTTGAATCAATATCAGGGCTGAGAATTGTTCTATATCAGTGTTTCTCGACAACCAATCCGTGGACCCGCGCCTGTCCTGAGATCTCCCTGATGCACTTTAGGAAGGCAAGAAGTGGGTCCCTGGTATCAAAAAGCTTGAGAAACACTGTTCTATATAACGATACTGAACTGGAGGGACCACTTCTAGGGTGCATCTGTCACCTGATTGGTCCCTGATCTCTGTACTAAGATTGTTAACATAGTGACTAAGTAGATCAAGCTGTGGTAGAGCTTTTGTGTGACTTGAATAATAGGCAAAGGACTGAGGCATGTAAACTTAACTCTGAAAAGAAGATGGGAGTCATTTATTCATTGGTTTTCACACACACCCCCGCCCCACCCACTTCAAGATTCCCATCTCATGGGAGATAGACATGAAGGTCAAAGAGCATAGTATTCTACTGCCACTGGTTTGATTTTGGGTAGTATTGTAGATGGGGAAGAGGGTATCAAAATAATGTGACTAGGCTCTTTATTATTTATTTGTAATGAATGGATGATTCATGTGTATTATGTGCCATTACAAGAATACCACCAAAATATCCTTACAAACATAACCCAACTGACTTAGCCCAGGGCTACACTGGGGGGGGCGGGGGGGGGGTGTCGATCTACGATACGCAGCTTCAGCTACATGAATAACGTAGCTGAAGTCGGCGTATCGTACTCGACTTACCTGGCCGTGAGGACGGCGGCGAGTCGATCGCTGCCGCTCCCACGTCGACTCCGCTTCCGCCTTTCGGTGAGGTGGATTTCCGGAGCCGACGGGGAGCGCTATTGGGGATCGATTAATCGCGTCTAAATGAGACGCGAAAAATCGATCCCCGATAGATCAATTGCTACCCGCCGATCCGGCAGGTAGTGAAGACAAGCCCTTAGATTGCTTAGGGCTAGATTCAGCCCAGGTTCTTAGAGCCTAACACTGGGAAGTAAAAAAGGGCAGAAGGTTGTGTGTAAGACTCCATTATCAACCACAAAGTGAGCAGAGCTGAGTGACAGGGGGAAATGGCCAAGATGATAGGGTAATATAAAATATTGAATGATCAAAGATTCCACAGTCAGAAATTTTTGTCATTCACGTCTGGGGCAGAATAGACTCCAGCTTGCTCTCCCATCGTTTTGTTTAGGGTTAACAGGAGTACAGTCTTGTTGCTGTCAAGAGATATGACACACAGAATGAATGGCTCTGTCGAGTAAGAAAATGCCAGTTTTACAGTTATTTTCTGTCTATATCTGTGCTTAAAGCCAATTGATAGTGGGATTTATCTGTGGCAGTAACTTTGGTACAGATGTAATGACACAAGGCTGGTGTTTCATTTCTGATTTTAAGACCTTTAGTCCAGATTTCAGCTCTGTAGATCACCCTAAGTATGTGTATACTGTACCTTCCAAGAGATGGCCCTTTGATTAGCTGATGCAAGTGAATGTGCCAAATCAGATCTGTTTATTTCTGCTATATCTGAAAAACACTGGTTTTTCATATACTGTACCTGGGATCTTGGCAGAGAAGTCACAAGAGTCAAACAATGTGGGAAATTTTTTGACTCTTAAAAGGCTACGTAAGAGATCTAAAAAATCAATGGCACTACACAAACAAAATAAAAAGGAACAATAGTTATGCTATCATAAGCTACACAATATAAAAACCATGCTAGCTCCTAAGGAAACAAACAGCAGCAGGGTGGAAGGTCCCTACTTGCAATAATATTTTGCACTTTTATAGAGCCTGTCATGCTAGGATCAAAAGCACTTTCCAGACGTTAAGTTTCCAAATATCTCTTAAAGGTAGGTGGTGTTATCCGTGTTGGCCAGAGCCTGGTTGTTAGCTCAAGCAGTAGAGACAGCCATTCTTTTGAGACAGGATGGTTCAGTGGTTGGGGCACTAACTTGGGACTTGGGAGACCCGGGTTCTATTTGCTGCTTTTCCACAGACTTCTTGTGTGGCCTTGGGCCAAGTGATTTTAACTCAGTTCCTCATCAGTAAATGGGAGAAGTACTTCTAGGGGTGTTGTGAGGATAGAATCCGTTTATAATATCTGAGCATTTCGGAATTATGGTAACGGGGGCCGTATAAGTATCTAAGAAAGATAGGTGGGTAAACTGAGGCACTGGGCAGCTGACGGTTTGCCCAAAGCAACACAGCAATTCAGATGCAACAGTGGGAATAGAAACTGGGTCTAACTGATGCCTAATTCTGTGCTCAGTCCTCTAGGCCAACTCTCAACCCACACTGTTGCTGACAACTAGGAAGGAATACAGTCTCTTATGTCTACTAATGGTGGTGTGATCCTTGTCTTTATTTTGTCTTTCGGTCAGAAGTTATACACTAGAAGCCCAGTTTATCCTAAGAAAACAGAAGAATTGAAATATGTTCATTTAATTACAGACTTTTCATGATGCATGTTGAGGGAGGGGAGGAGCCTGAAATGATTTTAAGATGCTAATGAATTTTAGAAAGGGTACATTCAGGTCTTGTAAGAAAACTCTTCTTGTGTGTTTTTGTTTTCAAGGAGGTCCTGATGATAATTTAATCGAAGGTGGTGGATCAAAGTTTGTCTGCAAACCAGGCGCAAGAAATATTACTGTCATCTTCCATCCATTACTCAGGTAAGGTTTCATATATGTATCTATAAATACAAATAAATAATTGGAGCAAGTTCAAATAATGTGCTTTCCTGAATTGTGTTTATCTTGGAGAGGGTTAAGGGTTGTTTTGTTTTGTAGAGAGAAGTGGTGTTTCTCTTTCTGAGATGAAATACCATAGCAGGGATGATGTATTGATGCTCTTGCAGTAAAGTTATTCTCCTAGATAAGTTCATGGAGGATAGGTCCATCAGTGGCTATTAGCCAGGGTGGACAGAGATGGTGTCCCTAGCCTCTGTTTGCCAGAAGCTGGGAATGGGCGACGGGACGGATCACTTGATTATTACCTGTTCTGTTAATTCCGTCTGAAACACCTGGCATTGGGCACTGTCGGAAGATAGGATACTGAGTTAAATGGACCTTTGGTCTGATTCAGTATGGCTGTTCTTATGTAAAAAAATCTCCAGGTAGCTTTACAGCAGATGTGCACTTTACTTCTTAAAGCTCAATAGCTCTCCTGCTGAGCTTGCTTGCTTGTTTTGACCCCTTTTGCATCAAACAATGTAATTTATTATTGATCAGGGGTGGGAAAAGTTTAATCACAGCTTGTGGCAAATTGTTGAGCATTCATTGTCTGTTATGTTTAATAAAAGTCAGAGAAATATTTTCTGCGCTGCAAGCTAAGTTAATTTCTCAATAAACAGGTACAACTTACGGACTGCAAATTAAGTCCCTGGTCTAGGGTGCCGCATCAATTATTAAAATACATTAGAAATTCTCATCTGAAAGCTCATCAAGGGCTGTTGGAAGTTTTAAAATATCTGAGCTGAGTTAGTTAGAAATAGGAGGCTTATTGCAGCGCTGTTCAGTTTTAATCTCAACCTTTCCACCTTGTGATTTAGTGATTAATTTCTTTTTATCGATAGTGCAGAATAATGTGAGGTTTCTTTTCCTGTGCAATAGCCTACAAACTTGTCTTGCACCTCTAATTTTTCACATGGGATTCCCCCTTCCCTATTGTGCCTGATTTTCCCCCTAGCCAGTAGCAGAACAGACCTCAGAATAGCACCATCTCTTAACATTATTTATATTACTATTAAAAATCACTTATGTTTATTGTGAATTTTTGCAGCACTTTATAAACATTGGGCCTCATCGTGAGAGGAACTAAAACCCCCCAGTTGCCATTGACGTTTGAGTGCTGTGGGCATTTATTATTTCTCGGGGTCAAAGTTATGGAGTAAAGCATGTTCCTTGCTCTGGAGGGCTAACGCGCCAATATTTGTTTTCAATTTGTGTTCCTACCTCTAGAGAGGTGGCCATGTTTAGTGATCAGAGCTGGGAGTCAACTCTAGAGTTCTGTTCTCCTCTCTGCAGATGACTTGCTAATTGCTTTTAGGCCAATTACGTAATGTCTCTGTGCCTTGATTTCTTCAGCCATAAAATGGAGATAAAATAATATATCTTTGACCGGGTCACTGGCCTAGTGAATAACAGGGAAGCTGTAGATGTGATATAGCTTGATTTTTAGTAAAGCATTTGGCACAATCGTACATGACAGTCTCATAAACAAACTAGGAATTGTGGTCTAGATGAAATTACGATAAGGTGGGTGTGCAGCTGGTTGAAAGACCATACTCAAAGATGATACATCTGATGAAGTGAGCTGTTGCCCACGAAAGCTTATGCTGAAATAAATTTGTTAGTCTCTAAGGTGCCACAAGTATTCCTTTTCTTTTTACTCAAAGAGTAGTTATCAGTGGTTTGCTGTCAAACTGGGAGGACATATCTGCAGGGGTCAGTCCTGGGTCTGGTACTAGTCAGTATTTTCATTAATGACTTTGATAATGGAGTGGAGAGTATGCCTATAAAATTTGCAGGTGACACCAAGCTGGGAGGATTTGCAGACACTTTGGAGGAGAGGATGAGAATTCAAAATGACTGTGACAAATTGGAGAATTGTTCTGAAATCAACAAAATGAAATTCAATAAAGACAAGTGCAAAGTACAACACTTAAGAAGAAAAAAATCAAGTGTGTAACTACAAAATGGGGACTAACTGGCTAGGTGATAGTACTGCTAAAAAGGATCTGGGGTTATAGTGGACCACAAATTGAATATGAGTCAGCAGTGTAATACAGTTGCAAAAAAGCCGGATATCATTCTGGAGTGTATTAAGAGAAGTGTTGTGTGTAAGACAAAGGAGATAATTGTCCTGCTCTGCTCTGCACTGCACTGGTGAGGTCTAGGCTATAAGTACTGTGTCCTGTTCTGGGTGGACCACTTTAAGAAAGATGTGGATATGTTGGAGAGAGTCCAGAGGAGAGCTATGGAAATGATAAAAGGTTTAGAAAACCTGACCTATGAGCAAAGATTAAAAATATGGGGCATGTTTAGTCTTGAGAAAAGAAGAGTGAGGTGGGGACCTGATTAGTCTTCAGATATGTTAAGAGCTGTTATAGAGGGCAGTGATAAAATATTCTCCATGTCCATTAAGGTAGGGCAAGAAGTAATGGGCTTAATCTGCAGCAAGGGTGATTTAGATTAGATACTGGGGAAAACTTTCTAACCATGAGGATAGTTAAGCTCTGGAATAGGATTCCAAGGGAGGCTGTGGAATCCCCCATCATTGGAGGCTTTTAAAAACAGGTTAGATAAACACCTGACTGGGAAGGTCTCAGTATACTTGGTCCTGCTTCAGTTTAGGGGACTGGGCTTGATGACCTTGCATGGTCTTTTCCAACCCTACATTTCTATGATTCTATAATAGCCTATCTTTACAAGTCTTAAATAATAAATGCCTGTATGTGGCAAGAATATATTAAGATTTGTTGTGTGCTTTGAAATCCTTGGATGAAAGGGGCTACATATATTCTAATTATTATTCCATGATACTGTATGAGTTAATAGCAATAAATGAATTAGATTATTTTTGTTAACACAATTTTCTTTCCCCCGGCGCCTTTACATCAGAAGAAACACTGATTGCTAACTTGTATGCTGTACTTTTTTTCTTCTTCATTTGACAGGGAGCTTTTGCTCTGCATTTAAAATCCTTGTTTACTGAATTTACTGGCAATTAACAACTGTGTAAATAGCTTCAGCAAGCATGTTTCATAAAGTCATCAACCACTTTATTATGGCAGAGAAAGACAACTACTATTGTAATGTGCTACACAAAGTGACCACTTTACTATGGCATGTAGTTCTGGCTGTTCCTCTTTAGTGACTCTGTTGGCTTGTCACAGACAATCAGATACTACTTTATTGCTGACACACTTTACAAGTGTGAGAGGTATAATGAAAACTTCTTTCCCCTTTTTCTCTCTCCTCTCACTCCCACTCTCCCATCCCCCGCCCCAGTCAACACAGATGATGCATTTTGAATAGCAATTTTCATGACACCCTCTGGTTTCATTACCAGCTTGATGGGTAGGCAGTGGGAATAATTTGTGTCATAAAAGCCGTTACAACAAGATTTAAGATTGAAGGATCTCAGAGTACAATATGCTTGTCACAGAGTGAGAGAGATGGCATTTGCAACATCTTAACTTACTTTTGTGGAGTAGCACATCAATAACTGTGTGAAGAGAAAAAAATGGCGCTGTGGCACAAATGATCATTTTACTTACCCCAGTCTACAGTGAGGTGAGCCTCGGGAAGGGAGAGTTGTTAGTAATGTGATTTGTTTAGCATAATGCCACTAACCATATCCATCAAGAGAATAAATAGGTGTGTAGAAGACCTGGCTGTTTGGTTATAATTAACAAGAATATCTTCTGCTATGTACGGTCTCGCATGATATTCGGTCTCACATGATATTCTTATCAATAAACTAGGGAAATACAACTTAGATGGGGCTACTATAAGGTGGGTGCACAACTGGCTGGATAACCGTACTTTACGTTCGGATAAACGTAGTTATAAATGGTTCCCAATCCTGCTGGAAAGGTATAACGAGTGGGGCAAGGGTCTGTTTTGGGACCGGCTCTGTTCAATATCTTCATCAACGACTTGGATATTGGCATAGAAAGTACGCTTATTAAGTTTGCAGATGATACCAAACTGGGAGGGATTGCAACTGCTTTGGAGGATAGGGTCATAATTCAAAATGATCTGGACAAATTGGAGAAATGGTCAGAGGTAAACAGGATGAAGTTTAATAAGGACAAATGCAAAGTGCTCCACTTAGGTAGGAACAATCCGTTTCACACATACAGAATGGGAGGAGACTGTCTAGGAAGGAGTACGGCAGAAAGGGATCTAGGGGTTATAGTGGACCACAAGCTAAATATGAGTCAACAGTGTGATGCTGTTGCAAAAAAAGCAAACATGATTCTGGGCTGCATTAACAGGTGTGTTGTGAGCAAGACACGAGAAGTCATTCTTCCACTCTACTCTGCGCTGGTTAGGCCTCAACTAGAGTATTGTGTCCAGTTCTGGGCACCGCCTTTCAAGAAAGATGTGGAGAAATTGGAGAGGGTCCAGAGAAGAGCAACAAGAATGATTAAGGGTCTAGAGAACATGACCTATGAAGGAAGGCTGAAGGAATTGGGTTTGTTTAGTTTGGAAAAGAGAAGACTGAGAGGGGACATGATAGCGGTGTTCAGGTATCTAAAAGGGTGTCCTAAGGAGGAGGGAGAAAACTTGTTCATCTTAGCATCTGAGGATAGAACAAGAAGCAATGGGCTTAAACTGCAGCAAGGGAGGTTTAGGTTGGACATTAGGAAAAAGTTCCTAACTGTCAGGGTGGTTAAACACTGGAATAAACTGCCCAGGGAGGTTGTGGAATCTCCATCTCTGGAGATATTTAAGAGTAGGTTAGATAAATGTCTATCAGGGATGGTCTAGACAGTATTTGGTCCTGCCATGAGGGCAGGGGGCTGGACTCGATGACCTCTTGAGGTCCCTTCCAGCCCTAGAATCTATGAATCTATGTACAATGAAAGCCTTCTTGCCATAACTCCAAATTAGAGCTGCCATGATATGGAGAAAGCTGGTTCCCAATACTACAGTTTGTGGGATGAGGGTGGCACTGCTTTTAAAATAAATAATAAAAAAAAACCCACCAGAAATAAGGCAAAATATCAGGAGCCGAACGCATTCCTGACAATGTAACTGGTTTACCAGATAACCCAAGTAGTAATTTGGCCACTGACCTTAAAACCAGCCAGCCTTAGTACATCATTTTTGGATGAAAAGAGCAGAATTTGAAGGACTTTTGTAAATAATGTTGACATTTGGGAGAACTCATAGTGCAAAATCTTGCAATTAGTGTGTGTTTGCCAGAGCTTTGACGACACTGTATCTAAGGGCTGGTCTACACTAGCCCCCAAGTTCGAAGCAAGATACGCAACTTCAGCTACGTGAATAACGTAGCTGAAGTCGAAGTATCTTATTTCGAACGTAAAAGTACTTACCCCTGGTCCACACGGCGGTGCGCAGGCTCCCCCGTCGACTCCGCCTGCTCCGTTCACAGAGCAGGATTGCCGGCGTCGACGGGGGAGCACTTCCTGGTTCGTTTTATCGCGTCTAGACAAGACGCGATAAATCGAACCCAGAAGATCGATCCGACGCCTCTGACGCAGCGGGTAAGTGTAGACTAGCCCTTATACGCTCTTGTATTAAGGTCCTAGCTATTATGGAGAGAATTCCTTTAGACTGGCTTATTTTTATTTATTTTTTTATTTGTTAGGGCTTGTCTACGTGAACGTTTAGTTTGTGGAAAGCTGACATGCAAATCTACCCCACACTGGGCTGCCTGTGAAACCGGACTAGATGAAAGGATATTAATGAACTGTTAATGTGCATCAGAGGGATCCACATGGACAGTTAGTGTGCAGCAGGGCAATTTGGGGTGCATTCACACCATAACTTGCTGCAAACTAATATTTTCTATTTTTCATCTAGTTAAATTTTTGCACTAACAGGAAAGTTTTAAAAATACCTCCGCTACTAGCTGTTGTTTATTCAGACTCTTAATGACTGGAAGCACTGAGCTGACTCAGGTTCATTGACATTCCAGCGAATGTTCCAATGATATAACACTCCTGTCTTACATTTTGCTAGCCGCGTGTGCTGTCACTTAATGTCCTGCTGTGTTGAATCTTGTGTGGAGTGGTCTAAACCAGAACCCTCCAGCTTTCCTGGTCCTGAGTTTGAATTAATCTCTCATTTTGTGTTTCTACTCTGAAAAGCAGCCCTGTTTAAATGATAGCCTGGGGCTCCATATTTTCTGTGTCTCTTTGATTTCCCAGTAAAATATGCTCAGGTTTTTTTTTTTCTGACTTACATCTTGGGCTCTGAAAATCAAGTTGGGATCTGACCACCTTGCACACTAGGATCAAACCTTGATCCAAAGCCCACTGAGGATTGTGGAAATCTTTCCATAGACTTTGCTGGATTTTGGATTATCCCCATTATCCCCAGTAATAATGGTTCTACCTGTGCAACACTATTGTCTTGATTGGGTTTGCCCAGGTGAAAATGATTGGAACTTAATAAAGAGACAAGGTGGGTGTGGTAAAATCTTTAATTGGGCCAACTGGTGTTAGTGAAGGAGACAAGCTTTGAGCTGCACAGAGCTCTTTTTCAGGTCTGTGCTGTCTCTTTCACCAACATAAGTTGGTCCAATAAAAGATAAAAAAAATTACCTAAAATATTATTAAAAGATATTACCTTATCCACCTTGTGTGTCTCATATCCTGGGACAAACATTGCTACAACAACATTGGAACTTAATAATCAATTCTGTTGATGATTCGCAAGACGCAATAAAACGAAGTTTACTTTTCCATAACTGTACTGGCTCTGCAGAACTACAAGGAGTTAAAAGCAGTAAACACTTGCTCTAATCAGTGAAGTCAGCAAAAATGATTGTGAATGTGCACAGAGAGCAAATCTGTTGAGTGAGGTGCTTTTTTTATGTAGCCATTTGTCAGAATAAAACCACCCTTTAAAAATGCACTTGTTGTTTTTTATTTTGCTTCTGAACTCTTATATACTGTTACTCCAGACACAACACTTATGATTTCAAAATGTCAAAGAGGACGAATATGTGAACTGTTTTCAAAGCGTGCATGCCTTAGAATTCATGTGGTGTAGCAAGCCAGAAATGGGAAGGGAAATGCTATGCAGCTCTGGGATATGGGTCCTAATTTCCACTAGGACAAATAAGATGCACCAAACCCCCCAGATTAATTACCAGCCCTTAATGATATACTGCCCCACATGTAATAAATGAACAATGGATTTTCAGAAGGCAAGTGGGTATTGAAAAAGAGATGATTCCTGGGAATAGATTTTTACTAGGAGGTTTTGAACATATGAAAACTAATTGCACTTACAAATTGAAAAGGAATACACATCTGATTTTCCTTAATTACATATTGTGGGAGGTGTTGAAGTATAAAAGTTAGCACAATGAGAGTCCAATTTCTTTCTTCATCCTCCACTGATAACCAGCATCTGCTTGCATTGTTAATGTGACGGGCAGAAGGTGTTACTGGTGTGTGGACTCCCATTGGCGGAAGACAATGTGGCGGACCAAATCCGAAGTCCTGTGCATTGTGGAATCTTAACAGCCTGAGTGACAAGTCTGTTCTAACATTTGTTTGGTGTTCTTTTTTCTTTGTTTGTTTCAGCTGGCATTTGAAAGGCACTTGGCTCTTCAGGGTAATAATCATTTTACATATGCTTTATGGAGTATGTTTATTACCAGACAATTGAAGAACAGATGTCTGCAGTCTTGAGGCTGTGTGTGTGGAGGGGGGAGATGGACGAGAAGGAGCTGGAGACATGGGGACGATAACATTTCAGATTGTGAAAACCCTGTTGATCCTAATGCAGTTGAACACTGTTTGGATATTAGGTATCAGGGCCTCAAGGGGGTATCTCTTTATTAATATCAGCCACACTTCATTAGGATCAGACAGCAATTAAAAGAGTTGGAGGATGGCACAGACAGCAAAATGCTGCTCATCAGCCTGAAAGAAGCAGTTGCTTCTTAGTAAGTTTGTATCCATGTCAGGAAATGGAATGGGAAAACTAAACTGTCTTGGCACTGCAGTTTACCTGTCTGTCTGATGGGCAGTCTCTGTCGGATAAGTAGGCAGCTGCTTGAAAAATTGCAATGTAATATCACTGATATTCTAATCACTGCATCCGGTTGCAGAGAGTGAGTAGTTAGTTTGTCTTACATAAAGTAAAAGGGAATAACAAACAGGAAGCTGCCATCTTGACAATCTGTTCATATAGTTTGAGACACAGGAAACACAGCACAACATTTAAATACATGAATGACAGGACAGCTGTCAGTTGCTGTAAGGTAAGTTTTTGTATTGTTTTCAATTTGGTGGGGGCGAGGTTAATTTAACAAATTAAACCATTAGGTCCACATTAAACTAACCCTCATAATTCTAAAATAGCAGTGTTTGTCTTACAGCAGTTTAGAAAGTTCCTGTCTCTTTCATCCATTCCATTGCTGAAAGTGAGAAAAAGTGTGTGTGTGTGTGTGTGTGTGAGAGAGAACTCGTATAACATCCTGACAGCATGTGCTTTGTCCCCCTCTAGGGGCTGGTTCTAGAGGATAATGGTTTACTCTGCTGCCTATTGGAGTTACTCTGTCAGCCAAGTGTTATCAGTCTATGCTAAGGTGCTGAAATTTGGGATTCAAATCCCATTGACAGTCCATGAGGGAGTTTGTTACATATACATAAATACTATGCATAACCACTATGCAATATAAATGTATATTTGCTTAGTAACTATCACCTGGTAACATTAGAAATAACCATTGCAAGCTTTAATTTTTGATAGGTGTTTTATAAAATTAAGGTCATTGTTACTTCTGTTAAAATGTAGCAATTACTAAACACGTTGGCAACTTTGAAAATTGCAGCCTAAGGGGTTTGTATGCTATATTTCCTGAGCAGCTTTGAAAATGTCAGCTGCAAATACAGTCTGGGTGTGATTCTCAATGTATGTCTGTAAATAATTCAAATGAAAGAATCCACTTACACAACCTATAGGTACTTTACTGGTAACACTTTACATAAAAGTAATATTTATGAAGCTTTAATAGTTAATGTTTTATAAAAACTGGTTTTCAATAAATCATAAATTGTGCTATAAAATGTTGTAGAGAAGTACTATAAAACTACTTCAATATTTCATATTATTTACATTCCTATTGTATGAAACATGCAAATGGGAAAATGAACATGTTGGTGTATATGTATGTGGTGTGTGTTAATATATATGTATAATTAATTTGTATTAAATATATACAATTGTCTTTACACCATAGTAAAATCTTTAAATAAGTTGCTAGGAAAAATCACTGTCACTGTCATCGATCGGTCTATCAGCCCGCACAGAGAGAGTGCCGATCACAACACGTCAGACGTGTTGTTCTAGCCAGTCCTCCAACTACCCGCTGGCCAGGCTGTCAGTAGCACCGGACACCCGATTAACATAGCGCACAGCAGCCTAGAACTCCTGAGCGATCCGCCAACCGCAGCCTCCCAAGCAGCTGGGATTACAGGCACGCGCCACCACACCGGGCCGCTAGGAAAAATATATTTGTTTAATAATTGTTAATGTGATTATTAAATTAAACGCACAATGTCAAATAGTTTTAGGCCCAAAACTATGGTTTTACTCAATATACTATGAATACAAATGGTTTTATCCTTTTAAAATTAATAATTTTTTAAAAATCCTCTGGATATTTGGTGAATCAAACAAAGTGGTATCATGCTAGTGTAGGGGAATCAGAAAATGAAAATTACTCTAACTCAGAATGAAACTGACCATTCTTCTTTCAGGGGTCAAACTGAACAACGTTCAGAAAACAACCAAGTAGCTTACACGGAGAAGAGAAAATAGATTTTAAAAACTCAAATGTAATAATCTAAGATGTTGTTAGTTACACATATAAGGAATTGTTAAACATTTGCCCCCAAAAAACACATCAAACCATCAGAGACCCTGTTTAAAATATACCCATTTATCTTTCACGAATCAGAATTTTTAATTTTGTATCAAGACACATTGCTTATAGCCATAATATATCTTCAGAACACTGTGCAAATATTTAGCTAGTTATTCTTAACACCAATAGTACAAGGTAGGTACTGTCCAAACTTCACAGATCAGGAAACTGAGGGAAACTGGAAATTACCCAAGCCGTATGGTTAATCAGTGATGGATTGGATTTAGAATTCGGGAGATCTTGACTCCTGATTCAGTAATAACAACCATGTTTAATGCTCATGTCTTTATTTTGGAATCATTAATGTTTGTTCTAGAATATGGTGAATGTTTTATGCAACTTTTCTTAGACTAGGTGTTTACTTCAATTGACCTCTGGATTTCAGGCAACAAAATCTTAAGTGAGCAAGCTGATACCCACCTAGTGAATCTTTCTCCCTGTGGTTTAATGAGTATTTAGAAGACATTTAGTTGAGGTGTCCCTTGCTGTTGACATTTAGTTCTTTATTCTGTTGACAGCAGGAATGAATGTTTCTTGCAGTCACATCCGAACTCTCTTTCTTTTGACAGGCTCTCATAAAGTCTGGGTAGCTGAATTACAAAGACACATTTCAAAAAGCTTGTTGTTGTGACATTGCTAAGAAGAGGGTTAGTTCTGATTCAGGTCATTGCAAAAATGGTGTGTGCGCGGGGGGGAGATTATTAACTTCTGCTATTTTTTAATGCTTTATAAGAGCTGACAATCTTGCTTTGTGCGTCTGATTAAAGATGACAGTTTATAAAAACCTTAAGGTAAGGCTGTTCATTTCCTCTGACAGCAAATAAAGTGCCCCCACCTCCCACACAAACACACTCGTACACCAAAAAGCTCCTAATATGTGATATATTTGTCTTATATTGTCTGTCAGAGAAGGTGCTACATCAAATCTGTCGAGTTTTGCGTTTGCAAACATGCTTCGTCCATACTGTAAATCAGACAGCCTGTCATAAATTTCACATCTCTCCAGCTCCTCCTATCCCACAATCAATGGAATCCTAAACAGCGTACACATTTTGACACACATGGTTACTTGTGCCGAATGGCTGAGTCTCCTGTTCACAATTTTCAACCCTGCCTGTTGCGAATACCTGTTAGAAGTGTACGAAACCATTTTTACATGTTACTCCTACAGATTTTTTTGTTAATTAATACTTAGCAATTAGTAGTTATTTTCATCTTCAAAGCTCTCTACAGACACCAGCAAATCTTCGCAGCAGCCTTTTGATGAAAGTAACTGAAATGTGCACATGAGGAAACTGAGGCATAGTATTTAAGACTTGCCCAAGGCCACAGAAGACCTCAGTGGGGAAAAACATAACTAGAACTCTGCAGTTCCTGGCTTCCAGTTCTGTGATCAGACACTAGCCCTTACTCTCTTGCTTCATGTGAGCATGCTGTCCCCCAGCAGCAAACTAGCTAGAGTCTTTGGAAGAAAACTTTAATTGCACACTTTCCATCCCTAAGGAGTTCTCCCAGTGCCTCTTTCCTGAAGAGGTTTTGATTTGTCTGTGACTCCTTGGTTTTTCAGTATTCTTTCTATGCAAAGCCTCACACATTTTCTTCCTCTTTTCACAAGGGCAAACCCCCTAAAATGAGTTCTGCCAATGTGAGCATATTGTCAACAGATTCATTGACTTTACATAAAACAGACATCTGTGGCAAGGAAATACCATTACTATTAACTACACCACTCCATGCTTTGAGCCGATTACAGTGGCGACTGGTGCATTTCAAATGCCTAACGTAGCTGGATAAATGGTTAGTTCCAACTTTCATAACAGAACAGGATACAGGAGGTGAGATATGATTTACAAGATGCCCAACATAGTTTCAAAAGCAACCTGAACCTTCCCATACCGACTTGGATCAGCTGTAAGTTATAATCACCTATTGTCACCCTTATTGGCAGTCTCAGTAAGTTAGGTTAGAGATGTTTGAGGTATTTGGAAACTAAACTTCCCTCTTCTATCTCCAGAGGATCATGTCTCCAAGTCAGGGCTGAGACAAATTCATGCAGGTTGGTGTAATAGAAATATGCCTCCAGAATTGTACTTGTATTTTGTTTTCTTATTCATTGCATGTAAACGTGATGTTTGGACTATTTTTTTGCCGTAGTCTGTATGCTACTAGCCAGGAAACTCAAGCTGTTTTTCCCTATTAGTAGTCCAAACACTAGTGAAATGGGTGTTCATGTGCCTTCTGAATACTGATTATTTTTATCTTAAACCATGTACATGACCATTAATCTGCAGATCTGACAGCGAATAAAGTTTTGCTGACACACCATATACGATGGTGGAAAGAGGTTATGGAGGGAAATCAGAGATTCACTGAATCCAATTCAAGAGTTGTATCCGTATCTTCAAGGCGCTCAGTGGTCTGGATCCAGGATACCTAAAAAGTGTCTGATGCTCCAGGATGAGGATCATGGTCATCAGCTTTGCTTTCCATGCACAATAGAATTGTCTACCACAAACTTACTTGTGCAGGAGATAGCTTTCTCAGAAGCCAGTCAGAGACCATGGAATGAGCTCCCATGGGTACTAAGAACTGCCTCAATCCTCCCCAACTTCCACTCCAAGTGCAAGGCCATCTTCTTTGTCCTTGACTTCAGTAATAAAGATACAGAGCACAGCAGAAAATAAAATTTAAAAAATGGAACCTGTGACGAAATAGGACTGTTGTTAATGTTTTCCCTGAGTACTGTGTGGGTGCCTCGGTTTCCCTATGTAGTGCTTGAGTATCTAGGTGGTGGGACAAGGGTGCATGATTGTTACAGAGCCCTAGGGCAGGGGCCTGGACACAGAGAATGGCTGACACTCGGTCTCCTAGCAACAGATGGCCCCGGTCCCTCCCCTGCAAAGGTGAGAGCTGAAGGTGTTCGAACAAAGGGATCAGGTGACCTCCTGGCCCGGGAAGGAGACAAAGGGGGAGGAGGGGCTGGACAGTTTCAGGTTGGAGCTGGCCGGGGAGGAGGGGAGAGAGGCAGACAGGGTCTGGCCTCCCTGCCCCGTTTGGAGCTGTGGGGTGAAATGCAGGGAGCCCCAGGCTGGGGTCTAAGCTCCCTGCCCCCCGGAAGGGCCCGGCTGAGGGGTCCTGGATGTACTGACAAGCTCTGGTTGGATTGTGTTCCTGGCATCTCTAATAAACCTTCTATTCTACTGGCTGGCTGAGACGCCCAGTGATTCCCCGGGGAAGAGGGGTGCAGGGCCTGACTCCCCCACACTCCGTGACTACTGGTGGTAGAGGTGGGATGTTCTGCGCCCCAGGAATGGCACTTCCTGCAGTAAGTAACTGGGGAGCAGTAGAACGAAGGGGGGCTAACGAGGACCAGGCGTTCTGAAGGCTCACAGAGGAGCGGTTTCGGGGAGCGAAGGAGCTACGCTTAACCCCTGGGAGTGTGTGACCAGCGAGAAGGACTGTGCAATGATGGGGTCCCCCTGGGGGCTGCAGTGAGCAGTCCCAGGGGCGGAGGAGCCTGCAGCTTGGCCCTGGGAGAGAGAAGGATTTTTGCAGTGACAGGGTCCCCCTGGGGGTGCCGTGAGTGGACCCAGGGGCGGAGGAGCTGCAGCTCGACCCTGACAAAGAGGCGGTGACCTGGAGAAGGGCTGGCACACTTGGGGTTCTTCCTGGAAACCGTGGGGAGCTAAGAGCACACAGGCCTGCGAATCCACAGCAACTTGGGAGCAGTGAAGTGATGGCATATAGCCTCCTTAAAAGAAGCATGGTAACCCTGTGCAAAAAGAGAGGGATACACATTGGGAAGTTCACCAAAGCCCAGCTAATCGTGCAGCTGGAGGAGGATGACCATTCTAAGGAGCAGATTCCTGACCCCGATGGGGCTATGGCAGGATCTGGGAGCAGCTGGAGCAGTAGCCTGGCATCCCCAAGAGTCTGGTCCCCAACCAGACGGGGGTCTTCACGACTGGGTTCCCCAGCAGGGGATCAGAGACGAATGGGACTTGAGCTGAGTCCGAGAGAGAAAGAGGACTGTGAGAGACAGCGAGAGCCCGAGAGAGCCCTACAGGAGAAGCAGCAGCAGCATGAACTGGTGATGGTCAATGGAGAGACATTCTTGGGGTGGCGAGACCCTGAGACAGAGAGAACTGTGGTCAGGCCCCAGGTGGTGCACCCCCACCAGATGCTGAGGGGCTGTGTGACCTGGGTGAGGGTCCCAGGGATGGACCCATTCGCCCTGCCTATGGCCCAGATCCCTGTGCAGACCCAGGAGGGGTCGGGCTGGCTGGTGGTTGGGGTGCTCCAGGATATCAGCTGTGAGGTGCTGTTGGGGGGTGACTGTGTATCTTTGGGACAGGATCCAGGCCCTGGCCCTGTAACGGCCGAGGATTTGAATTTGAACTCGGGGAACTAATTGGCTTAGAGGGAAATGGTCAGTGAAAATGCAAATGACCTGGCAGGCAGGGGGGAGGAGCTGCCAGGCACGGGATATCTGCCTGCCTGTAACCAGACCCCTAGGGCGGGGTGGGACAGAGAGATGCTCCCCGCCCCCCTGCACACCGGTGAAGCTGGCTCTGATGCGGACAGCAAAGCAGAGAGCTCGCTGCCTGGCCCCACAGGGACAGCCAGAGCAGCACTGAGCACGGGGGGAGCAGAGACCCCAGCTGAGTGGGCGAACACACAGGCAGGGCAGGACGGTTGCCAACTGGGCTTGCCTGGTCCAGAGGTGCTGCCGGGAAGTGGTTCCACGGCAGGGAGGGAGCCAGCAGGGACAGGGCTCAGTGGGGTGGTGACCCCAGGCCTGGCCAGTGAGCTGCAGAAGGATCCCGCCTTGGAGAAGCTGAGGGAGTTTGCTGGCCACAGCGCTGCAACCCCCCTTGGGGAAGACTGCAGAGACAGATCCCTGTGGGAGAAGGGATTCCTGTGCCGGGAATGGGCTTCCCAAGGGGAAGTAGAAATGTGGGGAATCAGGAGGCAGCCGGTGGGGCCCCAGAAGTATCATCACTGGCTATTGTACCTGGCCCGGGGTAAGGGAGAAGATCCCTGGAGATCCCTGCCCATCAGAGAGGAACCTTTCCAGAAAGTGGCTATGAATAGGGTGGGCCCCCTGAGCAGGGCAACCTGGTCAGGGAAGAAATGCATCCTGGTGGTGATGGATTTCGCCACCCGCTACCCAGAGGTGGTGGCTCTGTCCTTCACCGGGGCAGACACCGAGGCAGACGTGCTGCTGACCATCTTCAGCAGAGTGGGGGTCCCCAGCAAGGTCCTTACAGACCAGGGATCCGAGGTCATGTCAACCCTGCTCCGGGGCGTGTGGGAGAAAGGTGGGGTCTGGCCCATCTGGGCCTCTGCATATCACCCTCAGTCCAACGGGCTGGTGGAGAGATTTCAGGGGACCGTGAGGCTGATGCTGAGGACTTGTATAAATCAGCATCCACAGGACTGGGATAAGTACCTGCCCCACCGATGGCACAGGGAAGTGCCCCAGGAATCACCAGGGTGCTTCCCTTTTGAGCTGTGGTACGGGAGGAGAGTAAGGGGACCCCTAGAACCGGTAAGGGATGATTGGGAGGAGAAGGGGGAAGACCCCCTGGTGGATCTCTCCCCTGAGATGGGAGCCCATCCTCCCAGCAGGTGTCCCCCATTCAGAGTAACTGGGAAAACAGCCCGGAACCTGGAGAGAGAGGCCAAGGACAGGCTGGCTTTAGAGGTGATCCAGTCATTCAGCAGCCCAGGGCTGGCCAAGGTGGAGGCGATCAGAGATTGGCCTGTTCCCCAGACCAAGAAACAGGTCCAGGCCTTTAGCGGGGTACTACCAGAGGTTTGTACCCCCCTTTAGCTCCCTAGCTGTCCCCATCACTAAGCTATGTAAGAAGGGGAAGCCAGACGAGGCGGTCTGGACTGAGCAGGGCCAGAGGGCTCTCTGTGTGCTGAAGGAGGCTCTAATCCAGGACCGAATAGATCGAGTAAACCCAGACAGGGCCAAGCCCTATACAGTGTTCACCGAAGCCTCAGACACAGGGCTGGGCGCGATGCTGATGCAGGCCTATGCGAAGCGGGGGAGACACGCCATCGGGTATCTGAGCAAGGAGCTGCTGCCCTGGAGGCAGAACGGTCAGGCCATAGAGAGGGAATGCCTGGCCATGGTGCAGGCCCTTAAGAAGCAGCAGCCGGATCTATTTGGGTGGCGCTTTACGGTGTATATTCACCACCTCGCCCCGATGTGGCTGCATCCAGGAAAAGGGGCTGATGCCGAGCGGCTGGTGACAGAGACACGTGGTCAGAGAGGGGACCAGATCAAGAGGGAGGCTCTTAACCAAGAGAGCCCGAATTACAGCCCTCCAGACTGGAGCGCTGGGAGAAGACCTGATCTCAGCTTGAACCCCAGGGGTTTTGGGATGGAAAAAGGGCACGGGCCGCATAAACCTTCCCACATGCGGCCTGCGGGTGCCATCAAGCACACCCGACTTAAGGGAGCACGTCGAACTGTAATGGCCTGGTGTGACCGGGTTCGAACTTCCCCAGGTCACTGGCTAAAGTGACCCCGCTCAGTTCGGTCTCGAAGGGGGGAGAGATGTGACGAAATAGGACTGTTGTTAATGTATTCCCTGAGTACTGTGTGGGTGCCTCGGTTTCCCTATGTAGTGCTTGAGTATCTAGGTGGTGGGACAAGGGTGCATGATTGTTACAGAGCCCTAGGGCAGGGGCCTGGACACAGAGAATGGCTGACACTCGGTCTCCTAGCAACAGATGGCCCCGGTCCCTCCCCTGCAAAGGTGAGAGCTGAAGGTGTTCGAACAAAGGGATCAGGTGACCTCCTGGCCCAGGAAGGAGACAAAGGGGGAGGAGGGGCTGGACAGTTTCAGGTTGGAGCTGGCCGGGGAGGAGGGGAGAGAGGCAGACAGGGTCTGGCCTCCCTGCCCCGTTTGGAGCTGTGGGGTGAAATGCAGGGAGCCCCAGGCTGGGGTCTAAGCTCCCTGCCTCCCGGAAGGGCCCGGCTGAGGGGTCCTGGATGTACTGACAAGCTCTGGTTGGACTGTGTTCCTGGCATCTCTAATAAACCTTCTGTTCTACTGGCTGGCTGAGACTCCCAGTGATTCCCCGGGGAAGAGGGGTGCAGGGCCTGACTCCCCCACACTCCGTGACAGAACCTCACATAATTTTTCACTTGGGGAGAAAAGAGAGAAGGAGAGAACCACGTGTGATAAATTCTAGTCATGTTCCTTTATGCACCCGTGGAAGCTGCTAAAAAAATACGATGAGGAGGGTGTTGTAAGAGCCTGAATAGAATAGAGTAGATCCAAGGAAGAAAATGTACAGTGCAGTAAATATATTAAATATTAGAATATCCTGAAGCACCTTGCTAGGGAACACATGGTGTCTTCCATAAAATTCTTTCAATTGTTGATTCTGGGGTAGAGAGGGACACAACCAGATGCTTAATGAAAGTAAAGGCGTCTATCTACTATCTTCTGCTTTTTGTCCAAATTTGACAAGGTGTAAACAATGAATAGGGATACCACTTGTATTTTCTTCTTACTGTAAACATATAGAGATGATGAATCTGAATCACCAGAACACAGATTTTCATATATTTGGCGTTGAATAGTTCACAAGCATTTTTACCCCAAGAAAAGTGTAGGCAATGAAGATGTCAATTCTTAGCTTCAAGTCGTTTATGCCGGGGCTCTGAAACCTCTGTGCTTGTTTTAGCTGGATTGTTCTGAATTATTTGCATATAATTAAGAGGGTCTTGAATAGAACAGAACGAAATTCAGAATGTCCGTGGTGGGGAAAATTCCGACATTTCAACATTTGATTTCATCCCAAATTGGAACAAAAAGTTGAATTTTTTACTGAATGAAAATTAAAAAAAAGATTCAGAAATGTTGAAATGGTCAAAATGAAACATTGTTTCATTTGTTTGTTGAATTGATCCTAAATGCTTCTTTTCCAGTCACTTCAAGAGTAAACTGCATTTTCTCATTGTGATGCATTGCCTGATAGGAGTTATGGTTTGGAAGCCTGATGCCCCCAGTCGCTCTTGTGGACAAGGCTCCCTGGCCAAACTGTTTCCCATGATATACAGTAACTCCTCACTTAACATCGTCCCGGTTAACTTGTTTCGTTGTTACGTTGCTGATTAATTTGGGAACATGCTCATTTAAAGTTGCGCACTGCTCCCTTATAATGTTTGGCAGCCGCCTGCTGTGTCCACTGCTTGCAGGAAGAGCAGCCCGTTGGAGCTAGCTGGTGGGGGCTTGGAACCAGGGTGGACCGGCAGACCCCCTGTCAGCTCCCCGCCCCCCTGTTGGGTCCCCGCCCCCCTAAGTTCCCTGTGCAGCAGCTGCCCAGCAGGCTATCAATAGTCGGCAGTTCAGCTGTTCCTCCCCCCACTGCCTTGTGCTGCTCCTGCCCTCTGCCTTGGAGCTGCTCTCCGAGCCTCCTGCTTGCTGAGCAGTGGGTGGGGGAGAAGATAGGTGCTAATGTCAGGGTGTCCCCCTCGCCCCGCTCCTGCACCCTGCTCCTGCACTTATACTCTGTGTGTGTGTGTAAATGTCTTTTGTCTGGCGAAAAAAATTTCCCTGGAACCTAACTCCCCCCTATTTACATTAATTCTTATGGGAAAATTGGATTCGCTTAACATCGTTTTGCTTAAAGTAGCATTTTTCAGGAACATAACAACGTTAAGTGAGGAGTTACTGTACCGAGAGTCATGAGACTCTCACACTGCTTAGTTAGAGAAAAATCCACATCACATTATAGGCGATGTGATACTCCAGGGAACTCTGCCCATAAGAAAGAAAGGGGGCCTGAACTAAAGTAGGCAATGTGCTGATAGAGAAATGCTATTTAATGTTTTATTGAGCTGATTTGAAATGAAACATTCCAGGTCATTTCAACACAACAGAATAATCTGAATTGGGTCAATCTGACCGAAAACAAAATATTTCATTTTGATTTTCCTGATGGAAAATTGAAAACTTTCTGGAAAATCGCGTGATTAATTGTGCTGTTAAACAATAATAGAATACCATTTATTTAAATGTTTTTTAATGTTTTCTACATTTTCAAATATATTGATTTCAATTACAATATAGAATACAAAGTGTACAGTGCTCACTTTATTTTTATTTTTGATTACAATTATTTGCACTGTAAAAAACAAAAGAAATCGTATTTTTCAATTCACCTAATACAAGTACTGTAGTGCAATCTCTTTATCATGAAAGTTGAACTTACAAATGTAGAATTATGTACAGTAAAACCTGCGTTCAAAAATAAAACAAGGTAAAACTTTAGAGCCTACAAGACCAATCAGTCCTACTTCTTGTTCAGCCAATTGCTCGGACCAATAAGTTTGTTTACTTTTGCAGAAGATAATGCTGCCCATTTCTTGTTTACAATGTCACCTGAAAGTGAGAACAGGCGTATGCATGGCACTGTTGTAGCTGGCGTCACAAGATATTTACATTCCAGATGCGCTAAAAAGTCATATGTCCCTTGCTGCTTCAACCACCATTCCAGAGAACATACGTGCTGATGACTGGTTCTGCTCGATAACGATCCAAAGCAATATGGACTGATGCATGTTCATTTTTATCATCTGAGTTAGATGCCACCAGCAGAAGATTGATTTTCTTTTTTTGGTGGCTTGGGTTCTCCAGGGTTTCCACATCAGAGTGTTGTTCTTTTAAGACTTCCGAAAGCGTGCTCCACACCTCGTCCCTCTCAGATTTTGGAAGGCACTTCAGATTCTTAAACCTTGGGTCGAGTGCTGTATCTATCCTTAGAAATCTCACATTGTACCTTGTTTTGTCAAATCTGCTGTGAAAGTGTTCTTAAAATGAACATGTGCGGGTCATCATCCGAGACTGCTATGACATTAAATACATGGAAGAATGTGGGTAAAACAGAACAGGAGACATACAGTTCTCCCCCAAGTTCAGTCACAAATTTAATTAACACATTTTTTTTTAACGAGCATCATCAGCATGGAAGCATGTCCTCTGGAATGGTGGCGGAAGCATGAAGGGGCATATGAATGTTTAGCATATCTGGCACATAAATATCTTGCAACGCCGGCTACAACAGTGCTATGTGAACGCCTGGTCTCACTTTTAGGTGACGTTTAATTAATAAGGGGACAGCATTATCTCCCATAAATGTAAACAAACTTGTTTCTCTTCGTGTTTGGCTGAACAAGAAGTAGGACTGAGTGGACTTGTAAGCTCTAAAGTTTTACATAACTGCACTCAAAACCAAAACAATGTAACAAAGAAACCTACATTTATAAGTTGCCCTATCATGATAAAGAAATTGCACTACAGTACTTGTATGAGGTGAATTGAAAAATACCATTTCTTTTATCATTTTAACAGTGCAAATATGTGTAATAAAAATAATATAAAGTGAATACTGTACACTTTGTATTCTGTATTGTCATTGAAATCAATATACTTGAAAACGTAGCAAAAACATCAAAAAATATTTTATAAATTTCAATTGGTATTCTATTGTTTAACAGTGCGATTAATCGCAATTAATTTTTCTGAGTTAATCGCATTAGTTAACTGCGATTGACAGCCCTAGTAGTAATTGCATACTATTACT
Organism: Macrochelys suwanniensis; assembly: GCA_033296515.1. Lineage (NCBI taxonomy): Eukaryota > Metazoa > Chordata > Testudines > Chelydridae > Macrochelys > Macrochelys suwanniensis. The sequence continues at coordinate 337,259,928 of CM065775.1, forward strand.
TAGTATTTCCATGACTCCTTTCACCTGATGTTTTCAAGCCCTTTACAAACATCAATTAATTAAACCTCACAACACCTCAGTGTGAGGTTTATTACTCTGTACATGTAAACCCTGATTATCTGACGTATTGGTGGGGCATCTGAAACATTCAGATAATCAGGTAGAATTGTTTCTATACGGATTTTGGGTTCCTGGGACTTATTTAAAATTCAGATAATCTTAATTTGGATAGTCTGGGTTCAGGTAATTTGTTGAATATTAGACTTCAGGAGACTAACTGACTTGCCCCAGGACACACACGTTAGAGTCAGGCCAGTGGTCAGAATCCAGATAGTCAGTCCCCTGATCTAACCACTAGGCCACAGTACCTCATAGCTTTTAGAGTTCTCTCTTTAGCATGCAGGAGCTCTTTCACACAGGAAGTTTTGTGAATATACTGCATGAGCTCCAGGAAGCTTTTCTCCCCTCCTTCAAATCACTCCTAAAGACTCATTTTTCCCCACAGTCCCTCAATCAATCCTTTCATTCCCTACAGATTATTGAAAAAGTCACATCCTTTTTCCTGCATCTTTGTCAGAAGAGAGAAGGATGTTCCAGTGTTTAGGGTGCTAGCCTAGGAGCTGTCAGTCCTCTGTCCAAGGCTTCCTGTGTGACCTCATGCAAGTCACTTAACCTGCCTTGGGAGAATAATGGGGATAATAGAAGTTCCCTACTTCATAGGGGTGTTGTCAGACTTAATACGTTAGTCTGTGAGGTGCTCAGAAATGATGGTTATGGGGGCCATATAAATCTGATAAATAGCATTTGTCCATATTGTAAATTTCATGACAGGGACCTGTATTTTTTCTCTCTGTTTATAAAGCTATTCTCAGAGGATTTAGTACTGCATAAAATACAGTATAACCCCACGGTAACTTGCACATAGATGTTGAATTTTACATTAAAATTATACAGTGCTTTGTTTTTTCCCATCTTGTAAATGTTTTTGAAATGACAACTGGCCGTATGATCCAAAGTGCCATTTGATCAAACTCAAGCTAAATTGCTGTCCTGCACTTCAGCTTTTGATCTGCGGCTGGGTTGGTTTAAATAATGTAATTTTCTTGTGTCTAAATGCACCTCTGCTCTTCTTCCCACCCCTTTTCCTGATTTAAATGAATTTTAAAGCAAGGTGGCCTGGTGGGGATATGAAAGGGAAAGGGACATCCTTGTTCTGGATTTTGATTCCTTTGAACTTAATAGTGCTCACAAAATAACAAGTTGAATAGCATTTTCTGCCATTCTTTTTTTTTTATCCACTGCCGAGAAGCCAGAGCTCTTATGTAAATTTTTTGTTTGTTGGTTTGTCTGGAAAGGTAGTTGAATGAAATTGATATGTTGGTGAAGGAGTTGTTAGAGCCGGTATCCTGGGTACGATTGCAGCAAAATCAAATAGTGTCAAGTATTAGAGTGAAAAAAGCAGCAGGCAAATGTGATTCTTTTTGCCCCCTAATTAACTATCTTTTAAAGTAAATATATATTTTTTCCTTTAATGCAACTGAATTCTTCCATCTTGACCTTTAAAACTAAACTTTAGATGGGACAGAACATTGGGAGCGAAGAAGTCAAAGAGGAAAGATGCAGGGCTTTTTGCAGCAGATGCCTGTGAGGTTTTCGTGTTGGTATGTCCAATGGAAAATGCTCCAGTAATTCTGAACTCTCTGTTACCGGAATGTTTATAATTTATATTTGGTATTTTGGTAGCAACAGTCATTTGTCTGTCATTTACTTGCCATACTTATCATTCTGATCAAAACATTTGTGTGAATGAAATAAAATACAGATGAATTCTCTATTTTGTCCCCCATCTGTATTAAAGCCTTACCGGGCAATTCTTTGAGTAGTTGTTTGTTTGTGCAAATTAAATGAGCATTTTTACCATGGATTTTCTTCCCCAATGTGTCAAGTGTTTTCTATTTGGAAAGATAAATCATGGTGTGTGGTTTGATGGTCAAAGCAGCCTAGTACAAGGGATCATTCATCTGGGTTGAGTTTCCAGCTCTAAAACCGGTTCCCTGTGCGACTCTGTGCAGGTCACTTAATTGCACTGTGCCTCAGTTTGCCATCTATAAAATGGGATACAATGCCACCTGTTATTTAGTATTCTAGTAGTGAAGGAACTTTTGCCTCATGTGCATGTATAATGAACCATTACTGCATCTATCCGTGCACCTTGGTCATCACTGAGAGAGATAGAGATCTGTGTGTTTGATACTGAAGGTCACTGCTTGAATCCCTATGAACAATCATGGTGTGTTTAGTTATGCAGCCATGTTTTGTTGCATACTCACTCACTGTGGATAGTGCTCATAAGCACATCCTACAATACCCACAGCGAGATTCTAGCCACTTGGAAGTGTCACAGAGAACTCATGACAGGAGTTCAATTTAGTATGAACTAGAGATCAAGGGGGCGTGGTCCTCATGGTCATGCACACGTGCTCCCATATCAACGTGTACCCTAATGCACGAAAGCCAACCACATAATCTTGTTGTTGTAAGCCGCCTTGCCCTTACACCATCCCATTACGGTGGTTATCACTTACCTTATATCTGAAGTAAGACAGTATCAGAGGGGTAGCCGTGTTAGTCTGGATCTGTAGAAGCGACAGAGAGTCCTGTGGCACCTTATAGACTAACAGACGTATTGGAGCATAAGCTTCATGGGTGAATACCCACTTTGTCGGATGCATGCAGTGGAAATGTCCAGGGGCAGATATAAATGTGCAGGGAAGAGTCAGGCTAGAGATAACGAGGTTAGTTCAATCAGGGAGGATGAGGCCCTGTTCTAGCAGTTGAGGTGTGAACGCCAAGGGAGGAGAAACTGCTTTTGTAGTTGGCTAGCTATTCATAGTCTTTGTTTAGTCCTGAGCTGATGATGTCAAATTTGCAAATGAATTGAAGCTCAACAGTTTCTCTATGAAGTCTGGTCCTGCAGTCTTTTTGCTGCAGGATGACTACCTTTAAATCTGCTATTGTGTGTCCAGGGAGATTGAAGTGTTCTCCTACAGGTTTCTGTATATTGTCATTCCTAATATCTGATTTGTGAAGTAAGATAGTGAACCTCTTCGGGCAGGAACTCTCTTTTGTTTGTTTCTCTAGTTTCAGGTATCCTTATGACATTATTTAATTCTGATATCCAACAGTGGTCTCTCTGCAGTGTCTCTTGCGGAGATGATTTTTTTTTCTTGCAGTAGGAATGGATTATGTAAGAGGACTGTGTGTTTGTGTCTGGTCTCAGCCAAAGTAGTGATGCATATTAAGGCTACTAAAGCAGCAAATGTGTGCTCATTTGGATGGCACCATAATGCCTCTTCCAAAGCAATACATATAATTTAGCTCTAGTGTACTGGTTCTGTCCGCATTTTCGGACATTTTTTTAATCCAGTGGTATGAGTCTTATACTGGCTTGTTCCAGTATTCTCTTTTTCAATAGTAATCTGTGTTAAAATGTCACACAGGCCTCTGGCCTGGGGCAAACTCTGAAGGCCTCCTATCAGTTTGATGGTTAGCCTTCCCCGCTCCTGGAGATAGAGTGGTCAAGTGGAGAGAGCATAAGATTAGTACTAGCCCTGGACTTGCTGTGTGATCTTGACACATTTAACCTCTTTTGCCTTTGTTTTCCTATCTCTAAATTGGGGATACTGATACTTACTCTCCTATTAAGCACTTTGTGATCTGTAGAGGGATAACCCGATCTAGGTGCTAATTATTATAATTTTACCTTTTTTACTTTTGTTTTATAGTCAGTTGAAAGCATATTTCCTTTCATAGACAGTGTGTGATTAGAGGAGTTGCATGTAGTTTTTCTGTTGAAGCATTCCCAGTGAATCACAGTTTGTTTGAGTACCGTAGACATTTATTTTAGGGTATGGGCACCAATAAATAGCTTTGCTTCTATGAAAAATCTGGACAATAAAGTACAGCCAGAATTTAATTTGTGAAATGGACCCTTTCAATTCAATTTTTCCTCTTGATAGTGGCAACTTGAGGTTTTGAAAGCTAAATAATGCCATTTAATGTCAGTGACTTAGACGTATTTGTATCTTCAAATTGGTGTTTTGTTTTTTCTGCACTGACTGTGAAATAAATGTTGCAAGATAGAAGAACCTAAAAGCTGTACCATTTTTTATTTTTTTATGGAGGCTAAAGCACCAATCCTGTAATAGTACTTAAAACTAATGGAGTGGTTGTTCCACGGGCACTAAATGATGCGGTAATGCCTCTGAACAGAGAAGTGCATCTTTTATTAAGGTGTTGTATTGACTGGTCTGGTTGGCTTCTCACAGAATGAAAAGGACACAGCAAACATGTGCTATTGGTGTTGTATGGGATGTACAAGATACTCATGATCAAATACTGTCTCTGCTGCTTTGTCGTGTTAATCATTTTGGAGATTTTTAGGAATCCCATTATCTCTGCAGTAATCTCGGGGAAAGTGAGTATTTAAAAAAGAAAAAATGTGGTTCCATATGCTAGCACTCCATAAAATGTTATAGCCCTTCTGAGATAAGGGCTGCTCCTATCCAAGCTTCCTAGCAAATATCTGTGTCATGATGCTTGGGATACTTGGTTTGGTGCCTTTTAGTTCTGGATAAGGCAGGTAACTAGTTCAGTGGACAAGAGATACATTACATCGATATAGTTATTGTGATTATAAAGGTAACTCAGAGATTCTACAAATAACATGAAATGCAGCAAAGATCCAAAGAACCATCAGACTTGGTTTTCTTCTAATAGGTCCCAAGAGCTTCAGGTTAAAAATTCATCCTTTTGCCAGTTTTTTTTTTTAAGTGAAAATGACTGACAGCATTCTCAGAGAGCCCTGGTTTAGTTAGGGTCCAGGCAATGGATAGATCACAGCAGAGAAGATCAAAACTCTGCTGCACAGAGTAGGAAAGTTTACATTTTCTGAACTTGTATAAATCTGAGGGGGGAAGAAATAAGCCATCCTTGTTTCACCTCCACAAAAGGTGGAGATGAGGTTCCTTCACCACTCTGCAGTCCAGAAGAACTGTTCATTATGAGGCACCGCCAGTTAATCATTGCAATTAATTTATCATGGATAAATCATCCCTAGTAATACACCAGACGGTTGATTTTAATGAAAATTGGCCTTAGAATTCACCATGAGGCTCAGATTGAGCCATCGCCTCACATAAATCATTACTCCAAGTTGAAAATCAAATTGCTATTCAGAAGTAGCATTCTGATAGGAATTAGTTAATTACAAGGAATCTATAGATTGTTAGAGTTGATGTACTCTGCTTTCTTTGCTACACCCTCTTTCCATGCCTCATACTACTCTGTTATCCTGTCTCCTAAACATTCCCTTTGTCTCCCCCTTCACAGCTTCTTTCATACCACCCCTTCGACTTGGAACAGTTTCTGACTCACTGAGCGCTTTCCCTTTTCTCTTTAAGTCTTCTCTTAAAATCCACTGCTTTGCAAAACCTTTTCAATATTGATTTCCTTGATTGTCTGATTATCACATTAAATCCTGGCATATTTCTAATACACTAGCCATTGTTTCCATGTGCTTCATCTTTGTGTTTACATGCTCTTCAGGATAGATCTTTGATTGCACTTTTTTTTTTTTTTTTTAAGAGTACCACGTACACTTATGGTGCTCTGTTTAAAAAAATAGACTGTCGTCTTTGGGGCTCAAATCTGTGGAGGATACTTTCAAAAAATGGGTAGAGGTTGCCAGTTTTGGGTATGGATAGAGCAATGGCTAGTCGTCCTCCTGCAATCAGTTTGATGGAGGTCAGTAGCGGGTTTCATTGGTGATTGTCATCCGTAAGGGTAGAACAATGCGTTATATGGCTCATTCTCATAAAGTACTATCAGTACATCCAAGTTTCTCTCAAGATGTTTGAATATGGTTTTTAAAATAATGTAATTAAGAACTTTGAACTGAAAATGGTAGCTGTTGAGAAGAAAGGCTAAGTCTTTATAGCACTTACAGCAGCAGATGGAGCTATGTTGATTTATTGGAGAATGTAAGACTTCACTTAAGGGCAGGATTCAGTATGACAGAATCACCATGAAAAGGCACTTACCATGTGTTCGGTATCACAGGTAGTATGTAATCAAAATACACTGGGATTTATTGCTCTGTGTATGTGTACTCAGTCTCAATCTCTCTGTTTATATTTATAATATATATTTGTTACAAAAATTGGCCTCCCAGTAATCCTAGACACTTGCACAGCAAGTAAAATGTGACATCCTTCAAAAATTAAAATCAAACCAACTAGCAAGAGAATTTGAAAAAAATACCCCATCTATTCTCCCTATGACTTCAAATCTTCCCAAAAGCTCAGAAGAAATAGAAAGGCCATGAAGCATGTCCTCAAGGTTTGCGAATGAGAGTTATTTCAGGCTGCTATGCGTGTACTTGTTGAGTTTCAGAATTGAGGGCATCTTGCAGAAAACAGTCTACAGGGAGCTTCATTCCATTTACACGTAAAGGACCTCCACCTTGATTGCCACCGCTGATCTCAGCGGTGGTGGTCTCAGACAGGAGAGAGCTGGTCTTTCAGGTAGAGTGGTCCCAAACTGTCTACCAAAATTGATGGTAGAGAGTGATAGACGGGACAGATATTCCAATTTGTATCCACCTCAACTGTTTCTACAAATGACTAAATTGATTCCTACCTAGCCATGTTGATGTAGAATTACCAGATGTGCACGCACCGTCATTTCCATGGTGTGAATAATCTTGGATAGAGCTGGTGAATTTTGTTCAGTGTTTGGGTCAGATTGAGTGAATAGTTTTGGCTGAAATAAAGAGGAAATGTCAAAACAGTTCATTCTGACATTTTCACAAAGAACTGTCTAGACATTTTGCTTTGAAATGACATTTGTGAAACCAAATGTCAGTTTAAATTGACCCAAACTATGTGTTTTTGGGTGTTTTTATTTTGGTTTGGAACTCCTTAAAACAACAACAACAACAACAACAAAACTAAACAAAACAACACCCCCTCCCCACACACACACATTTTTGGTACTCTAAAAAAACCAAGAATTTGATTCAAAGCTAACCATTTTTAAAATTATTTTTCAGTTCTGCAGCTGAACAGAAAAATGAGTTTGCTCAGTTCCATACCTGGTGCAATTTCACATGTACATTTTTGCCCATCATACCATTGACCTCTGTTTTTGACAACATGGATACCAGTGCCCTTATACATTTCTGTAACTTTGCTGTAAAATGTTGAATACCCCAAATTCTTTAAAAAATGTGGTACTAGTTAAATTGAATGTGATGGAAGGACATGATATAGTTCCATGAGCACCACAGAAATCAATCGCAATTGATGGCATTAACAATAGTGAGCTATACCTGTTTACATTCTTTCCATTGTCAGTGTTGCAAACCTTGATATAAAATAAAAGCATCATTGTCTGAATTAATTGGACTCCAGGCCCATTTGGATATGAGACTTAGTCAGATCAGTGGAAACCAAGTTCAAGATAAATGAAGACAGGATGCTTGGTGTCTGTTTTATTTTAAATATTGGTCTTCAGTTATTAAAGTATTTAAATATATGCAAAAAATGAGCATTTTTTCCAGAAGGGTGGCATGCGTGTGTGCTCTGATGATGGGATTTGTACTGTCATAAACTAGAGGAAATTTAGCTAACAAATGGCATTTTAAAAAATGCTTGTTCATCTAATTTAACACATGTTGATAAAAGAGATAAAGATCGCCTGTGAACTAATCAAAAGTGGCAGATTTTTTTTCTCTTTCTTAGTAAAGCCTCTAAAGATGACAGTGTGTTGTTTTGTTTTGTTTTTACATTACTGTTTTAAACTTATAATATTTAAGTAGATCTTTTGAAAGACTTGTTGTTGTGTATATTTCAGCTGGTCTTGCGAATTTTATTTTAAATGTAATTATTTTTTCCCCTTCCATATAAAATCAAACTGAGATAACTGGGACTGACAGTACATTTGTATAGAGCTTAATAGGTGTAAATCCTGCTCTTGTTGGAATTAGCATCAGGCACAGAGAACCTGGCTTGGGGAGAAGAGGATGTCATTGTCACTCATGGGCATCAGCTAAGACTTTCCTGTGTTTTGTGGCAGGTCCCAGCAGCTTAACACAGAAACAAGTCAAATTGTCAAAAGTCATTAGTGATTATCACTTCACAGACCGTCACTGTTGCACCCCATTGGAATCTCAGCGGAATGGTATTTTCCCCTTCCCTCTTCCTTAAGTAACTAGGGCAATTGAACATTGTGTGTGGACAGATACAACTTAAGCCTTGTGGAGCTTTCTGGATTTTGGATTAATGGGAGGTGGAAAATCATTACTTTTCTGGTCCAGGACCCTGGATATTGAGCTCTGACGTCTGTATACAAGAGAGAGAGAGAGATTACTTTTTTGGTGATCTTTGTAGTCTGAGAGGAAGGATGGTCCAGGAGTTAGGGTGCTAGTCTGGGTCTTGGGATCCCAGGTTTCAGCCATAAACTTCCTGTGTGACTGTTGGCAAGTCATGTAGTCTCTTTGTCAATCCCTCAACTGTGAAATGGGGATAATAGCACTTCCCTACTTCATGGGGTGGTGAGACTAAATACATGAAAGATTTGGGATGCTCAGATGCTATAGTAGTGGGGGCACTCAGGTATCTTAGATTAAAAAAAAAATCGTTTGCCACTCCCTGCCTTCTGTGACTGCAGTCTCTACCAGGCTGTCCACCTTCCTGGCAAACTGATCTGGCCGTCTACTCCTGGGACCTATGCGGCATGTGGTCCAGGGAGAATCAGCAGCTTCAGCTGGCTGTGGCATCAGATGTCATAAGATGTCGCAGAAGTAGGGGCAGTTAGTACTTGGACGGGAGAGCTCTAAACTAAAACCCAGTTGTTTCTCCGATGAAGAGCCAGGAAGTGGTGTTCATGATCCAGCAGTTGGCATTCTCCCCGCGAGTCAGCAGTGAACTAGGATGGCTTCTCCAGATGCTGGCACAGTGCTTCATAATGCCTTTTGCATGAAAATGTAATGCCAAAGTTTTCTTGTCCTGTAATATTCAAAGGAACAGGCCCTTTGCTTTTACATGCAAAGTCTCTGTCTTGAGGAGCTTACATCGTAAATTAAGTTGTGGGGTGGTTGGTAGGCTCTGTGGGAGGAGAACAATCAAGGTTGCAGCAATAAGTTCATTTGTTGCTTGGGTAGTGACACATGCATCTTGACAGTCCTACAGATCTTTTGGAATGTAAGGTAGGTCTTATAGCCCTCATGGAAGAAGTGTTTTGTACGGAGCAACTTGAATAAGGAGAGTGGAAACATGTTGATTCACAGCAGGGAAAACTGGAAGCAAGTCAGTTCAGCTCAGAAAGGGGTTGTTTTAGGAGATATAATGGACCACATGGAGGTGAGTGGGAGAAGGAAACTAAGGGGCTGATTGGCTATTTACATATTTGTACTTATTTCCAGTTCCTATTAAAGAATCTCTAGCTGTAAGGACTAAAAAATACAGAATGCAAATCAAAAGCATGTCAAAAAGACATTAAAAGCTGATCTCCTTAAACCTTCCCAATTCCAAAACAAGCTATATATCCCCAACCCTGATATACCAATCTCTCAGCTCAATCCAGGAAATCTCAATCCAACTCAACTCTAATCTCTCAACTCAATCCAGGAAATCCTGAGAAAACTGGTGAGTCTGACATTATGTCGTGGAAGTCACCATGTCTGGGCACTGGCAGCAGTCCTAGAGCAGGAGGAGTCAATTCTAAACCAAGATACCTTAATTGAAAATGTCCTGCCAGCAGCCAGAAAAGCTGTTAACTCATGCACCTCAGTTTATTGGAATTGCCACAGTATCATAAGAGTTAAGAGGCAGAGTTTTAAATAGCCAGGACCCCAAAACATTTAGGACTTGTCTTCATTAGTGTTAAAAAAATGTTTTAACATGTTAGCCAGTACATGTTCACAACACATGTTAAAACCCTAGTGTAGACAAGAGAAGTGCTAGTTTTAACATGTGTTAGCAGGTTGTGATAAAGCCCAGGATTCTCTCTCTCCATCACCCACAAAGCCAGGGTTTACCTTACCAACTAACCTGTTAGAACTACCAGTGCCGAGTAAAAGCCGGGCGGGCAGCTGTGGGGAGCCGTGGCAGATCCTCCACTTGCCCCGGGCGGGGGCCCAAGCAGCCCCCACACCAGTGTCCCTTCCCCCCTCAGGCCACCTGCCCAGTGTCCCTGACCTCCACACCACCCACCCAGGGCAGGTGGAGGGACCCAGGCTGCCCACAGCTGCCAGCGCAGCTCTCCCCAACCCGGCTCCGAAGTGTGGGGGCTGGCAATGGTTTGGTGCCACAGTAAGGGGCGGGCAGCTGAGGGGAGCTGTGGCAGACCCTCCACCTGCCCTGAGCAGGGGGCCCAAGCAGCTCCTGGCCCCTGTCCCTGCCCCCCAGACCCACTTCCCAGGGCAGGGGGAGGGTCTGCGCCGTGATTTCTCACAGCTGCCCTCCCAGCTCTTACAGTCAGCCATGCGGGGATACAAAATTTGTATCCGCATCCGCGCTGCTATCCGCAAAAATGGTCCACGGATGTAAAGCGGCTCTAGTTACGTCCGCCGATGATATGAGGAGCTGGCTGGTTGTGTGGGTCTGTAGCAGAGTCACAGCATTGTTAGAGGAAAGGTTTAAAAATATGTATAAATATATAATGCAGCTTAGTTTTAAAATTGTGACTGCTGTGATCATTTAGAGGCAAGATTTGTCGAGGAAAAAGAAGAAAGGAAATAACCATGAAAACATGAAAATCACCTTGACCTTTGCCTGAAGGTTCTTTCTTTTACTGTACATCTTCTGACATTTTTGATAACCATGTCATTTCAAAAAGGGGGGGAAATTCCCACCTCGCATGACAAGCCACCTCACAGAGACCCATTTTGTCACAGGCCATTAATGTTCATCATTACATAGCTTAATGTGGCTGCCTCTTCTCTTTACTGAACTCTACACAGATTTATCTTGGAGGGCATCCACGGGGCGGGGAGGAGGGGAGGGAATGTTGTGAAGCTCTGTGCCTTAGAGGCTTCCTCTCTTGTGTAGCGGGTTGAAACAGCCCGTGGCCCAGAGGGGGCTTGTATTGAGTTGTTGGTGAGTAACACATGGCTTCCGTGTCACTTTGGTTTTAATAGGAAATGCTTGTTCTTTAGAGATGGATGAAGCCTGGGTGCTTCAAGGGAGCTCTCTGGGGCAGGAATTATGGTTCACTCATGCTGGAGCACACTATGCAGTGGGAGGAAAATGCTCACATGCTGTCCTAAGGCAGTTGCTTTACAAAGCTGCATTACGGTGCTAACGAAGATGGTCAACATACTTGGGAAACTGCTGTCTTTCTGGATTTATTGGGCTTTATTTCAGGTTATTCCTGTTCTCTGAGTACTTGTCACGTGGCAAGTAGCATACCAATATCCAGGACAAGAAAGCATTGCCACTTTTCAAGTGTTGCCGCTTTTACTTTTTGCGATTTCTGTACAAAATTCTATATACAGCGCCCACTTATGTTGAGCTCATGAAATCTTTAAAGGAAGTGCAAGATGAAAGAGAGAAAGCAAAAAGTATCTGATGTCTGATTTATATGTAGCACCAGTAACTGTGATATCTAAGTGCTGATATAATCTCTCGGTTTCACTTATAAAGCACACAGCAGGTTGTCTCCAAAATACATACACCAAGTTCTGTTGCATACCCTAGAGGGTGCAAAAGTGGCAGCAATCCAATGCTATAACTGTTGGGTGTAAGGGAACAAGGTTGCACGCTACACTATCTCGCTGTTACTTGGTCTGGATTCCTATCCCACAATTTATCAGCCAGGGACCACGAAGTGCAGGGCTACTGTCACCTAAAATCATCATGTTGCAATGCTACATGTTGCATTGCTACAAAATATCTTCGTTGTTTCTTCAAAGTATTTCTGAGACAATGTCTAGGTGCATTGAGAAGGCAGTGATTTCTCTTCCAGGAAGAGTGTCACAGAAATGACTTTCTTTCTGCAGATCTTTCCTATGTGCTGTTCTGTCTCATTAAATTGCCTTTGCAGATCCCGATTGAAAACTAACACAAACAACAAAAGAAACTACTATAAGGCCTAAATTGATGCAAGAGTGGAGACAGAGACTCTGTGAAAGATCCTCTCAGTTGGTGTAACTTGTAATACCTCCAGTTGTCTTCTTCAGTGTTATCAAGGGAGCTATGATAATTTACATCGATGATCTGCTCCAGTCCATGACTACATGGAAAGAGTAGAACAGAGGGACAGCTAGGAGACAGGGCCTTTCATACCCTTGATTTCAGAGTGTATCGTGGCTAGGTACTGTTCACTTGCCTCAATCCCAATAGTTTTTAGGGTTATTAGGGATACCACGGCTTGCAAGGTAAGGCATTTGACTCACCTTTCTTTCTCATACTAGCCAGCATTTTCAATGATGTGCTCAGAGTGTTAGTCTAATGACTTCCAGCAGTGGAGAGACAGAATCTGCTTGCCTATGCTTTTACACAAGGATGAACATAGTGAAAATTTTGGGACACTGAATGAGCAATTTAATTTGATTCCACAAAAAACAATTCGTTGCCCTAAGCAAGTATAACTGAATAGGATTCTGCAAATCTGCTTTAATGCAGGTTTTCAAGCCCAATCTCTCTTGCTTAGAGAACATTTACAATTATGTCTATATTCCTTTTTCTCCTCCTTTCTCTACCCTGTTGATGGGCTTCAGGTGGGTGTCCAGACTCAACGGAACCAGTAGATAGGACCAGAAACAAATGATTCTACAGGAGTCAGTGTGAACAAGGGGATATCTTGTTATTAATTGTCCAGTGTCATCTTCATTTGTGCTCTGTCTAAGGCAAAGCTTAGCTGACAACAGAAGCAGCACATTCCCCTTACTATGTTCATAACTATGGAACTGTGTATTTTTCAATTACGAGAAATTTTCCCTTGCATTTGCATATCAAATATAGTGACAAATCAGAAATATTTTGCCCATAGTTAAATCCCACATGTTGGTAGGTGTTAGCAAGAATGTATATTCCACCTTCTGAATTGCATATAAAGTAGAGAGCATCATCTAACTCTCTCCTTATTAAAACAAATGTTAGAAAGGACATGACCAAATTATCTTAGTTTTATTTTTTCCTCTGCATAGAGTCTTTCAGGGTTGTGGTTTTTTTAATCACTAATTTTGTCATTCAGCTCAGAATTTCCTAATCGACAGTCACAGAAGACAAGGTAGAGTGTCTGTCTCATAATTATATGATGATATGCAAAATAGTATCTCCTAGGTATAGTCAAAGATTCATTCAGAAGGTTCTATTGATATTGATAAACCTTAAGAAAACTTTGGTTAACCTTATACTGTGTCAGTCCCAGGATAACTTACCGTAATTTCTGAAACATTAATGGATATTTAGCTTTTACTTCAAATTTATTAATCCCATTTCCCACACCCTCACTTCTTTTGTTGCCTGTAGTTCAAGGGCAAAAAGTAAACCATGTTTGATGAGTCAGTCTATGTAGAGCTAGAAATAATAGACTGAAATGTTAATGATATGCAAAGGAGCCTGGAAATGAATTTAAGAATTTGTGGAAAAGGTTAAAGATGGCTCAAAAAATGAGCCTAACAAAACAAAACTTACACTGACTTTTAAAAAAAAGTTTTATTGTACGCATCATGTGGTGATAAACTAGTTTATGGTCTTATCTAAATGTGATCTTTAAGGCCACAGGAATTGTATGTCTATAAGAACTGCAAAAGATCAATGCAATGTAGACGTTTAAAGAAATGGGCATTGATCATCTGTTTTACCTTCTTTGGAGCAATTGCAGTGCTATACTTAGAAATGGAAACACTCTATTAAATTTCACCACTGAATATGGTGTATGTTCATTTTTTTAATGACGCTTACTTTAATCTATGCAGACAGCGGTGAAAACGCTTCTTACTCAGTTGCCAGCTGTCATTTCTAATGAGGCACTTGATTATTATAGTAAAGTGAAGTGTATGTGAATGTGGGGGGCATATAAGAACCTAGACGGATAGAAACTTCCAAAAAGCTCTTTGCCTTTTCTTCAAAGCCACGTGTTGACACTGGAATATTCATGGATCTTAGAAAACAAGCGCAATTACTAATTTTATTGGTATTGCTCAAAGCTAGAAAAGACTAAGAAAATTACTACTGTATATCAATGATTTTACAAATGAGTCTGGAATGGTTTTCCAGGGGTAGTTGTGGAAGCCCCATAGTGTGAGTCATTTAAACCAGACAGTACAAAACACTCCTAAAATACACCACAGGAAACAATCTTGCTTTGGCAGAGAAATAGAGTGGATGAGCCAGAAAGTCTTTTCCGTCTCTAACTTCTGTGACTGCTTGAGGTGTTTAGCCATTAAGTTTCACTTGCACACTTTCCCAGCTGTCTGTCAGGGTTCTCCAGGCAATGTGTTAAGTGTCAAAAAATTAAGTAGCTTCAAGTTTTAATAATGTATTCTTACAAGGTTCAGTGAACACATTTTAAGTATGACTTATTCAAGTAGGGATTGACACTTTTGACAACTGTTGGTTGTATATCACAACAGCAACAAAAAATAGGCTTTGCAACGATGCCATTGGCAAATCCCTCACAGCCGAAAAAATATCATCAGCTCTTTTTATTAATCTGCTTCATCCAGATGTGAATCTTTGCATTTCTATACTCAGATCCTATTAATATTCACCTCAATTTAGATTATTAGAGAAATCAGATTCTAATATGTTGGGAGGTGAAAAAGGACACAGATGGGACTTTTTTAAGAGGTCTCTGATGAAACATGAGTGCAGTTGTTAAAGAGTTAATTAAGCATGCATTCTGACTGGACTAACCTTCTGTCAGAAATGTCTAAAATGGCCAGAAAAAAACCCAAACCCCATTAATTTAAAATGTTACTTTGGACATTTATTTGGAGTGCCAGTGTGACCTGCATGTATTATATATTCAGCTTTACAATTCAAATACTGAGAAGATATTTAACTCATTGGACATCCTCTGTTGACAGTACATATCATCTTCACCCTTTGAAGGCCTCTGAACAACAAAAAAATAACTCCCTTCATTTGAGATGAGACAATTCCCTAAAAGAAGCGTGAACATAACGATCACAGCCCATTACTCTGACTGCAGTGTGTGCGTGACCATGAACCCTGAAAGCACTGCTGCTTGTCCTTTTAAAGCTGACATCTCGAACCGGGTGATCTCTGATTCTAGGCTTTAAACATACTTATGTAATGCAAGTCTCCTTCCCCTAATAGGACTTCCTCACCACCCAGCCTCAGACTTCAATTACCGGAATTTCTAAACACCTTCGCTGAACGCTTGGTCTTATTTTTAATAGCAATTTGTATCTTTGTGCTTTCCTGCATGCCTGACTTCTCGGGTACAGAGTAGGCGGCTGTGCCATACTGATGGTTTGCATTGATAAATTTCCCATTAACTTTACTTGCCGCCACACCAGAGCAACCAAGACAAAAACAAAATGATTCCAGCTAACTAATTCTAGTTGAAGAGAGTTCCCACTCCTCCTTTCTTTAATGTCACTGCTGTCCCATGGTGACCCGATACTGAGATGTATTGTGTTCCCCTTGACATATGTTACAGGAAGTAGTGACCTGACCTTTTAAAAATTTTATTAACATTTATACGTTTATTTTAGTGTGTGATGTTGGGAGAAAAATGATTTTTCACTCAAACAGACAGAGGACTTCCTAGGGCCTGGATTGATATCTCTGGCTTTTTCATTTGTGTAGTTGCATATTTAAAACTGCTTCCATCTAAAGTATCCTTATCTAATCTAGCTGTCTGTCTTATCTATCCTTATCTGTCTTTGTGATATGTAAGTAGTTATAATGTGCTGTCACAATATTATCTAGACACTAAGGGCTTGATTCGTAGCCTGTTGAAATAAATGGAAAGGCTTCCTTTCAATTCAGTGGGTTTTGGTCTCAAATAAATGACATTCTGGGTTTGGGAAGAAAATAAATGAAGCAAGCAAAAAAGTCTTGACCCTCTCTTACCCCAGAGACTCCTTGGGCTGCCACCTGTTGCACCAGGGGTGTTTGTGTGTGTGGGCGGGGGGGGGGGGCGGGGGGGGACTGAGTATCTTGTCAGTCTATGAGTTAGGGAAGTCATTTCAGGAACTGAGTGGCAGCATTTGTAAGATGTACTCACGCTCCACACTGTACTGGACCACACTGTAGGGGTCTGGTAGTCCCTGATGAGGCTCATGAGTGACTGGAATTTTAATTTTACTTTCATTAATACATTTCAAGAAAGGGGAAAAAAAAACAGTCAAAACTGGAGAGGGAAACTGCAAGTCCAGCCTCAGAATGCTCTCCATAAAGCCCTCACATAGCGAACCTAATGCAATCAAAGATTTATCAGGTAAGTAAGGATAGCAGGGTTTCCTATGCTGCTATGCCACTCCTCCCTGTCAACTGCTTTAATGTGAAGGCCATCAGACGCACTGAACATGCCACATCCCCTCCTGGTAGCGGACAGAATTTTAGCTTGTTTTGCCAGCTCTCTCACCAGTTTTCCTGCCCTTTCCCAGAAGTCTCTTTGTCCCCAGATGGTTAAACAGAGACTCTTCAATAGCGCGGATCTCTGAACCACAGCAACCAGCAATTTTTCATGCTGACTTGACCACTTAGACATGCTTCTGTACAGTGATCTGAATGACCGATTGTAAGTGATCACAACCCCCCAAAAATGTGTTCAGTACAACCAAAGGCGAAGTAATATAACTGGGAACCAAGAGTGCAGGTTGACACCTACAGGAGTGGTGGCTCTGTCTTGGAAAGCAGTGACTCTGAGGAGGACTGGCTTGATTTGACTCTTTTATGCTAGTATAAATCACAGGTAGCTAATAAGATCAGGGAAGTTGCACCAATGTAAGACCGTGTGAGAGCAGGATCCAAGGCATTGGTGGGTATGCCCTGTGGTTTTGGAACCAATTTAATTTTGAGAAACTTAAAACTGTTTTAGTTTGTAAATCACTGAGTATCTTGAAAAAGAGGGGAGGGATAGCTCAGTGGTTTGAGCATTGGCCTGCTAAACCCAGGGTTGTGAGTTCAATCCTTAAGGGGGCCATTTAGGGATCTGGGGCAAAAATCTGTCAGGGGACAGTACTTGGTCCTGCTAGTGAAGGCAGGGGACTGGACTCGATGACCTTTCAAGGTCCTTCCAGTTCTAT
This sequence comes from Macrochelys suwanniensis, assembly GCA_033296515.1. NCBI lineage: Eukaryota > Metazoa > Chordata > Testudines > Chelydridae > Macrochelys > Macrochelys suwanniensis. The sequence continues at coordinate 337,277,218 of CM065775.1, forward strand.
GAGATAGGCATCTCTCTCTCTCTCTCTATATATATATGTATATATTTATATTTTTGGGAGGAGGGATAGCTCAGTGGTTTGAGCATTGGCCTGCTAAACCCAGGGTTGTGAGTTCAATCCTTGAGGGGGCCATTTAGGGATCTGGGGCAAAAATTGGGGATTGGTCCTGCTTTGAGCAGGGGGTTGGACTAGATGACCTCCTAAGGTCCCTTCCAACCCTGATATTCCATGATTCTATACTTCCTCAATGTCATTTTTTGGTTGGTTCCTCAGAGCAAAGGACTGGGAGCCAGGAATGCCAGAGCTCAAATCCCAGCTCTGCCACTCTCACCATCTGTATCCTCACCACTTTACCTCTCTGCCTCCATTTCATCTTTTTGCTAAATAAAGATTCTACCACATACCTTCCTCCGTCCCATGTCTGTCATAACAAATAATTAGGTAATGGCTATAAAATGCTTTGATGAAGGTGAAGACTGTTGTATCGTATTTATATTTCCCCCCAACTCATAAGATCTGCCTCTACCATCTCTCTAGCCACTCAAATAATAACAATTTAAAAACATACACAATAATAATGATTGAAATTAATATCCTAGAAATGACACCATCCGTTAGCGAGAACTATATCAGCCAGCTGAGTTAGCAAAGTGACACTGACCTTCTGCACATGTGTGTGTTGTCTTCATCATTATGTAGCCATCTTGTTTCATTACAGCCTTATTAGAATGAATGTTTGGCACATCTTTATGGAGTACCTGTTAATAGCATTTACTTGATTTAAGGAATGGCTCCAGTATATGAACACAACTCATTTCGATGAATAAATTTAGCACTTTAATGCTATTTATTTACTCCGCACTGTAAAATGTAATATAATAAATAATGGGTCCCACAGGGGTGCATGGTAAGTCAGTGATCATCTTCTCAGTAGGCAGATGAACACAGCTCGAGTACAGAAATAATGATCAAAATTCACAGTGCTCCCTGGGATCCTATTTATATACCTGAATCTAATAAAGAAAGAATTACAATGCTTAACAGTCTGCTTAGTGCTGAGATCTGAATATAATGAGACTGGGAGTGGGGAATGCACAGCCACATTAGCTAAATCTGAAAACATCAAATTAGCCTCAAATCAGAGGTCTGGGCCGCTAGAACTGAGAGATCTAAGGCTAGCCTGCACCACTTCCTTCCTTGATGGCAAGTCGAGGTTCAGGGCTATATATTTCCTGTGTATCTTACTGTCCAAAACGTGCCGTTGAAGGCTAATTTGGGGTTTTCAAGATTTAGCTAATAGAGCTGTGCCCATAACTCACATAAATGAAGACTGAGAGAGAAAGGGGAGTTTGTGTGTGCGTCTGTCTATATATATCCCATATATATTACATATAAAAATCTATGTTAAAATTTTATTAAGGTTGAAAATCAAGAAGTTAGCAAATGCCGGAGTTAAGGTTGCCTGTGCAGGCTGGCAAGTGTTTGTTTTAAGAACGCTGTTGGTCACTATTTCTCTGATCACAGGTGCCCCAAACCGAATCAGACCTGCCATGTACTATGCGGTTGGTATGCTTGGGATAGCCTGATCCATGTCCCAGTCTAAGATTGGGAGAATTGCAAAAGTCCTCACTGACACAGCTAAGGGCAAGAGGCCCGAGACCTGAGCGGATGCACTCAGAGAGACCAGAAAGGGGACAGAAATGCAGCAAGCCCTGCAACTGTGACATCCTCCTTTTACAGCCACTATTCATAGTAGATCTGCACTTGCAAGAAAAATGGTTAAGAATTGCAGGCCCCCGTTATATTTGGATACAGCGCACACGTTGTTACATTGTTTTAATGACTGAGAGATAGTAAGTGAAATTGGCTGGAAACTGTTCTCTGTTTTCATTCTCCAAGCTTGAGAGAAGTGCATAAATAAATACATAAATAGTGAAAAAAAGTGGAAATTTAATATCTATAATAATCAAAGGTATCTTATTCAATAACCCATGTAAGGGAATTTGTTTATAATGTCCTTTTTAACCTGTCTGTATTGCTGGTAGCATTTTCTGTGGGAAAAAAAAATATATTTTTTCCTTCTAATTGCCAGCCCTGCAAACTCAACCTGGAATCTTTACTTCTTCTCTCCATCATCATCAGTTAAAAGAAAGAAAGAAAGATTCTGCGGGCTGTCGTATGTGCTTAATTACAACCATGCCAGCAATATTGTCTTAAAATATTCCCTCAGTAATGCCTTGCAACCCTGTTCAGTGGGTTTGCTCAGGTATAGCTGATAAGTAAATAATTCAGTAACTGATGCACAAGAAGGAATAGCATCCAACTCAGTCTCCCAGGGCTGTATTGACTGTGCAGAAGTGAAACACAATTAAGACTGATAGTTCAGACAAGTGTCAGCAGTAGAGCTAGTCACAAAGATGATGTCGTTCCCCCTTTGCCCCTTTCTCCCCCCCCCCCCCCCCCCGAAAATGTTGACATTTCGGTGAAAAATCAAAAAATGTCCATCAACAGATAATTTGGGTCCTGTGGTGCCTCATGCAAATTGTAGTTTGTATGCCTTCAGGCTCCCATTCTCCTTATGAGCCAAGCTTCCTGGCTAGACTACATTTCCATTGATGCACAATGGTCTCTTCCTTTTGCCGAGTCACCATGGTGCATGATGGGAAATGTAATCCAGCTGGGAAACCTGGCCCATAGAGGAGAATTGGGGGAACAAAGCACCCAAACTACAACTCCCGCAAAACATCACAGCAGCATTTCCAGATTGAACATTTCAATGTTTGGGCATTTGGCTTTTCCATAAAAAGTTGAATTTTTCTATGGAAAGCAGCCACTTTTTAGAAAAAAAAATAAATTTAGTCAAAAATCCTATTTTCCATCAAAAACTGTTTTGATGGAAAATTTTGCATCAGCCTAAGCATCACATAGAATACACCCAGGGAGCAGATCTGTTGAGTAAGAAGGTGCCATTTTTGCATAGGCCCTTTTCCAAGTGGGGCCCACACTATAAAAACAGATGTAATTTACATCTCACTCAGACAGTTGGAATTCCCAGTTGTCTATAGTCTGTTAAATTTCTTTTCATTTTGGCTAAATAAATCATTTCCTGCATGTGAGAATAGAGCTTTCTCTATCCTTCTGTAGATAGGAGCCATTTCACACAGGCTATTCATACAGCACAGCACATGAAAGGCATCTTGCAGAAATAGCTTGGGATGGTTATTTTTAGGGTAACGGGCAGCATCAGCAAAACCACTGTAGAGGTCTCTTCTGCCCTTGCTACACATCCTTGAGTAAAAGAAGTCTGCCGCTACCTAATGGAGAGAGAAATTGAAGACGCAGTGCTGGAGGATTATGACTAGACAAATGCTTCTGCTAAGATCAGTTTTGCTTCTTACTGGGCAGTAATTGCTCTTTTAGCTCTGTAGAAAGCCTCTATGATAGGGTGACCAGATGTCCCGATTTTATAGGGACAGTCCCAATTTTTGGGTCTTTTTCTTATATAGGCTCCTATTACCCTCCACCCCCTGTCCCGATTTTTCACACTTGCTGTCTGGTCACACTAGGGGTTTCTAATTGGTGGAATCACAGGACCACCCATATTACCTCTGAGGCATAGTAGGCCTTTATTTTTTGAGGTTGTATACTCTTCTGGGAGGCGCGGGGTGGGGTTTGAATAGCCTCCTTGGAATGAGCGATTATATGCTGATTCCAACATTCGTGGCTGTCTGCAGTCCAGTAGCGTAGCCGGGGGGGAGCGGAGGTAGCGGCTGTTCCCCTTGTGAGCAGAAGTGGCGCCTTAAAAAGGAAGCAGCGCCTTTTTTTAGCTCCGCTCCCCCTTTAAAAAACGGCGCCGCGGAGCTAAAAAAAGACGCCGCTTCTCTTTAAGGCGCCGCTTCTTGCATTCACCTGGCGGCGCTCCAGCTGTTCGGCGGTACTTCGGTGACGGGCCCTTCACTCGCTCTGGGTCTTCGGCGGCATTTCGGAGGCGGGTAACACAGACGACCTAGAGCGAGTGAAGGACCTGCTGCCGAAGTGCTGCCGAACAGCTGGAGCGCCGCCCAAGCGCCGCCGGGTGAGTACAGGGGGAGGCGTCTTTTTATAGCTCCGCTCCCCCTGTACTATGGACCTGGCTACGCAGCTGACCTGCGCCTGCCTCGTTCTCATTAGTGGAATCACAGACTCTATCCAACCTGATTGTCTTCTAGGCACACTGTTGGGAACATACTTGGTGCCTTCTCTTGGTGTCTTAGAATGTGTGCGAGGGAGGAGTTGGGTAGCAGGATCTTTCTGGCTGCGCTGAAACAGAGGAGATGAAAAGAGCCCCTTATGCTGAGCCATTGCAAGCCGTGTCTATTTTTAGAGGAAGAGTAAGAATAGACTTGATGGGGGAGGGACCAGTTTATTCAATCCCTCTCCTCCTTTCCCCTCATTAGGAAGCTCATACACCATTCATCCTACAGTCGTGTCATTCTCACCCCTTTAGTCTTCTTCCTGTTTAAAAAACAAAAAGGCACTTCATTCTGGCCATTTTCAATTGCAGCATTTTGGCCACTCAGGGATGTACCATGTTTGACCTTGCTGTTTGCACTACCTTAGGACTACCTTTTTGTTGAGCTTCTGCAAGGAACTGCCTCATTTGGGGCAGCAAACTGTAAAGTCCGGAGAACGCTCTGTGAGCTTAAAAAATGTAAATATGCAGCAGCAAGAGCTGCCACACTGGCAGGTGGGAGAAATTGGTTTAATTCCCAGGCCTTCCTGTTCAAAGGTGTAGAAGCTGGTAATACAATGAAGGTTAAAGGGTGGCATGAGGTGAAGGAGAAGTAATGTGGTGATAGTCCATTTGATTGTGCTGGCACCTGGTTAAGGTGTTGGCTAGCCTTTTGTCTCTGGGGAACTGGTTTGAAGTTGTTTCCCCAGAGTTGGAACATGTCTTATAAATCAGAATTTTGTAACTTTACATACAATGTTGCCACACATATTTTACCAGGACAATAATATTCAGCATATTATGGGTTTTCAAGGAATACCTCAGAAGGCAACTTTGTACAAAATCCATTACAGTTTTGTTAAAGGGTACAGACTGTTACAGTTGGTAATAGATTTGTTGGAAATGAGATGAAGGAATAAATGAAACCTTTCCTTTTTAAAACTCAGTCAAGTTGCACTTCAATTACAGTGCCTCTGGTAAGAAAAATATTTTGGAATGTTTGATTATGCCAAGTAACAATGGATGAAAAGCTGAGGCTATGGCATTTTGTTTCCAAAATATCACCTGGAGTAACTTCATATGCTCTCTAGTTTCTCTATAGCTGGTGGAGGAATGGAGTTAATGGGTATGAATGGCAACAAATTGGTTGCCATCAGCATCTACTGACAATTATTGTGAGATGGTGTCTGAGATATTGTAAACTCAGTGGGTGTCTTTCTCTGAATCTCAGTGGGCTTTGATGGGGTCCTACAGTTGAAATAAAATATCTCCGTAGAGTCTTACATAACACGGTGTGAAAAGTGTTGTTAGTTGTTAATATTTCATTGGTGTCCACTCTATCTGTCCAGGACGCAGTCAAGATAGGTGAGATAATATCTTTTATTGGACCAACTTCTGTTGATGAGAGACAAGCTCTCTGACAAACAGAAGTTGGTCCAGTAGAGGCTATTAATTCACCCACCTTGTCTCCTTAATATCCTGGGACCGATATGGCTGCAACTACACTGCATACAGGATGCAGTCAGGTAGATGGTGGCTTTGATGCAAAGCTTTCACTGTGGAGAACAGGTGGAATGTGAAAGTTCATAGGGGGCTTAATAAAGACCATCTTTACACCTCACCATTGAGAAGAAAGTAAGAGCATTTGACTGTCATTTATTTATCTGTCTATACAGATATTTGACCGTGTGTGTGGTGTAATTTACTATTTATTATATAGATACGAAACAAAGTGTCATGAAAAGACAAGAATATAAACCAGCCTGCAGAAGTTGAATGGTCACTAGTTCACGTGTTCTTGGGTTAGAACTTCTATCATCTTGCATAAATCTCCCGGAAAACCATGGAAAGTACATTCCTTGGACATACACGTCGTAAAATGGACCTAAAACAGTTACTTTTAGGAATTTTAGAGCACTCTACAGGAATCCTGACTCTGACTTAATTTTCATGGAAAGATTCTTCCCTCACCTCCACCCTGTAAGCTAAATATAATTGAGTAAAATTCCCACCAAGCCTTGAATGGATTTCAAAGAATATTTGTGTCATGGACCCACAGAACAAATGACCTCTAAATCCTACTGACTGTTTGCCTAAATATATTTTATTTCCTGACCATGGAAGCATCGGATGAACTTTTCACACTTGCACATGTTAAACCATTTCACAGATTAACAAGATGAGCGGCATCATTTCTTCTTAATATATGACACCCACCTCTGTTGTATCTGGGTGCCATAAAGAAGAAAAGTATGAGAGGCTTTTATAAAAACCACTGTAATAAACAGCTGTATTGATCGACCTCAGTTTAAATGAAGATAGCTGCTCCATTTTTAGTGATGCAGGTGTTCACTAAGCCATCCATTACCCATGTCTTCATACATGTAATGCCTTCATACATTTTTACCCTTATTTTTAGGTATAGAGGCCATCATTTTGTCAATATTCTGGTCTAAGATTTTCAAGATTTACAGGAAAAATTTGAGATTCCGATATCTTTAAAGTTTAATTGTTTTTGCCAAGTGTCCTTTTAGTTCTATTATTATTTTTGTTTGTTCTTTACAACATGGCATTGGTGGAGTGCCATGCCTTTTAGGTTTGAAATCAATCTCTGAGTATGGACATGAGTCTTCCTCACACTTCCCTCCCCTCCCCCATTGATGACTGATGTTAACTGAATGTGCTGCCAACCCTAGAAAAATAATTTTCATACTATTGATTTTATTTAACTTTATTTTCCAAAATAATTATTTGAGAAATGGTAATTATAAAAAGAGCCTTTTGGGGCCTGATCCAAATCTTGTTGAAGTTAATGGGTGTCTCTGGGCGCTTAGTCAGATGCTTTGGTGCCTATTTGTTATATATAAGTAGTTCATGTCTGTAGTTCATAAGCATAGTGTTGTTGTAATATGGCATCTAATATACATTAGGTGGATCTGTTTTTAACTGCTCAGAGCTGGAGATATCGGGCCTGTTTTAATACTGCTCTGGTGTAACACCACTTTAATTTCAGTGAAATTACACCATCATAAAACTGGAATAACACAATGGTGCGTCAGACTCCTTGATTTGAACCATGAGGCTATTTTATCCTTGGCACAAAATATCTGACTGACTAATAGCCGAGCAGATAACATGCAGTACAGTGGAAACCCAAACAAACAAAGTATGGTGAGAGAAAATGTTATAGCTAGAATTCTTGGAAAGGGGAATAAGTATAGAGTTTAGCATACAGCTAGAGCTTCTCCACATGGGGAAGTTATTTCAGAATAAGGTGAGGTATAAACTGAAGTGCTATAGCTATTCCAGAATAGCTCGTCCGGTCTGAACACTCTTATTCTAGTGTTGAAGAACATGAAGAACTATTCCAGAATAGCTATATAGCTCCATATCCCCATGTAGATAGATATGCCCTTGGTGAAAGGCATCATGAAAGAAGGTATAGCTTGAGATTTTCAGGGGATTTAGCCACACCTCTTCAATAAAGTCCTAAATCAATGAAGGGAATGAAAGGAGTGGTTAGGAGAGAAATGGGGTCCTGAATCAAAAGCTTAAGTACCATGAAAAGTATCAGAGGGGTAGTCGTGTTAGTCTGGATCTGTAGAAGCGACAAAGGGTCCTGTGGCACCTTCTCTGTTAGTCTATAAGGTGCCACAGGACCCTCTGTCGCTTCGTACCATTAAAAGTTATTCAAAATAATTATCTATCCATTTTCCCACTGGAATACAGCCTGCCTCAATTTGTATCAGTATTGCCCTGTAGGCCAAGATGTTATGACTTCAGATTTCACACTGAAATTTAGGCCCAAGTATGGATGTTTCATTACCATGGTGAGAATGCTGCATGGTAAAAGGTATTAAATAGGGGTCTCTTCTACCCAGCTCTGGTGGTTGCTATCCAAGTGGCATTTAAAGGTTCTGGGGCTCTAGTGCTGAAGATAATCCCTGACCAACTTTCCCTTCATTAAAATGGATTTTGATGTGCAAAGTTGCCTTTGAGCTATTGGCTGGGTGCATTAGGGCTGCCCTGTTTGCTTAGTACTTGGATCTAGACTGTTCTCAGTGGTACCGGATGACAGAACAAGGAGTAATGGTCTCAAGTTGCAGTGGGGGAGGTTTAGGTTGGATATTAGGAAAAACTTTTTCACTAGGAGGGTAGTGAAACACTGGAATGGGTTACCTAGGGAGGTGGTGGAATCTCCTTCCTTAGAGGTTTTTAAGGTCAGGCTTGACAAAGCCCTGGCTGGGATGATTTAGTTGGGGTTGGTCCTGCTTTGAGCAGGGGGTTGGTCTAGATGACCTCCTGAGGTCTCTTCCAACTCTGAGATTCTATGATTCTATACTCTTAATCATTGTCAGGGGAACCTACGACCAGATGCTTGGGTGGTGTAAATCATTGTAGCTCCACTGAACCCATTGGCGTTACACCAGTTTACACCAGCTGAGGATGTGGTCTGGGGAGTACAAGAGCATGTTGAGCCAGATTCTATATTATATTATAAAAGAGAATAAACTTAGTGTAAGAAATTTATAATCTGAGCAAGTTTAAAAAGAGAAATTTGTGCCATCTCTTCACTATGCACCACATTTTCTAAACATTTTATAGATTATAGTTGTCATAGGAAACACGTTAATATGCTAGAAAATTGAGGGCTCGCAGGAGAGGGGATCGTTTGTGTGTGTTTCAAATGTGTGTTCTTTCCTTTTCAATGGAAGATGCTTCCCATTCTTTAAATAGTTGGTGTTTTGGCCTTGTGAAGAAAACAGTTGTATGGGGGGAAAATAGATCAAGGAATGTTTTCAAAGTCAGCATTTCCACCAAAACCCTTCAATCTCCTGGTTCATTTTCTGAGCACCGTGACCCTCTTGAATGTCATCTGCTCTATTCCAATTCTAAAGCCTTTCTCTCTCCTCTCTCGCTCCCTTCCCTTGTGGATCTCCTCTATTCTGTCCTCTGTCCTTTCTTCCTTTGTGATGCTTCCCTCCTCCTCCTCCTCCTCCTCCTGCCAAAGGAGTTGTATTATCTGGCTCATTCTAGCTGACACCTTTTGTTAGTGTTATCAGACAGATTAGAGGGACTAAGATCCGTGTGGATGCTGGTGCAAATTCTTCCAGGTCAACAGGTTTATTTCCGATGATAGCTCTCTTTGATGGCTTAGCTAGAGTGGTGATTGATCAATACCAAATTTGCAGTTTATCCCAAGTCTGAATTCTTGTGAATTTAACTAGCTAAGCACTGATTTCCAGAGACAGTGTTTGCTTCTCTGGTTTGACACAAAGTTTGGTTATCTCAGGTATCAAGTAGATTGTCTCTCTGATTGAGGAAAACTTCTAAGTTTCTTCCTATACTAGCTGACTTTGGGAAACGACATCCACTGTTTGAAATTAACTAATTTAGTGCTCATCAAGGTGAGAGAGTCATAACACTGTCTTGAGCCAAGCATAGTGAAGTCAGCCTCCTGCAGCTCTGTCAGTGGAATCTTTATCAGGACACGCATTGCTCCACTACTAATCTTAGCGCTCCACTGGGTGCTGCCAATCCACCCCAGACCTGTCCTGCCGTGTCTGATTCTTTCCCAGTGATGAGGCCCCACCAGGCTCTTTCTGTACATTTTAATCTAAATGTGTACTACCCCCTGCTTTTCCATTCCTGACCCCATATAATGTTCTGCCAGAGGACCTGGGTTACAACTGGAATCCAGTAGCGCAGCCAGGTCCGGAGCACAGGGGGAGCGGCGCTATGAAAAGGCGCCTCCCTCTGTACTCACCCGGCAGCGCTCTGGGTCTTCGGCGGCACTTCGGCGGCAGGTCCTCACGCACTCCAGGTCTTCGGTGGTACATGCCGCCAAAGACCCGGAGTGCCGCCGGGTGAGTGCAAGAAGCGGTGCTTAAAAAGAAGCGGCATCTTTTTTTAGTGCTGCTAAAAAAAGGTGCTGCTTCTGCTCATAGGGGGAGCGGCTGCTCCCCCTGCTTGCCCCCTGGCTACGCTACTGCTGGAATCTATTTCAAATGACATTCCTGAACCTATTGCATTTCTTGCTAAAAATCTTATTTGCGACACTGGGGCAGTGTGTGAACCCCTATGACATGAATAAAAAACCATCCTGCTTTCATAATGGGGTAACTATCCTAAACCAACTCTAAAATGTGCAAAGGATCCAAGGTTTAAATCTAAAATATTATTATAGTCTCACTTTTGACTGTTGAGAGCAAGATCCACAGTAGATATAAATTGATATAGCTGCATTGAAGTCTGTAAAAACAATGAGGAGTCCTTGTGGCACCTTGGAGACTAACAAATGTATTTGGGCATAAGCTTTCGTGGGCTAAAACCCACTTCATCAGATGCATGGAGTGAAAAATACAGTAAACAGTATAAATATTGCCATCGTTTCATGCATTTGCTATATTTTTCACTCCATGTATCTGATGAAGTGGGTTTTAGCCCGCGAAAGCTTATGCCCAAATACATTTGTTAGTCTCTAGGGTGCCACAAGGACTCCTTGCTGTTTTTGCTGATACAGACTTAACACGGCTACCACTCTGAAACCTGTCACCATTGAAGTCTGTGTAGCTCTGCTTGTTTACACCAACTGAGGTCCTTTATTTCACTCCTTATTTTAGCTTTACCAAAAATGCAGTGGGTGCATGTGAAATACATTGTGTTATAATAGTGAATGTTTGAGAACAATGTATCCAAATAGAACCATTTGCTCTCCCTCTAACGTGGATCCATATAATACACAAAGTAGTATCTTCAGGGAACCATGCAATTTATTAATAGACCTCAACAAAGCCGAGTTGCATTAGGTCTCTGCCAGGATTAACCTATAACAGAGGCCATTCAGCGAAAGTGAGGTCTGTGTGTGTATCTATCTGAGTGTCTACCCTGTGTCTGCCTGCCTGCCTAATCTATTTCATATTTCTGTGTTTGTTAAAATTTCAGAAACTTCTGCAGGGAGAAATGTATCTTGTAAAGGGAAAGTGAAGAAAGAGAGCGGGAGAAACAGCAAAACAATCTCTCTCAGCATTTTCCTTTGGGTCCCCGTGGATTAGCGATAGTAGTTGGCTTTAGCAATGACAGTGCAGAGATGGTTGCTCTGCCCTGGAGACTGACAGAGATAGAAATGGTGCTCGATTATACTGCTCATTAATATGCTCCATGCTAACTAGCACGGCAGGTTGTGGAGCCAAAAGGGCAGAATCGAGCAATGTTTTTAAATTAATGAAGTTCTCTCTGGAGGAAGATGAAACTGTTAAAATTAAGTTTTTGTTTCCTTTTCTTTTTGTTTGAGAGTGATTGAATACATCTGTTATTTTTTATTAAACACAGGATTTATATTTCTCTATGCTGGTCTTAGTCAATTTGATTGAAAAATTATTGACTTCCCCTTTTAGTCTTTGCTGAAGTTTGTGCAGTAGCGTCTGAGCACACACAGTTAAAGGAAAACACTTTTCTCTCAAATCTGAGTTTCCGGTCTTGACTGATCTTCTGTTCCCTTTACCTGCACCGAGCTCAGGGTATGGGTCAGTTCTGAAGATTTTGCTGCCCTAGGTAAGCTGACAATGCTCTGCCCCTGAAGCATACCACAGTAACTCCAGGCAAACAGTTACAGCATGTTTCACTTTCTATGAGGTACTCTCATTTTGTTCCCTGTGTTGGAAAGCAGACTGCTTGGGAAGCAGAATATTGGAATCCAGACCAAGGAGAATTTTCCCAAAGTGGTTGTGTGTTGGTTTGGTTTTTAAAAAAAAACCTTGAAAAATATTTTAAAAAAATTTATTTCAACTTCTGACGTCAAAGAAATTTACAGCTACTGATGAATGAAGTCTCAGCCATCTTGGTGAGCTAGGCCAATATTATACCCATTTATAGATGTGTAAACTGAGAGAGAGAGAGAAAGTGATTTACCTGAAATTTCACAGTAAGTTAGTGGCAGAGACTTCTTATATACATTATAAACTTAGCGAGGTTTTGAAAGGTTTTGAGTGAATACAGCTGTCATAGGGTGACTGGCTCCTTTAAGAGGAAACAGGGTCCCGGGCACCTATGATTGATTATCTGCTTCCCAATTGACCTTAATGGAAGGGGCCTGGGCCTTGTAAAGTGGGAGACAGCAGCAGGCAAAGGGTGGTTACCCACTGACCTCTCTCAACTCAGGGTGATAGGGGTGGTGCTAAAGGAAGCTCGGGCAAAGGCTGCAAAGAGCAGGGACCTTGAGTAATTCTGCTAAGATACTATCGCTGTTGGGTCTACTCAGCATTTTTTCTCCATAATACAGACATCCGTGTGGCTATTATAATCTAATGTGAATTAAGTATGTGTATGTAAACCTGTTCAATAGAACCATATTCAGAAAGGGCTGTGTTTATACACCATCATTCACCAATTATATGAACCATCATGTGCTAAAATGACTAAAAGTCAAAGTATGCAGTGTTGTTGTAGCCGTGTCTGTCCCAGGATATTAGAGAGAGACAAGCTGGGTGAGGTAATATCCTTTATTGGACCAATACTTGTGTTGGTCAGAGAGACAAATTTTCAAGCCACACAAAGCTCTTCTTCAGGTCTGAGGAAGGTACCGAGAGTGTCACAGTTAAATACAAGACTGAACAGGTAGTTCAGCATAAGTAGTTAGCACATATTCTAGGGACCATTCAAGGTAAAGTGGCCCGCTAACACCCCAGTAGTCAGAGGACAAAAAGGGGAGCTAGTGTGTTACAGATTGTTGTAATGAGCCATAAATCTAGTACCTTTATTTAGACCATGATTTTTAGTGGCTAGCAAAGTTATGAATTTAAGCCCATAGGCATGTTTTGAAAGTGTTGTGTAGATTTCCTTTGAGGATGAGGACTGATAGGTCACACACAGAGTGATGGTTTTGTGAAAAGTGTTCACGCACAGGTGATCTGGTGTCAAAGGGCCAAAGCTTCATTTTCTTTCGAGACAGGACTGTACAGGGTAGGGATTGCTGAGAGTTTTTTAATGTTGTTGCTCATGTTAATTTGTATGTGCTTCGTAAATCCAGGTCATGACTTCAAGCTCTATTTTAGTTAACAAATAAATAAAAGTAATAGCTGCCTGCCCTGTACACTGTGTTTGGCCTGTGGAGAGATGAAGTGCTACATTTTTCAGTGCTGCAAGTCCTTTAATCTGCCTTACCACACCTACTGTGTTCACCCAACAACTTCTAATTGCACGTCTTTTGGTAAAGGCAATGATAGTTGCTGGCACCATTTCTTTTTTCTCAGTCATTGCACAAAAAAGGAGTAAAATTACTTAAAATTAAATTATAAAATTTCTTCTGATGAGATAAGAACATATGTTTGAGGAATATTATTGACCTTTATCAGCCTAACATCCTCTTTTTCAGCAGACAATCAATTTATGCAACATTACTAGCTCAGTCTGGGATCTCATCTGACCTCATACACTAGGGTAAACTGGGTCAGTACTTGGATGGAAGATTTATAGGGAAAGCATGAATGCAGTACTGAACCAAAATCCCAGTATCGCTGTAGGAAAGACTTATTGCTGGAGATGGCTTTTATCTGTAAAAGTAATATCCTAATGGCTTTGTCATAAAAAAGGCACTTTTTTTATTTTTGCAAGAATGAGAGGTGTTAACCTTGATCCTCTGGTCAGATTCTAATTTGGATAATGACATCCCTAAATTCCCACTGCAGTGTGAATGAGATAAGATGAGGTTCCTCACGGCTTATTATAAATTGTTCTGCCGCATTGCTATGTGGCATCTAAATAGCTTCAGCATTCCAGCCCAGAAAGAGGTGCATTCACTGTTGACTGGAGTCTCTCCTATGCATGTAGTTTGTACAGTCAGTTAATAAAGTTCATACGAAGCTCTGGGAAGTGTCTGGATCAAAATCTCTTTATTCATGCGAGGTCAGTCATTGAAACACATTCTGTCTTTATTGAGATATGGTATGTCAAGAATTTTTGAAAATCATGATGTTATTTTCTCTGCGTGCAGGGAAGGTGAATGCCCTCACAGACAGATTGTAGCTTTTCAATGGGTCTCTACAATTGGCTCATGGGGTAGGCCAATGGTATATGTATATTAAAGGCAATTGTCCATGATTGGTTTGGTGTGGGAGCCCAATGCATTCTAATCAAAATGTATCCTACAACCCATAAATTTATTGGCATGGGAGATGCATATCCAGCACTGGATTAAGGCAGTCCAGGGCCCCAGGCATAGCACAGTATAGGGTCTTCATGTCACTGCCCCCATGCCATGCTCCCGCCCCTTACTTGGAGTGGCAATGGCAGGGGTTCTCCCCATTCTCCCCGAGATTCAGGAATGGTAGCATGGAGCCCCTTTCTCCCTGTCTGGAAATGGTAGCAGAAGTCCCCCTCTCCTCAGGTAAAACAGTGGTGCCAACAGGAGTCCTTTTTTCCACTTCTGGGGAGGCAAGGGTGGAAGCGGGGACCTCCAGTACTTCCCCCAGCAGCTGCAGTTTGTGCATGGGTGGGCCAAGCCGACTGCTCGTCTCCTGCCACACACACAGTCCTCTGCTTGGGGTGGTGTTAATCCTCCATTGAGAAGCCCGGGGCAGTTTACATCTCAGAGCAGTTGTTTCAGGCTCCCTGCAGACTGAGGCAGGCATTGGAGCACAGGTTATATTTGGGTCCCATTTTCGAGCTTTTTCTTTGCAATTTGAAGAGCTGGAACCTTTTTATCTTTTTTAATGAAAGCGAAGATTGTGATGTAACCACATAACTCCAGGAGCTGGGGCCCTAAGCATGAGCCTGTACCTATATCTTAATACAAAGCAGAGGAAAAGTGAGCTTTTCTTATTGGTATCAGGTGCATGGTTTTCCCACAGCTGAAAGGGTCTGTTCTGCCTGTCCATTTTTTTTTTTAATCAACTGTATTTTGTTCAATTTGCATAAAGCGCTTCCCATGTGGTTTTGGGCTGCCAGCAGTCCAGCTTGGTCCTTTGTACTGGCAAGAAATTGCTTAACCTCTAAGCTCCAAAATTACTGATCATTCACTCCAATAACCAAGGAGGGTTTGGAGCAAGAGCGCTCTGTTGCTTATCTGCCAAAGCTTTGAACCTTCTCTCTCCTACCCCATGTGCACTGCCATCAATTGCTAAATCTATGGCCACACTCCCAATCCCATCCTTAAAACTTGAAGAATGATCCAGATTTGATTGGTTTTTAAATCTCTTTGGGTTGATCATATTATCCTTCACCTAAAAAGCTGTAGGTAGCTTATTGAAGCTGTGCCAATTCCCGGTACCCGCAATTGGCTTGATAAAGCTGCCAAGCATTGTAGGGAAGCCAATCTGGCTTGCCAACCCTGCAACAACATGACAAGCATGAATGTAGCCTCATCCAGAGTGTCCTTGAATGCTTGGGTTGAGATTCAAGCAGCATCACAGCTCCAAAAGCAAGCGAGTGCATAAGAAATAGTCTTTGTAGGGACTTTAATGTAGTGTGAGAGCCCTCACTAAATATTTAAGAGCCACTTATAAATTCTTGAAAATGAATGTTTTGTGGGGTTTTGTTTTTTTTAAGAGATCAGTCAAATTTGGTCCCGTATTTTTAGATTTTCTATATAAACTTGGGTGCCTAAAATTAGCCTGATTTTCAGAAGTGCTGAGCACATTCGGCTTCCAGTAAATTCACCAGGGTGCTGAAAATCAGGCCACCTTTATTTAAGTGCTTAAATATAGAGGTTATATGCCTATCTTTAATTAACCAAATTTGAGAATTTTAGCCTACGTCTTCGTATATAAACCAAATACAAATAGAAAAGTTCCCATGACTTTGTTTTTAAAACTATTCCCCTGCAGCATTTGCAACCCACATTTTGCATCATGTTAATGCCTGAGAATGGGAAAGTGAAATTTACTAGACCATGACTGAAAATAAAAGTGACTGATTTATTTTTCATTGTCCAATTTGAGAGCATGGCAAGAAGTAATTAAAGTGCACAAATGGTAAGAGCAGTATTAGCATGGTAAAATGTTTGAGGTCTAAGATTTTATTTCTAGCTTGCATCCGTTTGACAGACCCTTAACTATAGCAGTGTCTACATGACAAAAAACAGAATTTGCCAATTTGTTAAAGCTCTTGCAGCCTTCTTGTGTTCTAGCATGATACAGCCTGTTCTGTGCAGGACTAGATAATAATCATTTTCAAAAACTGCTCTGGTCTAGATCTATGCCTGGAGTTAGGGAGTTTTTTAAGCTCAATTATAATATGGCTTAGCCTCATCCACATAGGGTAGGGTGACCTGTGCTGTTATACATTTGACTTGCAACTGACAACCATTGCTGAACACTGTAGCAAGGAACTATTGTTAAGGGTCTGTCAAACTGAAGATAATTTCTGGGGGTTGTGCCCAAATTCCAAGGTGATGAGGCCATTGTTAGTTACTAAATGGATGCTTTCTGGTTATGCAGTGTAGGTGTAGTCGTGTGGGTCCCAGGATATTAGAGACAAGGTGTGTCAAGTAATATCTTTTATTGGACCAAATTCAATTGATGGGAGAGACAAGCTTTGGAACCACACAGAGTTCTTCAAGTCTGAGAAAGGTGCTCCCATTATCACAGCTAAATGCAAGGTGGAACAGATTGTTTAGCATAAGTAGTTAGCACGTGTTTACTTTAAGGTGTGTTATGGCTTATTACAAAAACCTGTAGCCCACTAACCCTCTCTTTTTGTTTTGTCACTGCCGAGGTGTTATCGGGCCCCTGAGCAACATACGTTTTGCTGGCATAAGCGGTAGTGTGCACATTGCTATGTCGACAGGAGAGCTTCTCATGCCGACATGTTGAGGATGGTTTAATTATGTCAACAGGAAAGCTTTCTCCTGGCGGCATAGATCGACTACCCGAAAGATCTTACGGCGGCGCAGCTGCATCTGTATATCTACCACTGTAAGGTCTGTCGTGTGGACATAGCCTTAGCCTCACTTTTAGAACTCTCAAATGTCAGGATTTTTTTTCAGTCGATTCAATTGCTTATTTGAGGGTTTGGCTGTCCCCTTCTTTATATCTCAGATGAAGTTTCTCTTCATTGCTTGGGGGGTAGCCACGCTGTCTCTTCCCCACTTGTTAGCTTGATTGCTTTGTTTATTGGCTGTGTAAATGAATTCTCATTGCCTTTCAAAGTACTTTGGAATTAAATGCCCGGTGGAGAAATCACATTCCTTTGTTTAGGATGGGGTGACTCCTGTTGGACGGGAAATACATTTGTGCTGCGGCTGAAAAAAAATAAATCCTGACATTTAAGAGTTCTATCCTGAGATCATGAATGAGGCTTAATTTCATGCAGAAATCACAACTCCTGTGATCAGTTTGAGAGCAGTGACATGTCTGCCTCAACCACCTGGATTTTCTGGTTAAAAATTCTATTTTTAGATTCTGAATTCCTTACCTAACACTTTCAAATTTAAGGCAAAAGCAGTCCTGAGCTGCAGCTGAGATTAACAGTTGTGTAGGTTTTGTCATACAGTAACTCACATCTCTTTGACAATCCAGGCCATATTAAGTGTTCATTGTACCAAGGGTCTTTCCTGTGCTTGTTCTTTTTTTCATTTAAAGTAAGAAATTAAGCTTTAGCACTCACTTAACATGTGATTTGATGGGGCTTGTACAGACTCCTGTCTTAAAAGTAGGATGAGTGAATTTAGAATGCCACTTAGCTAATACAGCGACAAACATCATTCTATCAAACAGAAACAAAGAAAAGATGCAACCATTGACCATGCAACAATTTATTTTCTGAACATCCTCTAGTTTTTAATATATAGAACCACAGAACTATTCAATTTCCTATCATTAATTTTCTCTGTTTGCAATGATATTGAACTGCAGCACCCACAAAAATAAAAATAAAACTACTACTAAGGGCCATCTTCTGCTATCAGATGCACCAGTGTAAACCCAGATTAATTTTGCTGAATGTAGTGGAATTACTTTGATTTCCACCATTGTAACTGAGAGCAATGTCTGGCTGTGAGAACCCCTTCCCATTTCAGGAAAACCATATTTCTGTGTTGAGAGAAACTCTGGATGCTGCTGTGTAAGTTGCACATAAAAGACAGCTGCAATGGAGCATATGGGTCATTATATTAAAGCTGGATCAAAGGCTTTTGTTTAACTGGAAGCAGATTGGGCTAGTAAAAATTCAGTATTTAGCACATAATAAGGCCAGAGGAATTATGAATCCAGGCAGGACCTCAGAGACCGAGATGATGAAAACCTATGAATCTTTATGATGAAACAGCAGCAGCTTATTTTCATATCAACAAAATAAAAGACTGAAAAATAAATAATGCTGAATTTGCTCTTTATAATGGAGGGTGATCACCTGGCTTAAATCCAGTTCAGGTGTCGCTCCATAGGTAAATGCCCTTGACATACAAAATGACTTTCTGCTCCCTCCGTTGCCAACAAATCATTACCATTTTGATGATCACACCAAAACACAATGCATTCACAGCCTTCTTGAGATCCCTGAACCGCTGTTTTGGATCAGATAACAAACACGCTTTGTGATGACTCATTGCCCTCCAGAGATGTTAACTGCATGAACACTGATAGTGATATATACAAAACTTTGTCCTCTCTTTCAAGGTCTTACACAACCTGGCTCTGGCTGACATCACGTATTCGATTTTACATCATGTCACCTCCTGAACTCCAGGAGCATTATTGTATGGTCTCTGTTTCCCACTCCTCTCTCTGTGTCTTTTTCCATGCTAATCCATCCTTGTTCAAAAGTTGCCACGCTCCGTATTGAGTTACCTCTTAAAGACTTGCTTCTTCTGTGCTGCTCACAAGCAATGAACCAAACCAAATACTTTGAAAAAGAGACAGTTATTTTTTCTCCTGGGATTCCCGTTGTGTTCAGTACTCTCTGTTCCTAAGCTCTTTAGCGCAGGAACTGTCTTCATATTGTGTCTTGTACAGAACCAAGCATATTGCCAGTTCTTATTGGTAATAATTAGTAGTATAATGATAAGATGAAATCCCTTCTTGTGCATTTCTTGTGGTTCTCCAGTTAGAAGTTGGATCCAACGGTAATTCCAGCAAGGCATAATGTGTGTGTGTGTATAGCCATTTCCTTTTTCAGTAAAACAAGCTCTATTGTCAGGGCTATCTCAGAGCTATTGCAAATTCACAAGGGCCCCAGTCATCTCAGTCCTGAAGGTTGAGGGCGCTTAGCACTATGCAGGATCAGCCCAGTGTCTGCCCCGTTTTTCTAAACTGTATCCAACTAATTTGTCAGACACTTTGGGATAATTTTAACTGTGAAAGGCACTAGATAAAACCCAGTTCTGCTCTCTTATTTTCATACAAAGGAGAAATAATGACTGGAGTGCACATTAGCTGGTTATTGTAGTACTGGGCCCCAAAAAGGCTTCATAAACCTTCTGCTGTCAGACTTGTGCTCAGAAGGAGGAGTAAACAAAGCTGATCTCGTGAATGCAGCCACAGAAAAACAATAAAATGTTGGCTTAACAGGGAAAAGCACAAGAGTCCTGGGTAAGGGTATTGGATATAAAGAGAGAGAGGAGAAAGGACATTGACAGTGTCTTTGTAGAGTAACACTTTGAGACAGTGCGAAGAGAGGAGGCACAAAGCTCCTGGTTCCAGGGCACCCAACGTTTTGTGACACCGAGGGGTAGCAAAGGCAAGTGGCCAGGAATCAAAGTGAGACATCCAGTAATATAGACAGGCCTTTCTGTATAGATATTTTTGAAACAAAATTTTAAATGAATACACCTGTATTGTTCCCTTGTACTTTGACAGTCTTTGAGAGATGACTTGACTCACCAATTTCAAAAACTTGAGTTGTTCAGTTTTGTCCTCCTGCAGTGACAATGAGAGAGGGACCCTGGACCACACATTATTCTCCCCACTGTAGCTTCTTAAAATGAGCTGTGGCTGAAGTCTGTAGGGGAAGGGGATGAGAAGGGTGAGCATCATAGAATATCATAGAATATCAGGGTTGGAAGGGACCTTAGGAGGTCATCTAGTCCAACCCCCTGCCCAAAGCAGGACCAATCCCCAATTTTTGCCCCAGATCCCTAAATGGCCCCCTCAAGGATTGAACTCACAACCCTGGGTTTAGCAGGCCAATGCTCAAACCACTGAGCTATCCCTCCCCCCTGGAAGGAATGGAAGAATGGAAATAGGATTTCTGGATTCAAATGCTGTAACGATATATTGGGGTTTTTTAAATAAGGATTTCTTGCCAGCTGGTCTGCCTGTCCAATCTCTCCATCCAACCTGATCTTTCTTTCTTTGAGTATTATGTCTGCTGGATCGTGTTCATACATTGCTGGAGTGGGGTAGTGGGTTGAGCTGTCTATCAAGGTATTTGTTGTGCACATTAAATGATGTGAGGATGCTCAGAACATGGGAGGGTGGCGATGGTTTTATAAATATTCTAAGCATCCATAACACGCTCATAACTGTGGTATCTGAGCACCTTCCTCAGTGTAATCTCTTGGGCTTTTGAGCATTCCTTTTGAAAGTAAAAATGGTCTGGTTACTCCAGGCTCCATATACATTAAAGTCTCTTGTTTTGCATGTGACACTCTAGGAGGGTAATGTTTTTTTTCTTGTAAGCATTAATACAATAAAATGCAAAAGAATTAAAGGATCAGTAACTATAAGGAGATACGGGGTTACTGGGTCACTTTGAATCATTGCTTTCATGACGGGGAGGAGCATGTGGCGGACGTTAGTTTTAGTTTTCATACACTAAGGGGCTGAATAGTATTGGCTGGAGTCAGGCGAAGTCCTGGCAGGTGTGCAGTGACTTGTCTCACAATAGCTTTGTGTCAACACAACTCATTTATGACTTTCTGCCTGTTGCTCCTTCGTGTTTGGTTCTTTTCTTGCATGCCTTTGAATCTAAATCCTGACCTGTAGCGCATCCTGCTATTCTAGTCCTGAGTTCACATTGTGCAGAAACAGCAGCAATATGTATTAACTTGGGTCAATTAGTGTGGGGCTTTTGTGATGTAAATATAGGTATGTCTACACTGCAGCTGGGAACAAGCCTCCGAGCCCAGATAGACAGACTCATGTTAGCGGGACTTGCGCTAGCACATGAAAAATACCTGTGTGGACTTTTTGGCACTGGCGGAGGCTCGGCCTAGCCACCCAAGCTCAGATCTAGGGTGTTGGATGGTCTAAGCTCAGATGCAATGTCCACCCTGCAATTTTTAGTGTGCTAGCACGACCCCCACTAGCCCAAGACTGTCTGCCCAGCCTGGGAGGCTCTCTCCAAGCTGCAGTGTAGACCTACCCTGCATCTGCTTAGGGAGTGTGTGTTAGACCATCAAAATAACAACTTGTGACATCAGCCAGGCTTTGAATCCAGGGTTCCAAAGGGAATGGCTAGTGCTCTTAAACTGCTGTGCTGAGATCTTTAGACACATCAGTGTTTCCTAAGGTAAGAATAATCGCCCTGAAGTTCCTTTCTTTTGTCAGCTGATTTTATAGCCTTTCCAGTGTGTAACATTGTTTTTCTTTATAAACAAGACTACATTGAAAACCTGGTCATATTACAGGACGTTATCGTGTCTTTTTAAAGACACGTACAATTTTTAAATGGAACATCCATCAGTCTATCCAAAAAAAAAAAAAAAAGGAGGGAAAAATACTGGCCATGTTGTTGATGAAACAGAATGGCGGATACAACATGCAGCAATATATCTATTGAACAAAAGCAGTAGAAAATTAACTTTATTATTTCTCACTCACTGGTTCTGTCGGTGATTGAGGCATTTCAGAGAACAACCAGGAAAATAATAGGTTGCTTTCACAATGGTAGAAGTTTAACAAATGCTCAATCATTCTTTCTACATCATTGCTGTCATTGGCGAGAGCTTTAGTCTATGATATTGATGCCTTGCTTCATTCTTATTGCCGTATTCTTTTCAGATTCAATCTGTCTTTGATGGACCACTAAACATTTCAATTTGCTACCTGTAGAGTTGGATTGAAATGCTTGGGCTAAAATGAAAGGGAAATGATTTTGGGTGAGAAAGAAGGCTGAGGACTTTATGGCTTTATGTGTAAGGCATTGCACACATTGAAATCCTCTGATAAGACACACATTTACTTGTGAATGTCTCATAGCTGTGTGTCGTGCTAAGAGATTCGAGGGTGTTTATAAGTAAAAACGTTCTCAGTTGAATATTGATAAGCACCCTCTGCGTTGTGTGGAACTCTGAATCCATACTAACCTGATATGCACTTTCTATTACATGGTACTGTTTTAATGGCCATGGGGCTTGTCTAAACCTAGGTTGTACTTAGAGCTCTTGAAAGAACTTGGCATACACTAACTAAAGTCTCTTATGCAGAATCACCAGGGGGGTGTCTTAAGGATGGAAACACAATAGATAGGCTAATACTCAGTTGATAGTAATTAATAACATTTTGCATCTAATCTTTCAAGGGGCTAATCTGCTTCTATTGTGCCTTCCATCTGAGGATCCCAAAGCACTTGACAAATGATAATGAATTTCTTTTCACTACAGCCCCGTGAGTTTTTTTTAAGGATTAGTTATTCCTGTTTTATGGATGTAGAAACTGAAGCAAAAGGTTTAAATAACTTGCCGTAGGCCAGTGGCATAAGTGGGAATGTAAGTCATATCTCCCAACTCTAGCTCTTGTTATCTAATCTACCTACTGGTGATAAATTGTGTAGTCAATTGCATGATCACACTTTGTTTCATTATGAAATATATACAAGAAACCAAATAACTAACATAGACTCATAGACTTTAAGGTCAGAAGGGACCATTAAGATCATCTAGTCTGACCTCCTGCACAATGCAGGCCACAGAATCTCACCCACCCACTCCTGGAATAATCCTCTCACCTATGTCTCAGCTATTGAAGTCCTCAAATCATGGTTTTTAAACATCACTCAGGTTTATTGCTAAAAGTCAATAATAGGGTAGAACAGGAAAAAAAGATTCACTACGAAACCAGTTTCCGGGAAGTCATCTCATGCAGTGTTGTTGAATTCAGCTTACACAGAAGTCTTGCTTCCAGAGTGACACATTTCAGCTAGAAGTATTTATCGGATGATTTTACGAGTTACAAAATTTGTTACGTGTCACTAAAATCTAACCCATCACTTTGTACCAGTTCCTTACCATCTTGTTCTGTACCTTTACCTCCTTATGTTTGTTTTGGATACTAGCATTCTAGGTACTGATCCATGAAGTTACCTCCCCAGCTTGTACCAGAACAGAACATTAATGTATTTAGCCTTTGACAAGTTTCCTGTTTTCTAATGCAAAAGCTGACATCAGGCTTGCAAAGTATTATAGGATACTTAGCATAAATGAACAGAATTATAGAAAGACATACACCAGTTGAGGTTGCATAGCTGCTAGAAACATATATATATACAATTAGTATGTGATTTATGTCTCAACACACTGTGCAAGCGGTAATATATAATCAACCCAACTAAAACTAATACATCTTGCAATGCATGCAAAGCTTTAAATGCGTCTTCTGACCAGGTGTGAGAAATCAATATTTTAAAATCCCCATCAGGTATAAGGTCCGTCAAGGCTTGTTTTTGCCTTGTGCATGTTGTTGCTAATTTGAATAATGTGTATGTCTTTTTGATTTAATATTTTAAAATTTAAGGTAAATGGGTCAATATGCACATTAAAAACTGATAGATACTTTTTATTTTTACAAGGTACTGGGGCTTACTGTGTGGTGTGGATTTATTCTGGAAAACCTGGGATAGGCATTGTTATAGTGTGTCCTACATTGCTACGTACGTGAGTAAAACAAAAATGTGGAGTAGTAACATTACAAACGAGGGTTCTATACGTACATTTCTTGTAATTAGTTACTCCACAGTACTGTCCATCCATATTATAGGTCACTCTTCTTGCTGGTTGTCGCCATCTGGTAAGATTAACTGGATAGGAGACAGAAGTGGTTAGCTTCTGTGTCTCATTGTACTGGTTCAAGCCATCATGGCCACACACACACACGTCATGATGTCAAAAAAATCACATCGGCATACGTATTCATATCCCTTAATGGAATGACAAGCTGTGTGTAGTAGTATCCTTTAGGTTCACATTACAGAGTGATGCACCAGTAGCTAAGGTATATTCAGACATTCCTTGTAGATGCTCTCTTCCAGGTAATCTACTGAATGGACAGTAGCTACTTTATTAAATATTGCTGTTAAGATTCATATGGGTCAAGATACCTTGAAGAACCAGACACTGTGCAAGATTGTTTTGAATAACAAGAGCTTCAGTTAGGATGCAGTGTCTCTGACCCTAATTACGAATTGTGCTAAAGGGGTTTTATTAGCATAATTTAACGCATTGTCAATTCACCATAGTTTTGTTATCCACTGAGGACAATTCCACCTAGCTAAATGCTCTTCATTTATAAGGTCTGGTAATTTCCCCTTTTCAGTATTTCCTAAGGAAATGGTTATGGCAGTTAAAACGTAATTCCCATAAGCAATATACAAATCATTTCTTTACCATCATCGTTTCCCCTTGCCATCAAATTGGTTACTGCAATTAGTTCATTAATTTTTACTTGTTTGATTAAACAGCTTAGCAATGTCATGCATATTGTACACCATGTACCATTCTTCACTAACCAGGCCGTCGATACCATGAATCGTGGGTTTAGAGCAGTGGTGCACAAACTTTTCCAGTTGTGCCCCACTTGCCATTAACAAAATCTGTCTTTCCCCTCCCACCCACTCCCCCACCCCCGCCCATTACTGCATAACCAAGGCTTCCTCAGCAGCAGAGCTTCGGCTGAAGGTGGAGCTGGGGACGGAAGAGGTAGGAGCTGGAGCTAAAGGTGGAGCTGGTCATGGGACGGAGAGGGAATGAGGGCAGGGATGTGGCTGGGGGCAGGGCAGAGCAGGGTTGGGGGTGGAGTTGGACTGGGAGGCAGAGCTGTGCCTGGAGGCGGAGCAGGACTGGAGGCTGAATGGGGATGGGAAGTGGAGCTAGTTTGGGGGTGGAGCGGCGCTGACCTCTGGGACTAACTATATTCTTCCTGATAAGATGCTATTATATTAATTAACAAAGAAGCATACAAGGATACATAGATTTTTACACAAAAAACAAATGTAGACATATTCCAGTGAGAGAGATTTAAAACTAAAGGTATATGCATGAACTCACATTCCTTAATAATGTACAATTTAAATAACAATTTTACCTGGCCAGACTAGTGGTCTTTATAATGTCTCTGTGCTCAGTTGCATACTCAATTGTCTAGGTATAGTAGGTTGAAGTGTGGCTGACCAGTCTGTTGTTTATAACACACCGTGTCTTGTCGTCTTCTTCCAAAACCCAGAGGTTTCTTCACTGTGCACTGATTATTCTGGTGTCTCTAGTCTGTGGGATGCATTCTTAAATTGCTCAAATTAGTTAACATGCTACATTTTTTATTTTACGTTTCTCTTGTTTTCAGTAACCCAAACTTATACACCAATGAATTTAGTTTATTTAACGTGTTTTAGCGTCCAAGTCATTTATTACACAAGCTGTGCTTTGGTAGAGCATATGTTGGAAGAATGGCCTTTTTTTTTACTCTTTATTAAAATACATTTTTGTTCTTTGCTCTGATTTTTCCATTCTTTAGGGAAACCCTCCCCACAAAAGACCGAAAGTGCGTTTAGATGCATTTGTAGTTTTTGCATAAAGACACTCATTTTTACTTCCTTAACCTGTACATTACTAGTTTCCATAATAAATATAGTACTTGACTGCTAAGAGAAATGCTCACAATCTTCTGTCAGAAGATGTATTGTTCTCCCCTCCTGAGCAATCTCATTTAGCAAGATAGATTGCAACAGAAATTTTACTCAAGCTTTTTACAGTTTTGCTTGTGGTTGCAATTAAAATGTTGTTAAATATTTGGAATCATAAACTTTAAGACCCAAAACTTTTTTTTAACATAGCACAGAAAAAATAGTATAAAATCGAAGTAAAATGAAGTTTAAATGCAGACTTATGCAAACATTTTGAGGGTAATACATTTATGACATTTGCTTGTGCGTGGAAGACAAAAGGTAGAAATCTGTTGAAATTTGTTTGGTTAGCTTTAACATTTTTCGATATTACCAGACATCATATATCTTTTATATTTTTAAACATTTTGGTTATAACTTACCTATTACTATATTTTCATATTTAAGAAAGGTGTAAACAAGTTTTAAAAACCCCTAAAACCGTTGATTTTATTAATATTACCATTGCATTAATATTGAGGTTTTTTGCCTGCATTTTTTTCTTCAAACAAAAAGCCTTTAATAAATAAATAAAAACAAAAAAGTTTTCTGTTTGCCGTTGAATTATTTATTGTGACAGAAATATTTATTTATAACATACAGACCTTTCTGAGCTTTGAAAAATAAATTTAATTGGTATTATGAGATGATATTTATAACCCAACCATAAAATAGTGTGGTACTACTAATGTTTATTTATATATATATTCAGGCCAGGTAACTGCTAGAAATACATATGCAATATAATTTTATATTGATATTGTGTGCTTTACACATTAATATATGTGATGTGAATAATACATATTGATAATATGATGTGTATATATATTAGCCAAGCATATATTGGTCAACACCACCAATTCTGTGGCCACCATCACCAGAGTGCCTGAGTGCTTCCCAAGCATTATAGCAATGACAGTCTCTCTTTCATCTCTCCTAGCTTATAAGAGAAATAAGTTGATTAATTATAGAGGGCATGAGAGAGAGGAGGGTGTCTTGTGTGTTTGGGTCTGTGTCTATGAGATGAGTTTTGTGATTATTTCTGGATGTGGTACCTTTTAATCATGGGATCATTTTTCCTCTCCTGCCTGTCAGAGAATCCACTCCCCAGATTCTCGAAGCCTTATAGCAGCAAGGAAATTGGATTTCCTTGTGGTCTTCATGAGAAACCTGGAAGGTTAAATGTGGAGAATGGAGCGAATAAGAGGGGCAGAGTTACCTCTGATGCTGTAATCCTGCCACCAGACAGGATGTCTTGCATGGGTAGGGCCCTACCCAACTTACGGGTGTGAAAAATGTGTCATGGACCGTGAAATCTGGCTATTGTAAGGGAGGGGCAGGGCTGGTGGTGCCCCACCAGGGGGCTCCTATTGTGCGTTGGGTCCCAGCTGTCAGCCCCCGACGCGGGCGGGAGGCTGCGGCCCCAGCTGTCAGCCCCCGACGTGGGTGGGGGGCTGCGGCCCCAGCTGTCAGGGGGAGGGATAGCTCAGTGGTTTGAGCATTGGCCTGCTAAACCCAGGGTTGTGAGTTCAATCCTTGAGGGGGCCATTTGGGGATATGGGGCAAAAATTGGGGATTGGTCCTGCTTTGAGCAAAGGGGTTGGACTAGATGACTTCCTAAGGTCCCTTCCAACCCTGATATTCTATGATTCTGCGGCCCCAGCTGTCAGATGTATGGTAACTCTCCTCCCCATACCAAGTAACCCTCACTTCTGTGCTGCTGCTGGTACTGGCTTTAGAGCGTGGCGCTGGCCCGCAACCACTGCTGTCCTGCTGCCCAGCTCTGAAGGCAGTGCCCCTGCCAGCTGCAGCGCAGAAGTAAGGGTGGCAATCCCATGAGCCCCCTACAATAACCTTGCGGCCCCTTCCCCCCACGTCCTTGTTTTGGGTCGGGACCCCCATGGTTACACCACCATGAAATTTCAGTTGTAAACATCTGAAACTGTGAAATTGGCTATTTTTAAAATCCTATGACCATGAATTTGGTCGGGCCCTGCTTATGGGGCTGCAGCAGGGAGCAGTAAGAAGACAGGAACAAGGAGGGGTGAGTGGAAGCTAAGCTTGATGTCATCCATTTCCTGGTAATGACAGCAGATATTTGATCATAGCTGTTTCACCTGGTCCACGCTTGAAGGAGCATGGGTTGCTTCAGAACAACTTTTCTCTTTTTCCCTTTTAAGTGCATAATGGTGCTTGTGAAGAGGAAACCGAAGTCCTCTCCGTGTCCATACAACAGCACAGGGAGTAGCAGTATGGGTTTCCCACGTGTGTCGCCAATATTTCTGTCCCTGGGCAGTGGTGGGGCGGGGCCCATACAGCCTTTGGCCTTGCTGGCAGTCCCAACACAAGGGGTGCCACTTAATAGTAAATAGGATGCTGCCTTGTGTAATGTGTTCATTCGTTTCTTAGGAAATTAACTAAGGTAATCAGCTCGTTCAAGCCATAAAACATCCATTGGGGGTAACTGCTTTCACTCAGTACCAAGCTGGGGTGGGTGCAAACCAGTGCCCCAGAGGTTAAAATCTCTATCTTGTCATCTATCCCATGAGACATCAGCCCTCCCAGGACTTTTAAAAATCTTAATCCGTCTCTTGATAGAAGTTGCTCATAAGAATTTGGCCCATTAGCATGGTAATAATATCCAGGCTACCTCTGACATGGTCATCCTGCTCTGTTTGTATTTCTATTTGGTGATTCTTGCACTTCCAGTTAAAATATTGGGTTTGCTTTTATTTGTCAGCACATGAAGTGACTGAAGTGCTGGCCCTATGAAGGGAAGGTAAATTTGTTTCTCTTTGAACTGATGTTCTCTTACATGCATTAGTGTATAGACCCATCAGAGGCAATCCTTTAATCTGTCTTAGCCACATCTATTTTGTTATGCCTACAATACATGGCTGTTTAATAACTGTATGAAGATCAATAAATTAAAATCAGATCTGAATAGGTGGCTTTGAATTCAGAGAATTCAGTCTCTCAGAAGCTTCTTCAGCCTTTGTAAGTTATAGTTTTGTTGCTGATCTTTAATGAATGTAATTTGTAGTTCAAAATTTCCCCCCTGTGGTTTTTAAAATCTTCCACTCGCTCCAGCATACCTAGCTCACTGACGCCGTGTGTCTCAGGCTTCCATACCACTTGTCAGCCCTGGCCTCCTTTCTTTACCTTCTTACAACCTGACAGGTGTTGATGCAAGAGCCTTCTCCATGTTGACTCTCTCCATTTGTTAGTCTCAGAGAACTTGCCACCCTGGATGAGATTGATGGTCCGTCTAAACCAGTACCCTACCACCAGATGCACCAGAGGAGGGTATAAGCTCCTCGTAGTAGGAAATAGGCAGGCTTCCTGTATCATTCTTCATCTCATTTCATATCTCATCAGGAAACAGTTTTCTCTTTGTTGGTCCCTCTGCCTTTGTAGCTCTGTGAAGCATTTTGGGACATAGTTTGTGTGTAAACCACTGTGCAAGGGAAGTTGCATTGTAGTTGAGATTGTCAATTATTTGCGGCAGATTGGACTGCTGGGTTCCTCCTGTTTACCCTTTGCCTGAAAACACTCATGTTGTCTAAGCTGAGGGCAGGATGATACCTAAGAAGACACCTCCCCACTACCCGCCCCGCCCCAGGAGCTGGGTTACTCCTTCCAGAGCATTTCCAGTTGGCCCCGGGGAGCATTGTACTGTAGAAGCAGTACATTATGGCATCATGAGAAAAGAACATTGCAGACTGTCACTTGGACAAATAAATAAAATAAAAGCGGTCACCTTTTGATTCCTATTCCTTAAAATATACTGTAGCAGAATAATGTCGTCAGTCGAAAGAGAATTATGGACTTCCCTCTGAAATATTATCTATAGAATGCTTGCCTCATTTGTTATAGATCAATATTTTCCTACTTGCTAGGAACCATGCAGAAATTAGGCCTTTAATTCTGAAACCTGTTTCTCTTTGAGTTTCTTTAATAAATTCTTGTAATTTATGGACTGTATTTTACATCCTTTTCCCCTTCCTCATATCCCCTAGGGCTAGTACTCGCCAGCTATGAAGAAATGAGATATCGAGTTATTATTATTCTTGATTAAGTCAGTAAAATCCATTTGTCTTGTTAAGCAAGTAGCTCCATTTGGCATGTTGTGAAATCCCAGATTTTACAGTTGAGGGGGGAAATTAATGCCCAAGACAATGATTAATTGTTTGAAAATCAGAATTGACCATCCAGTACTCCAAGTTAGCAACGCTTTCTTGTAGCTGTACAGTACAGTTAGGTCTGTGCAGTGTAACCACAATGACCGTTTTATGTGTAATTTCAAATTATTAACTGATGATTACTTTGATCATTGAAGAATATTTGTCATTTTTATATGACAGAAGTCAATTTTTTTCCCCAAATAGTTTCAGTGTGAAAATTAGGCAATGAGAAGAAAAGAAATTTGCTCTGAATCTAGATGATCCATTGGGTTAGTACACTAATTAGAGACCCCTAGCAGCCTAGGTTCTGATTCTCATTGAGACATGATCCAATTCTCACATCACAAAGCCACTACACAGGTTGTCATGACTGAAAGTTCTGGTCCAGGTGAGACCCTGGGCTGGAAATGATGCAGATGAAAATTGAAGTGTTATGGCAGGATTGTGTGAAAGAATCCTGCCCACAGCACCATTTTGCACTATACCTGTCTCCACGATCATTCCCATTAGCATGAATTTCACCTCCATATCACACTGAATCAGTGTGGATCGTGGCTATGATGCCCATGCGTCATTTCAGTGAGAGAGCACTATTCAAAGTGCAAAATCTTTTAATTCAAACCTCAACTCTGAATTTCCTAACTTTCATCCCAGTAAATATTCAGTCATAGGACTGGATTCACAACATTCCTTTTGTTGAATAACCTGTAGTTTGTCAGAGATGAGATGGGTGAGGTAATATCTTTTATTGGACCAACTTAAGTTGGTGAGAGAGAGACGCTTTCAAGCTACACGGAGCTCTTCTTCAGGTCTGGGAAAGGTACTCCGTGTCACAGCTAAATACACCAATGGAAGTTGGTCTAATAAAAGACATTTCCTCACCCACCTTGTCTCTCTAATATCCTGGGACCGACACAATGACAACATTCCATATAACTGGTTTTTCAGGCCAATAAAAAACACATCCATCCTGCCCCTCCCCTTTTAGTGCCTCTCCGGAGCTCGGCCACAGTAACCACTAAGTCCTAACTGTATTTTGTTTGTTGGTAAACCAGCAGATGTTATACAGATATTCCATAATTTAGATCAGGATCCAGATTTAGAATACCCCGAAGGTAGGCTGTGTTTAAATCAGAGATTTTGGTTAGACCCATAGTAAAGATAGGGGTCATTTGCACAATTCAGGTCCAGATTTGAATCCCAAACACCCTTTGGTCAGGTGTCAGACTTCAGGATCTTATGGGGAAGTACAAAGCTGTTCTGCTAATTCACCCTGACAAACAGACTAGGCGGGTCTCTTTAGCTTCAGCTTGGAAATACAGAGTACGGCCACTCTGGGGAAAAAAACACACCAAAAAAGACAAGTGGCAACCAGTCTCAGATCAGGTCAACTGCCATGATGCATGGGCTTGCACACGGGACTAAAAATAGCAGGATAGACATTCCCACTTGGGCTGCAGCCCGGGCTCTGAAACCCAGTAAGTGGGGAGTGGAGGGGAACAGGATGTATGTCTGGGACCAGGTATATTGTGTAGGAGCTTGGACTAAGCTTTTAGTTTTGTTGGTATACTTTCATAGAAGATTAGGGTTGGAAGAGACCTCAGGAGGTTCATCTAGTCCAACCCCCTGCTCAAAGCAGGACGGTAGCGGGGTGGCCACCCGCTCCAGCCCTGACAGGGTCAGAGTCAGCCCTGGGGGAAGGACTGAAGAGCTGCAGCTCTGAAGGCTAGGCTGAGTGAGGAAGTAGCCTCAGCTGGGGGCCACGCCCCAAACAGATAAGCCTGGCCTTATAAAGGCCAGGGCAGCCAGGAGCTAGACACAGTCTCCCTCTGCCTGTAGAGGGAGAAGGGCTTGGCTGCAGGGACCTGACCAGGTACCTAGGGTGGAGCAGGGCTGGGGAAAGGTCAGAGGAGCTGGGGAGCTCCTGCCTATGAAAACCCCAGGCTGTGGCCTAGGGTTAGGCCCATCTAGGTACTGGGGTTGCAGGGGCAACCCACGGGTAGGCTGAGGCAGCAGGTCCAACCCAACCTTGCCTGTGATGAGTGGCTTATACTGCAGTCTGCCCCAGGGCGCGGGGGCTAGCTGGTGACTGGCAGTAGCCTACAACTGAGGCGAGGTGGGGATAGTGGGTTGGGGTTCCCCTGGGGAGGGGAGACCCAGACCTGTGGGGTCCCGGGTCCTGGGAGGGACTCGTGGGCCAGAGAGTGGTCAGACAGACCATCGGCCAGAAGAGGGCGCTCCAGAGGCTGGTGAGCTAATTCCCAACTGAGACCAGCAGAAGGCGCCGCCGGGTGAGTCCAAACCCCATTACAAGGTCCAACACCAACTAAATCATCCCAGCCAGGGCTTTGTCAAGCCTGGCCTTAAAAACCTCTAAGGATGGAGATTCCACCACCTCCCTGGGTAACCCATTCGAGTGCTTTACCTCCCTCTTACTGAAATAGTCTTTCCTAATATCCAAGCTAGACCCTCCCCCACTGCAACTTGAGACCATTACTCCTTTTGTTGTCATCTGCCACCACTGAGAACAACCGAGCTCCATCCTCTTTGGAACCCCCCTTAAGGTAGTTGAAGACTGCTGTCAAATCCCCCCTCACTCTTCTGCAGACTAAATAAGCCCAGTTCCCTCAGCCTCTCCTCATAAGTTATGTGCCCCAGACCCCTAATCATTTTCGTTGCCCTCTGATGAACTCTTTCCAATTTGTCCACATCCCTTCTGTAGTGGGGGGGGTGACAGGTTGGATTACAGAAACCCCTTGCAGGTTGCAAACTGATGTGCCAAGACTATTTCTGCCCCTGCTTTTTTGCCCTGGCAGCTTGGGACTTCAGTGTCCTGCCTTGTTCGAGCCAGACCCACTAGCCTGCTGCAAACCCAGACCCAGGTCTGAACCATGTCCCCTAACAGCTGTAGGCTTGACTGAAAGCAGCTTAGGAAGTGTTCCTGTCTTTAACACTCAGATGCCCAACTTCAAATGGGCCCAAATAAATCCGTTTTACCCTGTATAAAGCTTATAAGGGTTAAACTCATAAATTGTTCGCCCTCTATAACACTGATAGAGATGCACAGCTGCCCACCCCCCCCAGGTATTAATACATACTCTGGGTTAATTAATACGTAAAAAGTGATTTTATTAAATACAGAAAGTAGGATTTAAGTGGTTCCAAGTAGTAACAGACAGAACAAAGGGAATTACCAAGCAAAATAAAATAGAACACGCAACTCTATGTCTAATACAGTAAGAAAACTGAATACAGATAAAACCTTACCCTCAGATGTTTTAATAAACTTCTATCACAGACTGGACGCCTTCCTAGTCTGGGCACAATCCTTTCCCCCTGGTACAGCCCTTGTTCCAGCTCAGGTGGTAGCTAGGGGATTTCTCATGCTTGCAGCCCCCTTTGTTCTGTTTCACCCACTTATATATCTTCTGCATAAGGCGGGAATCCTTTGTCCCTCTCTGGGTTCCCACCCCTCCTTCTCAATGGAAAAGCACCAGGTGAAAGATGGATTCCAGTTCAGGGGAGGAATAGCTCAGTGGTTTGAGCATTGGCCTGCTAAACCCAGGGTTGTGAGTTCAATCTTTGAGGGGGCCATTTAGGGATCTGGGGCAAAAATTGGGGATTGGTCCTGCTTTGAGCAGGGGGTTGGACTAGATGACCTCCTAAGGTCCCTTCCAACCATGATATTCTATGATTCTACGATCACATGTCACTGTAAGACTTCATTACCCACTCGCCAGCACACATGTATGCAGGAAGACTTACAAGTAAAAGAGAGCCATCTACAGGCAATTGTCCTGGTTAATGGGAGCCATCAAGATTCCAGACTGCCATTAATGGCCCACACTTTGCATAATTACAATAGGCCCTCCGAGTTATATTTTATATTTCTAGTTTCAGATACAAGAATGATACATTCATACAAATAGGGTGAACACATTCAG
This sequence comes from Macrochelys suwanniensis, assembly GCA_033296515.1. Taxonomy (NCBI): domain Eukaryota; kingdom Metazoa; phylum Chordata; order Testudines; family Chelydridae; genus Macrochelys; species Macrochelys suwanniensis. The sequence continues at coordinate 337,311,363 of CM065775.1, forward strand.
TAGACGATAAGCTTTGTAATAATACCTTATAAGAGACGTTTTGCATGAAGCAAAACATTATATTCACACTCATTAGCATATTTTTATAAAATCATATAGAGTGCAACATCACAGGGGGACCAAAACTGGACACAATACTCTAGTCCAATCCCCTGCTCAAAGCAGGACCAACACCAACTAAATCATCCCAGCCAGGGCTTTGTCAAACCAGGCCTTAAAAACCTCTAAGGATGAAGATTCCACCACCTCACCAGTGCCGAAGAGAGGGGAATAATCACTTCCCTCGATCTGCTGGCAATACTCCTACTGCTTTGTCTCAGGGCTTTGATAGTTCAGTGAAGAATATGACGGAGCAGCTGAGGTTTTGGACCATGACCTAGAGTGCGTATACAAGAGATTGAGAGTCAATGCAGGACTCCGCATACACACAGTCTTCCCCCCAGCATTCCATGTTGTTTGAATCCATTTTTACTAAATGACAGGAGTCCCCTTGCATTCTGTTAGTACAGGGTATGTCTACACTGCGGTTAAAAAACCCATGCAACTAAGACTCAGAGCTTGGGTCACTTGACTTGGGCTTGGAGGGCTAAAAATAGCAGTGCAGGCATTCAGGCGCAGGCTGGAGCCTCCTCCATTGTGGGGTATCAGAGCCAGGGCTCTAGCCTGAGCCTGAACGTCTACACTGGGGGATCTAAACTGCTATTTTATAGCCCCACAGCCTGAGCCCCGTGAGCCCAAGTCAGTGGACCTGGGCCAGACCCGGCCGTGCCAGGGTCTTTTATTGCAGTGTAGACGTGCCCTCAGGCATTCAGAACATGTGCTATAAATGTAGAGAACAGAGGTACAAAGGCTGTCGTTTTAGAGAAAACTGTAGGAAACCAAAGCGGTCCCTGTTTGAGGACTCCCTGCTGCTCTGCTGTCATTTTATGTGTCTTACCTGCCTAGCATGCAGAACTTTTTAAACTCTGACAAAAGTATGGCTAAGTTAATGGTTTCCCGTGAAGCTAGTAATTGAGGACAGAAACACTTAGTGCTGGAATTGAATTCAGCAGAGAACAAAATAGAGAACATCCATTATTTTAAAGGTAAATAACCAGCAAAAGGAGAAACTAGATCAAAACAAGAACTTGCCTTCCTTCCCCTTCCTCTTACACTTGTGTGAGTCTGTCCTGCAGGAGGATCCAATTAAAAGGCAAATGGAGGGATGGATGCACAGAACTGATAATGCATTAAGGACATTTTTCATGTCTCAATATTAATAGTGTATCCTTAGGTTTGGATGCAGGGAAGAAACCCACAGCCTGGCTTGCTTTCTGCATGATGATGGAGAGAGGCAGCCTTACTTTGCACATTTATCTGCTGCTCCATCACCTTGCAATTTACGGTGTTCTCTGTGCTCACAGGAGCCTATTATATACAGACAGACTTTACAATATAACCAAGTATGAGGCTTTTTATTTTATTTTTACCCACTTGGATTCTCAAATTGCAGTTTAAAGGGCCGTCATCCAGGATGACGGCTCCAAAATTCAATTTAGTGTTTGTGTTTTTCTCTTAGCTTTTTCAGGATCACAAGCAGAGCTATCTGGCTCTCTAAAGAGAGGGATACAATGCTGTTAAAATCCAGCATCTCTAAAGATCCCCAGCACTGCAGATTTCTGCTCCCCGGGTTGTGTTTTGGGCATATTTTCAGCCAGTGAATCCCAGCGAGTCATTCGAAGTGCCGGTGTTCCAGCAGCATCAACAACCTCTGTGAAATAGCCCCAGTAACAACTCGAGCCTTCAATCTCCTGACCCCGCATTTGGGGAAGAATTCTGTCTCTAGTTATTGCACCTATTGTCTCAACAGTAGCGTGTTATCAGCTTATTCATCTTATCCTACAAGGAATCCTTATCTTCCCAACCCTTGTGTCCTTTCATAATATACCATTCCAGTCAGGAACCTTTCCCCTTAATTCATTAATAACATTTGAATGGTTTTGGTCGCTGTGATGCTGGCAGACCAGGTGCCAGCTCATGCCAAGGTCCCCAGGTCTCAACTGAACAATGATAAAATACATGGCTGGAAGCAGTCTGGTTCACCTGTACGTTAGTATTGCTAAAATAGGTATTGAGATTATATAAGAATGTATTTCATGTTTAGACTTTATTGAATGCTTGTGAGTTGCTGCATGCACTTTAAAACATCAGTATCCCATATAGCAGCGGTCCCCAAACTGTGGGGCATGCCCTGCTAGGATGGCTCGGAGGAACGTTCATTGGGCACGCGCTGGGGCCCAGGCTAGCCCCCATGGGGAGCAGGGAGGGAGTGTCATACTTCCAGACCCACCCCGCCGCCCCCAGTCCTCCTCCGCTTCCAGGCACAGCTCTGTCTCCAGATCAGATGTGCACCCAGTCCCACACTGCCCCCAGCTCTACCCCTATTCCCTCTCCACCCCCCAGATCAGCTCCTTCCCCATCCTTAGTTCCGCCCCCAGCTACACCTTCAGCCCAAGCCCCGCTGCTGAGGAAGCCTTGGCTGTGCGTGGACAGATTCAGTTAATAGTAATGGGGGGCTGTGACTGGAAAAGTTTGCGCATCACTGCCATATAGTAAAGTCTTCTCCAGCCACCCACACCTCCTGCTGCATGTCCATAGGCGGGCCGGGGCAGGGTGTGCGCACCCAGTGTGTGGTATCCTCCTTACTGCGCATGCACAGACTGATCCGGGACAATGAATCAGCAGTGCAAGTGTGACTTTTTTTTTTTTTAAGGGAAGTGGAAGAAGCCTTCCCCCCACCCCAAAGCCCCCAAACCCACAACTCTAAAACATTTAAAGCAACTTTTAAAAAAAACCAAGCCCAATTCCATGTACCGTGTGGTAAGGTAATATTTAAGCATTTGTATTGTATGCGTCTGTGACTGTGTGACTCACTAGACAGGAGAGAGAGATGAAATAGCATAAAGTGTTGATCTCCAGCAGACTGTGTTACATCCTGGTGGACACCAGATGTGCTATTGTGGAACATGAAAGAGAACAAAAGACTTGTTCTGCTCTCCCGTCCTACCCCTCGTGAAGAGGAGTCATGCAAGTGAATTCCTCCCATCGGCTGAGTTTGCAGCTCAGAGCACATGGGGGTTGGGAGGAAGGGAATAAAAATCCCTGACAAGAAGGAACTGGATCTCAATGCTGCTTGGACTCTGCAGGACAAAGTTTCCTTAACACAAGCAAGAGATCCCTGCCTTCTTAGCCTGGGTTAGCCCTAAAGGACACACAGAGCTTGCTTACTATGTTACAAGTTACTACAGATAATTTTTTCCTGGGTGTCTGGTTGGTGAGTCTTGCCCACATGCTCAGGGTTCAGCTGATTGCCATTTTTGGGGTCGGGAAGGAATTTTCCTCCAGGGTAGATTGGCAGAGGCCCTGCGGGTTTTTCGCCTTCTTCTGCAGCATGGGGCACGGGTCACTTGCTGGAGGATTCTCTGCATCTTGAAGTCTTTAAACCATGATTTGAGGACTTCAATAGTTGAGACACAGGTGAGAGGATTATTGCAGGAGTGGGTGGGTGAGATTCTGGGGCCTGCGTTATGCAGGAGGTCAGACTAGATGATCATAGTGGTCCCTTCTGACCTTAAAGTCTATGGGTTTGTCTTCACTACCCGCCGGATCGGGTAGCAATCGATCTATCGGAGATCGATTTTTCGTGTCTCGTTTAGACGCGATTAATCGATCCCCGAAAGCGCTCCTCGTCGACTCCGGAAATCCACCTCTGTGAAAGGCGGAAGCGGAGTCGACGTGGGAGCGGCAGCGATCGACTCACCGCCGTCCTCATGGCCAGGTAGGTCGATCAACGATACGCCGACTTCAGCTACGGTATTCACATAGCTGAAGCTGCATATCGTAGATCGACCCCCCCACCAGTGTAGCCCTGGGCTATGAGTCTATATGTTTACCTGCTTGAACCTCGTAAATAACTCTCTTTTTTTCCCCTAGCAATAAATCTTTAGATAGTTTATTGTAGGACTGGCTACAAGCACTGTCTCTGGTGTTAGATCTAAGCTGTAATTGACCTGGGGTAGGTGACTGGTCCTTTGGGACAGGGAATAACCTAAATATTGCTGTGACTCTTGGTGGGACCATCTGTCACAAAGGTAGGCTTATCTGGGTGGCAAGACAGATCCCCAAGGCGACTCATGTCAAGGCTGTTACAGCGCCTGAACAGTTTGCACTTGATGATTGGTTGGTGAATCTAAGTATTGAACTCACAGCCAGTTTGGAGATTGTGCCCTGGCTTTTAACTGTCTGCCCTGAGATTGGTACTCATGCTCTTGAGACATTGCAGGGCAGCTTGTCAGTCTCCTCCTATGAGGCCAGGGCTTCTCAGCTCCCTGCTCCATGGAAAGGTTTTTGTGCAATCGATTCTTAAAGCAAAGTATTGCTGGTTTTGCTATTTTAGGCTGTGTCTTGGAATGGTGAGGCCATGTAGCAGCTGCAAGGAGTCGAGATATGGCCCACTGCGGTTATATAACCTATTTCTCTCACTTCCGCTAAGGACTGGTTTTGAGATGTCTCCCTATTTTGGGAGAATTTATTATCCCTATTTAGAACAAACAAACCAAACTTATTGTTTAGGTATCATCTCCCACCCACCAGAAATAAAATAAGTTTGTGTTGCTGTTGCACAAGGCATTTTCACCTGGTTTCTTATTTCTCACTCCGGCCTGGTGTACATCTGCTGAGGATCTGGCCCAGTGGCTTTAATGAACCTATGTTGATTTACACCAGCTGGGCTTCTGGCCCAAATAAAACACAACAGATCATTACTGCCGACTCACTTCCTTCCTGCCTGCAGAATTGAGCATACAATTCAAATGGCTTTTTAATATTCCATAATTGTGCCTTTCCATAGAAAAGTTGTAACCAAAAGTCTCCATGGCTGTACTGTAAGGGAAGTACCATTCATTCAGGCATAGTTGAGCAGAGGAGGAAATTGAGGGATCCGAGGAATTCTTGCCCCGTGGACTGTAGCACTAGATTCTCTGTTTCAGTGAGGCACAAAGTTTGTGTTTTTAAGGGAATGATTTCCTGACTTGTCTAAATGGTCTTTATCAGTTCAGTGCATCTTCCTAAGAGCACAGCCTAAAGCATCATGAGATTGATGCCGGTGTAGCCAAGGATATTCTGGCTGTTGATTCTTTGTAAAGTCTGGTGCAAGTACAGTAAGTGGGGCCTTGAGCCACAAACACGATTTGAATATTAATAAATAACACTGTACCTAGCAAAATTTGACGCTGCTGCTTCAAAACCAAATGGGTTTCTAGACAAATCCCCAGGGATTTCACTTCACTTGGATTGTCTCTTCTGCTGCCTTACAACAATGATACCCAGATGGCATCTGGATTAGATTCTGTTCCGGAGACAGCTTAAGTCACTTCGCTTTGCATCCTTTGACATCAAAGGAGCTCCTTTACGGAACAGTACAACCCAGGAGTTGCTCTTAATCTCTGAAAAACAGGTATCCTCTAATGAATCAACTTCACGTTGGCACGACTTGCCCTTGAGAATCATGGTGCCAGATGTGTGCACTGTATCCTGCAGCCTTCTGAAGGACACATTAGAGACATCTAGAGACCCAGCCATTTTTCTCCAAGCATTTCTGAAACTCCAATGGAAATCATTTAAACAGTGAAAACCTATTTGCCTTACAAGAGTGGATGTCACATGAGTTTGCTGTGTTCTTAGATTCATGCTGTTATACAGAATCTCTGCCGTCGTATTTATTGTCCAATCACAGTGGTATTTAGGGCCTTTACCCAGTGCCAGTTGGCACGGCAACACCTGCTAAATGGAGATAGTTTAAACCCTTTTCTCATTACAGGGAACCATGGAAGCTAGAGGTGGAAAAAGGCCTATTAGATCATCCATCTCATCTCTCTGCCAGTGCAGGATTGTTATACTTATTATGGTAATACACAGAGGTCTCCACCACCACTGAGGCCCCGCTGTTTGCTAGGCACTGTGCATATACATAGTAAGAGAGAGTCCTTGCCCCCAAGAACTTACAGTCTGTATAAGCAAGAGGGACAAAGGGGTGGGAGAAAGACAGTGGTATTATCTCCATTTCACAGATTGGGAACTAAGGCAGAGAGAGAGAAAGGGATTGATCCTGTACGGTGCTGAGCGCTCTGGCCCTGCTTCAGCAAACTGCTTCCACATCTGTTCCCCTCTAGTCATGTGACTTAGGATTCAACTCCGGAACTGAACCCAGATCTCCCGAGTCCCAGTTCTTTGCCTTAACTAGAAGCTCATCCTTGCTCTCAGTGATTTGTTTCCTACCTTATATTTAATGTTTGTCCAGCCTAGTTTTATGTCAGGAACCAGCAATTGAATGTATTCAGAAAAAAAGATGCTTATTTTAAAAGGGAATAGCAGTATTGTTAAGCCATGATTTAGGTAATTAAGTGTTCCTGTCACCAGCCAGCCTTTTGATAGGGCTTGCAAATGTTGCCTTTATTGATAATAAAACTGCCGCAGTAAACAGAGATGATAACTGTTGGACTATTTAACACAACATTATGGGGCTTTAGAGGTCAAGGGAAAAAGGGGGAAAAAATCCATGAGCTATCAACATTTTACCAAGTGTGTTATTTAAAAATCAATGTAGAATTTTGCCACTGATCACAATGTAAAATAGCACATATCATCACTGCTCCAAATTGCCCCAAATTGTTGCATTTTAAACCAAGCCAGCTTTGTTTAAGTAATGGCTCCACCACATAAACTCTGTTTCCTTGATTGGGTTATTACTATTATGTGACTGTCTTAGCAACAAAAATGAATTTTGTGTCAGTCTGAGTTGCAGCTTTACATATATTATTTAAGAGCACTCTTAACCTCTCCCTAGGTCAATGATCATCTACTTGCAGATTGCTTTTATTCTTATTCCTTAGAGCATATGATTCCTTTCTTTATGAGTATTATTTATAAGCCAAATGTTACTTTAGCATTTACATTAATGCTAATGAATTATTAAGATGTTTAGGAATTCATATGTTACCAGTTTACCGTATGAAAGCTGTCAAATCCTCATTGAGAGATTTATTGCAAGTTGAAGGCAGCATACTTTGGTGACCTATGTGGAATGAGTTGTTGCTTCTCATTCCATTCTCTAACAGATGGATATTTGCATCTCAAAAATTGCCAGTATCCTTGTGTCTCATCTTCCCCCCTGTTGTCAATCTCAGCGGAGGAGCCAAGGACAGAATGGACCACAGGAATCACATTGCCTAGGAAAGGGCCTTTCTGAATCAGAGTTGAGACCTATTCCCAGAGCATGGTCATTAGCTTGTAGGAGTGCTGTACCTGGCCTGTGAGTAATTAGAGGTCTTTCGTTTCCGGGCCTGTCAGTGTGGAGCCGTGCACTTGGCCCTGTTTTTTCATTTTTTGTCCCCTGTGATTTGTTGATTTCTGGGTATTGTGGCCCCTTCCTCACCTGAGCAGGTGAACCTTTCGTTGCTTGATGGGCTTTGGCCACCAATCCCAGCTATTGAACAGGCTGGCACCTTTCCCCAGCATTAAATTCACCCAGTGGTTCAGTTATTAAGGCAGCAGCCCAAATGCCACTGCTGTGACTGCATTGATGGTATATTGCTCCCCTCCAAATTGATATAAATGGGGGTAGAAGAGCAGTATTTTTTTAGATTTCTTGCCAGTTGTGAGTCTGATCCTGTGAAATGCTGGGTAATGGGAATAGTAAAGAGCAGAACACGTCTCATGAGACGCTCGGCACCTCACAGAATCTGCAGAAGTGCATCATTGTCCTGTTGGAGTTCCTAACGCTAGATGCGTTGGTGGAGAGACAAGTTGGACTTAACGCAGTGACTCCTTTCTATTTTTGATTTCTGTCCTGTGTGAATAAAACACTGTGTGGATGGAACATCTTGCATTGTGCTACCATCCTGTCGCAGAATGACACGTACAACTGGAGCTAACAGCAAACTTGTGCACAGCTGCAAATAAAGGCTGTGCCAACCTTGCCCCCTTCCCGTTTTACACTGTGCATTAAGGTTCTGTGCACTGTGCATTTAGTGCCTCTCCTTTTAATGGTTTTTGAGATTAAGTCTAGCTCTGCCGTATCCCATTCTGAATCTCCTCTGAAGTGCCACTTTTTTTGTTGATCAACAGAGCAGCACCGAATGAGAAGGAGCCAGAGCTAAAGTCAATACTTATAACTTTTTCATTAGGCCTTAAAACGTTACATTAAAAATTTATTGCTGCACAGTTGGTGGGGGAGAATGTAGGGAAGGGGAGGTTCTGTAAATCTTTAGTGATACTTCCACAAAAGCAGTAACTTTCCTGAGGTTTGTGTGTAGAAGTGGGGTGTGTGTGTGTGTGTAAGTAACATGCAGGACCTTGGTAATGAATTCATTACTCAGATCATGTGTAAAATGCATTAAGCAGGGTTGGTGGGTAAAATTTTCAAAAGCACGTAAGTGACATAGGCTCTAAAGTGACTTAATACCTTTTGAAAAAGAGGACTTCGGTTCCGTAAGCATTTGTAAAAATGTATTCAATGTCTGTGCCAATTGAAAGGTTGTAGGGTGCAAAGGAGTGGAAAGGTCCCAGGGAACTGTAGATCACACTTTGTGGATTTAATTCCAGATATTCCTGAGATTCTGCTGTTTAAGTAATTTACAGAGAGTTGTTGAATTCAGTATTTTAAGTAAGATTGGAAAGAATAGTATATGATGAGGAAAAAAAGGCTATAATATTCACCAGGGCTGATGTTTTCTTCTACACTGGTGTATTCTCCTACATTACTAAGTTCATCTGGAAAGGAATTTGGGGCTCCCCTAATGCAAACAGGGAAGAAGTGCCTCCCTCACTGTAAATGTCTTCATTTTGGAAAGTTACTGAAAATATTTTTGAAAGTTTTCTTAACAGGTGCACCCAGGGTAGGCCTATGCCCTTTTATTTCTTACTGGGTGATTTCCGTTAGGTGGATGGGTATAAGCCACATAGTTTATTGAATGTTTAGTATTTAATAGCGACAAAGAGTCCTGTGGCACCTTATAGACTAACAGACGTATTGGAGCATAAGCTTTCGTGGGTGAATATCCACTTCTTCAGATGCAACAGTAGAAGAGCAGTATTTTTTTAGATCTGTATTTTTTTAGAGCAGTATTTTTTTGCATCTGAAGAAGTGGGTATTCACCCACGAAAGCTTATGCTCCAATACGTCTGTTAGTCTATAAGGTGCCACAGGACCCTTTGTCGCTTCTACAGATCCAGACTAACATGGCTACCCCTCTGATACTTGACAGTGTTTAATAGACACTTCCCTTCCAGATGAGTTCTAAGCAGAACAAATCCAATAAAGGGGAAAACGTATTGTGTATTCTGACTATTGGAACTTCACCCCTGGGGAAATACTGACCCCAGCTTTTAACTGTTTTTGTCCTCTGTTTTTGTCCCACAATAATTGAAGGTTAGTACATTTCGGCACCTCCATACCTAATTTCATTGGCAAAACAGGTTCATAGCTACATAAGCGGGCTTAATTGTACTCCCTGATAGCTACAAGGATAACATTGAAGGCCTGTGTTTGAAAGTCTGGTGGTCAGCTGGTGTGGTGAGACTGCTGCCTATCATGCCAACCGATATAGTATCATTGAGTCCTTGTGCTCTCCTGCCTGTCTGCATCCGCTTGTTCTGTCTCGTTCTGTATTTAGGCTGGAAGTTCTTTGGGGTGAAGGGGACAGTCCTTTTGTTCTGTGTTTGTACAGTGCCTAGCCATGGGATCCTGGTCCATAAGTGAGGCTCCTCGGCAGTACCACCAGATTAATAATGTTAAAAGTTTCCAAACGATCCCACAGATCTTGTGCATCTCCCACTGGCCATAATGCACTCCCTAGAGGGTACAAGTAGAATTAATGCTCTGAATTTTCTAACCGTTGCTGGTTATCCTGACCCCTAATGTTATTTTTTAAAGTATTTGTGTGTGGATTTATTTCCAGTGCTATTTTCCAAAAAGACAGTGTGTCTCTTTTTTGAAAGTTTATGGAAATTGATGTGACAGACTGACAGCTTCTTTGGTGACAGCTTCTTGAGTGAAAACAGTCTTGGACCATTTTTGAAACGGCTTGAGTTTGTGTGAGAGACAGTAATTGATCTGATGTGTCATGCAGTTGTTAATATGTTGCTGTTTATGCCTTTGACGCTAATCATTTCCTAGGTTTTGCTGAAGGTTATTATGCAAATCTGAATCTAACCTCCAGCCCCCCTTTTTATAAGCAAATGTTTGGCCTGATAGACCTAGTTATGTAAACACCCATTTTCCAAGGGTAGACATACTGCTCAGATGCACAGAAAATATGACATGACAACACAAGTTACTTATGTTTTCTCAAGGTTTTTATACAGTTGCAATCAACTCTTGACAAATCATCTAGTAGGTCACTAGCCAGCAGACTAATGCAGCTGCTACTTGTTAAATGCACAGAAGGTTTGGGGTGAACAAGGAATGACAAAACCTCCTAACCAGTATAGTAGGAGGTAAAATTCAGGCCTTGTCCTTAATTGTCCTTGGTCAATTTTCGCCGGTTTCAAACTGGGGTAAGATGTACTGGGTTCAAGTCATGATACAATAATGGAAATTGCATCTTTGCTGGTGGTTTTCATTAGTGGCTACGAAACAAGTGTAGATACGGCCTGCTGAAGAGATTGAGAAGATGATGAACTGAATTGATAGAGTTTACACCCCAGCGAGATGAATAGAGGCAGTTCAGAATTCTCTGTTGTTTCAGGCACTTTCTTTGCATTGTCGGAAACACAGCACTGCATGAGTTCACATTTGGTTTCCTTCTCACCCAGAAGAGCCAGAATTTAGTTATTACTCAATATTTTTGTTTATCAGTTCTTCACCACTGACTAAGGGCAGCTTGTCAAGCCAAGTTGTCAGTATTTCTAGTGAAATTACTGTGATTTAATGCAACTATTTCAAACTGTGCCAATGTATCTGTGCAATAATATGCACTCTCCAGACGCTATTCATAGTTTTCAGAACAATCTGGGTTTTAACAAATGAAAATTCTGAAGACTTTAAACATTCAAGTCATTGAGAATTTTTCTTTAAGACTGTTATTAAAAAACCAAGCAAACCGCTGATATACCTGAGTGCAAAATTTTACATTCAAGAAACATTAAAGTTCTGAAACACACTTGCAAAATCAAAGGAAGTCACAGTCAAAGCAAAGATTATCCTGTGGTTACTCATATGTAGTCATTGTCTCTAGGTGAAGACGTCTGAGATCAGTATGTGATGTTACTTGTCTCTTGGCCGTGACACAGCTTGGATCTCAGATATTAACCCACTTCAAAGTTGTCATCATCTAGGGCCTGATTCAGGAGAATGCCTGACCGCATGCTTAACTTTAAGTGGACTTAAGTGCTTTGCTGAATACGGATGCTTTGCTGACTTCTTGGCCTTAGTGAGGAAGGTTCTCAAGTTAAAATATCACTGAAAAGAAAAATAAATTGTCACTGAACTTAGTCACTCTTTACATAGGACCTACCAAAATAATAATTTTGGGGATTTGTGTTTTCTGTTGACCATCTGCATCAACTAAGTTTGAACTCTAACTTACGAAAACACAATTCCCAGATCTTTAACTTCATCAGGGATACAGTTGCACAAAACCAGAGGTGAACACAAAGATCCACGTTAAATTTGAGTTCCGTTTAAAAAAAAGACAAAAACAAAAAACAGCAGGAACAAGTCAGTATTTTGGAAAAGGAAAAATCAATAAGGGAAGAGATTTTTCCAGCTTCCCCAAGGGGGTTATATCATGGAACCGTGCTTGCTAAATCTACATACAATTAAAAGTTATAACAAACTCTTTGTGGTCTTCCTTTTAATTATCTTTGAATATTGTTGGCTAGTCCATTGCATCTGTTAATTTACCCCTACATAAACTATTGGAATATCTCATTATACCTACTAATTACCCCATAAAAAGCTACTGGAATAGTTTTAATATTTAAAACCTTTTAATATTCATTTGCCTGTGTTTTATTAGCATTTGTTCAGAGGGAATACGAAAATGGTTTGTTCAGCCTGTAATATATACCCAATCACACCGCCCCCACACCCTGACACTCCTGACCCAGAAGTAGTGGAGACAACAAGGTTAATTTAATCTGCTACTGAGTTTTCTTAAATAACTCCATGGTCCCCTGTTGGGAATGTTGATGCTGCATAGTAACTTGATGTTATCACTTAAGCTTTGAATGAGAGCATTAACTATTGTACAAATGCTAATTATAAATGAGGAGATGAGCCTCATTAGTAGGCACTCATTCTGTGGTGATGTTGCACGGTGGTATAAATGCTTAAGCAGCAGGGCCGGCTCCAGGCACCAGCGTTCCAAGCAGGTGCTTGGGGCGGCAATCTGGAAGGGGCGGCAATCCGTGTGCCCTCAGGGCTGCACGCACTGCCCATAGCGGCAGCAATTCGGCAGCAGGTCTTCAGCCGCCCGTGGCAGCGGCAATTTGGCGGGAGCTTTCTTGAGCCACCCGTGGCAGTGGCAATTCGGCGGCAGCAGGTCTTATCTTCAGCCGCCCTTGGCAGCAATTTGGCACGCTGCTTGGGGCGGCAGAAATGGTAGAACTAGCCCTGTTAAGCAGACCTAGAAACTGGGCTTCATGGCCTTGTCTGATCTGGTATAGCAATTCCCATGCCCTGGTCTACATTACAGAATTACTTCACTATAACTATGTCGCTCAGGGGTGTGAATAATCCACACCCTTGAGTGATGTGGTTATACTGACCTAAGTGCCAGTGCAGACAGCGCTATGTTGGCTTCTCCCACCTACACAGCTGCCACCTCTCTCAGATGTGGATTAACAACGCTGATGGGAGATCTCGAGATTAAAGCACTATAGCGTCGCAACTGCATCAGCGCAGCTGCACTGATGCAGTGTTTTAAGTGTAGCTCTGCCCTATGTATTTGTGACCAGACTGAATGAGTGGGCCTTTTGGTGAGTGGGAGTGTTAGTCCTCATTCCGCTCCTGTAAAGTAAGTAAAGAAGCATCAGCCCTGCTTTACAGAAAGGCCCTTAACTAGGCCGGTGAGTGGAGCTCAGAGATAGAGCTGTGCAAGAAACAGTGTTCTGGTCCTGTGAAGTTTTTTTAGAGATTTTAGATTTTTTTCCCCATTGGGATGCAATCGAAGAGAAGAAGAGGGGAGAGAGAGAGGAAAAATCCAGCCACCTCAGCATAGTGCAGTGGTTAGGGCATTCACCTGGGCTGTGTGAGACCCAGGTTCAAGCCTCGATACTGAATGGGGCAGGGCAGGTACTTGAGCTTGGGTCTCTACATGCTAGGTGACTGCTGTAACCCTGGGCTATTGGCTATTCTGAGGTAGGTAAAGTGGTGGATCTCTCCCTTTTTGACCAGAGAAGTTTAAGTTTTGATGAGAAAACAGTTCATTGAAAAATTCCTGGTCAGCTCTACTATTAATTTCCATTCTTATGCCCATACTGTTCTCCACTCTGTTCTGTTTGGCAAGTCCAGTTGCTTGAATTAAATAGCATCAAGTGAAACCATCCACATTAGCCATTATAAAAATATTTGCCTCCAGCAATATAACAGTGGTGTTTTTCGCCCCACAGGGATAAGGAGGAATTGCAAGGTGTATCTATTTGAAAGACACAAATGTATCATGAAAGGGTTGTATATTCTCACCTACTTTGATACGGATGGTTGCACAGTATGGCTACGTCTACACTACCCGCCCTATTCGGCGGGTAGCTATCGATGTTCTGGGATCAATTTATCGCGTCTCATCTAGACGTGATAAATCGATCCCAGAGCCACTCCCCGTCGACATCGGAACTCCAGCTCTGTGAGCGGAGCAAGCGCTGTCGACGGGGGAGCCTGCCTGCTGTGGTGTGGACCGGGGTAAGTACCTTTTGAAATCGATCTAAGATATTCGACTTCAGCTACGTTATTCACGTAGCTGAAGTTGCGTATCTTAGATCGATCCCCCCCCCCCACCCCAGTGTGCTAGTGTGGACCAGCCCTATGTGTATGCATGCATGCTACATTGGAACCAATGATATTATCTGAGGTCCTGATTTTAAAGTAGAACAAAAGAAATTTGACCCCAAATAATACACCATCTTACTGTATTGAGCACATGTGAGGTTGACTGCAGAAGCATAAAGGAATCCGTCCCCCACATTTTCTACCATGGTATTTTTGTGCTTGTTCACTAAGTGTGGCCCTGACACAGTGGAATGAGATATTGAAATCCAGTTTCATCTGATCTTAGAAATTGCCAAAGTTAACAACTTTCAAAAATAAAAATATGAAAGGGCTATTTTGCAAACCCTGTGACTGACGTTCTGTCAGAGCTCAGACTTTATTTCATTTCTGCTGAATTCAATATATAGATTTTTATCCAAACCATTTACCAAGCACACATGACTAGCGCCTTTGGCAGATCGAATCTGAGCATATGAGGATTTTTAGTTTTATTTATTTACTTTTACCCCAAATGAGAACTGCATTGTAACACCAGTCAGCTGCTTATGGGGCACTTCAAATTCTCAATCCCACCCACAACCCCACTGCCCAGTTACTTATGAGCTTCCAAAGAAAGAAAAGACTGAAATGACTTTCCTTCTGGTGTGGTCATTAGCACATTCAATGAGATGGAGGTGATTTATAGATTAGTTCTCCTCCGAGTAATTGGGCACACACATCCACTGCAGGTGTGTGTGTGCCCAATGCACTTGAATCTGAGACTTTTGCAAGCAGTACCACTAAATGGAGTATGCACCCCAATCTCCTCATGCATTGAGACAAGGCCCTAAAAGGGATGTCTGTCATCTTCCTCAACGTTCTTTCTCACCGCCTGTGGCGAGAGTCGTAGTTCCCCACAGCTGTCTGCTTCAGTTAGCCAGTTTTCTAAAAAGCTTTATATATACAGTTATAGTTTAGATAGATTTTACGGTTTAGTTTGTTGTAGTGTTTAGTGTAGAGATTGGAGGATTTTCTCTGAAAAAATCTCCAGGTTTCAAGCAACGTGCCATGTGCAGGGCCATTATCCCTGTCACAGATAGGCACAAAAGCTGCTTAGGGGAGACCTGTGAGGGACAAATGTCCAATCTGTACCTCCTTCCCCAATAGAACAAAAAAGCAGAGGGACTTCTGTCTAACAGCTCACCTATTGAAGGAGATGATGGGTCCTGCACCGGAACTGGACCCTGGTCATGAGGTGACGGATTCCAAGGGCACAAGGAATGCCCCTTCAGCTGCCCGTGACTTGAAGCGCAAGTCAGGAGAAAAGCATTGCTTTTCCTCCTCACCATCAGCCTCTTCAAAGCTCCCTAAGCATTCCAGTGTTAAGCGCTCAAAGTTTTAGGAGTCACTGAGTGGATTTTCCAGTAAATCCTCTGGTGCTGGTTCAAGGCATTGTAAACATCAGCATCCATTGGTTCTGTCAGAGGTGGCACTGTCGACTCCAGCTCCTCTGAGGCCATCAAGTCTTGCTCCTTTATCAAGCTCGTCTTCATCAGTACAGCTGACCCAGACCATCTCGGCACTGCCAGCTTTCCCGGTGCTGCAAGAACTGAAAAGAGAGCAATTACCTGTCTCAGTGCCTTCCACTCCTCAAGGCTTCCCATCTGACAGGAATCTTGTATGTCTCCCTTTACCAGACTCTATTATTGCAACAGCCAGCTCCACTGTTATAGCTGATGCACCCAGTGCCGTCGATGCAGACGCTTCCAGCACAGGTGACACCTGCCAGTATTTTCAGCATACCTCTGGCACTGCCAGTGAGATCAGCTCAGCCAGGACAATCAGCACCATCGGAGCCTTCAACATTATCAGTGCATTTGGCTTCAATGCTGCCGGCACCAACAGCATTGACACTCGGCATTCAGAGCTCCTCAATCCATACTATATACAGACCCCCCCACAAACTACAACAGAAATGGCCCCTCCGTTTCCTGAGGAATCATACATTTCCGTTTCTGACTCTAAACCTGAGGGGTATGTGTCACCACCCCAGTCTTTCAGATCACCAGATAGATGTCGTGACAGGAACATGAATTTGAAGGACAATGAATGGTCTTTCTACAATGAAGCCCCAAGATGGTGCCCTCGACCTTGGGGGATCAAACTGTGGAGTATCCCCCTTGGCCATATTGGTTGTGGTCCATTCCAAGGATACTGAGACCTCCATTGGAATCTCAGACCAGAAGGAAGTCCCCTTCTCTAGTCCAAGAAGCCTCTCACCAGGCTCCCCTAACTGTTCTTCCTCCCATGGATTTGGACCTTGTTGAGGAGGGTGGGATATTGGAGGAACCCCTGGATGTCCCTCTGCAATTTTTTTTCTCATCTCCAGACAACGCTGTTACCCTGAGTCCCCCTTTCCACCTCCACTTTAAGGTCTTCCAGGACGTACTGAGAAGAGTGGCCACATCTTTAGGAGTACTGGCAGAGCTGGTTTGAGAAAATCCACAGTTTCGTCAATATTTACAAACTCCCGCTCCGAGAAGAGTTGCCTTTCCCATTAACAAAGCCCTGCTGGAGTCGGTGAAAACCCTCTGACAGACCCAGCCTCTATACCACATATAACCAAGAAACTGGACAGATGCTGCCAAGCCCCTCAAAAAGACTTGACTTATTTTTTCACACATCTGGTCCCCAACTCATTGGTGGTCCCAGCTGCCACAGAGGACTCCTGACAGTCTCATCCCAAAACCATTCCTAAAGACAAGGATCTCAAGAGACTGTATATATATATATGTCAGGAAAGCCCTACTGCACCACTACTCTGCAAATGAGGGCGGCTAGCTATCAAGCTCTCCTGTCCAAAAGTAATTTTATTAATTTTATAGCATTAGGCAAATTTTCAGACAAACTATTGGAGGATTATAGGGAACAGTTTATGGCTCTAGTCTCAGAAGGGCACTTCATGATCCATGCCCACTGCCATTGCCATGAGATAGTCTTCTTGGCTTCAGGCGTCTAGAGTGACAGATGAGCTGCAAAATACAATCAAGCCTTGCTGGTTGTGGGGGCAGGTCTGGTTTGTTCCCTCAAAAGACTGATGACGCCATGTGTAGCCTGAAAGACTCCTGGGTGACTTTGACCTCTCTGGGGGTTTACACCCCAAGCTCAAAGAGGAAGCAGTTTAGACCTCAGCCCTACTATAGATCACATTTCCAGCAGAGATCTCAGGACTCTGCTAAGAGACAATTTAGGCCTTTTCGACATTGCCAGATGGCTTCGTCTCAATTAGTGCCTTCTCACCAGACATTGACACCCCGTAAGCAATCATTTTGACTGCCTCCTCAAGGGCAGCATACCAATCTCACCACTTATCCCACCTATCGGAAGATGCTTATTGTTGTTTTACAGCACTTGGAACAAAATAACAGCAGACAAGTCGGTGCTCAGCGTTGTAAAGGAGAGAGATGTTATCCAGTCCCCCTCTCTCCCTTTCTCCAACCCACCTTCCCCATTCCTTTTCAGTAACCCATCTCATGAGTTTGTGTTGCTTTAAGAAGTACGGCTCTTCTGCAGTTGCGAGCTATAGAAGAGGTTCCTTCTCATCGCAGAGGGAAAGGAGTCTGTTCCTGTTACTTCCTAATTCCTACAAAGTCTGGTGGCCTATCTCCCATTTTAGACCTCAGGATGTTGAAGAAAATCTTTATCAAGAAAATCAAGTTCAAGATGGTTTCCCTTGTTTCCATTATCCCATCCCAGGATACTGGAGATTGATATACTGTCTTCAGTTTGCAGGACACATACTTCCACATGGCAATATTTTCTGACCAGAGGAAATACCTTTGCTTTATATCAGGGGAGTTGCATTACCAGTACACGGTGCTCCCATATGGCCTGTTGTTGGCCCCAGAGGTCTTCACAAAATGCATGGCAGTTGTAGCAGCCCACCTATGCCACCTGGGTGTCCAAGCTTTCCCTTACCTGGATGGTTGGCTTGTGTATCTAGCCGCAAGCATCCACATCAGCTTCCTCGTTATTACATAGTTGGGCCTCAAACTGAATTTAGAGAAATCTAAGTTACTGCCAGTGTAGCATATAACAATCATAGGAGCAGACCTCAACACCATAACCATGGTGGCCTATTTTCCAAAGCACAGGGGTCCCACCTTGGTCAATTTTGTGTGCAAACTCTGTGGTCATCTCAGGAGGCCCCTCTGCACATAAATGTGCAGGAACTCTGTGTTGGGCCAGGAGACATTTATGTCTACCAGGAAGAGCCAAGTGGTGCAAGTCTTTACAGACAATACCACTACCATTTTTTCTCTCAACAGGCAGGGAGTGCAGTGTCAGGGTGCAACTCAGCTATAGTATAGAATCATAGAATCTCAGGGTTGGAAGGGACCTCAGGAGGTCATCTAGCCCAACCCCCTGCTCAAAGCAGGACCAGTCCCCAACTAAATCATCCCAGCCAGGGCTATGTCAGGAAGCTATCCACCTATGGAATCTATGCATGAGAAACAAAAAATTTCCTTGAGAGATTTTCATCTTCCAGGAGTGAGGAACACCATTGCAGATTCCCTCTGCTGGAATTTTGTAGACCACATTGAATGGTCACTCAGAAAGGACATCCTCCTCCAGATTTTCCATCAGTGGGGATACCCAGAAATAGACTTGTCGGCTACCAACCTGAACAGCAAGAGGTTTTGCACCAGGGCGGGTTGCAGTCCTGGTTCCTTAACAAGTGCATTTCTCCTCCTGTGGACCAATCCTCTCCTCTGTGTTTTTCCTCCAGTCCCTCTCATCCCAAGGGTACTCAGGAAGCTGAAAACAAACAAAGCAACATTAATTTTAGTGGCATCAGCCTGGTTAAGACAATACTGGTTCAGGGATCTACACCAACTTTCAATCGGGCCACCTATAACTTTGTCCTTAGTCAGAGATCTTCAGGGTATCTTAGTGAGCAGCAGGAGGGATTCCACTAAAGCCACATACATAGCAAAGTGGAAGAGATTTTCCATGCAGGCACAATTTCAGCCTTTATCACCCCATCGATCAGACATTAGCCTGGATTACTTACTGCATTTGAAGTCATTCTGGCCTTTTGGTTAGCTCTGCGAGAGTTCACCTGGCTTCCAGATCTACTGTTCATCCACCAATAGAGGAGTTTTCTGTTTTCTCTCATTCTCTGGTATCCAGATTTCTGAAAGGCCTAGTCGATATCTATCCACCGGTGTCTGACCCAGTGCTGTCACAGGACCCTAACCTAGTTTTTTCAAGGTTGATGCCTCTGCCCCCCTTTTTAACCTCTAGCAACACTGTCACTCTGTGAAAGCTGTGTTTCTTATGGCAATTACTTCAGCAAGAAGAGTTTCAGAGCTACAAGCTCTACTGACTGACCATCCTTACGTTTTCTGCAGTCTATGCAGCTTCACTTCCAAAGCTGAAGAAAGACTTCACACCGTGGATGTCCACAGAACTTTGGTGTTCTACCTTGACAGAACTAAATCGTTCAGAGCCTCTCTGAGGCTCTTTGTAGCCTATGCTGAGAGACTCAATGACCATCAAGGGACATCTCAACATATTGCTCGCTGGATTTTTGACTGTATCAAAGTTAGTTACAATCTTGTGAAAATCTGTCCTCCGCTGAAAATAATGGCTCACTCCACCAGGTCTCAGTCCACTTCCTCGCATTTTTGAGCAACGTTACCATAACAGATAGTTGCAAAGCAGCAACATGGTCACCTGTACATATCTTCTTCTGACATTATACCATCACTTAGGCCTCTCAGGGCAATGCCAACTTTGGCAAATCAGTATTGCCGTCTCTGTTCACATAATCGGAAGTCCCTCCACCTGTAAGGGAACCTCTGCAGAGTCATCTGCTTTGGAATATATAGATGCACAATCGCTCAAAGGAGAAATACACTCCCTTCTAGTGATGGTTGTTCTTCGAGATGTGTTGTGCATGTATACCTTCCACGACCCTCCCACATTTCCTGCTACTTTGGACAATGCTTTCGCAAGCAGTGAGAAGGAATGGAGAGGGTGATGATGGACACACCCCTTTCATGGCCTCAGTTCAACGCATGAGGAGGGTAAGGGTGCATGTGCTACCTAGTGACTGGCAAAAGTCTCCAAATGGAGCGCACTGTGTGTAGGCACACCTGCAATGGAATGCCTGTGTGCACAACACATCGCAAAGACCAACCGTTACTGTAGGTAAGTAAGCATTTTTTCTCTCCATTCTATTTAAACAAGTACTGGTAGAATTTAAGTCTAAGTGTGAAATTGAAACATTGAAGCTCTTCACACGCAGCTGTGGGTTTAACCTTTGGCATGGGCCCCAGGGTGCAGAAGTTTGTCTTAGTCTTGGTTTGACTGCAGAGGATGGTGAGGTTGAAGAGGGTCTTTGAGTCCCTGTCAAAACACTGAGGTATGATCTTATTTTCTCCATGCCCCAGCCCTGAGTAATGACATTTCACTCACTTCCTTCTAGTCTGGGGTAACAGGATAGAAGTCTTCTTTGAAGGCCATCGACTGTCTCTGAAGGAATCCTTACCTATCACTCACTAACTAAGCTTCAGCAGCAGCTATCCTTTGGCCTGCATCTGCCTTTGTCTTAGTCCTTTTTGGATTCATCAGCCAACTGAGTAGTGAGTGCAAAGTATCGATCCCATGCTCTGGAAATGGGATAGCTGGCTCTTCAATGTCCCTGGACTTCCTCTGACCTGGAGTACGTTGCCTGGTTTCCTCTCCATTTCTTAAGTCACTGAGAACACGCTGTCCCTAGACTGCCAAGAAAGAAATGAAATTTCATAGGACCAGCAAATAGGAAATCAATATGTTTGGAGATGTTAATGACTCATTTTTAATGCAAGTGTACATGAACACAGGAAAAATTAAATGTAGAGGATCATTACTTCTGTTGTTAGGACTTTAAGATTGGCAGCACATTGCTTTGTGCAACACTTCACAACCTAGCATTCTTTTTGCGGCATTAGTTTAATGATTGAGGATTTTTATAATACATTAGCAACAATTTGATTTTTTCTCTGGCTTTCTGTCACAGTGATCTTCAAGTGATTACCAGTCAGAGTCCATATGGGTCCAGAAGCCATGCTAGCCATGTTGTTACTGATGATTTTTCTTTGCCTGGAAACCATATTTACTTCAAAATGATAAGAATACATGTTTTTAAAAAGAATATTTAAAAGCTTTAAATTAATTAACAACTCTTTGTTGAAGGGCACTTATGGTTAAAGGAGTTGATTGTGCATTTGGTGCTTTTTAACTCAATAAATCTGCTTCTTATATCCCTATAGGTCTTCAAATCATACCTTCTGACTTCCCTGACAAAAGCAAGGATCTGATCCTGCAAACCTTACTCATGCAACTAGTACTTACCCATATGAGTCTAATTGAAATCAGGGTGACTATTTGTTTGCATATGGGCTACAAGATCAGGACCCAAGTTCTTTAAGAAAGGGAAGGAGGAGAATCTGGGAACTACAGACCAGTCAGTCGTATCTCAGTCCCTGGAAAAATCATGGAGTAGGTCCTCAAAGAATCCATTTTTGAAGTACTTGGAGAAGAGAGAGGTGATCAGGAACAGTCAACATGGATTCACCAAGGGCAGGTCATGCCTGACCAACCCGATTGCCTTCTATGATGACATAACTGGCTCTGTGGATATGGGGAAAGCGGTGGACGTGATATACCTTGACTTTAGCAAAGCTTTTGATACGGTCTCCCACAGTATTCTAGCCAGCAAGTTAAAAAAGTATGGATTAGATGAATGGACTGTAAGGTGGATAGAAAGCTGGCTAGATTGTCGGGCTCAGTGGGTAGTGATCAACGGCTCGATGTTTAGTTGGCAGCTGGTATCAAGCAGAGTGCCCCGGGGCTGGCCCTGGGGCCAGTTTTGTTCAAAATCTTCATTAATGATCTGAATGATGGGATGGATTGCACACTCAGCAAGTTCGCGGGTGACATTAAGCTGCGGGAAGAGGTAGATATGCTGGAAGGTAGGGATAGGGTCCAGAGTGACCTAGACAAAGTAGAGGATTGGGCCAAAAGAAATCTGATAAGGTTCAACAAGGACAAGTGCAGAGTCCTGCCCTTAAGATGGAAGAATCCCATGCACTGCTACAGGCTGGGGACCGACTGGCTAAGTGGCAGTTCTACAGAAAAGGACCTGGGGATTACAGTGGACGAGAAGCTGGATATGAGTCAACAGTGTGCCCTTGTTGCCAAGAAGGCTAATGGCATATTGGGCTGCATTAGTAGGAGCATTGCCAGCAGATCGAGGGAAGTGATTATTCACCTCCATTCAGCACTGGTGAGGCCACATCTGGAGTATTGCATCCAGTTTTGGGGCCCCCACTACAGAAAGGATGTGGACAAATTGGAGAGAGTCCAGCAGCGGGCAGTGCAAATGATTAGGGGGCTGGGGCACGTGACATATGAGGAGAGGCTGAGGGAACTGGGCTTATTTAGTCTGCAGAAGAGAAGAGTGAGGGGGGATTTGATAGCGCCTTCAACTACCTGAAACGGGGTTCCAAAGAGGATGGATCTAGGCTGTTCTCAGTGGTGGCAGATGACAGAACAAGGAGAAATGGTCTCAAGTTGCAGGGTGAGAGATCTAGGTTGCATATCAGGAAAACTATTTCACTAGGAGGGTGGTGAAGCACTGGAATGGGTTACTTAGGGCTGGTCCACACTTGGGGGGGTGTCGAACTAAGATACGCAACTTCAGCTACGTGAATAACGTAGCTGAAGTCGAAGTATCTTAGTTCGAACTAAAAAGCACTTACCGCGGGTCCACACGCAGCAGGCAGGCTCCCCCGTCGACTCCGCTTACTCCTCGCGCAGAGCAGGAGTACCGGTGTCAACGGCGAGCACTTCCGGGATCGATTTATCGCGTCTAGATGAGACGCGATAAATCGATCCCAGAACATTGATTGCTACCCGCCGAATCAGGCAGGTAGTATAGACGTACCCTTAGGGAGGTGGTGGAATCTCCATCCTTAGAGGTTTTTAAGGCCTGGCTTGACAGAGCCCTGGCTGTGATGATTTAGTTGGGGTTCTTCCTGCTTTGAGCAGGGGGTTGGACTAGATGACCTCCTGAGGTCTCTTCCAACCCTAATCTTCTATGATTCTATGATACTCCTGCTAGACTTGCAGATTCAGCTATGGGAAAGTGAGTTGGATTCTCTTCTGTCTTATGATCCACTAAATCTGATTTCAGATTTATTTATTTTTAATATTTCTGGTAATGGTGTGAGGCAGAATCCAGTTAGATTTTCAGTTCCAACCCTTGAAGACAAGAACAAATTTTAAACGAGGTATGGGGTTCAAGGGAAGCAAGTGGAGCAGTTCAAAAGAGGGGAGTGACATGGGAAGATCCAGCAAGGAAGAAAATTTCGGCTGTAACACATTCTGGATGAATTGAATGGGGTATGGGACTCCTTGGGGTACGTCTTCACTACCCGCCGGATCGGCGGGTAGTGATCCATTTATCGGGGATCGATTTATCGCGTCTTGTGTAGACGCGATAAATCGATCCCCGAACGCACTCCCCGTCGACTCTGGAACTCCACCGCCACGAGAGGTGGAAGTGGAGTCAACAGGGGAGTGACCGCAGTCGACTCACCGCTGTCCTCATGGCCAGGTAAGTCGACCTACGATACGCTGACTTCAGCTACGTATTGTAGGTCGGTCCCCCACCCCCACCCCCAGTGTAGACATGGCCTCAGTGTTGAGAAGACCAGAGAAGAGAGGAGATTGCAGTAATCAAGGCATAAGATAAGGGCATGGACAAATGATTTAGCTATGCATCTGACAACAATGTTACTACAGTCTACATTGTAGTTACTGCAATGGGAGTCTTTCCATTGTCTTCTATGAGCTTTGGATCAGGCCCTTGTTGTGTACAATAAATGGTGTTAAATATGGGCTGCAGTCACACCTGTGACTAAGACATAAATGTATTGCACATCTGTGCTATCTGCCCCCTTGTGGGGAGGCCCTAATGGCAAAATTGAGGCGAGCACCTGTGCTGAAGTGGCATTCTCTTTGGCAATGATGCTGCTCAAAAGCACACAGCAAGAGTCCAGGGCAGACTGTGAAATACAGAAAAGTGTGATTTTTACAAAGGTGCAGCTGATTATCTGGTCACCTAATTGCATTTTGTTTTTCACTGGCTGCTCTTCTTATCAGAGCAACACACAACTCTGCAAGTTCAGTCAATACTTGTATATTCACAGGAGGCAATCAATACAAAAATTAAAAAGGAGAGTCAGGGTAATTAGGCTAAAGCTGTTGCTTACGAGTTTTCAATAATTACTTTAGCTTCCTTCTTTTCTTACGTCTCAAGAAAAATGGTGTCTGATTGAAGGAGTGGATCTTGTTTGACTGAGGACATGTCAGAATTCTACAAAGCCAAGCAGGAAGTAAAATTAGCGCTCTTTGTTTTAGCACATAAAGGGGGCTTTACAGGATGTCAGGGAAAGAATAGGCTTGATTTGGATGGTGCCAGCTAACAGCTGTGCCATTGTTTGTTTACCTGTTTGATGTCCTCTCTTTCCATAACCTGTAGTATTCGTTTCCCTGACATTAACCCAGCGACTTAAAACTCTCATAAGTGGTTTGGGGAGAGGTACTGGCTTGAGCATTTGTGGAAGTTCGGGGGAGTTTTTCTGAATCCCATAGACTCATCACTGATGCTACACCCATGGATTTGTGTTATTATTTTACATTTCTATTACAGTAATGCCCAATAACGGCCAAGGCTGGATTAAAGCAATGTGGGGCCATACCCACAGCTCCACACAGGACACCTGGTGTCCTACCCATGCTTTTGGGCAGGTGGTGACAAGAACTATCCACACAAGGACCATCTGCTAGTCTGGAAGTCAGCCTGCCACCTTTCCCCTCCTGTGTGCTGATGGTCTCCCTTCTCCCTGGCTAGGGTGACCAGATGCGAGGACCCGAAAATCGGGACTTATCCCCCTCCCACCGGAATTGTTGAGCAAAAAAAACCTCTCCGGCCGCCGAACTTATTGAGCAAAAAAAAAAAACGGAAGGAAGAAGCCCGGATATCGGGACAAATGGCGTCCCGACCATGCATTGGTCGGGACGCGGGACAAAAGAAGAAAAATCGGGACGGTCCCAATTTTATCGGGACGTCTGGTCACCCTGTCCCTGGCCCATCACTCCTCCTTTTCAGGCAGGCTAAATCCATCAAGGCCAAGGGAGGCCTCGGTTTCCTGCCATCCCAGCAGAGTTCTCTGCTGAGATTGCAGAGTGGTGGATGGGGGGAGACTTGCAGCCATAGAGTCCTCTGCAGGTGAGGCACTGAAGTCTTCCTTTCCTCCAGCTAGATCCTGATGGGCCCAAAGACAGGGAGCACTGAGCTGAGAAGGAGGCAGGCCCTGGCCAGCCTGAAAACTGACAATGAGGGCCTCCACTGACGTCCAACCACACTGCCCAGCAGAGGGCTCTCGGTGTGTGGGCCTTCCTGCTACCGCAACAGAGGGCTGACAGTACTGGGACCCCCACCACAACCACTCCTGCACAACCCTCTCCTGGGGTGGTAGGAGAAGCTCCTACACTCAGTCCTCTGGGCCGGAGGTGAGGTTTACAGCCTCCCCCACCCACACATACACGGGGCTTCTGCTCCAGAGGTCACTTGACATGGCTGCCACGGTGGTACAGTGCAGCAACAGGTTAACAGTTCACAGCAACGCACTACGCCACAGCTAAAGAGAGTAACAAGAATAACGGGCCCATTTGAAACTACAGTTGGAATTTGACTAGAACATTATTGTTAACACTCGTATATTAACCCATTAATGGTATTGAAAGAAGCAACCATAGTTCAGACCCCTGACGTGGCTAATTGTTTTTAACTACTGCCGCTGTATTCAAATCGGATGATCACTTGTGATAAAAATGGTGCAAGACTGGCAGATCCCACATTGTAATGCTCTCTCTCTCTTTGTGTTTGTGTGTGTGTGTACATATGTAAATTCTTTCTCACAAGTGTTTCCTAGCACTTCAGGGCAGTGGCGTAGCCAGGTTTAGAGCACAGGGGGAGCGGCGGCACTATAAAAAGGTGCCTCCCCGCTCCCCCTGTACTCACCCGGTGGCACTTTAAAGGGCCCGGGGCTCCAGCCGCTGCGGAGCCCCCGGGCCTTTTAAAGCGCTCCCCCCCCCCCAGCCCCGCTGCCGGAGCTGAGCTGGGCTGGGGGGCGCTTTAAAAGGCCAGCAGCTCCCCCCAGCGGCAGGAGCCGCCGGCCTTTTAAAGCGCCCCCCCCCCCCCCCCCCGCTCCTGGAGCTAGGCTGGGGGGGGGCACTTTAAAGGGCCAGTGGCTCCCCGCAGCAGCAGGAGCCGCCGGCCTTTTAAAGCGCTGGCCTTTTAAAGATCCCCCTCCGCCCCGCTGCCGGAGCTGGGGGGGGGGCGCTCTTTAAAGGGCCAGCGGCTCCCCACAGTGGCAGGAGCCACCGGCCTTTTAAAGTCTCCCCCCCCCCCCCCCCCCCAGCTCAGCTCAGCTCCGGCAGCGGGGCTGGGAGGGGGGGCGTTTTAAAAGGCCAGCGGCTCCTGCCGCTGCGGGGAGCCGCTGGCCCTTTAAAGCGCCCCCCAAGCTCGGCTCCCGCAGCCGGGCTCGGGTGGTGCCTTAGCGCCGCTTTTCCTCACAGGGGGAGCAGCCGCTCCCCCTGCTCCCCCCCAGCTACGCTACTGCTTCAGGGTAAGGTTCCTCTGTATTTGCAGAGGGGAATTTTGAGCATCAGTTCACTCTATAAGGTATCCTGCCTTGTATCCAGACTGGATTTACTGAACAAAAAGGTTATACAGTGAATGTCTTAACATGAAACCTGGGATTCTCCTGTCTGTCAGTCATTTGTTCCAGCCAATAACTAGACCACACATTATCATTTCCTGGCCTTGATACTAGGAAGGCACCCATCAGTCCTTACCTAGTGAGACTGGTAAAGACAGTCTACCTTAAATACACACACGTATATTCAAACACAGAAAAGACGTGTTTCATTATCTTGCACTGTCTTCGCTTCCCCACAGAAATTGCATGTCACTCTGGGGTTCACGCGAGGCTCTCGTATCCCTGAATCTCATTTTCCGAGTAGGTTGGACTCTAAAAGCAATGCAAAGCTATAGATGGAAGACCAATACTTGAACTAATTCAAAAGGAATGCAGACCCCTTTTCATCTTTTCTCTACGACATTTCAAAGCCATGGAAATGCAGCCTGTCTCTCCTCTGTATTATTGATGTTGGTGGAGTGACAGCAATGGATCCCACACAATTCCGTTTTGGCCCCGAACAGAATGTGCTCTTCTCAGTAAAGAGATCTTTACCCTAGCTTTTACAAAAAGAGAGACAGGAAAAGAAAGATATTCTAATATCTGAATTTATCACACTTTCTTTTACCCTCTCTCCAGAAGTTCTGCTTTTGTGTAGGAAGTGTTGGAATTAATGTAAGCGTTGGTGAAGGATGCTGGTAGTCACAGCTGTAAAAGCACCAGGACTTGCAAAGGCCCACAAAGAACAGTCAGAGTTTGGCTATTTGTGGAGGATTTTCAAGATTTTTTTTTTAAAAATATATAGAAGCTTCTTGTCATTTTTCAAGATTCAAAGCAGCTTTTAAAATTGGCTCAGTGCTTTCCGGTGCTCCATTCTCGCTGTGTTGCTGTATGGTGGTGACCTAGACTTTCCAGATAATAGTCAGTCTTGTTACTCTGTGTATTCATTAGGGGTGCTTGGGTTGGGAATGGAGATTAAATCACTGAATTATAATAATCATGCATCCAAGTATTAGTCCTCCTTCACCCCACTAGTGCACCAGCATAGATCATCAACAAACTGAACGTTTCAATGGTGGTGATTCAAGATGTTGGAGTTGTTCCAGTATGATTTGTATGGCTTTCACATACCTATATCCCGTGATTTCTGGGATGTCATCTCCCCTGCCCTATTTGCAACTTGGCATAAGACACGCTGAAACATCAGTCTCTTCTATATGATGGAAATACTGTTATGTGCTGTCTACTAAGAGGCGCTGGGGAACTATGCAGCATGTTCTCTCCTTTCTTCAGGGCTGATAACGTCAATTCCATCATTCTGGGTGGTCAAACGTGAGAGAAACCAGATCTCCCAGAAATCCATTGTGGAAATCATCACTAAACCCATTCTATTCTAAATCACTAGTGTTGGTTTTGAACATTTAGGACCTCACATCCTAAATGGGTCAAATTCATATCCAGTTCATAGAAAAACATTCTTTTCATTTTCTAGGGCTTCTTAATTGTGGGACTGTTGTACTTCCTGGATGATTCAGAAGAATTGTCTTTGAGTCTTAAACAAATGTAGCAGTGACAGAAGCTGTACTTTCTATAAGAGGTATGTTTAATGTAAGCATCACCAGAGACAACCAGAGTCCTGTCTTTATGCTTGCCCTCACCAAGCCCTGAAATCTTAAGGCTTGGTGCATCTAGGAAATCTGGTTCCAGGTAGATGTAGCCTGGGGTTTTTACTCAAGAATAAATATTTACTTCTTGTGGGTTTCTTATTGTTTGTTTTTCAAGTTCTGGCAGTCCCATTGCAACAAAGTACTGTCTTCACGTCTTCGATGGAGTAACACTGATATTTGTCCCCAGCACCTGTTTTTCCTGAGGCCAGCTCCCACCATCTATTATAGAACTGAAAGAGGCAGCGTGAGGGTCCTTATTGGGGAGAAAAATTACATCCAGCTTATGTTACCTGTATAACAGTGCTGAATTTAGGAGATGTTCTGACAGTTGGGAGCTGTTACAGACGTTATTCTCTGACCTCACTGAAAGTGGTTGCTTCTGTGTTAGAGTTCATAGAATCATATCAATTAGAGATGGAGGGTGGAGAGGTATCCTATCTTAGTCATCTTGGCCACTCCTCTGCCAGTGTAGGATTGTTCCCTATATAATGTCCTACAATAGAGAAGAGAGATTGAGGAAGTAGACCATGGAGGCACTTAAGCAGACACTACAATATACCTTTTTGGAACTGATGATTCATCAATTTGCTCTTCATATTCTTAATCACTTGAAAAATTTTCCTTCGTGATTTCAGTACATTCACTCCAGCTGTCATCTGGCAGACTATTGCGTACACAAACAGAGGAACAGAGGAAACCAGCTTTCTAGATTCTCAACCCCTTCATTCCCCAGACATCTTTCTGAGTGTACAGGGTAGTCTTCTGGATCCTCAGCAACCAACTGGCAGGAAATGATTTAACAGACTCCACTGTAGGCTTGTCGTGCAGCACTTTTCCACGTTTCTGCTGACAGTCCACTGCTACTCTGAATTGGCCTTTCTGTGTTACCACTGGTCCATTCAGTACAATGAGACCAAAGTACTAGTGGCAGAAATGGAAAAAGTGTTTCAGTCCTGGGGGGACAGCATTTGAACAGCATGCAGAAAGCTGGACACAACACAATAGTTGTCTGGGTTTTTTTTAAAAGTCGTGTGGGGGTGGCAATATTTGTCCTAAATGAAATTGTTCTCCTTATCCTAATCCTGAAAATAGATCACGGTTCCCCTCTTTATATCGGAGATTATTAGCTTTGGGATTGACCATAACATTTAGTGTAGTGCCGTGGCTCAAGGGTGTGTGATCACATCCTCCCCTAGTGGCTGAACCAGAGGGAAAGATAATGGAAATTGATTATACATTATTGAATTAGCAGGGGAAGTTTCTTAACCCTATCCCTGCTGGCAGCCATGATGTCTGAACATTTGAAAGGCTTGGGTTCATAAGAGGCGGGGGGGTGCAATTATTTTTGATATAGCAAACTAGCCAGTGGTGGTTTCCAACAAAACAGTCCAGATCAGATAATTCTGTATTTACTCTGCCATTAACAAAATCATCATGCACTAGAGACACAGAACATACTACAGTCTGTGATCCAGAGAGAGACACACCGGTATCTTTCTACAGTGGGTGTGAGGTTACCAAATAAGCACAAGAAAGGGGATATCAGTGTCACACTTATTAACATCACATAAAATATAATGATAAATACAATCCAAACCCATGGTGTATCTATATGAGCATGGTTTATCAAAGTAAATGCTATAACACCTTACGTTTATTTACTGCCTCTCATGCTGAAGGATCTGCAAGTGCTCTATAAATGCATCTACAAACTAGATTGAGTGTGAAACTACTGGGATATGTTTGCTAGAATGCACCTTCCTCTAAGGTGGAATCTTGCACCTGTTCAGTAATGCGTAGGTTCACTGCCAGTTTGGAGCATATATGAAGAACGCTTCATTCAGTTGAAATTGCAGGGGGAGCTTAATTAGGTGGAGTATAATTACCTTACCTAGAATTGGGGCAGGATGCGGATTAATTCTACTGTACTTCTAAAAGTGTCTTCTAAAAATAGGATTTCATAGGGGTCCTGGGCACTATGATATAAATAATAATAATGCTTACAAGTGATCAAGGCCTCAATTTTTTCCTAGTCAGGTCTGTACAAATTTCAAGATAGGCACCTTATCCCCTTCCCCAGTTCTAACTTAAGTAGGAGCCATTATTCAGCTTTCAGAGCCTGTTTCTGGTCTAATTTTCAGTGGTGTAAACCAGGAGTAAGTCCATCGAAGACATTGGACTGCAATGAGAACAGAGCGAGGCCTTGAGGACCCAATAGAGCAGGCAGTAATTTGTAAAGCTTTAATTTGAATGTGGATAGAAGATCTTGATTTTCTTGAGCTGTTTGGATTTCAAAGAGCCCTGTGTGGTTTTGAAATGGGTGAAAGTTGTGCAGAACATAAGACTGCCATACAGTGAGGCTCTTTGGAGTTTATTTTCCTTCACTTTCCCAAACATGACTCTTGTAAGTTGGTCACATGGCATATTTTTTTCAAATTGTTTGGCAGACCTCTTTAGAGACCTTTGTTTCATCTGCAAATAAAACCATCAAAATGTTTTGAAGGCCAGTTCATTTTCCTGCTCACAAAGGCGCCTTTAATTGCTCCCATGAAGTAGTCTCTTGTCTTTCTCCTTCCCAATAAAGTGACATTTATTAGCATTTCTATGGTTGTTATTTGTAATTGCATTGCTGTTCCTGATGCCTGCATGTTATAATTAAATCATTTCAGATCCTAGTTACAGTGCGAAACAGCTGCACCAAATTACAGCTGAAGATGTACGCTGAAAATATGCAGTTCCAATTAGCTAAGTATCTGGAGTGCAGTGAGGGTGGAAAAAACCAAGAAAATAAGAGGCCCAGAATAGGTTGCAGCTTCCTTTCTTCCATGATTTGCCTGGATGCCATCTGCAAAAGCCTTCACCTCGCTGGGTGGTGAGGGAGGTGTCCTGGTGTCCTGCTTTCCTTCCAGAATGATCACCCCAGATTCCTTAGATTGGATTCCATAACAGAAGTCTATGGTCTTGTTTATCTTTTACTCCCAATTTTCCACCATTGCTACTGTTGGAGGATGCAGCAGTGGAAGTACCACAGAGTCAACCCTGATAAGAGCAAGTCTGCATGACCTGGTGGTTAAAATGAACACTGTTGGCTTGTTTGCTCCCACTGCTTCTACCAGAGGGATAGGAAGAAGAAGGATGGTCCAGTGGTTCGTGTGTTAGCCTGGGACTCTGGAACTCTGGGTTCTATTCCTGACTCTGCCACAGACTTCCTATTTGACCCTGGGCAAGTCACTTAACCCTCTGTGTCTCATTCCTTTATCTGTAACATAGGGATAATAGCCCTACCCTGCCTCAAATGGAGGTTGTGAGGATAAAGTCATTAAGGATTGCAAGGTGCTCTGGTACTACAGTAGTGGGGACCATTTAAGTAACTTCGATAGATGCATCTTCCTGCATGAATAGTAAAGGTGGGAAATTTTGGGAAGAAAAGTTTGTAGACAAGTCTGTGTACGTAGGATTGGAGAAGTAAGTGCGGAGGTTCAATTCCAAACAATTATATGTGCTGTTTACATCCCCTTCTTCACTGTTGGGCCCTCTACACACTTCACAAATAACCACGCGTGAGAACAAACTCTGTTATATAGCTTGGTTTATTCTTCCCTACATGGATATCTGGGGTGGTGCTGGAATGGTATTAGTAATGCTGTAACCTATAGTGTAGACAGCGTGCGGGTGATTTAAATGTATCAATGCTGTCAGGGAATAATATCCCCTAGGTGTGGTCTCATAAGGCTTGCTTTTTTTCCACATTGTGGTCACTCAGCATGGGGCCATCTCGACTACAAATCTATCTTTGTCAGGGTGCCCCGTCACAGTATGCTGCCTCCCAGCACAGTTGAAACACATTTTAGTTTTGCAGTATATGTGGGTCATGTGGAACTTGCAAAGTGGCTTCATGCTTGTCCTCAAAGATCATAAAAAGGAGAGTGTTTAGGCCTGTCTACCTTAGGGCTTGTGATTTTTAAAATTACATTAGAGGCACAGCATGCAAGTCACAGAAGGTGATAGTACCACTCTACTCGGTGCTGGTTCGTCCTCAGCTGGAGAACTGTGTCCGATTTCGGTCACCAATGTATAGAAAGGATGTGGAAAAAGTGGAAAGGATCCAGAGGCGAGCGACAAAGATGATCAGAGGGATGGAATGCAAGCCATGTGAGCAAAGGCTGAAGGAACTGGGCATGTTTAGTTTGGAAAAGAGGAGATTAAGGGGGGGGACATGATCGCAATCTTCAAATGCTTGAAAGGCTGCCAAAAAAAGATGGAGAAAAGTTGTTCTCTCTTGCCACAGAGGGCAGGACAAGAGGCAGTGGGTTCAAACTACAGCAGAGCAGATTTAGATTAAATCTCAGGAAAAACTTCCTAATGGTAAGTAGGACAGTAGGACAATGGAACAGACGGCCTGGTTATGGAAGCTCCTTCCCGCCTAGGGAGGTCGTGGAAGGTTTTCAAAAGGAGGCTGGACGGCCATCTGTCTTGGATGGGTTAGATTAGACGGAACAAATCCTGCATCTTGTTAGGGGGTTGGACTGGATGATCCTTGTGGTCCCTTCTAACCTAGGGTTCCATGATTCTAAAACTGAATCTGAACATGGTTATGCCTCTGCTGCAGCACGGTGTAGCACCCCGTTACATCACGTGGGAGCGTTGGATTAGTACTTTCTCAGCGGGAAAAGCACCACAGCACCATTTCCAATAAGATCTAGGTCTCCTTCATGGTCTCTCTTCCGTGTAATGACCAGTGTCACTGAAATTACATGCTGCAGAAACCCCACATATTCGCACAGATTTTGGATCTCGCTATGAATGTTGGGCAAAATTTCCTGAAGATTTCCAGTGGCCCTAGCAATAGCCTAGCCAGACTTTGCTCAGCTCGATCACCGATAAAGTAAGAGTACAAAGTCTAACAATATCTAGGTACTTGTTGACTATCCATGACCCTAGTATTAGATTTAGCTACTTGATATCGTCTCTGACCATAACTTAGTTAATGTCAATGGTGCATTTTGAAGCATTAAACTGGTATGTGCACATTCACTAAGTATTGTTACTAATGTATTATTTAAAAGCTTAAACCATCCCTGTGACTACATGTCACCTGATCATGTCCACTGTCTTTTTAGGAAGAAACTAAACTGTGCCTGGAAAGGTCTCTTGAAGCATGTGCTTAAAGCATATGCCTGTTTACTTACAAAAGATAAAATTAAGCACTAAATGTATTCCCAAGCAGCCATCTTTGCATTTTCTTAAAACGTATCTGTGTTAAATTGCCAGTTAGAAATTTCTTTTTGTGTGAGTGAGAGGATAAGCAAGTGTTAACATCCTGGCTTAGTATGGCTGAGGCTTGTCTTGCTTCCAATGTGTGCTGCTTTCATGGAAAGATAGTGGAATCCTGGCTTTAGAATTAGATTGTGGCCGAGAAAGGATTTGACACTGAATGTAAGTCATTGAACATAATATCATTTTATGGCTGTGGTTAAGCAGCTCAGAATTTTTCTTCAATGGGGAAAGGAAGAGGGAGAAGAAAACGGTTTTAGAAAGATGAGGCTTCTCATTTCACTGTGACGTAGGCTGTGTTTGCTTTGTGATTTAGAAGTTCACAGGGGTGCCATAAAGATTCTTCCGGGTAGGCACTGCCTGAAATTGGCAGGGATGCAAATAAAGATAGATGGTCACGTCTTCCTTTCTTAATCACAGTGCAGTGTATTCTTTTTTCAGATTTCTATGCAAAAAGGCTTTTGTGAAATGGCTCCAGCTCCCCATCCTTTTGAAATTGGAGAAGGCAAAGCCAGCCATTGGCTAGACAGGAGGCCCCCTCCCTCAGTGGGTCATCACTGTTTATATAAAACAGGAGTACTTGTGGCACCTTAGAGACTAACAAATTTATTTCAGCATAAGCTTTTGTGGGCTACAGTCCACTTCATCAGATGCATAGAATAGAACATATAGTAAGAAGATATATATACATACGTGTATATATATATATGTGTGTATGTATGTATACGTGTGTATCTATCTATCTATCTATCTGTCTGTCTGTCTGTCTATCTTCTTACTATATGTTCCATTCTATGCATCCGATGAAGTGGGCTGTAGCCCACGAAAACTTATGCTCAAATAAATTTGTTAGTCTCTAAGGTGCCACAAGTACTCCTGTTCTTTTTGCGAATATAGATTAACACGGCTGCTACTCTGAAACTTGTCACTGTTTATATAGCATCCAAAGCATGCAGAGTACTTTACAGAACAAAAGAGACATGCCAGAGTATTCAAATTTGGGTTAAACACTTAAGTCTGCTCAGCACCTCAGAAAATCAAATCCCCTGATTGTAGGTGCCTAGATATGGAGTTAGGTGCTTAACCATCCAGTTTTGAACATTTTGGCCACAGTTTCTTCTTTTAGGAGCATGTAATCTAAAAATACACACACGTAAGGGGAGATGAGAGTGGAGAGCAGGGGCTGGGGATTGGAGGATGAGATTCACATCAGTGAGATTAGGTGATAGCTTTGGTTAGTTATTCACATTTCATGGAAATCATATTTCTTTTAATGCATGTAGGCGGTAGGGGTGAAATGGGGGAGGAGAAAAGGTTGGGAGCCGATGAGATGGGAGGAGAAAGAGAAGATCAATGAGAAGGATGGAGGCAAAAAGGGGGAGACGCATGGAGTGATTGACTATAGGTTGGAGGGTAGTGACGTAGCGCAGCAGGCAAGAGTCAAGAAAACTGAGGGAAGCAGAGGTTAGAATTCCAAAGAAGTTCGGGTTTACATGTCTGCTGTTGCTAGGTCATGTGGTGACTCGCCCATGGCTCCTGAGGGCTAGGAGGGGGTCCCTTCAAGCCAGGGCACTTTGATAGCACACCGCAAAGAATGATCCTAGCTGAATCTGGAGTCACTGGGGCTCCATGCTTCTGCCAGTACACTGGGTAATGGTGATGGGGATAGGCCAGTCCGGTACTCACTTCTGGTACCTTGCTGGTGCCAGTGCCACTAACTGCAATGGCCTCCAGGGGTGTATCCAAAATAAGGAGCCCTGGAGAGTGCTCACAGCGGGGTCCTGGGACACTGGGGTGCAAGCTGCTGAGTCCCGTTTGCTCTTTTACTCACCACCTCTCTTCCCCCAGCTGAAGAGTTGTAGGCGAGCGCCAGCCTGTGCTCAGGCCTGGCTCCTCAGCTTTGAATGTTGTTACGGTGAGATTCCCCAAATAGTTCTTGTCCTGTGCACTACTTTGAGTTCCGATGAGGCTTCTTTTCAAAGTTGCTTGGACTGGAAGGTTTGGGAGGAAGTTTTTCTTAGATTGCCCGTTGTCAGAAATGTTCACTCTAAGGCCTGGTCTACACTAGGGAGGGGGATCGATCTAAGTTACGCAACTTCAGCTACGTGAATAACATAGCTGAAGTCGCCGTACTTAGATCTACTTACTGCAGTGTCTTCACTGTGGGAAGTCGACGGCTGATGCTCCCCTGTCGACTGCACCTGCGCCTCTCGGCCTGGTGGAATACGGAGTCGACGGGAGAGCAGTCGGTGGTCGATTTATCGCATCTAGCCAAGACACGATAAATCGACCCCCGCTGGATTGATTGCTGCCCGTCGATCCAGCCGGTAATGTAGACAAGCCCTTACATAGTCTCACTTAGGCTTTTAAGTTCACAGCTCGTTGAGGTAAACAGGATGAATGTGCTCATACTGTTACCTTTGCTGGTGCTGTGGTTTAATTGGAGACACGTTTCTGCAAGGCTGGGTCAATGGGGTAGCAGCGCTTGCATTTACATTTTCATGTCTGTTTGTGCCATTGAAAAGAATGCATGCTTTTTTAAAAGAAAACAGAGTGAAAGCTTTGATTCTGTAGAATCTCATGTCCTTTGAATACTTGGATTCCCATTGCCCCTTCTTGCTTCCTAGACCGGGTTCTTATAGGCTTTCCACACCAGTTGCTTCCCACCATAGCTTGCCTTTCCAGTTGGAAATGTGCATCCTTGTCAAATTGTGAGAGTACTTGCCCTGTGATGAAATTCACTGTGTCTAACCTAATGTTTAAAAAAGTATATACCAACTGGAATATGTGGTGTATGACACACCCGTGAAAGGTCCATTTGTAACTTTAGGGGAGGGATTGCTCAGTGGTTTGAGCATTGGCCTGCTAAACCCAGGGTTGTGAGTTCAATCCTTGAGGGGGCCATTTAGGGATCTGGGGCAAAAAAATCTGTCAGCGGACAGTACTTGGTCCTGCTAGTGAAGGCAGGGGACTGTACTCGATGACCTTTCAAGGTCCTTCCAGTTCTATGAGATAAGGCATATCTCCATAATTTTTAATTTTATAATTTTAACAATAGGAGCTATACAGAAGAAGGATGGTCCTGTGGTTAAGGTGCTGGATTAGAATTCAAGAGATCTAGCTTAATTTCTCAGCTCTGACACAGACTCCCTGTGTGTCTTTAGGCAAATGACTTAACCTGTCTGTTTCGTCATCTTCCCCACCTGTTAATGGGGATGATAATACGTCCATTCTTATAGTCTAAAACAGAAACACTGGAAGTTCTTTGAGGCAGGGACTGTCTATTACTATGTGCATGTATTACAGTGCCTAACACAATGGGGCCGCAGTATTGATCGGCTTCTGCAGGCCCTACCTTCATACAAATAAATAACAATAACTATTCCCAGGTGCTCCTGGGAATGTTGAGAGTCAAGACAGAGTTCTGATAAGATGATGCTTGTGTTGTGAGTTTTGTTGCTTGAGTATATTGTAATTCAGTATCCTTTTGGGAAGACCCACATGCGTCTGATGAAGAGGGTCTTCGCCCACGAAAGCTTATGCTCCAATATATCTGTTAGTCTATAAGGTGCTACAGGACTCTTTGTCGCTCTTGCAGATCCAGACTGACACGGCTACCCCTCTGATACTTGTTCATGTACAGTCCCTCTTAAAGTCATGAGCAATGTTCCCTCTAATTTTTGACAGACTGTGCGCAAAAAATGTCTTCTGTGCAAATTTTTGACAGGTCGTGTGTGCAAAAAAATTCTTCTGTGCAAATTGTTGTGCTTCTGTGCAAATTTTTGTGCGCGCGATGTTTTGCCGTGTGCATGGGGCTTATGATCTGTGTGCGTGCGCACACGCGCACAGCTTAGAGGGAACAGTGGTCATGAGGGTTTTCTATTTCTCTTTTAGGTACTTATATGGCTCTTATCTCTAAAGGCTGTGAGGCCCTCAGATTGCACAATGTGTTTATCCTCAAACATTCCCATGAGGTCAATATCCCCATTTTACAAATGGGAAACTGAGGCGCAGAGAGACTTAGGGCGGGTCTACATGGCAGCTGTAATGTCCAGCTTGGGTAGTCATACACGTGCTAACTCTACTTGATCTAGTATCCAAAAATCGTGGTGTGGCCATGACGGCATGTGCTAGCCACCCAAATATGTACCCAAAGGGTCAGGCAGAATTGTACTCAAGCAGCTAACATGCTGTCGTCCGTGTGGCCAGAGCCACGCAGCTAATTTTAGCACATCAGCACAAGCAGACCTTGCATGTGTATGTCTGCCCAAGCTGGGAACTACACCTCCCCACTGCTGTGCAGATGTACTGTAAGTGACTTGCTCGAGGTAACAGGAACTCTGTGACAAAGCAAGGCCAAATCCTAGGCTAGCAGCCTAACCCCTGGACCATCCTTCCCCCTTTACATTTGTTTGTTTTTATTGCTTACAGACTCTCTGATTATTTTAATAACAAAAGGAGAAACAGACTGACATCAATGTGACAATCAAAACTTGAACAACAGTTTACAAAAGGAGGAGCAGCAGTTTTAGTGCTGCAGATGCTGACAAGCGAACGCTTACATTTCCACACACAGTTGTAGAAACACCAATAGCAATTCAAGCAAAGCACAGTTCCACTGATGCCAAATCCTGAGTAGACTTTCTAGAGCCCGGATTCATGCAGTTCTACGTCAATATGTAAAGCCGTCAAGCTCAATCCTTCCTTTTAGCAGCAAGAGCAAAAAATTAAACTCTGCACTCAAAGGCCTCTGGGCACCACGGTAATACAAATAATAAATAATGAAATAATAATAGGGAACATACTGCAGAATATTGGCTTTCAGCCTTAGGCTAAAAACGAACTGATGAATAGAGAATTTAGTATTAAGAATAAATCCATTCGGGTACAGACCTTCACTGATTACAGAGCGTCGTGCAAGAAATTAGCATTTTGTTGTTGTTGTTTACCTCTGAAATGTAGGAAGAGACCAAGAGTGAACAAAAGATGCCCCAAGGCGCATTTCTGGAAAAAGTCCAACCATTGCAACATTACACAGATGAATTGATTTAATTAGCCTGCATAACATCATTTCTGCCACAGCATCTGAGACACTCAGAAGAGATATTATGTGATGTGGTTTCTGTATTGTACGCCTGTTTCAAGGGTGCCTATGAGTCTTCTACACAGTATATGCCGTGGAAGTCCCTCCCAAAGTCGTAGTTTAATAGTTTATATGCATTCTGTGTTTCTTTAATTTTTCTGATTTTCTTTGTAGAGGGACGTCCGTTGGGTGTCCATATGCATATCTGTAAATATTTTTGGATGTTTTCTACATTTTCAAATATATTGATTTAAATTACAACCCAGAATACAAAGTGTGCAGTGCTCACTTTATATTTATTTTTATTACAAATATTTGCACTGTAAAAAACAAAAGAAAAGTATATTTCAGTTCACCTAATACAAATACTGTAATGCAATCTCTTTATC
Source organism: Macrochelys suwanniensis (assembly GCA_033296515.1). Lineage (NCBI taxonomy): Eukaryota > Metazoa > Chordata > Testudines > Chelydridae > Macrochelys > Macrochelys suwanniensis. The sequence goes on from CM065775.1 coordinate 337,350,599, forward strand.
ATGAAAGTTGAACTTACAAAGGTAGAAGTATGTACAAAAAATAACTGCATTCAAAAATAAAACAATGTAAAGCTTTAGAACCAACAAGTCCACTCAGTCCTACTTCAGCCAATCGCTCAGAAAAACCAGTTTGGTTACAATTTGCAGGAGATAATGCTGCACATGTCTTTTTTACAATGTCACCTGAAATTGAGAACAGGCATTTGCATGGCATTGTTGTAGCTGGCGTTGCAAGATACTTATGTGCCAGATGCACTAAAGATTAATATGTCCCTTCATGCTTCAACCACCATTCCAGAAGACATGCGTCCATGCTGGTGACGGGTTCTGCTCGATAAAGATCCAAAGCAGAGTGGACCGACACATGTTCATTTTTATTATCTGAGTCAGATGCCACCAGCAGAAGGTTGATTTTCTTTTTTGATGGTTCAGGTTCTGTAGTTTCCTCATCCGAGTGTTGCTCTTTTAAGACATCTGAAAGCATGCTCCACACCTCGTCCCTCTCAGATTTTGGAGGATACTTCAGAGTCTTAAACCTGGGGTTGAGTGCTGTATCTATCCTTAGAAATCTCACATTGGTGCCTTCTTTGCGTTTGTCAAATCTGTTGTGAAAGTGTTCTTAAAATGAACATGTGCTGGGTCATCATCCAAGACTGCTGTAACAAGAAATATGTGGCTGAATTCGGGTAAAACAGAGCAGGAGACATACAATTCTCCCCCAAGGCATTCAGTCACAAATTTAATTAATGCATTATTTTTTTAACAAGCATCATCAGCACGGAAGCATGTCCTCTGGAATGGTGGCCGAAGCATGAAGGGGCATATGAACATTTAGCATATCTGGCATGTAAATACCTTGCAGTGCCAGCTAGAAAAGTGCCATGCGAATGCCTGTTCTCACTTTCAGGTGACATTGTAAATACAAAGAGGGCAGCAGTATCTCCCATAAATGTAAACAAACTTGCTTGTCTTAGCAATTGGCTGAACAAGAAGTAGGACTGAGTGGACTTGTAGGCTCTAAAGTTTTGCATTGTTTTGGTTTTGAGTGCAGTTATGTAACAAAAAATCTACATTTGTAAGTCACGATAAAGAGATTGCACTCCAGTACTTGTATGAGGTGAACTGAAAAATAGTATTTCTTTTATCATTTTTACAGTGCAAATATTTGTAATAAAAAGTAATAAAATAAAGTGATCACTATACACTTTGTATTCTGTCTTGTAATAAAAATCAATATATTTGAAAATGTAGAAAAACATCAAAAATATTTAATACATTTCAATTGGTATTCTATTGTTTAACGGTGTGATTAATCGTGACTAATTTTTTTAATCACAGTTAATTTTTTGAGTTAATCGCGTGAGTTAACTGTGATTAAACGACAGCCCTGCTATAAGTATATTTAATATTATGGTGGAGAGATAATGACATCAGTTACGACTCAGTTATATTTTTCACTTAAAGTGAGAGTTCAACCTCTTTGTATGAAAAATACAATGTATCTGCTTCAAATTTTCAGCACATAATTTCTGAATTAAGCTTGAATTATCTGAGGATTTTCAAGCAACTTTGTTAATTAGTGTCCAGTTGAAAATCGGCCTTGAAAAATGTTCACATTCTGAGTCTCATGATTTTTTTGAGTCCCCTTGGCTTAAAAAATACACATTTTTGTCTTCCTACAAGTTTGTATGTGCGTAGAATGTTTGGGGGTTAGGTAGTCATCTTGTTAGTTTAAAAGAAAAAAATTATTAGTGTCATTCATCATAGCAGAATCCTTTATTCACTGCAGTTATCTGATGGGGAACGTGATCTATCTCAGCTACTTCCTGTCCCTGATATGATTTTTGGAACCCTTTGTGAGCAGTGTAGGAGAGAAATATAACGGTGCTTTTTGTCATATGCCCCCAGCTCTTTTCCTACATCTGAAAGTGGGGGCTAAACGTAGTGCACAGGAAATGGATTTTGCTAGTCCAGAGGCATTTATGATGTGTCCAATAATTTGATATTCGACAAAGTAGTAGCGGTTGTGTCCAAAATCAGGATCCCTTGAAATTGTTCAGAAGTGTAACAGTTTTGCAAAGAACAGGATCTTCAACTTTTTACTCTGTCAAGGATGCCGTTCTTCTTGAAACTGTTCCACTGGTTCAAGAACTCCTCTCATGAATCAGCTGAGCAGTTTCACAGAGATCCTGTTCTTCGCAAAAGCAGCAGCTATTATGTCAATAATCCTGGTCTTTGTGAAACTGTTCAGATAGTTTAGGAGCAGAGCCGCCTTGTAGTTACAGTAGATGCACTCAAGGCTTGATCCAAAGCACACTCAAGTCAGTGGAATGAATCCCTTTGATCTCAATGAGCTTTGGATCAGGGCTCCAGAGAGGACTGAAGATTTTAATAAGCAGAGATAGACTTAGTATTTTGGAGGTGGGTTGTGAAACAGTTTTATGGCCCCTGCCCTGCAAATAAAACCACTTTCAATCTATTATGAGCATGCTGCTACGTACAGGACCAGCGCAAAGATGCTGGGGTTGGTCAGTGAGATTTTTTTTTTTTTTTTTTTTTTTTTTTTTTTTTTTTTTTTTTTTTTTTTTTTAGAAGAAAGCTCAACCGTAGACTTGTTTTACAGGAATAGTGCATGCTTTGGGATGTCCTGTAGGTTCTCCCAAGCTTCCTGTTGCAGGAGTGGAGGCCAGCTGCATATTCCTTTCAGTCTTAGTAATCACTTGATACCACTTTTCATTTTAAAGGCTGTATCAGCAAGAAAAGGGGCTAGATGCTTGCTACTTAGAAACTGCAAAGAGGTTTTTTTGAAGGCCAGGTCTGCTAATAAATTCATGTGGCCCCTACTGCCCCGAGGTAATCAGTACTGAGTTCTGTTCTAGTTGTTTGTTGAAGCAGAGATATGAAGGAGTTCAGCAACCAGTACATTTACTTCCTTGGTAAATGTATTGGTTGCTGAACCAAAAGCTCCAAATGAAATCAAGCCATTAAAAAAAACAAACAAGCCTCGTCACGGTTGGGCTTTGTTTGGATTCTGTTCATTTCAGTTGGGTTACATGGGGCCTACTTTTTAGATCTTCTGTTCCCGAGACTCTTGAAATTGCTTTATAATCACTGTGTAAAACTTTGAAGTAGTAAAGAATACATTGGCAAGATCTAGTACAATTACTTTGTCATGCATCTTGTTATGTTGCCATATTTGTTTAATTAAATTCCTTGCTAATTAGAACTGTATGTACGTGCGTTAATTATTATTTTCTTAACACAATCAACAGTATAATTCTTTTCAGAAAAGCGGCACGCTTCCTCGTTACATTGAATTACTGATTTCATGTGCTTTCTGAAAGAAGAGTTGTGCCATTTTTGTCAAATGGTATGTTGGGTTTTTTAGTGTGACTGAAATTCAATTTGGACTAACTGGAATTTAACGTAATACTTTTTAAATTGGCCTTTAAGCAAGAGGAATTCCACATTCCATTTGCCACCTCAGCACAAAGATGGTTTTCTCTTTGTCGATTAAAAAATTAGATCAGACTCCTAGTCCTCGCCCCATTGGATCTATTTCCAGATGCAGAAGGGAAAGTATTTGGGTTTTAACTGTTGCCTCAGAGCAACAGTTCCACACAAACAACCAAAAATACATGAAAAACCCAGTGGGATTTGAGGGTTTTATGAGGTTTTCAGTGTTTTGATATCTTTCTTTGAGCATACAGTACTATAGAACATTGTAAATATTTCAAACCTTTTTCCTACCACACCCATTAGGCTCTGATTTCAATCTGCGAATGAAAATTAATAGCTATTTTAAAAAGTGGAAGGGAAGTGAGAAGAAATATCAAGACCTTATTATGCCCGTAAGGAGACTATATGAAGGCTGTAGGATTGTTTTAAGCATAGATGGTATGGGGAATGGGAGGGGTCATTGGTAACTGGAGAGCATGAAACAGCTATAGGGTAGAATAAACTAATTTTGGAGGTTGAAGAGAGGCGAGGAGATGAAGCGGTAAACCATTAAGGGATGCTTGGTTCGCTAGAATCGGTAACTTCTGAATGACGTTTCGAGTGCTGATGATATGGTTCTGTATAAATCTGTCAAGCTCAGTCTTCACAGCAATGAGTTTTCTAGGTAATTTTTTTCATTTTAACTGTAGTAAGTGTGTGAGCTGCTGATCAGTACTGCTAACTAGTGTTTAGTGTTCAGTGATTATCAAAGAGACGCATATGAATTTAACTCAGTGTGCTTCACATTGAAGAAGGCAGTCAGAAGCAAGCAAGTGAATGGACTGATGTAATAGAAACAGAGGTAACAGATAATTCTTCTAAAGGAAAATATAAACATTGTCAAGAGATTAAATAGCAAGATAGAAAGGGTTCGTTCTCATCCGAGTGCAAGAAATTGGTTTCTTGGATTTTTCAAGATCAAATGTGCCATTGAATGAAACTTTGGTCTGTTGCAGTGGAAGAGCAGATTATTAGGAGTTTGGTGACCCCACAAGTGAGACATTTTGATGCCACTGTAGTCATTGAAATGTAGCCACACTGATAATTTAAGTGTGTTTCCCGGACCTTTCAATAGCTCTTCAGCATCAGTATCTGTTTTCCATCACCTAACAATGGGAAAGAACAATTAGTGCGTGTGCCACAAAACCAACTGAAAGGCAAAGGCTTAAAGGGTCCAGTTCAGGAAAGCACTTAAGAAGATACTTAAGTCCATCCATATTTAGCATCCCTATTCATTCAGTGCGGTTCTGGTCCATGACTGGGACTCCCAGGCATTAATACAAATAATAATAATTCCAACTATATTCCACAAAGCACTTTAGTGGCATGTGCTGAAGTGCTTTGCTGAATAGGATTAATTTTCTGAATCAGGGCCAAACTTTGATAACGTTGCTACAATCTTTTATGTTAGCAACAGTCACCTTCAGTGTATCAGAAAATTAGCAGTGTAAGGAAATGATTGATATACTTGTGCAGGTAGAGTTAAACTCACGGGTCCACTACTATGTGTTGCAAGAGAAGAATTAGGGGAAAGGGGGGTATAAAAGAGCTACAAGAATCAATTCTGACATTAATGCAAGATGGTTGGTCAGGTCATAAAAAATAACCCGGTAATGTCTGCAACCATCCCTACATAGAAAATCCATTCTGCCTTACTGCTGTTGATTCTACACCTGAAAAGAAATGCATTGGATACTGTGTCCAAGTTACCAAAGATGTCATTCCAGAATGCAGAGAACAGTATAACAAAGCGGGTAGGGGTGCTTTTCGGCATTTCATTGTACAACAAAAATAACATGAAGATAACAAGAGAACTTTTCTGGGGCAGTCCTGCTAAGCGTCTGGCATAAAGGTGTCTGGCACACCTTTTAAAACACATTGAAGATGTCATAACACCTAACACGGTGGAAGTTCAAAAATTCTTCCACAACCATCATCAGTCTCTAAACTGGTCGACTGACGCACTAAGGCATATGCCCCCCACTTCCCGTGACATTCAGTGGTGCACTCAAGAAAACAGCGAGCTTGATTCTCTTCTTGCACCAGGATAAATCAGGAGTAATAAAATTAGTGCTGTGACACTGGTGGGTAAAGAAGAATCAGACCCACAGGGTAAAATCCTGATCCCATCAAAGTCCATGGCAAAACTCCCATTGACTTCAATAAGGCCGGATTTCATGCCCAGTCTACATTTGAACTTAAACACTCCACTATCAAACCCTACCCAGTGTATTGCACTGCTTCCTGCCCACAATTCTAACCGAGACACATAGAGATTAATTTATGCCTTGCTCTAATTAATAAAAAGAGAGCTAAGATCTATCTGTGTGATGTAGTACTAAGAAAATAAGCCCAGTAAGTGTCATTGTTATTTAGATATAATTGTTTCATTACACAGCTAATAGTTTTGCAGACAGCTTCCACTTTCATGTCATACTTGTGTTCCAGTCCTTCTCTAAGGCTGACTAGTAAGAAGCCAGCAAGGAAGTGGTTTTAAATCCATCACTTTGTTTGAAATGTGAACACCAAAAGGGAGAGGGAGCTTGTAGGGGAATCAGGTTGTTTAATAAGACAACAAAATTCATTCACCAGCTTGTTTGAAAGGGGCCTTTAATATTCTGGAGCTAAATTAGGCAGCAGATCCAGCATAGGCCCCGGGCTTTGACATGTGTTTTATAATGACAGTTAATTAGATGCTGTCTGCAGCAATCATAGGCTGTCATTCCTAATACATGTCTAGTAACTTGAAGGACAGGAGAATTTCCCTCCTCCTCCCCCAACTGAAATCAGTTGCCAAAATTAACTATGAATATATGAAGTGTTAATTTGGCAATTAATATAGCCTTTCCCTGCATGCCAGCCAGTGGGCCCCCTTTTCTCCCTTTTCTCTATGTGCTTGACATTTCACACTGTTTTGTGTATACTCCATGGCAGAGAGGAATATTATTTCCTAGTAGTATTTAGGAACATCACACTGCTCCTCCCAACCTCATTCTTTCTCGGGGTATGTGTTACCTGTCATGGAGTCTTATATATTGTAACATTAAGAGCTGTCTAGTTCCACAAATCACTTCCAGTCACAGTCCACTTCTCCACCAATGCAGGACAAGGACGTTATTACCTTAGGGGATTTGGCTCAAGCCATTAGAATGGGAACACAATTTTGTAGTCATTCATGCAAGTGTGCATGTGTATATATGAATATACCTCAAATTCCTAAGTGCCAGCAATTTCTTGTCGTTCCTACCATACTTCAAGAAGAATGGCTGTAATTCTTCTGTTACTTGCTTAGTAGATCCAAATGCCCCGAGGTTTTTGCCTGATCCCATCTCTCTTTTCACCTGTTCCCCCTCAAAAGACTTCCCAATGAAAGCAGACCACCTTCTTCCTACTAGAAATAAAGGGCCTGATCCCGAGAGGTGCTGAACCCTCAGCTTTTGGGAGGTCAAGAAATATCTCCATCACATGAACAGACCTGGGCATCCATTCAAGAGCTATGGACAAGGCTTTCCAGAGCCCCATAAATTGGGATTTAAACAGTTTCCATTGAGACACCATGTTATCAGGTCACAACCAATGATATCCCAAATGCAGGTCCTCAGAGCGTTGTCGCATGTGCAAGTCATAGGTCTACATTAAATTTATAACAATACTTGACATTTTACCCTGCTACATTTCTTGCCGTTACCACCCTCCACCACAGCATTAAATTCTCTCTCTTCAGAATAAATCCAGCCTGATGTCTAGATCCTTGGTAACATAAAAGGCAATCAAGAAAGTAACCCATTAAGAGCTGTAAGTGCTAGGATCTTCCAGAAGCTTCTGGATTCTCTTTTACGCATTGTGGACCATGAGTGCAGTAACGGTTCCTGTATGTCATGAAGAATAAGGGCAACTGCTATGATCACCATAACTGAGAACATGTCAGATTCGCCTTCATTGGATATTTGTCCTTTGGGACCCTAAGAACTGGGTGCTCTTCACTGCCCCAGGTTTAGTAATGATATTTATAAGTAGAGGATAGGTTAGGGCAGGTTGTGATTTTGGACCCCAGGTTCAATTCCCTTCTGTGCCTCAGGCTTCCTGTATGACCTTGGGCAAGTCACATAGTCTCTCTGTCCCTCAGTTCCCAGTCTATAAAATAATAGCACTTCCCTAGCCCACAGGCTGTTGTGAGGATAAATACATTAAAGATTGTGAGGTGTTCAAATACTAAGGTAATGGGGCCTATACACATACCTAAGATAGATTTAGAACAGATTGTGTTAATCAATCCTCACAGCACTTGTGTGTGGTTGTTAGACGTATTGCTCACATTTTACTGATGGGGAAATAGACCCAGAGAAGTGACTTGCCACGACCACAAAGCAAGACCTGGTCAAGGTCTGGATTAGAACGCTGGTTTCGTTGGTCTCTGGCCCTATGCTCGGACCATTGGACTGCACCTCATGATGGAGATTTGTTGCTGCTGATGTCATTCTTAAGGGCTGGAGTGCTCATTTAGCATAACTTCAGCCAAAGTTCTGTTTTGGCTGAAGCACAAGGACAGTAGGCATCAACACACTGGAATTATGAGCCATCCATATGGCATCTTAATAAAACAGCATATGCCAGTCCTCTGTGACCATCGTGATTCAGTGGCTTATGCCAGTAGAGCAGGAGGAGCTATTTGCAGCCACATGATTCTGGAAGCCAAGTTGCTGGGCACCTCATTCTTCCTCTCAGCTGTTTCTACAAACAAGACCAATGTCCTACCAGATTGGCTCAGTCACTGAGAGACCTTCTGCCAGGCAGACTTATGCGAGACCCTCAAGATCCTCCTCTTCATGGTTTATCATATAGTTCAACTAATGATTGTTATATTTGCCAGCCAAGCTTTTGCTTAGCTACCCATTTCCTTTAGAAATGCTGACCGTAAAAGGGAGTTCTGCTCAGAAAAGCGATTGTTAAAATATCATTGGGGGTTTCCATGTTTGGGTATCAATAACAATTTTGGATTATCTCCCATTCCAGCTAAGGACTAAGAGTTAAACTGGGTTCTTTCCTCCTTACACCTCATCACCAGAAACGAAGGATTTGCAGACCAAATTACGTTCTCATTCAGTTACATCTGTGAGATCCCATTAACTTCAAATGATACCTTCAGTGGCAGCTTGGGTGTTTCATTGTCCTCAGTAGGTTTGCAGCGAGAGTGAGCTGGAGGCTGTTTCTTCTTGTGTATCAGTAGAATAACCCTGATTCATTCTTGTCACTCATTCATTGGTTTCAGTTTTAAGCCAGGCTATAATGCTTTGCATCTCTATTGCACTTTTCATCAAAGGAATCTCAAAGCATTTTGCAGCCATTAACAAATTAAGCCTCATACTGTGAAGCAAGTTATATTATTCCCATTTCACAACTTGGGGAAAATAAGGCACAGCGATATGAAGTTACTTGCCCTGTTTCATATAGGGCATAAATAGTGGGAATAGAACCCAGGAGTCCCAACTCCTAGTCCCCTGCTTTCACCACTAGACCACACACACTCCCTATTATGTAGCTTTGCATTTTGTTTATAATAGCATAACCTATACATATATTACATTTTACAAAATGAGTTCAAGGTTTTGATCTGGCTCTGGTGCCATTGACAACATTATTAAACTCTTTGTCTTTTACTGTGAGATAATGTGGCATGCAATGCCTTACAATAACCTGGTAGTGGATTGGGAAATAACTGCATAGCACTGCTGCTTTATGTCTCAGTTCATCTTTCCTGGTCGTTAAGTACATGAAAATCGGAGTTTCAAACCTATCCTCCACATATGTTGTTTAAATGCGTATATACAGTGCAGGCTATTAATATTGCAGTTGTAACTTTTGTCTCATTGTTTTTGCTGACTGTTGAGTAATCAGCGTCAAAATCTTCTAGTCCAGCCCTGTCTGGGAGTATAGCCCGGTGTGGCAAGTGTTTCTTTAGCATTCACAATCCAATTCAAAATCAGACTCAAAAAACTTAACCTGTTGACTGCTGCCTACTGTATGAGGCGATTGTAGCACGACATTGGGGAGGGCTAGCTCAGTGGTTTGAGCATTGGCCTGCTAAGCCCAGGATTGTGAGTTCAATCCTTGAGGGGGCCATTTAGGGATCTGGGGCAAAAATCTGTCAGGAGACAGTACTTGGGTCCTGCTAGTGAAGGCAGGGGACTGTACTCGATGACCTTTCAAGGTCCTTCCAGTTCTATGAGATAGATAGACACACCTTCTGTGCTGATGGGTGTAACAGGTGGAATCCCTGAGCATCCATTTATATAAATGGCAGCTTAACACAGTGGCCCAGTGGGTGGACTGGATGGTGAGGCAACTAATCGCACCTCCGTATGAAGCGTCGGCATTTTGATTCCTGACTGATAAATAGCAGAAACCCGATGGAGAAAAGGAGCTCAGACACCAGCAGGGCAGGAAGCACATACAGCTAGGAGCTTAGGCTAGTGAACCAACCTGCAGGACATTTCGCCAAATAGGCTGGAAGTCTGGTGGCTGCCAGACAATTCCGTGCTCATTCTGGTGACTTTGAGATCATGTTCTATTTAGAAGAGTAATCTAAAATTTACCAGTGGGCACATAAAATCCTCTAGGGCCTGCCAGATCCTTGGCTTTTTTGAAAAGTCAGAGAATGTTACCCCTTTTCTGTCTTCAGTGGTTCTCGTCCAGGGCTTCCCCTGCCCCTCACACTCTGTGATTCACCGTTATTACCATGAACACTGAATCTCTCTTCCTACAGTAGCATACAGGCAGCTGCTCAGTGGCTCCCTCCCCTGGTTATTTCTCTCACCTGCAGGCAACCATCCTCTGGCTCCAAAACATCTGCTGCTGCTGTTGATCTGAGCAGGAGTTGCCTGAGCAGCTGGGGAGTCTGCCAGCAGCAGGACATTGGGCCAGGATGGTTGAGTGGGTTGACTTTCAAAACCTAAGACTATCTCAGTCAAACCAGATAGGTAGGCAGTTACTTGAAAAGATTGGGAGTCGCTGCCTCAAGGCAAGCAACCTGACAAAAGCTTGTGTCTCTTATTGCATCATGTGGCACAAAAACAATGGCGCTATAATTGCTTCATCTAATCCCTTATTAGCCCGTAATGTGGTTTGTCATGTCAGACTTTTTTATTTAATTTCAATAAAATGCTAACAATATTTTGCTTCTCATTCATCCTCATCCAGGCTGCTTCAGAGACTTATAAGTAGATTGTTACGGCATTAATTTCGATTTCATGGTCAGGCCCTGTTGCTCAATAGGAATGATATGATTTTGCCCCCACTGTGTCTTCAAACAAGGAATCTACAAACATCCCTATGATGTCTCCTACCGCTTTAGAAGATTTGATATAATGGAGGGATGATGAAGCAATCAAACAAATCCTATTTACACATCCCTGCGAGTATAATTCATGCATCAGTGAGCACTCTCAATGGAAAATTACCTTTGGAGTTTAAATTTCCATTCCAAAGTTGCATTACAAAGATAATTTTGTTTTTATAGGCTACAGGGTTTTGCTTTTTGGAGACCATGAAATTTATATCTAGTTGCTATTTTCATTGTACAAGCAAAAAGCTTAAATACAAAGTTTTTAATATCCCTGTCTATAAAAATGAGATTTTTAATAGCGCTGTTTAATCGTTATTTTTAATAACTCAGTAGTGCTGACTTTCACCTTTTTTCTTTAGTTTCCCAATGGCTCAAATGTAAAACCTTTTTTAAGAAAAAAGAAAGCAACCAACTAAATACGTAACTGAAGAAGCAGCCCAAAACAGATTTGTTTTTGGAGACCGATCAGCAAACTCTGTGTGTCTTCTTACCGCCCATTTGGGGTTTTATTTCAGCAAATGGTAAGATTTCCGTGAGAAATCTCATCAACACAATTTACAGCACAGAAGTGCTGAAGAAATTTCTGGGATGCAGCTGTGCCTGGATTTCATTTTAAAAATAAAAGGGGGAAGTTTGTAGCCCACTGAGTCAACATTTTATAAATATAATGAAGGTATCCATGATGTCTTGGGGGGAGGGATAGCTCAGTGGTTTGAGCATTGTTCTGCTAAACCCAGGGTTGTGAGTTCAATCCTTGAGGGGGCCATTTAGGGATCTGGGGCAAAAATTGGGGATTGGTCCTGCTTTGAGCAGGGGGTTGGACTAGATGACCTTCTAAGGTCCCTTCCAACCCTGATATTCTATGATTCTATGTCCATCCACTGTTACTAGCCACAGTTCTCACTGATGTGAATAGGAACTGGTGGTGAATCCACTACATATCATGTCAGTATTGTTTCCTAGAAACATAGTACTGTACTTGTATAGATCTTGATTCTGAAAGTTCTTGCACTGTGCTTTGCAAGTCACTTGTGGTATTTGCACTCCATCACCAGGGCAGACTAGATGCAATGCAAGTGATGAAGGAGTGGGGCATGGGTGGAGAATGTGTGTGTCTGAAGAGACATGGCCACAAGTGCAATCCTCTTGATGTTAGTGAGGCACTCAGCTGTCTGTCCCCTCTTAGGTCTCTCTCCTGCTGGTAGGCAGGAGTTACTTGGCAACCACACAGCCGTGTTTCATGAATGCAGGATCTGGTTCCCCTGCACCATCTGTGCTGCTCAGTTCTCAATTTGCACAACACTCAATTCCTGGGTTGTGGAGGATCAGGCCCATTGAGTTTCATACAGCAAGCTCACAAATATTAACCCACACGATTCGCTTCGGTAGGTAAATGTTCCCTCTTTTACAAATAGGGAAACTGAGGCACAGGGTGAGTAAATGATTTGCTCAGGGTTACACTATGGGTCAGTGTCAGAGCCAGGAATAAAACCCAGGAATCGTGGATTCCAGTTCCCATTGCTCTAACCCGCTAGCTGACCGTCTATTCCTCTGTCACTTAAAATATGTTCTGTACAGTGCTTCTATGGAGGAATGAACCCAATCTGCCAAATGAATGTCAGTTAGGGGACCTGTATCCCTCTCTGTCCATGCAAATGCTGCTCCGTGTAGACTTGGTGGATTTTGGTAGGAATTCATCAGGCAAGGAGAGTGAGCTAATATCTTTTATTGGACCAACTTCTGCTAGTGGAAGAGACAAGCCTTTGAGCCACACAGAGCTCTTCTTCAGGTCTTGAAAAGGTTTTGTCTGAGGCTTTGTCTACACTGCATTTTCATCGGTAAAACTGTTGTCGCTGAGGAATGTGAAACCCCCTGCCCCCTGAACGACAAGTTTTACCGACGAAAAGTGCCAGTGTGGATAGTGCTCGCCTGCCAACAAAGCTACTGCCTCTCATTGGGGGTGGCTTTATTTTGTCGGCGGGAGAGCTCTCTCTCCTGCTGACAAAGAGCGGCTACACTGTGCACCTTTTAGCGGCACGGCTGTAGCGGCACAGCTGTGTTGCTAAAAGGTGCCTAGTGTAGACATAGCCTGAGTGTCACAGCTAAATGCAAGGTGGAGCGGATAGTTTACCATAAGTTGTTAGCACATATTGTAAGGGACCATTCAAAGTAGAGTGGCCAATTAACACCTCTGCATTATAGGACAAAAAGAGGGCATTAGTGTGTTACAGATTGTTGTAGAAGTGGCAAAGAGTCCTGTGGCACCTTATAGACTCAGGCCTCGGCTACACTCACGAGTTACAGCGCAATAAAACTGCCTGCAGCGCCGTAACTCACTAACCGTCTACACTTGCAAGGCATGTGCAGGACTGCATCTCCGCAGGTACAGCGCTGCTGGTACTTCTCCTCCCCGAGAGGAATAACAGCTGTTGCGTAGTTGCTGCTACGCTGTTGCTGGAATGTAGTTGAGCAGGTTCGCACTAACTGATCTCCGGAAGCTCCCTTTGTTTTGAAACGGCACTTCCAGGTTGGAGTTCAGAGCTCCGTTCTGGGGCTGCTTTACAAAAAAACAAACACAGCTACTGTTTGCAGGCGGGGGGCTCCCTTAGGAGTGCTGGCAGCAAAGTTAGTTTGGAGAGAGACGGCGGGAGGTGGGTGGGGGGGGGGAGAGAAAGAAGGGTAGGAGGGGAAGGGCTCCGTTTCCCCGAGTTGTCTTTTATCTGCTCTTTAAAAACAAACAAAGCCCCTGCTGCTTGCTTTCAGTGATTGAGAGAGAGGCAGGGGAGGTGTGGGTGTGTAAACTTAGGAGATAATGAGCTGACACTCTGTGGATACCCCAAAAACCCACTCTCTCTCCCCACACGCTCCCTGTCACACTCCGTCTCACCCCCCCCCCATTTGAAAAGCACGTTGCAGCCACTTGAACGCCCATAATGCACCGCTCCCAATACAGCTGCAAATGCCTCAAATGTGGCCACGACAGTGCGCTGGCAGCTGTCAGTGTGGACAGGCTGCAGCACTTTCCCTACTCAGCTGTACGAAGACGGGTTTAACTCACAGCTGCAAGTGTAGCCTTAGCCTAACAAACGGAGCATAAGCTTTCGTGGGTGAATACCCACTTCTTCATATCCACTGTCTCTTTTCCATCCATGAGTTTTAGTGTCTAACAGAATTATGAATTTAAGCTCCCAGGCTCCTCTTTTGAAAGTGTTGTGCAGGTTTTCGTTGAGTTTGAAGACTGATACGTCAGATGTAGAGTGATCATTTTGCGAAAAACATTCACCCACAGGTCATAGGATGTCTCATTTGAGGATGTCTGACTCTGACCTATCAGTCCTCACCAAAAGAAGTTGGTCCAATAAAAGATATGATCTCACACACCTTGTCTCTCCAATATCCTGGGACTGATGCAGCTACAACTACACTGCATACTGGATCAGACAAAAGCCTACAAGGATTTACGTTTAATCTAGGTATCTAAGGTTCCTGTCGAACCTGTCTAAAGAATCTACATAGTATCTGGGCACCTTACACATCTTTAAAAAAAAACAAACCAAAGCACATAGGATCTCAGTTTCTTCAATCATAATTAAATGGCTTAAACCTGATCACGATGTGCATGAAATAATTTTTTTCTGTGCCTTAGTTAAGAGAAGCACTGGAGATCTGGTTGCTAGTATTGGGTAGCATTACAATACCCCAAATGGTCCTCATTTGGAACGCTACAACTCCTAGAAGTCCTGGACCAGAATCATAAAATCTCACCACAACCGCGGGAAATCGCATTATTTATTGGCCAGCAGATAAAACCCTACATTTAGATCTTCGATATCAAATTTCTTTTAATTGGACTAGTTTTATACCCGATCAATTCCAAAATTTACATTCACTTCTACCAGAAATTCAAAAGATTTCTGACTTACAAAGTCAGATCCATGTGTTACAGAATATATATCAGATTGAAACACATGCTTTTCATACAGCTTATAGACTGACTGCTTTATGTACTAAGTATGATGTATTGTGTTTTGTAACTAATATTGCACAACACCCCCATTATATTATTACGGTGGGAATGTTACTGCTTGTATTCTTGTTGTTTAGCTTAGGGTTATGTTGTTGTTGTTGTAAACAATGTAATAGTAAGAATATTTTACATTTGCATACTAACCATGCTTTGTCATTGTCTCCAAGCAAAACCCCTCACGTTGAAGTATTTGATGGAGACTCTGTAATACGAGATCTAATGAATATTGAAATTTGAGATTGATAGTTGTGCTAGAATCACAAAAGGGGGGAGTGTGGAAGTCGGTAAAGGGAATTTGGATGCAGGCCTCTATATGAGCAAGAGTCAGGCTAACTCTAGCTGTGATAACGCGAGATTTGTAGAAGCGGGGACTCTGTGAGGCGAGAGGAAAATAACTATGAGAGAGGTTACTGTAACCTTGTATTAGATAAGAATAGAATGTAAACCATAACAAAATTAATGAGGAAAACAAGATAACAAGAAAGAATATGTATAAACAAATTGCAGTTGTTGATCATTACTATATGTAACAAAAAGTATAAATGCTTGCCTTAATTGTTTATCTTTGAGAGACCTGCCTAGGAGGGGGAAACCCTGTGTCCTAGTGCGCTCTCTCCTCTTTGCAATTGCTTAGGTTAATAAAGTGTATCTTGCCTTGCTGCACCCAAAATAAGAGTGAGAACTCTGTTTTTCTCCGACAATGGTTTAAGCAGGAAGCAATGGTAGGGGTTTTTTTTCTCCCTCTCAGTTTTGGGAGGGTTGCTGTGACCAGCACAGTGACTTTCGTGTAACTTTTGCGGGAAGGCAGCATCACCCCAGCATGAACGCTGCAGCTGCCTTTGAACAGGTATAGGCTTAATTTGACTGAAGCTCCACTTATCTTGAACAAGTGTGGATCTGACACCCTTTGAACTGTGCCAAAGTAGCACATTACATGTAGCTGGGTCTCTTATCACTGGGCTGTAATGAGAAGGAAACATTCTCAGGATGTCTTCTCTATTTTTAAATTGCTTCTTTATAGATTATTCATGCCATTTTCTGATACTACACATACCCTTTTGTATTTGATTTTTTTAGTGGGAGGCAGGGTATCAGCTCCTTAGAAGGAAAAATCCTCTTTTACAAGCGTGCATGGGAAATTTAGTCTAGATGATACATAATGGGGCAAATTATAAATGCATAAATATGTACATGTACAGGAAATTGTTTAAACTCAGGAGGGTGATCTTCAAAACCATTCAGTTTCTGGCTTGCCATTGGAGTGTTCCCATTGATTTCAGGGAGAGCAGAGTTAGACCAATGCTAAATGCTGTTGAAAATCCCCCACACAGTCAAGAGTGGCGAGATTAAGGAATTTGGATGGCTGAGGGACTTGGCTTGCTCAGATATAGCCTTGAGTGATGGGCGACAGGGGATGGATCACTTGGTGATTACCTGTTCTGTTCATTCCCTCTGGGGCACCTGGCATTGGCCACTGTCAGAAGACAGGATACTGGGCTAGATGGACCTTTGGTCTGACCCAGTATGGCCATTCTTATGTTCTTAAGCAAAAATCATTAGCATTTCATGGCCGCTTAGTGGTTTAGAGAACTATTTGAAATGAAATTTGTATTTCTCAGTCTACCTCCCAGTGAATAATGTTTCACATCACAAAAACCACTATCCCTGTCATGGCACTTGACCCTGTTTGGCCCCTTTTGGGACAGCTCCAGTAGAAAACACTGAGTATCTAATGAACCATGGAGACTGAACTAGCCTCAGGTGAGTCTGGGTCTTTTACTAAGCATGAGGGCATGGCTGTGAATTGTGCATGATGGCTCAGTTTTCTTGTTTGAGGTTCTCTTGTGTGCCTGGGACCAAGGCTGAGAAAGGCGGAAGTCATGGGGTTGGTATGTGGTTCCTGTGGCGTAACTTCAACCCAGATTCAGGTCATCTCTGTGAACACAGTTGGCAGTTCTTCACAGTGCTGTTTTAGATGACATGTTATTGACCATCCTGGAAAGTTCATGATTTAACAGCTGCAATAACCAAAGGGAAGAATCATTTGTTTGCTTCTATCATGATCATGGAGCAAGAACCTGGGAAACTCTTGGGTCAGAATTTGCTTTTGCCTTGGGTCTTTGCCATCAGCGTTTGAGTTTGCTTCCTTTTTAGGTTCATTCATTGCAAGTCATCAGAGAGCTATGGTGATATGTGAGCTGGTAGAAGAGAAGGTGGTGTTTAGATGCCAGGACATCTCTGCCTATGCTCAGTGTGTAGTTATGATGTTTTTGAGGATGTTCTCAAATTTAGTTGGATCCATGAGCTTACTGTAACAGGCCATGAAGGTGAAAGTGTATGGAATTCCTTGGGTAGTTAGTAGGTACCTCATTGTTGTTTCCCCTTGTTGGTGGATGTTTCTGGTGTCTATTTCTCCCTGTCTTAACTGGGGTTATGTTGATTATCCAGAAATGGGGGTAAAGGTTAGCAGGATGTATCAGATGGTAAAAGATCTGGCAGCCATCTTGGATGTTGTGTTTGGCTTGTGTTGTGGGAAAGGGCAGAGCTGGGGAAGACGAGTTCTAGAATACTAGAAGGAAGTACGGCAAGCTGGTAGCATTCTTTATTTATTTATTTATTCTTTTATTGGTCCTGTCTTTTTAAATGAACAGTGTTGTCATGCTGTGGTTGTAGAGTATATGTCTTGCAATGAGGCCACACAGACTCCTACTTCGTGAATGACAGCTCCAGTGGTTGGGGGGGAGGGGGGCTGCTCCTCTTTGGTTCCTGCTGTTGAGGAAAGGTTAAGAGTGTGGTCGCTTACCCAGGAGCTTGACCTTTGAAAGTCTCTGGCCCCTGGATGCCAGCTTTAACCACGCAACTGCATGCTTTGCAAGCCAGGGGATGGAACCTGCCATGTCTGTGCCATCGCTAGCCTGGGAATGAGAGCTAGGAATTAGGAATGGAACTCAGGTCTCCAGCACAGCCAGGCAGAATACTGTACGAGCAGGCGGGTGCTGGAAAGATTTTGTTTCCATCGTTTGAATGAGAGTCAGAAATATTATTTAAAGTTTGGCCAAGTGATGAGAAGAAAATGTTGGTGGCACTAATGCCACAGCTCTCGTCAGCTGGGGAGAATAAAGCACATAATTATTTTTGTTCTCCAAGGGGTAGAATAATGGAGTGAAGAGCATTTTGTGAGAGCGCTTTTCTTGTATGTCTTTAATCACCTTTTTCTCATTAACTTAATTTCTCTTACAATCAAATCATTAAGGTCACAGAAGGAGAATACGATGAAAGAAGAGAGCAGCTCAGGGGCTAACGTAGGAAGCGGGAGGTTGTTACAATTTAAATTAACTTTTTTAGGCATTGTCCAGACACCTCTCTACCTTTTAACATGGAGTTTAATAGAGCAAGCGATGAAGAAGACTTTTTGGCTAAGATCAAGTGTCAGCATCCATTTAATATCTGATGTATCATCTGTTAGGTCTTCTACATATCTACCCACTGTACTACGATCCTGAGATTAAGGGTGAGCCAAATGGATAAAATACAGCAACATTTCCCCCTGCTGCTCACCTATACCCCAAACTCAAATCACACCCAAACTGGTTCTTTTTTTAGGAGCAAGTGTTTAAAAACACTGGGCAACTTTTTTGTTTAAACATCATTTTGTGCCTGCATCTGCGCTTGCTCTCTGCTTTCAGCAAAGAATTGGAGGTGCCAAGATGCTGTGAAAATGCCAAAATGCACGTTTTACAGTGGCCCGATATACCACACGAACCAGGGGGTCACCCAATGAAATGTATAGACAGCAGGTTTAAAACAAGCAAACAAAAGGAAGTACTTCTTTACACAACACACACACAATCTGTGGAACTTGTTGCCGGGGGATGGTGTGAAGGCCAAAACTATAACAGGGTTCAAAAAAGAATTAGGTAAGTTCATGGAGGATAGGTCCATCAATGGCTGTTAGCCAAGATGGTCAGGGTACAACCCTATGCTTTGGGTGTCCCTAAGCCTCTGACTGCTGGATGATGGGACTGGACGGCAGGGGATGGATCACTCGATAATTGCCCTATTCTGTTCATTCCCTTTGAAGCATCTGCATTGGCCACTGACAGAGACAGGAGACTGGGCTAGATGACCAAAGATCTGACACAGTATGGCCATTTTTATGTTCTTGTGACTGTAAAACAGGTAGCTCCGCAAATCACACAAGAAAACCTAGCTATCCTTACAGAGGGTGTTAAACATATGTTACATGCTGCTCTCTCTCAAACGTCAGGTGTAATAATATGCCAACCCTTGTGGATTCTGCCTTCCGGCACCCAGTTTCTGTGGTAATGGAGTCATATAAATACTGTAGGTAGAAGGGCTCAAGTTCATACTCTGTTCCTTTCCGAAAACTCATTGTAGACTAGGTAAGGAGGCTGAATCTAAAGAGGCCTGAGCAGGTCCAGGGTTCCTGATTCCAGACCAGCCTCCATGTAGTGGTTCTCAAACATTTTCACCTGGGACCAATTCCTCAAACCATCCATGAACACACGTGATTCTAATTTACAACCTTTTAGTTGATTTTGTAAATATAATATTAATTTATGTATTTTCCAGAAGGAGGTTGAGGAAAGAATCAGCTTCACACAGTATTGTTCTCGGTTGCTTTAAGGTGATGGCATGTGTACCACATTCCATCTCTTTGACCTGTTTCCCTAAGGTCTAGTGTCGTATCAGTTTAATATCACCACTACTATATTGACATCTGCTGTCCTGGGGGATTATAACCTGCTCTTGCTGTAGGGTGGATGTGCTTGATGATCTGATAGGTCTTTTCCTTCTCTCACTGCTGTTATCCTACACTGCTGTCCATTGATGAATAGAGGGAACACATGGGAGAAGTTGTCTAAGCAGCATCTATCAGGAAAGTCTGTGGGAGATTGGAGGAAGTTTGAAGTGTTCTGTTTGTTTTTGATGGATAATTCACTAGGTCCTAATTCCCCTTCCCCAAGTTCCTCCTCTGCTGTTAAGTGACTGGCACATTGACTCCAAGAGTACCATTCCATTGCTCCTCCTTTCTAATTGCTTCCTATTCTCTTTCTTTCTCACATGTCCCTCTCTTCCACATTTGCCTTTTCTTGCTATCCTTGGTGACAGTTACAAGTGTCTGGGATCGTGCACTTTGCTCTTAACACAGCCCACTCAGTAGCTATTTAGTTACAGTTTATGTATCTTAATCACTGTGTGGGTTTTTATATAAAGATAAAAATTCAGTGAGTGCATATAGAATTAGCAGAATCTTCTATTTGTTTTACCTGAAACATACAGCTGTCTGTGTGGAGCTAGCTCTCTCTGTATATCTATAATTATGATTACCTATGTATAGATAGTCGAGGGATTGAGAGGAGGAAGGCCTTAGCCATCCTTTCATCAGAAGGTTTTAGTACTGAATGTAAATGTTTGGGGAAATTGAACTGTTTGGTTCCTTTTTCCATTTACCCCCTTCCCTCGGTAGGGTTTATGCCAGAGCAATATGGCATAGTTTGTGCACTCCATCTGGAGAGCTGACAGCACATGCTGGCTATAATAATGCTTTCAGATTTCTTCTAAGTCTGTAATTAAATGACATCAGAGTCTTAAATGCATCTGGTGTAAAAGTCAGAAGGCTAAAACATCCCATTAAAGGGAGGAAAGTGTTACTCAGTAGTAAAGGAGCTAGTCCTCCAGGAAAGCTGTTTTATACCCACTTGAGCATGTTACATTGTAGGAAAATTAGTAGGCTGAAACTGGCTAGTCTATTTTTATTTCATAGGCTGAGAGATTTGTAAAAAGTAAACAGCATAAGTAGTGATAAGAACACTAGATTTGTATAGCTCTTTCATCCTTAATCATCTATATTGGTGTCAGAAATGTAACTAAAGACACTTGTGTTTTCAAAATGTAGTGTTTTAAACCTGACAGTGTCTCCTTAAAGTGGAGAAATACATGAAACATATATTCGGTAAAAATGAAATCATGGCGTGCCAGATCAAATTAGCCCTCTCCATGGCTTCCCAATCAAATCAAATCAATTTACATGTCAGAAGATGAATTTTCTAACTCCTAATGCCTCAGTCTCCCCATGAGATCTGAAAATCAAGTTTGGTTCTCTCTGCCTCTTCTGTTATCACCAGTAAAAGATTTTATAGTTGGACCTTACCTAGCAAGTTGTTTAAGCAGGCATGAGACAGAAGAGAATCGAACTCATTCTCCCATAGCTCTGTTGGATCTGCTGGACTAATGGGATAAAAGCTTGTTTTCATAAGTGAAGAAAGTATATGTAATTGTAAAACAAATAGGGAACAGATCTATGGAGCAAGAAGGTGCCATTTTTTATATGCAGGCAGTTTTCTTGCCATAACTCCATTAAAACAAAATTGCAAACTCTGAAACATTCAATATTTTATCTCATCCCAGTTCAGCTCTTTGCTGCCCATCCTCTGCTCTAATGTCTCTTATACCAAAGGCCCCTAAGACATGCTGTTGAAGTCAATGGAGCATCAGAACAGCACCTACAGGTTCAGCAGTACAGGATACACGTTCTGCCGACATATAGCTAGTGTATTCCGCAACACTTAATCATATACTTTTCCTTCCTCGTCATTGTCAATTCCCAATGTGTTTCTCTTCTATAACCAGCCTTCCTCCTCCTGCTTGATTCATTAAATGAAGCCACAATCCAATGTTTGTGACATCATCATCGCTCCCATGCATATGGATTGTGATGTTGCAGACATTAAATTGATCACTGTAGGAAGTGGGCTGGAGGCATAGTAAATATAATGGAGACTTCTTCTGTTTATACACAAATACTGTGGCTGTAATCAACAATGATGAGAGAGAGGCTGCAAAATCAAAGGATATTTTAATGGGCTTTATGTCTTGTTAAACTGTGCCTAGTAAAGATTTACCAGGTGCTGCATTTGCTTTATCCCCAGAAATAGAACAATATGTTCTGTGCAGATGTGTTGGTGAAATTATGGTCCCTTACAAATGAAAAAAATAGTAACTAACAAGACGGTAGGAAAACAAATCCGTTGATCTTATATTGTCACTGTAATTGGGTGTACCAGCTTTTTAAGGCTGTTGAGGGAATCCTCCATCAATATCCACCCCCCCCCCCCCATTCCAGTTTTCTTCCTAAGATAAAACTCTGGGACAGGGGGCATGGCCGTTGAGGAAGAAGAAATGGTCTCAGGAACTTTGGGGAAATTCCAAACGATTGGCTTTAGTTTAGGGCCTGTGTTCTTTGAACAGTGTGGGCTGGAACTCCGTTCTCTCAGTTCTGAAGGATCAGACTGTGTCTGAGGGTACCAGCCAGTACATCTCTCTGAACTGAGAGTCTTACAGTACTTGATGTTGAACTCAAAGCGCCAGTTCCTGGAGAAAAGTGATTATGTGAGAACCTCATCTTTCATTTAAAAAAATAAAAAGTATGTTATTCTTCCTTGCGGTTATGGGGAAAAGCTTGAATATATGTCCCAAGTGAACCCTAAAGGTTCAGACACCAGAAGGCAAATAAAAATAATCCAAAATGATGATTTTTTTAAAAACCCCTAATTTTTAAGCCAGTCTCATGAGTTATTGGGACCCGGCTCATAAGTCTAGAACATTTGTGGTTGGCAATACTGTGCATCTGTTGTTGTTTTTTAAATTGTCAGAGGGACACGATCTTGAAAAGTATAAAATCCAAGAGACCATGGAAGATATGGAAGCTTGGATAAGTGTAAATTCACATTCTTTCCCTATGAAAATAAGGCGACTGGTAACACTAAGTCAAGTTATGAATGCTATCAGCATTATTACAGTTCTTCCCTGCTAGTGGACTTCGTTCCTGACTAGCAACATCCCCTCACTGTTCTGATTCTGTATATCTTCTGAGCAGAGGCAGCTCAACTGTAGAGTGGTGGTTGTGATCTGGTCAGCGTGACCCACAAGGACTTCAAGATAAGATCGTCCAACTTTTTCACTCAGGGCCATTATCCAGGTCCCCAGAAATGAAGAGCTAGAGCACTGCATCTCCAAGTCCTCTCACCACAGCTGAATTCACCTCCGGCAGCTTCTCAGGAAATGCCGTAGGCTAAAACATAGCTGTGTGAAGCCACACGCCATGATTCTTCCACCTTCTCTGTAGATCATTCGCTGGCCTGATTAACTCATGTGGGAGCAAAAGGGCATGCTGAGGTTTTTCCTCAGATGAAGTAGTCTGTATTCATAAGGAAACGTAATACTGTAAAACTCAAAGCTCTGTGCAATCAATATTTCATGGCAATGCCGCTCCAGAACTGAATTAACTCAGAAGGCTTTCCCATATAACAAGACCTCGCTTTGAGGCAACCAGTCACTCAGCAGCCTTGCAGGGGCAGCACTCAAAGGCATTTGTCTTCATATGTTTACATGAATCTTGTGCCTAGTGCATGCTGTAAAAAAAATGTTCAAGCTGTCCATAGTGTAGCATACGGCTATGAACGCAGGTTCCACTACTCTCGTCACCCCTCTGCCCCCGCCTCAGGTTCTTCCAAAATGTGTCTCCCGCGTGCACCGTGTCAGAACATGGCCAAAGGACTGCCTCCTACAGGAGAGCCCCCTGCTCACGACTGACCCACAGGGCCGGCAGCAGCACCTGCTGTCTGCAGGGCTGTCATGGACCAGAGCTGATGGTGTACGTCTTGGAAGAGACTGCCTGCTGCGTGGGTAGATTACGAGCGTTTCACTAACACGGCCCTGAACTCTGATATTGCAATGCGGCAGTAAACGCAATCCCACCTCAGGCTCTTTCGTGTGCTGAGTCAAGCCGTGGCAGCCGCTTGTGCTTAGTTATCGCTGCTGGAGCGGAAATGAAGACTTCTAGGAATAAGATATTCATCATTTGTATAAAGGGAGAGGAATCCAGTCAACACACTGTTTGAGAGGCACAAAGGAAAGTCTCCGATAAGGCATCGCTGAGATTGGAAACACCCCCCCAAATCACCATTTAGCAGAGAGGCCAAGGGCTGCATAGGTCTGGAGACTGAATATCCCACTGACCGCTAGAAGTGTTCTCGCCAGGTTATCAGCTCACAAGTGAGGCACATTGGCACAGCACTGTAGGGGAACGTGCCCTGCTTCTGGCTGCACTGGGATAATAGGAGACTTCAGTTATCAATGCTGTTAATCTGGCTGTTTTCACCCAGGCTCCGTCTGCTCTGCGGACCTTATAGCGGCACAGCTGTGCCACTCTAAGGTCTCCCATGTAGCCACTCTTTGCTGGCAGAAGGGAGCTCTCCTGCCAGCATAATTAAACCACCCCCAAGGAGCTGCATTAGCTATATCAGCAGGAGAGCCCTCCTGCTAACACAGCGCTGTCCACACCAGCACTGTTGTTGGTGAAACTTATGTCAGTCGGGGGCTGTTTGTTCACATACACCTGTGGTAGTAGTAGTGTGGACAAAGCCATAATGGACAAATACCTCGACATTTTTATACAGAGATGAGACTTTTAACTGCCAAGAGAATAACAAATAATCTGTCCCTTTATCGAAGGCTCTCAGGACGCCTTGGTCTAGAATTTCAAAAGTGACTACTCATTTTGGATTCCTCAATTTATGGTTTCTTGTGATGGGTACCCTAAGAAAGGGGTCTGATTATAGAGGGTAGGTGCTCAGCACTTTCTGAAGACAGGGCTCCTCTAAGGTGTCTCAAGCTGGGCACCCCAAAAAATGAAGTACTCAAAATCAGCATGCACTTTTGAAAATCTGGGCCTTTATAAACATATATGAATGGAGCTTATCAGCTCCCCTGTGAGGCTGGTAAGCAATATTATCCTCTTTTTACAGATGAGGAAACTGAAATGCAGAGACGAGAAATGATTTTGCTCAAGGAAACAAACAAAGTCTGTGCCAGAGCTGGCATTAGACCCCACGTTGTCTGACTCCAACTTTTGTGCTTTAAGCATTGGACAGGTTGCTCCCTTTGACTTGATAGCTCGGTTCTTACAGCAGTGTTAAAAAAAACCTCTAAAACCAAAAACTCATTTACAGGAAGAGAGACTTGTTGGCAAAGAGCATGCACTGAAGCTGCTGTAATCCCGTAAGTGAGCCTATTATAGAATATACACTCTTAGCTAGAAATGGGAGTAGAATTGAGAGAAACCTACCCAAAGTAATTGGGAAAAAATGTCAGGAATTTTTGAAATAGAATGCGAACAAGCTGAGCACAAGTTTAGAATACAGATGGTTACAATGACAGTATTTTATATCAGGAAAATACATTAATATATCCCTAGTATTTCTAATAAAGAATGACAGCTCCACTAGTCTCTGAGTACTCACCTCCACTCACTCCCTTCTTCAAACTCTGCTTCACGTCACACAGTTTGAGTTTGGGCCAATGTTCCCTCTAATTTTTGACAGGCCGTGTGCGCAAAAAATGTATTCTATGCAAATTGTTGTGCTTCTGTGCAAATTTTTGTGCGTGCGGTGTTTTGCCGTGTGTGTGGGGTTTAGGATCTGTGTGCGCGTGCAGACGCACACAGCTTAGAGGGAACAGTGGTTTGGGCTGAGATATATCGTGCCATATAGAAATGCGAAATATGTACATGGTACTTTAAAGACCACAGTAATACGCGTAGCACTTGAGTGATTTACACTTCCAAAGCACATTCAGACAGCAAGCTGAATTCACCCCGGTGTACTCCAGCCTTTGCAGCTGTAAGCCACAGCACATGGCCCTTGGCAGGGGACAGTCTAACTGGGGAGGATAGGTGTTCAGAAAGCTGCCACAATCTTACAGCAGCCAGTGAACCCCAAGAAGAGGGTGGCACTGGCTGGGGATGGGGAGTAGCTGGGAATGCATTGCTTCAGCACATCCCCTGTGTATCCTCAGCTAGTGTGGTTCCTGTAGAACCCCAAGCCTCCACCAAAGGTGCCCCTCCCTTGGGAAACCCCAGAAGGTGAATAATGAAGGAGACTGTGCTTGCCAATCCCTAGAGGAGAATCCCCCTCAACTCACTGTGTCACAAGGGGCCTCACTGGCAAAGAGACGTGCAGTGCATACTTCCCTGCACCGTCAGGAATGAATTCGTCCCATGAACTAATGAGCTCAGAATAAAGCATCCCCAATGGATTTGGTTGCATTACGTTCTCCTGAATTGCAGGTGTGCGTGGAGGCGATTCTCTGGGTCCCTAAAATCTTGATGAATGTTGTAGAAATGTAGAATGTTGTTTGTATTCCAAAGTCAGTCAAATATCAGCCCCTGAGTCTGTGCTGGCAGTGGTGTCTTATGAGATGTGTTGTTTATAAAGCCAAGTGATACTTGAGTGCATTGTGTGTATCTGTGCAAACTAAGGTAATTATATGGGTAATGAAACCTCATACTTTAGGACATGAGCTGAACGTGTGCCAGGGATAAGAGAGAATTTTCCCCAAGGCGATAAAATCATCTTACGTTTATACTGTGCCTTACATCCTGAGGCCTCCTCATGAGCTTTCCCTGTCTAACCAATTATAGACCCTGTACGGATGAATCTACCCACAGCTGGAAAGCAGCTGCCTCTGGGGTGGAACTCAGCACCTGTTCAGCAACACACCCACGCAATAGATTGAGAGCAGGAAGTGGAGAAAGATAGTGAATGTGATTGAAACTGCAAGGGGGAATTGAAGTAGGCAGATTGTAGTTCTTGAAGTCTGGAACTGGCTAAGACATGAGGGCAAACATCCTTGTGAGAAGAGACTTCTTTAATGACCTAACCCTCAGTTATATTAACTCAACTGAAACTCCATGCCTCCTGGAGCACTGCATGATTGGTTCATGGGTCATTATCATGGGAGTCCTCTTTCCTCTCAAGCATCAGTTACAGTATTCACTTCTGCTGGAGGCTGAACGTGATGAACAATGTTTTGATCTGGGGCAGCTCTGATACTAATGGATCTGTTTTTCCTCCTGTGTTTTTCAGAATCTGTTAAAAGAAAATTACCTTGATTAATTTTCCTTCTTACAATAAAATGAGTTCACTGGGCCTTGTCTCAACACTTAAAGGAGTGACTATAGAAATAATTCTAAAACCTATTGGTTTTGCACATACCTCCTAGGGCATATGGTAAACGTTACACCATTTTCCCCTTGTGTTCGGTTCCTTAGATGAGGCACATGCTTGTGAAGAGCTGCAGTCTGGAGCACAGCTGGTTGCCTTCGATCACTTTGTTTTCACCTTAAAGAGCAATATCGCTTGGCCCCATCGAGCTGAGTTTCTCTGCCGGCCTCATAATGAATCTGATTAGGCTGAGCGGGTACATGGCTGAACATAGGTTGGCTTGATTTGTACTATGGATCGCACGCATCTGTTGTGTTTACATCACCTGGCATTGGTCGATAGCAGCCCTTCTTTGTGTTCCTAACCACGCGAAACAGCCATGACTCAGTAGTGCCCAGCAAGAGAGTGCACATGGCTACATTTACAGCCAAATCCTGTGAGGTGCTGAGCACCCCCTGTGCAGCGTGGGGTACCTGAACTCAGTGGGAGTTACGGGTGCTCAACCGCTGGCAGGATCAGATGAGACCATGTAAGAGGAGCCCAGTTCTTTCCATTTATGCTTCTTGCTGTTCTGTTGCCATGATATCTGAGGCGGTGGTGGTATTTTATTAATCATGATGATTTGTTTTGAGGATGAATGGTGTTTTTGCACCCCTCTCCTCTTCATGTGCCCTGTGCTTCATGTAGGAAAAGGGAGGTGACTTCAGGCAGTAAAGAATTTTGGCCAGTACTCACTTGGGCAGGATTTTATCTGGTCAGATTGCCCATTAAAACCCAGGTTGGTAGTGATTGAAATTCATCACGTTCCACATCCTTTGCAAAATTCATTGGTGATCTCAGTCTGGTTTCTTGTGGTCAGCTGTCTACAAACATCACCCCTAGTCTTGACACTAGTTGTGACCCCGTTAGCAGCAGACACCAAGAACGTAATTAGCAATGCGGACTGAACTGCTTTACCCCTTGGATGAAGTCTCTCCGGGTCAGGACTGAGGCATATTCGCACTGGCGAGGCTCAGGTGTCTGATACATACTGTACTTTTTTGTGGCAATAAAGAAACTCCGTTCTCCAGATTCGTCAAAACGACACCTTTCTTCTGAATTCACTTTGTGGAGTAATAGAGTCATTACAATTGGCTGATAAATGACAATAAACCTCCAACGGAAAGTATACTGGCTTCATAAAAGCTTATTTAACTTCCATAATTTTGGCGTGGCTCTAAGCTTATCTCTTCTGTTCTCTGTAGATGGATAGACTAGGCAGAGATAGGCATGCTGCGGAATATAGATTCTTCTTAATCAGGAAAGAATGGAATATTTTAGGAAAGATGGTACTGCAGTTAATGACCATGTTTTCTCCTCAAACCAAGACTTTAAAAGCCTAATCCTCGTTAAAGAGCTGTAAAGTTGTCGGCTTAGAGTGGCTTAGCGCACTAATGCTTACTTCCTTTTGGTACATTTTAGTGCAATGACCCCTCTGTTTTCTGCAACTGTGAGGCTGAGTTTTGCTGCCCTCTGGGCATTATTATTCATAATGAGAGGACAGAGAGTTTCTAGATCCCTTTCAAGCTACCAGTTGTTATCTGGTGATGAGGAGAGCCTAAGAGGCGCCCAGGTCATTCCAGCATTGACTCTGTCGCCCTGAGCGAAAGGTCCTGGCTGCTGGCCTGCACAGCCAGGCACTTCTGACTTCCGTTCCTGGCTTTGTCACCGTTTCTCTCTGTGACCATGGACAAGTCACTGAGGACCTCATTTTTAGACATGCTGTTGCACCTGTGTATCTCATTGACTTCACTGAGCAGCTGGATGTTCAGCACCTCTGAAAGTCAGATCCGATGACTTCTGTGCACCTCGGTTTCCCTATCTTTAAAGGGCGTGTCGTCATGTTTCTTTCCCAAACTAATAGGCTTGATCCCCCAGCAGCAGAATTTCATCAGTCACAAACTTGACACCCCCTGCCCCACTCGCACAAACAGCGTCCCTATAAACCAAGATTAATCCGATCCAGATTTGCATTGTGTACATTGAAACAATCTGGGTCTTCCTTCCACATCACTTACAAACAGAGTTGCTTTTTTCATCTGAGTTCCCTGTAAAAGGGTTCTGCTGGGGTTATAATTCCTCTTTTTCCCTGCCCTTTCTGTGCATTTCCTTGCTTAGCAGTGGCATATTCCCTGAGTCACCCATCGTACACTTGATAAAGCTTGTGTCCCCTACATGGCGACACGATGCAATAGCTAATCTCAGTCACGCAAGTCAAACATGGCCGTTCTCCTTCCCTCCCCCCACCCATGCACTTGAGGAAATCACACTTTTGTAGGTATGGGAGGTGGGATTATAGCCCTGTGCGAAGGCAGAAGGATGGCCTGTTGATTGGGGCACTAGCTGGGAAATTGGGAGACACTGATCTGCCACAGACTTCTTGTGTGACCAGGGCAAGCCCTTAATCTATTTGTGCCTTAGTTCCACATCTGTAAAATGGGGATAATAATACTTCAGGGGCGTTGGGAGAATAACTACATTAAAATATAATTATCTAGGTGCCATTGGATGGATGGATGCATAAATTGGTCTCTGAGGCATCCGCTGATGAAGCCTTAGGTTATTTTCCTTTGTATCAGCCCTTTTATTTGCCCTGGTGAGTTTTCGGACTAAAAACGCCCTGATATAATTGATTGGCTGCACCCTGGTTATGCGCACTAGAGGCTAATAAATCAGTTGGATGATAATGAAAGATCGTGCCATCTGTCTGCTTATTTAATGGAGTGTCAGCAACATACCAAATAGGAAGTAATTGGATTGACAGACATAAAGCCAGTTATTAGTCTGTTGTTATCTGATTGGAAAAAGCATGCGGCGGAGCACAGAACTGTAGCAAAGCTAATCTGATAATGTCTGTTGTTGAAGGCGTGAAGTCTGCCACGCCAAATTCATAGGCTTTGAAACCTCCAGCCGAATGGAGTTTTTTCTGCATTTCCATCCTCTTTAAATTCATCTCTGCATTCTTATTACAAATCATTATAATGCAATCTAATAAAACACAGTTTGCATAAAGATGGTGCCCATTTATAAAGCTGTCACCACCGCCACTCTATTAATAGAGCCATTTTAAAGATTTATAGTCAGCATATGCTACTTTTTACAGGAGTCCTTACTGAGGAGTTGGGGGATTTCAACATGCAAGAATGTGCCACCAGATCAGATTTAAAAATAATATTAATAATAATTATTTTTTAAAAGCTATGCTGTTCAGAAAGTAGCATGAAGTACTGATCTTTTATGCATTCTAGATATGGTCATCAACAAACCTCATTTAATAAGGCATTCATGGGGGGATAGGAGGATTTACCATTCAATGGGAAACACTTACGTTAACGTGGAGTGAAGGTTGCTTGGTGGTATGTCGTACACTTGCAGAATGTTGAGAGCAAAACTCTTAACTTCTGAAATCCAGGAAATGCACAGTTAAGGTTGTCTATGCAGCCTTAACTTTTCCCTCTTGCAGCAGTGCCCCAATATGCTTTAACACACGCACATGCCTTCACTCTGCCAACCCCACTGTCACTGAAATGTACAAGCTCTTCACCTCCTTTTACAACCCATCACTCTCACCCATGGGATTCCATTCCATCTAACTCTATTAAAGGAGAAAAAGGGGGGAAACAAGGTTGCCCACACCACCTTCCCTTGTTGTGCACATACTCACACTGACCCTTTTGACTACCCCACTAGCTGCCAATCATCATGTTTGTAAATACCTTTACAAATCTGGCCCAAAGTGTTTTACACACACCATTTAATTAAGCATCACAACAACTCTGTAGATCAGCCAGGGATTAGTACAGATTGATTTTCAAGCTTGCTTAAATTGTAAGCTCTTTGAAGTAAGGGCTTCCTGCATTTTGTGTGTATTTTCTGTCTTTTACAGTGCCAGATATATTGTTGATTAGTTGAAAAATATTCTACCCATTTTATAGGCAGGAAAACTGAGGCATTGTCCCTGGTCACATAGCAAGTCAGAAGCAGAACTGGCAATAGTACTCAAGAGGCCTGGCCCACAGCTCCCTGCTCTGACCGTTAGACTATGCTCACAGCCATTGCATCTGCCTTAGGTTCTTGTAAATAAACATACTGCAGAACCTCTTTCGGACATGGTTCGTACGTTCATCTTTTGCTTCTGCAGTCTTGGGTTTAAATTGTACCTAGATCAGCAGTAGGTAATTTAGTTCAGCCGTCTCTTTGGATAATCACCAACATCACAAAACCACTGTGAAACATAGGGCTGTTTGGCAAAACAGGCGGGCTTTGCTCAAGTGCAGGCTAGGATTGGAATAGTTCGGAGTGCTGCAGGTCAGGGTTCGTGGTGCCTTGGCAGAGAGAGGTGGAAGCTTAGATTGGAATATGAATTGTAGTGTGGTGTGATGCAGTGCAGCATTGATATCTAGTGCCGGGAGAAGCTTGCCCCGTGTGTGCTTGCTCTGCACCTTGCTTCAGTTTTGTGAATCCTCAAAGTGCATAAAAACAAAAAATCTTTCACTAGCCACTCCATTATCATAGAAAACATACAGATAATCAAAGTGAGGCATCGGGTTAAAGGCTGAATGTATTGCTCTGAGTGTTCATATTATCTTGCCCTGCATTATAGCTCTCTGCTCTCCCCATTAGCCAAGCATTGTACTTGCTGAAACAAAATCAGAGAAGCAGAGTGCTGTGCATTTTTCAGAAAGCTCTTTTACCTTGATGCGAGTAATAATAATAATTATGCTCTGCTTTTCTGCAGTGCCTTCTCTCTCAGGAGCTCACAGCACTTTGCAAACATTACTTAAGCCTCACAACAGCACTGCAAAGGAAGTAAATATCATTAATGCCATTTTACTGAAGGGGAAACTGAAGCTCAGCTAGAAGAAGTGACTCCTTCCAGATCTCCCCGGGAGTTGTTGGTAGATGTAGGATTTGATCAGCAAGTCTCCTGATACCCAGCCCTATGTTCTAGCTAATATTCCAGGGAACCTTTCACCTGCTTATTAAAAGGCCAGAAGGAGGAACAATGCATATAGGGAATCAAGATGCATTTCTGAGAGTAAATGTTATGTGCCCAGAATCCAGATACCATATTGTTCATAGCGCAATTTGTTGTATAGGGGGAGTTTATAATATAAATGGCACTAGTGTCAGAAGCCGCTATATAAAAAGCTTTTACACTGTCGCAGCACATTTCATTCCAAAAGCTCCCAGACTGCATTGCGTATTATATATGAAATGTGTACTATATACTGCAACATAGCCAGCGCTGGGTGGAGAGTAGTAGACAGCATTCTACACAGTGGTGGGAAAAGAAGAAATGTTGTCCAAGAGTAAGAGCCCATTCTTATAGAATGTGGCACTGCATAATTGGAGTTCACAAGGTGCAGAGAGGACCTGGGCTTTTAAGGCCTAACCTGAAAGATGCCAAACCACCCCCTTTCTCCCTGCCAGTAAACTGCACGGAACTCAATTTATGTAACTTGGAAGGCTGAAGTGCTTAGAAGGATGAATCGAAGGAAACATTTATGTGGGGGGAGCAGCATGGTGCATTGGTTTCATATCTCATACTGCGCTAAATGTACCAGAGCCAGAATTTTCTCTTCACTCTGAAGTGCTATAAGGGAAAAGGCCTCTGTCTGTGTGTATGTAGATTTATCTGATGATATGTACTGCGTGATGAATAAACAAGTGCCTCAAAAGGCCCAGCTCCCTTCACTATCTTTATGAAGCAGGAGTTCAGATGAGAACGAAGATGTTGAATGCTGGGTTAATTTTGTTTGTGGAGAATTGGGAAGTCTCCTCCTTTCCCAGTTCTGTTACTAACGCCTCGCCTTCCGATGCAAATTTCTTAAAATATGCTCCACTGGGATGATTTTAAACTTGATACTGGGAGCCGTGTCATCATTCACTGGTGTCCCTGGCTTGTTTTTGCCAGTAAATAGGTATGTTGTGTATTGGTCGTCATGAATAATCAAATAACCCAGCACCAGTGAATTAGAGCAATATCGTCAGTCGTTTCTCAATAGTCACCCGGAGACGCATTACAGTGGCACTGTGACACAGAAAGAGAGGAGAAAAGAGTGCCAGCATCAACAAGTTGTTAAGTTGCTCAGCTGGCAGTGAATCCTACTGGGTGGAGAGTAAATGTAAAGCAGGCTGTATACATCCACAACCCAGCGCTAGTGGCAATGTCATCGTGAATTGCTTTGGTAGAGCTTGCAGATACAGTCGTTTCTCATGTTGGGTGCGTCTGCACTACAGAATTAACTCAAGTGATCCAACCCTGAGTTACTTTCCTTATGTTAGCCGGTCACGAAGGGAGAGCGGCCACACTGCAAAATAGTTGAGTTATGCGGACGTGGTTGCAATGTCCTGCAATCACACTGGCCCTGTACTCGTGTGGCACTAAGACTTCTGGGGACACATCCCATGGGTTGTAGTTGCC
Source organism: Macrochelys suwanniensis (assembly GCA_033296515.1). Taxonomy (NCBI): domain Eukaryota; kingdom Metazoa; phylum Chordata; order Testudines; family Chelydridae; genus Macrochelys; species Macrochelys suwanniensis. The sequence continues at coordinate 337,383,958 of CM065775.1, forward strand.
ACAGTTAACTGTGTCACTCTGTGAATGCTCTTGTATCAGTGAGAGAATTTGTCTGCCCTTCTGGGGTCAGGGGCAGAAATGGTACGAACCAGGCAAGTCACAACATTTAACCGGTTCTGGGTAGCCGTGCTCTTTTGCCGGTGTGGATCCAGCTCAGAATGGTGACACAAGTGCAAATCTCATTTTGGTGAAAGGAGGAAGAAGTGGGGCACAAGACGCAGCAGTGGATGATTTGGAGATGGCTTGGTGCCGTGTGAAAGATACAGCATACTTCCTTAAGGGGTGTGTGCAAGCTCTCCTTGAGGCGTGGAGACAGTGGGTGCAGGTTTTGATAGCCGATAAATTCCCTTATACTGAGTGGTGGCAGTGGTCTAGGTTCACAAGCACAGCGTGGTGGGACGACATTGTCATGTAGACCTTCGGTGACCAGGAGTGGGCCCAGCTCTGAGGAGCTCACCTCGCCCATCAGTGCAAAGACACAGGGATGAGAGACATTGTACCAGTCCAGAAATGAATTGCTATTACCCAGTAGAAGCTGTCTATCCTGGTTCATTACAGATTTATGGCTAAACAGTTTGGTGTTGGCAAGTCAACTGTTAGTTCTGTGGTGGTGGATGTTTACCAGGCAATTATTGCTTTGATTCTTCCACCGGGGTGGATTGAAGTAACATGATAATAGTATCTAGAGATAGAAATGGACTAAAGTTAGACTTTGAATACTATAAACTTCACAGGACCATATTTCACTCTCAGATACACCAGTGGAAATAGGGAATAACTCTTGTGAAGCCAGTGGCTTTACATGGTTATGACTGGGATCAGAATCTGGCACAGATGACCCTGGGGTTTCTCCCAAATTGCCATTGCTAGTATCTGAACAATAGAAATCAGAGACAAAAGAAGTGCCTGTTAGGTCATTTAAATCCATTCCTCTGCCAATGTTCTCCATGATATATTTCCCATTGCTTTTCCCCGACTGTGACATTTATATCCATTTCACAGCTTTCTTTACACAATAATGGTTTTCCGTTCTTCCATCTTGCTGCTTTTGAAACAAAGCTGACATCCTTATGGAGGGTCAGAAAATGCTTCAATTTACCACCGTAGGAAGAATCACCTCTGAATGTCAGTTAAGTTCTGGCAGCTGCCAAACAACTCGGAGATATGCAGCAGCTTCCTGAAGCTTGCTCATGCCCTCACGAGATATTAGAAGATAGATAATGTGTGATCTGAGTGGTAGTCAAATAACCTTTCCAAAAACTTTTTATCAGGCTGGATCTTGCTAATGTTTGCAATACGTTAATTACACTATGCAGGCTTTGTTGTGGAAATCATTACTTCTGTAATGAGATCCACCTCCAACATGATTAAAATAAAAAGAGAGGGAGAGGCGCTTTGGCACAATGAATCTGAACTCAGCTGAATCAGAGCAGAAAGATATTTTCACTTATGCCTAAGCTTGTTAATGAAGATTTCCTGTGTTAGGAGACTGCTGAGATCCAAACCAGGTGGGCCAAAAACTAACGTCTGCAACAGCAGATCCCTCCTTTTTAGTGGGGTCTTTCCTCTCCTGGATGCAGATGCCTGCTTCCTATTAAAGTAAATGGGACTGGCTTGATTGCATAGAGATGAGAATTAGACCCTCTGGGTTAAAACTGGAAATGGACTTTGTTGTAATGCAGTACTGCCATTAAAATGAGCTAGCCAAGTAATGAGGAGGGGAATAGATGCCTTTGCTACATCATTTCCCCCTCTCCTATGTATTTACAGTGTCTAATTCAGAGCTTAATGGCAAAGACTCTCATTGACTTCAGTGGGAGTCGGACGAGGCCCATATATTGTAAGCTTCTTGGAGCAGAGACCTTTTTTTGTGTCAGTAAAGTGCAGCTCATGCCTGTGGCTCTGTAAAAATAACTGGGAGAAGCCAGCTCAACCTGCTTAGCATTACGTTTCACAGGTGTGCTATGGTTTTGAGAGTATAACCCATGCTTGCATAGCGTGACTCTCTGTACCCCTCTAGTGGCTGGTCCACATATAGCCACTTATGAATCTGCGACAGCCTTTGAACTATGATGGAACATGGGGTCTTTAGCCTAGGCAGTAAGTGCTCATCCTTTTTACATCCAGAGTTCCTGGTTCCAAGGAGCCCTGGTTAATCATCCTATGCTCTAACCACTAACAACACTCCCGACTTCTCAATGTAAGAACCAGCATTCTATCTGGAACTCCTTGCCAGAGGGTGTTGTGAAGGCCAATACTATAATGGGGTTCAAAAGAGAGCTAGATAGATTCATGGAAGATAGGTCCATCAATGGCTATTGGCCAGGATGGGCAGGAATGGTGTCCCTAGCCTCTGTTTGCCAGAAGCTGGGATTGGGTGACAGGGCATGGATCATTTTATGATAACCTGTCTGTTCATTCCCTTTGGGGCACCTGCCATTGGCCACTGTCAGAGGACAGGATACTGGGCTTGATGGACCTTTGGTCTGACCCAGTATGGCCATTCTCATGTTCTTATCATAGCGGTACTTCAGCTAATCTAGAAACTTGTGATCTGCAGGAATTAGCTAGTTACTAAACAATAGCTGCTTCAGCACAAAAGAATAAATGGACACAAATCTGACATCAGGAATCATAACATTCAAAAACCAGTAGGAGGACACTTCAATCTATCTGATCACTCAATAACCGACCTAAAAATGGAAATTCTTCAACAACAAACCTTCAAAAACAGACTCCAACATGAAACTGCAAAACTGGAATTAATTTGCAAACTGGACACCATCAGATTAGGTCTGAATAAAGACTGGGAGTGGTTGGGTCATTACAAAACCTAAACCTAATTTCCCCCTACTGTTACTCACACCTTCTTGTCAACTGTCTGAAATGGGCCACTCTCATTACCACTTCAAAAGTTATTTTTCCTCCCTTGTATCCTGCTGTTAAGTGAATTGTCTCATTAGACTGACCTCACACTTGGTAAGGCAACTCCCATCCTTTCATGTATTTATATCTGCTCCTGTATTTTCCACTCCATGCATCTGATGAAGTGGGTTCTAGACCACAAAAGCTTATGCCCAAATAAATTTGTTAGTCTCTAAGGTGCCACAAGGACTCCTTGTTGTTTTTACCTTTTATTCTATGTACTCACATGGCCTCTATCACCATAATATCTGAGTACTTTACAAACATTAACAAATTTATCCTCACAGTACCCCTGTGCAGATAGGAAGTCTTATTACCCCGTTTTACAGATGCGAAATGGGGGCGGAGAGTGAAACAACTTGCCCAAGAGTCACACAGGGAGTCTGTGATAGAACAAGCAATGGAACCCAAACCGCCTGGATCCTAGTGCCTTAGTCACAAGACCAGCATCCTTTCTCCCTTATACTGCTATAGGGACAAATCCTGAAGTCTTTACTCATCCAAAAAAGCTTGTTGAAGTCAGTGACAGTTTTTCCTGAGTCAGGACTTCTGATTTGATAGATTTTCAGGCTGGAAGGGACCGTTACGGTAATCTATTGCCTAAAATACCCTACAGAATTCGGCCCCATCATGTTTCGCTGAACATAAGTTCAGTTCCAATTGGTACTGCAATGTATTACCGGGGCAAATGCTGTATATAAGCCTCTCCCACACTTCTCTGTCAGGTGTATTGCAGTCTTGACTGGCAAACTCTGTTTTCCTAGCACTGAGCAGAGATTAGCCACCCAGCCAAAACATGCACTGCTTTTGTGATATGGGCAGAAGCTGGTGACTTCAGCCAGGATTTGAAGACAGGTCTCTGCACTCTCTACTGCTTTAGACCACAGATGAGTTAACTTGCATTAACTTGACACCTAGTTACTTCGATGACAGATGCCTAAGATTTAGTGGTCTCCCCTTAAAACTTGCCAGTTTTCTTAGATAACTGTCACCTCAGCATTTTGCCGCATTGCCTAGGTATGTCCCATAGTAAATGCAGGGAATCCTTCAGATACTGACGTCAACTTAAGTATTTATCTGAGAGGAAGCTGACAAGCTTTTAAATACAACAACCATGGATGGATCTCAGTAAGGAGTTGTGCCTACACCTTCCATTAGGTTGTGCTCTCTCACCTAGGTGGGAGCTTGGGCTTCCATTTCCTACATACTATTCCCCTCACTCAGTCTTTTTGTGTAGACAGCTGGTTTACCTTCCATATGGTTAAGGTATTTATCATTAGCGCCTTCCTCAGAGATATATCAATTCTATGGTAACTGATAATACTGTAACCAAAATAATTCCCAATGGTCTAGTTTTTCTGTGGAAATACTGTGCATTCCATCATTTTAGTATCTACTCAACTGATGGGTCTTCAGTGGCAAATGATCTCTGGTGTACCCACAGTGGTGGATGTTTTATATGTATTGTATTTATTATACGACGTACATATGTAATGATCAGAACCACTTGACACTTCAAGAGCCTCAGTAGGATTTCACTTCAAGAGCAAAGAAAGGAACGAGAGGATGAAATAGAATGAGGATCGTGTTGAGAATTGGGTTCTATTCCAACGAGACTGTTTTGTCAACCAACTTGGTACATGAAATAGCTATTTAGGAGGATGGAAAAAAGCAAGCCAGTGATTTCATTGTAAGCAGAGTGTATTATAAGCAGCTCCGTAGTACCAGTTTCATGGGATGTTGTTTAATCACTTCTCTCCCCATGCCATACTGTCATATCTGCAGTCTGTAGGGACATTTGATCTGAATCCCCCTAGTTATAAAGGAGAGAGGGTGTCTGGCAGGATGTTCTTGGTGTGGGTTCTAGGATTTGTTAAGTATTTGAAGGGTGTGATCACCAAGGAGGAAGAAAACAATGTGTAAGGTGACACATGGGCATAACAGGATGAAATGAAGAGAAGGAAATTTAGGCTCAATATCACAAAAAACTCCCCAACAGTGAGATCTATGAAGCTTTGGAATATTTTATCAAGGGAAGTGGTGAAAACATCCACCACTTGGGATATTAAAATTTAGACAAGACAAAGTATTCAACAGTGTAATGAAGGGAACAATTCTGCACCAGCAAGGGGATTGACTGCATAACCCAGTTTGTTTTAATCATCTCTTATTTCTGTTTTTAGGGTTAAACTTTATAACGACTCCTTATTTTGTTGTTAGATAAATTCATACACAGGGCGACAGGAGAGCAGTTTAAGTGTCAACCTGTGAAGTAAAAATGAGAGAAAATTAGGGATGCAAAAATTCTATCGGCTCATCTAGTCCATCCACTATGGATTGGTCCCTAGGGTATGTTTTCCAGTGCATTGTATAGTCTCCTTTTGAATAGTATGAAACTTCCACCACTTCCTGGGGGCGCCTATTTCACAGCCTCATAGACTTCACAGTTTATTAATTCCTCCTTCTAATCAATCTAAAATTACCTTAAAGGCTGAAAAATGATTGTGGGAAAGCCATTCACAATGAAAAGCTTTTCAAACACCCTTCTTCTGCTGTGCTGCATACAGTGAATTGAGCTGATTTGTGTATGTACTGCCAATTGTTCTAATCGTCTGCCTTTAGATTGTGATCTTCTCCTAGCTGATGCTGTCCCTTCTTGAATGTCTGAAAAGCACCTACTACGTCATGGGAACGACCGTACATTATTATTATTAATTATAATAATACAAAATAGTCTACCATGAAATAAACATGAAATGATTCTGGAGTAGTGTTGTTGTGAGTGGGGATTAGCTAGTGTATAATAGGCAGGTTTTTCAAAAGCACCTAAGTCACTTAGAATCATAGAATATCAGGGTTGGAAGGGACCTTAGAAGGTCATCTAGTCCAACCCCTGCTCAAAGCTGGACCAATCCCCAATTTTTGCCCCAGATCCCTAAATGGCCCCCTCAAGGATTGAACTCACAACCCTGGATTTAGCAGGCCAATGCTCAAACCACTGAGCTATCCCTCCCCCCCACTTAGGAGTACAAATCCCATTGGCTTTCAGTGGGACTTGTGCTCCTAAATGATTTAGGTGCTTTTGAAAACTCCATCCGAGGTGTTTATTTTGGGGGCACTTTCGGATAATAGCTTCATCAGTTAAATCAGGGTAGGCTTAACTGAAGTTGCTGGTGTTACTGGAATTCAGTGAGGCATTTTCTATATTTTTGATGACATGTCTTTTTATTAGAGGTTTAATAACAAACGGAATAAACACCTAAGCCTCGGAAGAATGATATTATAAGTTTCTGAATCAATCTTTTTTTTAAAAAACACATACAGCATAGGTAAGGCAGCCATCAAAGCTGGGCGTTAGAATGACTTTAATATTCTGAAATGATGTGCTTTTTTAAAAAATTCAAACGACTGTCATTTGCAAAAAGGCACTTCGTTTTACCTAAAGTGCTTTTCTGTCTACAGGGAACACTTAATTGTAGTCACAAATCACCTCAAATGCTTTCATAGAGAGATAAAACAAGTTAAATTTGTATATCACTCTGCAAGTGCAGGTTGTGAATTGGATATGAGATGCAGATTTCCATTTTTTCCTCATCGTTTCAGGATTTCCATCCCATGTAGACATTTCACAAAAATGTATATCTGATCAGTTGAATCCCGCTTAGCTTCATTAGGATTTTGGACAATTACCCTGGAGTATATGCAGTGACCATGGTCCAGCATCTGATGATGTGCTTGGTTTGCATTTTTATTTGGAGAAAGCTTTGGAGCATTTTACAGAAGGAGGAATGCAGTTATGTTAAATAAGTGTAATTACCAAGTGTTAGGGGAATGTTCTTGATACGCCATATGACTTATTCTCACCCATCGAGAGAATGCACCCCACAGTGTGTTAACCTTTATGAGTTTTTCTTCAATTTTCATGTGCCAGTGAGAGAGGGTTTTAAATGAGGCTGTTGATACTGTTTCTTGATTCCCTTGCAAATTGCACCTGAAGGGTTCTTTTTCTAGTAAAACAATCTAAGTAGTCCATTTGAATCAAAGCTTTTCCTCGGAGGCTTCATCCCTTCTTTATGGTCCTGTTTGGCAGCAAAGTGTATCTACAATCTCACTCTTTGGAGAATAAAACGAAAATAGTAGCTGTTGAAATGATCTATCATTGAGCCATTTTCACCGTCACGATGATTTCTTATGGGGTTTTTTTATTTGGATTTATGGAAATGCATCCAATTCCAGAGGTCTGTTGGCACACAGTCATGTGTGCAGCAAACTCTGGGCTGTGCCTCATTTGAGGGTGTTAATCCAGAGTCAAAAGTTTTCAGTTATTTAATTTTTAAACCATTTTATATTGGTGAGTTTTTCACTCAAAATGACATTTCTTATCCTGTTCTCTGGGTGGGATGACTGAGGGGGTGAGCTGAGTGAGGAGGATTTTTGGAAGGTATTCGTTTAGTTAATGATGATGGTCACTCCGTCAAACGTCTCATGTCTGTTGTAAAGATCAGAAAGTGCCTAGAGTCCAGCTAGGTATTTGTCATAAATTGAAATAAATAATAGTGGTTATACATGCTTGTCTGTCTATAAAATATTATAGGTCAGGCTGGGAGCTGAGTAAGACTTTCCCGGAAATTGCAGCTCTTGGCTGCTTCAAGGTGTTCAGGTCCAGCCATCTGAACTGAGAGCGGGAAGACTCTCTTTCCTGAGCTCTCAATGGGACCTGCCTCTGCTGGGCCCAGGTCTATGGGGGAAGAAGCTGCCTAAGTCAAGTGGAGAAGGGTCAGAAGGAAGAATGACACAAGGGGGACAGGGAATATGGGCGGAGGGGTGACTGGTGGCCAGGTTGCTGGCCCGCCTCTTCCCCCCCGCCTCTTCCCCCAAGGCCCCAGCCCCGTTGCTCCTCTTCTCTCCTCCCTTCTCTCGCTGTGTTTCCACTCTTCCCCCCCTCCCCTCTACCCAGGTCAGAAGGGACTAGCCTGCGGAGCCAGGGCTGGGAGCTGCAGCCGCCCAATGCAGGTAGGAGGCAGCCCTGGCTGAGTAGGGGCTGGCGCAGGTGATGACCCGGGACCTCCCCGCCCGCAGTAACCAGACTTTGGATGTCTGGTCAGGTGCCCTTTTTGACCAGACGTTCCTGTCAAAAACTGGTCCCCTGGCCACCCTGTGGGATAGACAGATCAGTTAAGGACCTGGGTGAGGAGGAGCAGGGATTGGCTGGGCATGGAGACTGAGGAGAAGGAGCTGGCAGGAACAGGGAGTAGGTGGGCAAGGAGATCGGGACTGGGTATGGGTGGAGACTGGGACTGGGTCAGGGAGTCCAGGAGAATGAGACCTGAGGATTTGTTGGGCACGGAGTCTGAGATTGGTGCTGATTAGGTGAGGAGAATGGGGCTGGGACAAGCCAGGTGTGAAAGTGACAAGACTGGGTCACAAGGACAGATTGGTGGGAATGGGATAGAAGGGGTCACATTTGGGGGGAGTGGGCAGACGAGTCTGTACTCATTAGATCACATGCCCCTCTAGAGCCTAGAAGGGAAGCCAAGGATCTTGAGTCTCATTATTCTTCTGCTGTTAGCAACTATCTGTGAAATGCACTGGAAAAGTGCCCCATCCCTCGCTAGTGCTGATCCACATAGAAGATGACAACCAACTACTGCTATCTGTTATTCCATTAACTCAAGTGGCAGAGCTTGGTGTGATGGATCTAAAGGTTCCGGCCCTGCTATTGAGTACACAATCTTAATTCATTCCCAGAGCAGGTCCATCCCATTCACCGAAGGAGGGAGGAAACCTGTGAAAAAAATTGTACGTGATCATGTAATTGAAGACCGTATCATAATGCATACTTGCAAGGGGGCCAGACTACTGTTGTACAAATAACCTTAATTCCGGCATTTCCTCCCTTTTGAGTGCCTGACTTTGCAACCTTAATAATGTTCTTTTAATATAGGAGGTTTTGTGTGTAATTGAGATCAGTTTTTTAGTGAGATCATAAATAGTGAGGGCAGAGGAAAATCATTTCTAGCATCCACCCACACTGCTTAGCTGTTCCCTTTGAGATGTATCCTGACATCCTTATTAGGTTTTTACTCAATCTTTTCTCATGCAAAATCCCCACTTACTTTAATGGAGTCTTTTGAACCAGTGAAAATTTCAGTGTTTCACTGTCATTGCCATTATCATTTAATCCTTCTGTTCTTAAATATTAGCAGTGATGGTTCCTCGACCATATCCCTCGGACATCTATTCCACTCCTTATTTGCTTTGGCTCTTAATAACTTTTCTCTAATATTTAGCTTGAATTTTCTTTCCTTAGCTTTAGACCATTGTTCTTGGAAGCTTTGCTGAGCGGTCGTAAGTTTCACACTCTCCAAATCATCTCTCCCTATCAGCATTCACATGCACTGTGATTACTTTATGGTTCGCGTCAAGTAAAATACAAACCCCTTAAAGCACCGTGGACACGCTTCTGGTCCTTACTGAATGATAATGAGCCACTGTCGCCCTGTCTGTGCCAAGAAATTACATAATATTAGAACACATGGTTACCTAACCTGGTGTAGTTTCCTCATGTAGACAAGGTCTATGGTGGTTGAAGTGGGAGTCCTTGGGAGAGTTTTTGGATAGAAATTAATGCACGAAGCTGGGAGCGAAGAATTCTGGGTCTAATCCTGGGTCTGATACCAACTCTTCCTTTGGCCTTCGGCAAGTCGTTTACACCCCAATCCTACAGACAGTTATGCACATGCTCAAACTGTAAACATGTGAGTAGTCCCTTTAACCTCAATGGCGGTATTCATCTGCTTAAAGCTTAGCATGCAGGTGTGCATTTGTGGACCTAGGCACTCGGCCTTGCTTTCCTTATCTGGAAAACAAGGATACTACTAGGGGCATTGGAAAGGCTAATTCTTATTTCTAAAATTACTTTCCAGATCAGAAATGCTCTGTAAGAAGCCCTGTATAAAGAAGGGTCTCCATATAAAGAGTGATATGAACATTGCAAATAGATATGAGAACAAATATAAAGGCACAGTAGGTCACAGCTTAATCTTGACAACCGTCCCCTTGAAGACACCAGTAAATGTCGGTCCACAGAAGTTGATGAGATTGGGTGTGTTATTTCAGAGAGAGGCCTCTTCTACCTCTCTTGCTGCATGACTCTGCAGTTTCCCTGGTTGATAACTTTATTCGCTTTATCGATCTGTGCAAACAAGGGAGTAAACTGCCTTCCTTTGTGTTTCCCTGCATGTGCTTTTTGCTGGGGGGAAGTCCCACTGCAGCTCTGACAGTTGAGTGAATTTTCAAAGTTATCAGACTGAGTGGGTCCCCATGCAGATGCTGCCTCACCCCATGTGTGTCATTTTAGACTGATGAAGTCAGCAGAGTGAAAGCATTAGGGAACAAATGGTTTATATCTGAAAGAAATCATGCTGCTGAAATTGACAGGGGATACTCTATCAATCCTGCTAAGAGAAGTTACCTCATCTAGAGAGCTACATGTGGAAGTAGAAAATATGGACAATTACGAAAATCATATTGATCTGTTTGGGGCCATAGTAAGTGCTAAGACATCGCTGATAAATGCCGGAAATGTCAGAAATGCCTCGGTTCAAAAAATCCTTCCCATGGAGAGGAGGGATGGCCCAGTGGTTAAGGGACTGACTCGGGAGACTTAGGTTCAAATCCCAGCTCCACCAAAGGCTTCCTGTGTGACCTTTGTCCAGTCATTTCGTCTCTCTGTGTCTCAATTCCCCCCCTGCAAAACAGAGTTAGTAGCACTGCCCTGCATCACCAGGGTGTGGTGAGTGTAAATACATTAAAGCCTGCAAGGTGCTCAGATACTGCCATAATGGGAGCCATACAAGTACTATAGAGAAATCAATTAATTGTGACTTCTCTTGTTATCGTCCTCATCACTTCAAGAAATAAAGAAAAAAAATGACTTTCACTTCAGTCATTTTGGATGTAAATCAAATAAACCATCTTTGCCTTGAGGGTGTCACTTTATTGATGTGAGAGGAGGTGGTTCCCGGAAGAAGCGACTGTCTTGGCCAAGCAAATTATGTCAGTGAAATACAGATGCGTTGATGGAGGAGATGCTGACATTTTTAAGGAGGGTGGGAGATTAAGTGGGGGGTGATATTCGGAAAAAGGCAGCATGCCTTCTGCATGCATATAAGTGAATGTGATTCAATCACTTCTCCTGGAAGAAAATAATAATGCATAGCACATATACAGCATTTTTCTTCTAGGGATCAGTCAGTTCATCAGGAGGGGCATTGTGGCCAAGTGGATAGACCACTGGACTGGTACACAGGGGATCTCCTGTAAATTGTAACTCCTTTGTAAATTGCTTTGAGATCGGCTGATTAAAAGAGCTATTCAAGAGTGAGGGGTTGTTATTGTTAGAAATAAAGTGGAACATCATTATTCCCATTTTACAGAAAGGGAAACTGAGTCATGGGTAGGTAAAATGATTTGCCCAAGTTCACATGCAGGTCAGAATTTTCAAAAGTGACTAATGATTTTGGGTGCCTCCATTTTAAGTGGATTCTCGGCCCTTTCTGAAGATCAGGAGCCTTTAAGGTGTCTCAAATTGGGTACAGTCAAGGGCATAGCTGGGGATAAACTCAGGAGTCCTGCCTGTGTCCAGTGCACTCTGTTAGAACTCAATTGCCTCTGACTCTTACAACTCTTCCCCGCCAGCTCCCATGATTGACCTTTGTTCTCACACTAGCTGTATGCATGGGACGTTACGTGTAGGTCATGGTAATTGTGTGGCTAAGTATGATTGGCTAAGTATGTGGCTAAGCATATGTGGCTAAGTATGATTTCCCTTTTTATATTTTAGATTTATTCAGGAGATTGAGCATGCCCTGGGCCTTGGCCCAACCAAACAATGTCCGCTCCGGGAGTTCCTCACCATGTACATCAAGAACATCTTCCTTAATCAAGTCCTAGCAGAGATCAACAAAGAGATAGAAGGTGTCACCAAGGCATCCGACCCCCTGAAGATATTGGCCAATGCGGACACCATGAAGATGCTAGGAGTGCAACGGCCTCTTCTCCAGGTAACCAAGCTGAGCGACTCGCCAGCGTTTTTTGTATTGTCACATGCCTGTGGCTGTACTGGCGCCGAAGCAGTGTGCAATTTGCAAACGACACATGTGCTCCAATATGGGTCCCCTTAATTTGGTGTCTTTTACCTATTTACTGTTTTGTACTCCCTACCTTTTGCATTGGTGTGTGGAGGGAGGAGGATACCAAACATGACACAATCTCTCCCTCGTCGTCCTTAGCTCTCTCCTTCGCAGGGACTATTACTTGACACACCTGGCTCTGATTTGAATGACTTCCTTACCGCCCCTTTGTTCTGAAACCAGCTTTCACTCCTGTGTTGCTCTCCTTGCATTTTTCCTACTGTCCCCAACACCCACCCAGCAAGTTACACCTATGTTTTGCCTGTGCAGGAGGGTAAATCACACTCCCAAACCTGCAGTTAATGGCATCTCTGCCTCTCACCCATTATAGTGCACTAATCTGGTGCTAGGGCTTATTATTCTTCCTGGGCCTTAGTGTGGCACTTTCACAAGGAGTCCAGATGATGTCATCATCCAATAAACGACAGTAAATCCATCATGAAGTATTGTTACCAGCTTTCTTAAAACATTTGCTATAAGGTTTTGGGTTTTTTTAATACAGTACAGTATTATCTTGTGTCTGACATTTGGAAACTGGGGATGCTTGCAAATCTTAAAACTTTTCAAGCTGACTAAACAGTATATTGTTGTTAAGAAATTTGGCTTAAAGGTTACAATATTTAAATGGGACGTGCTTCATTGAAACAGTTCTTTATCAGTCTCATGAGGACAAGTAGGGATTGTAGTAAACCTATTTCTTCTCCTTACTTGGGTGATAACGAAATACTATGGCGGCCCATTGAGAGATCTGGTGTGGTGACTAGTGCACAGGACTGGGAGGTCAGAACTGAGTTCTAACCCTGGCTCTGATATTGACTCCTCTCAATGCCTTTTTCAGGTAATTTAACCTCTCCTCCTCACTTATCCCATCTATAAAATGGACATATTATTACTTGTCCACATGACCATAGGTGCTGGAACTACGGGTGTGGGGGATGCTACCGCACCCCCTGACTTTAAGCAGTTTCCATTATATACAAGGTATACAGTTTGGTTCGATGGCTCTCAGCATCCCCACTATACAAATTGTTCCAGCACCCCTACACATGACAGCGGTATTTTGAGGATTGATTAACATTTGAAATGTTCTTTGAAACTCAAACGTGCTGTCCAAGTGCCTACATAATATGGATCACTGTCATGTATTTGCAATTTATATTTTGGTTTAGAAAAGATTAATTGTGAAAACAGTCTCTAGCAGTCTGTATTTCATGTTTTGTTGTTCATACTAATGATCTTCAAGACAAATACCACCAGTCAATTGATCCAAGTACAATGGATTTGAGTTGCTGTATCTCAAACAAGTTTAGAATATATTTAAACTATCACAAACAAATGAAAGCTAGAGTCAGGGGAAAGATTTTCAAAAGTGCCTAGAGGGATTTAGGAGTGCAAGTCCCTTAGATCAGTGTTTCTCAACACCGGTCTGTGGATCAGTGCCAGTCCACGGCAGCCTCCTTGCCAGTCCCCGAGATTTCCCTGACACAGTTTAGAAAGGCAGCAGGCAGCCTCCTTGTGGGTCCCTGAGATCTCCTTTACAGAGTTTAGGAAGGCAGCAAGCCGGTCCCTGGTTCAGAAAGGTTCAGAAACATTGCCTTAGCTGCTTTGGAAACTCTCCTCCTCACAGTAGAATATTTTGGGGCAGCACAACACCTCCAAACTATTAGGTTTTTAACATGGATTTCTCCTCCCTGCAATGTGAATCTTTTGCAGCCACCTACTAGCCTCCATTTGCAAGACCAGGGACCTAATGTATTATCAATAACATGTCCCTCGTATATGATGTCACAAAATAGCATTGTACTCATCCCATGGCTGTCTCCGGTACTAATAGTTCCTCACTTTCACAGGTTCCTAATGAAAGAGGAAATAGACATAGTCAGTTGTGGGCAGTAAAATCCTTTGAGACTTGACTTTCAGTAGGTAGTGGAAAATCACATTTCAAGCCTGGTCTGCTGGCTTCTAGGGCAGAAAAACTGTATTAAAACTGAAATAAAAAGATGCAATATAAGGCAGAGTGATTTTAATTCAAGACTAGATGGCTTGAAACAGCATCACCAGTCAAGTCCATTTGAGTTGTATAGGAGAAAACGCAGATTATTGTTGTGAGCATTGCTTGAGTATCTTGCTTTTTTCTCTTTCTCTTTTACATCAGTAACTCACTTGTGAGAATTAGAATGGATAAGAATCTCAAATCAGTCTCCCCAAGCAGATGACCTTATCAGCAACTGATAATTCTATTTGGTCATATCAGAATGTAGGCTTTGGATCAGGGCCACTGAAGCTATTAACCTTCCAAATTTGTTTTGGATTCTTAGCAAGATGATATATATAGATATATATGATATATGCCTGCCTCCTCTGTAGCCATGTGAATTTGTTAAATTATACCAATACGTTTGCTTAAGGTCCATTTGAGGTTGAAGAGACAGACTGGATTGTGATTTCTCATTCAGTCCCTATAATTTGTTTCACATGATGGATGTAAATCATTTTGAACCGGAATTATTCTTGGTCAAGATGTTCCTGTGACCCTCTAGTCTGACCATTCTGGACATACATTATACGGGGATAATTTTGTTGGGAGGGAAACAATATTTCTGCCTTTTTGAACTAAGCAGCCCAAACAGACCAATAAAATAATCAGATTTTACATTTTTTTCAATTAATTTGCTGTTGTCACTTCATTGACAACCCTGAAGACAGAAATCCTCCCGTTAGCCACAGAACAGGTCCAGCTCAGGTAGGTAGCTGCAGTTCAAACTTCCCTTGCATCACTCTGCCAATGTTGTCTCATTCCTGGCCAAACTATTCCACCGATGTGGTCAGTGAATAGTTTAGGAATCACACCCAGTCAATCCTTAGTACCTTGAGTGAGGCTGGCCACAAAGGATCTACACAATAACTAGACACAGGACCCTGCAAGGTGAGAGGGGCCCAGAGCTCGGGCTCTGGCTTGAGCCCAGAAGTCTGCACAGGAGTGAAACAGCCCCACAAGCCCGAATTAACCGACACGGGCCACGCGCGGGTGTCTAGTTGCTGTGAAGATGTACGCAAAGGGGCTAGTCATGGTGGTAGTTTTATCATGTAGACACACATTCACTAGGAACTGGGTTAAGAACCATTAAGAACCATCAACTCCCTTTGCAGAGTCCACCCTGACATGTTCGAAGCGAAGACCTCCATGGTAGGGGAAAGGTTTTCTGCCATCATGGGTTACCTAGGGAGGTGGTGGTATCGCCTTCCTTAGAGGTTTTTAAGGTCAGGCTTGACAAAGCCCTGGTTGGGGTGACTTAGTTGGGGGTTGGTCCTGCTTTGAGCAGGGGGTTGGACTAGATGACCTCCTGAGGTCCCTTCCAACCCTGATATTCTATGATTCTATGATTATATGTCCCTCTCAAATTAGTGTTGTAATTCTACAATGATTAAGCTAAAAATGTTGTAGTAGCCCATTAAATTTTTTTTGCTTAACTATGAATAGGGCCTCATAAGTACTTTTTAGCCATTATTCTATAGTCAAATGGAAGACTTTGTTAATCACTCCCCTTTTAAAATTGCCTGAATAGTCATGAACAAAAAACTAAATTGTTGTCAAATATTCTGCATTAAAGTTTATGCAGTAGTTGTTTAAACCAGTATTAAATCAGGCTGAAAACAGCTTGACAACTTATATTCTGTTCCCATGCTGTCAACATCAAAAATGATAGATCTTTTCAGCAAGGTGGCCACTACCAACAATAACTTTGGAAATGCAGTTTCAAACGTGTTTCACAGTTTATGCCCAGTGAAAAGTGTTTCTTGCTGTTTGATCTTTGCAATTCCTGGACTATACAGTACAAACCAGACAGGAATTGGCCTTTTAAGGCATATGCATTTACTACCATGTATCATAGCAGCGTCATTAGTCATATATGGTAGGGAATAAAAGTTTCTGACAAAGGGCTGATTGCTGAAAATCTAGTTAAAGTCTCATTCAGAAATCTGAGTGCACAGCTGCTTGCCGGATAATGACTTGCTTGAGATAATTACCCCATTGCCTGGACTGATTATCTCGCACGCTAAGCTAAGTCACTGCCGGGATCACTTGTGACTTTCCTGAGGAAACATAACCAACAGCAATGGCACATTGTTTTTATCCTGTCAAATTATGGCATGTTAGTAAGAAGAATGGTTGCAGTAAGTGGCATTCTGCTGGCCACCAGTGATGGTTGTTGCACACATTGGTTTGAAGTGGATTTCTTTATTATTAGTGTAAACAAATTAGTCTTCTTTAAGGTCCACTTGCAGCAGTAATCAACATCTATTAGGCTACAATTATGGCTGATCAATTGAATGTCTTGGCTTCAAGGGTGAACGTAACCTTTGAGGAAGCACCTGTGATTCTAATCAATACATTCTAATAATATTTTACAATGACACTGTGCCTCAAGAATATCAAAGTGCTTTACAAATAGTTACACCCTGTGTGGCAGGTGGCATTCATTTTTGCAGATGGGAGAACTAAGACACCAAGTGGTTGAAATATGTTCAAGATCACATTTTGAGCAGTGGCAGAGCTTTAAATAGAACCCAGGAGTCCGGTTCCCAGTCTCCTGTTTGAACCACTAGACAAAATTCCCTCTCAATGAAGAATCTTCCTATTCACTTAAGTGTTTCTTTACACCGATTCTTGCTCCCTCATCATACTGCTATCTCTTCTGGAAGCGTTTACGCTCTGCATTGAGACAGATCATGTGACCACAGTGTGGTCTAAATGCTATTGCTAGTTTAAGGCAAAATGTTTTATTTTATATTCATTTGTTTTATTTTAAAAAACAAGTTCACATGCATATTCAGTAAAGCATAAATGGGAGAATGGATTGAGTTGACAAGTTCATAAGGATTTATGTGGACATACTAGCATGGCATGCAATCAGGCTGAATTATTTTCTTTATCCCCAGTATAGGAACATCCCCCCACACTCCACCATAACAGTAGTCTCAGTTTCTTCAAACCATCCCACTAATGTGCTTCAAACTTGACCAAAAGGGGACAGAAGTAGGAATGAGTCTAGAGGTCAGTCTCTATTGTCCGTTCAGTCCTGACTCTCGTCATGAGACTGCCAGTTAATGAAATGTCTAGAGATACCTAGGTGACACCACCATCTAATTTTATTTAGGCCACCAAATGTGTGTCACATGATAATTTTTGGCCATTTCCAGCCCCAGCTGGATTTGAATTTATGACTCAGAGATTACCAACGTATCCATCTTATTTCTAATAATTTCTAATAAAATCATTCCAAAGCACAGGACTTGGTGCTGATGGGGGACTCCAACTACCCAGACATCTGTTGGGAAAATAATATAGCAGGGCACAGATTATCCAACAAGTTCTTGGAATGTATTGGAGACAATTTTTTTGTTTCAAAAGGTGGAAAAAGCTGCTAGGAGATAGCTGTTCTAGATTTCATTTTGACAAATAGGGAGGAACTGGTTGAGAATTTGAAAGTGGAGGGCAGTTTAGTTTAGGTGAAAGTATCATGAAATAGTAGAGTTCATGATTCTAAAGAATGGTAGAAAGGAAAACAGCACAATAAAGATAATGGATTTCAAGAATGCAGACTTCAGCAAACTCACGAAGTTGGTAGGTAAGATCCCGTGGGAAGCAAGTCTAAGGGGAAAAACAGTTCAGGAGAGTTGGCAGTTTTTCAGAGAGACATTATTAAGGGCACAAGAGCAAACTATCCCACTGCATAAGAAAGATAGGAAGTATGGCAAGAGACCACCCTGGCTTACCCAGAAAATCTTCAATGATCTGAAACTCAAAAAAGAGTCCTACAAAAAGTGCAAACTAGGTCAAAGTACAAAGGATGAATATAAGCAAATAACACAAGTATGTAGGGACAAAAAGAAAAAGGCCAAGGCACAAAACGAGATTAAACTAACTAGAGACATTAAAGGTAACAAGAAAACATTCTACAAATACATTAGAAGCAAGATGAAGACCAAGGACAGGGTAGGCCCGTTACTCAATGAGGGGAGAAAACCTATAACAGAAAATGTAGAAATGGCAGAAGTGCTAAATGACTTTTTTTGTTTGTTTTTCACCAAAAAGGTTAGTAGCAATTGGACATCTAACATAGTGAACGACAGTGAAAATGAGGTAGTTCTGAGGCTAAAATAGGGAAAGAACAAGTTAAAAATTACTGAGACACATTAAGTGTCTTCAAGACACCAGGGCCTGATGAAATACATTCTAGAATACTCAAGGAACTGACTGAGGAGATGTCTGAGCCATTAGTGATTATCTTTGAAAAGTCGTGGAAGACGGGAGAGATTCCAGAGGACTGGAAAAGGGCAAATATAGTGCCAATCTATAAAAAGGGAAATAAGGACAACCCAGGGAATTACAGTCAGCTTAACTTCTATACCCGGAAAGATAATGGAGCAAATAATTAAGCAATCAATTTGCAAACACCTAGAAGATAATAAGGTAATAAGTAACAGTCAGCATGGATTTGTCAAGAACAAAGCATGTCAAACAAACCTAATAGCTTTCTTTGACACGGTAACAAACCTTGTGGATGGGGGGAAGCGGTAGATGTGGTATATCTTGATTTTAGTATGGCTTTTGTTACTGTCTCGCATGACCTTCTCATAAACAAACTAGGGAAATACAACCTAGATGGAGCTACTATAAGGTGGGTGCATAACTAGTTGGAAAATCATACCCAGAGAGTAGTCATCAGTGGCTCACTGTCAAGCTGGAAGGACATATTGAGCGGGGTCCCACAGGGATCAGTTCTGTTCAATATCTTCATCAATGGTTTAGATAATAATAGCACAGCACATTTATAAAGTTTGCAGACGATACCAAGATGGTAGGGGTTGCAAGTGCTTTGGAGGGTAGGATTATAATTCAAAATGATCTGAACAAACTGGAGAAATAGTCTGAAGTAAAGAGGATGAAATTCAATAAGGATAAGTGCAAAGTACTCAGCTTAGGAAGGAACAATCAGTTGCACACATATAAAATGGGAAATGACTGCCTAGGAAGGAGTACAGAAGAAAGGGATCTGGGGGTCATAGTGAATCACCAGCTAAATATGAGTCAACAGTGTAACAGTGTTGCAAAAAAAGCTAGGAGTGTAGTAAGCAAGACACGAGAAGTAATTCTTCCGCTCTGATTAGGCCTCAACTGGAGTATTGTGTCCAGTTCTGGGCGCCACATTTCAGAAAAGATATGGACAAATTGGAGAAAGTCTAGAAGTCTAAAGGTCTAGAAAACGTGACCTATGAGGGAAGATTGAAAAAATTGGGTTTTCTTTATTCTGGAGAAGAGAAGACTGAGAGGGGACATAACAAGTTTTTCAAGTCCATAAAAGGTCATTACAAGGAGGAGGGAGAAAAAATTTTCTCCTTAACCTCGTCAGATAGGAGAAGACGCAATGGGCTTAAATTGCAGCAAGGACAGTTTAGGTTGGACATTAGGAAAAACTTCCTGTCAGTGTGATTTAAGCACTGGAATAAATTACCTAGGGAGGTTGTAGAATCTCCATCATTGGAGATTTTTAAGAGCCAGTTAGACCGTCACCTGTCAGGGATAGTCTACATCAGTGGTGGGCAACCTGCGGCCCGTGGGCTGCATGTGGACCGTCAGGGTAATCCGCTGGCGGGCTGCGAGACAGTTTGTTTATATTGACCGTCCGCAGGCACGTCTGCCAGCAGCTCCCAGTGGCCGCGGTTCGCCGTTCCCGGCCAATGGGAGCTGCGGGAAGCAGCGCGATCCGCAGGGATGTGCCGGCTGCCGCTTCCCACAGCTCCCATTGGCCAGGAACGGCGAACCACGGCCACTGGGAGCTGCTGGCAGACGTGCCTGCGGACGGTCAATATAAACAAACTGTCTCGCAGCCCGCCAGCGGATTACCCTGACGGTCCACATGCAGCCCACCACTGGTCTAGATACTACTTAGTCCTGCCTTGAGTGCAGGGGACTGGACTAGATGACCTCTCGAGGTCCCGTCCAGTCCTATGATTCTATGAATTCTCTAAATATTTGCTTACCCAATCTAACTGATATCCTATCATTTAACAAAGTTCTTAATTTATTTCACATATTTATTTTATTTATTTTAATTTTCATCAAGTGCATAATTAAACCCAAGGCGCTTGTATGGAACTGTAAAACTTACCGCCGGTGTAACACTTATAGCGCCTGTGTAATGTGTCTGAAGCAGCACTTAATAAGCAGATAACCACACTCTGCACTAGCTTAAGTTTCCAAATGGTATTAATATGTTGCCCCATGTAGAGGATGTTGTGGTGTCTGGATTTCTGATTTAAATTATTCCAGCACTATTAATAATAATAATATAATCATACCTAGGTCTTTTATAGGGCTTTTCTTCGATAGATCTCAAAGCACTGTACAAAAGAAATCAGTATCATTATCCCCATTTTTCAGGTGACAAAGTAAAAATGCAACTTAGCATTTATAAAATTTGCTATTTGTCGGTTCTTTTTCTAACCCCACAGACATAATTTCTCTCTCTCTCTCTCTCTCTCTCTCTCTCTCTCTCTCTCTCTCTCTCTCTAAAAATCTGTGTGTTTTGTAGTGCACTAACCAGTTTGGTTTCTAGGTGCCTCATA
This sequence comes from Macrochelys suwanniensis, assembly GCA_033296515.1. Classification (NCBI taxonomy): domain Eukaryota; kingdom Metazoa; phylum Chordata; order Testudines; family Chelydridae; genus Macrochelys; species Macrochelys suwanniensis. The sequence continues at coordinate 337,404,708 of CM065775.1, forward strand.
CTAGTACTTTAAAATGAATTGATGGCATTAAGTATGTTTGCAATTTTTTTTATGATGGCTCAATTTACGGTATCAGCCCAGATTCTCAACCTTAACTTTGTTGGTTTGAGTCGGGCCTTTATCATTATTTTAAACATAGTTTGGATCTGACTTCCTCTAGTTGGAAAAGAACAGTTTCCTTGGCTTTTGGTGTTCTGCAAACCTTAGTTGGAACAGGGTCAACCTTTGCATTTTCAGGGATGTTTTAGGGTGTTGATTGGTTGCTGTCTGTTTTGATCTTTCTGCTGCAGGACTGCTTGGTGAATAAGCAGGAGAGAGGTAATGGTTTATGACACATCTGCTGACAGGGACTGAACTTCATTAGCACTCTGTCAATCTGATGTTTCAAGAGCTGACTTTTTTGAAACATATTTGACTTTACTCGCTATCAAAGGCATCTTCAGCTTTCAGTGTTGCATAGGATGTGCAGCAGTCAGTCAAGAAGGGGGAAATGACTGGATTCCAGACCTGAAACCAGCAGGAACAGCTGTGGCTAGGGAGTAGCGAAAGTGCTAAGCCTGTGAGGTTACCCTAGGAGCTAGTATGAGCATGAAGGGAGGACTGCGTATGGGTGAATTTTGAGGCGCTCTCTTGTTTTTCTGATAATTCATCTGATAACTGGAGACAGTAACCAAAGCAGAGAGAGTGTCACTCCACTTGTCGCACATCAGAGATGGCTTTGCACACAAAAAAAAGCTGTTGCCCTCTTCTCTGGCCTACAAATTTAGCACCTCACTGTCAGTTGTAGCGGAGCAAGGCTATCAACTATCACTACCATCCTCTCCCCCACCCCCATTTCTGCTTCTTTAAGGCCTGTGCTTCATAGGTACAGTCACCGAGGGGGTGGAGGGATCACTGGATTCGGGGAGGGTTATATTCCAGCATTTCCCTATCCTGTTGATTTTCCCTTCTAGAACAGCTAGAGAAACTCTACATGCATTTTCCTCTGGATCCTTCCCAGGTCTATTTATATGATGGTACCTTTGTGATCCTGTAGCTATTGTCTGTGCACAATTATCTTTGGCTTCACTGGAAGCTGGTGGGAGATTAATATGTACAACAGCTCCAGAATGGAGACTGTAGAGCTTAATCAGTAAGGTATGAAACATTCCTGAGATGCTGAGCACCACCAGCTCCCGCTGACTTGATTGGGACTTGACGAGGACTCTACATTGCAGGATTAAGCCCTTAATGAGGACTTTGCTGCCGCAGCAGTTACAATATACATCCTCACCACAGACTGAGCGGCTGTTTTTAGTGGCAATTCATTGAGCAATCACTAGACCGGTAAAAGCACTAAAACGTCCTCATAAGTCTTTTTATTTATTTATTTTTCCTCCCATTCTGGCTTTTCTAGGAGTTGCTTTTGACATTTGGTTTATCCCCAACTTTTCATCTGCCCCAGCCTTGGACATAGGCATTGATTGATTATTTTAATTAGTAAAACAGCCCAGACAGGCTGCCTTCCCAGGATAAATATTGCACTCATAAATCTTCATTTTGCCTCCTCCGCTGAGCCCACATGGTTGGTGTTAGCAATGGCTGCTGTCGTCTTATGTCCATTGTAGAAGCCATTTGGCTTGGCCGTGCTCATATTTGTTTCAAGATTGTGCATTTTATTTGTTACCTCGTTAAATACACAAGGGCCTTGCCATGCACGTCTTGCAGTTTGGGGTGCAGAGGAAGGTGGGGCCTTCTTGTTAATTGATCATCAGTGCCAGCACTGATCTTTTGAAAAGTGCATGGATTTTAGTTAGAACTGCATCAATAATCCCCACCACACATATCCATCCTTCCAGCTCCCTTTTTTTCTTATATACTTTTTCATTTTTAATCTGATGTTTCGATTTAGCTGTGGCTGTTTCTATGATGGATGTCCATATCTGCAGTGTCCAGAATGCCCTTAGCATTCACTTGCAAATAACTACAAAGGCAAATGCTAATAAACTGCGCTTAAACTAAACACATTATTCTGGGACCAGAAAGACTTTAGAGTTTTCTTGCTTACTCCCATTTTTGCTAGGAAAGCTTAATTGGCACTCATACTTGCAGATCTATAGCATTTTTTTGACTTTTTGTGCACTAATTAACCCAAAGTTAATACTCTGTATCATGGCAATGCAGAAATGCTCTGTTGCCCTCGCCTCTTCTGTTTGCAGAATTAGTACACTTTGTGACTCCCAAGTCCAATTTATAATGTAATATAGTGTGACATAAGAGAGACAAGGTGGGTGAGGTAATATATTTTATTGGTCCAATTTCTGTTGGTGGAAGGGACAAGTTTTCGAGCTCCACAGAGCTCTACTTCAGGTCTGGGGAAAGTAGCCAGAGTGTCTGAACTAAATCCAAGTTGGGACAGATTGTTAAAGTGTCAGGGGTTCACACAGGCTGTAGGAGGCTACTTAAAATGAAGTGGTCAATTGAGGGTTAGATTGTTAAGCATAAGGGAAGTTCATACATGCTGTAGGAGACCACTTAAAATGAAGAGGGCAGTTAAGGCTTAGCAGGTAGTTGGGTGTGTTACAAGTTGTAATGAACAACATGGTTTTAATGTCTAGCAGAGTTATGAACTTCCCAAGCTCGTCTTTTGACGGCATTGTGCAGGTTTTCTTTGAGGGCAAGGACTGAGAGGTCAGATATGGAGTGATCACTTTGTGAAAAGTATTTTCTCATGGGTGATATGATGTTTTTGTCTTTTATCATTTTTTGTTTGAATTAATTAGAGAATATAGGTTTCAGTGTAGTAGCCGTGTTAGTCTGTGTCAGCAAAATGAAAATAAGAAAGAAAAGCTTGTAGCACCTTAGAGACTAACAAATTTATTTCAGCATAAGCTTTCGTGGGTTAGTACCCACTTCATCGGATGCATGGAATGAAACATACAGTAGACAGATATTTATACAGTCAGAGAAACATGATAAGGTGGAGGTGCATAGACCAACCTTAAGAGGCTAATTAATTGAGAGGAACCATAACAGCAGGGGAAGAAAAACCTTTGAAGTGATAAACAAGATGGCTACACAGGTGTGAATGAGGATCGTTAACTTAAGGGAAATAGATTCAATTAACGTAATGGCCGAGCCATTCGAGGTCCTTATTTAATCCTGAGGTAATGCAATCTAGTTTGCATATCAATTCGAGTTCAACGGTTTCTCTTTGAAGTCTGCTTTTCGAGTTAATCTGTCGCAACACTGCTACCCTCAAGTCTGTCAGTGAGTGATTAGGGAGGTTGAAGTGTTCTCCTACTGGTTTTTGAATGTTATGATTCCTGATATCAGATTTATGTCCATTTATTCTTTTGCGTAGAGACTGTCCGGTTTGGCCAATGTACATGGCAGAGGGGCATTGCTGGCACATGATGGCATATATCACATTGGTAGATGTGCAGGTGAATGAGCCCCTGATGGTGTGGCGGATGTGATTAGGCCCTGTGATGGTATCACTTGAATCGATATGTGGACAGAGTTGGCATCGGGCTTTGTTGCAAGGATAGGTTCCTGGGTTAGTGTTTTTGTTGTATGGTGTGTGGTTGCTGGTGAGTATTTGCTTCAGGTTGGGGGGCTGTCTGTAAGCGAGGATTGGTCTGTCCTCCAAGATCTGTGAGAGTGAGGGATCATCTTTTAGGATAGGTTGTAGATCTTTGATGATGCGCTGGAGAGGTTTTAGTTGGGGGCTAAAGGTGACGGCTAGTGGTGTTCTGTTATTTTCTTTTTTGGGCCTGTCTTGTAGTAGGTGACTCCTGGGTACTCTTCTGGCTCTGTCAATCTGTTTTTTCACTTCAGCAGGTGGGTATTGTAGTTGTAAGAATGCTTGATAGAGATCTTGTAGGTGTTTGTCTCTGTCTGAGGGATTGGAGCAAATGCGGTTGTATCTTAGAGCTTGGCTGTAAACAATGGATCGTGTGGTGTGTCCAGGATGGAAGCTGGAAGCATGTAGGTAAGTATAGCGGTCAGTAGGTTTCCGGTATAGGGTGGTGTTTATGTGACCATCACTTCTTAGCACAGTGGTGTCTAGGAAATGGACCGCTTGTGTGGACTGGTCTAGGCTGAGGTTGATGGTGGGATGGAAATTGTTGAAATCATGGTGGAATTCCTCAAGGGCTTCTTTTCCATGGGTCCAAATGATGAAGATATCATCAATGTAGCGCAAGTAGAGTAGGGGTGTTAGGTGACGAGAGCTGAGGAAGCGTTGTTCTAAGTCAGCCATAAAAATGTTGGCATACTGTGGGGCCATACGGGTACCCATAGCAGTGCCACTGACTTGGAGGTATATATTGTCCCCAAATGTGAAATAGTTGTGGGTGAGGACAAAATCACAAAGTTCGGCCACCAGGTTAGCCGTGGTAGTATCGGGGATACTGTTCCTGACAGCTTGTAGTCCATCGTTGTGTGGAATGTTAGTGTAGAGGGCTTCTACATCCATAGTGGCCAGGATGGTGTTGTCTGGAAGATCACCGATGGATTGTAGTTTCCTCAGGAAGACAGTGGTGTCGCGAAGATAGCTGGGAGTGCTGGTAGCATAGGGCCTGAGGAGAGAGTCTATATAGCCACACACCATACAACAAAAACACTAACCCAGGAACCTATCCTTGCAACAAAGCCCGATGCCAACTCTGTCCACATATCGATTCAAGTGATACCATCACAGGGCCTAATCACATCCGCCACACCATCAGGGGCTCATTCACCTGCACATCTACCAATGTGATATATGCCATCATGTGCCAGCAATGCCCCTCTGCCATGTACATTGGCCAAACCGGACAGTCTCTACGCAAAAGAATAAATGGACATAAATCTGATATCAGGAATCATAACATTCAAAAACCAGTAGGAGAACACTTCAACCTCCCTAATCACTCACTGACAGACTTGAGGGTAGCAGTGTTGCGACAGATTAACTCGAAAAGCAGACTTCAAAGAGAAACCGTTGAACTCGAATTGATATGCAAACTAGATTGCATTACCTCAGGATTAAATAAGGACCTCGAATGGCTCGGCCATTACGTTAATTGAATCTATTTCCCTTAAGTTAACGATCCTCATTCACACCTGTGTAGCCATCTTGTTTATCACGTCAAAGGTTTTTCTTCCCCTGCTGTTATGGCTCCTCTCAATTAATTAGCCTCTTAAGGTTGGTCTATGCACCTCCACCTTATCATGTTTCTCTGACTGTATAAATATCTGTCTACTGTATGTTTCATTCCATGCATCCGATGAAGTGGGTACTAACCCACGAAAGCTTATGCTGAAATAAATTTGTTAGTCTCTAAGGTGCTACAAGTTTTTCTTTCTTATTTTCATTTTAGAGAATATAGTTTCACCCTACACCTTTGTTGGTGGGGTATTTAATGCACTTGATGAGATGCATCGTATTTGTGACAGGCATGAGTAGGATCTGTGAATCTTAAAAAGTGTCTCGTGGAGGGTATAGATCGTCATAGCAGTGGTGGTATGTCTGAAGGTTTCACATCTGTTGATCTGGGCAGGGTTCAGCACTGTTTTCAGTTGGTGCATCCTGGTCTGTGGGGAACTTGCTTCTGATGATTAACTTGGTGAGGTTGCGGGGTTGTTTGAAGGCCAGAAGAGGGGGTTTGGGAAAGATTTCTTTCAGGATGTGGTCCTCATCAAGCAATTGTTTGATGATACCCTGTAAAGGTTCTGTGTGAGGTGGTAGGTGAAAACTAAGGGTGTGCAGTCAGCGAAGATTTTTTTTCTGCATTGAAACAGGTTCTCCTGGGGTATTTGGGTAGCCCTTTCCATGATGCAATCAACTTCTCTGGTGGAGAGTCCATATTTTAAGTATGTTTACAATTTCAACAACTCCATAGAACACCACTTCTAGGAGAAGCCACTACACTAGGAGCCACCACATGGACACTACATGACTCCCTGACATCATTAACCTATCAAGGCTAACTCTGAAGTATTTGTAGTCTCCAAAGGACTAAACTGCTGCCCCACCACAGAATCTGATACCATGCTAAGATGTGGAGAACTAGAAGAATTCTTCCACCGACTCTGCCGCAAGGAATTTTTTCACAACAAAGACAACACCACACACAACTACCAAATCCCCATTGTGACAGACCCAGACAAGTGAGGTACAGAAGTCTGATAGAAGGCAAATATACTGGCCATTGGATGAATAGTTTTCTGTTCCCTGAGTGACCAGAGCAGGGGCTGCACTAGAACAAGCAGGAACTTTCTGGAACCAATTTAAGGCAGGCAGGCTAATTCGGGAACCTGGAGCCAATTAAGAAGAACCTGCTAGAATCAATTAAGACAGGCAGGCTAATCAGGGCACCTGGGTTTAAAAAGGAGCTCCCTTCAGTTTGTGGTGTTGCGTGCGAGGAGCTGGGAGCAAGAGGCACACAAGGAGTTGAGAGTGAGAAGAGTTGAAGGACTGAGGAGTACAAGCATCAGCAGACCATCAGGAGGAAGGTTCTGCAGTAAGCATAAAGAAGGTGTTGGGCGGAGGCTGTGGGGAAGTAGCCTAGGGAGTTGTAGCTGTCACGCAGCTGTTACAGGAAACCCTATAGACAACCGCAATCCACAGGGCCCTGGGCTGGAACCCGGAGTAGAGGGCGGGCCCGGGTTCCCCCCAAACCTCCCAACTCCTGATCAGACACAGGAGGAATTTGACTGTGGGTTCTACCAGAGGGGAAGATCTCTGAGGCGATCAAAATGTGCCAATAAGCGTAGGACTCACCAAGGTAGAGGAGGAACTTTGTCACACCATCAACAGTCATAAGCAAAAGGAATCATGTGACTGGACACCGCCATAGGACAAAACCCCACACTGGATCATTACATTAATTGCTTCAGGAAAAATATCGACTGTGAGAGCCTCAATGAACATTACATCCACCACAATCTCTACCACCAAGAGGATAGCTATATAGTCCCTGAAATCCAACCACCAAATAGTGATCAAACCAGCGACAAAGGGGGCGCCATTGTAGTCCTTAATCATAATGACTACGTCAACAAAGCCAATAGACAACTCTCTGAACCTCCTATTAGAGAATTCAAAGAAGACCCCACTGGACAGGTCACGCATGAAATCCTTTCTCAAACTATTGCAAGAAAAACCTCTACAATCTCATCCCCAACAAACCCACCACAGGGACCTTCTCCCTGCTTCCCATGATACACAAACAAGATAATCTAGGCAGACCGATCATATCTGGCCATGGAACTCTTATGGAAGGAATATCAGGACTCATAGAAACCATCATCAAATCACTCACCACACAAAAGGCCAGCTTCCTCCAAGATACTACCAACTTCCTCCACAAGCGCCGCAACATCAAAACTTCCCCCAGAACACTATCCTTGCCACCATGGATGTCACCTCCCTATTCACCAACATCCCTTACCATGATAGCATTGCTGCCCACCTCAAATACTGACAAAGAATAACGCACAATGTTTGGAAATCCACCCTAAACACCTCACCAAACTCATCCATTTCATCTTTATCCACAACATCTTCACACATAACAACAAACACTTGGTCCAAACCATGAGAACATCCGTGGGTGCTAGGATGGCTCCCCAATATGTCAGCCTCTTTAGAAATGTGCCACAAAACCAACAATATACCTGAGATACATGGATGATATTTTCATCCTCTGGACAGACAACCTGAACAAAGATTTGTAGTGCAAATTCAACAACCACACCCCTATCTATCAAACTCTCTCTAGAAAACTCCACCATCAGTTTCCTGGACACCATGAACAGCTTCAACAATGGAACCTTATGAATGACTATATATAAAAACCCAACCAATCATCACACGTACCTTCATAGATCCACCAACCACCCCAGACACACCAAGAAATCTGTTATCTACTGCCAGGCACTCAGATACCACAGAATTTTCTCCGAAGAGAAAGTCTGGGATAAACACCAAAACGCACTTAAAACCGCCTTTACTAAACAAAGACACTCCCCCAGAGAAGTAGGTCGCATCATGGAACAGGCCACCCAAATACCCTGGGGGAACCTACTTCAATAAAGAAAGGAAAAAAAACCCTCTCTCTGCACACCCCTAGTTGTCACCTACCGCCCCACACAGGAATACATACAGGGTATCATCAAACAACTACAACCCATACTTGATGGGGGACCACATCCTGAAAGAAATCTTTCCCAAACCCTCTCTTCTGGCCTTCAAACAACCCCCCAGCCTCACTAAGTTCATAGTCAGGAGTAAACTCCCCATAGACCGGGACACACCTACTCAAAACGGCACCAGTCCCTGCCAGAACAACAGATGCAAAACCTGCAAGACCTATCTCCACTGCTACAATGAGCAACACCCCTCACAACACACTTTTCAAGACCCAGAGATAAGGCTACAATTTAGTCATGGGTATTTTTAGTAAAAGTCACGGACAGGTCACAGGCAATAAACAAAAAATTCATGGCCTGTGACCTATCCATGATTTATACCATAAATACCCCCTGACTAAATCTTGGGGGGGAGGGAGCATTGCTGGGGGGAGTTCTGGGAGGGGGGGTGAGCAGCAGCCACCCCATGGGCCGCGGCCCTGCTTCTTGCTGCTGGGGGGCCATCCCCGAGACTGCTGCTCTGGCGGTCCCCGGGGCCAGCTGTCGAGGGCTGCCCAAGCAGCAGCTGGCTGCAAAGCCACTCCAGCAGCGGCCAGTGTGGCTGTCTCTGGGGCCACCTCAGGGCCAGCTGCTTGGATGGCCCAAGAGTTAACCACGCTGGCCACTGCAGAAGTCGCAGAGGTCGCGGAAAGTCACGGAATCCGTAACTTCCGCAACCTCCATGACACACACGGAACCCTACCCATAGATCCTCCACATGTTGGTCACAACATATGGTGTACCTCATCCAGGGCATCCAACACTCCAACAGCTGTGTGGGTGAAGCCAGACAATCACTACTATCTTGAATGAACTCAGAGAGAAAAATGATAAAAGGCAAAAACACTGTATCACCTGTGGGCAAACATTTTTCCCAAAGCCACACTCTGTATCTGACCTCTCAGTCTTTGTCCTCGCAGGAAACCTGCACAGCGCCTTCAAAAGATGAGCTTGAGAACTTAAATCCATAACTCTGCTAGACACTAAAAACCCTGGTGTCAATAAAGGCACCGATTTTATAGCTCATTCCAACAATTTGTAACACACCTACTGCCTGCTAAGCCTTAATTGCCCTCTTCATTTTAAGTGGTCTCCTGCAGCCTGTGTGAACCCCCCTTATGCTGTAAAAATCTGTCCCAATTTATATTTTGTTCAGACACTTTGGCTGCCTTCCCCAGACCTGAAGAAGAGCTCTGTGAAACTCAAAAGCTTGTCCCTTCCACCAACCGAAGTTGGTCCAATAAAAGAGGATACCTCACCTACCTTTTCTCTCTTGTATCCTAGGAGCAACATGACTACAAAAACACTACAAACATATAGTTGTGGTACACTTGTATAAAGGACCCCAAGATACTATGCAGAGAAGAAACTTTCCTACATTCCCGTTAGACTCATTGGAAAGTCACATTTACGTTCGCCTGCATTCTTTTTTTCTGTGTTTTGAAGTCTGGGACCATTTTGCTCAGAAAGAATCACTCTATAATTTCTTGTTTTTGAAATGTTTTCCCAATCAGAAAAGCCACAGTGTTTTAAATAATTGATGGCTAATTTATTGAATTGTCAGCATTAATCCATTCTCCTTTTGAAATGTTCAAATGCTCAAAGGACTAATCCTTTTACAACACACTCATTTTTAATTCCCTTTTTATAATTACATTATCCACAGTGGAATGTAATTGCAGATGTGTAGTGGGGGGGGAAAGAAACCACGTGCTAGCCTTTTCGAGTTGTAAAAGACCCGCCTCTAATTTCTGTGCCATCCCTCCTCTTAGACATTTAATTATACCTGTTGTAAAAGCATATTTCAAAATGTGACATCTACCTCTTGCAGAGAACAAAAGAGAGATTAATCTATTGTTAAATGGAAAAGGCAAAGAAGCTACTTTACGTCAAGGACCGCCCCTTCCTGACAAGGTGCATTCATTGGAGCGAGGGCAGAAAGACTGCCACCGTTTTGAAGAAGTGGATTTGTCAACCGCAGAATAGAAAGCAGGAAAATAGACCCTCAAGTGCTGTGATCAGACTATTCATTTCTGCATTATGGATTTTTTTTCCCCTTTGGGGAATATAAAGGTTCTTGCGAAAGTGTATAAACTTTGCTAGCAGTTTAAAGGTTAATAATGTTCTAAATTACATCCAAAACAATTCAGAGAAGGCAGTAAATTAAAAGTTTCCCCTTTTGTTACTAATCTGTAAATAGACCTTTTCACTTAAAAATTACTGATTCTCACGCACCGAAGAGCCTGTCAGAATGGTAATTTTTACAAAACGATCTGCTTTTGTGAACTGCACATGTGATAAAAGATATTTTCCAGTGTTGCCCCAAGTTGACGTTGTGAAATTGTCATGTATTACCATGCATGATGGGCTTGATTCTGATCATTACGGGCTTGATGTAGGAATCACTGGGTGAAATTATCTGTCCAATATTATACAGGAGGTATGAATCAGAGTGTTCCCTTCTAGCTTTAAAATCTGTGAATCTCATGCTTCTGTAAATCGGAAAAAATCTCACTGTAGTCAAGGGAATTACAGCCATGTAAAACTGGTATAAAAATATCAGAATCCTGCCCGATGCTGTGTTCTGTTAATTTACCGTGGATTGTAATTAACTTGCCATGGATTGTAGTTCCTGTAAAGGATAGAGAGAATTAAAGAACATCAGAGTCTTAAAGATAATATCCCAGATTCTGATCTCAGTTGACCTTGAAGTCAATGGAGTTACACTGGATTTACACCAGTGCAAATGAGGTGAGATCTATCCTATTGACTCTAAATAATGGCTAAAGATAGTCCTATTAAGCTTAAAGGGCGAAAAAGTATTGTATGCACAGTTGCATCAGATTCCTGTTTGTATGAATAACTCCAGCCTGAATAGCTGCTTGTGTCCCATGTAATTACAAGAAAAAACAATTTGGAATAGATTTTAATGTATGTTTTGTTGCAAGGAGTGAATCATAACACTTTGAGCTCACTGGACAAGCCATTTTCTAGTGATAATCAGTGGGAGTTAGCTGTCTAATTGCCCTTTATGCCTTTGAAAATCTCTCCCGGAATATGTGATGTGTGGAACTGTGTGAAAAAGGAAATGAGCATGACAAGCCAAAAACACGTCTTTGGTTTAACAGCTGTATTTCGTGTTTGCTCCTGCCCTCTCATTTTATGTCATACTTAAGGGAAGCAAAGTCATGTGCGTCAAATTTCTCCAACGGCTTCTGTCTCCCCAAAAGTCTAATGAATCACTCTAACCAGGGATAATATCTTTGCCCAGGATTGAGCTGACTTGCCCACACTTTGTCAGCAAAGATCGCTTCCTTGGGTTTGTTTCTGGAATCTTGACTGCTCCTGGAGTTCTAGGTGACTGTGGTAGACAGAAATTTCTCACTTTCATCTTCATTTGTCTTGAAGTTTGCAATCATATCTCTCAGATGTGGACAATGCCATGATCATTTATGCCTGGGTGGTGTTCAGACTGGAATATTGCAATGCACTCTACATGTGCTAATTACTAGTAGAGAATTGTGTGTATTAAGGGAGCGTTTTAAGTCAGTGCACTAAAGACTGCACTGAACTGTCTCCATGTTCTTTTCTGGGTGTAGTTCAAGCTGTTGATCTCTAAATGTTTTGAGTCCTGTTGTCACTACTTGAGAAGCTACCTGTTTACCTGCGCATATTGCCAAAATATCTGAAATTAGCTGGCGCTCTTGTCATTCCCTAGAGCTGAATATCTGGGGCTATTAAGCAGGGTGCTCAGTGAGGCACTTTGGCTCTGGGCATTAGTCTGATGATCTTCGGGAATGGTCTAAAGTCCATCTGTAAAATCTGGTGTGATGTTGTCATGGTGTAAAATCTGTACAGTCAGGCTTCTGCTTAATAGATTATCTATATTTTGAACTTCGGTGTGGCTTCTTTTAATATATCGTTCCTATATTTGGACTGATTTTTGTAGTTTTTTCTTAAAGAATTTGTGTTGATGGGCCAAGGGACATGCTCTGTGTGATGGGCTCCATTAAGTATGATAAAAGGAAATATAGGCGTTTGCACAGAACCAGATTGCACATGCCCCAAATTCAGGCTCCAGTGCATAAACTGAGTACTAGCAAGGGGCACAAAAGAGTGAGTGATAATACTTCAAGCATACATAGTGCTTTCCATCTGAGGATCTTACATTACTTTAGAAGTGGTGTTATTCCCATTTTACAGATGTGGGAATTTAAACCACAGAAATTGAGATTACCCAAGGTTGGGAATAAATCTCAGGCTTCCTAATTATCGTTGCCCACTTAAATCACCAGACCACATTACCTCTAAGAAATGTCCCTGCTCAACGCAGTGTTGAACATTTATGGGAATGGTGAAGCTCTCACACCTTCCTGGACTACAGCAATCACTGTACCTTACATTTATGTCAGATCCTTCACAATAGCGCCTGGGGCTCCAATAATAAAATAATCAGCACTTTTGGACAGTTATAACCTACAGTGTGCATGAGAGAGAGAGAGATGGCAGCATCCAACCTAGCAATCTGCTGTTCGATCAGGAATGGGCCCTGCTGATAAATGGCCACACGGGATCAAACCCCACATATTACATAGTCCATCTACGGGTGGATCTTAATTATCTAGCAGATACCTGAGGGTTCTTAAAAAAAAACACAGAAAGACACACACACACATATACCAACAACAACACCACACCTCTGGCAACATTTGTACAGCTTATCATGCCAATAAGTCTCATTTAATTGAAGTGAATTGATTGTGTGTATTTTCTTGTCCTTGTCTTGAACCAATGACACAGACAGCCCATCTTTTTATTTCATTAGGCACTACAGTCCATAGCTGGGGTGCATAGGTGTCAAGTATCCTGGCTCCCAGTCAATCAAGTTTACAACCAGAGAAAACAAAATATCCTGCTAATTCTGACCTTAATAATTGGCCAGGAACAGAACAAAAGACAAACAGAGAACTGGCAGGTGGATGAACCACAGACGTTTAGGACCTTGAAGAAGACGAAAAGAACTTTCAAAGCAAAATGTGATTTGACAGGGAGCCAAAGCCAAGAGTTTAAAACAGCAGTAATATGCTCAGACAGGTGTATGTCTGTCTGGAATGATGTGAGCTGCTGCATCCTGAATAAGCTCCATTCTAGATGTAACGGGAGGAAGAGCTCCTGAACATAAATAATCTAGCCTTGGAAAGACAAAAAGCATTTATCAGTAGCTTCGCGTTTGTTTTGCCAATCACTGGTCTCGGTCTGACAACGTTTCATAGGTGATCAAAAGGAATCGGACTAATAGAACTGAAAAGGTACAAATCCCTCGATCAGTCTGAGGCTAGAGTAGTGCCTACGTTCTATAACTGAAGATGGAATTGATGATACATTATCAAAGGGGAGGAGCATCAGGGCTGTCAATGCTGCTAGATCTGCACTGCCCGGGAGCCCCCTCCAAAGCAAGTACTATATGCTATTTACCACTCAAGCTCCAACACCACGGGGTGTGGCATATGAGCTACTTTATGCTGATGAACAGCACTGTGATGGTAACTTGAGGCCCCTGGCGAATCAGAATTCCTCCCTTTTTATCGTGGCCTTCGCAGAGTTGTGCGTGTCAGATTCCTGCCTCTTCATGTGTAAAAGGAAACCTCCATTAACTAGTTTGCTAAATCCCCCATCACCAGTACTCTTTACATGCTTTACTGGGCATGGCATGGAAATCTGGTGGTAAACAAAGGGCGTTGCACAGAATCTTGAGGCGTGAAGCCCAGAAGCAGTAGAGATCCAACTGAATGACTCCGCCAAATAGTTTTGGTCCCTTGGTTATAAGACGTCGGTTTTATTTAAATAGGAAAACAAATGAACAGATTCACCAGTCCCCCATCATATATGTGGCTTATTACAGGGTGAGGAGGGAAATTGTGTGGTAGCCTCTGGCACCCCAGTAGTGGAACTGAGCCTGCGGCCACAAGGTCCTTGTATAGCCTCTCACGCAAATGCTCAGTTCCACAGTGAGGTAGGATTTGCAGGGGCGATACACTCAAAGAGCCACAATTCCAGCAAGTCACCTGCCTTTCTTCCTGAACTCTTTGATCTTTCATTTATGGATGTACATGTGGGTGTTATGTTGGGGTTGGGTTTTTTTTAAGCAGATTTTCTCACCATATCATTTGGCGCTGCTCCACGTTTGGGTAATGAGAGAGGCTGTTGTGCCTGTGATGAGGAAAATGATTAAAATGTTTTTTAATAACTTAGCAGGAGCAAGTGTTGAAATTGCCGTAATGAAATAATGACAGGGGAGCTGCTCGCCCTGAACATACTGTGGCAGTGGAAAACATGGGGTTCGTTGATTTCATTTTTGCTTCTAATTTCCACTCGCTGGGTTACTCTGTCATGCCTGTTCATCTGCTTTGCTGTTAATAATCAAATGGAGCTTGAAGGTTCAACTTGGCTTCAGGATGAGAGAGAGCCACTGAGCCCAGGGAAGCATAATATGGTGGTTATCATATATTGTGATTTACATCTAAAGGAGGATGCAGTCCTTGCCCTGAAAACTTTATGGTCTAACAAGATGAAATGTACAAAGTATAGAGGAAAAGGGTTACAAGTTATCAATGATGACTGGTCATGATTTGATGATATAGTATCGATAAATCAAGGTTGTTGTTTTTTAAATTAGATATGTGGACTATCCCCATGTACCTCCATACTTGCCGTTACTGAATTGGCTAATTTCTTGTAAACATCATGGTAGGAGTAGATCTTCAAGAGGGATTTGAACATAACATCAGAACCTAAGAACAGCCATACTGGGTCAGGCCAGTTGTTCACCATGTCCAGTATTCTGTCTTCTGACAATGGCCAGTGCCATTTGCTTTAGAGGGAGTGAATAAAATAAGCTGTCATCGAGTGATCCATCGACTGTTATCCACTCTCAGCTCTTGCAATCAGAGGCTAGGGACACTCAGAGCATGGGTTTGCATCCCTGACTATCTTGGCTAATAGCCATTGATGGACCTATTCTCTATGATCTTATCTCATTCTTTTTTGAACCATTATCATTTTGGCCTTCACACCATCACCTGTCAATGAGTTCCACAGATTGACTGCATTGTGTGAAGAAGAAATTCCTTTTGTTCCTGCTTCCATTTAATTTCATTGGTGACCCCTGGTTTCTGTGTTATGTGAAGTAGTAAATAACACTTCCTTATTTGCTTTCTCCACACCATTGACAATTTTATAGACCTCGATCATATCCCCACTTAGTCGTCTCTTTTGTAAGCTGAACAGACCCAGTCTTTTTAATCTCTCCTCATATTGAAGCTGTTTCATGCCCTTAATAATTTTTGTTGCCCTTCTCTGTACCTTTTCCAATGCTAATATATCGTTTGTGAGATGGGGTGACCAGAACTGCATGCAGTATTCAAGATATGGGCGTACCATGGATTTATATAGTGGCGTTATGATATTTTCTGTCTTATTATCTACCCTTTCTTCATGGTTCCTAATATTCTGTTAGCTTTTTTTGACTGCCACTTCATGTTGAGCAGATGTTTTCAGAGAACTATCCCCAAGGACTCCAAGATATCTTTCCTGAATGGTAGCAGCTAATTTAGTTCCCATCATTTTGTATGTATAGTTGGGATTATGTTTTCCAATGTGCGGGACTTTTCATTTATCAGCATTGAATTTCATCTGCCATTTTGTTGCTCAGTCAGCCAGTTTTGTGAGATCTCTTTGGAACTATTCGCAGTCTGCTTTGGACTTGACTATTTTGAGTAATTTTGTATCAAATGCAGATTTTGCCACCTCACTGTTTACCCCCTTTTTCCAGATCATTTATGAATATGTTGAACAGCACTGGTCCCAGTACAGATCCCTGGGGGACCCCACTATTTACCTCTCTTCTTTGTGAAAAGTGACTATTTATTTCTATCCTTTGTTTCCTGTCTTTTAACCAGTTACTGATCAATTAGAGGACCTTTCTGCTTCTCCCATGACTGCTTAGTTTACATAAGAGCCGTTGGTGAGGGACTTGTCGAAGGCTTTCTGAAGGTCCATGTACACTATATCCACTGGGCCACCCTTGTCCATGTTTGCTGACCCCCTCAAAGAATGAAGGGAGGGTAATGACCTAGCAGACAAGGTCAGGGAGGATGTTCCATACATAAGGAGTGGGGGGTAGAAGAACATACTGAGATGTGTTGGAAATGGACAGATGGTGTGTTCAAGACTAGCACCATTATCAGAGCAGAAGAGACTTGAGGAAGTGACATGCAAGCAGACACGGGTGGTTAAGTAGGGGAGGAAGTTGACTTATGCAGGGCCCGGAAAGCTGTGTTCTATTTCTGTGTTTGCCATTGACTCGCTTTGTCTCTTCACTCATTTGCAACATGATATCGTAATAGGGATCTCTCTATCATCATCATGAGGTAGCCCCTCCTTTTTGCAAAGCGCTTTGAAATCCTCAGATGAAATGTGCTCAGGAAGTGTCAAGTATCTTTGTCAATAACATGGCTGAGACGAGGAGTCTTGCTCTCCTTCTTCTTCCCACATCTTTCATGCAGGGCACTTAGTGCCAAAGCACTGAACTCTAGAGACACGGATGAACCTTTGCAAAATCCGCAGATAGCCAGTCAAAATATTCAGCTCAGTGTAGTCAAGGAGCTGGAATCAGGTGTCCACTTGAATGGATTAACAGCTCAGTTTCTCATGTCAGACCATGTCAGGACAATCTTGTCCTTTTTTGGCATTGAAGTCAACAGAAATTAGTTAATTTCACCTGGTTTCATGTATTGGCATCTTCATACAGTTTAATGCACAAGAGCAATAAAATGAGGCTAGGAAAGCACTTGTTTTGCCCATATAATCCAGGGTAAGTCTGGACATTTGTCATGACAATGATGAATTCTGAGAGTTTTGTGGAATTATCCGTAACACTTGGCTACTGAAAAATTCTGTAAGTAGACAAATAGGTATGACAGTAAAGAGCAGACGAGCAAACTTCACAGAGAGACTCGAGCTGCAAAGAGAAGTCCTGGGCTGTATGACAAGCTCGTAAAGATCGGTGTCTCCAAAGATCAGAACAGTGGACTCTGCACTGTGATGTGATGAGCATTCTCCACATCCTTTAAGGAACTCATGGTGCTCAACCCCATTAGAGTTGAGGGCACTTAGCAGCAACTCACAACCAGGTTTGCAACAAATTGCAAGTTTGCCTCCAGTGAGAACTTTAACCCCATAAAGTAGTTCTATCTCTCTCAAGCCCTCTTGCCTTCACACCCCAAGTTGATTGTACAGAGACTAGATACTGGAGAGTCAACTGCTGTGTTGCTTATAGCCCTGTCTTTGCCTAGTATCATTAACAATGGGAATATAAAGGTTGTTATAAGTGTCAATACATGCCCCATGATTAACTTTTTTTTTTTGCTTATGTTCCTATAATTTTGCATTTTTTTTGTAAATCCCCACTTATTTTTATTATAATAATAAATAATAGCGGTCATCACACAATCTCAGCCATTTTGGATCTTTGTGATTGATACTGTTCCTCAGTTAGATCAATACCAACAGCTCCTTTCTCCTGGCTTTCTCATAAATGCTTGATAAAATGTAGCCTCCAACTCCTTCTTGGTTTGTTTTCATGAACCAGGCTTTTATGAAAGGAAAATGAAAATGGAAGTGGCATAGAAACCTGAGTACAGTAATTGCTTTTTCAATCAACTTTAGAGAGCTGCTGTAGGAAGAAAAATACCAGAGCCTTTAAGTATAGATGATATTTATTTTTTCAGTTTATTGCAGAAAATGTTTATGTATCTTTCCTGTGCTTAGTGAATAATTAAGAAGCTAACATAAGAATATATAGGTAGGTTTGGTCGATAAAAGCATGTTTTTGTTTGACCCTTTTTTTGTACCTTCACCTAAATGGATTGCTGCGATTTTCCTTGATTGGCTTTTGTAAATGTGTTCTGTGTAAAATATGTAGGGGCTGCTAATATTGAGTGAAATCCTCAAGTCCTTACTCAGTCTTTAATCAGCTCTCACTTATTGAATTCAGTGGGAGGTTTGCCAGGGTACGGACTGAGAAGACAAAGAATTTCAAGATTTGACCTCTGTTTTAAGTGTGTACAGACAGCTTTGTACATGGCAAAGTTAGGAAATCAGGAAAAGTAAGTGTGTGTGTGTGTGTGTGTGTGTGTGTAAGTAAAAGTAACACAAAGAACAGAATTGCCACCACCAAGAGCACATTAATTCTTTGAGGACCAGATCTTGGGTTCCTGCAAATATATTTCTTAATAAAGAACCAGGAAAGAGAAATACAGACTCTGTGATGTAGGGTGCTGTCACTTTAAAAGTAGTGGGGATTGATGAAGTCTCCAGCCCACTGCTCATGTGCCACTATCTTGGCTTTCCCCCCTGAAAGGACAGAATCACAGCGGCTGCTTTGGAAGTTGTAAAGGCTTTGCATTGCATATACATACTCAGAGAAACTGTATCAAATAAAAAGCAAATCCTGTAAAACTTTTAAAATGACAGCAGCTGCTTTGGATGTAGAATCTTTAAATTATGCATTTTTTTAATTTAAAAATCCCTGCTTGAGCCATTGGCATGGGATGTCCAAATCAAGACTGTGGTGCTTTGGCAGAATTGTGTGAAGGGCCCAGCACTGGAAGTCAGGATGAAGATACATTGGTAGAGCTCTGTGAGAGGCTCAGAACTGGAACAGGAGGAGATGTTCTAGCCCAAGATTGAGATGCATTGGCAGATGTGTGAAGGAATTTGGCAGAATGCCTGCTGTGCTATGCTTGGCTTTCGCCATGGCTATAAATAATATTTTCTTGAGCACACACGCTCACTCTCTCTTAATGTAGGAATAATGAGATTTCCAGATCTCCTGTACATCTTTTATGCGCAAGTCAAATGTGTGTCAGCGAAAGAAGATTAAATGTATTTCGTTTTATGGGTCTACGTTTTGGGCAACCACAAAATTATAGTGATGGGTTGATGAATTCCAGTATTCTGACTGATTATTATTTAATGTATTTTACCAACATGTGGATAAGACTTAGATATTGGCATTAGGAAAATCCCTGTTTTTATAGTGGTACATAATAACAGGCTTAATTCCAATTTGGTTCAGTACTAATAGCCACTATTTTATTTGTTTCTTTTAATTTTATAACAAACCTGTTAAAAAAAAAAGCTTCTTCCTGGATTCATAGATTCCAAGGCCAGAGAGGACCATTGGGATCAGCTACTCTGACCTCTTTTATAACACAGGCCATAGAACTTCCCCAAAATAATTGCTAAAGCAGATTTTTTAGAAAACCATCCAGTCTTGATTTAAAAATTGTCCATGATGGAGAATCCACCATGACCCTTGGTAGATTGTTTCAATGGTTAATTATCCTCACTGTTCAAAATTTATGCCTTATTTCCAGTCCGAATTTGTCTAGCTTCAACTTCCAGCCATTGGATTGTATTTTACCTTTCACTGCTGGATTGAAGAGCCCATTGTTAAATATTTGTTCCCCATGCAGATACTTATAGACAGTAATCAAGTTCTCCCCCGCCCAGCTCCCTTTGCTAAGCTCTTTGAGTCCATCACTTTGATCATTCTCATGGCTCTTCTTTGAACCCTCTCCAATTTATCAACAACCTTCTTGAACTATTGGCACCAGAAATGGGCACAGTATTCCAGCAGCAGTCGCACCAGTGCACAAGTAACCTCTCTTCTCCTACTCAAAATTCCTATTTATGCATCCCGGGTTCACATTAGCTTTTTTGGCCACAGCGGCACACTGGCAGTTCATGTTCAGCTGATTATCCACCATGACCCCAAAATCTTTTTTCTGAGTCACTGCTTCCCAGGATAGAGCCCTCCATCCGGTAAGTAGAACCTATGTTCTTCTGTGCATCTTTACCAAAAGCAGGTTTTGCTTTGTTGCGTTCTTTGAACAACAATAAGACACAAGGGCAGCCAAGGATCCTTGTCTCAAATAGCGGAATCCTTTATTACCAGAAGTTTTGCCATTGTCTTCAGTGGCACCAGGGTTTTACCCAAGGAATCTTCAGGGCTCAGTGAAGGATATTCAGAAGGATTCCTGGAGAAGTGGAGACGTACAGTGCAGGGCTTCAATACACTTGGCCTATAACTCAGCCTTCAGTGCCTAGGAACAGATTGTCTACCAGCAAGATCTGACCATTGGTGCAGTATTGTTTGGTATCCTTCTCGTCCATCTCATTTGGTATCCTTCCTCCAGGAGTGGCCTGTGAGGAAGATGATAAAATCTATAGTGTTCCTACCTAACAGTACAAGTTCCATGCATTCGAAGGACAATTTATGCTGGTGCCTGAGATTTGATTCCTTCTATTTTCCCCTACCTGAAAACTCCACACAGTAACGGATTGATCTCCAGTGGTAATGATTTCCTCAGGCCATCGACACTGCCTGAAGTTGTATTTTCTTTAGTTTGTTCTAACTATAACTGCCATTCTAAATTTATCTGTTCTTTTAAAAATAAATATCTGCTACTTTATATGTGTTCATTTCCAATCAAAATAGAAGGGTAAAGAGCAAAATATAAGTTTAACAGGACGCTCTCATTTCCAAATGATGCCACTTAAAGTTCAGTGTCACTTATAATGGTGCAGCCTCGCGCAGGCGGGGCTGTTTTCTACTGAGAATCTGTGGGGGATCAGCACCCACCACTGCCATTGGAATTAGCAGGAGATGCAAGCACTTGGCACCTCTGAAAATCAGTATATTGCATTTAAAAGCCTTTAAGGTAAGTGTCCTGCTGCTTACTCCTATTCAATCTTTAAACTTTCAAACAATGGCTTTGAACGACAGCAGCAGCAGCACCTAGACTGTGACGGGTACATCCATGTGACAAAAATGCTCCTGAAAAGACCCTGATAATTATCATCCCTCCTGGTGACATCTAAGCTCATTGGAAGTAGAGCATTTGGGAACATAGCGATTCTCATACTGTATCCGATCCGCAATCTAATACGGCATCCTGTCTCTGACCGTGGCCAGATGCAGATACTTCAGATGAACCTCACAGTCGCACACGTGAGATAAGATGCTTCCCCCACTCCACATTAGGTCTCAATCTGGTCTCTAATGGTTAGAGATTGGCTTAAACTGTGAATCAGGAGATTTAATTTAATATCCCTTCCGAAATGTTTGTTATTAATTATAACAACTCTGGATATTCTTGGTATCCATATACATGTCCAGTCCCTTTTTGAATCTTGCTAAATTCTTGGCTTCAGTGACTTCCTGTGACAGTAAGTTCAACAATCTAACTGCATGCTGGGTAGAAAAGTATTTCCTTTGATCAGTTTTGAATTTCCCACTGTTTAATTGTATTAAATATCCCCTTATTTCTTGAGACAAGGAGGATCAGATTCACTTTCCTCATCTATCTTCTCTGTTCTGTTCATTTTTAAGCACTTTAATCATGTCCCCTCTTATTCGACTCCTTTCTAAGGTGAACAATTCCAGTCTTTTCAGTCTCTTCATACGAGAGGCCCTTGATCATTCTTATCACCCGTCTCTGAACCCCCTCTAGTTCAGCAATATCCTTTTGATACGGCATGAAAAGTACTGCATGCAGTATCCAGGTGAGGCCACACCACGTATAAAAGCAGAATAGTATTCTCATATCATTCATTATCCCATTCCTTATGCATGCTAAAATCTTGTTAGCTTTTTTTGACCGCAGCTGCACATTAAACAGAGATCTTCGTTGAGCTATTTACAATGACACAAGTCCCTTTCTTGAGTTGATACAGTTGATTTAGAACCCTTAAGGTATACGAGTAGTTTATTTTTTCCCTCCACTGTACATTACTTCACATTTATCGACATGGAATTTCGTTTGCCATCATGTTATCCATTCACCTGGCTTGGTTAAGAACATAAGAAAGGCCGTACTGGGTCAGACCAAAGGTCCATCCAGCCCAGTATCCTGTCCACCGACAGTGGCCAATGCCAGGTGCCCCGGAGTGAGTGGACCTAACAGGTAATGATCAAGTGATCTCTCTCCTGCCATCCATCACCCCCCTCTGACAAACAAAGGCTAAGGACACCATTCCTTACCCATCCTGGTTAATAGCCATTAATGGACTTCATCTCCATGAATTTATCCAGTTCTCTTTTAAACCCTGTTATAGTCCTAGCCTTCACAGCCTCCTCAGGCAAGGAGTTCCACAGGTTGACTGTGCACTGTGTGAAGAAGAATTTCCTTTTATTTGTTTTAATTTTTATTTGTTAGTTTTGTCTGAAGCTCCTCACAGTCCCCTCTAATCCTGACTAACCTAAATGACGTTGTATCATCTGTAGATTTTGCTACCTCACCCCTTTTTCAGTTTATTAATAAATATAGTAAACAACATGGGACCTAGTACAAAACCTTAATGCACTTGTTATTAACTTTTGACCATGATGAAATTTGACCGTTTAATCCTACACTTTGCTTTCTGGCTCCTACCCACTTTTTTGGTCCATAACAATACTTTGCCTCTTGTTTCATAACCACTAGTAGCTTCCTGTGCAGGACCTTGTCCTAGGCCTTTTGGCAGGCTAACTATATTTATTTAGCAATAAGAACAACTTGTTTTCAAAGTACTCGATTAATTGGCAGCCACTGTGCAGCTTCTGTGTCACAGAAGTGCTGCTCTCAGCAACCATAAATCACAAACATCCACAGTTTCATCACAAGGTATGGTTTGTTTTTGTGATTGATTCCTTCAAGACCTCAACCTCAGCTACATCCATTCTGCACCAACCTGTTCAGGCTGCACCCTCCTGCCTTTGAAGTTCTCAGTCTGAATGTAAATGGAGAGCGAGAAGAGTTGGGAAAAGGGGGACTCCAGGGTGAAGACGGGAGTCATTTGACACTGGGGTATGGATGTGTTCTCCCCAATCTCTTCCTCCATCAGGCTTTGTTTCCAGATGCTGTCATTCAGCGCCTGGTGGGCGAGGCTGTCTCAGGTGAATCCGCCTTTCCCCTACTCTCTCTGTTTGCAGCCTGGGAGCAAAGAAAGGGCTGCAAGAGAGGAAATTTAGATTAGATCTGACACACTCTGGTCACACCTGATAAAACTGCAAGGGAAAGGCAATTGGAGCTGCAGGAATTCAGTTCACTCCTTTGATGTAGTGGGCCAGTGTTTTAGTTAGGAAACACTGCTCTCTCTGCTCTCCTGCAAGAGAATCTTTGCTACCAGTGGACACTTGAAAATGTAAAGCCCTCTTACTGTCACCATATTTCTCTTCACTGTCTTTCCCCCTCCCCCATATTGGTCTCACTCAGTAAGAAATGAAGGCGGTGGCTTTTCTGGAAGGAGAACAATAATATTTTCCTTTTATTCAGACCCCTGCTCCCAGTTTAGACCTCACTTTGAGCTGACCTTCTTTACTGTATGTTGAAAGAGGGCTGGGTGCAGCTTATCAATGGCACAGTGGGAAAAGGGATTCACTTTTGGGATACCAGGCACTTCCTCTGTGCTCCTCAGTGCAGAGCTTACACCCCTAGCAGCTTCTCCTATTAGCAAGGGAACTCACTTCATCTTCATCTCAGTCCTTCAAATGACAGCACAGCATGCCACCACCGTTCTGCTTAGCCTACTGGGCCGTGTCCTTGGTGTGCAGTTCCCCTTGCTGCTTCTGTGATACACTGGGTACATTTCAGGCTGAAAATAAATTTCACCGGCGTCTTTTGTTTGTCATCTGTTTATATTTGAACTCTTGGGTTTGGCAGTACTGCCGTTTGAGGAGCATCTTGTCAGACTCTGATGCATCGCTGTTCCAGACCCGTTGCTGAGCAGACTTTCAGGATCTGCATGCGCTGACTGACAAACGCCATTTCACAATGGGATCGACTCCGCCGCTGATGCAAAGTATTAAAAAGAGGGTGTTGTGGTTGCAGCACGGGACTAGGAGTCAGGATTCCCATGTTTTGGTAGGGTGGTTGGTTTTCCCACAGCTTTGTCACTGACTTGCATGTATTTGAGCAAGTCACTTACCCTTTCTGTTCCTCCATTCCAGGTAGAGTTTTACCTACCTTACAGGCACATTGGGAGGCTTCATTCATCAATTTGTGAAGCACTTTGAGATCCTTAGATGGAAGGTGACACAAGTGCAAAGTGATGGTGCTTTGTATAACACATCCTTGGCCCTGCTGTTCCTTTTAAGCTCTTATAAGCATTTTTAAATGAACTATTTCCTCCCTAATGTTGGTACAAACACATTACGTTCTGTTCTGACCCAACAACAGCACCGGACTGCTTTAAGCTTTGCTTCAGCTTCAGAAATTGAGTCAACTGGCCTGCTTCATTTTGTCAACTTTATTCCCTCTTCCCAAGTGTTCCACGCCCCAAAAGCATTGACCAATCTCATCGCCTTTTCATCATGAAGGCTGCATTCCATCCAGGCCTTGTCTTTCTCTGGATAGCCAGAATGCTCCACTCTCCAATACCTTTTTTTAAAAAGCCAAATAATGCATTGAGTTAGCATAATTGATCCTCATCAGTGGAATTGAGTTACATTTGTTGCCATTGTTTTCACCTGCACATTGCTGAGAGGGGCAAATTTCTCCTCTGCTCTTGCTTCATTGGAAGTACATGTCCCAGAGGTCGGAAGATGCTACACGCAATCACTGCCCTTATCAGCATTGCAGTGCCAGAGAGTCCTTGCAAATATGACAGCAGGCTAAAGACAAATTGTCTCCATTCGGAGTTAATTTCTGTTTCCCAGCAGGGCTCTGGTGTGACCCTGCTGGGTTTGGAAATGCTGCTGTTTGGTTAATGGATGAATGTTTTGTGGATGAGTGTACCCGTGCTCTGCTGGCGCCAAGTTTGGCTTCCCCATCTCCCTCGATTTCTCCCTTGCAGCCAGCATTGCTTAGACCTAAATGGATTTATTCACAGGACAATAACTTGACTGTCATTAGCATGGGGGAAATAATGGATGAGCAAAAGACACAACAAAATGCTTATTCTGTGCAATCCATAACTGCCTGGGAGAACTCTAAAAGATACTGGAGAGAGCCATCTGTTCTGGAAGTGGCGACTGTCAGGGAATCATAGAAGTTAGAGATGGAAAAGATCTATTCAGCCCATCCTCCCTATAAGAGCAGGATTGCCTCTGACTGCATGTATTCCAGTGCTTGGGTCAGTCTTGTTTTAAATTTCCCTTGCAATGGAATTCCCATCATTATTAGATATGGCTTGTAATGAATTGACCCAATTCCATCTCTGATTTCTATGAATTTTTTCTTTGAAGAGGGTGAGGGGAAAAGACCTACCTCTTATACATGTTCAAGCAGAGCATATGAGTATTTCTAAAACCTGGGTTTACAAGCATGCAGCTCTTGGAGTTTCTTCACTCGGGGTTATAAGGTGGATAGTAACTAAACTGTAGCGTAAGAGCTGACTTCCAATCATTTTTATTCACTGCAGCAAGTTCACACGGGAACATTCATCACTAGATGGTAGACATTGTGAACTGCAATTGATCAGTGGTTTGGTTTCTTTTTTTCGTTGATTTGGGCATTTTCTGAG
Organism: Macrochelys suwanniensis; assembly: GCA_033296515.1. Classification (NCBI taxonomy): domain Eukaryota; kingdom Metazoa; phylum Chordata; order Testudines; family Chelydridae; genus Macrochelys; species Macrochelys suwanniensis. The sequence goes on from CM065775.1 coordinate 337,430,433, forward strand.
CCTGTGAACAGATCCAGTTGATGAAGTGGCATAATTTGTAACTGGGGTGCTGTGTCTAAGAGTATAACCCAGTATCAATTATGCTATGAGAGGAAGAGTGTGTTTAGAAGAGAGGACTTTTGCTCTATGAAGGGTAGGTGCGAGGTGGATGTCTTGCTATCTGCAATGCAGGGGAGGAAGAGGAGGAGAGTAAATTGTTTGATTCCACTAAGAAGGAGACTTGTCTGCTGTGTTCTGTGCTTGTGGCTTAGTATCCTGGCCTGGGACCCAGTCTGTCTACCCTCCTGGGCTGAGAATGCTTGTCTGGTCTTTTATGGCAGTTCCGCTACTGCTGGAATCATATATAATGTCTCTCTTGACATCAGGATGGATGCCACCAAGCATTCTGGTACATCCTATCCATCCTGTCACGAGTGGGTGGAGGAGGGGACAGATATGAATAAAACAAAGTTTCCATTACATGTCTAGTTCGGAGTTTATCTATAGTATGAAATGTTTCTCAGTGTGTGTAGTTTTAGCATGCTATAGTGAGCAAAATGACCTGACTTTTAACATAAACATTTATCAACAGGTTTTCCTCCAAACCAGACCTGTTTTCTTTCTGAAGGAGTTCTCCTCTCCTCCTCTCCAATTTGAATGCAGATTTGACAATAAATCTGTTTCGGCAGGGCTCATGCCCCATTTGTAGTAATTTTTCTGCAAACTTTTGAGAGATTTGAGTTTTACCAACAGTTTTAAGCTTGTGCATTCAAGTATTCACCTCTAAGGCAGGAGTATGTCTTGTAAGGTTTGGCACCCTGCTAATTAAGGTGACCAGATGTCCCGATTTTATAGGGACAGTCCCGATTTTTGAGTGTTTTTCTTATATGGGCTCCTATTACCACCCACCCCCATCCTGATTTTTCACATTTGCTGTCTGGTCACCATACTGCTAATTAACACAGTAACGGCACAGCATTCCCAAAACTCGTCACCTGAGCTCTGGCACAGAGGTGATTAAATGAGCCAGAAAATGACCTGAATGCACTATTCAGGGATCTAGGACTGATCATACACGTAGTTGCTTTGTGTCAGTGGCTGATGTTGATGACAGAAAATTAGACCATAAGTGCATCACATATTTTATGTGGGATGGCACTTATTTCTTAACACAAACACTTTTCCAGAGATCTGGCACAGTTCGTGAGTAAGCCAGAGAAGGCACTATATCCACACCTTTCCTCAGCTAGGATGGCATATGCACATGCATTTATCTTGATCCAGATTCTGATACCATTACTCACACTGAGAAGCACCTTATTTTGCAAATGGGCCCACAATGGGATCACTTATGGAGTGATGTGCTATTCAGTGTGTGTTAGGTTTGCTGAATCTGGCCATTTGTATACATGTGGCAAGAGAAAATACCATTTAAACTCTTCCCCCAGCCCATAAATCTTAGTGTCCTAGAGAGAGGTAGTAATTACTGTAAGACCTGGTGGCTTCTTCTGTACCATTTCTTGATCATAAGAGTTATATTGAATCAGAACAGGAGCACCATGTGGTTAATGCAACCAAGGGGGCAGGGATAGCTCAGTGGTTTGAGCATTGGCCTGCTAAGCCCAGGGTTGAGAGTTCAATCCTTGAGAGCGCCGTTTAGGGATCTGGGGCAAAAATCTGTCAGGGGACAGTACTTGGTCCTGCTAGTGAAGGCAGGGGACTGGACTCGATGACTTTTCACAGTCCTTCCAGTTCTATGAGATAGGCATATCTCCATATATTAACCAAGCACCACTAACTGATGCAGCTTGAATGCAGGCTATGAGATAGTCAGAGCAAACTGTTGTCGGCTTTTTTCACAAAATAATCCAGTCAGTAAATGCAAGGAAAACCATGATCTACTTGGTTGTTCGATGTGTAGAACACCAGACTGCGTGTGTTGAGTAAATTCCCCTTCATATCTGTTCATCCCCAAAACCAAGACACACGTTTTTCTCCCCTCCCATGGCTTTTTGGTGGAGTGTTAGGATGTTAAAAATCCATCTGATATGTTGTGAACCAAGGGATGACCATGTTGTACTAGTATTGCTCCCTGAACCATCAGCAAGTGCAACTGATTAGAAACACAGTCACCACTGACTTGCTGTTGTCCTAGCTGCGGGAAATGCAAAAAGTCAACAAAGGGTATAAATCAGTGGTGGGTAACCTGCGGCGTGCAGTCAGATTACCCTGATGGGCCGCATGCCGCCCGTGGGCTGCAGGTTGCCCACCACTGGTATAAATGGTAAAAAGTCTATATGAATGTTATGTTCTGTGGCATGTTTCTGTAAGAGGTGAAACTAGAATCAAAGTGATCCCTTCTGGACTTAAAATCTATGAAGCTCTGAATTAAATGCAGACAGCTTTAAACCTGAATATGTCACAAGACTAAGGCAATTTGGGCTGGTATTTTTTGTAATATGGGTTTTTTCTTTTTACTCTAAGTACTGTACAGTCCTACTCACTACTTAGTAACCTCTCTGTTTACTTACAAACTAAATTGTGCATGGAAAGGACAGAGAAAGTATTACTGATGACATTCAGAAGAGCTCTGTCCAGTGCTGGTCAGAACGTGTTTTGTTGAAACCAAAAAATTTCACGGGCCTGTTGGTTTTGACAACTTTTTCATAAGAAAGGGAGACGGGTGGGGAGACAGACTCTCACACTATATAGCCTCACGAATAGGTCACTGGTCTGGGATTGGGAGACTCAGATTCACAAACTGCTCTGAATCAAACAGACACCCACCCACCACGCTTCCATCCGAAAAGAGACATTTTGACACAATTCCGGTTTTGTGAAAACATTCACAAGGTGTTGGTTTTGATCCAGTGCAGAACGAGAACAAATTTTGAAACCTCAAAAGTTTCAACAAAACAGAATTGTCATCCTCCAGTCAGCTCTAGGATTGTCTTTGTTTGTGGGCACTGGGGTGTAAATGAAGATCAGCGTAAACATGTAGAACCCAACTGCTCCTACCTGAGGATGACTCTCCAGGAGATGTTAGTTGTTGATGGCCCATTAGTCATACCTGTCAATGATAATCTCCAGGCCCTCCAGACTCTGACAGGACCAGACTCTGTGTGGCAACATGTTATAACTGGAATAATTGTAATAAGAGACTGGCAAAAGTGTAACTGTCTGCTGAGTTATAGATCTCTATCCAGAGAATACAGCAGATGTTTGGCTTTTGAAAAGTGTATTGGGGTATTTTTATACTTGTTTTCCTTTCTCTCCTCTCAGACATCCTCATTTTAAAGAAAGACTATTGCAGATTTGCCCTGAGCTACTGTAATTACTCTTTTGTTACTTGCTTTTTTTTTATAAACTAATTAAGACTACTTGCACAAAGCCATTTTTCGAGTGGCTGCCATTTAAAAAATATCAACATATACATCCTGTGGTGATTAAATGTACTGTGGTCTTTATTTTTTAATCAAAATACAGAAAACATCACAGAGATGTCCCAATAAAAGAGATGACCTCACCCACCTTGTTTCTCTAATATCCTGGGACTGACACAGCTGTAACTACACTGCAGATGCCAATGCTGATATTTTGTAGTGGCTCCTACTGTAATTTGAATCCATTTTAACCATCCCAGGACCCTCTTGTATGGCTCGGCTCTATCCCCGTTCCCTCAGAGGGAGTCCTTCCCATGTGGAAACTTCAAAGCACTGAACAGTATTCAAGGCATATTTGGGTTAATGAAGATTAAGAGGCTTGATGGACAGAAAATTGAAATACCCAGCTGTAAGGTGAAGTCTGAGTGACCTGAGCCTCTAGGGTCCATCCAGCCTACCTCACTAGTGACTTTATCCTCACTTGTCCGCCCAAGAGTATGCATTTACAAATGAGACTCTTTGAAATAAGATAACTGACAATCTCTCCAAACTCTGACAAATGATCTCTGTTAATTTAGGTGAGTTGGCGTCTTACTGGCCTCAGAACTCAGCTGGGCTAATTTCTAGAGCTGTGTGGAACTGAATAGATTCTTTTTTTGCCATTTTGTTTCAGATGATCTTGCACCCTCTGAATTTCAATTAGCTTCGGGTTGAAGCTGGATCGTAGTCATTCTCTAGCTGTTTAGGTCTTTGTATTGGTGCCTGTCTGGGTGCTTGAATCTCACAAGGTAGCAGCCATTTCTTTTTTGCCTCAGGCCCCGTAGTGACACCTTCTCATTCTGTTTTTCCAGTTTTCCTTCACTTCCCGATCGTCATTTGGTTACACTGTTAAAAAATGAAGCACCGTGCATGTGCTAAGTAGTAGTATCCTTGTGACTCATGTGTGTGTTGTATGTATGATTAATTATTCAGTATGCTCTCCTTTTTCTTGCAGTTAAACCATAGGTTGAGTGTCTTCCATTTTGTTCATTGGGCCTGGTTGTGGCTGGTCATGTGCTTAGAGGGAGAGAGGAAGCAATGAGCCTTCTTCTTGGGTACATCTGTGCACAAGAACCAAGAGGAAGGAAGGCCCTGTGGTTAAGGCACTGGCCTGGGACTCAGAGAAACTTGGGTTCAATCCCTGGCTCTGCCAGAGATTCTCTTTATGACCTGGGCAAGGCATTTAGTCTCTCTGTCTTGGTTCCCCATCTATGTATGGATAACAGCACTGCCCAATCTCAAAGGAGTGTTCTGTGGATAAACTGTAAATACACTAGAGGAGCTCAGATACTGCATTCGTGGAGCCATACAAATCTGAATCGACCGAGACTTTTGCACTCCCTGAGTACAAAGATAAACCCTATCCTAGCTCCATCAAGCGTTCTAGCTGTACAGGGTGCAATGAACTGACAGGGCCGTCAGCCAGCTTAGGCTGAGTACATGTTTCACCTTTCCAAAAGATGTCTAAAATGTGTGTATTTTCTCACAGGCGTCACAAAACAGGCCAGGATTTGAAGCCATAGGCTGGTCCTTTTGTAGACTGGCCTGATGCTTCAGGGGCGAGCTGCACCTGTGATCTCTTCCCCAGTCTCTCATGGGCACTGTTTCCAAGGGGTGGGCCTCTCTACTTGTGTTTCCCTCCAGAATGTCCTTCCGCCGTTCACCTGACGTTTTGACTGAATCACCAGGCTACCACACCCCTATTTCCACCGTACTGCCATGGTTACAGAGCGATTGGTGCCTTAGACGCCTGTACAGTCCCACTAGTGCTGACAGGCTTCCCTACCTTCACCTGTCTCTGGATGGAACACCTGTCTCACTCTTAAACAGGGACCCAGGGTAGCAGCCCCCATGTTTCCAATTGTGTTAACATGTCAGGCCCAACTGTATTCGGCACCTACAACACGCTTCCCTCCAGCAGCCAGAGGCATGCGCCAGGGGGAGCCAAGCAGGGGCACAGGACCCCCTAATAATCAGCAGGGGACACAGAACTCTTCCAGCCCTGGGGCCCCGGCGAGGGGTGCAGAACTTCTCCTGCTCCTTGGCTGCAGCGGGGAGAGCGAGGAGCTCCTCTCCCCGGGGCTGTGGCAGGGAGAGCGAACGTCTCCAGCCCCAGGGCTGAAGGAGTTCTGCTCTCCCCGCTGCAGCCCAGGAGCAGGAGAAGTTCTGCGCCCCTCACCAGGGCCCCGGGGCTGGAGGAGTTTGCTGTCCCCCGCCCCACCAGAGGAGTTCTGCGTCCCCCACTGGTGCCGCCCCTCCCCAAAAGCGGTGAAATTGAAATTCCTGCTCACACCCCTACCAGCAGCTGATTAAAGTGACTCAGAATAGCTCCTTCCAAACAGGTGTATTGAGTATTCACCCAAAGGTGCACAGCAAGCACATAAAGGGTGAAAACCCCATAAGGTCTGCATGCCTCGGTCTTGCCTAAAGGTCGGTGCTTCTCTCAAAGTTTAGACAAGCCTAGCTGTCTCAGACACACCCTGCAGGACCTGTCTCAAACCGACTGACCCTTCTGTATTCTCTGCCTCTCTCTGTCTCTCCATCAGCATTTCTCCTCGTCAGCAGCTGCTGGGACTCAGTGAACTGAGGTTCACGCTCCAAACACTTGCAAAATAGGCCCTAATGGATTGAAAAGTGAGGGATAAAAATGCTATGGTTTATTATTTTCTTGTCTTTATTTTGGGTTACAGGATATTATCTGATTTGAAAGTGTAAACCCCGAGGTTGCATCTTTACATCTATTTTCTGTGTAACTTGTTTGCTTTCCCTTGCTGTTTCATCTTTGAATCTCTGATTTTTCTATTTAAAAAAAAACCCCACGTTTTCTTTACTTTTATTCCAAGCAGCAGGTCTCTGGTCTGCAAACTGTGTGACGTGTGCATGCCAAAGCAAACTGGTATCTGGGAGGGGAGTCTGGTTTCGTGCCTTCGGGATGATGAACCAGAGGGGAGAGGTCTGAGTGTTTGGTAGATAAGTACTCAGGGAGGACGTATTAGGGGAGTCTCAGGACTGGAAGGGCTGTTGGCATCACCCTGCAAAGAGTAGTCAGGCTGGTGGGAGCCATGGGGAGACCTTTATGCTTACAGTCTGGCTACTGGTGTCCGGGATTTGAGCCAGAGCTGCACAGCACAAAGGCCCCCAACATTACAGGGCAGGTGGTGAGAGAACCCCTTACTGGTCTGGGTGATCCCCAAAACATCACATTGGCATTAAAGCAGTTGATTTAACAGCTCATTTTGGGGCATCTGGACCCCGATTGTCACACCCCTTCCTTTCTAGCTAGAGATTTGTTGTTGGTTTAGTGTCCTTTTGATCTTATGGTCCCAGCCCTGAAAAAACAGACTGGCTACCTGGCTGGAGGTAGGTAGGTTGACGCTTCGCAATTAATAGCCCACCCAATGTTCTTTTTAAGGACCCTTGAGGTATTTTGCACAGGGATGTGTCATCTCTACTCATTGTGTTGCTTCCTCTTTGTTCTTCATAACAGCCTTTTAAATTCAACTCCCTGTAGACAAAGGGAAGAATATCAAGCCAGTAAACTGAGGTACATGTAGTAGTTATAAAAAATAATACGGGCTATCTCCCTCATTCTCCATTACTGAGATACCAGTATAAAAACACGTTTTAAAGAGTCTCGCTGCACTCCCAGAATGTGTGTCCTGCCTCTTAACATCATTAATTTCATGGGTCATATTCAATTTGTGCCATGCTGCCGCGTGGTAATGATGTTGTAAAGCAGATATTACAAAAGGGAAAGAAGCCCACCACTCATTAGATGGAATAGTTTCATTGCCTTGAGTTTGTCTCTAAATTGGAAGACAGTGATGTAAAATCCTAAAAAGAGCCACTTCCGCTGATGAGAATGTTCAGCTAGGTTAAAAAGGCAAGGTGGCAACTTCGAGACATGAACTATAAGTGATACAACTGAGACGTGAGGCCTTTCCATACTACCCTGCACAAATAAGTATCGATTCATAAAGGAAGAGCAGGGCTTGTGCTTGCACTTTTGAGTGATATACAGTTATGCAACAGTAAAGAGGGTACATTAAGGGTAAAAGCTAATGACTTTTCTTGTGTATGTAATTCAGTAAAACCAGCATGAGCCTAAAGCGATTTCATCATGTTGCTAATGTCCCTGACAATATTCACTTGGTAGGAGTGAATGAATGGAAATCCATTTAGAGGAGTAAATTAAAATACCTTAAAAAATGTCTTTAATAATATTCAGCAGAACTCAGCAGTATCATAAAAGTGAGAAATAGAGAAAGCCTATTAGGTTATCCAGTCCATTTGTCTGCAGGACCAGCAGTGTTCCTTATACAGTTACTAGAGTATCATTTAGTCTATTATTATTTGTTTGTATTACTGTAGTGCCTAGGGGCCATAGCCATAGACTGGGACCCCATTGTGCTAGGCGCTGTACGAACACAGAACAAAAAGACAGATCCTACCCCACAGAGCTTGCAATCAAAGTATAAGACAAAAGACAACTGATGGAAACAGGTAGCTTGACAAGGGAGTACAAGGAAACAATGCGACAGTATGGGTCAGCATAATCAACAGTGGTCTCAGCACACCAGCAGCCTAACCATAATCAAGTTTTTTGTAGGCATCACAGCAAAGGAGAGTTTTAAGGAAGGGTTTGAAGGGAGATAATGAATTAGTTTTGCTGGTGTTTACAGGGAGCTTCTCCCAAGGGTGAGGGGCAGGATGGGAGAAAGCATGAAGGGGCTTGTTTGAAAATTTACCAAGTGGGTGATGGAGGCAGGCCTCATGGACTGATTGGAAGTAGAAGTCAACCTTCTGCTACTCCGTGAGAGATGATAGGTGAGGAGAGAGGGTGGGTTTTAGGCCATGAAGGTCCTAGGAAGTGAAGACAAGTAGTTTGTTTGATATGACAGAAAAGAGGGACCTAGTGGAAGGATGCAAAGAGAAGGGTGACGTGCTCGTAATGATGGCTAGGAAAATGACCCTTACAGCTACAGCATTCTGAATGACTGTGATTTAAACGTCCCAAATGATGGCCTGTCCACCACTTCCCCTGGGAGAGTATTCCACAACCTAAGAACAGACTGCTCTGTCAGAAAGTTTCCCCTGGCATTCAGCCTAAATTTTCCCTTTCTAAATGTCTTATGTGCATATTTCATGTTTGCATTGTGGGAGAGAATGCAGGAAAATTACTATGAGAACCTTAACTTTGGCATTTAATTGCTGTGCGTGTGTGCATGCGTGTTTTTAAAGGAAAAAGATGAAATCACCAGTGTCTCTACTGATTTCCCCGAGTATGTCCATAGTTGTATAGCAAGAATATTAAGGAGTTATTAGAATCACTAGTTCACCTTTTCTGTAGCAGTGTGGTCTTTTCTGATGATCCATCTTGGAGAGCAGTGGAGCCCAGTGGGTCTCGGAGGGAGAATACTGTCCACTCTCCCAATGATATGGCGGGACACTTACTTCTTTTATCCTCAACCTTTCAAACGGTGTCTCCGAAACACCCATGTCTCAGTTCCGTGGTGTTCAGGTGACCCATAATTGGTGAAACGTGGCTGTAGCGCTAGAGGTCATATTCTTGTTCTGAATTGGATCGGTAATTCAGTCAAAACGTCAGGTGAATGGCGGAAGGACATTCTGGAGGGAAACACAAGTAGAGAGGCCCACCCCTTGGAAACAGTGCCCATGAGAGACTGGGGAAGAGATCACAGGTGCAGCTCGCCCCTGAAGCATCAGGCCAGTCTACAAAAGGGCCAGCCTATGGCTTCAAATCCTGGCCTGTTTTGTGAATCCTGATTTGTTCAGTTGTGGGAGGGCTGGAGGAAGAAGTGTTTCTGCTGCGTTTAGTTGATTTATGTTTCGTAATTCCTGTGGCATTGTGTCTTTAAATGTATATCATGGGCATCCTTTGGCATGGAGTTTGTTAGATTAAAATCAAAGTAAATTTGTAGATTTTTAGGCCAGAAAGGACCATTATGATCATCTAGTCTGACCTCCTGTATAACGCAGTGTAGAGCAGCGGTTCCCAAACTTTAGTAACCTGAGGACCCCCATTTTGATTTCAAATTTTGCTGCGGACCTCCAAATCCCCCACTCAGTCCCAGGCCCCACCCCCACACCACCCCTTCCTCCAAGGCCCCACCCCTGTCCTGCCTCTTCCCACCCCCACTCCACCCCGCCCCTCCTCTTCCCTGCCTCTTTCCGCCCCCTCCCCCGAGTGCCCTATTCCTCCTCCTCACCCCTCCCTCCCAGTGCCTCCTGCATGCCAGGGAACAGCTGTTCCTCAGTGTGCAGGAGGCGCTGGGAGGGAGGGGGAGGCAGGGCCCTCCTTACCCATACTCAAACTAAGCAGCTGCGTAGGGCACCAGGAAATTTGGGGCCCCGCCCCTACTCCGCCTCTTCCCCAAAGCCCCTGCCCCTGCTCCGATCCCACCCCGCCTCTTCCCGCCCCAGCCCCGCCCCCACTCCACCCCTTCCCCTGAGCTACATCCTGGGGGACTGCAGCAGGGGTCGGGCCCGACCTGCACTCACCAGGCGGCAGGAACTGGAGTGACCCAGCCCTCTCCAGTCCACTGGCTCCCAGCTGCTCCGCCGGTGAGTGCTGGGGGATGGTTTCCCCCAGTCCCAAAGCTGGGATCCAGGGGAACAGAGCGGAGTGGGCTGGGTCGCTCCATTTCCTGCCGCCCCGTGAGTGCGGGGTCGGGCCCCCCCTCCAATCGCCGGGCGGCAGGCAGTGGAGCAACCCGGCCCCAGCCCATTCCACTCCGCCGCTGAGTGCTGGGGGGTGATTTCCCCCATGACCTCCAAGCCTGCTCCCATTCCCCTGCAGAGGCCTGGGGCCAGCCCCTCCCTCCCCCCCACAGAGGGGCTGCGTAGGGCACCAGAATGTCTAGGGATGGCCCTGCGGGGAAGAGTTGATCAGTGGGGCCTGTGGACCCCCTAGACTCCAGTTTGAGAAACGCTGGTCAAGAGAACATCACCCAGTAATTTCTGCCTCAAGCCCATATAGAATATCTTTGAAAAAGACATCGAGTCTTGATTTAAAGATGTCAAGTGGTGGAGAATACACCACATCCCTAGGTAAGTTGTTCCAATGGTTAATTGTCAGTGTTAAAAATGTGCACCTTATTTCTAGTCTGAACTTGCTTAGCGTCAGCTTCCAGCCATTAGATCTCATTTTCTGCTAGATTAAAGAGCTTAAATAAAATAAAGAACTTTAAATGTATGCCGTAGCAACTCAGGAGGCCAAGTGGAGTTTCTCTGTATAGGCATTTCCCGACGTAAGAGTATAAACAGTGGAACTGTTCTGGGAAGCTGACAACTCTGGGTAATCAGGGCTACTTGGAGCTAATGTGAGAGTGGAGTGTTTCTCGTTGTGAAGGATTAGAAATCTGTAGAGAAGATTGCTCGTATCAGGACACAGCTTTATTACTCCGTGGTGGCAGAATTGGTTCCTGGGGGTGAAAATAAAGAGTCTTCACTATGTGTCAGTTTATGATGTTCACTAAGGCTGCTGGGGAACATGCGGGTAACAACCTGTGCATTAGATTCTTGTCCCATGCAGCTGGTGAAAGTCCAACGGTTTGCCTCCGTCACCTTCGCTCTGCCCTGCAGGGTGTCCCTGTTATGCCCCTTCTCCGGCATGCTGCGTGCAATCTGCTGGTAGGTATTGAAATTCCTACGGCTGGAACGAAGCTGGCACTGCGCAGCCTCCTCTCCCCAAACACGGATCAAGTCCAGTAGCTCGGCATTGCTCCAAGCAGGGGATCGTTTGGTACGGGGAGCAGCCATGGTCACCTGGGTAGATGAGCACTCGCAACAGGAAATGGAGCTCCAAACTTCCTGGGGCATGCAGGGGGGGGCGAACGTCCCTTTACCTGGCGTCAGAGCAGCAGAGATGCTGGCCAGAGTGGTCACTTTTGGAAATGTGGGATATCTTCTGGAGGCCAAAAGGTGATTATATAGGTAGAATGTGTCTTCACCTTAACAATAGCGCAAAAAGAACAGCGGAAATAGCTGTATGCCTCTCGTGAAGGTGGTTTTCTTTTTGCGGTGAAACTTCTGAGTTTCACCGCAAAAAGTAATTAACAAGACGCTCCAGTGGGTTTAGCGCAAAAAAGGGACTTTTTGCGCTTTAAATGGTAAGTGTAGACATACCCATAGATAAACACAATATGTTGGGGAAGAGTCAGCACAGCTTTTGTGAAGAGAAATCTTTGTGGGGGCGGTCAACAAGCATGATCAAGTGGATATCATGTACTTGGACTTTCAGAAAGCCTTTGACAAGGACCCTCACCAAAGGCTCTTAACCAAAATAAGCAGTCACGGGATGAGAGGGAAGGTATCTCATGGAATCAGTAACTGATTAAAAGACAGGAAACCAAAGGTAGGAATAAATAGTCAGTTATCACAATGGAGAGAGGTAAAAAGCAGGGTCCCTCAGTGATCTGTACTGGGACCAGTGATGTTCAATGTATTCATAAATGTTTTGGAAAACAGGGTAAACAGTGAGGTGGCAAAATTTGCAGATGTTACAAAATTACCCAAGATAGTAAAGTGCAAAACTGACTGTGAAAAGTTACAAAGAGGTCTCACAAAACTGAGTCCCTGGGCAAGAAAATGGCAGATGAAATTCAATGATGATAAATGCAAAGTAATGCACATTGGAAAACATAATCCCAACTATACATACAAAATGATTGGGTCTGTATTAGGTGATACCACACAAGAAAGAGATCTTGGAGTCCTTCTGGATAGTTCTCTGAAAACATCTACTCAATGTGCAGTGGCAGACAAAAAAATTAATAGAATATTAGGGACCATTAGGAAAGGGATAGATAATAAGACAGAAAATATCATAATGCCATAAATCCATGGTATGCCCACATCTTGAAGATTGTATACAATTCTGGTCACCCCATCTCACAAAAGAGAGATTAGAACTGGAAAAATTTCAAAGAAGGGCAACAAAAATGATTAGGGGCATGGAGCAGTTTCCATGGGAGGAGTGATTAAAACAACTGGGACTATTCAGTTTAGAAAAGAGATGACTAAGAGGGGATATGTTAGAAGTCTATAAAAATCATGAATTGCATGGAGAAAATGAATAGGGAAGAGTTATTTACCCCTTCAATAACACACGAACCAGGGGTCACCCAATGAAATTAATAGGCAGCAGGTTTAAAACAAACAGAAGGAAATACTTCTTCACACAACACCTAGCCAACCTGTGGAACCTGTTACCAGGGAATATTGTGAAGGCCAAAAGTATAACTGGGTTCCAAAAAGAATTGGGTAAGTTGATGGAGGACAGGTCCATCAATGGCTATTAGCCACAAGGATCAGGGACACAACCTCATGCTCTGTGTCTCCCTAAACCTCTAACTGCCAGAGGCTGAGAATGGATGACAGGGGATGGCTACCTCGATGGTTGCCCTGTTCTGTTCATTCCTTCTAGGGCATCTGGTACTGGCCCCTGCAGCAGGACAGGATGCTGGGTTAAATGGACCATTGGTCTGAACCAATGAGGCTCCGTTTTAGAGGAGCTGAGACGTAGAGAGCATCCTTATCTCCCACTTACTTCAGTGAGGTGCCAAGTGCTCAGCCCCTCACAGGATAAAGCCAATGTGACCAAAATACCACAGTAGACAGACATAACGTACTCGTGGCTAGAAAGTTCTTATATCTATTCTTGTATTTTTGATTGGAGTTCATCTATTTTTGAGTTATGGGTCAGCAAAGCGTTACACTTTCCCTGGTGGAAAAAGATGTGATTTTCCATTCACATATCATTAAAGGGAGGTGGGGGTGTGACATCTCCCAGGGTGCAATCCAGACAGTAGGACAGCTGTGTCCCCTTAATTTTCCAGTCTGGTGTGTACTATGCCCTGCTTTGCTGGGTGAACTGACACTCGGCCTAGCCTCCAGCATGCAGGTCACCCCCAGACACGTACCAAAGTGCTAGGCCCAGCCTCTCTTGAGTTACATATAGGGTGGCACCCGCGTTTCCCTAGTCCTAGCCTTGCATCCCAGAAATGTACCATCCTGCTAAGTGACTGTTGTAATTGGATAGAGTTACATGGCATTGGTTAGACTGTTGGAACTTTGGCACAGTGAGTGGAGGTGCTTACACATGTACATCTCCAGCAGGTTTTGAGAAAACCCTGTTCGCTGTTCAAGGCTCTAGCAGCACTTGACATTTACTGGATCACAAGAGCCTGTCCAGATTTTTAGCAGCTTGACTGTTTTCTGCGACAGCCTCCCTCTCCCCAACACCAGAAAACCTAATCATGTGCTGGGAGAGCACCGCACAACACTATGCCTCACCCACCTGCCGAATAACAAACTCTTATTAATTGACAACAGAGGATCCAAATTGCGACTGGCAGCCTAACATTGCAGAGCATCACAGGTCAGAAAACAGCGGGTTTCTAGATCCCAGGTGGCAGAGTCTGGGTTGGGATGGGGAGGAGGTTGGACAGACGCAGCGTAATGTTTCAGATTGGATGCAAAGCTGTTTGCCTAAGGTACATTTTTGGCAAAGCTCACCCTGCTGTTGAAACCCTGTCAGTTTGTGTAAAGTCATAATACATTCCAGGGACTCAGGGAAAATGGGAGGGGGCAGAGTAACTCAGAGAGAGGAAGAACAGAAATTCTGTATCTCGTGAAGACAGCTATGATCATTTGAAAAAAGAACAGTTAGGTGAGTTGTGAATATTTGGGGTTGAGCCTGTCCCGTAGAAAGCATAGGAGAGACCTGTATTTGTATCTTCTGCCCTCCGTACACTCATACCGGATGGAGAAACTCGTTTTCCAAAACTTCGCTCTTCCTGTACATGTGGTAAAGTTATCTGTAGGTATCAACTGAAAAGGAAGACTATAAGGATTCAAATAGCCTCCCTTCTTAATTACCATGAAGTGCTTTATTACTAGGAGTAACAATAAAAGGTTACTTTAAAAAAATGGACTTGAACCAAAATCCAAACACCCTGAAATTCTGAGGAAGTTCAGCTCCAGAATGGATCTTTGTCACTGGGGAAGGATGGTCCAGTGATTAAGGCACCAACCTAAGACTTGGGAGACCAGAGTTCGGTTTCCTGCTCCTCCATAGACTTCATGTAAGACTTTGGAATTAGCTTCTCTGTGCCTTAGTTTCCCATCTGTAAAATGGGAATGATAAAAGTAATACTTCCCTACCTCATATGGGTGGTGTAAGGGTTAATATATTAAAGATTGTGGGGCCCTTTGAGATCTGCTGATGAAAAGCGCTATATAAGAACCACGTATTATTATTATATTCTAAAATGGATTGAACCCAAAATCCCAGGTCAGATTTGTTCCGCTGTATGCAGCCTCACCTGTCTTCAGTAGCATACACCATGTAATAATCAATTATGCTTGAACCTTTGGGAAGTGCCTGTCCTGTTTCCGATTTGAAATGTTCGGCTGAGGCAGATATCTAATAATAGTACCAAGGACTTGATTCATCTCTGCACTACTCCAGTTTTGCACTGGTGTAACACCATTGAAATCAGTGGAGTTATACCAGTCTGCTGTGGCAGTAACGCCGTAGTGAATCGAGCACTGACAGTCTATATCGCGCTCCATACCCTCTTCGTACTTTTGCTACAATGATGAAAATGTTGAGCAACCCATAAGCCGCCTGTTTTCAGGCAGAGTAAGCAGCTTGCAGCCTGGAAGCAGACGAGCTTTGGACCTGCTGAGAAGAGATTCTCTGTTTAAAAGACAACAGAAAAAACAAACAATGTCCCATATGCCCTGGGACTGTGTAAAAGCTTTTCATGTAAGCCTGCTCTGCCACTTAAAATGCTTGCAGTTGGCACGCGGGTGTAGCGATTTGGCAGTTACCCTAGAAGAGATTTTGAGACAATATGGGAAGAGCCAGCGCTGCAATATGGAGAACGGGTCCAGAGGGGAATGAAGGATGGATATGTTCGGTTATAGGAGAGAGAGCCGAAAAAGATCTTTGGCAACTGTTCACATCCTACAGCCTTGCTAAAGAGAGGAAACTTTGTCTAGCTGCAACTTTGTCTTGCACATTTGGCTAAGACCTTAGTTTAGAGCTGGGCCCAAACCAAAATCCCATGATTTAAATAGCCCAACTTTGCTAGAGTTCAGACGGATATAGACCCAGAGCTGGATTTCAACAATAGCCCTTATTGTTGTATAGCAGTGCATCAAAACCCTAGATCAAAACACCTGTGAACATTAAGGAAGTCCAGATCTGTGACTCTTCATACCCCTCCTGACCTGAATGTAGAGTCAGTCTAATATCTATGTCCTCCATTGGGAGATTATCCAGCTTGCCCTGGCCGGAGTGAATGGAGTCAGTGATCTGATAGGTTTTAACTACCAAGATTCTGAGTTGTTGCCACCTCATAAGGGAGCTTACTTCTCCTTCCTACCGTCCTTTGACCAGGCCCCTTTCTCTGCATTTCACCTCCGAGGCACATGAGTAACTGAAGCTGCATGGATTTGTAGGGAAGCTTGTCAGCATAATTGATTATTACATGGTGTATGCTACTGAAGACAGGTGAGGCTGCACAGAGCGGAACAAATCTGTTTGTATCATGCATTCCTGCTGGGTCAGGCCTGGGCTTCCTCCTCTGACATGTTGATTTATATGTTTGCAGCTCCTCCCTAATGAATAGTGCCCCATCATGGGTCACTGGAGCCCCCTGCTGAAAAGACCCTGTCAATGCTGTGAAGAAGAATGAATAATGTTTTTTAAAGCCTGATGTTGTGAATTTAACAGCTCTTGGGCATCAAGGGGGCCGGGGGGGGCAGCTGAGAAGATGTAATTAAAAAACAAAAAAAATACTTCAATAAGGAAACACTGTATGTCAAGCTGCCAATTTCTATGGAATTTAACCTTTAGTCTGCTGGGGTTTTGAAATACACCAGAAACCCACAGCTGTGGATCAATAGGAGGAGAAATGTGGGTCGAAAATCTTTTAATCTGTCCTACTATGCCTTTAATTGCAGCCTCGCTCTGCATAACACCTTAAAAACCTCCGCCTTTCAGCTGTAACCTTGCTTAAAAACCATGATATTTATTTTCCTTGTAGCCGCAGCAGCCTTCACTCATCTGGCACCTTCTACTGCCAAGACATCTTGAGGTGCTTTATAAATGATGGGCAATAATTTACTAATAATCTGCAAGCCTCAGAATGCTCAAGTCCCTTTCCCCCTCTCTGCTGCATTTCGGAGAAGATATTGCATGTGGTGACAAGACTTGTGTGTCCCTGGTTTGTTTCTGTTTTGTTTTTTCTTCTACCAGCTGTAAGAAAAGAAAACCAAGAATCTGTAAATGACTGGGTGTCTGAGGGTATGTTACCAGCTATAAACTATAAAGAGGCCTTAGTTCTTGTGAAATACATTCAGGGTAGAGATGATTCTTCTGATATTCCCTAGCTCAGAGTTTACATGAATTATAATAACAGATCTAAAATCTAAAGAAAATAGGAGGGTCGGGGATCCAGTGTTTTGGTCTGTCTGCAATGTTTATGCATTTTTTTCTAGAGACCTGTTAAAATATTACAATATTCTGCAGTAATTGAAAACACTACATCTTTCAATAATGTGACATTAGTATTGCTGGATCAACGCTGTAGAATGCTGTCGTATTTTTAGAAGGGTATATAATGTTGGGAGTGTGTGTGTTCAGCAAAGTTAAGTAGCCCTGGAGAATCAGGCAAGCACTGTATATACATTCTTGTCCTCGTGAGGGAAGCTACACCAGCAAGCTAATGTGTCGGGCCTGGCACTCAGGGTTAAATCTGCAGTGACAAACCAGTGCAAACAATGCTCACAGTTGCAGAACAGTTCTCTTGAATGGTTCTATAGCAATATACCAGTGAATGCAGCCAAGCCCTTACAGTAATGTAGATAAGAAATCACTGAATATATTTATCTTTGAAGTGGGGAAACAGGTAAGCAAACAAATGTCCATTTCTAGCTTCCAAAGGAGAGGCCCTGTGCAGTGGCATGACCGGAAGCACGAGTTCTAATCCTGGGTCTGACAATAACTTTCAGTCTGACCTTGGGCAATTCTCTTAACCTCTCTACTTCAGTTTCCCTATCCATAAAATGAGAATGTTAATACTATTGGGCCTCTTTCTTATTTATATACCATTCTGGCAGTGTAAAGGGGGCCATACATTGGGGTAGGTTATAACTCACCTTGAGGCTCCTTTACACTGCTGGTGGGGTATAAAGAGGCTTTAAGGTAAGTGAGAATCAGGCCCCCCTTGAGGATGAATTAGCTAATGTTTGCAAA
Source organism: Macrochelys suwanniensis (assembly GCA_033296515.1). Taxonomy (NCBI): domain Eukaryota; kingdom Metazoa; phylum Chordata; order Testudines; family Chelydridae; genus Macrochelys; species Macrochelys suwanniensis. The sequence goes on from CM065775.1 coordinate 337,448,124, forward strand.
ATACTTGAAGGACTTGGCTACACTTGCAGCAGCCTGTAGGGTATGTGCAGCTGCACACCACAGTGAAAGGCAGGATGCGTCCACACTGCGGTGCGTAGCTGTCCGTGGCAGTGAAAGGCTCTGGCACGAAAATACTTCCACAGCTGATGTGTGATCTGTCTATGGAGGGCATGCAGAAGATAGATCCTGAGGTGGTGTAAATTGGCATAGCTCCATTGATGTCAGTGGAGCTGCGTCAGTTTACACCAGCTAAGAATCTGGCCCACAGTTTAATATTGTAGCTGGTTTTTTTAAGGAGACTGGGTAATTTTATGTCATTCGCTATAATAAAATTTGTAGTTATGCATTATAAGATGAGGGTAATCATACTCATCTTCCAGGGCATTAACAGATTGCCACATGGTCCAGGAAGAAATGTTTCCCTTTATGTAAAGCATTGGATAATTACTCATACATTTATTTTTTCCCTTGTCACTGAAGTATCAGACCTAGACCAAAGCCAAAAGCAAGATGGTAGATTTGCACATGGCAAATTCTATATTCAATATATCTAATCTAATTGATTTGATCTACATAATCTACTGTATATAGTTTTTATACTTCACTCATCATAATATCGCATCTAAATTGAATTTTTGCATATGTGAAGGGTCTCAGATCACCAATCCTGTTTTAGTGAGTTTTGGCTGGTTTCTTTAAATGAACCTCTATGCGTCCCCTCTTACCATGTTCCACACCTAGAAGCTGCAGCGAGTGGCACTCTAGAACGGGGCGGCCAACCTGCGGCTCCGGAGCCCCATGCAGCTCCTCAGAAGTTAATATGTGGCTCCTTGTATAGGCACCGACTCCAGGGCTGGGGCTACAGGCGCCAACTTTCCAATGGGCCGGGGGTGCTCACTGCTCAACCCCTGGCTCTGCCAGAGGCCCTGCCCCCGCTCCACCCCTTCCCACCCCCTCCCCTGAGCCTGCCATGCCCTCGCTACTCCCCCACAGAGCCTCCTGCAAGCCACGAAACAGCTGATTGGGAGGTGCGGGGAGGGAGGAGGAGGAAGCGCTGATCGGCGGGGCTGCCGGTGGGCGGGAGGCGCTGGGAGCAGGGGGGGGGGGAGCTGATGGGGGGCTGATGACATATGACTGTGGCTCTTTGGCAATGTACATTGGTAAATTCCGGCTCCTTCTCAGGCTCAAGTTGGCCACCCCTGCTCTAGAACTAAGAAAAATGATGACTAAGCGAAGAGCCAGTTGATGTTACTGTGCTTACTGCTGCTACTGATTGGCTATCAATTGTGCAAACAGCTAGTCTGCGCTAAAATGTCTGCTTCTTATTAACCCCATCCTCCTTATCGTCAGCCATTTGTTTATTTCACCCCACTCCACGCACTATTGTAAGCTCTTTGGGGCAGGGTCTGTTTTTTACTGTCTGTATGAATGGCACCTAGCACAGTGGGGTCTCTCTGTAGTTGAGTCTCTAATAGCTATTACAATAGACGCTTGCTTGCAGCAGGACTTTGTAAGAGCAACCGCTGCTTACGAGCAAACATTTCCCTTGGGAACGCTTTCCCTACTGTGAATTATCGACACTCCCATAAACAGCAACAGCCTTAGGAGCAACATAGCAAAAGGGCACCGATAGGTTGCTACTGACGTGTGTCTACTGTATAGTATAAATAATCATAGAATCATAGAATCATAGAATCTCAGGGTTGGAAGGGACCTCAGGAGGTCATCTAGTCCAACCCCCTGCTCAAAGCAGGACCAAACCCAATTAGATCATCCCAGCCAGGGCTTTGTCAAGCCTGACCTTAAAAACCTCTAAGGAAGGAGATTCCACCACCTCCCTAGGTAACCCGTTCCAGTGCTTCACCACCCTACTAGTGAAAAAGTTTTTCCTAATATCCAACCTAAACCTCCCCCTCTGCAACTTGAGACCATTACTCCTTGTTCTGTCATCTTCTACCACTGAGAACAGTCTAGATCCATCCTCTTTGGAACCCCCTTTCAGGTAGTTGAAAGCAGCTATCAAATCCCCCCTCATTCTTCTCTTCTGCAGGCTAAACAATCCCAGTTCCCTCAGCCTCTCCTCCAGCCCCCTAATCATTTTTGTTGCCCTCCGTTGAACTCTTTCCAATTTATCCACATCCTTCTTGTAGCGTGGGGCCCAAAACTGGACACAGTACTCCAAATGAGGCCTCACCAGTGCCGAATAGAAGGGAATAATCACGTCCCTCGATCTGCTGGAAATGCCCCTACTTATACAGCCCAAAAATCATCACAATAGATATCACAGGCGATATAAAAAGAATGCCTGGAAAATGGTATATTTTTGTTTGAACGCATCTATTGTTGAAATACAGCTAGTTATCTCAGAAATTACCTCACTCGTGTGGTTTGTTTAAAAAACTCAACTTGGGTGTAAGAGGAGATTAAATGATGTTTGTCACCCTAGTACAGGGGTCTCAAACACGCGGGCCACATGCGGCCCGCAGAGTTATTTCCTGCGGCCCGCCATAGGCGCCGACTCCACTGGCAGCCAAGCTCCAAACATTACTGAGTGTTTGTATTTTATTAAAACCCCTCTTTGCATTACAGTTTTTAAAAAGTGAATATGTTGACTTTTAATAGAATACTATATTACTCTTCATTTTTTTCATTTTTGACTATTCTTTTGTATCATTGTATGAAAAGCTTTCAGTGATGCGGCCCTCGGGCCAATTTACTAGATCTCATGTGGCCCTCGTGGTGATTTGAGTTTGAGATCCCTGCCCTAGTACATTGCTAGCCAAGCACACTCCACAAAGCACGCTTAGTGCCAAGCTCCGTTTAAAGATCACGTTGTACAGGTTAAGGAATAACCTAGGTACTGAGTGAGGGTGAGGTTTTCTGAGTCTTTTTATCAGCTCACAGACAAGTAGCAAAACAGAATCAATTCCTGTCACTCATAGGTAAAAATGGAGGAACAAGGATTATGAAGCTGGGTGACGTTCCAGTTCTTTAATCTGAAAATCGATGCAGAGAAGGAAGTTGGGCTTGTGGGGATATTGCAGAGACTGTGATGTGGGCTTCGATGCGATTTTTGCTCTGCAAACAAAGGACTGAGCTCTAAATTAATCCCTGATGTAACTCTGTTGAAGTTAGTGGAGTTACCCCAGAGATGACCCTAGCCCAGTAGCTCTAAAACCAAACAAGGATTGGCAAATGCTTCAGCCTCTCTCTCTTTTTCTGCCTGTGTGCATAGCTCAGAAATAATCCTTCAAGCTCCCTCCTAGCCTATTATTAACTCATTTGATATATTGCAGGATTTTTGTAACACTCCATCCCCATTGTTTGTAAACAAGGAAATTAAATACACAAGGCTATGTTACAAATGCAGGCAATCTCACTGAGTCACCTTGAGAGAGCTCACCAATCCCAAAATGTGCAGTGACTCTACAGACTTCAGATCTGTTGTTAGATATGCAGTGCCCCCTGCTCCTGCAGACTGTTCTTCAGAATATGAAACAGAATTTTAAAGCGGTAAACTTACCCTTTTGTGGTGCATATTTAAGGCTCCGTTTTAGTCACGGGTATCTTTAGTAAAAGTAATGGACAGGACACGAGCCATAAACAAAAATTCACGGGCCCGTGACCTGTCCATGACTTTTACTAAAAATACCTGCCGTGACTAAAACTTGGGCAGGGCACCACGGGTGCTGGGGGAGATGGCCTGGGAAATTCGCTGGGGGTGGGGAGGGTTGGGTTGGGTGGGCGGGGCTGGCAGGAGCTTCCTACCCAGCTCCGCGTCCCTGCAGCTCCTAGGTGGCGGAGGGGCCAGGGCAGGGGCTCCACTGCTCCCACCACACGCGCCGGTTGCCACAGCTCCCATTGGCCGGGAACCGCAGCCAATGGGAATTGCGGAGGCAGGGTCTGCAGGCATGGGCAGCTGGCAACGCAGAGCTCCCCCGGCTCCTCCACCGCCTAGGAACTGCAGGGCCATGCCAGTGGGAGCCAGGGAGCCCTCCCCCCACCATGAGGTAAGTGCCACCCCCCAACCCCCTGCCCCTAGCCACGGTGTGGTCAGTTGCCTGCTAACAACTGGAATTAGCACCCTCATCTCATTTGATGCAGCTCATTGAAAGGTCTTTGTATGGTGATTAATTTGGGCCAGTATCAGCCCAATCCGATTTAAACCAGTATCCTGGAACTGAAATGCTCTTTAACCCATTGCCAGTCAATATCCTTGTGACCGTAAGACTACCCCAATGCCAGATGGCACACTGTTGCCATGATGTTTACCCAAAAGGTGGCATTGTAACATATCGCTGGGAAACTAATAACTCACTGGTCTTAATTTTCTTGCATGATGTATGTATGGATAACCCACAAAGAACTTTTCAGATGTGCTGGAAATATATGACTAAAATAATAATAATATATGGAGATATGCCTAGCTCATAGAACTGGAAGGACCTTGAAAAGTCATCGAGTCCAGTCCTCTGCCTTCACTAGCAGAACCAAGTACTGTCCCCTGACAGATTTTTGCCCCAGATCCCTAAATGGCCCCCTCAAGTATTGAACTCACAACTCTGGGTTTGGCAGGCCAATGCTCAAACCACTGAGCTATCCCTCCCCCTAAACGTGTTTAAACCAGACAGGCCCAGGGGAGTAGATAAATGGGTTTTCTCCAGACAAAGGAAAGAGGCCAACACCTCAGACCAGGCAGCGCCAAATTCAGTGGGCTATTCATTTGTATTGGAGGTTACAGGAAGAGATAATTTGCATTCTAAAAATCACCAGGAGGGGAGGGACCAGCATGGCATCTACAACCACCAGAGGAAAGGAACTTTATCTAGGACTACATTTTAGAAGGATACATTTCAAAGGCTTACTGGACTGTAAAGAGAGGGGGCGCGAACCCCAGCGGTGTCCAATAGAAATCCGATGCTAGCCACACTTGTGGTTTTTAATTTTTCTTATTCGCCACATTATAAAAAAGGATTAAAAAACATACTGCAAATGACATTTCACATATCAAAAATAAGTAGATACTACAAAAAAAATATTAACAGGTACTACTAACACAAAATGACTATATCCTAGCCACGTTAACAAGCTGTATATCAAAGCACACAACCTGTCTTCCAGTACTGCTGTCTTCAATACACCAACGCACGGCTCATGCATTAGCCACATTTCAATAGCCTATTCGCCACACGTGGCTAGCAGCGAACGTATTGGACACCGCTGCTAAATTATACTTCACCAGAAGAGCTAAAGGTCTAGTCAGCCATTGGAGGAAAGACTGGTGAAAAAAACATCTTTGAACAAAGGGCTCTAGTTTGTTAAGCTAGACTAAAGTCTTACAAGTGTATTTTTACTTTTGTTTGATTGTAACTATTTCAGTCCTTATACTTGATATCCCTTAAATTGGTGTCATTTTGTTCATAAACTTGTTTTACTTTTACCATCAACCAAATGCGTGCTTTGATTGAAATACTGGGTGTGTTAACCCCAGTTAAGCTCATAAGCTCTTGTGTTTGTCTCTTTAAAGGAGCGCAAAGTTGATAAGGTTTTGTAGGTGCTACAGTCAGAGGGGCTGAGCATTGCAGATGGACGTCTCTGTGGAACTCAGGAATTTGGGGGCACTGATTGTTAAATGCTAGGCAAGGTTTGGACTGGCAGAGTCCTGAAGAGTTTGCTGAAAAGCCACATCAATGGGTGTGTCAAGGAGCTGACACATATCTTAGCAACAGCAAACCTCCCGCTTGCTGGGGCTGAGAGTGGTAACACAGTGGCTCCCCAGCAGATTGTCACACCCATCCCTTCGGTGATCTGTGGTTCTCTTGCCTGTTCCCCACGTCCTCTTCCATTGGTTGCATGGAAAATGTAATGTCCTCATGCTCTTTCTTTTCCAGAGTACAGTAATTGTGGAGAAGACAGTACAGGACCTCATGAACCTGATGCATGACCTGAGTGCTTATTCAGATCAGTTCCTCAACATGGTGTGTGTGAAGCTGCAGGACTACAAGGAAACCTGCACTGCTGCCTACAGGTACAGCCCAGCCCAGGGAACCAGACCCTCCTATACAATAAGGAGAATGAGCCCGACCTCACAAAGTTGTTGGGGAGGATTAAGATGAAAGATGTGTAGGTCTCCAGTGCTATTTTATTTCAGTATGTGCAGGATGGAGTTACTGCCTCCTGGAAAGCTTGTCTGCTTGGTTAGTGGGTGGGAGAGAAATCTGAGATAATAGCCATCCAAGAGGCTGGGGAGACCCACTGACTTCTCCCACCCATATGCACACTTCCCAAAAACACTGATGCAGGTGGTTGGTAGAATCAAAAGAGACACATCCTTGTTCTTAATAAGAGAGATGGAGATCGGGGAAAGAAGGGTGGAAAATGTGTGATCTCCACAACCATCTGATCACATCAGCTCTGTTATACTTGGCTACATGCAGTCAGAAAACAAGTTGAATCCTTTCATATTACGAGTTCTCAAGATGTATAGGATGAGATTTTTAAAGCCAGCTGGTTTCAGTGCCCAATTCCTATTCATTTTAATGAATCTGGGCATCCAAGTCCCCTAAACAGCTTTGAAATTTGTGGCTATAATATATGCACACAGTATGCACAGGATTTTATTTAATATTAAAAACATTTAACATTTCTATAGCACCATTTTCTCCAAAGGTTCCTAAAGTGCTTTACATACAGGACTGAATTCATCCATCCTTAAAGAGCAGCCTCTTCTGGGGCTGAAGTCTGGGGATTGCAGCATCACCACATGCGAACCTAGGCTAGGAAATAAAGGATGTGCTAGTGGTTTGGGTGCTAGCCTGAGACTCAGGAGACTCTGGTTTAATTCCCTGCTCTGCCACCAACTTCCTCTGTGACCTTGGGAAAGTGGCTTAGTCTCCCCGTATCTCGGTTCCCCCATCTGTAAAATGGGGATAAAAGCTTCACAGGGGTGTTGTGAGGATAAAAACACTAAGGACTATGAGGTGCTCAGGTACTATGGTAATGTGGACCATATTAGTACCATATATAGTACCTTTTAAGAGCTAATTGAAGCTGGTGGTAGCAGGGAAAGTAGTAAAAGCCCTTTGCGTGTTCCAACCAGTAGTGTTAAGAAATTATTTCCTATTGCCTGATTTCATTCAGAAAAGTTTCATCTGGTAATGGGCTACCTATGGGAATATTATTAATAATATTATACATACACGTGTAGTGTGCGTGTCTGTATACATATTTATTATGTACTATTATTATTATTATTACAATTAATGTTCCTTTATTATGCCTGTTTCAATAAACCTTATGGGCCGAAATCAGGCAGAAGGAAGTAATTTCTTTACAGCTGTTGGTTGAATTTAATAAAGGATCTTTCTTTCTTTCTTTCTTTCTTTCTTTCTTTCTTTCTTTCTTGACACCATCCCTAGGATTGACACCTGCTGAGGAGTAATTAGGACACCACTAATTTGGACTACCATATCCTGATTACAGCAGGAGGAAAAACAGGAAATGTTCTAGTTTTGCTGCTAGCGAATGACTGACGGAAATAGAAATCTATATACAGTTCAGATGATTCAGAGAAGCATAACAGGGACAGGAGAAATTCTGCTACCCCTATGTTTGTGTGTGTGTGTGTGTGTAGCTTGAGATATTCCAAAGAGATGAGAGATGATCAAATCCATAAGGTAGCAATGCCCTCTGCTGGGAGCTCTTATGTCGCCAAAGCTCTGTGCAGTCTCGCCCTGTGAACCATGGTTTCCCTCAAGGTTTTTGGGAAGGGCAGAGGTGAACCAACAATTAGTCTTAATGGACTCACCCTCAAACGTTGGTAATATTTGGAAATATTAAGGCTAAATCTTCAACTGATGAAAATCAGCTCCTTTAAAGTCAATGGAACTCGATCTAAGGGTCTGGCCCTACAAATTTACAGCTTAAATTGTTCAAGTGGTAGCACACTAAGGGTTAAGTCAAAGGGCTTTCTGGGAAGGAAGCTTTTGTGTGTGCATGATAGAGATGGTGGGCGGCATATGACAGTATAAGGGAGCTACCATCTTCTTTGGAGTTCAGGGAAACCACAAATATGAACATTGCATGTCTTACTAACCAGTATATAAAGTAAAATGCCATGTTGACAGGCTCTTTATAAGCTAGAAAGGTAAATAATAGAAGACTTGTGCAGTGGCCAGTTGATTCATCAACTTGGCTTTGTGTATGTGTGTTTCTAATAGTAAAAATTATTCAAATAGCCCATATGGTCCTCTCTATTCACGTGGTGAATCTGCTGTGCTACAGATGACCAATATCCTGAATCCTTTCAGCTTCAGCCATGTCATAGCTATTGTTTAATAGTGACATTGTGGTGGTTTCAGAAATAGGCCCCCACCTCCAACAACTGAAGCTTAGGAAGAAACTTTCCCTGGATGCATAGAATCCTAACTGTACACTGCAGCATTTCTTAAACCTTCCTCTGACGAAGCGGGTATAGACCAGTATTGAACTGTATGGAGCACTGGACTTATTCGTGGCCATTCCTAACCAGACACTTCTGATTTGGAGGAATGGACCCACGGTTTGTCAGCTGCCATATGACAAAGGTTGCATGAATCCTCAAAGTGAAACTCATTCTTTGGTAGAGGGGACTGATATAGACCATGTGAAATGTTCACATCGTGCCAGAAACTTAAAATCTGAGGCTTTTCCGGTTCCATTTCAGTTTTATTTTAATGTTCCAGTGAGGACAAGAACCTAACAAGATTCAAAAACAGCCTAGATATGTATGTAGATATTAAGAAAACCTCATGTTGGCATAATTAACAATAACAAACTTTGGAAGGGTTATTAAGCCTTGTGTTTCAAGGTTTAAGTCAGTCTCTAGCAATTGGAGATCAGGATGAGCCCTAATATGGGAGACAGAATAGCCCATATCTGCCTATTGTGGGGCACTGACATCTTCCTCTAAAGCATCAGATACTGGCCACTGTCAGAGAAGGGGCATTAAACTAGCTGGACCTTGGTTCTGATCCAATCTGGCAAGTCCTGTGTTCCTTGAAAGTTTTTTAAATTTAAAATGTTCGTGTTGACAAAGGTCAGTTTTCATCCTGAAAAACAGGATTTTGAACATTCCTATGTTTGCAATCAAAAAGTGCCGTTCGCGAGTGTTTCATGGAAAGCAAAATTGGGGACCGCAAAATGGCCAAGAGTGAAATTTGCGAATTTTTTTTTTAATGTTGGGGTGAAATGTTACTAAAAAAAACATTTGCCAGCTCCCCATACCCTGGTATTGGTGGCATAGCCAGATCAATAATATGGTCTCTTGTTGAATCAAATCAGTCTTTACCAAAGGATTGTCGCTGGGCTGGGGAATATCAGCAAAGAACGATACGATGTTTTAGGAACTGGAAAAGACCTAACCACATCAACGTGGTTGCCCATTTTTGTTGATTCCAATCAATCCTTCCTCTTTTAGTTCCTCACCTCTTCCACCACAAACAAACCTTGCTGTGTCTTGAACCAGATAGCTTTTCATGGTGATTTATCCTGTTAGAGATGCCAGATTTCCTTATTTAACTCTTTCCAGCAACCTGCCGTCACCCTCAGTCCCTCGGAGAATCCTCTAATTCTCTACAAACGTTTTTTCCAAAGACCGATTCCTGCTGTGCCACCTAAAAAGCCTTGTAGCTGAGCCCATTTCTCAGATGGGGAACCAAGGCACAGAGAGACTTAGGGTATGTCTACCTGCAATCGGGAGATGTGATGGCAACACATGGGGACACAGCCAAGCTAGCTCAGGTAACAATAGCAGTAAAGCCCGGGGGGCCGCTCAACTGTGTACCCAAGGTTCTAAGTGGGCAGGTCTCGCCCATGCAGCCAGTCATACCACCGCAGCTTCACTGCTGCTGTTACTCAAACTGGCTTTGATCTAGCTAGGGCCAGGAGACCAGCTTGGGTTTTTCTGCACGTGCTGCAGTCACACCTCCCAGTTGCAATGTGGACGTACCGTTACGTGACTCATTCATGGTCATGCAGCAAGTCTGCAGCTGAGCAGGGAATTTATCCAGGTCTTCAGAGTCTCAGGCTGGCGCCCTAACCAGCGGACATCTTCACTCCATCCTAAAGAGTGGCTGTTGTTTGCTTCTTTCTCCCACTGTTTTGTATGTATGTTTTTGGCTGGTACGTTGTCTATTTAGATATGGAAGCTTTTCAGGGAAGGGACCTGTCTTTGGCTCGTACGGAGCACACATTAATAACAGATTCTAAACGCTCACCGGCGTGAACAAATCACAGCGTGGAAACGGTTATGAATCACCGATTGCTAGAGTTCGGAGTAGCTTCCACCTTGGTCCTGCAAAAGAAAACATCCTTCCTGGCTGCGTTTGTCATGCAATAACTGAATCCAATTAGCCTCTCCGGCCCCCAGTTGTTTTCCTAATGAAAAGGCTTGGCACCCCAGCTGTGTCCAGGGACCGTTAGCAATCACTCTGCACAACTGCTCCAAAGGGGAAACGGTGCGAATCTCTGGCTACTACCACTGGCAGATGTTTTATGAATAAAACTCGCTGAGCTATGGAGGGGTGAGCCCTTCTCAACGGTGCACCATCACCTGTTCAAGTGTTACACCTATTTTCCTCCCCCCCCTCCTGGGAGCTAGGTACAAACAGCCACACAGATGGCTCTGTCTGTGGCCCATTGAGCTGTGAATTAATTAGCAGATTATGGCACTGGTGGTAATGATTAACCCCATTACTGTAGCAGAGTAATTGCACGGGGTTTTTTATGGTGGGGGGGTATTTGTAAATAACTATTCTGGACTCTAGTAAAGCTTTTCAAAGTGTCTTATGATGTGTTATTAAAGATCTATGCTAGATCAATGTGTATACAAAGTTACCATGTAGATTGAAATCCAGATGAAAGACCAAAGAAAGGGTACTGGTAAAGGGCTATGCAGTTAATGGTAGAGGCCGGATATCTGATGGGTTACCACAGGGATCAGTGCTAGCTCCCATTCCATTTAACATCTCCACTAACGAGCGGGTAAATGGAGTAAAAACAGCATGTCAATAAAATCAGGAGGTGTTTCACACACAAGAGTTCTGTTTAAAGTGCCATATATGGCCCCATGAACAGGATATAATGCAAAAGTGAAGGATACAAACTAATGCTTCTGAAGCCAGATACTCAAGAACAATTGGAGAAAGACCCTTGAAAGGCCATGATGCTGGAAAAGAATAGACAGACAATACATTGGATCTGAGCTTGCAGTTCAGTATAGCAGTGACAAAACAAAAAAAGCCCACGTGATTTTGAGCAGCCAATGTCTCACATTGTAAAGCAGACAGGTAACTGTGTCTTTCTCTGTACAGTGCTGGTGAGAACGCTCCCGAAGACTGCATTCAATCCTAGGCATCTGAAAGGATATGATAATGGTATATAAATAATTGAAGAGTGTGAACAGTAAGGGCAGTGAGGAATTGAGGCTGTTACAAGGGATGTAACTCAGAGTAATGGGATAAAATTAAGCTGAGAAAAACATAGACACCGTATCAGGGGTTTTTTCCCCACCAGAGTTAGATTTGTTCGACTGTGAAATAGACTTTCAAGGAAGTAGTAGTAGTTCCATTGCTTCAGTCATTTAAATTTTGACTGGACAGAGAACTGGCTAATATAGTATAGGGAACAGTCATCCTGCATTAGCAGGGAAATGGACGGAAATGACCTCGTTTGCCTTTTCTATCTCAAATGTCTGAGAAGAATAATGTAATAATAAATTAATAGGAAACATTGATTTCTGACTCTGTATACAATGGTGCAGCATTTTTGTTCAAGACAACTTTTACCTGCATTTTTGCTTTGTTGTTGGGTTGTTTGTGAAGTGTTTTTTAAATAAGGTTTTAGTCAATGAAAAAATGCAAAGTTCCAAATAGCAGTAGGAGGCAAAATTGATATTCAGACATTGAGATCTTGTGCTGCTGAAAACAAAAGTGCTTCATTTTGTCTGTGGCAGATTAAACATGAAATATTAGGGTAGAAAAGTGAAGCTCATCCACAAGTATATGTGACAAGCAGAAAGTGATTCACTTTCGCAAATGGTGTGTATTTGGGAATTTAAGGTTGCGTTCTTGGTGTTGCTTGAAAGGTACAATCAGTTGATGGGTGTTAGTGGCGAGAGAAGGTAATCTGTCCCGTTTAGAGGTAAATCTGTGTTGTCTCATGATACCTCATTGCCATTTTCACTATATTCCTTTTAGCAGCTCATAGACACTGGGTGAATTTAATTTCTTTTACCCCCATTCCTTTCCCATAACATACCTTCAATACATTTAAAATAAGGGTGGCTTTTCCACACACCATAAAGCCTCTCAAAAAATCACCAGTTAGTCACTAGCACTTGGTTAATGACGGAAGTATTTTAAATTGGTGTTAGACAAGGTGGGGTTTGTGTCAAGGCCATACCAGCCATTGGCAGGTATGAGGCAAATATCCTTAGGGTTCCCATTGCACTAACTGGAAATAAGGAACATAACAGGTATACTTTTTAGCACCTTCCATCTTACGAGTCTCAAAACATTTTACAAACATTAATTAATTAGATTGTTACTACCCCTCGGGTGCGTGGTGGTATTCACATTTAGGCCCAGTGCAGGTGTGGAATCTTGTATTATCACAAAGGAAAAAGTGGTTGAGCTGAGAGGAACTTGATTCAGCTTTAATCTGTAGCTCAGCATCTCAGCAAGAGGAGGATCATGCTTAAACCCATGTCTCTTGAGGTGTTTCCTTTCTCCTCATACCCTGCCCATTTTCTACCTACCCCATGTCTTCAGAGTAGAGCGAGTACACAAGGGGCTTGACCGCCACACACACTACCTTGCTGTTAACCTTACTGGGACCTGCACGTAGCCTCCACCTCCACAACCCTGCTGCTCACCATGCACAGACTTCGTAGATGAACAAACAGAAGCACGGAAAGGTTGGGGGACATGCTTACGGTCACACAGAAAGTCAGTGATGGAGCTGGGACACAGCCCGGGAGCCTGTGAACTTTGACTCGCACTTCCCACCTTTAACCACGAGAGCAGTGTTTCTCAGCTCCTTTCAAACTACTGACCACTTCACAAGAAGTGAAGCCCACAATGCATGGTTCTTAATTTCCTCCACGGGGGCACTGGTGGAACAGTTGGGGAGGTTACATGTGCTAGCTCATATGCTGCTATTCATCCCTGAGTAATTTCAGCTGAGAAAAGAGGAGCTAATCAGCACCTTTATATGAAATGTCCCTTCTGTCACCTGGAATTACCAGCGTGGTTTTCAAGAGCATAGACATTCGTTATACTGCCAAAAATATTAAATGGGAAAGTCTTTGTAATTAGAATGCGGCATAATCTTTGATTCAGGTTTACACCAACTGTTTAGCTGATATATCTCAGATGCCCCAAACAACTGGGAGTAGGATACAGAACCATTAATTTCCTAGCCACTGCTTCAGATATACTCCCAAAGTTACTACCATTGGACAGCTGTCCAACAATTAGTATAAAATAAGTTGATGGTTTTCACCCAGTCCTTGCTGGACAGATACCCATATGGCATGAGGTCACAGCAGAGTTGGCACTAGTTAGCAATCTCAGCAGAAATTTCAAGGAGCAAATGAGCCGTGGAGACTAAACTACCCTCTGCCCGTATTAGACAAAATTAGAGATGAGCAAAAAATTTTGGTTGAATAGTACATTTGCTGAAAATGTGGTTTTGGGTCAAATTCAGTGAATAGTTTCAGCCAAATAAAAAATACGGATTTTTTAAAAAGTCAAAATGGTTTGTTTCAACCTTTTCAAAAGACCCCTTTTGGCTTTTCATTTTGAAACTGTGTTTTGAAGTGTAGCTATGTTTATTTTAAGGAAACCAGAAAAGAGCCCAAAACATGTATCAAAACAAAAAAGTGAAAAAAAAGTTCATTTTGGGGGTGACTGAAACATTTTGTTCAACCAAAAAACTGTTTTTGTATTTGTTTGTTTTTCGTTTGATAAGAAAAAAACAAAAACAAAAATCCATTTGGGTTCAAAACTAACTGAATTTGGTGGGATTTTTCAGTTCAGCCACCAAAACAAAAAAATCAGCTATTCTCTCAGCTGTGGATAGGGTGACCCGGCGGCAAGTGTGAAAAATCGGGACAGGAGATGCGGGTAATAGGAGCCTATATAAGAAAAAGACCCAAAAATCGGGACTGTCCCTATAAAATCGGAACATCTGGTCACCCCAGCTCTGGATGAGCTCTTCATGGGGTTTAAATCAGTGTAGCGCCATTGACTTCAAGGAATCTGAGGATCTGACCTCTATTGTCCCTTCAAAGAACATCATAGAAGTGCATTGGCAGGGGGCAGTGTGGAGAATCTTGCACTTCAGCTGCCTTTACTGCTTCCGTCCTGTGGATAAATGGAGAGTTACACTCTTTGTTGACCTCCTTGTGGAACTATTCATTAGTATTGTACATTTTTATAATGTAAAGGAGAGTATCAAATATCTGTGAAGCTGTTACCCACATGACAAGTAAGACCTGCCCTTTTCCTAACGTGACCATTGTCGGTTTCACTTAGGAGCATTGCTCAGTCAGATGAAAAGCTGGTTATCAGTGCATCCTGGGCAAAAGATGACGACATCACCAGGCTCTTGAAGTCTCTGCCCAACTGGATCAATATGGCTCAGCCCAAGCAGCTCAGACCAAAGAGAGAAGAAGAGGAAGACTTTATAAGGTAACGTATTTTTAGTTGACTTCTAATACACTTTGAAGCTACGGTAACAACAAAGGATTATAGTTATACAAATTACTTCTTTCTTTTTAAAGTTTGGCTAGTGTTTATGACCCCAGAACATAAACCACTTACGCATGTGTCACGGAGTATAGGGGAGTCCAGCCCTGCACCCCTCTTCCCCGGATTCACTGGGAGTCTCAGCCAGCCAGTAGAACAGAAGGTTTATTTGAGATGCCAGGAACACAGTCCAACCAGAGCTTGTCAGTACATCCAGGACCCCTCAGTCGGGTCCTTCCGGGGGGCAGGGAGCTTAGACCCCAGCTCGGGGCTCCCTGCATTTCACCCCACAGCTCCAAACGGGGCAGGGAGGCCAGACCCTGTCTGCCCCCCTCCGCTCCTCTTCCCAAGCCAGCCCAAACTCAAACAAAAAGCCAAACCTCCAGCAGGCTCTTCCCTTCCCCCGGGGCCCCTCCTCTAGCCTGTCCATTCTCCCAGCCAAAGGTGTCACCTCCCAACCCCCGTCCTGGCTCATGTTACAGCCTCAGGTAAAGTCTCACACTCCCGATGCAGCCTTTCCCAATGCAGCCAGCCTCCCAGGTCAGATCCATCTCACTCTCTACTCCGTCACATCGCTCCCCCCTTCGAGACTGAACTGAGCGGGGTCACTGTGACCAGTGGCCTGGGGAAGTTCAGGGCCCCCTCTCCGGGACAATGCATCCGCTATCAGGTTGGCACTTCCCTTCACATGGACCACGTCCATGTCGTAATCCTGCAGGAGCAGGCTCCACCTCAGGAGCTTGGCGTTGGCCCCTTTCATCTGGTGTACCCAGGTCAGGGGCGAGTGGTCGGTGTACACGGTGAAGTGTCGCCCGAATAGATACGGCTCTAGTTTCTTGAGGGCCCACACCATGGCCAGGCATTCCTTCTCGATGGCTGCATAATTCTGCTCCCGGGGTAGCAGCTTCTTACTTAAATACACGATGGGGTGTCTCTGCCCCGTTTCATCCTCCTGCATTAACACCGCCCCCAGTCCCATGTCTGAGGCGTCGGTGAACACCAGAAAGGGCTTGTCAAAGTCTGGGTTTGCCAGAACCGGGCCCCTGATCAAAGCCTCCTCCAGTGCACAGAGAGCCCTCTGGCACTCCTCGGTCCAGACCACCTTGTCTGGCTTCCCCTTCTTGCATAGCTCAGTGATGGGGGTGGCTATGGCGCTAAAGTGGGGCACAAATCTTCGATAGTACCCCGCCATCCCAATAAAGGCCTGGACCTGCTTTTTAGTTTGTGGAGCGGGCCAGTCCCGGATCACCTCCACCTTGGCTGGTTCTGGCTTTAGGTGGCCGCTCCCCACCCGGTGTCCCAGGTAGGACACTTCAGCCATCCCCACCTTGCACTTCTCCGCTTTTACGGTCAGCCCAGCCTCCCAGAGTCGGTCCAGCACTTGTTTAACTTGGGACACATGGTCCTCCCAGGTCTGGCTAAAGACACAGATGTCATCGATATACGCCACAGCGAAGCTCTCCATCCCCTTCAGTAGCCGATCCACCAGGCGCTGGAAGGTGGCTGGCGCTCCCTTGAGGCCGAAAGGCAGGGTCAGGAACTCGTAGAGCCCCAGAGGGGTAATGAAGGCAGATTTCAGCCGGGCATCTGCATCCAGTGGCACTTGCCAGTAGCCCTTTGTAAGATCCATGGTGGTAAGGTACCGAGCCCCTCCCAGCTTGTCTAGGAGCTCGTCCGGCCGGGGCATGGGGTAGGCATCAGATACAGTGATGGCGTTGAGCTTCCGATAGTCCACACAGAACCGGATCGACCCATCCCTTTTGGGGACCAGCACCACCGGCGAGGCCCAAGGGGTGGACGACGGTTGGATCACCCCCAAAGCCAGCATGTCCTTGACCTCTCTTTCCAGGTCCCGAGCTGTCTTCCCTGTGACTCGGAAGGGGGAGCATCTTATACGTTGATGCGATCCTGTCTGCACCCGGTGGACAGTCAGATTAGTGCGACCAGGCTGGCTGGAAAACAGCTGTCGGTACAGATGCAGCACCCCTCTGATCTCAGCTTGCTGGGCAGGGGTTAGCTGATCGGAGAGAGGGATTGTTTCTTGGGAGGAACCAGCTCCTGTCTCAGGGAATAGATCTACTAGAGGGTCACTTCCCTGCTCCTCCCAATGTCCACACACGGCCAGCACCACATTCCCCCTGTCATAATATGGCTTCATCATATTGACATGGTACACCCGGCAGTGGTGTGCCCGGTTAGACAGCTCCACCACATAATTTACCTCATTTAGCTGCTTGACAACCTTGAAAGGGCCTTCCCAAGCGGCCTGCAGCTTGTTTTTCCTCACGGGAATGAGAACCATCACCTGATCCCCCGTGGCGTAGGCGCGGGCCCGCGCCGTGCGGTCATACCAGACCTTTTGCTTCCTCTGGGCTCTGGCCAGATTTCCCTTGGCCAGGCCCATGAGCTCAGTAAGTCTCTCTCGGAAGGTCAGGACATACTCCACCACTGACTCTCCCTCGGGGGCCGCCTCCCCCTCCCATTCGTCTCTCATCAGGTCCAGGGGCCCCCGTACCCTCCTGCCGTATAACAGTTCGAAGGGCGAGAATCCGGTAGACTCCTGGGGCACTTCCCTGTGCCATCGGTGGGGCAGGTACTTGTCCCAGTCCTGTGGATGCTGATTTATGCAAGTCCTCAGCATCAGCCTCACGGTCCCCTGAACTCTCTCCACCAGCCCGTTGGACTGAGGGTGATATGCAGAGGCCCAGGTGGGCCAGACCCCACCTTTCTCCCACACGCCCCGGAGCCGGGCTGAGATGACCTCGGATCCCTGATCTGTAAAGACCTCGCTGGGGACCCCCATCCTGTTGAGGATGGTCAGCAGCGCGTCTGCCTCGGTGTCTGCCCCAGTGGAGGACAGAGCCACCACCTCTGGGTAGCGGGTGGCGAAATCCATCACCACCAGGATGCATTTCTTCCCTGACCAGGTTGCCCTGCTGAGGGGCACCACCCTATTCATAGCCACCTTCTGGGAAGGTTCCTCTCTGATGGGCAGGGACCTCCAGGGATCTTCTCCCTTACCCTGAGCCAGGTACAATAGCTGGTGATGATACTTCGGGTGCCCCACCGGCTGCCTCCTGATTCCCCACAGTTCCACTTCCCCTTGGGAAGCCCATTCCCGGCACAGGAATCCCTTCTCCCACAAGGATCTGTCTCTGCAGTCTTCCCCAAGGGGGTTTGCAGCGCTGTGGCCAGCAAGTTCCCTTAGCTTCTCCAAAGCGGGATCCCTCTGCAGCTCACTGGCCAGGCCTGGGGTCACCGCCCCACTGAGCCCTGCCCCTGGTGGCTCCCTCCCTGCAGTGGAATCACTTCCCGGCAGCACCTCTGGACCAGGCAAGCCTGGTTGGCAGCCGTCCTGCCCTGCCTGTGTGTCCCCCCACTCAGCTGGGGTCTCTGCTCCCCCGGTGCTCAGCGCTGCCCAGGCTGTCCCTGTGGGGCCAGGCAGCGAGCTCGCTGCTTTGCTCTCTGCATCAGAGATTGCCTGAGCCACCTCTCCATTGTGCAGGGGGGTGGGGAGCATCTCTCTGTCGCACCCCGCCCTAGGGGTCTGGTTACAGGCAGGCAGGTAACCGGGGCCTGGCAGCTCCTCCCCCCTGCCAGCCAGGTCATTTGCATTTTCACTGACCATTTCCCTCTTAGCCAATTGGTTCCCTGAGTTCAAATTCAAATCCTCGGCCGTTACAGGGCCAGGGCCTGGATCCTGTCCCAAAGATACACAGTCACCCCCCAACAGCACCTCACAGCTGATATCCTGGAGAAGCCCAACCACCAGCCAGCCCGACCCCTCCTGGGTCTGCACAGGGATCTGGGCCATAGGCAGGGCGAATGGGTCCATTCCTGGGACCCTCACCCAGGTCACACAGCCCCTCAGCATCTGGTGGGGGTGCACCACCCGGGGCCTGACCACAATTATCTCTTTCCCGGGGTCTTGCCACCCCCCGAATGTCTCTCCATTGACCATCACCTTCCGCTCCCACTGGGGGTCCATAGGGCTTGAGTCCAGGGCCAGGAGTGGAAATCCGTCCACCATCCCACCCATCTGGCTGGCGGAGTTTATGGCCTTGGGACCCAGCAAGGGGGTTAGATCCCGGGGCTTTTCCGCAGGGTCTCCCTGGTTCCAATCACCAGCCTGCTCCAAGGCAGTGAGGTGGGCCTCCACATCCCCACCCTCCTTAACCAGGGGCAGCAATTTAGGATCGAGGTTCCCTGCGGAGCTGGCACCCCGGGATCTATCCCCACTTACCCCTGGCCAGTCCCCTATGCCTCTCCGTTCCACCACCGCCAGTTCACGCTGCTGCTTCTCCTGTAGCCCTTTCTCGGGCTCTCGCTGTCTCCCACTGTCCTCTTGCTCTCTCAGACTCAGCTCCAGTCCCATCCGTCTCCGATCCCCTGCTGGGGAACCCGATCGTGAAGACCCCCGTCTGGTTGGGGACCAGACCCTTGGGGATGCCAGGCTATCACTCCAGCTGCTCCCAGATCCTGCTGTAGCCCCATTGGGGTCAGGAATCTGCTCCCTAGAATGGTCATCCTCCTCCAGCCGCGTGATTAACTGGGCTTTAGTGAGCTTCCCAATGCGTATCCCTCTCTTTTTGCACAGGGTTACAATGCTCTTCTTAAGGAGAAGGCGATAGGCCATCACTTCACTGCTCCCAAGTTGCTGTGGATCCGCAGGCCTGTGTGCTCTTAGCTCCCCACGGTTTCCAGGAAGAACCCCAAGTGTGCCAGCCCTTCTCCAGGTCACCGCCTCTTTGCCAGGGTCGAGCTGCAGCTCCTCCGCCCCTGGGTCCACTCACGGCACCCCCAGGGGAACCCTGTCACTGCAAAAATCCTTCTCTCTCCCAGGGCCAAGCCGCAGGCTCCTCCGCCCCTGGGACTGCTCACTGCAGCCCCCAGGGGGACCCCATCATTGCACAGTCCTTCTCGCTGGTCACACACTCCCAGGGGTTAAGCGTAGCTCCTCCGCTCCCCGAAACCGCTCCTCTGTGAGCCTTCAGCACGCCTGGTCCTCGTTAGCCCCCCTTCGTTCTACTGCTCCCCAGTTACTTACTGCAGGAAGCGCCTTCCACGGGGTGCAGAACATCCCACCGCTGCCACCAGTTGTCACGGAGTATAGGGGAGTCCAGCCCTGCACCCCTCTTCCCCGGATTCACTGGGAGTCTCAGCCAGCCAGTAGAACAGAAGGTTTATTTGAGATGCCAGGAACACAGTCCAACCAGAGCTTGTCAGTACATCCAGGACCCCTCAGTCGGGTCCTTCCGGGGGGCAGGGAGCTTAGACCCCAGCTCGGGGCTCCCTGCATTTCACCCCACAGCTCCAAACGGGGCAGGGAGGCCAGACCCTGTCTGCCCCCCTCCGCTCCTCTTCCCAAGCCAGCCCAAACTCAAACAAAAAGCCAAACCTCCAGCAGGCTCTTCCCTTCCCCCGGGGCCCCTCCTCTAGCCTGTCCATTCTCCCAGCCAAAGGTGTCACCTCCCAACCCCCGTCCTGGCTCATGTTACAGCCTCAGGTAAAGTCTCACACTCCCGATGCAGCCTTTCCCAATGCAGCCAGCCTCCCAGGTCAGATCCATCTCACTCTCTACTCCGTCACAGCATGTGCTTAAGTCCATCCTTATTCAGCGAAGCATTTAAGCATGGCCATGAGACTTAAGCATGAGTTTAAAGTTAAGCACATGCCGAAGTGGTTTGCTGAACTGGGGTGTAACAGTACAAATAATCCCTATGCAGCTGCCTAATACTTGGTAATGATTCCTATTCTGTGGATTGCAGCCTTGAAGCAGGTCACCAGCAGGAATCTCATACTTCTTGACATGTTGCTGAGCTCCATCAACATGTGCTCTGCTTGCTGTAGGTGGGCAGAGAAACCTGCCCTTAGTTATCGCTTTTCTAACAGCCAGGATGGAGAGAGGAGGAAGTGGAGATCTTCCCCTCCCGAGAGCCAGGCGGGAGGAAAAGGAGTGGAATTCTACCTCTGCCGGGAGCCCTTTGAACCATGACAGGAACTGACACAAAGGGAGCTTTGGGTTCATGGGAAACGAAAGGGGCGATGGTGGTCACAGGGTCACTGAAAGGGAAAGCTGAGAACAAGTGGTGATGGGACTGCAACGAGGGCCAGTCCGTTACAGAATGGAATGGAATATGTATGGCGGTGTCCACCTGCAATCAAAGGTGTGGTTGCAGCTTCAGTAGGCATAGCCGCACTAGCTTCAATCTAGCTAAAATAGCAGTGACAGCACGGCAGCACTGGGTCGCTTGCCTGCCCAGAACCCTACGTATTCACTCACGTTACTAGCCCACTCCGGGTTCCATGCCACAGTGTCTTCTCCACTATTTTCAGCCACACTACCTGGGTTGCAATCACACCTCCGATTTCAATGTAAACATAGCCTAAGACTCCTCCTAGCTACTTAGCAAACCTCAATGGGAATCTTTGGAAGATCACCTAAACCCAAACAGCAGGGTGGTTTTTATCTTCCATATTAAGGCAAACCAAAACATGTAACATTCCAAACTATTTAAAAGACAAATGGGCAGATTGCTTCACAGTGAACAAAAGTCAGTATCTATGAATCATTGGCTTATGGTGAAGAAGCTAGTCATCTTTCCATTTCTGGTTAGCCACAAGCCTGTGCTTTCCCATCACTATTCATTGTTTCTTTGATTGGCATTTAGCTATAATATTGTAAGCGCAAGTGAAGCTGTTTAAAACTAATCTAATTCATCCAAATTACCTTTTAACTTATTCAGTGAACGCAAGAACGGTAAAAGAAAGATGTTGCAGTTTAGAGAAAGGAATGTTTGACAATGTCAATCGTGGGTAGTTGAGGAACTGTTTGCTTATGCTGCACTGACGTCAGTATATTTTAAAAATCCTGTTTGATATTTGGGAGTCTGGGAGAGAAAAACATGTATTGCTTCTGAAGTAAACTTGCAATTCTTGTGGTTTTAGCCTTCATGAATTATCCCTCCTTTCCTACAGCTAGGGTCAGGGCCGGCTCTAGGATTTTTGCCGCCCCAAGCAAAAAAAAATTTGGCTGCCCCCCCATTTTTTTCTTGCCCCCCCCACCACCGCTGGCCCCGCCTCAACTCTGCCCCTTCCCCAAATCCCCAGCTCCGCCTCCACCCCTGCAGGTGCTGCATTTCCCCCACCCCATTGCTTCCTGTACCCCTGCCCTAGCTCACCTCCGCTCTGCCAGTGCCACTCAGGTTCTCCCCCTCCCTCCCAGGCTCTCAAGCCTGGGAGGGAGGGGGAGAAGCCGAGCGGCGGTGGCGCGCGAAAGCGGAGTGGCGGCGCAGAGCAGAGGTGAGCTGGGGTGGCCAGGGCACATTTTTTGGGACAGCATGGCTGGCGCCAGAATGCCGCCCCTAGAAATGTGCTGCCCCAAGCACCAGCTTGTTTTGCTGGTGTCTAGAGCCGGCCCTGGCTAGGGTTAAAGCTGGTCTTGGCATCTTTCCTTTCCTTCCACTATTTGATTTTCTTATGGCTAATGCTGGATCATGCTGGTCAAAATTAAAGTCTTAGGATAAAATCCTGGCCACATTGAAGTCAGTAGCAAAATTCTCATCAGCTTCAGTGGTGCCCCCAAGATTTCAACCTTAATGTCTGTTCTTTTTTCTTATTTTTTAATTTTACTATCCATTGATTGAAATTTCTTCATGGAATCACATCACTGATGTTAGAGAGGAAAGGCCTGTTTATTTCCATTCATGACTTGGATAACGGAGTGGAGAGTTCACTTGTAAAATTTGCAGATGACCCCAAGCTGGGTGCGGTTGCAAGCACGTTGGAGGACAGACAGCATTGGAGTACAAAATGCCCTTGATAAACTGGAGAATTAGTCTGAAATTAACAGGATGAAATTCAGTAACATAAGTGCAAAGTACTGCACTTATGATGGAAAAAACAAATGTGCAACTACAAAATGAGGAATAACTGGTGAGGCAACAGTAGTGCTGAAAAGGGTCTTGTGGTGATAGTAGATCACAAATTGAATACAAGTCCGTGTATATTATGCAGTTGTGAAAAAGGCTAATATCATTCTGGGGTATATTTACAGGAGTGTCATATGTAAGACACAGGAGGTGATTGTCCCACTCTGCTCGGCAGATGAGGCCTGGTGAGGCCTTTTCTGGAGTATTGTGTCTAGTTTTGGGCATCATACCTTTAAGAAGATGTAGATAAACAGGAGAGAGTCCAGAGGAGAGCTACAAAAATGATAGTTTTAGAAAACCTGACCCATGAGAAAATGTTAAAAGAGCTGGGCATGTTTAGTCTTGAGAGAGAAGACTGAGGGGCAATCTGATAAGAGTTTTCAAATATGTTAAGGGCCGTAATAAAGAGGATGGTGACTAATTGTTCTCCGTGTTCACTGAGGGTAGGACAAGCAGTAATGGGCTTAATCTGCAGCAAGGGAGACTTAGGCTAGATATTAGAAAAAACTTTCTAACTATAAGGATAGTTAAGCACTAGAATAGACTTAAAGGGAGGCTGTGGAATTGCTGTCATTAGAGATTTTTAAGAACAGGTTAAATAAACGCCTGTCAGGGATGGTCTAAGCCAGGCCTGCACAACTGGTAAAGCAGTGAGGGCCATATTACTCCAAAGAAAACAGCCGAGGGCCGAAACTCCTCTCTTCCGGCCCCAAAGTTGTTGAGCAAAAAAACAAAAAACAACCCTCTCTTGCCGCCAAAGTTGTTGAGCAAAAAAAAAAAATTTTTTTTTTTTTTTTTTTGCTCTACCCGCGGGCCGCACAGTGAGCCTCCACGGGCTGCATGTGGACCGTATGTTGTGCAGGCCTGGTCTAAGCTCTAAGTCAGTGGTTCTCAACCTATTTACCATTGTGGGCCGGATACGCAGCTCTCTACCTGTTATGTGAACCACATCCACACAATATATATATTACTTGTATTGCCCTGAAGATGTCACATGGGCTGCAGCTTTGTGCTGATTGGGCCGTGGGCTGAGAACCAGTGATCAGGTGTACTTGGTCCTGCCTCCGCGCAGGGAGGTGGACTAGATGTCCTCTGAGGTCCCTTCCAGCCCTACATTTCTATGATTCTTTGATTTCTAGGGGGACGCTCCATACAGTGTGTTCTTCAATGCTTGGTCTGGTTCTTAGACTGTAAGCTCGTCAGGGCAGGGATCTTGTCTGTATATGTGTTTGTGCAGCATGTCGTATAACAAGCCCTAATCCTGATTAGGGCCTTTGGGTGCTCCTATAATATAAATATTAATTCATTATTATACGAATCATTGGTCCTGTCCAATTTTAACAGTAGTCAGCCGTAAGCAATGTGACTTATAAACTTTCCCTAGGAAGCTATTCAATGTCTAATTTCTCCTGGAAGCTGGAAAATAGCATGTAATTCTTTCTCCAGGTTTTGTCCTATTTTCCCACTTAGCTAATTTCTATCACCATTGTTGTGAGAGCTCAAATTAATGTGATTTTTGTTTCTGTTGTTGTTTGCACCTTGGTATCGTTGCTATATGAGAGCAGCTCTGGGAATAACATTCACTGTCTAACTGTTGCAGAGTCAGGGAGAAACAAACCATTGTTTTTATGGGTCCCACCGAAATTGAGGTGGAGGTTTATTTCTCACTGACTCATGAGCCTGCTAGGTCCAATTGTCTGTTATCTAATCATCCAAGGTATTTTAAAGATGCATATTATCTTGCTATTTAACCATCTTTATATATTGGTATGACAAGGTGCACAGATCTTCTTTCTGAGCTAGCAGGGAAAGAGTTAAGTCTGGGAAAGGCCACAGCTGAGGTGCACCAAGGGCAGTAGCGCTAAGGTAGGGCAGAGTCAGCTGGGAGGAAGGGGATGTCTCTTTCTCACTCTGTCTAGGAGGGCAGCCATGGGAAGACAGCAGAGACGAAAGTGTGTGGTAGGAAGAGTCTCTCCTGTGAAACTCTCCATGGGAGGTTAGGACTATGTTAGCACAGTGTGGGAGCAAGCACTGGGGAGAGGGCTGGATGGACTATTGGAGCCTGGAGAAAGACTTGTGTGGAGGTGAATGTTTTGCTAATAAACCAGATCCCCGAGGTAGAGGTCTGATTTGAAACACCCTCCACCCCCCATCCCTGCTGTGTAGCATTTTGATTGAAAGGAAAGAAACTAAGGCATGGCAATGCCAGGCACCCAGTCTGGGCAACTCTCTGCCACAGTTGTACTGAAACTATTTGACAATATCCCTTTAAGTATATTAATTCAATTATGTCCTGTAGTTTTAACACTAGTCTTGGGGTGGGGGAGGGGAGTACCGTTAATTTTTTTCTTTTCCTTAGGTTTCCTGTGACTCATTAGCTTAATTAGAGTGAAGAATCAAAATAGTATTGTTCCAAAAACCTCATCTCTGTTAACAGTGATTGATTCTGTTGTCTTTAACCTGCCACTATCTCTGTTGTGATTAGATGTCAAAAGTCAGGGTAGGGAGTGGGTGAATCTCCCCATTAATATTCCTGTGTGGTTGGATAGACAAAAGAGACCTGATTGAGCATATTATAGTAGCTTGGAACTTGGCAAGGACAGGAAGGAAAGAAAAGTCATGCCTCTCCTGATATAATTAGTTTTTGAAGCTGGGAAGGCTATTTGGAACTTGGCTGGATGTGAAATAAAATGCCCTTCTTGCTGTATAAAGGTTAGCATTCAGTTCATTACTGAATCAGGCACGTTAGAGATAAAAACCAAAAAATGTATCATTTCCAGGCTTATCTTTGAGTGGAAAGAATAGAAAAGAATGTTAGATCTGACCACTGGCAAATCACAGCAAACCCCCCGGTCTTCTGTGTTGCAGCTGCTCTGTAGCACAAGAGGTGACAAGGGCACTACGTTAAAGAGGCAACGCGTATTAGGAGAGCTGTGAAAAAGAAAGCAGCACCCGTGTTGCTCATCCCAGCATCCTGGGAGTTCACCGGGTGAAAATCATTTCGCTGCAAACCTCGAGCTGAGCTGTGTTTGAGGAGCTCTCCAGGATGGAGATGGTGATAGAGCAGAATGTATTTGGCTGCAGATCTCAAGTAACAAATCTGCTGGTACAATAAGGATAATTAGGTGACTTGAACTCCTCCCAATATGGTCTTGTTTGGTGTCGGAACTCCTAACTTTGGACCGGATTCTCAGACTGAAGTCAGCGGTGCATTGCCGATTTCCTCCAGCTGAGAATCTGGCCCTTCTTATTGTGACAGTTAATTGTATTGGGATCTGATTTAGTACAAAGCTATACATTTATAGTGTCAGATTCTGTCGTTCTTACTCTGCCCAAGTAGTGCCTTGCTTCCCAAGTAGCCCTTTTCATTTCACTACGGCTACTCACTGAATAAGGCACTACTCAATGTGAGTAAGGGAGAATCTGATCCTTTATGAGCCCATCTGATGGCTCTATGTATAGTTTCTCTGTCTGAATAAATTGCATCTTTATTTTGAGGAAATCTGTCCTACAGTGCTCATGCGCTCAACTCCCAGCATCCGTAAGAACAGAATGCTGGGCAGGGGACGGGGAGGTGCGTGTTACTGGTGTACTGGAGCATCACTCATAAAGGGCAGACCTAAGGATGCATTGCGGGGATGGCATGAACCATAACTCTGTATATTATGGTTTTCAGAGGTCTGAGGTTAGCTGAACACAATGTTCCCAAAGGGCACAAGGGACCAGCAAGCTAACTCTGTTAACAAAGGTTTGGGGCATTTGGTTTGTTCTTTCAAGTATTTCTCTGCATCCCCACGTACCACAGCCCAACTCTCCCCCTCCACTGCCCACAGAATGCACTGGCTGCATGTTAGTCGCTTCATTGCCCTTGTATCATCTCCTGTCTCTCTGCTTGTCCACCACAGCCCAGTTCTCCCTCCTCAGCTGCCTCCTTATTCAGAGGTGGGTGTTAGAATGGGACCTGCAGGTTGAGGAACTGGGGAAAGGATGCAGGAACAGTCCGGAGACTAGCATGGAGTAAGTAGGGGCATTTTTCAGATGGGGAGACAGACCTGAGGGTGGGGGGAATTTGGGGGCACAGAGCTAAAGCCCCCAACAACCCTCACTCTATATCTCTGACCCTCTCCTTTCTACACCACTTTTCACTATACTGCGTCAACTCCCCACACACATTCCCCACTGTGCCAAATGTGGTTTTACTGGTCCCAAAGGTGTTACACCACCACTGCTCTGACACTGCTCCAGCATTCCCTCCATCACACCCATTGCTCTGACCGCTCACGTGCTCCCGCTGCCCTGAGCCTCCTACTCACACACCAGCTCCATCCTCTTCCTTGCCACCCCATGCCCCTGGCAAGCCTGGACAGGCAATGGGAGGTGGGGAGGTGGTTGGACTGTGCCGAGTTCATGTACAAGCTGGAGGCAGGAGGGGGCAAGAGAGTGGAAATCCAGAGTCCCCTAATCTGTATCTAGTGTATGGGGAAGGGCTGTACACACCCATCTGCAGCATAGCAGGCTCAGAGAGGTGTGAAGTCATCCATTCATCTCAATGAGATGTTCTCTGCTGAATGAGGCCACACCCACACAGATGAATACATGACACAATAAGTCTGCAAGGTGCGAACTGCTCCATTCATCTCATTGGGTGTTCTCACCTTCCCTCCCTGAGCTGCCAGGCATATGGGCCAGTACCATGCACTACGCATGGCTGTTCTCAGCTCTCCGTCCCAGGGCTTGTCTACACTGCCAATTAACAGCGCTGCAACTTTCTCGCTCAGAGATGTGAAAAACCACCCCCCCGAGCGCTGCAAGTTGCAGAGCTGTAAAGCGCCAGTGTAAACAGTGCCCCAGGTGGGTTTTTTTAGAGTGCTGGGAGAGCTCTCTCCCAGTGCTGTGCCGTGACCACACGGCACGTTAAAACGCTGCCAGTGTAGACTAGCCCCAATCTCAGTACCGTTGGGCATGGTTTGAATGGGGGGCAGAAAAGTTCTGAATGCGAGCAGGTTTTTGTGGGATAAAGCTAAAGCACCTGCTGCATCCCCCACTGTACAGCTGCATCTCCCACTATATCCCCCACTGCATCCCCCCACTGTACAGCTCTGACTTGTACCATTTCTCCTCGTGCTCCCCGGCACTGCTTTGACCTCCCTTTTCCCCCTAGAAGCAGGGGAAGTACGAGCCTGGAATCCCTTCCCTACTGCTGGAGGCAGCATAGGCAAGGGTGGGGGTCTCCATCCCCTAAGCCCCCTCAAGCCCATCCGTGCACTCTGCCAACCTTCACACCCCCTGCACTGCTCTAGTACCCTTCCCCCACATTCCCTAGTTCTGCACCCAGAATATGGCAATGTTCTGCCCAGCACATATTAGGACGGCTGTGTGTCAGGTACCCCTTGACCGAATGACCCTGTGATTTGCTTTCCTCTGATCACACTCAGTTCCATTGTTCAGGATGATTACATTACCTTAACTGCTTACTGGAGTATTTCATCTTCCCTCTATTTAACTAATGCTAATTTCCTGGACTCTGCTTCTAAAGTAAAATCTGAGTCTGCCTGTGGTTTTCTAGAGCACTTTGAAATATCACTTTTACACTGGACATTTGTGTCTCTGGGCAAGACCTTCAACAGGAGTCCCTGCAGAATGCAGGCAGAGAACAAGGAACATTTACCACACACCCCCTCTGAAAACTGCCAACGGTGGGGCTCACATGGCCACAGCCTATCACCTTGAGCCACCCCGTTACCGTGACAGTCTGCAGACCCTTTCACTGTCAGCGGAGCTCTAGTCTTGCTGCATATGAGCATTTCATTCTTTTTGGCTTGAACTACTGATGCTCTGGAGTTCCTAATTAACCCCGAATAACTTATTCAGTGTAACACAAACGCACACACACACCCCAGAGGGGCAAGGGGTGTCATGTAGTAGCTGAGCTAAATCCCGTGGCTGAGATCAGTTTGAGGATGATTAGAGCCATAGTTTGAGCCCAGGTGTGTGCCAAACAAAAAAAAAAATTAGAGCAGAGGTGATTTTTGTGAACACATATTGGAGAGGCAGTGTCTCAGAAAGGTCTTGCTCAAGAGACCCCAAATTTCGACCATTAACCCTATCCCACATCCCCACGAGGCAGAGCAAATGTCAAGACGATCTGAGCTATTGTGTAGATTTTAGAGCACTTAGCCCTGATCTACACTAGGGGCGGGGGTCGATGTAAGATACACGACTTCAGCTACGTTAGTAGCTGAAGTCGACGTACCTCGATCAACTTACCGTGCCGTGAGGATGCCGCAGGGTTGACTGCCGCCGCTCCCCCGTTGACTCCACTTCTGCCTCTGGCCGCAGTGGGTTACCAGAGTCGACGGCAGAGCGATCAGGGATCGGTTTTGTCGCGTCTACATGAGACACTATAAATCGATCCCCGATAAATCGATCACTACCCGTTGATCCGGCGGGTAGTGTAGACATACCCTTAGAAGAGTAGACTTTTAAACTCTCAATCTTAATTGACTCTGTCTTAATTATAACAGAGCTCCTGCTCCAGTATAATATTTATATACAAACATACATCTGCAATTTGTTATTACTATAGATGTTAAAAATGCTAACAATCCTGAATGTAGCCATCTTAAATTGACTGATTTCTTAAGAGTTGTGGTGGAGGTGGATCTCAGAGAGTAGTGGTCATTAATGTATTTACCAGTGCAAGCTGAGTTAATGATGAAGATACTCAAACCGCATGCCAGCAGATTTCCAGCAAAAGGTCAAGGAAGAAATCTCTCCTCCTTTTTCCTCCTCTCATCCATGTGCAACATGCACACTTGGTGATGTTTAGTTAT
Organism: Macrochelys suwanniensis; assembly: GCA_033296515.1. Classification (NCBI taxonomy): domain Eukaryota; kingdom Metazoa; phylum Chordata; order Testudines; family Chelydridae; genus Macrochelys; species Macrochelys suwanniensis. The sequence goes on from CM065775.1 coordinate 337,477,677, forward strand.
TGATGTTTCCTTCTTCTGAAGTATCAGGCCCGTGCTGGGGGCAGGATGCCAGATTTAGCTGGACGAGTCCTGAACCAGAAGGTCAGAAATCAAGTGACTTTCTAACACAACCATCTGTTGTGGTGCAGCGGGAGGCAGGATGGCAGACTACATGGACCGATGACAATTCCTATGTGCCTAAAGTGACAACTGTACTAACATTGGCATTTAAGGGCCCTTTTGGTGGTGCTGAAAAGTGACCTTTGTGATTACGCAGTGTGGAATCAGGACAAATCTAGGAATCTGACTTCGGGGTGGGTTAGGGTTCTTTCCTCACACCAATTAGACTCACTGACTGATCCCAGACATGAAGAGTTGTGTAAGCTCGAAAGCTTGTCTCTCTCACCAACAGAAGTTGGTCCAGTAAACGATATTACCTCACCCACCTTGTCTGAGGTTAGGCCGAGGCACTCCTGCTTGCTAGGCAGTGTGCAGCCTAGGTCTATCGTGGCTGCAAGTTGTTACCATCTGAGGGCTGTTGAGTGGCCTATGTGAAATTAGTTTGTGGATTTCTGTCCAATCCCCGTAAAAAACATCTACCTCAGAAAAATCCCCTTGTTGGGAATCTCAGCAGTGAAGCCTAGAACTAAATGGGCACTGGAAGATTGAGCTGCTCTTCAACTTCAGGGGACAGTCCCTCCATTTGAAGCACATAGGTGCGACAATTTGTTTATGCTGCACTTGTTCTGTGATTGCAGAGAAGTGTCTTTTTCTTTCTTCTTTCTGTGGATTACATAGAATCATGATTCAACCCTCAGAGAAATGACTGTGGTATGAGGAAATTTAACGCCCACTTTCAGATTCATCACTCCTGCAAGATGCATCCTCCATTGAAATGAATTTTGCAACAGTCCTGGTTGTGCTAAGCCTTGTTACTGTTACACAGCATACTACAAGACATTTGCTAATACACAATGGTACATTAGGCAACATAATTGAAACTGAACTAGACTGGTCGGGGAAATGAACAAAGAACATCGTGTGATGCATTATCCTTCTTATTTTATTATTTTAAGAATAAATTAGTGATCCACTGTCTTATGGTCCTGTGACCTCTTAGGTGTGCAGCTGTCCAGTGCTGATCTTGCTCTTCTCTCTTACAGATACCTGAGATCAAGTGAGATATTTGTTTCAAATCTCAGTGACCCTCCAATTTCGGTCAGTGTTAGAGAGGGCTAGAGCCGCAGTAGTGTAAACCAGCATAGCTTTGTTGATTTTTCTTGACTGTATTGCCATGTGGAAGTTCAGAGAAATGTCCTCACAAGTTGAATCTTTGCAACAACTTTGCAACAAACAAGACCACAAATTCTGTAAAAAAGTTATTGAATGTGCTTTTATTGGTCTTGTTGCAGAGAGTCATGTTAGAGAGATTCCTTTGGCAGAAAACGCCCACTCTTGTTGGTCTTTGTTTCGGTGCTTGGACAATATCTTGATGATCCTCAGATAACTTTTGGAACAGGGAAGGCAACTGAAGTGAAGCCGGGGCCTTTTTTCTAAATTCTTTTTGATAAACAAGAACAATATTTTTGTAGGATTTTTGGTTTATTTCTTTCAATTCAAGTGAAAGGCATCTGCCTTGGTAACTTTACTATAAAGCTTTTAAAAGTAGTCTGCAAGTCTCAGCCAGAGCTAAGCTAGAAGGTTGACTTTGTGGCTAAAGCATAGAGCTATATGTCAGGAAATCAAAGTTCTATTCTGCACTTGCTGTGTGATTTTAGGCCATTTCCTATACAGTTGGCCAGCGGGGGAATCCCAGCCTTCCTTCTAACTAGCTTGCTGAGGAAACGATGGGGCATCTTTTTCAACACACACAAAGGAAATCCTTCTTTCTCACTGGTGTACCATATACTCTGCAAGAATTGAGTGGTATCGGGCATGCCGGCAAACATAGCAATTATAAATGTATGTTTACTCTGAGGCAGCACAGTCTCATGGGTTTAACTCAGAGCTGGGACCCAGAAACTCTTGTGCTCTTACATGTTTCTCTGACACTTGTGTGCTCCATGGTCTTGGGCAAGTCACTTAACCTCTCTGTGCCACAGTTTCACCATCTGTCAGATGGGGAAATACCTGCCGCAGGGGTTGTGAAGAATAATTAGTGTTTGCAGAGGTGCCAGCTAAGTCATAAGTATTATTATTCTGAATTATGCTTCCCACGGGGCACCACACATACGTTTACCTCTTGTCTGGCCCCTGATATTCTGGACCACTGGTTATAAGGTCCACACAGTGCTATTAACTGAAGTTTGAATTCACTGTGCTGCCTATCAGCTAAGAGCATCTGACTCTCACTCTGAAAAACCAGCCCTTCAAGTGCGGCTACGAAGCACAGTGTGGGAAATGACAAAAGAGACCTTGTCAGAATGGTAAATTCGCTCCTGAGGGAATTTCCCAAGAGGCTTTTTTTCCTCTCCCCTCTGTAATTTTTCCCTTGGGGGGCTAGAGAGGGAAAAGGGGAGGGTGACACTCAAATGGCCCCTCTTGTTTGCAAAGCTCCCTGGACACCGTCTCCCAGTGAACTGATTCATATTCATCATTTGCCGAAGGAATAATTGAAGCTAATTTCTTGGCCATGAAAAGGGAGAGTAGCAGTAAGTGAATGTAAAGCTGTTGCCAAGGGCACATAGGAGGCCTCATTCCGTCGCCGTTTTGTATTGATGTAGACACTTAGCTGGTTTTTAGCCCTGCTCTGGCATGGCCAGAATGCCTTAACGTAGCAAAAGTGATCTTGATTTGTCATGTCTGCCCTTCGTTGGCCCTTATTTTTAAGCACACTTGTTTTCTTTTCACTGTGTAAGTATTAAAGTAAAAGAGACGGAAGCCTCGTGTCACCATCAAATCACGTATTTCCAGTCTAAGTCAGTGTGTGATTTAATTTTATTAACATCTCATCCCCTGGAAAACATAGACATGGCTTCTCCGGAAGAGGAGAGAGAACCCATTCTTTCTGCTGGATATTCATTTCAGGTCTGGGGCACTGTCTTCCGCTGTGCGTCCCTATGTGTGCAATGGTAAGAACATGCTATGCATGTTACATAGTATCCAATAAAATATAACCGATCTAAAGCCAATCCTGGTATTGGAGAAAGAATATTATAGAAATATAGATGACACAGCAGAGGGAAACAGAATGATACTTAGACAAGTGATATTTTTGTTAGTCAGATGACTTAATCAGACCAGACCTGCATTCTTTGGCAAAAAAGAAGATTAAGAGTAGACCCTATTGACCCACACACAAATCCTTATAGGAAACGGGAAGATAAAAACGCAAAGAGGTTATTGGAGCTAATGTCAAATACAGGAATAAGGAAAAGTCTCCAATGAAGGAACAGCTGCATACTGAAGAAATGCACTTGGATTTTCTTTACACATTTTGTAGCTGATATGTAATAATTCTCTCGCTCTCTCTTGTGTGTGTGTATGTGCACACACACCCCTCAATACAGTGTGGAATTCACTATTGTTAAAGTTCCACAAAACACTCCATTACAAACCTGTTGTTTTCCATGTTTCTAGTTTTCTTAAATATTCAGCTTTCGGAGCTGGAATTTTTCATGTTAAGTATCTGCCACAAATTGTATTTTGTTATTGAAAACTTGAACAAAATCCTTTCCTTTAAAAAAATAAAACAAAAAAGCCTGACATTCAAAAATGTATGCTAATGCAACATTAAGGCTGCTGAGTTGGGCACTCAGTAAAGGAAATTCAAGAGTTAAGGCTAAATGCGCTACCTTAACTCTGACCCCTTGTGATGTATATGATAATACATTTCCCAAATTCATGCTCATCTGGTATCTCAGGCATATGTTTATATATAAACTTCAGAAGGAAAACGTATTGTTTGAGAAACAGTATGTATGTAATGGCATATCTGAAGACACTATCATAATACACACAGAGGGTCAGAGTTAAGGTTGCATGTTCAGTCTTAACTTTAATATTTCCTTACTTTTAAGTGCTTAGCTGGGTAAACATAATATTCCATTAATGTAAAGAGGGAGGAATTGTAGGGGATTGCATTTAATATGTATTGTGAAACCTGCCCTAAGCAGCCACCCAAAAGACCAGCAAAAGTAAGTTGCCTCATACAGCTGGGTGTTAACTGAAGGTTTAAAAAAAAAAAACCCCCAATCTGGGGATCCTTGGGAATACTTTAAAGTGGTCTTTTAAGACAAAGTTGCTTGTTGAAGGTTATCTTCACTGCAGATTTCAGTGTGTGTGTGTAATGATGGAATTGTGAGCTTGGATTTCTGCCGCCAAATAGATACATTTGAGAAAACAAGTGAACATATTTGCTGTACTTTTGCTATAAATTCCTACTAAACCGTTGTTCGCTTAGAATAAATGACTGTTTCCCATACATCCCAATAGTAATTTAACAGCATAATTTCATTGATAGGGACACATTTGTTCCCACCCCGTGTTAAGAATAATAAATATGCAATAGTGTGAGATGTAGATTTTATTGACCTGCGTTTGGGATGGTTGTATGGTTCATGTAATGGCTATGCAGGTGACCCCAAACAAGTGCCAATAAAACTTTGTTCTTTGCTTTTTGTGTTGTAGAAACTGTTCCGGGAAAGAGTTGGAGTCCTTTGGGTACAGATTACATTGTAATCACTGTTTTGGGTAATGGCAAGCTAGTATTTCATAATCCAATGGTTCTCAAACTGTGCTCTGTGAAGAACTGCATAGTTACATTGTACTAACTCCGCTCCTTGTTTCCAACTGCTAAACCAAGTTAAAAGAAGCTAAAAATACATTAAGTATTTCCTCTTAGTCCTTTTTCATGTAAAAAAATTACTGTAGTTGCCATAGGGATGTTATTCGATTCATAGATCCTAAGGCCGGAAGGGTGATCATCTCGTCTGACCTCCTGTACAGCACAGGCCAGAGAACTTCCCCAAAATAATTCCTAGAGCAGATCTTTTAGAAAAGCATCCAATCGTGATTTAAAATTTGTCAGTGATGGAGAATCCACCACGACCCTTGGCAAATTGTTGATTAATCTCTCTCACCATTAAATATTTGTCTAGCTTCAACTTCCTGCCATTGCCAGTGGGGCAAATGATGGTCCACATGAGAAAGGAGAAGGTGTCCATGAGAGATACCCACTATTAAGCTGTGGTACACTCCAGAAGACATTGTAAGAATATCTGTACAAGCTACCAAGTCAGAACTGAAATGAGATATTCCCTTGCTGTTTGAGAAGTTACTTAAGTATAGGAGCATACACTACAGAGGACACTTAGGGCGCTAGCCTGGGACTCAGGGGACGTGGGTTCTATTCCCGGCTGTGCCTCAAGACACCCTGTGTGACTTTGTGCAAATCATTTAGTCTCTCTGTGCCTTGGTTCTCAATCTGTAAAACAGCTGTTCTCTACCTCACAGGGGTGTTATGAGGATAAATGTATTAATGATTGGGAAGTACTCAGATGCTAGGCTAATGGAGGAGCATAGAAGTACCTAAGATGGAGACAATGATTTAACATCATTTGTAACTGTCTGCCCTTATGATCAGTCTTGTTGGATCTCTTTCTCTGTCAGCCGTGAAAGTGTGTTGGGTGGGGAGCACAGCTGGTGTGGTAAATGTAAGTACCATTATGACAACTTCCAGGTATCTATTAGCAATGCCCAGCCTTTCCATAGGAGGAGCCTGGGGGGATTTAATCAATTCCAAACAGCCATGAGGCTGATTAAAATCAGTCACATGCTGTAGAGAAAAAAGGAGCCAAATTCAACCCTGGTGTATTTCCACTGAAGTCAAAGGCGTCCCCTTACCTCCCAATCCTCAGCATTAGCCAGCAGATGCTACTTCCTCCCAGACCATACTGGCAGAGATAACAGCTCTACAGCACCACCTTGAGGGATGTAGCTGCCACATATTTCTTTCACATTCTCAAGCAAAATCCCTGAAAATGAAGGGTTGTGGTTTTTTAAATATTTTAATTAAATGTTTAAAATTTTAAACCCCATTCAGATTTCTGTGTCATTTAATACAACAAAAATAAGTGCAGTGAAGCTACTTAAACAAGTCTAGTTTGAGGTCCTGGCAGTGTGACTGCTTGCATGGTTTAAAAGACCACTGATGGAATTATTTTCCCGCAGCTGTTCATCTATTATTCTCAGTGGCATGAGTTCTCATTGTAAGATCTAGTGGCTGAAAGTTGAAGTTGGCAACGTTCAAGCCGGATATAAGATTACGTTTTTAACAGTGATGGTAACTAATGATCAGAACACTTATGGAAGGCTGTAGTAAAGTCACCATCACCGGGAGTCTTTAACTCATGACTGGATTTCTCAATAAGATACGGTTTAGTTCATCCACAAGTTAATGAGTTTAGATGTAGGAAATAGTGGGTGAAAATCCCTGGTTTGTTATCCAGGAGGTCAGACTAGAGCAGGGTTCTCAAACTCAAATGACCACGAGGGCCACATCAGGACTAGTGCATTGGCCCGAGGGCCGCATCACTGACCCCGCCCCCTTGCTGCCCCCGGCCCTGCCCCCACTCCACCCCTTCCATTAGGCCCTGCCCCTTCTCCGCCCTTTCTCCGCCTCCTCCCCTGAGCACGCGGCTCCCCGCTCCTCCCCCCTCCCTCCCAGAAACTGCGAAGCTCTTCCCATGCGGCCTGCGGAGCTCTTCCCTGCGGCCCGCTGAGCTCCCCGTGCGCCCCCCCCCCCTTTAAAAAAAATTATTTTTTTTAAAAAAAAATTTGTATATACCCCCAGGCAGTTCCTGCTGCCAGAACAACTGTCTGGCGGCGGGAACTGTATGGGGGTAAAAAAGAATAAAATAAAATTTAAAAAAAAATGTTTAAAGGGGGGGAGCGCGGGGTGCCCTGTGGGCCACAGGGAAGAACTCCACGGGCCGCGTGTTTGAGACCTCTGGACTAGATGATCATAATGGTCTCTTCTGGTCTGTGTCTCTCAACCTGTGTAAGTGCTTAGTGGTGGTTTTATGTGCAGGTAAATTTGGCAAGATTCTTTTGGAATCTGGAGTTTAGCACTTTTCCGGGCTAGTCCTCCAAAACCCTATGAAGAAGAGCATGGCCGAGGGCTAAAATAGAGTGCAGGAGATGATTGACACGAACCTGAAGAACAATGAAACCTGAAGAACAATGAAAGTAATAGGTGGCAGGTTTAAAACTAACATAAGGAAGGACTTCTTCACACAGTGCACAGTCAACCTGTGGAATTCATTGATAGGCTACAACCTGTGGATCTCAAAGGCCAAAAGCATAACTGGGTTCAAAAAAGAATTAGCTAAGTTCAGGGAGGATAGATCCGTCAATGGCTATTAGACAAGATGGTCAGGGATGCAGCCCTGTTCTCTGGGTGGCCCTAAAACTCCAACTGCCAGGAGCCGGGACTGGATGACAGGGGATGGATTACTCAATAATTGCCTTGCTCTGTTCATTCCCCCTGAAGCGTCTGGTACTGGCCACTGTCTGAAGACAGGATACTGGGCTGGAGGGACCATTGGTCTGACCAAGTCTGGCTGTTCTTATGTTCATAACATCTATGTTCTTATGACCCCTGGAAGAAGTTCTTTGGCGCTTATGTACAAATCAATGTGCTATGTAAACACATTTGTCTTGATTGTCACTTTTCACCAAATGCTACATCTGTGCTAGTAAAATAATGCAGAGCCTAATTTTCAAAGCTGTTTATTTGCTTCCTTGTTCTTTTGAGCCATCAAGCTCCATGGTACGTTTCATTTGATGTATGTATGAAAAATGATTCAGAAGCTGAAGGGACTGACTTACAAGGGAAGATTAAATGAACTAGATATGTGTAACTTGTCTAAATGCCAACCACAGAGAGACATGAAAACAGATATACATGCATCTGAAAGGTGTATTTGCTAAGGAGGGACTGGAGTTGTTTAGAGTGATGCTAGGAGAAGTAACTGAGTAATGGGATGAAGTTGAAAGAGTACAATTCAGGCAGAATATCAAAGAAAACTGAATGAGATGAATTGGGCGGTGGAATTGTTTCTCCCAAAATGGATAGCGTCCACAAAGCTGGTAGACGCTCCAACACATGAGACAATTAAAACTAAGGCTAGGTCCACACTACCCGCCCGATTCGGCGGGTAGAGATCGATCTTCTGGGATTGATTTATCGCGTCTCATCTGGACGCGATAAATCGATCCCAGAAGCGCTCCCCCGTCGACTGCGGAACTCCTGCTCGCCGAGAGGAGGAAGCGCTGTCGACGGGGGAGCCTGCCTGCGCCGCGTGGATCCGCAGTAAGTAAATTTAGTTCGATCTAGGAAAGGTCGACTTCAGCTACGCTATTCTCGTAGCTGAAGTTGCGTTTCCTAGATCGATCCCCCGCCCCAGTGTGGACCAGCCCTAAGAGTGGACACAGCTCTTAAGAACTGATTGTAAGGAACAATCTTACATTGGCAAAGGGTGGATGTTCTAAATCAGTGGTTCTCAACCTTTTTGGGCTCAGAACCCATTTGTAAATGTTTATGGCCTGTCAGGACCCAGTAAAAAGTCTGGGGGTGGAGGCCCGCTGGTGGTTTCGGTGGGTCATGGCCCCTGGGGAGGGAGCTTGGGTCCTGCCTGGCACTCACCCACAGTGGTGGCTCCTGTGCTGTGGGGCTGGCTGGGCTTGGCTCTCTGTCCCAGGCGTTGAAACTTCCGGGATTGCAGCACCTCTCAGGTTTGGTCCCACCATCCTGACTGGTCCAAATTTGTATGCGTGGAGTTGTGACCTGGCTCGTGGGGTTGAAGTGCCGCTGACTCAGCTTTGACCTCCCCAGACTCCTGTCATCATGACAGCTGAGCCAAACCTGAGCGGCGCTGGGACCCCAGAGGTTGCAGTGCCTGGAGCAGGGAGATGAGCCCAGCCAGCCCTGTGGGGCAAGAGCCGCACGAGCTGCCATGTAACCCTTTGGAACACTCTGGTGACCCAATTTTGGGTCCTGAGCCATGGGTCGAGAAACCCTGTTCTAAATGACCGAACCGGTCCTTGTCCACCTCTACTCTTGTTGACTCTGTGATATATTAACATGCCTGGTTCGTGTTTGCATTTCAGGGCTGCCTTCGGCAAAGAGTCGGAAGTTCTCATTGGGAACCTGGGAGATAAACTAATCCCACAGCAGGAGATCCTGCGTGATGTCAGTGACCTGAAGGCCTTGGCCAATATGCATGAAAGCCTGGAGTGGTTAGCTGGTCGCATAAAGGCAGCCTGCTCCAACCTTCCAACGGCCCAGAGTGAGTAGCTGCCATGGGTCGCTTGATTGTATGGAAACGTTGGTCTTGATGGTAAAACCTACCAGTAACTGTGTCATGAAACTGGAGAGGAAAACCTCTTGCAGGCTAGATCCAAGGGGGTTTAAAATACACAAGCAGACTTAGGTTCTGCTGGGTTACAACTCATACAGGGCTAGGCTGTTTTTAAGGAGCAGCCCTGCAGCATGGGGCATGTGGAGACATCTTCAGAGTGGCGGAACTGGAGGCAATTGTCTTGGGCCCACACAGTTCCTCTGAAGGCTCAAGGAAAAGTACAAGGCAAAGCAGCTGCCCCTTTCTACAGAGCACAGGCTGCGCTTCCCTCTGCGCGGTGCCGGCTCTGCTCGCTTGTGTGGGAGCAGCCCCACAACCCCGCTCCTCGCAATAGGGGGGCACCAGCCATGGGCAGTCTTTGCATGCAGAGCCAACGGGTGAGGATGGCGTCTTGCCCCCATCCCCGTCTTGTGCCCGCACACAGGGCTGGACACAATCCTGTCCACAAGATTTTAAACAACTCCTGCTAATGAGGTTACGTAGGGTCAAATATTAGTACTGGGCCATCGGGACACTTTCCATGTTTGAATAAAATAAAGATAGCTATATCATTAGATATTTTAGAACAGTTTTATATGGATCCAGTAGAGAAATAGGAAAACGTACTTATTTTCTATAAGATGCATGACATACAATATAACAGGAAGAGAATGCTGTCTTTTCACGTTCCCAAATGCCTTCATTACCTCTGGTTTCTTCTGGTTATTCCAAAGCATGAAAGATGGGGGGAAGATTAAAACAAATGTATTAAAAGAACATATTTTTATGAAAGATCCACATTGGAAAGCAGTTCAAACCATTTCAGCTTCCCCGGCTTACAGTACAGGAGGCAGGGGAAATTGCTCTGTATTGAGCTGAGGCTGAAAAGCCTGCTTAGGAGGAAAAATGATTGAGAGATACTCTTTTAACTAGAGACATCCTGGTTTATATATTGAAAAGGCTTATTACTGTGGCATTGTTACACTGGCAGATGATAAATCTACTGAGCTGGCGGTGGCCCCCCTCATACTGAGATGCATTGTGGTCCACCGGATAGCGTGGAGGACTGGGAATCTACAAACCTAGCTTCTGTTTCTGGCGGCATAACCTCTGGCAAACCATTCTACTTCCCTGTACCTCCGTTCTCTGGGGATAATGATAGTACCCTCGTCTGTGAAGTACTTGGAGATCTATGAATGAAGAATGCTAGGCAAATGATTATGGTGGCTCTGATTATTAGCATTATTATTATTGTTATTGCCCTCAGAGATTCTTGGCCAAAGCAATTATGCAGCGGAAATACAAACTGATCTCAGCCATGGTTTCCTTCTTTGTGAATGAATGAATCAGCTAGACTAAAAATACAGTCACTATTTAAAAAATGCTTTAGGAAGAATACTACACTTGCAACTTGCTCATCTTTCTGTTGTTTGTACATCACTGAGTCCCCTGACGCGACGGATGCCGACAGACCTTTGTCTGTAATGTTCACCATTATGCGGAGGATGACATCTTTGACCAAATAGTGTCCCCGATATCATTTCATTGTAGCAATAACATGCTCTGCCTGGTACATCTCAGGGTGATTATTACACTTCTGGAAGTTTAAAGTCATTGAGCTACCAGCCTCATAGTATAACACTCTCCCAAGCATGCTATAATTGCCTAGAAAAGTACTGACTCTCATGTCTTTTTCCTTACATGATTGAGGGACATTCAGCACATCAGTTAACTCAATTGGCACCCTTCCTAACCATCTCATTTTAAACAAGCCTTTGAATAGCAGAAAGACTTTATAGCAGCAGCCCTTTTTACTGCTCTTGCTTATGGAAGGAAGGTTTATTTCTTAATAAATAACACTATAATGAATTAGCTAGTGTGTATGTTTACCAGTATTAAAACTGGTCCTGTGTGTGTCATAGAGCCTATGCTGCTAATGACTAATGAAGATTCTCCTTCTCAAATGGCAGGGGTCTGTGTTCTTCTGGAGCAGGAGGGTATGAGTTCAATCCTTACTTTTGCGCTGACGTTCCAAATGGCTGTAGGGTGCAACGCAGTGACCGCTACGAAGTGGCCACTTATTTGTTACAGGACTTTGCATTTCTTTAGCTCCCTCTCATCTCAAGATCCGAATGTGCTTTACAGTCATTATGCCTCAACACCGTTGCAAAGAAGATAATGGCAGTATTAAATGCAGCTGCCTCTAGGGTGGAGTGAAGCAGCTGTTTAACTGTAACGCTACCCCACAGTTCAGGAAAGGAAGAGAAGGACATTGTAAGTCAACAATGGAATTACATAAGTGGAATGTAACCAGGACACCTGGAACAGGTTGCCTAGTTTGGACACAATGCACTTTTGCAGTTCAGTCACACCAGTGCAAGTAGCGGTGGTGCAGTTGTCTGGGTTGAGATTTTCAAAACATTGAAGGGAGATGGGTAACCAGTTCTCATTAATTGCAATGGCCTTTGGGTATCCAAATACTTTAAATATAAAAAAATATATGGAGATATGCCAATCTCCTAGAACTGGAAGGACCTTGAAAGGTCATCGAGTCCAGTCCCCTGCCTTCACTAGCAGGACCAAGTACTGTCCCTGACAGATTTTTGCCCCAGATCCCTAAGTGGCCCCCTCAAGGACTGAGCTCACAACCCTGGGTTTAGCAGGCCAGTGCTCAAACCACTGAGCTATCCCTCTCCCCCTCACTTAACTGTCATTGAAACAAAATCTCAGCTTTAGTCTTAGGGAAAGTGCCAGGGGATCTTTAACCACCCCGAACAGTCAGGACCTAACTTTACATCTCATCTGAAAGACTTGTCGTGGGCCCTCCAAGCATTTGACACAGCCTGACTCTGCTTATCTAGTTGAAAGCTGTTGGGATCAACAAGGTGGTGTGACCAGCTAACATTTAAAGGGTCAGTGCCAAAATCCTTAGGCCCCAACTATGACTGACTTTAAGATTGTTTTAATGGGTTAAAAAAATCTGTCATGCTGTTCGTCTTGTACAAATTTTTCTTTGTAATATTTTTGCACGTCCCACAAAAAATTATAGCAAAAGTTGACTTCCAGCCATTATCCCCAGAGCTGTAGTAGTTCTTTGGGCCTGTTAAGGAGCTATATGGTGTGAGTCAAAGTTGTTAAAATAAAAACATCATAGTTACTTTCAGCATCAGTTGAAATGCAGATTTAAAATATATATCTAGAGATATCAATGTTTCCCAAACATAAAAGGGTACAATCATGACATTGCCGCTTGAGAGAGGATGCTTCACACATTGGTGACTAAACATAAAAGTACAAAATATAATTTTTTTACTTGGCAGCGTCCTCCTTACAGTAAAAATAAAATCCTGCTTTGTAGTAAATGTATATTAATGCACTAAACCATCTGTACACAAATGCAAGGAGTATATGAAACAAGAGAAAGTGGTGTTACTAAATGATGGAGTCTATTGACCTAATGGTCAGAAGTGAAACCTGATGGGATGAGACTCATAAGTGGAGTGTCAACATAGCCAAGTGCAATCTATACAGGGGAAATAAAAAGTGAAGAGAAGGGGCAGAGGTGATGGCATGTGTCAAAAGTATTTACAAATCTGCCAAGCTACAATGAAGAGTGTGGTGGGGAAATTCTTTTGGGGAAGGATACAAAGAATAAAGAGCAAAGGAGAAATGAGACAAGGCATCTGCCTACATTCCATCAGCACAGGAGAACAAGCAAAACAAAAACAAATAAATAAATAAATCCTGGGGCTGACTTTGAAAGTGCTTGAAACAACTGGATACGGAACTCCTGGGGGATTATAACTACCCAGATCTGGCTGTTTTAGTGATTCACACAATGCCAGTGCCATAAAATTTACTTGTGCCACAATTTATTCTATTCTAGATAGATACTTATACATCACTCGTCCCCATAGCACCTAAATACCGCTATCCACCGTGCACAAAGGAGAATGGGGCAATAAATAAGCTAAATAAAGGGGTCTCCCATCATAACTGAAACTGTTCAAATTCAATCTCTGGCCGATTGCCAGACAGAGTAGATGCTAAGGGCAGGAGTCCTGAGCTCTGCAGTCATTTGGAAAACTGACCCAAGCCCCTAGAGTCATTTTCAATTTCAGCATTTGTCACTTAGATTTTGAGATATTTGCAGATTTGAACCCAGCGGATTCTGTGCGAATGCAACGGACTGACTGCTCCTTGATTCTTTGTAATAATCTGTGCGTAGAGACCTCTTCATCATTTCTGCGCCAAGTTTATAAAGTGCTGGTTACCCCCCCTGTCTTAGCAGGCTGACTTTGAGCTATAGGGCAGCATGATAGTCATCGTCATCTTCTGTTTCTGAACAGCTTCATCTTCAGCCTTATTTTGTACTTTGGAATAGGTGCTATATTAAGAGCCTCTGTCACTTGAGCTACAGCAGTAATTCCACTAGGCGGTAGCTGTTGTAGGCTCTTATCCTCTCTGGACTAGCCACCAGATTGGGACCAAACATGCTTGGCCTGAGTGTTACCTGTAAAAAGCATGATGAAAAAACGAAAGCTTTGCTGCGATGTGACATGGGACGGGGAGATAGGGACTCTGGGCTTTTCTTCTGACTCTCCAGCTTTGGACCAGGAAATTTCCACGTGGGGAAGGATTTTCCAAAAGGGCCGAAGTGATTTAGGAGCACAAATCCTGTTGAAAGTCAATGGGACGTGTTCTCGGTCACACGGGTGCTTTTGAAAATCCCACCCTTGCGAGCATTTTCCTCCTCTGTATAGCGGGGTCACCAGCATGTAGCCCCCTCTTAGCACTGCTGTGAGGATTATTTGCTTAATGTTTGTAGGTTTCCTATGTGGAGAATACTGCAGTGGGTCGCTCTACGCAGGACCCAAAGGTCAGAGGAGTCTGTTTATGCTCCTGTCTGTGACACGGATATGGATAGAGTCTGCTCCCCCTCCCAAGTCCTTTTTGACTGACGTAGGCTTTTCAATCCCAGCTGGTTCCTCTTCCTCTCTTAAGGATAGAAAATCCTCCATTCGCAGGTTTGTGCAGGGGCAGGGCTCAGCAGCCCTTGGGCTCATTTTTGGTTTATGTTGCATGTTCCTCAGAGCTCATGCGGCACGGTTTCAGCCAGCCACCTGCGATAGTAGGATGGGATAACCCCGCCCACCACCCATGTATTCTGGGGTTTTGATTTTTAATCTCCTTCATCTGAAGCATCAGAGATGGTCACGGCTAGACATGGGATATTGCACAGGGAGGGCCAGGGCTCGGAGGAGGCAGCGAGTATTCTCTCGTTCTGATCCTTGGCTGGCTGGATCTTGCTCGCATGCTCAGGGTCTAACCATATGTGTGGTTGGGAAGAAATTTACCCCCAAATCAGATTAGCAGTGAGCTTGAGGGGGTTTCACCTTCCTCTCCAGCAGGTGGGTGCGGGTCACTTGCCAGGATTATCTGAGTATATCTCACTTAAACATTTCCCTGCCATTTCTAGGGCTTCAGGCATTGGTGCATCTCAGTCCCTCCTATTTCCTGCCTGTGTATAGTCTCCTGTTGGCTGTAATACTATTGTCTAATTTCGGTTGTTGGGTTTAGTGCGTGGGTGCTGAGTGGTGGTGGCAACCTCTGATGTACAGGAGGTCAGACTAGTGATCTAGCCATCAGTTTTCGAACTCTCTGCAGGCCACAGTTGCAATCCCCCTGAATCAACAGACAAATCCCATTGCATTTAAAATTCAGACTGGCTACTCAAGAAAAAGAGAAGAGAAACCACTGAGAGTCAATAAAAGCACTTACCCAGGTTCTCCTTTTGATGCAGAAATGGGAACGTGGGTTTCAGAGAGTCTGGAAACTTCAGCTGTCAAACTCAGGGACTGGTATTATTTATACAGCACCAAGTCAACGCTGCATGCTTTACAGAACAAATGAGAGCTGGGCCCTGTCCCCACGAACTTACAGTCTCCTTTCAGATGTGGTTCAACAACTGAGAGTAACAGACAACAAGGGAGGGGAGCAGAGTACAGGACAAAGGGCCACAGTAATAAGATGAGACTCTGTGCACCTTGATGGTATCGCTGTTTAATTTTGGTACTTGTTTTCTTACCTGCTATTATCAGCGTCTCCCTTCATAGCTGTTTCTTGGAGCATGTCCTCCCAACACTCTGTGTCCACCCATTCTTACAAGAAAGGATTGTCATTTGTGCATGTGCGTTTGCATGATGAAGCCCAGCTTTGTGTTCTTTTCCATAGGTCCTGACCTGCGCTAATGCTTTTGGGCGACGTTTTGGACCTATTCGAGTCCATGGCAAAACTCCCACTGAATTCAGTGGGGCCAGGATTTCACCCTCAGTTGTATTATCAGAAGTACATTTATGGGAATATGTCCGTAACTTGTTTCTTTTAGCCCCCTCCCTCAACTCCCCCCCCCCCCCCGCCACACACACACACATCCCTCCTTAGGGTGTCTTCCCCTATAGACAGCCCATAGCTTTTTCGTGTAATGAAATAGCAGATGTTACGTGAATATGAATATATCGAAAATGGGTAACATTTTCAGGCATACCCATCCAACTGTAAATGTAAGAAAATGTGGTAGGGAACCAGGGAGGTGGAGGAGGCTAAGGAAGTCTTTTAGGAATTCCACTAAAGAAAGAACTATATGTAAGTGACTTTTTGGTTAGACTGTCAAAAGGCCCCTTACTACAGATAAAAATTCAATAACCTTTCCCCGAGAATGTGCCACAATTATCACTCATTTAAAAACAGTCCTGCTAATAGAGTGTTTTATCATGCCGGGCAGTCTCTGCATTGTTCATTATTTAGTGTTTGCTAAGCTGATGGCACTTCCATAGCTCTCCCCTTATCTGCACTTCTTCAGAATTGGATTTTATATTTTTCAAACCAGTCAGATATGACAAAGCCATTTTCTTTTTCTCGTCTTTTAAGGGAATACAAACTTCTTTTTAACAATAACCATTTAAGGATTAAAGTTGCTGGAAGTGACTGAATTAGCCAAGGTAGTCAAGCAAATTTTAAATAGATTATATGTTGAATGGAAGTTGGACTTTCCTCTCCTCCCCCCTCTATTTCTCTGTCTCATTGTATGTAGATATAACATATACGGTCCTCCATTCCCTCTTTAGAACACTATCCTTCGGAAGCCCTCTGAATATTATGCAGAAATGAATTATAATGCACCGTGTTGAGGTTGGAAGACAAGCTGTTGTAGTCTTACCTAGATGCATTATAAGACGGGTTGTGTACTGTGTACATGTGTGAAGATGGAAGATAATAACATTAGCCTAACACCTTGGAGACACCAATTTACATTCAACTGGTTGTTTTGCATATGGTGACTTTGGACTGTTACAGTCAGCAGTTACTTATGTTGAGTTTAAAGAGACTCTGGGGACTGAGATAACATAAAGACAGAATTGCCTTTCTTTCCTAGAGAGATTACTTCAGGTACGGTTAAGTTTGTACATTTGTACAATGTACCTGTGTGTATGTAAAGATGTATATAATCCCGTGTAAACCCAAGGATATACTTGGTCCATTATCATCTATCATTCTATGTGTGGTTTCTATTTCTTGTCTCTATAGAGGAAGATTTTTGAGGCTGTATTAGAAATATTAGAGTAATACCTTGACTATTCCTCAGCTGGAAGAACAGCATCCTAGTGATATTCTCAGGAAAGGCCACACACATTGAGATCTCAGTCACATTTCCCCATCCAGAGATCGTACTGCTGACGAGATTGAAGATCCATAAAATATTCTGTCTGTCTGACTTGGAATAGTTTTGACCTAGTGAACTGGGAGTAGGAATGATGTTTCCACAGATAGGATATGCACACTCAAGGGCTGGGCTTTTTGAGACTTGGTTCATATATTGGGATGCTCCCCATCCATCACTGTTATAATCTGCTTCCCAGTGAGGGGAAAACAGAAGAATATTCAAAAGAAAAACATTCAGAAGGAGCTTTAAAGAAATCCCCACAATCTCTCTGAAATGATGAAACAGTAACAGCTCCCAGGATCCTACACAAGTTCATCAGATGCCCAAAGAGCAGATTAACCCCTGAATGTTCATGTTGCACTAGCTGCTGTAGAAAAGAGAAAAAGCAGCATAGAAACTCACTGCAGAGTTATGTTAACAAAGCATTTTCTAAACAAAGAATTGCTCCCAGTACTTGAATAACTCCCTGTAAGGGAGATTCCCTTTTGAAATGAATACTCCAGGTTCCCCCATGTTCCTTCAAAGCAGAGGTTATGTGGGTCAGAGGTATGACAGGAGCGGAAGTAACAGTTTGGAAAAACATTGAAAACAAGGGAGAAATGCAAAACAGTCTAACAATATCCCAGTGTAGCCAGCGCTCACCATTTGATCATGCATCTTGCAATAGTTGGTGTTCTTCTTGAAGCCCTGGCTCTTGGAGTCGCATGATGAGATGAGAATCTTTGCTTTCATTTTTATAAACAGTCTAGGCCTTATGGGTCTGGAGAAAAGCTTGAAAATATGAGCCCTAAAGTCTAAAACACCAGAAAACAAATGACCCCCCCCCCCCCAGTTGTTGGTTTTATTTTAAATCCCATGATCTTTAAGCCAGTCTCATTTGTGAGGGCTCGTTCTTTTTGAATGTTTGGGGTTGACAATGCTGAGAGGCGAGAGTGAAATGTGACTACAGTTAAACAGGGCAAGAAACCTCATAAAAATGCATTTGAAAATACTTTGCGGAGTTAAATAACACAAATGCAGAGAGAAATAATTTAAAAAAAAAGTGACATTAGAACTCAGCCCAGAGATTGGATAATGCTTTCAACAGAGGCTTGAAATGGGATGGAGAGTCAGGGAGGAGGAGAGAGAGAGGTAACAAGAGCACACAGAGGGACAGAGAGGAGGCCAGTGTTAGCAGAAGAGAGAGACAGGGTCAAGATAGCCTGGAGCAAGCCCGTGGAGCGTTTTGAAACCAAGGGTGCATATTGTGAACCGAATGAAGTGAGGTGCTCATGTCGTTCTGAGAGATTTTGAAGATGGGGGTTGGGCTTTTGTGTATGTGTGATAAGGAAGGGAGCAGCTGTGTGCACAGGGTGGAGCGTGGAGAGTTGGGACTCAGTAAAGATATAAAGAAGGCGGGACGGTGGCGGGGAGATCTCATTTCCTTGTGAGTGGAGTTATCCATGCTGCTTTTGCATGGGAAAAAGGGAAGCACCTGCTGCTATATTGGAGATTTAGGCTATGTCTGTGCGATGAGCTAGGGATGTGATGCCCAGCTCATGAACACATACTGGTGCTAGCTCTCATCTGGGCTAGCACACTAAAAATAGTACTATATCCATGGTAGAGTGGGCAGTCATGAGTGGCAGATTTGATGAGAGCTAGCACGAGTATGTCTGATCATGCTGGGAATCTCCCCTCTACCTTGTAGGGCAGACGTAGCCTTAGAGATGGCAGTAGTTTGATCAGTGGGAGCTGTGGGGAGAGGAGTTGGGAGGGGGGAAGGGGCAGTGGACTTGTTGGGGCAGGTACTGTCCAGCAGTGCTCCAAGCTCCTTTAGCAGGCGTCTACCCCAGCTGCAAACCTGCTGAGTGCAGAAGTGGAGATCCTCTCTTGTTCTGGCCAGTCCAAGAAGCTTGGGAGAGCCCAGGAGTTGGGGCGGGAGCGTGTTGGGAAGGAGCAGGTTTCCAGGGGAGGTTGGCAGAGAGAGAGAGAGAGATTTGATAACCAGAGAGCCGGACCTTCAAATGGAAATTCCCAGTTTTCCCCACAGCCTGATTTTAATTAGTGTCACAGCTGGTCCAGTGTCTGGAGTAGAACATGCCGAAAGTCTGGATCAAAACAGCTTTGAGCTCTGGAAAAGTTCTGATCCAAATCTGGAATCAAACTTCCCAGCTCAGGCCTACCTAGCTGCATGGGCAGCCTGGTATTGCTGTGGATTGCATTACGGAAGACTGCTGCCGAGGTCATACCACACTGCCTGGAGGCTTTGCCCCACCCGGAGGCTGCACCTCTCCCTTCCCAGAGGCTGCGCTAGCTACGCTACTAACCACAAAAACATTTCCAAACTCCCAGCTGTCAACAGCAAACCCATTTCAGGAAGCGCATTCCCTCATCTGCACGCTTGCCATTTCAGAGACGTGGCTTGTAATTGCTTATCAGAATAGGTGAACCTTGCAGTACAGTGTTTTGTATTCGACGTGGAGCTAATTACTGTGTTTGGCCAAGCCAACCACATGTGAGATTTTTAATGGAAGGTATAGCATTGTGCTGTAGAAACATCCCCCCCCCCCACACACACACACACACAGAAGAGGATTTGCATTTGCTGCAGTATCAGCTTCTTTGCAAGAAGGGTATCGCCTGGCAGCAGTGGCCTCCCCAGGAATTGAAATTGTGGGGGTGTTCGAATTTACTGGGGCGGGTGTGTCACTAAATTGGCATGTAACTAGTTCACAAAACTGGGGGGGTGTTGGGGAAATTCAGGGGAGGTGTACACCCACCCAATGGGGGGTGTAGGGAAATCACTGCCTGGCAGCTTTGTCTCACTCTTGGAAAAGAGGAGCTTTCTTAGCCCTAGTCAGCTGGAAATGGAGGAGCGTCTCCACCAAAGGATGCCGAATCCTTCCACTGACCGTCTTTCCGCCAATGCACATGTAATTAGGGCTTGATTATGATAATTGCCTGCAGGTGAGCGCAGCCTCCTCTGCCTCTTATTCCTCTTGGGAAAGTATTTCCCTTTTTGTTCCTGATTCCTGTCTCTCCCATCTGGACAGCCTGAGTTATTCCTCATGTCATGGAACCAGCGCACCACCCTGGCTTCTGTCTACCCGGCCTCATAGTTCATTCCGCTCTCCCATTTTACTTTGGAATCCAGCAGGTATTCTCACAGCACGATCATATTCACCACTGTCATGTTTTGCCCTTTTTATCAGTTATATGCGAGTCGTTCAGTTGAAGTTTTTGTAGTTTGTTTTCTGGTGATTTAAAGCAGGGAGTCGATTTATATTTTAGGTCCAAATTATGTCGGACTTAAACTGGGATGTGAATCAGGGCAGAACTTGACCCTTAGGAAAATGTAACAGTCACTCAGCACGTCCCTTGGAAACCCCTGTGTGAGGAGTTGGTGGTTCCCAGGACAGTTTGCAGTGAACCAGAATCCACGTAACAAAGGGGACCATCTGATTAGGTTTGCCAGCAAGGGTGTCAGCGTCTTCACAGAGCAACCCAGGAGTGATTAGACCATTTAGATGGACCTGTCCCTTTCATAGATTCTAGGGCTGGAAGGGACCTCGAGAGGTCATCGAGTCCAGCCCCCTGCCCTCATGGCAGGACCAAATACTATTTCCCCTCTGTGAGGGCTCTCCAAATCAGGTGATCTTCCTCCTACCACAGAACTGGAGGCATATTGGCAGGGGCAGTATGAGGAAGATGCTGTCTCTACTTGTTATGCAGATGTGTGCAGGCTTCAGACCGCATCTTTTATGAGCACTAAAATTTACTCCAAAGTAGAAATAAAATGTTAATGTAACGGAGGTTTCCCAGATACTGTGCCTAGGTATTGCAGGGGTCTGTCAGTGGGACACAATCTAATACTACTTTGCAGTTTCCATCCATAGATCTCAAAGCACTATGCAAAGCTTGCAGAGTAAGGCTACTACAGTGTCTAGCCAAAACTGGATTACTTGCAGTGCAGGGTGTTAGCCTTCTTTTTCCCCTTTGCTATATACCTACTATTGCCTAAGCAGAGAGCTTTAACTGTTAAAGGAAAGCACTCTTCATCACTGACAAAGGGCTGTCCTTAAAAAATGACACTATAAAGCTCCTTTATACCATGCTTTTGGTGTAAATGGGCACATGATTTACACCCACTTTAGGGCACCTTGATGCTGGCAGAATGGTGTAAAGGAACTTTAGTATAAATGAAAATCAGGCCCGATGTGGTGTTGGAATTGATGCCTTTCTCTTTATCGTCAGCCTGCGCTGCTCTTTATGTTTAACCTAGACGTTTCAAATTAACTGAATTAAGCTCTTAAATGGGGGTATATTTCCCTCAAGTTGGAGCTTATTTTGTCCGTTGCTGAACTTGTAACACATCTCACTGGATCGATTGTTCACTGGGACCTTTCTTTTTCCTAGAGACCTTTTATTAATAGATAACTTTATTTAAAAGCCAGAATAATTAAAGACTACAAAATGTCTGTCTGACCTCCAACAGCAACAGGAGGACTTTAGGAATGTGTCTGCTTCATTAGTGCAATAAATGTGGATTTTTTTTTAACAGAAAATGCCGTAAATCTCTTCTTAATGCGAAACATCTACATTAGCTTAAAGTGCTAAATTTTGAGTGCTTGTATTCTCTGATGAATTCCTGTTGCTTAGACATAACTTAGACTAAATGAGAGTTTTCCTTTTTAGCAACATAAGCAGTCTCGTCATCTTCCAGTATCCATTCCACTCCTCAGCTCAAGTCAGGATACTTAAAAAGTTAATGGTACACTTACTATATACACTAAAAGCTGAGTCAAAACCCCTCCTTCTCAACTTTTTTTCCATTCTGGGCTTTCACGAGGCTGTTCTCTGTTTCTTCCCTTTATATCTTTTATGGCTTCACATACTCCTCCTCTTCCACTGCCCATAGGTAGGGCCCTACCAAATTCACGGCCGTGAGTAGGGTGACCAGACAGCAAGTGTAAAAAATCAGGACAGGGGGTGGGGAGTCATAGGAGCCTATATAAGAAAAAGCCCCCAAAATCGGGACTGTCCCTATAAAATCGGGACATCTGGTCACCCTTGCCGTGAAAAACGTGTCTCGCACCGTGAAATCTGGGTCTTTTCTCTACTTTTACTCTATACTATACAGATTTCATGGGGGAGACTAGCATTACTCAAACTGGGGGTCCTGACCAAAAAGGAGGTTGTGGGACGGCGGGGGAATTGCAAGGTTATTGTAGGAGGGGTTGTGATATTGCCACCCTTATTTCTGCGCTGCCTTCAGAGCTGGGTGACTGGAGAGTGGTGCCCAGTGGCCAGGCACCCAACCCTGAAGGCAGCGCCCTGCCAGCAGCAGCACAGAAGTAAGGGTGACACTACCATACCATGCCTCCCTTACTTCTGCACTGCTGCCTTCGGAACTGGGTGGCCAGAGAGTGGAAGCGGCTGGCCAAGGGCCCAGCTCTGAAGGCAGCAGCACAGAAGTAAGGGTAGTAATACGATACCATGCCATCTTTACATCTGCGCTGCTGCCGACAGAGGCGCTGCCTTCAGAGCTGGGCTCCAAGCCAGCAGCCGCCGCTCTCTAGCCGCCCAGCTCTGAAGGCAGCGCCGCCAGCAGCAGCACAAAAGTAAGGGTGGCAATACCGCAACCCCCCTACAATAACCTTGCGACTCCCCTCCCCCTGCAGTCCCCTTTTGGGTCAGGACCCCTACAGTTACAACACTGTGAAATTTCACATTTCAATAGCTGAAATCATGAAATGTATGATTTTTAAAATCCTATGACAGTGAAATTGACCAAAACGGATCATGAATTTGGCAGGGCCCTACCCATGGGGGTCCCAGTGTCCTCACTTTGGCTCCCTTCTTACTGAGCCATTTTTTCTTTGATTGGTCACGTTCACTCACAGATTTTCAACTACCTTATCTGCACTGATGACTCAGGAATCTATTTGACTCCCTCCAGACAATCCCACATCTCAGCCTGTCGCTCTGACATCCCTTCTTGGTTATAACACAAATACATTGAACTCCTCATGTCCAAACACCCTCAGAAAGCCTCTCCATGCCCTTTTCCTTCCATCGCTGTTGATACCACTACCCTCCACACAATCACTCAGGTCAGCTGTTTTAAACGGGGCGGGATATATAGGTATCATGGGGAAGTGTGTTCCATCATGTAAGGTTCCCCCAAAGCAAAAGCATGATTGCCAGGAGCCCTAAGACACAAGGATTCATAGATTTTAAGGGCAGATGGGACCATAATGATCATCTAGTCTGACCTCCTGCATAACCCCGGCCAAAACCTCAAAATTTCCTGAAGGAGCCCCTGCAGAATTCAGACGTCTCAGAAAGCAGGATTCGGACACACAGACCATGAGAGGTGCAGAGTTCAATGACCACAGCATGGCTACCCTGAGCCACTCACATAGTCAATGGTAGGAGCCCTAAAAGGAGGATGGTGTCAGAGTGCAGATGCCTGTCAGGTCATATCTCAAGGATGAGGGCTCGAATATTGGGTACTTGTTACAAATAGTATTGCCTATAACATTAAACAGCACAAAAGGCTTCATCAAAGGGCTGTGGAATCAGAACCCTAACTGTAAAACAACCCTGAGCAGGCCTCTGGAGGCATTCTGTCTCACTGGGCTTTGGACCAAACCGAGGGATTTAAAGGATCAAACTGGGATTTTTTTTTCTAACTGCCAGCACTACAAAATTACCTAGGGATCCGAAAACCAAGCTATGGATGTGAGCCTGCAACAGCAGATCTGAGCTGACCATTGGGTTGATGGGCTAGAATCCAGCTGGTTCTCCCATAGCTGAGTTAGCTCTTCAAGACTAAAAGCAGGGAAAACTTGTCTGTGACAGTAAAGTCAGGAGGCAATATTTGACATGCATGAAGGGAGCAGATACACTGAGTGGGAAGGGGGCATTTTAACACAGTCACTTATTCTGGCTGTGGCTGTGCTTTGCGGAAGAACTTTTGGCCATTGGCATCTGGCTGCACAAATGTTTGGCACATGTTGTTCTATGGCATTCGTAATCCAAGCGACTCATTGCTTTTCTGGACCGCTGGGAATCGGGCACCCAATCTCCAGCCAACTGTGTTAGCCAGGTTCTGATATTCCTTTTTGAGAGCAATCTTCTCTCCTCGTTCAGTGCCCTAACGCTCTTTCCTGATACGGCTTTGCAGAAACTGCCCTTGCTGATTACCAGATAGTGCCCTCACCCCCTTGACCATTTGCATCAAATATTTAATGGCTAGAGGATTAGAAAGTTGTTTTTCTGACCCGGATCCACAGAGCTCATGGCTTTTCTTCTTAGACAACATGTATACTGCTGTGCCACACAGTCCTGGGCATTGATCTGGTACCTTGGGGGTCAGCTCTTTAGCTTAAAGTTATGATGATACTAATTACTCTTGTTCCAGTTTCTTTCCTCCCACCCACACACCCCCTCCCCCGAAGCACAGGGTTATTGTCATGTAGAGAAGTGACCTAATTAGCAGTGCACTCAAACAGTCTTCCAATAAAGATTCCTCATCAGTGAGCCCAGGAATGCGAGGCCAATCTTCATGGCACCAGCTTCAAGGACTGCGGCATACGGGAGCATCTTCCCCACTGATGCACTACATCCAGTTCAGTCCATATGTAAGGCTCACCTGTCCATCTGTTACTAGGAAAATGGCTCATTTGTGTCAAAGATCAGCAGCAGCCAGTCCACCTGACCTTCCTTCATTTGGTGTTGGAAACAATGTAACTGCTGGTGTAGATGGGTCAAAACAGTTTTCAAACCCAGTTGAAGGGGGTACAGGAGGACCTGTTGATAACAGCCATTGTCAGCAAAGGGTCATTTCATAGTGTTGATGCAGTCAGACTGGCTGCACACGCTCATTATATTTGTGAGAATTGGGAAAACAAAAAACTGCAAACTCTGCTTTAATTCCAGTTAGTGCTGGTGGCAGAGAAGTCAGCCTGTGATTTTGGGCCTGCCCTGCTCCTTATAAGTCTGGGGCATAATCTCTGCTGACCTAGTGTAGACCTTGTTACTCCCCTTGTTTCCTCTCCTACGGGTGATACTTTGGCTCGTCCCATTTTGCCGCCTAGGCCTGGAATATCCTCCCTGCTCCTCTGTAGCATTCATATAGGACTTCTAGTTTTGGATTTTAACTGATGAACACTGATGAAACACCGCAATTAAAAGAAAAAAAGAGACCACCACCACCAGACGCGGTTCCTTGTATCCAAGGGCTTGTCTATGCAGAGCAGTAATGCTGAGTACAGGAGTGTGATTTCTAAAGCACACTAACATGTTGCTCATTAATTAGTCTGTGTAGACCCTGCTGGGGTTCACTAAAGATTCCTTAGTGTGCTTTAACACTGAAAGAGTACTACATTGAAGCTCACTAAGAAACTTTACAAAAAGATTATGCATTACAGTATATTCTATTGTAATGAGTAATGTCTATGAAAGATATAATGTAATATGCATTGCTCATTACAGTATATACAAAGACAAAGCCCCCAAACACCCTGAGTTTTGAACATCTATATAAAACTCAAAAATTGCTGAAAATAACCCCTCAAAAATGAAATGAATAAACCCCCCCAAAACAGAAGCCCAACATACACCTCAACCTCCCCCCTCCTTCTCCAGATCATTCCTGGAAAAACGCACTACTTTGTTTGTCTTCCAACACTGTTCTTCATTCCACCATTCCTACCACCTTCGTGGACTTAGCTCCCTCAACCTACTTTAGTAACTTTTAAATAAATAAGTAAAACTACTATGTCCAAAATCGCATACACTCTAAAGAAGAATCAATAAATCAATAAGATGTGCATGCAACTAAAGCATCTCTTTTTATCTTCATTATCTCTTGCTGTTGTAGCCCTCATTCTTCTGGTCCCAACCCCCTTGTTTGTCATCTGTTACTGTCTTGTATCCTGCTTGAGGCCAGATCTTGCAAACAGTGCTCACTGCAAAGTGTGGCGGTGGAGACTAGGGTGACCAGAGGTCCCGATTTTATAGGGACAGTCCCGATTTTTGGGTCTTTTTCTTATATAAGCTCCTATTATCCCCCACCCCCGTCCCGATTTTTCACATTTGCTGTCTGGTCACCCAAGTGGGGACTGCTCCCAGTAGCGAGTGCTATGCTCTGTAGTAAGCATTTAGAAGATCAGGACTGGAATCAAAGTGGCATGCAGGACCGGTACCGGTCTCTTTATATATCTAGTGCAGTTCACTAAGACAGCATACAGCTGAATCTTGCTAAAATTCACATGTTCACAAATCCTTTAACTCTCACAAAAGACCCAATATTCTTACCCCACTTCTTAACAAAGATTTCATAGCAGAGATGACAGTGCTGTCGGGTCAGGTACTACTGAAATTTCATTAATTTTGTAAAAATGAGGAGTCCTTGTGGCACATTAATTAATTAATGTACACAATTTTATGAAACACATAGTACGCTTACTCTGAATGCTATGAAGTACTGCTATAAACAACTAAACCTAAAGTACCCTTCATAAACTAAATGATCAAGGTGCATTTTGTAAAGCAGTAGCCTTGGGCTTTGTTTTTCTAAATCACTTTTGTGCATTTGTTCACAAATGTTGACAACCCTCAGTGGATCCTCATCTCTGCTTCCCATTGAAATCAATGACAAAAGTCCTCTTGAGTTCAGTGAGGGAAGGAATGAGCTCTTCCGGGAAATCCTGGCTCCAGTAAAGTCAATAGGAGTTTTGCCATTGATTTAAATGGAGCCAGGATTTCACCCCTAGTCTTTAGTGTGAATTAGCCAGGTGAAGCCTGCAGCTGTTTTTTGAGCTAGCCAAGCGTACACGAAGGAGGGTGTTGAACATTTAACAGGTGAAAAATGCCTCCGATAGCTCAGTAGCGGCTGAATGGATTTTTTGTTAAGCTTCCCAAACCGATTCATTTCTGAGCCAAACATGAGAGAATTCAGCCCAAGAGGAAATTTTTTGCGGGGAGTGGCAGGAAATGACAGTATAAGTGGCAGAAAACAGGGGAGTCAGAATGTAAAGGGCATCTTAGCCTAGTGAGCACTGGAAGAGCAAACGGACCTGCACAATGGGATTCTTGTATGTCCAACCCTAGAACTATAAAATCCATGTACTGCAGGAGCAGATAAGGTATCGAGGGCTTTTTCCAAAGAAAACCTACTCTGTTCGCCATTAGGTTCATTTCTGTTTAGAATAGGAATTTGTTTCTTTCCATCCTCTACCAGGAGGTCAGATTCAAAAAATGTCCAGTAAGTCTGAGGGTACCTTCGCCTTCAATGGGTTGCACTACCCCGGGGCTAGAACGTTCTGTTGCTCTCTCATTCTTTCCCTCCCCTTCAAACTCAGAGGTGTGTTTTCCCCTGATAATCCCTTTCTCCGGGTGGTGTGTTTGCAGAAACTAATGGAAAACAAACCGCTTTTAAAGGAATTATTGCCTTTTGAAACGTGCTAATTTCCATGTGAAATTTATGCCTTCCAGCAGAGGCAGCCGAGGAGCACCACAGGCAGTTCTAACGAGACAATTCATTAGCCGGCAAGTGTACACACGCCATAAAGAACATTAATTCGCAAAATGGAAAACTAATAGAGTGTTTAGCTGGCTCTTTATCACCAGTGACAGTCTGCACTCTTCTCATCATTAGTGTTTACTGAACTGATGGGGGCTGCAGCCCGGCCAGCTTATCACTACTCATCTCAAATGAGTTTGCAGTGCTTTTTCAGCTTGGCTGGCCTTCGTCTCTCCTCCCTTGCTTTAGTTTTAACCTGTAGTTAGAAACCCCGATTTATGGGAGGACTCTCATAGCTTCCATTGCTCTTAGCATGTTCTCTACTTCACTTCTCTTTCCCTGCACATGCCAGGAGGGGCTCCGAGGATCTTCACCCCGGAGTCCCCTGGTTATCTGGAAGATCTTTCATTATGGTCATGGTCCCCTCTGGCTGAGGACTGGATGCTGTTCCTTAATTAGCTAGATGGATGCTGCTGTTAATGCCAATTACATGTTCCCCATTCAAAGGCTGAACATGCTGCCTCCCATGCCCTGTATGGACTTTATCTGAGTATTTAATTCCCTCACAAACTGTGAGATTTTCAAGGCACTCAGTGTTGGGCTAACTTTGCTCCCATTGAAATCAGGGGGAGTTTTGCTGTTGATTTCAATAAGAGCTGAGTTTGACCAATGCAGAACACTTAGAAAATCCCATCCTACACTGATCTTTTATTTGTAAGGTCCAGGCCTGGGCCTTAAAATTCCTCCTATCGTGCAGGAAAGAAGTTGCCTTTTTATTTTTGCCGAACTCCATGGTCTTCACTTCATTTTTCTCTTGATAAATGTGGGTTAGTCATTTTCAATCCCTTGTTCTTTTTGCACGTGTCTGTTAAATGTTCCTGGAATCCCAGAGCCTTGCACAGACTGGAGAATCAGAGCAACTCTTTGTCCAGAGATTGTCTGTATTTGATGCTCACGATAGCATATAGAGTCATAGTGCCAACTTGAACCAGGCTTGGCCTACTATGCAGGGTGCTTAAACTAGGTACTCAAGAAGCTGTGCGAGCTCCATACCTACAAGCATCACTGTGCGAATGAACCTAAGACCTGACCTGCAGCATCCCTGCTATTCCACAGCTGGACCCCAAATTGCATCGGCCAATGAAACTCAAGCCTGACCCACAGCAAGAATGGTGGCTGAAATGTTCAAAAGTATGTGGTGTCCCCTCTCCCCCTGTTCCTTTGAGCAACTGCCCATTAAAGATCAGGCAAACATACACATGTGGCACTTTACTCACATGAGTCGTCTCAATGAAGTCATTGGGGCAAGTCAACTGAGTAAAGCTACGTGCATGTGTGAGTGTTTGCAGGGTCAAAGAGTGTTTGCAGGACTAAGAAGATTAACTAAATAATCTTTCTACACCCAGGTCCCCGGAAGTGAACGCCAGAATACTGACCTGCAGTGCTTAACTTTTGCAAATTGGGGTTTTTTTGATTGCTTTTTCAGGACAAGATGGAAACAGTGGTAGGTAGGAAGACAAGTTTTTAGACAAGTAGTTTTAGTGCAGTCATGCCTGTGTAAAGTAGTCTCAAACCCTCAGTCTAAACACCCCTAACTATGAATGGGAAGGGTGTCATAATCCAAATCTGGATTTAGCTCACAATTTCCCATATCTCTACAACAAACTGAACAGAAAACCAACTAGTGGATGGGGGGAAGCGGTAGAAGTGATATATCTTGACTTTAGTAAAGCTTTTGATACTGTCTTGCATGACCTTCTCATAAACAAACTAGAGAAATGCAACCTAGATGGAGCTACTATAAAGTGGGTGCAAAACTGGTTAAGAAATCATTCCCAGAGAGTAGTTATCAGTGGATCACATACAAAATGGGAAATGACTGCCTAGGAAGGAGTACTGCGGAAATGGATCTGGGGGGTCATAGTGGACCACAAGCTAAATATGAGTCAACAGCGTAACACTGTTGCAAAAAAAGCAAATATCATTCTGGGATGTATTAGCAGGAGTGTTGTAAGCAAGACACAAGAAGTAATTCTTCCGCTCTACTCCACGCTGATTAGGCCTCAGCTGGAGTATTGTGTCCAGTTGTGGGCACCACATTTCAGGAAAGATGTGGACAAATTGAAGAGAGTCCAGAGAAGAGTAATAAAAATGATTAAAGGTCTAGAAAACATGACCTATGAGGGAAGATTGGGTTTGTTTAGTCTGGAAAAGAGAAGACTGAGAAGGGCCATGATAACAGTTTTCAAGTATGTTGTTACAAGGAGGAGGAAGAAAAATAGTTTTTCTTAACCTCTGAGGATAGGGCAAGAAGCAATGGGCTTAAATTGCAGTAAGGGAGATTTAGGTTGGACATTAGGAAAAACTTCCTAACTGTCAGGGTGGTTAAGCACTGGAATAAATTGCCCAGGGAGGTTGTGGAGTCTCCATCATTGGAGATTTTTAAGAGCAGGTTAGACAAACACCTGTCAGGGATGGTCTAGATAATACTTAGTCCTGCCATGAGTGCAGGGGACTGGATTAGACGACCTCTCGAGGTCCCTTCCAGTCCTATGATTCTAAGTGGACATATGGCTTGCATACAGTTGTTATTTATTATTTCTTTAGCACGACAAGTGTACATAGCCCTTTGCAAGAAGATAAAAAGACAAAGTCCCTGCTCCTTGGAGTTTACACTCTAAATTAGATCCACACTGCATTGCAACAACAGCAAGAGATCAAAGTGGAAGGAAAAATGCGTAAGCACAAAAAGAAAAGAATTGTTTGAGAGCAGCGTCCCAGTTGTTACTCCCACAGAGCGAAACTTTGATTAACTTTGCATTTCTTATTGGTTACGTAGTCTTTTTAATTTTGTATGTTTGGGGTTGATTCCTGCCTGGTTCGGGTGAGAGAGAGATTTAGATCTGAGGGACATCAGCATACTGAAAACTCCACAGAATGTGCCACTTAATAGTCCCTCCCAAAGGCCCCCTACAGGTGGAATAGAAGGGGAGACGCAACCTAACTTTGTGGAACTCCATATAACAGCACCTTTGGAGGATGAGCTGTTGCCTTACACCCCACTCTAGGAATGCAGAGCAAGGAGAGCATCGGCATGGATGCCTGTTCTTCATCCATCCCCAGGAAGCAGTCATGTACCAACATCACCCAGGGCCATTTCTTTCCTGTACCCAAGTCTGTACCCAGACTGACAAAGGGCATGAAGATCTGAGGCTTAATCAAAAGAAAGATGGTGTTGCTAATTGTGATATTCTAAAAAGACATCTCTTGACCGTCCTGTCGCTTGCTTCAAAACGTAGAGGTCTCCTGATGTTTGCCTCCCCATTGTACATACTTGTGTGTGCTCCTCCTGTTTGCTTCTTTAGAAAGCAAACATTTGCTAGGCTGTCTGATTTCTTCCCACTCCTTACAAGGCCTTTTCTGTCAAATACCGTTTATTCTTATTTATTTTTATTACACAAGTGCCCAGAGGCCCCAAGTGAGATCAACGCCAGCCCCACTGTGCTAGAAACTACAAACATGGTGAGAGACATTCCTTGGCTCAAAGAGCTCACACGCTAAATAGCCATGGCCTGCAAAGGAAATATTAGCACTTTTTTACAGATGGTGACTTGAATCACAAAGAGATTCAGTGACTTGCCCAAGGTCACAAATGAAGTCTGTTGCAGAGCCACAAACTGAACCCGGGGCTGGGACGTATGGGATGATGGAATTACTGGTGCCTAGAGCAAGTAACCGCAAGAGTATCCTTCCTCGTGCGTTTATTTGTAGTTAGCACTTTGTAGTGATTTCCTGTTTTCATCTGACAATGAGTAAGGGCTGATTTACACTATGGGGGTGGGGGTCGATGTAAAGTACGCAACTTCAGCTACGTGAATAATGTAGCTGAAGTCGACGTACCTCGCTCGACTTACCTCGCGGTGTGGACCCTGCAAAGTCGAAGGCTGGCGCTCCCCCATCGACTCCGCTTCCTCCTCGCGTCGGGCTGGAGTACCGGAGTCGACGGGAGCACGTTCTGGGATCGATTTATCACGTCTAGATTAGACGCGATAAATCGATCCCCAAAAGATCGATTGCTACCCGCCAAATCGGGCAGGTAGTGTAGACCTGGCCTAAGTCTTGCTGGCCCCAGGATTGTGGCGTGAACTCCCACAGCAGCTAAAGACCATCATAGACTTCGCCACCTTCCACTCAAAGTGCGCATTTTTTTGTCCTTGCCTTCTCTTAACACAACATATATAAAAAAGCTCCACACAAAACACTCCACTACATAGGCTTCACCCCCGGAGAGAGGGTAGAAGAACAATATGTGACAGACGTTAGTCACGTTGCTCAGTGCACTACCGGAAAGTGCTCAGACACTACTGCTATGTGCATGGTATAAGAATGTATATAGACTAGGACAGAGTGAGAAGTAAAAGGTGAGTGCTTGTTTCTAATGTCCCCAGCAGAACACCTCATGGTCATGGGTCTGAATGTGTCCCAAACACTGGCTTTCTTTTAGCAGAGTTATACAATTGTATTGTGATGGTTTTTAGTGAAATGCAAACAGAAACCATTGATTTATATAAATACATTTGATCTAATATATGAAAATGGGCATGCATGCACCCGCCAGGTTTACTTCACAGGTTTAGATTGTGCCGCAGCTAAATCAGAGCCTGTAATCCCAAACTGATTTGCTCCCCAATGCTATCAAATTATTCAAATCTGCTAGTAGTCATTCTAATCAAGCAGGAAGTGGGCAGAGCGCTTGCAGTGTAAGTGTTGATTGGTTACATAGGTTTCTGTATGAGGAACAGTGCAGGTTTCGGTTAATATTCCCGAGGTCTTGTAATTTACATCCATCGATTTACAAGGCACAGTGTTTCAAGAGGCACCAGCATCACTTTGAATCACAAAATGATCGAAATCATTGGTGACAACCAGCACACTGGATTTATTTTTCTTGAGTTTGGTGGAATGAAACATTTCTTCTCTTGGTTTTTTTTCTCTGTTTTGGCAGCACTCGGAGCAGGCTAGGGCAAATCCTATTGTCCAGCAGGACAACCCAATCCAGTTCAGACAAATGAAATTCAGTCACTGCTTAGCAGTCATGTTGCCGGACAGTATTTAAAAATCCTGGGTGATTGAGTTGACCAGCAGGTCTGACTTTTGGCTGAATGAGAAAACTGACCATCTGGCCAAGATTCCACCAAGCAGCAGATGAAACGGATGCCCACCCAGCCTGCTACTTTGCTATTCATCTCCTATTGCATTTCAGGAAGAGCACTGCTATGCAGTGTCCCCGAAAGGCAGCATGGGGTTCACCTGCCATTGGGTGAGATTTACCACAGGCCATTAAGCTCATCAGCCTGCGCTCTGTAAGCTGCACTGGCTCCTTCTCCTATTTAAAGACTCTCATCAGGACCTTTAAGGCCCTCAGTGCCTTGGGTATCTCTTACCCCACCTGCTCTCCGTGACCACATTGGCTGAGGACGTATGGGATGATGGAATTACTGGTGCCTAGAGCAAGACCTGGGGGACCAGGTAATCAGCTCAGTGGCTGGCTCTGAGCTGCTGAACTAACTATTCCACCAGACACAAGACGAAGAAGAGGAAGGAAGGTACTTACATTGACAAGTTGGTTGCACACCGTGCTGGAGAAAATGCAAAACAGTGTCTCTTAAGACCCTGTTGTAATGGAAGGAGGCCAAGATGGAATTGATCTTGCTATAGAGACCTTGATTCTGTAAGGAAGAGGATGGTCTTGTGGTTAAGGCACTAGGCTGGGGCTTAGGAAATCTTCATTCAGTGTCTTGCTCTAGCATAAGCTTATTGTGCGAGCTTGAGCACATCACTTAATCGCTCTATGATCCAGGGTCCGGATATTTTTGTCATTAAAATCTCATAATTTTACATAGGTTTTTTGCAGATTGAATCTAATTTGATTGTTCGTCTTGTATTAATGTCTTCCTCCCCTTGTGGAAAGGAAAAAAGAGAAGGACTGTCCAGCTGTAGAAATCCAAACCTGCCTCTCACTGCAGTGCAGTACTCGACTTAAATAGGAGGAATCGATCTACAGCCTCTGAGAGCAGCAACTACCATCTTGGGTCCTCCCCCCGCCCCTGCCCCTCCCTCCCCCCGGCCTGGTGTAATGAACCGCCCAAATTGACTTTTCCGCATTTGATTTAAATAAAGAGCAGATTGTCCCATTCCCATCTCCCCACCACCACCAAATGTAATTCTATCTTTACTTAAATCGCTGCAAGTGAATTGAAGAGCTGTGCACACAAAAAAAACACTGCAAGGGAAATTAGCTGAGTCTTGCATTTCCGATGACACGGCCATCCATCTCCCTGCCCTCTAACGAGGCACTAGCAGAGCGAGCTGCAACAGGCCAGTCTGGTTTCTTAGGTAGCTTGCTGCCCCACCATCACCTTCAGCTGATTAAAGAAAATGATTCTTCCACTTATAATACCCCGAGCACAGTTCCCCGACTTGGGGCGCAGCTGAATCCAAGAGCCTTTTCCTTGGGATTTAAGGAATATTTTATTATAAATTGAATGAACATTATTTTATTTTTTTTTACCCCTTTGAAGAGTTCTGCGTGGTGACGGGAGGGAGGGAGAGAGTCTTCCTGACTAAATAACTGTGACAAAATAAATAACTTCAGACCTGATCCTGCAAGATCCAGGGAGGGCCCCTCCCCCATTGAAATGAATGGCAGTTGAGAGTACTCTGCAGGTTATGGGATCAGGGCCTAAATGGAAAAGCATTAACTTGTCTTTCCAAATGCCTTCCTGGAATCACCTATTAACATGCTTATACTGAGATGGGGACTTAGCAGCCCAGCTGATTACTGTTTTTCTTGGATGGGAAACCTCAAAGAGTCTATTGAGCTGCATATATAAATATGTTTTATATTGCTTGTAAAGATTGGTGGGTGGGTGTGTTATGCACACACTTCCCAACCTTGTCTGCAATCACCCTGAGCAGATTCCATCAGGGTTACTTCCTTGTATTTTTCCCTTTGACATTTAGGAGCTGGTTAATTGTTGTCACTTGTCTTTGCTTCCTGGGCTCTGACTTTCTTTACTCACTACTGTCTCCTTGTTAAAAAGACTTCATAAATTTCATTGAGCCTAGAGGAGAGTTCATAAACCAGTCTTCCCAGAGAAACCCCATTTCTGTTTCACTATGTGCACATTTTTCTTTTACCCTAAAATTAGATGCACAGTTCGGTTGCTTGCTTTGTGCAATCCTTTTCTTTATGTTGCTAATTTCTTTTTAATTTTGCTGCTGTCTTCTGTGTTTATCTTGATCTGTTTTACTTACAAACGATCATTTGACATTTTTAGGGATTTTTTCATGTATTTGCTTTCTTTACAGAATACATTTTCAGGGGCTCTTTTAATTTTATGAAGAAGCTTAAGAACTAGAGTAGATTCATTTTGTGAAGGGGTTTTTTTGGTTACATGGCAAGAGAAGCCTTTAAATTAATCAGTCCCCCCGTCTTTTCACTAAGCCCTTGGTGACTGTAGCACTCATGCCTTCTTTCCCAGACAGTGTGTGTGTGTGATTTCTTTCACTAGTGCTTGGTCCACTGAAGGACAAAGAGCCTTTTACTGCTGCTGCCTAGGGGTGTGATTTCCCTGCTTGTGGGCATATACTCCGGGTAGCCCAATGAGAGCTAGGAGGGGTATAAATAATACAGGAGCCACGATAGCACGGGCAGCGAAGGCACGGCTGAGCCATGCCACGTATATACCCACTGTTTTCAGGCGGGTTTGTACTCGCTGCCGCTGCCCGTGTTACTGTGGCTACACGGCTATTTTATATTCACATCGAGCTACCATGAGTATATGTATGCAAGCAGGGGAATTGCACCTCTAGGTCTCGTGTAGACATAGCCTAAGATACTAATTGACACACTCCTCTGAAAGGCAGCATCGTTTAGTGCTCTGGGAATGAGGGGTTTGACAAATAGAACCACTTTGTTAAGACTGTATGCCGGCCCGGCTCTGTCATGGTGGTTTCTATATGAATATCTTTGATTAAGGACTTCCCACTAGGTGGCCAGCTGGAATGGGTTAGTCAGGAAGGAGATGTCTCAAGGTGGTCGCTTAATCAGCTTCGGCCTATGAGTGCTTAAGGGACAATGCCAGCACTCTTGGCTCTGATGACTCTGGCTTGGTCCCCCAGCAGCCTACAGAGGTGGTTTTACCAGGGAGGGCCAAAGCGGACCAACACTTGTAAAAGGAGCTGGGAACAAAGAAGCCTTGCAGGATTTATAAGGACATTCTTGCAGGGATGCTGGAGGGAACCAGACAGAGAAACTCAGACCCAGGAGCCCGGAGGGGTGTCTGAAGAAGCTAGGTCTGGCTGGGTTGCCATTATTGGACAGTAGGTAAGATAGATAAGTGCACAAGTGACTTGTTTTAAAATCCGTTTTTTCTGACTAATGCTTCGTCGTTCCCACTATTCCCTAAACATACTTTGTTTTAAGAAGGCTGTTGGTCACTATAGATTGGTCACAGGTTCCCAAAGGGAAGCAATGCAGTGCCCAAAACCCAGTCAGACCTGCAGGTGGTAAATGGTTGGTGTACATGGGAGAGTGACCCCAAGATTCCACCCCCAAGACAGGTAAGGAGAAGAGGCCGAAAACCTAATGTGGGTGCTCAAGCTAGTGCGTTAAATATAGCAGTGTGGCCACAGCGGCCCAGGGCAGCTTGGACTAGCAGCATGTGCACAATCCCCTTAGGTACATACTTCGGTAGCTAGCCTGAGCTATTGTACATGCCGTTGCAGCCACGCTGCTATTTTTAATCACTAGCTCAAGCAGAGCTAGTGCATGTATGTCTACCCAAGTTGGGAAATCACCCTCCCGGCTGCTGTGTAGATGTACCCTGAGAGATGGGCTGGCTGTAAATGTTCCCTTGTCTTCCAGTAGCAGAAACATCCGTTGTGCTGCAATATACTTGCAAGCAAATTATTCTGGTGGTTGATTGAACTCCTCAGCTTCACTTTGGTGTTTAATCAATTGCAGAAGCAGTTTGTTGCTTCATATACTCCACGATCTTAGACATTATTGCTTAGCTAAACCTGTGAGAATGCATGTGCGTATGGTGGAAATAAATGAGATGACATGGTTGCTAAAACACAGCTGTTTGATTAAATATATTGCCAACCATTAATACGTAGAATCTCTCTCGCTCTCTCTCACATCTATATCAGCGCCGTCACCTGGTCAGGACAGCCATGCAAATATGGACCTCCCACCGGTGTCAGAACAGATCATGCAAACGCTGAGTGAACTGGCCAAGTCCTTCCAAGAGATGGCTGACCGCTGCTTGCTGGTTCTGCATTTGGAAGTCAGGTATGGCATAGAACCCCTGAATCTAGAGTGAGCATGTGAACTTTTGAGGTTAAGGCTACTATTAAAGCTTTAGTAATTAGATTAGCTTCTTCTTAGGTGCCCTACTCTCAACGAGAGAGATGTGATGACGGATTATAAAACCAGAAGGGACCATTGTGATCATCTAGTCTGACTTCCTGCATAACCCAAGCCATAGAACTTCTCTGAATTAATTCCTGTTTCAACTACAGCATATATTTTAAAAACACGTCTGATCTCGATTTTAAAATTGTAGTGATAGAGAATCTACCACAACCCTTGGTAATTTTTTCCAATGGTGGTTAACCCTCAATATTGAAAGTGTGTGCCTTGTTTCCACTCTGAATTTGTCTAGCTTCAACTTCCAGCTTTGGATCTTGTTATACCTTTGTTTGCCAGATTGAAGAGCGCATTATCAAATATTTTGTTCCCCGTGTAGGTATTTATAGACTGTGATCAAGTCACCCATTAACCTTTGTTAAACTACATAGATTGAGCTCCTTGAGTCTATCACTTTAAGGCATTTTTTCCAATCCTTTAATCGTTCTCTTGGCTCTTCTCTGAAGTTGAACCCTCTCTAAAATATCAACATCCTTCCTGAATTGTGAAACCAGAACTGGACATAGTATTCCAGTAGTGAACACACCAGTGCTAAATACAGAGATAATATAATCTCCTATTCAATATTCTGCTGGTTATATATCCAAAGATCACATTTGCCCATTTGACCACAGTGTCATAGTGGGCTCTCATGTTTAGTTGATTATGTACCATGACCCGAAAATCCTTCTCAGAGTCACTGCTTTGCAGGATAGAGTCCCCCATCCTATAAGTGAACCCAACAGTGTATACTGAATCCTCTCAAATTTCATGAGCTTAAATCTCTTGATTTCAATGGGGTTCTAGAAGAGAAATGCAAAAATTGGGGAAGAATTTTTTGTTTAAACAAAAACACATTTTTTTCCAGTGTCTCCTTCTGAGGTGGAAACAGCACCAGGAAGAATTATTTTTCTGAGATCTTTTCCATACGAACCTGCAAAAGAATGCCCTTTTGCGCTACTTTGTGTGAAGCCTTTTTTATGTTTATCCTCTGCTGTGCCCTGGATTCCAAATGGGAACCTTTTGTTGCTAACTGTTGAAAGGATAATACAAAAAACGGCCGTCACTTTGGTGGTTGTGAATAGCGGGATTCTCTGAAATTATTATGCGAGCTCCCAGAATTCATGTCATTGTCCAGCTGTATAATGCAGTGTGTTTTCATTCACAAAAACCCGTTCTTTAAACGAGCCTTCATGGTACATCTTCATAGAGGTGCATGGGAATTGATCAGCACCAGGTCCATTTCAAGGAGGGTGCAAGCGAACAACCAGGCAGGGTTTTATGCCACAGCATCAATTCCTCTCGGCTTTCTCCCCTCAGGCTCTCTGTTCACTTCTGGATTTTGCCAGATGCAGTCACACTACGGAGTTTGACTAGTTGGGCTGCCTCACAGCTCTCTGGAACCATGTGGGAATGATCCAGGGACCACTGTAAATCCAGCGTAATTCTACTTAAGTTAATGAATTTACTCTGGGTTTATAGCAGCGTAGGTAGGATCAGAATTTGGCCCTCAAATTTGTAGCTGCTTTTCTAGACCAAACCCATTGAGATTCACAGGTCATTAACCATTACCCCATTTAAAAATAATAATGGTGCTTTGCATTTCTTTGGTTCTGCTTGAGGATCGTAAAGTGCTTTTAAAACATTTATTTAGTCTCATACCAGTTCTAGGTGGGCAGGGAATATTATTAACCCAGTTTTACAGAGGAGACCATGGAGGCACAGAGAAACCGTATGACTTGCCTACTTCACCCGGGAAGTCTGTGGCAGAACTGGGGCTAAAATCCAAGTCATCTGACTCTCTGTCTTCTGCCTTAACTACGACATCCTTCCTGTTCAGGACAGAATGTAACCGAAAATATATATTTTTTCTGTAGGTTATTTGTACCATCCTATAGAAAGTAACAGACGATTATTGGC
Organism: Macrochelys suwanniensis; assembly: GCA_033296515.1. Taxonomy (NCBI): domain Eukaryota; kingdom Metazoa; phylum Chordata; order Testudines; family Chelydridae; genus Macrochelys; species Macrochelys suwanniensis. The sequence goes on from CM065775.1 coordinate 337,516,628, forward strand.
TAAATGCTCAGGAGCAGTGCTTGGTGTATAGAGGTGGGCACAAGGAAGGCTTAGCCACGGCCTTTCTGCACCCCACCACCTCTCCACCCCACCTATGGGCAACTGGAACCCTGTGCATGTTAGAGACACCTCCGGGCTGGTCTTAATTGTATTCGTTTGTAAGGGCCCCTTTGGGGACGTTTTGGTAGTGGGGATCACCAGAGGGCAGGGCACTCTAGTCACATTCCCTCCCACCCCCACACACCACATTTCCCCCCACCCCCACACAACACATTCCCTCCCACCCCCACACAACACAACCCCTTCACTGATTGGGCCAGGGAGTGATAGAATGGAGTCAGCTGGCCCAGCTCTGTGCCAAGGATTCCTCTGTGCTTGACTACCCTGTGACAGAGAGCTGAGAATCAGCAGCTGAACCAGCACTGTGGTCACTGGGAATCCAGTTAGTTCCCCTGCAGAGGGCTGGATTGAGAGAAGGAGCGACTAATTACTAGATCAGTCCCGGCTGGGAACAGCTAAGGAGCTAATTACGCCATTAAGTGCAAGAGCAGAAAAGGAGCATAGGAAGGAAGCACAAGGACAGGAGAAGAGAGAAGGAGAAAGGCCAGCAGGGCCAGGGTAAAGGGAGATCTCTTCCCTCTCTCATGATTGTGTAACAAGCACTGGTAAATAAGAAATGCTGCATGGGACTGTAAGAGGGTGGGTGGTTGGTAAAACACAAATAAACTACACAAAGGTGGTTACAGATCGGGGGTGTAAGAGTCATTTACCTGAAAAGATAGGAGCGGAGGGCCATGCCCTGTCACATACCCCGTTAATGCAGCTATACAGCTGTGCAAAGGAGTGGATGAGGTTCTGTGGCCTGCAGTGTGCAGCAGGTCAGACTACATGGTCCCTTCTGACCTTAAAGTCTATGAGGAGATTTAGCATGGGCCAGGATCTGGCCTGATAACCTTGCTATAGACTTCTACAGAAAGGAATTGATTCTCTATTACATTCTGTGGGCAAAATCTGGGCCTCATAGCAGTCAATGGGAGTTTGCTATTGACTTCAATGGAGCCAGGATTTCACCCTGTTAGGTTTATAGTGTAATTTCTCTAGAACTCTGTTAATTCTGTAGAACACTACCGGCAATTTAAATGTATAGAACCTTTTCATGAGAGACCTCATCGGCAGGAGAAATGGTGAGAGAGTGTATTGCCAGAAGCTGGGAATGGGATTCACCAAGGGCAAGTCATACCTGACTAACCTAATTACCTTCTATGATGAGATAACTGGCTCTGTGGATGAGGGGAAAGCAGTGGATGTGCTATTTCTTGACTTTAGCAAAGCTTTTGATACAGTCTCCCACAGTATTCTTGTCAGCAAGTTAAAGAAGTATGGGCTGGATGAATGGACGGTAAGGTGGATAGAAAACTGGCTGGATGGTCGTGCTCAACGGGTAGTGATCAATGGTTCCATGTCTAGTTGGCAGCCGGTATCAAGTGGAGTGCCCCAAGGGTCGGTGCTGGGGCCGGTTTTGTTCAATATCTTCATCAACGATCTGGAGGATGGTGTGGACTGCACCCTTAGCAAGTTTGCAGATGACACTAAACTGGGAGGAGTGGTAGATATGCTGGAGGGTAGGGATAGGATACCGAGGGACCTAGACAAATTAGAGGATTGGGCCAAAAGAAATCTGATGAGGTTCAACAAGGACAAGTGCAGAGTCCTGCACTTAGGACGGAAGAATCCCATGCACTGCTATAGACTAGGGACCGAATGGGTGGGCAGCGGTTCTGCAGAAAAGGACCTAGGGGTTACAGTGGACGAAAAGCTGAATATGAGTCAACAGTGTGCCCTTGTTGCCAAGAAGGCTAACAGCATTTTGGGCTGTATAAGTAGGGACATTTCCAGCAGATCGAGGGACGTGATTATTCCCCTCTATTCGGCACTGGTGAGGCCTCATTTGGAGTACTGTGTCCAGTTTTGGGCCCCACACTACAAGAAGGATGTGGATAAATTGGAAAGAGTCCAGCGGAGGGCAACAAAAATGATTAGGGGGCTGGAGCACATGATTTATGAGGAGAGGCTGAGGGAACTGGGATTGTTTAGCCTGCAGAAGAGAAGAATGAGGGGGGATTTGATAGCTGCTTTCAACTACCTGAAAGGGGGTTCCAAAGAGGATGGATCTAGACTGTTCTCAGTGGTAGAAGATGACAGAACAAGGAGTAATGGTCTCAAGTTGCAGAGGGGGAGGTTTAGGTTGGATATTAGGAAAAACTTTTTCACTAGTAGGGTGGTGAAGCACTGGAATGGGTTACCTAGGGAGGTGGTGGAATCTCCTTTCTTAGAGGTTTTTAAGGTCAGGCTTGACAAAGCCCTGGCTGGGATGATTTAGTTGGGTTTTGTCCTGCTTTGAGCAGGGGGTTGGACTAGATGACCTCCTGAGGTCCCTTCCAACCCTGAGATTCTACGATTCTATGATTCTAGGGGATGGATCACTTGATAATTACCTGTTCTGTTCGTTCCCTCTGAAGCACCTGGCATTGGCCAATGTCGGAAGACAGAATACTGGGCTAGATGGACCTTTGGTCTGACCCAGTATGGCCGTTCTTATGCCTACAGAGCTTGAAATGAATAAGCAAAAGAAGGAGAGAAAAGTTGTGACAACTTTAAATGCCTGGGAAGAGGTACAGCCTTGACCTGCTAATAATGATTGTTTTTATGTCCTCTGACCCTGACTTGGCTGGTTATAACATTGTATTATTAAGGCTTTGTGTAAATGGAGAGGGTTTTCTTTCAAGTTCCTACAAAGAAGGTTTTGCTGAACCAGCATGTACCATGTTGGAGAACCTGGCGAAAGGGCACTTGGCATTCTACCTATGACAGTGCCGCTCGTATCTAATCACCAAGGGCAGTCTGTGCTTGTCTGTGAATGCAGCGAAATGACATGCTGAGCAGTAGATAAAACCAGCCCAGGTTTTATTATTATTATTATTTTTCACCTATTTGAACTTTAAAAAGAAAATATTAAACTGTTGCTTTATACAGGGCACGCTCATAATGTCACCTTTATCAGGCAGTTTCCTTAAATAAAAGTTCTACCTTCAGGAGGCCTTCCAGTGTGTTCAGCAGCAATCTCATAGCACTGTAACATCCTAAATATGCACTCCATAAAAATCAACCTTCCTGCTGTGCAATCAGCAATGTTTTCAGAAAACCTTAATGCCAAAGTCATGTTGAGGTCAGAACAAACATGCCAGTGCTTGGGGGGTGGGGGGTGGGCGGGAGAGCCTGTTTCTCTCTTTCTATTTCACTTTTGTAGCAGTCTCAGTCCCTTTTCACATTGCTAACAAAATATTGCCAATCAGTTCTATTTGGGATCAGCCAGTACACTAAAAGCGGTGTAAATTATTGAAGAACTGGGGACCTTAGACAGCTTTGGGAAACGGTGATGAAATAAAGAGCCTTTTTCTGCAAGGCCACCAGTTCAAAGCCAGCTTAGGTCAGTAAGGGTCAAAAGTGACTGCCATCTGGGGATTACTCAGTGATTTACACAAAATGAACTTTTGGGTCGCAGTCTAGCTCCAGAGAAGAGTTTTTACCACAGAGAAATGCCGCCGGAATAGTCACCCTTGTTAGCAGTTTCAGCTGAAAGGCCATGGCGGCTTAATGTGGCCCCTCCAAATCATGGTGGTGGTTCGGTTTCTGCTGCTTCTTGCTGCATCTGCACTGTGCATCGTAGAGGACTTGATGCAGCTTCCGTTAAAGTGGAGGGCCTCAGTGGGAATTGGACCAGCCCTGAGAGGACTCCAGGATATGCAGCTGTCCATCCAGCGTGTTTAGACCAGCACTAAATTCATCCCAAGCACATTTTTTAAAGGAGGTAAAACTTATTTTTCTTCTCACTGGATCTGGGTACATGAGAAAATAAAACCCTTTGTCATTATTTTTCCCAAGCAAAGCCACGTCCAGAAAGGTCAATATCTCATTTGGGCAAACGTTAACCTCGTATTGTGTTTCTCTCTGTAGCGACTCTCTGCCTTCTGTCTTCTAGAGTTCATTGCTTCCATTATCTGATCCCACTGGCTAAACAAGGGAATTACGCCATAGTGGCCAACGTGGAAAGTATGGATTATGACCCCCTTGTGGTGCGGCTAAATAAAGACATCAGTGCCATTGAGGAAGCGATGAGTGCCAGCCTCCAGCAGCACAAGTTCCAGTATATCTTTGAAGGTCAGGCATTTGCCAGTGCGCTCAGTTGATGTGCTGGGAGGAAGGTGGGGGCTGGGGATATGCTCATCAGCATTAAAACTATCTTGGCTATGGATCTGCATGGAAATCATTTTTCCTTCTCAGCCTGAAGATGAAAACATTCTTGTTTGGTTAAGACTGACTGCAGAGTGGTTGCCATCTGCTCCAGATTGATGAGGAGACCTGTGCGGGCATAGGGCAGATGGCAGAACCTGCTGCCTCCATGCCACTCCTTAGTGTATATCCATAAAATGTGAGGAATGGGCCCAGATTGAATGGGAAAAATATAAGATTAAGTACATGCGGTAAGGATCTTCATCAGGAAAGCCATGTAGGAGTGTTTATATATTACAAACATAGCTACTGTAACCCGCACAGCTCCTGGGTGTGGTGCTCCGTCCCCTGTAGTAGCACCGAGACCACTTAGAGATTAATGAGTCTGCTCTACATCATTAGCTAAGGGCCATGTGGCTTTTAGCTCATGCAGTAGAGGCTCATGCATTTAGCTCCAAAGGTCCCAGGTTCAATCTTGCCTGCCAACAGCCACTGTCTGTTGGTGTTACAGTATGTTATGGAGTGGTCCCTGTTAGGACCTAATACTATTCTCTTTCTAACATTAAATTGGAAGAATTTCAGCTGCTCTAATTATTTAAAGATCTTTAAGAATCTAAATCATGTTTCAGTTAATCTCATCTATTTTCTGTGGCTTTAGCACACCATTCGAAGGGCTTCGGTGGCCGTAAGGTGCATCGTTTTATTCAACAGATTGTACAAAGTCAGGAAAAGTACAGTGAATCACACCAAGTGTCTGCTGTGATGTGCTGGACAGATAAAGGGGGTGCAAAAACAGGGTTTTACGGTGCTGGTTCCATGCCATTTGAATCCCCTAGTGGAAGTTTTGAAGATTCATAAAGTTCCCCAACCCCCATTTCTTCCCACTATTGATAGACATTTTTTTAGTGCACAAATCCCCTGGGCTGGACAGAGACGTCTGAAACCACACCAGTCAAAGTACTAGAATATCAAATTAACTATAAATATATAATGAAGGATGCTGGCAGAAGGATGGACTACAGACTGGAACAGGTCTTTGGTATCTCTAACCTTTCTGATCCTGTGGCAGGCTGTGATAACCCCATCCCATGGGAAAGAGCTGTCTCGCTGTGTAAGTCCGACAGTTTGTGTTCAAAAAGAGGGAAATTCATCTCAGAGCAATGGACCCTACACAAAGCCCGGGGAACCATTTCTGAGCTACTTCGGCCCGTAGGGTGAAATTTCTGCCTCTGCAGAGACCCAACTTGCAGCCCGTGTACCTCTTAATCCTTATTTTGACTATTTACATTGAATGTAAGCAGTACATAGGCCTTGCGGTCTTTCTCTCTGCTCAGGTGTGAATTCCCTCAATTCACGGTTTAAGTGGTGCATATGGCTTTGCACAAGTCTTTTTGGCTGGGGTGAATTTGACCTGAAATTTGTTTGCCATGAGACTGTTCTGGTGTTGGAATGACTCTAGCAGCCTGCTTACGGCAAGGAGAGAGACCTCAGTGCAATTACGCTCAGAACATGACTCTGTAAAGATAGCATCTCATTGTTCTTATTCTCTGGAAGTGGCATATGTATCAATATTTACAAGCAAAACCAGATTTGTTTCCTAGCTACCTGCCTTGGAGGATCTCTATCTGGAGATCACAGCATGCTTTTTCTACTCTGTGCATCATGACCAACCGTGATGACTCTGCAGTTAGAACTGACCCGATGCTGATGGTGCATGAGGCAGAATTCAGGGCAGTGCAGATCACTCTTTGCTGGGCTGACAGTGCATTTAAAAAAAAAAAAAAACTAAAACAAACCGACTTGATTTTGTTAGTAGATTAAGCTGCTGTGACTTCTGATGTTCTAGTCGAGAGGAGCTGAACAGAAATTAGCCTAGGTCTGTTTATAATTCATCAGGGCCCATTTGAAGGTCCTGAGATATCCTTGGCTATGAGAATTTCACAGATAGTGGATACTTATGCTCCTCATGCCATTTTTTTTTTGGTGTGTCCAATTTTTTTATGAATCAAGAACCTTCGGTGGGAAGTCACCTCAGACCACACTGAGAGTGGTGGGAAAGGCCAACTTCAGAAACACCTTAGGATTGTGAGCTGCATCATCTATTATGTTTTAATAGTAGGCCGCTGTTTAAATGTTTTGTGTGGTTGGTGACGACAAAGCAATCTCTTGCTAAACCTTTTCTTCCTCTTTGCAATTCTTTGGCTTATCTCCCCTTTCCCCTCCCAGGCTTGGGCCACTTGATTTCCTGTATTCTCATCAATGGCGCCCAGTACTTCAAGCGCATCAGCGAATCGGGCATCAAGAAAATGTGTAGAAACATCTTCATCCTCCAGCAGAACCTGACCAACATCACCATGTCGCGCGAGGCCGACCTGGACTTTGCAAGGTGTGTTGGAAACCATGCCCCTCGTTTGTTAATGCTGTGATATCCATGGTGACTGCTGTGATATCCATGGTGACAACAGAAGTTGCCTTAAAAGGTTAAACCATCCTTTGTGTAGGTGACTGAATAAGCTGATCAATGGAGTAAAACCCTAGAACTGTTTGAAATGCCAGCCACTTCTCCCTCTACTATACAGCAGACTCAGCAGAGAATCATTGAATGGAATGAAAGTCACTTTGAACTTATCTTCCACCAAATTAGTTACATTACAGTTGCTACATGCTATCAGCTTGCTGAAGCTTGATACCTGTACTGCCCCCTCGAAAATGTATGGATAGGTGGCAAGATCAGAGCTCCAGAATTCTCTCTCCCTTAACAGCTCTTGGGGGGCAGGAAGGCAGAAGAAACAACACCCACTCTACATGTTATTTGCCCCTATTTAACTGCTTCACTTATTGTCCTCCGTGCTAGTCTCTGTGCTACTGCTCAGAAGACATTCCATTAAAATCAAAAGAACATCTCGATGCTGCTAATGCTTCTGGCAGCTGTGCAGGTGCGTTCTGGCAGATGTACCTGTCATAGCAAGCAGTTGTGAAAGAGACAGCTCATTGTCTTGACAAAAATATTCCCACTCTCCCAGAAGAGGTCACATATTGGGATTTAATGGGACACTTGTCCCTGAGGTGAAGAAGAATCTTGAATTCATTTGAAACTTAAGAGGGAATTTTAGGTAGGCAGACTATAGTTGCCCAAAGTGGAATTTGAGCATGACACTGAGGCTACTGCCCTGCTCCTGCTCAGATAGCTTGAGCTCTTTAATAACCCAGTGAGAAAAATCAATGTTAAGCAGAAAGTAAAAAGCTGACCTCTGCAGACGTCAAGAGGCAACAGGATTTGACAAATATTCATTAAAGCCCCATAAGGCACACAAAAGGCACAACAAAGTCATATCCCTATTTTATAGATGTGAAAATTGAGGCTGAGAGGTTAAATGACTTGCCCAGGGCCACAGAATGGAGATGGTGTCAGAGCTGGAGTTGGAGCCTAAGATTTCCTGGCTCCCAGTCCTGTGCTTAGACTTCTAGACCATGCCCCTCTAAAGAGAGAACGTTTGGCTTTTCAATTCTTTTTCAATGTACCTCCAGCTCCCAGGTGCTGAGAATTCAAATAGACATCTCACAAAAAGCAGATGGAGCTTTTGGAACAAGCATGTTAACAAAAGCAAATGTTAAAAGAACACAAAAAGAACTGCATCGGCTTTGCAAATGGATATAAGAACAGAACTGGTGTCTCAGATCTGTTGGCTCACTAATGCTGGTAGTGACCATTTCAGTAATAGGCAGCTGAGCACATATGAAATATTCATAGGGAAGAGTCGGGGGCTAGAAATCTAAAAGCACAGGTGGGTGCAAGGCAAAAATTGTGTCCAACACTTGGGGCTAGAACAACCCACAAATAATGGAAAGTGGATTTTGTCATGATTTGGCCACCTCTCTCAGAGACTGAATTAGGTTGAAAGTCTGACTCGCTCAGATTAAGCTATGACTGAGTGCTTCATTTTTCTGGGCGCTCATCTGGGGTATGGTATCATTACTGAATTAGTCTATTCCTAATAACGCTGACGTGGGGGCGTTCTGAATGCTGGGGCCTGAGGAGGGGGAGAGATCCATTACTAATTCTCTGAGGAATATAATTCCCAAATTCAATCATCCGCTTTAAATGCTTTTTTTTGGTTGAAATGTTAAGTCAATTAGTCCAGGTTTTTGGCAGGCAGAGCAAGGCTTGAAGATGTGTTAATGGTAACTGGCATCCGAATAATGAGACGTTGACCAAGCCCTAGTGGAGGTTGGCATCCTTGGGCCATCAGCTGTTTGCAGAGGCATTTGAGGCACTTGTTGAATAGAGATGGAGTCGAGCCTTTCGGTGCCGCATTGTGTGTCACTTGGGAAGGGTTAGAATGGAACGTGTTAGCCCCACTTTCTTTGTGTGACTCTCAGTGCATCAATTGAAAAGGGCCACTGCCCCATTGTTAGAGTTTGCAAGGTGAAGCATGAGTTTTCTATACAGCACCGTCAGCTCCTTTGTGGTGCTACTGAAGCCACTTCCTCCCTTAGTACAAGTTCAAGGGCATTTTTGACAGCTCAGATGGCTATATTGCTTCTTTCTTTCTTTTGGAGCAGATTTCTGTGATATGTTACATCCCTTTGAGTTTCAAATTACTATGGAATCCAGGTACCTGGGTCTCCACTATTTGAACCTCCCTTGCTAATGACATCCCTGTTCCATTGACACCTGCTGATCTGAATTTGCAATTATCCAAACACATTTAGTGTTGGCCCAATTAGTGGTCCAGCAATCAAATCCTCCTGTAGCTATAAAATATACATAACAATACCAAAAGAGCAAAAAGTAACACCAACAGTGATTCTGTAGCAACTCTCATACTAGGATTTCAGAGCACTCTGCAAAGGTAGGTTAAGATCATTTCCTCCATTTTATAAATGGGGAAACTGAGTCACTGAGAGGTTTTGTCACACACGTTGTCAGTATTAGAGCCATCCCAGAAGTCCTGATTCCCATTCCCATCTGCTAACAACTAGTAACGCTGCCTCTGCTGTTGGGAAAAATGATCTGTGACTGTAGAATGTGAGAGTGTTCCTAAACCACATTTAATCCAGTTTGTAAAACATTGCAACCCCTGTATTTCCAGTCTCTTTCTGTAGAAGCTGCCGTGAAGCAAAATAATCCATAGTTCATTCCTATGAATTTTTTTAAAAAAAGGAATTGTGACTAGTGTATATGTCACATATTTCAAATAGTTCTGTATTTAGTAAATCAATAGCGATGGAGGAAGAGCTGAACTGTTTCCAATAGAAAAAAATCATTTGTATTCTAGTTTTCATGAGGCTATTTATTCTACAAGTTCTTTGTAATTCACATTCAGATTTGGGTGGCTGATGTTTCCCCTGGCTAGGCGTTCAGTACTGATATTAACTCCCTCGCTCGCCCTGCTGTTATTTGTCTGCCCATTAGAGTTTGAAGTCTAGAGTTCAATATACAGACAAATACTATTAAAAGTTAATATGTGGCTCTCTTCACATTATGTTTTAATTTTGGAACAAGACAGCTGGTTAGGCTGCAAATTTCTTTTATAAATTAACACATCCGAGCTCTGGTGTGTTGTGTTTTACAGTGGAGGCTGGTGCCATCTGACAAAGGGCTGGGGAACCTAGCATATTAGTGTTCCCTGGGTGTTGGTCCTTTTTTCTTCTTTACATTCCTCAAGGGTTTGTACAGAACACTGAAGAGCATTGCTTACCCTACTTAGTCTGGAGTGTCTCCCTTTGAAAGTTTATTAGCAACCGAAGGCAGAATAAACCTCCATAAGGAAGTATGAATGGGAAGCCCTTTCTTCTATGAAGTCAAAGCCATGCAGAATATTCTCACTGAAACCTGAATCCACATAATACTCACCTGGTTCTGGTGAGGCTTTGCAATTTCAACCACATTTATTGAAAGGTTTGTGAACCTGCAGTTCACATCAGAATCCTGTGAGATTCACTGCTTTGTGGGGTTTTAATATGATGCAGGAGATTTCATTTCAAATGAGTTTTACTTGGAGATTTTGGGTTCGCCCTCTGCTCAAAGAGAAGTCAGAGCGGGGAAGAGAAACTCTACGCAAAACCACACCAAGGGGAATGTTGGCATGTCAGAGATAGCTCTATCAGCGATGGTCTTAGGTATACTTGGCCTTGCCTCAGCACATGAGGAAGGACTGGGTGACCTCTGGAGATCCCTTCCTGTCCTACATTTCTTTGATTCTATGATTCTGTGTTTCCCTGCAAAAAGTGAAACTGCCAACTTTCATACTGCTTTAGAAATAATTGTACCCATTCACATAAGAGGAGGTGTAAAGGATGCAGATAACTGACTGCTGTATTTGTGCGTTTCTCTGTTTTAGAAAGAAGCTATAAAGATCTGTTTTCTAAATTTCATACTAATAGTTTCAGAGATTTGGACAGAGATTGCCTTTTTATTACATGTGTCTAGTGTCTAGCACCTTAGGGCCCTGATCGCTGATTGGGGCCTCTGGGTGCTACCAAAATACAAGCGAATAATAAGGGGTTTCCTCCTATAATAATTATTTATTTAAAAAGGACACGTGCTGCAAAATTTAGATCTGGGGCTGTATTTCAAAAGGTCCAAAGTTCTGAAACTTTCAGATCCGGGGTTTCGGTTTGTGCCATTGTAGAAATCAAAGACTAGCTGTGAAATTTGTATGTGAATTCAGGTCTGAAATGCATGTGCGTGCACGCACTCACGCACGCATGTACGTACATACATACGTACGTACATGTCTTCCAAGGTGTCCAGCTCTCTGTTTCTGGTTCAGACATGTCTTTAAATAAAATGTTCTTCCACTGTTAGAGGGTTTATTCAATGGAAGACTTATTCTTCTGCCATCCTGCTGTTCTCTCATTCTGATGCATAGGGCGATGGTAATACTGCCTTCTTCCAGGAAGTTAATTGAGTTGGGCGTGAGAGAGTGATGGAAAATGTTAAATTTCTTAAAACAGCATGTAATTTTGACCTCTCTGGCATCAGGTGGATTGAGAGTTGCTACTGTTCGCTACTAGGTCTAAAAGGCTAGTTTGTGCTGGAAGATAATTGCAGATTAACTAGAGGGAATAAGGATATTATCAGACTCCTTTAGATCAGAAGAACTCATGAAATGAGCAAACTGACTTTAAATCAGATATAATCTTGTTTCTCCAACCTGAGCCATGGGGCCAGCTGAGGGGTTAATGCTCTACACAGCCATGCCTAGGACACATGTTTAACTTTAGATTGGTCTCTCTCTTCCCCTCCTACCTTCACACAGTTTAGCTGGTGCTGGGAGCACTAGTTAATCAGGTCCATCTGTTTTTTGCCCAGCATTGATCACTTTGGCTAGTTCATTTACAGTATAATAGGGATTTGACAGGAGGTAATCTTTTCCTCCTCTGGAAAGGAGAGAGGCACAACACACATGGCTTACAGTGGGAGTGTAGGGATTACACTAAGTATATAGAGGACTCTGTGGGGTGGGAGAAGATATTAAGTTGGCATCTAAAAATATAACTCCATGTTAAAGGAGAGTAATAACTGGGCGGGAGACAAACACATGCATAGCAAATCTCTTGTGGTGAAGTGGGGGGAACCTCTTCTAACATGGGGCCTAATTTACAGGAGATGAAAGGCAACTGGTCCTGCAGACACTTGGAGATCCTGTTCCTGCTACTCAAGAAACTGGGCTCTTGAATTTAAAGGCATCTTTCTAAGGTCTGGTCTACACTGGGGTGGGGCGGGGCAGGGAATCGATCTAAGATACGCAACTTCAGCTACGAGAATAGCATAGCTGAAGTCGACGTATCTTAGATCGAATTAAAATTACTTACTTCGGGTCCACGCGGCGCAGGATCACTCCCCCGTCGACTCCGCTTACTCCTCGCGCTGAGCTGGAGTTCCAGAGTCGACGGAGAGCGCTTCTGGGATCGATTTATCGCATCTACATGAGATGCGATAAATCGATCCCCAGAAGATCGATCACTACCCGCCGAATCGGGCGGGTAGTGTAGACAAGCCCTAAGAGGTGGGGCGTGTATGTTTCCATTGCAGTCAAACCCAGGCTGTCCTAGAGAACGCCCAGTGAAAAGGGTATCAGAACAAACTATCAGCATTCCAGACATTGTTCACAGGCCATGAATTAGGGTGACCAGATGTCCCGATTTTATAGGGACAGTCCCGATTTCTGGGTCTTTTTCTTATATTGGCTTCTATTACCCCCCACCCCCGTCCCGATTTTTTCACACTTGCTGTCTGGGCACCCTACCATGAATAGGCCCTTGAAATGTAGTTCACGTGCATATAATCAGCACCGTCTGTATGTACGCAAGGACCATCTTGAATTTTTATCCTTCAGGAAGGATAATGACCTTTACTTCTGCTTTCCAGTGAAATGCAGCTGCTGTTGCTGCTCCTGTCATTGAACGTCTCTGCAGGTGGCCAGCCAGCTACTTTCCGTTGACTCATAATGATGTTCCAACATGCGTGTAGTTGCTGGTATATGTATACTCTAAGACAGGGGTGGCCAACATGAGCCTGAGAAGGAGCCAGAATTTACCAATGTACATTGCCAAAGAGCCACAGTCATACATCAGCAGCTCTCCCTGCTCCCAGCGCCTGCCGCCCACCAATCAGCGCCTCCCCCTTCCTCCCTGCACCTCCCGATCAGCTGTTTCATGGTGTGCAGGAGGCTGTGGGGGGAGGGGGAGGAGTGAGGGCACGGCAGGCTCAGGGGAGGGGGCGGGGAGGGGCGGAGTGTGGGCAGGGCCTGTGGCAGAGCTAGCTAGGGGTTGAGCAGTGAACATTGGAAAGTTGGCCCCTGTAGCTCCAGCCCCGGAGTCGGTGCCTATACAAGGAGCCGCATATTCACTTCTGAAGAGCTGCATGTGGCTCTGGAGCCAGAGGTTGGCCACCTCTGGTCTAAGAGGTAATTCCTGTCCCACCGCCCACTCAGCCAGAGAATGTCCTGTCTGCAGCGGATTCAGAGGCAAGATAATGACTGCAGTCATGTTGGCTTAGAAGTAGTGAGGGCCCCCCGATGGTTTGTAGGAAATCACTCATGGCCCAAGAAAATTAAATGCAGTCCCAGAATCAAACCTACAAATCTCTTTTCCCAGACACCACCAGGCTTGGCTGTATTTTCCTAAGAGGCTGCACTGCTGTTCTCAAGCCACTCATGCTGAGCGTTGGCTGCTTTTGACTCCCGCGGAGCATTGTCCTCGGACCAAGGGAGGCTGACCACCATTCGCCTTTCAAAAAGGTTCCCGCTGCCATTTGTTTGGCTTGTTGTTAAATAGGGCAAAATTTGGCCCTTAACGTTTTTAAAGCTGCCCTGGGCAGGGCCTGGTGACTCATTCGTGAGCGTGCATTTTCTTTTAAACTGATCTTGTTTCTAAATGTTGTGAATAAATAGCACCCTCAGTGACATATAGACAGAGGTGGTAGGATAGTCACGCAGGATGCTTGTGTTGGAATAATTGTCAGTGGGAGCAGGATCAGACTCAGTTATGGGATTTCTGAGAGGCTTTTAATTCCTCACTGCAGTGCCATTTAGGTTGCTGGATTCCAAGAGCCCCCTTTATTCTGGGATTGTTTGGTTGGAGATTATTTTGTTTGGCTGTGTAGGAAGCCAGAGTCTGATCTGCATGTGGTCCTCAGACCACTAGGAATTAGCAGTAACATGCTGCCATCTACTGGAGTTATCCAGTGGGAATTGGACAGCAAGAGTGCTTTAGAGGTTCCTCAGAAATCTTTGTGCTGCTGAAATGTGATCCTCCCGATGCTACTTGGTCTGGGTTTGATTGCTAGTGCTACACTGGGGTGAATATATTATTTATCTTTCTGGTTTTGTTCTTTTTCTCTGAATAAATATATAATCGAGAACATTTGATGCCTGTGAATCTAAGAGGCTGTGGAAATAGCTGGAGGCAGGCGTTGTCCGGGAAGCCACTCTGCAAGTTTCAACCGAACACAATTCTGCGGATGAGCTTCAGTTCTGACCTGCACCCGGTGTACCCGAATGTCAGCCTGCAGCAATAATCCCTAGCCTGGAGCCTGACGCAACTTTGGTGGTTTTTATTCCAGACCTAGCTCTCTGCTGTGGTGGTTTTGTGACACTCGCTAGAGCTCCCCCAGACCCCCATTTCACTTGTGACTGGAACAGGATAAAAAAGTGCAGGTCAAAAGGGAAATATTATCACGGCTCCTGATTCAGTGACGGGGGTGTGGGGTGTTTGGGGACTTCAGTCTAACAAGAGGGTGCTGCCCGAATGGGTATGCCTGGGCACCCTATGCTGTGTCAGACGGTGTGCCGCCAAGCCTGACCACAGGAGAGATGTAAAACCAGACCCCTCGAAAGTATGTTGTAGGTAGCTGGATCTGAGCAGGGCAAGGGCTGGTTGAACTAATCTTTTTTCCATTTTTAATTGCTGTGACTCCAAGACAATGTACAATGCGCACTCAAGTCCTGTTATTTCCATGGCCTCCCTACGTGGGAGCCTCTTCTGCCATACTTAGGCGGGAGAGAGCTGGGTGGGTGAAGCTAGACAGTCTGCATTGGACGCAGCCCTCTAAGTGCCAAAGGCAGGGGAGTAACGGAGCAGGGTACGTCCGTGACCAATCCCCCATCAGACACTGCTGCAGCGTGGAAGAGCATTTACCAGGCTGATGGGCACAATATAAGAACCTGAATAAGTAGAATAGCTGAAGCCAAGCCTCTGGATCAGGTACAGCCACAGTGCATTTCCTCAGTTGATGGGAGACATGCCTGCTCCTCCAGGCATGGATTCTAGGGGTCCCTGCTCTGGCAGTGCCCTCTGCCCTCCACCCTCCCAAGAACCATCACAGATTCCCAAATGTGCAATCACTCTGCCTTGGCAAGAGTCGTTACAAATGGGGAGGCAATATGTTTTGATGCATAGGAAAGTAGCTCTCAGTGGCTGCCGATGGAACCGGGTGTCAGTTCAAGGGTTAAGTGCACTCCCCCAGGTGTATTCACGAGGCTCCCATTTGTGGATGACCTGTACTCCTACCCAAGCAGTGGACTTGGCCATAAAGGCTTCATTCTGCAAGGTTTGGAGGTGCCCTCAGCTATTGATAGGAGTAAAGGGCATTCAGCACCGTGCAGAACGGAGCCCTACCGGAGTTACTCTGCAAAGGAACCAGAAGCAGAATTGACTGTCAGGAAAGCTCTCCCAGGCTGAAAGTCCCTGTCTGGAGCCTGGGAAAGATATGTTATCTCCATACTTGTGAAGTCAGACCAACGTTGTGTGCTTATGGAGCATTGTCCCGGATTTGCTTTTGCTCGTTTTAATTAAAACGTTGTTTTATTTTTCAAGAACTTGGCTTCAAAAATATTTCCTTTTCCTTTCTTTGTCTCTTGTTTTTTCCCCCTATAGTTTTCATTGAGTTCTGATCTCAGCACAGCTTTAATTAGCTGTAATTAGTGGTTTCACTGCATTAACCAAATATCCTAACTGCAGAGGATTAAAAACCACTCCTCCACTTGGTTGCTTTTCTCCTTTGTGTTGGGTGATCAGAGAACGGGCTTTCCCCCTCGTGTTCCTTTGCTGGCCGTCTCACGTGACACAGGTGCAGTGGGGGAACTAGGGACAGTTACTTTCATAAGAACATAAAAACGGCCATGCTGGTTCAGACCAAAGGTCCATCTAGCCCAGTATCCTGTCTTCCAACAATGGCCAGTGCCAGGTGCCCCAGAGGGAATGAACAGAACAGGTGATCATCAAGTGATCCATCCCCTGTCGCCCATTCCCAGCTTCTGGCAAACAGAGGCTAGGGACACCATCCCTACAATAGCCATTGATGGACCTGTGCATGTGTAGGAACACACTGGAATCAGGGCCGGCTCCAGGCACCAGCTTTCCAAGCTGATGCTTGGGGCGGCATCGAGAAGGGGGCGGCAGTCCGAGTCCCGCGGCGGCAATCGGACTCGGGACTCACTGCTGCATTTGCATGGGAGAAGCACGAGCCCCGCCCACCTCCTCAGCCGGCGCCAGGGACAACTGTCTCTCTCGTGCGCGCTCTTCCCCACCTCTGCGCCTGAGACCCTATCTCCTCTTCCCGGTGTGTGCGCGCGGCGACAGTTGCAGGTCTGTGTGGAGGGGAGCGGGGGTGGGGCTCGCGCCGCAACACCGCCAGGCGAACAAGTGGGGGTGGGGTGCGGCCAAGCGCACACTGGGGATGAGGAAGAGCGGGGAGGAGCAGGCGCCGTGCGCACATCAACGATGGGTGGGTGGGTAGAGGGGGACGGACTCGCACGCGCCCAGTCAGCAGCAACAGCCCTTAGCAGCCAAGCGGTGAGGAGGGAGCCAGACGAGCTGGTACAGAGGGGATGCCGTGCCCCCTCTGGACAGCGCCAGAGACACGCCCCCCCCGCCCGGGGGCAGCATGAGGGCGGTGGTGCGGCTGTGATCCCTGCCGCAGAGGGGCAGCCCCGTCCCCGGCTCCAGTTCAAGTCCCGCGGCGGCAATTCGGTGCTGGGAAGAGCAGTGGACCTGCTGCCGAATTGCAGCCGCCGCGGCGACTGCTTGGGGTGGCAAAATTGTTAGAGCCGCCCCTGACTGGAATGCATGCCCCATGGGGTCCTATGGTCCAATTTCTTATGTCCAGAGGCTCTCAGTGCTTCAGAGGAAAGGATACAAACCAACACACATCCCTCAATGCACATAGCTAACTGCAGAACTATAGCACAGGGCAAATTTGTACCCTGCCCCCAGCTGCTGATCATCTTATGCCTTATGAAATATGAAAGTTGAGGAGTGATTTTTTTCACTCAGTTAGTGTGACTGCAATTGATATTCTTATTCACACGATGGAGAGGTTTAAAAATACCTCATTTTCTCGGGTTCCTTTAGTTGTCAAGTAACACCTACTGGTGAACAGCTGAAATATTAGTATCTGGCGAAAGGCACTCGTGCCTTGCTGTGTTCAAAAAAACTGCATCAGAAACTCTTACTCTGTATTTGCATGCCAGTACCACTTAACGGGCACCAATCAAAGATCAAGGCGCATTGTGATACATGCTGTTCAGATACGTAATACAAATCCAGTCCCTGCTCCAGAAGGCTCACAATCTAGGTTCTGACAAGATGTAACAGGTGGGTAAGACAAACAGTCAATTTGTGGGAAGACAAGATGAGAAAGCAAGCAAGTCATTGCACAGTAAATGCAGTCATCTCAGCTCGCCGCCTGCGTGCCCACTGTTGGTTCATTTCAAACGTGTTTGTCCTCCCTCAGGACTGAGGCTATGTACACGTCACAGCTTAGGTGGGTCTAAGTTATGTCGCTCAGAGGTGTCAAAACGATGCATCAGAAAAATCTCTCACCTGATGCTGATTTTCCATGTTTGGAAATTCAAAAACACCTTCATGGAAATTTACCAGAAGTTCTAAAGCAAAGAATCTGACTCTCGGGGGATGATATTTCTGATGTTTGTCCTTAAGTAATTTTTCTGTAATGTGAGCACTTGAATATAAGGGCTTGGATGAAAGTGACTTAGCCACGGGTTAACGATAACGTGTAGCTCCCTTTCCTCTCTTCTTTGTTGTCTGTCCTGATTACGAGTCCCTGGAAAAAGGGATTTTGTTGCTGCTATTATCATTGTTTTACTGTAGGCGTCCAGAGCGCATAAGGCACTTCACTGACAAACAGAACATATGTGGTTCCTGGCGCCCCAAAGAACTTACAGTTTAAGGCCCCAGTCCAGCAAAGCACATAAGCAGGTGCTTCACTTTAAACACATGAGAGTAGTGCCAATGAATCATTGAAATCAATGGGACTATATTTGAGCTGGGTTGGGGCCTAACTATACCCAGGACACAGTGAGCAAAGGCAGTAGAGAATGGAGAAGATAAGAACTAGACAGACAGAAATAAGGCAAGGCGAGTAATGTGTCAAAAGAGGGAGATGCTGGAACAAATGCATCAAGAGCAATAAGTCACTGGGACACAGGTGGTAAGATCTAAGAGCTCTGAAGAATAAAGTGGGTGAGCTGAGTTAGGCTGGAGCAAATCCATCAAACGTTGTAAAAACCAGGTGGATTCATTCTGAATTGATTCTGAAGTGAAGTGGGGAGGCCCAGGGTGTTTTCTGGGGCACTTGCTCACATTTCTGCATATGACTGACATAGAAGGCGGTATAATGTATATTCTGCAGAGCTGGAGCTTAGGGCTGCCTTGAGAAGGGAGTTGCATGCAGAGGTGCGAAATCGGTAAAAGCTGCGACGCTTCCCGGGGGCACCAGGGCTGGGAAGCATCTTGCTACCACCTGCCTGGAGCGTGAGGAAGCCTTGTCTGTGCCTGGCATGGGTCAGCTCCCCAACTCCAGTGGCCACAAGCCCTCCCCGCCAGTCCTCCGGAGACCCTGCTCCCTCTCTGCAGGTTAGTGAATGGCATGCTCCAGCCTCCCAGCATCTCCCTGGAGCATCCAGCCCCTGGGCCACTGGACACTAGCAATATTCACAGCTTAACTGCTTCCAAAGAAACCGCACATCCCAACTCGCCAGTTCCACCTCCGATCACTGCTCCACTTGGCACACAGCACGGAGATATGGTGATAGCGAAATCAAGTATAAGCGTATTTAACAAAGCCTAAAGATGCAAGTGATAACAAGTAGAAACCTCGAAGACAAATGGTTACATATAAATCAAATCATAACATGCATTCTAGAGCTTAGACTTAATTAACAAGATACTCGCATGTCTCGTAGAGTATTGCTCACCCAAAATCCTTGTACTTTACAGCCAGGCTGGCAGTCAGCCTCCTCTTGTGAGACAGGCACGATATCAGTTTGCCTCCTAGGTGAAGGGATCAGTGTGTCGCTTTGCACTCCACGTTATACCAGAACAATCCTTACACATAAACAGGACACCCCCTCCCACCACTGGGTGTTTATTCCTGTAGATTTCCTCTCTTGTACACTTCACTATATCTCAGCTCTCACCTGGCTTCGTATGCAAATGAAGCATGCATTGTGAGGCATGCAGTACACAAGTGGCCAGCCAGGGAGATACATGTCTGAGGTATGTCACCTCCTGGCGACCTGTCTTAATTCCAAGACCTTAAGAACACAATTTTTATTATAGATCCATAACTCCTTAAATGTTATCTATACATACATTTCTCAATGATAATGATGACCAATGGGCTATGACCTGACGTGCCACCCATCGGTGAACTGTTATGCATATTTCTGATCCAAGGGATCCCTATGCACCCCCTGTGCCCTCTGCCAGTTGGCATAAGAACAGCCGTACTGGGTCCATCCAGCCCAGTATCCTGTCCACTGACAGTGGCCAATGCCAGGTGCCCCAGAGTGAGTGGACCTAACCGGTAATGATCAAGTGATCTCTCTCCTGCCATCCATCACCCCCCTCTGACAAACAGAGGCTAAGGGCACCATTCCTTACCCATCCTGGTTAATAGCCATTAATGGACTTCATCTCCATGAATGTATCCAGTTCTTGTTTAAACCCTGTTATAGTCCTAGCCTTCACAGCCTCCTCAGGCAAGGAGTTCCACAGGTTGACTGTGTGCTGTGTGCTCAGAAGCTCCCTGGGTCACACATGACCAGTGACGCCCAGTAAAATGGAAAGGCAACAAATTTCCAACTGAGGCAAAGGTAGTACTTTTTTACACAGTTCATAATGAGCCTGTGGGACTGACTGCCACCAGATATTAACAAGGCTACAGGTTTAGCAGGGTTGAAAAACAAGATGCGACATTATATAAGTAGCAAAAACATCCAAAGTTAAAACAGATAGAACAAGACAAGGGCGGGGTTGGTCCAATAAAAGATATTACCCCACCCACCTTATCTATCTCATATCCTGGGAGCAACCGAGCTACGACACTGCAAACAATAGATTGAACATAACACTAGCTGTCTGGGCTTTAGGAAGTACTTCCTCTGTGGGAATCCATAATTGTCCTTCGTGGGGTTTTATACCTTCTTCTGAAGCAGCCAGTACTGGCCGCTGATGGAGACAGGACGCTGTATTAGCTAGACTTGTGGATTGATCTGGTCTGGTAATGCCTGATCCTACTGCACTAGATGTAATCATACAGTATTATATCATTCACATAGATCTATTTGAAAAGCCAGGCAATCGTCTTAAAATATCAATCTAGCATTTCAATGCTGCTGCACCTTCTCTCTCTAGCCATGCTGAAGTTTTCCTATTGACTCAAAGGTTGTATTTAGATTAGCCATTTCAGTTTTTCCTGGAGGCACTTTTAATCTTTGCACTATGACCTTTAAAGATATAGGTTTTTGTGGCCTCAGTAATGATTTTTATTGCCTGAATATGGATGTTTGGTTTGCTCCAAGTAAACAGTTGAATTCCATTTCCCTAAACTGGAAATGGACTAAAGAAAAGCGTGGTGGGGCTTCATTGACTTTTCTTACCTGGCACTCGGCATGGGTGGGGAGATCAATGGGATGAACTTTTCAACAGGCAAAGAAACTGCTTTCACTCTCCCAGAGAAAATAAGGCCAAGGAAGGTGCTGAATGAATATTTATTGTTTTGGTTTGGTTTTCTGGGTCTGGTTTTAGACTCAGTGCTGGAGCACTTCTGTCGACTGCATTGACAGCTTTGGGATAGATCCTCCTAGAAATCAAATGACAAGCAAGTTCCTCATTTCTCTCTTAGGTGACAGTCTTCCCTTGATACCTGTTTTTAACAATAGTTTTGAATGTTGGTGAAAAATGCCGAGTAATTCCTTTATGTCCCTGAGTCCTTCATTTGTATCTGGAAGCGTGGGTACGTGTCTGTCTGTTCCAGTCCCTTTTTCTGTCCTGCTGCACTTTGAATGTTAATTAAAGGGCAAGCATTATTTTCTTTTTTAAACTTTTGTTTTGGAATTGCTGTTTAGTGACTTTCCAGGGGCCACCCTGGAAAGGGGGGAGGTTTAGGTTGGATATTAGGAAAAACTTTTTCACTAGTAGGGTGGTGAAGAACTGGAATAGGTTTCCTAGGGAGGTGGTGGAATCTCCTTCCTTAGAGGTTTTTAAGGTCAAGCTTGACAAAGCCCTGGCTCGGATGATTTAGGTAGGGTTGGTCCTGCTTTGAGCAGGGGGTTGGACTAGATGACCTCCTGAGGTCCCTTCCAACCTGAGATTCTATGATTCACCTAACAATAAACAGCCAGTGTTTATTTACTTGTATGACCGAGGTTACTTTGAAACCAGGGTCTCAGTTTGAGATTGTTGACAGTACCACTGGAGTCCGAGAGATCATGCTATTTAGCTAAGTCTGTAGTGTGTAGGGGCGTGGAGTGTCGATTGATCACACGGACCAGGTTTTGAGAGCATGCACTCTAAAATGAGCGCACACAGGTCCTGCATAGTATTATTGACAAATGCAAACCAGAGTTTCTTCATGGAATTTAACATGCCCCCATTTGATAATAGAGTCCCGAATAATCCAGGTTTTCATAGCAGAAGCATCAGGCTATTGTTTGATCAGGCAGAAAGTCTTCTGTTTAATGGAGGCTCACTGACGGAGCTGGGTTAGCCTTTGAATCACTCTCTCCAAAACTCCTGCAGTGGTGGTGTTGCTTGTTTTACTGCACTGGATTCAGTTCCAAACTTTAGCTTCCACTCTCAGTCCTTTGCCTCATTTAGGCCTGGGGCTTTGACGCTGTTATAGACTTGAAGGGTCACCTCTTAGCCAACCTACTCATTTTTGTACTCCTTCTCTACAACAGGTTCTCTCACTCGGTGCCACAAACCCTCTCCATGTCTTCCTCACTTGTTCTCCCAAACCTGGGGATCACGCCCCAGAAACAAGAGCAGAAAGGCTATTGGCTGACATTCCCCACCAGCAACCCTTTCCCCAGCACATTTATTGTGAGTCTCCAGCACATACTTGTGGAATGTGAAAACACTCATGCAGTACTGAGTTGGGAATTGTTCTGCCCCAGGACCATAGCTCCTGAACTGTGGCTGCTTAGAATAAAAATGCTTCATGTTCCAAAGCAAGCGTCGCAGGCGGGACAACGAGACTACACGCTAACGGTATCGTCAGGTTCTGTCAACAGACTCAGATTGACGTCTCCAGTGTTGGTGGGTGAGGTGTGCCTCTTGGCACCACACAGCGCACCCCCAAAAGAAATGGAACAGTTGGGGTCTACCTGATGTTCGGTGGCAGGCTGTAGTTAAGCAGTGCATGTCCCATCTGGACCTCCAGGACCAATAACATGGATGTAATAACTACACGGAGGCCAGTAGGCTAGATTCTGAGGGCTCGCTTGCAGACTCCTATAACACAGGAAATCCCAGTGAACCAGTGAACTTCCTGCTCACAGCCAGAAAGATGGTTTTAAGGTTCTTTTTTTTAACTCTTCCATCAGAGAGTCTTGTCAGCCCCCTCCCAGATCCTGCAGAGCTCTCTCTACCACCCCACTGCCAAGCCTCTGAGCTTTCACAGTTCCCTGGTGACTAAATGGCCAGGTCAGAAGCTATTTTCAAAGCTGTGGGAAGCTGGTTGATGCGGACGCCTGTCTCACATTTCTGAGGCACTCACTGCCAGTCCTGATTCTGGGTGATCCCAGGGAGGAACTGTCCTAGTTGATGGCAGTGAAACGACATCCAGGAGCATGAGGTACCCAGGAAAGATTTTTGTGTATTTGGGTAAGGTCCAGAAAGAGAGTGGGGGTAGGGGGAGGCCTGGGCCTACCGGTCTGGATCTCACCGTTTTTCTTAGCCCAAGATAGAATGGCAGATTTTTAGGCAGAAATTCAAGAATAAGCCCCCATTTTTGTTGTGGCATCAGAAGCAAATCGGATGCACAGCCCAGTTAAATACTGCTCGGGTCATAGCAAGATGAGCTGGGAGGAAAATACAAGTGGGAGCCTAACAGCCCTCTTACATATGTTCCTTGGATCGCCCTCTTCCAGGTGACTGGTGCCAGCACAGTGGTTTTTCCTAGCCAGTACAGTGAAGCTCCCGCTGTTTTCTATGCTCAGCCGGACACTGAAATGTGTTGGCTCAGCAGGGGGCTTTATCCTCTGAGGAACGAGTCCAGGATGCCACCCACTTGGAACATGAGTGAGTTTTCCCAGACCCGGCCATACGCCATCTTGCCAATACCTGCTAGTCAGTGACACTTTAAAATACACATACTGCTTTTATTATTTTAAGTGAATTTAATGCTGGTGAAAGGTGCTGATTGAAACGCTGGAGACCTGAGTCTGTTTATAAAGAGAACGGGTACAACATGTCTCAACCCTGACTCAGCAAGACCACCTGTCTTCCACAAATCTATCTTCCATGCTGCTAAAGGATACTGAAGTAATCTTGGGGCTTGTGCAACATCACGACATTTACGTCATAATGCAGGACAAATAATTAGCATTGACCTAAGGTGTCCTGAATCAGTCTAAGAGTGCTACTCAGCCCCTGTGGGCGACCATCCGGTACAGGCCACAAGTGATTGGTCATAGGGTCCAGTCATTCTCTTTGGAGTAACAAAGATGCATCAGGTGAAAGGATGATCCATATATCATTCCAAACCAAGGAAGTTTAAACGTGCACCTTTTTGTCCCATCCTGTGGTGCCAGACGTACAGGGTGATCCATTTGCGGAAAAGGCAGCGTTTACCTCCCTCCTCTAAAAGGCCTTTTATTTATGGTTCTTGGAGACCCAAAGCACAGCAGGCTGCCCATAATAACAGGTTCAGATATGAACGATCTCCATGATCCAAAGCACAGAGATCATAGCAGCCGGTGGCATCAGCTGAAGCAGCAGGCAGACAATACAAGCATGGAAGAGGAATGGACAGTAGTAATAATCCAGCTCTGTCCAGTCCTCCTGCCACAAGGAAGCTGAGCCCATGAGATGGACCCTTATGCTGTGAGCAGATATAAAGTAGATGATCGCAGGGCTCGTGGAAGGACACGGAAACACCAGGTAGGGAGGAAAGGAGAGAGATTCTGAACCTCCCATTTCTAAGGGATCACGAGTAAATTTCACACACGGAATAGTGTCCATTAGCAAAGCAAAGGTACCGTCCATTTTCTGAGTTAAAGGAAATGTAGCATTTCTCCTTTCCTCCCACCACACAGAGGCAGCTCTTCCGAGGGTTACCTGGGAAGGGCAGTTGCTTCTTGTTGCTTGGCTTCTGCAGCTACTACAAGGGAATGTCACTAGGTTTACACAGTGACTGGGGGCTGTTTCTTTTCCTGCAAATCGGAAGCTTGATGTTCTCAATTCAAGAAGCAAACAGCGTGGCCAAAAAAGGGCATGTAATACTTATGCCTGAAAACATCCCTCTGGGGACTGGTAGGGCAGAGGAAGAATCAGAGGTGGTAGCAAAGGTTAGCACGTTATAGAGAAGTGCCAGGGAGAAACTGACAGGAACCCTGTTAGCATGGGACCTGCATATTCATGTCGACTATAGAGAGATTGTCTCTGCGGGAGGACAGTGATGTGTTTTTGTAACCCTGGATGTGACAGCAGCACCTCCCGTCAGAAGCATATAAAGGGCAGTACAGTGTATTTGTTTAAGCTTTCAAGGGGGGAGGGATAGCTCAGTGGTTTGAGCATTGGCCTGCTAAACCCAGGGTTGTGAGTTCAATCCTTGAGGGGGCCATTTAGGGATCTGGGGCAAAAATTGGGGATTGGTCCTGCTTTGAGCAGGGGGTTGGACTAGATGACCTCCTAAGGTCCCTTCCAACCCTGATATTCTATGATCTATGATCTAAGGTGATTGCTATCCAGAGAGAATGGGGGGCAGGGGAGGAATGTATTTCATAAAAACCAAGTTCTTCATTAACAATAGGAACTCCAGAGGGCCAGCAAATAGCAATCAAGCAGCATCTGTAGAATTGACTCTTTGTCTGGATTGATTTTACTCACTATTTACCTTCTAGCACTGGGAGATGCCTGCTGTCCTGGGGAGGGGTCTGCCTAGGAGTGAAGGGAGGGAAAGTGGCTGAAAGGAGGAGGGCCATTTAAGCTCATCTAGGGTGGCTTGCGTGGTGATGGGGGAGTATAAAAGTTTCATCCCCGTGAGAAATGTCTGATTAGGGAGAGAGCCTGGAGAAATACGGAGATGGGAAACAAACCGGGAACTCTCCAGATTGCCTGTTACATTTCCTGTAGTGCCTGAGTAATAGAGGCAGCATGGTTCCAGATGCTGATTTCACACTGAGGTATTGCCATTGACTGACTTAAATGGAGCTGCCCCTGGTTTACATTGGTGTAACTGGGATCAGAAGCTGGCCCCAGGACTCCAGCAAGGGAATGAACTTTCAGGGTCATCCCACTTTGAATGGGTCAAGAGACAGACTCCCGTGGAAGCTCTCTTTTCAAATGTGGGGTACATATCTGGGCACTCAGCTGATCTACTTAGACCCATCAATGATCTATTTTACCTCCTGATCCGAGACTCCAAACATAGTATTTAGGTAACTTCTTTATGCACCCATGATTGAAAATGGTGCCCTGCCTCTGCTAACTCTCGCCTGCAAGGAAATTCCACTTATGCACGCAAGTGTCAGCGATCCGCAAACAAAGGTGTTAGAAGAGGGACAGGGTTTTGAAAAGAAAAATTGACACAAGACCAAAAGAATCACAAAGGAGGGGAAAAAACCTCAGTGTGTGAACAACTATCCGGCCATTTGTCTACAAATTGTTTCAAAAAGTAAATATTAGATTGTCAGCCTGAAGTGTAACTCGATTGCTTTGTTCTAGGCTGCAAATGGAAGCAGTTAGAAAAAATGTCCTGCTCCTTTCACTGTCGGCTGCTTCTTTCTACCACAAACCCCCATAGATAGGAGTGAATAGTAGCGGATTGGTTTACCCCGTCAGTCAGATCTCATTAGAAACTGCAATGCTTCATGCCCGGTAATCTGCTAGAATGTGACAGATATTTGTGCTGTGTAATATGTTTGCGGGTCACCACTCATCACTTTCCTATGCCATTAAAGCACATATTTCGCAGATGTCTCTCCCTTAATTAAATTAAGCCGAGGAGATGAGCTCTTTACCTGCCAATGCGTTGGCATTATGGTGGCAGAAATCGGAAGGCACAAAGGCAGGCGGCGGCAGCAGATGTGCAGAGGTGTGAAGTACTGGTGTTAGCCCCAGCGTGGGGGATTGGTGGAGCGGTCGCTGGTTCTAGGCAGGTTAGGGGAGATGGGTTTTGAGCTTCAGTGTTGAAGCAAAGAGATGAGCAGACTGCTCCAGAGAACGTCTGATGTGGCAGCGGCAGAAGGGCAAGTTCTACCAGCAGTGGGGAGAGAGGGGAGCTAAGCCAAGGCCAGAAATGGCAGAGCAGAGAGCCTAGCTGCCACTAATGAGAGGGAAGTCATCTTATGTGGCGTACTGTAATCTCGTAGTTAGAGCAAAGGGCTGAGCGTCATGGGTTCTAATCCCAGATCTGCTGTGGACTCCCTGAGCGATCTTGGGCTGGGTCTTTCTAACACGCTGTGTCTCTTCTTCACGCTGTAAAACAAGGATAATAGAACTGCAATAAATTAATATGTGGCCACCAAGGGCTTCAGTTCTGTCACTGTGTTGCACAGTTAGGCTATTCGGAGCTTGATGGAACCCAGGTCCTCTTGCTCCATAACGACAGGTCCCTACCATCTGAGTTAAAGGACATTCTCCATTAGCAGTTAGCTGTATAGTGCAAGGGACACACCATAAGCAATTCTGATTCCATCTAGCAGAGAGTAGCAGTGGGTGCATGTACAGTGAGTTCATTATAGTATTTTCCTACTTGATACATGTAATCTGTAGACCGTAAATCCAAAGTATTATAGTCATGATTATATCTTTCCTGCATCCAAAACCAAATCTGAGTTCTTTGGAGGAAGATCAAATACTTTTATTTAGTATTTCAAATGCTAAGAGTTTTAATTCTCAGAAAATGTTCAGCCCGCTTTTGGATGATGAGGTGTGATTCTGAGGAATTAGAGTCGCTAAGTATGTGTTTTAATAAAAAGTGGCACATCTTGGTTTTGTTGGCTCACATGTAAACCAGGAAACAGCTGAGTGGACTGGATGATCCCTGCAATACTGAAAGTGACTGGCTCCTGGGTACAGTACGGCACCAACCTAATGGGAGATGCAGGCCAGGCGACTCCTATCTGTCCAGTATGGATCCTCTGGTGAAGCAGACATTGACAATTCTGACTAAGATGCAGGAAACATGGAGTTAAGGAGGTGAATTATTGATTCAACACAAGTATTAACATAGCTGGCAGATGGAGACTGTCTGAGAAAATTTTTCAGAGTGGCATCTGCAACATGCCTGATTGGCATTCCTGAACTTTCACACATCAGATGTAGAATTTCAACACACAAACTCTGATGTGGCAATTAAATTTGTCCCATTATGATCTTGTGCTCTTTAGCCAAGAAAAAAGTGTGAATTCAGGTAGATATTTAAAACCTTAAGTGTTGGTTTTTAAGAGCAGTTTTAAAATAATTTTATCGAAATTGTTGTGTTTGAACATCCATGTATGATGTTGATTTATAAGAATGCTTCCTGAAACGAATATATCAATCTCCAACATGTAATTTCTTACTCAGACATTATTATAGGCTGCAAAGCTTGCCTAGAATTTTTAAAAAATTATTCCAGATCTGAGATCAAATATATCAAGGATATAAAATTCAAATGAGATCTCACGGCCCATAAAGATATTACATCTGAAGCTAAAGTAAGTTCCTTGTGAGTGTACTTGAGTTATGTATCAGATACCAAATTATGCCCTACACACAGACAAGAAGAGGAAAAGAGGTGCAAATAGTAATTAAGCTATGTGCTATCATGGAGAACAGCTTACTATTTATTGAAGAAAAGGTAGTATGTAAAAGATAACCCTTGGTAATGCAACATGGTACCATGTGATTCTCGGCTGCTTGTTCAAATCCAGCACAGGTTGGTAAATGACTACGTTCTTACCATCTATTCGTTGTTCGGTGGCTTATGTGAATTTGGTTGGCAAGTCAGAATCCACTTCCTAGTGACCAAGTGGCCACATCACAAAAGCCACCAGCAAAATTGGCACTGCATCTCAGCAAAGAGGCAAAGGATTGAGTCCGCTATGGAGAGTGACCCCCAAGGTGAATGAAGAGGAGGGTTCAGAAGGGGCAGTTTCAGGTGCTGATAACATGTCGTTTTCTAGAATCAGGAGTACCTTTTGCTTTCTGGAAGCTTGGAACGTGAAGCCACTCTGCATCTTCTGCTGTTGCTTCAGCTGGAAATCTGACTGGGGAATTGTGTTTTGGAATAAGTAACCTGCTTCTCGAGCTCTCCATCCTGAATATACCCACATCCTCTTATGTTCTTCTGAGGCAGCATCATACTGTACACAAAACTTACCAGAGAGATGAAAACATCCATGGTTTTTCTCATGGGTGGGTCCACGAACAGCCAGGGCTGGACGGTGCTCTTGTTTTCTTCATCCAAGAACCCTCTAGTGGTTCATTGATCTCTCCCTTGCTAGTAGCCTTTTAGGTGCCCCCAGTCCCATCCCACCATTCATATGTTCCCAGAGAGAGAACATTCAATCCCCTTCTCTGCTGGTGTTAACTGTGCTTCACTGATGGGCCAGTCAATGATACTTAGGATGCTTCATCGTAGTCTTGACTTTGATAGCCCTCTGTCCCATGTCCAACAAGCAAGAACTTGCAGGCCAATTCAACAGCCCCCAGAATCTTCAGGGCTCGCACAACGTGATGATGTTGAAACTTGATGTCACCAAAAGGACATTACATCATCTTGTGTGAGGCAATAGCTTTGCCCTTGAAGCAAAGAATCTAAAAAGTGGTGACCCAGTGGAAGTTGCCTCATGTCCAGTTGGCAAAAGACCACATTCTGGTTTGGGTGTCACACTGCCCATAAAAGTCCAATTACCAGCATTGGCAGCCACCAAAGTAGGCAAGCCAAGAGAATTCATGAGTGAAATCAGAGCATAAGCTGGTCCTTTTCAAGAACATGGAATTTAGGCAATTGGTCAGTTATATCGAGTTTAAAAGGTTTTTGGAAGCGTCAGCTCCTGACTGTTACCAGAGCAGGATGTTGCATTAGAAGGACGCAATATCCGATATAGCCTTTCCCATGTTGCCACATATTTTGCTTTGGTTATAAATGAATGACGTGATCCCGTAAGATGTGCCCTTCATCCACCAATAATATTAATGTCCATTTCCATTAAACATTTGCAAATGCGCACCACTACACCTCCCCTTGATTACAGCATCAGGCTTTTTTGCGCCGTTCTGAACCAGTTGATTGTAAATATGGCAGGATTTTGGCCACAGTAATTGTCGTTCCTAAGGGATAGCTAGAATTGTATTAGTTTTTTTGCTGACTGCAGCAGTTTTTGCAGTACTTTCCTTCAAACTGCTGACTCTCCTCTTCGAGGCTGCATTCATTTCCAAGTCTCCCCTCATTTACACATGAGGCAGGGGGAGGAAATGGCTTCATATTCTTTATAAACTGGCATACGGTTTAGGTAATTTTTTACCATATGCAGTAAAAATACAAATGCGTGTGGTTTATTTGCAAATGCCAGCATTAATAACTGATATTTAAACAGGTCAGATGAGCACTTTTACTGATATATTTTAAAAGATTTTTTCCCAATCATATGCACACTTAGAATCAATTTGAATACAACATGTAAATTGAATTTCATTTTTTTTATATAAAGTTGCACTTATCTGCTTGAACCATTAAATTTACTATGTAATATGTACTTTCCAGCTCACTTGGCTAGAATTTCATTGCTCTTTATCTGTATAAATTTAATTAGCCTTGATATCATCAGTATATTATAGAACTAATTAAAGATTTAGATAAGTGCTGAGGGTGCTTATTTAATACCCTATAAAGTTCCATTTGGAGAGTGAGAATTTCTGTTCTTCGCTTCATGTTGCCAGTCAATGTGAAGCCACCAGGAGTGTCATAGACATTGTTTATGAACAATTATTTAACAGGTTTGAATGGTCTTTTTTGATGCCTTAATATGGATTAAGAAGTTTAGTTTTAGGCTTCTTTAAAAAAAAAAAGCTCTTAGCCAAAATCTCTTGGCCACCAGGTTAGAGTCCTGGACTCTGGAGTCTGTCCCCAAAGGGAGGCTCAGGTACAGACCTGAATGATGGGACATCAGTGCTCTGCTCTCATCTCTGCCACTGCTTTTTTCTCTGGACAAGTCACTTAATCTCTCTGTGACTCAGTTCCCCCATTTGTAAAAGGAGCTCACACTACACCTACCTCACTGGGAGGGGGTTGTAAACCTTAATTCATAAAAGTTTTATGAGCTTGATAAGTTTATGGAGGGGATGGGATGATTAGAGTGCCTACAATGGCATATGGCCCATCCGCGACGGCTATTAGCAAATATCTCCAGCAGTCAGTGATGGGACACTAGATGGGGAGGGCTCTGTGTTACTATAAAGAATTCTTTCCCAGGTGTCTGGCTGGTGGATCTTGCCCACGTGCTCAGGGTGTAACTGATTGCCGTATTTGGGGCCGGGTAGGAATTTGCCCCCAGGTCAGAGTGGAAGAGACCGTGGGGTTTTTTTCCACCCTCCTCTGCAGAGTGGGGCACGGGTCACTTGCTGATGGTGAATTCTCTGTAACTTGAAGTCTTTAAACTCAAGATTAGAGGAGTTCGGTAACTCAGCCAGAGGTTAGGGGTCTATTCCAGGAGTGGGTGGGTGAGCTTCTGTGGCCTGTGATGTGCAGGAGGTCAGACTAGATGATCATGATGCTCCCTTCTGGCCATAAAGTCTAAAGAACCTATAACATGTTTTGATTTTCAGAGGAGTGCAAAGTAGCATTATTTTATAAATTCTGTTATTTCTTCCTTTCAAGTTATATTTCCTTTAACACACCATTTCACTTCTTGAAAATTTCCATCATTATTCCCCAAAGTGAAACTGTTTATACAGGCAAGTCTCATTTTACGCAGGGGTTCCATTCCGCGGTTCGCACGTAAAGCGAAAACCACGTATAGTGAAACGCCATTGAGTTGAATGGCGGATGGAATCGTCCGCAGTACCGATGCCGTTTTTAAATCATTTTTTTTTCTTTTTTTTCTGGTTTTGCCAACCGCGCAAAGCTGAATCTGTGCATGTTAAATGCGCCTAAGATGCGACTCTCCTGTATACTTTATTCTTTTTTCTTCAGGAAGGCTTTGGTTACGGTATTCTTCATTTCCTGTCCTGAATTGCTACATAGTCTTGCACTGCCCTGTTACAGAGCTGCTGTCTTTCTTTCCTCTGACAAGAGGCTATGTGTCAGTAGCGTGTGAAGTGATCCATGGTACAGCTGCAAAGTTCTTTGGGTTCTTTTGAGATGAAGGATCATTATTAGGATCGTTAGCATTGTCTGAATAGGCCCAAAAGAATCTTAAATTGGATTAAGTTAAACAAAGAACATTTTTTAAAGGATTATGAGGAATAGTGGGACCGGCCCTATCACTTTGGTACATTTAAAACCATGACTGGACATAGCACGTAGAGAATACAGTGTAGGAAGTGATCCTGCACAGCTGGTAGAATGGACTCCGTGATGTAGTAAATGTTCCATTTCTAATTTCTTTTATGCTCTCATGAGCTCCCAGTGGGAAAGAAGGACCAGAACTCACCCTTGTAGGCTCCTGCTTGCTTTAAAATACCCATAATTGGAAAACGTGCGAAAGTCACAGTTGTCTTTGTAAAGAGTGGGAATGTCTGAGAAATACTGAATTCCATGGGCTCCCCTTTGCCCAGTGTATCAAGTTAAAAAGTCTTGCCATTGCATTCAGGGCCCTGCACAATGCTGCTGCAGCCAACATTTTAGACTTCATCTCTCCTCTGCCTAACTAGCGTCATGGGAGACTTGAATGCCAAGGTCGGTAAGGACAACACAAACAATGACAGAGCTATGGGAAGACGTGTGTGGCACTATGAATGAAAACGTAGAAAGGCTTGTTGATTTCTCTAATATGAATGACCTAGTCATAGGCGGAACCCTATTTGAACATCATGAAATTCACAAGCTGACATGGTGTTCTCCAGAAGGCAGAGATGAGATAACCAGATTGACCATATCGTGATCAATGGCAAATGGCGACGCTCACTGACAGATGTGAAAATGAGAAGGGGTGCAGATGTTGGCAGCGACCACCACCTTGTGACAGCCTCCATCAAGCTAAAACTGAGAAGTGTGGGTCCACCAAACAAGGGACATAGACGTTATGATATTGACAAGCTAAAGTCCCCTTGTGAGAGCGGACAAACAGCATTATATTGATAATCTGGCAACACAAGCAGAGGATGCAGCTGCTCATGGTGAACAAGGAGCCGTCTACAAAATGACGCGGCTTATCAGTGGTAAACGACAGACACCAACAAACACTCTTATCAGGAACAAACAAGGCCACCTGCTAACAAATGAAAAAGAACAAGAAATGTGCTGGACAGAGCATTTCAAAGAATTGCTGAACAGGGAGCCACCTAAAGAGGAAGCAAACATCCAGGAGGCAGAAGATCTTGATATCAACACAGACACCCCAACTAAGGAAGAGATCATTCAAGCCATCAAATCCTTAAAAAATGGGAAAGCTCCTGGCAAGGATAACTTGAATGCAGAATTGTTCAAGGTAAATCCTAAATTAGCAGCATCTATCCTGGCTCCTCTATTTACATCAGTCTGGGAAAGGGAAAAAGTGCCAGATGAGTGGACCAATGGGGTTGTAGTGAAGATACCAAAGAAAGGAACTCTCACTGATTGTAATAACTGGCATGGTATCACACTTTTATCTGTGCCAAGCAAAGTATTGTTAAGATCATAGCCCAGTGCAGGGGTTGGCAACCTTTCAGAATTGGTGTGCCGAGTCTTCATTTATTCACTCTAATTTAAGGTTTCGTGTGCCAGTAATACATTTTCACGTTTTTAGAAGGTCTCTTTCTATAAGTCTTTAATATATAACTAAATTATTGTTGTATGTAAAGTAAATAAGGTTTTTAAAATGTTTAAGAAGCTTCATTTAAAATTAAATTAAAATGCAAAGCCCCCCGGACTGGTGGCCAGGACCCAGGCAGTGTGAGTGCCACTGAAAATCAGCTCGGCACGCGTGCCATAGGTTGCCTACCCCTGGCCCAGTGTATAGCAGAGGCAGTTGATAGCATTCTCAGAAAAGAGCAAGCTGGTTTTTGGAAAGGGCATGGATGCACAGACCAGATCTTCACTCTACGAAACATAATAGAACAGTGCTTAGAATGGCAATGGCAACTCTACATAAATTTCCGACGAAATTGCATCCGACGAAGTGGGTATTCACCCATGAAAGCTTATGCTCCAATACGTCTGTTAGTCTATAAGGTGCCACAGGACCCTTTGTCGCTTCTACAGAACCAGACTAACACGGCTACCCCTCTGATACATAAATTTCATAAACTTTGAGAAGGCTTTTGGTAGCATTCACAGGACCAGCCTATGGTGCATTCTGCGGGCATATGGAATTCCTTTCCGTATAATCAACGTCATCAAAAGCTTCAATTTCAACTTTACATTCAGTGTTGATCACAGTGAGCTCAGTTTTGAAGTCAAAACAGGAATACGTCAGGGGTGTGTCATGTCTGCAATCCTCTTTAACATTGCCATCGACTGGGTAATGTGGCGTACTACAGAAGACATGCCAAGAGGCATTAAATGGACACTCTTCTGATCCCTTGAAGACCTGGACTTTGCAGATGATGTCGCTTTTCTATCACATACCCAACACCATATACAAGCAAAAGCAACTTGACTCAACGCATTCAGCCAGCAAATGGAACTGAAAATCAGCTGCATTAAGACTGATATCATGACCTTTAATATTGCCTCACCATCACCAGTACGGATAGAGGATTAGGTTCTCATCAATGTAGAAACATTCACATACTTGGGCAGCACCATCAGTCAGGACGGTGGAACAAGCCAGGACACCCGGAACAAAATCAGTAAAGCCAGGAACACCTTCAGGAGCTTAAATACAGTCTGAAAATCATCAAAATACAACACCAAAACCAAACTCAAGATTTATCAGAGCTGCGTGCTTTCAATTCTATTTATAGTGCAGAATGCTGGGAAATGAGAAAGTATGACATGTCCAAACTGTCTTCATTCCATACCACCAGCCTCAGAAAAATCCTCCGTATCTTTTGGCCCAGACCAATCTCAAACCAAGATCTATTGACACAGGGCAGCCAAGAGGATCTGAGCACCATCATTGCCAGGAGGCGTTGGAGATGGATCGGTCATGTGTTTCAGATGGAAAACGATTCCATCACCAGAGTAGCAATAAGATGGACACCTGAAGGCAAGCTAAAACGAGGCTGCCCGAAAACAACGTGGCTAAGAGCTGTGGAAGCCGAGCTGAAAAACCTGGGGCACAGCTGGGGAACCATTGAAAGACTTGCCAGAAACAGACAGGAGTGGAGGAGCTTCATCACTGCCCTAAACTCCAGAGGCGTAATGGGGAACATGATGATGATCTCCCCTGCTCCCACTTCTCCACTGAAGACACCCACCTTTAACCAGTTAGATTTCCTCTCCCGCCCCTATCTCTTGTGCTCCCTACCGATAGAATGTCCCCACGATCCCTGTTTTCCAACCCATCACCCTCTTGTCTCCCCATTCAAATCACTCCCCCAAACCCTCTTTTTCCATATTGCCAACAAGAAATGAGCTAGGAACATAGGACTGGAAAGGATCTGCTGGTTCATCTAGTCCAGTCCCGTTATTATAGGCAGGCACGTCACATCCTAGTCATCAACTTATCAAGCTCCATCTTAAAACTAGTTGGTTGTTTGACCCCTACTACTCCTATTGCGAGGCTGTTCCAGCACCTTACTCCTTAGATAGTTAGAACCCTTCTTCTAATTTCCAGCCTAAATTTATTCATGGCCAATATATATTCATTTGTTCTTGTGCCAAGATTGTCCTTTAGCTTCAGTAGTTAAAGGACACATATATACATCTGCTCTTAGTCGTTCACTCACATGCTCTCTGAATATATAACTTACTGGCACCACCAAGATCTTGTACGTACTTACACCGAGTGACTTATTACTGCAACCTTTCACTTTCTTCATCTTGACCGCCTATTGTTTGTTATTTTCACTTGTGGTTCGCTCCTCAAGATAGGTCATTTTACTTGCTTTGTACAGCACCCAGCATATTTGTGGGCGCTGTATAAATGACTCCCTACAAAAAAAGGGAAGGATATAATGGGAAGAACACTGCGTATATTTGGTTAAGCCAGCATTCAGAGCTGAATTTGTACCTGCTGAATCCATAGCTAACTGCCTTGCATTGTTACAGAATTGGCATCTATGTAAAGACATGAATAATAAAAGTGATGTTTCTTCTTCTAAAATAACACACCAGAAATCTGAAGGTCTTTCTCTTAAGGCGAGAGCAAATCGTTCTTAAGAAAATTGTGATTGAATTTTGAATTCACCTGACCATCCTCTGAAAAACTTTTCTGTGTGCAGGTCCCGGGTTATAGGTTAACATTAGCATTTAAATGGAGAGTCGTATTAATAGCTCTCAAAGGAGCTTGTCTCATCATGATTGCCTTTTCAGAGATTTTTTTTTAAGTGAGAAACCCTCTTTTTTTTCTTTCCTCCAAAAAAGAGAGTTCAAGAGATGATCATTTTTCCCAAGAGGTTTTTATGTTTAATAAACGTGCTCAGAACTGCAGCATTGTTAAATGGGTTCAGTACTGGGGATCTGGACGTTTTGTTTTGAAAACACAACCCTCTTTTCTGTTCTTTGGCTCCGTGTCTTCGGATTTGTTCTCAGCATGTCTTCCTTTGATCCCAGCACCACGTCCGACACGGATATCAATATCTCCCATTTGTTGTTAGGACAGAAGGGAGTCACTTATAGCGGTAGCTCTTCATGGGCCAGACCCAAAGCCTACTGAAATCAATAGAAAGAGTCCCATTGACTTCACTGGGCATTGGATCCAGCTCCACGTGCTCCAAAGATCAAGGCATAGTGTTTGTCCTCTTACCCTAAATCCTACCATTTTAGGACACACCAGAGAGTTCAGATACTTTGGGCCCGATCCCCCAGCCCTGTCAGGTGAACAGGACTTAAATAAATGGCCCAGTGGCTTTCCATGAGATGAATTAGGGACCACTCACGCGAGCAAGGGTGGCAGGACTGAGCCTTGCATTTGCCAAACAAATTTCATGTCATAAAGACAAGGCTGGTTCCGCTCCCTGTATTACCAGCTGTTGAAGCGCTTCCCCTGGGGCGTCCCTTGAACCATCATTGACGTTCTGAGATATTCCATCACTTCCCCCCGCCCCCCTCCCCCCCCCCCAAGCTCCCATATTACTGCCGCCAATCTGCTGGGTGAATATAGACAGAGGCATCTATCACCCTCTCCAGCTTCTTCCATTCTAAAGAGCAAAAGGAAGGGAGTGAATTAGTTGTTTCCTTCCTCTCCTAAGGAGGTGATTGCTTTTACTGTCAGCTGACATCAGGAGTAATCCATCCTAAGAACGTGTAAAAGATCTACGGACATAAGGTCTGCCATACCAGGTCAAGCCAATGAGCCACCAAGTCCAGTATCCCTGATGCTTCTGAAGAAAGCAAATCAAACCATGTCCCCAGTTGTGCAAACAGGAAGGTTGAATTCCTTCCTGACCCTGCAGTGATCTGCTCCCACCAGTGCTAAAGCCACATTGCCAGTAGCGTGGAGGCACCCGCTGTGAGAATGCATTAGTCCTGTTCCTGCACA
This sequence comes from Macrochelys suwanniensis, assembly GCA_033296515.1. Taxonomy (NCBI): domain Eukaryota; kingdom Metazoa; phylum Chordata; order Testudines; family Chelydridae; genus Macrochelys; species Macrochelys suwanniensis. The sequence goes on from CM065775.1 coordinate 337,553,668, forward strand.
TGAGCAGAATGGGATAAAGCTGGATTGGGGATATGCTCCTCTCCATAGTGGTTGCACATGTGGCTTATCGCCTGAAGCATGAACTTTGATTACCTGTATCTCAGCCTGCATAACTGCCACAGACTCTTTGTATTGGCTGTAACATTATCCAGTCCCTTTTCAGATCTGGGGATGGTATATGACAGTATCTGATCACACAGTGTGAGCCTGGCTCTGATCACTTTACTCTGGAGTAATGATGGAGTTCCTCTTGATTTACAGGAGTGTAAGGGAGAGCAGTGTCAGACCATGTGTGAAGAACCAATTCCTTATTTGTTGTAAACATGACCTGTCTTTTGCTTCTTCTCTTACCAGGGGAGGGTGCACAAAGGAGAGGACTGATTAGTATTTTTGCCCCTCAGAGTCACAAAAACCTTTCTGATTTGTTTGGGCACCAACATATGCAGGATTTAATGCCTTTTGTCGCAGGGCCAGAGAGCCTGGAGGACTGCCTGATGCCCTATGGTGTTCTTTAAATGCTGAGATTAGCCCGACTGGGATTTCCCAAAGGCTCTCAATACAGGGAAGATGCTGCAGTTTTACTCAGGGTGATCACAAGAGCCTTTGCAAAGTCATGGGCCCTTGGCAGAGAAGGCCCTGCTGAGAGTGAATCTATCCCAACGATACTCAGACTGAAGCTTGGGAGCTGCAAGTGGCTCTTTAATGTGTCTCCTGCGGCTCTTTGTAGCACTTGATATTAAAACACTGTGTGAATTAATTATTAACCAATCAGGATGCTTTTACTACATTATTAACCACTTGTAGAATACTTGGTCAGTCATTTTGCTGTGACAAGAGAGAGAGAGTAAATGAAACAGTGAATTCACACTACTGTGGCTCTTTTGGCTAATGTTGATCACTAATTTGGCTCCTGGACCACTGAGGTCTGAGTATCATTGGTCTAACCTGTGCTCACATAGTTGTTATTATTTATTTGTATTAGCATAGCCCCTAAGAGCACCAGTAATGGATTAGGGCCGCATTGTTCTAGGTGCTGTACAAACACAGAACAAAGAGACAGTCCCTGCCCCTAACAAGCTTACAATCACACAAATAGTCCTTACTCTCTCAAGCGGCTCCATGACTTCAGTGGGTCTCCTCAGGTGTGAAAGGATTTGTGGGATTGAGGCTCTGATCTGTTCCATTCTATGTAGGTTCTGATACTGCACCTGTCTTTGTGTATCTGACCACCTGGCAGATCTGATCTTCCTAGGGTGACCAGATGTCCCGATTTTATAGGGACAGTCCTGATATTTGGGGCTTTTTCTTATATAGGCTCCTATTACCCCCACCCCCCACCCCATCCCGATTTTTCACACTTGCTGTCTGGTCACCCTAGATCTTCCATACGGGGGTGGACCCTAGCACCCAATCACAGACACACGGAAGCTGATTGGAGGCCAAGGGCATTAGGGTTTTTTTGTTAGGTGTGTTAATACATATTAGTATTTATTAGCTTGTCTCCTCAGATGGTGGAAGAGACTTCTGATCAATATTAATTGTGGGTTTTTTTCTGTTTTAAATGGCAAGATTAAAAAGCGAAGTATTTTGCGAAGTTCCATTGAGTGCAGAACAACTCTCCATAACCTGTCCTCCCCTTCTGACAATCAAAAGAACATTTGTAGTGGCAGGCACAAACACATTTGTGAAAGTAAAATGAAGAGCCTAAATAAAAAATCACAGAACAAGAGGCTAATTCCACTCACTCTTCCATATTTCATTATTTGATAACATCAGAAGATGAGTCCATCAGAATTGCTTTGGCAAAGGCAAACAGGAGTGTGTCTGATCAATATTTATTAATACTTTCAAAGACAAGGGAGGAAAAGTTGAGCAGACTCGGTAATGCAGTGAATAATTATTCCTGCAAATTGGGCTTGGCCAAAGGCGATGCAATGCCAGAGAGGCCGAGTTTTCATTTTACCCAATTAAAAATGCATACCCTCCTTTTTCTTTGTAGGGAATTTTTAATTAAAAAAATAATCTGATTCTGAAAAGAGTTGACAGGTGACTCCTGAATTGATTAGGTGCAGATTTCTACTGCAGAAGCTGAGGGTTTAGAATACGTTACAGAGGGGAAGGAGGAGGTGGCAATCTTCGTCGTCATGGTAAAAGAATGCCGAAGGTGGGGCCAGTGTTAGCACTTTTGGACAAGGTTGTGAACTGCTTCTGTCTCCCCGGTGCCAACTCAAACCTTGCCTATTGATCACACAGAGATTTAAGGAGGGTTAGCAAGATGATTCGTTAGGATGCACCCCAAAACCAGGAGCTCATATCTCAGGGCGGTCAGTGTAACATAAATGCTTCCACAGACAGACAAATAAAAGGGGTGTGGACATCTTTGTCCAGCCTCCTGCTGAAAGAGAAGTGCGACCCAGCTGCTTGTGCATAGTTTCAAACATTTCACAAAGTTTTGAAAAGAACAGTTGTCCAAATAAGCTGGGGCCAGGAAGAGCACCAGAAGGTTTTGTGTGTGTGTTTTAGCACATTATAGTGCAGCCTAGATTTATGGCTGCCTGACATTTCCCTGGGTAAGACCCTGCTTTCGGTTGCTTATAATTTGGTTGCTTACAACTTCACCAAACTTTGGGCTGAAATTGTCCAGGCTGGGTGTCTGTCTCAGGCTGGGTTGTTTTGGAAAGTTTCAGCTGGAATGGTTCAGCCGTTTCTGAGAAAGAGATTAAGGAAAAATATGTTGTTTTGCCCATTACACAAGAATTCTGGTGACCTTTTCCTTGAGAGGCTCTACTGCCCCCATGTTTTAGCGCAGGGACTTGAAATTTGGCAGGGGAGTGAGTGTTGTGTTGTGGATGTGTCTTTTGCCATCCCTGTGAAAATCTACCTCAATCTGGCCAAGTGTATAAACTTCTGAAAAATCTCGGTGTGCACGTGCTCAGTAGAAATTTGTTAGAGCTTTGCAGCTAAATTCTCCAAAGGGGGCATTTCTTGACTTTGAGTGCTTCACTTTGCAACCTTACTGTTCTTTTAATGTAGATGGTGAGGGGTGGGAAGAGGGATGTAGGTAATACACATTGAACAAGATTTTCAAACTTACTCTAAAATTAGATTCCTACATTCATATTTAGGCACTTAAATATGTGGTCTGATTTTCCAACGTGTTTTGAGCAGCCAGCAGCTCCCAGGGAGGTTAATGGGAACTACTGGTTGCTCAGCACTTCAGAAAAATGAGACCATTTATTTAGGTGCCTCTATATGGATTTAGGAGCCTAACTTTAGATGGCCATCGTTCAGATTTTACGCCTTTATCATCACAGCATACCGTTTGCCACAGGATTTTACAAATGCGGAATCTCAGGCAAGAAAGGTTCAGAGACTTAACTAAGGCCAAAAGAGGAAGCTGGAATAAAATTCAATAGTCCCAGTGCTCCTTAGTCCCATGTTTAGCCCACTTGACTGCGAAGCTACTCATGCTCTTCAGCTACCGCTGCTTGTGACCAGAGTTTCCACTGACTGCTTAGCTGAAGAACTGGCTGAGTTGCAAGCAGCTGGCTGGGAGACAGCTTGTGGCAGCCCTGGGGCTATAAAGGGGAACAGGCCCCATTCTGTGATCTGCCACCACATCCACAAACCTGGAACTGCCCAAGGTCTGTGGAGTTTTTTGGTTCTTATGCACCAACATAGGAGGAGAGGCAGGATCTGACCCTAAAAGAATAGTTTATCCATTAGTATGGTTGGCTAGACGTGTTGGCCTCTTCATGATGGGTTCCTGAGTTAAACAATTTTGCCCCATAGTAAGGGCTTTTCAGGGCTTTGTTATCCATTTTTCTATCAGCAGAGTGCTGAAGTTTTGTCATTCTGCTGGGATTACAGTATTGGGAGCCACCAGCATTAGACATTGTAGCAATAGGTCTATTTCAGGTCACGTAGGAGACAAAGTTAGGTTTGGTCTCACATTATTTTAGCCCAGTATTAAGCAATTTGGTCCCAGAGTTTCTTAGCGTTCCCCAGTGATGCTCTACGAACATTCCATAAAAGATTTCAGTGCCGTGCTCTTAAAGGGGCTGTCTCAGCCGTACAAAATGCTTCTCACCTGGGGCAAATAAATATTTTTGACTGCTGTCTGAAATAGCATTGGTTTCATTCAGCACAATCAGCATCACAATCAGAATGAGTGAGACAGAGAAACGGCTGCTAAAAAGAATACAGCACTAAAATCTTAGAACATCCAATGTTACTCCTGGACATTTTAGCTTTTCGGGGGGCTCGCTCCATGGAAGCTGCCATAGGGCTGCTAATGTAGGCGTGACGTAACAAAGTTCAGGATGGGAACAAAATCATTCTGTATTGAAATCAGTGGGGAAAACATGGATGACTTGGACGTTAGATGGAGTAGCAGACCTGCCCAGAGTGTGTGGCTGAAATACTATTAGGGGTTATAACATCTCCAGACCAAAGTAACTAGAGGGCAGTATAAAATCTCTCCAGGTTGTCTGTCTGCCACACCCTCTTGAACAGGTGAGTGCTCTAGATAACATAGCCAGTAAAACTCTGGGATTCCTTGGGGTGACAGGCACTATAAAACGCATCATTATTAAGCCTGTTCTGGGTGAAATGGGTGGATTTCATCCACTGAGGGTTATGCGGAGATCCATCCCCTGACCCAGGGCCGGAACTCGCCAGAACAGCATTCCAGCACTTTTTCTGCGTGGAGGACGCCAGGTTGTTCTCAAAATGGCGGCGTCCGCGCTGGGTGAACTCTCACGCCCCATTCCCCTGCTGGCGGGGGAGCCCCGGAAATGAAAGTGATCTGGGACAGTTAGGCAGATGCCAAAGGCGTCCTTGGCATAAGAACGTTTGGGAGCCACCGTTCTGTATTATCATAGATTCCCTGACCCATTTGTCCCGTGTTTCCGGTGGGGATAGGGCCTTGTAGTACCAGCAACGTCACAAACTCTCAGGGAATCTCTTGGGATGGCTCGGAAACTTCACCAGTGAACTGGCCCTTTGACTCTCTCTAGCTCCAGGAACTTTCTTGACTGTACCGTTAACCCTGGAAGCTACCCAGCTCTCTCTGTTTTTCAGTTTAACCCAGTGGAACACTCTTCAGGAGCTTCTTTCTGTTTCCATTCCCTCTGCTTCTCTGACACACACACTCGGGCAGCTCACCCGAACTCCTGTCCATCACCCATCCTGTGTTGTGCTCAGAATTAGGGATGAGTTTTGTGTCACCGTCATTTAGCTGTCAGAGCCACCCCTCCTCCCAGCCGGCTCAGGATGAGGATAACTTGGCAACAGACTTGAGCTATGGGAAAAAAATCCATCAAGCCGCAGCGGTGGATTAAGTCTCGAAGGACACAGAGACAGATAACATCTCTGCTGAACTGTAGCGAGACCAGCACGATGCGAGAATCTAGCCAGTCAAGATGGGAGCTTTGCGGCACCTGGACAAGGTCATCTGTAAAACTGATTAGTGCTCCAGTTTGTATGCGGGGTACTGTGTGCAGGCGGTAGGGTCTCTCAATTAGGTCATCCCTGGGGCCTGCACACCAAAGGACCAGAGGAATGTAACATTTAGTGCACTGCTTTCCAGCAGCTCCTCAGATTGCCGTTTTAATGCATTCAGACAGCGGGGAGGAGCCGAAGGTGATAGCTTTCCTGGGCCGCCCCTGGAAGCACTTTTAAATTATTTACTCCACCACGTCCCACTGCCGGAGCGCACACAAACAACACAGACTTCACCTTCAGACACACTGCAGCATTCCTGCCTTCCCTAGCTCTGCAGCCAGGAGACATACAGGGGTCATGGTGCTCATTTGAAATGAGTTCTTGTTGCAATATGCTGCGTGCAAAGAGAAATGGATCTTTATCCTCAGCTTCCAAGACCCTTGTTTCTTTAGGATCCATACAAACAGAAAAGGGTAGTTGGTTCCTAACAGGCAAAGAGATTTTTTTCCTCCATCCATCCATCCATCCATCCTACACTCCCTGTGCCTGTGACACCCCCAAAGAAAGGCAGATCAGCAGCCAGGTCTCACCACCTACCTGGGAGAACCTGCCTTGCAGTTCCACAAGTGGAGCAATGTACAAGGAACTTTCTCCCAGCAGGGTCTGCCCAGAATTGCCGCCCCAGCCACCGCAAAAGGGACTGGGGGTTGATGGAGCCAGAGCCCCGGCTCCTCGACACTGGCCGAAAGGGCAGGATAGCCATGGAGGGAAGAAATAGGACCAATGGTCAATGATGGGATGTTAGAAGTTACTACAGAGAACTTTTTCCTGGGTTTCTGGCTGGTGAGTCTTGCCCACATGCTCGGGGTTCAGCTGATCGCCATATTTGGGGTCGGGAAGGAATTTTCCTCCAGGGTAGATTGGCAGAGGCCCTGGAGGTTTTTTGCCTTCCTCTGCAGCATGGGGCACGGGTCACTTACCGGAGGATTCTCTGCATCTTGAAGTCTTTAAACCATGATTTGAGGACTTCAGTAGCTGAGACATAGGTGAGAGGATTATTCCAGGAGTGGGTGGGTGAGATTCTGTGGCCTGCATTGTGCAGGAGATCAGACTAGATGATCATAATGGTCCCTTCTGACCTTAAAGTCTATGAGTCTATGCTGCTTCCTAAAGGGGATAACACAACAGCTCCCTAAGGCATAATGCTTCCAAAGCGCCCTTAGCATGGGGAGCTCCAGCCCACCCCCACACTGGCCTCTGCCTTCATGGCACAGTATGGACCTAAGATTCCTGGCAGCTTCATGAGCTCCTTCTTGGTAAGCATTATTCTACCCACTGTACAGATGAGGCACCAAGAAGCTGTGTGTTTTGTGCAAGGCCACACAGTTACAGTGCCATGCAAAGAAACCCAGTGTCCTGACTCCTGGTCCCTGCTACAATCGCTAGACAACACTCCCTCCCTGTAGAGAGATCACTGTCGTTCCCTGATTTTACAAATAATTAAAATGAGCTTGTCATTAAATAGGTTTTATTCTTAGGAGAAGAGGGAGGGGGGAAAATAAAACCTCTCAACCAGTCTCCTACCACAAACCCAATAAAAGTGCAGGCAAGTGTAATTAATGGCTTCTTTCTGATTGGCTGGAACATAGGAATCAAATCCAATCCATAGGCCAATCAAAGCACAACCTTTCCGTAACGTTCCGGTGCTTAACTGTCAGACTGTTCACCATCAACCCCCTTGGAAAGTGACACCATCATCACTGAAGTGACTCCTTGCTTAAACTCAGGGCTTTAAAATTCATTCTTTAATTCAGTGCATTTAACACTAATTGAAACTAACCAGATCTGCAGCTTCTGTATGACCCCTGTCCCCTCGTCTCAGCTTTAACTTATTCCCAGAGCCATCCAGGCCCATCTGAAAGACATTTTCATTTTTTTAATTTCTTTTTCAAATGTTGGGCAATTACAATGACATTGACTGACTTTGAGCATAGGGCCCTGCCTGTAGATCCACTCTGCTTCCTATTAGGGTTGCTAATTTTGGTTGGATGTATTCCTGGAGACTTCATGCCAATCCTGGAGGGTTGGCAACCCTACTTCCTATTAGCAAGGGCATAAGGTCTTGTCTTATGTTAATTGAACCCCTCCAATCCTGAAGGTTTCTGCCCTTGGACCAGCTTGGACTGAGAAAGTCTGAATGAACTGCAATATGCTGGCTGGTTTGTACTTGTGCCCACTGCCCTTTAGAGGCCAGATGTCTAAAGATAACATTCCAGCTGTTACTAACGGCTAAAGAAGATTTTCCCTGTAGTTTGCCATGGCACAGAGGTGTGGTTTAGTTGCGGATGAATGGTGTGAGATGTGGAGGGGCGCAAGGGATGTCCTCCCCCATCTATCTATCTGTTCGGCACTGGTGAGGCCACATCTGGAGTACTGCATCCAGTTTTGGTCCCCCCACTACACAAGGGATGTGGACAAATTGGAGAGAGTCCAGCGGAGGGCAACGAAAATGATTAGGGGTCTGGGGCACATGACTTACGAGGAGAGGCTGAGGGAACTGGGGTTATTTTGTCTGCAGAAGAGAAGAGTGAGGGGGGATTTGATAGCAGCCTTCAACAACCTGAAGGGTAGTTTCAGAGAGGATGGAGCTCGGCTGTTCTCAGTCATGGCAGATGACAGAACAAGGAGTAATGGTCTCAAGTTGCAGTGGGAGAGGTCTAGGTTGGATATTAGGAAACACTATTTCACTAGAAGGGTGGTGAAGCACTGGAATGGGTTCCCTAGGGAGGTGGTGGAATCTCCTTCCTTAGAGGTTTTTAAGGCCCAGCTTGACAAAGGCCTGGCTGGGATGATTTAGTTGGGGTTGGTCCTGCTTTGAGCAGGGGGTGGGATTAGATGACCTCCTGAGGTCCCTTCCAACCCCGAGATTCTATGATTCTATGATCTGTGTGTATCACCTGTTGTCTCTCGTCTTATATTTAGATTCTAAGTCTTTGGGGGCAGGAACTGTCTTTTTGTTCTGTGTTTGTACAGCATCTAGAACATGAGGTCCAGGTCTACGTCTGGGACTCGTAGGCACTACCGTAATACCAATAATACATAATAACAAATTACAGTGTGTTATAGTGTAAATGGATGTATTGATTCAAAAGCACCTGGAATCATGCTCATGTCTGGTTTCCTTGCTTGCTTTACAGGCAATATTATGAGATGCTGTACAACACGGCGGATGAGCTCTTAAACGTAGTGGTGGATCAAGGAGTGAAGTACACGGAGCTGGAGTACATCTACGCCTTGAGCTTGCTGCACCGTAGCCAGACCGGCGTCGGGGACCAGACCACCCAGAACATGAGACTGCAGCGTCTGAAAGAGATCATCTGCGAGCAGGCTGCCATCAAACAGGCCACGAAGGACAAGAAAATCACTACAGTGTAATCCAGGCCATCATGTCCCAGAATCAGAGCAGTATGGGCCACCGCCCCTAATCTGCAATCTATAGTAACTATTGATAAAACATGTATATTATGGGTGGTATTGTACTGTACTCATAGCAAGGGGACATACAGTCTGAGATTTGGGTTTGGGTTTTTTTACACTTAATCATGCCAAGCTTCCCTAATGTATTATCCTGAGAGCGTTTGCACTCCCTTCACCGAGAGGAAACTTACCAAGTTTAACCTAGGTGAAATTTGGATAGGAGTGGGGGTTGGGGGAATAAGGGTGCAAATAAATATCGGGCTGGCTCTGTTGAACTATTGCTGCTTTGCCTTGAGTTCTAAAGGGAGTTGCCAGCTGTGTGTGTGTGGGAGGCGGGGGGATTAAGGGGGAGGATTCTCTCTTTGTTAGTCTGATACCGTAAATGGAAGTTCAACTACCACTACTGGAAACAGCACCATGACCGTCAAGGGCAGATAGAGATCTAATTTGTGAAATCTTGATGGTCTTGATCTTGATTTGAGCTCTGTCAACACTATTGCTCTTCCGTACAATGCTATGTAGGTGCACTGGGTTTTTTTTTATTTTAGTTTTTTGCTGTTTCGATTGCAAAGAGAACTGGTTGCTAGTTCCCGACTGGTGGAACTTGGCTTTCATTTTGGATGGTGTTGAGCCAATTCATGTGTCATTAGAGGCAACACACTGGGTCATCATTTTCAATTTCCACTGTTCCTCTGCCTCAGAGCCATGAATCATCAGTTTCCAGAGATCATCCTGTTCCAGATAATGGTGGAAGTAGGCGGAAATTGTGAACTCAACTTTTTAACAGGCAGGGAAACTTCTTCAGAGATTTAACTCTCCTTTTCGTAAATATCACTTGAGTCAGTCACCCGCTTGAAAGATACATCCTGATTCACATCACGGCTACTGTAGCAGACGTGTACTCAACAGTAATGGGCAGGGAAGGGAGGAGGAGATAGGTTAACCTGTCTGAGATGAGTTTCTGGAACACCCTGCTAATCTGGTGCAGTATCATTTCCATCTTTCCTTCCACCATTCACTATTAATCACCCACACTGGAAAAAGATCCTTATTCATCATGGCTGATGGATTTCTTCCAATCGTTAATACAAAGTGTATTCATACTTTTGAGAGGGAAATTGCCACCCAAGATTTGGTGTCATGTCCTGGGCTGTGTTCTCTTTGTCCTGCGAAACTGCTTGTGCAGCAGCTGTCTTGAAACAACGGCCAAATTAAAGAATGTTTAAAGAATCCCTAAAGATTGTTGTGGAGGTTTTTTAAATTGTTGTTATTAATCTTAGTATTTATTTTGTACTTGCTCAGTACCTGCCATTGTCCAGCACTTTACAGTTAGGTTAAATGAAGCTTATATCACCCTTGTGTGGGAGGTATTCCCACCTTTATACAAATGGGGAAAATGGAGACACAGAAACAGGGAATGCCCCAGATCCCTCACTAAAATAGAACCAGAAGTAGACACCAGGACCCCTGCTCTAATCACTAGATAACAGCGTCTTTCTGGTTTTTTAAAAGCCCTAGTAGTCTGCCAAAGAAATTCAATGTAAACTGCTTCAGACAATGAGTCGGGGATGTTGGCAAGCAGATACTTTCAGACTGTGAGAGGGATGGTGAAAACCTTTATCAAGAGCCTCTCATTTTCCATCTGTCCCTTGTTAGTTTATTTTAATGACCTTTAACACCCCAGCTCGAGAAGTAATTTTTATGTGATGCAAGTTCAGTGTCAACGGTCCACAAATAACAGGAGCCTCTTACAGAGATTCTAAGCATGTCACTGGAATAACTGTTCATTGGTTTCATTATTATTATTATTCTAGGTGGAGCCAGAAGTGCTGCCTCTAGTTAAGATTGCCCAGTACTTTACATTATAAAACCCCGTTTTCAGTTGTTTATAACGTGGTCAAACTTTAACCATTCAGACTAAAATTTTCTATCCCGGGTGGCTGCCTCAGGCTCACTGATATTTGAAAGTTCAGCAAAAAGAAAAGAAAAAAGAGGTTCAGCTGTTTCTTAGAAAAAGATTAGGGAAAAATACATGGTTTGACCATGTTGGAAGAATTCTTACAGCTGTTGAATTGAGATGGTCTAGAGTCAGTGCCTCCCGGCTATAGAGTAAATGCTTGACATTTCAAATCCACCCTGGTATTAGGGATGTGCCTTTTTGTGTCCCCATGAAAAGAAAGGATGGTCGCAAGGTTAGCACAATCAAATGCCGCACTGGAGAATTGGGTTCTATCCCCTCCTCTGCCATGAAGTTCCTATGTGAACTTCACCCCAGGAAAATTCACCCAAATATACCCAAGTTATAAGCCTCCAAAATCTGCAATTTCACATGCTCAGTAGAGACTTTAGAGACTAGATATTCATTGTGCAGGATGTATGAGGTTCTGGGAATGAATCAGGCTTGTCTGTAGGGCCCCTGCCTCATTTGTTGCAGAAACTGGAAGATGTGTAGTAAATGAGATAGGGAATTATGGGAAGAAAAAGGATGATTTCAAGATTAACGCAATCCAATGCCACTCTGCAGAATTCGATTCGATCCGATCCCTGCCTCTACCACAGAGCTGGGCAAGTCACTTAAAGCAAATTTTTCACAGGTGGCCACTAATTCTATGTGCCTCATTTTTGGTGGGGGGACACACAACTGCAAGCCAGTGCTTCATTTGTGCTGGGGTTTGCCAGGGCTGAGCCCCGGCACCTCTGGGTTTAGCAGGTCATAGCCCCGGCACCTCTGGGCTTGCCATGTCAGTTATGAGAGTAAAAAAATTGCTTGAGCCCCGGCACCTCATGGATGCAACCTGAAGTCGATCGGAGCAGTGCTTTGAACAAACACAGTGATTTAAATGCTAAATATTCTGAAAAATCAGGCCCTCAGGGTCTTAAATCGGGCACCAAAAATTGGTGGAGACTTTTGACAATTTGGACTCTATGCTTCAGGTCCCATCTATAAAATGGTAATAGTGTGGTAATAGTAATGACACCCAATCTCATAGGGGCGTTATGAAGATAAATGGATTCGTGTTTGTGAAGGACTCCCGATTCTTTGATGACAGCACCATAGAGCAGCTCCAGAGGAAGTTAACAATTCTGTATTCCGAACAAGGTGTGAATGGTGTGCAATAAATTAGGCCTGTGATCACCTATTGATTAAGAAGAATTAAAAAGAAATAGCGAATAATTCCCCATAGAGCGTATGAGGCAGGGGTCCTGTAGAAAAATTTGTAATTAAAAACTGTATCATAAGGCGCACACAGCAGGGGAGGCCAAATTAAGGTGCCACTGGGCACTTTACTTTTGGCATTTCCTCAATGCTGACTGCTTGAATTTGCAACCTTAACATTCTTCAAAGTCATTTTTCTGAATGTGATTATTTATGTAGAGTAACATTTATCCCTGTGCAGAGGGCTCAGCGCAAGGATCAATTTCCCCAACAGCAGCCAAAGTGTCCTGGACAAATATGCAGAGATGGTCCCCTGCACTTGAAGAGCTTACAGACTAAATGGTGTCCACTGAGATACATCTAGGGTCCTTTCAACCAGTATAGCCAGATAAAATATGAGGTACTGTCAATCAGTCTGGGTACTTACATAGCCCTCATCACTGTAGTACCTGAGCACCTCGCAATTATCAATGGATTTTATCCCACAACACTCTTGGCAGGCAGGTATTATCCCATTTTACAGATGTGTGACTAAAGGCATGGAGAGACTGTTGTCCAAGGTCACACAAGAAGGATGTGGCTGAGGTGGGAATTGAACCCAATTGTCCTGAGTCATAGTCCAGTGCCTAATCCACTAGATCTACCCCTAACTAGGTACATTTTCTGCAGACACATTTCTTCTGCTGGAACCTCTGACATATTCTAGTAACCCTCTGAGAGAGGCAAAAACCCTTCCTTCCATTTGTCTAGCCTAAAGCTTCTTTAATTTCCAGTCATGACTGCATGTAATTCCTTCTCCCTGAAGGAGCGCTCCTTAGCTCGTCCTTGCTTTGACAACGTAATAGAACTTGAGGAGAGCATTGATAGCGTAACCCATGTGACGGGCACAAGAAGAGACTATTCATCATTCATAGCGGGAGAGGGTTGGAAAAGGACTCCTTCCATCATGTACTGCTGGGTTCTCAGCCCCTTTGATGTACAGAGGTGATGTGTGGGAAGCTTTGAACGTGAAGTGATGGGCTGTTGTAAGCATTCATCAGTCCATAGTTTTTTTGGACTTGATTCAGACCAGGTACAAAAGGGCTGACACGCGATTTTTTTTCATCCTTAAAAAATTGCTTAGTCATCTGAAACTCTGCCTTATCGTTACAATTCCCAGGTTGATCTCAGACTTGAGTCCACATTTTCCATCCACCGTATAGCTGTGTTGGCTGGTGCCTTGACAGATTGCATGAAATCAGGGAAATTCTAAATTTGGGACTCTCTTTTTCTTCCTAAATAAATCACTTTAAGAGAATCTCTTTCGAACTGCAGCTTGCATCGTCCCTCATGTCACCATGAGCTGTAAAATACAATTATAGCTCCCGCACCTCTTCCTGTGCAGCAGTGCAATGAAATTGCTGACTCGTGGTAGACGAGCACAACTTCAGGAACGCAAAGAGAGAAAATGTGATGGGATGTTTCCCAGAAGCATAGCAATGTTGGGCTCGAAGGCACCATGAGAGGTCACCTATTCCCACCCCCTGCGCTGGAGCAGGGTATGTGCCATGGACAATCTAATAATCATAGAATATCAGGGTTGGAAGGGACCTTAGGAAGTCATCTAGTCCAACCCCCTGCTCAAAGCAGGACCAATCCCCAATTTTTTCCCCATATCCCCAAATGGCCCCCTCAAGGATTGAACTCACAACCCTGGGTTTAACAGGCCAATGCTCAAACCACTGAGCTATCCCTCCCCCCATGCTGTGTACTTAGCTAGCCTCTTTCATCCAAGGATCTCTCACAGCTAGGCGGTGGTATTGTTAATCCTCCCATAAAATCTTCCTGCGGTCAGAAACGGAGGGACAGAGAGGCTAACAATCTTGCCCAAGGCCGCAGAGATGGGAACCTAGGAATTCTGACTGCAAATACCCTGCTCTAGCCACTAGTTGGCACTCCACAATACAGGCTTCCTTTCTGCATCCTAAGAAGATGCCATCGGAAATAACCACTCATTATCACTAATATAATCTTTCATTAATATTATACATTGAGCAGCAGCCTTCGAATGCATCACTTTCTTGCAGACAAGGGCTATGAAAGGTCAGGGTTTGGGCCAAGATTTTAAAAAATAGCATGAAGTTAGGCTCCTAAATCCATGTTTAGGCTTGTTACCGGTCGCTCTACTCACCGCTGGACTAGACTGACCACCTGTTCCGAACTGAGCGGGACAGTCCTGAAATGCAGAGTTCAATTCCCAGTCCCGGGCTGAATGATTCCAGGACAGCATGTATTCCAGATTCCCCACAGTGTCTGCATGAGGCTCGGGCAGTGCCAGCCTCTTCCCGGTGAGGGGGGCTGAGGTGGGCCTTAGCCCCCCCTCACCACGAGGCCCTGCCCCTGCTGCTCTTCCCCTAAGGCCCCCCCTGGCAAAGCCAGAACCGGGCCATTGTAAGAGCCACCCAGGTAGCCTGGGCCTCTGTTGGGGGTCCCGGACCCTCCAACTGCCCTGAGTGATGTATCTTGAGGGACATGGGCCGGGGGCTGCTCTCAGGCCCCCCGACCCCCGCCCAGGGCAGGTGAAAGGTCCAGGGCTCCCCTTAGCGGCCCGGGCTCCCTGGGCAGCTCTTATTGTGGCCTGCCTCCAGCTTCTGGCTTGGTCAAGGGGCTGGTCCTCGGGGGAAGAGGAGGAGCAGGGGGTGGGGGTCACGGGGGGGCAGAGCTCCCGCATGTGGCCAGGTTTTGCCTTTTGGAAAGGGGGTCGCCCTATGCTGGGCAGTGCCATTTCCTGGTGGCTCTGGGGACTATCGGGGTTAGACCGACACCCCTTCCAGCAGTTACATCCCTTCAGTCTCTCCTTTGCAGCCCTTCTCTCGCTCCAGGAACCGCAGCGTTGTCTTCACGACTCAGCCCTCCGGCCAGGTCACTAGTGTGGTTCCCCTTCTAGGGGGGTGGAGAGTGTATCCAGGTTCCTGCTCTCCAGCAGTGTCAGTATTCTGCTTCACGGCCCCATGGTGCCACTCCCACAGTGGCTGGCAGGAGAACCCGCGCCCACCCTCTCCTCCAGGTGCCACCTCAGGGACTCTACACAGCAGCCAAGGCCTGTCCCCTGCACCTTGCTGCCTTTCCCTGAGCCGCTTCCATATCTCCTGGCCTTCTATGGTGACTGGATAACAAGGCTGAAAAATTGGGATGGGGGTGGCAGGTAATAGGCACCTATATGAGACAAATCCCCTAATATCAGGGTGGTCCTGATAATATCGAGATGTCTCATCACCCTTATGGCCTTCCCCACTGCTCTGGGTTTGCCAGTCTCTTCACTCACACCTCCCAGGGAGTAACTTTAGGCCGCTCATCTCTGCAGCTCCCCCAAACACACCTCCCTCTTCCCAGGGAGTGACTGGAGACTCCTTCTCTGGAGCCCCCCGCACTGCTTCCAATTTTCTGGTTTTTTTCCTCAAAGCCATGCCTGTCCCTCCCAGGTGAGCTGCTCTCTGATCAGCCTCCCACTCCATTTGCAGCCTCATTAGCTGACTGGGCCCACCTGGCTCAATTCAGTTCTCGAAGGGCCAGTATGGGGAGCAATCCCCATCACACGGCCCCCTCCCTGATTTTCAGAAGTGCTAAGCACCTAGCGCTCTCCCTGGCGTGCTGCATGTTCAGCTCCTTGCAGCCAAGTCCCTCCGCGCACATGCAATAACTAGGACCCTACCAACTTCACAGTCCATTTTGGTCAATTTCACACTCATAGATTTAAAAAATCATAACTGTCATGATTTCAGCTATTTAAATCTGAAATGTCAGTGTTGTAGGGGGTCCTGACCCAAAAAGGAGTTGGAGGTGGTGGGGTGGGGGTTTGCAAGGTTATTGTAGGGGGGTTGCAGTACTGCTACCCTTACTTCTGAGCTGCTGCTGGTGATGGTTCTGCCTTCAGAGCTGGGCAGCTGGAGAGCAGTGGCTGCTGGCCAGGGGCCCATCTCTGAAGGCAGCATCACTGACAGCAGCAGCACAGAAGTAAGGATGGCATGGTATGGTATTGCCACCTTGACGTCTGCGCTGCTACCTGCACAGCTGGGCCCTCGGTCAGCAGCTGCCACGCTCTGGCCACCCAGCTCTGAAGGCAGCAGCGCAGAGGTATGGGAGGCATGTATGGCATTGCCACCCTTACTTCTGTGCTGCTGCTGAAGGAGCGCTGCCTTCAGAGCTGAGTGCTTCACCAACAGCCGCCGTTCTCCAGCCGCCCAGCTCTGAAGGCAGTGCAAAAGTAAGGGTGGCAATACTGCGACCCCCCCTAAAATAACCTTGTGACCCCCCCCCTGCAACTCCCTTGTGGGTCAGGACCCCCAATTTGAGAAACGCTGGGCTCCCCCGTGAAATCTGTACAGTAGAGGGCAAAAGCACAGAAAAGAGCAGATTTCACAGGGGGAGACCAGATTTCATGGTCTGCGACACGTTTTTCATGGCCGTGAATTTGGTAGGGGCCTGGCAATAACATGTCCACTGCAAAGACAGCAACGTTCAATCCAGCCTCTTGTGTGCTTCGCTACAGAACATGCTCTTCCAAATGGACAAACGGTCAGTGGCACTGACCTGGGCAGTCGGCGTTAACGGAGTTATGCTGACAGCGGTTTTCTGGCTGATGTGGAATACATCAGCAGTCTCAGTGGCTGGTTCTCTATGTCACTAAACCCACCATTCCCATGTATGCCCTTGCTGGAGTTTGCACAAAGGTGCCAACGATTGAAAAAATCATTGAGTCGGAAGTCTCTTAGAAATTAGCCTTCCAGGTCAGGTCTGAGTCAGATACCCAGGGGGTACGTTTGTTGTGCCAGATCTGTTCCCCTGAGGAAGGGAGGATTTTAATGCTCTTGTTCTCTTTTTATGAGACCACAAATAACAGCCATCTCCAGGTTATGTGACTCCGATGAATTTTGCCTTCAGAAACCTGCATTCCCTGCCACGCTACCGCAAAGAAATATCAATTTATGGACAAGACCTGGAGTTTCTATTTCATCAGGCAACATGAAATGCTATCAGCACAGCCAGTATGCAAAGAGTAATCATATATAGACATGAGCTTCTGGTGCTTAAAGGGGCAAGAAAATACACCTCCAGCCTGCAGTGTGAAATATTTTCACTGCGGCTATAAAAGTTCATGGGGGGGTTTCATGATTTCCTTTTTACAGCCTCGTAATTTTGAATGGGTCTTCATTATCACAGTATTTCAAAGCCAGTGCCAGACACAATAGCGTAAGAGGCGGGTGAAGGGAAATAACTCACATTCCTTCCAGCCTCATGTCTTAATTGGCAGCCCTCCCCCTAGACTCTCCCTTGATTAAGTTTGAAATAAGCCAGCCTGTGTCATGGCAACGATCAAAAAATAACCCCCATGTGATGTGGCGCTCCCAGTCTCGTATGTTGCCAGACACACGATGGCTACACAGGCGCTCAGGGAAAACACTCTTTGGAAAGGCATTGCTCCACTGAAATCCTCCCTTATGCTTTTATTGGTTGCTATTTTATTCTCACAGGTCATAACTGCACATTTCCATCCAATGTGGTAAGTAACCAAGAATAGGACGAGACTAGCCAAGAGGAAATTAGCATGCAAGATGATTATTATTTTTAATCTGATTCTAAACAGCTTTGGTACAGTTGGATTCTTGGTCATTTACCGTTTTCTGTACAAAAAAACTAAGGCACAGATAAGTTATAAGTGTTATCCATGGTCGCACGGCAAGTCATCCTCAGCTCTGAGGCCAGATTGGGAAGGTGAAATGGGAATTCTACATATCTCCTCTCACCCGTTTCAACAGACTTAACCCTCCTCTCCATGGATGAGCTTGCTTTTGTTTCAGTAACAAACTATGCAAGTGACCAAAAAGTTTGCCAGAAGCTGGGAATGGGCGATGGGACGGATCACTTGTTGATGACCTGTTCTGTTCATTCCCTCTGGGACACCTGGCATTGGCCACAGTTGGAAGACAGGACACTAGGCTAGGTGGACCTTTGGTCTGACCCAGTATGGCCGTTCTTATGAGTACCACAAGGTCTTTTCTGTGTTAATCCTCATTCAGGCCCCAGTTCTGGAAAGCACTAACCACATTCACTGTCTTCAATGGGCCTTAAGCACGTGCTTACGGGTGTGTCTACACTTAAAAACGCTACAGCTGCGTCGCTGCAGTTCTTCAGTGTAGATGCTGGGGGGCACGGATCAGCGTTCACGTCGAACTCCCTGGCAGTACCGGGCCAAGCCAGGGAAGCTAATGATCCAATCAGTGGACTAAATTCAGTGATGAATCCTGGTTCCGTGCCACCTGAGGCACATTGCTTATGCTCTAAGAAGTTGAAGTCTAGACGCTACCTACTCCAGTGGGAGGGATTCTCCCATCTGCAGTACACCTCCCCGAGAGGTCGTAGCTAGGTCAATGGAAGAATTCTTCCATCGACCTTGCACTGTCTACATGGGCACATAGGTCGGCTTAACAACACCGCTCAGGAGCGTGGATTTTTCATGCCCCTGACCAACTTAGTTAAACCAATCTAATTTGCCCGTGTAGACCAGGCCTAAGTGCTTTTCAGAACTGGGGCCTGAGTTTGCTGCTGGTTCTATCCCCTCCTCAGAGGAAGGGATGTCTAGGAAATAAGGGGAACGGGATTCCAGGACTATTGAGTTCTTTTTCTGTCTCTACCACCGGACAGTTTTATGGGAAATCACTTTCCGCCTCTATGCCTCAGTTTCCCAAGCGGTAAAATGGTCACAATGCTCCTCTTCTTCCCAGGGATGTGGAGAGGCTTAAACATGGTGTTCAATGCACTGAGAGCGCCTCAGATGAAAGGTGATGTAGAAGTGCAAAGGAGTAGTAGTTACTGGCACTCTGACACTGCAGACATCCAGTTACATTAATGCTCTATTGTCTCTATGTTTAATGAATTGCTAGACCCACATGAGCCAAATTTTCCAGTACGGATGCCTCAAGTTAGACAGCTGAACAAAAAGATGCCTGATTTGTCAGATGTGCTGCACATCCAGAACTCCCACTGGCAGACCGAAAGGCCGAGTTAGGTGTCTAACTTGAGTGTTTTCTTCTGAGCAGGGTTGATAGCGCCACCTATCATCAAGGTTATCTAACACTTTCCATTATAAAACCATTCTCGGTTGCTTATAACTTTGCCAAGCTCCAACCATTCGGGCTGAGATTTCCCATGCTGGGTGTCTGCCGCAGGCTGAATATTTGGGGAACACGTCAGCAAAACAGTTCATCTGTTTATCGGAAGAGGTTGGGGCAAATAAGTTTTGCCCATGTTAAAAATGTCTTACAGCCATTTCATTGAGAAGCTCTATCTCCTCCTTGCTTTGGAGCAGGGCCTTGAAATGTGTTGCCCTGGTGTCAGAGATGTGCCTTTTGCGGTGCCCATGAACATCCATCTACATATGGTCATGTTAGATGCTTCTGAAAAAATTGCAGTTTGCACATGCTCAGCAGTGACTTGTTAGAGTTTTCTCTGAAGATTCTCTCAGCTCAGGCTATTTAGGGGCTGACTCGGCAAAAGAACAGCCCTGCTGAATCAGCCCAATGGTCCATCTGGCCCAGAAGCCTATCTCCGACCGTGGCCAGTACTAGAACTTCAAGGGTAGTGTGCAGAACAGGCGGTTGGAGTAATCCA
Source organism: Macrochelys suwanniensis (assembly GCA_033296515.1). Taxonomy (NCBI): domain Eukaryota; kingdom Metazoa; phylum Chordata; order Testudines; family Chelydridae; genus Macrochelys; species Macrochelys suwanniensis. The sequence continues at coordinate 337,573,394 of CM065775.1, forward strand.
CCCCCATCTCCCCGCCTGGCTTCTGGCAGTCAGAGGGTTAGGGTCACCCCAGCCTGGGGATGCATCCCTAACCATCTTGGCTAATAGCCATTGATGGACCTGTCCTCCGTTAACTTATCTAGTTTAGTTTGAACCCAGTTATACTTTTGGTCATTCCAACATCCAGTGGCAATGAGTTCCACAGATTAATTGTGCATTGTGTGAAAAAATACTTCGTTTGTTTGTATTAAACTGGCTGCCTATTAATTTCATTGGATGACCCTGGGTTTTTGTATTGGGGGAAAGGGTAAACAACACTTCTCTATTCACTTTTTCCACAACATTCATGATTTATAGACCTCTGTCATATTCCCCCTTTAATTGTCTCATTTCTAAACTGAACAGCCCTAATCATTTTAGTCTCTCCTCGGTTGAAAGCCATTCCATACCCTTGATCAATTTTGTTACCTTTCGCTGAACCTTTTGCAGTTCCACTGTATCATTTTCGAGATGAGTGACCGGAACTGGACACAGCAATCAAGGTGTGGGTGCACCATGGATTTATATAGTGGCATTATGATATTTCCAGTCTTATTTTCTATCCTTTTCCTAATGGTCCCTAACATTCTGTGAGCATTTTTTATTGCTGCTTGCGCACTGAGCTGAAGTTTTCAGAGACGTATTAATGGTAATTCCAAGGTCTCTTTCTTGAGTGGTAAAAGCTAATTTCCCTGCAATTGTTCTTAGCTGCCGGGGGGGCCCCCAGGGCACTAGGCACAGGAACTGAGATCAAGGAGACAGTCTTTCCTATATTCTCAATGCTCTTGCTGCCAGCACTTCAGGAGAAGGAGAAAGCTGCCTGACTAGAATGCAAAGGGCTGGCAGAGAAAAGCTCCAGAAAGCAAATGCCTCCTCATTTCTCTGCTGCCAGATAGCTGTGAAACCCACGGGCAATGTGTGCATCTCGCCCCCTTTAGTGGCTTGTCCACAGAGAAGATAACAACCTGCTACCGCTTGCTACCAGTTATTCCATCTGCTCACCTTTCAGCTCTATGCCATGGACCTAACACCTCCAGTCCAACTGGGGCCCCTTGTGAGGGATCAGCGTGTCTGTTTTTTTCCACTTCATTTGTTTTGTTTTTAAACCTAGAAAATTACACAGAGTTGCTTGGGCATCTGTAATTCTGGCATGTCATTGCTCTTGAGTGCGTGACTTAACAATCTTAATGTTCTTTTCACGGTTTTTTTGAGTGTAATTTATATTACAATAGCTCCTAGAGGCCCCCAGCAAGATCAGGTTCTCTGTGTATATGTAACACGGACAGACCCCGGTCGTCAGCGGGCGGGATTGAACCTGGGACCTCGGCAGCTAAATGCATGAGCCTCTACTGCATGAGCTAAAAGCCACCTGGCCCCTAGCTAAGGCTGTAGCAGGCTCTTTAATCTCTAAGTGGTCTCGGTGCCACTAGAGGGGACAGAGCACCACACCCAGGAGGTGTGTGGGTTACAGATACACATAGCGAGAGACCGTCCCAGCCCTGAAGCGTTAACAGGCTAAACAGACAAAGAATGGGAGGGGCAAGAGAGGAACGAGAGATGAAGTGACTTATCCCAGGCCATGCAGCTGCTCAGTGGCAGAGCTTGGAAGAAGCCCCGCTCCAGTGCTATAGCAGGCTCTACCAGCACACCCAGGCGCCTTTCCAGCATTCTGCATCCACGCTTGAAAACGTGTCCTCCAGCTCAGCTTTTACCTTCCCGCCATTGACTCGAGAATGTGCTTGGTAGTCTGGTGTCTTGTTTGATTTTCCGTTCCCACCTCTGCTGATTGGATCTGACAGGAAGAAAGAAAGAAAAAGTGATCAGGTGGCTCTTGCCAGGGTATAGTCATTAAATTTGCTTTTGGGTGACCTATGTGAAATGCAGCAGCAGCAATTTATTGGGATGTTCATTGCATCAGTGTTCATTATCTACTCTGTTAGACTCAGGCACAACAGCAATCAGTGGGGAAGACAGGACGGTTAGGGCCTTGGATGTCAGTGTTGGTAATTTCCTCTACTGAGTTGCAGCGTGAAATACATTTGGCACAGACAAATTACTCCCTCTATTACGGCTCCATACGAGCGCAGCTTAGCTGGTCTTTCATGCCTGGGACGTCGCTGTGTGTCTGATAATGAGAGATGGGCAAAAGTGATCCTGAAAAAGTTAAAAGTGGCTTGAATCTCGCCCCCCAATGCTGAATAGCTTTTGGAGGCTTGGTTGCATCTCTGTCGCTTTTGCCCCCATCTTCCGCCCAAGCTGATGCATAGTGACTTACATTGACCAGCTTCTGCCCCCAACACTTGCTCAATCTCCCCGTTTGCATCCCCTCCCATTGTCCAAACATGGTTCCCGGCCAATGGGAGCTGCGGAGTTGGCGCTCGGGGCTGAGGTAGTGCGTGGAGCCCCCTGCTCCCCTCAGGGGCCGCAGGGACATGCCGACTGCTTCCGGGAGCAGCATGGGGCCAGGGCAGGCAGGGAGCCTGCCTTAGCCCCGCTGCACTGCCTGACTTTTAGTGGGCTATAATCTCCCGGTTTGGCATCAGTAGCCTCTGGGAGATCGAGCCTGATTCCGGGAGACTTCCGGCGAAACCAGGAGGGTTGGCAACCTTAGGCCAGAACCACAGTCAGCAAAGCCAGGCCGTGCCGTGACCCAAAGTCAGGCCCTGTCGCAAAGCAGACACATGCTTACCAGTTCACTGTCCAGTACGTGAACTTGGCAAAGGTATGGCAAGCGTTGCTCAAACACAGGCGCTACTAGGTACTGGGTATTCATGTAAACACGTTCCTGGGAGATGGTACTAGGAACACATTGACCCCGAGTAAAACCAGGATGGGAGGACAGACTAATGCATGGTTTGGTTTGAAGCAGCCGGTGTCGGGTTGGTAACGAACCACAGAGAGCCAAAGATAGCCCTGCAAGCAGGGCGAGCACCATCCCGGGGAACTGCAGACAGACTACACAGCTGCTCACCGGCTGTTGTGTTGCCGGCCCTCACTAAGTGTGCAGCAGGGTGTGTGCAAGGTGGGGGTGCTCTAGCACAAATACTAGTGGAAGCCCCAAGTGGGCCAGCGCAGGCTAGGTATGCAACGTAGAAGGTATTAGACAGAGCAGCAGCAGGTCTCAAGCCCCCTGCACACCCATGCCTAACTTGCAAGGACTCAGGGTAGAAAGGGGCGGGGCATAGTCACAGAATGGGCGGGGCCTGGAGAAGTGGTTTTCTGCTCATGCTAATGAAGGGCTCAGCTCCATGTTCCCCTCATTGACCTCACTCCTGCTACTGGGCTGGAATAACTTGGCAGGGTCAGGGGTTCTCCTGCACTCCCCGGCCTGCTCAGCACTTCTTTACCTTGTTTGTAGAGGTCACTCGCCATGCCCTGCCCCAGCAAGGAGACGGGGCTGTGCCGTTGCAAAGGGCTATCGATGTGTCAAGGCCCTCCTATAAATCTGCTCTGCATACAGCGTCTCTCTGATTATAATTGCTTTGTAAATCAATGTATTTGAGAAGGCGTTTGCCTCAACGCTCGGAGTCTAAAGTGCTCCCTCCATTGCTGTTTTGGACGGTTTTCGTAGCACAATAACGATTGAGTTAAATCTTCAATTCCAGATTTTTATGCCCGGTCCCGTGTTCTGCGCCAGAGCCAGGGAGGCTCGAGAATCGGTCGAGCACCCGCCAGGAACTGATTGGGCCCCGGAGACCAATCAGCCCTAGCCGTGCCAGCAGCGAGGCCGTGTGTTTGGGAAGCAGCCTGCTGTTGTGCGTGGCCTATGCTGTAGTGGTCAGAGCTGAGTTTCACCCGCTGCACCCATTCAGTGCCTAACCACAGGGCTTCCAGCCCCTTCCCTCAGGGCAGCATTGCCTCCGCCCGCTTCCCTCAAGTGACAGGCAAAACCACCGTCAGTCTCTACAGCCCAGGCACCGGCTTTCCAAAGAGCCGGGGGGGGTGCTCGACCCCCGGCTCTGCCCCTGGCCCGGCTCCCACTCCACCCCTTCCCCCCAGGGCCCCGCCCCACATCTTCCCGCCCAGTTCTGCCCCTCCCCCAAGCGCGCCGCATCCTCGTTCCTCCCCTCTTCCCCCCCCCCCCAGCCTCCTGCATGCCATGAAACAGCGGCTTGCGTCTGGCAGGCGGCGGGGGGAGGCGCTGATCCGTGGGGCCCGCCGGCGGGTGGGAGGTGCTGGGGGAGGTATGGGGGGGAAGCTATTAGGGGGGCACCCACCATTTTTTTCCCCGTGGGTGCTCCAGCCCTGGCGCAGGTGGATTGCTGGGACTCCGACTCCTGTCGACTGGCTGTGGGCGACCGGTCTCGGGTCTGGGCCTCAGGCTCTCGGGTTCCCGCAGCCAGGCTGGAGCCTCCACCCAGCGTCCCTCTCTCCTGGCGGTCAGCCCAGAACGAGCCGGGCCGCTCTCCTTTATACTAGTGCAGCATTTGGAGCATGCCCAGTCTGGCCTAAGGGGCGGGACTTCTGCCACCCATAATGTGGGATTAACCCTTTCCTGCCTCGCACCTCTTTTCCCGGAGTACTGTGCACCTGAAAGCTACGCCGGCTGAAGCTCCTCCCACTTCCTTTTTTGTCTTGGCCGGGGATTTAATGGGAAATGCTCGTGCAAAAGTGATTGCGAGTGTAACCCACTGGTCAGTGTGTTATGTGTCGCCCTCTGCGCACGAGCCGCAAAGGCTTGTGCGCCTGCTGTGGACCCTAGCGGCAGAGAAGGCTGCTCTTTAGCTCAAGCTGTAGCAGCTTATGCTTGTGGTGCTGGAGGTCCCCAGTGCGACTCCTGTATCTGCCAACACCTGCCGGTTGCTGCGCTAGCTTGAACGCTGTTGTTTCAGCTGTGCTGCTTATCCAGATGGGGCATTCGCCCCTTGTGTCCTCAGGCTGCACCTCTTTATCCCACGCAAGGGCTGCATCGTGGCTCACGCTTTAACGCTCGCCGCTTAGCTACTGAGTGACACCCCTTCGACCGCATGGAACCATCACCCCGGCTTGGCTTCAGCCCTGGTAATATATCGCTGCTGCAATACAGTGCACCCAGTTTTCTCCCTTAGTGCACAGAGAGAACAAGACCTCAGCTGAACGAGCTATTAATAGCCAAGCCTATGTCACTGAGACGGAGCTTATTCATCATTTAGAAGAGAAGCCGTAAACTATAAAAGTCCCTCATCTGCATGATTAGTTCTTACCCAGCTGATTACAAAAGAAAGACACTCATTGAGCCCGGCCTTTTTTTCTGTTTTTTAGCTTTCTTTAAATGCGACTAGATTATCCCGAAAGCAATGGGAAATCCGAGGTAACCCCTCTTCCTCCCCTCTTCTCTGGTTTGCGAGAGAGAACTACATTGGAAAGGGCAGAGTTTGAAGTAGGAGAGGGTAAAGGGCTCGCTATACAAACACCAACCAACCCCTCTCTCCCTCGCTGGAATTCGCTTACACTTTTTTTGCCGTCCCTTGGCACAGTCCCGACCTTACTAATTTGAAATCTCATGCACGCGGCTGGCCCTGTTTAAGTTACTCACCAGAGCAATACCTGTGTCCTTCACAAGCCGTGGGTCTTTGGTTATCATCAACTACAAACTGCACAGAAGTGCAAAGGATCATTAGCCACAATGCAAGGGAGGGAGGGGTGTGGGACCATGAGTGAATGCATGACCCTGGGTGCTTTAGAAATACTAGAGTCAATCAGCTGGTGGCCGCAGCAGCCCCAGTGCAAACTTCCTCCACACTGCCCTGACCCATCACTAGGGGGTCACCTCCATCTCTGCATAGGGCCAGCTTGCCCCTGCCCTCGAATTGGCAAGCAGGGTATGGCAGCCACTAGAAATCTCCCCCCCAGCCCCCTCTGCACAAAATTGGGGACTGGATGATCTTTATATCCTGATACCTGCAAGGCAGGAGATGGGACAGTGTTCATCCCCACCAGCCCACCCAGTCTCCATCCCCTATCCCAGCACAGACCAAAGACCATACAGAGGAGCCTCTGCAGACTCCAGTACTTCCATGGAAGCAGCTAAGCTCCGTTTCCTTCAGTGAACGGTGCTATCCAGCTGTGAATCCAATGGGTATGATGGGCGCTCAACACATGATCCCATTGCGGCCAGTGGAATTACTCAGGTAAGCCTTGCCGAATTGGGCCCTATCGCTCTAAGCACCGTCGCCTGGACACCTGTCCATTAGGAGCTGGAGAGAGAGGCAGTTCATTTCAGCTATGTGGTAGTAACAACCTGTGCCAGATTTGGAGCAATGTCCTAGAGGGGAGGCAGGCTTCATATCCCGTTATCCGCCCTACGGCCCGCTCCACTGGCGTGTCCAAAGAGCAGACTTGTGGCTTTGATGCAGAAATCTTGACCAAGCGAGTGCACTGAACTAGGGGCGCTGCTACGCCTCGGAACCGAATGCAGAGGACGTGGAACGACTGACCCGCTTGGTCCCGCCTGGCTCAACCGGATCTGGTAAACGAGGACTAGAGTGAATTTGAATTGGCTGAGTGGCGAGGCCCAAACACGGACGCTGGAGCTCCATTCAGCAAAAGCCTCTCACTTAATGCCACGCATGTGCAAAAACCGCCAAGAGTGGAATCCCGCTACCCCTTCCTGAGCCTCTGGCTGTGGGGGCCAAGTGAGCGGCAATCAGTCTTGTATTGAAATCGAAGCACGCTGAGCTGTTAATAAAGCGCAGCCAGTGGGAGAGGTTTGAAGATTATTTAGATATGCATAATTACTGCTTAATCCCGCGCCCCGACGCCATCAAAGGCGTCTGCAAAAGTTTAAACGCCGCAGTTTAATGCAGTAAACAACACAGTTCTGATTATTCATCTCTCCTCCAGTGGATCGAGCCGCCCGTCAGTGATAATTTTATCAGCTGTTATCAGCCAGCTTTTCTCTTCAACATGCAGCACAGGGCTCCCCATCAAAGCACTTGAAAGGTTGGTGGGGGGAGGGAATCAAGGGCTGCATATTGAGTAGCCAGATTAGCGCATAGAAGGAGTAGCAGGAGGCTGGGGGTGACTATCATGGGCTCTGGGGACACTTGGGTCCGGCTGGGTCAGAAAAGGTCTTGTCTGGAGCACAGGAGATGCTGGGTCTGACATGTTCGGCAATGGCTGTGGGGAAGAGGGAGGTGGGGTGAAACAGCAGGAGGGGGTGAAACAATGGGTTTGTGATTAAGGCACTGAGCTGGCCTGCAGGAGTTCTGGGTTAGATTCCTGGTCCGGCCGGAGCCTCCCTTGGACAAGTCAAAGAAGGTCCCTTTGTCTCAGGGCTGTAAAAGGGGGATGCTTTTCTATCTCACAAAGGTATCGGTGTCAGGATTAGCGGCTGGGCTGTGGTCATGAGGGGGCCATAAAAGTACACAGCTGGATAGGAATCGGGAGCAGTTGAGGGAGAAGTATTGCATGAGGGAGAAGTTTTAAATAAACAGGAGTACTTGTGGCACCTTAGAGACTAACACATTTATTTCAGCATAAGCTTTCATAGGCTATAGCCCATTTCATCGGATGCATAGAATGGAACACACAGAAGTTTACCTTCCAAAGCAGATCAAGTAACCAGCCCCCACCAGGTGTTGTGTGGGGATAACTGCCACCCAGAATCATCTGTCAAAGCCATCTCTAGGCAGCGTCCTAATTTAAATAAGCACGGGCCTGTGTCCTATGTGGCAGAGAACCCAGAAATATATACAAGTGCCCCTCCCCCATCTTTCTCACCGATCCCCCATTTTTCATAGGTGTAGGGGTGTCAACTCCAATGCTCTGCTCAAAGTCTAACCTGGTCATTGCATGCTACATAGCTAAATTCCCCCTGCAATTTCCATTCAAACCTGTATTCCTCACACCTGGGCCTACACTGCCACATGTAGTTGAACTGCGATTGCCCCACCTCAGGGTGGCTGCATTTCAGGGGGTTCCCTCTTTTTTGCTTATCGACAACCACACATCCGTTTGCAAAATGCTGTGAGGTTCTTCAGGATGAAAAAGGCTACAGCAATGGAACAATTTCTGTTACACTGTGGTCCTCACAAAAGTATAAGTTTAGTCATTTAATACCCGGTTGTTGGGGGGAGGGTTGGAAGTGCATTTGAGGAGGCAATGCCACCTGCCCTTTCTTTGGCTGGGGGGATTGCAATGCTTTGTGGGGGAAGAGGGACATAGGAGGCGCTGAGGACAAGTAGTGTTATGCACAGCGCTCAGAGAGAAAGTTTTGCAAGCAAAGCACAGGCCTGGAGCTCCATTCCTAGCTCTGCCCTGACTCCCTGGCCAAGTGATTTAACCCATGTGTGCCTTGGGTCTTCCTCCCATCAAACGGGGTTAATGCCTACCTCGCAGGGGTGTTTGAGGAGAAATCCATGCATGTTTGTAATGTTCTTTGAACCCTCTACAGGTGGGTAGCCACTAGAGGGAGACAGAGAGCCATGCTGGGTTAATGTGGGTTATGTGGGCTTAACTCGAAGCACATGCTTAAATCCCGTTGAAGTGAAGCAGTTGCTGAATATGGCTTGCGGCATATGGATGGACTGCGGAATCAGGTCCCATGTGAGGAGGTAGATCTCTGTCCTTGGGACTGTGAAGGATTCAGATTTCCCGTGCCATTTCAGAGGCTACAGCTGAGCACTGCATTTTAGCAGGGGACTGTCCACAGCTTTCATATGGCCTGATTTCCGTCTTTGTCAAGGCCTCAGCTGCTGTCTGCCCATTTTCCAGGGTTTTCACGGCTCCATGCGGGAGCCGTCTGTCTCGGGTCTGAAATACATACGGCTAATTGCATTCGAATTGCCAGCCGCTGCGGAGAGGTGCTTTAAAGGAGTGGTTCCACTTGGGCTGAATGAATAGGCAGCGCTCCCCGCCCTGCCAAGCTGAACAGATGGGGGTTTTGTGTGCCTGAAGTTTTAATAATCCGCCCTCCTGTTTGAATCATCACAATTCCCAATGGAAGGGCAAGCGTTTTCCAGATGGTGGCAAATAAACTCTGGGAGACTTCAATGCTGAGAACGCATTAGCCCACGTTGTCTATGCGCCAAACACAGTGGCAGCTCATGTAAACGCTTCTTGGGCCTGCCCTTCCTCTGTCATATAGTCCCACCCGGTCCTCAGTCCTGTCTTACAAGGACAATCTGCCTATCTAGCCATTAATTTGGCCTTTGCCTCTCGGAGAACGTGCGTCTGGGCAACCCTGCTCAGCAAACCTACTACAGGCTAAACATGGCTTCCGTGCTTCCTTCCACTCCATGTTAACTTGATGGTGAAGCTGATCGGATGATGATGTGGTCGCTACGTAGGGTGACCAGATGTCCCAATTTAATAGGGACAGTCCCGATTTTTGGATCTTTTTTTTTATATAAGCTCCTATTACCCCCCACCGCCTGTCCCGATTTTTCACACTTGCGGTCTGTTCACCCTATCGCTACGTGACAGCAAGGACAGCCGAGGAGGGAGGCAACGAATTTTTCGGGTTGGCCTCAGTGCAGCAAAAGCAGAGAGCTGGAAAAATTGCAGCCTGACCAAGTTCAGCAAAAATCTGATGTCACTACTGTGGTTTGAATAGGCTGCAAGTGTGTACTCTGCATACCAGGCATAGGCGCTGACTCCGTGGGTGCTCCAGGGCTGGAGCACCCACAGGGAAAAATTGGTGGATGCTCAGCACCCACCAGCATCTCCCTGCCAGCCCCCCCGCCGCGCGCCCAACTCAACTCTGCACCTCCAGTCTCAGCCAGACGCGAAGCGGCAGCTGCCAGCCGCTTTTCTTGGCTCTCTCCAGCTGATCAGCGGCGCCTCGGGGAAGGGAGGGGTATGGGGAGGAGGCGGAGAAAGAGCCAGGCTCTCTGCCTCCTCCCCATACCCTTCCCCTGAGGTGCCACCGACCAGCTGGAGGGAGCCAGGAAAAGCGGCGGGCGGAGCCTCCGAGACGTGAGCTGGGGGAACGGGGCGGGGGGAGGGGTGGCTGGCAGGGAGCTGCCAGGTCTGGTGGGTGCTCTGCTGCTTTCCCGCCCCCCCCGGCTTGCAAATGGGGGAGGGGGAGATGCAGCACGCCGTGGGAGGAGGCGGGGTGGGGATTTGGGGAAGGGGCGGGGCCGGGGGTGGAGTTGGGTCGGGGGTGCGAGCACCCACCGGCGCCGACAAAAATCGGCGCCTATGATACTAGGTGCTTTGGCCTTCTATGGAATACACACACAGGGTAAGTATTGTAACAGTTCCATGGGCTACCTAAGCATCTGATGTCTTTTCAGTGAGCAAAGTGAAATGCATTGGTGGTTTTCAGTCCAGTTCTTAATGGACAGGTATCAACATCACAAAAGCCGCCATCACAATCAGTACTTCGCAATCTCAGCAAAAAGGCCAACGACTGAATGGCCTATGGAAACTCAACTGCTCTCTCATTCCTGGAGGTGATCCCTCCAAGGCTAGTATCTGGCAAACTGATGGGACAGCATGGGGGGAACTTGCCTGGCTGCCATGTCTTGTGAACAAGCTGAGAACTCCAGGACTGTCAATAGAAAGGGGTGAACCATTTTTAGGAAAGAATTTGACATATCTTGTTTGTTTTGAGTTGCTCACAAACAGATTGCAAAATGGGTGATTGTTTTCATTAGTTCAAATTATTCACAAATGATCCATTAATAATTAGCATTAGCCTGGATTGGCAGATTGTTCTTATTGATTCCCTGTACAGAAGGTCATTGTACAACTTATATCCTGAGGACTGCTCTAAATGTGCCCAGAACCAAACCAGCTCCAGGACAAGAGAGGAACATTTCCTAACCCCACCCTCCTGTCCACTCATTGGCATGGTGTGACAGACTTGACACTAGTGGTGCTAACTCCCACAATTTGATCTTCAGTATTGCAATATTGGTGTTTTTCTAAAAGCCCCAGCTCCTGGATTCAGGTGAATACGTGAGAAGCTCTGTAAGTTTCTAGCCTGCATGGTTGCAGATAAAACCTTGAAAATGCAACCCAAGTGCACTCTCAAAGACCAGAAGGGAAAGAAAGAAAACCCCAAAATGAGTTGTGGGGGTTTCCCCCTTTAAATCTCATGATTTTTACACCAATCTCATGTTCTGGGGGGCCCCTGACTTCTGATTTTTGAGCACTGGGGTTGGCAACACAGGCACAGTCATGGGAATGAATGCAGGCCCAAAGATACTACAGGTCCAGCACCATGGGGCACCAAAAAAGACATTTTTAAAGGCTACAATGAAATGTATTTTATGCAGACTGGCCTTTTCATTTATAGGGAAAACTACTATTGCTTGGGTTGAAAAAGTGCCCTCCGGTGGGTAATAAGAATTCTGCTTCTAGCTACAAGCATTGCACCCCACTGTCCATTAAAAAAAGTGATAGGTGGAGTAAAAAGTATCTCCCCTGCTAGCTAAAAGGACTGTGTGGGGGAGGAAAATCTTATTTCCTAGCTAGATGTAGCTGGTTAAAGGGTTATAATTTATGGTCATGGGGCTATATGTAAATAAGACTTTGTTTTGTACAATACAATCCCCACCCAACAATCTGGTCTGTGGATTTGAGTTTGTAACAAAACCAAAAGGCTTGGTGTGGGTTCGGGTTTAGTTTCAAGTGTTTCACCCAGCTTTGTGTACAGAGCTGCTACAGTCAATGTGTTGAGATTGCACAAGGCGGCAGAGGTCTGGTCACAGGCCCGGATCCCATCTTGCACGGGCGGCATGCCTGTGTATGCTACAAATACATGTGATTTCAGGGTCTGACGTCCCACAAGTCACCACAGCTAGAGACTGATGCTGTGCCCCATTGGGCAGTATGTAAGCCCGGCTTTCTAATGGTTTATAGGTTCAGTTTCTAGATCTGGTGGCTCACAAGTTAATCTATCTTGGAATGGTCATGGTTCCAGCTAAAAAACCGAATAGGTGATATACACTACCAGCCAGAATATACCTCCAGCGGTCCGGTTCAATCCTATCCTGGGAGGTAGCGCCTGAGCAGTGGTAGAGTCTAGCCTTTTCCCTCTTGTTTGCTCTAAGTGTATGGAGGCCTTTCCTTTGTTGCAGCTCCCAGAATGCAATTCTTAGACATATACCATCTGAAGAAAAGCTTTCACAGGGCAGCCACTAAGCCCGAGGGAGCCCTGGGAGCAGACAGAGGGTGCTTAGTGTAAAATGAGTAAATCTCATTAAGGGTTTTCACATTTCTGACTGGTGAGATAATGAAGGAAGGTAATTTGGGGGAGCTTTATTGCAGTAGTTATAACATTTCCCTGAAGCATAACGATAAAAGTCAGTGGATGGTGTCCATAAGGAGTTTTTTTTCCAAACCGACAGCGACAGCAATCAAAGATCATTCTGACATTATCATTCCCGGGTGAGGGTTCCAGGCTAGGCTGAGAAATTGAGTTAAAAAACCTCTTAGAATCATGAGCTTTCGCCTGCAGTCTGCTCAGACCCAGAAACCACTGAAATGAACCGGTTAGTCCCCAACAATCAACCTTCCTATCCTGAGTGCTAGTGATCTGCCTACCTGTGTCTCCTCAGAGAAGTGTGTCAATTTTGGAGGGTAGGGATAGGGTCCAGAGTGACCTAGACAAATTAGAGGATTGGGCCAAAAGAAATCTGATGAGGTTCAACAAGGACAAGTGCAGAGTCCTGCACTTAGGACGGAAGAATCCCATGCACTGCTACAGACTAGGGACCGACTGGCTAAGCATCAGTTCTGCAGAAAAGGAGCTTGGGATTACAGTGGACGAGAAGCTGGATATGAGTCAACAGTGTGCCCTTGTTGTCAAGAAGGCTAATGGCATATTGGGCTGCATTAGTAGGAGCATTGCCAGCAGATTGAGGGAAGTGATTATTCCCCTCTATTCGACACTGGTGAGGTCACATCTGGAGTACTGCATCAAGTTTGGGCCCCCCACTACAGAAAGGATGTGGACAAATTGGAGAGAGTCCAGTGGAGGGCAACGAAAATGATTAGGGGGCTGGGGCACATGACTTAAGAGCAGAGGCTGAGGGTACTGGGGTTAGTTAGTCTGCAGAAGAGAAGAGTGAGGTGGGATTTGAGAGCAGCCTTCAACTACATGAAGGGGGGTTCCAAAGAGGATGGAGCTAGGCTGTTCTCAGTGGTGGCAGATGACAGAACAAGAAGCAATGGTCTCAAGTTGCAGTGGGGGAGGTCTAGGTTGGCTATTAGGAAAAACTATTTCAGTAGGAGGGTGGTGAAGCACTGGAATGGGTTACTTGGGAGGTGGTAGAATCTCCATCCTTAGAGGTTTTTAAGGCCCGGCTTGACAAAGCCCTGGCTGGGATGAATTAGTTGGGGTTGGTCCTGCTTTGAGTAGGGGGTTGGACTACATGACCTCCTGAGGACTCTTCCAACCCTAATCTTCTATGATTTTATGATTCTTGGAGCTGGGTTCTGGCAGGCTGCATGCTTGTGTCCTTTGCATCAAATTCCACATCACTTTTCTTTGTTGCTTGACTTCCTCCCTTGACCCCTTTTCACAATACAATAACACAGTCAATGAAATGGAAAAGCAGCCAGTTTAAAAATGATTGAAAGAAATGTCTTTTTCTTTTTTACATGATGCATAATTAACCCATGGAAGTCACTGCCACAGAATATCACTGGTGCTAAGCCTTGAGCCGGATTTTCCACAGTTACATTAGACGGACATAAAAAAGGGATAGAAATTCTCATGCTTCAGGGCACAAGCCAACTATGTTATTTCATTATGGGATATCTTGCAACTTCTGCTAAAGTATTTGGTATTGGTCACTGTCGGAGACATGGTATAAGAACAGCCATTCTTAGGGCTGCCATCTTTCTAATTGCACAAAACCAAACACCCATGCCTCACCCCCTGCCCCGCTGCTGCCCCAAGGCCCTGCCCCTTCTCCGAGGCTCCACCCTCTACTCACTCCATCCCCCTTCCCTCTATTGCTTGCTCTTCTTCACCCTCACTGGGGAAGGGGGTTGGGGTGCGGGAGGGGTGAGAGCTCCGGCTGGGGGTGTGGGCTCTGGGGTGGGGCCGGGGATGAGGGGTTTGGGATGCAGGAGGGTGCTCCAGGCTGTGGCAGAGGGTTGAGGTGCAGGAGGGGGTGTGGGCTCGGAGGTTGGGCCGGGGATGACAGGTTTGGGGTGCAGAAGGGAGCTCAGGGCTGGGGCAGGGGGTTGGGGTGCGGGGTCTCAGTGGCTCTTACCACGGCTCCCAGGAAGCGGATGCCAGGTCCCTGTGGTCCCTAGGCGCATGGGCAGCCAGGGAGGCTCTGTGTGCTGCAGTAGCGTAGCCAGGGGGGGAGCCGGGGGAGCGGCCGCTCCCCCTATGAGGAAAAGCGGGGAGCCTCGCTAGGGCAGCACTTTAAAAGGCCTGTGGCTCTGCCGCTGCGGGGAGCCAGGGACCTTTTAAAGCGCTCCCCCAGCCCTGCTGCCAGAGCCGGGTGGGGGGCGCTTTAAAAGGCCCGCGGCTCCAGCCGCAGCAAGCTGCCCCTTGTCTCTCCGCTCAGCAGCTCAGCGGGGAGACAAGGGGCAGCCCCGGCGAGCCGCCCCTTGTCTCCCAGCTTAGCGGGGAGGCAGCGGGCAGCCGCTGCAAGCCACCCCTTGTCGCCCCGCTCAGCAGCTCAGTGGGGAGACAAGGGGCAGCCGCAGCAAGCCGCCCCTTGTCTCCCTGCTCAGCAGCTCAGCGGGGAGACAAGGGGCAGCCCTGGCGAGCCGCCCCTTGTCTCCCAGCTCAGCGGGGAGGCAGCGGGCAGCCTCAGCAAGCCGCCCCTTGTCTCCCTGCTCAGCAGCTCAGCGGGGAGACAAGGGGCAGCCACAGCAAGCCGCCCCTTGTCTCCCTGCTCAGCAGCTCAGCGGGGAGACAAGGGGCAGCCCTGGCGAGCCGCCCCTTGTCTCCCAGCTCAGTGGGGAGGCAGCGGGCAGCCGCAGCAAGCCGCCCTTTGTCCCTCCGCTCAGCAGCTCAGCGGGGAGACAAGGGGCAGCCGCAGCGAGCCACCCCTTGTCTCTCCGCTCAGCAGCTGGCAGCTGCCTGCCGCCCCCCAAATCTTGGCGCCCTAGGCGACCGCCTAGGGTCGCCTAGTGGGCGTGCCGGCCCTGCCAGCGGCTCCTGCCGCTGCGGGGAGCTGCGGGCCCTTTAAAGCGCCGCCAGAGCCCCGCTGTCAGAGCTCCGGCAGTGGCGCTTTAAAGGGCCCGGGGCTCTGCAACGGCTGGAGCCCCGGGCCCTTTAAAGCGCTGCAAGGTGAGTACAGGCAGGGCTGGCTCCAGGCACCAACGTACCAAGCATGTGGTTGGGGCGGCACCTGGGGGGGGGTGGGGGGGGCGGCGCTCAGGGGTGTGCTTTTTTTTTTTTAAACGTTGCAGCCGGCTGGGAGAGCGGGCTGGGCCGGGCTGGCCGCCCTGCCCCCGGCACGCCAGCTGGCCGCCCTGTCCCCGGCTGCAAGACCGGGGGCAGGGCTGGGCTGGCTGCCCTGGCCGTGGAGCTCCGGCCGGGAGAGCGGGGCCCAGGCTGGGCTGGCTGCTCTCCCCGCGGAGCTCCAGCCAGGAGAGCGGGGCCTGGGCCGGCCGCCCTCCCCGCGGAGCTCTGGCAGGGAGAGGTGCTGGCGGAGGGGAGGGAATTGTTGCGGCGCAACACTGGGGGGGGGGGAGGTGTTTTGGTGGGGCGGCGCTTGGGGTTTGTTTTTTTTTTTTGCTTGGGGCAGCCAAATAGTTAAAGCCGGCCCTGAGTACAGGGGGAGCCTGGGGAGGCGCCTTTTTATAGCGCCGCTCCCCCTGTGCTCAAGACCTGGCTACACAACTGGTGTGCTGCCCTCGTGCCCACAGGCGCAGTCCCCGCAGCTCCCATTGATCACAGTTCCCAGCCAATGGGAGCTACGGAGCTGGTGCTGGGGGCAGCGTGCAGAGCCTCCCTCGCTGTCCATGTGTCTAGGGGCCACAGGGACCTGGTGGCCGCTTCCGAGAACCACATGGAGCTAGGGGAGGCAGGGAGCCTGCCTTAGCCTTGGGCCACGCTGTCCCGCCGACCAGACTTTTAATGGCCCGGTTGGCGGTGCCGACCAGAACCATCAGGGTTCCTTTTCGACTGGGCGTTCTGGTCAAAAACCAGACACCTGGCAACCCTAGCCATACTGAGTCTGACCAAAGGTCCATCTAGCCTAGTATCCTGTCTTCCAACTGTGCCCAATGCCAGGTGCTTCAGAGGGAATGAACAGAACAGTTAATCATCAAGTGATCCATCCCGTCGTCCAATCCCAGCTTCTGACAAACAGAGGCTAGGGACACCATCCTTGCCCATCCTGGCAGCTAATAGCCATTGATGGACCTATCTTCCATGAATTTATCTAGTTCTTTTTTTTAACCCTGTTATAGAATTGGCCTTCACAACATCCTCTGGCAAAGAGTTCCACGGGTTGATTGTGTGAAGAAATACTTCCTTTTGTTTTAAACCTGCTGCCTATTAATTTCATTTGATGACCCCTAGTTCTTGTGTTACAAAAAGGAGTAAATAATGTCATTTTCTAGAATCAGGAGTACCTTTTGCTTTCTGGAAGCTTGGAACGTGAAGCCACTCTGCATCTTCTGCTGTTGCTTCAGCTGGAAATCTGACTGGGGAATTGTGTTTTGGAATAAGTAACCTGCTTCTTGAGCTCTCCATCCTGAATATACCCACATCCTCTTATGTTCTTCTGAGGCAGCATCATACTGTACACAAAACTTACCAGAGAGATGAAAACATCCATGTTTTTTCTCATGGGTGGGTCCACGAACAGCCAGGGCTGGACAGTGCTCTTGTTTTCTTCATCCAAGAACCCTCTGGTTCATTGATCTCTCCCTTGCTAGTAGCCTTTTAGGTGCCCCCAGTCCCATCCCACCATTCATATGTTCCCAGAGAGAGAACATTCAATCCCCTTCTCTGCTGGTGTTAACTGTGCTTCACTGATGGGCCAGTCAATGATACTTAGGATGCTTCATCGTAGTCTTGACTTTGATAGCCCTCTGTCCCATGTCCAACAAGCAAGAACTTGCTGGCCAATTCAACAGCCCCCAGAATCTTCAGGGCTCGCACAACGTGATGATGATGAAACATTTTGGCTGTAGAGCAGTGTAACACTTCCTTATTTACTTTGTCCACACCCAGTCATGATTTTATAGATCCATATCATATTCCGCCCCCCAGTGGTCTCTTTTCCAAGATGAAAAGTCCCAGTCTTATTAATCTCTCCTCATATGGAAGCTGTTCCAGAACCCTAATCATTTTTGTTGCCCTTTTTTCAACCATTTCCAATTCCAGTATATCTTTTTGAGATGTGGCGACTAGATCTGTGCGCAGTATTCAAGATGTGGCCATACCATGGATTTATATAGAGGCAATATGATATTTTCTGTCTTATTATTTATCCTTTTCCTAATGATTCCCAACATTCTGTTTGTTTTTCTGCCTGTCGCTGCACATCGAATGGATGTTTTCAGAGAACTGTCCACAGTGACTCCAAGATCTCTTTCTTGAGTGGTAACAGCTAATTTAGACCCCCATCATTGCATATGTATAGTTGGGATTATGTTTTCCAATGTGCAGTACTTTGCATTTATCAACATGGAATTTCATCTGCCATTTTGTTGCCCAGTCACTCAGTTTTGTGAGATCCCTTTGTAACTCTTCACAGTCAGCTTTGGACTTAACTATCTTGAGTAGTTTTGTATCCTCTGCACATTTTGCCACCTGTTTATCCCTTTTTCCAGATCATTTATAAATATGTTGAACAGGACTGGTCCCAGTACACACCCCTGGGGGACACCGCTATTTACCTCTCTCCATTCTGAAAACTGACCATTTATTCCTACCCTTTGTTTCCTATCTTTTAACCAGTTACTGATCCATGAGAGGACCTTCCATCTTATCCCATGACAGCTTACTTTGCTTAACAGCCTTTGGTGAGGGACTTTGTCAAAGGCTTTCTGAAAATCTAAGTACACTATATCCACTGGATCACCCTTGTCCACATGTTTGTTGACCCCCTCAAAGAATTCTAGTAGATTGGTGAGGCATGATTTCTCTTTACAAAAACCATGTTGGTATTGGAGTGGATGAACCACTGGTCTGATCTGGTACGGCAACTCCTCAATTCCTTTGAAAAGGTCAGAGTGAAACAAAAAACATGTTTTTTGGCAGCTGTTGTCATTTCAAAGACATTAGTTCTCTTATAGTGTGAATAGCTGTTATGTTTTCCTCATCTGAAATGTTAAAACAATTCTATTATAGTAGAGCCATGAAGGCCCTAAGCAAAATCAGGTACCCATTGTGGTAGGCAGTGCCACACACATAAGAGACAGATACTGACCTGATGAGCTTACAGTCTAAATAGGCAAGACAAACAGAGGGTGGAAACAGAGACAGAGAGATAAAGGGAGTTAGTTAGAGCCATGCAGCCATGAATAGAATTCAGAACTCCTGATTTCCAGGCTAAGACCCTGGCCACTGCATTACACTACCTCTTCAGTAATTCTTGCAATATCCTCCTACCATCTCAAAAGAATAGGGTGTTTATATTTGTACTCAGAAGAGCTTCTTTCCTATTCCCCTAACCCCACGTCTGATCAGTTTTCACCCCTGTAATGTAGCCTGGAATCCTTAATGGACACTCCATTTTGGTGAAGACTTTCCACTATAGTGTAGATTTTCAGCTTGTCTCATCAATGCTCCAGCTGCTGGGCTGTGATTCAAATGTTTACCTTTTTGTTCTCATATATATACAGATCCACCGGTAATGGACAAATAGTTGTCAAGTGTGTCAAGTTTAATGCTGCTAGACAGTAAAGTCAAAGCTGATTATGGGTACTGTGGAAAAATACTGAACAAAATAAGCTAGACATTGAGCAAAACAAGCAAGACATAAGCTTCCGCAACAGCTAACCACCACAAAGGCTTTGGGCTTGGTGCTAACTCAGTCGGTGTGCAGTGTAAAACGGGAACTGTAAATAAGCTCAGCTGAAACTATGCAGCTTTGTACTAACTGTAACCAAATAAGGTCATACCATACATTGCAAGAATTGCATTGGGTAGTGTAAAAACGTCCTTATTGTTTACGTATGGCTTATAATAATCAAGGTGTATAAAAGTAGTAAGATCGAATTGCTTGGGGCCACTCCCGTCTTAGTACGAGTGGTCTTCACTGCAGTTGAATAAACTCGAGTCATCCTTACCCTGCTGTCTAGTGCTATCAATTGGAGCGGCGGCTAGACAGGATCCTCTTGAGGATTTCTTTTTAAAATCCTCTTACCACAGTACAAGATTGATTTACCCCATTTACCAAGCTAAATCAAAGTGAAGGAAATTTGAAAATAAATGTATTCTACAGCTACCCAACCAGTACAGCTTTGTCTCAACAGGTGCCTTTTGATTTTTCAAAAACGTCCAGAGAATTTTTGGGGCCGGGCCTCTCCCACCTGGCCTGGTGCAACCCAGACCCCAGCACGCCCCGCACAGGACATGGCCCTGCTCCTTGCAGCACAGTGAGATGGGGACAGTCCTACACCAGCCGGGTGGGGATGCTGGGTGGCCTTTGCTGGCAGGCTGGGGGAGCCAGGCACCCAGGCTGGGCAAGGGGGGGTGTAGGCAAGGTGAGCTGGTTTGAGAACTACATCACCCAGCATGCACCGCTTCCCAATAGCGCTCCCTCGCGGTGGGAACTACATCGCCCAGCATGCACCGCTTCCCAATAGCGCTCCCTCGCGGTGGGAACTACATCGCCCAGCATGCACCGCTTCCCAAAGGGCGCTCCCTCGCGGTGGGAACTACATCGCCCAGCATGCACCGCTTCCGAAAGGGCGCTCCCTCGCGGTGGGAACTACATCGCCCAGCATGCACCGCTTCCCAAGGGCGCTCCCTCGCGGTGGGAACTACATCTCCCAGCAGCCGCTTGCTGCCGCTTTCCCAGGAGCCCCCGCGAGCCGGCGCCCCGTTTCCTAAGCAACGGGCTGGTAAACAAGATGGCGGCTAGCTGGCCCCTGCCCGGGGGCGGCCGAGTCTGAAGCACCCGTACATTCGCCCCCCCCCCACCCCGCTCCGCCCCTTCTCCTTCTCTCCTCGCCCGCTGCTCCCCATGGCCGAGCGGGGGGGCGAGGAGGACGGCACGTGGGGGCTGCCCCCCTCCCCCGCCCAGCTGCTCGGCGGGGTCCCCCTGGGACCGACGCCGCCAGGGGACGGGCCCCGCCTCGGGCAGTCGCAGCTCAGTGGCTGCTACCCGGAGCCGGAGCCGCAGGCGGGGGAGGAGGACTCGGACTCGGACCCGGACCTGGACCTGGAGCCGCAGCCCATGGAGGTTCAGCTCGGTCCCCGCCCCAGGGCTGGGGGGGTCTGTCCCAGGAGGGCAACGAAAATGATTAGGGGGCTGGAGCACATGGCGTATGAGGAGAGGCTGAGGGAACTGGGATTGTTTAGCCTGCAGAAGAGAAGAATGAGGGGGGATTTGATAGCTGCTTTCAACTACCTGAAAGGGGGTTCCAAAGAGGATGGATCTAGACTGGTCTCAGTGGTAGAAGATGACAGAACAAGGAGTAATGGCCTCAAGTTGCAGAGGGGGAGGTTTAGGTTGGATATTAGGAAAAACTTTGCCACTAGTAGGGTGGTGAAGCACTGGAATGGGTTACCTAGGGAGGTGGTGGAATCTCCTTCCTTAGAGGTTTTTAAGGTCAGGCTTGATAACGCCCTGGCTGGGCTGATCTAGTTGGGGTTGGTCCTGCTTTGAGCAGGGGGTCGGACTAGAGCAGTGGTTCTCAAACGTTTGTAGTGGTGACCCCTTTCACATAGCAAGCCTCCGAGTGCAACCCCCCATATAAATTAAAAACACTTTAAAATATATTTAACATCATTATAAATGCTGGAGGCGAAGCAGGGTTTGGGGTGAAGGCTGGCACCTCGTGACTCTCCATGCAATAACCTTATGACCCCCTGAGGGGTCCCAACCCCAGTGTGAGAACCCCTGAACTAGATGACCTCCTGAGGTCTCTTCCAACCGTAATAGTCTATGATTCTATGACTGAGCCATTAAGGCCCGAGCTGGGCAGCACTTTTTCTTCAAGGAGGCCGTGGCCTTGTGGGATCTGCCCTGCTGGTGATGGGGAAGTTCCTTCCCCCTGAGCACTCAGTCCGGCTGGGGGCATGTCCCGGCCCACGGGTGTTCGAAGGGTGTGGGGACGCCCGGCCCGGGTGGACAGACTGGGGCTGCGTAGACCTTGCCGCTTGGGCTGGAGCTCAGGCGCTCACGTCTAGGCGGCGGGGTGGGAGCCGCAACTCCAAAGCCCTCTGTTTACACAGCTATTTGTAGGGAGGGCAGCTCTGCCAGCCTGCCTGAATCTGTTGACTGCTGGCTGGGTGGTCTGGCAGTGCCCTCCTTGGTGTCACTGCCAGGCAGGGCAGGGGGGATCCAATCATGAATTTTCTTTTCATTCCCCCCACCCAGTGTGTTGCTGTGTTAGACAAAAGGAGGGGCATAGCTGAGGCTGAGTATATTTCCCTGCCCTCCCTCCCTGCCCTGTGTTGCTTCCATCAGTGGGGAGCTGGTGTATTTCTTCTTCTGCACCAACTGGTTACTTTCCAGAAAGGGGCAGAATGCAGGCTGGCATGCAAATTGCTCAATTGATGCTGGAGAGCAAAGGCATCTCAGTTTAGCTGTGTGCAATGCGTGTGCCCAGCCCTGACGTTCAATACATTTCCACGAAGGGGTGGATTTGTTTCCTTTCATCTGTCTCTAATCTACCCATCACCAAAGCATTATCACGTCATATTTTTTAATCATGTCTTAAATATCTCTGTAGCACCATCCACTGTAGTATCTCTGTCGCGCCAATTGCCATAGGAGGTGCTAAGATTTGCATTATTACTCTTTGATAAATTATTTATCTTGGTTCCTAGATTTGAGATCATTGTGTGGCTTCTCCAAGTCATAGGAATTTCACAAATCATTGGCTTATTTTCTCATTAAACCTGTGCACTGGTTCACTAGTGTCATCTGTTAACCACCCCCTTTGGCAGAGCACTGGTTGTTTTGTGAAAAGGATTTCACGTTACTCAGGCAAAAAAATGTTAAGGGGCCATTGATTCTTGGGATGTGTTAATTTTTGAGCACCCAGCTTGAGATATTTTAGGTCTGATCTGCAGAAGAACTGAGCATTCATAACCCAGTTGATGTCTAAGGGAGATGCATGCACTCAGCGCCTCTGCAGATTAAGCCCTTTCTAAAGTTGAGCATCTGAAATGTGAGGTACAGAAAACTAAATGGCCCCTTTTGAAAATGTTGACCTCAGCTTTTTCTATTGCCCGTATGAGAGTTTGGAGCTAGTGTACAGGATGTTCCAGTATGTTTTGAATGCTAAAGTTATATCCAATGATATTTTGTTTTTCTGGGTATATAAAGCTGTTGGAAATGGTGCCACAGCAGGGACATGAGGCTAGTACTAAAACCTGTGTTCTGTTCTGACTTGCATCCCATGAGATCCCAGTGACGTCAGTGGGATTGAACAATGTAGAATTTGGTTTCTTAGATCTATCTAAGAATGTGTCTGTCCTTCTGGTGTTTTGCAGGAACATTTTGATGGGGTACTGGATGAAGATACTGTGGCTGAGGCCTTGTACAAACTAGGGCGTTCAGCCCCTGGCACCAAGTTTGTTTACCTTAATCTGTCACTTTCAGTGAGTACAACCAAAGAACAACATCTTTCAGCAGAGCCATCATTGTGATCACTCATGTGATTCTCTGCTCACAAGGGTCACCCTAAGATGAGCTTCACTCTTAACAGGCGATGGCCTGCGTGGCAAGATATCGATATGTCCTCTTTTTCAGGAGACAGGCATAATCTTCTCACCTCCTGTAGTTGTCACTTCTGTGCCTGTATGTGGGGACCTTTGGAAGGCTGTGACTTCACTCCTGAATCAGTCCCTCTTTGTTTTCTACTAGGAACCTCTATAGCTGTAGGTGGCAGGGATTCCTCTTTACTCTGTGTCCACGGTAACTTCCTAGAGTACTCTTGTTCTGCTCAGTCAGAACAGAGGAGGAGTGGGAGGTGATAATCCCCTTGGAATACAGCCTGTAACATCACTCTGGTGGGAGGCAATTGCTGCTGTCCAAGATTAGCAGAGCTGAATCCAGTTAAAGATTACTCGCCACAGATTCCGCTTATATGCAGCCTGATGTTGTGGCATTCCCTCTGGATGCAGCCATCTCTCATGACTGCATTTTTTTTTCTTCTTTGACTTTTTACCCCATTTGTGTCTGGTTTGGGCATGAATAGACCTTGTTTTATGTAATCATATTCTGGTGGGCTCAGCTCCCAGCATCCATGGGCGGAAGCTGTGGGTGTCCCATCAACACTTCCTTCTACCATGTTTCCTAAGAGAGCAGGGTGTGGTTACACAGCGAGTTATTAAAGCTTCTTTGCTTTTTATTTTCCCAGGGGCGTAATTTAAGTGACATTAGCATTCTCTCCAGATACATTCACCTAGAGAAGTTGAAGCTTTCATACAATAAAATTAATGGTATGTAGTAAGTACTCTAGTAAACTCTTGAGTTGTAAAATCATTTAAGATGAAAAATGCCGTGTTCTGTGTAGTTTTAATATCACAAAACCCTGTCCACACATTAATGACATTGCTAATCCAACTCTGTAGAGTGATACCATAGCTTGAGAATGATTTACTGATGGTATTCATGCAGCTTTACCAGCATATGCTAGGCAACATGAAAGTAAAGATTATTGTCCGGTTTATTATTTGGACATAAAGTGCAAACAACCATGTTAGTGCAAGATTAAGGTGGAGATTTTACACGTGCGAACATCAGAGCATATAAAGTTATGTCTGTGACAGCTATTCCAGTCGTGGGGCTTCTCTTCAGCAAAGATTTCTAGCTGAGGTTGAAGTGTACCAAATTGCCAGATTGCTGCCGAAGCAAAAAAAAAAAAGAGGGCCGGATTGCCGCCCCTTGAAAAGTGGCGCCCCAAGCACGTGCTTGGTTGGCTGGTACGGAGAGCCAGTCCTGATTGGGGAATAGGATGATCTCACAATCAGGCCTCATGTCATTTTATTCTGTGTTTGCACAATGGGTCCTGGTCCATGATTATTATTAATAATAATCAGTAAGGCCTGTGCTGTAACCTGCTGCATCATGTAGCCTCTGGCTTAGTACTTATACATTTGGAGAGCTGGAGATCAGTACATCTCTGTGACTGTCACAACCTCACTATGCCTATTTTAATTTTTTCCAAATAGATGCCTGAACTGAATAGGGTCCTTCTCCCAAGAGATAATCACTCCTTTCTTGACTCCTTTAAGATTATGCCTTTTATGAAATAATTACAAGGTCTAAATTCGGGGGGGGGGGGGGGGAATCACATGATCTGCCATTATGCATATAACTTAAAATTGGCCGAGTGATGCTATGTGGAAGATAGATTGATTTGTGACTGATCTAAAGGTACATTTTCAGTCTTGTCTGAGACTAAAGAGCCTAAGTCACTTTTGGAAATGAGATTTAGGCTCCCAAATCACTAAGGCGCTTTTGAAAATTTTATCTCTAGGTGACAAAGTTAAATTAGGATGATAGAAAATGAAACCAATTTTTAAAAATAGAGATTTGATTTAGGAATTAGGCATTTATCTCTGTCTTGAGTTGTTCACAAAGTATCTTCTGTGTAGGAAGAGGTGTTAATACATTGAATTACTACGTGCCAAGCCTTGCTCTATGTCCCTGCATGGTTTAAAATTGATTTTTGGTTGCTAGCGGGTGTTATTACTATATTACATTATGACTCCATAATCTATGTATTTCCCTATGTATTATTTTACATAATTTGGTGTTTTCCCTTTGTTATAGATCTGTCTTGTGTCAGTCACATGCCTTACTTACTGGAACTTGACGCGTCCAATAATGAACTGACTACATACTTTGATTTCAAGCCACCTAAAAATCTCAAGGTAAATTGTGAAAAATGTCTTGTCAGGTTTGAATTCAAAGAGGCCTTTTAAACGTAATTTAGATTAGGCCAGGCAAAGAGATAAAACTTCCTTTGTCCCCTACACATCCATCTTATTCTGGTTGCCATTTAAAAGAAATAATTGCACCTCTCATTTGGTTTCACATTCCTGAACCCCAAACACTATGGGAATGGTATTTTACGCAATTTGTTGTACTGGTTAAGATATTGCCAAATTAATCAAATAATAGACTATCAGGGTTGGGAGGGATTTTAGGAGGTCATCTAGTCCAACCCCCTGCTCAAAGCAGGACCAATCCCCATTTTTTGGCCCAGATCCCTAAATGGCCCCCTCTAGGATTGAACTCACAACCTTAGGTTTAGCAGGCCAATGCTCAAACCACTGAGCTATCCCTTTGTCTCTCCCTCCCTTGCCCCCATCTTGAATGGAATCAATTCTCACCTTTCAGATTGACTGGTACCAATCACTACTTTGAAAGATGTATGTGAAGTCTAGCCATATACTGTTCCACTTTCTCTGCTATTGTTTTGATATAGTCTACTATGGGTTACAAAGATCTGGATATTGTTTTGAAACACTACCACTATGGATTCCTCTTCTTTCCCTTCCCGATCTCTAATCTTTATGCATCATTGCCAGGACCATTAATATTGTCTGTAGGAGGAACACAGAATAGTTAATGAAGCTTCCAAAATTTGAGTTATGTATCTAATAAAAAATCCTTTTGTTATGTCTCACCACGTATTAATATTAATGACCCTTTTATTTTGTCTACAAACCTCACCACAAGTATAATGGAAAAGCCAGTTAGTTTCACAGTGCAGCTGAAAGTGCAGAAGAAAGGAAAGCAATCTCGTGTGTCCTTTTCCTCTTCAGGAGGTGGATTTTTCATACAATCAAATACCTGAAATGCGAGATCTGTCCGCGTACCAGTCACTCACTGAACTCACACTGGACTGTATCCTTTGTGGAAACCACAACAGGCGAAGGTGGTTTGCTGTTGTTTTTGTGAAGGGCTGTTCATTCTGAATAGCTACCCATCTTTATTGTGTAGCTTCACTCTACCTTATGATTCTGCCTTGAAAATCAAGGTGAAATAGTTTTTAATCTAACAATGAAATTGATTTTAACTTATAAAACATTAATATTTATAAAGGCAGGATGGGTGGGAGTGTTTGTAAAGATCAAATTCTCTATGCGTGTCAAGGGAAAACAAAAAACCTTCATGCCCTGAAAAGCTAAGAAAGCCGTGAGTCATACTCCCTAGACATGGCAAAGATGATAAACAAATGCTCGCTGCAGCACTGGGATACGAAGTGTGATCTTTGGAGTTTACTTTAACTCCTTTGTGCTCAGATTCAGGACTTCCCTAAGCTATAAGTGAGAAGCTGGGCGGGGAAGACAGGTGTGAATCTCTCCAAAGTTGCCTGTTCTGTACATTTCCTCTAAAGCTCAGATAGTGGCCACTGTCAGGGCAGGATACTGGGCTAGATGGACCATTGGTGTGACCCAGTCTGATTGTTCTTATGATACACACCTGTTAAAGAAAGAATTTAATGTTAATATGAAAAATAATAATTACTTGAGCCTAGGAGCCTATGGTATTAATTTAGATGTAATATGTGGGCTAAAGATGTTAACATAATCAAGTCACTGTCCCACATTAAACAGTGTTAAACAAGGTCCGAGGATTTGTATACAGAGACCTCAGCTTGCTTAGTACCATGGCAAATACGCCATTAACAATCCTTTGAACTTTAGGAGGAAAAAGAGTTAACATATATGAAATTTTAAATATTAAATAAGGCTTTCATTTTAATAATATCCCTTATTCCTTTTCACTGGAGAGTTTTTAAAAGAAAAAAAACCATCTTGTTTGACAGTCTCTTAGGTAGATGATATTAACTGTCCATTTGAGGAAGAGAGAAGTTAGTTGAGACAGACTGGAGCTGCTGCTGCTGTTAAAGTCTGATCCTGTTTCATCCCAGGTGGTGGTTGGGATTCAGCTGTAGCTAGCAATGATGGTGATGTTATCTGGGTCCCTCTCTCTGGCTCGGCCTGGTCAGGACATCTCTCAGGATTAGGATGAAGAAGTTCCGGGGTCCCAGGAGATGATGGGGGTGGCACCCATGATGGTGAAGCTCAGAGCAGTGGCCATTTTTTCTCCCAAAATCTCTTCCTTTAAGGACCCACCCTCTTTATTTTGTCCACCAATTAGGTCTAGTTTCCAACACACCAATTTTGCTTCACTGATTTTGCACACTTTTCTGATTTACCAAGCATGACCTTAACACACAGTCCTTAAGTTATATAAGGAGACTTTTTTTTATCTGGACTAATTCAATCTTTCTGTCTCTCTTTTGGTCCTTTTCCCATCAACATTTGTTATTCTGGGTTAATGTGACATTTTATAAGCTGTCATGTACTTGTTACAATTGAGCTCATAATTAGGGTAAATTTGTAGGCCCAATTATTACAACAAGCCTCACTCATGGACCAGGACCCCATTGTGCTAGGTGCTGGACAAAAAACACACAAGAAACAGTCCCTGCCCCAAAGAGCTTACAATCCAAGTATGAGACAAGAGACAATGGATGGATACTGACTGATGGGGGAGTACAAGGAAACAGACAATGTTAATCACCATGATTTGAAGTGATCTCAGCACACCAATGGCTTAACAGTTGTCAGGATTTTGTAGGCGTCACAGCAAAGGAGAGTTAATGGGCAGGAAGTTCCCACTTTTAGCATTAAAGGGGGTTCAGCGTTTATGTAGATTGAATTTGATTGAAAATCAACTTGGCGACAAGTAAGCTGCTTTAACTGAAAAAACAGTCTGCTGTGCAACCTCAAAAGTAGCTAAAATGGACTGATTTTCAGGTTCCCGCAGAATCCGGGAAAGTTAAGGCTGTTAAACATCAGTGTATAAGATCGTGCTCGTATATGAGGTAAGACTACATGCGGTGCAAATTGTTCTCAAAAACACCTTTCAGACTGTGAGTATGCTGCCCAGGTTGTGGGGCAGTAAAGCCCGTTCTGGTGGAGATCTGATAAGGATGTGTTAGATACTCAAGTTTCTCCACTGTCTGCTTTTCCAAGGCACTTGATGTGCAAAGCTGCCCTTATTCCTCCTGAAGGCTCTCCTTCTACCCTTTTCTATGACTTGGTCCACATTTAAAACCCACATCGACATTGGTGTGTTGGTCAAGGGCGTGACAAAAACTCCAGTATAGACAGAGCTGTGCTGACAGAAGAGTGCTTCTGTCCGCTTAGCTAATGGGATTCGAAGAGGAGGTGTTCCTACAT
The DNA here is from genome assembly GCA_033296515.1 of Macrochelys suwanniensis. Taxonomy (NCBI): domain Eukaryota; kingdom Metazoa; phylum Chordata; order Testudines; family Chelydridae; genus Macrochelys; species Macrochelys suwanniensis. Next base: position 337,601,652 of record CM065775.1, read on the forward strand.
GGACAGAAAACCTCCTTCTGTTGGTGTACAGTGCATTTACATTAGGGGGCTATACTACCATAGCCATGCCAGTAAGGGGTCTGTAGTGTAGACACGGTTAGCCCTGGGCTACACTAGAGAGGGGGGTCGATCTACGATACGCAACTTCAGCTACGTGAATAGCGCAGCTGAAGTCGGCGTATCGTAGATCAACTTACCTGGCCGTGAGGACGGCGGCGAGTCGATCGCTGCTGCTCCCACGTCGACTCCACTTCTGCCTTTCACCGAGGTGGATTTCCGGAGTCGACGGGGAGCGCGTTCAGGGATCAATTAATCGCGTCTAAATGAGACGCGATAAATCGATCCCCGATAGATCGATTGCTACCCGCCGATCCGGCGGGTAGTGAAGACAAGCCCTTAGTGCTCTATGTTGCTCTCTTGCATTCCCATGTAAGCTTATAAATGCTTACTAAGGCTTAGGAACCTCTTTTCTCCTGCCTTGTAAATTGCATCCTGAGCCTTTGTTCCAGAAGGAGAGGATTGCAGGCTGTATCATTTTGGTTCTTTGTCTTCCATACTCAAGTAACCCTATTACTGAAGGATGTTATTTCAGCATTTTTATTTCTCACGGGAGTGGTTAGCTCATTCACTGGGTTTTCAGGTTACATTATTGACAAGTTTCACAAGGCGTACAGGTGACACAATTCTTGTTGGAGAATGGCACTGAGACACCATTCAAATTTCCTGTCGCAAAGCAAAAATAATGTGACCAGTAAAAAAGGGTCAAGGGTTGTTATCACTGATCTGAATAGGAATTAGGATTTTTCATTTGCTTTGAATGCAGCAGTTCAATATCTTTTATTTGATTCATTTGATTTGTCGCCAGCAATACGGGAAGAACAACTGTGTATATGAGTGCATCCGGATCATTTTAAATTCAGCACATGAATGCAGAGTTTAAAATGCAACCTGGCACCATTCCTAACTTGTGTCAAGCAAAACTCACAGAAGACATGGCAGCCAAAACAAGCTGTTCTTATAATCTACAAATGAAACAACATTTCTTAAATATCTTACAGTGGTGAAAGTGTTTGGGATGCATTTCTTAGCAGACAGTAACTAAGCATCTCCTACCATATTTCAATGAGCTGTGATGCAGATGGTAAGGTCATTACAAGTTTTCCTGACAGTTGCACACACAAACATACCTGACAGGATTATAAATTAATCTTCTAAACGACCTGGCTGGATGGTCGTGCTCAACGGGTAGTGATCAATGGCTCCATGTCTAGTTGGCAGCCGGTATCAAGTGGAGTGCCCCAAGGGTCGGTGCTGGGGCCGGTTTTGTTCAATATCTTCATCAACGATCTGGAGGATGGTGTGGACTGCACCCTTAGCAAGTTTGCAGATGACACTAAACTGGGAGGAGTGGTTGATACGCTGGAGGGTAGGGACAGGATACAGAGGGACCTAGACAAATTAGAGGATTGGGCCAAAAGAAATCTGATGAGGTTCAACAAGGACAAGTGCAGAGTCCTGCACTTAGGACGGAAGAATCCCATGCACTGCTACAGACTAGGGACCGAATGGCTGGGCAGCAGTTCTGCAGAAAAGGACCTAGGGGTTACGGTGGACGAAAAGCTGAATATGAGTCAACAGTGTGCCCTTGTTGCCAAGAAGGCTAACGGCATTTTGGGCTGTATAAGTAGGGGCATTTCCAGCAGATCGAGGGACGTGATTATTCCCCTCTATTCGGCACTGGTGAGGCCTCATTTGGAGTACTGTGTCCAGTTTTGGGCCCCACGCTACAAGAAGGATGTGGATAAATTGGAAAGAGTCCAACGGAGGGCAACAAAAATGATTAGGGGGCTGGAGCACATGACTTATGAGGAGAGGCTGAGGGAACTGGGATTGTTTAGCCTGCAGAAGAGAAGAATGAGGGGGGATTTGATAGCTGCTTTCAACTACCTGAAAGGGGGTTCCAAAGAGGATGGATCTAGACTGTTCTCAGTGGTAGAAGATGACAGAACAAGGAGTAATGGTCTCAAGTTGCAGAGGGGGAGGTTTAGGTTGGATATTAGGAAAAACTTTTTCACTAGTAGGGTGGTGAAGCACTGGAATGGGTTACCTAGGGAGGTGGTGGAATCTCCTTCCTTAGATGTTTTTAAGGTCAGGCTTGACAAAGCCCTGGCTGGGATGATCTAATTGGGTTTGGTCCTGCTTTGAGCAAGGGGTTGGACTAGATGACCTCCTGAGGTCCCTTCCAACCCTGAGATTCTATGATTCTATGATTCTTAGAGGAAGTTGTCTAAACCAGAAAGGAATACAGTTTACTAAGGCAGTAATACCTGACCACGCAGTTGTAGTGGGCCATTAAGATTCTAAAATCGGTTGTTAGTGCTGACTGATTTCCTGCATCTTATTGGCGTGATCACCTTTTATATTACCTTTGTAACCTCTTGGACCCTAATAGGCTGGTGTACTACTTACTGGCAATCAGTGATTGATTGGGTCCACTATGACCATTATCAATCATGTGCCCACTGAAGTTTTGCCATAGACTTAAATAGGAAGAGCAGGAACCCTATTTTGTCAGAAAGTCACTGTCTAACTACCAAGCGTTGTACAATTAATCCTGCCTCAGCACAGGGGGATGGACTAGATGACCTCTTGAGGTCTTTTCCAGCCCTACATTTCTATGATTCTATTGTGGTCTGAGTGCAGGTTTCAAAACATGTCAAGCAGGCTAGCATAGGCCATATAAAATGATAGATCTACAGTAGGAAAATGATAGCTCCTACTAGGGAGGAATCTAGGCTAGAACATGGTGTTGGGGTAAGTTATAGTTTGACACTGTTAGTGCAGAGTGGGCCAAACCGTGTTAGGGTGTGTGTGGCAAAAGCTGGCCAAACCCTGGTCGTTCAGCGCAAAACACAGTCAACCTATGGAACTCATTGCCTGGAAATGTTGTGAAGGCCAAAAGTATAACTTGGTTCAAAAAAGAATTAGCAAAGTTCATGGAGGACAGGTCCATCAATGGCTATTAGCCGGGATGGTCAGGGATGAAAGCCCATGCTCTGGGTGTCCCTAAACCTCTGACTGCCAGAAGCTCAGACTGGTTCACAGGTGATGGATCACTTGATAAATTGCCCTGTTCTGTTCATTTCCTCTGAATCATCTGGCACCAGCCACTGTTGGAAGACAAGGTACTGGGCTAGATGGGCCACTGGTCTGACCCAGTATGGCAGTTCTTGTGTTCTTATAACAAGATTGTATTTTCTTTCATTACCCTGGTAGGATAAATGCAGCTCCTAATTGCATTTGATTACAATTATTGGTATGGTTCTGGCTGGGGAAAAATAATCGGATCATTTGTCTACAGGCATCTAAGATTTGAAATGTGGTTGGCTGTTACAAAAAAATGTCGCTGTCCCAGTTTTCGGACTGTGGTATCATTCTCTCATATACATTAAAATGAAATATTGTTGCCCCTGTGATTGCATAAAGGCATCACTCTGCATCCTGCTTAATCTACTTTGGAGTATTGTAGCAGGGTTTCTTATTTATATTCCTTGTTTTTAAAGTGTCTGATTCCATTTTGGTCTTATATGATATGTTTAGTTTTGCCTTTGCTTTACTTTAAATTAAAATGACACAGTCACCACCACTTGGACACAGAGTCAGTACTGAGCCTGTTATAATTTACTTCAAATTCAAGTAAAAATTTGAATATCTACATACTATCATGGATAATGTATATTATACTTATTTATTGTTATGCTTTATGGTCTAAGCAGTAATGCTATGGGGTCTTATTGCTGCACAAACGTATAGTAAAGTACGGTCCCTGCCTCAAAGAATTTATAATCTTGAGTCCTGGATCCTGCAACTGACTTGACATGGGTGGAGCCCCGTTAACTTCAGTGGACCTTCCAACAGGGGTAAAGAATTGCCCACATGCACGCAGTTGCAAGATTGGGGCCCGGGCTTGAGAGACAAGATGTAAATGGTGTTTGAAACAAGTTACAGTGGAAGGAGGAAGATAGGGTATTAGTAAAATGAACGTCTGTGTATGAGGAAGAGAGAGTCCGACTTGCTAACTTAGTTCTAAATATTGCTATGATTTTTTTTATGTGATTATTTTCCTTAAGTGCAACACTGATGCATAGATAATAACATAGAGGAGATCAAAGGGCTAGAGAAGTGCCATAATCTGACTTATCTTAGCTTGGCACACAACAGGATCACTACAATCAGCGGTCTGAAAAACTTACCTATCAAAATACTCTATCTGGTAAGTGATGAGTTAATTTTTTTAATAAAGGCTTTCTTTTTTAAATGGCTCAGTTCAGCTCCTTAAGAAATGTATTTGTGATAAATAGACTGGTTTCCATAGGTTTGTTTATAGTGGACACAAATTTTGGTTAAAATTTTGCTTTTGTACTATATACTGTTTTAGTAATGTCATATCTAATTTTCTCTTTGGTAACCCTTTTAGAAGTTAAAAATATTAACAGTGTGTGGGCTCTAAATATAATGTTTGAAAGAATCAAAATTTTATTTTGAAAGAATCAGATGTGTATAGAAGAAATTAATTTAAAACAGTGATTTTTTAAATAGACATTCCCTTGCAAAGTTGTTTTGATTTACAGTAGCACTAACCTAGGGTATGAGGGATGAAAGGGAAACTGACCAGCCTACATTTGTTTTCCATGATGAGTAAAATTCAGTAAGTTAATAACATCAATTATAGAAGGAAATTTATTTTGAGGCTCTTGAAGTCAAAGTGGCAGCATGGTCCAATGAATAAATTGAGGGCCTTATTTCAGGATATGTTGGTTTTGTTCCTGACTCTGACACTGTGTGGTACACTTATCATAGAATCATAGAATATCAGGGTTGGAAGGGACCTCAGGAGGTCATCTAGTCCAACCCCCTGCTCAAAGCAGGACCAATCCCCAACTAAATCACAGTTACTTCAGTGTGCCTTTGTGTCTCCATTTCCCCTTCTGTACAATGGTGATAATATCTAGCCTCATTTGTAAAGCCCTTTGTGATTCTTTAGTGAAAAGTACTATGTAAATGCTAAGTAGTAATAGCTGTAAGTGGTGTTAGAAACATAGGTAAGAATATTTTTAAATATGAGCTGAAAGTGTGCTTTAAAGTCGTTGTAAAAGCACAAAGTACATTTTTCCACCTCTTCATTTAATTTTCTTTGTAAAATAATTTTACAAAGAAATTTTTTTTTACAAAATTAACATTTTTAATGTATCTTTAAAATAATGTAACTGATATCTTCAAGATCTTGAATCTGAAAATACATATGTACATGCTTAATTTTATACACATTAATAGCAAATAAATACATAAGTGTGTCATGTAAAGCAAGTTCTTTATTTTTATGTCCATAAAATTTTTAGTTTTTCTGTGCTAGAGTACAAAATGGCATTGTAGTATAGAAAAGAATAGTTAAATCCTACATAAATCAAATGTAGTTGTGCCTTGCACTTCTTTAACTGATTAGCTTATTTTAATATGCACTAAAATGTGTTCATTTTTAATAGTGGACAAAGTAATGAGCACTCTTGTATTTCAGGCATACCATTCTTTGCAAATACCTCAGTGCCAATGAATCTGGAACTCTGGCTCTCAGTGGAAGTAGAAAAGATTGATTCAGATTGAGAAAAACCCTATATTAAAAAAAATGAAATGAATTATAAACTTGTTGAAAACTAAATTTTCAGAAAGATCTCTTTTCTCTTTATACAGTGTAAAAGATACTTATTCATCCGTTTCTTTAAGTAGAAACAGAGCAAGTCACCTAACTTCTTTGTTTCTGTTTCCCTATGTGTAAAAGGGGCTAATAATACTTATACCTAATTAGTTGTATTTGAAAATGTTTTGAAGGTGAGAACTGCTATGAAACTGCAAAACATTATTATGACCACGTTCTGTATTTTTCTATTTCCATGCTACTATGACTGCTCACATAAAGACTTCTCTTTTTTTCTTTAATCAGCAAAGTAGGTAATCACATAAAAATGATGTCGATAGTAAAATTTCAATGTAGTGTTTTCTTTTACAAATTCAGTTAAGATGCAAATAGACTGTACACGGCAGAAAAGGGTTATTTTTTCCCGTTGATTCAGCTTTCTTTCCCATTCCCTCTTGATTTCTTTAGGAAAGAAAATAGAAAGGTCTCAAGTTCAGAAGAAGGAGTGTCAGTAATTGTAAATACTGCTTAGATACACCAAAGAGCCCATATTCTGCCCTTGTTTGCAAAAAATAATGAGTAGTGCTGTAATGAACTGGATGCTGAGGAAGTTTACACTTTCCAAAAGAGGATTCTCCACACAAATTCCTTTGGTGCACAACTCTTTGCAACTACAACTCTTAGCTGTACCTTATTGAACAGAAGTCTCATGAGGACGAGGAAGGGAAGAGAGAGTCTCCTTGCTATTAATAGCCTGATCAAAGATTTAAAAGTCAGGAAAAATGTCAAGGGCAGACAGCCGGATCAACATTGCAATCCATTTCTTTATTTATTTCTCTGGTTCCTAAGTATTTATTAATAACATTTGAAGTTCCCAAATAGCTTTCAGCATAAAGTGGCACTGGTGGAATGAGATATGTAGCTTTCAAGGTTATAGTTACAGATTGTGTCAGGTTGAGAGCCCATCTCGGTAGATACAGTAATTGGGGCCCAAGATTAACGCACAAGCTATCCTGTTATACCATGCTAGGAGTTGGTAATAGGGATGGCTGTATGATTGATGGGGCTTCAAGAAATGAAACTACCTGAAACCTACTCAGAAACATGTGACCTTCTCATCTGTTTCCCCTCCTGGAGAAAGGGGAATCAGGCCTTGTGTGGAGTGCAGCGAAAAGCTACTTTAAGGGGGCCCCAAAAGCACCGAGCAATCCCAACTACCAGATTCTGGGCTAGTCCACACTACCCGCCCGATTTGGCGGGTAGAGATCGATCTTCTGGGATCGATTTATCGCGTCTCATCTGGACGCGATAAATCGATCCCAGAAGTGCTCCCCCGTCGACTGCGGAACTCCTGCTCGCTGAGAGGAGGAAGCGCTGTCGACGGGGGAGCCTGCCTGCGCCGCGTGGACCCGCAGTAAGTATAATTAGTTTGATCTAGGAAACGTCGACTTCAGCTACGCTATTCTCGTAGCTGAAGTTGCGTTTCCTAGATCGATCCCCCGCCCAAGTGTGGACCAGCCCTCCGATATGCTTCCTTACAATTATTTCAGTGGTGGTATTCATGGAATAAGATACTACACAAACTAGAGGTTTCCTTAGGTTAACACCCATTGAGGTGAATAAGATAAGTTGACACATCAGAGAGCTATTGTTTCAGGCTGCCTGCAGACTCAGGAAAATAACAGTGTATTGTTTTATGTACTGTTTATATTTTGATCTTTTTGCAGCCATATAGGTAACAATAGATGAAGGCTTGGGCACAATTCTACAGTAGTGAGGGGATTCTGTAGCCACTTCCATGGCTATGAAATTGCAGAGAAAATCAGGGGCCAGTTTATTTTACTGACACGCAGCACCAACTTGCTACTTAAGGTGGTAGACTGAAGATAAATCAGTCAGGAGGTTGCCCCATTTGTTACTTCTTTAGCAGAATGAGAAATTATTAACTGGCATCTCATGATGAGGATGGGGTTAATATGAGGGACAATGTTACTTTCATGCAATGCTAATATATACAAGACCCAGGAGAAGAGAAATGGCCTGTCCTGTTCTACTAAGGCTCTAAATGGTATTTAAAGTGAACACAGAAATTACTCATTTAGACACTAGGATGCTGTTCCTCATCAGAAACATTTTTTTCACCTATGAAAGCTTGTGAGGACTTATTATATACTTTGGATTGATTTTCAGTGTTCTAACCAGATTGAGAAGATAACCGGTTTGGAGGACCTGAAAGTCCTCCAGAACTTGGACTTGTCCAGTAATAAAATCAGAAGCTTAGAAGGTTTGGAGGAGCATGATCTACTAGAAGTGATCAACCTAGAAAATAATCAGGTAACATCCTGCATGCTAATTTGAATTGTTTTTAGCTTTACCGTCTCTTTCTGAAATTCAGCTCTTCAAAGGTTCAGCCAAATAATTCCATACCTGTACAAGAAAGAAATGGCTTTCACTTTACAACCCATTCTGCCACCCTTACTTATGCTGAGTAGCACCTTACTCCCTGCTCTTGTTTAATTGCTTGGACTAATTTCTGTTTATGTGGGTAACTCTTAAGGAGCATTTAGTGCTCATGATTGTGAGGGACGGACAGCATTCCCTAGAGTGGATACCACATTGCAGGGAATGGATGCATAGGCGCTGACTCTCTGGGCGCTACGGGACTATGGGACCCATAGAAAAAACAATAGTGGGAGCTCAGCACCCGCCGGCAGCCCAGATCAGCTCTGCTCCCACCCCAAGCGCCTCCCGTTCACCTTGATCAGCTGTTCAGCGGTGTGCAGGAAGCACTGTGGGGGTGGGAAGGGGCGGGGGTAGGGCTTGGGGGAAGTGATGGAGGGGGGGGCGGTGTCTGGGGTGGAGTGGAGGTCCAGTACTCCCAGGGAAATCACAAAGTCGGTGCCTCTCAATGGCTGTGCTGCCTTCTTCCATCTCACTGTGCCAGAGAATCTCTGCTTATACCTTAGCTACTCCAGCACCCAACCCCACAGATCCTGCCAATGTCCCTCAATCCTGCAACATGCAGGAGGTTAGACTGGATGCTCATGATGATCCCTTCTGACCTTAAAATATATGAGTTTTCCCTGGGACTCTGTCAGAGAATACCAGTCATGCATACTGTAAAATGGCTTTTGTTATACAGATAAAAGTTCACTGAAGACTAGGGTCAGACCATCCAGTTCTTTTATATCTGTAATCTTAACAAGGATTTGAACCCTGGGCCCGATAGGCAACGGTTAATCCATTAACCCAGCAGATCACTGAGACACCAAGGTCTTTAATTTCAGAAAAGACCCTCAGTGGATGAAGTAATATATTTTACTGGACCATCTTCTGTTGGTGAATTCAATAAAAGATACTACCTAACCCACTTTGTCTCTCTAATATCCTGTGACCGACACGGCTACAGCACGGCCTACCTCGATGGATGAGTCATTCTCCTACCAAAGCCAAGACTTTGCAGTTATCATCTTAACCCACTTGAAATTATGTATTTTAAAATGTAGGCAAATAAAAAGCAACAATAAAAACTGGAAATTGAAATATTCAGGTTATTCTCCCAGTTTTCAGGATACACCTACAAGCGTTAACATAACCATTGTGAATTCTCTTTATACCATCATATTCAGGTCAACATTTAAAGACACATAAGTTTTTAAAATTACACAAGGCAGGATGCTAACTATAGTATGGTCATCATTAGCATTAATAATGCAGCCTCTGTTGCCTCATGTCATTTTCTTTGTTCTCTATAGCAGGCAGAAGCTATTAATTCTGCCTCATCGACATTTGGTTTATGTCCTCTTTTAATGAAATGTTACAGAAACTGAGCAATGAATTGCTACCTTTCCAATAACTCCTTCTCTAGAGTGACTTTAAGGGACTATTGTTAACATTGGTAAAATCTCAAATTTCATTTACCTGAAAATGTTGCTGTCATAAATATAAAGGGAAGGGTAACAACCTTTATGTCTGCAGTAATATAAAATCCCTCCTGGCCAGAGGTACAGAATCACTTACCTGTAAGGGGTTAATCAGTTCAATTAACCTAGTTGGCACCTGACCAGAAGGACCAATGGGGAAAGAAGATACTTTCAAATCTGGGGTGGGGGACAGTTTTGTTTGTGCTCTCTTTGTGTGTTCTCTCAGGGACAGAGAGAGAGACCAGGGCAGGAAAAAACATCTCCTAACAATATCCTGAAATAATACATCTAAAGTTGCAGAAATTGTAAGTAATAGCAAGGAAATGCATTAGATTATCTTTTGTTTTAGCTTGTGAATTTTCCCTATACTAAGGGAATTTTCCCTATACTAAGATAAGCCTAGAGGGGAATCCTCTGTGTTTTAAATCTTTTTATTTGCCCTGTAAAGTTACCTTCCATCCTGATTTTACAGGTGTGATTCTTTTACTTTTTTTTTTTAATAAAATTTTTCTTTTAAGAACCTGATTGATTTTCAGTGTCCTAAAGACCCAGGGGTTTGATCTGTGCTCACTTTGTAACCAATTGGTTAGTATATTATTCTCAAGCCTCCCCAGGAAAGGAGGTGAAGGGGCTTGAGGGGATATTTTGGAGGAGATAGGGCTCCAAGTGGCCTCTCCCTGAATGTTTGTTTAAATCACTTGGTAGTGGCAGCAATACCATTCAAGGACAAGGAAAGGAATTTGTGCCTTGGGGAAGTTTTTAACCTAAACTGGTGGAATATAAGCTTAGGGGGTCTTTCATGCGGGTCCCCACATCTGTACCCCAGAGTGGGGATGGAACCCTGACAGTTGCATTTAACTATTCAGTGTTCAATCAATATCTTAGGTGGCTGGTGTTCTTTTTTTGACAATGGCATTGGAGTCAATGTATTTGATTAAAAATTCCAAACCATGTTACCTACTACTGCAGAGAAGAGTTGCTCTGTTGTTATCACAAATAATCGTGCTGGATTTCATCTTTTCCCACTTTCAAGGGTTGGAAGAAAGATCTGGAACTAGTTCTGACTCTGGAACAGTCCTCGGAGTGTTCACAGCTTCTTCCATCTGAATGGATCGGAGGCAGGACTTATGGTTCTTATATCCCTGAACTTTAATCCCTAAGCAAATGGAGCAGCATTGTGATCTATGGTCCTCATTTAGATATCTTAGACAGTGGTTATGAGGGTCAAAATAGAGAATTGAGATCTGTAAGAGTGGTGTTCCTTGATCCCTATGATCTTTGCAGGTTCTGCCACATATAGCAAGTAAGAGATTTTATGGGAAAATTTCCTTCTAAAAACTACGTTAGGGTGCAGAACCAAGAAACAATAAATGATCTACTTCCAGAGGGAAAACCCCTATCTAGGGGAATAAACAGTGTCCAACAAGATAAGAAACAGAGGGAATTCAGACTTGCTGCTTTGGCATTTAGAAGGAATTGTTGGTTTATGGGAGGCCATGTCCCATCATGTAGCTTCACATGGAACTTTCTCAGGCACAGGTGCATTCCAGGATCCTTCAGAAGTGTCTAGTGTAACAGTCATTGCTGGGATAGAGCAACAGTACTCTAGGCAGGTTTCTGATCAGTGGAGTCTTTTGAGTTTCCCTTTTCCATGAGGCCACGTAGACTGAGCGTTCCTCTCATCCCAGAGGTAGGTAGGACACATTGATGGGACAGTGAAGGGAAATCTTTAGCTACCACTTCATGAACTGTATATATCTAGAGGTTAAAATAACTATCCAGAGATGATATTGTTCTGGGCCTTTTCAGCTATCCTTGAATTCATGATTCAACAAAACTCCGAGCAATAGCATAACATTAGCTTGGTTAAATGCACAGTATGTCTGTTTTAAAGATAAGTGTCTCATTAACTGCTCTGTAATCATAATATGGCACCTATGTTGTTATCTCACCATAGTGGGACATTTTTCCTTTAAGTACTATTCTGTTGGAATTCTTCATCCATAGTATCAAAAGAATAGGTCTGGAAAATATAACGCAAAAGGTACACCAATTACTACCTTTCAGCAGATGCTCAATATTCCTGTATAAAAAAGAGAAATTAGAATCTTATTATATAAATTAGGAGGATTTTTTAATCTAGCCACAATCAAAACATAGTGACATTGTTACTGCAGCAACTGGAGTAAGTGTGCCTTTTGTGTAAGCTTTGTTTGCTCCAGAGATGATGCATTTCCAGGTGAACTGACTCACATACTTACTTTTCTTCTGGAAGATCAAGAAGCTTTTAGCATCTCAAGAGGGAATCATTAAGGGGCTGCAGAAACAAAGAAGAGGTCAGGTGGGGCAGGAGGTCCTATTACCAGGAGTTCTATGACAGTTGTATGAACAATGAGTAAACAATATCCAGCACAATTTCAACAGTAAAGCCATACCCAAAGCTGTGTCATGCAACTTGTTTTTAATTGGTTATTTTTGAGAGTCCTTGTCCCCCAAAATTCAATTTCAGAAACACTTGAACTGAATGAAAGCTTAAAATGTCTGAAACAGCTGGTCTGTGTTCTCCGAATCCTATATTAAGAGAGAAGCTAAATGCATCTGTCGGAGATCCTAGCGTGCAACCCTCAAGCCCCCCACTAGGCCTGCTGGGAGGGGAATCCAAGCTTCTGAGTTCTGGATCCCTTGGGGTGTGTTAAACTCCTGGAGCCCAAACAGAGTCAAGCCTTCACCCCAATCTCTGGCTTCCTAGGCCCGCTTTCAGGGTGCAGACCTTCTATCTGGCACCCCCCCTCTGAATGCTGAAATCCGCTGTCTACCCTCCTAGCCCTTCTGGGCACAGTGCTGACCCTTCAGACTCTCCAGTGTTTAAACACAGACTCCTCCCAGAACTGCACCCAAAAGGTGTGACGCTTCTGGTTTACAGTTTAGCTCTCTCAGGGGCATGCAGTCATTGTGAAGCAATCAACATGACATACTTATTCAGTCTATCAACTTTATTCATTTTATGTTTAATCATGTAAAGCACAGGTGAGTACAGACCAACAGGCCACTTGTCCAATTTTAAACTGGACTGGCCTGCTTTTGTAATCTTTGTCCCTTGTCCAGTGCTGAGATGAAACTGGACATAGTTTTGTCCAGTATCAGACGTGGGACACCATAACAGAGAGTGTGCTGCTCTGGCCATGCTGGTGTGACCTCACACATATGATGCTGGCGGGAACAAGGCAGTGCGCTGTTCAAAATGGCACCCCTTTGCGGCTTGACCTTGCATGTACTGTGCGTGTAAGATTACGCCGGTGGTGGTGGTGTTATGCTGGCGGAGGTAGGCCCACGCCATTCCCAGAAGCACCAGAATGTCCAGTATTCCAGGAATGTGTGAGTGGCCGCCCTAAGTACAGATCACACAAACAATAAAATACTTCAGACACAACGTCCCTCGCTAGCTCATCCTTCTCTTGGGAATCCTTGGCGGATTATCTGTGTTCTCTCAGGCAGTCAGGGTCCTGTGCAGCAGCCTCCCTCATCTTAATCTGGTGCAAAATGGCATTCAGTCCCAGTTTGTTCATTTCCCTCCTGTAATTCCCTTTATAGACTCCTGCTAGGGTCACTTGCTTCTTTTGTTCTGCCTTTTGGTAAGTTCTCACTGCTCTCAACCTCCTCCATCTTCAGACAAATGGAGGAAGTGTCTTCTCCCAGCTATAGCAAACACATTAGCCCAAGGTACTTGAATAGACCATTCAGTGCACTCACCATTGTCTCTGGCCTAGAAGAGACATCACACAGCCCCGCTAACTCAGAATGGATCTACGTGCCTATAAGCTTTCCATGACACAGTAGATTCATGATTCAATTTAATAAAATCATTCACAATTCAGAAGTGGTACAGACGAAACCCACAATTCATCACAGCATCAGTTCAGGACTCTATATAAATATAAAGCACCCCTACAAAATAAAGTGAAATAAATAGGCAAAGATACCATTTTTGAAACAGTGCAGAATGATTTAAAAGATTTACATTAACTGGCTCCCACAATGACGATTTACAATCCAGTTTTTCAAAAGGGCATAATGGTTTTATCTGCAAAAAATGTATGTGCAAAAAAAGTCCATACTTGTGTATGTAACATGTATGATTGCATAGGCAAAGGGATAATTGTGTACACAAATGAGAACTTGCATATGCAGATAATAGGGGTGGGATGGCTTCCTGATTAGGCATCATACTGCACACAAATCCACTGTCCATGCATCTATTCAGAATCATTCAGTATCTTGTGTTGTTTTTCAACACAGATAATGTATAGGTAGGTGATGACATGTCTTGTGTTAATTGTCAAGTCCTGTGATTGGTCTTAGCATTCAAAAGCAGCCAATCAGGCAGGTTTTAGAGTGAGGACCTTCACTATGACTTTGCTTTGGACACCAAATGAAAAAAAAATCCTTTACAGAAAGGACTTTTTTTTTTCCTGCTTGTGACTCTAAACCTGCAGGAACTGACTGCAAGCCGCAGTCTTTCAGGGCACCCTATTGCCTGGCTAGTTCACTTCAGCCAAAACTACTACTATCTGATAGCGGTTTGTTTAATGGACTGTATGAAATGTTGGTGGTTCTTAGTGTATATCCTAAGGGTCCAGTGTCTACAATTAAAAAAAAAAATTGGGCACTTCGGGGTTTGGCAAGATACTATGCAAAGGGTTGGAGAAAGCTATGTCTTTTAAAATAACCATCCAGTCTTGCCCAAGCAAGTTACCCAAGCATTATGGACGCTACCTGAGTTGTGTGCGACAAGAAGTGTGTTAATGCCTGCCGTGTATATGTGTACACCTTCGGTAGGTGTAGTGGGGTTTTCATGTCCACATTTTAGTTTGGCACTCAGCTGCTTTCTCCCCATAGTTATCTTATGCTATGTGGCTTTTTACTGATACCATTTTTTCTGTGAATAACTAGATTTCTGAACTGGGTGAGCTGGAATATATTGAAGACCTGCCTCTCCTCAGAGTGCTCAATCTGTTAAGAAACCCAGTACAGGTAAGTAAAAGGTGAACAGGTAACTGAAAATATACTTGCAGTGAATAGTTCGTCCCATGTCAAAGTGTTAGAGATATGTATGGACAGAATAGATGCTGGGCACGCCCCTCTAAAATATGTAAAAGCGTTAGGGCCCTGATTCAATTCCCAATGAAGTTCATGGAAAGGATCCCATTAATTTTAATGGCCGCTGGATCGAATCCTGAGTGAGCGGTCACCTTTTACAACTGCCTCTCCTTGGAATCGTAGCTCTGTCAGTCCCAGGATATTAGAGAGATAAGGTGTTTGAGGTAATTTCTTTTATTGGACCAAATTCTGTTGGTGAGCGAGACAGACTTTTGAGCTTACACAGAGCTCTTCTTGTGTAAGCTCGAAAGCTTCTCTCTAACCAACAGAAGCCTCATCCACCTTGTTTGTCCTTGGAATGGGCATCTACTTTATTTCCTTATGATAGACTTTTTTCTCATTCAAGGGCCCTACAATCTTCACTGATTAATGAGCTAAAACAGCCCATTTATCAATGACAGAAACCTTTAAAGTGGAGTAAAATCTTATGTACTGACTTTGTACACCATGGATTTATAACTTGTCCTGGATGGTGCTGAAGCTTAAAGGTCCTAGCACCCTGCTTTGATGATTTTAGATCCTCTTTGAACTTTGCAGTGATTTCCAGTGTCTGGGGAAGAAATATTAAGGGCTTAACTCCTCCCTCCTGTTTCAAGATAACTCTGTCGATTTCTGTGGTGGCTTCCTTGAAAATAGTCTGTTGTTGCATGCAATGGTATGAACATAAAGAAATGTTTGATATACACCACCTCTTCCTGACCTTGCAGCATTCTGCATCATTTCAGAAAAATTCTGGACAGGTGAAGGAGGGGCAACACATATCAAACATTATCTGTGATTATATTATGTCCTGCAAAGTTAGGGTGACCAGATGTCCCAATTTTATAGGGACAGTCCTGATATTTGGGGCATTTTCTTATATAGGGTCCTATTACCCCCTCACCTGCTGTCCTGATTTTTCACACTTGCTATCTGGTCACCCTATGCAAAGTTGCAGAATTGGGTAGGGGGAAGTGGAGCATAGGGACCTATGAAAAGTTGGGGAGGTGGGGAACCAAGGTCAGGGGGCCAGTTGCATCCCTTGCCCCATAGCAAATGATGCCCCTAGCCCTTTTATATCGCAATAGACAAAGCTCCTGAGAGCAGAATTTTACCCCATTAAAATGTGTCTGTGTGTGCGCGTGCGTGCGCGTGTACGTATTTTTTCCAGTTAATGTACAGGGTTTTCAGTTACTTGTGAAAAATAAACAACAATTATCTTAAAACAGCTTAGAGACTGTCTTTGAATTTCAATGGTTTAACAGGACCTGACTTTTCTCAGAATTAATATGCTTCAGCAGGTTGTCAAGATGTCAGCTTCCTATTTAATTGTTAATGATTCTTTTTTATTATATATCAGACTTATTTTTTTTAGTGATTTACAAGCATACATAGTAATTATATTTTATACTCTAACTTTAAAGAAAAGTTCCCATAACACTTCTTGCAAGATTAGTGGTATTAGCCAGGGGTTATTATCTAATTCCCATATGGGTAATTACTTTCTGTCCATCTATGTTCCCTGTACATTTTCACTTGAATATGGTATTATTGTTCAGTTCCTGTTCCAAACTGTTATACGATGTTGCTTCAAGCTGGTAAACAGCTCTCTGGTTTCTTTCTAGAGGCGGCTGCATTTCAATGGTGCGGGAAGTGATCAGTTTATGCAACACATTGAGATCTTTCGTGGTGAAAGACATTATACATTATAAGATACTATGTTAAAATGGCCTTTGGGATATTATTTGCTATCTGAATTTAAATATTTATATATCTAAAAGTGAAAACAACTGAATGCTTCTCTTATTTCTACCAGGAACAAACAGAATATTGGCTCTTGGTGATTTTCATGTTGCTCCGACTAACAGATCTGGATCACAGGAAGATTAAAGTGGAAGAAAAGGTATATGGCAACTGTTGGAAACACCATATAGTTCTGGAATGGTGTTAAATAATCCCTGTTTCCTTCTGGGCAAAGGTGATAAATGCAAGTTGTTTTCATAAATATTTATGTGCAGATAAAAAATTGGTTTATGTGAGGGGAAAAAAATTCCCCATGCTCCAGCCAATAGGTATCAGTTCAGTTCTGTTTTGCTTTTAAGACCCTGACATCTGATGATATAGCTGTTGTATTGTCAAAAGCAACTCTAGTTTATCTAAATACAAATCATACATAAAGACTATATTTCTTAATGAAAAAGTAGATTCTAACAGTCAGAGCAGTTGTTAGTTGTTTAGATTAATTAGTTAATATTTGTAAAGTGCTTTGACGTAATCACCATGTTACTGCTATTATTTTCTTAAGATATCTTATACTGCAAAGTGAACTGCCTGAAAGCTATAAAATACTAGTAATTCTTTTAGCTGTTTTTGTTAGTTAGGATGTGATTTTAAAAGAGCCTTCTGCAAGAAATAACTGGAGGGACTAGTTGGTAACCTGGCACTGTGTAGAATGTTTCACTTCTGGGCTCCTTTTATACTTACAGGGGAGCTCTATTTCGAAATACACAATTCCTGTGTATAAGGGACTAGAATGCACAGGCCAAACCCATATTAGAATCATCAGGCTTAACAATTTGCTAGCCTAGGTTGGAGTCTTGGCTAGAACACTTCCTTAAAAAATTGTCCTTAGCTCGCTCACTCCATCCTTGTCACCCATATTAGAACTCTTTTCAAATATGATTCTCCAGCAAGTGTAGATAGGGCCTAGATCACTGATTTAAATCTGCTTGGGATAGAGTAGCCAAAAGGGCTACCATCTGATAGCTGCGGTTTGGTAGCCTGTATGAAACGAGTTGGTGGCTCTTAATCTATTTCCTAATGGGATGCTGTCTACATAAAAAAAATATCCACTGATCAGTAACATGATGAGAAGTTTCAGCAGAATGGACCAAGAATAGAATGGACTCGGAGACTGACCTCCCCTCTCCCTCCTAGATCAAAGCTGAAGTACATTTTCAGGACCATTTTGGAGGAAGCTTGCATTGATGGTACCCCTGCTTTCGCTTTTCTGGGGAATAAATGAAGGATTTCTGTCTCTATGACTTTCAATCTGGCATTTTTCACCAGCACTAAGAACAGAAAAAGTAACGAATAATGAAAATATAGATAAAATTAGTGTGTACTTTATGAGCTGACCCCCTTCTTTTAGCCTTATCTCTCCAGCCAAGAAAAGATAGAATAAATTAAGAGAGATGATGAGTTAGTTTTGGGTGCTTTCCACCTATTTATTGAGCTGAGATTAAATTTCCCCAAAAGCTTTATATAGCCAAGCAATCATAGACAAACCAGATTTAACAATTGCCCCTTGTAAATACGAAGCCATCATTATTCAGACTACTTTATTCAGGGTATTGCAGGTAAGAACAAGGACATCACTTTTCCCTTCCTATGCCTCTAACTCTGGAAACAGGTTGCTGCTGTGAACAAGTATAATCCTCCTCCAGAAGTAGTTGCTGCTAAAGATCACGTGACCCATATTATGTACAGCATGATTCAACCACAGAGGATCTTTGACAGGTAATCTTATCTTTAGTTCACATCTGGTCCTGTAGATGGCACTCAGGTAAAGCAGAATATGTTGTTATATTTAGTGGGACTTTTCTCTGTCCCTCTTCCACCTTTAAATCAGTCTAACAAAGAGTAGGCATTCTGCAGTCTGCTGTTGTCAGCTTGGAAATTAGGCATATCCTGCTTGGTTGAATTGATTATGAAATGAAGTTAGTTGCTCACCTTGAAGCTCTGAGACAGATTGCCCACAGCTCTGTTTCTTTTAAACAATCTGTTGAAGCAGATGGCCATTTGCACCATAAATGAAAGATGCAAAAACTCTATCAATACCCAGTGGCAATTTAAAAATCTCTAGAGGGAGAAGAGAGCTCTAAAATTTATCTTCTTTCTACTCTATTTACTTCTTCCCTTCAAACTGTTGGCATCCCATTGTGAGCAAAATAGCTTTACTTTGCAACTCAGAGCACAATTTGCACACCCAGAGCCAAATTTTCAAGCTTGCATTTATGGAATTCTGGCCAGTTCTGCATTTGGAAAGGAAAGATGTTGACTACTGGTTAAAGTACAGAACTGGGAGTCAGAGCTCAGTCCTATTCCCCGCATTGCTGCTGTCTTGCTGTGTGACCTCTCTCTGCTTCATTTTCCATCTCTAAAATGGGACTATTACTCATCTACCTCCCAGGGATGTTGGGCTTAATTCATGAATGTTTGTAAAGTGCTTTGAAATACTCAGCTGAAAGGTGCTGTAGATATGCACAGTATTATTATGATTAAGGTCAAGATTTAGGCACTCATCGTCACTTAAGTTCCCAAAAGCCTACTTTAGCACCTAAGCACCAATTTGGGCACCTAAAGACATAACTGGGCACTCTGACTTAGGTCCATACTTTAGTAATCCTGAAATCTACATTTTTAGAAGATGCTCATTGTGATTCCTACAGTTAGAATGGCTTCCTTTCTATGGCCCTGATCCTGAAAGTTGCTGAGCATTGTCTCCATGGCTCTGATTGCTCTCAAGGGGCCCAGCAGCCTGCAAAAGGCAGTTAGCATCTTTCAGGATCGGGCTGTAATTGAGTATTTCTTGAATAGCACAATTGCTTTGCCAGAAAGCATCCGTGCTTGGCATCCCTTCCAACACAGACATAGGCCCAGTTCAGGTATTTCTTTATGGGTATGTATGTGAGTTCAGTGCTGGAGATGTACATGTCTGTAAACCTCTGTATTCAGTCAGAAGTACTGTATAAACAAACAGGTAAACATATGGTCTGGCACTTAAGGTAGCAACCAATAATGTTAATTAAGCTTTGAGTGTCTGCCAGTGCTCAGCTGGAAAAGCACGCACTGCACTCATTAGTGAAATTTTCCTAATGATGATTTTTTCTAATTTTCTAAATTAGAAAATGCTCCTTGTAGCCACATTTTTATAGTTCATTTGCATTAATCTCCTTAGATCACATGCGGGACATTTTTATTTACTTTATTATTAATAATTCCATTAAAAAACTATGTAAAGAACTGTAAAGTTAAATAGTTGTACACTCAGCAATCAAGAAATGTCAACAATAACATTAACATTGTGCAATGCCCTTTCTGCGTAGGCGATACAATACTGTCTTTAATTATAGAACATTCTACTATAATACAATACAATATGTGATTTTTTTTCTGCAATTTTAGATACACATTAAGGCTAAGTCACAGTCTATAAGTACATGGGGAAATTTTTTTGTCATAGAGGACTTTTCTGTCTAGCAAACAAAGATATGAGTTAGGTATAAAGGCTGGAAGTTGAAGCTAGAGAAATTAAGATTAGAAATAAGGCACAATATTTTTTTTTAACAGCGAGAGTAATTAACCATCAGAACAACTTAACAAGGGTTGTGGTGGATTTTCCATTACTGGAAATTTTAAACTCAAGATTGGATGTTTTTCCAAAGATATGTTCTGGCTCAACCACAGCTATTGGACTTGAAGTCCTATGGCCTGGGTTATACAGGAGATCAGACTAAATGATCACAGTGGTCCCTTTGGACCTTAAAATCTATGAATCTTTGAGAACTGTGTATTACTTTGAATGCCAAAGCTCACAAGCTGCAAAATACACAGTGAATGAGCCAAGGGCACCACACCTTACAAGATACTCCTTACAAGGTTGTGGTGGGGAAATTGTATGATGATGTAATTAAAGAGTGTATTGTAATGTGTTCTTCTTGTTCTTTTGATAAAATAGTAAATATGGGGACTTTGAGGACATGTTCTTGTGGTCTAGCAACAGGAATATATTTAAAGAAATTAGAGTTCTAAGTATAGACATATCAAGTAATTATATATTATATATTTACATGATATGACACTACTTTATAAAAGAGATGACAATAGAGAGAAATCCGCATTTTACCAGGTTGTATCAGGTACTTGTGTATTATATGTATTTATAAGGGATATATTAGAAATATAGTAAAGAGACTGATTTTATCTTCACATTCTGGGTTGGCATCATTAGTCACATGTGACATGGCCTTGAGAGGGTAATGAGAACACCTGTACTATGTGTAGATAAATTCTGAAATCACCAGTTATTAAACGTGTTTCATGGAATTCCTGTCTTTAAAAGGGTCCCTTTTTAATAATTCCCTCGCTGACTGTAATAGTTATTGTTGTCACTGGCATCTGTTGGGCTTGTTCTGTGTTGAACTGGTCCCTTCCTGACAGCAAATGGCAGAAAGGGGGAAGGCAACATGAAAACATGGCGTAACCGCACAGGAAGGGGGAGTTCCTTGACTTGAACTGAATGCATCACAGTAGCAACTTTTTGATGTAGAAAATACAGGGAGAATATTGTGCATATTGTTATCACATTGACATTTGTAATGTCTCGGTGTATTTTGTAAAGATTATTTTTGTGGCACATGTGTAAATATGTCTATAATCAGCATAAAAGCTATGTCCCTAAGGGTGCTGCACTTCAGATGCTCATACACCCTGCACCTTTGATCAGAGATTTTTGGTGGCAGTGTCCATTTGGCCCACACATGTGCCCTACACATCCTCATGCCCTGCACTGAGGCTATATAGAGCTAGGTGGGCAAACCATCCTCAGTTCCTTCTCAACCACCTTCAGCCTGAAACTGAGTCTCTAGCGTGTCCCCTTCTACTAGTACTTTAGCATAGTTAGTTAGTTATAGTTATAAATAGTTTATATTTGTAGATGGTTTCCCTTTGCTTTGTTTTCCCCGTTTAGTGGAGTCACTTTGGACTCTTTATTTCTGGGGTATGCCTGGATCCCCAGTCTTTAAACATCATCTTTCCTATCAGGAGTCTGTCCTGATTAGTGATGGACACTCTTGGTGTGTCAAGTGTTTGGGGGATACTCATATTCCCCTGAAATGTAAGATCTGTACTTTGTTTCAGAGAAGATCTCATCAGAAGAGGGAGATCAAATTGTGGCTTCTCATGATGGAGCAAGCCTTAAAACCAGCTTTGGATCAGGGCTTTGATAATCCCCTCCATATGCACTACCCTGTCTACCTCTGGATTTCAGTCTCCTGGAGCTTCAAGGAGTGAGACTGCTACCTGCAGATCCAGGTCACCAAGGGCTTTTAGAGGTAAGATTCCTGCTACCCCAGTTGCCTCAGGATCTTGGTCACCAAGGGACATAAAGGAGAAGGTGGTGACTATCTCAGCCATTTCAGGATCCCTGTCACCAAAAACCTCCATGGGGGTGTCTGCATCTGTGCCTATAGTACTAAGACCCTAGCGCTCCAAGTTGATGGAAACTGATAAGAAAAGCGGGAGTGCTAAATCTCTGGGAAAGAGGCCTCGGTCACTGAAGACTGCCAGTCCCAAAAGGAGCACTGCTGAGGCTCCGAGTGCTTCTGGTACCATGAAGATGTCTGAGGCTGCTTCTAAGGCTCATGCTGCTACTAAAAAAACTGGTTCCAAAGACTTCCCTTGCTTCCAGTGGTCACAACCACACTAGCAAGAACTCAGCGTTTCTTGACCCTTCAATACCCTTGGTACTTATGCCCTGGACTGCAACATCTGAATATGTTACTTGGGTGTGCTCATTCCTCGAGACAGATACCTACCTCATACTGACACCAACCTGTTATGTTCTTTGCTATTGCAGGAGTTCAGATACTTAAGAGATCTCTGTTTCTAATGAGCTGAAATATCCACTGCCTACTGGTATCGTACACCTTTTGATACAGAAATCATCTGGGTCACCTGCTACCCACATCTCATTGAGACCTTCTGGTTATCCAACTTCGATCATTCATGGAGATCAGTTATCACCTCCTTTAGAGAATGTGCATGAGAACTCTGACTTGGATACTCAGTTTTCAGTTCATGGGTCTCTATTTGAAGAGTATTTATTCACCTCTGCATACTGAAAGAAGCGAGGATAAACATCCACCATTTTCAACCAGTTGGGATGACCAATGGTAGCTATCTCTGCCTATGCCCTATGACTCTCTCCAGCAATCTTACTGGGACCCATGGATCCTATACTGCCAACAGTTTCTAAGGGCTCCCAGAACAAACCGCAGGGAACAAACTCCTAGATATTTTGCAGACCTCAACCTTGTGGCAAGTGGCTTTTCCAATTAATAAAGCTCTCTTTGAGTCAGCCACACAGATCTGCTAAATTCCCGGCATGGCACCTCCTACATACCAACAAAAAGTATTACCCTTCTTCCAAGGATTTGGAATTTTTATTTACACTTCCTACACCAAATTCCTTAGTTGTGGATGCAGTGAATGAACATGAAAGGCAGCACAACACCAGTGCTGCTCCGTATAATAAGGACCAGCGGCATCTTGATCTTTCTGGTCACAAGAACTACTCCTCTGTGACATTACAATTTAGGATAATGAATCACCAAGCACTCATGTCCAAATAGGACTTCCTGAATTATATCAAATTTAACATCTTTATTGAACATTAACCAAAAGAGCACATGAACAATTCAAAGCCATCATACAGGAAGGTCAGCTTTTAGCAAGAACATCCTTGCAGACCTACTTGAATGCAGCTGATGCCACAGCCTGGTCCATTTTCACCGCCATCATGATGAGATGAGTGTCTTGGCTTCAGCTGTTGGGCTTCCCTATAAAAGTGCAGACTATTGGTGAGCACCTTCCTTTTGATGGCCATAAATGGTTTTGGGAGTCTACAGATGACACTCTTCATACCTTGAAGCACTATGCTTAGATCCCTCGGGATATACATGCCTGCATATAAAAGAAAGTTTAGCAGGTCTCAGATGGCACAGAGATCTCATCCAGCTTATTATTCTACCTTCCATAGACCACCCAAGCCACTGGCCACGACGCCTAAATATGCCAGCTACTACCACAGCTGTCTCACCCCAGCCATCTGTGTCATCCAGGCACAGGTTTTGATGGCTTGGTCCACAGTCTGAACCACTCTCTCAACAGGGATTTATTGCTCCACCATCCCAACCTCCTTCCCCTCTTTGGATACGGTCTATCCCAATTTCAACCTGCTTGGGAGAGCATAACATCCAACAAATGGGTTTTGGAGGCCATAACATCTGGTTACACCATCTGTCCCTCCTTCCCAACCCCAGTTTACCTCTATCCCTCCTTCTCAATCCCCTTTCCTTTTCAGGGACCCATCTCATGATCATTTGCTCAGGCAGGAGGTTGCCTCTCTTCTATGTCTAGGGGCTGTAGAACTGGTTCCAGTACAGCACAAGTGAGAGCAGTTCTACTTCAAGTACTTTCTCGTCCACAAAAAGAATGGGGGATGGAAACCAATATTAGATCTGAGACATCTGAACAACTATGTGGAACATCAGAAATTCAGCATGGTGACTCTAGCAGCTATAATTTCCTCCCCAGATTCCAGAGATTCGTTTGCGACTCTTGACCTTCCAGACACCTACTTTCATATTGTAATTCATCCCTCTCACAAGAGGTTTCTTTGTTTCACAGTCAATCACAACCACTACAGTGTGCTGCCTGTCAGCCTCTCCTCTGCCCCAAAGATATTCCCAAAGGTTATGTCAGTCATATCTGCCCATCTTTGTCAAATAGGGTTAATCATCTTCCCTTATCTCAATGATTGGGTAGTCAGAGGTCATTCTTATCGTGAGGTCCTGTCGGCATTGCAAACCACGAGGTCCACAGCTTAGACCTCCAACTCACTCCTGAAAAGTATGTTTGGACCGCAGTTCAACAGATAGATTTTATAGAAGCCTTTCTAGATGCCATAACAGGCAAAGTTTACCTTCCTGGGGACAGCTTCACGAACCTAAAAAAAATCTTGCTGCAAGAATTCAGATAAGTCCTAAAGCGGCGGCAAGAAATTGTTTTCATCTGCTGGTCATATGGCAGCATGTATCTTTGTAACCCAACATGCCAGATTACATCTCTGAAGTTTCCAGGGATAGCTCAGGACAGTTTACATACCAAACAAACACAGTCTCAACAGATAGGTCTTTGTTCCTTGGCAAGCTCAACTGTTGGAATACTCGTCCAAGATATGTTTGAGAGTTCCTTTCTTTCAAGCTCCTCCAACTGTTGTTATAACATCAGACATATCCCTCTTGGGCTGGGGAGCTCCTTTTGGACCACACACCATCCAGGGCAAATGGTCCACCTAAGAGAGTCTTCTGCACATAAACATTCTGGAACTGAGAGCAGTCAGGAGGGCTTCCTCCCACTTCTTCCCATTGATCAGAGCCAAACCCATCAAGATCATGACAGACAACGTGGCTTGTGTGTTCTACATCAATCATCAGGATGGGGCATGTTCCCCATCACTCTGTGCTGAATCGATGAAATTCTTGAATTGGCACATAGCCAACCGGATATTCATCACAGCAGCTTATCTTCTAAGCATTCAGAACACCACCTCCGACAACCTCAGAAGATGCTTCTCCAAGAGTTACAAATTGAAGTTGGATTCTTAGGTCCTCCACAACGTATTTCCAACCTGAGGGTGTCTAGAACTCAATCTCTGTGCCACTGCAGCCAAAGCAAAATGCAACAGATTCTGTTCAAGAGGGGGACTTGATCCCCAAACACCAGGAGAGGCCTTCCTCATCTGATGGGTAAAGTGTCTCCTTTATGCATACCTACCAATGCTGTTGCTCTTGAAAGTCCTCAACAAGATCAAGGCGGACAAGGCCAAAGTCATTCTGATTGTACCAACTGGCTTAGACAAGTCTGGTATCCTTACCTCATCCAACTTACCTCTCACCCACCTTGGTGGCTTCTGACCAGTCCCTGTGATATGTCTCAGGATGTTGGTCAGACAATTCACCCCAACCTGGATGTTCTGTGGCTCCAAGCATGGCTCCTTAATGTGGGTAAGAGTCTTCTTGTTCATCAGACATGCAACAGGTATTGGTAAACAGCAAGAAGGAGTCTATGAGATGCATTTATCTTCAAAAATGAAAGAGACAATCTTTAATGAACCCATCAACAAGTTTCTCCTGCCTGCTCTTCTTTTTCCATTGTCCTAGACTACCTGTTAGAATTGAAAAGATCAGGGCTTTCTATCACCTCTATCAAAATTAACTTGGAAGATATAACTGTCTTTCCTTCATCAGTAGAAGGTTTTTCAGTTTTCACTTATCCTATGTCAAGATTTTTAAGGGGTCTAATGAATCTTTTCCCCAAAATTAGAGACCCTACTCCAATCTAGGACTTCAGCCTTGCCCTTAATTGCCTCATTAGTCTATCATGTACCATGAGTGGTGGCTATCACTTCTGCCTGGAGGGTTAGGGAACTGGGGGCCTTAATGGCAGACTCTCCAGGTACAATGTTCTCCAATGAAAAGGTCTCATTACAACCACTTCCTAAGTTTTTACCTAAAATACCTTCTGAATTTCAACAGATCCAAGGGATCCGCAATCTCCATGCAAAGACTTTCAAGATGGATTTCTCGGTGTATTATTGCTTGTTATGACTTGGCTGACATTCAACCTCCCCCTAGAGTGATAGCACATTTTGCAGGGTCACAGTCTACACAGTGGCTTTACTCAAAGACGTTCCAAATGTCCCAAAGATGCTGAAATCTGCAGAGCTGCAACATGAATCTCTATACATACTTTCTCTAACCGTTATGTTCTGGATGCTCTAGATTATGTATCTAATCATGCCATTAGATAGGTACTGCAGTTTGCAATGCAGTTCTCTCTTCAGTACTGGACTCTGCTCTGAAGCTCCCTCCTCTGTAAGGGGATACTGCTCAGGAGTAATCTGAAGTGCAGCACCCATCGGGACACTGCTTAAAGAAGAAGGAGAAGGTTACTCACTTTGTGCAGTAACTGAAGTTCTTTGAGATGTGTGTCTCTATGGATTCTCCACCATAGGTGTCGACTTCCCCTCTGCCCGGTGGGTGCTCGCCCCCGCCCCCGCACTGCCCTTGCCCCGCACCTGCCCCACCTCTTCTCCACCTCCTCCCTTGAGCGTGCCGTGTCTCCGCTCCTCCCCCACCCTCCTGGAAAGTCCTAAGCACCGCCAAACAGCTGTTAAGGAACACGGGGGTGGGAAGCACCGGGAAGGAGAGGGGACGTGGCACACTTGGGCGGGGGGGGGGCAGAAGGAGGTGAGGAGGAGGGAGCTTGGTTGTTGGTGGATGTGGAGCACCTGCTAATTTTTCCCCGTGGGTGCTCCAGCCCCGGAGCTCCCATTGAGTCGGCACCTATGTGCTCCACTACCTGCCCTCCTTCCCCTCAGCTTCAGAATCTCCCTTTTGGGACTTTGCAATGAGGAAGGAACTGAGGGCCGTTCACTGTGCAGCCTTATAATATATGGAGATATGCCTATCTCATAAAACTGGAAGGACCTTGAAAGGTCATCGAGTCCAGTCCCCTGCCTTCACTAGCAGGACCAAGTACTGTCCCTGACAGATTTTTGCCCCAGATCCCTAAATGGCCTCCTCGAGGATTGAACTCACAACCCTGGGTTTAGCAGGCCAATGCTCAAACCACTGAGCTATCCCTCCCACCCTTATGTATCCTTGGTGCAGGGTATGAGGATGTGTAGGGCACGTGTGGGGGCCAAATGGGCACTGCTACCAAAAATATCTGATTAAAGATGCCGGGCCATGTGTACCTGAAGTGGAGCATTGAGAAACACTGGTTTAGAGAACAGGGCACTAGACTGGGATGCAAGTGACCTCAGTTCAGTTCTCAGTTTAGCCACAGAATCCCTCTGTGACCTTAGGCAAGTCACTTAAATCTAATCTGTGTCTCTGTTTCTCATCTGTAAAGTGAGGATAGTACTTCCCTACTTCACAGGAGTGTTGTGATAAAGAAATTCATTAATGCTTTAGAGCAGTGTTTCCCAAACTTGGGACGCTGCTTGTTCAGGAAAAGCCCCTGGTGCACCCGGCCGGTTTGTTTACCTGCCGCGTCCGCAGGTTTGGCCGATCGCGGCTCCACTGGCCACAGTTCGCTGTGCCTGGCCAATGGGGACTGTGGGAAGCGGCGGCCAGTACGTCCCTTGGCCCGCGCCACTTCCTGCAGCCCCCATTGGCCGGGCACAGCGAACCGTGGCCAGTGGGAGCTGCGATCGGCCGAACCTGCGGACGCGGCAGGTAAACAAACCGGCCGGGCGCGCCAAGGGCTTTCCCTGAAGAAGCAGCGTCCCAAGTTTGGGAAACACTGCTTTTGAGGCACAAAGAGAGTATGGTACTATATGAGTATCTAGACAGATAGAACTGTTTTGCTGGTGTGAGCTGATGCAGGAGAGAAGCCGTTACTCTGAATTATCTAATTTTTTACCTTCACTTACGCTCAACAGCTAACATTATTTCAGATAGATTAATCATCTACTTCTGTTGCTGTTTCCATTATACACTCTGTTTTCAGGCATTTATACTCAGCTATTTTAAATCACATTAGTCTGAAGTTTGGAACCTAGATGTGATTTGTTT
The DNA here is from genome assembly GCA_033296515.1 of Macrochelys suwanniensis. Lineage (NCBI taxonomy): Eukaryota > Metazoa > Chordata > Testudines > Chelydridae > Macrochelys > Macrochelys suwanniensis. The sequence continues at coordinate 337,629,830 of CM065775.1, forward strand.
TCTTTAAAAGAAAATGTAAATGGGTCAAGCCGTTTCTTAGTTTAAAAAAAAAGGTGGGGTTTAAAACAATTATTTCAGCTGGTGTTTGTCACATCAAATGACATAATCTTAACATCTCTGGTAAGATTTGCAAAACCAAAATGTCTACATTTATACTCCATATGTAGGCATCTAATAAGAGGCCTCACTTTCAAAAGTGCAGAGCACCCACAAATGCCCACTGACTTTAAAGGGAGCTGCTGAATGCTCAGCACTTCTGAAAATCAAGCCACTAAATATGGATTTAGGCTAAGATTTTGTAAAAATGGTCACCTAAAGTTAGGCCTCTGTGTTTCTGCAAACACTTTGCTTCCTATCCTGCAGGGTGCTTCCCTCAGTAGGAATTAAGGGTGTTTAGTGCTACACAGGAGTGGGCCCATAATCCTTAGAATCTTTCATCCCATTTGTAGAGCACTTTAGAAACTATCGCCTTGATCCTGCAAACCCTTCAAATCAATAAGATTACTTTCACGAGAGTTATAAAGGTTTGCAGGATTGATCCTAAATACGGTCAAGACTCAATTATCCCACCATTGAAATGTTGCCATGTCTGAGGTGGAGCTGGGCAACTCTTTAACAGTCCACAGCAACTGTAACTGCAGAGGGAATTTCAGAAAAGACGGCAAATCCAAGTTATAATCTGAGCTGGATACACCAGGTTTAACATCCTTCTTTTTGCAAAAAATGCTATGGGATTTTTTACTTAAATATTTTGTGCTGTTTTCATGTTTAAATCATGCATAAATGCACACACTTGATTTTTCATTGCTTTCTTTGTCTATGCGGCGAATGACATGAATAGCATAGACTCAGATTTTAAAGTCAGAAGGTACCATCATGATCATCTAGTCTGACCGCCTGCATGTTGCAGGCCACAGAACCTCATTCATCCACTCCTGTAATAGACCCCTAACCTGTGGCTGAGTTACTGAAGTCCTCAAATCATGGTTTAAAGACTTCAAGTAACAGAGAATCCACCATTTACACTAGTTTAAACCTGCAAGTGAGCCATGCTCCATGCTGAAGAGGAAGGTGAAAAACTCCCAGGATCTCTGTCAATCTGATCCGGGGGAAAATTCCTTCCCGACTCCAAAATGGCAGTCAGTTAGACCCTGAGCATATGGGCAAGACCCATCAACCAGACACCAGGGAAAGAATTATCTGTATCTCAGAGCCCTCCCCATCTAGTGTCCCATCACTGGCCATTGGAGATATTTGTTGCAAACAGTCGCAGATTGACTACATGCCATTGAAGGTAGTCTCATCATGCCATCCCCTCCATACATTTATCAAGCTCAGTCTTGAAGCCAATTAGGTTTCCAACCCCCACACCTCTATAGATTAGATTCGATCAGTTCCCTTGATGATATGCTGTTCCCAAGGTTCTATATGATGCCAGTACAAGTGTCCATTGTAGGAAGTGTAATAGTGCCTTGTTTGTTTTTTCTCCTTGCAGCACTTTGCCTAGTCTTGATGCTCCCTACCCCATGTTAATATTAGTTGGACCCATGGCCTGTGGAAAGCGGGAACTTTCTCACAGAATCTGCAGACAGTTCAACAATTTCTTCAGATACAGGTAAATTTACTCCATCAGTTTAAGAGACCATGGAGTGCGGTCAAGGCTCAAATTGTTGTGCTTTTTTTAAAGTTAAATATTATAGAACACTGTTAAATGGTCATTGCAAGGCATTCTGTCTCCTACTAGATCTAAGCTGTCTGAAGTCATCATATAATATCTCCTTATTTTTTAATATGCTGTATAAATTATCAAGATTCCTCTAAAGGTGAACTGCAAAGCAAAAACAGCACCTTTTTACTGCTCCTTTTATCTGTCTATCCATCCAGCTGAACTTTTTCTTTAGTTCATGTTACTGTGCCCAGCGTCTGCACAAGGCAACTGCACCTGTATTTCCCCTCGGGTTCAGCAAGGGCACCTACTCTTGGCTTCCAACTCCCCAGCTATTGCCTTTCTGGATGGAGACCTGTGTCCCTCTCCCTTTGGGCCAGGGTATTCCCAGGCTGCATAGTTATAGAGTCATAGACTATCAGGGCTGGAAGGGACCTTAAGAGGTCATCTAGTCTAACCCCCTGCTTAAAGCAGGACCAATCCCCAATTTTTGGCCTAGATCCCTAAATGGCCCCCTCAAGGATTGAACTCACAACCCTGGGTTTAGCAGGCCAATGCTCAAACCACTGAGCTATCCCTCCCCCCTGCCTTCACTGTGTATTTCCCAGCACAGACAGGTTGCTCAAGGACACCTGCTTGCTTTCTCTTCAGAGACGGCAGAGTGATTGTCAAAAGATATAAGGTACCACGCAGCACTTCCTAGGCAAGCCTACTTTAGAGTTAAGGTACAAAGCATTACAGAGAAAACATACTAAAACGATAAAAAAACTTACATGCATCCCAAAAGCTTGCCAGAATAACCCAACCCTAACATGGATTCTGGAGAGCCCAGTCCTTCAGTTCCTACCCTGAGGATTGGGACCCTCTATGGACCAAGGGTCCTGTCCATTTGCTGAATCAGGAAGAAGGCCATGAGCCAGTTTACGACCAGCCTATTTATCCAAAAATTCTTTCCCTGTCTGTCAGTCCCTGGAGAATCCAGGTGGAAATAGTGTATGTATACTTTGCCAGGGGGGTGGCTTCTCTGGAGATGTTACAACCTGAGTGAATTTGCCTAATCACCCCCTGCTCTTCTCCTATTTACTTTTCCCATGGAAATGCATAAAATTCCACAATAACATATACACAATTGCATTTGTAATACAATGAACTCCAAAGATGTTAAAGTAATTCTGTAAGATTTAACTAATTCAGTAAAATTAATTCAGGATATTACAAGAAATTGTCAGTCTGCCACACTCCACTACAAAAGTGTTAGGGTGCATCTATACGGGGAACCTACATATTGCATCCAGAAGTGAATAGGATGCCAGTGTAATTACTGAACTATTACAACATGTTTTCTGTAACTGATGCCGACAAAGTGGGAATCCTTCATTCTTTATCAGCTGTAGAGTCTAAATTTCAAGGTAGCTGAACCAGCGTAATGTACCTTTTGTTGCTAATTCTGACAAAGCAAATGGGCATCCTTCATTCTTCACCAGCTGTAACTTCTACATTTCAAAGGTAGTGCTATATAGTACACATTGCAGTAATCTATGTAGCCACGTGTTACTGGTGCTCTTATCATCTCTCCAATTCTCTCTGTCTATTTGCTACACTCACTTGTTGCATTTTGCCTTATTTTAAACTATAAGTTCCTCAGGACAGGGACTATGTATGTATCTATATACATTACTATGTATATGTACAGCACCTAACACAATGGGGCCTCTGGGTACTAATGTAATATGTCGTAAGAATAGAGCCCTAAGTGCATATATAATAGCTGATAATGTAGAAGCGGAATTAATTCTTTGGATGCCCAGCACGATAGAACCCTAGATCGAGTATGAGTGATGTTATATAATAGGCACCTCCTTCAACTCAAGTCCTATAATGTGAAGATCTGCTCTGTGTTTGTAATATGTTATAATGCTAGATTAACTCACATGACTAGCAAGTCCAAAGGACTTTTTGACAGAAAAGCTGTGATGGTTACAAGACTGGAAAAATCAAATGTGATGCACAATGAGTGCTTTGAGAGACCAGTTTGTAAATGACAACTAATTGAAAACTGGCCCGAATTTTCCAAGCACTATCTATTTTCCAGAAGCATTGTTTTTTGAGGAATAATGCATATAAAAGTTTTATGTATAAGAAAAAAGGAGAGAGAGAGAATTTTAACAGAGCAGAACATTTCAACTACAAAGCAAAGTTCTATTTTAATTATTCAGTGGAGATTTCAGCAATTTTATGGCTTACTGTTTTAAATTTCAAACATTCCACTCATTAAGAATGTATTTCATGTAAGATATCCTGGCAGTTCAAATGTGAACATGGCCTTGCAATTAAAAAAGTTGTAACGGGTAAAAGTCTTTCAAAAAAATAAATAAAATTGGACACTGAGACCATCTGGTTTGTGCTCAGGAATGACCTTTAAAGCTGGATATGTTTCTAATATCTTTGAGAAAATCAAACCTTTGAAGTAAAAGTTTTATAGGGTCCATGTGCACCACACTGTTCTCATTTGCCATAGTTCACTGATAAGATAGTGGCACACGCTAGTGCTGCTACAGTTAAGGATCTGTCAGCCTCTGCATTATAAACTTAATTTCTTAGTGGTTTATAACTCAGTTGTATTAAAGAAAAGAGTTTATTCCACATTAGATCTCAGTACAGGAAGAAAAAGAATAAATCTCCACCCTTCAACTTAGATATTTATTTATTCAGGGTGTATTAATAGGAGGGTTGTATGTAAGACACAGGAAGTAATTGTCCTGTTCTGCTCAGCATTGGTGAGGACTCAGCTGGAGTACTGTATTCAGTTTTAGGCATCACACTTTAAAAAAGATGTGGACAAATTGAGGAAAGTCCAGAGAAAGGCAACAAAAATGATGAAAAGTTTAGAAAATCTGACTCACAAGGAAAAGTTAAAAAAAACTGGGCGTGTTTAATCTTGAGAAAAGAAGACCGAGGAGGGACCTGACAACAGATTTCAAATATTTGAAGGGCTGTTATAAAGAGGACAGGGATCAATTGTTCTCCATGTGAACTGAACGTAGGACCAGAAGTACTGGGCTTAATTTGCAGAAAGGGAGATTTAGGTTAGATATTAGGAAAAACTTTCCAAATATAAGTTAAGTAAGGAATAGGTTACCTAGGGAGGTTGTAGAATCCCCATCATTGGAGGTTTTTAAGTACAGGTTAGACAAACATCTCAGGGATGGTCAATGTCCTGCTTCAGTGTGCGGGGATGGACTAGTTCAGTGTTTCTCAACTCAGGGGTTGTGACCCAAAAGCAGGTTGCAAGAATGTAGGAAAGGGCCGTGGCTGTCCGGAGCCCTGCCATAGGAGTCTGAGAGCCCAGAGCCCTGCCATCTGAGGCTGAAGTCACAGAGGTCATATAAAATCACGGAATCCATGACCTCTGTGACCTATTTGTAGCCTCATCAATTAGACAATCGAATGCAAGGTGGGAAGAGTTATGGGAAATGAGTGCTCCGATACGTCTGTTAGTCTATAAGGTGCCACAGGACTCTTTGTCGCTTCATTTTAATCACAGTGAGTCTTTAGTCAGTGTTGGGGCTGACCGTAAGTTACCTTGGTCTGTTGTTACAGAATGGTTGGGGGGAGCTAGTAGTGAACTGGCTTTGACCAGCCCGGCTGGCTTGCAGCCACTCGACTAGCTAAACAAGAAAAGAGATAAGGAGGGTTAAGTGTAGGAATAGAAAACAGTAGTGTTTCCTGCCAGAGCCTGCTTGTGGATGTACACGCCCCCCCGCCTTAGAAAGAGATGATAAAAAACGGCTATGCGAATTGCTTTAGACGAACAGTCTCGCCTGCAGATCCTGGCCTTGTGGGTGCCCAGGAATTCCCCAGGCTGGAGCAGCACCTGCTACGAGCCCTCAAGGACAAGGCTGGAGGGTCCGGGACTGTCCGTAGCAGAAGGGGTGAAAGCCTTGATTCTTGCTTGCTTGGTTGCTGGAAAGCAAGTATTTAGTAACGCGTGAAGGCTGGGAAGCTTATTATATTTTGGCAATAAAACCGGTTATACTTATGCACCTGCAGTGGCTTCATTAAGTGTATTTGAGCCCCCGCCTTTGGCTCGACACCCAGTGAAATAGAGACATTTTTAAACTGTTCTGTTGCAACTGCAAGTACAAGTAATAGTAGGAATTCATCACAACCTGAGAAAAAAAGTAATCATAGATACAACCCTGTTTATTGAAAGTTTGGCTTTTCATTTATTAAGGACCAAAATGGTGAACACAGGCCGGTTTTGTTCAATATCTTCATTAATGAACTGGAGGATGGTGTGGATTGCACCCTCAGCAAGTTTGCAGATGACACTAAACTGGGAGGAGTGATAGATACTCTGGAGAATAGGGATAGGATACAGAGGGACCTAGACAAATTAGAGGATTGGGCCAAAAGAAATCTGATGAGGTTCAACAAGGACAAGTGCAGAGTCGTGCACTTAAGACGGAAGAATCCCATGCACTGCTACAGACTAGGGACCGAGCGGCTAGGCAGCAGTTCTGCAGAAAAGGACCTAGGGGTTACAGTGGACGAGAAGCTGGATATGAGTCAACAGTGTGCCCTTGTTACCAAGGCTAACGGCATTTTGGGCTGTATATGTAGGAGCATTGCCAGCAGATCGAGTGACGTGATCATTCCCCTCTATTCGGCATTGGTGAGGCCTCATCTGGAGTACTGTGTCCAGTTTTGGGCACCACACTACAAGAAGGATGTGGAAACATTGGAAGGAGTCCAGCGGAGGGCAACAAAAATGATTAGTGGGCTGGAGCACATGATTTATGAGGAGAGACTGAGGGAACTGGGATTATTTAGTCTGCAGAAGAGAAGAATGAGGGGGGATTTGATAGCTGCTTTCTACTACCTGAAAGGGGGTTCCAAAGAGGATGGATCTAGACTATTCTCAGTGGTAGCAGATGACAGAATAAGGAGTAATGGTCTTAAGTTGCAGTGGGGAAGGTTTAGTTTGGATATTAGGAAAAACTTTTTCACTAGTAGGGTGGTGAAGCATTGGAATGGGTTACATGGGAGGTGGTGGAATCTCCTTCCTTAGAGGTTTTTAAGATCAGACTTGACAAAGCCTTGACTGGGATGATTTAGTTGGGATTGGTCCTGCTTTGAGCAGGGGGCTGGACTCGATGACCTCCTGAGGTCCCTTCCAACCCTGATATTCTATGATTCTATGATAGGTTGCATTTCCCTAGTTTGTTTATGAGACGGTCATGTGAGACAGTATCACAAGCCTTACTAAAGTCAAGATATACCACATCTACTGCTTCCCCCCATCCACAAGGCTTGTTACCTTATCCAGTACTTGTTTAATGTGGATTTGCCGATTTCTACTACTGCTGCTGATATATTTCTTGCATTGGATAATTACTTGGAATCGGTGAGATTGAGCTGGTCGAAGTGTGTTGGTGTTACAACGGATGGAGCCGCTTCAATGACAGGGAAACATTCAGAAGTTGTTCAAATAATCCTTTTGAAAGAACCCAATGCAATGTGGAACCATTGTTTCCTGCACAGGGAGGCATTAGCAGCTAAAGACATGGTACCTGAGCTTCACAAAACTCTTAAAGATGCTGTCAAAATTGTGAATTACAGCAAACAAATGGCAAGAATTCACAATGCTTTCAAGTTTTCTGTCAGTGCACATGTACATCTGCTTTACGGTGCTGAGGTTCGCTGGCTGTCCCATGGCAAAGTGTTGTCTCATGTATATGAACTTCAGCTTTTTTTTTTTTTTTTTTTTTGGGAAGGAAAACAAATCTCACCTGTCAAAGCACTTCAGTAATGACACATGGGTTCCTCATGTTGCATATATGGCAGATATATTCAATTATCTGAATTATCTGAATCCGTCTTTACAGGGAAGAGGGCACAATCGCTTTGAGCAAACTGACAAAATTGCTGCATTAAAAAAACCCCCTTTCTCTGGTCAACAAACATGTTTCAAATGATAAAATGGACATGTTTCATAATGAGTCTCTAGAGAAAAAATTGGAAAGATTCTGCTAGCCAGGAAGCACTGAAGAAAATGATCAGTAATCATTTAACTAAATTGCACAAAAGATTCTGCGGTTACTTTCCAGATGAAGAACTCAAGGGAAAAGAATGGATATGGGATGCATTTGGAGTTGTTTTTGGAAAATATTAGTCTACCTATGCAGGAAGCATCTCAGTTGGTCGAGTTATCCTGTGATTGCAGTCTACAGAGAAAATATACTGAAATGAGCCTTCCCCAGTTTTGGTACAGTGCTGCTGTTGGAATATCCTGCTCTTGTTTACCAGGCTATTCTAGTCATTTTGCTTGTCAGTACAACATACTTGTGAGAAACTGAAGTCTCTGCTCTGACTTAACTGAAGAACAAAAGCAGAAACAGACTGGATGTTGAACATGACCTTCGGATTGTGCTGACTACAATTACACCAAACTTTGATAAACTCATCAAAGAGCAGTAAGCTCGGGTTTCTCATTAAATGGAACCTAGGATTTATTATACTGTTTTTAATCTGTTCCTGTTGATGTTGATTTCTGCCTTTGACTGTTAATCTTCTTTAATTTATTAGTATTGTTGTTTGTTTGTTATTATTATTTATTACATATAGTGGGTGGTAAGTATTTTGGGGCCAAAATACTTGTGTGTTTTCTACTTAAGCTATTTACTGGGTCGGGGTTGGCCACCAGTGTTTACAAATGGGTCCTGGTCCAAAAAAGGTTGAAAACCATTGGACTGGATGACCTCTCTAGGTCTCTTCCAGTCCTAGATTTCTATGATCAAATGAATAAAATTACAGGGAAACGAGAGGTTTTACAAGATTTTCATTACAAAAACTCAAAAGAAATAAAAACAAGAAGGGTCCTGTTGCTGGTGAGCTTTTTTTATTTGTATTACTGTAGCGCCTTGGAGCTTTAGTCACTGGCCAGGACCCATTGCGCTTGGTGCTGACTAGTTTATGGTATTAGGAGTCCACTGAAACACCTATGGGACAAAAAAAAGAGACCTGAAAGAAACCTAAGCAGTTCAAAGTTAAATGCAAATGGTACCTGTACTCACATAGGTTTTGGCATAGAAAGTAATAGACGTACAAGGGTCTGATTCTCATTCACACTATGGTCCTTTTACACTATGCTGGCAATGTAGAAGAAGGGCCTAAGTATAAATGAGAACCAGGCTCACAAGTATTCTATTTATCATCAGTTACCCAATACCCATACCAAATAAAGCATGTTTATGTCACACTTGGGAATGAAATCTGCGTGCCCGGACTCACAGTTCCCAGACCTAGACAATGCTGCCCCTAAGTGTAACATGGCTTTTTTTCATTCTGTGGTTTCCAGTTTGAGGCATGAAGACCCAAAGCTCAGCATACAAGCTGTCTGTCCAGTTTTATTTTGCAAATCTGGTTAAAATCCATTATCAATGTTTTAATAACACAGCCAGGCTCTGTATATTTAGATGTGAATATTTTTTTGCTATGTTTTGTCTGGGATGGATCAGTCAAAAAGTCAAGGAGACTAAATATTGTCAGTGTAAGTCTATGCATCACATTTTTGTTCTGCTTGTCCGATGGTACAAAAACACTATTAGTAAAGTTCCACCACTCAGGAATGTGACCCACTGTTAGGAGTGACTGAGGACCATATGCTGGTGCTTATGTGAAACAGAATGTGTAGGAAGGGACTGGAGCCTTTAAACTAAAAAGTCTTCATATGTAGACTTAGCTATTTGGCCAGATTCATATTTGTATGACCCTCATCTCAAAAGAAAGTTCATGTGTCAGATACTTCAAATTGTTTCCCTTAAATAGAGGTGTGTATTTTAAATAGTTCCCTTACCTCCCCTACTTCCAGCCAACCTCATTGATTCCAGCACTGATACCCTCTTACTCCTGGGGCTTGGGCTCACCACTGGTCCCTCCATCTACTTCTATTAATTGCTCAACCTGCCTCCCACCACCCCTTCCTGTATCTAAGATGCCTATCTATCAGCCAGGAGTCAGCATAGCCAAGGAGGGGAAAAGGATGAATTTATCACTTCCCTACTTAACGGTGCTATGACAGCTTCGACTCAGACAGTCCTGTGTGTTTGGATTTATAGCCCAAATGTAATGTTATATTAATACATTTTTTTTGCATTTATAGGTTAGTCTTTCAAATATGCAGCATTAGTGGTATGATTTGCACCTCTTTATATTCCTCATATTTCTTCTCTGTTTAAAATAAAATGATTTCTACTGCTCTTTCCTCCTGCTCCTCCACTACCAGCTTCTTAACTGATTGAAAACTGGTGGTTCCTTTAACATGCCATATATCTTCCAGCCCCTGTCACACCACGAGGGCATCTTACTTCGGAGAAGACAACAGACTTGATTACTACTTCATTTCTCAGGCGGTGTTTGACAATATGTTGAACATGGTAAGAACTGGACTTGTGTCTTAGTAGGCCTAATCCTGTAGTATCAGTGAGTTCACTACATCTTACTTAAACAAAAAAGTCTCTAAAGGCCTGATTTCTGAAAAAATGAGATGTGTGCACAATTACATGACTAATATGCATGTCCAGTAAGCACAGTTGCTTGTGCAAATCAGGTATTTATTTGTGCAAATGGTCAGCTAGACTGTCTCTTACTGTGTTTAGCTACAGTACTTTTTACAATGGGGCACATATATCAGTTGGAGTCTTTAGGTACTATTGTCGTATTAATAAATAATACGTCATTTACATATGCGAATACCAAGTGTGTGTGTATGTGTATGTTGTGGGGTGGGGAGGATAGGGGTGCCAGAAAACTGAAAGGAGGCTTGTGGATAGGGTCTTGCCATGTTTCCCAGTCTTCTAGGAGCCCTATGGGGAGCACTGGATTTAAAGGGTAGCAGATTGCCCTTGGAGGCATTGTGCCTGCCTCTCTTCTCTCTATAGACAGAATGTCTCCAGCTACTGCTTCTGGTACATATCTGTACTCCCAATGCTGTTTGGGCTCAAAACACTCAATTATAGTACCTTATTGGTAGCTGCACAAGGCCTACACATTCATAAGCCATTGAGCTGATGTTTCGTGTTTACCTCTCAATGACAGTGTGGTTAAATTTCCAAAGAATATCTTTGGACACACTCTACTGGGCACCAAAGTTTTATTTGCCAAGTTTCACTGTAGAAATTTACTTCCCAAGTATATGTTCTCCTTGCAGGTTTGCTTTGTGTATCCACTTTCCTCTTTGGTATCTTCTCTTTTATCCTGTGCTGCCATTCATTTTGATGCACTGTCAAAGGAAGATGCCCCTTGCTTTAGATCTTGTGCTTCTTTGCAGGGTGAATGAATAACCAATGTAAAGTTGTAACCTGTCAGCTGCTTGTTTTCAATGAGCTGATGTTTTATTATTCACAAACAATGTACAAGCCTGCACCCTCGAGGCCTGTTCTTTGCTGCTCTCTGCAAGTTTGGCACCCCAGGTGGCCTTGTTATCACTGATGATTTAGGCTTTGTGGAGCTGTATACTAATGGTAACCAAGTCTAGAACAATCATTTTTACTGTGCTTCTTTAGGAAAGTTGTTTTCGTTGCAGTCTTTCCATTGTCATGACACATCACCATTTTAATTGCAGGGGAAATTTATTGCAACCTATAAATATAGCAGCCACTACTATGGATTAGGAAGAGATACTGTAGAATCCATTGCCAGGGAAGGACTGGCAAGCTGTGTTCATTTGGAAATAGAGGTAGGCGTTACTATTACTTAACCTTATAACATCATCAAAAAACAAAACATGGAAACGTGTCCATTATCAATCCAAAAGAATAACATTTACCTTTGTAGTTTCTGCTCTAATTAAATAATTCTCATTATGAGAATTTCTCTCATGTGAGAGGAAGGATGATTCAGTGGTCAGGGCAGTAAGCTAGGACTTGGGAGACCCAGGTTCAATTCCCTGCCCTGCTACAGACTTCTTGTGTGACCGTGGGCAGGTTACTAGGCCTGGATGCACAAAAAGGAGTTCGATGTTGCTAAGCTGAGCATCAAAATCCCCAACTTTTGGGAGTCTAGAAAATCATAGGAACACTCTGCAATTCACAAACCCTGAGTTAGGTGCCTAGGCTCCCCATACAATGAATGGGGAGAGATAGGGGCCTTAGAATGCTATTCACAAAAGCTAGCATGCCAGGCAGGGAGACACCTAAGCTAGCCAGAGGGATGTGTGCTAAGTCCCTCAAGGAGATAGGTGTCTAAGTTCAGGCTGCAGGGAGGTGCCATCACTGCTAGCAAGTCACAGATGGGATATCCCTCCCTTATAACTTGTAGCCCAATGGTTAGGGTACTCATATGGGATGCGGGAGATGCCTGGTTCAAGTTCTCCCTCTACCTGGGCGGGAGAAGGGATTTGAACTGAGATCCACCACCTCTCCGGTAAGTGCTGTAACCACTGGGCTATGGGAATATTCTGTTATGGGGCTCCCTCAGTCTCTCCTGTTGAAGCTTTTCCACTATGGATAAATAACTAAAGAGTCATTGGAGTAGGTTGAGTGGAGCTTGGGTGAGTGCTCTAACCACTGGGCTAGAGAGTCACTCATGCTTGAGCTTGCACGCTCTCTCTCTCTGGCCCCCATGACTCTTTAATTATTGATCCACAGTGGAACAGCTTCAACAGGAGAGACTGAGGGAGCCCCACAACAGAATACCCCATAACTCAGTGGTTAGAGCTCTCACCTGAGAGATGATAGATCTCAGTTCAGATACCTGAACCAGGTATCTCCCACATCCCAGATGAGTACTCTAAGCACTGGGATAAAAGTTATGCCCTCCCTGGTTATTTTGTGTCAATTTGCCTGAGGGGCCCAATTTGGTAGGCTGTCTCTGAGCACACCTACCGGATCAGGCCTATGGTTAGACAGCTGAACATCTTTCTTCTCCTGGTTTGTAGGTTGCTGTGGGACTTGGGTGTGTAGCAGGAGGCAGCAGTGCGCATGCACAGAGACAGAAACATTGGTGCCTAGGGAACTTATTATTGCAGAAATGTAGGTGCCGAGTAAGTTTAGGTGCCTACAAGATTCGGTGGGAGTAGTTTATGTGCATTATTTTTAATCATTTATATATTGCCAGAAATGTACAAGACACTGTATAGCGATAGCTCTGTATCAAAGGGACAACGATTAAATGATCTGGTCTTGCAAGCTGAGTGCCTATTTTGAGATATTTGCAGACTCAACTCCCATTGACTTCAACAAGTGTTGAGGATGTTCAGCTTCTCACAGGCTAGGACCCTAATTTCACAAGTGAAGACAAACTGGACATGACACAGTGGGATGTGCCTCATAAAGCTTGAATGCTTCTCAAAATGGGAGTATTACTAAACGATGGAGAAGTTAGGGCCTGTATACGAATAGGGAAGTTACTGTGTGTTTATTGGATATCATGGACAGCTAGTTAAGAAATGCCTCTGGTGCCAGAGTTCTAAAGCGTGTAACAATTATGCAGCAGTCTGCATTGCTGTGGCCTCTACCTGTTGATGGCAAAGCATAATGGTGAGTTATGCATCTGAAACAGAAAGGCTTCAAGTTCATTATCATCTCCTAAGCCCCTAGCAAAAGTGATTCAGGCCTATTAAAAGAACATTTTAATTATGGGTCATGAGCTGAGGCTAAAAATTTGAGCCATTTAATTCCCTTTAATCTACCACCTCTGCACTGTTAGGTGGTAGAATTTGTCCCCTTTGTAGTAACTACATTTCTAGTCAGTGACGTTCCTGTTGCATTCTGCAACACAGTGAGGGGAGATGTTCCAGGGTCCTTGTTTACGTGGCTGTTGGTGCAGACAGTTACCCCATTTGAACATAACATTGCAGTGGCTGCATGTGCACATTAGGCATACAATTTAAGTTTCAATCCTATTTTTCAGATACGTCTTCAGTTTTAAATTCTGTTGGCCCCCACATAGACTCCATCCCCACCCCTCATTTTAGTGATGTCACATTTTTGGTTTTTGATTTATTTTACAGTAGAAGGCACACTTTGTTGCTTTTGTAGACAGAGCCTGTTGCAAACACCAGGGGTTCCTTGCAGCTCTCTATTCCCACCACCTGTGTGCCACCCTCCGATCCCTTTTTATTTCAGGGGCATATGTAAGTAAGGCCAGGTCTACACTATATGCTTACTGCGGTATAAATAGGTCACTCAGGGGTGTGAAAAATCAACACTCTTGAGCAATGTACTTATACTGCCCTTAACCCAGCGGTATGTTGGCTGGGTGCTGCAAATTATGATGCTGTCAGGAAAGAGTGTCTTCACCAGAAGCACTACAACTGCCCATCCAAGTTTGTAGTGTAAGACCCTCATCCCACAAATACTTTTGTACGTGAACAGTATCATTGAAGTTAGTAGGACTGTTCTCATGCTTGAAGTTAAACATGTTCATGTTTATAGGATTGGGGGCCTAAGGTACTCAGGACTCATTTTTGCTGGTTAGGCCCAGCCCTAGATTGGATGGGATGGAGCTATATAGCTCTGTCTTCTCTCCTTTGCCTTTGGGGATTTGTATATCGCAGATGGTTGTGGGGGAAGTCAGAATGGAGTAACCCATATGCTGCCTAGAGCAAAGGGCTGCAGTTTTGTCTGGCCCTCACATATTAGCCTTCCTCCTCTCACCATTATACAGCCTTTGATCTTAAACATAGAAGCCAGTTGATCTGTGCCAAGTGCTTTGGGATCCTGTATAAATGTCACATACTGTATTTTTTATTTCTTTATGCAATTCAGGTATGTTTAGTGCAGATGTAGACTTTCCCCTTTCTCAGAATATCATGCTTTGGTACAAGGGATACTGTGAACAATTCAAAATCAGTTCACTTGCCATCGTAAACTACTGTGGTTTAATAAACCCTCATTCTCCAAAAGTTACCAGGCTGCTCAGCATCAGTTAGAAGGACATTCTGATTGAGAAGAAGATTCTGATGTTGTTCATTGTAAAAATGAAAGGGCCAAATTCATTGGTGGTGAAAGTTACATGTGGGGTGTAAATTGGTCAGAAAATGGTTGTAAGAAATACAATAGTATGACTTCTGACATGCAAAATAAGGGGGAGAAAGGATAGGGCCTAACAGGAAAAACAGTAACTAGGCAGGTATAAGAAAGCAAGGTGTTTTAAATCGCCAATGAACTATAAGCTTCCTGGAAGTTGTACTTACTCACTTCAAGATGAATTCAGTGCCAGATTTTGAAGACCATAGACTTAAATAACTTACCAACATTGCTAAATATGATGGTTTGTAATAAGTAAGGGGTCATCATGAACACAGCATGTCAGTAAGTAGTCACTGAGTTTCAGGAATAAAAAATTATTGGGTGCTTTCTGTCTAATCTTAAAGGGTGTGCAAAGTTTGAAAAATACCTACTTTGAACCTCGATATGTCCTGTTAGTACCAATGAACAAAGAAAAATACGAGGGACATCTGCGGAGGAAGGGGCTATTTAGCAGGCCAGAGATTGAAACTGCAGTCTCCAGAGTGGACATGTATATCAAAATAAATCAGGATTTTCCAGGATACTTTGATGCGGTAATTAACACGGGTGAGTTAATCTCTTTTGTACCAAGAATCTGATTACCCAGGGTGATGGCAATGGATGCCCCAAAACTGCTATGCAGATAAAGTCATCTCTGAAACAAAAACTAGGGAAGGCAAATTGATGCTCAAAGTAGCTGGTTTGAGACTGCCAGCAATGGAACCCACCTAGTTCTTATCCAGGGGACATAAAGAACTTCAGATTTGTATCTTTGTCACCTCAAGATTGAATTACTGCATTATGCGCTAGCTATATCTTAAATCCATCAAGAAACTGAACCTGGCGTAGAATTCAGCTGCACATTTGTTAAGCAGTGTCTCTCTTGAGGCTGTTACGCTGAAGCTCTGTGATCTGCCCTAAGACCCGGATCCTCAAAGGTATTCAGATCCTTTGAGGATCTGGGCCTAATTGCTGGTTTCTGAATGGAGTTTGGTGTGTTGTTTTTGTCCTGTTAGGCCCTAAATGGCCTGAGGCATGGCTGCCTTTTTACCCTGTACCATACTGCCACCGTTGTGGTCAGCAGAGGCATAAAGAGAGGAGGCTGCTGCAAAGGGCCTTCTCTGTGAGGACCCTTCTACTTTGAAACTTGATCACCTCCTGGGGGTAAAATAATTGAATCTGTTGATCTTTGTGGTACTGTGTGAAACAAATGTTTTCTCCCTGTTGTTTAGGGAGTGAGGGAAAATTATGACGGAGGGTAGCAAGTGGTGGGACAGGGGATTTTTCCTAGTTTATGTTTTTTTGACTGGCCATTGCTGGGGTGGATTTGGGTGTAGAGTTTAGATGAAATTGCTGGCCCTGTGAATTATTACAGTTATATTTTTAATTATTGTTGAGGGCACCTGAAGCCAGGGATAGGCAGCCTTACTTTTTTAGTCTAAAACAGAAGAAATAAAAGGCAATAAATAAAATCAAATTGAGGAGAACATTTAGGCTGACTTATAGGAATTTAGAATGTAGCTGAATTTAGGAAAAGCTTCACAGTAGTAGGCTGTGGATTATTCTCCCAAGGGAAGTTCCTCAAGTGATGAGGTGTTACCTCATCATTTGAGGAACATTTACAGCTAGATTGGGAATACATTTACTAAAGAATGTATTGTGGAGAACAAGCCCAAACTGGTAGGGAGATGGGCTGGGTGAGCTAACAGGACATTTTCATCTCTGACTTCTGAGATGCTATAATTTCATGCTGGTGCATAGCTGTTCTTTTATCATACATCCTTTCCCTCCCTCCTTGAAATGTGCATCTGTTTCTTGTAGATGATTACGATGAGGCATATGCACAGCTGAGTCTCCTCATAAAGGAATATCTAGGTATGGTACAGCCTTCAGATTTGGACAGCAGTCGGGTCTTGGACGACAAAGCAGTCACAGGTACTGTACATGACTTTCCAGCTGTGCTAGTCAGGAACTAACACCAACTTTATTAGCGAAGATGGGCCCCTAACAGGGAGTTTTGAGAGGGAGTTCTCCAGGTGAAGGAGGAGCAAATACGGGACCCTTGGGGTAAGTGGCTGTCTGTAGTGTGTGTTTGTGTTTCGGAGTTACTTGCTGTGTGCTGAGCTTGTGTTTGTCTGTCTGTTTGTTTGTTTTTTTGTTTGAAGGACCGTGTCCTGTGGCCGGCAGTTGGAAGCTGTGAGCTTCTAAACATGGTTTGAAATCTAGAAGCCTCTGTTCATTGGCTGAGCCTTAGTCAGGGGGCAGGGCTATCAGGAAGGCCAGGGCTTTATAAAACAGTCAGTCAGTGACCAGGGGCCGTCAACAGGGAGTTTCGAGAGGGAGTTGGAAAGGGGGCGAGGTCCACTTGCCATTCTTTAAAACCTTTAAACTAAACTATAGTCTAAACTTCTTGATTTAAACAAAAAACCCTATCAATAGCCTAGGTACCTGTAGGAGACAATGCAGGCAGAAGCCTATCCTGTTTATTGTGCTCAGTGTAGCATGTATGATTACCTGCTCTGTGGGCGGGTGGCATATGTGTGCATTCGGTGCAAGGAACTCCTGGCCCTCAGAGACCGCATACGGGCTTCGGAGGCCAAGGTGGCGGAACCGGAGGAGCTATGGGAAGTAGAGAGGTATGTTGATGAGGCTTTTCGGGACACTGTAGATTTGTCCCACAGCCCCTGCGCTGTTAAGGAGGATGAAAGGCTCAGGGAAGGAGAGCAGTCAACGGGAGCAGAGGGAAACCTTCCCATAGTTGGGACCCTCCTTCCAGATGATGTTGGGGTAAGAGAGTTTCTTGACGGAGTTACGTAAAAAGGGAGACAAGAAACTTGTTTATGATAGCTCTTTTCTCCAAAAGCTTCCACAGTTCATAGGTTGTTTTAGATCCAGTGCTGAAGGAGGGTGACTGTTTTCCTAAGGGAAGGGCCAATAGTCATGACCTTCTGCATGGCTCGCAAGGCTGCAGATAGGAGAATCTGAAGAGAGCGTAAGACTGGCATAAAAATGGTCATGAAAAATAGTGTAAAATTCATCACTTTTTCATGTCAAGTGGTTTCATATCCTGAAAGAATTAATAAATGTTGATTACTCTGTGGGGAATGAAAAGCCTCAACATGGTTTGTAACATATAGATACTACCATGACAGGTAGCTTTCTAAAGAAACCAGTAAATTTAATCTAAATCTGGACTGTCTTAATTTTCACTTCTAGAAGCGCTAGTGTTTGAGGTTAGGGAAGGCTTGTGGGGCTGACTGGATTTTGGAGAAGCAGGTTACCATGTATGCTGTATCTTGTCCTTGCAATCTTGCTCTTAGTTATTTTCTACTGAAACACTAGGGCAGGGGTTCTCAAACTTCATTGCCCTGTGACCCCCTTCTGACAAAAATTATTACACGACCCCAGGAGGCGGGACAGAAGGCTGAGCCTGCCCGAGCCCCACTGTCCCGGGGGTAGGGGAGGGCAAAGCTGAAGCCTAATGGCTTCAGCCCCAGACAGGGGGCCTGTAACCTGAGCCCCACTGCCGAGGGCTGAAGCGCTCAGGCTTAGGCTTCCGCCCCAAGTGGTGGCATGTGGGCTTCAGCCCTGGGTGCCAGCAAGTCTAAGCCAGCCCTGGTGACCCCACCCACTTTGGAATCCCAACCCACAGTTTAAGAACCGCTGCCTTTCTGGCACAGGAGGGAGAGCAAAGTGGAAAGATTATGGACAGAAGAGATTCTTATCTAATTATAATATGTTCTATCTAAAGCACCAGACATTCCTTTAACAAAATCTTAATATTCTTTCACATTTTGGAATTGTGTCAATTTGTACTTTCTTGCTAGCCACAGAAATTCCATTAATAGTACTGGGTTTTGGTAATTTTGCGCTCCATAAAGTAACTTCTAAATTAACTATGCATCGTTAAATTCACTTAGAGCTTCATTTATAGGAGTTTAAATAAATTGAACTATCTTAGTTATGGAGAGAGTCTCTCTTCTGTGGACTGTGTGAAATAATTTATTTTAAAGAATTTGCCTCAAGGTTGACTTTATTATGGACATTTTTTAGTAAGAGAGTAGAAAGGAGAAGATTGGTTCAGTGATATTATGATAGGTTGTTAATTCTTTTTTTAATGAGCTGCCGTTTGAGATCTTTTGTTCATGTAGAGAGTAAAGACGATAAGCTCTTCTTTTGAAATACTTTTTATAGAAGAAATTACTGTACTCATATGATGATAATGCTTTGCGTGTACATGGCAGCTTTCATCCAAGCTTTTGGTGCTTTATAACTGTTAAGTAAGCCTCACAACACTCCGGATAGTAATACATATTTCACAGATGGGACATTGGGGCTGTAGCTGATTATCAGTGGTGCTGAGCACTCAGAATTCCCATTGAAGTTGGTGGGAGTGCTGAGTGCTCAGCATGTCTGAAAATCAGGCTCAGTCAATCATTTCCAGCACCTGGAATAGAACTCAGGAGCCATAACTCCCCTGTTCTAATCACTAGAAATTCCAGCATCTGCATATCAGCAACTTGAGATGGCTAGGCTGAGGGACATTTGGGGAAAGTTGGCATTTATTTATTACATAATTACAAAACCAAACATACACAAAATATGAATGTGTGTGTGTAAGATTGTATGTATTTGTCTCCCTCTCCTCCACCCTTCATTTATTACTCTTCTCTTTAGATTGTAGGTACTTTGAGAGAGCTACTTTTGTACAGCGCCTACTACAATGGGGCCCTTCTCCCTGATTGGGTTTTCCAAACACTGCCATAATATAAATATTCGTAAGGGTTTTCTTTATATTTTAAATTGAGATTTAGGGGTAATTTGTTAGCTAAACTGAAGACAACCTCCTTATTTGTGGCTGTAGTTTTGCACCCTCAAATTTTGCTTGAAAAAAGTGAATTAATTGCATTTCCAGCTAGCTGATTTAGTTGCATTTCTGACTACCTGTAAATCAGGTAGAGGTGCAAGTACTTACATTTTCACCCAGAGGTGACTTGTGTGCACAAAAATTCAGGTGCAAATGATTCTGACATAAGGAAGGGCAGGTGATTCAAATTCCCTGGCTGTGAGGCAGGTCAAACATAGCCTCTAAACAGTTTAATGGTGGTAACAATGTTTAATAGCTAGCACCTCAGGAAAATAAAATGAAGCAAAGTAACATGCGGTACTCCATCAGTGTCCCTCAGTGGTTTCTGTTTTGAGTTTTTTTGGGAGCCTACACTTCCCTAGGTATTTTGAGGATGAATTGGTTAATATTTATAAAGTGCTTTACAAATTACAAAAAGTGCTAAGTATTTTTATTCCATTCCCTGGGGTCTATTTCTTAGAACTGAGTATCTTGTTATCTTTTTAACTTTCATTCTTACTATTTGCAAACCCAGAACAGTGCCAAAAGGTACCTGGTTATTCTGCAACTGCAGTCATGGAGTTTCTTCAACAGCATTTCAACTTCTTGTAAACAGAGTTTACATTAAGGGTTTTGTTGCAATAATAACAATACCTGTTCCCTACTAGATTCCAGCTCATTTTCTTTTGGAGATCACAAAGCTTTAACCAGTGGAGGGACCATTAGAATTGCCCAGTCTTCTGACATCAATGAATTTTCGGACTCTTCAGCCAAAAACTACTCTGCTAGAATCTCAGCCAGACTTGCTGCACAAAAAACACCAGTGGTAAGGGGAAAATGCTCTAATTTTAACATTATAGAATGCTACCCTATGTTTATGGGTGTTTATGCTTTGGTCAATCCCTCCAGCCCCCATATAATTTTTACTGCTGTTCTCTGAATTCCTTCCAGTTTGTCAATATTTTCCAAGTAGTGGAATGCCCAGAATCAAATGTACCAAAGGCAGCTGAAAGAAAATGTCATGAGCATCATCAACTGAGGAGGAGATGGGGTAGGGAACTGTGTGCCTAATCTTTTCACACCAGTTTTACACCAGAGTCGCTTCATTGATTCTGTTGGAGTTGCTCCTGATTTACGTGGTGTAAGTTAGATGAGGATCAGTCCCTATATACTTTTACAAGAACGCATGGAAACAATCCAAATTCAGGATAAATAATGGATGTGCTGCCGTGAGATACCAGGAAATTGTCTAACAGGACATCAAGAGCTTTGAACCCGATCCTGCTCCCGTTGAAGGCAATGACAAAACTCTCATTCACCTGAGTGGCTGCATGCTTGGCATGGTTGCCACCAGAGATTGAATTCAGACATGTTTTGCTGCTGCTTTTTCTTCTTTTTTGACCCAGAGACTCAACAGTGTGCTTAAACTTCAAACAATCTTGTGCAATCTAAGCCTCATTTTTTTATAGGTTGTTCCCTAAAGGCAGACTATAATTCACTCTCCTTGCAGGCAGTGATGGAGTTGGTGCTGTCAAGCAGATATTTCTAATGCTCCTTTTCAATAGCAATGGCAGGGGAAAGAAAAAAACAAACCCGGAAGCTTCAAAATATGTTCCATTCCAGGGCTATGAAGTCATAATGATGAATGATGGTTTGGGCAGGCCTGGCTTGCTGGATAATTATTGCCACTATCTCTGTATTTATAGCAATCTACACCTGATTCTGATGTCTCGAGTTTTTATTCTGGATGGAGCAGAGAATCAAAAAACCCCACTGCTATCCAAGGCTTAAAAAAAGGCTTTTTTTAGTGGGGAGAAAGGTATGACTGTAAAATGGGCTACCCAGACAAGGAGCCCTCCCATCTTTCAGACATCTTAAGCAAAATCCCATGTCTCGTGCCGTGTAGAGTTAACTAAGTGTCATTTCATTTAATGTTTATTTCATCAGAATCAGGGCTGGCCCATAACATTTTGGCACCTGAGGCGGGGAGCTCAAATGACACCCCCATGCCTCCTCGCTTGGGTCAAAACTTTGAAAGGCCTTAATTCTGCCTTCTTCCTATTCTACTCCTCTCATGGTACTGGTCTGCTGCCTACCCCAATAAAGGAGAACTAATGACTTAAAATGCCTTGTTCAAAAATTTTAAGTAACACTTAACTTTCAAATGCCTTAACAGCAAATGTAACTTTTCTTGTCTGCATAGTAAACACTGGTATTTTTATCTGTTTGAATAATCAAAGTGGTGCTTTCTGTGCCTTCTTGGTTGCAAAGATTTGAACTGCTTCCTGAAGGTCCACAGTCTGGGCCAGCTCATGCTCTATACTGATGGTTGCAAGGCCGACCAGCCTCTCCTGTGTCATTGTGGAGCATAGATGTGTTTTTATTAACTTCAGCTTGGAGAAGCTGCGTTCTCCACTGGCAAATGTTACAGGAAGTATGCACAGAGCAACAAAAGCATTTGGAAAGAGGGTGGTCATCTTATTTGTGCACATATGTTCCAGAACAGCCTTTGGAGTTGATCCTGCTGAAATGTATCTTGAAAGGGCTTTCAGTTCATCACCTAAATCACTCGCATCAATATCGCGCATGTCATCATGTGTCAACACTGTCTCTAACGCCCTGCATTCCTAGTGTAGGTCTTCTTCAGGTATAGTGAGGGGTTTTGGAATACATCCCAAATATACTGCTGTGTTCCTTGAGCTGCATGAAACGTTCTTCAACTGACTGTGTTGCACAATCTACCACCTGGTTAAAGAATTCAACTTTGAATTGTTGTTTGGGGTCTCTTAAGAGATTATCCCGTGCCTCATAACCAAAATATCTTCTTCTTCAGTGACTCTTGTATTCTTGAATGGGTGGGAAAATAGCTTCAGTGTGAAGTTCCTCTGCCAACTTCTGTGCACTCTTCAGAACATTCTGAAATACCTCATCGGACCGGTAAGACTGTAGGTATGACTTTGCTTTGTCCAGTTGTTCCATTGCTCCAGATATATCAAGGTCAACACCTTGGAGTCTCTTGCTTACAACATTTATTTCAAACAGTATGTCATGCCACAACACTAAGCCACACAGAAATTTGAAGTTATGTATGTTTCTTGTGATTCCATTTCCCTCTGCCACTGTTCTCCCACGAACAGTTCCTGTCATAGCATTATCCTCCATAATGGCAACCATGGCATCCTCTATCTTCCCAATTTTGTGTTTGATAGGCTTTATCGCCTCCACTCGACGTTCCCATCGTGTGGCACTCAGTGGTTTCAGTGTCAGAGAGGATGTTCCCAGATGTTGCTCAAAATTTGCCATCCATGAGTTGATGCAGAGAAAAATACATAGATGCTTTGAATTACATTAAAAAATTCAGCAGCCTCACTAGAAGCTGAAGCTGCATCACTGACCACCAAGTTCAATGAATGAGAACTGCATGGGACAAAAAAAGCTTGAGGGTTTAACTCTCAGATCCGTGTCTGCACTCCTCTGTTCTTTCCTCTCATGTTGGCACTGTTATCGTAGCCCTGACCTCTCATGTCAGCTATCGCAATTCCCATATCTTCCAGCTTTTTAAGAAGCACATTTGTCATACTAGCTCCTTTAGTATCATCAATGTCAATAAATTCTAGAAAAAGCTCTCTGACAGTCACCATTGCAGAGACATTTTCACTAGGTTCTGTGGTTGTTACAAAACGCACCATTCAAGTCATTTGTTCCGTATGGCTGATGTCAGGTGTGCAGTCCAGAATAACAGAGTAATATCTTGCTGACTTCAGATCTGCCACAATCTTCTATTTGACTTTTGTTGCCAGTAACTGTATGATCTCATTTTGAATTGTTTTTCCAAGGTAGTGGTGTGTGTACATTTCTTGGGTGGTGACTCTTCTTAGATGTTCCTGGAGTACAGCATCAAACTCAGCCATCAGCTCCACAATTTTAAGGAAGTTTCCATTGTTTGGCACATACAGCTGATCTGAAGTACCACACAGTGCTAGGTTTTGGGTAGCAAGCATTCTCACAATGGCAATGAGCCTTTTCAGAACATTTTGCTAGTAAAGAGACTGTGATGCAGTCTTCTCTTGATGCTGATCATCTCTGGTGGCTTTTAATCTTAGTCTCATCTCAAGCTCTTTCCACCTATGGAATGCTCTCTGGTGATTTGCTGCCTTCTCATGGCATGCCAGATTTCTAGCCAGATTTTTCCAGTCCTTTGTTCCTGTAGACCCCAATGTGGCTGGAATATTAGACGAGTTTGCAACAAAAACAGTATGCAGCATTCTGGGTTTTTGAGTACATAAGCCATGGCCTCTCCACTTTGTCACCATTGGGGATTTCACACCAGTAATGTGTTGGATGGAAACTTCTATTTTCATTATCTTTGGGGAACATGAAGTTTTTCACTTGCTATGGCCCATGCAGTACAAGGAAGTCCCTCAGGCTACTGCTCAAGTGGGTCCACAGTCCTGGATCATTTAGACTTAATGAACTAAACTCAGCAGCAGCTGTTTCTTGCGCCTCCACCACACTCTTCTCTGATCTACACTTTTCTTCAGGAATGTGCATGGTTACATCCATTTGAGATGGAGATATGGATGCTGCAGTAGCTGCCAGGTCACCTGCACTCTGACTAACTGGAAGATCAGGCATCTCCTCACCACTCACATCGTCACTGGGGCCGGAAGGCTCACCATGAACATTTGTGCCTATGTATCTCAGGAGAGCTCCTTCCTGCTTAAATAGAAAAGCTTCCTTTGCTTTTTTTCTTTTTCTGAATGCTGCCCCAGAGGTGCGTTTTCTTCTTTCACTCACGACTGCTGTTCTGTGCCAGCTATAGTGGCTCTCAACACTCAATTGAAGGGGGCAAATAAGCAGGCTGGTAGCAGGGCCTGAGTGAGCGAAGATATCAGCGTCTTAAGGCTGGCTCCTACCACTTCAGTTGACTGCCTGTTCTCCTCAAGTGGGTTCAGGGAAGCAGCAGGAAATAGGAAGTTCCCTGAGAAGTTGGTGTTAATCAGTCCAGGATCCTGGGGGTGCTAGAGAGGTACATAAGAGGCTCCTCCTCCTCTCTCTCCCTATAGCTCCTGCTGCTTTCTGTTATTCCCTCTCACCTTTTCTCCTGTCTGCCTGTTATGTCTCTTGTGCCCTCCTTCCTCCAGCACAGCACTCCACCATCTCTGTGCATCTAGAGCAGAGAGAATACATATGCACCAGCAGCAGACACAATTTTCTACACTCTGGGTCCTAGTGGCACCCCTCACCCCCCCCCCCCCCCCACACACACACTGTCTGGCACCTGAGGCGGCCGCCTCAGTTCGCCTCATGGTAAGGCCAGCCCTGATTAGAATATATATTAGCTTAAGCTGAAGGAGAAGGCTGTGTTTCTCTCACTTCAGCAGTTTTCTGCCGTCATCTGTTTCACAGCGATTTATGTCTCTCTCTCTTTGCATCTTACGTTGACACTTTACATTTTGTTAAGCCAGGGAGATAAGTGTTTTATGATGAAGGTGGCTATAATTTAGCCCGGGTTTAAGTTCTTCACTGGCTAGAAGGCTTTCTTCATTAGTTTCCATGTTCATTGCTGGTAATATCTGCCAAGCTATTTACTAGGCCTTCTAAGTGCCCAATATATTTGTTCATGTGTATGATGAGGTTCTGTAGGATCAACTGAAGTGTCAATCAGTAAGTGCTCCAAGGTGAAACATGAGTGCAGCTCCAATAATTTTGAATATTAAAGATTGTAAATATGCCTGTTGTGATTTTAAAGTAAAATCCTGTCTAAATTATTCCATTTGGAAGTCAAAATGGCTCCTTTACTTTGGCAACAAAAGCATGTTGCATGACTGCTACAACTGCTTCTTGGTGTAGAATGGCAGAGTGAGAAAGAGCATAAAATGACTAGCACTGGCAGTCCAGGAGCAGGGTAACAGGAGAGGCTTGCTGACCAGGAAAAGAACCATCATTTTCCATGGCCCTTGCAACTTGTGGGTGCAAAACACATTATACCAATGTTGCACAAGTAGAAATAATTACACAAGTTGCAAGGCAGTACAGAACCAGGCCCTGCAATCCATACAAAAATCAGAAAGAATTGCTTCTTGTTCTTTACAAAGTACATGCTTTGTGAAACATCTGTCTGGAATCTGTAGGTCTGGACCTAGGTGGAGTAGCAAAAGGGAAGGAATTCACAGGAATCTCTGGGTGAATAGGTTCAACAAGGCAATCTGACTCGCTTTCTTATTCATCCTTTGCCATCTGGAGAGCCATTCATAGAGAGTCACCAGATAAATTGTGGTGTGGGGTCTTATTGTACCATCGTGGTGCCAAACCAATATGTGATAATGTCACCACAAGATGACTGTTATTGTTTTTTGAGCTTTCTCTTGCCTTACCCATGCTGGGTTTGTCTGCACTGGGAAATTATATTGTGCTGCTGCAGCACACGTTAACTAACACACTGGCTAGAACCGCAGGACTGGATCCTCCAGTCTGCTAAGGCTGCCTTGTGCTAGGTGTGCACAGTAGCCTGAGAGTGGCCGTAGATTTCCAGCAGAGAATTCCCTCAGTGTAGGGGAATCTCAGCTGGTGTAGAGTTGACAGAGGTGGTGTAGCTACCAACCACTCCCCTACCCTTCGAGTGAGAGGGCAAGGAAAGCAGCATGTCAGGAGTGTGTTGGAGCCAAATTCTACTATACTGCATCCTTTGCTGGTGAAAGGAACCTTATGCGAGCAGCATAAATTAAAGAAGGATTATTCTTGCTTTAATTTATACTGGGGCTGTGAAGCAACCAGCACCCTGCAGTCACCCCTTTCTGTTGCATCCTATCATAGCTCAGATGTAGTGACGAATCAGGGCTTCATTGTAAACCAGGACGGCCATGTTTAAAATCCGGCATGACTTTAAAGACAAAAGTCCTGTCTACACTGAGTGCTGAGTGATATTTAACACCCTGTTAGTTAACGTGTTATAACACAATGTAATTTCCCAGTATAGATAAACCTATACACTCGAGTCATGTGTATAGCCATGTCTACACTACCATTTTTGTCAGCAAAACTGATGTTGCTCGGGGTGTGAAAAAACACCCCCCTGAGTAACATGAGTTTCACTGGCATAAGTGGTAGTGTTCACAGCCCTATGCCAGCGGGAGAGTTTCTCCTGCCGACATAGTTACCGCCGCTCATTAGAAGTGGTTTAACTATGTCGACGGGAGAGCTCTCTCCCATTGGCTACATGAGAGATCATATAGCGGCACAGCTGGGCCACTGTAAGGTGTCTAGTGTAGACATAGCCTTAGCCAGAGACAGGAATATCATGGCTATTTGTTATCCCTTTAGAAGGCCTGTATGTACTTGTAAATTACTGTAATAAGTTGATTATATTTCTTGCTCAGGAAGAAGCATCTCTGCAGAGGCGGCAATGTGCAGCACGTCAGGCACTGTTGGGGAAGGCTCCTAGTGCATATGCCCAACTGTTTCAAAGGTAATGCGGGCATTTGGATTAGTCACGTCCTTTTCAGCCAAATGAAAAATGTCCATCTTGAACTCCTTCCCCATTGTGTCTACAAGATGAATGATCAGAAACTCTCATAGATCACAAGTCCCGTGGCTGTCTCTCCTCCTTAAAGTGTTTAAGTCGAACCCTACAGTTAAGCCTTATACATGGAGACAGTCCACCTTCTGACTTAAGAGCCGCAATGGTCTTAAACTAAAAGTGTGAGGCCAACCTGCAGTATATCTGGGATTGTGAATTTATAACACACACAATGACAAGGCTGCCTAGCTCGCAGCAGGGAGCAGTTGTGGGGGGGAGGGCAGAGAAGCTGGGGCAGCTGGACCCCACTTCTGGGGGGCAAGAAGCCCCGGGCAACTTCCCCCTGGCTCCCGGCAGGGAGGAGGAGGCAGCCCTCCGGGAGCCTGTGGGGCAGGGTTCCCAGTAGGGAGCTGCCAGCAGAGTTGAGAGACTGGGCTCTCAGCTCCCCACACTGTCCCTCTTAGGTCGGTGGATGCACACCCCCAGTGTATATTAGGTCGACTTACATTTCCAGCATAGACATACCTTAGTCCACTGCTACTTGCTGCCTTTATTTCACAGTGCCTTGCTCATACTTTGGATTCTTTGTTTGGAGTGAAAATAAGACTTTGTTTTGGCAGAGCTGTCAGATAGGTGAAAGAAACTCCTATCACCCTCAATTGGTATTTGCGATTTCCAGCTGTAGCGGGACAGAACCCCGCTCATGCCCTGAGGGGCTTGAAACAGCCCTAACTGAGGGCATTGCTAAAAGCTGGGCTGAGTGGGAAGGCAGGCTCAGCTGGGGGCCATGCCCCAAACAGACAAGCCTGGCCTTATAAAGGCCAGGGCAGCCAGGAGAGAGAGAGACCCTTCCTCTGTCTTAGAGGAAGGAGGGCCTGGCTGCAAGGACCTAGAGTGGAGCAGGGCTGGGGGAAGGCTAGAGGAGCTGGGGAGCTCCAGCATAGGAAAACCCCAGGCTCCAGGCCTGGTTAAGGCCCAGTAGGTACAGGGGTTACAGGGGGTAACCCACGGGTAGGCCGAGGCAGCAGGTCCAACCCAACCTTGCCTGTGATGAGTGGCTTATACTGCAGTCTGCCCCAGGGCGCGGGGGCTAGCTGGTGACTGGCAGTAGCCTAAAACTGAGGCGAGGTGGGGGTAGTGGGTTGGGGGTTCCCCTGGGGAGGGGAGACCCAGATCTGTGGGGTACTGCCGGGAGGAGCAACACCCTAATTAAAGGGGTAACACCCTAGTTAAAGGGGCACCGGGTCCTGGGAGGGACTCGTGGGCCTTAGAGGAAAGTGGGCAAGCCGGATCCCCGGCCTGCAGAGGGCGCTCCAGGGCTGGACGAGCTAATTCCCAGGACAACCAGCAGGAGGCGCCGCCGGGTGAGTCCGAGCTCCCTTACACCAGCCCTAAAGGGACATCTGTGCTCAGTGAAAACAAATTGGAGTCAGGAGTAGACAACACTCCCTTCCATATGGTGATGCAAGAAGTGAAGTCAGAAAATGCCATAAATATGAACAGTTGTGACTCTGAGAGTTGGTCAATGAACCCTGAAATCATAGATATTAGATAGAAAAGAGACCTACAGGTCATTTAGTCCATACCAATGGCCGGAGCATGATTGTTCCCTATAGTATGTTTACTAGTGCAATATCCAGTGTAGTTTTAAATGTACCTTGAGATTTGCCTTTCACCTTAGAAGGCTCTTCCACAGTTTAATACATCTCCCTCTCAGAAAGATTATTGTGATATCTACCCTAAATTATCGCTATCTCAGTTTCATCGCATTATTCCTAGTTATACCCCTTGTACCACTCAAATAATTCCTCTTCATTTTTTTATGCAGTTCAGAAAATTAGACTGTTAACAGGTCACCACTCTCTATTAGTCAGAAATTAGCCAAACTACATCTTTTCATCTTTCCTCATAAGTCGGTTCCTCTAGCCCCCTGGTAAATGGTGGTGGTGTGCTCTAAATCCCCCCCAGTCTGTTAATATCCAGTAATTAAGTGCCAGAATTGATCACAATATTCCAGGTGCAGCTGCAACAAGGGATAACAAAGAAGGCACAATTACCTCCTCTCTCTGGGGCATGATATTTCATTGCCATTGCATATGCAGCTCAAAATTGCATTGGCCTTTTGCGGTCATTTTGTATGACAAACCCAGGTCTGACTTCCTGGTCGTTGTCATCTCTAGGTTTCTTTCAGCATGCTGCTTCCTAGGTTTCTCCTTTCCGTGGAGTATCTGTCTGTGACTTAGATTATTATTTCCCAATGTGTATTTTATTTGGACTTTTTTTTTTGGTTTCTACTTGGCTACACAAGTCAAGCACAAATCACATCTCTCTCTGAAATTTGATTATAAAAATTTCTCTTGACATCCATCATTTTTCTCTTGTCAGCTTTGTTCTTGTACATTGTCTACTTTCATTTAAAATGCAATATGCCCATTCAGGGAAAATGTTTTTTAGTCTCAAAGTTCAGTGACCGTGGGAGTGAGCTTCTTACTGTACTCTGTTGTTAAGCAAAAGAGAATTACTGTTTACATAGGACTTAGACGAAAGCTATCCCTTTTACTGGCAGTGCAGTTGAACTGACTGAGAGAATGCTGGTCCTAGAGTTGTGCTGACATAACCAAAGATGCTAATAGACAAAGAAAGAAAGAGACTCAAAAAAGCTGTATTAACGCCAAGCTCCATTGGAAATGGAAAGTGGAAAACCACTATTTGCCACAATGGATGAACTTAGTAGGGAAAGAAACTTTGTTTCATTGAGGGCATTGTAAATAATTTGGAACAAAATACATTTATAGCTATAATAAAATACTTGACTGTTTTTAAAAAAGCACAACTGTCTAATTGGTAAATATACAGAATATTTGCCATATAGAAATACCAGTGTTTACCACCTAGCATTTTATGCAATGCTATAAACTACTGAATTGGATGTTTTAAAATTCTGGGACATGTCCTTGACCAATGTAAATCAAAAGTCGTTTAATTTAAATCAAAGAAATTATACTGATTTTAAAGGTGGTGTAAAGGAAGAATCAGTTCTGTTTTATTTATTGCAACAGCCAAAAGGAATAACTACATAAATTTATATTTTTAAATTGAGATAATTTAAAATCTGACTTCCTTATTTTGTGCCTGTAGCTATGTGCAGTTGCAATTGAGGTTATTTTGCTGTTTAACTACCTATACAGTATGTGGGCACAATCAGGAAGTTTGACATTTAATAATAATATCTAGCTCATGTCAATTGTGCCTGTGCTATTAAAGGTACAAAATAAGAGGCTGGGGTGAGATCTTACTGAAATCAGGCCCTTAGCCATTGAATAACTTGTTGATTTCCCCTGAATGCCCCCCGAGGGCTTGGATTCTGTCACAGACACATATGAGTATAGAAGAGAAGGCATGGCCAAGAAGAGAACTGCAAAGTGTAATTGACAATGCCACGGTCCTGGCTCCACCCCAACTCAGAGAATTCACACACTTTGCAATCTCTGCACTTCTGCCTTTTAGGACGGGGCTTAGTGCTAGGGAGGTTCCATGCATTTTAACATAACATGCCTGATACACTCTCTTCTGCATGGATAGCTCATGGTCAGGGCAGGGGGCTGTGTGAGAGATTTGGTGGCTTTCCTGCCTGATTATAAGAACATAAGAAGGGCTATACTGGGTCAGACCAAAGGTCCATCTAACCCAGTATTCTGTCTTCCGACAGTGGCCAATGCCAGGTGCCCCAGAGGGAATGAACAGAACAGGTCATCATCAAGTGATCCGTCCGCTGTTGCCCGTTCCCAGCTTCTGGCAAACAGAGGCTAGGGACATCATACCTTCCCATTCTGGCTAATAGCCATTGAAGACCTATCCTCCATGAATTTATGTAGTTCTTTTTTGAAGCCTGTTATAGTCTTGGCCTTCACAACATCCTCTGGCAAGGAGTTCCACAAGTTGACTGTGTGTTGTGTGCAAAAATACTTCCTTTTGTTTGTTTTAAACCTGCTGCCTATTAATTTCATTTGGTGACCCCTAGTTCTTGTGTTACGAGAAGGAGTAAATAATACTTCCTTATTTACTTTCTCCAGACCAGTCATGATTTTATAGACCTCTATCATATTCCCTGTTAGTCGTCTCTTTTCCAAGCTGAAAAGTCCCAGTCTTATTAATCTCTCCTCATAGAGAAGCTGTTCCATCCCCCTAATCATTTTTATTGCCCTCTTCAGAACCTTTTCCAATGCTAATATATCATTTTTGAGATGGGGCGACCACATCTGCATGCAGTATTCAAGATATGAGCATACCATGGATTTATATAGAGGCAACATGATATTTTCTGTCTTATTATCTATCCCTTTCTTAATGATTCCCAACATTCTGTTCACTTTTTTGACTGCCACGGCACATTGAGTGGATGTTTTCAGAGAACTATCCACAATGACTCCAAGATCTCTTTCTTAAGTGGTCACAGCTAATTTAGACCTCATCATTTTATATTTATAGTTAGGATTATGTTTTCCAATGTGCATTACTTTGCATTTATCAACATTGAATTTCATCTGCCATTTTGTTGCCCAGTCACCCAGTTTTGAGAGATCCTTTTGTAGCTCTTCGCAGTCTGCCTGGGACTTAACTATCTTGAATAGTTTTGT
Source organism: Macrochelys suwanniensis (assembly GCA_033296515.1). NCBI lineage: Eukaryota > Metazoa > Chordata > Testudines > Chelydridae > Macrochelys > Macrochelys suwanniensis. The sequence continues at coordinate 337,661,511 of CM065775.1, forward strand.
ATCATCAGCACATTTTGCCACCTCACTGCTTACCCCTTTTTCCAGATCATTTATGAATATGTTGAATAGGACTGGGCCCAGTACAGACCCCTGGGGGACACCACTATTTATCTCTCTCCATTCTGAAAACTGACCATTTATTCCTACCCTTTGTTTCCTATCTTTTAACCAGTTATCAGTCCATGAGAGAACCTTCCCTCTTATCCCTTGACAACTTAATTTACATAAGAGCCTTTGGTGAGGGACCTTGTCAAAGGCTTTCTGGAAATCTAAGTACACAATGGCCACTGAATCCCCCCTGTCCACATGTTTGTTGACCCCCCTCAAAGAATTCTAGTAGATTGGTGAGGCACGATTTCCCTTTACAAAAACCATGTTAACTATTCCCCCAAAAATTATGTTCATCAATGTGTCTGACAATTTTGTTCTTTACTATAGTTTCAACCAGTTTGCCCAGTACTGAAGTCAGGCTTACAGGTCTGTAATTGCCAGGATCACCTCTGTATCCCTTTTTAAAAATTGGCGTCACATTAGCTATTCTCCAGTCATCTCGTACAGAAGCTGATTTAAATGATAGGTTACAGATGACAGTTGGTAGTCGTGCAATTTCACTTTTGAGTTCCTTCAGAACTCTTGGGTGAATACCATCTGGTCCTGGTGACTTATTACTGTTTAGTTTATCAATTTGTTCCAAAACCTCCTCTATTGACACCTCAATCTGGGACAGTTCCTCAGATTTGTCACCTAAAAAGGATGGCTCAGGTTTGGAAATCTCCCTCACCCATAGGCGCCGACTCCGTGGGTGCTCCGGGGCTGGAGCACCCACAGGGAAAAATTGGTGAGTGCTCAGCACCCACCGGCAGCTCCCCGCCAACCCCAGGGCCTGCGCCCAGCTCCCTGCCAGCCCTGGGACCCACAGCAAGCTCACCTCAGCACCGGGAGACGTTGCGGGGCCCCGCCCCTGACGGGGGGCGACGTTGCGTCGGGCTCAGGGGCGGGGCCCCGCAACGTCACCCGGCATCGGGGGCGGGGCCCGGCCTCAGCCCCCACCGGCGCCACCGGAAGTTGGCGCCTGTGCCCTCACCTCCTCAACCGTGAAGACCAATGCAAATAATTCATTTCGTTTCTCCGCAATGGCCTTAGCGTCCTTGAGTGCTTCTTTAGCATCTCGATCGTCCAGTGGCCCCACTGGTTGTTTAGCAGGCTTCCTGCTTTTGATGTACGTAAACATTTTTTGCTATTACTTTTTGAGTCTTTGGCTAGCTGTTCTTTAAATTCTTTTTTGGCCTTCCTAATTATATTTTTACACTTCATTTGCCGGAGTTTGTATTTCTTTCTATTTTCCTCACTAGGGTTTAACCTCCACGTTTTAAAGGATGCCTTTTTGTCTCTCACTGCTTCTTTTACTTTGTTGTTTAGCCACGGTGGCTCTTTTTTGGTTCTCTTACTATGTTTTTTAATTTGGGGTATCCATTTAAGTTGAGCCTCTATCATGGTGTCTTTAAAAAGTTTCCATGCAGCTTGCAGGGATTTTACTTTTGGTGCTGTACCTTTTCATTTCTGTTTAACTAACCTCCTCATTTTTGTGTAGTTCCCCTTTCTGAAATGAAATGCTACAGTGTTGGGCCACTGTGGTGTTTTTCCCGCCACAGGGATGTTAAATTTAATTATATTATGGTCACTATTACCAAGCGGTCCAGCTATATTCACCTCTTGGACCTGATCCTGTGCCACTTAGGACTAAATCAAGAATTGCCTGTCCTCTGGTGGGTTCCAGGACTAGCTGCTCCAAGAAGCAGTCATTTAAGGTGTCAAGAAACTTTATCTCTGCATCCCGTCCTGAGGTGATATGTACCCAGTCAATATGGAGATAGTTAACATCCCCCATTATTATTGAGTTTTTTTATTTTAATAGCCTCTCTAATCTCCCTGAGCATTTCAGTCACTATCACCAGCCTGGTCAGGTGGTCAGTAATATATCCCTACCGCTATATTATTATTCAAGCATGGAATTATTATCCATAGAGATTCAGTGGTACAGTTTGGTTCATTTAAGATTTTTACTTCATTTGATTCTACGCTTTCTTTCACATATAGGCCACTCCCCCACCAGCACGACCTGGTCTGTCCTTCAGATATATTTTGTACCCTGGCATTACTGTGTCCCATTGATTATCCTCATTTCACCAAGTTTCTGTGATGCCTGTTACATCAATATTCTCATTTAATATGAGGCACTCTAATTCACCCATCTTATTATTTAGACTTCTAGCATTTGTGTATAAGCACTTTAAAAACTTGTCACTTTTTAGATGTCTGCCATAACATGATGTAATTGAATGGGACTTTTTTTTCTTTTGACTGTTTCTCATCAGATCCTACCTGTATTTTATCATCTTCCATCCTCTCCTCCTTATTAGGACATAGAGAATCTCCATTTATAGATCCTCCCCTAAGGGATGTCCAAACCACGTGCTCCTCCACACCTGTTGGCTTTCCCTCAGTCCTTAGTTTAAAAACTGCTCTATGACCTTTTTAATGTTAAGTGCCAGCAATCTGGTTCCATTTTGGTTTAGGTGGAGCCTTCCTTCCTCCTTCTTTCCCAAAAGCTTCCCCAGTTCCTAATAAATCGAAACCCCTCCTCCCTATACCATCATCTCATCCACGCATTGAGACCCTGCAGTTCTGCCTGTCTAACTGGCCCTGCGCGTGAAACTGGGAGCATTTCAGAGAATGTTTTGATGGAGGTCCTGGACTTCAATCTCTTACCTAGCAGCCTAAATTTGGCCTCCAGGACCTCTCTCCTGTCTTTCCCTATATTATTGCTACCTACATGTACCACGACCACTGGCTCCTCCCCAGCACTACACATAAGCCTATCTATCGCACCAGGCAGGCAAGTCACGATGCAGTTCTCCTGATCATCGCAAACCCAGCTATCTATGTTTCTAATGATCGAATCGTCCATTACTAATACCTGGCTCTTCCTAATAACTAGAGATCCCTCCCCCCGGAGAGGTTTCTTCCGTTCAAGAGGATACCATGACATCATCTGGAAGGAGGATCCCAATTATGGGATCGTTTCCCTCTGCTCCAGTTAGATGCTCTCCTTCCCTGAGACTTTCATCCTCCTCAACAGCACAGAAGCTGTCATACCGGGGGTGGGATCGTACTATTTTTTCCCGGAAAGTCTCATCTGTGTACCTCTCTATCTCCCTTAGCTCTTCTAGCTCAGCCATCCTGGTCTCTGAAGCCCACACACGGTCTCTGAGGAGCTCCTTGCACTGAATGCATACATATGCCACCTGCCCATAGGGCAGGTAATCATACATGCTGCATTGGGTGCAATAAACTGGGTAACCCCCACTCTGTTGCTGGACTTCTGCCTGCATTCTCTTTTTACTCCTGAAGCTTGTTCCTTTGTTGTTGTTTTGTTTTTATCAGGGGGTGTTTTTGGCTTTAAGTTTCAAGAAGTTTAAGGAATGTTAAGTGTATGTGCCCCCCCGCCCACCTCACACTTTCCCGGGAGAACTCCCTCGCAAAACTCCGCTGTTAGCTGCACCTGTTCGCTCGCTCCTCTGGTCGCTTAGGAGTGGGCGTTTTAAAGCCTTGGTCTTCCTGAGTAGCTCCGCCCCCTGATGAAGGGTTGATGGGTACAGGATACAGGTACAACATAATGTTTCTTTGCCACATTATTCTGTGCCCATTTTGGGGGCAGAAAGGAAGAGACAGTATCCATGGCCCCAGGTACATGGATGTCCTCTTCATCGGGTGACCAGATAGCAACTGTGAAAAAACGGGACGGGGGTGGGAGGTAATAGGCGCATATATAAGAAAAAGTCCCAAAAAATGGGACTGTCCCTTTAAAAATGGGACACCTGGTCACCCTACCTCTTCAGAGGGTTAAAGTGGATGAGGTAATTTTTTGGACCAGCTTCTGCTGTTCAGGGAGAGACAAGCTTTCGAGGTTACACAGAGCCCTTCTTCAGGTCTGGGAAATGTACTCAGAAGTACTGAAATGTACTCAGAAGCTCTGTGGAAGCTCGAAAGCTCTTCTCGCTCCCTAATAGAAGTTGGTCCAATAAAAAAAACATTGCCTCACCCACCTGGTCTCTCTAATATCCTGGTACCAACATGGCTACATCAACACTGCATATGCTTCAGAGTGTGTAATTTAACTTAGCTCACGTGTTTTTCTTTCTTATTCAAGCTGAGGCAGCCTACAGCAACAGAAATTATAAACTCCCTGAATATGAATGTTTCTAATGAAACTGATGGCAAAACCTTAATGACAGTCTCAAACTCAATTGTCAGTTTGAAAAATAAGGGATTTGGCGGGGAGGGGGAAATCCCTGTGAAGCCTTTTAAAACACGTTTCTTTCAATTGTCTGGCTGGTTGTTTTAAGTGTATCTATCAGTAGGGATTTAGCCTTTGTGAAGGGGTCACAGATTCTGAATCAAAGCCTTCACTTCAGGGAGCAGAGTCCATTTTCCTGTGGCAGATGAGTCCTTAGACTGTGACCTTCCATCTGAAGCGGTGCACGATGTATCCTCTTCTCAGATTTCTGTTTGAGCTCTCCTAACCTCTGCTGTCAAGCTGCATGTTTCAGCATTGCATATTGAGTGGAGATATTTCTTAGGAAATGTGTGTGGGAGGAGGGTTGTTTTTTGTTTCTTTGAAATGCCATGACATTCATTTAGAAGGCTTTTGAGAGCCATCAATGGCTCTGAGGACCGGCAATGGGATAAAGGACCCTTTTTCCTCTATGTAATTGGTTCAGGCCAATAATGACCAATAGCTGTTACCTGCTGGCAACCGTGTGGTGGCCTATGCAATAGAAATTTGTGGTCTCACTTTAAGGGAGATTTATTTATAAATAGGATTAATAGGATGAAACTAAGAAAGGGCAAATGAAAGACCAATGGCAGAAAAATCCTGTTTGCAGTGAGATGTATTAGGCTATGGAATGATTCCCCAAGGAAACTGGTGACAATCCCATAACTGAGACATTTTAGAAAACAAACAGGACAAAGCACTAGAAAATGTACAATAGAGGACAGTCCTGCATTGACAAAGGTTGGTTTAGACAACCTAAAAGATCTTTTGTGATTTTAGTATCTGGGATTTCTATGGGACAAGGATCTACAAACCACTTCTGCAGTTGACAACATTATTGGCAATCTTAGCAGAAGAGCTAAAGAAAGAGGGGACATGGCACTTAAATTGGCTGAAATTTAATTCTTCTTTGAAGAAAAAGATTCCTTCAGTGCTGAGTTGGGGTGTATCAGCAAGATGGCTGCTGCACCTGTACATAGGATACATAAAGGGCATCTTTTAAGAGCTGTAACTTAATTTTAAATAAAACATTTTAAGAGGGACTTCTCTTATGTTGGAAATTCAGCAGTGCTCTTTGGCACGTGACTAATGTCTATATATAAAATGGAGGCAATACTACAGTTAGCATGGGTTACATTCTGTTAGATGTTACCATGAGTGACTGTTGTAGAAGACATGAAGAAGGAACTCCAGGCCTTGTTAATAATAGACACAAGATGATGAGAAAAATAATGCTGTAGGCGAGACTTTCAAATGGGACCTGTGCTCCTAAATCACTTGAGTGCTTTTGAAAAGCTCACCCTTAACAGATATAAAATCTTTTAATAGATCAACACCTTTTTTTTCATTAAAACAAATTTGCTTAGCTTGCCACTTTGGAATCAGGAGAGCATAGATGCAATACTGATTGTAGTTCCAGGAGTCTGTGTTTATTGTTGTACCATGCAAGTGTTATTACAACGTGGCTTACTAAGGAGAGATAGGGACCGGGAGTCTGGACTCCCGCTTTCTCTTATTGCTTCAGTTGGTGCCTTGATATGTAACCTTGGGCAAGTCACTTAGGCCAAAATTTTCAAACATGGCCCCCTAAAGTTAGGCACCTATATCCATTCAGAGATCTACATTAGTGGCCTGAATTTTAAAGGTGCTGTCAGAATTCCCATTAAAATCTAGGAGTTATGGGAAGTTTTGGCTTTAACTTCTGTGGCTCACTTTCCCCACCTGTAAAATTGGCATAATACTAACCAAGCTTTATAAACCACTTTGAGATACTCTGATGAAGGACACTAGATGAGTGTGTTGAAAGTAGTCACAGAATCATAGAATATCTGGGTTGGAAGGGACCTCAGGAGGTCATCTAGTCCAACCCCCTGCTCAAAGCAGGACCAACCCCAACTAAATCATCCCAGCCAGGGCTTTGTCAAGTCTGTCCTTAAGAACCACTAAGGAAGGAGATTCCACCACCTCCCTAGGTAACCCATTCCAGTGCTTCGCCACCCTTCTAGTGAAATAGTTTTGCCTAATATCCAACCTAAACCTCCCCCACTGCAACTTGAGACCATTACTCCTTGTAGTGTATTATAGTATATTATTATTATTATTATTTTATTATAGTACATGAATGTATGCACCGCATGCTTAACTTTCTTTTTATGTCATTTCAGGCATCTTGCAAGTACCCCAGCAGCGATCAGCCCACACGGATTACTGGAGCCAACATCATATACCTCTATGCTCCCAAGTGGAAGTAATGTCACCCAAGACCGGAGTCTGCCCCCTGCTAGCCCAGACACCAGGTGAGTTTAGCTGTTGAATTAACAGATTATTGCTGGACAGGTTGAAGGATAATGCTGTAGCGCACAAGGCTTGAAAGCATTTGTCTCCTCTGTTACATCAACTGCCTTGTTAAACACCTGTTGCGACAATGTAAAACAGAACCTGGGGATGATATTGCGTAAGTGCCATAACTCATGTGGATGACCTAGCTGCAGACTGAAGATTTCATGAGCTTTGGTTTTAAAGGGGCATGTTGGAGAAGGGAAGGGGAAAAATGGTAAAGGATGGGGAGAAGAATGGAAGAGACTGGAACTCCACGTGGAGGAAAAAAACTGGAGTGATCGCTATTTAAAGGCTATTTAAATTTACCAACAGTTACTGCACAGCGGTATCCAGGAGACCACAATGTTTTTCTGTCCTCTACTTAAGGAGATATACTGGTGGTGACTGTGGAATACCATTGGGCTGGGGACGGTGGGGAGGGGCTGGTGGTGATATCCCGGTTTACTCAAATTCTGATCTTGTGGATTGTTTCAGCATCAGCAATCCCTCCAGATCACTCTACCCAACCCTTCCACTCTGTTGCTTCATTTGTCTCCTCTGTCATTGTGTCCCTGTGCCTTTGTTATAACGAGGGTGACCAGATGTCCCAATTTTATAGGGACAGTCCCAATATTTGGGCCTTTTTCTTATATAGGCTCCTATTACCCCCCACCCCCGTCCCAATTTTTCACACTTGCTATCTGGTCACCCTCGTTAACCCCTTCTTATGCCTGGACCCTCTCAGTCAAAGATGGCAAAGAGCTTGAGGGCGGGGGGCTCCCAGCTCCTTCTGCTACTGTCTGGGACACCTCTGAGTGATCCTTTGCTGCTGTGAGGGAGGGGAGATAGGCCTCGGTCTTCTACTCCAAGTAGGAGACAGAGATAGGGAAATCTAATCTTCATTTTTAGAGAAGGGGAAACCGAGGCACGGCATGGTGAATTAATTTGCCTTTGTTTGTCCAGTGAGTCAGTGGTAAAGCCAGGATTAGAATGTATTGGTTCCTGACTGCCAGTCCCAGTCTCGTTCCACACAGACCATAGTGCCTTTCCAGGGGTATTTGAAAGAGATCATTTTTTTCTGTATGTCTCATTTACCTTTCTAAAAAGCTAGTGTTAATTAGTTCTTGAAAACTTGTGTATGTAGACAGTGACTTGGTCTGATCTTGAGAGATGCAAAACATCCACAATCCTCTTTAAAGGGTATGAAGCAGTTCACTTTATCCCTTGTCCTTTAGGCTGCAGAGTTCTTGCTTTTTCGTGGATAAACTTGCTGGTGAAACACACTGTACTGTTCTGTTTAAATCTTAAAGAGCTCATACATTCCCACCATGTGCTGTCCAGCCGGTCACTATAATTACAGAAGTTAATTAACACACTGTAAAAATGTTGAAATGGTAGGCCTCTGTGGATTAGATTGTACTGTGTACTTGTACCATATTGGAGTGTGCTGAAGGGAACAGAGTGAGTGCATGAGAGAGACTCAGTGCACAATAGGTTGCCAAGGGATTATGCATCATCTGTCCACACCAGTAAGGAGGCAAGACCTATAACCCAAGTGAGTGGGAAGCTATGATGAGTTGTAAAAGCGTTAAAGCACTTCACATATGGGAATAAATGTGTCTTTCCACTCTAGCACAGTTTGGTGTTTTGACTTTAGCAGTGTTTTCATTTAACGCTCTTAATAACACAGTGGGAAAACAACTGCGAGGAGAGAGAAAGCAAACTGCTAATCTGATTCATTTTCTGTGCATGCATCAGGCCTACAGCAAAACATACAGTCATGTTGTCAAATCCTTTTGCAAGGAAAAATAATGAAGGCTTGGATGAAAGTTGTTCATAGGCATGATGGGGAATGCTCTTGTATAGACTCCCTCTAGTGCTTTTGTAAAACATCACTTCAGAAACGTAATGCTAAAACCTGTGGTGAGTTTTTTTGGTTTGCGTATTGAGGTGAATTAATATTCTTTTATTTTCAATTCCATGCTTCCAACATTTGGGATGGCAGAAGCAGTAAAATGAAAAATCGTATGGGGTAAGAGTATGGCACAATTGGGAATTACTGGCCTGTGGACATAGCAAACAAAGCACTGTCTCCTCACCTCTGGAATTAGGGCCAGCTAATGAGTTGGAGAACTCATTGGGCAACGTCCCGAATCATATGCGTAATTCATCACGTTCATCAGTTCCTGCCCTAGTTTGAGCTGTTATGGAAACCGAACCAACTGTTATCCCTAAAAGCAGGAGGCCTGCAGGCCACTGACACTTAGTGTGGTGATGCTCAGTACCGTAGCTGCTCTAGAATAGAAGACAGGAATTCCATGGTTCTGCTCCAAGGGCCAGCCCAAAGCACACGTCTAGTGGGTGGCTGCACAGGGACCTGCCTTCTTTCAGCACACCTATGGCCATCTTTTCCTCTCTACCTTGTGAGGTGAACTTCAGGACCCAGCCCTCCATCGTCCCACAGAAGAAAGCCCCATGATCCACACTTCCCAGGACTTCCAATATCCTCTGCCAGTTACTAATCTCTCCCCTCATAAATGTGCTGTGTGGGTTTCTGTCAGAGGCTCCACTTATCTTCACACAGGGGCCTAAACAACTGTGGTTGCTACTGGTCCCTTAGCCAGTGCAGACATGGAGCCAGATGCTCAGCTGGTGTAGATCAGTGCAGCGCCATTGACTTCAATGGAGCTATGCTGATTTACACCAGCTGAGGGTCTGGCCCAGAATATTAATTAATTAATGTTAATGAAAGTCCCATCACCACCATACAACAGAAAACACTGATCTGCTGCAATGTCATGTGTTAACATGGAATTATGTGTATTAGAGTTGAGAATTTGTTTTGCAGTCCAGTACAGATACATACAGTACAGTGAGCATACATATGAGACCTAATTACAGTCCAGTGCTTTAATCCTCAATTTATTTCTTTTATATATATTGGTTTTACGCACTATGATTCCATTATTCCACTTTATTGTCCTTTTTTGAGCATGCTTGTTTTCTGTTCTTTTCACTTTAATAGAGTCACGGGGTGGGGAATTTGTTTTGGTGGAAGGAAAAGAGGAGAAAAGTAATTCTGAAGAGAAGCCTAGCCATCCCGACCTAACTGTATGCACTAATTATTTTCCCAGTGCCCCTATAGTGAGGGGTTGAAGATGCGCTAGATGGTCAGAACTGATTTACAGAATGCTTGGCTGGAGGTAGTGCCTGGGGGAGATATTTCAAAGGCACAAATGGCAGTTAGGTGCCCAGTTCCCACTGAAAGTCAATGAGTTGACAAGCATTCAGATTCTGTGATGGCAGGGGTCATATAACCCCTGCTTGCCCCACCCAATTCACTGGAATTTGTTTTTCTTGCTGAGGAACTTTTCAGGAGTCCTGTAGTATATGTTTCTTTTTATTACATTTATGCCTAGAGGCCCAATCAAGGATCAGGACCCTTTGTGCACAGCCCGTATCAGACTTATCAGTAGAGCCCGATACAGACTTATTACAACTCACCAGGTGTGAGGGATGAGTTAACAGAAAGACATCAAGCATTTTTCTTGTTGTTAGTTCTATACCTTGTGTCACAAATGCCACATTATCGTCCGTCGCTCTTCAGGGATACAGTGTAAGAAAACTCAGAGAATTGCCTGTTATTGCACGGGATTGTATCACATTGCCTTCAGACATGACGTGTTCATGTATACTATATGGAGATCGACGCGGGGTTAAATTCCAACCTGAATGCTATTTATTTTTAGTTTCTGTTAGGAGACAGATGCAGGCTGTGTTCTAGAATAGAAGAGCGGGGAACTGACCCTTTAGAGACTAGTATTTGCACTGGCACTGATATTTCTGAAAAACCCAAAGCTGCTGGTTATTCTTAGCCTGGATTTACAACTCCCAGTAATTGCTTTGCCATGCTGTAATTATGCCTGGTAGGTGTTATGGGGAGCTAAAATGAGATCGCTGTTCGGGTTAAGCACACTGCTTCAGCAGGGCAGGACTTGGTGCTGATCACCCCAGGTCACATTGACTTCAGTGAGAGATGTGAGTGTTCAGGACTTCTCAAGAGTTAATCCTGCTCGGATTGAGGTCAATGGCAGAATCCCCATTGCTGTCCATGGGCCAGGATCAAGCCTTCAGTGAAGATCATTTCCTGGTGTTTTTTTCTGGGCTTTATGCCACTATTGTATCTCATTATTTTGATTCTTTCCCCCTGATATTTTGAATGTCCTTATTTCTTTATTTCAAAGGCTCTGCCAGTTCATAACACTGTCTGCTCCTTAAACCATTCTCCCTTCTCCCCCAAAGACATTCTAATCACAATGTTATCACAAGTTATTGCACTCCATGCGGGAATCATTGGGCTAAATGCTCTGGCCTGGCTTGTGCAGGAGGTCAGATTAGATAATCAGAATGGTCCCTTCTGGCTTTAGAATCTACGAATCAATGTTTTCTTTCACACAATAGGCCAGAACAGCTGTTGTGTAAAGATGGACTTTATTAAATGTCTACAATGTCTACTACAGTCTCTTAAAAGGTTCCATGTGGTTTCTTGTTTAAAATGGGTATTTACTGGTATGAAACATCTTCTTTGGAGTAAATTCTGCATCAAGGCATTTTTTTCCTTAAACAAATTCAGTGTTTGTTATAGATGCTGGATTCACACCCTTGGAGACTGAAATCTGTGTAGTCCCAGAACAAGTTTCAACACGGGCACTCTCATTGTCATGCTAATCTGTGTCCACGTTAACCTGCAGGCAAGCTGCCCATTCAGACCTTGGCCTCTATGTTGATTTCCCACAGTAGAGCCGAATGTAGAGGTGGCTTTGTGCTACAGAGACCTGCCCACTGATGAGTGTAGTGAGACCATCAACTGCTTCTGTATAGGCTACCCAATAGGCAGGTAATTTATTAGTAGTATTACAGAGGTGCTTGCTTTCTCCATCGCCCATTGTGCTAGGCACTGTACATATGCATGGTCAGAGATGGTCGTTTCCCTGAGGAGTGTACACTCTAAATAGACAAGACAGAGACGTGTGGAAGAAAGGAGGTATTATTCATTTCATTTTACAGAAGGGGAATTGAGGCAGAAAGAGACTAAGTGACTGGCCCAAGATCACCTTGGGAGTCTGTGCCAGAGCTGGAAACTGAAACCAGATCTTCTAAATCCCAGTTCAGGGCCTTAACCACAAAACCATCCTTTGATTCTGCCTGGATGTGACTTCTAGACAATGTTTAAATTTCCTTATGAGCCTCACAGATCCTCTATTAAATAAATAGATCTTTGTAAATTCTTCATTTTATCCCAAAAATCAGTCACTAAAAGACGCCATTTATTATGCTGAACATAGAATTGGCAAACAGGAAGTCTTTGAGTTCTATTCCCATCTCTCCAGCTGATTCACTCTGTAGCATGAACCTCTGCTTTTCTTCCCCTGTCTGTGATTGATTAAATACATTCAAAATTAAAGTGGGTGCTGGCAGTTTTGTTTACTACCTCCAAAGGAGTGTTGTCATGCGTGGAAAAAGTGCTGTGTAACTGCTGAGTCTGATGATTTATTTCAGGCTCCTGATTGACAATATTACTGGTGTCATTGAAGTCACGTTAAACAAACTCACAGTGTATGGTTTTTATTACCACGAAAGAATAAATCCATTCTCCCTCTCAGCTCCAGAGAATCACGTGTCACTACTGGGTTATCTATAATGTCCTCGGCTGGCGCATTTTCTACTGAAAGCTTGTCTGCCCGGAGCCCAGTTCCCAGTGCTCGATACTCTGAAGAGGCCAGTGCAGAATGTGGGGACACCGGAGGAGTCAGCAATGGAATGGAAAGTTTGAAAGGTGTGAATTGTTTTCCAAAATAATCTACTTTTTTGCCCAGCCTTTGTAATAAGGGCACAGTAATTACAGTGTAGGTCAGTGATACTCAAACTGAGGCTCGCAAGTGGCTCTTTAATGTGGCATCTGCAGCTCTTTGCAGGACATGATATTAAAACACTGTGTGATTGAATTATTAACCAATCTAAGCTATTAACCAATCAGGATGCTTTTACTATGTTTTATTAACCAATTGCAGTTTATAAAATAATACTTGGTCAGCCATTTTGCTTTGAGAATAATATATAAAGTAAATATTTCCCCTTTCATAGTGTTTAAATAGGAATATATAGCACTATAGTCAATGAAACAGTGAACTCACGTGTGGCTCTTTTGGCTAATGTTGATCGCTAATTTGGTTCCTGAACCACTGAGGTCTGAGTATCAGGGTATAAGTATATCCAGATTACAGTGCAATTACATTGTCTCAGCTTCTAATAGTACATGTCTTAAGAACGCCAAATGGTGGTAATATATGTAGGCATGTAGTTAACCTTCCACTTCTATGAATTGAGGGTAGTCACTGGGGCTGGTTGAAAATTTCCTGTTAACTGTTTTTCAACAGAAAATTTAGTTTTCAGCTAAATACATTTTGTGGAAAATTTCAACTTTTTATTGAAAAACAAAACGCAAATATTTCAATTCAGAAATGTTGCTGTGATGCTTCATGGGAGTTGTAGTTCGGGTGCCTCATGCCCCCATCCTCCTCTCTAGGCTGAGTTCCCCAGCTGGACTACATCTTCCTTTTCCTTTGGCCCCTATAAAATAATTTGAACTAAGGGTCACAGGCTCGGTATATATCCGTTCTCCACCGGGAAAGTTCCAGTTTAACCACACCCAGATTTCTCAGCTGGTGCAAGTGTTGAAAGAATGTCTGCTTGCGAGGGAGTGGGGTACCATGGAGGAAGACCAACTGTGGGATTATATAGAGTTGTCAGTGAGAACAATCTTTATTTCCTTGAAATCGTTTACTAATTTGTTTGTTTGCTAATCCTTGCAGACGCTGAACTTTCTAGTGACACTCTTGAAAAAAAACCCAGCAAATCCAAGTCCAGTTCTCCTCGTGTGCCCCAGATTGCAAACCGACCGGGCTCCAACTCCAAACCCGTCCTACCTCCAATCCCATCAGGGCGGAAAAGGACAAACCCTTGATGGGTGACATCAGCTGAGGCATTCCCTTGATCGTGCCCATTTCCGCTGTCTAACTTGAATACTGGTTTTGATATAATTCCCCCACCCCCACACACAAAGAAAAGTCTGTCAAAGAATATTATCTTTCTGAATCCATCTCTGATTAATTCTGAATCACTCTTCTCTTTTAAAAAAGCTATTTATTTATAACTTTATTAAAAAGTACTTTCTGCTTTTCCCAGAGCGAGAAATGATTTCCCCAGATGCTCCCCCACTTGGAAATGTCACAGAATTTTCCCCGTGATCCATGTGATCGGATCTTCCAGGGATATTTTTTCTATTTCACTGCCTTAATTGAGGTGTGGAAGCTTGAAGGCCTTTGATGATAATGTTGCTTATAGTACAAGATTGCTGAATGAGTTTTTGCTAAGAGGGATTTAATGTGATACTTAGATTTAAGTGAGGAAGGGAAACTACTTAATTCCAAGGCAACCTTTTATAGAAGCTATATCTTTAGAAATGAGAAGTTATTTTTAATATACATGTATATTTAAACAAACAACCCACAAAGGAATCATCAGAAAAAATCCTTAATTAATTTGATTTTGCTAAAGTTTTAACTATTTTCTGATTATGCTGAGATCTGTTTTTGCCATATATAATAGAAATGGAGTCTCAATATTAAATACAACTCATACATTAACCTTTTTCATTATTAATTTATATTACTATATATATTGACTTTCATATATTTACTGAACAAATAACAGGTCACTTGCTCAGATGAGCTTGCAGTGTGAAGCCCTATTGCTGTTTATATAACACCAGTCGTGCACATGGCACTATGCAAATGTGAGAAGACATGATCTGTGATCTATTATACTAGAGGGGATTGAACTTTGCTTGTGGAACTGCTCTGGATTTACCCCAATGTAACTGATCAGAATTTGGCCGTGGCCCATAAAATCTCAATTAGACAGATAAAAAAAGAACAGATCATGGCATGTAAGGGATAAATCCAATATCCTCAACTTAATAAATATTATAAAAATACAGTGAAGCTTGCAGAAGAACCCAACTTTAGGAAGTGTACGATGTAGAGAGCAGCCTAAAATATCCCCAAACTGCATCTAGCTCTGTGCCACCTCCATTAGAAAATACATCTCTTCTAAGGAACTAATTTTTACAGCAAGTTTTGCATGAACAGAGCCAAAACTCATCAGGTCAAAGGTATCCTCATCAAGGCAAGTTCCCTAAGGAAGCAGAATCCTTACAGATTGAGCCCACCAGGATCTATGTCCAGCTAGGTCCTTAAGACTGGCTGCTGGATGTTCAGCCTATGTCAGTCATTGCTGATCTTATCGCTTTTGGCAACCAAGTAAGTGATTGCTGACCATGTTGCAGCATTCCTTGGTAAATGTGCAATTGCCAAGGGGTTTAGACACCTAAAGATGCAGATCATAGAATATCAGGGTTGGAAGGGACCTTAAGAGATCATCTAGTCCAACCCCCTGCTCAAAGCAGGACCAATCCCCAATTTTTGCCCCAGATACCTAAATGGCCCCCTCAAGGATTGAACTCACAACCCTGGGTTTAGCAGGCCAATGCTCAAACCACTGAGCTATCCCTCCTTCAAAAGTGCCTACACAAATTAGGCACCTAACTTCCAGTTTCAGTAGGAGTTTGGTACGTAATCTGTTTAGTAGCATTTGAAAATCCCATTAGGTGTCGATCTGCATCCGTAGGTGCCTAAATACCTTTGAAAATCTGGCCCCTACTGCTATTCCTGCTCCACTACTGACTTACACTGTAACCTAGGGCATGTCACTTAACTTCTAAGTATGTCATTTTCACTGTTTTACCAATGAGGATAATTATATCACTCTACCTCTCAGTGTTACTGTTAGGCTTAATCAATTAATGTCTATAAAGTGCTTTGAGATCCTTGTGTGATAGTTACTATTATATAATGTAATAATTAACAAGAGAAACATACCCTGAGAGCGCAGAGTTCTGTAGCATCCTTGTTGAAGTAGCTATATGCAGCATATTCTGGAAACATGGACTGTAGGTACTGAAAGGTATCTCCTTCTCCCACACCGCATGTCTGTGTATTTTTCCATCAGGGTTCGTATGCATAGACTTCTGTCCCTATCCCAGTCCGCCAAGTCACAACCTTTTCCCACGTTCAGATCCCTCCTAAACACTCCAACACCCACCAAATTGTTCACTTCCATTTAAAAACAACCATCACCACCTCCATGTTATTCCTTCCTCTGTGCTAGCCAGGGTGACCTGACCTTTCCTGTATCTTGGGGTATGTCTGCACAGCAACTAGACACCCGCAGCTGTCCCATGCCGGCCAACTTGGGCTGCAGGGTTGTTTCATTGCTGGGTAGACTTCTGGGCTCAGACTGCAGCCCAAGCTCTGGGACCCTTCCCAACTCATAGGGTCCTAGAGCCCAGTCTCCAGCCTGAGCCCAGAAGTCTCTGGCAAAGAAACAGCCCCACAACCCAAGCCCTGCAAACCCGAATCAGTTGGCCCAGGCCAGCCACGGGTGTCTAGTTGCTGTACAGGCATACTCTTAGCGGACCCAAACACTTACGCACATGTGTCACTTTAAGCACATGAGCACCTATTGACTCAATGGGTCTACTCACGTGTAAAGTTATGCACGCCCTTAAGTCTTTGTAGGATCGGTGCTCTTGATTTTAATCTTTCTAGTGCAGGGATTGTCGTTATTTTGGTGCACTATCCAGTTCTGAGCACACTGGTCATACCCAACTTATAACATTACTCTTATTTCCCAGTTGGCAGCAGAGAGAGGACCCTGGTCCTGCCATCAGCTTTGCATGAGCAAATCTTTGCTGGGTGAGGGCATAAGTTAGCTCACTTACATTCATATCCGCTGACTGTATTTGAGTGTAAGAAGAATTTCCAGTTTTGCATTAATTCTCTTAGGCTCGGCGCCTGCAAACACTTATGAATATGAATAGCACTATTGCGTTCAATTACACTGCTCAAGTGTTTGCAGGATCAGGGCCTCGGATAGTATGAGAACTCTTGATTTTAAAAATAATAAAGACAGTTGTTGGTTTCTGCATCTTCATTCAGATTAGCTCAGAAAGGTGATGGTGTCAGTTCAACAATATATTCAATTGCACTCTACCCGCGCGTGCGCGCGCACACACACACTCTCCCTCTCTCTCCCCCTTCCCCCCCGCCCCCCGGCCTTCTCCCACACAGGCTGAGATGCTGTGGATTATGAAGGACCAATCAGACATGTTGAGACATCCGGTTGAGCTTTGAGAAAGGCAGATGGATGCTAGACTCCCTCTGCAGCCTATGCAGAACTGCCTGCCAGCATCGCCCAGTTCTCAATCCTCCTCCCCCAAATGTTCTATAAGGCAGGGCAGGGGGGAGGGAGCTTGGTAT
The DNA here is from genome assembly GCA_033296515.1 of Macrochelys suwanniensis. Classification (NCBI taxonomy): domain Eukaryota; kingdom Metazoa; phylum Chordata; order Testudines; family Chelydridae; genus Macrochelys; species Macrochelys suwanniensis. Next base: position 337,678,605 of record CM065775.1, read on the forward strand.
CTCTTGCCCTCAACACCAGGGAAGGGTACAAGGAATTGAAGGCACCCAGTCCCAGACCTTTTATGGTTATTGCAGTGTATCTGCAAACAAGCTTTCCTTGTTTCTCCCCTCACAATCTTATCAGCCCTTTTGCCCAAGGTTATCTTCCTTTTTTTTTTTTTTGGCGTCTGTGTTTGTGTGCATAATAAAACAAAGTGGATTGAGAAAAAAAGGCTCATTGTTCATTCCACACATGGTGATTGGTGGGGGTGGAGTTTACAGGGGAGAAAAAGCAATGGAAGGGATAGTTTGGTAAGGAACACCACAGATAAGTGTCACATTACTGTGATTCATTGCTGAAACTGGTTTTCAAAACCTCACAGAGATGCAGAGCCCCTCAATGGGCTCTTCTTATTGCCCTGGTATCTGGCTGCTCAAAATTGGCTGCCAAGTGATCAGCCTCAAACCGCCCCCGGATCTCCCCCCCCCCCAGCGGAAACTTTTCTCCGTTTGTTTCACAGATATTATGGAGCAGGCAGCAATAGCAATGGGGACATTGTTTTCACTGAGGTCTAACCACATAAGTAAACAGCGCCAGCAACCTTTTGTTCACTTTAAAAGCAACCTTCTAAACGTCCTTACTGCTGTCCAGGTGGCCCGTGTACGGTTTCATGAGCCATTGGAGCAAGGGGAAGGCTGGGTATCCCAGGATCACAATTGGCATGGCAACATAATCAATGGTTATTTTGCAGTCTGGACAGAAAGTCCCTGCTTGCAACTTTCTGAACAGACCTGTGTTCCTAAAGATGCACGCGTCATGCACCTTTCCTGACCATCCCACATTGATGTCGGTGAAATGGCCCCTGTGATCCACCAGCACTTGCAACACCATTGAGAAGTATCCTTTTTGGTTTATGTACGCTTTGGAAAGGTGGTCTGGTGCCAAGATGGGGATATGTGTGCCATCTATCGTGCGACTGCAGTTAGGGAACACCATCCACAATGTCCTGCATGTTGCCCAGAGTCACTATCCTTCTTAGCAGAAATCAATTAATGGCCTTGCACGCTTGGATCACAACAGCTCCCATGGTCGATTGACCAAGTGTAAATTGAGTCCCCACTGACCGGTAACGATCTGGCGTTACAAGCTTCCATAGCACGATCACCACTTGCTTCTCCACGGTCAGAGCAGCTCTCATTTTAGCATCGCTGCACTTCAGGGCTGGGGAAAGTTCTGCACAAAGTTCCTGGAATGTGGTCTTCCGCATTCGAAAGTTCTGCAGCCGCCACTCATCATCCCATAGCTGCATAACAAGCCGGTCCCACCAGTCGGTGCTTGTTTCCCGGGACCAGAAACGGTGCCCAACTGAGTTCAGCTGATGTGCGACTGTGTGAATTGTTTTGCTCTATGGCTTGCAGCAGGGCTGCTTGTGACATTGCAATGTTCTGCATGTTGGCGCCTGTCTCGGCTGTAGAAATACTGCAGGATAAGGTGCAAGGTGTTTGTAATGCTCACAACAAGCGTGCACAGCTGAGCGGGGGTCCATGCTTATCGGGCTATGGCATGTGCACAGCTAAAAGACGTGAAAAAGCCTTTGTTTGCCATTGCTCTCAGGGAGGGAGGAAAGTGCATCATAGGAGGCTAACACCATGTTTCCATTACCACCCGCGACAATGTTTTGGTCCCATGAGGCATTGCAAGCCCTACCCAGCATTCCATTCAGCTACTTGCACTGTGGGCTAGCTACCCACAGTGCAGTGTGCCGTGCATCAATGCAAGCAGTACTAGTGAGGATGCACTCCACCGACACAATGAGCGTGGTGTGGACACATGAGATCGACGTGCTTAATTCGGAGCCTTGATGTCAACTTACATAAAGTCAACTTAAGCCATGTCTACACTACAAAGTTAAGTCTCTGAGTTTTACAGAGGGCAGGATTACAAGCTGTTTAAGTTCCTTTTTTTTTTCAAGTAAACATTCAGCAGTAAAAAGAAAGCCAGTGACCAAGAAGAAATGCTCAAGACTATGGCTTCTTGCTTTGTGAACTCAAGATTCAGCATTTCACAGATAGTTTTTCACCCAACCTGTGCAATTAAGTATTAGTCCCATTTTACAGATAGATAAAAATGAAAGCTGGAGTGCGAGCTGGATAAAATGAGGGTGTAGAGTAGAAAGTAGAACCCAGAAGTCCTGGCTCCCAGTCCCCTAGTCTAACCACCAGACAGTTCTAATACATGGGGAGAGAGGGAAAAAAACTGCACTGATCATGAGTTATGCAAAGAGAAGACTGTCGTGAGGAGCACACAGCAGGTGGAATCTCGGTTTGTAAATACTTCCATAAATACAATAAAAACGAAGGAAATTCGTCATGATTTTTGGATGATGGTGGGCAAGGAGAAATGGCTTGAAGCTAAGGTATGGAAAGTTTGTTAGAGATTAAGACAAGGTTCTTACTGCCATTTGGCATAGACTAGCCACAGTTAGGTGGGCATTGATTAGCAAGCATGATTTAAGACTTAATCCCACCAAGGCCGTGAAGTCAGAAAGGATCCATCACAATGGCCTTTACTGGCCCTCTGAGCTTAGAGCTGAGCCGAAAAGAGGCGTAATTGTGGAGGGAGTCCCTGAGACATTGGCTACTGTAAGGCATGGAAAGCATCCATGAGCTAAGAGCCTAATCCAGAGCCCATGGAAGTCAGTGGAAATCTTTCCATTGTGTGACAGACCCAGACAAGTGGGGTACATAAGTCTGGTAGAAGGCAAATATATTGGCCACTGGATAAATAGTTTTCTTTTTCCCTGAGTGACCAGAGCAGGGGCTGCACTAGAACAATCAGGAACCTGCTGGAACTAATTAAGACACCTGGAGCCAATTAAGAAGAAACTGCCAGAATCAATTAGGACAGGCTGGCTAATCAGGGCACCTGAGTTTAAAAAGGACCTCACTTCAGTTTGTGGTGGGAGTGTGAGGAGCTGGGAGCAAGAGGCACATGACTGAGGAGTACAAGCATCTGCAGACCATAAGGAGGAAGGTCCTGCAGTGAGCATAAAGAAGGTGTTGGGAGGAGGCTGTGGGGAAGTAGCCCAGGGAGTTGTAGCTGTCACGCAGCTGTTACAGGAAACCCTATAGACAACTGCAATCCACAGGGCCCTGGGCTGGAACCCGGAGTAGAGGGCGGGCCCAGGTTCCCCCCAAACCTCCCAATGCCTGATCAGACACAGGAGGAGTTGATCTGGACTGTGGGTTCTACTAGAGAGGAAGATCTCTGAGGCAAGCAAAATCCACCAATAAGCGCAGGACTCACCAAGGTAGAGGAGGAACTTTGTCACAACTGATTGACATGGCTTTTGGATTAGGGCCATAAAATAATCAAGTAAAAGCTAGATGTTCTTCCCTCTTGCAACGCTACTGGAAATTTTTGAGGGCTAAAGGAAATGCAATTGACAAATGAGCATAAAGGTGGATAGGATCCATAGTCATCAGTGGCGGTGGAAGAGGTTTTATAGTGGGCGGTGCTGAAGGCAGAAACCCTGTATTTGGGTTGTTATTACTCTTCAAGTCAGGGGGTGGGGCAGCACCCCCAGTACCCCTAGTTCCAGCACTGATGACAGCCATCTAGTCCAACCTGCTGCACACTTTGTGGTGGTCAAAGGGTGGGATTTTAACTGGCCTGATTCTCCAGCGCTTTACACCTTGCCGAGTCTTTCACAGCTGTGCAAAGTGGGTGTCAAAATGCTTCTGCATAGGGGTAAATGACTGCAAGATGCAAGCCGGGGAGAAGCAGGTCTTACTCCCTCCACTCTATGGGCTCTTGGCTGGGTATAAAAGCCCAGGTATTTTCATAGCTAGTTACCAAAAATGTATTTTTTACACAGCTGCACAGCCTTATCAGCTACTAACTGCAGGGCTGGTGTTCATTTCTACAACAGGGCAAAAGAAAGCACAAATCTGTTTCCAAAAATACCTGTTTAAAGAATATTGTTGCATTCCAGCGGTGGCTAGCTAACTTCTGTTCCCTCAGGAGCTTGTCTAATTGAATGTGCTGCATAATATGCTGTTAATTTGGCAGTTGTCAAAGTGAATTATAATTTTTTTTTTTTACGGTAGATGTAGGGTGCTCTTTTGCTGCAAAGAGTGTAGTTCCTTGGTTACCTTTGATTCACTTTATTCTAGGGACAGACGATGGATGGCTGCAAACGTACTGTGGGTCTGATTCTTCCCCCTCGCTCTCCATGTGGCGTCCTACCTTAGACCAGGGGTCTCAAACTCAAATCACCAGGAGGGCCACATGAGGACTCGCACGTTGGCCTGAGGGCCGCATCACCCCCCCACACACACACTGCCCCCGGCCCTGCCCCTGCCGGCAGGGTGCGACAGGGGGCTCAGGGCAGGGGGTTGAGGCGCAGGAGGGGTGTAGGGTGCGACAGGGGGCTCAGGGCAGGGGGTTGAGGCGCAGGAGGGGTGTAGGGTGCGACAGGGGGCTCAGGGCAGGGGGTTGAGGTGCAGGAGGGGTGTGGGGTGCAGCAGGGGGCTCAGGGCAGGGGGTTGAGGTGCAGGAAGGGTGTGGGGTGCAGCAGGGGGCTCAGGGCAGGGGGTTGAGGTGCAGGAAGGGTGTGGGGTGCAGCAGGGGGCTCAGGGCAGGGGGTTGAGGTGCAGGAGGGGTGTGGGGTGCAGCAGGGGGCTCAGGGCAAGGGGTTGGGGTGCAGGAAGGGTGTGGGGTGCAGCAGGGGGCTCAGGGCAAGGGGTTGGGGTGCAGGAGGGGTGTGGGGTGCGACAGGGGGCTCAGGGCAGGGGGTTGGGGTGTAGGAGGGAGTGTGGTGTGGGGCAGGGGGTTGGGGTGTGGCAGGGGGTTCAGGGCAGGGAGATGGGGTGCAGGAGGGGTTTGGGTTCCAGCTCGGTGCTGCTTACCTGGAGCAGGTCCTGGGTGGCAGAGGGGCCAGGGCCAGGGTAGGCTGGCTGGCTCACTCCCTGCCTGCCTGCCCCCGGCCCCTCCGCTCTGGGAAGCCCTGGACACGGCGTCCCTACGGCCCAGGGGGAGGGGGAGCAGAAAGCTTCGTGAGCTCCTGTTGCCTGTGGTTACCTCCCCCGAAGCTCCCATTGGCCGCGGTTCCCCATTCCCGGCCAACAGTAGCTCAGGGAGCTCTCTACTTCCTCTCCCCCCAGGGCTGCAGGGATGCTGTGTCCCGGGCTTCCCGGAGCAGCGGGGAGGCCCTCAGCACCATGGGGTGGGCAAATCCGCCGGCCGGATCCAAAGCCCTGAGGGGCCGGATCCGGCCCGGGGGCCGTAGTTTGCCCACCCCTGGCCTGGAGGTAGGTTGGGGATGCAGCGCGTTGGGGGCCGCGGGAGCTTGGCAGGCTGCAGGGAAGAACCCTGCGGGCTGTGAGTTTGAGACCCCTGCCTTAGACCCTGCCTGCAGCCCGCTCCACTTACCCTGACTTTGGGACTTTGTGATGGTACAGCGTCCGCCCACATAAATTAGGTTGCAGGATCAGGACCTAAAGTGCACATGGTCCTACTGAGATCAAGGGGACTGCTCAAGGAGTAAGATAGTACTTAGCGGGAGTAAAGGGGCCAGAATTGGGCTTCTTAAGAACACGTGTATTTTAACACCTATACTTTCATTCCCAGGTGTGATCATTTAGAGTGAAGTCCTGCACATGGCTAATTTTACTCACACAAGTAGTCACCTTGACTCCCACGGGGTGCAGGGGTCAGAGCTGGTGGATCCTGACACAGGATCAGGGTCCTAATCAACAATACTTAGCGCTTGACAGACAATAGCTAATTAAGGAATGAGCAGGGACACCAGCAAAAATTACTGTTTGGACAGATCCCACCAAATATTTCAAGCTTTTGAGCTATTTTTCCTCCTCATTAAAAAAAAACCACCCTAATCATGAGTTTCATTTTCTTGCCCCAGGTTACATAGATTTTTATTGTACGTATATTAAATGCTCATACCCGTGAGCGAGTATGAGCATGAAAATGTGTCAATGGGACCCCCTCGGGCCTGGGGACCGGTGCTAGCAGATTCCATTGCAGGATGGGAGTCTTTGAGAGAAAAGAGTTTAGTGGCTAAGGGGCAGGTGTTGGAGTCAGAAGATCTAGGCCCCAAGTTCTCGTTGCATTGGGGTCCCTTTAAGTTGCTTCCACAGTGCAAAACGGCCCCGAAGCCGGTAGGTCTGGCCATTAGACCTTGGGGAATCTTGGGCGGTATAGAGCTGACGTAGCAACTCTTACGCTAACCCTTCTCCTGCAGCCAATGCCGGCTGCTTGGCTTGGCCCCTTGGGATGAGAGCAGCCCTCAGGCCAATGTCAGGCCAGCGTAGGATCAAGGGTTAAAGATGGATTTCCACCAAACCCTTCCTGAGGGCTCCACAACCACAGCTCAGGCTCTGGGCCTTGGTTTATATGCCGTTCTCTGCCACCCCCTGGCTGCGTGGGGCTGGGTTCCCTGTGCTTCAGCTTTCCCATCTGTAAAGTGGGGATAGCTCCTGGCCTCTGAGTGCCACTCTCTCAGGTGCCTGCAGGTCATCTGGCTAGAGAAGAGAAAAGCTTTAGTGTCTTATTTACTCTAACAGAGGCATTGCCTTCAGCCCTAGTTAAAGCGTTAATGCCTTGGAGGCTTCGTGCCTTGTAAAATTGGACTCTTGCCGCTCGCAAGGGTTTTTCCTTTTGACCCGATGAGAGATGAGTTTATTACAGCCAGGTAAACGTGAAGCCCTCTCTGCTGCCCCTCATGCAGGTTGCCAGGTTCATGGAAGCCACACGGTCCCTAGCAGGGACAAGAGCACCTGCAATGCTTAAGGCAATCAAAATGGGGAGCTCAGACTGCGTCACATGCGGCATGAATGTAAAATACAGGGATGCTAATCAATACCCATCAGCTAGGAGGCCCTAATTACAGGGGATCAGGAGCAGCTAAAAAGTTAGGGGGAATCAGTCTAGTCTGTATTTCCAAACAGTCTCTGGGCATAAGTGTTCCCGTGCTACAAGCAAAGGATTTCTGCCGATGCAAAGATTAGCTTAATCCAACGTTCACTCACAAAAAGACACTACGGACCATTCCTCGGCTGGTGTGACTCTAGCAGCCTCCCTCCACTTCCACTGCAGTCAATGCAGCTGAGTCCAATTACATCAGGTGAGGGTCTGGCCGTTGGATCGTAATTGCCACTGGGCCAAATTCACTGCCGACATCAGTGGGTGCATCTCACAGGAGTGTAGAAAGAGCCTCAGCCTACTGATCCCTCTTGTCTGGGATCTAGGGCCTAGTATCAGATTCCAAGGCCAGAAAAGACCCTTGTGATCATCTAGTCTGACCTCCTGCATAACACAGGCCAGAGAACTTTCCCAAAAGAATTCCTCGACAGAATTTTTGGGAAAACACTCACTCTTGATTTAAAAATGGTCAGTGATGGAGAATCCACCGCGCCCCTTGGTAAATTGTTCTGATGGTTAATTACGCTGCCAGTCAACTAGCTTCAACTTCTAGCCACTGGATTACAGATTGTGTCGCAGAGAGTTCGCTGTAGAGGACTCTGGGTGGGTGTCAGTCATGGTTCTAGTCAATCTCTTGAACCGCTGGAATCTGTAACAATCGACAATCCATTTATTGAAACATTAAACCATTTATTGCGGCAAGCCTGGGAAGGAGGGAGGTGGAGAGGAAATGCAATGTGCCCAGGGGAGGGGGCGGGGATTGGGGGAAGGGGTTGGAATGGGGGCGGGCGCCGGCCAAAGTCAGGGCCTGTGTCCCCTCCAGCCCCCTGCCGTGAGCACCCCACAACCCTAGCCCACACCCCCAGCCCTCTGCCCTGACCCCCCCTCACACACAGCCAGACCTCTGCCCTGAGCCCTGCACCCTCCCCACCCCCGAGGCCCCTGCCATGACCCCTTCACCCCCCTCACACACCCCGAGCCCTCTGCCTGACTCCTGCACCCCCCACACATACCCAGGTCCTCCACACCCCATGCCCTGACTCATGCACCCCCCACATCCCCACCCTGAACACCAAGTGGGAGCTCCTGCACCCCACCCCCCACATTCCCACCTGCACCCCTCACACCAAATGGGAGCTGCCCAGGTAAGCGCTCTACACCTCAACCTCCTGCCTCACCCCTGAGCCCCCTCCCTCATTCTAGCTCCTGGCCAGACCCTGTACCCCAACCTCCAGCCTGCTCCTTCACCCCCAGCCCTGTGCTCAGTGCACTCCCACCCTCAGCTCAGTGCAGAGAGAGAGGAAGAGAATGGGCCAGAACCAGGGAAAAGGTAGGTACCCGCTCTATGTGGGCAGGGCCGGGACCCCAGACCGGGAGTGGGCTGAGCAGGTCCGGCAGCCGGGATCCCCGCTAGCAGGAGCCGGCGGATGGAACCCCTGAGCGGCAGCGGTTCCCTGGTTCTGGCTGCCGGCCCCTTGCCAACCGGGGTCCCGGCCTCAGGCCCCGCTCCGCCCGCTGCCGGCCTAGGTGAACGGAACCCCAGGCTGGCAGCGGGCTGAGCGGGCCGGCGGCATAAGATCGGCATTTTAATTTAATTGTAAACGAAGCTTCTTCAACATTTTGAAAACTTTGTTTATTTTACATACACTAGTTTCGTTATATAACATAGCCTTATAGAGTGAGACCTTCTAAAAAACATTAAACTCTATTACTGGCACACGTAACCTTCCATTAAAGTGAATAAAGCCGCGGCACACCACTTCTGAAAGGTTGCCGACCCCTGCTCTAAAACCGGCCGTGGTGCCGTGGCAGCAGGCGGGGCCAGCTGCGTGACTACGGAGCTAAGGTCTCGGGCGGGGGGGGAACACATCGTTCCCACAGCTGCGGCTACACGCTACTTTTAGCGCACTGGCTTGCTCAGAACTAGCGCGGGTCTATCTCCATGAGCTGGAAATCTCCGGTGTGTGGGCTGCTCTTGCGGCAACGTATCATGCAGGGTAAAGTCACAATTGAGCCAGAGGGGTCATTAGGAGGTACTACGGGTGGCTCCATACTAACAGTTGGCTCGAGATTTGCAGTTAAAGCAAGGCTAAAATCCCTCTCTCTGTCTACTGCTCCTGAGAGGCAAGTCAGCCCCATGAGCTCCTCAATGGACAGCCAGCTCTGCACTGACAACTCCTTGCAGGGTTAAGCTAAAACAAGCATATCCCAGGCTCTCCAGAGGTCCAGCTACCAACTGTACAGCTCCCTGTCGTGCCTAGTTATCGCTACATGTATCCCACAGATGTGGATGGCGTCCCTGTAAGAAACTGCATTTCTGCCACCGAATGCCAAGTGAGCATGCTGTCCAGGAAGCTGATGCTAGTGTGGGTGTGTTCCAGAGAGAGCTTAGTGGCCGCTTGTTGAAGTTGTGGTGGAAATCTACGAGGGCGTTAAAGTCGTCTGTCCAGAGGATGAAAATATTGTCGCTGTATCTCAGGTGTAGCATTGGTTTTGTGGTGCATTTGTCCAGAAATTCTCCTTCAAGGGGGGCCTATGATTAGGTTGGCATATAGGGCAGCCATCCTAGTACCCGTGGCTGTTCCCGTGTTTGGACAGAGTGTGTGTTGTTGAATGTAAAATTGTTATGGGAGAGGATGAAATGGAGGAGTTTGATGCTGCGTTTGGGGTGAGTATCTGAGGATTTTCCATTGTCCTCAGATTTCCATCACAACTTCAACAATCACCACTCATCCATTAAACTCCCTCTGGAAAACTTCCACACTAGCACCCACGTCCTGCGGGACGCGGCGGACAGCACACCCCTCGGCCCGCACTGCTTCCCGCAGCCCCCATTGGCCTGGAGCAGCGAACCGCGGCCAGTGGGAGGCGCAACCGGCCGCACCTGCGGACGCGGCAGGTAAAGAAACCGGCCCGCGTTCCAGGGGCTTTCCCTGAACAAGCGGTGGACCACAGTCGAGAACCACTGGCCTAGCGACACTGGATCTATGACTTATTACAACGAGCTATAGCACACTAACCCCTCCACCCCCCGCAGTTGCTGCATCTCTCCCTCCATTTCCCCTTGTGACAGGAGGGGTTTTAACTGGCCACTTCACCTTGAATGGTCCCCTGAAATATGTGGTAGCTGCTTATGCTAAACAATCTGTTCCACTTTGTGTTTCGCTGTGATGCTCTGAGTACATTTCCCAGGCAGGATGAAGAGCCCTGTGTAAGCTTCTCTCTCACCAACAGATGTTGGACCCGTAAAAGACATGACCTCACCCATCTTGTCTCTCGAATATCCAGGGACCGACACGGCTACAACACCGCACACGTAGTGGGATGGGTTTGGATAGCATCAAGGACACCAGTACGTTGCTGCTAAGCAGACGGGCTGCTGTGTTTTGTACCCGCTGGCGCTTTTCCGGGGAGCATGACTTCAGCCACTTCTGCAAAGCGCTTGAGATCGGTGGCTGAAAGGGGCTAAGGACTAGAGTTATAAAACCAGGCGAGCTGGATTGTTTCAGCATTAAACAGTCTCCTGGCGGCTGGGAACGGATACAAGGAGACGCAGCAATTGCCAGAGTATTGCTGGGACAGTGCCACAGGTGCCGACTTTTAAAAGTGCCGGGGGGTGCTTGACCCCCGGCTCTGCCCCAGGCCCTGCCCCCACTCCACCCCTCCCCTCAAGGCCCCACCTCGTCCCACCCAGTTCTGCCCCCTCCCCTCAGCGCACCGCATCCTCGCTCCTCCCCGCTCCCTGCCAGCCTCCTGTACGCCGCAAAAGAGGCTCCTGGCGGAAAGCTGGAGGTGCAGGGAGGGAGTAGGAGGATCTGGGGGGCCTGCCAGTGGGCGGGAGGCACCGGGGGTGGGAGGGGAGCTGATAGGAAGGCTGCCGGTGGGTGCTCAGCACCCATCAGTTTTTCCCTATGGGGGCACCAGCTCCGGAGCACCCCCGAGTCGGCGCCTATGGACAGTGCTGTCAGGCAAAAAAAAATGCGTGGGCCCACGTAGCCTTCAAACGGCAGGTTGGGCCTCTCCGGCCATTCGGAAGCAGGCGCAACTCTCCAGTGGCGGCAAATGGCTTTTGATCGACCCAGGTGGTAGGCGTTAGAAAAGCAGGTCGCTTGCAACCGCCTGAAGCAAAGAAGGAGGAAAACATCCACTCCAATGGCACCTGCCATCCGCTTCTCCCTCACAATGACTCTGGGCAAGCTGAGCCTGCCTCCAGCTGGCTACGGCGTCTGAGACAAAATAGGCAGAGGAGCCTCTTCATTTACGTTTTGTTCCACAAATCCATCAAACCCTCCCACTCCGGAGGCTTGCTGCAAAGATTGTACGGTTGGGGGATCTGCTATTCCCGAGGCACGCGCGGAGACGCAGTGCATCAACGTCTGAATGTTTCAAAGACCCAAGCCGGCGAGGTAAAAGGTCTTTTCTGGTCCCCCCCTCTTTCACTCCCCATGACTTTGCTCTCAAAGGGCCTGATCAAATCCCCTCCAAATCAATGGGATTTTTCCTCCCCCTTGACGTCAGTGGGCTTCGGATCTGCCCCATGGGCAGAGCTGCTCGTGACCTGCGTGTGGTAGATACGGCCATTTCCTGCAACGTCCTGGGCAAATCTGATCGAATGACGTTAAACCTTATTGAGTTCAGTTTCAGTCTCGTGGGAGTTCATGGTATTAAAAATGCAGGTGTCGCTGTCTCACCATGGGATTGTACGTAATGTCTCTCGGGAGGAGACCTGGCCGGTGTAAAGCCTGGGCCGCGTTATGAATGTCAAGGGACTCTTTGAAACAATGTTCGAGATCTGGGTTTCTCAACCCTGGGGGCAGGAACCAAAATCGGGTCACGTGGCAGCACCTGTGAGCTTGCTTCCCTGCTCCAGGCACCGCAACCTCAGGGGTCCCAGTGCCATTCAGATTTGGCCTGGCATCATGACGACGGGAGTCCAGGGAGGCCAAATTTGAGTGAGTGGCACTGGAACCCCGTGACTGAGGTCACGACTCCACTCACACACATTTGGGTCAGTCGGGGGGGGGCGGGGCAGGGCCAAACATAAGAACGGCCATACAAGGTCAGCTCAATGGTCCATCTAGCCCAGTGTCCGGACAGAGGGCCAATGCCAGGTGCCCCAGAGGGAATGAACAGAACAGGTGATCATCAAGTGATCCATCCCCTGTCGTCCATTCCCAGCTTCTGGCAAACAGAGGCTAGGGACACTTCAGAGCATGGTTTTGCATCCCTGCCCATCCTGGCTAATAGCCATTGATGGAGTGATCCTCCAGGAACTTATCTAGTTCTTTTCTGAACCCAGTTATAGTCTTGGCCTTCACAACATCCTCTGGCAAGGAGTTCCACAGGTTATCCATGCATTGTGTGAAGAAATATGTCATTTGTTTTATAAACCCACTGCCTATTAATTTACTTTGGTGACCCCAAACCTGAGCAGCGCTGCAACCCCGGGGGTTGCAACACCCAGAGCAGAGAGCCAAGCCCAGTCAGCCCCCTGCAGGAGCCACCACAGTGGGGTGAGTGCCAGGCAGGACCCAACACCGCTGGGGGTCAGGATCCGACTGAAATCACCCCAAGGCCTCCACCCCCAAACTATTTACTGGGTCATGGCAGGCGATGAACATTTACAAGTGTGTCCTGAGCCCAAAAAGGTTGAAACCCACTGTTCTAGCCCAAGTTAAGAGGGACTCCTAGGAAATACTCGGAAGGAGGGGAAGGCAAATTCTCACCTCCAGACTCCACCTTTCGAATCTGTGCCCTGAGGAGAAACCCATTGTCTGCAAAAGCTCCAGACATATCTTCCCTGCTACAATGATCAACACCCCCACTTTGAAAATCCATGGGGCCTATACGTGCTTATCACCACAGATGGCGTCCCTCAGACCGCTGATCTTGTGCCCCAGTAACCCTGTCACTGAAGGACAAGATCAGAGGCCAAGAATGGATAAAGGCGCGACTCCGAGATTCATGGGGATGTTATCAACTTGTGACCACTGACAAATCCCTTGCGGGAGGGTTCGGAAGGACTGAACACGGGCCAGAGCCCTGGGTGGAAGTGGAGTGATCTCTGGTAAGCTCATTGTGACAGTGTCCCCATAAAACTTTATGGGGAGATGCTTATAACTATATATGTGTAACTGGAATACGTTTTATGCTACATGTGCCATGTAACATATCTCTGTGAAAGTTATGACCTACTGAATTTATTCCTCCTGTTTGTAGGCATGTATCATTGTTGTGGTTGAAGTTATGAACATTGGTTTTATATTTGCTGGTTTTATGCATAGCTTTTGTAAGAATATGGGACCAGGTCCAGAGGAAGGAATGTGCAAGTTGAGTACAAGTACTTAACAGACAAAAGAAGGTGCAGACCCCAATCCACATCGGGGCCCCAGTCAAGGATGCAACTGGTTAGACTGGTTAGGGTGCATGGACAGGTGATTTGCCCATGTGATCCCAAAACTCCAGGGCAACTGGATCCTACGCAGGGAGAGGAAGAAAGGCTATAAAAGCCCTTGCAAGACCCTTCCATTTTGTCTTCAGCTGGCTAAAGGGAGAGGCTCTCCACCCCCCCAAGGACATTCCTGAGGGGAACTGAACAAAGGACAAAGACACTAGGGGGTGTGAGCGGCTGCTGGACCCAGGCTAATTCTACAGCCTGTAAAAAGGAAAATATCCGAATCTGGTGAGGCTTTTATCTGTGTTAACTTTGAATAGACATAGACGTGCGTGTTTTACTTTATTTTACTAAGTAACTTGCTTTGTTCTGTCTGTCACTAATTGAACTCACTTAAATCCTATTTTCTGTACTTATTAAAATCACTTTTTACTTATTAAGTTTCCTTGAGTACGAGTTGGTGCCTGGGGAAAGCGAACAGTTGTGCATATCTTTCTATCTTTGAAATAGAAGGCGAACTATTTATGAGTTTACCCTGTATAAGCTTTATACAGGGTAAAACGGATTTATTAAGGGTTTGAACCTCCTTGGAGTTGAGCAGCTGGGTGTCAAAGGCAAGAGCGCTTCCAGGGGCCTTACAGTGGTGAGTGGACTTGGTTCGGACCTGGGTCTGTGTTTGCAGCAGATCAGTGGAATCTGGCTCAAAACAGACAGGATTCGGGAGTCCCAAGCTGGAAAAGGCTTGGAAGCAGGGGCAGAAGTAGCCTTGGCACACCAGGTGGCAGCACCAAGCAGGTCTCTGTGGCCCCAACCCGTCACACTCATGAGCAGGCATGAAGGTTCTTTGATTGTTTTTAATATGTTTTCTCTATAATGCTTTTACCTATGGCAATTGCACTGTTATCACTTCTGAGGCAAAGGCAGCCAGAGCAGGGCTGCGGAGGCAAACTGACTTGCTGGGGAACTCACAGTGCAGACAAGGACCTGTGCAACCTGGAAATACACTGGTCAGGAGGGAGAGAGATGCGGTCTCTGCCCAAAGGAAGGGATGCCTGGGGTGCCGGAGGCCTAAGAGTAGGTGCCTATGCTGGGAAGGGGAGGGGTGGATGGGTGAAGAGGTGCAGTTGCCCTGAACCGTGACAATGCAAATTACTTCCCTTTCCCTTGTCAGTAAATCTCCCCCCCCCCTCTTTTTTTTAAATCTTCCTGGCCTCTGCAGCTGCTGATTTATGTTCACTGTAATGAACGAGGCTCCACAAAAATGAACTGTGCTGTCAGGTGTGATTTATGAAGACATCTTTATTGCTCGCAGAATCACCTTCTTCCCCTCTTGTTTAATTTAGTGACAGGAGCCGGTTTTACACCTCAAAAGCAACCAGGATTTAGTCAGATCTCCAAAGGAACCTTATGATTTTCTTTTTGCTTTACAAGTCCCTTGTTCCTTCGACCCGCACAGGGGGAAGGGCTGAAGACGGCTTGAAGTCATTAATAAACACAAGCACACTCACTGCAAGGCAAAGATTTCCCACTAAAACCTCTAGCTTTTATGAATAAAGAGCCCAGCAGATGGGGACTTATTAATCAGACCTCTGCAATGTTAGGGGAGAAAGATGATTTGTTAAATTAGAAATATAGACTAAATAACTGCTCTGGAATTAAGTGCCGCTATTAAAGGTCTAATATGTGGGGTTTACAGGTGTGTATGTTAAACATGAAATTACGGCCAGGCTTTGAAGAGGTATCGTCGTTAGCACATTACCCTTTATAAAGTGATTGAGCCTTCACTAGCGTATAGGACAGGGGTAGGCAACCTATGGCACAGGTGAGCTGATTTTCAGTGCCCAGGTCCTGGCCACCGGTCTGGGGGGCTCTACATTTTAATTTAATTTTAAGTGAAGCGTCTTAAATATTTTTAAAACCTTAATTACTTTACATACAATAGTTTAGTTATATATTAAAGACTTATAGAAAGAGACCTTCTAAAAACATTAAAATGTATTACTGGCACGCAAAACCTTAAATTAAAGTGAATAAATGAAGACTTGGCACACCACTTCTGAAAGGTTGCCAACCTCTGGTATAGGACCTCAGTCATCTGCTTTATCAACTCACATTCCCCACTACTTAGCTTTAATAGTGGAAAGCCTGTCTGAGGGTCTGTCTTATGTCTCCATTGGATAGCGAGAGCCAAAAAACAGTACTGAACAAAATACGTTGGAGACACGGCTGTACACCAAGCTTTTCAGAAGTTAGCAGCCTGACTTTAGGCAGTGAAGTCGATATCTAGGCAACTGAAAAAGAGGCCCAATTTTCAGAAGTGCCTAGCACCCAGCAGAACCCCACTCTAAACACTGGCCCATTTAGTGAGTTGGTTAAATAGGGACTTAGGCATCTCACTTTAGGCACCCAACTTCTGAGAATCTGGGCTCATGTGTGGTGTATGGACAGGTTGCATCCCTGATCATCTTGGCTAATAGCCATTGCTGGACCTCTCCTCCATGAGCTTATTTAATTCTTTTTTGAACCCAGTTATACTTTTGCCAGCTCAACATCCCATGACAATGAGTTCCACAGGTTAACTGTGCATTGTGACACGTGGAGTTTTGCTTCTAAGGGATAGGCCAGGGGTGGGAGAAGGCCGTGGGACAGTTGTAGGGGCTGTAACAATACAGAATTCTAAGACATTAGGATGACAATGACTTTCCATCCATATGCTAGGTCCTAGCTCTTCAAAGAAACCTGTTGCACCCTGCCAGTTTGCTACCTGGGTGAGGTTCCTTTCCAAAACTTTGGTCATATGGCTAGGCTGCGACTCAGGACATCAGAATTCAATTCTCTGTGCCCGT
The DNA here is from genome assembly GCA_033296515.1 of Macrochelys suwanniensis. Lineage (NCBI taxonomy): Eukaryota > Metazoa > Chordata > Testudines > Chelydridae > Macrochelys > Macrochelys suwanniensis. Next base: position 337,694,767 of record CM065775.1, read on the forward strand.
TTATCCTCTGTAAACTGGGGTGACTAGCACTGCCCTACATTACAGGGCTGTTCTGTTTAGAGTATGAGGCACCCAGGCCCCATTGTAATAGAGGTGAGATAGATATCTGCGATGGGTAGGCTGATAGGGATTGTGTTAAATCTGAGTTTAGAACAAGCTAAAGTAGCCACTGCTCTTAGTCTAACTTTAGAGCAATTAGCTTTCAAATCAGCCTTGCCCTCCCAGCTAGAAAAGAAAACTAAAGCGCTTTGTTTTCAACTCCCACTGACTTCAAGTAGAGATGGGAGGTTCTGCCCCACTGAAAAAGAAAACCCTAGTCTCCACCACCCAATTCTAACTCTGATTTGCCTGCCATCCTCTGTTCCCCCTGCGTGTTCTTTACTGATGGACAGTCAAGATCTTCCAGTATTGGCTCTAATAGCAGCAGGAAGGCCAGGGCTCTTTGGCTGCTCAACGTTCATTTTTGTTTGCAAGCCAGCACTGACCACGAGTTACTGACCTTCTGGACTGAGCACACCATCATCCGCAAACGCTAGGGCTGGCTGGCTGCTCCCAGGAGGGAAGGTTAACCCTGAAACCAGAGAGCCTGCTCTGAAGCCCACCTATTGGAGGCAGTATGACTTCATGGCAGCAGTACCTGGGCTACTTCCCTTAGCAAAGAGTGTTCAGCAGAAGGAACATACAACAATAAAAGTCTCAGTCAGCAGTCACAATAAAAGCTAAGGGTCAGAAGCAGATTTATTTAACAAAAGAATAAACCCAAAACCTAAATCTCTACTTCCAGTCAGAAAGCATTTCAGATCTTTGGGGTTGGGCTTTTTCAAGTGTCTATTTGCGTACACGCTAAATCACTGTCGGTCATTCAAGTGTACATGTTAAAAACAAGTCCACCACCCCTACCGTGAGGACACTGACAGAGTGTCTCTGGATAGTCCAGGTGGTCTGAGCATTTTCCTTCCTCTCTGCCTCTCATGAGTTTATAGAGACTATCACTTAGAGATACTAGAATACAGGAGGGAAGCCATCACTGCCGGTGTCTGGTGATAACTACTCTGCAACACCTAGACTGTCTTGTAAACAGAGATATATGTAAAACCATCATGGTGATATCATTCAAATAAAATCCGAATACAGAACAAGGCAAAAAAACAACAACTGCATCACATGGAACAGGAGACCACATACAGCGTAGCTGATAAATGAGAGCAGTCTATGTACAAATATGACGTTACATTCACTTTTACACTTGCAAGCTATTGTTTGGCTAGCAACAGTGAACCCAAACTACTTGAGCCACATTCGCGGGTAGTGTAAACGGGTTCCATGTGGAGTGGAGGCCAGTACTGAATTTGACCCCATATCTCAGCCCCATGCCATATTTTCGCTCTTTGATCTACAAGCTTTACTGCTGCTCTAACACTGAATTCTACTTGTGCTGCACACACTCCCTGCTCTGAGTCTGTGTAAAAAGCTTTTACCCCCGCGATGAAGATCAAGGTGGAAATCTTACTTCTGGGCAGGTCTCTCCCAGGGTATGTATATACCAGCTGATGAGCTGAAGCAGGGTTTAAACCAAGTTATTTGTGGGAGCGAGGGATAGACCTTCTAGTGAACGTACAGGCTTATTGTCCCCCTGCCCGAGAAAATACTTTGAAAACCATGTGCCGTTTGGGGCACTCTGAAGGCAGGAAGTTTTGCTCCTCAGAGATACTGCTCTGAGCCAGCAGATAACTCCATCCTGCTATGGATGGCTTCAGTTACAGGGAAGAATGAATCCCTTCCCGTCCACTTGAACACTGATTGTAACATATGCCTGTTTGCTTGTGCGCTGTTCTCTGACAAATTAAGAGGCGCAGTCAATGGAAGAAGAGTCAAACTTAAAGAGTGTTAGGAACAATGGAGTGTGAAAAGGATAGGCTGGCTGATTATGCTCCTTTCATTTAGTCTGTGTTATGAACAGACACTTCAAATAGCGAAGGAAGGAAGGAAGCTGTAAATTAGTTTGACCAGCTGCTCAAAGTCAAGACAGCTGAAAATGGGGAGCTAATCCGGCTATGGAACAGTTCCAGGAAGTGGCATTGCAAGCTTTCCCACAAGGCACCAGCTGTGACCTATAGAGACCTCTGCTAAAGGTCACCACGGTGGCTAACTCAGTCCTTGTTCTCTGCTGAGACAGCCAAAGGCTTTGGCTTTTCCGCTATCAAGTCTTATTCCAGTCAGATGCTCGAGGGCAGTAAATGTAATCTAACATAGGAACATCTTGGCTTTGTATTCAGATCGGTTTATGCCTCTTAACATTCACCCATTAGCAGAGTCCCAGCAGTGTACTCACTTGTGGGTTTGTTACCGCACATTTCTCTTTCCTCCTTGCTCCTAAAAAGACAACACAGAACCCGGCCACTATTAATTCTATATTGCTACCACCACGGCTGGCCAGGTCTACCACAATGCACAGAACTGGTCTGTGCACTTGCAGCCAAACAGCAGGATGCTCGCATCCAAAAACCTCACCCGGGGCCTGGATGTATAAATCCTGACACAGGTGGGTAGATATGGTACGGCACAAAGAACCGGCACACCCAAATCAAAGCGAGGATCGGAAAGGTTGGCTGCTAGATCTTGCAATGTTATTTAGCAGGACACTACGTGCAAGCCATCTTTATGGACTGGACATCACAGGAGCGCCACACCTGGTTGATTCAGAGGCTTAAGCAGCAGCATAGGGGTAAAAAGTGGGGACCATAGGGAAAGCTCCATGTTAGACCTGAGCAGTAACTTCACCATGGGATTCAGAGGACAGTCAACCATGCAAAGGCCTTCAACGTGGTTGACTTCATCTGAGCCCTTCGGGGGAAACACCTGTAATTTCACTGGGCATGTCACTCTAACGGGGTGGTCCTTCCCTGCAAAGGGAATGTAAAAGAGGCACCTTCTGATTCGAGAGATCTGTTCCCTGGCTGTGTTCAGTAACACAAAACCTCTACTCCTAGCCACGCATGGCCGACAGACTCCAGCTCACTCACTCTTGTCTATTGCATCTTGTGCTCCAGTAGAATAGTCTAAATTCTAACCAGTCTCATCTCGACAAACCCACTGGACTCTGGGGTTGCTAGGAGTCACTGGGGGCTCTAATTTGGCCTGCAGAACCTTCCCGGCCCAGCTGGGTTCTTCGGCTCAGGGCTGGCTTTACTACGCTAGCAATTAGGAGGGGAAAAGCGAGCTGGGAACTGGCCACAGCTGACAAGGATGAAGTCCCCTGGTGCCATTTGTCACCTGCGCTTTAAAAGGTGACCTGCAAAGAGAAACCGAGTCAAGCTCTGATCTTACATACTTCAGTGTCTCGACGAAGCAGGAGACCAGCACAACAGCGCGACTGACCTTTGAAAAGTCTTTCCCAGCTCAGTGACTCTCTCTCGCACGTCTGGGCTCACTTAAGAGCCCACGACGCGAGATCACACATGGAGAGTCTCGCCGCAGGCTCTGCGCCGGCGCAGAATGCGTCATTCCTAGCCATGTGCACCGAGCCAAGAGCGGCAGAGGATTTCCCTGAGGGATCGGGAGACTTGGGAAGAGTCGGTAGCTGCAGTGGTTTTGAATGCCCCCTGCAGCTAGCGAGCCGGCCCAGAAGCCAGGGCTTGGCATCCACGCTTTGTGATTGAACTCAACGACGCTGCACTGGGCATTAGCAGCACCGGGCGGGTCAGGGCACAAGCGCACCAGGCTGCGAGTGAAGTCATGAGAATGGTAATGGACGGCAGCCAAAGGGTGAAATCAGACAGGTGGGGAGGGAGGACGGGCCGACAGACAGCACCACAGGCAGGGGGCCAGTGCAGGGCCAGCGTCTAACAGACGCATGTTCCCTTTACAGTATTAAAATTTTTTAAAAGGGCCATTTTAAAACGAAAGGGGCGGCGAGCCGAACGCTAAACTCGTTCTCTTCCCCAGCGGAGGCGACACGTTCCCCACCAGCTTGGTGCAGCCAGCAGCTCCTCTGCATTACAGAAACGACTCCCCTTGCAGGGGAGTCCCTGGTGCTCTGCCCTGTAAAACCATAAAAAAGGGTCCTTGCTGAGACAGCCCTTTACTCCTTCTTGGCCTCCTTCCTCTGTCTGGCCAGCAGAGGCCCCAGGCTGTTCCACACTTCGGTGTACATCAGCGTGCCCACGAAGACAAAGAGGGTGCCCAGCCAGTGCCAGGCGGTGAAGGGGTTCTTGAAGTACAGGATGGAGAAGATGAGGCTGACAAACTTGCGCAGCGTCACCACCAGGGTGACGGTGAGGGAGGCGCACTCCGTGGTGAGGATGAAGACTCCCCGGATGCACACGTATCTGGGTGGGGCGAGTTAAGGGCCCAGCGACAGCGAGGGGAGAGAAGCACATGCTGGTGGTTGGCCGTTTGAGAACACGGTGGGTTCAGCAGACAAATTAAGCGCTCAGGAAAGTGACACGGATAGCACCAGCTTGAGCTGGGCACAGTGCAGCTAAATGCTACTTCCTGAGCTGCAGAACCCCTGACATTCCTACCAGCTCTGCTAATGCCCCTCCAGCCTGACCCACAGTCCCTCCCCTCCTGGGCTCTCCACACAGACAGCTCCGCCCGTGCCCCTCAATCCTGCTCCCCGCCCCACTCTTCTATTCCAGTACCGCTCTCCTCACACCCACAGCTCTGCTGATGACCCTCAGTCCTGACCTGCAACCCTCCTTCCACTCCCTGCTCTTCCAGCCATGGGCCCCCACTCAGCTCTGCTAAACTCACACCGGTCCTGCAGCGCCCCCTGTCACGGAGTGTGGGGGAGTCCGGCCCTGCACCCCTCTTCCCCGGATTCACTGGGAGTCTCAGCCAGCCAGTAGAACAGAAGGTTTATTAGAGATGCCAGGAACACAGTCCAAACAGAGCTTGTCAGTACATCCAGGACCCCTCAGTCGGGTCCTTCCGGGGGGCAGGGAGCTTAGACCCCAGCCCGGGGCTCCCTGCATTTCACCCCACAGCTCCAAACGGGGGCAGGGAGGCCAGACCCTGTCTGCCTCTCTCCCCTCTTCTCCGGCCAGTTCCAAACTGCAACTCTCCAGCCCCTCCTCCCCCTTTGTCTCCTTCCCGGGCCAGGAGGTCACCTGATCCCTTTGTTCCAACACCTTCAGCTCTCACCTTTGCAGGGGAGGGGCCGGGCCATCTGTTGCTAGGAGACCGAGTGTCGGCCCTTCTCTGTGTCCAGGCCCCTCTGTAACACTCATGCACACTTGTCCCACCACCTAGCTACTCAAGCACTGCATAGGGGAAACCGAGGCACCCACACAGTACTCAGGGAAACCTTAACAACAGTCCTAGTTCGTCACCCCCCCCCCCCGGCCCTCTGTCCCTGTCGCCCTTCCCACTTCTGCGAAGGCCTCTCACCCCTGAAGGAAGCTGGGTTTGCTCATGTTCTTTCAATGCTAAAATATTTCTGATTTGCCCATCTAGCTTGTTCTTCCTCCCTGTTTCATGGCTTCTGTACGGACACTGCCCCATGACAGATATTCACAGGTGCGTCTCCTGCTGCCTGGTGCCCCAATCGCCTACAGTCTATAGGCTCATCTGCCCTACAGAGCTGCAAAGGTATCTCAAAGCTACCCCTCCCCAGGTTCCAGCCATCCACTCATGCACAATCCAAACTAGCCAATGGAGCACGGCTGGGAGAGCTTTCTGCTCCATTGCTCTATGCCCCGTTCCCGGAAGCTGGGTTTGCAGGCTCTCCAGTAATGCCTACCAACATCCATGCACCTTTACAATTCTCCCAATACAAGGGGTGATAGGATGTCCTTAAATGGAGGGCAAACCCTAGGAGATTCGGGATCACTACCATGCACCTTTAAGTATAAGAGCTAGTAGCCTCATTCCCCACATTATCCAGGGCTAGACTTACATGACTTAAGGCCACCAGCCGCAAGGGAATTTTCAAGATCCACCCCCACCCAGAAAGAGCGGACTTTAAAGAGAGGCACAAAATTCGCTCTCCTCGTCTGAGCCCTTAATACGTCTCCAGAGCTGTTTGCAGTGTCTATATGAATCCTCCCAGTCTTCGACACCAGCCAGAGCGCTCGCAGAATCCAGCCATCCTAATCTCAGAACCAAACACACTGCGCTACAGCAGCCGCTCTCTTAAAGCTGCACTGATGTGCTAACAGCACCTGCTGCAAGACCAGGTAGGCTAAATCTAAGAGCCACCAATCCTCCTGCTGCAGGGCATAAGCCGATAAACAGCTGGAGTGAAGAAGTCTCTTCCCCTCCACGCCCCCCTGCTAGAATACAGGAGAGCCGTGTTTAAGGAGGTTTGTTTTTTTTTACCAAGAGGCTTGGGAAGCAGTAGAAAGGCTCCTAGCTGGGGTGCAGCGGGAATAATGAAATAAGGGCAGAGAGCCGGGTGAAAAATTCTAAGACAAAGGGGTGGTAGAATTTCGACACACAGCCAGCTAGCTGCCTTTTTCGGGGGATCAGGAAGCTTCTCACTGATCCATCTTTCCCCTTCCTATGGACGGGCAAGAGTGTTTGTAGTCACAGGAATATTTCCACCCTCCCCTGGCCCAGTAAGAGTAGAGGACAAAGGTAGAGCTCAATGATAGGTAAGTAGAGTCGCCTAAGTGTGAAAGCCGGTTAGTTGTCCAGCCACTCCACACACAAAGGACCCTAGGCTGGCTTCTGCTCCTACTTGACTCAAATTACATATGCACAGCTGTCTGGATCGCTTTCCAAATTTCCTCTGAAGTCTCCTGCAGTGGCTGCTGCCAGAGAGAGGGAGACTGGTCTAGGTGGAGGATTGGTTTGCTGCAGTACGACAGGAGGTGGTATATTGTACTAGACGAACCATTGCTGCTTTATACGCAGGTGCCATTGCAGCCAATCCTTGCACAGAGATTGGGAAGGAACAGAAACAGACCCCTTCCCTGCTTCCACATAAAGAGTTTACACTAACCGCAAGCCATAACTCAGTGACAAACTGCAGGAGTATCTGTCTCATCCCTGAATCGCCGAGGTGTGTTCATAACAAACAAGCAACCAGAGGGTGCCATTATCGAAATGCTTGGGTCCCCGTCGCTTCTGTTGCCTTCACTCACTGCATTCTGCCTGAATTCAGAGAGCAAGGGCTTCCCTGCGAGGACCCTCTCTGCCTGCCTTTTCCAGCTTCACGCCCAATAATTATTACTAGTACAAGTTTAGCTGCTGTGTCCGTACCTGACATCAGCTCAAGCGCACCGGTCAACGCCTCGGGTGTCTTAGAAACAACATGCAAGCTGCTTCAGCAGCTGACAGCACCTCTTGCGCTAGCTCTGAGTTCAGGGAGGTCTAAGAGCGCAAGGCAGGATTTACACAACTGATCTTCCGGCCCAGTTTTCTCAACGCGCTAGCATCCCTGCTGCCGGCCCTGGTTCTGCCGCCAGTGCGTTTGAAGGATACTGAGTGAGGACGTTCATGGCGAGGTAGAACCACATGATGGGCAAGGTCAGCCCGATCCCCGGGACTTGGAATGGCTCTGCGAGGAGAGAGGAAAGAAGAAAGGTCCATGTCTGATCTCGGCCCAGCTTTTAATAGCACAAACACACACACAATGGCAACGAGCCCCCTTCTTGGTGGTCTCAGCAGGGAAGCCTCTCAATTGCGTCTCACTCAGTGAGGCGTGCAGGAAAAGCTGTGGGGAGTTTGCATTGCGGCTGACCATGCTGTACCTGTGCTAGGGATAAACACATCACAGCTCTGGAGACCAAAGGGCACTCGGCATCAATGGCATTCTAAAGCAGACTGGAAAGCAGGAACTGTTGACATGCTCCAGCGGCCCTGGGCCCTACCACCTGGAAATATCACGATGAGGTGGCATCTCTTACTGCTCACTGTTTGGTGTCTCCTGCTGTATGTCTATTACACACAGAAGCTGGGCAAAGCTTTTGCCGTGATAAGCACCACGAGAGCTGAGCATTTCTGAATTGACAACTGAAGATGGGTCCATTATCAAGCCGCTATGGGCAGTGAGACCACGAATTCCAGTTTGCACATGCTGCTGCAAGTGTTTTGGGGAGGAAAGGGAATCTCACAAAGGCAACACTGTGCTGGCAATACCCGAGTGGAGAAGTTTGTGTGAAAAAGCTGTCGGAAAACATGTGTCATTTTCACACAGTTCATCTACCAGACATGGATCATGGGCTAGATCCTCAGCTGCCGTAAGCCTCCGCAGCGTCGCTGATTCCAATCTCAGAGCTACGTTAATTTCAACCAAAGAACCTGGCCTGTTCATTCCCATTATTGTGCTCATCCCCTGCCCCATTTATGTGAATGCTTTACTGAAACCTGTTATCACTTGATTTTCTGAATGTGGGGGAAGAACAGCCCTTCTTTTCTGCTGGATAGAAGATTTTCATTTTTAAATGGCTGTGACTGACTAGGGAAGATGAGCTGGGCATTACAGGGGAACCTGTTTACCAAACATCCTGTAGAAAAGTTTTTGGCTGTCAGATAAAATTGGGGATCTGTGTACGTGAGGTGGTGCTTATTTAACAATAACATTCACCGGTTTTCAGGTTTCACTTCTGCATGCGAGTTACTTTATGCACACAAAACAGACCCACTGATTTTGACGGGACTACTGACGATAGATTAAGTTAAGCATGGGTGTGCTAGCAGGGTTGGGAACTTGACGACTTTCTAATCCCTCTGCTGGGTTAAAGCATTCTCCATAGCAATCCACAGATTAAGTTCAGAAGGGAGCACTGTAATTACTTAGGATGACCTACATAACCACCAGCCAGAGTGTCTCACCCACAGATTCCTGCACTGCAGGGAATTGACAAGAGCATTGACTTGCACAAAGAAAACTCACCAGACTGGTTGAAGAGAACAGCATGGGCATAGATGTCTGGAGCCAGGAGGAGGAAGCCAGGAAGGGGCAGGGCATGCTATGGCGTGAGAGAGAAATTCAATGCATAACTTTAAACTGACATCATGAAGAGAATCCACATCAGCACAGGGAGTCAGTGTACGCGCATTTCAACTAATATTAAAGGACAAATGCTTTAACATACTAATTGCCTCTACGAGGCTGCCCATGTATAAGCTGAGCTCATGTACAGCTTATCCATCCCTCCTACCCCAAGTCAAAATGATCAGTCACTCTTGGCAGAGCAGTCTGGGATTATGACAGGATGAAATGCATCCATTGACCCAGCCCTCATGTTCTAAAGGACCAAACACCTGAGAGAGAGGTTTGGGGAGTTTTTGATCAATGCAGGCCTCATTTCCCCGACCCTCTCTACAGTATAGTAACCTGGCATCATAGGACTTAGAGATGGGAAGAGACTTATTATAAAATCATCATGCAGGATTATTTCCGACAAAACATTTCCTAGTGCCGAGCACCACCAGGGATTCCCCGCATGGCTCTGACCGTAGGATCAGGGCCTTCAGGTCTGGATTCTTTCTTTAAAAAAGGTTCTAGTCGGGTCAGTGGTTCTATTGCTTAGAGCAGACTGGAAAACTGCATGAAATGTATATTCAAAATGGTTTGGTTTGAGATAAAGCCAGCAGCTGCTTACATTGTAAAACAGTGCCTCCTTGGAATGCTTTCCAAACTGTTTGTAGATGGTCTCTTGAAAGATCCCCATTCTGGCTGACATCAGGAGGGCGAAGGTCAGTGCCGCGATACCTGTAACACAAAAGCACCCTTACTGTCCTGCCCCAGAGCTTAATAAACCTCACATTAATCAGCGCAGGCAGATCTCCAGGGTGTGACTTGAAGGGAAGAGAATGGGACGAGAGTCTGGTGCTGCAGCCGAAAGATGTTAGGGGCCTTTGAATATTTTACCCATGTGACTTAGGCGCTACGTCTCATGGAAAGCCAATAGGATTTAAGTGCCTAAGGCCCATTTTCAAAAGTGATTTAGCTGCTTTAGATGTTGTTACCCCCTTGACTGATATTGAAAACCTGAAGCCAGCCCCTGCAGCACAAAGATGGAGTTACTGCCCCACACGCAGAGACTAGTGACGATATTGGGTTCCTCCAGATATCAACCCCAGCCCTCAAAAGCAGCCAGAAAGTAAAGATCGGCCATATTAAACTCTCAGTGCCAGTCTTCTAAAAAGGCTCCTCCGTGGTACATCAGACCCATAAAATACAACCAAGCTTGCAGGTAACTGCTCCCTCGTGGGGTAGTCTGCAGCACCTGGGTGAACAAGAAGGCCCCCCTACTGTAGGGAGGAATTGGGCCAATATTGTCAGCATACACACGGGGCCAAATACATCCCTGGTTTAAACCTGCTGTAGGCAATGGAGTGACACCCAGGACCGAGACTGCCCTTTGATCTCTAAGCAATTCTTTTACTCCCCCTCCCCAGCTTCAGCTGATGACAGGATGCTGTGATACTTTCAGAAGCCATCATTTCTCGGGTTATTCTCCCATGTCCCTTTCCTACAGGGATTCTGCTTTACAGAGTTAGGCCCAGATTCTAATCTTGGTTACATCACTGGCACCCGTCCAATGGAGATCAGACTCTGCCCTTTTTGACTTAATATGAATCTCTCAATTTCACTGCTGAAAAGTAACCTGGGAAGGGACCTGATAAAGGAGCAACCCAGCTCTATCACTAACCCACCCCTGATTAGGGGGCTGGAGCACATGACTTATGAGGAGAGGCTGAGGGAACTGGGATTGTTTAGCCTGCAGAAGAGAAGAATGAGGGGGGATTTGATAGCTGCTTTCAACTACCTGAAAGGGGGTTCCAAAGAGGATGGATCTAGACTGTTCTCAGTGGTAGAAGATGACAGAACAAGGAGTAATGGTCTCAAGTTGCAGAGGGGGAGGTTCAGGTTGGATATTAGGAAAAACTTTTTCACTAGTAGGGTGGTGAAGCACTGGAATGGGTTACCTAGGGCGGTGGTGGAATCTCCTTCCTTAGAGGTTTTTAAGGTCAGGCTTGACAAAGCCCTGGCTGGGATGATTTAGTTGGGGTTGGTCCTGCTTTGAGCAGCGGGTTGGACTAGATGACCTCCTGAGGTCCCTTCCAACCCTGAGATTCTATGATTCTATGATTCTCACACAAACACTTCAGATACTATCTTTGACCTGCTGGTTGCAAGTAGCTTTTTGCAACGTGATAGGCTTGTATCACCAGGGTGAGAGAGGGCAACGGGATTCTGCTGAAATCGATAGCAGAAATGCGACTGATCCCTGGAGCCGGGCGTCCCACCACTCTCTGCTGCCATGCTGTTTTAAGCACAGCTGCAGGCCTGAAGATCAGTCCCGTGAGAGCAACTTCAACCAACATAATTGCAAAGCCAATTAGCGTCACTGCGCTTACAGACCTAACAGCCACCACAGGAAGACGTGGAGTCCGTCCGCTTCGCTTCTGCTGGATTTAGAAGCCTAGGAAAGGTGGGGAGAAGAGAGTCAGATCATTATAATGGATGCAGTTCGACAGTTTCCAAGTGACTACGTTTATCTCTCTGTTCCCAATAGCTGATGGATTGTGTTCCAAACCTATATACAAACAGCATATCGAAGACAGCCCTGAGTGTCCTTCCTCTGCACCTCTAAGTCCCTTCACTGGTTAAAGACAGTATGAGGCAGTTATGGCTTTCACCCCTGCTTCAGTGGAAGTGTTGGGTTATGGACAGAAGATGAAGACCAATCAGCAAAGCATCTCTTTCAAAGAAACACACTGGCTGAAGACACGTCGCTTCCCCTCCCCTCCTTTATCCTAACTCTCGACTGTGTGTTGTGATGAAGCTGGTATTTGGGGATATTTGTTGTATTTGGAAAAAATAATCAATTACCAATAACAGTAAAAAAGTACCATGCTGGCACAGCCCAAGTCTGAGCTCTTTGACAGCATAAAACGAGTCACCAGTGCCGCCGGAAAGCCTTTGAAAGCCATCCCATTGGCAGACAATTCTGTGTTTACTTGGAGATTCAGTCACTTTAAATGGACGGGTGTGAGATAGCGAAAGCGCTGGCCAAAACTCTGAAGGTCCAGTCAGCTTCCTAAACAAGAGTGGCCCCATTGCTCAGAGATGGGGAGCTTCTGATGAAGTCAACAAGAGCTGCAGATGCACAGCAACTTTTGCGGGGTGGAAAACAGACTGAGGGTACGTCTATACTTACCTCCGGGTTCGGCGGTAAGCAATCGATCTTCTGGGATCGATTTATCGCGTCTTGTCTAGACGCAATAAATCGATCCCAGAGCTGCTCCCCGTCGACACCGGAACTCCTGCTTGCCGAGAGGAGTACGCGGAGTCGATGGGGGAGCCTGCCTGCGCCGCATGGACCCGAGGTAAGTGTGTTTCAGTTCGAACTAAGATACTTCGACTGTCGCATATCTTAGTTTGAACTGCGGGGTTAGTGTGGACCACCCCTGAGTCAGGCGGGCGCATATTGAAAATGGGATACAGACTCACATATGCCAGTATCCAAGCTTGCACTCTGTGGCACATGCCTGACTCACAGTATTTGCTGTGGACCTCTTAAAGTTAACTTGGATTATTACTACTAGTCTAGTCTAGTCTAGAAGTACAGCTGTTTAATGCCTCTGTGGATGCATTAATCCCCTGAATCTGCATTTCAATAAGCAAGGATCCTACAGAACCCGGCCTCTTACACTGCAGACTAACTATAAGCAGCTGTCTCTGTGAAAGAGCAACAGAGCTGCTTATCGTTATCACATAAGGAATCAGGCTGGGCTCCATGAGAATCTTGCAAGTTTTTTCTCTCTACAGTTGCCTGTGACAGCAGGAGATTGGTCTCTATGACCCAGGAGGTCCCTTCCGATCCTACATTCTTAAGTATATTTTCCCCCATGATAAAGCGTTATTGTCACTGTAAGTCTGCAGTGGGCTTATACACTATTCAAAACTGGGCCAAATTAAATCAGTTTTCACCAAGACCCTGGAAGGGGCATCTCTCCAAGCGCTATCTCCACGGTCAGTTTCAATTTTCTGGCCTTACCTGCTTAAACCAAGAAGGAAAACCCGCAAATAAGAAAAGTTACACACTTGTGTGCATTCTCCCCACCCCGAAACCACACACTCCTTGCTCGCAAAAAATTGCCATCCTGTTTATGCTCAAACTTACCCAAAAAATAAAAATCACACTTGGTTTGGGGCCAGGCCTGGAAAAGTCTAGTTTGAAAAGTGACCAGTTCTGGAAGCTGAGAGCAAGGTGTTTAGATAGCCACTGCCAGTCTAACCAGTGTCACAATGGTAATGCAATGGCTAATCATCAAATACATTAACCCCAATTATTTTGTTTCCTCTGCAGGTGAAAGTAACTTGATATTCAGTGTGCCCCCAGGAAAAGCGAAAAGCAAAAGCTAAGCAGCATGTCATAAAAGGCATTGTGAACTTAAAAAATAAAAATAAAAAAATGTGAAGGGCAGCAAAAATCAGGTGTCTGACTGTGGGAAAGACCTCTAGGGAAATAGACAAAAAATATGCAGTGTACTTTCTTCCCATTGATACAAAGGGAATTGCCTGATTACCGCAACAGTGGCAGCTCCTATTGTTAACAGGGCTCAGAGCTATACAGACTCAGACACTTGAAAAGAATTCCTTACCACTTGTTTTGCAGACATTAAAGTGCAGATAAAGATCCCCACGGACACCAGGGCTATGGATGTGTATTTAGACACACTGTATCTGCAACAAGAGAAGAACAGAGAGACTTCAGCATTCCAGTCCACCCTTTGCAACCTGGGAGCTTTCACCCAATGCTGCACTGAAGAGGCGTTAGGCCTGATTCTGCTCAGTTACCCTGGGGTAAATCTGGAGTAATTACTGATTGGAAACTGTTGAAAAGCTCTTTCAGTTCTAGCCCTTTCCATACTCAGAGATTTAAGTACTCTCTTTCCAAAAACTAGTCCAGGACCAAAGGGTTCCTAGCCCCCACTAGATCACAAGATAGGGAGCCTTAAGATCATGTCATTCTGATTACTCTCTTGCTGAGCCATTTACTTTTCATTCCCCAATACCCACATATAGGTGGAAAGGTCAGCAGAAGAGAGATCTTACTGCAAAACCCAGCCCCACTCTCGCCTGGGCCAGCAGCATGTCTCGAGCTCTGGTTCATCAGCGCTAACAGCATGAGCATCTGAAGCTCGCTTAGCTGTCAACTTATCTTTTACATAAACCAGCCCCTGGAGGGGGACAAAGACCCACACGCTCCTATTGCAGCAAAAACAAAAGCTTCTTGAAAAATATTTAAGCCGAGACCTCACACGGAAGTGAGTCCTACCCAGGCCTCAGCTGGAAGGCTGGTGGCTGCAAAGGGAGTGACAGGGGCTAATGAGTAGGGTGACCAGATGTCCCAATTTTATAGTTACAGTCCCAATATTTGGGGCTTTTTCTTATATAGGCGCCTATTTCCCCCAACCACCTGTCCTGATTTTTCACACTTGCTATCTGGTCACCCTACTACTGAGTGACAAAGCACTCTCTTCCCTGTCGCTCCTCGGCCACTTATAGTCACACGGCCAGCCCATGAGCAGCAACCTGGGACCAACTCTCCTTCACTACTTACCTATCAGGAAGGGGTGATATAGGGCGTAATCAATTAATGATCATAAAACACTGTACTTCTCAGACAGAAGGTGATACAGAAATGCAAAGCAGTCGTACTGAAATGCTCCTTATTCAGCCTCGGTTTGCCTTAGAGAGGTACAGCTGGAGTGCCAATCCCAGCTTTGATACCGACTCCCTTCCTGGCCTCTGGCAAGTCACTTACCTTCAGTGCCTCAGCTTCCCCATCAGTGAGAGGAGGATAATCTTTACACTGGGGGATGGCAGATCAAGTCTAAAGCGCTTTGCAGACGGACAGTTTTGAACATGTGCCAAATGCTGCTGACTATCAGATGTTGCACTGACTAAGGCAATAACATATATTTTTCTGACGAAACTGGGAGGTATAATTTACCTTTTTTTCAAAATGATGATACCTAGAACCATGCTCGCTATTAGAGAGCCCTGGGGAGGGGGGAGAGAGAAAAGCAAAACAAGGTCAGTGTGTCAGGCACCCTCCCAGAAATAGAAACACATTCAACAAGAAATCCTGTGTGCTCTGAACAGTTAAGTACAGTTCACTAATAGAAATAACAGCCTCAAGATTAAGGACGGAGAGAGACCGAAATCAGAGAGGGACTGGTTCTCATTAGACCCAGAGAAGAGAAGTAATAGGACTTGTGGGTGTAGCCTAAATTTCCCTGCTTTCTCCTTGTCATATTTACGCTAAAACAGTTACAAGGGCAGTTCAGGAAGAGAACAAGCTAAAAGAGTTTCTGGCATCAACACTGTGGGGAATAAGCCTAGGCCCTCTATCTGGCGACGGCTCAGGTGAGAGAACTGCGAGGTTATCTAGCTCAGCGCAGGACTGGTTCCTAGACTGTATCCTCTTTTTTTTTTTTAAACAGTCTAGATTTAAGATGTGTCAAGCCATTGGCCATCCACTGCTTCTCATGGCAAGTTACTCCACAGCCTAGTATGCGATACCTGATACTCAAGCATACATTTCCTTTTTGCGTTAATAGAAGTTTACCTTGCCACTTGTTTTTCAGATATTAACATTTGTAAGAGTAACATGGACGGGGCAGCGTTTTCTAAAGCGTGAGTGCACCCCCTAGGGGGCCATGAAGGACTAGCAGCGTGGTGCACGCACATGCATGCTGTGTGGGCCTTTAATCCGGCAGGGTGCTGCAGAAGGGAGGGGGTGAGAAGGGTTTAGTTTTCTTGAAGTGGGGCTCAGCTTTCAGGCAACATCTTCTTACCCAAATGATCCTGTTTGTACATTTCATGGCTCATTGCGTTAATACAGGGGTGGGCAAACTTTTTGGCCCAAGGGCCACAACTGGGTATGGAAATTGTATGGCGGGCCATGAATGCTCACGAAATTGGGGGTTGGGGTATGGGGGGGGGGGGTGAGGGCTCTGGGGTGGGGCCAGAAATTAAAAGTTCAGGGTGTGGGAAGGGGCTCTGGATTGGGGCAGGGGGTTGGGTTGCGGTGGGGGTGAGGGCTCCAGCTGGGGGTGTGGGCTCTGGGATGGGGCTGAGGATGAGGGGCTGGGGATGCAGGAGGGTGTTCCAGGCTGGGACCGAGGGGCTCAGAGGGCAGGAGGGGGATCAGGACTAAGGCAGGGGGTTGGGGCACAGGATGGGGTCAGGAGTGCAGCCTCAAGCAGCTCCTGGAAGCAGCGGCATGTCCTGCCTCTGGCTCCTATGCGGAGGCACGGCCAGGCGGCTCTGCACACTGTCCCGCCCACAGACACCGCCCCCACAGCTCCCATTGGCTGCGGTTCCTAGCCAATGGGAGCTGAGGGGGCGGCGCTTGGGGTGGGGGCAGTGTGCGGAGCCCCCCTGGCTGCCCCTACGTGTAGGAGCCGGAGGGGGGACATGCTGCTGCTTCCAGGAGCCACACAGAGCCAGAGCATGGATCCAGGCAAGCCCCAGCCCCTGCTCCCCGGCGGGAGCCTGAGGGCCGGATTAAACCATCTAAAGGGCCGATGTAGCCCCCGGGCTGTAGTTTGCCCACCCCTGGGTTAATACATCTCTCCATGCTAGTAGTTTTATTTTGGCACAGTTCACCTTTTGTACAGCCCTCTGTGCCTACGAAGCACCATACAAACACGTCAGTGAATCTGCAAGTTGTAGGGAACTAGAGATGTAAAGGGCAGACAAACTTTAATTTACTTTTCAGGTGTGCTACCAACATGCTCAGAACAACTAAAAAATAGCTACTGAGTGTTTGCACATGCAAACTCACGCATCCTGCTCCCGGACTGCATTCACACTGGGCAGCCTTTGCAAATCTATCCTATACTGTGCCAAGCAGAGAAGAATAAGTCACATTACCAGTGAAATGCAGGGGTTTTACATGCAACAGAAGCAAATTATTTTGCAGTCCGAATGTAGGGCTAAGAGCCAGCAGCTCCAGAGTCTGGATGCTAGCTTTAACACCAACTCCCTCTGTGACCCTAGGTGAGTTATTCAACCTCTCCATGACTCAGTTTCCCCATCTGTAAGACGGAAGCTTCTCCAGGCCTTGATGCTCCCTGCAATAAGGAGCAGACAAACAAGTTCCCAGCCCTGACAGCCAGGTGTGTGCATGACAATGGCCCTCCCTGTAATATGTAAATGCCTCACAAAGATTAACTAGTTCCCATATCACCTGTCAGGTGGTTGTATTTTTCCCATTTAACAGATGGGGAAACTGAGGCACTGTCAATAAGGGAACAGCTCAAGTTCTCAAAGGGTGTCTATTGCAGAGCTGGGAACTGAACCTATATTAAGCCCTGACCCCATGCGTTAACCACAAGGCCATCCTTTCTCCATTAATAATACTGCTATCTTTGTACCGCATATTGTAGCTATAAAGCACTCTATGTCAATGTAAAGCTCTGCTCCTCAACTGGACCTGGAGGGAGACTGAACAGACATGTTCTGCTCCCCTGGGACACTGTGCACACAGAGAGAGAGGCTGGCAGAGGTACTCACTGATCTGAAGATCATGTGCAGCGGCATGGCTATGTTTAGATTCAGGGCGTAGTTATTCACTACGCTGACTGTGAAGAACATGGCCACCATGATCAGGTAGTATCTGAAAGGGAAACACAAGGGGCTGGTCAGCAAAGCAAGCTGATCACCGGGAAGTTCCTTCTAGATGTTCTCTCATGCAATGCTCGGGCAGCGCTGATCTGTCAGCCCCAGAGACTCAAGTTCTCTGCTTATCCTCAGAGCAGGAACAGCCCAGGCGGTGCAAGTCTCCTTCGCTTACATGCAACAGTGCTCCCACATCTGCTCCAGAGCTGGGAATTCAGTCTCCGTAAGGAGGCTGCCAACAACGGGACCAACTGTGAACGGGCTGGTATTTAGCGATCCACTAGGCACCAGTCTGAAACCAAGTCATTTCACACAGGCCATCAGGGCACAGTGATTAGAGATGGAAAAACCCATCAGGTTTTCTAGGCCACACTGCTGCCAATGCAGGACTGTCCCCTACAGAATAAGTGGGGGTAAAACAAGAATTTTGCAAGACTTCTTTCCCCCCAGATTTCCAGTGGGCCCCACTTGGTACCAAACCCCAGAGAGATCCAGTCCCCTAAAAGTAACGCTCGCTTACTAAACAGCTTCTAACATGTTCCTTAGGAAAGAAGACTCTGAAAGCAGTTTCCTATTAACAATCCTAGATAAATGAGTTCATATTTTACCAGGCATGACAAGTTCTGAAGGAGGCGTTGCTAACTCTGGAAAAGGAATGGGGTTTAGACAGGAGAAACGGATAAGCCGTTTTATTAATCGCTAAGAGATAACAGATATCTAGTCAATTCAAGCCCAGCCAAAGCATTTAAGTCTACTGCACCTTATTGGGATGGCTGGCCGCTTCCTTCCGAAGTTGGCTTCAGAGATAAAGCCTTCCAGTGCTATAAATAAGAACTGTGCAAATGTCACTATGTTCCCGCATCCTGGAAACTCTCTGGATTTGTGGGGAAGACAGAGAAGGAGACACATAATGACACACAGTATATTGTAACTGAGGAGACCAGTAACTTACACACATTCATAGAGCACTTACCAGCATTTACTATTCTAACGCACCAGACAAGCTTACCTAGCGTGGTTCTTATATAGCCCTCATCACTGCAGTATAGGCACCTCCCCTGTAAATTCATATACGAACTACTCACAAGGATCACTTCACTCATCACCGGGATGTAGCAACCTCTGGGGAGCAGCTGGGCAGCTGTGTAACAGTGCACAGCAACACCACTCAGCAGGCTTAAGACAGGAAGTGAAGTAGGATATCATTTTCTTCTATATAGGTTCTTTGACTGCCATGATCTTTGTATATCTGAGCACCTTCCAGTCATGTTAATCACACTGCTTAATGTAACCGTCACCTGTGGCTCGTTCTCTTCTCCTTCCCCCAAGGGGAGAATTGTGCATGAGGTGGAGTGCTTGGGTTTGATAAGGAGAGAGATTATTTTTTATGTGTACACTACTCTGTGTTTGCTAGAAAAGGCTGGTCAAAATGGTGCACCTTGCACTTGGAGAGGAAGGCGATAAGGTTTAGGATGGTCCTTAGTTCCTGGGGGAGTTTGTTCCAGTCTCAGACCAGCCCCTGAGAAAGCTCTGTCTCTTGAAGCGCTTTACCCTCATGGGAGAACGTTTCTCTGTGCCGGAGGAGCAGAGCTGTTGCCCAGAGTTCTCATTCTGGAGCATCAGGTGATCTTTCAGATATCCTTGGCCCTGGCCACTGAACACGTTGAGAAGTAGGCGCGAGACCTTTCGATTGTTATCCATTGGAAACTGCAGCGAAAACTAGGAAAGAGGAATTACTAGCCATTTGGAATTCAGCTAGGACACGAGCGTTACTATCTTGCGTTTTAGTCTCGCAAGAAGGGCTGCGATCCTTAACCACCATAAGAGGCCAGTGTTTCCATTTTACATTTCATCAGAAAGGTTTGGCCCAGGACCCTACCGTGCTAGGCACTGTACGAACACAGTAAGTCAGTATGTGCAGTGGCATAGGTCCATCTGCCACTATGCTGGGGCATTTGCTCAGTACTGAGACAGAGGGAAGAGTGCCGCCTATTGGATCACTCATTTAAACAAAGCTTACTGAGATGAGCAAGCATATGAGATACAGTATAGTCAGACACACGATAGGGCTTCACAGAAATAATGAATTTTTGTACCAGGTATCCACTCCATATTATTTGTTAATACTTGGTAGCAGGTTGCCACATTTTATGGTTACAGTTGTCGCCTGTTTCACTCCTCTCAGAGCCATGCTCAATTTTCCTTCCTTGCATTTCAACAGGAGATCTTTTGAGGAAGCACTTTTCCCACAACTCGGAGTTTGGATGGTGGAACAGAAGATGTCTCCGTTTTACTGTGTCACATGGTTCACAGAGTTGTTCCTCCCTGCACTTCCAGTGTGTGATTGTTAGAGCCTGCCTATGTTCTGTGTCTCTCACTGCACTAAGGCAGTCTGATGGGGTGATGTTTCTGTGTATCACAATTGTTTGCTGTGGGGTTTTTATTATTTGCTGTTCTTCCTGATGTACTGGATACAGACTTGATTTTAGGGTTTGGTGTGTCTTGAACATTCATTTCTGAGTGGGGTTATTTTATATCATTGTGTTACCTTGATGCTAAAGAAGAGTGAATGGCTGATTCGGGCTTGTTTTAAGTTGGCTGGTATGGGTCTTCTAGCGTCTTGTGAGGGGAGTAAGCATATGACTATTTGCTAACACCATTTATGGCAGCAAACTAGGCATCTGCTTGAGACCTCCCATTCCAGAAATGATCTAGCCCAAACCTGCTTAGCTTGGGAGATCAGCCACGAGAACAGCATTAAGTGTTTGGTGCACATGGGATATTTAGTGGTGGAGTAGTGTTCTGGTCCCAGGATATTAGCGAGACAATTACTTCTCATCCACCTTGCTTCACAAAGTGGTATTTAGGCAATTCACAAACAACCAGAACAAAGCCAGTTTTCCTTGTTTCAGTCTTGGGCTTCCACAAACTATTGGGAGCGATACACAGAATCCAATCCCTGAGATTCAGGCCCCTGCTGCACAGTTCTTCTCCCCCCAGGGACCCAACCACCTCCCTACCTCTGGTGGTCACTAATTCAGGAGTTTGGATCACCACCAGTGTGATCTTCCTTCAATACCTGCCCACTTCAGCGCTCCCATCCCACCACAAGATCTGGAAGTCTGTAATGCTCCTGTACTACATATAAAGTCTTGTTGGAATTTTAAAGCTCTGGGAGCAAATGGAAAAACCGTAATTAATCTAAGCAGCAAGCAATTACTCATAAGGATATGACTGTGTCCTGAGGTGAACCAACGACCTGTTGCATAAATCTACCGTGTGTGGGTGTCTACCAGAATAGCCAGGGCCAACATTCAGAGATTCTCCCAAGGGACTTTGATGCCTGGGACAGGACACCATGCAGCTAGCACAGAGCAGTTGCTAGTGGACATGACTGGCTGGGAGCTCAGATGCAAGAGCAGACCACTATGCCCTCCCTCCCCCCAAAAAAAGCATGCATCATGCTCATTGTTCCTATTTTATAGTTGTGGGGGACAATTGAGAGTTGAGTTGACACTTCCCCTTTTCTGACAGTCTCTGAAAACCACCGACTCCTCTGATGCAACAGAGAAACCAGTGAAAAGGACTCTTGAACTGGCTGTGATGAGCTGAAACTGTGGTGTTTCAGACTGGAGAGGACCCATTTTTCACTGATTTGCTGTGCAGTTGTCTCTAAGGGTACGTCTATACTACAGAATTAGGTCGAATTTATAGAAGTCGATATTTTAAAACCCGAATTTATGGAATCGATTGTGTGTGTCCCCACTAAAGAGCGTTAAGACCATGAGGTCGATTGACTGTGTCCACAGTAGCGGGGCTAGCATCGACTTTCGGAGCATTGCATTGCGGGTAGCTATCCCACAGTTCCCGCAGTCTCCGCCGCCCATTGGGATTCTGGGTTGCGATCCCAAAGCCTGATGGGGCAGAAAACATTGTCGCTGGTGGTTCTGGGTACATGTCATCCCTCCCTCCGTGAAAGCAATATTTTTCGCGCCTTTTTTCCGGGGTTTCCGTGTTTGCTACGGAAGCCTGCTCAGCTCACAATTACCGTATATCTCCAGCGTACGCCTGGACATTAGGTCTAGTGGGGATTCAGTCACACTATAATACGGGCAGAGGGATAGCTCAGCGTTCTGAGCGTTGGCCCACTAAACCCGGGGTTGCGAGTTCAATCCTTGAGGGGGCCATTCCGCCTGAGGCTGGTAGTCGCGGGACTACACAGCAGGAGCGCCTTGCCTTCTAGCTGCAGATGGTGCAATATGCCATAAATGGTCGTGGTCGCGGGACCACACAGCAGAAGCTCCTTTCCTTCTCGCAGCAGATTGTACAATATGATTGGTATTCGTGTGCTCCTGGCCGGCGGCCTATGGTGTGGCTGGCCGGGGGCGCTTGGACATAAATGGGAGTGACCAGAGTGACTCTGGTCATTCTCTTTTTTACGTTTTGTTTAAGGGAGATTCAGTACTGCCTGGAACACGGGCGGAGGGATAGCTCAGCGGTCTGAGCGTTGGCCCGCTAAACCCGGGGTTGCGAGTTCAATCCTTGAGGGGGCCAGGAGCTGATGATGGATATCAAGCATATTGTACCATCTGCTGCTAGAAGGGAAGGCGCCTCCTTGCTCACCGCATATTGTACCATCTGCAGCTAGAAGGAAATGAGCCTAACCCTTGCTCCCCCCTCCCTCCGTGAAAGCAACTGAGGGGGGAGCAAAAAATCCTTTTGATGGGACTCCATCATGGTCATCTCTGCTGATGAGATCTGCGCTCACCTGCAGCTCACCACGCTGGCCAAACAGGAAATGAAATTCAAAAGTTCGCGGGGCTTTTCCTGTCTACCTGGGCGGAGCATTGGAGCTCAGACTGCTGTCCAGAGCGGTCAAATGTTGCACTGTGGGATAGATCCAGGAGGCCAATACTGTCGAATTGCGTCCTCACTAGCCTACATCGATTCGGCAATATCGATTTAAGCGCTAATCCCCTTGTTGGGGGTGGAGTGGCGAGATCGATTTTAAGAGCCCTAGAAGTCGATGTTAAGGGCTTCGTCGTGTGGACGGGTGCACGGATCAATCGAAATAACGCTAATAAATTCGACCTAAACTCGTAGTGTAGACCAGGGCTAAGTTGCAAACTCAATTAACAGGAATGTGTAGACAAATGTGTCCAGTTAGCCATTTGTAGGTCTCTATCTGACCTTTACGTTTGGTTCACCTCCCACTACCAGTGTGGGGTGATTTGAAAGGGGCTGGGAAAGAGGAATTAAAAGCCTGATGAGATGCCAGAGTGGTCTCTGACTAGACTAAGATTTGGTCATTCTAGTCCATTCCCCTTCACGCTCTCTTGAGCTACAGGAACTCTGCCTCATTGCTGCACAAATAAAGTAAGAAGTCAGAGACAAGCCAGGTTCTAAATTGTGATAACATAAAGCTATCTGCAAATGTTAAAAGACAAACACAACAGACTAACCAGCCACACCCATATAACAGTTATCTTGATACCTTGGCAGGTTTACAGAAATTGGCTAAGAGCCTAGTTATATCAATGAATTGTTGACAGCTATTTTAACTCTACTCAACTAGGCAATTCTCTTTCGTTAGGACAATAATCCTCCAATAAATTTAAATTACATACAGATTGTAAAGCACCAGAAGGCTGGGTGGTTCTGGGTCTCTCATATCGCTATTGCATGAAGATCATAATCCTTCTTCGTTTCACTTCTATTCCTGCATTCTGGACTTTGTACCAGGCCACCCAGAAGAGAAAATTCAAAGTCCAGAATGCAGGATTTCTCCTTAACATGGGCTAGAACAGTGGCTCTCAACCTTTCCAGTCTACAATACCCCTTTCAGGAGTCTGATTTGTCTTGTGTACCCCCCTAGTTCCACATCACTTAAAAACTACTTGCTTACAAAATCAGGCATAAAAATACAAAAGTGTCACAGCACACTAGTACTGAAAAACTGCTGACTCTCATTTTTACCATATAATTTAAAAATAGCTCAACTGGAATACAAATATTGTATTTACATTTCAGCATATCGTATATAGAACAGTATAAACAAGTCGTTGTATAAAATGTTAGTTTGTACTGACTTCACTAGAGATTTTTACGTAGCCTGTTGTAAAACTAGGCAAATATCTAGATGAGTTGATGTACCCCCTGGAAGACCTCTGCATACCCCTGGTTCAGAACCACTGGGCTAGAACTCATTACAGAGAACAGCTTTTAAGCCTCCTCTCCGCCCATTCCCAATCACATAACTGTTAGTGTCCGGGAACCACAGCAGCTGACTGGAAGGGGTAGCAGGAATCTCTTGATGCAATTTTGCAGCTGGAAACATCTAGAATAGCCAAAAGCATGTGACCAGCCAGCTCTCAGCAGACCATTGGAAAGTGGACCACAGTTTGGGAGTCCCAGCATAATGGACTTGCTCGTTCAGTTCATCTCATCTAAGTGGCTGTTCCAATGGATGTCTATCTGTCCTCATGAAGGGACTGGCTACAGTGTTGCTCTCTCTCGCATTATGTACATGTGTATATAGAGTCCATCACCTGTTAGGCCTCCTTCATATATCATCAAGGAGAAAAACATGTGCCCAATTTAAAAAGGGAAAAGTCCTTTTTGCCAGTCACCTTTAAAGAAGTCTGCTGCACGTTGGCATCTTACATTTAGTGAGGATGATTTACCCGCAGTGTTCTCAGGTGACATTTCAAAACAAAGGGACATTTCCACTGCTTGCATCCGAAGAAGTGGATATTCACCCACGAAAGCTTATGCTTCAATACCTCTGTTAGTCTATAAGGTGCCACAGGACCCTTTGTTGCTTCTACAGATCCAGACTAACACGGCTACCCCTCTGATACTTGATTTCAAAACAAGGAACTCACAACTCTGGTTTGCTAACTGGATTCATATGGATCTCTTTCTGATACCAGGCGTGATGCTTTGCTACCAGTCACCTCTCTTCTTTTTAGGTTATCACCTTAGGCTCTGATCCTGCAACCAGATCTACATGACTCATGCCTCTATATAGAACAGGCGTGGGCAAACTTTTGGCCTGAGGGCCAGATTGGGGTTGTGAAACTGTATGGAGGGCCAGGTAAGGAAGGCTGTGCCTCCCCAAACAGCCTGGCCCCCGCCACCACAACTTTTGATGGCTGACTGTTTGATTTTTGAAAACCCGGGGTTGGCCATGCTGCAATGTACAGGGCTGTAAAAACAGGATAATCTGGCTCTTGACACGGACGCACTGGTGGTCTTGGGGAAGTCACATAGCTGGCCTGATTTTTCTGAAGTTCTAAGCACTCACAACTGCCACTGACTGACTTCAGTGGGTGGTTAGTGCTACGGCTGCCTTCTGGGCTGACGCACTGGGGACTGAACTGGAACCTTCAAAGCTAAAAGCATTGATTGCTACAACTAGAGCTAAACAGCCTAGCCTCCAGAGCTAGGGACTGTAACAACTCATATCCTCTGCGGATCCGCACAGCGAGAGACCAGACATACATTCACCAATGGGTTACATGAGCACCTCCAGGGAGGAAAAGAGACAGGTCATTAATTTCTTTGAGCCTCACTTTTTTCATCCATAATATGGAAGTCAGGTCACAAATCTACCGCACACGGGGATCCCCCGTCTCTGCTATCAGAGGATTTTCCTTCCCTCACAAGTAACAGTCTCTCTGCATATTACCATCATATTATCATGCTCCCATTTGCAGACCAGGATCTCGTACTTACCATACGCTCTCCCCTTTCTTCTAACACAAGGGAAATCCCTCATGTCCCATTACTCAGATGTCTCCATCCCGATCCCATGCATGCCCAGGGCCTCCTTTCCCTATTATTTAGAAAACTATTTGCATCTGCATGAGAGTCATAATGCGGGAGTGATGGGAAAAGAAAACAGACACCCCACCACATTTTAAGTTGCTGCTCCTATTCAAATCTTATGCCCCATCACTTCCGGTGCATTGCCACAGACTACAGCCCCCTTCTCTTTAATGCAGGCATGCATCCCAGGGAGAACATAGGCCCCAGCATGTGATTGCACCCTCTTAAATTGCAGCATGGCCAGAAATTGGGGTCCATCCTGGGCTCCAAGCTTGGCTGTTTAGAGGGCCCAGTCCCAAGACCAGAGCACTAGGTAGCCATCTAGCTCCACATTGGGGCGGACTCTGGGATACAGGGCAGCCCCCATGAACTCAGCATTAGATCTGCCGGATAAGTGATGACAATAAAGCATGACATTGGACTAAGAACCGATCCCCAAGGAACACCACCAGAAACTCCCCTACTCAATGGCCCCATAGGATAGATAGCACGATGCTGAGATTTGGACTGAAATCTGAGGTGGGTCAAAGCACATGGTTGTAACAGTGGGGTGCAGGGTGGCCCCAGGAGCTCAGGGGTGAACCAGAGCCCACGGCCAAAGCTCGGGGCTGCTAGACGCCCACAGCTGGACAGAGCACCAGGTGACACCACCAGCACAAGGTGCAGACTCATCAAAAGCTGCTTAGCCCCCCCACTCCCTCGCTTCACAAGTGCCCCCAGCCTGGGCCTTAGCCTCGCGACCCCAGCACGGCTTTCCCCACCCCAGCAGGCTGCCGAGGCAGTGCACAGACCAGGCCCCACAATCCTAGGGTGCTAACCGACAAAGGGCCCTGTAGCACCTTATAGACTAACAGAGGTATTGGAGCATAAGCTTTCGTGGGTGAATACCCACTTCTTCGGATGCAAGCAGTGGAAAAGGTGCAATGGTTAGGGTGCTAACCATTCACTTGGCCAGAGGGCCCCCAAGCCTATGGGGGAGCGCAAGGACCCTGCCCCCAAAGATGCAACCCCTGACTTGGCTCGGAGCCCCCAGGCCAGGGACATTGCCCCTCACCCAGCAGCCCAGCCCCCCCTCCCCCAGCCCTGCCCCCTCCCCCAGCCACCCCAGCAGCCCTGCCCCCCAGCTGCCCTCCCCAAGCCCAGCAGCCCTGCCCCCCAGCCCAGCAGTCCTCACCCCGCCCCCGCATCAGCCCAGGAGTCCTCACCCCCAGCCCAGAAGCCCTGCCCCCTCCCCCAGCCACCCCAGCAGCCCTGCCCCCCAGCCGCCCTCCCCGAGCCCAGCAGCCCTGCACCAGACCAGCAGCCCTCACCCCGCCCCCCCATCAGCCCAGGAGTCCCCACCCCCAGCCCAGCAGCCCCCACCCCCAGCCCAACAGCCCTACCCCCTCCCCTAGCCACCCCAGCAGCCCAGCCTCCCCACCCCCAGCCCAGCAGCCCTGCCCCCTCCCCCAGCCACCCCAGCAGCCCAGCCCAGCCTCCTCACCCCCAGCCCAGCAGCCCTGCCCCCTCAAGACCAACAGCCCTGCACCCCCCCTCCCCATCAGCCCAGGGGTCCCCAGCCCAGCAGCCCTGCCCCCCCAAGACCAACAGCCCTGCACCCCCCCTCCCCATCAGCCCAGGGGTCCCCACCCCCAGCCGACCTGCCCCTTCCTCCAGCCACCCCAGCAGCCCAGCCCTGCCCCCTCCCCCAGCCACCCCAGCAGCCCAGCCCAGCCTCCCCACCCCCAGCCCATCAGCCCTGCCCCCTCCCTCCCCACCCCCAGCCCATCAGCCCTGCCCCCTCCCTCCCCATCAGCCCAGGGGTCCCCACCCCCAGCCGACCTGCCCCCTCCTCCAGCCACCCCAGCAGCCCTGCCCCGCCCCGCCTCCCCCCCCCAAGACCAACAGCCCTGCACCCCCCCGCCCCATCAGCCCAGGGGTCCCCACCCCCAGCCCATCAGCCCTGCCCCCTCCCTCACCCCAGCAGCCCAGCCCCCTCCTCCAGCCAGCCCAGCCCCGCCCCCCCTCCCCGTCAGCCCAGGGGTCCCCACCCCCAGCCGACCTGCCCCCTCCTCCAGCCACCCCAGCAGCCCAGCCCCGCCCCGCCTCCCCCCCCCAAGACCAACAGCCCTGCACCCCCCTCCCCATCAGCCCAGGGGTCCCCACCCCCAGCCGACCTGCCCCTTCCTCCAGCCACCCCAGCAGCCCAGCCCTGCCCCCTCCCCCAGCCACCCCAGCAGCCCAGCCCAGCCTCCCCACCCCCAGCCCATCAGCCCTGCCCCCTCCCTCCCCACCCCCAGCCCATCAGCCCTGCCCCCTCCCTCCCCATCAGCCCAGGGGTCCCCACCCCCAGCCGACCTGCCCCCTCCTCCAGCCACCCCAGCAGCCCTGCCCCGCCCCGCCTCCCCCCCCCAAGACCAACAGCCCTGCACCCCCCCGCCCCATCAGCCCAGGGGTCCCCACCCCCAGCCCATCAGCCCTGCCCCCTCCCTCACCCCAGCAGCCCAGCCCCCTCCTCCAGCCAGCCCAGCCCCGCCCCCCCTCCCCGTCAGCCCAGGGGTCCCCACCCCCAGCCGACCTGCCCCCTCCTCCAGCCACCCCAGCAGCCCAGCCCTGCCCCCTCCCCCAGCCACCCCAGCAGCCCAGCCCTGCCCCCTCCTCCAGCCACCCCAGCAGCCCAGCCCCGCCCCGCCTCCCCCCCCCAAGACCAACAGCCCTGCACCCCCCTCCCCATCAGCCCAGGGGTCCCCACCCCCAGCCGACCTGCCCCTTCCTCCAGCCACCCCAGCAGCCCAGCCCTGCCCCCTCCCCCAGCCACCCCAGCAGCCCAGCCCAGCCTCCCCACCCCCAGCCCATCAGCCCTGCCCCCTCCCTCCCCACCCCCAGCCCATCAGCCCTGCCCCCTCCCTCCCCATCAGCCCAGGGGTCCCCACCCCCAGCCGACCTGCCCCCTCCTCCAGCCACCCCAGCAGCCCAGCCCCGCCCCGCCTCCCCCCCCCAAGACCAACAGCCCTGCACCCCCCTCCCCATCAGCCCAGGGGTCCCCACCCCCAGCCGACCTGCCCCTTCCTCCAGCCACCCCAGCAGCCCAGCCCTGCCCCCTCCCCCAGCCACCCCAGCAGCCCAGCCCAGCCTCCCCACCCCCAGCCCATCAGCCCTGCCCCCTCCCTCCCCACCCCCAGCCCATCAGCCCTGCCCCCTCCCTCCCCATCAGCCCAGGGGTCCCCACCCCCAGCCGACCTGCCCCCTCCTCCAGCCACCCCAGCAGCCCTGCCCCGCCCCGCCTCCCCCCCCCAAGACCAACAGCCCTGCACCCCCCCGCCCCATCAGCCCAGGGGTCCCCACCCCCAGCCCATCAGCCCTGCCCCCTCCCTCACCCCAGCAGCCCAGCCCCCTCCTCCAGCCAGCCCAGCCCCGCCCCCCCTCCCCGTCAGCCCAGGGGTCCCCACCCCCAGCCGACCTGCCCCCTCCTCCAGCCACCCCAGCAGCCCAGCCCTGCCCCCTCCCCCAGCCACCCCAGCAGCCCAGCCCTGCCCCCTCCTCCAGCCACCCCAGCAGCCCAGCCCCGCCCCGCCTCCCCCCCCCAAGACCAACAGCCCTGCACCCCCACTCCCCATCAGCCCAGGGGTCCCCACCCCCAGCCCATCAGCCCTGCCCCCTCCCTCACCCCATCAGCCCAGCAGCCCTGCCCCCTCCTCCAGCCAGCCCAGCCCCGCCCCCCCAGCCCAGCAGCCCTGCACCCCCCCTCCCCGTCAGCCCAGGGGTCCCCAGCCCAGCTGACCCGCCCCCCCAGCCCCCCTGGCGGGCTCTGACTGACACGCACCTGGCCAGGAGCTCCAGGAAAACCACGTTGCTGCAGCACCCGCTGAAGACCAGCCCCACGGCCAAGGCGGGGCGCATGGTAGCGGGTGGGGGCCCCGCACCCGCCGCCGCGCTGAGCCTCTCGCCGGCCCCGGCCCCGCCAACCCGGCCGCCGCCCGATCCATCCCGCCCCTCCCCCCGCGTCCCGCCGCCCGGCGGTAGTTCCTCCCCCGCCCGCCTGCCGTTCAGCCCTACGGCCGCTCCGCCCGCGGGGAACTACAGCTCCCAGCACCCCCCGCGCGGCCCCGCCAGCATGGACATCGGTCCCTTCGCAGCGCGGCGCCGGGCTCCCGGGGGCTGATGGGAGTTGTAGTTCCTCGGCTGCCAGCGCTCACCTGGCCCGGAGCTCGCCCGTGGGGACGGGCTGTTGTAGCAACTGGAGAGGGAGCGGGGGAGGAAGAGGAGGCGAGAGGCAGCCACTGGGAGGCAGAGCAGCTCCTCTCAAGGCGTGGGAAGGATTTCAGGCCCACAGGTAAAAGCTTCCCGGGGGCGAGCCCCTGCTGGGCTGCAAGCTCGCGGGGTGCGTGCGGGCCCCTGGACCGGAGCGGGACGGGGACTCGGGCAGAGTTCCTGCACCCCTGAGTGTTGCTCGGTTATTGGCGAAGGCGAGGCTGATTAGTGAGAGGGTGAGCGTTAGTGAACTGGTGAAATGCCGACAGCGCGCTCGGTGCTGTACGGGGCACCGCTGCGGCCTGAAGAGCTTACCGTCTAGACCAGGGATCTCAAACTCAAATGACCACGAGGGCCACATGAGGACTAGTGCATTGGCCCGAGGGCCGCATCAACTGACACCCCACCCTTGCTGCCCCCGGCCCTGACCCCACTCCACCCCTTCCATGAGGCCCTGCCTCTTCCTACCCCTTCTTTGCCCCCATTCCAACCCCTTCCCCAAATCCCCGCCCCTGCTGCACCTTTTCTTCGCCTCCTCCCCTGAGCGCGTGGCTCCCCACTCCTCCCCCCTGGAAAGCTGTTTGGTGGCGGGAAGTGCCTGGAGGTAGGCAGTGGAGCGGGGACACGGCACACTGGGAGGGGAGCTTGGCGACCATGGGAAATAACGTGGGGAGGCGCAGGGAGCTTGGCGGCCGCAGGAAATAACATGGCGGGGGGGCACGGGGAGCTTGGCTGGCCGCAGGAAATAACCCTGCGGGCCACGTGTTTGAGACTCCTGGTCTAGACAGGTACAGCCTTCTCCAGTTCCTACTCCCACTCCCTGGAACTGACCTGGGTGGGCCTTATTGGGAACGAACACCCTCCTACCCTACACCTTCCACCGAAGGCTCCAGGGGAGGCACCTTCTTCCTCTGCTTCTCACCAGGGAGCAGAAGGTCGCTGTCCTTTTATCTGAGAATGGCTCAAGAGGACAGACCCCAATGGAACAGCCAAAGGGCTTACAGTACAGAGAGGAAACCAAAACGGAATCAAAGATCATCAAAATAGAAAATCTTAGCTAGTCTAAGGTCTGGGTAATGGTCCCTCTAGGGGCCTGAAGTCCTAGGAAGACTCCCAATGACTGCAGTGGGCTTTACATCAGGCGGTGGATGTGGAGTAACATTTGTCGTTGCTTTAGAATGAGCAAGAACAAAATTATTAGATTTTCAGAGCTGTCGTGAGCTTGTTCTAGCCCCTTTTCCTGAGAGTGAAGCAAACTCTTTGTCCTTTAACTAGCAAACTAAGATGCCATGTTCAGGCCACCCAGAATTGTGAGCCACTGTGTTTCTACTCTGCCTTAGCAAGAGTCAGAGCTTTGCTGCTGCTGAGTTATTTGTCCGCTCCCTGCCACACCAGCCCTTTGTCAGCAAACTCTTCAAGACTCTAAACCTTGCCTGGCAGGTACCAACCAATCAGTAAACCCCAGAGATGCCTTGCTGCAGTCTCCAGTCCCTCTCACAGGACACTCTCAAAGACACCAAGTTCGCTGCCTCCAAAGAGACAGAGCACCCATCAGGCTGTTAGGTTAGCTGAAGACTTACACGTCACTTTAATACACAGCACTGAGATGGTTTTGTAGTAAAATCAAGAACAGGTTTAATAATGAAGAACAGAGATTTACATGATACTAAGCAAGAGAAAAAAAGACAGGTCTGGTTGCAAATAAAACAAAATAAAACATGCTTTCCAGTGACTAAAACGTGATCTTAGCAAGTTAGAAAACTGCTTAAGCAAAGATTGTTTCTTACATCAAGTTACCAGCATCCCTAGCCCTCCAGACTAGGGGATCCTGCTTTCACAGGCTCACAGGGCGCTGTTTCCTGTGTCCCCTAAATGGGTTTTTTGCTTCTGCTTATATTTCCCTTGTTGTTTTGTTTTTAGCGCCAGGATGACCTCCTGCTGTCCTTCCTGTTCTGTGGACTTCCCATCCTCCTCCTGATGTAAATAGGGCCTCCATTCCTAAGCCTTTTAGCACCCATCAATTCTTAACTGGAGTGCGGGGCTACTCAGGGAGACCAGGGCTTTAAAAAGTCCCCTCCTAAGCGAGGAGAGGAGCTAGCGAACAGGAGCGGCTAACAGGGAGTTTTGTGAGGGACTTTACAATTCAACATTCATTAAATTTAAAAGCCCAACCCCCCCCGCCCCTTGATATAAGCAAAACAACAACAAAGGAATCAGCTGAAGGAGTAAAAAGAGAATGCAGGCGGAACTCCAGCAACAGAGTGGCGGCTACCCAGTTTATTGCACCCAATGCAGCATGTATGATTACCTGCCCTATGGGCTGGTGGGGTATATGCATTAGGTGCAAGGAGCTGCTGGCCCTCGGAGACCATGTGGGCTTCGGAGACCAGGGTGGCTGAACTGGAGGAGTTGAGGGAGACAGAGAGGTACATAGATGAGACTTTCCGGGACACAGTAGAACGGTCCCACCCCTCGTCTGACAGCCTCTGTGCTGTTGAGGAGGATGAAAGTCCCAGGGAAGGAGAGCATCTAACTGGAGCAGAGGGAAACAATCCCATAGTTGGGACCCTCCTCCCAGATGATGTCATGGTATCCTCTTGCACTGAGGATACCTATCTGGGGGAGGGAGGGAGCTCCAGTTATTAGGAAGAGACAGGTATTAGTAATGGGCGATTCGATCATTAGAAACATAGCTGGATTTGCGAAGACGGGGGAACTGCACGGTGACTTGCCTGCCTGGTGCAAACGTTGTGAATCTCTCGAGACATCTAGATAAGCTTATGTATAGTGCTGGGGAGGAGCTGGAGGTCATGGTACATGTAGGTACCAGTGACATAGGGAAGGATAGGAGAGAGGTCCTGGAGGCCAAATTTAGGCTGCTAGGTAAGAGATTGAAGTCCAGGACCTCCATGGTAGCATTCTCTGCAATGCTCCCAGTTCTACGCGCAGGGCCAGTTAGGCAGAATTGCAGCATCTCAGTGCGTGGATGAGACGATGGTGTAGGGAGGAAAGGTTTAGATTTATTAGGAACTGGGGAAACTTTTGGAATGGGGAGAGCCTATATAGAAAGGATGGGCTCCACCTAAACCAAAATGGAATCAGATTGCTGGCACTTAACATTTAAGAGGTCTTAGAACAGTTTTTAAACGAAGAGCTGAGAAAAGCCGACAGGTGTGGAGGAGCACATGGTTCGGACATCCTTTAGGGGAGGATCTATTAGTAGAGAATCTCTGTGTAAGGATGAGAGGATGGAAAATGATAAAATACAGGCAGGGTCTGATCAGAAAGAGTCAAATAAAAAAGAGTCCCATTCAATTACATCGTGTAATGGCAGACAGCTAAGAGGAGACAAGTTTTTAAAGTGCTTATATATCAATGCTAGAAGTCTAAATAATAAAATGGGTGAACTAGAGTGCCTCGTGTTAAATGAGGCTATTGATATAATAGGTATCACAGAAACTTGGTGGAATGAGAATAATCAATGGGATACAATAATACCAGGGTACAAAACATATCAGAAGGACAGAACAGGTCGTGCTGGCGGGGGAGTGGCATTATATGTGAAAGAAAGTGTAGAATCAAATGAAGTAAAAATCGTAAATGAATCAAACTGTACCATAGAATTTCTATGGATAGAAATTCCATGCTCCAATAATAAGAATATAGCAGTAGGGATATATTACCAACCACCTGACCAGGCTGACGATAGTGACTGTGAAATGCTCAGGGAGATTAGAGAGGCTATTAAAATAAAAATACTCAATAATAATGGGGGATTTTAATTATCCCCATATTGACTGGGAACATGTCACCTCAGGACAGGATGCAGAGAGAAAGTTTCTTGACACCTTAAATGACTGCTTCTTGGAGCAGCTGGTCCTGGAACCCATCAGAGGAGAAACAATTCTTGATTTAGTCCTAAGTGGAGCACAGGATCTGGTCCAAGAGGTGAATATAGCTGGACCGCTTGGTAATAGTGACTATAAAATAATTCAATTTAATGTCCCTGTGGCAGGAAAAACACCACAGCAGCCCAACACTGTAGCATTTAATTTCAGAAAGGGGAACTACACAAAAATGAGGAGGTTAGTTAAACAGAAATTAAAAGGTTCAGTGCCAAAAGTGAAATCTCTGCAAGCTGCGTGGAAACTTTTTAAAGACACCATAACAGAGGCTCAACTTACTATATTTTTAAATTTGGGGTATACATTTAAGAGAACCAAAAAAAGAGCCACCGTGGCTAAACAAAGTAAAAGAAGCAGTGAGATGCAAAAAGGCATCCTTTAAAAAGTGGAAGTTAAATCCTAGTGATGAAAATAGAAACAATGGCAAATGAAGTGTAAAAATACAATTAGGAAGGCCAAAAAAGAATTTGAGGAACAGTGAGCCAAAGACTCAAGAAGTAATACAAAATTTTTTAAGTACATCAGAAGCAGGAAGCCTGCTAAACAACCGGTGGGGCCACTGGACGATCGAGGTGCTAAAGGAGCACTCAAGGATGATAAGGAGAAACTAAATAAATTCTTTGCATTAATCTTCACGGCTGAGGATATGAGGGAGATTCCCAAAGCTGTGCCGTTCTTTTTAGGTGACAGATCTGAGGAACTGTCCCAGATTGAGGTATCTTTAGAGGAGGTTTTGGAACAAATTGATAAATTAAACAGCAATAAATCACCAGGACCAGATGGTATTCACCCAAGAGTTCTGAAGGAACTCAAATGTGAAATTGCAGGACTACTAACTGTAGTCTGTAACCTATCATTTAAATGAGCTTCTGTACCAGATGACTAGAGGATAGCTAATGTGATGCCAATTTTTAAAAAGGGCTCCGGAGATGATCCTGGCAATTACAGACCTGTAAGCTTAACTTCAGTACTGGGCAAACTGGTTGAAACTATAATAAAGAACAATATTGTCAGACATGTAGATGAACATAATTTGTTGAGAAAAAGTCAACATGGTTTTAGTAAAGGGAAATCATGCCTCACCAATCTACTAGAATTCTTTGAGTGGGTCAACAAGCATGTGGACCAAGGGGATCCAGTGGATATAGTGTACTTAGATTTTTAGAAAGCCTTTGACAAGGTCACTCACCAAGGCTCTTAAGCAAAGTAAGCTGCCACGGGATAAGAGGATTGGTGCTCTCGTGGATTGGTAACTGGTTAAAAGATAGGAAACAAAGGGTAGGTATAAATGGTCAGTTTTCAGAATGGAGAGAGGTAAATAGTGGTGTCCCCCAGGGGTCTGTTATGGGACGAGTCTTATTCAAGATACTCATAAATGATCTGGAAAAAGGGGTAAATAGTGAGGTGGCAACATTTGTAGATGATACAAAATTACTAAAGATAGTTAAGACCCAGGCAGACTGCGAAGAGCTACAAAAGGATCTCTCAAAACTGGGTGACTGGGCAAGAAAATGGCAGATGAAATTTAATGTTGATACATGCAAAGTAATGCACATTGGAAAGCATAATTCTAACTATACATATAAAATGATGATGTCTAAATGAGCTGTGACCACTCAAGAAAGATCTTGGAGTCATTGTGACTAGTTCTCTGAAAACATCCACTCAATGTGCAGCGGCAGTCAAAAAAGCGAACAGAATGCTGGGAAAAATTAAGGGATAGAGAATAGGATTCTGTCATGGCTTGCTACTGGGCATAGGTCCCCTGTCTGCAGTTCAGGATCTGGTTCAGCGGGTTCTTCGAGTGCTTGCTCGTGTGTATTCCACAGTAGGTGTGCGTGCTCGCCATGTGCACCGGAGCCGGAAGTTTTTCCCTTAGCAGTATCTGTAGGGGGAGCGCTGCTGCGACCCCTGGAGTGGCGCCTCTATAGCGTGCTATAAGGGGAGCCGCGTGCTCCCCCCACCCTCAGTTCATTCTTGCCGCCAGTCAAGGTGCGTTGGAACTACTTGCTCCAACTTCGCTTCGCTGCAGCTCGTCCCAGAACTCGTCGCTTGTTGTTAGTGGTACCTGTGTTAGTTCAACAAGTTTTGGTTCAATCACTTAGCGTTCGGGCCGGGGCATGACCCGTGCCCCAGGGTTTAAATTGTGCGACTCCCGTAGGCGTTCAATGCCCAGAAGTGACCCGCCCGCCGACTGTTTCCGCTGCTTGGGTGAATCCCACATTAGTGACCGCTGTAAGATCTGCAGGTCATTCAAACCTAGAACCAAAATAGAAAGAGACATTAGACTTCGGGCCCTTCTCGTGGGGTCGGCACTGGCCCCAACCCCGCTGCGCTGAGCGGATTCGGCACCGGGCACCTCGTCTTCGGTGCGCAGCAATCCCCCGGCACCTTCCGGTGGCCGGCACTGCTCCCCATCAAAGAAACAGAGAAAGGCGCCATCTTCACAGCGGCGTCGAGAGAAAGAAAGGGGAGAGGCTAGACCCACGTCGGGCAGCCCTAGTTCCCCCCCGGGCTCCAGAGCTCTGACTCATGTTGAGCGGAGCAGCCCGGTTGCGTCGACTCAGGCCTCTCCGGATGTCTGGATGCCTTCGATGCCGGAGGCCTTGCAGGCGGCCCGAGACATTATGACTCTGCAGGTGCCCGGGGCACCATCAGCACCCGGGCCCTGCTCTAGAGGCAAGCTGCCGCTGGGCTCTAGGCAGTCGACCCCGACCTGATGCAGATCCCAGTCGGGACTGCTCCGGGGTCTGCTCGCCGCTTAGTGTCCTGTCAGGACACAGTCTCCGGCCTCCGCTTTCATCGCCCACTAGGTTGTCTGGTTGGGTGCCATCGGATCAGAGTTCCAGGCACCGCTCCACGATGAGCAGAGAGTATCGATGGGACAGGCACATGTGCTGTAAGCGCTCCCCTTCTTGTCGGAGCTACCGTAGCCACTCCCGACGCGGGCGCCGTCACCATTTGCGCTCCAGCTCTCGCTCCTCGAGGCACTGTGCCCACGACTCCCGGCAGGGATCACCAGCTCCGCGTCATCAGGGATGCAGGCGTCGCAGTGTCTTGAGAAGTAGTAGCTTGAGGCGGCATCGTTCCTTGATGTCGGAGTCCCGGTCCCGTGGCAGACGTCGTTCTCGGCACCGTAGATCGTACCACTCCCATGGTGCTGAGAGGTCGCTGTTAACCGGAGTCCCGGTCCCGCTGTCCCGACGTCGACCCACACGCAGCCCCCTACATCCCAGCCCGGCCAACCCGACCAGCTGGTGGGCCGCAGTACGGTCAGTGGCAAAGGCCTCCATGACAGGGCCAGTGACGCCAGTGGCCCCCCGTGCATGCCCAGCCAGGGGCTTATTCAGTAGCAAGGGCATCGGAGGCACCCTCCGGCTCACTATCGAGGCTCCCAAGGGATAGATCGGCAGGTCGTGGATCCTCGGCACCGCACGCGGAGTCCCACCAAGGGGTGGATCCCGCGGCGCCAGCCACGTGCAGAGCTCCGTACCGGCCTTCTCCCACGCACCAGATGACAAGGTTGCAGCCCCACCCCCCCTCTGCACCGCAGGAGGACTTTAGGGTTCACGAGGAGCTACTGAAGCGAGTAGCGTCGAGCCTCCAACTCCAAGCTGAGGAGATGGAGGGACCCTCTGACTCGCTCTTGAATGTCCTCTTATCTGAACCGAGTCAAGGATTCCTCACTTCCTGCTCCCTAAGATGCGATGTATGTTGCTGTCTGTGCACTTTTAAACATCTGCTGTGTACGCCCCAGAGGTGGCTGCATTTCAGTGGTGGGTAAAGTTACCCCTTCATGTGCAGGTTTTGTTATCAGTTTTGCAAAGCACAATGGGGACCCTCAGGATGAAAGGCACGGTTTAAAGCGTAAGAGCCTGTGACACTCTCCTCAGGCAGCTCAGACCCGTAAAAGCCACTGTTACCACTCTGCCTCCACAAAAGAGTTTTGCTGGAGCTCAAACTGCGTGTCAGCAACTGCCGCACCAGCAAACTCCGAGAGTCTGCCAGTCTAAACCTTGCCTTGCAGGGAACATTCAGTGAACCCCAGTTCCCGAGTTCCCCAGAGACGTCCCTTTCCCTAGACGCTCTCAGAAATTACCCCGTCCGCTACCTCCAAAGAGACAGTGCACACACCAGCTTGTTGGCTCTACTGAGGACCCACACTTCACTTTAATACGCAGCACTGAGAGGGTTTATTGTAAAACTTAGCATACAGTTTATTAATCAAGAAGAGCAAGAGTGGCATATAGACATTCTTAGGATCACAGGGCCTGATCCAAAAACCTATTGAAGTTGATACAAAGGATCCCATTGATTTCATTTAGCTTTGGGTGGGTCAGACCCTCTGTTATTCATTTATATATTATTAGAAAGCAACACAGCACAATAGGAGCGAACAAAGAAAAATTATCTCGCTCACTGGAGCGTTTTAGTGCGTCCAGGACTTTGTACCTGCGATTCCTCAACTGCTGTGCGGGTCAGAATGATCGATCTCACTTCCTGTCATTAATAACCTCTTGCAGACTTGTGTTCAGTTATTCTTGTTCTCTTTCTAGTCACTTCCTCCTCGCTTCAAAGTTTTCTCCCCCGCGATAAATCTGCTGCCCCTCACTGCCTGAGTGCGTTGCCGGAGAACAAATTGCTTCTTTTGAACCGCTCCAGCGTAACAATAAAAATAAAGTCTTGGCTCATAAAGCATCTGACCGTTTTCTTATTGCCTGGCACAAATGGAAGATTACCCTCATCTGGCTGGCAAGCACTTTCAAAGTCCCTTCCAACATTTCAGTTACAAGGTGAAGTTCCTTTGGGGGGTGGGAGGGGTTGGGGAACTGCCTGGCTCAGGAGCATAATGAAGAGAAATAGAGCCCTTTACCTCTCTGTTGGTCAGCTGCAGCCAAAAGTCATTATCGTCCGACAGCTCAGAGCAGTGGCCTATATAAACAGAGTTATGGTCCTTAGTCCAGTTCCCAGCGAACAGATGTTCATGTCATCACTAAATCTACCCTAGCAAATGGCCTCTATCCTTCTGAGCAGTCTGAACAAAGAGACCAGAGGCGTGTCTACACTGCAATCGCGGTGTGGCTGCAGCGTGTGTAGACGTACCTGAGCTAGCTTTAATCTAGCTAGCTCAAGTAACAACAGCAGGGAAGCCTACCCGCACTCCTCAGGCTCTGGAGTCTGAGCTCCAGCCTGACCCGCAATATCTCTGTAGCTATTTTTAGCGCCAAAGCGTGAACCCTGCGAGCCTGAGTTAGTAGACCTGAGCGCTGAGACTTGCAGTATAGATGTACCTGGGATGTGCTCTACTGTGCCTTGTGACAAAGTTCCTCCTCTACCTTGGTGGGTCCTGTGCTTATTGGAGGACTTTGCTCGCCTCAGAGATCTTCCCCTCTGGTGGAACCCACAGTTCAGGTCAAACTCCTCCTGTGTCTGATCAGGAGTTGGGAGTTTTGTGGGGAACCCGGGCCCGCCCTCTACTCCGGGTTCCAGCCCAGGGCCCTGTGAACTGCAGCTGTTTAGAGTGCCTCCTGGAACAGCTGCACGACAGCTACAATTCCCTGGGCTGCTTCCCCATGGCCTCCTCCCAAGACCTTCTTTATCCTCACCACAGGATCTTCCAGCAGTATGCCTTCTCACTCTCAGCTCCTAGTGCCTCTTGCTCCCAGCTCCTCACACGCACACCACAAACTGAAGTGAGGTCCTTTTTAAACTCAGGTGCCCTGATTAGCCAGCCTGTCCTAATTGATTCTAGCAGTTTCTTTTTAATTGGCTCCAGGTGTCTTAATTAGTTCCAGCAGGTTCCTGATTGCTCTAGTGCAGGCCCTGCTCTGGTCACTCAGGGAACAGAAAACTATTCATCCAGTGGCCAGTATATTTGCCTTCTACCAGACTTCTGTACCCCACTCGTCTGGGTCTATCACAGCCTCTACTGCTGCCCAAGTTGCGGTGACTTCCCTGATATCATTACTCAAGCTCGCTAGATCAAAGCTAGCTCGGCTATGGCTACCCCTGCTAGAGTCACTCTTCTGTTTTCAGTAAGGATCAATCTCTGGACACTGTGAATGAAGCGTGCGTTATCTTTGCCTGACTTCTACCTATGAAGGCTTCTGTTCCTGGACAGTCATTCCGGCACCTTTCACCAGTACTGACATCATTTCAGTTACAAAGATCATCACCCTACAATTTGTTTAAAGCTCTTTCTGCCTCCCATGATTTTATTTTAATCCTTCTTTCCCTTTTGGTCTGATCCTGCACCCACTGAAGTCAGAGGCAAACCTCCCATGACCTTCACTGAAGCAGGACTGGTGTTACTTTGTTGTGGTCACTAACCTGTGTGCTCTGCCTTCATGGATGATTTGGTGCAATTTTAATAGCTAGACGTGGCAGAATTTGATTTTTATTTTTTGATGATTTTAATGAATAACATCAATGTTTATTTTGAGCATTTTTAAAAGATTTTTATCCATTTAAATGTTCAGTTGTACAAAATTATGGGTTTTAAGCATTTCCCACCTATTTTTTATCAATTTAAATTTTCCTAGTTATGGAAAATTATAGGGGATCAGACAATATGACAGTAGATGTTGAAATTCAGAACGTTAAAGCTTTATAACGGCTAAAATGCAAATTGTCGAAGTCCCGGGTCAAATATACAAAATATATATCCTTAAATCAAACTCTAATAATTTCTCAAGCAGCATTTTTCTTACTTTGCCCCTCTGTATATTTTGATTATTGTCTATGGAAATATTTTTTGTGGGTTTGTGTGTTTGCAGTGAAATTGATGTTTATTAACATTTACTGATTTTTAAAAATAATTGAATCCTTCCAAGCCTATTACAAGTGTGTATAAGATTCACTGAGAGCTAGAACTCTGAATGGTAGTTTATTCCCTGTTTTTTAAATAGATACTATTCTGGGGCCTTTCTCAGGCTCACAAAACTATTATGAAGTATTTGACAATGAGAGATCTTAGGGTACGTCTAGACTTACCTCCGGGTTCGGCGGTAAGCAATCGATCTTCTGGGATCGATTTATCATGTCTTCTCTAGACGCAATAAATCGATCCCAGAGCTGCTCCCCGTCGACACCGGAACTCCTGCTCGCCGAGAGGAGTACGCAGAGTCAACGGGGGAGCCTGCCTGCGCCGCATGGACCCGAGGTAAGTGTGTTTCAGTTCGAACTAAGATACTTCGACTTCAGCTACGCTATTCACGTAGCTGAAGTCGCGTATCTTAGTTCGAACTGTGGGGTTAGTGTGGACCAGCCCTTAGATTCTGATCTGAGGCCTTGCCTGTAGAACTAAATGGATTTAAAATCTATTAGTTATTATTTGTCTTATTGTAGTTCCCAGGAGCCCCAGTCATGGGCCAGAACCTCATTGTGCTCGGTGCTGTACAAACATAGAACACAAATATGGTCCCTGCACCAAAGAGGTTACAATTGAGGTATTGAATCTGAGGTCTGGTGTACAGTAGAAAATGAGATTGGTTTAATTGCATCACTCGGGGGTGTGAAAGCGTAGAGGGTGCTAGGTCCAAGGAACTGCATTATTCTAACTCTTTGCAGAGATCTTTCAGATAAAAGGCAGTTGCTTGCTTTCAGCTCATTAAAACAGTAGGAGGTCTTTTCCTGCCTGTAACAGGCCAATAGGTCCCTTCTAACATGAATGTACAGCCCTTCATGGGTTGACTAGAGCCCTGAGGCATTTTGAACTCTCCTTCTGAAATACACTGCAGGTGCCAGGGGTTGTGTGTTGACTTCCTGCATACTTCAAAAATCCTTTCTTTAGCTGTGCCTAAGAACCACATTGGTTAGGTCTCCCGTGTGTTAGTGCTTAAGAACAATGGGCTTACATAGTAAAATGAATTTTGCTTCTCTCCTTTTAATTAGGGGCTTTAACATTATTTCCAACACACAGGCCTGGTCTACACTA
The DNA here is from genome assembly GCA_033296515.1 of Macrochelys suwanniensis. Lineage (NCBI taxonomy): Eukaryota > Metazoa > Chordata > Testudines > Chelydridae > Macrochelys > Macrochelys suwanniensis. The sequence continues at coordinate 337,736,264 of CM065775.1, forward strand.
ATGAGGTAAGTCAATCTAAGTTACGCTAGTTAAGTTATGTAACTTAAGTCGACGCAGCTTAGATTGATTTACAGTGGGTCTGGTGAAGACATGAAAAGTCTGGTGAAGACGCACAAAACTGGTGTGACGTGGGCTACAAATTTTTGCATGAAAAATCTTGAGGTTTCATTTCAGGAGACAGTTTTGAGCCCTTTGAGTTTTCCAAAGTGACAAAATAGCTGTTTTTTTAGCATCCCGAAGAGTTGCAAAATTTTGAATTGCGAACATGTACACATTTCAAATCTGAATGCCCAAAGCTGCCTTTTGATGGGAGCGTGCCTGTTTGTATTTGGGAACAGGCTGCTTTTCATTGGGAAAGGGATGGATTTTTGAGGAAAACCTTTTTTAAGATGTGGCTATTTTCTCTAGGAATGGGATCATTTTCTGAGTTCTTAACAAAAAAGGGGAAAAAAATTCAGTTTCACGTACTTTCACCTCTCATTGTCGATATGCATCTGGCACATGCTAGTGAAAGGCCGATAGTGCCAGGCATGGTATGACAGCTGTAACCCACTGATGTGTTATAGGTTCTCCCTTTGTGCCTGATCCACAAGGGATCTGAGTGTAGCAGCTTGTAGTTTTAGCTCTGGAAGTTCCCGATTCAGTCCCTGGCGCTTCAGTCAAGTTGGCAGTCATCACCCAGATACGGTGCAGATATCCCAAATGCAGCTCTGCCAATAGACCACACTCAATTTAATCAGCTCTGAGGCAGTGAACGCTGCTCTCATGAAGATACCTTAGACATATAAAGGTCAGTATGCAGCAAGCTAAAAGCTTCACAACATCACAGCTACATAAATGGCAGCTCACAATCAATTCACCACAGAAGCACCAACCTAGTTCCCCAGCGTCCTGGTTCCCACATGTTAGCAGCCCCCTCCTTCCTGTTTTCCTTCCCCCTTGCATCAGCCTATATTGAATCACAGTCATTTGTAAACAGGAAGCAGTTGTTACACAAAATCACCATAAACGTAGACATTAACAAATGGGCTTCCACACAGCTTGTGCTCTGGCTTGTCTTGCCTTTGTTTACCATGCTCTGCAACCTATCTGGATCTATATACACCACACAGAGGACATCTAGTGGCTGAAAAACATGCTACAATATCCTTGTCTCTCCCAACCAGCTCTGCCCCTCTCTGTTCCTCTTAAAGCGACAGCGTCCCTGCAAGCAAAATAGTCCAACACCCTTTGGGTGACCAGATGTCCCGATTTTATAGGGACAGTCCCGATTTTTGGGTCTTTTTCTTATATAGGCTCCTATTACCCCCCCCCCCACCCCCGTCCCGATTTTTCACATTCGCTGTCTGGTCACCCTAGCACACTATCGATGAGTACAGGACCACCATTGCAGTTCTGTGGAGTCTTTCCATAGTAGCCGTTCCAGTAAGGAGATCCAAAACCAGAGAGCCATGCTTCTCTCTAACCTATGTCTGCCTGTGGCTCTGTGTTCCAGGCATTTTCAAAGATGGGTGAGAAGATGAACCGGCAGTTTGTTGAGGATCGGGCCGTGGTGATCGACCCGCTCCCTTTTATCTGGAATGTGAAAGGACCTGGGCCTCACTACTGTCTCGATATGAAGATGTCCCGGCTCAAAGGACTGGCTTTCGCCTTTGAATTTGGATCAGTGAACCCCAGGTAAGAGGGCGACTCGAACAACAAGAGCAAAGAGAAACCCAGCCAGCCCAGTCTGAAAGGGGGAACTGACCATGAGGAAAACCGATTTAAACCCGATTGTGGAAGCTCTAAGGAGGGAGTCTGTTCTGGGTGAGCTCGGGCGTGGGCGTGGAGTCGCACGCAGGCTGGGTAGGAGGCCACGAAGAACTGCGGCTGATTCAGTTCCCCCAGGGGGCTCGTGGGTGGCATTCACCAGTGTGATAGTTACACCCTCCTCAGAGAGGGCAAAGCTTGCTCGTCCCGTGGCTCCTAGCCAGCCCTGATAGAAGGGAGGTGGGGCCTTGTCCCAGCTTTCACCCTGCCCACTTTCAGGCAGGAGGCAACCGTAGGGTTGCTAGGAGGGAACAAGGCCTGCAGCTCCCCAGCCACGCTATTGCTGGCTATTGGGCATGGGGCCATGAGAGGGACTTTGTCACCTCTCCCCACCCCCAGCTTGTGTCCCCTCCCAGGGTTTTCTCCCTCTACATTTCCAAGCACCCCTCCTTCCCTCTAGGTGACATAGGCTACATCAGGTTTATTATGAGCATTGTGGCAAATTGCTGGCACTACTATGAGGGTCCCGCACTTTCTCTTCTTGTGGGGGGTTTTCAGGGCACCATTTCTTGCCCCTGAACTGGGGTACCAGCTGTCCCACTAGTATCCAAGAGAAGGGGAATGGGTCCCCCCACCCTCTGCTCTGGGTCCCAGCCCAGGGGCCCTAGGTTAGTGGGTAAACCACTTGTACTAGTGATACTTTCCCCTGGGCTCCTTCCCTCTCCTGCTTGTGGGGCTTCCTGCCTTCCCTCTGCACAAGCCAGGTGTCCCTTTACCTAGGGTCTTGGTCTTCTTAGCCCGCCACAGCACTTCTCCAAACTCTCCTCTGCTTTCCTCCAAACTGCTCTCTGCTCCACCACCACCAAACCACTCTGCTTCAACTCCTTGCTCCTCCTCCCTTGTCTGCCTGAAGCAGGGGGTTTTATTAGGTTCCCAAGAGGGCCTTAATTGACTGCAGGTGCTCCAATTAACCTGTAGCCACCCTCCCTAGTCTCCAGGGAACCACGCCTTAATTAGCCTAGGGCTTATATATTTCCCCCTCACACTCTACTACTGCTGCTCCCTGGCCCTCCTGTATCACAGCATCTATGATACCATCAACTGTTTTTGTGGTGTATGCCCCTCTTAGCTTATGAGGGGCATACACCAGGAGGGCATACTCCATGCTGGCAGGCAGGAGCCCTGGGCACCATTCGTAGCCTCAGTCCCTCTCGCCCACTGACTAAGGGTCTGGGATGCTCAATATAGGAGGGGGAGTCTTAGGCACGCTGATTGAGGAGTGAGGTTGATGGGGTCCTCATGCCAGTGACAGAGGGTGGAGGCACCCAGGATTAACCCTTTAAAGAACCCCCAAGACCTCTATCCACTACCTGATATCAGTCCCAGGACCTTCACTTATTTGGTACGACTGTCCAGGTAGCTCACCTGGCTCCTTTGCCTGCCTCCCCTCCAGTCTAGTCCTGTCTGTTTCCAAGGCTGCTGGTTGATCCCACCCAAGGCAGGCTTAGTACATTAAAAATTAGCATATCAGTAGATAAAATAAAGGGCCCCTCCAATATCAGGGCACCCCGAAGATCAGATCTGTCTTCTTTTTCTTTTCCAGACAGTCGTTCCCACTGACTGAGTTTCCTGAAAGGTAAAGAAGAGTTTTAAGAACTTGCATAAACATCAGCACTGACGTGTTGGGAAGGGATGTGTGTTATCTTCTGGGTTTATTGCTGGGTTCTTTCATGGCAAAAGCATCAGTAGTTCTTTGCTCAGAACTAGTGCTTAGATGCTACACCGTGGGGCACTCTAGAAAAACCAGGACAACACAAAATCCTAATGAGGCCTGGGTCCCATATAGCATTTTTCATCCTTAGATTTTGAAACTCCTTTACAAAGGTTAGTAAATATTGTTAACCCCATTTTACAGAGGGGAAAACTAAGATGCAGAAATGGGAAAAGATTTGCCCAAGGTCACCCAGCGGATCAGTGGCGGAGCTGGGAAAAACATCTAGGTCTCCTGCATCCCAGTTCAGTGTCCTATTTGCTGGCCTATGCTGGCTCTTTCTAGGATCTCAATGCACAAGAACAACCCACAGTATTTCCACAGGAAGTAGGGGAACACAATTACAAGCTTTCCAAAGGGGTGCATGTGACAAACACCCGTGAAGAATTTTTAGCCATGTACTGTCCAAAGAGATATTGTCAATAGCAACGACTTGTTGGGGCATCCAGCCAGAAGTCCTGCCTGCAGTACATGATCTAGTCTGTTCTCAAATGTTTTCAGTCTGGGGACTGAAGGAGAAATCCCTTTGTGGAACTATCTGCTGCCAACGCCATAATCCCCAGTCGCTTGCATCTCCATGTCTTTCATGCTGGGGATTATTACCAGGAAGAATTCTCCAGACCACAGGTGCTCCACACCTGGAGAATCACTCTGCTTTCTCCAGCCTAGTTGGAAATATCCCAAGCATTGGGGCTTCTATGACTGGAGGGACATCTGCTGGGAGATGATTTCACAGCCCAACAGATTTCCCTGTCAGGAAGTTTTCTTGCTATCCAGCCGAAATATTCTTTTTCTTAATGACACCCCCCATTACTTATTTTTTTTTAAACCAGTGATATATTTTTAGATGAGCTAGCCAGAGATATTCTTCTCCCCCTGCTTTCTGTTTGGTGTTCTCTGGCTCTGCATGTATCGTCACATTCCAGCTCCACAGAGTATTCCTTCCCCCACCTCTTCTGTGTATTTTTCAGTGGTTTCCATTATTATTTGCTAAACGTCTTGCAACTTCTCCCTCCACGGATTCCAGTCCTTGCGTGTCTTCCCTTGATCCCATGCATTTCACAAACAATCACTCGTTCGAACAAACCGGCCGATATACCGACTGCCTCCAACATTTGGTTTTTCCCCCAAAGGTGCACAAGCGGCTTTGTCACAAGCAGATGTTTTCTAGACACACTATGCACCAGATCCCCAGAGGGTGTATGTTGGCGTTTAACTCCATTAACGAATATGAGCTACATGGTGCTACCTCGATTTACATTGGCTGAGGATCTGGCTCTCTCATTCATGTCCCTTTTTAAGCCCTCATTTTTCTAAAGAGTACTGTATTATTTTGGGTGGTTTCCAATATACAGCTCCTCTAACCAGGCAGTGCTAGTGTTGAAACTGCCTCTGTGTGTTGCTGCTTGTCAGACCTGGTGATTACATCAGAAGCTAAAAACTCCAGACATTTTTTGGGGGGTGGGGGAGCAAGGGTGGGGGGATTGGAAATAGTTTGATTTTTTTTCTCCCTCTCTCATTCCTTAGGATCGTTAAACTTGACATCTCTTTAAATGAGCTGGAAGAACTGCAGCCTGAAGTGCTTTTTCCTTTTGAGAATCTTTCTGAATTAGATGCATCCCTCAATGCTTTAGGCATGTGAGTATGACATAGTGTAAGTGATTGATGGGCTCGGGTGAAAATGTTCTTTTCATAAAAAGGAGGGGAGGCATTTTTTTTATTAGAGCCCTGAAAGCGAGGGATTGTTAGCTCTGGCAAAATGTTGGCAGGTTTCTTCTCTCCTGGCTCAGCTGGTGCACCTTCATATGTAGCCTGCATCCCTCTGAAATTTCAGTTGTGATCTGCACCACACAACTCTGTCAAAATACTTTGCTCTCGAAATGCACCACGCTGGTATTTCAGTGCTAGTCCGCACCACAAAGGCATGTCTGGATATCTCACTCCAAACCAGATGAGCGCAGCCATTTCCGAGCAGAGATAGCTGCTCGTTCCTAAAACATTAGACATGAGGGCTGTGCAGTGTGGACCAATGACCATGAGTGCTAACTATCAAATTCATCTTTGCTTATGATCTGAGGCTGGATTTCAGCTGCTCTCAGGTGAAGGACTAGTACACTAACTCACTGCAGCACCAAGGAATCAGATAGAGAAGGGTCTTCATTAAACTTTATGCATCCTCCCCAAATATTGCTTGTTGCCTTTTTAGTGTTCCATAGTATGATCAGGGAAGGGGGAGGAATAGTTCAGTGGTTTGAGCATTGGCCTGTTAAACCCAAGATTGTGAGTTCAATCCTTGAGGGAGCCATTTAGGGATCTGGGGCAAAAATTGGGGATTGGTCCTGCTTTGAGCAGGGGGTTGGACTAGATGACCTCCTAAGGTCCCTTCCAACCCTGATATTCTATGACTTGAAGGGAAGCCACAAAACCTTTATGTACTAGAGATGGACTTAAGCTGCAATATTCTGATGGTCTCTCAGATGCTTGGATCTGGGGTTTTGGTTGAACCTTTTATAAAGGCCATTTGCAAAGCCTGCACCGAGTTCAGATGTCCCTCAACCCTGAAAGTTCGAGTAACATTGGTTTCCAGAGTTTGGTTAGTTACCTCCATCACTGGCCTGTATTATTCAGGAGCTCTACCTATTACTAATACCCTTCCCAACTGCTTTGTCTTTGGCTCCAGCATCAGAGGGATTGAAGTTCTTCCCAGCCTCGTCGTATTAAACCTCAGTCATAATGCACTCAGAGACCTGAGAAGTCTAGAAAACTGCATCCACCTGTCTGTGCTGAATGTGTCTCACAATCAAGTGAGAGCCCTGGGGGACATGCCACTCCTGAGCAACCTGACGCGGCTTCACCTGGGTTCCAACAAGGTATTTTCCTCACTGCACTGGTGGCAGGGCACTGTGATGTGCTCATGGTGTTATACCAATAAAATAAAACCCAGCAGGATCTTATTAAAGGGGATAAGACAAAATGTCACATTTATTGTGAATACAAAAAGAATCATAGTAAGCAGTCAGTTATTCATTCAGTTTCACATTCATTCACACACACACACAGGTTCTGTATAGATGTCATAGTTACCAGCCTAGAAGTTGCTCATGCCAAGTTACTGGCCAGGTAACCTGGGCATGAGGGTGGAGCCGAGTCCTTGTCAGATTCATCTGATGCTCCTGGAGGTTGGCAGCAGAACCAGAGACTCAAAGCTCTTAGTCTTTTGGTTCTGTACTTATAGGGATTTATTCCTATGTCAGTTTATGGGAATTGCTTCATCATGCTGTTGCTAAATCAATCAGCAGATGGCACATTCCTGATGGCTCCGTGCTGTCAGATGTTATCTTGTTTTTCCCATCCTTTGAGATGATCAGGTGGATCCCAGTTTACCCTCCGGGGGTTGTCTGGTCATTCCCACTTGATGCCGCCTTCAGCCGATGGTCACTGAATTCCTAGGCTGGCACCTCCCTGATCATTCATTCATTCATTATCTACACCAAGCATCCATCCACATACATACTGTCTCCACCACTTTCGGGGTGTGTACCAATTTATTTGAGATTCCCTGCCCTTTAATCAAAGAGGGTGGGGGTCTTTCTATGCTGTTTCTAGGTACAAAGCATGCATAAAGAACAAAGTCAAATAACTTGTTTGCAAGTTTCTCATAGCAATACAGTATCTTTCTGAGAACAGATACTACAATCAATGGTTTACACAGGCAGTAGCTTGTAAGTTTAACAAGGGATCCAAGAGATCCTTTACTTGGTAATGCTATGAGGTTTAAATTGTGGGGGACAAATTATGGGGAGTTACTTTCACTTGAGGAATCACTTTCAGTACCTTCTTTAATATCCCTACAATGGGCAGAAGAGACGGGTTACGTACTCAAGGTAATCCTAGGGATCCTCTGCCCGCGCTGGAATTTTAGTCAAGACGCTGGGTTGAACACCTCTTCTCTTGAAAAGAATGACTTGGGATCTTCAACAACCACAAATTGTCAGGAATAGATTTTAAGTCTCTAAAAGACAGCCGCAGGGCTGAGCAGGGCAGGCCCTACGCTGTGTGGGACCTGGTATGAAGTAAGATGAGTGTAGGCCATCCCGTTTATTCCCCTGCCTGTGACTGGACTTTTCCCTCCCCCAACCTCTATTCAACCAAGAGGAGAGCTCAGGTAGGAATTCCGCCTCTGGCTCCACCGCTAACCAAGCTATGGAGAAGAGACCGGGACACTGGACAGTCTGTCTAGAGGTACAGTTTATGGCACCATTGGGGGTAGATGAATAGAGAGGTCAGTGCCTCCTCATAGGAAGTATAGGCCTCCACCGCCCAGTCTGGCATCATGCTGTGTCACTCACTCAGTACTGACTCCAAGGGAAGAATGACTGTGGTCATACCTGAGTTCTCCTTGGCCTGCTCCAGGCCCAGCTCTGCTTAGTTTGATAGGCTCCAGTGCTGGTTTTTGGTCGCTGATACAAGACTGCGTGGTAATAGCAACACCGTCAACGGCTGACATCTGTCCCCCATCTGTCCGGTCGTGAAGGTGATGAGAATTCTCAGCATGCAGCCTCCTCCAGAAACCGTCACCTTCACGTAGCACGCCTTGACCCCTCAGTGAGCGCCAGGGCCAGCTCCAGCTTTTTGGACGCACCAAGCAAAAAAAATAAATAAATAAAATAAAAAAAATGGCCGCCGCTGAAGTGCCGAAGCAAAAAACCCCCCAAAAAACGGCCGCCCCAGAATCTCCGGACTGCCGCCCCTTACAGGGCGCCGCCCCAGGCACGCACTTTGCCGTCTGGTGCCTGGAGCCGGCCCTGGTGAGCGCATGTCTCCGGCTCCCCCCCCGTGCAACTGTCATGCCACTGAGTCCTAGCTAGGATCCCCAGCCTATCTCATTTCCTGCTTTCTTGTTGTTTCCTCCTCCTCCTGCTCCCCCCGTAGCTGAGGTCTCTGGAAGGCATTCAGAATTTGCCCCAGCTCTGTGAACTCTATGTCCAGAAGAACCAGATTTCCAGCTTGCTGCCTCTCTCTTCCTCGCTGGCTCTCAACGTACTGGATGCGGCCAGCAATGAGATCAGCTCCCTGCAGCAGGCCCTGCATGTGCTTGGAGGACTCCGCAGGCTGAGACATCTCAAACTCCAGGTGAGTTTGGGGCCTACAATAAGGTACTAGCAAGGCAGGGGCACTCAGATCAGGGGTTGTTTTACCAGCTGGCCAAGGGCTGCCTCTAATTCCCATATACGTTTAAATACTAATGTCCGCAGGAGGAGGAGGTTGGAATAAAGGGCTGTGGAACGAAACCTGGCCAACTCTCGTTCTGATTACAGATCTATATATAAACCTGAGAGTCACCAGTTCACACTGGGCTACCAAACCTGCACACTTGGTAGAGGGCCACCCCAGGGTGTTCTGGGTACTAAACTAGTCCATTCACCCACCCTTGTGCTGGTTTGTGGGTTCTAGCCCTGCAGCCTGGGGGCTATTAGGCTATCGAGTGCCAAGTCAGCGCCAATGCACCAGGGGATCAACATGATCCGTGTGCCCCAGTCACACAGACCTGGTCTACACCTAAAAATTAGACCGACCTAGCTACATTGGGAAGGGCTATGAAAAGTTTCATGCCATGCGCAATGTAGTTAGCCAGAGGGGTTGACCAATTATAGGTCAATCTAACCCCAATTATAATTGACCAATTATAGGTCAATCTAACCCCTACTGTAGAGACAGCTGGGTCGACGGAAGAAGAGGTGCCTCTCAGAGAGGTGGATTTACTGCAGACTTGGCAGAAAAACCTCTTCCATCGATGTACAAAGTGTCTACGCTCCCGCACTACAGCGGCACAGCTGCCTCACCATACCTGTGCTGCTGTAGCTGCTGTCGGGGATGTTGCTCCAGAAAACCATTGGGTCAGTAATTACTTGTGCTTTATTTCTCCATAATGACTTTACAAGGGCAACCCGCTGGCCCGGGATAGCCGCTACGTCGCTGCAATCAAACAGGCCACTTCCATGGAGACCCTGGATGCTGTGCTTCTTAGGGACCCACCTCGCTGCTCAGCCTTGTCTTTGTTCAGCTGGTCTCTACTCGGAGAATCAGTGGCTGGTTCGATGGACTCGGGTCAGACCAAGGAGGATCTGAAAAAATCAGCTAGGAGGATCTTCCAGGAGAGACTGCAGCATAAGACAGAGAGCACTGAGCGCGCCGTACATCACTTGCACAGCAGAATTCTGTAAGGAGTGTGTGGCCTTTCTGCTTGTTTAGGTAATGTAAGGGATGGGGGTGCTGGAACGGGGGGCCCAAGGGGCCATGGCCCTCCCATATTTTGCCACAGGCCCGGCCCCCTGCCCCTCCTCTTCCCCCACGAGGCTCCATCCCCCAGCCAAGCCGGAAGCTGGAGCCGAGCATGGGCAGCTGTGGGGAGCCATGGATCCTCCACCTGCCTGGGATGGGGGAGCCCAAGAGTAGCCCCCGGCCCGTGTCCCTGTCCCCCCGGCCCGTGTCCCTGTCCCCCGGGCCTCCCAGGGCACATGGACGGTCCGTGGCCCCCCACAGCTGCCTGGGCAGCTGTTACCATGGCCTGGTTGCAGCTGTTCGGTCCCCAAGGCCCTGTCCCCAGGCTGGAAGCCAGAGCTGTGTATGGGCAGCTGTGGACCTGAGCAAGGGACACAGGGGAGGGGACACGGGCCGGGGCTGCTCTCGCCCCCCACCCCAGGCAGGTTGAGGGGCCTGGTCTCCCTGGCCCAGATCCAGCTTCTGGCTTGGCTGAGGGGCGGGGCCTCAGGGGAAAAGGAGGGGCAGGGGTGGGACCATGGAGGGGACAGGGCCTCGTGGCCCCCCACTTTTAAACTATTGCCCCTGGTAAGGGCTTACGTGGCATCAGCAGCTATTTGCTTATGCATGCAGATTTAAACTGATCACCAAGTTTGGGGTTGGAAAGGAGGAGTTTTCTTCCACTGAGGTTTCGGCACAGACCTTGTGAATTCATTGGCATAACAGTGGACTGCTGAGGAGGGTTGTCCACTGGGATTAGGTGGGCCTATCCCATCCTACATGATCTCTCTCTTCCCTGCATCACGGAGGGATCATAGGTCAATTTCAGCCCCTCCGCCCATGGGAATTAGATTTATACATGGCAAGGAGTCGTCTCTAACGCTCAGCTCCATGGCCAGGCTCCTGGAGATGTGGGGGAATTTTGCCACTGTTAACGCCATGCAGTGATGGGGATGTTTGTTGACATTGTTAATTGACACGGAGCGGCAGGAGCAATTCTGCATGGCTAAAACCCTGGAGGAACGGGGACTTGTGCCTGGTATTTATTGTACAGTACGTGCATGGGCACTTTTTGTCTCGTGTCGTCAGCGGGGACTCCCCCATGTGACTCGCCTACGTGTTAAATCCTCACATGCTGCCCTGGATATGCAAACTCCTGGGTGAGTCACAGGACAGCACCCAGGTGTTGTCAGCTGGACTTGCTGATCAGAGGCGAGCATGGCACTTTGCCATGTAACTGCCAGCTAGGCTGAACCTATCGAGAAATCCTCCCCGTGGTTCACGGTAGGGCGAGATTTTCCTCTCTCTCTCTGACAGGGACCTGCGGGAAGAGCTGAGAGAATACGAAGAAACCTTCCGAACAGAAGTGGATGGCTGCATAAGGTAACGTGAGCCATGTCGTACTCCGGAGGGTCTGACTGGGTGTCTGGCTGGTGAGTCTTGCCCACATGCTCGGGGTTCAGCTGATCGCCATATTTGGGGGTCGGGAAGGAATTTTCCTCCATGGTAGATCGGCAGAGGCCCTGGAGGTTTTTCTCCTTCCTCTGCAGCATGAGGCACGGGTCATTTGCTGGAGGATTCTCTGCATCTTGAAGTCTTTAAACCATGATTTGAGGACTTCAGTAGCTGAGACATAGGTGAGAGGATTATTCCAGGAGTGGGTGGGTGAGATTTTGTGGCCTGCATTGTGCAGGAGGTCAGACTAGATGATCATAATGGTCCCTTCTGACCTTAAAGTCTATGAGACTATGAGACTGCATCTCATTAGTCTCAGGTGCCAGGAAGCCGCACAGTGCGCTTCGCACATACTGGAAGTGAACCAACATCCTCCTCTGGTATTTAAATGTGATTCCATGCTGCCTATGGGAGACAGCATGGCCTAGTGGATAGCGCCTTGGACTGGGACTTAGGAGACATGGGTTCTGTTCTCAGTTCTGCTGCTGGGTGATCTTGGGCAAGTCACTTTGCCTCTCCATGCCTCAATTTCCCCATCTGACCTCCTTTGTAAAGTTCTATATAAGAGCTAGGTAATATTATTATATAGCATTGATATATCAGGATATACATTGGACTCGATGAAATCATAAGAGATGGGAAGGATGTATAATCCTGCACTGGCAGGGGGGTGGACTGGATCACTGACTATGTCTCTTCCATCCCTAACATCTACGATAGATCAGCCAACCCATCCAACTATGGAGGACCCACTGGATATCAAACTGGTATTACATGAAGAGATGCTTGATCAAGGCAGTTATGTCTCAGATGCACCATGAGACCGATCTCATTATTACTCCATCGCTATAAAACAACGTAACCTAGAATCTTGTGTGCCATACAGATTGTGTCCAAAATGCAAACTGTGGCATGAAGGAGCAGCACTCCTTGTATTGTGCTAGGGCATTAGTGATGCCGGATCGGTGCCAGGGTGTTCAGCTGATGCAGGAGGAAACAAAGTCTTTTAACGCAACGTCAAACCGTCTCCCTCTCTAGGTACATCGACGCTCTCCCATCTGAGGATTTCCAGGGCTTGGTTAATCCTCAGGAGATCCCGAATGCCATGGAGAAGTACCTGTTCACCAAGTTCTGGGAGAGGTGGCAGCATGGCCGAAGAAAGCCGGCCAATCTACCCTACAAGGAGCTGACCAAACCCGAGGAAGTAAGGAGTGTAATTGTTAGCAATCATTGTGCCTGTCAAACGCTGCAGGCTCAGCTCGTGGGCCCGTCAGGGAAGTTTCCTTCTGATTGTTTTGCAGTTCTGTGTGTCTAAAATATAACCAGGTGCTGGCATGGACCAAGGGCAGGAGAGAGCGAGAGAACACGTCAAGTGCAGAGAGCTGCTCCTAATTAAAACAAAGGCAAAAGGATTCTCCTAGCTGGAGTCCAGCAGTGGGGTCTAGTTCTCATCTCAGTCCACTGCAGACAGTGGGTGAAATCCTGGCCCCACTGAAGTCAATGGGAGTTTTGCCATTGACATAAAAGGATCCAGGATTTTACCCAGTGACTTCTAAATGCTCACCCTCGTCTGGGGTTCCTGGTTCCCCTTCCCTGACGTCACAGTTGGCCTAAACTGAGCTCAGACACATTCCTGTCATGGCTGAGTTTCCTGGCAATCGCTGCAGTGAACTCAGGCAATTGAAGAAAATTCTCTACTTTGTGGGAAAGGAGATTTTTAAACCTTTCCCTGCCAGTTATGTGAGATAAGAACATAAGAACGGCCATCCTGGGTGCATCTCGCCCAGTATCCTGTCTTCCGACAGTAGCCAATGCCAGGTGCCCCAGAGGGAATGAACAGAACAGGTAATCATCAAGTGATTCATCCCCTATCACCCATTCCCAGCTTCTGGCAAACAGAGGCTAGGGACACCATCCCTGCCCATCCTGGCTAATAGCCACTGATGGACCTGTCCTCCATGAACTTATCTAGTTCTTTTTAAAACCCTGTTGTAGTCTTGACCTTCACAACATCCTCTGGCAAGGAGTTCCACAGGTTGACTGTGCGTTGTGTGAAGAAATATTTCCTCTTGTTTGTTTTAAACCTGCTGCCTATTAAATTAAACCTGCTGCCTGGGGTCTGCACCTTATCACGGGCACTGTACAAGTCTCCGCTGCACAGGGGTGCTGGAACAATGTGTATAGTGGGGTGCTGAGAGCCATTGAACCAAACTATAAACCCTGTATATGATGGAAACCCTTTCAAGCCAGAGGATGTGGCAGCACCTCCAGTTCCAGCACCTATGCCACTGCATGTTGGGCAATCGGTGTGTGTTAGACTGTACTGTGGCAGGGTGTTACAGAATGCTAGGATTTCCTCGTTGTTTTCGTCAAACCAGTCTTGGTGTCGATGAGTGGTGCCAACAGATTCAGGAGAAGTGCAGAGAGCAACACCAGGAACTGCTCCTGGCATTCATTGACCTAACCAAGGCCTTTGACCCTATCAAGCGTGATGCCCTATGGAAGGTGCTGTGTAGGTTTGGCTGTCCACAGAAATTCATTTCCATCAGCAGACTACTCTCTGATGGGATGACTGCCACCATTCTGTGCAACGGCTCAGAGACCGAACCATTCATCGTTCGTACTGCTGTCAAGCAGGGCTGTGTCATTGCTCCGATGCTTTTCTCCATTTATCTTGCTGTGATCCTGCTCCTCGTCCGCCTCCGCCATCCTGACGGAATCGGGTTTGAGTATCGTGTGGAGGGTGAACTCCCCAATCTCCGACATCTCCAAACAACATCTAAGATCATGAGAATTGGCATCACTGACTTCTGTATTCAGATGCTTGCATCATCCTTGCACACACAGAGGCCGACCTGCAAAGTGCTCTAAATCTTTTTGCAGATGCCTATCACAGCCTGGGTCTCTCTCTCTCAATATCGGGAAAACCAAGGTACTTTACCAGCCCTCACCTGCACAAACTACTCATCATACTCCACAAATCACCATCAGCGGAGAACCCTTGGAAAATGTGGACCATTTTCCATACCTCTCCCAAACAGCCAGCATTGACACAGAAATCAAATACAGGATCCGCTGTGCCAGTACATCCTTTGGAAGACTACTCCAATGAGTCTTCAATGATAGGGACCTGCAAACAGGCACCAAGACCTTGGTTTACAAGGCTGTTGTCATCTCCACCCTTCTCTGTGGGTGAGAGACCTGGGTAACCTACAGACATCTCAAGCATCTGGAGTGGTTCCAGCAGCGCTGCCTCAGGAGGATTCTCAGGATCAGCTGGGAAGACCGGCGCGCTAACATCAGCGTTCTCTCTGCAGCCAACATCAGCGGTATAGAAGCGCAGGTCATGAAATACCAACTCTGCTGGGCTGGCCACTGTGTACGTATGCCTGACACTCGCCTCCCGAAGCAAGCGCTCTTCTCTCAGTTAAGTCAGGGAAGAAGGGCTCGCGGAGGGCAGCGGAAGTGTTTCAGAGTCATACTGGAAGCACACCTTAAAAAGGGCGGCATCGACCCAACGAATGGGGAGGACTCGGCGCGGAACAGAACATGGCGGCGCCACACCGTACACCAAGCCACAGCTCGCTCTGAGGAGAACAGACGTGCTCATGAGACAGAGAAGCGACAAGGGAGGAAAGAAAGGGCACAACAGTCCAGCCAACAATGGTCTCCTCCAAGATCACACCTGTTACTTTTGTGGGAAAATCTGAAGGGCATGAATTGGGCTCCTAAAAACCCATCAATAAACCTCTTTGGCAGACATTATCCTCGCATTGAGGGATAGCCGAAGAAGAGGCAGGGTGTGACAAAGTGCGGGCAATTGTCAGGGGAGGTGGAGAAAGCTGATGGGGGGAAATTGAAGTTAATTATCTAATCAGGCGTGGGGGAGGGGATAGGTGAGCTAAAGAGCCAATTATCAGTCTTGAGCTGATGGGCTAAGAAGGGCACAGGAAGGAAGTGAGAGGAGAGAGAGGCACAGAGCTGAACCCCACCCTCACAGAGATGAGACACGGCTGCTCTTCTCTGGTCCTGGGGACACAGCACTGCTTCATGGGGCTGTGAAGGTGTTCATGGAGGGAAGGTAAATGAACGGCGGGGTGTGAAGTCAGCAGTTCCTGTGGTGCTACAAGGCAGGAGCAGGGCACGCTCTGTGACGCAGAAGGAGTTTATGACAAGTTACAATGCCAGGGTGAAGCGAGTTTTTTCTTTTCTCGTGTGAGTGCTGAAGGTCTAAGGGGCAGTAATTAAGTTAAACTGCTCTAGTGGAAGACGCAAACCCTTGATTCTCTAGGGGAACAAAACCAGGTTAGACATGATGTCTGTAAAGAGCCAATGTCCTTCCTATTGTTCCCCCAACACACTTGCCTTAGTTAACTCACGTTTTAAAACTCACATACCCTTCACGATCACTCTTTGTTGGCTCTGGTGCCTTTCACTTGGCTGGCTGGCTGAAAACAGAACCTGCCACTGTTATTTCTAGCCAGCTTCTCTTCGTTTCATGGCCACGAAAAAGGGGCTAACGGCCTCACTTTGGAGTCAGACCCTGCCCCAGATTCCCTAGTTCCAGAGAGGAAAAACCACCACTGTTGCTGCCTTTGAATTACTCTCCCCTACTGGGGCCTGAGTTGTTAATGTAAAATAAGGGTTTAAATCAAAACTAGACTCTCCCAGCTTTCTCCATCAGGCCCAGCAGTCCCCTCTGCGCCTCACAAGCTCATAATGCTCTCTTAAGGGTTTTGCTTCTGCCCCTCATTGCAGATATCTTCAACCAGGCTTTTTCCTCTATCCAGGGGATCAAGCTTCTTCCCCACTCCTCTTTGGTCTCACCCCTCTGCCCTTGTATCAGGCCCTGGCACACGCCCTTTTTCTCAGCTGCCCAGCTCTTTAGGCCTCTCCAGAGAGCCTTTCCCCATAGATCTTTCTTACCCCCTGATCTCCCCCTCCCTTAGGGCAGCCAGGCTTTTTCCATAGGGAGTCATAAGCTGAGCTATCATCACATGATGCCTGGTCACCTGACCTAACCACCCGCTCAAATGCATCACCTGGGAGGGGGATAACGAGGCACTGGTGTGGATGAGCGCCATTCCCCTTAAAGGGACAGCCCCACCCTGTGACACGTCGTCCAGCGGGTGTGGGGCGCTCTGAGGAATTGCTCTGGCAGAGGAGGCCTCCTCAGCAGATGCAGAGCTAGAATACCCAGCTTTGCGCCTTTCCACGGTCAGTACCCCATGCACTGAGGGCATGGCTGTGGCATTCTTGTGACCTGGCTATTCAGCAGGGGTGGAATGGCCCATAGTGGCTAGTGGTCCATAGGGGCACAAATTAGGACAGCCCTCAGTGCTGCCATAACCTGTAAGCACCCACTTGGGCAAAGTATTCAGGCCAAGATTTTCAAAAGTAGCTAGGGATTTGGGGGGCCTTCGGAGTGCCCCATTTGGGGTGCCCTATAGGGGCTTGACTTTCAGGGGGTGTTGAGCACCCACCTTTCAAAAATCAGCCCCCTCCCAGGTGCCTCAACTTGTTGTTATAAGCAGATTTGGGCTTTTTCTGTTCCCGAGTTGCTTGGTTTGTTTCTTTGAAGCTGTGGGTTGCAGTTGTTTGGGCTGCTCTCCAAGATGGCGGCTTGTTTTTGTGCTTCACACTGAGAAGCAAATGACCAATGGAGAAGAAGCCCTGCCCCAGGCCGACGTAAGCTTGCATGCACTTCACGGCACCCACCCTCGCCTCGCATCAGGCAATGGCTGATCAATGGCTGCTTTTCTTGTCACATGGCCACGGGAGGCCAATCATGTGCCTCCTCTGCACACTTTTTCAAAAAGCCATCAGCTTATAAAACTGGGCAACCAAACTCACTAGTCACTTAAAAAAAATATGGCCTGTTGTCGTCCAGAACCCTGCCCCTTTCCCTACACTCTCAGAAACTCATCTATCATTTATGTTGGGTATAACACATAGGGCATACGGACCCCGATGCATTTGTGAAAATAATACTGAACCACAACGGTTCACTGTAATATTTTTTGCTCCTACACTGCTTGGAATTTTCCCTTGCAGAACGGTGACTGGGTCCTGAGTTCATTTGTGGGGGTGGGTGAGATGGAAGGTGGGTCATAAAAAGTCTAGACAGATGTGGCCTCCCTAAGAGACTCAATCTTTATTAGACAGGTCAGAGCCCCGGCCTGCATGAAGAGGCTGGGTATGAGCTAATAACAGAGCCATCTCTGGGCAGCACCATCTTTAACTCTTTCAGCACCGTTTCTACCACTGTCTTTTGTGCAAATTTGTGTAAATTGTGTGGGCAGGGAACTCATTGTGTAGGATGTGAATTGCTGCTGGCGAAATATGCTGGTTTAACAGCCCTGGAGACTGAAATCCTTTGTTTTTCCACCAAACAGCTGCAGCATGGACTTTGTTAGTGGATGATTTTACCACATTGTAAGCTGGTGGGCTATCTCAACAGCCTGTGTGCCAAACAAACACTCTTCAGCCACAGGATTTCAGTCTCCTTCCTTCAAAAAAACAAACAAACCTGTTTAACATCTCAGGGCAGGTCTACATTACAGCCTAAGTCGATATAACTTACGTTGCTCAGGGGTGTGAAAAAGCCCCCCCACCCACAGCAACACAAGCTTTGCACTGTCCACACCAGCGCTATATCGGCGGGAGACACCCTCCCACTTACATAGCTTCTGCTTCCCGTCGAGGTGGAGTAATTATGCCGATGGGAGAGTGCTCTCCCGTCAGCATAGCGTGTCTTCACCTGTTGTAGGGCTGTAGTGTAGACTTGCCCTCAGTTGTGTCGTTTCCCCCAACACAGGTTCTTCTGCAGGGGCCTAATGTTCTTAGTGCAATCATCAAAGGGAGCAGAATCCAGTGGTCGGAAATATCCATGCATTAGTCCCATTTGGCTGAACCCCAAATGTTCACTGTTTGCTTTTGGCTTAGATATCAGCACCCAAAAGTTTGGGTGGCTTTTTCACACTATCTAGATTTCTTGAGACTGCAACGGTGACCTCGAAACCTCACAAGATCAGTCTGTTTCATGAGGTTTCTTAATTTTCTGCAGGCTGGAAATTCCACAAGACCAGCCTTACACCTGATGCTTTGACACTTCTGGTTCTTAACTGCAGCCGGAAGTGTAAAAAGGGAACCTGTCCAAATGTGTACTCAACAGGATTGATTCCATTACTGTCAATCATCATAATGATGCGTCAAATCCTGTTGTCCTCATTCAGTTTTTACTGGGGGCAGAAGTTAGGCCTCTGTCGTTCCTCAAACAAAGTCCCAGCAATGTAAAAAATAAAAGGCCATCTTCATAAGAAGGAAGGGGGATAAAGGGCTATCCTAGACCACATCCTGATAGCCACAACTCCTCCTTAAAGTACTGATCGCTGCTCAGACTCTGTAGCCTGAGCAAGGTATAAATGCAGAGATGACTAGATTATCTGTAAAGAGAGAGAAGAGTTTGAGATGACACCAGCCCTGGGAGGCAGGACAGTGGTGTTGTCAATGGTGATATGGGACGGAAGTTATGGAAGAACTAAGAATCCCTAAGGCCTCCTGGTAGATGGAGGTCTTTGTCTCTTTTTGAGCATCTCCCATGATGGTGCTTCCAAACCTCCCTCAGCAGTCTTTCTGATTGTTCTAAATATTAGGATTATTATGCTGATTTATCCATAACCTTATGCTGAATTGGGTCTTTTGCTACTTGTTTTGCTCTCACTCACAAGGGAAAAGAATTGTTTCTCTTTTTCTTAGCCACATCTCAGTATGTAATTGTACACCAATAATGAATGTAACAGTGGCCATACTGGGTCAGACCAATGTTCCACCTGACCTAGCCCAGTATCCTGTCTTCTGACAGTGGCCTATGCCAGATGCTTCTGAATGAACAGAACAGGGTAATTATTTGCGTGATCCATCTTGTCTAGTCCCAGCTTCTGGGAATTTGATTGACCCCGCCATGGTAGAGTATGTGCCTTTAATAGAGACAAGGGTGTGAGAGAGTCCTCCTCATGTCACAATCATCTTTATTGGCTATATTCAGCCAGGGCTGAGTAAGGGAGAGAAGGAGCTTTGTGTCTCCAGGGTTTGGAGAGGCACTGGGCTTTTTTGTGTGCGAGGCGTGCTTGTGTCGGGAGAATTGATGGAGAATGGAACCGTGAGCAAAGTCTCACGGTAGGGGGAGGGATAGCTCAGTGGTTTGAGCATTGGCCTGCTAAACCCAGGGTTGTGAGTTCAATCCTTGAGGGGGCCATTTAGGGATTTGGGGCAAAAATTGGGGATTGGTCCTGCTTTGAGCAGGGGGTTGGACTAGATGACTTCCTAAGGTCCCTTCCAACCCTGATATTCTATGATTCTACAAACCTGTCCCTCAAGCAGACCCGAGAATCAAACGGATTGTGTGATTCGAAATTGGCTATAGGTCTCTTTGCACTACTGCAGTATAGCTGGCTTAAACAGCCAGCTGGGAATTTCCCCATTGTCAGGGGAATCCCTGGGTGACATAATTGGCATAGCCAGCCCTCCTCTCAGTCCCTGGGGCAGGAGACATGTAGGGGGTGGGCTGAGGGCAGGAGGAGTGGGCTGAGAGCAGTGTGTACTGGCAATCCTCACTGGCAGAAACAGACCCACATGGGCACTCACAGCTGGGTGTTGCTGAGAACAGCCCTGAGGATAGTGGAGCCACTGTCCGCTCGGTTCTGGCTCCTCCACCTCTTCTGAACCCGTCTGCACCGGAGGCATCCAAGAATCGAGCCCCCAGTGACCAGCTGCCTCCAAACGTCGGAGAAGACAACGGACATGTCACTGCATGAAGGGGCATATTGAATTATATGCAACTCATGCCAGTAGTTCTCCCAGCTCTAGTGATGGCCTCTTTCTTGATACTTTATTGGCAACATCTGCCTTCTCTGCACTTAATAATTCACTGGCAACAACTGCCTCTCTTGCAGAAGGAAACTCAGCGGGCTTGCTTCTCCAATATCTTAGTCTTTGTGGAATCTGCAGGATTCCAATATGACATCCAGAAGGGTTTGGTAGTTTTATCTTCTTCTCCTTTTAAGCTATGTCCCAGTGTTTGGATGGGCTTCAGAAGAATAATTATTCTGAAATATGTTACAGTTGCACGGGCTGACAAATTTATAGATCCCTGCCTGTTGTTTTGCTTCTTCCTATTGTCAAGGTCAGTGGGAAGGGAAGTAGATGTGTGTTAGAAATGTTTGAGATGCCAAAGACAAGGCACTCTGAGGACAGTCCCTTGGATGATAGATTGCAGAACCAGGAGAGTCTGGTTCTAATTTTGATTCAGAGCAAAGCAAAAAAAAATATTACGGCGAGAGAAAGCATAGGATTGTTTTATGTCTTGTTATCTCTGCGTCATGTGGATTTATGCTGTGAACTTTTGGAGATGATGTTGTGTTTGATAAATCTCACTTCTTTTACTCAAGTATTTTGGAAAAGGCAAGAGACTATGATGGTGATTTTGAGATGGGTTTGGCTCAAATACCTGAATCAAAATGCCCCAAACTTTGGACAAGCTCAGACTTGAATCCAGATTTTGTAGCTCAGGCCCATTTGTAGTTTGTTCATTTGTCCGTTCTTTGCTGTGTTTGTGCATTCTTTTCTTCTTTCTGATTCATTTTGGTTTATTACATATTTTCAAGGAGGATAATAGCCATGATCTGTGCAAAATGTTCATTGAGAAATACGAAATTATGTGGAATTTGCTGGCATTTAGAACAAATTCAAAACTGACTCCAGGTTCTTTGAACGTTTTTTTGCTCAGATTCCTGAGCACAGTTTCACCTGGGATTGTTTTGGTCTTCGTAAGAGCTCTCTGTAGGAAGCCAGCCACGCCATTCCATATTCTTGGAATGGTAGAGGGATTGCTGGACTGGATCAGACCTGAGGTCCCTCCTGTCCAGTGTCCTGTTTGGCACAGTGTCCAGTACCAGTTGCTTCAGAGGAAGGTACAAGAACCTTTCAGTACATAGCTGTGGGATAATATGGCCCCCAGCCTGCGCACTAGGTCTCATCCTTATCTCTAATAGTTAGAAATGGGCTTAAACCCTGAAGTATGAGATTTAACCTCCCTTCTTCAAAATGTCTGTAATCATTAATTATGATAACTGTAGATGTTCTTGATATCCACAGCCATGTCCCTTTTTGAAGCTTGCTAAGTTCTTGGCCTCAATGCCTTCCAGCAACAGTGAGTTCCACAGGCTAATTACACATTTTGTGAAAAAGTATGTCCTTTGGTCATTTTTGAATTTGCCACCTTTTAATTTCACTGAATGTCCTCTCGTTCATGTGTGGAATACAAGGGGACAGAAGTACTCAATCTACCTTCTATCCCAATCATTAATTTATGAACTTTTATCATGTCCCCTTTTATTCATCTCCTTTCTAAGGTTAAAACCCCAGTCTTTTCAATCTCGCTTGAAAGGAATTTTTGTCATGCTCTTGTTCGTTCTTGTTGCCCTTCTCTGAACCCCCTGTCATTCAGCAATATCCTTTTTGAGGAGGGGCTGACCAGTTCTTCACACAGTGAACTGAGCCGCCCAAGTGGTGGCAGTAGGGGGATTAATAGAGAGGAAACTCTTACTCCAGTTAAGCCGCTTAGACAGCTGTGGCAGGTGCCTTCAGCAGCCCCATCTTCTGTGATTTTCCTCATCTTCTTTATATCAATGCCCTCTGTCAGTTCTGACCATGTGACTCAAAGCAGTTGCATCCAGGGTGATGGAAAGGCTGTATTCTGACCGCTCCCCTGTGGTAGATTCCCAGTGCCTTGTTGTTTTAAGGTCACAACCACAGGGTTTCCACCTCCTCCTTCAGGAGACTGTTCACCCAAGTGAGTGTCATCAGTGCAGTGACCATCAGTCCGCTGGGCAACGTACTTCCAGCCACCGCCGCCAAGGACAAGCATCTGTATATTAATCATCTCTGTTTTGCTGTTACCTTTAAATGCTCCCGTCAGGCATTCAGGTGTGCAGGGAATAAAAATGCCAGCCCAGGTGAAAGGCAAGGAGCTGCTCCGTCTCCGAGATGTGTCGAGTGTATGCAGCTGTTCCAGGAATCTGCTCAGCGCCATGGCTCCCTTCAGCGGTAGGAAGAATGAATTCCGATAAGTTAAGACGAGATAACTGGCCTGATTTTCCACAGGCTTTGCACCACTTCCACTGTGGAGTGGGTACATCATGATTCTGCATGGGTACCACCTCACACCCCCTTTGCACTCACTCAGCCCATGTGGAAATGGCTGTGCAAGGTGGCGGGGGAGTGGGCGCGCTGTTGGGATTTATTGCACTACAAAGCCTTTTTGCTGTTTAAGTGTGACACAGGTTGTGAGCTCTCTGGGGCAGGGCCATCCTTTGATTCTGTGTTAGTGCAGCACCCAACACAGCGGAGCCCTAATCCACGAGTGCAATGCAAACACACTTCATGGAGCTATTTAACCTCTTTCTCTTTTGGTCAGTTGAAAAATGGGTGCAAAACATCAGGGCCCGATCCGACAAGGTCCTTTACTTATGCTGAGGGAACTGGGATTCGTTAGTCTGCAGAAGTGAAGAATGAGGGGGGATTTGATAGCTGCTTTCAACTGAATGAGTTACCTAGGGAGGTGGTGGAATCTCCTTCCTTAGAGGTTTTTAAGGACAGGCTTGACAAAGCCCTGGCTGGGATGATTTAGATGAGGTTGGTCCTGTTTTGAGCAGGGGGTTGGACTAGATGACCTCCTGAGGTCCCTTCCAACCCTGATATTCTATGATTCTATGATTCTGTACCCTTGCAATGGAACAATTTCCTACCGCATAGGTCATGAGGTGTTGAACAGTCCCCTGTCTAAATAACTTCATATCCTCCCTCTTCTGATCTGTGACTTCTGCCCTTTTTATTTTCAAAACCCAAGGTGCTTTGTGGCTGAATGAACCCCAATGGGAGTTGAAGGATGCTAAGTACCTGGCTGGTGTTGCTAAGCGTCTTGCAGGATTGGGTCCATAGTTTGTATCTAGTTTGGTTACTGGGGTCCCATTTTCCCTTATACTTAGCAGATAATTATTCCCACCCACTCATTTAACGCAGCCTCTCTAATTGTTACCATTTGGTCTTGGGATCATCATTGGCCTTGTTACATTTCATTGCACCGTTTCAAATCACCTGACATCTGCCACGTGGCCTCTCCTCGAATGCTGGTGCTGGAGTTGTCAAACGGCGCCTGTAATTGATGTGCGACGGGGGCACGATGCAATTCCAGCCCAACTTCCCAGTCCCGTCATGCTGTCGGGTCCTGCTAGCCTTGTGATAGATCACAGCAGAGAGATTTCCCCATAGCTCCTTGGAGCCGGTCGGCCGGCCTAAATGAAATGTGTTCTGCATTATCCCGAGGGGTTTGAAATGGGTTGGTGTGGGGGAGGTCTGCCTTCTTTCTCATCTGGTTTAATCTAATTTATTTAGTGGCCTTGCTCTTAGTTGAGGTCTTTTTTATTGTCTCAATGCATTTTCTCTCTCCTCCATGGGCCCATGGGCCTTCCACTTTGTTGCATTTAAAAGCAAAATGTTCCAAGTGGCTTTAGCTTTGGGGAAAGGGGCTGGTCTGTTTAACTGCAGGGGAAGGGAATGGGCCAGGCCCTTGAAGCCCTGCTCAAGGAAGCCAAAGGGCCCCACCCCTCAGCTAGAGGGGAGGGATCAGCAGAGAATGACTGGAGTCAAAAGGCCTGAGTCTGGATCAAACAAGCAACCAAATTGCCAGTGGGGGACATGATTAGCAAACCCCAGGTGACGCCCACTGCCCAGAGGAGTGTAGGGAATCAGTGGATGCTGTCTAGGGGAACACTGCTTGGATAAGGGAGTGAAAACAGGCCAGACTCTTTGATTGGGGAGGTGGGTACCACCAGACCTAAGAAAATGGCCTACTCCTCAGGATAAGGGCCTTCGGGAACCAGGCATCAACAGAAAGGGACAAAGAAAAGGGGAGGAAAGGGTTCCAGAGGTGGAAAGGAGGGAACCAGTGATGGGACACTGGGCAGGGAACCCCAGACAACACCCTGAAGGGATTGAGGCCCTTGGCAGGTGTGGTCTGGTGGAACGTTGCCCTGATACAGGAGCGAAAGGGACCCAGCTTCGCAGCTCAGGAGGTTAAAGTCCTCTGCTTATCCACCGCGCAGGCAGCGGCAGGGGAAACAGGCTCCCCGTCGGCTCCTGCTGATGATCGATGCTGTTCTGGCAGGTGCACGTGAAGATCGTTCAGAGCACACGGCCCTTTTTCTCTTGGCACCCCTGATTCTGCCAGCCACGGGGCCCATTCTTGTGGTGGCAGTTTAAAGGCCTGGGCAGCTCATTTTTGTGATTTTAAGTTCCTCGAGCTTTTATTGCAAGCTCCACAGTCTGCTTTGGCCCTTGCTGGGTCACCTACCCCTGGGCAATGAGGGTGTAAAACACAATCATTCTGGTTGGGTAGCAGTTTCTACCCACTTTGCACAAATGTTTGACACGTGTAAGTGACCTGTGCACATGGCAGTGGAGAATCAGTCCCCGAAGGCGTGTCCTGGGATGAGCACATCTGTAAAAATAACTACTTTATTTGCTGTCATGAGCTGGCTAGGGCTCATGTGCAGCTCTGCCGGATGGAATGGAGACGGTCCAAATGTGTATCGTGAGCCCTACGATACCAGCAGCTAGGAGATTTTCCTGGAGCTCAGGGAACTGATGGCTCCGGTGCATGCGAATAAAAGTGTATTTGAAGCGGGATCATAAAGAAGAGAAATAGGTTTAAATAGGAGGGTGTCACCTGTGACGGAGATGGAGGCTGTCCTCATGGTTTGGGAATCGATGAGCTAAGTTCATTCTGTCTAATTTAATGTAGCTACACCAAGGAGGAACCTGGCCCAGGCTATGTTCTGGCACTGGGGTTCTCAACCTTTTTCTCTCTGAGGCCCCCCTCGACATGCTATACAAACTCCAGGGCCCAGCGGGGGTGGGGCTTGGCTGGGGGGAACTCAGGGCAGGGGCCTTGGGTATAGGTGTAGTTTGACTTTTGGGGGGGGGGGGGCAGGGGCCAGCAGGGCTTGAGCCACCTCCGCACGCCGGGGTCCAGGGAGGTAGTGCCACCTCCACCCCCTGACTCACCTCAGCAGGCCACCCAGCCTCTCTGGGTTGGGGGAGGGGCCACAACCAAAAATTATAGCTCAAAGGTGGGGGGCTCAGCTCAAAAAGTTTGAAAACAGCTTAGGGTGCAGCTTAGGGGTAGCTATGGGCTGTGTGCAGGCACAGGGGTAGCTCAGGGTGCAGGGAGGGGGTAGCTCGGGGCTCAGGGTGCAGGGAGGGGGTAGCTAGGGGCTGTGTGCGGGCAAGGGGTAGCTCAGGATGCAGGGAAGGGAGAGCTAGGGGCTTGGTGCAGGGAGGGGTTATCTGGGTCTGTGTGCAGGGAGAGGGGTACTTAGGGCTGTGTGTGGGAAGGAGGGTAGCTCGGTGCAGGGAGGGGTAGCTAGGGGCTGTGTGAAGGGAGGGGGTAGCTCAGGGTGCAGGGAGGGCATAGCCTAGGGTGTAGGGAGGGGGTAGCTAGGGGCTGTGTGGGGGCAGGGGGTAGCTCAGGGTGCCAGGAGGGGGTGGTTAGGGGCTGTGTGCAGGGAGGGGGTAGCTCAGGGTGCAGGGAAGGGATAGCTAGGGGCTCGGTGCAGGGAGGGGGTAGCTCAGAGGGCAGGGAGGGGTAGCTAGGGGCTGTGTGCAGGGAGGGGGTAGCTCAGGGGGCAGGGAGGGGGGTGGCTAGGGACTGTGTGCGGACGGGGTAGCTCAGGGTGCAGGTAGAGGGGTAGCTAGGGGCTGTGTGTGGGAAGGAGGGTAGCTCAGGGTGCATGTAGGGGTAGCTAGGGGCTGTGTGCAGGGAGTGGGTAGCTCAGGGGGCAGGAAGGGGGTGGCTAGGGGCTGTGTGCGGACAGGGGGTAGCTCAGGGTGCAGGGAGGGGTAGCTCAGGGTGCAGGGAGGGGTAGATAGGGGCTGTGTGTGGGCAGGGGGTAGCTCAGGGTGCAGGGAGGGGTAGCTAGGGGCTGTGTGCGGACAGGGGGTAACTCAGGGTGCAGGGAGGGCATAGCCTCAGGGTGGAGGGAGAGGAGTGTTAGGGGCTGTGTGCTGGGCATAGGTGCTGGAACTAGGGGTGCTGCAGCACCCCCTGGCTTGAAGTGGCTTCCATCATATGCAGGGTTTACAGTTTGGTTCAATGGCTCTCAGCATCCCCACTATAAACATTGTTCCAGCGCCCCTGCGGTCCCTGTTCCCGGAGGGGTCTGCCAGCCACGGAGCCGGGTCTCCCCACCTGGGCGGCTCTTACCAGCTGCCTTTGAGGAGCAGCTTCAACCCGGGGCACCAGCAGGAGACGAGGGAACTCTGCCACTGCCTGCTCCATGGCACCAACCAGAGCAGCGACTGCCCCGCACTGCCCGGCTCCGGTTTCTCGCCTCTGACCTGGCCGGGGGCGGGGAGAAATAGGGGCGGGGGGTGGCGAGGTGTGGAGCTGCCCCCAGGACGGCTGTGCTCTTGTGCTGCAGTGGGGGGCGGGCAATGCTCTCCATGTCCCCAACTCTGCCCATGGGCTCAGGGCTTCTGCCCCATAGGAAGTACCAGGGCTCGGGGCTCCAACCCTGTGCCTCCTGGCTTCAGCCCCGTAGGGAGCGCCAGGGGCTGTCGGGGATCTGGGCTTCAGCCCCGCGCCTCCCGGCTTCAGCCCCGCAGGGGGTACCGGGAAACGGGCTCTGGGTTTCAGCCGTGGGGCTCCGTGGCCCCCTTAAAAGGGCTTGTAGACCCCCAGGGGACCGCGGACCTCCGGTTGAGAAGCGCTGTTCTAGCAGAGCTGCAGTTTTTGACCTCCTGCAAATGGTCCTACGTTTGTACACAACCGTTAAGCTTACAACTGTTCTGCTTTGTGTTGTGGTTCCCTGCATCTCTCGCAAGCTTGAGCCAGCTCAGCATTTGACGGGGGACGACCAAAGGAGAGCCCGGTTCTGCTGGAAGTGGTGACGGTGGCTTAGAAGGTTGCTCTCTTCCCCCTGAGCTAGCAGGGCCCGCCACAGATCTGCCTATGGTAGGACGCCCCCTTTACCCTGCACCTGTACCTGCACGTGAGTCCAGTTACTTCACCCCCATCCCAGTGAGTGCTGTGGGGCATCTTTCTGGCAGTTGACTGTCTCATCCCTACCCTGTGCCCATGGTAATGCTACCAACAGCCCGTACTCAGCAAAAGGGGTTAAACAAAGACAGGTAAAGAGAAACCTGTCAGCAGCTCCCTCCAGACCATGGGCCTCTCTTACTTCAGAGCATCAGTGTCCACTTCAGAGCTCCCTGGATTCCAGTGCCAGCCTCAGTTCTTTTCCCCTCCAACTCGGGGGTACGGCACCTTCCTTCTGCGAGGGCAGGGCTCTGCAGGCTTTCAGCCCCCTCTTCGGTGCTGGAGAAACTCCACCGTCTGTTCCCTTCCCAGGGCTTCCCGTCTGAGTGGAGTTCCTTCCTTTTCACGCCTCCTCTGGTCCTGGTGTGATTCGCAGGGGGCGGTGAGGCAGGGTCACTCCAGCCCAGAGCAGCTCTTTAACCCCTTCCGTGCTAGGGTGGGGTTTATATACCCCGTCCCATTGCCTCAGCATGGCCCTGAGGGTGAGCTGCTGTGGTGGGGATGTAAAACCAAAAGGAGATGCAAGCCAAGAAGTCACGGGCAGGTTAAATCGGTGCTGGAGATGGGCTCAAAGGGATAATGAGGCCTCCGGCTGATTTCACTGCTGGAAGCTCCCTTCCTGTCTCCTGCAGAAGCACTTTCTGGTGTCATTCCCCAGACCTGCAGTTTCTGAATGGAAACCTTCTTCCATTGGGAGTGGGGGGGGATTTGGGTTAATCTGAAGTCACTTGGTGCATCCTTTGGCTTTGGGGCAAGCCTTGAATACCAGCTTGAAAGCCTTGGAGCCTCTTTATATCCACCGCATGAACAGCGGGGCCAGCTTCCACCACTTTGCCCCTGCCAGTGGGTCAGGCAGTCTAGCTCAGCGTTAGAGCAGGGCTGAGGGTGCCAGAAACTAGAGCCAAGGCTTGGAGCCGGAGTCAGGAGCAGGGCTGGAGCAAGAGTGATTACCAGCAACGTGTTGCTGAGCTTAAAAGCAGGCCTGCGGTGGGACCATCAAGCGGTCCTTCTGCAATCCAGCAGAGCTCAGTAATCTGCCTGGAGGCTGGGCTGGCTAGGCCTCACCCTGACCTATTTCTGCTGAAGGTGCTCGGTCCTGAAACAGTGTGGTTCAAACTCGATCTTGAGGGACTTCCTCCCGGGTTGATCGTTCAGTCCTGGGCTGCAGCTGCGAGCAGGTGGTGGTTTTGCGGTGTGGGCAATTTGGTGAGTCATCAAATGGCTA
The DNA here is from genome assembly GCA_033296515.1 of Macrochelys suwanniensis. Classification (NCBI taxonomy): domain Eukaryota; kingdom Metazoa; phylum Chordata; order Testudines; family Chelydridae; genus Macrochelys; species Macrochelys suwanniensis. The sequence goes on from CM065775.1 coordinate 337,764,881, forward strand.
TTGGATGCTAATGGGTTTCAGCTGCTGGTAGCCCCAGTCCAGAGATGATCTGATGCCTAGAGGTGAAATTCTCCGCGGCCCATTAGCCAGTCCCCGGAGCCACGCTTTTAGCAGCATGATCCTGTGGAGGGAGGGGTGCTGGGAAGAATGTATATGCTAAGTACTGTCTCAAGCCCTAACTGCTGTAAATGTCTCCGTCTAATTTATTACCTGGCACAGACATGAAGTGGCTGTTTGGGATCATTTGCTCCGAACAATGCGGGGGATATTAAAATGCTGAACCGCGCACTTGATGCTTTCCTTTCTCAGCTAGTGGCCGTGATCTTGGCTTGCTGAGTGTGTGACACAGCCCTGTTGGGGACGGGAAGGCAGCAGTGCATTGCAGTATGGCTGAGCTGGTGCTGATTTCAAATGGCCCATGCAGCAAAGGGCCACATGGGGGTTTTAAAAGGGAGTTGGAGCCCCCAGCAAACCGTGACTTGTGGCCGGGGAATGGAGGAGATGATGGAGACATTGAATGACCTAGCGGATGAGCTGTGGAAAAAGGTCAGGGATGAGTTGCTCAGAGGCTTTCAAATACCACGAGCCAGATCCTCAGCTGGTAAAACTCAGCCTAGGTCCATTGACACCAATGGGGATGCACCAGTTCACACCAGTGGAGAATGTGAACCCAACTACTTAACTCCAAGCTAGAAATGGGGCCCAGCGGGAACCCCAGACCCAACTGTTCACGAATGTTGGGGGAAATCTGAGTCCTGATTCAGCTCTGAACTTGGCTTGGGGCCCATCTCTGTTCCTAACCTAGCGGCAAGCGGGTCAGGCAAAGTGTGTGCCAGGCTCGGGGTGGTGTAAAGACGGCTTAAAGTTTCCTTTGCCCTCTGACTCTAGACCAGCTGGGCCAAAGAACATGGCCCCTTGATCAAATATCTGTAGCTAGAGCAGGATCTATGGAGGCCGGTCACGAGACGTGTAAACCCCACAGCCAGGTCTGCTGGTGTGTGGGCCTGATCCCTTCATCTCTGTGATGTGTTCTAGACCCCGTTCACATCAGACTGAGTTAAATCTCAATTGCAAAACACTGCAGTTCCCAGGGTTAAAGGCCCGGCCTTCATCTGCCCTTCCAGGAGCTTTCCGTATGATCCCGCTCTCGTAAGCTGACTTGGAAGCTGTAATCTCTCTCCCGCGCGTGACATGTATGGACAGAAGGGTTGTCTCGTCAAGTCTGGGCAGCACCTGCCGCTCCGGGGGGAAGGTGGTGTTGATATACGGGTTGAGCTGTGAATGGGAAGCCCTGGGCTGGGACTTGTCAAACCCATACATGCCTCCTTTAAAAAAAAAATGTAGCTGCAGGCACTGAGCAGGAGCAGCTGCGATCGTTGTGCTCAGGAGCTCCCTGGAGCGCCAGGGCGGGGTGTTTCCCTAGTGCCGTGTGAGGGAGCCTGGAGGGGAAGAATGGACTAGTGGTTAGGACAGAGCCTCACCATTAAGAGACCTGGGTTCAAGTCCTTGCTCCGCCAGTGGCTTCCTGGCCGGCCTTGGGCAAGTCACTGAGCTGCTTGGGTTCACCTCACTATATGGGGAGAAGAACAACAGCCCAGCCCTAACCTCACACGGGTGCTGTGAGGCTAAATCCGTTAACAACGGTGGTGGGCTCGGGCTCTGCCGTGAAGAGGGTCAGGTAAGTAGTTAAGGTAGAACAAGTCAGTGTTGGTGGAGCCGATTGTGTGTGTCTCAACTGTCCTGCTCACCACCGGAGCTGCACATGCACGGAGCGAGCCTTTCCTTTAACTTCCGTTCAATGTGGTCTCAGGGTCAGAAAAGCGTCTGTCTGGTGCTCACCTGGAGCCAGGAAGGGCGTGGTCCCGGGGAGTGACAGCAGTCCCATCTGGGCCAGTGATGGAGCACCATGTCACCTGCAGCCATAAGGTCTGGGAAGCACCGGAGATCACAGAGGGCTGCTGGCAGCTGCTTGGGTAGAGGCTACAGTCTAACCCTGCCCTGGCCCTGCGCCCTTCCAGTGATGGACCACGGGAGCTGCCTCACGGGTAGTGGACGAGCAGGGTCAGGCAGCCCTCAGTGCCCAGTCTGAGGGCAGGAAGAGAAGACGGGAGGCAAGTGAGAGGTTCACTGGGCTCTCCCCCTCTGGCGTGCAAGTGGGTATGAAGTCCCTCTCACTGGTTTTGGCTGCAGCGCTGCCTCCAGCATGGCCCTTGTGATGATCTGCCATGCTGGACTCCTCTCCGTTAGCACAGATGAGTGAGGCCCTGGCGTACTCATTTAGCTTGAGTGCTGACAGATGAGGGATTTTGGTAATGCAGGTTTCTCTCTCTCTCCTTGGCTGGGTACATCTCATCGCCGCATGAGCCCTGGCGTTGAAGAGCTGTTTGTGCTGCGGGTCCGTAACCCCACTTCCCCCCCCCCACTGTGACTGGGGAAAAGGGACACTGACTTACTGCCCTGTGCAGAGGTTTCTGGGCAGGTGGGTGGGAGCTGGGTGTGCTAACGACAACAGGGGCTGGGAAACTATCATGGTCCGGAGCCTACAGGGACCTTATTACCTGTCTGCCCTGCACTTCCTGTGAGGAACGGGCAGGGAGAACGCCCTGATGCATCATCTAAGTGGACCATAAAATGATCTTAGAATCATCATCACCAGCACATTCCACGAAACGACAGGGTGAGCTGCAAAGAGTGTGTGGGATTCGCTATCTGCATGAGCTATGGCTGAAATATATTCGCTGGGTGCAATTCACTCCAGTGCAGGGTCCAGCCCCCACCCTCAGCCATGCTGAGCTCAGCACGGGAGCCAGTGGGTTGGCTTGGGTTAGTTAGGACTTCCGGGTCGGGGTCCATATAGACACAGTCAGGGTAGTTACCATTAGGCAGATTGATATGAGTGTTTTTATTGATGTGTCCCCTTCCACCCCACCTCAAAGTTAGGTCATGATAAGCTGCAAAGTGGTGATTCTCAGCTGCGTGCTAATGGTTAAATGTTTACCCAAACAAAGGCTGAGTTAGATGATTTTCCAGACAGATGAGTTCATGGCACCATCTTGCTCTAATATGATGGTGAAACCACAATGAATCTCCCATATACAATGTCCGTGTGTGTGTGTAATATATATATAATCACACAACAGCAGCACGTGGAACGATTTGCAATATTGCAGACAATGCCAAAGAATCTTATAAGGACAAAGTTGTTGTTTTCAACGTGACGACAACCTGATTTAATTCCAGCCTATCAAAACCTGTCGGCTTCTTGATTCAGGAATGTTCCTAAATAACTATTTATACTCAAATTAGCAATTACTGCTGAAATCTGTTTACTTATATAGCCGCTATGACCACAGTATCTGAGCACCTCACAAGCATTTAATTAATTATCTTCCATGGCAATTCAAGTTCCCATATGGGTCATATTTTGTGTGATGACCCCTTGAATGGGACATATGTGGGGACTGAACCCAGGACCTCTGGCTCTAAGCATGAGCTTGTCCTGTTTCAGGTGAACACCCACATCTGTTGGCTGGAAGGCAATAACAGACTCATAGATCTGTTTACATTGTCCAACCACAAGAGGGGGGACAAATCCTCACCCGGGTATGAATTTCATTTCCATCTGAGGTGCTCAGTGGCACCACACAGTAGGGAGGTGTTACCCACATATTAGTGGTGGGGAAACTGAGGTGTAGAGCAGACATGACTCACCCATGCTCAACCAGTCAGCAACAAGGCCAAGAAGAGAAACAGATCCCTGCCTCATGCTTTGACCCCAAGACTGTCCTCCCTCCTGGGTGTTAAATCTAAATCCATGTTGTCTGTTTCCTACCATAGGTGATTAACGCTGCGGTTCAGCTGCTTTCGAACCCACCACTCCATCCACCTCCTGGTGATGCCAGCCCCTGATGCCATTTCTGGTACCTGAACTAGCCGTACGGGTGTTAGGCAGAAACTGATGAGATCCCATTCCTCCCCAGGCTGGCTGAGTGACTTTGCTGCAAGGATTCCATGGTAGAGGCGTGGGAGGCCATGCTGGTGCCCTGTTCACCTAGCTTGGTTGGGTCTCTCTGGAGTTCTGCACAGCCTTCTCCAGTCCTGACGAACCTAAGTAATTTTGCATCAGCTGCAGATTTTACCACCTCATTGCTCAGCCCCCTTTCCCAGATAGTCCTAGATATGAAGGCCAGAAGGGACCATTATGATCATCTGGTCTGCCGTCCTGCATAATACAGGCTTGGATCCTCGCCCAATAGTTTCTGCGGCAAGACCATGGCACTTCCATTTGAGCTGCGGCATCTATCTTACAAAGACATCCAGACTTGATTTAAAGACTTGACACGATGGAGAATCCACCACAACCCTTTGTAAGTCGTACCAGTGGTTAATTGCCCTCACTGTTAAAAACATGTGCCTTATTTCTAGCAGTAATGAAACTGCAGGGTGTGCTATCATTAATCTTTTGCCATGCTGAACATTGATCATTTCTTCCTGCTATTTGTTCTCCTCCTCCTTCCCACTTTCATAGAATCATTCTAATCCCTGACTATACATTTCATAGAATCCCAGGGTTGGAAGGGACCTTAGGAGGTCATCTAGTCCAACCCCCTGCTCAAAGCAGAACCAATACCCAATTTTTGCTCCAGATCCCTAAATGGCCTCCTCAAGGATTGAACTCACAACCCTGGCTTTAGCAGGCCAATGCTCAAATCACTGAGCTATCCCTCCTCCCCATTTTCCTTTCTCTCCGTGGCTGCAGAGGGCTTGTCTGGGAAATTGATCAGCATAGCTATAGCAGAATAAGTGACAATACTGAGCAAAACTTATCAGCTATAGCTATGCTTTGTTTTCCCTGTGTGGACAAGTTTCCTGAATAGGGGTGTTGAATGAGAGGACTGAGGTGCTTTAGCAGGGCTCTGTAGTCTTTGCACAATGTCCGTTTCTCGCTATTTTCTTAAATGCTAAAATTTACTTTCACTTAAAGGAGAAAATTCACGATAGGTTTTTTTTTAAAGATAATGAATAATATGGAAAGTGAATGTATAGAACTGTTTGTAATGCATCTTGAAAAGGGCTCTGTGTGGGGTTCATTAGTTTTGGTAAACACAGATGCTGCATACCAGCCTGTGGGAATTGATAACGAATCCTTCTCTCTGCACCAGAAGTGGGATCCATTGACCAGTGGCCATGCTCCGTTTCACCATGGAGATCAAATGCCATTTGCCAAGGGAGGCAGTTCTTGCGTGAAATTAAATAAGTATGTACATAGCCCCTAGTTTTAAATCATATTTCCGACAAATTAAAAAAGCAAAACCCTGTAACCAGCTTAAAGGGACAATGTGACCATTGGTGTGGTTGGTGCTAATTAGAACTTTCTTCTGTTCCTTATATTTGTTTGTAGAATCTGTAATTCTTTAGGGGAATATGTGTTTTCCTCTCTCTCTAACCAAGTGAGACGTACCACGTACATGGTACTTTTCATTCATAGACCTAGGAAGTTAAGTATCATTATCCCTGTTTACATATGGGGACACTGAGGAGGGGAGAGGTTATGTGACTTGGCCGAGCTCACATGGGGAGTCAGTGCCAAAGATCTGCTGTTTCCCAGTCCCTTACCCCATTTCCTGGACTGCATGCCTGTAGCAGTATGCACTGTGGAGACCAATCCTGCACTGGCCAGGAGATGGACTAGACCCACAGCAAAAAGCTCTGGATATGGGGCTCCAGCGCGTGCCTGAAAACTGAAGAAAGAAGTGCTACCTCTGCCCCATACCATAGCAGCCCCAGCCCCTTCTAGCCCACCCCACCAGCCAGCATCACCCCCTCCCCACAGCATCGCCAGCTTTCTATCCAGCACCCAAAATCTCCCATTGTTCCTTCCCCCCAACCCAATTTGCATAACCCTTTGCAGTTGCAAAAGACTGTGGGACATAGTAAGTTGCAAAGCACTTATTTAGGTGAGAAGCACCAGGCTTGATAGCCCCGTAGGCCCTTCTGATGTCTAACCTCCTTGAAAGAGCTGCTCCTCTGTGCTGAATGGCATGCACCAGAGTGATTGAGCCCCATGTAACAGGCGTGGAATAAACCTGCTTTGCGGCTGCTTAGCGTGATCCGCGGGGTCTTGTGTTTGTCTTGTCAGGTGCAGGGTGGTACCTGGCGCTAGTGTTGAATTTCAGCTGGAGCTACTGCTGCTCTTTCATTTAGTCAGATCTCCTGGTGTGGGATGTAGAGCAGTTCCTTCTTGAATTGCCAACCCACCCCGGGGCAGCAGCCCTGCTCCCCACGGGCACAAATTCCAACGCTACCTCGAGCTAGCAATGGATGAACCTCAAAAACATGTGCCTCAGCTAGGCAACCGAAGTAACAATCTTACAACGATTTAGCGCTTTGCATCCCACACGCGGGACCCACTTCTTCCACCACCGACACGCCGCTACTCCCGGGCCGGCATCTCCTTTGATAGTTTGTATCGTCCCCTATCAGCATAAGCAAGGCTGTGATTTGGCTGCAGGCTGTTTAATTTCCAGGGCTGGCTCCAGCTTTTCGGCCGCCCCAAGCAAAAAACCAAAATGGCCGCCGCCGAAGTGCTGAAGCAAAAAAAAGCAACCCCAGCCGAAGCACAAAAAAAAATGGCCGCCGCCCCAGAATCCCCGGACTGCCGCCCCCTACAGGGGGCCGCCCCAGGCACGCGCTTGGCCGTCTGGTGCCTGGAGCCGGCCCTGTTAATTTCCATGCAGCAGAAGCCCTACTGTAGTGGGGGCGGCTGCCCCACTCCATGAGAAAAAGGGCTCGAACAGGCCAGAGAGGCTGCACAGACCAGCAGCTAATCAGGAAAGGCCTGTGGAGAGCCAACCAAGGCTGATTGGGGAAGCAGCCACAGCTGGGCCACACCTCAATCAGGCTTCAGCTGGCCCTTATAAGAGGGCTGGTGGCCAGAAGCTGGGAGTCTCTCTCTCTAGAGGTGGAGAGAGAAGGACCTGGCTGCCTGGGAGACCAGGGTACCTAGACTAGACTAGACTAGACTAGACTAGACTAGACTAGACTAGGGCAGGGCAGGGCAGGGCAGGGCAGGGCAGGGCAGGGCTGGAGGAAGGCAGGCAGGCAGGCAAGAGGAGCTGGGGAGCTCCAGCCTGGCAACTCCCCAGGCTGCAGGCCTTGTGTAGGGCCAAAAATAGGTACTGGGGTTGCAAAGGTGCAGCCCAGGGTTAGGCAGAGGCAGCTGGTCCTAACCCCCCTTGCCAATGATGAGTGGCCATTACAGACTGCAGTCTGCCCCAGTGAACCGGGGCTAGATGATGACTGGCAGTAGCCACTGATGCAAGGTCGGATTAGAGAGTTGGGTGTTCCCCTGGGAGGGGAGACCCAGAGTGAGAGGGCACTGCAGAGGGGCAGAGCCCTGAAGTAAAAAGGGCACCAGGGTCCGGGAAGGACACGGGAGCCAGCAGCAGGCGAGACACCGACCTGCAGAGGGTGCTCCGTGCTGAAAAAGAGCTAATTCTGAAATGACCAGCAGGAGGTGCCGTGCCGGTGAGTTCTTGCTTCGCTACACCTACCCAGGATCACGGAACACGTCACCCCAATCTTGCCCCTTCTCAGCCATTCACTCTGGGGACGTCCCCAGGAAACCAGGTCCAAAAAACAAGCAGATTTCTTCTCCATGGAGCTGCTGTGATCTGGGTTCAAACGCCTGCCTGTGTCTGTTCCTCTTCCACCCTTTGCCCCAAAGGAGCAGGCGGGCGACAGTAAAGGAACAAGCTTATTCCCACTGCACAGCCATCAAAAGCCTGGCCTCTGGATTGTGCAAAACTGGAAAGGAGCAAGGAACGGGGAAAGGCAGCAGGAGCAAAACAGCGTCTGAATGGGCTGCACAGGGCGCTCTTCCTTAGTCCCAGACCTGAGGGTACCACTGTGTTATCCAGTTATTAAGGGATAAGTATGTATCTGTGAGTGCCACTGCTTCAGAACAGTCAGACCCCCCCATTACCCGTGCTGAATGTGGGTGAAAAGAAGAGCAAGTTCACCCAGCTTCATGGCACTCAGGTCTCAGCATGGACATGGACAACTGGGGGGTAAGGAGGGCACTGGGCCCCTCTCTCAAAAAAAGTAGGGATTGCATAAATAAATAGAATAGAAGTGTGTTTATCTCAATTCAGTCAAAGTGTTGTTTGCCGTGTCATAGCCGTGTGGGTCCCAGGCTATTAGAGAGACTAGGTGGATGAAGTAATATCTTTTATTAGGCCAACTTCTGTTGGTGAAGGAGACAAGCTTTGGAGCCACGTAGATCTCTAGAAGGACGTTTGGGTGTCTTTTTCACCAACTGAAGTTGGTCCTTACCTCGTCCACCTTGTCTCTCTCCATTCAAAGTGGGCAGATTTAGTTGTGGTACAAAGCTTCATTAGAGCAAAATAGTCCAGAGCTGCTACTATGGTTATTAGTTAACTCTAGTCCCGTGCCAAACAAAGAAAGTTGTCTGCACCCCTCTATAGATGGGGCATGATTGAGATAAACACACATCTCAAGGGTAGACTGCAGGAGCAGGCCACACAGCTGTTCTGAAGGGGAGCAGGCCTATACCGTGGACTACAGACTCACCAAGACTATACCGTGGTCACCTGCAAACAAGCTTCCCTCTGCCCTGGCACAGGTGCTGGAGGGAAGATAATATGGCAAAGTTGGAGACTGCTAGCCAATCAGGTTCCCCAGCAGACGGGCAAGATACAGGGTTGCCAGGCATCCAGTTTTCAGCTGGGGCGCCTGGTTGAAAAGGAACCCTGGCGGAAGTCCCACCGGCTCCTAGGTGGTCTGGGGCACACTGCCTCTGCCCCGAGAACCGCAGCCAATGGGAGCTGTGGGGGTGGCGGCTGCGGGTGGGAGCAGCAAGCAGAGCCCCTGGCTGCCCCTGTGCCTAGGAGCCAGAGGGACATGCTGGCTGCTTCCCGAGAGCTGCCTGAGGTAAGCGCTGCCTGGAGCCCGCACCTCGTACACCCTCCCGCACCCAAACTCCCTTTCAGAGCCTGCGCCACCTCCCACAACCCAACCCCCTGCCCCAGCCTGGAGCCCCTCCCACACTCTGAAACCCTCATCTCCAGCCCCAGCCCAGAGCCCGCACCCCCAGCCCAGAGCCCATACCCCCTCCCACACCCCTGACCGAGCCCGGAGCCCCCTCCCATACTCCTAATCCCTTGGCCCCACCTCCCAACCCACAGCCCCACCTGCACCCCAAGCCCCTCATCCCCAGCCCCACTCCAGAGCCTGCACCCCCAGATGGAGCCGGCACCCCATCCGGCTATACCTAGAACGTGGCGGGAGCCAGGTGGCTCAGGGGTCTGGTAATGAGATAGTCTTTTGGCTCTAGATCACCACTTTGAATCTGCACAGGTCAGATCTGGCTGGTGGGAAATGAGTGAGTGGTTCCGGTCCAGTTCCTGGTGGACAGATGTTCACATCACAAGTGACCATATGTCCTGATAGCACTAACTTGCATGTCTACACAGGGATAAAAGACCCATGCCTGGCCCGGGTCAGTTGGTGTGAGCTTGCGGGGCTAAAAATTGCTGTGTAGACGCTTGAGCCGGAGCCTGAGCTCTGGGACCCTCTGCCCTCGCAGGGTCCCAGAACTCAGAGTCCAGTTCGAGCCCGAATGTCTACACAGCAGTTTCTGAACCCAGGCCTCTCAAGCCTGAATCAGCTGACCCAGACCAACCGTAGGTTTTTTTATCCCTCTGTAGATCCACTCCTAGAGGCCAAGGAGCAAATGGGCTATGCACATTGAACTTCCATCTCCCCGCATATTAGGGGTGGGGCATGTGAGTTGTTAACCGTGCTGTGCCCCTTCCATGGGCAGAGGACTTCAGCTGTAAGGCCATCGATCTGGCATCTTTCACCAGCATCAAGACAAAATGAAAGCGATCTATAAACCTTAAGGGAAACTTAATCCTCCCACTGCTTGTTTCTTACACACTTGTTGTGTGTTGCCATAATTGACATGGTGAGCTCTTTGGGACTGAGTGTCTTTGAACTGCTTGTGGGTCTGACGCTTAGCACAATGGGATCCTGGCCCTTGGTTGGCACCACGACACGCTACTGCAATACACATTAATAATACTAGAGGTCATTTCATGGAAGGCAATAGATCTTGTGTGGCTGTGTCAGGGCTGCCTTGTCTGTCTACTGAATGGCAAGAACTCAGACATCCGCATCCCAAGGCCAGATGGACCTGAACCAAACCCTTAGATCCAAACGTCCCTCCCATCCCCTGACTGGGCGATAGTTTGGACCCACATCTGAAAGCTGCCACTTGCGCCCAGCTCTTGCATAAAATGTAGTTAGATTGAACAGCATCAGTGCATCGTGATTACCCAGTTCTGTAGATATGAATAGATATAATTGTAGAATGCAGATACAATTGCAATTAGGTCTATTCAGTCTGATAACGATGCATTCAGGGATCCCGGATCCTTATATCATTCCATTTAGCTTCAATTGTTAAAACCAAATCTTGGTGTATGCTCTTATATTAAAGTTTTTGATCTATAGGAAATTTTAATAGTGGCCTAAAACTGCAGGATAATCCGAAAGAGCCTGGCCTTTTTGACCAAAATATGCCCAAAACATCTAATTCTGGGGGTGTTTTTAATGGGATGGGGGGGAAACCGCTCCCCAAGGCCTGTTCCTTTAGCCCTTCAGTATGGCGTGATGCACAGCTGTTCTCTCTCCAGGAGCAATGGGAAGGAATGGTGTCTCCGTTACACCCCTCTGAGAGCGCCCCTTTTCCACTGGGCTGATGTCTGCTGCTACCGATGTCCTATATATTCCACACACACACCCCTTCTGTCCCCAATGCTCAGGAAGCTCAGATACATTGGGTACATTGTGCAAGCAGAAGCATGGCATTGCCTACACTCCAGCCCTCCCTGCCCCCTCTGTGCCCACTTGTTCTTGGAGAGGAATATTGAGTGGGCAGCCTCTGCTGTACCATGCTGCACTAGGTCGTGCGAGTGGTTCTTGAGGTATCCAGGATTGTGAGTCACCATGTTACTCCCCTGCCTACAGCAGGAGGGAGTCTTTCTTGTGCTTGGCTGGGTGTCCGTTCCCTGACACCACCAGCCTGTGAGCCACCCAAGCAACCTCCTCTGGGCTCAGCCAGCCCTTACTTTGCCTTGCAGTTTAACAATAGGTGCAGCCGAGTCGCTGAGTCCCTTTGAAGTGTTCCCCTGTGATATCCAGTCCCTGACGCTGACTACTCGCAGAATTACCAGGTCTGCTGTTCCCAAAGAAACAGAATGCACCAGCTTTTAAGATTCAACTCAGGACTAGCACTTTCCTTAACATCACAGCACTGAGGTATATTTAGAGTGAAAACAAAAATAAATTCATTATCCAAGAGTCAAGACTGAAGTGATAGAGAGTAAAGATACACAAAAGGTTACATATAAAACAAAATTATAATACGCTTTCAAGAGACTAAACTTAACTAAGAGGTTAACCTGCTGTCCAAAGATGTTTCTCACCCAAAGTCTACTGCAGCAATTTCAACCAAGATGGGCTGAGACCCCGTTTTCATGAATGCAAGCGTGCTGTTTACTTCCTAGGTGCAGGATACCGAGGTGGGTTTTTTTTGGCCTTCTGGAAATACTCCCAAAATTCATTGTCTTTACGCAGAGATGGGATAACCCCCTGTGTTTTCCTGTGTGCTCCTTTCCGGTTGACTTCACATCTCTTCATTAACATTTGTCTTTATATGTAAATGGACATCCATAGTTCTAGCATACAATGCTTAATATACATCCTTATAGAGAGATGAAGTTTCTTACTTCCTGCTTGGAGGAAAACCTGTTTTTCACCTTTGCCGGAGACTAATACCTTGATATAGACTTTCAAAACATATTTTCAGTGTATATGCAGAACTCCTTACATAGTATCTGTACATACATTTCACAGTGATGTCAATGACCAGCATGCCACAAGCTTTCTTTTGCGACCTCACATGACATTCTTTGGACTAGAATGTACACACCAGACTCAAGAGACTTCTGTAAGCCCTCCGCACCCTCTTGCCAGTTGGCATTAGAGGTTCTTGGGTCACAGGTAGGCCCTAAGCAGCTGTGTGGTGGAAGGTGGAATGTCTTACTCCTGTCATCATCAATAGAATCACAGTCAGTCTTAGCATGCGTTTATTAAAGAAAACAACTGCAACTACATCTGCAGGAACAGACTTCCACACAGCTCAAGTTCCAACTTTGTCTCCCCTTGTTTACCAGCGACCACACCCAGCCTGAAATTCTATAAAGCACACAGCAGCATCTAGCACCTGAATAATAGATGGCAAGCGTACATATGATCTCCTCTTACATAGTCAAAGAGAATGAGGCCTCTTAATTTTCACAGTTCAGTTGCTGGCCGGAGCAATAGGCAGCAGTAAGCATGATAGTGGAAGGGGATGGATAGTCCACATATCTCCTTCGTTCCATTGGCCATCCCATCAGACAGGCAGTAAGTACATATTCCGTTAAGGAATAAGGTATATTTGCAGCTGAACTAACTATTTTTGAAGCTAGAAATACAAAGACTTAGCTGACCAGTGGGGACTGCTCTAGCTTGAGCGGGGCCTGGCTTGGCATGAGGCTGGCTCCAGGAACAGGGGTCCTAAAGCCACCTTTGCCCCACTCATTGTTTTCTGACCTTCACCATCTGCTGTACAACCACAGCTCAGAATCTGGCCCTGTTCATTGATGGACTCCAGTCCTACCTACTTCTCAGCTCTGGTCTGTCCTTAGATGCTACCCACCCCCAGTTCGTTTCTTTGTCTGAACTTTCCTTCTGTCTACTCTTCCTGTTCCTATATTTGGACCACCTTTCACACTCCTCCAGATGCTTAGACCAGCCACCGCATGCCTATATATCTCCCTTCAATAACCTTTCAAACACCCAGCTATTCCATGTTCCCTTCCAGCTCCAGCCATTGTACACCCACCACTCTGCCTGCCCTGGACTCTATGTACCTGCAGGATTGTAGCTACTTATGCCTTAAGGACCCAGGTCTGCAAGCACCTGGGCTTAAAGTTAAGCATGTGCATAAGTGTTTGCAGCCTCAGGGCCTTAGATTTTAAGCTCTTTGAGGCAGGGACCGGTTATACGTTTACCATATTTTTCCTACTGTTTGGTAGTGTGTATAATCTTTTATTAATGAGCCTGAAATAATTCTATGGTATTAATAACGGTAATTAAACCCCAAACGACATCCACTAAGGACTGTCTCTTACTATGTGTATGGTCAGCACCTCTCAGAATGGGACCAAGTTTTGTTATATGTATGCATGCTGCTGTGATACAAATCATTAGACCTGTGCACATGGCTGGAGTGGGATTAGCACTGTCTGAATGTGTAGAGTTAGGACTCCTAGGTTACCGTCTAGGTTTGGGGGAAGCCTCAGTTTTCCGCTCTGTGAAATGGGGACAGTGTTAACTGACCTCAAAGGGGGTGTCGAGGCTTATTTTGTCCATGGTTATAAAGCCCTTTGGCCCCATGGATTGAGACCCACAGTGCAAAGGGCTATTCTGTTTGATTTCAATGCCTGACCAGGTGCTTCTCAGAGTCTATCCTACCCCATCCCTGACTTGTGCAGCACGGAAGCACTGTCAGGCTTTGAGCGCGCGAGATGGAATCTGCCCCTGGAGCTGCAGCTAATACTAATCATCCCCAGTTGCTAGAAATAGCCCATTCCCCCTGCAAGAGGCCTACAGCCAGTGAGTCAATGACCTCCCCACCCCCGTACCCCAAGACCTTGTGGGATCAGGCGCAAAGTGCTGCTGCTGCATTCCCTTTGCCTTTCTTACCTCTGCCCCCTTGTAACCTAACCTGTCCCTGCTGCCCCATTTTCCTCCCTTCCTTGCAGGTGTTCAGGCCTTGTGCTCTTCTGCAGGGAGCCCTTGCTCTGACATTCCTGCTGCGTGCAGCTATTTTATTGATTTATTTTTGCCCACGAGGTAGCTCTCTCCCCCACCCCCACCCCATTCCTGTCGAAAGCGTGAGGGGGAAAACGGCCCCTCCGCTGAGCGCAGCCCTTCCCCTGTCAGCCGTCTTCCCAGGAATAAAGAGCGGCCCCTCCTCCCGCCTCATAACTTCTTCCCACTGTGCTAAGAGTTGCACTCCAGCCAATGCGACCGGCACGTCTCCGGTGGGGAACTACAGGAGCCTGGGGATTGTGCAGCCGAACCCTGGCAAATTCCTCGTGGGACAGAGGAATTTGAAGGTGTCTGATGATTGTATCGTTCCTTCACCTGGAGGGAAATCCGAGATGTGAAAGTTTCACACAGGTAAGATTTGCTAGTGCCACTGACTGCCTATGTCTAGCACTCTCTCTGCATGCAATATAAATCTCTCTGTGCCATCTGTTAGGTTGCTCTTCAAACCCTTGTGCTACAGGGCAATGAACCCTGTCGTGAAAAGCTCTTACAGAATGGTAGCAAAGGATTGGACGAGATAAGTGGAAAGGGATGGGGGGGGGGGGGGGGAGATGGGGGGAAACCTGCAGCCCTTGGGGTCTGGCACATTTGTCGGTTTGTGGCACGCACCGCGCTAACGGGAGCGCTGGGGGGAAAGCAGGCGTGCTTGCCTGTGGAAGCAGAGGTGACGTCTTTAAAGCCTGTATCGCATTAGGATGCCGGAGGCCCATTACTCTGCCGTGACGTGGAGCGCGTTAGCACTGATGGCGAATGGCAGTGTCTCTGGAGTATTGTCTAATAGAAATGTTCTGTGCGGCATGGCAGGGGCATGGTTTGCCGTGGGGTCAGGGGGTCGCCCCTTCCGCCCCCGGACTTTTCACAGGCCTAGATGCTCCATTATGTCTTCCACGTGTTGCGTCCCTCCCTGCTTTGCAGGCTAAAATCTAATCACGCGTGAGATGACTGAATTTCTGGCCGACAGCGAATGTTCGATATGCTGGCACGAGCCCCTCCCCTCCAACTGATCCCAGATGATGCCCCCGCTGCAAGGACTGCATGTCCAGAGTGTGGATCCTCAGCTACACCCCTGTGAAGAACTGCTCCCCCCATTGCACATGCTTTCTGGGATCACTGGGGCAGGAGGCAGAGGGTTGAATTTGAGCCCCGGACGACCTCCCCTCGGGAGAACTAGGAGCTGGGTTTACTAGGCGTTCATTCAGTTTCCAAACACACCCAAGGTGCCGGTAAAATAACAGGTGTTGAAACCAAATCCTGGATCAAAGTCACAATAGAGACAGAGCAGCCCATAAGGCCACTGTTATTCTGATCGTCTCGTAGCGAACTCAATACTCCACCCGGCTATTGGCATGTGTGAGGGGGGCTGATGTGATGCCCCATGGCTTCATTCTGGCTGGGCCACGCAGCCGCTGCTATACGCACGGTCATTGTGCTCCTTGGGCTGGATTCTGCGCTGTCACTCAGGTGTCCGTCGGGAGTAACGGCACTGGCCTCAGGGGAGTTATTGTAGATCTGTCAAGGTGTAACTGACAGGAGCCTCCCAGGACTTGTGACTTTCAGGGCTCCCAGCCCCAGCCTGACCTCCAACTACTGGCATAATGAAGGGCTGGAGTGCAAGCCACCTTCCCTCCGGCTCTGGCCACCGGAAGGGAAAGTTGGACCGTGAGCTGAATTCAAGCTCGCCCGTAATTGTGAGTCTGGGAATAGGGCTGGTTGAGTGTTGCCTGGGGGGTCTGATTCAGTAAAGTAACAAATCCATGCTCCCCTGAAACGCCATGTTTGTTCCTATGCTTTAGGCTTTGGCCACTCAGAATTGCCCAGCAGCAGTGGGGGGAAAGAACCCAGATTCTCCTGCCTCAACGGCACAGGCTGAGACCCTTTCCACAGAAAGAGAATCTCCAGTTGCTGTTAGCAGTATAGCGCTTATGAGCCACAGTGGAGCAGTTTTGATTCCATCCAGCAGAGGGCAGTGGCAACACATGAGCCCGATCATTATGACCGAATTAGAAACGGGGGACGTCCACCCTTTCCCACCTAGCCGCTGGAAATACCTCACCTGGGGGAACACAGAAGAATTAGCATAGTAGGCTGCTATTTGTTCTAGGAGCAGAACAGTATAATATGCCACTGTGCTGATGCTATGGAAATACCAGAAGGGTGTAAACTCCGAGGCGGGGGAGAGATCTAGTGCCGCACAAAAGATTAAAGGGATGTCAGGAAAATCTTCCTGGCAGTGAAACTGTGGAAGAGTCTCCCGTGGGAAGTGGTGGGAGAACATTAAAAACGAACCTGAGCAATGCACTTGTACACTTCTTGCAGGGAACAACCCTCCCCAAGAGGGGGATAGGGTAGATTGATGCCCAGCTGAAGCTACAAGCCTATGGAGACTTGCCCGTCTTTGCTGTTCCATATCCCCTCCCTCTCAATCCACCTCTTGTGTCTTGTCCTCATCTTGGATTCTGAGCTCTGTGGGGCAGGGGAACTGTTTGTTGTACTGAGTTGTACAGCACCTAGTACAATGGGACCTTGATCTCCTGCAGAGTGGAGGCTTCTGGGTGCTGCCTGTGGTGTGGGTCTCTGGACAATTGCTTGCTACCTCTTAACGCCAGCCCTGGCTTTTATATGCAGAAAACCAGATGTGGTGGCACAGCTGGGCCATGGAGCTTTTATAGCATGTTGAGGGCCTCAGAAAGAAAAAGGTGGAGAACCCCTGCTCTAGTTTGTTCAACCTGCAGTTTCATAGATTCCAAGGCCAGAAGGGACCTCTGTGATCATCTAGTCAGACCTCCTGTGTAACACAGGCCAGAGAACTCCCTCAAAATCATTCCTACAGCAGATCTTTCAGAAAATCATCCCATCTTGATTTAAAAACTGTCAGCGATGGAGAATCCACCGCAACCCTTGATAAATTGTTCCAAAGGTTAATTACTCTCATCATTAAAATATTCTGCCTTATTTCCAGTCTGAATGTGTCTAGCTTCAGCTTCCAGCCATTGGGTCATGTTAGACCTTTCTCTGCTAGATTGACGAGCTCATTATTAAATATTTGTTCACCATCTAGGTATTTATAGACTGCAGTCAAGTAACCCTTAGCCTTCTTTGTTAGCCCAGGGCTACACTAGGGGAGGGGGTCGATCTACGATACGCAACTTCAGCTACGTGAATAGCGTAGCTGAAGTCGGCGTATCGTAATCGACTTACCTGGCCATGAGGACAGCGGCGAGTCGATCGCTGCCGCTCCCCCGTCGACTCCGCTTCCGCCTTTCGATGAGGTGGATTTTCGGAGCCGACGGGGAGCGCGATCGGGGATCGATTAATCGCGTCTTAATGAGATGCGAAAAATCGATCCCCGATAGATCGATTGCTACCCGCCGATCCGGCGGGTAGTGAAGACAAGCCCTAACTCAAAGAACTCAGTCGATTTAGCTTATCACTGTAAGGCATGTTTTCTAATCCTTTTAATTATTCTTGTGGCTCTTCTCTGAACCTTCTCCAATTTATCAACACTCCTCTTGAATTGTGGCCACCAGACCTGGACACAGTGGTCCTGCAGTGGTCGCACCAGTTGACTGTGCTGCTGAGGCCTGGCGCTTCATTGCACCTTTTCTCTAGCAAAATCATGTTACGATTCACTATCTGCTGAAAAGGTAGAAGGATGGCAGGTAACATCTCTCCATTGTTTGGGACCGAACTGATTTGTACGTCTCGCAAACCGCTTAGGGAATGAGCTTGTGACTGAAGAGCGCGGATACTGGGTTGTCGGGGGGAAAAACTTCATCTTTTACGCTGCGGGAACGGCTGCCAATCTGATGCAGAATGAGAGACCCACGCTGGGAAACATCTAGCCAATGGCATTGTTGGAAGCCAGTGATTAATGTGTGAAGTGGGTGAATTGAGGGGGCCCATATTTGTACATCAAAAACAACCCTACGCATCCACGGTCAGCTGCTTCTGGGTGGGTTCATGAGGAGAGGGTGCATTATGGAGGAGACAGACTATTGCATGCTAAAGGCGAGTGACTCTTTGGTGGCTGGCCCACCTCAGGGGATAGGAGTCTACTACAATTGCTGCCAGTGAATGGACTTACTCCTTTAGCGTGAGGGGTAGAGACTCATGCTTAGGTGCCGGGTTCAAACCTCACTGTTGGCCTGAGCAGGGCCCAGGTTCACTTATGCTGAAGGTCCTGGTGTCAAACCCGTCTGACAGCTCAACTGCAGATGGTTCTGCTGAAACTCCCTCAGGGCCAGGAGAGGGCTGGCTAGCGTGCCCTGAGGCGCTTCTCATCATGGTTGGAAGAGAGGAGTCCAAGGCCCCATCCCTCTTCTGCACTGGCTAGTATCTGGGGGGCTGTGGGGATCACTGCGGGGGCGGAGTGGTTGCCACTCCTGAGCGTACTGCCCCGCCATCCCCGGCAGCATTCTGCTGGCCACTGTGTGCTGAAGGCTGCCACTTGGGCATCTCCAAACCCATCTCATACCGCTGCAACAGAGCCTGTCTCCCTCCTAGGTGCCAGCTCCAATCCTTCCCAGCGTGGTAATGGCTGGACATGGCTTCAGATTAGTGATCACTATGAAATGAACAGAGTTCCAGTTCTGGTCCTCGCTCTTCAGCCGTTCAGAGGGTGGGCCGTGCTCCAGCTCCGTCCTGCAACATAACCTCACCCTGATCGCTCCTGGAGTGCAGGGAGCTGATTCTTTGGGGTGCAGCCAAATGCAAATGTCGGCTTTTTTTATATATAAAAACTGCCCAGGGGAATGTTTAGGGCCGTGGCTCTCAACCTTTCCAGACTACTGTACCCCTTTTAGGAGTCTGATTTGTCTTGTGTACCCCCAAGTTTCACCTCATTTAAAAACTACTTACAGAATCAGACATAAACATACAAAAGTGTCACGGCCCACTGTTACCGACAAATTGCCTATTTCTCATTTTTTACCATATAATTATAAAATAAATCAACTGGAATATAAATATCATACTTACATTCCAGTGTATAGTATATCGAGCAGTATAAACAAGTCATTGTATGAAATTTTAGTTTGTACTGACTTCGCTAGTGCTTTTTATGTAGCCTGTTGTAAAACTAGGGAAATATCTAGATGAGTTGGTGTATCCCCTGAAAGACCTCTGTGTAGCCCCAGGGGTACATATACCCCTGGTTGAGAACCAGTAGCGTAGCCGGCGGGGAGCGGCCGCTCCCGCACTGAGCAGAAGCGGCTCCTTTTTTGTGCTCAGACGCCTTTTGCTTCTGCGCTGCAGCCGGAGCGGAGCATTTTTTTTTGCTCCCGGTGCCTTTTTTTAGCTCCACTCCCCCTGTGCTCTAAACCTGGCTACGCCACTGTTGAGAACCACTGGTTTCGGGGTCCCAGCTACTTGCTGCAGGAGATGCAGGCATGGCTGATTGAGCTGGGGTCTGCACAGAATGGCCGTTTAAACAGGTTTGGGGCAGGAGCATTGTCTGAGGTTCTCCAGGCCCTTGGCCAATGGGGAGTTCTGCGTGCGTTCTGGTGAATCTCAGCAGGTCTGGAGTGTAACACACTGGTTTGTACACGTTGCGTGTCCTTGCCTGAACCACAGAGGATACGGGTCTGCTGCAGCTCTCAGCTAGAGACCCTGGTTCTTGCTCAGGCTGGGAGTTCCCGAGTTTAGTCTCCGGCGTATTGGTCCAGATGGCGGCCCTCCTTCAGTGCTAGAGGTAGAGTCCTTGGAACCTGTATGTTTCAGGGTCCTCCCCAGCATCTCTACTTGGGGGAGTGCCAGGGATGGAGGCAATGGGCTCCTGTTTCCGGGGAACCAGCAACTTCCTCTCATCTGTCACCCACTGAGCCACCCCCAGCTTGGCCCCTGGGTGGGTGGGGGGTAGACAGGTTCAGTGGCTTGCCATAGAGGGAATGGGAGCTGAGGTTAGTTAGAATGCAAGAATCTCTTGCTCTCACTCTTGTGCCACGTCTACTAGACCTCGCTGCCGCTCGTGCGCCTCTTGGCCTGAGGGTGGGCAGGCAGCTGGCTGGGCAGCAACTAGTAGCAGAGGAAGGATGGTCCAATGGTTAGAGCACTAGCTTAGGACTTAGGAAACCTGGCGTCAAGTCCCTGCCCTGCCACAGACTTGCCGTGTGACCCGGGGCAAGTCACCTTCTGTCTCCGGTCTCCATCCCCTGCAGTGGGGATAATGGCACATCCCTACCTCATGGAGGGGAGAGTGGGGCGGGGCGGGGTGGGGGGGTGTTGTGAGCATAAATGCATTAAAGAGTGTGAGATGCTCAGGCACATAGTAATGAAGGCTGTAGTGGTACCTAAAATAGATCAGTGTATGCTATTCACTATCATTTCACTGGTACCATCTCCCCTGTCTGTCCATTGTATTCACCTATGTGCTTGTCCTCTGCTTATCCTGTAAGCTCCTGGGGGTAGGAGCCATCTTTTTGTTCGGTGTTTGTACAGCTCCTAGCACCTGTGGGCCCTCAGTCATGACTGGAACTCCTGGGTGCTACCATATAAAGATAATAATAAGCACATAGCATAAGAACGACCATACTGGGTGAGACCAATGGTCCATCTGGCCCAGTATCCTGTCTTCTGACAGTGGCCAGTACCAGAGCTTTAGGGGCAGTGTTCAGAACAGGGCAATTTTGAAGTTATTCACCTATCTTCCCCTCCTGGCAGTCAGAGGTTTAGGGTTGCCCCGAGCCTGGGGTTGCATCCCTGATCGTCCTGGCTAATAGTAATTGAAGGACCTATCCTCCATGAACTTATCCAGTTCTTTTTTGAACCCAGTTATACTTTTGGCCTTCACAACATCCCCTGGCAATGAGTTCCACAGGTTAATTGTGGGTTGTGTGAAAAAGTATTTCCTCTTATTTGAATTAAACCTGCTGCCTAT
This sequence comes from Macrochelys suwanniensis, assembly GCA_033296515.1. Lineage (NCBI taxonomy): Eukaryota > Metazoa > Chordata > Testudines > Chelydridae > Macrochelys > Macrochelys suwanniensis. Next base: position 337,785,720 of record CM065775.1, read on the forward strand.
TAATTTCATTAGGTAACCCTTGGTTTTTGTGTTGTGGGAAAGAGTAAATAACACTTTTTTTGTTCACACCATTCATGATTTTACAGACGTCTATCATATCTCCCCTTAGCAGTCAGCTTTTCTAACCTTAACAGCCCTCATCTTTGTCTTTCCTTTCACAGAGGCCACTCCAAACCCTTGATCATCTTTGTTGCCCTTCTCTGAACCTTTTCCAGTCCCACTAGATCTGTTTTGAGAGGGGAAACGAGAACTGGACACAGTATTCATGGTGTGCGCCATAGGTTTATATAGTGGCATTATGATTTTCTCTCTTATTTTCTATCCCTCTCCCAATAGTTCCTTACTATTTTTGACCACTACTGCACACTGAGCTGAACTTTTCAGAGAACTATCTATGGTGACGCTAAGATCTCTTTCTTGAGTGGGAACAGCTAATTTAGACTTCATCGCTTTATATATACAGTTGGGATTGTTTTCCAAAGTGCGTTACTTTGCACTTAGCAATGTTGAATTTCATCTGCCATTGTGTTGCCCAGTCACCCGGTTTTGTGACACCCCCCTGTAGCTCTTCGCAATCAGCTTTGGATGAAACTATCTTGAATAATTTTGTATTGTCTGTAAACATTTCCACTCCACTGTTCACTGCCTTTTCCAGATCCTTAATGAATATGTTGAACAGCATTGGTCCCAGTACAGTGTCACAGCTATTTTTCCCCTTTCCAGGGTGAAAATGGACCATTTATTCCTACCCTGTGTTTCCTGTCTTTTAACCTTTTGATAAAAAACGAATGACTAGATGACTGTGGGACCAATTTGCCACTGACTCGTAGCTTGCTTAGCCATTTGCATTAGTGCTAAGGGAGTGTAAAACATTACGGGGGAGGAATAGCTCAGTGGTTTGAGCATTGGCCTGCTAAGCCCAGGGTTGAGAGTTCAATTCTTGGAGGGGCCATTTAGGGATCTGGGGCAAAAAATTTGTCAGGGGACAGTACATGGTCCTGCTAGTGAAGGCAGGGGACTGGACTCAATGACCTTTCAAGGCCCTTCCGGTTCTATGAGATAGGCATATATTATATTATTGCCAAACCAGAGTGGGAGCATTTTACCCCCAGTTTGTACTGGTATAAAAGGTGACATGAGGGCGGAACGGGTCCATCATGTTTAAACGGTGATGAGAACAGATTAGTTTTTGTATATATTTATGCATCGCTGGGCAGCCCAAAAAGCGCCGGCGCTGTGCATGTGAGCTAAGAAATGAAATTGGCAATGAGCAAAATCCAAGCAGCAAGTGAACAAAGAGCATCAAAGTGGGGAAGCGTGTCAGCTTTTGAAAAGACCCTTTCTGGTTAAAAATAAATGGGAGTTTTGTGGTGTTTGACCTTTAAGTAGGAAAGAAAAGCAGATGGACAGCTCAGCGAGGAGAGGATTAGTTCTATCGCGGCCGCGCCAAGAGACCACAGCCGAGGATCAGGGCCCCTTTATACCTGCTCAAACACAGCAGCAAGATACCTGGAGCGTCACCATTTCCAATCTTCCTTGAAAAGCTGTGGGCCTGATTCCCATCTTACCCCGGCGTCAATCTGGAGTTACTCAAGTCACTGATATTATGTCACCATAAGAGAGATCAGAATCGGGTCCCATCACTGGACCTATTCATGGGATTTAAACAATAGGCTCCTTCTTTTCTTAGGACCAGTTCCAATCCCCTTAAACGTGCAGAGTAGTACTTTTTCTTTGTGAGTGACTCTATGGAAAGCACTCAACATGAATAGAGGCAGCAGAATCTGGCTCTTAGCTAAGTAGTCAATCAGTTGACCACTTAAAGAGAGAGAGAGAGAGTAGAAAGTTTTTTTCCTATCTCTTGATCTCCTTGTCTCTAATATCTGTCTACCTCTGATTCTGTAGATACACAGCTCTGCAAGGGAGACCTTTCACCTCTGCTCCAGAAAAACAAATACGTAGGGCTTCTGATTTTAGGTTGACCAAAAAACAAACACACACACCCAACACAATTTTTTTTTAAAAAAAATCAATGTTTATGCAACAAACACCAGTATCTAAGGGCTTGTCTACATGAAGCAGTAATGTGGATTATGTGGGGGTATGATTTCTAAAGCATACTAATGTGCTGAACATTAATTGATTGATGTAGACCCTGCTGGTGTGCACTAAAGGTTCCCTAGTGTGCTCTAATATTGTGCCATTACACGAACATTACAAAGAGATTATTGAGATTATTCATTCCAGTATATACAAAGAGCCCCGTAATCCCCTGGTTTTTGGACACCTACATAATGCTCAAATTGCACTTCCACTTGGGCAGACAGCACATTTTATTGGAAGGATGTTCTCATGCACCCAAGGGTGGCAGGCCACACCTCAGCAACCATCTCTGATCTGAGGACGAAACAGGAGGCTCACCCCCAGCTTCCCAGAGAATCTCAGTTATGGAGGGGACAAGTAAATCCACAGCATCCGCATCAAGTAAAGGAAAATTGAAAAGGACCAGAATGATGCACTAAGAGGCCCTCCATCCTACAAGCCACTTAAGCAGACTCATTGGGGTAGATTCCATAGTCTATTTATGGTACTTACATGGCCCCCATCATCTCCATAGTGTCAGAGCACATGAACTGAACCTCATAACACCTCTGTGAGGTAGGGAAATACTATATTGCCCATTTTACAGATGGGGAAACTGAGGCACAGGGAAACAAAGTGTCTGGCCCAAGGTCACATAGGGAGTTTGTGACAGAGCAAAGGCTTGAACACAGGTCTCTTGAGTCCCAGGCTAGTGCCCCAGCCACTGGACCATCCTTCCACCATAGCCTGGGGAAAAAAAGGAAGGGGCCTCCTTTTCCCAAGCAGGGTGTTACATGTTTTTGTAGCAGAACAGATGGATCATGTCACTGGGGGGAAAAAACAGATTCCCACCTGCGGCAAATTAACCCAGCTGTGGTCACAGGAGGAAACAATTGGCATTTTGCCTTAGACCAAATTGTTACCATCCAACAGCTGTCCCATGGCCCCTCTCAGCTGGGATTCTCCCCTACGTTTGTCAAGTGGTGCTGACTGGTCCCCCTGGTCAACGAGACTCACAGAGCAGAACAAAGCGCATCTCTGGGGCTACAGCTTCCTGGGTCCACCGTTTCTCAAGCCGAAAGTCCCAGAGGGAAGGAGGATGCACAAGAAAGGCTGACGGACACTTAGAGACCAGCTGAAGGGCTCTCGTGCAATCTCCACTAGGGCTGAGTGAGTAGGGTGACCAGATGTCCCGATTTTATAGGGACAGTCCTGATTTTGGGGTCTTTTTTCTTATATAGGCTCCAATTACCCCCCCACCCCCTGTCCCGATTTTTCACACTTGCTGTCTGGTTACCCTATGAGTGGGAGCAGCTGATGGTTTCCAGCTCCATGCTCAGTTGCACAGACGTCCACGTCACAGAAGCCACGAGCACAGTGGCTGCTACGTTTCAGCAAAGAGGCAGGTAGTTAAATGGGCCAATCGACTGACTGCCTATCGGGGTGCTCCCTGTTTTGTGCACTTGGTGCATTGCTCTGTCTAGTTCAACAGCTTCACCTATTTGCTCCAGCGGAGGATCTGCCCCCCCTTCTCTCCACGCATGCAAATCCAGTGCCTCCCCCCCACCCCACCACACACGCAGTGGACGGATTTTAAACGCTGTCTCTAAGGAGCGTTCTCTCCACAGAGAGACACGTTCCGGAGCGGAGCCCATTTAAACGGCAGCGTCAGCAATAGCCAGAAAGGGCTGATCCCCTTTCTCTCGGAGCGAGGACTGTGAGAAAGGATTGGGGGGTTTTAAATGCCATCGATTCCTTGATTTAAAGGGGCTGCGCTGCCTGGTACTGTTTAGACGGGAGGAGGCCGCTCAACAAAGGAAGATGGAGTAAGCACTGAATGAGGAGGCCTATTTTCTGCTCCAGCACCCTGCTGAAAGTGCCTGCATTGTTCAGAGGCAGTGGCCCAGGAGGGCTGGCAGCCTCCCTGTCCCGTGAACTTGAGGGTGAGACCCCACAGCTATTGTCTCCCCAGGGACGTCAGAAAACATGGGAAAAGCAGCTGCATTAGCATGTCAATGAGCCCCATGAGAATGTGTCAGCTGCTCACTAAGGGGGGATTTATAGGGTTCTCCGTTCAGGGGGAGGAGGCCACAGTCCGCTCTCCCCAGCCTGGTGGATTCCATTCCATCACGGCTGCTGTTAGCAAGAGATCGCCTTTTGAGTAGCCCACTGCTATTCGGCTCCTCTTATCCCAACTGCAAGTGAGTAGTGGCTCCTAATTGAGATGAGCTCAGCAAGGCTCCTACCAGCTGAGACAAAAGCGTCGGGCCCATTTCCGCACCTTTGGCCGTTCTGAAGCTTACAGACAAGGAAGTTTCCCCAACAGGTGAAGTCCAGGAACCGACACATGGCGGGACCGTGCTATTGGGCAAAGCCAGCTCTAATATTCAGCAGATGGAACATCCTGCTCTGCCTTTTTGTTACAGCCGTGGGAGATTCCTTTTTTTCTCAGCCCCTTCAATTAATATTATGAAGCCACCGACGTCCCCTGCCAGAGCTAAACGAATAACCTCATTAGCTGGCAGCAGTAGTGGGCTTTTCTCCTCTGATGGACCAGCACTAAAGGGCAAAGCGACACATACTTTGCTAGCATGTTACCCATCCCTTTTTTGCTACTGCAACCGTTGCCTGGTTTGATTGTATCTAGTTAACCCCAAATTTGTTTTCATTCATTGAGCCTCAAGAAACACTAGCACACAGGGATATATTGAACCACATTGGGTTATAAGGCTATTCACAAAGGGAGGGAAATCTGCAAATGTCTGAGTGCTACACAACTCTCCATGAAGGTTATAACATTTGGGAAGAGTCCTGTGCCATTCCACTCCTGCGGAGGAAAGAATAGAAGATGAAATCGTGCATAGCTTAGAAGAACTAGGACTTGACTAGAGGCAGGAGCAGGAATCCTGTACTTAGAAACACCACAGGGGGAGACAGCCTCTGCTGTCTCTGCTCCAGATTGTAATGACTCCACATGCATCAAGTTTCCACACACACATGCAATTAAGAATATGCTCTTTAAAAAACCGAAAGAAATTCCCGAACTAAAAACTTCATTGTGATAGAAAAGGTTGTAAATACGGTTATGGCAGGATGGTGCTGTTACACATAGTCTTACTCTTATGTGAGCAGGGTCAGGATGAGCTCTACCCTGACATCTGGTGGTGAGTTGTGGAAAGGGATGTCAGGGGCTAATCTTGTTTGCATGGACACACCCACCCTGCAAAGCATGACGGACCGCTTGCCCAAATGGTCACTTTGGCAGCTGTGGGATCCCCAGTTTCTCTGTTATTGGGGCAGGAAGAATAAAGTGTTGTTACCCTGATTATGTGAATCGAGGACAGTGACCTTTTGTTATGATGGAGGGACTCACCATCAACGAAGCAGCACTCGCTAGGCAAGGGACATGGGTTCCAAAACCCAGTGAATGGAGAGAGGTTGGGGATGGGTACTGGTACCTGGTGGCATTGGAGTTATCTGAGGGCCCTAAATGTCAGTTGCATCTCCTCTCTCTACTGTGGAATATCAGAGCTAATGTTGGCTTCATTGGGAGTCTGGTTTCAGACTGCTGAGTTGAAATCACTCTGGGCTAGGCGTGCAAATGAGCATGAAGGCTCCCCTAACTACAAGCTGAAATCACTAAAGAGCTAAGAGTCTTATGAGCTGAAATCCCTGAGCTGAACTCACTGAGCAGTGTGTTAAGTAGTGGGGGAGCCTGAGGATCTGTGGCTGGTGGTGTGGTGCTGCCAGCAGAGCAGTTAGTGGGGACAGTCGTAGCAGCTTGCAGGACGGCCGGCGGAGCGGAGCAGTTCGTGGGGACAGCTGTACCGGCTTGCGGGATGGCTGGCAGAGCAGAGCGAAGCCCCATGAAGGGACGGGGCAATCAGCTTCGAGCCACGTAAGGTGCCCCCTTACCTCTCCCCATTTCTACCCAGACTGGGGGAGGGGTGTATAGCACTCTGCAGATGAACTTGTGGACTCTGGGTCTGGACTTTTGGGTTGTTGGACTTTTGGGACTTTGGGTGATTTTGGGGGTTGCTGGACTCAAGAACCCAAGGGAAAGGACATGGCCAATTTGCTGGGGTGGGTCGTTGCTCACAGTTTGGTTTATGAATCCTAGATGTGGTGTTTCCCCAACAAAATGCCGCATTGTCTCTCTCTGTCATTAAAAGGTTTTTGCTACACTCAGACTCGGTGCTTGCGAGAGGGGAAGTATTGCCTCTTAGAGGCGCCCAGGGGGGTGATATATATTTGTCTCAGGTCACTGGGTGGGGGCTCGAGCCGGTTTTGCATTGTGTCATTGGAATGGAACCCCTAGATACTGAACCCGGCCCTTGTTGCTGCCAACTCTGACTGGCAGAAGGGTTACACTTACAAGGTCTTTTTCTTAGCCTGGGAGCCACGTACAGTCTTTGAAGAAATGCTGCATTGTGGTTAATGTTGCATTACACTTTTTGGGGAGCTGTTGCAAGCAGCAAAAAAGTTTTTGCTATCTGCCTTAATCTCTGCCCAAATCTGCCCTCGAGACACCAAATGTGTTATCTTCCCCTTTCCTGCATTCCGCAGACCTGGGAAACCTTCCATCAGCTCCAAGGCTGGGGGATGGTGTTCAGAGACCTTTACTCCCCCAGCCCCTGCTTTCCACATCGAGCTTGTGCCTTTCCTGTGCAAGAGCTCAGCTGCAAATACTACGCTGGATACGCATTAGCATCTGGCTTATACTAGCAAGATTGTTGCTGATTTTGGGCCTGATGTTTCCTAATCTGAGTAATCCTTATTCATGTAGTGCTGTTGTAGGCATGTTGGTCCCAGGATATTAGAGAGACAAGGTGGGTGAGGTCCAGGCATTGGGCTTAATTCTCCACTGCCCTGTGCTTATATCATTTGCACCTGTCCAAAGGGTATAAGGTGCTACCACTCTCTTTTGGCAGTATTTCCACACCCACATTGTGCAGGTGTGAATTGACTACACAAGGAAGGTGGAATACCAGACACCTTGGTTTCAATTACACTGCTCAACCAAGCAAGCAGCACAGGATGGCTCATTTCAGGTTCACTAGCCCCACACCTATTTACTCTAGCATTGCTCACAAGTGTAGGGCTGTGCCTACTGATTTGTTATTATGAGCGCTAGACCACAGGATAGCAGCTTGTATGTGGTGTGCCCTGCCTTTGAACTTGGCTGTTCTGCAGAATTTAATTTTCTGTTGCTGGAATATGACCTCTAATGCTGTTCACAGAATGCTTGAGGATTTGAACTTGGGTGACAAACCCAATGTGTATGAATCACAGTTTCCTCTCTCTGCTATAGTCTATTTATTGCAGGTAGAGCTATGACTTGCCAATGCTGGGTGTTCTGGCATGTTCTATTAACACTCTTGTAAAATATGTGCCTTTTAGTGACTAGTCTATGGAGAGGATAACCGCCTACAACTGCTGCCAGTTAATGAAGTAACTGCTTTAGTTCTTGGCAGGGCCGGTGCAAGGAAGTTTTGTGCCCTAGGCAAAACTTCCTTGCACCAGCCCTGCACCCCCCCCCAATGGTGCCCCCCCAGCCAGCTCCCCCGCCTGCGGGAGCTCAGCCTACCCCGCCCCCCGGCTGCAGGCGCTCAGCCCCCCCCCCCACCTGCGGGCCGTGGGAGCAGAGCGGGGAGCCGAGCGGGGAGCCGGGGGGGGCGGCTCGCCGCAGCTGCCCTCCAGCTCCCCGCTCAGCAGCTCAGCAGGGAGACAAGGGGCAGCCGCGGCGAGCCGCCCCTTGTCTCCCCAGCTCAGCGGGGAGACAAGGGGCAGCCGCGGCGAGCCGCCCCTTGTCTCCCCAGCTCAGCGGGGAGACAAGGGGCAGCCGCGGCGAGCCGCCCCTTGTCTCCCCAGCTCAGCGGGGAGACAAGGGGCAGCCGCGGCGAGCCGCCCCTTGTCTCCCCGCTCAGCAGCTCAGCTGCTGAGCGGGGAGGCAGCAGGCAGCCGCTCGCCGCCCCCCAAATCTTGGCACCCTAGGCGACCGCCTAGGGTCGCCTAGTGGGCGCGCCAGCCCTGGTTCTTGGGGTGCATTCAGATGCTGCTGCTGACCTGTGGTCATGATATTATTTCTTAACAAGTGTGAGCAATTTAATATATTGGTGGAAGGGCCAATCCTTCAGATAACACAGCAGAGAGAAGCCAGAGTTGTCTGAGTCTGTTCAGACCGAGTTAGTGTTTAGTTCATCAATAACTCTTTTTGGGTGGCTTTAATTATAGCCCTAGATGCAGGGCCTGCTCCAGGCACCAGCCAACCAAGCACGTGCTTGGAGCGGCACCTTCGGGGCGGCCAACCGTGGGGCGGTGCTCAGGTTTGTTTTTTGTTTTTTTTTAAACATACTTCGGAGGGGTGGGTTTGTTTTGGCTGGGCGCTGGGATGTGTGTGTGTTGCGGCGCTCGGGGAGGGTTGTAGTGGTGGCATGGCGGGGCGCTCGGGGGAGGGTTGTTGCGGCGTGGCGCGGGCATGCCGCCCTCCCCGCGGCGCTCCGGCCGGGAGAACAGGGCCCCGGGCATGCCGCCCTCCCTGCGGCGCTCCAGCCCGGAAAGCGGGGCCACGGGTATGCCACCCTCCCTGCGGCGCTCCAGCTCGGGAGAGGTGCTGGGGGGGTGTTGTTTCGGCGGGGGTTGTTTTTTTTTTGTTTCGGTGAGGCAGCGCTTGCGGTTGGTTTTTTTTTGGCTTGGGGCGGCAAAAAAGTTAGAGCCGGCCCTGCCTAGATGTGCCCAGTAGGTCCTGGGAGGAGCTGCTCAGTGGATTTCACAGAGGTTTGCAATAGCTTTTGGATTTCTCTGATCTCCTCCAAAATCATTGCTGGCATGTAAGAGGTTAATCCCACTCCTCACCTCATAGAGCTTGGTATCAGGATCTTTGGGCCAGACTGGTGGCTGGTGTAAACCAGCAGAACTTTGCTGAAGTAAGTGGAGCGATGCTGACTTACACCGCTTAGAACCTGACCCTTTGAATTCTGAGCTGCTGCTCTCTCTGACGTGCCGTTTAACCACACTGGCTGCTTACAGACCATCCATTTATTGCACGCACAGTTTACAGACTGTGAAAATGAATACGGTAATATTTATTTACAAACACCATTTCAATATCCTATTTGCAACACAGAGAAAAATCAATTGCAATACAAAATACGTTTAAAACAGCCCTGTAAACTTTTGACCCTGCAATCTTGTTCCTATTATGCAAGCAAAACACATGCTTGACTCAAACCTAGGCCCCCTTCAGCCCAACTAACCACTTATATCTCAAGGTTTTGGGATGATTTTAACAAGAACCTTGTAGAAAAGTATGCCTGCCTCTGGGGGAGAAAAATTCTTAGCCTACATTTTCACATAAACATTTCAAAGTGAAATGGAAGAGCTGGAACATTCCTTCCAGTGAATTATGAACATGTGTGATTGGAAAACCAGCAAACCCTTAAATATAAACTCACGCCCTGATCCTGTAAGCACACCTGGCAGTGCAACGATATGTTTATTTGCTATATATTATTCAGCCCCTAGATGTCTCCCAATGCTGTATGGCGTTCCAGTAGGGGATGATTATTTTTGTTTACCAGGAACAAAGCTGAGGCTTAAGTTATGTGGAAGTTTGTTTAGTTGTCTGAAGTTCCTAGTTATTTCCTGTAATAAATGCTTCTTGCTTATGATGGACTGTGATTCCATTTGCCATGGCAGTGAGTAACTTGATGCATGTGTGAGCAATTGCAAACGTAGCGCCTTAACATGTCTGGAAATAAGAAACACAAAAGCCTATAAACAGACAATAAAAAAGAATCCGGTATCAGTAAATTGGGGTGTGGTCAGTTTCAGACCTTGCTGCATTGAATCTTGTCCTTTATCGACAAACCTGGCAGATCGATCTTTCTTATCCCCCAAATTGTTCTCCATAAAGAGAAAGAGGCTTCCTAAAAATGCACACAATGGGAAAATGTTGATAAGTGCCACTCAGTTTTTGGGGATACCATAAATTAGGCCTGCACAACTCGTAAAGCGGCGAGGGCCATATTACTCCAAAGAAAACAGCTGAGGGCCGAAACCCCGCAGCCCCGCGAAAACACCCCTCCTTCCCCAGCGCCGCCCGCCCCGCGGAAACGACCCCTCCTTCCCCAGCGCCGCCCGCCCCGCGGAAACAACCACTCCTTCCCCAGCGCTGAGGTGTGGAAGCCTGTAGAGGAGGAAAGAAACAGCACGCATAGGGTGACCAGATCACAGCAGTAAAATAGGACCTGCCCTCTCCCCGCTCGGTCCCAACATCACACCCCTCATCACCCCCCAGGGGTCACTATATTACTGCACACAACAGTCAATCAATGCAGTTGTAGATAAATCTCTGCATTATGCATTTTTGTATAACTTTTATATGACTTTGTATTGAACCTTGGTAATATGTTATAGCGGGCCCCTAAGGTAGTATAATTAAGGTAAAAGAAAAATGTCTTTTTACTAGAAGTAGAATAAGATCTTTCCCCCCACTTTGTATTCAATTGCCCTGTTGAATGAATGAGGTGTGAATGAGGAAGGTGTGGAAGGCAGGCACCTCCAGACAGCTGCAACCCTTGGAGAGTGAGCCCACCTACTCACCCCCCTGCGGGCCGTACAGTGAGCCCACGCAAGCCGCGTGCGGCCCCCGGGCCGCATGTTGTGCCGGCTTGCCATAAATATAAAGGACCTGATTCTCCTCTCTCTGACACTGGAATTACACCATGCCACTTCCCTTGACTTCAGTGGAGTTATGGCCCCCTAAAACTGGTATAACAGACCAGAGACTCAGACCCATGTACTTTATGGGGCTTGCAATTGATTTGTTTAAGGGACTGTAAAAACAAAACAAAAATTGCCCCAATATGTTGTTAACCAGGGCAATAAAAGATCAAGGAAATTGCTCAGATTCCATCTAAAACTCTGAAGTTTATAGAGGTCAATTCCGTGCCCCGATTGACGTTCTTTAAAGCTTTCTGTAGCAGCTAATTGTCCTGCATTGCACTCTTTGAAATGGTGGCTGGTGGGAGCCTCCATCTTCAGACCGATGCTGTAGAACCTGTTTTTTTGCAGTCCCATCCTTTATTATTAGTTAACATTTATACTGCGGGAGCCTCGACGGGCCTCAACCACTGTGCCTAGGGTGACCAGACAACAAGTGTGAAAAATCAGGACAGGGGTGGGGGGTAATAGGAGCCTATATAAGAAAAAGACCCCAAAATCGGGACTGTCCCTATAAAATCGGGACATCTGGTCACCCTAACCTGTGCCAAGCACTGTGCAAGTGAATAGAAGGTGGCAGTCCCTCTAAAAGACAACAACTGATGGGTAGATGGGACAAGCAGCCAGGTGGGAGAGAGAGACGATCAAAAGTAATAGGATGTGTGTTGTTCTCAGCCAATCGGGAGCTTTAATTGCAACTCCTTACCTCTCTCGTCATTAGCAATTGGCAGTTTTCCGTATGCGTTATGTTAAAACTGACCTGTGCTAAGTGATGGCATCTCCAGTTCTATAGGGACGTGGGCCCAAGTCCTCAAAGGTATTTAGGCACCTCATCCCCACTGACATCAATGCACCTAAATATCTTGATTTCTGGGGAAGTCGTGGCACTATATGGATTTGTTCCCCAGCAATGTGGTGCCCCCTTTATCAGAGTGAGGCTTGGGGGCACATCCCTGTGCAGAAGAATGAGGCTTTTGGGGTCAGGCTGAAACCTGTTTGGTCCATTCCCTCGGCAGTTTTACTGGTGACTATTTCCCGGAATTTGGAGGAAGTCATGCAGCTCCCCACCCTTGTATTAGTGCCCTCCTCAGGATCTGTGAATTTCATTCGCAGCTGGAACCTAACCTCCATGCAGATTTTGAAGGTAGCAGGAAGGGTGGAGGAGCAAAGACCCAACCCAATCCTTGAACCAAAGCAAACTTTTTTTTGTTGAAATGTGAAAAAGTTCAGTTAAGTGTTGGTGTTTGAATTCTGGCTGCAGGGCCTGATCTGGGCTATAAAACTTGGCTCCATATCTATGAAGTAGTAGCAAGGATAGCATGGCTTTTATCCAATCTGTAGGCTGTAGCTGGTAGGTTATTCGGGGCAGTAGCGTAGGCAGGTCTGGAGCACAGGGGAAGCGGCGCTATAAAAAGGCGCCTCCCCAGGTTCCCCGTGTACTCACCCGGCGGCACTTTAAAGGGCCCGCAGTGGCAGGAGCCCCGGGCCTTTTAAAGCGCCGCCCGAGCCCGGCTCAGGAAGCACTTTTTAAGGCGCCGCTTCTGCTCACAGGGGGAGCAGCTGCTCCCCCTGCTCCCCCCCTGGCTACACTACTGATTCGGGGGTATGCGCTCCTTCTTCTGCAGCACCTTGTGCTGTCATTAAGATCCCAGACTTTATGGACCACTAGACTGATCTAGGACGGCGTTTGCTATGTTCCAGGGTTGAATTAAACCTCCAATCGATAAGCAGCACAAAGAGCTGAACTGAACTGCCCGGTTTCATTGTGAGTGTCCGCATTCACTCTGCTGGATTCAAATCAACCCAAGTCTTAGAACAAACCCGACTCAAATGTCTGTCCAGACCCCAGACCCCACAGGAACTGAAATCAGCAAGTTTGGCTCTGCTCTAGTTATTGCATCATAGACAAATTCATGGCGGACTGTAACTGCGGCCACGTCTACACTGCAGAGCCTACGTCAGTATAGCTATGCCGGCATAGGCCCCTAGTGTAGACGCTGCATATGCCAACAGAAGGAGCTCTTCTGCCGACATAACACCACCATCTCCCTGAATGACGTTAGCCATGTTGACAGAAGAGTGCTTCTGTCAGCTAAGTTAATAGAATATCAGGGTTGGAAGGGACCTTAGGAGGTCATCTAGTCCAAAGCAGGACCAATCCCCAATTTTTGCCCCAGATCCCTAAATGGCCCCCTCAAGGATTGAACTCACAACCCTGGGTTCAGCAGGCCAATGCTCAAACCACTGAGCTATCCCTCCCCACTGCGTTACAGTGGAGGTTCTGCCGGCCTAGCTAACACTTCTAGCCAACAACCCAGCTATGCCGGCACAGACCAGCATGTGGTCAGACCAGGTGTGACAAATCATTCCCTAGTCACTACCCTATGGGCTGCCACATCTTTCTGCTTCAGTGGCTTTGCCGCTATAAAGAAACCTTACGGTCTGCCTTTGTTTTTGCTTGATGACTTCATTTGATGCCTGATGCCGCTTATTCGGTCCATTTTTCTCTTCTCCTTCCAGGCTGATTCCTGCTGTACAAAGCATAGATCGCGAAATGCTGTCCTGAGATTCAGATCCTGTTTGGTGAGTGGCAGAGAAGGGGTTAATGCCGCCCCCCCCACCCCTCAGTGGAGAAGCCAGCACAGGTGCATGTTCTCACTTCAGAGCTTACCAGGGAGCTGGGGAGGAAGGGAACAGGGCTGAGCTTGTCAGCTAAAGGGAGCTTGCTCTAGCCTGAAGGACTGCAAGAAGAGTAGATATTGAGCGCTGGGGTGGAGACCTACCTTGTCTCTGAGAAGCCAGCATTTTCCATTTCACAAGGCCCTCACAATCCACTCAGGCCAACGTCCCAGCTCTGTGTGCGTCTTCAGAGAAACAGGGAAGCCCATCATCCACCTGGCCCATCGGGCAGTAGTAAGGCCATTTATACTTTATTTTAGCCAAGCTTGGCCACAAGAGACCCTTTCCCCTTCATTTATTTGAATGCAGAGCTTGCAGATGGGCTGATTTTTCTGCCCGGCTTCTGCAGCCGTGAGCTGTTGCGCACATGTTGCTTTTTAAACCACTTTGTCAGCTTGTTCGGTGCAGTTAAAGGGGACGCGGTCTGGTAAAAATGCATAGACGTTTAACTGAATCCATTTCTGCCAAGGGATGTCTGGAGTATGTGGGGTATGGATCCGGAGTGCAGGTATGTTTTCCTGGGTAAAGTAGGTATAAATGGCTATTGTTCTGCTTTGGCAGCATTTTCCCCCCTGGGTGCATGGGTTTAAATGCCTGGGCAAGCTGCAAGACAGGCCCATCGGGTTTAACACACTTCATTTGGGCTCTGTATATTCTGATGGCATTTTCTTTCTTTTGTATGAAACCTCTTGTGGACTTGTTTCCCCTACAGCTAGACTAGATCCTATTAATGTCACTTTTTAACTGTATTTTTGTGGGTTTTTCCATTGATATTTTATTGTTAAATAACATCACAGATGAAAAAGAAGTTTAGAAACCCACAGATTTAAAATGTTTGCCTGGGTAATTATGGTGACCAGATGTCCCGATTTTATAGGGATAGTCCCGATATTTGGGGCTTTTTCTTATATCGGCTCCTATTACCCCCCCACACCCTCTGTCCCGATTTTTCACACTTGCTGTCTGGTCACCCTATGGGTACTAGCACTTTGGATTAATACCGGTAGAGCATCCAACTTTCTTTCACTGTTTGTTTACTTTTTGTATTTCGCTTAGTGTGGCTAATGAGTACAGAACGGTCAAATTCACTTTTCTTTCTAATCACTTTCACTTCCTAGTTCTCATGCAGTAGATAATGCTGCAATACTCAGGTTTGACTTCTAAGTCATGACTAGGATTTGAAGCAGGGCTCTTCAGCACCATACCCCACATTGCTGCCACTTGAGCCAAAGGAGTAAATCCACTAGGTTGTAGTAGCAGTAGTAGTAGGCTGTTACCTTGTGGTGGGCTACAGCTTGGCTGTGATGTACACTCTGAGTGTTTCACCAGAAACCCTGTTTCCTTTGAAATTGGGGGTGGGGGGAGGAAACTCTTCTGCTGGCCTTATGGTTTTCTAGATGTTTATTTTCATACATCTGTATTTTGGACTCATAGATTCATAGATTCTAGGGCTGGAAGGGACCTCGAGAGGTCATCGAGTCCAGCCCCCTGCCCTCATGGCAGGACCAATTACTGTCTAGACCATCCCTGATAGACATTTATCTAACCTACTCTTAAATATCTCCAGAGATGGAGATTCCACAACCGCCCTGGGCAGTTTATTCCAGTGTTTAACCACCCTGACAGTTAGGAACTGTTTCCTAATGTCCAACCGAAACCGCCCTTGCTGCAGTTTAAGCCCATTGCTTCTTGTTCTATCCTCAGATGCTAAGATGAACAAGTTTTCTCCCTCCTCATCTTATCCCCACACTGTTCCTGTGAGCCACACAGTGAAACTGAGCCTTGAATTTGTAAACCTGCCTATTAACAAATAAAATATCAATCTGTCCCTCTGAGCTCCTCCTCCACCCAAACTGGCCCATCAGAGCCACCCCAAGATTTGGGAAATCTCCAATGGAGAGCTCACTTTTCTTTGTTTATTGGTCCTCTTTCTACTATATCCCACCCCAAGTTTTAGAGAACAAGTGGTCCTTCCCTCCCTTCCTCCATTTGTGGCCGTTTGGATTATGATGTCAACGTCTCCTTCAATGCACTTTCCTCTATGCTCATTTGTGCACAGTTAATCACTGGAGTGCTGCCCAGGAGATGTGAGCAAAGCACAGCTCACAGGCCTGGTTCCCCAGCGTGCCTTGCATTCTGATTTGAGCTGTTGTTGTTGTGGTTCCTATTTCTTCATTGTATCGCAGAAGCATCTGCAATACAGATCCCCAGTCGTGGATCAGAACCCCATTGTGCTAAGGGCCATGCTAAGCAAAATGAGAAAAGGGTGTTTTTTTAAAAACCCTACTCAGGAGAGTATCCAACGAGAAGCTGCTGAACTTGAATTAATTTGCAAATTGGATACCATCATCCTAGGGTTAAACAGAGACTGGGAATAGCTGGGTCATTACACTCATTGAATCTATTTCCCCAAAGTTAAGTATCCTCACACCTTCTTGTCAATGTCTGATATAGGCCTTCTTGATTATCGCTACAAAAGGTTTTTTTTCTCCTGCTGATAATAGCTCATCTAAATTAAATAGCCTCTTAGAATTGGTATGGCAGCTTCCAAGTTTTCTGTGTGTATATATACATCTTACTTCTGTGTGATCCATTCTATGCATCCGATGAAGTGGGCTATAGCCCACAAAAGCTTATGCTGAAATAAATTTGTTAGTCTCTAAGGTGCCACAAGTACTCCTGTTCTTTCTACTCAGGAGACTGTCACCTCTGAGAGGTGAGGTCTTGCACATAAGGCTTTTGTTCCATTCAAGCCAAGGAAATGAAATGGTAAGACAGGGTCTGAATTTTGCATTTAACTGAATGCAGTATGACAAATACAACCAGGGCCTGGGGGGAAAGGCTAGCTTTGCAAAGGACACCACCTGGTTCCTTGTAAAAAAAACCCAGAAGGGGCAGTATGGATTGAGGATGCTCCTTATTGGCTTCTAGTTTAATGACGGGATGATTGGAGCTCATTAGTTCACTGCCTGCCCTCCAGACTTTCCTTCATTAAGTTGTATGAGCTGAATCGATGACTGTTACCACAAGGTAATATGGGCGTTCTGCATTTAAAGGCAGCCAGGGATTGTTCTAAGGTAGGAGACCGATAGAGCACATGCAGTATAAGGATGCGAACAGAACAATAGATGACAATGGACTGGCTGGTGTATATATGCACCACTGCCCATGGCTGGATGAAATTAGATCATCTCAATTAGGGGTCATAGCAGTATAGGGGCTAAAGAAGAGGTTTATAAAATCACCTAAGGGATTTGACTGCACAAGTGAGCGCCTCTGTGCCCAAATCCCTTAGGTGCTTTTGGAAAGCTTCCCTTTAGCTCATATGTAGCAGCCTGTGCTTTAGAGGCAGATATGCATGACCTCTATCCCCACGGTCACCAGGAAATCCCGAGAGGCCGTGGCATGTAGAGTTGCGATCATATCATAGAATCTCAGGGTTGGAAGGGACCTCAGGAGGTCATCTAGTCCAACCCCCTGCACAAAGCAGGACCAACCGCAACTAAATCATCCCAGCCAGGGCTTTGTCAAGCCTGACCTTAAAAACCTCTAAGGAAGGAGATTCCACCACCTCCCTAGGTAACCCATTCCAGTTCTTCACCACCCTATTAGTGAAAAAGTTTTTCCTAATATCCAACCTAAACCTCCCCCTCTGCAACTTGAGACCATTACTCCTTGTTCTGTCATCCTCTACCACTGAGAACAGTCTAGATCCACCCTCTTTGGAACCCCCTTTCAGGTAGTTGAAAGCAGCTATCAAATCCCCCCTCATTCTTCTCTTCTGCAGGCTAAACAATCCCAGTTCCCTCAGCCTCTCCTCATAAGTCATGTGCTCCAGCCCCCTAATCATTTTTGTTGCCCTCCGCTGGACTCTTTCCAATTTATCCACATCCTTCTTGTAGTGTGGGGCCCAAAACTGGACACAGTACTCCAAATGAGGCGATGACCGGATAATCTGAGGTGCCCATGGATTTGTTACTCGGTTGACTTCTATGTTGCAATGTACGTTACTGATTGAAGGACCCGTTCTGTTACTTTTTGGTTCACAATTCCAGACGCGGGCACTCCCAGATCAGCTGGCGAGGCCTCTAGAGCCCAAACTTCCTTTCGTGAGAACTATATTTTTGGAGAAGACAAATGTGTGGAGGGGAGGTAGGTGCCCCTGGGAAACACTGAAAAACGAGGCCCGTGTTGTGTATTTTCTGGAGAGGCATAAATTATTATTGGTATTAAAATAACACCTGGAAACCCAGCTAAGATCAGGGCCCCATCTTCCCAGGCGTGCTACAAACACGTTGTGTGTCCCTGCACTAAAGAGCTTACAATAGAAATAGACAAGACAGAAGGGAAGTGTTATGAGCCCCATGTTACAAAAGGGATACTGAGGCACAAAAACTTGCCCGAGGTCCCACAATGAGTCTGTAACAGGGCAGGAAATTGAACCTGGGTTTCCCGAGTCCCAACCCTGTGACTTACCCATTTTCCCCGTAGAAGCTTTAGTTCTTAGCACTTCGTTTGCTCCTGGCGTTTATTCTTTATTGGAATTTATAAAACGCCTCAGAAAGATTTTTTTTTAACATCCAAGCCGTCTCCATAGCAACTAATGGTGGTGCCACGAACCGATTATGATGGGAGATAAGGAATAAGGGGCAGGAGCGGGCTCACTGCTAGGCAACAGAGACCTACGTTTAATGCACAAGTTTCAAGAAATGGGCGGGCGGGGGGGGGGGGGGGAAGAGAAAAATGCAAAACACACCGAAGGACAGCAGAGTTGTCTGTACACAGAATAGCGTGCAAAGCTTTTGATCTAGCTGGGCCAGTGGGGTGACTTTGCACAAGGTGGATGGTATGTTTCTAAAGATCTCTGCTTGTCCTCGCGGTAGAGCAGAGCGAAGTTTTTTAGACGAATAGTTTATGTGATGAACAATGCCGTGTTGGTCAATCCGGAACTATTTGTGAACTTGACACAACTGGTTTCAGCCATTCCTAAAACAGCTGGAGAAGAAGCTGCTGCTGCCGCCACCGCACCACACGACCACTATCCAGTGTTTGCGACACTGCCCTGGGATCTGAGGGGCTTAGGTTTGAATCCCTGAGCTGGAACAGACCCGAAACAGATTTTTTCAATTCACCGCAAAGTCTCCAAAATTTCAGATTCAGTTAGTACTGAAAAATCAGTTATTTGCTGAGCCTCTAGCCCAGAGACAGCAGCCATGTTATTGCTGCAACCTTTTCTCTCTCTGTCACCCCACCCTGTGCTCCTGCCTCAAGACTTTGTTTGTTCTTTCTTGTTTGTTGTTTTCCTTCATCTGAAACAAATCATTTTAGACTGAAACACCAAGGTTGTGCAAGGGAAAAAAAACCCAAGAGGTTTTTCCAAGAGGAATCAGCAGCTTTATTAGGGACTAATATAGCTCAGTGATCGCATGTTATTTACTGTAGGGAACAGTACCGCACTGGCAAATAGATGGGCTGGATGATGTTTTAGGTCTTTTCTTCCTCTAATGTCTGTGATTTCCGGGAAGTTGCCCATAGCGATACCTGTGGAGTCTGTCAGTCTGGGACAAAGAAGAGAAGCTTAAAATAGGAGAGGATCTCCTGTAGTCCCTTAAGAAAGAATAAAACCCTTTCTGGCAATGCTGCAGTTATTGCTGCTTAGAGTGAGGCTCCTGTAGCTTTAATGAGCAATCAGCATTTGTTATGGATTGTGTATGTCACACATGGACAGTAACAAGTGTTTTCCAGGCCCACAGCACAATGACGAGGGAAACTTGCAGTGGCTGTGTGCAAAGCTGCTAATTAGAGCCGTTCTCAAGCTACAAGCTTGGGGAACCCAAAGGTTAGCCGTAAAATCGTCTAATGAGAAGCTGAGTGTGTCGTGTCGGAAGCTGCTGTATGCAGCGATCTCACATTGACTTTTGTGCTTTGAACATGCCGAGACTTTTCCTTCCTATTAGAGCAACTGCTGTAACACCCCTTTCCTACACACACGTCACATTCACCGCTGGCCAGGAAATGGCTCCCGGTTGGCCTCAGCCTGAAGGAGAAGGTTATTAATTAAAGTTACGTAGGAGCTGCCATCCTGGATCTGAGGTGACGTCCATCTAGCCCAGTGTCCTGCCTCTGACGGTAGCCAGCACCAGATGTCTCCATGGAAGGTGCAAGAAAGCTTGAATTATGGAGCAACCTTCCCATAGGGTAGTGGTTCTCAACCAGGGGTCCGGGGCCCCCTAGGGGGCTGCAAGCAGGTTTTGGGGGAGTGGGGGGCTGCCAAAATAAACCAGAGAGCAGGGCCGACGTTAGACTCCCTGGGGCTCAGGACAGAAAGCCGAACCCAAGGGGGCCGAACCCAAAGTCCGAGCAGCTCAGCTTTGCAGGGCCCCTGTGATGTGGGGCCACAGGCAATTGCCCTGCTTGTTACCCCCTAATGCCAGCCCTGGCTTTTAATCTACTAGATATGCAGAAAAAACAGCTGTTGTGGCACAGGTGGGCCGTGGAGGTTTTTATAGCATATGGGGGAGGGGGGGCACAGAAAGAAAAAGGTTGAGAACCCCTGACCTAGGGGAAGTGTTTCCTAACCCCATTAGTTAGCGATGCACTTGTGCCCCGAAGCAGAAGGTTTTATATCCCTCCAGTAGCTGCAGTTGCCTGGGCCTTCTGAAAATCAGGACGTCTCAAGTTGGGGCTCCAAAATGTGGTGGATGCTTCTGAAAATGTTTCTCCAAGTGGTGTTAAATCTGGTGCCTGTTTGGAGGCACAAATGATACGAGTTGGTAGTTCTCCTCCCAGTTCCTTGGGGGACAGGCATCCCTTGGCTGTCTCAGCCGGACGCTAAGGAATTAGGAGGCCATAGAGATTTGCTCTTAGTGGTCATCTGGCTAAGTGAATACTCATGCCCATGGACTGGGCTGGGTGAAGGAAGCTAATACTGCCCCATTGTCCTGTGGATCACTAGATGATTTCACTCTTCACCAGCGTTATATTTGCATTAAGCCCTGTTTTCTCTTCCAGACACATCAATGTTCGGCTTGTGCAATAACTCTGGTGACCTAGGAGGAGTTTCTGCCCTGGGAAGATGAGATTGTCATATGCCAAGATACTGACGCTAGCCGCCCTCTTCGCACAGTCTGAAGCCTTGGCGCCGCATGAAGGTACGTGTGTCCCGTGCTGTGTCCAACAGAACCAAAAGCAGGGGAGCTAATGCTCATGGCAGAGAAATTAATGTCTTTTCCAGGTGGCTGTATTTGCTAGTGTAATGAGCTGTAGCTACCTGGGGGCACCAGAGTGGACTGAACCCGAGATCTCTAGCATCAAGATCACAGGCTACTATCACTGGGCACTAGCGGCTAGCAGGCTAAATAGTCTCTTCAGCCAGCCACAGATAGAATCGTACCTACTAAGCCAAGACATGTGAGCTGTGAATTGTGGGAAACCGAAGAAGATTGTGGGAAGTGCCAGATTGTATCGGTCCCATGGTCCATCCTGTCTCTGATACTGGCCAGTGCCAGACGTTTCAGAGGAAGGTGTAAGAACCTCACCGAAGCAGATGTGGGATAAGCTGCCTCTGGTCTCCCCGCCCCGCATAGTCCTCATCCTGATCTCTATTAGTTAGACTCAGTCAGTGTCCATCTGCATTTGTCAGCCACCAAGCAGACAACCTTGGGGTTTGCCTTTGTTTTCTGCTGGCTTTTCTTAATGCCACACAGGGCCACTTAGGGGATCAAAATGGCACAAGAACTCATCTGCTCCCTCTCTTTCCCTCAGCCACAATCTCCCCTTTGATAATTTCTTTGGCCCCACGTATGGCATTAAAAAGTAATCCCAAGAACGGTGTGTCAGCGGGCAGGGGCACTGCCGGGTCACTTGGATCTGTGCAAATGGGCGTGACATGCCGCGGCTCTGCTCATGCTTTACACTCAGCACAGGTGTAAGTGACCGCCCCAGGCACATGGCAGTGGAGAATTAGCTCTGCAGAGCCCAGCCCACCTCTCTGTGTCTGGAGAGGCCCGTGTCGAGGGGAACTAGTGGGAAAGATAGAGGAGGGGGAGCTATGTGAGTGGGTGAGAGAGGAGATCTGCCACCATGTGGGTCCGCCCATCTCCCCCTATGGCGAGGGAGGCTGTACCAATGCCCTACATAAGCTACTTCAGCTACCGAGGAGGAAGTTTGCTCCCCCTTGTGCCCCATCTGCGTCTCCCCAATGTCAGGTCCAGCTAAGTCAGCACAGGAGGCAGGCGCTAGGCACTGCAGTACCACGGTGATAGGATTTTAGTCTATGTTCTATCAGCGGCATGGGACAAAGCATAACGAGCTGTCTCTCACTACCTAGCCCCCCGCACCTGAGCGGGCATATTTCTACTCCGTGCACAGTAGAATCGGTGTAACGGGTTCACCAAAAATCTACTTTCGTAACATACTGTTGAAGCTTGTTTTGCACGTCTCTAGTGTCTGTGCCCTAGAGGATAATAGCCTACTAGTGCGGCTAGCTGATAGAATTACCCCTTGGCTCAAGTGGTAAAGCTCTGTGCTAGGGATGTTGAGGGCTGTAGGTTCAAACCCTGCTCATAACCCATATGGGGTGTCAAGGCTGATTCCCCACTCTAGAACTTTGAGTGCAGAAGGTGGGGGCCTGCAAGGTTTCTAAAAATTAATATTGGCCACTCCAGGCTTGTATTAAACTCCCAAGGTCACAGCTTTTCTCTGACCTTGGATGGGTAGATGCTGCTACCACCCAAGTGCAAAACATCCCTTAGGACCCAGGAATGCACACTTGGGAATTCCTCCCTGTGGGGTACCCTCACGCCCTTTCACACACCCCCTAGGGAAGAGCTGAGAAAGAAAACAAAGGAAATCAGCTGTTACGACCAGCCAGTTAAATTACATATGCACAAAAATCTAATCCTGTTCTTAAAAAAAGGTAAATTTTATTAAAGAAAGAAAGAAAATGCATCTGGAACTTAGGCTTTTTGCTAGATTAAAAACAATTACAAAAATTAAGCATCAAGATAGCTCTCTTGAGGTTCAGTTTAAAGGCTACAAGCAAAACAAAAGCATTTGGGGGTTAGCACAGAGGAGTCCATAAGCCTTATAGAAATAAAAGAGAGAAACCTAATCGTGTCTTTCTAGACATTTCCTGATCTACTTACATATCTGGGGTTTCAAACTGAGTAGTTCTAGGTATGATCTGGTGATTTTCATTCCAGGTTCACAGGTTTTTACAGCATAGCTTTAGCCTTGTCTCTGCTCTGTCCCTTCTCTCCAGAGAACAACCACAGACAAAGGAAAAGTTTTTTCCCAATTTTAAAAAGTTCTAGCCCTTCCATTGGCTCTTTTGGTCAGATGCCCACTCCCTTCCTTTTACCTATGGGCTTTTTTAAGCCTTTACAGATAAAGCAAGTAGAGAACAGCTACTAACAGGGATTTTATAGCTAACTGTCTGGCTGGGTGTCCATAAAACGGAGCTAACCTCCTGCCCCCGTTGTGTATCACATGGGGTGAAGGGCCACTATGACTGGGTAGTTTGAAGGGGATGTGACTTTCTGCTGCTGAAACTCAGATGCTAAGAAGTCCATAAGG
This sequence comes from Macrochelys suwanniensis, assembly GCA_033296515.1. Taxonomy (NCBI): domain Eukaryota; kingdom Metazoa; phylum Chordata; order Testudines; family Chelydridae; genus Macrochelys; species Macrochelys suwanniensis. The sequence continues at coordinate 337,808,781 of CM065775.1, forward strand.
GCCCCCATCCCGCAAGCTACTTCTTGCAGGCAAACGCATGCACTAATCCAGGGCCCTGCTGGTTTTTGGCTGGGCATAAGGGTCCAGCTGCCTGGACCATGCTATGCTCCACAGAAATCCAAAGAGGAACACAGGGCTTGCCAGACAGGATTGGGCTCTAAGCTTTTAAGAACGTGCCTGGAACCGTCTGAAAATTCAGCAAGGGGTTAATGGTAGCTTAGGAATTGGCTGCAAAATTAACTTGATTCCATTCCTGCCCGTCAATTAAGTCAATATCTTTGACTATAATGCTATTTAATTCGCAGCCTGGAACAGTGCAATAAATCAACGTTTACAGATGTCTCCGGCAAACCTTTGATGGATGAAACGGGGTAATTTTGGAAGTGCATGGAAAATTTCAAATAAAATCATATCCCCCCATGATTAATATAGCTGTCTGTGTTGGTATTTGCTCCAGAAGGCACCAATCCAGATATGCTTAACATCACATGCTTTCAAAGACAGCATCAGGTGCCTGATCCAACCAGGCCGAATGCTCTCTAGTTGCAGTGCCAAGCTGGGGCCCAGGCCTGCATGGCTTTGAAGGCCCGGTATGAACGGGCCCTTGTCAAGGGGCAGCTGCTCTTTATGGGGAGCTAGGGCCCAGCCCTGCCTGTGACGGCCTTATGAGGGTCCCACCTGGGGGTAATTGACTGCCCCAGGGGACTGATTACTAAAGAAGCACCTGGACCTAATAAAGGTTACCGGAGCGCAGTTAGCGCGAACTCCAAAGGGAGACAGGAGACTCGCAGGCCAGGGAGGCCTGAGGCAGAGGGCAGAACAGGGAGCCTCGAAGGGGAGCTTTCTGGGGAACCTACCAGGATGGGGAGCCTGTAAGAGGCGCCCCTGGAGAGGGGAGCCTCCTAGTCAGAGGGCTTTACCACTTGTCCCCCAGACGTTGGCTGGAAGCCCGGCCTGGCAAGGATCTCCCGCTTGCAGCACGCAGACCTCCCCGGAGCTGAGACGCCAGAGAAGGATGTTACTCCAGTAGGGGCAAGAGGCCTAGCAGCCGGGAAAGAGACTGGCACCAAGAGAACACCAGAGGGAGACCGGGTAGAGATGACCACTGGACTCAGGTGGGGGACATGGCCGAAGAATGGCCATGTCACCCCACTGGGACGTTGGGGTGAACGTTTTGTTCGTGTTTCTGTGTTGACAAATGAGACTCTCTGCAAGAAGGGGCTCTCTAGCACGTAACTGGCTGTTTGTACTTACTGATCCCCGGGATGAGGGGCAAATTAAGTAAAGGCTCATCGGCAGCACTACGCCCGCCCACAAGGGGGCGGGCTGGCTCACGGTGTATGCACCTCCTGTTATTCACAACAGAATTCCGACCAGCTGCTGCCCCCCGACACAGAGGATTTCAGTGACGCTATTCAGGACTGATCCGCCTTGAGTGGTCATATCCAGCCGTGCAAAGTGGATGCAAACGAGGATAGTAACCGCCTACAGCTGCTCCCCCTGGGGTAAACGACAATTCAAGGAAGGCAGAGGAGAACCTTGACTCTGCGTGGAGCACTGACTGTCTGCGTGGGTGTGTCTACACACACAGGGAGCTGGAGGGGTCATTTCCACCTCAGGCAGCCGTACCCACGCTAGCCCTGGTGGAACTAGCGTGCTGAAAATAGCAGCGTAACCGTGGCAGTACGAGTGGCAGGATGGGTTAGCCACCTCAAGCACAATCCTGTCTGAAACCTACCTCCCGCTCCAGTGTAGACATACCCTGTAAGTAATGATTACAGGATTAGCTCCCTGGTAGGTAGCAAAGGCTCCGATCCTGCGGATGCTTAGGCCTATGTGTATAGGTGTTTGCAGGATTGGTGCCGAAGGTGCTAAGCCCCCAGTGAGAACTATTTGTATTGCACGTAGGACCAGCATGCTCAGTGCTTTTGTGTACCAATTGCAGGCTGATTTTCAAACCACAGCACTCTCTTGTTTTGCTTTTAAATCTTCGCCCATCCTTTCAGGAGAATGTGGGTGATGGCTAGATTGAAAAGGGCTGGGGCGGGGGGATTGGGAAAGGGACAGGCCCCTCTCTCTGGGAACTCATGTTGAGATTTCCAGGAACGGGGATCCGGATCCACAGAATTGGGCTTTGACTTCCCCAGAGGATCTGTTGATTCACGGGAACATTGGAGATACCAATGCCAGTTAAAACAGGAATAGCAAAGAATTGTTATTCTGGGATTAAAACAATCGCTCAGGCTCAAACAGATCATCTGTGCCCCTCTTACTTGTGTGAGTAGCCCCATTTAATTAAAGGAGTCAGGGGTACAGGATTGGGTCCAAAATCCTGTATTTTTCCTTCAGTTTTAAAGACCTGAGGAGCGCTCCTAGGAATGACCATTGGCGCTCTAGAGTGCCAGTTTGTTACAGATGTGCAGTGCTGTGCTCATGAGCAACCCTACAGTAACAAACCAGTGTGTAGCCCTGAGTCCATGAGCAGCCAATAGTAACAAAGCAGAGCGCAGCCGTATGCTCACGAGCAACCTTACAATAACAAACCCATGAGCTCCGCCCGGGCCTGGTGAACAATTCTGCAACAACGAACCCCTGTGTCAGCCAAGCACTCATGAATGACTCTGCGCTAGGAGACCACTTTAAACCGCCCAACGCTAACAAACCTGTGTGTTTGTTCCAGTCCTCTAGTGACCCTACAATAACAAATTAGGGTTTACATGAAATGGGGAAAGAAACATTGATTAAAATTTTAACTTCAAGCTTGCAAACCCACCCACCACCTAAATAAAGACATTAAAGTTATAGGGAAAATAGCGGATTTATGTTATTAAATTATCTGACTGCCCCATCAAATCGCCAGCTTTCTGTCCATGAAATGTTGGTGGGCAATGCCTGCAGAATACAAAATTCAGTTAAAACAGAGTGAAACATGCCTTGACATTCATTAAATGAAACCCACTCCTCCCTGTCTCGCAGATTTTAAGGCCAGAGGGGACCATCATATCTGAGCTCCTGCACATGGCAGGCCACAGAACCTCACCTACCTCTGTAATAGACTCCTAACCTCTGGCTGAGTTACTGAAGTCCTCAAATCATGGTTTAAAGGCTTCAGGTTAGAGAATCCATCATTTGCACCAGTTTAAACCTGCAAGTGACCCGTGCCACAGAGGAAGGCGAAAACCCCCCAGGGGTTCAGTTAGACCCTGAGCAAATATGGTGATCAGTTAGACCCTGAGCATGTGGGCAAGACCCAGCAGCCAGACACCTGGAAAGAATTCTCCGTAGTAACCCCCGCCTACCACCTGCTACCTGTTAGGAGCCAGGCTTGTAGGGAAAATCCCAAACCCTCTTTTGTAGCTGCTCTTGCTGCCTCTATGCTGTACTCGGTGATGCTTGCTATTATGCAGCATCACATCAGAATCCTGCAGGTCTAACTTATCCAGAGACCCTTCGTCCAGCACGCGAACTGGCGAATTGTATTGCAGAAGTGAGTGAGTGCAGCACACTCAGTAAAGAGACCCCAGTAAAATAACTGTGCAGCAGGCTTCCTTCTCTGCTGCTGTCACTGAGCCTTTAATGAGTCATCAGGCCAGACCATCTCCCACATCTCTTTGGGGGCCCAGCCCAGGCAGGTTGGAGAGGAGGATTAAGATGGCTTTAAACCATCCTTGTACCCCCACCAAATTCTGCGCTATTTTGGGTGTGTCTACACTGCATTAAAAGACCTGCGGCACGGCCATTACCCTGTTCTGTTTGTTCCCTCTGATGCACCTGGCATTGGCCACTGTCAGAAGACAGGATAGTGGGCTAGATTGGACTGTTGATCTGACCCAGTCTGGCTGTTCTTATGTTACCCACTCCTTCCACAAAGGCCTCTCATGTAAGGAACACAGCATGAAAAATGAAATTTCATGATTTACACACTGATCCCAATTCTGTTTTTCTTGAGCCCCATGTGACCTCGCTGGGCCTGACTCTCTCCCCACTTAAACAGGTTGCGTACCTATAGACCCTGTTGACTTACTGAAGTGCCTCCCGGTTTACACCTAGTGGAAGAGACGTTCCAGTCAATCGGGCTGTGAATGAGGCTGCTTGTACTAGTGTAACTGAGGGAAGAATTTGGCCCATTATTCATAGGCACCCACTCTGTAGGTGCTTCAGGGCTGGAGCACCCACGGAAAAAAATATGGGTGCTCAGTACCCCCTGGTAGCCCTGCAGATCAGCATCCCCCCCCAGCACCTCCAACTCACCGGCAGCCCTGTGGATCAGCTCCATTTCCTTCCTCCCAGCACCTTCCACCCGCACCAATCAGCTGTTCAGTGGCATGCAGAAAGTGCTTTGGGGGGGACGGCAGAGTGGGGGTGGGAAGAGGTGGGGTGGGGGTTTGGGGGAAGGGGTGGAGTGGGGGCAGGGCCTGGGGCAGAGCGGGGGTGGGAAGAGGTGGGGTGGGGGTTTGGGGGAAAGGATGGAGTGGGGGCAGGGCCTGGGGCAGAGTGGGGGTGGGAAGAGGTGGGGTGGGGGTTTGGGGGAAGGGGTGGAGTGGGGGCAGGGCCTGGGGCAGAGCAGGAGTTGAGCACCCCCCAGGAACAGAGGAAGTCGGTGCCTGTCCAATTATTGATATTAGGGAGAAAGGATGGCCCAGTGGGAGCCCTAGGTTCAATTCTTGGCCCTGCCACAGGCCTCCCTATGGGACCTCAGGCTGGTCATTTAGGTTGGGATCCTTAAAGCAATACCATGAAGCCGTCTGGACCGAGATCACCAACGAACTCAATGGCAGTTAGGCAGTTTGAAGATGTGGGCCTTCATCTGTCTGTGCCTCAGTTCCCCAGTGAGACCACTGGAGACTGTGAGGTGCTCAGATGCTATGGCGACAGCAGCCATGTCATTACCTAAGATGGAGAGATTTGCGAAGGGTTTGTCGATCTGGGCCAGGTTCCGATCTCCGTCTCCTTTAGCTGCAGTATCGTTGCGGGAGCGGGGGGGGTGGGGGGGAGGTACGTGACCCTGCAGCACTGACATTCGCACAGATGGTTTATACGCTAGCTGGTCCGTTACAAGCTCTGTGGAACGGAACCAGCCTCTCCGCCCACGCGGCCGCTCTATTCCTCTCCCCGCAGCGTGTGGGACGGCGGAGGTGGCCGACATCTTGTTCCTGGTGGGTGAGTCCTGGAGCGTGGGGGAAGGGAACTTCCAGCTGATCAAAGACTTCATCTACAGCGTGATCCTCTCCTTCGAGAACGTGGCAATGGGCAAAGCGGGTGTTCGGCTGGGAGTCGCACTCTACGCGGAGAAGCCAAGGTGGGGCCAACCTTCATTTCTTGTCAACACAGAGAGTCTCTAAGTCCCACCACTGTCCGGCAGTGAGGCTGGAGTGGATGTCTGTGAATCATAATCCCTTGAAAGGTGCATTCAAATTTAAAACAGGAAAGGTGCATTTAAAAATACTGGGGCTTGGTCTGAGGCCCCACCAGACGCCATGGTAATGGGCAGCTAGGGTGACCAGACAGCAAGTGTGACAAATCAGGAAGGGGGTGAGGGGTAATAGGCGCCTATGTAAGACAAAGCCCCAAATATTGGGACTGTCCCTATAAAATTAGGACATCTGGTCACCCTTTGGGCAACCCCTAGCTCTGGGGGTGGTGTTTGAAGGCTTGGAGAGCTTATATTGAATGATTACTTTCATTTGGTTCTTCCATAACTCAACAATGACATTCAGCTACAAGCTGAAGCCTGGAACCGTTCATCTGCCATCCAAATACGCGCCCCCACCCCCACCCCCCGCCTTCCAAAATGGAGGATAGCCATATCCTAGATCCTTACACAACAAAGACACAGCGATCGTGTCCTGGTAGCGGACATGATTATTTAAGGGTTGGGCTTCTTGTGCATTTTCCAAGTTCCGATCTGCAGCTGCTGGATTGGGCTGACAAAGGCCCAGACCCTCACAGGTTTCCTCAAACTGAATTCAATGGGGGTTAAGGGCCTGAATCCTTTTAAAAATCTGGCTCAGAGCCAGCAAGGGGGCGTCCCTTTGTCCCAGTAAAACTGTTTTGGGGAAGCTTCCCAAGGCTGCCCTCAGTTCCATGCATTCAGGCAACAGCATTCATAGCCTCTTCGTCATCTCCCTTCCCGGTGAAGACAGTGGAGTTGCGTTGGCATAGAACCGGCATCAGGTTGAGGAGAATCAGTCCCAATGGGCTTGTGTGGTGGAAAGCACCATCACCCTCTGTATAGTTTAATAAAGCTGTTTGGATTCAGCTCGGTTATGTCGCACGCCGACGTGGGGCTGTAAAATGGTGGTGTCGGTGCCTGAGCCTGGATATCTACACTGCAGGTTTACTGCCCCATGAGCCTGAGTCAGCTGACATGAGCCAGCATTGAATTGCTTTGTAGACAGACCCTTACAGTCATAGATTCCAAGGCCAGAAGGGACCGTTGTGATCGTCTGGATAACGCAGGCCATAGAACTTCCCCGGAATAAATCCCAGAGCAGATCTTTTAGAAAAACATCCACCCTTGATTTAAAAATTGTCTGGGTTGGAGACTCCACTGTGTTCGGCTGGTTCTAGTGGTAGATGCCTTATCCCCTGGGCCCCACCCCTGGAGATCAATATCCCTCATTCAGTGATGTGACATTTCAGTGGGGAGAAGGGGAACAAAGGGAGCTGGCGTATCCGGCTGTGATGTCCTTTCACTGACCCTACGTGCCCTTTCCTCTCAGAAGGAGCTGAGGTTTGACGTGCCGGCCTATGCCGTCAGATGTTGTATTGTATGATTCCTACCGTGATTCACGGAGGATGTTAAATAAACACTCTCTCTTTTGTGCCCAGGATGAATATCGAGTTGACAGATTACGTCACCATTGAGGAGGTGCTGGTGGCCCTCAGGGAGCTCTCGTTCCAAGGGGGCAGTGCAAAAACAGGGGATGCCCTGGCATTTGTGGCCGATGGGGTCTTCAGTCCGGCAGCAGCAAGAGGAGATGCGGCAAAGGTCGGTCCCCCGCACATGGTCATGGGGTTGAAATCAGGACTTCTGCATCTAAGAGCATGAGCCTTTACTGCTTGAGCTAAAGGAACAGCTTTGCTAGCTTGATGGCAGTAGCAGACTCAGGAATCGCTATACATGGCTTAGTCTCTAGAGGGGGACAAAGAGCCACCCTGTGTTAGGTCCGGTTACATGAAGAACAGCTGACGTGGTGATTGGATTGTGTGTTCCTGGAGGGTCTCCTTGGAGAACATGTAGCCCAGCATGGTAGAGCAGCAATGAAACTGGGCACTGCTGTCATTTCTTATTAAAGAAGCCCTCCTCTGACAGGGCCGCCCGCTTCCCCAAATTGAAATGCTGCATATTCCTTTCCCTGCTAGGGACTCTGAATTCTGGGATGCCTCAAATTAAGACACAGTAGTTCTCGTTTGCTCTGCAGACCCACAAGAGACAGGGCAAAGGGAATGTCACGCGACCTACCTGGCCCATTCTTCTCAGCTGACTGCTACAAGGAGGTTGCTACCGAGGTGGCACTGAGGAGTGAGGAGTGGGGTACAGAGTTGCTCCCTTCAGCCACCATTTCTGATCTGGCCCTGGTTGATACAGGGCCGGCGCTATAACTAGGCGACCCTAGGTGGTCGCCTAGGGCACCAGGATTCGGGGGGCGGCGGGCGGCTGCCTCCTGGTTCCACGCTCAGTGCCTGAGTGGGGAGCTGGGAGGTAGCCGCGGCGAGCCGCGGTGGCTCCATGCTCAGCTCCCACAGCCCGCGTGTGTGTGTGGGGGTGGGGTGGGGGGGCTGAGCTCCTGCGGGGGGGGGGGGGGGGGAAGCTGGCTGTGGTGGGGAGGTATTGTGGGTGGGGGGCCTAGGGTGTGAAACTTCCTTGCACCGGCCCTGGGTTGATAGTGGCTGAAAGTGGTTACCCTCTGATGGCTCATTGCTGGTCTCAGGACAGTAGGCCATGGGTTCATGGTGTCTGAGATGCACTATCTGGGCAGTAGAAGGTGTACAGGGAAGGAAGCTTGCATGATGTGATTCCTATTCTGTGGAGAAGCAGCAGCCTCCTCTTTCCAGGGTCATCCGCCTGGCTCCTTCCTCGCTGGGCTCTCCGAGGAAGCACCTCATCCGCCGGTACAGCATGGCGGTCAATCGCCGTGCATGCTGCAAATTGCCCACGTTGGGCACCCTGGTTACCTGGCAGTGACTCTGCTTCCTTGCAGATCGTTGTTTTAATCACAGATGGGAAATCTGCCGATTCTGTTGAAGATGCTGCTGTGGCGCTACAGGACAGAGGAGTTACAGTGTTTGCTGTGGGTAGGTATGGTAGAAATGAAGACGTTTGGAAGGTCACCACTGTATTTTGTGTATACATAGTAGGGTGTACATGAATGCGTGCTAGATATGTATATACACTATAGGATCTACACCATAGAATACTGCAAAGACCCAGGGTTATACACTGCAGAATATCGCATATACCCCAAGGGAATACACAGCAATGGGAACTGCATCTACGCCAGGGGCGGGCAAACTTTTTGGCCTGAGGGCCGCATCAGGTTTTGGGAATTGTATGGCAGGCCGGTTAGGGGAGGGGGTCGTGGCCCGGCCCCCACCTCTTATCCCCCCCGGGACTCCGCCCATCCAACCCCCCTGTTCCCTGATGGCCCCCCCAGGACCCCTGCCCCATCCACACACGCCCTGCTCCCTGTCCCCTGACCGTCCCTGGAACCCCCTCTCCTGACTGCCCCCTGTCAGCCCCTCCAACCCCTCCTCTCATTCCTTACAGCCCCCCTGGGACCCGTGCCCCATCCAACCACCCCTTCTCCCTGTCCCCTGACTGCCCCATCCAACCCTCCCTTTCCCTCCTGACTGCCCCCCCCCCCGGACCACTGCCCCATCCAACCACCCCCGCTCCCTGTCCCCTGACCGCCCCCAGAACCCCTGTCCCCTGACCACCACCCCGAACTCCCCTGCCCTCTGTCCAACCCCCCCTGCCCCCTGACCGCGCTGTCTGGAGCACGGATGGCTGGCAGCGCTAAAGCCGCTCCACCCGGCTGGAGCCAGGCTATGCCGTCGCCACGGCGCAGCACAGAGCACCGGGTCAAGCCGGGCTCTGCAGCTGCGCTGCCCCAGGAGCTCCCAGCCCTGTCGCCCAGCGGCGGGGCATGCTGAGGCTGCGGGGGAGGGAGGAACAGCAGGGGAGGGGCCGGGGGCTAGCCTCCCGGGCCAGGCAGGAGGGTCCCGCGGGCCGGATGTGGCCCGCGGGCCGTAGGTTGCCCACCTCTGATCTACGCCATGGGACTACACCTCTAAACACTGGGTCTGATTCTCCGCTCCACTTTGCAGGAACCTGTAAATGGCGACGCCCGGTAGAAGGCAGTGGCGAATCAGGCCTCTTGTTTTCCCTTCCTTTCCCCAACCCCGCACCTTTAGGAATTAAGAATGCCGACAGGAACGAGCTGAGGAAAATGGCTTCTGAGCCCATCGAGGAGCACGTGCTTTACACTCAAGAGTTCCTCTTGCTGGGTAACTTATCCCCTAAACTCTCTCGAAGGCTCTGTATCACGGCCTCCGAGCCTCCACGCCCCACCAGGCAGGCTATGAACGGTGAGTCTCTGGACCCCTGCCCACTCTTATTTTCCATTTGGTTGAATCAGCCCCTTTCTCCGGGGTTGGGAGCGGGCTTCTACATCCCATTAGACTTGCTCTCCTGCATCCCATTTTTATTCACATCAATGGACATTTAGGGCGTGTGAGACCCGTAGGGTAGGCCCACAAACCCCTGGGGCTGGCCCATTTCGGCTGATTCAGGCTCATGAGGCTCAGGCTACAGGGCTGTTCAATTGTGGGGTTGACGTTTGGGCTTGGGCGGCAGCCCAGGTGTGAGGACCCTCCCCGCTCATGGGGTCCCAGAGCCCAGGATCAGGCTGGAGCCTGAGTGTCTACACTGCAAATAAGCAGCCGTGTAGCCCAAGCCCCACGAGTCGGCGGCAGCTGACACGGGCCAGCCGCGGGGGGTTAATTGCAGTGTAGACACACCCTTAGAAAGCAGCCAGGGCATCTGGTTTGTTGTTCAGAGGGCAGTGACCACATTGTCCTTGATTGCGTTTATTTCACTCTGGTGACGCCGGATCACAGCTCCGGCACTCGAGAGAGGAGCGACAGCAGGAGATGAGGGATAGTAGCTGCCTGTGGTTGGAAGCCCTGCCTGGAATATTAGCTTCACCCCATCCAGGGAGCAGGATTTGCCTCTATCCCAGGGCCTGGTACGATGCCCACTGAAGTCCAGTGGGGTGAATTACTGAGTTTTCAGTTTTGTGGCTGAACAGAAAAGGAAAAAAAAAGTTTCAGGTCAACTCAAGACAAACATTTTTTTTGAACTTTTCAGCGAAATGAAAAGCTCGAAAACATTTTGCTTGGGGTGCAACTGACCATTCTGTTCAACCCAAAATGAAACGTTTCCTTTTGTTTTCAAGAGTTTTTATCTGTAAACCTTTAAAAAATTCATAAAATTGGGGTCAAATTCGAAATGAAATATCACTTTGAATCGAAAAGTCAAAACCTGTCAGCTTTGGGAATTGTTTTTGTTTTGTTTTGTTTTGTTTCTGAAACAACTGGGCGAATTCAGCACCAATGTGTGAGCTGTTTCAGGCGACCAGAGTCTGCCTTTGTGGGCGAGAAAAAAGTTTCAGAGGCAAACTTTCACGCAGCTCTACAGCGAAGTCAATGGGGAGGGACTGCACTGACTCCAGTGGGCTGTGGATCAGGCTCCTGGTCCCAAGTGATTCATCAGCCTGCATTTAAAAGCCTCTAGTGATGTGGATGGGTGCTTCCTAATGTGGGAAAAACAGGAATGACCCCCCCACCTTGCAGCTGCTGCTGTTACTGCCCTAGCAGACAGACAGACAGCTGCCAGACCGAGCAGAAGCTGGCTCAGTACCAGCATCAGAGATGCCCAGGTATTTTAACAGGCAGAGCTGCCGTGGTAACCGATTTGTCTCTACCACGACGACAGAGGATCAGGGAACTGATACTTTGGGATATAGCTGGGCTGCACCTCACCCATTACTGTGTGCCCGTCTCTAAAGTCCCATAGGAACGGTACCATTTTCTATTGAATTCTACTGCGTTTTGGACCAGCCTACAGATTTTAATAGCGTATTCTAATCCTGCCACAGAATCCCATCCGGGAGCTTAACAAAGACGCTCGAAAGGAGCCCGTTCTCTATTCATTTGTGAAGGTTTTTAGAATAATTTCTGTGGAACTTTACTAAATGTTTCTAGAACCCCTTCTGTGTTGGCTAACCACTCGCAGCCCTAACCTTCCTGCAGAACTGACCTTCACATATCTGGCTGCTGTTCTGAAATTATCTTGACCAAGATAATTAGCCAGAATGCTGTCAACTCTTGATACCAGAGATCAAACCCTCAAATCTGGATTCATCCCGTATCAGTTCTCTAGGACTGCTCCATAGAGGTATGTGTGAGATCTTTAGATCCTGGCACAGATCTAGAGCCCAGCTGTTGGTCCCCTTCAGTCTTACCAATCAGGTTGCTTTGGCTGGTGTTTTCTTTTCAAGGCTATCTCTGGAAGGGGAATGGCAGCTTTGTTAATAGCGGCCCTCCCAGGAGTCCTGTCCTGCAGTGTCTCTAACAGCCCAAATCATGGAGTTTTATTTCCCCACCTGCTTTTAGTGGAGAAGATCGTTGGTCCCCGGGATTTACTTGTCAGCGAACAAAGTTACAGCTCTTTGAGGCTGACCTGGGCTCCCGCCACGGGGAAGGTGACAGGATACCACGTCCTCCTGAATTCACTTTCCGCTACTGGGCAGCTTATTTCTGAGGACCAGCGGCAGGTAGACATCCTCCCTTCCTCCCGTGGTCTGAGTTTGGCACATGGAATGTTTGTCATCCCCTGATTTTCAGAGACTCTGAGTGTCATGGCGGCCATCTTGGCCAATGTCCCAGGGCAGGACAGGTTGCCAACTTTGTGACCGAACAAAACCGAACACCCTTACCCCGCCCCTTCTCTGAGGCCCCACCCCGTTCCCTCCATCCCTGCTCCCTCCATCGCTCGCTGTCCCCCCCCAACTCACTCACTCATTTTCACCAGGCTGGGGAGCGTTGGGGAGGGTCCCTTTCTGACCGGGTAGTGAATCACGTCCACACACGCAAACGCTGGTGGGAATTGAACCGGGGGGCGTTCAGCACCCACAGCACAGCCACTTGAGTATGTAGAAGGCGCTTCTCATCTCCGGGGCCGGCCACTAGAGGGAGCCATAATTACAGCCATTAAGGCCTCCTCTTACACCCGTGCTGGCGGGAGAGGGGCAGGGTTAATCTAATGGCTCTTTTCTGTCCCGAACCGCCATGATTCCTTGGTCTTGAGCTGAGGCGGGAAATCTCATGAGCACGGTCTCTCAGAGGCAACCTGGTGTTTCCAGTCTTCTACCTGGGTTGGGTAGAACATAATAACAGCCCACTTCCTAGTAACACGCTCGCCCTTCTGCTTCCAGTCCTTGGGGCATCAGGGCAGTACGGAGCACGCTACCGGCACGTAGCCAGAAAACAATAGTAATCTCTTATTTCATTGGACCAGATGCTGCCACCCCAACTCACAATGAGCAGTACTCTACATAGCATCTGATTTCAGTGGGCCCACTCACAGAGTAAGGGACTTCTCAGGGTAAGAGTAGCAGATTCTGGTCCAGCATTCAGTGTTACTTTGATAATTGTTATTATTTACACTACAGTAGCCCCAACCGAGATCCGGACCGCCTTGTGCTAGGAGCTGTACATGCACATAGCAAGAGACAGACCGCGCTGGAGAGTTTTACTATCCAAATAAAACTCAGAAATAAATATTCAGCCTAAATTATTCGCTTACCAATTTCATCCCCTTGCTTCAGATCCAAAGGCCTTTGATGTTAATGGAAAGTCTCCAACTGACTTGAGAATGCGGCCTTGGATCAAACCAGGTTCTCCTTTGTAATGACTTCCCCTTCATGGTGTTTACATCCTTGGCTGTAAGTGTAGAGAGGGAAAAATCCCCTTCTGACGCCCAGCCAAATTGAAGGGAATAGATCCTGCTGTCAAAATGTGTGAACTCCTGGTTGGTATTCTAGCACCGTCTTTCCAAATCTGCGTGGCTTGTTGCGTAGCTCGTCGGAGCCTGAGCCTACTTCACCCAACAGTGACCGGCCAAGCACCTCTCTTCTCTCGTCTGTGACAGATTGTTTTGGATGGCAACAAAAGCACCGTGCTGGTGTCAGATCTGAAGCCTGACACGAACTATTTCTTCACGGTCAGAGCGGTCTACGCGGACGCCCTTGGGGAGTCAACGGCTGTCAAAGGGAAGACGAGTGAGTGTGTCCTTTGGAAACCGCTCCCCTTGTTATTAATTTGTTGGCGTGTCCAGAAGCCAGCATGGAAACTGTGTGTGTTGGGTGCAGCCGTGGAAGCATCCGATACTGTCTGGTTTAGTGAGTGGTGGTATCTAATTTATCAGCGATGGCGTCCGATTTAATATAATTTCCAAGTGCCTGAGAATAGGCGAGCTCACTTAAGCCACAGCTCTGCAAAGGAGGGATAGCTCACTGGTTTGAGCATTGGCCTGCTAAATCCAGGGTTGTGAGTTCAATCCTTGAGGGGGCCATTTAGGGATCTGGGGCAAAAATCTGTCAGGGGACAGTACTTGGTCCTGCTAGTGAAGGCAGGGGACTGAACTTGATGACCTTTCAGGTCGTTCCAGTTCTAGGAGATTGGCATATCTCCATTTATTTTTTTATTTATTTTTTTTGCGCATTGGGCCCCTGGGGGCTTCGCACCAGTACAGTGGTCTGCTCATGGGGGCAGGATCAGGGCTGCAGTTTTTTCAAGGAAATCTGTCATGCTCCACGCAGTCCTGCAATAATCCATAGCAAGTGTGCAATTCACCCCAGGGCAGAGAATGGGCACGAGGCCTATGCACGGCTTTGTGTTCCCCAGAAGCTCTATTTTGAGGGTTTCAGTGGATTTGGGAAGGGTACAGTCAGTGCCAATGCCTTGGGGGTAGAGATCCCCTAGAGTTCCCAGCTCTGTACTAAGCAGTGGGGCATTGTGGGTGACCCTGAACCATTCTCATGCTGCGACATTCACTTTGCACAGGTGCCAGTGACCCTGCGAGGTGTGGGAGGGCATGAAGCAAGGAACTAGGGACGTTCGTGAGGGGATGGAAGGGAGCATGATACCGTGAGAGAAGTGTCTGTTCACCGCTGTGTCTCTTCACCCTTGGGGAACGCGGGAGTTTCTCTTCTTTGTAGAGGGTCTTTGCTGTGAGGCAGCCTTGATCCTTAACCTCTAGGTCCCTTTTGTGTCTTCAAGCGCCCGTACCGCCAGTGACCAATTTCCGGGTCATAGAAGAAGGACTTTTTAGCCTCAAGGTAGCCTGGACTCCTCCCCTAGGGAAGCTTGAAGGCTACAAGATCTACATGCCCAGATGTGAGTTGTGATCTGCTAGGTTTTCACGCCAGCGTCAGGTATTTTCATATAAGTCCTGATGCTTGGGAAAAGCAACGTCCCCGCTTTTGGAGCTCTGTCCTCTCAGGCCTAGCCCTGGCATCGCAATGCAGTGGGGGTCATATGGCACCGCTGATGTGTCTGCGTTGTCCTGGGGCGACACGGCGGTGGCCTCCCCCGGTGAGTTTGGAGCCTCTTGTAGAAAGCCGGGTAGTCCCATCAAGGCAGGGGCTTTCCTTTGCAAACCCAGCCGGTACAATTCTGGGGCTGCCCCGCGTCTAATTCTCTGACGCTGACAGTAGACTGGCAAATATGCCGCGCTCCTCAGTCCACAGGGGTCACTCACCAGGGTGTCCTATTTGGTTCTGGGCCATACAGCAAACAGACCGGGGATGACCTATGAGCAGATTCTGGGCGGCGACGTCACCTCTCACGTGCTTGGCGACTTGCAGGAGGATAAAGAATATACTGTCAGTATCTACGCTGTGTACCGCCAGGGCCCGAGCCAACCGGTGTCCGCCACAGGGAGAACATGTAAGAAGTTTGATTGCCGAGGTGGCATTCTTAATTGCACTGGAAATCGGGCTCACTCCTGATCGCCTTTGCACGCTTGCTCCTGCTCTGCTGCTTGCCCCTGTGCACATGTATGCTTTTCTTTGCACGCTTGCTGTCATGCCTGTCCCCGTGCACATGTATGCTCTTCTTTGCACACTTGCTTCTGCTCTCACGATTGCCCCTGTGCACAAGTATGCTTTTCTTTGCACGCTTATGCTGCTGTCATGCCTGTCTCTGTGCACACGTAGGGTCTTCTTTGCACGCCCGCTTCTACTCTCACACCTGCCCCTCTGCTTAGGCATGCTCACACATGCTCATACACACCCCAAGTCTATTCTTGCACTCTCACTCACACTCTGATCTGCTTGCTCACCCCTGCTCCCACCCCCCATTCTTGCTCACATTCCCCAACACGCTCACACTGGGAGATTGCTCTCAACCTCCACTCCACCCCTTTCAATTTAATAAAGGCTCAGTCAGACTCTCCTCTCACTGTCTGAAGTCCAGGGAAGTGTTCAACATTTTTGGTGTCCAGCACTTGTTTAGCTGCCTTAATATGGACTTAGGAGCCTAACTTTTTTTTAAAACTCTTGGCCATAGAGTTTACTTGAACCATCAACTCTACTCATCAGCGGTGACCTGTTCTTGATGTTGCAGAGAAAGCCCCACTCCCTTCACTCCCTACAGCCCAAAGCCCATCCTCAGAGCTAGGTGGGAAATGGTTTTCCCATCCTGGAAAATGTTTTGAGATTTCTAAAATGTTTCCTGTCGCAAATCACTAGATGAGGGGCTCAGCATGTCTGGTCCGAGGCTAGGGTCTAGAAGAGGGAAGCTGGCCCTGCTACAGCCTATGCTGTGGATAAAGAGGACTCCTCTCTGCTGACAACGTTCACTATCACTAGTTGCTGTCTGGGCTGCGTGGCCCCGCCCTTCATCCGAGGGGGCAGGTCTATTGTTCATTTAGGCTCCACCCACCCACCCAGAATTGAAATTTCATGAGCACTGAATTAAATTGTCCCGGATCTTCCACTTCATGGACGTCGTTGGGATTTATGCGGAGGTTTACCCCCCTGCCGCCCCGTTGGGAGCCTGGCCTAGTTTTTAAAACATGTAGCCTTCCCCTCCGCCCCCTCCCTTCATTTATCCACTCACCCTGTGTGCCTTGCTCTCTCTTTAAGCCCAGGCCCACTCCCTGCCTGCAGATCTGTCGGCCTCCCAGCGCTCTGTATAAATCAAAGCAGATTGGTGCATCAGCGGCGCGGGCCAGAAAAAGCGACCGTGACAACTCGAGCAGCTGGCGTTGCTGCAGCTTGGGCTCAGAGTGACTGTTCCTGATGAGTGGACAACAGCCTTTTACTAGATGCATTAAAACCGACAGGCTCTGAAGGAACTCTTCGAAATCTCTCTCCCCCGCGGGCTAATGGAGGTGGGAGGCAGCCCACGGTTCCTTCAGAGCCATCGGTTGCATGGGTTGTAATGTAGCGTCTCTGAAATGTCTCTTCCCTTTAACCCTTCCAGTGAAGCTCCTGCCAGTGAAAAGCATCTTGCTCCAGAATGAGACGACTGACACCATCCAGGCCAGGTGGACCTCAGTTAGGGGAGCATCAGGATACAGGCTCACCTGGGTGTCGGCAGGTACAGTCCCCCGGAACCAGAGGAGTGTGTTATTTTCATGATGCTCTGCTAGCGGCCTGCATCATTATTGGATCTGCTTTTGTCGTCACCCCTGTTTAGCAGCACCAGGGTGCAGGTTCCCACCCAAGCTTCCCGCAATGAGATGAGAGACAGACCTGGTCGAAATCCTGACCCTAAACACCTGGGATTTGAATCCAGATCCAGAGCTGAGTTTTGCAGAGGGGTCTTTTCTCTGACCCTTGATTCAAACATCCTTTATAGTGTTGTTAGGGGGAGAAGTGTTAGAAATCCAGATTTTCTTATTTTATTTTTGCCCTGCAGGAAAGATGGTTTGGTGGTTAAAACAAAAAACGGAGTCAGGACACCTGTGTTCTCTTCCTGCCCTGTGACCGGCTTCCCTGGTTGACCTAGGGCAAGTAACTTCTCCTCCAGGTGCCTCAACTTCCCGAGTTGTAAAATAGGGATAACACCACCATACAGGGATGATTTAGTTGGGGATTGGTCCTGCTTTGGGCAGGGGTTTGAACTAGATGACCTCCTGAGGTCCCTTCCAACCCTGATAGTCTATGATTCTATGATTCATTCAATGGTATCGCTGAAGCATTTTGAGATCCCCAGGTTGGAAGGTGCTTTAGGGCAGTGGTTCTCAACCAGGGGCCCGGGGCCCCTTTGGGGGCCACGAGCAGGTTTCAGGGGAGCCGCCAAGCAGGGCCAGCATTAGACTCGCTGGGGCCCAGGGCAAAAAGCCAAAGCCCCACTGCATGGGGCTGAAACCTGGGGGCCCTGAGCCCCGCCACCCGGGGCTGAAGCCAAAGCCTGAGCAGCTTAGCTTCGCGGGGGGCCCTGTGGCGTGGGGCCCCAGGCAATTACCTGGCTTGCTACCCCTTAACGCCGACCCTGGCTTTTATATGCAGAAAATGGGTTGTCGTGGCACAGCTGGGCCGTGGCGTTTTTATAGCATGTTGGGGGCCTCAGAAAGAAAAAGGTGGAGAATCCCTGACCTAGGGGAGGGTAAAGTGGCACCATTCCTGCTACTGTGTAATAAACTAGTAATGAATGGATTTCCAACGTGCAAATAAACACCCCAAATTGCAGAGATTCTATCGCCCCACCACAGTTCGGGAACCCCATTGCTGCAAAGCCATCCAGTATGAGCTGCACATTTCCCAGACTCACAACCCTTGGTACCAGCAGCTTGGTGATCGCCCTGGCTACTTGCATCACAACAGCCCCCACTGTAGATTTTCCCACTCCGAATTGATTTGCGACTGACCGGTAGCTGTCTGGCGTTGCAAGCTTCCACAGGGCTATCGCCAGTCGCTTATGTACTGTGAGGGCTGCTCTCATCTTGGTGTTCTGGCGCTTCAGGGCAGGGGAAAGCAACTCACAAAGTTCCATGAAAGTGCCCTTACGCATGCGAAAGTTTTGCAGCCACTGGGATTCATCCCAGACCTGCAGCACTATGTGGTCCCACCAGTCTGTGCTTGTTTCCCGGGCCCAGAATCGGCGTTCCACTGTATCAACAAGCCCCATTAACACCATGATGTCCACCTTGCGGGGGGGCCTTTTTTGAGAGAGGTCTGTGTCCATGTCCTCATCACTGTCCTCAGGGCGCTGCTGTCGCCTCCTCGCCTGCTGTAGCTGTAGCAGCTCCTGGTTCTCGTTCTGCATATACTCCTGGACAATGCGCGTGGTGTTCATAACGGCGAGAACAGCCGCGGTGATCTGATCGTGCTCCATGCTTTCCCTGGTATGCTGTTTGCAGGACAGCAGAGTGGCAGCAGAAGCAGCGGGTGGATAACAATGGAGTCAGCAATATGGCGCCCATATGAAAAAAGGCGCGAAAGGATTTTTTGCTCCCCCCTCAGTTGCTTTCACGGAGGGAGGGGGGAGCAAGGGTTAGGCTCATTTCCTTCTAGCTGCAGATGGTACAATATGCGGTGAGCAAGGAGGCGCCTTCCCTTCTAGCAGCAGATGGTACAATATGCTTGATATCCATCATCATCTCCTGGCCCCCTCAAGGATTGAACTCGCAACCCCGGGTTTAGCGGGCCAACGCTCAGACCGCTGAGCTATCCCTCCGCCCGTGTTCCAGGCAGTACTGAATCTCCCTTAAACAAAACGTAAAAAAGAGAATGACCAGAGTCACTCTGGTCACTCCCATTTATGTCCAAGCACCCCCGGCCAGCCACACCATAGGCCACTGGCCAGGAGCACACGAATACCAATCATATTGTACAATCTGCTGCGAGAAGGCAAGGAGCTTCTGCTGTATGGTCCCACGACTACCAGCCTCAGGCGGAATGGCCCCCTCAAGGATTGAACTCGCAACCCCGGGGTTAGCGGGCCAACGCTCAGAACACTGAGCTATCCCTCTGCCCGTATTATAGTGTGACTGAATCCCCACTAGACCTAATGTCCAGGCGTACGCTGGAGATGTACGGTAATTGTGAGCTGAGCAGGCTTCCGTAGCAAACACGGAAACCCCGGAAAAAAGGTGCGAAAAATATTGCTTTCACGGAGGGAGGGAGGGAGGGATGACATGTACCCAGAACCACCAGCGACAATGTTTTCTGCCCCATCAGGCTTTGGGATCGCAACCCAGAATCCCAATGGGCGGCGGAGACTGCGGGAACTGTGGGATAGCTACCCGCAATGCAATGCTCCGAAAGTCGATGCTAGCCCCGCTACTGTGGACACAGTCAATCGACCTCATGGTCTTAACGCTTGTGTGTGGGGACACACACAATCGATTCCATAAATTCGGGTTTTAAAATATCGACTTCTATAAATTCGACCTAATTCTGTAGTATAGACGTACCCTTAGTCAGTCCTCTCATTTGGGTTTGGATCATTTGGCTGGAAATCGGGAGAGCAGGCACTTTTGGGTCAGGGATGGTCTTTTTTGTTCTGCATTTGTACAGTGACAAGCACTATGGGGCCCAGACCCATGGCTGGGAATACAAATAATAATAATTTAGAACATAAGAACATAAGAGAGGCCGTACTGGGTCAGACCAAAGGTCCATCCAACCCAGTATCCTGTCCACCGACACTGGCCAATCCCGGAGTGAGTAGACCTAACAGGTAATGATCAAGTGATCTCTCTCCTGCCATCCATCACCCCCTTCTGACAAACAGAGGCTAAGGACACCATTCCTTACACATCCTGGTTAATAGCCACTAATGGACTTCATCTCCATGAATTTATCCAGTTCTCGTTTAAACCCTGTTATAGTCCTAGCCTTCACAGCCTCCTCAGGCAAGGAGTTCCACAGGTTGACTGTGCGCTGTGTGAAGAACTTCCTTTTATTTGTTTTAAACCTGCTGCCCACTAATTTCATTGGGTGGCCCCAGTTCAATTTTTTTTCCCTTCTGGACTTGTTCCTTAAGAACAGGCTCTTGCATGGTATTTCACGCCCACCCAAAAATGCAGCAAAAGGTGTGTGTGTGTGTCTGTGTCTCTGTGTGTACAGTATTCCTCAGTTTCTTTAAATCTCAGGACTCCTGGGTCCTATTCCCGCTGATGCACTAGGCGACCGTGGGTGAATTACTTTACCTCTCAGTGCCTTCTTTTCCCCATTCTACAACTGGGGAGAAGGCTAGATGAACTGGCCAGTGTGTATGTGTCACTACTGCCCTCTGCTGGATGGGATCAGAAACGTTCTACTGTGCATCATAGGCCCTGCATCACGTTCCTAGCTAGAGGGCTATTCGTGTGCGCATGTGCGTCCATCGTATCCATTGTCCGTAATCAAATCCAACCCCCACCAGTTTCCCTGACACACAACTTTGTAGCGGACGGGAGCATTGGGTGGTGGTGTCCTATCTCATACACATTCGCCCCTTTTGTGATTAATACACCAGGGGTCATTTTCCCACCCCGCTGGTTTGAGGGGTAATTCTACACTGCAATGTTCATCCCAGGGAATGGGTTTCCCTGGACGGGGCTGATTGTTCTTTCCCATCTTCCAAGACAGAGGATAGATTAAAATAGCTGCTTGTGTGTAGGATACCACTGACACAGACAGGAAAATGAGGACATGGCACCCCCTAGTGGCTGAACTATGAATAGCCACCGTTGGCTTTACGCATGCAAGAAGACTGAATGATGCAGCCACTTTAAAGAGTCATGGAAATGTGAGATTTGCCTATCTCCTTCCAGCCAGGCCAGGACTGTCCCCTGCTGATCAAATAGCTTTTTAGGCTAAGCATGCTTTGTGTTTTGTGATATTCCCTGGAGGAGAGGAGTTGATCCTTTCCCATCCTTCCCAGAGCTCCATGGATATTCCCTGCCCTGCTCTGTATCCCCAACCTCAACTTCCTGCCTTGGGGTAGCCATCTGTCCAGCCAAGTGAGATGGCAGAGGACTCCCTTGGGAGCCCATGAACAGCACAGCCACCAGATGGGCTTCCCCACTTCTTCTAACAGGACTGAAGCACGTTACCTGCCCAATCACATGCAGCCGTTTGTTTTTTGCTGGTTTGGTTTATTCTCCTTGTGCCATCGGGGCACCCTAATGACTGACTGGCCCCCGGGAAGACTGGGGGGCTGCGGGTATCAAAGTGGCCCTATGTCATTGTGATTTGTGTTTACAGTAGACTCTCTAGGCCCCAAGCGAGATCAGGGCCCCATTGTGACAGGCCCTGGACACACAGCCCCTGCTCTGAAGAGCTGACAGTCTACATGCGTGAGACAGAGAAGAGAAATATGATCATCTCCATGTTACAGTTGGGGAACTGAGGCATGGAGCAACTGGCCTGCCCGGCCAGTGTAGAGCTGAGGGGAGAAATCTGCACCCCCATCCCCCCTCATAAGGGGCAGGACCCAGGGAGGCTGTAGCAGGGGCCGGAATTGAACCTAAGTCCCCATCTGGTGCCTTCACCACAAGCCCAACCTTCCTCTTCTCTCTTTCCTACCTGAGCGGACCACGTGTTAGGGTGACCACCCATGGGTCTGACTGTTGGTCGGTGTGCGGCATTTAATTGGTGGGGTCCTGCATGCTGTGTTCTGGGGGGTTGTGGGAAAGGAAGGGGGGAACCAGTCACAGGTGAGTGTCCCTTCGGAGCTAGCCCCGTTATCTCCTCTCCGGTGCAGAGGGCAGCGTTGAGACGGTGAACCTGGACGACACTTGTACTGACTACATGATCCCGGGGCTGCAGCCTGGGCTGGAATACACCGTCACCGTCAACCCCGTCTTTGGGGACGTGGAGGGGCCCGTGGTGAGCAGCAAGGCAACCACCCGTAAGTGTCCTGGGTGCAGGCAAGTGGGAGGAGAAAGGCCTGGGAGGGCCAGTGGGTGAGATCATTCAGGTCAGGTCAGCGAGAGCTCGGGCATAGAAGGAAGAGGGATTGGGGGTGGGGGGGGCAGTGAAGGAGGGAGTCAAAGGGGCTGAACGGGCAGCTAGGGATGTGCGGGTGGGAGAGGATGAGTAGCGCTGCTGCCCAGGAAGATCGTCGAAGTACACGTATGGGGAAGGAAGCCTACAGGGTCACAAGACTTCCTCTGGGGACGCCTGGCCTAGGTTCCAGAGCAGGGGACCGGGAGCCAGGAAAGGTGGGGTCTAACTCTGCCGCTGACTTGCTGGTGAACTTAGGGTGACCAGATGTGAGAACCTAAAAATCGGGACTTGTCCGATGGGGGGGAAACCCCTCCTGCCGGACTTGTTGAGCAAAAAAAATGGAAGAAGCCCGCTATCGGAACAAAAGACATCCCGACCATGCATCGGTCGGGATGCGGGACAAAAGAAGAAAAATCGGGAGGGTCCTGATTTTATCAGGATGTCTGGTCACCCTAGGTGAACTGGGGGCAAGTCATTTTGCCTCTCCATGCCTCAGTTTCTCTATCAGGAATGCTGGGCGTGATGTTAGTTATCCTCCTTTATGGAGTGCTGTGAGACCTGCGGCGGTGCTCAGATGCCACGGTGATGGGCGGCAGTGCAAACCTCTAAAACAGGTGAGCAACCAGGCTGATCCCTGCGTTGCCTGTACCCAGGTTGGCTCCCAGGTCACACACAGCCACCTCCTAGCCAGTATCACCTGTGGCTGACAACCTCCCTCTGGCCTCTCATGCACAGAGCAGCCTGGTGCATTGTGGGTTTTCTTAGGTCCCTCAGGACTTGATCCAAGTCCCCCTGAATTCAGTGGGAGTCTTTCCACTGTCTGGGAGACCCATGACCCGTCCGCTGACCCAGGCTGCTTGGCTCTCTGTCTTAAAGTGGCGTCGAGCGCTGTGCGGGCCCTGAAAGTGACCGACGTAACCGTCAACTCTGCCCTGCTCTCCTGGAATCCAGTTGCCGGGGCCACTGGGTACAGAGTGGCTTGGGGCCCTACTCCAGGTAAGCTGGCATTTATCGAGCCGATAGCGCGCGGACGGGCCCCCTCCACCCAGCATTTAATACAGCGCCACAGCTGGAAGAGCGAGCGCGTAAAATCAGGGAATGGCCGATGTCGAGGCAGCTCCGGCACTGGTCACTTGGCCACGTTACACAACCGTAGGCTTGCTAACTTTTGAATGGCACAAAACCCAACACCCTAGCCCCGCCCCTTCCCCGAGGCCTCCTCATCTCCAATCCCCCCCCCCACTCACTACATTTCCCCTCCCTCCGTAGCTCGCTCTCCCCCACCCTCACTCACTTTCACTGGGCTGGGGCAGGGGCTTAGGAGGGGGTGAGGGCTCTGGCTGGGGGGGTGGGCTCTGGTGTGGGGCTGGGGATGAGGGGCTTGGGGTGCAGGAGGGGACTGCAGGCTGGGAGGTGGGGCTGAGGTATTCAGAGTACGGGAGGGGGCTGCAGGTTTGGGGGGCTCAGGACTGGGGCAGGGGGTTGGGGTGCGGGAGGGGGTGAGGGCTCTGGGCTGGTGGGGTGGGGCCAGGGATGAGGGGTTTGGGGTGCAGGAGGGGGCTGCAGGCTGGGAGGTGGGGCTGAGGTATTCAGAGTACGGGAGGGGGCTGCAGGTTTGGGGGGCTCAGGACTGGGGCAGGGGGTTGGGGTGTGGGGGTGAGGGCTCTGGGTCTGGGGGGGCTCTGGGCTGTGGCTGGAGATGAGGGCTTTGGGATGCAGGAGGGGTCTCCAGGTTTGGGGGGGCTCAGGACTGGGGCAGGGGGTTGGGGTGCAGGGGTGAGGGCTCTGGGTCTGGGGGGGGCTCTGGGCTGTGGCTGGAGATGAGGGCTTTGGGATGCAGGAGGGGGCTCCAGGCTGGGGGGTGGGGCTAAGATATTCAGAGTATGGGAGGGGGCTGCAGGTTGAGGCAGGGGATTGGGGTACAGGAGGGGTGAGGGCTCTGGGGTGGGGCTGGGGATGAGGGGTTCGGAGTGTGGAAGGGGCTCTGGGCTTGGGCAGGGGGTTGGGGTGTGGGGGGGGTGAGGGCTCTGGGCTGGCAGGGTGGGCTCTGGGGTGGGGCCAGGGATGAGGGATTTGGGGTGCAGGAGGGGGCTCCAGGTTGGGGCGGGTCTCAGGGCTGGGGGTTCGGGCATGAGCTTACATTAGGCGGCCTGGATCAGCGGGCGCTAAGCCAGGCTGCCTGCGCATCCCGACACCACGTTGCGCGTGCCCCGGAAGCAGCCAGCAGGTCCGACACTAGTAGGCAGGAGCGGGGGAGGGAGTCTCCGCGTGCTGCTCTCGCCCGCCGCAGACACCGCCTGTGATGGAATGGGACTGTTCTTAATGTTTCTATGCCTCAGTTTCTCCGAGGCATATGCTAAGTCTCTAGGTGGTGGGATAAAGGGTGTAATTGCAGAGCCCTAGAGGGTCAATGTGATGACAGAGAATGGCCGACACTCTGTCTCCTGGCAACCGATGGCCTGGGCCCCTCCCCTGCAAAGGTGGGAGCTGAAGGTGTTCGAACAAAGGGATCAGGTGACCTCCTGGCCCGGGAAGGAGACAAAGGGAGAGGAGGGGCTGGACAGTTTCAGTTGGAAGCCGGCTGGGGAAGAGGAGGGAGGTGCAGACAGAGCCTGGCCTCCCTGCCCCCCGTTTGGAGCTGTGGGGTGAAATGCAGGGAGCCCCCGGGCTGGGGTCTAAGCTCCCTGCCTCCCAGAAGGGCCCAACTGAGGGGGCCTGGTTGTACTGACAAGCTCTGTTTGGACTGTGTTCCTGGCATCTCTAATAAACCTTCTGTTCTACTGGCTGGCTGAGACTCCCAGTGAATCCGGGGAAGAGGGGTGCAGGCTCTGACTCCCCCACACTCCGTGACACCGCCCCCCAGCTCCCGTTGGCCGGTTCCCAGCCAATGGAAGTGTGGGGCTGGCGCTCTGGGCAGGGGCAGCGCGAGGAGCCCCATAGCACCCCTCCTGTGCCTAGGAGCCGGACCTGCTGGCTGCTTCCGGGGCGCAGCGCGGTACCAGGACAGGTAGGGAGTAGCCTGCCTTAGATGCACAGCACCATCGACCGGACCTTTAATGGCCCGGTCGGTGGTGCTGACCGGAGCCACCAGGGTCCCTTTTCCACCGAGTGTTCCAGTCGAAAACAGGACCCCTGGTCACCCTACGACAACCTACATGCATCGGGGCAGGGAGCTTGTTTCACTGCGGGCCCTTTGGGCCCAATTCTCAGTTCCATTAAGGGCCCATTCAGCTGCTCTGGCAGCAGAAAAGCTCTCTGAATATCCCCGCACTAAGGGCCTGTTCAGCCAGTGGTGAGCTGGCGGAAGAATTCTTCACACAATGCCCCTGGATCTCCGCCCCCAGCATAAAGAGTATGGCCAGAGCGCACTGCGCTAGCGCTCCCTAGCTCCCAGGGCTCTTAAGGGCCATGGGAAGCAGAGTACAGACTAGAGCAGCCCAGAGGCTGCACTGACTTACACTGAGGGGGGCAGGCCATGCCCCTGTGTATAAGGTGCTACCTGAACCCCCTGACCCTCTCCCTGCTTCAGGCCTGGGAAAGAGCTAGCAGACAATCAGCCCCGTGAGTAGGGGCTTATGGGAAAGGCTTCCTGACTGTGTGGCTTTTCTCTCTTTAGAGGCTGTAAATTCTGCAGACCACCTGCAGCTCCAACCCCGGCCTTCCTTACAGGGATACTGTCCACTGGACTCTTTCTGGAGGGTGGAAACTGACTAATTTTGGCAAGTTTCTGATTCAAACAGCACCTCCTTTGTTAGTTCATTTATTTCTTTGAATCTCTTTAAGGAAAAAACCCCTGTACAAAAGTGTTTCGATCCCCTTGCTGATGTTTTGTAAAGGTACCTTCAGCGAGAGTGAAACAAATGAAGCGTTTGATTCTGCAAAGGCAGCGTGGTCTAACCCTTTCGGTCCGGGCTTTCCTGTTGCTCCCTGGAGGCTGGATTGGTAGAAATCCAGGTCTTTGTCTGGGTCTTTGAGCTTCTCTGGCCTGCGTTATACAGGAGGACAGATTAGATGGTCAGAGAGGCCCCTTCTGGCCTTAATATCTATTAACTTTACTCGCTGGCTTCCAGGCTTCTTCCCGCCTGCTCCACTTGCCAACATTGTTTACTCTTCAGCTTCTTTTTCTTCCCGCCAAAAGAATTCTTCCACAAAGACCGACCGCGGCAGCTGGCTCTGAACAGCTCCACCACGGCCTACCAGCTCCGCAACCTGGCCCACGACAGCGAGTATGTGATTTCCCTCTACGTGCTCTTTGGCTCGGCGGAGGGGCCTGGGATCACCGCCTCAGCCAGGACGTGTGAGTATACGCACGGCGTGGAAGTGGTGCCTCTCCTTGCCCGGGGAACTCCGGTGCCCTGTACAGACCGACAATACAGAGAGCACTAGAGGGCACTGGAGATGCAAGCCAGTAGCGTAGCCGGCGGGGAGCAGGGGGAGTGGCCGCTCCCCCTGTGAGGAGAAGCGGCGCTAAGGTGCCGCCCGAGCCCCGCTGCGTGAGCCGGGCTCAGGGGCTCTTTAAAAGGCCCGCGGCTCCTGCCGCTGCGGGGAGCTGCCGGCCCTTTAAAGCGCCCCCCCCAGCCCCACTGCCGGACCTGGGCTGGGGAGGCACCTTTAAAGCACCCCCCCAGCCCCGCTGCCTGACCCGGGCTGGGGGGGGGCGCTTTAAAAGGCCCGCGGCTCCTGCCGCTGCGGGAAGCTGCGGGCCTTTTAAAGTGCCCCCCCATCAGCCCCGCTGCCGGAGCCGGGCTTGGGCGGGGATTTAAAAGGCCCAGGGGCTCCGCAGCAGCTGGAGCCCTGGGCCCTTTAAAGCGCCGCTGGGGTGAGTACAGGGGGAGCAGGGAGGCGCCTTTTTATAGCGCCGCTCCCCCTGTGCTCTAAACCTGGCTACGCCACTGACACAAGCTTAGCCTCTGTGATCAGAGCCTTTCATTCCAAAGCATTATACGAACTAGCTGTACCCCCACCTCTGGAATGCAGCCACCTCTGGGGTAGACCATGACAACTTTAACACCACAGAGCAGCATCACACCACAGTCTGGGACACAAATACTCTAGCTAATTGAAATGCAGGGGCAACTGACCGTACATGCGAGTGTTGGAATTTGACTCCGGGGTAACACCCATTCTCTTGTGAAAAAAGCGTCGGGGTTGTTAGGGATCGAGAATGGCCAGGACTTTTGTTTTATATTTCTTCCAAAAGGGACACCACCTCCAGCGGTACAGAGCCTCTTAATGGCCTGGCGGGGCATTGGGCTCAGTCCTTGCCAGCTACTGAGTCACCAGTAATACTCCCTGCAATAACCCAGGCATCCTTTGGCTCTGGCCCAGCCAGCTTCTGACCCAACTTAATCCGCTGAAGCTTGTGTGCTCAGAAGGGATGACAGAATAAGATGATCCGCACCCGGGGCTTGGCAGACTCCCGACGTCAGTCAAGGGCTACGAGCCAGCTCCTTGGCTGGTGTGTCTCAGCGGTGTTCCAGTGAAGGCAATGGAGCTATGCTGATTTACACCAGCTGAGGATCTGGCCCATGATTTCATAAGAAGGATGTCAGCGGGGCGGTATCCCTGCCTGCCCGACAGCAGCGCAAAGATCAGATCGCCACCATGTCCTTTGAAAGTCACTGTTCCCTAAAAGTCACTCCCCACGGCGCTGCGAGCAGTGAGAACCCTGTGAGGCGCTGGCATGTATTGAGCACGTTACGACTCAAGACATCCGCTAACGTCACTTTCCCCCGGCAGCGCCGCTTGGCTACGTGTCCAATTTCAAGGTAACTTCCTTCACGAGCACATCCATCTCCCTTGCCTGGAGTGCCACAGCTGCAGCCTCCGGATACCGAATCTCCTGGGGCCCAGGGGGAGCGGGCAGAGGTGAGTGCAGATTGGGAGCCATGATTTGCTTTTTGTTATACACAGATGTGTGTGGAGGATGTTCAAGCCGGCGCTGCAGGGTGTCTGCCCGTGTAGAATATTGCCTAGACACAGGCGATTGCTTAGTCTAGTTCTCTGGGCCTGCACTGCGGCCAATATCTGCTCCGAATTTCTGGTGATGGGTGTGAAAATGCAGCCTGTGTCAGGCTGTGTGTGTTACTGCCAGGAGGGTTTGAACCTTCAACCCTCAGTGCTAAAAGCATGAGCATCCACCAGCTGATCTGAAGGACAGAGACCCCTAGGGTTTAGTTATAAGTGACTCATTAACTCTGTGCATGGACCAGCCACTAGAGGGGGACAAAGATCCACATGTGCCAAATGTAGTTCACATGAGCTCCCCCTTGTGGCCATCAGAGTAGCTGTGATTTGTGAGTATGTCAGGGATTGGCGTCTTACTGGTTTGGGAAATCTTTGGGCCATCGTCTCTTACTCTATTCGTTGAGGAATCAAGTGTTGTCCTCAAGGAATCCCATTCATTCCAGGGGGGTTTCCCCAGTGGAGATTTTAGCTGGTTTCCAGACCATTTATGCCACTGAAGACTTCTGGGCCCTAACCCTAACCCTAAGCGGCTACAGGGTACGAGGGCTAGCTGCCAGGAAACCTTTCCTCATTCAGCCTCCATTTGCCTTTGTTCAGTTGAATCCCTTCCCTCCTACTTCTCATCCCTCGTGCCTCTCTCAATGTCTCGCTTCCCCCCTACAACTTTGTGTTTACACCCTTCCCCAGAGGGCCTCGGAAATAACACTACTGGGAGGAAAGGCGGAACCCTTTGGAGAAGATCCACTGTTCTTAGTGAATTATATGCACTGTGGTGTCCTTGTCCTTTCAGGAAGAGGAGTTGCTAAGAGCCAGTACCTGGGCAGCAGAGGGCTTGCTTATCGCATTGACCATTTGCTGCCTAATACCCACTATACACTTGGTGCTCGCGCTATGTTCAACAACTCCGAGGGACCAGAAATGACTCTCACGCACCGTACTGGTGAGTTCCATTGTAATGACCCCATCTGGCATGGGACAGCAGGGTATGAACCTACTACCTTCAGCAGAGACCTTTGCCACTTGAACTAAAGGAGCAGCCCTGTTAACTTGCAGCAGTAGTAGACTGTTATCCTTGAACGGGATGCAACACACATTCTGCCAGTGTGTTATGCTGTGCCTGCGTAAATAGGCAGGGCTTGAGTTAGGCCCTTTGGGAACACTCAGTAACATTATACTTGGGGACTCAAATCTTTCAGTCGGTCTCTGAAAAAGTTGGTCTGTTGATAAGGACTCTGGAGATCTGCGTTACACTCTTGGTTCTACCTGTGTGACATCGGGCAAGTCACTTAATATCTCAGTGCCTCATCTGACAAAAACAGAGACAATAATACTTCAGAGAATTTAAGGCCAGAAGGGACCAATCAGTTATGTACTCTGACCTCCTGTCCAACAGCGGCTAGAGAATTTCCCTCAGTTACTCCTGCACTGAGCCCAGTAACTTGTGTTTGACCAACCTCATCATCCAAGTGTCTTCCAGTCAAGACTGGATGCTCATCAAGAGATGGGGAATCTACCATTCCCCTTGGTAGCTTGTTCCAATGGTTCACATCCTTTCCTGAGGTGCTCCAGATAGCGTGGTGAGGAGTGCCACAGGAAAGCCTATAAACAAAGAAACGGCACTACGGGCTGTTTTCATTGTCTGTCTTGAAGCAGAAACCTGGCCAGTCAGTGCAGAAAGATGGGTCAATGTGGTGCTGAGGTTACATCTTGGGAATATGTTCTCATGAGAACTTTGGGGTGCTTCCAGTTTATGAGTTAATATATGGAGATATGCCTATCTCATAGAGCCGGAAGGACCTTGAAAGGTCATCGAGGCCAGTCCCTTGCTTTCACTAGCAGGACCAAGTACTGTCCCCTGACAGATTTTTGCCCCAGATCCCTAAATGGCCCCCTCAAGGATTGAACTCACAACCCTGGGTTTGGTAGGCCAATGCTCAAACCACTGAGCTATCCCTATCTGAGCAATCTGCATCCTCTGTCCTTGGGGTGCTGGATGAGCCAGGGTTTAATACATTGTTATCGGTTTGTTTATTGCACCTCACACACACAATCTACACTTATCGTCACATGGGTTGGACGGTAGCAGTGCATCCGGCCTCCAGCATGTCATAGAGTCGGAGAGTTTAAGGCCAGACGGGACCAGCAGTTAGATTGCTTGTACAGCACAGGCCACTAAACACCACCCAGCCTCCCCCACGCCCAGCCCAACAGCCAGTTAGGCCAAAGCGTTACAGCCCTTGGCACATTCGACTGATGTGTGCCACAGGCGGCGAACAGCCGGACCAAGGCGCTCCAATACCCAAGACCTCTGCAATGGCAGGCATTAAGTGAGAGATGCCCTGCCCCAGAGGGTGTATACCTGATGCTTCTGGTGAGGATCGTGTGAGATCAGGAATGTAGCCCTGGGCATACCATGGGCTAGTTTCTGCTTCTCTGACTCACAATGAGTAGCACCTCTGACGTCAGCAGGCTTAGTCGTGGAGTGGGGTGTCATTCAGTGGCCGGAAAGTTATCGGAAGCCGACTCAGACCTCCGTATTTCATTCATTTTTGCAGCCTCGCTCGCAGACTCAAACCCCATCCAGGCCATCCGGGATTTGCGGATCGTCGACATTGGAGTAAACAGCTTGAAGGTCTCCTGGAAAAGGACCCCGGGCGTAACGCACTATAAGATATCCTGGGTCCCGTTCAGTGGTAGGCATCCTACTCCATCGGCCATGTAAAGGATAGTGAGAGAGCACTGGGGGTCCCTGGTATGCTGGAGGTGACTCTCAGTTCAGTTTCCCCCACCTCTTCCCACAGGTGCTCGAGGACAGACTATAAACTGGCAGAGTGGGGACAATGCTTTTAGGAAATTTGGGGTCCACACCCAGGCTCATAAGAGTGGACTGAACCCCTGGCATGGGGCCTCTTCTGTTCTTCTCTTGTGCTTGTGGTAACTTGGTTTGATTTCCAGCTACAACCATTGTCCCTGGAGGAAAAGCCACACTTGGCTGCACCTGCTTTTTTTCTTCTGCTCAGTTATTCCACCAGCTCACAAGTATGCTTGTGTGTTGCTGGGTGGGTGGACGTGCTGGGCCAGGATGGGTGTTTTCAGTCATGGAAGGGGCCCCAAAAGGATCCTGCCCTTTCTCCCTTTCACTGCTGCTTGGCACAGGCTTTGGAGCATAGGATTAATATTCAAAATGATCAGGACAAACGGGAGAAATGGTCTGAAGTAAATAGGATGGAATCCAATAAGGACAAATGCAAAGTACTCCACTTAGGAAGGAACAATCAGTTGCACACGTACAAAATGGGAAATGACTTCCTAGGAAGGAGTCCTGCGGAAAGGGATCTGGGCGTCACAGCTAAATAGGAGTCCACAGTGTAACACTATTGCAAAAAAAGCAAACTCCATTCTGGGATGTATTAGCGGGAGTGTTGTATTAGCAGGAGCGAGACAAAAGCAATAATTCTTCTGCTCTACTCTGCACTGATTAGGCCTCAACTGGAGTATTGTGTCCAGTTCTGGGTGCCACATTTCAGAAAAAATGTAGACAAATTGGAGAAAGTCCAGAGATTAAACGATTAAAGGTCTAGAAAACATGCCCTGTCAGGGAAGATTGAAAATATTGGGTTTGTTTAGTCTGGAGAAGAGAAGGATGAGGGGAGCCACGATAACAGTTTTCAAGTACGTAAAAGGTTGTTACAAGGAGGAGGGAGAAAAATTGTTCTTCTTAACCTCTCAGGACAGGACGAGAAGCAATGGGCTTAAATTGCAGCAAGGGAGGTTTAGGTTGGACATTAGGAAAAACTTTCTAACAGTCAGGGTGGTCAAGCACTGGAATAACCTGCCTAGGAAGGTTGTGGAATCTCCGTCATTGGAGATTTTTAAGAGCAGGTTAGACAAACACCTGCCAGGGATGATCTGGGTAATACTTAGTCCTGCCCTGAGTGCAGGGGACTAGACTAGATGACCCTTCGAAGTCCCTTCTAGTCCTATGATTCTATAGTCCTGGCTGCAAGCCCAGTGGATGCTCAGGAGGCTGCATGTCTGCAAAGCACAATCCCTAAAGCGTGATGGTCAGTCCTTCCGACGGGGAGGAGCCAGCCATGGCTAGCTCCAGAGTACGTCACCCTTGCTCCTGAGACAGCCATGGCACCAGGGAGAGACGTAAGGTATTTCTCCCTCTCTTTGCAATCTAATCTTGCCAGATGGGAGGAGTGAGAGCTCCCGGCTCCGCCCCCAACCTCCTCAGCTCTCCTCAGCACCCCCTCCTGGTCCCAGTCCAGTCTACACACCTCCACCATCAATCAATGAGTGGCCAAGCGGGCCACAGGAGTAGCTCCCTGCCCCATCCTATCTCTCCTGGGCCAGTCCCCAGGACTGGCAGCCTCTCCAGGGTCTATCTCCCATTCTAAGCATATGTCTACACTGCGGTCACAGGGCGTAATTGCAGCTTGTGTGGACGTGCCTGTGATCGCTTTGATCCAGCTCAAGTACAAGAACAGGGAAGCCATGTCAGTGCCCGTTAGCCATGCCAGGAATTTCCTAAGGTTCTTGATGGGCTTATACAGCCCGCACTAAACCAGGCGCTGCCGCAGCTTCGCTGCTCTGGTACTGGTGCTAGCTAGACCAAAGCTAGCTTGGAATGTCTATGATACACCCTGGGAGCGGCTGGCAGGTGGGAGACCTCCATCAGCCACTGCTTTAAAGCTTTCTTCTGAGCTGCTGTTTTGCACAAGTTATAATATAATAATAAAATATATGCCTATCTCATAGAGCTGAACGGACCCTGAAAGGTCATTGAGTCCAGTCCCCTGCCTTCACTAGCAGAAGCAAGTACTGTCCCCTGACAGATTTTTTACCCTAGATCCCTAAATGGCCCCCCTCAAGGATTGAACTCACAACCCTGGGTTTAGCAGGCCAATGCTCAAACCACTGAGCTATCCCCAGGAAAGTTGCATTTCCTGGCATGCAGGAAGTGAGTGCAGGAGAAGCAATGAGGTAACAATGATCTAACACAGAGAGCTGGTTGAAAACTGAGCAATAAACGTTGCAGAAACAATTCTAGATCCTTTTTGTTGCGTTTTTCCAAATTATGATTGACATTTTCTGTTTAACCAAGTACGAGCTTTACAGAATGAACGTTTGGCCTGTTCAGACCCATCTTGGGATTTAGTTAAGCGATTGTTCTAAAAACGTAAAAAGAAATTAACTTCTGCAGATGCCTCATTTTTAAAAACAGAAGATGGTCAATGACATTTTGGGGTTAAAATCGCCATGACAAGTTTCAAGAAACGATTTTTTTCATAAAAAGTTCCCAATGTAGGAAAAAGGGAATTTTTGTAATGCAAATAAATTGCCATCTTTTTTTTTCCCAATGAAAGCCCAACTTTCTGAGTTCTCAGGAGCCTCCGAAATCTTTACCATTTTGTGCAGTGTTGAAAATAACTCAACCTCCACATTAAACAGGAAGAGCCTTAAGGCGGGGTTATTGATGGCTTTCTTGCTTTACCAGCTAGTATACCCACAAATTGGTAAGGAGGGGCAAACTAAGGGGGTATGGGAAAAGCACAGCTGCCCCCTGGCTGCTAACAAGAGAACTCCCGCAGTGCCCCTTGACTTGGACAAGTTCTGTCCTTATTCTTTGGCTGTTAGGTTAATATTTTCCCTTGCTGTTTCAATCTACTTTAATCACTGTCTTTAAGTCCAGGAATCTCTCTATAGAGATATATGTATCCAGGTATAATACAGTCTTCAAGGACCTAAAATAATGCTCCATTTACTGCTGATTTGGTACAGTTTTCATAAGGGAAAGATTTTTTTTAATCTGTACCAAATATGTCAATCCTCCTTAGACAGGGTGGTCCAGTAGATAGAGCATTGGACTGGGAGCCATGAGTCCGGGTTTTATTCCCAGCTGTCCCACTGATGCATTATGTGACCTTGTGCAAGTCACTTAATCTCACTGTGCCTCAGCTTCTCCAGCTGTAAAATGGGGAGAATAACACTCATTCTCCTTTACCAAGTGTTTTGAGATCTATGGATGAAAAGGACTATAAAAATAATGCTCGCTACAGGAAGCATTGTTACTTTCTCCTGGCATTATCACAAACTGTTCTGGTTTTTTATTGTTGTTATTAATTAGGTGGCTTGGAAACCTCACAGATCATTCCAGCAGAGATCATATTTTTCACAATTACTAAGCTGCAGGAGAGCACTACATACACCATCCGTGTGTCTTCAATGATCCAGGAACGGGAGGGAAGCCCAGTGCTTCTCACTGCCAAAACACGTGAGTACCTAGGAGACATGGGCAGACACCACTATATAGTGTCACCATTGCAACTGGGAAGTCGATCTGTTTAGGCTGACACTTCTGTGCTCATCTCAAAGTATCAAGAGTTTGGGATCAATTGAGAGAAGCAACCTAAAGCATAGGGATCATATCTACAGCTGGAGTAAATCAGCATAGTTCTATTGGTTTTGGTACAGCTACGTTGATCTCCACGAGCTAAGGATCTGGCCCCAGATGCTTACTCGGATTTATGGAGGTTCTGTACCATGCTGTTGGAATCATTCCCTCTGTTCCTACATATGCTGATAACCAGCTGGCAGGAATTTCCCACCCACGTGTGGTAAGGCACAATTGGCCAGGTGCTGTCTGGATATTTTGGATCTTCCTCTGAAGCAGTGGGTCTCAAAGTTTTGTACTGGTGACCCCTTTCACAGAGCAAACCTCTGAGTGCGACCCACCTCTTATAAATTAAAAACACTTTTTAATATATTTAACACCATTATAAATGCAGGAGGCAAAGCGGGCTTTGGGGTGGAGGCTGACAGCTCGCGACCCCCCACGTAATAACCTCATGACCCCCTGAAGGGTCCTGACCCCCAGTTTGAGAACCCCTGCTCTGAAGTATTTAGCAGAGGCCATGCCAGAGACAAGATACCAAACTCAACAGGCCAGCGATCTGTTTCATTTCTGTAATGCCTATCTGGAATTTTTGCCATTGATTTCATGGGCCCAGGATTCCACCTTTGTATAATGTGTGTGTGTGTGTCTGTTTCCTTTCGGCCCTGTGAAATTCAGTAGATTCTCCCTCTCGAGCTCTTTTGTCTCATGCCATTGATTTAAGTGTTTACACAGCAGCAAACGATCATTTGTTTCTTTTCTCTTTCCTTTTAAATAGTGGGTTTACCCAAAGTCACTCAGTTTGCAGTTCAGGAGAGCACGGAAAGCAGCGTTTTACTGAGCTGGACTGGTGTTCCTGGGGCGTCGGCATATTTATTAACATGGCGCCTGGCATCAGGTAATGGCTCTTAGGTGTCATTGGTGAATGGCTGTGGGTAAGGAAAGCTAATGTAAGGAAAGAAGAAGAGACTGTGAGGTGGGGAGATTTGTAGAGTGGGCTCCTCATGTGTCTCCTTAGATCTCGGGAAGGGCCATATTGCCACAATATCACATCTTCACTATTCTTTGGCTCCCCTTGCTTGGGCAGTTATTAGTTCATGACAACATAGGAATTGCCAGACCAGATCTGCCCTAAAATCCATTTAATCCAGTGTCCTAACTCTAAGCCCTGGTCTACACTAGCGGGGAAGGTGGGGTCGATCTAAGGGCTGGTCTACACTAACCCCCCCAATTCGAACTAAGATACGCAACTTCAGCTACGTGAATAACGTAGCTGAAGTCGAAGTATCTTAGTTCGAATGAAAAGGTACTTACCCGGGGTCCACACGCGGCGCGCAGGCTCCCCCGTCGACTCCGCCTACTCCGTTCGTGGAGCAGGATTACAAGCGTCGACGGGGGAGCACTTCCTGGTTAGATTTATCGCGTCTAGACAAGATGCGATAAATCGAACCCAGAAGATCGATTGGACTCCTCCGATGGGACGCGTAAGTATAGACGTACCCTAAGATACGCAACTTAAGCTGAAATCGGCGTATTTTAGATCGACTTACCTGGCTGTCCTCACACCGGGAAGTCGACCGCTGCCACTCCCCCGTTGGCTCCGCTTGCGCTTCTCGCAAGCTGGAGTACCGGAGTCAACGGGGAGCGCTTTTGGGGATCGATTTATCACGTCTAGATGAGACACGATAAATCGATCCCCGAAAGATCGATCTCTATCCTCTGATCCCGTGGGTAGTGAAGACCTAGCCTGATAGTGGCAAAAGTACCCCCAGAGGAAGGTCCATGGAACCCCATCATGGATTAAACCATCCTACAGAGGAAGTGTCTTCCTAACCCCGGACAATCAGTGGCTGGATTATGCTCTGAAGCATCAAGATTTATAGCCCTGATCTTTTTTTTCTAATCCAATTTAATGCCACTGTGGATGTTCTCATTATCCATAGAAATGCCCGATCCTTCTTTTGAATCCTGCTAACCTCTTTTCCTTTTACATCATTCATTTCCCTCCAAGTAAGAGTCTTGTCTAGTAGTGAGAGTAAAGGACTGGGACTCTGGACTCTCCCCACAATGTCGCTCTTCCTGTGCGACCTTGGATGAGTTATCTCTGGACCTCAGTTTCCTAATAAATACTGGGACTGATGATACCTACCCTACAGGGTGTTGGGAGACTTAATTGGTCTAAAATTTGTACAGTGCATTGAGATCCTTGTGTGGAAGGTGCTCTCGAGATGAGAGTTTCTGAGTACCCACATCTCCCACTGCTGTCAGTGCTCAAGGAATGTTCCCTCTAATTTTTTCCAGCTGTGTGCGGAATGAATTCTGTTATGTGCACCATATTGAGGTAATGTGCGGATGTGTGCCACTAGTAGAAACCAAATACCTAGGTATAATATATATTTTTTAAAAGTTACCATAGGGATAATTACTCCAGCCATGACAGGTTAGGTGTTTTAGAACTCACTACCCAAAGAATTAAATTTAAGCGTAAGAGAGAAATAAAAATTATGAAATGCACAGACCAGTCAAATAACTAAAATAACACACTTTGAAAGAAGTATTAAGAAGTAACAACAACAATAGTACAAATATGTGTTGGGAGATCAGTGTGAAAGACGGAGTGTGTGTGTGAGACAGAGAGACACAGTTTGTGTGTGTGTGATGGAGACACACACTGTGTGTGTCTTTGTGTGTGTGTGTGTGTGTGTGAGAGAGAGAGAGAGAGAGAGAGAGAGATGCGAATTGTGCATCTCTGAGGGAACTTAGGTGCTCAGCACCTCTTTAAGTTTTGCCTTCTTTCATTAGTGTTCTCAAAGGCAGTGGCTTTCAACCTTTTTTCATTTGTGGACCCCTAAAATTTTTTGAAGGGAGGTGTGGACACCTTTAGAAATCTTAGATATAGTCTGCGGATCCTCAGGAGTCCGCAGACCACAGGTTGAAAACCACTGTTCTATACAGGGCCGGCTCTAGGCACCAGCAAAACAAGCAGGTGCTTGGGGCGGCACATTTCTAGGGGTGGCATTCTGACGCCGGCCATGCCGCCCCTAGAAATGTGCCCCTGCCGCCCCAGCTCACCTCCGCTCTGCCGCCGCTGCTCGGCTTCTCCCCTTCCCTCCCAGGAGAGCAGGCGGAGCAGAGGTGAGCTAGGGCAGGGGTTGTGGGGGGGGGGGGGCACAGGAAGCAATGGGGTGGGGGAAATGCAGCATGTGTGGGGGTGTAGGCGGGGCTGGGGATTTGGGGAAGGGGTTGGAAAGGGGCAGAGTTGAGGTGGGGCGGAGAGTGGGGGACAAGAAAAAAAGGGGGGGGCGGCCAAATTTTTTTTGCTTGGGGCGTAAAAATCCTAGAGCTGGCCCTGGTTCTATGGTAACAACAACCTTTTGCGGACACCTTAGACATAGTCTGTGGACTCCCAGGGGTCCATGGACCACAGCTACTGCTCTAAGGACTCTACTCGGTTTGAAAGGCATGATTTCCCTTTACGGAAGAGTCATCGTGGTCTGATCCTAGCAAGTTGTCATCCAAATGCTGCAATATTCTGGCCTTAGACTTTCCATCTATTTCCCCACCCCTGGGAAGAGTCATCAAAATAAACCCATAAGATGGACTGTGTTACCAATCTGAAACTGGTTGCAGTGCGTCTTTCCTGCATATGCATTACAGTAAAGGAGGGGAAACTTAGAGAGGACATTACCTGAATTGAAGATCAGCAATGCTGCACTCCCTAATTAACCAGCGAGTCTTTCTTCAAACTATGCTGCCTAAGTCAAGGATTCATAGAGTTTAAGGCCAGAAGGAACTATTGTGATCATCTTGTCTGACCTCCTGCATAACCCGGATCATAGAATTTCACCCAGTAATTCCTGAAGATGAGGGAGCTATTCATCCCTCCTTGCACTGATCTGCTTCAAATCCACCTCCAAGCTCTGTACACAGCTATCTGTGACTCAGCCACTCTGTACTCCAAGAATATGGAAATTACAGGATTTGAAAAGACTGCATCGGCCTCCCCATCAATGAAACAAGGCAGTTGTTAAGGAAGTTCAACTTCAACCTTTGCCCGTGAGGCATCATGTTCCAGTTAGAGATGGGCCTGAACCCATCCTCTCCACTGCCAGATGTGAATCACCCCAAACTTTAGATCCATACATTAAGGATCATTGGGATTCTTGAATCTGACATCCATTGGTTTCCCTGAATGAATCCTTGCTTCAAGTCCAGTAGCTGTGTTTCAACTACAGCAGATCTTTGAGGGGAAAAAAACCCATCCAATCCTGATTAAACAATTCCCAGTGATGGAGAACACACCCAGCCCTTGGTAAATTGTTCCAACAATTAATTGCCCTCACTGTTAAAAAATTGCTCTTTATTTCTAGTCTCAATTTGTCTAGCTTTACCTTCCAGTCATTGGATCTTGTTTCACCTCCATGATAATGCGGTTCTTTTCCCTGCATGTTATAGATAGGTGCTTATGGAGCTTGACATCCTGTTCTCTAGACACCAATTAGTATCTCGTCTTATGCTTTATCTTTTAGGACATTGATCCATGAACATTGAAGATCATTTGTTTCCAAGTTGTCTGTGTCTCAGAAACAGATAATGCCATTTTTGATAGCATGGCGCTCCTCCTCCCTTTTTGCCCACTCGATCCTTCTTAAATAGATTATAACCATTGTACTCAGAAAGATAATGGAACAAATAACTAAGCAATCAATTTGCAAACATCTAGAAGATAATATGGTGATAAGTAACAGACAGCATGGATTTGTTAAGAACAAATCGTGTAAAACCAATGAGTGTAACAAACTTTTTGGATGGGG
Organism: Macrochelys suwanniensis; assembly: GCA_033296515.1. NCBI lineage: Eukaryota > Metazoa > Chordata > Testudines > Chelydridae > Macrochelys > Macrochelys suwanniensis. The sequence continues at coordinate 337,847,975 of CM065775.1, forward strand.
GAAAGTGGTAGACGTGGTACATCTTGACTTTAGTAAACTTTTGATACTGTCTCGCATGACCTTCTTGTAAACAAACTAGGCAAATGCAACCTAGATGGAGCTACTATAGGGTGGGTGCATAACTGGTTGAAAAACCATTCCCAGAGAGTAGTTATCAATGGTTCACAGTAAAGCTGGAAGGACATATCAAGTGGGGTCCCTCAGGGATCAGTTCTGGGTCTGGTTCTGTTCAATATCTTCATCAGTGATTTAGATAATGACATACAGAGTACACTTATAAAGTTTGCGGATGATATCAAGCTGGGAGGGGTTGCAAGTGCTTTGGAGGACAGGATTAAAATTCAGAATGATCTGGACAAACTGGAGAAATAGTCTGAAGTAAATAGAATGAAATTCAATAAGGACAAATGCAAAGTAATCCACTTAGGAAGGAACAATCAGTTGCACACATACAGAATGGGAAATGACTGCCTAGGAAGGAGTACTGCGGAAAGGGATCTGCGGATCATAGTGGACCACAAGCTAAATATGAGTCAGTCAACAGTGTAATACTGTTGCAAAAAAAGCAAACACCATTCTAGGATGTATTAGTACTTTTAGCAGGAGTGTTGTAAGCAAGACACAAGAAGTGATTCTTCTGCTCTACTCGGCATTGATTAGGCTCAACTGGAGTATTGTGTCCAGTTCTGGGCGCCACATTTCAGGAAGGATGTGGACAAATGGGAGAGAGTCCAGAGAAGGGCGATAAAAATGATTAAAGGTCTAGAAAACATGACATATGAGGGAAGATAGAAAAAAATTGGGTTTGTTTAGTCTGGAGAAGAGAAGACTGAGAGGGGACATGATAACAGTCAAGTACATAAAAGTTTGTTACAAGGAGGAGGGAGAACAATTGTTCTTCTTAACCTCTGACAATAGGACAAGAAGCAATGGGCTTAAATTGCAGCAAGGGAGGTTTAGGTTGGACATTAGGAAAAACTTCCTAACTGTCAGGATGGTGAAGCACTGGAATAAATTGCCTAGGGAGGTTGTGGAATCTCCATCATTGGAGATTTTTAAAAGCAGGTGAGACAAACACCTGTCAGGGATGGTCTAGATAATACTTAGTCCTGACATGAGTGCAGGGGACTGATGACCTCTTGAGGTCCCTTCCAGTTCTATGATGGTTCTATAATTTTAGCATTCCAATCATGAATCTTACCACTTCTTTCACTGATATCAACTAGGTCAAATTTATGCTCATAAATGTTCAAATCAAATTCCCCTTGCTTATTACCCAGGCTCCTAGCATTAGTGAATAAACAATTAAATAATGTCTTCTCTTCATGTCCCTTGGTGCCACGATTCATTTTGTTCTTGACATCTTGATTTTGTGCTAAATTAATGCTCATTTGTTTCCCTTTTTCACCCTCTCCCTTTGTTGTCAGTTTAATACTCTGACTAATCTAGCCAGTCTGTCCCCTAGAAGATTGGTTCCCCTTCTACTGTGACGGAGGCCATCCAAACTACATAGCCCTTTCTCTCCATAGAAGGTTGCCCAATGTTCCACAAAACCAAACCCTTCTATGTTACACTATGTACCTAGCCAGCAGTTCACTTCCAGAATCTTCTGTCTTCTGACTTCCTTCACGCACGGGACAGGAAGGATCCCCAAGATGATCACTCGGACATTTCTCTCCTTCAGCTCCCTTCCGAGTTTTCTGGAATCATTGTTAATCTGGGAGGTATCACACAAAGTGGTGTCATTAGTGCTAATGTGCACCACGCCCACCGATTTGAGAAGCCTATCTAATCTTGCAGTCACATCTCACGTCTTGGTCCTGGGAAGACAGCACACCACCTTGCTCTGCTCCTGCGCCTTGCAAGATCGTGCTTTCCATTCTTCTTAGCATAGAATCCCTGGCAAGGATCCTCTGTCTTCTTTGTATGGTTGGAGATCTCTTTGGCACGTTTCGTAGTACTGCAGGCTCACCCTCAGGTATGTCCTATACACCTCTCCATTCCATTCGGCCAGCTGGAGCTTCAGAGACCTCATCTGCAGTTTCCACGCAGAGAACCTGATAATGATTGGATACTTCTAGCAGTGTGGAATTCCTCCTAGTGCTCTTCTCTCTGATGATCACAGCCTGTGCATCCTTATTTGCCTCCAGGGGTGTAGAATGCCACTTGGTTGTTTTACCTCTGGTGGATATAATCCTCCTCTCTGGTTTTCGCTGTCTTTGGTTTGTTGGTCGGCAGTTCCTTTCTTTCTTGAGTCTGGGGTGCCAATGCTTTCTGAATCTGGTTATCCAAGTCCTCCTTAGACTTACCCACACTTCAGTGTCAGTACTCCTCCTTTCAACCCACTAATCTTTTTTTCCAGCACAGCCACCAACTTGCACTTTGTACAAAGGAAGTTTCTTCAGGCAGGAAAGAAAAATGGCACATCCATTGCAGGTCACAGCCACGGTTCCATCTCTGGCCATGACGGTGTTGAACATAGAACTGTACCTTGAACTAACACCTCTGACACGCCCTCTCCTAACTGCCTCTAAAACTTCCCTGTTTGCCAAACTTTGTGGCTATAATTACAATGTAGGGTGCTTCAGACAGGGTCTGTCTTTGGTTACGATGAATTTCTTTGTCTCAGTATTAACATCAATACATTTAGGCTTGAAATTAGACGAAGGTTTCTAACCACCAGAGGAGTGAAGTTCTGGAACAGTCTTCCAAGGGGAGCAGTAGGGGCAAAAAACCTAACTTGTTTTAAGACTGAGCTTGGTAAGTTTATGAAGGGGATGGGATGATGAGATTGCCTACAATGGCATGTGGCCCATCCGTGACTGCTATTAGCAAATATCTCCAGCAGCTGGAGATGGGACCCTAGATGGGGAGGGCTCAGAGTTACTACAGAGAATTCTTTCCCAGGTGTCTGGCTGGTGGGTCTTGCTCACATGTTCAGGGTCTGACTGACTGCCATATTTGGGGTCAGGAAAGAATTCCCCCCCTCCCCCGCGGTCAGATTGACAGAGACCCTGGGGGGTTTCTCCTTACACTGTAGCATGGAGCATGGATCCCTTGCTGGTTTGAATTAGAGTAAATGATGGATTCTCTGTAACTTTAAGTCATTAAATCACAATTTGAGGAATTCAGTATGTCAGTCAGAGTTTATGGGTCTACTACAGGAATGGGTTCTGTGCACAGGCGCTGACTTTGGCCGGCGCCGGTGGGTGCTCGTGCCCCCCGCCCCCAGCCCTGCCCCAACTCCACTCCGGCCCCAACCCCATTCCAACCCCTTCCCCAAATCCCAGGTGAGCTGGGGCAAGGAGGGGAGGTGCAGGGAGGGCCACAGGATGTAACCCTCGGTGCGGGGGGGGACGACAGAGGAACCGCTCCCCGCCCCAGCTCACCTCCACTCCGCTTCCCCTGAGTGCGCCACCGCCACTCCACTTCTCCCCGCTCCCTCACAGGCTTGCCGCGGGAGTCAGCTGGAAGGGAGGGAGGGGGGAGAAGCGGTGTGGGTGAGGCGTGCTCAGGGGAGGTGAAGGTGGAGCGGAGGTGAGCTGGGTGGGGGCAGGGAGGGGAGCTGCTGGTGGGTACTCTGCACCCACCAATTTCTCCCCGTGGGTGCTCCAGCCCCGGAGCACCTACAGAATCGGTGCCTATGGTTCTGCGGCCTGCGATGTGCAAGAAGTCAGACTAGATGATCATGATGGTCCCTTCTGGCCTTAAAGTCTATGAGTAACGTACCCTCTTTCCTTTCTTTTTTCCAGCGTCTGACCTTTCCACTGAACTGTTGGGAGCAGCTTCTAGATCGTATCGAGTTACAGACCTGAAGCCGAGAGGGATATACTCGTTTTCGATAAGGCCGCTCTTCGGAAAGGCGGAGGGGCCAGAGGCGGTGCTTACTGAGCCGATAGGTATGAGAAATGGAGCCTTCTGTTGCAATTCCTGCTGGTGTCTTTGCTGTCGCGACTAGCTCATGAGATGGTGCTTGGCATGGCGCGTTCCCATGCAATCCCTATGGCCTAGTTATGCGATGGATGCACTTCCCCTCCTTTGTTTGTTGTTTACAGTGGGATCTCGAGGGAATCCTTCCACTCCTGCTCCTACCGTTACTTCTTTGCCACCTGTCACTACGAGACCCCGGTCCGTGGGTTCTAGCAATGCAAGGGCCACACCTCTTCCATCAGCCACCGCCATGACACTAAGAATGACCCCGGCAACCACAGCTGTGACAACTAAAGCTTCGCCACCATTGACCACTCTCTCTGGGCCAAGTGAGTTTGAATCCACATGGGATCCAGTGGTGATGAATTGGTGCATTATAACCATCATACCTCTTGGATGCTGTGGTCTTCTCTGATCTCACGTGCTAAAACTGGGTTGGGCCGGGTGAGGACTTGGCGAGGAAACTGCAGATCAAAAACAGGTGCTGCAGGAGGCATGTTGGCAATCATAGAATGATATAATTGTAGGACTGCAAAGGCCCTTGAGAGGTCTTCCAGTCCAGTCCCCTGCACTCATGGCAGGACTAAGTCTTATCTAGAACAGCCCTGACAGGTGTTTGTCTTACCTGCTCTTAAAAACCTCCAATAATGGAGATTCCACAACCTCCTGAGGCAATTTATTCCAGTGCTTAACCACCCTGACAGGTAGGAAGTTTTTCCTAACGTCGAACCTAAACTGCCCTTGCTACAATTTAAGCCCAGTGCTTCTTGTCCCATCCTCAGAGGTTAAGAAGAACAATTGTTCTCCCTCCTCCTTGTAACAAACTTTTATGTACTTGAAAACTGTTATCCTGCCCCCCACCCCCCAGTCTTCTCTTCTCCAGACTAAACAAACCCAATTTTTTCAATCTTCCCTGATAGGTCGTGTTTTCTAGACCTTTAATTATTTTTGTTGCTCTTCTCTGGAATTTCTCCAATTTGTCCACATCTTTTCTGAAATGTGGTGTCAAGAACTGGATACAATACTCCAGCTGAGGTCTAAGCAGCGCAAGCCAGTAGGTGGAGCGCTTTCCTCTCTGTCAGCAGGTGAAAGAGCCAAGAGATGTTAGATAATCACAGCTGTTATAACTGTAATAATACTGAGACCACTGCTCTGAAACAGATCGATGAGCCATTGTGTCTGACGTCCCGTCTCTGATGGTGGCCAATGCCTAATACATAAAGAGGAGGCATAAAATGCATGTAAGAGCATTGAGGTGTGCAGCGTCATCCCATGGGGCTGAATGTATTATATCTTCTTCACTCAACACACCTTTGAAACTGTTAGAGATGGAAAGAAGGAGCAGGAGGACCCAGAGGCGGATTGAGTAAATGACTTTATTGTGGTGCTTGTTCCCCTCCACCCAATTGTCGAGTAAGCCCTGAATTAGTCACATCACACTCTTTTATCTAAGTTAATATGCAAATACCCACATTTACGATAATGCCCCCAAAACCCTTATTTGATAATATGAATGCCCATATAATAAATATTAATAGCTATATACTGAATATAATTATACCCACCCCTGTTTACTGTTTACAGCATTAAGCATATTCGACAGACATTTTTACCTTGAAGATACATTTCTTTGCAGTAATTGTAGCCACAAATTCCCTTAATCAGCAGCTCAAGGGGGAGGGAGGAAGGGTTCATGACCCTGAGCTCGTTTATGTAGCTGGGAGAGGAAGGGAGTGGGGGAGATAACACGTCTTTACACAAAGGGGATCCTTCAGACAGCCATATTTCTTATGCAGCTGCAACGCTTATCTATCCTTAACAAGCAGAAGGGAAGGGAAAAGGATAGCAATTTTATCTATCAAGTGAAGAAGCAGTGCCTGCCTGTGCCTCACTCCCTATTACCATGATAGCGGTTACCCCTATCTTTACTTTAACCCTTACGTACCCCAACAGAAACCACAAGGCGTGATTGTGTCTCGGACTGTTCTCCCATAAGGAAGAATAGTCCAGCCTTTTATGACAAATCCCGTCCAATATGAGACAGATTGGAGACCCATGGCCTTCCTGTCCATGATTTACAGACATTCTACCTTCCCTTCGCAGTCTGTGGCAAGTTCAAAGCAGACATCGCGTTCCTGGTGGACGAGTCCTCAAGCATTGGCCAGAGCAATTTCAATAAAGTGAAGGACTTCCTCTTCCGGATCGTCTCCTATTTCCCCAGAATTGGACCCGAGGGAACACAGGCAAGAGACCATTATTCTATCTCTCTATTGTAGGTACCTTTCTTCATTTTATTCATCCCCACAACATCCCTATGAGTTAAGGGAAGGCTGTCCACCCATTGTGAGTCTTAGAGAGGCTAAATGACTTGCCTGAGGCCACACAGGAAGTCTGTGGCAGAGAAAGTAATTGAACCCAGCTCTCCCAAGCCTGAGACTAGCATCCTAACCATTGGGCCAGCCTTCCTGTTGGGTCGCAGCTGGACATTCCGTTTTATGCCATTTGCTAGCAGTTTCCCCAAGCCCCAACCCTCACTGAAAAAGAAGATCTCAGCGCTATTGAAACCTTGCGTTTCAGCATGCTCACTTTGGGCCTAATCCGGCACCGAGTGAAGTCAATGGAAAGACTCCTACTGGCTTCCATAGGCTTTGGTATAGGTTCCTTGTTTGTAATGATCCACTTTGCACATATGATATCTGAATTGGGCCTTTAGGTTAAGGCTCCATGTTGCTTTCTTTCACTTGACTACGGAAGGTGGAGTTCCATGTTCTCGTTGACTGCAGACCATTAATAGAGTCCACGTACCATGATCATTGCCTTTTACTCGTGTGCTTATATCCATGACCCCTGATCCCTAGCTCCATCCTGCCACCTTTATCGGCCTCGCATGCTCTTTGGCAGATTGCTGTAGCTCAGTACAGCGAAGAGCCCAGGACTGAATTCCACTTTAACCAGCACGAGGGTCGGAATGGAGTTCTTAAAGCCCTCAAGGAGCTGCAGTACACTGGAGGCAATACAAAGACAGGTGGGTACCGTGTGTGCAAGTCCGTGTTTGCAGGCCGTATACGTTACAGCTAGAAATATGGGCCCAAGTCACCAAGTCTTGATCTGGATTTGGCTCTCAACTTCCCTGGCAGTCAGGTGGTGTGGTTTGGTTTTAGAGTTTTGAATCAGTCTGTTTATAGAGGTTGATTGGCTGCTTGTGAAGTTAAGATCTAAACTTCTTTAAAGTTTGGATTGGGGTGGGTCTAGAGTTTCGGTTTGGACCCATTTTTAATAATAGCCTGGCCATCTATTCTGGTTCTTTCATCAGCGTTCTCATTTTTCATTAGAAAATTATAAGGAGAAGGTCAATCTTATCACCCTCCCTAATTTAGTTTGTGCACCTAGTTTTTAGTCTTAGCACTAACCATAAGGTTAACGACCTACTGGGAATATTTTAAAGAGTGCTTTTAACTCTACAACATAGCCTTGATCCTAACTCTAACCCTACTAGTCTTACATGCAAGAATCCGCTGCATTGAGTTTTATGATTCAGCGCTAGATTCTGTTTCCTTGGGATTTAGTTAGATCACAGGGTCTGTTCCCTTTTGATGCACGTCTATAACTCTCAGTAATATTACTTACATGTGCACATTAGGTAGGACTTTCAGAAGCTCTTAGCACTGACCTAGCTCTGCTCCCACTGAAGTCAATGGAGTTTTTACCATTGACTTCAAGGGAAAGAGAGAGAGGCCAATTCAGAGTGTTTTGGAAAACCCCTCCTGCTGGGGATAAAATTATCTACACATCCCTCGCCTATGCTGGGAGCATCAAGGCTAGTAAAGGAGCAACTGACCCAACATATTTCATGTTTTAAAAAAGAAATCCCCCAAACCTTCAGCCGTAGGAAGATCCGCTATCTGTAACTGCAGGCGTGCTAGAGAAGCGTTAGCCATTTAGCTAGTCCGTTCAGACAACATAATTAGGTTTTACCTGGGTTCCTATTGCAAGGACTCAGAAACACAGACACAGGAGCTTTAAACTGGGGGAAGTTAGCCCTCATTTTATCCTTTCTAAGCTGGTCACCTAAATAGCTACCCCTCTCCTGGAGGAGCAAGTTAACTAGGTTAGAAATTAGAGGAAGGTTTCTAGCCACCAGACCAGCAGGAGGTTCTGGAGCAGCCTCTTTATAGAAGTAGCGGGGGGCAAACAACCTACCTAGTTTTAAAAGGGCACCTGATCAATGTATGAATGGGAATATGTGACAGGGTTACCTGCAACCACAGGCGATTGGACTCAATCCTACAGTCTTGACTCCTATGTTTCTAAAGTGAAGTCTCCTACAATCTTGACTCCTATGTTTCTAAAGTGACTCTGGCACCGATTAATGTCTTTTTAATGTGGCCAGCCTGTACGTTTTCTAACATGTCCTTTTTTCCACCTCCAAACTGGATCAGACAGACTCAGACTCACAGCAGTACTATTCATACACCTGGCACTGTGGGATCTAGGTGTGACCGGTGTGGAGAAAGTAGATAAGGAAGTGTTATTTACTCCTTCTCATAACACAGGAACTAGGGGTCACCGAATGAAATTAACAGGCAGCAGGTTTAAAACAAACAAAAGGAAGTTTTTCTTCACACAACGCACAGTCAACCTGTGGAACTCTTTGCCAGAGGATGTTGTGAAGGCCAAGACTATAACAGGGTTCAAAAAAGAACTAGATAAGTTCATGGAGAACAGGTCCATCAATGGTTATTAGTCAGAATGGGCAGGGATGGTGTCCCTAGCCTCTGTTTGCCAGAAGCTGGGAATGGGCGACAGGGGATGGATCACTTGATTACCTGCTCTGTTAATTTCCTCTGGAGCACCTGGCATTAGCCACTATCAGATGGACCTTGGTATGACCCAGTATGGCCTTTGGTCTAGATGGGCTAGATGGACCTTTGGTCTGACCCAGTATGGCCGTTCTTATGTTCCAGGCTGTGCATCTTTCTGCTTTCCCCCAGGTCGTGGATTAGGCTATGCGCTAAAGGAGTTGTTTCAATCCTCCAAAGGGATGAGACCAACCGTGCCTCGCACGCTGGTGCTAGTGACCGATGGACAATCCCAGGACGATGTGTTGCCACCAGCCAGAGTGGCGCATGCGTTAGGTAGGGAGCTTTGGGTGTGTTTTCTTGAAGGCCCCAATCCTTCTCCCAGCAAAGTGGATGATAAAATTCCCATGTGTTTCAGTTGTGCTGGGTTGGGCTCTAACATAGTTTATTGTTGGCTTCCTCGGCTCTTATCGGTCCTTCCTTCATTAAAAGTTGTGGACGTGCCCCTGGCCAGACATAATGAGCCCAATACACCAGGGATGAGCTTGGCCTAATGTTTTTAGATGAAGAATCTGCCTTGCACTGGATTTAATACTCTGATGGCTGACAGCTCTGGAGACGAGAGTGGTCCGGCGCCTGGTTTTTGACCGGAAAGTCTGGTTGAAAAGGGGACCTGACGGTGTCCGGTCAGATTTACTGACTGGACACCCAAAGTCCAGTCACTTCAGGCGGGGGAGGTGGGGAGGTGCTGAGTCATCACCCACCCCAGCCCCTACTTAGCTGGGGCCACCTCCTACCTGCGTCGGGCGGCTGCAGCGCCCAGCCCCAGCTCCGCTCAGAGGTGGGGGAGAGAGGGGAAGAGCAGTGAGCGACAGGGGGAGGAGGAAAGAGGCGCGAACAGGGGCGGGCTCTCAGTGGGAAAGGGCAGGGCAGGTGCAGGGCCTCGGGGGAAGAGGCAGGGCAGGGGTGAGACCTAGAGGAAGGGGCGGGGTGGGGCCTCAGGGGGAAGAGGTGGGGTGAAGGAGGTTCTGGCACGCCTGCTGGAGTGTCCAGTTTTAAATCTTACAAAGCTGGCAACCGTAGGGGAAACTGATGTCCACGTTTTGTCCCAGGCAATGGCAGTGCCAGCTTCTCCCATGCACTGCCCCATGTGTAAGCGGGGGAATAGTCCCGCTCTTGTGGGGAACTTTCCTCGTCTCTGCACTACCCCGGTGAAATGGGCTAGCGGAAGGATCTGAGTCCTCGCTCCCACCTCCTTTACCCAGAGGCCTCCCTGCCCTCGAGGACTCCCCTTGCACTCTTCTGTCTGGCAGAGTCCTCGTAACCCCCAACAAGGCTGGGCCCAGGATTCCTGGGGGGCTCGACCCCCAACCTTGCTGTGGTCACCTAGGTCAGGGGGTAGGGTGTCCCCACTCCGGGGTACTCTCTCTAAACAGGATGCTTCCGTGACCCACTGATCACTGCATACAACTGAAAGCAAATGCAAATTATTTAATTAACAATTAATTTGTAACAGGAATAAGGAAAAATGGGAAAGGCTAATGAAAACACATCACCCTGCTCTGTGGCAGGGAACATCCCAACAGTGTCTCTGCAATGTCAGGGCAGTTCAGTCTGTTCCTGTGCAAGTCCCAGGCTCCTTCTCAGGCCCTGGCTGTGCTGCAGGGACGCTGTGGCTTGGACACTTGCTCCGGCGCTGGCCACACGCTCGCAGGCTCTGGGTGGCAGGACCCTTCTTCCCAGCGTCGCCCCCGCCCTGTCAAGGGGTTTAGATCCCCCTGCAAGTCTGGCCTGCAGGGCCCCTTGGCTGAGGCCTCTCCCTGCGCTGGGCCCACTGCCCAGGGTCCCCCCTCGCTCCCCGCACCCGGCTCCGGACTGCTCCAGCCCCAGCTCCACCGCTCTGCCTCTGCACGGCTGCTGCTGCTCTGCCTCCAGCTCCCTGGGCTGCTGCCCTGGGCCCTCTGGCCCTGGCTGCTGCAGCTTCTCCCCCCCAGGGCAGGTCTGTCTCCCTGGACTGCAGCTCTGCTCCCAGGGCAGGTCTGTGTCTCTGGGCTGCTTTTCTGGCTCCTCCAGATCTGGCCCAGCTCAGCTCTGCCCTCTCCTCAGCTCGGCCCCACTCACTCTGACTCAGGCAACTTCAGCTCACACGAGGACGGGATTCACCCTGACCTCCTGACTCCCTGATTCGCCTGCCCGCCCTGTCAATCAGGCTGACCTGGAGCATTGGCCTCTCCCCATTGCCCCTGGGGACTGTCAGTCCCATCGACCCTTCCCCTTTTGGTACTGGGAGCTCTGAATGTTAGTAAGGGGACTGTTATCCCCTTACACATGGATGTAGCTCGGTACTGCCCAGAGACCAGCTCTGGAGTGAGAGGGGAGTCCGATCTCACGACCCATTCGAGATAATCCGACGAGGGTCTCCCTGCTCCCCTGCTGAGGTCTGTCATGGACTTTCCGCTGGGTGGGCTGAGAACAGCACCGCCTGATGGGCTTGTCCCTCCTCTCTGAGCACTGTGATGAGCCAGTTTGGAGTCTCTGATCAATCCCTAAATGACAAGAGTTCGTGTAACTGTTCTGTGCCCTTGCCGGCGGTCTCAATGGAGACGCCCACAGGTGGAGACTATAAGCTGGGGATGTCTTTGTCAGAGCAAGCCCCATACCCCCCACCCCATCGCCAAGTGACAAAGGGGAACAAAGGCCTTAGGGGTTAAGAGTTGAGCAATTTCTAGTGAATCAAGACAAGCTGTGGCCGGGAGCTGAGCCCGGCTTTACTCTGCGGTTGAGCATTTCCGAGCTGATGGGTGGATTGAACCCCACAACCCCCATTCATCGGTGTCAATGGGCGCTGCGGGGTGAAACCCCCTAGCCAGCTTGGAAGATCTCTGCCTGTATGTCTGCCGAATGAGAGAGCCGTTTGTTTCAGGAATCCGTGTCATCGCCGTGGGGGTCTCCAGAGCTGACCCCCAAGAACTGAACAGCATCTTGTTACACCGCAACCTGCAGAATGTTTTCTACATCAGCACTTTTGACGACTTCCCCCACATCATCCGGGAGGTGATAGAAACCATTTGCTCCCACTCGCCGCATTCGGGAGCCCAGCCGCAGACCGGGGAGGTGAGCTGCTTTCTCCTACGCTGTTTCCATGTCTATGCTCTATTTCCTACAGAGAGCTTCGGAGAGGAGCCAGCTCACCTCCCAGAGGTCCATTTCTGGCAGCCTGTGATCATGGTCCTACCCTGCGTTCTGGTTCAAAGCAAACCTAAAAAGTTAAGAATCAGAGAATCGTAGGACTGGCAGGGACCTCGAGAGATCATCTAGTCCAGTCCCCTGTGCTCATGACAGGACTAAGTATTATCAACAAGGCTTTGGGCCTCATTCTGATCTCACTTATAAGCCACCATTGTCAGCAGGCAGTCATGCCATCCAAGACAGCAGAGTAAAACAGGCACAGGTGAAATCAGAATCTGGCCTTTTCCTGGTTATCAGTTAAGACAGTGGCGTATCCTATTGCCGGCTGAAAAAACACTTGAGGGAATTGCCAGTGCACAGTCGTCTCATGGTAACCGTTGTCCGCTCAATCCGCCCCGGCAATGTGATATCCATAGTTTGTAACCAACCAGGTCCTTAGACCCCCGTAATCCTCTTTGATAAGACAAAAATCTAACTCCAGCTGCGTGTTGTAGGTTGCTAGACAGGATATGGTCAAACTGCAGCAGGTTGGTGGCATGGAGAGCAACTCATCGGTCCATGATTCAGCTTCTGCTGATCCAGAAATCCAAAGAGCAGAGGGGCCGTGCAGTCCCTGGTGCTCAAAGGTAAGAGAGGGATAACAGCTCGGTGGGGTATGCTTGGGAGAGTATATTGCACGAGACCCGTGCAGTGATTGCACTCATTAGTTTGCGGTTGATTCCCTACCACTTTACTCCAGTTTTATACCGGTGTCGTTGCGCTGTCTTGAATGGAATTACATCAGCATGAAACAGGAGCAGTGGCCTCACAGTCAAGGCTCTTTACCTCTGGAGACATGGTGCGAGCCTCAGCTTAGGTCACCAGTCGTCCACGTTTGGAGATCTCATCCTCAGACCTGTCATTTGTGCGCTCCACAAACACGCAGCATCTCATTGCGTGAGGAGCAACCTGTGACCTCTCATCATGAGTATCAGCTTGTTTCTCATGGGCATTGCAGATGAATGTATAGATTTTAAGGCCAGAAGGGACCATTATGACTATCTAGTCTGCTCTCCTGCATAACGCAGGCCAGGGAACCTCACCCAGTAACTTCTGCATGAAGCCCATAACTTCTGTTTGAGCTCTAGCATCTAATTTAGAAAGACATTCAGTCTTGGTTTAAAGACTGCAAGTGACAGAAAATCCACCCTGTCCTCAGGCAAGTTGTTCCAATGATTAATGGCCTTCCCTGTTAAAAATATGCTGTGAGATTTTAGGAGGATTTGAATGCCAAGCAGGAGAGAGTCTGTGGCATTTATTTAATAGTTTCCTATGAGCCATCACCTTTCCCTCTGTTAAAAATAAAGCATCAGTCAGTTTTTGCCTGCGTCGGGAAGCACCTGTAGCCAACCTCTGACCCACCATAAAGGCCGGGAGAGAGGAGGAGCAACTGTAACAGTTGACCATGCTAATCTACTGGAAGGGTTTGGAAGCCATTTCTTGCCAGTTCTGCAATAAGGGGCAGGGGGAGGAAGTGCAATTATTTTTCTTCCTATATATTCTGTTGCTATCACAGCTTCTATTCTTATTCTGTTACAGGCTCCTAAGGGAGAGAAGGTAAATATTCTAGCCAGCTGAGTGATTTCACTCTTCAACGGGAACACACAAGCCTTGGGATTTACATGCTACATTGAAGGGGACCAGAGAAATACCCAACACAGACACTGTAGATAGGCCTCCGGCTAAAGCCAGGAAACAGCCATGAGGAGATTGTTGCCTACATTGGGCTCTGGATGAGAGATCTCTCCAAGCCAAAATAGTAACTGAAGGCCAAGGCTGAGTGTACGAGGCCTGAACCCCTTGAGTCACCGCCACAGGCTGACATACCAAATATCTGGGCATTAATCCGGGTAACTCAGAACAGGAGAGGGTGTTTGGATTATGAGGGTTGGATTGGGAGCTCACCTCCATCCACGGTTAAATTTGGGACTGTATTTCTAGATCCAGAATCCTGGATCCAAACACGCCTACTCTCTGCTGGACACCGTGACCAATCCATTGCTACAAGCGCAGACTCTTTGGCCTTGTCTAGATTAGGAAAAAAACGTGTTTTAAAAAAAATGTGATCACCGATACATTTTAAAACCCTGCTGTAACTAGGACAAATTGTATGGTAGCTGATAGGGGTGAACCCTATGGGATTAGAAATGTGCTTCTTGGATTAACAGTAGGGGGAAACAATACGGTCAAATAGTTCCAAGCTATGAAGCTGTTGTTCCATATAGAGGAAGGGTAGTCCAGTGGTTCGTGTCTAGGAGACACAGGTTTAATTCCCAGCTATGCCACTGACTCCCTTTGTGACCTGGGGCAAGTCGCGAAGGCCATGTCTACACCGCAGCTGGGAGCATTGCTCCCCAGTGCGCGCCGGTGGATTTGAGTTAGCGTGCTACAAGAACAGCGTCGGCGGGCTGGATTCCCGGGCCAGAAGGGACCATTGTGACCATCTAGTCTGACCTCCTCTCGAACAAAAGAGTGCCCGGAGGAGAATATCTGTTGGAAAAGCATCCAGGCTTGATTTAAAAATGGTCAGTGATGGAGATGCCACCACAGCCCAATGGTTCGCTGCTCTCACCGTTACAGATTTACGCCTTAGTTCCAGTCTGAAATGAGCACTCCCTGGGGTTCTGGGTCACACGTTACTGCCCTATCAGCCTGGATTCCTCCCTCGCGAGAATGTGTGAGCAGGCCAGGCCTCAAAGCAGCAGCGAAAGGGCTAACAGGCTAGTACTCAAGTGCTCAGTGCCTGACGGAAATTATGGACCTTTATCCCCTCTGGGTCACTAGGCTGAACTCAGCCTCTCTCTGTACCTAGAGCAGGCCTAGCAAGGGTGGCAGCGCAGCTCACATACCCACCTGGACCCGCTGGCTACACGCTCAGGTGGGCAGCCTGGGCTACCCTAGTCTCATTGCTGTTGTTAGCGTGCTAGCTCGAGCAGCGCTGACACCTCTGCAGTGGAAACCTTGCTGTCGTCCCTCTGGGCCTCAGATCCCATCTGTCCAAGGGGATCACAGCACTACCCTACACACTGATCCCATACCAGGGTTTGCCACTATCTTCAGGATCAAGTCCCACCCATCTAATCAGAACCCAATTGCTTGGGTCAATTAAAGGTAGACTAGAGAAAGCAGGGCAGAGAACGCTTCTGGGCTGGGAGGGGGAAGGGGGCTCTTCTTTATTTCATCGCTGCCAAATTCCGTTCTCAGCTCCAGTGGTGTAACTCTTGCAGGGGGAGGAGGAGGAGGCTGTATTGAGTCAGTGCCTAGAGGCGGCAGTCTCAGTGCGCCAGGTGCTGTACAAACACCTAACAGATTGAGGGCCCCAACCAAGAGAGCTCACCATCTTGTTGCACCTGTGCAACTGAGAACAGGATCTGATTGTGACATAGGCCTGTAATCCATGGAGTATTTCCCAGGCCCTGTAACTGAGCGGACCCCTTCCCCGCCCCAGTTTGAGCTCTCTCCACCCTGTCCTGCAGTGCCTCCTCGTGTGACTCTAGTTCTCTTTCCTTGTCGTGCAGGGCGAGAGAGGCCCACCTGGACAATTGGTGAGTACGATCAGAGAAGATCCTCCACGTGAACCAGGAAATACATTGTCCCAGTGGCTTGAGGCCTTGGACAGGCCCGCTGGGACGGGGGAAATATAAGCAAAGCATAACATCAAAAAGGAGGCTAACGGGCCTGGGGTATGAATGTATCCTCTGGGGAGTGAAGTTGACCCTTCTTTAGAGGACTGGATTTCTAAAGGGCTCTAATAACTCTTTTCCCACCTCTTAAGATGCATTGTAAATGGCCGAGTAGTGGGCTAACCTGCCCTTCCCAGGGCTCTGTTGGGTGGGTTGATCTGTGTTTCTTTGGAGGGTAATAATGTCCTGAATTTTTTCCCCCTTTTTCCTTTTCAAGAGCTTCACCGGTTTGCAGACTGGAGGCAGTTACGATCCATACAGCTTTGCTGTAAAGGGAGAGAAGGGAGAGAGGGTGAGTCTCCCAGCAGGAGTGATGCACTGGATTAATTAGCACATGGCTAGGTAATTAATCGTTACAAAAGGCTGCCCCAGAGCATGGTGCATTTAATGTGCCCTGTTCCCTGCTGGCTTTGAAAATCAAACAGGAAGGAAGGTGTGTATGAGAGGGAGAGAGAGACATGCATGGGCACGACACTTAATTTTTCGTTTCTCACATTATTCTCCCTGCGAAGAGAAAGGGGAGACCAGAAACTGATGCCTTGTGAATAGGGGAGAAAACATCATATCCCATGGGCCACAGCTTCCTGCGTGGCTGAGCAGAACTGGGCTGTTGAGGTCAGGGCCTGGGCATTGTTGAACCCAAGAGCCAAAACAACCCAGAATTAAAATGCTGAACGAGTTCCACCAGCCTGTTTGGTTGCTAGCTCAGGGCTCCTGTGTCCCAGAACATGAGGAATCCACAAGGAATTAGGCATGGGTTATCCCAGCAGAATTCAGGCCTTCGCAAACCCCGTCAAACCAATTTTCGAGTTCACAAAACTTGTCTGAGCTGGGAAATCTCATGTGCTCATGGCTGTTTTCCATCCAACCTCAGATAAAACACGGATGAGTTTTTCTAGGGAAAGGGAAGCCAGTGCTGTTAGAACATCCTCTCCCACCGCTGCCCAAAAGAGTGACTGTTGACCAGAGTTATGGAGGCTGGCGGTGCTTGCAGCACCACCCAAGCTATGCCCCTATCTCTGACCTTGTTACTTTCCATGTATTTAGGGGCTCCCTGGGAAAGATGGAATTCCCGGACTGCCAGGTCGACCTGGGCGAGTGGGCCCCCCTGGCTCCCCCGGGCTGATGGTAAATATCTGGACTAATGACCACTGTCAGCGCTGGGATTCATAAAGGGGGGGAACCTTTTTCCGGTGTTTGAACATCTATTTTTCTCTCCTTCAATTTACAGGGGCTCCCTGGTATCCAAGGTGATCTGGTAAGTATTCCGAACCAGCAAAGTCTCAGCAGCTCAGCGGCACCCAAATAACCCTCGTTGGATCCTGTGCCATGCGGGTTACACATGCAACGGCCAAGTCAGTTGTGCTGAGCCGGACGGGGAGCCCCAGGGAACCCGATTTTGCAAATACCGATTATTGGGTATTGCTGGTGCCAAATGACTCCTGCCCTGTAGCCCAAACGAGGCCAGTCAGAGACGCATACGGCCAAGTGCCTCATCAGCTTGCACCGACATGTAGCGTCCGCTCACACTCGCTGGAGCTCAGTGCTTGTGATAACACATTGGCTAAGTGCTTGTGATAATGTCTCCTGCTAGTGGCTGACTCTGGGGCGGATAACAGCCAACTACTGGAGCGCTCCCTTTGGCTCATAGGCTTCAGATCCCCAGCTCAAGCCCTGCTGTATGAGTGTAGGGCATGGAATTGGGAGAAAGGTACATTTATTTCACTCTGATACTTTTTGTTTTCTTGCGCGAGGCATTTTCCCAGAGGTTGTCATCACAGGGGGCCCAGTCACAGAAACCACCATTGCAAATGAACACCCCCTCTGACTCCATTCAGAGGGGTCATGTTGTCTCTGTAGAGTGTGTATACAATGACCTGCCACCCATCATAGGTCATGAGTGGGGCCTGAACAAGTGAGCTACAGTGCTAAAAGCACTGCTTTCGACTGCTCGAGCAAAAGGAGTAACTTCAGTAGCTGGTAGCAGTAGTAAGCTCTTATCTTATGTGCATCAGCCACTAGAGGGAGACATGTAATACACTAAATTAGTGGTTACGTGATTCCTATTGATGTTGGTACCTCAAAGGAAGGAACCCTACTAATTGGAACCTGTTTAAGTTATCACTCAGTGGGCGAACAAAAATTTGTCAGCTAGTGGAGATGGGTTTATAGTTTAGGAGCCAACAGAAAGGAACTGATGGCCTTGTGTTTAAAAGTGATCCCCTCACCTAAGGGATTGCGTGTTGGTAATGATTCTGTGAGCTGGTTTCTCTCTGTTATTTAACTCTGCGTGATTTATTTTAAATTCCAGGGACCTCCTGGATATCCAGGGCCAGCGGGGCCGAAAGGAGACAGAGTGAGTTCCCTTTACATGTTTCAATAGAAAAAGCCATTGTAATGCACTGCCCTCCTATTAAGGTGGGTATGTCTCACTGCCCTCTACTGGATAGAATCAGAACTTCTGAAGTGCATGTCACTGGCCCTATATGGCTGGCAGCTGATGGAGATTCTCTTCCAGCTCAAGGGCTAGGGGCCTGTACACTGGGAACAGGAGGTCCGAGTACCATCTCTGCTCGGGCTGTGAAATTGGTGTTTAGCCATAATGTCAGCAGTGAGTTTCTGTCAATGGTAAGGGAAGCACACTGTCCAGGAGGTACAATCTATAAAATGAATGGAACCAGATGCAGTATAACATTGGGGAAGGTCAGTGGTCTCGGTACCCACACACAGCTCCTGGTGTGTATTGTATGCGGGCACTGGAGGGCAATGCAAACCTCCTGGCAGGTTTGTAAAACTGATTCAGATAAATCCCACAGAGCCTTTAGATTCTTTGCGTTCAATCTGTGAGTCTTCAGTGAAGGTTAAGTGCTACCAGGGTCAATGGGAGAGGACTGCACAGGCACTAATACAAATCCCTGATACATGTCACTCGGCTCAATAATTTCACAAAGAATCTAGCACTCTGCTTCAGTGGGTCGGCCTGGCGTTTTTGAGCATCACCTGTCAATCGTAGAATCGTAGGATGAGAAGGGACCTCGAAATGTCTTCTTGTCCAGTCCCGACTCATGGCAGGACTATGTATTATCTAGTCCAGTGATCGACAACCTTTGGCACCCAATGGGAGCTGTGGGAAGTGGCACAGGCCAAGGGATGTGCTAGCCACTGCTTCCCACAGCTCCCATTCACCAGGAACAGTGAACCGCGGCCAGTGGGAGCTGAGGGGCTCCGTGCCTGCAGACGCTCCAGATTAACAAACCGGCCCAGCTTGCCAGCGGCTTTACCCTGATGGGCCAGGTGCCAAAGGTTGCCGACCCCTTATCTAGTCCCTCCCTCACAGGTGTTTGTCTAACCTGCTCTTAAAAATCTCCAGTGACGGAGATTCCACAACCTCCCTAGGCAATTGATTCTAGTGCTTAACCACTCTGACAGGAAGTTTTTCCTAATGTCCAACCTAAACCGCCCTTGCTACAATTTAAGCCCATTGCTTCTTGTCCTGCCCTCAGAAGTTAAGAAGAACAATTCTTCTCCCTCCTCCTTGTAACAACCATTTATGTACTTGAAAACTGTTATCATGTCCCCCTCTGTCTTCTCTTCTCTAGATTAAACAAACCCATTTTTTTTCAATCTTCCCTCAGAGGTCATGTTTTCTAGACCTTTAATAATTTTTGTTGCTCTTCTCTGGACTTTTTCCAATTTGTCCACATCTTTCCTGAAATGTGTCGCCCAGAACTGGACACAATACTCCAGTTGAGATCTCATCAGTGCCAAGTAGAGCGGAAGAATTACTTCTTGTGTCTTGCTTACAACACTCCTGCTAATACAGCCCAGAATGGTGTTTGCTTTTTTTGCAACAGTATTACACTGTTGACTGACTCATATTTAGCTTGTGGTTCACTATGACCCCCAGATCCCTTTCCGCAGGACTCCTTCCTAGGCAGTCATTTCCCATTTTGTATGTGTGCAACTGTGGAGATTTATCCTTATTGAATTTCATCTTGTTTACTTCAGACCATTTCTCCAGTTTGTCCAGATCATTCTGAATTTTAATCCTGTCCTGCAAAGCACTTGCAACCCCTCCCAGCTTGGTATCGTCTGCCAACTTTATAAGTGTACTCTCTATGCCATTATCTAAATCATTGATGAAAATACTGAACAGAATTGGACCCAGAAATGATCCCTTGCTGCGGGATCCCACTCATTATGCCCTTCCAGATTGACTGTGAACTACTCTCTGGGAACAATTTTCCAACCAGTTTTGCACCCACCTTATAGTTGCTTCCATCTAGGTTGTATTTTCCAAGTTTGTGTATGAGAAGGTCATGCAAGACAGTATCAAAAGCCTTTCTAAAGTCAAGATATACCACATCTACCGCTTCCCCCCATCCACAAGGCTTGTTACCCTGTCAAAGAAAGCTATCAGGCTGGCTTGACACGATTTGTTCTTGACAAATCTTTGCCTACTGTTACTTATCACCTTATTAACTTCTAGGTTTCTGGAAATTGGTTGCTGAATTATTTGCTCCATTATCTTTGCGGGTACAGAAGTTAAGATGACTGGTCTGTAATTCCCTGAGTTGTCCTTATTCCCCTTTTTATAGCTGGGCACTATATTTGCCCTTTTCCAGTCCTCTGGAATCTCACCCGTCTTCCATAACTTTTCAAAGATAATCGCTAATGGCCCAGATATCTCCTCAGTCAGCTCCTTGGGTATTCTAGGATGTATTTCATCAGGCCCTGGTGACTTGAGGACATCTAACTTGTCTCAGTAATTTTAACTTGTTCTTTCCCTATTTTAGCCTCTGATCCTACCTCATTTTCACTGCCATTCACTATGTTAGATGTCCAATTGCTACTAAACGT
This sequence comes from Macrochelys suwanniensis, assembly GCA_033296515.1. NCBI lineage: Eukaryota > Metazoa > Chordata > Testudines > Chelydridae > Macrochelys > Macrochelys suwanniensis. Next base: position 337,868,475 of record CM065775.1, read on the forward strand.
TTTGGTGAAAACTGAAATAAGAGTCATTTAGCACTTCTGCCATTTCCACATTTTCTGTTATTCTTTCTGCCCCCGCCCCCCCCCCCCCGCCCCATTGAATAATGGGCCTACCCTGTCCTTGGTCTTCTCTTGCTTCTACTGTATGTGTAGAATGTTTTCTTGTTATCTTTTATGTCTCTAGCCAGTTTAATCTTAGTTTGTGCCTTGGCCTTTCTAATTTTATCCCTACATGCTTGTGTTGTTTGTTTATATTCATTCTTTGTAATTTGACCTAGTTTTTGTAGGACTCTTTTTTGAGTTTCAGATAATTGAAGATCTCCAGGTTAAGCTAGGGTGGTTTCATGCCATACTTCCTATCTTTCCTACGCAGTGGGATAGTGTGCTTTTGTGCCCTTAATAAGGTCTCTGAAAAAAGGCCAACTCTCTTGAACTGTTTTTCCTTTTAAACTTGCTTCCCATGGGATCTTACCTACCAACTCCCTGAGTTTGCTAAAGTCTCTGCCTTCTTGAAATCCATTATCTTTATTCTGCTATTTTTCCTTCCTACCGTTCATTAGAATCATGAACTCTACCATTTCATGATCACTTTCACCCAAGCTGCCTCCCACTTTCAAATTCTCAACTAGTTCCTCCATATTGGTCAAAATTAAATCTAGAACAGCCTCTCCCCTGGTAGCTTTCTCTATCTTCTGAAATAAAAAAAATATCTCCAGTATTTTCCAAGCACTTGTTGGCTAATCTATGCCCTGCTGTATTATTTTCCCAACAGATGTCTGGGTAGTTGAAGTCCCCCATCACCACCAAGTGTTGTGCTTTGGATGATTTTGTTATCTGTTTAAAAAAAGCCTCATCCGCCTCCTCTTCCTGGTTTGTTGGTTTGCAATAGCCCCCTACCATGACATCGCTCTTGTTTTTTACCTCTTTTATCCTTACCCAGAGACTTTCAACAAGTCTGTCTTCTATTTCCATCTTAACCTTGATCCACGAGTATACATTTTTTATATATAAGGCAACACCTCCTCCCTTTTTTCCCTGCCTGTCCTTCTTCAACAGGCTGTACCCTTCTATACCAACATTCCAGGTCTCTGTGATGCCAACTGTGTCATAGTTGTGTTTACTAACTAGCATTTCTAGTTCTTCCTGCTTATTCCCCATCTTCTCACATTAGTATACAGACATCTCACGTATGGATTTGATTTCCCCCTATGTTCTCTCTTGTCTCTCCCTTATCCCTGCTATAATGGCCCATGATCTGGCCAGGTTATGACTCTTCTCCCAGATCTCCATGCTTTTGACTTACCTGTGTGCTTTTGTCTCCTGCCCCCATTACACCTAGTTTAAAGCCCTCCTCCCTAGGTTAGCCAGTCTGTAGCCAATAAAGACTGTATCCAGTCTGTCAATGAAGCTGTTTGCATCATCCCTGTCCTTTGGGGACGATTGTTTATACGCCTGCCTGCCTGTCTAACAGCCTCTGGAGCAATAGAGTAACTGACTGAAGAGTGAGGAAGTCAGGACCAGCTCCTCAGCTGGCATGAATGGGTGAAGTTCCATTGAAGTCAATGGAACCCTGGTGACCTACCCCAGCTGAGGATCCGGTCCTATGGGTTGCTGTGTGTATCGTGTACTGAGCAAGTTCTCGGGGTTTCCTCGGATGAAAATCTGAGTGGAAAAGCTTCCTGACGCCCCAGTCAACTGCTGTGTGTGCTGCTTCCTCTTGTGCAGGGGGACCCGGGCTACGTGCTGGGTGGGGTGGAAGTGATTCCTGGCCGAAACGGACAACCAGGCTCTCCTGTGAGTAAACACGTGACATCTGGTACAACCCACCTCCCTTCTGCTGGCGGGGTCTCCAAGTGGTGTATGGTCACCATAGGTCGCACAAGCGGGGCCGCCAAGCCTTCAGTATTATCTGTATTCTAATAGTGGCCAAGGGGGTCTCTGTTAGGATCGGGGCCCCATTGTGCTAGTCTCTGTACATGAATATATAGCACAAGACAGACCCTACCCCAGGCAGCTTAGGATCAAAACAGAAAACATAGGTGCACCGAGGGAGAAAGGGATGCAACATACGAGCTGTCTAGGTCAGTGCTTTCCTTTTCCTGGGAGTCTCCTGGTGACTTGGGAGGCAGCGCTCTTTCCTTTGTGTCAGCACTAGAGGGCACTGTGCTGCTGGCTGTGGTCCTGGCCACGTGTGGTCGTTAAGGCTCTCATGGGGCTTTGTGTAAGATTAGGGGTGTTAACCCCCACATCCTGATGAAGTACAGTTTGGATAACTGCTCTCTGGCTTCTTAAAGTCCCCCCTTGTCATTTGAGTGAGATACAAAATCCTCCTTCACGTCCTGGCCTGAGCGGCTGGCAGTGTTATTGTGTGCTATTAACCAGCTGCTGCCTTTCCCCCCAGAGGTGGCAGCATTTCAGTGCTGGGTGCATGGATCTCAATGTGTATGTTCTAAATAATCTTATGCCCTCTCAGTGTTTCCTGCTGTACCCTTATCCTCTCTTTACACTGCAGCCATCGTCTGCCCTCTTGAGAGTAGAGTTACCGATGTCTTTCCTTCAGAGTCTCTCCATGCAGCTCAGTGTGTGGCCAGAGAGGTCCACACTGAGTGACACGGGGCACTTACCCTAGGCCAGGGGTGGGCAAACTACGGCCTGTGGGCCAGATCTGGCCCCTCAGGGCTTTGGATCTGGCCCGTGGGATTGCCACCCCCATGGCGTCGCAGGCCCTGTGCCACTCTGGGAAGCGGCGGGCACCACGTCCCTGCGACCCCTAGGGGAGGGGTGGGGCAGAGGGCTCCAGGCGTTGCTCTTGCCTGTGGGTACCTCCCCCGCAGCTCCCGTTGGCTGGAAATGGGGAACCTCGGCCAATGGGAGCTTCAGGGGAAGTACCCACAGGCAAGAGCAGTGCGCAGACCCCTCTCTTCCCTCCCCCGCCAGGGGCTGCAGGGACGTGGTGCCGGCCACTGCCACCCCAGAGCCGCTCCAGGTAAGCGGCGCCGGGCCAGAGCCCGAACCCCTCCTGCACCCAACTCCCTGCCCTGAGCCCCCTGATGCACCCCTCCTGCACCCCAACCCCCTGCCCTGAGCCTTCTGCTGCACCCCAACTCCCTGCCCTGAGCCCCCTGCTGCACCCCAACTCCCTGCCCTGAGCCTTCTGCCACACCCCAACTCCCTGCCCTGTGCCCCCTGCCGCACCTCTTCTTCACCCCAACCCCTTGCTCTGAGCCCCCTGCTGCACCCCAACCCCCTGCCCCGAGCCCCCTGCCACACCCTGTACTCCTCCTGCACCCAAACCCCTGCCCTGAGCCCCCTGACGCACCCCTCCTGCACCCCAACCCCCTGCCCTGAGCCTTCTGCTGCACCCCAACTCCCTGCCCTGAGCCCCCTGCCGCACCTATCCTGCACCCCAACCCCCTGCTCTGAGCCCCCTGCTGCACCCCAACCCCCTGCCCCGAGCCCCCTGCCACATCCCGTACTCCTCCTGCACCCAAACCCCTGCCCTGAGCCCCCTGCCACACCCCAACTCCCTGCCCTGAGCCCCCTCCCACACCCCACACCCTTCCTGCACCCCAACTCCCTGCCCTGAGCCCCCTGCCACACCCCACACCCTTCCTGCACCCCAACTCCCTGCCCTGAGCCATCTGCCTCACCCTACTCCCCTTCTGCATCCCAACCTCCTGCCCTGAGCCCCCTGCTGCACCCCAACTCCCTGCCCTGAGCCCCCTGCTGCACCCCACACCCCTCCTGCATCCCAACCCCCTGCCCTGAGCCACCTGCTGCACCCCAACTCCCTGCCCCGAGCCCCCTGCCGTACCCAGCACCCCTCCTGCACCCCAGCTCCCTGCCCTGAGCCCCTTCCTGCTCACTGCACCCCCTCCCACATCCCGCACTCCCTCCCACACCCTAACTCCGTGCCCCTCCCTGCATACAATTTCCCCACCCAGATGTGGCCCTCGGGCCGAAAGGTTTGCCCACCCCTGCCCTCGGCCCATATGCTGCTCAGCTTCGCTAGGAGTGGGAGTGAAGGTCACTGGGGTAGAGCTTGTGTCTCTCAAATGTTTGGCTTGAATCATTTCAGGGGCAGAAAGGGCAGCCGGGAGTTCCTGGAGCAGCAGGACCGCCAGGGCCACGGGGACCGCCTGGGATGTCTGTGAAGGTGTGTGCGACTGTGAGCGAGCCATTCGTCTGCACTGCTCCGCCGTAGACGCCTGGGGGCGTGCGCTCAATGCGGGATGACTAGCCCCGCTGCTCTTGCCAAGGCAGGGGGAATCCGCATCCCCCGGGCAGTCACACAGCGAGGGATCAGGCCTCCTAGACATCTGCAAATTAATCCTGTGCCATTGACGCCAATGGGGGCTTTACCAGTGATGTCTGTGAGTGCAGGATCGGGCCCCTCTCTGTAGTCTGACCTTTCGTCACAAGACTCTGGGGTCCAACCCCAGTTTCAGAGGACCTAGGGGGCCAGTTTGAATGGAGCCTGGGACAGGAGTGAGTGAAAGCAGTTACCATCTGGGGGTGGTTCCGTGGTGGAGGTGACATGTTTAAGCCCGGCTTCCAGTGTGCGCAGCACAGTTGTCAATAGTTGCCTCCCTACCCAGCCACCTCCTAGGCAGTTTGAGCGGAGGACAATGGCGGAGTGAGGCTTGAAATCCCCTCTCCCCCCGAGAGGTGGTCTCCAAGTTGGCTCTCCGGGGTGGAGGCCTCTGGGCTGTGCAAAGTAGCGGAAGCTCGTATTGCAGCTATACTCGTCCTGGGGGTAGAGGGCTTTGGCCTCTGGGATGGTCAGCCCCAGCACTGAATTTGCAGAAGGAAACAAAAAAAACCCCAATCCTGGTACCTGCTTTGAAACAGCAGGAGAGCACAAGCCAAGTGGTGAATCCTGCAGCATCTTGCCTGGGTGCAAACGTGGGAGGCGGCTCCCCTCACACGCATTGGGCAAAACGATCCCAGTGGGGCAGACTGCAGCCTGGATTGCGTAGATCTTCAAGAGGAGGCTCCAGCGGAAAGGGAGGGAGGGAGGGGGCCCTGAGATGGAAACAAGATAGCTCCTGTCTTGTTCTGAGGCTGTATCATTCTCCGTCCTCTGTTTCAGGGCGAGCCTGGAGACTCAGGTCATAGAGTAAGTAGCTGAGATTGACTCCTAGTTTCATCCCCTGTGTGTCTGTCTGTCTGTCAGACCTGAGGAAGAGCTCTGTGTGGCTCGAAAGCTTGTCTCTCTCACCAATAGAGGGTGGTCCAATAAAAGACATTATCTTACCCACCTTGCCTCTCTAGTATCCTGGGACCAACATGGCTTCAACTAGACTGCATGCAAAATGTCTGTCTGTTTGTCTGTCTCAGCAACTGACCAACGGCCCTGCATTTTATTTTTAAGCTGCCTAATGGATTGAATACACGCCCCAGTGACGTTCAGCCTGGGGACCTATCCAAGAAGAGACATTTCCTTTTTTTGGCCCCCTCCCCTCTCCCCACACCCCCACGCTCTCTGATCTGTCTGGTGGTGCTAGTAGTGTTGCTATGGTTACCGGTAAGGAGTAGGGGTGTGTGTGTGTATGGTGCAGGGAGGGAGCTGCCCAAGTAGCATAGGCCTACGGCCATCACTGGCCACAATAACACAAAGTCGGGTATAATTTTCTCCTGTACTGCTGGTTTCCACTGCAGCTTGTGCCCTGTGGCAGACTGCAGGGGTCTCTGGGGTGCCATTGTATCCGAAAAGTTCTTTAATGCATGAGCATGAATCACTGGACACGTGATTGATACTGAGGGCGACTCCTGGAAACATGCAGTGTTGTTCTAGGTGGTGAGAGTCTCTCATGCATTATACAGGGTCCTCGAGGGAAAAGCGGCGCCAAGGGCGACAAAGGAAATGCAGGAGAGACTGTGAGTACAGACTGGTGCTGAACTTTCGCCAACAGTTGCTTTGGGCCAGACGGCGCCTGTCCGACGCAGGCCGTCGCTTAGGGTGGGGTGGAGAGCAATGCATCCCAGGACTCCTGGGAAATGTCGTGGAGGTGTAGTCGGCAGCATCTACACACTGTTTTCTGGTTAGCCATGGGTCACGCTCCCGGCATTTATTCACCAGATAACATAGATACTAAGAGAGTCCCAAGGTGAGAAGGATGGGAATGAGTGAAGAAAAAGGTTACGGTTTGTTATTTTCCATTTGTTTATTTCCGGTACGGGAGCTAGAACAAAGGGAAAGGCAGGATGGGTCAGCTGGAGACATATGCTAAACTTCCCAAACTGGAGTTCGACAACCTCTGTGCTGACTGTGTCCTGGAAGCTGCAGTCAAAACTACAAGGGGATAAGAGCTGTGCTCATGGAATATGAGAAGCATCAGGAAGAGGGCTGCAATTAGAACTGGCTAAGACAGAGGCCCAAAAGCTGGAGATAGTGGAGAAAGACAATGAGTGAGGTGCCTCTGGGTAGCATCACACTCCTCTCTGTGGAGGGCAACAACTTTCACTGGCTAAGACGCTGTATGAGCTATTTCCCAGCACTTTGTGGGGCCTCATTTTTACCATGGGTCTTGGCACTAGCCCTAAATGCCTTGGGTGTGACAGGCACTGCGTTGAACCAGAATCTCTTCCTCTTTTGCAGGGAAAAGCCGGTTTGCCGGGCCCCCTCGGGCTGGATGGTATTCCTGGAATTCCTGGGCCAAGGGGAGAAAAGGTCATTACTCGTGTAATATGTCTTTACTCTTCATCTGCCCAAAGGGGACAGAAATGGCCGAGTTGCCATAATGGCAGGATGTACCAAGTGCGAAGAGAATGGAGAAGCGTCACCATGTCTCCCCCTGCTCCATGGACTTGCTGTAGCCAATATCATGGAACAGAATAGACATTGTCTGTCTAGCCAGCCTTCCCTGTTCCTCTGACTCATCTCCTCTGTGCATCTGCATGGTTTGGCCACTGTAGATGCCAGGGCCTTTTCCTCTCCCATGGGATGGCCTCCTTTGGTGTCCCTGCCTCCTTTATCCCCATCCTCTTTCAAATTTCACCCGAAACCTCTACTGTCCTTTTCTTAACTAGTCTCCCTTTCCAGGCAACTTAGGCTGACCTTATAAATACAACCCTGTAATGCTGAGGTTACGTCACCAGACACTTCTCTAGACAAAATGGTTCTGCACTACATTGCTGGCCCCCAGTGGGAGTTCAGAGACGTTGCTGTAGATAGGACTGATTTCAGTTACAGTCTCGCCTTTTCTTTTCTTTTCTTTTTTTGCTCCTTTCTCCCTTCTCCCTCTGGAGTGTTACCTTCACTTAGGCTGTGCTTGCTTTTCAGGGGGAGGCAGGGATCAGCATTCCAGGCACACCTGGTTTTAAGGGAGCAGAAGGAGGAAAGGTACGTTTAGTCTTTGCAACCAGGTTTGTACATGTGCAATAGGCAACCTCTGTCCCTCCCCTTTTCCTTCAACACTCTGGATGTAGTTATTAACCGACTGTACCAAAAAACTAAATCTGTCCTTGTAGTTCTATGGCCTGGGTTACGCAGAAGGTCAGACTAGATGATCGCAGGTGACATCCATACATGAAGCTAAGGGTGTGATTCCCAGCTTGCAGAGATACACTCATGCTAGACCTCCCTGAGCAATATTTATCTGCTTTCATGGGAAAATTTCTATATTTTTCAGTCAGAAAACCTAAATATTTTGACTGAAACTGAAATATTTCAAATTGGACATGCTGCCTCATGGGAGTTATAGTTTACTTCCTTGTGTCCCCATTCTCCTCTATGGGCTGAGTTCCCCAGAGTGACATCATCTCCCATGAAGCACCATGGCCAGGGACTCCCAACATGTACCGCCTCCTGTCTCTGAAAGGGGAGATCATGGTTGTCATAAATATAAAGGGAAGGGGGAGAGGGTCGGATGCAGTGCTATAAAATCCTCTTACCAGTAAAGGGTTAAGAAATGCAGGTAGCCAGACTGACACCTGACCTGGCTGGCATCTGACCAATAAGGGGACAAGATACTTTCAAATCTTGGGAGGGGGGAAGATGTGTGTGGCTCTTTGCCTGAGACAGAGTGATCTTGGGAGACCAGAAGTACCTGCAGAAAATCAATCTCCTCAACCAGTCATCTTCTCACCAAACCTCACTTTTCTAAAGTAAGTTTAGTCAGCCTTGCGAGTAGGTTTCTGTTTGTTTTGCTTGGTGAGCTTTCCCTGTGTTAGAGGGAGGGGTTATTCCTGTTTTTTCTGTAACTTTAGGGTTTTGTCCAGAGTGGGAATCCCTCTGAGTTTGGAAACTGAGTACCCTGTAAAATAGTTACCATCCTGATTTTGCAGAGATGATTTTACCTTCTTTGTTTAAATAAAATCCTTCTTTTAAGAAGCTGACTGTTTTCTATGGTTTTAAAACCCCGGGGGTGGGTTTTTAGATCACTGTGTAACCAATTGGTTAGGAGATTATTCTCAAGCTTCTCAGGAAAGGGGGTGTATGGGCTTGAGAGGGTATTTTGGGGGGAAGGGGAACTTCAAGTGGTTCCTTTCCCGGATTCCTGTTTAAAACACTGGATGGTGGCAGTGAGAGAAGCATTTCTCAGGGTGCAGGGAATTTTGTACCTTGGGGGTTTTAACCTAAGCTGGTAGAAACAAGCTTAGGAGCTCTTCATGCGGGTCCCCACGTCTTTACCCTAGAGTCCAGAGTGGGGAGGGAACCTTGACAATGGTGCATCCTGGGAGATGTAGCCCTGTATTCAGATTTCTGCCCAAAACTGAAATATGTATTTTTTTCCATGTTTGTCAACTTTTTCTATGAAACCGCCTGCTTTTTCCCACCAGCTATACTGGGAAGTCTAGTGCAGACAAGGTGTCAGTGGCCACCAGCATTTTTATCATGGCATTTGGACCTTCCCTCACAAGAGTGGGAGGACTCCGTGATTAAGACACCAGTAGTAGTGGGAACCTTGGTACCCAATGTGGCTACTGCAGTAGAACTAAACCAGCGATAGCACGGTGTTTGGCAGCAAAGCCCAGTGTAGACGCAGCCTCATTTATCAGACTCGGACTGGACGTTATTTTCTCAGGGGTAGGAGAGAATTTCACCTGGCTGCGAGCACCATGTGGCTGTGGGGTTCCTGCTTGGAGAGGAGTCAGTTTGAGCCAATTAACATCTGACCTGCGCTGTCATTAACGCCCAAACACCGGTCCCGATGAGCAGCTTGACCCGCACGGCCTGTGCTCTGGGAAGTTCCGGTGGGGCTGTAGAGAGGGAAGGCACCTAGGCCATGGGACAGAAGTGGAGCTATTCCACAGTGTCTGCTGCAGCCTGTTCAGCACCTGGCCTCCCACTATGCCAAGGGAAATGGTTGGTGGCAGGTCCCCCAGCTCTACCCCCAAATCCCTGCTGTGCCAGGCAGTGCCTGGAGTTCCTGTGCAGCTGGGCTTGTGGCACAAACATCCTGCTTGGGCTTCCGGAATCCTGCCCTTTGCCCCTAAACACCTGGTAGGAATCGCTCTGTCCTTGCAAGATGGCTGTGTCTTCACTGGTTGATGGATCTGGATTTAGCAAACCGTTGGAGGTGACAATCTCATAGGCGAGGGACGGGTGTTGCTGAAATCAGCCCTTTGTAAATGGCTGGATCACAATGGAGAGGTGTGGTTGAAACTCATGCACTGCTGCTGGGGTTGAAAAAGGAGAGAAACACAGAAGGGTGGTGATGATGAAGAAGAGGACAGGAGCCAGCAATGAGTCCTAGAGGCTGAGCTGTCTTCTCTCTGTTTTTCAGGGGGAAACGGGACCCCCCGGAGCACAAGGACAAAAGGCGGGTATTAGAAACACACATCCAAGTTGAACTCTGTGCTAGGGTGGTTGGAAATGGGTGTTGGTCTTCTGACGGGGAAGGTGGAGGGACATCACTTGTGGCATGGAATGCAATGACGTGCACGTTTATAACAATGCATGGGAATTGGGTATTTGCAGATGTAAACAGCCATCTCTAATTTGCATGTGCAATCCTGGTACTGTGTACACAAATGTGGGCATGCACTTGTATGTGCATTTTTGCATGTGCTATTGCACCTCTTTAAGAAAAGAAAAAAGTGTGACTGAGTGTTTTCTGTAAGGGGCCTTAGGCCTATAACAACTGGGGTTTTAATTAGCTCTTTCTGGGACTGACTGTATGGGACAGTCAGGGAAATAACATTTATTTTTTTTGTTTAGGGTAAACCAGGATTGCCTGGGGAAGAAGGACTGACTGGCCCAAAGGTAGGGTTTGGGTGAACCAAAATCAAAGTTAAAAAAAAATCAGTGAATTTAGAGCCCAAACTACCCCGGTAAAATGGGACCCCAATCTCAGCTGAAGTTACCATAATACACACAATATTGTGAGACTTAACTATTGTTTGTCTGGCTCTTTGAAATCCTCACCTGAAGGGCAATATATGAATGCAAAGTCCATTGATATTAAAACAAAGATATATTTTCCCTCTTGCTTTGCGAACTCCTGGAGAAGGAATATCCAAAGCTCTTTCTCCTGCAGAGTGCAGGGCTTGCATGCTCATTGGTTGATATTTCTTTGCAAATGGATCTTTGTCTTAACAAAAGCGTCTTTCATTTTCCAGGGTAAAAAAGGCCACGCAGGTGTCAAAGGGGAGAAGGTGAGAGGGGTCCTTAAATTGATAGAAAGAAATGATGCTTGGACATAGGCGAGGAGAGAGAATAGGCCTGATTTGCTCTTGGTTATACTGGTATAGATCAAAGATAAAGTTGGTGGAGTTACTCTGGTCTAAAACCAGTGTGGTTGGCAGCAGAACTGAGCCCAATATCTGAGTTGTCTTAGCCTGTTGAATGTGCATTCAGTTTTCTTTTGAGGAATATTTCCCATGCATATTTGTTGTTTTACAGACCCCCAAGGCACATTCCTTCTGCACTTTCATTTGATTATTAAATCAAGGATCAAAATAAAATTGGGCATTTTTATTAGCATTTGCAGCTAGGATAAAAATAAGCTACCAATCCTCATGCATCAGGACATGGGCTCATCACCAGCTGGGGACAGGAAGATATCTCCCCTGCAGGTGACTTCCTCTGCAGTTTTGAGCACCAGGCTCTATCAGAGATTGGATGCTGAAGTAGATGGACCATTGGTCTGTTCTGGCAACTCTTATACACCTCAATGTATTTTCTATCGCTTGCAGGGGGAGCGTGGAGAAATGGGGCCGAAGGGACTTCAAGGAATTGCTGTAAGCCAATCAAGTTGCTTGACAAGCTGCTGTCCCAGAATGACCCTGCATGTAACAAATGGAACCATCCCAAACCCTTTCTTGATGAGACCATCGCAGAGCCAGCTCCTTCCAGATGTTGACTGCCTTTGGAGCCACGGCTCTTGCAAACATTGTAGTCTCTGTTTGGCATCTCCTGTTGCTACAGATGCTCGACCTGGCTCTCATTTACATGAATGCCCCTTTATGCCACTCTGGGTAAAGGGGCATTATAGTGGGCCTTTTACCTGCCAGATTGGTGTGAAAGAAGTTCTAACCCACGAAAGCTTATGCTGAAATAAATTTGTTAGTCTCTAAGGTGCCACAAGCAATCCTGTTCTTTTTGCTGACACAGACTAACACGGCTGCTACTCTGAAACATGGCATTAATGAGAATCAGGCTCTTGGTTAACATGAGTCTTTAATGGCTGCATTCAGGTTGAAGACTAGCCCCATCCCCTTTTAGCCTCCTGGAATGGCAGTGAGGTGGTGAGATTTGGGCGTCTCAGAGTTTGATTGAGGTTTCCTATTGGCCGGCAGATCCCTTTCTCGCACTTAGAGCGGGGGCTGGTCTGGCTGCCTTTGGGTCTTGTATTCAAACTTCTTTCAGTTGCAAATTGGGTGGGAAATCTCACGAGAACAGAATTTCTAGGGAGATTTGTATGTGCGCGTGGATCTGGCTGGAGGTCCCCGGAGAAGAGCTACTGCGTGGCATGGGGCTGGGCTTGTGTTGAAAAGCCAGGTAGTGGGACAGAGCTTATCGCTTCTAGGTCGCCCTATTCAAATTGGGCCCAGGCCCATGATAAATGTTCCCATCTGATGGCTGACGGGTAGCCTATGTGCCAGGAGCTGGTGATCTTGTTCCACTCCCTAATGGACGAGTTTTCATGGTATTAAAATCATCATCATGTTTTACTCCCTTTTGGGGGCAGTCTTGGCAGAGAAGCCACTAAATGTGCCATGAAGACACAACTTGACACTGCTGCTGTCCCTGCTGTACAATGTGATCCCTTTGGGACTCCGGAATTAAACGACTGAAGTATTTTAACCTGTTGGAAATGTTCCTTTGACATTTTACAGGGTCTTCCAGGAATGGTGGGGCAGAAAGGAGACCAAGTAAGTAATACGGGGGTGGGAGGGGGTGTCGTTTACATGGAGGAACCAGGGCAAAGAACAGGAGTCAGGACTCCTGATAATCAGATAACAACCTTAAAACAGTGACTGTGTTTAGCTCCCTTTTCAAGTTTCCTCTCTTCTGGTACAACGTGTTCCAAGCAGAGCAGGGGGAATAACTGATTTTTCAGCTCGCTGGCAGCACCAACGTTTTTGTTAAAAAATTCATTTTGGGTCAAAGCGAATCGGAAAACTGCAAAAAATGTCGGCAACTAGGGGAAAAAAATCCATTTGGAGTCGAACAAAAATGTTTTGTTTCTGGCGTTTTAAAAGAACTAGAGTCACAAAATGAGTAGTGGTGGGGTCTCCTTTAGCCCAGTGGTTAGGGGTGCTCACCTGGGATGTAGGAAACCCTGGTTCAATTCCCCCCTCTGCCTGTTGTGGGGAAGGAACTCGTACTTGGGTCTCCTACCTCTCAGGTGACTGGGCCATGGGCTATTCTGCTGTAGAGCTCTCTCAACTTGTTCCACTTAGTATAAAGTGTAACTGGAGCGGGGACTTGAACTTGGTCTCCCAGGTTGAATGCCCAAACCCCAGCCGATAGTGTACATCTCTCACTCTCTTTCCCTGTACCAGTGACCATTCTTATTCATCACAGTCATTCATAATTACAGTGACTGGTCATTGGGCTAATGAAAGACATACAGCCTCATTAGGTCCCTACCAAATTCATGACCATGAAAAACGCATCACAGACCATGAAATCTGGTCTTTTGTGTACTTTTACCCTCTACTATACAGATTTCATGGGGGACACCTGCTCTGAAGGCAGCGCAGAAGTAAGGGTGGCAATATCAATACCATTGTAGGTATTGTAGGCAATACCTACAATAACCTTGTGACCCCCCACAGCTCCCTTTTGGGTCAGGACCCCTACAGTTACAACACCATGAAATTTCAGATTTAAATAGCTGAAATCATGACATTTACGATTTTTTTAATCCTATGACCGTGAAATTGACCAAAATGGACCATGAATTTGGCAGGGCCCTAAGCACCATCCTAATGTTTTACTTCTGTCCTTCTGTGCCTGAGCTGGGGGCTGGGTTAAGAAATTATGCTTTAGGGTTTTTTAAGCATAAAAGCTTTTAATGTTCTAACTATTAACTTTATTTACTCTTTCCTTACAGGGAAGTCAGGGCTTTCCAGGTGCTCCAGCCATGGGGGTAACTATGAGTGGACAGTAGTTCTAGTAACTCCCCTGCGCAATAGATGCTGCATCACTCAGTGTACAATACAGACATGGCGTGTGCTGCTTAATGCGGGCAAGCATGAAAAGCTAAAGAACTAGGGAAGTCTTACTGAACTGTCTGTTCACGCTCACTGTTAAAGTCACGTGGATTCACGGGTTGCACTGACTTCTGAAAACCAGGCTCCTCGGTGGTGGAATTCTGAAAGCCAGTTCTACATTAGTGATTACTGCTGTTTCTTCTGTAATAGGCTATTTCCTAGAAGGCCTGGATCAAGACTGGGGCCCCACTGAGACTGGTGCTAGAAAGACAGTCCTGGCCCCAGTGATTTTGTAGTCAAATCCTATCCATTTAATCTGATCTCCTGTTATGAGAGTTATCACAGGGCTGATTTTGGCACTACCAGGGCACTTAAATTTATTCTGATAGATACTGAGGCCTGCTGGAACTATCGAGTCTCAGCCCTGGTGTAATTTAAGTCCTTGGGCTGTTCTGGGTAAGTCTTGAGCAGTTAACTGGCCCCGCTGCCCTGAAGGTGAATTACCTCTGGATCCCACACTTGGGCTTACATAGGCCCTGATCCAAAGCCCATTGAAATAAATGGGAGTCTTTCAATGGGTTTTGGACCAGGCCTATAGTCCTTTCTGGTGTTGGATACACAGGAGTCGGCTTTTGCCATTAAAACACAGGGTGCAAGGTCCTATAGGGTAATGGAAGTAGACTGAGCTTATTTTGCTTTGAAACTTGAGTGGTGTCTCCCCGCTCCACCCCCGTAAAACCCCGGTGTAACATGATCTGAATATGGCTGAGGGAACTGGGATTATTTAGTCTGCAGAAGAGAAGAGTGAGGGGGGATTTGATAGCAGCCTTCAACTACCTGAAGGGGGGTTCCAAAGAGGATGGAGCTTGGCTGTTCTCTGTGGTGGCAGATGACAGAACAAGGAGCGATGGTCTCAAGTTGCAGTGGGGGAGGTTTAGGTTGGATATTAGGAAACACTATTTCACTAGGAGGATGGTGAAGCACTGGAATGGGTTACCTAGGGAGGTGGTGGAATCTCCTTCCTTAGAGGTTTTTAAGGCAAAGCCCTGGCTGGTATGATTTAGTTGGGGTTGGTCATGCTTTGAGCAGGGGGTTGGACTAGATGACCTCCTGAGGTCCCTTCCAACCCTGATCTTCTATGATTCCGTGATTCTAATATCCACCCATGGCAGGGAAATCATTCCTCTAAATAAAGAGGACACTTATGCGACTTCCTTTTCTCCTAGGTAGTTGGACCTCCAGGCAAGAAGGGTACCAGAGTAAGTTAACTTAGCAGCACAGCGTTAAACTTGCATGATACCTTTGCCTAAGAAGACTAGGGCTGAGTACCAGGTGTTGTGTGAAGAAGTACTTCCTTATGTTTGTTTTAAAGCTACTGTCTATTAATTTCATTAGGTGGCCCCTTGTTTGTGTGTTGTGTGACAGAGTAAATAACACTTCCCTATTCACTTTCCTCACACCCTTCATCATTTTATACTCCTCTTGCATATCCCCCCATAGTTTCTTTTCTAAGCTGAACAGTCCCAGTCTTTTTGGTCTCTCCTCCTATGGAAGCTGTGTTGAAGGTGTGGGTGTAATGATGACACACATCATCAACAAGGATGATTCTGCCCCATTAATCTTTCTCTTGTTTATATGTAAGCAAATGTAAACCCTCGCATAACATCTAGACACATGGTAGATGCAAATTTGCTTTCAGCCATTCTGTTTCCAGTGTCAGCTTGTGGAAAAGGCTTAGATTTTGGGGTACTGGTTAAGGTTAGTAAAGCACAGATCCAGTGCCCAAGACAGAACCTGGGCTCTGTCTAGAGTGGAGAGGTGTTGACATTGCTAGAGCGAACTCAGTTTCCAAAATCCAGGGACTTCTTAGAGGTGGAAGAGACCGCCTGCTGCATTAGCCTGCCTGACGGCAGCATTGATTTAATTTCCCTTTTCCCCCCACCCTTATGGATGTGTCTGGTCTGGAATGTTCTAACTCTGGTACTTCCCTTAGCACAGTGGTCTCCAAACTATAGGGTGTCCCTCCTAGTTTTGGGGGGCATGGCAGGGCCCCAACCAGCCCCTATGGAGGGCAGGGCGGGAGCACCACCCAGCCCTGCTCTGCCTCCAGCTCTGCTCTGGCCCTGCCCCCAGCCACGGCTCCCGGCCCTGCGCCCAGCCCTGCTCCCGCCTGGGGCTCCGCTCCCGACCCCAGACCTGCCCGCAGCCTCGGCCCCCAGATGGGACTCCGCTCCCGGCCCCGTCCCCAGCTCCGCCCCCAGCTGCGGCCCCAGCCTCAGCCCCTTTACCCCTGTCAGCATCCTCCTCTCCTCCCCCCCTGCACCATGGCCCCATTCCCAGCCACAGCACCTGGGTGGGGCGCAACCCTGAAAAGTCTATGGACCACTGCCTTAGCAAGGCTACATTTTCCCTACTGCAGCCCTCCGGGCTAGTACTGCTCTGTTGACTAAGAAGGCTAATATATCCCCCTACTCCTCTTCCTAACACCCCCCTTTACAACATTAACAACTGCTGCTTTCCTTTTCTTCAGGCTTGAGCGTGCCCAGTACATTTATCCCCATTGGTCTCCAACTGTTTCCATTCTGTGGGGCTCTCCTATAAGAGAGGAATCCTCTCATGAGACCCACCTCCCATTAGGGGACTTAGCAATACTCTCTTGGTTGCTGTTTGGGCCTCAAAACATTTCATTCCATTCTGTGGCGCGCTGGCAGGGGGTTGGGATCTGCGAGGTCCTTAGCCTTCTCCTTGCCTCGTACGTCCTGTTCTTCAGACCTTTTATAATTGTTGCCGGTAAAATACCGGTCTCTTTTGACACTTCATCTCCTGGGCCAGATTCTCATCACGTTTACACCAGTGTGAATTAGGAGTTGCTCCAATGGAGCTAAACCGGTGTAAGTGAGAGCAAAGTCCGGCTAACTCTGTTAATTCCTTCCCCTGTTACACAGTTTTTCACAGCTGAGGATATTATTTTCAGAGCTTCAGACTCCATGAAATCCACTATGGACTTAACTATAGATATTGATTTTACCTAGTAGGCACCCAGATACTATGGTGATGGGCAGCAGGATAAAATCCAAAGATAAATGGGTAGATTTCTTAAAGAAATTAGTCTTCAGAGTGGATTGAAAACTGTGAACCATAACTTGCATGGATTCCAGTAGTCACACAGGAAGGGCAAGCCCTGGCTAGGACAGGTGACTAATTTTGTGACTTCTTCACACTTAGGGGGATATTGGACCCCTTGGCCCCACAGGACCACAGGGAAACAAAGGAAAACAAGGAGAGAAAGGAGAGAAGGTAAAGGCCATGCTTGCGGCACTGGAAACTTTCAGTTCCTTTGTTGGTTCAAATTGTATATTGTGGGTCTCCGCGAAGAAGGCCACAATGTGGATTGAGCTTCTCATTAAGCCAAACTGGTGTGCACGGTCCATGTGTGGTAGCCCCGGATGTTTGCAGTGGCACACTGAGGCCAAAGGCTTTGAGATGGATTTGTTGTAAGGCAGGAGGGTGACAATGGAGCCCTGAGGTCCAGCAATACATGTCTTCTCTCACTTCCTACCTCTCTTTGCTGGGAATGCATCAGGTGGGAGATGCCTCCTTTCCCTCTGCAAAGGCTTGTCTGTTGAGCTGGAAGCTGTCTGTGGGTGGGACTGTTTCTCCCTTTGTGTCTTGTGTAGCACAAAGCACACTGTCTGCAGGCAACCCTTGGTAATTATAGTATGAACTGGAAGCAGGTCAGCATCTCTTAACCCCAAGGGGGTGGGCTCAAGAGAGGGGGGAGATAAATGGCTGAAGGAATGGACACACTGCATGATGTGTTACTGAAGCGGGGTGACACAGGGAGTAGGGGCAGGCAACCTCCAGCCGGTGCTCAGAGAGGGGAATTCTCCAGGGCTTTAATAGGTTGTGAGCAGAACGGGGATGCTAATGCAGGGTCGGACGGGTAGCTGGTGTGACTATGGTGAAACAAGAGTGATGCACTCACCCTGCTCACTGATCAGAATTCCAGCAGCAGCGTTTGCCCCGAGATGTGACTTGTTCAATGTGATGTTCGTGGCAGATACTAGCCCAAAAGAGCTAAGGGCCTTTCCATGAGAAATGCCCCCTCCTGAAAACCTCCATGCTGGCTGCCGAGCCCAGGTCTGGATTCCTGAATGCGGCCGATGCCCGGTGGGAGAGACAGTCTCATCTCGGTCTTCCTAGGGAGGCAGGAAAAGGGAGGATGGCAAAAGAATCACTGCGTTTTACTGCAAGCAGCACGGTGAATTTGATGAATTTGTGTTCATTGATCTCTCCCCAGGGAAGTCCAGGTTTTGGCGTTCCAGGGCTACTGGGATTGAAGGGGGACGTGGGCGAAAGGGTGAGTGGGGCCATGCGATGAATGTGAATGGAGAGGGGAAAGGACGGAAAACAAGAGACCTCGAGCTCGATTCTGCTCTGTAACCGTTACCTCTGGGCAGCTGCCCTGAAATCAACGTGATGTCAGTGAGGCTGCACTGGGAGCGAAATCTGGTCTCACCCCGTATGGCCTGTCATTAGCAAATTAATCCAGTCGCTTCCGATACAAAAATGATGCACCTTAAATGCTCTACAGAGCCCACAGGGCATGATCGCATTACAGGGCAGCTCACCCCAGGCTGTGGGACGGCAGAGCAAAGGTGATGGGGTTATAGCCTCGGTGAACTCCCCCTGTGGTGCAGATTCAGGGTCCCTTGGGGCACCACCTGAATCTATTACTTGGCTGCACCTCAGTCCCTCCTGTTCTCTGCCTGTGGCACTCCACAGTTTAGTGTCCTGTCCTGAGGGCTGTAGCGCTGTTGGGCTGGGTGCGGGGGTGGCTGAATGCTGGCCTGTGAGATACAGGAGGTCAGACTATGTGATCTGGTCAGGTCCCTTCTGGCCTTAAACTCTAGGACTCTGGCTATTATGAAACCCAGCAATGTGGACGATCAAAGCCCTTGCTATTAAAAAAACGTGCTTTCTCCCCCCATCCCCATGTGATAGCATATTAGTCCAGCTGCTAACAGAGTGCAAGCAAAGAGCAGGTAGCTGCACAGCGTGGCACCTTGAAGAGGTGCAAAAGGCAGCTTAGGACGGCTTCTAACAGCTCGGCCAAGGGAAGATGCCACTTTGGCTCACCAGGCAGAACTTCTGCTTAGAGACCCTATCGGCGGGTAGCGATCCGTCTATGAGAGGTCTATTTATCGCATCTAGTCTAGACGTGCTAAATCAATCCCTGAGCGCTCTCCTGTCGACTCCGGTACTCCACCGCCATGAGAGGTGCAGGCAGAGTCGACGGGGGAGCGTCAGCCGTCGACTCAGCACCGTGAAGACTCCGTGGTAAGTCAATTTAAGTACGTCGACTTCAGCTACACTATTCTCGTAGCTGAAGTTGCGTATCTTAGATCGACCTCCCCGCCCCCAGTGTAGACCTAGGCTAAGTGTCCTACTTGGTGTTGGCTGCTGCAATTCAAAGACATACACATGCATTGTGTCCCAAGCCACAGAATGGCCATTTTAGAGCCTGGCCACCAACTGGCAGACTTGGGCACACTTAGGCCAAGGTTTTTAATTGTGTCTGTCATTTTAGAGAGCCCAAATTGCGACACTTTCCAGGGGCCTTAATTTCAGAGAGCAGGTGCTTAGCGCTTTCCAACACACCCTTTAATGTATCTCAGGGTGGGTACCCAAAATCACTAGCCAGGTCTAACAATATTGGCCGCAGTGCCTGCATTCCCAGGGTATCTTGGGAATTACTTGCGTGAGTTGTATCTGCTGCTGATTGTGTTTTGCTAGGGTTGTGAGATCAGAACTCAGTGCCATCTATGGGTATTGTTCTTGCCAAGTGACTTACAGTCTGATTTCTCCACAGGGAAATGTAGGTTTATCCGGCAAACCTGGCTCAAAGGTGAGTGAGCACAGACCGCAGAGTGTGCAAAGCAAAATCACAACTGTTGCTTGTATCGCCCAAATGGACTTCGGTCAGTTGGGTTTTGCAACGTAAAAAATGATGCCGTTAAAGTGGGATTAGAGTGAACATTCGTGGGGCGGGGAAGCTGTAAAGACTGAAGAGGCTTCAAGGCACATTGCGGGTCTGCTGGAATCTCCATTCAGCAGAGCTGGGGCCCTGCACGCTGCAAGCCGACAGGCTAAAACTTCCTCTTTGTACTCTCCCCTTGCTTAACCCTAACACGCCAGTAGGAAGGTGTCCAGGCCATTTCTGGTGTGCAGAAACCTAGAGAGACCTCGATCCCAATGCAACCCACTTTCCATCCCTTCTGGAGACATAGAGGGCCAGTTTGAAATATCTTCTAAATGCTGGCTTCAAAAATACCTCTCAGTGTCTCTTTGCAAAGTGCCAGACTGGTGGACAAGGGCACGGAAAACAGCCTAGATGCAGATTCACAAAGATACTCAGGCTGCTGGCTTCCCCCACCAAAGTGCCTCTGTCCATCTGGGCCCTCGTGCAGAAGATCTGCTCAATGATGATATTTCTCTCGTGGTGTTCCCTAGGCTTTGAAGGGGAATTTTGTTTTGGGAGACTGGTCCTTCCCCACACATGGCACAGCAATCGTGGGCTGCTTTGGGATGGGTGCACTTGGGGGCTAGGGCGAGGGTGCACCTATGTGATTAGGAGACGTAGGCCAGAGGGGAAGTGCAAAGGTGAGGACAAGACGTTTGAACTCAATGTGGTGGAGAAGTGGGGGAGCCAGCGGAGAGAGGTGAAGGGTGTTTGGGTGAGGAAGGATGTTGTTAGTGCTGTGGAGAGGTGTTAAAGCGGCTCAGTCTTGGAGCTCTGATGTTAGCTGCACTAGCCGGGAATGCTGCGTACTGATTCATCAAACCTCGCTGTTACTCATAAAGAACGGCTACAGGCTCGGTTCGGTGGTGAAGGCGCTGGGCCAGGCTTATTATTGAGGAATCATGGTACTAGCACCCTGGCTCCGTGGTTACAGGTACATTCAAACGTGTATGCTCGCGACAATGAGACCAGCTCAATCAGGACACCAAGGTCCTGTCACTTCGGCTAGCACAAAGATGCTCCTTTTATGTCTTCTCTTTTTATACATCGATACAAACAAGTTACGTATTACTCTCCCGATAATGTTAGCTAGCACCTTTATCCTTGTACCTGCTAGTTAGAACAAAATATCCTCATCCATTATCCTGTTATTCCCTTCTTATCTTATGAGGGGGTCGATGTGTTCTTGTACTATCCCTTAAGAATGTGTTTACATAGTTACTTGAGAGATCTGTGTTTTTGTACTGTCCTTGCCAGACAGGAATGTGCTAACATAGTTAGCTGACACCTGGTGCGCTGCTATTGTGCCAAAGCCCGGCCTACTCCAGTTCACAGCCTTTGGTTCATACTGTTACTTTTGCGTAGGGCTCCAGCAGGCCTACAAAGGGGACGTGGTGATACTGGTGGGCAATGATAAGAATGAATATAGAATGCCTCTTTTACAAACCTTACGCAGGTGAGGTGTTTAGATGCCAAACAGCGTGAGCTGGGCCCATTTCGCATCCCTAAACACAGCTGCCATTCAGAGAGAAAGAGACACCCACATCACACAGCGGCCTAGAACACCAGGGGTACAAAATGCAGTAGAAGAAAGCAACAGTTGTGTTCACTGTTTATCTCCAGGGGGAAATGGGTCCGAGGGGAGAGAAAGGTGAACCAGGAATACCGGGGAAACCAGGAGAGACCGGACTAAGAGGTAAAGATGTAAGTAGAAACTAATGGTCCAGTAAGACCAGTCATGTCAGTACAATTTGCTGAACTGCACCATTTTCTTAAACACAAAAGGAAAAAGAGGCTTCCGAATTAAAAATGGCTCCTTGCTACCGTCTGACAAGGGGGGAGTGGTTTATGTGGAAGGAACTGGTGGGGTGTCAGTTTTGTTTTGGGCATTGGAGACGGGAACCTGCAATAATGAGGTGAAATGGCTCAGTCTGTGACCCGTTACACTACGTGAAATTCAGGTACAATCCTGGGCTAATAAACAACTCAAGCGAAATACCGCTCTGCTCTGTCCCAGCTGGTGAGAAGATGCACCCTTCAGCAATGAGGCTGTGTCCTGGGCATTCTGGGGCACATATCTGGGCAGAGCTCTGCCCGTCAGAGCACACTGGCTCTTCAACTTCAGCTAAAGTGGGACAAATGTGTTGCACCGTGGCATTTGTGTTGCAACATCTTGACATCGCATCATCACATCATGACGACCTATCATCAAATTGTGACAATTTTACACCTCACCATGACATCTTGGTGTGATGATGATGCACCAGCCCTCAAGGACATTTTAGGGCATGCTAGTATATTTTGCAGGACGGGAGACTGCTCCGTTAGAATTGAGACAG
Source organism: Macrochelys suwanniensis (assembly GCA_033296515.1). Lineage (NCBI taxonomy): Eukaryota > Metazoa > Chordata > Testudines > Chelydridae > Macrochelys > Macrochelys suwanniensis. The sequence goes on from CM065775.1 coordinate 337,890,441, forward strand.
GCAGCCAGTCCAGTGGTCCCTCTAATTATTTCCATCCACGTGTGGTATGAATTTTGTTATGTGCACCAATTTCGAGGTAATGTGCGGATCTGCACCACCAGTAGAAACAAAAAACCGAGATATAATATGTATTTTTAAAAAGTTACCATAGGGATAGTTACTCCAGCCAGGACAGGTTAGGCATTTTAGAACTCACTACTCAAAGAATTAAACTTAAGTGTAAGAGAAATAAAAATTATGAAATGCACAGACCAGTCAAAAAATTAAAATAACAGCACTTTGAAAGAATAAAATTACAGAGAATATATGTACATTGCAGGAAGTACCAAGAAGTAACAACAACAATAATACAAGTATGTGTTGGGAGGTGAGTGTGAAAGATACAGAGATTGTGTGTGTGAGTGTGTGTGTGTGAGTGTGTGTGACACAGAGACCGTGTGTGTGTGTGACACAGAGACTGTGTGTGTGTGTGTCACAGACACTGTGTGTGTGACAGTGTGTGTGACACAGACTGTATCACAGACTCTGTGTGTGTGTGTCAGAGACCGTGTGTGTGTGACACAGAGACTGTGTGTGTGTAACAGAGACCGTGTGTGTGTGTGTGTGTGTGTGTGAGAGAGAGAGACACAGAGACGGCGTATGTGCTGGCTGCTGGGGAAGTTTCTGAGAGACGCTGGGTGCTGTCTCTTTAAGGCACTCACCGAAAGCTCTCCTGAGCCCTGTCTCCCCTCCCCCACTCCGCGGAGATGGGGTACATAGGCAGGGGGGAAGGGGAGAGACAGAGTGAGTATGTGTGTGTGTGAGAGCGAGACAGACAGACAGACAGAGACAGCTGGCTGCTGGGGAGGTCTCAGAGACCATGGCTGTCTCTTTAAGAAAAGCACTCACTCACCCAGAAGGCTGGTTCAGATCTCAGACCGCAGCAGCTCTCTCCTGCTCTCGAGTTCTGAGCCAGGCTGGCCCCTCCCCCCTGCTCTGTGGAGATGGGGTGCAGGGAACACCCTGACATCAGCACCCCCTTCCAAGCCCCCGCTTTGCACAGCCAGCAGTAGGGTCCTGGGAGCAGCTGCAGGAGCAAGGTGGCTGCAAAGCAGTGAGGGGCAGGGGCACCGAATGCATGCTGCTGCTGGATGTGCACAGCTCTGCTAATCAAGTGCGTGGCAGGGCACTTGAATCTCTCCTGGGCAGCCGCCCAACCGCGTAGCTTAGAGGGAACACAGGCAGCCACCCAAGAGAGCTTTATTACAGGCCTCAGATAAGACTCTTTACTAACGACAGCCAATGGCCACGCTCCTCTAGTTCAAGGAGTTTCTACATCCAAGAGTCTCTCCATCACTGGAGCTACTATCACATTGTCCTGTGGCAGAATAGAGCCCAAGCGTCCCCTGTTTGTACTGATCCATGAAGGAAAGGATTAAAGGGAAGAGCCCTGATCCTCATCTCAGGTTGCACTAGAGTAACATCACTGACTTCAGAGGAGTGACTCCCGCTTTACACTTGGAACAGTAAGATCAGAACCCAGCCAGGCACTTTAATCCAACTGGGAAATTGAGGATAACAAAACTGGTGATGAACGGAACATTAACCTGACACTTTGTGTTACGTTCTAGGGACAACCAGGGCAGAAAGGGAACGTGGGGACCAAGGTAACATAATGGGAATTCTGTGCTTTCCCATAGCCATGGAGATGATTGAGCTCTCTCTGCTGTAGTGTGTAGTAGAATGCAGAACCTCCTGATAAATATTAATATAAAGCTGTTCTGATGTGACTCCCAAGTCATCCGAAAGGACCCTCTTGTTTTCCCATTTTGGGGGCCTCGATTCTAGGGTGACCAGATGTCCCGATTTTTATAGGGACAGTCCCGATTTTTGGGTCTCTTACTTATATAGGCTCCTATTACCGCCCCCCCCCCCCCGTCCTGATTTTTCACACTTGCTGTCTGGTCACCCTACTCGATTCAGATGAGAGGGGTGGAGGTCAGGTTTGCATTTGGTTCAGCCTGGCTCAACCCAACCCAAGTTATTGAAATGTCCCCCAAACTGGCTTCAACTCTGGTCAGGTTTTCCTTCTGGGTTCGGTTTCACCCGCCAAAGTTAGAGACTGCAACCGACCTGTCAAATGGGACTTCAGAACCTTTTTCCTTCTGGGACAGTTCTTCAAGTTCTGGGGGTGGGACTGGCCATGGGGGCGGTCACCCGCTTGTTAAGGCCGAGGAGGTGGAAAGCAGGAGACTTTCCCAAAATCCCACTGGGGACTGGTGGAGAATTGTCAACCTCCCCCCACCTCTTCTAGCATTATTGCAACTCTGACATCTCCCTGCATCATCTGACCCTATTTACTCCAGCTCCGGGCACCCTCTGAAATGTCACCCCCATTTACTGCACCTCTGACAACCCACCCCATCTGTATCATTGTCTGCTCCTCTGCCCCCTCTGCTGGGTGCTGGGGAAAGAGACTAGCCTCATTCAAAGCCACTGGCCAGACAAGTGGGCTTTGTGCTGCATAATGAATGTCCACAGTGCTGGGGACGCCTGATACACCTATTTACCTGAGGCTGCTAAGCAAGCTGTAAAAAAATTCTCCTTCTTTCCTTTAGGGAGAAGCCGGCGCCCCGGGGGAGCCAGGAGAGAGAGGAATCCGGGTAATGATTCATTCCAGGGTGCAGAATGGGATCTTTCAGGGCTTCAGTGGCATCCTTCAGGGGCACTATGTTTCCATGTCCGCGTAGTTATAGAAGGGAATTAGTGAGGGGAAAAAGAGACCTGTGCAATGAGTTTGGCAGTTCTCAGCCCAGGACTTTCTCTTAAGGCTTTCAATCCAGCGCTGGTCAGCAGCATTGGAACTGACATGCACAAATAGTTGCCTCCTAAATGAAAACCACAGAAAGTTCAGGCGGGTGCCTAGGGTGAAGTCGTCTGCACTTCCTGTGCTCCTGAACAGGGTCTGGAACACCCATTGGGCTGCATGTGCGAAGATCAATCTCTTGTTTCACTCAAGATTGTTTCTTTGAATCATTTTGCAGGGACCTTTCGGGCTTCCGGGACGTCCTGGAGAACAGGGGATCAAAGGCGAGATGGGAGAACCAGGAAAGGACGTAAGTCAGTCATCGAAGGCGGGGTGGAAGGTGGAAGGAGGGGGAGCTTGGAAGACAATATTGTAGCTGGCAAAAGAGAGGCCCATAACTCTGCTGCTTTAAAGGCTGCAAGCTCCCTCTGTGTGATGTAGCGCGGCAGGCCTGGCGCTGAAGGTCTGCTCAGTAGCATAGGCGGGGGGGAGCAGGGGGAGCGGCCGCTCCCCCTTGAGCAGAAGCGGCGCCTTTTTTTAGCAGCACTAAAAAAAGGCGCCGCTTCTTTTTAAGCGCTGCTTCTTGCACTCACCCTGCGTCGCTCCGGGTCTTCGGCGGCATTTTGGTGGGGGGCAGAGCCGGCGCAATGAAGTTTCGCGCCCCAGGCGAAACTTCCTTGCACCAACCCTGCACCCATCCCCCCAGCCAGCTCCCCCACCCGGGGAGCTCAGCCCCCTGGGCTGCGGAAGCTGAGCGGGGAGCCGGGGGGCGGCTCCCCGGGGCTGCCCCCGGCTCGCCGCTCAGGCACTGAGGGGGGGCAGCAAGGCGGCTCCCCACTCAGGCGCTGAGGGGGGCGCAGCAAGGTGGGGGGCTCGCCACAGCTGCCCTGGGGGCAGCGGGGCGGCTGCCCCCGGCTCCCCGCTCAGGCGCTGAGCGGGGAGACAAGGGGCAGCCACGGCAAGTCGTCCCTTGTCTCCCCGCTCATCAGCTCAGCCGCTGAACAGGGAGACAAGGGGAAGCTGCAGCAAGCCGCCCCTTGTCTCCCCGCTCATCAGCTCAGCTGCTGAGCGGGGAGACAAGGGGAAGCCGCGGCAAGCCGTCCCTTGTCTCCCCGCTCAGCTGCTCAGCGGGGAGACAAGGGGAAGCAGCAAGCCACCCCTTGTCTCCCGGCTCAGCTGCTGAGCGGAGAGGCAGCGGGCAGCCGCCTGCCGCCCCCCAAATCTTGGCGCCCTAGGCGACTGCCTAGGGTCTCCTAGTGGGCGTGCCGGCCCTGGCGGGGGTACCACCAAAGACCCGGAGTGAGCCGTGGAAGATCCGGAGTGCCGCCGGGTGAGTACAGGGAGAGGTGCCTTTTTATAGCGCCGCTCCCCGCTGCGCTCCGGACCTGGCTACGCTACTGGGTCTGCTCCCCAGCAGGGAGGGGTGGAACCAGTTTGAAGAACTGGTCTGATTGGGCGGAAGCACAAGACATAAGGCAGGATTCTGCCATGGGCACCTCTGGTGTGCACACCACGCGAGTGTGCGAAATCTCTGCCTACCTCTGAGGAAGAGTCACTTGTATTTTCAGCCTGTTAGATGCTGAGGCTCAGCGTGCGTTGAGCTGGCCTGAGGCCGGGGGTGGGGGGCGGGAGCTGCTTTGACTCTGTCCCACCTAGGGCCGGTTCGCACGTTGCCTCTCTCTCCTCCTCCCACGGGGTCGCCGGAGAGAAGGGAGACAAGGGTGAAGCTGTAGGTTTGCACGTTCTCCTTTTTAACCTTGCATGAGAGAGAGTCCAGCTCGGGGTCTGACATGCTGACTTTCACCGCTCGCCTTTTTGGGGGATGGGGGCGTTGTGTCTCCGCAGGGAAAGCCTGGGCCGCCCGGGTCACCTGGAAGCATTGTGAGTAATATCCCTTTTCCTGAGGTGCTCATTGGTGGGAGGGAAGGGGAACTGGGGCAAAGGGAGTACATTAGGGTGACCAGATGTCTCGATTTTATAGGGACAGTCCCGATATTTGGGGCTTTTTCTTATATAGGCTCCTATTACTCCCCCATCCCCTGTCCCGATTTTTCACCCTTGCTATCTGGTCATCCTAGTGCACGTTGTCCTGGCAATGGGAGGGAGGGGCTCCCATTTCTTTGCAGGCTGCTGTGCTGTGGGGCTGCAGCAGCACTGAGGTTACTCCTGGGTCGTGGCCTGTACTTAGTGCCTGCCACGAGAGGCCAGAGTCACCGCAGTAGAGACCACAGTCCCACTGTTGCAGCAAATACATCACAGCAATTCATTCAGCGCCTGTGTGTGTGCATGTGTGTATATCAACAGTCCTTCAGGACCTGATTCAGGAAAACATACGAGTACATGCTTAATGCCATACCTATCCCAGAAATAGGGTGAGCAGATGTCCCGATTTTATAGGGACAGTCCCAATTTTGGGGTCTTTTTCTTATATAGGCTCCTATTACTTCCCACCCCCTGTCCCGATTTTTCACACTTGCTGTCTGGTCACCCTATCCAGAAAGCACATGGCTAACTTTAAGTACATGCTTTAATCCCACTGAAGTCGATGAGATTTAAGCACATGCTTGACTTCAATGGTTAATCATGACTCAAAGTTAATCATGTGCTTAACTCAATCAGTACCTCTGGGGATATGCCATGGTGGTTCTTGCCTATCTCACAAGGCCTTTGGTCGCCCCCACCTTGTCATCCTTGGTTGCCGTTCTCCCATTCGCTCACCGCTCATGCACCTCTTGGTGAAGTACTCGCGCAATTGGGATGGAGGGGAAAGCACCATACAGCCTACGCTGCCTAGTAGGCTCACAATTCCCAGCTCCTGTGGCTCTCTCACCCTGGTCTTCCCTGTGCTAGCACAATGACCATTGCACCCAGTGACCCCAGTACATCGTCTTCCGATTCAAAGGGGAAGGAGCTCGTTCTAAACCATGCAGTCATGTGACTGTTTATTCAGTACAAACGACGGAACTACCTAAAGGGCAAAAGTTGAGTCAGCAGCAGAGAGGGGCCTAGGGTGACCAGATGTCCCGATTTTATAGGGACAGTCCCGATGTTTGGGTCTTTTTCTTATATAGGCTCCTATTACCCCCTACCCCCGTCCCGATTTTTCACATTTGCTGTCTGGTCACCCTAGAGGGGCCCGAACATAATCCTAACTCTGACCATCCCTGAACTCTGGGGAAGTCTGGATATTGGGTTTGCTGTTGGCCCCAATCTCTGTAACGGGTCAGACCCAATAGCAGCGCCAGCTTCTTGCCACCCTAGGCAGCGCCTCTGGGAAAAGCTGCCGCCGAAATGCCGCCGAGATCCCCGGCGGCAGAAAAAGCTGCTGCCGAAATGCCGCCGGGGACCTCGGTGGCCGAAGAAGCTGCCGCTGAGGACCCCAGCGGCCGAAGAAAAACCATCGCCACCAAGGGACATCAAATGCCGCCCTCCGAATCCTGGTGCCCTAGGCAACCGCCTAGGGTTGCCTAGTGGTAGCGCCGGCCCTGGTCAGACCTAAACACTTCAAGCTTTGTGGAAGTGCAGCTGCAGACCCAAACTTCACAGCTGGCTCATATCTCTACCCAAACTTCACAGCTGGCTCATATCTCTGCAGCTCATTGGATGAAGACATTCTCTAGCCCCTGATCCAAAGACCCAGAAGGTTTAGATCCAAATATTGCAGCTCAGATTAAGGGCTAATTTTTAGAGGAGGAAAGAAAGTGAGTTAACTGATCCTTGTGCCAAGGGGGTATATGAGACCCAGAAGGCAGGTACGCAGAGATGATGTTGCTCATCGGAGATCTGTTCCTAATTGGGACCAACAACACTTTGTGACCTGTCTTTCCTCCATCTGGTGTAGGTGTCCTCTCTGGAGAACAGCATCACCAACAAAGGCGATAAGGTAAAGTCTCTCCTTTGCCGGAGAAGCAACGGCGCACTGAGATGACTGTCCCCTAAGACTGGTTGTGAAGTTGTTTTGCATGGGACTGTTTTACCCTCCAACAATAATTTTTTTTAAAAATAAGCTGTAAACAGTTGCAAAGGATTACGTTAAAAAAATTAAAGGCATTCTATGAAATAGAGATGATAGAATTGACCTACACTGCTGTGTAACAAAGGGCATAGCTACCCTGCAGTCACACCCAGCTCGAGTAGACATACCTAAGATAGCTTTAAGAAAGCTAGCTGAGTTACCGGAGCAGGGAAGCTGCCTCAGCATGCACGTCAGTGTGAGCTGTACAAGCCCACCTGGAAGCCTGGGTAATTGTTCGCAGGACTAGCCCGCACTGCTGCACCTTCGCTGCTCTGGGACCTTAGCAAGCACAGGTGCTGTGATTGCAGTCTCAACTGAACCTATGACTTCCTGACGTCCAGATCAAGTTCTCTCCACTCAAGTTGCCTTTTGTAAGTCAAAATCCACAACGTTCAACTTGGGAGCTGAAACGCTGAACTCTGAAAAGCAAACCGAGTTCTCCCGTTCACTCCGCCAGTAACAAAGGTGCTGCAAATGGAACGTAGCCGATAATGTTGTTGAGGACGCAAGAGGCCGAATGGACTCCAACCCTCTTTCCAGAGCTGTGTGGGTTCTGCAGGGCAGACAGGAATAAACACACAAGCCCCGATTCAGCAAAGCATTCATTGAAGTCAATGGGACTCAGGCAGGTACTTGGAATTAAGCATGTGCTTGAGGGCCAGATTTTTAAGGGTATTTAGGTGCCTAACTCCCATTGCCCTAAGTGCTTTGCCAAGTGGGGATAGGATCATTTACATGCTTAAAGTTCAGCACATGCTTAAAGTTCAGCACACGCTTAAGCACTTTGCTGAATTGGGGCTAAAGCCACTGGCTTCTCATTAAAGGGGGAGAAAAATCACTTGTTTGTTTCCGCCAGCTCTGGCAAGCAATTCACTGCTTTGCATCTTTGTCTCGAGTAAGAGAGCCATATCCAGGTGTGTTTTGAGTAGCACCTTTCAAGGATCAGTGCACTGCACTCAGACAATTGATCACAGTATGATGGATGCAAGATGCATGGAAGGCCTGTAATAAAGATCAGCAGGGAGGGATTCCACCTGTATGGGGTGTTTGGGTAAAAAAAAAAAAAAAAAGGAAATTGACTACAGTACCTAAGGGTAGGGGAGCGCAGAGTTCAGGGAGCAGCACCCTTCAGAAGATACCAAAGTAGTGGCTGAGAGATGTGCAGCACCATGTGTTCTTTGCTTCACGCCGTTCTTCCGTACCATTCCTCCGCTCAGAGAAACAAACAGCAAAGAATCCAGCCCCTTTCCTGCACCACCCACATCACCACATGCGGCATCCCATCTGACCTATGCGGGAAGAGAGGTCGGGTCGGGTGTTAACCAGAGCAGCCATTTTGCCAAGGAGCGTCTCCCAACTGAGTGGAGGAAAAATATGGCTTGAAATCACAAGGTTGAGCAAAAATTGTGAATCGTCCTCATTTTCTGGCATCTTCACCCTCTGTGCAGCCGGAGACAGGGAGAGGCAACTTGGCCATCAAGGGGGTGGACCTGCCACAGCATCAGTTGCATGTAGGGTGACCAGATGTCCTGATTTTATAGAGACAGTCCTGATTTTGGGGTCTTTTTCATACCCTCCACCCCCTGTCCTGATTTTTCACACTTGCTGTCTGGTCACCCTAGTTGCATGCTAACATTGGCTGTGCGTTTGTAGTTGTGGTTGTTTCCTTGCGGGCTAGGAACGGGTGGTTCTGGAGGGACCCGGGAGAACAAGAATCTTAAGCAATAGTCCTGAGAGTTTGTTCCATTCCCATGGCTAACGACAAAGCATTAAACCAAAGCGCTTCCCAGATACCTGCATTGATTTATCAGTCATGTTGCAGTGTCAAAGAGAGAGAGCTCTAACCCATTCCTGCTGGGTTACAGGGAGATCCAGGGGATGCAGGCCTGAAAGGAGAGAGAGGCCCTCCAGGTCCCAGGGTAAGTGTGGGAGTCTGCGGGTGAGTGTTTTTGTTGGGCTTGCAGGTGGACAGACAATTGGGTCAGATCTCCCACATGCTTTGCCCCAAAAGGTTGGATTTAAACAGAGAGAGCTTTTGAGCCGAGCTATTAAACTCCTGGCCACACCCGGGCCTGGATCGTGCCAAGATTTCTGCACCTTCATAACTTCATGCAGATGAGGAATACCATAGAGATCAAAGGGGCTATTTGCATGCGTAAAGTTACCGACTGCCTAGGCTTTTGCAGGAGCACGGACTTGTCTGGTGGATCTTTACTTTGCCGCCTGACCATGGGATCTGCTGCTTAGGGCAGCCTGGTGCTTTTAGCCTTTAACATGAACATTCATCTGCTACCACAATACAGTTCATAAAGAATCATAATCATCCAACCTGATGACCCCCAAATATAAATACTGGGCCACGCCGCTGGAAATTCATGGAACTGGATCAAACCCAACTTTGCCTAACCCCAGAGAGCCATTTCTTCCGTGTCCAGCTGGCTCCAAGCTGTGCAAAACTCTTCATTTACACACCCCATTTCTGCTGGACAGCTGGGAGGGGGCAGCCCACTGTGCCTAGATTCTGTCAACACCAGGCCGTTTAGTGGGAACTCTTTCATAGCCTGAATTATAACCAGCAATGCGGGGGTGGGGGGGACCTACACTTTTGGTCCTCAGGAATAGGGGCCAATGGCAGCATTCAGAAATTACTCCTTACTGTAACATTTTAGTTGGGGAGACAATGTCACTTTGGAACATGGGAACCATGAGGTCAAACCTGCCTTTATTTTGTATTTTAAGGGGCCGGATGGTCTCCCAGGGCCTGCAGGTAGGACTCTGGTATGTTACTTTCCTTGCCTTGTTTTCTACATATAATCAACATTACTTAAATGATCTCTTTATTAACCATGGTTTTAGAATACTAATAAATAGATAGATAGAGAATACCACATTCTGTACCATATTTATCCTTGTTGAAGCGCGTTAACTAATCTAGTAAGTTTCAGGTTCTACTTCTTAACCATGGCTGTTACATTCCGGTGTATCCATTCCTGAGACATTCACTACTGATTTCATGCCTTTTTCTCCTCCTCTCCAAGCTGGATAACATGTCAGAAAAGGGGACAAAAGGGGAAAAGGTAACAGCTTCTAATGGCATAATTCTAGATTGTGAATTCTTTGGGGAAGGGACTGTGTTTTGTATTTGTTTGTACTGTGCTAGCACAATGCGGGGTTGTGGGAGGTTGTTTGTACTGTGCTAGCACAATGGGGAGTTGCCCTTGACACTTCTGTAATACAGATCATTATCATCAAGACAACCATGCCCCTCTCTGCGGGAGAATTGTTTGCTCAAAATGGAAAAACGAATTATTTGTACATAGAAATATGCCGCTGATTGGCACAAAAATATATTCACACCCATCCATGGGCAGAGCATACACACCAGCACTGTGCTGGGAGGTGTGTATTTCCATGAGTTCGGGAGGTTCACCTTTCTGCCACGTCGCTGGACTAGGAGTGAGTCATGCAGGTCTTCCCAAAGAGAAACTGCTGTTAAAAACGCTTTAGAGCACACCACACTGTCAGGTACTTTGTTGATGCTACATATTGCCGTGGTTGAAACGCTAAAGGGGAAAAAACTCTAGGTTCCGTGCTCTAGGCAGTGCTTGGAAATTGTAGAGTCAAGACAATTGGAGCCAGAGTCTATATCAGGGGTAGGCAACCTATGGCATGCGTGCCAAAGGCGGGGCACAAGCTGATTTTCAGTGGCACTCACACTGCCCGGGTCCTGGCCACCGGTCCAGGGGGCTCTGCATTTTAATTTAATTTTAAATGAAGCTTCTTAAACATTTTTAAAACCTTATTTACTTTATATACAACAAATAGTTTAGTTATATATTAAAGACTTATAGAAAGAGACCTTCTAAAAACATTAACATGTATTACTGGCACGCGAAACCTTAAATTAGAGTGAATAAATGAAGACTCGGCACACCACTTCTGAAAGGTTGCCGACCCCTGGTCTATATATATATATATATGTATATATATATATATAGCTCTTTGCAAACATTTGGGAGGTAAATATACTGAGCCCCGGGGTGGGAATATGGGGGGCGCCGATTGGTGAAGGGAATTGCCCAAGTCACATGATTACCCAGGTCCCATGGCTCTCAAGCCAATACTTTCTTGGAGTGGTGTAACCAGGTGGGTGGTTTCTGGAGCCTCTTGGATTATTTTCTCTCCCGTGGAAACGTGTTGAGTGGTGGAGGCCCCCCAAGTCCATGGCTTGCTGGTGCCCTTCATTCCACCGGAATCTGTAGAGGCAGAAACCAGATTTCAGTGGAATGAAGCCCATCAGACATGGAATTCAACCCCTCGCCTTCGAGCCCCTTTCCCCCTTGGAGAGAATGTTGACCAAAAGCTCATATTGGGCTCTCAGCCCAGTGTCCAGACATTGTGCTTCCATGCCGCCGATTCAGTGTTTAGGTGGCTGCAAAGTGCAAGGCTCCTGTTGCAATGTTAACTCGTCTGCACTGCACACACGCCGTATTTCCTAGGATTGTTTTTTCTAATTAAACCCGCAGCTTAATATATTGAAGGGGAGGTGGCAGGGTCCCAGGATGAGACTTGGAGTGAGGAGATCTGGGTTCTAATCCTGGCTCCGACCCTTAGCGTGACTCAGTTTACCCCCAAATGTGACATGCGAAGGACGATCGTTACCATCCCCACTTCCCATTGGTCTTGTGAGGCTTAGTCAATGGGTGTTTGGGATGATCCTGAGCTGCTGTAATGTTGCTTCTCGAGCTCTGACTTTCACAGTGCCTGACTCCTGCGAATCTAACTGGGCAGCACTAACATTGCATTGGCAAAGGTCCTAGCATTGAATAGGTGATGTCCTGCATCCCTGGTTCTTTCACGTCTGTGCAGGGGACACGACACACTTTCATCCTCTGGGGAGGAACATTGATACTATCAGGCTACGTCAACACGATGAGCTCGGATTTGATTTCCCTGCCTGAAGCCTCTGCTGCCATTACTCGTGCCGCGGCAGCAACACTGCTATTTATACTCGTGCGAACTCGATGAGCACTAGTGCGAATACGTGTGCATGAGCAAGGAAATCACACCCCTCATTTGTAGTGTAGCCATAGCCTGAGTGGGTCGGACCTGAGCCTCATGTGCCTGTCATTGGTAAAATCCTCTGCTCTGAATTCATCACCTGTCCTGCACTTGCTCCATGGGCCAGACCGCCACTGATGTCATTGGAACACCAATTGCACACGTGGGAGAAACTGAGGCGCAGAGCGATGAAAGTGTGGCTCTGATCTGAAAAAAGTCTTCAGTGGGGGCCTGTGGGGGCTTGGCTCCTGGGAAAATGGGGCCAGGTTTGAAAATGTTGGTCTAAATGACCTGGGTGTGGCCAAACAATGAATCAGTGACGGAGTTAAAAAGAGAACCAAGGTGTCCTGTCTCCAAGTGCCTTTTTAAGCCATTAGCTACAGCGAATCACTCAGGTGTTGTTCTAGATTTATACACAGCAGCAAGGATGTTAATGATCATTAATGATCTGGAGGATGGCGTGGACTGCACCCTCAGCAAGTTTGCAGATGACACTAAATTGGAGGAGTGGTAGATACGCTGGAGGGTAGGGATAGGATACAGAGGGACCTAGACAAATTAGAGGATTGGGCCAAAAGAAATCTGATATGGTTCAACAAGGAGAAGTACAGAGTCCTGCACTTCGGATGGAAGAATCCCATGCACTGCTACAGACTAGGGACCGAGTGGCTAGGCAGCAGTTCTGCAGAAGAGGATGTAGGGTGTTACAGTGGATGAGAAGCTGGATATGAGTCAACAGTGTGCCCTTGTTGCCAAGAAGGCTAACGGCATTTTGGGCTGTATAGGTAGGAGCATTGCCAGCAGATCGAGGGACGTGATCATTCCCCTCTATTCGGCACTGGTGAGGCCTCATCTGGAGTACTGAGTCCAGTTTTGGGCCCCACACTACAAGAAGGATGTGGATAAATTGGAAAAAGTCCAGCAAAGGGCAATGAAAATGATTAGGGGTCTGGAGCACATGACTTATGAGGAGAGGCTGAGGGAACTGGGATTGTTTAGTCTACAGAAGAGAAGTGTGAGGGGGAATTTGATAGCAGCCTTCAACTACCTGAAGGGGGGTTCCAAAGAGGATGGAGCTTGGCTGTTCTCAGTGGTACCAGATGACAGAACAAGGAGTAATGGTCTCAAGTTGCAGAGGGGGAGGTTTAGGTTGGATATTAGGAAAAACTTCTTCGCTAGGAGGGTGGTGAAGCACTGGAATGGGTTACCTAGGGAGGTGGTGGAATCTCCATCCTTAGAGGTTTTTAAGGTCAGGCTTGACAAAGCCCTTGCTGGGATGATTTAGTTGGGGATTGGTCCTGCTTTGAGCAGGGGGTTGGACTAGATGACCTCCTGAGGTCCCTTCCAACCCTGAGATTCTCTGATTCTATGATGGTCTGCAGAGCAGCAATACAGCAGGTATCAGCCTTTTGTTATATATCACAGTAATAGCGCTCATGCTAATAAAACTGGGGAAATAATGATTGTTTGACTTGCTTATGTACCAGTAAAAATTTCTTGTGCTGTTGTATTCATGTAGATGGAATGAATGGACCTAAAAGTATTTACCTAGCTCAGTCACTGTCCAACCTTAAACAGCACTAAGGTTCTGCATTTGGTGTACAGAGATCTCAGCCTGCTTAGGACGACGCCGTTAACAATCCTTTTCACCTTTATGAAAGATTAAGAAAAGAAGGAAAACTAGTTAAAGCATTTGAAATGTGAAGTATTGAATGAAGCTTTCATTTTAACAACCTCCCTTGCTCCCGTTGCCTTTAGGAGGAGAGAGTTTTTAGAAGGAAACCCCTCCTTTCCCGACAGTCTCTTAGGTGGAATCAGAGCTGGTGATAATTGTCCTTTTGGGGGAAAACAGAGGAAGTCAGTTGAGAGAGGCTGGAGCTGCTGCTACTGTTAAAGTCCGATCCTGTTTCATCCCAGGTGGCAGTTGGGATTCAGCTGTAGCCAGCAAAGGTGGCACGTCATCTGGGTCCCTCTCCCTGACCTGGTCAGGACATCTCTCAGGATTAGGATGAAGAAGTTCCGGGGTCCCAGGAGGTGGTGGGGGTGGCAGCTATGATGATGAAGCTAGCACTAGTGGCCAATTTTCCCCCCAAAGTCTCTTCTTTTAAGGACCCAAAAAGGGAGTGATGGGAGGAGTAGCCCACCCCCTCTTTACTGGTTCATTAATTTCTGGTCCCACATTTACTGCTGTACCAGACATGATCTTACCACAGCCTTTGATTTATATGAGGCCTTTTTGTTTGGACGAATTCATTCTGTCTCCCTTTCGTCCCTTTTCCCATCAACATTTGTAGTTATACATTATTGTGACATCCGATGGACCTACTTACAGTGGAGCTCATCGTTCGGGTAACTTTGTAGGCCCAGTTATCCCAACATCGCTCACACACTGTATCACAGATTGAATTAGGCAAAGCGCAGTGTGGAGCTCGCTGATCATCCAAAGGTTTCGCTGTCTGAGGTGTATGCTCTAGTGAACCTGCAGATCGGCCCGAAGTTCTGACATGAACCCAAGCTTCCGTCAAGTTGAAGGGTATTTGTGTCTGAGGGTCTGGTTCAGGCGGGGCCCTAGCAAAAGGGGACTAGCTGCCAAGGTCATTGGAGCATTTCGAAGACCTTTACAAACATTAATTGGAACCTCTCATCCCCACTGCGAGGTGGTTAAGTCATTGTCCCACTGTTACAGATTGGGGCATTGACACTAAGGGCATGTCGACACTTCAGGCTGGGGGTGTGATTTCCATCTCAAGAAGACAGACCCGTGCCAGCTCTGATTGAGGTAGCATGCTAAATATAGAGTGTAGCCCTGGGTCTCTCTGAGCTAGGAATCACACCACCAGCTCGCAGTGTAGACATAGTCTAAGTGACTTGCCTATGGTCAGACAACAAGTCATTGGTAGAGTCAGGACTACAACCCAGGAAACCTTGCTGCCAAACCTCTGCTCTAGCCACTATGCATGCTCCTGTCACTGCATTTCTTTGGGCTAATGCACTTGTTAACCAGCTATTGTTTGTTTGTTTGTTTTTAAAGGGAGATCCAGGTCCACCCGGCAAAGGAGTGGAGATCAAGGTAAATAAAAATGTGGACAATTATAATATTGATACACTGTCTCTTCATCCCTGTTTCTCTCACTGTGTCTCTCTGTCCCTGGGTCTCTGAGGAGCATTTATAGGATGATGTCACAAGTTACAAACCTCTTTGCACATCACTAGAATTCAACCCACCAGTTCATAGCAGTTTCTTACCTCATTGTTCTGTACCTTCCTTATCTTGGAGACTAGCTTTCCAGGTACTGGTCCGGGACGGTACCTCCCCAGCTTGTCCCAGGGCAGAGCATTAATGTGGTTTGCCATTGACAAGTTTTCTATATGCCAATGCTGACTTCAGCTTTGCAAAATGTTGTGGGATAATTGACAGGGGTGACCAGAATTCTGTTAACATAACTTCCTTCCTTCCTTTCTTTGTTTCTTTCTTTCTTTCTTAATGTATATTATAACCATGCACATAATATCTGTTAATGTGGTGTATGCGACGCCCAACATATGTTCATTGGCTAACACTCTTCATTCCTAATTCAGGATCTGGAGAGACTTTTTGAAGCATATGGGATCAAGGTATGTGAATATTTTACTTCCCTTCTGAATGGTTGGCCCACTGCTGTTAGATGTAATTGCTTCCTGAGATGAGTTGTTACCATTAAATTTAGACAAGCCCTAACAAGCCTTCATCTCATCCCTCTGGCTTTATGATGTTCTGGAACGAGGGTCGGCTCTTCTGTTTCCAACACTGACGTTAATGTGTAGGTTATTTCAGTTCCTGAGGCGAGCTATCACTAACATTCGGATTCATCTATGGTAGCTTTACAGTGCAAGTATTATTGGGGAAGGAGGGTCTTGTGTTTAAAGTTACAGGCCTACAACTGTTACAGGCCTACAACCCAGGGGGTTAGACTAGATGACCTCCTGAGGTCCCTTCCAACCCTGAGATTCTATGATTCTATGAACTCAGATGATCTAGGTTCAGTTTTTGGCTCTGCTAAGAGATTCCTTGGGTGAGTCATTTAATCTCCCTGGGTCTCAGTTTCCCATTTGCAAACTGGGGATAATACATCTTTTGCCTGTTTCGAGTGTAAGCTCTTCAGGGCAGAGTCTGTCTCTCACTGTGTGTACATATATAACAAAGGGCTGGGACAGGGGGTTGGGGCACGGGATGGGGTGCGGGCTCCGGGTGGCGCTTACCTCCAGCGGCTCCCGAAGGTGGCATGTCCCTGCGGCTCCTAGATGCAGGCAGGGACAGCTAGGCAGCTCTGCACGGTGCACGCTGCCACCCCTGCAGCTCCCATTGGCCGTGGTCCCTGGCCAATGGGAGCTGCGGAGTCGGTGCTTGGGGTGGAGGCAGCGTGCAGAGACTCCCTGGCCGCCCTTGCCTGCAGCTAGGAGCTGCAGGGACATACCTCTGCTTCCAGGAGCCAGGCGGAGCCAGGGCAGGTAGGGAGCCTGCCTTAGCCCTGCTGTGACGCCCCCATCAACCAGACTTTCAGCCTGTTAAAATCTCCCGGGTTGTTTTCAATAGCAACCGGGAGATTGAAGCCGATTCCGGCGACTCCTGGCCAATCTGGGAGGGTTGGCAACCCTACCACCCGCATCGTCGGCCACTGGACCCCCCGACTCACCACTGGTGGGTGGGCAGCTGGCGATCAGGGATCCAGCCAGCAGCAGGACCTGCCAGTATTGGTGGGGGGAAGACAGAAAATACGGGACAATTTGCCCGTTTTTAAGAAAAAGTCACGTCACCTGCAGGAGGGCTTAAATACAGGACTGTCCCTTTAAAAAATGGGATTTCTGGGTACCCTGGCTCTCCCTGCCCCTTTCCTGATTTCTCCAGGCTTCCCCTCCCAGGGCATCTCCCTGACAGGGGTGCCTGACGAGAGGGGTCTATGGGCCCCATCCCTTTTAAGAGCTGTAAGGGCATGTGATGGGGTGGAGGGGGCGGAGAGGAGTGAATAGGGAGCGTGGTCTTAGGGGGGAAGAGGCAGCAAGGAAGTGGGGCCTCGGGGGGAAGGGTGGTGCAAGGGCGGGGCCTCAGGGGGAAGGGGAGGTGCACGGGCGGGGCCTCAGGGGGAAGGGGCGGTGCAAGGGTGGGGTCTGGGGGAGGGGCAGTGCGAGGGCAGGGCCTCGGGGGAAGGGCGGTGCGAGGGCGGGGCCTCGGGGGTAAGGGGCGGTGCTGCCCACCCTCTTCACTGCAGTTTGCTGATGAGGCCCAGGGGCACTGGCCCTGCTTGCCAGTCCCTCTTAAATAGCCTGTGTCACCTAGTGAGAGACCCCCATTTCCAGTGTCTGGGCACCTCACTGTCTGGAATGCCTTCACCCAGTGCTGGTAACCCCATCGCACAGAGGGGAAACTGAGGCACAGAAAGACCAGCTCCTCTGTGTACTGAGGCTCCTGACTCCTGTTGAAATCAATGGGAGTTAGGTGCCTAAATACCTTTGATGAGCTGGGCCTAGGTCATAGGCGGAGTCTGTAGCACAGAAAGGAATTAATCTTGGTTTTTCCAAGTCCCAGCCACTGGCCCCACCTCCCTGCACAGCAGAGGTAGAGCACAACTAATCAGTGTCCACAATGGCAGCAGGAGAGATTGGAGAGCACAGACGTGGTACACACGCTTGTGGTGAAAGTCTCCCGTGCTGGTAACTCTGGGACCTTTCACCAGAAGGCAGTTCCATGGGGTACTGGCGCTTCCTGGAGACCCGCAGGCGTCTGTCTGTCCAGGTGCCAGGCAACGCCCCTGAGCGCACGGGTATCCGACTCTCACGTTGTGTGAGTCCTGCCGTTCTCAGCAGCGGGGGACAGGGAGAGAGGTGGCCATTGTTTGATCCTTGATCGTTGATGTGCCGCTACAGCTGGTGCTGCTGAAGGAACTGACCGATCTTCTCCTGAGGGATGGGTTTGAAACGCTGATCCAGCGGCGGGCCAGCTCCGGGAAAGGCAAGCCAGCCAAGAGAAAGGAGGGATCCATGCAAGCTACAGACTATGCTGTGAGTATTCATCCTCCTCAACTTCCTCCGGATCAGAGAGAAGATGGGGAAGAGAGCCTGGAGGAAATGGAGGCGCCGAGAAATGGCTTGTTCAGGGCTCCAGAGAAAGTTATTGTCAGAGCCAGGAATAGACACCAAGTCCGGTGTTTCAATATCAAGATCTTCTTTCCCTTCCCCTTCCCCTCCTTTGCGGTGTTATCATTGCAAGGAAGAGTGGGGCTGCTGGTAGCAATGGGAGCTGCAGGAGAACAGTTTGTCATGCAGATTATGGTGATCTGAAGTAGCTAATACTGTTATGCCATAATATTATGTTGGAAGGTGTTAATGGCTGCCATCAAGTGGGTCTTTGAGCTTGTTAAAGCGTACAGGTGAGCTAACCACCCTTCAGGCTAAATGAAAGGAGCAAGTAAGCGACTTTATGGAGTGAGACAATTGGAGACAATAGAAGCTATCGCCCAAGGCAATCAGACGCATGGCAAAACCTAAGCAGGGCTAAGCCATATGGGCTAAGGGGGTTCACTGGGGCTGGTTGCAAATCCAGGGACTCGAGGGTTGCTTGGCAAGCCGTTTGTGTAGGTTAGAAGTAGAAAGCCAGCAGAAAATGAGAGACGCTGTCATGGGCACAGCCCTCACAGGGACCAGAGACAGAGATCCTGGGGACACAGGACTGGCTGGAAAGGCAGGATTGGAAACTGTGAGCAAGGACACTGCCTGCTGTTGTTTGTTCCCAATGTGTTCAGGGAAACAGGATTTTTTCTACATTCTTTATAAATAAACAGGATGACTCCAAAGAATATATCGGGCTCGCATCATCAATTTCCGCCCCTAACAGAAACAACCCAGCAAGGCCTTGAGTATTGGCTGATTGCTTGGTCCAAAGGGACAACAACATTTTAACCAAGTCATGGGACTTTTCACCTGGAAGGATCCCAGCGGGCTTTGGGCAGCCATCTTCTGCAAATGGCCTGGAATCATAAAACCCGATCCAAACATCCCGGAAATGTGAGGTGTTTGAAATCTGAACCCAGGTCCAGATGGCCCGTCTCTTGACAAGCGAACGCAAAGCCTGGATGTGAACCCCACGCCCCCCTCCCCCCGGGGTGTCTGAGATTGTTGTGCAGATTTGGGGTATCTCTACACAGCAAGCAGCAGCAGGTCTCAGGCCCTGGTCTGCAGACTCCAGCTTGCAAGGCTCGCCCTACCAGCGCTAAGAACAGCCGTCAGACTTGGGCTGGACCTTGGGCTCTGAAGCCTAGGGAGGGGGATGGGCTTCAGAGCTGGAGCTGCAACGTCTACGCAGCTGGAGCCCGAGTCTGTAGATCTGGGCTCTGGGGCTTGCTGTCACGGACTGTGTAGATGGACCCTTTGTGACCTGGTGGCCCCATCCCTACTGCACCCATGGGGCCCCAATGAAATGCCGCCACCTCTGGGGAGGGAGAGTGGCAATCAGCTGGCGCAAAGCTATGGTAAGAGGGGGAAATTTGGCCAGTGGTGCTGGAGCTAATCTCTACTATCCTCAAGAGTGGTACGTGCTCACCACACAGAGCGGATGGGCTTCATCTGCAAGACCTTCCAACAGCTGATCTCATGGAACTCAATTAAATCTACCTAGAAAGGATCACGGTCTCATCTGACCCACTGGGAGTCCATGCTCAGATCACTCAACTGGGTCTAACCGCTTTTCTTGGGATTTACAGGCTTCGTTGAAGTATGACTTTTCCAGCAACCCTCTTACCAGTATAGAAATGACTGAAGAAGACCTGAGTATTAATGTCGGGCATCAACTTACAGTTCCAGCCGCTGTAGGACAACCTACTAAGGTAACAGTAAGTTGAGGCGGTCTAGTAGGATTCATTCTTTGCATTTGGGGTTAATGGGTAACTCCTGGGTTACTTAGCCATTACTAGGCTGTCTCCTCTAGGTTATATTCATGTTCTTGCACAGTGCCCATCACCATGGTAATCTGATAATCAAGATAAAATCAGCGGTTAGCATCTGTTTCTCCATTTGACTAGTATTTTCAAAAAAGCCCGGCGTTGACCTAACTTTTTTCCCTCTGAAGTCAATGGTACAAATCTACATGACTTCGCTGGAAGCAGAGTTTGGCTGAATGCAGAGAACACTGGTAAATATCACCCTTTAGTGTTGTCATTTCCCGATTTCCTGAATCCGTTGTGGGGCTTTTCTAATTTTCTTTGGCTGAAAGGCCAGCAGCAACTCTCTATCTGCGTACCCCACCCCCTGTGAACAGCTCAGTGGCAGGAAGTGATGCTTCTTACTGTGTTGCTATTTGAAAGCCAGATACAGGGCCGGCTCCAGGCACTAACTTTCCAAGCTGGTGCTTGGGGCGGCATCGAGAATGGGGCGGCATTTCGAGTCCCGCAGCAGCAATTCGGTGGCAGGTCCGCTGCTCTTCCCACCGCCGAATTGCCGCCGTGGGACTCGGACTGCTGCCCCATTCTTGCCCGCCGTCGAATTGCTGCTGCGGCGAGCGAGAATGGGGCGGCAGTCCGAGTCCCGCAGCGGCAATTCGGCGGCTGGAAGAGCGGCGGACCTGCTGCCGAATTGCCGCGGTGGCAGCGACTGCTTGGGGCGGCAAAATTGTTAGAGCCGCCCCTGCCCAGATACCAGTGGCTTTATCTTCATTTATTGTTGGTTGTTTCATAAAATCACTGGCAGAAGGGTGGTCCATTGGTTATGGTGCTAGCTGGAGACTCAGGTTCAATTCCTGCTCTGCTACAGACTTCTGGTATGGCCTTTGCCAAGACATTTTGGACCAGATTTTTAAAGGTATTTAGACATTGCTGCACTCAGTGTCTAAGTGATTTAGAAACCTAAATCTCATTGAAAGTGAATGGGACTTAGGCTTCTAAGTCAGTTAGGCATTGCAATGTTGGGCAAAGCAACATCTAAATACGTTTAAAAATCTGGGCCTTAGCTGCCCTTGGTTTCAATTCCTCATCTGTAAATCAGGAATAATAGCATTTTCCAGCACTGCAGGGGTAAGATAAATGCACGAAAGATTGAGAGGTACTCAGATACCATGTTGGTATCAGAGCTAGATAGTATTAAAGTGATCACTGAATGGGATTATTAAAATAAATTAGCACTTCTGTTCTGTAGCACACCAACATCAAAACGCTTCGCAAAGGTGGATGAGTAGCGTTATCCCTATCTCACTGAATGGGGAAACGTCAGTTCAGAGAACTGAAATGACTCACACGAGATCAGACAACAGAACTAAGGTGGGAATAGAATCCCTGTCTCCCGATGCCTAGTTCCAGGCCGGTGGACCCGTGTGAATGCAGCTCTTTGGAAGACGTCAGTTAGCAGGAAGCCTCTAGTCATGTTAGATGTGAAAGAAGAGTGGTGAATTCTGCTCACACTCAGACATTTATTTCGGCTGTGCCTCTTCAGCTCCCTTTCCCTGATTTGTTAGGATGTAACAGGTCAGAAGAAACCGCTGGTTGATGGGACAACAGCCCTCAGTCCTGGTGACTACACCGAGGTGGAAGTCATGGTAAACCAGACGTGCTCAAGTCAGAGACAGACGGAGGCTGAGAAACGGGAAGGCGGCCCTAGAGCTCTGAATGCAACCCGGCTACAAACTAGCCAAGAAGAGCCCCCTGCAGGACAACAACATACTGCTGAAAATACCTCTCTTGAGTGCCAGGAGGTGGATGGGTCAGTAATAAGGGAGAACGAAGAGGTAACATTTAAAATCCCCTTGCATGCTTAGCAGCTTATATTTGGTTTATATTCCCAAAATAGACCTGTTTGTTGTTGAGCATCTCACTCACCAGGTTAGACCCAACAAAGGTGCTTCTGTGGAATTTATAAGCAGAGACATTCCCTGCCTGAGGGTATCTTCCCATTAACCCCAAATGAGACCAAAATGTTCCCACAGACTCAGAATATTGCTTCCGATGCTCATTGAGTGCCTGCCTCAAAGCCCCATTATAAAGCAAAAGGATTGGTCAAGCAACCAAAGGAAATGGGCTAATTTGTCCAAATCTTTCTGGAGACACCAACCACACAGCCTGCTTCCTTCTAAAGGCCTCATGAGGGTGATGTTTATATAATTGCCTTATTTCCCAGAACGCAATGCCCCAACCCGGGACTACAACATGGCCACCAAGAGAGACTACATTTCCCAGCCATCCTGCCATCTTGGATCTCAGAGTATCCCTGACCTTGACCACGCCCTTTCTCTGTCTGCCAGGGGAGTTCCAGCCAACCCTACTCATGAGACTCCAGCCTTGGGCCTTAAAGCTGGGATCCGCTGCAAGAGCCTTGTCACAAACTTCAGACTGTTTCCCCGCAGTTAATTCCTTCTCCTCAGAGACTGTGCCCCCTGACCCAGGGGGATTTTTAAGGGGCAAACGTGGGACAATGGAGTGGTGGCCCAAGAGCGCTCCCTCGGAAGTCTCAAAGGGCCTGCTTAGTCCATTGTGCCCACTGAGGACTGTGTAGCCTACAGGAGAGATGTCACCCACCACCACAGAGAGATTCTGGTCATGGTCTGTGCTGGGATTTTTTAAATTAAACTACATTTGCAGTGAGGTGCAGCCCTAGACACGGACATTCTCCTTTTATCTTCAGCGCCAGCAAACATGCCCTGCTCCAAATACTGTCCCAATCCTGGCCAAGAGGGATCAGCCCTGAGATGCTCTAGCGCCGAGAGGGTAGTTCAGTCTCTCCGCCCACTCCTCTCTTGGCCTCCATTGAGAATGGGTGCTAGCTGCCATGTGGATACAGGACTAGTTTTGAGATTAACAGAATCTCTGCCTGGCTAATAGAGCCCACAAATCGAATGGTGAACTGTCGAGCTTACATAGGGTCCCAAGAAATCTCTTTGTTTTTTTGTGCTTAAATTCAGCCCTTTGCAAACATCTGTTTGCTGGGAATTGAGCTTGTGTGACTGGGGTCTTGGTAGAGGCCAGCTGAGGTCACTCAATTAGGGTGAATTGCAAAGAATGAGGCAGGCAAACCCCAAAGCTGGTGGATATTCCAATACTTAGATTTACCAAGCCAGCATAAAACAGCTTCTTTATTACCTTACTGGTTGCCCAAGACCCAACACAGTTCCCTTAAAGCAACCCAGCCTCAGGCCTCCATTCAGGTACCTAAGTCAAATATGATGAAGATTTCTGAAAACCATATTCATCATATAAAGAAAAGGTTCTACCAATCCCAAAGGATTGGACACATTATTTCCCGGGTTAATGAATATTCCAGATCTTGCCCAAATATACGCTACAGCCAATTCTTATTAACTAAACTAAAATTTATTAAAAAAGAAAAGAGAGAGTATGGTTAAAAGATCAATATACCTACAGACATGAGTTTACTTCTTAAGGTTCAGATTCATAGCAGAGATGGTGAGCTTTGTAGCTGCAAAAAGTTATTTCAGAAATAGTTCATAGGTTATAGTCCAATGTCCAATATCATTCCGGGGTGTTCCATCTTAGGTCTGGGATCTCAGTCTTTATGGCTTAAGCTTCCCCTGTATGAAGCAGATCTGAGTTGACAGAATCAGGACCCAAATGTCTTTTTATACAGTGTCCTAGCATCCACTTGACCATGCAGTCCTGGGTAAACAATAGGCTTTTGATGTAACCTTTTGCTTTCTAAACACCACCAGTAATTAGTTACACAAATTAACAGAGGGCCGTTTATCCATTAGGCAGTCTATCACAAACTTCAGAGACATATAGACAATGACATTACTTCACCCACGATTCATCTAAATGTTAATATTCCCTTTTGATCTCTGAATTAATAGTTATAGTGACAGGAATTGTCTGTTTACATGGCTAGCTTCTAAGATACACACAATTAGTGTCAAGCATCAGAGAGGTAGCCATGTTAGTCTGTATCCACAAAAACAACGAGGAGTCCGGTGGCACCTTAAAGACTAACAGATTTATTTGAGCCTCAGCTTTCATGGGTGAAAAACCCACTTCTTCAGATGCATGGAGTGAAAATTACAGATACAGGCATAAATATACTGGCACATGAAGAGAAGGGAGTTACCTGACAAGTGGAGAACCAGTGATGACACTTCTAACATCTAACAATATAGGGTTGCATTTCAAAGTTCTAGCCTATCTACCATGAATGGCCCCCATTACCTTTCACATACCTTTCTAACAGGACTTTAAAGGTGGGCTTTGGGTCATTCCGCCTGCAATAGGATAGTGGCTGGGCCCTTACCTGGAGTGTAGATAGTCCCTGATCTTCCTGCCTCTCCCATATCCCACCTGAATGCCCTAACCTGTTGACAGTTGTGGTCTTTTGCTGCGTCTCTGTGACCAGAAAGTCCATCCTGGACCTGCAAAACCTTCCCCATGACATTTTTGTCAGAAACGATACCGTTCCCTGAAAAGTTTCGGTTTCAACGAATCGGCGTTTTCTGACCAAAAAACATTTCTTCAAAAAATTCCCACCCAGCTTTAGCCATGACCCATAACCAGCCTCCTGAGGTACTCAGACTGCCCACGCTCTGCTGTTAAATAATGCTCTTGTTGACAGCAGTGTGTCCTGATTTACAACGGAGCACTCAGGAGTCTGTCACCTCGGCTGTGCATCGCTGTACGTGTAGTGTTTAATCGATTGTCATATTGCTATTGAATATCTGATAAAGGGAAAGGGTGTGTGTAAGAGAGAGTAATAAGTGTTTTACCTCATGGACTGTATGTGACATGGGAGAGATGTGGTGCCTTAAAGAGAAATAACCTGCCTTCTTCAGGCTCGGCAGAGCCCAGCTGGTCTTGCTCTGGGGTCGGAACCTCCCGCACTGGGAAACATTTCTGAGGAGACGCGAGAGCCCTTGAAGAAGAGGAGGAAGGAGAAAGACGTGAGCAGAGTAAGCGCTTTGCGTGGAGATGTATAAACATGCCCAGTTGCTGACTTTCAATTAATCTCTTCCCACACGTGACTCTAAAATTGACACTAAGGGAAGCTGCACCCAAGGGGCTAGTGTTGATTGTTGGGGATCTACAAGAATGTTTTGCCTAGGCTGGACATTAACAAAAGCTTCTGAACTGTCGGGGCTGTTAAGCACTGGGACAAATTATCTAGGGGGGTTGTGGAATCTCTGTAAATGGAGGTTTTTAAGACAACCACCTGTCAGGGATGGTCTAGATAATACTTAGCCCTGCCTCCGTGCAGGGGACTGGACTAGAATCATAGAGTCATAGGACTGGAAGGGACCTCGAGAGGTCATCTAGTCCAGTCCCCTGCACTCATGGCAGGACTAAGTATTATCTAGACCATCCCTGACAGGTTTGTCTAATCTGCTCTTAAAAATCCCCAATGATGGAGATTCCACAACCTCCCTAGGCAATTTATTCCAGTGCTTAGCCACCCTGAGAGTTAGGAAGTTTTTCATAATGTCCAACCTAAACCTCCCTTGCTGCAATTTAAGCCCATTGCTTCTTGTCCTATCCTTAGAGGTTAAGGAGAACAATTCTCCTCCCTCCTCCTTGTAACAAGCTTTTATGTACTTGAAAACTGTCATCCTGTCCCTTCTCAGTCTTTTCTTTTCCAGACTAAACAAACCCAATTTTTTCAATCTTCCCTCACAGGTCATGTTTTCTAGACCTTTAATAATGTTTGTCGCTCTTCTCTGGACTTTCTCCAATGTGTCCACCTCTTTCCTGGACTGTGGTACCCAGAACTGGACACAATACTCCAGAAGGTCTCTTGAGGTCCCTCCCAGCCCTACATGTCTATGATTTCTAAGATCCTGAGCCTGTAGTACGCACTGGAAGTCGCACTAAGGAGCTTTTCCTGGCTGAAGAAATCCCCTTGGCCCTGAGCCAAACACATGCCCCTATTCCCATGAGTGAGGCTGTTGGCTGCTGGACAAATCTCCTCCCCGTAACACCCGGCTGGAAGGTGCAGCTCTGGTGTCTCCAATTATCACAGCTGGGCCTCGGGTCGTGTGGGCGGAGGCAACCTCTCACCTCGGCAGGCCCATGCCAGTCAGCGCTGCCTCGGTCAAAGGTGACACCTGGAAACAGACAGGTACTGCAGCCAGTGAGTCTCCTAGATTGCTGGCATCTTGTGCTCCCGGTAAGATGCCCCACAGGCTTCCGGTGCCCTTGAAGAAAAGGCCCTGGGGAGCGGAGGAAGGAAAAAGAAACCAACAGAGTAAGCCCTCTGCACAGGCAGGGGTTTGACACCCTATGCCGCTTCTGGAAATCAGTGAGCCTCCCTTGTCCCATCTGAGCCCTGTTGTGGGGGCCCTAAGGCAGGGTAGGAGCAGGAGATTTGAGGCTTTCACCCCTTCTATGCTGGCATTTCACGCCTTTGTATTTCTCTGCCCTTCAAGCTCCATCCCCTTCTCGGAGCCTGAAACACGCCACTTTGGTGTGTGCGTAGCCCAGTGCCTGCAAGCCACCTGACAATAATAAACCAGCATGTGCAGTCTTGTGCTCCCGAGTGACCCTACACTAACAAACAGTGCCGTCAGCTCTCCTGCAATAGACCATAAGAACCAATGGTCCATCTAGCCCAGTATCCTGGTGTCCAAGAGTGGCCGAGGCCCTATGCCCTGTGGGCTAGTGATGGGGCTAAGAGAGGCACAGTAAGGAAATCCACTGTCATTTTCAAGCATCCAGGTGTTTATTAGAGAGAGAAATATTATTTTAGAAAAGACTGGGAGATACGCTGGCCGTGCCCTTTGGACTGAGCTGAACACCAATGGTGTATCCTTACAAATACAGCTGCAATAATAGGCAGTGGATTCTGGGTAGTTCGCGGCAATGATGCACATCAGGACGCACTCCAACTCTGATTAGAACAGACCTGCTGCCACGCCCGTCGCTTCCTGCCACCGTCTTGTGCATAAAGCCCTGCTCTGTCCTGAGATTTCAGAAGGAATTCAGATGCGAATCAGTATAACTGTGAGCTAGTGTTCCAGGACCACTAGAGGGTGCCCAACACACACAGGCCTGGAACATATGTATTGTAGCTCTGGAAACAGGTTCTGGGAACTGGCAGGATTCAAGATCTCTCCTGCTGGCATATTTGTCTCTATTTCACTTCCCTGATTTTCCTTCTCCCTTCTCCAAGGGATATTTGAATGAAAACAAAATTCTTGTTGCTCAGGAGCACTGTCCATGAGCCAGATGTTCCTCTAGGAGGGGTTGGCACTAGAGTCGAATCTGGCAGAGATCCAGCCTATTTTAGGGGTTGGGTGGTGCCTCTTGGTGCCTCTCCCTGGAGAGGAAAGTCTTGTGGTTAAAGGGCTACAGCAGGAGCCAGTAGATCTAGGTCTATTCTGTGCTCTGCTACTGATGTCTCCGTGTGACCTTGGGCAAGTCCCTTAGGCCTCCATTTTCAAAATTTGCTCCTATTTTGGGGTGCTTCAATGGTAGGGTGCCCAACTGGAGACATCTAGGATTATCGGGGGTGCTGGGCATGCACAGCTCCCATTGATTTCAATTGGCATTTTGGGTAGAAATCAGTCCCCAGGGGGGTCTCAGGTTTGGCACCCCAAAATTGAGGCTCCCCAAATCCATGGCTACTTCTGAAAATGTAAACTTCAGTCCTGTATGTTGTTTCATGTCAGCAGACCCATGGGGCTCCATGCGGGGGCCACCCACATGGAATAATTCATGAGATCAGAGCCTTAGGCTGTAACCTTTCTGTGCCTCAATTTCCCCATCTATAAAATGGGGGTGATAATACCTATTCATCTACTTCACAGGGGGATTGCGAGGCTAAATATATTGATATGCTTAGATACTGCACTGATGTGTGCCATAGCAGTGACTCTGAGAAGAATATGGGGCGATAGAGAACAAGCCACTGAACATGACTCCGCATGTGATGCTGTGGCAAAAAGGGGCTGCTGTGGTCCTTGGATGTATAAACAGGGAAGTAGTGAGTAGGGAAGTGATTTTTACCTCCAGGTAGGGCAGTGGTGAGATTAACACTGGAATGCTGCATCCAGTTCTGGTGTCCACATTTTTAAAAGGCTATTAAAAAGGACAGAGGGTGCAGAAAAGAGCCACGAAAATGATTTGAAGACTGGAGAAATGGCTCTGTGGCGAGAGGCTTAAAGAGTTCCATCCGGTTAGCTTGTCAAAAAGAAGATTGAGAGGTGACTCCGTCATGCTGTGTACGTACTTTTGTGGGGAGAAGACAGCAGGTACTAAAGGGCTCTTTTCTCTAGCAGAGAAAGATCGAAGAAGAGCCAACGGCTGGCAGCTGCACCCAGACAAACCCCAGTTAGGATTGTGCCTAATTGGTGTCTACATTTGGCACCAAGGGATTAGCCCCTCGAACAAACCGGAAAGGGGAGAAGCGGATTCAGGGGTGGCGGAAGCTTCCTAAATGTGGGGGGGCTACCAACACCAAACTGTGCCCCCCCATGCTACCTCTCCCCCTGAGGCCCCACCCCCACGATGCCCCTTCTCCCTGAGCTCTGTTCCCATGCCCCCTCTTCCCCCAAGAGCCCACCCCTCACTCGCTCTTCTCCTACCTCCCCCCGCCCCCATCGCTTTCCCTTATGGCCAGTAAAAAGTGAGAGGGCCATGCCCTCCCCCCGCCCTTGATCCAGCACCCCTGGGTGGATTCATCATCTCTTGTTGTCTTCAGCTCAAGATTGGCTGCCCTTCTGGACGCTGGGCTTCAGCCAAACACAAGATATGTGTTAGTCAAACACAGGTTATTGGCAGACATGCCAAACCTGTGGGGAAAAAACACAGAAATTGGGCTTGTTTTTAGCTTAATTGGCTTGTGAGTTGCTTGTTGGC
Source organism: Macrochelys suwanniensis (assembly GCA_033296515.1). Taxonomy (NCBI): domain Eukaryota; kingdom Metazoa; phylum Chordata; order Testudines; family Chelydridae; genus Macrochelys; species Macrochelys suwanniensis. The sequence goes on from CM065775.1 coordinate 337,919,107, forward strand.
TAGTTTTTGGCTTGTAGCTTGTTGCTTGTTGCTTCTTTTTTTTGATCGGCTCCTTGCAAGCAGGGGCGGGGGCGGGGGGGGGGCGGGAGCAGGGGAAAGAGGCAAGCAGGGCAAAGGGGGGAGAGAGTTAGGGGTGCACAGCAGGCCCACCACAGTCCCAGACAGCATGCCAGGGGGATCTAGTCACATAGAGTGTTGGGGTTCTTAGGGATTGGCTTGTTTCGGCCTTGTTTTGAAATGGGTTTGGCTTATTGTGAAAGTCGGGGTGCTTATTTACCGCGTGAAAGTTGGCAACTGTGGTTATTGAGCTCAGGTGGGTGAAATGCAAGGGCCTGTGTTGTGCCGGAGGCCAGACGAGACAATCTAATGGTTCCTCTTAGCCTTCTGCGAATCTGTAGAAAAGCCTATACATTAAGTCAGGATCCCCGGGTTGTAATGTCGCGTTTAGTTCCTATGGCAATAGTTATGGGCCCATTCCTGCCAGCCCTCACTCCTGAGGGTCATCTCACTGAAACCAAACCCAGAAAATTCTGACTTCAGGTGAGGAACAGTGCAGGGGAGCAGAGAAACAGCTAGACCAAAAATACCCTCCTACTTTCATGCAGATGACCCTCGCACCATCGAGGGAGTATTGTTTCTACAGACGGAACATTTCCCAGGAGTTCTCAGCAGGTCTACAACAGGCTCTTTCATTCTGACAGCCAAACGAAACCCTCTGAAACACCAAAGTCCATTCTAATCTCAGCTTCAGAGCAGTCTCTTGCTGCTGATTTGGATGTAAAACTCCTCTTGACTTCATTGCAGGTTCTGTGTGTGCAACAGTGGCAAGATATGAGCTTCCCTCTCCTCTTTACTTGCAATGTGGCTCAGGTGTCTTTGGTTAAATACTACATACCCACCAGGGGGAAATACAGGGAGAGATAAATATAGCCAGTTGTTCTCCCCATTAGCAGCAGCTCTAATCAGGAAGCATAACCATTAAAAGGTTCATGAGGCCCTTGACAGGTGTTGAGTCAATAATAATCAAAGCAATTGGCTCCAGAGGTCCAATTTCTTGGTAGTAGAAGAGTTTATGAAAAGTGGGCAGTGGAATCAAATAAACTTGGTCGGAGAGAAAGGCAAAGCCAACCCAAGTAGTTGTGTCATACGTAAGAACAGCCATATTGGGTCAGACCAAAGGTCCATCTAGCCCAGTATCCTGTCTTCCGACAGTGGTCAATGCCAGGTGTCCCAGAGGGAAGGAACAGAACAGGTAATCTTCAAGTGATCCATCCCCTGTCGCCCATTCCCAGCTTCTGGCAAACAGAGGCTAGGGACACCATCCCTGCCCATCCTGGCTAATAGTAATTGATGGACCTATTCTCCATGAACGTATCTAGTTCTTTTTTGAACCCTGTTATAGTCTTGGCCTTTACAACATCCTCTGGCAGGGAGTTCCACAGGTTGACTGTGCACTGTGTGAAGAAATACTTCCTTTTGTTTATTTTAAACCTGCTGTCCATGATGGGTAGTAGAAGTTACTTTCCTCCATTTGAGTAATAATGGTAAGAATACTGCCTGAGACCTCCTGTCCAACCATCTTGGCCACTGCAAAGAATCCTATAGTGCCAATGCCAAGGGAGCTCCCAGCCTGAATTGTGCTGTTTTCTTTTGCAGCCTGAACATTCAATGGGCAATGATGGTTCTTCTGAAGCAGCTGATACAGACATAAAGGTAACAGGCCGCATCTGCTTGTCCTTGCTTAGCTCCTTCCACATCCCCCCCTCCACAGGAGGTAACACGTTTCAATTCCTCGTGAGCCTGGCCTTGCTCCTGGAAATTGCTCCACGCAGGTCATTGACATCAACATGGGTGTGATGGGAAAGACGCACAGAGCAGCTTGCAGGCCTGGAGCCCTCGAGATGAAAGGTTCCTGTTATAGTCCCCATAGCTATTATTCTGATGCTTTATTTGTAGCATGTCAGTGCCCCAATCATGAGCCAGGACCCCACTGTGCTAGGTTCTGTAAACATGGGCAAGTCACGTCACTGCTCTGGGCCTCAGTTTCCCCATCTGTAAAATGGGGATAAAGATCGCCTCTTTTATGAAGCGCTTTGAGATCTACTGATGAGAAGGGCTAGATAAAAGCTGGGTATTCATATATAATTATTAATATATTCACAAACAGACAGTCCCCGCTCCAAAGTTTACAATCCAACCTAATCTGTCAAGTCCCTTATCTTTTAAATTATGTCATTACAGCAAGCACAAGTTGGATTCACTGTAGTTAAACCCGCAACATAGCTTCTGTTTATCACCTTCTTTTCACATCCTTGTAACTTTCCAAAACTTTCATTTTGGGGGCTTAGACTTTCCTCTCTTGGTAAAACCTTCCAGGTAGGAAAGTGAGTATTTTTTCTCCTAGAGCAGGGGTGGCCAACCTGAGCCGGAGAAGGAGCCAAAATTTACCAATGTACATTGCCAAAGAGCAACAGTCATACGTCAGCAGCCCCCCCATCATCTCCCTCCCCCACCCCGCTCCCAGCGCCTCCCACCCACCAGCAGCCCCACCAATCAGCACCTCCCCTTCCCTCTCCACACCTCCCGATCAGCTGTTTCGCGGCGTACAGGAGGCTCTGTGGGGGAGGAGCGAGGGCACGGCAGGCTCAGGGTATGGGGTGGAGCGGGGGCAGGGCCTGGGGCAGAGCCAGGGGTTGAGCAGTGAGCACCCCCCGGCCCACTGGAAAGTTGGCGCCTGTAGCTCCAGCCCCGGAGTCGGTGCCTGTACAAGGAGCCGCAAATTAACTTCTGAAGAGCCGCATGGGGCTCCGGAGCCACAGGTTGGCCACCTCTGCCCTAGAACATTTCAGCAGATTCCTTTGGGTTGTCTGGAGTTTGACAAGGTGGGGGAAGGAACCAAACCACTTGCAGATATCATAAAATCCACCCTCCTAAAGGGCATGCTGATCCACACCCACTCAGTGGGGTGCTCCGGTGATGTCTGGGCCGAAGCTAGCGGCTGCACTTGCTACATCTTTGGCTAACAGAGCTGGCTCTTTTAGCAGTACAGGCTCATGGTTTAGGATCCAGAGGTCGCAGGTTCTATCCCTGCTGCTGAAGACCTACCCAGGGTCAGGGACGCTGACTTCCGTCAGCGTTGCTGGGTGCTGACGCCCGGCGTCGGGGGTGGGGCACCGCCCCCAACGCTGGGTCCCGCCCCCGACGCCGACGCAACGTCACCCAGCGTCGGGGGCGGGGCCCCGCAACATCGCCCGGTGCTGCGGTAAGCTAGGCGCGGGCCCCGGGACGGGCAGGGAGCTGCCGGTGGGTGCGGAACACCCACCAGTTTTTCCCCGTGGGTGCTCCAGCCCCGGAGCACCCACGGAGTCGGCGCCTATGCCCAGGGTCCAGGCAAGTGGTGTGTCTGTTGCACGACTAGGAATGGATAAGACCAATGGGGCTCATTGAGGTGGGAAATTACCACAAATGAGCTCCAGTGGTGGAGTTGGACACACAATACTCTTCCCCCATAGCTTCTTCTTTCATAAACCCCTCTTATGACGGATCGACTGGTGCCTTTCGCTGCTAAACGCAAGCCACACGGGAAGTGCCCAATCCCTTTGGGCCTGGTGCTTGTTCACATGGACAACATTCAAGTTTGTCTTGCACCAACAGGTTGGTCGGCCAGTTATTAGATGCACGAGGACCCGTGACCATAATCTCTACTGTTCACCAACGGTTCCCCGGTCTCTTCTTTCCCATTTCCAACAACTCCCCCGCTTCAGCTTTCTGCTCTGTCCATCCCCAAGTGGCTCTGCCTTTCTGTCCTCTTCCCAGATGTGCAAGGATCATGAGCTGGTAATAAACCCAGAGGTACAAAAGAAGCCAGTTAATTAATTAAATTAAAGCGAGAACTAGGCGGGAGCTGGGAGAAATATTGTTATTTTGCTTTTTACTTCATTTTATTTTGGGGGGGGACGCGACGAGTTAATGCATTGATTTGATCAGTTTGCTTCCCAGTGAAATATTCAATTATTATTATTTATTTATGTGTATTGCAGCAATGCTTAGGAGCCCAGTCATGGTCCATTGTTCTAGGTGCTGTACAAACACAGAACAAAATGATAGCCCCTGCTCCAAAGGGTTTACAATTTATTCAGGGTAAAATCCTCTCCTGTGAAGAGGGCTTGACTGGAATAAAGTGATGCCCACTGTTCTCATAGACTCATAATTTTTAAGGTCAGAAGGGACCATTATGATCATCTAGTCTGACCTCCTGCACAATGCAGGCCACAGAATCTCACCCACCCACTCCTGGAATAATCCTCTCACCTATGTCTGAGCTATTGAAGTCCTCAAATCATGGTTTAAAGACTTCAAGATGCAGAGAATCTTCCAGCAAGTGACCCATGCCCCATGCTGCAGAGGAAGGCGAAAAACCTCCAATCTGCCCTGGAGGAAAATTCCTTCCCGACCCCAAATATGGCGATCAGCTGAACCCTGAGCATGTGGGCAAGACTCACCAGCCAGACACCCAGGAAAAAGTTCTCTGTAGTAACTTCTAACATCCCATCACTGGCCATTGGCCATCTTGTGTTGGCCCTCTGCGTGGGGTCAATTTCATCCACACTTACTGTAACAAATCACTTCCAAAACGTTGTAAATAGCGGACAGAAACCACCCCAGGGCTTGGTACCAATATTTTGACGCTACAGTTCTTTTTCTCTGAGGCCCGATATTTCTGTCACGATGGGTTAGATTCTGATTCCCTTCCTCATGTCGAGTAGCACCTCATTCCACGGAGAGTCTCATTAAAGTCAGCAGGTGATGTACATGCATCCCGGGTGAAAGTAACCAGTCTCATTTGCTTCATTGTTGTTGTTGGCGTCCGTTAGTCTCGAGAGACGATGGATTTGCGCCCATGGGGAATGTTTAGTTGATGGTTGTGCAACGTCTGTTGTGGCTGTGGAGCCCCACACGAGAGTGGCAGTCTCGATTGCATTTGCTGCATTTGAAGGCGGTGTCAGCTGTGGGTTGGAGCTGCTGCTTCCTTTTTCGTTAAACCCGCTTTTCCTCGGCAAGCTGCCGCAGCTTGTCTTCGCTAGTTTTCAATCCAGTGGTCAGAGTGTGTCTCCATCTGCATCTGTCCTGGGCGAGCTCTTCCCAGCTGTTGATGTCGATTTGAACAGTCTTCAGGTCCCTCTTACAAACATCCTTGAAGCGAAGGTGGGGCCGTCCTGTAGCTCTATTTCCGGAGGCAAGTTCGGCATACAACAGGTCTTTGGGGATCCGTCCATCTTCCATGCGACTTAGATGGCCAAGCCATCTGAGGCGGCGTTGACGGAAGAGAGTGAACATGCTGGAGATCTTGGCATGTTCCAGCACCTCGTTGTTCGTTATTCGATCACTCCAAGTGATCCCGAGTATGCGACGGAGGCAGCACATGTGGAAGGTGTTCGCTTTTCCAGAGCTTGCGAAGAGTTCGGGTTGACAATCAGTCTTCAGAAGACCAAAGTTATGGCCCAGGATGCAGAACATCCAAGCATTGCCATCAATGACTATGTGCTAGAGGTGGTCAGTCAGTTCACCTACCTTGGATCTACCATCACGGACAACCTCTCACTGGACCCTGAGATCAACCGTAGAATCGGCAAGGCCTTCACAATTTTGGCCAGATTGTCACAGAGAGTATGGAACAACAACATGCTGACCATCAACACAAAGGTCACTGTGTACCATGCATGTGTGTTAAACACTCTTCTCTACGCCAGCGAAACTTGGACCCTCTACGCTTCGCAAGAAAAGAGACTTTGCTTCATAACAGGCAGTTATGTCTGAGAGGAAGAATGAGCTTGTGGTTAAAACATATAGGTGGAAGTTTAAAAAATGGGGTTGTATTCCTGACTCTTCCACAGACAAAGACCTACGATCCACTGGGGTAGCTGAGTTTATTTCATCATGAATCACTCAATTCCTTTGTTTTCATGTTCTGGCGGTTCATGGTATGTGAGAGTGGCATGGGGAGTAATGTCTGGCAGCTTCTAATTTCCTCCCTTTCAAAATACAGGAGCAGTACATTGGGTGCAATTAATATGTAGGAACTCCTACAGGCATTGAGTATTTACTGCTAGGGCAGATGACCCTTAGCACAATTTCTACCATATACATCTCACACGTATGCTTCCAGAACGTCCCAAAACACAAGCATTGCAAACATCTGTGAGTTGCGGATTAAGCCATTCCCATCTGGCCTTTCATCACATATGGCGGTGTTGCCTTTGGCCATTAATATTCCAGGGATTTCAGTGGAATATACCAAGTCCCCTGAGCAACACAGCAGGGGTGCTGTACCGAGACTCAGCTAGTGCGCCAAGCACCACTGCCATTGTGTGTTACCTAGATATGGCTGGTACATGTAATAGCCCAAAAGATAGGTGCATTCTTCCTGGATATACCTGGTATCTTCAGCAACACCGCAGATGAATTCTACATGGACACACCTGGACAGTTCAGTGACACTCCTGCAATTAACACTAGCGATTGCAATGTGTTGGCTTTTTGGAAGTAGCAGTAAAGTTATGGCACAGTGTAAAATTAAATAATAATCCGACTTACACATCTAGGTGCTTTAAGGCGGCGTTTCCCAAACTTTTTTGGCCATGGAACACTTTTTAGCCTATTACAGAACACTTACAATATTATTTTGTAGTCGTTTGGTTTTCAAATAAAAAATTGTGTTATTTATACTCAAATATATTTTATTTTATAAAACAAAGCAAAAATACAAATTTAAAATAACAATTTCTAACTGGAAAGCGCACATAAAGTAATACAAAAATAAAATTTAAAGGCCCTTTTTTAAAATTACGATTCTTTCACGGAACACCTATTCACATCGTGCGGAACACCAGTGTTCCGCGGAACACAGTCTGGGAAACGCTGCTTTAAGGGATGCTGTTTTCCTTCAAGCAGGAAAATGCAGATCCAGTTGACGGCCCTGAGTTAACGAGCCATGTTAGAGTCAGAAGAACGGCTGAGAGACAGAGGCACACGGTAAAGACACCTGTTTCCGCCACCTCAGTCTGTTATGCATGAGCGCAAAGCAATCAACACTGCTTGGAAGGAAGTGGTAATAACTCCTTGTTGTCCCTATACAGGTTCACTCACCGGGTGCCGCTGGAGTTCAGAAATCTCCAGCTGGATATGTGGTAAGCACTGGCCGAATATCTGGAGTGTTTGCGGAGATAGTGCTTATGAGGTGGACCCGGGGTAACAGCTCTTGCTTTTTTCTCACTCATTAAAAATAGTAATACACCGAGGATGAGGGTGAAATGCTCCCTGTAAATAATGAACAAGCAACAGCTGCAGCTATTCCAGTGTCCCTTGGCACTGCTAAGTGTTCCTCCCAAGAGAGATGGGGAAGGGAAGTGTATGATGCTTAAAGAACACAAGAGGAAAAGAGAAACCAAAGTTACTCACTGATTGAACACAATGACCAGCTTTGGGGAGGTTTTGTGTGTGCAACAAATATATCTATAATATATATATATATACACACACATTATACAGAGCTGTTTTATTGTGGCTACGTCTGTCAGATTGGACATGTGAAACTGTGATGGAGTAGGGAGCGAGATGGATTTGACCTGGGAGGCTTGTGGGGGAGGTTCCCTGGCACCTGCTGCATTGGGAATGCGAGACTTTACCTGGGGCTGTAACATGAGCCAGGACGGGGGTTGGGAGGTGACACCTTTGGCTGGGAGAATGGACACAGGCTAGAGGAGGAGCCCTGGGGGAGGGGAAGAGCCTACTGGAGGGTTTGTCTAGTGAGTTGCAGTTTGGAGCTGGGTGGTGAAATGCAGGGAGCCCAAGGCTGGGGTCTAAGCTCCCTGGCCCCCAGAAGGGCCCGACTGAGGGGTCCTGTTTGTACTGACAAGCTCTGTTTGGATTGTGTTCCTGGCATCTCTAATAAACCTTCTATTCTACTGGCTGGCTGAGACTCCCAGTGAATCCGGGGAAGAGGGGTGCAGGGCCTGACTCCCCCACACTCCGTGACAGAAACACTCTAAACAGTTCTTCAGCATTAGAGCAGAGCAAAAATCAGGAGTGGCAGAAGGTCCCTGAAAGTGGGGGGGCCACTGGTGCCCGAATCGTGCCCCCCCCCACACCACCCTATCCCTCTGAGGCCCCCCCACGCAGTACTCTTTCCCCAAGGTCCTGTGCCTACCCCACCCCTTTTCCCTAAGCCCCTGCACCACCCCTTCCCTTGAGGCCCCACTCCCACTCTACCTCTTCCACCCCAAGACCTGGCCCACACTCGCTCCTCTCCGCCCCCTACCCCATAGCTCCCTTACGGCTGATAAAAAGTGGGGAGGGGCATGGCCCCCTGTCCCTCCCGCCCCGTTCCGGTGCCCCTGGCTGGAACTCTTGCTATTTCTACATTTGGTTTCATCCCAGATTGGGACAAAGAGTCAGGATATCCAAGTTTGTAGTGGAAATAAAAATCTGAAAATTCGTTATTTGGAAAACGTCAAAATAGTTCACTTTGAGTTGGTTCAATGTTAGACTGAATCTTCTTATAGTGCCGCAGTGCCTCATGGGAGTAGTAGTTTGGATGCCACATGCCCTTATTCCCCCTTATGGGCTGGGCTGCCTGGCCAAACTACATCTCCCATGATGGACCTCAGTCGTGTGGCTCTCACGATGCACCATGCAGCTTGGTCAGAGGGGACCTGAGCTCTTGGAAAAATTTCTCTTTGACGATTTCTGACCGGCTCGCTTGCCAAAACATGGGCCCCAGTAGAATGCTTGATGAAAACTTTAAAGGGACGGGTCAAATTTGGCCTGAAAAGTAGGTTTGGTAAAAACTTTTACAGAACTTAAGACTGATATAAATGTTTCCATGATTTTTTTTTTTTAATTCTTAGTGGAAACTGGTTCTTTTAAACAAGAAAGCATTTCCCTACTATGGCCCTGATTCTGCAGCTCGCCTGGTGGAGGGTCCTCTCAGACTGCATGAATAGGAGCACCGATTGGGAGCTGTGGTTGGCACAAAGGACTTTTTTTTAGGGAGGAGTAAGACACTGTGATGAACCTATTGCCATCCCTATGAGGGCAAAGTTAAGGTGACACAGCGAAGGAGCATCTTAAATGGGCATTTCCTGCTTTATGTACGTTCCTTGTTGGGATTTTGTCTTGTAACATCAACATTCTTGTTCAAGAGAGGTGTGGAGACCTCAACTGAGCATTTCCTGCCTTTCTAACCATTGGGTTTGGGGCTGTGAAACTTTTTGTTCCTCAAGTGCATGAGGGGCAGAAGCCACCTGAACTCCAGATAACCAACTCTGTTGTGAGTCGATCCTAAAGTTTCACTTATCTTCCTTTTCATTGCACTTGATCCCACTGAAAAACCAGCCAACAGGCTACATTCTGCTCTCGGTTCCCACAGCCTAATTTCGGAACCGCTGCAATGAAATCCTTTTGTGTCATTCGCCCCTATGTTCAATTGGGTAAGGCTGCTGCTAAGTGAGCCCCAATAAGTGTTCACTGATTCCTGCTAAGACGTAACCTGTCCATTAAATGCACCCAATTCACCACGGCTGGCATCGGGATGCATTAAGAATGAATGGTTGCACTGATCGTGAGAGGTATAACATGCCTCCGTGTTCAAATAGTTCTTTTCCACGTCTTGTGGATGAAATAGCTCTGAAATATGAAATACTAGCATGCAATCATATGCTCCCCTCTGAAAACCTCCTCTTCTTTTTTTTTTAAATTCAAGACATATCCAGGCCCTCAAGGCACAAGGAGGATCAAGGTAATAGATTTATTTTATAGTGCTGCTACTATAGCTCCATGCGTGTTAGATGCAGCTAGTTCTTCATCATTCTATCCATAATCTCCTGTTTGATTGTGTGTGTGTGTGTGGGGGGGACTCTATTTTCTTTTTGCAGAAGCAGGAGTCAGACATGGTGGGTCCAGAACTGGTGCCGTTCCAAGGCCAAAAGGTCTGAGTTTTTCTTTAATGTTTTAACAAAAGAAACAAACAAAACCCCCACCCCCACAGAATCGGAGCTCCGTCGTAAAGCTGAGCTGAAAAGCCTTTACTTAAAGACAAATTAAATCCTTTAAGATCCCAAATAATCATCAGCCTATTGGGCCTGACTCCCCACGGCCCTATGTCTTGTAAAGTCATTTACACTGGAGCAAAGTGGGGTGCTTATTATTTGTATTATTTGCTGTTTATTATTTTATTACGGTACCATCTAGAAGCCCCAGCTGAGATCAAGGGCCTCTCGTGCAAGGTGCTGTACATGCATATGGAGAGTTTCCCGTCTCAATACACGATACAGACAAAAGTGGGAGAAAGGAGGCAGTATTATCCCCATTTTACAGACGGGGCAGCTGAGATGCAGGGAGTTCAAAGTGTATGGCTACACTGCACACTAAGCCCGGGCTCTGACTCAGGTTTGAGCCTAAGCCCCGCTTCCGTCCACACACACATCAGTCTGACTTGGGTCAGCCAGCACTCAGGACCTGGGTTCAGTGACTTGGCTCCAAGCCCTCTTATTTTGCAGTGTGGACGCAGCTCAAGCTGCAGATCTGAGTCAGAAGATCTGTGTAGTGCAGTTAGGCGTGGAAATACCAAGTGCACAAACTCAGCTCCCACAGACCCGGGTTTACAATGTAGGGTAGACATAACCTTGGCTGGCCTAGCGTCCCTGTGGCAGTTGAGGGGATGCAGCGGTGTGTCATTTGTTAGTGTTGCTCTCCATGTTTGCAGGAAAAACCCGAATGCAGATCTTAGCAGGTGAAAAGCTTTGCTGGAGCTTGGCTTGAGATGATGCCATCACAAGCAACACCAGCCCTCATGCAAATTTCAGCCCTGCCTGGGGAAAACTCCCTCTGATTGGCTGCCTCCCCCACTTCCCTGCCCTCTGGGGAAGAGCAGCCAATGAGGGCTGCGGCACGAAGCAGGCAGAGCTCTCCTGCTGCCCCTGAGGAGATGTAGCCCGGCCTATGGAAGAGGCCCCTAAACTGCAACTCCCATGAGGCACTGGCAGTATTTCCAAATATTTCCCGTTTTCAGCCAGAATTTTTCGGCCTCAAATTTCCACCAAATAATCAAAAATGTCCTTGGAAATTTCCAACGAAAAGGGATTTGGGGTTTTTCGGTTGAAATTTTCTTTGCGGGGGGGAAAAAAATCACATTTCACCAAGTTCTATCCTATAGGCCCCTCTTCCTGTGTTAGAATAACAGCCAATCTCCCTTGTTCCCACCCACACCACAACGAACGTACATCTTTCCCCTCCATCATCTTTCTAGTCTAACTCTGTGTATTTCCATTGTGCCCATCACTGTGGTATCTAGCATAGCCGCCGACTTCTGCTCGTGCTGGTGGGTGCTGGACCCCCGCTCTGTCCCTGGCCCTGGCCCGACTCCACCCTGCCCTGCCCCACCCTGCCCCTGCCCAGCCCCCATTCCAACCCCTTTCCCAAAGTCCCCGCCCCAACTCCGCCCCCTCCCTGCCCCTATTCTGACTCCTTCCCCAAATCGCCGCCCTGGTCCTGCCTCTTCCCCGCCTCCTCCCCTGAGCGCCCCACATTCCCACTTCTCCCCGCTCCCTTCCGGAGCTTGCTATGCTGCCAAACAGCTGCTTGGCGGCAGCAAGCGCTGAGAGGAGCGGGGATGCGCTGCGCTCAGGGGAGGAGGCAGAGGAGGAGGTGAAGTGGGGCAGAGAGGGGAGTTTGGCTGCCAGTGGGTGCAGAGCACCCACTAATTTTTCCCCATGGGTGCTCCAGCCCCGGAGCACCCAGGAAGTCGGTGCCTATGGTATCTAGGCATCAACTGGACAGATTCAGGGCTCTGGTCAGTCACTGAGGTTAGCACAAAGGAGTGAAGGAGCGGCTTTTTGCTTTTCAGGGAGAAAAGGGATCTCCCGGAGCCAGGGGAGACAAAGGAGAAAAGGTACCTTTCAATTGTTCTGTGTGTTGCAGCAATTTTTGACACAGGGAGTGATTCTCTGGCTCCCTAAGGGGCTGACCTGGCTATCCATTGCCAGCCAACTACTAACCCAAGTCCTAGATGGATCTGGAGTCCGGGAGATTTAAATGGGGCCCCGATTGCTACGAGAGTGACCTGTGTCGGCACATATGTAATTAGTTAAAGATCAAATGCCAATAGATAGCGCCCAAGAATACATCTGCCCCTTTCTGCAGCAGACCTGCGTTCCTTACTGCCTGGGGCCTTCTGTCTGTGCAAAACGGGGGTGCAATGCTACCAGCTTGGAACAGGGAGCGTCTCACGGCCTCTTTGCACTGGTGGGAAGGATGGTGGAAGGTGCAAGGCAGTGGGACATGGGCCCAGTCTGTCCGGCTCAGCAGCAGACCTCAAGGAGGATGCCCTGAGGCTGTTGCTGTGCTGATCCAGGTGATCGTAGCAATGCGCTGTCCTAGGGGATGTGGCCTTTTTTATTTCACAGATTGCTCTAGAGAAATAAACAAGGTAAAAATATTCAAATGTTACAGGATGCGAAGGAGAGGGGGACGTGGTTCTCGGTCAGGGCAGGGAAGCACAAAGGATTGCTGCAGACGAGGAGAGACGATGGGCCGGGGTGACAGAGCGGGAGGGACCTGGGATCATACAACAGTTCCCACCAACTATCGGTGAAAGACAGTGCTGGGCAGGCCTTTTAAGCCACATGTCCAGCGTCTAGGGCCACTGAGGTGTATTGCACTGAGTCTATGCCATGCCATTTGTATTCAGTGAGTGGGCTGATGGGTAAACCGGGATGGGAATGCTACGACACGGCCAGCAATCATGTGGTTGCTAAAAGTTTGGTGATGCAACAAGGTCACCAGTCATGAGCATAGACTGAACATCTAGCTAGACCACCTTAGGGACCTAGCTAGGGATTGACCTGGGTGTCGTTCAATCTGCAAGGAGGCTGTGTGCCTTAACAGTTCTACATATTCTGCAGTAAGTGCAGTCGAAGGCATGTAAAAGTGTCTTGGGAGAGAGGAGGGAAGAAACGGCAAGAATCAGAATGATTTGGATGGGGGGCTGCGTCATTAAATGGTTCACACTGCAGAGCTGTCTGTAACGGGTTGGGTCACAGAAACCCCCTTGGAACTGCCACCTGAAGTGCCTAGACTACCTCTGAGCCCGTTTTCCCTGCCAGCTTGGGACTTCAGTACCTTGCCTTGTTTGAGCCAGACACGTTTGCCTGCTGCAAACACAGATCCAAGTCTGAACCACGTCCCCCACAAGCTGCAGGCTTCACTGAAAACAGCTTAAGAAGTGTTCCTGTCTCCAGCACTCAGATGCTCAGCTCCCAATGGGGTCCAAACCCCAAATAAATCCATTTTACCCTGTATAAAGCTTATACAGGATAAACTCATACATTGTTTGCCCTCTATAACACTGATAGAGAGATATGCACAGCTGTTTTCCCCACCCTCCACCAGGTATTAATACATACTCTGGGTTAATTAATAAGTAAAAAGTGATTTTATTGAATACAAAAAGTAGGATGTAAGTGGTTCCAAGTAATGGACAGAACAAAGTAAGTTACCAAACAAAATAAAATAAAACGCAAGTCTAAGCCTAATACAGTAGGAAACAATGCAGGTAAATCTCACCGTCAGAGATGTTCCAATAAGCTTCTTTGACAGACTAGCCTCCTTTTAGTCTGGGCCCAATCCTTTCCCCTGGTACAGTCCTTGTTCCAGCTCAGGTGGTAACTAGGGGATTTCTCATGACTGCAGCCCCCTTTGTTCTGTTCCCACCCCCTTATATATCTTTTGCACAAGGCGGGAATTCTTTGTCCCTCTGGGTTCCCACCCCTCCTTCTCAATGGAAAAGCACCAGGTTAAAGATGGATTCCAGTTCAGGTGACATGATCACATGTCACTGTAAGACTTCATTACCCACTCACCAGCACACACATATACAGGAAGACTTACAAGTAAAACAGAGCCATTTACAACCAGTTGTCCTGGTTAATGGGAGCCATCAAGATTCCAAGCCACCATTAATGGCCCACACTTTACATAATTACAATAGGCCCTCAGAGTTATATTTCATATTTCTAGTTTTAGATACAAGAATGATACATTCATACAAATAGGATGAACACACTCAGTAGATTATAACCTTTGTAATGATACCTTACAAGAGACCTTTTGCATGAAGCATACCCAAGTTACATTATATTCACACTCACTAGCATATTTTCATAACATCATATGGAGTGCACCGTCACAACGTGCATGCTCTGTAGTGAAGGAGATGAGGAAGGACTGGGCATCGGTAAGAGGTGATGTCTTCTCCTTGCCAGGGGAGATGGGGGAGCCGGGAGAGAACTTGAGCTGCAAAGTCTGGATCTGGATCCAGATCAGAGGTTTCTTATGGTCCGACTGTTGGGATCCAGCGTGTGGGTTTTGCCCATAGGAAAGATAAAGACTCAGGTCCAAATTCTCTGAGTGTTTGGGGCATTCGGACCCTCTGGTTCAGGCCTAACTCTAGTACCGACCAGATCCACAGTGAATTCGGAAGAGCAGGCTGCTGGCCTAAGATTGTTTGTTCCTGGTGCTTAAGAGCTCCTTTGAAGCTGCTTCCTACAGACAAGAGCTCCTGGATTTTAACCCCCAAAGCAGTGATTCTGTCCCTAAAAACCACTCGTTCATATCCGCCTAGGACTTGCTGGTGATTCCAAGGGTAAGACTGCCAGGAAGATCTATGACTTATCTGTATACACTTAGGATCATGCAGTTAGTGCTCTCCATCCTTTTTGCTCCACGACCACGCTTCCTGTGCCCTCCTGGTGAGTGGAAGCAGCAGTTCCCAGCCCACAGTTATGACCAGCCGAAGATTCTCTGTGCCCCTTGCAGATTACACAGAAATCTCTGACCTGGTTCCCAATCCCATGCACGGCATATTTCACCCACCCCTCTTCCCCAGCAATGATCACAGGCTCTGTAACTTTCTCTTCATTCCTAGGGCACTAAAGGAGACAGAGGAGAAAATGGTCAAAAGGTAAGAGATGACTTTGGCATCATACTCAAGGACTCTCCTGCTTAGGCCGCTGTTCTTACACCATTAGAATTCATGTGTTGCTGTCCCTTCCTAGCTCTTCTCTGTACACAAAAGGGCTTTGTTCCGTAATGCTGCGTATATAGGTCTAATCACTGTAGATGATCAGCTGCTGCCTACTGCTGTCTCTTGTGTTTATTCCAGCGTTGAGCTGTTCAGCTTCTCTCCCTCCGGGAGTGGGCCATATAACTCTCCTCCCTCAATGGTGGATGCAGCAGCCTTACATCCATCTATCTGTCAGGCATCTTGGATGGGTTCTGTAGCTCCCGTCCCTGGAGTACTGACTTCAGCGGGAGTTAGATTAGGCCTGAAGTGAGCAGCATGTAGTGATGTGTCCAGGATGATTTTGACAGGCCCATGATGGAGGAAGTGGTGTGTTTCTGATTGTTCTTGATCTCCTCCCCTTGTCTCTCTTTATAGGGAGAACCAGGAATTGGGTTCAGAGGCCCCGTTGGTCAGGCTGGGCCCCCTGGGCATAAGGTAAGTGTACAGGATCTCACTTTGTGTGCACATCATCAAAGTTGCTCTCTCTTTGTGCCCCTTGCTGATCGCACAACCACCACGCAGGCAGGCACCCAGGGTCCACGGGGCTCACTGGGGCCCGCAAAGATGGGCTACCAAAGCCAGTCGAGGTTTTGGAGGGCAAGACCACCCGTGTGTTCCAAACGCGTGGCACCATTTCACATCAGATGTTTCCTTTGGGGTGGGCAGATGGAGGGTCGTTTTACCATTGCCAGAGCGCGATGCTGAAGAATCAGTGTATTAGCCAGGCTGAGGTGGGAGTGGGAGCTGCATGGAAGCCGAGGACTGGGGCAGTGATGGGTGTTGCAGCTCTCAAGAGGGCAGCGGGGTGCAGAGCGGTGCCTGTTGGCCCTGTGCCTGGCTCAAGCCAGTGTCATTAGGACCTTTCTTGCATGGGCACGCAGTGGACTCGCCAGTTAAATCCAGAAGGAGCAGTAGGGAGACCAGATGTCCTGATATTATAGGGACAGTCCCGATGTTTGGGTCTTTTTCTTATATAGGCTCCTATTACCCCCCACCCTCTGTCCCGATTTTTCACACTTGCTGTCTGGTCACCCTAAGGAGCAGTAGATGACAAGGGAGCAGAGAACCTCTTGCGAGTAGCTTGCTGGTCATGGCTACAATGAGCTGTGTTACCAGGGAGCCTGCTGCTTGCGTTATAACTACAGCCACATGGTTCCTTTGCAACAGGGGGAGCCGGGGGCCCCGGGACCTCCGGGAGTGCAGGGCGTCCAGGGTATTCGTGGCAACCCTGGCATTCCAGGATCGCCGGGAGAGAGAGGAGCCCTGGGTCCACCTGGCATGCCAGGGCAGAAGGTAGGTGACATGTCATGGGCACTAGAGAGTGAGTGTGTTGGGGGGGGGGGTGCGAGAGAGGACTGCATTGTGCCCACCATTGCAAGGCACGAGGCTGCAAACAGATGCTGAGGCTCTGTGAGAAGACGTGCGGTGGGAGGGACCTCACGCACCGTGGGACAACCAGTCCCAAGGGCCACTACCGTTTTCCCCCCCCTGCCCAGCTGAGATCTTGCCTGTGAGATTCAGAGCTGTGCTCAGCACATGTCCTGCTGCCGGAGCACGAAGACCTTCTTCCCCGGGAAATGGTTGTGTCACCCTGACACAGGCTGGATTCCAAGCTAATCAGACTCGGTGCTACAAGCACAGCAGTTACGGGGCGGGTGAGCAGGCTCTCGTGTTGTGAGCGAACAACAGCGTGACGCACGGGAACGGCTAAACCTTGCCAGGCGCTGCTGAGGTTGGGATGTTCCTTTGCTCGGCTGTTCCACATGACACCGAGAGCAGTCCCAGGGGCGCTTGGAAGCTGCTGTATCTAATGTTAGACCACGTCAGCCGGTCCAGCCCAGGAAAAGCAAACAGTAGCCCCCTCCCAAGCACTGCCCCCCTTGCATGATGCCCGATCACTGTTCCCACTTGCCCTCCAGCAGTGGTTCACTCTTTGCCCCTCTTCCCCACATTTATTAACTCTCTGAGGCTGTGAAGCCACAGGGGACCATCTAAGCTGACCTCCTGTGTAACACAGGCTGGAGAACCTCACCCTGGAGAGTCCAGCATCAAGCCCAGACCTGGTCTGTGAGCTAGAGCATCTCATCTCTATCAGCTTGTGCGGATGGTAGCACGCTGGAGATTTTCAAATGACCCTACTCAATAGTTGAGTCTAGGGATGGTCAGACTGAATCAGACCCAGTCTCCATCTAGCTCAGTAGCCTATCTCTGACATTGCCCAAACAAGCTTTCTCCCTTGGATGGATCTCCAGATCTGTCTGCAGAGCCAGCCACCCTCTGGGCCCAAAGGGATCTTCTTTTTAATTCCTAGAAAAGCTCAGAGTTACTTAGTGTGATCTAGGGAGGTGGAGGCTGTTCCTCAGCCACCCCCTCTAGTAACCCAACCCCCTTCCCAGTTATTGTAAGCTTTTTCTACTGTCTAGACCATTTACTGCCCAGGTCCCTCTTGCTGGCCATCTATGGGGAAACTGGAGGGGGCACCCACCCACCCACCCACGCCTGTGAGTACAGTTGGGGGCAAAGAGCACCTCGCCGTCAAAGTTGTCTCTCCCTTAAAGGCTTTTCTGTTTGAAGGGGGAACGCGGCAAGAGAGGCAGGAATGGATCTACTGGGCCAGCAGGACCTCCCGGGCCCCTGGGAAAACAGGTGACCTCTGGTTACTTTCCACTGTTGCATTCCTTGTGTGTGCTACTCGTACCCTTGTTATTGTATATTATGTGCGTTCCCCAGTCATGAACCAGGATCCTGTCGGGCTAGGCGCTGTACAAACACAGATCCTTAGTGCCCAGACCCCAGACTGTGAGGGGGAGGCCTACACAGGGGCTGGGAGGGGACGGTGCATGGATTCTTCCACATGCAGATTTGGTCTCGGGTCAGGAGTGAGGCTCAACGGCAGAGGGATCACAGCAGGGAAGTTGGTGCTGCTGCTGCCGCCCATGCGCTATCTGTCCCGTGGAGGGAGGGAGGGCTTCGTTCTCCGGCTCTCAGCCTGGTGCTTTTCACCTGCACTGAATTCCTTTTGCTGTGTGTATTACAACCTGCCTGCCGCTCGCCGGCGCCGTTCCTTAGGGCACAGTGCATCAGAGGTGTCGCAAACCAAAGTGTGTGTCTCCTTGCTCCCCAGGGGATTCGAGGGCTGTCCGGGACCAACGGCAACAAGGTGAGCTGTGGATGGCGGGAAAGACAGAGATGATGCCAGTATGAATCCCACAACGGTAGCCTGAGCCCAAAGCTCTGGGCAGGGAGGGAGGGTGGGAACTGCACTCTGAGGAGGACTGAAAGTGACTTCTCACTGCCTCCTGTCTCACCCCATACAGCGGGGAACCAGGCCTGACCCCATCCAACATCCCCACCTGCTTAGGGTTGCCTGGCGACTGGTTTTTGACTCGAAAGTCTGTTCAAATGGGGACCTGTACGGTGTCCGGTCAGATGCACCGACTGGACACCAAAAGTCCAGTTACCGTGGGCGGGAGCAGGGAGAGGCTCCGGGTCATCAACCCGCATCAGCCAGAGCCGCCTCCTCCTCCCCGCATCTCATGGGCAGACAGGCTCCGGGCCCTGGAGCAGAGGGAACCCAGCTGGGGTGGGTGGGGGCGGGAGGGAGGTGGAGAGGATCGAGCGACGGGCCTCAGGGGAAGAGGCGGAGCAAGGGGGCGGGGCCTCAGGAGGAGGCGGCAGAGCAGGGGGTGGCGGAAGGTTCCGGTGCTCCTGCTGTAGTGTGCGGTTTTCAGACATTAGAAGTTGGCAATCCTACCCCTGCTCCCCCTTCATGCACTTTCCCCTTGAGGGCCCGCGCACCCTAATGGCCTCCTCCAAAGCAGTGTGAACAGATGAGAGGCCCGACCCCAAGCCCATGGATTGCAATGGGCTTCTGATCAGGCCCCTACTTGAGGGATTATCACTTCCCACTAATTTGTGAAAAATGTAAAAAATTAATTAATAAAACGCTGGCACTGATGGGATCCCGGCAAGCTGCCCTGCCCGGTTGAGTTGCTTTAGGCTGTGTGCTTTAGGCTGTGTCTGTGCAGCACAGTTAACCTGGGGTGATTGACACCCGGGTCTGTGCCCCTTTGTTAGCCTCACCCAGGTGTGAGCATTCCTGCTGGCGAGCCCTACCTGCGTCACTGTGTCCTCGTGCTGTCTGCGCTTGCCCGTGTGCCCCGGGGGCATATCCCCCGCTTCTTTGTGCTGCGAGGATTCGTTCCTGGTCAATTGCAGGAGAACGTCTCTGTCCTTCAGGGGAAACTGTGGGAAGGCTTTGGAGGACTGTCACCGCTCGAGTGGCTTAGCCTGTGACCTCACGTCAAAGTGGGCGAGTTCCAGCACGAATTCCAACTGGGAAAGGTGGCCCTGGATTAAGCCTCCTCCAAACCCAGATCCGAGGTTCTTCAGTGTGGACTGTAGTGGTGTGTGTGGTTAACAGTGGGTAAGAGCCGGGGTTAACTGTGCAGTGTAGACACGCCGTTAGATGTTGCCTTCTAAAATTGTGGGCCCCTCTGGGCAGGGGCTGTGATTTGTCACCTGTCTGTGAGGCAGCTCTCCTGCTGTTGGCACTAGAGCAATAACAGGGGGATAAATAAGAGTGGTTTGGGCCCAGCCATTGTGGTCTTTGCAATACAAGGGATTGAGCCAATGCCCGCTGGAATCGAAGGCAAAACGCCCATTCATTTCAGGGGGCTTTGCCTCATGCCCTACGTAATAACAGAGAGCTCTGGCGCCGAGAGGAGGAATGTGCCGCTGTGTCCCTGAAATGACCCCTTTGTGTTCCTTTCTTTTGTGCAGGGGGAGATCGGCCTCGGTGTGGCAGGTGTCAGAGGTCCCCGTGGACTGCCTGGCCCCGGGGTAGGTCGTTCCATCACCTCGCCAGGCTCCGTTCAGTTCTCTCATTGCCGTGTCTGTGCTGAACATGCTAATCGTGTTATCGTGCAACGATCGCTCATATCAAAAGCCCCTTCAGGTGCTGACCCTGAATCCCCTTGCATTTTTACTGAGACCAAATTTGGCCATGCTCAGAGGCGATGGGCTCTGTCCACCCCATAGCACGCCTCACAGACACCGGTGCCTCTGTGGAGTTGGCATGAAGCTAATGCTCCCTCCCACCACTACTGATCTGCCCCCAAGATGATTCTCAAGGTGAGGCGCCATGGGAATTACACTGGCTGGTTGGGTCTCTCTCAGCCACCAGACCAGGGTGACGGGTCTCCTGCCCTGCTCCTATGCACTCAGCCACCCCACACTGCCCCCGGTGGCACAGGTGGACGCCACACCTCAGTAAGTGAACGTAACGGAGGCTGAGGGCCTGATGCCGATCCCACTGAGGGTATGTCTCTGCAGAGCAAAAGCTGAGCACGGGCTACCCCTATCTGGGGGACGGATAGCTCAGTGGTTTGAGCGTTGGCCTGTTAAACCCAGGGTTGTGAGTTCAATCCTTGAGGAGGCCATTTAGGGATCTGGGGCAAAAATTGGGGATTGGTCCTGCTTTGAGCAGGGGGTTAGACTAGATGACCTCCTAAGGTCCCTTCCAACCCTGATATTCTATGATTCTATAACCTACCCCAGAGCTACCTTAAATCCAAGCTGGCAGGGTAACAGCAACGACAGTGCCGCTCGGGCAGTATAAGCCTGGCATAGACCCTGGGTACGGTCTGAACTTGCTAGCCCACACTTCACTGCTAACGTTACCTGCACTAGCTGCATTCAAGCTAGCCTGGTTCACGCTCCTACTGTGTAGACCTACGCTTACACTCATCAATATGGAGATATGCCTATCTCATAGAGCTAGAAGGGACCCTGAAAGGTCAAGTCCAGTCCCCTGCCTTCACAGCAGGACTAAGTACCATCCCTGATAGATTTTTGCCCTAGATCCCTAAATGGCCCCCTCAAGGACTGAACTCACAACACTGGGTTTAGCAGGCCAGTGCTCAAACCACTGAGCTATCCCTCCCTTTTGCTTTATTGCCTTCTGTGGGTTTACTCATCATCTACACCGCCATAAACATGGGCTGTTCAGCCAGCCTGGCCTCCCAGATCTTTCTGTTCATTTAAAATTAATGAAAATAATTAAGCGTGAATTCCCCTCCGCCCTCGGAATTAAACGTACGCAAAGTTTTAACAAATGAACGTACATGTCTGCAACGTGCCGACCATAAAGAGTGGGGCCTGTAGGTGCTACTGTCGTATAAATAATTATTGATAAGAAATAAACATCTTATTAGTACATTTGAATAGTGAGAGCTGAGCCGCTTAAGCAAAATAACACCCCCCCAGAGTGCAGTAAACGGGGCGGGATGCAAACCCTCATGCAGCTAGATCGGAGAAGACATCTTTATACGTGGCTTCCTCTGTGGCCGTACTATGAATAAACTGACTTGATCATGCAAGACGTTTATACGAGCCCACCAGCTGCCAGCAGAGCTGTTCAGATAGGCACCTGGGAAGCGCCGCTGACTGAGAATGTCAACAGCTGTGTAAGGTCTAGTGTAAATCTTGCTAAGGGTTGTTGGTTTTTTGTGTGGGCGGGAGGAGGTAATGAAACAATGAGGCGCTAATTCTGCTCCTAGTGCTGTTGTGTAAGTCTGGAGTGAATCGCTGGATTCTTTGGCATTACGCTGGGTTTACCCTAGTGTAACTGAGATGGGAACCTGGCCTCCCGGGGTGTACTTCGGTCTGTATAAAGGTCTGGCACTTGCAGTCAGACAAATCTTCCAGGATTTAGCTTGCAAGGCCAGACTGTACTCGCTGAATCAGCCGGCAAGGCAGGGACGGTGCAAGGAAGTTTCGCGCCCTAGGCCTTGCACCAGCCCTGCACCGCCCCCCCTCCCCCTGCAATGCCGCCCCCCCCAGCCAGCTCCCCTGCCCATGGGAGCTCAGCCCCCCGCCACCTGCGGGAGCTGAGCTGGGGGGCAGCGGGGCGGCTCGCCGCGGCTGCCCCCCGGCTCCCCGGGCAGCAGGGCGGCTCACTGCGGCTGCCGCCCGGCTCCCCACTCAAACGCTGAGTGGGGGAGCGGGGGGCGGCTCACCGCGGCTGCCTCTCAGCTCCCCACTCCGCCGCTGAGCGTGAGGCAGGCGGGTGGCTCCCCGCTCAGCAGCTGAGCGGGGAGCCAGGAGGCAGCCGCCTGCCGCCCCCCAAATCTTGGCACCCTAGGCGACTGCCTAGGGTCGCCTAGTTATAGTGCTGGCTCTGGATGTTCTAAGCCGGTTAGAGACATGGGGCGTGTGTTATAGACGGGTATAGGCACGTGGGTTACATTTCATAGGAACGCTACATTTACACACAGTTTGTAAAGGGATAGGAAGATAAAAGGCAAACAATTCCTATCAACAAATGTCACAGGGACAGAGCAACGATGTGCATTCCAGGCCAAATTCGGGGCTGCCTTATTTCCGGTGCTCGGCCTCCCTGAAGTTCATGCCAACAGAACTTGGCCCTTTGCTTGTCACAGAATGACTCGATAGAAAAGCAGCTGACCCCTCCTTGAAACACCGGGAGCTGAGAAGATTGTTCCCTACTGCCAGGCAGGGGCTGTCTTGCTTCCCGTTCCCTGCGCATGCACAGGATGGCTGTAAGCGCAGCTTTGCGATGAATACGCTGTGCCGGGTCACCGTTCTCCATGTACGGCAGGGGAATAGGGCACTAAATAATAGGCCGATGACAGAGGGTCCAATCCTGCAGGCTCTCTGGCCCAAGTCCTCGGAGGTATTTAGGAGCTGAATTCCCAGTGGTTTCCATGGGAGTTTGGCTCCTAAATACCTTTGAGGAGCTGGGCCTCTCTGCACAGATCATCCATTGACTTCGGTGGGAGCGCCACGCACAGAGGGCTGGCAGGATGGGGCTTGTGTGTATTATCCAAGCTTCGTCGTTTGCAGATGCAGTAATGAAACTAAATCTCTCTTTGCTAACAGGGGGAGGAGGGCATTGCAGGAGTCCAAGGCCCCATTGGCATGATGGTAAGTCAATAAGAACAAAAGAACGGCCGTAGAGGGTCAGACCAGTGGTCCCATCTAGCCCAGTATCCTCTCTTCTGACAGTGGCCGGTGCCAGATGCTTCAGAGGGAGTGAACAGAACAGGGCAGTTATCGAGTGATCCAGCCCCTGAAGCGTATGAGGATGGGTTTGTGGCCCCAGGCCCAAGGCTGGCTGGCGAGAAACCCTAGCTGTGGATGCTGCTAGAGGATGAGATTTTCAAAGCCACATAGGGACTGGTGCCCACTTCCCACTGATTTTAATGGGAGTTGGGTGTGCAGATCCTATAGGTGGATTTGAAAACATGGGCCACAACGCTGAGTGCAATTGACTTGCATTCCTGGCCCATTCAGCGGGACCCATCCACAAAGGGCTTTTTAATTCAGCATGCAGCTCCATCCCCCTGCATCCCTTTCCATGGTGAGTTATGGGCCAAAACTCCCTGACGAGGTACGGCAATAACAACACAGGGTTCCGGGGAGTACACGCAGATGGGAATAAAGGAGACGTAGATGGAATCTGACGGGAAATAGTGACAGTTGTGGAAACCCAGAGATTATTGTATTGCAAGGCCTGGCGGTAAATCTCATCCTTAAACGCAACACCCGGTGAGGGCCCCTCTTGCGTTATTAAGGTAGAATAATCTAGTGGTTAAAGCAGCAGGGTGGAGTCTGGAGACTTGAGTTCCATTCCCTGCTCTTCCACTCTGTGTCCTCATAGACTTTAAGGCCAGAAGGGACCACCCTGATCACCGAGTCTGACCTCCTGCACGTGGCAGGCCACAGAACCTCGCCCACCCACTCCTGTCGCAGACCCCTAACCTCTGGCTGAGTTACTGAAGTTCTCAAATCATGGTTTAAAGACTTTGTTACAGAGAATCCACCATTTACATTTAAACCTGCAAGTGCCCCACGCTGCAGACGAAGGCGAAATCCCCACAGGGTCTCTGTCAGTCTGACCTGGAGGAAAATTCCTCCCTGACTCCAAATCTGCAATCAGTTAGACCCTGAGCATGTGGGCAAGACCCACCAACCAGACACCTGGGAAGGAATTCTCTGCAGTAGCTCAGAGCCATCCTCATTTCGTGTCCCATCTCTGGCCATTGGAGATATTTGCAGGTTGCAGGTCGGCTTCATGCCATTGTAGGTAACCTCGTCATACCCTCATGCAATTTGCTTAAAATGTCTGGGCCCCCTTTCCTCACCCATCTGTAAAATGGGGATAATGATCCTTTCCCAGCTTTGGAAAGCGCTTTGAGATCTTTGGATGCTATGTTAGTGCAGACGATTTTGTCCTGATATAGTTCAAAGCCTAGCATGCTGAAAGCCGTGGAAGCCTGCCTCCAGGTTCTGTAGAGCCAGAGGGTAGGAAGGAATGGAGCCCCTGGTGACTCTAGAGTGGGTCCCACACTGCTTCTTCTGCAGTGTTCCCAGGAGGGATTGAATACGTTTATCGGGAGTAGACGGATGGTTATAAATGGAGAAGCTACAGTTCTTCTTCTGCACAACTTTGAGAATCAGCAGCCCCAAAGGCAGGAAAAAGAGCTAAATGGGGGAAGCCAGAAAAGTGCAAGTCTTCACCTATTCCACAGCGCAGCGGAGGGTTGGGATGTTCAGTAGTTAGGTGCTCATCTGGGATCCCAACGTTCAATTCCTTGCTTTGCTACAGGCTTTGTGTGACATGGGGCCAGGCGCTTAGGTTCCAGCTCCTCAAAGGCAGGTGGATGCCTAACTCCCCCTGCCCTATGACATGTGGTAACAGCACATCCCTGTCTCACCGGGGTGCTGTGAGGATAAATACATTACAGCGTGTGAGGCACTCAGATACCAGGGGCTGTGTCAGTACCTCAGACAGATTGCTTTGCCCCAGAGTCCTCTTAGGGATCCAGTCACTTGCCACAGTCAGGGCCTGAGTCTCCTCTTCCGCCGCCTTTGACAGCAGAGCCGCTCTACCAAGTCACCTTGGCGGGAGTGAGAGGCGACTCAAACCCTCTGTGCGGCGCGCTTCCTGTCCCCGGAGCTCTGCCTTCGCCCGAGGAGGGGGCTGCTGCCTGCCGCGTTCATTCTGACATGCTGTTCCATGTGTTTGCAGGGTCTGAGAGGACTGCCCGGAGCCAAAGGAGAAAGAGTAAGCAGCCGGCGTCTTAGCTGGACTTTCTGCAGCGCCTGGAAGGTCACCTCAGCCAGGCAGACCTCCTGCGGATGCCATGTTCCCCAGCGCCCTGAGCGATGGATCCCATTGCCGAGGACATATGCGCCTAAGCACATTTCAGCCAGTCTCCACCCATACATTGTCCACTCTCCCTTTGCCCTGGTTTCCGGGGTCAAATTCTTGGGCGAGAGCCCTGGGAGCTACCCAGGCTAAAATACCGCTCTCTAACACAAACAAGAACAACCCCCATTCACAATCACCTTAAATCCCGGGGGGAGGGATAGCTCAGTGGTTTGAGCATTGGCCTGCTAAACCCAGGGTTGTGAGTTCAATCCTTGAGGGGGCCATTTGGGGATATGGGGCAAAAATTGGGGATCGGTCCTGCTTTGAGCAGGGGGTTGGACTAGATGGTTTCCTAAGGTCCCTTCCAACCCTGATATTCTATGATTCTAAATCCGACTATTGTGTCGTGTAGATGGGGGCTGATCCCTATATGTGAAAGTAACACTGAGCAACCTTGTGATGCTGTAGATGATGGGGAAGCTGGTTGATGTTTGTACAGCACTTTGGGAACGTAAGGTGGTATTTAGGGGCAAAGTGTAGTGTCGATTATTCTTCCTACCAGACAATGAGGAATCCCAGGACTCTGCCTTTTGTGGGATTATCAATGTCTGTTTGCAGACATCGGGTGAGAAGGACACCCCCTGTATGGCATTTGGAATCCCAGGAAAACCCCAAACACAAAGGAGAGCATTGTATAGCAAAGGCTTTGTCTAGGGGCTTGGCCACGGGACTGGGGATCGGTGCTTGTGGGTTTGGTGCCTGCTGTTCTGCAAGTCACCTAAGTCCTCTGGGCCTCGGTTTCCCCAGCTATAAAATTGGGATAGTGATACTTACGTTACATGCGACTTTGTGTGATGAGTTAGTCATTGCAAAGCGATTCGAGACACTCAGCTGAATTGCATTCTCTGAGCATAGGTGGCTATAGTTATAGATAAGAGCAGTTCGTAAACAGATGGGTGTATTGAGTGATTTGCCAACATCAGAGAAAAAGCCTTTCATTGTCCTTTTTGTTTCAGGGTGATCGTGGCCTCTTGGGACCCAAGGGAGAAAGAGTAAGGGACATAAAAAATGTTGACTGTCTGGGGGAGGTGGGATATAAGAAGTTGGAAGGGCTTTATGGATGCCAGTTGGCAGCTGGACACGTGTCTAAATGATGTCAATGAGTGGACAAATTAGAGACATAAATGAAAAAATTATGTGTTCAGACATCTGGGACCTCTGCTGTTTTCTTACCGAGTAGAAGAGAGAGCTGTATAGTCCCTGGACGGTGTTGCAGCTAATCTGAAGCAAGTTCTGGATATGAATCCTGAACTTTGGTGTCTGCATTGGCCTCTCATCTCAGAAGACCTAGGTTCAACTCCTGCCTTGGTTCACAGATGGAAAGCATGGCATTAGTAGACCCAAGTTTGTCCCTAGTAGACTTTAGCAAGACCTGAGCCCAGAACTCTAAGTTAGATATGAGATGAACTGGCAGAGCTATATGAAGAAGCTTCAACCATTTTCTGCTAGTACCATGGCTGGCTGGAGTCACTGCTATGAGACCTTGTTGTCATGAGAATTCAGAAGGAATCCTTCACCCACCACAAAAATGCAGCCACCGCTGAGGTGGAATGTGGCAGCTGATTAATTTGCGCAGTACTGCTTTGTAACAGTTTAGGACAGGAAGTGAAAAATATATCTGATTACAGTTTGCACAGTTCATCCCAAAACATGTGAAAGTCTTAAAAATCATGAGATTGATTATATCAAGTAATATTAAACCAACACCAAGAATAGATCTGAAAAGTGCCCTGTTGCCTTGGTCCAGCAAGTACTGAACCTCTGTCAAGTTTCCTTTTAACTTTTCTCCTGGGTGAAACGGCTTGTTAGAAAAGGAGGTTTAGAAAACCTACATGGCAATGCTACCGTTGAGTCAAAGGGTATTAAATGATTAAGGCTGATTTATGTCTGAAGAAACTACTTTCAAAGGCGCCCTGCTCCAGTGACAAATCAATTCTTAATCTCTTTCTTGAAGGAACCTGAAAATACTTCCCAACCTAACGGAATGTGGACTGCGTTCTCCAAAGGACGCCTTAATAAAATATATGGAGGCTTGTGAGATAAAACAGGACGGGGGAGATAATTGGGTTGTGCTTAGTTCTTCCAATTTATTGCTTCCTAACTTTCTTTCTGACTCCTGCTTCACCCGTGTGAAACTCTCTGTGTTATGCAGGACCTTGGAATGGATGAATCCATGGTCTTAAAAATCTGTTCATCTCAATCCAGTCTGCTTTGGAACCCTTCAAACCCAGGAAAGTGGACGAGTGTCTCAACCTGGAAGGGATGATGATGATGATGATTAATTTATTATTTGTATTGCAGCAGCACTCAGAGGCCCCAGTCAAGATCGGGGGCCTCTTTCTGTGGGGAGCTGTGCAAACCCACAGGAGAGTCCCTGCTGCAAATGGTTACAGTCTCCAGAGAAGCTAACAAGGAGGATTAAGTGGGTGTTGGGGATTAATTTACCTCCGCGGAAGGCTGCAAGATTTAAATGTGCGCTGTGTGCTACTACAGATCATAATTAATTAGCAAACGAAGACTATGGTTGGTGCCAGCTAAAGCTGCATCAAGACACGTCCCATCAATCCAAAACCTGAAAAGCATGGAAATAAGAAGCTGTGCATTCCTTTCCAGCGTCGTCTTGCCTGCTACACTGTCAAGAATACACTGCAGTGCTCCTTGAGGGTTTCACTTCCCTCGCCAACAGATACTGACATCAATATCTACCCATCATCAGACTCATGCTGTAAGGCAAAACCTCCCTAGTGTCCTCCCAAGGTCGCATATCTAGAGGTAGCACATCGGGCGGTCCCATATTCCACGCCTTTGGGAAGGTATTCTCTCTTAACGCTGCTGACGTCACGGTTACGTTTTGGGGCTTACCTCATTAATGTTTGCAAAGCTGCCACTAGTACAGTTCAGTCGCCCGGTGCTGGGATGTTGACCGGGTGTGAACACGACTGAAACACATTCATTGCAAAATTCAAACGGCTACTCCCAGAAAAGTGTTCGCACTATTCTCCCAGCTCTGCGTTTTAGCACATGCCTGAACCACACTCTGCAGTACGCCCATCATCCATTGATACCGCTCCATCCCTCGACCCCCTTCAGCTGCCATCCTTTCCCCGGTCCTCCTCTCTCAAAGAAACACGGTCTTGTGCTCTGAGCTGGGGACTGCTGCTCCAGGAACTCCCGCATTCTAATCCCAGCTCTGCCACCGATTCATTTGGCGTAAAGGGCTCTGCTCACCGCACGTGCGCCCTCCTGTGGGTTGGGCCGGGAATTCGCTTTTGCCCCTTGTGGCGCCCCCTGTCGTCAGTCCCTCTCTCTTTTTGCAATTCAAAGTGCTCGCTCTTCGGTGACTCAGCCCTCCTGGCCAGGCCACCGTACAGTCCCCTTTCCGGGGTATCAAACTCCCACCGGACAAGCTGTCTGGATGCCACCTTCGATGGTTTTCTGTTCCGCCTTGGGGCTTTGTACCATTTCCCAGTGGCTGGTACTTGCAGGGAACTCCGGTTTCCAGACCAGGGACCCTGTGACTAACAATCCAGATCTGCTCTGTCTCAGGCCCTGTTGCTGTTTCCCTGAGCTTCTTCCTACCCCACCCCTCTATCTCTAGATTTCCACTGGAATTTCCTCTGCTCCTCATGGCTACTTCACCCCTCTTGTCCTTTTGCCAGATTCCCTAGTCCAGGGCTGGATTCCAAGGTGTGCTCTCCCCCCTGGACGTCCTCCTTTTCCCTGACCAACTCCCTTTCCCTCTAGACAGTGGCTGCAGGCCCCTGCTGTGTAGCCCCCTCCTGTTCTCACTTCCTGGCTGTATAATCCTGGCCCAGCTCCTCCCTAGCAGGGCTTCATCTGCAGTTAGGCCTTATCAAGCCCTGGTTCCCCTCCAGGTGCAGAAAATAGGGTTAATTAGCCCCTTCTGGCCACATTAACCTGCTCGTGGCTCCTGTAGAGGGAACACCCCATCATGCCCTCCACGTCTCCATCTATATAATGGGATACCGCGCATGGAGCAGTGAGACGTCACCGTTATGGTTTGTTCTAGTGCAGCGCTGGGGAGATCAGTGTGAGCTATCGTTCTATCCTGTCTTTCAAATGAGCTTCACGCTAGGGTGAGGAGCCAGCGAGGCACATTGGGATGGAAGCCTCCCATCTCCGCCACACCTGCCGCCCAAGATCAGGAATGAACCTAGGTCTCGTGCAGCTCTCAGCCGGCCCATGAAATCTGTATTGTGGCTCAGGGGCAGGGTGGATATTTGTATACCTTTGTTCTTGCTAAGTAAATCGCCCAGTATGTTGTTTGCTGAGCCATTTGCAGCAAAGGTCCGTCTGTCCAGTGCGGCATATGGTAACTGCAATTCTGCGTCATTGCTTGTGTGTCCATCGTCATTACCCGTCTGTTTCCTAGGGGGACCCCATTACTATTTTTGGACCTCAAGGCTATAAAGGCAACAAAGGAGATCCGGTAGGTTGTGACCGTTCTCTTTGAAAGCATGCCTGCCCTTCAGTAACTGGGAGCAGTTCATTCTCTCGTCTGCAGTAGGAGTTGTTGGGTATATGTCTACACTGCAGCAGAAGCCCAGGGTTCAAACCCAGGCACCAGCCTAACCCCCCTTACATCTGCTCACACATCATGCTAACCCAGGGTTTAGACCCAGGATTCCACTGGCATGGAGGGTCCGAGCCTGAGTCAAGCTGGGACCCAGGGTTCAAGCCCTATTGCTTTGTAGTGTAGACTCATACTCTGGGAGTCTGCCAACAGTATCCCACCAGCTGACTCCCTTTGCCTGGTGGACAGTCAAGTTTTCCCACACCGCACCACGAACAAATGGCTAGAGCGGCCACATTTTGGGAGGTTGGTAGGAAGTTTGGGGTGTGGGTGGTTGGACGCGAGCCCGCATAATGCAGTGTGGACGCTGGAGCCCCAGGTTGGGACCCAAGGTTCAACAATTTCTCACCTGGGGTTACAAATGAGTGTCGGCACTCAAGCCCTAGGCTAACAAACCCAGGTCTGCTAACTCGAGTTCTACTAACCCTGGACTTAAATTGCAGTGTAGATGGACCCTAAGAGTCACAGAGTTTAAAGCTAGCAGGGGCCACCAGATCATCTAATTTGACCTCCTGTATATCACAGGCCACCAAGCACCATCTAGCCACCCCCCACACCAAGCCAACTGCCAGAATTAGACCCAAGTATTGCAGCCCTCAGTCTTAACCTGCTTGATTGGTGTTTACTGCTCTCCTGTGTATTCCATGTCCTGGTTCTGGTTTCTGTGCATTCAGTGGCTTTTGAGATGGGAGCCCTGGCGGAGATGATGCACAGATGAACTGAACAAGCCTGGTGGCTATCTCAGAGGGCTGGCTAGCTCATAAAATGCCCAGCCAGAGGAGATGGATAGCTCCAGGGATTGGAAAACGAAAATAAGAAAGAAAAACTTGTAGCACCTTAGAGACTAACAAATTTATTTCAGCATAAGCTTTCGTGGGTTAGTACCCACTTCATCGGATGCATGGAATGAAACATACAGTAGACAGATATTTATACAGTCAGAGAAACATGTTTCTCTGACTGTATAAATATCTGTCTACTGTATGTTTCATTCCATGCATCCGATGAAGTGGGTACTAACCCACGAAAGCTTATGCTGAAATAAATTTGTTAGTCTCTAAGGTGCTACAAGTTTTTCTTTCTTATTTTCGTTTTGCTGACACAGACGAACACGGCTACTACACTGAAACCTATCCAGGGATTGGGTATGGCATAAAGGGCCTCTCAACTCTAGGTGGCTGGTTTTGAACCTGGGTCGATTGTCTACAGAGAATCAGTGTGGGACAGTGGCTAGACCATGGGACTGGGGGTCCGGCAGATCTGGGGTATGTTCCCATTTTTGCAGTTGGTTCACTGTGCAATCTTGGGCAGTCACTTAACTTCTCTCTTCCCTAGTTTCAGCCTTCTGGAAAATAGGGTTAATGGTACCTATTAGCCTTTGCAAAATGCTTTGAGATCTGCAGATGATTGCAGCTGCACAGTGCAAAGTGCTATTAATAATACTTATCTGTGGCTATACAAGCTGCTGTTGAATAATTTTTGCAGTTTGGTTGCCTGTGGCATTGATCCAATTCCTAGGGGGCATGGAAGTGAACTACCTTCTCACCCCTGAGCAGCATAGGCAGGCAGCAAGGTGGGGAAGCGTGAGCTAGAAATACACCTCCATGGGTTGTGGCCACCGAGTACTGCTAATTCGTTAGATGCATGCCTGGTGTAAGCATAGCAAAGAGGCGTGACTAGGTTTGGAAGAAGCTGGCTCATCCTTCTTGGGTTGCGAGTGTAGTTCATAGAGCTTCTGTCTGATCCCGCAGGGTGAGCGGGGCCTGGCAGGCTTCGATGGAGACAAAGGCGAGAAAGGGGAGGACGGGCCTGCAGGAGAAAAGGTAGGAACCTCCTTATTCGTTGCGGGTCTTAGGCTGCTTCATTTGTGATATACATGGCTTATATGTGCACTGCTGCCCTCTATAGGATATCATGCATAGTGTCCACTCAACGCACTCTACTGGCTGGTGTACGGGGGCTCATTTAGCCCTGATCTACACTACAGAGTTAGGTCGACACAAGGCAGCTTATTTTGACTTAACTCTCTAAGGCCAGGTCTACACTACCCGCCGGATCGGCGGGTAGTGATCGATCTATCGGGGATCGATTTATCGCGTCTAGTGTAGACACGATAAATCGATCCCCGAGCGCTCTCCCCGTTGACTCCGGAACTCCACCGTCGCGAGAGGCGGAAGCGGAGTCGATGGGGGAGCGGCAGCAGTCGACTCGCCGCCGTGAGGACACCGAGGTAAGTCGACCTAAGATACATCGACTTCAGCTACGCTATTCGCGTATCTTAGTTGAAGTTGCGTATCTTAGGTCGACCCACTACCCCAGTGTAGACCTGGTCTAAGTGTCTACACTAAAATTTTGCTCCCACTGACGTAACTCGCCCACTACACCGTCTTAATAACACCACCTCCACAGGAAGCATAAAGTCAGGGTTGATGTAGTTAGGGTAATGCAGTGTCAGTGTAGACACTGCACTGCTTACATTGACTGTTGCTGGCTTTCAGAAGCCATCCCACAATGCCCCACACTGACAGCTCAATCGGTGCAAGCTCTCCTGGGGAGGATGCACGTCTGTGACACAAGGAGCAAAGTGTAGACATGCACAAGGGATGCAATTACTGTGGTGGCTATATAAACAGTTGGGCAGTTCTGATTCTCTCCACCAGAAGGCAGCAGTGCGCATACACTCTAGCCAGTTGGTTGCGGTATCATC
Organism: Macrochelys suwanniensis; assembly: GCA_033296515.1. Taxonomy (NCBI): domain Eukaryota; kingdom Metazoa; phylum Chordata; order Testudines; family Chelydridae; genus Macrochelys; species Macrochelys suwanniensis. Next base: position 337,951,763 of record CM065775.1, read on the forward strand.
ACGGGAAATGGTGTAAACTTCCCCTTCATCGGAGAACTGGTATTATGATTCCTTAAAAACGGAGATCGGTTTTGCTTTGGGTGGCTGCTGCAGACCCCATGGTGTTTTCTGTATGGGCTGGGTTGGCTTTTCTGTTCTTCCCCACAGGGAGCTATTCTGAAGCACACTGTGCCTTGGTTCCATCACCTATAGGGAGGAGGGATAGCTCAGTGGTTTGAACATTGGCCTGCTAAACTCAGGATTGTGAGTTCAGTCCTTGAGGGGGCCATTTAGGGATCTGGGGCAAAAAAATTGGGGGATTTGGCCCTGCTTTGAGCAGGAGGTTGGACAAGATGACCTCCTGAGGTCCCTTCTAACCCTGATATTCTATTCTATGACATATGCACATGTATAGTTGTATGGTGCTTTGGGATCCGTAAAGGTGCTATATACATGCAGGATGCTATTATAATTCTCTGCCATTTCCACTGGTTCCTCCACTAACTGCCTGTTCAGAAGCAATAGCTGCCTGCGATGTATTTGATGCAGCTCCTTAAAAGGAGGCAGCCGCTGGTCCCGTAGCATATTCTGCTTAAGAAGTAAATTCCCTGCCTCATCAATCAGGATTCCCAAGGGCTCTGAGAGCTACCCCTGTTAATCAAACATCTAGATCAGTGCTTCTAAATGATGGCGCAGAAAGAGCCTTTGAGAACCCAGCAGTGGGGGAATGGGGGGTGGTGGTCGTGTGTAGGGATCTTCTTTCTCATGAGGTGATCCACAGAGTGAAAACGTTGGAAAACCTTGCCCCTTGGGGAAATCATGGGTACCCATGGAGTGGCGAGGAGGCCCCAATCTATAATCCCAAATAAAGGTGTAGTGGGGCAAGAGGTGAGGTATGTTTTTAAGTGGAAATGACAATCTCTGAATAAACAAGGCTCTCGGTTTGTGTGTTCGATTTCAGGGGGTCAAAGGTGAGGCGGGTGTGAAAGGGGCCATGGGGCTGTTCGGCACCAGAGGACCCGTGGGGCAGAAGGTTAGTAGAATGGCCCAAATGAACGCTGGGAAACCCACATGGTTACCATCAGAGCGTGTCGCTCCACAACTGCAACCAAGACCTGGCTTTGTCACTTATCTTGAATAGTGCGGGGGAGCTGGGGGAGGAGACAGGATCTTCACTGCACCAGGCAGTGTTCAAGTGCTTGTCTAGGCTAGACATTCCCCAGCTTCCACTTTGGTCATCTTGTCACCAGGTTTTGCTGCCCCAATTCACACTCCATTTAGAGCACGCCAGTACTCTTGTTCCAGGTCAGCGTTCTGGAGGAACCAGGCTGTCCAGTGTTTCCCACCATTTGGTTCTTCTGTAGCCTTCCACGGTGCTATTTTGGAGGGAAGGGGTTTTCAGAGGCAAAACTCATTCTAGACTCTTGGCTGGTAACGTGTCCATGCAGTGGGGGTCTCCGATCACACACCTGGTTTTGGCTTCTCCTTTTGACTCAAGGCAATCAGCTCACCGGTGGTGGTGCCTTCCCCCCAAGCTACATAGTATAAGGACAGTGTGGAAGTAGGTTTCAAAGTTCTTGTGATGATCTTTGAGTTCAGTATCAATTTTGTGTGCCTGGCTTGAGCATAACCCTACTGGGGCACCGTACTCCGCAGTCGAGTAACACAGGGAGAGACTGGTGTCTTGGAGTGGTTTGGGGTCATTTGGCTAGTTTCTTGAGTACACAGTTCCCGGAGTTCACTTTCTTGTTCAGCTTCTCGATGTGCTCTTTGAATGTCAGCATTCAGTCAACCCTGGATGTTTGTAGTGCTCAAGGGTTGTACCATCCCCCCGGTAGCTGGAGTTAGTGCTTGACCTGACGGTGTTTCAGGTGGAAAGCGCACACTTGCGTCTTGCTGGGGTCGGCAATCAGGAACCATGTGCTGTAGTGGTCTCTAAGTGGTTGGGGCGCGGGACTGGAAGCAGGAAGTCCTGAGCCTGGGGATTGTGCTGTCTCCTTTTTTGGCCTTGGGAGTTACTCAGACTTTCTGGGCCCTCTTGCTCTAAGGTCCCTCGTGGTGTAAAGAGGCCATGAAGGCTGCAGAATTCTCCCCCTCCTCCACAACTTCCTGTGTAAGCGAGTTCCCTTGCCATCATAGACCCAGTGAAAAGGCTGCATGCCCGCCCCCCACTCCCTCTCCTAAGGAGGCACATGGGCAGCTCGGATGTACGTTGAAGCAGCCTTGAGGGCTGCTCTAACTTACACCAGAGCTGGCCAGGTCCCCCAGCCAGGCCTAGAATACCAGCAGGTGCAGAGGTTCCTTCACTGAGTGCATCTCAGCTGGAAGGGTGAATCAGGTACCTGTGTTTCACTTACCCCATTTATCAACTGGGGAAATGCTACCTCGCTGGAGCGCTGGGTGCCCTCACTGTGGTTCCTGAAGTGCTCTGAGGATGCACGTTGCCATAAGAGGAGCTGCTGCAAAAGAAGGGGTTGGGGCAAAGTCCACAGAACATCAAATTGCAAATGGAATGAGGTCAGCCAGACCCGTTGTGTTTCAGACGATAAATGAAATCCGTCTGACATCAGACCATTTGTCGTCCCAGGGCACATTTTGCAAGAGTTCACGGTGTTACTTCCCTCTCCGAACTGAATAACTACTTTCAATTCCCCCTGCAGTTTCTTCAATCAGGTGTTTTATTTTTCACTTCCCATCCTAAATTGTGTGCCGTGTTGCTGTGCGCAGGTTAGACAGCTGCCGCATCCCACCCCAGAAGTGGCTGCGCTAGCTTGGCAGTGTGACAAGCGATGCCTGTATTCGTGCAGCTAGCAAAGTGCTTTGGGATCCTTCAGGAGCTACAATGATGATGATATTGGTTTTGGAGGGGAATCCTTACTAGGGATAAAGAAATACCAAGTGACTGAATGTTAATTGTTTGCACAGCATATAGGAGACACATGTGACTTTCCTGAGTGTTTAACTCATTGCTCCTTCTCTCCCAGGGAGAACCCGGAGAACCTGGCCTGCCTGGATTTGCTGTGAGTTGTGAGAGCGTTTCGTGTTAGTAGCATTGGGATAATGTCCATTCGGTTTTATGGCCTCATGCGGCACACTGCTGAGGAGAGCACCTTGAGCTCTGACTTTCTCCTCTGGCAGTCAACAGGCTCTTGAAAGATTATTAAGAATGAGGGAGATGTGCTGACATTGCTGGGAGCACAGTACATGCAGGACTCTTGGTACATCCCTTCCTTATGTGGGGATCCATGAATAGCCCCCTCATGGCACATCCTGTTCTTTTTCAGGTGCACGCCTGCGGTGGAAGTGCTAGGGTGGCTTTGATGTGCAGTGTGTTCCTCTCTGACTCACAGACAGCTAACACTGCGTGTTTCAAAGGCAGAAGATGCCTCCAGGAAGGAAATAATTTGGGTGAAACTTTCTTGAACACTTGCATGAAAAGGGAGATCTGAACAGCATGAGGGTGGCTGTTCAGATCTCCCTTTTCATGCAAGTGTTCAAGAAAGTTTCACCCAAATTATTTCCTTGAGTGAGATCAGAGCTGCAATTTAATTAGGGCTTTGTATTTTGCATCAAAGAACACCTAAAATATGCATTTCCCCGTTTTACTACACTAGCATTACAGGGTGTACTGAATGGACAGAACTGAAGCTAATACGTGTTCAAAATGTCACATTAGGATTATATATGTCACGGTAGTAGTTAAACCTTAGAATACTGCCATCCACATGAATTCTGAAAAGGATACAGATTCTATCACCCCTGTTCCTGTGAAATTCCTCATGTCCATTCTATGCTGCCTAGTGACTATCATGGAGCTCCTAGGAAGCCATGGATTTCATACTATTTACATGTGTATGATCCAAAGCTTTAATTCCTCATCAAAGTGTAACAAAGACTATGGGTGGCGCGTCAGCTGCCCCTTTGGGGAGGCTAACCCCCTGGCCATGCCCCTTCCACCTGAGACCCTGCCCCTTACGCCCCCTCGCTCGCCAGAACCACGAGCGCCCCCACCCACCACCGCGGTCGGAGGAGCCCCGGCCAAACCAGCTGGCCCAGAGTGCCAGACCGACCCCCAGCTGTGCCTGCTGGCCTGCCCCCTGAGCTGCCAGCCAGCCCTCCCCAGCTGACCTGCCCTAGCCGTGCCAGCTGGCCCCAAGTAGCCCCAGGTCACCAGCTGGCCCTGAACTGAGCCCCCACTGGCTTTGGGGGAGAGAAAGGGGCTTTGGGGCAGCATGTGGGTGGGGCCACGGCCTGGGTGAGGGGAAGCTTAACCTCCCCTGGCCTTTGCTACTCACCTCCCATGACAAAGACCCTGATTCCGCAAAGTACTTCAGCGTGTGCTTAGCTTAAAGCCAATGCAGAGTGCCACTGAAGTCAGTTTAGGCATGCACTTATGTGCTTTCCGGACTAGGTGCCGAAAGGAGTAATGTGCCCTGAGCAGTACACAAGGAAGCGGCGCTCCCATCTGGTCAATCTCAGCAGGACTCCGGCGTGAAATTGCAGACCTCTGTTTAGACACACTGTTGGGAGTCCCTTCATATTACATCCACAGCCCCGCAGAAAATGACTAGCCGTACTAAAGCGAACTGAGTCATTAGTTAGCTCACCAGCTGCTTGACCCTCTTGAATGGCTGTGGGGGTGATGCTGGGAACCACTGAGAACTCAGAGTCATTTTGTCCTGCAAATTGCATCCAGACCAATGCTCTCTTCATTCTCTTCCACACTTTGGACGTCAGTGTGGTTTTGTATCGTGCTGATTTCCCGACATCTACACATTTCATCGTACCAGACAAACAACCACTGGAAATCGGTTTCTTGTAAACATTCATGGTTCAGGAATGCCAGCTAATAATCCTTATTAGGATGCAGTTAATGAGGGATATTTCCTGCGGTACCTGTATTGTCATTGTTGGAGCTGGGCTGGGACGGCAAGATTTCGTTTTAGTTTTGTGAAACCTGTGTCAGCGCTGCAGCCAGGCTCCATTCGATCAGAAGCCCCCAAATTCAGGACGGATGCGGGAGAGAGAACTCCTGGGCCTTTTGGCCCGTCACTGATGGGTACTGGGAGATGGATCTTGCAGGGCAATAGTGCCGAGCGTGGCGTGTGTACGTGCTAGGCAAAAAAAGAATGAGCCGGACAAGTGATTCCAGTCTGCACTAATGAGCCATTGCCAAGCAGATGCTAGGTTACCCCACTTTAGTAGCAAGAGTAAGACCAAAGGGGAGCACACAGCTCAGTGCCTCAGTAACATCAGGAGGATCATGCATGGACGTGCATCTCCTCAGATGCACCAATTTTTATTACCCTGAGCTCTCGTGGAGAAGGGAGCAGGTGCATCCGTGTGCGTGGCACTTTGCAGAAGAAAGACCATCAGGTTTGCTGCCCGTGCGGACGTACAAAATGTTCTGCCAACCTGATGCAGAGTAGCACCTTCCTCTGAATGAGCCTGGGTTAAAGTCCTGGTGGACTTGAGCGCTGGTGGACGTGCGTGACAAGTGAAGATCTAGACTCCAGGAGCAGGGGGAGAGTAAGGAAGGACACATATTACGACTATGTGATTACAAGGCTATTCTGATGCCGCTGCTGTAAATGGGTCTTCTGGGGAGTGATTTGACTGAGGAGAGGGTGAGCTCATGGGAGAGGGATGTGGGCCAGGAGGTTGCAAGCACAGGGATGGAGTGGAAGAAGGTGCAGAGACATGTGGGGGGAAGAAAGGAGGCTTGAGCTTGGTGTCATTGGCAGATCAAGGCCTCCAGGATCGTCAGCCCCAAATGGTCAAAAACCATGAGTCAGGCTCACCCAAAACCCTGAGATTGGCTATAAAATCACGAGATTGTGTAAAAATAATAGATGTGGGGTTCTTTTCATTTGCCTTCTGCTTTTTGAGCCTGTAGGGTGCACCGGGGTGACATTGTGAAGCTTCCCCCACAGCCGTGAGGGCTGACTTTTTCTTTAAGAACGACGGCTGAAATCATCACGGATCCACATGACTCCAGGAGCTGGGGATTTAAGGCAAACAATGATTATCGTGAGCCTCGTGACAAAATCACGAGAGGCGGCAACGCCGAGGCCTCTGTGCTAACGCTGACTCCAGACACCTCCCGTCAAATATATATATCCCTAAATCCGGTGGGCAGCGAGCCTGTGAGCGGTGGTTACAAACCACCCTGTGGCTCGGGAACAGAGCAGCTCTTTTATTTGAGTTTTCGCTGCTGTTCTGAGCAGATGTGCCCTTAGGAAATCCCGATCCCTCCCTTGCGGTTCACATTTCCCTGCTGAGAGTGAAGTAATGCCCAACTTGCTCACGTTAGCGGCAACAGCAGCTCAGGAACCAAAGGGGCTTCGTCTCGGAATCCTGGCCAGCGCCGTAGCTGGAGGCAGTGCTCCCGGGCTGTTCACCCATCTCTTTGCATCACACCAGCACTCAGCATTCATGACTAATCTACATCACTTCGCTATTGTGCTACCTACTATCTGTACAGAGAGCTGAAACCTGTTTGAGGCAGTGCTTTCATGATGGTGTCCACTGAGCATTAGACTTATTGGTAGCTACTTCCAGCCCTCCAACTGTAATTGCCTTTAAATGGCCTTTTTCGGAGCTCCCATCGCCCTGCCTTTATTTGCCCGGAGAAGCCTGAAATGTAAATCTCTGGGAGTAAATTTAAACACCGTCGAACTGTTCTCCAGCCCTGTCCCAAACGCTTCCCTCTTCCCCATTCATCTCCTTATGTTTAGTCATCTCCCTTTCTCCCACTTCTGAGCTCTCGAAGCTTCTTTTCATGCCCTGCATACAAACCGCCTTGGAAAAATATCACTTCCAGGACACCACTCCTAGTGACTGTGCTCAGCCCGCCTTCCTTCAGGGAATGCTGTTCTCCCCTCTTTTTATTATTATTATTGTTGTTGTATTCTTGTAGCACCTAGGAGCCCTGCTCATAAACCAGGACCCCCAGGGTGCTAGGCGCTGTACAGAGTTGGAACAAAAAGACGGTCCCTGTCCCAAAAAGCATGCCATCTAAAGGCAGGTCTACACTACCTGCCAGACCGGCGGGTAGTGATCGAGCTTTTGGGGGTCAAGAGACTAGACGCGATAAATCGATCCCCGAGCCCTCTCCCATCGACTCCGGAACTCCACCGCTGCGAGAGGCGCAAGCGGAGTCGACGGGGGAGCGGCGGCAGTTGACTCAGCGCCGTGAAGACGCCGCGGTAAGTCGATCTAAGTACTTCAACTTTAGCGACGCTATTCCCGTAGCTGAAGTTGCGTATCTTAGGTCGATCCCCCCACCTAGTGTAGACCTGGGCTAGGTATAAGCCAAGAGATGACACATGGATACAGACTGGCTGATGCGGGGAAGCAATGAGACAGTACTGGCGAGCCCGGTAGGCAGCGGTCTCAGCCCACCTGTTGTTAAGTTTTCTGTAGGCATCCCAGCAAAGGAAGGCTGTCCCCAGGGACCTGAAGGAAGACTACAAAGTGGCTTTGAGGATGTGGACGGGGAATACCTCCCCAGTCTGAGGGGCAGCCCGGGAGAAAGCCTGAAAGGGCTCGTTTGAGAATTTCAGAAGCAGGCAATGAAGGCCCTTCTGTGTCTTCTATGCACGCAGTAGCCCACTTTTCCTAGTGCTCGTAAACTATATGCCAAAGTCACCAACCGAACGAAAAGTTGGGCGCCTGGCAACTGAGTAGCTGCCCCGAGTACAATCCTGTCCGGGTCCCTAGGTACGCACTTGGTGTGGCCAGCTCACCCCGCCCAGGCCGCAGCGGCTACGTGGCTGTTTTTAGTATGCTATCGCAACAAGAGCGAGTGTCTGCCCAGGCTGGACGTTACAGCTCCAGCGTGGACCTCTTCAGCTCCTGTGATGAGGCTCTAGTTGGGAGGGAAATAACCACGTATTTCCCCAGGGGCTGGATGATTCTCTGACCGGAGATATCTGTGCACGGAGTGGTTACACAGGCGCCGTCTAAAAGCCTAGTGTCACCCCCAGGTGACATGGGCGCTTATGGTTTCAGGCCAGCGCAGAATATGCTTCTCTCAGTGAAAATGCCCTGGGGCTAGCTTGGCAAATTCCGTGCACAGACAGTGACTGGGGGTCAGATTCTGCTTTTAGTCACACTGTAAAGCCAGAGAAACTCCACTGAGGGCTGGTCTACACTGGGGGGGAGCGGGGGGGAGATTGATCTAGGATACGCAACTTCAGCTACAAGAATAGCTGAAGTCGACATTTCCTAGATCGAAAGTAAAAGTACTTACCTCGGGTCCACGCAGCGCAGGCAGGCTCCCCCGTCGACTGCACTTCCTCCTCTCGCTGAGCTGGAGTTCCGGAGTCGACGGGGAGTGCTTCTGGGATCGATTTATCGCGTCTACATGAGACGCGATAAATCAATCCCCAATAGATCGTTACTACCCGCCGATTTTGCGGGTCGTATAGACGTACCCTTAGTAACATCCCCCAAGCCCAGAAGTGTTGAGCCAGGGGAGCGTGGTCCAAACGGAGCGATAGGACTGCACTTTGCACGGTGAGTTTTCAAACGCCAACAAACGTGAACTACTCTGGATTTTCACAGATGGCAGAATCTGGCCCACTCTGTGTAACAGCCTGTATCTGCAAACTGCTCCTAGCTTGTCAGTTCTCAAATATTATATGGTAAGAAATGGATTGTATTCAGTTACAGTGAATGTAAAATATGCTTCTCTCCCACCCAAGGCTGGATTTGATTTTAGGGGAGGCAGTGTGGTCTAGTGGATAAATCACAGGAGGCTGAGTTCTAATCCTGCTGCTCCCATGGTCCTGCTGTGTGACTCTGGGCAAGTCATCTGTGTTCCCTCCCACCTTTGGTCTGTTTAGACTGTAAATGATTTGGGGCAGGGACTGTCTCACAATACGTGTGTGTAGAGCAGCCAGCACAATGGGGCTTTGATCTCAGCTGGAGTCGGCAGATTCTCATATAATCACATGACTCCAAGAGTTGGGGCTTGAAGTCAAAACATCAAATATTGGAAGACTCTCCAACATCTCAGCTTCCTGCAAGGCTTAATCACCCACCAAAAAGGTTTATTTCTCATTTCCCTTCCCACGGCGACCTTTACCCCGTAAACAAACAAGCTGGCTTAGACAGCAAATGGAACCCTGTTATTTGCTTTGCTAGTACATGATATTTACTTATCCTGCCACAACACGGAATTGACCATGTCATTAAACGATCACTGGTCTCCGTGGAAGTAAAGGACGTACAGGGTATCATGCCTTCTGATTAATTATAGCAATGCCTGAGTGGACGTGGTTCCTGAAACCACTGGCCCTGCTGACCCGATCTGTAGGCATCATATAGGAAAATCAGGCCCTGTTTATGGTAATTGTGTTGGATACTTTCCTTTGGTCACTGTAAATGTTTCAGACGTGGCAGACAGAGGCTTGGTGGGGCGGGGGAGGGGGTGGGGGGAAGGGGAGACGACAACCGAAACAGCAGCCTGCCCACCTGTTGTTGTGATTAGATCCGACGTTCATTCTTCAGGCAGGGAAATGGCTCTTTTAGAGGTAATGGACTCTCTCTAAATAAGACTCCGGTGGCTGATTTCTTTTTAATAACTGAATCTTTCTTTCCAACAAAGGACTGCAAATTGATTCAAACCGCTGAGTGCCACTGACTCATCTCATGAGCTGTTTAAGCAGCCGGCTCGCGCTCGTTCGCCGGGCATTGAGTGCTCTGCAGTCAGTCATCATTGCCGAAGTGGGGATGAGTCCAGCTTTAGTCAGCAGAAATGTTGCAGTTCTTAATTGTGAACTTGAAGGTGGCAAAACTAGATAAATAAACCGCAGCTGAACCAGCAGCCTTTGAAATGTTGGACATTTCTACTCGCTCAGGACGCAGGCCTGGCTGCTGGGCTCAAGCTTTGCAAAAATGTAATGGTAATCATTGAGCTCAGCGTGTCGCTATCCCCATTTTTCAGATTTGGGAAACTGAGGCACGGAGCGGGTAAGTGGCTTGCCCAAAGTCTTACAGCAGGCCAGTGGCGGAGCCAGGAAGCAAACTCCTGACTCCCTAGTCCAGTTCCTAAGGAAATTGCAGTGAAAGGTGAAACCTTTCACGTCATGCAGATTTTTCCAGCGCAAACTTTTGACCTTTTTACTGGAGATACTTGGAGAATAAGCTCAAGAGGTTTATGGGGCCATAGGGTGTCTGGCAAAGCACAGCTGGAGAAAACTTAATAGCCTTGCCTCAAACAGCCGCAAGGTAAGACCAGAAATAACAGGAGGTGGTGACAACATGGGATTGATAAAAGAATCACTGGGTGAAATTCTCTGGCCTCCTGGTTTGATTAGATCAACATAATGGTCCATTGTGGCCTTTAAATCTATGAATTTCTCAGAATTGCTGCTGTTTGTTTATTTTTTTTATTTGCAAATTTTATGCAAAGACAAGATTGTACCCAGGAGGGAGAGTGAGGGGACGGGGAGATTGACTTTCCCTGTTTTCATAGGAATATCCTGCTTTCATTGGCGGATAGATCCAAATTTTGCTTCAGATGAACTTCACAAATGTGAGCAAATCTTCGTTCCTCTTTGTGCACCCCTCGCTCCTGAAATAAAAATGGGCCACTGAGCCCAGTTTGGTATTCAGTGCGTTAATGCACGTTTATCACTGAACTGTGTTGCGGCCTATGGCAAGTCATTCAATGGCCACGTGCCTCAGTTTCCTCGTCTATAAAATAGGAATAATAAAACTTATCTCTCAGGTGCAAGGCTTGACCTGTGCAAAAGCCTTGGAGACCCTCGGGGGACAGTGTGATATGAATACAAAGTTGTAGCATTAATATTAGTACATTTTTTCTGCTTCTGATCTGTGCCTATGAGGACATGCTGCCTTAGTCCTATAGTTTAGTTTTAGTTTTTGTTAATGCACCCAGAAGCCTCCCAGCAGGCAGCATGGAGAAATGAATATTACTCCTCTTATAACAGGGCATGGCTGGCCTTGATGGGAAGAATGGAATCAAAGGAGCTAAAGGTGACCGAGGTCTGCAGGGTCAAAAGGGGGAACCGGTGAGTCTCACAAAGAAAGACGGGGGAATATTTTGAAGGCTGAGAAAGTGGCTTGGTGCTTTTTCCAGGATTGCCAACCCCAGAGTGTTCAGAAATCATGAGTCAGGATCCTCAAAAATCATGCGGTTGGCTTTAAAATCATGAGCTTATGTACAAATAATAGATGTGGGTCTCTTATTTGCCTTCTGCTTTTTGAGCCATTAGGGTGCACTGGGGGCCACATTTTGAAGCTTCCTCCACAGCTGCGAGGGTTAGAAACTGACGTTTTTCTTTAAGAATGAAGGCTGAAATCATCACAGATCCACGTGACTCCAGGAGCTGGAGCTTTAAGGAAAACAATAATTATCATGATTTAGTTGCTTTGAGCAGGGGGTTGGACTAGATGACTTCCTGAGGTCCCTTCCAACCCCAATCTTCTATGATTCTATTCTATGAGTCTATGAGGCTCGTGACAAAATCATGAGAGTTGGCAACACTGCTTTTCTGACCCAGATTCGGAATTCCCCCCAAAAACCGAATCCTCGGCGTTAGGCGCAGGCCTTCAAGTGCTTTTATTGTTGTTTGTGAGACTTGCTGTAAGCAAAATTACTGCATGACACCACTGGAGAACTCTGAACTATGCTGTGGGCAGATTCTCAGCAGGTATAAATTGGCATAGCGCCTTTGGACACTGATGAGCACCCGCTGAGAATCTGCCCTGAGTCTCTGGTGACAGAGTTTTAAATTCTCCCAGGGCAAGTTCAGCTTTCTAGATGTTTACCTGCATGTTACTTCCAACCACAATATCCACAGCGCTGGTAAAACTGGTGTGGAGAGAAGGGGGAAAAATCAGCCAGCTGCTAGTTCCACAAACAGAATAACTTTTCCAGGAAAGAGGGTTTTTTTTTGTTACAGGAGACAAGGGGAATTGTGGTGGGAGCTTTCCTCTGCAGGCGAAAGTGAGTGGGGCAAAGCCAGGTCTGTACATTGGCTCTTTTGTTTCCTGGTGGAATTTTGTCCTTTTCTCTCATTAACCCATAAAATGCCCTCAACATCTCCAAAGTGGAACAGGGGGAAAAAAGGAACCCTCTCTGGTTTTGACTCTACCTGGAAAGTGGCCAAAATCTCGTGCAAAAGAATTTGAAAAAGTTTTGCAAATATATCAAGAGCCAGCTCTGTGCGGAGCCAGGGCAGCACATCAGACTGCTTGTGTTACACCTCCTTGGAGCCCTTTAGAGCATTCAGTCAGGGAATGAGCCAGGCACTACAATGTTCAGAGCAGTAACTAATGTCTGAGCTAAGGGAGACTCTCTGATAACTGTTAGCAGTAGCAGCACTGATGTGATCTTTCCAAACCTCTAGACACTCAAGGCCGTTCGCGGCTCCCTTGCTAATTGAATCTGAGCAGTGTTATTCCAATCCACTAGGCATCAGGAGTCCCCATAGTGTTACCATAAAACAAGTTGCCACCCTGTGACGAGTGATGGCCCTTTGTCAGCCTCATCACACTCCAACCATATTCCTCGCAGCTGTGTAGAAATCAGCTGATTGCAATGCGAAGGTGACAGAGAATTACAGAAAGGGAGCGTCACTTTGTGTTTGAGTGTACTCTGTCTGCTATCATGTGTGTTGCTGTGTTTTCCATCCCAGAAGTGGCTGCATTTCCGTGGGGGAAATTATTCCTTTTTACAAGCTTATAAAATGCAGTGGAGCCTTTGGGGTGAAAGGGGCAATATAAATTTAAGATGATGCTATTAAGAGAGCTGTATTTTTAACTTTTTAGTTGCATATCATTGTGTGTATGTGTGTGTATCACACACACACACACACACACAGAGGCAGTGCGAGACTCATCACCGTGGCGCCTCCTGCTGGCAGTCCTGGAATTAGCTCAAGTCCTTCTGCAGGGTGCCCTCCTCCGGTGGTGTCTTGCTTGCCGTTACTTCCGCTTTGCTGTCTCCACCTCTCTGGGACCCGCGTCGCTCCCCGGACCGCGGCGACCTCTTCTGGGCCTTTCGGGGGAACCGGCAGTCTATAGTCCAGGCACTCGCCTCGGTGACCTGCTGCAGTCACCAGTCTAGTCCCTTGCTCCAGGGGCAAACTGCAGTCTGTGTTGGCCACTTCCCTCAGGACAAGTGGGGGCAGCCCTAGCACCTTATCTGCCCTTCCTCCAGGGCCTCAGTCTGGCAGCAGTCAGCCAGAAGCTCCTTCTGCTCTGCTACCCTGCCCAACACTGCTCTAGCCATGGTGCGCCTAGGCAGCCAGTGCTTCTCCCTCGCAGGCCAAGGAGAGACTTCCTTCTGCTCTGTTGAGCAGCCCTTTATATATGGCCCCTGCTGGCCCTGATTGGCCGCTGCAACAAGCCACCTCCCAATTGGCTCGCTTAGAGCCCTCCTCCAATTGGAGGGTTCTGCACAAGCTCCCTCTGGCCTGCTTTATCCCTTCCTCCCCATGTGGGGCAACTACCCCCCCCACACACACACACACCTTGGTTTGTTTGTCTTTTATTCAGGGAGTGAAAGGTGATCCTGGTATAACTGGAGACCTTGGACGGAAAGGATCTAAGGTAAGAAACAGGCATCATCACAGAAATAATGAGTGCTTTGGCTATTCTCTGGGGGGGTACCGGGGGGGGGGCACAGTGAAGCAAATATGAAAACTGGTTGACCTGAATGATTGTAGAAAATGGCAAGTGGACCACTCCGCTAGGTAGGTAGGTGGCAGGTGAAGAAGAGAGCAGTGCAGTGTTTGCACAAATCTGTAGAAAGGCTCTGCTAAGCCATGCATGAGTTAGTGCTGGCCCTTTGCACAGGGGTGGATGTCACTGTGTTTTGTCCTACTTATCTTTACCAGCTAGTTGTCATGTCTCTCCAAGGGCTTACGTGGTTTCCCCGGGCGGATGGGTAGCCCTGGTGCAGATGGAATAAAGGTGAGGACTTTTTATTGTTCTTCCTCCTTTTAACATTAGTTTAAAGGGGACCTAGCGCAGGTGAAGTGTGCGCCCATGACAGCCCCGGGCAATGAGGTTCTTCTAGTTATCTGCAGGGCAGGCACAGCACAGATCTCGACATAATGTCCTGCCAACCTGTCTCAGACCCAACCCGGAGAAGCTACCCATAGGTCTGAGAGCAGACGTCAGATTCCATGGCCCATTCTATTGGCAGCTGATCCACTCACCAGTTTGGAGGCGGTTTAACCACACTGATCGCAATGCTCTCCATTGTGTCCGATTTTCACATGCATTAACCACCCCATCATCTTTCTAATCGGTGCCTTCTGTTCCCAACCTGCTTACATTTCCAGTATCTTCTTCCACATGCAGGGTGAGATGGGCAGCCCTGGAAAACCAGGGATACCGGGGTCAGATGGATTGCTTGGGCCGAAGGTGAGTGGGAAAGCCCCTCTTCTCTCTCAGATGGAAGAATTGGAAGGGCATTACAGGTGTTTGAAATTAAATTACCCAACAGCAAAAGCTGAATTCAAAATATCTGTCAACGAGCTCTGGGTTCGGTTCTTGATTTTCGTTTTCTTTTCCCACCTCCCTGGCTGGTCGGGGAGGGTGTCAAGCTTTGCCAGCCAATGCATTAGCTGGCTTGCTCTGAGCGCTCGCTCAGGGCCTGATCCGGAGCCCATTGACGTCAATGAGATTCTCTCCATTGACTTGAACGGCATCGAACCAGACCCTCATTGTGTCAAACCAAAGCCGGTAACTTGCCGACGCGTCTGCCGCCAGCGACACACCCAGCCGGCGGGGTCGCAGAGGGAGTCAGACAGACACTCACGCAGATGCCTCTCGTTACTCATCAAGAATTCTGCTGGGCTAACCAAATTCTAGTAAACGCGAATTGCAACACGCGGATTCAATAGGGCGCCATGACAACATACCTGACCCTGTGACCGCCTAGCACCTGGGTGGGATGTGTGGGAAATTGGCTTGTGTGATAAGGAAAACCAGAGTCCTCGAGTTTTGTTGCTAACAACCCACCCAGACTTTATTTGTTACTCTCCCAAAATAGATCTCCCATCTTAGGGAACCTCGCGAGCCACGACGTCTAATGAGTTCTTTCTTGCATGAAGCGGTACTAGTCGGGTGGCCAGACAGCAAGTGTGAAAAATCGGGATGGGGGTGGGTGGTAATAGGAGTCTATATAAGAAAAAGACCCCAAAATCGGGACTGTCCCTATAAAATCGGGACATCTGGTCACCCTAGGTACTAAGGCCATTCCAAACAGCTTGTGCACTTGTCAGCTCGCTTGGTAAATGATAGACGGGGCGGGTTATGCATTGGCTTTGGTTTTTCTCTTGTCTACCTCCAGGGTGAGCGAGGAATGTCAGGTGCAGATGGCCCCATGGGAGTTTCTGGGGAGAAAGGCGAAAAGGTTAGTAGTCTCCAAAGAACACCGAGAGGCCATGTTTTGAATGAAACATCCATCACGGGGAGTCAACGAAATTATACACTTGCTAAATCGCATGTACCCTTTTCAGAGGGCAAGTGTCACCCGTCTTAAGCATTAAGCTTGGACTCGGGGAGATGCTTCTGTAAGTCCACTCTGTGGCGATGCATTTAACCCTTGGAGCTGGTCTACTGCTTTATCTATCTCGGTATAGTTCAAGCGGCACAAATCCCCTAGTGGGGGTGCAGTTATAGCAGCCTAAAGGCATAAATAGCCGTTCCTATGCAGAAAGGAGAATAAGTTATATTGGTATAAGATACCTTCATGCTGGTATAACTGTGTCCACACTAGGGTATGTTTTGGTAAAAAATTGCATCCCTAACCAACATAGTTGTACTGGGACAAAATCTATGTGTAGATTAGGCCTTGGAGTGGAAGCCCTGGTGGGGTATGATGTGGTGTACGCACCCCTGGGCCATTTTTGTAGAATCGCAAATTGATCTTAAAGGACTGAAATACACACAACGTAGACTCTTTACACCCAACATACCGGGCCTGATTCTCCTTTCACTCGTACCAATTTAATGCCATTTAATTTAAATTGCTCCCTGGAGTCACTCCTGACTTACACTGGTGTAAGCCCCTGAAGAATCAGGTCCGCCGTATTCTGCAGACGCGCCGATGTAAGAGGTAAATAAGGCTCTGGCACTGTGTAAGTGAGGAGGTACGATCTATGCTGCCGTTCCTGCTCAGACTGAAGGCTCGTCAATTGCAGCAGGGGTGTCGTTTTTATTTGTGATTTCGTTCTTTGTGCCGAGACTCGCGGTCCGGGTTCTGAGAGATGGGGACGGCACCCAAAGCAGAGCAGGGGAGGGGAGGGAAATGCTTCCCAACCATGCAGCTCCCTGGACGAGCTTGAAAGAAACATCCTCTGCCCAAATATTTGCCTCAGTTGTAACAATGGGGATGTTTTTAAGGGGTCCAGGCCCCCTCAGCCAAAGTTCCTAAGTGGGGAAAGACTTGGAAAGCTTTCATTCATATCTGTTCACCTCGACGCACCTCCAGATGTCTCCTGACCTCCCCGCAACTGCCTGTTCCCCTTCTACCCATTGGCCTCTCCTCTTGTCCTATCCCACATGCCACTTCTGCTCCTCCCCACCATCTACCCTTCCAGTGCAGATGCTGTGTGTGATCCTCACCTGCCCATCTCTCTGCTATACCCCCTCCTGCCTCCCAAGCTGTCTGCCTGCTGGTTGGTCCAGTTCCCACCATCCATCTGTTCTGCAGTGCTGCTCCATAGGAACATATCTGGAAGGGACCTGCTGGGTTACCATCTCCAGTGCCCTGCTATCGTAGGTAGCTACGTTGGTGTACCCAGGGTCTGTCTCTAAAGCAATGGTAATTTGGGGGCCAAACCAGCTTTCACTGGCAGTTAATGGGTATGGAATTTTTTGGGTTATGAATGTGAGCTAAGGTTTAAATATTTTAGAAATAAGTCATAGTAAGATGATTAGATTGGGCAGTTGCTTATTCTTTAATAGAAACCATCTTCCAATATGTTAAGGGCTGTTCTAAAGAGGACGGGGATCAATTGTGCTCCACGTGCACTGACGGTAGGACAAGAAGCAATAGGCTTAATCTGCAGCAAGGGAGATTTAGGTTAGATAGTAGGAAAATCTGTCTAACTAAGTTAAGCTCTGGAACTGGCTTCTAAGGGAGGCTGTGGAATCCCCATCACTGGAGGTTTTTAAGAACAGGTTGGACAGACACCTGTTAGGGATGGTCTAGGGTTATTTGGTCCTGCTCAATGGGGGGGCTGGACTTGATGACTTCTCGAGGTCAACATTTCTATGATTCTATGAAGTTCATAAACTTACCAAGCTCCATCTGAAAATGAGTTACGGTTCTTGTCCCCATTACTCCTACTGGAAGGCTGTTCCAAAACCTCGTTCCTCTGATGGTTAGAAACCTTCCTCTCAATTTCAGCCTAAATTTATTCATGGCCAGTTTAAACCCATATGCTCCCTTGGCCTACTTGTGCTACTGCTTCTCCCAGCCCTGCCCACCTTTCCAGTTCTCTCATGCGCCTCGATTTCCACACCCTCACTCCATAGCTCCCCTCCCACCAAACTTCCTGGCTCGCCTCCCAAACTACTCTTCCACCCATGCTCACTCTGGTTGCTGCTCCCCACACTCCTTAGCAGTTATTGAAGGTATGTCTATACTACCCGCCGGATCGGCGGGCAGCGATCGATCCAGCGGGGGGTCGATTTATCATGTCTAGTCTAGACGCAATAAATCGACCCCCGAGCGCTTTCCCGTCGACTCCTGTACTCCACCGCCGCGAGAGGCGCAGGCAGAGTCGACGGGGGAGCAGCAGCAGTCAACTCACCACAATGAAGACACCATGGTGAGTAGATCCAAGTACGTCAACTTCAGCTACGTTATTCACGTAACTTAGATCGATCCTCCCCTCTAGTGTAGACCAGGCCTGAGAGGATAATGTCAGGTGTTGCCAACTCTAATGACTTATCCTGAGTCTTCTTGCCATATATATGGTGTTTTTTTCTTAAAGCCCCAGCTCCCAGAGTCACATGATTACCTTAGAATCTCAAATTTCATTTAAAGAACCAAGGCTAAGCTTCTGCCCCCTGTGGTGGAGGAGAAAATCTTGAAAACGTGAAACCTACAGGCTCAAACCCCAGAAAGCAAGTAAAGCAAACCCCAAAGGCGTCATTTTTAAAGCCTCATGATTTTTAAGCCAATCTATTGTTTTCCACAGGTCCTGACTCATGATATGTGAATGCTTGGGGCTGGCTGTGCTGTGCCAGGGGAGCCTTTTTCTCCGCTATGTTGTTTTATAAGGCCACCGCATTTGTAATTTCTCAAAAATAATGGCGTGTGCACGAGCATGTGTGGATTTAGTGATGGTGAAAGGTGCCAAGTGTACATGCTTGATGACCCCTTTTTATCTGACCACCGCTAATGGTGCTGTCCTCTAGCGCCACCTCTAGGGATAAAAAGGAAATTCAGGCTCTTAGCACATTCTGTCCTTGGCTTCTCCATAGACTCTTTACTAATGCCCATTGGGTTGGCGGTTTTGAGGACATGGGCAACTGTCCAGTTGGAATAACACTGAGACCCACCAATTCATTTCATGTAGGCCATTGCATCAGTCATCACAGGGCTACAGCTTGAAGTCAGTATTATCACGGTCTGTGGCTTAGTACTGAAAGGATGTATATTAGAGCAGGTTGGCAAGCAGATTTCCTGCCCCATGAAACTTGAGGTGGTTTTTTTTTAAATGGCCCCAAATCAGGAAAAAAAGCCAACATTTTGAATTTTTTTTATGAACTGAAATTCTGGAAAACAATTCATTACGGGTCAATCGAAACGTTTTATTTAACTTTCAGCGCTTTTCCTTGGTCTTGTATACAATTAAGTTTCAAAATGGAAAGTCATTTTGAAATGGAAAGTGAAAGATGTGTTGCAAAAAGGTTGAAACGGAAATGTTTTTTCCAATTTTTTTTCCTAAATGCAATTTTGTCAAAACTACATAAGAACATAAAAACATAAGAATGGACCTACTGGGTGAGACCAAAGGTCCATCTAGCCCAGTATCCTGTCCTCTGACAGTGGCCAATGCCAGGTGCCCCAGAGGGAATGAACAGAACAGGTCATCATCAAGTGAACCATCCCGTCACTCATTCCCTGAAACAGTTTTGAAAAAAAAAAAATTGGTTTTGTTGAAACGACATTTTTTGATCGTTAACTGGTGTGATGCAAATTTTTCAACCAGCTCTATTGTATTTCCCATGGCCCGTCATCGGAGTCATTCATTCATTCTCTGCAGTTGCAGACTACACCAATATCTAGGTAATTGTTGCTTTTGTATCCTAAAGAGCTTTTGACATTAAAACAGCTTTTCTGTTCACCTTTACAGATTTTCTCACATTAAAAAAAAATTACCTTGAATTGAATTGCACACACTCTGTTCTTATCACAATCTAATTGGTGCATTATGATGTGTGGTGGAAATGTATCTGAAGGAGAATTCATGCGGTCTGTTTCTCTTCTTCGCCTTAAATGGTGTTTCTAAACGGTGTCATTATCAAGGCTTTGCAAAACTCAAGTATATTGTTTTTTTTTAAACTTGGAAATCCAGGCTCTGGACAAATTCAGCACTTAAAATTCAAGCCGTCACAATTGCTCAGTGACAATGCAGATGTATTAGCAACACAATTAATGCAGCATACCTGCCTGTCTGCTACTAACTAGTGAGGGGAAATGGAGAAGACTAGAATGCTACAGGGAGGGGAGAAGAGATGAAGGGAGCAGGATGAAGAGAGAATAGTTTACCTGGGAAAGGAGATAAATAAGAGGGGACATGATAAAGCTACGTAAAATAATAAAGGGGATACAGTAAATTGCCAGCTTCTTTTCTCCCAGTCTCATTTCTCAAGGACAAGGAGACATGCAGTTAAATTAAAAGTGGCAAATTCAATACTGCTCAAAGGAAGCATTTTTTTCACTCGGTGTGTAATTGGGCTTGTCAGAGGACAGAAATTAAAGAATTAGCTATCCTTTAGAGCAATCAGTGAAGTTAGTAGACTCAGTGGAAAAAAATGGGAACTCATTGCCACAGGAACCTGTTGGGGCCAAAGCATTGCCAACAGTCAGAGGAAGTTGGACCTCTGTATAGATAGCAAAAATATCCAGAGTTTTAATGGTTCATGCTAAAAGATTTGGAAAGGGATATAAAACCTCAATGCACCAGGGCTCAGTGCAATCTCTGCTAGGGATTAGCAGGAGACCTTCATTGGGAGCAGATTATCCCGCCTCTTCCTGCGGCGGGTCTCTTGCACTTTCCTCTGAAGCAGCTGTTTGGACCCTGTTGGAGATGGGATTCTGGAGTGGATGGACCATGGATCTGGACTAGCTTGTATATGGGATCCTATAAAAGAAGAGAGAGAAGAAGCGTTTCGTACTTTCTTCTTGCTGGTTTGCTTTAGAAGTTCTAGCCTTGTGGCTGCCCATCCTGCCACCCGCTCTTGCGAGCGCCTCCTTTGTATTGCGGCCACGCAGGAGCTGATGCACGTCAGCGCCTGAGATACAATTAAACTGAGCGTCACTGGGGGTCACTTGTGCTAAATGGGAAAACGGGCTCTGTTGGGCAGGGGGAATGCGTTGCATCAATCATGTCGGGGGGGGCTCCCGTCTTGATCCTCCAACACTCAGCGACCCGATTGACTCACACTCCATCTCATTCCCCAAGAGAGCTTTGCTTTGGAGCGGTTGGGGCGGGTGAGGGAAGGAGCTGCCTCTCCCTTCAGAATAGTTTAATGTGACTCTGCCGGGCGGTAGATGGATGGGCTTCTATTTTTAGTGTTCAAATAAACAGCCGCATGAATTAGAAATGCCGCTTGGCTGAGTCACTGAGGTCTTCCCCTCCACCCCCTTCAAGTTCTTCTCGCTCCTCGTAGCAACTTCAGGAGAATTCTCACTGGGGCAGATTAGTGCGCATTTAACGGTAACTGAGCCGTTCCAGCTCTGGGCTTGCTGACTCATCCAGCCCAGGTCCTGAGGGAGTGAGAAAGATGTTCCCCTCCAGGGGGTGTTGGGTAGCACGTGTGAAATGAGTGGGGCGTCTCACTTTAGCACCCAGCAGATGGATGGCGTCCGTGTCACGACGTGGTGACGGTGCCACGGGGTGTGGCCGTCGCGACCACTGTCACAATCGGCACGTTTGGTGGCAGCCTCTGCAGAAAGGTCGGGGATTGACTGGGCCAGGGAGTCTGAACAACCCTCTCAGCCCGACAGATGGGCCCACCGGAGGGTTGAAGCACGTTGGCAGGGCAGGCAGGATCGTCTAGTGGAAAGGGCACAAGACATGGACTCCCAAGACCTGGTTTAAATTCTGGCTCCGGCATAGACTCCTTGGGTGAGTCACTCAATCTCCATTGCACCTCAGTTCTCCATCTGTACAATGGGGATAAAAGCATTGCCCGACCTCGCAGGGGGGATTGTGAGGATCAGTACATCTGTGAGGTGCTCAGTGAGGGGGGCCAGGTGAGTACCTAGATGGTTAGTCACTGTTCTGTGAGTAAATAGAAGAGTCCAGATGCCAAGACCATCAACACTGTTCCTTAGCAGAGGCTGTGCCCACCTGCGCCCGGCATTGACAGGGGAACGGAAATGGGTATTCCCACCCCCATTCATCTCTTAGCGTAGCAGGGGCTCTTTGGGTAGAGTTTCTCTGAGATAACGAGGTTGCTCTGGGAGTTTAATTTGACGCAAATGTACTTGTCCTGCTGTTTTGACATTGCAGCAGAGACATAACTCTGTAGCGAATGCAAGGGATGGGTGAACTAAGCACTGCATCTATGTTGGCAAAGGGCACCCCCCCAACCCCCAATATTCAAATCATTTCACTGCATTATTAATAGGACACCTAAATGTAAAGGGTTAATATATGTCCCACGGCCAGTAACCCCACTGAAAGCATGTGCCGGGTAGGCCTTTGCAAACCCCCGGCTTCTGGGCGGGGGTGCATCTATACTCGTTTGTATTTGAAGGGAAGTCTCTGACCCACTCTCTGTTTGGAATTCTCAGGGGGCCAAGGGAGTTCCTGGCTTGGGCGGATTTAAAGGGCAGGTTGGATTGCCAGGGAAGATCGGTGTGGCTGGACCACCTGGATCTCAAGGACCACAGGGTGATCCGGGACCACAGGTAAGACATTCTGGGCAGATTGCATTAGATACTCTGCAGAATTCACACAGCTCCCATGACTATCTAGAGGGGTGTGAGCTAGTGGGCTTAGTGCAGCCTGAAAGCCAAGGCCAGTCGCTTGCAGCCTGCTTTTCAGGGGAGCTGAGCCTCCATTTACCCCACTGGCTTTGGCTTTTTAGAGTCTGTAACTGTAGGAGAAAGAGACAGCCTGGAGCACGGGGCCTGGTGCAAGATATGAGGCCGGAACAAGAGGCTGTGAACCAAAGTCAGGCCATATATTAAAGCAGATGTTTACAAGTTCACTATATGACCTTTGCAAAAGCATTGCCTGTGTGGCTAAAACACAGGCACGCCTAAGAAGCGACAGATACCGGGTATGTGCGAGAACACACTCCAAAAGCTTAGTCCAGGGATATCCTGGCCTAGCGCCAGATAAGATGGTCTGCTAGAGGTAATGAAAAGGGATGTTGCGCCGGAGACACCTGGAGCATGATACAAGGGGAGGTAAAAAGCAGATGTCATGAAACACGTAAAAGGGTATGAGAGTTGTTTGACTCAGTCTTCAGAGGGGTAGCCGTGTTAGTTTGTATCAGCAAAAACAACAAGGAGTCCTTGTGGCACCTTGGAGACTAACAAATTTATTTGGGCATAAGCTTTCGTGGGCTAAAATTGACTTCATCAGATGCATGGAGTGAAAAATACAGTAGGCAGGTATATATATTACAGCATATGAAACAATGAGAGTTGCCTTACCAAGTTGGGGGTCAGTGCTAACGAGGCCAATTCAGTCAAGGTGGATGTGGCCTATTCCCAACAGTTGACAAGAAGGGGTTGACAAGAAGGGGTGAATATCAACAGAGGGAAAATTACTTTTTGTGGTGCTAACGAGGTGAATTCAACCAGGGTGGATGTGGCCCATTCCCAACAGTTGACAAGAAGGTGTGAGTATCAACAGAGGGAAAATTACTTTTTGTAGTGACCCAGGCACTCCCAGGGTTTATTCGGACCTAATTTGATGGTGTCCAGTTTGCAAATTAATTCCAGTTCTGCAAAAGAATAAATGGACACAAATCAGACATCAAGAACTGTAACATTCAAAAGCCAGTAGGAGAGCACTTCAGTCTCCCTGGACACTCAATAACAGACTTAAAAGTGGCCATTCTTCAACAAAAAAACTTCAAAAACAGACTTCAACGAGAAATCGCAGAACTGGAATTAATTTGCAAACTGGACACCATCAAATTAGGCCTGACAGACCCATGGTTATGGTGCTGGCCTGGAATGTGGGAGACTCCCTGCTTTGCCACAGACTCCCTATATGACCTTGGACAAGTCACTTAGCTTCAGTTCCCCATCTGTACAATGGGGGTATTGGTACCCTTGCAGGGGTCTTGTGAGGATACATACTGCCCGTCACTGTGGCAATGGGGGCCAGCTAGATACTGCTTGGAAAAGGTACTTAAGCAACAGAAAGGTTGAGAACTGTAGGTGTGCATGACAGACCCTATGCCTGGTCCTCCAGTCCCACTGGGCTTCAGTGGGCTTCTGCAGAGGGGAACAGCTTGCTACGCAGAGCCACCTGGCGAAAGCACATTTAGAACAAAAGAAAGCCCTGAGGGATGGCGTGGGCTGGAGGTGTCTCAAACCTTGCTGTGGGAACGTGAACTCAGAGCAGTCCATGTCTGCAGGCTTTGCTGCTGCTCTTGTTCTTTTAACTCTTCAAGGTGAGCAGGACGCGCCTCCGCAGAGATAAAGGACTAAGACTGCTAAGCAGCTGCAGGAGATCGGCGTTCTGATCCCGGCTCTGCCACCTCTTGTTCTGTGATCATGGAGAAGTCATTTAACCTCTATGTGCATCACTTCCCCATGTATAAAATAGGGATAACAACACACCTGTTCTCCCATCCTTTTTCTGTCTATGTTGGAAAGTCTCCAGGGCAGGAATTTTAAGCTGCTAGCGCAGTGAATGTGCCCCGACAACCCTAGACATTTGAGGTATTTGGTGCCTATATTTCTGAAGCAGTTGGATACTTTAAAGCTCTATTTGTGGGTCATCTTTAAGATGTGTCTTTGCACACAAGACACGCCGGGCTCCTTTTGAAATATAACAAAAAGACTTGGAAATGAGACATGCTAATGCTATTTAGGAATGTGAAGGCCCTGCCCTCAGATTTTATGATAATGAAGAGTGCATGCAAGCATAATGCAGCGGAGGATACTGTAGATTAATGCTAATCAGCAACCCAGGAGCATCATTTATTAAATAAGCAAGAAATCTGCCAATGAAACAGGACTAAAAATAAAAACATACCTCGAGTTTCGACTGTGCTGCGGGGAATGGCTGAGCTTCAGCCTTCAGATAGACGATCAAAGTAAATGAATGTCCAAAGAATCGAGAAAATGAGAAATGCCTAGAAGAGGTAAATGTCTGAAAGGCCAACCACCTCCCATAAATTAGTCTGAAAATAGTTTAAAAATCAGTCAGTGAATAGGTGAGGGCTCATAGACGGGCCGGTGCAAGGAAGTTTCGCGCCCTAGATGAAATTTCCTTGTACCAGCCCTGCACCCCCACCCCCCAGCTAACACCACCCCCCTGCGGCAGCCAGTCACACCCCCCCCCCCCCCCCCGCAGGCTGGCAGCTCAGCAGCACCCTCCTGGCTGAGCCGGGAGGGCGGGAGGCAGCCGTGGCCAGCCACCCCCCCGGCTCCCGGCGCCCTAGGCAACCGCCTAGGGTCGCCTAGTGGGTGCACCGGCCCTGCTCATAGAATCATAGAATCGTTGGACTGGAAGGGGCCTCAAGAGGTCATCTAGTCCAGTTCCTTGTAGTGTGTCATGTTTCACATCTGAGGTGGCTGCCTGTTGCACATCGGTGGTGGTGTGACTGGGTGCCTGGGATGGGCCACACTGAAAATGTCACACTCAGGGCAGACTGCATGAAATAGGACAGACAATCCCCAGACCTGGTGGTTTACTCTATACTTAGATTCACCAAACCAGTAACAAAAGAGTTTCTGCAGCACCACACCGATTAATAAGAAGCCACACAAAGTGTCCTGTAGGCACTCCAGCCCTTGGCTCCCATCCAGGCAACCCAATCTAATCTAGTGAGAGGTTATTTAAAACCTATTTCACCAGATGTGAGGTTCTTTCTAATCCCAAAGGATCAGACACATATCCCCAGGTTAATACGAATCCCAGATCTTACTCAACTATCACGCTCCCAGTCAATCCTTAGTAAACTAACTAAAGATTTTAATAGTAAAAGGAAAGAAGAGGGTTATAAATGGGTAACAGATCATATACATACAAATGATTGCAAAGCCCTTCTATCGGGTTTGTAGCAGGGATGGAATAGCTTGCTGGCTTGTCAGGTGTCTCTGGTAACTTCCAAAAGAGTGGAAGGTCCTCAGTCCATAGTTCAAGATGCTCCATTTTTTGTAAATCCACAGTCCAGAGAATTAGAGCAGGAAAAGAGGCAAAATGGAGATATCTCAGGGGTCTTTTATATCCTCTGCCATATGCATGGAAAATTATTGTCCCAAACAAAGCCCACAGCCACTGTGTGTGGAAAATTACTGGCCCAAGATGGAGTCTAGTGTCACGTGAGCATGTCACATGTCCTTACTTGGTTTGCTGGATCACAGGGAAGTAGTCATTGGCTCCTGGCTGTCTGAGGCATCCGCAGGAAGACCTACTGGGTGGGATGAGTTTCTTCAATGGCCCATTGTGAGAGCCGAGTGTCCTTGATGGACCATCAATACATTGCTGTCTAGCCCTGATGTAAATCCATCTGGTGGGTGTCTCCCAGGAATACAGCACAGGTTTCCATCACCAACAGTCATAACATCCGCTATAAAGATGATACATGGATTTAACCAGGATAATCATACTTGATAGATTGTAACTTTTCCATTGACACCTTACATGATACGCTTCGTACAAGATTTATGGTTATAAATTATATAACGGTGGTAATATCAATGGTATAAATAGTCATCTTTAATCAGACAGCATCACAGGTGGGTGAATTGTTTCTTGAATATACAGTCTGTAAAATGGGGTGGGAGGAGGAGAAATAAAGTATCATGTAGCAAATACCATCGTGTAAAGAGATGCGGAGAATTTGATGTGCAGAGCTGGTATGACTGATACAATTCTATACCGTCTGGGCTATACAAACAATAGAGATTCTCCTGTGGAAGTCATTCAAACCCCATTTCCTGGGATGACCCAAAATAGGCAGACAGAAAAGCGGAACACAGAGCAGCCTTGGGCTCATTACATCAGAGTCAAACTGAGCTTGGACCTCAAGAGTTCCATTTCCTTCATTAATCTAGGACACACAGTTTCCAAGTGGTTCAAAATTTGGCCAAATGACTGAATGGAACAACTGACACTACACCCCAAGTTCCCGTTGGCTTCTGACTGAGCATGGGATGCAAACAGTGCTTCCAAATCCACTGTTTGAAATGAGCAATAATTAGTCACAAGATAGTCCTCTCCTGGCTTTCACTGGACCCCTATCTTGAACCACATGAAGGCAGTGAATATGTCTTTAGTGCAGGCAGCGTGCATGTATCTGCAGCCTGATTTTTCCACTGCCCTGTACCATGTGTCATCATTTGTGTCTGTACAAAGAGAGTGGGGTATAAAATGCTGGTAGTGCTTTACGCCCACTTTGGCACAGGTGTGTAGATGTTGACGCAAGGTGCAGGGCAGTGGGAGATCATGCCTCTAGAGAGGAGACAACTAGATAAGGTCAAATGCAGTGAACACAACTAATTCTAGCTTGCATTCATTACGGTAAGTGTCAGGTTTAATATCTTAATTACGTACTTGGAGAGATTATAAAAGAGGGGCCTGATTTAGACAAAATATACTCCGTGATGCAGAAGCTCAAACAAAGTAACAGGCCTTCATTTGCTGAAGTATCTTTGGTACAAAAGATGGGACTATATCGTCCCTTACTGTAGCAAACATCAAACCACTATGGAAGAACCGATGCCAACGTCGCAGTAGGAAGCACATTTGGAGTCATCTGGCTTATGAGGCGTAACTTCCTTTTTTGCTCTCCTTAGTTACAATCCACACTCGGTTTTATCAGTCAAGATCCAGCCCAGATCAAGGTTCCCATCCAAGTTCTAAAACCCCGAGAAGAGGAGTTTACAATGGGAGTGACACTTGTCCCGTGTGCTATCCTAATGTTCATTAGAACTTTTTTTGTGCAACAGGAGGCATGCAGTTAGCTTTGGCATGTTCACAGGGCCAAATCTTGCTCTCTGTTACCCCGGTGCATGGCCCCACGTGTTTTAGAGAGGTTGCAGAATTTGAGCCTGGTGTCTCAGATTGTCCCTTCAGCTTATGCAGGCAGAGGGGACCTCCCTCAGGCTCAACTCCCTTCAGAGCATGCAAGGGAAGAGAGCAATACTACTCCATGCAGAAGGAGTGTCCCAGGGCCTGGCTGAGCACAGAAGAAGGTAGCACAATGGGCGTGGCCATTCACACAGGCCGGAACTTTTATTCAGCCCCATGGATTTCCACCTGGCAGTTAAAGATTCCCAAAGCAGTTTTACCTCCTGTAGGATGCTCTCCCCAGCTGCTACAAAGGTGCCATGCTGCATGGGGAAATGGACAGCAGAGCAGTGTGGCATGGGAGCCAACTCTGACAGGCCTGTTCCTGCTGCCATGAATTGTGGGGTTCCCTTTCCCCATGGATCCCCTGGATCTGTGGAGTTGGGAGGCCTCGCCTCCTGCCAGCTCTCAATTCCTCCCTCCTGAGAAGATGCTTCCCCAGGAGTTCTAGCAGGAGAACCTCATGAAGATTTCTGGTCCCTTCACATGGGAAAACCACCTCTGCCCCAGAGCCATTAGAGCAGTGACCTACATTGAAATTTAGTGTCATTGCGGTAGTTCCGTGCAGCGTGCATAGATACATAGTCATTAGAAACACTGGGTCTGATCCTGCTCCCATGAATTCAGGACAGGGTTGATGTCAAGCAGTAAACGTCATTGTGTTTGTAATGTCGTTCCATGCGTTGTGCTTCCGTAGGAATTCATAGATTATAAAGCCAGGAGGGACCGTTGTGATCATCTAGTCTGACTTCCTGTATAACACCGGCCATAGGACTTCCCTGAGTTAATTACTGTTTGAACTAGAGCAGAACTTGATTTAAAAGTGTGCAGTGACAGAGAATCCACCACAACCACTTCTACGAGTGGTTAATTACCCTCACTGTGATAAACTTGCACCTTATTTCCAGTCTGAATTGTTTAGCTTCAACTTCCAGCCGTTGGATTGTGTTAGATCCTTTTCTGCTAGATCGAAGAACCAATTGTTAAATATTTGTTCCCCATGTAGGTCATTAAAGGCTGTAATCATGTCACACCGTAACCTTCACTTTAAGCTAAATAAATTGAGCTCCTTGAGTCTATCACCATAAGGCAGGTTTTCCAAACCTCTAATCGTTTTACTGGCTCTTCGCTGGACCCGCTCCAATTTATCAGCATCCATCTTGAATTGTGGACACCAGAACTGGACACAGTGTTCCAGCAGCGGTCGCACTAGTGTCTGTATCGCCTCTATGGTATTACACACTGTTTCACTATCTCCTTGTTGTCTTCTCTTTCCGTCGGTGAGGCTTCATCAGCGTCATTTTGCGTGTCAAACATTCTGCTGAGAGCTCTCAGGTGGAGTGCGGGAGGTTCGGGAGAAGAGGCGGAGCAGGGGCGGGTCGAGGGGAAGGGGTGAAGCAGGGGGCGGGGCCCCCACTTCTTGGGAGCTTCCAGCGCTCCTGCCCTGTTCCCTTTCTCTGCCGCCCCAGGAGATGAAAACGGTTTAAAAGCAGCCGGGAGGGCGGAAGGAACTGAAAGCGAGAGATACCCTCATGTATGTTTAAACAGGCTGGATCTTTTCCATTAGCGGTACAAGTGACACACACCGGAAAAGCTGTGTAAGAGATCATTAGTGAGGCCAGCTTTGGCACTGATTAAAGAGTGCACATGAGATGCTGCCTTCCCCACCCACGCTGCTCCCTGCGTTTCCCCTACATTAAAAGATTAAGGCCTCAGGAACAGCACGGAGGCCCTCCAGGTGCCCGTGTGGGAGGGAACTGCAGCCGTCAAAGCCCCGGGATCCCTCTTCCTCCCGCTGAGATGGTGGTTCTTAAATTAGTGGCAGAAAGGAGACGGAAGGGAGCGGGGGAGACGACTGCTGCCTCTGTGTGTGAAAGCAGGTGACCTTTCCCGTCGGAGACAGGACTCGACAAACTCTTAGCAGCCTCACTTGGAAAAGAAAGCAAGAGGTTGGTCCTGGGCCACGCTGGATGGAGGACAGGAATTGGGTCCTCCATGGAGAACCCCCAAGGACAGGGCTAGGAGGAGTTGTCTGCTGGATGGGGGGTGCTCCCAAGAGGCGAGGGGGGCAATGGCTGATTGCTTGAGAGTCATAGAATATCAGGGTTGGAAGGGACCTTAGCAGGTCATCTAGTCCAACCCTCTGCTCAAAGCAGGACCAATCCCCAATTTTTGCCCCAGATCCCCAAATGGCCCCCTCAAGGACTGAACTCATAACCCTGGGTTTAGCAGGCTAGTGCTCAAACCACTGAGCTATCCCTTCCCCCCTGAGCTATCATGGGTATAGGGTATAGGGGGCTGACATCCTTGGCTGTTGAAGGGCTCAGAAGGAGCAAAACTTGCCCTCCTGCTGGGATGACTCAAAGGAAACTCTGAAGAGATGCTCGGCTTACTGTCCCCTGGGGTTCTCATTTGCAGGGGATGAGGCAGGTACTGGGGCTGAAGCATGAACAGATACGTTTGGTGGAAGGGGAAGTATTTTGGCAGCACCTGAACTCCAGAGGTTTGCCCCAAGTTGTCTTTGATGTCGGAAGTCTTGCTATGCCGAGAACAGGATTTGTGGGGGACACCCAGAAATGTATAATGAATTCAAAGGCATCTGTGGAAGCTGGACAATCACTTAGAATAGAATGATCCTTTTTGCTATTTTTAGGGTGCAAGAGGTAGAAGAGGAAGACCTCAGCTCTGCCTCAGGGGTCCTCCAGGTGCTCCTGGCAACAAAGGAGAAAAGGTGAGTACTGAGAATGGCTCAGTTAGCTTAGAAAACGAAGCTGAAGCTGTGTGTGTGGGGGGGGGGGGGGGGTTTACAGGGGAGGGAACATATTTTTTTTGTTCTGTGTTTGTACAGTGCCTAGCTCAATGGTGGCCCTGGTCTGCAACTGGGGCTCCTAGATACTTCGGTAATAAAAATAATGACTAATAATAGGCCACTGGGCTGAGGTTCGGGACATCTGGATTCAGTTCCGTGCTCTGCCGTAATAATGAGTCTGATCCGACTCCCACTGACCTCCGCAGGAAGGCGTCCACTAGCTTCGATACACAGAGGGTCAGGCCAACTGTCAGCTGAGCTCTGGGAGCAAGATTTGTTAGTATCGTTCCTGTTGGCTCGGGAGAAAAGTCCAGCAGAGTAGGTCTTGGGTGAAGGCTGTCAACGTTGCGGGGAGGGATAACTCAGTGGTTTGAGCATTAGCCTGCTAAACTCAGGGTTGTGAGTTCAATCCTTGAGGGGGCCATTTAGGGATCTGGGGCAAAAATTGGGGATTGGTCCTGCTTTGAGCAGGGAGTTGGACTAGATGACCGCCTAAGGTCCCTTCCAACCCTGAGATTCTATGATTTGCTGGCCTTGCAGAATGTCACTGCTCTACGTGCAGACAGTGTGTTGGCCCAGAGTGCTGGCATTCTCAAGTGTGTCTGCACTGGAAGATGTAATTTCCAGCTCACCTAGACATATGTAATTAAGCTAGCATGCTGAAAATAGCAGTATAGCTGCAGTGGTGTGAGCAGCAGGCGGGGCTAACCAATCCAGATCCTCTCTGAAATCCTAGGTGCATACTCGAGTGGCTAGCCCGTCCCACCGTTCTCACCGCTGCAACTATACTTCTCTTGTTAGCACGCTAAGTCCATCACTGCCAGCATGTCTGGAAATTACACCTCCCGCTTTAGTGTAGACACCCCCTCAGGGTCAGTGATCTGGGCTCTGCAGCACAATCCTGGCTAGACTGTCTGTTTTAGGCATTTGCAATGTGCCAACCCACACCGCCATCCATGTTTGTAACACTTCTTTGGAAAACATCATATTTGGGGCCCACCCTCCTTGACAGGCTCCCCCTTTTAATTGACTGGAAAGGGTTTGTGCAGTCCAATTCAATAATGTGATCCTACATCCTCTGAGGGTTCCAGAGAGCGCTTGACTAGCTAGCTTGGCAGAGCTCATTTCACCCAGCTAGTCTAGCTGAAAAAGCCAGGGCCAAGACTTTCAAAAATGGGAGCCTAAAGTTAGGCTTCTGAGCCCGTGTTTTCACCTCTAAATAAGTGGTCTGATTTGCCAGAGGGCAGATCACCACGCAAGCGGCTGATTGCTCTCACTACGGAAAACCGGGCCACTCATTTAGAGGTCTGAATACGGAATCGGTCTTACTTCAAGCTCCCGTTTTTGACCGTCTTTGCTTTCTCTATTTGCTAGCGAGAGGGAAATTCTGTCTAGGCCAGGCAACCTAAAAAAAGCAGCAGATGCAAGAACTGAAGGGTTTTATGTTATTCTGCAAGCAAGTCAAATGCATAAAATTGCTCATGCTCCAGTAACGAAGTTAGCCAGACGGAAGGCAAAACAAGGCAAGAGACAAGCAGCGTAAATCATTCACGCCTATTAGTCTGGCCAGGAATTGGGTACGGTGGCAGAGCACGAGGGCTGATTGGCAAAAGGCTGATCAATTCTGAAATCACCCTCTCTTTATACTCTCTCCTCAGCCAGCTGTAGATCTTTGCTACCGAGTCATATTTCTGGCTGAGGTTTTATCTGCCGCAGGTGTCGACATCCCTGACTCACTGTTTTGCTGCGGCAGTGAATGGCCATTGTAGTTCTGCCCCCTAACTGGTTTAGCCTTTGAGGCTGATGCAATTTGTTCCAGTGCTTTCGCCCCCGTTAGGTGGTCACAGATTCAGAAAAATGGCCGCCGCGGCTCTCGTTCGGACAATTCGCCCTGGGCCGCGTGGCATGGTTGTTTTTTTTTTAGTGTAGCAATTTTTAATCAACAAATTTGGTTGGAAATGGCTCAGAGCAACTTTTGCAGGACCGTTGTCTGCACTGAGCAGAGAAATCCTCCATCCTGCTTGTTGTTTCCCTTGAGGATGGTGGCGTTGTGTTCCCAAGGTTGTAACTACGATCCTATCAGAAGGCTTGTTGGTGCAATCGTCTACCTGGCATTTGAATTACAGGAGTGTAAAGTAGCTCAGTTTTGAGGCCAGATTCTCTCCCCAACCCAGAGCTTTTGCTCCACTCAGATAATGCAACAGAGCCAGAATTTGTCTGTAGCTGGCTAGCTGAGAATTCACCTGGCATGAGGCGATCTGGAATAAAGCTGGGGGCACACCAGGGGTAGGAGATACGTTCAGGCAGTTGGGAAAGGACCATCAGTGCAAAGCAGATTCTCATTTGGACTATGGTCCCTTAGGGACCGTATGCAAATGGCACATGTTAGAGCAGCCCCTGGGCTGCTCTAGCTCCTTTGGAGGCTGGGACAAGTGCAGATCAGTCCACAGAATCAGGGAGACTTAACCAGCCCTCTAATGTATCCCCTCCTCTCCTGCATTGGGATGAATCTGGCAATTTCAGTTTACTGAACTATTTTCTGGTGTCTCTGAAATTTACGGGAAAACACTGTATTTGAACCTGGTGGTCCCTCCCCCTCTTTCTTTAGCATCTTTTTCTATTCAGGATGCATTTACTGTTGGAGACATTTACTGCCTAATCTGCTGAACCTCTGCAATTACCTAAATGTTTTTAACAGGGAGAAAATGGTCCAGCTGGTCTGAAAGGAGAGAAAGGAGATCCTGGCCTTTCTGTGAGTACTTTATCCCCAAATCAACAGCCTATTGCACAAGCCAGAATAGAGAAAATAGGGCAAATGATGCCTAAGAGGTATTGGGGAGGACAGAGACACTCAGAGCAAATTCATTCTGAATGGCTCCAGGAGATGAGTGTGCAGCACAGTGGACCATTAGCAGCTGATAGGATGTCAGCTAGCTGCACGCTGAGTCAGAGAGAACGCAGAGAGCAGCGCAACAGCAAAGCAGTCCACGGCTCTCCTCTCCGAGGGGGCTGTATTAGGGGCAAACTTTTCCTCGCCCATCCTCAGCGTGGATCCTCTGCTTTTTGTTGACATGGGTAGGAGTCCCATGGGTGGGACAAGATCAGACTGTCCAACAGCGATGAGGAGACAGAAGTGTGCCCTTAGTTTTGAGCAGGAAAAAGAAGCTTTGACAAAGCCTGTCCCCGGTAACAGGAATGGCATTCACAATGCTGACACCTAACCCCTGTAAAAACAAACTAACATGCCACCAATCCACCAACAGCATAACCCTACCAGTACGCAGGCAGACTGTTTATTTCATAAAAGGGGGAAGAGGTTGAGACTCCATGAAGTTCAAATAGGGATTTTGCTACTGCTGATCGGTTTTACTTGGAAGGTACTACGGCTGGGTGGCTGTGTAAAAATCCTAAGATTGGTCAATAGGGCAAACGTCTGAATGAGAGATGTGATGTGGAACCATGCAGGAGAAGGTAAGTCAGCAAAGAAACAGCTTTCAGGAAGGAAGTGAGACTAAGAACTGATGAAATGAAGATGATGGACAGAGATGGACAGAGCCACCCAAGAAGGGAGATGGCAAAAGAAAACAGGAACCACAACGCTATTATCTCCAGATGAAGATACTGGAGAT
The DNA here is from genome assembly GCA_033296515.1 of Macrochelys suwanniensis. NCBI lineage: Eukaryota > Metazoa > Chordata > Testudines > Chelydridae > Macrochelys > Macrochelys suwanniensis. The sequence goes on from CM065775.1 coordinate 337,985,677, forward strand.
AATGTCCAGATAATAAGGACAAATGCAAAGTGCTCCACTTAGGTAGGAACAATCAGTTTCACACATACAGAATGGGAGGAGACTGTCTAGGAAGGAGTATGGCAGAAAGGGATCTAGGGGTTACAGTGGACCACAAGCTAAATATGAGTCAACAGTGTGATGCTGTTGCAAAAAAAGCAAACATGATTCTGGGCTGCATTAACAGGTGTGTGGTGAGCAAGACACGAGAAGTCATTCTTCTGCTCTACTCTGCGCTGGTTAGGCCTCAACTGGAGTATTGTGTCCAGTTCTGGGCACCGCCTTTCAAGAAAGATGTGGAGAAATTGGAGAGGGTCCAGAGAAGAGCAACAAGAATGATTAAGGGTCTAGAGAACATGACCTATGAAGGAAGGCTGAAGGAATTGGGTTTGTTTAGTTTGGAAAAGAGAAGACTGAGAGGGGACATGATAGCAGTCTTCAGGTATCTAAAAGGGTGTCATAAGGAGGAGGGAGAAAACTTGTTCATCTTAGCATCTGAGGATAGAACAAGAAGCAATGGGCTTAAACTGCAGCAAGGGAGGTTTAGGTTGGATATTAGGAAAAAGTTCCTAACTGTCAGGGTGGTTAAACACTGGAATAAACTGCCCAGGGAGGTTGTGGAATCTCCATCTCTGGAGATATTTAAGAGTAGGTTAGATAGACATTTATCTGGGATGGTCTAGACAGTAATTGGTCCTGCCATGAGGGCAGGGGGCTGGACTCGATGACCTCTTGAGGTCCCTTCCAGCCCTAGAATCTATGAATCTATGAATCTATGAATACAGCAAGATGATGAGGAGAAACCCAACGTTCAGGTGACAGGAGGTGTCCCTTCCCATATCATGAAACGGAATAATTAAGATCGGGGGGGATGACACACATGGAGCAATGGGTTAGGCCTGGCTTAAAGTGAGGAACGAAGGTGAAGTGAATCAGGGTTGCTATCTATATAATAAGAATCAGTGGGAACACTTTGGTGATGCTTGGGAAAGTGAGTGAGGCTCCCAAAGGATTGGTTCATTTTGTATTTTGACTCAGGCAGAGGAGGGTCTGGTGGTTAAGGCTCAGGGGTGGGATGCAGGAGAAGGGGGTTCTCTCCCTGTCTTTGCCACCGGTTCCCTGTGTGATTTTAGGGATGGTCCCTTAATGTCTCTGGGCCTCTGTCTCCACATCTGTTAAATGAGGGAAATGAAAGGGGTGCAGTTAGGTTTAATACCTTCATTTCGACTAGGCATTCGCATACTGGGGAGACGAGCGCTATAGAAAAGCCTGTAAATATAGAACCTCTGTTCCCATGGCTGCCTGTGGCTTCAGGATGAGGCAGAGGTGCTGGAACACAATCAGAGAAGATGCTCTTGGATATTAGGAAAAACTATTTCACTAGGAGGGTGGTGAAGCACTGGAATGGGTTACCTAGGGAGGTGGTGGAATCTCCTTCCTTAGAGGTTTTTAAGGCCTGGCTTGATAAAGCCCTGGCTGGGATGATTTAGTTGGGGTTGGTCCTGCTTTGAGCAAGGGGTTGGACTCCATCAGTGGTTCTCAACCAGGGGTCCAGGGCTCCCTGGGGGCCTCAAACAGGTTTCAGGGGGTCCACCAAGCAGGGCCAGTGTTAGACTCACTGGGGCCCAGGGCAGAAAGCTGAAGCCCCGCTGCATGGGGCTGAAGCCTGGGATCCTGAGCTCCGCCACATGGGGCTGAAGCCAAAGCCTGAGCAACTTAGCTTTGCGGGGCCCCCTGTGTCGTGGGGCCCCGGGCAATTGCCCTGCTTGCTACCTCCTAACGCCGGCCCTGGCTTTTATATGCAGAAAACCAGATGTTGTGGCGCAGCTGGGCCGTGGAGCTTTTATAGCATGTTTGGGGGGGGCCTCAGAAAGAAAAAGGTTGAGAATCCCTGGACTAGACGACCTCCTGAGGTTTCCTCCAACCCTAATATTCTGTGATTCTATCTGACCCCCCTGGAACCGGGAAGCATCAGAAATCTTGCCAGAGAACCCGTTCTCTTGAGATTCTCAGCCTGGCTTCTGGATCAGACATGTCTGAAGCAGGGGAAGCGGAAGCTTCCTAACAATGTGGGGACCACTGGGGCCAAAACCATGGCTCCACGCCCCCACACCGCCCCTTCCCCCAAGCCCCGTCCCTCACACTGCCCCTTCCCTCGAACCCTGCCCTTGCACTGCCTCTTCCCCTGGTGGGCCCCCACCCTCACGCCTCCCCTTCCCTCAAGCCCTGGCCCTCACACTGCCCCTTCCTTCGACCCCCGCCCTCACACTGCCCCTTCCTTCGACCCCCGCCCTCACACTGCCCCTTCCTTCGACCCCCCGCCCTCACACTGCCCCTTCCTTCGACCCCCGCCCTCACATTGCCCCTTCCCATGATCCCCCGCCCTCACACTGCCCCTTCCTTCGACCCCCGCCATCACACTGCCCCTTCCTTCGACCCCCACCCTCGCACTACCCCTTCCCACGATCCCCTGCCCTCACACTGCCCCTTCCTTCGACCCCCGCCCTCACACTGCCCCTTCCTTCGACCCCCACCCTCGCACTACCCCTTCCCACGATCCCCCGCCCTCGCACTGCCCCTTCCTTCGACCCCCGCCCTCGCACTGCCCCTTCCTTCGACCCCCGCCCTCACACTGCCCCTTCCCACGATCCCCCGCCCTCACACTGCCCCTTCCCTTGACCCCCGCCCTCACACTGCCCCTTCCTTCGACCCCAGCCCTCACACTGCCCCTTCCTTCGACCCCTGCCCTCACACTGCCCCTTCCCACGATCCCCTGCCCTCGCACTGCCCCTTCCCACGATCCCCCGCCCTTGCACTGCCCCTTCCTTCGACCCCCGCCCTCACACTGCCCCTTCCCACGATCCCCTGCCCTCACACTGCCCCTTCCCACGATCCCCCGCCCTCACACTGCCCCTTCCCTTGACCCCCGCCCTCGCACTGCCCCTTCCCTTGACCCCCGCCCTCACACTGCCCCTTCCTTTGACCCCCGCCCTCGCACTGCCCCTTCCTTTGACCCCCGCCCTCACACTGCCCCTTCCTTCGACCCCCACCCTCACACTGCCCCTTTCCTCGACCCCTGCCCTCGCGCTGCCCCTTCCATTGAGTCCCCACCCTCATACTGCCCCTTCCTTCGACCCCCGCCCTCACACTGCCCCTTCCCTCGCGCCCCCGCCCTCACACAGCCCCTTCCCTCGACCCCCGCCCTCACACTGCCCCTTCCTTTGACCCCCGCCCTCACACTGCCCCTTCCCATGATCCCCCGCCCTCACACTGCCCCTTCCTTCGACCCCCGCCCTCACACTGCCCCTTCCTTTGACCCCCGCCCTCGCAATGCCCCTTCCCACGATCCCCCGCCCTCGCACTGCCCCTTCCCACGATCCCCCGCCCTCGCACTGCCCCTTCCTTTGACCCCCGCCGTCGCACTGCCCCTTCCCATGATCCCCCGCCCTCGCACTGCCCCTTCCCACGATCCCCTGCCCTCACACTGCCCCTTCCCACGATCCCCCGCCCTCACACTGCCCCTTCCCTTGACCCCCGCCCTCGCACTGCCCCTTCCCTTGACCCCCGCCCTCGCACTGCCCCTTCCTTTGACCCCTGCCCTCGCACTGCCCCTTCCTTCGACCCCCGCCCTTGCACTGCCCCTTCCATTGAGTCCCCACCCTCATACTGCCCCTTCCTTCGACCCCCGCCCTCACACTGCCCCTTCCCTCGCGCCCCCGCCCTCACACTGCCCCTTCCTTTGACCCCTGCCCTCACACTGCCCCTTCCTTCGACCCCCGCCCTCACGCTGCCCCTTCCTTCGACCCCCGCCCTCACGCTGCCCCTTCCTTCGACCCCTGCCCTCACGCTGCCCCTTCCCACGATCCCCCGCCCTCACACTGCCCCTTCCCACGATCCCCCGCCCTCACACTGCCCCTTCCCTTGACCCCCGCCCTCGCACTGCCCCTTCCTTTGACCCCCGCCCTCACACTGCCCCTTCCTTCGACCCCCACCCTCACACTGCCCCTTTCCTCGACCCCTGCCCTCGCGCTGCCCCTTCCATTGAGTCCCCACCCTCATACTGCCCCTTCCTTCGACCCCCGCCCTCACACTGCCCCTTCCCTCGCGCCCCCGCCCTCACACTGCCCCTTCCCTCGACCCCCGCCCTCACACTGCCCCTTCCTTTGACCCCCGCCCTCACACTGCCCCTTCCCATGATCCCCCGCCCTCACACTGCCCCTTCCTTCGACCCCTGCCCTCACACTGCCCCTTCCTTCGACCCCCGCCCTCACACTGCCCCTTCCTTCGACCCCCGCCCTCACACTGCCCCTTCCTTCGACCCCCGCCCTCACACTGCCCCTTCCTTCGACCCCCGCCCTCGCAATGCCCCTTCCCACAATCCCCCGCCCTCGCACTGCCCCTTCCCACGATCCCCCGCCCTCGCACTGCCCCTTCCTTTGACCCCCGCCGTCGCACTGCCCCTTCCCATGATCCCCCGCCCTCGCACTGCCCCTTCCCACGATCCCCTGCCCTCACACTGCCCCTTCCCACGATCCCCCGCCCTCACACTGCCCCTTCCCTTGACCCCCGCCCTCGCACTGCCCCTTCCTTTGACCCCCGCCCTCACACTGCCCCTTCCCATGATCCCCCGCCCTCACACTGCCCCTTCCTTCGACCCCCGCCCTCACACTGCCCCTTCCCTCGCGCCCCCGCCCTCACACTGCCCGTTCCTTCGACCCCCGCCCTCGCAATGCCCCTTCCCACAATCCCCCGCCGTCGCACTGCCCCTTCCCATGATCCCCCGCCCTCGCACTGCCCCTTCCCACGATCCCCTGCCCTCACACTGCCCCTTCCCACGATCCCCCGCCCTCACACTGCCCCTTCCCTTGACCCCCGCCCTCGCACTGCCCCTTCCTTTGACCCCTGCCCTCGCACTGCCCCTTCCTTCGACCCCCGCCCTTGCACTGCCCCTTCCATTGAGTCCCCACCCTCATACTGCCCCTTCCTTCGACCCCCGCCCTCACACTGCCCCTTCCCTCGCGCCCCCGCCCTCACACTGCCCCTTCCTTTGACCCCTGCCCTCACACTGCCCCTTCCTTCGACCCCCGCCCTCACGCTGCCCCTTCCTTCGACCCCCGCCCTCACGCTGCCCCTTCCTTCGACCCCTGCCCTCACGCTGCCCCTTCCCACGATCCCCCGCCCTCACACTGCCCCTTCCCACGATCCCCCGCCCTCACACTGCCCCTTCCCTTGACCCCCGCCCTCGCACTGCCCCTTCCTTTGACCCCCGCCCTCGCACTGCCCCTTCCTTTGACCCCCGCCCTCACACTGCCCCTTCCTTCGACCCCCACCCTCACACTGCCCCTTTCCTCGACCCCTGCCCTCGCGCTGCCCCTTCCATTGAGTCCCCACCCTCATACTGCCCCTTCCCTCGCGCCCCCGCCCTCACACTGCCCCTTCCCTCAACCCCCGCCCTCACACTGCCCCTTCCTTTGACCCCCGCCCTCACACTGCCCCTTCCCATGATCCCCCGCCCTCACACTGCCCCTTCCTTCGACCCCCACCCTCACACTGCCCCTTTCCTCGACCCCCGCCCTTGCACTGCCCCTTTCCTCGACCCCCGCCCTCGCGCTGCCCCTTCCATTGAGTCCCCACCCTCATACTGCCCCTTCCTTCGACCCCCGCCCTCACACTGCCCCTTCCCTCACGCCCCCGCCCTCACACTGCCCCTTCCTTCGACCCCCACCCTCACACTGCCCCTTTCCTCGACCCCCACCCTCACACTGCCCCTTTCCTCGACCCCCACCCTCGCACTGCCCCTTTCCTCGACCCCCGCCCTCGCGCTGCCCCTTCCATTGAGTCCCCACCCTCATACTGCCCCTTCCTTCGACCCCCGCCCTCACACTGCCCCTTCCCTCGCGCCCCCACCCTCACACTGCCCCTTCCCTCGCGCCCCCGCCCTCACACTGCCCCTTCCCTCGCGCCCCCGCCCTCACACTGCCCCTTCCCTCGCGCCCCCGCCCTCACACTGCCCCTTCCCTCGCGCCCCCGCCCTCACACTGCCCCTTCCTTCGACCCCCGCCCTCGCACTGCCCCTTCCCACGATCCCCCGTCCTCGCACTGCCCCTTCCTTCGACCCCCGCCCCCACACTGCCCCTTCCCACGATCCCCCGCCCTCACACTGCCCCTTCCTTCGACCCCCGCCCTCACACTGCCCCTTCCTTCGACCCCCACCCTCACGCTGCCCCTTTCCTCGACCCCCACCCTCACACTGCCCCTTTCCTCGACCCCCACCCTCACACTGCCCCTTCCCTCGCGCCCCCGCCCTCACACTGCCCCTTCCCTCGCGCCCCCGCCCTCACACTGCCCCTTCCCTCGCGCCCCCGCCCTCACACTGCCCCTTCCCTCGCGCCCCCACCCTCATACTGCCCCTTCCTTCGACCCCCGCCCTCACACTGCCCCTTCCCTCGCGCCCCCACCCTCACACTGCCCCTTCCCTCGCGCCCCCGCCCTCACACTGCCCCTTCCCTCGCGCCCCCGCCCTCACACTGCCCCTTCCCTCGCGCCCCCGCCCTCACACTGCCCCTTCCCTCGCGCCCCCGCCCTCACACTGCCCCTTCCTTCGACCCCCGCCCTCGCACTGCCCCTTCCCACGATCCCCCGTCCTCGCACTGCCCCTTCCTTCGACCCCCGCCCCCACACTGCCCCTTCCCACGATCCCCCGCCCTCACACTGCCCCTTCCTTCGACCCCCGCCCTCACACTGCCCCTTCCTTCGACCCCCACCCTCACGCTGCCCCTTTCCTCGACCCCCACCCTCACACTGCCCCTTTCCTCGACCCCCACCCTCACACTGCTCCTTTCCTCGACCCCCGCCCTTGCACTGCCCCTTTCCTCGACCCCCGCCCTCGCGCTGCCCCTTCCATTGAGTCCCCACCCTCATACTGCCCCTTCCTTCGACCCCCGCCCTCACACTGCCCCTTCCCTCACGCCCCCGCCCTCACACTGCCCCTTCCCTCGACCCCCGCCCTCACACTGCCCCTTCCTTTGACCCCCGCCCTCACACTGCCCCTTCCTTCGACCCCCACCCTCACACTGCCCCTTTCCTCGACCCCCACCCTCGCACTGCCCCTTTCCCCGACCCCCGCCCTCGCACTGCCCCTTTCCTCGACCCCCGCCCTCGCGCTGCCCCTTCCATTGAGTCCCCACCCTCATACTGCCCCTTCCTTCGACCCCCGCCCTCACACTGCCCCTTCCCTCGCGCCCCCGCCCTCACACTGCCCCTTCCCTCGCGCCCCCGCCCTCACACTGCCCCTTCCCTCGCGCCCCCGCCCTCACACTGCCCCTTCCCTCACGCCCCCGCCCTCACACTGCCCCTTCCCTCGACCCACGCCCTCACACTGCCCCTTCCTTTGACCCCCGCCCTCACACTGCCCCTTCCTTCGACCCCCGCCCTCACACTGCCCCTTTCCTCGACCCCCCGCCCTCGCGCTGCCCCTTCCTTCGACCCCCACCCTCGCGCTGCCCCTTCCTTCGACCCCCGCCCTCACACTGCCCCTTCCTTCGACCCCCGCCCTCACACTGCCCCTTTCCTCGACCCCCCGCCCTCGCGCTGCCCCTTCCTTCGACCCCCACCCTCACACTGCCCCTTCCCACGATCCCCTGCCCTCACACTGCCCCTTCCCACGATCCCCCGCCCTCACACTGCCCCTTCCTTCGACCCCCGCCCTCACACTGCCCCTTCCTTCAACCCCCACCCTCACGCTGCCCCTTTCCTCGACCCCCACCCTCACACTGCCCCTTTCCTCGACCCCCACCCTCGCACTGCCCCTTTCCTCGACCCCCGCCCTCGCACTGCCCCTTTCCTCGACCCCTGCCCTCGCGCTGCCCCTTCCATTGAGTCCCCACCCTCACACTGCCCCTTCCTTCGACCCCCGCCCTCACACTGCCCCTTCCCTCGCGCCCCCGCCCTCACACTGCCCCTTCCCTCGCGCCCCCGCCCTCACACTGCCCCTTCCCTCGCGCCCCCGCCCTCACACTGCCCCTTCCCTCACGCCCCCGCCCTCACACTGCCCCTTCCTTTGACCCCTGCCCTCACACTGCCCCTTCCTTCGACCCCCGCCCTCACATTGCCCCTTCCCATGATCCCCCGCCCTCACACTGCCCCTTTCCTCGACCCCCCGCCCTCGCGCTGCCCCTTCCTTCGACCCCCGCCCTCGCGCTGCCCCTTCCTTCGACCCCCGCCCTCGCGCTGCCCCTTCCTTCGACCCCCGCCCTCGCACTGCCCCTTCCCTCGAGCCCCGCCCTCGAGCCCCGCCCTCGCACTGCCCCTTCCCTCGACCCCCGCCCTCGCGCTGCCCCTTCCCTCGAGCCCCCGCCCTCGCGCTGCCCCTTCCCTCGAGCCCCCGCCCTCGCGCTTCCCCTTCCCTCGAGGCCCCGCCCTCGCGCTTCCCCTTCCCTCGCCACCTCCCTCGAACTGCCCCTTCCCCTGAGCCCCCACCCTCGCGCTGCCCCTTCCCTCGAGCCTCCGCCCTCGCACTGCCCCTGACTTGGGGGCCAAAAACAGTGTAAGGATGAACTGCAAAGCCAACAGACGCTTGGAGAGATTGTGTTAGCAGAACAGCCGTCGGGAGGGAGGGCACCACAGTGGCTAATACTCCATTAAGAATAATGTGCATATTAAGCAGCTGAGCCAATGGAAACCTCCTGTGTGATTCTGGGTGCGGACAGGCAGCTGTTGTTCTTTGACATTTCCATCACCCTGGGAGGGAGCTACTGGAGATGGCATAACCCTGCTCTCTGAGGGCGAAAGGCCCTCCATGTGACCTGGGCATCCCGCCTTGCACCCATGGGAGTGGGTGGGTGGAGCAGCTTTGCAGAAGAGCCTTGTGGGTGGTGGTTCTTGAGCTACCAAGAGGAGGGCTCGTGGTTCAAGAGGAGGTTCAGAGAAGGAGGGAGAGCCAGGGTGGATCACACACGGAGGAGGTGTGATTACAGCATGTGTAGACATACCTGAGTTTGCTTCGATCTAGCTAATAACAGCAGTGAAGCTGTGGCAACACAGCCTAGCTTGGGTACCGAGGCAACGTGAGGGGGGGGCATGTGGGGCCAAGTCCCCCTCCCAGATTGGCCTGCTGTGGGGGGAAGGAGAGGGGCTATGTCCTCCGGCTGTGCCTATCCCCCTCCCCGCATGCTCGGCCCCTGTCCCTGGCAGCCAGGCCCAGGTGGGGAATGAAGGGGGTGGGACCAGCCGCTTCTCATGCCGGCCACTCTGGGTCCTTTTCCCACTGCACCGCTCCCCGCACCACTGGCATGTTCAGCTCAGCGGCATAGCCAGGACGGGACACTTGGGTGGGCCCCAATTTCAGGTGGGTGGGCAGTGACAGGGGGGCGAGGGGGAGGGGGCAGGGGGGCAGAGCAGGGCGAGCCCCCAACCCCGCTCCCCGGCTGGAGCGCCGGGCAGGTGGAGCGGGGCAAGCGCTGGAGTCAGAGCAGAGCCGGGGCTGGCGAGGTGGGCCTGGATGCTAAGTGGGTGGGCCCACCTGTGGCTATGCCCCTGGTTCAGCCGCTCTCCCTGGCAGCTGGGAGCGGGAGGGAGCCGCTGCTCACACAGCTCAAGCTGGCCTCTTCGGGTCGCAGTTGCCTGTGAGAGCCCCCTCCAGTCTCTCCGGCAGGTAACGTGCGATGGGGAGAGCGCAGCGGCCCCAGGCTGGGTCCAGGGCTGAGGGAGGGTAGAGGAGACACATGGGGTGGTCACACGTCCTCTCCTTTTGATTGTGTCTCCCCCACAGTATGGGGAGCACGCGTCATCTCTGCTTGGGTATGCTGCCATGTGCTGCAGTCACACCGCCTGTCTCCTGTCTGCCTCAGAAACCAAACACCTCTGATCATGAAATAGTGTTGGAGGAAGAAACAGGCATTTATGTGGCTTTAGGTCTGTGTAGATTCTCACCTGTACAGCGCAACACCTGCCACTGAAAAGAGATTTAGTTACATTATAAAACAGCCCTAATCAAATGTATTTCAAAATTGCTTTAGACGAGTTAACCACAAGCTGCACACCCTGAACCTGATTCTCGGTGACACCAGGGTCCCTTTACAGCCCTCCGGCAGCAGGTGTAAAGTGGATGTAATTTACATCCCCTGGCCACAGGGTCAGAGTCAGATGTGTGTGGCCTCAGGTCGCTGGGGGCCGTGGAATGGAAGAGGAGGGTCCTGGTGTCACTCCCCATAGAAACCAATTCTAACCCCAGGCTTTGCTTGCTGCCAACACAGGAAGAAGAAGTGAAAGACGTGGTCAGGAGCGAAATGAGTGACAAATGCGGTAAGTAAGCCGAAGGAAGCCCCATTTGCTGAGACGCGGGAGTCCTGTCGGTGTCTAAATTGGAGCAATTTGAATGCCAGCACAGTCCTGCTTGGCGGAGCTAATATCATCCCATTAACTGCAAACAGCGACGCATTACCAGTCCAGCCCCCTAGATGAATACAAGCATCCACTGGGCACGAGGGCTCGCTGCAGTCTTGACCTCTTTCCCAAGCTGTAATTTTTCCTTTTAAACACTCAATTTTTCCATTTCTTTTCACGTGGCTTCAACAGCAAAGTCCTTCCTGTGCCATGTCGCTTCTCTTGTAGCTGGCTGATGGGATTGTACCACGGGTAAGGATCATGGGGTGATTGCGTACACCTGACAATGGCTCTTACTCCCATGCCAGTCTTCTGGCTCTTCTTAGTAACTGGCCAAAAGCGTTTCCTTTTCGGCAGCCGCTCTGTCACGATGATGATGCTGCTGCAGGTGTTTGGAGTTCAAGATACGGCACAACTCCCATTACCCCAACGTCGCGGGAAATGCTGATCTCTGGGGTTCATAGACGTAGATGGAGCATGACCCCGTTTCAACAACAAAGAGTTTTGGATAATGAAGGATCTGAGAGATAATCTATAAATCCTATTTAAGACCCTTTGTTTTCAGTTTAAATCGATTTTTACTGAAAAAAATCCCAGGTTTTATAAAAAGTATTATTCATTTTTTTCCAATTTTCACCTTACTCTTGTATCATTCAAATATATCAAAAATAACTTGTTATATTAGGAAAATATAATACACTGCATGAGATCTATGTATTACGATGATACATTAGTCCGTGTATATATGCAAAGCTGCCGGTTGAAGTCAGGCTATGTATTAGTCTAGAAGATACACACAACAAGCAAACAGGCCCACACGCAAGCTCTGAAGATTTATTTGGGGATTAGAGGTGTATTGTTTTCTTAAACTCAGAAGTGGCATTGTGTTTTGAGTTTGTTTTAGTTCTGCAGCAAACCCTACTGAATTTCATTCATCAAAGTATTAATCCAGTGAATACATTTTTCTCCTGACCTTCCATCCACCAAAATAAACCCTGATATTTACCCAGAAACATTATTAATAGTTTTTTCCACCAATTTTCAGCTGTTTTTGTTGTCGTCGTAATAAACATGAATAAATTCCCAGGAAAAATTAATTTAAATAAAAACCAAAAACGAAGGGCCCCAGTCATACTGCAGTATCGGAATGGCACTTCCTTTCCTCATTTCAACACCAGTATGGGAGGTACTGAGACCTATTGGGTTAGGCAGTGGCTGTAGACACCAAGTGACTTTGGTTCTAGTCTCAGGTGCAGCGCTTGGCTCAAAATACTTTTTGGCCTAGTGCAAGGTGCACTGAATTGTGAACCAGGAGGCCACGAGTTGTAGACTCGTGGCCTCCTCTTCTTCTAACTGGTGTAAATAATACTATGCCATTTACAACTTTTGAGATGCAGCAAGGCAGGATGGGTCTGCCATGTTTGAGAACCATTCCCCACATCTCAGCAAAGTCGGAGGCCTTGCTTACTAATCAGGCATGGGCGGCAGGTGAATTCACTGTTGAGGGAGGCTAGCCCCCAGACCTTCCCCCTCTGCCCAAGTTCCGGCCCCTCCCCTTCCGCCCCCGCTGGAGCACAACCCCCTGTGTGGCCACCGGCCCTCCCGCGCGCCCCCAGCTCCTGCGTGGCACGGGGGTGGCATGGCCAGAGCGCCCCAAGCCCCAGTGCTGGGTGGGCAGGCAGTGAGGCTGGAGTGCCCGCAGTCCCAGCCCAGTAGCACCCCCAGTCCTGGGTCGCTGGGTGGGCAGCGTGGTCCCAGCATCCCCAGCACTGGGTGGGCAGCGTGGTCCCAGCATCCCCAGCGCCGGGCGGACAGATGGGTGGCGTGGCATGTCCCCAGCCCCAGCGCCTCCAGCCCAGGGCCTTGTGAGCACTGGCCCCAGCCTGCCCATCCCAGTCTCTTGGCCACAGAAGTGCAGGAAGGGAACTGGTGGAAGCAGGCAGGAGGGAGCCTGGGGGAGCAAAGCATGGGCAGAGCCGTGCCAGGCTGTTTGGGGAGGCACAGCCTTTCCCTGCCTATGCTACCCGCTGCCCATGGAATGAGGGTGGTGAAGGGCACAGAATTAATGACGTTCAGTGGCTTGTGTAATGCAGAAGCTCAGACTAGATGATCATAATGGTCCCTTCTGGCCTTAAAATCTCTATGAATCTTTGCTGTCATATAAGGCAGCTCAGGCGAAACAGGATGGAGTTTGGTGGGTTTTCATAAGAGTTAAGACCATGCTGCAAATCCAGCATCATTCTCCTTTTTTCCTCTTCCCCTCTGTTTCAGGGACCACATTCCAGACAGTGAGCTCTGTCCCTAATCCATGCTCTGTACCAAACAAGCCACATGACATGGTCATTCATTCCTTACTTCTTGTCAATGGCATGTCTGATTAAGACTAACTGGAACTGGTTGCCATTTTTGTTTTCTTCTCCATGGAAAATTTTGACTTTTCATGGAAAAGTTTTCAGTAATTGAACAAAAACACCGAACATTTAAGACTTTCTGTGAACATTTTCGCTGAGTTGAAAATCTGACTTTTCCATCGGAAAAAAAGTTTGGATGCAAAAGCTTTGCCCACCCCTAATCCTGCCTCTGACCCCACAATGCCCTGGCGTACCTGGTCTTGTTTTCGCTTTATTCATGAATCCCTTTCTTTCCTATCTTTGCAGTTTGTGCAGGTGAGTTGGGACGAACGCCCGTAAACAGTGGTAAGTTTATCACTTATGTAACCTGGAAAATACACGTGGAGTTTTACAGTCAAATAAAAGACATGGGCCCAGATCCACAAAAGGACTTAGGTGTTGTAATGCCGAACTTTTAAGCACCTGGAAAATCACTGGAATGCACAAAGTCTGAGTTAGGTGTCTACACTTCCTTTACAATGATGTGGAGAGAGAGGCACTGTAGAACACGATCCACGAAAACCAGCATGCTAGGTGGTGTCCTGCCTATACTCCTCCACTTGTTCATGAGAGGGGTGTCTCTTCAACCCAGGGCCAGTGCAAGGAAGTTTTGCACCCTAGGCGAAACTTCCTTGCACCAGAACTGCACCCCCGCCCACCTAACGCCGCCCCCCGCCCCCGGCAGCCAGCTCCCCATCCCCCGCTGCGGCTCCTCAGCTCCCCGCCCTCTCCACCCCGCTGCGGCAGCCAGCTCCCCATCCCCCCCCCGAGGCAGCCCCCGTCCCGTGGGCCGCAGCAGCTCCCCCCACCCCCAGTGGCGGCCAGTCCCCCGCCCATGGGCCGCAGCAGCCTCCCCCCTGCCCACGGTGGCTGGCTCCCTGCTTCCCCCCCTCCCCGTGGCAGCTAACCCGTGGGCCTGCGGAAGCCTCCTGCCCCCCCCCCCCCCCCCCGCCCATGGCAGCTCCTGATCCCCCTGCCTGTGGCAGCAGCTCACCTCCGCCGGCGCCAGCAGCTGCCGCATCGCCGCCGGCAATCGCCGCCCCCCAAATGCCGGCGCCCTAGGCGACCGCCTAGGGTCACCTAATGGACACGCCGGCCCTGCTTATACCCTGCCCCTCTTACAGCAGTCTGCAGCCAGGAACCCCTCTCCTGAAGGCAAGTGAAGGAGGAGGCAGATCCCCTATAACTTTTAGCCTAGTGGTTAGAGCACATACCTGGGGTGTGGTGTTATGAGAGAATTACATTTGACATTACTGCAGTCAGCCATTTTGTGTGTCCAGCCACTGCTAGCTAAAAACCAAATACCACGTAGCTAAAATAATTTTTAAAACTCAAAAAAGCAAGGGCAAATAGCTGCATGTCTGCAGTTTTACTAAGCAAAATAAAAAAATAACAAAAAATGAATATATCCAAAAAATAAATATCAACAACCTTAATTTTAAATACCCCTAACATATACATTTGATTATTATTATTATTATAACTAAAAATACTTTACTAATAAAAAATAAACAATTTTCTAAAACTAATAAAATTAATAATCCAGTAGGGATTACTATAATAACTCACTGAAAATCACTATAACTTATATACTTTATTTATATTAACTATACAAAATAAAATTAAAAAACACTTTAAAGCAATCCAAAAAAATCTTTACTTCAAGCAAAAAGCTAACACCTAAACTCCCCAGCAGCTGGACTGAAGGAGTGCCCCTGGAAGCCCAGCTGCTAATCTCACAAAATCATCTCAAAGTTTAAGTAACTATAATATTTAAAGTGCTCTAAACCTATTGCTATAGTGTATATGTGTATATGAATATAAAATCTGTTTAAAAAGTAATTTGAAGTAAAAACACGCTTGGTTACACCAATCCTATATCAAACCAAAAAATCTTTATCCCTATTCATTTATTCCTAACACCCCCTAAAAGAAATAATTAAATTGCCACTACTTTAAATTCAAAAAACCCTAAATAGCAGGTTCAATTCCCCCTTTTGCCAAATGAGGAGAAGGAAATTTGAATGGGGGTGGGGGTGGACTCCAGCTTCTCAGGAAGTGCCCTAACCACTGAGCTATGAGGTATTCTGATGTGGGGGCTCCCTTAGTCTTGCCTTTGAAGTTTTGTTCCATTCTGGACAAACAATTCAAGTGTCTTCTGGAGCCTCTAGGTCAGAGGTTCCCAAACTGCGGGGCACGGAGGTATGTTCAGGGGGATGTGGCTGGGGCCTGGGCCAGCCCCCAAGGAGGGTGAGGAGGGAGCACCACCCAGCTCCTTCCCTGGCCCCAGCCCCGGCAGCTGTCTGCCCCACACCTGTTGGCCCTACACCCCAGGCTCTGCTCCCGGCCGCCCCAGCTGCTGGCCCCGTGCCCGGGCTCCACGCTCCGGACCCTAGCTGCCAGCCTTGGCCCCCAGCCGGGGCTCCACTTCCAGCCCCTTCCCTGCCCCGAGCTGTGGCCCCAGCCTCAGCCCCCTTACTCCTGTCCATGTTCATGTCTCCTCCCCTCCCACCCTGAGCCGTCACCCTATTGTGGGCCCCGGGGGGAAGGGTCCAGACAGGGCTAAGGGGGGTGTGACCCTGAAAAGTTTGAGGGCCACAGCTCCCGTTGCTACCATAATACAAATAAATAACCAATAATAGTCACCTTTGCATTTTAAACAGGGGATCATGTAGTGACTGCTCTTGTTCCCTGGTGCGCTCGCACACTCCCCTTGGATTTGTACATAGAGGAAGCAACCTCCCACCATTTTGTGTGATCAACCCGTCAATGGTGCAAAGATTCCTCACGAGTGAGCAACACAGAGCAGGAATGGGATTGGCCCAATCAGCCATTCAGTACTGGAACATGTGTTCGTGCGTGTGCACAAGTCCACACCCTGCTTTGCACTGTTCAACCAGCTTCATTTCTGACACAGCTGTTCAGTTGGGGTCGGTGCACAGTGTAGATCCAGCTTTTGATCTAAATAACCTGAGTATCCCTTTTTACTCCTACTCAAGTGAAGTATTAGCCGGGATTATCTTTCCCCAAGAAATGACATGGCTGTAGAACGGTATGTGGTTTGCATTTAGGCTTCTCCTACCGTTGTCTACCGATTTCTGCCATTGTAGGATTGCTGAGGTCCCCTCTCCAATCTATACCAATACTTTTCATTCAGGGAAAGACTTTCACTTACTAATTAGATCTGCCGACCTGGGTCCAGACTCTCCAGGAGAAATCAGCAGGAATATCACAGAGAATTTTCAATCGCCAGGACTCATAGGGAAGGCAGATGAAACTCAACAAGAATCACTCAGTGGAATACAGAATACGACCGAACCAGAGATGGCTATCATGGAATCAACTCTGTTTATGACCGGTAATTTATCTGGATGTGGTTGTGTGTGCGGTTTAGCTTTGGTTACAATTGACGATGACCCACTTCCCCACCTCACCCACGGCAGCCTGGGAATTGTAGTTATAAGACCGCTTCCCAGTGTACCGATGGAGCGACGGCCATGTCAAGATGTCTGATGGGATGGGACTGGACAGCCAGGGTTGGAAGACCATGAATGGAAACAGTTCAGAGATGATTGTTGGGAAACAAACCTATAACTAGCTGCAGCTATGGTCCCATAGGCTGTATGAGGGTGTTGGTAAGGTGAAGAGACCAGGACCATCACTGACCAATGTGATAGTACTTTTACAATAAGAGTGACAAGGCAGGAAATGGAGCCCACTGGGCACAACAGAAGATCGTACGGGCAGATCAAGATGGCTGAACCATCTAAGGCACTGAGTATAGGCTGCAGTCTGCCGCGGAAACGGGGGGAGGTAAAACTCCAGTTCTGACAGCGTGTTGCTGTTTTCAGCCAAGCTGTAGGGCTAGATGTGGGAATTACTGGGTGAAGTTCTGTGGCCTGTGTCATGCGCAGGTCTGACTAGATGATCTTAATTGTCCTTCTGGCCAAGGGAGCTGGACCCTTTGTAGAAGTGTGGATGTTGGGGTCAAGGCCAAAGTTCTCCCCTCCCTCTCCGCGACTGGCTGCTCTGGGGTGAGCCAGCTGCCCTCTCTTATGGCACCACAGCAGCCCCTGGTGGGCGAAAGGTGTCATTGCAGCACCTCCGGGACAGAATCTATTATTCTGCGGGGGGCAGAGGGAAGGGGAAATCCTGCAGGGACATGAATTCTGCACGTATGTTTCTTTTGTTAAAAAGCGGGGGGTCATGGCTCCCTGGCCTCCCTAGTTCCAGCATTGATGCTTCTGGCCTTAAACCTATGGGAAAAGGAACCTCTGGATGGCAAACTGATACAGATATCAAACAGCGGGAGACAGTTCCTTTGTTAGCTGTCTGAAGCCTGCCTTTCTAGCCAACGCTGTGTACCCAGAAAGCTTTTTCTCTAGCCTTTATCTCAGGGTTGCATTACTGTGCTTCCAGGCTGTGTCTGCTCAGCTTTCTCTCTCTGCTGCTGTCTTGCTTCTGTCCCTGGGATCTCTCTGGGTGTGATGGCTCTGTCCCACCAACGCAGAGTGTATGCGGTGGTGTAGCTGCGTCAGTCCCAGGCTATTAGAGAGACAAGGTGGGTGAGGTCATTTATTTTAACGGACCAACTTCTGTTGGTGAGAGAGACAAGCTACATGTAGCTTGAAAACTTGTCTCTCTCACCATCAGAGGTTGGTCCATTCATAGGCGCTGACTTTTTTTTCCACCCAGGGCCCTGCCCCCACTCCGCCCCTTTCCTCAGGCTCCGCCCTCACCTCACCTCTTCCCGCCCCAACTCCACCCCCTCCTCCGAGGCTGCTTCCCACCCACCACTCGCTGCTCTCTGCCCTCCCCCAAACCCCTCCCCGAGCTGCCAAACAGTTGTGGCTGGTGGGTGCTGAGCACTCCAGCACCAGAGCACCCATGGAACTGGCACCTATGGGCCCCCATCTTGTCCCACCAACACAGAGCCAGACACGCAAAGGCCTGGTCTACACTGAAAAGTTAGTTTGACCCAGCTACATCTCTGAGGGGTGTGAAAAATCTGTACCCTACGCTGATGGAAGAACCCCTCCTGTGGGTGTAGGTAGTGTCTACCCCCCAGGGCTACAGCTGGGCAGCTGCAACTGTGCTGATTTGGCGTTTCAAGTGGCAACAAACCCAAAGACCTTGCCCTGTGGAGCTCTCTGCCCACAAAGTCTGACCCACGGGTGGGCGTCTCTACCTGCTTTGTTGTAGGTGGGGCTGTTTTGTTGTCTCTCACAACTGTCTTAATGAGGAGTGGCGATCACAGCAGGTTAGAAGTGATTTAACCCAACCCACTTAATACTAGCATAGGCTTGGGAGACCCAGTTATTAGGAGCCCTGGGCGTCTAGGTCCTATTCCTATTGTCTCATGTATTGTACAAGATAACGAAACGGAAGTACCTGGTACTGTCCTTTGGAAAGCATTGCGCTCTATGGAGGACAAGTGCTCTAGAGCTGGTCTTAATTATTATTAAGCACCTGTAAAGCAAAACCCACAATCTGTTCTCTGCTTCCTGCCCTCGCCGAATCCCCTGCCACCCAGGACCAACTGTCTGGAACTATCCGTACTGGCTCGTTACTGGAGAGGGGCAGGGGGCTGTTCCCTCATCTTCATTGCAATCAGCAGTAATTTCCCTCCGCAGGGGCCGTGCTAGGAGCGCTGCTCCGGGGTTAAGAGCAACGCCGAAGTGGGTGCAGTTTGTTTTGGTTTTTGTCCAGACTCCTTGACACGTTGCTTTCGGCGGCTGTGAAATTACATCTGTTATCAGAGGCTCTTATGAGAGGCCAGGCTTTGCGGCCAGGCTCCGACCCTGCGGAGAGGAAAAGAGCGGGGGTGAGAATGGGGCCAGGTTCTGCATTGCAAATGGAAAGGCTCTTTCTGTGTAGCACACTGTGCTCATTGCAGTTTCACTAGATGTTGCAGGGCTGCATCTTTATGGGTGGGCTTTTCATGCCGGAAAATAGCTGTACATGAGCAAGAGGTTCAGGGAGACAGACATACGCTGGGCCTGATGGTCCTCCAACATACCATAGGCGCTGGGAGCACCCACAGAAAAAAAAAGAATGGGTGCTACCCCTCAGTCACCTGCCGATCAGCTGTTCAGCAGCAGGTGGGAGGCTCTGGGGGGAGGGGGAGGAGTGGGAGTGGGAAGAGGTGGAGCAAGGGCAGGGCTTATTCAGGGAAGGGGCAGAGCGAGGCGGGAAGAGGCGGGAGGAGGGTGGGGCCTTGGGAGCAGGGGTGGGAAGAGGCGGGGGGAGGGTGGGGCCTTGGGGGAAGGGGCAGAGCAGGGACGGGAAGAGGCAGAGTGAGGGTGGGGCCTTGGGGGCAGGGGCAGAGTGGGGCAGGGCCTCAGGTGGAGTAGGGGTGGAGCAGCCACCCACAAAAATGAAAGTCGGCGCCTTCGCAACATACCGGTGTAAATCAAGACTAATGGCACTGAACTGAGCAGAGTCACACAGCTACGTCACTGTGGGAGAGCAACCCGGATTTTTCCCAGAGGCTGCATAGGCAACATGGGAACTGTGGCTGTGCCGGTACCACGCCCACAGCAGAAAATCTGCCGCTGCGGGGACACAGACCGAGCAACGCTCTTTGAAAGCGGTTCAGCCGACTGCCCCTCGAACCAGATACAAAATCCCGGCGGTGGCTGGCGTGTGGAGTGGGGCCTGTCGCGCCGCCTCGCTTCGAGAGCCCATGTCGCTGCATCTGCCGCCCAAAATCACATGGGCCCCGTATCGCACCACAAAATGGGCATAATGTCTAACCCTGCCCATAGGTACCGCCATGAGAGGCGCCTTCAAAATAGCGACGATTGAGATGCAGATAGAAACAGAATGCCCGGGTTTCTGAGGGCTTGTCGCCACAGGGAGCTTCCATCGACATAACTGCAGTGTCAGCGCCGCTGGAGAGCTTTAAATGTAGACGTTCCCTGAGAGACTTTTCACAGATGGGGCAAAGCAACAAAGAAACTTCCCTTCCTTTTTTTTTTAAAACCCATTGTGCTTTATTTTCAAGGGGCACCTGCCTTCCTGGTAGGTTTCGTACCTAACTGCACCTATCGCATTCTAGGCTGGGGCTGGCTCACACACCTGCCACCACCTCTCTTCGTTCATGTAATGGAAGCAGAGTTTACAAGACTCATTAAAGAAAAGAGCCCCAACATCTAGAGACAGGCCCAGACCGACCCCCTCTGGCCAAACTATCCTGAGTTTTGGGGAAGAGTGCTTGACATAGAAACCCATTTACGGATGGCCCGTATCTTGCTATGAGCTAAATCCATATATATCTTCCTGCTGTATGTTCCACTCTATGCATCTGATGACGTGGATTCTAGCCCACGAAAACTTATGCCCAATTAAATTGGTTAGTCTCTAAGGTGCCACAAAGACTCCTCGTTGTTTTTGCTGATACAGACTAACACGGCTACTACTCTGAAACCTAAATCCAAATATCAGCCAACACGGTCTCTGAATCCAAATTTTGCAGCCTCCCTGCTTTGTCCTCTAAGGAGCTGCCTTCTCCACTTCGGGGTCTTTATCATACATTGATGGCATCACCTGTCTGGGGCTAAATTTACTTTAAAGAAACATTTTGGATCTCGGAAGTTTGAGATCAGGGGCCCGGGCTCTATGTTATTGAATCACAGCTGTAGCTGTTTCCAGCTGGCAATCCCATTAGAGCCTGGATTGCCAGCAGCAAGGCATACAAATGGTTTTGCTAGGTGATGAGTGTGGACAGGCATTCTAAATGCTAACAAGATTCTGCAATCAGGCGGCTATTACTGCTGGATTACTGTCGCTTCCGGCTTTTCAAACCTCTCAAATTTACGGAACCCCAATCTGACATTTACCTCCCTTCTCCCACAAACACCACAGATACTTCAGCTTTCTCTAACATCTGACCTTTCTGACTGAGTTGTTAAAACCATTAAGAATTTTATTGCCACCGATTTCCACCGCTCACCAGTTGTTCTGTGACATTTATCAAGAGCTTGTTAGACGACGGAAAACCATGTAAACCTGTAACGATCAATATTTAAATCGCGGCTAATTTATTTGCACGCCCTCATTAACTGTGATTTCCATTTGCTTTCTCTGCAGCTCCCCGTGATAAGCAGATAATGGCTCAGGCTCGGCGCGAGCAGCGACATGCCCGCAGCCCATTAGAAGGTGAAATGCACTGAATTAAATGGCATTTAAGGAAGTCACTTTCAGGAGAGGAAGTGCTTTTTAAAAATTAGCTCAAGGGGACACACACATGGAATCAGTTACCCCTGCTAACTAGCGCTATAGGAAATCTCCGTCTCTCGCCTCCTGCATGGAGCAGATGAACTTAGGAGCCGGACTTTCCCCGCTTGTTGAGATAATTGAGATAACTAATTGCAACATGCTGCCCCCTGCAACAACGTTGTCCAGCCGGCCTGAGTGGCCCTGCAAACCGAGTCCTGCGTCTCAGGATGCTGCTGGGGTCAGCGAGTGCCGCAAAGGGCCTTCAGCAGAGCTCAACAGTGGAAGGGTTCAGCTGCGTGTTTGGAGGTCGGATGCTATGGGGATGGGCCCCCTAGGGACACCTAGGCTAGCACCTAGTGGCGTTTGTGAGGTCCAGGGCACAAAAGCGTTCTCTTGCTTTCCAACCGCTAGAAATCTGACGGTCTCTGTTCAAGATGCAGCCGAGTGGGAGCCGCAGGGGGTGTTGCAGGTTGGGATGGGGGCATTTGGGGGCTGCCTGCAGGAACAGCGGGCGTTGGGGCAGCTCCGTGCATTGACAGAACTGCATGGCGGGGAAGCTTGCTCAGCACTTCCGTTCATTTTCCTGAGCATCCTGTTCATCCAGTACGATCCAACCTGCCATGCCAGCTCCTATGGCCACACACTCCTGAAGGCCCAGATCCTGCCCCCCTGTGCAGTACCTTACTCTGGGAGTAATCCTATTGAAATCAATGGCGCTACTTGTGGAGCAAGGTGCTGGCCTGGACACACCATAGGAAAACTCACATAGGGCAGAATTCTGCCATGTGAAGCTGTCAGGCCCAGATCCTGGAAGGTATTTAAGCTCCTAACTCCCCTTGAAAGTTAGGGGCCTAAATCCCTTTGAGGATCTGGGCCTACCTGACTCCTTCTGAATCCCCATTGAAATGAACAGGGCTATTTATGCAGTACACTGCTGCTCAGCAGGAGTAAGGGGGCAGAATCTGGCCCATTGCTTTCCGTTCCGGCGTCGATCATTCGGTGGGAATCTGTTTCATTTCAGACCCTTGTCGGCTGCCTATGGACGAGGGCTCCTGCCTGCACTACACATTGCTCTGGTATTACCACAGAGAAGCCAACGCCTGCCGGCCCTTCGTGTTTGGAGGCTGTGGAGGGAACAGCAATCGGTTTAAATCCAAGCTAACATGCGAGCGTTGGTGTAAAGTCACAACAGGTAGGGGGACTTCTCTTCCATTCGCTTATGGTGGGTACAAGGACAAATGGGTATCGACTGGCCAGGAATAAACTCAGGCTGGAAATTAGAAGAGAGATTCTAATCCACAGAGGAGCAAAGGTCTGGAATGGCCTGCCCATAGGAGTAGTGGGGGCAAGAAACCCAAGTAGTTTTAAGTTGGATCTTGATATGTTTACCAATGGGATTACTGGACTCGATGACACAGGAGGTCCCTTCCAGTCCTGGGTGGGGCCACCCCAGTCACTTTTCCTACCCCTGGTTAGGGCTATACCTGAGACCTGTGGTATTAATTTAGATGGACTGTAGGGGCCAAAGGTGTTAAGATAATCCAGTCACCGTCCAACATTAAACAGTGTTAAACAAGGTTCGGGGTTTGGTGTACTCAGGCCTTAGCCTGCATAGCGCCATAGCAAACCAGTTGTTTAACCTTTTATTAAAGATCCAGAAAAGAAGGAACAACAGTTAAAGAGCTGGGAATGGAAAGTATTAAGTCAGGCTTTCATTTTAACAGCCTCCCTTGTTCCCTTTCCCTTCAGCTGGAGAGAGTTTTAGAAGGAAACCCCCCTTCTGTGAGACTCTCTTCCGTGGTATCAGAGATGGTGGTAACCGTCCTTTTGGGGGAAAGAGAAGTCAGTTGAGATAGGTTGGAGCTGTTGTTAAAGCCCGATCCCATTTAATCTCCGGTGGTGGTTGGGATTCAGCTGGAGCCGGTAGGGGTGGTGATGTCATCTGGGTCCCCCTCTCTGGCCTGGTCTGGTCAGGACATCTTTTAGGATGAGGATGATGAAGGCCTGGGGTCCCAGGAGATTGGGGGGGGGGGGGAGGGGTGGCAGCCATGATGGTGCCATTCACTATAGTAGCCTCCGTCTGTTCTTTCTGTATCTCAGCCCCCCCCTCCCCCCCCCCCAAGTCTTTCTTGAAGGACCCACAAAGGGAATGGTGGGTGGAATAGCCCAGCTCCTCATTATTTTCTCCACCAGGCCTGATACCACCAACACACCAATTTCAGTTAATTAACTTCCACATCATCTGTTTTTAACAAACATAATTTCACCAGTCCCTGGATTATATCAATGTGGCCTTTTTGGTTTAGGCGAATCCAGTTTCTTTGTCCAGTTCTCTTGCACCTGTTTAGAACATTCTTTCTTGGAAATAACTTGACCTACTTGCCAGGGTAAATTCCTAGGTGGGCAAAAGTTACAGGCCGGTTGCCACAACAGACCTTTCCCGTCCCAGACAACATGTGCAGGACACATCTGGTGCCAGGCTCCCCCTTCCTTTGTGAGTGTGAGCCCACAGTGAATATCCTCCTCTCAGGCGTTAGCCCAGTGATCAGTGACAGAGCACTGTGCTACCGGCGGTCACGCTGGGACCCCTCAGGCTGACCTAGCTTGCCCCTTCATTCATACCGGTTACTAAGAATACCGTAACAAAACTGTGGCCACTTAGGACCTCCCAGTTGTCATTGTCCTGCACGGTGTAGCCACTTCACGTCAGCAGCCAGGATCAAATTCAGCATGGGCCCCTGCCCTCGACCCAAAGGTGAATCTCCACTAGCTGTCAGCAGTAAAGGGGCTTATGACACATGAGTGAGCAGTTCTGATTGCCTCCAGTAGATAGCAGTGGCACGCACATGCACACATCCGCCAGTTTGCTACATTACCTACCTTTTTAGAAAAGTGCTGCTTAAATTAAGCTGATCTTGCTCCTCTGAGCCCTTCCGCACTGTGACATCACAGTTCTCTCCTGTGGAAATGGTGATGAGGTCACAAGCACAGGGCGGCATCATCAGAAGAATGTATCGGGCAATGGGAGGAAGTTGATCCCAGCAGAGAGGGGAAATAAATTACAACAGACACAAAGGTCTTACTTGTGAAGGGGGAGTCACCATCAACTGAAAAGCCATGCGTCCATCTGAGATGCTTTGCCTCCCATTGTTAAAGGCCACATTGCTGGTTCTGAAAGAGAGAAGGGGACCAACGTTCCCAGTTTCAATCTGTTAACTTTGAATGTTGGGGGCCCTTTGTGTAGAGTCACTTCCACTGTTGAGTCCGCAGAGTTGGTCCTTTCCCTCTGTTGTTTGTGCCAGTCTTTCACGCCGCAACAGGAAAAGGGGATGGTAAAACCTTACAAATTGGCTGGGCGATCCAGGGGGTAGAGGGCAGGTGAACGCCCTGGAATGACTTTGAACCTTTTTAACTACCTTATTGAGGTCAGAACATGTAGGGATAAAGAGAGAAAGGCCAAAAGCCATGTCGAGTTGGATCTTGCAAAGGGAATTAAAACCAATAGTAAAAGGTTCTATAGCCATAGAAATAAGAAAGCAAAGAAAGAAGAAGTGGGACCGCTAAACACTGAGGATGGAGTGGAGGTCAAGGATAATCAAGGCATGGCCCAATATCTAAACAAATACTTTGCCTCAGTCTTTAATGAGGCTAATGAGGAGCTTAGGGATAATGGCAGAATGAGAAATGGGAATGAGGATATGGAGGTAGATATTACCACATCCGAGGTAGAAGCCAAACTCGAACATCTTAATGGGACTAAATCGGGGGGCCCAGATAATCTTCATCCAAGAATATTAAAGGAACTGGCACATGAAATTGCAAGTCCATTAGCAAGAATTTTTAATGAATCTGTAAACTCAGGGGTTGTACCATATGACTGGAGAATTGCTAATATAGTTCCTATTTTTAAGAAAGGAAAAAAAGTGATCCGGGTAACTACAGGCCTGTTAGTTTGACATATGTAGTATGCAAGGTCTTGGAAAAAATCTTGAAGGAGAAAGTAGTTAAGGACATTGAGGTCAATGGTAATTGGGACAAAATACAACATGGTTCTACAAAAAGTAGATCGTGCCAAACCAACCTGATCTCCTTCTTTGAGAAGGTAAGAGATTTTTTAGACATGTAAATTGGCATAGCTTCATTGAAGTCACCAATCTACCCGATCTGGCCCCAAAGCTCCTTGTGCTCAGAATCAAACCCCATGCAGGGGCTCACATGGCAAAAATTGTTCTTGGAAGCACAGCTGGATTTCCATTGCCTAATTTAAAGTCTGTGGGGTTAGTTAAACAGATAAGCACCTCTCCAGGGTGGCTGTCGGTTTGCAGAGATATTCCAGAGGAAATTGGATGTTGCCGTCGACAATGATCCCAATTTTATCTGCTGCTGATCAGTGGCTAAAATGAGGGACACTTGTCTCGGCCTCAAAACCACTACGTCATCCTGTGGGTAGCAGTCTAGACAAAATTCACTCTCCACAGTCAAGTTTCTGATGCTGTTCTAAAAGTTTCTGATGACGTTCATTAGATATAGCTGTAGATGTGTTGGGGGGGGAAAAACAAAGGGCCTAAGACACGAAGTTCGGATTCACCTTAGAGTTTGCAGGTGTTTGGATCTTGGCGTCTGATTTAAGCCCATCCCTAATATGTATAAAATACGCTCATTTGTTCACTGCTTCGCATGGATTCAGACCTCAGTTACATTTTTCTGGTGAGCAAAAGAGTTGTTTTAGTCAAAGGCTCAGATGCTATGGAGCCATACAAATCCACCGACAGATTAAGTGGATCCGACCCAAGTCAGCACCTGCATCACCCTACTGGAGAGCAGCTGGTTGCTTAGGACAGCAAATGTGTAATGATTCTTGATTGTCTGAGCCACCGAGTATGACGTTCTAAATGGCCAACATATACAGCCTAGCAACAGCCGTGGTGCCTTGGGCAGTCACCAGTTTGATAAACATCAAATCCCAGCCACCAGGCTGAGTGAGCACCTGATGCGGGGAAAAGGAACACCTTTGCAATCTGAGCATCCACCCATAAACACGGTAGCTCCCAGTCTACCCTACCAAGTTCCGCTTGTGATCAAGGCACTGTATAACCATCTGCCTGAAACGTGCTTCACGATCAGGGAATAGAATTGGGGCCTACAGATTCTGCCAAAGTTAGTGCATTTCGAGAGGTGGGCTGGATTTGGTCTGGGAAGTCTAGTATATTTCCTTACCATGTGGGGGCCATCAGAATGGAGAACATTGGAAGGGCAGGTCAGGCAGCATGAGAACGGCTAGAGCAGGATGAAATTTTTTGACCTCACCTTTTTGTCAGCGAAAAATGCAGACCCAGGTCAACGGAAACGTTTTGTGAATTTGCCAAATTATTTCAGTCAGAAGACGAGCAAACCCGCACCCGAAAACATCGAAAGGTTTTTGTTTGGAGATTTTCAAAAAGAAACGTCCATTTTTCATGCGAAAATGTCCGTTTCTGTTTCAAAACGTCTTCCAGTTTTCGAAAAAATCTTCCACAAGACAGCTTGAAATCAAAACAAAATGTTTTGGTTTGGGTCAAACAAAAAGTTTCATTCAACCCCAAAATAAATTTGTGGTAAACTTTTTGGTTCACTGAAAATTTTGAAACAAAAGCTGTGGGGGAGGTCACCCCCCCCCCCCCCGAATTGTTTAGAACTGCCCAAGAATCGAAAAATGACTTATTAAAAATGAGTCTGAACAGTGTTCCTTCTGCAATGGCAATGTCACAAGAGACTCAGGGAGGAGCGGACCTTCCAGCCAGCCTCAAACTGAACCCATCTGTTTTCTCTTTCCTTTATCTCCAAAATCTCTCCCAGGAAGGTGACTGGCTGCAGACAGATGATATAAATGAGAACGGAGCTGCAGGAGGTGAATCCAGGACAGCTCAGAGGTTGGAAATACAGCAAGACAAACCATTTAACACAAAGAAGTGGTAGATGTTAGTTCTGCAGATAAGGAGATCGTTATGGTTATGGATATGTAATAAATTGGACTGAAGAGGGAGTCTTTTGTTTGGCTGGAAAAGCTGAAGTGTTCAGAGGCTCTTGATGGTACCATTCACACTGCAGATCTATTGTGCAACACCCAACAGACTCCTAAATGTTATTTTATTTTTTTAAATAAAACTGTAGGTCAAGCCAACCTTGCATAATTCCAGTCACCCACTCACCAGGCAGTTTTTTGTGATGGGCAAGTCAAATGTAATTGTTTTTCCATTACCATCAGTTTGGTAAGGAAGGACAAGTCAGTTTTGCTGGTTAATTTTTGTGAGGCTCCTATTAAATCGTCAATAGGGACAACTTGGATCATCGTTCAAATCAGCCTTCTTCAGCCATCACTAACTCTAGCTTGTTTGTCGTTTTCACACATCTCCCCACTTCCTGGTTTCCTCCAGGATTGGAAGCCGCTGTGAGAGAGGGGGCCTGATCTGAGCACAGAACTGGGCGCACGGAGCTTCTTGAGTTCTAATCCCAGCTCTGCCACTAAACTCTCTCTGTGGCCTTGGTCAAGTCACTTAGCCTCTCTCTGCTTCGGATTCCCACCCGTAATACAGGGATGTGTTGAGCATTAATTAGTTAATCTCATTGCGGAGGGAAGGTGCTAAGTGTTACTAAAATCTCACAAGAAAGGCTGTTCTCAAATTGGGCGAGACCACGTCACTCTGGAAATCATCGTCTTGTCCTGGGAAATTTCAAACCCAGTTTCTAGATCAAAGTGTTGTGGATACATTTGGAGGGTAATCCTAACATTACCAATTTAGATGCCAGATGCTGAGATCAGCAGCTGCAGGGATAGATGGGCTTGTGGTAAAGATTCCAGTGTCTTGGATCTAAGTAACACAGGCTGAGAGAGCCCCCCTTCCGATGAGAAGAATTGAATCCTTTGAACCGAATTTCATAAAGCAGGAGTAACCAGTTATCAGAGGAGCCACTCTTTGTCATCAGGGTGACCCAGCGTCCGCTGCTTCTGTATCTATCTTAAGGTACAAGAGACTCTTAGCTCTTTTTAAATCTTTAATCATTTCATTGCCAATGGGAAAATGAAGAAGGAAATGAAAAAAAACTTAGAGTTGGTAAGGAAATATTAATGATCTCTAATATATATACTGCAGCTAAAAATTTCACCTACTAAATGACGCTCGGTTAACAAAGGCAATTCCTGAACTGTCAAATTTTCTGGCTTAATATAACCATTCTGGTCTCTAATTTATGGTATTTTGTGCTAAATTCCCTTGACTTGGTCCTGTACAGGAGAGGCAATGTGGTCTAGTACAGAAAGTGTGGCATTCCTGAATTCCCAATCAGCCTCTGCCACTGACTAGCCTCTGTAGACTTTGGCAAGTCACTTCACCTCCCTGTTGCCATTATAATGACTGTTCTGATATTCATTTATTTAACAGGAGTGTTGTGTGGTTTAATTGCTTTGTAGTATTGTGTCCAAAGCCAGCCAACGGCAGAGATTAAGTAGAAGGAAGGCTAAATGTGCAAGTACCCAAGACTTTAAGTGAAGGGGTGGGTTTTTGTACAGAACACACCCTCGCACTAATGATTCCTCAAATAACTGTGCCCATCTCCTCTGTGAGTGTATGTTCTTTTGTTCCGTATATACAGACAACATTCATTTTCATTAAACAATTTAAAGGACAACTTGTCTTTGTGAATTTTTTAGAGTGAAAACTCCCCACATTTTTTTTCAAGACATCCCTGATTGGAGTAGTGGTTTAATCAGGGTTATGGTAGAGGAAATAAAGACGTATCTAATAAGATCTTAACTGAAACTGCCTGTGCGGAGGCTGTAAAGGGCGAATTCTGCATCTTACAGTTACAGGCAGTTCAGAAACTCCACCTACCAACTCTACCCAGAAGGAAGCCAGTTACAGGTCCTGCTTCATCCCTGCCAGAAGCCATGATCCCTTTGTGGGTGGAAGCTGTTCCCATCTCCAAATTAGCCCTTTCCTGGCTATCGCACGTACCGCACACTTAAGTTTGCAAAGTGTAAATGTTAGTGCCTTAAAAAAGCAAAAACAAGTTGACAGGGAAGGTGTGATGTTACAGCCCCAATATGACTAACCCTTGTCGATCCAAACTGAGGCTGACCCTCGTTACTTGCCACTGCGCTGTTCATAGAACTTAGGCCCAGACCCTCAAAGATATTAACAATAGACACAGCAGGCATTAGCCTGTAGAGGACCGCGGGAGTTAGGTGCCTCGCTGTCTTGGAGGATCTGAGCCTTACTGCTTCAAAGTCGTACCAACACCTCTTCCAGTAGATTGGATAAACACAGAGAGAGCGAGAGAGCGCGGTATTGTTTCTAAATCACCTTTGTGGTCCATCTGCAGCTTTCTTACAGAATGCTGCCGAGGGTAAGGCTCCTGCGTCCGCAGTGGGGACTGTGAATGTTAAAACGGCCGTACTGGGTCAGACCAATGATCCATCAAGCCCAGTCTCCTCTCTTCCAACAGTGGCCAAGGCCAGATGCTTCAGAGGGAATGGACAGAACAGGTGATCCATCCCCTGTCGCTCATTCCCAGCGTCTGGCAAACAAAGGCTAGGGACACTCAGAGCATGGTGTTGCATCCCTCCCCATCCTGGTGAATACGACCTTGACAAATTGGAGAATTGGTCGGAATTCAATAAGATGAAATTCTATAAAGACAAATGCAAAGTACAGCACTTAGGAAGGAAAAAGCAAATGCACAGCTACAAAATGGGGAATAACTGGCTAGGTGGCGGTATGGTTGAAAAGGATCTGGGGGTTATAGTGGATCCCAAATTGAATATGTCAACAATGTGCTGGAGCTGCGAAAATACTAATATCATTGTGGGCTGTATTAATGGAGTGGCCTATGTCAAACACGGGAGGTAATTGTCCCACTCTACTTAGCACTTGGGGGGCCTCAGCTGGAGAACAGTGGTCAGTTCTGGGCACCACAATTTAGGAAAGAGGTAACCAAATTGGAGACAGCCCAGAGGACAGTAACAAAAATGATAAAAGGTTTAGAAAACCCAACGTCTGACCAAAGGCTAGAAAACACTGTGCATGGCTGGTCTTGAGGACAGAAGACTGAGCAGGGACCTGATAACCATCCTCAAATTAGTTAGTTATAAAGAGGACAGGGATCAATTCTCCCTGTCCACCAATGGTAGGGGGAGAAGTAATGGGCTTAATCAGCAGCAATGGAGATTTAGGTTCGATATTAGGAAAAACGTTCTAACTATACGGGTAGTTATGCTCTGGAACAGGCTTCCAAAGGAGGTTGTGGAATCCCCATCACTGGAGGTTTTTAAGAACACGGACAAACAGCTGTCAGGGATGGTCTAGGTTTACATGGTCCTGCCTCCGGCACAGGGAACTGGACTAGATGACATTTGGAGTCCCCTTCCAGCCCTACGTGTCTCTGATTCAGTGATAATATCAGCCTGTGCTGTTATGGGTGGAGGCATCTCTTTTTCCCCATGCAATGAAATGGGGTAATTGCCTTGGGAGAGCTCATTATTTGAGTAAAGCAAGATGCCTCTTGTTAAAATTCCAAATAGAAAACGTCCCTCCACCCCGTGTCTTCTTCCCTCGGTGAATCTGGCGGTGTGTTTCATTTTCTTCCAACAGGCTGCGAACTGCAGAGTGTTAGAAAAACAAAGGGTACATCATCCTTACCCAGTGGGACACCTTGGGAGGCACATTAGGTTGATATCAACTACAGGGAGGATAAACAAGAATCAGCAGCGTGCCGAGTCTCTGTTTACAATGGGTTTATGCATGATGGGCCACACCAGGCCGCCGCTTAGCTAGAAAGTTTTGGCCAACTGCTTCTTCTGCAAGCAAGTCCTGCGAGAGATGGTCAGAGAATTGGTTTCCTCCTGGTCCCCACAGCTTAAGAAGAGAAATGAGAGAGAATTCCTAGGCCAACCAAAGTGCTCCAAGGATCAGAGGATAAACCACACGAGAAGAGGGGGAGGGAGCTCAATTTTTGGTCTGCAACCCAGCAGTGTGGGGTGAACAGCCTGGAATACTCCTACAGGATGGAAGAGAATGAAGTGAACTGGACACAGACCCTATGCCGTATAATACTGATACCGCAGTCTTCAGGGGTATTACTGTAGTTTAAGTGAGGGAAGGAGCAATGACTTGAAGGAAACCATTCCACTACAGTCCTTTCCAGAAGAATAGACAGCCTGGAAGTTCTATTCCGGGGGGGTCACATCTTTCTGCCCTTACCCGGTTCTGACACTGAGCTGCTAAGTGACCTCTGGCAAGTCCCTCAGCCTCCTTGGGCTACAGTTTGCCCATCTGCACAATTTGGGTGATAAGGCCCTAACACATCTGCAGGCACACAGGAATTCGTGATTGTTGATGTGGTGCACAGCCAGGCCAGCACTAGTAGGGCAAGAACTCTGATCCTCCCGCTTGATAAAAAATGGGACTGCCTCTGGTGCCCCGCTTACAATGACTCCCTGGTATGTGCCCTGGGGCCTTTTCAGCATGAGCACCATGTCACTGGCCTCCATACTCCACCCTGAAGTCCCAGAGCATATATGGCCTTTCAGAACCCACGCACCCGGTGGCCAGGAAGTCAAGGTGGTGGACTGGTGGGTAACTGGGTAGGGGTGTGACATTAAATGCAAACCACGTGGTTTGTGGAAACTGTGACAATAAAGCAGAACTATAAAGTGCACTCCAGGACCGTGACCTGCACAAGGAATATATCTAGGACTGGAACGCCTGGGAAAGAGGCAGCTTATTCCAGTCTGAACCTTCTTTGCTAGCTTGCGTTACAATCTAAGGCACATTTATAACTGATGAGACAAACACCCCCCCATTCTCCTTGCATCTGTTTTTACCCATTAACAAAGATCAGGGGGTCTCTGAACTGTCTGACTTCTTGGCCTGAGGATACAGTAGCTGCCTGTGAATGTGAGAGGCAGAAATCTCCTTTGCTCCCACTTTTCCTTAGTCACTGCAAGAAAGATGCAACCGGTGGAGTTTTCTTTTTTTAAAACCTACAGCCTAAACTTAGGTTCCGAAATAAAAGTGGTGACTTTCAGAGATGCTGAACGCCAATGGGAGTTAGGCACCTAAATGGCTTTGTGACACCCACCCTTTACCCCAAGGAATGATCTGGCAAGTGGCCCCAGTGGTCACCCCTCTCCGTCCTTACAAGCGTTGTGTTCTTGGATGCCCGTGTGACATTTTGGGTGAGTATTCTGCAGTGGTTAGAGCAGGGGCCCTGGGAATCCAGACGCCCGGGTTCTATACCCAATTCTTGGGCAAGTCACTTCACCTCAGGGTCCCACCTGTAATATTGGACTCATCGAACTTACATCGGCCTCACAAGGGAGTTGTGAGACTTCATAGTTGAGATCCTTGACGGGAAGGTGATAGTCACATAAACTAGTATCACCGGTAGCTCCCTGGAACAAACCCTGCTCTGTGGCTGTATAGGATCAAACTGTTTGTTCCTGAATTGGGTGTATTAAAGGCAGCTAGGATTTCCCATCAGTGCTCTAGGAGGCTGGACATAATGGGAAATGGATAACTTGATTTTTTTTTTTAAACAAATCTAGCCCTGAATGTTTACTATTGATTTACCATCTGAACTGCTTTGGTAGGACCAAAATATGACTGGAATGTATCCTCCACGGTTCCTTGGAAATGTCAGGCCGCTATAATTGAGTTTCTCTAGTTGATTTGATTGCGTGATAGAGGAGACTTTTAGGGCACAACAGTCAACAGCAGAGCAGGCTGCTTTGGCGACACGAAGGAGGTGGCGTTATTGTAAAGGGGGAGCATTCTGGAGAGGCCATAAATACTTAAATGTATCCTTTAGAAAGACCTTTGAAAAACCAAACAAACCCAGTAGGCTCGACCCCGTGCACTCAAAATAGCTTGAGTCAGAGCCCCAAAACTCATGCAAATGGCTTAAAAAATTCGCATATGTGAGGTTTTTTTTTAAACCTGCCTTTGGGCTTCTTCTCGTTCGCCTTCTGGCTTTTGAGTCTTTAGGTTGTATTCAAGTCATGCTTTCAAGCATTTTTTTCTGCAACAAAATCTTTTAAGAGCAATGAAAGCTGAGTGTCTCACAAACTCACATGATTCCAGGTGCTGGGGCGTCAACACCAACTAGTGCAAGACGTGTGATAAAAATCACAAGAATTGGCAATGGTGCCGTCTCCCTAGTTGAACCAAGCTCTAGCTGGTGTACAGAAAGGCAAGTGGATGAATGAGGGGCAGAGGATAGGAGGGGGAGTGAGGGAAGCTACTGAGACTAGGCGGGGGGAGGGAAGCGGCTGGCTTCCAGGCTGGGAAGGGATGTCCCGGTAGTTCCTACTGCCATTCCTATGGCAGTTCCTCAGTGGCTGATGCCTGGTACCCTGGGCTCCTCCCCATCCTCGGTGCCTGGGGCCCTGTGCACCAACACCCACCTCCCTGCACCCAGGTGCTGGTGCCCTGTCCCATCCCCCACCCCAGCGGCTGGTTCACCACCTTCTGCCCCTCCCCCAGGCTAAGTGTCTCTGCCAGGACCTGCAGTGGCTAGAAGTCAGGATTGGGCTGGGCCAGGGAGTCCTACCTGCTCCCTGGCAGAGGACCTGATCTGGTGTCTGCTCCAGCCCCTCCTCCAGATCCCACTCTTGTCTCTGTCCCTTCCCTGCCACCAGCTCCCCCTTTTGCCTCTGTAAGATATAGTGAGCAGAAATATCTGTAAGCAGAGTCTGATGAGCTGGCGAGAAGACTTCAGGAGCTGGCCTCGTTTGCATAGATGGGGCTGCTTTGCCCAAATGATCACTTTTGGTTGGGGTTGGGTGGCAAGTCACTTTGTTTTTGGGTGCAGGGGTAATAAATTGCTGTTATCCTTGTGGTGTGAATCAAGGGCAGCAGAACTGTGCTTGGCATGCCTTGATTGAGAGGTTCACACTCAGCTGAATGGCACTCGCTAAGCAAGGAGTAGGGGCGCCAAAGGCCAGTGGAGATGAGAGGAAGTGAGGGCAGGTGTTTGTTCCTGGTAGTGTGGGCTCTACCAAAGGGCCTACGGCACCATTTGACCCTCTCTTTCTCCACTGTTTAAGGGCAGAGTTAATTAAGACTCAATTAAGAATCTTTTGTTGTGAACCAATAGAGCTGACATCAGTGATAACCAGGTCCAAGTGCTAAGCCTTAGACCTGCTTTCGGGGCAGTGTCTCTGGTGAAAGAGACTGCCCAGCCTGTGCTAGCAGGGAGGCCTCCCCACTAGCAGCTGAAATCACTGGGAGCTGTGCTAAGTGATGTGACCTCAAGACATCCTAGAGGCAGTAGCGTAGCCGGGGGGGAGCAGGGGGAGCAGCCGCTCCCCCTTGAGCAGAAGCGGCGGAAGAGGCACCTTTTTTTAGCAGCACCAGAAAAAGGCGCCGCTTCTTTTTAAGCGCCGCTTCTTGCACTCACCCAGCGGCGCTCTGGGTCTTCGGCGTCATTTTGGCGGGGGGTACCACCAAAGACCCGGAGTGAGCCGCCGAAGTGCCGCCGAAGACCCGGAGCGCTGCCACGTGAATACAGGGGGAGGCGCCTTTTTATAGCGCCGCTCCCCCTGTGCTCCGGTCCTGGCTGCGCTACTGCCTAGAGGCTGTAGAAAAGAGGGCGGAGTGGCTGGCGGCAGAGTGAGCAATGCAGAGTGACCTTGCTGGATGCTTTCCCCGCACCAGGGTGGGAGGTGAACTCAAGCAAACAATCTTTGAACTCTGGGTCATCGCTGACCAAGGACAGCAACTGTGAGTGGGGTGCAGTGGAGGGAGAGGGGAATATGGCGTGTTAAAGGGACGTTTGTTTGTCGGACTCCCACACTGAGGGAAAGGACACTGCCCAGCATACTCTGGGATGGGTGTTTTGCTCATGGTCAGATGTTTTCGAATTATTCTTGTGGTGTTTTCCCAGATTAATTCCTTTCCCCTGGTATTGAAAGTGTTCTTTTCCACAGCCAGACTCAGTGCTTGTGAGAGGGGAAGTATTGTCTCTTAGAGGCACCCAGGGGTGGTGTGTAGTTTTCCCAGATTACTGGGTGGCGGCTCAAGGATCTGTGTTGTCTTGGCAGAAGGAACCCCCTCGATATTGAACCTGGCCCTTGTTGCTGCTGATTCCACCTGGCAGAAGGGTTACATGTAGATCTGCCTCCCCGCATATTTCCAGTGGAGGGGAGTTAGACCCAACTCACCCCCTGATTCCACCCCCCCTGCAGAAAGGGATGCAATTTGCTTTTTTAAACCTTCCTCCGTGTGACCTGAAATGAGAAGTGAATCCTGAAACAGTGTCATTTCAAGGTGAATGTAAAATGATTTACGGGAATACTGCATGCTAGCAACACAGTGGAAAATGTCCTGAAGCTAACAAGTCTGACCCTGAAGTCAGGGGTTTTCTCCATTGTTGACCTCAGTGGGAGCAGCCCTGGGCCCAATATCTATTTTCTTCTAATGCCGCCTGATGGCATCTCACAATGGTAAATACAACCACGGGGTGCAGATATTCCCACCCTCCACCTTATGCAGTATAAATACACGTAGTTGTGCTTCTCCCACTGCCCTGATGGCCCTCAAGTTTTATGACTTTCACGCTGTGACGGGTTCGGTCACAGAGACCCCATTGGGACTGTCACCTGATTAGCTGAAGTTACCTCTGAGCCTGTTTCCCACTGCCAGCTTAGGACTCCAGAACCCTGCCTTGTTGAGACAGACATGCTAGTCTGCTGCAACACAGACCCAGGTCTGGTCCACACCCCCAAAGCTGCAGACTTTAACCAAAAACTGCTCAGCAAGTCACCTATCTCCAGCACCCAGATACCCAGCTGCCAATGGGATCCAAACCCCAAATAAATCCATTTTACTCTGTATAAAATGTATACAAGATAAACTCATAAATTGTCCGCCCTCTATGACACTGATAGAGAGATATGTACAGCTGTTTGCTCCCCCAGGTATTAGTCACTTACTCTGGGTTCATTAATAAACAAAAGTGATTTTATTAATAATAAAAAGTAGGATTTAAGTGGTTTCAATAACAGACAGAACAAAGTAAGTTACCAAGCTAAATAAAACAAAACACACAAGTCTAAACCTAATACTTTTAAGAAATTGAATACGGGTAAATCTCACCCTCAGAGATGTTCCAATAAGCTTCTTTCACGGACTAGACTCCTTCTTAGTCTGGGTCCAATCCTTTCCCCTGGTACAATTCTTGTTAGTCCCAACTCAGGTGGTAACTAAGGGATTTCTCATGATTGGCAGCCTCCTTTGTTCTGGCACAAGGCGGGAATCCTTTGTCTCGCTCTGGGTTCCCACCCCTCCTAAATGGAAAAGCACCAAGTGTAAGATGGATTCCAGTACCATGTGACATGGTCACATGTTACTGTAAGACTTCATTACCCACTGGCTGGCGCACAGGTATACAGGAAGGCTTACAAGTAAACAGAGCCATTTACAACCAATTGTCCTAGTTAATGGGAGCCATCAAGATTCCAAGCCACCATTAATGGCCCAGACTTTGCATAATTACAATAGGACTTCAGAGTAATACTTCATATTTCTAGATTCAAATACAAGAATGATACATTCATACAAATAGCATGAACACACTCAGTAGACTATAAGCTTTGTAATGATTCCTTACAAGAGACCTTTTGCATAAAGCATATTACAGTTATGTTATATTCACACTCATTAGCATATTTCCATAAACATATGGAGTGCAACGTCACACACGCTATGCTCCTGATTCATCCAGGCTTTCGCCTGATAACTTCCCACAACAAAGCAGCAGGAGCCAAAAGATCAGGGGATGACGCACCCAACCAGTGAAACATCAGGTGAAGTGCAGCTCCCCCTTCAGAACTAGTTTGGTTGCTCACACCCTCCGGGCTGACCTCTTTCTACCAGCTTCTGAAAGCTGCCTTTTCCAAATTAACCCGTTCATGGGCCGCACATGAAGGCCATCACTGGAAGCTGTTATCATCGGCAGGTTATTTTGTAGCCTCTCTGAAAGCGGGGCTCGGACTGAGCTCCTGAGTTGTTGCTCTTGGCAAATGAGTAAAAATTAAATCTTTCGGCGCTACCTAAAATGCTTGGCCATAGACGTTCCCAGTTTGGAAGAATTCCAGCTCGTGCACTAGGGAGGAAGGAGGGGAATAAATAATCTGAAACGCAATGGGAAGGGGAAAGCTGGGATGCAGGAAGGCAATGGTGGACAGCAAATCAGCCATGAGTGTACAGAGCAACATACCGGCAAAAGGGCCAATGCAGTATTGCTCTGTGTATTAAATGCACTACATTATGACTGCTAGGCACCGCTGCAAAACACACGAGGGGGTTTTTCATAGATTCAAAGGCCAGAAGAGACCCCTTTGGTCATCCAGTCTGCCCTCCAGCATCGAACAGGCCATAGAGATCCGAAATAACCCTTGTTTGAAATAAAGCACGAATTTTAGAAAACATCCAGTCGAGATAAAAATGGCCAGTGATGGAAACGCCACCAGACTCCTTGGTAAATGGCTCCAATGGTTAATTACATGTCGTTTCCAGTCTGAATTTGTCTAGCTTCAGCTTCCAGCTGTTGGATCTTGTTAGACCTTTCTCTGCTAGATTGAAGAGCTTGTTATCAAATATTTGTTCCCCATGTAGGTCCTTATAGACTGTGATCAAATCACCCCTTCACCGTCTCTTTGTTAAGCTAAATAGATTGAGCTCCTTGACTCTATGTTCAACCATAGCAATGGGACAGAGAAGTTGCAGTGTCGCTGTCTAGGCAGATCAGGGCAGACCACAGCTGCAGCGCTACATCTAGTGAGGGTGCCACCTTACCAGAAAATTACTGAGAGCTTGGAAGGGGTTGAGGGAAGAGCCATGAAAATGCTCAAGTAGGGGCTGACGGGCGTCACATACGAGGCAATACTGAACGGGCTAAACGCAGCTAACTTGGGGACACAGTAGTCGATTAATCACTGAGGCGTTCGAACAGCAAGGATGGAGGCGGAAATGAAGGGTGGTACAGTGGGGCTTAAATAAGAATACTGGGGAGGAAATCTTAAGAAAGGGAGAATGTAAGCCAAATAGCAGCAAAGACTTGCTGATAGTGGGCTGCGTTCAACTGTGGAGTATTACTGGCCCAAGGGAAGAGGTGGAAAGGTCCATCACTGAGAACTTTCAAAACAATAGTGTGTTGGAGGGAACGATACTTCGCTGGCTAGGGGTTGGGCTGGATTAAAGCAATCCGGGTGTGTAGGCACGCTGAGACATGGCTCCTCAGAGCCTCCATGCTCTGACCCCCAGCAGTGGTGGTGGCAGGGGTCCTTCCCACAAAGAGGCATGGGGGCCCCTTCTTCTCACCAGAAGCAGCAGGGGTTGTGGCAGGTGGGCCAGGTCCATTGCAGTCTTCTCCCTCTGCCACATACACAGCCCTTCCACTGGGGTAGCATCAGTGGCCTCCCAGAGCAGAGTCCAGGCGTTAACACCCCATAGAGAGGCGTGGGGCAGTTCACACTTCTCAGAGCTCTGGCTTCAAGCTCAGGCAGGCATCAGTGTATTGATCCCATTTTCAAGCTTTGCTTCGTTGCCATCAAGGCTAGAAATTTAAGGCTTGTCCGCACGTGCAGTTGAATCTGGAAAAAGGTAGGGTGTGAATGTAAAGCGGATTAACTATTCCTGGTTAACTCCATGTGTGGATGCTCTTACTCCAGAATAAAAGTGCCTTACTCCAAATCAGTTTAGCGTACTTTGGAAGTGGATTCAACTAATTTGGAATAAAGCACTCTTATTCCGGAATAAGAGCATCCACACATGGAGTTAATCAGGAGTAGCTTTTCTGGAATAACTCCCTGTGTAGACACATCCTTAATTCATTTTTTTTAAATGAAAACTGATGTAATCACATGACTCCAGGAGTTGAGTCCCTAAACATGGGCCTATAGTGCCTATGTCTTAATCCAGACCTGAGTTGGATGACCAACAGGTCTTTGTCATCTCTAACGTCAGTGATCCCATGATATTTTTCACTTACACAATGGTGCTTGCCCTAGATACCGTCTTATCCATATTCCAGTTTGGGCTATTATACTCTACCTACCTAAAAATGCCCACCTGCTTCCGTATGTTATATATATACGTGTGTGTGTATGTGTGTGTGTGTTTTTCAGTGTTTTATATGCGATACATACATTGAAACACAGAAATGTAGGGCTGGAGGGAACCTCAATAAGTCATTAAGTTCAACCCCGTGCACTGTGGCAGGACCAAGTAAACCCAGACCATCCCGACAGGTGTGTGTCCAACCTGGTCTTAAAAACCTCCAGTGGTGAGGATTCCACAGCCTCCCTTGGAAGCCTGTTCCAGATCTTAATTATCCTTATAATTAGAAAGTTTTTCCCAAAAATCTAATCAAAATCGCCCTTGTTGCTGATTATGCCCATTACTTCCTGTCTTACCTTCAGTGGGAATGGAGCACAATTGATCACAGTCCTCTTTATAACAGCCGTTAACATATTTGAAGACGGCTATTAGGGCCCCCCTCAGTCTTATGTTCTCAGGACTATTTTTTTTTTAATCTTTCCTTATGTCAGGTTTTCTAAACCTTTTATCATTTTTGTTGCTCTCCTCTGGATTCTCGCTCCCATTTGGCCACATCTTTCCTAAACTGGAAAGTACTTCGGCTGAGGCCTCACCCAGTGCTGAGTAGAGTGGGAAAATTACCTCCCATGTCTTCTATACTCCTCAGTGGGAGATAATAATCACCTACTTCATACATAAATCCAGAGCCTACCACTGCTGGGTTTTCAAGAACCACTTCAATACTGGGACCATCGACGCAGAACAGCTGCAGCTGTGTCCTCACTAGGCATAGAGTCCGCTTTCGGTGACCCAGTCCTCCTTGAGGCTAGTTGTCTCAGCACGTACAGCATTGGGTCAGCCAGGGCAGCGAGTGCTTTGTAGCTTGTTTTTATAAGGGTAGTCATCTGAATTTAGCAAGAAAGCACTTGGGGGTAGGGGAGCTGACTAATCTTGGATTAAAATGTCAGTGCCTAGTTTCGGAGTGACCTTGACAAAAGCAAATGGTCTGTGAGATGACAAGGCTAGAATAGCCTAATTGAGTAATCTGGTAATGATACAGTCAGTATAATGGCCGCAAGTACAGACAGCAGGGACCAAAGCGTAGTCTGGTGTCTTCTTGCTGTGCCCAGTCCATCAGATGTGAGCAGTGGCTGTTTGCAAGGAAGCTGTCAATAGCTCCCGCCTCCCACCCCAGCGTATGAAGACGTTCATCTCCCTGTCATTGGTTTGAATCGGGCTCAGGGAGGGGTAGCTAATTACCTGGTTTGTTTGGAGCTAGAGTAATTTAGGGTCTGGAGGCGACTCGGGGATATAGCCACAGGGTTTGGGAGCTTTCGCAGAACTCCACCTCTGGCAGCACGCCAGGTGGTGATACACCCAACCGACGAGCTGCCAGATTCAGAGCATCTTGTCTGCCATTGGCTGAGCGTGCCCTGTGGGCATGATTCTTTCCAGCCGCTTCTGAAAATCTGCCCTTTCCAAATTCACCCTTTTGTAAGCATCCCATGCAGGAGGTGACTGGGAGCTCTGACTTGCTCAGGGTTATTTTGTAGTCTCCTCGAAGGGCGCTCTTTTCTAGTCTCCTCAGGCTCTTAAGCTATACTGTGCTATGCTATGTATCTGAGGCCCAGCTCCCGAGATGTTAATGGGAGTTAGGAACCTAAAGACCTTTCTGGATCTGGGCCTGAGCACCTTCCAGAATAAATAAATATGGTGACTCAATTGGTGGTCGCCATCCAATTCATAGTGGCTACAACAGTGGCCCTGCCCCCACTCTGCCTCTTCCCCCCAAGGCCCCACCCTCACTTCGCCCCTTCCCCGAGGCCCCACCCTCACTCCGCCCCTTCCCCTGTGGCCCCACCCTCACTCCACTACTTCCCTGATGCCCCGCCCCCACCACAACCAAAACCCAAACCCAAACCCCACCACAACCAAACCCACCATAACCAAAACCACATCTTTCCCTGAGGCCCCACCCTCACTCAGCTACTTCCCTTTGGCCCCCCTCTCTTGTGGTGCCCCAGCTACACATCCTCACAATCAAATCCACTATGGCAGCTGGAATCAGCTGGCTCCTTGCCAGCGAAGCCAAGGACTGAATGGGCCTTGGGTCCTGAACTACCCGCTTGTCCATAGACATGGTCCTGCCCGGCCAAAGTTGAAGTGTAGTGTTAAGGCAGCCGCAGAAGGACTTGTACTACTTAGGCTCCCACTCTTCAGTGGCTAGCTGGGAGAATCCAGTCCCCAGGTGGTCGCTTTGCACCAGGGATGAAGAAGGAGCTGAGGGCAGAGGGTTTTGTACTCCAGGCTCCTAGCAAAACCAGATCGGTGGGGCTCCTGCCACTGGCCTTGAAAATTGCTCCGCAGCCTTAGCGCTCACACAAACATGACGTGTGCCCTGCCGCCCCCATTTAGACCATCGCTATTTTAGTTATTTCATCCCTCGCGGTTTCCCCTGGTGCCAGGCTAAATAATTCCCATCCTCTCCGGTGTGAAAACCCAATACGTGCGTGCCCTGATGGATCATTTCCCACATGTCTCTTCAGGGAGAGTCCTATGGCTCAGGGCCTTGTGGGGAAGGCGCTGGCCGGAGTTCACTTTCCGGCTCTGATACAGCCTTCTTGGGTAAGTCATTTAACTTCTCCGTGCCTCAGTTTCCTTCCCCCTCCTTTGTCTATTTAGGGGCAGGGATGGTTTCTCACTACGCGTACGGACAGCGCCTAGCTCGCCAGGCCCTGAGCTCAGCTGCAGCTTGTCGGCGCTGCCGTAGGCTAAATAATAATAGTCGTCTAGTTGGTGAGCCGCTCAATGGGTCCCTCACCTGCCCACCTTCAAGTCCCTCTTAGACGCCGGCCCTGCTGGCTACAATGAGCTGAACTGGCTTGTATAAAAAGTTCCCCCTCGGTTGTTCGCTGTCCCCTATTCTGGCTACCCAGCTGTCTTGACCTCCCACCCCTTCCTCCACATCCGGAAAGTGCTGCGAACACTGTGGGCCCCACCGTAAATAAAGGTCGTTTGGTCTCCCCGTCGCCCCGGGGGATAAATTGGTAATGCCGTAGGGGGAGGGGCTGGCCTCTCGCTCCCTGATCCCCAGTCTTTTCCTCTTTGTGCCACCGAGCCGCTCTGCAAGCGCAACAGGTACTGTGCGGTGGGTGGCTCCCCGGGCCCATCCCCGACGGCCGGACCCAGCCAAACAAACGCCGTCAGCACCCACCGCTCACTAGTCCCCTCTGGCAGAGTTCCTCTTGCCCAGCGCTGCCGACGGCCGCCCACTGCGCTGACAGGCAGTTGCTCGTGGCGATAGCAAGCAATTAATTCGAATCTTTCTCGGGCCCGTATTGTGACTAGCAAACAAGGTTGGAGGTGCCTGTTTAATTCCTGGCCTGTCAGTTCCCTGCAAGGAGAGTGGCTGGTGCTTCAGCACAGAAGGCGCCTTAGGGTACATCACATGCCACTTGGCAGCTGCGCATGCCATATGCCCGGATAGCTTCTAGCTATAGGTTAGTGATTGGCAGAGTCCAGCCCCTGCCTGCGGGGGAGGCCTGAGAGCAGCCCCTGGCCCGTGTCC
This sequence comes from Macrochelys suwanniensis, assembly GCA_033296515.1. Classification (NCBI taxonomy): domain Eukaryota; kingdom Metazoa; phylum Chordata; order Testudines; family Chelydridae; genus Macrochelys; species Macrochelys suwanniensis. Next base: position 338,028,330 of record CM065775.1, read on the forward strand.
CTGCCCCCCAGGGCAGATGGAGAGTCCGCGGTTCCCCACAGCTGCGTGTGCGGCTCTTACCCTGACCCAGCGGCGGCTTCCATCCTGGGCAGGAGGTCTGGGGGGCAGGGACATGAGCCAGGGGCTGTTCTCTGGCTTTCCCACGGCCCCGGGAAGGGTCATAGAATCTCAGGGTTGGAAGGGACCTTAGGAAGTCATCTAGTCCAACCTCCTGCTCAAAAGCAGGACCAATCCCCAATGTTTTGCCCCAGATCCCTAAATGGCCCCCTCAAGGATTGAACTCACAACCCTGGGTTTAGCAGGCCAATGCTCAAACCACTGAGCTATCTCTCCCAGTTCCCCCACAGCTGCCGTGGCTCCCTGGGCCACTCTTACCCAGACCAGGCTCTGGCTTCCAGCCAGGCCGGGGGGGAAGGGGAAGGGCAAGGGGCTGGGCCCATGGCGAAAAGAGGACCGGCTAGGCCCATTCACTTTCAAAAGTGGGAGGGCCATGGCCCCTTGCCCCCTGTCCCGGCACTAATAGATGAGATGCTTGATGAGGCTGCTGAATGACTGAGCTGCCAGCCGCTGATGGGGAAGGTTAAAGGTCCCTGGCTTTCTGGGTGGCGACTCTCTTTCCCTCATTGACAGTGACAGGCTTAATTCAGTGCGGGACTCTCTGGAGCTGGCAGCGATCAAATCTCGTTAGCCAGAGCTGCATTCTGACGCGCTTCGGAGAGTGCCTCGGCGACCTGGTGGCAGGGGACCTTTCTAGACCTCATCACAGCCTCTGTGGCGACAGCTCCCCTGGGGGCGCCTGGAGAGACAGGGCAAGGAGCCTGTCTGGACTGCGTCGTGCAAAGCGTCGCTGTGTCGGATGGCTCAGTACAGTGGAATGCATCAAACTCCCTGGGCAAACTCCTCCGCCATGCTCCGGACAGCAGCCAGGATTCACAGGGGCCCAGGACCCCAGGGTGATGCAAGTGAGCCCCTCCCTTGGCCCCCATCTCTGTGGTATCTGAGCACCGCACACTCTTCAGTGCCCGTGTCCTCACAACACCCCTGTGAGGCAGGGCGGTGCGCGTATCCCCACTGTACAGATGGGAAACTGAGGCACAGAAAGGATAAGGCCCAGCTCCTCTAAAGTATTTACGCCCCTAACTCCCATTGAAACCAATGGGAGTTAGGGCCCTAAATACCTTTGAGAATGTGGGTCTAAGTAACTTGCCCAAGGTCACTCAGGAAGCCAGGGGCAGAGCAGGCGAACCCAGGTCTCTCCTAGGCTACTGCCCGCATCACCGGACCAGCCTGTCTCCTGCAACAGTAGCCCCCAATGGTGGCTACCAGATCACCCCAGAGGCCCCCTCCACTGAGTCCTATCCTCTGCCCCGCTCCCCCTGGGGTCTCTGGCCTTCCCAAGGCTCTTTGCCTTTATTTCTGCTTGCTTCTCCCTCTCTCCCCTCCCCATGTTATCCCTCCTTGGCCCACGTGCCAATCAGGACACTCTCCCTCCCCGAGCCATGGTCCACCAGCCTCCCATATGCCCCCTGGACTGCCACTGCCAGGCAGCCGGTCATACCCCCCCTTCCCGAGCAGCCACCTTCCTCTTGGGCTGGGAGGAGGGGCGGGATTAAGCCAGTGACTGCTGGACTCCACTGCAGCGGCTAGGGGAGGAGAGCGGGACCCCAGCATCCCAGGGGGAGCCGTTGCTATGGAAACACGGGAGGTGAGCTGAGGGGGTCGAGAGCCATTCTTGTGGCAGTTGGTGGGAGAGGAAGTAGGAGGAATGGCCTGGAGCCCCCTAAAGTAGCAAGAGGGAAGCAGTGAGAGGAGCAGTTCCTAGGACAGGCCAGAGGGGGCGCTGCTGTGCAACTGTACGCCTCGCCTTGAGGAAGGGGATGTGTAGACGGGACATAAACGGTGTCTCGGTTTTGTGCGGGCCGTGTCGCCCGGCTGCTACGATGCTCAAAAATGAAAATAAAAACGCTGCTCGGAAGGATGTTGCAAAGGGAATAGAAATCTGCGCCCTGGTACGGGGTGGAAGAATGAAGAGCGACTCGCTGGTCATTAGATCAAAGAGCCTTCGGGAAAACGATGGCTGGAGAGGTGCAAAAGGCAATTGCATTGCGCCAGGGACTATATGAAGCTGTCACGGAAAAGCACGCGGTTTAACAATGCCCTGTCCCTGCTGCAGCCTGACAGCCTCATTAACTGGAGCTAGCCATGTGCTTGCAGGGGGGGAAAGCTATTTTTAATCATTTGCTCCACGTGGTATCATTAGTTTTTGTGTATGCAACGCCTGTCAAAATCAACCGTGAGAGCCGATGTGGCTCAAATACGTGGATCCGGGCGTGGGGGCTCATGGACAAGAGCTCCTTAATGTCTCTGCAAATATTTTCTTCTTTCCATGCTAGATATTCCCCTGCCTCTCGCTCGCTCGCTCACACACACACACGTCTTCAGAAAAGGTGGCTGGCACTCAAGTGACAGAGCGAAGCTGCAGCGTATCTGGCCTGGTCCAATGCCCTTAAATTCCCTGATTGCTTTTGGCAAACAGCTTTTGTAGAAGACAGGAAAAAAGGCAAGAAGCGTGGGGGAGAATTGTCTTGTGGGCACCCAGGAGTGAAGCAGGAAGAGGTCAGATAGTCATGTGGCTAAAGTACGTGCGGGGTGAGTCACGTCACTCTTTGTGCCTCAGTTTCCCATCTGTCAAATGGGGATAAGCTGTCCTTTCTCTCACCTTGTTTCTAGGCTACTTGTAAGCGCTTTGGCGCAGGGACTGTCTCTGATTCTGTGGATGTACAGTGCCTGGCATGGTGGGACTCCAGTACTGGTAGAGGCCTTCAGGTGCAGCTGTAAAATAAATAATAATAATGCAGCAAACACAGCACACCAAGATACTCACTGTATTTTAAGATACCTTTTTCTTCTCCGGTGTGGATTTTTTCCCCTCTGGATGGCAAGATCAAAATCAGAGTTTTATTTAGTTCCTAAGGGATTTTTTAACTTCTAACGGCCAATAACAGATTCAATAGGTGCTGGTTTTTAATGCAGAAAATTACATTTTGTGTTTGGTCTCTGAGTTTAAGATTATCAATGCAAACATGGAAGCATTAAGGCTCGTCTTGGGCCATAGACTCTGGAAACTCTTACTGAGACATTAATATTCACATGGGCTCAGGAACCTATAAAATACCGAGGTGCCCAATTTACCCTGAATAGGAATAAGCTTTTTGTTGCTACCGTTGTACCTCCGCTTCGAAAGCTCAATGCAGAGTTAATTAATTGTCAGAAACATGAAACATCTGGGGACGAATTGCTCGGTTAAAATGAACCGACTGCCCAAAGGAGGGTTTGGGGTCCGAGTTCTGCCAAAATAACGAAAGCCCGACCGTCTAATAGTCCAGCATTTACAAGGGGTGAGAAGTCAATTGGGGATGGTTCAAGTGGCACCAATTTAACTGCGGGTGGGATTTGAAACCCAGTTAATTAAACCAACGCAGACTCCTCTGTGGACATTTTGATACGGGCGTGGCTTGCACACACAGGTGCAGGTTAGCCTGATATAAGCCAGGTTTCAACCGACAGGAATATCTACACACAAAGCTGCACTCGGGCCATCCCTATGCTCAGTGGCACTGCTTCAGCACCATGGGTCTGCGGCTGTGGTGCAGACACTTCCTACAGAAATGGAAGGGGTTTTTCCGTTGCTGTGGGAACTCCACCTCCCCAGGTGATGGTCGCATGCGTCTGTCGACCTAGCTGCATCTACACCAGGAGCTACGTTGCCATAGCTACAGCGCTGGGAGGCGTTAACTTTTCACCACCCTGAGCTCCATAGCTATGTCAACCTAACTTTTAAGTGCAGCCCTAACTCCGTTTAAAAGCACACCCTCAGTGCAACTTTGGGTTTAGACAGACCCGGGGGTTGCAAGAAAAACTCATTGTAGAGCTAAAAGGGGAAGGGAACCTCATGCTTCCAAAATTGTCTAGCTGCTACAAGGCAGCCCTGGTATGGTCTCTTACGGATCTGGACAGACCTTGGATAACTACTGAACAGCTAGACTTCCCCGGAGATAGTCCTACCAAAGAATACAAGGCCCCAATGTAAATGGCCTAACTCATGGGTTAGACTTGCTTTTGAAATTTGGGATCAGGTCAGGTTCCAAGCCAGCCCCATCACAGGCTGGCCTTGTAGATGTAACCCCTGTGTTCCCTCCATCTGTGGGGTTTGCACTGCTGCCCCTCACCATGATGTCCAGATGCGTTCCACAGAAAATAGGTTAGCAATAGAGAAGAAGTCCCTAGTGGACTTCTTGAGTCTTGGGCTTTTCTCCAGTTTCAGGGTCTACAATGCTCTGCTTAGGGTAGGTTTTGGGGGTGGATGGCTGATGCTGTGAGTGTCACTCCGGTTAGAGTAGGAAAGCTTTATTGACTAGGGAGGTTTGGTGGCGTTACCTCAAGCGGGTCTCCGGTTTCATCTAATCTCCTCTTCCACAGCCAGAACCCCCGTGCTGAGAATAGCGAGGTTTCCCTCCCCAAAAGACCCCTTTTCATGCAGGTGGGGACAAACTGGATTACTGCCTTTTAGGGTCCCCACCCACCTGCTCCACTAGTGGATTTTGATATTTCCTCCCATAGAGAAAGAGATAAATAGAGAAAGATGGGCAGCCTGAGACGGTATCTAATCTAGGGCTGTGTTACCTTTCCAAGATCAACTCCACCAGGCCAGAGGAGACTGGGGTGTGTTCCATTCCTCTCCTGGCCCAGCTAGAGTCCTACTCTTCCCCCAGCATATCCCATCACATGTGGAGAGGGACCCACGTACCCTGGGATTGGGGCAATACTGTCCCAGGTGTGTCCACCCCTTAGGCACCGATTCCGGGGCTGTTCCGGGGCTCAAGCACCCACTGAAAAAGATAGGGGGTGCTCAGCACCCGCAGGGCCAGATTCATCTTTCGTGGGCCCCTGCGCCCGGACCATGGCCCTGCCCGCTGCTCCGCCCTGAGGCTCCGCCACCGCTCCGCCTCTTCCCATAAGGCCCCGCCCCCAGCTCCGCCCCGAGGCCCCACCTCCACTCGGTCTCTTCCTCCCGAGGCCCCACCCACTGCTTGCATGGGCGAGAGGGGGCAGAGAGGAGCACCCACTGGCAAAAACCAAAAGTCAGTGCTTGTGGTCCACACGGCAAGTGAAGGTTTGATGGCTGCTAGCTTTTATCTAGCTAGCACAGGCAACAATAGTAATGAAGACGCGGTGACATGGGCTAGCAACCAGAATACAGAGCCAGGGTCCCAGGCAGGCACGTACCTGTTTTCTAGCCTGTGCCGCTATGTCTTCACTATTGTTACCCCTGCTAGCTAGATTAAAGCTCACCACGCTGCAGTCCCGCCTTCACTGGCCGCATAGGCAGGCACACAGAGGCTCCCTCCTGCACCGAAAGGTGGCGAGAGACATGCATAGAGGAGAAACACCCCCCCCCCCAATGCACTGAATGGGGTGGGGTACGAACTGGCCCACTGCCACAGCTGCCTATGCTGTGCAGGCACATAGGAGCTTCAGTCTCTGGGGCTATTTCACTAGCACCATAGTCGCTACAAAATTTAGAAGCCAACTGTACCTGGTGTACAGCACCGGCCTTCCAGTCCGCTGCTTTAAATCAATTTGCTGCACGCTTATCTACAGCTTATTGTTGCTTCTGAACGGCTCCCGGATTTGCAGTTACAATCATCTGATGCAGCTGTTCCCACGGAATGGGTCCCTTTCCTCCCAGCCAAGCCGGCTGCCGTTGCCATGTGCCTGCGCTCGGAAAGAGATTACATACACCCACACGCCGTTCGTCTTGCGCTCCAAATTTACTCTGCCCACTGAGCTCAACGTTTATAGGCTTCATTCAAATCAGAGCTGCAGGAGGACGAAGGACCTAGTTGTAAACTTGTTTCCCAGCGCGGAACCGAAAAACACAAGGAACGGTGGGCAGCCTCGGCAGAGTCAAAACCTTTCCCCAAATAGCCCCAAACTTTGGGGAAGTTTAGATCCAGATCCAAACGCTGACTCTGACCTGTCCCTCATCTCTGTAACAAGTCGAACCAAAGCCCCGGATTCAACCTCCCCAAGCTTTAGCGACATAGAGGGTGTGGCTATAGAGCTCAGCACCCGGTATTACTAAATGCATGCAACTTGTTAAAACAGATTCTTTACGATTGCGACCTTGAGGTCTCAAAACATTTGTGTTTATAAAGATTTTATCCATCCAGCTAGATAGAGGAGAGAGCTGAATCTATAGCTGTATCTCCCTCCTGGAACACCTCCTTCCTAAATTGACTTATACGCAATGAGTTCATTGATGGTGGGTCTTACCCCTCCACCGGCTGGCCTTCTAAATGATCAGTGCCTCCACCGCGTGGCCAGGTGACTCACTGAACACACAGCTTCTATGACATTAACTTCATAGCTTAAAGGAATCGAGGCCCAACCAGCAGTGAGAAGAAGTAAACACGTTAGTAGGAGGCAAGGAGAGGGTTAAATTAAAAGAAGAGGCATTGGTAGGAACCAGGGAGACAAGGATTGAGAACACAGCTGTAACCAATCACTTCCTCTCTCAGCTACGCACTGTGATGCTGGCAGACCAGGTGAAAGCCCATGCCGAGGTCCCCATGCCTCAGTGGAACACTGACAAGCACAGAGCTGGCATCAGTACGGCTCACCTGTGTGTTAGCATCGTTAAAATAGGTACTGGAGTTATACGAATGTGTTTAGTCTTTACTGAAGGTGTGTGAGTTGCTGCCTGCATTAATCTCACGAATAACATCTGTACCCCGTATTGTAAGGTAATATTTGAGTGTTTGCGTTGTAAGCGTCTCTAAGTGTGAAAATCAGCAGACAGGAGAGAGACATTAACTAATGCGAAATGCTGGTTTCCAAAAGAAGGGGTTATGTCCTGCCCAACAAGGAAGGCCCATCATCATCATACGGACTATTGTGGAACATTAAAGAGGACAAAACACTTTGTTGTTTACTCTCCCCCTCGCCATGAAGCTAAGTCTTGCCAGTGAATTCCTCCCATTGGCTGAGTTTGATGCTCAAAGCAGAAGGGGCAAAGGGAATAAAACTCCCTAACAAGGAGGAACTGTATCTTTATGCTGCTTGGATTCTGGGGTGCAAGAATTACTAGACATAAGGAAAAGATCCCCAGTGTTTAGCCTGTGTTAGCCATATAGAGCTTGCTTATTATACAAGTTTCTATTATTTTTTTAATTTAAGATTGAAACTCGTCTCTGTGTGTGTATGCATGTTTACCTGCTTTAACGTTGTAAATAACTCTCTTATTTCCTTTTCCTAGGCAACAAATATTTAGATGGCTTATTATAGGATCGGCTACAAGCGTTGCCTTTGGGGTGAGACTAAGGTGCAAATTGACCTGGGTAAGTGACTGGTCCTTTGGCAAAGGGGCCAACTTTCCCCGGCGCCGGTGGGTGCTCGCATCCCCCCACCCTGTGCCCCGCCCCAACTCCACCCCTTCCCTGCCCCTATTCCAACCCCTTCCCCAAAGTCTCCACCCCCAACTCCACCCCTTCCCTGCCCCTATTGGACCCTTTCCCCAAATCCCTGCCCCGGCCCCACCTCCCCCCATGACCATGCCGCGTTCTCCCTCCTCCCCCTCCCTCCCAGCCACGCAAAACAGTTGTTTCGCGGCGCAAGTGCTGGGAGCTATGGGGGGAAAGCGGGCACACAGCGCATTCAGGGGAGGCGGCGGAGTGGAGGCAGAGGTGAGCTGGGCGGGGAACTGCCGGTGGGTGCAGAGCACCCACCAGTTTGTCCCTGTGGGTGCTCCAGCCTCGGAGCACCCACGGAGTCAGCGCCTATGTCTTTTGGGATTGGGATTAACCTGAAAATGGTCTAAGGGACGCTCTATCACAAAGGTAGGCTTTGTGAGGGAGATCAGAGTACCCAAAGGGACTGTGACTCCATGTTAAGGCTGGTCTAGTGCTGGAGGAGTTTGCGCTTAATGGTGAAATCTAAGTACAGAACTCACGGCCAATTTGGGGATCGCGCCCTGCTTCTGAACAGCCTGCCCTGAGGTTGAATTTTGTACTCTTGAGCTACAGCAGGCCGGCTTGACAATCGCCTCCCTCTCTTTAGCAAGATTAAACACCGTTACTCCTTTGCCAAGTGGAAGCAGCGTCAGGGGCCTTGCAAATCCTGCTTGGGACAGAAATCCGTGACAGGAAATCGGGTGTCTCCTTAGAGCGACGTGTTTATTTACGAGTCCCGTTTCCCTGAACAGAGGTGATCAGAAATGACACAGCGGGCACTCCAGCTTGCACAAATCTCCCATCGGGCACCACTGCCCTGTCCCAGGAAGGAGCTGCCTTAGGCTTCTGTCTCTCTCCAGGACTCATCTGCGATCTCAAACAGAGCCAGTTGCTTAACACATTCGGTGCCGCGTTCCTCCCTCAGACCCAGCATGATACACTTGGGGAATTTTTAGTCCCAGTGCGCCCCTTGGATTGCACGGCCTGGGGAGGTCAGCCTGGCCGGCTACCCTCCTTCTGCGCAGCTGCCTGGCCCCACAAAGGAAGCTCAGAAAGGGCTCCGGGCCCAGACAAAGACAAGTGCTTTAACCCCAGCGATATCCTGGCTGATTCTCCGGGCAGTTACCGCAAGGCACCTCTGGCATGCTCTGTACCGGAATAAGGGGCAGAGGGAGTGAAGAGCCCCTGAGCTGCCCCCCAGCCTGGGAAGTTGGAGAGGGGACCCTACTGCAGCTCCTCCAGGCACAGGGGATGGTGATGGAGGTTTGGGGGGAGCTGAGGTGGGAGGGTGGGGGATGAACGAATGGCAGGGTTGAGGGGGCTGAACTGGTGGGAGGCAGAACTAATGAGTGGCTGAACTGGGAGACTAGGGGGATGAGCTGATGGCGGGTGGGAGCAAAGTGAATTGCTGGACCGGGGATGGGTAGGGGCAGGGGTGAGAGCACCTTCAGCAGGGCCCCAAATCACCTCACCAGTAAATCTGGGAGAGCAGCAAACACGAAGTGTTCCCCACACACACTGGGGATGGGCAGGGGGAATTCAAGAGACAGGCCACAAAAAACACACGCCAACATTTTCTTTTTAAATCTCCCCTTCCTTCTTTTGGGGGGGCCAATCTCATGGGTTTTGGGGGCTCCGCCTCATGAGCTCTGGTCCGAGGCTGGCCATGCTGGAGGCCCCATCCCGCCACAACGGCGCTCAAAGGCAGCTGGATCTCAGCCTGGGGGGAGCAGGCTTGGAGCTGTTCGCTCTCTGCCCGCGTGCTGGAGTCTGGTGCAAAGGAGGCCTCCTGGGTGAGGCTGGCAGACAGGCCGTAGTGGGGTCTGGTGGCTCAGGCTGTTCCGCTCCTTTGCCTCTCCTCTCCCCATACTGGCTGGTGGGGCGCTGACTTCTCCCTGCCCTATGGCTTCAGGAGCCGAGCTGTTCTGGAGACCGCTGAAGGGGGACACCCGGTGGGTGTCTCTGTTTGGCTGGACACCTCTGGAGGCGTAAAAGTGGAGCTCCCTCTGCTGCCTATGCGTCCTCCTGCAGTTGGAAGCCAATCCCTTCTCTTCGCCCAGTTCCAGCTGGATTCAGGCACTGTGGCTGGTTGTCCAGGCACATCAGTCAGGCTACTGGCCCGATCACGCCTCTTCTCCTCTGCCCCTGCCCAGTCTGAGGCTCAATCACAGGCCAGGCAGATGCTGCCAGTTTCCTTTCCACACGTGCTGCTTCTGTGATGCCGCTTTCTGTCTGTCTGTCTAAGCTGCTTCTCCCAAAAATGCCATTTTTCACTCCATGTGGGTGACGATGCTGCACACCCCGGGGGCTTGTCAGGAACAGCGCTCGGGTCCTGCTGCTTCCAAAGCACCAGAGCTGTCAGCTGGTAGCACTATAGGGGCCATGACACACCATTTAGTGGTTCTGATTTCAGCCTGTAGAGGGCAGTGGGGTGTGTGTGTGTGTGTGTGTGTGTGTATGTATATGTGTGTGTGTATATATATTAATTGGCTTGAGCAAGACAGACTGTGTGTCTGTATATACACACACACACAGTCTGTTTCGCTCAAGCCAATTAACTGCAATATGAATGATTAACTAGTTTACTCTTCTTTCCTTTTATTAGCAAATAGCAGTATTGCCAAGTCCAAACATTCTAAGATCTTGAGTCCGCCCCGCCACACAAAAAAAATAAATCAAGCGTTTGGCTTTAAAATCATATGATTTTTTTTTTAAATAATGCATTTTGGCCGCTCTCCTTTTGCTGTCCGGTTTCGGAGCCTTTAGCATGCACCTGAGCCCTGCTTTCAAGCTTTTCTCTGCAGCCACGTGGGCTACAAATCTCTCTCTTTTTTTTTTTTTACAATGAAAGCTGAGAGTCTCCCCTAATCACTTGCCTCCAGTAGCTGGAGCTTTACACACACAAAAAACCAAACCAAAAAATATGACAATGTTCACAATAAAATGACACGAGCTGGCAACAATATTCTGTACATTTCCTTTGCCTTCAAAGCCCTGGGGGGAGCATCGAGATGTTTGCAGTTGCAAATTATGGCAAATGGTAGCGTTAATCACACAATAAAAGAAAGTGCAGAGTGGGTAGCGGTAGGGTTCGCTTGTCAATTGTTCTCAACAGCCACAGCCTTGAGTAGGGTTGCCATTGTATTAAATGAGTCATTAGGGAGTTACAGGCTCACTGTGCTAGCTGACAAGCATACGTCCATGCTCTGGTGAGTTCAGTTCTGCCATCAGCTTAAGAGCAGTGTGTTATCATTCGAGAGCTGACTCATAAGGGAGGAAAGCTCAGGATGTGGAAGTATTTTCAATGGAATAACCTCTCATTCCTGGCTTCTATCAGTGTTAACAAAATGCCAGAGAATTGACAGAGAAAAACCTACCCACTTATGGTCTCTTTCTATCCTCCAGGGACACCAGATAGAAGGGGATTTTATTGCCTGTCTCATAGCCTTGTGGCCTATTATTTATTATTAATTAGGCTTGGAAGGATTAAATTTGTATCGGTAAATATTGATAAATGTCAATTTCCCTGCACACGCACAAACTGATGAATAAACATCGTCATCGATACAAATCGAAATTTACAGACAGGCAAAGTAAGACAAATGTTGCTTGAGAACTTATTAGAGTCTGATTTAAGGCTATTTACTTTGTATATTTTGACAAGTGATGTTGACAGTTTCTGTTTTAATGGTTTCTGTTTTAATGGTTTGTGTTTTAACTCTTTGAATCGCAGCATCTACTCTCATTAATTAATTATCTGATCCCACCATAATTTCCAGCTGTGAAAATGTAAATAGATACAAATATTTTAAAAAGCTTATCACCCATAATTTTGCACAACTGTGAACATTTAAATCAATAACAAATTTACAAATGCTTATAAATAAACATATTATCCATTGAGATAATAAAAAAAATTCTGCCAAACCCAGTTATTACTGTTTTAAAAAAATCTATATTAAAAGAGCTTTAAGGTTGCAAAGCCAAGCACTCAAAAGTTAGGAAATGCCATAATTAAGGTTGCCTGTGCAACCTTAACTCTGCCCTGTTGTGCATCTTCATGATGGTACAAACTTTAATCACATGATCACACAGTATTTTTTCCCCCGGGAGCCTGTCTCTTTCAGGGTGCACAATGCTCAGGGAATTAATTGAGCTGTGGGGTGAATGAATAGTTTCACAGCAGAGGAATGTGGAGACTCAATACTTCTGGGTTCAGTTCCAGGTTTTGGAGGCGAGTGTACTCCAGTGGTTACAGACCTTCTGCCCATGTGCTCCCAGCTTGTCTGAGCTACCCTCTGATCTTATGCACCCCACTTCAGCTCCTGCCCCATCCCCCTTTGCTACTATTCACCCCTGGCTCCTGTCCGCCTCTCCTCCACAGACACATCAGCTGCTATCCCCTCCTCACCTCACTGGCTCCTGCTCCCTCTCTGCTCCTGTTCTCCTGCTGTTTTACTCCTTGCCCCTACCCCTGCCCATTCCTCATCCCTCTGCATTACACACCTCCATGTAACCTGGGCACTAGCAGGGAGAGCAGTCAAAGCACGGGACAGACACACTCCCAGCTCTCAGTCCTGGTGCCCGCAACACAGCAGGCGGGAGGAGCAGTTGCAGGGCGAGGCCTGCTCAGACCCGACCGTCCCAGGTTGGAGCATGCTCGGTGCAGACCGAACGTTCAGAGATGTTAGCTGGAGCAACGTCCAGGCAGCAGAGGAAGAGTTCTTCCCCTCTCCCCGTCCTTGCAGTCCCCGCCATAGAGGTGTGGGTGGGACAGGGGCCTTGGTCTTTGTTATACCAATACAATAAAAACCGGCAGGATCTTTTTAAGAGGGATAAGGCAACAAAGCTACATTTATTGTGAACATAATAATAAAGCAAAGATAAAAGTAAACAACATTGTTTGACTACTTATTCCTATCACTATTTATTCCTTATACACTTATATATATATTCATTCATGCAATCATTCATTCAAGTTCTATATAGATGTTATAGTTACCAGCCTAGAAGTTGCTCATGCCAAGTTACTGGCCAGGTAACCTGGGCATGAGAGTGGAGCCGAGTCCTTGTCAGATTCATCTGATGCTCCTGGAGGTTGGCAGCAGAACCAGAGACTCAAAGTCCTCAGTTTCTAGAGCCCATTCTTATAGGAATTATGTCCTATGTTAGTCTATGGGAACTGTTTCATCATGCTGTTGCTAACTCAATCAGCAGATGGCACATTCCTGGTGGCTCCACGCTGTCCAAAGTTTCAAGTATCAGAGGGGTAGCTGTGTTAGTCTGGATCTGTAGAAGCGACAAAGGGTCCTGTGGCACCTTATAGACTAACAGACGTATTGAAGCATAAGCTTTCGTGGGTGAATACCCACTTCATCGGATGCAAGCAGTGGAAATGTCCAGAGGCAGATATAAAAGTGCAGGGAAGATTCAGGCTAGAGATAACGAGGTAAGCTTAATCAGGGAGGGTGAGGCCTTCTTCTAGCAGTTGAGGTGTGAACACCAAGGGAGGAGAAACTGCTTTTGTAGTTGGCTAGCCATTCATAGTCTTTGTTTAGTCCTGAGCTGATGGTGTCCAAAGTTTGTTTTTCTCATCCTTCCAGGTGGTGGGGTGGATCCCAGTTTTACCCTCCAGGGGTTGTATCCGTCCACCCGAAACCTTTCTTCGGCCGATGGATACTCCCCTTCTAGGCTGGCACCTCCCTAGCCATTCATGTACATCATGCATTCATCAACATACATTCTATAGCTTAATTTACTGTCTCCACCACTTTCGGGGTGTGTGCTAATTCATTTGAGACTCCCAGCCCTTTAATCACAGAGGGTGGGGGGGTCTGTTTCCAGGAGCCGTTGCTTGTTACAATGAAGTGAAAGTCACTTAACACCTTATAGCGTTTGTTTACACTGTATCAATTACAGAGTAAACTGCCTGAAGCGCTGAGGCAATTAACTTGTTTGTAAGTTTCACATAGTAAAAGTATCTTTCAAAAGACAGATGCAATCAATGTTTATACATACAGTAACTTACAAGTTTTAACAGGAGACTAAAAGAGATCTTTTTACTTGGTGAAGCTGCTGGATTTTAGACAAGTTATGGGGGGTTATTTTCACTTGGGGAAATCAGTACCTTCTTTAATATCCCGACATCTTTCCAGGGACCCCTGGCTGGCATCACAATCCCTTGGCAGGATCGTTAGCAGTCAGAGCAGCCTGGCTGGATAAGGTGACCACAGGTCTCTTGGGTCCTGCACAGCGCGGCCAGCCCTGAGAATCATAGAATCTCAGGGTTGGAAGGGACCTTAGGAGGTCATCTAGTCCAACCCCCTGCTCAAAGCAGGACCAATCCCCAATTTTTGCCCCAGATCCCTAAATGGCCCCCTCAAGGATTGAACTCACAACCCTGGGTTTAGCAGGCCAATGCTCAAACCACTGAGCTATCCCTCCCTTGGTTCCATGCTTCTGAGCATGGAACCCAGGAGCTGGGTCCGTTACCCTTTAAATAGACACAAAAGAGGCAGGGCTGGGTGACTGCAGTGACTCCCAGGCTCATGTCTTTCCACTCCTCCTGGTGTCACGGTGCCCCCAGCAGCGCCCAGCGCCAGCGAGGCTTGGATTTCGGTGACACGCCGGAGTCTGCAGGGTTCAAAACTACATGAAAGCTGAGCTGATGCTTAGCTCGCTGACGCCGGTGTAAATCCGGGGATGTCAGTCGAGTGCCTCCCGACTGACCCGGCCGTAACTGAAAGCAGAATTGTCTGCTCTTGGAGCTGGAGGGGGCTTTTCCAGCTTGATCAGACACCCCCACGCTAGCTGTGATAGACACAGTGTGATAGACTAGTGTTGCCACGGCGGCACGAGTGTTGCGAGGGCTAGCTGCCCCGCCCTGCGTATAATCCCATCCCAGATTTTAGGTACATACTCATCCAGCTAGCCCCTCCCACTACTACAATCATTCTATTTTTAGCGCGCTTGCTTGGTCAGAGCTAGCCCGGGTCTGTCTACTCATGCTGGGGATTACACCTCGTTGGATAGTCAATTGCTTGACCACACTTGGGTTCGTTCTTTTGTTACGAAATATACTCAAGAGACCAAATAACCAGTGTCATTCGGGTTTATTAATACGGCACAGGAAAAAGGTCCTATATGACACCAGTCTCCAAAGTGCAGGCCCATGGAGCGATGCCACATTCACCTTACGCAGGTGTGCTCCCCGAGTTACACATTTCACCTAATACTAGTGATATGATTTTACTAGTTACACGTTTCTTTACACGGCACTAAAATCCAACCCAGCCGTATGGCCCAGTTCCCTGACTTGTTGTTCTGTTCCTTCCTTAGCTTTGTTTTGGATACTGGGATTCCAGGTGCTGATCCGGGAAGGGACATTCCTAGCTTGTACTAAGCCAAAGAACAAATGTCTCTTGATTGTGACACGTTTCCTATCTGCTTGTGCCAAATGATTAATTCAGTAAATTCAAGGTGTTATGGGATACTTAGCGTAAGTGAACAGGATTATGGTATAGGCCAGTTTAGGCCATAGCACCTTACAGTACAATATTTGTGCTTAATATTACTAGTGCTTAATGCATACTAAGATAGATAGATAGATAGCTTAGATGATGTGTATAATATATATTTATTAATATGTTATATATTTATATGCTAGCCAGCATATATTAGCCAACAGCCTCCAGCTTCAGTGCAGACTTACCCTAAATGTGGAGAATTCACTGCTCAGTCTGTTACAAGTTTGATTAGTTGGTTTTACAATTTGTTGGACCTTGTGTTTGCTGGAGAAGTGAGCAAGAGGGTCATTACGAGAGTCCCTGTGTGTAGGGCTTCGATGCCCAGACGTCGGTGTGAGTTGACCTGGCCCCTTACAAAGGCAGCTATCAAACACTGGACAGCAGTGGGTTAAATGCCTGCAAGAGACTGCAGTGATTCGGTGAAGGTGCTTAGCCTCCATCAGAGAGAGCACGGTGTGTTTCTCGCTCAGTAACAGTCTGCATTTGAACCAAAACTCAGAGCTGCAGCTGTCTCACGGATGCCCTTGCAGCACGCAGGGAGGCTCCTGCTATCCAGAGGTGCTGCACAGACTGAAAAGAGTGACAACCCCCACCCCCCCCCCCCACACACACACCCTTTCAGCAACATTGCTACCCACGCCCCGTGAGATGATAAAAACCTGCAGTTGATCTGCTTTGCCTTGACTCTGCAGTCACTGTGAGTGGCGTTGATTTCAGTGAGCTGGCTTGCACTATAAATGAGAGCAGAATTCTAGCCTTCTGGCCGCTAAAAGGTCCAGTCTGGACGGTGAATACTCCAAAGATCCAGGGTTTTGGTTCAGTTTATTATAAAGACAGGGGCTTTTTGCAACACTCTGATCCAGTTTGAGGTTCAGATTATGAACTCTCCAGGAGTCTGGGCGTGTTTGGAGCTGTGGGTCTTGGTTGGGGCTCTTGGCTAGTAAAGAGAAAGGGCTGTAAGCCCATTGGCCCTGCAGAGACAGATGTGATGCCATCATGAGCCCCATCCTCTCCAGCTGGCCAGTGTCTGCAGTGCTGGTATTAGCAGTGCATCCAATGAAGTGGGTAACAACCCATGAAAGCTTATGCTGAAATAAATTAGTTAGTCTCTAAGGTGCTACAAGTTTTTCTTTCTTATTTTCGTAGTGCTGGTATTGTTACTCCTGCTGATTACAGAGAGGTCTATACTTGGAAGGCTTTGCCTGTATAGCTGTTTTACCAGCATACATACGACGGACTCATCATAGGCCTGGCCTACACTAAAAAGTTAGATCGACCCAGCTTCAGGGGGGTGTGAACAATCCACATACACCGAGCGATGTGGTTACGCTGACCTAACCCCCAACGTAGCCAGCTCTAGGTCAATGGAAGAATTCTTCTGTCATCCTAGCCACTGCCTCTCGGGGAGCTGGATTACCTATGCTGAGGGGAAAACCCCTCTTGCTGGCATAGGTAGTGTCTACACTGAACCTGCAGTAGAGTTTCAAGTATAGACAAGCCCATAGACTCATACACTGTAAGGCTAGAAGAGATTATGATTATCTCGTCTGACCTCCGGCACGTCACAGGCCACAAAATCTTACCCACCCACTCCTGTAGGCCCACAACCTCTGGCTGAGTTACTGAACTCCTCAAGTCTTGATTTAAAGCTCTCCTAGAGTGGGTGCAGCTACACCAGCAACACTGCTTCTGCCAGCGAAGCTTATTCCAGCCCTGCCAAGTGAAACACGCGACACGGACAAAACTGCATCTACAGGAGGGGCTTTTGCCAGCACGGCTCTGTCCGTTACAAATCACACTTCGTCACACCCCTGGCAAAAGCCTGTAGCGTGGACCTGGCCTTAGGGGCAATTTCAGATGTGGGAGCCATTTGGCTAATCCTTAGAAACTGAGCCTCAACCGGTAGCGGCGCCAAGGTTCTTGCCGCTGTAGGCGGTAGTGCTCCTCCGCCGTAATCGGCGGCGCTTCGGCAGCAGTTCCTCTGAAGCTGCGGTCTCGGTGGTGTTTCAGCGGCCACTTTTCTTGCTGCTGAATCGCCGCCGGGAAATGAGTCGCCACCGAAATGCTGCCTCCCCAAATCCTGCCGCCCTAGGCGACTGCCTTGGGTCGCCTAGTGGAAGCGCCGGCCTTGGCCTCAACTGATGTCAAGTGTCTTCACTGCCTTCAGTGGAGGTTTACACCAGCTGAGGATCTGGCCCATTGATGACAACAGAGCTCCATCAGTTCATGCCAGGCTAGGAACTGGCCCATCAGCTTCAATGGAGCTATGCCCATTCACCTCCGCTGTCCCTTTAAGTTAAACACAACGTGCTGAGAAATTGCTCCTTTTTTCATTCCTCCGTGCTAAAAATCCCCTCAAATATGCCAACTTTCAGCTCATTTTAGAGAAAGGGGGAAGGCCTGGGAGACAATTCGCTTCCAAAAAGCCCCTGGAAATTGAAACGCCCGACGAATCTAGGCGCCACTCCACACAAAAGCCATCCCTTTTGTTTCTACTAGTCCCATTGTTTCCCTCACATCTCACAGCCATTATTACGCTTCCCTCTGGGGAAGATGCTGTAGCAGAATTCAGATGCCGTTGTTTAAGTGGAATTCCCCGAGGAGGCGCTGAGTGGAACATCAGTAAAGTGGCACGACTGGAAGAAATGTACAGAACAAATAGCCCCAAATGAGCTAAGGATGAATAACGCACTCACGGGGGAGGGTTGGCATTCATTCGATAAAAACGCAAAGTGAAATTTCACAGCACACGGCCACCTGCTGAAATGCATCTTCATGCTCTGCGGAGAGTTTCTAGCAGAACGCCTGGGTCTCCTCTCACTCGCATCGACTTAGCGGTGTTGACATTGGCAGTAGGACTCCTGATTTATGCTGATATAAGGGAGATCAGAATCAGGGAGGTAGGGCCTCGTCCTTCAGACCACTCCAGCAACACAAAGCAGGGGTGAAGCGTTAGGATGGAGGGAGCTCAGCCTGAAGATGGGTGTGTGCAAATCTAGTGCTATACCAGCATGACTGCCTCGTGTGTCATTCACATATGCTTTCAGCACTGGGTTGTAAGCAGTGCTGTGGACCACCTAATATGCTCTACAGAGCAGCCGTGAAAATCAGATGGCCTGGATAACATACTGTAACAAAGCTACACCCACTTAGGAACTTCTGGGTTGTAATTATACTGTACGCCCTGACCACTCAAAACTTCATGGTAACAGCAAGATCATCAGATCTTCCTGTTTCAGAAGCACAGGCCCCTGCCACTCAAGCTAGAGGAGAATTTCTTTCAGAGCTTAGTAGTAAAGGCTTATGACCCACAGTTCTGATTCCATCCAGTAGAGGGCAATCATAGTCATGTAAAGCTGTGGTATGACTCTCTAAAGGGAAGGAACTCTCTGTCGCCAACTATAGGTAAACTGGAAGAAGACACAGAATGAGTCAAACCTTATTTGCATGTTGCTAAGCACCATCTCAGTGTGACGATTTTGGTCATTTTATTTAAAGTTAATTTAAGTTTTGGGTGAAGGTGTAATGGAATGTTATTGTCCTTGTTGTGTGACAAAAAGACAATGGAACTGTACTGAATATGCCCTGAGTGAAAAGTCACCCTAATCAAAACCTCATTCTTGTACTTCTGGATAACGAGATTTGGCCACAAGAAAAAAAAAAGGGGGGGGGGGAGGATGGATTCCACCCAATCCTTCCTTTAGCAGTGAATTCCTGGTAGCAAGGATTCTGTTCAAGAATATATATTCTTGACACTCCCACCCACCATATAATGAGGGAGCTCTGATAAACTGCCTCCCTCCCTCACCTGGTAATGCTAGAGCTGAAATTATTAGAGCTGGGTGAGGTAGAGCCTAAGCACCCAGAGGTGGCAACACTGCAGAAGGTGGCATGGATACTGCATTGTGGTGAGAGATGGTGCAGTGGGGTAGCAAGCTGCCCCCAACCTAGCACCACTAGAACCATACTCACTATAGCTAGGTCTGGCGGTGGAGCCTCTGTACTGGGCCTGGTACAGAGACGGCATCATGGCCAGAAGTGGCAGCGTGGAAAGAGATGGCGTAGAGTTGGCAGTCAGGCATCTCTTTATGGAAGCCAGACAACACGCCCCGTAGGGGCTGGAAATGAACCTGTTCGAGTGAACTCTGGGACTTCTAACCACAGGCAACAAACTGTGAGTGGGGTGCAGGAGAAGGAAAGGGGAAAGTGGTGTGTTAAAGGAACATTTGTCCATTGGATGTTCACACTAACATATGGGGAAACTGAGGCATGGGCCTATTGGCAAAGATACTGGGCGTGTGTTGGCATTTTACTTATTATCCATACAACCATACTGTTGGTTTATTATTGTGTTTTCCTAGGTTAATGCCTGGTTCCTTTTTCCCTTACTAAAGTTGTCTTTGTTTCATACAGTCTCTTTGCTTGCAAGGGGGAAATATTGCCCGTTACAGGCACCCAGAGGAGGGATTTCGTTTTCCCTGGTTTCTGGGTAGGGTCTCGAGCCAATGGTGCATGATAATTTCAGGAGCAACCCATGGCTATTTGAACCGGTTTCTTTTCACTGCTGACAAGTGCTGACAGAAGAGTTACCCACGTATATACTAGACTGTTTGTGACAATATTACAGCTGCATTATTGATCATTAGGGCGGGGGAGGGGGGATTGCCACGATGTTTCTAGTTTTGCAACAAAATCTTAGCAGGTGATACAATACAAAGAGCAAAATTCAAAGCAGGATAATTGCTTGCTCACTTCCGTAGCTGACCAGTGGTGGATAAAACATTTATGCATTTGTGTTTTAAGCAGCTTAACAGAGGTAAAATGGATGTTTCAAGTTCCTTTATCTTTCTTATTAATCAATAGCCTCTCTTTCTTATTTCCCTTTAATAAAATCACCCCTAAACTGAAGACTCCATGTCTAGAATTATGATTTGACCTCTGTCGTGAATGCCGCTGCACGTGATGGAGTAAGACAACAGCAGAGCAGTCTAAGGTTGCAGCTTTAGAAATCTCTAGTATGCCTTGGTTCAAAACATACCCAAACTATCAGTTTCACCAAATATTTCTTAGCAAGTCTGATTTTCTGGGAAATGGCAAGAAAACAATGAGGAATAGCTGTACAGACGGAATTTTAAAAAAGACGCATTGTACAGTGGTTACAGCATGGGATTAGGAGTAAGAATTCTTTTCCTGGCTCTCCCATGTGACCACCCTTATGTGCCTCAGATTCCCCACCTGTAGCGTATTATTATTAGTGAGCGACAGACAGAACACAGCATTTATGAGGGCAGGGCAGACTGCACGATCAGCTTAGTAGGATCCAAAAATCAATTTAATCGAGATAACTGTGCAGTGCGATGCATTTCAGTGACCTACAAGACGCATTTCGTCTATTTAAACAACACTCCCACACTGGTCCGATGCCTCTTTTGTGGGTGTGCACTGGTGTTTTGCTATGATACATTTCCTGTTGCTCAAAGCTTTTGTTCACTGTGTGCTAACCCCCTGCTCTGTTGGGGCTGCCCCACGTGTTCAGATTTAGCACAGGTTTATCAGCATTTTGGTGCAGGAGAAGGGGCCGTGGTCGGGGCTGGGAGCTGGGGGCCGAGGCCAGGGCCAGAACCGCGGCTGGGGTTGGGGTGGGGCTGGAGGTGAGGCCAGAGTGGGGTTGCGTGTCACTTCCTTTCCACCTCCCCGTGGGGGCTGGCCCAGGCCCCACCGCACCCCCTCCCCCCGAATGTTCCTCTGCACCCCCCTAGGGGGGCACGCCCCACAGTTTGGGGCCCACTGAGCTAGTCTGACCTCCTGCACATCGCAGGCCACAGAAACTCACCCACCCACTCCTGTAACAGACCCCTAACCTCTGGCTGAGTCACTGAAGTCCTCAAATCATGATTTAAAGACTCGAGTTTTTCTTTTCAGGGGGGAGGGATAGCTCAGTGGTTTGAGCATTAGCCTGCTAAACCCAGGGTTGTGAGTTCAATCCTTGAGGGGGGCCATTGAGGGATCTGAGGCAAAAATTGGGGATTGGTCCTGCTTTGAGCAAGGGGTTGGACTAGATGACCTCCAAAGGTACCTTCCAACCCTGAGATTCTATGATTAGCACTGTAGACATACCCTAAGTGTTTGTTTAGCCAAGCCCTCAGGTAGGCAGGCCTTTCCTAGCACATGCTGTAAAGTGAGGCCCAAATTCATCCACTTTTATCTTAAGCTATATGCACTGGAACCCCGACTCTAGCATAAGTACTGAATATGCCAGCCCCCGCCCCCATTACCACAGTATCTGAGCACCTCACAATCTTTAACGTGTTTGTCCTCCGAACACCCCCCATGAGTGCTATCATCCCCATCGGACAGAGGGAGAACCAGTATTTCCAACCCCAAGCGTTCAAAATGAGAGAGTCCGGCCCTCCCCCTCCTACATCACAAGATTGAGTTCAAAAGAAAGAAAGAAAGAAAGAAAGAAAGAAAGGGTGGGTTCTTTTGATTTGCCTTCTGGCTCGTTGTCCTTTAGGCTGCACCGGTTTCGCGTTTTCAAGCTTTTCTCTGCCGCCGGGATTTTAAATGAAAGCTGAGATTCGGATGCAATACCATGATTCCAGCAGCTGGGGCTTTAAGCAAAACGCTAAAGAGAGTTGGCAACAATGCAAAGAAGCCAAATCCACACAGGGAGTTTGTAGCAGGGCAGGGCATCGAAGCCAGGTTTGCTGAATGCTAAGCTGACAGGATCATCACTGGACTACCCTTACCGCTCTGGCAGGAGGGGCCCAAGGACCTTCTGGAGGGTTAACAAGGGGAGCAGTTCCACTGATGCAAAGGGAACTGTGACAGGCTGAGACAGCTGTCTCCAGGTAGTTGCATCCTTACCTGCCAAGCAACAAGGAGCCCAAACTCATTGTCTAGATGACAGTATTTTACACACACACACACACACACACACACACACACACACACACACACACACACACGGTCCCTTTAAAGAGAAACCAGAAAGGCTCTAACAGCCCGGGGTGTGACGTCAGGGTGTGGGCTGTCGGCGTTCCCCCGTCTGGACCCTGGCCTTCCATTCCGGGCTTTGTTTCACGTCGCCTCTTTGCCAGCCGCAGGAGCAGGTGTGGAAAGGTCGCCCCGCGCCGTTAGGCGACGCGATGATTTACAGAGCGGTTTACAGCCCGGCTTTTATTGGCGGAATGACGGCACGCAGCCCCCGTGGGGCAGAAGCTCAGCACAGAGCTCTGAGAACAAAGGTGATGCAACCCAGTCACTACTCCAGCCGAGGCCACGAGTCCCCACGGAATATGGGGCCGGGGTTTATTCTGACACAGTTGGTACAAAGGGCAGAGCGAGCCCCCCTCTCTTCCCATACGGGAAAGCCAATAGCTTTAGCCTCTAGATCCAGCACAAAATCAAATGACTACTACACGCAAGGCCGGATCCTGAGCTCATCCCATTGGCTTCACGCCTGATTTCTGCTGCAGAAATCCGAATCAGGACCACAGCTTGCCAGCTTACAACTAACAGACGTAATTAGCTCATTAAAAAATGTGCCTGAGCTCAGAGTCCAAGGGATGGACTGGGACTGGGATTGGGATGGGGTGGGGGTAAATGTAGCCCCTGGAGTTTTATCAACAAGGGCTAGCGGGGCAAACAATCCAACGTACAGCAGTGCTCTCTCAGTCCATTTCAAAACGGGAATAGTACTGTTCAGATTTCTTTGTGACTATTTTGACCACTGCTAATACCCTGGCAGATCGATAAGTAGACAGACACATACCCCCTCGGACCCGGTGGATCTAATGGACAAGGTTCTGATCAGTTCTTTGAGTCTCAACAGCCTGG
This sequence comes from Macrochelys suwanniensis, assembly GCA_033296515.1. Lineage (NCBI taxonomy): Eukaryota > Metazoa > Chordata > Testudines > Chelydridae > Macrochelys > Macrochelys suwanniensis. The sequence continues at coordinate 338,051,206 of CM065775.1, forward strand.
GTCCAGGATACCTACAAAATTATCTAGAGTCCAGCCTGAGGACCGCCATCGACAGCTCTGCCCCTCGCTCACAATGGACCTGTCCACTCTTTGACTCGTCTGTGCAGGAGACAGAGTTTTCCTGGGAGGCCGGTCCCAACCTGTGGAACAGAATGCCACAGGGTCGAAGAACCGCTGCCAAGATCACTCCCTTCTTCCACCGTGCCATCGCTAACACACACGGCACAGCAGACATCACGCAAAAGAATCGGCACGCAATTTTCCCCCTGGGGAAAGCAAAAGGGAAGAACCCCATGCAATCAGTTCTAGGCAGGTTGCTTAACACGCGGTTGGAAGGTGTTCAGCTATCACAAGGATGCTAAGGAGAGCTAAGGAGAGAAGCCGATGCCCACGTTTAGCTGCTTTAATAAGCTACAAGTCAGTACGCGACCTGCGTATTTCAGACCAGCCCATTCTTCATTCCGCCCACTGAATCCCGGTGCCAGCCATCACTCTAAGAAACATGCATTAACTCAGGACACATCCATATCGCACCTGCCCAGTTCTGCTCTTGGTTCTCCACGGTGTCTCTCGGTGCAGCAGCGCTAATTAAGCTACAGGCTGACGCTGCTGACTCAAGTCCCCTGCACCAGCCTCTTGTCTGGCAGAGGCAGGATTTATAATGAGGGACACTGAGCTTCCGAGTTCAAATATCTCTGATGGGGCCAATGGGAAATCACGTTAACAGCACCCTAACCGGGGTGGGGGGGGGGGGGAGCGGCTGAAAGTAGGTCTCATTTATCAACACTCGCTCTGTGCGGAGGGCGAGACCGAGGGGTTTCACGTCGCCTTGGACAAGCCAATCAGGAGAGAAACGTTGTCCTGCGGCACTAGACAAGTCAAAGGGCGTTTGCCTGAGCAAGGGGTGAATCAAAGCCGAAGGCCAGATTGTGACGCCTTCACTCTCAGGGGTGAGCATTTACTCACCTGAGTCGCCCCATTGAGGACGTCAATTAGGGATACTTGTGCCCCATTGCCTACCATTCCAGTCACAGTGAACGCCCCCCCCCCCCCGCACACACACACACACTATACCGCTGGATTCTGCAATCATAGGCAGTGAGGCTCAGAATGAAGCCAACACACCTGGAAATAAGGGTCCTCAAATGTTTTACTGACCACACTCAGTAGTGGATTAGTCCCCGGGCCAACGGGGCCCATGCCCAGGGGCCCCGGCCAACTTGGGGCCCCGAAAAATTCTTCCCCAGCCGCGGCCCCCATGGCTCTCGCTTCTCCAGCCTCAGTGCCGCAGCGAGGAGGGGGGGCAGAAAGGAGCAAGGCAGGGGCGGGGCCATGGGGAAGGGGCAGAACAGAGCGCAGAAGGGGTGGAACGTAGTGGGGCCGTGGGCGGGGTCACAGGCGGAAGGGGCGGGACTTGGGTGTGGCCACAGGTGGAAGGGGTGGGGCAGGGCCACGGTTCCGGCACCAGGGCCCCCTCACTTGCCCCGGCCCAGGGCCCCAGGAGACCTTGATCTGCCTCTGAACACGCTGTTCTGGAGGGAACCCAGGAAATCAGGCTGAGCAGCAACCAGCCCCACCTGGCCTCTACCATCCCTCACACGTGTAGATCTGCTGCCCGCCTCCACTGACACCTGCTCCCCATCAGCTCCCAGCCCCCCACCTGCTCCCTGAGCACCCCAGTCCCTCCTGCCCCCACCCCCTAGATCTACCCCAACCATCACCCCCACCCATGCCTGCCCCCACTCCCCTCAAAGTTGCCCCTTAAGACCCCACCCCCAAGAGCTACTCCATTTGCCCACTCCCCAGCTGGTGTGGGGGGAGGGATGCTGAGGCACCCCCCATCGAGGAGAACATGGGGGGAGGCACCATTATTGCCTTCTACCTCTGCCATTGTCCAGTGCTGACTAATGCCCAACCCCCACCCCCACCCCCGCCCCAGACAATGCTTCTGCCCACCACTGAGCCAGCCCCACAGCGAGGCACTCAGCCAGTGGTGGGCTGCGAAGGGCAGGGACCCCCCTCGCCTCCATCCAGCAGCCCCTCCGGGACTTTGCAATGGCAATTCGGGACAGCTGTGAAAATCGGGGCCAGGTGCGGGATGTCCCGAACAATGCAGGGCACTTGAGAGGTACAATCCACCAGCTTCCTGCAGCTCTTGATAGGATAATCAGCGCCTCACGCTCAGCTGGTTCCACTAATAAAACCCCTGACGCTGCCCCAGGTGTGCCAGGCAAAGCTAATTGTATGGGGCTGGCCTGACCGGGGCAGGGTATCTCATCACAGTTATAAAGTGAAGCACAAGGTTTCCAATGGAAACACTTCAGAGTCAAAGGCCAACAGGGGGCATTCTACCAGCAGGCAGGAGGAAGTAATCTGTGTGAATGTGATCACAAAGCGGTAGGTTTCATGAGTCTAAGGAAAGGAAGGAGTGAGAGCAACAGAATATGGACAATGGACTTCAAAAAAGCAGCCTTAACTAACTCAGAGAACTGGTAAGTAAGGGTCCCCTGGGAAGAAAATCTAAGGGATAAAGGCATTCAGGAAGCTGGCAGTTTCCTAAACAGACAATACTAAAGGCACAACAAGGAACCATCCTGATGCAAAGGAAAGATAGGAAGAACAGCAACAGACCAATATGGCACCATCGGGAGCTCTTTAATGACCTGACAATCAAAAGGAAGTCCTACAGAAAGTGGAAACGTGGACCAATTGCTGGGGAGGAATACAAACAAATAGCACAAGCATGTAGGGACAAAGTCAGAAAGGCTATGGCACAAAATGAGTTACACCTAGCAAGGGACATAGAGAAGGCAAGAAGAAGAGGATCTGTAAATACATTAGGAGCAAGAGAAAGATGAAGAGAAGTGGAGGTCCTTTACTTAGTGGGCAAGGAGAGCTTATAGCAGATGACATCAAGAAGGCTGAGGTGTTGAATGCCTATTTTGCTTCAGCCTTCACTAGAAAGGTTAATGGTAACCAGATGCATAACACAGTTAATATTAACAACAAGGGGAAAGGAACACAAGCCAGAATAGGGGGAAAGCAGGTTAAAGAATATTTAGATAAAGGCCGTAAGAACATAAGAACATAAGAAAGGCCGTACTGGGTCAGACCAAAGGTCCATCCAGCCCAGTATCCTGTCCACCAACAGTGGCCGATGCCAGGTGCCCCGGAGTGAGTGAACCTAACAGGTAATGATCAAGTGATCTCTCTCCTGCTATCCATCACCCCCCTCTGACAAACAGAGGCTAAGGACACCATTCCTTACCCATCCTGGTTAATAGCCATTAATGGACTTCATCTCCATGAATTTATCCAGTTCTCTTTTAAACCCTGTTATAGTCCTAGCCTTCACAGCCTCCTCAGGCAAGGAGTTCCACAGGTTGACTGTGCACTGTGTGAAGAAGAACTTCCTTTTATTAGTTTTAAACCTGCTGCCCACTAATTTCATTGGGTAGCCCCTAGTTCTTCTATTATGGGAACAAGTAAATAACGTTTCCTTATTCACTTCCTCCACATCACTCATAATTTTATATACCTCTATCATATCCCCCCTTAGTCTCCTCTTTTCCAAGCTAAAAAGTCCTAGCCTCTTTAATCTCTCCTCATATGGGACCCGTTCCAGACCCCTAATCATTTTAGTTGCCCTTCTCTGAACCTTTTCTAATGCCAGTATATCCTTTTTGAGATGAGGAGACCACAATTGTACACAGTATTCAAGATGTGGGCGCACTATGGATTTGTATAAGGGCAATAAGATATTCTCCGTCTAATTCTCTATCCCTTTTTTAATGATTCCTAACATCCTGTTTGCTTTTTTGACTGCTTTTTTGATAGATGAGATGTATTCAAGTCAGTAGGGTCTGATAAAATTCCTCCTACAGTACTTAAGGAACTAGCTGTACCAATCAGCTAGTTGGGGGGGGGATAGCTCAGTGGTTTGAGCATTGGCCTGCTAAATCCAGGGTTGTGAGTTCAATCCTTGAGGGGGCCATTTAGGGATCTGGGGCAAAAATTGGGGATTAGTCCTGCTTTGAGCAGGGGGTTGGACTAGATGACCTCCTAAGGTCCCTTCCAACCCTGATATTCTATGAATCTCAGAACCATTAGCGATTATCTTGGAGAACTCACAGAGGACAGGTGAGGTCCCAGAGGACAGGAGAAGGGCAATCATAACACCTGTTTTTAAAAATAGGGAAAAGGAGGACCTGGGGAATGACATCCCAGTCAGCTATAAATAGATGTGATGTATCTTCATTTTAGTCAGGCTTTTGACAGTCTCATAAGCAAAGTAAGGAAATGTGGCTAGATGAAATTACTGTAAGGTGGGTGCACAAATGGCTGACGGACCGGACCGTATTCAAAGAGTAGTTATCAATGGTTCGCTGCCAAGTGGCAGGATGTATCTAGTGGGGACCTGCACTGTTCTGTCCTGAGTCTGGTACTATTAAACATTTCCATTCATGACTTGGATAATGGAATGGAGAATATGCTTATAAAAACTGCAGCTGTCATCAGGCTAGGAGGGGTTGCAAGCACTTTAGAAGGCAGGATTAGAATTCAAAATGACCTGGACAAATTGGAGAACTGGTCTGAAATCAACAAGATGAAATTCAATAAAGACAAGTGCAAAGTACTTCACTTAGGAAGGAAAAATCAAATGGGGAATAACGGGCTAGGCAGTAGTACTGCTGAAAATGATCTAGGAGCTATAGTGGATCACACATTGAATATGAGACAACATGATGCAGTGGCAAAAAAGACATATCATTCTGGGGTATATTAGCAGAAGTGTTGTATGTAAGAGACGGGAGGTAATTGTTCCACTCTATTTGGCACTGGTGAGGCCTCAACTGGAGTATTATCTCTAGTTTTGGGTACCACAGACTAGGAAAGATGTGGAAAAATTGGAAAGCATCAGAGGAGAGCAACAAACATGATAAAAGGTTTAGAAAACCTGAAGGAAGGTTAAAAAAAACTCGATCTAGTTAGTCTTGAGAACAGAAGACTGAGGGGGGACCTGATAGCAGTCTTCAAATATGTTAAGGGCTGTTAGAAAGAGAACAGTGATCAATTGTTCTCTATATGCAGTGACGGTAGGACAAGAAGCAATTGGGTTAATCTGCAGCAAGCGAGATATTTAGGTTAGACATCAGGAAAAACTTTCTAACTCTCAGGATAGTTAAGCTCTGGAACAGGCTTCCAAGGGAGGTTGTGGAATCCCCATCATTGGAGGATTTTAAGAACAGGCTGGACAAACACCTGCCCAGGATGGTCTAGATTTACTTGGTCCTGCCTCAGTACAGGGGCTGGACCAGATGACATTTGGAGATCCCTTCCAGCCCTCCATTTCTATAATTCTATGATTGAGGTCATCTCCTCTGTTCTCCTGCATAACCCAGGGCAGCGAATCTTCCCCAGGGATTCCTGCATAAACTGCAGTAACTTGTAGTGGAATCTGAACTACACCTGTTGCTATTATGATCATTTTTGTGGGCGGAGGGTGTTTCATTGTCTTTGGTAAGACGTATCCCGGTCCAGGGATACTGCAGCTGTACCAGCCCTCCCATGCTCACAATGATACTGCTGAGCACAAACACAGACCAAGCTTTTCCAGTTTTAAGCTCCTAAATCCTTACTTATGTACCCACATGTAAACAGACCTGGTTTCCCCAAGTGCTGAGCATTCACAAATCCCACTGAAGTCAATGGGAGCTGCAGGTACTCAGCACCTTTGGAAATCAAGTCAGTTTCACCCAGGTAAATGAATAAGGAGCCCCTGCCGTGATTGGTCAGTTTCAGAACCAATGGAGTAAAGCACGGCGGAGCCTGATCCTCTGCTCAGTTGCTGGGGAAGCGCCATTGGCTTCAATAATGTTACTTCTGATCTATAAGGATGTAAGGGGTGGAGAATCAGGCATGTAGCATGGAAAGGCCCTTGGTATAATGGGAGGAATGAACAAGAAAGGAAACCCCTAAGCAGATAATAAGGGCTGAGTTAATCCTTTTCAAACCCCACTTCCTTTCTTTCTGAGGCTCATCAAAGGATTTACCCCGTAACCCACCAGATATTTGGTCTATCAAGCACAGTAATCCATCGCTGGGGCTTGCCAATGCCTTAGAAAAGGGAGACTAAGTGACTTAGCCAGGGTCACCCAGAAAGACTGTAGCAGGACATAAGAACATAAGAATGGCCATACTGGGTCAGACCAAAGGTCCATCCAGCCCAGTATCCTGTCCACCGACAGTGGCCAATGCCAGGTGACCCGGAGTGAGTGGACCTAACAGGTAATGATCAAATGATCTCTCTCCTGCCATCCATCACCCCCCTCTGACAAACAGAGGCTAGGGGCACCATTCCTTACCCATCCTGGTTAATAGCCATTAATGGACTTCATCTCCATGAATTTATACAGTTCTCTTTTAAATCCTGTTATAGTCCTAGCCTTCACAGCCTCCTCAGGCAAGGAGTTCCAGAGGTTGACTGTGCGCTGTGTGAAGGACCAGTAATTTAGCCTCAGTTTCTAGAGTCCTACTCAATTGTCTTAACCACCAGACCAACCTTCCTTGAAACAGGTCAGTCTAACTGGAGACACCTAACGAGGCCTGATTCTCAGAGCGCAGGTACTCAGCACTTTCTGAAAACCAGGGTCCATATTTACCAAAGCTCAGGTACCTTTTTCTTTCGTAGCTTCAGTCTGCGGCGCTGCCCACGCTGGTTTTAGCTGAAAACAAAAGCCCAGGAGGTGACATGAGCGACTCTTCTCAGGATGCTCCAGAGGCTGGAATGTTCACTAGGAAGCTTGGTCTGAGGAGATTTCTAGCTCGATTGCCACCTCAAGGACGCCCGGGTAGGTTCTGAGAAGCAGCCAAACTCCTGAATGCTTCTCTTATCCCAACTGAACTGAAGCTCTTTGAATTATGTCAGTGTCACTCATCACACAATAGAACCAAACTTCCACAAACCCCTCTTCGCCTAAGGCTCCTTGGCATAAAGCCCCCACGAATTCTAAAGACTTTATCCTGGGTTGTGTTGACTTTGCTCCGTGTTGCCTTTTGTTATCATCAGAGCAGCTCCGCATTCTGGTAGCTGGCTGGGCTCTGGAAGGCAGGGTCTCTGGAATTCGAACCCCATCTCTGACTCTTTCTGTAGCCTTGGGCAAGTCTCATATGCTCACTGCCTCAGTTTCCCCAGTCTGTCACATGAGGACAATAATACTTCCTCATCTACCACAAATGGGCTGAGTTGACTAGTGGTTAATAAAGGCCAAATTTACCACTGATGCAAGTTAATTAAGTCAGTGGCGTTCACCCAGGGCCAGCCCACAACATTTTGGCACCTGAGGCGGGGAGCTCAAATGATGCCCCCACGCCCCCTCGCTTGGGCCAAAACTTTGAAAGGTCTCTTGTGCCCTCCTACCTCCAGCATAGCACTCCACCATCTCTGTGCATCTAGAGCAGAGAGAATATATATGCACCAGCAGCAGACACAATTTTCTACACTCTGGGTCCTAGTGGCCCCCCACACACACACACACCCAGTCTGGCACCTGAGGCGGCCGCCTCAGTTCGCCTCACGGTAAGGCCAGCCCTGCGTTCACCAGGGATAGATTTTTGCCCTGAATGTCTGCAAATACCCGGAAGAGACAAAGGGCCAGATTTGTAAAGGTATAAAGATTCAAATAGGAGACTAGGTGCTTTTAAAAATCCTACTAGGTGCCTATCTTCATTGTTAGGGGCCTAAATACCTTTAAAAATCTAGCCCAAAGTGCTAGATGTTAGTGCAATGTCTCTTGAGCCCAAGCAGGAGGGCTCAGACGAAGCATATGTGTGTCTGTGTGTACTCTGTACAGTCCTGGAGTTTGCAACAGCTCCTCTTCTTGGTGTGACTCTTAAGAGCCAGCTCTTCTTTTTTTTCTGAATGAGAAGGGACATCTCGGCCCCGTGACGTTGCCAGCTCCTTCTGATTTCATTTTAATGAAATCATGTCCAAATGAAGGCTCCGCGTCTGGAGTTACGATTCAGACCCCGTGATCACTCATTTTTATATATACACAAGGGAGGGGGGGAAAGCGTTTCCATAGAGAGAAAAAATAGCGCAGCCCTCTTAATAACAATAAAAGAAAAGGCAGGATACAGAAGTTCAGGCTAATGTTCCTGATGTATTTCTCCTTACTCTGAGACGGCGGCTTGGAACAGTGAGCGCTCTCACGCCCGAGCACAGAAGACTTGCAGGTGAGTGCATTGCTTGCAATTCATTTATTAAAGAGCAACTAGCTTAGTTTGCAACGAAGTTTAAATATTTCAGTGCTTTTCATAGGTGCTTGGGTCCCTGCCGGGCGCCACTTTTCTATGCGAAAGGAGACAGGCATTCGATCAAAACGCAGTCTAGGAAACTGTATTAAGAGACAAAAATGACTCTGTCTTTTGAGCTACTGAGGCAAAGGATCAGCTAAAGCCCCGGTGGCAATTTTCAGAATTAAACTGACTAGCTCCAGGGACGGGGGAAAGAGGTGGGTTTGACATTTTTCAAGGGGTGTCTCAAGGGATGGGGACACAAAATGCGGTTTCTAAAGACAGAATGGGAAAGCAAGACAGAGTCAGCCCCACGGCTAAAGTCAGTTTTGTCCTCGGTGCATCAGCAACGAAACAGCCCATTTGAAACGTGCAGTTGGTTTATTAGTTAGCAAAGTGGAGGTGTTTGTAACGGAGATCCAAATTTGTAATATCTTGATCTTTCTGCGACTACTTTCGATGGGAAGCTGAGCTGTGCAAATCAGATCCATCTAATTAGCTCTAGCTGGAGTCTTTGTTATGTGGGGACACCAGTAAGTGAGAAAAAGCTTTATTCCCAACTTGCTTGAACTGCCTTGCAGGACTGCTTCACTTTTCCTCTTGTCTTTAATAGCTAAGAGGCAGGTGTAGGTCCCCAGCTAGGCTACAGTCTGATAGCTCCAATTGTCTGTAGCTTTTCGATATAATGTCTGTAAATTGTCCATTGGAGCTCTGACAATTTATCCCAGCTGAAGATGTGCCCCTAAAGGCACCTGTGGATCAAGTCTCGTAAATGTCATTGTCAGTCTCAATCCAAGCCTCTTCGGAAACTGTTTTGCTGCTTCTTTCGGCTGAATTCCACATTTCTTTGGTGACAGTTCCGGGGAGCAAGGCTTTGTAATGGTTAATTTAACAGTGCACTAGGATTCTCAGGTACGAGACACACAACAGGCTGGCTACCAAAAGGTATTTTTTGCAGTAGCCAAGGAAAGGGAACTCATTAGCCAGGCCACCGGCAATGTATTGTGTTGAGACTTTGCCTTGACTGAATGTTTTATGATATTAATCCCACGCCTGGGGATCTGAAAACCAACGATGCTTCGGGGCATGTTTCAGTTGCGTTTTTTCATGCTGTACGGTCCCCGTCGCCAATGACAGCCCCCAGGAAGCCCCCAAAGAGTTTTTAGAGAGGGGGCAAGCTAGTCCAGTCATAGCCTGACATAGGGCCAGACTTCTCATGTCGGATGATGGTATAAAGAGTGTTCCGAACTGATTTGATTGTTAGTTGTGCAGGGCTCAGACAGATGTAAATCGTCTGACAGAGACACACTGATTAGCGGACTATCGTTCCTAGGGACAACATTGGAAGGGGCTCGATTAGTTCTTAATTACAACTGGGTATTTCCGAACAAAATCTGAACAACACAGCTGTCAAAACGGTAGCTCGTAATAATCCGGGGCCAATAGCCCTTGACACGAACAGAGCACATGAGGCCAGATCTTCAACAGGTGGAAATCCAGTGTAGAGCAACACGGATTTCCACCCGCTGAGGAGCTGGGCCCGTGCATGTACAGGGGGAAATAAGCAGGCTGTGGGTCTTTGCTGAGATCTGTTCAGGCAAGTGCAGGCTGATGAAGTCTGTAGGGTGTATGGTTTAAAACTCCATCTATCTGGCTCCAGCTCATGCAGCCACGTTTATTGGTGCCATCGATTACTCCGGGACGAGAGCAATGGACGTCAGAGAAGAGGGAGAGCGGAAAGCCACTCTTACAAAACAGCCCCCCTGCAGTCCCTGTCCCTCGGGCAGGAAGTTTAAATCACTTTTGAAGAGTCTCCTGGCTCCCTGTTCCCAGGGTTTAGGAGTGAAATGCCAGGTCAAAGGTCAATCTGCCATTCTCAGATGTGGTTGGGGGAGGAGGGGTTATCGGCCTATTAACGTTTCATGGCAGAGTTTAAGCCCTGATTTTGCAAGGCACTGAGCGATTCCTGGGCACTCTCCCCTAGGGTGACCAGAGAGCAAATGTGAAAAATCTGGACGGGGGTGGAGGGTAATAGGAGCCTATATAAGAAAAAGACCCCACAATTGGGACTGGCACTATAAATTCAGGACATCTGGTCACCTTAGTCTCCCCTGCTGTTAACGAGGGTGCTGAACATCTCACGGGATCAGGGGCCTAGCGAGGGACCAATCACACAAGCTTGAACCAGGCAAAACGGTGGCAGACACGGCGCATGTATCCCACTCCCCCACAGCCCCCCAAGGCGCCACAATCCTGACCTGTGGTCACACGGCTCGGCTTTCACACCTCAGTCCTGCCCCGGTGCTATTCCAGCCCTGAGGCCCCCCCGTGGCTTTTCCTGTCAGAGCTGGGCCTTGGGATGATCAGCGCAGGCTCTCCCGGTCCCTTGGCAGCCAGAGGGCTGGGAGCGGGGCAGGAGGAAGCCTTTTCTATTTAAAAGAGGAAGGCGGCAGAAGGGTGAAGAATGGGCAGAGCCCCATGGAGCAGGTAGAGGGGTGAGAGGCAGGAGCCACCCGCTAAGGACAGGGATTGACAAAACCAACAGCCACCCCCTGCCAGGCAACCCTCAATCTTGCTCTGACGTATGCAGCTGCTGGACCTCAGACCTAACCCTGTCCATGAGCACATTGTAGGCGTGGGCCGGTGGGTCTCCCCTGGCCTGAGCAGAGGTTGCCGGTTGTTCTAAAATGGGCCCCACTGAGAGGTAGCTTCAGGATGAGGAATATGGTTCCTGGGTCCTCTAAGCCGACAGATGCGCCTCGTTCTGCAGAGAGAGGGGGCGAAATATGGTGTGTGGCATGTGGCTAGTTCTGCCGATTCCAATGGGTGCACACGCACGCTCAGCGTTACACACAGGCCTACATGCTCTGCTGGATCCGGGCCTAGTTCAGAGCTCCACTGCCACCCTCCTGCCGCCTGTCCTCCGAACCCCCGCAGGCTGTTACAGGCAGAGGCCTGGTTCCATCACCATTGGGCCTGGCACGTCGCCCCAAGGAAATAAGTGAGAACGGCTGTGAGCAATGACAGGGCTACTTGTCCAGCAGGCCAGGCAAGCTCAGTGGGTGGGTGGGCGACTCCTGCACCATAAGTGGTCCCTCACGCTCTTCCAGGGGTCAGGAAGGTGCTTCCTTTTCGCCCAGCCCCTGGGAGCCTTCCTGAGCTGATCTCAGCTGAAAGGGACCCTTTTAGTAGTTGATCCAGGCCTGTCCTCCGACAGCTTTCCAGTCCAGCTACATGGCATGGCCTGGTTCAAAGCCACTGCGAGCCCATAGGACCTGCCCAGACCTGATGCCAGAGCAGGGTGGTGCTAACTGGAGAGACGAAAAGGTCTCTCAAGACCTACAGACCCATCACTGTCTTGGATGCCTGATTTCATAGAGGCCAGAAGGAACCATTAGATCCCCTAGTATGATCTCCCGTCCCAGGCCATTACATTTCACCCAGCTGTCCCTGTATTGATCCCATTGATTACTTTAATTAAATTCAAGCATTTCCGTCCTCAGGAGGCCAGAGGCACAGGAGAGCAGGAGAGACCGAGGGGCCACCATGCCGACAAAGGCTCCATCCCAAAGAGCTCATAACGGAGAACCAATACCCGCTGCATTTCCATGGTGCTTTGCGCTTTCAAAGCGCTACACAGACATTAATTAGTCCCCACCTCAGCCCTCGGTCCAGGGGAAGTGACAATTCCAGGCACATATCAGGGTGATGAGCGCGTCTTCCCTTCTGAGCACGTTCAAGTTGACAACCATCATGAAAATATAGTAGCCTGGGAAGTTCCAGATTGAGCTAGCATTTCCGCCACCAGCCACTGAGTTACCCTCAGATAACAGCCATAGCCTTAACTCTGCCCCGGTGGAGACAACAGCTGTCAAACCTCACGAGTGGGGAAATGGCGAAACGCCGCATTGCACAGCTCGGTCCTCGGGAAGAGCAGGTAAAAATACTGCTGCCGCCATGGGCCTGGGAAAAAAAACGCTCTCCGCTGCAGATTCCTTGTCCATGCAGCCCTCCCCGAAATACTAGAGGGATGCATTCTGTAAAAAACACCTCCAGCTCACACCATTTTGCGCCAGTGGCCAGCGTCAGTAGGCCCAATCATAGGCACCAACTTCTGCTGGCGCCAGAGGGTGCTCGACCCCCTCTACCCCGCCTCAACTCCAACCCTGCCCCATCCCCTCCCGCCCCTCTCTGCCCCTATTCCAACCCCTTCCCCAAATTCCCCGCCCCAGGTCCGCCCCCTCCCTGCCCCTATTCCAACCCCTTCCCCAAATTCCCTGCCCCAGCTCCGCCCCCTCCCTGCCCCTATTCCAACCCCTTCCCCAAATTCCTGCCCTGGCCCCGCCTCTTCCCTGCCTCATCCCCTGAGCGCACCGCATTCCCGCTCCTCCCCCTCCCTCCCGGAGCTTGTTACACCACAAAACAGCTGTTTGGCGGCGGCAAGCAGTGGGAGGAGAAGTGGGGACGCGGCGGGCTTAAGGGAGGAGGCGGATGCGGAGGTGAGGTGAGGTGGGGGAGGGGGGAGGGGGGTGGGGACGGGCTTGGCTGCCGGTGGGTGCTCTGCACCCACCAATTTTTCCCCGTGGGTGTTCCAGTCCTGGAGCACTCACGGAGTCAGCGCCTTTGGGCCCAATGCAGGCGCTCTGTGCTTTCTTCATCAACAATCCAGAGTCACTATATATTTTCCTCAAAGCATCGGGCATTTTAAAAACCATTTTCACAACACTGTGGGCCCGATCCTCCATTGCCTTCTGCTTTGTGTCGTTATTTACGCCTGTGCAAAGTGACGGGGGGAGAGACATGCGACCAGCTCCAGATGGTAGTCTTGTGCACCACTTTGCACCCATTTTGCACACGTGTAAATGACTATCTGATAATGGACCACCAGATCTAGCTAAACTTGAGACCAACTTTCTGGTGAAAGCTCGGCTTTCTGAAGTGCTCTAAAATTTGCATGGTGACTCAGATTGCATTGAAATTTGGGGACCATCATGGGGGCACTGGATGGAGTAAGTGATCAAAATTTGGGATCATTTGATCCAGGGGTTTCTGAGATATAAAGTGCAAGGCTGTTGAGAATCAGGCCGACAGTTTTCTATAAGCAAAGTCACCCATCAAGGTAGGAATTACAGGGCCATTTCGCCACCCCTTACACATTAATAATTATAAACCTCCACAGTGACTCTAGCCATTAGTACCCTGGGATTTACCAAACAGGGAACAATTTCAAACAACCATCCGGGCCAGATGTTCTTGAACAAGAGTTGGGCGTTTGGTCCATAAAATCAGATCGACATCTTTGCTCTTATGCTCTCAGATGACTTCTTTCACTCAAAAAACATTCAGCTGAACCACCGACTTCCTTAAGCCCAAGCCTAGCAGTGATGTTACACAGTGCTTTCTAAACCCAGCTGAGAATACTACAGCCTCACAGCTCTAGGGGGCAGAGTTAAGGTTATGGGTATTTTGTAAGCGTGACTGTGGCTTGTTATGGAAGTGAAACCTCAGAGCTGAAATCCCTGGGGTACTTACTTTATTTTATTAACTCTAATGCACTGAAAAGGTGAGGCTCGCTCAACACACTGGGATGGGCTTGCAGCTTTAAACTACTAAACTTCTAGTTCCTAGCTCCCAGGGTCTGATCTTGGCCAGCCAGGCCGAAGGTTCTTTGAGACAGGGACTGTCTTTTCATTCTGTATGTGTATGGCACCTGGCACAGTGGAGCCTGGATCGGAGCCCCTAGGCTTTGCCGTAATATAAATGCATCCCTCTGCACCTTCATTGCCTCATCTGTAAAATTGGCACCTGCTCTCGTGAAATGCTGTAAGGCTGTCCTAAGAAAGGTGCCACCCAAGTGCTACAGGTTGGGATAATGGGTGGGGGGAATATTAGCTGAATAAGGCACTTTTCTAAAGAGAAGGTGAGTGTCTGCGGGTCCATCCCTGTGGGTCTGCGTGTGCCTCCGTGACGGTCAGTGCATGCATGTATGATCCCTCCCCCTGCTTCCTCCCTGGGACAATGCTGCCCCGCAGCCAGCAAGGGTGCGGTTCTAGCAATGCCAGCTTACCACACTGGCACCGCATTCGGCTGTTTACCGCTTTGGTCCCAGGTTCATTCACAGCCTTGGATCATCCTGCTGGCTACAGGGGCGAGAGAGCTGGGAGGGGGAATGAAACACGCGATCTGCCCTGTTCCCTTGTGACACGTCCCGTCACACTGCTAAAGAAAATCCCAAACCCTCTAGCTACTGACTTGTAGCTAGGGGCAGAGACCCAAAGGGAAATTGCTCCTATGCTTTTGCTGGCTCCTTATAATTGTCATGGATGACTGGATGGAATAGATTAGATAAGAGGGAATGAATAGCATCATTTGGGACAGTGGAATTCATAGATGCAAAGGCCAGAAAGGCCCTCCCATAGCCTGCAACCCACGCCAAGCCATTAACGGACCCCAAGAGTTACTGTCTCTTGAGCTTGCGCATTGCAGCATAATGTAGCAACGTGACCGTCTCCCTTACACTGCAAAGCAATGGTTGATGGGTGCATCAGGCCAGTGACCGCGCCAGGACCTTAGAGCATCCACAGACAGACAATGCATTGTTACTGTGATGATGTCTAGGAGGCCGTGCTGTTAGAAATGCCAACTCTTCATCCCTCCGCATCGCCTTTTGCTGGCTTGCTCCCTATCGCGTATTCCTCCATCCTATTTCAAATGGCTCCATCGGTGGAGTTTCCATTATTAATAACAACACCTAGCTCTTAGGCAGCACTTTTCATCAGTAGATCTGAAAGTGCTTTACAAAGGCGGGGGGCAATATCATGACACCCATTTTACAGATGGGGAAACTGAGGCACAGAGCGGGGCAGTAATATTCCCACGGTCAGCCCGGTGACAGTCAGGACTAGAAACCAGGTCTCCTGAGTCCCACACCAGCGTTTTTCATGCTAGCCAGGAAAACAACTAGAATCCCAGAGCCCCGGGCTCGTGTGCAGTATAGATACAGGCACTGACTCTCCAATGTGCTGGGGGGGTGTTTGACCCCTGGCTCTGTCCCAGGCCCCGTCCCGACTCCACACCTTCGCCCAAGTCCCCACTCCAACCCCGCCTCTTTCCACCCCCACCCCACCCCACCCCACCCCACCCCTGCCTCTTCCCCGCCTCTTCCCGCCCCATTCCACCCCCTCTCCATCACGTCCTCACTCATGCCCCTTCCCCACCCTCACAGCCTCCTGCATGCCGCAAAACAGCTGATCATAGCGAGCGGGAGGCATGGGGAGGGAGAGGGAGGCACTGATCAGCGGGGCTGATAGGGGGGTGCTCCAGCCCCGGAGTACCCACAGAGTCGGCACCTGTGAGTATAGACATAGCCAGTGGGATTGTCAGCCACCCTTTCTAGAGGAGCAGCAGCTCAGGAAGGGAGCTGATCATGACGTGCCATCAGAAAACGGTGTTTGGACAAAACTACCATTTGTCGTGAAATCACGTCGATGTCAATGACATATCATTGGAAAAATATGAGGGGTGGGGAGAATAAGTCGAAATGTCCCCTTTCGGCACAGAAAGTTTCGCTTGTTCATCCTGAAAAAACCTTCGTTCTGAAGTTTACTTTAGGTTTAAGTGGGTGAAATTGAACCATTTCAAATGCACTGATGGGGGAAAATATGCCCTGGGCTGAAGGAGGTGGGGGAAAAGTTCAGCGTGGCCAAGGACCCGCGTGGTCCGGAGAGCTGGAGCGTGATAAATAAACATTTCCACTGGCCCCCACATGAACATTTTTTTCAGAATTTAGTTTCCCCCCAAATTTTAGCTTTTCGTCTTTGCTTGCCCTGGAAAATCCATCCGCCGACGGCCTCGCCTCTGGGATGACGGCGGGATGAGACAGCTGTGTGGCAAGGCAGGACTGGGGTATATTAGGGATGCCCCATTAGTACGACATCAAACCTCGGTGGTGACACGGTTATACAGTCCCTGCCTGCCCTAGTCACAGCGCATTCCTTAGCGGCCATTTTGTGGTAAAGCCAAGGTGACTCCGTCAGGGTGAGCTTTGCTGGTGTTAGTCAGCTCATGATTTCGTGGGGCCGACTCCTGAGTTTTGACCAGTCAGGGTTTTCAATCAGGGCCGACGAGAGGGGAGGCGGGGGGAAGCTGGTACAAATTACCGGGGCCCGGCGGTACGAAAGGGGGCCTGGGGCCCGATGTTTTTGTCTTTAGTGGTAGTATCATTATTTAGTATCATTATTTGTCGATTGTTTTTGACATGCATTGCATATTTGGGGGTTTTTTGCACATCAATACAAATCCCATGGAAAGATTTTTAGCTGGTCTGCCCTTGCTGGGGGGGGCCAAAAAAATTTTTTCACTGGGGCCCGAACCCGCTCTCGACGGCCCTGTTTGCAATACTGGGTTTATAGTCAGATGCACTCTCAGGGCTGCAATAGATGGGTTGCCAACACCGCATGGAGTTTCCTATTGACATAGGAGCATATGTTACCGCTGGAGTTAGCTAGCACCATGGAAGCATGCCTATTGGGATTCAGATTGCCTGGAAGTGCTTTCTCGAACATCGCCATTTTGAACCAGGTTTGAGTTGGTCAGGATAAGGGTGGGAGGGGGGGAGCCTTTGAAGGTGATGTCAGGGAAGTCATACCGAGCACAGGGGGGTCACGTGGAAGAAGGCTGTGAGGTGACCATGATATTCTGACAACCGTGTGGCAGTGTCCCAAGTAATATTGCTGGAGTTGTTATAACCGCGGTTGTGTCCCACCCCAGAGGCAGCTGCATTTCAGCGACAGTGAAGCAAAGCAATCTGTATATATGAATAGCTGGTAGGTCTGCAAAGCATCGGCTCTCCAGTTCAGCATGTACAATTAGAGGCCACTTTTCTAAATGTAGGTCTTAGCGACCCGCTCAAAATTACAGTGGGAACCGATGGGCCTGGCACAGTGGAACACAGGGGGCCTGACGCCCAGTCCCCTGCTCTAACCACTAGACAAGAGATGACTGATACCTGCTGGGGGGGGGGCACAATTTAAAGGTTCACCACCCCCCCCCAACAACTTGAGTCACCCTCCCCAGGCTCACACTCCTCCTCTTACCCTCAGTGGCCCCTCCCTGCAGCTCCCAGCTGTTTGCTGCTGCCTCTCCCCGGGGCTGCAGCTAGCAGCTTGCCAGCTGCAGGAGCTACTGCCCAAGGAAGGGGTTATAAAGGGCAATAAAGGAGATTTATAAAGGGTCAGCAAACCCTGGCAGAAATCGGGGGGGGGGGCACATGCCCCTGCGTGCCCCCGCCCCATGCACGAGACCATACTTCCTCCTAGTTATGGGAATAGAATCCAGGAGTCCTGACTTCCCATCCCCTGCTCTAACCCCTAGACACCTCCGCCAAGATCTGGAAATCCTAATCCCCTCCCCTTATTGCTGGACTATTCTGCCATCCCAGGCGTGGACTTTCTCCTTTCCCTGGGGGTGCTCGGCCCTGGCTCCACCCGAGGCCCTGCCCCCACTCCATCCCTTCCCCCAGGCCCCACTCCCGCTCCACCTCTTCCTGCCCCCGCTCTGGCTCCACCCTGCCTCTTCCCACCCCTCCACCGAGCGTGCCCTGCCCTCCCTCTGACCCCTCCCCCCCCCTGCGCCTCCTGCCTGCCGCTGAACAGCTGATCCATGGTGGGCAGGAGGCGCTGGAAGGGAGGGCGTGGAGCCGATCGGCAGGGCCGCCAGCGGGCAGAAGGCGCTGAGGGGACGGGTGGGGGGAAACTGATCGGCGGGGCCTGCCGGTGGGTGCTGAGCACCCACTATATTTTTCCATGGGTCCTCCAGCCCCAGAGCACCCATGGAGTCAGCGCCCCTGTGCCCTGAGGCTACATCGTCATTAATACTAATGACCCTCACCTACGTTTCTCCCTTCCCTGCCTTCTCTCCCTCTCCTGAGCCTCAGAGGGGAACCATGTCGCCCACCAGACTCATGCTGCTGCTCCTGGTCGCATGCGCCGCGCGGACGGGCCTGTCCCTCAAGTTGTACCAAGCCGAATCCCTCTTCAGCTGCATCAACGCCGCCCTCTCGGAGGCCGAGAAGAGCCGCCCACAGGAGAACGCCCTCCTGGACAAGAGGAGTTTCGACTCCCTGCCCGGGAAAGATGCAGCCTCGCAGCAGGAGGACGAGAAGGAGGAGGAAAAGGAGAAAAGGACGTTCGCAGGGGACGCCCGTTACAAATACCCCTCCCAGCTCAAGGGGAAGATGCACCAGAACCGGGCCAAGACCGACCGGCGCACCAAATTCACCCTCTCCCTCGATGTGCCCACCAACATCATGAACATCCTCTTCGACATCGCCAAGGCCAAGAACTTGAGGGCAAAGGCCGCCGCCAACGCCCACTTGATGGCTCAGATCGGGCGGCGGAAGTGAAGGAGGCGGTGGGGTGGAGGCGGAGGGGGAAAGTGAACTTGTGGGTGAGGTAGGGCTGGGTGGGCCGGGAAGGGCAGAAGCCTTCGGGGTCTTCAGCCCACCCCTCCTGGGGCTGCCCAAACGGAACTGTATATAAGTGCTGTCTATTTTTGATCCTTAAAGCTGCATAATATTCAGATCTCTTTCTCTCTCTTTCTCGCTCTGAACTTTCCCTCTCCTCATATCCTTGACTGCTTCCCACTTGCTCCATGCTAGGAGAAGGCAGACGGGGGTTTCACACCAGGGGAAGGGGATGTTTGGCTTCCCATAACACGGGCCCCGATTAAAGCAATGGTCTCTCGAGTTTCCAATTCTTTCCTTTCCTCTCATTCAGGCCTAGCTGGGCAAATAAACCTCGGCAGGGCCTTGTCCTTTAAGCTATAGAAGAGACTGCGAAGGTTAAAAAGGGGATTTGTTACTGAGGCTCTGGGACCCAGACAAGACCCAATAACCATCCCTGGCTCTCCAAACACAACCTGTTTCCCCTCAGGTCACCACATAGGGTACGTCTACACTGCAAGTAATCCCAGGCTTGAGCCCGGGCTCAAGCCTAACCCCTCTTGCGTCTACACTGCAATAGCGCTAACCCAGAGCTCAGACCCTGGATTCCAGGAGCCTGCAGGGCTGCAGGGTTCGAGCTCGAGTTAAGCTGGGATCCAGGATCAGAGCCTTTATTGCTTTGCAGTGTAGATAGAGCCCCACTTGACTCGGGTCCTGGGAGGCAGCCAGAAGTATCCTACAATTCCCTGGGACACCTTCCTTAGTCCTTTCTATCTCAGCCATCTGCAATCCCTCCCCGCTTTGCCAATGGCAGCAGCTCAAGTCAGCATCAACCCATTGTCTTCTGATCTGCAAGCGCCGCTATCAGACAGCCTCCCGGGTTTGCAGGGGAGAACGAACCCATCAAGCCTTTTGCAAAGCGAGCTGCTTCCTGGTGAAAGGCAGGGCGGGCAGGTAACTTTTCCCACCATGCACCACGCTCCTAAGGCTAGAGCGGCCACATTTTGGGGTGGGCGCTGAGGATTCTGGGATATGGTTACTCTGACTTGGGTCTGCGCACTGCAGTGTTGACACCAGAGCCCTAGGTTCAAGCCTGGGTTAGAAAACATGGGGTTAAAATGCAGTGTAGACGCTCAAGCCTAGGGGTCCCTAACATGAGTCCGCTGATTCAAGTCCCACTAACCTCAGGCTTTCATTGCCATGTAGACACACCCATAAAGTATGAAGCAGTCGCAGAAGGGGACGCTGGCCGTATGACAAGCCACCTTCCAAATGGCCTTCCCTGAGAAGCTCATACCCATCCAGAACATGTGCGGTAAAGCCTTTCCTTTCCAGGTGGGTAATGATGCCCAAAAACTTCTGCCATCCAGCGGCCGTTCAGAGGCCGATGTGACATGAGTTTGGGGGGGTTCTCAGTAGCTGGATGTTCACATAACAATCACCACCTCCACAACCGGACCCAATCCTCCCCCTGGCCCTGCTCTTCTGGCTAGACCCGAGGTGGGCAAACTTTTTGGCCAGAGGGCCACATTGGGGTTTTGAATCTGTATGGAGGGCCGGGTAGGGAAGGCTGTACCTCCCCAAAAAGCCTGGCCCCCACCCCCATCCGCCCCCTCCCACTTCCCGCCCCCTGCTGCCCCACTCAGAACCCCCGACCCATCCAATCCCCCCTCTGCTCCTTGTCCCCTGACCGCCCCCTCCCGGGACCCCCTGCCCCAACCGCCCCACTGGGACCCCACCCCCTATCAAACCCCCCCTGCTCCCTGTCCCCTGACTGCCCCATCCCCTATCCACCCCCTTCCCCCCGCCCCCTGACAGGCCCCCTGGGACTTCCACGCCTATTCAACACCCCCGTTCCCTGACACCCCCCCCCAGAACCTCCGCCCCATCCAACCGCCCCCTGCTTCCTATCCCCTGACTGCCCCCCCAGGACTCCCTGCCCCTTATCCAACACCCCCTCCCCGCTCCCCGCCCCCTTACCATGCCACTCAGAGCACCAGGACTGGCAGCTGCGCCGCCCGGCCGGAGCCCGCCACGCCGCCGCGCTGCCTGGCAGGAGCTCGCAGCCCCACTGCCCAGAGCGCTGGCGGCACGGGGAGCTGAGGCTGCGGGGGAGGAGGGACAGCAGGGGAGGGGCCAGGGGCTAGCCTCCCCACCCAGGAGCTCAAGGGCCGGGCCAGATGTGGCCCGCAGGCCATACTTTGACCACCTCTGGGCTAGAAGCACGGCTTACAGCGGTGTGAACAAAAGGAGGGAGGGGGGCATTCGGTCTATCTCTGGGAGTAGCAGCTTTGGTAAGCCAGCACTTAAAGTGCGCCCCTCAGCCACTCTCATCAGTCTGCCACGTCGCACACACACGAAGCAGCGTGGGGAAAGCTGGCCCTGTGGCTAACACCCCCCCGGGCCGATCAGTCTCCTGCCTGAGCTCTAGGCAGCGGCACTCCTAAGCCTCGGGTGCGGACCAGACACAAGATGGGAGCAAAGACCCAGCCTGTATTCAGGTGGCTAAACAGAACACTGCCACACTAGTGCCACGTTCACACCAAAACATACAGCAGCAGGGAGCAGGGGGGGAAGCCTGTTTTGCGCTCACCTGGCTACTTTTCAAACTCCCCCTCCAAACACGCCCCCGCCCCCCAATCTGTCCTGTCTCTACACTGGGCTTTCTGCCCCCTTCCTCCCTCTCCATCAAACAGCAAATGGCAGGTCATTGCATCCAGGAGCAGAACAGACACTAAAAGGAGGGCCCTGTTCAAAACACCCGCAAGCCGGGGTACAATCCCCAGCCCTCAGACTCCACCACCACTACGATGTGCTGTGAGTTAGAGGAGCCTGCTGGGTAATATATGCAGCACCCGTGACAACTTACATGACAGATTTCTAGACTACAATCAACAGACACAACTAGCATCTAGATGACACACCTGGGGAGCTGGGACTAGACCCCCTCGGCTGTTTGGTTCCTAAAACTCAAGCCGACTACATGAGCTAAAGGAGAGCTACTTGCAATGGCTCCTTGGAGTAGATCCAAAGGTCTATGGCGTCTTCAGAGGAACATGGCAAAGCAAACACCTACAGGCTCTAGTCCAATGAGGGCTTTGCTTGCGTAAGATCTGACAAACCCTGAACATCCCATTTTGCTGGAATCTCAAGTGCAACAGGAATTTGACGGTTGTGCAGTGACACCTATCGTGGGTTGTCAGCAGCAACTGAACTTGGGACCTTCATTAACCAGGGGACCGACCGAAAGCCCATTGACTTCAATGGAAAGATTCTCATTGACTTCAATGAGCATTAAATTTGGCCCCAAATGCACAGGTCCCTCACGCTGGAACTAAAGGAGTAGCTCCATTAGCAGGTAACAGTAGTAGGCTCTTGCCCAATAAAAACAGTGTGATCTTTGCATGTCATTCGCTAGCATGAGTTTTCCTGCCAATTCAAAGAAGTTCAGATGTGTGACCTGCCAGGAAACCACCAAGTTTCAGGGGTCACTTGTGGATGCAGTGAAGTAATTTCTGTGCATTTATTCTAATGAAACAAATGGCTGCCAGCCAATCAGATGAATGCTAAATGCAAAGCTGATCCCCGATTTGCTGATAAAACTGTGAGAACAATACTTTTGCTAATCAGCTGATTCAAAAAAGTGTGTAGCACCCCCTCTCCACCTGGCTACCTCCTTTAATGCCAATCCACTTACAGGTTTTGATGGACTGGTCTGGGTTCTTTTGGATCCCGCCACCCACTCAGCAGGGTGTATCTTCTTTCTTTTTTTTTTTTTCTATTAAATTATTTGGCGGTGCCTCCACCCCCCTCACTCCTTCCTGGCAGGGTCACCAGGGCAGCTTGGACGGAAAATTCTAACTACAGAATAATCCCCACTTACTTGCTAGATAGTTGGAGACTTCCAAGAAATAACACAAACACATAAAAATATATTCAACACAATAATTATATTAAACAGGAGAAAAATACAACATAACAGGGTAAAACACTATTTTTAGGGTCACCGGTGCCCACACTGAAAATACATTTGCTACATCAAGTAGCGGGTAAGATTAGTGTCCCGTTGGTACGCGTACTTTGCTGGGGCCCTTGATGACCCATAACCACAAAATTCTTCTCTGCAGTGGTTTAGCAGTGTGGCTGACTGGGTTCAGTACAGCCCAAAGGACTCACAAGTGGGAGAAGGTGGGAAATCCCTCCACAGGTGTAATATGCAGCAGGTTATAAAATCCCCAAACCCTTACTCCCTGGCTTGAGGACACAGTTCAGGGAGTGGGGAGTCCCCAAAACAAATTACCTAACTAACTAAACGAAGGTGCACTCACAAACTCCATGAATGATCCTCAGGTTCCGCGATGACTCTGGACTCCTCAGTCACTGCAGCGGGGCTGCTCTCCGCTGGCAGGGATCCTCCTCAGGCAGGAATCAGGCTGCTTCAGTCCCAGGATTTCCTCTCACCCCAAAGGGGTGCAGGGCTCAAGGTGCAGATTACACAACTACGCTAACATCCAAACTGTAGCCTCCTAGCCCAGCCTCCAGACACACACTCAGCAGGCAGCCGCCCTGGACTAGCAGACAGAGCAGAGCTGACCATGTGGTGACTAGTCTCACAGGGAGCTGGAGGGTGAACTCAGCCGGGCTGGGGAAGTTTCCCAGCAAACTCTACAAACTGGGAATCAGTGGAGAAGGAAAACCCAGCTAAGGGATCTGCTATCCGGTCCCTAGAGGCCAGTTCTCGGGGGGACCCTGCATGCAGGCCTGGACTCACCAGCTCCCCACACAGCCAGTCCTGCCCTTGCCCTGGCTGGCTCCAGACTGACCACAAAATGCCTCTCCCCCCTTCTCAATTCCCTGGGAGGGCCTCTCACTCCTTATTGGTTGCTGGGCAGACTCTGAGTCTGCCTTGGCTCCCACTCCCTACCAGGGACGGTGTGTTTCTCCCTGAGCTGCCAGCAGACAGTTCGAATATCCTTGGGGGTTACAAGTGCAATGAAACCTCAATAAAGAGCGACCTTGGAGGAAGAACTGTGGGTTTCTGAAACACTCAACAAAGCTTGTTTAGCCAGATGGCAACAGCTCGAACATGACACAGCGGTTACCCTGCTAAAACAACACCCCGCTCAACTCATCACATAATGGCCCATACAGGGCCAGATTTCCCCTTCACTCTGCCCTAGGGTGACCAGATGTCCCGATTTTATAGGGACAGTCCTGATTTTTAGGTCTTTTTCTTATATAGGCTCCTATTACCCCCCACCCCCTGTCCCGATTGTTCACATTTGCTGTCTGGTCACCCTACTCTGCCCTACAGCTGCCGGAATGAAATACATACAGGAACCTTTATATCTTCAGTGAGGCCCCCTAGTGGTCCATTACTGCAGGGGTGGCCATCGCATTATTGCACCGATCTAAGCAAACCCATCCTGGGACTGTCTAGCGCCATCCCCTTAGGGCCTGATCAGTGCCCACTGAAATCACAGGAAAGATTCCCATTGACTTCACTGGGTGTTGGATCTGGTCCGTTGTGCCCCTGCAGTCTGAAGAATCTCTCCTCCTGCCTTGGGATACAAAAGCGGCCACGTTGTCATTCTTATCTCTAGCCAGCAGTGGGCCAGGCTATTCCAGCTGGCAAACTGAGCCGCCGTCTGTCCGTCAGCTGTCTAGGACCTTTGGCTGCAGGCCAAAGCAACCAATTGATTTGATTCACCAGGAGCAGCAGGAATGCAAATGGATCATTCCACATTGGCTCGGGTAGGTTAGTGGGAGGGAAGAGGAAGAACATTCAAATGAATACGCATCAGAAGCAGTAGCGTAGCCAGGGGGGGAGCAGGGGGAGCGGCTGCTCCCCCTGTGAAGAGAAGCGGCGCTAAGGCGCCGCCCGAGCCCCGCTGAGCGAGCCGGGCTCAGGGGCGCTTTAAAAGACCAGCGGCTCCTGCCGCTGCGGGGAGCCACCAGCCCTTTAAAGTGCCTCCCCAGCCCCACTGCCGGACCCAGGCTGGGGGGGGGAGAGGGGCGCTTTAAAAGGCCAGCGGCTCCTGCCGCTGCGGGGAGCCGCGGGCCTTTTAAAGTGCCCAGCCCTGCTGCCGGAGCCGGACTTGGGCGGGGATTTAAAAGGCCCGGGGGCTCCGCAGCGGCTGGAGCCCCAGGCCCTTTAAAGTGCCGCTGGGGTGAGTACTGGGGGAGCGGGGGCGCCTTTTTTTAGCGCCGCTCCCCCTGTGCTCTAAACCTGGCTACACCACTGATCAGAAGTCACAGCAGCTTGAAATTGAAATCACTTAGTAAAAGCTGGGCGGGAGTGGATCAGAGGTGTCTGCTCTCTGAGGCGTGGGGAATCTCTCGGGTGCTACTGAGCAATGGATACCATGTCTGGGATTGGGAGGACTAAGGGGGAATATGATAGAGGTCCGTCAAAGCATGCATGCTATGGAGCAAGGGAATAGGGAAGTGTCATTTCCCACTTCGCATAACACAAAAACCAGGGGTCACCCCATGAAATTAATAGGCAGCAGGTTTAAAACAAACAGACGGACCCACAATGCACGGTCAGCTTGTGGAACGTGTTGCCAGGGGGTGTTGGGAAGGCCAAAACTATACGTGGGTTCAAAGGGGAACGAGGTAAATGCATGGAGGACAGGTCCATCAATGGCTATTAGGCAAGATGGTCACAGATGCAACCCCATGCTCTGGGTGTCCCTAAACTCTGACTGCCTGAAGCTGGGACTGAACAACAGGGGATGGATCACTAGAAATTACCCTGGTCTGTTCATTCCCTCTGAGGTGTCTGGCACCAGCCACTGTCAGAAGACAGGATACTGAGCTAGATAATCAGTGGTCTGACCCAGTATGGCCGTTCTTATATTCTTAGGTCACCAGGGTTGAGGTTTTATTCTACAAGCCAAGGTGGTGCTTGGAAACTAGACCAATGCTTTTCTCTTCCCCTCATACACCTGGGGCCAGAGTTATGTCTTATTCTGACTGTCCCCTAGGCGACTTTCCTTTTCCTTAGGGCAGGATGATTTCATTAGCAAAGCAGTGAGCAGATGACAACAGTGAGGCCCAAATGCTCAAATGAATTGAGGCACCTAACTCCCATGGAGAACAATGGGAGTTAGGCGCCTAAGCACATTTGAGGATCTGGGCCTTAGATTTCAGCCAAGGATTTGGCCCAAAGGGAGTAAATACCAAGAAAGGAGAGGAACTCTTTAGGGTGGGCAAGAGGACTAAGGGTAATAGAGATTAAAAGAAGTGAGAAAAAATGTAGGTTGCATATCAAGATAACCACTCCCCGCCTCCGATTAGACCATGTTCAGCATGCGCTGAAGAGAGTAACCCTGCCAAGGGAGACAGATTTGGTCTTTCCCATCTTTAATGCGGATGATTCTAGAACCATATTGCACAATTGTCCTGCTGTGATGTGTATTTTTTACACCTAAGGCCAAGTTCTCCTCTCTACTATTCCAGTATGTGGCTGTAGTAACTCCAGCCAGCAAGGGAGTCCCTCCAGGTTTACACCAGTGTAACTGAGAGTAGGAGTTGGGGCTTATTTTGCTTGTTAGACTAAGAGCCTCTTACTAACTCCTCTTTCCCATGAAGAGAGCAGAGCTCTGGTTGCGGTTTAGGATTCGGTTGGAGCGAATTGCATCTATTTGATTCAATGATCAGCCTTTATTGGAACCATTAGCTGGAAGGCTCGGTGTTGGTTGGACAGCCTTGGAGGATTCATCGTGTGTGAGGTCAGAAGGGACCGTCCGACCGAGGGGGACTGGTCCAGCTTCACAGACAAGCAGATAAAACAAGGCCCATTGCCCTACTTTGAATAAGGCGCACAGGGCTAGCTTTGCACTGAAGAAGTCCTGCAAACAAGAGCAACGTGCATGAGAACTGGAGGGTGCTGGACTGCAGGGAGGGCGGGGGGCTGGGTGTTTTGGTAAGGGACAAATAATACTATCACCCGCAAGTCGAGCCTTTTGGATCTGGTTGGCGGTGGATGAAAATGACCATCTGAAGGCTTAGTGCTGATCCGTGTGCGATCAACTCGTGCTATTTTTTTCACAGGCGCCGGCTTCTAATTTTCCCCAGGGGTGCTCAACCCCCGCTCAGCCCCAGGTCCCTGCCCCAACTGCACCCCTAGCCCCATTGTTCCACTGAGCTCCTGGACGGCAACTGGTTTGGCCGATCTCTTCAAAGACACTCATGTGTGTGACCCCAAGGGTTGAGAACAAGCAGGATGCACATAATGGTATAAAGCCTTGCCACACTGCTGGCCAATGAGTTCCTTCCATCCCCGGGCATAGTAAGCCCTCTGGGGACAGCGCCTTGGCTGGTGTAAATCTACACAGTTGCATTGACGTCAATGGAGCTGTGCTGATTTACGCCAGCGGAGGATCTAGCCCTCTTCGCTTGCCTTGGCCCTATTGTCTCAGGCTGTTTCAACAGGACAATTCATTTCCCCCAGAAATGACAGAAACGCAGCCGAGAGAAATGCAATTTTCTGCCCGATCAGGGGAATTCTCTCCTCCGACAAACATTTTTTTTACAATCTGATTTGCAATCATTTCCTGCTGCTTATGAGCTCTGAATGATTCCGTTGGCTGTAATCGCTGAGCTCTGCACTGGAGAGCCGGGAACAGTCACTGAATGCATTTCTGCAATGCGCCGCCGCGCTGAAGCAGGCGCAGCCGCTTGGTTTTATTTGGCAGATGTATTCACGTTTGCACCCTGGCCAATGGGGACCAAGCACATTGCTAGCAAGGAGGAAGGGGATTTGGCGAAGGGCTGGATAGACGGACTTGTGGCGAAATATCAAATGAACTGAATGTGAATGGGGCAGGAGGAGGGGAAGGACGGTTCAATGGCTCGAGCACTAAACTGGGACTTGGGAGGCTTGCTCTGCCACTGCCTTCCTGTGTGACTTGGGCAAGTCACTTAGGCCCAGATTCTCAAAGGTCCAGTGAGATCCACTGATCATACAGGGAGTTAGGAGCCTACGTACTTTTGAGGGTCTGGGCTTTAGCTTCTCTGTGCCTCAGTTTCCCGCCTGGACCATGGGGATAACAGCACTGCCCTACCTCACAGGGAGTTTGTGAGGACTGCTACATTAAAGATGGTGAGGTGCACGTGCTATGGTGATGGGGGCCAGATAAGCGCTGATGTGAGGTAATTGTTTACAAGTGTATAAAGGGTCATATGCTCGGATGGAACCTGGAGCTGCGTGGGCTAGGCCAGGGCTGTCTACGCCTCGCTTTCACAGGCCTTTAGCAAACCAGGACTAGGAAAGTGTTTTGGGATCCAGGTAAGAACCTGGAATCAAAAGACTCTTGCTTTAAAATAGAAACCAAACAGCATATGGCAGGACTCCTGGGTTCACTGAGGGGTGTAGTCAACACAAAGCACTTGTTTGAAGGAGGAAAGACTGTTCTTCCCTTTGGGGGGGTGGTTCAGCTGAAGTCTGATACATCCCCCAGCTCACACTTTGTGCTATTAAAGCATCCGCTGTACCGTCCGCTGTGGTTTCCCCACTGACCTGTGTGGCCCCATGAATCCTCCAGTTCACAACCTGCGAGCTCCTCTGTATCGCAGCATGTTTTGGCCTCTGGAGAAACGAGCTCAAAGGCCCATGGCCGTGTTCAGACAAGTTTCAAACAACGCCGTGTTAGATCGTCGGCTGGCATGGATCAGCATAGCTCCATCGGCTGCTCTGGGGGGTCCCACCCCAGTGGAGGGGCTGGTCGACAGTAGTTTTGCTCAATGAGCCGCAATTCTTCTCCTCGGAGGTGTAAAACCGAGTCTCAGGCCAGCTGTGGCCTTTACGCATCACCAAGCACTTCTCACATGGGGGAGGGGTGAAAGCCCTGGTGTTTAGGCCAAAATCTAACTCAGGTAATTCCAGGCTCCCTCACTTCCTTCTGCAATCTACGCCCTCTTGTGTCTGCACTGCTGTGGGACAGCTCCACCTGCCTCTCTGTCACTCAGGCTGGGATCCCTTTTCACGCCACCCCTCCAGTGACAAATCCTGCCATTTCTTCCTCTGCTCTGTATTTACAGCCCGTCTTCTGCTCTCTGACCCTATGACTCAGACTCTAAGCCCAGATCCTCAAAGGTATTTAGGTGCCTAATTCCCAGAGATTTCAGTGGGAGTTAGGCACCTACATTCTTTTGAGGATCTGGGCCCCGGTCTGTTTCCTGGTGAGCTCCCAATTGGCTGCTGCTACCTCCCCTTCCCTGGCCTGCCCAGTTCCCATCTTGCTCCCCTCCAGAATGCAGACTCGCAGGCAGAACCCACCTGTCACGGGCAGGTTTGCAACAAACCCTGCTGGGATCCAGCCCTGGCACACGTGAGCCACTCTGAATTCGTAGCATACGACTTGTGCCAGGAGCCGACCAGTGGGGAATGCCAGGGTGCCATGCAAAGCGTGACGGGGGGTGGGGGAGGGAACTGCTAACAACAACTACAGTGTCCCATAGGGCTGAGCAAGGAGAAGCAGCAAACTGCTTTTAAATCCCCCCAAGCCAAGTGTTTAAATGAGGTCGCAGGAGAATCCAGTAATGCGTATGGGCCGAGCGCTCATCACGGCTCCCAGACCAATGGAAAGTTAACGAGTCAGGGAAATGGTTTGGGAGACCCCCTATTCCCTGAACTGTCCTCTCCAGCCAGGGGCTAAGGGAGATGGGGATTGTATTAGCTGCTGCCTATTAAACCTGGCCAGGGACGGACCATCTTTTCCCACCTGTGAGTCTCTTGGGCTGTTCTGAACCCAGCCAGCCAAGGCGCATTGCTGCTACGGAAGTTAGCATTGTCTCGCATCATCAAGCGCCGTACGAAGGGCGCGTACCGAGGCGGCACTTGCTCTATCAGGCCACGTGACCGGGGAAATTCACAGGTATTATCCGCATGGGCACCGGTGACCCTGCGAGTCGTGTTTTACCCTGTTCCGTTATCTTTACTTCCTCTTTCATATAATTGCTCTGTTGCACATACTGGGGGTGTGTGTTAATTTCTCGGGAGTCTCCATTGATCTAGGAAGTAAATGGGGCTACCCTGTGGTTAGCATTTTCCTTCCAAGCTGCCCTGATGACCCTGGCAAGAAGGAGCCAGGGGGGTGGAGACACCACCAAATAAATTCCTAGGGGAATCAAATAAGGAAGTTAGACCGTGGTGGGCTGGAGCGTGGATCCAGCTAATCCCAGGCCTGGCCAGCAAAACCCACAAGGAGACTGGCATTCAAGGAAGTAACCAGGTGGATAGGGTGCTACCCACATTTTAAAATAAGGCTTCCCGACGTCCCTGAATGTCTCCCCCATCCCTGCACGCACACGGCCTGCCCTCTGAGATCTCTCCCCACTAGTCCCTGAGATACCCGGTCCCTCCACATCTAAACCCGCTCAGCGTCTTCCTCTGCCTCCTCCAGCCATTCATTCCTGCACAAACAGGCAGCCGCACCGGCCCGAGAGCCGCATCCAGCGGGAGCCGCTCCGTTTCCCGGCCTGTAACCGGACTGGCCCCCAGAGCGAGCGAGCGAGTGCAAAACACAATGAGAAATGGGCTTTCGCACTCCTGCAGCCCGCTCCAGGTTTGCTCCCAGAGACGTGCCACCTTAACAAGCTTGTTCTAAGAGGATGCCTCAGTTTCCCTCCACAATAGGGGTAAGAGAGTCAAATAAACAGCCACTCCTCTCCGTGGGGGCCAAAAGCCTACAGTCTCTCTCTAGCCCAGACCCAGGCAAAGGGTGGCCCCGTGGTGGGGGGCTAGTCTGGGACTTGGCAGATCCAAGTTCAATTCTCTGGTCTACCACAGACTTCCTGTGTGATACTTACATCTCTGGACCACAGTTCTGACCCACGCAATGAGTTTAACAGCTGTGCCCTTCCTCCTGGGACACCGTGAGGCTGAATACAGGTGAGATTGGCAGGATCTCAGGCACGGCAGCCATAGACGGGCTCTATCAGAGCTGGGGCAGTCAATATACTGGCACAAGAGCCCTGCCCATGGAACCTTGGGACTAAGATGACGTCATTAGGAAGCCGACAGCCAGGCCTGTCTTCCATCTTTGGCAGCTTAGTGCTGCTGAAAACAGTTCGGCGACCCTAAAATCCTTTCTTTACCCCCAGCACAAACTCCCTCCCCCACGTTCAGCCCTCGCCACGCCGGCCCCTTGGAACACATCACACAGGAGCATTTCCCCGGCCGTCCATAGGACACTGGCAACTGAGTGGCTGCCCAAACAGAGCTCATGTCAGGAGCAGGGCTGCTACGTACCCCACACCCCAGTTCAGGGGCCACCCATGGAGGTGAAGGCAACTCATTCCCCAGACCCCGCCTTGGGCAGAGGGGCTAATAGGCCAATTGTGGGGCTGATCTCTGAGAGACAAGGGGGCGGGGGGTGAGGTAATATTTTTTATTGGACTAATGTCTGTTGGGGAGACAGACAGGCTCTGTCCTGCGGCTGCCTGTCTATGAATCAGACTGAGCCCCACCATTTTTAACCCATGTAGGTCACTGGAAATGAATTTCAGTCACTGCTGGTTTGGGCTGGATTTGAACCAGGGACCGAGTAGAACCCACCTCACCAAAGTCTAATAACGGCCGTGCTGAGGGCCCAGGCACGGCTGTACATCAGCATGTGTGGGACAGAGACGTCAACTTACAGCCTCCTGGCAGAGGCTTTTCCAGCTACCCATTTCTTGTCTGGCCATTCTGAGAGTAACCTGCCCGAGCACCGACTCAGTCCAGAGCCATGGGCTGATATATAATTGACACCCCGCCTCTTACCTAGGGCCTGAGTATCAGTAGCCCCACAGCCTGGCAGGTGAATCACAAGCCAGGCTGGTCAGGGTGCATTAGGCTTTAATAAGAGGTCAGCTTCTGAGATCATTAATATTCCACCAGTTGAGTTATTGGCTGTTTCCTTAATACCTCAAACTAAACTACAGCCAACCTCCCATGGTCCGGCACAAAGCACTGACAGGCTCCCAAGGGCCTTAACTGAAGAGTCCCATCCCCAATAGGCTTTGCACAACCTGTGCTCCATTCAGCTGACAGTGGCAGAGAGCCTAATAGACAGGGCAGGGCTAGGAATCAGGAAACCTCAGTTCTAATCCTGACTGGGCCACATGGCCTTGGGCAAGTCACTTTACCAATCTGGGCCTCAGTTTCCCCTCCCCCCTTTGGGTGTTTAGATTGCAAGTTCTTCAGAGCAGGGGCACTGTTGTTTGTTCACACAACACCTAGCACAACTAGGTCCTGATCTCAAGTTAGCTCCTCTAGGCATTACTGTCATACAAATGCTGACCTGTCACTAGATGACGGGTGTGCAGTAGGACCTGGCTGCAGCATCTGGAAAGCTCAGCGGTGCAGGAGGCAGAACTTTCCCAGGGACCAGTCCAAGACCATGGAATGAACTCGCCCAGGAACCAGGGACAATCCCAGACCTGACCACCTTCTACTCCACCTGCAAGGAGCATTCCTTGGGCCTGCCTCCTCTGACAAACAACCACCTGCATAGGCGCCAACGTGGTGGGTGCTCCGGGGCTGGAGCACCCATGGGGAAAACTTAGTGGGTGCTTAGCACCCACCAGCAGCCAAGCTCTCCCCGCCCCCTCCTTGCCTCCTCCTCCCCCGAGTGCGTCACGTCCCCACTCCTCCCCCTCCCTCCCAGCTGTTTGGCAGCACTTTGGACTTTCCGGGAGGGAGGGGGAGGAGTGAGGACGCAGCACACTCAGGGTAGGGGGCGGAGAAGAGGCAGGGCAGGGGACTTTGGGGAAGGGTGTGGAATGGGGGCAGGGCAGAGGCAGGAAGGGACAGGGAAGGGGCAGGGCCAGGGGGTCAAGCACTCACCAGGCAAAGGAGAAGTCGACGCCTATGACCACCTGTGTTTATACAAGTGAAATAAACTCCTCTGCACACACTCCTCCCCTTGCTGAGAGGACAAGCACATGAGAGCCGTTATGTTGCTTAATGCACTACAAGGAGGAGCGTGGTATAAAAACCTACACAGAAAAGCCAGCTCAAAGCAACAGCCAAACCTGCTAATAACATTTCTGTCAGTCTCTCATGCTGTGCTCTTAGGAGTACTGTCAGTGTGAAGCTACAAGCATGCGAGAAGTTTTTCCCCACCTCACTAGCATCATCTAGTGGAGAAAGACAAAAAATAAGTGGCCGGGTACTGGCTTGAGAACACAAGGAGGAAAGTGTTGATCAAAGACGCTGTGTAGTAAAGAGGACGGCTAGGGCTGGGGTTAAGGGCATCTCGATCCAATTCCTGATTCTGACACATTCCCTGTATGATCTCGAGCAAACCCCTCCACCTCTCACTGTGCCTCAGTTTCCCCATCTCTACAGCCAGGGCTGCACAACACACTTCTGCCAGCCTCACTCTACTGAGCAGGGGGGTGATCACTGACTGACACAGCCAGGTTGGCAGCATCCCCTAGCCCAGAGAGAGCTAGAGCAGCAAACTGCTTTTACCAGTATAGCTCATTTCACCAGCCAGGGCGATTGCACTGGATGGGTTCACACACAGTTTTGCTGATATAGCTGCATCTGCACTGGGAGTGCTTTGATATCGTGTCCCCGTAAAGCACTCGGTGTAGACATGGTCCACATTAGGCACAGTTACTTCCTTTCCCCCAGGCTTTGTCCCTTTTCTATTGAGCCTGTAAGCTCTTCAGAGGCCACCTCCATGGTTTTATACTGCACCTTCCACAGAGCAGCCTGGTGAGCTCAGCTGGGTAGTCTACACCCTACTGTAATACAATAAGATATACAACAGTGAACATGTACCTCAGTGTCCCTGCACTATCTTAGGTGGGCACCAAGCCAGCCTGAGACCAGGACTCTACTGCTGCCAGTCTAGCAGGGCCCAGAGGGGTGTGATTTTGTAATGGTATTTCTATGCCGGCAAAAACCCTAGTGAAGATGCAATTATGGGAGCCTAATAGGGCTTGGGGCAGCTGAGCTGGTTTTGTTTGGGGACCCAGTATAAACTGTATGGTAAAAACACTTGTGAAAATCTTTTTCAGAGTTGTTACTTCCCCGGATGGAGTTTCCCCATCATGGGTGACGCGGTGCAAAAGAAAAGTGAGCATGTTTACACTAATGTATCATCACCACTGTTCCCTCTAAGCTGTGCGCGCGCCCACATATCCTAAACCCCACGCACACGGCGAAACACTGCACTCACAAAAATTTGCACAGAAGCACAACAATTTGCATAGAAGAAATTTTTTGCGTACACGGCCTGTCAAAAATTAGAGGGAACATTGATCATCACTGACGTATCACCACTGCTGCACAATTGTGATAAATGCTGTACAAAGTATATTGTGTAAAGTATCATTGGAAAAGGTACAGTCTGCAAAGTAGGGTTAAACTGTTTATATGCATGCATCACCGTTGTATGAGGTTATGAAACTTTGCTAGGTGTTTGTGTCTCACATCTGTTGTGTTCCTAGGTAACACCCTCAAGACAGATTTACATCAAGGCTGGCCCAGTAAGGACAATCCTGACTCAGCAAGGCACATGTGACCCAAGACTCCATGGCTAGAGCCTGAATTACAAACTTTAAAATCAACTAATGTATGATTCATTTTAATCCTATTGCCTTTTTTATTATTATTATTATTATTGATAAACCTTGAGTTGCTAAAGGATTTTTACCCCCATGGTTTTTGGGTAAGCTCTGAAATATATTTTGAGCCTGGAACAGGAGGAACCAAAATGTGACTTTTGGTTTTAATAATCATTTATCACAGAAGCCTGGTTTGTCTGGGTGGGGAATGAGGGGCTAGAGGGCTAGACCAGGCAGTGTGACAGTAAGTATGACCTACATTCTTTGTTCACAGATGTATACATTTTTGTGTAGCCCTATGAAAATGCATATCCTTTGCTTGCAACCTCGCTCACCACTCGATCCAGATTGTTCTGAATCAGTGACTTGTCCTCTTCATTGTTTACCACTCCCCACACTTGAGTCACCTGCAAACTGTAATCGGGGAAGATTGTGTGTTTCTTCCAGGTCATTCATAAAAATGTTAATTAGCAAAGGGCCAAGAACAAATCCCTGCAGGAAACACACCCAATGACAACTCCTGATTTAGAATTACATTTTAAGACCTGTCAGTTAATCAATTTTTAATCCACTTATGTGCCATGTTAATTTTATATCACTCAGACATTCTGATTTTTTAAAAAACCTTATAGTACCAAGCCAAGTCTAAGTATATTAGAACAACACTATTACCTTTATCAAGCAAAGTTGCAGTCTCATTTGAAAAAAAAAATCAGATTAGTCTGACAGGATTTATTTTCCATAAACCCATGTTGATGTGTATGAACAACATTAATAAAGAACTAAAGCATGGTAATGGAATCCCATATCAACCATTCCATTATCTTAGAGGATTTATAGACCCCTCAGCCTGACATTATTACCTAGCTCATCCCATTTAAAAATTGGCATATTAGCTTTCTTTCAGTCTTCTAGAACTCCTGCAGTTTTCCCAGACTTATTTAAAAATCAACACTAGCCAAGTTTCTCAGCCAGCTCTTTTAAAACTCTTGGATATAAGTTAGCTGGACCTGCTGATTTTAAAAGAGTCTAACTTTAGTAGTGGTTCATTTCACATCCTCCACAGATACTAGTGGAATGGAAAAGGTGTTATCACCATGAGACTATATCTGTTTTTCCCAGATGCAAAACAAATATTGAACACTTCTGCCTTCTCTGCATTATTATTCCGAATTCTACCATTTCCATCTAGTAATGGGCCAATACCATTTTCAAGATTCTTTTTATTCCTAATATTTAAAAAACTCCTTGTTGTCCTTAACTCTGCTAGTCACAGATTTCTCCTTATGTGCGTGTACTTCGCTGTTGTACTATGACACTGGCAGCTGTGGGGATAGCAACACAGAATTAAGGTTTGGAGAAGCTGGAAAACGCATGCTATCAGGCAGCATTTTACACAAATCTCCATCGTTAGTTCTCCAGTGGGCGCCCCCCACCCCCATGTCACCTTACTGTGGAACTACACCCCTCTCCCCCACACACTTTCTGGGTCTGGCAGTACTTTTTAATGGATGAAGAATGGCAGAGCCTTTTCCTCCTCAAGAAGCTAGTGGAGGATTCAAACACTTGGAATCTTTGAATTCAGGGGAAGGCGTCAGTTTGACACTCGTGTGTGGATCTTCAGGCTACACCCCAACAGCCCCACCACAATCTGCAACAGAAGCAGAAACTCAGCACCTGAAACCTTGCACTGACAGGCGCACAAAAGCCTAACTGTAGCCATCTGCATTTCAGAGTTCCCACCTCCAGGCTTAGCCAAAATGAGTTGAATGAGAGACAGAGGTTTGCAATTAAGAATTTATTCCCACAGTTCCAGTTCAGAGCACAAGCAGAGGACGTGACAAACGTAGTCATTAGTTACCGCATGAAAGAGGGTTGTGTGTCCATCAAAGTGATATGCAGTGATGCATCTAGCAGCAAGACTACAAGTAACTCAATGTAACCCCAGATACATCTGGCCCATGGAAGGAATAGCACTACCAGGCTAATGTCTAGAACAAGAGTTTCATAATCTTCTCCCTCCTCTGCCTCATCCCCATCTGCAGAGTCCCTGCCAACTTCCTCATAGTCCTTCTCGAGAGCAGCCATGTCCTCCCTGGCTTCAGAGAACTCCCCCTCCTCCATCCCCTCCCCCACATACCAATGCACAAAGGCCCGTTTCGCGTACATCAGGTCGAACTTGTGATCCAGCCGGGCCCAGGCTTCGGCAGTCGCTGTGGTGTTGCTCAGCATGCAGACGGCCCGCTGCACTTTAGCCAGGTCTCCCCCCAGCACCACAGTGGGGGGCTGGTAATTGATACCCACCTTAAACCCAGTTGGGCACCAGTCCACAAACTGGATGGACCTCCTGGTTTTGATGCCTGCTATAGCTGCATTCACATCCTTGGGCACCACGTCCCCCCGGTACAGCAGGCAGCAAGCCATGTATTTGCCCCGGTGAGGGTCACATTTCACCATCTGGTTGGAGAACTCAAAGCAAGCGTTGGTGATTTCAGGCACGGAGAGCTGCTCGTGGTAGGCTCTCTCTGCCGAGACTATGGGCGCATAGGTAGTGAGGGGGAAATGTATGCGGGGATAGAACACCAAGTTAGTTTGGAATTCAGTGAGATCCACATTCAAGGCACCATCAAACCTCAGGAAAGCCGTGATGGACGACACTATCTGGGCTATCAGCCTGTTCAGGTTGTGGTAGGAGGGCCGCTCGATATTGAGTTTCTGGTTGCAGATGTCGTAAATGGCCTCATTGTCCACCATGAAAGAACAGTCTGAGTGCTCCAGCGTGGTGTGGGTGGTCAGGCTGGAATTGTAGGGTTCCACCACCGCCGTGGAGACCTGTGGGGCAGGGTACACCGAGAACTCCAGCTTGGACTTCTTCCCAAACTCCACTGAGAGACGCTCCATCAAGAGGGACGTGAATCCAGAGCCTGTGCCTCCTCCAAAGCTGTGGAAGACCAGGAACCCTTGAAGGCCACTGCACTGGTCAGCCTGCAAGAGAAGAAAGAGTTTGACTCCCGTTCCCCCATTGAGTGCTGGGATTTAGAGCACCAGGTTTATGAAACAATCATTGAGACAAGGCACAAGTGATACATTTGAAGTCATTACTTACAGTTGCCAGTTAGAGAGGTGAGACATGCCATAGATCATGGCCTCAGGCTGTGGGCACAAGTGAATAGCCTACCCCGGACAAAGTTCAGTCAACATAGCTAGTGAGGCAGACCCTGGTTCTGCATCAAGTTTACTGTATTTATGTTTAGGGGTTTCACGTTTAGTGTAGGCAGTATGCCAGCAGGTGAGCCAGCAGCACAGAAGGCAGGATACCTGTTCAATAGCTTGTCCCCAAGGGGCAGTTGCTGTAGGACAGTTCATTTTGGACTCCACTGTGACAGAATCCAGATGCCTCTGGTTAGATGCTGTCAACGCCCACTGAGGTCAAGGCAATCACTACCCCAAGCGTTTGTAGGGGGCGGGGGGAAAACGTTTTCATGAAGGCCCATACATGACAGGCCCATGCCTAGAAGCCCAACTACCGAGTCCCGTTATTTCAGGAGAGTCAGCTTCTGTTTTAAAGAGTTTCTAGCCCTCGCGGTTGGCCGCAGCTTGGAAGCATGAACCAAGCGTCACCCGTGCAATGCTGCCGGCCCGAGTCGGAGACGAGAGCTCTAAGCAGTGTGAGGGGTCCTATGCATCTCAATGGAGCATTGGCTCCCAGATCCATTCCCTGGGGCGGCCCAACCATCCCCACCTAGAGCAGAGGAGTGTGGTCAGGGCAAAGAGGGCCCAGCCCACCCACTCCAATGTGAAGACCGCCCTCATGGCCACACACTGGGGACCTCCAAGCCATAACATACCTCACCAGTGGGTTACGCAGGCACAGACTGGCTGCTAGGGTACATACTAGGACCCCTACAGCCACTCAGGGTGTGGTTGAGAGAGACTGGACCCCACCCCCCTGCTCCTAAGGGGTGGGAAGGGAGCCACTGCCTTTCTGTGATGGGAGTAGGGCCCTGTGCTCCTTCCTGAGGGGAATGGGTTCCTAGGGTGCAGAGCGAATCTGTCCCTTAGCGCCAGCACTGTAAGCTCAGGACTAGGCGCATGAAGATCCAGAGTTCAAACTCTGCAGCCAGCCCACATGGCAGAGCCGGGCCGCGCCGCGCCAGCCACTAACAAAATTGATTTGCCTACTTGCCATTTTGTGAATCCTGGTCGATACGTTATCAATGATTTCCTTCCCAACGGTGTAGTGCCCTCGGGCGTAGTTATTGGCTGCATCCTCCTTGCCGGTGATCAGCTGCTCCGGGTGGAACAGCAAGCGGTAGGTTCCTGTGCGGATCTCATCTGTGGGGGAGTGAGACCGTGTAGTGAGGTATCAGCCATCTACCATGACAAAAATGGAGCTGCTATTAGATAATAGCACGAGAAGAGGCGCATAAATTGCCAGGACAACTAAGCAAAGCCACAGTGGGTTACACCAAGGGTAGGTTAGGCCCACACAGTAGGTTTCATGAAACCCAAGTGTGACGTTGAACTCCATAATGTTTTATGGAAATATGCTTATGAGTGTAAATGAAATATGCTTTATGCAAAAGGTCTCTTGTAAGGTATCATTACAAAGCTTATAATCTACTGAGTGTGTTCATCCTATTTGTCCGAATGTATCATTCTTGTATCTGAAACTAGGAATATGAAGTATAACTGAGGTCCTATTGTAATTAGGCAAAGTGTGGGCCATTTATGGTGGTTTAGAATCTTGATGGCTCCCATTGACTAGGACAATTGGTTGTAAATGGTTTATTTACCTGCAAGCCTTCCTGTATATGTGGGGGCCAGCCCTGGAAGAATGAGGGGGTCTCACAGAATGTGTGAACCTGTCACCTGATACTGGAATCTATCCTAAACCTGGTGCTTTTCCATTTAGAAGGAGGCGTGGGGACCCAGAGACCAGAGCTGTAACTAGGGCGAGGCCAGTGAAGCACTCGCCTCGGGGCGCACGGCTGTCAGGGGCGCAAAATGCTGCAGCCAGGGGTGCCCGCTCCTCCCCCGCCACCCAAGCCGCCCCAGCTTTCCTGCGGGAGGTCCGCCGGTCTCATTGTAAAAGGAACCCTCCGCCGAATTGCCGCCGAAGCCGCGGGACCGGCAGACCTCCCGCAGGCAAGCGAAAGCAGCTTCAGTGGCAATTTGACGGCGGGTACGTTCTTCCCTGCCGCCGAAGCCACTTCCACCCTGCCGCCGAAGCCGCTTCTGTAAGCTCTGTAAGTTTTATACAGAGTAAAATGGATTTATTTGGGGTTTGGATCCCATTGGGAACGGGGTGTCTGGGTGCTGGAGATAGGTGACCTGCAGAGCTGTGTTCACTTAAAGCCTGCAGCTTTGGAGGCGTGGACCAGACCTGGGTCTGTGTTGCAGCAGGCTAGCGTGTCTGGCTCAACAAGGCAAGGTTCTGGAGTCCCAACCCGGAAGGGAAAATGGGCTCAGAGGTAATATCTGCACATCAGGTAACAGTCCCAAGGGGGTCTCTGTGACCGAACCCATCACACCAAGGAGCTTGGACTTGGAACCCATCACCAAGCAGTGAGTCCACCAGGAGACCCTGAATGAGCGGGTCAAAACTACTTTAAGTGACATCTGGAAATAATTCCACTATCAGACACTGCAGGTCTGCGTTAGCTCATGAGAGCTGGGAATTGTCCCCCTCCCCGCCATTTCTGGGAGTGGCATGGGGCTATGAAAGGCCGGCAGCCTGCCTGAGCTCTGCTGTGCCACCGGCCAGGA
Source organism: Macrochelys suwanniensis (assembly GCA_033296515.1). Taxonomy (NCBI): domain Eukaryota; kingdom Metazoa; phylum Chordata; order Testudines; family Chelydridae; genus Macrochelys; species Macrochelys suwanniensis. Next base: position 338,091,281 of record CM065775.1, read on the forward strand.
GTCGCGTGCAGTAAGCGCCTCCCGGCTGGAGCCTACACCCCACACCCCCTCCTGCACCCCAGGTCAGAACCCCTTCCTGCACCCAAACTCCCTCCCAGAAAAACACCAACATAACAGCCTACTTCTTACCTTAGAACAGCTATTTTGAATGACCTTAACTATATTCTACATGTTTGAAGCCTGAAATGTAGCCACAGAATTGCTTTATGTTAATTAAAAGGCAAGTTTAGGATAAAGTTAATAGCCTCAATGCCATAATTGTGAGCATTTTGTTTTAAATTAGGAAAGAGACTTGTATACAGGGGCCCCACCAAATCCAATAGCCCTGGGCCCACAGGAGCGTTAATCCGGCCGTCTTGGTGAGGCTGGGAAAGGGATGGGGTAGAGCTAGCTCATTGCCTGATTGGACCCCAGTAACCTGGAGGCCATTCTCCCAACCCTGCAAGCATTTGCTGTTTGCGATGGAGAGGACATGGCAAGATTGACCATCACCGTGCATCAAGGAGAGTCATCCATGTCCGTAGCTTACCAATGACTGTTGGCTCCAGGTCTATGAACACCGCTCTGCGAACGTGCTTCCCTGCTGCCGTCTCGAAGAAGAAAGTCTCAAAAGAGGAATCCACTTGTTCACTTGCTTTGGGGGCAGGAATGGTCCCGTCCGGTAGGATTCCATGTTCTAGGCAATAGAGTTCCCAGCAGGCGTTGCCCATCTGGACCCCAGCCTGGCCCACATGGATGGAAAGGCACTCCCTCTGGAAAAAGAGTCAGGACTGCGTTGTGAGACACCGGCTGTATGTGCCAAGCACACAAATAACTGACCTAGACAACCTCAACCCTACCTCAGTGGGACCTTCTACCTTGCAGGATCTGTACCACCCTTATCGCTGTGATATCTGAGCCCCTTCCAGCGGTGCCTGCAGCTAACATCCGTCACCTGGGCTTTGCTCTTTCTGCTCCCAGGAGGAGAATTGTGTTGAGTGTACTGTTGTGGCAGGGATTTTTTTTACAAATGCACACGTCTGGGAGAGGAGACAATGTTGGGGAACAGCAAAAACACCCAGGCCCTCACTAAATCAGCACCTTTGAATGCAACTGATAAGGCTTTTTACTGATTTATAAGCATAAGTGCTACACCTTGTTTCCCACCTTACAGCAAGGTCGAAGGACTGCACCTTCCGCTCGGAGAGGAAGGGGGTGAGGTTTGTGATGGCCCTCAGCTCCGAGGGGGTTCATTTCACAGTCTCACAGGCCTAGTCCCTGAGAAAGCTCTTCCTCCTGCCCAGATGAGCTCCACCCTGCTATCTGAAAGTTGCATTGCACCAGAGGAGTGGAGCTATCAACTACGTTCCTCATCCTGGAGCTTTAGGCTCTTCTAGAGACACTGGGACCAGCTCATGGAGGACCCTGAAGATAAAGACCGAGCCCTCAAACTTGACTCAATATTCTATGGGAAGCTAGTGTAGAGAGCAGGAGGCAGGTTGGAAGTTCTCACAACAGCACTCCTCCCTTAGGTGGAGTTTCCTGAGGGCTGAGGGCTTCATACCCAGTTCCCCATCTAAAAACTGGAGATAAAGATGCTTCCTTTCTCCCACCCGATGGCTGTCTTTTCTACTTAGATTGCAAGCTCTTAGTGGCAGAGATGTTCTCGCACATGGCATACAGCCCTGGGCACAAGAGGGCCGCTAGGAGGTACCACAATGCAAGTAATCACCCATTCAGAATCCATTTTATTTCAGGCTGATGAGCTTCAGAAGTCCTAGCTTGAGAGTAACCAGAAAACACATCCTGAGTGTGAGGATGGGAGAAAAACCTGGGGTCAGACACATCTGAAGGCCTGAAATAGTCAACTCCAAAGTTAGCTTAGATCAGCATTATTAGCCATGCAGAAGACACTACGGAATCATCCCCCCTTGGTCTAGGACTTGGAACTGAACGGCAAAAGTTTCCCAGAAACCCTTGGGAAGATAGTGTAGGAACTGATTGTGGCCGAATACACCCCTGTATTCATGCCCTACACCCTGTGGTAATAATCTTTATACAAAATGTGCCTTGTGAGGTATCATTTGAAAACTAATAACTCACTGGTCAATAATATCATGATGTAATGTGTGTAGCAACCTTAGATGTAAAGTTATGAACAGAAGCTGAGATCAAGACTGAAATGTGTTTACCAGACAAGTCGCGGGATGGGGTGAACCTGTTTCTCAAAGCCAAAGGACAAGCTGACCCCTCTAGCCGGGTGCCATCAGAGTTGACTGGCAATCGCTGGTCAAGTGGCCATTCTTTGGCAAAAAAGGGGAGCAGGAATAGATTGATCTGCATTTTATGAAACAACAACTTGGAACCTCTATCACCATGAGACTCCATGTCTCTATTCTCACACCTGGAAGGAGCTTTATCCAGGGGTAGCCCTCAGGGAAATGCATTTCAACGGGTGACTGGACTATAAAAGGGAGGGGCAAAAACACCCCCGTGTTATCTTTTTTTCTTCCGCCTCTCTCCTTCTCTCTTTCACCTACGAAGACAAGGGAACCAGCCTTTTGAATGTGTGGGGGGATCCTGTCTTGAAATTTTGGTCATCAGTGTTGCTGGGAACATGTGGGAAGGAATTTACCTTGAACCAAGTCTAGTTTGTAAAGTTTTAGTTCCTAGAAATAAAGTTTCTCAGGCCCTATGCTACCAGCACTCCCAGCTATCTTCGAGATAGACCACTGACTTCCTGAGAAAACTACAATCCATCGGTGATCTTCCAGACAACACCATCCTGGCCACTATGGATGTAGAAGCCCTCTACACCAACATTCCACACAAAGATGGACTACAAGCCATCAGGAACAGTATCCCTGATAATGCCATGGCTAACCTAGCTGGTGAACTTTGTGATTTTGTCCTCACCCACAACTATTTCACATTTGGGGACAATATATACCTTCAAGTCAGTGGCACTGCTATGGGTACCCGCATGGCCCCACAGTATGCTAACATTTTTATGGCTGACTTAGAACAACGCTTCCTTAGCTCTCGTTCCCTAATGCTCCTACTCTACTTGCGCTACATTGATGACATCTTCATCATCTGGACCCACGGAAAAGAAACCCTTGATGAATTCCACCACGATTTCAACAATTTCCATCCCACCATCAACCTTAGCCTAGACCAGTCCACACAAGCGGTCCATTTCCTAGACACTACTGTGCTACTAAGCGATGGTCACATAAACACCACCCTATACCAGAAACCTACTGACCGCTATACTTACCTACATGCCTCTAGCTTCCATCCTGAACACATCACATGATCCATTGTCTACAGCCAAGCTCTAAGATACAACCGCATTTGCTCCAATCCCTCTGACAGAGACAAACACCTACAAGATCTCTATCAAGCATTCTTAAAACTACAATACCCACCTGCTGAAGTGAAAAAACAGATTGACAGAGCCAAAAGAGTACCCAGAAGTCACCTACTACAGGATAGGCCCAACAAAGAAAATAACAGAACGCCACTAGCCGTCACCTTCACCCCCCAACTAAAACCTCTCCAGCGCATCATCAAAGATCTACAACCTATCCTGAAAGATGATCCCTCACTCTCACAGATCTTGGGAGACAGTCCAGTCCTCACTTACAGACAGCCCCCCAACCTGAAGCAAATATTCACCAGCAACCACACACCATACAAAAAAAACACTATCCCAAGAACCTATCCTTGCAACAAAGCCCGATGCCAACTCTGTCCACATATCTATTCAAGTGACACCATCATAGGACCTAATAACATCAGCCACACCATCAGGGGCTCATTCACCTGCACATCTACCAATGTGATATATGCCATCATGTGCCAGCAATGCCCCTCTGCCATGTACATTGGCCAAACTGGACAGTCTCTATGCAAAAGAATAAATGGACACAAATCTGACATCAAGAATCATCACATTCAGAAGCCAGTAGGTGAACACTTCAACCTCTCTAATCACTCAATGACAGACTTTAAAGTGGCTATTTTGCAACAGAAAAACTTCACAAACAGGCTCCAACGAGAAACTGCTGAATTGGAATTAATATGCAAACTAGATACCATTACCTTAGACTTGAATATTGACTGTGGGTGGCTCGGTCATTACGTTAATTGAATTTATTTCCCCTCCTTAAAAAACCTTAACACCTTTGTGTCAACTGTCTGTAATGGGCCATGTTGATTATCATTTCAAAAGTTTCTACTGATAACAGTTCCTTTCAATTAATTAGCCTCTTAACATTGATATAGACACTCCCACCTTTTCATGTTTCTCTGAATGTATAAATATCTGATTACTGTATGTTCCATTCCATGCATCCGATGAAGTGGGTTCTTAACGCACAAAAGCTTATGCTGAAATAAATTTGTTAGTCTCTAAGGTGCCACAAGTATTTTCTCGTTTTCTTTTTATTTTTCTTGTAACCATTTCTGCCTTTAATGCCTTATACTTTTACTCACTTAAAATCTCTCTCTATATATAGTTAAATAAGCTTGTTTTATTCTTTAATCAAGGATAAACCAGTGCTGTGTTTAAACTCAATTGTTTGGTAACTCCAATTCAAGTAGCAAAATGTTGTACATTGACCTCTTATGGGGAAAGGGACCTCCTACCTCACAGGGTCGTAGAGCCTGGGTTCTAGTCCGAGCCCAGAAGTCTACACAGCCCCGCAATCCTGAGTCAGCCGGCAGGGGCCAGCCCTGGGTGCCTAGTTGCTGTGTAGACGTACCCTAAGTGCCTAGGTTCCTTGGAGGGGCAGGGTTTACACCATGCCCCTCTCCTCGGCATTTCCTACTCGCTGGCTTAGGCAGCTCCCCACTCACCACGCTGGCTTCCGTGAATCCCTCGCTTAGGTGGGTAACTCAGGGATTCCAATGGACCGTAGGACATCTAAGTTAGGCATCGCAATGCTGAGTTGAAGTCTCCTCGGTGGACCTAGCTCTTAGGGTACGTCTATACTACCCGCCTGATTCGGCGGGTAGCGATCGAGCTTCTGGGATCGATTTATCACATCTCGTCTAGATGCGATAAATCGATCCGGGAAGTGCTCGCCGTAGACACCGGTACTCCTGCTCCGCGCGAGGAGTAAGCGGAGTCGATGGGGGAGCCTGCCTGCTGCGTCTGGACCTCCTGCATCTGCGTCAGTGCTTTTTAGTTCGAACTAAGATACTTCGACTTTAGCTACGTTATTCACGTAGCTGAAGTTACATATCTTAGTTCGATCCCACCCCCCTAGTGTGGACCAGCCCTTAGTTTCTATACAACTCACTGCTAGTATGTCAAGACCCAGCCAGCTGTTTGCACTGTGAGGGAGGCAGTGTGGCCCACTAGTTAGAGTGCTGCCATTGACCCAAAATATGGCCCAGCGCCTCGTCACTTCACTTCTGGCCCATTTGAAGGCGACGTCCCCACATCTGTAGGATAGTTTAAGATGCCGTGATGAAAAGCAGTAGGATACTTCAGGGCTTGATTATCTGCAGTGATGAACACCTGCATTCCAAGTTGTGGTCAATAGAACCCATATTGAGTGATGCTAGACTGACTGCATGAGAGTGAATTAGCCAGAGCTCTAGACTTTGCATGATCTAAAATGGGTTTTCCATTGAGAACATCGGCGCCCTGTTAGTTTAGATTTAGGACAGGGGTTCTCAAACTGAGGGTCAGGACCCCTCAGAGGGTCGCGAGGTTATTACATGGGGGGGTCGCGAGCTGTCAGCCTCCCCCGCAAACTCCACCTAGCATCCAGCATTTATAATGGTGTTAAATATATTAAAAAGTGTTTTTAATTTATATGGGGGGTCACACTCAGAGGCTTGCTGCGTGAAAGGGGTCACCAGTGCAAAAGTTTGAGAACCACTGATTTAGGACATTGTTCAGAAGAGTTTTTGGCAGGTTGTTACGTCAGATTTCAACCGTTCCCTACAAAGCCTGACAGGTACAGCTGAAGTACAAGATGCCAGGCTAGCTTGAGTCAAAGTTTCAATTCAAGCAGCAAAGAGATTAGCATTTGCAGCTCAGAAATTCATCAGTCTGACAGGGCAATGCCTGTAAAGAGTTAATTGTTTCTGTTTTAAAAAAACTGCTCCCATTCGCAGAGAAAGAACAGATTAAAAAACCTAACCAAGCTTTTAAACACAGCTCAGGATATAGCTAGCTACCTTCACAGGACAAGAGTGTAAGACAAAGGAATAATACAGCCCCTTCCTTAGTCACTCTGTGCCAGACGGGAAGTCGCACAACACTGACATTTAGGAGGAAAAATTTCCCTTTAACTTGTGCTTTCTATCCAGTTACAACATTAGAGCAGGAAAAAAGAGACTAAGACAGAACACAGCAGCAAACTCACCATGGCGATAGTCCAACTGGACTCTGCACCAAGCAGCACTAGAGAAACCTATTGCCGACCCTGGGTCAAGTCAATTTATAGCTGGAATCGTGTGTGTGTGTGTGTGTATTGTTTCTTTATTTCCCCCCTCCAATCAGGACAGCATGTGACCTCATACGGTTTCCAGAATCATATGTTCGGTTTATGCCAATGAATTTAGACCGGCTCCAGTCTTGCGCCTGACCTACACAGACTTTGTGCACGTGCTTAAGTTTACCACAGTGTGTCAAGCTAAACACATCCACAAATCTTTGGAAGGCTGGGGAAACAATTTGTGGGCCTTTCTACTCTCTGGCTCCTGGGGACTTTTTGTATTCTTCTTCCTTTATGGATTCTGGTTCGAGGATAGAGTTTTGTTCAGTTATTGATGCAGCAGCCTCGAAACAAACTCGCCATTTGATTTGTTAAAAGGAATCCCATCCCCATCTTTTGCTCTACTTTCAGTCTCATGGTATCACTCCCACTGGATGAGCCCAGGGCATCATTCAGTGGTTTGGGACTTACCTCCCATAAGCCGCTATTCTGACAGCAAGTCCATGTAGACAGATACCCAGGAGCTCCATTGTCTCCAACAAGGCTCCATGCAAGTCGACCTCAGAGCCTACCCAGAACTCCACTGACGTTACTTGCAGGATTGGGGACCAGCCCACTGCCTTTGTGTAACTGCTGGACTTGCAAGCAACAGAGGGACCTGGGGATAAAAGAGAGGGGGTTGTTGGTGGAGAGCTTTTCTCCAGGGGCCCTTGGCTTGAGAATTCACTGCCCACTGGGCTATGGGCTACTCTGCCGTGGGGCTCCCACAGCCTCTCCTCTAAAAGCTGCTGCCCTGTGGATAACTAACGAAAGAGTCATTTGGGAGTGGGGGAAAAGCAAGTGAGAATGGCTCTATAGCCCAGGGTTACAGCTCTCCTCCAGGGGGTGGGTGACCCAGGGTCCAGGCCCCCTGCTCCAACGACTCTTTAATTATTGGTCCACAGTGGAACAGCTACACCAGGAGAGATTGAGGGGCCCTAGAACAGATTATCCCGTTGCCCAGTGATCTGGGATCTCCCACCTGAGCGGTGGGAGATCCCAGATCAAATCCCTTCTCCTCCTCAGGTGGGGAGGGGCTTGAACTGGGGGGTCTTCCACATCCCAGCTGAGTACCCAAACCAGTGGGCTAAAAGTGACCAGGGAGCTCCGCCTTTGCCTCCTCCTCCAGCCCCCTGCAAAACTGGCAGAGGCACCTAACTCCAAAGATGGCTCCCGGCTGTGAATCCCCAACAGAAATAGACACCTCCCTGCAGCCCAGATTTAGGCCTCTATCTCCGTGAGGAGGAGGGGGGCTTAGCACCCCCCCACACTAGTCGGCGTCTCCCGTTGGCTGGCTTAGGTGGCTTCCTGCCTAGCGTGCTGCGTTCCACCTCTTCCCTTGAGGCCCCGTGTTGTCCCCAGGCCCAACCACCTTTTTCGCCTCTTCCCCCACGGAAGGGAGTTTGGTGCAGGAGGGGGATTCTGATCTGGGGCAGGGGATTGGGGTGCAGGAGGGGACACGGGGTCTGGGAAGGAGTTTGAGTACAGGAGTGGGATTCTGATCTGGGGCAGGAGGAGGTGCAGGGTCTGGGAGGGAGTTTGGGTGCAGGAGGGGATTCTGATCTGGGGTAGGGGGTTGGGGTGCAGGAGGCGGCGCGGGGGCTGGGAGGGAGTTTGGGTGTAGGAGGGGATTCTGATCTGGGGTGGGGGTTGGGGTGCAGGAGGGGATTCTGATCTGGGGTAGGGGGTTGGGGTGCAGGAGGGGGCGCGGGGGCTGGGAGGGAGTTTGGGTGTAGGAGGGGATTCTGATCTGGGGTAGGGGGTTGGGGTGCAGGAGGGGATTCTGATCTGGGGTAGGGGGTTGGGGTGCAGGAGGGGATTCTGATCTGGGGTAGGGGGTTGGGGTGCAGGAGGGGATTCTGATCTGGGGTAGGGGGTTGGGGTGCAGGAGGGGATTCTGATCTGGGGTAGGGGGTTGGGGTGCAGGAGGGGGCGCGGGGGCTGGGAGGGAGTTTGGGTGTAGGAGGGGATTCTGATCTGGGGTGGGGGTTGGGGTGCAGGAGGGGATTCTGATCTGGGGTGGGGGTTGGGGTGCAGGAGGGGGCGCGGGGGCTGGGAGGGAGTTTGGGTGTAGGAGGGGATTCTGATCTGGGGTAGGGGGTTGGGGTGCAGGAGGGGATTCTGATCTGGGGTAGGGGGTTGGGGTGCAGGAGGGGATTCTGATCTGGGGTGGGGGTTGGGGTGCAGGAGGGGGCGCGGGGGCTGGGAGGGAGTTTGGGTGTAGGAGGGGATTCTGATCTGGGGTAGGGGGTTGGGGTGCAGGAGGGGATTCTGATCTGGGGTAGGGGGTTGGGGTGCAGGAGGGGATTCTGATCTGGGGTAGGGGGTTGGGGTGCAGGAGGGGATTCTGATCTGGGGTAGGGGGTTGGGGTGCAGGAGGGGATTCTGATCTGGGGTAGGGGGTTGGGGTGCAGGAGGGGGCGCGGGGGCTGGGAGGGAGTTTGGGTGTAGGAGGGGATTCTGATCTGGGGTGGGGGTTGGGGTGCAGGAGGGGATTCTGATCTGGGGTGGGGGTTGGGGTGCAGGAGGGGGCGCGGGGGCTGGGAGGGAGTTTGGGTGTAGGAGGGGATTCTGATCTGGGGTAGGGGGTTGGGGTGCAGGAGGGGATTCTGATCTGGGGTAGGGGGTTGGGGTGCAGGAGGGGATTCTGATCTGGGGTGGGGGTTGGGGTGCAGGAGGGGGCGCGGGGGCTGGGAGGGAGTTTGGGTGTAGGAGGGGATTCTGATCTGGGGTAGGGGGTTGGGGTGCAGGAGGGGATTCTGATCTGGGGTAGGGGGTTGGGGTGCAGGAGGGGATTCTGATCTGGGGTGGGGGTTGGGGTGCAGGAGGGGACACGGGGTCTGGGAGGGAGTTTGGGTGCAGGAGGGGATTCTGACCTGGCGCAGGGTGTTGGGGTGCAGGAGGGGGTGCGAGGTGCAGGCTCCAGCCAGGTGGCACTTACCACAGGCGGCTCCCAGCTGGCAGCGCAGCAGGGCTCACACAGGCTGCCTGCCATAGCCCCACTCTACTCCTGGAAGCGGCCGGCCCCTAGCACGTCTCTGCGGCGCCTGAGGGGAGGGGACAGCATGTTTCCGTGCGCTGCCACGCCCACAAGTGCCGCCCCCGTAGCTCCCATTGGCCAGTTCCCAGCCAATGGGAGCTGTGAGGACGGTGCTGGGGGCGGGGGCAGCACGCGGAGCAGACTCCTCCCCCCCCCCCCCCCCCCCCTCGCCAGGGGCCGCAGAAACGTGCCAGCAGCCAGCCGCTTCCGGGAACGGCGTGGGGCCACGGCAGGCAGGGAGCATGCCTGAGCCCTGCTGCGCCGTGGGACTTTTAGCGGCCTGCAGTTGGAGATCGTTGCCTGTGATTTATTTTTGCGGGCCCCCCCCTTGAGCCGGGGCCCTGGGCTGCAGCACCTAAAGCCCCTGCCTTAATCCAGCCCTGTGTGTCAAGGAGCCTGCCTGCAGGCTGAGCAGGGGCTGGCGCGGGTTCATGACCCGACACCTCTGCCCACCCCGCGGTAACCGGACTTTTGGTTCAGGTGCCATTTGGGGTTGCCAGGTCCCCGATAACCAGGCACCTGGGAACCTTAAATGGCACCCGGACACAGAAGCCAAAACCCGGTCTGTGCAGGTAAAACCCTAAGCCTTAGCCTCCCTGTGCCTCAGTTCTCCACCTGTACAATGGGGATAATAACACTGCCCTGCCTCCCGGGTGGGGGGGTGTGAGGATAAACACATTCATGCGTGTGAGGCGCTCAGATACTATGATAATGAGAGCCCTAGGAGTACATCAGACAGACACACAGAGAGCTCGATAACACCATGGGGCCATGGGGTGGGGTTGCAGGAGCTACTGCAGTGGAAATAACAGTAATAATTAGAGCAGTATGTTGAAGAATTTTAGGTGAAGTAACTCCTTGTTATTATGATTGAAGACGGGGCTTTAAATCTTATCATTCTGCCGCAGTTAGGAACACACCGGCAGCTTGACAGCTCTCCTGGGGTTTTCTCTGTAGCACCCCTACCAAGTCCCATGCTGTTAGGGTTGCCAGCCCTCCAGGATTGGCCTGGAGTCTCCCAGAATTGGCATCCATCTGCCGGTGACTATTGAAAGAAATTCTGGAGAATTTAATAGGATATTTTAAGAAAATGGCATAATGTTATGTTGGGGGGCGGGGGGTGGAATCTCCCAGATTAGCTTCAGAGTTGGCAACCCAATAATGGGTTGGAAAATGAGCTCTGTCCTTTTAAGACACACCCCTCACCTCTGCACAGCTGTGATTGTTTGCAGAGGGGGCTATAAGTGAGCTGGGAGGGGGCTAGGCTGATTGCAAGCTGTTTTGTGTAGAGCTGGGAGAGCTAGGCCACAGGCATGGTGAGTTTGTGACATGGTGGCTTGCAAGTGTTGTGTTATAAACTGTGCTGGAGGGGAAGTGAGTGAATCCAAATGGAGCTTTTTTCCTGTGGAGTGGTTGCTTTTGTTGGTGAAACCTGGGGTGGGTTTCCTGGGGACCTACAACTGTTATTGGAGCCACTTTCTTTTACAAAAGAACTCTGCTCCCATTCCAGTAGCTAAATAAAGCTTAATGTTTATTCCAGGAGTGCTAAGCTGATAGTCTAAGGATTGTGACCTCCTGGGGGCAGGGACCATCTTTTGTTCTGTGCCTGGATTGCACAGTACCTAATGCAGAGGGATGTTGGCTTGGGAGGTGAGGCTCCTGTGTGCTACTGCAAGACAGTAGAGCACTGGGGGAGGGGCAGATTTTGCCAAAGAGCTCAGATAGGACCTCTTGGAAACTCAGCTGCTTAACTTGATGCCTGAATGAGACTGAGCTCTGGGAAGATCTGTCCTATGGCAGATTGAGGGGCTGGTACTTCTGTTAAAACAGATTCAATCCCTCTTCATAACAGAAGTCAACAGGGAAAATTCCTAGCCCAATGAGTGGGTCTCTGATAGGGTTTCCTTAAACTGGGATAGCTACAGGCTGACTCACAACCAGCTTAGCTTGATGCTTGCAAGCTGGATTGTTCACTGTGTGGGGCAGAGCCTCTGTGTATGCAGGAGAATTTAGGAGACTGGGAAATAATGACTTGAAGCTCTATCCTGCCTTCATACTTCTTTGCACTAGGGCACTGTGAATGTATATGGGCCTGTTACCTCAGCTGGGTCTAATTCCGCGTTCCAAAATGCTGCACAAATGCTAACTAACCAGCACCATTCTGAGGGAGGTGACTGTTCCAAGCTTACAGAGGGGGGCACAGGTGTATGACGGTGACTCTAGCATTAACTCCGGCAGAGTCTTAGTGGTAAAGCTGGAATTAAATGGTGTCATTAGAGGCAGTGTGGCCTAGTGGATAAAGCACTGGTCTGGGACTCAGGAGACCTGGATTGTATTCCTGGCTCTGCCATGGGCCTGCTGGATGATTTTGAACAAGTTCCTTCCTCTCTGTGAAATGGGGATAATGAAGCGTTCTCAGGCCCTGCTTTAGGAATGACTTTGTGATGTTTTATGGCCTGTCCAAGCTAGGAGGTCAGACTAGAGGATCACAGTGGCTCCTTCTGGCCTTGGAATCTAGTTTCTGACTCTTGTGCTCCGTTAGTTTCTTATAATTGAAATAAAGTAGTTGGAATACCATCCATATGCCTGGTGCTTACTAGACCAGCCCCTGCTCTGATTAGCTCACATCTTATGTTATAGCTGTGATAATCCTTCTGGCTATGCACCAAGGAGCTGTTTAAAAACTGATGGATCTGTCTATCTGGAGTGACAAGCCCCAAATTACTGATGCTTCTACTCTGGTCTTCCTAGTCCTTGTCCTGTGTAAATTTCTCTACTGAATCTAAACTGTCTACATGTCTAGAGAGCCATTTGTCTCATCTGAATAGTTCCCTGGATTGGAAAAGGAATAAATACTTGCCTGATTAAAATTCAGTTAATAGCTTGAACCCTATCCCATGGGAGAGAGAAGCTGGCTGATCTAACCTGGTTCCATACTTGCCTTTATATCTAAGTTACATCCCTGTCTGGACTAATCCATTCCCCAGAACAGGCACTGCTCATTTTCCCTCCCCTCAGGATAACCTTAACTCTGAGCAGAGTGAATATCCTTTAGCCAGCACAGCTGACAGAAGGCTTAAACTCCATTGATGATTCACTAAGGTTCTCTTTTTTCATTGCCTGAACTCTAATGCAGGGGTTCTCAGACTGGGGGTTGGGACCCCTCAAGAGGGGTCACAAGGTTACTACATGGGGGGGTTGTGAGCTGTCAGCTTCCACCCCATACCCCACTTTACCTCCAGCATTTATAATGGTGCTAAATATATAAAAAGGGTTTTTAATTCATATGGGGGCGGGGTCGTCACACTCAGAGGTGTGCTATGTGAAAGGGGTCACCAGTACAAAAGTGTGAGAACCACTGCTCTAATGAATCCTTGAAGGTTCCATGCCAACTCTGCCCCCTTGTGTTCATGCTGTGAAATAGGTCTCCATTCATGGTAAGTAACCTATAGAAAAGAACTGGAATTAGTTAATGGGGTTCTGATTACACCATAAAAGAGTGTTTCTCTTCCAAAACTACTGGCTCTGCAGGGCTCACACTAGTAAAATTAATTCCCCAGCCCTCACCAGTTTGAAGAGGACTCTCAAAACACACAAGGTGGGGACTAAGGGGTTATGCTTAGTTTCCTGTCTGTGTAGAGAATCTCTGTAATAGCATTGGTCTGACTGTATTGCAGTCCAGAAACTAATATGTTATTGCCATATACAATGTGTGCATTGCACAGTGTCATTGGGCTGAAGCTGGCCAAGAATCAGGATGTTCTGCCTTGTTCTGGTAGAACAAGCCTGAAAATGGGCTAGTCTTAGACATGTCGTGCCAGCCAGGTCTTCAATACTGGAATTCCCTTTGCCCATCAAACTGTAAGGCCAGGGGTTTTCCACTCTAGCAGCTCTGACTGCACTGAATCCTACACATCCCTTGCTAGAAATAAGCAAACTGCCTTAAATTGCCTTTGGGCCTGGCCCACATGCTGTTGGAGAACAATGGTTAGACCTGGATGGTCACTCTGTCCAGTAACGAAGCTAAAGCCCGGCTTGTTTCTGGATCTGGTGATCCTGGTTTAATGTTGCCTTACCAGGGCTGTGCACATAGGACAAGGCTGTAGTTTAACAGTGGCAGATTGAGCACATTGGTCTAGTCACATTTCCCAGAAGTGATGGATGAACCTCCCCATGCCCAAGCTGCTCTTGAGCAACACTGTAGCGCTGAGCAGCCATGGCAGTGGAGTGACTGGCTCCCTGTTTCTGGGCATGAAACACTGACTCAACCAGACCATTAAAGCCACAATTTCATGGATGCAAATTGTTTGTGTGCCTCTTCCCCCTGCAGCGGGAGTGTATTTCTGTCCACATTGGCCAGGCTGGCGTGCAGATGGGCAATGCCTGCTGGGAGCTGTACTGTCTGGAGCACGGGATCCAGCCGGATGGAATCATCTGTTTGGAGAAGTCCTTGGGGCAAGCGGATTCTTCCTTTGGGACTTTCTTCAGTGAGACTGGGTCTGGGAAGCACGTGCCCAGAGCACTGTTCATAGACCTGGAACCCACTGTCATTGGTAAGACACCAGAATCCGCATAGGCCAGATCCCTTCTTAGAGTTTCTATGGCTGACCCACTGGGAAGAGGGGGGGGGAACGCAACCTTCCTCTCCACTTCTCAATGGCTTCTGACACGGAGCTCTTACTGCAGATAGCCCAGTGTTTGGTGGTAATCCTGTCTTTGAGCCCAGAGCAACAAAGCTGTTTAGTCTCTTCACTTCTGTTGGTTTCCATGGAAACCAGGAGCCCAAACACCTTGTAGATTTGGGCCTTAGTGCCTTGCTGTTGAAGTGTGAATACTACATAGACCCTGGAACAGCCTCTACAATAAAACTTTGACTAAGTCACAGCTCCGAAGCTGAGGCCTTGAAGGTGTTCATGACCCCCTCCTCCCTTGCAGATGAGATCCGAACTGGGACCTACCGCTCCCTGTTCCATCCCGAGCAGCTGATCAGTGGCAAGGAGGATGCTGCCAACAACTACGCTCGTGGCCACTACACCATTGGGAAGGAAGTCATAGACCCTGTGGTCGATAGGACTCGTAAGATGGTAAGTGGGCAAACTCGTTTCCCTTACTTCCCTTGAGAAGTTGATGGGACTGCAGCCTGTCTAAATCAGACTGGAATAATTCTGGTGAGAGGGATGAGGGATGTAACAGCACTGTCGGAGTGGGTATAATTTCAGTCCAGGGATTTCCTTCATGCTGTGCTCCTCTCATTGTCTCTAGCTCACCTCAGCCAGCAAAAACACTACGCCCATAGAGCCAATCACTCCTGGTATGAGGAGGCGAAGCCTTGACTTGCTCTTCCTGTAGTTCGCCTAGAAATAGAACTCCTTGTGGGGGCTTCTCAAATACTCCTCTAGCACTGGTAATCTTACTGAAAGACAGCTGCTCATTCATGAGCAGATTTAGTGCTGTCAGGAACAAGTCTCTCTGCCTAGATCGCTAGTTTGAAAGCCTACCTCTGGCTAAAAGTCAAGAGGAATAGTTGTATCTCCTACCCATGTGATTTGTTGTGTAGTGGTTTACTATGAGTGGCATGACCAACACTAGTTCAATGTCTTACCTTCTGCAGGCTGACCAGTGCAGTGGCCTTCAAGGGTTCCTGGTCTTCCACAGCTTTGGAGGAGGCACAGGCTCTGGATTCACATCCCTCTTGATGGAGCGTCTCTCAGTGGAGTTTGGGAAGAAGTCCAAGCTGGAGTTCTCCGTGTACCCTGCCCCACGGGTCTCCACGGCCGTGGTGGAACCCTACAATTCCATCCTGACCACCCACACCACACTGGAGCACTCGGACTGTTCTTTCATGGTGGACAATGAGGCCATTTACGACATCTGCAACCGGAACCTTGATATTGAGCATCCCTCCTACACCAACCTGAACAGGCTGATAGCCCAGATAGTGTCGTCCATCACGGTTTCCCTGAGGTTTGATGGTGCCTTGAATGTGGATCTCACTGAATTCCAAACTAACTTGGTGCCTTATCCCCGCATCCACTTCCCCCTCACTACCTATGCGCCCATAGTCTCAGCAGAGAGAGCCTACCACGAGCAGCTCTCCGTGCCTGAAATCACCAACGCTTGCTTTGAGTTCTCCAACCAGATGGTGAAATGTGACCCTCGCCGGGGTAAATACATGGCTTGCTGCCTGCTGTACCGGGGGGACGTGGTGCCCAAGGATGTGAATGCAGCTATAGCAGGCATCAAAACCAGGAGGTCCATCCAGTTTGTGGACTGGTGCCCAACTGGGTTTAAGGTGGGCATCAATTACCAGCCCCCCACTGTGGTGCCGGGGGGAGACCTGGCTAAAGTGCAGCGGGCCGTCTGCATGCTGAGCAACACCACAGCGATTGCCGAAGCCTGGGCCCGGCTGGATCACAAGTTCGACCTGATGTATGCGAAACGGGCCTTTGTGCATTGGTACGTGGGGGAGGGGATGGAGGAGGGGGAGTTCTCTGAAGCCAGGGAGGACATGGCTGCTCTTGAGAAGGACTATGAGGAAGTTGGCAGGGACTCTGCTGAGGAGGTGGAGGAAGGTGATGATGAATATTAAACTGTGTGGCTACTTTAAAAGTAGATCTTGACAAAACAGCTGGTCATCTCCTTGGTGTCACCCTAATTACTAGAGAAAATGTTCCATATGTCTGTAACAGCAATCCAGAGATGTCCCCTCCCTGTGCAGGGTGAAGTAGCTATATGTGTTGTGGACTCTGTCCTAGTCAGTGTCCAGGCTCAGTCTCTGAAAATAAACCTGAACAGCAAACCTGTCTGCTTGGTCTTTGGTTAAGAGTCAACAGGATGTAGTGCTTCCAGTTCTCTAGCATTCTGAACAAGCTAATGTGTAGTTTGCTAGTGGCTGTAATCTGGCTGCATTGGGGATAGCAAGTATTGCAGCATAACATTAATTGACTGGTCTTCACCTAGCATCAATCTTCTATGCAAAGTGTCTCACTTGGCAATACAGCTTCACCTTGTCCATCTCTTTACACTCAGGCTCATTTGTCTGTCCCCCTGGCTCCGCTCCAGCTCGCTGGCTGGCCTAACCTTCATAAAGGGAAGGCAGAGCTGATCAGCAACTCCCTGGCCCTCTCCTTTCCAGCAACAAGGTAGATGCACTTCAGAGCTTCTACACAGGGCTAGAGCCATCTAGGCCCAATTTATCTCCTTCAGGTCTTGCTGGATCCCCACCACTTTAACTGTCTCACTTCAGGCCCCTCTCCTTATGGCTCTCCCTCTCCACTCACTGTCTAAATCCTCCCTCTTCAAGCCACTCTGTCCATAATCTCTTCATACTTGGTCCACTCTTGCTCTTCTTCCACTAACTCCTCTCACACAGACTCCATTCAGGCCCCCTGCTCCTCTTGCTCTTCATGGGGCTCCTGCCAAGGTCCTGACCCAGCAACAACTTTCAAGTGGCTCCTACACCATCACACCTAGGGTGGCAAAAGGCTGGTAGCACCTCACAGGCCTGCTGCTGCTGCTTGAGATCACTAGCAAGTTCATTCACCCTGGAGCTACTGAGCAGGGATGCTCTAAGTGAGGGGGGAGGTGCTCTGATTCTGGGGCAGATGGGGAGGTAGAAAGCAGCACCTAGCATGGGAGTAGTTGTTTTACTGTGGGTTAAGGACCTGCATTGGCAGTGCCCTGTGCAGACCCTGCCTGCTCCCCTTTTGGCTCTGCCCAGGGCTAAAAATTCTTCATTTTCCCAACTAACACCCTACTTCACGTGACTAGAGCTTGTCTTCTAGACCAGCAGCTGGGGCTAGTCTAAACCAGGAGAGGTTTGCAAGTAGAGCCCTAGTCGAAACCCACCTTGGGTACACATGGAGGCTCTTACTGGTACTGCTTATCCTGGGTCCCCAAACAAAACCAGCTCTACCAGCACAAGCCCTTCTATGCTGCCCTCACTGAATCTTCACTAAGGCTTTTGCCAGCAGAAAAATACCCCTTACAAAACCACACCCCACGGGGCATTGCTAGACTAGCAAAAGTTTCTGGTAGAGCCTTGGTCTCTGGCTGGCTTAGTGCCCATCCACCATAACACAGGGACACGGAGGTACATGTTCACAGTTGTATTACAGCAGGGTGTAGACTCTCTAGCTGAGCTCACAAGGCCTCTCTGTGGAAGGTGCAGTATAAAACCATGGAGGTGGCCTCTGGAGAGCTACCAGCCTCAACAGAAAAGGGACAAACCCTGGGGGAAAGGCAGTAACGGTGCTTAAGTTGGGCCCTGCCTACACTCAGTGCTTTATGGGGCCATGATATCAAAGCACCCCCAGTGTGGCTGCAGCTATATCTGCAAAACTGTGTGTGAACCCATCCAGTGCAATTGCCCCGCCTGGTGAAATGAGCTATACTGGTAAAAGCAGTTTGCTGCCCTAGCTCTCTGGGCTAGGGGCTGCTGCCAACCCGGCTGTGTCAGTCAGTGATCACCCCCCCCCCCCCCCCCCCCCCGATCAGTAGAGTGAGGCTGGCAGAAGTGTGTTGTGCAGCCCTGGCTGTAGAGAGGGGGAAACTGAGGCACAGTGAGCGGTGGAGGGGTTTGCTCGAGATCATACAGGGAATGTGTCAGAATCAGGAATTGGACCGAGATGTCCTTAACCCCAGGCCTAGCCATCCTCTTTACTACACAGCGTCTTTGATCAACACTTTCCTCCTTGTGTTCTCAAGCTGGTACCCAGCCACTTATTTTTTGTCTTTCTCCACTAGATGATGCTAGCGAAGTGGGGGAAAAACTTCTCGCATGCTTGTAGCTTCACACTAACAGTACTCCTAAGAGCACAGCATGAGGGACTAACAGAAATTTTATTAGTGGGTTTGGCTGTTGCTTTGAGCTGGCTTTTCTGTGTAGGGTTTTTATACCACGCTCCTCCTTGTAGTGCATTAAACAACCTGACTAACAGCTCTCATGTGCTTGTCCTCTCCGCAAGGGGAGGAGTGTGTGCAGAGGAGTTTATTTCACTTGTATAAACACAGGTGGTCATAGGTGTCAACTTCCCCTTTGCCTGGTGAGTGCTTGACGCCCTGGCCCTTCCTGCCCTGCCCCCATTCCACCCCCTTCCCCAAAGTCCCCTGCCCTGTCTCTTCTCCGCCCCCTACCCTGAGTGTGCTGCATCCCCACTCCTCCCCCTCCCTCCCAGAAAGTCCAAAGCGCTGCCAAACAGGAGGGAGTGGGGATGTGGTGCACTCAGGGGAGGAGGAGGCAAGGAGGGGATGGGGGGAGCTTTGCTGCCAGGGGGTGCTAAGCTCCCGCTAATTTTTCCCCATGGGTGCTCCAGCCCCGGAGCACCCACCGCGTTGGCGCCTATGCAGGTGGTTGTTTGTCAGAGGAGGCAGGCCTAAGAAATGTTCCTTGCAGGTGGAGTAGAAGGTGGTCAGGTCTGGGATTGTCCCTAGTTCCTGGGCGAGTTCATTCCATGGTCTTGGACTGATCCCTGGGAAAGTTCTGCCTCCTGCACCGCTGAGCTTTCCAGATGCTGCAGCCAGGTCCTACTGCACACCTGTCATCTAGTGACAGGTCAGCATTTGTATGACAGTAATGCCTAGATGAGCTAACTTGAGATCAGGACCTAGTTGTGCTAGGTGTTGTGTGAACAAACAGTGCCCCTGCTCTGAAGAACTTGCAGTCCAAACATCCAAAGGGGGGAGGGGAAACTGAGGCCCAGAGAGGTAAAGTCACTTGCCCAAGGCCATGTGGCCCAGTCAGGATTAGAACTGAGGTTTCCTGATTCCTAGCCCAATAAAAAATATTACCTCACCCCCCACCCCCTTGTCTCTCAGAGATCAGCCCTACAATTGGCCTATTAGCCCCTCTGCCCAAGGCGGGGTCTGGGGAATGAGTTGCCTTCACTTCCATGGGTGGCCCCTGAACTGGGGTGTGGGGTATGTAGCAGCCCTGCTCCTGCCATGAGCTCTGTGTGGGCAGCCGCTCAGAGGCCAGTGTCCTATGGACAGCTGGGGAAATGCTCCTGTGTGACTGTTCCAACGGGCTGGCGGGGTGAGGGCTGGACAGGGGGGAAGTTTGTGCTGGGGGTAAAGAAAGGATTTTAGGGTTGCCGAACTGTTTTCAGCAGCACTAAGCTGCCGAAAATGGAAGACAGGCCTGGCTGTCGGCTTCCTAATGACGTCATCTTAGTCCCAAGGTTCCATGGGCAGGGCTCTTGTGCCAGTATATTGACTTCCCCAGCTCTGATAGAGCCCGTCTATGGCTGCAGTGTCTGAGATTCTGCCAATCTCACCTGTATTCATCCTCATGGTGCCCTGGGAGGAAGGGTCTGAGTGTTCTACCCATTGCACAGGGCAGGAGGGGAACTTGGGCACTGAGCGTGTAAGTCTCTCACAGGAAGTCTGTGGCAGACCAGGGAATTGAACTTGGATCTGCCAAGTCCCAGACTAGCCCCTAACCCAGAGGTGGGCAAACTACAGCCCACAGGCCACATCTGGCCCACAGGACCATCCTGCCTGGCCCTTGAGCTCCCGGGTAAGGAGGCTAGCCCCTGCCCCGCCCCTGCTGTCCCCCCTTACCTGCAGCCATGCTGCTATGCGGGCAGCGTGGCTTGGGCCTGCCCACCTCCCTGTCCTGCTGCTCTGAGTGGCATGGTAAGGGGGCAGGGGAAGTTGGATAAGGGTCAGGAGGTCCTGGGGGGCAGTCAAGGGGCAGGGAGGATTGGATAGTGGGTAGGGTCCCAGGAGGGGGCTGTCATGACAAGGAGCAGGGGAGGTTGGATAGGGAGTGGAGTTCTGGGGGGGGCAGTTAGGGGTGTGGGGTCCTGGGAGGGGGTGGTCAGGGGACAAGGATTAGAGGAGGTTGGATGGGTTGGGGGTTCTGAGGGGGGCAGTCAGGGGGCAGGAAGTGGGTAGGAGTCAGATAGGGGACAGGGCCAGGCTGTTTTGGGAGGCACAGTCTTCCCTACCCGGTCCTCCATACTGTTTTGTAACCCCGATGTGGCCCTTGGGCCAAAAAGTTTGCCCACCCCTGCCCTAACCACTGGGCCACCTGTTGCCTGGGTTTAGGATATAGAGACTGTAGGTAGCTTAATTGTTGGCTTTTGGGCCCCTCCCCAGAGAAGAGTGGCTCTTTATTTGACTTCCTTGTGGGCTTCTCAGCAACTACACAGGGGCTGAGGATCATAGCTGGTGCGTGTCCTCTTTGTACAGAGATCAGGCTGCTTCTGGCCCCACGAGTCCCCCTCATCACAGAGGGGTGCAAATCAGAACAACTCTGCTACACTCTGATCTTCTCGCCTACCACTCAGATCCCCTCATAGCAGCCCTGACCTACTGCCAAGAGCAGCACTTGCCCTGAGGTAATTGTGGAAGAAAATAAATCCTCACTCTCAGGTTGGAGTGCAACAAAATCAGAGATAGATAAACTCAATTACCTCAGGGCAAGTGCTGCTCTTGGCAGTAGGTCAGGGCTGCTGAGTGTTTATATTTTATTAAAACCCCTCTTTGCATTACAGTTTTTAAAATGTTAATACATTGACTTTTAATAGAATACTATATTACTCTTCATTTTTGGCCACACTTTTGTATCATCGTATGAAAAGGTTTCAGTGATGTGGCCCTCAGGCTAATTTACTAGTTCTCATGTGGCCCTCATGGTGATTTGAGATCCCTGTTCTATATACTCAGAGTCACCTCAACCAGCAAAGGTTTCAGAGTGGTAGCTGTGTCAGTCTGCCTCAGCCAAAACAACAAGGAGTCCTTGTGGCACCTTAGAGACTAACATTTATTTGGGCATAAGCTTTCATGGGCTAGAATCCACTTCTCCACTCCATGCCTCTGATGAAATGGGTTTTAGCCCACAAAAGCTTATACCCAAATAAATTTGTTAGCCTCTAAGGCGCCCCAAGGACTCCTCGTTGTTTCAACCGGCAAAGGAACCAAGCTAAGAGATGCTGCTAACAGGCTCCCAGAGCCTGTTCTCAGGGGGGCCTTCACCCCAGTGCATGCAGGCCTGGGGGCTCACCCACAGCCAGTCCTGCCCTTTCAGTGGCTGGCTCCAGGCACCTCCAAAATGGCTTCTCCCCTCTCACAGCACTGCCAGCAGTGGGCCTCTCACACAGGACCTTCCTCTGGCCAGGCAAGCTTTTCTTCCCAGGCTTTTACTTGGTTATTGTTGGACTCTCACTCCTCCTTTCTCTCTACTGCCCCTGCTCTGAGCAGGCAGCTGGTGGCCATCCAGGCATACTGGCCATCCTTCCCCCAGCCAGCAGGCCCCCTGGTGCTGAAGTGTCTCTCCTCTCTCCCTTGGGGTTGCCTAGCAGACTAAGTCTGCACTTGGCCACCCTCTGCTCAGAGCCAGTGTCCCCCTCCATGAGTTACTAGCACACAGAGACCCAGGAACCAAGGTAAGCTCCTTAGGGGGGTAACCCAGGTTTAGATGTCTCCACCCCACTTGTAGTAACTCAGCCCTCCCCATCCAGGGTCCAGTCTCTAGCCCTTGGGGATTTTTGCTATTGGCAGTCATTAATAGACCATATGCCATCCCAGGCAGTCCTATCATATCATCCCCTGCCTAAACTTATCCAGCTGAGGCTTGAAGCTAGTTAGGTTTTTTACTGCCACCCCCCTCCCACCCTGAACTTCACTAGGGATGTATTTGACACAAAGCAACTGACCCTAGGAATCCATCACATGCTCTTTATTGTAACTCAAGGCTCATTTGATTTCAGGTTCTTACCTGGATCCCAAAACAATTTCCATGGTTTGCTAAAGGCCTATGAAAGCAGGGTGTAGACAACACTGGCATAGCCCAAGCCAATATAGTGTGAGCTTCCCCCCTCAGCTCTTGAACATCAAGCAAACTGACTGAATGGGGCAAAAGGATGGGGAAGGATGGCCTAGTGATTAGAGCACTAAGCTAGGACTTGGGAGACTTGCTCTGCCACAGCCTTCCAGTGTGACCTTGGGCAAGTCACTTCAGCCCAGCTTCTCCAAAGTCCATTGGTCACACGGGGAGTTAGGAACCTATATCATTTTGAGGATCTGGGCTTTAGCCTCTTGGGGCCTCAGTTTCCCACCTGCAGCAGCACTGCCCTACCTTTGTAAGGACACCTGCATTAAAGATGGTGAGGTGCACATGCTATGGTGATGGGGGCCAGATAAGCACAGATGGGAGGTAGTTGTTTACACATGTCTAAAGGGTCACATGCTCAGATGGAACTTCAGCCTGCTCCCAAATGCTCAAAGGTATTGAGGCACCTAACTCCATGGGAAGCAATGGGAGTTAGGTGCCTAATCACATTTGAGGATCTGGCCCAAAGGGTATAAGTATCAAGGAAGGAGAGGGATTCTTTAGTGTAGGCCAGAGGACTACAGGTAATAGAGATTTAAATGAATGAAGAAAAATTTAGGTTGTTTAATCAGGATAATCCCCCCCCCTGGCTCACCCATTAGACCTGGAAGAATCTCCCAAGGGGTCTGGTGACAAATATTGCTAAGGCATTGAGAACTGGACAGAACATCTCAGCATGCACTGTAGGGAGTAACCCTGCCAAGGGAGATGGCGAAGGGGAAAGACCAGCTAAAGTCTCTCCCCCTTTAGTGCTGATGATTAGGGAGATCACCTTACACAACTGGCATGCTGTGGTCTTTATTATTAAACAAACACCTAAGGCCAAACTCTCCTCTCTACTATTCCAGTATGTGGCTGTAGCAACTTGAACCAGCAATGGAGTCACTCCACATCCACAGTGTAATGAGTAGGAGTTGGAGCTTATTGTGTTAGACTAAGGGGGTCTTACTAGCTCCTCTTTCCCCATGCAGAGAGCAGAGCCCTAGGTTTGGTTTAGAATCATATTGCTGACTGCTACTTATCACCTTCACATCTAAGTATATTGCATCAAAATATCACAGGGTACCAAGTCTGTATTGGTTTGCAATATACTTAGATGTCCATAAGTTTCTTCCTCATGAATGTAGTGGTTGAGTCAAACTTTCAGAAGCTAAGTTCAGGGGAAGGAGTTAATTCAGGTGCCTATATTTGACACTCCCATGTGCCTAACTTTAGCCTAGAAGAGGGTCCTGGCCATCCAAAACCTACTGCTTCCACTACCATGTGTAACAGAAGTAGCAACTCAGCACCTGAAAGTCAAGGCATTTGTAATCTTGTACTAGAAGGTATGCAAAAAGCCTGAAATGTCAATACCTAGTTAACCTGGAGGTGGGAATTCTTTGCCAGAATTAGCTGAATGAGAGAGGGGTTTGCAGTTAAGAATTTATTCCCACAGTTCAGGTTCAAACATAACTGGCAAGCAGAGGACATAACATGCAATCTACAGTCAGAAGTTACAGCATGAAAGAGGGTAGTGTGTTCAGTGATGCGTTGAGAAGCAGACTGCAAGTAACTCAATGTAACCCCAGATACATCTGGCCCATGGAAGGAATAGCACTACCAGGCTAATGTCTAGAACAAGAGTTTAATAATCTTCTCCCTCCTCTGCCTCATCCCCATCTGCAGAGTCCCTGCCAACTTCCTCATAGTCCTTCTCGAGAGCAGCCATGTCCTCCCTGGCTTCGGAGAACTCCCCCTCCTCCATCCCCTCCCCCACGTACCAATGCACAAAGGCCCGTTTTGCGTACATCAGGTCGAACTTGTGATCCAGCCGGGCCCAGGCTTCGGCAATTGCCGTGGTGTTGCTCAGCATGCAGACGGCCCGCTGCACTTTAGCCAGGTCTCCCCCTGGCACCACAGTGGGGGGCTGGTAATTGATGCCCACCTTAAACCCAGTTGGGCACCAGTCCACAAACTGGATGGACCTCCTGGTTTTGATGGCTGCTATAGCTGCATTCACATCCTTGGGCACCACATCCCCCCGGTACAGCAGGCAGCAAGCCATGTATTTACCCCGGCGAGGGTCACATTTCACCATCTGGTTGGAGAACTCAAAGCAAGAGTTGGTGATTTCAGGCACGGAGAGCTGCTCGTGGTAGGCTCTCTCTGCCGAGACTATGGGCGCATAAGTAGTGAGGGGGAAGTGGATGCGGGGATAGGGCACCAAATTAGTTTGGAATTCAGTGAGATCCACATTCAAGGCACCATCGAACCTCAGGGAAGCCGTGATGGACGACACTATCTGAGCTATCAGCCTGTTCAGGTTGTGGTAGGAGGGCCGCTCAATATTGAGGTTCCGGTTGCAGATGTCATAAATGGCCTCATTGTCCACCATGAAAGAACAGTCCGAGTGCTCCAGCGTGGTGTGGGTGGTCAGGATGGAATTGTAGGGTTCCACCACGGCCGTGGAGACCTGTGGGGCAGGGTACACTGAGAACTCCAGCTTGGACTTCTTCCCAAACTCCACTGAGAGACGCTCCATCAAGAGGGATGTGAATCCAGAGCCTGTGCCTCCTCCGAAGCTGTGGAAGACCAGGAACCCTTGAAGGCCACTGCACTGGTCAGCCTGTAGAAGGTAAGATGACATTGAACTAGTGTTGGTCATGCTACTCATACTGGGTCCCCTCTTCCCTTCCATCACCGCCCAGACATCAGCTACTTAACATGTGACCATGTGTGATAATTACACACAGAACTTCAGTTTATATATAAATACAAAAAAAAAATAATCAGAAGTAGTTTGTAATGACAACCTGTTGGGGACCTGAAGATTTCTCATATTGATGTCCAGCACTCCCGAAACAGCAACCAGATAATATTGGTGGAAGATTTTATTGACTAACCCAAGCAGAACACAACCCCTGTACCAAGCAAGCAAGATGCTGGTTGATGAGTCAGCTTGAGGATTTCCTCCCATCCCAAGAATGAGCCTTGTCAGCATTCACTGAATTACAGGCTTGGTGCTAGATTCCCATTCAAACAGCTGGGCAGGCAAATGCCATTACAGGTTGACATTGTGGCTGGTCTATTCTTGGGTTGCTCTTCCACAGACAGTTCCAGCTACAAAATCCCAACACAGTCACATGGGCATGAGATACAACTATTCCTCTTGACTTTCAGCCAGAGGTGGGCTTTCAAGCTAGCTATCTAAGCAGAGAGACTTGTTCCTGACAGCACTAAATCTGCACATGAATGAGCAGCTGTCTTTCAGTAAGATTACCAGTGCTAGGGGAGTATTTGAAAAAACCCCACAAGGAGTTCTATTTCTAGGCTAACTACAGGAAGAGCAAGTCAAGGCTTCGCCTCCTCATACCAGGAGTGATTGGCTCTATGGGCGCTGTGTTTAGCTCACCTCAGCCAGCAAAGAGACAATGAGAGGAGCACGGCGTGAAGGAAATCCCTGGACTGAAGTTATACCCACTCCCCGACAGTGCTGTTACATCCCTCATCCCTCTCACCAGCATTATTCTGGTCTGATTTAGACAGGCTGCAGTCCTTCGACTCCTCAAGGGAAGTAAGGGAAAGGAGTTTGCCCACTTACCATCTTACGAGTCCTATCGACCACAGGGTCTATGACTTCCTTCCCAATGGTGTAGTGGCCACGAGCGTAGTTGTTGGCAGCATCCTCCTTGCCACTGATCAGCTGCTCGGGATGGAACAGGGAGCGGTAGGTCCCAGTTCGGATCTCATCTGCAAGGGAGGAGGGGGTCATGAACACCTTCAGGGCCTCACCTTCAGAGCTGTGACTTAGTCAAAGTTTCATTGTAGAGGCTGTTCCAGGGTCTCTATTACCCAACCTCTGTCATCAGCAAGGCACTAAGGCCCAGATCCACAAGGTGTTTAGTCTCCTAGCTTCTGTTTTCCATGGAAGTTAGGAGCCCAAACAGCTTTGCAGCTCTGGGCTCAAAGACAGGATTACCACCAAATGCTGGGCGATCTGCAGTAAGAGCTCCATGTCAGAAGCCATTGAGAAGTGGAGAGGAAGGTTGTGTTTTCCCCTCTTCCCAGCAGGTCAGTGATAGGCCAGATCCCTTCTTAGAGTTTCTATGTGGATTCTGGTGTCTTACCAATGACGGTGGGTTCCAGGTCTATGAACAGCGCTCTGGGCACGTGCTTCCCGGACCCAGTCTCACTGAAGAAAGTCCCAAAGGAAGAATCCGCTTGCCCCAAGGACTTCTCCAAACAGATGATTCCATCCGGCTGGATCCCGTGCTCCAGACAGTACAGCTCCCAGCAGGCATTGCCCATCTGCACGCCAGCCTGGCCAATGTGGACAGAAATACACTCCCGCTGCAGGGGGAAGAGGCACACAAACAAGTTGCATCCATGAAATTGTGGCTTTAATGGTCTGGTTGAGTCAGTGTTTCATGCCCAGAAACAGGGAGCCAGTCACACCACTTCCATCCCTGCTCAGCGCTACAGTGTTGCTCAAGAGCAGCTTGGGCATGGGGAGGTTCATCCATCACTTCTGGGAAATGTGACTAGACCAATGTGCTCGATCTCCAGCTATTAAACTACAGCCTTGTCCTATGTGCACAGCCCTGTTAAGGCAGCATTAAACCAGGATCACCAGAGCCAGAGACAAGCAGGGCTTTAGCTTGGTTACTGGACAGAGTGACCATTCAGGCTACTGCATCACTTGAAGTCAGGTCTAACCATTGTTCTCTAACAGCATGTTGGCCAGGCCCAAAGGCAAGAAGGTGATTTAAGACAGTTTGCTCATTTCTAGCAAGGGATGTGTATGATTCAGTGCAGTCAGAGCTGCTAGAGTGGAAATCCCCTGGCCTTACGGTTTGACCGGCAAAGGGACTTCTATTATTGAAGACCTGGCTGGCACAACATGTCCAAGACTAGCCCATTTTCAGGATTGTTCTACCAGACAAAGATGGACCATCCTGTGTCTTGGCCAGCTTTAACTTGTTGACATTGTGAAATGCTTTAAATACACATCATGTTATTGCCGTATGAGACACACCAGACACTGGACTGGAGCACACAGAGCAATGTTATCTGAGAGATTGGTTGCTCAGATAAGAACTAAAAGCATCACCTTAGTCCCACCCCTTGTGTGTATTGAGATGCCTCTTCAAACTGGTGAGGGCTGGGGAATTCGGTTTACTATTGAGAGTACTGCAGAGCCAGTAGTTCTGGAAGAACAATCAACTCTTTCCTGGTGTAAAGAGAACCATCAACAATCCAGTTCTTCCCTCTAGGTTACCTACTGTATACAGAGACCTATTGCAGGGCATGAACACAAGGGGGCAGACTTGTTGTGGAAGCTTTAACTATGAATTAAGAGGTCAGGCAATGAAAACTGCAACCTTAGTGAACTATCACTAGAAATGAAGCCTTCCTGCAGCTGTGCTGGTTAAGAGGGACTGAGGCTATGTCAGTACAACTTATGTTGCTCCGGGGTGCAAATAAGCAGAGGTGAAAGCAAGCCGGTACCGTATGGTACAGCGTACCGGCAAGAGCCAGTATGCCGGACCGGCTTCCCCAGCAGTGATTTAAAGGGCCCGGTGCTCCTGCCATTGTGGAGTGCCCCAGGCCCTTTAAAGCACCTCTGGAGCCCTGCCGCTGCTACGGATAGCGGCGGCAGGGCTCTGGTGAGGATTTAAAGGGCCTGGGGCTCTGGCCGCTGCGGGGAGCCCTGGGCCCTTTAAATCCCCACCAGAGCCCCAGGGCTCTGGCAGCCAGGCTCCAGCAGGGATTTAAAATGCAGCAGCCGGCACCCTGGGCCCTTTAACTCCGCCTCTGCAGCTGATAGCTCCGGGATGATTTAAAGGCCCCGGGGCCTTTAAATCGCCTCTTCTGGTTGAGGACATGCCTCTTCCCATTGAGGCCACGCCCCCACCCAGGACTCCAGCATACCGGGAAGTCCTGCAAGTTACTTTCACCCCTGCAAATAAGTCACCTCTGAGTGACATGTTACACCGACGTAAGCACCAGAGTGGCCAGCGCTGTGTCAGCAGGAGAGCTTCTCTCGCCCACATATCTACTGCCGCTTATTGGGTGGGGAGTGGAGGGGGGTAGATGCATTAATTAGACAGGAGAGCTCTCTTCTGGCAGCTGTGATAAAGGGTTTACCACAGCTGCACCCCCATAAGCTTTGTAGTGTAGCCATAGCCTCAGTCTGCTCAGCGTTAAGGTCATCCTGAAGTGAGGGAAAACAAACAGAGCCTCTTCACGGGAGCCTACCATCAATCCAGACTTGGATGCCTTTATGTTTAAGCTAGATCCGCCAACTTCTCTCTCCAGGGGGAGGGGGACCAAGTGATTTACTGGCTTGCTTAAAATTCAGCTTTTATTCCTTTTCCAATTTAGGGAAAAATTCAGAGGAGACAATTGGCTCCAGAGGCATGTAGACAGTTTAGAGTCAATAGAGAAATTTCCACAGGACTCAGACAGGAGTAGAAGCATCAATAATTTGGGGCTTGTCACTCCAGATAAGCTAGCAGATCTATCAGCTCCATAATACAGCATCAGAAGAATATCACAGTTCTAATGTGAGCTGATCAGAGCAGGGGCTGGTCTAGTAAGCGCCAGGCATATTGATGGTATCCCAACTACTTAATTTCTTTTAATAGAAATACACTGAACACAAGATTAAAAAAGTCAGAAACTAGATTCCAAGGCCAGAAAGGAGCCACTGTGATCCTCCAGTCTGACCTCCTAGCTTGGACAGGCCATAAAACATCACAAAGTCATTCCTAAAGCAGGGCCTGAGAATGCTTCATTATCCCCATTTCGCAGAGAGAGGCAGTAACTTGTTCAAAATCACCCAGCAGGCCCATGGCAGAACCAGGAATAGAGTCCAGGTCTCCTGAGTCCCAGACCAGTGCTCTATCCACTAGGCCAGGGTTTCTAAAACTTCATTGCACTGTGACCCCCTTCTGACAAAAATTACTACAAGACCCCAGGAGGGGGGCCCAAGCCAGAGACACCCCCCCTCCCAGGGGTGCCAAAGCTTGAGGGCTTCAGCCCTGGGCCCCAGCAAGTTTAATGACAACCCTGGCAACCCCATTAAAACAGGGTCCTGACCCACTTTGGGGTCCCAACCCACAGTTTGAGAACTGCTGCATTAGGCCACACTGCCTCTAGCTACACCATTTAATTCCAGCTTGACCACCAAGACTCTGCCAGAGTTAATGCTAGATTCACTGTCATTCACCTGTCTCTGTCTGTAAGGTAGGAACAGACACCTCCCTCCGAAGGGGGCTGGTTAGTTAATATTTGTGCAGAACTTTGAAATCCTAAAGTAGACACAGTTACTAGACCCATATACAGTCACAGCACCCTAGCCACAAGGAAGCATTACGGCAGGATAGGGCAACCCATTGTTAGCCCCCAGTTAAAACCCAGTCTCCTAAGTACTCTCCTGCATACACACCCTGCCCCACACAGCGAACAATCCAGTTTGCAAGTGTTCAGCTAAGCTGGTTGTGAGTCAGTCTATAGCTATCCCAGTTTAAGGAAACACTAGCACAGAGACCCACTCATCGTGCTAGGAATTTTTACTGTTGACTTCAATTAAAACAGAATCAATCCCTCTCCATAACAGAAGTACCAGCCCCTCAGATCTCCCCAGAGCTCAGTCCCATTCAGGCATCAAGTTCAGCAGCTGAGTTTTCAAGAGGTCCTATCGGAGCTCTTTGGAAAAAATCTGCCCCTCCCCCAGTGCTCTACTGTTTTGCGGTAGCCCACAGGAGCCCCTCCCCAGGCCAACACCCCTCTGCATTAGGTATTATGCAGGCACAGAACAAAAAATGGTCCCTGCCCCCAGGAGGTCACAATCCTTAGACTATCAGCTTAGCACTCCTGAAATAAATGCTAAGCTTTATTTAGCTACTGGAATGGAAGCTCAGTTCTTTGGGGGGGGGGGGGGGAGAGAGGAGAGAATGGCTCTAACAACAGCTGCAGGTCACCAGAAAACCCACCCCAGGTTTCACTAATAAGAGCAACCAAAGGAAAAGCTTCATTTGGATTCATTCACTTCCACACCAGCACTGCAGCACCGCTTATAACACAACACTTGCAAATCACCATGTCACAAACTCACCATGCCTGTGGCCTAGCTCTCCCAGCTTCACACAAAGCAGCTTGCAATCAGCCTAGTCCCCTCCCAGCTCACTTATAGCCCCCTCTGCAAACAATCACAGCTGTGCAGAGGCGAGGGGTGTGTCTTAAAAAGACAGAGCTCATTTTCCAACCCATTGTTAACAGCATGTGGCTTGGTAGAGGTGCTGCAGAGAAAGCCCTAAGACAGCTGTATAGCTGCCGGCGTGTTCCCAATGGGGGTCCTATTGGGATCTGGGAAGCTAAAGGATCCCCCTCTCCAGCCTAAGGGGAGGGATCCACAAGACCTGGATACCAAGTGATTCCGGGGGACAAAAAATGAAAAAACAGGAACGGGAGTGCGGTCAAAGGGTCAAACGAAGTGAACCAGATGGGGACACCGAGCAGAGAACCCCGGACAGCGCCCACTGCTCTTCCCAACGGGGGTGGAAGGATAGGAGTTAACACCCAGTCTTCAATCATAATAACAAGGAGTTACTTCACCTAAAATTCTTCAACATACAGCTATAATTATTCCTTCCCTCCCCCCGCCAATGGCCCCATGGTGTTATCGAGCTCTCTGTGTGTCTGTGTGTGAGGTACTCCTAGGGCTCCTATTATCATAGTGCCTGAGCCCCTCACACCGTGAATGTGTTTATCCTCACACCCCGCTGGGAGGCAAGGCAGTGTTATCCCCATTGTACGGATGGGGAACTGAGGCACAGAGCGGCTGAGGCTTAGGGTTTTACCTGGACAGTCCGAGTTTTGGCTTCTGTGTCCGGGTGCCATTTAGGTTTGCCAGGTGCTGGGTTTTTGGGGACCTGGCAACCCTAAATGATACATGAACCAAAAGTCCGGTTACTGCGGAGGGGGGTGGGGGTGCTGGGTCATGAACCCGCGCCAGCCCCTGCTCAGCTGGAGCCACCTCCTACCAGCAGCCAGGCTCCTGGAGACAACCCAGGGAGCAACAGGGAGAGGAGGGCAGAGGGGTGAGCAATGGGAGCATGGCCTTTGAGGAAGAGGCGGAGAAGGGGGTGGGGCCTGGGGAAGAAGAGAAGACAGTGGGGACTAGAGGGAAGAGGTTGAGCAGGGATGGGTCTTTGGGGGAAGAGGCTGAACAGGGGGTGGGGTGGGGAGGAAGAGGTGGAGCAGGGGCGTGGCCTTGGGGGAAAGAGGCGGAGAAGGGGGTGGGGCCTGGGGAAGAGGCAGAGATGGCAGTGGGGGCTCAAGGGCAGAGGTTGAGCAGGGATGGGTCCTTGGGGAAAGAGGCAGGGCAGGGAGCGCGGTCTCGAGGGTCCAGTTACCAGCAATAAGAAAGGTGGCAAGGCTACTAAGGCTCAGTTCCACAAAGGTATTTAGGCTCCTAGGTATTTAGGCCATAATCTGGGCCCAAGGCCCGGTGCAGACGGAGTTTGGCGTGGGGATGCTGAGCGTTGCTTTTAGGCACCGAGAAAATCATGGGAATCCGCACAGCCTGCGTTAGGCACCGAGGCGCCGCACGCAATGCATGGGGAGAGAGAGGGGCCTTCGAACGCAGCACGCTAGGCAGGAAGCCACCTAAGCCAGCCAACGGGAGATGCAGCCCAGTCTCTGAGTGACTACGTCTGGGCTTCAGGGAGGTACCTATCTCGGCTGGGGAGTCACAGCCGGAAGCCCTCTTTGGAGTTAGGCGCCTCTGCCGCTTTTGCAAGACGTTGTGGGACGGGGCAAAGGCGGAGCTCCCTGATCATGTTTAGCCCAGTGGTTTGGGTACTCAGCTGGGACGTGGGAGACACCCCCCCCCCCCAGTTCAAGCCCCTCCCCACCTGAGGAGGAGAAGGGATTTGATCTGGGATCTCCCACCGCTCAGGTGAGACCTCTGAGCACTGGGCTACAGGGTATTCTGGTCTAGGGCCCCTCAATCTCTCCTGGTGTAGCTGTTCCACTGTGGACCAATAATTAAAGAGTCGTTGGAGCAGGGGGCCTGGACCCTGGGTCGCCCACCCCCTGGAGGAGAGCTGTAACCCCTGGGCTATAGAGCCATTCTCACTCGCTTTTCCCCCTCCCCCAAATGACTCTTTCGTTAGTTATCCACAGGGCAGCAGCTTTTAGAGGAGAGGCTGCGGGAGCCCCACGGCAGAGTAGCCCATAGCCCAGTGGGCAGTGAATTCTCAAGCCAAGGGCCCCTGGAGGAAAGCTCTCCACCAGCAGCACTCCCCCCACCCTTTTATCCCCAGGGAACTCCAGGTCCCTCCGTTGCTTGCAAGTGCAGCAGTAACACACGGGCAGTGGGCTGGTCCCTTTGGCCCCAATCCTGCAAGTGACGTCAGTGGAGTTCTGGGTAGGCGCTGAGGTCGACTTGCATGGAGCCTTGTTGGAGAGAATGGAGCCCCCGGGTGTCTGTCCACATGGAGTCACTGCCAGAATAGCGGCTTATGGGAGGTAAGTCCCAAACCACTGAATGATGCCCTGGCCTCATCCAGTGAGAGTTTAGTTCTGAGGGAATTCTGTGCCAAAAAATTAAAAATTCTGCACCAAAAGACATAAAAATTCTGTGCACAAAGTATTTTAAAATTCTGCAAATGTTATTGGGCAATAAATAAATGTGGAGGCTCCATTATGGCAGTGGGGAGCACAGACCACTGGCTGCATGGAGACGGGACATGGACTCGGCAATGAGGCTGCACCCAACCCTGTCAGAGCACAAGGGCCTGGCCTGGCCCAGAAACACGCCAGAGCTCTGCCCCTCCACGCCAGGCACACCAAGATCGCAAGCGAGAGGATAGAGCATGCACACGTGCCCAGCCCTGCCCCCTGATCCAGGTGTGGGGCAGACAGGCCTGGCCTGGCATGATCCAAGTGGGGGGGATCCAGGTGTGGGATGAGAGGGTTTTGTGTGGGGCAACCTGAGTGCAGGCGGCTCAGTGGGAGATCATAGAAGATTACGGTTGGAAGAGACCTCAGGAGGTCATCTAGTCCAGCCCCCTGCTCAAAGCAGGACCAACCCCAACTAAATCATCCCAGCCAGGGCTTTGTCAAGCTGGGCCTTAAAAACCTCTAAGGATGGAGATTCCACCACCTCCCTAAGGAACCCATTCCAGTGCTTCACCACCCTACTAGTGAAATAGTGTTTCCTAATATCCAACCTAGACCTCCCCCACTGCAACTTGAGACCATTGCTCCTTGTTCTGTCATCTGCCACCACTGAGAACAGCCTAGCTCCATCCTCTTTGGAACCCCTCTTCAGGTAGTTGAAGGCTGCTATCAAATCCCCTCTCACTCTTCTCTTCTGCAGATTGAATAACCCCAGTTCCCTCAGCCTCTCCTCGTAAGTCATGTGCCCCAGCCCCCTAATCATTTTCATTGCCCTCCGCTCGACTCTCTCCAGTTTGTTCACATCCCTTCTGTAGTGGGGGGACCAAAACTGGATGCAATACTCCAGGTGTGGCCTCACCAGTGCCGAATAGAGGGGAACAATCACTTCCCTCAATCTGCTGGCAATGCTCCTACTAATGCAGCCCAAGATGCCATTGGCCTTCTTGG
Source organism: Macrochelys suwanniensis (assembly GCA_033296515.1). NCBI lineage: Eukaryota > Metazoa > Chordata > Testudines > Chelydridae > Macrochelys > Macrochelys suwanniensis. Next base: position 338,125,248 of record CM065775.1, read on the forward strand.
CAACAAGGGCACACTGCTGACTCATATCCAGCTTCTCATCCACTGTTATCCCCAGGTCCTTTTCTGCAGAACTCCTCCTTAGCCAGTCAGCCCCCAGTCTGTAGCAGTGCATGGGATTCTTCCGTCCTAAGTGCAGGACTCTGCACTTGTCCTTGTTGAACCTCATCAGATTTCTTTTGGCCCAATCCTCCAATTTGTCTAGGTCACTCTGGACCCTATAGCTACCCTCCATATCTACCTCCCATCCAACTTAGGGTCATCTGTGAACTTTCTGAGGGTGCAATTCATCCCATCATCCAGATCATGAACAAAACCGAGACCTGGATGCACAGGGGCTCTTTGGGGGGTTCTGAGTGCAGGGGCAATGGGACTCTGCGGAGTGGTCCAGGTGAAGGTAGTGTTACCGAAATATTGGGTTTGCCTAGCTGAGAGCCAATAACAGCCAGACAGGGATAAGGAAAGAAGGTTACTTTATTTTGCAGAAAAAGGAGAGTCTGTGCCAAGTGACAGGACTTTAATTTACATAGATATTACAGGTTTTTTATACACACTTAGCCCAGGGTTACACTAGGGGAGGGGGTCGATCTACGATACGCAACTTCAGCTACGTGAATAGCGTAGCTGAAGTCGGCGTATCGTAATCGACTTACCTGGCCATGAGGACGGCGGCGAGTCGATCGCTGCCGCTCCCGCGTCGACTCCGCTTCCACCTTTCGATGAGGTGGATTTCCGGAGCTGATGGGGAGCGCGATCGGGGATCGATTAATCGCGTCTTAACGAGACGCGAAAAATCGATCCCCGATAGATCGAGTGCTACCCGCCGATCCGGCGGGTAGTGAAGACAAGCCCTTAGACAAAGCCTTGGTCGTGTTAACATTTGATTGGTGCTTGCTAGACCTTGGATGTTTGCTATTTGGTTAGTAAAAACTGGTTTAGGATAGTGATTTTTGCCTTAGCGAAGGCCAATGTAAAAGCTCAGGGTCTTGCGTAGGCGAGGCATCTACTTTTCCCTAGTGGCCTCTGGTTGCCATAGCTGTTGGTTGTTAAGAGGGGGTTTATTGTACCTTATGACTTTTACAGTAGTTCTAGCTCTGCAGGGTGGGTCTGGGTGTCAGGAGGATGGGGGCTCAGCCGGGGGGGGGGGGGGTCTGGGTGCAGGGGACTCAGCGGGGAGGTCCAGGTGTTAGGGGAGTGGTGCTTGATGGGGTGGGGGACCGTGTGCAGCTGGCTGGGGCTGAGTGGGGTGAAGGTCTGGGTGTGGCGGCTCATCGGGGTGATTCGGATGCAGGGGGTGGGGTTTGTCGGGGTTGGGGTTCAAATGCGGGGGTCTCAGCAGGGGATGGTCTGGGTGCAGGGGTAGGGGTATGGATGCAGGGGGAAGGGGCTCGGCAGGGGTCCAGATGCAGGGTGGGTGGGGCTCAGCGGGGGGGGTCCAAATGCTGGGGAAGGGGCTTGGCAGGAGGGTCTGAGTACAGAGGGGAGGGGCTTGGCAGTGAGGTTGGGTGCAGTGGCTGAGGCTTGGTTGGGTGGGGGTTCTGGGTGTGGGGGTGAGGCTCAGTGGGGGGATGAGTATGGGGGGGTCAGATGCATGGGGGTTGGGTGGATGAGGGAGCAACTCCCCGTACAGAGAACCCTCCCTCCGAGGCTCTGGAGCAATGGGATCAGGAAGCAGGAGTGGGTGTGGAGCTTCCTACAGTCGGGGTCGGGGAAGGTTTCTGGGGTTGGGTCTGACCTGGCCCCAGCTGCTCCTTTCAGGGGAAGTGGAAGTCCCATCCTTCCCCATCGCCAACCCAATTGGGACTAGCAGCTGACCCTGGCATGGGGTAGGAGTGTCCACAGTCCCTTCCCCTCCACACACTGATTTACCTCTCCACCTGTTCCGGGAGCCCAAAACGATGCGCCCATGCTGCTGGGGAGGAGCGCATGACCAGTCCTGCAGCTTCCTTTGCTTCTCCGTCAGAAGTAATTTTTCTGTGGGGAAGCAATGAAATCTGCAGGGACATGAATTCTGCACACATGCAGTGGTACAAAATTCCCCCAGGAATGCTCAGAGTTGATGCCATGATAATTAAAGTAGAGCAAAAGGTGTGGATGAAATTCCTTTTAGCAATTTGAATGGCGAGTTTGTTTCAAACAAAATCCTTCAACCAGAATCCATAAAGGAAGAAGTAAAAAAAGTCCCCCAGAGCAAGAGAGCAGAAAGGCCCACAAGTTATGGCCCCAGCCTTGCAAAGATTTATGGATGTGCTTAGCTTTACACACTTAAAGAGTAAACTTAAGCGCATGCACAAAGTTTGTGTAGGTCAGGCCCAAGACTGTGATCAATCTAAAGCCATTGGAATAAACCCAACACACACACACACACACACACAATTCCAGCTATACATTGACTGGGGTCAGCAACAGTTTTCTGTAGTGCTGCTTGGTGCAGAGTTGAGTTGGACTCTCGCCATGGTGAGTTTGCTGATGTGTTCTATCTTTGTCTCTTTTTTCCTGCTCTAATGTTGTAACTGGATAGAAAGCACAAGTTAAAGAAGGGAAGTATTTCCTCTTCAATGTCAGTGTTGTGCGACTTCCCGTCTGGCACAGACTAAGGAAGGGGCTGTATTATTCCTTTGTCTTACACTTGGCTTGTGTTCCTGTGAAGGTAGCTAGCTATATCCTGAGCTGTGTTTAAAAGCTTGGTTAGGTTTTAAAATCTGTTCCATCTCTGCGAATGGGAACAGTTTTTTTAAAACAGAAACAATTAACTCTTTAGAGGTGTTGCCCTGTCAGACTGACAGATTTCTGAGCTGCAAATGCTAACCTCCTTGTTGCTTGAATTGAAGCTTTGACTCAAGCTAGTCTGGCATCTTGTACTTCAGCTGTACCTGTCTGGCTTTGATGGGAACGGTTGAAATCTGACGTGACAACCTGCCAAAAACTCTTCCAAACAACGTCCTAAATCTAAACTAACAAGGCACTGCTGTTCTCAATGGAAAGCCCGTTTTAGATCATGCTTGCAGGGTTTGAGCTGTGGGACTCTTTCATTGCTGTGTAGACTTGTGGGCTCGGGATGGAAACCAGGCTCTAGGACTCTGCAAGGTGGAAGGGTCCCAGAGCTCGGGTTGCAGCCAAAGCCCCTTGAGCCCAAGTTGGCTGGCATGGGCCAACCGCGGGGACCTTTCCATGGTTAAAAAGGAGTCGAGCAGGGGGGCTGAGGATCTAAATTTTAGACTTAGGTGCCAAAATCCCTTTGTGGATCTAGTCATTGGTCGAGGTCTAATTAACGAGTACACTTTTTGTTGAAGACAACTACCATAAGAACATAAGAACGGCCATACTGGGTCAGACCATCTAGCCCAGTATCCTGTCTTCTGGCAGTGGCCAATGCCAGGTGCCCCAGAGGGAATGAACAGGGTCATCATCAACTGATCCATCCCGTCGCCCATTCCCAGCTTCTGGCAAATAGAGGCTAGGGACACCATCCCTGCCCATCCTGGCTAATAGCCATTGATAGACCCATGCTCCATGAACTTATCTAGTTCTTTTTTGAACCCCGTTATAGTCTTGGCCTTCACAACATCCTCTGGCAAAGAGTTCCACAGGTTGACTGTGCGTTGTGTGAAGAAATACTTCCTTTTCTTTGCTTCAAACCTGCTGCCTATGAATATAATTTGGCAACCCCTAGCTCTTGTGTTATGAGACAGAGTAAATAACACTTCCTTAACTACTTTCTCTACACCAGCCATGATTTTATAGACCTCTATCGTATCCCCCCTTAGTCGACTCTTTTCGAAGATGAAAATCTCAATCTTATGTGGCAAATTGCTGGCACTACTATGAGGGTCCCGCATTTTCTCTTCTTGTGGGGGGTTTTCAGGGCACCATTTCTTGCCCCTGAACTGGGGTATCAGCTGTCCCACTAGTATCCAAGAGAAGGGGAATGGAGAGGGAGGGACCCAGGCCCGCCCTCTACTCTGGGTCCCAGCCCAGGGGCCCTAGGTTAGTGGGTAAACCACTTGTACTAGTGATACTTTCCCCTGGGCTCCTTCCCTCTCCTGCTTGTGGGGCTTCCTGCCTTCCCTCTGCACAAGCCAGGTGTCCCTTTACCTAGGGTCTTGGTCTTCTTAGCCCACCACAGCACTTCTCCAAACTCTCCTCTGCTTTCCTCCAAACTGCTCTCTGCTCCACCACCAAACCACTCTGCTCCAACTCCTTCCTCCTCCTCCTCTGTCTGCCTGAAGCAGGGGGTTTTATTAGGTCCCTGAGAGGGCCTTAATTGACTGCAGGTGCTCCAATTAGCCTGTAGCCACCCTCCCTAGTCTCCAGGGAACCACGCCTTAATTAACCTAGGGCTTATATATTTCTCCTCTCACACTCTACTACTGCTGCTCCCTGGCCCTCCTGTATCACATATCCCCCTCCCCTGCTCAACACCATGGGGTTGGGCTACTTGGGACGAGAGACAGTGTTGTCGTGACAGGCTGTCCGCGTTGCCGTGTTGGCTTCCGGCTCTATGCTGTATCCGGAAGTGGAAAGGTTGTAGTGATAGAAACCATCTAGTCACTCGTGCATTTCTTTCCTTGTTTGTGTGCATCCATTGGAGTGGGGCGTGGTCTGTCACAAGGGTAAACGTCCGCCCAAGCAGGTAGTACCGTAGAATCTCCATGGCCCATTTAACCGCTAGGCATTCCTTTTCTACTACGGCGTACCGTTGCTCCCTGGGCAGGAGCTTTCGGCTAAGGTAAAGGATAGGGTGCTCCTCATCCCCCACCATCTGTGAAAGGACGGCCCCAAGTCCTACCTCTGAGGCATCCATTTGTAGGATGAATTCCTTTTTGAAATCTGGGGCTATGAGCACCGGATGGCTGCAAAGGGCTGTCCTTAGGTCTGTGAAAGCTTCCTCTGCCGCCTCAGTCCATGTAACTATCTCCGGCCCCCGAGCTCTTATCAGGTCTGTCAGAGGCGCTGCCCTTGTGGCAAAGTGAGGGATGAACCGGCGATAGTACCCCACTATCCCTAAGAAGTCTCTGACTTGCTTCTTGTGGATCGGGCGAGGCCATTCCTGTATTGCCTTCACTTTGTTCCATTGGGGCTGCACCAGGCCCCTTCTGACTACATATCCGAGGTATCTGGCCTCGGCTAACCCTATTGCACATTTGGACGGGTTAGCGGTGAGGCCAGCCTGCCTAAGAGTATCCAGTACTGCTTCTACTTTCCCCAGGTGCGTCTCCCAGTCAGGGCTATGGATTACCACATCATCTAAATAGGCGGCAGCATACTTGGCATGGGGTCGAAGTAATCTGTCCATTAAACGCTGGAAAGTCGCGGGGGCCCTATGGAGCCCAAAAGGGAGGACGGTATATTGGAAAAGGCCATCGGGTGTGGAGAAAGCTGTTTTTTCCTTGGCGTCCTCAGCTAATGGGATCTGCCAGTAGCCTTTTGTCAAGTCCAAGGTGGTCAAGTATCGGGCCTTGCCTAACTGATCCACCAGCTCATCAGTACGTGGTATTGGGTAGGCATCGAATTGGGATACCTCGTTTAACTTCCAGAAGTCATTACAAAATCTTAGGCTGCCATCAGGCTTCGGGACCAATACAATAGGGCTGGACCACTGGCTTTGTGATTCCTCAATCACCCCAATTTCCAGCATCTTCCTTACTTCTGCCCTAATTTCTTCTCTTTTTGCCTCTGGTATACGGTATGGTTTTATCGTCACTCTTGCTCCAGGACAGGTGACGATGTGGTGTTGGATCAGCGTCGTACGGCCTGGTTGTATAGAGAACACGTCTTGGTTCCGCTGGATCATTTCAATGACCTCTGCTCGTTGTTCTGGGGCTAATTCGGGGGATATCTTTACCTGCCCTTGTAGGTCATCTGCCTGGGATGGAGCCGGCAGGATGGCCAGGCATGTCTCCCGATCGAACCAGGGTTTCAGTAAGTTAACATGATATATCTGCTCTGGCCTTCGGCGGCCTGGCTGCTTCACCTTATAATTCACCTCCCCAACGGCTTCCATGATCTCATAGGGTCCACGCCAACTGGCCAGGAGCTTACTTTCTGTTGTTGGTACCAATACCAGCACCCGTTCTCCTGGTTGAAATTTCCGTGTCTTTGCCCGATGATTGTAGTAGGTTCGTTGGGCCTCTTGTGCTTTCTCCAAATGCTCTCGTACTATGGGAGTCACTTGGGCTATTCGTTCTCTCATCTGGGCTACGTGTGCAATGACGTTCTTCCCTGGGTTAGGTTGTTCCTCCCATTCCTCCTTCGCGATGTCTAATATGCCACGTGGGTGGCGTCCATACAGTAGCTCGAAGGGGGAGAAACCAGTAGATGCTTGGGGAACTTCTCGTACTGCAAACATCAGGTATAGTAGGAGGGTATCCCAGTCTTTTCCGTCTTGGGCCACCACCTTTCGGATCATGTTCTTGAGAGTGCGGTTAAATCGCTCAACCAGACCATCTGTTTGCGGATGATAGACCGAGGTCCGCAAGGCTTGGATGCGGAGCAGGGTACATAAGTCTTTCATTACTCTCGACATAAAGGGAGTCCCTTGGTCTGTCAGGATCTCCTTAGGGATGCCTACCCTAGCAAAAACCTGCACCAGTTCTTTTGAAATTGCCTTGGACGTGGGGTTTCTTAAAGGAATGGCTTCGGGGTACCATGTAGCGTAGTCCAGGATTACAAGTATACTTCGGTGGCCCCGGGCTGTTCTTTCTAGTGGGCCCACTAGATCCATTGCTATCCTTTCAAAAGGGACTTCAATTATTGGCAAGGGTACCAATGGGGCCCTTAACTGAGGTCGGGGGCTATGCAGCTGGCACTCTGGGCAAGAGGTGCAATAGCGCTGGACTTCTGCCCATACTCCCGGCCAGTAGAACCTCCTTAGGACTCTATCCAGGGTCTTGTCTGCTCCTAAATGTCCCCCAAACAGATGACTGTGAGCTAATTCTAATACAGCCTTTGTGTGCTTCCGTGGCACCAAGAGCTGTTCTACTACTTCCCCCTGTATTGGCACTACCCGGTACAACAGATCCTGCTTGAGTATATAGTATGGCCCTGGGCCTTTGGTTTTCCCTTCTACTGGCACACCATTTACCTCTACTACCTCCTCCCTCACATTCGCATACAGTGGGTCATTGGCTTGGTCCTGCCCAAAATATTCACATGCGGGACCGATCTGGCCTGATTCTATTGGATTGGGCTCCCCTCCTTCTCCAGGGGTGCTTCTGCTTGTGCTGGGAGCTGTCTCTGGGTCTCCACGGGACCTCCTCCCAACCAGGGCAGCTCTCTGGTTTGCCGCCAAAATCCTGGTTCCTAATCTTTTGTCTGCCCTCCTTTCTCATTTGGATTTCCGGGACTTCCCAGGGCTTGAAAATAACTCTGGGGAGAACCCAGCAAAAATTGTGGTAGGGTCCTCCATGGGCACCTCAAACTCTGCTTGGGGTTTACTTCCCTCCACTAACCTGATGGGGGGGAGTAGGCTCTCGAACCCAGGAAAGTCCCTGCCAATTAAGACCGGGTAGGGGAGCTTGGGGACAACCCCTGCAGTCATCTTGGTAGTGTTTCCCTGGATCTCAATCCATATTGGAATTGTGGGGTAGAAATTTACTGTGCCGTGGACACATGTCACTCCAGTACTCTTGGCCCGGCTCAGTTGGTCTTGCCCTACTAACTTCCCTGAGACTAATGTGACAGCACTCCCAGAGTCCACCAAAGCTATGGTCTGGATGCCATTCATCTTTATCGGCCTGGTGTACTCATGTGGGTCCATCACGACCCCCACCAGGCTGATTAGGCCACATTGGTCTCCGGGATCCCCCAGATTACACTGCATGGGCTCCTCCCTGTTGGGGCACTGTGCTGCTATATGCCCCAACTCCCCACACTCATAACAGCGATATCTCATTCCGGAGATTGCCCTCTGTCTTGGGCCCTCTAACTCGCTCCTCCAACCCTCTCCCCCAGGACCCATAGGTCCCTTTGGGGCCTCAGGCCGCTCCTTGGTGCCTGTTCTTCCAGCTATGGCTTTCCTGGAGTTCTTGATGACCCGGGTCCTCGGGGTTGGGACTGGTTTCCTGAAACGCCGTGTTCCATCTCCCAGGGTTTCAGACAGTTCACAGGCTGCCAGTTGTCTCTCCACAAGGGTGACCAGTTCGTCATAGGTGGAGGGGTCATTCTGGCCTATCCAGGCTCGGAGGCCTGAGGGTAGTGCCCTTGTATAGTGGTCCAGCACAAGGAGCTCCATCATTTTCTCTGAGCTGAGAGTCTCCGGGCGTAACCACTTCCGGGCTAGGTGAATTAGGTCAAATAGTTGTGATCGTGGTGTCTTGTCTTCACAGAACTGCCAATCATGGAACCTCCGGGCTCGCAAGGCCGTCGTTACCCCTGCCCTGGCCAGGATTTCCGCCTTCAGTCAGGGGTAATCTGCCGCCTCCTCTGCGGTCATATCATAGTAGGCCTTCTAAGCCTCCCCACACAAAAATGGGGCGAGGATGCCTGACCACTGATCTCGGGGCCAAGCCTCCCGCAGGGCTGTCCTCTCGAAGGCAAGGAGATATGCCTCCACATCATCCTCCCAGGTCATTTTCTGCAGACAGTAGCTGGCCCGTATGGTCCGTGTCCCATCATACCCGTGGCTTAGCTCCATAAGGGCCTTCACCTGGTTCACTAGTTCCTGCAGCGTGGCCCGATCTTGGGCAGCCTGGGTCATCAGCAGGCGATTGGTCTCTTGCTGCAGCCACATGGCCTCCTGTTGGGTAGCTGCCTGGACCCGGGTAGCCTCCTGCTGAGCAGCGGTGGCTTGTATTAGGGCCTTGATCACGTCGTCCATCTTAAGGACTGGATTGTTTTGGCTAACCCTGGTTTAAGTCCCCAGCGTGGTAATCCCACCCCTGACACCACGTGTGGCAAATTGCTGGCACTACTATGAGGGTCCCGCACTTTCTCTTCTTGTGGGGGGGTTTCAGGGCACCATTTCTTGCCCCTGAACTGGGGTATCAGCTGTCCCACTAGTATCCAAGAGAAGGGGAATGGAGAGGGAGGGACCCAGGCCCACCCTCTACTCTGGGTCCCAGCCCAGGGGCCCTAGGTTAGTGGGTAAACCACTTGTACTAGTGATACTTTCCCCTGGGCTCCTTCCCTCTCCTGCTTGTGGGGCTACCTGCCTTCCCTCTGCACAAGCCAGGTGTCCCTTTACCTAGGGTCTTGGTCTTCTTAGCCCGCCACAGCACTTCTCCAAACTCTCCTCTGCTTTCCTCCAAACTGCTCTCTGCTCCACCACCAAACCACTCTGCTCCAACTCCTTCCTCCTCCTCCTCTGTCTGCCTGAAGCAGGGGGTTTTATTAGGTCCCTGAGAGGGCCTTAATTGACTGCAGGTGCTCCAATTAGCCTGTAGCCACCCTCCCTAGTCTCCAGGGAACCACGCCTTAATTAACCTAGGGCTTATATATTTCTCCTCTCACACTCTACTACTGCTGCTCCCTGGCCCTCCTGTATCACACTTATTAATCTCTCCTCATACGGAAGCTGTTCCATACCACTAATCATTTTTGTTGTCCTTTTCTGAACCTTTTCCAATTCCAATATATCTTTTTTGAGATGGGGTGACATCTGCATGCAGTATTCAAGATGTGGGCATACCATGGATTTATATAGAGGCAACATGATATTTTTCTGTCTTATTATCTGTCCCTTTCTTGATGATTCCCAGCATTCTGTTCACTGTTTTGACTGCCGCTGCACATGGAGCGGATGTTTTCAGAGAACTATCCACAATGACTCCAAGATCTCTTTCTTGAATGGTAAATCTGTTACGTTCCTGCCTTTCTTGGTATATTTCCCATGCAGCTCTGCTGGTTCAGGACAGAACTACAGCAGCACAGACTACAACTCAGTTCACACTTGTGTTCCTGTGGGGGCAGGCTCATCTTGGAGGCCTGATTTCAGATATTTACCACCCGTGCGACTGCCTTCTAGATTTTCCTGAGCCACACCATCAGGGGTTCATTCACCTGCACATCTACTAATGTGACATGTGCCATCATGTGCCAGCAATGCCCCTCTGCCATGTACATTGGCCAAACCGGACAGTCTCTACTTAAAAGACTAAATGGACACAAATCCGACATCAGGAATGGCAACATGCAAAAGCCAGTAGGAGAACATGTGAATCTCCCTAGACATTCTATAACAGACTTAAAAGTAGCCATCCTACAACATCAGAGGGGTAGCCGTGTTAGTCTGGATCTGTAGAAGCGACAAAGGGTCCTGTGGCACCTTATAGACTAACAGAGGTATTGAAGCATAAGCTTCAATAAAGGGGTTTGCATCCGAAGAAGTGGGTATTGACCCACGAAAGCTTATGCTTCAATACCTCTGTTAGTCTATAAGGTGCCACAGGACCCTTTGTCCCATCCTACAACAAAAAAACTTCAAAAACAGACTTCAAAGAGAAACTGCAGAACTAAAATTCATTTGCAAATTTAACACCATCAATTTGGGCTTGAACAGGGACTGGGAGTGGCTGGCTGACTACAAAAGCAACTTTCCCTCTCTTGGTATTGACACCTCCTCATCAATTATTGGGAGTGGACCACATCCAACCTGATCGAATTAGCAACTGCCATATTGGATCAGACCTGAGGTCCATCTAGTCCAATATCCTGTCTCTGAAAGTGGCAAGCACCAGATGTTTTACAGGAAAGCGCAAGAAACCATGGAGTAAACAGATATGGTATAATCTGCCCATGAAGGTCTCATCCTAATACCTATTAGAAATTGCCTTAAACCCTGCAATATGAGGCTTCATATCCTTTCCACTTTTTTTTATATCATTAGCTAACAAATCTGGATATTTTTGCTATCCATATAAATGTCCAATCCTTCTTTGAATCTTGCTAAAACTCTTGGCTTCAATGACATTCTGTGGCAGTGAGTTCCAGAGTCTAATTATGCATTGTGTGAAAATGTATTTCCTTTTATCAGTTTTGAATTTGTCAAGTGTCAGCTTCATTGACTGCCTCCTTGTTCTTGTGTTATGAAGCAGGGAGAACAGACGCTTTCGCTCTATCTTCTCTAGACCATTGTTTTATGTAATTATCATGCCTATCTTATTTTGTCTCCTTTTAAGGTAAACGATCCCATTATTTTCATGCTCCACATATCAGTTTTTCTAAGCCCCAATCATTCTCACCACTCTTTTCTGAGACCCCTCTAATGCTGCAACATCCTTTCTGAGATGAGGCGAGGAGTAATTTACGCAGTATCCTAGATAAAGGTATTCCGTCAATATTTTCTCTATTATTCTCCCATTCAATCCTCATGCATCCTAACATTTTTTTAAAAAAACTGCAACTGCACACTGAGCAGAAATTCATCAAACTGTCCACAAAAGGTATCCAGATGCTTTTCTTGAGTGGATTCTGTTAATTTAGAGTCTCACTATTCTAGTGGGGCAATGAATGATCTAAACTATTTTCAGCTGTCTTATTGAGCCAGGGCTTTTGCTTTTTATAAATATGTGCAAGTGAGAGCAATGCCTTAAAAACCCATATGGAAAATGTACAGACTGTTCATACAGAACAGTGATAATGCCTACAACTGACTTAATAAATAAAAATCCCAGCATTAAAAAACCAATATCCAATACAGGATTTTTAACATCTTACTTAAGACAAATTTTTATATTATTAGCTTTTCTTTTACATTATGCATTGGGCTTTTTAAATAAAGGATAAAATTCTCAAAAGTGCGTAAGATTTAGATGAGCCATGCATCATCCTATTGGAGCTAGGTTGTGTAACAACATAGTTCTGAAGAATTTTTCACTAGTTCAGAGTGATATTATTGCTTCTGTAGTCTCTCCCTGCATCACTAGCCTTGGGAATCAGGGTGGGCACTATGTAGTCGGTTGTGTGTGGGAGTGCCCATTCCAGTCCCAGGCTCATCAACTTTGACAGCAATTACATTATTAATTTATGTGGACTAGGAGAGAAGGCCAATATGTTTATCTCTATTCTTATCCTTAAAACCAGTTCAGATTTAGAGATGAAACTGTCTCCTGAGAAACAGGAGCTCCCTCTTGGTTAGAAAGCAGAGTTAGATTAATGAGCTCTTGTGGTATATTTACTGTTAAGTTCATTACTGAAAGATACTGGATACAGGTTGCCTCTCCTAAAGGATATTAGTGCAGAAATGCAGAAGTACCTTTGCTAGCCCACTTTAACAAACAAAATAACTTCATGCTGGGGAAAAATATCTGTCAGCTAAGGCTAGTTTAGCAAAAGCAGAGTCATACCAAAAATACAGCAAAATGAAAGATTTCAGCTCCGGGTGGCAGATCTCAATGTGCTACACTTCATGTCAGGAATAGGCTATGAACTGTGCTCTCTACACTACATTCATCTAATGCAGCATTGTGGAAAAATATACTGAGGCATTAATATCTTATGGTAGGGCCCTACCAAATTCATGGTCGATTTTGGTCAATTTCACAGTCATAGGATTGGCCCTGTCAGCACTGGTTCTCCACTTGTGAGGTAACTCCCTTCTCTTCATGTGCCAGTATATTTATGCCTGTATCTGTAATTTTCACTCCATGCATCTGAAGAAGTGGGTTTTTTACCCATGAAAGCTTATGCCCAAATAAATCTCTTAGTCTTTAAGGTGCTACCAGACTCCTCATTGTTTTTATGGATACAGACTAACATGGCTACCCCGATTCTAGATTTGAGGTGATGCTGTAACTGAGGCTGACATGGCACTGCTCCATGGATGTTCCGTTAACCTACAGTGAACAAGTAACTCATATATAAAGCAACTGACCCTGCCACTAGGTAAACATATTTATTTAGCATCCAGTGGCTCCATTCTGGATAGGAGTCCCATTGTACTGTGTTCTGTATGACAGCACCATGAATGGTTCTTGTTTTAAGCAGCCTGCAATCCAAAGAAGGATGAGATGTGACTATATGGGACAAGGGTCCAGTAATAAGATGAGGGTTTGCAGGTAAGCATATATAAAGAAGCAGCACAGCTGGCCTCCTAGGTTATGTTAATCAAGAGGGGATTCTAATCACCTACAGGCCACCTAACTAGCACTCATTAATCCTGAGAATGAGTATAACTGAAGCTCTTGCATAGTAATCTTGGATCTGGCCCTATGCGGCAACCTAGGCCGAAAAGAAGCCAGGACTACATTAGCTTGAATAATGAAGGCCAGAGTCAAGTTGGATTAGTAAAGCAGCAGAGGGGGAGTTGCACTTTACTGAGTGCTAAGGCCCAAATTTTCAAATGTAGGGTGCCTAAATCCACAGCTATTGAAGCAGCCAAGGGTGAAAATCTGGCCCTAAACACGTTAAACCCCAATGTATGGGCATGGGGAGTGAGGGGGAAATATACTGGAATATATTTCTAAAGTACTACTTTGAACCAGCATCTTGCTGACTTGCCTTCTTAATTTTTTTAAATCCTGCTTTAGCCCAATGTTTCTTACCCCCTTATTCAAAGTAAAACAGTTTTTGTAACCCTATCTTGTAGTAATGTATCATTTCCAGAACAGTTAATGTATATGATCTTACTTGTGTGTTGCAAGATGTTGATGGAATACTTGTGGAGAGCAAGAGTCTCTTTGATTTACATTGTAACCAAACTTTTATCTCTTCAAACCCGTCTGCCTTTCCTCACCCGCCCCCATCCCATCCCACCTTTGGTAATGACGCACTGGTTGAGAAACATTGATCTAGTAAACTTCAAACTCTGCTGGCCTCTTGGATATTATACATTGTCCTGATGAAATTTCCAAGCTGTTCCATCACTGCCTTCATATGACCAGTGCAACTTTGGGGTCATAACTACAGCTGGTCAAAAAATGGCTTTTCCGCCATAGGATTGTTAGTTGTGTTTTGGCAGAAATTCATATAACAAAAAAGCTTTAGCTAAAATATTTCAATTTAGAAATAGTACTGCATTGCCTCTTGTTCCCATTCTCCTCTGTAGGCCAATGGCTCCAACCAGACTACATTTCCCAGAATACCCCATGGTTAACTCTTGGAGTCCCTCCAGAGAAGAAAATGGAGCCCTGCTACAGCTCCCAGGAAGCACCAGGGCAGCATTTCCACCCAGAACCAGCTTGGTTTTCATGCATCTTTTTAAACACACCAACTTTCCACAGAGACTCCACAAAATCTCCCTTGTTAAACCCGACCTTCCATCAAAACAATGTTGATAGAAAATGTTAAACCAAACCTAGTTGTGTAACCCTCACCAAGATTGTCTTCCTCAGCTGTAATGATACCACAACTGAAGCTGTATTTAATTACATGTAACTCCTCATACCATGCTCTAATAAAGCCCTGGAGGGAGAAATCTCTGGCTGAAGTGACTGAGGAAATTGTACCAGAAACATATCAGCAGCAACCACGGCTCCAGATTCAGCCATTATCTGAACAGGGCAATGGGATAGCGGCTATCCCCGCATGGCTGCATTTCCAGGTTTCTAAACACCACCGATACAACATTGTGCCTCAATAAGTGACATACGCAGCAATGGCTGTGAACGTGATCCTATTACTTAAATCCCTAGCTCTGCTGCAAGTCCCTGCTAAAGTAATGCACAAAGGGCTGCCAGAGTTCAGGCTGTCTGGAAGCCTGCTCTGCATTTGTGAGAGAATTCATATACTTCAGCTGTTTGGCTGGACTCAGGCTCACTAGGAAAGGTATGTGCCTCCTTTTCTGTCAGCCCATTCACGAACCTGAAGGCAGAATGTGTGCTGTGATTGTACTGTTCCGGTAAACTCGAAGGTGTCCTAGCATGCATGTGGCTTTTTTGCAAAGAGGCAAAAAAACCCTTAAGTTTTTCTGAATACATACAAAAGTGAAAAGAGCTAATAGTGACCTGCAAAGAACAGGGGAGCTGATGCAAAGATGGTCTGACGGGTTTTTTCTTGCTTGTTCTAACTTTAGAAATGTCAGGAATAACAAATCCCAGTTTTGCTGTAAGTCTCTGAGACGTTTGGGCTTTCCCAGTTGAAGGAATGAAAACACTGAATCCTTGACAGAGCTTTTCTCCCGAGTGCTCTAGTTAAATATTATCTTAACAAAAACAAAGTCTTAAATGGCCTAGTATGGCAGGTGATGCATGCCAAACCAATGTAATGTCCTTCTTTGACAGGGTAACTGGCACAGGCGCCAGCTTCCTCCAGGCCCCAGGGGTGCTTAACCCCTGGCCCCGCCCCCCACCCAAACCCTTCCTCCACCCCCGCCCTGCCTCTTCCGACCCCCAATCCTGCCCCACCTCTTCCTGCCCCCGTTCTGCCCCCTCCCCTGAGTGTGCCTTGTCCCCACTCCTCCTCCTCCCCCGCTCCCCGCCAGCACCTCCTGCATGCCACGGAACAGCTGATTGCAACAGGTGGGAGGCGCTGGGAGTGAGGGGGGGAGCTGGCTACCAGGGGGTGCTAAGCCCCCACTAATTTTTTTCCTTGGGTGCTCCAGCCCTGGCGTACCCATGGAGTTGGCACCTATAGTAACTGGTCTAGTGACTGGGGTGGAAGCAGTAGATGTGATTTATCGTGAATTTAGTAAAGCTTTTGATACTGTCTAACATGACACTCTCATAAGCAAGCTAGGGGAAAATAGTCTAAATGAAATTACTGTCAAATGGGTGCACAACTGGTGGAAAGACCATACTCGAAGAGTAGTTATCAATGGCTCGGTGTAATACTGCAGGGTTCTTTCTTGGGTCTGGTACTGGTCAGTATTTTCATTAATGGCTTGGATGATGGCGTGGAGAGTCTGCTTATCAAAATTATGGATGACATCAAGCTGGGAAGAGGGTTGGTCAAACTAAATTGACATCTTTTTTGATGAGATTACAAGTTTGGTTGATAAAGGTGATAATGTTGATGTACTATGCTTAGGGTACGTCTACAGTACCTGCCGGATCGGCAGGTAGTGATCTAGTGTAGACGCGATAAATCGATCCCCGAGCGCGCTCCCCGTCTACTCCGGAACTCCATCTCCACGAGAGGCGCAAGCGGAGACGAGCAGGGAGCGGCAGCAGTCAACTCCCCGCTGTGAGGACAGCCAGGTAAGTCGACATAAGATATCTCGACTTCAGCTACCCCCCACCCCAGTGTAGACCAGGCCTTAGACTTCTATAAGGCATTTGACTCGGTACTGCATGACATATTGATTCAAAAACTAGAATGATGTAAAATTAACATGGCACACATTAAAAGAACATAAGAACAGCGATACTGGGTCAGACCAAAGGTCCATCTAGCCCAGTATCCTGTCTTCTGACAGTGCCAGGTGCCCCAGAGGGAATGAACAGAACAGGGTCATCATCAAGTGATCCATCCCCTGTCACCCATTCCCAGCTTCTGGCAAACAGAGGCTAGGGACACCATCCCTGCCCATCCCGGCTAATAGCCATTGATGGACCTATCCACCATGAACTTATCTAGTTCTTTTTTGATCCCTGTTATAGTCTTGGTGCTCGGGTCACCCAGTGCTCCGGGGCCCCCGCATCTGGTGTTCCAGGACTGGGGGTGCTTGGGCGGGGTGGCCCAGGAATGGGGTGGGGGTGCTGGCAGCTGCAGTGGAGGGCTCGGGGCTCTGGCAGAGGAGGGGGTGGAAGGGGCAGGAGAGGTGTGGGGGGGTGTACTCTGGGATGTCCCCACAGCTGGTCTGCAAGAGAGGATAAGGTAACTAGCCCCACATGGTCTCCCATTGTGACTAACCAGTGCTAATCTTTGCGACAGTGATGGCGGCCATTATTGCTGTGATAAGAACCTTTGATGGTGAGGCTGATGGGCGGGGCAGGGGGGGTGGGGGGAAGAGCGTCTGCAAAAGTGTGGGCCCCTTGCTGAATGAGAGAGGGAACCTAGTGACAGAGGATGTGGAGAAAGCTAGTGTACTCAATGCTTTTTTTGCCTCTGTCTTCACAGACAAGGTCAGCTCCCAGGCGGCTGCACTCCGCAGCACGGTATGGGGAGGAGGTGACCAGCCCTCTGTGGAGAAAGAAGTAGTTTGGCACTATTTAGAAAAGCTGGACGAACACAAGTCCATGGGGCCGGATGCACTGCATCCGAGGGTGCTAAAGGAGTTGGCCGATGTGATTGCAGAGCCATTGGCCATTATCTTTGACAAATCATGGCAATCGGGGGAGGTCCCGGATGACTGGAAAAAAGCTAATGTAGTGCCCATCTTTAAAAAAGGGAAGAAGGAAGATCCGGGGAACTACAGGCCAGTCAGTCTCACCTCAGTCCCTGGAAAAATCATGGAACAGGTCCTCAAGGAATCAATTCTGAACCACTTAAAGGAGGGGAAAGTGATCAGGAACAGTCAGCATGGATTCACCAAGGGCAAGTCATGCCTGACTAACCTAATTGCCTTCTATGATGAGATAACTGGCTCTGTGGATGAGGGGAAAGCAGTGGATGTGCTATTTCTTGACTTTAGCAAAGCTTTTGATACAGTCTCCCACAGTGTTCTTGCCAGCAAGTTAAGGAAGTATGGGCTGGATGAATGGACGGTAAGGTGGATAGAAAACTGGCTGGATGGTCGTGCTCAACGGGTAGTGATCAATGGCTCCATGTCTAGTTGGCAGCCGGTATCAAGTGGAGTGCCCCAAGGGTCGGTGCTGGGGCCGGTTTTGTTCAATATCTTCATCAACGATCTGGAGGATGGTGTGGACTGCACCCTTAGCAAGTTTGCAGATGACACTAAACTGGGAGGAGTGGTTGATACGCTGGAGGGTAGGGACAGGATACAGAGGGACCTAGACAAATTAGAGGATTGGGCCAAAAGAAATCTGATGAGGTTCAACAAGGACAAGTGCAGAGTCCTGCACTTAGGACGGAAGAATCCCATGCACTGCTACAGACTAGGGACCGAATGGCTGGGCAGCAGTTCTGCAGAAAAGGACCTAGGGGTTACGGTGGACGAAAAGCTGAATATGAGTCAACAGTGTGCCCTTGTTGCCAAGAAGGCTAACGGCATTTTGGGCTGTATAAGTAGGGGCATTTCCAGCAGATCGAGGGACGTGATTATTCCCCTCTATTCGGCACTGGTGAGGCCTCATTTGGAGTACTGTGTCCAGTTTTGGGCCCCACGCTACAAGAAGGATGTGGATAAATTGGAAAGAGTCCAACGGAGGGCAACAAAAATGATTAGGGGGCTGGAGCACATGACTTATGAGGAGAGGCTGAGGGAACTGGGATTGTTTAGCCTGCAGAAGAGAAGAATGAGGGGGGATTTGATAGCTGCTTTCAACTACCTGAAAGGGGGTTCCAAAGAGGATGGATCTAGACTGTTCTCAGTGGTAGAAGATGACAGAACAAGGAGTAATGGTCTCAAGTTGCAGAGGGGGAGGTTTAGGTTGGATATTAGGAAAAACTTTTTCACTAGTAGGGTGGTGAAGCACTGGAATGGGTTACCTAGGGAGGTGGTGGAATCTCCTTCCTTAGATGTTTTTAAGGTCAGGCTTGACAAAGCCCTGGCTGGGATGATCTAATTGGGTTTGGTCCTGCTTTGAGCAGGGGGTTGGACTAGATGACCTCCTGAGGTCCCTTCCAACCCTGAGATTCTATGATTCTATGAAAACCCAAACTTGTCCAGACCAAACCTGTTTAGAAAACAGGTCCAGTTTTGACACTTCTCCCGACTTGAAGAGAAACGAAGAAAAAGTTGACGGAGGAAGTTTTAAAATTCTCCAAACATTTCCTGTCAACACGCCCTAAAGGGAAAACTCCATTTGCCCCAGTTTGCAATGACTTTCTGTTTTGAAAGGGAGTCTTGCTAGATGGGGAAAAAAGGTCAATATCAAAACCAAGCTTTCAGAAAAAAGTCAAAATGACCAGAATTGTTGTGTTCCGAACACTTTTCCTTTTCCCAGTTTTTTCAGTTTGTGAAAATTTGGGATTTTGACCTTTGAATCCAATTTGGAACAAGAACAAATGGCAAATTTAAAAATATTGCCCAACTCCATTGCTCCTAAGGTCATCAAGTGGCAGGATGGTCTAAGACCGGGGTGGCCAAACTGCAGCTCACGCACCGCAGGCTGCTCTTTTACAGTTAAAGTGCAGCTCACAAAGCCGCACACACCCCCATTCTTCACCTACAAGACTTGTGGGGGGGCTTCTGCCCAGCAGATGCAGGAGTCTCAGGGCTTCAGACCCACTGGATGCGTCTGCCTGAGTACCCCCGAGAAGCACCACACTGCCTCAGGTTCAAAAGGTTTTCTTTTCATTCCAAAATGGGGGGTGTGGGGGGGGAAACACCACCTTCCAAAACCTCAAAAGTTGCCACACAACTGCATTGTTGTCCTCCGGTCAGTTCCGGTTGAAGGATAACCTTCCAAATGCAAAGTCCATGTAAATGGATGCAGTACTGTCTTCCTGAGTCTGCAGCCAGCCTGAAACAATGGTCCAGGCCCACAAGAACTCCTTCCTCATTAATCTCCGAGGATGTTAACTCTGTCAACATGAACTATTTCATTGCTCATCATTTTAGTAGATAGAACAGGGGACGTGGGGTAGAAGTGAAGGGCACAAGGGAAAGTGGGAGGAAGTGTAAGTTGTTCCATTATTTGATGGGGTAGAAAAGCACCTGATACCATTTTTCTATTACTCTCTCAGTTTTTGATCACTTTTAAAATATATCCTGTAGCATGGTTAGTTTATCTTAGGGCTTCTTTGGGGTGGGGAGGGGGAGGTTTAATTTATTTCATTTTTCAGGGTTTATTTTTAGCAATTTTTGAGTTCTCTATAGATGCCCAAAAAGCAGCGTTTTTTAGGGCTCTCTCTTTTTAAATACTGTAATGAGTAACATCTTTCTAACGTTCCCCAGTGCACATTAGCACAGTACTGTTTCAAATAGCACTACCTTAAAGCACACTAGGGAACCTTTAACGCACACCAGCTGGGCCTACCTTGACCAATCAATGAGCAGCACATTAACATGTTTTAGAAATCAACCCCCAGCTCTATATAGACAAGCTACAAGTTACTGTTTCTGTTTTTTTCCTGGTATTTATTAAACACCTTTTTTTAATTTATTATTGTTTTGTATTGGGGTGTTTGCTCATTGGTTAAAAGGTAAAATCAGAATGCCTACTTATTAGCTAGCTCCATAGGAAGCTGGACTAGGAAACATTTATAAAAGCAGGTTTTCCCATCTTCCCTTACCTATTGTTATCCCTTTCGGTCCAAGTGGTTAGCCAAAGATTCAGGTTGTTCCAATTAGGAAGAAAAATCGCTGGTGTGAGGTACCTTTAATGCAATCCTGTTTCTTTACAAGAAATGTACAAAGTCTTGTTTCCCTGAACACAGGAGGCGGCTTCTTTGCTTACAGCCCCAAGCCTATTTTAGGGCAGGACACACCATGCTTGTCCAGCCTGCACATTTGGCTTATCTCCTCCCCTCCACCTCTTTATTGAATCAAATACCCAGCAAAGGCCCCTGTCCACATCATTCAAGTTCCCAAGTGCCCTTGAGCATGCTTTGTTTTGGGCAGTGACGAGGGCCTGTGCTTTAATTTGGAAACTGCTATTTCATAAAGGAGCTTATATGTTTCTACCCATCAGTGAAGGGTAGAATTTCACCCACCCACTTCAGCTGGGTTTAACCTAACCTACAACCCTATTCTACCTTCAAGTTGCATTGTTTTTATTTTTAAAAAACTTTTACTTTCAGCCTCCATTACTTAAAATTTCTAATACATAACAGGCCCCGCTCTTGTGCTCTCGGCCTACAGGCCTTTCCTGACCTGTCCCTTTTATTTTATAGGCTGGAGAAAGCTTCCAACCTGGCCTACTCTCAGAGAGGTACAACCCTGGAATTTGAGTATGTGATTCACAGCATCCCCCCTTTTGATCAGTTTCTCTCCCCCCTCAGAAGCAGGATGGCTTCTCTTCTAGGTGGAGTCTACTTTTTAGAGCATAGAGGTGTTATCCAGGAGCCTCATTCTATGTCTAATAGCCCATAGGTGACATACTAGCAGCTACAGGATACTGGAGGAGTTGATCCAGTAACAGACAGTCTAGTCCATAGCAGATGTTATTTCTCCCTTTCTTATATCCATCAAGGAATTTCATTCCTATCCTTTTTCATAACTGAAAGGATCACAGCTCAGTAACATTGTAAGTGCTTGGCCCCTGCCCCCCTTACACTGGCAGGTGCTATTAGCAGAGTCATGAGACCAGCTAGAGGCCATAACTGAAACATTAAGATCCTGATTTAGCAACCCTGCCAGCTGTCCTTGCTGCTTTCACCATGTTCTCTTCACCACACATGCCCTAAAGGGCTGGTTTGTTCCTTTCTCAAGCTAAATATATGTAATGCCACAGTCCCCACTTAAGCCGCTTTTGGCTATGCAGCTAGAGGGGCAATAAGACAACTCAGTAATGAGCAACAGCTGCCCTTAGAAGTCCTAGCCTGGAGCAAGCTGGTTCTATTACCGTGTTCACTGATCTACTATGCTCACCACAAGCATTAAAAAACTTGAGGCCTTTGAAGTCCTTTGCTCTTAGATCAGAGCTTATCATGCCAATTTGCCTTTCTATAGCGAACCTTATGGAGCATTTCACTTGTGCGTGAAGGACAACCAGGAGCAATGGAATCATTGCAGGTAGCTCTTCGAGAACTAGTATTTCAAAGGCCAGTGTATCAATGGGGCACCCAAGAGTTCAGTACAGTAATTTGGCTACTTCCTAGCCTGAAAGTCTATGAGGGACCTTGATCATCATCTGCAAACACGTAGGAGGTGGGGCTGTGCTACAGAACCTCACCAACCCCTGTAATAGGCCCATAACCTCTGGCGGAGGTTAGTGAAGTCCTTGAATCATGATTTAAAGACTTCAATTTGCAGAGACTCCACCATTTCCTCTAGTTCAAACCAGAAAGGGCCCCATATTGCAAAAGAAGGCATCTGTCCTCTGCCAGGATCTCTGCTGATTTGACCTGGGGGGGGGGGGGGGGGGAATTCCTTCCCAACCCAAAATATGGTGATCAGTTAGAACCTGACCATGAGGGTGAGACTCACCCACCAGACAGCTGGGGAAGAATTTTCTGTAGTAAATGGCCTTATTAGGCTATTTCTTCCATGGCCTTAACCATATGTGACAACTCTGGATGCTCCAGGGCTGGAGCACTCATAGAAAAAAAAAAAAATTAACAGATGCTTAGCACCCACCAGCAGCCAAGCTCCCATCCTCCAAACCCAGTGCCTCCCCACACACTCCCCACTCAGCCTGGCCAAGCAACTCCTCACTACAGCGTGCAGGAGGCACTGGCAAGGATGGGGATGGAGGGGGGGGGGGGGTCAAGCACTCCCTGTGTAGAGAGGAAGTTGGCACCTATGGCCTCAACTCTTGTTAAGAAGTTCACTCTTCTATCCAGAAAGTTGCAGACTGGGAAGTTCAGAGCCTGCAGCTGGGGACAGTTTTCAGCTGGAATAAATTTCTGCAGCATATAATGAATGAGGGGTGAGCACATTGTAGGCGTGGGGAGTCTAGGTAGCCAAGCCTCAGTTACAAAGCTAGTCCTGAAACATGGATTTTGGTATTTACGTGTGGATTACTGCAAAGTCACACATTTAAGACAACCTTAGGGAGTTGATACAGCAGCCCTTCAGAGAAGTTAAAGCCAAATAATTTTTATTGAAATACACAAGACATAGTTCAATGTCAACACACACGGTTTCTAATAAAAGGTGCTTTAGCAGTAAAAGACAGAAATCTTCATGTTCCATGCAGGAGAGAGTGTAGCAAGCTTTAGGTCCTTTGGTTCATACATTAGTATCCTTTGCTCCTAAAAAAAAAAAAAAAAAAAAAAAAAAAAAAAAACCTGTACCAAGCATTAAGCTGGTACCTTATCAGATTTTGTTTCAGAGACCTAGCAATGAAGCTTGATAGTTTCAGCAAGTATGCGCTCATGCTACAGAGAGTTGGCCATGTTCAATTATGCAAGCATAAGAGGGCATAAAATATCTCAATGGGCAACCTTGATATGCAGGGAGAATCCTGTGAGAGATGCTGCCTGAGCACCATCACAACTTTAGCCTGATTAACTGGAGTTTGTACTTGATTTGAGGTTGGAGTTAATACTCATCTTCATCTGCCTCATCCCCATCTGCGGAGTCCCTGCCAACTTCCTCATAGTCCTTCTCAAGAGCAGCCATGTCCTCCCTGGCTTCGGAGAACTCCCCCTCCTCCATCCCCTCCCCCACGTACCAATGCACAAAGGCCCGTTTTGCGTACATCAGGTCAAACTTGTGATCCAGCCGGGCCCAGGCTTCGGCAATTGCCGTGGTGTTGCTCAGCATGCAGACGGCCCGCTGCACTTTAGCCAGGTCTCCCCCCGGCACCACAGTGGGGGGCTGGTAATTGATACCCACCTTAAACCCAGTTGGGCACCAGTCCACAAACTGGATGGACCTCCTGGTTTTGATGGCTGCTATAGCTGCATTCACATCCTTGGGCACCACGTCCCCCCGGTACAGCAGGCAGCAAGCCATGTATTTACCCCGGCGAGGGTCACATTTCACCATCTGGTTGGAGAACTCAAAGCAAGCGTTGGTGATTTCAGGCACTGAGAGCTGCTCGTGGTAGGCTTTCTCTGCTGAAATTATGGGTGCATAGGTAGTGAGGGGGAAGTGTATGCGGGGATAGGGCACCAAATTAGTTTGGAATTCTATCAGATCAACATTTAATGCACCATTAAATCTCAGGGAAGCTGTGACAGATGACACTATCTGTCCTATCAGCCTGTTCAAGTTGGTGTAAGTAGGACGCTCGATATCGAGATTCCGGTTGCAGATGTCGTAAATGGCCTCATTGTCCACCATGAAAGAACAGTCCGAGTGCTCCAGCGTGGTGTGGGTGGTCAGGATAGAATTGTAGGGTTCCACCACCGCTGTGGAGACCTGTGGGGCAGGGTACACCGAGAACTCCAGCTTGGACTTCTTGCTGTACTCTACTGACAGGCGCTCCATCAAGAGGGATGTGAATCCAGAGCCTGTGCCTCCTCCAAAGCTGTGGAAGACCAGGAACCCTTGAAGGCCACTGCACTGGTCAGCCTGCAAGAGAAATACAATATTTGTTAATTTCCTCAACTCAATATTTTATACCATTTAATCTCATAGCTGATTAACAGCTGACTGCAGGATTGCTCAAAAGTTCTGATAGTGAGTTTCTGTGCAAGAATAAAGTTCCAACCATTCTCCTTTTCATAGAATCAAAAAAGCATAGAACTGGAAGGGACCTCAATGGTCCCATAGTCCAGTCCCCTGCCTGCAAGGCAGGACTAAGTTACCCCTTGGATGTTTCCATAGGTGATCATTAATTAGTTTGGTTGTTAGTGGTTGCACAATGACACAGAATACTTTGAGCTATTAGAAGTACTATTGCATGGACATCTGTAAACCCTTCAGGCAATGTATCACACTCCAACATCCACTGAGCACTTGTGCCAAGTGGAAGTTATTGGCTAGTTCTAGGACAACTACCAGACAGAACTAACATAGAATCATGCACTGTTTCACGATCACTGAAATGTAAGTTGCTTATTGACAGCCTGGAGTCTGAAGTCATTTATGGATATAGACACTTGTCTATTTGGAACTGGATTGAGACCCACTAGCTAATTTTATATAGGCCATCCCAGCTATTCCAAGGTTACAAGACTAACAGGGTTCAAAAAGGAACTAGATAAGTTCATGGAGGATAGGTCCATCAATGGCTATTAGCCAAGATGGACAGGGATGCAAACTATGCACTGAAGTGTCCCTAGCCTGTTTGCTAGAACCCAGGTATGGGAGATGGGATCGATCACTTGACTGCCTGTTCTGTTCATACCCTCTGAAGCACCTGGCATTGGCCATTGTTGGAAGATAGGATACTGGGCTAGATGGACCATTGGTCTGACCCAATATGGCGGTTCCTACGTTCTTATGTACTTTTGTAATCTACCTGACCAAGTCTGGGATGTGATCCATTGATAATGGACTGCAAGGACACACACACACCCCACGCCCACCTCATTATGCAGCCATCTCTAAGAGAAGTAAAGTCTTGGCTCAGGAGCTGTTAAGGGTTCTTTTGAAGCAACAAACTTACTTGTACTTGGCTCGTGGTGCCCATCACAAACATTGGGCTGGGCGCTGGAATGCCTTGTTAGCCTCTTGTTACAATCCCCTTTTAAAGCAGGTACTGCCCTTCTCCCAACCCCTCTAGCCCCAAAGTCTCATGCTGCCCCATTTTGAAAGATGAATTGAGGCGCTTTAAGAGACTGTTTTAGAAGAAAGTATTTTTCTACTTGCCATTTTACGCACTCTGCCCAATACAGTATCAATGATCTCCTTCCCAATGGTGTAGTGGCCTCGGGCATAGTTGTTGGCAGCATCTTCTTTGCCACTAATGAGCTGCTCAGGATGGAAGAGTGCACGGTAGTTCCCAATTCGGATCTCATCTGCAAGAAGTTGGATTATTGGTTAAACAGCAGGCAGTTAACAGATTGGGGGATGTTAGAAGCACGTGACTGAATATTACTGCTAGCAAAGCTGTCAAGAGTCAGAGACAAGCTTTGGAAAGGTACAGCATGAAGCAGAAACACCAGTGTATTCAAGATACTGTAGGAATTTTCAGACGAGGGGCCTGGGATTGGGGAGCTAGGACTGAAGAAAAAATGCTATCCAGATCGATACCCACAAGTTTGCCCAGGCAATGCAAATAGGACTTCAACTTCCACCTTGAAGTCATGTTCTGATTAGGGTTACAGTACATTTTAGGATGCTGGCTGGGTTTCCAGTGTTCTGTCTGGGGGATTGTAGCTACCATATGAAACTGGTGTATGTGTCTTGTTTACTTGCACCTCAATTTCTAGTAGCATTTTCTCCAGGGGCAGCATTACATGCTGTAGATTCATAGATTAAGGCCAGAAGGAACCATTGTGATCATCTAATCTTACCTATTGTATAACAGACCATAGGACTTCCCCAAAATCATTCCTAGAGCAGATATTCTAGAGAAGCATCCAGTTCCCTGTTAAAAATTCAACATGTTACAGACACTACTCTGCTTCTTTCCCCCATGGGACATTTGTTTTTAGTTATTTTCCCCCTTAATCTACAGGGAGACACCCAGACTCTAGTGATAGGATTACTCCGTTTGGAAAGACAAGGTTTCTGGCAATAAATCGGAAATCCTCAGGCATCAAAGGCAGCAGTAAAGATGTCTCCTGGGTCCAAAACAACAAAAACAAACACACACTTTACAGTGAACACTTATGGAGAGGTTTCCAACACAACAAAAGAGACTGTGGTGATCTATTCAGAGAAACACTCTTCCCTACTTCAGATCCTTGAAAACCGTGATGCTGGTTTTCTACAGCAACCAGGCAACCTGGTTTACACAGACTTCATGGGGATGCTTTAATAGCTGGTATTAAACAAGCTTGCTGGACCAGATCCTCAGCAGGTATAAGTCAGCATGGGGCCACTGAAGTTAATGGGGCTAGGCCAGTTTTCACTAGCTGAGGATCTAGCCCTCTATCCACAAGAAGGAAATTCCACGTAAGAAAGCAAAGGCAGAAGTTAAATGCTACACACATACTAGTGTAGGAGGAGTAACCAGTTTGCCACGTAGAGTCCTGTTTGGAATTAATGACACGTAAAATACAACACTTCATGATTGGACAGTATCACCAGGGTTAAACTGATGGAGGTGGCAAGTCAGGGGATGCAATCAGTGACATTAGCCATTAGACCCTCCCACCAAGAGACCGGAAAGGAAGCTAAAGAATGTTCTGCTGCATATTTAGGAGTCTGTCCCCTTATCTTACCAATGACTGTGGGTTCCAGGTCTATGAACACTGCTCTGGGCACGTGCTTCCCTGATGCAGTCTCACAGAAGAAGGTCTCAAAAGAAGAATCCACTTGTTCCGTCTCTGGCTCTACCGGTTTAGCTGCCTTGTTGCTGGGAATGGTCCCATCCGGCTGGATTCCGTGTTCTAGACAATACAGCTCCCAACAGGCATTGCCCATCTGGACCCCAGCCTGGCCAATGTGGATAGAAAGACACTCCCTCTGGAATTAGGGACAAGTCTCGTTACTGCTTCAGGTTAAGGAGATATCACACATTGTTGCTACTAGGCCTTAGCCTTGGCAGTTGTATTTTGCTCTTTCAAGCAATTTTCTACAGGCAGACATTTAGCCCAACTAATCAGTTAGTGCAACAGGTGGTCTTGGTCTACACCTAGATTTCTGGGAGAGAATCTCTAGTTTTCAGGTAGTGCACAAAGAGTTTAGACCAGCTATAATGGAGTCCTGTAGGTGACCGTGCCCTTGACACAGGGTTTTCCAGCCTGGGAGACACAGGGAGCAAAGAATAAGAGCTGTGGACCTATCCAACCCAGCACTGCAAATGGGCGCTTGCAGTTTTGATTTACGCAGCAGGTGACTCCTTGTAAGCCACTGGCCTTCTATCCCCCCTCTTGCACAGCCTCCACAGGAGTGTACGTGGACTGCACAGGGCTGCAAGCTCAGCTTCCTGGCCCAAGCATCTCTTCTCAGCTCCAGCAGGTTCTCAGCTCCTCACATACGGCTCCACATCCAGGAGCCACTTGTAGAGTGAATAATTCACTCTCCCGCCAGAGCGCCAAGCAGCATGCAGCTGGTGAGTGGGAATCAAGGAGGAGAAGCCACAATAGGAGGATAAAAATGTAGAAAGCAAGAAGATAGACAGGCTGAAAGAAGCACGGAGAGAAGATGGACCAAAAAATTAACTGTAACCTATAGGGTTGCCAAGCATCTGGTTTTCGACTGAACGCCCAGTCCAAAAGGGACCCTGGTGGCTCCAGTCAGCAGTCCTGACTGGGCCGTTAAAAGTCCAGTTGGCAGGGCTAAGGCAGGCTCCCTGCCTGGAGTGGCCGTGTGGCTCCCAGAAGCAGCGGCATAACCCTCCTCTGGATTTTAAGCACAGGGGCAGCCAGGGGACTCTGCATGCTGGCCCTACCCCAAGCCCCAGTTCCCATTAGCTGGGAACTGTGGCCAGTGGGGGCGGCACCTGCGGACAGGGCAGCGCGCAAAGCCACCTGGTCACACCTGTGCTTAGGAGCCAGAGGGAGGCACTGCTTCTGGGAGCTGCTTGAGGTAAGTGCTACCCGGAGCCTAGACCCCTGACCCACTCCTGCACCCCAAACCCCTCATCCCCACCCCAGAGCCTGTAGCCTTTGCCCCCTCCCTGAGCCCCAAACCCCTGTCCCAAGCCCCCTCCTGTATTCCAAAGTCCTCTTTTCTGGCCCCACCCCAGAACCCACACCCCCAGCCCAGAGCCCATACCCCTTCTCACACCCCAACTCCCCGAGCCAGCCCGGTGAAAATGAGCAAGTGAGTGAGGGTGGGGAGAGCAAGTAACAGAGAGATGAGGGGATGGAGTGAGCAGGGATGGGGCCTTGGAGAAGTGGGAGGGGGTGTTTGGTTGTGTGAGTAGAAAGTTGGCAATCCTAGTAACCTAGCCCAGTGCAAGGGAACATAGTGGCCATCCATCCGCTGGTCCTCCACAAGGACATCTGCACTAGGAAGATTTTGGCAGCCCTGGCTTTAAAGGATTAATCTGAAAGATGCTTGGCTTCTTGCAACAGTATCATGGCCGTCGGGTATTAGCAGCCAATAAGATTTGGTCCTGATTTAGTGTTTGGTTTGTGTCTTACTGAAGCGCCTGGATTGTTATACCCATTTCCCTCTACAAGCATTCCTTCAGTTTCCATGGATCTAGAGACAGATGCAACGGCGGGGCAAGGGACTATATAAAGATAAATAAATCAGAGCTCCATAACCTAGAATTAAAGGTACTTCTTTAGACGCATGTTAAATCCTCGAGCAATTCTAGTTAGGGAGATGCCATGAGGAAACATAGCTTTGAGATCTCAGGAGTAGGGTGACCAGATGTCCCGATTTTATAGGGACAGTCCCGATTTTTGGGTCTTTTTCTTATATAGACTCCTATTACCCCCCCCCCCGTCCTGATTTTTCACACTTGCTGTGTAGTCACCCTACTCAGGAGTGAACTCCTACTCAGCACCCAAGGTGACGGATGAAGGACTACAAATTGGCTAAGTCACATGATGTGAAATCCAGATGCCAACTGGCTGGATTTCTCTCATGGGATTGGAAAATCTCCCACTGGCATTTCATCCTACGTTTGCCAGAGATAGGATTTTAGTCCCAGCCTGATTTTTCACCACCCCTAAGCTATGGGAGAGCTCAGATCCAAGATCTTATGGTGAGCCCATCTCTAGTGGGCATGGCCACTCCTGATTCCATCTGGCTGATATTATCCAGATCACAGGGCTGGTATTCATACTATTTGGGAAACGTGTTACTCAGCTTGCCCATCCCCACCATTTAGATAGTTGCAATAGTTCTTAGCAAAATGTGGCTAAGGTCACCACTGTGGCCATTTTTTCCAGCTTTAGCAGAGACAGCTGTTTGGATCACTGACCTATTCTAGTCCACAAGAGACAGCACCTGCTCCCAACATAGCATGGCTATGGGGATTTTTAAAATGAGTGCGTGGCAAATGGAAAAACCCTAGTGGAACAGCAGGAAATGCAAGTTGAAATAACAGTTTTCTTGGGGATGCAATTAAGAGGTACCAGATCAATAGTATTTGCATTCTGCACCAAGATAAGCTGTATTTTACAGCATCAGGCTACAAACAGATGAAACGTTGTTGGGATGATTTTTGCATTTACATTTCCATGAACGTGTTAAATTTTTTATAACTGGAGGGTCCCTAGAACAGCATTTGGAAGTCCACCCTTACTGTCTGCAAAAAAAGTTATTTTGTAAAATGTGAAGAAAAGGGGTTTTCAAGATTATAATGTCACATTCAACAGTAAGCATTCCACAAACTTTTAGAACAATATACTTAGTTTACAAGGTGACTTGTATTATTCTTTCTGGGTAGTTATGTAGACCGCATACATTTTTAAAGCATTTGAGTTTCAAAGCTGTAGGTTCTTTAGAGTCAAGATTAAGTTAGAAATGCTAAAGGACAGTTATAACTTTACTCATTTAACAGAGACAAACCCTTGGGATTACAGTAGACAAAGGCAACATGGCAGCTCATAAGGAAAAAATTAGCCTCTGCAAAATGCATTAGTTTCATTCATTGTTACTGTTGCTGAAGTGTTAATTTCAAGGGGGAAAGACCACAAATACATTGTACTTTAAAAACTTTAGCCTGCCAAAAACATTTGGGCATCTATCTAGACCAGTTGCAGATAAAAAGGAAAAACCAACTCCTATTACAAGTTAAACACTTAACAACTCTACAGGCACCAGCTGCTCATGAGCTGAAATCTTAGAGAGAAAAACCAGAGTGAGGGGGCCACTTACAGTAATCCAAGTACTAGCTTTTACCTTATAAGGAGCAAACTGTTGGTTCAATAAACGACAAAGCAAGCAACAATTAAATGAGAAAGCTGCTTTGAATTAACATCCCCAGAGGAAGGACTAGGTGTATAGATCAGTAGCTTTTAAGAACCCTGTACATTAGCACTAACACAAATAATAATGCATGCCTTACCATGATGGCTTTGTAGGCTTCCTAAGATTTAAGCAAACCAGCTGCCTCGGCTTCTCTTCCTGGAACTTTATATCCCAGTAAGAACTGACTCCACCTGAATGTAAAGAGGCACTCTGCTCATTTAAAGGGGCAGAGACCCCTTTTGGGGGCTTGCCTGAAACACAATCGCTTAGGGGCCAGATTCTGTGCTGACTTGTGCATGGAGCAATCCCACTGATTTGAATAGGGTTGGGCGGGATGTAGCTTGCCCCCAAGTGTTTTTCAATGGGAGATTTGATTGAAAAGTAAGTAAATAAACAAAACACGAGCGTTTTATTCGAGCTGAAAGGAAGCTTGCGCTGTGTCATAAGGATAAACTAACCACTCCCAAGCTGCAGGCTGGCACATGAGCATGTGCTGTTCTTATTATTTAACAGTTATCCACATCCTAATTAGTAACAAAGCTGTCAACGCTGTCTTGTGTCCTGGCTACTCTGTGGGCATAATCCTGCAAGTCAGTCTGTGCCAAGGACCCCACTGCCGTCCATGGGATTCCCACCTGGGCATAGGAGTCTGCCCGTGAGCAGTGACTTACAAGGTCAGGCCTATGTCTGTCTTATTCTGCTCCTCTTTGTGACAGCTGGTGACATTCAGCCCTGCGTAGAGAGTTCGCACCAGCTCTGTGCATCACCGAAGGCCCCCATCCTGCAAAGGTTTTAACTCTGACATCCATGGATCTGCTCACATGATTAGAGTTATGCATGAGCAGGTCTGGATTTAAAGCCCCCCAAATAGGAATAAATTGGTGTCTAGAGCTTAGGCAGGTCCTTGGCACGGGGGTAAATTGAATCAGTCAGTAACTCCTCACTCTGTGAACAGTCTCATTGATTTCAATGGGCTTGTTTACACTGCCTGTCTAGCTAAGGCACTGATCTGGCCCCATCACTAGGGTATCTGAGCATCTTACAGGCTTTCATGTGTTTATCCTGCTAACACCCTGTGAGATAGGATGGGGTTATTACCCCCATTTTAAAGATGGGGAAACTAAGGCACACAAAGACTAAGTGACTTGTTTGAGGTCACAGAGGAAGCCTGTAGAAGAAGAAGGAATTAAACCCACATATCCTACATCCCAGACTAGTAGCCTAACCACCACACTGCCCCATTAGAACTAGCCTCAAACCTTCAATCCAGTTTTAAAACTGGTGGCACAGAACAGGTGTAAACAGCCTGAAGTGGTTTTAATGACCCAGTAGCAAGACCCATTAGTAATACTAGCGGGCCCACGCATGTGTCAGCCCCCTTGTAACCAGTTTAGTATAAGCAGTTCAGGCTGTCGAGGTCTGGTCCTGGGCTCAGACTCAGGCTTGAGCCTAACATCCCCCTCCCCACTCCGTCTACACACAAATCTCTCAGACTCAGGCTCAGTCCTATGAGTCTTAGGCCCCTGTGGGGGGGTGGAGAGTCTGAGCACAAGTCAAGCCAAGACCCAGGGTTCGAGCCCTATTGCTTTGCAATGTGGACACAGGCCCCCTCCCCTGACTCAAGTCCCAGAAATCCACCAAAAGTATCCTACAATCCCCTGCGGTCCATAGCTGACTAAATCATTTGTACCAAATTCGACTGGGGTTTGACATTTTGCCCAGAAATGTGGCAGGGGCAAAGTGCAGAGTGGGGGAAGGAGGATGGCTGGAGTGTTCTGGGTGTTTTCATGCGGCCATAGCTGGCTAAGCCCTGTGGAAGCTAACACAGCAGCCTGTCGATTCCCTCATGAATTCTGACCCAATCCTGGGCGCTGATATCTGCCAACTTTTCCTGTCGCAGGAATTCCAGACAGGTAGCCCCATTTTGGGGAGGGGCGTATTTTCCAGGGCCACCTCGCTAGCTGACCAGCCCACTCCGCTCCCATATATGCAGTTCAGTCACTATCCATTTGAATACTTCAGTTGCATACGCTGCAAGATCCCCACCAACAGCATGGGATAACATCTCCCTTTGGGGGCGGCGGGCCTCAGGGAAGGGGCGGCATTGGCAGGATCTCGGGGAAGGGGCGGCGTGGGGGCAGGACCTCGGGGAAGGGGCGGCGTGGGGGTGGGGCCTCGGGGAAAGAGTGGCGCAGGGGCAGGGCCAAGGTTTGGGCACCCAGTGGCACCCCCACACACACACTTTTAGGGAGCTTCTGCCACTCCTGCCTGGAGCTATTTGAGACAATAACCCTCGGTGCATTGTCCTGTTCCAGCCCCTTGACCTCTACTGGCTTCAGTACCTCCACAGCTCGCCCACGCTGGGCCAACATACCCACCTGGACCATTCCAAGAGGAACTGATAAGCTCATGGGTTGACGTTCTGGACAGGGCCATCAAGTCGGTGCAGTACCAAAGAGAGAGGACTGGCGGCTAGAGGAAAGGCCTGGAGAGAGGCAAGCGGGAAGGCTCAGGCTGGCTGCACAGCTTGAGGAAAGGGTTTCAGGGCGGGAGCAGTTCCTGGACCAGATCTCAAGCAGGAGGACAGAACTCAGCAGAAAGAGCTGTTTGAACAGCTGATCTCACTAATAGCCTCCCGCTGCATCATCCACACCACGGCCTGAGACCCCTGGCGGCACTAGCGTAGCCGGGGGGGGGGGGAGCAGGGGGAGCGGCCGCTTCCCCACTGAGCAGAAGCGGCGCCTTTTTTGTGCTCTGACACCTTTTGCTCCTGCGTTGCAGCCGGCGTGGAGCATTTTTTTTGCTCCCGGCCCCTTTTTTAGCTCCCGACGCTTTTTGCTCCCGGCGCCTTTTTTTAGCTCCGCTCCCCCTGTGCGCTAAACCTGGCTACGCCACTGCCTGGCGGTAGAGAACTTCACATATTGGCCCAGCCTTGCTGGGGTTACGAGGACTCTGCCAGACAGGAGAGTGGAAGGGGAGCCCTCGAGGTCAGGCAGGCCTCTGGGTAAAGGAAGTGGGAGCGAGGACTCAGATCCTTTCGCTAGCCCATTTCACCGGGGTAGCGTATTAGCCAGGAAAGTTCCCCACAATAGCGGGACCATTCCCCCGCTTACACGTTTGTATAATGTCTAACACAATGGGGCCCTGATCCTGGTTGCTAAGTGTCACTGATAGCAATAGATGATAACAACACGTTATCACCATGCTTTAGCCCAGGTCTCTCTAGCACTGTTAAAACTTGTTTCTGTCCACACGCGCAAGGTTATTTTTGTAGGCCTCAATCTTCGTGGCCTCGCTTTAGACCTTTCTGCTGTGACTGCTCGCAAAAGGCCAAAGTCAGTTTTGACTAGGGCTGTCGATTAATCGCAGTTAACTCTCGTGATTAACTCAAAAAAATTAACTGCGATTAAAAAAATTAATCGCGATTAATCGCACTGTTAAACAATAGAATACCAATTGAAATGTATTAAATATTTTGGGATGTTTTTCTACCTTTTCAAATATATTGATTTCTATTACAACACAAAATACAAAATACAAAGTGTACAGTGCTCACTTTATATTATTATTTTTATTACAAATATTTGCACTGTAAAAATGATAAAAGAAATACTATTTTCAGTTCATCTCATACAGTACTGTAGTGCAATCTCTTTATTGTGAAAGTGTAACTTACAAATGTAGATTTTTTTTGTTACATAACTGCACTCACAAACAAAACAATGTAAAACTTTAGAGCCTACAAGTCCACTCAGTACTACTTTTTGTTCAGCCAATTGCTAAGACAAACAAGTTTGTTTACATTTACAGGAGATACTGCTGACTGTTTCTTATTTACAATGTCACCTGAAAGTGAGAACAGGCATTCGCATGGCACTTTTGTAGCTGGCGTTGCAAGGTATTTACATGCAGATATGCTAAACATTCATATGCTTCTTCATGCTTCGGCCACCATTCCAGAGGACATGCTTCCATGCTGATGATGCTCGTTAAAAAAATGTGTTAATTAAATTAGTGACTGAACAACTTGGGGGAGAATTGTATGTCTCCAGTTCTGTTTTACCCACATTCCACCATGTATTTCATGTTATAACAGTCTCGGATGATGACCCAGCACATGTTTGTTTTAAAAACATTTTCGCAGCAGATTTGACAAAATGCAAAAAAGGTACCTGTGACGTTGCACTCCATATGCTTTATGGAAGTATGCTTATGAATATGATATAACTGGAATATGCTTTATGCAAAAGGTCTCTTGTAAGGTATCATAACAAAGGTTATAAACTACTGAATATGTTCCTCCTATTTCTATGCATGTATCTGTGACGGTGTACCCCATAAGGCTTTATGGGGAGATGCTTATAAATGTATATATGATATAACTGGAATATGTTTTATGCTACATGTGCCATGTAACATATCTCTGTAAAAGTTATGATCTACTGAATCTATTCCTCCTGGTTGTATGCATGTATCCTTTTTCTGGTTGAAGTTATGAATATTGGTTGTATAATTGCTTGTTTTCTACATAGCCTTAGTAAGAGCATTTGCTCAGGGTCTGGAGAAAGGAATGTGCAGGTTAAGTGCCCAATCAAGAAACACTTAACAGACAGTAGAACTTGGAGACACCAATCCACATCTGAGCTTTGCCAAGAATGTGGCTTGGCTGGTAAGGAACTGAGTTATGCATGGACATGCGACTTGCCCATGTGACCCCAAAACTCCATTTTGTAACTGGATGCTACACCGGGAGAGGGAGGGTGTCCACCCAGAGGAGAAAGTCTATTTAAACCCCTGGAAGACCCCTCCATTTTGTCTTCAGCTGGCTAAAGAGAGAGCCTCTCCACCCCCCAAGGACATACTTGAAAGAAACTGGAACAAAGGACAATAACTATAGGGGGTGTGAGTGATTGCTGGACCCAGGCTAGGAGGACCATAACCTGTAAAAGGAAGTTTACTGGAACTGGTGAGGTTTTTATCTGTATTCAGTGTGATTAGACATAAACTTGCGTGTTTTATTTTATTTTACTTGGTAATTCACTTTGTTCTGTCTGATACTACTTGGAACCACTTTAAATCCTACTTTCTGTACTTATTAAAATATCTTTTTACTTATTAATTAACCTGGAGTACATGTTAGTACCTGGAGGGGGGCAAACAACTGTGCATATCTCTCTATCTGTGATATAGAGGGCAAACAGTTTATGAGCTTACCCTGTATAAGCTTTATACAGGGTAAAATGGATTTATTCAGGGTTTGAACCCCATTGGGTTCTTGCCTTTAACACCCAGGTATAAGCTTTATACAGAATAACATGGATTTATTTGGGGTTTGAATGCCATTGGGAACTGGGTGTCTGGGTCCTGGAGATAGGTAAGCTGCTGAGCTGTTTTCAGTTAAGTCTGCAGCTTTGGGGGTGTGGACCAGACCCTGGGTTTGTGTTGCGGCAGGCTAGTGTGTCTGGCTCAACAAGACAGGGTTCTGAAAGTCCCAAGCTGGCAGGGAAAACGGGCTCAGAGGTCATTTCAGCACATCAGGTGACAGTCCCAAGGGGGTCTCTGTGACCGAACCCGTAGGGAGATTATGAGATTTTTAAGGATAGATACAGCACTCGACCTAAGGTTTAAGAATCTGAAGTGCCTTCCAAAATCTGAGAGGGATGAGGTGTGGAGAATGCTTTCACAAGTCTTAAAAAAGCAACACTCCGATGCGGAAATTACGGAACTCGAACCACCAAAAAAGAAAATCAACCTTCTGCTGGTGGCATCTGACTCAGATGATGAAAATGAACATGCATCGGTCCGCTCTGCTTTGGATCGTTATCGAGCAGAACCCGTCATCAGCATAGACACATGTCTCCTGAAATGGTGGTTGACGCATGAAGGGACATATGAATCTTTAGCGCATCTGGCACGTAAATATCTTGCGATGCCGGCTACAACAGTGCCATGTGAAAGCCATTTCTCACTTTCAGGTGACATTGTAAACAAGATGTGGGCAGCATTATCTCCTGCAAATTGCCTGTCTACCTGATGATTGGAGGATAGCTAATGTAACGCAGATTTAAAGAAAAACTCCAGGGGCCACCCTGGCAAGCACAGGCCAGTAAGCTTAACTTCAGGACCAGGCAAATTGATTGACACTATAGTAAAGAACAGAATTATCAAACAGAGGAACACGATTTGTTGGGGAAGAATCACAGGTTTTTGAAAGGGAAATCACGCCTCACTAATCTATTAGAATTTTTGGTGGGTGTCGTCAAGCATGTGGACAAGAGTGATCCAGTGGATAAAGCGAACTTTCAGAAAGCCTTTAGCAAGGGCCCCCACCAAAGTCTCTTAAGCAAAGTAGGCAGTCTTGGGATAAGAGGGAAATTCCTCTTGTGGATCAGTAACAGGTTAACAGATAGTTTATTCCTACCCTTTGTTTCCTATCAGTTTTCACAGTGGAGAAGAGTAAATAGCAGAGTCACCAGAGGATCTGTACTGGGACCAGTGCTGTTCAACCTATTCATAAATGAGCTGGAAAAAGAGGTAAACAGTGAGATGGCAAAGTTTGCAGACAATATAAAATTACTCAAGGTAGTTAAGTCCAGAGGCGACGCGTGGCGTAGGGATGGTCATTCCCTCTGAAGTACCTGGCATGGGCCCCTGTCGGAATCGGTTACATATCACAGTTAGTAGTTCTGCAAGTTCAGATTTGCATAGATGACTTGAGCCTCCCGATACTGAGGGCCACAATCTAAAGGGGAGGACACGTTTTCCCCTTTAGTCTCCTCTTCCCAGTGACTCCGCCTCGTGCCCAGCCTGGGGTCGCCGCGCTCTCCCCACCCCACCAGAGTTACATGCGCGGGAGGGGCCCTATCCTTCTTCTGCTGCGCCTGCCCCCCGGCACACTCTGCCCCTGTCCCTGGCAGACGGGCCTGGGCAGGGAGCGGAAGGGAGCAGCTTCTCACGAAGGCTGAAGCTGGCTGCTCTGGGTCGCTGCTCTGTGCAGTGCCGCAGCTGCCTGAGAGAGACGGCGGCCCACCCTGCCTGGGCCTGGCTACCAGGGACAGGGGTCGAGCGAGCAGGAAATGTGCTGGGAGTGAAGGGGGGGCTTCGGCTTCCTGCCGCCACCTCCCCAGCCAGGCTCTCACGGGCAGCGGCCATGCTTCACAGAGCAGTGACCGCAGAAGGAGCTAGTCCCGCACCCTCCGCTCCCTGCCCGGGTCTGGCTGCCAGGGACAGGGGCCAGCCGTGCCGGGGATCAGGCAGAGCCGGAGGCAGGAGGTGTGCCGGGGGCAGGCAGGCGCAGCCGGAGAAGGACAGAGCCTCCGGAAGGCCAAGCAGAAA
The DNA here is from genome assembly GCA_033296515.1 of Macrochelys suwanniensis. Lineage (NCBI taxonomy): Eukaryota > Metazoa > Chordata > Testudines > Chelydridae > Macrochelys > Macrochelys suwanniensis. The sequence goes on from CM065775.1 coordinate 338,163,058, forward strand.
TCTAGGGAGCCACTTGACCCTGCATTCCCCCCTACATGCTGCCTATGCATATTTTAATTCCTTCAGAACTCGTGGGAGAATACTATCTCCTCCTGGTGACATATTACTGTTTAACTTGCCAACTTGCTCCAAAACATCCTCTACTGACACCTCAGTCTGTGACCGTTCCTCAGAGTTGTCACCTAAAAAGAATGGCTCAGGAGGGGAATCTCCTTCACATCCTCTGCAGTGACAACCAGTGAACAGAATTCATTTAGTTTCTCTGCAATGGCCTTGTCTTCCTTGATTGCTCCTTTAGCGCCTCATTGCCGGGGGATGTTGTGAAGCCCAAAAGTATAACTAGGTTAAAAAAAGAACGAGATCAGTTCATGGAAGATAGCCATTGATGGACCTATTAGCCAAAATGGTCACGGCTGCAACCCCATGCTTTGGATGTGCCCGGCTCTGATTGCCAGAAGCTGGGAGTGGACAACGGGATGAATCACTCAATAACTGCCTATTCTGTTCATTCCCTCTGAAGTACCTGGCATGGGCCCCTGTCGGAAGACAGGACACTGGGCTAGATGGACCATTGGTCTGATGCAGTATGGCCGTTCTTATGTGCTTTTGAGCATTTCACAATCACTGTCACCATCCTGATCAGATACTCAGTAGTATATTCCTACTGCTACACTCTTCAAGCATGGAATTTCTGTCCATAGAGAGTCTATGATACAGTTTGATTCACTTAAGATTTTTACTATATTTGTCTTTATGCTTTCTTTCACACATAGTGCCACTCCCCTACCAGCACAGCCTACTCTATCACTGCTACATATTTTGTACTTTGTATTTGGTATTACCTTGTCCCATTGATTCCTTCAGCATCAGTTGGGGGGAGGGATAGCTCAGTGGTTTGAGCATTGGTTTGCTAAACCCAGGGTTATGAGTTCAATCCTTGAGGGGGCCATTTAGGGATCTGGGGCAAAAATTGGGGATTGGTCCTGCTTTTGAGCAGGGGGTTGGACTAGATGACCTCCTAAGGTCCCTTCCAACCCTGGTATTCTATGATTGATTATCCTCATTCCACCAAGTTTCTGTGATGCCTGTTTATCAGTATCCTCACTTAATACCAGGCACTCAAGTTAACCCATCTTGGTATTTAGACTTCTTGCATTTGTATATAAGCACTTATAAAACTTGTCAATATTTAGTTGTCTGCCTTCATGTGATGTAATTGAATGAGACTCTTTTCATTTGACAGTTTCTCTTCAGTTCCTGCATGTACTTTAACAACTTCTGTTGTTTACTAGGATATAGAGCATCCCCTTTTAATACATCCTCCCCTAAGGGATATGTCTGTCCGAACCATGTGCTGCTCAGCTTTCCCCAGCCCTTGGTTTAAAAACTCCACTGACCTTCATTTTGCAGGCCAGCAATTTGGTTCTGTTTTGGTTTAGGTGGAGGCCATCCTTCCTGTAGAGGCTCCTCTTTTCCCAAAAGGTTCCCTTGTTTGTAATAAACTTAAATTCTCTCATCCACACATTGAAACTTTTATCCTCCTGCAGTTCTGCCCATCTAACTCGCCCTGCACATGGAACTGGAAGCACTTCAGAGAATGCCACCATGGAGGTCCTGGGCTTTAATCTTTCCTAACAGTCTAAATTTGGACGAGGACCTGTCTCCTACCTTTTCCTATGACATTGGTAGCTAAAATGTACCACGACCACTAGCTCCCACCCAGCACGGCACATACCTCTTTACAGGTGTCTTGAGAGGTCTGCAACCTGTGAAGCCAGCAACCAGGCGCAGCAAACAGGTGAGTTTTGTGAGGAAGTTGAGAGGGCCAGATACACTCACTACACAAAATATTCTCTAAACTTAGGTCAATAGCCAATCCTGCCTCCCCCTACACTCCCGCCCCCCGCCCCAAAAGAAGTGCACTCCCACATATGCATGCACCAAGAGTAAAGAGAATGCAGGCAGAAGTCCAGCAGCTAGGGTAACCAGACAGCGAGTGTGAAAAATTGGGACAGGGGGTGGGGGGGTAATAGGAGCCTATATAAGAAAAAGACCCAAAATCAGGACTGTCCCTATAAAATCAGGACATCTGGTCACCTTACCAGCAGCAGAGTGGGGGCTATCCAGTTTATTGCACTGACTGCAGAGTATGATTACCTGCCTTGTGGGCAGGTGGCATGCGTATGCAAGCAGCTCATGGCCCTCAGAGACCAAGGACGGGTTCTTGACACCAGAGTGGCTGAACTGGAGGAGCTGAGGGAGACAAAGGTACATAGAAGAGACTTTCCAGTACACAGTAAAGTCCCACACCCACTCTGGCAGCCTCTGTGCTGTTGAGGAGGATGAAAATCTGAGAAGAACATCAAGCTGGAGCTGAGGGAAATGATTCCCTAGTTGGGACCCTCCTTCCAGATGATGTCATGGTATCCTCACACTGAGAATACCCCTCCAGGGGAGGGGACCCCTGTAATTGGGACAGGACAGGTAATAGTAGTGGGGTGTGTGATGACTGGGAGAACCCCCCTGCTGGATACAAAGGTTGCAGTTACCACTGTGGCTTCTAAATCCTAACTCTTCCATCGCCTAAAGCTTGATGACCAACTGTGGTGCTTTAGTGCAATTCTAATTTTCATCTCGAAAAGATACTTAAGAAATAAGTGCAAGTATTTTTTTAAAGATGAAAATACAAGATGGCTTTTTAAATAGCCTCAAATACTTAGTCACAAAAGGACTCCACTCACCTGAGCCTTTATGGCTTAAGCCTTAAAGCTTTATTCATAGATTTCAAGGCCAGAAGAGACACTGGGACCATCTAGTCTGACCTCCTGTATAACACAGGCCCTAGAATGTCCGCAAAATAATTCCTAGAGCAGATCCCTGAGAAAATTGTCAGAGATGGAGAATCCACCACAACCTTTGGTAACCTGGTCAATGTAATTTATGAGACTATAAAGGTCTAAGTTGTCTTGAATCCTCTAGCTAGCAATCTTTTAAGGCAGTATAAGTGCTTAAACTACTAACATTGCCAAGTGTGTAAATTCTACAGAATTGGTCACTTTGAATCCTGAAGATCAACAGGTGCCTACTGACAAGGATTTTAAACTGTGTGCTTAACAATGCATATGATCTTTGTTAAGGTTCCCTCCCCACTCTGAACTCTAGGGTACAGACATGGGGATCCGCATAAAAGACCCCCTAAGCTTATTCCTACCAGCTTACGTTAAAACCCCCAAGGTACAAAATTCCCTGCACCCTGAGAAATGCTTCTTTCGCTGCCACCATCATGTGTTTAAAACAGGAACCTGGGAAAGGAACCACTTGAAGCTCCCCTTCCCCCCAAAATACCCTCTTAAGCCCATACACCCCCTTTCCTGGGTAGCTTGAGGATAATCTCCTAACCAATTGGTTACAAAGTGATCTAAAAACCCACCCCTGGGGTCTTAGAACCATAGAAACCAGTCAGCTTCTAAAAAGAAGGATTTTATTAAAACAAAGAGGGTAAAAATCATCTTTGTAAGATCAGATGGTAACTATTTTACAGGGTACTCAATTTTCAAACTTAGAGGGATTCCCCCTCTGGACAAAACCTTGTTGTTGGCGTCCGTTAGTCTCGAGAGACGATGGATATGCGCCCATGGGGAATGTTTAGTTGATGGTTGTGCAGCGTCTGTTGTGGCTATAGAGCCCCACACGAGAGTGGCAGTCTCGATTGCATTTGCTGCATTTGAAGGCGGTGTCAACTGTGGGTTGGAGCCGCTGCTTCCTTTTTCGTTGAACCCACTTTTCCTCGGCAAGCTGCCGCAGCTTGTCTTCACCAGTTTTCAATCCAGTGGTCAGAGCGTGTCTCCATCTGCATCTGTCCTGGGCGAGTTCTTCCCAGCTGTTGATGTCGATTTGAACAGTCTTCAGGTCCCTCTTACAGACATCCTTGAAGCGAAGGTGGGGCCGTCCTGTAGCTCTGTTTCCGGAGGCAAGTTCAGCATACAACAGGTCTTTGGGGATCCGTCCATCTTCCATGCGACTTAGATGGCCAAGCCATCTGAGGCGGCGTTGACGGAGGAGAGTGAACATGCTGGAGATCTTGACACGTTCCAGCACCTCGTTGTTCGTCATTCGATCACTCCAAGTGATCCCGAGTATGCGACGGAGGCAGAGCATGTGGAAGGCATTCAGTCTCTTTTCTTGCGAAGCATAGAGGGTCCAAGTTTCGCTGTCGTAGAGAAGAGTGTTTAGCACACATGCGCAGTACACAGCGACCTTTGTGTTGGTGGTCAGCATGTTGTTGTTCCATACTCTCTGTGACAAACTGGCCAAAATTGTGAAGGCCTTGCCAATTCTACGGTTGATCTCAGGGTCCAGTGAGAGGTTGTCCATGATGGTAGATCCGAGGTAGGTGAACTGACTAACCACCTCTAGCACATAGTCATTGATAGCAATGCTTGGATGTTCTGCATCCTGGGCCATAACTTTGGTCTTCTGAAGACTGATTGTCAACCCGAACTCTTCGCAAGCTCTGGGAAAACGGTCAATCAGATGCTGGAGATCGGTTTCTGTGTGGGTGGCCAGGGCAGCGTCGTCTGCAAACAGCATGTCTCTGATTGTTACCTCCCGTACCTTGCTTTTGGCCTTTAGTCGAGCCAGATTGAAAAGTCTCCCGTCAGACCGGGTGTGGAGATAGACTCCCTCTGTGGAAATTCCACAAAACCTTAATGTTACAGAAAAACAGGAATAACCCCTTCCTCTAACCCAGGGAAAGTTCACCAAGCAAAACAAACAAAACCTATTCGCAATGGTGACTAACTTACTTTAGAACAGGGAGGGTTGGTGAGGAGAAGATTGATTCTTCCGCAGGTCCTTTTTGTCTCCCAAGATCACTCTGACTCAGACAAAGAGCCACACACAAAACCTTCCCCCCTCCCAAGATTTGAAAGTATCTTGTCCCCTTATTGGTCAGATGCCATCCAGGTTACCTGAGTTTTAACCCTTTACAGGTAAGAGGATTTTATAGTAGTGTATTAGAGCTTCTTAACCCCTTCCCTTTATATTTATGACAATCTTGAAGCTCAAACAAGCTGATTTTTGAATGCACATGTGTAGAAGTCAACTGTATAATCCAGCTAGCCTCTAATAAATGACCATGGACCTAGTCCTCATTGAGCAGCATGTCCTTCTACACACTAGCTTGGTTCTTAATACTTTTCTTTAGAGTTGAGGGAGTCAAGTGGCTGAAAGTTCTCCTTTGAGCAAAATCCTTTCTCATTGCACAGAGACCAAGCATTGGGGAAACCTCAACCTACAATGCTATTTTTTTTTTTTTTTTTTTTTTTTAAATGTAAGCAGAGTCAGGATGAGCTCCACCCTGACATCTGGTGGTGAGTCATGGCAAAGCACTCCAGGGGCTGATCCAATTTGCATAGGCACACCCACCCTGCCTGGTACGAACCATAGTGGCCCAAATGGGCATTTTGGGCTGCTGTAGGATCCTCAGTTTTCTGTATTGGGGCAGGAATTTCTGTTATTGGGGCAGGAAGAATAAACTGTTATACTGCTTATGTAAATCGTGGCCAGTGGAACTGTACTTGGCCTTTTGTCATGTTAAAGGGGAACTTGCCATGAACTAAACAACACTCGCCAGCCAAGGGACATGGGTTCCAAAGCCCAGTGAATTGAGAGAGGCTGGGGACAGGGGATTGCTTCTTGGCCAAGATCAAGTGTAATACCTGGTGGTGTAGGACCCTTGTGAGGGTCTGAGACACCAATTGCAGCATCTCTGCCTCTCTCCACTGTGGACTATCAGAGCTAATGTTGAGTTCCTTGAGAGTCTGGTTTCAGACTGCTGAATTGAAATCACTCTGGGCTAATAGTGCAACTGAGCACTAGGGCTCCCCTAAACTACAAACTGAAATCACTAAAGTGCTAACAGCCTTCTGAGCTGAAATCACTGAGCACTGTGTTAAGTAGTGGGGGAGCCTGAAGATAAGTGGCTGGTGGAGCAGTTGGCAAGACAGCTGATGGTGTGGTGCTGCTGGCAAAGCAGAGCAGTTCGTGAGGACAGTCGGAGTGGTGCTGCTGGCAGAGCGGAGCAGTTCGTGGTTGCAGTTGGAGCAGCTTGCAGGACGGCTGGTGGAGCGGCGCTGTTGGTGGGACAGAGCAGTTCGTGGGGACAGCGGTAGCGGCTTGCGGGACAGCTGGCGGAGCAGAGGGGCCAGTGAGACGGCTGGCGGAGCAGAGTGAAGCCCCACGGAGGGGTGAGGCAATCATCTTCACACCACGTAAGGTGCCCCTTACCCCCCGCCCCTTCCCATGGCTGCCCAGGCGGGTGGCGTGTAGCACCCTGCAGATGAACTTTTGAACTCTGGGACTGGACTTTTGGGTTCGTGGACTTTTGGGGACTTTGGGTGACGTTTGGGTTGCTGGACTCAAGAACCCAAGGGACAGGGCATGGCCCAATTGGCTGGGGTGGGTCTTGCTCACAGTTTGGCTTATAGATCCTAGTTGCGGTGTTTTCCCAATTTAAGGCTGGTATTGTTTACCTGCTGCTATTAAAGATTTCTGTTACACTGAGGCTCTGTGCTTGCGAGAGGGGAAGTATTGCCTCTTTGAGGCGCCCAGGGGTGTGTATAAGATCTTCCCAGGTTACTGGGTGGGGGCTTGAGCCGGTTTTGCATTGCATTGTTGAGAAGGGAACCCCTATGTACTGAACCTGGCCCTTGCTGCTGTCAACTCATCCTGGCAGAAGGGTTACATAAAGAAAGCTATAAGCATATGAAAATGGGGTGAAACTGTCTTTTTTGGCAACCTTCCTACAGCATTTGTACTAGGTGACCCCTTATAATGCCACTTGGAACTTTCATAGCCCTCTACAAACCTGTCCTCTTTTGCACATCTCTGCAGTGGCTGAATGCTGCTCGTAAGCCCATAATTAATGTCACTTTTAAGACCTCAAAGTCTGAAGTTATATGCATAATGCTCATAACGCTTCAGATCTGTAACTCAATCACTTGTCTGACTGGCTAGAGTGATCTAGTGGCTGAAGAATGGCACACAGCATAAAGGTACTACTTGTAACTATACCCCTGACTTGATAGATGGCCTTGGGCAAGTCACAGCTTCTTTCGTTCCTGCTTCCTGACCCTTATAAAGGGATAGCTGTACCTACCTTTATACATGTTATGAGTTTAATGTCTATGAGCCTTGGATTAAAGCTTCTATATACTAAAAGCTTATTAAAATTCCATGATCTAGTAAAGCCAGGCTAGCTGGGGAAAATAAGTTTGCACAAGCAACAGTTGTTCGTGCTGGAGAGCGCATGTCTTCACAGTATATACATGAGCCCAAGTGGGAGAAGTGGACTGTGCTTCCTTGTCAGGAGCTCTTCATGCATTAATGATGACAAGGCTCTTGCTCAAATACTCGGTTAAATGAGAAGTGGTGTCTTTCCGGTTCAACACTCGTCCACATCATTGCACTGCATCAGGGCCGTAACTAGGGTGAGGCCACTGAGGCACTTGCCTTGGGGCACATGGCTGGCAGGGGCTCAAAAGCCTGCTGACGGGCGCCCCCTCCTCCCCCGCCGTCAAAGCCGCTTCCGCTTACCTGCGGGAGGTCCTCCGGCGTCTTTGCAGAAGGTCCCCTCCGCCAAATTGCCACTGAAGCCGCGGTACTGGAGGACCTCCTGCAGGAAAGCGGCTTCGGCGGAGGGTATTAATAGCAGCCGCCGAAGCTGCTTCCACTTGCCTGCGCGAGGTCCACCGGTCCCGCAGCTTCAGCGGCAATTCGGCGGAGGGGGCCTTCTGCAAAGACACCAGAGGACCTCCCGCAGGTATGCGGAGGCGGCTTTGGTGGCTGCTAAAAATACCCTCTGCCAAATTGCCGCCGAAGCCGCTTCCGCTTGCCTGCAGCAATTTGGCTGAGTTCCCTGCCGCACCCTGCAACCCTCCTGCACCCTGAGCCCCCTGCTGCACCCCACACCCCTCCTGCACCTTGAGCCCCCTGCCGCACCCCTCATCCCTCCTGCACCCTGACCCTCTGCCCTGAGTCCCCTGCCGCACCCTGCACCCCTCCTGCACCGAGCCCCTACCCTGAGCCCCCTGCTGCACCCCGCACCCCTCCTGCACCCTGACCCCCTGCCCTGAGCCCCCTGCCACACCCTACACCCCTCCTGAACCCTGAGCCCCTGCCCTGAGCCCCCTGCCGCACCCTGCACCCCTCCTGAACCCTGAGCCCCCTGCTGTACCTCGCACCCTCCTGCACACCAACCCCCTGCCCTGAGTCCCCTGCCACACCCCGCACCTCTCCTGCACCCTGACCCCCTGCTGCACCCCACACCCCTCCTGCACCCTGACCCCCTGCCCTGAGTCCCCTGCCTGCAGCAATTCGGCGGAGGGTAAGCCCCTAGGAATTTCTGCGTTCCTGCCTAGGGCGCAGAAATTCCTTGTTACGGCTCTGTACTGCATGATGGCTTGGTTTTAGCCTAGGTTTAAAAGGACGAGGACTAGAATTGCTTGGGTGTGAGTGATGCCTCAAGCCTGACCTGCAACGGCATAGCTGTGAGTATGGATGGGATAGGGGAAACTGGCATCACATCAACCCTAAAGTACATCTGACTCCAGCCAGGGCTGCAGATCTTCTCAAGGAAGGTGTGGCTTGCTTACCTCAAAAGTGAGCCACAGACTGGGGCACCGTCAAAAGGGTGCCAGGCGATAAATACAGGAAACTAAAACAATGACAAGATTGTGGTGAATGTTTCACTCTTTCCTTCTCCTATCCAGGAGTGTATTTCTGTCCATATTGGCCAAGCTGGAGTCCAAATGGGCAATGCTTGTTGGGAACAGTACTGTCTAGAGCAGAGGTCTCAAACACACGGCCCGCGGGCCGAGGTTATTTTCTGCGGCCCGAGAGCTCCCCGCGGCCCCTCCGCCGCCCCCCCACCCCCCGGCGTTTACGTACAGCGGCTCCGACCCAACGCGCACGGCGGGGCAGGGCAGGCTCCTGCCTGGCTGCCCTGCCCCTGCGCCGCTCCGGCAAGCTCCTGGAACGGGGAACCGCGGCCAATGGGAGCTGCTGGAGGTGGTGCCTGGACGCAACAGTGACACAGACCCCTGTGCCCCTCCTTCCCCAGATACCGGCCTCTTCCCGGAGCAGCGCGGGGGCAGGGCAGTGCAGGGCAGGCAGGGAACCTGCCCCCAGTGCATACCGGGCCAGAGTCCACACCCTGCCTGCACCTTGGCCCCCTGCTCTGAGCCCCCTGCCGCACCCTGCCCTGAGCCCCCTGCCACACCCTGCACCCTGAGCCGCTGCCCTGAGCCCCCTGCCACACCCCACACCCCTCCTGCACCCTGACCCCCTGCCCTGAGCCCCCTGCCACACCCTGCACCCTGAGCCTCCTGCTGCACCCCTCCTGCACCCCGACCCCCTGCCCTGAGCCCCCTGCCGCACCCTGCACCCCTCCTGCACCCTGAGCCCCCTGCCGCACCCCACACCCCTCCTGCACCCTGACCCCCTGCCACACCCCTCATCCCTCCTGCACCCCACACCCCAACTCCCTGCCCTGAGCCCCCTGCTGCACCTCGCACCCCTCCTGCACCCCAACCCCCTGCACTGAGTCCCCTACCGCACCCCGCACCCCTCCTGCACCCCAACCCCATGCCCTGATCCCCCTACTGCACCCCGCACCCCTCCTGCACCCTGACCCCCTGCACCCCTCCTGCACCCTGAACCCCTTGCTGCACCCCACACCCCTCCTGCACCCTGACTCCCTGCCACACCCCTCATCCCTCCTGCACCCCACACCCCAACTCCTTGCCCTGAGCAGCCCCCACCACACCCCACACCCCTCCTGCACCCCCTGGGGGCAGAGAGGGGGCAGAGTTGGGGTGGGGATTTCGGGGAAGGGGCGGGGCCTCATGGAAGGGGTGGAGTGGGGGCGTGGACGAGGGCGGTGGGCGGGTAGGTGTCAGTAATGCGGTCCTCGGGCCAATGTACTAATCCTCATGTGGCCCTCGTGGTCATTTGAGTTTGAGACCCCTGGTCTAGAGCATGGGATCCAGCCAGAAGGCAGCATTCCTAGTAATAAAGCAGCTGAACAACCTGACTCTTCCTTTGGGACCTTCTTCAGTGAGACTGGATCAGGAAAGCACGTGCCTAGAGACCTGGGACCACCAGTCATTGATAAGAAAACGGCCTCTATAGAAACTCTGCCAGGATAGTTTGATCCTCTTTATGACAGGCTGGGGGCAGGGCAGAATTGCCCTCTCCGCTCTGCCACATGTAAACAGGGTCATTCATCAGTGGGAGCCACTTCTCCAGACACAAAACAAGCTTGTTAGAGTCATCACATGGCTCAAAACAGGGGTACTCAACCTCCTCCGAAGTGTGGGCCACCTGTTGACCGAGGTTCTGATGGCTCCCTTCCCTATTGCAACTGGGTGGACCACTTCCTCTCCCACTTAGTGTCAGGCAGGTTCTTCGTGACCGTCACAGCAAGTAGTTACATGGAAAACTCATAGGACAGTATCTTAAAATACAGAATCTAATGTCATAACCATGGTCTGTTTAAAAAAACTACACCAAGTGTGTGGGGGGAAAATGGAGTTAAGAGGACTCTGTTTAATCCTCCTTCCCACTGCCACCTGGTCCCATCCCACTTTTTTCTGGTTGTCTTCTCCCACTGACCATGCTTCTCTGCTGTGTTTGGTTTTCTTCTCCCCAGGATGTGCTACATGGGTCCTAATTTTTTTTACCCACCCTGACCCGGGTAGCAATTTCTTTCTGCTGTGAGGGTTGGCAATTTCCCAGGGAAAAACTAGTTTAGGACAGGGGTACTGGCAAATACTAACATAAGCCAGGAAACTGGGGGAAATAACTGCACCAGTATCCAGCAAGCATAGAACAAATCTCTTTAAACTTGGATACCTCCATTCAAAACTGAGGAACAGGCTCTGTCTATCCACTCCATCATAGTTGGTTTTCTGCTACAGAATGCTACAGGACCAAGTGGACCTGGGCTGGTCATCTGCAACTCTGATTATTTCTGATTTGCTTAATGCTTCAAGCCTACAGCTCTGCAGTATTGTCACCTTCATACATAGGTGCCGACTTTGTGGGTGCTCCAGGGCTGGAGCACCCACACAAAAAAAAATAGTGGGTGCTCAACACCCATCGTCAGCCCTGCAGATCAGCTTCTTCCCCTCCTCCCCCAGCCCGCCAGTGGGCCCCGCCGACCAGCTCCTCTTCCTCCCTCCCTCCCAGCATCTCCTGCTGGCCGCAATCAGCTATTCAGCAGTGTGCAGGAGGTGCTGTGGGGGAGGGAGAGGAGTGGAGGTAGGAAGGGGTGGGGTGGGAGTGGGAAGGGGTAGGGGTAGGGACAGGAAGGGACCTTGGGGGAAGGGGTGGAGCGGGGGCAGGGCCTGGGGCAGAGTGGGGGTCAAGCATGCTCCTGGAGCAGAGGAAGTTGGCACCTTAGCTTTCATATATCAAATGCTTTTGACTTTTGTTTATGTAACATTGAAAACAGAAATGCGTCATCATGACACGTATAACTTCCTTTCGAAAATACCTCACCAAAATGTGTAGTCATTCTGATGTTCGATATTACAACTACATAATATGCCCACTGCAGTTTTACTTTTTGTTTGTACGGTCCTAAATCTAAAGATCTACTGCCTTACGTAACCACAACTTGAATATGTGACTAAAACTAATTAATGTAGCGTACATTAATGAAACCGTTTTTAAAATAGAAAATGTCTTCAAGTGGGACTACCTAGCTTTTCCTAAGGCAGTAAAAACCAAGATTTTTGCCTGGTAAAAAAAACACCCCTAGCAAATACCATGCCATCCCTGGCTGCTGTTGGCTGATAGTAGCAGTCCCTGAGGTTAGATCCTATCTTCTCCACACAGAGGCAGCCTGAGCCTGGGTTCCCTTGCTAGCATTGTGAATGCTTATACAGGCCTTCAGGCTCTTCCAAGTTTTTCACTGCTGCAAATACCTCCAGGTAATGGCTGGCAGTAAGCAGAGCCCTGCACTGTGTCCGTGGGCCACAGTTCGGGACCTCTGGGTTAGAATAATTAAATTGCATTTACAACTTTGCGGATGAGATTTGAACCGGGACCTATTGCTCACTGTTCCACCCTGAGCAAAAAGAAAATAAGAAATAAACATTTGTGGCACCTTAGAGACTAACAAATTTATTTCGGGGCCACTACACCCTTGGGAAGGAAATCATCGATCCTGTTAGTGAGAGGACACATAAAATGGCAAGTACAGAATATGATTTCCTCTACAAGTGAAAGGAGTAGGAGGAGCAGCAGCATTTCTTTCCTATCAGTCTGTTATGGGGTAATATGCCACAGTACTACGTTTTCCAAAGATGGATGACGTCTGTCCCTGCCACATGGGTGGCGGGTATTAAAGTCCAGTAAGGTTGCCAACTTTGTAATCACACAAAACCGAACACCCCTGCCCCAAGGTCTCGTCCCGCCCCTTTTGCGAGCCCCCCCTCCCCCAATTGCTTATTCTCCCCCGCCCTCATTCACTTTCACCGGGCTGTGGCAGGGGGTTGAGGTGCAGAGGTGGGAAGGGTGAGGGCTCCGGTGGGGGTGAAGGATCTGGGGTGGGGCCAGGGTTGAGGTGTTTGGGGTGTGGGAGAGGGCTCTGGGCTGGGGCAGGTGCTTGAGGTATGGAGGATATGAGCTCTGGGCTGGAGGTGCGGGCTCCGGGTGAGGCCAGAAATGAGAGGTTCAAGGTGCAGGAGGGGGCTCCGGGCTGGGGCAGAGGGTTGGGGTGTGGGAGGGGGTGCGGGATCCTGGCGGCGCTTACCGCAGCTCCCAGGAAACATGGACGGCCAAGGAGGCTCCACGCGCTGCCCTCGCAGCTCCCATTGGTCGCAGTTCCCGGCCAATATAACTCTGGACCTGACATCAGCCATAAGGAACAAATGACTTTAATGGTGCGTTTTGTAACAACAACAGAACCTAGTGAAAATGTCCCTGCAATGGTGACTGTCAGAGAGCATTTTCTAGAATTTATTTACATTGATAATACTACAGGGGTGGTATGACAAATGTGCTTCTTATAAAGCATATTTGGAAGATACGGGAATTGCAATAGTTGACATGAGAGATCAGGGCTACGATAATGGTGAAACCATGAGAGGAAAGAACAGAGGAGTGCAGACACGGATCTGAGAGTTAAACCATCGAGCTTTTTTTGTCCCATGCAGTTCTCATTCACTGAACTTGGTGGTCAGTGATGCAGCATCAGCTTCTACTGAGGCTGCTGAATTTTTTAATGTAATTCAAAGCATCTATGTATTTTTCTCTGCATCAATTCATCGATTGCAAATTTTGAAGCAACATCTGGGAACATCCTCTCTGACACTGAAACCACTGAGTGCCACACGATGGGAACGTCGAGTGGAGGCGATAAAGCCTATCAAACACCAAATTAGGAAGATAGATGATGCCATAGTTGCCATTATGGAGGATAATGCTATGACAGGAATTGTTTGGGGGAGAACAGTGGCAATGGGGAAATGGAATCACCAGAAACATACATAACTTCAAATTTCTGAGTGGCTTAGTGTTGTGGCATGACATACTGGTTGAAATAAATGTTGTAAGCAAGAGACTCCAAGGTGTTGATCTTGATATATCTGGAGCAATGGAACAACTGGACAAAGCAAAGTCTTACCTACAGTCTTACCCGTCCGATGAGGGATTTCAGAATGTTCTGAAGAGTGCACAGAAGTTGGCAGAGGAACTTCACACTGAAGCTATTTTACCACCCATTTAAAATACAAGAGTCACCGAAGAAGACGACATTTTGATTATGAGGCACAGGATAATCCCATAAGAGACCCCAAACAACAATTCAAAATTGAATTCTTTAACCAGGTGCTAGATTGTGCTATACAGTCAGTTGAAGAACGTTTCATGCAGCTCAAGGAACACAGCAGTATATTTGGGATGTTGTATGATATTCCAAAACTCCTCACTATACCTGACGAAGACCTACACCAGCAATGCCGAGCACTAGAGACAGTGTTGACACATGATGACATACGCGATATTGATGTGAGCGATTTAGGTGATGAATTGAAAGCCCTTTCAAGATACATTTCAGCAGGATCAACTCCAAAGGCTGTTCTGGAATATATGTGCACAAATAAGATGACCACCCTCTTTCCAAATGCTATTGTTGCCCTGCGTATACTTCTAACACTTCCTGTAACAGTTGCCAGTGGAGAACGCAGCTTCTCCAAGCTGAAGTTAATAAAAACACATCTACGCTCCACAATGACACAGGAGAGGCTGGTCGGCCGTGCAACCATCTCAACAGAGCATGAGCTGGCTCAGACTGTGGACCTTCAGGAAGCAGTTCAAATCTTTGCAACCAAGAAGGCACAGAAAGCACCACTTTGATTATTCAAACCAATAAAAATGCCAGTGTTTACTATGCAGACAAGAAAAGTTACATTTGCTGTTCAGGCATTTGAAAGTTAAGTGTTACTTGAAATTTTTGAACAAGGCATTTTAAGTTGTTTGTTCTCTTTCATTGGGGTAGGTAGCAGAGCAGTACCATTAGAGGAGTAGAACAGGAAGAAGACACAATTGAGACCTTTCAAAGTTTTGGCCCAAGCGAGGGGGTATGGGGGTGTCATTTGAGCTCCCCGCCTCAGGTGCCAAAATGTTGTAGGCCGGCCCTGTGGTCTGAGCAGGGAGAGGTGGAGCTGTGAACTTCAGTACATAATTCATGGGAGTAGGTGAGAGCCCCTAGGATCTGATTGCAAAGAGGAAACAAAAGGGATTTGTGGATCTCTTTGAAACACCTTCAGGGCAGGAAGAGGCTCGTCAAAGGCAAAATCTCAGAGTTCAGCAAGGCAGACGAAGATATAAAATGTTTGTTCTTTCACCACAATCATTGTGCATTGGTGGGGTAACCCTTTGTGCATTGGTATGTTGGGGAAGGGATGGAGGAGGGGGAGTTCTCTGAAGCCAGGGAGGAAATGGCTGCTCTGGAGAAGGACTGAGGAAGTTGGGTGGATTCTGCAGATGGGGAGGAAGAAGAAGATGATGAATGTTAATCCTTAACTATAAAGTAAAGAAAAAGGAGAATGCCAAACTTTGGCTGGATGAGTCCAACCTATTGACCAACAATTAAAGTGGGAACAAAAGACTAGATACTCCACAACCCTGCAACTTTTCATACTACAAGTCAGCAACTTAATAAAATAAGCAAAGCTGATTCTATTCTGAGTCTGTCTGATTTTCTCAAACCAGATCAAGACTTGAAATCTGACTACTCGGGCTTTGCAGGAGATTTTCATGCTGACAATAAATCTGATCTATCTACTACGTTTTTCCTGCCTACCCTTCATTCCACCTATTGCAGTAGCAGATGTCCGAATGAAGTACCATCTGGCCTTTCTGTACCCCTCGAACTTTTGCCTAGACACTCAAACTTATGTTTGCTTAGCCCTACGGTGAACTCTAACAAATAAATCCTCCTACCCCAATCTTTTGCAACATAATATGTATGACACTTCATTCTGAAAACAGCTGCACATGTGTGGTGTGCTCTCTAGCAGTCTCTGAATAGCCTTGTCACTTAGCAAAAGACCCTATGCAGTAGCTTTTAGCACTGAGATGCATACTGTATATGTAACTTTCCTGGGTGTCAAAGTATTGTTGAACAATTGCCAAAAGGAAGTAGGGACTTACAGCAGACCACATTCATCTAGGTCTTCTAAAAGACTCTTCAGTCATAGCACTGATGGGAGACAGAAAGCTAGTGTTAAGGCTGTCCAATTTTAGATGGAATCAACTTGCAGTCCAGTTGTGACGTTGCACGCCATATGTTTTATGGAAATATGCTAACAGGTGTGAATATAACGTAACTGGAATATGCCTCATGCAAAAGGCCTCTTGTAAGGTATCATTACAAATCTTATAATCTACTGAATGTGTTCATCCTATTTGTATGAATGTATCATTCTTGTATCTGAAACTAGGAATATAAAATATAACTCTGAGGTTCTATTGTAGTTATGCAAAGTGTGGGCCATTAATGGTGGTTTAGAATCTTGATGGCTCCCACTAACTAGGACAATTGGTTGTAAATGGCTCTGTTTACTTGTAAGCCTTCTTGTATACCTGTGTGCCAGCCAGTGGGTAATGAAGTCTTACAGTGATGTGACCATGTCACAAGATACTGGAATCCATCTTAAACCTGGTGCTTTTCCATTTAGAAGGAGGGGTGGGGACCCAGAGCGAGACAAAGGATTCCCGCCTTGTGCCAAAGCTATAAAAGGGGGTGGAACAGAACAAAGTGGGCTGTAGTCATGTGAAAGCCCCTCCTCTTCATCTAAGATGCCGGCTGGAACTAACAAGAACTGTACCAGGGGAAAGGACTGGGCCCAGACTAGGAAGTGACAAACACCTACAAGATCTCTATCAAGCATTCTTAAAACTACAATACCCACCTGCTGAAGTGAAAAAACAGATTGACAGAGCCAGAAGAGTACCCAGAAGTCACTTACTACAGGATAGGCCCAACAAAGAAAATAACAGAACGCCACCAGCCGTCACCTTCAGCCCCCAACTAAAACCTCTCCAGCACATCATCAAAGATTTACAACCTATCCTGAAAGATAGGGGGGGAGGGATAGCTCAGTGGTTTGAGCATTGGCCTGCTAAACCCAGGGTTGTGAGTTCAATCCTTGAGGGGGCCATTTAGGGATCTGGGGCAAAAATTGGGGATTGGTCCTGCTTTGAGCAGGGGGTTGGACTAGATGACCTCCTAAGGTCCCGTCCAACTCTGAAATTCTATGATCCCTCACTCTCACAGATCTTGGGAGACAGACCAGTCCTTGCTTACAGACAGCCCCCTAACCTGAAACAAATACTCACCAGCAACCATACAACAAAAACACTATCCCAGGAACCTATCCTTGCAACAAAGCCCGATGCCAACACTGTCCACATATCTATTCAAGTGACACCATCATAGGACCTAATCACATCAGCCACACTATCAGGGGCTCGTTCACCTGCACATCTACCAATGTGATATATGCCATCATGTGCCAGCAATGCCCCTCTGCCATGTACATTGGCCAAACTGGACAGTCTCTACGCAAAAATATAAACGGACACAAATCTGACATCAGGAATCATCACATTCAAAAGCCAGTAGGTGAACACTTCAACCTCTCTAATCACTCAATGGCAGATTTAAAAGTGGCCATTTTGCAACAGAAAAACTTCAAAAACAGGCTCCAACGAGAAACTGCGGAATTGGAATTAATATGCAAACTAGATACCATTACCTTAGGCTTGAATATTGACTGTGGGTGGCTCGGTCATTACGTTCATTGAATTTATTTCCCCTCCTTAAAAACCCTTAACACCTTTGTGTCAACTGTCTGTAATGGGCCATGTTGATTATCACTTCAAAAGTTTCTACTGATAACAGTTCCTTTCAATTAATTAGCCTCTTAACGTTGATATAGACACTCCCACCTTTTCATGTTTCTCTGAATGTATAAATATCTGCTTACTGTAGGTTCCATTTCATGCATCCGATGAAGTGGGTTCTTAACCCACGAAAGCTTATGCTGAAATAAATTTGTTAGTCTCTAAGGTGCCACAGGTATTTTTCTTGTTTTCTTTTTTCCCAGACTAGGAAGAAGACTTCCCTGCACATTTATATCTGCCCCTGGACATTTCCACTGCTTGCATCCGAAGAAGTGGGTATTCACCCACGAAAGCTTATGCTTCAATACCTCTGTTAGTCTATAAGGTGCCACAGGACCCTTTGTCGCTTCTAGTCTGTGAAAGAAGCTTACTGGAACATCTCTAAGGGTGAGATTTACCTGTATTCAGTTTCTTAATGTATTAGGCTTAGACTTGCGTGTTTTTGTTTTATTTTGCTTGGTGACTTACTTTCTTTCTGTTATTACTTGAAACCACTTAAATCCTACTTTTTATACTTAAAATCACTTTTGTTTATTAATTAACCCAGAATAAGTTATTAATACCTGGGAGAGCAAACAGCTGTGCCTATCAATCTGTGTTATAGAGGGGGGACAATTTATGAGTTTATCATGTATAAGCTTTATACAGCGTAAAATGGTTTTATTTGGCACACAGGTTTGGATGCCATTGGGAACTGGGTGTCTGGGTGCTGGAGATAGGTGACCTGCTGAGCAGATTTTGGTTAAACTCTTCAGCTTTGGGAGGGCGTGGACCAGACCTGGGTCTCTGTTGCAGCAAGCTTGCATGTCTGGCTCAACAAGGCAGGGTTCTGGAGTCCCAAGCTGGCAGGGAAAACTGGCTCAGAGGTAAATTCAGCATGTCAGGTGACAGTTCCAAGGGGGTCTCTGTGACCAAACCCATCACACCAGTCTTTATATTTTTTTTAAAACTTTTCTTTACTAGCCCTACAGTGCCCCTGTCCTCACCTGTCCCTCAGAGGAAGGTAGTGACTGTCTCTTATCTTCTGGGTTTTTTGCTGGGGTGAAGACCAGCCCAAATAGGGGCAACAGTCTCTGCAGGGGAAATGGTGAAAGTGACGACAGTTTGTGCTGTCATGCACAAACTGAAAAAGTAAATTGCTTCTTTCGACCCAAATAGCAGGTGTTTGGAATAAGAGGCGACAGTATACGGAAAAAACTTATTAAACTCTTCTACTTAGATCATATAAAGCACTTGCTAGTACCAGAAGCATGAGAGAAAACCATGGCAGACCTGCATAGATGGCCAAACTCGACTTCTGTTGTAAGAACTGGCTAACAACAACTCTTCAACACAAACACAGAATAAATATCCATTGTCCTCCTGCCCTATCTGGGGAAGCTCAGAGCAGGTCTACGCTTAAAGCTGCAGCGGTGCAGCTGTGCCACTCTAGCGAAGATGCTACGCCGACAGGAGAGCTTCTCTCATTAGTGTAATAGTTAATCCATCGTAGCTCTCCC
This sequence comes from Macrochelys suwanniensis, assembly GCA_033296515.1. Taxonomy (NCBI): domain Eukaryota; kingdom Metazoa; phylum Chordata; order Testudines; family Chelydridae; genus Macrochelys; species Macrochelys suwanniensis. The sequence continues at coordinate 338,182,035 of CM065775.1, forward strand.
ATCAACATAGCATTGCCTACACCAGGAGTTAGGCTGGTCTGGCTGTGTTGCTCAGAGTTGTGGATTTTTCACACTGCTGAGTAATGTAGTTATATTGATGTAAGTTTGTAGTTTAGACCGGGCTTCAGTAGCCTGTAAAACTGGGTGTCAACTAATGTAGCTTATTTTAGTGACTTTGGGCATGTTTCGACTACAAAATTAAGTCAACCTACCTTATGTCGACATACAGCCACCACAGTAATTACATCGCTTGTGCAGGTCTACAGTTTGCTCTTTGTTGGCGGTGTGCATCTTCACTAGGAATGCTTGTGTTGATTGTACTCTGTGTGGGGAATTGTGGGATGGCTTCTCAAAGCCAGTAACAGTCGACATAAGCATAATACACTGACACTGCGTCAACCTAAATACATTGACGGTGACTCTATCCCTCTTGCGGAGGTGGAGTTAAGTCAACATAGCAGGGCAGTTACAGAAGCGGGAGTGAAATTTTAGTGGACACTTCCATAATTAGGGTGAGAAAGGAGGCTTACGTCGACCTAACTCTGTAGTGTTGACCAGGCCTTAGTGGATTGAATTGCACCATGATCCTTTACATTATGCTAGACGTTCAAGAAATGGTATAGATAACCATCAACCCCCATAATATCATTGCAAAACACTCTTTCATTTGCCTCCTGGTTGTTTTTGCTGTTGTTTTTCCTTTTTCTTCCTATTTACAGTTTTTAAATTCTAAGCTCCATGCTAAAAGTTTTCAGTGCTAGAGGGCAAAACTTCTGATTAAAATAGTGGAAGTTGGCAACGCTGATAAATCTTCTGAAAAATTTCTTAGGTGACAGGGCCTATGCTAAAACCAAAATCCCCTTCCCCGAGGGAGGGAGCAGGCTGGGTTGGGCAAAAAAATCTGTAAGACAAAATCAGAAATGGCATTAAACATAATATTTAGTATCCTGTAGATTCTAGCACTGTATGAAATCAGTAGCTCAAGTCCTCATGCACTAGATAATATCAGGGCATGCTTTTGTGCAGCCTCCTCTCTTCCATGGCTGCTTCCCCCCTCCTGTTTTAATTTCCTCAGCTAACAACTGGTTTCACCACATCAAAACTGGGCACAGCACTTATACTGCAATTACAAGCAGCTCAGTTGATTTCTCCTTATGTAAGCTTGGCCCTCCAAACTCATACATGCCAGGGCTAGAGCCTAGTTTCCTTAAGGCAGCAGGGTGCAAACAAATGAGAGCCTTTTGGTATGTCTGCACTGCAGCTAGGTGCAAGCCTCCTAGCCCCCAGGGACAGACACGTGCTAGGTGGGCTGGAGCTAGTGCTAAAAGTAGCAGCGGGGGACTGGTGCTCTCAAGCTTTTGGGGGGAGGGGGGCAGGAGGCTGAACAGCTGGAGCTACAACATCCTCCCTTATTTTTAGTACCCCAGCCTGAGTCTGCCCAGGCACCCAGCTGCACTGTAGGCACATTACATGCCCCTTATTCCCCACCATGGCCCCCAATTTCCAAAGCTATTATCAAGTCCTTGGCAGAGAGGCAGGCCTGGTCGGGGGATGCTGGGGTACCAGCCAGATGAGGCAATGTGGGGGCGGGCCCCCAGCACGAGGAGACCTGAGCTGCCTCTCTCTGCCTCTGTTTCCCCTCCCCTGTCTACAGGGGTTTACAGCGCATGCGCAGCACGGAGCTGCCCCGCCCCCTGCTTTCAGCACAAACAGCCCCGCCCCGAAGCCGAGGGCTCCCCGGCTGTCCCCGCCCCGTCCATGCTGCGGCGATCTCAACCCGGCCCCTGCCCCGCCCTGCCGTCTCCTAGCAACCAGCGGCAGCGCTGATTGGCCCGGGGGGTGACCGCCGCCATTTTCAAACCGCTGCGGGTCCCGCCGCCGCCATTAGCCAGTGAGCGGCAGGGCTTCCCCCTCCCCCGCCACCCCCCCCCCCCTCCTCCTTGTCCTCCCCCGGGCTGCCCGGAGCCAGGCCTGGGCATGGAGAGCGGCCCCGGCCCCGCCTGCGGCCCGTGCGGGGACAAGCCCCCCAGGAGGAGCCGGAGCAGGGCCAGCGCCAGCGCCCGGCCCAACCGCTCCCCCGCGGCGGAGACGGAGACGACCCCGGACGGGCTCGGATCGGCCTCGGCCTCCTCCTGCAGCCGGTAGGTGCAGCCGACCCCAGCGTCGTCCTCCTCCCCCGCTGGGCCCGGGACCCCCGAGCGTAGCGTCCCCCTCCCCCCAGTTCCCGGCCCAGCGAGGGGGGACCCCCCCCCCCCTCCCCTCCCCGTCACAGCAGGGCACGAGCCCGCTGGGTGCAGGGTTCAAACCCCTCCCCCCCCCCCCCCCGGTTCAAACCAACAGCGGGGCTGCCACAGGGCTCCGGCCCCGGCCCTCCGCGGCCCGGGCCTTCCTGGCGTGTCTCTCGCACGGTGACTCTCAACCGGCCGCCTTGGAAGCAGGTGCTTTTTTTTTTTTTTTTTTTTTTTTTTTTTTTTACAAAGCCGGGGCTCGTTTATCCGTGGGCATGAATCGTTTCTCGTGCTCGCCTCCGTTGAAGGCTAAATGAAGAGGTGAAGGAGGGCAGCCGGCAGCGGCTTTCCAATGCAGAGCTAGCGTTTGCCGCTGGGTGCCTGCACAGGCTGCGTTTCTGTGTATTGCTATTGCTTGGTTTGCAATGCTGCCTAGACACCCCAGTCATGGCCCCCCCCCCCCCATGTGCTAGGTGCTGTACAAATGGAACACAAAGACTGAGGCTGCTTTAAAGGAGGCCAGCAAGGGACAAGAGAAACATTTGTTTTTGCCTCTTCCTTTGTAAAAGAGGTATAAAAATACCTGAAAGGCTTTCGCCCCTACCTCTGCTATTAAAAAAATAACACTACACAGTGAGGTGTTTACTACCCTGCCTGGATGACCCCATAGTGGGCTGGAGAATTGGAGGGATTATGCCATCTCAAACTGAAAGAAAGTGAAATCTGTGCTAGGAAGTGGTTTTTATCTGGACTTTTAACACCTAGTGTCTCTCAAGTGTGTTAGTCAAATAACTCCTTTGATAAGGATTCAGTATCTTCACCCTTTCAATTAAGAGCTGAGAAATCTCACACTAAACACTTGAAACCTGAGTCTGCCACTGAAGTCAGGACTCTGAGTCTTCTTTCTTTTGGGGGTCCAGATAACTTGCATCCAAGAGTTTTAAAAGAGCTTGCAGGGCGATTATGTTGGTTTTCAATAAGTCTTGGCGCACTGGGGAAGTTCCAGAAGATCCAAGAAAGCTAATGTGCCGTTTTTTAAGGCTGAGTAGGGTTGGCTGGTTAATAGGCCTGTCAGCCTGACATTGATTGGGGGCAAGATAAATGGAGCAGCTGATATGGGATGTGGTTAAGGAAGAATTAAAGGAGGGTAATGTAATTCATGCAAATGAACATGGGGTTATGGAAAATAGATTGTTATGAGATTACAAATTTGGTTGATAAAGGTGGTAATGTTGAAGTCCTACGACTTCTGGAAGGCATTTGACTTAGTACTGCATCACATTTTGATAAAATTAGAATGATATAAGACTAATATTAGAGACAAGTGGGTAAGGCAACATATTTTAATGGACCAACTTCTGTTGGTGAGAGAGCCAAGCTTTTGAGCTACACAGCGCTCTTCCTCAGGTCTGGGAAAGGTATTCTGAGTATTATAGCTAAATATAAGTTCAAACAGTTAGTTTAGTGTAAGTAGTTATAGTCTATATCTGTTTGACCTTGCATTTAGCTATAATACTCAGAATACCTTTCCCAGACCTGAGGAAGAGCGCTGTGTAGCTCAAAAGCTTGGCTCTCTCACCAACAGAAGTTGGTCCAATAAAAGATATTGCCTCATCCACCTTGTGTCTCTGATAATGTCCTGGGACAGACACAGCTACAACACACTGCATACATAAAACAAAGATGGCACACATTAAAGGGATTAAAAACTGGCTAACTGTTATGAGATGTTTGAGATGTTTTGTACATCTCAAAATGTAACTGCAAATGGAGAATCATCATCAAGCAGGTATGTTTCCAGTGGGGTCCTGAAGGGATCTGGTCTTGGCCCTATGCTATATAACATTTTTATCAATGACCTGGAAGAAAATATAAAATCATCACTGATAAAATTTGCAGATGACACAAACGGGGTGAGTGGTAAATAATGAACAGGACAGGTTACTGATTCAGAGTGATCTGGATCACTTGGTAAGCTGGGTGCAAGCAAACAAATGTGTACATTTACCCGTATTTAAAAACAACAACATCTTGGAACAAATAATGTAGGTCATATTTACAGGATGGGGGACTGTATCATGGGAAGCAGTTACTCCAAAAAAGCTTTGGTGGTTGTGGATGATCAGCTAAACATGAGCGCCCGATGTAATGCTGGGAAAGATTATTTTATCTCTGTTTTGGCACTGGTGTGATGGCTGCTAGAATACTGTGTCCAGTTCTGGTGCTTACAGTTCAAGATGGATGCTGATTGATTGGAGAGAGTTCAGAGAAGAGCCATGAGAATGATTAAAGGATTAGACAACATGCCTTAGTGATAAACTGAGTAGATTGAGCAACTTGAGTCTAACAAAGAGAAGGTTAAGGGGTCATTTGATTACAGGGCTGGTCTACACTGAAAACTTACATCGGCATAGCTATGCCAACCTACACCCCGGTGTACACAGAGCTAGGTCAATGGAAGAATTCTTCCATCGATCTCGCTACAGCCTCTCAGGGAGGTGGATTAACAGGAGAACCTTTCCTGTCACTGTAGTGTCTACACCAGGGGTCTCAAATACGTGACCTGCGGGGTTATTTTCTGCGGCCTGCCAGTTCCCCGTGCCCGCCTCCTCTTCCCCCCCCCCCCCCCCCGAGCTTAGCTAGAGCGGCTCTGGCTCGGCACGCACGGGGGCAGTGCTGCTCCAGGAAAAGCGGTTGGAACCTGGGGCGGGGGGACAGAGGGCTCTGTGTGTTGCCCTGGCCACTCCTCCAGGTACCTCCCCCGAAGCTCCCTCTGCCCCACCGTTCCAGAGCCCGCCCCTTGCACCCCTCCTGCAGCTGAACCCCCGCCACACCCTGCATCCCTCCTGCACCCCAACCCCCTGCCCTGAGCCCCCTCCTGCAGCCCTGCCCTAAGCCCTCTGCTGCACCCCTACCTCCTGTCCTGAGGCCCCTGCCGCATGCCTGACCCCTCCTGCACCCCACATCTCTACTCCCTGCCCTAAGCCCCCTGCCACACCCTGCACACCTCCTGCAGCCCAACCCCTTGCCCTGAGCCCCCTGCCACACCCCTCCTGCACCTCCTGGTGGCAGAGTTGGGGTGGGGATTTTGAGGAAGGGGTTGGAATGGGGGCAGGGAAGGGCTGGGAAGAGGCAGGGCAGGGGCCTCATGGAAGGGGTGGAGTGGGGATGGGGCTGGGGGTGGCAGGGGGAGTGTCTGGGATGTGGCCCTCGGGCCAATGTACTAGTTCTCATGTGGCCCAAATTTCAGACTGGGAATAAGGTGCAAATTTTGAATAGAGTAACTAATGGAACGATTAACCAAGGATCATCGTGGATTATCCTTCTTTTTAATATCGGGATTGGATATTTTTCCTAAAGATCTGCTCTAGGAATTATTTTGAGGAAGTTCTGTGGCCTGTGTTATAGAGGAGACTAAATGATCACAATAGTCCCTTCTGCCCTTGGAATCTAGGAAACTGACATTACAGCTAAGAGTAGGATTTAATGTCGTGTTTCAGCCATCATTCAACATATGTTTGTTTATTGGTGATGTTGATTGTCTTTTATAATATACAACAATGTTTTTTCTTTTTTTATGATTATGCTATTCTAGAGACTTGTTAAACTTTGTAGTTTTTTATATCCTGTCCATCATAAAGATATTTGGGAACATTTCCAAAAAATAAATAAATGCTATCTCTTGCCAACAATTTGCAGAAAATTAGACCACTTTGTTATTACCAGTGATCCTTGTTTTCTGTGATTAAAAAAATGATTGATTAACCCCTTAAATTTGCATTTTTCTGCTATTAAAATGACATACCGGAGGGCCACATAAACCGAAGCACAACCTTGTGTGGGCCAAACAGATTCTGCCTTCAGAGCCGGGCAGCCGGAGAGTGGCAGCTGTTGGCCAGGCACCCAGCTCTGAAGGCAGCGGTGCCACCAGCAGTAGTGAAGAAGGAAGGGTGGCAATACCCAGTGCTTTATTTGTGCCACCTTTAGGCATGGCAGTTCATAGTCCAGACACCTCTGTGCTCCTCTGGGCTTGATGTCAGTTATGAAAGTAAAAAAAATGGCTTGAGCCATGGCACTTTTTTCATTACCAATTAAGCACTGGCAATACCATACCATGCCACCCTTACTTCTGCACTGCTGCAGGTGCTGGCACTGTCTTCAGAGCTGGGTAGCCGGAGTAAAAACTAAAGATTCTCTGTACAAAACGCAAATTCTGTGTGTTTTCTGTTCTAGGATCCCTGGTTATTACCACTCCCTGCCCCCAAGCTACTAACTCAAAGCTATGAAAAGTCAAGACACAAATATTCAATCTGGCTTTCTCTTCTTACTACCCAGAGTTAGGAAATGATTTCTACAAATATACTAGCTGATGTGGAATGTGCATAATTCTGGTATTGTGTTCTGGGAGCCGTTATGGCAGTATGTTTGTTTAATGTGTACACTTTAAGTTGCTGAACAGTGTCAAAGGCCCACAGAGCATGAGAATGGCCAATTAAAGAAACACCTATCTAAATACATAAAATATTGTTTAGAGTTATTTTAAAATGACTGTTTTTAGTAAAACACCTTCCATTCTGGATGGCACAACTGCTTATGCAAATATTTATTTTTAAGTTAATGTTAAAAACATTATCCTACAATAAGCTGGTATGGGTCAAATTGTAGCATAGATGGGGGGATGACAGTGTTGAAGGCTTTAGGTTGCTGTATAAGCTGATGGAGCACTTATTTGTATTATCATAGTGCCTAGAATCCTATTCATGGACCAGGAGCCTATTGTGCTAGTTACTGTACAAACAGAACAAAAAGACAGTCCCTGCCCCAAACTGCTTACAGTTGAAGACCAGAGACAACAGATGGATACAGGCAGACTGATACAGGAATACAAGGAAATAATGTGACTATTTTATGGACAGGCTGTGTTGTCCTGTCTTAGGCTCCATTCCTACAGTTTGATACATGCAGGTGGAGTCCTGTGCCCATGCAGACCCCAATTAGAATCAAAGGGAGTTTCATGTGGGGACAGAGTTCCAGCTGCAAGGTTGCACTTGCCTTTGGCAAGATCATGTGCTAAATAAACTCTCACTTGATGCTTTCTGGTGAAAGATAAATGAATCACTTTTTTCAGGTTTCTTAATATCAGTTAACATTTCAAATGTCCCCTTATTCATGGTCAGCCATTCCTTGCCATGCTGAGACCTAAATTACAAAGCACTTATATTATAGCAGTGCCCAGAGGCCCCAGTTGGAATCAGGCCACCATTGTGCTGAGTGCTGTACAAATACATAGGCATTTGTTGTGTAAGATGACAAGACACATGCAGGGGGTAGGGAAGAGGGAAAAATAGTCCAATATATGCAATTTTATATATAGATATATTAGAAATAGAAAGAAAATTGTCCTCATTTGTTACCTGACTGATCATCATTAACTGGATGGCTTCTTATAGGCATCACTGTTAAGAGGTCAGCCTTGAGGAGGATTAGAAAGAAAAGTAGTGATACATGGAGTGCCTTCCCTGAACTGATCCATGAAGACAGGACAATGCGGAGAAGAAACAGTTGTTTGTCAGCTTCTTAAGGCTGGCATCACTGATGTGAGTGGGACATGATATGAGGCGAGTGCTCAAGTAAGGTGATGTGGAGCTGTGAAGGAACTTAAAGGTGAGGACATGAAGCTGAATTTTGATGTGGTAAAACAGGAGGAGTTACAAGAATGATTCAAAGTAGTGTGTGTGTTAGATGTGGTCAGAGCAGCAGGCAAAAAAGAACTTAGCTGCATTTTGCATGGACTGGGGAAGGATGATGTGGCTGCTAGGAAAGCCAGAGATGAAGGAGTTACTGTAATCAGGATGGAAGATAAGGGCCTGGCTGTCTGCACAGAAAGAAAAGGATGAATTTTCAGTAGAGATCTGCATGAAGAATGTCCTTCCTGAACTAGTATGTGAAGTCACTGCCTTTTTTTCCTCTTTTAAATCCCTCCCAAACACCCTCTTCTGCAAGAAACTCTCCATTTAACTCTTATGTTTATTCATTCTTTCAATTTATTTCATGCTGAAAGAATCTGTTATGTCAGACTGTGATTCATCATTACCTTAGCAGCCAAGTAATACTGGTGGTGACGCCATTGTCTTTTTTTCTTCTTTTCCTTTCTCTTTATACCCCCTTGTTGTGGCTTGTCTGAAATGAGTGTTTAAGCTCCTTGGGATAGATCTTTCCTTTTATATATGTTGGGAGCTACCAGCCATTTGGTGGTTGGTAAAATGAGGAACAGTGCAAGGTTTTATTAACTTAAATAAAAGGAAAAACAAACTTGGTTGTAACATTAACAAATAAAATGGAATTTTCCACCTTACTGGAGAAGGTAGTTATGTAAGTGTACTTACTGTATGAACATAATCAGTATTTGCAGTGCAGCTTTACAAAAATCTAGACACATTTTAAAATCTTCGGTTACAGTCACACCTTACTGTATTATTTTAAGAGAACACTTAACAAGAATAGTAAATGTGAAATCCTAATTGTTTTTAATTATTTCAGAGTCTGTTACTGCACCTGAGTAGTCTTGCCAATTTTGTGATTTTTTTTGCAATCTTTTTGTTTCCCTGTTACTGTAAGACCCACCCTTTTTGGCCTCCTTCCATTTCCTCCCTCAGTTCCCTCTTCCTTTTCCCTGTTTTGTTTTTTGTTTCCCCCTGCTTCTCATGCACATTGGAAAACATAATCCCAACTATACATACAAAATGATGTGGTCTAAATTAGCTGTTACCACTCCAAAAAGAGTTCTTGGAGTCATAGTGGCTAGTTCCCTGTAAACATGTGCAGTGGCAGTCAAAAAAGCTAACAATATTAGGAAAGGGATGGATAAGACAGCAAATATAATGCCACTATATTAATTCATAGTACACCCACATCTTAAACACTGCATGCTCTTCTGGTTGCCCCATCTCAAAAAAGATATTAGAATGGGCAGAAATGATATGGGGTATGGAACAGCTTTCATATGAAGCGAGATTAAAAAGACTGGACTCTTCAGTTTAGAAGAAGATGACTAGGGGAGGGAGGAAGATATGATAGGTCTGTAAAAGCATGTATGGTATGGAGAAAGTGAATATGGAAGTGTGTTATGTGAAGGGGTAAATAACTAGGGCTCACCTGATGAAATTAATAGGCAGTAGGTTTAAAAACAACAACAAAAGTAATTCACACAACTTGTTGCCGGGGTAGTTGTGAAGGCCAAACTTACAACTGTGTTCAAAAATAATTACATGAGTTTATGATGAATAGGTCCATCAATGGCTATTTGTCAAGATGGTCAAGGACGCAACCCTATGATCTGGGTGTCCCTAAACATTCAACTGCCAGACGTTGGGACTGGGCAACAAGAGATGGATCACTTGAAATTGCCCTGTTCTGTTCATTCCATCTGAAGCATTTGGCACTCTGTCAGAAGACAGGCTACCAGGCTAGATGGACCATTGGTCAGAGACTGCCTGTTCTTATGCTCTGTTGTTCACATACAGTTGCGTAATCTGTTCATGCTACAGTTAATATTCTCAGGGCAAGCATGTTACTGATGGCTTGCAAAATACTGTATTACCGTTTTATAATTGTGTGAAACTCAGGGTGGATAACAAGTGTTATCACTGCTGAAGCTAGATAATCTTAGTCCTGTGAATTAAACGATAAGCATAGCATCTTTCCCAAGTGGCCAGTCTACTCAGTTAAACCCAGAGTTCCTTCTGTAAAAGAATAAATATCCAGGCACCCCTTTCACTTACCTCAGAGGACCCTCAACATGCTCACAGGCAATTCCCAAAGGAAAGGACTTTCCAGTCCTAGATGTCGCCTGCGGAGTTTTGCTGCAGAGTTAAACCCCCAGATGCTGAGACAGGACTGGTTGAGCCCAAAGCAAATATAAAGGTTAGGAGTGATGGGTATATCAGTCCTGAGACCTCAAGTGGGCCATGGGGTCATGCGCTAATACTGAGAAGGCCTCCCTCTTCCTCCTGGTTTCCACTTTATATAAAGTGTTACAACTGTTATTAAAAATTACTACTTCAACCCTCTTCCCCTCCCCCCCCAATCGTATCTGAGTGTAACCCTTTCCCTGACCCCCTTCATTTAAAAAATACATCATTTTTATTTTTTAAATCTGTTTAGAATTAATTTTGAGGTTGACAATTTATGATCAGCCCTAACTGTACTATAATCTATTCAAATCATTTATGTAAAAAATGTGCTGGCTCAATGAGCCCTCCTCAAATTGCAATGTTAAAGGGTGCTGCTTTTCTAATTGTATACAGAAGACAAAATTCTTTAAATTTTGAGGTTAACTCAAGTTCTATAAATGTTGCAGTGTCATGTACTGCAACAAGTATCTATAGTTAGTAGAACCTCAGTTTTAAACATCACTCTTACAAATGATGAGTTATATGAAATATTTTTCCTCAGCCAGGGGGAGGAATCACACAATGAAAGTGACATCAATGAAAACAAGTTGACATCCCTTCATATTCCCATGTTTTCAGCGCTTTGGAAATCACTTTGGAATGGTTTGAAGGACAAGAAGAAATCAATGCTGTGCACCATACTACAGCTTCATGCACCGTACCTACTGTACTTGACAGATGATTGGTTTTATTCACTTTTATGAACTCTGTCACCAATTAGTTGGTGTAAAATAGGGGTTCTCCTATGTGTTTTCTCTTTACAATAGATACTGGTATTTATATATTTTATCTTTCCTCTGTTTCTGTTGTACAGAAAAGCTTTTGCCCTGATTACTTTTGGTTTCGGTTTGTCTAGCAGATGCAGAGAAAATATTTCTTCATTTGGACTAGTTTATTCAAAGTTGAGAAACTGAGAGTTTGAGAATGCAGGAAAGCTTGTTTTCTTTTTTCAATATAAGAAGAAAAGAATAAGTTGAGAGGATGAGCTACTAATTTTAAAAACTTGAAGGACATTGGGCCAGTTTTTTCAAAGATATTTATGCACCTAAAAATGCCAATAAATGCTTAGTGGGATTTTCAAGATATCTAAACAGGTATGGCACCTAACTCTCCTTGGTTTCAATGGGGGCTATGCACGTAACCTGTTTAGGCACCTTTGAAAATCCCAGTAGGTACCTATCTGCATCTTTAGGCATCTCACTATCTGAAAATCTGTTCCATGCCAATCAGAAACAATCTGTCATCTGTAGTAAGTGAGTTAATACTTTTTTGTCTGTTTAATCTGTTTTAAATGCAAAACTTGCCTTGATAAACTTAAGAACGTGTTAAGGTAGCTTCATTTAATAATTTTAAATGTGGTTTTGTACATATTTAATTGAATTCCAGTTTCTATCTAAATGCATCCTGAAACAAATCCTGAGTAAAAAAGACAACCATTATCTTGTAGTAAAAAAAATTCACTACATTCTAACGTAGCAAAAATGTAAAAATTAAGACTCAATAAATGTATGTTAAGCTATATAATTGTTTCTATATATATCTATATATAGATACACTGTATCCGCGTAGTTGGCAAAAAGTATATTTAGTGTAAAGGCTATATTTGATTGCCAATCAACTTGTGAATTAACTTTTTTTTTTTGGAAAATAACTGAAAAGTACAAATGCAAAACAAGATTTAAATCATGATTACAATCTTATTTAAATTGCTTTGATTTAATTCACTGTACCCTTCTGTAACTCCCACTAAAGTTGATGGGAATTATGCTTGCTGACTGAGGATAGAACTTGGCCCCAAAACTATAAATTTTGGATGGCTATAAAACCACTCTAACTTTTACACTTACAAATGTTACAATGGTCGATTTTATAGTACAATAGCCATTATGGTCATTTGATAGGGTTGTAAATATAAAAGTTTCTTGTTTTTGACCTTACAAACAGCTTTAAATCAAGACATTACTAAGATTTAAAAAATAAAATAAAAAATCATGGGGTGGAATCCTGACCCCCCCAGTGCAGTCAATGGCAAAATTGTCAATGCCTTCAATGAAATCAAAATGTTACTGCATGTTGAAGTGAATGTAATACTCATTAAAGGTACCAGTCTATTTGACAGCCCTGGAAACTGATGACTTGAGGGAGTCATCCTTGAAAGTGTCGAGAGTTTAGTCCCCAATATGAATTGCTATAGGCAGCAGTAGAATTTTATTGCTTGAGGTTAAGGCAATTCTGTTCTCAGACCTCCATTACCAGTTGGCTAATGTTATTTGTTGCCTCTTTTCCCTTTGTTCCCTTTCCTAATGGATCCTCCACTGTATTCATGCATAAGCTTGAAATCTACACTACTCTGCTTCCCTGCTCTTTGTGAGAGGCAGTGAATGTGCAGATTGTGGTAAGTGTCAAGCTGCTGCATTGTGGAAAGTTTGGAGGAAAGCATAGGATCTGCACCAAAATGGGAAGTAGTGACAAGACAGCAATGAGATTAATATGTGGAAGGAAAGACTTTCTAGAAAGGAACAGGATAGAGATGAACTAACATTACAAAGCAAAGAGGTTGAAAGAATAAAATTTGAAACTTGACAAAGAGTGGTACAGATAAAAGCAACTGAAGATAAGTTTAAAACAGCTGCCTGAGCCCCTTAGGGTCACACTCTTTCACTAGTGTTTCACCACCTGGGACTGAACCCTGGAGCCTTCAGCACTCCGACTTCACCCTGTGAGCTCCCTTCAGCAAGTCCACCTGAGTTGGACACCTGAGACACTTGTACATCCAAAGGGAGCAGTGTGCCCCCCCTTAAATTGGAGTGATACTTAGTGTTGTAAAAACAGTAGGGTTAATTAGAAGTCTGGAACATTACTATAGAAAGTCCTTGGTTAACCTAGAGAACAGCAAGCTACAGCATAGTCCATCTTGCATGGGCCAGAGCACAGAGCCCTCTGACCCTGCTTTTGTCCCAGTTGAGGAGAGTCTTCCCGCTTCTAGCAGGCCACACTTAACAACCCTACCTACTCTCCTCCTCAGTCCTTTGTTCTTGTTCCTGGGCAACCATTGTCACCTGTCCCTTCTCCTCAGCCCTTTGTTCTCCAGCTAGTCAAACAGAGCTGGCTTCCTGTGAAGTGGTGGGCCATCTATGGTCATCAGTTGCTAGGTACCGAAGGTCCTGGCACTTGGAATGGCCATTGTCTTCTCAGACTCTCCATGGGCAAGGGGCCTCAGGCCCCAGAGAAGTTAGGCATCAGCCACACCTCTATCTCTGGGTCTCTGCAAAGAGTAAACAACCTTTTCCCCACCATTTAGTTAACCATGCAGCTAGGGGAAGCTAAGGCGCACATAGTATTCATACAAAATATTACAGAAAATTCCCACCCCTTCAAAGAAGCATCCACACAACTCTGTAGCCCCCAACTTCTAATTTTGACATTGTATTCCGGTATCTGATGAACATATGAACAGATTTCAACCATGTGAGAGTTTGCTAAAGGTCTCTGGGTTACACATCAAAACAAGCAAAAAGGGCATTAATTTAAGCTTTCTCTTAGCAAACCATCTTTAACACAGGCATCTTATCACCTCAAAGTATGCTGCTGAGAGGGCTGCCTTGTATATTAAAGCAGCAGTTTCCCAATCCTAACATTGGAGATGTTAGGAGTAACAAGAAGGGTTTCTTCAGGTATGTTAGCAACAAGAAGAAGTCAAGGAAAGTGTGGGCCCCTTGCTGAATGAGGGAGGGAACCTAGTGACAGAGGAAGTGGAGAAAGCTAGTGTACTCAAAGCTTTTTTTGCCTCTGTCTTCACAGACAAGGTCAGCTCCCAGACAGCTGCACTCCGCAGCATGGTATGGGGAGGAGGTGACCAGTCCTCTGTGGAGAAAGTAGTAGTTTGGGACTATTTAGAAAAGCTGGACGAGCACAAGTCCATGGGGCCGGCTGTACTGCATCCGAGGGTGCTAAAGGAGTTGGCCATTATCTTTGAAAAATCATGGCAATCGGGGGAGGTCCTGGATGACTGGAAAAAAGCTAGTGTAGTGCCCATCTTTAAAAAAGGGAAGAAGGAAGATCCGGGAAACTACAGGCCAGTCAGTGTCACCTCAGTCCCTGGAAAAATCATGGAACAGGTCCTCAAGGAATCAATTCTGAACCACTTAAAGGAGAGGAAAGTGATCAGGAAGAGTCAGCATGGATTCACCAAGGGCAAGTCATGCCTGACTAACCTAATTGCCTTCTATGATGAGATAACTGGCTCTGTGGATGAGGGGAAAGCAGTGGATGTGCTATTTCTTGACTTTAGCAAAGCTTTTGATACAGTCTTCCACAGTATTCTTGCCAGCAAGTTAAAGAAGTATGGGCTGGATGAATGGACTGTAAGGTGGATAGAAAACTGGCTAGATGGTCGGGCTCAATGGGTAGTAATCAATGGCTCCATGTCTAGTTGGCAGCCGGTATCACGTGGAGTGCCCCAAGGGTCAGTGCTGGGGCTGGTTTTGTTCAATATCTTCATTAACAATCTGGAGGATGGTGTGGACTGCACCCTTAGCAAGTTTGCAGATGACACTAAACTGGGAGGAGTGGTTGATATGCTGGAGGGTAGTGATAGGATACAGAGGGACCTAGACAAATTAGAGGATTGGGCCAAAAGAAATATGATGAGGTTCAACAAGGACAAGTGCAGAGTCCTGCACTTAAGACAGAAGAATCCCATGCACTGCTACAGACTAGGGACCGAATGGCTGGGCAGCAGTTCTGCAGAAAAGGACCTAGGGGTTACAGTGGATGAAAAGCTGAATATGAGTCAACAGTGTGCCCTTGTTGCCAAGAAGGCTAATGGTATTTTGGGTTGTATAAGTAGGGGCATTTCCGGCAAATCGAGGGACGTGATCATTCCTGTCTATTCGGCACTGGTGAGGCCTCATTTGGAGTAGTGTGTCCAGTTTTGGACCCCACACTACAAGAAGGATGTGGATAAATTGGAAAGAGTCCAGCAGAGGGCAACAAAATGATTAGGGGGCTGGAGCACGTGACTTATAAGGAGAGGCTGAGGGAACTGGGATTTTTTAGCCTGTAGAAGAGAAGAATGAGGGGGGATTTGATAGCTGCTTTCAACTCCCTGAAAGGGGGTTCCAAAGAGGATGGATCTAGACTGTTCTCAGTGGTAGAAGATGACAGAACAAGGAGCAATGGTCTCAAGTTGCAGAGGGGAAGGCTTAGGTTGGATATTAGGAAAAACTTTTTCACTAGTAGGGTGGTGAAGCACTGGAATGGGTTACCTAGGGAGGTGGTGGAATCTCCTTCCTTAGAGGTTTTTAAGGTCAGGCTTGACAAAGCCCTGGCTGGGATGATTTAGTTGGGGTTGGTCCTGCTTTGAGCAGGAAGTTGGACTAGATGGCCTCCTGAGGTCCCTTCCAATCCTGAGATTCTATGATTCTATGAATCCCTGACTCACTGGGGAAACTGAGGTAGTTTTAGGATTTCAGAAAATGATCTAAACATAACCTCCTCCCCCCCGCCCACACACAAAATGTGTGTATAAAGAGAACGTGCTGTCAGAGTACAGTATAAGGCATTTCAGAAAGTGAAAAGTGTGATGTCCCTAACAATTGAATGAAACTAGAGTTAAAACTATGCATCAGGGAAGACTGTCCCATGGAAACTAAATTAAATTTATTCGTACATCAATAGAGCCATGCACAGATACAAAATTTGTATTTGCATCCAATCCACAAAAATGTTCTGTGGATATCCACATCTGCAGATGCAGATATCCACAGATTTGCAGGGCTGTACACATCCATCCTTATGTGAAATGAAATAGTTCCATCTCTGTTCAGTGGGAAAACGTCCACAGAATAAAAATCACCATTGGAGTTGTCACTGGCTGTTGGTGGTGGTGACGGTCTCAGTAAAGAAGACAGATCTTGAGTGGGCATGGAGACTGATCTCTCCTCCTCCCCCCTCCCCCCCCTTAGAGGAGAAGAGACAGCTTGTAGAGATGTTGCCTTTCCCTTTTTAACAAATATCTCGTGGAGTATGGAAAATAGTTTCCCTTGGCATTAGTCAGAAACTTTAACTGAAAAGTTAGAAATACCAGTTAATTATCTTTTAACTAAAAGATGGCAAAGGTATAAACGTCTGAAATCTCATCTCCCTCCAACTCCCTTCAATTTGCAGTTCTTGTTTTTCTTTTGAAAAGTGTTGTTTATAGCTGTTACAGGAAAAACAGGTATGCAGAAACTTTTTTAAAAGCAAATACAGTATCCAAACTTATTCTCAGTGCATTAGAACGTCAGACAAAAGCTTCTTGTACTTGGGCACTGGTGGAATATCTAATGGAGCAAATTATGGACACAGCAGCCCGCCTCTGAGAGCCGGGTTGCTGAGTCTAATATTTTAACCTCAAGAACTGTTGTCCAAAAGCCTTCAATTGCTCTTAACTGTTGCAGTGGAGTGTAGGATGAGAGGCTGAGTTCTCAGGTAGTGGAGTTTTAAACCATTCAGGGCTTTAAAGATTGACATAAACAGATTTAATTGAAAATGAACAGTTTCCTGAACTCCCAGCCACTTGCCTGGCTCAGGAGGTGGGCAGTTGTATTTTGTACCAGTTGTAACTTCCTGGTCAACTTCAACGGCATCCCTAAATGGAGCACATTGAGGTAGTCTTGCCAAGAGGTAACAGGCAGAGATGATTAATTCAACGGCCAGCGTGGATGCAGTCTAATTTAATCATAGATGTGCACTGTGGGCCAATGCTACTACTTGAGAATCCAGTAGTCCCCAGTCTGGTGAAAAGAAGACATACACCCTTAAAAGGACAGAGGCAGTGTCTGCCATCACTTAAACACTTCCCACTACAAACAAGCATAATCTCCATTTTATCTGGTCTGAGTCACAAACATTCACCTTTCTCCCAGATCCTTATCACAGTCAGGGTGTGGGAGAGTACAGAGATTGTAGAGTCTAGGCAGAGTATACAGCTGAATATAATCTGCATTTTGATATTGCCATGGAATATATCTCAACCTTCCCTACTGGCTTGAGGTGCAAATTGAGCTGGAGGGGTGGGATCACAAGAGGACTCTTGGGGTAGCAGTGTGATTGTCCCCACCCATACACAATCTGCTCACAATGGATTTGGGTTTCTCTCTTTCCTCCATCATTTCTGCACCCCTTGCTGGAACCTCAGAGAATGCCAACTTATTACTGCTCTTAGTGCTGTACCTCCTGCATTAGAGTAGCACCTGCCAGTCCCTGTCTCAACCATGAATGTAATGGGGCTGAAATGCCAAAATATCCGAATTGGAAGTCAAACATTTTAAAAAACCAACCCTACTGAAAAGACATATGTTTGAATAAGTACACTCTGTATTCTGTCATACTACATCTCTGATTATATTTGTAAACAGAAAACAATACAACTAAAACGGGAGGGGAGACTATTAGTTTGACTAGAATATAGGTAATCTCAGAATATACAATTTGGGTCTTTTTGTTAAGACTCACATTTTTAAAGTTACTTTAGGGGGGAGGGATAGCTCAGTGGTTTGAGCACTGGCCTGCTAAACCCAGGGTTGTGAGTTCAATCCTTGAGGGGGCCATTTGGGGTTATGGGGCAAAAATTGGGGATTGGTCCTGCTTTGAGCAGGGGGTTAGACTAGATGACCTCCTAAGGTCCTTCCAACCCTGATATTCTATGATTCTATGAAAGATGCTTGCTGTGATTTTTTTAGCCACTGTATAAGGAAGGGAATGCAGTTAAATTTTCTTCCTCTGGGTGTCAGTATAAGATAGCAATGTTGGTATTTTAGGGCAGAGTTAAAAAAAGTAGAAACTTAGTGTTTTGTTTCTCATGTTTGCTTGTACTTTGAGTTCAGTATTTATATTAAAAATTCAGCAGTTGGACTACATATAGATTTCATTTTATTTTACTAATAGTATGTAACTAGTTTTTCCCCACTGTAAAAACAAAAATAGCTTCTTGAACGTAGTAGGGTGGTATTTCCCTCCCCCCACTGTATGATTATTCCTTTCATGAGATTCCTCTCTTCTGATCCGTCTCCTTCTAACCCACACAAGCTAAATCCAGTTAAAGGTGATTTGCAAAGGAAACCTGAAAATTGAGCCAAGCATAGAAATATATGCTAACCACCCTAGGCTCTTTTGTGTGTGTGAGCTGCAGGAGGAACGTGGCCAGGCATGGAGCGGTAATCATCACATACGTATAAACTTTAACATAAAAAGAAAATCTGTACATTCTGCTGGGTGGTTCCAGGCTCGCTGCAGATACTCCAGAATGCATCATTCTGGTTGTGGCATTGAAGAGAGTACAAAACTACCATTGCATAATCCAGCACATAAGGTTACAATCAAATTGAATTGTTTTTGCAAACGTTATAGTCTTTGTTGTTTTTTTTAATTATAGCCACTTTTTGGTTAGTTAGGGCACTCAGTGCATGTTACTGTGTTTGCTCAGTTTACATCTGAGGGTCCCAAAACGTCAGATTTTCATATGCACCTAAGTGACTTTCAGTGGGTGTTGTGTTCCTGAGTCACTTAAGCTCTTCAGAAGATTCCATCCAAATTTCTTTAAAGCATTAACTAAGGGCCCATCCTGTGAGCCCTGTGTGTATGGCATTTCCTCTGCATTGGGGGCTTTGCATGCTCTGTGTGTACAGGATGGGGCCCAAAGCCTCACAACACCCTTGTGAGACAGGTAATATTATTATACTCATTTTACAGATGGGGAAACAGATCCTGAGAGATTAGTGACTGAACTGGGGATAATGCAGAAATTCTGACTGTCAGTATATTGCGCTAATGGCTATTCAACATGGCCTTTACTTCCTCACCTAAGTGGTTGAATTTATTACTGCTTGCAGTTAAGCAACTCCCACACTCCACCCTAGATATGACTGTGTTTTTATATTAAATAAAATGATTCTTTGTGTGTGACTTGTACTTTGTAAACCTTTGAGGAAAAAAGGTGCTATGTATAGTAGATATGTATTTTATGATCACATCATACTGCAAAATGTGTTCTGTTCCTGTACTATATTTGGGAGTATTAAAAACTGTATTTTTCTAAAACTGTAGCTTTATGTATACTAGAGAGCCAAGCTAGGTGAAGTAATATCGTTTATTGGTTCAACATCTGTTGTTGAAAGAGACCAGCTTTTGAGCTGCACAGAGCTTTATGTAGCATTTTGTATTATTATTTAACTTTGACCTAATTTGTAGTGCATTTCCTGTACAATTTGTAAAAGAACCTCAGTGCAGTGCTCTTCCCTCAGTTTATTCAGATTTTGTCTTTAACTTCATTACTGCATATAAATGTGTGTATAGCATACTGTATGTTGCATTTTGTATGATCATGCATCGTAAGACTATTGCAATACTAATACATATGCACTAGGGGGCGGAGTTGAG
Source organism: Macrochelys suwanniensis (assembly GCA_033296515.1). Lineage (NCBI taxonomy): Eukaryota > Metazoa > Chordata > Testudines > Chelydridae > Macrochelys > Macrochelys suwanniensis. Next base: position 338,201,635 of record CM065775.1, read on the forward strand.
GTTGCTCTGGGCCTTAGGTGCGTTTTCATCCCTGTAGATAATTACTTTGTGATAATGTTTAGATAAGAAGACACAGTGAAATCCTTTTGTACTAACACACCAGAAATAGTCTCTCAAGCTTGAATTAACCACTAGTAGAACAAAGCAAGGTGAATTTTTCGAAAGGGCTTTCTGTGCTCACAACTAGTGGAATCTCTCCTCGTTTCCATAAGCCAGGTTCTTTTATTAATGGGGTGATGGTGCTTCCTCCAACCCTAAAAACACCCCAAAAACAATTCCACACTTTTTATTCAAAATAACTGAAAATACCTGTGAAGCTTTTATAACATGAAATACCTAGTCTGTGATTCTACTGGAATGCCAGTTTCCAAATCTCACTATTACTTCTGTACACTTATGAAACTCTTACCTATCTCTACTTAAAAAATTGGAAGTCAAATCCTACCGAGGAAAATAGAAAGGAACAAAACACTGGCAAGTTAAGTGCAAAAGTATAATTAGGCAGGCAAAAAAACAATGTGAGGAGCAACTAGCAAAAGACACACAAACTAACAGAAAATATATATATATATATTAGAACAGGAAGCCTGCCAAACAATCAGTGGGGCCACTGGATGAATAAGGTGCTAAAGGAGCACTCAAGGAAGACTAGGCCATTGCATAGAAGCTAAATGAATTCTTTGAAGGGGCTGTGAGGGAGATTCCCACTTTTGCCATTCTTTTCAGGTGACACATGTAGGGAACTGTTCCAAATCAAGGTGTCCATAGAGGAGGTTTTGGAACAAATTGATAAAGTAAACAGTTATAAGTATTCACCCAAGAGTTCTGAAGGAACTCAAATGTGAAATTGCAGAACTACTAACTGTGGAAATGTACCTTATCTCTTAAATCAGGCTCTATACCAGATGACTGGAGGGTAACTAATGTCACACTGGTTTTTAAAAGAGGCTCCAGAGGCAATCCTGTTAATTAACAGGCCAGTAAGCTTCATTTCAGTATCAGGCAAGCTGGTTGAAATTATAGTAAGGAACAGAATTATCAGATACATAGATGAACATGATATATTCAGAAGAGTCAACGTGGCTTTTGTAAAGGGAAATCATGCCTCACCAATCTATTAGAACTATTTGAGGGGGTCAAAAAACATATGGACAAAGTTGATCCCGTGGATATAGTGAACTTGGACTTTCAGAAAGCCTTTGACAAGGTGTTGGAATTATTATTTCTGCAGGATATTATCATGACATTAATTTAACCATAAATCCTTTATTAAATCCAAAGGCCAAATTGTATTTATACAATTGCTCTAAACATGCCTAAAAAGCCTAAATAATAAGCAATTTACTACATCCAAACAGTAACAAAACATTTATTAGCATTTGATCAAGATACTTGCAAGCAAGCTAAACCCGCCAGGGGTGCTTAGACCCATATTAGTCAGCTCCAGTGTGGTCAGGCAGGTATTAGCAATGAACCTTTACTTCTTTATATCCTTTAACAAACAAGTGATGTCATTGCCAGTTACTATCTTCAGCTAAAAACCAATTTGAGACAGTTCACCCTTATTTCCAGTCTTAATCCAGATAAGGTTTATAACCTCCTTTCTCCCCAGGCCTTTCTTCCCTATCTCTTCCCCTCCTTGCTGACCAACTTTTTCCTTTATTCACCTGGATTCACATAGACCCTAATCTTTGAAATAACCCTGTGGGGGTGGGACGGTCCATGTTGGCTTTTTTAAGGCAGATTCTCTGTCTTATTTAAAAACATCTGCAGTGACCCCTATCAGTCGAGGCCTTTTTTTTAGAAATGCCTTATTTCATTAGTCATTCCTTGAACCAGACATCCTCCTGACTTAATTCCTTCTGGCCTTATAACACTTTATTTTCAAGGCCTTTCTTTTACTTGCTAGTTAGGACCTTTCTTTACAACACACATTTCTTTAAGCAAACTTAAGCTAACTTCAGTTATCTAATTCTGGGCAAGAAAATGGCAGATGAAATTCAGTGTTGATAAATGCAAATTTATGTGTGTTGGAAAACATAATCCCAACTATAGATACAAAATGATGGGGTCTAAATTAGCTATTACCACTCAAGAAAGAGATCTTGGAGTCACAGTTGATAGTTCTCTGAAAACATCTGCTCAATGTGCAGTGACAGTTAAAAAAGCTAGCAATGTCAGGAACCATTAAGAAAGGGATAGTTAATAAGACAATGCCACTATATAAATCCATAGTTCTCCCACACCTTGAATACTGTGTGCAGTTCTGGTTGCCCCATCTCAAAAAAGATGTATTAGAATTGTATAAAGTACAGAGAAGGGCCACAAAAAATATTAAGGGTATGGAACAGTTTCCATATGAGGAGAAATTAGAGATTGGGACTGTTCAGCTTGGAAAAGAAAATACTGAGAGGTGATATGATAGAAGTGTATGTGATAGTGTGGAGAAAGTGAATAAGGAAGTGTTATTTACCACTTCACATAACTCAACAACCTGGGGTCATCCAATGAAATTAATAGGTAGCAGGTTCAAAACAAACATGAGGAAGCACTTCTTCTCACAATGAATGGTCAACCTGTGGGACTTGTTGCCAGGGGACATTGTGAAGGCCAAAAGTATAACTGGGTTCAAAAAAGAATTAGATAAGTTCTTGAAATGTAGATCCATCAATGGCTATTAGCCAGGATAGTCCGGGATAACAACCCCATGCTCTGGGTGTCTCTAAACCTCTGACTGCTAGAAGCTGGGACTTGACAACAGGATGGATCACTACATAAATTGCCCTCTTCTGTTCAGTCCCTCTGAAGCATCTGGTGGCCACTGTCAGAGAAGACAGGAGACTGGACTAGATGGACCATTGATCTGGCTCAGTATGGCAATTCTTATAATCTCTCCAGACAGCTAAAACTCCTGTCCAGTCCCTCTTCATTTCCCATCATGATTATTGCAGCCACCTCTTCTCTAGCCTCCCAAACAGCCATGTTGCCTTCTGTTCATACAAAATGATCTTGGCAGCTGTATCTTACTTACTCATTGTCACAGTCTCCCAATCCTTCCACTGACTCCCCACTTTATTTTACATAGTTCAAGATTCTTGTCCTAAACTTTCAGCCCCTTCACTACTCTGCTTCTTCCTATTTGTGTTGTTTGTAAAATCTTCATTATGATCAGGTGTAGCAATGACAACTGAGAGTGCCCTAGCCAAGTTCAGGACTGGAATGAAGTGAGTGTTGAGGAGAACGAAACCTCTAGGCATGTACAAGGAGGAAGGCTATTTTGGGAGCAAAGGGTAGCATGAAGACACAGTCACAAGTGAAATGAGGAAACTCAAATCTTGTCTAAGCATAAAAGTTGCATCAGTTGCACAACAATCTGTCTTAAACCAGTTGAATAAAAACAATGCAAACCCTGTGTGTGGACGCACACAAGATTGCTACTGGCTTAATGATCGAGCATATCTGTCAACAGTGACTATCTGGCAGCATCAGTTGTTTAATTGTTGACATGCAGAACTGCCTAGAAACCCAGCAGTAAGAGGAAGGTGCTTGCTTACCTCACATTAGGTAAGAAAGTAATTTAAAAGGGGCTGCCCCAATAGAAAGTAAACATAACACAATAGAAATAATTTTCTTGTAAGACCAAGGTGCATCTTTAATTCATCAGATTTTTAAAATGTGAGATCACTGAGTGCTGCCATGCCACCCACACTCTAAAGACTGTGTTTATCTTCACATCTTTTTCTTACATTGTATAGACATTATGCTTAACAGCCCCACCCAGCAATAGTTTTCTGCCCAACCTCCAAACCTCAGGCATGTATTCTCCTTGGCCTTCCATAGTATCTTCTGATTCTTCTTCGAGTGCTTGCTCATATGTATTCCAATTAGGTGTGCGCGCGCGGCGTGCACGATCGTCGGAAGATTTTACCCTAGCAACACTTGGTGGGCCGGCTGGCGCCCCCTGGAGTGGCGCCGTTACTGTGCCTGATATATACCCCAGCCGGCCCAGCGCCCTCTCAGTTCCTTCTTACCGCCCGTGACGGTCGTTGGAACTGTGGAGAGCAGCTTGCTGATCTCCACCTCCCTAGCATACTTAGCACTCGTTTATTTTGTAGATAGTTTTTAAGTACTTCTTAAGTAGTTGTTAATAGTTTACTGATAGTTCTTTTGTTGTAGTTAGTGTAAATAGTAGCGGGAGATAAGGGGCTTCTCCCCTGTCTCCTTCCCGGTACCGGGCCAATGCCTGGCTCCCCGGGATTCAAGCCTTGCTCGGCCTGTCAGAAGCCGATGTCCACAGGGGATCCCCATGACTCCTGTTTAAAGTGCCTCGGGGAGTCCCATCTTCCGGACAGGTGCCGAATTTGTAAGGCTTTTAAGCCGCAGACCAAGAAGGAGCGGGACTTTCGTTTAAAGCAGCTCCTCTTGGAGGCCTCGCTCAGCCCGATGTCGGCCCCGCACCGGAACCCGGTGCCGACCCCAGCGGGCTCGTCATCGACGGCACCGGAACGCCCGAGCTCCGGGAAAGAGCCCCGGCACCGTACCCCTCAGGCCGGGACTTCTCAGAGGCGTCGCTCTCTGTCACCGAGAGCGAGGAAGTCGGGTCCTGGACCAGCACCGACTCCGGCGCCGCTGCCCCCGCAGCCTGTTCAGGACCGCGCCAAGTCCGGCGTGAACCAGCACCATTGACTCCGGTACCGCAAGGACCGTCGAGCTCGGTGCCTGTGGCTCAGATATCTATGCCACCTACTCCGGCTCTGCAAAGGCCGTCGAGTCCGGCGCCGCTACCAATACCGGCACCGACCCTGTCGACTCCGGCACCCCAGAGGCCGTTGAGCACAGGACAGCCTTCTAAGGCTCCGGTACCGACGACTCCGGCCTCTCAAGGCCTGTTGAGCTCGGTGACCGTCAGCTCCCCGGTGCACACCGTGGTAGAGCTTCCACTGCCGTCCACTCCGGACACCTTCTCGGCAGCACGGGACCTGATTGCTATGACTGATCCAGCACCGACCTCATCCTCGGTACCGCCGTTGCGGATCGTCACATCCCGCGGCAAACCGGCCATGTTATGCCCGGTGCCGCATGTGGAGACCAGCCAACAGCAGTCGGGTTCTCCTCGGCACCGCTCGCAGTCCCGGCGCCGGTCATCATCCCGGCACTGGTCGTACTCGCGGTACCGTTCCAGGTCGCCCTCCAGGCAGCGGTATGACGACTCCCGGTACCGCTCCCGGTCCCGCGGCCGCTCACCGCGTAGATCTCCGGACGATCGACATCATTATCGTTCGCCGAGACGTTCCCGATCCAGGTCGGGTTCCTGGTACCGCAGCAACCGCCGGTACCGTTCCAGGTCTCGGTACCGATCGAGATCCCGGTACCGATCCCCGGCACCTCGACATACCATGGCCACGCAGACCGCCCTTCAAGGTTACTCTGCACCGCCGTGGCCTTCCCGCTCCGTCTCCCACTCTTCTAGAGCCGGTAGCGACCTTTATGCTGAGGATCACACGGTTGGTGAACAGGGCCACTGGCCGGATGTTGGACAGGAGCCATCTCAAGTCCAGGGGCAATGGCCCTTCTGGACCCCTATGGCATTCCATCAAGCCCAAGGGGTCCCATCTAGAGCCTCCCACTCGGCCCAATCCGAGCCCAGAGCACCAGAGGCGACGGTATCCCGCCCTCCCCCGGAAGTCTCTGACCCGCCACAGTCATTGGTCGTGGTCCCAGACCTGGAGGCCCCGACCTTGGACTCCTCAGCGGTTCCCCACCAGGACCCCTCCCAGGATCCCCTGGCTCAAGGTCTATCGGCCTCCTCCTCTCCCGACGAGGCAGTGGCGGGAGCGTCATCTTCCGGCCCTCCTCCTATTGATCTCCGGGACCATCAAGACCTGCTACGCAGATTGGCCCTTAACATGAATCTGCAGATCGAGGAGGTACCAGAACTTGAGGACCCGGTGGTGGACATTCTGACAACTGACGCCCCCACCAGGGTAGCCCTCCCGTTCGTCCGTACGATATTGGCCAACGCCACATCTATCTGGCAGTCCCCAGCCTCGATACCCCCCACTGCCAGGGGTGTAGAGAGGAAGTATATGGCGCCCCCAAGAGATTTCCAGTATCTCTATACTCACTCCCCTCCGTGCTCCTTAGTGGTTCAGTCGGTCAACGAGAGGGAGAGGAATGGCCAACAGGCCCCCGCCCCAAAGTCCAAGGACGCCAAGCGCCTAGACTTATTTGGGAGAAAGATCTACTCAGGGGGCGGCCTACAGCTCAGAGCTGCGAACCAGCAGGCGCTCCTGAGCCGTTACGGCTATAACACCTGGGTCTCCATGGAGAAATTCAAAGAACTTATACCTCCGGAGTCCAGGCAGGAGTATAAAGCGTTTGTCGAGGAGGGTAAGAAGGTGGCCAGGACGTCGTTGCGGGCTTCTCTTGATATCGCCGACTCGGCTGCCAGAACTATCGCCTCAGGAGTCGCCATGCGGCGTATCTCCTGGCTCCAATCCTCCACCCTCCCCACGGAGGTCCAACACACTATTCAGGACCTACCGTTTGAAGGTCGGGGTCTGTTCTCCGAAAAAACTGACCCAAGGCTGCAGACCCTTAAAGATGGTCGAACCATCATCCGCACGCTGGGGATGCATACCCCTGCGACGCAGCGCAGACCCTTCCGGCCCTTCGGGCAACGTCCCTACTTTACACCCGCACCACGGCAGGACTTCTCTAGGAGACCGCGTGGTCGAGGGGGCAGGAGGCAACAGTCCGGTCGGCAGACTGGTCAGAGGCAGGGCCCCCACAAACCATCGTCGGGGCCCAAACAAAATTTTTGAAGGGACGCTCGAGGCCGGAGTACCAGTTTCAGTCGATCCTCTCCCCCTGTTCCGAGACCGCCTTTCCCATTTCTCCCGTGCGTGGTCGAATATCACCACAGACCGCTGGGTCCTACGCACGGTGGAAAGCGGATACCACTTGCAGTTTGTCTCCCACCCTCCCTCCCTGTCCCTCTTCAGGGACCCTTCTCACGAGCAACTCCTAATTCAGGAGATACAATCGCTCCTCTCCGCTGGAGCGGTAGAGGAGGTTCCGAGGGAGCTCAGGGGCAGGGGTTTCTACTCCCGTTATTTCCTAATCCCCAAGTCGAAAGGGGGGCTGCGTCCTATCTTGGACTTGCGGGGGCTCAACAAATTTATGGTAAAGTTGAAGTTCCGCATGCTCTCCCTGGGCACCATTATCCCCTCTATGGATCATGGAGACTGGTACGCCGCCCTCGACATGAAGGACGCGTATTTTCATATTGCAATTTACCCACCTCACAGACGCTTCCTCCGCTTCATGGTGGGCCAGAGACACTTTCAATTTACGGTTCTGCCCTTCGGCCTCTCAACGGCACCGAGGGTTTTTACAAAATGTATGGCAGTGGTGGCAGCCGCCCTTCGTCGTCAAAGAGTTCAGGTGTTCCCCTACCTAGACGACTGGCTTATCCGTGGCAACTCCAGCAGCCAAGTCCAGTCGCACATTCGGACGGCCATGAGCATGTTCAAGCAGCTCGGCCTCCTCCTGAACGTAGAAAAGTCCACTTTGGAACCAACCCAGAGGTTAGACTTTATAGGGGCAGTACTGGACTCCACTCTCGCCCGGGCATTTCTTCCAGAGGCTCGCTTTCAGGCCCTTATAACCATCATACGCAGCCTTCAGAGCTTCCCAACGTCGACGGCCCGCTGCTGCCTCAGCCTCCTCGGTCACATGGCGTCCTGCACTTTCGTGACAGCTCACGCCAGGTTGCGCCTCCGACCCCTCCAGGCATGGCTCTCCTCAGTAGACCAGCCGCGCAGAGACAGCTTGGACCTGATTTTGACGGTGCCATCACAGGTCCTGGCCTCCCTCAACTGGTGGCTAGACCCCAGGAAGGTGCTGGAAGGTGTTCCATTCCATCCACCTCAGCCATCCCTAGCCTTAACCACGGATGCGTCATCGCTCGGCTGGGGAGCCCATTTACAGAACCTCCAAACACAGGGCCTGTGGTCGGAGCAAGAATTGACCCTGCACATCAATGTCAGGGAACTGCGAGCGGTACGCCTTGCCTGCCAAGCCTTCGCCCAGCATTTACAAGGTCGTTGTGTCACCATCCTTACAGACAACACAACGGCCATGCATTACATCAACAGACAAGGAGGGGCACGCTCCTCCTTGCTCTGCCGAGAAGCGATTCATCTGTGGGACTTTTGCATAGCCCACTCCATTCACCTGGTAGCCTCTTTTCTCCCAGGGGTCCAGAACACCTTGGCAGACCGACTGAGCAGGTCCTTCCAGACTCACGAGTGGTCCATTTGACCGGACGTTATCCACTCTGTCTTCCAGAAGTGGGGATTTCCCCACATAGACCTATTCGCGACTCACGAGAACCGGAAATGCCACGCGTTCTGCTCACTCCAGGGTCGCTCCCCAGGCTCCCTGACAGACGCTTTTCTCCTGCCTTGGATGGACCACCTGTCCTATGCCTTCCCGCCAGTTCCACTGGTCCACAGAGTCCTGCTCAAATTGCGCAGGGACAGGGGCCGCTTAATCCTGATCGCTCCGGCGTGGCCCAGGCAGCACTGGTACACCACTCTCCTGGAGCTCTCGGTGTCAGCCCCAATCACTCTTCCATTGTGGCCGGACCTGATTACGCAACAGCACGGCAGGCTTCATCATCCCGACCTGCACTCTCTCCATCTAACAGCGTGGCTGCTGCATGGCTGAACCCGTCCGAGCTATGTTGTTCCAGCCCGGTCCAACAGGTTTTACTGAGCAGCAGGAAGCCGTCTACCAGGTCCACCTACTCAGCTAAGTGGAAACGGTTTTCCTTTTGGTGCGGCCCTCGGGGTCTTAACCCCTTGCAGGTGCCGATACATACCATTCTAGACTACCTCCTGTCCCTAAAGGAGCAGGGTCTGGCCCTTTCGTCGCTAAAAGTCCACCTCGCGGCAATTTCGGCTTTTCACCCTGGCGACAGTGGGCTTTCGATCTTTTCCAACCCCATGGTTAGCAGATTCCTCAAAGGGTTAGAGCGGCTACACCCATTGGTTCGCCGCCCGGTCCCCACCTGGGACCTCAACCTCGTCATCACTAGGCTCATGGGAGCCCCATTCGAGCCTATGGCCACGTGCTCGCTTCTGTACCTCTCCTGGAAGACGGCCTTCCTTGTGGCCATCACCTCGGCGAGGCGCGTCTCTGAGCTCAGAGCGCTTACTTCGGAACCCCCTTACACGGTGTTCCACAAGGACAAGGTACAGCTGCGACCACACCCGGCCTTCCTGCCCAAGGTAGTGTCGGCCTTTCATATTAACCAAGACATTTTTCTACCGGTCTTCTACCCAAAGCCCCATGCCTCTCAAAGGGAGCAGCAACTCCATTCCTTGGACGTCCGTAGGGCCCTCGCCTTCTACATCGAGGGAACGAAGCCCTTTCGGAAAACGACTCAGCTCTTCGTCGCCGTGGCGGACCGGATGAAAGGTCTCCCGGTCTCTTCCCAACGCATCTCCTCCTGGATCACATCATGCATACGGACATGCTATGACTTGGCAGGTGTTCCCACCATGCACCCTACTGCCCACTCCACCCGAGCTCAAGCCTCGTCCTCTGCCTTCTTGGCACACATACCAATTCAAGAGATATGTAGGGCAGCAACTTGGTCATCGGTACACACCTTTGCCTCTCATTATGCCATAGTACAACATTCTAGGGAGGACGCCGCTTTTGGTTCGGCGGTCCTACGCTCTGCAGTATCACAATCCAACCCCACCTCCTAGGAAAGGCTTGGGAGTCACCTAATTGGAATACATATGAGCAAGCACTCGAAGAAGAAGAGACGGTTACTCACCGTAGTAACTGTTGTTCTTCGAGATGTGTTGCTCATATCTATTCCAAACCCGCCCTCCATCCCCACTGTCGGAATAGCCGGCAAGAAGGAACTGAGAGGGCGCTGGGCCGGCTGGGGTATATATCAGGCACCGTAACGGCGCCACTCCAGGGGGCGCCAGCCGGCCCACCGAGTGTTGCTAGGGTAAAATCTTCCGACAATCGTGCACGCCGCGCGCGCACACCTAATTGGAATAGATATGAGCAACACATCTCGAAGAACAACAGTTACTACGATGAGTAACCGTCTCTTTTCAGTCTCCCTGCTTTCCCCCTGCTCTGTTTTGTTTATGGGCCCCTAATATTTTTCTACTATGATTTCCTTAATCCACCTGCCCAAATCAAATCCCAGTTCTTCTGTCCCATTCTCTCTAGCCTCCAAAGCAATCTGGCTGTTCTTTTTCCAGCCTCTCACAGGATCAGAAGGTGAATTTTTCTTTCCCAGCAGGATGAGGAGGAGGGATGGCACTGCACAGCAGCAACCTGTGTGCCTCCTAATTAGGAAGGGATGGTGACATGACCCTTCCCCTCCCTTCCCTTCCCTTCCCCATCCAGCTGACTGCCCCTGTGTGCACAGAATCAGTGACCACTCAGTGCAAATAAATATTGTCTGGATTGCTTTAGAGCCAAGCTATTTTTGTTTGTTTTTATACTGTGTTCTTGCTATCGTTTTGTAGCAAAGGGTGATGAGGGTTGTCTAAATACAAAAGTTGTTCCATTTTAACTATACCAGTACAGTTAAAGCTGCAAAACCTCCCTAGGGTGGATGCAGTTATACTGGTATACAGGTGCCTTATATTGGAATAGTTTATTCCTGTACAACAAAGGGAATAAGCTATACTATATAAGATACCTTACGTCAGTTTAACTGCATCCACACTGGGGTTGTACTAGTAACTATTTTTTATACTCATACCACTAACAGAAATATTTATACCAGTGCAAAATCAGTGTAGACCAGGCCTTAAATAAGAGAGATTCTGCACCAACCAACTTTAAAAGTGTATCTTTTGTCAACTGGTCTCTTGTGATGGCTTCTAATGTTTTTTTGGATCAAAATTTGTTCCCACAAGAACTCAAAATAGCTATCTAGCTTTGAATCTAAACATTCTCATCTGGCATAGCACTTTGGAGTGGAAATCTTGCTCTCATGCGTTCGGGGCACATTGAATTATTTAGTTCTTGTTACTCTCCCATGAGAGCATTCAATATAGGTATTTGAGGCTTAAGTGGAGAAAGTGCCATTAAAGTACAACTAATGTCAGCTAGTTCTGGAACATGCTTTTTGCCCTCTGACTGGAAACTTTCGACTAGTTTGACGTTCATTTGAAACACTGAACGAGTTTTAAGGCCATGTCTATGCTACAAACTTTTGTTGATGCAAATTATGTTGGCACCCAGCCGTCAAAGGTTATATTTTGCTTGTATGCGTGCACACTTGGCTGTCTGCATTGGTGCTGTGCATGCTCACCACGAATGCTCGTGTCAATACGAAGAGCGGTATCCCAGAGTGCCATACTCTGCTGTCTGGCGCGATGCCTTTTGGAGGCTTTTTGCAATTCTTGGGGGTAGAAATGAGTTGTCCAGAGATCTCAGGGAGCTAGGGGTCAAGTTCCCAGAATCTAACTTTTTCCATTCCATAACGCCATCCATATTCCAAAATTGTCATGCCTTTTTTTTAAAAAATCCCACAAACCCATGAGGCACTTCTGTCAGAGATGGCAGGCAGAGAGAATCATGATGCCCACAGAATTCTGCACTCATCTCACAAATGTTGTAAATACAATACGCATAATCCTCCGGTATTTGCAGAGCTGCAGGAAGTGCTGCAACAATGAGGGATGTGAAAAATTTCTTTGAGGACAGATTGTTAAGGGACATGGTGGTGGAAAAAGAATTCAGGGTTGATGGTGGCATTTGCTGAGCAGCTGCAGATGATGGGCACAAGTCGTCATTCAAGTTTGGGACAACGAACAGTGGCTGCAGAACTTTTGGGTGCAAAAGGCCAATTGATAATCAGAAAAAATACATCATATCTGTCAAAATTGTTTTATAAAAATAAAGTTGAATTCTGCCAAGCCTATATATACTCTAGTCCAACAAATCCAAATCCAAGCTGGGATGCCCATCTTGTACACCTTTTGGATTTTTACATGTGCTATTCTGGTCAAACGGGATTAAAGGCACAGACACCTGACACTCACAACATCGTATACACAGTATTTTTTGCCCCACCCTACCCCCAACAAGACTTGAAACAAAGAAACAAAGAAGCCTTTCTTTTCAGACAGTCAAAAAATCAGTATAAACACGCATAAGTAACCATTATGAAAATAATTTGACCGAAACGTTTGCGTTTCTGAGATCCTCCTAGATTACAGAAAATATACTGCAGATGTACCCATCTGCAATGTCCACGTAACTGGCAGGCTTACAGAAATGGCTGCATGTTGCTAAGCACTACTCTTTACCCCTTTTGTACTGGATTTTTGAAGGACATCACCTCACTTAGCCTTGGTCTACACTAGAGCGGGAGATCAATCTAAGTTACGCAACTTCAGCTACGTGAATAATGTAGCTGAAGTCGACGTACTTAGACCTACTCACCGCGGCATCTTCGCTACGGTGAGTCGACTGCTGCCGCTCCCCCGTCGACTCCGCCTACGCCTCTCGCGGCGGTGGAGTGCAGGAGTCGAGCGCTCGGGAGTCGATTTATCGCATCTAGACTCGACACGATAAATCGACCCCGCTAGATCGATCGCTGCCCACCGATCCAGCGGATAGTATAGACATACCCTTAGTTTTGAGATGAGATCGTTGGCCTAGATTCTGCTGTTGTCTGGGATCAAATCCTGAGGGCAAATTCTATGTGCTCATAGCTCCTGTTATCTTCAGTAGAAGCCATTTGTGTATGTAAGAAGGTCCTACTGTTTACTCCAGGAAGACAGTGAACAATGACAATACTTCCTTAGACATGTAATGTGTCACTCTTGATTGTTTCACTTTTAGAACCAACCTACTAGGCTTTTTTATCTTTAGGGATAGGTTAAATCGTAAATTGCCCAAACTTCCATCAGGAGGGTTATTGGGGCCACTTGTCTCCTCCCTGCTATATTGACAAACCTGGTTTGGCCCCTTTTGCCTGCTTAAATATGGGTGTCTGATTTTGTGAGTTCTTTGCAGATTACCTTTCAGATACAATGCTAAAGCCCCATTTTTCCTTTTTGGATTGCATTTTGGCAATTAAGCTACATGTGCCTTTGGCATGGAGATCAGGACTTTAGTAGGCAAAATCATATGTTCTTAAGCACTGTGGAAAAGGTAGGCATGACAAGGCTGAGGGAACTATTTTTGGCTGGTTTTAGTAAGCACCTCATTTCCTTAAGCCGAGATAGCACACCAAAGCAGATTTCTCTATACTTTCGGGGCAATCTCAATATCCTTCCTCTACTTTGGAGAGCTGTGCCTCTGCAGAGTATAGTTGCATCTGGAAAATGTTTAACTTGTTCACCTAACCCCGCTGTACTCCCTCCAAAGTTAATCTGAACCAAGGGAAAAAATGTTCTTTTAAAACAAAATGCTCCCTGCTTCAGCCCACTAGTGGTCTCTTTCCATTGTTCTCCAAGCCCCTTCAAGCCCCTCGTTAACTTGGAGAAAATACCAGTTGATGTTACTTGTATGCCTGTCTTTACTCGAGCTGTATCTGCTCAGTCTATCATGAAGGGAGGGATACTGGAAAGAATAATATAAGATAATTATCTATCAAGAGGAGTCTCCTTTCAGGAATCAGAATGAATAACTCTAACCACAGGTACTAGTCATTCACTTCTGGGTTTCTTAGGGGGAGGGGTTACTTTTCTGCAACACCAAGTTGTTCAGGAAAATTGGTCTCTAAGGGTCTGTCTGCACTGCCGCTGGAAGCGAGCCTCCCAGCCTGGGTAGACAGACTCCCACACTAGCTTGGCTTCAGCTAGTATGCTAAAAACAGCAGTGTGGATGTTGCGGTTCTAGGGAGAGACTTGGGCCAGCTACCCAAGCTCAAATGCAGGGGGTCAGGTGGGCTTGAGAGCCTGAGCTGCCACTCAAACCACAACATCCACACTGCTATTTCTAGTGTGCTAGCTCAAGCCGAGCTAGTCCATGTCTGTCGACCCAGGCTGGGAGGCTCGTTCCCAGCTGCAGTAAAGACGTACCTTAAGAGCTTGTCTGTTTGGGGATGTTATATCGGATCAGTTTGTTCACTCTAAGTGCAGCAATTCAATGATATCAAACTGAAGTGCTTCCACCCTGCTTTGTTATGATATCTTCCTCGTTAAGCCTTGCATCCATGCACCTCTGCGCTTGTTCAAATTAACAGTGCAGCATTCTGGGCAGATATCCTATGGTGCAATGTGCTATTGTACAACTCTATGCTCTGATTTTTCTTGCTGTGCATTGTGGGATGCCTATCAAAAGCTACAGGAAATCTGGGGCTTGGGGTCAAACGAACAAACTCCCATGATTCCTCCCCTGGCATCCCATAATTCAGCTATATTTTGCCAGTGCCATTTTTGAACAGCTGTCTGGCAACATAGAGAATGCATTGCTAAGCGCCACGATCATGAACAGGACGACACATCTGCATTGACAGTCGCCACCCTAGGCAGATGGATTTGGCTCTGTGGCTCCATGGGGCTTTGGATACCTTATGCCGCAGCAATACAGCTGCAGGAGGAGGAGAAGCAAATCAATGCAATCAAGCAGTTACTTCTGCAGGGCGTTTATCTGGAGCAGCTTTACTCAGTGGATTACCCTTTGGGCTCAGTTGACTAGCACTGGCAGGTGGGACAGGACAGTGATGCAGAACTGGGATGACCAGCGGTGATGGCAGAGCTACAGAATGACAAAAGCCACTTTCCGAGAAATCTCCAGAGTTCACCTTTCAGCTGCAGCAATAGGACACATGAGAGTTCGCCTCAGCGTGGAGAAGCATGTGGCTATCACTGTCTGGAAGCTTGCCACACCCCGTTGCTACCAGTCAGTAGCTCACCAGTTTGGTGTTGGTAGATCAACCACTGGGGCTGTTGTCATGGACATTTGTAATGCTATGAGAAGGGTGCTGTGCCATGTCATAAAACTTAACAATGCATAGGAGGTTATTGATGACTGCGCAGATGTGCTTCCCACACTGTATGGGGCTATTAATGGGACACATGCCTTTTCTTTGCCTCCTACATCAACCCAAAGACTTCATCAACAGGGAGGGGTATTTCTCTCAGGTACTTCAAGGCAGACAGCACATCCCTGGGCCTGTGCTGCTTCCCACAGCCCCCATTGGCCTGGAGTGGCGAACCGCGGCCAGTGGGAGCCGCGACCGGCCGAACCTGCAGACATGGCAGGTCAACAAACCGGCCCAGCACGCCAGGGGCTTTCCCTGAAGAAGCGGTGGACCACAGTTGAGAACCACCGACTGAGATGGATGCAGTGGTGATGTGGCTGTATTGATCCCAGGATATTTTCGATTAACATTGTTCTGAATATATTGCTTTTCGACAGTTTTGCTTTGTTGATGAGGATGACTTATTGAAGAGCAAGCCTCAATTCTCAGTTGCAAGTTTATGCAAAAGCAAGATGAAGAGGGCCTGCAGTTTCCATTGACTTCAACTCCATTGACACTGAAAAATGAGGCCAGATGTTTTTACTTCTCTCTGTCAGGATTGGTGTGGGATGTTTTGTTTCCTAAACTTGTATAGTTAGGAAACTTATCACTTAGTATAGCTGATTGGTTCAGATTTTGACCTGTTTAGTCATGGTGACTCATATTGTTTCATTGTGCTCCCCTGTCTATAGCCATCTGTTGTTTCTCATCTCTTACTTTGAGAGTAACCTCTTTGGGGCAGGAACCGTCTTTGTTCTGTTTTTATACAGCACCTCTCTCAATGGGGACCTGGTCCTTGAGTAGGGCTCGTGGGCACTATGGTAATATAATTAATAATAAATAGATGGCAAATGTGGGTGAGGTTGAGGTTCAAGAGGTGCTCCTCTTGCCCCAGACAAAATTGCTCATAAGGAGTGGAGTATTCACCCACTGGCTCAGTAGCCTGTAATCCTTTTACCCAGAAGCCCATCAGAAGAGAAATCTGAGACCTTGTATACACTACAGGTTACTTGGTATAATTTAAGTCGCTCAGGGGTGTGAATAATCCACACTCCTGAGCGATGTAAATTATACCACCCTAAGCACTGTTGTAGACAGAGCTATGCTGGCAGGAAAGACATAGCTACAGCTTCTTTTAGATTCTCTATCACAATTGCTACCGTGATGCACCTGTATCGGTGCAGCTGAGCCGCAGTAAGTGCTGTAGTGTAGGTGTAGCCTGAGGCTCATGGTTCTCTTTATACCGGAGGTTTTAGGGGATTTGGCATCTGAGTCAGATTCTCAAAGTCCTGGCAGGGTCTTCTAGGATTAAGTTAAGAAGTAGCAGCCTTCTGATCTGTCAGGCAACAATCAAGGTTGTTTGGGCATCCTCTCAAATCTTAGCCTCTCTTCAGGTTACAGTTGTGCCGCTGAGGGAGAATTCAAAAACAGAAGACTGAATCTCAGATGGTATCCTCCTGGTGTTGGTTATTATTTTTTAGCATGGTCTACCCCCTGGGGATGGTTCCGTTCCAGGCCAGGTTCCATCCATTTGGAATGAGGTACTTCATGTTGGACTTTGGCTGAAAAATCCACAGGACATGTGTTTTGTCACAGAGGTTACAAGTATTTAGAGCTGATTTGGGACACTTGCTCAGATTTGACAGGGTTAGCATGGGATGTTGTACACCACAGGATTTTAAAACAACTAAAAGGGCAAGGGGGGATGAATTGTAGCTTTCTCAATTGCTGAAACAACCCATACTTTATTTATCTTTATACATTCTCAACTCACAGATATCCTCTGCGACGAGGCAGCTCTTTCACATTTCTAACTCCTGGACCCCAATGGGACTTCACTCTGGTGAGTAAAGCATGCACTGTATTTGTATGTCAAAAGGTTGTTAACAATCAGAAATAATCTAAATAAATAAGGTTCCTTCTTCCTGGATAAGGAAGAAAGAAATATATTCTCTTTCTGGTTACGAAAATACAAACACTTCCTCACTGAGCCATTCTGAGAGTTGAGTGGCTAGTGAATCGTACATAATAGAGCTGATCTGCCTTGTTGGCCTTAACTTGATTATATGCTTGTGGTTCTCTGAGTATCAAGATGGTACCTGCCCTTGTTTTTATCTAGGCTACAGCTTTTGCTCACTTAGCAGGATAAATGTGACTGAGCTGGTACTCAAAACAGGATTTAGAATAGGACTACAGAAGTAACATTTTGTAATACTGAAAAGCTTTAGCTTATTTATGGGTATAATAACTGAAGCACCCATAAGCCTTACTGTGGTAACCCTTGTCCTATATTTTCCCTATTGCCATCTTTGGTTTGCTTTACATTGGTCACTCTTGAGGGCATGGGCATTGAAGTGTCATATATGTTTGAGGTTGTGTGAATAATAATGCAGTGAATTAGGGGAAATAAAAAAGCTGACTTAAAAAAAAAAAACTTTCCAAGGTTTTATCTGATGGTTATAGATTAACTTAATATTCATTTTTGAATCGCAATGGTTAGCCTGACAAATGATATCCTCTCAAATGATCCTGCTCCAGCATCGCAAATTGAAAGCATTTGAAGCAATGAACTTATTTATCTCTAATTTCTATGTACGTTTTTCTCTGTTTTTCATTTTGGCTGTTAGAGAATAAAACATTAGAATACAAACTCTAAATTAGAGTTAGTGTTGCTAGATTTCATACCCCACCTTTGTAAACTGCAAAAAGCAAGGAGACTGGTGTTGAATGAGTTAACTGTTTATCTACACTCTGCCATCAGTTCCCACTATCAATCTCAAGTACCTGCTCTTAATCTCAGTGCACATAGTTTCTCCTTCATCCTGAGGAGCCAATCGGCACCCTAGAACTTCAGCTCTGCTCTGGAGGCAGCCTCTCTTTCTGGCAAGCCGCTTGTGACTTGCTAGAGACAAGTTCTGGATGGACCTGAGGAAATACTTCAGACTGGGACTTTCCTCCACAGAATTATCAACTGTAAGGAGGGTTCACGTATATAGATAGAGGAAGGCCCAGTTTTATTTAAATTAGCTTGGATATGTGACAAAAACAGCTAAAAGAGGTCATGGATAATGAAGGATGAATCCCTGGGTCCTGTTGCCCACGAGTCCCCACCCTTGCTGCAGAGTCTAAGGCCACATCCACAGTTGGAAGGCTTTGCCAGTATAGTTATACCAGCATACCGTATCAGCAAAGTACATCTAGTGTAGATGCAGCTATACCAGCAAAACTAATTTTGTCACTAGAGCTTTTTCCAGCCAAGGCCCCTCCTTCCCCAAGTGAAATAAGCTTTGCTGGTGTAATTGCATCTACACAAGGGTATTTTACTGGCACACCTATATGACACCACATGACACCTCATCGCACCCTTGAGTGACATTATGCCGATGAAGTTTATAATGTAGACTTGGCCTAGTTCTCTGGTTCCAATGGGCAACAGAGCCTCCTAACTCAAACTCTTCCCCTACTTCCATGCCTGCATTAGCCCTCCTCTTTCAAAACTTCCAATGCCTGTACACAATCATGGCCCAGGGGTCTGCGGGTAAGTCCCATTGAAAGTTGGGATTTAACCTTGACATTGATGTGAGACCTGCTCATTGGAAACCTTCGCATGTTCTCGTGTTTGGAACCAATACTGACCATATTGTTTTTAGAGAGGCAAGATGGGTGAGGTAAAAGATAAGATGTTACCTCACCCACCTTGTCTCTGTCATATCCTGGGACCAACAGGGCTACAACAACACTGCTAACAATATATTGTTTTTGTTACAAGAGACATTTGTCTGAAAACAGGGTCTTTGATCTTTGGGGAGTTTCGGTCCTGATGCACATTCCTCACCAGAAGTCCTATTCCCCTTCTAGGACTTCCAGGTTGACAATAAGCAGCAGAAAGGATCTTTGTTCTTTAGGTATTTGCCAGCTATTTTCATGCAAGTGTTTCTAGTAATACAGAATGAGTGGAGGGAAATGGGATGACTAGAATTGTTTGCAGAGTTTTGTTTGCTTTTCTGTGACATATTACTGGATCTTTACATTCCATCCCTGAGGGTTATTTAATGCTAATACTAATGGCATTCTTTTGTGTCTGTCTTTATGCTGTTTTGCTTACTTATTTTGGAAAGACTTTTCCCTCAAAGAGTGTCATTTAAAAAATGCTCATGCTTTTTTCAATACCTCTGTGGTAGCCTGAATAATACTTCCTGACTTTTTTACGGTCTAATACCTTTCATAGAAATATATTTTCCACATGACCTGAGTTTCTCAAGAGGGTTTACATATCATGTCTTTGATTGTGACTATTGCTAGCCAGACACATAATGTCATAAAACAGTATTTATCATGGTTTTCCTTCTGCTATGCTGGTTAAGCCTTCTGGTTTGAGCAGTTTGAACAGGTGGGTTTTTTTGGAATCCGTTTCTGTCCTGGTGCCATGTAAGAATGATACAGCTGGCTCTGTAGTCAAATGTCTGAGTTTTTAATGAAACTATGTTGGGCAGGGGGAATGGGGAACTGGGCAATGCAGTACTTATTGCCCAAGTCTAGCCAGTTTAAAAACAAAACTTTGGCTTTGCTTCAGAGCCCGGGGTTGGGTCCAGAGCTGTGTGTTGAAGACATTAATATACTTGACTTGCATAAAGGGAGGGGGGAATCTTCAAACCAAAAAGATGTGGTGTCTTAAAGTCTTGTATTGTTGCAAGTTCTAGTCAAAAATCTATTTTGAGCTTTTTATTAAACTTAACCTAAAAAACAAATATGTACCTGCACACATTATCAACCCGGCCACAAATCTCTTCTGAAATAATGGCATTGAGTTCCATATAAGCCTCACAAATGAAATGCTATCCATATATTTTATAAGAAGCATTTCCTCAATCAGCAAGTGGACCTCAGTCACCCTACTGGAGAGTTTGTGTATTGTCTTTTAGAACGAAAATATTCAAACAGAATAAAATGACTGAAAACCCTGGAAACTTCTGTTTGGTACTCTGGTTAGATTAAACTGCTGAGGAAGGAAAATACTAATGTGAGCTCATGGATTTCTGTACTTTTGTAATTAATATTTAAACATAAATTTGTCTGACTAATATGAACTGGTAAGAAGACTTATTGGGGTGGGAAAGAGTTGCCCAGTGGTAATGAAAACATTGTAAAATAAAGTGTGGGGTTCTTGGAATCCAGAAGGGGAACTAGAAGATACCCTTATACCCCAAGTTGTACTCTCACCAACATTGCTGGGATTTTCAAGGCCTCCTTAGGCTCCTCTGAGGAGCCCATCCATGCTGGTGGGGGTACATCTTGGGGAATAATGGTATCATCTAAGTCCCCTTCAGGGTTCTAGAACCCCAACTCCCATTGACTTTCAGTGGGAGCTGGCACCTAACTCCCTTAGACTCCTTTGGAAACCATAACAAGTATCTCATTTAATTAAGTAAATACCTGAATCCATTCAAAGTGCTAACTGCCACATGAATGCACTTCAGTCTCCATTGCTTTAGTTTTTCCTTGCTGTATTTTTGTTCTTTTTTCACAGTCATAATTATGGGGAGCATAAAGGAACAAGTAAACTTATAAGAGTATGATTTGTGGATGCAGTAAAGTGACAAGTCGAAATGATTTTTGCCATTGAGAAATTACTGGTGCAATTATTTTCACCCACAGTTCTGCAGGTGCAGTAAGGAGGGCATCTTTAGGTTGGTTTCAAAATCAGGCCTTGTGTATTAGCATATATATATATATGGGGAGGCATGCTTTCTACAGTATAATCAAATGGTTATATATGATTGGTTTCTTTTATTACAGAAAAGGAAGCGGAGAGAGAAAGATGATGATGTTGTCAGTCTCTGCAGCCTTGATTTTAAGGTAAGTCAAGCATTGCGTTGTTCAACGTATTGTTCTATCAGGTTCAATTGCCCTGCTATTGTAGTTTTATATAGCTCCCAGAAATTCCCCAATGTTTAATGTCTTATGAAATAAACCCAAGGACGCGTATGAACACGTTCAAGTGATGGGCACTTGAGATGTAAAAAACAGTGGTAAAGGTGACACTTCAAATTCTGCTTTAATTCATATTTCACTTAGGTACACCATATTGCACTTCAGGCAAACTGGAGTTTATGGTGTGTGTAACTCTTTCATATAAAAAATATAATCTTTTATAACAATATGTTTAAGGTTAAAATGTGACTCAAGTAAATGTTCTGAGTGTTTAGAGTCAGAAATCTGCTTCCAGGGAAATAATCCAACCCAATTCTTTGGAAAGGGAAGATTGCTTGTTGTAGTTTAGCTGTTTTGACAATCTGACTGTAAGCAAATTCTCAGAGTAGGGGGAAAAAGAGGGATGAAATATTCCTTCTGGAAAGTAGTAATTTTTGAGTTCATAGCTAATTAGTCTTTATGGCTTTTTAATCTTGATTTCTAGTTTTTTTTAGTGGGGGGTTGTTTGTCCAACCTACTCACCCCTCTATAGCCTTTGTTGCCATGATTATCTTTGTGATTGTGCACTATTTTATTAACTTCCCTACACTGTGGTTGGGTGTCAGTCACAGTTTGCTTCTTTCCATGAATAATCACTTCTGTGCAGAAAAAGGCCTCTTCTGCAGTGGATCCACTGCTCTGGATAAGCCTCTCCCTATATTTTCTGGTATTTCAGTACATGTTCCTTCAAGTCAGGGCAAGAAAGAATATCAGATAGGGCTACTGTGTCACAATAATGATATCTACACATTGGATGAGTTGGGGGGGGGAGGTTTCAGTACTAAATTGATGTCATTTTGTGGGCTTGTCCATGCTATGGGGACTACATAGCTATGCTGCATTAACCCCATAGGGTAGATGCTAGACCTTGAGGGAGTGATAGCTCAGTGGTTTGAGCATTGGCCTGCTAAACCCAGGTTTGTGAGTTCAATCCTTGAGGGGGCCATTTAGGGATCTGGGGCAAAAATTGGGGATTGGCCCTGCTTTGAGCAGGGGGTTGGACTAGATGACCTCCTAAGGTCCCTTCCAATCCTGATATTCTATGATACAGCGATGGAAGGGTCTTTTCTGTCACTGTAGGTAATCCTCCTCTCCAAGCATTGGTAGCTAGGTCAAAAGGCACATTCTTCCATCAACCTAGCCATGTCTATACCAGGCATTCGGTCAGCATAGCTACATCACTCAGGGGTGTTTTTTCACACTCCTGAGTGACAAAACTATATCAGCCTACATTTTGAGTGTGAGCCAGGCCTGTGATTCCTCAGATTTTCTAGGAGTGGTATGTTCAGTAAACGTGTCAGCAGAAGGAACTTAAAAAAAAAGCCTTCATTCTGCTGGATTGGACAGAAATACCCATAAATTATGACTCACATCCACAGCGGTGGATCACGGGGGGGGGGGGGGGGGGGTGTGGAATTGAAAATTATAGGTAATTTATTTGCCTTTTAATAGTTTTAACAGAGACTTCTGCAGGAAGGGAAAAGTCCCAAAGCACAAAGAGTTAAAAGCTCATACTGTGTCTTTTGTTTAACTTGATCTTTTACCTTGTTATTTTTAAATGGTTAGGCTATCTGTGACACTCTTACTTGATAGTTCTGGAATCACACCTACAAAATACACTCAGACACCTTTTTAAAACTTTATTTATAGCTCTGATACTAGTTACCGTACAGCCTGTCCATCAGTTGTGTGTATTTAATGTATGTACATGCCTTTTAACACAATTGGCAAAGTTAAGAAAATCCTTAAAGCCATCGAAGTCAAAGCTTTAGGGTAAAATTTCCAGCAGCACTTAAGCAACTTAGGTTCCTAAGCGCTTAAGCAATTTTTGAAAATGGAACTTAGGGTTTGTCTACATGCCCTGCAGTTCGGAGTAGGGGGCCTGTGAATAGCATTGCACACCAAAGTGCTGGACTGTAACTCTCCTGTCAGGATGCTGCAGGAGCAAACTAAAAGGCACCTAGGTCGCATTAGCATAGTCCTGTTTGAAGAGGATTATGTTAATGCGAGCTAGGAACCTTCTAGTTTGCTCCCACAACATCCACGTGGAGGAGTTATAGTGCAGCACTTTGGTGCACATTGCTATTTGCACCCCCATAAACCAAACCGAACCACAACAGGCCAGTGTAGACATAGCCTGAGACTCCTAAGTCACTGAAGTGCTTCTGAAAAATTTTATCTTTAGTCTCACCAAATTCATGAGCTATTTTATCTATATTTTGTAGCTAATACAGTGAGTAGGTAAAAAAAAAACCTGCAAAAAACCTGGCCCCATAAAACCTAGGTGTGTCTGTATCAAGTGAATAAATTGTAAGGCCAGATGGGAGTATTAGGATCATCTAGTCCGACCTTCTGCATAACAAGCAGTGTACTCCTATCCCCATTTTACAGATGGGTATCTGAGACACAGAGAGACTTGCCCAAAGTCACACAGGAAGTTTGTAGTGGAGTGGAGAATTGAACCCAGGTCTCCCAAGTCCCAGGCTAGTACCCTAACCACCGGATTGTCCTCCCTTAAATTAATTAATTAATAAAGTATATATAACTTTTAATGTGGAGGAGTAATGACCATATCTTGTACAGGCAGGGAATATTTAGCCTGAATTTAAGGATTTAGGTATGTCCCTTCATATTATTAAAAACTAAAATTTTCTCATTCAGTGTTCTATGTGCCAGTAAATATCCAGTATTTTGAATTAAATGGAGGCGCATTCAAAGCCCAAAATGGTGACAGCCCCACATTTTTTTCTTTTCTTTTATTTTTTATCCCACTCACTCCCCTGAAGTTTTCCCTCAAATTTTAAGATAAACTTAAAATAGGCCAAGTTTAAGCTGTTTACGAATGTTATACTTCTCCCACTTTTGGGGCACACCGGAAACCCTTTGGTGACCTCAACCCTTCCCTAGACTCTTTAGTGGGCGTAGCAACCGTAGGTACTGTGTTTTGACATGCATTTTAACTGTTCCCATTACTTTTTCTGAAGTAAAACCTCAGCTTGTACAGCATGCTGCATTGTCTCTGTACTGTTCTGTAAAGGGTGGAATGATTCATTTAGAGAGCACCCAGGCGGCGGGTTCTGAAAGCATGTATTCCGGTGTTTATTAGCAACCAGATTATGACCTTTCTGTATCTGATAGGGAGTAGACCAAGATTGACGGTATATCTTGCCAGAAGCAACATGAAGCTATGCTGAGTAACATTCATGAATCAAGTCTTGCCGGGCCTACAGTTCTTTAGTGAACATGGGTTGCTAATGTTTGGGAAAATAGAGTTCTCCTTAGGTGCTTGGGTATATGAAGGTACAGCTTTGGAAAAGGGAATTGTGCAAAGGAGATACAAATGAGCCTTATATTCCTCTCCAACCCTTACTTTTATGGGACCATCTCATGTGAGTAAGTGTTACTCAATTTGAGTAAGGGCAGAGCTTTGTCCACACTAGCTCTGGAGCTACATCAGAATTGTCAACAGAGGGAAATTATTGCCAAGAAGCTCTAGTGTAGACAGTCATAGTCTTTGAGGAAAACAGGGTGGACAAGACCTGAATTTCTAATGTAGAAAACAAGCTGAAAAACAAAATCCCTTCTCAGGCTACATTCTTCTTATTCTCCAGCCCTTGGAATCTTTAAGTCATTACTAGATGTTTTTGTAAAAAATATGCTATAGTTCAACCATAAATTAATTATTGGGCTTAATGCAAAAATTACTGGGTGAAATTCTATGGCCTACATCAGGCCTGCACAACTCGTAAAGCGGCGAGGGCCATATTACTCCAAAGAAAACAGCTGAGGGCCAGAAGCCCCCGGCCCCGCGGAAACACCCCCCCCCCCATGCCGCCCACCCCACAGAAACAACCCCTCCTTCCCCTCTTCACCCCCCCAGGGGTCACTATATTACTGCACACAACAGTCAATCAATGCAGTTGTAGATAAATCTCTGCATTATTCATTTTTGCCGCACAGTGAGCCCACCTACTCACCCCCCCCGCGGGCCGCATAGTGAGCCCATGCGGGCCGCATGCTGTGCAGGCCTGGCCTATATTATGTAGCAGAACAGACTAAATGATCACAGTGGTCCCTTCTGGCTTTAAAATGTATAACTCCATGTGTCATAATGATCCGCAAAAGGAGCATAAATCTGATTCTTCCCCCCCTCCCTTTCACTCTCCACCCCCACCAGCTGCAGATGCGTTTTAAAAGAAAACCATATCAACTTTTGTCAGGTGTGGTAATGTACATTCATGCAACAACTTGCCCATTCATGAGTTAAAAAAAAGTATTTGGAAATAAACGTTAAAACCAGCATTTCTGAGATTGGCTGCTAGTCAGTACCACGCCTCCCTATAACATTTGAGACATGAGCAGTACAGGAGCTTCAAGCAATTGTGTAAACAAATTTCTCACTTGTGGTAATACTTTGCCGTTGAGACAAATTGTATATTTCATAAATGTCACAGGCTTCTACAGTACAGTTCTTCTAATGTTGCATCCATATTAGCAGGATGGAAACTGATTTATGACTTCATATCCTGGGATCACATGCATCTAGAGTCACAAATGTAAATACTGTGGTAACTGTCTGCCAACAGAGATCTCAAATGCTAATGTTAATTAAAAATTGAAGGACAAAACAACCCATCTGTGCTAGTTCACTTCTGTGGAATATTTGTAACTGTTTATTTTTATTCAATTCCATTATAATTATAGAGCTTTCTCATCATACCAATAAAATTCAGTATTTCAGACTGCATGTAAACACTTAATGTGGCCCAGTAATCTACTGATGTCATGTCTTACTTTTGTCTGTTTTCAAGTATATTGCTCTGAATTTTTGAGATAGAATATAAATATCTGCAGTGGAATGTTAAACACAGATCATGGTCAGTAAACAATTAGACTATACAGATGATGGTGGCTGACTTTGTTCAAGTTACAAAATACGAAGAAGCATGAGATTGCCTGAATGTTAACATGAGTTCATATTTATTCAAGTACGTCCGTGTTACGCATGACAGTATATATGAGACGTTAAAAATAGCTAATTAAAACCAGTATTTCTTCTTCGAGTGCTTGCTCATGTCCATTCAGCTTAAGTGTGTGTGTTCGCCACATGCACTGGTACTGAAAGTTTTTCTCTCAGCAGTATCCGTACAGGAGTGGCTCCGGGGCCTCCTGGAGTGGCGTGCACATGCCGCAGTATATAGGTGCCACTGGTTCCCCCCCACCCTCAGTTCCTTCTTGCCACCAGTGATGGTGCTGGAACTGTGGCTGCTTCAGCTCGTGTTGTTGCTGCTCGTTCGTTCAAACTAGTTTATCTCTTGTATTATAGTGTATATAGTTTCTGTTAGTGTTTATAAATCCCTTAGCTATAGTTAGAGACTTCGTAGGTCCCGAATGGGACTTTGCCTCTGGATGGGGCATGCTCCGGTCCCCAGGCATTAAGCCCTGTGATCGCTGCAAGAGGCCCATACCCATTAGTGATCCACACAGCAGTTGTCTGCATTGCTTGGGCGAAGGACACATTAGTGAGAAGTGCAAAATTTGCAAGTCCTTCAAGCCAAGGACTAAGAAGGAGAGTG
Organism: Macrochelys suwanniensis; assembly: GCA_033296515.1. Taxonomy (NCBI): domain Eukaryota; kingdom Metazoa; phylum Chordata; order Testudines; family Chelydridae; genus Macrochelys; species Macrochelys suwanniensis. The sequence goes on from CM065775.1 coordinate 338,228,209, forward strand.
ATATTCGTTTACGCGCGCTCCTTATGGAGTCGGCCCTCACCCCAGCACCGGAGCAATGCTCCAACTCGGCACTGAGTACCGTGACCTACCGAGTACCATGACCTACCCTGACCCACAACACCTCCCCGGGACCATCCATTGGCCGGCACCGGTCCCCCTCCATGGCTCTGACCAAGAAGGTGGGGCGAGGCCGGTCTCCAACTTCCCGCAGGGGAAAGGATAAGGTGTGAGCAAGGTCCCATGCCGGGCAACTCTTCACCCACCTCAGGATCTCGGGCCCAAGCTCTGGTGGAGCAGCGTAGCCCAGTCTGCTCTCTGCCGGCCACCTCAGATAGCAGCAGAGGCCTCCATCAGCTACGGGTGCCGGCCACGCCAGAGGCCATTCAGGCGGCGCAGGAGATCATGTCCCTCCCGGTGCTACCCACACCGGCTCCTGCAGTTCCCCGGTCACGCTTCAGTCCCCACCTCAGCAGCACCATTCCCCGTTGCAGGGAACGTCCCACCAGCGCTCGCCCTCCCATAGCCACCACACATCTGACCGTGAAAGGCAGACGCAGCGCAGCCACATTCGTTCACCGGACTTTGGGCATGGGCAGACCTTTGCCAAGGTCCACAGACCTTTGGAGGCACGTGCCCCCCTGGCAGGAGTACCGGTCCTGGCACCCAGTATCTCCAAGACCATGGTACCTCTCCAGGGACCAGTCGAGGGATCGATGTTACCATTCCTCGGTCCATTGCCGATCCCCAAGGAGGGCATCACCACATGCGGGTGCTTCCCGGCACCGGGCCCATTCCGACTCCCGGTCCCGCTCCTCATCCCGGTACCGCTCATCAAGTGTGAGACGTAGATAGCTGGCTCTAAGCCGTCGTGGATTTGTCGACTGCTACCGGTCCCTAAGACCCCACTCCAGATCGGACTTCGGGTGGAGTGACCGGCACCGGTCGGGTCAGAGCCACCGTTCTGCTCTGTCCTGGTCACCTGGGAGCAACCACTCAGGATCCAGTCCTGGTTCAGAGCGAGGTTCCCTGATGGCGGGACAAGCTCCGGTACCAGCTACATTGTCAGCACTGAAACTGGCACGTGGCCTCAGGCACAGTGGCTGGTTCCGTGGTACCCATGGAACCCATGGGGGTTTACCCAGCCCTCCCAGGCTGCCCGCTCGGTGTCCAGAGCCTCAGAGAGACCAGCTGCCTCCCGCCTTCCTCCGGTGCACTAAGCCTTAGACGTGAGGACCCCGCAGGTCCAAGAGGGAACAGGGAACAAGCCACTGGGCCACCAGTGGTTGTGGAGGACCCTATGGCACCAACATCTTCCTCGTCATATAATGGGGCCCCCTCCCCCGGTTCCTCCGGATGATCCTAAAGCGCGCCAGGAACTACTGCAGAGGGTCTCTGCCAACCTGGGTCTTCAGGTGGAGGAGCTAGAGGAGCCCTCGGACTCCCTCTTCAATGTCCTCTGCTCCACAGCACTGGCCAGGGTGGCTCTGTCCCTTCATGATGGGGTCTTTAAGATCACTAATCCCTTGTGGCAAACTCCCTCCTCCCTGCCACCCATCTCCAAGAGGGCTGAGCGCAAGTACTTTGTGCCATCCAAAGGCCACAAGTACCCGTACATCCACCCTGCTCCCAACTCCCTAGTGGTAGAAGCGGTTAACCACGGGGAGCGACAGGGTCAACCCAGGGCTATCCCTAAGAACAAAGACTCCAAGAGACTAGACTTGTTTGGGTGTAAGGTTTATTCATCCTCTGGTCTCCAGTTGAGGGTGGCCAACCATCAAGCCCTCCTGGGACGCTATGACTTTAACATGTGGCAAGCCATGGCCAAGTTCGAGGACTCCCTTCCTGAGGCTTCTAGGAAGGAGTTCCTGCTATTATAGAGGAGGGCACGACTGCAGCCAGGGCGACGCTCCAAGCAGCGTCGGATGCAGTGGACACTGCCACCCGAACCATGGCCTCGGCCATCACCATGCACCGGGCATCCTGGCTGCTCCTCTCTGGCTTGGCCACAGAGGCTCAGCAGTCGATGCAAGACCTTCCCTTTGATGGGCAAGCCCTGTTTGCGGAACAGATGGACGATAAGCTCCATGGCCTTAAGGACTCCCACACGACCCTTAAAACGTTGGGCCTGTAACTGTCTTTTTAGCTGGGTTTCAGCATCTAAAAAACTGAAATTAAGCTGAAAGTTATTTTCATTATTGTGGACTTTACATTTTGAAAATTAATAAAATGTTTATTCTGCAAAAAGTTATGGATACTTCAGTTTTCCAGGAGACTTTTAAGCCAAACATGATGAAATGCAACAGGTTTTTTCTTTGAAGAAATTGGATCCAGTTGTCAGTTACATAACAGACCGTTTCACTGCTCCAACAGCATAAAGGGACCTATAAAAACTGAAAAATCTGGCCAATGAATCCCCAGTCTTAGGGGATCCCTATATTGCACCAGCTCTGCCCACCTCCTCTCACAGCCACTGGTAAAATAGGCGGAACTGAGACGTATGCTTTTTGACTCAACTGCCAGAAAGGCCTTTTGGGGTTGCTGAATGTAAGTTAAAACAGTCCTGATTTATGCTACACAGTCCTCTGAGCAGACTCAGACCATGCCTAGCTTTTAATCTGTAGTTTTCAAAGCACTTACAATAATTTTAATACATTTAGCCTCACAGCACCCCTACGAGGCAAGACAGGGCTGTTATCCCCCTTCTACAGAAATGCTAAGTGACTTCTCCAAGATCACCCAGGAAATTTGTGGCAGAGTGGGGACTTGAACCTTTATTTCTCAGGTCCTAGTCCAGTGTCTTAGCAATTGGACTATCCTTCATCTGATTCTTACACTTAGGGTAGCTTGGCTGGAACTGATAATCAAGCCCACTAGGATTTATTTTAATTGTATAAACTACTTAAATTGTTCTTTGGAGCATTTGAACATAGAATCATAGAATCTCAGGGTTGGAAGGGACCTCAGGAGGTCATCTAGTCCAACCCTCTGCTCAAAGCAGGACCAACCCCAACTAAATCATCCCAGCCAGGGCTTTGTCAAGCCTGACCTTAAAAAACTCTAAGGAAGGAGATTCCACCACCTCCCTTAAACACTTAAACTATACATAAAGAAATCAATCTATTAGCAACAAAGTGGAATTATACAGCATATTTTCTCTTCCCAATGGTCTAGATGATTGTTTGTCAATCTTAAATTTACCCAACATTCACCAAGTTAGTGTAAGTAAGAACATAGGCCCATGGTAATGCTGTTTTTGCCATGTTACTGTACATGTCTCTGTATTGCTCAAATGATGAGTGCCTGGAGTTTGCCCAAGTGTTGCCACTGCTGAGGAATATCAAAACAGGTTTTTGTATATAGGAGGCATTCAGAAATCAGCCCGTCCATTACAATGGCAACTGAGAGCTGCATGTGGTTTACCTTGTGGTATTAAAATATCAGCATTCCCCACAAGATCCTTAACAATGCATTGTTATAAAAGAACCATATATGCCAAGAATGTTTCCCATTAATGTGCATCATATAAGAAGGAAGGCAGTGTGCCATGTTAGATTTTCCATATGTGTCACAGTAAGATCTTGACATTTCCATAATGTAACTTACACATAATACATCAGCCTTGAGTTGCATCACCCCAAATCAGACCTAGACACAAGGTGTCATGTAGAAAGGCATGCAATTGAACAGGGCTCTTCCTGCAGATGAGTCACATGCTTCAGTAATATATGGCACCAGGTCCTTTCCCTGAGGGCTCTGCAATAAGAAATTATATTTAGCACTTGAATAACAATTTATGCAATACTTTCTAAAGTGCTTTCAAGACACAGAACATTGTGTTCTAAGCTACTAATTAATAATTTAAATACCAGTGCTCGTGTGTGAGATTCCACATAATCATGCTTCCTCTTGTTTGTCCATATCAGAACCTTTTCTTTGTTAACTCTGTAGTTCTTAAACATTTAAATCAATAAACGATTGCTCCTTCCAGCGGGGAGAAGCTACCATTGGAATTCCTCAGGAAGTGATATCAGGACCAATAGTGTTCAATGTCCACCACGTCCAATTCCTGACTATACTTCATCAGTTAAACTTTCTGGCTACACAAAACTACTTGGATAAGGGAGAAATTGGGGATTATGAGACGCTTCAAAAGAGCGAATCAAACTGGATAACCGAACAAAGATGTCTACTTGCTGCCCAGCAGTGTGCTTCATTGGCAGTTTGGTTTTCTAAAAATGGCAAACAAAGTGTCTAAGTGCACTAAATGTAAATAAACTACTGAAAAGGGACATTCCCATATAAAAGAGTTAGACTGCATCTGGGATTGTAAAAATCCTTTGGATCCGCCAGACCTACTCACTGCATCTCTAAAAGATCTGCTCTAGGAATTATTTTGGGGAAGTTATGTGGCCTGTGCCGTACAGATAAGACTAATGACCAGGTTTGTGCTGGGAAAGGTTTGCTGGTATAGCTAATGCTGGCAAACCCTCCTAGTGTAGATGCAGGATATACTGGCAAAAGGGTGATTTTGTTGGTATAATTTATATCATTTCTCTATGTGAAATTAGCTGTACTGGCAAAAAAGCATGTTTCTGTTGGTATAACACACTGGGGCCAAAAATCACCCCTAACATTACTATACCAGCAAAAACTTCTAGTGTAGACTTGGCGTATGAGGGTGGGGAAAAGTTCAAGGTGACTTCAAAGGGGAGAAAAAAAGTACCTTTTTCTGATCTTTCTTTGCTTCCTTTTTTTGTATATAGAAGTTCTGTTCTTTAAAAGATTTTGTTTTGTTTTTTTTCCTACTTTAGAAATAGCGAATCTTCACTGTTCTCATTTGACATTTGCCTTAGAATAGCCAAGTGGACTGGGAGCTTTCCAAGTAGTGTGAAATTTTTCAGTGTTCCTATTCCAACTGATTGTTAGGCAGGTTAGTTCAACAGCTGTTATGAAAAACCGAATGGAAAACAGAAGTTTTGAACAGTCTTAGTAAAAATCCCTGCTCTCAATTGCTCAGCTTTCACTCCCTTCTGTGATGTCAAAATCCCAGTGGTTCTCCAGTTGTCCATAGAATCTGCTGTGAAAATCAGTGTCAGATATGCATTTTTCAACTATTTTTGGAAAAAAAAAAAAAAAAAAAAAAAAAACACCAACAGGCTATGAAGGCAGAAAAAAAGGCCGGGTTTGAAGGGAATTTTTTTTCCCCAGCATTCATTATAAACATAAAAAATGCACCCCTCTTCCATAGCTCCACAGAAATTTCCACACAGCTTGCCAGAGCGGAAAGAAACCTGCTTTATCTCAGCTGAAGGGAGAGATATTCCTGATGTATGGTCTCAGGGTTGGAGGTGCAAGGGGGTAAATCCTGAGAGAGACCTGGAGAAAAAGAAGTGGAAGGAGAGAGTGTGACAAATAATGGGGGTTTGGCAGAAGAGGAATTCACAACAATCTCTGGGGAGGGCGAATTTGTTTTGTTGCCATCCAATTGTTAACTGGATTGGTAGTTGAAAACAGCCAGTAATAATCACCCCTAAACTTCCCCTGCTTACCCTACCCCAGTTTTAGAGAAAAGAATTCTAGTGTGAGGAAAGACAGTGACACTTAAGGCACCTCCTACCAGAGAGAAAAGGAAATGATTGCTTTATGTGCCATATATGCAAGTTGTGGAATTCACTGCTGCTTGACATCAGGATGACAGTGTAAGTGTCTACTAACGTTCATCTTAACTGGCACAGCTGCAATGTTAGATGGGTGAATAATCCAACCCTCCCTTTCGGGATGCGATGTGTTTGCCTGTGGGGGATTTACCCCTGCCTCTTCTCCTTTATTTAGTGCAAGAATAATTAGCTCTGTTGGAAGACTTTTCTAATACCTGCTAACATTTAAATAGGGCCACACTTTTCAACTCCATTGAAATGCATTGGATTAGTACTCTTGGGTGGAAGGGACAAAGTAGCAAGCAGAGTCCCTCCAAATGGAGGCATTTGGCATGCATCCGTTTTGATTTTAATTTTCTGCTAACCTCTAAAGTTTACATTCCATGGGTGGCGTACCCGAGCCCATTTATCCACTGATGCTTTAAAAACTCCCACACCCCAATGTGGATCTATGCTGGTTATGTGATATGTATGTACCTCGTGAATCTTGTAACTGCTACTTGCAATCCCCCATAACCCAAGCCTGACCCCAGATGTACAGCACCTTCCTTCTTAACTTGTGTACATTTGATTTTAAACATTAACTTTAATAAAAATTTTAAATCTCTCCTGGCTGGTATCAGAGGCAGGATCTCAGATTAGATTGACTTGGCATAGCAATGCCTATCTTAATTTTAGAAAAGTATTGACAATGCTGTTCCAGCTGGCTTAGATCTCTCTTAGCTTGGATCTAGGAATTGCATTGTTCCATCTGAGAATGTGTCTCTTAAGCAAAGCATACCTATTTATGGTGTCAAGTATCAGGGGGTAGCTGTGTTAGTCTGTATCCTCAAAAACAACAAGGAGTCCGGTGGCATCTTAAAGACTAACAGATTTATTTGGGCATAAATTTTAAGCTTATGCTCAAATAAATCTGTTAGTCTTTAAGGTGCCACCGGACTCCTTGTTGTTTTCATACCTATTTAGTAAAACTTGTTACACTACTTAATGTCGGAGGGGGAAGAAACCAGCTTTTCAACTCCCTGTACAAAAGATGTCCTCCCACAGTGTGTAAACTGAGAGGCGTAGGTGTGTCATGAACTGTCAGTTAACGAATGATACCCGACTCCATGGGAGCACGCCCATGAAACATATGTCCCTGCCCCTCCCGCTGCCTTGAGGTCTGCGTGCTTTGAACTCCCAGCTCACAAGGCAGGCAGTTCTATCACATGGAAACATGAGCGAGAGCCTCCCGAAGGTTTCTGATAGCTCCGGAGAGGAGTTTATAGTAAAGTAACAGGAGAGGCAATTCTGAGGTGGATTAAAACTAAAGCTTCTGAAGGAAAGAGACAGCATGGTGGCTCATGATGAAGTTGGAGGTCTCCTTCCTATTAAAAGGACTATTCGAGTCCTAGATGCTCAGAATCAGTCTTTCAGAGAACAAGAGGTAAGGCTAAAAAAGTTTAAAGATTACCCTTTCCGGCACTGCTGCTTCGATACTTTTATCCTCGTGTAATTTATGGTGAACTGGCCCAAATTCGAACAGCTTTCCGTTTACTTTTGTCTCTTGTCAACTGTTATAAATGTATGTTGTGTTGGAAGATTAATCCTTCTTATGGCAAAACTGCTCTAGCATTTATCCTGTTTATTATGCTACCCCCGAGGGGGCAGCTGAGAACAGGACCCCATTGTGCTAGGCACTGTACCAACATAGCCTTAAAGACCTAACGAGTTACAAAATAGTAATGAGTACTGAATCTAGTAGTTCTGTACACTCTGGTTAGTTAGACTCTGACTTCCAAATAGAAGTAGACTCCCTTCGGTTAGCACGGCGGACTTTGGAACTTGCCATATCTGATACAGATAGAACACTTTATTTTTTGCTGTATGTGGATTAATTTTTATTAGACTTCTGCTTTAACGTTCAGAAAAACTTCCTTGGTAGTTGAGGTAAATCGAGAAAACAGAAAATTGCAGTGGAGAGCTCTGAACTTTTTTTATGTTCTGCCAAGTTTTTTATTTTATACCCTTCCTCTAACAGGAAACCGTTTAAACTCCTGGCTTATCTGTCTTGGACACTGCTTAGTCTGGACTTTATTTTAATTTTGACTCAAGGAATTATATGGATAGAATTACTTTGTGGCAATTAAATATCTTTTTCTTTTTGCTGGAATACGACTAAAGACACAGGATTCAGAGTTTTTACATATTTTTATTAGAGAGTAGAAAGATTAAAGCATTCTTTTAAAAAATTCTAATTCCATTTTAGCTAAAAGCTGGCATTGTGTGGTATTTCTTCCCAATCTTTATAGTAAGTTTAAGTATTTTTGAAGTGTTTAATGCTATCATGAGAGCAGAAAATTAAGAATTTATGATCAGTGGTGTTCCATGTTTTTGTTTTTCTGCCAATGGTTGGTTATCCATACCTTGAGAATTAGTTTTATTTTGTTTTTCATTAAGTGTTTGGTTTTAGTATAGTATTAATATAAAAAAATCTTAAAGATTTAGGACAATCTTGTAGAAACCCGTACACTTAAATCTGATGGGTAAAACTCTCAAAAGCACTTCAGTGACTTATGAATTTAAGTGATTTAGAAGCGCCTAAGTCACTTTTTAAAATGGGACTTAGGCATCTAAGTCACTTAGACACTTCGAAGATTTTATCCTAAATGTGTAAAGGCCTGATCCTGTAACAATGTGTGCCTCTGAGTAACGTTGCTCATGTGAGTAGTCCCCTTGGAGTCACTGGGACGACTTGTATGAGTAAAGTTAAGTGCATGCTCGTAGGATCAGGCCCTGAACTGGGTTTGTTCCCTCCATAAGACTTTTTTCTAAAACCCTGCTATTTAATGACTCATGCCTGATTTCTTATTGGCTGCTTTGCAGATGTTTTTTCTATTAAGGTGTTTACTATGTGTGTAAACAAGGACGGTTTTTTTTTTTTAAAAAGCTTTGCAACTTTAATGTTGTGTAAGTCCGTCCCATTTCATTCCTGGAGGATTATTGCATACCTCGTGTGTTGACGCAAGGCACAAGTCCAGTAATCCAGTAGAAATGTATTGCCAACGGTGACATCTTGTGAAGAGATGTACATTATAAAAAAGTCAATTCTGCAGTAAAAGTCTATTTGACACAAGACATCCTGTTTAAAGTTCTTTTAGTGCCAGTTTCTAAAACATTTATAACCCTGCTTTAAGTAGAGAAACTTTAAATGGAACCTCAGCTAAGGAGTCACTGCAGTCATTTCATAATGTATAAGAAAAACTAGATGCTGAGAGAGTTGTGAAATAAACAAGGTAAAAACAGTGTAAGGAATAAATCTGTATCCTTGTATGTATGTATATGTTGTAGGGTACTATTAAAGTTAGGCTGTGTATTGGACATGTAATTATTATTTTTGGTTTGGGGTGTCAGTAATTACTTTAAGTGAATTTTAGTGTTTGGGCCAGGTACTCAGTTGCTCTCACCAGCCAGGGAAGTCCTTTATGCACCAAAGAGGTACAGCACAATGCTTCCCCCTCCACCATTATCACCTTCTTCACTACAAGGAAGTGAGAAGGTGGTTTCATTTATGTGTCAGTTCAATACTTGGCCTCTGCTGAAACTCGGTTTGAGATGTGGGCAGCTATCTGCTAAGAACTGGACTGAGCTCAAGTGGACTCATTTCACCTAAATCTTCAAATAATTCTCAGATAGCAATTACATCTCTGCACTTCTGACAGACCGTATTTGAACTAGTGAGTTCAGTCCCTTTTGAATCTCACTGGTAACACTTGGCAGTTATTTCTGCTGTGAATATTTTTTCAGTTTGTCACCAACTTTTCCCATATTTTTATGGCCTTGTATGATCTTGTATGTAAACTGTATAGCTACACTTGATGACGTAGTAAATGATCCTTGTAAAAATAGTAATAATTACTGTGGAGGAAATACTGTACACAGTGCAGGCTCTTGCCATTTTAATTCCTTTTGCACTGAAAGAAAAGCAGAAACCACTTTGGACTGAATCAGCTACAAAATGTGGCTTTTTAAAATGAGACAGATTTGTACCTGTGAAGGAAAAGGACTTGGAAACTCCTAATTGTTCTCTGCCTCTTCTACCTTCTGAATGGAATGTGAAAGCGTTGCTTTCAACCTGAAATCTTTGCCTGCAATGTCTAGCTCAGATACTTTGTTTAAAACAAACCAAAAAAAAAGCCTTGAAAAACTGGTTTTTCAAATGGAAAGAGACATGCTGTTAACTATTGCAGCACTGACACTTAACTAAAACCCAAGAAAGTTTAATAAATGTTAATCTTTTCTTGAAACTAGATTTCCGTAAGGAGAGCTACCCAACAATGGGCTATTTACTGTTTCCAAATGCAGTACTTTTTAAATACTGGGCCAGTATCATCTCTAATAGAAACTCAGTTGAAACTAATGGCGTTTACCCCAGGGATGAACTTGGCCCAATGTGGAGTTAAACCCAAGGCTGAAATACAGATGTGAGAGCATGGCAAAATGCAGTATTTATCCTTTGAGGAAGGAAAACAGGTTTTTGCTAAACTAAGTTTGTGGTGTTATGGTGGTTTCTGTTTGGGGCAATCTTTCTCTCTCCATGTAGCCAAGCCTCTCTGGCTTTGAATTCCTTGGTGGAGAGCATGTTTATCTAGAAAGCTTTCTGATTGTGCTAATTCGTTACTGGTGGTGGTTTGTGCAAAATTCTTTCTTCCTTAATGCACAGGAGTACTTTGGAGTATATGGCTTTATTCTTTGTTTAAGGAAGAGAAATACTTTTGCTGTTTTCACATCACGCTAGTGTTGGCATGTCTCAGTTTGTGTCAGTTTATCTGTTCTGAAGAGTAGTAATTTATAAATCCATTCAGACAGGGAGCCCCTTTGTACTGTCTTAGCAAATGGAAAGGAATGCCTTCTGCCAGACCTTGTGCATATGCATGTGTCACTTCAGTCTCGCACAGATGTGCGGCAAAGGCATTCACACGTGTGCATTAGTGCATATAGTGTGTCATTGTATCTCAAATCTAGAAAGGCTGCTCCGTTGACCCTTTATCAGAGTGAGTTGAGAAATATTGTACAAACAGCCCATCTGAAGCACTGAGATTTCTTACACTATTCATGTTCAGTGCCACATTCTTCCTTCTCGTTTGTATTTCTGTTCTTGGTAGATCTGCATATTTGGTTGTATAAATTCTGCTTATGTTCCTCACTAACTCTCAAGCCTTTCTTAGCTTCATTCTGGTACTTTGATATAAAGTTAAAATAGAACTGTAGAATCCATCCCAATGCTCCCTTCAGAAACTTTTATAATTCAATAAGGTGCCCTCTCTTCCAAAGAATATGGGCCAGGCCTTTCTAAACATTTGAATAATCTCTTTGCTGATGGACTTTGTGTATTTAGTACTGTTAAATGGGTCTTCCATTGCAAATAATGGTCACTGGGACATAACCAGTATGTTCAGGATAAATGAAATGGATAGCCAACTTCCTAGTCTTAATGTCATTTTACGGACTAACACGGCTGCTACTCTGAAACCTGTAATATCTTAGCTGTTTTAAGATTGTTAGAACGTGGCCTCAGCTATCTTATACTGTGCTAAAATTCTTGTAATCCTATAGTTGATGCCCCTGTTCCTACTGAAATTAAGTGCTGCTTTTCCCCCCTACAGCTCTAAAGACTTCATTTATATCTTCCCCTAACTCATCTCTTGCTTAATATTGTATATGGGAAGATATGGTTGCTACTTATAGTGTGGCCTCAGTCTGATCTCCTTTACACAGGTTTTACCCCAGAGTAACTCCTCTGCCTTCAGTGGCACTCTTCCTGATCCCCACCATGGCAAATGTGATCCAAATCCAATGCCATGTGTTCCTTTTCTCCTTCTTTGGTTTTGTCTCTACCCTACTACACAGAAGCAAAGAATGTCTATGGCTTTAGGTACTTTCTTTGCAATCTGAGACAGGAAATGGAGACCGTAGGGGCCCCATCTCTGTCACTTATGTAATCTTTTCATTCTGCACCTTCTCTTTCTACTTACTAGGGATGAATCCACCTTAATTAACCAAAAGTGGCTGATAAGACCTTGATAAAATAGCTAATTAGGTTAACTCATTACATTTGTTGTCTAAACCTTCTTTTAAAGTAAACATAACAGTAAACCTTAACTGAAGTATCACTGTGATCAGGCAGGCAGTTTCAACAGTGCCATTCGCTGTAGATATATAACTTGAATTTATTGTTATGTATACCAGAATACTTTGCCTGGTCTTGCAGTTTTTCTTTTAGCATCAAACTTTCATTCCAGCCTTGCCTTACCTCCCATTGTGCATATCTTTCCTTTAGGACAGTTACTCTGTATCAGGAGTCATACCTTGTAATTCCCCTAGCTTGATTATTTTATTAAAATCGTATCTGATGTTAAGAGCCTACAGGCTGCAATGAGATGATGGCTTTCCATCTATGGAGGTGCTTCCACTGGAACAGAATTTTTTAATACTTATTGACGACACTCGTTGCACAAATCAGTGTTCTGCAAAATCAACAATTTTGCTTTTCAGAGTTAAATGATATGAAAGAGAATCTGTTATCATTTTAGAAAATGATATCCTAGGCTGGAGGCTTTAAATTTAATCAGCTGACTTCTCCCTCCATATCTACCTGTACTTCACTGGAATGTTCAGCATGTAATACATTTGCCATTTGTTATATTAGCGACATAAAACTGTCTTGCGCTCTGGCTGTTCTTTATGCCTCCTGCCTCCAAAATAAAATAAAACCATGGAAAACATGTTCTCCTTGGGAGAAAACACGCAGTTCTAACACTAAAAGGGCAGATCCTCATCAGGTGTAAATTTGCCATAGCTCAATCAATGGGTGGTGACAAGTCACACCAACTGAGGCACAGTCCAAATGTATCTCCAGCTGTTGACAAGAAAAGTGAAGCCATACTGAGTCTTACCTATTTACTGTTCAAAACTAATTTTGAACATCCTGATTGTAATGGATTCCATTGCCCCTGCCTCTTGCAACACTGAACAACTTGCTTGCAACTTGAGTGTGACCTTCATGTTTAAACATTGACAGTTTCAGGTTTGACTTTAAGAGGGACGACTGCTTCAAAGCACTGTGCTTTTCTCTATTTTGAAACTATAAATCTGTTTATGCCTTAAACAAGTCTAGGCAGCATTGATACCTCAAGGCTAAATAAACTGCAGTCAGCACAGTGTGTTCTTTTTTGTTTATAACTTACAGGAGCCAAGTAATAAGCGGATTCGGCCTCTAGCTCGGGTCACATCCTTGGCAAACTTGATCTCCCCTGTAAGAAATGGTGCAGTCCGGCGTTTTGGTCAGACAATACAGGTAAAGAATATGTGAATATGGAAGCAATATGCCCTGTGGAATTGATGCCATAATTTCAAGGCATCTCTTGGGAAACTGACCCATACCAAATCAGTGCATAGAAAGGAGCTGCAGGTTCCTAAACCAGCCCTGGCTCATGGTGAAAGAAGCTTCTTTGAATGCACACCTGATAAGTAACTCTTACGTGCTAAGAGGTCCCTAAATGCAGATCAAGTCTGATGTGCTCCAGGAATGACCTCTTCTATGCTCCTGGGCCACTCATACACATTGAGAGGGAGGGGTGAAGAGTTAAGACAGTCAATAGATTGCTGCTTCTGTTAGTTTTATTTAGGTAGTATAAAATATCCATGTTGCTTGCAGTTTAGCAAGGGGGAAGGAATAAACCAGCTTAAAAGGAGGGAGTCAGCTGATACACAAATCAGTGCATATTCTAGTAACGTACATGGTCTGTATTATAGTGTGTGCATAAACACAGAGTTACACTAGATTAGATCTATAACCCAGCCGTAGAGACATTGCAGATCACTAGAGCAATGCTCAATTAGCTTGGTAGCGTCACCAGAGGTGGAATTAGTCTTAATTTATGCACTTCTTTGTGCCTTGTAACTAGATTTCAGTCTCCATTTTTTAACTCCTCCGGAAGCGATTCTGGTTCACAGTGTGGTGAGAGGGATATGAGGAAAGTGTCTGGAAGTTGCAGATCATAAGGGCTTTATCACCAGTTATGAAATACTCCTTTTACTTGAGGAAAAGCGTCTCCGGAGTGTGACTTCCTGTTCTAGGCAGTAGAGGAAGGGCAAAGGGGGGTTGGGAGTGGTGTATGAATGACACTAATGTACATCTGCAAGAAATAAACTTTTCATATATTTTTTCCCCCTCCAATAGTCATTTGCCCTCCGTGGTGACAGCAAATCCCCCAGCTGTTCCCAGAAGTCATGTAGCAGATCTGCTGCTCCAACACCTCCTAAAAGAAGAAACAGTATACTTTGGTCAGAGATGTTAGATGTCAACATGAAAGAGACCCTGAGCACCAAAGAAATTAAACGCCAGGAGGTAGGCTGTCAATCAACCAGTAGGCATTTGGTGCCTTTAGTTACCCTGTTCGGAGGAAGAGGAAGCAGATGAAGGGGGAGGGAGAAATTGTTGTTCATTAAAGTGATTGTATTCTGCAGTGTGCCCTGACTTAGGGGAAATGATCCACTTGTATTAACTTTCTGAAAACTTAGTTATGTCGGGTGCCCAACTTCAGATGCCTCAAGGGAGCCTAGTTTTTCAGAAGATGGTGCTCAGCACATCCAAAGTCATTAGTCACTTTTGAAATTTTAGACTAGAGAGTTCTTCTTTTTTTAAGGCCGGATTTCTTCCTCTAAAAGCTCTTGACAGTGGGTTAAAGGCCAAATAGTGAGGCCTTTGTATACTTAGTTTTTAGGCAGCACTCCTGTTGACTAAGTAGAAACTTTTGGGATTTTGACCTTCATGTTCTTTTCAGGTAAATCTCTGCACTTGATATGCGAAAGTCGTGAGTAGGCAGGTTCTAGTATTTAATTTGGCCGTTAGTTTCAAAGCTTTCACACAGTTACAAGTAGTGTACAAAGGAAGAGGGCGGAATTACTTTGGATTGTAACACTGAGGTGGCACGCTGGAGTTCAGCCAGCAGAACCTTGCTTGTTTCAGACTGTGCAGAGACTTTGATTTGTTACTCACACGTATCAGGTTTTTATCAAAAACTGAACAGAAACGGGGTATAAAGTACATAACATAGCAGTGTGTTCACGTTCAAAGAGCAGCTACACTTAATTGCCCGCTTTGTGCTCTAAAAAGAGGCAATAACTCAATGTCTTGCCCCCTCTCTCTCAGGCAATATATGAACTGTCCAGAGGAGAACAGGATTTAATTGAGGATCTTAAGCTTGCCAGAAAGGTTAGTATTTTTCTTCTTTCCTTATGGTCAGTGATCACATCTGAAAGCTTAATGAGGTCATCTTCACATGTTCAAACAAAGTGTGGATTAGCACTATGCTTTGAACCCACTGTGTATTGCATTAAAAATCGTGAAGTGAACAGTCCTACAGTTGTACTGGATTATTTCATAATAAATCTGGTGAAAAAGTATATTATGCAATAATCTAATTCCACAACAAATATTTGTGGGTACTCTTCCCCATATAAAAGTCAATTTGGGAGCAGTTTAGGTACTAGAATCTTTTCTTCACTTTTGTGGTCCTAGTACTTGTATATAAGGCTCAATTCTGCATTCATCAAAGTCAATGGGACTGTTGCTGTTAGCATCAATGAGTGCAGGGTCAGACCTAGGCTGCACATGAGACCTTCCCGCTCTTGATAACTGTAGAGCTACAAATAGTTCCCCAAATATACACTGCATTTAATAACTTTTCCTTGTGGGGATCTTGACGTAATTTGGCACTATTCCTTGACAGGCTTATCATGACCCCATGTTGAAACTGTCCATCATGGCGGAAGAGGAACTCACACACATATTTGGGGACTTGGATTCATATATCCCTCTGCATGAAGGTAAGAGCAGCTACTTAATTTTCAGTGGAGTGTCTTGGACAATGGTTAAAAATCTGTATTTTCTCATTCAACTCCTAAAGACTTACTGACCCATACCTGAGACACTTGTGGCATTTCCCATGTTTGCTTGTAAATTTCAGACTTCTTGGCAAGGCTAGGAGAAGCAACGAGACCTGATGGAACAGTGGAGCAGATTGGGCCCATACTGGTGAAATGGGTGAGTATCACTTTGGTTATTTACTCTAATTAGCTGAGGAAACCAGACATAAAACTGGGATGAGTTTAAATGAGGTTTGAAGTTAGAAGCTACAAAGCAACAAGCTCTTGTTGCCTTGAGTTAAAGATCTCGAGTGAAATCCCTGGCTACACTGAAATCAACGGGAGTCCTTTGACACCAGTGGGGCCAGAATTTCACCCCTGCGTTGACTTAAATTTGCAGTGTCTGTATTTTCTGGCCCCTTTATAAGTGAGGTGATCACAGGACTCTTATCACAGTTTAACCTCAAACATCAAAGGATTAGATGCAGAACGTGAATCTTCCATTCCCCCCACAAATTTCCCCCCACATATGCAATTTAAATCTTTAATTTGTTTTCAATTCAAACCAAATAGTCTGTTAAGAGATAATCCAACTGCATAAGTATGACATGTTCCTATGGGTCAATACTTCCCTCAAGAAAATCTAACTAATAAACTGTTGTCCTTTTAGTTACCAGGACTCAATGCGTACAAAGGTTACTGCAGTAACCAATTGGCAGCCAAAGCTCTTCTGGATCAGAAGAAGCAAGACCGTAGAGTCCAGGACTTCCTTCAGCGCTGTCTTGAATCCCCTTTCAGTCGCAAGCTAGACCTCTGGAGCTTCCTAGATATTCCTCGAAGTCGGCTGGTGAAATATCCACTGCTCTTAAAAGAAATTCTTAAACATACTCCTAAAGATCATCCTGATGTCCAGATTTTGGAAGAAGCAGTAAGTAATAATGAATAACTATTACATAACCATATAATTCTGGGTTATAAGAAAGCTCTTAAATCATGGAGGGGATATGGTTTTCACAACAGGCCCAATCCAGCAAACGGAACTCCAGTGAAATTCAGTGGGTGACTTGTCCTGAGCTGTTACAGGATCAAAGCCAGTTGTTATAGAAGAGCTTAAAGAATGGATAAACTAAAGCATAAATTCCCATGCAATCAAGCTTTTAAACATTTTGTTTTATAGATCTCTATAATCCAAGGAGTCCTCTCTGACATCAACATGAAGAAGGGAGAATCAGAATGTCAGTATTACATCGACAAGCTGGAATATCTGGACGAGAAGCAGAAGGACCCTAGAATCGAAGCCAGCAAAGTGTTACTGTGCCATGGGGAGCTGAAGAATAAGAATGGGCATGTAAGTGTTGCCTGATTATTGGTGTTTTATGTTTATCTGAAAGCTTGAAATTGGGAGCTTTCCTCCCTTTCCATCCCCGCCTCTGGAGAAGGATAGATTGAAGCTGTTTGTTGGTCAGAGCAGGGCAGGGATCCTTTAAGCCCTTAGCCCTAATTTTAGAGGATGCTAACGAATCCAAAATACATAAAAAGAGAATGTATGTGATGTCTTGCTTTATTTTAATTTTACAGGAAAGCGGACTGCTGCCAGTGTTTCTAAGGGCCTTCAGATATTGCAAAATCATTAGCATAAAGCTACCAAAGGAAGCAAACTATGCCTTTAGCACTCAATCAAAAAGGATTTCCTGTCTTAACATTTACTTTGAAGGTGTCATAACATTCCCAGTGATGTAATCTGGCCCTTAACTCTTCCAAACAAATGCTGTCTGCACAGAGCTGCTTGAGTGGAAATGAATATCTTCTCCCCAAGTAATCTTAATTACAGCAGCATCTGATAGCATTGTACTAGCTTTACAACAACACTGTATATAGGTTTACAAAGAACAGTGGACATACACAGAGAGCAGATTGAAGCCCACAGTCTTAAGAAAATAATCATTGTCAGGAGTCGTATTACTACAGGGGTACTATAAGAGGACATTTAACAAGGTTCATGTAGGTAGGATTGACGATAGTGTAGCCTCAGACCAGAGTGATGTGACTATTTTGCGAACAGTATGTTTTAATCTAAGACTATAAATGCAAACATTCCCACAAGGCTTCTCTGTTTTTTTCCCTCTTTTAGAAGCTGTACGTTTTCCTCTTCCAAGACATCCTGGTTTTAACCCGGCCAGTCACTCGTAATGAGCATCACTCTTACCAGGTGTACAGACAACCGATCCCAGTTCAGGAGCTGGTGCTGGAGGACCTGCAGGATGGCGATGTGAAAATGGGAGGGTCCTTCAGAGGGGCTTTTGGCAATTCAGATAAAGGTACAAAACAAGCCAATTAGTCCTCATTAGTAATGCACACTTGTCAAGCCAGTCAGTGTAAAGGAATTGTGTTAACAGGCGGGGAGGTCTTAGCTCCTATTTGGTGAGGTCCGGGTGCTGCGCGTCGTTCCTGGGTACGCCGTCTGCACTTTAAGTCCCTCTCAGAGAGCAGGCAGGAAATGTGTGTGACCTGCCTTTGTACCGTCATAAGTGAATTGTGTCTGAAATGGTGAAATCAAATGTGCAGACTAGATGCTTTGCGTTCTCCGTTCAGTGCACATGTTTTGAGAAATTCCTCCATAATCGTAGCTGTACAGATGTTTAGGTCAGTAGTCTCAGTAGAATCCTTAAGTACTAATTTGCAGAACTGATTCTCCTTTTCTTATGATTATCTTTAGCTAAAAATATCTTCAGAGTTCGATTCCAAGACCCCTCCTCCGGCCAATCCCACACACTGCAAGCCAATGATATCTTCCACAAGCAGCAATGGTTTAATTGTATTAGAATGGCCATTGCACCCTTCCAGCGGACTCCGGCTCCAACAGACCTGAAAGACTTGCCCGAGCTCAGTGAAGAGTCTGAAGAGAACAACCCATCTGCCTCCAATGTCAAAGTCCAGAGGAGGCAGTCCACTATGTCTGGTATAGTTCAGATGGAGCTAGACGAAAACACATCAGTGTGTGGATCCATTATGGACACGGAGGAAGCCAAGAGCATGAAAACGCACAGAACACAATCTGGGCACAAAAGAGCAAGAGAGAAGCCGTTAAGCAGCAAACGGAAAGAAACATTAGTGTGAAAGGAGCCCAGGGATTTCCTAGCGGAAGGACTGTTTATTTATAAATAATGTGTACATTTTTCTTCTTGTAACGTGAGCATAATGGGATTGCTCTGCTGAAATAAATGGATTTTGTTTAATGGCAGCTACTGGTATGCAGTTAACACTGTTGAGCTGGAGTCTGTTTTTTGAAGATGATTTGGCAACCTTGATTCAGCTTGTTAGTGTGAACTAAACAATGATTCAAAAGTTCTCATGCTTTTGACTGTTATTTAATGGCAGACTAAAAGAGTAGACGTCTGTTTTCCAAAGGAGTGTTATGGTACCGTATTTGAAACTGGAAAACATCAAGTAATCTGCATTGGCGATAATGTAAATGTGCTCCCTTGAGGGAAATCCAGCAAGCTTCAGGCTCTGCGCCATTCACAACTTTTGGATCAATGTTGCAAAAGAACTTTTAAATTAGAACTTAAATCTGAGCAATTTTGTATTCTTGCCCTTATGAGATGCATGTTTTGCAGTGTTTGGTTATTTTACTCATGCAGTACAACGTTTTTGAAAAACAGACCCCAGGTTCAGTGAGTTTTCCATTTTACCTACTGGAACTCTTCATCTTTGTTTGCTTACTGTACATTCCTCATTTTCATTTACGTAACCTGCCAGGTATTTAATTTTTTATATTTTAAAATAGGTTTTTTTCGAACTTTTTGTTTTGTATTTTTAATTATTTCAATGTATTGTATTTTGAGACTCTGAAGTTGGCATTTTCTTTAAGTACTTGATCTTTCTTGGTCAAAAACGTCTTTCTGTTTGTGTGTGTGTGTGTGTGTGTGTATATATATATATATATATATATATTTTCTATTTTTTAAAGTCAATTCAAAACTTTGCAAAATGAAACCAAGCCATAGTGTTTTGAGCTGATAGGAATAAGGGAAGACAACTCACTCAGTGTAGCATTTTGAGTTGGTTATGATAAGCAAGTTAAATAGCTTGCGTGTGCTGTAGACTACTGAAAGAGAACTGTGTTAATAAGAGCTGAAGGCTTTAAGAATGTCGCAGAAGGTTTGGGTGGAGAGAAGCATTGACAGTGGCAAATAGCGGAGAAGAGAAAGTTGTTTGCTTTATGTGGCAAAATGAAAAGTCTGAAGTTCATTGGACTATGAAAGACCGTTCTGGAGGCAAACATGAGGGTATATTGTATGTTATAGAAGAATGGAGAAGAGAAAGGATGTGATGTTATGGAGAGAAGAAATGGAAAGTGATCAAGTATTTATACTTGTAATAATAACAAAGTTGACACATTTTTGGTGGCCTTAATAATCATAGGGATGAATGAAAGAAACTCGGTAAGCCTTATGCTGCAAAATGGCATAGGCACAATTATACAAAGCGGTAACAGCTGCAATTCAAACGATAAAGTTTTTTCCTTTCATTAAGACGGTAATGAAAGCAGATAATAAGGATCCTAAAGCATTACATAAATCAGTCTTCGAGTCTGTAACTCGGATATAAAGAGTTGTTATGTGCAAGCTGTTGGGCTGGCAGTGATTAAAAATTGGAAGCGAATGTAAATAGACACAACCAAATGAGTGGTTCTCTGTAAATGTACTGTACAGTTTAAAGTGCCAAGTACCATTAAATTCCTGACAGCATCTCATTTGTATTGTGTATGTTGATGCAAGGGGGGAAGTGGAAATATCCCTGAGTAAATCCTCATCATCACAAATATCATGCCTCTCAGGAAGCGGCATTCTTTGTTCCAGGGTATGTTACTGATTCAATGAAACCTCTCCCAAAAGGGACCCGCCCAAAACAATGGGACTACTTGTGTACAGAAGAGCTAGTCACATGACAAAGGGTTTTACAGAATGGGGTGCCATAAGAAGGGACAGGGCACACTGCTGTAAGTCTGCAAACACCAATGTCATTGTCAAATACACCTAGCCTGAGATGCGGGCTCTGCAGTTCCTGGGAGCCATTGCTGGTTGTAATCGAAGTCCTCTCTCCAGCTTGCGAAGGACTTCATGAAGTCTAATGCTGGGAAGGCTACGAATTACCCAGTAGCTTTTCACCAAGAACCTTAACACTTGACTAGACACGCACCTAGTTTTTACTGCTTTAAGTTTGAGATTCCAAAATGGAACTCTGACAACAGCAAGCTTCCATGCATGACACATGCAGAACTCATTTTATAAAGGGGTATACAACCCAAATTGCTCTCATTCAAGCAGTGTGTTTTTAATTTTCTCAACTCCTGGAAGTACAGATGCAAAAATATCTATTTAAACTACTGATGGTGTCAGTGCCCCCTAATAGACCCTCTGTTCTTTTTTCACGCTGGCTTTTCCCTGAGATCGAAAGGCTCTGTGCATTCTGGGGTTGAACTGATAGCCTAGATTGTTACAAAATATTTTAGGCTAACGAGTATGTTTTCCCTGGATGGGGTGGACCAGGCATAATCATTTTTAAACTTGGCTCTGATTTAGATCAAGTGAATGCCTAGTTTTAGAACAGTCTGTAAAGATATACTGTACTTGGTCCACATAGATAGCTTGCTTTGTCAATCAGATTTTGGAGCATTTGAAAACCATCTCTACTGACATGCTTTTTGTTAATGGGACCAACAAAGAGAACAAACAATACTGTGTGACCATGGACAAAGTTCACTTAATTTTCCTTCTCTGCATTCTCCAAGTATCAGAGAGAGGTGGTAGCTTCCAGTTATCCCCCTGAAACCAGATTGGACCCAGATAGAGAGAACTCTACAGACATTCCACTGAGGTGTAAAAATGATCCTGATACTGCTTTCAAACTCACCCAGTAAAAATGCAGAGGAGGGGCCAGGGGAGAATCCTTTCTTGGCAAAGAATTATAAATAACTCCTTGAAACAACCAACCAAGAAATAGACAATCTTCTAATGAAAGCCAAAGGGAGAGGTGGTGTGGCATTCCTGAATCTCTCGGAGCATTGGGACTGATTATCTAAAAGCATTAATTGAGTTGCTCTATCTATGTGGTCTCTGGAAAATCAGATTCAGATGGAGTAGGGCATATTCAACAAGGATTCCATTCAGAAAAGACAGTGATCATCCAATGAATAAGACAACTAACGCTATATAACCCGTACAATAGATATTGTATTGGGTAGTTAGGATTGGGTTAATGAGTACTGGCATTGTCCTTGACCCTGTACAGAACACAAACATAGCCTGCATTTACCTGGTTACAGAATTACCTTCACTTCCTAAAAAGTTCACTCCAGGCTTTTAAACACAGAGGCCTAGCCACATTAGATTTTTTTTTCTTAAAATTTTCCAGCATTGCGATCACTGGCGCGATCAACAGGGGAAGTTCTAGTCTAGCTAGGCTGTTTGTATTTCAGCTCTCGTGTTACCTAGATCTGCTCTGAACAGCATTGGAGGACATGGGCAAACCATCTACTGTCCCCGGCCATGCTGCATGGGAGGTAGCAACTGTCAGAAATGTTAGCGGAAAAAGTTTAGTGTAGACCCAGCCAAGGTGTGACAGGAAAGAGGGTCTTATGAACCGGATGGGTCTAGTCAAAAACAACGGTTTGGGTCCATGTGCACTACTAAGATAGATGCTCATTTTGTTCTCTTACAAATCAGAAGGACTCAGTCTGATTTTGAAAAACAACCACCTAGAAAAGAATCTTATTTTGCAAAACTTTGTTAGGCATGTCTCCATAGATATATTTCTATCTCCTAGAACTGGAAGGACCTTGAAAGGTCATTGAGTCCAGTCCCCCACCTTCACTAGCAGATCCTGACAGATTTTTGCCCCAGATCGCTAAATGGCCCCCTTAAGGATTGAACTCACAACCCTGGGTTTAGCAGGCTAATGCTCAAACCACTGAGCTATCTCTTCCCCCTTAATAAAGAAACAAAGGATTACTATCTGCAAGTATTGAAGGAAGGGTAAGAACTGGCTACATACATGCATGTTTAGGAGAGGGACTGAGGGTCCAGTGCCTCTTTCCCCAGAACAGTGTCAGGACATTTGGCAAAGAGCTTTATCAGACATTCCAGTAATATTTCTGCAAAGTAATGCCCTAGTGGCTACCTGACCTCTGAACTACACATCTGTTAGAGGAGTTGTGAGCAGTAAGACACTTTACTTGGTGTAGGAGTGCAAAATTCAGACTCCTAGAAGCAAGTGTACGTAACAACTGCGGGTGAGTCTTTCCTATTGGGGTTTTCCATGGATGATCTTGTTCTCCAGGCAGTTCCTGGCCTGGAAGAAAGATCAACTTGTTAGCTGACAAAAACCAAACAAAAAAACCCCACACTGTGGAAAAGTGACCATTTTAAATCACTGAGAATAAAGAGCTCAGCTAACATGGCATGCGTCTACTCCCTGAAGAGCAGGAAAATCCTGGCTAGTGACTGTCAGAACAAGTGAGAGATGCCTGCTGTCTTGAGTAAGCCACACACGGCAAATTAGTTGGGAGGAGCGAGGTGACAGCCCTTTTCCTCTTGGAGCTGCTCCAACTCGTTAAAGGAAAGACACATTGTGCTCCCCGGGTGGAAACTTTACTTTCATTCTTAGTGGTTGCTTCTCAGTCAGTAATTAAGGCTGGAAGTTTCTGGACACATAGTAGAAGTAATAGCCATGCATGAGGGAGATGAACTAGCCACACAGCCGGTGACTAGAAGAGCTGCCCCAGCTCCTTACTCAGGAGACCATAAAGGACTTAGCAGTGTCGTGGGGCATCGTCCCTAGGTCTGTTGGAGCTACTCTCGCTGTCCTGTCTACATCACTGGAATGGGACTGCTCTGACCTAGCTGGGGTAGACCTCCTCCTTACCCTGTGGTGAGACTGGTTCTAGTAGGCGTTTCCCTGACCAAGCACCACCTTGCTTTCTACTGAGCCTGCTGCTGCAAGTTCATTATCTCGTCTCATATGGCCTCTCCCACCCTGCAGCTGCCGTTAACTTTATTTGGGGTTACGAACGCTTAACGTGTCCTAAAACCAGACCCTGTGTGACTTGGGTCACATGGGACATCTGTGGTAGAGGCAGGAATGAAGCGCCAGGCTCCTGGCTTCCATTCATGTGCTTTAACCACAGAGCCATCCTTCCTCTCTGCTGGCGAGAATAAAGGATACAGGATTATAGACTCATAGACTTGAAGGTCAGAAGGGACCATTATGATCATCTAGTCTGACCTCCTGCACAATGCAGGCCACAGCACCTCACCCACCCACTCCTGCAATAATCCTCTCACCTATGTCTGAGCTATTGAAGTCCTCAAATCATGGTTTAAAGACTTCAAGATGCAGAGAATCCTCCAGCAAGTAACCCGTGCCCCATGCTGCAGAAGAAGGTGAAAAACCTCCCGGGCCTCTGCCAATCTGCCCTGGAGGAAAATTCCTTCCCGACCCCAAATATGGTGATCAGCTGAACCCTGAGCATGTGGGCAAGACTCACCAGCCAGACACCCAGGAAAAAGTTCTCTGTAGTAACTTCTAACATCCCATCACCGGCCATTGGGCCTATTTACCAATTAAAAAAAGGTCAATTAATGGCCAAGACCATGTTATCCCACCAAACCATCCCCTCCATAAACTTATCTAGCTTAATCTTAAAGCCAGATAGGTCTTTTGCCCCCACTGCTTCCCTTGGAAGGCTGTTCTAGAACTTCACTCCTCTGATGGTTAGAAACCTTCATCATGTGTGGCTTCAGCCACCACCATAACCTGGCGTAAGCAGGAGATGATGGGGTCAAGCCAGCGGAGCTTCTGAAAGGGAAGGTGGGTGAGGTAATGGCTTTTAGTGAACCAGAGAGACAAGCTTCCGAACTCCACACAGGTCCTGAAGAAGAGCTCCGTGGAACTCGACTGCGTGTTTCTTTCCCAACGGAAGTTGTTCCAATAAAAGCTGTTATCTCACTCACCTTGCCGCTCTAACATGCTGGGTCTGACAGGGCAGCAACACCACTGCAAACAACTATGGGAAATCAATATGCTTGAGCAATTCTGCTGTGGAAATGAGTAATAAGCAGGGTGTCCTCGCACGTAGCTGCTAGGCCACGTGAAAACAGGCTTGAGAGTAGGCTGCTATTTAATCGCTGTATTAATGGATTGGGTGAGGGAGTGGACGATGAGCTAGTGAAGGCTGTTGATGAGTTGTTTCTGTTGGTAAAACCCACCGAAAGTTGTGTGGGTCATGAATTAGATTCCTTGCAACAGCTGTTGCTGTTGGCTGCCTCTTCCACCAGCGCCAGTTCTTCAGTAAAGTAACTGATTCAGATAAGAAACAAGGCCACTGAGGGAAGAGAATTTAGTATGTCTCATTTTAACCTATGCTCTCCCTGTATTTTTAATCCCTGTAATATTCATCCCTTGATGAGAAGACTAATAATAACACCTAGAGATTTTCATTCACAGATCTCCAAGCCCTTTAGAACCCCAGTGTCCTGGCTCCCTGTCCTGTGCTATGGGCTGGAGGAACTGCAAGAGCAGAGATCGCAGAGGAAAAGACATGAAACCAGGACACATTCTATTCTCGCTTGAACTGCATTTAAACCCTCTACAACTGCGCCGCCAGTCTCTGCCACTACGATTATTTGTATTACGGTTGCACCGCCCAAAGTTAGAGCCCACCAGGCGAGGCAGGATGGGCCAGTGGGTGGGGAACTAAACTGGAAGGCATAGGTTCAAGTCCCTGGTCTGCTACTGACTTTCAGTGTGACCTTGGGCAAGTCACTTAGCCGCTCTGTGCCTCGGTTTCCCATCTGTAAAATGGGGATAATAGCTCTGCCTCCCAGGGGTATTGTGAGGATGACTCTATTAAAGATTGGGAGGTGCTTGGATGTGATGGTGATGGGAGCCAAAGAAGAACAGCCAGGTACTAGGCAAACACATGAAGAATTTACAGTCTACCTAGACAAAGGGTGGGCAGCGTGAGCATTGTCCGTAGGTTACACTTGAGACTGAGTGACTTGCCCAAGCTCACAGAGGAAGCCTGAGGTAGAGCAGGGAACTGAATCTAGTTCTGCTAAGTTGCAGGCCACTGCCTTAATCACGGGACCAGCCGCCCTTTTGCTAGCATGAAGCTTTAACATGAAATGAATCAAATGCCCCTGTGGTGGCTGAACCAGGTGCACGTATTCAGCTAATGATTTCTTCTGCTCAAGCTAGAAACAATACAACCTGTGAGAGCCGGCACGAGAATGGCATTAATGCTGCACTGGACGTGGGCGTCCTTTAGAACCCTCCAGCAAAGACGCTTATGCCAAAAAAACCAAACAAACCGAACGCTAATTTTTACTAGCACGGTGCAGCCTGCAGACAGTGTGTATAACAGCACCAGACCCTGCTAGTTTTTCCTGTGTTCCTTCCATCCCCAAATCTTCACTGGGTCTTGACCAAACTTGGCCTTGTTAAAATCTCAGCTTGGACATTAAGCCCAGATGAAGTTTGTGCCTCTATTTATTCAGCCACCAGCTGAGCGAAGTTTCAAACACACGTCTTGAGGCAAGGCTCTTTGTCTCTCTCTGGTATCTGCGTACTGTGATGGATTTTGCGCTCTGACTTTCCAAGAGGCATGTTTTTTCTATAACAGCAATGCTCGGCCTATGATTAAAGAGGCTCTGCGTGAAATCCAGGACAGCCAAAGGCCGGGAGGGTTCTGAACACATGATGTGTGTAAATCCATGCAATGATGTATCACTAATGCTCAGCTGGGACTGAATTCTTTGGGGGCAGGGATAGCTCAGTGGTTTGCACATTAGCCTGCTAAATGCAGGGTTGTGAGTTCAATCCTTGAGGGGGCCATTTAGGGATCTGGGGCAAAAATCTGTCAGGGACAGTACTTGGTCCTGCTTATGTAGGCAGGGGACTGGACTTGATGACCTTTCAAGGTCCTTCCAGTTCTATGAGATAGGCATATCTCCATATAATAAATACAAATAATTTTACTGTACCCTGCTACAGGACCTAGAGAATCTCAGAACACACAACGGCTATTGGGCTCAGAGTTTTCACCGACAAACATATCTCACATAGCTTCCTTACCGTTCTTATTCACAGAATCGGCCACCCCTTCTCCATTTTCCTCCCCTTCTGGCTCTCTTCCGACATAACCCCAGATGTCTTCTGAACACATCTGCATTTGTTTTAATGACCAAATCATCACGTTGGAATATCTATCTATCTATCTATCTATCTATCTATCTATATTTGATGTGGTTCTAAAGGACATGATCTATAGTCAACCATGAGCTATTGAGCTCTGTAGTCTAATGTTCACTTACTCTCCTGTTGGAAGCATGTGGTGGAAATCTATGGCCTGGATTATGCAGGAGGTCATAGAATCATAGAAGATCAGGGTTGGAAGGGACCTCAGGAGGTATCTAGTCCAACCCCCTGCTCAAAACAGGACCAACCCCAACGAAATCATAACTAATCATAATGGTCCCTTTTGGCTTTAACATCTATCAGCCAGATATTCCACTGGTGTAAACCGAGGTTGCTCGTTATGGATTCTGAAACAATAGCAACACTTTAGAAACCCATAGATTAGCTTCCACGGGGCAAAATGTTTATCGGTTTTGCAAGAAATCATTCTGGATAAAATCAGTTTTGATTGCCTGGGGCGGCTCTAACAATTTTGCCACCCCAAGCAGGGGTGGCGGCCCCGCCCCCCGACGCCTGCCTGCGTCGGGGGCGGGGCCCTGCTATGTCTGCCTGCATCAGGGGCGGGGCCCCACCCCCGATGCCGGCAGTCCTAGTCTGCGGCGGCAAGGGGAGAGCAGCGGACCTGCAGCCCCATTGCCGCTGCGGCGGTCAAGAATGGGGCAGCAGTCCAAGTCGTGCAGTGGCAATTCGGCGGCGGGAAGAGCGGACCTGCCACTGAATTGCCATCGCGGGACTCAGACTGCCGCCCCATTCTCGCCTGCCGCCCCAAGCACCAGCTTGAAAAGCTGGTGCCTGGAGCCGGCCCTGTTGATTGCATTCTGTCTGTCTGCCTGTCTGCTGCACTCACTTCCTATGAAACTACCAGTCATGGGGCAACCATGTAAATAAAGAATGAAACGTGCGGAAACTCTTTGCTCTCTGATGAGCGTGATCTCAACTCCCTGAACCATTTCCCGTCAAAGCTGCCCTTACGGTCCCAAATTATCCCCATTATGTTTCCCTGTATCACACACTCTGCTCCAGTAGTTAATAAACAGGGGGCAGAAAAGTGTATGTGATGTTTTAAATGGACTCCAACCAACTCTTTGTAGAGTAACTAACATCTTTTTGTCCTTTTATAGCCCTCAGCTGATACAGCTCAGTACCTTGTTCGCCTGATTTTACTGCAGCTGCACACTTGACTGAGAGTTGCAGGAATTTTCCATCTATTAACGACTTGGGTTTTTTTTCCTTTGCTTTCCCGCACCTCCCCTTGATCCTCACATTTTTCTATGGGCTCTAAACTGTACATTCCATTTCCTAACCTAGTTCCTAAGAAGGGCTCCACTCTCTTTGCATATGATTGTGCAAGATCATTCATTATCTTTATTGACACCACCTTCTTCACTGGGCCTCATGTGAACTTTGTCCTCCGGCGTTCCCTGGTCCCAGCCATTTTAGTAGTGTATTAAGACTCGGCACTTGACAAACCCTTAACTACTGAATCCTCATGACAGCCCTGGGAAGAGGTATCATTATCGCCATTTTACACATGGGGAAGTTGAGGCCCAGAGCAGGGATGAGAACTCAGGAGTTCTTGGTTTTCAGTCCATGGGCACTGAGCACATTGTTGCTATGTTCATGGCATACACGCAGCGAAGTTAGATGAAAACATAAAATGCCTCTTGCTGGTTGGTTGCAACATCACACTACTTGATTTCTTAGAATTCAGAACAATCACACGTAAGAACCTCAAAACAGAGAGAGACAAAGCAGGCTGCTCCCTAAAACAGAGAAGCACAATTTACCCCCACCTTGCTAAAGGCTGGCTCTTTGCAGACTGAGTCTGACTGAAGTGCAGAAGCCCAGATCACATGCTTCCCTACAGAGTCCGCTAGCTGCAAGCAGGATCAGGAAATCACTTAAAGTGATAGCTTGTATTGAAAACTGTGTTAAAGTTACACCACAGTTGTCTCCCTTTCAGCTGAAGTAGGGTGACCATATGTCCTGTTTTGGCCGGGACAGGTTCCTTTATCAACTCAGTCCTGGCAGTTCCTACTTTTTCACCAAAACTGGGTATGTGTCCGGTCTGCAAGGCAAAGCGGAGAGCTGCGGAGAGCTGCGGCGGCTGCCCAGAGGTCAGCTGAAGGCAGCACTGTCCACCAGCAGCAGAGGAGAAATTTGCTGTTGGCAGGCAACACCGCCTTCAGAGCTGACCTCTGCCTCCCGGCAGCATGGGGTTCGGTGGGCAAGCCCTGAGCCATCCTGTTTTTACTTTAAGAAATATGGTCACCCTAAGCTGAAAGCATCCAAGAGATGTCAGAGAGACAGGATGGGATGGAGGGAAGTGGTTTGGTGGTTGACAGAGAAAGAGAAATGTCTGAGTCACCCATACAGAGATGACAGGTGCAGCCATGTTAGTGAGATGAGATTGTCCAGAGACTCGGTGTAAAGCGAAAACTGCAACAGACAGAGCCCCGAGTATCCGCTCTCATACACCATGACAGAGGAAAGGAAGAGTTGAAAGAAAGCGGGATGAATTCAGAGAAGATCCCTCGCAAATGGGTTAATGTGTTGGAGTGATTGATTTCTGAGGAAAAATTCAAAGGCATCGATATGGACAAATGATGACTAGCACCACCACCATGGGTTATTCGAGGTCACTTAGTCCTCCATAAAAACAACAAGGAGTCCGGTGGTACCTTAAAGACTAACAGATTTATTTGAGCATAAGTAGGTTTTTTACCCATAAAAGCTTATGCCCAAATAAATGTGTTAGTCTTTAAGGTGCCACCGGACTCCTCGTTTTTGTGGATACAGACTAACACGGCGACCCCCCTGCTACTTAGTCCTCTATGTTTGAAGGATTTAGAAACTAGGAGAGACTTTCTGGGTCAGGCTGTGGCATGTTCTCCAGGGGGAAGTGGCAGGATTCCCTACCACATGAGACATTTAAAACTAGACTAGACAAAAGTGATGGAGAGGAGACTGCAGTGCTACACTGCCGGAGGGGTAGATTAGACCGATTCATAGGCCTTTTCTAATAGATGTGATTCTTACCCTCCCTTTGGGCTTCTGGGTCAAAGAGCCTTGAGATCTGGCTCTCTCCCGACATCCGCAGATCTCTTGCTCTTGCATCTCTGAAACCGAATATTGTTACTGGTCAAGGGCCAGAAAAGGAAAACGCAGCCTGCTCCGTTCGCAAGCTAACAACACAGGAGTAGACCCATATCCGTCTCCTTCCTGCCAGGGCTCTAGGGGGAATGAATCTGTCTCTTGTCACACTTCATGGGGATGGTTGATCAGTTGCTGTGTTTAGAACTTTTACCACTGGCATTGGTAAGCTCACTACAAAATCATTTCAATTTCCTAAAGCAAAGGAAGGCCAAGTATAAACACACCCAGGCATCTTAACATGAAACCTACCAGAGCTCCATGGCTTTGTAATGGAATTGTCTCTGTCAGAAGGACTGAAGCAAGTCCCTTATTTTGAGCATGTTTTGCTTGGGCTTTTTCTGCAGTGTGGATTGTTCTGGTGCACCAGGCAATAAGAACATAAGAACGGCCAGACTGGGTCAGACCAAAGGTCCATCTAGCCCAGTGTCCTGTCTTCTGACAGTGGCCAATGCCAGGTGCCCCAGAGGGAATGAACAGAACAGGTCATCATCAAGTGATCCAAGCTGGCATTTTAATTCTTGTGACTGGGTACATCTACCTTGTGATTCCCCTCCACATCTATCTATCTATCTATCTATCTATCCCCATACACCCCCTCTATCTATCTATCTATCTATCTATCTATCTATCCCCATACACCCCCTCTATCTATCTATCTATCTATCCCCATCCACCCTATCTATCTATCTATTCCCATCCACCCTATCTATCTATCTATCTATCTATCTATCTATCTATCCCCATCCACCCTATCTATCTATCTATCTATCTATCTATCTATCTATCTATCTATCTATCCCCATACACCCCCTCTATCTATCTATCTATCTATCTATCTATCTATCTATCTATCTCCATACACCCCCTCTATCTATCTATCTATCCCCATACACCCCATCTATCTATCCCAGTGGTTCTCACACTTTTGTGCTGGTGACCCCTTTCACATAGCAAGCCTCTGAGTGCGACCCCCCCCCCTTATAAATTAAAAACACTTTTTTATATATTTAACACCATTATAAATGCTGGAGGCAAAGCAGGGTTTGGTATGGAGGCTGACAGCTCTCAACCCCCTCTGTAATAACCTCGTGACCCCTGAGGGGTCCCAACCCCCAGTTTGAGGACCCCCGATCTATCCCCATATTACTGCATTCTTGTGCTCACAATTAATTGCAGACACAAATGATAGGATGCTGCCACCCAGCCACCTGATTTGTACAGGCAATCAGATGACATCACTAATTACCAGCATATAAATATGGGTGCAATTAATTCTAGGCACAAAATGACACCCCGAATTAAAGGCTGTCTTTCACAGTAAGGCACCATGCATTCATTTGCAGATAGGTGTAGCTATCAGATTAGTTTACATGGATGTTCTTCTCCCCTCAAGTTACATCAGTCAGTGCTGAGATCGCGCTCTACAGTTGGAACGATTTCGGGTAATGGAAACCAGAAGAGTGTTACAGCGCATGGGGCATGGAGAAAAGTAAACGTCTTTAGAGGTGAGCTGGAGTCCATGGAAGTCAATGGAAAGACCTCCCTTGACTCTGTTGGGCTTTGGATCAGGCTCTGAATGTCCAAGCTGCCCAAGAACTGAATGTCCACATCTTCATTTAGCAGGTAACTCTACAGATTGGGGTTCCAGCAACACCATCCTGTCACACCCCAGTGTGTGTTCTTGCATCTCCCCCCCTACGCTCCTGCGATCTCAGACTGATCACCTGAGGTCTTAGGCCGACTGGTAACAGGAAATCTGTCACCGCCCCAACCCTGCCTTTGTTTTTCGAGTTCTAACATCCACCGCATGCCCAAGAAGCTGGCATCGTCACCCGATTCTGTTGAATCCCTCTGGCTTTAGAGAACACATTGTTATCTGATGGCAGTTGCCTGTCTCCAGCTACTTCAACCCAGCCCTCCCTGCGATCTGCTCCTTGGCTGACGGCCAGGTGCTCTTTCCTAATAACATCGGCCAAATTCTCAGTCAATACGGAGCAGGAAAGAAAATCAAGCCATTCCACCGGCAATTACACGGCAAGTCATTGCACAAGATCAGATATAAGCATCCAGCAGCTGTCAAAGCCGGCCCCTACCTAAATACTATCCCAAGGGGTGAACGTTGCTTTGTTCCTTGGCAGACAGGTTCCACCAGGCTGGCAATAAATCCAGAAAAATGGCCTGTCCAATTGATAATAATAATAATAGCACTTTGCAGGCTTGTCATTCTTTCCAGATGAGGTTCTCAGCGTGCTTTGCAAACATCACTCTGTGCGGGGCAATATCATTCATTATCCCCAATGAAACTCAAACACAGAGGGGGGGGGATCAAAGGCCCAGGTTTTCAAGGGTCCATGTGTTTGGGGTGCACTGGTTTTGGGGTGCTTAACCGGAGATGCCGATACAGGCCCCGAGTGTCAGAGCTGCTGCATACCCCCATTTCCCATGGATTTCAACTGGAGGTGCGGCTGCTCTGGAAATCTGCCCCATTTCATTGTCTCAAGGTGGACGCCCAAAAAATTAGAGGAAAATGAGGTCCAAATCCTCAAAGGGATTTAGGCACCTAAGGCCCATAGTGATTTGCCCAAGTTCACACAGAAAGCCTGCAACAGACTCAGGAAGAGAACCCAGGAGTCCTGCCTCTTGCTTTATTCACAAGCCCATTCTTCTCCCTACAAGACTACCCCATGATTCAGTAACGTGGTTCTCCCACCACAGGTGCTGACTTTTGATTTTCCTAGTGGGTGCTCCACCCCCATTCTGCCCTGAGGGCCCGCCCCCACTCCGCCCCTTTCTCCGAGGCCCCGCCTTCACCCCACCTCTTCCTGCCCGTGCTCCGCCCCTTTCCCAAAGCTCCCTCGACCACCTGCCGCTTGCTCCTCTCTGTCCATCTTCCCCCAAGCGCCTTCTGCCAGCCACTCACTGATCTGCGGCCAACCCCGGGACCACCCGAACAGCTGATCGGCGGCCAGCCACGGAACCACTGTAGCTGGTGGGTGCTGAGCACCCCCTATTTTTTCTCATGGATGCTGGCGTCCTGGACCACCCACGGAGTCGGTGCCTGTGTCTCCCAGGGTTTGGCCCCCTGCACAGGAAAGACCAAAGTGTGTTGAAACACCCTCAGGGCTCCGCTGTGTTACAGTCCGACCCCCGGGCATGGCAGCTTAGCCCCATAGACCCATGCCCATAGACCCCATCCTCCCCCAGTTCCCAGGGAGCCAGCAGTGGAAGTGGGGTTTAACATGGCCGCCATTCACTACCACGGAGTCCAAGGGCTCCTGGCTGGACGCTCTGGAGAACGTTGGGCTTCACTAGGGTGACCAGATGTCCCGATTTTATAGGGACAGTCCCGATTTTGGTGTCTTTTTCTTACATAGGCTCCTATTACCCCCTACCCCCTGTCCCAATTTTTCATCCTTGCTGTCTGATCACCCTAGGCTTCACCCTGGGACCCTTTCCACACTCTGCCAGGCCTCCAGACCTGAGAAACACGGTGCTGGCAATGGAGGGTGGAGGGGGCCAGTCGAGCTAAGGGGCTTCTCCCGATGAAAAGGACAATGAGGCTCGGCTCTGCCTAACTCAGCCTTAGGTGTCCTCTGGGAGGAGGACGTAGCATTGTCCTGCTTCCCCTCTAGCCACTCTCTCCCCGCCCCCCCTTGCCCGATGCTGCTCACTGTCCCACGAGGAGATTGTGGATGGGGCGCTGTCCGGCGCCCTCCGAGGCACGGGTCATGCCCCCCCCCCACAACGCCCCATGTGCTGAGCGCTTGTGGCTCCCTTTCTGCCCGCTCAGCATCTCGTGCTGCTTGCCACCTCCTGGCTTGGCCCCTCACCCTGCCCGGTGGCTGCCCAGCCTCCTGCTGACTCCCAGCGTCCTGCCTGCTGAGCCTCTCACCGGCTTCTGGAGCATCTGGTGCACACGCGAAGGGCAGGAGCTGGGGGAGGCGGGGGCTGGGGGAGGCGGGGGCAGTCGCACAAGCTCAGAAACGCTCCTCAGGAAACCCCTGATGGCCTGGTTTTGGCTGGCAGCGGCTGCTGAAGAGACAAGATGGTGGAGAGGAGGGAAACAATATGGAGAGGCTGTTGCGGAGAGACTTATGGGGGCCTTGCAGTCAGGCAGAGAGCTATGGATGTAGACTGGGTGAAGATGAAGGGGTCTGAAGGAGAGGACAGCGCTAGGGGAGAGGGGAAACTAGTCCTGGGGGCCCTGAGGGAAAGAGAAAGCAGTGGTGTTGTGGGGACACATGGCATCCTCTTCACAAGAGATTTCTTGGGGGGTTCGCTGGTCCTGCCCTGCACCTGGGCTGCCCCAGCTCAGACTCCCCCTCTGCCCCGGGCCTGTGGAGCTGTGCTCAGTGTTGTGTGTTGTGTGTGTGAACATCCTGGGTAGGGTCTCCCATCCGCCTTTGCAGAAGGCCAGCACCAGATCCACTGCATCCCTGGCCTTCTCTGCCCACGGAGGGGTGGAGGGACAGGACGTGCCCCAGACATGAGGCCCCTCTACAGTATTTGACTTGCTCAACTCCCCTTTGCTCTTTCAGCCCGCACTTGGGCAAGTCAGTCAAATCTCCTGGCAGGGTCATCCCCTTCCCGTCGGAGGGCACCTTCACACGCCTTCGGCATGGATATGAGGGAAAGGAGGCATCCTACTGAATGCCTGCTTACGCTATTGCAAGGTTCCCCAAAAATCCCTTGGGCCAAATTCTCTGCTAGTGTAAACTGATGGAGCTGCACCACTTTACACTAACAGAGAATTTGGCCGAAGAAGCTGCTGTCGAAGTGCCGCTGGAGTCCTCGGTGGCTCCTCGGTGGCAGCTTCTTCGGCCGCCGAGATCCCCGGCGGCCGAAGAAGCTGCCGCCGTGCCGCCGAGATCCCCGGCGGCCGAAGAAGCTGCCGCCGTGCCGCCGAGATCCCCGGCGGCCGAAGAAGCTGCCGCCGAAGTGCCGCTGAGGACTCCAGCGGCAGCTTCTTCGACCGCTGGGGATCTCCGCGGCATTTCGGCGGCAGCCTCTCCCGCCGCCGCCGCCTAGGGCGGCAAAAAAGCTGGCACCGCCCCTGGAGACGACAAACCAGATTCAGTTCTCAGTTACACAGGACCAAGTCCGTGGGAGCTGCACCCATATAAAGAGCGCAGAGTCCAGCACTGGCTGGGGGCGTGCAAAGAACGCCAAGTTCTGATAGGGCCCGGAGCCGTTCCTAGTCCCAGTTCTCTGTAGCTTTGTTTGAAATTGTATACCTTGGCCGCCTTCCAGGAGTAAGGTAAACGGCCCTGTGCCTCGGTGGGTGGTCCTGCCTGCTGGAGACGTGTAAAATGAAGAGAACTTGCCTTCAGACCAAGCTCTGTGCCGGGCTTCAGTGGCGTTGAACTGGCCAGGCCTGACAGGTTGTCATGAGCTGCTCGATCATAGCCTGGGGTAGACAGGGTCAGGCTGAATTCTGAAAGTGATCTCTCTCTCTCTTTCTCTCCCCCGCTGTGAAGTTGAATAGCATGCAGCACACTGCAAAATGTTATATGGTGTAACAGGGAAATCAAGCAACCAGGAGGCAGAAAAGGGCAGGGAAGGTGCATTAGTCGGGCTTGCATTTAACAAATGAAAACAACAGTAGAAAAGAGCACAGATGTGCCGGAATGTTGCGACGTTGGCTTAGAGATCACGAGTCAGATTCGTTCCTCCCTGTTCCTTCTGGCTCCAGGAGCACAAAGAGGCTGGAATTTGGCCCTCCCTGGCTACCTGAGAATATTCCCTAGGCAAGGCTGTAACGCTGGTGTCGCTGGCTCCTACACCAACGGCTCCCCACAGCGGAAAGGGCATGTTAGGATCTGGGCAGAGTGCCCCTGCACGCTGCAATTCTCAACTGGCCTGTGGCCCCTACGGGCCCTGCAGGAGAGACTCGACTCACGTTGTGCATTTCCTGAGTCTCAGCTGTTGCACAGACCTTGTCTTCTGCAAGCTCTCTGCAAAGGGGTGACTTTCCCCCAGGTTTGCCTGCCTGATTTGCGTGTGCAGGTGCTCTGCCTGCATGTGCAATTCCACGTGCAACCCGGGCACCCGAATCAGTTGTGGGCCGGCCTTTGCGGCATAAACTTGGGGCTGTTTTCAAAGATCAAAAGGGTTGTGCTTTCAAAGAGATCTAGGAAAATCCAGTGGGGAAACAAACTATCTGTTTCCCTACACAAAGCAAGGGAAACTGTCTAGCCCAGCTCAGGAAATCCTTTCAATCTGCCTGGAAAATCACGGGGCGTTTTGTTTGGGAATTTTTTACGAGTCTGCTCTATCCTTGCAGCCTCCACCTAGAGCTGTCAAATAAAGAGTGATCTCGGAAACAAAGCTGGGATGCCAGACCCCGCATTTAGCAGCTATAGCATTGTGCACAACACTGCGTGCAGCAATGATCTCCGTTAGGGGCCCGGCACAGCGGCAAGCTAGCTGCCGAAGGGAACCCACTGCAAATATTGCCAGAGACGCTGTGAGGGCCTGCAAAAGCCTTGGGGGTTGCAGGTCTTTTGATTGGATCATGGGGTTGTTGTCAAACTCAGCAGCCGTTTGCGATAGCTGGAAGCTGGGCTTGTTCCGTGGGGAAAAGATTGAGCTAAACAATCTTCTCCGCTACCCTGGTGCCGCCGGTACAAAAAGGGATTGAAGCACATGACCAAAGTCTAGCGCAGGTACATACCTGCCCCCGCTGACTACAGTATCCGAACACTGCATACTCTGGAATGCATTTAGCCTCACAACCCTCCTGTGAGGCAGGGAGGTCCTATTACCCCCATTTTACAGATTGGAAACTGAGGCACGGAGAGGCTAAGCGACTTGACCAAGGGCATATAGAAGATCGGCGACAGAGCAGGAAATTGAACCTCGGTCTCCAGCATCCCTAGCCACTGGACCACTCGTCTTCTCCAGAGTGATATCTCCATTGCATCTACCCTGCCCCCACACACACCCCTCATCTTGCAACTCTATTTGACTCAAGCTTTTACGAGCACTAGATGTTCATGCACTACAAAGAACAGCTGACTGGAAAGCATCATGCTGGGAATCTGATGTATGCAGCTATGGAACGATTCTGCTTTTGTTGTCTGTGTACTATACCTCCCGACTTCTAGGAGTCTGAATGACTGCTGGCACAGCCTCCATTTTTGTTCAGTCCAGACGCAGCCTGCCACCAAGGAGACACACACACTGTGCTCTCTTGCATGGAGACTTTACCTCTGTTCTTTCTTGTTTGGCTGTTTTCCTTTGATCTCATAGACTCATAGACTTTAAGGTCAGAAGGGACCATTATGATCATCTAGTCTGACCTCCTGCACAATGCAGGCCACAGAATCTCACCCACCCACTCCTGGAATAATCCTCTCACCTATGTCTCAACTACTGAAGTCCTCAAATCATGGTTTAAAGACTTCAAGATGCAGAGAATCCTCCAGCAAGTGACCCGTGCCCCAGGCTGCAGAGGAAGGCGAAAAACCTCCCGGGCCTCTGCCAATCTGCCCTGGAGGAAAATTCCTTCCCGACCCCAAATATGGTGATCAGCTGAACCCCGAGCATGTGGGCAAGACTCACCAGCCAGACACCCAGGAAAAAGTTCTCTGTAGTAACTTCTAACATCCCATCATTGACCATTGGTCCTATTTACCACTGATGTCAATTAATTGACCTTTGACTAAGATCATGTTATCCCATCAAACCATCCCCTCCATAAACTTATCTAGCTTAATCTTGAAGCCAGATAGGTCTTTTGCCCCCACTGCTTCCCTTGGAAGGCTGATCTAAAACGAAATTCACTTCGGGTGAAACTCACCCCATACAAAGAGCCATTTACCCATGTGCCTGGTAAATCCTCTTACATCCTCAATGTAGCCCACTAAATGTGGGGTATGTAGCTAGGTAACTGCTACACCTGTTTTCCGTCTCTGACATCTTTACATCGCTCAGGACTCTGTTGCCTGCAGAAGCAGCTGAACGCACAGGAGTTACACAAAATTGTGCTCCCTGATGAAGACTTTTCCCTTGATTTTCCCTGTGTGCAATGCTGCCAGATCTAAAATCTAAGTGCATGCCTGCAGAACGTAGTTTTTGCCCCGTTAGCATAGAGAGTAGAGCCAGCACAAACACACAGCAGGCAGGCGTGCTATCCTCATTTCAGTTCGTGATTAGCAGGGCCCCGGTTTTCTTCTTCTCTTTTGTCTTTCTTCACGTTCCGCCAGCGAAGACTTTCTGGGCCGAGCAATCAAAGCGCCACCTTCCCTGGCGGGGAGCTGTCATCATCCCAACGAGTGCGGCTGGCATGTAAAGCTACAGGAGAACGTGTCACACCTTCCCTCGCAAGACAGGTTTTCAGAGAGAACTTTGTTTAGTCTGGGGGGTTCCAGCACCTTCATTAGGTGGCTTTTGCAGACAGAGACTGTCTACGTGCCCAGCTGTGGGCCGGCCACCTCTGGCAACAGGATATGCTCTGCACACTAGTTCACTCACTGTGCCCATTAGGGTGACCAGCTGTCCCGATTTTGGGGTCTTTTTCTTATATTATTATCCTATCCTATTATCCCCCACCCCCGTCCCGATTTTTCACACTTGCTGTCTGGTCACCCTAGAGCCCATCCACCTTATTCTTAAAGAGGCAGCTCCCATTTCTCTTACATAACACCACCATTAACAAAAATATATAAATAAGAAGAAACAACGATTCAAAATTATTAACAACACTGACACTTGAACCCGTTTCGGGAAGATCTATTCCAGGCAGCGGTTTCCCAGATGCAGCGGTTTCATTTCTCGGCGTCCCACTGTTTCTTGAAATGGTGAGTCAGTTACAAACAGGATGTCGCTGGAATCGGTTCCTCTCCTCTGTCTCTTTCAGGGAACCAGAGCAGCTTTTCGTTTCAGTTCGTGCTGGATTCAGCCGCTCACGTGCGGCGCAGACGACTGGCAGGAGACTCTGATCTCGTTTTCGCTGGAGTAAATCCGGAGTGACGCCGCTGAACTCGACGGCGTTAAATTGGGTTATGAACTAGTAAGAGCCGAGAGCAGCAGCAGGCCCGTGATTTTGAAAATGGCTTGCGGTCATGGGCACTTTTCTATACATGTATTGCTGCTGAACAATGCCAGACAGTTAGCACTAGGGGACTGAAGTGTCTAAGCTCCTTAGAGCGGGGTACATCGATGTAGCTGTTCAGGTGTTTTTAACCACACCTATTACCATCGGATCTGAGCACGGTGGGCTCAGTGCTGCAAGGCATTCTGTGCTCGCACAGACTGGGCGAGGCAAGACAATTCCAGGTCCGTGCATGTGGCCTGGGATTTGCTGAGCCATGAATCACCCTTAGGGGAACCCTGCAAGGATGCAGTGAGGACTAGAGAGGCAGTGAAAAGACTCGGTCTGTGCCTTTAGACCAGACCGTCTATTGCTGTCCTTAGCAGGAGGTTGCACTGAATGGCTGCAAGTTAATTGTGACCTTGGGCAACTCAAGTCACCGCTCTGTGCCTCGGTTTCCCTGCCTCGATTGGCCTTTAGATCGGGCCGTCCATTATTATTATTATTAGCAGGAACTGTAACTGAATGATGGTGAGATCATTAGTATTACACCCCTGGAGCTTATTTCCCTTCAAACAAGTCTCCGCTCGGTTCGGTTGTATTCGTCTGAAAACTGAGGGCCTAATTCTCATTCGCCTTCACCCTCCTTTGTAGCTCTGGCAGGGGAAAGGGCAGGGCCGGCTCCAGGCACCAGCCGACCAAGCACAATCTTTGGGCGGCACCTCCTAAGGGACGGCCAATCCTGGGGCGGCACTTGGGCTTTTTTGTTTTTGTTTCGGCGGGGCGGCGCTCGGAGGCGGGGTTTTGTTTCGGGGGCGGTGCTTGGGGGAGGGGAGGTTTTTTCGGCAGGGCGGGGCGGTGCTTGGGGTTTTTTTGTTTTTGTTTCGGCGGGGCGGTGCTTGGGGGCGGGGTTTTTTTCGGGGGCGGTGCTTGGGGGAGGGGAGGTTGTTTTGGCAGGGCGGGGCGGCGCTTGGGGTTTTTTGTTTTTGTTTCGGCTGGGCGGCACTTGGGGGTGGGGTTTTGTTTCGGGGGGGCGGTACTTGTGGAGGTTGTTTCGGCAAGGCGGGGCAGCGCTTGGGGTTTTTTTGTTTTTGTTTTGGCGGGGCGGCGCTCGAGGGGGGTTGTTTCGGGGGGGTGGCACTCGGGGGAGGGAGGGTTGTTTCGGCAGGGTGGGGCGGCGCTTGGGTTTTGTTTTTTTGCTTGGGGCAGCAAAAAAGTTAGAGCTGGCCCTGGGAATCATAGAATATCAGGGTTGGAAGGGACCTTAGGAGGTCATCTAGTCCAACTCCCTGCTCAAAGAAGGGCTAATCCCCAATTTTTGCCCCAGATCCTTAAATGGTCTCCTCAAGGATCGAACTTACAACCCTAAATTTAGTAGGCCAATGCTCAAACCACTGAGCTATCCCTTCCCCAGCCGAATGTGAAGCTGACCCTTTGGCAGAAGAGAAATCAGGGCAGAGAGTTCACAGCTGTCCATCGTCACAGCGTGGGAATGTTTGAAGCCAAGCACGGGGAGCTAGGGTTGTCGAATGCCCACCCCTCGCATGAATCTCTCTTGGCAGCAGTCTAGGGTGTGCACCTGAGCCCCGAAGGGCTAACAGCTTCTCTCCTGCAAACTGGATTTCAGTGAAACAAGCCCCATCACGCCAGGGAAGGGCCGGGATGCTTTTTAAACATTTTAAAATGTATGTCATAAAGGCCCCAAGAAGCTGTCCCTTCCAGCCAGCTCCTATTCAACAGCTACATGCCGGCGTGAGGAAATTACCACCTGGGAGCTCTGAAATCTACCAGCTCTAGCAGCCAGGACTTTCCATTAGTATCGTTGATTTGCACTGCGGTAGCACCTGGGAACCACAGTCGCTGACCAGGGCCCCCTTGTGCTCGGAGCTGTACAAACCCGCGCTTAGATTGGCAGATGGCCCCTGTTCCAAATCTGGCTGCCTAGAGTCCAAAGAGCATGAGCCGTGATCACAGGGACGAGCCGGGGAAGAGCCACTGTAAAGCCTGGCATTCTCCAGGGCTCGAGTGACCTGAGCT
Source organism: Macrochelys suwanniensis (assembly GCA_033296515.1). Classification (NCBI taxonomy): domain Eukaryota; kingdom Metazoa; phylum Chordata; order Testudines; family Chelydridae; genus Macrochelys; species Macrochelys suwanniensis. Next base: position 338,269,261 of record CM065775.1, read on the forward strand.
TTCCTCCTTGCATTTGCCACCCCGTCTACTATATGTTCTGTTCTATGCATCTGATGAAGTGGGCTGTAGCTCACGAAAGTTTATGCTGAAATAAATGTGTTAGTCTCTAAGGTGCCCCCAGTACTCCTGTCCTTTTTCCATGGAAGACAGTCCCTGCCACCAGCTGACGTCCCATGATTCCCTCTGCTTGCCCTCTCCCAACCTGCAGTGCCCAGCGGCTGTGGTGGAGGAGAGAAACTGATCCCTCCGTTGTCTCAGCGATGGCCCCTCTGTGCTTAGATCTTCAAAGGGATTTAGGCACCACTGATTTCAATGGGACTGAAGTGTCTAAATACCTTTGAGGATCGGCCCCTGGCGGGACACACAGGCTGGAGTGGAGCGCTCCAAGAGTGATGTAGCATACTAATAATATTACGTGGATAACACTTCTCCTCCAGAGAGCATCATAATCCCCTTTTAGAGGCAGGGAAACTGAGGCGCGGAGCAGCGACGTGACTTGCCCCAGCTCACCGAGCCAGTCCACAGCAGAGCTGGGAAAAGAACCCTGGTCTCTTAACTCCCTGTCCTAACACAGCAGCTGCAGCTGGGAGCAACCGAGCCCTGAGACTTGCGTGCGTCCCTGGTTTTAATCAACAGTATGAATTACGGGCTGGCGTCACATTACAGAGCAGGCCGGAGGCTAGTGCGGACCCACAGAAATCTGAGCCCTAAGCCTGAAGGAGGAGGAGGAAAATCAGTGGGGGAGGAGGGAGGGAGAGCCACTGTACCCTCCTCGATTTCACCATTTGTGGATCTTCTGTCTCAATCATGGTATCTTGGCTATGAAATCTTCCGATGGCACCTGGCCAAACAGAGGGGCCACCTCTACATTCTCTTTCCCTGCAATGAGGCAGAGTCCTCGGGCACTATGCAGCTAGGGAGAGATACGGCCGGCCAGAGAGACAGATCATTGAAAATATTTAGTCCCTCTCTGATGTTCTCCATGCTAATATCAATATGCCCCCTCTGCGAATACCTCCGCCCCTTCTATTAACTCCTTGTCCCCTGCCATGGCTCCTGCTTACAGCGTTGTTGGCAAACGGGATCCTCCCACTGACTTCACCCAGGCGTGGAAGCCTGCTCCAGGCTCTCAGGTGGTGCAGAGGGTGGGGATGTTCTGATTTACAGGGAATGATGCGCGTCAGGAGGCCATGCCCTGCCTGTGCCCACGCGCTGGCTGTACATGCTGAGGCAAGGCGAACCGAGCGTACATTGCCCCAGCGAACAGGGAGGCTGTGAGACACGGACGCTCCGAAGGCACCAGCATGGCCGACCAGCTGACGGAGGGGCAGATCACGGAGTTCAAAGAAGCCTTCTCGCTCTTTGACAAGGACGGGGACGGGTCCATCACCACCAGCGAGCTGGGGACCGTCATGCGGTCGCTGGGGCAGAACCCCACCGAGGCCGAGCTGCAAGACATGATCGGTGAGTTGGACGCCGACGGCAGCGGCACCGTGGACTTCCCTGAATTCCTGTCCATGATGGCGAAGAAGATGAGGGACACGGACAGCGAGGAGGAGATCCGGGAAGCCTTCCGGGTGTTCGACAGGGACAAGAACGGCTACATCAGCGCAGCGGAGCTCCGGCACGTCATGACCAACCTCGGCGAGAAGCTGACCGACGAGGAGGTGGACGAGATGATCAAGGAGGCCGACAGTAACAGCGATGGGCAAGTCAACTACGAGGAGTTTGTACGGATGATGACGGAGAAGTGAAGAACTGACTTTCCTGGTACCTCATTCACTCATTCATTTGCTTCCTTTCATTGTAACCTACCCGTCAGTGGGTCCCTCCCCTCTTGCCCAAGGCCTATGTATGTCTCTGCTGCTCTGTTGGTTTCTTCCCCTGTATTCTATTACTTTATTCTAAAGGCTGGCTGTGACTTACCCTGCTTGTTAGCTAAGCCCTGTGGTTCATCTGAAATTTAGCGTCTCTGGTTACACACCTGGTTTATGCCTCTTGCAATAATCAGGTTTCCTTTAGACCCGGCGCCATGTGGCGTTGGAGCCTACGTGTCCCAAGAACAGTCAGCAAACGGGGCCCGATCCTTCCAGCCCTCACTCCTGTTGACATCAGGGACTATCCCTAGGAGCAGGGATTCCTCAACAGGGCTGGGGTTTTGCAGGATCACGTCCTTGGCAATTTGCACAGACTTTCAATCCAGATCCAGACCCTGCTTCTGCCATTGGGTCCATGCAAGCAGACCCTCGCTCTGAGGCAGGGCCCTGCTGAAGTCACTGGGGTTCCATACGGGCACAAGAGTTCACTTGCATGGATACGATGCAGGACTGGAGCTGTATGTTCATTATTAGTTTAAAAAAAAAAAAAAGGACCCAGCCAAAAATCTGTGGTCTTGATCCGGAATTCCCCCTCCCGCCCCGGAAGTCTGGGACACCCGTTGTGAGGGTCGAGTTCACACCCGCTTGCCTAAGGGGAGTTTCACTGTGATCTTAGCCGGGGTCTGTCTGTCTGAGTTTGTCTTTGTGCAGCACAGAAATGGATTCTGCTGGGCTGGGTAGAAGAGTCACAACGCGGAGGCCAGATTCCATTCGCATTTGGACGCTGGACACCGGCGAACATGAGCAAAGACGAGCGTTTGGCCTCCCCTAAGAGTTGCTGATCCCCGAGCCGGCGGCCGGAATTGCAAAATGAGGACTGACTGCATGGGCATCTATGGGAATTTTCTCTAAGGAATTTGTGGCCAGCATGGGAATATACCCGAAAGAAATCTTTGTACTGCTGGCACTGCCTCTGTCTTATTCCTGATGGTACAAACCTTAAGGGACGGGGAGAGGATAGGCGAAGAAGTTAGATACTCATTTTCTCTCGGGGGTTATTTGCTTTTTAGGAAATGGGAAATTTGGCAGTTACAGATGCACACAGTAGAGAGCTACGTACGATTTGGGTGACGCTGCAGTTCCCTTCAGACACTGGGGTCCATTCAAACGGTTATCAAAGCAATGGGAAGCGTAAAGGTGTAATACTGCAAACAGGGTGTCTTATTCAGGGGCAGGGTTGGCCATTCAAACTGGAGCTCCTTTGCTTTTCCAAGGAGAGAGCGACACGGTGGGATTCCCTGGGCTTTGGATCTCATGATATAGGGGGATATTCCATGGGCAGAATGCCGTGGGTAACAACCCACGAAAGCTTATGCTGAAATAAATTTGTTAGTCTCTAAGGTGCTACAAGTTTTTCTTTCTTATTTTCGTTTTGCTGACACAGACTAACACGGCTACTACACTGAAACCTATCAAAAAGGCTTATAAGTCAGGTCCCACTTAAACTCACAGGCCCTGATCCTGCAAACAATTATGCACAGGCTTTCCTCACAATAGGACTTTACTAGTCAATGGGACTAGTCGTGTGGTTAAAGTTAAGCCGGCGTGTGAATGTTTGCAGAGAAGGGTCTATAAGGCAAAATGGGATGTAAGTAGCACATCGGTCTCCCGGAATTTCACCCCCTGGGAATGCCAGGCATGCTGCTGTAATCCTAATGACCTGCAAAGCATCATAGACGTGCTGTTAGAATCCACTGTGCTCACCTTTTTTCTGTATCCCACCGGGCTTGCCCCAGAAAAATATTTCCTCCTGTTGTGTCTGTGCTGCTTCCATTTTCTGTAGCCGATCGTTTTCGAAAGGGTCGGCTTCTGGTGCGAGCTCCCCCTCCACTAGTCTAAGTGGCAGCTTTGTTGTCAAATAAAGGAATGTGTATTTGCTTACAGAAAACGTCCAGTGCTTCCTTTTCTCCACTCCCATCTAGAGCCCAGAAAAAGCGTCGTTTGCATGGTAGTAAGGATGGGCTCATGCTGAAAACTTTAAGGCTGGAGCTTGGTGACCAACACCCCAATGTTCCAGGCCCTTTGGCCTGAGGGAATGTGCATAGGGCTGGGAGCCAGGAGCCAGATTCACCTGAGCCTTGTTTAATTCTACCAGTTCAATGTGGGTGTAAAATGCTACCAAAGCAGGATTTGCTGATGCAAATGACTCCAGATGGGGCAAGGCAACAGTGATTCAGATCCCAGGCGTTCTTAGGCTCACCTCCTCCACACTCTCTAGCTAGGTAGCCATGCATCTGCTGAACAGTACCCCATAGTCTGATTCCCCCCACCCCAAACCCTGAGGGTGCTCAAACCCCTTATCTGTGGTTGGCAGATGGCCCCTCTCTTCATAATGAACCAAACCAAACGCCCAAAGATCCTAAAGATCAGGGTGTTTGAAATCCAGATGCAGCTCTGGAGTTGGCATCGAGGTTCCATCCCCACCTCAGAACCAGGGGTTTGGGTTGGGGGCAGCCCTATATAAAACAGAAGGACAAAGACTAGGGATGGAAGGCTTGATGAGTTCTTCCAAATAAGCTGGGGCACAGTTCCAGTTACCAGGGTGGAGTTCAGGGCACAGAATCACGGAAAGGTGAGGTTGGGAGGGACCTTGAGAGGTCGTCTAGTCCAGCCTCCTGCGCTGAGGCAGGACCAAGTAAACCTAGACCATCCCTGACAGGTGTTTGTCCAACCAGGCTGCCCTTCAACACCTCCAATGAGGGGGATTCCGCACCCTCCTTTGGACACCCTGTTCCGGAACTTCACTACCCTTGCCGTTAGAAAGTTTTTCCTACTATCTAGCCTAACTTTTCCTTGCTGTAGATTAAGTCCATTACTTCTTGGCCTACCTTGAGTGGACACGGAGAACAGTTGATCCCAGTCCTCACAATAACAGCCCTTCACCTATTTGTTATCAAGTTCTCCCCTCAGTCTTCTTTCCTCAGGACTCCGGTTTTTTAGCCTTTCCTCGTAGGTCAGGTTTGCTAAACCGTTTATCGTTTTTGCTGATGTCCTCTGGACTCTCTCCAGTTTGTCCACATCTTTCCTAAAGTGTAACCCCCAGAACCAGGGGCAGCAGAGCCTTCCCAAAAGTGGGTGAGCCAGGGGCCCTGCCCCTTCTATGGCTCTGCCCCTGACCCTCCTTTCCCCCCCGCAAGGCCCTTCCCCCCACCCCCCCCGGACAAGCCAGAAGCCGGAGCAGGGCTGGGGAGCCTGGACCCTTCCACCTGCCCAAGGTGGGGGGCCCAAGAGCGGCCCCTAGCCCGTGTCCCCTGCCCTCCAGGCCACCCGCCCAGGACAGGTGGAGGGTCCGCGGCTCCCCACAGCTGCTCATGCAGCTCTTACCCTGACCCGGCTCCAGCCGGGGGGCAGGGCCTTGGTGCCGCAGCCGGGCTATGGGCTCCAGCTGCTGACCTGGCCGGGGGGGCAGGGCCTCAGGGGGAAGAGGAGGGGTAGAGGGCGGGGACCGTGGTGAAAAGTGGTACTTTGCACTTGTCAGACCAGTTCTGCAATTTGTCACGGCCGTTTTGAATTCTAATCCTGTCCGCCAAAGGGCTTGCAACCCTCCCAGCTCGGTGTTATCCACACATTTTAGAAGCATCCTCGCCTCTCTATTAACCGAGTCATTAATGAAAATGTTGAATAGCACCGGACCCAAGACAGACCCTGGCAGGTATGTCCTCCCAGTGTGACAGCGAACCGTTTATAATTACTCATTGCGTATGGTCTTTCAACTGGTTATGCACCCACCTTATAGCAATTTCATCTAGACCACATTTCCCTTGTTTGCTTATGTGAATTCATGTGGGACTGGGTCAAAAGCCTGACTAAAATCGAGATGAGAACATAAGAACAGCCATACTGGGTCAGACCAAAGGTCCATCTAGCCCAGTATCAGTGGCCAATGCCAGGTGCCCCAGAGGGAATGAACGGAACAGGTAATCATCAAGTGATCCATTCCCTGTCGCCCATTCCCAGCTTCTGGCAAACAGAGGCTAGGGACACCATCCCTGCCCATCCTGGCTAATAGCCATTGATGGACCTATCCTCCATGAATTTATCTAGTTCTTTTTTGAACCCTGTTAAAGTCTTGGCCTTCACAACATCCTCTGGCAAGGAGTTGACACTCCTTGACACTGGGTTGACACTGGCCACACTGACAGGTTGACAGTGCAACCATCCTGTCTACTGCTCCCCCCATCCACGAGGCCTGAAAGCTGAAACAATCCCATGGAGGGCGCAGGCAGAGGTGAGGGAACAGCCTGATGGAGATGCCATTCTGGTGAAGACCCATTCATGTCATTTCACTGATGGGTACCAGGAGCACTGGTTAGGGGGAAGAGGGCAGATTGCAGCTAATCCGTTTTTGTGGTTAGGACACTGGTGGGAGAGGCAAATTCAAGTGCTGGTTGCTGTGCACAGGGGTTCTGGAGCAGTTTTGATAGCGTGGGGACTGAAAGTCATTGAACATAACTGTAAAGCATGCAGTTCCTATTAGTACTTCAAGCCAGGAGGCACGGCACCAAACACGGCCTTTACAAGGGCTCGTCCGGGATCGCTCACAGCCCAAGGGAGAATCACGGCCCTAGAGCAAAAAAGCCACTTTCTAGCTGTACAAGCTGGAGGGGTCCTGCTGCACCCAGAGTACCCCTCCTTCCAGTGCTCCACGTCTAACACACTTCCTGTGAAGCTGTGCACCGCCCATTGAGGTTTCAAAGTCTTATGGTCGCGCTTGCAGCCCGTTTTTTCCAAAGAGCTCAGCTCCTAGCATGCTGGCTGAACACTTTTGAAAACCTGGCCCTCGCTCGCTCTGTGCCTCGGTTTCCCCTTCAGAAAGAGAAGGCTAATTATAGCAAAAAGAACAGTAGTACTTGTGGCACCTTAGAGACTAACAAATTTATTTCAGCATAAGCTTTCATGGGCTACAGTCCACTTCATCAGATGCACAGAATGGAACATACAGTAAGCAGATATTTATACATTCAGAGAAACATGAAAAGGTGGAAGTACCCACACCAACTGTAAGAGGCTAATTAATTAAGAGGAACTATTATTATTATTATTAAATTTGTTAATCTCTAAGGTGCCACAAGTACTCCTGTTCTTTTTGCTGACACAGACTAACACGGCTGCTACTCTGAAACCTAATTATAGCAGACATGCCACAGATATTTCGACTTTTCGTGCCAGGGTCCCTCACTCTGCCCTTTTCCCATGCCAGGGGGTCTGTGTGAGCCCCTCTTATTTTCTTTCTTTCTCCTTCCTTTTCTTTCAGGAGCTCATTTTAATCTCCAGTGGGCAGAGCTGAGATGGGGTGTTGCTGTGTTGGAAGGTGTTAATGGCCGCCATGAACTAGTTCTTTGATCTAGACAATGACAGAGGTGACTGAAGCTGCTGGCTCTGCTAACCAGATACCCGGGGCTCTGTCTGTCCCCCATTTCTCCCTTCCTTTTCCACCCCGACATTCGCCCAAATCCAAAAGGTTCCTCCCACGGATGGCTAGGACACGCCCTGAAATTTTGCAATCGATTGAAGGCGGTGTTCAAAAGGTATCGTGTCCCACGGTCCCGCCAGACAGCGAAATGCCATGGGGTTGAGAGTCAGGGGAACTGACCTGAATAGCTCAGGAGGAAAAAACTATTCCTGAACAAGAGTTGTCCACACTGGGAGCTGTCCGGGAATAGCTCTGTTGAGTTACATTCACACTTTGCCTTATTCTGGAATAATTCTCCCTGTAGACAAGCCCTCAGGCCTCACAAGCTTGGCCAGTAATAACACACAGGCCTCTCTTAGCACAGGTCTGTTCCCACGCAGGGATCTGCCCTAATGGTGTAACTGCCCGCTCCCTGGCCTGACTGCCTCATGAAGCAATCGGCCTTGCAGTGACGTGTCCCGCGGTGCTCTGAGTGCTCCAGACCCAGTGGGGATAACCTGCCGCTCCCTCTCAAAGCAAAGAGCTTGTGTAACCCACACACCTCCTGGGCATGGTGCTCTGTCCCCTCTAGTCAGGGCCGGCTCCAGGCACCAGCTTTCCAAGTTGGTGCTTGGGGCGGCAGGCGAGAATGGGGCGGCAGTCCGAGTCCCACAGCGGCAATTCGGCGGCAGGTCTGCTCTTCCCGCCACCCAATTGCCGCTGCGGGACTCAGACTGCCGCCCCGTTCTCGCCCGCCGCCGCGGCAATTCGGCGGTGGGTCCGTCACTCACCCCTTGCCGCCGCGGACAGGGACTGCCTGTGTCAGGGCCGCCCCCCCCCCCCCCCAACGCAGGCAGACGTAGTGGGGCCCCGCCCACGACGCAGGCAGACATAGCGGGGCCCCGCCCCCAATGCAGGCAGGCGTCGTGGGCGGGGCCCCGCTACGTCTGCCTTCATTGGGGGCAGGGCCGCCGCCCCTGCTTGGGGCGGCAAAATTGTTAGAGCCGCCCCTGCCTCTAGTGGCACCGAGACCACGTTGAGATTAATGAGTCTGCTACAGCCTTAGCTAGGGGCCAGGGGGCTTTTAGCTCATGCAGCAGAGGCTCGTGCATTTAGCTTCAGAGGTCCCAGGTTCAATCCCGCCCGCCAACAACCGGGGTCTGTCAAGGGAGGGAGAGGAGTACAGTGTCAATGAAAGCTGAGCTGACCAGGCTAGAATACAGACAGGGGGAAATTCACCCCTGCACTGCGGATGCACACAGGGCCCGTGCATCGCTTATGGGGGCTAACGGCACACTCCCGTGGCAAAGGGCTGGAGTTCAGCAGGAGCGTTTAAACAAGGCCAGTTGCTTTTCCTTTTCTGCAGCCAATAACAGTTTTCCCCAGCCGTGGTCTGGCTCTCGTTCAGTCCTGCCTTCCAACAGCCGCTGAGTGTGCAAGGCATTCAGGAGGCAGAGATTTGCTGTTTGCAACGGACGCAATGGCTAAGGAGAAAGGCCTGCGCCGTTTTTGACCGTCGGCAGGGGCGGCTCTATGATTTCCGCCGCCCCAAGCATGGCAGTCAGGCGGCCTTCGGCGGCGCGCCCGCAGGCGGTCCTCTGGTCACGCGGATTCAGCGGCGTTTCTGCGGGAGGTCCGCCGGTCCCGCAGTGTCGGCGTCCCCGTCGCCGAATTGCCACCGAAGCTGCAGGACCGGCGGACCTCCCGCAGAAACGCCGCCGAAGGATGCCTGACTGCCGCCCTCACAGCTACTGTCACGCCACCCCCTGCAGCTTGCCGCCCCAGGCACCCGCTTGCTGCTCTGGTGCCTGGAGCCGCCCTGACCTTCGGTGTTGTGGGCACTCGTGTTTGCCTTTCTCTCCTCCGCGCACATGTCCTGTTCCAGCTTTCTCGGCTCCTGCCCGGACAGGATCCGGCACTTAGATAATGAAGAGGGTGTGGATGGGCTCATTTCTCTCCATGACTCAATTTGCACCAGTGAAAAGTGTGAACCGTGTGTTGCTCTCTGTCTCCAAGCCATTGTTTCACCCCTGGGCAAGGAGTCACAGGAGACGTCCCCACGGCTTGGCTACCTGCAAAGCGCAAGGAGAACCGAGTGCAGGTTGTTTCAGCGAGCAGGAAAAGGCACCAGCATGGCCGGCCAGCTGACTGTGGAAGTCGGTAAAGGGAATTTGGATGCAGGCCTTTATAGTTATTACAGCTAGAGTTAGCCTGACTCTTGCGCATATAAAGGCCTGCATCCAAATTCCCTTTACCAACTTCCACAAGCATGGCCGGCCAGCTGACGGAGGGGCAGATCGCGGAGTTCAAAGAAGCCTTCTTGCTCTTTGACAAGGACGGGGACGGGTCCATCACCACCAGCGAGCTGGGGACCGTCATGCGGTCGCTGGGGCAGAACCCCACCGAGGCCGAGCTGCAAGACATGATCGGCGAGTTGGACGCCGACGGCAGCGGCACCGTGGACTTCCCCGAATTCCTGTCCATGATGGCGAGGAAGATGAGGGACACGGACAGCGAGGAGGAGATCCGGGAAGCCTTCCGGGTGTTTGACGAGGACGGGAACGGCTACGGCAGTGCGGCGGAGCTCCGGCACGTCATAACCAGCCTCGGCGAGAAGCTGACCGACGAGGAGGTGGACGAGATGATCGAGGAGGCCGATGCCGATAGCGACGGGCAAGTCAGCTACGAGGAGTTTGTGAGGATGATTGCCTCAAAGTGAAGATGTTTCCTACTGAACATGTTCAATTTCTGGTGCAGGAATCACAGCTTGGCTTTGAGCTCGCCCGCAGAAGCGTCTGTCCCACTGCCAAAGGACTGTGGACACACAGACATTTGAACTCCAGCATATATATTTCCACCATGTGTGGGAGGCAGTCTCATTCTGAGGGAGGCCCAGTATCTTGGCAGTTCAAGGGGGGCAGAGGGAGTCCTGGATTGTAGTCCTAGCTCTGTCACTAGTTTACTGTGCAGCCTTTGAGTTTCTTAACCGCTCCATGGTGTTTTGTTTTCACCGCTTGTACAAAGAGGAGAATACAGCGTACCCACCCCTGTTAGGCGGCTGTGGGCGCCTGACATGGAAGAAGCTATATATGTGCCATTATTATAGGCCTTTTCCGCCCTTTGTCTTACTATCCCTGCCCTTGTTTCCAACCATTGCTTGTGTTTCACACTGTCTCCTGTTTCTAAAGTTTAACTTGAGGGCGTCACACAGGGGAATAGCTGGGGGCTGGTTGAGGCCCAGCCATACGTACAACGAACTCAAAGGTGGATTTCATCTCCATCAAAGGCAGTTGTCTGAGGGCACTCAACAGGCGCCCAGATACCATGGTGCCGAGTGCAGCAGAGTTATCCGAACGGCGTGAGATTAGCAAGTGCATGAATGCCAGGCGGTGCGTGTCCTGTCTTTGCATTCTGGCTGGATGGAGCAAAGCTATTGCTTGTAACTTGGGAGGCAGATAGAGTTCAAATGTTGACTTTTGTAATCACTGGAGATCCCGCCTGAGAATATTTCCTGAGCGAAAGACTCAACGAGGGTTTGAGCTTTCACGGGAACTCTCTCTGGGGTCAGATACGTCCCCTAAAGAAATCTAGGAAGTGACTGTGAGCCCTTCTCCTGATTCCTGATGGTGCGTGGATCTCTAGGGAGCGGGAATGGAGGAGGTTCAGGATTCTGTTCTCATGGACACTACTTTAAATCCAGAGTTGCCCCACAGAACTCACTCCGGATGCCAGTAGAAGAAAGCTCACAGAACAATTCCCCCACCCCCTTTTTTCCCCTTCTTGTTTTGTTTGATCACTTTGGGCCAAATTCTGCTCTTAGTTACACCAATAAAAGCCCAGACAAATTCCACTGATGCAAATAGATTTACATCGGTGTAGCTGGGAGCGGAACTGGGCCTTTTATGGGACATGGAAAGTTTTTTAAACACAGCACATGCAAAACATGCGGATAAATCAATGCCTGGTACATGTATGGGAACAAGATAGTCCTTTACTTAAGCCCTTTGCAACTGGCTCCATTCTGTTGACGCGGCAGGCCGTGTTCCCATAAATATTGTATAACAATACAAAATTTTAAGTCAGACGTTTGCCAAACTGGTATAAACCCCCCCAGACCTCGGTACAATTTTTAAATCTCCTACCAGAAAACGGTTCCTTCTGTTGTTCCTGAACCGCTGACAAACCAGCTGAGATGTTTAGTTTCAAAGGAATCTCCTTAGGGCACAGTGGGCTTCAAACTCATTCCAAATTATAGCCTCGTTTCAATAAATAATTCTTTTCCCTTCTCTCCCGCAACCCTCTGTTAATCTTCTGTTTTATTCCCCGCCTGCTTGCAATCAGACAATGACTTAAAAGGAAAGGCTGAAAGTTAAGTCTGGCTGGAAACTAGGGTTTGAGAGCAAAGACACGGGTCAAGATGTCCAAAACTGGGTAAAGTTAACTGCTTAAATTCTCATTTAGGTGCTTAAATATGTAGCCTGATTTTCTGTGGTGTTGGACATTGAAATCAGTAGAAGAAGCTGCTGGATGCTCAGGGTTTTGGAAAACCAGGACGCTTATTTAGCCGCCGAGATGTGGAAGTAAATGGGAGTTAGGCGCCTAAAATACCTTGGAGGATCCGGGCCTTGGAGCCTAACTTTAGGCAGCCATTTGGGAACATCTAGGCCCCAGGCCTGCATGCTGGTTCCACTGCAATCAGTGGGGGTTTGACAGCATAGGAGAATTTACCCCGATGAAACCAGCCTAAGCAGAGTATGGTCTGAGCAAGAGGAAACAAGCCCAAGTGTGGGGCCAGGCGGTACAAAGGAAGAAAAGGGTTGTCCTCAGGCATGGGGAGAATCACACAGCAGCCTTTCACCAGTGTTGGTCAGAGGGAATGGGAAGGAGTCAATTTTAGGCCTAAAAATGTTTAAATGGATACGGTGTTGCCAACTCTCACAATGTTATCACAAGTCTCACATTGTTTGGTGGGTTTCTTAAAGCCGCAGCTCCCGGAGTCATGTGACTACATGACAATCCCTGCATTCTGTTTATATATTTGCAGAGAAAATCTTGAAAATGTGACCCGAGTGACCCTCAAAGGTTCCAGAAACAGAAGGCAAATACCAAGAACGCCGCATTTGTTGTCAACGCTCATGATTTTTAAGCCAATCGCTTGAGTTTGGGGGCATGACTCATGATTTTTGAACACAGATAGATAGATAGATAGATAGATAGAGTGGATGGGGGTAGATAGATAGATAGATAGATAGATAGATAGATAGGGTGGATGGGAGTAAGATAGATAGATAGATAGATAGATAGATAGATAGATGGGGTGGATGGGGATAGATAGATAGATGGGGTGGATGGGGATAGATAGATAGATAGATAGATAGATAGTACAATTTTTGTTTCAAGACCCAAAACAATGCAAATCTCACTGGGTATGGGCTTTGGTTACAAACTGGAAACTCAAGCCAGGTTCACTTTTGCAATAACCCTGGCCCCATTTTCAAGCCAACCTGAGTTAATTGAGTGTTTGTCACTGAAAGTAGGTGACACACCTAGGCACTCTGGAGTGACTTCTCCTGAAATTTGGGAGGCTTGCTGACACGCAGGGAGAGGCTGTTGTTGTTTTAACCCCAATAGCCTGTGTGCACTCCGGGATTTGCCAGCGCTCCCAGGTTCATCTCTCTTCTTTAAGAGTCGCTATTCTGAAAATAGACTCATCGCCCATCCTCCCCCCTCTCCCTCCCCAAAAAACCCTCAGCCATAAACTGCGTTGGGATGAGAGTTATGAAATCTCCCCCACACGCATTCACAAACACGCTCCCCCGGTTTCAAGCCCCCCGGGGATCTGCTAGGATTATACGGAGGAAGTTCACATGTTCTGGCTCCTGCGTATCTATTTTCAGCATAAAACAAACACAGCCAGTGCCTGTTTTCCCACCCGCATTCCACTGCCCAAGCACAAGCCTCCAAAACATCTTTTATGAACTGCCCTGTGGCTCCCGGGCTGGAAGGAAACACCATCAGGGCATGAGTGGAGCGATAGGAAAAGCTGAAAGAGCTCCGAAGGCAAACCAAACAGCCCTTGACGTATCTGAGCGTCTAGCCCTGCTGCACAGAGAATGGTTGGGAGTTACATTGGTTCAGCATCTTTCATCTCGGCATGGCTGAACATTTAGCAAACGTTGGGCCTGATACCCGCACTGCATGCTCTATGCCGTCAGGGGCAACTGTGGATACCTCCCGGGTGTGTGGGGGTGGATGCCAGGAGAGCTGTGATCTTCTTCCAAGTGTGCTTTGCACGGCCAGGGCCCGTGACTGGAACAGCCTTCCAAGGGAAGCAGTGGGGGCAAAAGACCTATCTGGCTTCAAGATTAAGCTAGATAACTTTATGGAGGGGATGGTTTGATGGGATAACATGATCTTGGCAATTAGTTGACCTTTGACTATCAGTGGTAAATAGGCCCAATGGCTGGTGATGGGATGTTAGAAGTTACTACAGAGAACTTTTTCCTGGGTGTCTGGTGGGTGAGTCTTGCCCACATGCTCAGGGTTCAGCTGATCGCCATATTTGGGGTCGGGAAGGAATTTTCCTCCATGATAGATTGGCAGAGGCCCTGGGGTTTTTTTGCCTTCCTCTGCAGCCTGGAGCATGGGTCACTTGCTGGAGGATTCTCTGCACCTTGAAGTCTTTAAACCATGATTTGAGGACTTCAGTAGCTGAGACATAGGTGAGAGGATTATTGCCGGAGTGGGTGGGTGAGATTCTGTGGCCTGCGTTATGCAGGAGGTCAGACTAGATGATCATAATGGTCCCTTCTGACTTTAAAGTCTATGAGTCTGTGACATGCAGCAGATCCCAGGGGCTGAGTCAAGCCCATGCATCAAGACAGCCAGCTCCCTCTCTTCTCCGCGAGGCATGTGACGTTATACCTGGCCTGAGCCAAACTGGAAAGCAATGCAGAGGCCAAGAGAAACCGTGGCCCACTCCCAGACACCTGGCTGGTTCTGATTTCGCTGGCAGTGAACCAGGAGTAGCTCCGCTGCATTCCATGGTTTTACCCTGGTGTCTAAGGGACAGGAGTGAGCGTTGGAAATGGCAGGTCCCATTTTTAAAGGTGGGAGGGGGGGAGGATATCCCTGTTTTCCCCATTGGAAACCCCGTGTCAGCAAGTCAGTCCTACCCAAGCAGTGCTGGGGCTGGGGTGAACTGCCCAGAGGAAGGGGAAGCCCTCCCAAGCTCTTGATGCAGGACCATAGACAAGAGGGCAAACTCAGCCCAGCTGCGACTGCTGCCATCACGGGAGTCGCACCAGGGGTAGGGTGACCAGACAGCAAATGTGAAAAATCGGGATAGGGGGTGGGGGGTAATAGGAACCTGTATAAGAAAAAGACCCAAAAATCGGGACTGTCCCTATAAAATCAGGACATCTGGTCACCCTAACCAGGAGTGAATTTGGCCCCTGGATAAAGCAGCATGCAGACAAGTATCTGGCTGGGGAAGGGCAGACTGCATTGCTGGGCTGGGAGGTTAGGGCCAGGAAACAGAAGGCCAGGAAAGTCTCAGGGTATGTCTGCATTGAAAGGTGTGATTCCCAGCTGGCTCAGACATACTGCCCTTAGCTCTGCTCATCCCAGCAGGCTAAAAATAGCAGTGCAGCCAGGGTAGCCGGGGTGGTCGCTCGGGCAGGCTGCCTGACGAGGTACCCAGGGGATCGGGGCGGGTTTGTACTCGGGTAGGGTTACCAGATGGCCGGGGGTTCCCAGACACGGTCGCTTTGTCAGCTGTCTGCTCTCCGTCCCGGTGGATTTTTGAAATGAGTCAAAGTGGGGGGCGGGGGGGTTTGCAGAGCAGATGTTGCAGTTCAGAAAGAGTCCTGATTGGTCCGCTTCCCGATTGGTCCCTGCCCTGCCTCTGCAGCTGATTGGTCCATTTCCCTGCTGCCCTGGCTCCCACACCGGGGAAAGGGCCCCACAGGGAGGTGCTGATGATGGCTGGTGCTGGGTGCTTGGTCTGGGCGACACGTGACACTAGACCCCCCCCTAACCCCACCCCCTTCCACCTGAGGCCCCACCCCTTCCTCACCCCACCCCCCCGCCGGAGCCCAGAGTCCCAGCACCGCGGCCGCTGGCCCCTGCCCCAGGCTAGCGCCCCCAGGCCTGGAGCGCCAGGAGGGTGGGTGGCACGGCTACTGCCACAGAGCCGGAAGCAGGGGGGAGGGCCTGGAGGCGGAGCATGGGCGGGGCCACGCCTGGCTGTTTGGGGAGGCACAGCCTCCCCCAGCCTATGATACCCACAGCCCATGGTCCTGGGCTTGTGTCAGCCACCCTGACACCGTGACCGGGAGTGACACTGCCCCCCACCACCTCCAGTGAGTACCCCCTGCAGCACCTACCAAATACCCCTCCCAGTACACACACACACACACACACACACACACACACACACACACACCGCATCCCCCAGGTACTCCCCCAGTACACACACAACCCCCTCCTGCATCCCCCAGGTACCCCCCCAGTACACACACAACCCCCTCCCGCATCCCCCAGGTACCCCCCCAGTACACACACAACCCCCTCCTGCATCCCCCAGGTACCCCCCCAGTACACACACAACCCCCTCCAGCAGCCCCATGTACCCACTCCAGCACCCCCCCAGTACACACACAGACACCTCCTACACACCCCAGGTACTCCTCCCAGTACACACACACACCCCCCTTCTGCACCCCCCAAATACCCACTCCAGCACCCCAACTGCACCCCCTCCAGCTGACACCCTCCCCCCCTCAGTGTCCTCTTTTTGGCACCTGAGATATGGTAACTGTACCCTCGGGTGGCTCACCCGATCTGCTGCCAATGCTACCCCGGCTGCACTGCTCTTTTTAGCCCACCAGCTCAAGTGGACCTGGCACCTACCTGGGACGCACACCTTCCAGCACGAATGTAGCCATACCCTCCATCACGCTGTTCCTGAGCCTGGGACAGGAACAGGGGTGCTGCAGCTAGGGGTGCTGGGGTGGCTTGACCTGATTCCTGTCGTATGCAGGGGTTGGGTTTCGCTCAGTGGCTCTCAGCGTCCCCACTATACAAACTGTTCACTGGACAGGGACTATGTGGAGTGGGGGGGGCTTGAAGAAACCTTTGTGGGGCTGCCCAGCCTTTGGTCTATGTTAGAGCAGCCTCAGAGCTGCTCTAACTTGTGCTCTGTATGGCCCCCCATGGGCCCTGGGAAGCAGCAGGTGGTCATAGTGCAGAGCACTCCAGCCACCTCCCTGAAGCCCCCCTGACCTGCCCCCTACATGAGGGGCTGGGGACAGGGCCGGCTCCAGGCACCAGCCTACCAAGCATGTGCTTGGGGCGGCACCTGGAGGGGGGGTGGCGCTCAGGTTTTTTTTTTTTTTCTCCCTCCAGCCGCCGGGGAGAGCGGTGCTACGGCCAAGCCCGCGGCCGAGCTCGCTGCCCTCCCCTGCCGCGCTCTGGCCGCCGGGGAGAGCGGCGCCGCAGCCGGGCTCAGTGCCCTCCCCTGCCGTGCTCCCCGCCGGGGCAGCGGGGCCTGCTGCGCTCCCTGCCCCGGCCGGGGGAGCAGGGCCACATGCCTGCCGCGCTCCCCTCCGGAGCCCCGTGGGGGCGGGGGGGCAGCGGGTGGCTTTTTTGCCTGGGGTGGCAAAAAAGCCAGAGCCGGCCCTGGCTGGGGAGACGGATCGGTGCAGAGCTCCTATGCCGGCTCTACCAGCCAGGGAGGCTCATTTTAAGGCCCCTTTATGCTTAAGGCCCTTAGCGTAACCGATAGACAGACCCAGCTTGTACGTGGATTCTAAAAGGAGGCCATTTCTGGCCATTTCCTGCCCACCTAACAGGAAATCACCAGGTGGGCCCATCTCCTCCCTATGTCTGTCACTGCCCCCTCCCATGATCCGGCGCAAGGCATGCCATCGCCACAGTGTTCCCGGGATCCCCCCTGCCCCTGTGGCCCGCAGGCCTGAGGGTGACAGCCAGGCTGAGTTCGGCACCTCAGGCCACGTCCGACGTCCCGGGACGTGGTGGCTCTGCCGGCCGCGCAGCTCCGAGCCAGCCCTGGTTTGAATTAACGAGGCGAGCGGCTGGTGCCGGCTCATGTTACCATGTGCGGCATGAGCTAGGGCCATGCTCAGCCATGCAAATCCTTCGAAATCTGAGCCCTCGGCAGCCTGCGGGCGAGTCGGGGGCTGGGGGGGGGAGGGAGCAGGAAATGGGGCGTGGGGAAAGCCACGGTAGGACCCCCCTTGTTTTAAACTCCTGGCTCCAACCGACGAAATCCCCCTCTGATTTATGCCCTGGGACAAAGCCTAGAGGGTAGGGAGTTACCCCAGGGATGACTTTGGCCCATCTGGCTCCGGCGTCCCATCTCCCGCCTCCTGCAGGACTGGTTGCGGCTGCCGGCGCCAGGTGGGTGCGGCACCGGGCCCCTGAAGGTGTTCAGCAGGGCGGGGGCCTCCTGAGCTCTGTCTGGGCGCCGGCCCCGGCCTCCTCCTCATGCCAGCGTTTCGTGCTGGGGCAAGAAAGCAAAACAAGCAGAGCTACCTCACGGCGTGTCAGTGGGAGTCTGGGAAGCCGCCCAGGGCAGGCAGAGACCTCGCTGCTTTTCCTTTTATCTCCCGCTTCCTTGGGCTGAATTCTGCACTGGCCACAGCTTCCTGAGTAGCCCCCAGGGATCCCTTGATCTATCCCCCACTGACTGTGCTATCTAAACAAGGGTGCCCACAGCTCTCTGGCTGCAGGCGTGGACGGCCATGGCCAGGTATAGATTAGCAAGGAGACATGCTGAGAGGTACTAAGGTACTTCCTTAGAGTCCAGGAACCGGATCACCTCTGCCCATTCCACCAGTGCTTCCCCCTCTGCCAAAACGCAGCCCCTCCCCTCTCATCCGGGTTGATTTCAATGGACGTTGGAAGCCTGAATACCTTTGAGGATCCGGGTCTAGGCTGTCTGTGCCTCCATTCCCCATCCGTGCTGTGGGGATAACAGCCCGGCCCTCCCTTGGGGGGGGAAAGGTTTGTGATAAATCGGGGGGAGGGATAGCTCAGTGGTTTGAGCACTGGCCTGCTAAACCCAGGGTTGTGAGTTCAATCCTTGAGGGGGCCATTCAGGGATCTGGGGCAAAAATTGGGGATTGGTCTGGCAGGGGGTTGGACTAGATGACCTCCTAAGGTCTCTTCCAACCCTGATATTCTATGATTCTATGATAAATACATGAAAGATTGTGAGGTACTCACTACAGGGGACAGATAAGTCTCTTAGACTTGCAGGCCAGAAGGGACCATCATGATCACCAAGGCCAACCTACTGCGCATCGCAGGCTGCAGAACCTTGCCCACTCGCTCCTGGAACAGAGAACCCTAACCTCCGGCTGAGTTCCCGAACTCCTCAAAGCTTGCGTTAAAGACTTCAAGTTAGAGAGAACCCACCATTTACTGTAGTTCAAACCAGCAACTGGCCTGTGCCGAGCACTGCAGAGAAAGGCGAAAAAGCCCTCTTAGAGAGAGCCAGGTATCATCAGCACGTGGGCGAGACTGCTGCCCCAAACAGCTCAGAGTCTCCCCTCGTGGCTTTACATCCTCCTGGAGCAGGAGTGTGGCTCAAATGAGCCCTGTGTGCCCAGGATTCCCCAGGGAGGAAGAGCAGCTGCCCAAACCTAGACAGAGAGCTAGGAATGGACCCACTGAAGGACAGTTCCATCCGCTCTGGCAAGATCCCATCGGGGCCAGTGACTTGGAAGTTGGTGGAGCGATGCTGATGTAAATCACTTGGGGATGTTGATCATCAGGGAGAGCGAGGATAACAGTCCCTAGGTATTTCGGGAGAGGAATTATTTAGTGTGGCCCAAGGAACTCAAAGTAAATGGGACGCAACTAAACATGGGAAATTGTAGACAAAATATTAGGGAATATTTTATAACAGTGAGATCTACCGTACTAGACTGGGAGACCTGCAGTATTAGACTGGTGAAAATGGTAGGAGCCCCATCTCTTAAGTCTTTTAAAACTAGATTGTACAGAGAGCTGGGGAATAGATTAAGGGAACAATCTACTGACGGCGTCAATCAGGGGAGGCGAGAACAGAGTAGGTGATCTAATGGGTCTTTTCCATCTTTCATTTCTGATTGCAGGTAAGTTACTTTCTGCATAGATACTATTGCCGCACCAGTATCTATTGTCCTAGCTGTGCTCTTGAGCTGAAATTCACCCCTGTGCAAAGAGCCAGCACCACTAAGCACTATGGACCAGTAGGATTTGAGTGGGACTTAGTGGTGTAGAAGACTTGTGCTGGCCCTCTGCAGAAGGCTGAATTTTACCCTTGGTTATTTGTATGCACCTACATCTAGAAAATAAAGACAGGATTTGCCTGTATGAACTAAGCCAGAGGGTCATGCATGACTATTGTCTTTAGGAGCCATAAAAGCCTCTAAATTTAGACCTTCCATAAATGCAATTATTAATGGGACATTTTTGCTGCTAAACTGCACCTTTTATTTTTAGGCCTGACCTTTTATCCCTCGCTCTTTCTATTCCTGGGATGTTTAATTACCAGCGTTTTCTGACATGGCTTATTTTGAATTGTTTTTCTTCTCAATGGCCTTTAATGGTTCCCAGCAACTCGTGCTGACTGCGAGAAAAAGTGGGCCAAGTCCAGAAATGGCAGAGCAAGGCCAAGGGGTTGTTTTCGGTGGCACCAGCCCAGGCGGGGAGGTTGACTTGTGCTTTCTGCCCTGGAGACGCTAGTCCAGTAAGGAGCCGAAAAGGGAAACAGATTGTCTGCTTGATCTGGGGAGCGCTTTGTGTTTTCAAAGAGCCGGGTTAGAGGGATCAGCCCTGCCAGGGAACTCACGCCCTGATCCTATCTGCCATGGGTATTCAGTTCTCCAAGTTGTGCTCCTCAGTGTTATCAGCCACTCCCCATGCGACATCCCTGCCTTCAGAATCCCCACCTTAGCCCCCGATTTCCTTGGATTTCCCAGTCTGCCTGTCTCCGTCTTTTGTCCTCTATTTAGCCTGTAAGCGCTGCGGGGCAGGGACCGTCCTTTCGTTCTGTGTTTGAGCAGTGCCTAGCACAGTGGGGCCCTGGGCCATGACTGAATGAAGAAGAAGAATATTCAGAGTGGGGTTCCTCCCTCTCCCTTCTCACCAGGCCGTTTGGCATTTCAATCCGTTAACACTGCTGCAGCTGTGAGGGTCCCCAGGCAGTCTGCAGCTCCCACACGGCAGCTTGCTGGAGCCAGCAGGAAGCCTGGGCCGGTGGACCCTACCTCACCACAGACACTGCCCATGAAGCTCCTGATTGGAGGAGATGTCCGGCCTCTCTGATTGGCTCAGATGCACTATTTAAGCCTGAAGAAGGCACAGGAAGTTCTCTGAGCAACTAGGTAGAACTCTGGCTGGCTGCTACATTGGACTCTGCTTTCTTGCGGGATGCTTGAGTGCTGCCGTGTTCCACATCCCTGCTTCTATACCCCACCCCTGGCTACTGACTCAGGCTCCAACCCTTGGCTTGGCTCCTGACTCTGGCTCGGTCGCCCCGGCTCAGGTCCCTGGCTCCTGACTCCCACTCTGACCAGTAGGTCTTACCCCCCACATCCCAGTCCATGACAGCAGCCCTGAGGTGAGCCTGCAAGGTGCTGAGCAGCTCCAGCTCAGCAAAGCATGTCATGCCAGTAACCCCATTGGCTTACCTCCACCATCCCCATAACATCTAATCATGCACACAGCATGGGGACTACACACACAGCAGAGGCAGTGTGTGTGAAAGACCTGATCAATAAACCCCTGGCCTGTGGCTTATCTTCAGTCCTTAGCGTCAAAGCACTCCATGGCCTGGGCCCAGGATCTCCAAAAGATCATCTAAAGCGCCAGCGCGAAGACCGTGGTCAACAACTACGCTCCTCTGGCATGATGGACTTTATCCCGACGGGAGTAAAGCTCATCCGTACAGGAGACAGAACCTTCTCCAGGGCGGGCCGAGACTGTGGAATGAGCTCCCTGAGAATTAAGAACCATCACAAACCTCATCCCCTTCCGTTCCAAGTGCAAGATGCACGTCTTTGACCTGCCTTCTCATATATATATACGAGAATATAAACACATAGCAACAGGTATATATATATATTTTTTAAATCACTAGCAAGACACTCTACTGCACACGCCTCTCCTCCTGGGGAGAGGATAAGAGAACGAACAATGCATGACAGATATTAGTCATGTTGCTTAATGTACTACTGGAATTGCTGGATACGATGGTGATCAGTATGGTATAAGAACCTGTAGAGAAGAGAAGAGAAGAGGATAGTGACTGTAACAGATGTTGTTCCAGCGAATAACAAACTGTGCATTGTACACAGGGGGCATGTGTCTTACTTTGCCTGTCTACAAGAGGGGAAGGACATTAGGTGATTAAAAACTCCGAGAGGAAACAGTGGAGAAAAAAAGGGATGGTCCTAAAGATTTCTCCTAGGAATTAACCTGGCTTTGGACAGGTGGGTGAATGTACCATGTGACTACATTTCAACATCAGCCCTTCTTGGCATAGGTACTTGGGTGAGTCATGCAGACCCGGGGAGGGTTTTTTAGGCAACAGGTCATCAAAGCGGCGAACGATACACGGGCAGTTTAAAAGGAATCTGAAATAGACCTTTCCCCTCGGGCACATGGAAGGGTGGTGTCTGTCGATGACTCCCAGCCCACTCCCACTGAAATGAGCTAAGTCTGATTTGGCTGCCCCTGGCTGGCGAGCAACGCGGGTTTTGTCTGGCACAAAAGCAGGGGTTTGTGACGGAGGTGATCAAAATGGGAGCGATAGAAGAATGGCCTGGGCGCCAGTCTGGCCTTAGCTTTCAAACCTTTTCGGTATCGCAGAAAGGTCGGAATGTCCCCACCAGTCTGTTTCGTATTGCTAAGGGAAGACCCTCTGAATCTCAGACCTAGGGTGACCAGACAGCAAGTGTGAAAAATCGGGATGGGGCGGGGGGGGGAGGGGTAATAGGAACCTATATAAGAAAAAGACCCAAAAATCGGGACTGTCCCTATAAAATTGGAACATCTGGTCACCCTAAAAGACCTGAGGGGGCCTCCCCCACCTGTAGTCCATCCACCACAGATGCTCCAGGGGGAGGAAAGGTGGATCCAATCTTTCTCTGGAGTCCATCAACAGCTCTGGAATTGCCTATCTTAGATACTTCCCTGGTCCCACCACCATAGCATGAGCTCCAGGCCATCTCTAACGTATTTATCTCCCCAAAGCCCAGGAGGCAGGGCTTTCCTGTTATCTCCATGGTACAGATTGTGGGGGGGGGGAGCGATCGGCCCCCTCCTCTGGCTGCTCTAAGCAATGGAGCTTTTTTGCAGCGTTCCCAGGCCTGCCACCTGCAGATGGTTACGACAGAATCCAAGGCCTCGGGGACACTGCTGGGACTGTCGGAGGAAGGACTCCACCCACCCCACAGAAACCTGTTCGGGAAGGTTCTTATGCTGAGTCCTTCACCATGCTAGTCAAGACCTAGCGGGGAAAGGCTGGTCTGGTGGTTAGAGCAATGGGCTATTGCTCAGGAAACATGGGCTTGAGACCACCAGAGGGTACATCTACACTGCAAAAAAACACCCGCAGCCTCAGAGCCTGGCTCTATGCACTTGGGCTTGTGCTACAAATAGCCATGTAGACGTTCCCGTTCACAGACCCAACCCCTCGCGCACCGGCTGCGGACCTGAGCTTCGCTGCCATGGAGGTTGTTTTGCTGTGTAGACGTACCCAGAGAGACTCAATGGACATCAATAGGCGTTAGGTGCCTAAATACCTTTAAAAAGCAGGGTCTCAAATCCATGTTTCCTGAGCAATAGCCCACTGCTCTAAACACCAGACCAGCCTTCCCCCGCTAAATCTTGACTAGCGTGGTGAAGGACTCAGCATAAGAACCTTCCCGGGCAGGTTTCTGTGGGGTGGGTGGAGTCCTTCTGTGACGAACTAGGACTGTTGTTAATGTTTTCCCTGAGTACTGTGTGGGTGCCTCGGTTTCCCTATGCAGTGCTTGAGTATCTAGGTGGTGGGACAAGGGTGCATGATTGTTACAGAGCCCTAGGGCAGGGGCCTGGACACAGAGAAGGGCCGACACTCGGTCTCCTAGCAACTGATGGCCCTGGCCCCTCCCCTGCAAAGGTGGGAGCTGAAGGTGTTCGAACAAAGGGATCAGGTGACCTCCTGGCCCGGGAAGGAGACAAAGGAGGGAGGAGGGGCTGGACAGTTGGAGTTTGGAACTGGCCGGAGAGGAGGGGAGAGGGGCAGACAGGGTCTGGCCTCCCGGTCCCCATTTGGAGCTGTGGGGTGAAATGCAGGGAGCCCCGAGCTGGGGTCTAAGCTCCCTGGCCCCCAGAAGGGCCCGACTGAGGGGTCCTGTTTGTACTGACAAGCTCTGTTTGGATTGTGTTCCTGGCATCTCTAATAAACCTTCTGTTCTACTGGCTGGCTGAGACTCCCAGTGAATCCGGGGAAGAGGGGTGCAGGGCCGGACTCCCCCACACTCTGTGACACCTTCCTCCGACAGTCCCAGCGGTGTCCCTGAGGCCTTGGATTCTGCCGTAACCATCTGCAGGTGGCAGGCCCGGGAGCGCTGCATAAACAGCTCCATTGCTTAGAGCAGCCAGAGGAGGGGGCCGATCGCTCCCCCCCCCCCATGCCTGAACCGCAGCCAGCAGCTGTTACTGTAAACGGAAAAGGAAAAGCCCAGGTCTGCCTCCCAACCCAAGATGGAGCCTGCCAGCGAGGCCAGGTCCCAGGGCAGAGCAATGCACGGCGAAGGAAGGTGTTAGCCTTGCTTGAAAATCATGTGGGCCCTGGTCTGGCGCATTGCACGGGGGATGTGTACATTGGCGCAGGGGCCTGGATACGTTTCCAAAGCAGCAGGATGTTAATCCCCTTCCCACTCCTCGTGCACCAAGCCAGGGGAGCAAAGCAGGAACGGGCCGCAGCAGCCAAGTGCGAGGCGAGACAGCTGGCCAGGCTGCTGGCAGAGCGTAATTGCTTAGATCTCTAACATTTGTGCTGCTAATTACTGCCAGGTCAGACCCCACGTCTGGATTTTGCAACTGCCACCTGCTAGCAGCTCTTACGGGAAGTTACTGCTCTGCGGGACCAAAGTGTCAGGCCCCTCATTTACCCCTTGTCGCAGTGAGGAGCTGTGTCCCTTATGCTGGGCTCACCGGCCCCTCATTACCCCTTGTTGCAGGGGAAGATTTGTGTCCCGTACTCTGGGCCCACCCGATAGCTTGGAGGGAGGAGAAAAATAATTAGTAACATGTCCCGTCTTCCTAGGATCTTACAGTCATCTAAATAATCTATGCTCAGAGCCATGCCCATCTAGGCGATGGGATAAATTAGTACTATTGTCCCCACGCTAAGGATGGGGAGGAAGAATGGTCCCGTGATTAGGTCACTAGCTGGGGACAGAGAGAGACTGTTTCAATGCCCTGCTCTGCCACAGGCTTCCCGTGTGACCTTGGGAAAGACCCGTAGCCACTGTAGGCCTCAGTTTCCCCATCTGTAAAATGGAGATAATAGCGCAGCCCCCACCTCACAGGGGTGTTGTGAGGATAAATGCAGTAAAGGTGGTGAGGTGCTCAGATACTGTGGTGCTGGAGGGCAAATAAGTACTTATGATACATAAATGGAGAAATTGAGGTATGTCTACATTGGAGTATGGGGGAGGGGGTGTCATCTCCAGCTCAGGCAGACATAGCAGCCTGCTATAAATACCCTGGTAGCCGAGTGGCAGGAATGGGCTAGCTGCTCCAAGGATGATCTCCTCTGAAACCCTAGATATGTACTCGGAGCAGCTAACCCCTACAGCCATGGCTACGCTGCTATTGTTAGTGCACGCGTTCAATCAGAGCTAGCGTGGGTATGTCTACCCAAGCGGAAATTACAACTCTAGCTCCAGTATAGACATGCCCCCCACTCCCCCGTTTGCGAGGGTAAGAGATTTGCCCAAGGCCACAGAGGAAGTCAGTAATAGAGCCAGGGATCCCATTTTATATTAAGGCTCCATTGTTTGCGAGCAAACCCAACAGATCAATAGGCTTCTTCTTACTAGAGCTCACTGACATTTTTCTAATGAAGATTTTTCTCAGGGAAATGTGGGGTTTCCCCCCAAATCTACATTTTTCTCCAGGAAAATGCCCACGCCGACGCCATGTTCCAATTCTTCGAGGGGCCAATTCAAAACGAAGCGTTTCATTTGGAAAACGTCGACATTCCGAAACTCAACATTCCGCCTGGGTCAGCACGGTTTGTGCCGACATTTTCCAATCGCAACATTTTCAGGGACTTTTCGCTCCAGGAATGTTTTCCATCTTTTGACCTTTCATCCCGTTACAGGACAAAAACCAGAGTTGAAATGTTGGAGTTTCCTGTGGGACAGAAATTCCATTCTCCCAACAGCTCTACTTACTACAGTACCAGGGCCGATAACCTTCTATAACGCCTTCTCCAGAGCTGCTTATAACCATACAACATGTACTGCTCATGCCTGCAACATGTCTAAACCCCCCGTAAAGGGAACCTTAATATAAAGCATGTCTGAGCCATGGGTAGAACTCAAAGCTCCATACTCCATAGCTATATACCCAGCTTTCCTCAGCGTACAGAGAGCTGTGGGGAGGTCACCCTCCAATCACTGCCTGACTTTACCAGTGTCCGTAAAGTTTCCCAGTTGGATCTCTAAGGCAGGTAGAAAGACAGACAGAATTTTCTGCAACAGCTGTGCATTACGGCTGACACCCTAAAAGCCAACATGTCCAGTTCTCAGCCCCTTCTCTCTGTCCACACCATGGTGGCTCGCTGCTGGGTTGCTCCCTTTCTCACATGCTACTGCTGCACTGTGCCAACTTCCCCCTTTCCTTTTGCTCGCTGGCTGGCTTTGCCATGGGGTAGGGTAGGTCACTTCCTACTAATGACAATGATTTAAGCCAAAGGCTGGACGACTGGCCTGAGTAAAGCCTGCAAGTTCAGGCCCTGATCTTGCACATCAGCTCCTCAAGCCAGGACATCACAAAAAAGGTCATTCACAGCCACGTTCGCAATCAGAATTCATGCCCGTTAATTATTAAACCCAGTTCACGGCCTAGGGAAACAAACGTCATGCCTAGGTACGTTCAAACAAAGGGGAAGGTACGGACAGTTCTGCTGGGAGTTCCCGCCTTAAAAGCCACAAGAGGGACTTCCTGAAAGGGAGGCATTTCGGCAGTGAAGAGGCAATAACCCCCACTGAGCAGCTGGGGGTTGAGAGGGGAAGCAGGACAGGACCTTCTGGGATCACGCCCATCTGTGGGGTCCTGTCGGGGGAGCTCAGAGGGGAACATGTTCAGGGATGCCAAAATGAGGGCTGTGTCCTACTCCCTCATCTCCAGGGTGGGAGGAGATCTTCATAGATGTTAAGGCCAAACGGGACCATAGAGTGCCTAGGCTGATCTCCTGCATGACACAGCCCAAAGAACCTCACCCAGTGGTTCCTATATGAAGCCCACAGCTTCTGTTGGAGCTATAGCTCCTCTCTTTAAAAAGACATCCAGTCTTGAATTGAAGACTTCAAGTGACGGAGAATCTACCCCGTCCCTAGGTAAGTTGTTCCAATGGTTAACACTCGATGGCCACCTCCTCGCCGGACTGACAGTTGCTGGTTGCAGGCCCTCTATTAAAGCAAAATCATCCTCATCTTGCCTGCTCTTTGATGGTTTGCACCATCGACAACACTAACCCTGTGGGAGGCTGATGCACGTGTCTTGTTTTTCTGTGTATAACCCTGCACCATTCCATTTCTAAGTATCCTGTTGGCGGCAACTGCCATTTTGCAAGGCAAAGCTGCTGCATTATGTTCTGGAAGAGACACACACTCTGTACTCTCTCTTGTTTTGCTGTGAGAAAAGCCTAGAGTGTAGGGTTGTTCTTTGCATGGCGGGGACATCACACTAAGATATACCCACTGCTGAAGTACCTACACCGCCGATCTACCTGGAGTACCCGCTGCAGCTTCCACAGCATATTGATGTCCAGGCTCTGTGGCCCGTGGCATACAGGAGGTCAGGCTACATGATCTTTTAGCTTCAAAATCCCCTCCGTGAAGAGTTAATGACTGTTTTCCTTGTGTCTCAGCGTCAAGCCCTCTATAATTTGATCCGTCTGCTCAAAATCAACAAATATCCACTGGTTACACAACAAGCGAAATGATCGTATGCTGTATTTTGCTGTAATCTGATCATGTGTTTATGGGGAGAGCGGGGAGCCGGCGCACCGTGGAGAGCAGAAAGCCAGAGTGTTATCGCACACACAAAGTCCTTTTAGTTTTGCAATCCCTCGCTCCTTAATGCCACATCCTGGCAAAGGGTGAGGAGAAAGGTGGTGAGTCGGGTGCTTCTCTACATTAAGCCATCTGACTAACCTTTAACCCATCATTATACCTACATGCACAACAGACCAAATTCTGTTCTGGCTGCGCTACAGTCAGTGTGGGAGCCTCTGACAACCGGAGCGAGACCGCCACAGGCATCCCACTTAGGACACCGAACAGCTACAAGATGGTAACAACTTTCGGCCGCCGTTGGCCGGGGCTGGCTTGTAACTGGGCTGCATAGAAGCAAAGAGTGAGTCCCTTTATCAGTCACCCCAGTGAAGTCCATTAGGAACCCTTGGCCTGATTCTCAGCTGGTGTGAAGCAGTGTCACTGCTGAGGATCTGGGGTACCTGGCGAGAGGGAGCAGAGCTGGCCGAAGAGACATTTGTTATCAGCATGGGAAGGCTGATAATGTGCCAGGCACTCGGGAACCACACACGTGGCTGTTCCTTCCCTTTCCTCCCGGTCCCGGGCGGCTCCCGGGCAGCACGACCCCAGGGCAAGGTGACGGAATTCTGGATTGACGCGGCCATTTGCAGTCAGATGGGCTCAGGAGGAGCAATATCATGGGACAGTTAATAACGGACGCGTGGGGTGGCTGTGAATTAGAGGCAGGTGTATATTCAGCTGCCTTGGAATCCATTTTAAGTTCCTGGAGAGCAGAGCCCTCCATGGGGCCGGTGTGCGCACAGGGACCTAACTCACCGAGGGTATGTGTGGGCACAACACCCCCAACACCCAGGCGGCTGCACCTGCGTATACCAATGGTACATTCAGCCTATGCCTGTTTGCCAGGAGACATGCCGGGGTCATATCCTGCTGTCTATGAAGCCAGTGGCACAACTCCTAATGGCTTCAGTCAGAAGAGGATTGGCCCATGGGTTTTAAACCATGCAGGTCCTCTGCCCTCTACCTCCCCTCTACCAGCCACTTGTGTCACTGCTCCAGAACCAGCTGTTTCTAATTGTCAATATCTTCAGGACCTTCTGTCTTTACTCAGCAGCCAGTTTCTCCAGGTCCTCGGCTTTCTTCTTCCTCTCTCCTCCAGCCCCTGAATAGCCAATGTCATCTGGTCTTCATTTTTCAGCTTTATCTATCTATCTATCTATCTATCTATCTATCTATCTATCTATCTATCTATCTATCTATCCCCATCCACCCCCACTATCTATCTATCTATCCCCATCCTCCCCCACTCTATCTATCTATCTATCTATCTATCTATCTATCTATCTGTCTATCTATCTATCTATCTATCTATCTATCCCCATCCACCCCCACTATCTATCTATCTATCTATCTATCTATCTATCTATCTATCTATCTATCTATCCCCATCCTCCCACTCTATCTATCTATCTATCTATCTATCTATCTATCTATCTATCTATCTATCTATCTATCTATCTATCTATCTATCTATCTACCAGTTTGACAGTCACTGTGGTATCTTATCTGCCTCTCAAGCAGTTTCCTCCTGGTTGTTCCCAACAGCCAGCATCTTCCGGATGCTGCTTCATACCTCCTCAATACAGGCCCAGAAACGTGAGCTGCAGCTGACGACTTGAACCCTGGGCTCTAAGAGCAGAGCCACCGCCCAGCTGAGATCGGAGGTTTGGATTCAAGTGACTGTCATCCCAGTTTACATCAAGGGCAACAAAACGAAGGGTCTGGAACTGTGAGGTGGGCCGGAGCCACAAACAGCTCTGGATTTTGAAGATCAGGGTAGGGGGCGTTGGATCCAGGGCTTTGGTTTACCCCAGGACTGGCTTAGGGACCAGCCTGACACTCAGGCTCTGAAGGGCCTTGGGATCCAGAGTTGTGGTGCAAGCCAAACTGAGGTGAGCCGAGTTTAAACCGCCGTAGAGCGTCCACACACAACATGGCACTGGATTCACCAAATCGGTGTGTAGCCCGGGCCTCAAACGTCTCTGCTTTCTGCAGCCCAGTTCGGACCAAGCCGCTGAACCCCACTGGCTTGGGCGAGGGCAGGGAATCTCCTGGTGTAAATAGCCCAGGGACGGACGGAAATGGAGGCAGGACAGCTGGCTCGCTTCACCCTTCCCATGCAGGCAGGTGTGGAGCCCCGTGAACCTCTGCCTGCCCACCCCTGACCTAAGCCATAAGGCATGAGCTCTTTTGACAGCACCTCTGCCCCCTCACAGTGAAACCAGCCCTTCTTGGTGGGAGCTGTCTCCTGTATCCGGCTGGAGCAGATACATCAGACTCCTGCAGGGAAATCCCTCATGGCCCCAGGGCTGGAAATTCTCCGCTGACAGAAGTAAACTGAGAATAGCCTCTGCCTTACGGGAACAAAGGGAAAACCCGTCCCAGGCTAGATCCTGATCTCAGGTCCACCCATGCAACGCCATGGGAGTGAGTGAGTCAGACCTGGCCCTTATTGTCCACAGGGAGGGTCAGGGCAATGCAGAGCCTTTGGGGGATTCCCAAAGGACACCCATCCCCCAGGCATCAGGCCTGACTCTGTCAAGGAAACAGTGCCGGGCGCAGGAGACTCGTCCTTTTGCTAGTTTCTGAACTTTTCCACACACGCGTTTCCCCTCTGAATACACAAATTCACACGTACATACAGCCACACCCACACAATCACAGACATGTCGCTACACCCACACACACATAGATACACTCACACCCCATCACATGCTCCCACGTACTTCCACAGCACCCTCACACACACACATTTACTCAAACACACGCATACGATCGCATGACCACACGCACATCTACACAGTCACATTCATTCAGACATACTCACGTTCACACATACGTGCAATCACACACTCATGTGCACACACACGCGCACATCTACACAGCTTCCCCTGCATTCTCTGTTTGTCTCTCTCATAAACACAAAGCCATTTCAAACGCTAACACAAATACTCTTCCAACCCTTACCCCCCGGCCCTCGCTCTCTCTTTCCATTTCGAGTCTGATTTCAATTCTAGCAGACATTATCAACGTTACAGGGCAGTGTTGCCTAGTAGATAGTGCACTGAGAGTCTGAAGACCTAGGTTCTGTTTCTGGCTCCGCCAGTGGCCTTCTTTGTAAAGCGCTTTGAGATCTACAGATGGGAAATGCAATGGAAGAGCTAGGTACGATTATTACATGACAAGTGATGCTCAAGTGTAAGTAACACCCCCCCACACACACAGCCTCAGCGGCACAAGGTGTCTGGGCAGGGATCTGTGGCAACCTCCCTTGTTGCTGGGTTTGATTTGTGTTTCCCAGTGACTCGTCGGCTGGGGCTTTAGGGTTGGGCCTTGTGTATTTTTGGGCTGTTTGCTCCAGCATTTGGAGGTTCGAGCTGCTGAGGGCGGGGAGCGGATGGGGTTTGAGTGGAATGGCGGCGGTGCAGAGGAGTGAATTTACTCTGCTTTTAGCCTGGCACGGGATCGTTGGCTAACACCCAGAGCTTATCCTTACCCGCGCTGCTCCAAACGTGGTGACAAAGAGCTCTTTGTCGGCTCCCACACACCCAGGAACCTGCCCCGAAAAGACTTTATGTGTTTTCCTTACGCCACCTACCTCCTGAGGCAAGTGCCCCCCTGGCTTGCCATTTGGTTTATAATAGCGTGGACCCAATCTGACTGGGAGCTCCCTGGATTAGGGTGACCAGACGTCCCGATTTTATAGGGACAGTCCCGGTTTTGGGGTCTTTTTCTTATACAGGCTCCTATGACCCCCCCACCCCCGTCCCGATTTTTCACACTTGCTGCCTGGTCACCCTTCCCTGGATGCCCAGAGTCACCCCGCTGCTAGGATTTCAGAGCAATGCAGGGCACTTGCCTTTGTCACCGGGCACACACCTGGGCGGGTTCCGTATTATCCGGTCTAATCGCAACTTGAGCTGGGGCACTTGGTGCCAGGGCCAAGCTATGAAGCCTGCGCCGCTGGGCCCTTGCTTGAGCGTGCGAGTTGCAACGGGCCCCGCAACCCGCTGAAGCTGCTCCGGGCTGCGGCAGAACGTCTCTGTCCTTCCCGCGGGGAAGCGTTTCGGGCGGTTTACGCACCCAGCTGAGCCATTTTGCATCCCTGCAGCCGGAGGGGCAGAACGTCTCTACCTCACGCTCTCGGTCCTATTTCGGGACCCACACAGAGCGGCTTAGGAGTGGACGGCCCGGTCGCCACTGACAAGCTAGCTGGGCCCAGCTACGTCGCTCGGGGCTGTGAAAAGCCCGCTAAGCTGATGGAGACAGCGCTTCTTCCGTCACCCTAGCTCCCGCTTCTCAGGGAGGAAGATTACCTGCAGTGATGGGAGAGCCCCATATTCGTCACTGTAATATCGGAGCGCCTTCCAGTCGTGCGCGGAGCACCGTGACTCGGTGGCGGATTAATGATTTTGCCGCCCCTAGGCCCTGAAATAATTGCCGCCCCCACCCCCGCCCTGCCCCCACCCCAGCTCACCTCCGCTCCGCCTCCTCCCCTGAGCGCGCCGCCGCGTCCTGCTTCTCGCCCCTCCCAGCGCTTGTGCGTGAAACAGCTTCGCACGGCTGGGAGGGAGTGGGGAACGGGGGGAACGCGGCACACTCAGGGGAGGAGGCGGGGCCGGGGTGGGTATTTGGGGAAGGGGACCAATAAGGGCAGGGAGGGGGCGGAGTTGGGGCGGGGACTTTGGGGAAGGGGTTGGAATGGGGGCGGGGAAGGGGTGTAGTTGGGGCGGGGCTGGGGGCGGGCAGGCGCGAGCGCCCACCGGCGCCGGGGGAAGTTGGCACCTCGGCCCGCTATTACAAATTTGCCGCCCCTGCAAATTTGCCGCCCTAGGCCTAGGCCTTGTCGGCCCAGGCGATAATACGCCGCTGCCATGACTAACGTCCGTCACGCGCTGTTCCCCCGCTGTAGCATCAGGTACAATCGTTCCTGTCTCCGGCCTTTTAGCTATTGAGGCTCTCAGCTTTTTGGAACAGGGGATTCTCTCGCCCTGTGGGTACGTACAACGCCCAGCACAAGGGGCCACTCTCAGCGGGGGCCTCTAGCCGAGGGCGGCAGAGCCGTCTTAGAGGTGGGCTGGGCCAGGGGGCCCCACCCCCGCGAGCCCCCACTCCCACCGCCTGTTCCCCCCACGTAGGGTTGCCGATGTTCTAATTGCACAAAACTGAACACCCTTGCCCCACCCCCGCCCCAGGCCCCGCCCCCACTCACTCCAGCCCCCTCCCTCCGTCACTCGCTCTCCCCCACCCTCACTCACTTTCACTGGGCTGGGGCAGGGGGGGTGGAGTGTGGGGGGCGGGGGAGAGGGCTCCAGCTGCGGGTGCGGGTTCCAGGATGGGGCCATAAATGAGGGGTTCAGGGTGCAGGAGGGGGCTCTGGGCTGGGGCCGAGGCGTTTGGAGTGTGGGAGGGGGCTCAGGGGCGCAGCGGGGCTAAGTCAGGTTCCCTGCCTGCCCTGGCTCTGCACTGCTCCCGGAAGCAGCCGGCATGTCCGGCCCCTAAGCGGAGGTGCGGCCAGGTGGCTCTGCGTGGTGCATGCTGCCCGCATCCGCAGGCACCATCCTCTCAGCTCCCATTGGCTGCGTTTCCCAGCCAATGGGAGCTGCGGAGCCAGCACTTGGTCACAGCCATCCTAGCTAAGGGAGTTATACGACCCCATTCCCATCACGTCTGAGTGCCTTCTGCACCATCTTTCATGTATTTCTGATCACACCAACCCTGCAAGGTAGGGCAAGGCCATTATACCCCTTGCACAGGCATGGCAAACGGAGGTACTGAGTGGAGATCTGTGACCGAGCAGGGAATGGAAACCACGTCTCCCAGGCTAGCGCTCTAACCACTGGACCTCACACCTGCCTTTATTCTTACTGGCACTGGTGCGAATCAGGTGTGACTCCGCTGAAGTCTAAGCTGTTACCCTACTGAGAGCAGGAAGAGAATTAGGCCCCCAGACTGTTTCAAGAGACATAAGAACATAAGAACAGCCGGACTGGGTCAGACCAAAGGTCCATCTAGCCCAACATCCTGTCTTCCGACAGTGGCCAATGCCAGGTGCCCCAAAGGGAATGAACAGAACAGGGAATCATCAAGTGATCCATCCCGTGTCGCCCATTCCCAGCTTCTGGCCAACAGAGGCTAGGAACACCATCCCTGCCCATCCTGGCTAATAGCCATTGATGGATCTATCCTCCATGAACTTATCTAGTTCTTTTTTTAACCTTGTTATAGTCTTGGGCCTCACAACATTCTCTGGCCAAGAGTTCCACAGGTTGACTGTGTGTTGTGTGAAGAAATACTTCCTTTTGTTTGTTTTAATCCTGCCACCTATTAATTTCATTTGGTGACCCCCTAGTTCTTGTGCTATGAGAAGGAGTAAATAACACTCCCTTATTTACTTTCTCCACACCAGTCATGATTTTATAGACTTCAGTCATATCCCCCCTTAGTCATCTCTTTTCCAAGCTGAAAAGTCCCAGTCTTATTAATCTCTCCTTAGATGGAAGCTGTTCATACCCCTAATCATTTTTGTTGCCCTTCTCTGTACCTTTTCCAATTCCAATATATCTTTTTTGAGATGGGGCGACCACATCTGCACACAGTATTCAAGATGTGGGCGTACCATGGATTTATATAGAGGCAACATGATATTTTCTGTTCTTATTATCTATCCCTTTCTTAACGATTCCCAACATTTTGTTAGACAACTCCCAGAGCAATGTGCATTAGCTGCACCTTTCCCTAGGTACCTTTAAAATAAACCCAGGCAGAAAACCTGCCAGTATTTTTCCACGGAGAACTTAGTTTGTAACTGGGGTGGGGCGTAATCTTCCGTTGACCTGAGTATGTTCTTCCCTTTAATGTTTAATGAGAGTTTAGCTTGCACCTCAGCACTCAAACTTACGCATATATATACAGACCACGTGCCAGCGCAAGGCAATTAATTGCTAAAGCTGCAGATATGGCCATTTGCTTACTCTGATCATGAGACTGCCAACAAATAAATCCAAGGAGCAATCCGTTTCCTTTAGCTTTATGGCTGAGGTGGGAAAGGTTCCCACTGATTTCAAGGGGTTTTGCAGAACCAGTAAAGACAAAGGAAATGGATCGCTCAAGTAGGGTGACCAGATGTCCCGTTTTTATAGGGACAGTCCTGATTTTGGGGTCTTTTTCTTATATAGGGCTCCTATTACCCCCCACTCGCTGTCCTGATTTTTCACACTTGCTGTCTGGTCACCCTACGCTCATGGGACTTGTTTGTTTTTGCAATTTCCTGGCCCCCCACTGCCCTGACTCACGGGAACTGTCTCTGTGTACGGCGCCTAACCCGTGAGCCCAGCCACTCCCGACACCTGCTCCTTTCTCCTCCCGCGCCCTGGCTTCGCAGGGCTTGTTCTTCGCTGCAATCGGACAGCGGAGGGAGGCAGCGATGTGGCAATGTTTACTTGGCGCCTGCAGGAACGGCAGCCCCAGGATAAGCCTGTTTTCTCTCCACTGTTATCTTGGGGCATAATCCCATGCCAAAGGGAATGAAAACGATAAGCAATTGATTGTTCAAACAATGGAAATCGCGTCACCCGCTTCCACTGCGGCATCCCTCCAGGCCTCTCCGCTCCTAGGGAGTCGGATGGAGCCTTGGCACGCTCTGGGACGCTATTTTCCTTCACATACTGTGCCAGCTGCTGCACGTCTATCACCATTCATTCCTTGCCTTCACTCAGGTGCGCCCCCAATGCCCCGACTCTCCACGGGAGAATAGCCTCAGGGTAAGCTCAGCAGTCTGCGCCGGGAAGGCCTGGGGAGGGAGGGCACGTGCCCATGGTGTTTCTGCACCATGAGCTGAGGCAACGCCTGTCGGAGCCAGGGGAGCTGGTTACAGCCCTCACGGCTACCTTAATCTGTGCAGGGGGCTGACCCAAGCCCCAGCGGCCCAAGGGGAGGGTGTGTGGCCTGCTCCCTCAGTCCTGGCGCCAGGCTGTACATGGGCACAGGGCGAATTCAGGCCTCTGAGCCTGGCCTCAGGTCACACAGTGAACGGCAGTGGCACAGCCAGGAACAGAAGTCAGGTCTTCCTACTCCTGGGGCCTGAAGATTCTCCATCCCTCTGCTTCTGACAGGCAGGGTCTGTCTACGCTGCAAATAAATGGTGTGTTCTTAACTCAGGTGAGCTAATCTGCATGGGCTAACTGAGGCCAGGAGCGGCGAAAGCTTCCTAAAAGTGTGGGGGGGGGCCCCATTGGCGCCCGAATCATAGCCCGGTCCCCTGCACCACCCCTTCCCACCGCGGCCTCACCTCCACGCCGCCCCTTCCCCCGAGGCCCCACCCTCTGCTTGCTCCTCTCCACTCCCTCCTCCCGTCACTCGCTCTTACGGCTGGTAAAAAGTGATGGAGCCATGGTCCCCCGACCCCCCCGTTCCGGCGCCCCTGACTTAGACTGAAATAGCAGCAAAGACACGGCAACTGGCTTTTAACTCAGGTTAGTAGCTCGGGTTCAATGCCTCATTGCCATGTTTTCACTGCTATTTTTGTGGTATACTGAGGACTGCGTGGGAATTGCAAGCTATCACTTTAAGATTGGGAAGAGGGTTCCTGGTCCCGCTTGTTAGATAGTGGGCTCTGTAGGGGAGCATGCTATCAAAGGCAGTCTGGAAATAACCAGGCTGGAATACAGGGAGGGCAGCCTGCTTTGTCTCTCTCTGGTTTTGGTTACTGTCTGTTATCATTTTGGCTTATAAGAAACAACATAGTGTTACATTGCAACCTTCCAACAAGAGTGTCTGATGTTTTTATCTAACATCTGTGTGTGTGTGTGTGTGTGTGCTGTGAAATTTGAACCCAAGTTAGAAACAGGGGTTAGCTAACCCAAATTAAGAACACTCCTTTCTTTTGCTGTGCAGACATACCCATAGTCTTGTGATTAACACACAATAGACATACATTCTATTCCCAGGTCTGCCACAGACTAAATCCCTTCATCTTTGTGTGACTCAGTTCCCCATCTGTAAAATGGGATTAATAATACTCCTTCCTCTCTCCCACCCATTGTCTGGCTTGTCTGTTTAGTTTATAAGCTCTTTCGGGCAGTGACTATCTCTTACTGTGTGCATGTACAGCACCTGACCCAATGGTTCCTGCTCTTGGCTGGAGGGCCATAATTATAAACAGAGCTGTCTGAAATTTTTCATCCAGCTGTTCATCAAAAAGTGGCCTTTTTCCAAAAATGGCACTTTTTGCAAAAAAACCTGTAGGCATCCTCAACATCATTCATTTTTTATGACAAAGTCAGTGACATTCTAAATTGCATTTTTATCTCCATTTTATCAAAACGGTTACAGAATTCATTTATTTATTTTACCAAAGGCCTGGTTTCTAGTAAATGAAAGAAAATCCAGTAACCATTTTGATAATGTTTTTGAAAAAAGTCTATAAAAAAATCTCAAAAATTTTCCAAAAAAACCCCTTCAAAATGAGGACAGCTTTGGAATTTTAAATATTTTTCATGCAACTAGCTTTTCATTTTTCAACCGTCTCTAATAGTAATTGACACTGGCGTGAAAGGAGAATTTATATATAACAGGGTTAAAAAAAAAAGGATAAAATTCATGGAGGATAGGTCCATCAATGGCTATTAGCCAGGATTGACAGGGATGGTGTCCCTGGCCTCTGTTTGCCAGAAGCTGGGAATGGGCGACAGGGGATGTATCACTTGAGGATTACCTGTTCTGTTCATTCCCTCTGGGGCACCTGGCATTGTCCACTGTCGGAAGACAGGATACTGGGCTAGACGGACCTTTGGTCTGACCCAGTCTGGCCGTTCTTATGTTCTTATCAAATCTCTCATTTCTGGAACGTGTGTTGAATGCATGTTTCTTTAGTCACCGTCAGTAATAATCTTAAGCAAACATTACGTATTCCCCGAGAAATGCACGTGCCCACAGAACTAGAAACTTCAGCCTCTCCAGGACGTAGCATGTTATAACAACAGCTTCACACCGCTAATACTAACCAGACCCCTCTT
Source organism: Macrochelys suwanniensis (assembly GCA_033296515.1). Taxonomy (NCBI): domain Eukaryota; kingdom Metazoa; phylum Chordata; order Testudines; family Chelydridae; genus Macrochelys; species Macrochelys suwanniensis. Next base: position 338,306,897 of record CM065775.1, read on the forward strand.
GGTTAAATGTCTTCATGGCAACCTTTCATTTGGCTAAGCCACGCAAGAAAACTCTAGGGATGTGAATTAAGAGGAAGATCAGCCGCTCTCCAGCCTGGGATTGTGTTCATGCACTGTTCAGAAACAAGTCACAGAAAGGGCTGGAAAAGCCATCAGGAAAGGCTCCAGGTCTGCCTGTTAAATATGGCTTCTAATTGCTTGCAAACTTCCATCCATCGGTGTCTCTAATGAAACAAAGATTTTCCGTGGCTGTCTCGTTTCTGCACGGTGCTGTTTGGCACCTCCCGTTGGCTTCCCACACTGTCTGTGTCTCTGAAAGGCCGTAAAAAGTTAAGTGAAACAAATGGACTTTTCAAAGGGAGAGGAAAGGCATGTCTCCAAACCGGGGAGGCTTGGGATACTAGAGAACCTGACAGCTGAGGTTCATGAGAGGAGCAAAGAAGCAGAGGCAAAGAATGGGGGGGCTGAGAAGAGAAAGACCATATCAATGTAGGAATCACCCAGTGACCTACGTCGTGTGATGGTCTGTCTGGAACGCAGAGTGGGGCCTAGCCGTCCAGTGGTGGCGCAGGGTGATACCACGTGGTGCTCTAAGGCTGGAGATCAGTTCTTTATCTTTAGTCCAGCTGTCCCTGCGTCCACCACGGTCCACTTCAGGGAGGGCAGCAGCCTCTTCGTGGGCAAAGCAAAACACTTTAACATAACAGGGTTTAAAAGAGAACTGGATAAATTCATGGAGATGAAGTGCATTAATGGCTATTAACCAGGATGGGTAACGAATGGTGTCCTTAGCCTCTGTTTGTCAGAGGGGGTGATGGATGGCAGGAGAGGGATCACTTGATCATTACCTGTTAGGTCCACTCACTCCGGGGCACCTGGCATTGGCCACTGTCAGTGGACAGGATACTGGGCTGGATGGACCTTTGGTCTGACCCAGTACGGCCGTTCTTATGTTCTTGTGTTCTTATCTTCCCCAGTGCCGGTGTGGATGGGCGTGTGCAACGTGTTGTGAAATGTTTCACTTTTCCCAGTGCTGGGGAGATGCCGTTAATTGCTTCCACCCAGGACAAGAACTAGGAATGGCTCCTGCCAGGGATTGAGCGCTCTTTGCGCCCACTGTCATCGATGGAGGCTCGGTACCTGCCAGGATCACTCGGGTGGCATCCGGGCCCTAGAGAAGCCAACGGGAGTTTTGCTGTTGCTTTCAATGGAGCCAGGATTTGAGTGAGGAAGGACTCTCAGGAGGGGGGAAGAGAAAGGAAGATGCAGAGGGGGAGGAAAATCTTTGCGCTGTACATTTCAAGCACAGCGCGTGGATGATCTTGGGCCCACACACAACATGGGTGCTGCATGGGACAGCCCTTGCCGTTGTCCATTCTTGCCAGGAGTAGATGGGTTGGGTGCTCCTTATGGCTGATATCCTTGGAGCAGGGCTGGAGGGCGTGGTTTGCTGTCTGCAGACAGAGTGGCAGCCGCTCTGTGGATGCACCACGGCAGGCACTGGTACATGCGCTGGGGCAGATCAACAAGAGGGGCTCTCAGGGCAATTTCATGGCAAGCTACTTCTAGGCAGTTCCATAAGCTAGCTGAGCCCCTTCTCCCTCCAGCTGTGTCCAGACAGGGAACAACAAAGGAACAGGACAGCCCCGTCCCCGGTGCTCGGAATACATCTCAGGCGTAGCATGGGGGAGATGGAGAATTCCTTCCATCACCACAGGAAGCAGGTGGCTAAATCCACGGGGTTGCTGTCCTGTCCCCCAGTTCTGAGCCGTAAAGCCTGTCTGCTCGCTGGCCTTGTCACCTCGCGGCTCTTCCGAAAGCACCAGCCACCACCTGGCACGCAGCATGTGAGCGTAACGTCTACGCAGGCGGCCCCGGCGCTGGAGAGCCGATTGCATTTCAGAGCCGGAACCAGCAGCACCTAGCAGCCTAGACCAGAAAACAGCTGGAAATTGAAAAGACGGTCTTGGCACATTTGATCGCACTGCGTAATGCGAGGTTGCAAGCATGCATGACTTCAACCTGCCACATCAAAGCCTCTCCCCCCGGCTATCAAAGTATAGCACTCCGGGGAAGTGTGTGTGTGTGTGGGGGGGGGGGTGATATACAGCTGAGTTAAAATAAGCCAGGTGTCCCCTTAACGTACCTCCTACCCCTTCCCCTCGTGAAGAAATAACATTCAATTCTACTTTTACAGCCCTTGGTGGAGACACAGGCCCCATCTGTCTGTCTGGGGTGCCTGTCCAGGAAGTTTAAGATTCCATTCCGCTTTTTGAGAAGGGTAGGGGGAGTAAACCCAGTCTCTCAGCCAGTGTTTCCGCCCTGAATGAAAACCGGTTGTAACGCCTGAGGCAGGGTGGGAGCAGAGTGGCTGCTTTGTTTTCCCACACCAGCCCCTGCACTGCTGCCGTCAAAGCTCATCACTTTGTAAAGTGCGGTGGTGTTCGCTGCAGAATTGTGATGTTTCCATGAGCCAAGTACTGCATCTTTAAAGTCCTAAGAATGCTGCCATCCGCAGGGAGAGGAAGCCATTTTGTGTCCAGTTCAGTGCAGCACAACAGAGACACACACACCCCGTGCTCTCTCGGGTGCAGAGACTTGACTTTCATGCTTTCTTCTTTTGCTCTTTTCCTGATAGAAAATAAAGGTCGTTCTGATCCAAAGCGCACGGAGCGCAGCGCACAAGTGGGGGTGACTGCAGCGCTCACCTTTACTCTGCCCCAATCCTTAGAAGTAAATCAGTGGTAGAGCTGGGAACAAAACCAGCTGTCCTGACTCCCAGTCCCTGTGCTCTCTCCACTGAAACAGGTCATTGTTGTGTACAGCACTTCACTACCCGCGGCACACCCTGCTCAGGATTAGAGGGCAGGGAATGTTCCCCCCATCAGCTGACTGACTGAGCAGGCCTCAGCCGTTCCAGAGGAGGCATTCTCACGCGGCTCCGAGAGACGGCAGCTAACCGTAACGTCCCATGTGAGGGCAGTCACCGGAAAGCTGTGATTCAGGCGTTACACGGCGTTTGTAAAAGGATGTGTGTAATGGCACACCCTCACGGAGAACAGGCTTCTACAAGCACAGCCCCGGGGCCCACCTTGTAGGAAAAAAACACCTTTCCAGATGAATGGTCATGTCTGGACTGAGATTAGGTAAACATGCTGTCATAAAGGCCACAGGGGGATGGTTCTGCCCGCCTCCCACTGGCTCTCAGCCTGGATTGTCTCTCCAGGGTGCAAAGAAGATGAACCAAAAGGGACTACAAAGGATTGATGCCAAAACTGCTACTTCCAACCACAGGCGCTAACTCCCCCAAAGCACCCACAGGGAAAAATTAATGGGTGCTCTGCACCCACTGGCAGCTCCGCCTCCTCCCCTGAGCGCGCCGCGTCCCCGCTCCTCCGCCTACCTCCCAGCGCTTCCCGCCCGGCCACCGCCAAACAGCTGTTTGGCGGCCTTAGCAAGCTCTGGGAGGGAGGGGGAGGAGCGGGAACATGGCTTGCTCAGGGGCTGGGGCAGGGATTTGGGGAAGGAGTTGGAATAGGGGCAAGGAGGGGGCAGGGACTTTGGGGAAGAGGTTGGAATAGGGGCAGGGCCTCATGGAAGGGGTGGAGTGGGGGCGGGGCCAGAGGCAGAGGAGGGGTCGAGCACCCACAGGAAAGTGGGGAAGTCAGCGCCTATGCTCCCAACGGGTGAAATTCTCCTTGCTGTAAGTTCAACTCTCCCGATTTCAGTGGTTGGGAAGGGTGTCGCCGAGATCAGAACCTGGCCCCAGCATAGTCCCTGATGGAAAATATCATCGGCCCTTTCCGCAGGCGGAGGCTGTGCCTGTAATATGTTGCACCGGAATTTCTGAGCCAACGATGGAGCCGCAAGAGCTGAGCATTTGCACCTCTCACGTCCTCGTTGCAGGTGACGATCGGCGGCTGCACTGCGAGGTGCAAGTACCTGGCTTTGCACCCAAAAAATCATTTGGCAGGTGCAAAAATAAGCCTGCCAGGGGGTAATCTGGACCTCAGCTTAGCTGAGAAACCACCCCCCTTCAGATCTGCACCCTGCAGAGCTGATCAGTGGTGATTCCTGCAGGGTGGAAACTCCTCCCTCAGGAATCAGACCGAGACACCAACTTATTTCCCATAGGCCACTGTAGGCACTTCAGCCAGTTACAGCTTTTGGTCACTGCTGGGGCTGGGCTGAATTCAAACCAGGAACCCAACAGTAAGATGCCCCAGCACTGTGCTGACCGGTCCCCATAGACTCATAGACTTTAAGGTGAGAAGGGACCATTATGATCATCTAGTCTGACCTCCTGCACAACGCAGGCCACAGAATCTCACCCACCCACTCCTAGAATAAACCCCTAACCTATGTCTCAGCTATTGAAGTCCTCAAATCATGGTTTAAAGACTTCAAGGTACAGAGAATCCTCCAGCAAGTGACCCGTGCCCCAGGCTGCAGAGGAAGGCGAAAAAAAACCCAGGGCCTCTGCCAATCTGCCCTGGAGAAAAATTCCTTCCCGACCCCAAATATGGCGATCAGCTGAACCCTGAGCATGTGGGCAATCACTCCGTTGCAACTGATTCCTTTTACAAAGGATCTTTAACCCTCCTCGTCGGAAGGCAGAGTTTAAAGGGAACAGCGGTTTTACTTGTCACTTCACTGTTCCAGGAGCCAGTTCCTTTTTCAGCTACGGTCTGTGCACAGTGGAACTCCGAAGCGGTTGCTGGCGCCGATAAAGCTCGCCGCAAAGCAGCCTTCAGAGATGAACACCAAATGTGCAGGAAGGTCCCAGAGTTTTGACTCGGGCTTCTGGGTTTCAGGGGAAGGAAAATCATGGTGAAATCAGACCAGAGTCCTGCCATCTTCCAACCAGTCTCTGTCGGGAGGGGTGTGTGGCCACGGAAGAGCAATCCAGATAGCATGCTTTAGTGGCTGACGCGCATGCACGGGAGTCATAAGATGTGGGCTCTGGTTCTGGTTCTGCCAGAGACTTGTTACATGACCCGAGGCAAGTCATTTGGCAGCGCCGTGCCTCAGTTTCCCCATCTGTGAGATGGGAACAACAATATGGCCGACTCTCCCAGGCGTGGCTCGCTGTTTGTAAAGCGACTGGAGAACCTTCGTGGGAAGGCGCTAGCGATGTGCAAAGTGATGATTAATAAGCCCTCAGGGAAGAGCGAGCCAAAACATGGCCGGTAAGAGGTCTACTGAGCCCAGTTCTGCATTTGGTAACGACCCGTGCAAGCCCATTGACTTTTCTAGGGAGCCTGTGGTGTAAACCACGATGAGTTTGGCCCACAGTCAGGTGTGGAGTAAATCCGGCAGAGTCTGACCCATAGCTCATGCAACGGGGGGGGGACACGAAAAATAAATCGTTGCTAAGGACACAGTGGCATCGATGCTACCAACGCTGCAGGGAGCAACTATCTCCCAGGGATCTCTCTCCCGCCCACCCCCTCGAAAAAGGAACTGGGCTGAAGCGGTGGAAACCCAGACCGGTTAGTTCCCTTTGAGTTTGGTTCCTGTATTTCTGGTTTCCTAAACCACTGGCGGGGGAGGGGGGGGGAGAGGTGAGATCATTCCTAGCAGCAAACTGCCCCGAACCTCCCCCAGGAATGGGGCCTGAGGCCACTGCCTGATGCCGCGACTCCTCTCCTGCAGTGAGCAAGGGTGGGAATAATGCAGCCAGCTGTGTCCCCTGCCTTGGTGCATTCAGCTAGCGAGTCCGGCCTGGACTACCCTGCCCAGGGCACGGTCTCTAGAGGCTGGGGGGTGTGGCGAGGTAGGCGACAGTCCTGCTGCAGGAGGGTACTGCACTCCCAGCTGCACTCTTCCAGCTGCTGCAGATTAACCCCCATTGCAGCATCTGCAGCAGCCGGGTGGGAGAATTCAACCGCAACCCACTGCCCAGGGGCCATGCGCGTTGCGCAGGGTCGCAGACACATCCCCTGTGTCGTGCCTGGCAGGCATGGCCCCCTGCCGAGGAACCACGCCCTGCAGGGAGCTCTCTTCCTCTGGAAAGGTCACACGCAAGCCCCTGCCGACCAGGAAGGGGAAACCAGGCCACGCCGCCTTCCCCGGCTCCGCTCCAGTGGTAACGCCAGATGAAGGTCATTTAGGGAGCATAACATGGGCTCCTCCCACAGCGGCACCCCGATGCCCCGTGCCCAGCTCCTGCTGGGAGTGGCAGGGTGCCCCCTTCCACATGCAATGGGAGGGGGAACCACTTAGGGTCACATGCCCCCTCGGAGTTGCTGCTTGGCTCGTACTAAGCATGCTCACAGGGACAGAGCATGCTCATTAACATCTGCTGAAGCCACTGCCCTCACTCTGCCCCCTTCCCCCCTACACTATCAGGTGCAGGTCATTTTTGGCAGGGGGTGCAGCTTTGAGCCTCTTTCTGGCCCCCCTGCCAGGATTGGCAATGGGTCCCCTCTCCCCTTGGCAGGAGCAGGGGTGGCAGCAGGTGGCAGGCCCCTCCGGGCTGAACCCAGCAATGGGGGTGTAGCTGCTGCAGTGGAAGGGTGGAACACAGTTCTCTGTTGGGGCGGCGCTGGCTAGGATGAGTCTTGGAGTAAACACCCATAGAGATGCACGAGGCAGTTCACACCTCTCCCAGCTAGTGCCCCAGGCTGTCTGCAGACTGAGGCAGGCCTCCCTGCATCAGTTAGGCCTGGTCTACATTTTAAAGCTTGTACTGGCATAACTTTGTCAATAAGGAGGATGAATTTTCGCTGACATAATCATGCAAGGAAAAGCCTACATGTAGCTGCAGCTCTATCAGTATAGAGCATTTTAAACTGGAGAGCTTATTTTTCTTTGTCAAGTCAGAACAAGCGGTCTGCCCTTTTACACCAATATAATGGCATCTTCGGGTTACCATAAGGTTGCCAATTTTGGTTAGATGTGTTCCTGGAGATTTCATCGCGTGACATAATCTTCAATTACAGATTAATTTTTAATTCCTGGAGTCTCCAGAACAATCCTGGAGTCTCCAGGAATTAAAGATCATGTCACGTGATTATACCTCCAGGAATATATCCAACCAAAATTGGCAACCCTACTGCATCTACCCTAGGGGGACTTTACCACTTTAACTATACCAGCGTAGCCAAAGCAGGAAAACATTCAAGTGTGGACAAAGCCTTACACAAAGGGCACATTTTCAAGCTTTTCTTCCCAACCACATGGGCTAGAAAATGATGTTTTTATTTTTTAATGAAAGCAGAGAGGTTGATGTAATCACATGACTCCCGGTAGCACATAAGCCTGTGTTTTCACTGAAGAGATTTCTGGGGTCCCTACGTAATTCTGTAACAGACCTAATAATCATAGATACTTTCTGGGTTCAATTCCAGGTCTGCCGCTGGCCTGATGAGTGACCTTGAGCAAGTCACGGCCCTCAGTTTCACCATCTGTAAAATGGGGATAAAGATACAGACATCCTTGGAAAAATACTTTGAGTTCCACTGACGACAAGCACAATAAAAGAGAGATTGTATATATAGTATGTATATATATAGAGAGAGAGAGAGAGTATTAATTACCCAGAATGCCTTTCCAGCTCACTGCTATTTCACAGCAATATTAATGTGTTTTAAGGACCTGCTTGCCTAGAAGTCAATGGCAAATCTCTCCTGGCTTCCAGGAGCTCAGGGTCGGACTCCTTAATCTTGAGCCCTTTATGCTAGTGAAAGGCAAAATGCAGTTCTAGCAAGTGCATCCACTGAGTCTCAACCGAGTCGGTTATTTTGGGTTTCCGCTGTCAAAGTCCTTTGAAAATAAATGCATGTCATGCAAAGAACAACTGACCATAAACCCCAGTGTAGGGAAGGCAGAGCTAGTACTTCTACCGGCCTAAGTGGTAGTAAATTGGAGATGAAATGCCAAGTAAATTATAGCTTTATTAGTAAAAAAACCATAGCAACTCCACTTCAGATGCTAAGATAATACTATATTTCAACACGTTCTCCCATAATAACCTCACAGGGCTGGCTTGCTGATTAGAGTATCACCAGACTTGTGCTAAACATAATTTAAATGTAATAAACTGTCGTTGCCTAAAAGTATCTGTATAATTGCCATAGCTTTACTGAAATGGCTGTACTTCTAACCATCGCTTTATGCTGAAAGATCTGCTCCCCCCCACCACCCCTCGCCGCCCCTTGGATATGATCAATAATCCTATGGTCCTGCCTGAGAAAAATCCTGTATGGTTATTTCAACCGGCGTTTCCTAGAAAAGCCGGATATGGCACATGTTTAGAGACAGATGCGGCTCCAGACACTGATGTGGCTGTGGAGACCATTATTGTAACTAACTTAGGCAAACACACCTACCTCTACAGTTAGCTTATTCTCTCCACCTACCCTATGTGTTGGTTTATTGTGTAACGTCTAAATCAGGGGTCTCAAACGCGGCCCGCAGGGTTATTTCCTGCGGCCCGCAAGCTCCCCCCCATCCCCCGCCACATTATTTCCTGCGGCCGTCAAGTTCCCCCTGCCCGCCCCCCCGCGTTATTTCCCGCGGCTGCCAAGCTCCCCTCCCCCACCACCACCCCAGCGCGCTGTGTCCCCGCTCCTCTGCCCACCTCCAGGCGCTTCCCGCCACCAAACAGCTGTTTGGCAGTGCTTAGCGCTTTCCAGGAGGGAGCGGGGAGGAGCTGGGAGCCGTGCGCTCAGGGGAGGAGGCGAGGCAGGGGTGGGGATTTGGGGAAGGGGTTGGAATAGGGGCGGGGAGGGGTGGAGTTGGGTGGGAAAGAGGTGGGGCAGGGGTGGGGCCTCATGGAAGGGGTGAAGTGGGGGCAGGGAAGGGGTGGGAAGAGGTGGGGCAGGGGCGGGGCCTCATGGAAGGGGTGGAGTGGGGGCAGGGCTGGGGGCAGCGAGTGTGGGGGGTGTCAGTGATGTGGCCCTTGAGCCAATGCACTAGTCCTCATGTGGCCCTCGTTGTCATTTGAGTTTGAGATCCCTGGTCTAAATCCTAGTGTGTGAGCTCTCTGGGACAGGCACTAGTATTTCCGTGTTCTTGGTACAATGCCTAGCACAATGATTCCTGTTCCCTTTAGGTGCCACCATCAGAGAGAGAGAGATGGCACGGTGTGATATAAAGGTGTCACCAACATGAATGCAGGGTAAGCGTCTAACACATGAGTGATCCAAGTCATGAGATTGCTATGTCGGTTATCCCAAGTGAGTGCCAGCCAGGCTTTCCACCACACCCATCATCGTGTATGATGGACAAACCATGTGTGTTAGAGGAAAACTATTATAGGAATGTGGCTAGAGAGTTTTAAAAAGTTTTACGGGGACGATTTTTTGCATGTGTCCTTCCACCTCTAAAGACAGATGTCTTCATTGCTATTTGATTTATAAAAAGCAATCGCGTTGTCCTCTATAAAGGAGCTGGGAAGGTACTGGGGAGTATGTTGCTCTTCAGTATTGCTCTGACATACGGAACTCTGGGAGAAGACTGTTGGCGAAATTATGAATATGCCCATTTCAGGGCCTGGTCTGATTCCCATTGAAGTCAGTGGAAAGAAGGCTATTGACTTCAGTAGCTTTGGATCACTCCTTTTGGGTTTCCACCCTGAACCACTTTCCGCACCAAGTGCAAGGAGCATTTCTTTGACCTTGTCTTCTCTCATATAAACACATACAACAGTTATGCTTACGCCGAATTGCCGCAGCGGCGAGCACGGACTGCCGCCCCACGCTTGATGCCGCCCCAAGCACCAGCTTGGAAAGTTGGTGCCTGGAGCCAGCCCTGATGAGAGAACAAATAGCACGGGACAGACAGTAGCGTAGCCAGGTCTGGAGCGCAGGGGGAGCGGCGCTATAAAAAGGCGCCTCCCCCTGTACTCACCCGGCAGCGCTCCGGATCTTTGGCGGCTCACTCCGGGTCTTTGGTGGTACCCCCGCCAGGGCCAGCGCGCCCACTAGGCGACCCTAGGCGGTCGCCTAGGGCACCAAGATTTGGGGGGCAGCAGGCGGCTGCCCGCTGCCTCTCCGCTCAGCGGCTGAGCTGATGAGCGGGGAGACAAGGGGCGGCTTGCTGTGGCTTCCCCTTGTCTCCCCATTCAGTGGCTGAGCTGATGAGCTGGGAGACAAGGGGCGGCTTGCTGCGGCTTCCCCTTGTCTCCCAGCTGAGCCGCTGAGTGGGAAGACAAGGGGCGGCTTGCTGCGGCTGCCCCTTGTCTCCCCGCTGAGCTGCTGAGCGGCTTGCTGCGGCTTCCCCTTGTCTCCCCGCTCAGCGGCTGAGCTGATGAGCGGGGAGACAAGGGGCGGCTTGCTGCGGCTTCCCCTTATCTCCCCGCTCAGCGGCTGAGCTGATGAGCGGGGAGACAAGGGGCAGCTTGCTGCGGCTGCCCCTTTTCTCCCCGCTCAGCGGCGAGCCTCCCACCTTGCTGCGCCCCCCTCAGCGCCTGAGTGGGGAGCCGCCTCGCTGCCCCCCTTCAGCGCCTGAGCGGCGAGCCGGGGGCAGCCTGGGGGAGCCGCCCCCCGGCTCCCCGCTCAGCTTCCGCAGCCCGGGGGGCTGAGCTCCCATGGGCGGGGGAGCTGGCTGGGTGGGGAGCGCAGGGTTGGTGAAAGGAAGTTTCGCCTGGGGCGCGAAACTTCCTTGCACCGGCTCTGCCCCCCACCAAAATGCCGCCGAAGACCCGGAGCGCCGCCGGGTGAGTGCAAGAAGCGGCGCCTTTTTTTACTGCTGCTAAAAAAAGGCGCCGCTTCCGCCGCTTCTGCTCAAGGGGGAGCGGCCGCTCCCCCTGCTCCCCCCCGGCTACGCTACTGGGGACAGAGGTGTGTTGTCCTACTGAAAGAGGCTCAGATACTACGCTGATGAGCCTTTTGCGAACAGGGCTGCAAACAGGGGAGTTTGAGAGGAATTGCTCCAGGTAAAGCAGGAGCAAATACAGGACCCTTGGGGTAAGTGGCTATCTGTAATGTGTGTTTGGGGGTACTTGCTGTGTGATCATTTGTTTGTTTGTGTGAAGGACCGTGTGCTGTGGCTGGCAGTTGGAAGCTGAGCTTCTACACCAGGCTTGAAACCTAGAAGCCTTAATCAGGGGGCGGGGCTAATCAGGGAGTCCAGGGCTTTATAAAGCAGTGAGCAAGCGACCAGGGAGCTTTGCGAACAGGGGAGTTTGGAAGGGGAGTGCGAAGGGAGCAAGCTATCCTTGCCATTCCTAACTCCTTTAACCCAAACTAAAGGCAGAGGCAGAGCAACCAGGGGGCTGCAGACGGGGGAGTGACTATCTGTTGAGGGGACAGATTGGCAGTTTGACCGTGTGCTTGATTGTTTGATTTCCTGTTTGAATAGTGTGATTTGGGAGTGCTTTGTTCCAGTCTCTTCTAAGAAGACAGTCAGTCAGCTGCGAACCAGCTGAGTGAGGAAACTCTTCAAAGGAAGGGACTATGGATGCTGAGCAATCCGCTGTCGTGACCTGCACAGGATGTGCCATGTTTGTCTTTCTTCCACAGGATAGAAGCGACTTTGTCTGTACAAAGTGCAAGCTGATCTCCATATTGGAGGAGAAGATTCAAGGTCTGGAGAAACGAGTATCAACCCTGCATTCCATAAAAGAAAATGAGGAGTTCCTGGATAGACGTCAGGATAGGCTTCAGCGGGCACAGTGTTCTGAGGATTCAGAGCAGGCTACGCAGCGGGGACAAAAGGCCAGTGAGGATAATTGGCAGCATGTGACCTCCAGAAGAGGAAAGAGTATGAGACAAGTCCATGTACCAGAAAGGCATATTCAGATGAGCAACCGTTTTCATGTTCTCTCCATAGGTACTAGTGCAGAGAGTGGAATGAATGATACATCTGAGGGAACAGAGCAGAAGGAGACTCCACTGATTGGAAGGCATGAGATGCACAGTCCTAGGGATGGGGGTTCCACGACTACCACTCCCAAGAGGAGGAGGAGGGTGATGGTGGTCGGGGACTCTCTCCTCAGGGGGACTGAGTCATCTATCTGCCGCCCTGACCGGGAAAACCGAGAGGTGTGCTGCTTGCCAGGGGCTAGGATTCGTGATGTGACGGAGAGGCTGCCGAGACTCATCAAGCCCTCAGATCGCTACCCCTTCCTGCTTCTCCACGTGGGCACCAATGATACTGCCAAGAATGACCTTGAGCGTATTACTGCAGACTACGTGGCTCTGGGAAGAAGGATAAAGGAGTTTGAGGCGCAAGTGGTGTTCTCGTCCATTCTCCCTGTGGCAGGAAAAGGCTGGGGTAGAGACCGTCGAATCGTGGAAGTCAACGAATGGCTACGCAGATGGTGTCGAAGAGAAGGGTTTGGATTCTCTGACCATGGGATGGTGTTCCAAGAAGGAGTGCTAGGCAGAGATGGGCTCCACCTGACGAAGAGAGGGAAGAGCATCTTTGGAAGCAGGCCGGCTAACCTAGTGAGGAGGGCTTTAAACTAGGTTCACCGGGGGAAGGAGACCAAAGCCCCGAGGTAAGTGGGGAAGTGGGATACTGGGAGGAAGCACAAGTAGGTGAGTGCAAGAGGGGAGGGCTCCTGCCCCATACTCGGACAGCAGGACAGTCGGTGAGTTATCTTAAATGCCTATACACAAATGCAAGAAGCCTGGGGAACAAGCAGGGAGAACTGGAAGTCCTGGCACAGTCAAGGAATTATGATGTAATTGGAATAACAGAGACTTGGTGGGATAACTCACATGATTGGAGTACTGTCATGGATGGATATAAACTGTTCAGGAAGGATAGGCAGGGCAGAAAAGGTGGGGGAGTTGCGGTGTATGTAAGAGAGCAGTATGACTGCTCAGAGCTCCAGTATGAAACTGCAGAAAAACCTGAGAGTCTCTGGATTAAATTTAGAAGTGTGAGCAACAAGGGTAATGTCGTGGTGGGAGTCTGCTACAGACCACCAGACCAGGGGGATGAGGTGGACGAGGCTTTCTTCCAGCAACTAACAGAAGTTACTAGATCACAGGCCCTGGTTCTCGTGGGTGACTTTAATCACCCCGACATCTGCTGGGAGAGCAATACAGCGATCCACAGACAATCCAGGAAGTTTTTGGAAAGTGTAGGGGACAATTTCCTGGTGCAAGTGCTGGAGGAACCAACTAGGGGAAAAGCTCTTCTTGACCTGCTGCTCACAAACAGGGAAGAAATAGTAGAAGAAGCAATAGTGGATGGGAACCTGGGAGGCAGTGACCATGAGATGGTCGAGTTCAGGATCCTGACACAAGGAAGAAAGGAGAGCAGTAGAATACAGAGCCTGGACTTCAGAAAAGCAGACTTTGACTCCCTCAGGGAACTGATGGGCAAGGTCCCCTGGGAGAATAACATGACGGGGAAAGGAGTCGAGGAAAGCTGGCTGTATTTTAAAGAATCCTTATTGAGGTTGCAGGAACAAACCATCCCGATATGTAGAAAGAAAAGTAAATATGGCAGGCGACCAGCTTGGCTTAACAGTGAAATCCTTGCTCGTCTTAAACACAAAAAAGCAGCTTACAAGAAGTGGAAGATTGGACAAATGACCAGGGAGGAGTATATAAATATTGTTCAGGCATGCAGGAGTGAAATTAGGAAGGCCAAATCACACTTGGAGTTGCAGCTAGCCGGAGATGTTAGGAGTAACAAGAAGGGTTTCTTCAGGTATGTGAGCAACAAGAAGAAAGTCAAGGAAAGTGTGGGCCCCTTGCTGAATGAGGGAGGGAACCTAGTGACAGAGGATGTGGAGAAAGCTAGCGTACTCAATGCTTTTTTTGCCTCTGTCTTCACAGACAAGGTCAGCTCCCAGGTGGCTGCACTCCGCAGCACGGTATGGGGAGGAGGTGACCAGCCCTCTGTGGAGAAAGAAGTAGTTCGGGACTATTTAGAAAAGCTGGACGAACACAAGTCCATGGGGCCGGATGCACTGCATCCAAGGGTGCTAAAGGAGTTGGCCGATGTGATTGCAGAGCCATTGGCCATTATCTTTGACAAATCATGGCAATCGGGGAAGTCCCGGATGACTGGAAAAAAGCTAATGTAGTGCCCATCTTTAAAAAAGGGAAGAAGGAAGATCCGGGGAACTACAGGCCAGTCAGTCTCACCTCAGTCCCTGGAAAAATCATGGAACAGGTCCTCAAGGAATCAATTCTGAACCACTTAAAGGAGGGGAAAGTGATCAGGAACTGTCAGCATGGATTCACCAAGGGCAAGGCATGCCTGACTAACCTAATTGCCTTCTATGATGAGATAACTGGCTCTGTGGATGAGGGGAAAGCAGTGGATGTGCTATTTCTTGACTTTAGCAAAGCTTTTGATACAGTCTCCCACAGTATTCTTGCCAGCAAGTTAAAGAAGTATGGGCTGGATGAATGGACGGTAAGGTGGATAGAAAACTGGCTGGATGGTCGTGCTCAACGGGTAGTGATCAATGGCTCCATGTCTAGTTGGCAGCCGGTATTAAGTGGAGTGCCCCAAGGGTCGGTGCTGGGGCCGGTTTTGTTCAATATCTTCATCAACGATCTGGAGGATGGTGTGGACTGCACCCTTAGCAAGTTTGCAGATGACACTAAATTGGGAGGAGTGGTTGATACGCTGGAGGGTAGGGATAGGATACAGAGCGACCTAGACAAATTAGAGGATTGGGCCAAAAGAAATCTGATGAGGTTCAACAAGGACAAGTGCAGAGTCCTGCACTTAGGACGGAAGAATCCCATGCACTGCTACAGACTAGGGACCGAATGGCTGGGCAGCAGTTCTGCAGAAAAGGACCTAGGGGTTACGGTGGACGAAAAGCTGAATATGAGTCAACAGTGTGCCCTTGTTGCCAAGAAGGCTAACGGCATTTTGGGTTGTATAAGTAGGGGCATTTCCAGCAGATCGAGGGACGTGATTATTCCCCTCTATTCGGCACTGGTGAGGCCTCATTTGGAGTACTGTGTCCAGTTTTGGGCCCCACACTACAAGAAGGATGTGGATAAATTGGAAAGAGTCCAACGGAGGGCAACAAAAATGATTAGGGGGCTGGAGCACATGACTTATGAGGAGAGGCTGAGGGAACTGGGATTGTTTAGCCTGCAGAAGAGAAGAGTGAGGGGGGATTTGATAGCTGCTTTCAACTCCCTGAAAGGGGGTTCCAAAGAGGATGGATCTAGACTGTTCTCAGTGGTAGAAGATGACAGAACAAGGAGTAATGGTCTCAAGTTGCAGAGGGGGAGGTTTAGGTTGGATATTAGGAAAAACTTTTTCACTAGTAGGGTGGTGAAGCACTGGAATGGGTTACCTAGGGCGGTGGTGGAATCTCCTTCCTTAGAGGTTTTTAAGGTCAGGTTTGACAAAGCCCTGGCTGGGATGATTTAGTTGGGGTTGGTCCTGCTTTGAGCAGCGGGTTGGACTAGATGACCTCCTGAGGTCCCTTCCAACCCTGAGATTCTATGATTCTATGATATTAAAACCTATCCAGACTAGAATAGAATTGAATGTATATCCAGTGTAAGCACTTCTACAGCTGATGAGAACAGAAATACACAAAACTCTAGTCTTGGTGGCAAAGCTTACAATCCTCAGACTGTGGCAGAGTTAGCCAGAACAGACCTGTTTATCTTTGCTGTGGGACGACTCTTCTTCATTTAGAAACAAAGTGTAATTGTTCTGTAAAAAGCAGGGCCTTTTCCTGGGAGGTGCATTAAAACACCCATACAGCCTAACCCTGCAGACAAGGAGGCCAAAACTGAGATCTTGGATTTGAAAATGACATGGCACAGCTGTTTCACTGTCACTTCAATTCCCTTTATTAATATGGGATCCTCTTTCCAGACAAGGACTGATTATTTTAAAATTAGCGCTCTCAGACCATTCAGACTAGGATCATGTCCACAGTAGCGGCGCCAGGGTTTTTGCCACCCTAGGCGGCAGCGCTCCTCCGCAGTAATCGGCGACAGCTGCTCCTCTGAAGCTGCGTTCTCAGCGGTGTTTCAGCGGCCGCGTTTCTTGCCGCCCAGAGAAAAACCTGCTGCTGAATCGCCGCCGGGAAATGAGTCGCCACCGAAATGTTGCTGAGGGCGGCGAAATGCCGCCCCCCCAAATCCTGCCGCCCTAGGCGACCGCCTAGGGTCGCCTAGTGGAAGTGCCAGCCCTGCATGTCCAAGTCCCATGACGTAGATATTGTGGATTGTGAATTCATCTCTTTCTGTACAACTGTTGACCTTAGCAATAACAACCGGGGGGATTTTTAAAATCAAGAGTCACAGGATGCAATTCACCCCGGGCAGAGACAGCACAAAGACTGTGCGCCACTTAAGACCAATAGGCCTTTTTTCTGGGGACCTGCAAAGGCTTTTTTTTAATGGGTTTCTGCCTCTTTTTGCTTCTTTGTTATGTTTTGGAGCGATTGAGAGCATCAGGTTCTCATTATGTTGGAGAACTTGTAAGGGATCCTATATGAATACTGGGAATTTTTTTTACACCTTACGCGAGGAAGTGATGTTGTTGAATCTTTAACCAAGACTTTCTTTCTTCTGAGAGTTTAGTAAGCATTTGAGTTAAACACACGTGAGCAAAACCAAACACCAAACAAAGAGTTTTGAACAGAATTTAGAAAGCCCCATCTCTCTCAATTAGCCAGCTTTCACTCTCTGGTACTGCTATAATTCCATTAGAAACCCAGGTGGCTATAGAGTACAGATCAAAACCGAATGTCTAATTTAAACCAAAAGCAAAAGAAGAAAACATTACTGTTGTTTTTAAATATATTCATCTGCTTTCTGCCCCATAGAGGGGCGAACACCTCCATTTCTCTTCTTCACAGGTCAGCTTTAGAGCACGTTCAGGTCACATTCAAACCTGCTTCAGTGGGGTCCTCCTGCGTTGTTATTAGACTTCATCTGGATACAATACACCAGGTTGCCTTTAAACCCTGCAGCATGATGGCTAGGGCCAACACCTAAGCCCAGGGCCGGCTCTAGCTTTTTTGCCACCCCAAGCACCAAGTCGCCGAAGCAAAAAAAAAAAAACGGCCCTTGAAATGTGCCTCCCCAGGAATGGCCGGAATGCCGCCCCTTCGGATGTGCCGCCCCAAGCACCTGCTTCCTTTGCTGGTGCCTGGAGCTGGCCCTGCCTAAGCCTCCATCGCCCACTTGTTACATTTCATACACGCACCTTCCTACCTTCTCCCATGCTGCCCCGCACACCCAGGAGGAGCTCCTTGTAAACACTCACAAGGCTGCCTCATTATCCAGCTCTCAAATCCCACCTCAAAACTCTCCTTTGCTGGGAAGCCTGCAAAAAACTTGACAGTGGTTGGGCTGAGCCCGCTGCAGATCATGCTGACCAATATTGACTCATTGTTTCCTGTCCTTCCCCATCAGTCTGTCTGTATCCATCCGCTGTCTCTTGTCTTATACTTAGATTGGAAGATCTTTGGGGCAGGGAACATCTTTTGTTCTGTGTTTGTACAGAGCCTGGCACAAGGGGATGCTGGTCCATGACCAGGGCTCCTAGGCGCTATGGTAAGACCGGTAATAATCATAATCAATATTGAACTAAGAGCAGCACATAGAAATGGAAAGATGGGATGACTTCCGCAGGTGCATTCATTGAAAGCCTGTCCTCCTGAGGCTCATTCCAGACAATCACCAAGGGAGTACCCCTGCTCTGATTTGGAAGGTTGTGTCTTAACATAGTGCCTGAAACACCACAGTTGTGTCAACATGCTCCCTCAAAGTTAATTAAAACAGGGGCTGGTATATTTCCCTTTAGCCAAAGAGACACGCCAGCATGGAGCATTCTCTACATGGAACAATGTCCCCGCCATTGAAAATCCATTTCAATGACGCACTTGAGAGAATGCAGTAGACACCACAGGGAACATACCAGGCATGACTCAGAGGAGATGGTCTCGGTATCCTAACCGGCCATTCCCATCTGCATGTTCTCTGACTGGGACAATCAGGAATACTCCTTGTTATTATGACTTCAGACCTTATTATATTACAAGCTTAGAAAGGTGTCTCGTTGTTGCTGATTTTTTAATTAACGATGAGCTCTTTTCTTCGTGGAGACGTGTTTTGCAAGGTACGAGTGCTTATCCACTGTCCAGGGCGAGCTAGGAACTAGCGCTTAGCACGGTATATCTCCGAAGCCCCAAACACTAACTCCGTAATCCGGGTTAGGTTTAGCTCTCTGCGCGCTGCACTGTGTACAGGGCCAAATCTAGAGCTGCTGAACATCAGTGTGTTTCTACTGACTCCCATGGCACTAGCTGGCTCAGAGTTTTTAACCCTTTGCCCTCCCCTGATCCTGGGACGATATGTGTCAGGCTGGTCCTCCAACTCTAGTTAGAGCAGCCAGAAGGCTGATCTAATTTGAACTATCTGTCAATGATACCAAGAGGCCATTCCGGCCGCTGAGGATCAACAGGGCACAGAGATGCCCTTGGCCACTCTCCACTTCCTCCAGCTCTGTCCCTTGAGGGCTGGCTACAGGGGTGGTGGTGTGGGAGTCACAGGGGGGCTTTGAGACTCCAGGATCCCACTACTCATGGGGAATCCCCCAGGGGCCCGTTGTACCGGAGTTAGGGCAGTTTTGTGCCTGGGGAGCAGCAGCTCAATAACTTGACCTAATGGCTAAGGATGAGCCAACTTCAGGGGTGGGCAGCGGATCCTTGTTCTCATTTGGGCCCACCCCTAATTAGGTTTGTCTCTTGCAAAACCAGCCTCCGTTCAGAAAGATCTTGTCACAAATTGAAAACAACAAGACACCCTTCTATAACCCGACTGGAAACCACAATAGCACAGCGCATTCCTCGCTGCCCCAATCACACACAACTGACTCTTGGGGACTCCCGGACCGGCACCGGCCTGTTTCCTCCAGCATGTTCCCAAGTCCTTGGTCCAGGCTATTTTTCAACAGCTCCGCCACCGCTCCCACCGCCTCCCAACCTGGAGTGTCTCTGAACTTAAAGGGACCAGCACCAAATCCTGTGTCACCTGGGAGAACTGTAGGTACCAAGACAGCAGCCTGGATGGCAGGGCCCCCCAATATCACACGCCCTTAGCCAAGTCACCTACTGTCAAAAGCGGCCACTGATTTTGGGTGCCCTGGGCTCGCTTTTGAGCCTCCACGGTTCTGACTGACTTCGGTTGCTCAGCACCTTTGAAAAATCAGGCTCCAGGCATCTCAGGTTGGGACCCTAAAACCCGTGGCTGCTTCCAACCTGTCTGGGCCCCTCCTCTTGCTCCCGCTAACATCTACCGTGGGAGCAGGAATCAGAGCAACCGTGTCTCAGTCCCCCATCCTGAGCATATAATGGGGCTCACCCTGCCTTAGGGGTTCATAGTGAGGAGGAAATCTTGTACTGTTTGCATAGCACTTGGGATTGAGAAACAGCTGAGGAACAATATTCTGCCTTGCCTAGTTCGCCTAGTGGTTGCACCGGCCCTGGGTTTATGAAAAATAGGTATTTATTACCTTCCTTTATTATTATTTATTAAAGGAGTCCCATATCAGCCCCAGCTGACTTGGTTCATATTTGTTTTCAGCTTTGTAAAACAAGGCCCTTTGAAAGCACCAGGTATATAGCTCAATGGTTTGGACTTTCTTCTGTTTGCACATCAAGTCATGATCACTTGTGCCTAAGCAACCATTAATTTTTAATTCTGTGATCAGTTCCTCTTTATCTGTCAAGACTTGGTCTAATATTGATGTCTCCCTTGCTGGCTGTCACATTTTTTTGAGTTAGGAAATTGTCATCTATAATGTTTAGCAATTCCAAGGATGTTTTAGCACTGGCAGCATGAGACCTCCAGCGTGTGTCACTCAAATTGAAGTCCCCCCATGATCACACAGGTGTTTTTTCCCCTATACGTTATAGATAGATGCGCTAGGAGGGGGTCATCCTATTTCGTGGTGTGATTTGGTGGTCTGTAGCAGACACCAACTAATACACAATCTTGGGCTTTCTCTGTCAGGACATTGAACTGTAGGCACGCCAGATCATTTTCTTCTGAGTTATCAGTGACTCAGAAACAGGTAATGCCATTTTTGACACAGAGTGCTGCTCCCCTTTCCGTTTTGCCCACTCCATCCTTCCTAACTAGGCTGTAATCATTGATTTTAACAATTCCAGCTGTGTGAATCATTCCCCCAGGTTTCAATATCACCAACTAGATCAAATTAATGCTCATAAATGAGCAATTCCAAAGCCTCTCGATTGTGACCAGGCTCCTAGCATTGGTGTAGCGGCAAGTCAAGACTTTCTTCTCTTTGTGTCCTTTGCTTCCTGGATTAATTTTGTTCTCACCAGCTCGATTTTGTGCTGAGTGCTCAGATCTTCCCTCGTTTTACCTTCCCCTTTTGTTATTAGTTTAACCCCCTCCTGACTACGCGAGCCAGCCTGTCGCTGAGGCTGTCCAGACCTTCTGAAAGCAAACCAACCTGCAAGTGGTGCCTGCTATCGGTCTACACAATCAGATACTCTCAGCTCTGTTACTCTGGTCCTTGCTCCCTGTATTTTTGTTACACTCCCATGGTGCATCTTTAGGGTTGCCAACCCTCCTAGTTTCGCCCGAGGTTAGCACCTCCCGGACGGAGCCCACACCCCTCACCCCCTCCTACACGCCTGCCCCAGCCCTGAACCCCCTCCTGCACCCAAACTCCCTCCCAGAGCCTGCAACCCTCACCCCCTCCTACACCCCTGCCCCAGCCCTGAGCCCCGTCCTGCACCCAAACTCCCTCCCAGAGCCTGCACCCCTCACCCCCTCCCGCACCCCCCTGCCCCAGCCCTGAGCCCCCTCCCACACCCAAACTCCCTCCCAGAGCCTGCACCCCACCTGCACCCCCTCCTGCACCCCAACCCCCTTGAATCATAGATCATAGAATCATCGAATATCAGGGTTGGAAGGGACCTCCGGAGGTCATCTAGTCCAACCCCCTGCTCAAAGCAGGACCAATCCCCAATTGTTGCCCCAGATCCCTAAATGGCCCCCTCAAGGATTGAACTCACAACCCTGGGTTTAGCAGGCCAATGCTCAAACCACTGAGCTAGCCCTCCCCCCTGCCCGAGCCTCGAGCCCCCTCCTGCACCCAAACTCCCTCCCAGAGCCTGCACCCTGCACCCCCTCCTGCACCCCAACCCCCTGCCCCAGGTTCAGTCCAGAGCCCCCTCTCACACTCCAAACCCCTTGGCCCCAGCCCAGAGCCCACACCCCAACCCCCAGCCCCAGCCCGGTGAAAGTGAGTGAGGGTGGGGGAGAGCGAGAGACGGAGGGAGGGGGGATGGAGTGAGCAGGGCAGGGCCTCAGAGAAGGGGCAGGGCAAGGGTGTTCTTCTCCTAGCTCTTTGGGGCAGGGACCGTGTGTGTGTGTGTGTACAGCACCCAGAGCAATGGGCCCCGATCCTGATTTGTGCTTCTCAGAGCTACTGCTCTATCAATCTTATAGCGTAATAATTTATAAGTGGCTGCATCTCCTATTACTAGGGTGACCAGACAGCAAATGTGAAAAATGGGGACAAGGGGTGGGGGGTAATAGGAGCCTATATAAGAAAACGACCCAAAAATCGGGACTGTCCCAATAAAATCGGGACATCTGGTCAGCCTACCTATTACTCAGCTCATACACATCTTAGGAATCTTCATCCTTAGGTCACAATGCATGCTACAAAAATTGTAGTAACTGGGCTTACAGAGTTACCCTCCTGGTGACCTCCACTGTAAAAAATATGAGGAAGTTGGCAAGATGGCCCAGTCACCTAGAATAACAAACACTGATGGGAACAGACAGACGGACTGAATGAGTCCAGACAAAAAGGCCGCCTGATATATCTCAAGGACCGTGTGAGGCTCATGCTTTGTAAATGAGAAAGGTCTGGAATCGGCAAACCAAAACTGGGGGGTTGGAACCTAGAACTTATTGGTGGACAAATAAATAAGGGGGTGGGGCTGTTCTACTTATCACTCCCTTGGGGGGTCCTTAAAGGAAGTGAGTCCACCATCATGGCTGCCACCCCCACCATCTCCTGAGACCCCGGGGCCTTCACCATCCTCATAGGCGCTGACTCCATCGGTGCTCAGGCCCCGGAGCACCCACAGGGGGAAAATGGTGGGTGCTAAGCACCCACTGGAAGCCCATCCTTGTTTGTACAGCACCTAGCACAAGGAGGTCCTGGGGCATGACCGGGGTGCCCAAGCATTACCGCCACACAAATATTCTAGAAGGGGAAACTGAGGCACGGATAGGTTAAGCGCCTTGCCCAGGAGCCAGCGGCAGAACAGGGGCCGGGATTCACATCTCCGACTGTACAGTGCCTGAACCACAAGTCTGTCCTAGCTGCGTATCCAGGTCTGATGGGAGCTTTGGAAACCTCACCCATTTTATTTTGGGCCAGTCTGAGGTGTGGGGAGGGGGAGATCACCCTGGTACAGCACCATGCTGGTTGCGTTTGTTGTTCTTAGCCAGCTGGGTTAACAGGATCACACTGCAGGAAACAGTGCGGCAGGGAACAATGCTGGGCTGGCTACAGGGAATGGAGTAGCAGGTCTTTCCCATGGCCATCCTCTTGCTGACTGCAGCCTCTGTATGGCTCCATAACAGTTTCTTAGGTTTGAAAGCAGTTGGCGCTGCAGCCCGGAGCCGAGCGGGGCACTCTGCGGGTGGCAGATTGGGGCTGAGTCCAGTCCTTTCCCACCCACAGGCATGGCGGGTGGACAAGAGGGAAAGAATCACAGGGCTGGTGGGGGAAGCCTCTGCAGGTTGGAGGCTGGTTGCTGTGCTGTGTTGTGAATGCCCGACATAGCTGTAAAGGTCATTGAAGATAGGATGAAAGCTGCTGGCATTTACATGGTGAAGAGCTTTATCGCTGTACAGTGCTATGGAAATGCAGCCACTTCTGGGGTGGAGGACAGCCGCCAACTGGCACAGGGCACAGCCAAGGAAAGGTAGATACTTCTGGCTAAAGACCAGCCCAAAGCCCATCTCAGTACCAGAGGAGCTTTAATATCATAGAATCATAGAATCATAGAATCTCAGGGTTGGAAGGGACCTCAGGAGGTCATCTAGTCCAACCCCCTGCTCAAAGCAGGACCAAACCCAATTAGATCATCCCAGCCAGGGCTTTGTCAAGCCTGACCTTAAAAACCTCTAAGGAAGGAGATTCCACCACCTCCCTAGGTAACCCATTCCAGTGCTTCACCACCCTACTAGTGAAAAAGTTTTTCCTAATATCCAACCTAAACCTCCCCCTCTGCAACTTGAGACCATTACTCCTTGTTCTGTCATCTTCTACCACTGAGAACAGTCTAGATCCATCCTCTTTGGAACCCCCTTTCAGGGAGTTGAAAGCAGCTATCAAATCCCCCCTCATTCTTCTCTTCTGCAGGCTAAACAATCCCAGTTCCCTCAGTCTCTCCTCATAAGTCATGTGCTCCAGCCCCCTAATCATTTTTGTTGCCCTCCATTGGACTCTTTCCAATTTATCCACATCCTTCTTGTAGTGTGGGGCCCAAAACTGGACACAGTACTCCAAATGAGGCCTCACCAGTGCCGAGTAGAGGGGAATAATCACGTCCCTCGATCTGCTGGAAATGCCCCTACTTATACAGCCCAAAATGCCATTAGCCTTCTTGGCAACAAGGGCACACTGTTGACTCATATTCAGCTTTTCGTCCACTGTAACCCCTAGGTCCTTTTCTGCAGAACTGCTGCCCAGCCATTCGGTCCCTAGTCTGTAGCAGTGCATGGGATTCTTCCGTCCTAAGTGCAGGACTCTGCACTTGTCCTTGTTGAACCTCATCAGATCTCTTTTGGCCCAATCCTCTAATTTGTCTAGGTCCCTCTGTATCCTGTCCCTACCCTCCAGCGTATCAACCACTCCTCCCAGTTTAGTGTCATCTGCAAACTTGCTAAGGGTGCAGTCCACACCATCCTCCAGATCGTTGATGAAGATATTGAACAAAACCGGCCCCAGCACCAACCCTTGGGGCACTCCACTTAATACCGGCTGCCAACTAGACATGGAGCCATTGATCACTACCCGTTGAGCACGACCATCCAGCCAGTTTTCTATCCACCTTACCGTCCATTCATCCAGCCCATACTTCCTTAACTTGCTGGCAAGAACACTGTGGGAGACTGTATCAAAAGCTTTGCTAAAGTCAAGAAATAGCACATCCACTGCTTTCCCCTCATCCACAGAGCCAGTTATCTCATCATAGAAGGCAATTAGGTTAGTCAGGCATGCCTTGCCCTTGGTGAATCCATGCTGACAGTTCCTGATCACTTTCCCCTCCTTTAAGTGGTTCAGAATTGATTCCTTGAGGACCTGTTCCATGATTTTTCCAGGGACTGAGGTGAGACTGACTGGCCTGTAGTTCCCCGGATCTTCCTTCTTCCCTTTTTTAAAGATGGGCACTACATTAGCTTTTTTCCAGTCATCCGGGACCTCCCCCGAGGTCCTTGCAATGTAAATGGGATCTCAGTCCTTATGGCCTCAGCCCATTAGCCCATGCCCAGTAAACTGCGTGGAGCTCGATAGGCCAGATCCCTGGGTTCTCCCAAAGGGCCGACTCCCGCTCCTATTGAAGTCAATGGCAAAGCTTCCATTTGGTTTCAGTGGGAACAGGATACAGCCCAAAATGGCCAGAGGGCAAGTCACACGGTGAGGTGCAAAGCTGGCATAAAGCTCCCACTTGCACGGGTCCTGCTCCCTGCTCTTCTTCCATCGCATGCTGCATTAGAGCAGCCTCAGGGCTGCTCTAAGTGATGCCAGCCTGTAACAGCCACAATGGGCTCAAAACCTAGCTCGGAACAGGGATAACATCGGCACTAGACTGACCATGCCCCCTCCCACCTCCCCATGATGCTGGAAGCAAGGAGGGTGTGGAGCACATGAGGGTGTGTACCCACTGTACACTATGCTGGGTCGCTCTCACATTAGATTTAAATCAATTCCCTGCCATGACAAGAACCTTGGGCACTGGGTGGCACCTCGCTCTCTGTTCTCTGCCTGTGGCTCACAACAGTTTGATCTCCTGAGGGCTGTAATACTTTGGTCTAATCCTGGTCATTGGCTTGGTGTGTGGGCGCTGGGTGGGGTTGGTGGCCTGTGACACACAGACCCCCTCCCCTCCTCCTGCTGAATGGAGTGCACTCCCATAGGATACAAATCAAAGGTGCCTGGGTGGTTATTAGCTGGGGTGCCGAGTCGGTGGAAGGGAACAATGTCAGACTACAGGGATGCACCTTGCAATTCGCCTGAAACACAAGCCCGCTGGAGAGCCAGCTCTTACGTCAGCTCCCCAGCACGCATGGTTTCTGCAACTGGCCAGCCTGGCGTCGGATCAACAAGGAACTCAATCCTCAGACAGGGAGTCGCAACCGGCCTGCCCAGGGCTGGCAGTACAGGGGACGGCTCGTCCCCTACAGACGCAGAAGAATGAGACTTAGCTGTGCACATCAGCCCCTTATTTAAGCTGTTCCGTCACTGACGGGCATGAATTCTGCAGTATTCTATGTCAGAAGGATGCCGGATGCACAGGTACGGATATAACCCCACGGTACCCCCAGCCAGCAGCTGCTGCTTCAGACCATGCAGTAAAACCCACATAAAGGGACCCCGAGAAGTGCTGAGTTCCTGAATCCTGAGTAACTGCAATGCCCCGTGACTTCCGTGGGACCACAGAGGGGTGATAGTTTTAAAGGGGGGGCAGTGTAACCCACACATGAGCCTCTCACTCTGGAGACCTGGGTTCTAGGCCCCACCTTGCTGCTTCAGTTTCCCTCTCTGTAAAATGAGGCTGGTGATACTGATCTCTTTTGTGAAGCCCTGCATTATTACTAATGGGTAATACTACCCCAGGAGGGACAACGTTTTCCTCCCAAGCCACGACTTTCTCATTTCCTCCTGACCCGAGTTAGTGAGTCCCTGAAGCATGACGACTGATAACATTTATAACCTCGCCAGAGCCATTATAACTCCAGAATCAGAGGGGTAGCCATGTTAGTCTGGATCTGTAGAAGCAACAAAGGGTCCTTGGCACCTTATAGACTAACAGAGGTATTGAAGCATAAGCTTTCGTGGGTGAATACCCACTTCTTCGGATGCAAGCAGTGGAAATGTCCAGAGGCAGATATCTCCAGAGGCTCTTCTCTCTTATTCAAGTACTGTCAGCTCTTCCACTGGAGCAAAGTCCATGGAGCTAGGCTCATATACACCAACGGAGGAGCTGACCCACGAGTGCCTACTTCGGAATCTCACTCGATCGCTATAATCACCCAACCCCCGCTATTTGCAGGACCAACAAACCTTCGCTGCTACGTGCTGAGTCCTGCAAAGCACCCCCCTGCATCTGCTGCGCTCCTTTGTGGCTTCGCGCTCTAGATCTTGACCCCCGCCCCCATTCCTGCTGCTTTACAGTATTATTAACATTCCTCGCTGCTACATCACCCGTCACAAAGTCCACGGCCTCCGCCTTCGCCTATGTGCGGGTGGGCACGTGTGCCGACTCATGCGTCAGCCCTTGCCTCCCCGCTCAAGCCGTTTACGAACTGCAGCAAAGCGAGGGCGATAGGCCAGCTGGATTGTGCGGCACTGTTTGCACGGCGCTCTGTTTGCTCCCGCACTGCAGGGGAAATGACACGCGCCGCCCGGAGGCGTGCGCCGGATCCCGTGTCTCAGCTCACCGAGGCGTGTGCCCAAAAGGGGAGGAGGGATTGCTCAGTGGTTTGAGCATTGGCCTGCTAAACCCAGGGTTGTGAGTTCAATCCTTGAGGGGGCCATTTAGGGATCTGGGGCAAATATTGGGGATTGGTCCTGCTTTGAGCAGGGGATTGGACTAGATGATCTCCTGAGGTCCCTTCCAACCCTGGTATTCTATGAAAAGCTGGGATCATAGATGCTGCTGCATCCCCGGCTTGAAGGGGTTTTCATCATCTCCAGGTTGACAGTTCGGTTCAGTGGCTCTCATACACATTGTCCCAGCACCCGAGGCTGGGGTTTTTGGTACCTTCCCAAAACGTCATGCATTTGTCCAGTGTTAACAGAGGACGTTTCCCAGCATTTTTTTTTGCTTGTGGCGCTAAAAATCCTAGAGCCGGCCCTGAGCAAAGGGCAGCACCCTCCCTGCGCTGGCTGGGCTCCCCTAGTTGGGTGGGGTGGCAGAGTCTAGGCCTTGTTCCTGTGGGCGGTGCTGCAGCGCTTCCCTGCGCCTCCGATCCGTGCTAGGCAGCTGCAAAGGTGCTACCCCACCGCCCACAGGAACAAGGCCTAGACTCTGCCACCCCACCCAACTAGGGGAGCCCAGCCAGCGCAGGGAGGGTGCTGCCCTTTGCTCAGGGCCGGCTCTAGGATTTTTAGCGCCACAAGCAAAAAAAAATGTGTCCGCCTCTGCCCCCCCGCTGTTTTTCTCTTGCCCCCCCTCCCACCCCAAGCCCCGCCTCAACTCCACCCCTTCCCAGCCCCTTCCCCAAATCCCCAGCCCCGCCTCCTCCCCCGCATGTGCTGCATTTGCCCCACCTCATTGTTTCCCGTGGCCCCCCCTGCAAGCCCCTGCCCTAGCTCACCTCCGCTCCACCTGCTCCCCTGAACATGCCACCGCTCCACTTCTCCCCACTCCCTCGCCTGAGAGGGAGCGGGGAGAAGCAAAGTGGTGGCGCCTTCAGGGGATCAGGTGGAGAGGAGGTGAGCTAGAGCAAGGGGGGCGCAGGAACTAACGGGGGGTAGAGGAACAGGAACCACTCCCCACCCCAGCTCACCTCCTCTCTGCCTCCCCCTGAGCCCGCTGCCCCTGCTCGGCTTCTCCCCCTCCCTCCCAGGCTTGCCGTGCATGCCGTTTCGCGTGCAGCAAGTGTGGGAGGGAGGGGGAGAAGCCGAGCGGGGGTGGCACGCTCAGGGGAGCAGGCGGAGGCAGAGCGGAGGTGAGCTGGGGCGGCAGGGGCACATTTCTAGGGGCGGCATGGCCGGCGCTGGAATGCTGCCCCCTAGAAATGTGCCGCCCCAAGCACCTGCTTGTTTTGCTGGTGCCTAGAGCCGGCCCTGCCTTTGCGACTGGTGCAGACCAGCAACAACTTAGTACCCTGCAGGAGCTAAGAAAGCACCATAAAAGGCACAGCCCCTTCCTTGCACTGTCCGTGGCGTGCAGCACTGACCCAAGTGGCAATCAACCTTTCCGTTGACTCGCAGAGTAAAGCCCAACTCACGAGGAGTAGGAGTAGCAGAATGGGAGCCATTAATCCTTGAGCAGCGGTGATATCAGTTCCTTCCAGTAGGGGGCAGTGGAGCGCCCGTGTGGGCACACTGGCAAACACCCCCCATTCGAAGACCCAGATCACTTTCCCAGCTCTCAACACGCCCATGTACGGGGGACTGCAGATGCCAGAAATACGCAGCGCTCTGGAATAATGGAGCATGTACAGAACGGGTCCCTGGAGGTCTGAAGGGCCTGTGAATTACTCTGTGTCTTGGCTGCTTGCCAGAACTGACAGAGGCGGCTACTGTATACCTGGAGCTGCCGTTATGACAGGAGATGGATCGCACGGGCAAGATTTGGGCCTGGAGTGGGGGGTCTGGCATCCCCAGTGGGTTTTTTGTGGGGGGGGATGTTTGGCTCTAGGGATTTGGTCAGGCCCACTAGGAGCCAGCTGGAAAGTTACGATGATCCCAAAGTTAGGGTGACCAGATGTCCCGATTTTATAGGGACAGTCCCGATGTTTGGGTCTTTTTCTTATATAGGCTCCTATTACTCCCCACCTCCTGTCCCGATTTTTCACATTTGCTGTCTGGTCACCCTACCCAAAGTTGAGGGGTCCCCGAGTCTGGGGGTTTCGTCCGGGAGCCTCATTACTAAAACCAACGGTAACTTTCGCCTTCCCTAGCACCTTTCACCCAAGGCTCTTCACAAGCACCGGCTGGCATGGGAGGGAGCCATTCAGCGCTTGGCCGAAGGCGCTCAGCACCATGCAAGATTGGGCCCTTCACCGCTACGCCTGGGATCCTAGCACTGAAAGCACCCCGACGATGAGCAGGGTGGGCTGGAGGAATACGCACTAGGGCTGGGAGCCAGGCAAACCTGAGGGCTAGGCCTGCCTCTGCTACTGATCAGCTCTAGGGCAAGTTGTTCTGCCATTCTGTCTCCGTCGTCCAGCCGAAAAAGCTGTATTTAAAATGCTTAAGAATTCTCATCGCGGTCTGTGGCCTACAAATGAAACAACCAGGGTGTGAAATGTCCGGGGAGGATCCCTGCAGGAGAACAAACCCCCCCTCCCAGGTTTCGCTGGCACCCCAGTGCATGCTGGGACAGGACTTTGGGAGGTTAGTCAGTGCTGGTGGATGGACGCTCGTGGATCGGCACAGCAGCTCAGCATCGAGTCAGCAACGCAAACTAGCTCCAGGCCCGCGGGCTACCTCCCCTGCTCCTCCTGGCGTGAGGGCACTGACACGCTACCCTCGCTTTCTGCCTTCTCACGGCTCCGATGAGGCCACAGTGTGTGACCCAGACGGTTCATTTGGCTTTTGGCGAATAGCCAGACTTTTGTTTCCATTTCCCCTGTGAGGAGAGAGACAGAGCCTGACAGAACACCCCCCGCTTCCTGCATGTTCTTTGAGACCTGAACGATTCTAGCGGAGACTTGCTTTCCCCTCTTGGCAGAGACCAGCTCTGTTTCCTGCTCCTGCCTAGCTCTGCCGTGCTGCTGTTTTCCGGCAATGGGCGATTGGGCCTAGCTGGTGTGTGCGGTGGGATCCAGAGAAACACACACAAAAAGGGCTTTATTCTCACTTTACACTAGGGACTTGTTGGTGTAGATTTGTCATGAGGGCTCTACACCAGCCAGCTCTGCTCCTAAAGTCTGGCATAGAGAGCAGATTAGGAGTGGGGGGGGGGGGTTTGGAGGGGGGAATGGAGTATGCTGCTGTGTGGCTATTCTGTGCTTCCCAAGTGCGATGGAAATGGAGGGCAAATTAGAGCCATCCTGAGGCAGGTCTAACTTATACCAGGGGCCATGTGGGGCTCTGCACACCCCCCAGAATAAGGGAAGCATCTTTGCCTCTCCCCGGCTGCGTCCCAAGAGTTGGAAGGAAGGAGCCGAGGCCCAGACAGCTTTGCCAGAGGCGTCCGTGGCCTGGGCTCTTGCGATAACATTTCTTCACTCAACGTGTTGCTTTTCTTGGCCAGGAGCTGAGGACAATCATCCAGAGCAGGCCAGGAAATGATAAATGTGATGAAAAGCTCCAAAGGCGTGGCACGCCCATTAGCGCTTCTGTACAGAAGAGCAGGTGACTAGGTCAGAACAAGCAAGCAGCCCTTCCCAAACCTGCTCGGCCCTGATTAACAGCGGCCCGCAAAGAGCCGGGGGGAGCACGGCCTCTGGAGAAGGCTGAATACAGGAAAATTTATATAGGGGAAAAAAAAGGTCCATCCTCCTCCACACCCATTTCCCCTATTTGTTAACAAAGGGACTCGTGTGCTGCCTCAAAGGAGCAGGGTCTAGTGGTTACAGCGCAGAACTGGTCAGCCAGAGATCTGGGCTGTTTTCCCAGCCTGGCTCCCCATTCACGGCCCAGGGGCTGAGCCCCCACAGCTTCCAGTCTAGTCCCTACGAGCTGCAGACCATCCCAGTGCTGTCTCAAGCAAGGCCCTGGACTGCTCCCTGCCTCAGTTTCCCCACCTGTAAAATAGGGATAATGCTACTTGATCTCACTGGATAATTGTGAGGATTAACTCCTTAGAGCAACTTTGAAGTCCTATGCAGGTCCAAAGCTTTATTCCTGGGAACAAGGGGAGGAGAAAGGTCTAAGAAGACTGACAGTTGGATAAGCTACTCCTCACGGCTTGTTCCAGAATTATTGTGGAGTGTTCCTCCTGCTAAAACAACATGTGCTGTCTCTAGCCCAGAGCTGGCTGCATTTCAGGGATGTGTCCCTGTAACGAATGCGTGATGCACGCATTGCTACAGCCTCAGCGCATTCCTCACCTAAACAATGAATCATCAACCACGACTGCTCATTCTAGGCACTAAATGATCCAATCCCTCTCGGGCCTGGTCTCCATTACAGCGTTAGGTGGACGCAAGGCAGCTTACATTGCCCTAACTATGGGCCTGGCTACCCTTGCAGATGCAGAGCGCCGGGAGTTAAACCAGCCCTTGGAGACAGCAGCAGGGAAAGCACTGCTGTGTGTTCACACTGTGCCCCTTGTGACTGTGGAGCATGTCCACATGAGCAGCTCTTGCAACGCCACAGGGAGCAGGGCATTGTGGGAGCTATCCCAGCGTGCAAGTGGCTGCAGCGTGCTTTGGAAAGGGTTTGCAAAGCATGGGGGTGCAGAGCATGTGAGCACGCTGTCTTGTAAGTTCAGACAGCGGCAGGGGGAAGGGGGAAACCCGACATCAGCCCCGACCCCCCACCCCTCTCTCTCTTACACAGGCGCACACACACGCACAAATGCCTGCCTCTGCAGCAGGAGCGTTCCACAGGAATGGTTTGCTTTGTGTCCCGGAGCACAGGGCTTTGAAAGGGGATATCCGCATGCCTGCAGCCAATGACCAGAGTGGCCACTTGGCTTCAGGGGATTAAGGGACGTTTCCAGAGGCCAATCACGGCGCAGTAATGCAACACGTCGTCCACACTGACACCCCGGCGCTCCAACCCGGGCGCAGCAAGCTCTATGCTTCTCGTGGAGGTGGATTACCAGGCGCGGAGTCCGGGCGCTCTACGTGCCTTGCCACTGTGGACACCTCAGGAGTTAGGGCGCCCGGGGCTGATTTCACGCGCTCTAACTTGCAAGTGTAGCCAAGGCCTATGGAAGTGTCTACACTAAAAATTCGCTCCCGTCGACGTAACTCGCCTGCCACGCCGACTTAACTCCACCTCCGTGAGCGGCGTGGTGTCAGGGTCGATGCAGTTAGGTCGATGCGGTGCCAGCGTAGACCCCACGTTGCCTGCACCGACTGCTCTGAGAAGCCGCCCCACAGTGCCCCACGCTGACAGATCAATCGGGCCGAGCGCTCCTGAGGGGGCCGCCGACACAAGGAGCAACGCGTAGACACGCACACGCGATGTAATTACGGCGGCGGCTGCATGCCCACCTAAGTGAGGTCGGCTTCGTTTTGTAGTGTAGACACAGCCTCAGCCACCTAGCACACAAAATGCGGGGAGGGGAGAATACACTCCCCCTCTAGAGCCTGACGTGGGAGAGCCAGACGACAAGGCCGAATGCTGGGCCGAATCGTTTTTGGCTCGCACTGCGCTCCGTGGGCCAGTGAATCTTCAGCCCTCCACCCAGCATGTGTCCTGTTCACGAGCTCAGACGTGGGCCCTACGCCAGCCATTGCAACGGAGCTCAAGGAGAAAGGAGTTCGGTCTGAGAAGGTGCCACATTATTACAGCTGTTCTGCCCTGC
Organism: Macrochelys suwanniensis; assembly: GCA_033296515.1. Lineage (NCBI taxonomy): Eukaryota > Metazoa > Chordata > Testudines > Chelydridae > Macrochelys > Macrochelys suwanniensis. Next base: position 338,339,235 of record CM065775.1, read on the forward strand.
AGCTGGTGCAAGACATGGGATTTTAGAGCTCCCTCAGCTTGCTATTCTGCACCATGTCACTGGTGGAAACGGACTAGGGACCAGGCGGCTAGGCAGCAGTTCTGCAGAAAAGGACCTAGGGGTTACGGTGGACGAGAAGCTGGATATGAGTCAACAGTGTGCCCTTGTTGCCAAGAAGGCTAACGGTATTTTGGGTTTATAAGTAGGGGCATTTCCAGCAGATCGAGGGACGTGATCATTCCCCTCTATTCGGCACTGGTGAGGCCTCATTTGGAGTACTGTGTCCAGTTTTGGGCCCCACACTACAAGAAGGATGTGGATAAATTGGAAAGAGTCCAGCGGAGGGCAACAAAAATGATTAGGGGGCTGGAGCACATGATTTATGAGGAGAGGCTGAGGGAACTGGGATTATTTAGTCTGTGGAAGAGAAGAATGAGGGGGGATTTGATAGCTGCTTTCAACTACCTGAAAGGGGGTTCCAAAGAGGATGGATCTAGACTGTTCTCAGTGTACCAGATGACAGAACAAGGAGTAATGGTCTCAAGTTGCAGTGGGGGAAGTTTAGGTTGGATATTAGGAAACACTATTTCACTAGGAGGGTGGTGAAGCACTGGAATGGGTTACCTAGGGAGGTGGTGGAATCTCCTTCCTTGGAGGTTTTTAAGGTCAGGCTTGATAACGCCCTGGCTGGGATGATTTAGTTGGGGTTGGAACTGCTTTGAGCAGGGGGTTGAACTCTATGACCTCCTGAGGTCCCTTCCAACCCCGAGATTCTATCATTCTATGAAATAGCCGAGCCTTTGGCTGGATCAGATAACTCCCTGATGGAACAAGCTGGCCAAACCTGGCTGGGGTCCACTAAGCGCACACAGCGGCTAGCACGTCTATTCAGGGTGGAATTCACATGCATTGAGTTCCAGGTCCTGAAGTTCTTAGAGAGGACCAAGCCATGGTGTATGTGGGTTTAACCGAGTCAAGCATTGCCACATAGATCGTTCGCATGCTGAACTGCCTGGCAGGTGGGTCTGACATGCAGCTAACCCAGAGTGGATGTAAGCGCTGGATCAATGTGTTCTGTGTTACCCGTTCTTGGAACCAGCCAAGGAATAACCACAAACAAAGGTCGCACCAAAGCAGTATTGAGGGCTGATTTATTGCCCTGCACTCACTGGCCATTCTGCATGAAGTTCGCCTGGCACTTTCTGCAGCACAGGGCACGTGTGACTGAGTCTGTGAGTTCACTTGTTATCAGCACCGCCAGCACTACAACCCTGTGATCAGTTATTGGCAGCGGAGAGAGTCCAGGTAGCTGCTGCAGCAACATTGTCAGCTTGTGGTTCATATTCAGGACAGCAAGCAGGCAGGGCCATTTCAGATCCACTGAGTCCCTCTGGAGAGGAAAATGCTGTCAGTGATCAGTCTGTACAGAGACTATACAGTTCTAAGGAAACTACACCGGTCCCCACTTACGTAGGTGTGGGCCTCCCAGTTATGGGCCCTGCCTAAGTACAATAAAAGGAACTAGGATTCCATAGAAGTTTGAGGTTTATTGAACCTATCTGCCTGCCCAGCATAGTTCAAACAGCCAACAAGATGCAGTTTCTTCTCGTCAGGGATATTTATTCCCTTCCCACAGAGTTCGAGATGATGGGATGAGTTCTCATGCACGTCTCCTCTTCACGGGTGTGGGAGGAGTCATCAACAAAGTTCAGCTATGGTTTGTCTGGTGTCTATGGGCCTTCTTTCGTGGGGCAGGAGACAACATGGTGGAATGCTGTCCTTAGCCTTGGTTGTCAGGGGCGGGGGGGGGGTGATGAATGGCAGAAGAGAGATCACTTGATCATTACCTGTTAGGTCCACTCACTCCGGGGTACCTGGCATTAGCCACTGTCAGTGGACAGGATACTGGGCTGGATGGACCTTTGGTCTGACCCAGTACGGCCATTCTTATGTTCTTCTGTTCTTAACATTTCCTGTGGCAACCTAGTATTTCCCACTCAGTAATGCTTCTCTCCTGACTGCAGGGGGTTTACAGTTTCAGAGCAAACCCTTTTACAGTCACAGAGCAAACACTTAAATATTACTTTATAACATGCACTGCAGATATTATCAGTGAGATTAACGCAGGCAGCAACATATGAACATTTCAGAGTCTAAACACTAAATACATTCTTATAAGACTAATGCCTATTTTGAGCAAAACTAACATGCAGGTGACCTGGTCTGGGCTTCAGCTACGAGGTTGTCAGTTCTTAGCTAATGCCCACAGCCTGGGCAAGAACTGGCATCTGGCCTGCCAGCGTCACACACTGAGCTTAGCATAAAGCCAAGGCTGGAGTTCCTGGGCACAGTCTCTGCTTTGTTTGCTTGTTGTTCAAGAGTCCTGGTTGGGGAACATTGACCCTAGATTTCCAAGGTGTTACAAACACAAGCAAGAGCTGTCTGCGTTTTCATTAGACCGCCCTTAACATCCTTGATGGACATGTTCTTTTGGCCTTATCTTGGTGGACCTGAGAAAGCACCGCGCCCAGTGCATAGCCTGAAGCGTGTGTGTTTTACATCTGCAAACAAAGTACTTTGGAAAAAACTGGGCTCTTAGCCATGCTCCAAAACTAGATTCAGCACCGTTTAGCCATCAACAAACTAGAGTTACAGCATTGCATGATCTGGGTGCCTGCCCAGCAGTTGCATAGCATGGGATAAGTCAAGTAGTCCAGAGAGTAGGAACCAGAGAGTAGGAACCAGAAAAGAACATGAGTGGTCATGTCTGTTGGAGTGACTGTCACAGTACAATTAGAGATGCGGTTTATGCCCCACTCTCTCTCCCTCCTCCTCCCCCCTTGAGCTGACATGCCCCCTAGGAGGATGCCTTGCTTGTCCGAAGTACCACTAGGCAAAATTGCAGCATGAGCCGCCCTCAGACTTTCTTCATGCTGCGCAGGGTCTGATCCTCCATCTTCCATTGGAGTCAATGGAGAGACTCTCATAATCCCCCCCGCCCCGTTGGCTTGGGATCAGGCCCTAAATCATCCAGACAGGACTTGGCCCCAAACTGGCTTTCAAGATCAGAGAAAGCACCTGGTCCCAGATCCTCAAAGATATTTAGGCACCAAACTCTCATTGAAATCAATAGGAGTTAGGCACCTAGACAAGTTGGAGGATCTAAACCTAGGTGTTATAGAAGTCCCATGCAAGCTGCTCAGATATCATGGTGATGAGTGCAGTCTAGCTTGCTAGCTATGGCAAACAATAAAACAGAGAGACCTTCATAGGTTACAACATATGGAACATCCTAGAAAGCCTCGTAAAGGTACCCGAAAGTGTTTGCTCTGCAAATCCAAGGCAGTGAGCATCTCACAAGAACACATCTGCACCGTGTGACGATGGTGGCAATCACAACTGACTTAGCCTCATGATGATATGCACATCTGAAAGCCACCTGTCTTGGGCTTGTGAATGACAGCGGAAGATGATCATTGGGAGGGGTCCGTTCTTGGGGCAAATTTAGATCTGGCACTTGAAATTGTAAGCCCAATAGCAAGCATTTTTAAATGAATCCCTAAACTCACGGGTCGTATCTTATGACTGGAGAATTGCTAATATTGTACCTCTATTTAAGAAAAGTGGGGGGGAAGTGATCTTGGAAACGACAGACCCATTAGTTTGACCTGAACTAAATGCAAGGTCTTAGAACAAATTTTGAAAGACAGGGTAATTAAAGACATAGAGATGAACAGTCATTAATGGAACATCTCCCTCCAGGTCTGCTCTTACTGAACACAGCCCCTCTTACATCTCCCAGCATGCCCCGTTCTGAGTCACACGCCCCCCCACCCCTTCTCACATGACTCCTGCCCTCATTCCCATCACCTGGGGAGGTGGCTAAGCCTGGCGTAGGTGAGGCTGAGCTCCCAACCCCTTAAAGGGCCAGCTCACACTGTGACACTGGGCATCTCGTCACCCAAATCAGTCTGGATGAGAAGAACAACCAAAGTGACCCGGAAGGCTGGAGGACTCAGGGTGACCAGATGTCCTGATTTTATAGGGACAGTCCCGATTTTTGGGTCTTTTTCTTATATAGGCTCCTATTACCCCCCACCCCCTGTCCCGATTTTTCACATTTGCTGTCTGGTCACCCTAGGAGGACTTGGCCAACTCCATATAGCCTGGCTAAGCTATGACCAAATGGAGGCGATATAATGTAACAATCCCTGGGCTGAGTCACCAGGGGGGTTTGAACCCATGATCTTTAGCATGTACCTCTACTGCTTGACCTAAAGGAGGCACTCCCTGAGCTAGCACCAGTAGCAGGCGATGAGTCTCTTATGTGAACCAGCCATTAGTGGGAGGAGGACAGAGCTTAAATGGTGCCAGCGTGTTACCCCTATAGGGCGTTCACACTAATTATTTAATGAAACACATGGGAGAGTAACTAGGAGCGATGGGGTGACCCTAAGAAAGGCAAGGTCTAAATCCAAAAAAAAGTCCTGACCAGCGAGATGTCTGGGGCTGTGGAATCAGCTCCCAAGGGAAGCCCAAGAGCTGAGCAGGACGCTAATAAATGAACCCTGGGCAGATCTGACTTTTCCACCTGTAGCTTTTAGGGTTCTTCTGCAGCCCACTTCCTTTGGAACTGTGGCTTGCTCTTTGCATGGCGTCCAGGGCAGCATCCCACCCTACACGGCAGCATTTCAGTCACCCAGAACCTCCAGCTTCAGAGCGGCTCGGAAGCTCAGCACACCCCCAGTGCAACTAGCCACAAAAGTCAGCTCCAGCCAACAAAAGAGAATGTTCCCTGGGGCGCTTTCCTCCACTGGAGCACTTGGCGTAATGAGAGTATCAGCTCCAGCCTGTTCTGCTTTGTTGGCTTCGTGGCCAGTCGGTGGAACGTTAGAAGGTGCCTCAAATTTCGGTGCTGGTGGAGAGGAAATGAGGCCTCGGAGGAAAGGTTAAGGGGACTGCCGTCTTGAGAGAAGCCGAGGAGACATGATGTGATGGCTCACAGATCCGTAAAGGAGGTGAGGGGAAGGATACGGATCCATTAGTCTCCTGAGTCAACGAGAGGAGAACCATGTGGTGGGCTTAGGCTGCAACGAGCGTGAACAGGGATAGCTCTGACATGTGTTTGACGATGGATTAAGAGGCTGAGACCGGCCATTGAGGGGATTCAGCTAGGCAAAGCATGACCAGGTCAGAGCTGCTCTGAAGCGCGGAGGGTTACACCCACCCACACTCACTCTATTTCTATCCACCCACGCTAGCTAGCGTCTCCCTCCAGCTGAGGCCCATTGGTGGGATGACATCAGGGACGCTTGCAATGCCACTCTCCATGCTAGAGCTGTTCGGGGGGGGTGGAGCACACGCTCCCCGGGGGCCTTCTCGTAGGCAGTCACTCCAGAGGACTTTTAGATTCAATCTCCTTTGAGTGCCCAGATGAGCGACTCGGCAGAGGACGCAAAACTCTGTGCACAGAGAGCTGCTCCCAGATGAGATGGCAGGCCCAGGAGTGGAAGGAGATGCAGCGTGGTGGCCTGGCTCTGGAACAGGCTGCCCTTTGCCCAGGCTGTCCTGGCGCGGCCGGCTAAGGAGCTGGTTTTGCTATTGCCTCTCTTCCTGGGGGGTTTTCTCTGAGCCCATCAATGTGGCAGAGAGAACAACAGCTGCCGTCTGCACTGATCATTACGGGACAACGCCAGCCCAGCGGTTTGCTGCTTCAGCAAGTCACTTAGCAGGTCACGGGGCAGTCCAAAGCGTCACTGCTGGCAACATACATAACTTTGGACTCAAGGGTTCAAATGAAGAGCTGCTCCGCCGGATTGGCTGAAGGGCAGGTGGAGGCACCAAGCCGAGTCAATTGCTTTCCGGCCCGTGCCCCTCCCAAACGAAGTGCAATTAACATTCAGGTGCTTGCAGCACAGCTCAGTCTGCACTCCTCTGCTATAGCCAGCTCTGACAAGCCCCTGGTTCCCAATCCCTTGACCCGGGGAGGAGGAGAAAAGTTAAATGGATTTATTATGCCAAACCCCGGGCCAGCTCTGAGAAAGGGTTCCAGGGTCGTCCCAGCTGGGCTATTCTTTAGTTCAGTCAGGCATATCTCCATGTATTTATATTTACTCTCTCATAGAACTGGAAGGACCTTGAAAAGTCATCGAGTCCAGTCCCCTGCCTTCACTAGCAGGACCAAGTACTGTCCCCTGACAGGTTTTTGCCCCAGATCCCTAAATGGCCCCCTCAAGGATCAAACTCACAGCCCTAGGCTTAGCTGGCCAATGTTCAAACCACTGAGCTATCCCTCTGCTTCAATAGTTTGCATGTTAACTTCAAACTTTGTTGCTGTTCTTATGTACGGTCAAGACTATCGGGGCTATGAGTACACTGAGAGCTATGGAGATCAGACGGACAGACAAGGAGCTCAGATAGACAGAAATGTTTGGAGGAAAAGGAAAGACAATATGATCCAGTGGAGGGAGTATCAAAGGGGGTCTAAAGAGATCTGGGCTCTGTCCCGGGCTTTGCCACAGACCTGCTCACAATCCTGGGCAAGTCATTTCCCTTCTGTTTCCCTCCCCACCTCTTGTCTAGTTAGCCCGTCCGGTCTCGTGGGGACGGCCTGTCTCTCGCTATGTGTACAAAGGGGCCTCCAGGTGCTCCCGTGATATTAATGCTCATTCACGGTTCAGTCTCAGCGACAGCAAAGCCACCAGTGATAGGGTGACCAGACTGCAAGTGTGAAAAATCGGGACAGGGGGTTGGTTGGGGGGGGGGGGGGGAATAGGAGCCTATATAAGAAAAAGATCCAAAAATCGGGACTGTCCCTATAAAATCGGGACATCTGGTCACCCTAACCGGTGATGTGCTGGATACGAAATATTTGACGCTGAGTCCTGTTTTGGCTGGGCCCAAATTGGCAAGGCCTCCGCGAGAATGGAAAGTTAGCAGGCGTCCCACGCAGAGAGCAGGGCAGCGCTATTTTTAAAAAACCAGGGTACTGAAATAGCCTGGTGACTCATGTACTCACTCCGTGCCAGGGGCCGCGCTATCTTGGGCCCGTCGGATCCCACGAGATTAGCAGGGGTGGGCCGGGTCAGTACTGGCTCCAGGAGACCTCCGAGGGGCACCTGTGTGCTGAAGGAGGCAGTGCTGGGAATTCTCTAGGGAAAGCCTGCGCCACTGAGTCAGCGGGGTGCTCCGGGGGTTGCGGGGGGCCTGTCCTTCCTATGAGATGCCAAGCTGGGGTCCTGGCTGCTGGTGCCCATTAAAGATCCCGTGACACTCTTTACAGCAGTCGGGGTGCTAATGCTGGTGGCGTGGCCGGATTCTAATTCAGGCCTGGAATTCCCTCGGCAGGTGCCTTTGGGAAAGGCGTCCTCCATTGACTGCTGTTGGGTGCAGAGAGACGGTGACTGCATTTCACCCCCTGACGGTGGATGCTCCGATCCCTGTCCAACTTGCAAAGGGCTTTGGGATCCTTCCGGATGGGAGGTGCCATATACATGTAACACTCTTATTAGTCTCGATTTGGGGTTCGATTGTGCAATGGCACGCCAGCCTGCCAGGGGGCGCTGCTGAGTCACAGGAGCGGCTTTCACTTGACCTCATCTATTGGAATGGTGCAGATTCTTCCCTCCCGATGCCCTGTCCCTGCAGCATGGGCTGGTGTGGGCAGACATGGGGCTATGGCCCCCTCACCCCACCCCCATTGCATGGATTTGCTCTCCAAAGGTGGCAAGCACCAAGCTGTCCCTGCTCCCGGTGCACCATCGAGACATTGATCGGGAAGTCAGAGAAAGGATTTGATTCCTATTGGCTCGACACTGTCTGCACCAACCAGGAAATTGTCAGCATGGTACCTCTCATAGACTTTAAGGTCAGAAGGGACCATTATGATCATCTAGTCTGACCTCCTGCACAACGCAGGCCACAGAATCTCACCCACCCACTCCTGCAATAATCCTCTCACCTGTGTCTCAGCTATTGAAGTCCTCAAATCATGGTTTAAAGACTTCAAGGTGCAGAGAATCCTCCAGCCAGTGACCCATGCCCCATGCTGCAGAGGAAGGCGAAAAGCCCCCAGGGCCTCTGCCAATCTGCCCTGGAGGAAAATTCCTTCTCGACCCCAAATATGGCAATCAGCTGAACCCTGAGCATGTGGGCAAAACTCACCAACCAGACACCCAGGAAAAAATTCTCTGTAGTAACTTCTAACATCCCATCACCGGCCATTGGGCCTATTTACCACTGATAGTCACCTCTGATGCACTGATTCCAGATTCCGATCCCGGTTCCACCCCTTTCCGTGGCTGTACCTCTGGAGAGACTCCGCTCATCACTCTAAATCCGGAGCGTCTCCGTCTAATTCAGTGGAGTGACTCCAGATTTAGAATGGTGTGAACGAGATCGGAATCCAACCCACAGCGTGACAGTGCGATAAATCTGGGTTTAAGGACTATCGCCAGTGTGAGCTAGAGACTTATGTGTAATGCCCAGACAAGATCCTCTCCTGCCCCCTGCCCAGCGCTCTGGAATGCCAATGCGGCGGCGGTCAGCCTGGGCTGGCCATACCGTGCAGAGCATGGTGGGACGGGAGACATGCGAGTGTTTTGCTCACTACTCCGCAGAGCTGCAGCCAAACTGGATGCGTTCAATAAACGCTGCTAATCCGTAGTCTATTAATTCCAGGCGCCTGGTAACCTAGGAGACAGCTGCAGGCCCGTCTCCGTGCTGAGCCCTGATCGCACATCTGAAGCTGCTGACTTCACCAGAGAGCCACTAATCGGCCAGAGACAAAGCCCGGGGAAGTTCAGCAGCAGCTACCGGCATTGTCTGCCTCTAGTGATGGCCTTTAGAGACCATTGCCTTGCGTGGCCATGAACCAGTCAAAGAAACTGCCTAACGCCACTGAATACAAGTCACCTGGCACGTCGCCTTCCCGTCCTTTATGCACCACTGGCAAAAACATCATCAGCCGGGAAGCTCGGACAAAGATGATGAGAGGTTTTTGGGAAACCAACAGCTCCGGAGGCAGCCAGTTTCATCGGAAAGCCAGCGTGCTGTGCTGACGTAGCGCGCGCGGCTGCCAGGCAGATCCATGAGGCACCCCGGGATGGTTCAAATATAGCCCAGGCATGTTGTAAACACAGCTTCCCAGCAGGCCGGCGTGTGAGCTGCGCAGATGGGGCAGAGCCGCGTAGCCGGGCAAGCGGGGCTGGCAGACACCGCGTCCCGTAGGGCTTTAAACCACAGCTATTTTAGAGCGCGTTTATCGGGGCATCGCGGACGTACAGATATTTCCAGCCTGACAGATTGTTACCTAAGGGAGGCATACAGGGAGGGGGCTCGAGAATGGATCATGGGAAAAGAGGCAAAACCAATAGGAAGAAGGGGAAGGTGCGTGGGGGAAACCAAGACAGAATGGACAGCACATGACAGAGAGAGGGACTGTGGCATTTGAAGCCGGAGATTTTAGCTATTCCAGGAGACACAGCCGTGAGTGCTAAGCCAGCCACAGTGGAGACGCGTGGGGTTAATAATAACTCCCGGGGTCAAATCCATCCCCGGTGCAATGCCACGAAAGCCAGTCGGTGGCATTACAGCAAGGCTGGCTATAAGCTCCCGTGTTCTCAGCCAAAGGCCTGGCAGAGAAGAACTGTTGTCTGTCTGCTCCCCCGTTCCGGACAGGCCCCCACGATCTGCCAGCTGCATGGAGAACAATCAATGAGCACAGCTGACAGGCGTTTGTAACGGTACGCACACGTCTGAAGGGTACCTATAGGAACCTGCGTGTGTGTGTGTGTGTGTGTGTGTGTGTGTGTGTGCGTGCGTGCACGGGTGTGTGTAATATGTATGTGCGTGATAATATCTGGCTCTAGTGCCGCACTTTTTATCACAGTGTTTCACTGCCTTTGACGTAATAACCCTCAACAACACCCCTGCGAGGTCGGGCAGCGCTATTGTCCCCACTGCCCAGGTGGGAAACTGAGTCACAGAGAGGCTAAGTGACCTGCCCAAGGTCACAAAGGAAGTCTCTGAATGGCTAGGCTATGCCCTAACCACTGCATAGAACACATTGATACATGCCAGCCTGGCTCTTAGCCTTCATTTCCTCCTGCACTTTCCTCCCCACCCATCCTATCTCCTTCATCGTCCCTTTGTCCCCTTCTCCCATCGGCCCCTTTAGGCCTTTCTCTTGCCATCCTCTGTGCCTCCAAGAGCCCCCTTCTCCCTGTGTGGCGGTCCCTTGGATCGGCCTGCTGATTTGCACCATCCCAAATCCCGCAGCTGTCTCTGACTTGGCCGGGGATGGAACAACGTCCTCTGAGTATGGGCCAATCCCCTCCTCCCTCACCAGTGCCACTGTATCACGGCGCAGAGCCAGGCCCTCACAGAGCAGATCCATCCGGACAAGATAGGCACGCGAAGGCAAAGCGGAGGCGATGGGGGCCGGCGGCTGAGTTGGGATTTAGCTGACCCGGGTTCTAGTCTGGGGGTTGGACTCAGGGTGTATTTAAAAATGAAGTCCGCAAAGCAATAGGCTTTTTTCAGGCCCTGATTCGGGAATGCCCCAGTGACTTTCCTGCCTGTCTCTCAAGCAGCGGCCGCAATCCCTTTGCCCGGAGCCACCCAGGAAACCCAATCCCGGGTATTTACAGGCCCCAGCGTGATATGTAACAGCAAGGGCCCAGGGGCTGAGACGCAGGAATGCGCCAGCCGGACTCCCTGGGCAGCAGGGGCTCCAGAAACTGAACTCTAAACCCTGCCAGCACCTGCCACCACATTTCACGGAGCTCGTCTCCTTCCTGCGCCCGCACAAACGAGTCTTTCATGAGGGGGGAGGAGGTTAAAATTACCCAAATTCCTTCGGGCTCCGGCCTAGGGGCTGTCTAGCGTGAAATGCAATGAGCCGGGTGCCTGCGAAGGAGTAAATGATGGCGGGTCGATGAGCCAGGCAGAGCAAACGGGTTCAAAGGATGAGCAGACACAGTACGGGTCCACCTGCCCAAATGGCTGGAAAGGATTAAAGTGGATGAGCTGCTAGGAGCGTCGGATCGACTCTGCAGACTTTCCCAGGCGTGCCGTGCACAGCTCTCTGCCCAAGCCACGCTCAGAGAGCCAGAGAATTTAAAGCTGCTGTCATCTAGTCTGACCTCCCGCATACCCCAGGCCACTGAGGCTTGCCCAGCAATTCCTTCCCTCAGAAGTCTACTATGGGCAGCTTCTGGGTCCCTGCTCTTGTCCAAATCACAGACGGCCCCTGTCACAAAATGCAAAGCCGGAGCTGAAAATCCAGAGCAGAGGTTTGGCCCGGATGCCTGGGTGTAGCCCTGTTCTGGAATCACCCTGTTCAGATCCAGAACTGAGCTTTCCCAAAGGCTGTTTGGCTCGGATCTCTCTGAGCCTCTCGTTCTCATAGCGTACGCTGGGCTTTGGATTCCCGCCGAGTGTATCAGACGTTCCGAACGCCGCCAATGTCAGGGCGGCCTTTCGTAGACTCCCAGATCCCGAGTCCAGAATGGACTGCTCTGACCGCCACAGTCTGAACGTCTGTATAGCACAGGAGAGAATCTTTCGCCCGGGGTTCCCTGCATCAGCCATCACTTCTGGTGGTGCTAGAGCCTTCTTGGTTGACGTGCATAGGCATGGATGTGTCTGTTTCGGTGCACGTGTGTTCATGTGAGCATGTACTATTTCTGCGTGTAGATGTGCAAGTGCTTTAGTGTGTCTCTGAGTGTGTGTGTGTGTGCGTGCTCACACAAGTGTGTTTGTGTACCTGTCGGGTGGTTTTTCTCTGTATGCTTCTATTCACGTGTTTCCATGTGCCTGTGCGTTTGTATGTCTCGGTGTGGTTGCGTGTTTTTCCGTGTGGTTACTTCGGCGTGCATAGGGATGTATGTCGTTTTCGGTGCATTTCTGTGAGTGCTTTTTCTCTTCGATTGGGAGCACATTGGTTTGTGGGTGGGTGTTTTCTGAAATAGCGTGTGTGTGTTTTCTCTTGAGAGCGCGCACGTGTGATGGTGTGACTTTTCTACTTGTGCGTATGTATGTTGGTTTCGGTGTGTGTTGCCTCTTTGATGGTGTGCGTGCATTTGTTTCTGGGAGTGTGTTTTCTCCGTGCACACGGGTGCTTATTCCTCTGTGTGTGCGACATCCCTCTGCTTGGGGTTCTCTATAATCCTGCCACATATCAGCCTGTTCCTTAGCCCAGCCTACAGCTCCTTCCTTCTCTCTCTGCCCCAAGACACACTGCGGGAAGCAGCAAACTAGAAACTTGATCTGAATGGAGTCCTTGTGTGAGTGTTTTTAATAAGTCTCCTAGCCAGGTCAAACGAACGGGTTAACTCCAGCAGGGTGATGTAATTGAGTGGTCCCAAAAGCTGCTGGAATAGGAACTCACTTGTTGTTTTGCTTCCCTGAAAGACTATCCTCACGCTGCCGGAGCCATTAGGGTTTTAACAACATGAAATGAATAGCTCCATTACCTCAGCGATCACACATCCAGCCTCTCTTGCTGTTGTCCTTTCACCGGTGCCAGCTCAGTGTGCTGAGCCTTCAAAATATCTGCGCGCCACATGTGCTCAGGCTAAACTGCCTCCAGGAATGGTAGGGCTGGGAGCCGAAGCCGAGGAGACACCGGCGCCAGAAAGGCAACGTTTGTTTATACTGAGTCCTAGCATGTGGTTATTTTTTAATAGGCGACATGGGTATAACCTTGGAAATGACAAGCCTTGCCTTTTACGGTGCGATGCTACCCACCGCAGTTATACAATGTATTGTCTGCATGTTGCTGGCCGATAGCGATAGCCAGGGCTTTGCGCCATGTTGTTAAATGTCGAGTCAGTAGCTAAGAGAACAGCGATGGCCCGGGACGTGGTTCAGGGGAAGACGGCCAGCCATAGAATGATCAGCCAAGACCCAGTTGGATGAAGCTGCAGAGTAGCACAGCTGGTTCTGGTTGGGAACTCGCTTCCTCCTCAACCAAGAGGAGTTTGGAGAGAAGTGGCTGCCCTTGAGGCATCTGATTTCCAGTGATGAGTACTCACCACCGCCACCCAATCCTGGATCTTCTTCAATGTGTCTTTCTAGGGTTCAGATCCCAGGGAGGCATGAAAAGAGCCAAACTGGTGTCTAGATCTCCCTGCTGCCCTGCTGCCTTCCTCAGGTCCCTCACCGGAAGCATGAAGACTGATCTATTTATTTGGGCATATTCGTGGGTAAAAACCCACTTCTTCAGATGCATTCCATGCATCTGAAGAAGTGGGTTTTTTACCCACGAATATGCCCAAATAAATCTGTTAGTCTTTAAAGTGCCACCTGACTCCTCGTTGTTTTTGTGGATACCGACTAACACAGCGACCCTCTCTGGTACATGAAGGCTGATCGTGCTCAGTGACTTCAGTGTCCACCTGGCTGGTGCTCCTCTGGACTGACTCGGACATTCGTGGCTGCCACGGCAACCTTGGGGCTCTCACAGGTGGCTTCTGGCTCGGTCCACGTAGCTGACCACTGTGGCGCTAGTTAGGGATTGGTGAGGTGAAGATTATGCCATTGTCGTGGATTGACCACCACCTTCTATGGTTTGAGACTGGCGCACCCCTCGCTCAGTCGAGGAAACAGCTCTGCAGGAGAGCACTATGGAGCCAGGGATCACTATCAGTGTCCACCACCACTGACTGGCCGGCTCCTAAAGGCCCTTGCCCCTGGCTTCACTCTCACAGGTGACTTTGCTTTACATCTGGCCTGTGAAAGATGAAGCGAGAAGGAAGGTGGCTAGAGAGCCGGTGGCAGCCGTCTCATGCCGAGCCGGACGGATCAGAACAGCACACAGAATTTTCATTGGGTTCCTCACCCCGACCGCAGCACCAGCAAAGTCAGGCGGAGCGCCGGGCAGAACCGCGCCGCTCACCCAGACCCCCACAACCTCGCTACAGAATCAGGATTTTTCTCATTGTGAGAAATGTTCCAAGTTACCTTACAACTAAAATGGCTCAGACCCAGACCAAGCGTCTGTGGAGCCAGGGCGTTCTCGCGAGGGTGGAGGCCGAGACTTTTCCGAGCGCGTTTCAGACAGGGTTGCTGTCATAAATATGTAACCCTTCTGCCAGGACGAGTTGACAGCAGCAAGGGCCAGGTTCAGTACATAGGGGTTCCCTTCTCAACAATGCAAATGCAAAACCGGCTCGAGCCCCCACCCACTAACCTGGGAAAATCTTATACACACCCCTGGGCGCCTCATAGAGGCAATACTTCCCCTCTCGCAAGCACAGAGCCTCGGTGTAACAGAAATCTTTAATAGCAGCAGGTAAACGACACCAGCCTTAAATTGGGAAAACACCGCAACTAGGATCCATAAGCCAAACTGTGAGCAAGACCCACCCCAGCCAATTGGGCCATGTCCTGTCCCTTGGGTTCTTGAGTCCAGCAACCCAAAAGTCACCCAAAGTCCCCAAAAGTCCAAGAACCCAAAAGTCCAGTCCCAGAGTTCAAAAGTTCATCTGCAGGGTGCTACACGCCACCCGCCTGGGCAGCAATGGGAAAGGGGGAGGGGTAAGGGGCACCTTACGTGGCGTGAAGATGATTGCCTCACCCCTCCGCGGGGCTTCACTCTGCTCCCCCAGCCGTCTCACAGGCCGCTCTGCTCCGCCAGCCGTCCCGCAAGCCGCTACCGCTGTCCCCACGAACCGCTCCGCTCCGCCAACAGCACCGCTCCACCAGCCGTCCTGCAAGCTGCTCCGACTGTCCCCACGAACTGCTCCGCCCCGCCAACAGCACCGCTCCACCAGCCGTCCTGCAAGCTGCTCCGACTGTCCCCACGAACTGCTCCGCTCCGCCAGCGGCGCCGCTCCGACTGTCTCCACGAACTGCTCCGCTCCGCCAGCGGCGCCGCTCCGACTGTCCCCACGAACTGCTCCGCTCCGCCAGCGGCGCCGCTCCGACTGTCCCCACGAACTGCTCCGCTCCGCCAGTGGCGCCGCTCCGACTGTCCTCACAAACTGCTCCGCTCTGCCAACGGCGCCGCTCCGACTGTCCTCACAAACTGCTCCACTCTGCCAGCAGCGCCACACCATCAGCTGTCTTGCCAACTGCTCCACCAGCCACTCAGCAACTTATCTTCAGGCTCCCCCACGACTTAACACACTGCTCAGCGATTTCAGCTCAGTGATTTCAGCTCATAAGACTTTTAGCTCTTTAGTGATTTCAGCTTGTAGTTTAGGGGAGCCCTAGTGCTCAGTTGCACTATTAGCCCAGAGTGATTTCAATTCAGCAGCCTGAAACCAGACTCTCCGTGTAAATGTCCCGGGACCAACGGATAGTGTCCGAGACCATTAGGCGTCTCATGAGCTGCGCGTAGTGGCGGCCCACCCCACAGGTCCTCAGCATGCGTTCGTTGCACGGGTCCCAGGCACCCAGGGCCCCGACGAGTAAGGCGTCGGTGTGTACCTCGTAGCCCTTTGTCCGCAGGGTGTCGGCCAGGGGGGCGTATTTTTCGAGCTTGCGGGCTCAGGCTGCGCGGAAGGCCGGGGTCCTGTTCTCGAACGGGATCGTTACGTCGACCAGGATGATCTTTTTTCCAACCTTGTCCGTGATGACGATGTCTGGGCGCAGCTGGCTGTCGGTGCCGGGGACGGCGCGGTTGACGGCGACCTGCCCCAGGCGCGGGTTGATGGCCTTTACTAGGCGGTCCTGGACAGCGTTGTGGCGCAGTTGCCAGGCTCTGGCGTGGGGCTTGCAGCAGCATAGGACGTGGGGCAGGGTTTCGGCAACGTACCCGCACTTCCTGCAGCGCTTGTCCCGGTTCCCGTGGCGGACGGCTCCGTTGAGGGGGACGCAATTCAGCCGGGCACGGTGTATAAACCGCCAATCGGCGAACCGGGTGAAGCTGCCCGTGGGGAGGAAGTGGTTGCTGGAGTCCCACTTGCTGGTCACCTCGAAGACCTTACCCTGGTCGGGTTTTTTCTTCAGGGTCGCCACGTAGAGGGCGTGGACAGCGGCCTTCAGGGATCTCTCCAGCACGCCTCTGGCTCCGGGTGTGATGGTAGTGTCGTCCTCCGACTCGATCCGCGGCACCAGGACTCCCAGCTCCTGTCGTTCCTCGTTCCATACCCAGCGGCAGCCCAACCGCTTCCCCAGTCGGCGTGTGGCGTTGCGGGCGCGGGTCCACAGCGAGGCATTGTCGCCCCTGCCCCAGGCGAACTCGCCGTCCAGGGAGCCGCTAAGGAAGGAGGCCACGTCCTGGTCGGAGGGGGGTCTGTCGATTCGCTTCCCGACGGCGGCGCGCAGGGCGGCCGTCGCGACATTCTTCACCTTGGCGTCCGGACACGTCAGGAGGCGGAAGGCGTGCGTGATGACCGCGATGTCGCACAGGTCCCCCATGCGGGGGACGTTGGCGCCACCGTGCCTGTGCGCGATGTATATGAGCTCGTTGCTGGCTCTCTGGGGCAGGGACAGCCAGCTCTTGACCAGCCGCCGGATGGTGTTGTCCGCTTTGTTGAGGGGCACCTTTGCCACGGCGGAGCCTCTCAGGACGAAGGCGATGCAGGGGATCAGGAAGGTGTTGAGGGCGTTGATTTTCTGCCACAGCGCCAGCAGGGATGCGTCGATCTTGGCGGCATCCTGCAGGATCTCCCGGATGGTGTCCTCGGGGGTCTGCCGGACGCGGAAGCCCGTCAGCGTGCCGAGGTGCTGGTACGCCTGCCCCTCTGCCAGGGGGACGACGGACTCGCCCTGCACGAGGAATTCCGTCATCAGTACCGAGTCCCTCTTGCTCCCGTTGACGTGGAGGGACGCGCACTTCTTGGCATTGAAGCGGAGCCCCGTCCAGTCCGCGGCTCTCCCGATGGTGTCGAGCATGCCCTGGAGCCTTTCGGGGTCGTCTGCGATCAGGACCAGGTCGTCCACGTAGGCCAGGACGCTCGCCCTCTCGTCGTGCAGGTCGAAGCCGTCGGCGCCGTCGGAGATTGCCCGCAGGAGCGGTTCCATGGCGAGGTTGAAGACGATCGGGCTGAGGGGGCAGCCCTGTTTCACGCCGCTGCGGATTGGTATCTTGGCGGTCTCCCCTTCTACCGAGAGGATGGTGGTGCTGCAGCCCTCGTACAGTTCCCGGATCAGGCGGAGAAAGGACTCTGGCATCCCAAACTCCTGGAGCGTGTCGAAGATGTGGTGGTGGGGGATGGATCCGAAGGCGTTGGCCAGGTCGAGCCACGCCATCGCGCACTGCTTCCGTGTCCTCCTGGTCGTCTGGATGACGGTCTGGAGCAGGAAGTTGTGCTCATAGCACCCCTCTGACGGCATGAAGCCCTTCTGGGCGGGGCTGATGGCTCCCCCGGTCGTTGCCCACTCCGTGATCCTGGCTGCCAGGCAGCTGGCGTATAGTTTGTACATTGTGGAGCAGAGGGAGATGGGTCTCCAGTTGCTGGGGTCGTCTCGCTCTCCCTTCTTGTGGATCAAGATGGTCATGGCCTTCTTCCAAGAGGTGGGAGATCGGCCGAATCGCCTGCATAGGTTGAAGATGCTGGAGAGCACGAGGCAGCCGGGGTCTTGTTTCTTCAGGAGGCTGTAGGGGATGCCGTCTTTTCCAGGTGCGGTGTTCTTGGTTCTGGAGAGCCTGGCCATCACCTCTTTGGGGGTGAAGTCGGCTTCCAGGACAGCTGAGTCGGTGATGCAGGGCAGGGGGTGGAGGCACTCCGGGCGCTGCGCGTCGTTCCTGGGCACGCCGCCGAACACTCCGTGGAAGTAGTTGTGGAGGCGTTCGGGCGAGATCGTGCAGTAGGACGGGGGCCCGTCTAGAACCTCTCTCATGGCCTTGAGGCAGTTTGTTCGGTATAGCTTCTGGACCCTCGAGGCCGCTGCCGGGTTGTAGCGGGGGTCGGTGTTCCTCCTTCCGACTCCCCTGTTGTTGGTGTCGCGCTGCGGGACGGGCCGTCTGTGGGCAGGCCGGGTGGTCTCTTGGTTCGGGGTTCTTTTGCAGGCAATCTCTGCGGACAGCTCGCGGGTGAGCCTGTCGATGAGCAGGTCGAGTTCCGTGAAGGAGGCTGTCACTTGGAGCTCCTCAATCCAGGCTGCCTGCCAAGGCGTGGCTGGCCTAGTTGTCGGTCGCTGGCCCTCGGGCTCCTCGGTCGGCGTGGGCAGTGGGTTTGCGGCATGGTTGGTGGGTTGCCTTGTTTGCGGGTCGGGGGACCTTTCGGTTGGGTCCTGGGGAGTAGTCGCTGGTGGGGTGATGTCGGTGTTGGTTGTTGGCGGGAGCCGGATCGGGTCGATGGGTGCGGGGGTGATGCCGGACCTTCCGTGTGCGGCTGCTGTCTGGGGGGTTGCTGTGGAAGCGTGCGACCTTCTGGCGGCAGGGGTCGGCTTGATGGCTTCTGGGGCCGCAGCGGTCCGTCTGAGGATGGGGGTGATGGGGGTCTGGCGCTGCAGTCTGGCCGTGGCGTTGACTCCTCTGGCAGTAGCAGTTTGCAGGGTGACCTGGGGGGTGGACCCCGAATCCTCAACGGGTGGGGTTCGCGGTGCGGGTTGGGGGGTCGCGAGTCCTGGTGCCGCGGATCGAGTCAGAGGACGACACTACCATCACACCTGGAGCCAGAGGCGTGCTGGAGAGATCCCTGAAGGCCGCTGTCCACGCCCTCTACGTGGCGACCCTGAAGAAAAAACCCGACCAGGGTAAGGTCTTCGAGGTGACCAGCAAGTGGGACTCCAGCAACCACTTCCTCCCCACGGGCAGCTTCACCCGGTTCGCCGATTGGCGGTTTATACACCGTGCCCGGCTGAATTGCGTCCCCCTCAACGGAGCCGTCCGCCACGGGAACCGGGACAAGCGCTGCAGGAAGTGCGGGTACGTTGCCGAAACCCTGCCCCACATCCTATGCTGCTGCAAGCCCCACGCCAGAGCCTGGCAACTGCGCCACAACGCCATCCAGGACCGCCTAGTAAAGGCCATCAACCCGCGCCTGGGGCAGGTCGCCGTCAACCGCGCCGTCCCCGGCACCGACAGCCAGCTGCGCCCAGACATCGTCATCACGGACAAGGTTGGAAAAAAGATCATCCTGGTCGACGTAACGATCCCGTTCGAGAACAGGACCCCGGCCTTCCGCGCAGCCCGAGCCCGCAAGCTCGAAAAATACGCCCCCCTGGCCGACACCCTGCGGACAAAGGGCTACGAGGTACACACCGACGCCTTACTCGTCGGGGCCCTGGGTGCCTGGGACCCGTGCAACGAACGCATGCTGAGGACCTGTGGGGTGGGCCGCCACTACGCCTAATGGTCTCGGACACTATCCGTTGGTCCCAGGACATTTACACGGAGCACGTAACCGGCCACCGCCAATACCAGGAGTGAGCCAGGGAAACCCCGTCCACCCACAAGGGGGAAGGGACCTATTAACCCCCCCCCCACTGGACCCCATCTCCTGAGCCCCGAACCCACCCAACCTAGCCGAATCCCGCCACATGAGGGTCGCCCCATTCTCATTGCCCAGCCCACTTACTTATACCCATGACTGTCTGTACTCCCTATATGAGTGATAGACCCTCACCGCTTACCAACTGTATCCTGATCCCGCCCACCACTTACCCCTCCATTGGGGACATTGCAGTCCATATGTATTCTGTGTGCTGCCCACCCCCAAAATACAAACATCCCCCTATACTCTGCATGCTACCCCCAATGACCAATAACTGACGCTTCAAACTATTTGTATCATCTAATAAAATTTATACCTGTCCCCAACCTCTCTCAATTCACTGGGCTTTGGAACCCATGTCCCTTGGCTGGCGAGTGCTGTTTAGTTAATGGCAAGTTCCCCTTTAACATGACAAAAGGCCAAGTACAGTTCCACTGTCCATGATTTACATAAGCAGTATAACAACAGTTTATTCTTCCTGCCCCAATAACAGAAATTCCTGCCCCAATACAGAAAACTGGGGATCCTACAGCAGCCCAAAATGCCCATTTGGGCCACTATGGTTCGTACCAGGCAGGGTGGGTGTGCCTATGCAAATTGGATCAGCCCCTGGAGTGCTTTGCCATGACTCACCACCAGATGTCAGGGTGGAGCTCATCCTGACTCAGCTTACAAATATGAAGGGAAGGGGGAGAGGGTCTGATGCAGTGCTATAAAATCCTCTTTCCAGTAAAGGGTTAAGAAATGCAGGTAGCCAGACTGACACCTGACCTGGCTGGCATCTGACCAATAAGGGGACAAGATACTTTCAAACTTTGGGAGGGGGGAAGTGTTTAGTGTGTGTCTTTGTCTGAGAGAGAGTGATCTTGGAAGACAGAAGGAACCTGCAAAAAATCAAACCTCCCTTTTCTGAAGTAAGTTTAGATAGTATAGCACATAGATTTCTGTTTAATTTCGGCTTGGTGTATTCCCTGTGTTAGAAGGGGCAAAATGGGGGTGGGGGTTATTCATGGTTTTCTGTAATTTTAAGGTTTTGTCCAGAGGGGGAATTCTCTCTGAGTTTGGAAATATAGTGCCCTGTAAAATAGTTACCATCCTGATTTTACAGAGATGATTTTACCTTCTTTATTTTTAATAAAATCCTTCTTTTAAGAAGCTGACTGTTTTCTATGGTGTTAAAACCCAGGGGGTGGGTTTTTAGATCACTGTGTAACCAATTGGTTGGGAGATTGTTCTCGAGCTTCCCCAGGAAAGGGGGTGTACGGCTTGAGGGGGTATTTTGGGGGGGGGGGGGAGTTCAAGTGATTCCTTTCCTGGATTCCTGTTAGATACTTGATGGTGGCAGCGAAAGAAGCATTTCTCAGGGTGCAGGGAATTTTGTACCTTGGGGGATTTAACCTAAGCTGGTAAAAATAAGCTTAGGGGCTCTGAATGCGGGTCCCCACGTCTTCACCCTAGAGTTTAGAGTTTAGAACTGGGGAGGGAACCCTGACAGTTGCTCCTTGTCTCTCTAGAAGGGCTAACCTTCAAAGCGCATACTTTGAGTTGGACCCTTGTCCTTCCTGGTTGGTTAAGACTACAGGGGCGGCAACAGGCTTGAGATTGGATGAGGTTGTCCGTAACTTCTCTAGGGAAGGGGAGAGCACCAGGTGTGCTCCAGGAACGACTGGATGGATGATACACTGAATTACAGGGATAGCGAGGGTGAAGCAGCCTAGAATCCTTGGATTGCTCTGGATCCTGGTCAGTCTCGTTTTAGATCCAGGTATGGGACTGCACCTGCACTGGTGGCATTAGCTGGTGATCTAGCAGTGGGTGAGTGGCCAGGTGTCCATGCTGGCTTTTGTCTGTTGATGAGACACCTTTCATAGAATCATAGAATCGTAGGACTGGCAGGGACCTTGAGAGGTCATCTAGTCCAGTCCCTTGCACTCATAGCAGGACTAAGAATTAACACAGGTGCTGTCCCTGGGGGAAGTAGATGGGGCTGCCTTGGAGTGGCCTTGCTCCTTTTTGGCAGGGACAACCCAGCTGGCGATCACAGCAGGAAAGGCTCTCTCATGCAAGTGCTGCAGGATCCCGTTCTGTCTTCTCTCCCCGTTCAATCTCCATGCACGTCCACCCGGAGAGGCATGGGATGAGTTCTCTTCACTATGCCGGTGCCACTCGGCTGCTGGCCCTTACATCTCAGCTGAGACGGTGGGCCCGTGACCCAGTGTCTGCTCCCGCCCGGGCTCGCTGGCTGCGACTCAGGAGGGTAGGGGGAGGGATGCGACTAGCGTTATCTTGGTACCCTGGACTGAGAGAGTGAATCGACCGTTGGCCACATAGGTTCCCCCCGAGACCCAGGGTGGCTGTGCCACACAAGCATTTTTCTCTCCGTGTTTGGGGTGACAAGTGCGAGCGTTTCTTCCAGTGGAAGGCCCGGCTCTGCTCGTCCGTGCTGATCGGTGTAGCTGGGAGGAAGCGAGCCGTACAGGAGGGGCCAGGGCGAACCAGCCTGCCCTGTATGGTCCCCTCCCTGCCATAGAAGTTCATTGTACATCAGTGGACGGGTGCAAGCAACACCGGGCAGCTTCGGCTCACGCTGTCCAGTGCCCAGCTCTCTGACTGACCCCCTCGGGGTGCTAGTGCTGCAAAGGAGGAGCATGTTTGGGAAACCAGCCAGGCAGCCACAGCTCGCTGGGGGCCGTGTGTGATCTACGATTATACCCCTGCTGGTCTGCTATCACTAGCCCTCTTTAGGCCATCAGCAGAGCTGCTCCGGAGGAGATGTTCTTCCTCCTTAGATCATGTAAGAAGCTGATGGCACCCGGCGTTTATTTGCCCTTTCGTTGCAATCCCCATCCACCGATCAGGAAATGCCACCTCCTTGCCCTGTTGCTCTTGTGAATTCTTGTCAATCAAAGCAGCGAGCGAGTGGAAGAAACCTATTCGATCAAGAAACCTATTAGACAGAACAAGGAGTAATGGTCTCAAGTTGCAGAGGGGGAGGTCTAGGTTGGATATTAGGAAAAACTTTTTCACTAGGAGGGTGGTGAAGCGCTGGAATGGGTTCCCTAGGGAGGTGGTGGAATCTCCTTCCTTAGAGGTTTTTAAGGTCAGGCTTGACAAAGCCCTGGCTGGGATGATCTAATTGGGGTTGGTCCTGCTTTGAGCAGGGGGTTGGACTAGATGACCTCCTGAGGTCCCTTCCAACCCTGAGATTCTATGATTCTATGATTCTATGATCATCCAGCCCACCCCCTGTTGGCCGGGGCAGGGTTGTGCCCTCCCTTTCTAAAGCTTTGGCCAGTCTAGCTTTGATGTCCCAAAGCAATGGAGAGCACAGGCGCCGACTCCGTGGGTGCTCCGGGGCTGGAGCACGCACGGGGAAAAATTGGTGGGTGCAGAGCGCCCACCGGCAGCTCCCCGCCAGCCCCGGGACCTTACCTCAGCACCGGGAGATATTGCGGGGCCCCGCCCTCGACGCTGGGCGACGTTGCGTCGGCGTCGGGGGCGGGGCCCCGCGACGTCACCCGGCGTCGGGGGTGGGGCCCGGCGTCAGCCCCCACCGGCGCCACCGGAAGTCGGCGCCTGTGACGGAGAGGGTCCACTACTCACTTGTTGGAGACGATTCCCCAGCCTCCTACATCTCGCCGTGGTTCCTGACATTAAGCCTGTATTTTCCCTTTTGTTAATGTCATCCCTTTGTTCCGAGCATCACCCCCCCGCCCCCGATGTGCCACACAACAAACCAAGACAGCTAAAAATGGCAGCATTAGGCCTAGGGGTCGGCAATCCCCTAGAATAGCAAAGGCCAAAGCTATGATGTCAGTGGCAAGGATTTGCTGAACACACTTCCTGCATTCCTGGCCTCCCCGGGTAGGTGGTTGGGGGGGTGGGGGGAGTGGAATCTGGATTGTTTTGTTGTTTTCAAAAGGTCACTGTTTACTTTAACAGAGCTCGTCCTTCTGCTTGCATTGTCCTGTGCTGATTCAAGCAGAAGATAATCTGATTGGTGCCTTGATGTCCTTTCCGGGGAAAGCTCCAGCCTGAGAGCACAATGCCCCACGGGTGCGCATTGCTGCAAAAGGAGCCAACTAAGGATGTCTTTGCATACGAGAAATGCCGGGGTTAAAGGAGCAGTTCCCAGAAATGCTCGGATGATGGTAAAGGAGCCCAGCAGTGAGGTGGCCCAGGAAAATCTCAGAACGAGCCAGCTCTGACGTGGCTTCAGAAAGTACGTTGAGTGATTGCGCTGTCCTCTTGCTTGAGAATTTCATCGGATTATCTGAAACCGCGTTTACAGGCTTTGATCCTTCATGATGCTCAATTCCTCCAATGAAGTTCGGCGTGTTCTCAGCTCCTGCTGACGTAAGAGAGAGTCGAGGGGCTCTCAATGCGTCGCATGATCAGACCCTTACTGACTTTAATGATACGTTGACGGGAATAAAGTTATTCCTAAAATACACCCCAAGAATAGAAAGGAGGAGCAAAGGTCACATATTTTTGACCATGGAAAAAATAGAACCGAGTTTCATTTCTTTTTCCACTGCCTGGCTCTCATGGATCCAGCTCTGTATTCTTTATGCCCCCAGACTTCCCAGTGACTTTGGCTTTGAGGGCACTAGGGATGCAAGATCGGGTCCTATCACATCTCATTCTTTCCTGTTAGAGTGTGTTTTTCATTTCAGGGTGCTTGGTGTGTCTCGCTGGGCCGGGAACTGAGCATGTGGCTTATTTCTAGATGGCAGTAACTCTCCAGTCGTCCAAGATTTAGCCCAGGGTGGAGAAAAGCAAGGCACATTAGTCTGGTCATGAGGTTTAGGTTTCATTTTGAAGGATGTGATCTAGTAACAGCTCTCAAGGTTTGTTAAGAAACTGTGGCAATGTTGTCCCTACTCCTTATTAAGCTAACTAAGGTTGTTCCTCCGTGATCCTTACCCCATTTGTCTGTTTCACCCCTCTGCGATGGTCTCATCACATGTACAGACTGCATGCCCTTTGGGACAGGGACTGTCTTTATTACATAAGGACAGCACCCAGCACGCAGGCGCTCTGATCGGGGCCTCTTCGTCCCTTAATACAAATAATAAAGAGGCATAATCGTTATAGCTCCACAGCGAGTTGAGCCTTGTTCCACAGCAGCCAAATCATAATACTTAGCAACTATCTTCACCGTGATTTGCAGGAGTCAACTAAATAATAACATTTACACGGTGCTTTACAAGCCAAATCATTCTCAGTGCACCTCCCCTGGTTCCGGCAGCGTTCCACCAGGTCTGAACTTGACCCTGAGTGCGATAGACACATTAACGGGGGGGTCCTCAGAGCACCCCCGGGAGATAGTTATGTACTGTAAGGCTTCTCCTCCTGGTTTCACAGCTGGGGAAACTGGCATGGGGAAGTGAAGTGACTTGTGCCACAAGAGGCATCAGTGTCAGATCTGGGGCTGGTACTCGGGAGGTCCCTATACCCGGCAGTGGGTTTAGGTGCAACATTCAAAGGGGCTGAAGAACCAGACTTAGCCAGGAGAGGCTTCTCCTTCCCGGCATCCCGATGCACCAGCTACTGCCTGACCCCACCCCACCCCAGTCACCGAACAGCAGCGTTGCCTCTTTGGCAGAGTAGTAGCCAAAATTCTGGGCCTGGCCGGGTGGTTTCCCTTTGGTTGAGAAATCAGCGAGTCGTTCACTGTAATGAGGCCTGGGATTGTCTTTGCACCCAAGATACCACTAGCGCCTTTCAGCCTCAACGTTGTTCCCTCTCACAGGATCTGGGAAAGCTGTAGGGTGGGACAGGCACAGAGGAGGAAGAAAAGGTATCAACACTTGGTAACTAACGTGCGGTACGATCCCGGTAACGCCAAGGCAGGGTGTAGTTTTCACACATGGTGAACTTGTAGCAGGGAGACTGGAGTGAACTCAACCTGCTAACACCTGTGAAAGCTACAACTGCCTCGTCTACACTAGGGCTTTACCACATGTTGGCTGCCAGGCATTAGCCCACACAAAGGTTAAAAAACACCTCTTTTTTCCTGCTGAAGATAGGCCATCGGGTATGTCTACACTGCACAGGTAGGGTGACCAGATGTCCCGGTTTTATAGGGACAGTCCTGATTTTTGGGTCTTTTTCTTATATAGGCTCCTATTACCCCCCCACCCCGTCCCGATTTTTCACATTTGATGTCTGGTCACTCTATGCACAGGTAACCAGAGCTCTTACGTGGGTTTGAGCCTTACCCATCTCTACCATCCACACAGAAAAACCTCGGGCCCAAGTTTGGAGATGAGTTAAGCCCGGGCTCCACTTTAAGTCAGACTGGAAAATCACGTGAACCAGAGTCAGAGACCAAATGCCAGAGCCGATTCCTGACTTCTGAATTCAACTCTGACCCTTAACTCTGGCATGTGACCTGGGCTCCAATTCCTGACTACCGACTCCTGCTCTAGCCGCTTGGCACAATTGCCCAAAACCCTGTCACTGACAAGTGCCAATCACCTGGGCTCACTGTGCAACGCAGACATAGCCACAGAGCGTTTGCAGTGGCAGGAGTCGCGGGCCTTTTAAAGCGCCGCCCCCAGCCCGGCTCCGGGAGCGGGGCGGCGGGGGGGAGCGCTTTAAAAGGCCTGCAGCTCCCCACAGTGGCAGGAGCCGGAGGCCTTTTAAAGCGCCTCCCCGCCCCCCGGCCCCGCTGCCGGAGCTGGGCTCGGGCGGGGATTTAAAAGGCCTGCGGCTCTTGCAGCCCCGGGGAGCAGCCCCGGGGAGCCGCCCGCGGGCCTTTTAAAGCGCCACTTCTCCTCACAGGGGGAGCAGCCGCTCCCCCTGCTCCCCCCCCCCGGCTACGCTACTGCTTCCTCTGAAGTAACTGGCCATGGATTTGATGTGGTCTGGCTTTTCATGCATCCCAACAGCCAGAGTTTCTTTCAACTTTAAAACCAAATTTAAACTCTAGGTCAAATCCAGATCTGGTGTAAACAGATGGAACAACAGAAATGTGCGCCTCCTCTTGGCACAGCCGGGTGAGGGCCCAGCCATGTCTAATATTTGTTCACTTCGTCTCAGCTTTGACACTGTTTACATTACAGTGAAGCTGTGTGAGTCAATGATGTGAGAGCAGCACAGAGTATTAATTCCTGATAATGCCTCTGTTAATACAGTGCCTTGCAATATTCACACAAGGTGTCACACCCACAGAGGGCCATGTCACTGCCAGGGTGACACTGACTCTGATCTCCAGGAATATTGACGCTGCAGACTAGTAACCTATTGTAGCTTTGGGAAGGGAGGACAGCAAAGAGATATGAGGAAATGCTTTTTCATGGAGCATGCAGTTAGCCTGCGGAACTCATTGCCACAAGACATTGCTGGGACCGAGAGTTTAGGAGGATTCAAAAAAAGCTTGGATATTTATATGACTAACACAGATATGTAGAATTCCAATGGTAAGAATTGAGGAGAAAAACAAGAGCTTTAGAAGGATATAAACCCGCATGCTCCAGGGCATAAACCACTCTCCAACTCCAAAGAAGAAACTCTTTTTGTAATCAGGCTATCACAAAACTGCCCACTTCAGCATTTCTTGCACCTTCTTCTGAGGCATCTTGGAGTGGCCAGTGCCGGAGAAAGCAGATTGGCTTAACTGCTAGGAGAGGCCTAGTGGGCAGAGCAGCGTGACTCAGGAGACATGGTTTAATTCCTAGCTTCACCACTGGCCTGTCAAGTGACCTTGGGCAAGTCACTCTTTCTGTTAGAGACTAGATTGTGGGCAGTTGTGCCTACTGGTTGGAGCAGGAGTCAGTAGCCAAGAATAGGAGCCCGGGGTCAGAGCCCCAATCAGAAATGAGGAATCAGAGAGGCAAGGGTCAGAACCAGGTTACAAGGCAGGAGCAGGGCTGGAACAAGGTGGGAGCAGGGCTGGGAACAAGCAGACACAGGAGCGAATGCAGCCATTGGCAAATGGCTGAACTGCTGCTGCTGCTGGGCTTAAGAGCCGGTCTGGTCACTCTTCCAGCCAATCAGGCAGCCTATTAGGGGCCAGCTGTGCTTGTTAGTTTGCCCAGAGCCTGGCTCTGCTGCAGGCCCTGATTCCTGACACATCCCCTCTTTGTGCCTCACTTTCCCCATCTGAAAAATGGGAATAATGATACTGACCGCCTCTGTAAAGTGCTTTGAGATCTACTGGTGGAGAGCACTATGTAAAAGCTAGGGATTATTGCCAGATGGACCCCTGGCCTGATCTAGTCCTATGTTCCTAGGTGGAAAGAGTACTTGGGCGTTGGGTAAGATGCTGATGTCAGTGGTAGCTGGCCATTGACTTCAATGGGGCCAGGATTTCCCCCCGGGTTTTTGATTGTCATCCACAATGAGGGATAACTCTCTCTAACAAAGCCAGAGAAGCGGCACCATTTGGACTCATCTAACCCAAGGAGCCCTGGATGCGACACCATATTGGGGCGGAGTGTGGGGGAGCGACATGAGGGCATTAAACTAACACTAACAATACCAGCAGAGGGCAGTCTGTGGCATTTAATCACCAACTTGGGGGATGAGAGGCAACTACAGCCCCCGGGTTCATCCCCAGCCATCAGCCACGTCCTGTCCCGTAAGACCCAAATCCCACCAGACCCATCCCAAGTTGGACCCCTGACGCGCCGGGACTTTGGAAGCACTTGTGACAGTACCAACACCCATGCAGTGCAGCCGCGATCAACAACGCTGATAGTCGCACCAATATCAAGCCAGGGCTCTATTTCCAGGAGCCCTCTCTAGCCCAAAATGCTACAGTTCCATGTAACCAAACGCTTGCGCCGTGTTTCCATGGAACTGACATGAGCTGGGCTGGTATGGGGGTGGATGAATTACCCTGCAATAGGCCAAATGGAGCTCATGCTGCTTCATGGCACCCCATCATCTCAACGGGAGAGCTTCTCCTGTCAGCAAAGTTAATCCACCTCCCTGAGAGATGGTCAGCATAAGAACGGCCATACTGGGTCAGACCAAAGGTCCATGTAGCCCAGCATCCTGTCTTCCGACAATGGCCAATGCCAGGTGCCCCAGAGGGAACGAGCAGAACAGGTAATCATCAAGTGATCCATCCCCTGTCGCCCATTCCCAGCTTCTGGCCAACAGAGGCTAGGGACACCATCCCTGCCCATCCTGGCTAATAGCCATTGATGGATCTATCCTCCATGAATGTATCTAGCTCTTTTTTGAACCCTGTTATAGGCTTGGCCTTCACAACATCCTCTGGCAAAGAATTCCACAGGCTGACTATGTGTTGTGTGAAGAAATACTTCCTCTTGTTTGTTTTAAACCTGCTGCTTGCTAATTTCATTGGACGATACCTAGTTCTTGTGTTATGAGGAGTAACTAACACTTATTTACTTTCTCCACACCAGTCATGATTTTATAGATTTCATATAAGAGATGAAAATTCTTTTCCAAGCTGAAAATTCCCATCTTATTTCTCTCTCCTCAGACAGAAGCTGTTCCATACCCCTAATCATTTTTGCTGCCATTTTCTGTCCAATTCCAATATATCTTTTTTGAGATACATAGAACTGTCTACACAGGGGGTTAGGTCAATGTAACTGTGTTGCTCAGGGGTGTGGATTATTCGCAACATAATTATACCACCAATATAGGTCTGTAGAGTAGACCTGGCCTCCATCTCTCTGGACACTAGGGCGGCTGGGAGCCAGCGGGCCGCGTGTTTGAGACCCCTGCTCTAGGTGCATCCAGGTGGGTCGTGCAAATAATAATGATGCGGATCCAATGTACAGAGGTGAGTTTGGGCCCAGAAGTGTGATTCCAACCCTTCCCAGGGGCAGGAGTGTTCAGCCACGAAGCTGTGACCAAGCTTGCGCAGATTGACTGATTCTCGGCGCTGAGCAGAGTCTCTGCCACTGAATGACACATCACAGCGCTGATGTCGTTTTCACCCAGCACAGAAGTGATGCACTCCCTGCAGCCTTGAAATGATGTTGTCTTCCATGGCTCTCGGCTGTCTGCAGGACAGGTTCTGTTCCTCGCAAGACAGGATCGGGAAGACAGATGTGCACAGAAAAGAGGGACAAAGGAACAGCCCTCTGTCTGCAGCAACATCACCACAGAGGCTGCTGCGCCCACGCCCCTCAACCTTTCAATGTCTTCGTGAAAGCCAGGCAGACGTGTCGAACTCCGGCCTGCTCCAGGCCACACATCAAAGGGGTTGCTGAGGCTTTAAACTTGTAGCGAATGTGGAGAGACGGTGCCATTAGCCAACTTCTCCCAGCCGCCCTAGTGTCCAGAAGAGGTTCCGAAATTCTCCTCTCTCAACACACATTCAGACTGAACCATCGTAGCTGCTGGTAAATTATTAGAGCAACCCTGGAGAGCCACCTCCTTTCTCCCCCCTAGCCAGTGGTGTAGTCCTAGACTGCAGCGTCGCCCCACCAGCCTCTCCCTCTAACCCCAGCCCCACACGCTGCTCCAACCCCAGCCCCACACCCTCACACTGCTCTAACCCCAGCCCCCAAGCCCCACACTCCTCTAACCCCAGCCCGACACCCTCACACTGCTCTAACCCCAGCCCCAAAACCCCACACTCCTCTAAGCCCAGCCCCACACCCCCACACTCCTCTAACCCCAGCCCCACACCCTCCCACCACTCTAACCCCAGCCCCACACCCCCACACTCCTCTAACCCCAACCCCACACCCCCACAATGCTCTAACCCCAACCCCACACCCTCACACCGCTCTAACCCCAGCCCCACAGCCCTACACCACTTCTAGCCCCAGCCCCACACCCCTGCAATGCTCTAACGCCACCCCCACACTCCCACACTGCTCTAACCCCAGCCCCCTGCTCTAGCCCCGCCCCCACGCTGTGAAGGGAGTGGAGCCGGAGCGCCGGTCCAGCATGGCCCAGCTCCTAGCCTAGCACACAGCCTGGTCTCTGTGGGACCAGCACGGGGAGGAAGAGAATAAAGATGGCCTGATGGTTAAGGCATTGGACTGGGACGCAGGTGATCTGGGGTTACTTCCTAGACACGGGAACATACAAGGCCAGCTGATCTCATGATATTTCCACTCTGAACATCCTTGGCCAGATCAAAGTCTTTCTGGGCTTCGGTTCCCCACCAGGCAAATGAAGATAATGAGACTTCTTTTGACCACCGCCCCTTACCCCTGTCCACGCCCCCTGCCGCCCCCTAGAGCTAGGGCCGGGAGCAGGAGCTCCATGCAAAACCTGGGGGTGCTGCAGCACACACCCCCACCCCTGCGCCTCTAGTTCCGGCCCCTATGGCTGAGGGGGATGCTTTAGGGTAGGTCTACACAGTAATTAGACACCCACAGTTGGCCCATGCCAGCTGACTCGGCCTCGTGGGGCTTGGGGGTAGACATTCGGGCCCAGGCCATAGGCGCCTGCAAGTTCTGTCTACACCACAGTTGAACAGCCCCTTAGCCCGAGTCAGGCCAGCCACGAGTGTCTAATTGCAGCGTAGACACACTTTCAGCGAGCAGAGGGGAGGGAAAGGAGCCTTCTCGGAGCGTCCCAGAAAGGAAGGACGAGGAGATACGCTATGCGGGGCGGTTTGCAGCAGCAAGTGTTGCGAATATAGAAAAACAAAGGTACGTGGCTCACAAAACACACGCAGGCAGCTAAACTGCTCCACAGCTGACAGAACGGCAGCACTGAAGGATACGCTTAATACTACCAGGAGGTACAATGGAGTGCAATGAGAGCCCCCTCACCCCCCCAACTCTTCCTCCAAGCTATAAGTGGAGGGTATAATAGGCCAGGGGAGACTAAACCCCCCCGGTGCAGCCGCCGCCAGTGGAAACCTAGTTGCAGGTTTGGGCGGTTTGCACGGGGGACGTTTTTGACTATTATTATGCCTCATGCAGGTTCTGGGGCGGCTGAGGAGGCGGTATGTGCTCCCCGGACTCCAGGGAGATTACTGATGAACCCAGGAAGCTGAATAACACATACCGCCTCCTCGGCCACCCCGGAACCTGCATGACGCATAGAAAAAACTCAGGTTCTTCAGGAAGAGACAAGAGCTTTTCCCGCCGGGTGGTTCAGGGTCTCAGGAAGGGCAGCGCAAGGCAGCTGGGGCGGCTTCGGCTGGCTCAGGGTTCCTCCGACCATGGGGAGGAGGGGGGGGACTTAGGGTTCCTCCAGGTGTGGGGGGGTTCGGGGCTCTGGCCGTGGAAGAGGCGGGGCCTCAGGTGGCTAGGGTGGGGCCGGGGGTCTAGCCTCCCCAAAGGGGGGTTCCACCCACTGCCCATAACCTTTCCCTGATCCCTGCACTGACTTCAGTGGGTGTCAGGTTTCAGCCCCCCCGCCCCCCCCCAGAGTAGAGATGGGGGGGGGGTTCGTCTCCGAATCCCGCTGGATCACAGTTGTTCTCTGCTAGCCCTAATAGAGTTTCAGCACCCATAGGTGAGGCTCAGAGGAGCGTTGCTATTGCTCATGCCACCTCCACAGATTCCTCCAGTGGACTCCGGGGCTTTGAGGCTTTGCACAGGAAGGTGATTATAAACACATGGTCGCGTGCCCTTTGCACAGAGAGAGCTGGCTAGGAATGAAAGGCGAGCTCCTCTTCTGTGCATTGCTCGAGCATCTCAAGCACTAGGCCCCAACTGCACGGGGCGTCAAGCTGAGTTAAGGGACCGGGCTTAACTATGTCTCCAGCCGTTTCATTCCATTCAATAAAATCACCATTAGCGACACGTCCTGGGCAGCTTGAGGAGGCTCTCTCTGCAATATGGTAACACTGTTCAGAGAGAGCGCTGATGGCATTACAGGATAACATTTCTCCAAACAAAAGCTCACTGTTGGAATGATTATGGTTTTTGTCTCCGCTATTTACATGGCAACAGTTTGTAAACCTGTTCCAACGGCCTAAATCAGAGAACCGCAGGCCTGGAAAGGACCTAGAGAGGTCATCTAGTCCAGTCCCCTGCACTGAAGCAGGACTAAGTATTATCTAGACCATCCCTGACAGGTGTTTGTCTAACCTGATCTTAAAAATCTCCAATGACAGAGATTCCACAACTCCCCAGGCAATGTATCCCAGTGCTTAACCACCCTGACAATTAGGAAGTTTTTCCTGATGCCCAACCTAAACCGCCCTTGCTACAATTTAAGTCCATTGCTTCTTGTTCTATCCGCAAAGGTTAACGAGAACCATTTTTCTCCCTCTTCCTTGTAACAACCTTTTATGTACTTGAAAACTGTTATCATGTCCCCCCTCAGTCTTCTCTTCTCCAGACTAAACAAACCCAAATTTTTCAATCTTCCCTCAGAGGTCATGTTTTCTAGAACTTTAACCGTTTTTGTCGCTCTTCTCTGGACTTTCTCCAATTTGTCCACCTCTTTCCTGAAATGTGACACCCAGAACTGGACACAATACTCCAGTTGAGGCCAAATCAGCCTGGACAGAGATCTGGGCAACAGGAGCTGATCCAGCACTCCGATCACGGAAACTTCCCCCCACGGGCCTGAATATGGGAACTGTGCCAAACTGAGAGATTGAGGATAGGCTGGAGAGAGGTCAAAGCTAATTGCCTCATTAACTCAGAAGGTACAAAGGCACAGGAAGTGCAAAAGGGGGAAGAGAATGTGAAAGAACTGTAGGCTGGTAGAGCCCAGGCCAAAGGAGGTCTCTCCCCTGCTGAGTCCGTTAAAGCAGCTGCACAATCTGATGGGCATGAACTTTGTAAAGAAATCACTGGGTGTTTTACCTGGAGCAGGTCTCCGAACAGTTTGTTTGTTTGGAAAGAGCCAGCCTGGAGCCAGCTAGGGTGACCAGATGTCCCGATTTTATAGGGACAGTCCTGATTTGGGGGGCTTTTTCTTATATAGGCACCTATTACCCCCCGCCCCCTGTCCCAATTTTTCACACTTGGCCTATGGTCACCCTAGAGCCAGCTGCCCCTGAGTTGCAGTTACCTCCCCGCACTACCCCGCTCCTCTCCCCATTTGCAGGGAGCGTCTGTCCGTCCGTCCCCACATACTACTGCGCTAGGAAGCACTGATCTCCTTTAGAGCAAGTGAGTCAGATCTGTGGTTTTGGAGCAGCCATCCCAGACTTCTAATCTCACTTCCCCAAGCGCCTGCACATGAGTGAAAGGTTCAGCTGCTGAGCACGTCCGTTCCCTGCAGCCTGCGGCTCCATCGCAACAGGGCCTAAATCTCGGCTACGTCCTCGCTGTATTAAAAAGTGTGTTGCGCAGCGAGATAGTGATCTCAGCGTAAGATCCTTGCGCAGACAAACCACTGTCAGATAAAGCCCGTGTCGGGG
Source organism: Macrochelys suwanniensis (assembly GCA_033296515.1). Lineage (NCBI taxonomy): Eukaryota > Metazoa > Chordata > Testudines > Chelydridae > Macrochelys > Macrochelys suwanniensis. Next base: position 338,372,904 of record CM065775.1, read on the forward strand.
GGATAGGGTTGACTTTGACTAGCTACGTCAAGGTTAAAAACGACCCGTGTCTTGGCTTGCCCATTGAGATACACCTTTTCGTGCCGTGCAGGCAAAGACTTTGACTCGTGATTTTTGGACGCCTGGCCTGTGACGCTTTAACAGGACCCAAGTTCCAGAGAGTGCTGAGCGTCCCACCTGGCAAATCAATCCCTGTTCCAGTGTCTAGAGTTGAAGCAGCCAAAGTCACTGGCCATGGGCAACGTGTGAACCACCCAGGGAGGCTATCCCCCCCGGCCCAGCCCCTTCTGCTCGAGGCCCTGCCCCTCCCCCCCTTCCACCTCCTTTCCACCTCCGACCCCTTCCGCAGCCCCAAGCCCCCCACCACGGCCGGAGGAGCCCCACTCCAGCAGCCCCGAGTCCCAGTCTGCCGGCCGGCCCCATCCCCATGACTCCAGCCCCGGGCTTCCCCAGCTGGCCTGCCTGAGTGCCCCCCAGCCCCAGTGCTCTAGGGCTGAGGAGGGCAGCCTCAGCCCTAGAGCACCAGAGGCCTCAATGCTGGCCGGCCCGAGCACCGGCACCTGCCCCCGCCCGCTTCAGGGAAGAGGAGCAGCCTGGGCTGGGGTCATGGGGGAAGAGCGGAAAGCAGGAGGGGGCCTCGAGGCAGAGCATGGGTGGGGCCACACCTAGCTGTTTTGGGAGGCTTAGCCTGGCCTGTGATACCCGCCGCCCATGTCACTGGCCGCTTGTGAAAATTTTGGTCAGTTGTCATGAACAGCTGGTCCTTTGCCTGCACTAGATTCTGCAAGAAACCAGTTTAGCCGGAACCGGTTTTAAAGCAGAGTTCATTAAATACATTTTTTCACTCGGTTTAAAAACCAGGCGTACCCAGACCCTCCAGTTTCTATTAATAGCCACCTCAGGATATATTACACCTCCAAAGGCATTACAGCATGTTGAGGCTGCACAGTGCAGGCGGCTGGAGTTACAAAAGCATTTCATTGGTAAGCTTTTTTAATTTCCCAGGTCTGGAAACGCTCTCCAGCTGTATCAGCCTGATATGAAAGCAAACATCAGTTCCATTTTTCTTTCTGTCGCGGCAGTAAATTTACCAGCGCTCAGGGCCACAAACAACAGTCTGTTTGAAAAGGTTACCACAGCCGGGGTTTGTTTCTTGTAACTGTTCTTTTAATGCCACTAAAGAGCAGGCACGCGCCAAGTTTTGCAAAGCACTCTGGGCTTGACCGGAGAGCATTTTAAGAAGCCCACCTCTGCCTAGAAACTTCTCTGAGTGAGCAACGGCTCCTCAGAGCAACAGCAGGGTTAGACCGCAGACGCGCATACTTTGAACATAAGAACATAAGAATGGCCGTACTGGGTCAGACCAAAGGTCCATCCAGCCCAGTATCCTGTCCACCGACAGTGGCCAATGCCAGGTGACCCGGAGTGAGTGGACCTAACAGGTAAGGATCAAGTGATCTCTCTCCTGCCATCCATCACCCCCTTCTGACAAACAGAGGCTAAGGACACCATTCCTTACCCATCCTGTTTAATAGCCATTAATGGACTTCATCTCCATGAATTTATCCAGTTCTCGTTTAAACCCTGTTATAGTCCTAGCCTTCACAGCCTCCTCAGGCAAGGAGTTCCACAGGTTGACTGTGCGCTGTGTGAAGAAGAACTTCCTTTTTATTTATTTGAAAGCAGAGGTCCCTATCTCTTGAGCTAATGAGGAAATCACTTCTTAGCGGCTAGCAGTACAGAGTCTGTGGCAAGCACAGTGGTGCAGTTCTGATTCCCTCGAGCAGAAGGCAGCAGTATGCACTCTCCAGGTCATTACAGACTTCTACACATTTGCTACAATCCCTTGGGAACGCATGGGTCCTGCAATGGGACACGCTGATCTGTGTCAGAAACGGGTGCCAAACACCTTTCTTCCCCTGACACCCCAAGCAGGGTCTGGCCACTGTCCCATCAGGGAGGACAAGGGACTGTTCTAACCTAGTGCTAGCTTGAGATTTTTCAGTGGGGCTGGGGCCAGAGTGAGATTATGACTCCACTTCCTTCTGCGCCAGCCACCAGAGGATGGGCTGCTCCATGTAAAAGGGTGCTGAGCTCCCGTTCCAGTGGTGCTTGGGGGAATTCTGGCCCCGTCAGCCAGAACGCCTCAGAGTCTCCCCCTGTTGCATGCATACCACCCCCTATGACCAGTGGCTTTATAGAGACACGCCAGCCCTGCATGCTGTTTACAGTGGGCAGCAGGTTTAAAACTAGTCAAAGGAAGTTCTTCTTCACACAGCGCACAGTCAACTTGTAGAACTCCTTGCCTGAGGAGGCTGTGAAGGCTAGGACTATAACAGGGTTTAAAAGAGAACTGGACAAATTCATGGAGATGAAGTCCATTGATGGCTACTAACCAGGATGGGTAAGGAATGGTGTCCTTAGCCTCTGTTTGTCGGGAGGGCGGGGGGGGGGGGTGATGGATGGCAGGAGAGAGATCACTTGATCATTACCTGTTAGGTCCACTCACTCCGGGTCACCTGGCATTGGCCACTGTTGGTGGACAGGATACTGGGCTGGATGGACCTTTGGTCTGACCCAGTACGGCCTTTCTTATGTTCTTATGTTACAACCCATTCAATCAATCCTCCTCCAGAACAATCGCATCCCACCCCATACAGGCTGGGGCTGTTCTTCCCAATGAGCTCACGTGTCAGCTTTGAGCGCGCCGGGCGCTCTTCTGGAAACCCGATTTGTTGTTAGGAGTGACGCTACCATCGGACGTGCTGAAACCTTTCCTAGCTTGGGAGCAGGGGAAGGTTTTCCAGGCAATTGTGCGGAGGAGAGGAAATTCCTGCATGTGGGTCTGCGGAGCAGGCCGGAGAGTTGGTAACAACCTCAGGATATCCGACCCACCCTGCACTGATAGTGCTAAATTCTGTTTTCCCCCATGGGATGTCCCAATGCATCCATTCCCCCAGAGAGACAGGTTCAACAAAACCAGGTACATATTAGGGCTGAAGGGAGAAAGGAAGGGTTACATCTGTCACTCCCATAACAATCTCCTTTATAATCTGACATTTGCGTAGCCTTTATGCCTTTGGCACAAGGAAGCCAAATAACTACGCCGCCGGCATCTGGGCAATTTTTATTTTTCAATTCAATGGAACCGAACGCTGCTGAGAATAAAAGCAGCTACCAGAAGGTTTTATTGCCTAGGAGCATTTTTTCCCAAGACTCCCCCTTAATCTGAGCAGGATTTATAACCTGAGCGAGGAAAAAGAGGTGAGTGTTCGAATGGAACATGCGGTTCTAGGGGGAGTCACAAATTCATGAGAACTCCTCTGGCCAGCCCCGGCTGTCTGGAACTGAGGAGTTCCTGCCAAATTCATCAGGACATGGAGCTACAAAAAGCACATACCAGATGTGCCTCCTGTCAACACCTTCTGCACTCCAAGGGTTTATGGCTACGCTGGGCCTTGTGAAAAAACCGGGGCCAGACAGTCGGCTGGTGTAGCTTTGCTGGCATCAATTGAACTATGCAAGTGTATCCCACCCAGGGATCTGGCCCAGGGCCTGCACTGGCTCTGTACTGATTTATTCCAGCTGTGGATCTGGCCCTAAGACGTCAACGGAGCTACGCCGATTTACACCATCTGGGTGTAATTACTTCAATAGAGTGGCAGCTGATTTACACCATGTGGGGATCTGGCCCATTGGTGTCAATGGAGCTAGGCTGATTTACGCCATGTGGGGATCTGGCCCATTGGTATCAATGGAACTATGCTGATTTACACCATGTGGGGGTTTGGCCTATTGGTTTCAATGGAGCGACAGCTGATTTACACCATGTGGGGATCTAGCCCATTGGTTTCAATGGAACTATGCTGATTTACACCATGTGGGGATCTGGCCATATAAATGTCCAGTCCCTCTTTGAATCTTGCTAAATTCTTGGCCTTAACGACTTCCAGTAGCAGTGAGTTCCACAGGCTAATTCAAGCAGAGCTAAACTGCACCAGTGCCAACTGCAGCTTATTGCAGTTTCACCCATCTACACTAGGGGTTTGCTCTGGTGCAGCTGCACCTATGGCGGAATCCCCTAGTGAGGAAAAGGCCCCAGTTGAACAGACAGGGCCGTTGCTCCCCAGAGATCACCTAATAAAGAAAAAAAGAAATGAAACAAAAACCAGCAGAAAAATCTTCCCTGGTAAGCCCCATTCGTTTAGCTGTAGCTCCCCAATGTAGCTCATTCTGGGTGCACTGGGTCTGCACCAGCACTCTCACTTAGACCACCTTTCAGCCAAAAGCTTTACAAAGGTGGATATTGTTATCCCCATTTTACATATGGGAAAACTGAGGCATAGAGAAGCAACAAATCAGAAATCAAGCCAGGAGCAGAACCCACAGATCCTGTCTCCAAGCCCCTGTACTAACATCACTAGACCACCCCCACCTTCTGGGGAGGGTAACCCACCACACAAGGCATAAGGAGACAAGTGACAAATGAGGTGCTTATTCTCACTATAAACAGGCTCTGTGCGGGGATCGGGTGACAAGGGGGCAGAGCTGTTGCAGAGGGTGCATTCCTCCCAGATGTCAGTTACCAACTATTAAAATAAGCCTGAGGTGTTGCAGCACTCCCGCTGCTCCAATCGCTTCAACACTGGCAGCACTCTGCTAAGAGGAGCGTTAACATGTTTGGAAGGAAGCCACCATCTAACTGATCAGATGAGCAGTGTATGAAGAGCAGAAAGGGGAGTAATTGCTGGGTCTGGAAAAAGAGCCCCAAAATGGCTGCCCAGCATGCAACTTTGTTAGGCATTCATGTCTCCGGCCTTCCAAATAGGGTGACCAGAAAGCAAGTGTGAAAAATCGGGATGGGGGTGGGGGGTAATAGGAGCCTATATAAGAAAAAGACCCAAAAATCGGGACATCTGGTCACCCTACTTCCAAATAAGATCGCCTGGTTCATATTCCAGTGACATTCTGGCCTAGCAAAGGTTTCTACCTCCTTCCGCAGCTGATGTCCATCCTGCTGTTGCATTTAAGCACCTTCTCTGGCACTGCTGTCCCTTTGTACAGCACTGAGTACACTTATTGTGATATATACACGAATAATAAGTGCTCAGCCCACTCTCACTTCACCTTCTCTCTGAGCCCCGGCATCCATTATGGGCATTAGTTACCACCTCTAAGGGTCAGGCTTTGACACATCATTAAATGATTTCCCTAGTAAAAGTCTGAGCGCCACATTAATTCTTTGTGATCCGTGTTAGTTCTGTTGTCACCACAGAATAAAGGCCTGCAGGTATGTCATTGCTTGGGGGAACTGAGCAGATCTCACTTGACCCATATGCTTGCAGTTACATGATATAGCCACTAGATGGCTCTGTGAGTTGTGCAGAGTTCCAGGCAGCAGGTGGTCACTGGTAAACACAGGAGACACAGCTGGAGCTCGAGCTGTGTGGAAGCCTGTTTGTGTGGCTCTAGCTGCAGTTGTTTTCTTTAATAAATGCCTCCTGTTCAAGACAGACTGTGATTCCATCTCCCATAGCTGAGTACAAAGAACACAGAGAGAGGAGAATGGCAACAGTGACTTAGTTATTGTATGTAGCACCTCTCACCCAGAAGGACCCAAGAGTCTACAAACTGCACAGAGGGATCTACAGACTGCACACAGGGATCTCTTCACCCAGCACAGAAATGCAGCCACTTCTGGGGTGGCAGGCGATAGCTGTTTAACAGTATACTACCCGACAGGGTTAAAGTATTGAACTGAGATTGCAGAGGGCATGCAGATGGGCAGTGCAATTTGGACCAGGCTGTAACCTCCTCCTCCTTCGCTCCCTAGCTCCCACATCACTCCCCTCTGCTCCACACAGAACACAGCTGCCAACATCCATCGCTTGGGCCACAGCACCCCTCCATTTTCCCGCTTCCCGCTGGCTACCCCTGTTTCACCCCCATCAAGTTCAAGCATCTTTTCTTCCCCATCAAGGCCCTTTCAGCCTGGTACTGTGTCGTCATCCCCACCGCTGCGCTACTATCAATGCCAGTTTCATCCATCCCCATGGAGGCATCTCAGACAAACCTCTCCAGCAGCCATCCACGAGGAGCCATCCGCCACCCCAGCCCTACATTACAAGGAAGCTTCAAAGCTTTCAAGCCATTTCATAGCTCACGACAGGGCTTTGAATAAAAGTTTCCTCCTGGTTTTCAATCGCTAGCAGCTACACTCAGCTCATATGCTACCCAGACATTCATCTGGTCGCCTTGGGAAGAAACTGATGCGCATTAAAAGACCAGAGGGCAAAGCAATGGAAATCTGGCAATGTTTCAAAGTGTTCCCACGGCAGCTGCGTGAGAAGCACTGGGGTCAAGTGCCAGGCAGCGAGCCAGGGCAGGACAAGAGAGAGGAAGAGCAGATAAAGCTTGGCCATCACTGTAAATGGCTGATCCACTTCTTCCTTAATAAATATTCCGGCATGTTCTTTGTGGGGCCTACACACCAGCCTTTCCATTGGGCGCTGGGAGCGCCCTGGCCCCGATCCTGAAGGGTATTTAGACACCTAACTCAACTCCCACTGAAATCCAATGAGTTTAGGCTCTGAAATAGCTTTGGGGATCCGGGCCCGAGTTCTGGGCTGGCTAATTAGCGCAGCATCCCTGGCAATCGGGTGCAGAAGCAAGGCGCGCCCATTAGGCGACCCTAGGTGGTTGCCTAGGGCACCAAGATTTGGGGGGAGGCGGGCAGCTGCCTCCCGGCTCCCGCGCTCAGCGCCCGAGCGGGGAGCTGAGGGGCAGCCGCCACGAGCCGCCCCGCCAACCCCCGCTCAGCACCCGAGCGGGGAGCCGCGAGGAAGCCGCCTGGAGCTGCCCCGCCACCCCGGGCTCCCTGCTCAGCTTCCGGCCAGTGAGTCACGGGTGGTGCGGGGGGGGGGGGGCGCTGAGCGCCCGCAGGCGGGGGACCTGGCTGGGGGGGTGGGGGCAGCATTGCGGGGGGAGGAGGCTGAGCTCCCGCGGGCGGGGGGAGCTGGCAGGGGGCGGCACTGTGGCGGGGGAGGCTGAACTCCCGTGGGCGGGGGAGCTGGCTGTGGGGGGTGGCACAGGGCTGGTGCAAGGAAGTTTCACTTAGGGCGCGAAACTTCCTTGCACCGGCCCTGGGCCCGGCTGATATAGCACCAGCGCGTGAGCTGGCGGAAACGGGCAGAGCTCCGTGGCCCGTACGCTGCCAGGGGTTACCGGCCTGGGGGCCAGAGGAAAGGACCGACACGCCCCCGAATCAGCAGGGTCAATGCAGTACGCGCGGTGCCGGTGCCGAGAGGTGGAGGGCGGTGCCTCGAATGGAACGCTGCTATATGTGGCGGCTCAGGAAACGACTCGGAGACGTGTCACAGAGCGGGGCGGGAGGGGTGTACAAACCCCACACTCACTAGCTAAGAAGGGGACCACGGGAGCCTGTGGGCCCACACAGCCCCACCCTGCTATACTGGCCCTAGGCATCAGGCCTGGAGGCAGGAGCGGACAGGGCAGAACCCAGCCCAGTTGGAGGCTGATGGGGAAGCAGAGCAGACCCCTGGCGCCCCCTCAGTGAGAGAAGACCAGGGAGCTGGACTGCTGGCCGACAGAGCCTCCCCCGGGGAAGATTTGAGCTCTGTGCCAGGGCCTTGCTTGGTGGTGCGGCACAGGACCGCTGCCTGTGAGGGCCTTGTGGAGCTGAAGGGAGGAGAGGGAGCCCAGGGAAGTGCCTGAGTGAAAGGGCTGGGCCCGGTCCAGGCTTGGGATGGATGAATGCTGCCCCCGCCTTCTTTGAATCTGGGATGTTTGTTTTGGAACCTTGATACCCGGGCAGGGGTGGGACTCTGGCAGAGGGCTACAGCACCGGACCATATCAGTGGCTGCCGAGCACTGAAGACATGGAGGGAAACTGAGGCAGGGCAAACAGTGCCATGGTGGGCCACAAGAGGGTGCTGTAGAGGCTGAGTCTACCACACTCACTGATTTTAAGGCCCGAAGGGACCACTGTGATCATCTAGTCTAACCGGCATACCCCAGGCCAGAGAATTTCCCTGTGTGGTCCCTGCACTGAGTCCATCACCTCTAGCTGAGCTAGAGTCTCTTCAAATCAAGAGTGGAGACCTCCTGCTAAAAGACTCTACATGATAAAGAATCCCTCAGCAAGCTGTTCCAATGGTTAATCATCCTCGCTATTCAAAATTTCCCCTTTATTTCCATGCTGGGCCATATAGTGCAATGAGGCCTGCAGGGAGCCCGGCCGACATCAGCGAGGCTCCATGCAGGCACTGGGATCCGCCTGTGCAGAGCTCACAGAAGTACTGGGCTCTGCTTGTGTTTTGTACAGTGCCGAGCGCACGTCACTTAACAAACATATAATAATCATCTCACAGGTGTTGAGCCCGTGTTAGACCTCCTGAAGGCAGGGGCAGTCAGGAGTGACTTCCTTCTTGTTAATGGAGTTGGACCAGCGTAAGGGAGATCAGAATCTGGCCTTTCTACTGCCCTCTCCCGCTCTTCTAATTTCTCTGTCACCTGACTTTCCTCCGTCCTGCCCCACAACGTCACCTCTGTGAGGCCAAAAGCCTGCCCCTCTCTCTGGCGCCATCTTCTTCTTCCCTATCATTGTTTGTGACAGTAGTGCCCAGAGACCTCAACTGAGACCGAGACCCCCATAGCGCTAGGTGCTGTACAATCGCAGAGTGAGAGACCGCGCCTGCCTTGAAGAGCTCCTCGTCTATACAGCCAAGACAAAGGGTGAGTGCAAGGAAGCGTTAGCCCCATGTGTCAGATGGGGAACCGAGGCACAAAGAGATGTAGTGACGGGCCCAAAGTCACACACAGGGTCTGGGGCAAAGCCCATGCGTCCTGAGCCCCCGACCCACTGGCCTAATGCATATCAACTGTCTGAAGCACCACCACACCACGCCCTGGCCTGAGCCCACTGAGCTCCATGGCGTTCATTGTTTCATTGGAAATGGGGGTGCGAGGCAAAGAAAGCTGTAGGAGCTCAGCTAACCAAAGCCCAGGATCATCGGGGCAGGCAGCCTTTCCCAGTTCTTATCACAGTGTGGCCCAAATCCACTTTGTCTTAGGCAGCACGGTGTGAATACAGAGGGCACTAGACTGGGAGTCATAAGAACATAAGAACGGCCCTACTGGGTCAGACCAATGATCCATCGAGCCCAGTATCCTGTCTTCCAACAGTGGCCAAGGCCAGATGCTTCAGAGGGAATGAACAGAACAGGGCAATTATTGAATGATTCATCCCCTGCTGTCCAGTCCCAGCTTCAGACAGTCAGAGGCTTTGGGACACCCAGAGCATAGTGTTGCATCCCTGACCATCCTGACTAATAGCCATTGATGGACCTATCCTCCAGGAACATAACTCATTCTTTTTTGAACCCAGTTATACTTTTGGCCTTCACAACATCCCCTGGCAATGAGTTCCACAGGTTGGCTGTGCATTGCATGAAGTACCTCCCTATGTTTGTTTTAAACCTGGTCCTTGTGTGATGTGAAGGGGTAAATAACACTTCTCTATTCACGTTCTCCACACCAGTCATGATTTTATAGACCTCTATCCTCTCCCCCACTCAATTGTCTCTTTTCTACGCTGATAAGTCCCAGTCTTCTTAATCTCTCATCATATGGAAGCTATTCCATACCCCTAATCATGTTTGTTGCCCTTCTCTGTACCTTTGCCAATTATCATATACAGTAGACCCTCGTTGATAGCAAACACCCTTAGCGATAGCAAACCTTGGGCTATAACAAACATGGTCCCTGGATCCCATTTAGACCCCATCATTTTGTATGTATCGTTGGGATTATGTTTTCCAATGCGCAGTATTGTGCATTTATCAACAGTGAATTTCATCTACCATTTTGTTCCCAGTCACCCAGTTTAGTGAGATCCCTTTGTAACTCTTCGCAGTCTGCTTTAGACTTGACTATCTGAAATAATTTTGAAGCATCTGCAAACTTTGCCACCTCACTGGTTACCCCTTTTTCCAGCTCATTTATGAATATGTTGAGTAAGACTGGTCCCAGTACAGATCCTTGGGGGACCCCACTATTTACCTCTCTCCATTATGAAAACTGACCATTTATTCCTACCCTTTGTTTCCTGTCTTTTTAACAGTCAGGAGTTCTGGATGCTGATCCCATGTTTGCCACTGGCCCGCTAGATGTCCTTGGGCATGTCACTTCCCCTCTCTCTGCCTCAGTTCCCCCAGCTCTAAAATGGGGATACTGCTACAGACCTTCCTTTGTCCAGAGCTCTGAGATCTGCAGATGATCCGCGGTACAGGGACCTCAGGCCATGCTCACCGAAGTCAATGGAAGGTCTCCCACTGATTTCAATGGGTATCTGTTCAGGCTCTATAAACTTAGGCATGATGATGATGATGTGATTCACTTCACTGAAATCAATCGGGTTACTTACGTGAGTAAGGTGAGAAGTGGTCCCCTGTTCTAAGTGCTTCATGGCTATCTAGTGCGAGTCCCCTGTCTGGTGCATGGAGGAAGGCTGTTGTTACCAAATGTTTGGCCCCAAATACAGGAATCAAGAACTGTCTTCACTAAAGAACCGTCCAGTAAGTACATGGGAAGGGTTGAGTTATTGGCTCTTGATTCTCCAGGCGCTGACCTATTGTCTCATTATATCCTTGTGCTCCTCCGTCAGTCTGTCTGCATCCACCCTGCTGGGTCCGTCTCTTACTTAGGCTGAAAGCTCTGTGGGGCAGGGATCGTCTTTCTGTTCTGTGTTTGTACAGTGCCTAGCACAACGGGGTCCTGGGCCCGGACGGGGACTCCTAGGTGCAATACACTGATCTAAGTATGATTATTACAAATATTATGAATAAGTTAGGCGTAATCTCACTGAAGTCAGTGGCGTTTTCCCAGTGTCACCTGGATGGGTGAGTGAAGAATCGTACTCCTCATTCTGCGTGGTTTGGAATAAACAGCAGTTTACAATCATTCTGCTCCGAGTTTGTGCCTTCCTGCCCTCCCCGCTTGGCAGGCCAGGAACAAACACACCAGGGCCAGAAACTAAGGGCGGATCCTGAAAATCGGTTATTACAACAGACAGGTTGAGGTTAACTCGGTAACACCTCTGGGGGATCTGCTGCTCCCCACTGGCTACCCTGAGCAGAGTCAGCGACCTGAGGCAGGTTGGGAATCAGTGACCATGCACGAGTGAGAGACGCATGCGGAAACGAAGTCACAAGAGAGGCAGCAGGCCAGGCGGGTGCCTGGGGCTGCACAATGCAAATTGTTTTCTGGCCACTGATTTCCTCCTGGGAATTTGTCATCCAAGTACACGAGCTGGGAAAGTCTCTGCACAGAGTCAGCTACGGGGACCGTGGAAAGGGCCTCTCAGAAATCGATGAATCAAGGTCTACATTCCACGCTCCGCAGGACGTCCGGCCCAGCCAGTCTGCAAAGCGCCTCACCTCCACCGGCTTAAATTCCGCGGTTGCCAAGGGACGTCCCAATAACCAGTTCAGTGTGGGCAAGGCCTGGGGTACAGGGCTGGGGGAGTGAGGCCCGGCTGCTGGAAACTAACCTGCCTGAGCTAATCTGCCCGGCCAACTCAGACCTGAGTCAGCCGCCCTACCGGATCTGCCAGGGCTTGAAACTGAGCTTTGCAGGCAGCTTGGTGCGCCTCTGCCCCCTAGTGGCGAAAAGCCTTACATCCCTTTTTAATGGCTTCCCTTTTTCAGTAGTTTTGGAAGGGATCTATGAATTTAATCTACAGCCAGAAGGGACCACTGTGATCATCTAGTCTGACCTCCTGTGTAGCACAGGCCAGAGAACTGCACCACAGTAATTCCTTCTGAACTAGGGGATACCTTTTTAAAAAAAAAACAGTCTTGATTTTAAACTGGCCAGTGATAAGAATCCATCATCATGACCCTTGTTCCAATGGTTAACTATCACCACTTATTTCCAGTCTTATTTCTGGTCTGAATCGTTCTAGCTTCAGCTTCTAACCACTAGATTGGGTTATATCTTTATCTGCTAGACTGAAGTTCCCCGTGTAGGTATATAAGCATATGGCCTATTCTAAGGTCTCTCTACTGAAAAGCATCCGTAGATCGACTTGACTGTGGCAGCACCTGTTTGATGAAGGAGAATCATTTTTAAGGACCCTTCTCTGAAGGAATTTTCAAGGATGTCATTTATACTTAAAAGCAAAAGCTGTCCCCTGTTTAGATAATTCACCGTATGTGTCTTGTCTCCCCACTAGAAGCAGGTCTACTACTAGAGTGCAACAGCCTACTATTGCTGCTTGCTAATGGAGTTACTCTTTTAGCTCAAGTGGTAGAGTCTGCATTGTGGAGCTAAAGGTGCTGGGTTCTGACTCTAGTCATGTTATAATATCTTAGGTCATCTCTGAAGCAACATTTCAACGCTTTGGGCAGAGAAGGGGTCTGCATCTGAGCTATATTGTCTGGGAGCTCGGGGCTGTACCTGTGTCTTCCTCCATGGGTACGTCATCACTGAAATTAGCCCCAGTGATCAGCACTCAGGTTAGCCTAGTCTGGGTAGCAGCAGCCCCGCTGCAAAGCCCTACCAGGGTTCCTGGGTCCCCTCTAGGGCTGCACTCACCTGTGTGTCTTGCTAGGGCTTCTGGGGACATATCCCATAGTCCTTTGTGCTGCAGTGAGCCGAGCTGCTCTGTGATTCTTTCCCAGTGGGAGAACTTGTGTGTCCTTCTGGGCACCCAGAGGGATTGTGGGAAGGCATTGCAGGCCACCCAGCATTATAGTGATTTAGCCTGCATCCAAAGGGGGTGGGGATTACCAGTCCAAATGCAAGCAGCACCTAAGCTCCAACCTCTATCCCCACTGGGCCAGCCAGCCCAGGTTAACAGCACCACGAAACTCTAGTGAGTGGGTTGCGTATGTGGATGGAAGGTGGAGGGCTGGAGAAACACCTGGCTAAAAGCCTGGGCTAACTCTGCCATGAAGACACCCCCACAATTAGCTCAGGACCAAGAAGACTAATGTCATGCAATAAACAGCATATCACCGCAGAGCCAGCCTAACTTGTTAGTTCCTTATTAGCAGGAAGCAGCAAATTTGTCCTTTGAAGTCCGCTAAATATTGCTGTGTGTCTCGCAGCAGAGACGGATTCTGGTGTGATGAACATAAAGGCGATTTTTTCCCGGGGCTGCTGGACGTGGACGGACCCTCTGGTTCTCTCTGGCTCTCTAGCTCCCAGGCTGAGGAAACCCAGCCTGGGGTGCTTAGGCAGGGCCGGCGCTTCCACTAGGCGACCCTAGGCGGTCGCCTAGGGCGGCAGGATTTGGGGGGCGGCATTTCGGCGGCGACTCATTTCCCGGCGGCGATTCGGCAGCAAGAAAAGCGGCCGCCGAAACGCCGCCACGAATGTAGCTTCAGAGGAGCTGCCGCCGATTACGGCGGTGGAGCGCTGCTGTCTAGGGCGGCAAAAACCCTGGCGCCGCTACTGTGCTTAGGGGATGTCTGCACTGGAGCTGGAAGGTGTCACTTCCAGTGCGAGGAGACCGGATCAAAAAATGGAAGCGTAGCCGCAGCAGCACAAGCAGCGAGAGGGGCTAGCTGCCCCAAGTACGATCCCATCCCAGACCCTTAGTGGTGGCACACCGGCTATCCTTAAATCCTAAGAACATAAGAATGGCCCTACTGGGTCAGACCAAAGGTCCATCTAGCCCAGTATCCTGTCCACCGACAGTGGCCAATGCCAGGTGCCCCAGAGGGAATGAACAGAACAGGTCATCATCAAGTTACTCTATCTCCCTGGACCCAGCAAGGGTGCTGAGCTCCAGCACAGGTGTGAGGAGAGGCTACCTGTAGGTGCAGGGAAGGTTAGCGCTAGATGTTGTCCCCCTGCATGGAAAGCGGTAGGTAAGTCTGAAGAATGCTCCCTCACTCCCTAACACACAAGGAGTTGGGCTGGGAAGGGGTGCGTCTGAGGCACCGAGCGCCCAGTCCATTCTCTCCAGCCAGGCCAGCGAGGGCGGCCTGCTAAAATCCGTGTTTTCCTGTGTGTCGGCTGGCATTTCCCACCCTGCCTTCAGGAGGCCCTTGGCGCTTGCCAATGGAACTGTGGGGGAAAACAAAATGGCCGCCACCCATGGGCGGTGGCGTGGGTGAAATTTCCCCTGGGGACGGCGAGTTCCTTGTCCTGCCTCTTCCAACCACAGCCCCACCCACACGCCACCCCTGCTCTGCCCCAGGCCTTCCCCCACCCACCACTGACACGCCACTCACCTCTTCACCCCCGCCAGAAACCTCCCAACTCCGATCACCTCCTCCCCTGCCTGCCCTGCCGCTCGCCCACCTGCTGCTTGCCTCCTCCCCACCTCCTGCCAGACCCTTTCCCTGCTGTGCAGCTGGCTTTCCACTCGCGTCATCACCCTGCTGCTGCCCCCTGTGACACCCTCTCCCCTTTTCACCTTAAAGCACTGATAATATTCCCCAAGGGAACTGAACGGGCAACAGGTATAGCTCAGTTGTCAGATAGATTCAAACCAGGCTACCTGCGCCAACCTGAAGCCTAATCTCTCCTTTTGAAAAAGTGCTTGTCAGTGACAGCCTGCATTCAGGTAGTAGTTTAATCACCTTCCTTACACAGAATTCCCTGCCAGACTCATTTACTTAAACTGAGTTTGAATAAAACGACTAGATCAAGAAATAAACTCCCTTGCTATGTCAGCGCCTCCTTGAACCAGGGCAGCAGTTCCTTCAGCTGGGTACAGAGAATAACTGATGGGTCATTTGGAAACTGTTTTTAACCCCAGTGACACATTTTCCTACAATAGAAAAGCCAGATGAATGTGGCCAAAGGCATCTTGGGGATTGGCAAATGCTTGTTACATGGCTTCATTACCACTTTAATGTCTCTTTAACAGCATCACTGATCTCTGCTACTAGGTCTCTGGAAGGCTTTTTCACTGTGTAAAGTTACTCAGGGATCCCCTCCGCTCGCCTCCTCACTGCCCCCCGTCTGCCACTGACTCCCCGCTCGCACACACACACACACACACACACACACACACACACACACACACACTCCGTGCCCGACACGGGCCAGCAGCTGCAGGGAGCTCCGAAGGGGGAAGTGGATGAGGCGGAGGAGAGGAGCGAAGAGGAGAGGAGAGGAGAGGAGAGGAGAGGAGAGGAGAGGAGGAAGAATCCAGGCAGCAGCAGCAAGCCTGGGAGCCTCAGAGAAGGGTCAGAGCAGGGAGGGGAAGAGGCACCATGGCCCAGGTGCCAGGTGGCAGGGACTGCTGTGCTAGGGGAGGCAACACCTCCCTACCCGCTGCCCATGCCACCACCATGTAGGGGCTCACGTGGCCCCTGGCTAACGCTGTCGACTTTGGGCTCTCTGAGCCGGAATTTCTAAGGAGAAAGTCGCTTCCAGGCTTAATTCTTTCGTGATGGTGGCCCAAACGGCATTCAAGAGACGGTTATGATCAGCGTTCCAGTCGTATTACGTTACAAGTCAGGGTTTCTGTCAGAACATGTAAGATTCATAGAGTCTAAGCCCAGAAGGGACTGTTGGGATCATCTAGTCTGACCTCCTGTGTAACAGGCCGTAGATTTTTACCCAGTGATTTCTTCATCAAGCTCTACAACTTGTGGTTGAATTAGAGTACAAAAGTACTAGATTATTAGCAAGACTTGATTTAAAATCTTTACGTGATGCGAATCCACCAGAGCCTTTGATAAATTGCCCCACTAGTTAATTACCCTCCTTGCTAACCTGCATCTTCGTGCCAGTTTGTAAGGTAAATTTGCATGTGGCTATTGTCATTACTGGAAGATATAACGGGATGGGAACAGCTACACAAGCTATCTTAGATGGGCATTCCTTGTCTTTGTTATGCTTAGGGTTTTTTTTAATTGTTGTTCTCATATATATTGGGCCAGCCCCTCAACTGTTGTAAATTGATGTAGTCCTGTTAATACCAAAGGTGATGTGTACAATGGTTCTATCTACTAGTCTTGCAGCAACTGTTAGCTAAAGCTTTTTGTGGTTCATTTATTTAACATATGATCCTCAAAACCACTCCTTGAATTCTGGCTAATGTTGGCTATAAAAGTTGACTCAAATGACCCTGCACTGTGAATGCCTTTTGTTTTGTTATGGAGTGGAAGGAACACAGCATCTTAGGTATGTTAAATCATTCACTTAGGAAATAAACCAGCTGTGTAAAATTCCCGGGCCAGTCTCCATATCTTTACAGTGGCTCTTGCTTTATATTGAAGCATGCAGCGTGTTACCTTGGAGCGGACACAGTTCAAAAACAGCATGAAGAATTTTTACAACCCAAGAAAACCCTGTACAAAGTTTAGTTTCCCAGCTTCCCCAGTGCTCGGCTGAGATCAGCACGTGGCTGAAGAGAAGGTGCTTAAAGGTGAACCCAGGCAAAGCAGAGGTGTTGCTGGTAGGAAGAGAAAACTACATTGCAGAACTCGCCTCCCTTATAACATCCTCCACTATCAAGGACATTGGCCTTCAGATCAACGGCCCCGGAACCTTTGTAGAAGTGTGGGGGACAAGGCCAAAGTGCCCCCTACCTCTCCATGGCTGGCTGCTCCAGTGGTGAGCCAGATGCCCACTCTTCTGGCACCACAGAAGCCCCTGGTGGGCAAAAGGTGTAATTGCAGCACCTTCCCAGCAGAATCTATTATTCTGCAGGGAGAAAAAAAATCTGCGAGGGACATGAATGCTGCGCTTATATTTCTTTTGTTAAAAAGTGGGGGGCAGCTGCATTTGGCCTCCTCAGGGCTGCTGGAGGTTGTAGCTAGTTGGAATATGGGCCATCATTTTTTTCAATAGAAATTTTTGACTTTTCACCCCCGCCCCCCAAAATCAAACCCTGAAATATTTCGATTCAGAAATGCTGCGGTGGTACCACATTGGAGCCATAGAGAGGCCGCGTCATGGGCTCATTCTCCTGGACAGGCTGGGCTCCCTGGGCATGGAGTCTAAGGCCAGAAGGGACCATTAGATTAGCTAATCTGACCTCCTGTATCTCACAGGCCACCACCGCCATGCAGCACCTGTTCACCCACCACAAGCAGAATTAGGGCTCCTCTACACTGTGCATTAGCCCGCACTAGGGGGTGTCAATTATAGCATGCACGAGGGTGTCACATGCTCACTGGCACACATGGACAATGCCGGTGCACACTGAAAGCTCCTCGTTCACCTTAATGTACGACTGTTCAAAAGGGGACTAATGCAGAGCTCAGACAAGCCTGATTGGACCAAGGTATTACAGCGCTCGGAGCAGGGACAGCAGGACCAGGGCAGGGGATGGGGCGCGGTATCCCCATAAGGGAAATTGTGTGAGAACTGATCCATGTTTCCACCCCGATGCTTCATTCTTGGGAGACAACAGGACATGGAGGGGCTAGAGTGGCCACTCTTGACCCAGGAGCAGGAAGGAACTGGGGGAGAGGGCGGAAACAGGCAGGGGCCAGGAGCAGCTACCCTCAGCGAGAGAGACATGAACCTCCTCTCCTGCCCCGCTGCCCTGCTGCCCCCTGCTCCCCATGCAGAGACAAGAAGAGGAAACAGCAGCTTCTTTGCTGTTTTTTAATAAACCAGAAGCAGCAAACGTTGCTCTTTCAGTCCCGCCACACCCTGGCCCTTCACAAGTTCACAAGGCTGCACTGATCATGGTTTCATCAGCACAATCCATCACCTTCAGTGTGGCATCAATGAACAGGGGGAGCAGGTCTGAGGAATGCACCGTTTGGTACGGAATGCATCGGGGGTAGAAAGTGCTGGAGCTCAAGGAGCATACAGGCTCCATATCTTAGTCTGGTGCTGGGGTGTTTGGGTTTCAATATGGACCGCTGCCCCACCCCTGCAATTCGAGGGAGCTTCTTCTGCCCCTGACTCAAAGGACACAGCTATTCTGTGCCACAGGCAGAGAACAGGCAGCACCAGGGTGCACCGACACCAGAGGGCCCTGCAATGGCAGGGAACTGATTAAATGAGATACACAAGTGACCCACAGCCCATGCTGAAAAGGAAGGTGACCCCCCCACTCAAGGTCCCAGGCAATCTGACCCAGGGAAAAATTCCTTCCTGACCCTGAATATGATGATCAGTTAGACCGTGAGCACATGAGCAGGGTGCTGAGCAGACACCTGAGAAAGAGAATGCTTGGTGCCACCTCAGAGCACCGGCCCACCCTGTCCGGTGTCTCCTCTCCAGCCATGACCATCTCTGTTGGTTCAGAAGAAGAAAAATAAAAGCCCGAATACACTATGAGGAGAAAATTTTCTCCTCACAAAAGCCAGACCACATTGTGAGGAGAAAGTTCCCTTCCTGACCTCTACAGGTGTCTGGCTGAAGCCCTGAAGCATGAGATTTTAGAAACATAAGACATAAGGGCAAGCTGTAATGGGTTTAATCTGCAGCAAGGGCGATTTAGGTTAGATATTAGGAAAAACTTCCTAACTATAAGGGCGGTTGTGCTCTGGAACAGGCTTCCAAGGAAGGTTGTGGAATCCCCATCATTGGAGGTTTTTAAGAACAGTCTGGACAAACACCTGTCAGGGGTGGCTAGGTTTATTTGGATCTGCTGCAGTGAAGAGAGCTGGACTTGATGACTTCCAGTCTCACATTACTATTTCAGAAGCGACCCCCAGGGCTGCTGAGCTCTGACTCATAACACAAGAACTAGGGGTCATCCAATGAAATTAATAGGCAGCAGGTTTAAAACAAACAAAAGGAGGTATTTTTTTCACACAACGCACAGTCAACCAGTGAAACTCCTTGCCAGAGGATGTTGTGAAGACTAAGACTATAACAGGGTTCAAAAAAGGACTAGATAAATTCATGGAGCATAGGTCCATCAATGGTTTTTAGCCAGGATGGGCAGGCATGGTGTCCCTAGCCTCTGTTTGCCAGAAGCTGGGAATGGGCGACAAGGGATAGATCACTTGATGATTGCCTGTTCTGTTCATTCCCTCTGAGGCACCTGGCATTGGCCGGAAGACAGGATACTGGGCTAGATGGACCTTTGGTCTGACCCAGTATGGCCGTTCTTACATTCTTATGTTCTTTAACCACCATGGGCAACGCTGTCATACAATCCCACTCATAAATTTATCAAGCTTTTCCTTAAAACTAAGGAGGTTGGTTGGACTGCTTTTCCCATGATGCACCTCAGTTTGCCCACTTGTTGAGGTGAGGCGGTTGCATCACTAGAATCCTTGGCCATGGTGCATCATGGGAGATGTAGTCCAGCTGGGCTGCCTGGCCCATAGAGGAGAATGGGGACACGAGGAATCCAAAAAAGAGCTCCCATGAGGCACCATGGCAGGCTAAACCAATTGATATACGTCATTTTCCAGGTATTTGTAGGTTTTTTGGTTGAAAAATCAAAAATTCAGTGAAAAGTAGACACTGTGTGCAAAGAAATGGCAAAACCCCATTTTCTGTCGAGAGCCAGTTTTGACAGAAAACGTTGAGGTTCCTGCCGGAGGTGCTCAGACCCTGGGCATGGGACCATTGACCTGCCTAGACAGAGAATCTTTCCAAGTCACAGAGGCACTGCTGTCCCACTGGTGCACTGGTTCAACCAGTGCCTTGATGGGGGCCAGGATGCCCCTCTTTTAGCAAGCGTGCGGTGGAGCTCTGGGGTGGTACCAGGATTGGCAGCACGCCCAGCACTACCTTGGCAGCTGTGATTTGGGGACACAGACACAAAAGCTGCATGTGGGGCAGCCCAATGCTCAACTGAACAGGGCAGAGCCCCGTTAGGGCCCGGTGCTCCCTGGAGCTAGGCAGCAGCAGCCTCACCTGCCTCTATGCAGCAATGGGGGAGCTCCACAGACAACCCCCGTACAGGGTGGGAAATGGGGGTGGAAAGGAGGCTGTTCCGGGGGCGTGGGGGGCAGGAGTGTAGGGAAGGGGCCAGAGCCTGCTTGTAAGGAGATGAAGACTTAGGAACTAGGAGACGAGCGTTCTGAGGGGAGCGAGAGAGGAGGAAGAGCTGCAGGGGGCTGGCGAAAGGGACCAGCCAGCCCAGGCTGAATTTTCTTCCTGATCCACACACACACACACTCGTACATGCACACACACGCGCACACACTCATGTGCACACACCCATGCCCAAGCACACACTCACATGCACACACACACGTATGCACACACTCGTGCATGCACACGCATATGCACACTCACATGCATGCATATGCATGCACACACTCATACACACATGTGCATACACACACACACAGGCTTTTCTGATTAGAGTCAAAACCGCATAGCCCAAGCCCCCAAATCTCTCGTTTCAGTAGCTGTGTCTGGGTCTGTCTCAGTTGCTGAAGGGGTGGCCTTGGCACTAAGAGGACAGGCAGCTGTACAACGCAGCAGCTTTTAGGGGAGCGGTCCAGGAACTGTTCCAGCTCTCCCCCATCATAACCTCATGCCACGGGCTGCAGACTGTCTCTTTGTTCCTATAATAAAGCACCCTCAAGGGCCTCGGAAACAGGACACCACACACCTTTGAGAACCATGCGGTTTTTCCACTCTTATGTCTACAAAACCTGGCAGCTGCTTTTAAAAACAACCTTTCCAGATGTGTATTTAATACGAGGTCCAACCTCAGGATCATATTCAACCATCCCGCCTCATACGGAGAAAAACTGACTCTCAAGCATCGACTTCAATGGGACTCCCGTGTAGTAAGCCCTACTTGCTGTGAGCAGAGGTTGCTCCTAGAGAACTGTGTCCAAAGTTTTGGCAAGTGTTTGGGGCAGGGAGTTGAGTTTAGACCCTGCTCTATTCCAGCGAGATACATTTAAAGCTACATGTCTAGCCAGCTGGGAGTAGCTTTGCTATATATTTTCCTCCAGCAGTTTTCCCAGTCTAACGTATGTCTCTCCATGCACAAATTGCCTGAACGTGCAGATTCTGAATTCGCTTCTTGCTTTTCGATGGAAAAACACACCACACCTTCTTCTTCGGCACTGACATCAGAGAATGGTTTATTACATACATATCTGGCAAACTTGAAAGGCTTCCTTCACAGAAGGACAGAGAGTGTTCGGCTAGGAAAGTTTGTCCAGGTGGCCTTTTTTCTTCTTTATTTTGTATATTTGATTGAAACAAATCAGGTACAAAATGCAAACAGTTGAAAGCATTCATGGAAGTGTTACTGATGTTAACCCACCGACGGAGAGGCCTGGTACACCCAAGCGCCTCACCCTCATGTTGGCTAGATACTATCAGTCTCCATTCTCCAGCTTTCTTGACTTTGCATGATAATACCTAGCTCTTACATAAAGGGGTAGCCGTGTTAGTCTGGATCTGTAAAAGCAGCAAAGAGTCCTGTGGCACCTTATAGACTAACAGACGTATTGGAGCATAAGCTTTCATGGGTGAATACCCACTTCTTCAGATGCATGTAGTGGAAATTTCCACGGGCAGGCATAAATATGCCTAGCCTGATTCTTGCTTGCATATTTATACCTGCCCCTGGAAATTTCCACTACATGCACCTGAAGAAGTGGGTATTCACCCATGAAAGTTTATGCTCCAACATGTCTGTTAGTCTATGCCACAGGACTCTTTGCTGCTTTAGCTCTTACATAGTGCTTTTCTCCACAGATCTCAAAGCACTTTACAAAGAAAGTCAGTATCATCCCCAATGGGGTGCCACTGCAGTAACAAGGCATCATAACATCCTTCCTCAGCTGGGGAAACTGAGGCACAGAGCAGTGAAATAACCAAGCTCACCCAGCAAGCCAGTGGAAGAGGTGAAGATTTCCTCTCCTCCAGGATACAGTGCCAGAGTTGTAGCAACATGTTTCAGCCGCAATGGCCACTCTATGTACACCGTGCTATTAATGAGCACCCCAAACAGAAGGGAAACTTTGGACAAGCTGGAAGAGTGCTATGGGATACTACACAAATTGCTCACCTGTGAACAGCCAGGACATTTCAGGAGCATGCATCACCGCTATAAAGCAGGTCCCAGCAGCTCGTATGAGGCATATAACCCGGCCCCGTCAGGGCACATCTACATTTCTTTTACTGGAAGACTGGTTTTCAGGGGTGCAGCCACAAGTATCAGGACACACGCAGAAAGAAAAGCTTTAACAGCTGGATTGAGTTAAGGGTGAGCGCCGGAAAAATAAAAGCTCCCTGAGCCAAGGGCCCAATCCACAGGACAGCCGGAGCCCTGGAACCAATTAGCCGAGGCTTTGGAAATGGCTGCGGAGTTGCTAGCTTTGGTTAATGTGCGTGGATTCTGTTTGATTATCCCTCGGTGACATGAGGCAGCGAGGGACGGGAGATTCCCCACGGAGCAAGGCAACAAAACAATAACGCAGAGCCTGACATGTGCCACGCACGGCTTACTGAACCCAGGCTGGGGGCTACACAGAGACCCCCTGCCAGAGAGACCGCGGCCATCGGCAAACTGCCGGGCTGGAAGTTACAACCCCCCGGCCTCAAATCCCACTGAGGAGGTGCTGCCACAGACCCAGCAAACGCTCATTGCTTGTGTGCCTGGCAGGGGCCTTCTGAGCAACAGGCCCATGAGGCCCAGATCAGGGGCACAGGAAATTTGGGAAGGGGGAGGAGGGTTTTGGACAGGCTGGTGAGAGGAGGGGTAGCCCTGCCCTGTGAGGCAGAGGAGCTTTTAGAGCATCTGGGGGAGCCGGGGGCGAGGAGGCGAAAAGAGGCGATGGGGGAAGGAAGAGAGGCCGGGGAAAGGAAGCAGCGCTGCAGAGCCAAGCAAGCTCTGCTAGAGGAAAGGTGGCGTTGTAGGGAGCATTATGGGAGCATTATGCGGCCTTGGTTACGGCCAATGTCCCCTCTAATTTTCGACAGGCCGTGTGCGCAAAAAAATTCCTTCTGTGCACATTTTTGACAGGCCATGTGTGCAAAAAATGTCTTCTATACAAATTGTTGTGCTTCTGTGCAAATGTTTGTGCGCGCAGTGTTTCGCCGTGTGCGTGGGGTTTAGAATCTGTGTGCGCGCGCACATGCGCACAGCTTAGAGGGAACAGTGGTTACGGCAGTGGCATGCAGAGGGTTAAGAACATAAGGGCAGGCCTATGTCTGGTCGCGACTCAGCACGTGTCTGATCCAAACCCGGCACCCACCAGGAATCATCTTTGCCCAGTAGGTCCGGCTGTGGGGCAGACTCGTTACTGCTTTGGAGCCTGCTCTGATGGGGACATTTGGTGTAAGCTCCAGAACCGGGCCACGGAAGAGGCACCTGACAGACAGGACAGGTCACGTGTTTCCCCGAGAGCATTCGCCACAAATACCGGTTGGAGAGCTGAGGCCAGCCCATTGGGAGAGACACAATCAAACTCCACCAATAGGGGCGGAGATGGGGGGAGGCGTCAGGGGATGCGGGGAGGCGTCCCACCTTGTTTCAAGACAATTCAGGCTCTAGTGAAACCCACACGTAAGCGGCTGCAAGCTCAATTCTGCAACACGACGAGCACCCTCCATCCCCAGAATACCAAGCCCCTGGTAGGCTCAGCATCCTAGAGGGCTGGGAGGCAAGAAGGGCGGCCTAGCGGGTAGGCCACTAGACTGGGGCTCGGGTTCGATTCCTGCCTCAGCCGCTCGGTGACCTTGGGCAAGTCACATGGGCCCTGCGCCTCAAAAGGTACCCAGGCACCCAGCTCCCATTGACACTGAGTCAGGAGCCGAAATGCCTTTGAGGAGGTGGGCCTTAGTCTCATTGTGCCTCAAATGGGGAGAATACTTCCCAGGGGGGTCGCAAGGACCAACTCCATTCATGCTTTGAGACGCTGAGGGCTACCGGAGCAGCCCCGTGAGAGGGGAAGGTTCCACTCTGCAACGGGTCCCCCCGGCTCTAAGTGTCACCGTGCTTTTCCAAAGCCTGCCGCGAGCACCAGCGACACTCCCATTGACTTCATCCGGCTTTGAGCGGGCCCTGGCTTGTCTGTCAATACACACACACACACCCCCTCGCTGAGCCGTGTGTTCCAGCAGGACGGGTGGGGTGCTATGGGGCAGGAATCATACGCCGCGGCAGCAGGTCTGGCGATGCTGGCCAAGCCCTCATGCTTCCTGTGCGCCTAAGAGCAAAGGACGCTCCAATCACATTCTCTCCGGCAGCCACCCGGTCCTGCAGGAGTTAGCGCTAGGCTTATTTAAGGGGCCTGGTCCCATTCTCTACAGCAGAGACCTGAGGAAGAGCTGCATGCAGCTCGCATGCATCTCTCTCTCACCCACAGAAATTGGTTCAATAGAAGATATTACACCCCCCACACACACCTTGGCTCACTACAATAGAGAAGGAACGTGCAAACCACACTTCCCTGGTCACGAGGCTCTTCCCTTGGCTCCCCCCACAACACCATCCCCCACCATGCTCCCACGAGCAACCGCCCCTCCCTCAGAAAGGTTCCTCCATCTTTGTCTTGCACTTCTAGACAAGGGCGGATTTTAAGATCCAGTGACCACCCAAAGCCTGCAAGGGGACTTGCTGGTTGAGGCTGCTTGTACACAGCGAGCTGAATTCTAAGGTGTTCATTATTCTTGTTTGCATTGGACCCCTCCTCTCCCCCCTGAGCTCTCAATGTCTTAATACAACTAGCAATGATGAGATTCAGGGGTCGAGTCTCCTTCCTGCGCAAGCCCCAAGACTGGAAAAACAACAGGGCTGGGCTACAAACAGTTAATTCCTCAGTCCTGTTTTTACAGGCACAAAATCTAGGCGACACCTTGTTTTCATTGGACCAACTTGACATAGTAAGAATGAAGCCGCTGTGAGCAAATGCCTGCCCTGCAAGCCACGGCTAATACACTCTGCTAGCAGCAGCCAGCAACACAATCGGGAGGATTCTCGAGAGGTGCTAACTGCAAAAGAGGAGAGACAGAACCGAGCCACATCCGGAGCTGGACTTTCCCAAAGTGCAAGCAGTGTTTGGATTGGAGGGGTTTCCTTCAGGCCTCTCCCTGTAAAGACGGCTCTGCAAGGCAGTGTGGGGTGGCGGGGGGCACAGAAGTGGGGAGGAGGAGTAGTGGAAAACCGAGCTGTATTTGCAGATTCATCTCTTCCTTCCTGGCACGGGTTGAAAGGGACGTACGGAGCAAGAGCTGGTTTGGGGGGATTGATTTTATTTGCACTGGATGTGGGCTTTGATGGCACATTCCTAATCACAAACAAAAGCAAAGGAAGTTAAATGATCAAACCCTGCATGAAAACAAAGCCACGGGTGTAACCTAAACAGACCCAACCGAGGAGACTTGGAAAAGACTTAATGTTGGACATTTAGGTTGCGTCTTTCGCCCCAAAGCTCTTTACAAGTCAGGAGTCACTTCACCCAGTGTTGAAATGGCAGCAGAATACGCAGATGACTTGGGTTGTGTTCCCGGCCGTGCCACTGGGCTGCTGGGTGATTTCAGGCAAGTCCCTTCACCCCTCCGTGCCTCAGTTTCCCCAACTGTAAAATGGGGATAATGCTAAAGTGCTTTGAGATCTACTGCTAAAAAGCCCTATATAAGGTACTATTATTGCAGGCTGCCATCACATGCAGCCAGCCAGGCTAGGTATCAGGCAATAAGCGAGAGCTCCCAAGGTCAGGGTGACCAGCTCAGACACCTGCCGGAGAGCCTCTATCTTGTTCTTTACACCCGGAGCTGTCGTTGCTCAGGCAGCTGACAAGGGTGCTCTCGCAAGCGGATAGTCAGCGAAGGGACCGGACTGTGACAGACGATGGCTTCCTGAGTTCACTTCCGCTTGTTTTAGGGCCACCCTAAAGCTGGGGGAATAAAAAGACATCTTCTGCAGCTTCTTGTTTACCTGGGATTGGTTCGATTAGCTTGCCCTACTGCCCCGTGCTAATTGGAGATAGATTCAGAGATTCCAAGGTCAGACAGAACCATTATTATGATCATCTCTAGTCTGACCTCTGCATAACCCAGGCCAGAGAATCTCACCCAGCGACTCCTGACTCTGAGTACAACCACCTTCCCCTTCAGGTCAAAGCTATCTCAAACAGCTAGGTCATCAATGGTTATCGTCCTGAGCCCATCTCCAAGGGCGCCTGACTCAGCACCATTACAAACAAGTCAACAACTACAGATTGTCTCCAAGTTCATTGGTTCTCAAAGCACTTCCAGGCGGTCCAGGGAGTGCAGCATGCACGGCTGGAACAAGCAGCAGTCCCGCCTTCCCCTAAGAAGCGTGTTTTGTGCATGCCTGGGTATCCGTGCCAGATCTCCTTTGGCACCCTGTGCCCAGCTGGGTTTCTGCAAAGGAGCTTGGGTCTACTGATAAGTCTTTATCGGCTCCTTCTTTGGCACACACTCAACTATGATCAAATGGGATGAGAGAGGCCAAAGACAAATTCCCAGAAGGCCCGGGAGAGGAAATGAACAGCGCAGATAAAATAGAAGAGAGACATAACCAAGCAGTGGTACCCACACAGGAGGTGACCTGCAAAGGGGAAAATAAAGATGATATGAAAGGGATTTGTTTGTTTCTGCTTGATTTTTTTATATTGGAAACTCAGGTCCTGTCGGATCTGGAAGACCCTGTGGTGACCAGAGAACTAGTGAAATGGGACAAGAGAGTGAAAACTGAGCTGCTGAGAGGGGGAGGGATTTTGAGCCAGACTGATGACAAGAGTTTGGTTTTGGTTCAGTGTTCTGGACACCTGTCTAACTCCAATGACTAATTCACATTTTGGATACAGGAAGCTTTTGTTAAAGATTCAACTCCCTTGTCCCTCCAGTTAAGGCAAAAGAGCCCACACGACACTTCTCTAAGACCTCCCAGAGCTTCTCCAGCAAAACCTGGCAAACTTGATATTTCCAATGTAAAAATCCAAGCAGAATTATATATATAAGAAAAACCCTTCAGGCTTTCTTTATATACCATGCAGCAGGGGAAAAAATGTCGGGGGCAGGAACCCAAAGTTTAAAAAATCATTTGCAAGTCACCTTTAAATTGAAAATATTTTCATCTCATCTTCTTAATACCGCCCTAATACTATTTTTCCCCATGTAGCATAGCACGACAGTTGCAACAGGGAAAGTGTAAGATTAAGGTCGATGGCCGGGGGTGGGGAAGAGTAAGCTGTAAGATTTTAAGTGGCAGTCCACCACGTGACAGCGTTTGAGAACACTGATCTAGTTTTATGCCATGTTAGACACCCTGAGAGGGTTCCAGGACCATTAAGAGGACGGGTTTTATTCTCATCTCAATGTGCTAAGACTCACCACACATGCATCAAGGAGACTAGATCCCCGGAACCCACTAAAGTGGCCAGCTGCCTTCAGGTCAATGAAATCTCACATGTTAAGGGAGACTAAGACTTTTGCTCTGCTTCTAATCTAGCCTCACCCAGAAGGATTAAATATCAAAAGGACGCTGTGGCAGTTTGTAAAGAACAGAGGAATTCAACATTGACAATAGGCAGCCAAATGGCGGGGGACCAGACCCCATGGCTGTGCCAGTGCAAACATCTAAAGGAGCAGCTGAAACAAGAGGCAACCTCAGAGTGAAAAATCTTAAAAGCCTAGTCAGAGCTCATCGGTGCATCCCTGTTTCCGGCATAGGCGCCAACTCCATGGGTGCTCCGGGGCTGGAGGGTTGCATTGCATGGCTTGCGGGGCCTGCTGACAGCCTCTGGCCTGAAAGTGAAATTTGTGTCTAATTAGGTAGATAATTATTTTAGGTAGATAAAACTACCTAAAAAACCCAGATAATTATCCCTTTCTACATTTGTGATTAGCCATTATCCCTTCAGGAACACAAGGCATTGTAGAGTAGACTCCAACGGAGGGTAGTGGTCTGGCAAGATCTCTAGTGTAAAAAGATTACTAGTAGGGCTGTCGATTAATTGCAGTTAACTCATGCAATTAACTCAAAAAAAGTAATCGTGATTAATAGCACTGTTAAACAATAGAATACCAATTGAAATGTATTAAATATTTGTGGATATTGTTCTACATTTTCAAATATATTGATTTCTATTACAACACAGAATACAAAGGGTACACTGCTCACTTTATATTTATTTTTGATTACTAATACTTGCACTATAAAAAAGAAATAGTATTTTTCAATTTACCTCATACAAGTAGGGTAGTGCAACCTCTTTATTGTGAAAGTGTAACTTACAATTGTAGATTTTTTTGTTTGTTACATAATTGCACTCAAAAATAAAACAATGTAAAGCTTTAGAGCCTAACAAATCCAGTCTGTCCTACTTCTTGTTCAGCCAATTGCTAAGACAAACAAGTTTGTATACATTTATGGGAGATACTGCTGCCTGTTTCTTATTTATAATGTCACCTGAAAGTGAGAACAGCCGTTCGCATGGCACTTTTGTAGCCGGCGTTGCAAGCTATTTCCGTGCCAGGTATGCTAAACATTTGTTTGCCCCTTCATGCTTTGGCCACCATTCCAGAGGACATGCTTCCATGCTGATGACGCTCGTTAAAAAAATAATGCATTCATTAAATTTGTGACTGAACTCCTTGGGGGAGAATTGTATGTCTCCTGCTCTGTTTTACTCACATTCTGCCATATCTGGCACATAAATATCTTGCAACGCCGGCTACAACAGTGCCGTGAGAACGCCTGTTCTCACTTTCAGGTGATATTGTAAACAAGAAGCGGGCAGCATTATCTCCTGCAAATGTAAACAAACTTGTTTGTCTGAGCGACTGGCTGAACAAGAAGTAGGACTGAGTGGACTTGTAGGTTCTAAAGTTTTACATGGTTTTATTTTTGAATGCAGGGGTTTTCTGTACATAATTCTACATTTGTAAGTTCAACATTCATGATAAAGAGATTGCACTACAGTATCTGTATTAGGTAAATTGAAAAATACTATTTATTTTGTTTTTTACAGTGCAAATATTTGTAATCAAAAATAAATATAAAGTGAGTGCTGTACACTTTGTATTCTGTGTTGTAACTGAAATCAATATGTTTGAAAATGTAGAAAACATCCAAAAATATTTAAATAGAATTCTATTACTGTTTAACAGCGCAATTAATTTTAAAAAATCGCAATTAATTTTTTTAATCGCTTGACATTAAATGACTAGCTAAAAACCTGGATCTACACAAGATCTAAGTTACTGTCTTTGTCAAAACTCACAGTCACACGATGGGATGGGGCGGGGGGGGGATGTGCTGCCTCAGAAATGGTATTTACATCAAATAACTTAAATTAAAGGGACTTCTTATGGGGAGGGAGAGAGAGAGAAGATACTTCATCTTGTGGGGTCTAACGATATCATCCTGCAACGTCACCGTCTTTCAGTCAGTAGTACGAGAGGTACTTCATTAATGGCAGGGGAATATTTAACTTGGAAATCTTCGCCAGCCCTTGCTGGCCGGTGGCTTTCCGCAGGCTAACTCTGCAGAGCTGCGACAAGCTCAGGGGCATTTCTGAAATGATATAAAAAAAGTTTTTTAAAAAGATCAGCAGCGTCACTGGGCCAGCTCGGCAGAAGGCGCTTCATAGAATCATAGACTGTCAGGGTTGGAAGGGACCTTAGGAAGTCATTTAGTCCAACCCCCCGCTCAAAACAGGACCAATCCCCAATTTTTGCCCCAGATCCCTAAATGGCCCCCTCAAGGATTGAACTCACAACCCTGGGTTTAGCAGGCCAATGCTCAAACCACTGAACTATACCTCTCCCAAGTGCAGAACTTGGGGGAGGGATAATGAGGGTTAATTCTGAGGTTTAATTTGAGGGTTAATTCTGCCAACCACAGAACTCTTCGCAGACCGACGAAGGCATAGGCGCCGATTCTGTGGGTGCTCTGGGGCTGGAGCACCCATGGAAAAAAAATAGCCGATGTTCAGCACCCACCAGCCACAGCTGTTCGGCGGTGCTGCCAATCAACTGATAGGCTGCACTGCGAAATAGTTATTTGGCAACTCAGGGAGTGGCTTGGGGGAGAGTGGAGACCAGTGAGCAGCAGGTGGGAGTGGGTCTTGTGGGGGAGGGTGAGAAGAAGCGGAATGAGGGCAGAGCCTTTGGGTGAGGAGGTGGAGTGAGGGTGGGGCCTCAGAGCACAGCACCCCCCAGGGAAAACTAAAAGTATGCGCCTATGGATGGAGGCCAAACTCAGCCGGCACAGCTCCCATCAAAGTCAGGAGGCTGTTTCCGCTTACGCCAGGCCTCGATGGGATCCGCAGAGTTCACAGGATCCCAGGCGGGCGTTGCATTGCAAGGAAAAGCGGTAGTAATGGCTCAAATTCAAATCTCACTCTCCACCACGCCCGCACTCCCTGCCAGCAGTTCCTGCTCACCGCACCCACAAACAATGCAACATCATTCCCTACTGTCCCATTCCAGGATCATTCAGAGTGCGAGTACTGGACTAGCGGCTCTCCTCTTTGTTGACCGCATGACAGTACTGTGTGGGGCTGGCTCTCAGAGGCACAACTCAGCTGGGAGACGTGGGAGGAACCTTTACCCTGTTCTTTGAGACTGGATTCCAGGGAAAGAACCTTCCGGTTGCTCTCTCCCTAGAAGGCCATATCACTTCTTTGTAATCTTGTGGGAGGGTTAGGGATAGGCCAAATGCCGATTCCCTCTTGCTTAGGGTCACAAGTGAGAGAGAGAATAATATTAATGAGAGAGAGGCTAATCTGTTCCCTTTAAAGGTGGGCAGCATGGTAGAGTTGCACGTGGAGAGAGAATTCAAACAAAGAATCAGATGTTGGATTTTAAATAAACCAAAATTTTTCCATTTCGGTCTCTTCTAATTTTTGATGTTAGAGGAGGTGCCTCCCAGGCCCCAGTCCAGGTGTGTTTCGGATTGAAACAAACGCAAACACACCCACTTCCTCTTCTGACGCCCTTCATGTTACACACTCTTACACTCTTTAACTTATTCTCATGGGACGGTCGGTGTGGGACAGCACCAGGTTCCCATGCAGAGACGCAGAGTGTGGGACGGGTCACCAGAATCCTGGTCCAGAGGGGTCACGGAATTGACATGTGACGGCCACAGCAATGAAGAGGTGTGAGCTGCCTCACGCAGCTTGAGCTGAGCACCAAAGGGATGCATTAGGTTTACAGGCGAGAGGAAGAGCTAAGCGAAGCTCAAAAGCTTCGCCCTTCCACCAACAGAAGTTGGTCCAATAAAAGATATTACCTCACCCACCTTGTCTCCCAGCTAGAGGAAAGACTGTTATGCAGGAGAACAGAATAAGAACGGCCATACTGGGTCAGACCAAAGGTCCATCTAGCCCAGTATCCTGTCTTCCGACAGTGGCCAATGCCAGGTGCCCCAGAGGGAATGAACAGAACAGGTAATCCTCAAATGACCCATTCCCTGTCACCCACTCCCAGCTTCTGACAAACAGAGGCTAGGGACACCATCACTGCCCATCCTGGCTAATAGCCATTGATGGACCTATCCTCCATGAATTTATCTAGTTCTTTTTTTAACCCTGTTATAGTCTTAGCCGTCACAACATCCTCTGGCAAGGAGTTCCACAGGTTGACTGTGCGTTGTGTGAAGAAATACTTTCTTTTGCTTGTTTCAAGCCTGCTGCCTATTAATTTAATTTGATGCTCTCTAGTTCTTGTGTTATGAGAAGGAGTAAATGACACTTCCTTCTTTACTTTCTCCACACCAGCCATGATTTTATAGACCTCAATCATAGCCCCCCTTAGTCGTCTCTTTTCCAAGCTGAAAAGCCCCAGTCTTATTAATCTCTCCTCACATGGAAACTGTTCCATACCCCTAATCATTTTTGTTGCCCTTTTCTGAACCTTTTCCAGTTCCATGAGGAACAAGCAGATTATGAGATGGGGAGAAAATGGCAGCCACAAGAGGCATAGATTTTTCAGGTCGGAAAGGACCATGATGATGACCCAGACTGCGGAAGAGGAAATGAGTTCTAGCACGGCTGTGGGAGATGGGACCAAGCCCCACTTACTTTCATAGTGCTCCAAGCACTTAGCAGTCTGGCTGCTCCTACACGTGTAGTCGGATGGTTTCTTCCCTCGGTTGTCCCGGGCATAAATGTTTCCTCCGAATTCAACCAGCATCTCTACAAGATCCGCATTTTTCACCTTGGCTGCATGGTGAAGGGCTGTCTCGTGAAGTTTAGCTGCATTCACATTTGCCCCTGGGAGCATAAACAAAATGAGTTTATTAAGGCCCCAATGTAGCCCTTTACTTTGGTTAAGTCGTCTCTTACCTGAGTAAATTACCACTCGGTTGGTGTAACGCCTCTAAATGAAGTTCCACCCATCAGTTGAAAGACCGAGGCATAGTGGCATAGCTACGGTGCCGAAGCTACATTGGCATAACCCTGCAGTGTAGACGCACCCTATGACAGAAGGGATTTTTCCATCACTATAGGAATTTCATCTCCCCAAGTGATGGTAGGGCTGTTAACCTAGCTGAGTCTACACTGGGGGTTAGGTCAGATAGCTATGGCACTCAGGGACATAGATTTTTCACACCCGAGCACGGTATCTATTTTGACCTACGTTTTAAGTATAGATCGGGCTTGAGCCGGTAGTCAGAGCTAGCACCTCATGTATTTTTGCAGGCATATGTTTTCCTTACATAGAGATTTTTAGCTGATATAGCTATGAAAATAAGCTTCTGAATGTAATCTATGCCGTGCTGCTTTACTGAGTCTACACAGTCTGAAACCAGCTAGGAACTGCCCAGTTCTTCTCAATGGGTTGTTCAATCCGAAACTTACTGATGTCAACATTGTTAGTTATTTAAGTACTGGTCATTTTAACAGAAACATCTCGTTAGGCTGGGATTTTGAGTTCTGGAGATCGAGATGCCCTTCCGCATCCATTAACCATTTGCCAAATCTTGTTCGTTCTCATTTCTGCTAAGAAAGCGTGAACAGATAAACTCAAGCCAGAAGGGTGTCCTCACTCCCCCACCTCTTCCTGTTACCCTTTCCAATGAACTGATAGGTGGATACTGCGGGTCACATGACTTCCTGACAAGGATGGACTCAAGACACAAAGTCTGAATCCATACCCAAACGTCAACAAAGTTCAGAGGTGTTTGGCTCTGGTGATTCAGTTCAGAACTAGCTCTGGTTCCTAAGGCCAGGGAACCTGGATGTGAAACTTGGAGCATGCAACGTTAGTTGAATATCCCCTGGCCGAATCCATCTCTGGTGTAACTCCAATCAAATCACACCAGGGACCTAATGTTTTGTTGTACATCAAACCCCAATATGTCTCTCTTTCCAGCTCGCCTCTATCTCCAACCTTAAAAAAATAAATTGACCAATATTGATCCAACATCATTATTAAGAGTGCATTGAAACATTATTCGAGGAGGCTGGAATGGTTTGGTTATTAACAAAATAGGAACAGCTAAATGCCACTGAACTAAACAGGATAGCTTATGACATGGCTATTAATTTGCCTAAGCTGCAAGCCTTGCGAAAATGGCTAAATAAGTGCATAGCTTTGCCCACAAGAAAAGCCCTTGTGTATATATTTATTCGTGTCTGGCAGACACTCTGAGGACAGAAATATCCATAATCCTGTCCATTTCAATGGCTCTGTGAATTAATAAACTTCTTCTAGAAAGAAATTCTCTTCTGAGCCCAAGAACAGATACAAGAGGTGAGTGTTGCACAAACAACACCACTAGGTACTGTGTACACTGAAACCGGTGTGCCGTACCGGCATTGAGCAGTAACTTCACGCAGTCCAGATGCTCCCGGGCACAGGCTACATGCAGAGGGGTTCCGAAGTGGCAATCGTGGGCCTCCAGGTTTGCACCGACGTCTATCAGGAGCCGCACGCACTCCGAACTCCCTTTGAAAAGAGAAGCGATCGGTGAGTCAGTGGGAAACAGACTGGCTTGGAGGGAAACCTTCACGTGCTTTGTATCAGCTTGGCCTCAGAAGCTAGCTTGAATCCAGCCAGCACAGGAACAACAGCACTGAAGACACCGCCATGCAAGCATCAGAGCTGGACTGTGACCCGAGTATGTACCCAGGGTCTACACCAAGCTTGTACTACCTGTGCTGAAGCCCACGTGGTTCTGTCTTCACTGGTACTGTTATCTACACTGGTTGGATCTAAGCTAGCCTGTGCTGTGTAGACCTACCCTAAGAGTGTCATTAACATTTGGGACATAAAGTGCAAAGTACAAAGGCTTGGGTGCATTTTTCCCCCCTGTTGGGCTAAATCTATTGGGCAGTGGCACGGTCGTTCATAGGAAGAGGTGGAAGCCCTGTTGCTTGAGTCCTTTGATGCTAGACTGGACTAAACTTTGGCAGAATATGCTCCAAGGGGGATGGATCAAGTCATCTAACCGGGCTGAACCTTCATAAGCGTGCTCATGCCAAAGATTTCAAAAATTAGGAGCCTAACATTATCTATGTAAGCACCTGCCAGGCTTTCAAAAGTGCTAAGCATCTGACAGCTCCCACGGACCTCACAGTGGGAGACAACCCCCACCTCTGACATCACACAATCTAACAGGACGGATAAAGGGTGAGCGAAGGAAGTGTTATCACATCCAACGTACCGAGGGGGAAAGTGAGGCAAAGAGGAAATAAGAGACTTGGCCAAGGTCACACGGGGAGTCTAGGCCTGATCTGGGAACTGATCGCTGGACTTGACTTCCAGTCCAGCGAAGATCAACCTTCCCTCGACTCAAATCTGATTTTGATGGGAGTGTAACAAACGGAGAGGCCGTGGGGTGGGCCCCACGTAGGGACTCCTCCCGGGCTACATTAACACATAATGGAAGTTGTTGTCCTACCTAGCTAGGATTTTCTATTGTGTCCAACTGCCTTACACCTACAATTTCTTTATTTGCCCAGTCCTGCAGAGTTCTTCATTCTGACTTCAACGGGATCTCTGCTGACACAATGGGCCCTAACACCACACAACTAACCTTACCCAAAAGAGACGACGGGAGATACTTTCCAGCTGTTACAGTCTGATAAACAACAGAATCTTACGGTTATTTCAGGCACTTTGCAGCTGCCATGGGTGTGAGTGCATGATGAATATACCCGTGGGATCGTGAGGGCTCACCATTCATGCAGGCTTCATGGAGCGGGGACGCCGTGTAGAGCGGAGGATTCACCTTTGCTCCATGGGACAGGAGCACTTTCACACATTCAATACTGCCCGATGCACAGGCGTCACAGAGCGGAGTGCTGCCATCTATGTTCCTGGCATCTACCTAGAAGGCAGAAAGACAGTATTGCCTCAGGGGCAGCTGTACACCAGCGCTCTCTTGCCTAGGTCTTTAACACCCACTCTCTAACCCTGCAGAAGGCAGGAACCAGCCAGTGGATGTTGTCACCAACCTAGCTTGAGCATGGTCCAGTCACTCTGAGGTTAACCAGGTCTTTTGTTCCCAGAGCAGAGCTAAGGGAAGGATTAAAAGGAACAGAGAAAGAAAACACAAAACCTGCTAGAGAATCCACTCCCATTGCATTTCCTGCTGCTCCTAGGCTGCTTAGTGACCATTTTGGATAGCACGGCTGACGTGCACTGATCCAGAAGAGCAAGACTCTCCCGTGACTCTATAAGCACCTCACGTCCCACTGATTTCAGTGAAGGCTTGGCCCATAGCAAGGACAGCGCAGCTAAAACTTTTCACCGTCCGGGGGACATGATGTCACTTATTGAATTGGAATTGCAGAAATACGTCCTGCCCCAGTAGAAGGGTAATCGAGAGCAAAAGACCAGGGGGGAAGGAGAGGGAACGCTCGAATTTATGACAAACCTGGGCCCCGGCAGCAAGCAAGAGTTTCACACACTGCGTCTGACCTCGCAGGCTGGCCTCATGCAAGGGGGTGATAGAGTCGTAGGTGACCAGGTTTACGCAGGCACCGTTCGCGATCAGCTGCTGCAGCTGCAGGATCTCTCCCATCCTGGCCGCTTCGTGAACAGGCGTCCTCTCAGCCCAGAAGCCTGGGGAGAAAGGAGAGAATGTGCATGACAGTCTGTCATTGGGAGGGGAATGAGTATGGACTAGTGGCTTGAATAGGAAACTAAGGGCTAGTCTACACTACCCGCCGATTCGGCGGGTAGCAATCGATCTTTTGGGGATCGATTTTTCGCGTCTAATCTAGACGCGATAAATCGATCCCAGAACGCGTTCCCCGTCGACGCCAGTAATCCACCCCGACGCGAGGCGGAAGCGGAGTCGACGGGGAAGCGCCAGCCTTCGACACTGCAGCGTCCTCACGGCGAGGTAAGTCGAGCGAGGTACGTCGACTTCAGCTACTTTATTCACGTAGCTGAAGTTGTGTACCTTACATCGACCCCGCCGCCGTAGTGTACACCTGCCCCAAGAGTTTGGGGTTCCAGTCCCACCTCTGCTAATGAATAAATATTTATCCCTCTCTTTAAATATATCAGAGAGATAAATACCAGGGAGGGAGAGGAATTATTGAAGCTCAGTACCAAGGTGGACACAAGAACAGATGGATAAAACTGGCCATCAGGAAGTTTAGACTTGAAATTAGATGAAGGTTTCTAATCATCAGAGGAGTGAAGTTCTGGAACAGCCTTCCAAGGGAAGCAGTGGGGGCAAAAGACCTACCTGGCTTCAAGATTAAGCTAGATAAGTTTATGGAGGGGATGGTTTGATGGGATAACATGATCTTGGCAATTAATTGACTTTTGACTATGAGTGGTAAATAGGCCCAATGGCCGGTGATGGGATGCTAGAAGTTACTAAAGAGAATTCTTTCCTGGGTGTCTGACTGGTGAGTCTTGCCCACATGCTCAGGGTTCAGCTGATCGCCATATTTGGGGTCGGGAAGGAATTTTCCTCCAGGACAGATTGGCAGAGGCCCTGGGGGGTTTTCGCCTTCCTCTGCAGCATGGGGCACGGGTCACTTGCTGGAGGATTCTCTGCATCTTGAAGTCTTTAAACCATGATTTGAGGACTTCAATAGCTCAGACATAGGTGAGAGGATTATTGCAGGAGTGCGTGGGTGAGATTCTGTGGCCTGCATTGTGCAGGAGGTCAGACTAGATGATCATAATGGTCCCTTCTGACCTTAAAGTCTATGAGTCTATAATGCCTCAGTGTGTAGCCCTCGGGAAGTCACTTTCCCTTCTCTGTGCTACCGGGTCCCCATCTATAAAAGCTGGAATACTGGGGGTTTTCATTGCATGGCGTTTCATTACTATTTGTCAAACGTGTTGCAATACTTGTGTGAAGGTGCTCTCTGACTACACAGTATTACTGTTATTAAAACGGTTGCTGTATGAAACAAAGGCAGCACTGTCTCTGTGTAAGTGTATTTTGCTTACACAGTTAGTGACGAACGCAGAACAGCCCTGGGCTCTTTCAATCTAGATGCTATGCCTTTTAACAAGACACATTCTGCCTCCATGCAAACAGGGACAACACATCCCGAATCCTTGGAAAACATGCCAGTAGCATTCATTTGAATTTTGTCCTCAGTCAGCTGCTGCTGTGTTTTCATGCAAGTCTTGCTCATCTCCAAGCATCCTCACATATGGCCCCGCCACAGATTACTGCTGCTAAAGGCGGAAGTAACCTGCATGGAGCTGTGTGCATAAAGGCCACTACCAGGGCACCAAGAAGAACAACAGACAGGCCATGCTATAGGTCTCATGCTGGAATGTCCTTCCACACAGCCCCAGAGAAGCAACCACTCCATGGTGCCAGGGATGGGCAGGCAGGGTGAAGAGATTGAAGGTGAGGTGGTGACAAGCCTGCCTTGCAGAGGGTTCTAATGAATGTGTATCAGGGTGCTCCAACCTTTTCAGGGACATGGGCCGCCAATGCAGTTGCAGGCCACAAAACGGCCCCCACCGCGCAGCCTGACTTTGTAGACCCCTGTCATGCCGCACAGATGTTGTCTGGTCTGCATGTTGCCCGTGGAGGTGCCCACATCACGGAAAAGGCTGGACCCCTCTGTGAAATTTCCAGCTGTATCTGCTAATGGATTGAAGCACCTCTGTTAAATGCAAAGCAAAGGAGCAATCTGATGCGTTTACACCTTGTGTGCATTATTGCCCCAATCCTTGGCTCTTCTTTTCTGTCATGAAGGGTTGGCGTTTGCACGGCACACTTATATGCTGTCGTCTTTCGGGACATTCATTTCCTCACCCCACTCGGAGCAAAGATGTTTGGTGTTTAATGGCATTAATCCTGATTGATATCACTAAGTGAGAGGGGAAGCTGGCCCAGGAGAGGGCAGGCTGTTTGCTAATGAGCAGCCCTGCCATGCTAGCAGCAGGACTGGAGGTGAGATGGGCCATTCCGGAGGCAAATCAGAAAAGCAAGCTGCCTGTGTTTAAAGGCGATTTTTCTTGTGGCACAGATAAGACCGAGCAGCTCCTGGAAAACCAACCGTGCACATTGTAGCCTTACTTGCACTACTACACGGCAGCCCTGACACCCCGAATGGTGCAGGGCAGCTGCTCTAAGTATCTGGCTCCAGCGGCACCCGACCTGCCACCTACACACCCGAGACCCTGCATATCGCAGCACCTGTCCCACGACTCCCGCCCCCGCGCCCCGGAGCAGGTGCATGCCAGCTGCAGCGTGGGATATGCGTCAGCAGCACCTGGGCGTACGATGTCCTTGATTCTGCTCCGAAGAGTCCTGGCCTGCGGGAGGTCGTGTCGTGGGGGCAGGAGCTCTCACCCCACCCCCACCCATCTTCTTGGGGGCTCCACAGATTCCTCCCTAGACGCCCTCTAGGGAGCAGAGCCCCTGGCCCCCATTGGCTCCCCTCCTTCCTTCCCCAGGGAGCAGGGCCTCCCCAAATCACTCCCCCTTCCTCCCCAGAAGAAGGCACCCCCACCAGGGCCGGCTCCAGGCACCAGCCTACCAAGCACGTGCTTGGGGCGGCACCTGGAGGGGGGCTGCACTCAAGGGGTTTTTTTTTCTTTCTTTAATTTGCAAAAAAACCTAATCTTCCTCTGGCGCCCCTGCCGGGGGAGCGGGGCGGCCGGCGTGCTCCGCTCCCCGTCGGCGCTCCGGCCGGGGCAGCAGGGCGGCCGGCGTTCCGCGCTCCCCACTGGCAGGGGGAGCGGGGCGGCGGGCATGCTGGCCCCCCACCCCCGGCTTTTTGGCGGGGCAGCGTTGTTGGGGGGGGGGGAGGGGGGTCGGCCGGCGTTGGGGGGGGGGGGCGGCGCTTGTGGGTTTGTTTGTTTGTTTTTTTGCTTGGGGCGGCCAAAAAGCTAGGGCCGGCCCTGACCCCCCACTCCTGGATAGCAGGGACCACCCCTAATGGAAACAGGCGCTTCTCTCCCCGCCCCCACATTTCTCCCCCCCCATTCTCCTGGGGAACAAGCCTCCTGTCCCCAAATCACCCTTTTCCCCTCCACTGCGAGCAGAGCCTCCGCCCCCGCCCCCCAAAAAAAAACCCCTCCCCCCTGTCTGGGTGCAGGACTCACTCACCGATCTCCCCCAGCCTGGAGCCGCTGGCCAGCGACCCTTCCATGGCCCGCGGCTGGCCCGGCCCCGAACTACAAGTCCCAGCAGCCCCTGCTCACTGAGGGGCGGGGGGGGGGGGCTGATTCCTCCCCACCGGCTCGCGGACCCGGACCACCGCGCGCGCGCGACTCCTGAGAAAGCGTTGGGGGGGGCTTCGCTGAGCCCCATGCCCAGCTTGCCTGCGTCAGAGCAGAGGGAGGGGAGGGGAGGGGAGGGGGGGGGGCAAAGGGGCGCCGCAAAGGCCCCTGGGACTTGTAGTTTTGCGTTGCTGCCCGCTGCAGCCGGGTGGTGGCCGGGTGCTTTGCACGGGATGCGGTGTTGTTGTCAACGCTGCGGCCAGCTGGCAGGATCCCTGCTGGGGGGGGGAGGGGGGGAGCCAATCAGAAACACGCACCGAGCCCGGCCGGCGGCACAGAGCCGGAAGCCGGGACGCCTGGGTTCTTTTTCATTGTTGCCACGCTGAGCGATTTGTGTTAGCCTGGCAGCGGCAGTCAGGGTCCCAGCATGGCAGGGGCTGCGGGCCCAGAGCTGGAGACAGCCCTGGGCCCTGCTTCCCCCTGAAACCAAGGGGAGCTACAGGCCTACATACCTTGGAAGATCTCCCTGTTTTATATTCAGTTTGCACTGGTCTGAGTGGCTACACTGTGTGGCTGGCACCTGGCAGGGGCAAATCGGGCCCACGGTTGGTTGGTGTCTCTATGGGGACATGGTTAAGGCAGTCTGGGGTGCCCTGTTTGAGAGGTGCCGCCTGAACTCTGCGTTTCCTGGGCAGCTCGTGTTTGGAGGATAGTGTTTTAAACTCTTAACTTTCTGGCTGGACTAGATAATGGGCACTCAAATCACTGCCACCTTAACAAAGTTCCTTTTCAGATGTAACAGCCCCTTGGATTTAGTGGGTACGAATCCCTGCCGCGTGGCAATGTTCTTAATTAACCTTTCGTCAGTCAGATCCAGGTCTGGCTCTGAGCTTGGGAAAGAAAGAGTCTATTTCCAGCATTTTTGTGTCGCCCTTTTATTACACTCCATCCCCCACCCTGTAACTGCCTTCCTCTTCCCTGACTGATCCCCACCCCCAAATCACTGGAAAATTCAAGCGAGGAGTAAGGGAGTTAGAACATCAAGTGAAAGACACAAAGAAAGAAAGAAATCGACTAAAGTAGTTCAGTCTTTGAAGTTAGTTGCTCTGTTGCGGGGTTTTTCCACATGGCTGCACTACCATATTTTTGCAACCTTTGTCCTAGCTCTTCCCCCACCTCACCTTTTCTGTGTTTATTCCCTTGGTTTGGGTGTTATGTCTGAATTCAGATTGCAAGTCGGGGCGCACCTGTTTCCCCTTTCCATCCACAGCAGGATAAAAGATGAAACTTTCCCGCAAGGGCCCTAGAAAAAAGAGGAGCCGTTCAGAAAGAAATGTAAAACCTATTGCTTCATCCTAGCTTTCCCACAGTGACCCTCCCTTTGGGGAATGGACGAAGAGAAACAGGGATCCCGTGTGCGTGTTGTACAGTTTGCCGGGTGCTCCGCTTGCTGTGGTGATGATGGCAGGATACAAACACGGAGTGGACAGACAGTCGAGTAGAGCTGGCTGGGGAATGGACTAACAACTGAGTTTTTGGAAACATTTTCATCCTCAGTCAGGAGGAGAAGCCAAAACCTCAACATATTTCACAGCATTGAAGTCCTGCAATCTTTCGGTTTGGAAACACCAAAACATTCCCAGAAGCAGGAATATTGCAGTGCTTCCAAGATGAAACATACTTCTCAGGATCGCTGACTCCCCAGCTGCCCACCTGCCACAGAGCCGGGGAGCCTGATAGCTCCAGCAGCCTGGCAACTTGCCAGGTGGGCCCAGAAGTCCTGACTGCTCAGCAGCCTGGCTGGCGGGCCACCAAGAGGTGGGGGAACTGCAGAGTTGGGAACCATTTTCCAATGGACAAATCCGAATTGTCCACCAAAATGGCAATTCTCCCGTGGAAAAATTTTGACTGCAGAAAGTGAATTTTTCTGTCAGACAATCATTCTAATGGAAAATTCCCCACCTGCTCTACTATGGACCTGCAGCAGCTCTCACATACTTTACCATGTATATGAGAAGCGGAGCCGTAACTAGGGATTTTGGCGCCCGAGGCAATGGGCGGCTCTATGTTTTTTGCCGCCCCAAGCACAGCAGTCAGGCAGTGTTCAGCGGCGTTTCTGCGGGAGGTCCACCAGTCCCATGCCTTCGGCATGCCCACCGCCGAATTGCCTCCGAAGCCACGGGACCGGTGGACCTCCCGCAGGCATGCCGCCGAACGCTGCCTGACTGCCGCCCTCAAAGCGACCGATAGGCCGCCCCCCGCAGCTTGCCACCCCGGGCACGCGCTTGATGCGCTGGTGCCTGGAGCCGCCCCTGCGAGGCAAGAAGGACCCTCGCCGCCGAAATGCTGCTGAAGATGCAGTTTTCTGTGTCCCTCAGGTATGCGTGCCCACCTCGCCCTTATTACGGCACTGATGAGAAGAGCATCAGCGCAGTCTCTGCTTGTTTCTCTGAAGCCCCCGGTTTGCTCTTGCCAGCTCAAAATTAATAGATTCTAATAGTTTCAGTGCTTCAAGGATCTGCGTAGGGCAGGGCCGCACAGCATGGTTGGAACTTTTGCTTCATGCCCATGTTTATGATTGTCTGTTACAGATTTGATGGCAGGATGCTACCCACTGAAACACTGTATTATTTAAAAGTAGACATATTTGGAGGATGCAAATAGCTGACACTACTGTAGGTGGCAACTGTTTTTAAAAAAATGAAATTAGGAAGTCAGAGTAACATGAAGAGACGAACACTGTCGGACTGAGTCTGATTAGGTCAGTAGCAGTTACAAGCAGATGTTTAGTTATTTTAATAAATGTATCCCTATATGTAGGCTTGGAAGGATTAGATTTTTACTGGTAAAAGTCGGTAAACGTTGATTTCACCGTACACACAGACCAACAAAAATATTTCTGTCCGTAATAATCAAAATTTACGAACAGGCAAAGTAAGAAAAATGATGCTTGAGAACTTAGAGTTTGATTTAAGGATATTTACGTGGTATATTTTTGACCTGTGAAATTCACAGTTTATGGTTTAGCAGTTATAAAACCTTAACTTTTTGGACATCAACATCTACTGTCATTAAATAGATATTGTCTAAATCCCACCCCCTCCGTTTTCTGGCCCTCCCATAATTTCCCACAAT
Organism: Macrochelys suwanniensis; assembly: GCA_033296515.1. Classification (NCBI taxonomy): domain Eukaryota; kingdom Metazoa; phylum Chordata; order Testudines; family Chelydridae; genus Macrochelys; species Macrochelys suwanniensis. The sequence continues at coordinate 338,415,555 of CM065775.1, forward strand.
TATGAAAATTTAAATAAATAAAAATCTTTTTTTTAAAGAAAAGCTTAAAAATAAACATCAGTATTATCCATCAGATGGGTCAGACCAATGGTCCAAAGACAGGGTACTGGGCTAGATGGACCATTAGTCTGACCCAATGGGGGCCTCCTCAGTAAAATGAGGATATTACCTACTTATGGTACCTGCATCATGGAGGTATTTGAAAATCAGTGGACGGGTTGGGTTCCTTCATGGCAACTGGGGACTAGATCCTCCATGGTGCTGAGCAGCTTTGGATTGAGTCCTTCAAGCACAGGCATTTCTCGCTGGAGGCTTCCATCTTGTGGGCCATAGTCAAAACTTTCATTTAAAAAAATAATCTCTAGCCCAGTGGTTCTCAACCTGTGGCCTGCAGGCCACCTGTGGCCCAATCAACCCACAGCTGTGGCCCATGTGACATCCTCAGGGCCATACAGGTAGTATATATATTGTGTGGACGTGGTCCACATAACACATATGTGGCCCACAATGGTAAATAGGTTGAGAACCACTGCTCTAGCCTTTCATAGTAGACACTGGTGTGGCATTGTCTGCCTGAGTCTGCAGGCAGCCTGAATGAGCTGATAGAGGAGTGTGAATTGCTCTCATTTACCTCAATTTGATATTAATGCTGAAGCTTAACGATGGCAATTTAAATATTAACTTTGTTAACTTTTCACTGCCGATCAAAGCACACAAGAAAGAAGTGGGACTAGCTTATTAACATTTGAACAATCTAACGTGGACAGCATTTCATTGTGGCCTCATCAGTGGATGGGGCTTATGTTAAGGAAGGAATTTGAGTCACCTCTTATTCTGATCTCACGCCTGATAAGGAGTGCTAAGTTAATGTTTAGAAAGTGTTAAGTAAACACTACATACTGTGTTGTTAGAGACGCTGGGTTTTGGTTCAAACTGAAAACAATTGGTTAACCAACCCAGATTGAAACGTTTCAAGAAACTACTTTCAAACAATAAGTACTGAAAAAACCACAGAAAACGGCAAAGGGCCTTTAAGCAGTATTCACATGCTGGCCACTGTAAAAGGCAACCTGTGTCACATCATATTCATGTCCTCTTTGGCTCACTTCTTGGTGACACCAAGAAGTGGTGCGTGATTTTTTGCAGTATGAGAACCCAGATAACAACACTGTTTAAAAAGAGCTCTTACGATTTTTTTTTTTTAACTTTGGGTCTTATTTCTCTGCTGCTGAAACAAACGACTTCCGCTGAACTCTGTGTTTTCACAACAAACAAATTAAAAAGCCGATTTGCCAAGGAAGTGACAAGGCAGCCAGAAATAGACACCAGAAATGAATAAAACTAGAAACGGAAAAGTGAAAGTCTTAACTGTTATATAGCATTGGACACGTATGTGGCACTTTGAGTGGAGCAAATAGACTCATAGACTCATAGACTTTAAGGTCAGAAGGGACCATTATGATCATCTAGTCTGACCTCCTGCACAATGCAAATAGCATACCTGCAATCAACGTACAATACTATTTACAGCAAACCCGAAGTGAGGTGTGTTCCAGGCAGCTGTAATGGATACTGCATGGAACAGGCAGGGCTTCAGGGCCTTTCTCAAGGAGCAGAGAAAAGAAGGAATCTTGACAAACAAGTATTTATGCATTTAAAATATGTTGTGCATAACTAGCTAGGCACACACTGAGCATGTGATAATCAGGATGCTTGGGGAGGAAGGAATAAACTATTCCTCAAGAAGGAATACTCATCTGGACTCCATCCCTTGCAATAAATCTGTAGCTGATCTGGATGCTCAGAAAACAGGTGGTAAACACTCAGCACAGTCTAAATCAGGGGTTCTCAAACTGGGGGTCGGGACCCCTGAAGGGGTCGTGAGGTTATTACATGGGGCGGTCGCAAGCTGTCAGCCTCCACTCCAAACCCCGCTTGCCTCCAGCATCTATAATGGTGTTAAATATATTAAAAAGTGATTTTAATTTATAAGAGGGGGCCGCACTCAGAAGCTTGCTATGTGAAAGGGGTCACAGCACAAAAGTTTGAGAACCACTGGTCTAAATGAAACTGCCTGCTCACAACCCTTGCTGGAGAAGAGTCTTGAACGTTTTATTTACCAGCTTCGTTTCAGAGGCAGCATCAAACCTGGGACCTCTGAAGCATAGCCCTGGTCTACACTGTACATAACTTCAGCTACGTGGATAACATAGCTGCTAAGTCGACGTACCTCGATCGACTTACCACGCCGTGAGGACGCCGCAGGGTCGACTGCCGCCGTTCCCCCGTCGACTCTGCTTCCGCCTCTTGCCGCAGTGGATTGCCGGAGTTGACGGCAGAGCGATTGGGGATCGATTTATTCGCGTCTACACTAGACGCGAAAAATCGATCCCCGAAAGATCGATCACTACCCGCCGAATCGGCGGGTAGTGAAGACGTACCCTTAGTGTATGAGCCTTTACTGCATGAGCTAAAAGCCACGTGGCTCTTAGCTGAGGCGGTAGCAGACTCATCAATCTCTAGGTGCCGCTAGAGGAGGACAGAGCAACACACCCAGCTGACATGGGTTACACACACACACATAATAAATTCCCCAGGCAGGTTGTGGAATCTCCATCATTGGAGATTTTTAAGAGCAGTTTAGACAAACACCTGTCAGGGATGGTCTAGGTAATATTTAGTCCTGCCATAAGTGCAAGGAACTGGACAAGATGACCTCTCGAGGACCTTTCCAGTCCTACAATTCTATGCAAACAGGTGTATTTTTCCAGGGCTGCTGGAAATGTGCATCTGACTTCCTCATGGTTCCCCGTCTGCCAGTTGCCTTGATCGGTCTCTGCCATCTGGAGACTGCCAGATTACAATGACCCACCAACGAGGGTTTTCTTTTGTGGCCATTGTCTTCAAGGATCATAGGCCAATCCCTGTCCACAGGGAAATCCTGTCTGTTCTAAACTGACAATGCTCCATAAAGGTGTCCAGCAGTGTATTTTAAAATACTAGGGCAGGGGTTCTCAAATTTCATTGCACCGCAACCCCCTTCTGACAACGAAAATTACCACCCCACCCCAGGAGGGGGGACCGAAGCCTAAGCCCTGCCGCTGCGGGAGGGGATGGCCAAAGCCAAAGCCCAAGGGCTTCGTTCCTGGGCAAGGAGCCTATGACCTGAACTCAACTGCCCAAGGCTAAAGCTGAAGCCCGAGATTCAGGCGGTGGGGCTCAGGCTTTGGCCCTGGTCCCTAGCCAATCTAATGCCAGCCCTGGTAACCCCATTAAAACAGGGTGGCGATCTAAGTTCCCGCTAAGGTGTGAGGCTGCACGGCTGTGCAGGACGCCACCAAGGGCCAAGCACTTAACTCCCCCAGCCCCAGGGCTGCGACGGGGAGAGAGGAGGACTCCCCCAGGCCCAGAACTGCTGTGGTGGGGAGAGGCGCCTCTCCCCCCACCCCGGCCCCACCTCAGAGCCCACACCCCAAACCCCTCATCCCCAGCCTCTCCCCAGAACCCGCACCCCCAGCCGGAGCCCTCACCCCCCCACACACCCCAACCCTCTGCCCCAGCACTGAGCCCCCTCCCACACTCCAAACCCCTGGGTTCCACCCCCACCACACATCACCTCCATATTGGTGCACATAGCACAATTCATTCCTCACAGGCGTGGGAAAAATTAGCGGGAAGATTGGTCACAATCCACTTTGGGGTCCCAACCCACCGTTTGAGAACTGCTGCCTGCACTAGGGCTTGTGATCTTTCTTGCTCCATTAGGATTGTGCAAAGAGGGCCTGAAAGAGGTGTGGTTTCCTCGGCTTGTTCTTGTAACTTGGAAATATCTGGCTGTCCCAGCTATTGCAAAAGGATCTGTGGATGACTCAGAGGCTGCTCCTTGTTAGTTCCCTCACCTTAACTGAAGGGGTGGGGGACGATGAATGGTTATCAAAGGCTTCCTTTTCTCCCCTTTTTAAAGCTAAATATAAATAAAATAAAATAAATAAATAAATGGAGATATGCCAGTCTCCTAGAACTGAAACAACCTTGAAAAGTCATCGAGTCCAGTCCCCTGCCTTCACTAGCAGGACCAAGTACTGTCCCCTGACAGATTTTTTTTGCCCCAGATTGCTAAATGGCCCCCTCAAGGATTGAACTCATGACCCTGGGTTTAGCAGGCCAATGCTCAAACCACTGAGCTATCCCTTCCTCCTCGATTGTGAGTTAAACAAACAAAAGACAAAGTTTCAAACAGGCTGACTAAAAATTCCTTCCTCTCTAAATTGCTCAACTTTCACTCCTGGAACACTCACCGGTTATGTCTACACTGCGTCGACCGAGCTGTGGAAATGTCTCCACTTAAATTTGAATCCTGCTGGGATAAGTGCCACTTCTATGCTGACTTAATAACCCATGCTGTGGCCATGTGTTATTTCCCTGAGCGGCGTAGAGTCATGGCCGACGCGGTGAGGTCGACGCAGTGTCAGTGTAGACCAGCGATGTCCAATAGAAATTCAGTGCTAGCCACACTGCTAGCCACACTTGTGGTTTTGAATTTTTCTTATTAGCCACATTATAAAAAAGCCACATTAAGCCACATTATAAAAAAGCCACATGCATTAGCCACAATTCAATAGCCTATTAGCCCCATGTGGCTAGTGGTGAATGTATTGGACACCGCTGGTGTAGACAGTGCGTTACTTAAGTCGACTGTTACCGGATTTCAGGAGCCGTCCCACAATGCCCCACACTGACAATGCAACCGAGACGAGCGCTCCTGGCGAGGATATGCACCGCTGACACGAGGATCCAAGTGTGCACGCAGACAAGCGATTTAATAACGGCGGGGTCCACGTGCCGACGTACACTAAGTCAATGCAATTTTGCAGAGTAGACATGGCCACAGCATGGGTAAACAGGCTCACGCTAGCGCTGTTCAATCCAAGGGGGTGGATGTTATGGCAGTTCAGGCTAGCCCCCTGAGCATCTATCCCATGGGTCAGATGCGCTCAGACTCAAGCCACAATGCACAGGCGCCGACTTTCCATTGTGCTGGGGGGGTGATCGACTCCCAGCTCTGCCCCAGGCCCCGCCCCCACTCCACCCCTTCCCTGAAGGCCATAGTCCTGCCCCGCCTCTTCCCGCCCCCTCCCCCGAGCATGCTGCATCCTCACTCCTCCCCCCCACCAGCCTCCTGCATGCTGCAAAACAGCTGATTGCAGCGGGTGGGAGGCGCGGGGGAGGGAGGAGGAGGCGGTGATTGGCGGGGCCTGCCAGCAGGCAGGAGGCACTGGTGAGAGGGGGAGGTGCTGATCGGGAGCTGCCTGTGGATGCTCAGCACCCACCATTTCCCCCCATGGGTGCTCTGGCCCCAGAGCACCCACGGAGTCGGCGCCTATGCCACAATGGCCAGACTGCAATTTTTAGCATGCTAACTAGTGCATCTGTCTACCCGGGCTGGGAATCACACCTCCCCCTGCAGTGTAGTAGACATACCCATCTCTGGCCATGTCTACACTACAAACATTGGCTGATTCAAGTTATGTCAGCAGACACCTGCCAAAGATTACGTTACTCGCGCACATGTACACTTAGCTGCTTGCATTGGCATTGTGCTTACTTACCCCGAGTGCTTGCATCCGTGCAAAGTGTGGTGCACCACAAGTGCCACGTGCCACCATCTGGCGCAATGCCTTTTGGGAAATTTTCACAATATGTTTGCGAGGTAGAAATGAGTCACACGGGGATCTCTAGGAGCGAGGGGGTCAAGTGCCCATTGTTGAATTTTCTCCATCCCATAATGCCATCCATATCCCATAATTTTCACGCTGCGCAAACCCGCTTGGCACTTTTCGCTGTCTGCCGTCTCAGACAGAAGCCTGGAGCTCAGAGTTCTGCACTGTTCTCATGAACATTGTTAATACAGCGCACATGATCTTCTGGTATTTGCAGCAGACTCACAGGAAGTACTGGTTTCAGAGTTTCAGTGTAGTAGCCGTGTTAGTCTGTGTCAGCAAAACGAAAATAAGAAAGAAAAACTTGTAGCACCTTAGAGACTAACAAATTTATTTCAGCATAAGCTTTCGTGGGTTAGTACCCACTTCATCGGATGCATGGAATGAAACATACAGTAGACAGATATTTATACAGTCAGAGAAACATGATAAGGTGGAGGTGCATAGACCAACCTTAAGAGGCTAATTAATTGAGAGTAGCAGCCGTGTTAGTCTGTGTCAGCAAAAAGAACAGGAGTACATGTGGCACCTTAGAGACTAACAAATTTATTTCAGAATAAGTTTTCGTGGGCTACAGTCCCACTTCATCGGATGCATAGACTGGAACATACAGTAAGCAGATATTTATACATTCAGAGAAACATGAAAAGGTGGTCTCAAGTATCAGAGTGGTAGCCGTGTTAGTCTGGATCTGTAGAAGCGACAAGGTGCCACAGGACCCTTTGTCGCTTCATGAAAAGGTGGAAGTACCCATACCAACTGTAAGAGGCTAATTAATTAAGAGGAACTATTATCAGCAGGGGAAAAAAACTTTTGAAGTGATAATCAAGATGGCCCATTTTGGACAGTTGACACAAAGGTGTGAGTGAGGATAGTTAACTAGGGGAAATAGATTAAATTAACATAATGACCGAGCTACTGCCAGTTTCTGTTCAAACCTAAGGGTATGTCTACACTACAGAATTAGGTCGAATTTATAGAAGTCGATATTTTAAAACCCAAATTTATGGAATCGATTGTGTGTGTCCCCACTAAAGAGCATTAAGACCATGAGGTCAATTGACTGTGTCCACAGTAGCGGGGCTAGCATCGACTTTCGGAGCATTGCATTGCGGGTAGCTATCCCACAGTTCCCGCAGTCTCCGCCACCCATTGGAATTCTGGGTTGCGATCCCAAAGCCTGATGGGGCAGAAAACATTGTCGCTGGTGGTTCTGGGTACATGTCGTCAAGCCATCAAACGTCCCTCCCTCCCTCCATGAAAGCAATCTTTTTCGCGCCTTTTTTTCGGGGTTTCCGTGTTTGCTACGGAAGCCTGCTCAGCTCACAATTACCGTACATCTCCAACGTACGCCTGGACATTAGGTCTAGTGGGGATTCAGTCACACTCTAATACAGGCAGAGGGATAGCTCAGCGTTCTGAGTGTTGGCCTGCTAAACCCGGGGTTGCAAGTTCAATCCTTGAGGGGGCTAGTCTGCCTGAGGCTGGTAGTTGCGGGACTATACAGCATAAGCTCCTTGCATTCTAGCTGCAGATCGTACGATATGCTTGAAATTTGTGTGCTCTTGGCCGGCAGCCTATGTTGTGGCTGGCTGGGGGCACTTAGACATAAATGGGAGTGACCCTGGTCATTCTCTCTTTTACATTTTGTTTAAGGGAGATTCAGTACTGCCTGGAACACAGGCAGAAGGATAGCTCAGCGGTCTGAGCGTTGGCCCGCTAAACCTGGGGTTGCAAGTTCAATCCTTGAGGGGGCCAGGAGATGATGATGGATATCAAGCATATTGTACCATCTACTGCTAGAAGGGAAGGCGCCTAACCCTTGCTCACCGCATATTGTACCATCTGCTGCTAGAAGGAAATGAGCCTAACCCTTGCTCCCCCCTCCCTCCGTGAAAGCAACTGAGGGGGGAGCCAAAAATCCTTTTGCGCCTTTTTTCATGCGGGCGCCATATTGCTGACACCATTGTTATCCACCCGCCGCTTCTGCTCCCACTCTACTGTCCTGCAAACAGCATACCAGGGAAAGCATGGAGCACGATCAGATCACCGCGGCTGTTCTTGCCGTTATGAACACCACGCGCATTGTCCAGGAGTATATGGAGAACGAGAACCAGGAGCTGCTACAACTACAGCAGGCGAGGAGGCGACAGCAGCGCCCTGAGGACAGTGATGAGGACATGGACACAGACCTCTCTCAAAAAAGGCCCCCCCGCAAGGTGGACATCATGGTGTTAATGGGGCTTGTTGATACAGTGGAACGCCGATTCTGGGCCCGGGAAACAAGCACAGACTGGTGGGACCACATAGTGCTGCAGGTCTGGGATGAATCCCAGTGCCTGCGAAACTTTCGCATGCGTAAGGGCACTTTCATGGAACTTTGTGAGTTGCTTTCCCCTGCCCTGAAGCGCAAGAACACCAAGATGAGAGCAGCCCTCACAGTAGAGAAGCGACTGGCGATAGCCCTGTGGAAGCTTGCAACGCCAGACAGCTACCGGTCAGTCGCAAATCAATTCGGAGTGGGAAAATCTACAGTGGGGGCTGTTGTGATGCAAGTAGCCAGGGCGATCACCAAGCTGCTGGTACCAAGGGTTGTGAGTCTGGGAAATGTGCAGCTCATACTGGATGGCTTTGCAGCAATGGGGTTCCCGAACTGTGGAGGGGCGATAGACGGAACCCATATCCCTGTCTTGGCACCGGACCACCAAGCCAGCGAGTACATAAACCGAAAGGGTTACTTTTCAATAGTGCTGCAAGCACTGGTGGATCACAAGGGACGTTTCACCAACATCAACGTGGGATGGCCGGGAAAGGTACATGACGCTCGCATCTTCAGGAACTCTGGTCTGTTTCGGCTGCTGCAGCAAGGGACTTTCTTCCCAGACCAGAAAATAACCATTGGGGATGTTGAGATGCCTATAGTTATCCTTGGGGACCCAGCCTACCCCTTAATGCCATGGCTCATGAAGCCATACACAGGTAGCCTGGACAGTAGTCAGGACCTTTTCAGCTATAGGCTGAGCAAGTGCAGAATGGTGGTGGAATGTGCATTTGGGCGTTTAAAAGCTCGCTGGCGAAGTTTATTGACTAGGTTAGATCTCAGCGAAAACAATATTCCCATTATTATTACTGCTTGCTGTGCACTCCACAATATCTGTGAGAGTAAGGGGGAGACGTTTATGGTGGGGTGGGAGGTTGAGGCAAATCTCCTGGCCACTGGTTATGCGCAGCCAGACACCAGGGCTATTACAAGAGTACATCAGGGTGCGTTGCGCATCAGGGAAGCTTTGAAAACCAGTTTCATGAATGGCCAGGATGCTGTGTGAAAGTTCTGTTTTTCCCCAGTAATTAAAAGCCCTGCCCCTTCATTCACTCTACTTCCCTTTACCCAAACCGCCCTGCCCTCCCCCCCTCGGTCACCGCTTGCAGAGGAAATAAAGTCATTGTTGCTTAAAAATCATGCATTCTTTATTAATTCGTAAAACAAAGAGGGGGAACTATGGGGGTAACTGCCACAGTCTCCCGGGATAGGTGGTGGAGGAAGGGAAGCACCAGGATGGGTGGTGGAGGAGGGGATGAGGGAAGGACAAGGACACACAGCACTTTACAACTTATTGAATGCCAGCCCTTTCTTGCTTGGACTGTTCTCTTGGCTTGAGTGGTTGGGTGCACGGAGGCCGCCCAAACGCGTTCTTGGGCGTCTCGGGGCCCCTCTGAATACCCCCTTAATAAAATTCCCCTATTTCAACCAGGTGACCATGAATGATATCACTCTTCTGAGGATAACACAGACAGATAAAGAACGGATGTTGCTTGAACGCCGCCATGCTTTGCAAAGCAATGATTCCAGACTACGTGCTACTGGCCTGGCGTGGTAGAGTGTGTTACCACGGAGCACAGGATAAGGCTGCCCTCCCCAGAAACCTTTTGCACAGGCTTTGGGAGTACATCGAGGAGATCTTTCTGGAGATGTCCCCGGAGGATTTCTGCTCCATCCCCGAACGTGTTAACAGAGTTTTCCAGTAGCTGTAGCTGTACTGGCCGCGAATTAATCATTAAACACGCTTGCTTATAAAACATGTATTAATTTAACAGAGGTACACTCACCAGAGGTCCCTTCTCCTGCATTGAGCACGCCTTGGGTGCGTTCATAGGGTACTGGCTCCAGGGTGACAAAGAGTTCCTGGCTGTCGGGGAAAAGGGCTTCTCCGCTTCCTTGCTGTGTCTGGGCGCTATTTTCAGCATCATTATCTTCATCATGCTCCTCTGTGGTTTCTGATGATCCACATACGGAGTCATACCACATGGGTGGGTCAGTGCTGGCTGCACCTCCTAGAATGGCATGCAGCTCATCATAGAAGCGGCATGTCTGGGGCTCTGACCCAGAGCAGCTGTTTGCATCTCTGGCTTTTTGGTAGGCTTGCCTGAGCTCCTTAATTTTCACGCGGCACTGTTGCACGTCCCTGTTGTAGCCTCTGTCCTGCATGCCCTTGGAGACTTTGGCATATGTATTGGCGTTTCTTCTTTTGGACCGTAGCTCTGCTAGCACGGTTTCGTCTCCCCATACAGCAATCAGATCGCGTACCTCACGCTCGGTCCATGCTGGAGCTCGTCTTCGGTTCTGGGACTCCATCATGGTCACCTCTGCTGATGAGATCTGCGCTCACCTGCAGCTCACCACGCTGGCTAAACAGGAAATGAAATTCAAAAGTTCGCGGGGCTTTTCCTGTCTACCTGGGCGGAGCATTCGAGCTCAGACTGCTGTCCAGAGCGGTCAAATGTTGCACTGTGGGATAGATCCAGGAGGCCAATACCGTCGAATTGCGTCCTCACTAAGCCTACATCGATTTGGCAATATCGCTTTAAGCACTAATCCCCTCATTGGGGGTGGAGTGGTGAGATCGATTTTAAGAGCCCTAGAAGTCGATGTTAAGGGCTTCGTCATGTGGACAGGTGCACGGATCAATCGAAATAACGCTAATAAATTCGACCTAAACTCGTAGTGTAGACCAGGGCTAAGTTAATGGTATCTAGTTTGCATATTAATTCAAGTTCAGCAGCTTCTCCTCGGAGTCTGTTTTTGAAGCTTTTCTGTTGCAAAATGGCCACCTTTAAGTCTGTCACTGAGTGATTAGAGAGATTGACGTGTTCTCCTACTGGTTTTTGAATGTTATGATTCCTGATGTCAGATTTGTGTCCATTTATTCTTTTGATTTCTTCATGGAGAGGGACATCATGAAAAACAATTCACAGTTATTGGTGGCATTCATGGAGCAGCTGCAGATGGTGATGAGCCGCTTGTGGGCTGAAGGAACAAGCGCTGACTGGTGAGATCGCATCGCGATGCAGGTTTTGGACGATGAGCAGCGGATGTGTAACTTTGGGATGCGAAAGGTGACATTCCTGGATCTGTGTGCTGAGCTCGCCCCAGCCCTCCAGTGCAGGGATGAGAACTGCATAGAACTCCAGCGTAGTCATGAGAACTGCAGTGACAGTTGAGAAGCTAGTGGCGGTTGCGCTCTGCAAGCTGGCAACGCTAAATTGCTACCAGTCAATGGGAATCATTCTGAAGCTGGAAAATCCACAGTGGGGGCCATGCAAGTGCGCGGAGCCACTAATCGTCTCCTGCTATGCCAAATTGTGACTGTTGGCAATGGCTGGATTTTCAGCAATGGGGTTCCCGAATGCCGTGGGGTGACACCAGCCCACCTTGCTACATAGTACATCAAAATAAATAAATAAATGGAGATATGCCAATCTTGTAGAACTGGAACGACCTTGAAAGATCATCGAGTCCAGTCCCCTGCCTTCACTAGCAGGACCAAGTACTGTCCCCTGACAGATTTTTGCCCCAGATCCCTAAATGGCCCCCTCAAGGATTGAACTCACAACCCTGGGTTTAGCAGGCCAGTGCTCAAACCACTGAGCTACCCCTCCCCCCTCGACAGAAAGGGCTGCTTTTCTAGGGTTACGCAAGCATTGGGGGATGACTGGGGACGCTTCACTGACATGAGCATGGGCTAGTTAGGGAAAGTGCATTATGCTCATGTCTTTAAGAACACAGGACTGTTCCGAAAGCTGCAAGCAGGGACATTGTGTTCTGGCCGGTGGATTACCACTGTGACATTGAAATGCCATAAGTCAGGCCTGCACAACATGCTGCCCTGGGGCCGCATGCGGCCCACGTGGGCTCACTGTGCGGCCCAAAATCTGGGACTGTGTCCGTTGGTCCTTTTTGCTGCTTGTCTCTGGGCTGGGGGTTGTCCCAATGCTGCAAAGAGGGGGTTCCCAAAGGAAGGTGCTTGCTTCTAACCCCCGAGGCCGTCAGTATGTCTGCTCTTCTCTAGTCAGCCCACTTGACAAGTTTGATTGTCCTTGTTCTGGTTCCCCATCCCCTCTCCAAGGGTTGCAGCTGTCTGGAGGTGCCTGCCTTCCACGCCTTCCTCATTCACACCTCATTTATTCAACAGGGCAATTGAATACAAAGTGGGGGGAAGATCTTATTCTACTTCTAGCAAAAAGACATTTTTCTTTTACCTTAATTATACTACCTTAGGGGCCCGCTATAACATATTACCAAGGTTCAATACAAAGTCATATAAAAGTTATACAAAAATGCATAATGCAGAGATTTATCTACAACTGCATTGATTGACTGTTGTGTGCAGTAATATAGTGACCCCCGGGGGGGTGAAAAGGGGTGTGATGGTGGGGCAGAGCGGGGAGGGGGCGGGTCCTATTTTATTGCTGTGATCTGGTCACCATAAGCGCACTGTTTCTTTCCCCCTCTACAGGCTTCCACACCCCAGCGCTGGGGAAGGAGGGGTTGTTTCCGCGGGGTGGGCGGCGCTGGGGGGCGGGGCCATTTCCGCAGGGCCGGGGGGTTTTGGCCCTCAGCTGTTTTCTTTGGAGTAATATGGCCCTCGTCCCACTCGTTTACGAGTTGTGCAGGACTGCCATAAGTGATTGTGGGACTCCTGGCTCATGAAGCCATACACTGGCCACCTCGACAGTACCAAGGAAAGTTTCAACACCCACCCAGTAGGTGCAGAATGCCAGTTGAATGTGCTTTTGGTAGATTGAAGGGTTGCTGGTGATGTTTACTCACAAGACTGGACTGCAGTCAGAAAAATATCCCAATGGTTATAGCTGCTTGCTTTGTAATATCTGTGAGGCAAAGGAGGAAAAGTTGCTGCCAGAGTGGAGGTGGAGCGGCTGGCTGCTACGTTTGAGCAGCCAGAGCCATTACAAGAGCTCATCGTACAGTTGCGGGAGTCATTGCAGTTGCGGGAGTCTTTGACAAAGCTTTTTAACGGTCAGTCACATTAATGCGCTGTGCTTGACTGCGCACTGGCCCTGAAGGTGTTTGGGTTGTTAAGATATGTGTAGTGCTCAGTGTACATTCAGAAATGTTACGCTGTGTGTTGCAGTGAGCCTATGGATTCTGCAATGCTGGCTGTACCTGTACACATATACCTGAGTGTTTTCTTGAACCCATGAATTCGGTGGTGCTGGACACTTAAAAGTACTGGGTGCTTTGAGTAACTGCTATGCATCCTGCAATATGTGTTGAGAACTAATAAAGATGAATTTATTTAAAAAAAAGTATGAGTGGCAAAAACAGTGCAAAGAAACAGTGTGCAAATAAAAAAGACAATACAATACAAACTTCTAACATAAGTTAACGGAACTTTAAAATTAGAAAGGCAGCAAACATTTCTGTCCATTTCAATGCACAAATGCAGCCCATTTTGGCTGCTCGAACATGAACCGTGGCTCTCGTGGGTCAGTGTATGTGAAGCTGTGGTTGTCCTCACTGTCCCCTGACACAGAGTGGTAGGGAAGTGACGCAACGTGGAATGTTGGCTACGACAGTGGAGTTCTCCAGAGACAGCACAGGGAAGCAAGTCCATTGATTGTTGGACCTATAGGTCAACCAGAGTCTGTAGCATTTGCGTTTGGTCCCTGAGAAGCCCCTTTATGTCCTGGTGCATCTCCCACTCCCTCTCTTTGTCTTACTGGGATTCCTGGGTTTCACCATCTTCTCCTGTCCTCTTCTGTCCCTCTCCATGTCAGCCATGTTGGCCCACCAGCCTTTTGTTCGCGGTCTGAGGCAGCACTGACTTGCAAGATCTTGGTGAACGTATCCTCCCTAGTTCTCTTCTTTCTCCTCCTTATCAAGGCCAGGCGTTCTGGGGCTGTGAAGGGGCCCTCAAGGCCACAACGGCAGCAGCTACAGATAAAACAGGCAGATGAATCATTGGCTTTGCAGCCACAATGGAAAGGGAAAGATAAGTCCCTTCCCGTATTCCCATAAAATGTTTTAGTAACACATGCTTATTGACACTTCGGCTTTGGAGTGCCTCCACACAGCACCATGGTGTCCCACCCAGGGTGAGTGTGGCCCACCAGGGGCGAGTGCGGGGAAAGGAGGAAGACATTAAGATTCTCGGCTGCATGAAACAATAAGATCTCAGCCCCTATTTCCAGGAGTATGATTATAGGACTATGGCACTGAATACTGGCACTATTCACGCCAGGTGGGAGTTACTGTAGCGGATATCTCACTTGTGAGGGAAATAACACGGGGGTGGGTAGGGAGGGGCGCGGGGAGCTTGGCAGGCTGCAGGAAATAACCCCATGGGCTGCGTGTTTGAGACCCCTGATCTAAATCATTTATTGAACAGATCCTGGCTTGTGACATAGCTGGACCCCGCCACATCTCCCCCCACCACCCCGCTTCCTCTCCTCACTGTTCACAACAAAGGTCTGTGTCTTGGGCTCCTCGAAGGTATCCATGGTGGTTTGTGGGGTGCTAGTGGGGTCTCCGCCAAGTATGGCATGCCGCTCGTTGTAAAAGCGGCAGGTTTTCGGCTCAGCACCAGATCGATTGTTGGCTTCCCTGGCCTTGTGGCTGCCTTCCAGAGTTCCTTCACTTTCACACGGCTGGTGCTGATCCGTGTCCTACCCCACGGCCTGCATCCCCTGTGCAAACTTTTCATGGATGTCCGGCGTCCACGTTTCTGTGGCTGGTCCGTAGCTGTGCTTGCACAGCCTCCTCATAGGCCCAGGAGATCCAAAACCGCCTGTCTGCTCCAGGCAGGAATAGCATGTAGTGCATGGAACCAGCATGGGCAGCTGGGCAGCTGCATGGAACCAGGGAGAGCTGCTCGCTGTGCTTGCCAATGTGGGCACACTGGAAAAAGCATTTCAAGAATACGTAGGGTGTATTAAGGGGAGGGGACGTGGCTTCCAGTCTCCGTGATCCCTGGGCAGTGGAGTTCACAATTGAGATCAGAGCAGTCACTGTCACAGGGCGTGGGGCATTGTGGGACGGACTGCTCGGGTTGACACACGTCACACAGTGTCTACACTAGCACTGCATCGACTTCAGTAGGTCAACCAGGGCTCAATGTTGTTCAGAGAGGTGGTTTTACTGAGTCACCGGAACTGGGTGCTTACATCAGCCAGAGACAAATTTGAGCATAGACACATGCACAAACAGGTCGATCTAACTCTGTAGCGTAGACCGGGCCAGTCTAGGAACAACAGCTCCCTGAACGACAGTATCTCCGTCAATGGAAGCATTCTTCCCTTGACCTAGCTGCTTTTAAACTAGGGGGTAGGTCAATGTAGCCATGCCATTGAGGGAGGTGGATTTTTCACACTAACTAACATAGCTCTATTGACCTAACTTTTAGGTCCAAGGACCAAGCCTGATATGAGTGAGTTCTTTGGGAAAAGGGACTGTATTTTTCTTCTGTGTTTGTACAGCACCTAGAGCAAGGGGATGCTGGTCCATGACTGTACACTACCACAATACTATTGCCGTCCCATTATTTTTTATCCTTGCTTGTCACCGTTAAGTAAAGTCAATTTCAGATTTCAAGATATCCCCTTTTTTCCCTCCCAGTTCAAAACATTTTAACATAACCTTCCCACCCCCCACCCCCAGAATAGCTGAACGTGTCTGATTCTATCATTCAGTTTTTCTGACTGAACAAAAGAGGAACTAGGTCTACAAATGACTTCTTTATTTTAGGTTTGCTCGCTCTACTTAACACCAAAACCTAAGATGAGTCATTGTTTCCGGGAAGCCAAAAATACAGTACTGCCAGTAATAAGGACCTCATCAAAGTTAGGTGATAGCCGCTTCTATTATTTCAAGTCACACAAATCCACCTGCAAGAGGGCATGAACAAACCTGTAGAAAAGCTACAGTCGCTCTAATCAGGGTGCCATCTCTACCTACAATTCTATTTGGCTCACAGAAAACAATAAGCTATAGAAACTGCTAATGCCCTTCTCACTGAGAGAGACTGAAACTGAGAACAGAAGCTGGCATTAGAAATCCATAACTGATTCTAATACGACCTGTGTTTTTAGCACACTCCCTGCTGTAACGCCTGAGCACTTTACAGCTTGCGAGAGAAACACATGGACTTGCAATTTCGTCCTCAAGTTCGAATGGTCTCAAGTTGCAGTGGGGGAGGTTTAGGTTGGCTATTAGGAAAAGCTTTTTCACGAGGAGGGTGGTGAAGCACTGGAATGGGTTACCTAGGAAGGTGGTGGAATCTCCTTCCTTAGAGAGTTTTAAGGCCCGGCTTGACAAAGCCCTGGCTGGGATGGTTTAGTTGGGGTTGGTCCTGCTTTGAGCAGGGGGTGGGACTGTCTAGATAACCTCCTGAGGTCTCTTCCAACCCTGAGATTCTATGATTCTACGAGTCTACATTTTATAATAAAAGCAGTGAAGTTCATTACCCTTTTCATGTGTTCCGGTGGCAGGGTCCACAGACATGGACTAGTTTATATGCCCTTGAAGGGGCAGGTTGGCACTCTGGCCTGGAGAAGGTTTTTCTAAATCATCTGACCCTAAAATGAGAACAATGGAACCTAGAAAACTATTTTTACCCCCAAGCAATTTAGGATCTGGAAAGATTTCTAAAATTAATCTTACTTGGTGGATTTAGGGCCATGAATGCCAATGCGTAGATTTCTGGTAAGGCAATAGGATCTAGAAAGGCTCTGACAAGCTGGAGCTGTGTTGTTCAGTGGAGAAAGCAACGTACTAGAAGTCCGAACTCCTAGGTCATACTCCCAACTCTGCTACTGACTCACTATGTGACCCTAGGCAAGTCACTCAGCCCCTGTGTGCCTCCGTTTTGCCCTCTGTAATAATATGGGGATTAATAATAACACTTACCTATCTCTCAGAGGCCATGCGGTTTAATTAATTGTAAGCTGCTTTGAGATCCTTAGATGAAAGAATTATTTGTACTCTCTTGCTCTGCCATTTGGCTCTGCCATTGACCTGTGTGTGATCTCAGGCAAGTCATTTAATCTGTCCGTGCTCCTGTTTCCTCCCCGTCTGTTCTTGTTAGCTCTTTAGGGGTAGGGACTCTCAGGGTCCTGCTCTTAGCTGGGGCTTCTACACACTGCTGTAATTCAAATCAATGAGGATTTTGTTTACTACATGTTTGTATGGTGCCCAGCACAGAGAGGCCATGAGTTTGAGGATTCTAGGCAATAATAATGTGGTGAATGATAATGAAGGCCATTACAGGTACAACAAGCCCTATATCAGTACTGTCTAGATGAGGCAATCTATTGCAACACCTATAAGGGGCTGTGTTACCTCAGTCATAGAATCTCAGGGTTGGAAGGGACCTTAGAAGGTCATCTAGTCCAACCCCCTGCTCAAAGCAGGACCAATCCCCAATTTTTGCCCCAGATCCCCCAAATGGCCCCCTCAAGGATTGAACTCACAACCCTGGGTTTAGCAGGCTAATGCTCAAACAGTCTTCAAATGTACTCCCCAGATAGACAGATGGCATTTCAGTATGTAATAATGATCCCTACTCCAACGCAGTCATTCACTGGAGCAAACACAGGTACCACGAACGGCTCAGTAAAGCAAGAACCCCCTGCCCAGTGTATTTTGCCAGGCCCATTCCAGGCACAGAGGAGCAACAAAATCAACTAATTAAATTAAAGGGGTGGAGAAAGCTGGTGTCAGAGCCAAAAGATCGGTAAAAGGTCCTACTTCACTCCACTCTCTTTTTATAAGATAAGCAGCTACAAAAGTAACCACTCAACTCCAACATGGACTGAGACAAGCCAGCTCTTGGTGGTTCAGGGAAATACATGTATTATTTATTTACTGTTTTTCATTTTCACTCAGCAGTTTTACTAGGACAGAATTTGGTTCGATAGAGGTGAATGACGTTATTTATCTATATTTCTTCATTTCAATATATTTCCCTGGAAGCAGAAGGGGAGCTGACAGCAGGGGCTGGGGGTTGATGATCATTTTCTTTTGAACCAGGGAAAAAAATAATTGTGGGCCATTGTATGCTTGATTTCAGCCTACTTCAAGTCTTAGATTTGGCCCAGATCTTCAAAGGTAATAACTTCCATTGATTTCAAGGGAGTTAGGCATCTATATACCTTTGAGGATCCAAGCCTTTGATCCTAACATTTAATAGCAGTATATGTAGGGTTGGCAGAATTTGATTTTTATTTTTTTATAATTTAGACCGATAATATCAATGTTTATTTGTAAGTGTTTTCCATTTTTATCCATTTAAATGTTCACACTTGCAGGAAATTGTGGGGGGTCAGACAATTATTTAATTACAGTAGACGCGCCGTTTCAAAAAAGTTAAAGCTTTATAAACCGTTCAAGCACCACATGTCAACATCACAGGGCAAAATATACAAAGCAAATATGCTTAAATCCATAAATCAGACCTGGTTTTGGTATCCATTCACTAGACCATTTGTAACAAGCCTAAATCAAAAGTCTAGTAAGTTCTCAAACAGCAGTTTTCTTACTTTGCCTATTTGTAATTTCAATGATAATCGGTGGAAATATATATATTTTTTGGTTTGTGGGTGTGCACTGAAATTCATGTTTACGGACATTTATAAAAATCTAATCTTTCCAAGCCTAAATATAGGCATGTTTTCAACAGGGACATGTCAAGTTAAGTGATTCCCTATTATACCTTGACCAAATGTACAGCACTGATTTTCAAAATACACTTTTTTTAACAGCCATGTTTCCTGCCTTTCCCCTTTAAACGCTCCTATTCTCTTTAAATGTGAATCCTGGCGGACAGGCCGAAGACTTTCATTTCGAGAGAGACTCCTAGACTTCGGATTAATTTTATTGTATTATTTTTTCCTGTGCTCAGCCCTGCCACGGGCTGTGGGGGTTTACAGGGCTGGATGCCCCATTTTTAAGGTTTCGTGGACTACAGTCCGCTTCATCGGATGCATAGAATGGAACATACAGTGGGAGGATAGTTATACATTCAGAGAAACATGAAAATGTGGAAGTACCCAGACCAACTGTAAGAGGCTAATTAATTGAGAGGGACTATTGTCAGCAGGGGAAAAAAAACTTTTGAAGTGATAATCAAGATGGCCCATTACGGAGGCTTTCGCGGAACTGTCTCACTGCAACATGCAAGCTCTCGCTCTTCCTTCCCAATCCCCTCCGGGCTGCCGGTGGGGAGGCGCAGTGGGGATTCCAGTGTGGATTCAAAGCGTGCCACAGGGAAAGCCCCATCCACACGGGTAACTAACACCTCTTTCTGGGGATCAACATTGGGGGCGCGATTTTTTAAAGCTCAGTTTGGCTCCCTGCTCCTGCATGGGGGGGGGGGGGGGACCCACAATCCCTCCACGCCTCCGCATAGGTGATGGGATCAACTAAAGGCTTCGTGGCACTCCGGAGAATAAACTCTCCCCGTGGCTCGTTTGCAAACGCAGCTCCCGGGGGGGTGCTTGCATGGCACCGTGACCTTGCGGGAAGTATAACACGTTAGCTTTCCGGTTCAGTTTTCACTTTCTCTCTCGCTCCTTTTCCCCCCCTCCTCCTCCTCCTCCTCCTCCTCCTTTCCCCCCCCCCAGCCCCGTTTTACTTCCTGGGGCTGGCGGATGGTTTGGTTGGTGCAACCTCCCCGCGTCGGACATGTTTCCCCTTTGCTTAGCGATGTAGCTTGCCCGGCCAGGGGAGGTGATGGGAGAGAGGACCCGGCATCCTGACCAGAGAGGGGGGGCCTAAAAAGCCCTCCCCGTCATCCATGGCCCTTCCTCCCCCGGCGCGTTGCAATCCCAGCGCAGGCTTGCAAGAAGGGGGCAAACCCCGGCGCCCCGTGGCCCCGCAGTTGCATTGAACTGGATGAGTTGTGTCCCCCCCCCAACGACCCCCTCCTCTCCTCTTTGGCCTCCTGGACAGAAACGCCCCCCCCCCCTGGTGTTTGGCCGGCGGCGGGGGGTGGGTGGGGGGGCTGGGAGGCGCCGTGAAAGCCCCCGAAGGACGCGGAGGCCACCGGCCCCTGGCTGCCGTGCGGCGATGCGGAGCGGCGGGGCAGGGCTGCCCGGGCGGCCGCAGCCGCGTTGAGGGCGCGGGTGGGGGTGGCCGAGGGGCGGAGAGACGAAGCCCCCGGCCCCGCTGCCATGGGAGAGCCGCAGGAGCGCGGCGCCGCGACAGGTGAGCGGGCGGCGGGGGCTGAGCCGTGGGGCTGGGCGGGCGGTGTGTAGGGGCCGTATTTTCTCTTTCCTTTAGGCCGATCTAGAGCACGGGGCAGGACACGTCTCTGCACACGTGGATCAGACAGCGTGGTGGTGGTGGGCGGGGGGGGGTGTCGGTGGTGGTGGGGGGGGGGTCGATTGGGTTTTTTTTAAAATCTCAGACGACACCGTCCCGTCCCCCCGCCCCCAAGCTGGCCTTGCACGTTTATCCCCTTGTAGCGCCCAGGGGGGAGGCAGTCCCCGGGGGCAGGTCGAGTTGTTCCCTTCAGAGATGAGTCTCCCTGTTGGGGGGCGAGTTTTTGCGGTTTGCGGGCGACCTTAGGCATGGGAACAGTCCGGGCTCCTTGCAGGGGTGGTTTCAGCCTTAAATGTGCATGGGTGGATTAAAGAGCCCCTGACAAGTAAAAATAAAATGGAGATAGGCCAATCTCCTGGAACGGGAAGGACCTTGAAAGGTCATCGAGTCCAGTCCCCTGCCTTCACTAGCGGGACCAAGCACTGTCCCCCGACAGATTTGTACCTCAGCTCCCTAAATTCAATCCCCTCAAGGATTGACCTCACAACCCTAGGTTGAGCAGGCCAATGCTCAAACCACTGAACTATCCCCCCGAACTAGTGCTTGTGAGCAGGCCAATGCTCAAACCACTGAACTATCCCCCCGAACTAGTGCTTGTGAAGTGATTTGACGAGGGAAGAGATTTTATTTTAAAGCTGTGTGCTTGGTGCTGTACTAACCATGCCAAGGGAGACATGGCGCCCGTTCCCAGGAGGTTATCATTTAAACAGGCAAACAACGTGGCCCTTGAATACAGAAAGAGACGGGGGCTGAGCTACCTGTTGATAATGCAATGCAAGAAAAGGGCAAATATAAACAAACAAAAATCTGTGCCTGTCAGCGCGACCTCTTGAAAAATACACCGGTGACAAAATTGTGTAGCTTCACGTTTTTCAATGGATGAATTGCTACTTTACGTGAAATATTATAGCATTTCCAGACCGACATTTCTCCCTCTGGAGACGAACAGCACAATCTCTGTCTCGCCCTGCTGTCTCAGGAAGGTTTTTTGTGTGAAGAAAATTACCTGGTTGTGATAAGTGAGTGGGTTTTGGGGAGAGAGCGAGGAGGTCAGCTTATTGGACACTTAGGTCCCGAGTCTGCAATGTGCATTGGCTGACCCTCCTGCTGCTGCGCTGATTCTCCGCCTGTGGAGAGGCCTGCTTGTGTGGATTTTGTTGTAGGACGAAGGCCTGAGTTATTTATTAATTTTGCACAATGGCTTCAGATTCTTTTATAATTGCCAGTGCCACTTCAGAGGCAGTATAGGTAAAAACCAGCCAACAGTTCATAAGAGGTGCTTATAAATTGACATAAAACCAGGGAAAAAATGGTAAAGGGTCCAATTTACACACAACTCAAGCCTGAAAAATCCATTCTTTGTTTATCATTTGTCGCTTCAGTGTCCCGCTTAGGGGTAGATTATTTGTTCAGTGCTATAAAGGTACGGGACAGTCAAAGGAGCATGTTGCGGTCCTAAAGAGCGTGCAGTTTGTTATACGGGGGTCAAGTGAGTTTGTATTCGGGTGGCTAGCCCTTGTCACCGTGGCCACACTGCCTATTTTAGTGTGCTAGCTCAAGCAGCACTACCGCCTTGTTCACCTAAACAATTCGGGAAATGCACTGCCCAGCTCCTTGGTAGATGTACGTTTTAGAGTCCACCTTCTCTGACTCTGATCCTGCAATGTTATATAATGTTTGGTCTGTTTTCCGCTTCCGTTAGGCATGAGATTCCCATTATCCTTAGGACTTCTCTCAGTACTCAGGCACGTCTAATATATTCAAATGAAAAAAAAATTGAGGAAACCGAGTTTCTCTCACATCCAAATGGCATGGTTTTCTGCAAGTAGGCACAACATATATGGATTACTTCCGCTACCACCGGAATACCACATCTAGGTTGAAACACAACAGCTAAGAGCAGTTTTGGAGGGAAGGTGAAGAATATTTTATCCGATATACACTGTATGTGATAAGTGGAATAAATTACCTGCACTGCAATTTGGTCAGGACACTGCGGTTAGGAAGGGTTTTCTGCTACTTCACAGCGTTGCTTTTCTGCCTACTTGAAGCTGTAAGTATGACTCAGTGATAGCAAAGTAATTTCCTCTGAGGACTTAAGCACATGGTTATATCTTCACCGTTGAGTCAAGCAGGAGAAGCTGGGCTGTGTGGGAGAAATACTTGGGCCTGGTCTATGCTTAAAAATTAGATGGAGCCAGCTGCGTCGTCACTCAGCCCTGTGAAAAATTTCGCACCATGAGCTCCATAGTTAGGTTAGCTTAATCCATGGTGCCCACAGTGGAACAGCTTGAAGAGGAGAGAGTGGGGGAGCCCGCACATCAGAATATCCCACAGCTCAGTGATTAGAGCACTATCCTGAGAAGTGGGAGATTTCTGTGCAAATCCTTTCCTCCGTCCCTCAGGGGAACTGAACCAAGGTCTCACATCCCCGGTGAGAGCTCTAACCAGTGAGGTAAAAGCTTTAAGGTGGGCACCCACCTCCACTGCAACCTCCCTCTGCTAGATAATAAATGGGACCCGTTCTAGTAGGTGCCCCCTAGACACGCCCGCTGGATTGGGCCCCTGATTTGTGAATCACTAGGGCTTAGGAGGGAGATAGGTGTGTCCAGATGCCTAGAAGGAGGCAGGAGTGCACATGCCCAGAAGCAGAAACTTAGACACTGAGGCAACTGCTATCGTGAAAATTTAGGGACCGAGTGCGTTTAGGCGCCTACGGGGTTCGGCAGGAATTTTGTGCGTCGCAGTGAGGCCTAAAACTGCCTAAGCTGCAGTCTGAGATACCTAAGGACTTTTATGAGCCTCACCCAACATGTTCAGATGTGGGTGCCTAAATCAATGGACTGATCTTTAGGGGTACTAAGCACACTAGCTCCTGTTTAAATTGATAAGGCAACATGGGTACTCGGCACGCCTGAATATCAGCCCGTCTGTCAATACCTAACTTTAGGCACCCAAGTTTGAAAAATCTGGTGTAAAGACTTGCCTAAGGTCACAAAGGATGTAGTTGCTGAGCCAGGACTAGAATCCAGGAGTTTTGACTCCCTATCCTCTGCTCTTACCACAAGAAAATGCTGTTTCATGTTTAATTCAGGTATAAATATTGCATTTTTCCCTAGTAGCAATGCCACTCTTACATTAATAGGAAGTATAAGCCCAAAATCCAAGTTTGGGTTTTGTTGTGGGTTTTTTTAAATGGAAAACCCATCCAAAATATTTCTTTAAAATATCCTTCTATTGGGCTTAAACTTCCCCTGGCTTCCCTGGATACCCAAATTCATCATCATTGTGCTTCTGCAAGTGAATCAGAAAGTGAAACTGATTAGACACAAAAATGAAAGGGAATACAATAGAATCTCAGAGTTACAAACACCAGAGTTATGAACTGACCAGTTAACCACACATCTCATTTGGAAGCGGCAGTATGCAATCAGGCCACAACAGAGACAAAAAAACCCCAAAAAACGAATATACAGTACTGTGTTAAATACAAAATTACTAAAAAATAAAAATAAAGGGAAAGTTAAAAAAATATACTTGACAATGTAAGGAACCTGTTTCTGTGCTTATTTCATTTAAATTAAGATGGTTAAAAGCAGTATTTTTCTTCTGCATAATGAAGTTTCAAAGCTGTATTAAGTCAATGTTCAGTTGTAAACTTTTGAAAGAACCACCATGTTTTGTTCAGTGTTACGAACATTTCAGAGTTATGAACAACCTCCATTCCCTAGGTGTTCGTAATTCTGAGGTTCTACTGTACTCTAACTTGTTTAACACTGTACACACATGATTTGGAGGACAGAAAACTGGAGGCTATTAAGAGTGGTGGTGACTGGATTTTGGTGATCCATAATCTTAGAAATGTAGGACTAGTCCATCCACCTGCACTGAGACAGGACCAAGTATACCTAGATCATCCCTGACAGATGTTTATCTAACCTGTTCTTAAAAACCTCCAATGTCAGGTAACTTGTTCCAGTGCTTAACTATATCCTTATATTTAGAAAGTTTTTCCTAATATCTAACCTAAATCTACATTGGTGTGATTCAGAAAAATCAGGAGTTATGTGATCCAGTTTTGTTGGAGGAAGATCATAGAGGAACCAGAAGGGAGAAAGCTAAATCATGCCCTAAGACATCCAGTACAGAGAGCAAGGAACAGGGAAACATTTAAAGTGAATCAGGTGAACCAGAGCAAAAGAGAAACCTGAGGCCTGAAAAAGAGTTAGAAATAAGAAATGTGGCATGTTATTTGGGGATCAGAAGATTGTGAGCATACTCTTCTAGATGTGTAGGCTGCAAGGAAAAGTATCACTAATTTACGAAGTGCTAAAAGATCTTTAAGTCACGATGAAAGTGTGGTAGATTTGGGAATACTCAATCGGATAGGTATTTGCAGTTAAGTGAATCCACAACAGAATGGCAACTAATTACTGGACCATCAAAGGAGATTATCTCCCTATTCCGACTACAAAAGAATAAGTGAAGCCACCCAGGGAGGTATTTGAGAATAAGAAACTAAAATTTTCCAGGAGTGTTTACTGATTTTGGGTGCCTACCTTGGGACACCTTTTTGCCTGATCTTCCCAAGTGGTAAAGACCTGCAGCTCCCCTCGATTTGGGCGCTATGGGTGCTCATACATCTGGGTAAAAATAGCTTCCTGGGGTTATAAAGAAACTTCCCCTATGGACAGGTTAGTCTGTAATCGGCTGTTGTCAGATGGGATACTGGAGACTCGTTAAGGCCTTTTTCCATCTTAGAATAGGAGATACCTTCATGCCACAATCACTCCAATGTGATGATTACATATTCTTTTAAAATGCGCTTCACCATGGGGCTGACTCAGGGCACACTGGGGGAAATGGAAAGACTCCTGTTGTTTTAATGGCGGTTGGATCAGGCCACAGAGGCCTAGGAAAATGTGAAATATAAAAAGACTGTTGGAATCCTCTCCCTTTCCTTCAAAACATCCAGGCGGCTGCAACTAGCCTGTTTTTTTTCCAGAAATTAATGCTGATCTCACGGGTAAAGGTGATTACTCAGGCACTCCCTTGCTCTGGGATCTGATCATACAGCCTTGCAAGTACTCCCATCCCCAGGGTTCACCTCAAGCTGCATGACTGTCTCCTAGGCATACCCTTGATCTATTATGTCATGTTTATCCCCCTGGCCCTACAGCTGGGATCACTAGGCACTTTAAACCCTACTCAGTGCTACCTGCGCCTGAAATACAATACTAGAACTGTTGCCAGCGTCTCATAGTGGAGAGCTCAGGGAGAGAAGGGGAGGGAGGGGTAATGGCCAAGGGAGAGAGAATAGGTCAGGTAACAAGGGAGGTGATGACAAAGGGGAGCAGTAGAGAAAAGAAGAGAGACAGTGCCAGTGGGATTGTCCAATTTATAGGAAGGAACAACGTTGTAATAGGAACTTTGCTCTCAAAAACCTGTCTCACTCTTGTAAGGGTGGGACTCTACTGCTCAAGCACATTTCTTGAAAAGAACCCTGCCTGCCTGGGAAAAGAGGGACTGAGTATGGCAAGGCAAGTCCCCTAACTATCGGAGGTGCTTGCAGCTTTATCCATCTTGCTCTCTGAAACATTCTGGTGCCATTGAGCTGCATATAGAGACTCAAAGAAAATTCTAATTGTCTTTCCTGTACGATGATTTGCCAATTCCCTGGCAAGACTAACCCTGCAGAACTGTACTGAGAAGTAGACAGTCAATATTGATATGCATCTAGGCTGAAATCATTTGCCTTCCCTGTAATTATAGTGTTTTCTTCTACAGGTAGAGATTCTGACATACAGCAAAGGAGTTAATTTCTAAGCATCTGTTCACTGCAGTGCAGTGTTTGTTCCAAAACACTGCGCTATATGCTTTATAAAAGTAATAACATGTCACCTGATCCATGAAACAATTGGTAGACTTCATCCTGGGTTAGCCTCTGGTGGCCAATTTCCAAGTACCCATAATAACAATTAACCATGTAACAGTCTGTTAATTCTACATATATTATTACTCTTGGAGCAATGACCTAAATGAATTTTACGTGATCTTACTAGTTAGGAATACTTTGTCGTAGTCAGATGATAAAAAAGTAGCATCTTTCATATTAACATATCTCAATGCCTTACAGACTGAATATATTTATAAATGGAGGCACCAGTTCTGCAAACTTTGATGCCTAAGAGTAACTTTACACATGTGTCTAACCCCACAGATATCCATAGGAGTAGGTGGGTGAGTAAAGTTACTCACCTGCATAGGTGTTTCCAGGATTGGCCCTTAAATAGCGACATATGATTACAGAATGTGTACCATACAGAATATAGCTAGAGACTCAAAGTTAAAAAGATTTAATCAAGTATGTAAGACTACTCATTTTACGCTGCAGAATTCAAGGGACTCTCAGTACATCTTGTATAATAACTGAATGCCTGGGATTATTAAAACAATTAGTGTTACAAATCTACTTTCCTTTTCACCATTTATGCTGTTACTTTTCTTTCTCTTATTATACTCAGCTAAGATAGTGGAAAAGAGGCAGTTTCACTTTTGTTTCTATTCTTTGTTTCACTTTCAGCTTCTCAGTACACTGCAGACACTACAGGAGAATGTTTAAAGCTGAAACTGCTGTTTCCATTAAAATTAAAAAAGCTTTCACTTTTTTGTTTTGTAACTTTTCAGTGCAGAATCTAAATTTGGGCCTAAATATAGTTGAAAGTGCCCGTTTAGCCTTAAAGAGGACCTGAGAATTTTACTGAATTTCCAGATTTGTTGAATTTTCTGTAATTGTTTCCTCTGATAGTATGTAGATATGTAATTTTTAAAATTTCTCCAGTTTTTACTGACTAGCTTATACCTTAGGTAACATAACTCCTTGTTTCTGGTCACATTTAATATAAATATAAATGTTCTGTTTCTGTCACATTTCAGAAAGCTTCCCAGGTCGCCTTGTTGAACCTGATCCTGAAAGATGCCAAGCATTTAAAATTCTCATTGATTTCAGTCCATTGGGGCCTTAAAATGCATTCTCCTGCTCGTACAGGTTTATGACCCTATATTCTCTTTCTTTAGGCTCAGTGTGTCATTCACCTGCTGCTTAGTTTATATGTAAGGACAACCAGTTAGATATGGTCTAAGGTTCTCAATGCTGCAAGTACTAACACATACCAGTAAGTTTTCTAATGCAGCCTATCTGGTCAAATTCAGTGGTGCTATGCTCAGTAGTAAGCACCGTGCCTGGTAATGTTTGCAAGACTGAGACTTATGAGAAGGATACACAAGGCCCAGTGGCAAACTTGTAGCTTAGGGTTTTTAATAATGAAAAATATCATTCAAAATTCCTTAAACGATTATCAAAGCAATAGTGATTCAAGAATAAATCCACCAACAGGCTTGTAGTGATTGCAGCATATAATTTAAACATTCATGTGTTTAAGGACAGGATCTGCCATCAGTTTCCCTCTGGTTTTTGTGGTTCATTAGGCCACATGAGGCATTTACCTGGGCGTTGCGACCTCCCTCTCAACACTTAAAATCCTCTCACCTGAGTTTAATGGTGCTTTCAACCAGGCCCAGCCAGGGGGTGGATTAGAGCCGGAATTCTGCTTTCACTTAGGCAGGTAACCTGCCCACTTTGCGGTATAGACACAAGCTAAACCACTTGAGTTCGCAGTCCTCCAGTGCCATCCTATAATTCCCCCCCATGTACCCAGAAGGACGGACACATTCTCCCACAATTCACTGGGAAAGAGCAGCTCAGCTTACTGCTGCACAAAGAACCTTGGGATGTGCCCCCAGAAGTCTGGGCAAGCGCAGCACCAGTGCGGACAGTCACTCGGGTAGGGCGTTGCAGGGCAGCTGCTCGCACCAGGGCTAAGCTAACTTGGGTGCTGATCACCTGAGCTAACTCTGCAGCTAAAACAAGCCAGTGGAGTCTGAACTCAGTGTCTTCACTGTTCACTTGAGTTCTGCTGTCTGCCAAATTGTGTCTTCCAAGCCACAAATAGTCCACGTTGGATGTAGCATTTGACCACAAAAAGGAAAAGTAACTAAAAGGCTTGAATTAGCTGCATGCTGCTGCCTTTCCCCCGGGCAGACTGTGGATCTAGTTTTGGACACCAGGGAAAACTTACTACTGAAGGAATATGTTAATAATTCTGCAAACCTGAGTGATGAGAGACACAGGCTGAGGTGTCAGTTCACCATTCCCTGGCTCTTTTTTTTTTTTTACTTAAAAGACAGACTGTGTTGCAGAGGAATGGTGGGAGGGTCTCAATAATTGTGAGGGGTTTTATTTGGAAGTCGGGCAAGAAAGAGGGGATTGAATCTTCAAGCCATAAAGGGGCCCATAATGGGTTTTAGCAGATTAACCCAATTATGTTTCTGAAGTTAGCCGGGAAAAGTCATTCATGGCAGATGCTGTCATCAGTCGTGTCATGAGGTGAGACCAGACATGGGTAAAGCCCACAGTTCATCCTCTTACCATCAGCTCCTTCTCTGATTCTCTGGCGCAGACCTTAGGGCATTGAGGGACTTGTTGGATATGCCCAATAGTCTCCTGATGTCATTGCTAGGAGTCTAAGGCGTGGGTCACACACTGCTTTTGTATCAGTATAACTGTCAGTTAGCGGGGTGAATCCTTTTTGCTGGTACAGTTAAAGCAGTCCAATCGCCCAGTGTGGCTGCAGTTATATATAAGTGCGTCTTATACTATTAGCCCTGGTCTACGCTTAATATTTAGGTCAACATAGGTACGTTGGTCAGGGGTGTGAAAAGTCCCAACTTCTGAGGGCTGTAACTGTGCCGACCTAACAGCCCCCCGCCCCCCCGCCAGATGCAGCTGGGTCAACAGAAGAACGCTACCGTCACTCGGGGAGAAGGTGTTCCTATAGCAACGGAAAACATCTTCCATCGGTGTAGGCTGCGCCTACACCATGGGGTGATGCTGGCATGCCCCTCCCCCAACCCCCAATCCCTTCCTTGTGAAAATTGCCTCCACCTCCTGAAAACTGCCCTCGAATCCCACCCCCCTGATCGCTGCCCCACCCGCAAGTGGGCCCACTCCAGCCAGTCTCCGTCGCTAGGGGCATGAATCGCTGGCCCCTCTCCCAGCACTTAGCTTCGCCGGTGTCACCTGCTCACCCTGGATTGCTGCCCACAGACAGGCCAGGCTACTTGGGGAGAGGTAACCACCCTCGGCTGGGCCTGAGTGGGAGAGGAACCTGCCTTCGGGGAGTCAGCCAAGCCCGCAGTTGAGGGGAAGGGGAAGCCCCCCCACTGCCTCATCTCCTCCAGTCTCGCCCTTCTCCTTCCTTCAGTGCCCTCACAACCAGCCTCCCTCAACGCCCCTCCCCCCTCAGCCCCGCCCCCAAATCCCAGGCTCCACCCACACATTCAGTCCCGAGCCCCTTGACCTACTCCCAATCCCCCATCTCCCCCAAAGTCAGCCCCCTTGTGCCCCCAACCCTACCTCATCCATCCTATCTTCCCTCACCCACACCTTTCAACCCTACCCCAAACCCCCTAGTCCCCATGCCTCCACACCCAACCACTTAGCCCCCCATGTGCCCCACTCTCAGTCTCCAGCTCCCCTCAACCCTAGCTCTCCATCTCCCCTCCACACTCTGTCCCCAGCCTCCCCCACCCTAGAACCCCATCTCTCCCCCACCCCAAGTACCTCCCACACCCTTCTTCTTTTGCCCTCCCAGCCCCACATACCTATCTTCCCAACCCCCTTTCAGACCTTGTTCCCTCAATTTCTTTTCCCCGCCCCCACCTCGTCCGATGAACCCCTACTTCCAGTCCCCAGCCCCAAACAGACATCTTCCCAATTCATTGGCATTGGAAACCATCTTCTCAGTCTTCTTTCACACAGTCCCAACCCCGCTTCTGCCCCGTTTTACAGATGGGAAACTGAGGCCCAGGATGACTTTTGCTTGGCCAGTGTGACTCCGGAAGGTTGTGGCCGAGTTGGGGACCACCCTATCAGAAGGAAGGGGAAGGAGAGCACAGATATGCTCTACGGCTAGAACTTTTATGGCGTTGAGGCATTTCTGTGCCTTGTTTAGTTTGAGAGAGCTTGAGAGAGTATGCTCAGAGTTTGAGCTAAACCTTCCCCATTTGCCCCCTTCTCCTCTTGCCATTTGCCCACCCCTCTTTCAGGATTCACACACACACACATACACACACGGGAGAAAGTCCAGTAGGGAGTAGCAGAGAGTGCACACACACACTGCTACCCCACGGATCCAACATGGGGAAGCACAGAGTCCCATGGGAGTTTGGGGTTGAGCATTGTGGGAGACCATTTAGAAAGCTGCATTCCTGAAGATTAACCCCTCAGTTGACTGTTGCCCCTCAAATTCTCTTCCATTGCCCCCCTAACCTCATTAATGGGGTCTCTGGGCCCAGTTAGCCCCCATCTCTTGCAAAGCACTGTACAAGGCTTCTCACCCCAATGAGCTTATCTTCACTAGACTTGTGGTGAAATACAATTGGCTGCATTTCCCCCTGTGAATTTCAGTATTGAGTCCCCTAGGTTTATGCCAACGACCCCCTCTTTAATGCCCACCACCTCTGTTGATTAGGTTCTGAGAATTATAGGAGCTTCCTGCAAGTGGCTACCTCCGGTCCTGAAACCAGGTGTAAATCAAAAGTGTTTATATGGGAATTAGAGAAAAAGAGAGAAATATCATTACAAAATGTGGCATTCAAAAGTGATTATTTTACAGGCAGACAGAGAAATGCCATCGAGTTGAGTGTAAGGCCTAGCTTCCCTCAGCCAATAATACATGAGTATCTGACACTTTAATAGCGCTTTCTATTCCAAAGGATCCCAAGGCATTAGACAAACACAGGTCCCAATACTGTAATTGGATCCCTGCAAGCAAACTCTTAGACTCATGCGGAGTCTCACTGAAACCCCAACACCCCCATTTTATAAACGCATAGGTGAGTAACTCTTGTGAGTAGAATCATAGGACTGGAAGGGACCTCGAGAGGTCATCTACTCCAGTCCCCTGCACTCGTGGCTGGACTAAGTATTAACTGGATTATCCCTGACAGGTGTTTGTCCAACCTGCTCTTAAAAATCTCCAGTGATGGAAATTCCACAACCTCCCTAGGTAATTTATTCCAGTGCTTAACCACCCTGACAGTGAGGAAGCTTTCCCTAATGTCCAACCTAAACTGCTCTTGCTGCAATTTAAGCCCATTGCTTCTTGTCCTATCCTCAGACGTTAAGGAGAACAATTTGTCTCCCTCCTCCTTATAACAACTTTTTATGGACTTGAAAACTGTTATGTCCCCACTCAGTCTTCTTTTCTCCACACTAAACAAACCCAATTTTTTCAATCTTCCCTCATAGGTCATATTCTCTAGACCTTGAATCATTTTTGTTGCTCTCCTCTCAACTTTCTCCAATTTGTCCACATCTTTCCGCAAATGTGGTGCCCAGAACTGGACATAATACTCCAGTTGAGGCCTAATCAGCGCGAAGTAGAGCAGAAGAATTACTTCTCGTGTCTTGCTTACAACACTCCTGCTAATACATCCCAGAATGATGTTTGCTTTTTTTGCAACAGCGTTCCACTGTTGACTCATATTTAGCTTGTGATCCACTATGACCCCCAGATCCCTTTCTGCAGTACTCCTTCCTAGGCAGTCATTTCCCATTTTGTGTGGGTACAACTGATTGTTCTTTCCTAAGTGGTGTTATTTGCATTTGTCCTTATTGAATTTCATCCTATTTACTTCAGACCATTTCTTCAGTTTGTCTAGATTATTTTGAATTTTAATTCTATCCTTCAAAGTACTTGCAACTCCTCCCAGCGTGGTATCATTTGCAAACTTTATAAGTGTACTTTTTATGCCATTATCTAAACCATTGATGATTTAACAGATATTGAACAGAACCGGACCCAGAACTGATCTCTGCAGGACCCCACTCGATATGCCCTTCCAGTTTGACTGTGAATCACTCATAACTATTCTCTGGGAACTGTTTTCCAACCAGTTATGCACCCATCTTATAGTAGCTCCATCTAGGCTGTATTTCCCTAGTTTGTTTATGAGAAAGTAATGTGAGACCGTATCAAAAGCCTTACTAAACTCAAGATATACCACATCTACCTCTTCCCCCCCATCCACAAGCCTTGTTACCCTGTCAAAGAAAGCTATTAGGTTGGTTTGACATGATTTGCTCTTGAGAAATCTGTGCTGACTATTACTTACCACATTATCGTCTAGGTTTCTGTAGCGAAGCGCGACTCACCGGCGCAGCGCCGCCTGCTGGTCGTCTTGGGAATTAGCTCGATTCCAGCCTGGAGCGCCCTCTGCAGGCCGGTGTCTCGCCTGCCGCTGGCCCCGTGACCCTCCCGGACCCCGGTGCCCCTTTTCCCTGGGGTGCTGCCCCCTGCAGTACCCACACACTCTGGGTCTCCCCTCCCAGGGGAACCCCCAACTCTCTAATCCCACCTTGCATCAGTGGCTACTGCCAGTCACCATCTTGCCCCGGTTCACTGGGGCAGACTGCAGTCTGTAATGGCTACTTATCATCGGCAAGCGGGGTTTGGACCAGCTGCCTCTGCCTAACCCCACGCTGCACCTTTGCAACCCCAGTACCTATTTTAGGCCCCGCACAAGGCCTGCAGCCTGGGGGTTTACCAGGTTGGAGCCCCTCAGGTCCTCTTGCCTTCCCCCAGCCCTGCTCTGCTTCAGGTACCTTGATCTCAGGCAGCTCGGCCCTCTCTCTCTCCACAGCTAGAGAGAGACTCTCCAGCTGCTGGCCCACAGCCTTCTTCTAAGGGCCAGCTGGGCCCTGATTGAGCTGGCCCCAGCTGTGGCTGCTTCCCCAATCAGCCTTTCAGAGCCTTAGCCCTCTCCAGGGCTGCTTTTAACCCCTTCAGGGCCTGAGCGGGGTGATCACCCCGCTACAGTGTCTTCAAATTGAGAGCTTACCTATTTGCTCCATCATCTTTCCAAGTACTGAAGTGAAGCTGACTGGTCTGTAATTCCCCAGGTTGTCTTTAATTCCCCTTTTTATTTGCCCTTTTCCAGTCCTCTGGAATCTCACCCGTCTTCCATGACTTTTCGAAGATAATCGCTAATGGCTCCCATATCTCCTCAGTCACCTCCTTGAGTAGTCTAGGATGTATTTCATCAGGCCCTGGTGATTTGAAAACATCTAACTTGTCTAAGTAATTTTTAACTTGTTCTTTCCCTATTTTAGCCTCTGATCCTATCCTATTTTCACTGGCATTCATTAAGCTAGATGTTCAATTGCTACTAAATTTGTTGGTGAAAATTGAAACAAAAAAGTCATTTAGCACTTTTGCCATTTCCACATTTTCTGTTATTGTTTTTCCCCCTCATTGAGTAATGGGCCTACCCTGTCCTTGGTCTTCCTCTTGCTTCTAATGTATTTGTAGAATGGTTTCTTGTTACTCTTTGTGTCTCTAGCTAGTTTAATCTTGTTTTGTGCCTTGGCCCCATTAAAATCACAGGGACTACCTGTGTGAGTAAAGTGATTTACGAGCTTACGTATTTGAAGGATTGGGCCTTTATTACTTCCTGCAGCAATGAAATTCAGCCATCACTGAGGTGAAATGTAAAAGCATACAGTAGCACTCTCATAACATTTGTGACGGGAAGGGAAGAAAGCTAGTGTATTTCAATTGAAACCGTTGAGGCAATTTTATTCTACCTATATAAAATTCCTCATCTGATTTACAGGAATAAGTCTGACCTCCCATGTTATCTTTTCAATATCTTCAAGATGTGAGAGGGAAAGCTATAGACAAAGAAAAACAAAGAGGGGTCAGGAAAAAAGCAAACATATATTCCTCTTTATCATCGTTAGGTTCAATAAGAGAAAATATATTTAATATCTTTCAGATGTTTTTCTTTAAGCTATTTATATTTTTCATCTTTGTGTGTTTAGGAAAAATAGTTCTGCTTCTTACTTTTTTACTTCTACTTTTTAAATAATAATCCCAACAGAGTGATAGTACAATACAGGATAGATAAAGGGCATATGTGAACAGGGAAAAAAGAGGTAACTTTCCCACAGGAAGATTAAAAGAGAAAAAGGTACTTTCAAATAATTAATTTCCATAATTATACACCTGATGTCCATTCTTGTCTGTCCTCTAAATACATTTATTATAACAATTATTTAAATCTGGTTTTCTATGATATAATTGCCTTTCTTCATACCTTTCATTTGACCCACGTAAAACTAGAGTTTTATCTCCCTTTTATTGTTGTAAATCATATACTGCAGAAATGCAAAATCAAATAACTCAGAGACTGTAGGCAACATTGCCTGTGATAAATAAATTAAAAGCTTGCCAGTTTGGGAGTGTTGGGCTATTATTTTCCTTATGTTGGATCTTTTTGGATCTGAGTGATTGATAGGGATAGTGGGATTTGAGGACTAGGGAAGTTTTTTATTGCAAAGAAGCAAAAAAGAAAAACCTTCAAACTCACTTTAAAATAATTGAGATCATAAAAGTGAAAAATGTGGTGTGACAGAGACTAATTATCTCTTACTTAGTCATAGCTATGATGAAGATAATACTTTTCACGTGAGATCTAACCGCTTGTCTTTACAGATCTGGTATCTTTCTTAAAGCACCACTATACACTGAAACATTACTCTCAAAATGGCATTGTGAGCTTCCATATTTATTATCTTTCAGTGACTTCAAGCTCATGTTCTAGTTTAAGTTTGCAAGTTACAAAAATGTCTTTTCTAATTTGTCTGTACTGCAAACTAAACCTGTGAACTGAAGCTTCCGGCTTGTGCACCCTCACCGGTAATAAAGATTTGTAAAATCTAAGAACCTTAATTCAGGATTTCCTGTATTTTAAGTGTTTGTGTTTTCTCTGAATGGATTTTAGCAACTATAGCTCTATAGTAACACACTGTTTTTTCCTAGTCAAATATATTTACATATAGTTTGTAAAGTTTGGGATCTGTTATGGCATGAATCACCAGTTGCTACCGTTACATGTGGGTTTGCCAGTGCCTTTTCTTAGCATGTGAGCAGTATATGGTCTGAAGAAACACTGTATTTAGGTTAGTTTTGTGACTGGCTGTGTGGTAAACAATGAGTTTTTCTGCTTTAATCATTCTCTCTAGCTAGAATTAATTCTTACTGCGGAAGAGTGGCTTCCTGGGAATGGGCATTGGTGTTTGGCCTGAGATTTCTTAAAGCGGGATTGGGATTGCCTGCATGTTAGTGACCTTTGTTCAATGACTGGTGTATATAGTGTAAATAAACAAGTTACACAGAGAAAATACCCTGACTCCACATCACTGATTTCTCCTCCAAGACAAAGCCAACCCCCAAGGTTCCATCATCCGCTACTGCTCAGCAGAGGGACAACAGATCTAAGATATTATTTGTAATATTATGATCAAATCTGGCATTATTAGGGATCACAAACATAATTTGCTGTAAGGTCTCATTTGTCCCTATTATTTAAATGAAGCGACAAAGGGTCCTGTGACACCTTATAGACGAACAGAGGTATTGGAGCATAAGCTTTCGTGGGTGAATACCCACTTCGTCGGATGCAACTTTAAATGTTTATTTATTATTTAAATGTTATTCTCTTTGGTTTTGCATTTATATCATTTGCAAACAAAACGAAACAGGGCTGTGAAAAGGACTTTGAAGGTGTGCCTGGTCGGAATAAAATAAGGCTTCCTCAGCTTCATGTCTCTTTAGAGAGGGTTGAGAGAAGGGGTCCTGGGAGAAAAGTATGGGGACTGAACTCAGTAGTTATTAAAAGTTATTAATTATGCTAGAGGAGAACAGTGAACTCATATTCTTCCTGTTTGGTAGTAGTTTAAACTGCAGCTATAAAGTATTGTAGGTTGCATGAATTTGAGGGTAGTTGCTAACAAAGAGACTTCCCAATTCAAATAGAAACTACAGAGAGATTGATATACAGGTCCTACGTAGAACTGAGTTGCATGCACCAGGGAAATGAGGTGAGACCTCTCTTCCCCATGTCCTCCATTTTATTTTGCATTTTTAATTGTAATTTAATGTCAGGGTTTGTTGAATTATCAATATGTTTAGCAATGTTTGTTATTGTTTTGCTCAGCTGCTACCAAAATCAGAAGAGACTCTTGTGGTGATCTGTGTACACACACTGTCCTCATGAATATTTTCACTTCTTTATTGTTTTACTTATAGCTTTTCACCAAATGCCAGTGGATTCAAGTTCCCTTTACCAGACAGCAGTTTCGGTGCTGCATAACTCATATTTGGATTGCACGTCTCGGAATGGCTTTCAGTACAGTCGAGTGACTTTGGTGAATAATGATGTCTTCTTAAAGGAGGTATGTTTCGTGGGTGAGGGGTTTAGTTAAAGGTTTTGCAAAGGAGGGAATTCCTTCCATGTCTTCGAGGGTTCTGTTATGTTCCATTGTTTTTTTTTGCCTGCCATTTGTGGCAGATGTTTGATTCTTTCGTTTCCAGAGTTCAGTTAATTTATACGTCCCATTGTGACCTTAGCCCAATTTACAATTCCCGAATGAGTCGAGCATTTTCTTTCTTTTTTCTTCTTGACCCTTCTGCTCCCGACCCCGCTCCTTCCTTTGACTGTGGAATAAAGGCTGCAAAACCTGGAGCAGCAGGGCCTCCTCTACAAGTCATGGGGGGCCCTCAGGACTGGTTGAAATGCTAATGTGATGCTTGCTGCTTATGCTCTAGGGCTTTTCGTGTGGAGCATGAGCTGCTTCATGCTGACTTGAGCCCCAAGTTAAATCAGGAGGTCTCTCCTTTTGTCGTGGCCCTGGCTGGGACACGTCAGGTCCCCCCATCCACCTGTGACCAGAACAATTCCCTATGTTCTTCCCTTTACTCCTCTTGCAAACATATATGTGACAGTCCCTGGTTGTCGGCGGGCGGGATCGAACCGGGGACCTCTGCAGCTTAGTGCATGAGCCTCTACCTCATGAGCTAAAAGCCAACAGCCTATTAGCTAAGGCTGTAGAGCAGACTCATTAATCTCTCTCTCTAAATGGTCTTGTTGCCACTAGATGGGACAGAACAGCTCACCCAGAAGGTGTGTGGGTTGCACATGCCCAAGACTGAACCACATCATGCCCTTTCTACAGCAGAGGTGAAACCATTTTTTAAATATTTATTTAAAAAGGGCTTTCCAGTACCATCTTCATTTGTATTGTGCTCGAGGCTGTATTCTTTGAAGACTGCAGGTGACTCTTTTCTCCGA
Organism: Macrochelys suwanniensis; assembly: GCA_033296515.1. Classification (NCBI taxonomy): domain Eukaryota; kingdom Metazoa; phylum Chordata; order Testudines; family Chelydridae; genus Macrochelys; species Macrochelys suwanniensis. The sequence goes on from CM065775.1 coordinate 338,453,148, forward strand.
GCCCCCAGAAACCAGCTCTTGTGTTGTCATTAACTAAAAACAGAGCTGAAATCTTAGTCAACACACCACAGGGCAGGGTTCACCTCATCCTGGATTCCTCTCTGCAAGCAGTCCTCACATACACCAGTGAACACCAAGTGCTTTATTTACGGTAGACAAGTCCATGTCCCTCCAACAACATAAAACTTTTACATTCCCTCTAGGCAGGGGAGTGGGTGGAAGAGGGGAGGGAAGAGATCTCACCTCCCTGAGATACTGAGCTTCCTTCCTGTCTACTCCTCCCTGCTCTTTCCTCTTCCTGTCTCTCTTTTAACTGTCCTGAGGAGCTGACTCACCTTGTTAACTGGTTAAACATCCAGTCCTTAGCCAATTATCTCCTCAACTGGACTCACATGGGGCCAATTGCCAAATCAGCCTTAGGCCGCTCTGACTCTGTCACACTGTGTTACAGTGTGTGACAAAGTTCCTCCTCTACCTCGGTGGATCCTGTGCTTATTGGCGGATTTTTGCTTGCCTCTGAGATCTTCCCCTCTGGTAGAACCCATAGTCCAGATCAACTCCTCCTGTGACAGGAGTTGGGAGGTTTGGGGGGAAACCGGGCCCGCCCTCTACTCCGGGTTCCAGCCCAGGGCCCTGTGGACTGCAGCTGTTTAGAGTGCCTCCTGGAACAACTGCACGACAGCTACAACTCCCTGGGCTACTTCCCCATGGACTCCTCCCAACACCTTCTTTATCCTCACCACAGGATCTTCCAGCAGTATGCCTTCTCACTCTCAGCTCCTAGTGCCTCTTGCTCCCAGCTCCTCGCACGCAACCTCCTTCCACAGCTCCTGACATGCGCACCTCACTCACTCACTGGGAGGCTTTTGATTAGTTTCAGCCAGCCCCTGATTGGCTGCAGGTGTCTCAATCAACCTCCCTGCCTTCTGGAAAGTTCTTAATTGGCCCCAGGTGTCTTGATTAACCTGGAGCAACTGCCATTTGGTTAACCAGGTATCAGGGATTTGTTTCGCCTGGGGCTAACATACTGGTTCCTCACCACTTTCCTATAGTCCTCTGGCCTTGCCCCGTCACAAGTGACACAGTTACGCTATAGAGAATAGACATTTCCTGTATCAATGGAAGGGGTTTTCCACTGATGTAGGTAATCCAACGCTCTGAGAGGCCTGCTCTACACCTAAATCTGAAGTCAACCTGGCCACGTGGCTCAGGGCTGTGAAAAATTTCATGCTATCTGTGCAGGGCCGACTCTAGGCACCAGCCTAGGAAGCACATGCTTGGGGCGGCACATTAAAAGGGGCGGCATTCAGGCCGATCTTAGGGCGGCACATTCCACTTCGGCCATTTTTTTGTTGTTGTTGCTTTGGCGGCGGCATTCCGGCTTTTTTTTTTTTTTTTTTGGCCTGGGGCGGCAAAAAACCAGATCCGGCCCTGCCTCTGTGACATAGTTAGATTGACCTAACCCCCACTGTAGGCGCAGGTAGGTCGCCGGCAGAATTATTTTGTCAACCTAATAAAGGTTTCTTTTTTTTAGATTAATATTACTATTTATATTATTGTAGCCTGGGAATCCCAGTCACGGACTCCTAAACTAGAAATCAGTTCATTTACTATTTAACAATAATTTAGCAAATATCCCCGTTTGTTTTTAAATCCGATCAAACCGTCTTCAATGCTGCAGTCACACTTGGGCGTAAGTATAAAAAACCAAAGCGTGATATTCAGCTTATTGCTTTTCCAATCTCGTCTTAAATCTTTTCTCTCCACCCACAATTTTTAAGGAGATTTAATAAATCAATTCCACGAGATAAGAAAAGCGCTGTGAAAAAATTAGCTCCCTGCCTGCTCACTTAGGCTCTTGTGACATTTTCTGTAGCGTGGAGCTCAATTAAAAGCATCCTGTGCTGGAGTTATACAAGTACTAAATCCCTGGAAAAAAGGAAGCAGCCTGAAATAAATTTGTTTTGAATAAATCAAACTATAAACACCCACAATTGCATTTGGCCAGTAGAAAGGGCAGAATGCAATGCCGAGCACGTCCCTTTGTGCATCTGGACCAAGGGTTCTCACAAGCCTTGACAAACACACTTCCCTGCTTTCTGCTGGGGAGTCAAACCACGCTTTCAAATGAAGTTTTAGCTCACAATCCAGTGAAGAAATCCTTCCAAGCGTAAACAGATGAGACAGTGGTAAAAACAACCGTTCCTTGCCTCCTGCTACTGATCCCACCAATGGTAGGAGATTTTGAGAAAATCACTAGAGTCATCACAGCCACGCTTGTCTGTCAAAGCCGCTCTCTCATAGTTTCACCCTTTAAAAGTGCTGTGAGTCTGGAACATCAGGGGCGCTTAACAATCCCCTGGATTTCCCTTCAAACCCTGCGCATTCTTTGTGCGCTAACAAGTGGGATAGATCACCTGGCCTGCTGCATGATTCGTCAATGATTGCGTGTCGAGGTAGCAAGTCATGAAAGACATTTTAATACTGGATACAAAATCTTCACATCATTTCTGTAAAGAGGAGCAAGAATGAAGAATTCTGGTTTTTTGCTTTGTTTCAACATGGGAAATGTTTTAGTTTAAGCAGGTCAGTTTGAATTCTTTCACCATTTTAAAGATATTTTATGCCCTAGAGAGGGAGTGTGTTTAGAGCAGAGGACTGGAAGCCAAGACTCCTAGGTTATACAGTATTCCAACTTCCCCATCCCTCAGTTTCCCCTTCTGTGAAATGGGTATAGCATATGCCTACATCACATGGAAGTTGCGAGGGTAAAAAATGTACTGCTGCAATTCTTTTAATAATAATAAAAAAAAGGCCTCAAGCAATTAACGGACTGTGGTGAAGAGATGAACCAAAAATACAAATACACTGCGGCTGGGTCTTGTCCACATGCTCAGGGTCTAACTGATCATCATATTTGGGGTCAGGAAGGAATTTTCCCCTGGCTCAGATTGGCAGAAACCCAGGGGGCTTTTCACCTTCCTCTGCAGAATGGGGCACGGGTCACTTGCAGGTTTAAAATAGTGTAAATGGTGAATTCTCTGTAACTTGAAGTCTTTAAATCAAGATTTGAGGGCTTCAGTAACTCAGCCACAGGTTATGGGTCTATTACAGGGATGGGTGGGCAAAGTTCTGTGGCCTTCAATGTGCAGGGACAGGAGGTGAGACTAGATCAGGGGTCGGCAACCTTTCAGAAGTGGTGTGCCGAGTCTTTATTTATTCGCTCTAATTTAAGGTTTCGCGTGCCAGTAATAGATTTTAACGTTTTTAGAAGGTCTCTTTCTATAAGTCTTTAATATATAACTAAACTTTTGTTCTATGTAAAGTAAATAAGATTTTTAAAATGTTTAAGAAGCTTCATTTAAAATTAAATTAAAATGCAGAGCCCCCCGGACCCGTGGCCAGGACCCGGGCAGTGTGAGTGCCTCTGAAAATCAGCTTGCGTGCCGCCTTTGGCACGCGTGCCATAGTTTGCCTACCCCTGGACTAGATGATCATGATGGTCCCTTTGGCCTTAAAGTCTATGAGTCTATAAATACTTTTGTTGAAAGGCTCTTTAGGCATTCCATGATCTGTGTTTCTCCTGCACCAGCAGTTGTTTATCTAACTAGCATCTAAACAGTGCAGGTAAATGTTTCCTTACATTGCTTTGGGAGTTAGTGATGTCACTGATATTGCCACATAAATAAAGGAGGAACTAATTATTAACTACCATATTTTGATTTATAAGATATAATGATTAATCCATATTAAGTATGTATGCTTTCACGACTGTAAGACCTTAAATGCTTTTTGAAATAAAAAAAAAAGCATTTTAGTTACCTTTAGTTAATGTTTGTAAAGAACTTTAAGATCTTTAAATGAAATGTGCTATATAAATGCACAATATTCCCTGTGTCACAATATTAATATGGGTCTAGTACTTGGAATATATAAAAGAAGCAGCCTTTTTGTGTCTTCTGCAGTACAAAACTTTTACCCAAGAAAAGGAAGCAAGTGGCTATACCAAGGAGGAACTTGACGAGACCTATGCATTTCTTCTGTTTGATAGTGAAAGAGAGGTAACGTGGAAAAGTTGTTCAGCATAACATATTGAGATGCTGCATCTTTGAGTACTTTCATTTTCAATGAGGCTCCTCCCCAAGGAAGTCCATCAGAATTATTCTTAAAGGTTTAGTTTCTCTTTGTAATCTGTGCTGCCTCTTATTCCTTTTCTTATTTTCTTTTTGCTGACACAGACTAACACGGCTACTACACTGAAACCAGAGGAGACAGTGACTCCTGATCTTTTTAAAAATGTCCATTGTTATTGTTTGAGTGCTGACAGACTGTGCAAACAGAGGGAAAGGCATTTTCCCTCCCCCAGTGAATTTACAGTCTAGTGCAGACATGAGCAAAACAGCTCAGATACATATAGAATGAAAAAGAACCTCAGTGACAGAAGACAGGAGTTTACAAGCATCCTTTCGAAGAAACTCTGTAGGTTGTGGAAGTAAAGTGCTAGAAGATTAAGAAAGTGCAAGACATCAGCCTTCTGTCTGCCAAGACTTTTCTGAGGGGGTGGAATTTTCCAAAAACTTCCAAAGCACTGTGTGTTGCATGAATATAAAATGTTCATTAAATGTCATAGCCAGACCTGATGATTGGCTCTAAGCATTTAGGGTCAGATCCATTGCCCACTGAAGCCAGTGGCCATCTTTCCACTGACTTCAATGAACACTGGATCTGTCCATAATTATATTCGGATCATAGGTGTCTTGTGAATGTGAAAATAATTAACTTTTTTGCAATACTTAAATGCATTTATTAACTGAAAGTATGTTTGCTAAGTGTTGTAATAGTGACAGGATAGCTAACCATCTTATCTTTAAAATAAATAAATGAGGCTATAACTTATTTTGAAGGCAAAAGCAGTGTGTCAGAGTGGACTTCGTATAAACACCAGATCTCTTACCACGCTAGGTGATCCAGCGAAAGGTAAGATTTAAATACAGAGGGGGGAAATATCTGACTTCTTATAATGAACTGCAAGCAGTTTCTTGAAAAGAAACATACAAATGAACTTTTATGACTTAATTTTATTTATTTGAAAGATTTAAAAAGTAACAATCTATTCCTTATTTTTTAAAATTAGATTGTTGTTCTATGGATCAAGCAATCAGTGTTGTTTTCCTCGTGTAATGTAGTTAGCTATTGAATTGATGATCGTTTTACCACCTTTCTTCTCCATCTCAGTTTTTTCACTAAGAATAACAGTTTAGCAAAAATGCCAAAATTTAAAACATCTTCCTCTGCATTGACCATCATACTTGTCCAGAGCCCCTTGCTGATCCACTGCATTTTGCCAGTTCTTGTTATTACTACTTTTAATAATAATATAGTGCCAAAATAATACAGTGCTGCACACTTTACAAAACAGAGAAAAGACCCAAAAGTCTAAGGGCCTGATCTTGCAAAAGGTACTTGCTATAGGGTTAACCATCATGAGTAATCCCATTGACAATCAGTAGGACCACTCATGATAGTAAATGCTAGGCTCAGAGAAATGTTTGCAGTATTGGGCCCAACATTTAGAAACAATTTAGACAATAACAGTCAGGGGGAAGGTTAGAATTGCTTCATCTATGTATGCATCTTAATCCCACTGGAATATGAAGAGTACTATGACAACAAGAACTTTTAAATAAATTCCATAAAGTCACATTCATTTCAGGAAGCTGATGAAAAGGTTTTTCATTCTTTTAATTAAATGTTCTTGAGGGTGAATTTTTGTATTAAAAAAACAGATGTTTGCTTGTCGTTTTTGTTGTAGATAGTTAATTGAATGCCCCAAATGTTATAACCTGACACTTTGGCACATTTTGTTCAATATAAATTAAAACAGTACAAGCAAATCTAGATGATTAGGGCCACTGTTATTCGTAAGTTGATTTACACACCCAACTGTATAGCTGATCAAATGTATAATTCAGAGGTTTACATCAATTTTACATTTTAAAGTTCAAACAAACAAAAAAAACCACCCTGAGAAGTTGACTTAAAATTTGAAACTAAGGCGACATGTTTGTTAGCATTATATCTTTTGTTTTAAATTACTTTTATTGTTGGTATCAGGAAGCTGAAATAGGTTTTTGGTCCCACTGAAAGTAATATTACTGTAACTACACCTCCTTGCTTGGGAAGCGTACATTCTGGAATCAGTGGAATCAAACGGGCGTAAGACTGAAGTAGTGTGGCAGTGAATCACACACTACATTTCTGAGAATTTAGACATGCGTTTTTGGTTTTTTGGGGAACGGGGCTACATGAAAGCCGTTCTAAAATAGAAAGTGTCTGAAATATTTTAATTTCTTAGTGTTTTTTCTTCTGCTTGACCTAATATTTTTATACATAGCTCCTTCTATTGAAAGTAATTCAAGATATGTTGTGGTTTCATTTTTTCTGATGTTTTGTACACTAGCAGCTGCCAAGAAATTGTTGCCTATATGAATTCAAACACATAATCTCACTCCCTTCCCTTGCTACCCTTTTGTATATGGAAATCAAGGGATAAATGCAGCCAATGAACTGGAAGATATCGTTTTTGACTGTTGCTGGTAGCTATCTGTATTTTTGGTTGTAAGCACTGTTGGATTTTTCCCCACAGAGAAAGGGGGTAGGAGATGCTGACTTTCACATAAAGCTCCCTTATGTCATCAAATAGTTTAGAGTTATTTTATCTGGAAGTTGAGGGGCATGTCGAGGTTACAGAGAAGGTAGGAAGGAGTGGTTGTAATCTGGCCTGAACTACAGACTGTCCCTCTTTAGTTAACCCAGGTGAAAGCTGAATAAAAACAAGCCCTCAGCAAACACCACATATTACATCTGGTCTGAGCTCTTCGACTTATGTAAATTCCAAATTGGTAACCCCAGCATGTATTAACTCCCTCAACGCTAGGCTGACATACACAGCTCTTTCTGACCTTTCATCAGGTTTCACCATAGATGGCCCTGATCCTGCAAACACGTACTGTAAGTACTCTTACTAAGTCAGTAGGGCTACTCACAGGAGTAGGCCCTAAGTCTGGTAGTGCATGAGGTGCATTGTAGCCAGTCATATCGAAAATAAATCCATAGCCCTTAGTTTTAACTTTGAAATGCATTTAAACACTTCTGACTGGGAAAATCTTATAACATACACATCTCCTGTGAGGCTTGAGAGTCTTGGGAGGGGTGCGAAGTAATCGTGCGGTCTCACATGATATGCTTGGGTATCATACAAACAATATAATGCAGGGTCCACAATCTACAATAGCAAACAACACTGAGCCATCAGTTTCAGTCTTTTAAGAACCCTTTTTATGGTACAAAGGGACACTTTAAGGTATCTTAGGCTCAAAGTTAAGGTTTTACTCAAAAAACAAATCATACAGTATCATACTAGGATGTTTTTCATCGGGATTTTCTTATTTAGTCATTATTTATAATCCAGAATTCCAAAAAGAGCATTAAATATGTTTATATTTTATTTTTTTAAAGGGGCTTATGTTTCCAAGTACTCAGACTACCTTCATCCAAGGCCCTGGTATCATGGAAAATCTGGCTGTATTGTAATTTTTAAACTAATTAAGGTAAAACTCAATTTTTTCCCCCGCAGAGACTGGTTAATGAAAGTTCCCATAAAGCAGCAGGCAAAACAAAAATGTTAATATTGGTGTGTTGTCCGAATATTGATATGATATAAAATCAATACTATATTGATATCTTTTTTTTTGGAATCCAGGGTATTTAGTAGATTTTGATTTGGGGAACGGGGCACCCTGAAGTATAAGATGAAAAAGCGCCTTGGTATTACTCCAGAAGCGTGGATATCACTGAGAGTTTCGTCTGAGAAAGGCTTTCAGTATTTGTTCCACGATGTATTATTTACTGCTAGGGTTGCAAACTTTCTATTGGAACAAAACTGAATGCCCTAGCCCCGCCCCTTCCCTGAGGCCCCGCCCCCCGCTCACTACATTCCCCCTCCCTCGGTGGCTCACTCTCCCCCATCCTCACTCACTTTCACTGGGCTGAGGCAGGGGGTTGGGGTGTGGGAGGGGGGTGAGGTCTCTAAATGGGGGTGCGGGCTCCAAGGTAGGGCCAGAAATGAGGGGTTAAGGGTGCAGGAGGGGGCTCCGGGCTGGGGCAGGGAGTTAGGGTGCGGGTGGGGGGTGAGGGCTGAGCTGGGAGTGCGGGCTCTGGGGTGGGGCTGGGGATTAGGGATTTAGGGTGTAGGAGGAGGCTCCAGGCTGCGGGGTGGGGCCAAGGAATTCGGAATGTGGGAGGGGGGCTGCAGGTTGAGGCAGGGGGTTGGGGTGCAGGGGGGGTGAGGGCTCGGGCTGGGGATGCGGTCTCTGGGTTTGAGGGGGCTCAGGGCAGGGGTTTGGGATGCAGGGGGTGAGGGCACTGGGCTGGGGTGCAGACTCTGGGGTGGGTCCAGGGATGAGGGGTTTGGGGTGCAAGAGGGGGCTCTGGGTTTGGGGAGGGGCTCAGGGCTGGAAGTTGGGGTGCAGGAGAGGGTATAGGCTCTGGGCTGGGAATGTGGGCTTTGGGGTGGGGCCGGGGACGAGGGTGTTTGGGGTGCAGAAGGGGCTCAGGGCTGGGGCAGGGAGTTGGGGGCTCAGGGTTGGGGCCAGGCTTATCTCGGGCGGCTCCCGGTCAGCGGCGCAGCAGGACTAAGGCAGGCTGCCTGCCTGTCCCGGGGCACCGCGCTGCGCCCCGGAAGCGGCCGGCAGGTCCGTCTCCTAGGCAGGGGATGGGGATGCAGGAGACTCCCCGGCGCGCGCTGCTCTCACCTGCAAGCACCGCCCCCCCCCAACTCCTAAGGGCAGAGCCGGTGCTCGGGGCAGGGGCAGCGTGCGGAGCCCCGTGTCCCCCCACACACACACACCTAGGAGCCGGACCTGCTGGCCACTTCCGGGGCGCAGTGCAGTGCCCCAGGACAGGTAGGGACTAGCCTGCCTGGACTCTGCAGCACTGCTGACTGGCCTTTCAACGGCCCGGTCAGCGGTGCCGACTGGAGCCACCAGGGTCCCTTTTCAACCGGGGGTTCTGGTCGAAAACCGGACACCTGGTCACCCTATTTACTACCCGGCTAGACTTAAAGGACAAACTCAGCTTTCGGGTGCAAAGATGGGGCTCCCACGGAAGCTGATGGGAGCTGCACACGTATGCCTAGCCAAAGGCAGAATTGCAGCACTTCCAAGCGTCAAGCATCTGGCGTGACACTGATCCACTCGGCAGCTTGCAGCCCTGTTACAGTGTCACCGTATCTCACTGGGCCTGCGGGCCGGCAGCTTGTCCTCTTGGCCACTGGGCGCTGCTGTGGTGCTGGATTTCAGGCCTCCTGTCTTGCCTCTCCTCTCTGTGGGTCTCCAGGTGGTGCTTGGCCAGCATTCTCTGAGCCCTCCTGGCGGCAGGGAGGTGGGGGTGGCGGCGTTGGTGGCAGAGCGGTGAGGGGGCGTGGAAACGGGGGAGCAGAGTGGGAAAGGCAGCTCCACGTCCCTTGCCACTCCCCCGGCTCCCAGCAATCCACCCACGCTCTGTGCCAGGCTCTCTGCCCCCCCGCCACCCCTCACAGCCCCAGACTCCCATCGGCGCTCTGGTTCTGCTCCCCTGCGGTGGAGGATGGAGGCTCCCTGTCTCCCCGCCACCTGCTTCCCTTGCTCAGCAGGACCCCGATGTGGAGATTGATCTGTTTGTCTCCCTCTGTTAGGGAGTTGTGGAGGATGTTCCCGCAGCACCTTTTCTAGAGAGCGTTGAGATTCTGGGAGGGATGGCAAAGTTATCTTCAAATTCAGGGGTGGTTTGCTGCTGTTTAAAGCATTTTTACCAGCATTCTTTTTTTTGTTGCAAATGTGTTTGTCACAGGGAAAGGTCAAGTTCGTGCCAGAGAATTACACCGCGAATTACACCAATCCGACTCCTGGCTATGACTGCCACATCTCTGTGAATATAAACAATATTTCCTTGGAGACTAGTCATTTCCGGGCCTTCGAATTGAGTCAGGTACAGTGGCTGGCCACAAACAGACGGCTTGAAGAAATATTTCTGAACTTAATGTGAGATTGGGGTGGGATGAAGGACTGCATTAAGGCGCTGCTGAATGAAGTCATTCTCTTTCATCTGTTTTTCCTTTTTTTTTTCTTTCCAGTATTACGTGTATGAATTTTCCAGTGACAGTGTTGTTGAACGCCCTAGACAGATCTGTCCCTATGTAATAATAGCCTTTCAGTACACTGAGCCTAAAATAATGTCAACATTAAATCATAAAAGAATGTAAGCAACTTTACATTATTGTACAACATTCAGTCATGTGCCACTTTTCCTTTACCATTTTTAAGCATTCTTCTTTTTTCCCTCCCTCCCCCCGTTTTTCTCTAGAATTGAACTTGAAAATAAAGGTAAGAGAACCTCTTGTTGGTTTGATGCGTTGTATTTAACTGTAGCTTTATTTGCATTGTTTTCATTTACACATAACAATTCTTGTTCTAATTTTATTTTTAGTATATTATTGCCCATGGAGAGGGCAGCTTTCTATCCAGGAGCACCTATTGTGTGATATAGCCCTTAGGTCCCCATATAGTGCAGTGATTCCAGCACAACTGTAAGTATAAGTATATTTTCCCCTTTTTTTTAATGCTTGGGTAGCCGCAGAGTGAAATGGGAAAAAAAAAACACCATTTGAGGCTTTACTGACACTGATGCTGGGAATCACAGATGTATCCTTTGGCACCTTAGCTAGAAAGGCAGCTTCAAGCAGATGTAAAAGCTAAAGGCTCAGTCATAAGCTCAGCTGTACCCCTGCTTAGGCGGGTAAGGAGCCCCCTTACTCCCTTACATCAGCTTAGAGTGACTAGACAGCCTGATATTATTGGGACCGTCCCAATATTAGGAGCTTTGTCTTATATAGGCAACTATAAACTCCCTCCCCAAAAAAGTCCTGATTTTTCACACTTACTATCTGGTCACCCTACATGGGCTACCCTTATCACCTGAACTTTCACAGGGGACGTTGTTAGGGGAGAGCAGCCACTAGCATAGGGGTCAGCAACCTTTCAGAAGTGGTGTGCCGAGTCTTCATTTATTCACTCTAATTTAAGGTTTCGCGTGCCAGTAATACATTTTAACGTTTTTAGAAGGCCTCTTTCTATAAGTCTATAATATATACCTAAAGTATTGTTGTATGTAAAGTAAATAAGGGTTTTAAAATGTTTAAGAAGCTTCATTTAAAATTAAATTAAAATGCAGAGCCCTGAGCGCCCCAGACCGGTGGCCAGGACCCAGGCAGTGTGGGTATCACTGAAAATCAGCTTGCGTGCCGCCTTTGGCACGTGTGCCATAGGTTGCCTACCCCTGCACTAGCATTTCTGAGCTGCCCCTTCTCCCACTTCCCTCCCATGCACAGAGGTAGCAGTGGCTGCTCATGCCCCTCCCCAGACTCTGCTGCCCCCGTGCTGCCAGATGAGCTGGCACACAGAGGAAAGTGAGCTGCACCAGGGAAAGGGCATATTTTGCTTGTGCTACGTGAGGTGTCTAGTTTTGAATATTGAACCCAATACATTATTCCCGGTTTTTCCCTTTTCTTTTTCCTGTGGCAAATAGACTCTGTTATTATACTGATAAAGTCAAACTGCTGAATTGTAGCTTGGGGAAATGCTGAATAAGATATTAAAGTAAGTGTTTAAAATATTTAGTCAGAATTAGATAACAGTGAAGAATTTAACAAGTTAGAGGGTTTGTAGTCTATTTGGTGCTAGGGATTAGCTAGTCACTCATTTTCTTCTGATCATACTTTCCTCCCATGTTTGCTGTGGTTTTTATGAATTTCGCAGGGAGTGTGTGTTGGCCTCTAAGCTAAAAACATATTTTTAAAAAGTTTTAAAGTGGGAGAGAGTAGAATATATCGTCTTCTGCTTTACGTAGGTTCTTAGCAAGTAGTGTCAAACAGGAAGGATACTGGCTATAACTCTTCAGGTCAAAAGCTGTTTTCTCCAACATATGCCCTATGCCTTGCAGTAACATGCCACTGTTTAAGGTTCCTTTGCGTCAATAGAGACCACTTGACGCTGGTCCAGGCCAAAGTCTGGTACAGAACACACAATACCATCTTTCTGTTGCTGCAGTAGGCATCCATTTGGCTTTGGATCCTAACCATTTCTACCTCATGAGGGACATGCTTTTGTTTTTGAGACATCCGATTGGACACTTCATTATTAGGTGGCATCACCTGTATCCAGGATTGTTAATTCTTTCTGATGTCTGCTTTGATCTTTGGAGACTATTACTCATTTGGCATCATTGTCAAGCTAATCAAAGAAGCCATAAATTGGTATTATTTTTAAAAAGTAAATTTTGGGAAGACTATTCTATTTTGTCAACTGAAACTAATTAATTCTGTGAGGTCCACTTCAGTATTCTTTCTCTGGGAGCCAGTAATCAATATGAGAGAGTCAAAGTGGGTGATGTAATATCTTTTTATTGGACCAGCTTCTGCTGGTGAAAGAGAGAAGTTGGTCCAATAAAAGATACTACCTCATCCACCTTGTCTCTCTCAGATCCTGGGACCAGTATGCTACAACACTGCAAACAATAAGCCATATATCAGAGCTCTGTTCAGTGGAAGGAGAAGTTGTCCACTTTTCAGTTTTACTGTGGTATAATAACCTTAGATTCATCATTTGAGTTAGAACTATACATATATTTAATCTTCACCACTTTTGCTCTTCTTTTGATAGGCCAGCCAAACTGGAAATGAAATATATCATAGGCGTGTCTGATTTGAAAAAAAAGCTACCGGAAGCTGCATTTGGAAAAAGCAATTACATTAAAAACGAAGGTACGTGTAAAATCACTCTCAGTATTTATGAGTATTTATTTCATAATTTTTCATATGTGGCTTGTTTTCTTTTAAAGCAGCCCTTTTTATAGGGTGACATAGGGTAGCACAAGATACTTCTGCGGTTGCTTATCCACACTCGGAGCCTGAATCGGCACGGTGTTGAGTATCCTCATCTATCATTGATCTCAGGGTACTTTACATCCTGCCTCATCAAACCCATAGTCACTCTCTCCTGAGCCAGCAGGAGGCATTCAGCAGCCAAAGTGTAGGCCTCATGGCACAATCTAGCAACCTTTGGTAAGCCCAAAGAAGAGTCTGCAGATAGCAGCATCCAGCTGTCTGATAGACGGAGGGCCACCATGACTTTGAGTGTCTGTGAGTTGGAGAAATTAAATGAGAAGATCCACAGGGCTCTGGGAGAGGCTTGGAAGATACCATTTTAAGTCAAGTGTGAGGAATTCTCATATCAGAGCAAATTTAGGGAGGGGAGAGAAAAGAGATTGACTAAGCTAATAATTTATACTGCCCTTGTCGCTGTGGTATAAAGTATATGCATAGGGATTTCTTCTTTTCTAGGGATTTCTTCTTTTCTTTCTCCCTCTGCCCTAGTCAATGGGGTGGGTGGAGGGAGAACAAATGTGAAGAAGAAATGCGTTCCTGTTTTCAAGTTTGGGTCTATTAATTTATATTTCTTTTGGTATGGAATTTTGACCATTAGGATATGGCTTATGGAATCTTACAACCAATTTTTACCATGCCGAATGACAAATTTAAACATTAATTTGTAACGGGGAATTCTGCTATTGACCTCAGTAGCTGTTAGATAGGGCCCAATGTCTGTGTTCCACTACACCACGTATGAAATCCAGGATATAAAATGTCATGGGCATTTTATGACAACTTGTTGTATTTTATATTGCATACTATATACCTCTTGACAACTCCGCAAAGCTCTGCAAAAAAAAAAAAAAAAAAAATCAAATACATTAAATTGCTTTTGTCTGCTGCAGTGTTTCAACAGTGAACTTCCTCTTAAACTGGTGGTAGCAGGAGATTGTTCCTGTGATGTGAATTCATGCAACTGTTTAGAAAATCTCTGCAGTATTTACTCTTTTAAAACCCAGAATTTTCATTCTCTGAATACTAATCATGCTGGTCAATGTATAGTACTACTTTTTTTTTTTCTGTTTTTTATGTCAGAGGTTCATTTAAGTCACTTATTTAAATATAAAGTGCTCTTTGTTTTCTTCCCAGTCTGTTATCAAGATATTTACTTCAGTTTGTATGAAGTGGAAATTTCAAATAAAGACCAACATAAAATGGATCCATTATTAGAAAACCTAAAGGAAAAGGAGTTGGTAAGAATTATTTTAAGTGATTGTAGTCCAGGGAAAAATGGTCATATTTAATTTTTATGTGCAAGTTCTTAGTCTTCAAAAGGAGTTTGCAGGCCTCTTCCTAAATAATGTAAATTGGCATCTGAGTTACTTAACTTTGAAAAGTGACATGTTGTGTATTTTTAGGTGGGGGACTGTAATTTATGGAGTGTTGACAGAAGATTACAGGGTACAAGTTGTGACCTGATTTCTAGCATGAAGTAAACACAGCACTGAATACAAGGCCTTTTTCAAGGCCTTTGAGTCTTCCTTTATGTCTTGCCAAGATGGGTTGGTTTTTTTTACTGTTGCACACTAAATCATACAGTTAAAGGGCTCTTAGTGCATTATATGTATTAAGAGGGTGGAGACTGATTGCTGCAGTGCAAGCAGAATGACCAATTACTGAGCAAAGGATACCAGGTGCCCCACTCTCAGAGTTCTTCTTTATGGCTGATAGGAAGCCCCAATCCAACCAGATATTTGGCAACTGTCCTCTAGAAGCTTCATAGGCTTCCTGAGTTGTGAAATTGTGGAGGCTGATCAGAAGAAGAATTTCTCCTCTGCAATTTCTCCTCCTGACTCAAAGCTAGGGGGGCCAAATCCTCACCTGATGTAAACTGGCAAGGTTCTGTTGACTTCAGGTACGGCATGCTGATGTATACCAGCTGAGGACTGGCCCAAGGTCTGCAGCCTTCTACAGCTTCTCATGGTTCAGAAAGGCCAAAGAGGTTGATGGCTGGATTTCGAGCTTGTGTGACATGGGTAGAATCAGTGCTTAATTTGTGCCAGGGCTTGTCTCAGGGTTGAGCCCCCGCACCTCTAGGCTTGGCAGTTCATAGCGCCGGCACCTCTGGGCTTGCCACGTCAGTTTTGAATGTAAAAAAATTGCTTGAGCCCTGGCACCTCATTCAGTATAAATTAAGCACTGGGTAGAATGGAATCTCAGAGGAGCCTATGAAGTCAAGGTTTCATGGTGACGGTGAATGGGGATTGGGTAGAAAGGAATCTCAGAGGAGCCTATGAAGTCAAGGTTTCACAGTGACGGTGAACCAGGATTGGGAATTGAGTGCAAATAACATTTCAGAATTGTATTTAAAGTATCAACAAATAGTGAAATTGTGCTGAAAAACCTCTTCTGTGTTTCAAGGAGGAGGCAGCAAGCATTGCCCTGATTAGGGTGACCAGATGTCCCGATTTTATAGGGACAGTCCCGATTTTGGGGTCTTTTTCTTATATAGGCTCCTATTACCCCCCACCCCCTGTCCCGATTTTTCACATTTGCTGTCTGGTCACCCGCCCCCGCTCTGCTTTGTGGCTTTTTATTATATTATTGTTATTTACCATTTTTTATGCTAGATAATTGCTGGTGATTTTACTTCACTGGCACCTAATTGAAAGTGAAACTAAAATTACCAGCATCATAGTTTCACTTTCAGGTATGTGTGCGTACCTACTCTTGCAGTCTAAAAATGAAAGTGCCATTGGGATAATTTTTGCTGCTTGAAATCAAACTGCACCTATTTTGTTCAGTATACATTTCTGAACTGTATTTTAAACTCTGATGTTTAATTAGAGTTTGGCTTTCCTCATCCTTCCTGTTTGCAGCCTTCATATTGATAAGAAATGTCATTGTTTTATTTATTTGAATGTGCATTGTAATAACTTTGTGATGAACTTGGCGCTTATTCTTTTTCCGTATTGGTTCAAAACAACTATAAAATGTTTTAACATTAATTTGTTTAAATATTAAATAGTGATAATGTTTCTAAATTACTGTATTTTCATTGTGAATGTGGTTTTTTGACATTTCCCATTTTATATTGCTGATATTAATGTCAAACATATGTAACATTTTATTTTCAATTTAGTTTGCTGATGTGGGTGGAACTGTTTATTGTATGCTGGTAGGATACTGGAGTTTTATTTTGCTCCTACTCTTGGATTTATTTGGACACATTTTCTTAGTTGTGATATATTATATATATACATATAACTATTTCTTGTTAAGGTGATTAGTGGCTTGTGGACCTGAGAGCCTCAAACTATGATGTCTTTTTAATTATTACATACCTTTTGGATAAATAATATGTTATTAAGAAATAAGGGGGAGTGGATGAATTTGGGGGATTGATAATAGACTATATGGAATATTTCACCTATGGGTCACTAGATCAAATTGGCACAGGCTGGTACTGACTAAAACGTTTTTACCATCTGACTGTGATTCATTGACCTCATATATAAGAAATGAGTTGATGGTGCTGGTCTATTTCTTAGGGCTGGTCTACCCTGGGGGGGATCGATCTAAGATACGCAACTTCAGCTACATGAATAATGTAGCTGAAGTCGAATATCTCAGATCGATTTCAAAAGGTACTTACCCCGGTCCACACCGCAGCAGGCAGGCTCCCCCGTCGACAGCGCTTCCTCCGCTCGCGGAGCTGGAGTTCCGGTGTCGACGGGGAGCGGCTCTGGGATCGATTTATCGCATCTAGACGAGACGCGATAAGTCGATCCCAGAACATCGATAGCTACCCGCCGAATAGGGCAGGTAGTGTAGACGTAGCCTTAGAGAACAGTTACATTAGAAAATCATCACAGCTGGCACTCTTGTTGGCAGTCTCAGCATAGGCCTAGAGGCCTGGAGACTGAACTGCTGCCTTATCTCTAGAGGTGGTGCCGCTAAGATTTTGTTGAGACACATTGGTGGGGAACCCTGCAGTGCTGGTGACTATGCTGTGTGTCTTTAGTGAGTAATGAATTTGCTTTAAAGGAAAAGAAAAAACTCACTATAGTTTCATATGCACTTATTCTAGGCAATCATCAAATATTTACAAGATCAAGGGTTTCTTATTTTACTTACATCCTCTGCGTTAACAGGGAACAAAGGTAAGAATTTATTAAGGTCTAAATAAATACTTCACATTGTATGCCTTTTTAAAAATTGTAGAACACTTTCTTTTTTTATAAATAAACTGCATTTTCTTTTTTTGCAGATTTCGACCTAGATGAGCCCATCAGTCTCCAAGCGTTGTTTTTATTCACTTCATCTAGATCAGTATGTTTGACAGGTAGGGTGTTGTGTTTGCATCTATGATATGTGTGAAAATATTGAACCGGTGTAAAACATCGCATTTGTATTTTGATTACATGATTCCCTTTAGGCCTCTTTGTCAGCAGATTCTAGAACTCTAATACTGATGGAATTATAATCAGTGATTTACTTATTATAAATCTTTGAACGATATTCTCAGTAAGAACTAGAAGTTAAGTCTAGGAGCTTTGTTGAGTAAAGCACTACTTACCTTGAATGGGACAGAAAGGACAGAGCATTGATGTGTTGTGGAGAATGAAGTGGCAGGGTTTGAGCACAGTGTGGATGTGGGAAGGTGTTTGCCATTACTTCCTGGTTCCAAGCCAGGAAAAGAGGGAAGAGGAGAGGATATTGTATAGTAATTAGAGTACTAATTATATTACAGTTCTTAAATTATTTTGATAGTGTATTTTCAATTAGTTTTCCCTGTAGGATTTTAACATTTAGTAGCTTCCAGTTGTTGGTTTCAACAGGACTCCTTTTTAGGTTGCAGTTTAATTTCAGTTATCTGAATGAGCTATTGTAGACCTGTGTTAACCCAGTTCAAATCGTGCTTTCCTGCCAGAACTGGATTTTCTCCTTCTCAGTGTTAAAAATAACATTGTTATAGACTCTCTCCTAGCTCTGAGGGGAAGAGTGGAGAGCCTTTCGGTAGGCTCTTTACTGGGGTTTTTCTGAGACTATAAAGATAGCAAGATAGAAAAGGGGAAGAGCAGGGAGGGCAAAGGGAGAGGAGGAGAGAGGTGGGTGCTGAATTTACTCAGTTGCTGTTTCTCACTTTGAGAATTCTAAGAATTAATAGTCATGTCAATTATACACATACAGTGATGGGGGCTAAATTGGTTTTTACCACTCAAGAAAGAGATCTTGGAGTCATTGTGGATAGTTCTCTGAAAACATCCACTCAATGTGCAGCGGCAGTCAAAAAAGCGAACAGAATGTTGGGAATCATTAAGACAGGGATAGATAATAAGACTGAAAATATCATATTGCCTCTATATAAATCCATGGTATGTTCACATCTTGAATACTGTGTGCAGATGTGGTCTCCCCATCTCAAAAAAGATATATTGGAACTGGAAAAGATGCAGAGAAGGGCAACAAAAATGATTAGGGGTATGGAATGGTTTCCACGTGAGGAGAGGTTAATAAGACTGGGACTTTTCAGTTTTGAAAAGAGACGACTAGGGGGGATATGATAGAGGTCTGTAAAATCATGACTGGTGTGGAGAAAGTAAATAAGGAAGTGTTATTTACTCCTTCTCATAACACAAGACCTAGGAGTTACCCAATTAAATTAATAGGCAGCAGGTTTAAAACAAACAAGAGGACTTACTTTTTCACACAACGCACAGTCAACCTGTGGAACTCTTTGCCAGAGGATGTTGTGAAGGCCAAGACTACAACAGGGTTCAAAAAATAATCAGATAAGTTCATGGAGGATAGATCCATCAATGGCTATTAGGCAGGAGGGGCAGGGATGGTGTCCCTAGCCTCTGTTTGCCAGAAGCTGGGAATGGGCGACAGGGGATGGATCATTCGATGAGTCCCTGTTCTGTTCATTCCCTCTGGGGCACCTGGCATTGGCCACTGTCAGAAGACAGGATACTGGGCTAGATGGTCTGACCCAGTATAGCCATTCTTATGTTCTTATGCCCTTGAAGATCTGAGGGTTAAAGGCTTTGAAAATTAACCGTCTGTTGTGAGCCTATCTAAGGGTACATCTGCACAACATTTGGCAGCAAGTCTCCCATCCCTGGTCAACAGACTTGGGCTAGCAGGGCTGGTGCTAATGCTCTAAAAACAGCTGTGTAAACAGCACTTTGACGTTTCGGCTGGAGTTGGAGCTGGGGCTCTGAAGCCCACCCAATGTGAAGAACGTAGGATAAGTGTAATATGATTGGGGCGGCTCCAACCCAGTGAGCAAATGTGCTGCTGCATTGTTGAACAAGCAGCAGAGCAGCACTGCTAGGAGCCTTGCCAAGAGTGACATCTGTCAGTCATGCCTTGTGCTCACAAGGGCTTGTGTTGCAGTGGTGAGATTGCAGCAGGCTAAATAATGAAGCAGGTGGCACAAATTGTGCATCTGGAAAAACCCGGCAAAAGCCATGTCTGACCTCATGGAAAGGGGGTGATTGAAAAACATCTGACTCTACCTTCAAATTACTTCCCTCAGACAGCAGGGACGTTTAACAAATGGAGATCCGTACCTTCAGCAAGACATCTGTTCAGGGCCAGCTCTGGCTTTTTTGCCACCCCAGGCAAAAAAGCCGCCCGCCGCCCCGCTCCCCAGGCTGGGGCGCCGGCAGGGAGCATGGCAGGCCCCGCTACCCCGGCCGGGGCGCTGGCGGGGAGCGCGGCAGGCCCCGCCGCCCCGGCTGGGGCGCTGAGCCCGGCCACGGCCCCACTCCCCTGGGCGTCCGGAGCGCCGCGGGGAGGGCGCCAAGCCCGGCCATGGCCCCACTCGCCCGGACGGCAGGAGCGCCGGGGGGCGCCCCAACAACCCGCCGCGGTATGTTATTTTTAAAAAAAACAAACAAACCCCTGAGTGCCGCCCCCCTGCAGGTGCCGCCCCAAGCACGTGCTTGGTAGGCTGGTGCCTGGAGCCGGCCTTGCATCTGTTTCCCTAATGTTGAAGACAATGGGTGGTAAAATTCTGGCCCTATTGAAGTCAATGGTAAAACTCCCATTGGGTGAAATCCTGGCCCCATTAAAGACATTATGTCCACCTGAGAGTAGCATTCTGGCATTATTTATTTATTTGTATCCCCTTAGCACCTCCTGTTTATACCCTCTTTTCCCTATTCTGCACAACATACGATATGTCTTTTGTTTAGTAGAACTGTAGTTTCTAAGGGCTGGTCCACACTAACCCCCCAGTTCGAACTAAGATACACAACTTCAGCCACGTGAATAACGTAGCTGAAGTCGAAGTATCCTAGTTCGAACTAAACAGCACTTACCGCGGGTCCACACGGTGCAGGCAGGCTCCCCCGTCGACTCCGCTTACTCCTCGCACGGAGCAGGAGTACCGGTGTCGACGGCGATCACTTCCGGGATCGATTTATCGCGTCTAGACGAGACGCGATAAATCGATCCCAGAACATCGATTGCTACCCGCCGAATCAGGCGGGTAGTATAGACGTACCCTAAGCCAATTACTTTCTCCAGTGGTCTGCATAGTACAGATGCAAATACTATTGAAGGCAGCATCTAAAGAGGGAGATAAACAGCACAGGCCAACCCCAGTTACCTGAATGTTGAGATATCTCACATTTTATATTGGTATGGAACCAGAAATTCATTTATTCAGAACTCTGTTGATCCCAACATTTCAGATTTCCTTGGAAACATTCAGATAACTGAATGTGATCTGTGTACGATATGTAATGTTACACTCTTTTCTCTAAAGCCTCTGTAGTAACTTGCGCAACGGGGCGAGCTAATGAAAGAGTATGAGCTTAGAATTTCTTTCTTGATTCCGAGGGGTCTAGTCTATGTTTGTTATCCATGTGGAACTCTCCTTATCTTTAGCAGGAGTTAAAACATGGGTGGGCAAACTGTGGCCCGCGGGACCGTGCTGCCTGGCCCCTGAGCTCCTGGCTGGGGAGGCTAGCCCCTCCCCTGCTGTCCCCCCTCCCCTGCAGCCACGCCGCCACGCGGGCAGCGCTCTGGGGGGGGGGGCGGGGCAGCGCAGCAGCGTGTCTAGCTCCGGCTCTGAGCGGCATGGTAAGGGGCCAGGGGGGTTGATAAGGGGTAGGGAGTCCCAAGGGGCAGTCAGGGGACAGGGAGCAGGGGGCGGTTGGATGGGGCGGAGGTTCTGGGGGGATGGTCAGGGGACAGAGAACGGGGGGGTTGGATAGGTATGGGAGTCCCGGGGGTCTGTCAGGGGGCGGGAGTGTGGATAGGGGTTGGGGCAGTCAGGGGACAGGGAGCAGGAGGGGTTGGGTACGGGGTCCTGGGGGGGCAGTTAGGGTGGGGGGGGTCTCTGGAGGGAGCAGTCAGGGGACAAGGAGCAGGGGGGTTGGATGGGTCGGGGATTCTGATGGGGGCAGTCAGGGAGCGGGAAGTGGGAGGGCATCGGATAGGGGGTGGGGCCAGGCTGTTTGGGGAGGCACAGCCTTCTACCTGGCCCTCCATACAATTTTGCAACCCCGATGTGGCCCTTGGGCCAAAAAGTTTGCCCACCCCTGAGTTAAAAGCATCCATCAAAGTAAGGAGAATATTTTTGGAATAACTTTTTGTGGGTTTTTCAGACCTTTAACGTTACATAAGCATTGATATGTTTGTGTGTCTGCATGATTATATTGTTATAATATTGAAGTACTTTTTTTTCTTTTCAGTAAAAAAACAAGAATTGAACTATGAAAATGAACTCAACGAGATCTCTTTAAAAGTAACCTCTGTTTTGCCTGGCCTTCACTATGCCATACAGGAAGCTACAACATGCCCACCTGAGGCGGGAATCCATTCCAGCATTTTGGTTAAGCGGTACTTCCAGAAATTTGCAAAACTTGATAAAAATTCACTTGCAGCTTCTGGCAAAAATGACAATTTTCCCCTTTCTTGTGATCTATCACCAAATAAGTCTGAAAATGTTTCTCCTTCTGAAAAATGCCAAAAACAGTCATTTTCCCAACTGCAGTCTTACCTTTCTGACCCCAGCAGCTATTCTTTGGAAATGTCCATGGCCTTAGACTGTTTGGCGGGCAATCCTCAGTCCCTGTGTGGCATTTCTGACAGAACCTGTGAAGCTGACTTTTCGTTCGTTTTGGCACCGGACTCTGTGCTTCCTGACATAGCAGCAGAGATAAGAGTTGAAACTGAAAAACCTAAGAATACTCCAGAATTGAACCAGTTCCGGGAAGATACCAAGGTGGAAATGAACCCAGCAGGTAATCTGAAGATGCAGCAGAATAAGAGGAAATCCAGCAGAGCCATCGTGACCAGCACAAAGAAGAAATGGGCCCCTCTGAAAATTCTTTCTGTGGTGGACAGCAACAGAAAAGGGACCCAAAAGAAAAAGATTAATGTTTCTTTTCCTTTTCCCAAAAAACACGGACTCACAACAAATTCTAATGAACCCACACTTAAATTAGCAAATTTACAGTTTCCACATAAAAGGAAAAGAGGTAAGCACCTTATAAACCAACTAACTCAAAAAAGCTCATCATGTATCATCCATATTTGAAGTTTGAAACTCTATCACAATTGTCTTAACTTGTTTGTGTGCCGATATATTTAAGGAACACCACTCGATTCCTGCCTTGGGTGAGGATGTTAACATTAATAATAAAGGTTTCAATATCTCAGGCAGGTAGATCAGTTGCGGAGTCATCACTTGTTGCTAGTTGATTGAAAATCTTCCTTTCATAGTTTTCCTTCTGGCTTCCTTACAGGGGACTCTCATTCTCACTCTGACCCTGATGTCACTAGGTGAAAAAACATGGTGATAAACTTGCAGCCAAAATGCCTTGGGCATGCCAAGCCATTGTCATATATGTCCACACACAACAGTCGTTCCAGACGTTTTACAAGCGTTGTTTGTATCAGTAGCTGCAACATCTGGAGCTGGTCTTTAGTTCAGGTTGGGCTGAATTCATGCAGTCTGCAATGGTTTCTCCCCCATGTGGATTGGAAACAATGAGTATTGGCTGCACCCGTTCAGCTGACATGCCAGACTCCATCCTGCACTGTGCTGCCCTTCCATTTGGAATTTACCCAAAAGCTTCTGCTCCCAACAACAGTTCTGAGCGATATGAGACAAAGGCTCAAAAGCCACTTGAGATGCTAAATAAATACAGCTAGGCTTTACATCTAGGCATGCCAAGCAGGAGGAGTACAGTCAGATAACTTGTCATACGAGACCTGATCAAGTCTTGATTCTTGGACAGTGAAAATGTTGAGAAATAGTGCACTAACAAGCTTGTGAGTTGAAGCTTAAATTTGAATAAGCACTTGCTGGTTCACAGAATATCAGGGTTGGAAGGGACCTTAGGAGGTCCTCTAATCCAACCCACTGCTCAAAGCAGGACCAATCCCCAATTTTTGCCCCAGATCCCTAAATGGCCCCCTCAAGGATTGAACTCACAAGCCTGGGTTTAGCAGACCAATGCTCAAACCACCGAGCCATCCCTTCCCCCCTCCCCTTTAAATCCATATCTGATTTTAGAAAGAGGAGTATATTTTAAACAAATTGTCATCAGGACACCAGTGCTTACTTGACAGCAGTAACTTTTACATTCCTATGTCTATTGAAACTAGTGTTTCTTTTTTAAACATTTTTTTTAACTAACCCCTTTTAAAAAGACCTTTCTTTATCCAAGGTGCTGAGGTACTGTCTGCAGAATTTGTACACAGAGCACAATCTGAGCCTACAACTAAAGGAACTTCTTTGCCTGAAGATATTAAGAAACCAAAGAAACTGAAGCAACCAGATGCAAAAAATGTTCAGACTTCGGAGAAAGTCGCAGAGCAAACAAAAAGTAAGACAATAAAAACCGTACCTAAAGGGAGCTGTAAGCCTAAAGCCATAAAGCAATTGGAACCCGGTAAGAACGTTGTTCTTTGTGTAACTTTTCATCTAAAATGTTAGAGATATCATGAATATCTGATTTGATTTGTAAATAGTTCCGGCCTCTTTGAGACCCTTCGTAATCAGTCAGATGGTAAGCTTGGAAAATGTGCAGTTCTCTGATAATTCAAACTGCTCTTTTCACATCTGAGAATGGTTCGTGCTTTTAAACTTCGTCAAGGCAAATTGTGTAATGTGTTTTATAAGCCCAATTTATATTTGGCAACTGACCGGATTTTTAGCTTATTACACTATAAATCCAGTGCTTTTAAAAATAGTGAAATTGCCACCACCCGAAAGAATAAACTAGAGAGAGTTTAAAAAGCAGCGTGGAAAGCCTGTTGATACAGCGTGTGCAAATGTTGGCTTGCAAAGACTCTCCGTCTGCAACTGAGAACTAGTATTGAAGTGCCAGAATAAATGATGGAACAGGAAAGCCCTTACATTTTTTAAACTCGGCATGTTTTACAACATCTCTCTGTCTCCAGTCTCTTTCTCTCTGGCCCCTATGCCAAGTGGAGATGAGGTTTTGGAGAGTAATCTCACTCCCTGGACTCAAATTATGAATCGTTATTCTTTTACTACAGACCGTAAAAAACAAGCAGTGCTGTCTGTGGTGTAAGCAATAGACTTCATTCAGCGTTTGTTCGATTAGCACTCTTCTCCCACCTGTGCAGTGGCTGTGGCGGGGGTGAGGTGGAGTCTCAAAGTTGAGCACCAAGCCCCTCCTGTGTCTTGTTTATACCCAGGGCTGGTGCAACCACTAGGTGAACTAGGCGGCCGCCTAAGGCACCTAGTGGTTGAGGGCGCCTAAAAGCCCGCTCAGGCGAGGAGGTGGAGTGAAGGTGAGTTGGGGTAGGGGGGCGCGGGGACAGCTGCCCGCAGTAACAGAGGGGGGCGCGCACGAGAACCGTTCCCTGCCCCCACTCACCTCCACTCTGCCTCTTCCGCTGAGCACTCTGCCCCCGCTCTAATTCTCCTCCAATCGGCGCCGCAAGTCTGGGAGGGGAGGAGAATTAGAGCGGTGCCGGCCTGCTCAACGGAGGAAGCAGAGCGGAGGTGAGTTGGGGCGGGCTGCCGGGGCGGGGGTTAGCTGCTGGGGGCAGTGGGCGGGGTTATCTGGGTGGGGGCGGGGGGCGCAAGGTGGAAGTTTCGCCTAGGGCGCGAAACTTCATTGCACCGGCCTTGTTTATACCCTCAGAGGACACATGGTGTTTTGGTTTGGTTACACACATACATAGGTATGTAATATTTTAGGGAAAGAAGCTGGGAGCAGAGACCCCGCATCTGCCAAAAAAAGGGAAAATTTTTAGAAAGGAGAAAAACGCAACTTAAATGCCTTACTACAGAGCCAGAGTTTAGCCCTCAGGACAGTATACGGCACTTCTCTTTTCATGGCTTTGCATGAAGAGTGGGAAGGGATATTTTTGGTACTGTTTTTTATGATGACTCTACTTTATGTAAAGTTATATAATGTTTGTATTGTTTTTATATGCACATGCCCAGAGACGTGGTGGTGGGTGCATTTTAAACATTGGAAAAATAAATATTCCTGACACTCTGGAGTTTTGTGTCACTGGCTGACTTCCAGAGGGCACCATAATTGTGCCTTGGTCTGTATAAAATGCACAGTCTTTGAGATGCATGTATCTGTATTATGCACTTGGAAGAACTGATTATGCACTACTTGGAAGCGTGCATCAGTGGGGTTCATTTCCTCTTTTTAAAGACCTTAGAAACTATGTGGAGAATTAAAAGCAAACCACTGTTAATGCAACATGAAGATTGCAAATTAAAATGAAAAAAGAGAGGAAATGTAAAAGTAAGGTTCACAGAGCAGTTCCATTGTATATCTGTAGTATTCTTCCTTTCCGGCTGGATTGTTTACATGTATACTTGAATATATACAGTATATGCAGTGTGTTCAAATTAAGGTTCTATTACATTGTAAACTCACAGCCTCTCTCTGTATGTACAGCTTCTTGCTCAACAAAGGCCCAATCCTCAAATGCTACTGTAGCAATAATAATAGCAAAATTAACGTTTGTATTTCTTGAACTTTCTTTTAAATTTGCAAACTTACCATTCAATAAATATATTTTTACTTGCAAACTGGGTATATTTGATGTGGAAATAATTGAGAAGTAATAAATGCCATGATGCCATTTGGACAGTCACTTGTAAGAGCAGAACTCTAAGTATTTCTCATGATAGAAATCTGTGGTTCAGTATTTATTATCTGATTTTATTTTTCTTATGCAGTAAGGAAAGAGACTTTGTCACTGTCATCAAATGAAATTCCATCAGAAAGTCAAGGGACAATCAGTGGTGCAAATGAGACTTACACACAAAGTGTTACTGCTCAAGATATCAACCTGACTCTGAAAGGAAGTAACTGTGAATCGCATGGGTTAAATTTGTTGGCTGATCTAGCTCTGAGCTCTTGCATTCCTCCACTTGAGCATAAAGATGATAGAGTTGCCTCTCCTTATGACCTGTCAAAAGAGCGACGCTCTCTTCGGAAAAGGAAGCCTTCGCGAATTGCTTCAGATCATGAATATCACAGGGTGGATAAACATCTAAAGGGAGGAGCCGCTCCTAGCAAAACAGAGAATCCGAAACTTCCTTCTCCTGCAAAATCTGATTTAAGAAAAGACTTAGCTGCTATCCCAAGAGATAAAATCCCCGTAAGTTCCAGCAAGAAGAACTGCACGAGCCCTAACTCTGCAAAAGGCCGGCCGTTGCTTTCCAAGGAGGCGCTAGATACTTCAGATGTGAACAAGCATTCTCCTATTGCCTCTGAGCACTCTTACGCCTCGCAGATGGCAGAACATTCTAAAAAAAACACCCTCCCAAAAGCTGCACAGGGCCCTGCTGCCTTCAGAAATGGAGCTAAAAGTGCTAAATCGGGTCCTCTAGTGGGGAAAGTTCTGCCTTTCCGGCATCAGCAGAACAATACTCATCCGCAGAAGCCGTTTGACGACTTGGCAGTAAAACGCAGAAGAGGTGCCCTTTCTTCCAGGTTGAAGGAAGACTTCTCCAAGTCTCACACAGTGAAGAGCTGTGATGGATCTGTTAAAGTGACATGCCAATGGGAAGCTGAATACCTCTTCAATTTAGATAGCAAATACACCAACAATTCTTTAGAGAAAACTGTAATTCGTGCTCTGCATGGGTAAGTAGCTCAGTGGTGAGTAAATTATAGATCTTTCTTGCCCTAACTTCTCTACAGTACTTCTGGAGCACTGTTGAAAAGGGGTTTCTTTGGCCTGGTCTACACTACAGAGGTAGGTTGACAAAAGGCAGCTTATGTCGACCTAACTATGTCAGTGTCTGTGGGCTTGTCTTCACTACCCGCCGGAATGGCGGGTAGCAATTGATCTTTCAGGGATTGATTTTTCGTGTCTCGTTTAGACGCAATTAATCGATCCCTGAAAGCGCTCCCCGTCGGCTCCGGAAATCCACCTCATCGAAAGGTGGAAGCGGAGTCGACGGGGGAGCAGCAGCGATCGACTCGCCTGCCGTCTTCATGGCCAGGTAAGTCGATTACGATACGCCGACTTCAGCTACGCTATTCAGTGTAGCCCTGGGCTCAGCTACAGCCTTGCTCCTGCCAATGTAAGGGCCCTACTACACCAACATAATAAGGGCTGTCAATTAATCACAGTTAACTCACGCGATTAACTCAAAAAAATTAATTGCGATTAAAAAAATTAATCGCGATTCATCGCATTTTTAATCGCACTGTTAAACAATAGAATACCATTTGAAATGTATTAACTCTTTTTGGATGTTTTTCTACATTTTTAAATATATTGATTTAAATTACAACACAGAATACAAAGTGTACAGTGCTCACTTTATATTATTATTTTTATTACGAAAATTTGCACTGTAAAAATGATAAAATAAATAGTATTTTTCAGTTCACCTGAAACACATACCGTAATGAAATCTCTTTATCGTGAAAGTGCAACTTACAAATGTAGATTTTTTTTTGCTACATAACTGCACTCAAAAACAAAACAATGCAAAACGTTAGAGCCTACAAGTCCACTCAGTCCTACTTCTTATTCAGCCAGTCGCTAAGACAAACACGTTTGTTTACATTTACGGGAGATAATGCTGCCAGCTTCATATTTACGTTACCTGAAAGTGAGAACAGGTGTTCGCATGGCACTTTTGTAGCTGGCATTGCAAGGTATTTACATGCCAGATATGCTAAATATTCTTATGCCCCTTCATGCTTCGGCCACCATTCCAGAGGGCGTGCTTCCATGCTGACACTCATTAAAAAAATAATGCGCTAATTAAGTTTTGACAGAACTCCTTGGGGGAGAATAGTATGTCTCCTACTCTGTTTTACCCGCTTTCTGCCATGTATTTCAGTCTAGGATGATGACCCAACACATGTTCGTTTTAAGAACACTTTCACTGCAGATTTCACAAAACACAAAGAAGGTACCAATGTGAGATTTCTAAAGAGAGCTACAGCACTTGACCCAAGGTTTAAGAATCTGAAGTGCCTTCCAAAATCTGAGAGGGACGAGGTGTGGAGCATGCTTTCAGATGTCTTAAAAGAGCAACACTCCGATGCGGAAACTACAGAACCCAAACAATCAAAAAAGAAAATCAACCTTCTGCTGGTGGCATCTGCCTCAGATGATGAAAATGAACATGTATCAGTCCACACTGTTTTGGATCGTTATCGAGCAGAACCCGTCATCAGCATGGACACATGTCCTCTGGAATGGTGGTTGAAGCATGAAGGGACATATGAATCTTTAGCACATCTGGCATGGAAATACCTTGGAACACCGACTACAACAGTGCCATGAGAACGCCGGTTCTCACTTTCAGGTGACATTGTAAACAAGAAGCGGGCAGTATTATCTCCTGCAAATGTAAACAAACTTGTTTGTCTGAGTGACTGGCTGAACAAGAAGTAGGACTGAGTGGACATGTAGGCTCTAAAGTTTTACATTGTTTTATTTTTGAATGCAGTTTTTTTTTACATAATTCTACATTTGTAAGTTCAACTTTCATGATACAGAGAATGCACTACAGTACTTGTATGAGGTGAATTGAAAAATACTATTTCTTTTTTTTTTTACAGCACAAATATTTGTAATCAAAAATAAAGTGAGCACTGTACACTTTGTATTCTGTGTTATAATTAAAATCAATATATTTGAAAATGTAGAAAACATCCAAAATATTTATATAAATGGCATTCTATTATTGTTTAACGGTGCGATTAATCGCAGTTAATTTTTTTAATCGCTTGACAGCCCTAATAATAACTCCACGTCTACAAGAGGCGTAGGGCTTAAGTTAGTGTACTTAGGGTGAGACAGCATCTGTGTAGACCAGAGGTGGGCAAACTACAGCCCACAGGCCACATCCAGCCCGCGGAATTGTCCTGCCTGGCCCCTGAGCTCCCGGCCAAGGAGGCTAGCCCCCGGCCCCTCCCCCGCTGGCCCCCTTCTCCCCCTCCGCAGTCTCAGCGCGCCGCGCCGCCAGCACTCTGGCCCGCCGCTCCTGCCGGGCAGCACAGCGGTGCAGCTGCGAACTCCTGCCGCTCTAAGCAGCATGGTAAGGGGGCGGGGAGCAGGGGGGTTAGATAAGGGGCAGGGAGTCCCGGGGGCAGTTGGGACAGGGAGCAGGGGGTGGTTGGATGGGCGTGGGGGTCCTGGGGGGGGGGTAGTCAGGGGACAGGGAACAGGGGGGGTTGGATGGGCGTGGGGGTCCTGGGGGGGGTAGTCAGGGGACAGGGAACAGGGGGGGTTGGATCGGCGTGGGGGTCCCGGGGGGCCTGTCAGGGGGCGGGGCTGTGGATAGGGGGTGGGGCAGTCAGGGGACAGGGAGCAGGGGGGGTTGGATAGGGAGGCAGTTAGGGCGGGGGTCCCGGGAGGTGGCAGGGGACAAGGAGCAGGGGGGGTTGGATGGGTGGAGGGTTCTGAGGGGGGCAGTCAGGGGGCAGGAAGTGGGAGGGGGTAGATAGGGGGCGGGGGCCAGGCTGTTTGGGGAGGCACAGCCTTCCCTACCCGGCCCTCCATACAGTTTCACAACCCCGATGTGGCCCTTAGGCCAAAAAGTTTGCCGACCCCTGGTGTAGACACTGCGTTCCTTACATTGGCTGCTGGCTAACTTGTCAATGTCATGGCTCTGCTGGGGCTGTGAAATTGACAAGAAGGCCAGTTCCCCGCGGGGGGGGTCTCAGCTCCAAGCCAAGCTGCTACCCAGGCTCCTGTCTTGGGCTGCCACCCGGGCTCCCCACAGGGAGCTCAGCAGCCAACCAAACTCTGGGCAGATTCCCCCCTGCTCCCAGCTGGAGTTCACATCCAATGAACTGAAAATCCGAAACTGTAGCCCCTGCTTTATGGCTACAAATTCCACCCTTCTTCAGACAAGGAAAAACAAAAACAAACAACCGCCTAGTTTATAATTTAGACCTCTGCTAAGAACTCCCTGTATTTGAGACTTCTGAATCCATTGAGCTGATGTGAATTAGTTTTGCGCAACCAGCGAGAGAAATTAAGTGTGTTTGTTTTTCCCTCCAGACCCTGGGACCCTGATATGCCCGATGATGTGGAAGAAATGAAGCTTATACTTCACATGTGGGTAGCTCTGTTTTATAGCAAACCAAACAAATCCTTAAGCAGTACAAGAAAGGTGGTAGAACACAGTAACCCTGAAAAATATGTATCAATAAACAGTAGTCTGGACGCTTTTGAATTAAGTGATGACTGTGAAGGAGCTTTTGATCTAGAAAAGTGCCCTGCAGACTCTCAATCTGAGGCCAATCAGACTTCCAGCACTACTCTGGATCCTTTTGAGTTAAGTGATGACCGTGACGGAGCTTTCGGCTTGGAAAAGTGTCCTGCAGATTCTCAGTCTGAGGTCAATCAAGTTTCCAGCAGTATCCATAGCACCGTATCGTATTCCTCTGAGCAGCTGCTTTCTTGTGATGAACCGTCATCCACGAGTTGCATGAAGACCTTTTCAAACGACGACTGCAGCGATCCTAGCAGCCCGCCTTTGAAAGATGGACCCCAAGAGGTTATCATTGATGGATGCGTCGATATTGTCCATGCATTCAATAAGGTAAGATCATGGATTTCAGTTGGTAGAGTTATGTAAGAAATACAACACAGGGAAGACGTAGGGAGTGTTTGTAACAAACACCTGCCTCTAAGACCCATACGAAGTAATGTAAAAAGGGTCACAAGAGGGCCTTGTTTCCCACTCTAGTGACCCTTCCTCCTTCTATATCAGAGGGGTAGCCGTGTTAGTCTGGATCTGTAGAAGCAACAAAGAGTCCTGTGGCACCCTATGGACTAACAGACGTATTGGAGCATAAGCTTTCGTGGGTGAATACCCACTTCTTCAGATGCATCTTTGTCGCTTCCTCCTTCTGCTGGGTTCATAGACTACCAGTGTGCCTGGGAGCTGGAAGGAGCTGTAGCCATCCCTGTTAGGGGAAGGTTGCCACAACCGTGAATCTTTTGATGGAGAGGAAGGTAACCAAATGGGGAGGAATGTGAGGAGTCCTGAAGTCCTGCAGGTGGGAGCTAATCATATGGTAGATTCCACTGATTAGCAACCCCTCAGTTGCCAGCAAAAAGTGGCCATTTATCCAGCAGCGGCTAATAAGTGGCAGGCAGGTTTGTACAGCAGCAGTCAGGGAAGGAAATGCAGGGATGAGCCTTCCCTGACTGTAGCCCTGCAAACCTGGCTGCAGGCCGGGCAGCCGCAGGGAGGGGAGCTGCAGGTCGGATGCTGGGGCTTTCTACGGGGAGCAGGGGGGCTGGGGGCCTGCGCCCCTACCTCTCCCTGCATTCTCCAGCATTCGGAGCCCAACCCGGCCCAGCACTTTGTGCCGTTCCCCCAGCAGGGGGCAACCTGGAGAGTGCAAGGGGAGCAGTGGCCTCCCCAGGAATTGAAATTAGGGAGCGGGGTGTCACTAAATTGGCATGTAACTAGTTCACAAAACTGGGGGGGTGTTGGGGAAATTCAGGGGGAGTGTAGGGAAATCACTGAAGGGGAGGTACTCTGGTATCCAGGCTGCCCCCTCCGCCCTTCCCCTTACTACTGCCCTGCTCATAGCCCCTTACCGCCAGTGTGGTCCCTGCGTGCCAGCAGGTTTGCCACCCACCAGGAAGTGCTGTGACAGGCTGAACACCAGCTGCAGGCAGGTTTGGGGTGGGGTGGGGGAGGGAAACCAAGGCAGGCACATCCCAGCACTTCCTTCCCTGGCGGCAGCTGCACAAGCCTGTCTGCAGTGGAGCCATTCTTAAAAAAAAAAGTTGCTCACAAGCAGCATGCCGGTGCCAGTATCCGAACTCCGTTATCATTGATGGTCATGGGATGGGGATGGTTCCCAGCCATATGCTGCCATTAAGCAGAAGTTGCTAATACCAGGATTCTAGTAAGTGGACTCCACTGGACTTAGAGCACACTTGACAGACAGTGGAGTCCCGCGTTCAGGCTTCAGTTTCTCTTCGAGCGTCTCCGGACATCACAGACGCCCAGGCAGAGGCTGGGAGCATGTTCGCCCCTGTTTTCATGGCTTAGACCTTAATAAAGTTGTTTGCTGTCGCACATGAAGCACCGTGGACCCTGATGGACTCATGACCTGGCTGACAAATGAGGAAGGAACTGACTGGCAGAAAGGGTGCTGGTGATGGTTTTGTAGCCTTTTAAGTCTATAGATGCTGATTTCTGGATCATAAACCATCCTTTAAAAAAATAATAAGCTTTACGGTGCCTCTTTAAGCTGACCGGCGTTTCAGCCATTCATTGCTGAAACAAAACGGTGAGTGGCTTGAGACTTGCCTACTTGAGAGGCACCCTGTCTCCCCATGGGATACTGCCACGTTGTGCTCAGCCAATGAAGTCCCCTTCTGTTTATAAGTACTCTGGCCGGACAGTCTCCATTCATGAAGGCCTAGGGTGACCAGATTTTTTGGGTCTTTTTCTTATATAGGCTCCTATTACCCCCCACCCCCGTCCCGATTTTTCACACTTGCTGTCTAGTCACCCTATGAAGGCCCCTTGTGTTTGGAATTCACTCACCCTCAGTCCAAAATAGCCGGAATTTGTTGGCCTTTACGGCTCACTGCAAAGGCTGTTTGCCGGGGTGTTTTGGACTGGGGGGTGGGGAGGGTGGTTTAACTGTTGAGGTTGGGATAGCTTGTTATGTTTGCAGGGGGGTTCTCTACAGGGTGTGTGTCATGGGGTATGGCTGTCCTGTAATGCCCCCTACTGGCCGAGCATGGCACTCCCTGCATCAGTTTCCTTCCCCAGGGATGGTATCCTCTGCCTTCCAGACACTGGTCTATGCTGGAGATGTGGCTTAGCCCTCTGGGCAAGTCACTAATAAACATAACCTGTTCCATGGTAGCAAAAGTCCAAACTACAAAGGTCCAAACAAACCAAAGGGTTCTTCTGCCCTCCAGGGCTTCTCTTCAGCCCACCCTCTGGGCCCTATTCCCAACCCGTTTCTGGGCTACCTTTTCGGCTTTGGGACAGAGCACTCAGCCCCTAGACTGGGTCTCCTGGAGCATCTTGAACAAATTGTAAGACTATAGCGTGGCGTCCCCTTTTGCATTTTAAAGGATGTACCAAAGGTTTTTAATACACGTTTAGTATTACACTGTAAATTTAGAAGTACTTTGGGAGGAACCCAAGGGCTTGGCTACATGGGGGGTGCGATTTCTACAGCTCACGAACATCTTGCAGGGTAATTGGTCCATACAATTTGTAGACCCTGCTGGGTCTACATACTCCTACTTTTGTCCACTTGGGCTTCTTTACATGGTAGGGCAATGGGCTCTCCAGGGGAGTGCTTTCTAAAGCACACTAACATGTTGCATGTTAATTGGTCCATGTAGACCCTGCTGGTGTGCTTTAACATAGTGCTGTTTGAAACAGTACTGCATTAAAGTGCACCGGCAGACTCTACACAGACCAATTAATGTACAACACATTAGTGTGCTTTAGAAATAACTCTCCTGGAGAGCCCGTTACTCCACCAGGTAAACAAGCCCTATGTGGACAAAATTCAGCCCACAGATTAGTGTGAACAGTGTCTGTTGATTTCACTATTTCTTGTACTGCAATAGCACCCAGAGGCCATAATTGGGATCAGGAACCCATTACACTAGGTGTTGTACAAATGTAAGAGCCAGTTCCGGGCTCCAAAGAACTTACAAAATAATTCAAGACAAGATGCAATAAGCGAGAGTAAAGTTGGAAAGAGAGGACGAAGGTGGTAGGGATAAGAGTGTGAAGTTAGATTAGCTATGTGCACCATGAGATGGTTTCAAGGAAGTTTTAAAAAAAATTAAGATACAAATAAACAAAATAGAAAATCAGGAATTCCTACTTGCCATCTCCCTAGCTGTTAGCTGCCAATATCCGATAAGTATCACAAAAGAAGCAGATCTTGAGGGGGAATTGGAAGTATAGGGGACATGAATGGGCTCATTTGTCTATTTAGAGGACAGAATTTGGCAGTTAAATATTTGGGATGTGAATTTAAATTCATTTCTCTAGGGTTTTTAAAAAATATTGGCTTATGAAAGTTTGAGGATTTAAAAAGATAGATCTCCGCTACCGGAGAATGTTTCTCTTCCTACATTTGTCTTTTGCAGTAGTTAAATTTCGAACTTTGTAATTTCAGGTTGATGAAGAGAGGAGTGAAAGAGAAGAATTGCTGGACCCTGTAATTTCTATCAGTAGCTCTACCTGCAACCGTTCTGGTAAACTCAGCAATACAAGGATAAGACCTGAAGAATTTTCCACTGATGACTCAGATGAAGCACGTGAAGCCCTTGATTTAAGTAAAGTTTCACAGAGTGACTCTGCATTTTCACAGACTGAATTTCCAGAGAAGCAGGAAAATGAACAGCAAGCGATTGTTAGTGATGACAGTGTCATTTCTGAGGAAAGAAAGACACTGGACAACATCACTCTCTCTGCAGAGGATAAAGACAATTGCCAGGCTGGTGGTGATGAATCACCACATCTCTGTGAAGCAATACAGTTAGAAGTGAATATGAAGAGCACAAAACATGATAGCCCATGTAGAAAAGGGAGAGAATCGTATGATCCATTAGAAAACCAGGGAGAAGAGGAGGAGGAAGATTTTGACTATGAAAGTATAAATGTAGAACCAATTGATTTAGCACTTTCTGAAAGTAATGATGCTGATCTGGAACATGAAGATATGGACCAGGATCCAATCAATTTAGTACTTCCTAAGGAAATTTGCATACCTGAAGAGAGCAAAGCGATCAGGCCAGTTGACTTGGAAGAACCCTTTGATAGTGTATTAACTCTAACATTATCACCTGGTCCAAGTCCTGTCCAGGACGTACCTTCTGATGAAATAATACAATCTGAAGATGCACTTCCTGAGAACCAAGAGGTCACTGTCAAACCAGCTGAAGAAATTAATGATGCAGATATGGAACATGAAGATATGGACCAGGATCCAATCAATTTAGTACTTCCTAGGGAAATTTGCATACCTGAAGAGAGCAAAGCGATCAGTCCAGTTGACTTGGAGGAACCCTTTGATAGTGTATTAACTCTAACATTATCACCTGGTCCAAGTCCTGTCCAGGATGTACCTTCTGATGAAATAACACAATCTGAAGATGCACTTCCAGAGAACCAAGAGGTCACTGTCAAACCAGCTGAAGAAATTAATGATGCAGATATGGAACATGAAGATATGGACCAGGATCCAATCAATTTAGTACTTCCTAAGGAAATTTGCATATCTGAAGAGAGCAAAGCGATCAGGCCAGTTGACTTAGAAGAACCCTTTGATAGTGTATTAACTCTAACATTATCACCTGGTGCAAGTCCTGTCCAGGACGTACCTTCTGATGAAATAACACAATCTGAAGATGCACTTCCAGAGAACCAAGAGGTCACTGTCAAACCAACTGAAGAAATTAATGATGCAGATAGGGACCAGGATCCAATCAGTTTAGTACTTCCTAAGGAAATTTGCATACCTGAAGAGAACAAAGAGATCAGTCCAGTTGACTTGGAAGAACCCTTTGATAGTGTATTAACTCTAACATTATCACCTGGTCCAAGTCCTGTCCAGGACTTACCTTCTGATGAAATAACACAATCTGCAGATGCACTTCCTGAGAACCAAGAAGTCACTGTCCAACCAGCTGAAGAAATTAAGTCATCAGCACAAAGTGATTCATTAGAGGACAGCTGTATTTCTCAGGAAAACAGAGGAACTGGTTCTGCCGATTACACTTCTCTGAGTATTAAAGAATCAAATCAAGTTCAAAGCAATATAGCAACTCAAGGAGAGCAAAAGAGCCCTTCTACTGACACAACGGAGCTGCTGAACAAATCTTCAGGAGCAAGTGAAAGCCCATACCTAGTCTTTGAAAATACACACTTGGAAGCTGACTCTGAAGCTGAGAAAAGCTGTGACAAATTTAAGAATGCCGGTGTCTGTTCTGTTACTAAAAAGACACCATGTAATGATGAATTAAACCAGATAACTAGGGTTATTACACATGGAGAACATGAGACCTTTCTTTGCAAATTGGTAGAATCAGCTTGTATCTTATCAGTGGATAATGAAAAATCTTTTGCTAAAGAACATTTGGACTTGAAACAAATTAATTTTATAAACCAGTATACGCACAGTCTTACTTTGGGTGAGGAAGAGACAAGTCCAACTGACAAGCCCATTCGTACTGACCCAGAATTGGTGACTGGCACTCCTTTTCAGCAGCATAGCAGCCCTATTAGCAGAGAGACTGACCTGCACAAAAGTATATTAGAGCCAAGTGAGCATGATCCAGTGCTTTGCAAAAATATGAATTCTGACCACACTGATCAAATAGACGTTACGGAAATGTGCTGCATCTCTGAGAGTCAAACACCCTTGTTTGTTGGGGATGAGTCCTCGAGTTCTTGTTATACAGAACGACCAAAGATAGACACATTTCTAGAACACGAAACCCCTGTAGTTAAAATAGCAGACTTACTGGGGAGTGAGGAAGAGATTTCTCCAGCTGACAAGCCCACTTGTACTAACCCAGAATTGTTGACTGATGTTGCTTTTCAGCCTCATAGTATCCCCATCAGCAGAGAGACAGATGTGCCCACTAGTTTATTAAAGCAAAGTGAGAAGAATCCAGTGTTTTCCAAAAGTATGAATTCTGACCACATTGATCAAATAGATGTGATGGAGCTAGCTTCTTCTGCTCTGGGAGACTTCTCAGGTTCCTGTTACACAGAACAGGCAAAAAAAGACATGTTTTTAGAACATGAAATCCCTGTCGGCAAAGTAGCAGACTTACTAGAGAATGACGACAAAGAAGAACCCACATCACGTGAAGAATTTGATCTAGGAAGGACTAGCCCTGTTGCGAGCACTGCATCTATTTTAGAAGAGGAGGAGGAACAGTTCGCAGCAGCATGTGACCAGAGCTCTGTTTGTGAAATAACAGAACTGCAGAGTGATTGTATGATGGAAGACTCTATGTTTGCTGATTTACATCAAACCGACTCAGGTGTCACTAGGGAAGAAATCCCTGTTTCCTCTGTCCAAATGCCTACAACATTATGTGCACACACAGACTCTAGAGAGACTCTAGAACTTAGTGATACTGAGGATATTTTGGAGAAACATTTGGCCAACCAAGGTACAAAATTCCCTAACAAAGATAGAGGTGGGCATTTAACTTTTGAAAGTTTATCATACGAGTCTTTTTCTGGAGACTCTGACCAGGAGTACTTTGGAGGTACCGTACATCCCACAGCTAAATGTAGGGGTTCTTGTGGTACAAGAGCCGTTGGTACTATCCATGCAGCAACAGTTACAAGGACTAATTACGATTGTTCACATATAAGCTCAGAGAATGAAAACTGGAAGAGTGATGACTGGGACTCCTTGGAAGCAGACAAAAGATTTTCAGTTGTTGAGTCAGGCTGGCCCATTGGGTTTAGGGAAGATGATAGGTACGTGCCCCCTTTTGTCAATATTAAAGATGATCAGGGCACCCTGAGGGATTATACAAACTTTATTGTTACCAAAAAACACAAAGACAAAGCTAGACCTTTGCAATCTTCAAAGAGACATGACCTTTCTGTGGAACGATCTGACTTAATAAGCTCATTGACGAGGACCTGGAAGGTTATTGATGATCTTACCCAGAACACTTTAGATATGGAATGTCTGCGTTTCAGTTATAAGCTAAAACAAGTAATAAAGAGCCAGAAAACACGACTTTCTACCTCCAACAATATCTTTCCAAAAGCGTTTTCTGCCCAGGTAATGGCTGAGACTTTGCCCCTGAGAGAGGCTCCTGAAGCCCCTAGTCTAAATGCACCATCCAGGAGTAGGAGCCCCCTTCTGGTAACAGTTGTACGTTCAGATACAAGGCAGCGTAGTTCAAGTTGGCACCTGAGAAACGATATATACACAGATTTTGCTGAACCGCCTCTCTTTGTCCCGTGGCAGGATAAATTTAGCAATGAAAGAAATGCTGCAAAAGTCAAAAGCCAGGGCCGTGACTATGCTATTCCTTTACATCTCAGCAAGTTAAAATATGATGATAAACTAAAAGAATCCCGGGGGGATATTTCGGTTATTCTAAATGAATATGCTGAGTTCAACAGGGTGATGTTGAACAATATACATGTGGGTAACAAAGGAAGAGGTCAGAGCACTACCTCAGAAGAGTCTGCAGGCAAAAGGAAAAAATGCACACATTTTCCCAAAAGAACAGCCTCCTATGAGAATATGATTAGTGACTTATGCAACACTCTACACTACAGACTGAAAAGTGTTGTTAAAGAGGCTTGCAAAAATGCTTGTATGTTCTACCTAGTTGAACCAGAAGATGATCCTTTCTTTGTGAGAACGAAGGTAATGTGGCAATTTCTGAATCTTCCGAGTTCGTTTAAAATTGTGAGTGAACTTAGTGCGTCTTATAACGTTGAACTGGTACCAGTGGCTTGAGCCAGGCATGGCACAGACGGTCTCTATGCAAGCTTCCTCACACAATTTGGCCAATGCTTCTTAATGCTGACCTGCAGCATCTTCCGGCTGTGTTAGTCCTAAGGGATTTCAGTCCTGGTCAGTAACACCCTCTGCTACGTCATCTTGGCTCTCTGGAGCCATAATTCAAACCAAATTATGCCAAAGTGTGTGGTGGTTTAGTGATGCATTAACAGAGGGAACTAGGATCAGCGATCACTGATTAATTTTCACTTGTGATCAAAGAAAAGAGGTGGACTTCAGGCATTAAAGGCCAATCCAGCTCCTGAGATTTTTTTCTGTTCATAATAGTAACGAAAATTGGCAAACCACACAAAACCATGTGCCAGACGACTAAGCTTTGAGTTTGCCAGGCTGTACCAAGGCCGTAGTTTGTGTATGCTTCATAATTTTTTTAAAATGTTTATACTGGGAAGAATATGAGGCAGCCTTTGCTCCACCTTTATTATGGTTTTGCATGGTTTAGGAATAGTCCTGGCTCTTTGATTGTCCTGGAGTCCCTCTAACTTGAAATGCCTTTTTTCATTTGTATTTGGCACAGCTATGACTGTTTCTGATTTAGGTCTTGCTTACTTGCTCCGGTGACGTGGTTCATCCAAATGGGGCCACTTTTGGCGACCACACACACGTTTTAGGTGGTGTAAATTATGGTGGCCAATTATCTCGGGCAGTTAGCCATAGAGAGCACATTGCACCAGTGTTCCATAGACTGCACTGGTGTCTTCTGTTTGCTTTTGCTCACAGTTCAAGATATTGATGATGGTGCTTTTAAAAAAATCCTTACAGTATCCTTACAGAGCCAGGACT
This sequence comes from Macrochelys suwanniensis, assembly GCA_033296515.1. NCBI lineage: Eukaryota > Metazoa > Chordata > Testudines > Chelydridae > Macrochelys > Macrochelys suwanniensis. The sequence continues at coordinate 338,492,916 of CM065775.1, forward strand.
ATTCCTAAACCACGCAAAACCATAATGATGGGATGTTAGAAGTTACTACAGAGAACTTTTTCCTGGGTGTCTGGCTGGTGAGTCTTGCCCACATGCTCGGGGTTCAGCTGATCGCCATATTTGGGGTCGGGAAGGAATTTTCCTCCAGGGTAGATTGGCAGAGGCCCTGGAGGTTTTTTGCCTTCCTCTGCAGCATGGGGCACGGGTCACTTACCGGAGGATTCTCTGCATCTTGAAGTCTTTAAACCATGATTTGAGGACTTCAATAGCTGAGACATAGGTGAGAGGATTATTCCAGGAGTGGGTGGGTGAGATTCTGTGGCCTGCATTGTGCAGGAGGTCAGACTAGATGATCATAATGGTCCCTTCTGACCTTAAAGTCTATGAGTACATGGTTTGATTCCTGTTTAACCTGAGAAACCGGCCTCTCTCACTGCGCCTGATTGCGACAGCCGAGTTTAGCCGAGCGTCCGAGTGTTTTGAACATCTGTGTGCTATTGTAAGGTGGTTTTCAGTGGGGGAGTCTTTGACACTGGAATTTGTTTCCCCAATTAGGCTATATCTATCTATACTAGAGTTTTTGGGGGAAATCTCTCAGTTTCAGCTGCATTGGAAGTAGCAACGTTAGAGAGCTAGTGTAGACAGTCACTGGCTTCTTTACCACTGTTGTTGTCTATACCGGCTCTGAACTGGTCTAGAAAACAGGTGTGCCAGTGCCTTCTCTATGCTCACGGTTGTGCCTTTTCTGACCAAAAAAAACCCAAAAAACTTTTTCACAAAAAACAAATTTTCATAGAATCTCAGGGTTGGAAGGGACCTCAGGAGGTCAACTAGTCCAACCCCCTGCTCAAACCAGGACCAATCCCCAATGTTTTGCCCCAGATCCCTAAATAGCCCCCTCAAGGATTGAACTCACAACCCTGGGTTTAGCAGGCCAATGTTCAAACCACTGAGCTATCCCTCCCCTTGGGAGAAAATTTTTCCACGAGAAAATTTCAGTTTTGCAGGGAGAAAAAGAGACTTTTTTTTCCATTGGGAAAATCAAAATAAGGGCTCCCCGGCTGCCTGACAGCAAGGCTCTGGTCACGTGCACTTTCTACCCGTGAAATTGACAAAAGCTTTCCTGGAGGGCTGCCAGGCTGTGTCACTTTGAGATGCTCCTCCTCTGCTCATAGACTTTAAGGTCAGAAGGGACCATTATGATCGTCTAGTCTGACCTCCTGCACAATGCAGGCCACAGAATCTCAGCCACCCACTGCTGTAATAAACCCCTAACCTATGTCTGAGCTATTGAAGTCCTCAAATCATGGTTTAAAGACTTCAAGGTGCAGAGAATCCTCCAGCAAGTGATCCGTGCCCCATGCTGCAGAGGAAGGCGAAAAACCCCCCAGGGCTTCTGCCAATCTGCCCTGGAGGAAAATTCCTTCCCGACCCCAAATATGGCGATCAGCTAAACTCTGAGCATGTGGGCAAGACTCACCAGCCAGACACCCCAGAAAGAATTCTCTGCAGTAACTCAGCTCCCACCCCATCTAACATCCCATCACAGGCCAGTGGGCATGTTTACCGCTGATTGTCAAAGATTAATTAAATTGCCAAAATTAGGCTATCCCATCATACCATCCCATCCACAAACCTAACAAGCTTAGTCTTGAAGCAGGCAGGCTGGAAGGCTCTTGTGAATTTCACAAGTGTAGATGACAAGTGTCTTACAAAGGGGCAGACAGGAAGCCAAAACATTCTGTTTCTGTGCTCCTGAAACAGAATATTTCCTGAAAACCCTTCCCATGAAAAATGTTTGCATTTTTGGCCTTTTGTCCCAGTGTGTGGGACAAAAGAAACATTTCAAACATGCAACATTTTATGCAGGAAGGTATATCTGTTTTCCGGCCAACTGTAGTAGACACAGCCGTAGTCTGATAGAACCACAACCCTGACTTCCAGGGCGTGGTGGAAAGCCCATCTGCTTACTCATGTGTTTCTATCTAGTTGATTGTCTGGGTGCATTTCTTTTTTTTTTTTTAACCTCAGCAACTTAATTCTGCGGTGGAGTTTGTCTATAAAAGGAACTTTAAAAAATGTAAAATGAAATCAGCTAGTAGGCTGTCTCAATACCGGGTCATCTGCTCTCTGCATTGTGGCTGCAGCATACTTCCCTGAGAGCCATGTATATAGATCACGATGTTTATCGAACCAAGAGTATATCAGAGTATGAAAATAGATTTTGCTGTGCTGATAAGTTGAGATGAGATAGGTGCTGGCCATTCTGAATCTCTCCTCACTGCAAACTGGTTGGCACAGGGAGAGTCCGCTGCAAAACGCTTGCCATTTTTTCTTATTCTTACTCAAACACCATACAGGAAAAGAAAGTGATCAATTTATTTTTAAAGTTTTGTGTTGATATTTTGAGTAAGTTGAATGTTCAGATAATTAGATTATTTTAGAAACAAAATCATCAATAACAGAAATATACCTTAGTCCAGTGGTTCTCAAACTTTTGTACTGGTGACCCCTTTCACACAGCAAGCCTCTGAGTGCGACCCTCCCTCCCCCCTTATAAATTAAAAACACTTTTTTATATACAGTATTTAACAAACACCATTATAAATGCTGGAGGCTAAGCGAGGTTTTGTGGGGGAGGCTGACAGCTCACGACACCCCATATAATAACCTCACGACCCCCCTGAGGGGTCCCGACCCCCAGTTTGAGAACCCCCCTGCCTTATGCATATTGATAAAATAGCTTATTCTTTCCAGTCCTGACTGGTAATCTCATTAAACAAGCCTGGACTATATAAGGTCAAACTTTATATAAATTTGTTTGCAGAATTGGGGAGAAAACCCATCTAATAGTAACTAAACAAGACAAGATTTATTTTTCATGCTGGGCTTTAGCATATCCAGGGTCTGAATATCCAGATTATTTGCAGATAAATCACAGCTTTCATACTCAACTGGAAATCATATTAAATGGCCCGTTTTTGGTAAGGTGTAAAAATGTTGGCCATACAAACATTCTTACTTTGTTGCAATGATTTATTTGTGTTTCAGAGCTTATTGAAGAAAAGTGGCCACGCTGAAATTGAACCTCTGAATTTCTGTAAAACGCAACACCTGGAGACAGGCAGACTGATTGTCATTATTAGAAATGAAGACATATCCTTGCATATTCATAAAGTAGGTTCAGAAGTATCTTTCTTGTGCCAAAACTGGAAATGCCATTTCTAAATACGACAGTCCATTTTTAAACAGGTTTCTAATTTTGCACCTATCCAGAGTTTTATCTTTAGTTGTTCACGTCTGCATACCTATTGGTGAGGTCCTAAAGATGTCAGTTTAAAGCTAACCTAATATTTACGCAAGGTACATGGCTAAGGAGTTGTAAAAAAACAAGAACAGAGGGCCCATTTCTTTCACTGCCATTGCTCCACTTTAGATCACAAACTAGCTAGTGACCTCAGAAGTCAGTACAAACCAGGCACGGCCCCAGTCTGGGTTGTCTGGTTTAACCAAGTTTAGCTTTTCCAAGTCTGCACGGTAAACTAGTTTGAGCCAGGATTAGAACGCAGGAATTCCTGGCTCGTAGGCCCCTGATGAGATCCCCATCAGCATTCCAGCAACACCAGTTACTGCAGTGTCTGAGCGCTGTACACAAGGTAGAAAACCCAGGTGAGGCTTTCATTGAAGTCATTTTGCACTGAATAGACACAGGATTTGCCACTTTCTGAAATGATGCTATAATTATTCTATGGCAGAGTGTCATCTAGAATAATTCTCTGGGGCCTGTGTGGTAATTGTAAATCCTGCATTTCCACAGTGTTACCTGTTAGCCTATCCCAGGAGTTGCTAATTCTAAGATGTGACCAGAGACGATTTATCAAAGTACCCCTTGCTGTCCCCAGCACTGTTCCCGCTAAGCTGTGCATGTGTGCACGCGCACACAGATCCTAAACCCCGCGCACACAGCAAAACACCACGCGCACAAAAATTTGCACAGAAGCACAACAATTTGCATAGAAGAAATTTGTTGCGCACATGGCCTGTCAAAAATTAGAGGGACCATTGGTCCCCAGCCCCAGCTTTTCTCTGCCTTTTTTAACTTGCATGTTTTAAGACGTACTAGAGTTCACTGTACCCTGTGACCCAGTTTTGATTATTCCACGTGGTCTCATGTCTACACTACACATTAAGCCCAGATCTGTGGACTCTCTGATCTCAAGCCCATGCTCACGCCTCCACACTGCATTGTAAACCTAGGTTTAAAATTGCTGGACCTGGGTCTCACGGCCGAGCTGACATGTTCGTACTGCACTATGCAGACTTTCTGACTCAGATCCGTGGCTTGGACTGCGTCCACTCTGCGGGACGATAGAACTTGGACCTGAGTCGCGGCAGGACTTGGGCTCTGACACATCCCCTTAGCAGGCTCCTTGGACCCGGGTTCTGAGTGCTCGCTGACCTGAGTCAGGCTGCTTTGTGTCTTGTGTCTGTGGACAGGGAGGAGGTGAATCATAGAATCATAGAAATGTGAATCATAGAATCATAGAATATCAGGGTTGGAAGGGACCTTAGTAGGTCATCTAGTCCAACCCCCTGCTCAAAGCAGGACCAATCCCCAATTTTTGCCCCAGATCCCCAAATGGCCCCCCTCAAGGATTGAACTCACAACCCTGGGTTTAGGTCTTGGGCTCAAACTTCAGTCAGAGCCTGGCAGGGCCGGCACTATAACTAGGCGACCCTAGGCAGTCGCCTAGGGCACGGGGATTTGTGGGGCGGCGGGAGGCAGCCGTGGCAAGCTGCCCCCTTGCCCCCGGCTCCCTGCTCAGCTCCCGTGGCCCGCGGGGAGAGGGACTGAGCGCCGGCGGGCAGGGGTGGGGGGAGGCTGAGCTCCCACGGGTGGGGGAGCTGGCTGGGGAGGGGGACGGCATTGCGGGGGTGGGGGGCGGCGCAGGGCTGGTTCAAGGAAGTTTCGCCTAGGGCGCAAAACTTCCTTGCACTAGCCCTGGAGCCTGGGCTTAGCATGCAGTGTAGACATAGCCGTAGTCCTTGAATTGCTGAGAGCAGTGTGGTGTGTTCAGCCCTGTGGCTGGGAGTGAGAGAGAAGTACCTCATATCCTCACAGTGATCACCACTGGACTCTGAAAGAGAAGGCTAAGTGGTTCCTACAGAGTCCCATTGAGTCATCCACAGCTCGGAGGAGCTGTGCTGTGGAGACTTGAGGATGGGGTGCGTAAAACAGGAGGAAATGGGCAACATCCTCAAGACTCCAGCAGGGGGACACCGTCTCCTAGAAGAAGTTCCTGGTTACGTGGTGTGAAGTCTGACCCGTTAAAAGGTGCATATTGTACATGAAGAATGTTTTTGCCTTTAACAGATCCCTTCCTTGCTGAGATTAAAGCACTGCCCGAACGTAACCTTTGCTGGAGTGGACAGCCCAGAGGACGTAACTGATCACACTTATCAGGAGCTGTTTCACCTGGGGGGGTTTGTGGTCTCTGATGATGAAGTGTTAGAAACTGTAACTTTAGGTGAGTTTAATTACCGCCACCCCCTTTATACGCATGAAAACCGTTGGTCTTTGTTGCAAGAGGATGATCATTACAGCACTGTAATAACTGTGACTTAAACAGAGCACAGGCTTACAATGGAGATCTAGGGAAACACCCGGCTCTAGCAGGCCTTGGCATTGTCAGGAGCCTGTCGAGAGATGTTGGTTGGTAGCAGATGTCAATATTCCCAAAGCCAGTCAGGATGGAGCATTTCCCCCAGAAGAGACAACTTGCCAGAGGCTCTTTCTTTCTGTGTATTGAATTTAATGCTTGTGAAAGGCATCAGATTTGGCTTTCCTCTGTCCACAAAATGGGCACTGTCAAGGTTCCCTCCCCACTCTAAACTCTAGGGTAAAGATGTGGGGACCCGCATTCAGAGCCCCTAAACTTATTTTTACCAGCTTAGGTTAAACCCCCCAAGGTACAAAATTCCCTGCACCCCAAGAAACGCTTCTCGCTGCCACCATCAAATGTCTAACAGGAATCCAGGAAAGGAATCACTTGAACTTCCCTCCCCCCCCAAAATACCCCCTCAAGCCGTACACCCCCTTTCCTGGGAAAGCTTGAGAACAATCTCCCAACCAATTGGTTACACAGTGATCTAAAAACCCACCCCCTGGGTTTTAACACCATAGAAAACAGTCAGCTTCTTAAAAGAAGGATTTTATTAAAAATAAGGTAAAATCATCTCTGTAAAATCAGGACGGTAACTATTTCACAGGGCACTATATTTCCAAACTCAGAGAGATTTCCCCCTCTGGACAAAACCTTAACGTTACAGAAAACCATGAATAACCCCCCCCCCCCCCTTTGCCCTTTCTAACACAGGGAATACCAAGCAAAATAAACAGAAATCTATACGCTATGCTATCTAAACTTACTTCAGAAAAGGGAGGTTTGATTTTCTGCAGGTTCCTTCTGTCTTCCAAGATCACCCTCTCTCAGACAAAGACACACACTAAAAAACTTCCCCCCTCCCAAAGTTTGAAAGTATCTTGTCCCCTTATTGGTCAGATGCCAGCCAGGTCAGGTGTCAGTCTGGCTACCTGCATTTCTTAACGCTTTACTGGAAAGAGGATTTTATAGCACTGCATCAGACCCTCTCCCCCTTCCCTTCATATTTATGACACGCCCCCCAAATCACCGATAGTGTGAAACACTGGCTGTGATTTCTTCCTGGAGCTCTAAAAGAAAACAAAGTAATAAGACATATGAATCTCCAAATATACTAATAACTGGATAAAGACTAAACAATATTGTCCACATTGCAAGGACGATTTTAACCAGTTGGTTCGGGGAAACTTTCACGGGAGAGTGCATCAGCCACTTTGTTAGAAGCTCCTGAAATGTGTTGTATTTCAAAATCAAAATCTTGGAGAGCCAAACTCCATCGAAGGAGTTTTTTGTTATTTCCCTTGGCGGTATTAAGCCACTGTAGTGCAGCATGGTCGGTTTGCAGGTGGAAACGCCGTCCCCAAATGTATGGGCGTAGCTTTTCCAGAGCGTAGACAATGGCGTAACATTCCTTCTCACTGATTGACGAGTGGTTTTCCCTCTCAGACAGCTTCTTGCTGAGAAACACGACAGGATGGAATTCTTGATCTGGTCCTTCCTGCATTAAGACTGCTCCCACACCACGCTCGGACGCATCTGTGGTTACTAGGAACGGTTTATCAAAGTCCGGGGCCCTTAGCACAGGGTCAGACATGAGTGTTGCTTTAAGCTGGTTAAAAGCCTTCCGACACTCATCAGTCCACTGAACCGCATTTGGCTGGCTCTTTCTGGTTAGGTCAGTTAGAGGGGCGGCGATTTGGCTGTAGTGCGGTACAAATCGCCGGTAATATCCAGCCAAGCCTAAGAAAGATTGGACCTGTTTCTTTGACTTTGGGACAGGCCACTTTTGGATAGCCTCCACCTTGGCCTGTAGGGGGTTAATAGTTCCTTGACCCACCTGGTGTCCGAGGTAAGTCACTCTGTTGAGGCCTATTTGACACTTTTTAGCCTTAACAGTTAGTCCTGCCTCTCGTATGCGCTCGAAGACCTTCTGGAGATGCTCCAGGTGTTCGGCCCATGAGTCAGAAAATATGGCCACATCGTCAAGATAGGCAACTGCCGATTCTCCCAATCCCGCTAGGAGACTATCTACCAGTTTCTGGAATGTGGCAGGTGCATTCCGCAGCCCGAAAGGGAGCACATTAAATTCATACAGCCCGACATGGGTGATGAAGGCTGACTTTTCCTTGGCGGATTCATCTAGAGGCACCTGCCAGTACCCCTTGGTTAAGTCTAAGGTGGAGATGAACTGAGCACGTCCCAGTTTCTCCAATAGTTCATCGGTGCGAGGCACTGGATAGTTGTCTGGGCAAGTCACAGCATTTAGCGTACGGTAGTCCACGCAAAAGCGTATTTCCCCATCTGGTTTGGGGACTAGAACCACGGGAGAGGCCCATGCACTGCTAGAGGGATGGATTATACCCATCTGTAGCATGTCTTGAACCTCCCGTTCTATAGCAGTTTTGGCGTGAGGAGCCACTCGGTAAGGTCGGGCTCTAATTGGGTGGGCATTACCTGTGTCAATGGAGTGGTATGCCCGTTCGGTCAGTCCTGGGGTGGCTGAGAACATCGGTGCAAATTTAGTGCACAGCTCCTGGATTTGCTGGCACTGCATACGTCCGAGGGTCGTTGAGAGGTTCACCTCTTCCACGCCACCGTCATTTTTCCCTTCATAGTAGACACCTTCAGGCCACTCAGCGTCTTCTGCTCCCTGGGCAGTAAACTGACAAACCTTCAATTCTCGGGGGAAAAAAGGCTTTAGAGAATTAACATGGTACACTTTAGGCTTGAGAGTTGTGGTGGGGAATGCTATGAGATAGTTCACAGCTCCCAGGCGTTCTTGGACCGTAAATGGCCCTTCCCATGACGCTTCCATTTTATGGGCCTGGAGTGCCTTCAAGACCATGACTTGGTATCCTACTTTAAAGGAACGCTCTCTGGCATGTTTATCATACCAGGCCTTTTGCTCTTCCTGAGCCCCTTTTAGGTTTTCTCTAGCAAGGGCTAAAGAGTCTCGGAGGGTGTTTTCTAGGTTGCTTACAAAGTCCAGAATGTTAGTTCCCGAAGAAGGCGTAAACCCCTCCCATTGCTGTTTCACCAGCTGTAATGGCCCTTGAACCTCGCGGCCATACACAAGTTCAAATGGTGAAAACCCTAAACTGGGATGTGGTACAGCCCTGTAGGCAAAGAGCAACTGCTGTAACACTAGGTCCCAATCGTTGGAGTGCTGGTTTACGAATTTACCTATCATGGCTCCCAAAGTTCCATTAAACTTCTCCACCAGACCATTTGTTTGATGGTGGTAAGGGGTGGCAACCAAGTGGTTCACCCCATGAGCTTCCCACAGGCTTTTCATGCTCCCTGCCAGGAAATTAGTTCCTGAATCAGTAAGGATGTCGGCGGGCCAACCTACCCTGGCAAAAATCTCTGTTAATGCCTGGCATACACTTTTAGCCCGGGTGTTGCTCAGAGCTACTGCTTCTGGCCATCGGGTGGCAAAATCCATGAAAGTCAGTATGTACTGCTTTCCTCTGGGTGTCTTTTTCGGAAAAGGACCCAGAATATCCACAGCTACCCGCTGAAATGGAACTTCAATTATGGGGAGTGGCTGGAGAGGGGCTTTGACCTGGTCTTGGGGTTTTCCCACTCTTTGGCACACCTCACAAGACCGGACATAGGTAGAAACATCCTTGCCCATTCCCTCCCAGTGGAATGACCTCCCCAAACGGTCTTTGGTTCTGTTCACCCCAGCATGACCACTAGGATGATCATGGGCTAAGCTCAAGAGCTTTAGCCGGTACTTAGTCAGAACCACCAACTGTCTCTGAGGACGCCAGTCTTCCTGGTGTCCACCAGAAAGAGTCTCCTTATATAGAAGTCCTTTTTCTATAACAAACCGGGATCGATTAGAAGAGCTGAGAGGCAGTGGGGTGCTCCGTCCCACTGTCCAAGCTCTCTGTAGGCTTTCATCTGCTTCCTGCTCGGCTTGGAACTGTTCCCTAGATGCTGGAGACATCAGTTCCTCACTGGGTTGTGGACCTGGGCTGGGTCCCTCTGGAAGCGATGCAGGTGATGGGTTTGTTTCCGTCGACTGTGAATCGCTCTCCGCTGGTGCACGATGTGGTAATTCAGGCTCTGGCTGAGCCTCTTGTATTGAGTTATCGGTTGCTGCTGCCATTGCAGGCTCGGTGGTGCCCTCGGGTGTTGGCACTGTAGATGGGGTTGCAAGCGCTGGACTCAGTGCTGGCAATGGTTCTGGTGCTGGTTGCTTTGCCAGTTCCGGTTCCGAGACTGGCTTGGGTCGCGTTTCTGCGACTGGATCTATGACGGCTGTTGCAGTCGTTGTCAAGGTTCCCTCCCCACTCTAAACTCTAGGGTAAAGACGTGGGGACCCGCATTCAGAGCCCCTAAACTTATTTTTACCAGCTTAGGTTAAACCCCCCAAGGTACAAAATTCCCTGCACCCCAAGAAACGCTTCTCGCTGCCACCATCAAATGTCTAACAGGAATCCAGGAAAGGAATCACTTGAACTTCCCTCCCCCCCAAAATACCCCCTCAAGCCATATACCCCCTTTCCTGGGAAAGCTTGAGAACAATCTCCCAACCAATTGGTTACACAGTGATCTAAAAACCCACCCCCTGGGTTTTAACACCATAGAAAACAGTCAGCTTCTTAAAAGAAGGATTTTATTAAAAATAAAGAAGGTAAAATCATCTCTGTAAAATCAGGATGGTAACTATTTCACAGGGCACTATATTTCCAAACTCAGAGAGATTTCCCCCTCTGGACAAAACCTTAACGTTACAGAAAACCATGAATAACCCCCCTCCTCCCTTTGCCCTTTCTAACACAGGGAATACCAAGCAAAATAAACAGAAATCTATACGCTATGCTATCTAAACTTACTTCAGAAAAGGGAGGTTTGATTTTCTGCAGGTTCCTTCTGTCTTCCAAGATCACCCTCTCTCAGACAAAGACACACACTAAAAAACTTCCCCCCTCCCAAAGTTTGAAAGTATCTTGTCCCCTTATTGGTCAGATGCCAGCCAGGTCAGGTGTCAGTCTGGCTACCTGCATTTCTTAACCCTTTACTGGAAAGAGGATTTTATAGCACTGCATCAGACCCTCTCCCCCTTCCCTTCATATTTATGACAGGCACCATCACCAGCTTTCCTTAACCCTGACAATGCGAGATCATCTCTAGGGCTGAGAGGGTAGTTCAGTGTCCATGGGTCCTTCATGGACATTTAGAAAGGGATAGCCAAGAAGACCAGAAAATATCGTATTGCCTCTATATAAATCCATGGTACACCCACACCTTGAATACTGCGTGCAGGTGTGGTCGCCCCATCCCAAAAAAGATATACTGGAATTGGAAAAGGTTCAGAAAAGGGCAACAAAAATTATTAGGAATATGGAATAGCTTCTATATGAGGAGAGTTTAATAAGACGGGGACTTTTCATCTTGGAAAAGAGATGACTAAGAGGGAATATGATAGAGGTCTATAAAATCATGACTACTGTGGAGAAAGTAAATAAGGAAGTGTTATTTACTCCTCATAACACAAGAACTAGGGGTCACCAAATGAAATGAATGGGCAGCAGGTTTCAAACAAACAAAAGGAAGTATTACTTCACACACTGCACAGTCAACCTGTGGAACTTCTTGCCAGAGGATATTATGAAGGCCAAGATTATAACAGGGTTAAAAAAAGCATTAGATAAGTTCGTGGAGGATAGGTCCATCAATGGCTATTTGCCAGGATGGGCAGGGATGGTGTCCCTAGCCTCTGTTTGCCAGAAGCTAGGAATGAGTGACAGGGGATGGATCACTTGATGATGACCTGTTCTGTTCATTCCCTCTGGGGCATCTGGCATTGGCCACTGTCAGAAGACCAGATACTGGACTAGATGGACCTTTGGTCTGACCCCTTTGGGCTGTTCTTATGACGGCTGTGGTGTCAATTCATTCCAATGAGAATGGGAGTGTTTTGTGGTGTGAACATCTGTATGCTAGAAACTAGGCAGAGATTCCCACTAATTGATTTTACATAGGCCAAAGGACAGTGGTTAGTTGGTAACGTCTTTTGACCAATACCAACCTTCTCTGGCTTCACTGGCGAGCTGGAGATAAAAGATGCCTCTGTTCTGATAACCCCTTGAACTCTCACTGAAAATAATACAAAACTCTTTGACTTTTTGGCCTTCGGATTGCTCTTTACTACATACAGAAGGCACGATAATGGGCCTTCTGTACGTAGTAATGCTTGGACATCTGGTTTGCCGACATCACTTGATTCTCAGCCTCCATACTGAAATGTTTTATTCTCACAGGTCAGCTGAAGGAAATTGTTAAAACACTGGAAAAGCTGAATGGTCATGGAAGGTGGAAATGGCTGCTTCACTACAAAGAAAGTAAAAAACTAAAAGAAGACATAAGGTAACAGTCAGCGTGGATCTGTCAAGACCAAATTGTGCCAAACCACCTCATAGCTTTCTTTCACAGGTTAACAAACCTTGTGGATGAGGGGAAGGGGTAGATGTGATATATCTTGACTTTAGTAAGGGTTTTGATACTGTCTCGCATGATCTTCTCATAAACAAACTAGGGAAATACAACCTAGGTGGAGCTACTATAAGATGGGTGCATAACTGGTTGGAAAATCGTCCCCAGAGAGTGGTTCACAGTCAAGCTGGAAGGGCATAATGAGTGGGGTCCCGCAGCGAGGGATCAGTTCTGGGTCCAACTCTGTTCACTAGTTTCATCAATGATTTAGATAATGGCATAGAGAATACACTTATAAAGTTGGCAGACGATACCAAGCTGGGAGGGGTTGCAAGTGCTTTGGAGGGTAGGATTAAAATTCAGAATGATCTGGACAAACTGGAGAAATGGTCTGAAGTAAATAGGATGAAATTCAATGAGGAGAAATGCAAAGTACTCCATTTAGGAAGGAACAATCAGTTGCACACCTACAAAATGGGGAATGATTCCCTAGGAAGGAGTACTGCGGAAAGGGATCTGGGGGTCATAGTGGATCACAAACTAAATATGCGTCAACGGTGTAACGCTGTTGCAAAAAAAGCAAACATCATTCTGGGATGTATAAGCAGGAGTGTTGTAAGCAAGACACGAGAAGTAATTCTTCTGCTCTACACTGCACTGATTAGGCCTCAGCTGGGGTATTGTGTCCAGTTCTGGGTGCTACATTTCAGGAAAGATGTAGAGAAATTGGAGAGAGTCCAGAGAAGAGCGTCAAAAATGATTAAAGGTTTAGAAAACATGACGTATGAGGGAAGATTGAAAAAATTGGGTTTGTTTAGTCTGGAGAAGAGAAGACGGTCACAAGGAGGGAGGTAAATTGTTCTTGTTAACCTCTGCGGATAGAACAAGAAGCAATGGGATTAAATTGCAGCAAGGGTGGTTTAGGTTGGACATTAGGAAAAACTTCCCAACTGTCAGGGTGGTTAAGCACTGGAATAAATTGCCTAGGGAGGTTGTGGGATCTCTGTCACTAGAGATTTTTAAGAGCCGGTTAGACAAACACCTTGTCAGGGGTGGTCTAGATAATACTCAGTCCTGCCATGAGTGCAGGGGACTGGACTAGATGGCCTCTCGAGGTCCCTTCCAGGCCTACGATTCTGTGATCCTAAAGTAATGACAGCACTGGCTGGCTGGTTTCCCAGGGCTTGTCTACACGGGGTTGCAGTGTGGACTACAGGGGTGTGATTTCTAGAGCACTCTGCCCTGTGTAGCCTCTGCTGGCACGAACTACAAGGGATCTCGTTCGTGTTGATCTAGTCCTGTTTCAAACAGGGAGACATTAATGCACATTAGGTACCTTTAAGACCACGCCAGCAGGGTCTATGGAGAAGTCTGAGCACAACATGTTAGAGAGCTCTAGAAATCACACCCCTGGTGGCACCTTGTAGGCCACCAGGCACCTTGGCACCAGGCACTGTGGCACCTTGTAGGCCAGGCCCCATCAGATTCATTTAGCTTCCAGCCCTTCTGCTTGGCCTTTTATCAGTTGCATGAGTAATACATCCTGACATCACAGTCTTCAGAAAGTCCAGTACAGACTGATAGGGCTAGTTAAACATCTGAAACATTGTCTTGGTCCCTTATTGGGCTGATTAGAGGGTTTTAAGTTCTGCTCATGATACTTTTTGTTTATGTGGGCAATTTTTTGTTAGACAAGGACCAGTTCCAGCAAGTTTATAGTTAAAATCTTAAATCCAGACTATCTGTAAATCAAGCAAAGGTTACAAAAAATCATCTGATGCTTCTTTAATTTGTTGACCTTGGAGAGTGTGAAAAAAAACCATACGCACAACGGTGGTAAAAGAGATGATGCTTGCAAAGTCAAGCACTCTAGAGTTAGAAAATGCCAGAATTAAAGTTGCTTGTGCACCTTTTAATTAAATGATCACATACGATCTTTCCACCAGACGCCTGCCTCACTGAATGCACATACAAACTCTGCCACTACACTGAAAACAAAATTATATTGTGTAGGCAATTAAAAAGCTACTCATGCTGTACTGGAGTTGCTGGCATTGGGCCAGACCTTGAAGTCCTTACTGAGCAAAACTCCCACTGAAATCATTGGGAGTGTTACCTGGGTACGGACTCCAACGCTCGGTTTATTGAGGGCTGTTTGCAGTGGGTTGTGGTTTTTTCAATTGATATTAAAAAGGAAATGATTAATTTTACAAATTTCCATTAAGCCGTTTCAGATAAAGTGGATTTGACTGTATTATTATTAAACTGTCAGATCAAATTAGGCTCAATGTAAGCTTTGTAAAGGCAGAGTTTGACAAAAGCTAACGTTAAAGGGACAGTGTCAACCTGAAATCTAGTCAATTTTCAAAAAAAGAGTTCCAAGTATTTTGTGGTCCTACATCAGGCACTAAGTTTCCGGAATAATGTTTGTGGCTTTGTATTTTTTAAAACATTTTCCCCCTGCTGCTGTGTGAAAAACTCACACAAACAATGAAGGGACTTGACTGTGTCAGGAAAACAGTGAAACCAACTATTCAGGAAGTACTGGCAAATGGACAAAGTTATACATGCTGGAAAAAACATCTCTGTCAGTCATTTTAGGTGCTATTTGTAAGAACCATATGGTTTTTTTTAAAGTTTACGATGTCCATTTAATAGCGTTGCGTCCATGGTTTGTTTTTTTTTTTAATGAAAACAGTTTGTTTGGATTTGAACATTCCCCTGCTGTGTTTTTTCCTGCTAGTGAGTGAGACAGAAAGTGAAACTTACTAGAATCAAAGGTGAAAACTGAGCAGTCTGTTTTCATGCCCGAGCAGAGAGAGGTACAGAAAGGAAAACTGGTGGAAAGTGAATCTATTTTTAAAATTCTTTCACCTTCTGCGACCTAACGCGTGAACACAGGTCAGGGAATGTGATTTGTCGTCGGACCATGCGTCCCTTTGAACGGCCTCCTGTGTCTCAGAAACTTTGGGCATCTGTGGATAGGTCTGCACTGCAAAAAAACCAAACCAAAGGCCATGGCAGCGAGGGTGACAGCCTCGGTTTACTGACTGGAGCTCGCTCTCTAGTGCTAAATGTAGCCATGGAGACGTTCCTGCTCGGGCCCAGGTGGGTTTCAGAGCCTGGGCTCTTGCCCTCGTGGGAGCATCTATGCTGCTATTTTTAGTGCCGTAGCAGGAGACGCGCTGCTGCGTTTTATTTGTAGCGCGGACGTACCCTCAATGGGCTCTCTTCAGAATCTGCCAGATCGGGATCCTGCCTGTGCGTAACATCTGTAGGTGTTAGCTACATCGATGGAACCATTACTTCAGTTAGACTCAAGTCCTCGTCCGGTGTTGGTAACAAGACACCTGAGCTGACAGTAGCAAGCCATCCTGAGACCACCTTAAGCAGTGGTCAGCTTTGGGAGCTCCCTTGGCAAACTGTCTTGCAAGGTGGCGGGGTGGGGGGTGAGCTGTAGTGACAATTGCTAATGTAATTGCATTGGCACAGGTTAGAAAGCAAAACAAACCTGTAGGGAGGAAAGTCAAGGGGAAAGGAACAGGTGTGTAGAACAAAGGCTTTAAATATTATCCATGGTTATTCTGTCTGAACGTAAACCAACGCCATGAGTCGTGGGGTAAGACTTGTTTCTGTTCCAACAGGCTGGATTCTGCTGCGCACAAAAAGAACTGGATACTGAGATCGTGCCAGGAAGCGAATACCATTGAAGTTCTTCACTACCATCAGTGTGACTCCAAATCGTGCACAAAATCCGAGCAGCTGAAGTGCCTGTTGAACTTGCAGGTTCAGCACATCAGCGCTAGGTTTGCCGTGTATCTCACAGGTAAGAACTGAGCTCCGGACACCACTGATTATTTGTTATCCAGCAGCACCCTTTAGCCCATTGGGGCTTCATTGTGCCGGGTGCTTTACAGTCTTAAAATAGTGGCTGCCCTCACATTGTTTCCGTTCTAACAAAGGACAGACACGGTAGGTGGGTGTGAAACACAGCATGAGGCAAAGGTAACGAAACAGGGACGTCTGGCTGCACAGAGTTCTGGTGTCCCTAGCCTCTGTTGGCCAGAAGCTGGGAATGGCCGACGGGGGATGGATCACTTGATGATGACCTGTTCTGTTCATTCCCTCTGGGGCACCTGGCATTGGCCACTGTCGGAAGACAGGACACTGGGCTAGATGGACCTTTGGTCTGACCCAGTGGGGCCGTTCTTATGGAGTCTATTAAACATTCCCTTTTGATGACAAACAGATTTTGACACGAATTATAATTGGTGAAAATAAAGGAAAGATTCCTTTGGGAATTGAACCCTAATTCGCTCAACGCTTATGAGGCAAGCACCTGTAGCGTCCTCTTATCCTGATAAAGGGGGGTGCTCTAGAACGTAGAGGACCAGAAGCACAGACACTTTGTTGTATTCCCAGCTTTGTTACTGTCTGGCTTTTTTACTGGAAGGATGCACCTGACCTACGGGCTTCCATTCACCCTTCTTCAAAAGGAGCATGATGGTGTGATAATGCTCACCTGCCTTGCGAGTGCCCGCAGGCTCATCGTCTGCTCTGGGAGCTTTGCATAGAGGAGTGTTTTCTTGTAAACTCCAAACGTTGCGCTGCCTTTCAGTCTAGGAGGGCAGAAAATAGATGGGTCCATGGAACCAACATAGCTAATAACTCTACTTGGTGTAGCGTGCTCTAGCGCTCCATCCCTGGGATCATCTCACCGTGCTTTACAAGCATTTAAGGAATTAAAACGTACAATAGCCTTGTGGAGTGATAGTGTTAACTGCTCGTTAGAGCTGGGGAAGCTGATGCATAAACCAGTGTCGCGCAAGGAGAGCAGGAATAAGATCCAGGTCTCCCCTTCCAATGCGCTCCTCGGTACTCTTGTACCGTATTGCAAAATTCCGCTTGCTCAGTGCAAGTAATTTTTTTTTTGTCAGGCAGATAAAATATTGTTTCATCATCATTCATCACAGTAAAGGGCAAGAGAATTTTCTGCCTGCTTTGGTAAATGTTTGCGCCCGTTTTTCAAGGCTATTTAATGCACCAATGCATTTTCTTATATTGGATCGGTTTATTATTGGCCGCTCAACAGATATTTACAAAGCACTTTCCTTTCATCTGCTGAAATTTGCAAAGCAGCAAATAATAATTGGAATGAGTCATTTCACACAGGGAGATGAACCTGCTCCACTCTGACATGAGGAAGACAATACCTGCTGGTTAGATGTGTCAGTTTGACGGTGCTGAGTTACTTTAGATTTTCCATAAGCAAAAACCAGGGTTTCATTTCATCAAGTGTGGTCTTCTTACTGCTGCTTTTCCATTTGCAGATAAGCCCAGTGTCAGCAGAGAGGTCTTTGAAAGCAAAGGGATCCTAGTCACGGATGTCAATAACTTCACTGGAACTGTGCAAAACGTGGTTGCCCCCTTTCAAAGCAGCTATTGGTAAGAGCAAACGAGGGCTTACGATGCGAATCCCTCGAGCAGAATGCGCATGAATGCCCGGGCTGGGAATTGTACAATTGCAGAAGCAGCAAATCTAGTAACAGACGTCTCAATAATGGAGGGAATGTATCGATGCTCTGTGGGGAGAGAGTGGAGTCCTGGAGTTCAGAATTACTCAGCCGAGGCAGATCTAGCCTGTAGCTTGTCATGGTCTGTTCTTTTCCTCCCCGGCACTGCAGGAACCTGACTACGCAATGGCTCCATCTGGTGCTTGGGAGGGGGAGTTACCTTTGTAGCTCAATCCTTTGTGTGCTGTGTCCAAGACCCAGGAGCTGGGACTCCCGAGTGCTGCTGTCTTTTGCACTAGCGCTTTGCAGCAAGGGCTAGGGCCCCACAGCCACCAATACATTACATTGAGCCAAGCCAGGTATTCCTGGAGAGGTAGCTGCCTTCCAGCAGCTGAAAAAGGGAACGGCAGGGTCCAGACGGCAAGTAAAGGAATCCTAGAGCCCCGGAATGGAATTCTGTCGGAAATGGAACATGCTCGCTTACCGGCCTCGTCTTGTGCGCACCGTTGAATCCATGGCAGGTTTTTAAAGCTTTGAGGGCAAGGCAGGAAGGCAGCGCCCCTCATACCCAGCCTGCATGTTTCCGGTTAAACCGGCTGCGTAGCAGGGGTGTCTGTGCCTTCCTTCTCTCAAACGACTTCCCTCGATCAGACAGCTGAGCTTGTCCAAGGGCAGTGCTGTGTCTGGGACTGCGCACAAGGAAACTGGGTACAGCGGCACTGTATCAGCAAACACGTCCGCCGGGCTCGTCTTCTCCCTGAGAATCCCAGTCTGCGCCCCTTGTTCTGCCACACAAGCCACCTGGCCTCCGACCGCTTCTGCACCCCTGCATCCGTTCCTCCCCCCGCCACCACTCCAGCTCCCCCCTCCTACCCTGCCACCAGGGCGTTCCCTGCCTAATTGTCGTGTGGCCACTGTCCACCTAATTGCTCCCCACTCTCCCCTCCCCCAGTTTAAAAAAAAAAAAAAGGTGTCAGAAGGGGTTAATGATGAAAGAAGTCTGAACGACTGCACCCGAAAGTCAGGCACTTGTTAGCTTTGACTCTGCAGTTCCTGGTTCCGTTGGTGTGCATGCAACTCCTCAGGGCTTCACGTCACTGCTGGGCTAGCAAGTGAGCTCCTGGCGTGAGCGGAGCTCGGCTGAGCAGGCTCCCGCTGCAAGACGCTGGCGCGGCAGCGACGGCGTCGGCAGCACAGAGCCGCTGAGTCCCTGGCTGCTGCCTCACTTGCTCCAGCTGGAGCAGCAGCCGAGCTTCAAACCAAGGCCCGCTCCTCTCGGCCCGTATAAAACACCATTTAGCAGGAGCTAGGGCTTGGCGTGGACAGGAGGCAGATTAGGGGCAACAACTCAAGCTAACACTGCAGCATAATACGCCCTCACAGCGCACTGTGTTAATATGCAGGTTGTTCGTGCATAGACCAGTGGTTCTCATAGGGTGACCAGATGTCCCGATTTTTGGGTCTTTTTCTCCTATAGGCTCCTATTACCCCCCACCCCGTCCCGATTTTTCACACTTGCTGTGTGGTCACCCTAGGTTCTCAACCTGTTTATCACGGTGGGCCGCAGGTTGAGACCCACAGCCCCACCACCACCACCCTCAACCTCCCACAGTCCCCTATGCCTAGTGCCCACCCCCCAGAGAACCCTCCACCGAGGGGATCAGAAGGGGAGCCCTGGGAGGGGGGTCGGGCAGCTAGAACCTGGAACCCTGCCGTGGGGAGCCGGGTGCCTGGACCGAGACCACGGCATGCGGGGCCAGGCAGCCGGCAGCCAGACCCCCGCTGCCCTGAGGTGGGCAGACGGACCGGAACCCCAGGACCCCGTAGCGTGGGGCTGGGCAGCCAGACTGCAGGCTCCCAGCACACGGGGCCGGGCAGCTAGGACTACTGCACCGGGCCAGGAGTGAACCGGCAGCCAAGTCCCTAGGCGCAGAGCCCCATCTAGAAGCTGGCACCCTGCAAACCTCTGGTTCCCAGGCCCTCTCCCCCCTCACAGCCCCGAGACCCACTCACCAGCCCCCTGCTGATCCCGCCCTGCCCCCATCAGACCAGAGTGGCAAATTTTGAATAGCACACAGCTGGGCCGCGGCCACGTGCTATTCGGGCCACGTGCAGCCTGTGGGTTGAGATCTGCTGGTATAGATGTTCCAGGGATGAAGGGGCGTCATGGTAACTATACAGTGTGGGGTAAGCAGTGTCCTCCCTTCTAGCTCAGCACGGGTGGAACAGGAACAGCCTCTCCCTGAACCAAGGTCGTGCTTTGCTGGCTGGGATGTTCAGGTTGGCAGGAATTGAGGAGGGGGGGGGGGGGGCGGTGTGCTGCACTGAATGGAGACCTGCCATCCAGCTCACCCTCCCCTACCCTGAGCAGTGGCAGGAGGGGGCTGGGGAGGGGGGGGGATTGATGAAGGCTGCACTGCTGTGGCCAAGCAGACACCAAAGCTGTACACCCCTCTCCTGTGCTCACAAGGGGAAGAGATAAGGCAGGTGGCTATGGGGTCAGAGCCCTTTGTTGGAAAGGAGGGAAGCCTGGGGAGCGGGGGGAGAACGGAGCAGACTTCCTGAAAGTGTTTCCCATAGCGAGACTCTGCTGGAGGTACCCCCGCCTGGTAGTTTCAGTCATTCGCCCAGCTGCCTGGCTGATCTTCCACAGTGTGGCTATCGCATGTGAACATAGAGAACATCCTGCCTGTCACACAGCGGGTAGCCGGTGCCATTTAAACAGCTCCTAAAAACAATCTGTGAAACTTCCTGTGTTGCAGGTGATGAAATCCAAGGAGAGCACAGGTGGTTCCAGTGACAAAGAACGAAGCTTCAGTTAAAATAATTTAGATTAAAGGTATCTTGTTCGGGTTCTGCTGTTACAGACTAAAGCTCTAGGTGCAGAAAGCAGAGGTAGTCGTTTTCCCTTTCTTCGTAGGATGTTAATTATTTAAGGCTAGCCCATGAATAGCAGTAGAGGAGCCAATGCACCCTACTCCAGCTGCATAGGAAGAGAGCTATTTTAATGTATACAGTATTTTAAATTATTTGTTTTCTGAAGTTAGTACAGCTGCATATGGAAACAGTAGGGGAAGAGCAGTTTACTTGAAGCTTAGGAGGGACATTAGTCCATTTTAGCAAGTGCTTTTTATAAATGCGTGTTTCTGTACATAAGATACACAACATGCATGTGGTATATGAGCAGCAGGATTTTTGTACATTTTCAGTGTGTTCAAGATTACTACTCCAGATCACTCAGTCTGCGACTGGTCAATCCACACTACATGAAGTTCTCCCTGGTTTTCTAATGGTACCATTTGACTTGTGGGACTTCTGTTTGCCACTAGATGGAACTCTGTAAATAGCAGAACGTCAGGATTCCAGAACAAAAATCCTATTTATGGCATTCTAAAAAACTACATCCATTTTGAAAGGAAACTTCAGCAGTCAAGCACCATTTGTAAGATACTCACGGTATCTACTAGGAGGAAGTGTTTTGTAACTAATTGTTTTTTAAATAAAGCAGACTAAAAATAAAGCAGTCATGTACAGGATGACTTTGTATGTTTGACTAATAAAACACGACAATTCAAAGTCTCATGCATTGCAGTTGGTTTAGGACTTTACCAAAACACTCAAACGTCCTTCCCTGGAAATGAGTATCGCTTACCCCCGAATGCAAATTGTTCTGGTGAACTGCATTGACAAACGGAGTTGGGCAGGAAAAGAGAAATTCCATGTCCTTAGCAGGGCTGTCATGTTTCTCTGCTAGCTTGCAGGTTGGCAGGATGAAGGCTGGGGTGTGCTGAAGAGCCTTGGCCAGGTTCAGAAGGGCCTTAGTGATAGGGAAGGGTCTCTTTGCTGATGTAGAGGTATGCAGGAGACCAAGCAGCTTGTGGTGTTGCTTTCACTTCCTCCAGTGGGATATGGAGGGAGCTTGATCCTACAAAAACAGGACCACACAGCTCTCTATATAGATGCCACTCTCAGCACAAGTGGGGTGGAGCGCACATGCAGTCTGATAGGCACTGCTGCTAAAGATCTCAGATCCCAGCTACAGGGGGCGCTACTGCACCTATAATGGCACATGCCATAGGGGAAACCCCATCTTGAATCTCAGTCACTGTACAGGGGGAGTAACCTCTTCCTATGGGATATTAATGGCCTCTGTTTCAATGGGCTGCTGAACTGAGCAGTAGGGCATTACTGATTGCCACAAGCTAAAAACCATGGCTGGGGATTGATTAAAGACTCTGCCACCACCCCACCCCTCAGTGGGCTTGTACTGAAATAGCAGCGCATGGAGCTAGACAGTAGTTCCAGGGAAGACCTGACTTTTCCCCTGCATTGGGCAATGGAGCAATCCTACCCTTCCTGGGGTATTTAGTGTCTTCAATGAAAGTTCACTCCTCTAGGCCTTTGTCACATCAGAGTGCTACTGTGCTCCTGCCTCCATGGCTGTGAATGGCTCAAATAGTTTGCAGAAATCCATGAATCTCTTACATTTCATGATTAAAAGAGTGCTAGATGCAAGGGAGACCAAGTTGAGATGGAGTCCTAAGCCTACATCTTTCACGGAGTAGTTGTCCAAGCAGACACCCCACTTCATCCCTTAAAAGATGAAGGAATTCATGAGGAAGATCCTCTTCTCCCTGCCCTGCAATACCATGAGTACACTTCCCACAAAGGACATTATACTTGGATACTATTGATGTAGGCTTCCAGGGATGTCCTCTACTTCTTCCCTGGGGGAGGAAGAGGAGAGAAGGGAGAGGAGAGCACTAACCAGACATGGCTTAAGCAATAAGCCTCTTCACTTAAAACCTCCAAACAGGAGTCGAGCCTGCAGCCAGACAGCACTTATGAAAGAGGTTTCATGCCCAAAGCGCTGACAGCATGAGGGAAACCAGTTTCTTGGGAGCAATGGGAGAGTTAAGGGTTCTAACAACTCTGAAAACAAATGGCCAGACTACAGTTCACTGTTTGCAGCTGCAAACTAAATGGATGGACAGCAACAGCACAGGAAATGCACTGTTTTTACTACAGTAACATTCCTTTTCTACCACCTCTACCCTGAGCATTGAGTGGAAGACAAATGAGTTCCATTAACTTGCCTTTACACTCCCCTCTGCAAGAAAGATTTACTCCTCCCATAGCGTGGTAGTCACCTAAGAGTAAGACCTGGCTCCAAAAGCAGTTGAAGCAGACAAGAGCTGAGACTCTGACTGCTGAAGGATGAAGAGTGTGGCTAGCACTCACAGCAATTAGCAGATGCATCCAAAAAGAAACCAGTCTATTGAGAGTAAAAACAGTCTAGTTGGAGAGAAATTGCTCCTTTCAGTTAGTGGTTGCTATGTAAGGGATAGTAAGAACTAGCCACTCACACAAGTTCTCAAGGTGAAGAACTCTCACTTCGTGTGAGTGTACATCTAGAAATGGGTCTTGCTCTACCAAGCACAACTGTTACTACCTATGAGGCGCTAGAGGTTTCCAACCATACATAGATCTTCAGAGAAGCCTGGTCTTCAAAGAGCAAGGCAAGTCATTCTATTCCTCATTCACCTCCACCACATCAATGGAGTAACGCCCACTTTTAGCACATTACTGGAATAGCTAGAAACAGATTGGGAATGGAACCGACAGCCTGGTCCCTTGGTTTACAACGGAGCACATTAGTTTTATTGGGGTGGTATGCCAGGAACCATCATTTCTGCCTTTTTCCAAAAAGCACGGCTGAGGCATTTGAGGGGTACTGATAACACTCAGAATTTTGTTCACGTTTAGCATGCAGCAGTAGGGTAGCAAGATAACGTCATTGTACTTCTGGCTCTATTGTTCAGCTGGCCAGTCACTAATGCCCCGTGTCACCCCCACAAGCATTTTGGCTCACATTTAGGGCCGCAAGGAGGCTTTGCACCGAGACAGTGGTGCTAGCCATCACTTCCTAACCTATACATCCACTGAGTGTTATGGTTCAGAGGCAATTTACCAAACTTAGGTCAGCAATTGCTTTACTACTGCCCATAGCGGTCTGAGTAGCAGTATAGCTTTAGTCCAACACAGTGAGCTGTACCCTGCAAAGCCTGTTCTGGTAAATGCAGGATTACTTTGTGTGAACACTGAAATGAGAAGTACTAACATCTGGCTAAAGTATGAAGTATTCCCAATCAAAAAGCAGACCCCCCATGAATCTTTCAAACAGCCAAAGCTAGGCTTGTTAACGGGCATCAAGTTAGACAGGCGTTTGCAGTCCAGAACCACGGTGATGCTGTGCTGTTTTCAACTGCAACAGTGGCAATTGAGGGGCAAATGCTAGTCGGCCCCGGTGAGACTGGATATAGAGTCTAGGAATTTGGCTGCATACCAGTTTGAGACACCAAGCTGTCAAACTTCCTGCTTAGTTAGAGAGTGAGGATAGGGCCAAGTAATGCTGAAAGTGTTTAGCCCAGGTGCTACAGTACACTCCTGGTATAGCGATTCATCTGGTCTACTCCCCCACCGCTGGTTAGTAGGGACAGATTGAGTGTCCACGCGATGGGCTTACAGTTTACATGGTTATCATTTGCTCTGAAAGTAAGTGTGCAGCAGCTTGGAAAGTCGAGCCAAGGATGTTTAAGTCCATTGTTTTTCCTTGCATTTGGATGGTTGAATTCCAAGCCACAGAAGCGTCACTCTGGCAGGCATGCATCTTTTAAGATCTTAAGCAGACGCTATTTGTACAAAGTGGATTGAATCAGACCAGAGCAAAGGACTGGTTTCCAGAATTTGGCTTTACTTTGCAGTACAGAAATCATTTGAGCCTTTTCAAGAGACATCAGAAGCAGAGGCTCGGTCATATCAATACTGCAGTGCAGTTTGGTCCATCCAAAAAGCCACATGGGGTACAGAAAATACTTTCACATCATGCCTGCTTTGTAATTTGTTCTCTCAATTTTATTAGATTGACACACAAAGGAACCTTAGGCACAGTTATCCCAATGGATGTAAACAGTTTTAGAAGCTTAAGGATGGGTTAGGTTCTGTGCCTAAAACTATGCCAACATTTGCTGCTACAATAGATGTGGGCTTTGTCCATAATACAACTTGCCACAAAGTTAAGATTGATGGGAAGGACTTTAGGGATGCTGTCCACAATAATGGAGTGCTCAGTTTAGAGTTTTCTTGGTATCAGGTCTGAATGGCATCTGTCAAGTTCACCGATCCACCAGAAGCACATAATTGGGAAATGGGTTTACAAATTATTAAAAATACAAAGGAAACACGTGTCAATGAGTTATTTCAGTTTGCACCAAAGTCTAGGTCTGCAAAAAAAAGTTCAGTAGTCTGCTTTTTTGCTTACAAGGTTAGTGAACAGTTAAATCAGTGTCAGTAATTAGCCAGATTCTGGACAGCAGCCCTACTAGAATGAAATTAACACATGATATCCAAAAGGGGAGCATTTACCAGTGCAGTACTCTTCAGTCTCTCAGAGATGTGATTACAAAAGCAGGCCTTACAATATTGAGTTTCATACAGTGTTCATTAAAGTTCCTTATATTCATATTAGCCGATTTAATTTCTCCTAATTAGACATTAGCTCATTACTGCTGCTCCTGCTCCCCATAGATATCATTTTTCTTGCGTTTCATCTCTTCAAAGTCAAACTCTGATCCCATCATCCTCTTATAAATATCTTTGATGTCATCACACGTCGTCTCAAAGTGAGTGGTAGCATCGTAGGTGCGAGAAATAAAGATCTGGAAAATAAGTTTTCAGGCTTAGTGTCTGGAGATTCTCCCCTTACATGGACACACCAGTTTGATTGTTCACCATTTCATACTAACCTGGCTTTCGGTTCCCAAGTCAGTTGGTGCAAACAGATCACTGATGCTAACAAACCTATGAGAGAAGACATTTTTCAGAATGCTTAAATATTCCCCAACCTCTCTAATCCCAGCACCTCAATGAAAGGTGAACGAATACAGGAGCCAGGTAACTTGTAATATGATCAAATGCTAAAGCCCTAGGGCAAGAAGCGCACATGAGGAGGTTTTTGGTGCTAGGACAGAGCATCAGAGCAGTTGTCTTGGGGTGAGGGAGTAGGCTGAGTGGGTATTCCAATGACAGATACATCTACTGGCCTTCCAGCCTCCATATTCTGCCCCATGACCTCTCAAGGCCAGAATACAACCAGAAGACACCCAGATTTGTCTTTATGTGGCAAGTAATCGTTCACTAGTCCCCTGGGCTAGTTTAGTAATCACTACTGCATATGAGCTGCAAGACTGCTGATGCAAGGTGGAAAGCTTACTTCTGTTCAATGGGCTCCAAGAGATCTAAGGCAGGTTTGATTTCTCTCTCTGGATCTCCTGTTTCCACAGTAGTACTAACGATGGCTATGTACTTCCCTTGTGCTGCCACGTTGTGTGCAGAAGAGATCATGCAAACGTAGATGTCTAGAAAAAAACATTAAAGTAATGAGAGTTGATCTACACCACATGCCAATTGGGAAGAGCTAGGGAGATGCTGGCAGTGACTTTGGATGTGAGCCGACTCACACATCTAGCTGCACACATAGCTGGGCCATGTGGACGTGCATTCACATTTCTGTTTCCCTTTTTTTTCCTCCTAGAACTTGTTGCATTTGAATCTTGTCTGAGATCTAGTTTTAGTTCGTTGGGACAAGGATTTACATGTAATTCAGACCTCTACACACATCAAGCCCTTGGTGTAAGTGTACAGTGGGATTTTAGATGAAAACCCCTCATTTCAAGGAGTTTGTACACCCACTAGAGATCTCTGGCCACACAAACCCCCATCAGTGGATTGCACTAGGAATAGAATTCAGCCCTCTGCCTCCACTGCTTGAGCAAAGGAAGACAATAACTGACAGCGGTAAGAGACAAGGTGGCCTCGTCTCATCAGGCCAATCAACTGAGTTGCAACTGGGCAGATCCAACTGCATCCGGTATTGGGCAGCTATGTATAAGCCAGTACATCACAACCCTTCAAGGAAGTTTCGGGCATAAAAGTGTTTCCAGATCCAAGCTGAATTAGCAGCAGCAGTTTCACATCCTGGTTAATCCCCTTGCACAGTATTGGACTGCAAACACTTGGATGCTTTGGATTCAGACAAGGGATTTAAGTATGAAAGCCGAGATTTGGGGCCTAAATCAGTCTGAAATATAAACTTCACCTAAACCTTTTCGTTTCTCATGTAGCACTACTGGCACTTGGGGCTTCAGATACAGAGGTCCCTGCCTAGATTATGGGAGGGCAGCAAGCAGCTCAGACTTGGGTCCATAAAGCACTTGGACATCTTATGCATGCTGGGAAGAGTGATGGGTTTTGCATGCCTAAATGATACCATCACCTGCAGAAACAGCCAACAGCTGTCTTCAGCAGGAACCAATCCTGCTTCCACAACGGAAAGGACTAGGAAGTAGTGTGTGGGAGAAGGAGTCCAGGCATTACTGCTGAGAAAACACGGAGCAAGTGTGGGGAGTGCACGTTGCCTCAGACAGCAAAGCAGTGCAAAATCAGAGAGGAAGCTGAACTGAACAGGAGACAGGGATCTCAACTGCATAATGCACCCACTTCATTGAAGTTGCCCATGTGCAGCCATGTTAGTGTTCTTTTCCCCCCAATAAGAAATACCACATTTGACAAGTGTGGGATCAGGAAGGGAGCTAGACCAAGACACTGAGGACCCCAAGAAGCAGCACATGTGCGAGCCATTAAAAAGGAAGGTGATTGTGTTCTTTGGGAGGGTGGCTTCCTGAAGTGGTTTTATTATGAATTGTTTAAACGTTTTCCTTGATGACTGATAAAGTTCATTACTTCACAGAAGCCTAAGACTTTCATTTGGCCCAGCGGCGGCAAGTTCACTTACTATGGATTTAACGAGCATGCCAACTGAAGCGCAGACAGTCCACAGCCACACCCATTTATGCATGGACATGCTAAGCATGTAACAGCCACTCCTCCCCACACACCTGATTTCCGGTTGACCTGATTCTGTGGAATGATGATCTGGCAGGAATTGGCATCATTTGTGTTCTTGATCGGGTGGTTTAAGATACAGATTACTCGAATCACTAGGCCAACTTTTGTTACACGATCTGGGACGTAACTGGGATCACAGATGAGTTGTTTGCAGCGAGCAACCTGCCAAGGATAGACAAAGTAGACTTAAATTCCTCAACTGGAAGACTAGTTTTCCCAGATGTTCTCAAGCACAGAGTAGCCTCTTAGCACCTCTAGTCAGATTTGATGAGATGCACTGCTGCTGACCAGCAACAAAAACAAAAACTGATTTAGTTCCATGAGGTGGTTGTTTCCAGTAGATTAGCCAGACAGTTTAGTGCAGTGTCAGAGTTTCACAGCAGAAAAGTAAATGCTAAGAGCAATGATGCCTCCAGTATTATGAAGCACTCCATTTAGGAGCTATTTTCCTTGTGTCTTAGGTTTGTATTCCACCTTCAGTAGGAGATGGATTTTTCCAACATCTGCTCTAGAAGACCATAGTTTTGTACAGGTCATTTCAATACAAGTCATTATCTGCAACTTTACAAGCAGACATTTTTCTACACTTTTGAGCTATATGCATGAACTATTGAAAGGTCAGGAGTTAATACATGCTGCAAAGTTTGGTTTCCTTAACTCAGATGTTTATTTAGTGTAACTTCGCATTTATATTGTGCAATCTTATGGATGTATCAATAGTAAGAATGTAGGGACATTGAACAGGAATAGCCCCATCAGCATCAGAGGGATTAAGGTTATGACTGCATATGTCGTCAGTGAGCCCATCTGGAGATTTGGAAACAGAATTTGAGCACAGGTTAGATATTTGCTACATACAGCATCTGTCATTTGTAGCGTTTTATTTGGATTCACTCCGATATGAACAACTGCCATTTTTTAATGATTTGAAGATTAAGAGGCATCTGTATTATAAAGATGGTTAGCAAGTGTAAAATTCAACTCGCCCTGTACAATTGCAAGCAAACTGGCAGATGAATAAAGTGTATTTAGAGCTTCCATCAGATATGGGCAAGTAGATTTTCTGCTCAGGCTGGTAAATTCGGATAGCTGTGCAAGGCTGATTTACTGTACGTCTGGGGAAACAGTAAGGAAATTCAGTGCCAGAGATATACAAGCAACTAATGCATCGTAAGGCCAAGGGCAGAGTCAATTTTATATTTAGGTTAGATGCACTGACAGCTTCAAGGAAAGGTCCCGTTTTGATTGACCTGCCTCCTCAGCTTTCAAGGAATACAACAATCCTGACATACATCCAAAGTTAAGATTTAGGATAAAATCCCTCAAGTTATTTTCTAAGTTTACTTCAAGTAACATGTGAAGTTCACCTGTTTAGTTTCTGTCTTTTTACCGTATCACTCCAGTGGCACAGCTTTGGGAGCTTAAAAGCAACCTTAAGACTGAGTCAAAAATCCTGACAAGTTTACAATCTGATGGCTCAACCTAGTTTGTGCGCGCACCAAACCAAGCCTGAGTTACTCAGATGCTACACTTGCTTTTGTGCTAATGGCGATTGAGAAGGTCTCCAACAGCAAATATTTGAGAAAATAATCCAAAGCATTACTGTACCTCTCCTTCAGATTTCACACCAACCACTTTGCCATTTTCTATCACAATCTCTTCAATTGGCTTGTTCAGCATGTAGGTGCCTCCGTAAATAGCACTTAGCCTACAAGAGTAAGAACACTTTAGCATAATGAACCCTCATGTTTGCTACATACTTCTTATAGCAGATTGAAGAGGAATACTTGTGGCACCTTAGAGACTAAAATTTTCTTTTTGCTGACACAGACTAACACAGCTACTTCTCTGAAACCTGTCATTATAGCAGATTGTTCATTTACTCTGCCTTAACAGGCTGCTGCATACACTGGAAGTGACTGAGCTTCTGGTAACAGTTTCCTGGCCTCCGTAAGGAGTCAGAGCCAGGAGGGTTTGGAGAAGAAAAATCCCCTTCACCCCCACCCCACCTCGCCCAGGGAAACACATGCCCTGCCCAAGTCTAGGTGATGGACTATTCCTCAGTAGGCCATTTAAATAGTCAGTGAACCTTTATTTTGGAGTCAGAAGTGTCTTACTCCTGTAACTCAAGAATCTGGGGTCATAGTTTTACTGCCCCAGGATGCCACTAAGAATATAGTGCAGTGACTTAGAGACTTGCTCCCAAATTCTACCAGCCCCCAAATATCTATTTTACAATTAACTTTTAAGAGCAGTTGCAGTTCAAATTCTAGCCAAGACATGCATCTTATTTAGTATCAGAAGGATAGCCGTGTTAGTCTGGATCTGTAAAAGCGGCAAAAAGAGTCCTGTGGCACCTTATAGAGTAGACTAACAGACGTATTGGAGCATAAGCTTTCATGGGTGAATACCCACTTCTTCAGATGCATGTAGTGGAAATTTCCAGAGACAGGTATAAATATGCAAGCAAGCATCAGGCTAGCGATAACGAGGTTAGTTCAATCAGGAAGGATGAGGCCCTCTCCTAGCAGTTGAGGTGTGAACACCGAGGAAGGAGAAACTGCTTGTGTAGTTGGCTAGCCAGCCATTGTAGCAGTTGCTTATTTCAAATATTAAGAGGACAGGCCAATATGTGGTAACTTAAGCAAGCTTCTTTTCAAATTGCATGGGAATTACTGAAAGCATAGACTCAACATATCCAGTCACTACTTACTTCTTTGATTAAAAGTCAAGGACTGTCAACTTAAGGCCAAAGGAGGAAACTGAAGTGAACTATCAAGACACCAGCCAGTACTTGTAAATCATGGCTTTGACTAGTCCCATCTGCTGACTGGTCAGAATCAGCTACTTGAGCTTCTTGAGGGCCAAGTAACTCAAATAGGCTTCAAGCCACTAAACTCCAAGACCTGAGGCATTCAGGCAACTGTTCTGTGGTGGAAGAGCCAAGTCTATTCAAAAAAGCTAGATACTGTTTCAGCTTTAACATTTGGACTTTGACCGAATTCCACTCTGCTTATACAGATCTCCCCTGTGTGTCACTGAGAAAGGTTTAGTAATTCTGAACATCAGCCAGCAGTTATGAAGAAGCTGGAGTGAGAGTCCACATAAAACACTGGCACATTTAAGTAGAAATGTGAGTCACTGCATTAATTTTACTGTCGTTTCCAGTTTTAGTTTAAAAAAAGACCCACACCCCCCCCCAAAGGCAGCTTAGTCAGTTCCTGTAGTTTTTCAGATGCCCTGCTAAGTTAAACCAATATTAACAGCCTCTGCTTCTAGCACACCTGACACTAAACAATTAGCACAGACCATGGCTCAGATCTGCAGAGAAGTTTAGTTTGAAAGACCTTCCCCTTTCAAGTCAGTTTAGTTAACCTGGGGCCAGAGAACTAAGATGTGACCCACTAGATAAGACACTTCACCCTCTGAAAGACACCCTTCCCCCATCCAGACTGTTTATTCAAGTACCATCCTGCCCTACCCTCCCTGCAGAAGCACTGCCCCTCCCAGCTCCGGGCTGATGCTGCCCATCCCACAGTGGGATTTACCTAGAGAAGAGAGGGAAGCTAAAGAAAACGGTTTAATAGTTAAAAGGTTCTCAGTAGAATCTGCACATTAGATTCTAACAGAATCTTTGAATACACTTGATGTATCTGAGACAAGTTCTTCACACCACCACAATCCAGTCCTCACCTTGCAAATCCCTGGGGCAGCTCTCCAAGGCCATAGAGGGGATAAAGGTAAGGGCTTTTACCATATCTAGCCAGAGACTCGCTGTAAAGTTTAATCCTGTTGATTGTTTCTTGGCATGGCTGATCTAGGTAGCTGCAAAAAAAGAATCGAGACTGTAAAATGCATTTGGTGAAATGAGTTGCTGTTTACTCAGACCCAAGATGGCCTTGGATTATGGTGTGCTTTAAGAGTTAACGTTCATCCCCCATGAAGTTATGCTCCCCGACTCCACTGCTTCCCATTAAAGGCTTATGCTTCTGAAGAGCTCTCAGACAGGCTGAAAGGGAAGAGAACATTTTATTCAGTGTACCATTAAGAGAACTCATATAGGCTCTAAGTAACTCTGGAGGATATTTTTACTTGTGAAAGAAACCCAAATCAGTAATGAAGACCGTGTTTAAAGGCTCCATTCCAACAGGCAGCACTCAAGGATGCTGCATGAGATTTACTTCAAGAAAGGGACATTTGTGGCCAATGGAGATGGTCCATTACTCTGAAGGATTATCTCCCAACTCACTGGCCACTAGCTTACTTTGGGAAAAGCCGGAGAACAGCAAACACTTACTCATCAGTTCTGTAGAGTGCAAGGGCATGGCCTGTGAAGTCTATGACATCTTGGCCCAGGTCAAACTTTTTATACACATCTCTCATGGTGGTCTTCTTGGGATCAACACCTTCAAAGGTCCGGGGGTCATTTTCATCAAAGTTGGCAACATACACTAAGAATTTCCTGAATCGGCGTTTCTCAAACAAGCCCATTAAACCTACAACACCAAAAGAATGAGTCAGATCAGAGGTTAGAAGTGAGGAACTTGAGCTACTTTGAAGGTCCTTTCAAAGTAAGCTTTCCTCCAGTTCCATGGCAAAAACCATGGAGTATTACAATAGAGGTGAAGGGCTTTGTTTAGCCCTAGACAGCAAAAGTTGGTATTTTAATCTTTTCCCAAGGTACCCCTAAATTAACTGTGCCAGAGTATGAAGTAACCAGTCAGGCTACAGAGGCCAAAAATCCAGCTAAGCGTGGAAAACCAGTTTGCTTAATACTGGCAATGCCATAGTAACTGCCTATTGAGAGCTTGGAAGATGTGCCAGACACTACTCAGAGGCAGGAAGAATGACAGCCACACCCAGAGAGTTCAGAGACAACCTATATGTGGCCTGGCTTCCTCTACTTCCAGTCACTGGAAGAGGGGAGGGAACTGACCCGGATTTGGATCAGCCTCAGACTAGCAGAAGTCTGTGTTAAGCTCTATTACCATCTAGCGAAGGGAGAAGCAACTTTCTCTCCTATCCGATACATTGGGAACCACACACCCTCTTCCAAAGCATTTGGCTCCTCCCCAAAAGACTAGCAACAGCCTGTGTTGCGGCCAGCTTTCCCCAAATTGAAGACATGAAGCCGACATGCTCATTCAACTGCTGTTCTGAGCAGAAGCAAAAGGGAGTCACTGTCAACCAACAGCAATGCTGAATTAGACCAAGCAGCAGCAGCATTTGAGCAGGCTGCAGATTTGGGCAGACATTTCATTGGTTGCATTCAGTTCACAGTTGAGAATTCTTTACAACTTTAAGGAACTTAAAGGCTTAGTTCCCCATACTTGCCAGAGATGGCTATGTAATGCTGGTCCATGTAAACAACTGTAGCAACTACAGGGATATGACTGCAAGTGGGAGAGTGCCTTGCTCCATGAGAGATTATTCAGGTGTATTCCAGAATAGGAATGCACGAGGACCCCGTATATGATTGCAAGTGACTAGAGTCACTTTTTTTGCAATGGGTACAAAAAGGAACTAAAAGGGCTACTTAAATAACTTCAGTTTATGCATCTTGCCTGCTTAATGCCATTTAAGAGTCCGTGTGCTGGTCTACATTACAGTCAGGTCAACCTAGCTACTTCGCTCGGGGGTGAGAAAACACGCCTCAGCGATGAAGTTAAGCCACCTAAGCGCCAGCATTCACAATGCCAGGTCAATTCTTCTCTTGATCTAGCTACTGCCTCTTGGAGAGGTGCATGGACTACAGCAGTGCAAGACCACTCCCGTTGCTGAAGTGTCTACACTAAAGTGCTGCAGCGGTGCCATTTCTAGTGTACACATACCCGAAGACTCCAAAGTGCCAAGAGACGGCATTGCTACTGAGCAAGAAGCCAAATACACCAATTTCCTGGAGTCTCAGGGAGTTTACATGCCAGTGAACCTAAAAAAGTGATAGGAACTTGAACCAAGGCCAATCAATCAGGACAAGAGACTAGCCACAAAGGGCTGATTTGACAGGGTCACCAAGGGATACAGTGTTCTCTGGTTTGCTAATAGCCATGTCTGCTACTGACAATGAGGTCTCCTCTGTATCGTACATGAGTGTATCTGGGGAGCACGTGCAGCGTCCTCCGTCACATGCAGCGCCTCCCCAGCTTGTCGGCAGGAAAGGTATTTCTGCACCTGTGAAAGATTCTGGGCGGTCTTGTTCCTCTGGAGAGGTATTACTAGAGCCCTGCATGGATACAAAAATTTGTATCCACATCCGATCCACATAAATGGTCTGCAGATACCTGCAGATTTGCAGGGCTCTACTGGCAGCTCCACAGGTCACCGTGCAATAGTGACACGGGGCTTTGCCAAACTCCCAACCCCTGCCCACTTCTCCCCAGAGACCTCCTACGGCACACTCCACCCCCATCATACCTCCTTCCCCGCTATGGGCAGGGAGCCTGCATCCTGGGCCCTCATGTGCAGCCAGGGCCAGCTCTAGTTTTTTTGCTGCCCCAATCAAAAAAAAAAAATTGGCCTCCCCCCGCCCCTTTTTCCTCTGCACCTCCCAGCCTTACCCCAACTCTGCCCCTTCCCCACCCCATTCCAACCCCTTCCCCAAAATACCAGCCCTGCCTCCTCCCCCAGGGACACCGCATTTCCCCTCCTACCCCTCCCTCCCAGGCTTGCCACGCCATGCAAAACAGCTGTTTCGTGGCAAGCCTGGGAGGGAGGGGGGAGAAGCAGAACGGCAGCGTGCTCAGGGGAGCAGGCGGAGCGGAGGTGAGCGGGGGGTGGGGGGGGGTCCGGGAAGGGCCGCAGGAAGTAACCCAGGAGGGGGCAGAGGAACTTCTCCCCGCCCCAGCTCACCTCTGCTCCACCACCGCCTCCTCCCCCAAGCACACCGCTGCTCCGCTTCATCCCCGTCCCTGGCTTGTTGCGCGAAACAGCTGTTTCACGGCAAGCCTGGGAGGGAGAATCGGAGCGGCGATGGCGTGCTTAGGGGAGCTGCTCCGCGTGAGTGCTCCAGCCCCAGAGCACTCACGGAGTCTGCACCGGAATGCCACCCCTGAAAATGTGCCGCCCCAAGCACGTGCTTGCTTTGCTGGTGCCTAGAGCCGGCCCTGTGTGCAGTGCCGCCCTCCCAATGGGGGTCTTCAACCCTCCCTCCCGTGCAGCTGCAGCAGCTCTAACACATACTCTGCTTGATTCACTGCACAGGAGTTCATGGTCACGCTCCCTTCTGGGAATTGTATTTTATCATCTCCACCGGAACAAACTGGGAACTACAACTCCCAGAATGCCCAGCAAGCTATTGCTGCTGCTGTGTGATTCAGAGAGCGGAGCTGTAGCCTCAGGGCTGGGTGACAGTCACTCTGTTCTGGTGAGTGTGTGCTGCAGAGCCCTGCGCGGATACAAAATTTGTATCTGCATTGGAGCTGCGATCCACGAAAACGGTCTGTGGATTTCCAGGGCTCTAGGTATTATCTAGTACCCCAATTTTAATATTTGGAGCGGTGTTGGGAGTGCCTGACTGTCTTAGGCCATCCTAACCAGTTGCACTGGACTGTGAATAATCCCTAGCATACTATCTGGAGACAAAACTGTTCAGTCATTAACCTTAACTGTTGCTAGCTTACTCCTAGTTTGTATTAAAGGAATGAGAAAGTTCAGGTTTGCCAGGTGAAAAGGTATTTAACATACTCATATGAGGAAGACAATTTTAACAGTTTGCCTACCATACAAGATAAGCAAGCATCTTTGTTCACAGTGAAGAAACTTGGAGATTGGAAGATTAAAGCTACAAGGTAATAAGTCTATGGCAGAGCCAGAAGCAAAGTTTGGTCTGCTAGTCCTGTACTACAGTAGACCTTCTAGGGAGACCATCCCTCAGAGACCCAACAGGGGCAGAGCATGTCAGACCCAGTTTGAATGTGTGATATTATGACTTGGTGCATGAGGTTACACCACCACTCAAATTTGTTCCAGACATTCTTCCATCATGATCAGGTGGGGATAAGGGAATCAGAATTGGACAAGCATGGGGCCTAGTTCCCCAGGAAGCTCACCTTGCTCTGGTTCTGTGTGAAGCATCGCCCCCTGCATTCAGCCCTGACGACACTGGCCTCACACTTCACCCTAGATGGACATCTGCCTCTGCCAGAGGATGTGAGCCAGGCCTGCTGAGCAGCAGCAGCTCCTGTGCACCCTTGAGGGCTGCGCCTTCTACAGCTGCCCAGCTGTGCCAGGGGATAGGCTCAGTGAGGCCCTAGTGAGTGGAGCCAGGTCTTGTGCCTTCTGCAGAGAGCAGGGCTAGGACATGGGATCCTGGCAGTGCCAGCCACCCAGAGGGGCTGTGTCTCCCCAACCCCAGTTATGGCAGGATGGGGGGTATGCAGCCCCTGAGGGAGGGTAACAGACCCTACTGCCGACTCAACAGCTAATGAGTTACAAAACTGAAATGTAGGCCCTGCACCCTGCCTGCAGCCACCCACCTGTGTCCTGAAGCCCTCCTCGCCCCACCACCTCTGCCTGAAGGCACTTCTACACACACACACACACACACACACACACCCCTGCGTTTGGCTATCGTGGAGGGGCTGTGGATCAAATCTGAATGGCACTGCAACCCCACATGCCTGGCCTCATCCTTACTGCTATTGTATGGGGGAGGGGCTTCAAACGAGAGTGCGCTAAGGGGGGTGCAATTCAAAATAGGTTGAGAATCTCTGTATTAGCTACATTGACCACATCTGGTGTTCGCAGCAGGAAATAGATTTCCCCATTTGGAAAGTGAGCAGCTGAGGACGATCCCCGTACTCAGGCATAGAATGTGCTGCTGGAACAGAGCACATTATAAACACCATTGCTAATGGGCATCATTACCGTGACACATCATAGAAAAGGTAACAAGACTTGATTAGTGTGGTTGCAGATGAACACATCCATGAACGAGTCCCAGCTCATCCGAGATCCATGATGCCCTTGGTACAACTCAAGTCACAGGAAATGCCAAATATTTAAGCTTACAGCTATGAGCTCTCAGGAGGACACAAGCAATAATATAGCAAAGTATAACTGCTTACTGGATGCCAGGGCTTCTGCCTCAGTGGAAGGAACTTTGTAGATTTTTCCTCCCTTGTAGACAAAGCTTCCTTCAGTCACTTTGAAGTCTAGGTAGCGAGTGACTTCTGTGTAAAGCAGCATCTTTACCAACTGACCTGCAATTAAGAAGTTCAGCAGAAAAAGGTCAGCCAGCAGTCTGGCCAGGTGATCATTTACTTGGTGTCTGAAGGACAGAGGACTGTTCCTCTTTTTGCAGGGCCCCCATTATGACAGAAGCGTGCTTTTGCAGTTTAGGATGAGCTCCTGCAATGCTAGGAGCACTGCTCTGTCACAGCATTCCCACCGATTAGCACACACACCGTAGAGGTTGCACAAGTTGTAGAGATCTATGAAAATATTGACATTCTATTAATTTTAGCCTGCTTACAGCAGTTTAATAACTTCCTTGGTACAAATTACGCTCACGATGGCGACAGTAAGTATACAGGAATATTACAAACACTGTCCCCACTCTATTAGAATCCCTGTCATTTTATCATGGAGCCTGCTACATGTAGCAACATTTAGACTTTGCAAATAATGTTACAGGTGCGTTGCATCTTACGCGCATTTAACATGCGCGAATTCAGCTTTGCGCGGTCAGCAAAAAAAAGAAAAGGAAAAACAACAATTTTAAAACTCTGTAGTGCGGGCGATTCCGCCCGCCATTCAACTCAATGAGCATTTGACAATATGTGGTTTTTGCTTTACGTGCTGACTGCGGAACGTAACCCCAGCGTAAGATGAGACTCGCCTGAACATAGAATAGGCTAGTAGCAGGGACAGGAGCTCTTGTTCACAAGACCAAAGTATCCAAACAAATTAAACAAAGAAGCTGTTGTATGCAGTAGTAGGGTGGTCCCCTGCCCCTCCCCTTTCAGACCCCATGAATACATCCCTGGTAGGAAAGTACATACTACTACCTAGCCTACTGACCGAAAGAGTCATATCTCTAGTTGTTTTCACATGGGTCTGTGAGTTAGTTGAGTTTAGAGTTCTGCACACAAAGTCTCAACAGAATGAACTGTTCGAGCTATTACATTCAAGCTTCAGCTAGTTCTATGTAGTACTGTCACTATGCAAAGTGAAGTTTTGCGCTTGGTAGTGTCTTATCCCTCACATACATTTCAGTGACAAAAAGTCACCAGAAGTAATGCACTGTCAGATTGAAAGTATTAAGATCCCAGGGATACACCATAGGACAAGTTGTTGACCAGTCAACAAGACAACCGCACCCTAAAAATTCTGCACCTGCCAATGAAAGAGAGGAAGCCATTCCAGAACACTTATCAGCACCAATAAGGACTGAGGAGCAGGAAACTCAGTATTACTGAAGTTGTCAGCGGTTATAGAAGTTAGTTTTTGGAAAAGTTAGGAAGGGATCACTGGAGTCATGTAGTATGCAAGCCACTAACACAGGCTGTTAGAGTCTATGAAGTCAGTATTTTCCCACCCTACACAACTGCAGTCACTGTTCCTTCCTACATTTTTGATGAGTACTGCAGCCTAATGGCATCCACTCTAGCTAAAAATTCAAAAACCTTGCTTTAGTAAGCACAGAGGTTTGAGTGTGTTTCTCCCTAAAGTCTTCACAAGTCATGGATCAACTCACCCCGCCCCCCCCCCCAATTAATTGGTGTGCAAAACAGGTGTTACTTTGTCATCTACAGACTTTTTTCCACGCACACGGATTTTCCAGTGGTGTTTTTAGGATTCCTTTAGAGTAGCATAACATGCTACAGTGCATCTACTATGAGACAGATCTTCATATGCAACATCTCAGCTGGAAAGAGAGGTAGAACTGTGGCACCTGTGTAACTAGTCATCGTGGGGGGGGGGGAAGAGGAGGAGGAGAAGAGAGAGCCAGAGGTGTATTACAAGTAATGAGAGCATGGCTGGTTTGGATGAGCAGTATTCCAAGCCTTGAGTAGATACCGCAAGAAACTAGTCCTTAATAGTAGCTGTTAGAGTGACTGATTCATAGAAAGTTTACTAGCTTGGGATCTTCGGTTTGATTTAAGTTAAGTTACTTACCATTAGCCATAAGGAATTTTGGAATTAGATCCACGTTCCAGTCTCTTCCTCGGCCCATTGATTCTGGTGGAGATCCTGGTATGTTAAACCTTTTGTAAAGCTTTAGAAAAGGATAAATGCTCTTATACAGTGGAGAAAACATGCACTATTCATTAATGAATCTGCAAGGTTACAAATAATCTCGTCACAATACATGCTTACGCTCCCCACAACATGCCAAAACTGCTTGTGCATTAGTCTATAGCCCTCCCACTGCAAGCTTGTGGCCAGCCAGAATTAGTTTGGCGGAAACTGGACTAATTGATGCCATGTGCAAATCACATCAAGCTATTGCTACTTTAGGAATAGCATCAGGTAGGCCTGCTTTCCTCAGTGTCTGATTATCCTCTAATATAGAGCTCTTAAACTGGAGACAAGCTTGTCAGGCTTATGACCTGTTGAACTGAAGTTGCAGTGATATAATACTGCAAGAGTAATTTCACTCCACTGATCAAGTTTGTTGCCTCACTGAGCAGAAGGGCAAAGACGATCCATATTTGAGAGACTGATTTTTAAACAAAAGTTTCCATGTGAATCAGTGTTTTGTCCATTTTATATTGTAGGATTGTGTTAAGATTGCAGAGACCAATTCCTAATAGAATATTAATCAGTAATTTGCAGCAGCCGCAGCTTTGGGGCTAGGATGTTCAGAGAGCTTTGAAATCCTCATGTGTAAGTGAGCTAAGCAATTAAGTCTATTCCAATCAGTGATTTTTCGGATTAAAATGCATTAGTGCTTTTACTTTTGATCCTATTTGAGTGCTAGACATCTTGACACATTGGCATAAAAATGCAACAGTCACGCCACTCAGTGAGCAGGACAGCAATACAGAAGACAGCCAAATCACACCCATGACAGTTGTAACAAAGCTATTTTGGATCAACTTGTTTCTAGAGACGTGTTTAAAAATATTAGCTATTAGCATGAATACTGAATGATTGACACACGACACTGAGTGAACTGTCCTTAGTGTTAAGCTCCCCAAGTAGTGTAGAAATAAGGACCAAAGGCTCTAAGACAGCTTCTTTGTTTTAGGTGTCAGCTACATTTTTGATCTCTTCCACACTTGTACTAGCTGCACTCCTGGTAAGATGTGCAGTTAATCCTCCCTTAGGAACAGGGGCAAGATTCAATCTTCAGTTAGGAAGAGGACACTTAAAGAGTCAGAAGCAAAACCATGTAAGTATAGGAGTGAGTACAATACAGTGTATTATTCTAGGTACTTACATCCTCCAGTGGTGTTATGGATGCACTTTCACCTCCATAGTAAGAGTTGCGATCCATGTGAAGGACCTTCTTTCCATTCACTGACATGATGCCAGAGAGGATGCATTCCTGTACAATTAAGAGGAGGTTTTAAATGCAGGGAGAGTCCTTTGCTTCAGTTATAGAACTGGGTCATCCCATCTCCCAACCCTTTCTCCTTCAATTCTTGGAAGCAGCATGGAGCAAGTCCTGCTGTTTCAATGAAAGCCCTAAGGACAGGAGCAGCACCTTAAGTTTCATTAAGCCCCTGGGTAGAGTTTAACAGCACCCGAACCACTATTGACTGCTTTATCCTATAAATGTAAGTTGGACAGACAAAGCAAGATGGCTTGTAGGGACAATATGGGGTAGACAGCAAGAGTATGGTAGATATTTGAGTATATAGCCACTACATGCCAGGAAGTTGTCCTTTTTGACAACGTGACCACCAGGCAGACATGAGTAATGGGCATCTTTTTAAGACGCTGTTACAAAGAGTATATGCTGAAGTAGTTATTTTACTATGTATTGCAAGACAACTTCTAAGCAGCAAAAACTGAATAGATGCAAGCAACTCGAAGTCCAATGTTGATTTAACAAGTCAATACAAGCCTGCCAGTCTTTCGCATTTGTTTGTGATAAAAGCCATTGATGTCAAGTGTTTCAAAACAGCCGTTTTATATATTCTGTCTGAGGTATCACTCCATGTTGTGAACGTTTCTTTCAGAGTGAAGCTCGTCAGCCTGTTATACGCAAGTAACTTTTGCCGACTAGGAGCATACACAGAAATGTAGGGCTGGAAGGGCACTCAATAGATCTCAGTTCCCTGCACCGAGGCAGGATTAAGTAATGTTACTAGACCTCCCCTGACAGATGTTTAACCTGTTCCTAAAAATCTGCAGTCAAGTCTATTTCACAGCTTATAGTTCGAGATCTTTTCCTAATATCGAACACAAATCTCCCCTGCTGCAGATTAGCACGTCCACTGAAGGTAGGACAAGTAGTAGTCGTCTCCACTCTCCCCATCAAGTTAGAAGAAAGCAGTGCCTGGCATCAGCCTTGGCATGGACTGTAGAAGAGCCAAGCTGTGTTACCATTTTGCTGAGCTTTGTTCCAACCAGAAGCTATGGTGGCTTTCCCAATAAGCTTTGGGAAGGTTTATAGTGCATGTATGTAAAGCCAGGAAAGCCACCTGTTGTGGGGCTACAGGTTACGACCAGTTTAAAGATGCCCATCTTATAGCAGCAGCTGCATCTCCCCATATCAGCACGAGAAGTGCTAGCCAAGCCTTGAAGGACTCAAGGCCTTGATATTTCCTT
Organism: Macrochelys suwanniensis; assembly: GCA_033296515.1. Taxonomy (NCBI): domain Eukaryota; kingdom Metazoa; phylum Chordata; order Testudines; family Chelydridae; genus Macrochelys; species Macrochelys suwanniensis. The sequence goes on from CM065775.1 coordinate 338,534,227, forward strand.
AGTAAGCCTCAGTTAAAACTGAAAGTTTATTTTGCCATTTGTTTCTGTTCAAGCGGAGTGATGTGCAAAACAGCATATGAACACACGGTTCTTATGAATTTGACTTAACACAATTTTTATACTGCTGCTACCTGCGCGCTTTAAGAATAGAGATGTTACTGAACATTAGACCAAGGAATCCACTACTCATTTAACATTGACCAAGTTGCGGCCCTTCTTCCCATTCACATGTTTGAAGTTAGAACACATTTACATTTGCCCTGTTGAGAAACAGCTGAAGTGATAGTCTGAGCACATCAATGAAACTGGGTTCCTCCAAGAGAAACGTAACATTGAGATTTTCAGCTCTAACAAGATTTAGATATGCAACTCCCATTGAAAACAGTTGGAGTTGTGGCTAAACCCCCAAATCAGCTTTGAAAAAAATCTTAGTTAGTTGGAGCAGAAAGGCTATGAAGCATTTACAGCCCTGAAGCACTTGTATAGCAAGAGACCAGCACAGAAAGCAAAGGCACATGCCACCTCTGTGCCTCAACCCTGTTCAACAAGGACCACCTCTCAGAGTAAGAATGCAATAACGGCCATACTGGGTCAGACCAAAGGTCCTGTAGCCCAGTATCCTCTCTTCCAACAGTGGCCAATGCCAGATGCCCCAGAGGGAATGAACGGAACAGGTAATCATCAAGTGATCCATTCCCTACTGCTCATTCCCAGCTTCTGGCAAATAGAGGCTAGGGATACCAACCCTGTCCATCCTGGCTAATAGCCATTGATGGACCTATTCTCCAATAATTTATCTAGGGTTTGTTTTTTTTTAAACCCGGTTATAGTCTTGGCCTTCACAACATCCTCTGGCAAACAATTCCACAGGTTGACTGTGCGTTGTGTGAAGAAACACTTCCTTTTGTTTATTTTAAACCTGCTACCTATTGTGGCAAATTGCCGGCACTACTATGATGGGTCCTGCACTCTCTTCTTGTGGGGGGGTTTCAGGGTGCCATTTCTTGCCCCTGAACTGGGGTAACAGCTATCCTACTAGTATCCCAGGGAAGGGGAGTGGAGAGGGAGGGACCCAGGCCCGCCCTCTACTCTGGGTCCCAGCCCAGGGGCCCTATGATAGTAGGTGAACCACTTGTACCAGTGATTCTTTCCCCTGGGCTACTTCCCTCTCCTGACCTTCAGCTTGTGGGGCTTCCTGCCTTCCCTCTGCACAAGCCAGGTGTCCCTTTACCTAGGATCTTGGTCGTCTTAGCCTGCTGCAGCACTTCTCAAAACTCTCCTCCACTTTCCTTCGAACTGCTCTTTGTTCCACCACCACTTCACTCTGCTTCACTCCTCCAAACTGCTCTCTGCTCCACCACCAAACCACTCTGCTCCAGCTCCTCCTCACCCTAGATCACTCTCCTGATGCCTTCTGGCCATGCTGTATCACATATCCTCCCCCACTGCTCAACACCATGGGGTTGGGCAACTTGGGACGAGAGGCAATGCTTTCGTGACAAGCCATCTGCGTTGCCGTGTTGGCTTCCGGCCCTATGCTGTACTCGGAAATGAAAAGGTTGCAGAGATAGGAACCATCTAGTCACTCTTGCATTCTTCTCCTTGTTTCTGTGCATCCACTGGAGCGGGGCATGGTCTGTCACCAGGGTAAATCGCCGCCCCAGTAGGTAGTAACGGAGAGTTTCCATGGCCCATTTTATCGCCAGACATTCCTTTTCAATGACGGCGTACTTTTGTTCCCTGGGGAGGAGCTTCCGGCTGAGGTACAGGATCAGGTGTTCCTCCTCCCCTACCATCTGCGAAAGGACGGCTCCTAGCCCTACCTCCGAGGCATCTGTTTGTAGAACGAATTCTTTCTTGAAGTCTGGGGCTATAAGTACAGGATGGCAGCAAAGGGCTGTCCTTAAATCTGCAAATGCCCCTTCTGCTGCATCAGACCACTTTACTATCTCGGGGCCCCGAGCTTTTATCAGGTCAGTCAATGGCCCTGCTCTTGTGGCAAAATGAGGGATGAATCTCCGATAGTACCCTACTAACCCGAGAAATGCTCTGACCTGCTTTTTACGGATTGGCCGAGGCCAATCTTGTATTGCCTCCACTTTGTTCCATTGGGGTTTTACCAAACCTCTCCCTACTACATACCCAAGGTATCTGGCTTCAGCTAGTCCTATCACGCACTTGAGAGGGTTGGCAGTGAGGCCAGCCTTCCTCAGGGTGTCTAGTACCGCTTCTACTTTTACTAGGTGCGTTTCCCAGTCAGGGCTATGGATGACTATATCGTCTAAATAGGCAGCGGCATACCTGGCATGGAGTCGCAGCAATTTATCCATAAGTCATTGGAATGTTGCTGGGGCCCCATGGAGTCCGAAAGGGAGGACAGTGTATTGGAACAGGCCATCAGGTGTAGAGAAAGCGGTCTTCTCCTTGGCGTTCTTGGCCAGGGGAATTTGCCAATATCCTTTAGTCAGGTCCAGAGTGGTTAGGTATCGGGCCTTGCCTAACTGATCAACTAGCTCGTCGACACGTGGTATTGGATAGGCATCGAATTGGGATACTTCATTCAACTTCCGGAAATCATTACAAAACCTCCAGGTGCCGTCAGGCTTGGGTACTAAGACGACAGGACTGGACCACTGGCTGTGGGATTCTTCAATAACCCCAAGTTCCAACATCATCTTCACTTCTGTCCTAATTTCCTCTCTTTTAGCTTCCGGTATCCGGTATGGTCTTATCGTCACCCTTATTCCGGGCTTGGTGACGATATGATGTTGGACCAGTGTCGTACGGCCCAGCTGTGTACAGAACACATCTTGGTTCCGTTGGATCATATCAATGACCTCTGTTCGTTGTTCTGGGGCTAACTCAGGGGATATCCTCACCTGCCCCTGTCGGTCGTCCATCTGGGATGGAGCTCTCCGAATGACCAGGCACGTCTCTCGGTCACGCCAGGGCTTCAGCAAGTTTACATGGTAGATCTGCTCTGGTCTTCGGCGGTCTGGTTGTCTGACCTTATAGTCCACTTCCCCAATGGCTTCCACTATCTCATACGGCCCATGCCAGCTGGCTAGGAGTTTGCTTTCTGCTGTCGGCACTAGCACCATCACCCATTCTCCTGGCTGAAATTTCCGTACTTTCGCCTGGCGGTTGTAATATGTCCGCTGGGTCTCTTGTGCTTTTTCCAAATGTTCCCATACTATAGGGGTTACTCGAGCTATTCGCTCTCTCATCTGTGTCACGTGCTCAATGACATTCTTTCCTGGGTTGGGTTGTTCTTCCCAATCCTCCTTGGCGATGTCTAATATTCCGCGTGGGTGGCGTCCGTATAGTAGCTCAAAGGGAGAGAAACCGGTGGACGCCTGGGGGACTTCCCGTATTGCAAACATTAGGTATGGTAGAAGGGTATCCCAGTCTTTTCCATCCTGTGCTACCACCTTCCAGATCATACCTTTAAGGGTGCGGTTAAACCGCTCGACCAGGCCGTCTGTTTAAGGATGGTAGACTGAGGTCCTTATGGCATGGATGCGGAGCAGAGTACATAAGTCCTTCATTAATTTCGACATGAAAGGGGTTCCTTGGTCAGTCAGGATCTCCTTAGGGATGCCCACTCTGGCAAAAACCTGGAGTAGTTCTTTTGCTATTGCCTTGGATGTGGGGTTTCTTAAAGGAATGGCTTCTGGATACCGTGTGGCATAGTCAAGGATGACTAGTATGTTTCAGTGACCTCGTGCTGATCTTTCCAGCGGGCCCACAAGGTCCATGGCTATCCTTTCGACCGGGACTTCAATAATAGGCAAAGGTACTAATGGGGCCTGCAAGTGAGGTCGAGGGCTATGCAACTGGCATTCTGGGCAGGAGGCACAATAGCGTTGGACCTCCGCACGTATTCCTGGCCAATAAATCTTAGGACTCTATCCAGTGTCTTGTCTATTCCTACATGTCCCCCAAATAAATGACTGTGAGCTAGCTCTAGTACTTCCCTTGTGTGTTTCCGTGGGACTAAGAGCTGCTCTACTTCTTCCCCTCGGATCTGCACTATTCGGTACAACAGATCACGTTTGATCACATAATACGGTCCCGGGCCTTTGGTCTTTCCTTCCACCGGTACGCCATTTACTTCCACTACCTCCTCCCTCACATTCGCATATAGCGGGTCATTGGCTTGGTCCTGCCTGAAATTCTCACGGGTGGTACCGATCTGACCTAATTCCAGGGGGCCTATTTCTACTCCGCGCCCTGCGTTGCCCCTACTTGGGCTAGGAACTGACTCTGAGTCCTCACTGGCCTGAATTGTCTCCTGGCCTCCTGAACGGGTTCGCTTACCACCAAGGGAGGCTTTCTGGTTCTCTGCTAGAATCCTGGTCCCTAGCCTTTTATCTGCCCTCCTTTCCCACCTAGACTTTCGGGGTTTCCCAGGGGATGAGAATAGCTCTGGGGCAAATTCAGCAAAAATTGGGGTGAAGCTAGCTGTAGGTGCCTCCATTTCAGCCCGGGTGTTGCTACCCTCCCTTGGCTCTACTGGGGGGAGTAAGTTCTCAAACCCACGGAAGTCTCTACCAATTAAGACCGGGTAGGGGAGCCTAGGGACCACTGCTGCAGTTACCCTGTAGTGTTCCCCTGGATCTCAATCTGTACTGGGATTGTGGGGTAGAAATTTACGGTGCCATGAACGCACGTTACCCCTGTGGTTTTGGCCCGGGTTAGTTGGTCTTGCCCCACCAACTTCCCCGAGACCAGCGTGACAGCACTCCCGGAATCTACTAATGCTGTGGTCACAACACCATTCATTTTTACTGACCTTGTATACCCATGTGGGGTCGTTGCGACCCCTACCAGGCCAATTAGGCCACATTGTTCCCCAGGATCCCCCAGATTGCACTGCATAGGCTCTTCCCTGTTGGGGCATTGGGCTGCTATATGCCCCAATTCCCCACACTCGTAACACCGGCCCCTTATCCCAGTTGCCGCCCTCTGCCTGGGGCTATTTGGTCGGCCCCCCCCGGCCCTCTCTTCCCAAACCCCCAGGTCCCTTCTTGGACTCGGGCCATTCCTCAATGTCTTTCCTCCCAGTTATAGTTCTCCTGTAGTTCTCGGCGGTCCGGGACCTTGGGTTTGGGGCTGGCTTCCTGGATTGCCGTGTTTCACCCCCTGGGGTCTGGAACAGTTCACGGGCTGCTAGCTGTCTTTCCACGAGGGAGACCAACTCATCATAGGTGGAGGGGTCATTCTGGCCAACCCAAGCCCGGAGGCCTGGTGGTAGCCCCCTCATATACCGGTCCATTACCAGGAGCTCCATCATCTTCTCAGGGCTGAGGGCCTCAGGGCGCAGCCATTTCCGGGTCAGGTGGATCAGGTCAAACAATTGCGATCTGGGTGTCTTGTCCTCTGTATACTGCCACTCATGGAACCTCTGGGCTCGCAATGCCGTAGTTACTCCGAATCTGGCCAGGATCTCTGCCTTCAGCTGAGGGTAGTCTGCTGCAGTCTCTGCAGCCATATCGTAGTATACCTTCTGGGCCTCCCCACACAGGAATGGGGCAAGGATACCGGACCACTGGTCTCGGGGCCAGGCCTCCCGCAGGGCTGCTCTCTCAAAAGCCAGGAGGTATGCCTCCACATCATCCTCCCGTGTCATTTTCTGTAGGCAGTGGCTGGCCCGTATAGTCCGGGTCCCATCGCCGTTCTGGCTTCGCTCCATAAGGGCCTTCATCTGGTTCACCAGCTCCTGCAGCAGGGCTCGGTCCTGGGCAGCCTGACTCATCAACAGACGATTAGTCTCTTGCTGTACCCTAGTCGCCTCCTGTTGGGCGGTTGCTTGGACCCGGGTAGCCTCCTGCTGGGCCGCGGTGGCTTGTATTAGGGCCTTGATTACGTCATCCATCTTAAGGACTGGATTGTTTTGGCTAACCCTGATTTAAGTCCCAGTGCGGAGATCCCACCCCTGAGACCACGTGTGGCAAATTGCCGGCACTACTATGATGGGTCCTGCACTTTCTCTTCTTGTGGGGGGGTTTCAGGGTGCCATTTCTTGCCCCTGAACTGGGGTAACAGCTATCCTACTAGTATCCCAGGGAAGGGGAGTGGAGAGGGAGGGACCCAGGCCCGCCCTCTACTCTGGGTCCCAGCCCAGGGGCCCTATGATAGTAGGTGAACCACTTGTACCAGTGATTCTTTCCCCTGGGCTACTTCCCTCTCCTGACCTTCAGCTTGTGGGGCTTCCTGCCTTCCCTCTGCACAAGCCAGGTGTCCCTTTACCTAGGATCTTGGTCGTCTTAGCCTGCTGCAGCACTTCTCAAAACTCTCCTCCACTTTCCTTCGAACTGCTCTTTGTTCCACCACCACTTCACTCTGCTTCACTCCTCCAAACTGCTCTCTGCTCCACCACCAAACCACTCTGCTCCAGCTCCTCCTCACCCTAGATCACTCTCCTGATGCCTTCTGGCCATGCTGTATCACACTATTCATTTCATTCTTGTGTTATGAGGAGTAAACACCACTTCCTTATTTACTTTCTCCACACCAGTCATGATTTTATAGACCTCTATCATATCCCCTCCTTCCCCCCTTAGTAGTCTCTTTTCCAAGCTGAAAAGTCCCAGTCTTATTAATCTCTCCTCATATGGAAACCATTCCATACCCCTAATCATTTTTGTTGCTCTTTTCTGAACCTTTTCCAATTCCAATACATCTTTTTTGAGATGAGCGACCACACCTGCACGCAGTATTCGAGATGTGGGCATACCATGGGTTTATATAGAGGCAATATACTTTGTCTTATTATCTATCCCTTTCTTAACGATGTCCAACATTGTTTGCTTTTTTGACTGCCGCTACACACTGAGTGGATGTTTTCAAAAAACTATCCACAACTCCAAGATCTTTCTTGAGTGGTAACAGCTAATTTAGACCCCATCATTTTATATGTATAATCCCAGCTATGTTTTCCAACGTGCAGTACTTTGCATTTATCAACACTGAATTTCATCTGCCATTTTGTTTCCCAGTCACCCAGTTTTAAGAGATCCTTTTGTAGCTCTTTGCAGTCTGCCTGGGTCTTAACTGTCTTGAGTAGTTTTGTATCATCTGCAAATTTTGCCACCTCACTGTTTACCCCTTTTTCCAGATCATTTATGAATATGTCGAATAGGACTGGGCCCAGTACAGACCCCTGGGGGACATCACTATTTACCTCTCTCCATTCTGAGAACTGATTATTTATTCCTACCCTTTGTTTCCTATCTTTTAACCAGTTACTAATCCATGAGAGGACCTTCCCTCTTATCCCATTACAGCTTGCAGAGTGAAGTGGTAGTTCTCCACATTCAGTCCTTGACTTCTACATCCACTGTCAGAGGCATCAATAGTGATGGTAAGTCTTTTCGCCATGCCTATTAGCTACCAGCTGTTAGCTTGGCAGATAAATGCTATCTGACCTGGAGCTGGATATGCCAACATCCATCCTTAAGACATTCAGATGTCAAAAGTTGCCCTCTAGAATGGCCAAGGATTTAGTTTACTTCTTTAGTGAAACTAATACTTCTTCTACCAACTTCCTGAAAGTCTGCAGCATGCAGCTGTCAGCCAAAAACTATCATATCTAGCCACGCTCTTTCACCAACGTTCACCATATGTTGTGATTAGCTTGCTATTCTCAGCATTGTCCACTGCTCTCTCTCTCTCTTTCTGGAGTCTGGTCTACCACAATGTTAAGTGAACCTGTTAACCATATTGGTTAACAGTCCAAACATCTGCCCATTATGGGTCTACATTTTAGTGTATGGTTCTTTAAAAAAAAAAAAAAAAGTTAGAGAACTAGAATATTCTGCTACAGTCAACCCTTGTTTGCTCTTAAACAAGCCTTTTAGACAGTTAGAACACTGATATGTTGAACAAGAACAGTGCTTCTCAAACGATCTGATGTGCCAGGGACCGGTACCATATTTGTGCAGCATGCCAGCCTCCAGCCACACCTGATTTCACCCAACTAAAATAAGCAAGAGTTGGCAATGTCATCTCATCACTAGTGCCCTGGTGGTGTCTGCTGATGAAATGTTGTTTTGTCGTCTCTTCCACCAATAGTGCTCTGAGAGTAGACCAGTAGCTCTACTCCTTCTGTAGAGAAGATTCACTGGTAGATTGAAGAATATGGAAGGGACTGTACTCCCATTTCTCTCCAACTAGGAAGCATACAGCTATCACACAAAAAATGTAGTATTATCAGAACAACTCAGATAAGGCAATTAAAATACATAAGGGTTCACCAGAAAACCATAACCACCAATTTAGTTATCCAAAAGCACAGAGATCCTGTACGATGCTCTTTATTCAACTTCTCGAAGGTAACTGCCGGTGGGGGGGGAGAAGGGATGTGTCTTTATATGCGAAGGAGTGGGGTAAGCACGCGCTCACACATCTCATGCAAAACATGCTGTAGCACTATGGCATGATTATTATATGTGCTTCTGAAAATATAATATTTAATATTGTCGACTTTATCGACGGATAATTATTCTTGGTGGAATTCAGGTGTGATTTTTAAATTATACTATTATTTCTTTCCTGGAAACTTGCCACAGACCGGCAGCCGATGGCTCGCGGACCAGCACTGGTCCACAGACCACCACTTGGAGTGGCACTGAACTAGAACATATTAAGGGCTTGTCTTCACTGCATTTTTAGCTCAAGCTGTAACTGGAGTGTTGCCTCTAACCTGACTCCCACCCATACAGTCTCAAGATCAAGTTAAGCAGTGCTTTAACCTTAAGATAGCTGGCTTGTGTTGGTTGGGCGGGGGGGGGGGGGGGGGGGGGGGGGGGGGGTTGGTGTTTTGTTTTTTCCTCAAGCCTTGGCAAAACACACTAATTTTTGGCTAACCAAAAGTAAGCATATTCCTGACAGGAAAGGAAAGTACAACACCCAGAGTTCTCAAGTAACTACATAAACATTCTTAAGAGATGGTACAGGAATACACCAATCCCTTATAAGATAGGGATGGGATGACAGGATACGGATGTTCTGTTCAAACTAGCAGGTACAAGGAGAAGGTGGTAACTAGCAATACCTGGAGTGTAAGTAACTTGTTTGTATCAATGTATAAAAGGAGAAGTCATAGAAGGGGCATCTTTGGCCAGTCAAGGGGGCAGCATCTTGGTACACTCACCGAGTTGGTCCCATTGTTGTGGTCATACATATTTCTGTATCTGTAACCATGGAGCCAGGGCACTAGAACTGTGCTTCGTCAACAATAAACCCGGCTGAGTGCCTTCGCCACCGAACCAAGCCTGTGGTCTCTTTATAGTAAGATCAAGGTCTGCTGAATTCACGTGTCGCACTATCCGCTAGTTTGGCTAACAGAGCTCCAAGAACAGCAGTAGCAGAGCAGCAGCAGCAACATGCCTCAGCACTTACCGCTGCCAGAATTCAGCAAGGTATGAATCTCTTTCAAGTAAAGTGAAGTTACTGCTGGCTGGTTACATACCACCCAAACGGAATGCATAACTACATGTGTAGATTGCCTTTGTCCCGAATGAGGGTTAACCTAGCTACTGCTCAATCCGGAAAGAAAAGTCTCGCTGATAGAGAAGCAGACCTGGCAAAGATTAGAGTGATCCCTACCCCACAGAGGGTGCCACTAAGCTGTATTCTGACAGTGAACAACAGGATTTACCAAGTGCAATTCATTCACTGGCTGATTTGAAACCCTTGACTCAATTCACTAAGTTTACAAATGAAGACTCTGCAGGTTGTCTTGTGGATTTGGCTTGACAGGTCCTCGTTAACAGAATGGCTTGTCTTTACAGCTGCTCTTCAACAGCCATGTGCCTACAGTGACTTATTTGAAAATAGGGGGGAGGGATAGCTCAGTGGTTTGAGCATTGGCCTGCTAAACCCAGGGTTGTGAGTTTAATCCTTGAGGGGGCCACTTAGGGATCTGGGGCAGAAATCTGTCAGGGGACAGTACTTGGTCCTGCTAGTGAAGGCAGGGGACTGGACTCGATGACCTTTCAAGGTCGTTCCAGTTCTAGGAGATTGGCATATCTCCATTTATAAATTTATAAAAATTAAAATCTGCCAGAACACTGGCTTGTCAGGTCTGGCAGATGGTGGTACAGCACTGAATTTCCATGCCTGAGTTCAGCCATGAGAAAACTGACTAGGATTGCAAAACAAAAGAAAAAAAAAAAGTCAATTTAACATATCTGAGTTACTCTAATGCCTTCAATAACTAAATTCCTGAAGCTGGATGTCAGCTGACTTCCTCTCCCCATTAGTGATACAAAGAGACATTTTAGGTCTCTTTTGCCTCATTTCTCTCTCAATTCTCAGGTGTACGCCACTTCCATGAGGACAATCTTAAGATGAAGCAGCAGATGAATCTGGAGCTTGGTAGAAGTCATAGAAAGTGTTCTAGTTGCCTCATTCCTTCAGTTCTGCACTTGTCTAACCTGGATTCTTCTTGTAGTTCAGTCTTTAAGAACTAGTACAATTGTATTTAAAATCCATTTGCAATAGATTAAAATCCATGCAACTAATGGCCTGCTACACTACTGAACTCCAAAAGCAGGTTCTAGCACATAGCACTGAAGTTCAACTTAAGCAGCTTGTACCCAAATGCCACAGCTTGTGTTAGTTGAAAAATGTGACAGGCAGCAACACACTGTATCAAGCCTTGTTGTGTCCTATGTCATCTTTTTATCTGATAAGATAGCTGCAGATATAGACTGTCCAAAGCCAAACTTGTTGGCTGATCAGGCTTTTGAGGTCACATCCATGCCCCAGGTGCAGCAGTTCACACCTGGGACCCTACTGCTGAAACTTTACACCCATATGTTAAATTGGGATGGGGAAGTTAGTCAGAGAACATAAGAACAGCAGCCTCTGGGGAGGGAGGAAGAGGTGGAGAAAGTGATCATTTTTAACTGCCAAACTTCCCTTTCAGTAGCAGTTAGTAACCCTCCACCCATTTTATTGGTAGAACCAAATCAGGCCCTTCAGCCTGCCAATTGTAGTTTTTAAAATACAATTAGAGTAGCTGTTGGAACACAAAATATTGCTGAAACTGCATCAAGGCTTCTGCAAGGGAAAGGGGTCCAGATAGCCCAGGGAATCTTAAAGTGTAAGAAAAGAATGAATAAGCAATGAGAGAGGCTTAACATGCTCATTTTGCATATAAATCATGATGAACACCCAAGAGATTTTCACTTTTCTGATAGTTTGAACAGTCAGTGTTAACCACGCTCATGCAACAAAGGGCCATTGTAGCATATGCAGTCAGCCAGTGATAGGTCCTTTTAGACTGCAAGCTCCTTGGGGCATAGACTGTTTGTCCAGAGCATGGCACAGAGGCTTCACAACAGATTGAGGGCCTTTCAGTGCTAGTTGTCAGGTAGTTGAAAGCAGATTCCCTTTGGCCTCATGCTTAAGTATGCATCCAAGAGCCCAGTTTGTGATTCAGCATAGTCTGATACAGCAACAGGTAAGGAAAGATATGAACCCATATCAACACAGGGAGAGAAAAAGATAGCTCAGAGGCACTGGGGCTTAAGTTAAGCTTCCTAGTGACAGCTTTTCACAAGCAAGGACACCAAGTGACCTGCCCTGTTTATGCGAACAGGATTTGCTTCTCTCTGCTGGTGCCAATATGGTAGAAGCCTCACTCTCAAACAGAAAACCTTTAAAAAAAAAAGTGAGTTTGTATGGATTTTCTCCTAGAGCTTGGTGCCAAGTATGACAAGTTCAGAAACTGCCTCAAAATGCCAGAATGACAGAAACGTCAGCCAGTTGTGTCATTGTCTGTAGGGGAAAGATTCTGTATTCAAGTGATCTTGTGACACAGCCTCTAGTTTAGAAGATTAAGTATTGATTTTAAGGCCCACTCTAAACACACGTTGAGGCATAAGTTTTCTAGCCTAACAGGTTGGAAGCCCAGGTGATCTTCACTTACTAGAGAAAATACTGCTCATTTTTAAGTTACATGCAGCCAGCTAGTGTAAGTATATTCAAAGCTCTCCACCCCCCACAAAAAAAAAATCTCCAGGAGGCTCACAGCACCATCATTAACATATTCCAACCAATGGGTATCAAGGTAGAAGAGAGTTAAGTCAGCTAATTTTAAAGCTCTGGTTAATGGGATATCCCATCTCATAATCAGCTACCAGAAGAGATGTGCACGAAACAGCGTGCCTTCCATTTGGAAATTACATCCCCTCCAGAGGTAGATTTAGGTTGGTCAAGGAATCTTCTAAACCAAAATTGTTACCTATGCAGTTGCAAATCAACCTCAAGTTACAGATCAACTGACAGGCTGAAAAGTTGAGTTACCCTGAATTGTTTTCTATAGGACCAGTATCTACTGATGTGTTTGTATAGCAATTTAATCTGTGGATACAATTTAGTTCTATAATTTTTGCCAAGGTGAAAAAAATCTAATTCAGTGTATTACTATTTGACACACAAAGTGAAGAGGGGGAGAGGGATAGCTCAGTGGTTTGAGCAGTGGCCTGCTAAACCCAGGGTTGTGAGTTCAATCCTTGAGGGGGCCATTTAGGGATCTGGGGCAAAAAAATTGGGGATTGGTCCTGCTTTGAGCAGGAGGTTGGACTAGATGACCTCCTAAGGTCCCTTCCAACCCTGATATTCTATGATTCTAAGATTCCTATGGAGATACTGTTATGACTATTACTTTGTTTGAATGTATACTGATTTGACAGGCAGTCAAACCAGACTCCTCCAGCCCCAAGTACACTTCACTTTCTGAAGTGAGCTCAAGCCATTAGTTTAATCAGAAACGAAACTGATTAAAATAAGAAAATAAGGTAAAGAAAAACATTAGTAACAAGAGGTTTTGTATCAATTTTGTTTATAATAATATTTTCCAGATACTTGAAAGGCATCAGTGAGACATGTTCTTTCGCAGTGTTTAGAGTAAGCCTATCTAGGCCTTTTCAACCAAGCATGCTATGGGAATATTTTTGACAGTGATCCCTGGCCAGCAAAAACTCATTCTTTAGTCTCTTTCACTTCAACCCATGCTCTTACACTCCAAAGATTTATCACCTATTTATTTCATGGAACGATGCTGCTATCTGTCCCTATGATGCCAGCCAACACCAGGCTGGAACCAAGACATAAGTTCAATCTAACATGCACCTTAAGCACATAACTTCTAACTACAATAACTAAGACTGAGACTTCATTAGGAGTCTACTGACATGCAACTCTGAAATGCCATTCGCCACCAGGATTTCTAGGACATAGTAAGAAAACTGCAGGGGCTGTGTTAGCTTTGGTGTTGTACTGCAATCACAGTTTGCAGCAGTCAGCTCTGAAAATACAAACTGTCCTTTTGGTAGACATGTAGGCACATAGGCACCATGTCGTAAGATGGATCAACATTTCTCCCCCACCATCCTCATACATGTTTAATTTGATAGGTAACAAGTAGCATCTAAGTTTGAATTCCTACAGACAAAAGATTGTGAAATCAGTCATGAATGAGGTGTTCACATGTTCAGCTGTACTTTTAACTCTAGGAACACCAAATTACCTAGTAATTTAAGGTTGCATAAACATCCCAGCACCTCTATCAATAGATACCATGACTAATTAGCATTGCAATTGATCCATCTCCCACTAAAGGTACAAAGTAACAATAAAAGAACTACCAATTTGACTTACAAAAGTGTGTAAGTGTTGGTTTACCTTTTGTATGCTACCAATCCCACCATGCTCCTTGGGAAAGCAAACTGTAGAATTAGCTTGTTAATTGACTAGCAGATCTAATCAGTTTCTAAATGTTCCAATTGTTAGTGATGTGATGTCTCTGGATAGTCATAAGAGAGGCTTATTTAAATTTGTACAGCAAGTTTTCCCCAATGTGACATGAGACCTTAATTGAGTAAGTATCAAAACTAACAATTTGACAATATAGTAGTTTAGCAATTCTCCACAACATTTACGTAATAGTGAACCTATGGACCTGTCTAGAATGATCACCAATAGACAATGCATGTTTTTATGCCCTAGTACAAAGGCTTAAGCGATTTTAAAACTGACAACATATTGATTTATTTCACATTTGATGTGAGTGACAAAAAGGGGGAAGAAACAAGTGCCTTTAGAACAATATTTGATTTTAAATTAGTAAAAAGAAAAAACGTGGTGGGATGTCATAAAGGAAGACATATTAGCATGTGGTGTGATACAGGATATGGCATTGAACAGAGTACTTCGGAGGGAGGACTCATTGAGCGGATCCCATTCGACGGGATTAACGCAAGGAAGAAGATTTTATATATTGTGTTTTATACAGACTGGAATTCCAAAGTTCTTGACATCACTGTGTTGAGAGTTCAGCAACATTTGGCATGTCCACCAAAAGTTGTGCTAATATGGCGGCAATTCGAAGGACAGGTGCAGCATAGCAACACTGTACTGTACAGTCAGACATTTGAGTGCTGACACTTCACCTAGTGCCTAGGGATACAAGTTATTCTACAGCTTACCCTTAACCTGCTTGTCAGAAGTATTTCCATGTACAAGAATATTAAGGTTCCTCATCTCTAGGAGCTCTGACATCTCTCCATTGCCCCTCAAAACACACACCAAATGTGAACCCCCAGACACTATTACATTCCTCAACCAGCCCATAAAGCACCCACCTCAAGAAAGTTTAGAAGACAGGCCCTACTCATCTTCCTACCTGGGCCTCTGAAGGGAACCCTATCCAGCTTCTCTCAGCCTCAAGGAATCTTCATCTAAGGGGGTGCAGCCAGCCGACATGTGAAGTTTCAATAGGGGCTTGGGGATCAACAGGGCGAAGAGGTTATTCATGTCATTCTGTTGTAGCTTTACTCTCCAAGGCTAGCCTACACTGGCAACGCTAAAGCACTGCCGCAGCAGTGCTTTAACGTGGCTTGTGTGGTCGCAACAGAGCGCTGGGAGAGAGGTCTCCCAGCACTCTAAAAAAACCCACCTCCATGAGGGGCACAGCTCCCAGCACTGGTGCACTGTCTACACTGGCGCTTTACAGCACTGCAACTTGTTGCGCTTGGAGGGGGGTGTTTTTTCACACCCCTGCGTGAGAAAGTTGCAGCGCTGTAAATTGCCAGTGTAGACAGGCCCTAAGCCTCTACCCAAAGTAGACACTGGACTCAAAGCACCTCTTATCAGGGATAATGCTGCCACATTGACCTTAAGACAATAATTTCAAGCTTCTTGTTTGTTGCTTCATTTATTTGGACAGGGCAAAAATCCTGTAGTCATGCTCGAATGAGATTCTAGCTTTGATGTTTACCCCTACTTTTGGCTGGTAATCTATTTCCCTCTCAAAGTTGCAGTGTATGTTTATTGATCCCAATCCCTTAGCTATACCATTCCTCCCCTTGTTCCCCTGTATTCACTTCCCCACATTTGAGTCTGTCCTTAGGGGAAAAAAACACCTAAATTTTATCTCCTCATAATATTTTTTTTTTTTTTTTGGAAGAGGAAAGTCTTTTAGAAGAACTTCCACAATTAAATCCAATACCTATGATGACTGGAGCTCCTAGGCACTATAAAGTACAAAGAAATAACAGTTAAATCCTATCTTTAAGGATCACTCCAAACACTTTATAACAATACAGCCAGTTACTCAAGTATACCCATTCAAATAAAACTGTTGATCACCTGTAGCTCTTAAATAGGTTTAAGATCAAGGTGATCTTTTAAGATGTGTGTTCATAAGATGAACACTAAAGGATGTTGCATCTGGACAACCAGAAGAAAAGAATCCACTTTGTCTTGTATGTCAGTCATGTAAGTTCACAATGAATGCACCTGATATATAGGTTAAGTGTTTAGCTTGCCAACTTGGCTTTACCATCCTGTGTTTCAAATGGAACAATCACAGGGAGCTGCATTCAGACATTAGTAGTGTCAAACTATTGTAGGAGGAAGAACCGAATACAGAAGTGTTTCTGGACAGTCTCTTTTGTTAGTGATTTGGAACTTGAGCCATTTCCCTAGTTTTTAATACCACAAAGCATTAAAGTCAGTCAAAATATAAGACTGAAGCCCTATTTCCCAAGGAAAGAGGGAGCAGCTTGTGTTGCTATGATCCCCTCTTGCTAACTCAAAAAACACCTGTCAGGGAGATGGAGCATGAAACCAACTAGGATTGTGTTAGTTTCACTCACCACTTTTAGAAGGTGGGACAAGTAGCAACTGTCAAGGTGTCTCCACCAGGGAAAGGGGTTGAAAGCCTTGGTTTCACACATTTAGCCAGACTAAGGCGCAAGTACTGTAGGAATAATCGTGTACCAACATGGAATGGCCTACATGAACAAACAGGCCATCTCAAATGGCAAAAAGATGGCCATTTATCACCACAGGTAAAGCATCAGTCCCCATAGCATGCACGTGACAACAGCATTTAGTCCAGGGGTCTCAAACACACAGCCCGCGGGCCACATGCGGCCCACAGAGTTATTTCCTGTGGCCCGCCATAGGCGCCAACTCCACTGGCAGCCAAGCTCCAAACATTACTGAGTGTTTATATTTTATTAAAACCCCTCTTTGCATTACAGTTTTTAAATCGTTAATACATTGACTTTTAATAGACTACTATATTACTCTTCCTTTTTGACTATACTTTTGTATCATTGTATGAAAAGGTTTCAGTGATGCGACCCTTGGGCCAATTTACTAGTTCTCATGTGGCCCTCGTGGTAATTTGAGTTTGAGATCCCTGATTTAGCCTATGGTAGGAAGTGCATGCAGCTCTTTATAAGGTATTATCACAACCCTGAGTCTGAGGTGCAGGGGAAAGAAAATGGGGGAATGCTCTCCCACCTCAAAATAATGTGTCTGCCCAGATTAGCAGTAGAAAGCAAGAGCAGGAAAGACAGTTTTAACAGTAAAGGACGCATTCATTCACAGCTATATTGCATTTTCTTTCTCCATTCCTGGAAAAGAACAATGCCGATCTTATTCTGCGCAACTCACAATCCATTTCAGACCTTTCTTACTAAACTTGTATTAGAGAAAGTTAAGGTGGAGGGAGATTTCTCCCCCCACTTCAGAGAATGAATAGGCAGTCAGTAACAGCCGACCTTGAAGCAGCAGCATTGTTAGTTCTCCTCTGCAACCTGCAAAGCAGCATCCTCCACCATAGAAGGAAGGGATTACCAACGATTTGGTAGAGCACCGATTACCACCAATAGTCAAATTTCAGCAGGGGAGAAAAGAGGGACAATTTGTGAGCAGAAGCAGAAAAAAAAAAAAAATCCTTTGAAGGGATTGGTTGACTGTTTACAACTCAGTCACGCAATTGCTTGTTCTTTTCCCCACCCCCTCCTACTGCAGTCAGGGATTGACAGAGCATGAACACTGCATTGAGGAAGGGAGGGGGGGAGAAAGAGACTAAGGGTGGAGGCAATCAAAGCCAGGCTTGTGCCTTTCCAGCTCCAACCCAGGGAGATCAGAAGCCCCAGTGGAAAATCCTCTCTCCCCAGCGCGTGCATCTTTTCGGGGGGAGGGGGAAGCAACCCGCACCAGGCAATAAAGCCCCGCTGGTGTTTTACTGTCTGTCTAACAATTGCATTTCCTGAGGCCTCCTAGAGGCAGCTTCAGGAAACATAGAATCACAGAATCTCAGGGTTGGAAGGGACCTTAGGAGGTTCTAGTCCAACCCCCTGCTCAATGCAGGACCAAGCCCCAATGTTTGCCCCAGATCCCCAAACGGCCCCCTCAAGGATTGAACTCGCAACCCTGGGTTTAGCAGGCCAATGCTCAAACCACTGAGCTCTCCCTGTAACATGATGCTACAGTTCAATATTTCAAGCCACCTCAAGCACGGGAGACACCATCCCCGAGCCTAGCACCCGCAGTCACCCGGGAGACACCCCCCACCCCCCCCGCCAACCTGGGCTGGGCAGGGCCTCCTCTCCTGCAAGCGGAGCCAGGAGACCGCTGCCAGCTCAGGCTCCTGCGGGGACCCACCCAGCCTCGGATCCTGGGGGTGGGGGGGGGGGGGTGAAGGGGAGATGCGCGGCGGGGAGAGGAAGGGGGCAAAGCGGAGGAGAGGGAAGGAGGGAGTGAGACGAGGGGGGGCAGAAGGAGAAATGGCGCAGGAGTGGGGGGGGGGGGCAGGGGCACAGCTGCACAGGAGGGAGGGGGCAAGAGGCGGGGGGAGGGGCAGAGACGGGAGGGTTTGGGGGGGGGGAGGGGAGCGCAAGGGGCGGGGACAGCGGGGGGGGGGGGTTAAAGGGGGAAATGGGGTAAGGGGCGGGGCCGGGCCGCGAAGGCCAGAGGAGACGGGGCGGGAGCCCGGCCCGGCCCGGCCGCCCCGCGGGAGGGGAGGGGGGGAGCGGGGACGAAGCCCGGCCGGGCGCCCCCCGCCTCACCGTGAGGCCGGTGCCCAGCACGATCACGTCGTACTCCTCGTTCATGGCGGCGGGGTCGCGGGTCCGGGTGCGGGTCGCGGGTCGCGGGCGGGTCGGGCGCTGCAGGCCGCGGAGACAGAGGCAGGATAAAATGGAGACGCCGCCGCCGCCGCCGCCGTGAAGAGACCGCGCCAGGGGGGTGGGCGGGGCCGCCGCAACGAGCCGAGGGGGCGGGGCCGAGCGCCAGCCCCTTGTCCGTCGCGCCCCTTCGGCTCCCCGCGTTGGCCCGCTCGGCTGTCAGTCGGGAGGCCCCGCCCCCGCCCGTCGCGAAGGGGCGGGACGCCGGCCTTGCCAACGGGAATGCCACCGTGGTGCTGGGCGTGTGCGCCTGCGCGGAGGGAGGCGGGGCTGCGCTGAGCCTGAGCCGCTGCGAGTGCTGCAGCGCGAGCCGCCCTGGGCCCCGCTGGTGCAAAGACAGAGCTGCACTTCCTGAGCCGCCCGCTGCTGCTGCTGCCGCTGGGCAGAGCCGCGCTCAGCGGAGGCGTGTTGGGGCGGGGGGCGGGGCACAATGCACGTTCAGGGATGCATGATGGCGCTATGTATTTATTGCGCTGCGCGTGTCGCTCCCCAGGCCCAGCAGAAATCTCCTTCCCTGCAAACGCGCTATCCCAAAGCCCCTGGGAATAGGGTGACCAGATAGCAAGTGTGGAAAATCGGGGGGGGGGGGGAATAGACGCCCATATAAAAAAAAGCCCCAAATATCGGGACTGTCCCTGTAAAATCGGGACACGTCGTCACCCTACGTGGGACTGAAATACCGGCTCGGGCACCGACATCACTGGCGAGCCGCTCGTAAGCACCGGTGTGGGGGATACGGTATTCCAGCTGGCTGTGAGATGCGGCTTTGCAGCGCACCACCTCTGCCCCATCAGAAAGGCCTCTCTGGGCACTACAGCAGAACCCCTGCTCAAGTGGAGAAAGTCTGCTTTCCGCACGAAGCAGCTGGCCGGGTTATAGAATCAGAGGTAGGGCCAGAAGGGACCGCAACCCGCAAGAAACCATCAGGCCCAGCCCTCTGCGCTGGGGTTATCTCTACAGTATGGACCTTGCCGTGGCACAGCTGTACCGCTACAGATGTGCCACTCTAAGGTCTTCCGTGTAGCCGCTCTGTGCTGGCAGGAAAGCCTCTCCTGCCAACATAGTGCTCTCCACACCAATGTCCCCTCTAATTTTTGACAGGCCGTGTGCGCAAAAAAATTATTCTATGCAAATTGTTGTGCTTCTATGCAAATTGTTGTGCTTCTATGCAAATTGTTGTGCATGCGGTGTTTTGCCGTGTGCGCGGGGTTTGGGATCTATGTGCACGCACACACGCACACAGCTTAGAGGGAACAGTGCTCCACACCAGCACGTTTGCTGGTGAAACTTTCCTTGGTCACGGGGTGGTTTTTTTTCATACCCCTGATGGGACAAAAGTTTTACCGACAAAAGCGATAGTGTAGACAAAGCCTAAATTGGGACCAAGTAAACGCAGACCTTCCCTGACAGATGTTTGTCCAACCTATTCTTAAAACCCTCCAATGATGGAGATTCCATAATCTCCCTTGGAAGCCTGTTCCAAAGTTTAACTATCCTTATAGTTTAAAAGTTTTATCTAATATTTAATTTAAATCTCCCTTGTTACAGATTAAGCCCATTACTTCTTGTCCTACCTTTAGTGCACATGGAGAACAATCGATCACAGTCCTCTTTATAACAGCCCTTAACATATTTGAAGACTGTTATCAGGTCTTCCTTCAGACGTCTTTCATCAAGACTAAAGATGCTGAAAAGAGCCATTTAAAAAAAGTCTCAGACACATACAACTAAATAAAATAAAATGGCAAATGAAACTGCAAGAGTCAGTTCAGGGAATTTCATTTTAATTTTTTCTTTATATCATTTTTACAGGGCAACATCTGAGGCCACAAGAAAAGAACACAGGTTGGGTATTTGAAAGTCGAAGGGAGATGATGGAAGCAAAATCCTGGGACTTTTAAAATCAATAGAAAAGCAGGACTTAAAATGTATATATTTTGAGTGTACAGTATATTAGCACCCATCACCTGGTGGAATTAAAGAGGAATAACAGACAATTCTTGGCTGCAGCCCCCCATACAGACACTTGTTTGTGCGTAAGGTCAGCTTTGGCTGGAGCGTAAAGGCTGATACTTACACTTGGTTGACATTTTTCAAAATTGCAAATAATTTTTTTGCAAAAAACATATTTGTTTTTGGCCAGTGGTTGAAATTTTCAGAAATTTTGGACCAGAAAAAAATGTCAACCAGTTCTGCAGATTATAGATTAAGTGCACACTGCAAAATTTTCCATTGCTTGCATCCGATGAAGTGGGTATTCACCCATGAAAGCTTATGCTCTAATACCTCTGTTAGTCTATAAGGTGCCACAGGACCCTTTGTCACTTCTACAGATCCAGACTAACATGGCTTCCTCTCTGATACTGCAAAATAATATCTGTAGCTTCAGAGATACCCCCAGCCATCAGCTATTCTGAGAGAAAAAGATGGGACAATCCCTCTTGCTGAGATGGACAGGCACACAGATCTAAAAAGACAGACGCATTCGCCATTTCACAAATGGACAGCTACATGGAAGGATCTGTTTAGCTAGATATTATTTATGCTTTGTTAAGTGATTACAATGTGATTGACACCTTTGTTTTACTCGCACTTGTTCTACAGTTGGATAGACAGACAGAACTACGGTCCAAATCAACAAAACACTCACATGTACTTAACTGCAAGCATTTTGCTTAAGTCCCGTTGAACTGGATATGACTTAAGCATGCACTTAAAATTAAATGCATGCTTAAGTCCTTTGCTGATTCAGGGCCCAAGTCTAGATCAAACCAGTCTATCTAGCCATTCACACATTTTTACATCACTGGTAACTGCAAGACTTGACTGACATCTGATTGTGTTAAAAATAAAAATAAATAAATAAACAGAGATATGCCAATCTCCTAGAACTGGAAGGACCTTTCAAGGTCATTGAGTCCAGTCCCCTGCCTTCTCTAGGAGGACCAACTACTGTCCCCTGACAGATTTTTGCCCCAGATCCCTAAATGGCCCCTTCAAGGATTGAACTCACAATCCTGGGTTTAGCAGGCCAATGCTCAAACCACTGAGCTATCCCTCCCCATGTTGTGCCTATTAACCTGCATGGTTTTGCTGGGTCTGAACTCATCTGCTCGGGTGGGGGGGGGGGGTGTGTGTCTGTTTTATGCATACATACATGTGCTTTGTGGAGTGTTTTTTTTATATATAGGAAGCAGCTGCAGTGGGGGCAATGACAGGTTATTTCTGCTGAGGACATGGCAAAAGTATAACCATATGGTGAATAATCAGAGAGTTAGTTTTGCAGATTTGCCTGGCCTTGTGTGAAGTTATTGTATGAGAAAGCAAAAAAAAAACAAAAAAACCCTTGTGCTTAGTTATACTTCCCTGCTGAAGAGATCAGCATCTCAGGAAGTCTAGCCTGTATCACGGTATGAAAATCTCTGGCCTAGAACTTCCCTTATCATAAATCTTGCTTCCAGCTCCTGGCATGGTCAACAGCACAAACATTTATTTCCTGTGTGATTTATACTGAGTAGAAGAACTGGTTAGAGCACAAGACTGGGAATCCAAACCCCTGTTTCTGTTACCTGCTTTCTGGGTGACTCTGTGGGAGTTACTTAACTCCAATTTTTCAAAATGTTGGTGCTGCTGTTTCTGTGTCCAGTGAGGCACCTTGGGCCAGGTTTGGGTGCTCATTACTCCTGTCTCCAGTTAACAATTTTAGAAAATGTTAGTCTTACCAATGGTGCCTCAGTATACTAATCTGTACAATGGTTACTATTTATAAGGCACAGCAGAGATACAGGGAGCTCTGAAATACAAAATACTCAGATCAAAAGCGTTGACAAAGACTTGGTTGAAAACAGTGACACTTTCCTCCCTCACAGGAGTACTGCGGGGCTTAACTTATTAATTAGTGTTTGTAAAGCATGTTGGTGTCCTCAAAAGGAAGTGTTTCGTGTATGTGTACATAGGCGCCGACTCCGTGGGTGCCCCGGGGCTGGAGCACCCACGGGGAAAAATTGGTGGGTGCTCAGCACCCACCGGCAGCTCCCCGCCAGCCCCACGCCCGGGCCCAGCTCAACGCCTGGGACGCTGGCCGACGTTGCGGGGCCCTACCCCCAACGTCGGCCAACGTTGGGGCGGGGCCGGGGCACGAGCACCCAGTGGAGCTGACGAAAGTCGGCTCCTATGCATGTGTACAGCACTCGTCTTAGTGTACATAGGGTGACCAGACAGCAAATGTGAAAAATCGGGACGGGGGTGTGGGATAATAGGAGCCTATAGAAGAAAAAGACCCAAAAATCGGGACTGTCCCTATAAAATTGGGACATCTGGTCACCCTAAGTGTACATGTACACCACTAGTCACTGCTGGATGGAGTCATCTACTTAAGTGTGTGTTATGGACCCTATACTACTAATACGTGCTAAAGGTATTCCTTTAGCGGCTCAAACTTTTGGTGCAAGGGACCTGGGTTCAAGCCCATGGTCACAAATGCAGTTATGAGTGGCTGTGCTGTGCAGCATAAACAGAGGTAGCAGAGATTTAGCTGTTGCAAAATTGATGATGCAAACGTTAGTTCATTACGCTCATTGTTATGCAAAAGTTAGCCAGTTGTGAGAAGCTATTGCAACAGTTTCCTCTAAAGACTGACCTTAAATTAGAGAAATACTTTCTACTATCATGAGTCATCCCATGCAGATCCAGGAAAGTCTTATGTTGTTTGTAATTTAAGACATCCCCCCACCATTTTTTTCTTTACAGTATAAACAGCGGCAAACCTGGATGCTAAGAAATATGACAGAAACGCAGCCCATAGAAATTCAACAATCAATATCCTAGAAGAATGGAAAATGTTGGCAACGCTCATCACTGCTTTATGTCTCACTGAAGCAGGGATAGTGGAGAAGCAAATTCTGTACCCAAAAAAATGGGAATATTGGGCCTGGATTTTGTTGTATGTATTAACTGATCTCTCCAGGGCCGGCTCCAGGCACCAGCTTTCCAAGCTGGTGCTTGGGGCGGCATCGAGAATGGGGCGGCAGTCCGAGTCCCGCAGCGCCAATTTGGTGGCAGGTCCGCCGCTTTTCCCTTGCCGCCGCGGGACTCGGACTGCTTGCGTCGGGGGCGGGGCCCTGCAACGTCGCCCTGCGTTGGGGGCGGGGCCGCGGCGACTGCTTGGGGCGGCAAAAGTGTCAGAGCCGCTCCTGGATCTCTCCACAGAATAAGCCAAAGGGGATTTTCACTTCAAAGTGATCTGTGTTTTTAGGGAATCATTATGAAAATGTTCTGATGATTGGTTGAGGTTGGCACTAAAATAAAACTAAGGTTTCTGCTGTAAGACGTGCAACAGTAAGGTCTTGTGGTGAAAGGCACATGACTGGCCCCCAGAAGATGTAGGGTCAATCACCTTGTGTGACTCTCAGTAAGTTATTTAGTCTCTGAGTTCCCTGTCTGTTAAAGGAGGATAATAAATGCTTCCTTTGTCTATTTAGCTGGTAAGCTTTTCAGGGCAGGGGCTGTCTTTTACTATGTGTGCACAGTGTCTCGCACGCACAATGGAGTCCGATCTTGGTTCGAGCCTCTAGGTGTATTGTTACATAATCATACTATAGTGCAACGTACATTTCCCTTTCCCCCCTTGCTTTGTTGAATGAGGTTAAACATCTATCTCTGTGGCAATTACAGCTCCTGACTGGCTAAGAGTCGAGCCCCTTCGATTATTTTTGTTCCTGCTCTCCTTCTCATCCCCTTGTTTGTCTCATCCACCTTGTCTTTGAGATTGTCAGCTCTTTGGGGCAGGGACTGTCGTTTTCG
Organism: Macrochelys suwanniensis; assembly: GCA_033296515.1. Taxonomy (NCBI): domain Eukaryota; kingdom Metazoa; phylum Chordata; order Testudines; family Chelydridae; genus Macrochelys; species Macrochelys suwanniensis. The sequence continues at coordinate 338,558,526 of CM065775.1, forward strand.
ATATTTTATACAACGCTGAGCATAATGGGGCCTAACCTAGTTGGCCTTTAGGTGTTACCACAATGGAAGAAAAAGGAGGAGGAGGCTAAACTGCACACAGTATAAGATTTGTATTTTCCTGGAGCTGTTTTGGATGAGAGGACCAGGAAACCCATGGGATAACTACTCAGTTGCATGACGGAAGCAAGATGCCCCCCTCCAGGCTTCCTAGATAAGTGGGGCGCCTGCACCTCCAAGCCACAAGAGTCATGGACAGAGTATAACATGATATGGCCCACGGATAAAGGGTGCATAGTGCATATGCATGTGCAGGGTTGCCCTGATTAGGAAACGGTTCCTATGCACATCCCATTACACATTTTATTCCCACTTTTAGGGATTGCCTCAAATTCTTTTCCCCAGCAAGGGTCTTTCACACCCCTGTCAGACCTCCAAGAACCCTTCCCCTAGCCTGACTGGTCCCCCAAGTCACAGATGCTATTCTTCCAGCTGAGATCGGAGTCCCTCTGATGCCCACAGTCATCCGAAGGAACGCGTCCCTAGGCATGTAGGCTCCATGGCAAGCCCAGCCTTTCCCCGCCATTAAAGAGGCTTGCAGACAGTTTTACCGTTATATAAAAGCACCAGAACCTTTCAGCTTTAGATGCAATGGCAAAGTCCCATGCCTAGAGTATGGGAGCGTATGGCAGGAGCCCTTACTTCTACTTCTGGCTCTGCCACAGGCTGGCTTTGTGTTATTAGTTTAATTCCTCCCAAGTGCCTCAATTTCTCGTTCTGCTCAATGGGAGATAATGACACTTGTCCGCTTTTGCAAAGCACTTTGGGGTCCTTGGATGCAAAGCAATAAACGAGAGCCGCGGGTGGGATTTTTCAAAAGTGCTCAGCTTTCGGCCTGACTTTCCTCCCACTGAAGTCAATGAGCCTTCCTGACTTCCAATGGGAACAGAGTGAGGCCAAACCTGAGTGCTTTTTAAAACCCCACTATTAGTGTTATTGTGCTAATGAAACAACCTGAAGTATCTACTAAGGCTATTTATGGGAAAAAACTCATGCACGGAAAGCAACGGCTCTACAACAGCTTTGTTCCCAAAAGACTATTGCTGTGAGCTACTTGCTGGGGTTCCTTGAATTAGGGTTCACAGGGCCAGGCGTCTATTTTAATTTTGTTCTTGGTCAATATGAGAAGCAATTTTCCTGGACAGGTTCTAAAAATGTAACAGAATGTGAATGGCAACTAAAGGGAAGTTGCATCCAGCTGAGATGCTCAGAGGGGCAATTATTTGTGTCTGATAATAGCACCTCGCTCTTATCTAGCACTTTTCATTAGTAGATCTCAAAGTGCTTTACAAAGGAGGTATCATTATCCCCAGTTTACAGATTGGGAAACTGAGGCACAGGGTGGTGACGTGGCTAACCTAAGGTCACCCAGCAGCAGGGAATAGGTCCTGAGGCCCAGTCCAGGGCTATATATCCACTAGGCAACACTGCCTCCCATCATCATGGGAGAAAAGATGGATAAAACTTTTGAGGTTTGATTCCCCACCCCAATGCCTTACCCTAGTTTTACACTGATGGGACTACACTGTAATCATTGGCATGACAATGATGTGAAATTGGAGTTGTGCAGAACCAGGCCTTTAAAATGTGTTTTTTTGAAGTCATTGCTTGGCAAAGGTGTCAGGCTGGCAGCCTCCGAATCTGCAGCCCTTCATCCTTTGAACAGGTACAGCACAGAAACAGCAGTGCAGGGTCCTCTTTCCCATCTCCCCATCAGCACTGCTGCGGACAGCCAGCCCCAAGCACCGAGTCGATAGGTACAGCCTCTCCTTAGCCTCCCTTCTAACACTGCCAACAAACGGTCTCAGCTCTAATGGGGTGTTCTGGGGTGTGGACCTGCATGAAGACCCGCCCCCAATAGTAATATCTTTTGTGGCCTGCCAACCTGAGCTTGAACGGGATGGCACAAAAGATGCTGTAATCCACTTCTTATTCATTGATCCATCTGCTCCTCCGCTATCAAAAACCATTGCTTTGGAGAAGTGAATGAGGTGCGGGGGGCAGAAAGATTTAGCACTGTCTATTTTGGTGAGTGCTGCCTAGTGGCTAGGGTGGGGTAGACTCATCACTAAAGGTTGGTCCTGTTCCTGAGTCTGCTACAGACCTGCTAGGTGACCTTGGGCTCCTCACATACCTTTTCCGAGTCTCAGTGTTCCCACCGGGAATATGGGGATAAAGTAATACGTATCGGCTCAGGGAAGGTTGTGAGGCTTTGTTAATTAATGTTTATTAAAGCACTTGGAGATCTGTGGTTGGAAGGCAGACTAGATATGAAGAGCATTATTTATTAGTTGTTTTAATTTCAATCAGTGCTGTCGTCAGCTGCGAATCAGTCCATACAAAGGTTGGGGTGAGGGGGCAAGAAGCAGCATTAATGAGTTTCTTGCATCACTACTATGCTAGCATAAACCCTGCCCATATTTCATTATGCCGGGTAGCTCTTTTTGCTGAAATCGTTCATCCCAAAGCCCAGTTCTGTTCAAGAGACCAGCAGGATAAATGCAGAGGGCTCATGTCACCTTTTATTGACCAGATGACTTTAGATCTTGCATGATCTCTCTTTCTGATACCCATTCCATCCCTCCCCCTCCACCCCTTTTTGAATCCAATGAATATTATCTTCTTTTTGGTCACTGTTTGTCTTAAATAAGTTTGAAAACTAGAATAATCCTGCAGTTCTTCTATGGTGCGCACCATCTCCAGGGATCTCCCAGCCCTTTACTAACATTAAGGAACAAGGCCCTGATTCAGCAAAGCACTTAAGCATGCTCTTCATTTTAAGTATGAGCAGAAGACCCACTGAATTAAAAGATAAAGTTCAGCACGTGTACCGGGGCTTTGTTGAACGGTGACCCTTATCTGCACAACGTCCCTGGGAGTTATTAAATGTCGTTATCCCCCTTTGACCAATGGGGAACTCAGACACAGAGCGGTTAAAGGCCACATTTTCCAAAGTGCCAACTCCTTTTGGGCATCCAATATGAGACACCGAGGGCTTGATTTTTCACAACTGCAGCGTACCCACAACTCCTGTAGAAATCAACGGGCGAGGTGGCTGCTCAGCACCACTGGTAATTAGACCTTAAACGCTTGAAAAATTGGTGCTAAGTGATTTGCCGAAAGTCACGTAGGGAGGCTGGGGCAAGCTGGAGATAGAATCCAGATCTCTTGATTTCCACCAACATCCTTTAACCACTAGGCTCTCCTCTCTCTCCCTGCAAGCTCTTAGGGCTTTTCTGCACTTAAAATGCTTCAGTGGCACCGCTGTGTTGCTGTAGCGCTTCAGTGTAGACACTACCGACATCAATGGGAGGGATTCTCCCATCGGCATAGGTAATCCTCCTCCCCAAGAGGCAGTAGCTAGAGTGACGGAAGAATTCTTCCACTGACCTAGCACTGTTTACACAGGGACTTAGGCCTGGTCTACACTAAAAAGTTAGGTCGAAGGAAGCCGCCTTAAGTCAACCTGTTAATGTATGTGTCTACACTACCGGGTCCTTTACGCCGACCTAAGTCGCCTCTAATGTCGACTTCTGTCATCCACCTCTGCGAGAGGCGTAGCACTTAATTCGATTTTCATGGGTCGACTGCGAGGTAGTGCAGACGCAGCGCTGTGTAATTCGACTTCCCGTGGTGCTATGGGGAAGGGCCATTGTTCGACGAGCTACCTCTGCTCCCGACATGAGCCTGCCATAAACTTCATTAAAAGTGCGGTCAGCCATGACCTGGGGGGGCCTACTCACCAGGGCTGGAGCAGCAAAACGGCACAGTGAACGGTTACGGATTCTGATTATGTTATGGTTTGCACCTACTGTAATAAGGGTGGGGTTTTTTAATGAAAATGGCCTTGCTATGGAAACATGTTATTCATGTAAAATGGCTCCTTTATTTTTTCCCATAACTGACAGCTGGAAATGAGTCCTTCGGCGTGTCATCCACACCTGAAAGCGGACTTTCGCTGATTAGAATGAGGAGAAAGAGAACGTGGGAGGACATGTTCACCGAGATAATGAACGCCTTGGAACAGCTGACACACAGCTGAGAGCGTGGAGGATTTCACTGTCCAAGAAGTTAGACACGGACATGGAGAGCAGGAAAGCTTTCAATAAGCAAGAGCATGCGGTGCAGGATGAGATGCTTCAGATTATGAGGGACCAAGCAGACATGTTGAGGTGTCTGGTTGAACTGCAGGAACAGAAGCAGGAGGGTAGAGTCCCTATGCAGACCCTGGTGGACAGCCAGCCAGCATCGCCTGGCGCAGAATCATCCTCCCCCAAGCATTCCCTGAGGCACAGGTGAAAAGTCCATTATCCCTTTCACTTAACTCGTGGCGGGGGGGGTGGGGGGGGGCGAGTACAAGGAACAGAAGGCCCCTATTCATAGACTTTTGATGGTCTGGAATGCGGTATAGTTACACACCTGAAAATGTTTCTCCTGTTCCAACTTTACAACCCCTTTTCCCCAAGGTTACCTTTTTTTTTTCTGTTCTCCCTCTTTACTTATGTTTGTTAAATAAAGTAAATGGATTCGAGAAATAAATGTTTTTTATTGAGTAGAAGAAGTGGGCTTGGGCCAGGGGTTGGCTTTACAGGGACAGTGATACAAGGCAGATGAAGGTTTGGGAAAGCACAATGCAGACAAGCAGCTCACATTATTGTGACTCATTACTGAAACGGCTTTTCAAAGCCTCGCGGATACGCAGTACCCCTTGCTGTGCTCTTCTTATTGCCCTGGTGTCTGGCTGCTCAAAAATGGCTGCCATGCGATCTGTCTCAACGGCCCAGCCCTGCGGAAAATTTCCCCCCATTTTTTCACAGATATTACGGAGCACACAGCAGGCAGCTATAACCATGGGGATGTTCTCCTCACTAGGGTCCAACCTTGTTAGTAAACTTCTCCAGCGCCCTTTCGAACAACCAAAGGCTCATCCAAACACCATTCTACACTTGCTGAGCCTATAGTTGAACCATTCCTTACTGCTGTCCAGACGGCCGGTGTATGGCTTCATGAGCCATGGGAGCAAGGGGTAGGCTGGGTCCCCCAGGATAACTATAGGCATCTCAACATCATCTATGTTCATTCTGTGGTCTGGAAAGAAAGTCTCAGATTGCAGGTTTTTGAACAGACCCGAGTTCCTAAAGATGTGCGTTTCATGAACCTTTTCCAACCATCCTACATTGATGTCGGTGAAACGCCTCTTGTGATCCACCAGCGCTTGCAACACCACTGAAAAGTATCCCTTTCGGTTTATGTACTCTTTGGCAAGGTGGTCTGGTGCCAAGATGGGGATATGTGTGCCATCTATCACCCCACTGCAATTAGGGAACCCCCTCATGGCAAAACCATCCACTATGTCCTGCACATTTCCCAGACTCACTACCCTTTGTAGCAGAAGTCGATTAATGGCCCTGCACACTCGGAGCACGGTTGATTTACCTACTCCAAATTGATTCCCCACTGACTGGTAACTGTCTGGCACTGCAAGCTTCCAAATAGCGATCGCCACTCGCTTCTCCACGGTCAGAGCAGCTCTCATTTTAGCGTTGCTGAACTGCAGGGCAGGGGAAAGCTCTGCACAAAGTTCCTGGTATGTGGCCTTCCGCATTCGAAAGTTCTGCAGCCACTGCTCATCATCCCATACCGGCAAAACGATGCGGTCCCACCAGTCCAGGGCCAGCGCTATCACTAGGCAACCCTAGGCGGTCGCTTAGGGCGCCAGGATTTGGGGGGCGGTGAGCGGCTGCCTCCTCCCGGCTCCACACTCGAGCCGGGAGGCAGGAGGCAGCCGCCCACTTCCTCGCGAAGCCCTGCTATGGCGAGGGCTGTTGCCCTGCCGCTGGGCTCAGCAGGGCTTCAGGAGGAGGGCAGCTGCCTCCTGCCTCCTAGCTCCAAGCGCAGCGGCAGGGGGCGGCTCGCCGCGGCTGCCTCCCGGCTCCACGCTCAGCCACTGAGCGCGGAGCCGGGAGGCAGGAGGCAGCCACAGCGAGCCGCCCCCTGCCTCCTGGCTCCAAGCTCAGCTGCTGCGGCCCTCGGGCAGAGGAGCTGAGCTCCGGCAGGTGGGGGGGCTGAGCTCCGGCGGGCGGGGGGGCTGAGCTCCCACAGGTGGAGGGGCTGAGCTCCCGCGGGCGGGGGAGCTGGCTGGGGTTAGGCGCTAGCTGTGGGGGTGGTGCGCAGGGCTGGTGCAAGGAAGTTTCACCTAGGGCGCGAAACTTCCTTGCACCGGTCCTGCACCAGTCAGTGCCTGTGTCATGGGACCAGAAACGGCGCTCAACAGAGTGCAGCTGCTCTGTGATGGCCAGCAGCAACTGTGAATTGTTTTTTTCAATGGCTTGCAGCAGAGCTGCTTGCAGGACATCGTTATGTTCCACACAGCGGATCCTCTGGAAATCCTGCAGGAGAAGGTGCGAGGTGTTTGAGACGCTCACAGCAAGAGTGCACAACTGAGCAGGCTCCACGCTTCTGGGGCAATGGCGTACGCGCAGCAGTTTTAAGGCGCAAAAACCACTGGGTTGTTCGCCGTTGAGCACAATGCATCATGGGATGCTGACGCAATGTTCCCATTCTCCCCTGCGACAATCATTTGGTCCCATGAGGCACTGCACAAACTTCCCAAAACACACTGCGGCAAGTTGCACTGTGGGATAGCTACCCACGATGCACTGCTTTGTGCATCGATGCAGGTGCTGCTAGTGAGGACGCACTCCATCGAGACAATGAGCATGGTGTGGCCACGCACAATCGACTGAATTAATTCGACAAAGGGTCCTGTGGCACCTTATGGACTAACAGAGGTATTGGAGCATAAGCTTTCGTGGGTGAATACCCACTTCTTCGGATGCAAGCAGTGGAAATGTCCAGGGGCAGATATAAATGTGTAGGGAAAACTTAGACTGGCGATAACGAGGTTAATTAATTCGGAGGCTCGAGGTCAAATTAGATAAAGTCAACTTCATTTTGTAGTGTAAACAAGCCCTTAGGTCGGCTTAACGACGCTGTTTTTCACACCCCTGGCCAATGTAGGTAAACCGACCTAATTATCCAGTGTAGAGCAGGCCTCAATAAGAGACAGTCTCCGCCTCTAAGAATGTACAATCTAAATAGCCAACCCAGATAAAGGGGCGGGAGAAAGGAAGCATTGTTATTTCTAACCACATTTGGCAGATGGGGAACTAAGGCACAAAGACATGAAGTGACACACCCGGCGTCACATAGGAAGACCGTGACAGAGGTGGGAACTGAACCCAGACGCCTAACCTGGTCTCGTTGCCTTGTTGGCTTTTTCACTTGCGTGCTCAGGTATCAGCCTGTTATGAGCGGATGTTGCTGCACTGCCTCTCGTATTGTTTGGAGAAATGAGTAAAAACAGTTGAAATTCAGTAACAGGTGAGAGTCACTGAATCCAAGAGAGTAAGGAGGAAACACAAGGAAACGTATAGCAGCTGGAAGTGTGAGTCAGAGAAAGACTCATTCCTCTTTATTCTTCATTAACACCTGGAAAAACAAACCTGGGGCTAAACCCTGCTCACCCAGCTCACAGGGTTATTTCTATGCAGTCTCATAGATTCATAGACTCATAGACCTTAAGGTCAGAAGGGACCATTATGATCATCTAGTCTGACCTCCTGCGCAATGCAGGCCACAGAATCTCACCCACCCGCTCCGGCAATAATCCTCTCACCTATGTCTCAGCTATTGAAGTCCTCAAATCATTGTTTAAAGACTTCAAGATGCAGAGAATCTTCCAGTAAGTGACCCGTGCCCCATGCTGCAGAGGAAGGCAAAAAACCTCCAGGGCCTCTGCCAATCTACCCTGGAGGAAAATTCCTTCCCAACCCCAAATATGGCAATCAGCTGAACCCCGAGCATGTGGGCAAGACTCACCAGCCAGACACCCAGGAAAAAGTTCTCTGTAGTAACTTCTAACGTCCCATCATTGACCATTGGTCCTATTTACCACTGATGGCAATTAATTGACCTTTGACTAAGATCATGTTATCCCATCAAACCATCTCCTCAATAGCAGTCAATAGCACTGCTCCCAGAGAAGGACACGCAAGGTTCACCGCACGCTCTCCAAGACAAGTTTTCAAAGATCTGCATTTCTGGGTCTGGGCCGAAGTGCAAAATGAAGCAAGCCAATGTGTAAAAAAAACCAACTTTGTTTGTTTTCCATATTCTGTTCTGCTATGGGAATTTACACCCCTGTAAAAAAATGGAACAGAACGACCTCCGTTCACACTGACCGCTGGGGAACTCATTGCAGGTTACAGTGATTTGCAAATTAGTGTCAAGGATACGGCATCACAACATATTTAGTTTACTTGTATGTATTTCTACACTCACCCAACAAATGCATTGCAACAGAGTTAAAAAACAAAAGGGGGAACTCTTAGTAGGATGTGAACTCATGGTGGCCCACACCCAGAAAAGCACCTGAACATGTGCTTCACTTTACACATGTGAATACCAGTGAAGTCAATGGGAGGCTGCAAATCTTTCATGGAGGTCACGTAAGTCATGGATTCTGTGACTTTCCAGGCCTCCGGGACTTCCCCAACTGCAGCAGCTGACCCCAGGGCTGCCCACCCGAGCAGCTGGGGCGACCCTGGGCCAGCCGCACCGGCTGCTGCTCCGGCGGCCCCAGGCAACTGGTCCTGGGTGCTGCCCCACAGCAGCGGTCTGGGAGCAGCAGCGGCACCACAGGCCGCCCCTGCCCGGAGGAGCAGCAGCGGTGGTGGGGTCCCGGGCTGCCCTCTGCCCAGAGTAGCGGCAGCGGGGTCCCGGGCTGCCCCCCGGCCTGGAGTGGTAGCGGTGGGGCCGGCCACCGCCTGGAAGAGCAGGGGCGACGGGGCCCCGGGCTGCCCCCCCCTCAGAGCAGCAGTGGCAGGATCACCAGGATACCGCCTTCCCCCCCCCCCCCCCGCAGGAACAGCAGCAGCAGCAGGGCCACAGGCTGCCCCCCACCCCCAGGAGCAGCAGCATCCCCTGGAGCATTCCCCCCGCCCCCCCAGCAGGTACGATTTAGTTAGGGGTATTTTTAGTAAAAGTCATGGACAGGTCACTGGCCGTGACTTTTTGGTTATTGCCCGTGACCTGTCCGTGACTTTTGCTAAAAATACCCGTGACTAAATCGTAGCCTTACTTATAGTCAAGGTCACACAGCAAATCTGAGCAGAGCTGCGAACAGAACCAAGGAATCCTGTCTGCTGCCTTCTGCTTTAAGTCCCTTAACCAGCAAATCACGTAAGAAAACAGAACTCAGTCCTGCCCCTTTGAAGTCAGTGGAGGTTCCCCCATGGAACTGCCTGGGAGCAGGAGCAGACTCCTCCTGGATCAAATATTTTTTGTTCAAACGATTTTGCAATGAAAAATGGCTTTTTTAGAATGAAAATTTTCATTGTGGTTGGATTTTTCTGGCTTTTCAACGAAAAAATAAATGGAATTTTTTTGGGGGTAAAAATATTCGGTTTCTGGTTTCGGAAACTATTTTTTTAACCAAAACCCAGCTTTTCTTGTACCAAAAATTATACCTGTGCATAATGCTGTGCTTTCAGAAACTGAAAGTGTGTGTGTGTTTGGGAGGCGGGGGTGCCGAGGGGTTGTTGGTGGGGTGTTGTTTTTTTTTACCCTTCTTCCAAAATTTTGGAAGGAAATTTTGAAAAAAAAAGAAAAGAAAAGTCATTGGCATGTTTTCCCAGTGCTAATACTACATTATGCACAGGTATAATTCCCTTGCAGGCATCATTCCCATTCACATGCTTAAAGGTTCCTGAGACCAGAGAGGAGAGTTTGATTCCCATAGGATGTCAGGACACTTCAACATTCCATAGGTGTCTGAATTGTGTTTAACCTTATGTCCCATGTTAACTTCACTATATCAAACAGCTTCCCCTCCTGTCTCTGCGGAAGCACCGTTAGGTTCCCTTTTTCCTTTCTGCTCACAAATGAAGCTGACTTCTCTATCTGGGCTTCGGCCATGGCAGACGGAGAACAGAAAAGAAGCTGAGTCCCTGGGGAAGTTATTGCTGGTGTATGAAGCAGTTTTATTTCCGGGGGAAGTGACAGCACGGGACAGCAGCAGCCTTGTTATGATTTACCCAACAGCCTAAATGAGAGGGGATTCTCAGGATAGTGGAACAGGATGTCAACTGTATGGTGATGTTGGTTACACTGGAGGATCAGTTATATAACAGTGCCAGTTATACTGGGAGATCAGCAATTAAATAGTGTCTTTTATATTGGGGGTAGGGTGACCAGACAGCAAGTGTGAAAAATCGGGACAAGGGTGGGGGGTAATAGGAGCCAATATAAGAAAAAGACCCCAAAATTGGGACGGTCCCTATAAAATCGGGACATCTGATCACCCTAATTGCGGGAGACATTTAAACCTTCAAACGATATTGAAATACTTCTTAAATCACCAGTATTCAGACCTGTTTCCTATAACAACGATCCACAAATAAACCTTGTCTAGCAAGAACTGGATGGAAAAACAAACATGATTTAAAAGTCACTTGCATTCAAAGGAGGTAAATATCACCCTGCCATGCAGTCTGTCTCTTTGTCTGTTAATCCGTGTATTTCACTGGCCAGGTTTAAATCCAGTCAGGTGTCGAGTGAGGTATTGTCAGGTGATGCTGCTGTGAGATTTGTATTGTCCGAGGAATTAATCTGAAGGAGAAAAAATTAACTCCTTGGATCCTGTGACATGCATAAAAGATTAATCAAAATTTTTCTCCAATACTAAAGGTCTGTTTACATCCCAGAGTACAGTATGTGTGTGTATGCCCACTATGGAGTGGAACCTAACTGCTTCATTGTGTTATCTGCCTTATAGTGCTGGCATTTTAGCTCAAGTGGGGGGGGGTCTGTGTATGGAGTAGGAGCATCTCCGTTAGCTCTTGGCTGCTATCATGAAGTTCAGGATGACCACAATGTGTGCAGAAGAGTGACAACTCTGAAGTTTCTAGGTGGCCACAGATGGTTACCATATAAAATGAGAACAGAGAAAACTTTTGAACAAGTATCTCAGCCCGGAAGTCATAACCACCCAGCCCTTCCCATATTGCTAAATTACCCTTCACAAACCTCCGGTGAAGTAGATAACATTTATACCCATTTTAGAAATGGGAAAACTGAGGTAGATGGGACAATTTGCAGTTCACTGGTTTAGAACCGTAGCCTAAGACTTACGAGATGTGGGTTCAAATTCCTCCTCTGCCACAGCTTTCCTGTGTGATCTTGGCTAACTCACTTAGGCCCAGATCCTCAAAGGTTTTTAGGCACCTAACTCTCATGGAACTCAATAGAAGTTATTATGCAGATCTGGGCCTTTGTCTCCTTATGCCTCTGATCCCCATCTGTAAAATGGAGATAACAGCACTTCCTTACTTCCCAGAGGAATTGTGAGGATAAATACATTAAAGACAGCGATCACCTTCTGTGGTAGTGGAGTCATGTAAATACCTTAGCTAGATGTGAGCCAATGGCAGAGCAAGCACTCGACTGAAGGAATCCAGACACCACGACCTCTGCTCTAACTACAGGACAACACTCTCTTTTACGATAGATCGGCAGTAGAGCGCATATGCCAAACACATCTCTTGAGTGTGAAGACGTGGACTATCAGGTTGGCTCTGTTTGCACGTGACCCTCATCACTGCAGTACCTGAGCGCCTCACAGTCATCCATGGATTTTATCCTTACAACGGCCCTGAGAGATAGGGAAGTATTCGCCCCATTTTACAGATGAGGAATGCAGGCGCAGGTAGAGTAAATGACTTGCCCAAGGTCACACCATAAGACTGTGTCTGAATCCAGGCCCTTATCCACTAAGTCACCCTTCCTACCATATAAAAGACCATCAACATTTTAATTTCCTTTGTTTGCCTTTAAATAACGCCTAGAAAGGTCAGCACACCAAATGGCAGATTTATTCCTGGAGTGAGATTTTTTTTCCTGCCACATTTCAGCTCAGCTCAAACTTTGACTAGCCGGGTTTCAAAGCCCTGAAAAGAGAGATTTATAATGGAAACAGCAGCTCAGTCCCAATCAGAGCAATGCGGCTATTATAATAATAGATTATTTGTACTTCCCTTTTCAAGTGTCGCTTTCACTTCCCACTCACATCTACTTTCTCAGTTGTCACCTCCACTTGTCTCCCATTTACACTGAACCTTGTCAAACACGTCTAGAAAATATGTTTCAGTGTCAGGCTTTTTTTTGGTATAAAATACGTCTGATAGTTTGGAGCCAAATGCAGATCCCATTGTAGCCAATGGCAAAAATCTCCCTGATGCCAATAAAACCAGGATTTGGGATAGAAGAGGGGGAGCAGTTTTGATGGGTTGTTTTGTTTTGTTTTTTGGTCAGGCAACATACTTTTGTGTGGAGGAGTTTCCACCACCTACCAATTCCTAGGATGAGGATGGCATTTCCAGTCCATTAGGGATAAATGGAGAATGCACTAAGATGGTGCCTAGCAGAACAAGTGTATCACAATTATTATTGATTTCTACTAGGTTAGTGCCTAAGCCAGAGGTCCCCAAACTGTGGGGCATGCCCCCTAGCGGGGCATGGAGGAACGTCCCTGGGGGGTGGGCGTGGCAGGGCCCGGGTGAGCCCCTACGGGGGACAGGGAGGAAGTGCCACCCAGCCCTGCCCCGCCCCCAGCTCTGCTCTGGTCCTGCCCCCCAGCCACATCCCCAGCTCCCAGCCCCATGCCTGGCCCTGTCTTGAGCCTCGGTGCGGCTCCACTCCCAGCCGCACACCAGCCCCCAGCCTCAGCCGTTGGCCACGGCTCTGTTCCTGGCTGAGGACTGAGGCCGGGGGCGAGGCCAAGAGCGGAGCCGCACCTGGCCACAAGCCCGGCTGCTGGCCCCCACCGCAGCCCGGTTGTGGCTCCGCTTCTGTCCCTTCCCCCAGTCTCGACCCCTGGCCGCTGGCCGCTTCTGGCCCCATATTCACCCCCAGCTGCAGCCCCAGCCTTGGCCCCCTTACCCTTGTCTACATTCTCCCTGGAGCCGCGTCTCCACTCACAGCTCTGGCTCTGTGGGGGCGGGGAGGCATGGACAGGGGTAAGGGGGTGTGTGACCCTCAAAAGTATGGGAATTGCTGCCCTAGGCACTCCAGTCAATTATCAGGGCCCCATGGTGCTACCAACAAGTCACAGAGAAGACAGTCTCTGGCCCAGAAAGGTCATAATCTAAGTAGTCTCAGAGAAGTGTTGGGTCTCTCATTACTCAACCACACAATTGCATTAATTCTTTGCCAAGAGCCTGATTGTTCTTTCTCGAAACGTGAGTTTCCGGCAATATCTCTAGGAGATCTTATTGAATTACGTTTAAATAGCTTTGGAGTCCATTGTATTATAGATGCAAAGGTTATGCTTTATTGTGGGATTGTGCATAATTTCTCTAGGGGGGAGACATGGCCTATGTAAACCCTGGGAAGTGTTACGAGCTTCAGAGGACGATGTGCCCAACAAGAAGGAACTTTTGGGACAAACAAAGTTAAGAGGGTTCCCTAGTAAATACCTGGGGGGAGTTAAATGCAAATTCCCACCTCTAGACCCAACCTTTTGAAGCTATGCTCTGAGGAGAGAATCATTTTCTGTTGATTACCTGTTCACGGTCTCAGGAGATCGACGACCTAAGCTGTAGAAAGGGAAGGCTAACCTATGCATAGGGGTACATGTTCTGAGCAAAAAGCTGTTATGAATTTGTAACCACATGACAACCCCTTTGTGGGGTTTGAAGTACTGGATCTTCCCAGAGCTCTTGTTGGAGTTGGGGTGGGAGGGGGGATCTCTGGTAAGCTTCTTATCATCCAGGTAGGTTCTCTTATTGTTTTTAACATGTTTTCTCTGTAATGCTTTCACGTTAAGAATAAATGTGCTTGCTTTGAAAAGGCTATGCAGTAGCTTACAGCTGTGGGCAATTACGTTGCTCGTAGCTTTCAAAGAGTAAAGCATTGCACCGATGCAGGCCAACCTCACCAGTCTGGCTTGCTGGGAATAATACAGTGTAGGCAGGGAACTGAGCGGCCTGGAAAGCCCCTGTCAGAAAGGGGAGAGATGTGGGGCTCTCCCCCAAAATGGTGACCGCTAGGAAGCAGAAACCTAAGAGTGCGTGCCCTTGCTGGACCACGGAGGGGGAATACAGGTGCCGGTGCTCTGACCTGTCACCCTCTCTGCTTCTGGGAATATGGAGGGGGCCCAGCTTGGGCAGAGGCTGGTGGTGCCAAAGAAGAGGGGTGGACTGGCTCCCTGATATTTTTCTCCTCGCTTCCTTGGGCCCTGTGGCCCTCTGCTGGAGCTCAATGGAGTTGGGGCTCAGTGGCCCTGGGATGGAGGATTAGAGTGGGAGAAGTAGGGGGGCATGCTATGCAGTGGGGCATGCTACCAGGTACCCAAAAGAAGTCCCCAGGGGACATTCACCCAGAGGTTACTGCTGGTCGGACCAACAGCAAAGCCCAGCAAATGCCTGCAGCTGATGCAGGAGACTTGAGGCTGCTGTCACTTTTCCGTAGCCTTGTTCTGCCTCTTGGGAGAGTTGGGTGCACTGCATTGAAGATGCCAAGGAGCCACGCTGTCAGGGAGCTGAGGGAGGTTCAGGGGAGCCCAGAGCTGGGATAGAGGTACAGGACCTCCACACGGAAGGTCTTTGCTGCATGTGGATCCCCTAGTACCTGCAGGGATCCTGGGGGGATGGAGATTCCTCACCTCAAAACCCCATCCTCGGAGGCTCCACCCTCACAGGAGGGGGTGATCGAGGCGTGCGTATTTGTGAAGTGCTTTGAGATCCTCAGCTGTACGTTCGATCATTAATGCAAGGGCCAGGACAGCCAGGAAGGCTGCAAGAGTCACAGCTGAGTGAACTGCACTTTCCGGTCCCCGGAGCAGCTTTCTCTGCCGACGGCAGAGGAACAATGAAGATAAATTGATCTGAATAAAATGTAACACCCAATCAGCATGCCATTGTAACCATCAGGATTCTGATGTCTACGCGGCTGAAGAACCATCAAGAGCAGGTGCCTACGGCATGTCAGTGCTGAGACAAAGACAAAGGGACGGAAAATATGGCTCAGCCTATTTGATTATGCGTTATTGGTTTCAACAAGCTCAGGGATCGGGCGCGTCAGACTGGCAAGTGTGATCAGAAATGAGTGCAGCTGCGTGTCTGAGCTGGAGAGAAAGGACTGTGGGGGCGTTTGCCCAGCAAGCACGGAGAGGCTGAGCCGAGGATGAATGCAAAGAGAAAAGGTCAGTGCAGTGTTTCCGTCCCCGTCTGAAATCTGAATAAAGGATTAAGGGTCATACAGAAGAATTCTCAATGCCAAGAAACCCACCAGTGTTTTCAGACATGGTTAAAGCGACCCAAACCTGAGCCTCTTCTCAATCCCTTCCTCGTAATGCTGAGGATTGTTTCCACGTGGTCCTAAATGCATGTGCTGAGATAGCCTTTGAACTGCCTTTAAATTTGTTTTACTCCAGGGAACCTCTGATCCAATAAACCCCGAATAAAGGCAGCAAACTGTGCTCTTCCGTTCAGTCCTGTGCATGACAGCCAGGATGTGGTTAGAAAGGCAACATCAACATGAAGGAGCGGGCCATGATTTTCAGAAACAGAGGCTTAAAATGAGGTGCCTACATCCATCCTGAGATAGCTAAATATTTGAGCTGATTGAAAGGTGCCGAACACTTTTTTTTAATGAGTGGAGAGGGAGGGTGGCCCAATGGTTAGGATATAGAATCATAGACTTTCAGGGTTGGAAGGGACCTTAGGAAGTCAGCTAGTCCAACCCCCTGCTCAAAGCAGGACCAATCCCCAATTTTTGCCCCATATCCCCAAATAGCCCCCTCAAGGATTGAACTCACACCCCTGGGTTTAGCAGGCCAATGCTCAAACCACTGAGGCTCTAAATATGAGCCTTTAGATTTGGGAGACCTGGATTCAATGTCTTGCTCTCTGTGACCTGGGGCAAGTCACCTAGCCCTGGTCCACATTGGGGGGGGGGGTGGGTCGACCTAAGATACGCAACTTCAGCTATGGGAATAGCATAGCTGAAGTCGATGTATTTATATCGACTTACTGCGGCGTCTTCACAGCGCTGAGTCGGCGGCTGATGCCCCCCCGTGTTTAAGTGGCTGGCGTGTGTTACAAATAAGCCACAGGGTGACTGAAAGTGAAAAGATATTTTAAAATTCGGCACCATTGTGTGATCTCTTTGGGAGAGCACTTGACTGGGACTGAGGACACCTGGGTTCTATTCCCAGCATTGCCACAAGCCTGCTGGGTGACTCTGGGCAAACTCTGGGTGCCTTAGTTTCCCCTCCCATCCTTGTCTAGTCAGGCTATAAGCGTTTGAGGCAGGGATAGGGTAGCCAGATGTCCCGATTTTATAGGGACAGTCCCCATATTCGGGGCCTTTTCTTATATAGATGCCTATTATTTCCCCCCCCCCCCCTCCCCAATCCTCTGTCCTGATTTTTCACACTTTCTGTCTGGTCACCCTAGGCAGGGACTGTCTCTTCACATGTGTCTGTACAGTGGCTAATACAATGGTGCTCTAATTTCAGTTGGGGTCACCGGGTGCTTCTTTAATATAAATAGGGTGACCAGACAGCAAATGTGAAAAATCGGGATGGGGGGGGGTAATAGGAGCCCATATAAGAAAAACACCCCAAAATCGGGACTGTCCCTATAAAATCGGGACATCTGGTCACCCTAAACATACATAATAAATGTACTTTTTCAACATTCATCTGTTTCTTTACTTCCTGTATTTCACTCAGTTTGAACAGTGAAACTCCACAAGCCACATTCACTTTCTGTTTAGTCAATTTCACTTTCTCATGAACTACACCAGGGACCAGATCACCGGCTGGTGGAAACAGGCAGAGTTTCACTGATATCCGGCTGAGGAGCGGGCCCACAGGGTTTGGTTTTGCAGCAATGGAGAGGAATGTTTACATGCAAAAATAAAAATGTAAGGATGGCATTTCTGTTCATGTTCATGCTGGAAACTCCATCCCTTCCTTTTAACGAAGCACAATCTACATTGTAGATATAAAATGAGAAAAAAGTATGGTCAGGTGATCACCTGGTAAACCTTCACTCCAGCTGTTTCAGTCCTGACCCTGCTGGAGAAGGTAGCTTACTGATGACCACTAATGTGGATTAGATTCAAACAGGCAACGCAGACCCAAAAGGGCGAGTTAACCCAGTACCCAAAAGACGCAAAAGGGCTAGTTAACCCAGTACCAAGGCCCTGAGCTATCCAGCCCACCTTTCATCTGCCCTGGTGATCACTGTCCTGATTTTATCACGAGTCTCAACATATGACAGTCTCCCTAAAGACTGAACTCCTGGAGTCATGTGATTATGGGAGACTCTCAGCGTTTATTAAAAAGCAGGGGAAAGGAACTTTCTAGCACTCATGGCTACTGAGAAAAGCTTGAAAACATGAACCTTAAAGGCTCAAAAAACAGAAGGTAGATACAAAGTACCCCAAATTTATTATGATTGTTGGAAAACTCATGATGTTAAAACCAATCTCATCATTTCTGGGGGGCCTGACTGGGGATTTTTTTAACACTTGGGGTCGGTGATCTGTGTGCACATGACTACGAATATATCTTCCCACGGTGCCAATCATTTTCTCATTCCAGTTTCAATGGTGTTTTAAGAGTTAATGTTTGTGCTGTCTTCATTTAGTCCTCACTTCTGCCACCCTTCTTTACACTGAGCAGTACTTTGCTCTCAGCCGGTTTCTGATCCTGCTACTTGTGTCAAGAAGTGCCTTACTGTCTCCAGGCAGTGTGGCCTAGTGAATAGTGCAGTGGCCTAGTGAATAGTGCAGTAGCCTAGTGAATAGTGAAATAGACTAGGACTTGAGAGACCTGAGGTTCTGGTTCTGTTCCTGGTTTGCTGGGTGACTAACTAGGAAGCCTAGGGCTGGTCAGCCCTGTTCAGATTGCCCAGCCTGGCTACCCCTGTGCAAAGTGTGGGAGTTACAAGGAGGGGGGAAAACCCCAGTCAAGTACTGGCTGGGGAGTAGAGTGGACAGGGTGTTTTGATGTTGGGTTTGAGTTAGGAGGCTGGGACACGAGAGCTGCAGATGCCTGGGTCAGGAGGAAGCTAGGGTGGTATGTAAAGAGGAGCCAGAGGCTTGTGGACTGGACTAGCACTTGGGGACTGAGGAAGAAAGCCTGGCAATTAAGTGCTAGCTGGGGCGAGAGCAGACAGGAGCTCCGAGGTGAGGCAAGAAGCTGGGCTTGAGGTGGGAGCTGGCTGACTGCTGTGGCTGGCCAGAGGCCCTTAGTGGGAGGGTAGATCTGCCATGGATGGTTGGGCTGACTGGAGACCAGGCGCTGGTGGTTAGAGTGTGAGAGAGCCAGGTTCCAAGAAGGGGACTGAAGGTTGAGCTCAGTGAGGTTGGAGATCTTCCTGGTGAGACTCTTTTAGGCCTGGACTACGGGACTCTTGTGCCCTAGAAGGGGCTGAATGCTGTTAAGTGGCTTGGCCAGAGGGTTAAATCCCATCTATTGCAGGAAGAGGCTGAAGACCATTGTGAGCAGAGGTGACAACTCCGTGGGTGCTCAGCATCCCCCAGCCACAACTGTTTGGCAGCACCCCCAATTAGCTGATTGGTGGCGCCGCCAAATAGCTGTTTGGCGACTGAAGGAGAGGGTTGGGGAAGGGCAGTGAGCAGCAAGCAGGTGGGGGCCCCAGAGGGGAGGGCGGAGCCTCAGGGCAGAGCAGGGTGGAGCACCCCCGGGGAAAAGAAAAACTCAGCACCTATGGTTGTGAGGAAGCTGAGGTGGAAGTGCCACAGGGCTAGGTCTTGTTGTGAGGGGGTGCTCTAAAATGGCAAATTGTGTCACAGTGACCCTGGGTGTATCATGTCCCCTCACTGCCTCCATTTCTCCATCTGTAAAATGGGGATACTAATACTGACTTCCCTTGGAAAGTGCTTTGAGATTGACAGATGGAAAGCCCTAGACAAGGGCTAGTTGTTGTTTTCAGTGGGACCATTTGTGTAGTATGTTACTAATCAGAGTAAGAGTGACAGATTTGGACCCAGAGCAAACAAAAGAAGGTGTCAGTTGTCCTAGCTTCATAGCCTATGAGTGTGAGCCAAACTGTGTAATTCTCCAACCTTTGTTCTCTCGTCTGTGTCAGATTCCCCACAAGAGTCTCCTAACCACTGCTCTGATATATGTTCCAAGCTGCTACTGCGGCCTACACAGCCACCGGAAAAAGTAACAAATTCTCTGGAAGATCTCATGGGGAAAGTCTTTTGGCAGACTCCAGCATCTTGCCCCTGAATACCCTGCTATGAGATTATCAGTTTGATAACTGTCCACAGTACGTTGTCTGCAAAGCAATGATCAGTATTTATGGGGTTGAGCATTTCCAGACTGAACAGCCCCAAGATTCTTTATGTCTTGACTTTTGAGCCAAGAAAATAAAGACATGTAGCAGCAACAAGGGGAGAACCCCTGTCTTGTCCCTTCATGTGCTTACATTTATCTGCAAGCATTATACCCTCAAGAGGCGTGCTGGTTGATAGCTCTCAAGCTATACAGAGATGGGCCCCGTGGGATAAGAGACGTCACAAGAAGATGCAGTGTTGCAGGTCCTGCGGTGGTGATCCACTATTCTCTCCGAATGTGTCCCAAACCAAAATCCAGTGAGGTGCTAATGGAGGTGCCATCTCTCTGATCAGATGCATAATTAAAGTACTGTCCACTTGTACCTGGCACAGTGGGACCCAATTTGATCAGGGGCTACTGTAATGATAATAAATCACAAGACAGGTTTTTCAAGAGCAGGGATACAATCCCAAGTATCCTGGCTTTATTTTTATTTTACCTAAAGCCCCGATTCAATAATGCTCTTAAGTACGTGCTTAATTTTAAGCACGTGCTGAAATCTTATTCCTGTCAATGAGCCTTAAGTCGGTGCTTAGCTGTATGTATGGGCTTAAGCGCTTTCCGGAGTGAGCATCCGATCCAACCCGTATTAAAGTCAATGGAAAGATTCCCCGTGTCTTCAATGAGAGTCAGATTGGGTCTAAAATCGTCCATAGAAGTCATATGGTATCACTGGGTGCTGCTGAGAGCAGCTGTGACTCATCACCCTGGTGGCAGGGAGGATTCCACTCTGCTGGAAGAAATTAGCTTCCCGATTGAATTTCCTTAATGCTTCAAATACAAAACCTCCGCTTGCTCCTGTCAGGTCTTTCTGACATCCATTGATTGTCTCATCTGGCCAGGCCACGGTCCCTACAGCTGTCTGCTGCCTGACTCCCATTTATCAATCCTCACGTGGCCGTTGCCATTAAAGCCTCAGGAACATTTGATATCACTGAGTGTTACAGGCCTGTAATTTGAGCCACTTAGACACCGCTGCATTTTAACAGAATAAAGTAACTCGTTGTGGCTGTCTGTACGATCCCTATGGGCTGTAACGAGCCATTCGCCTAGGGACAGGAGCAGGATTAGCGACAGATGAGTTCGGTAGGAGGTGACACTACAGAAAAATGCATGAGTTTTAAGGCCACTGAGCTAAGCACTCTCATGCTGACACGTATGGAATGCTAATGGGAGCCTGTCTCTGCTGCAGAATACAGGCCAGTAGCGCCCAGGAGGTTGAGAATATACACAGCATTTGTTCCCCTAGAAAACATTAATGGATGATGCCTGTGCTACAGGAGCAATCAATGCACAGCTGTGTAACTCTCTAAGGGAAGGTTAAAGGGGTCTGGAGAAGTGCCTGCAAATACCCGGTGATAGGCCTTGGTTAGATATCCTGAGCCAATCTCTATTGTCAATGTTTAAAACAGTAATCAGATTACAGGATGCATTTCCACCAATATGAGGCTATGTCTCTGAGACTATAACAGGGTTCAAAAAAGAATCAGATAAATTACTGGAGGACAGGTCCATCAATGGCTATTAGCCGAGATGGGCAAGGATGGTGTCCCTAGCCTCTGTTTGCCAGAAGCTGGGAATGGGCGACAGGGGATGGATCACTTGATGATCACCTGTTCTGTCCATTCCCTCTGGGGCACCTGGCATTGGCCACTGTCGGAAGACAGGATACTGGGCTAGATGGACCTTTGGTCTGACCCAGTCTGGCCATTCTTATGCGCATACTACAGCTTATGTCAGCATAATTTTCGTTGCTCAGGGGTGTGATAAAACCACCTCCCTGAGCGGTGTGGACAGCGCTATGTCAGGGGGAGAGCTTCTCCCGCCGACAGCTTCTGCTGCTCGCGGAGGAGATTTTATCATGCCGATGAGAGCGCTCTCTCCCATCACCATAGAGCATTTTCACCAGACTCGGTGCAGCCGTGCCACTGCGGTGCTGTATGTGTAGACATGCCCTGAGAGGCCACACGTTCCGCTGGGTAGGGCACCGGATTGTTACTTAGGAGGCCTGGGTTGTGTTTCCAGTTCTGCCACTGACTGGCTGTGTCCCCTTGAGCACTAGAGACGCAAGGTGGGTGAGGTAATAGCTTTTATTGGACCAACTTCTGTTGATGAGTGAGACAAGCTTTAAGAGCAGCTCTTCAGGTCTAGGAAATGTACTCAGAGGGTCACAGCTAAATACTAGATGGCTAAAAACTAGTGTAATAAACATGACTAATAACGGAGTTCCGTCTGTAATACTGGAAAATCCCTGCATTGCCAGGATTGTCTCTGGCACCTCACACTTCCATGAGTTTATCCTCACAACGACCCTGTGAGGTAAGAAAATATTATCCTTGTTTCGCAGAGGAGGAAGCAGGCCCAGAGATGTAAAGTGATTTGCCCAAGGTTCCGCAGGAGGTCAGCAGCAGAGCCAGGGTCTGAACCCACCTTTCCACCACACCGTTGACCAAATACCATAAATGAGACCATGCAAAAAGCAAAAGAATGTCCAGGATTGACAAGCCCAAATGCTCAAAAATCATGAGTCAGGCTCACCAAAAATCATGAGAATGGCTTTAAAATCATGAGATTATGTCAAAATAAGATGTGGGGTTCTTTTGATTTGCCTTCTGCGCCTTTAGGGTGCTCCGGGGTCACATTTTGAAGCTTCCTCCACAGCCACGAGGACTAGAAACGGACTTTTTCTGTAAGAATGAAGGCTGAAATCATTACAGCTCCACGTGACTCCAGGAGCTGGGGCTTTAAGGGAAACAATAATTATCATGAGAGTCATGACAAAATCACGAGAGCCGGGAACACTGGATTTCAGCGTGCAGCTGAGCCTCCATAAATAACAGGGACGAACCTGTCACAGTATGAAAGCTTATTCTAAGTGTATGGTTGCCCATAAAGCCAAGTGAATGCTCTAGATTTGTCCTTCAAACTCTACGTATTTTTAAGGAGGCATCAAACAATGGCAGGCGGTGCTATATACAACAGCCTTGCCCAGAGGCCTTATGTTAAGATGCACTTTGGCTCAAATCCTGATCACACTGCCAGCAAAACCAGAGGAAAACTTTGCGGGGGGAGAACTACACAGGAGTTGTAGAAGGAGGGGAGATGGAATCCTGATCCCTCCCACCGCAAGGCAGCAGCAAAGCTGAACCATGGTCACTATGACAGCTGATTGATGTGATATAAAATGCGGCCAGCCATGTTCCCCGCCCGACCACTTGGTGATGTGCCAACAGAACCACGCTGTGCATCAGCCCACTGTCCCTGCTCCTGTCTGCTCATCATTGTCCCAAATAGTGATCCACAGACCGAAACCCAACACAGTGGTTTCTCCACGGAGCATCAATCTCCCTGCACCAGGTTTTCACTCCTTTAATCCCTGCTGAGCTGCAGATCCTTGGCCTTGAAACGCCTTTTGATTCTATGGCCCCCCCTTTGTGGTCTCAGGATTTGGGTCTTTCAAGACCATATTGGGTTCTAAAACAAAAATATATCTTACATTGTAAGCCCTTTGGGGCAGAGACCATCTTTTTGTTCTGGGTTTGTACAACCTCCGCCTAGCACAATGGAGTCCTGATCCACGAGTCGGGCTCCTACAAACTACAGCAATATAAGTAATACTAATGAATTCAAGGTGGGTTTTCCCCGGTCTGCTCTTCCAGGTGTGCAGCTGTACCTTGGTTACTTGCTTTCTACTGCATATATCGGACCCTGTACAAATGATGACAAGGGTTACACATGAAATTAGGATGTGCATTTATACCCCCACCCCCCATGAAACTGAACAGCATCTGCTGTGACGCTTCCTATCTAATTCCAGAATGAGCGTCCAGATGAGCAGTCTTTAAAACAAAAAATATAAAATCTAAGTGGCTGCTGTAGCTCTAGCATTTATGACTATCCCAAACTGTCAGAAGCTTACAAGGAGAGTGTTAGAATACAGCTAATTTCCTGAATACTTCAAAGAGGAGGCTTTTTTAATGATGGTGAGAAGTGCCAGACTGACTCCAACGTGGTGGATTCTCCATTCCTGACCATTTTTAAATCGGGATTGGATGGTTTTCTAAAAGATCAGCTCTAGGAATTATTTTGCAAATGTTGTAGGGCCTGTGTTATACAGGCGGTCAGATCAGATGATCACAATGGTCCCTTCTGGCCTTGGAATCTATGAATGCATGTCTTGGATAATACATTTCTCTCTTTTAGCCAGTGGAAGTCTTCAATGTTTCTGTTGACTTCAGTGGGCTTTGGCTCAGGCCCCTGCGCCACAGAAAGCGTATCACATGGGCAGAGGCTGTGCAAGCTTCCCCATGCTACCCACCAATGTTCTTCAACCTTGAGCTAGATGGCTGAGGGGGATCATGTCTTAGGGGAAAGGGTAATTGGTTCTCTGTCACCCTTGGCCTCTGTGTAACAGCCGCCAATTATGGCAGCGGTTTTGTGCTGTCCCACCAGAAATTGGCCTGGTCCCGCCAGCTCATTTCATACAGGCCACCGCACAGCCATCCAATTGTAGCACTATTATATTAAACATTTATATTACAGTGATGTCCAAAGGCCTCAATTAAGCTTTGGATCCCCCTGCACTTGATGCAGTACAGACACAGATAGAGAGATACTTAGGACTTGTCTACACTTAAAACACTGCAGTGGGGCCGCTGTAGCGCTTCCGTGAAGCTGCTACCAACACCGATGGCAGGGGTTCTCCTGTCAGCGTAGGTACTCCACCTCCCCGAGAGACGGTAGCTAGGTTGGTGGGAACACTGGCTACAACAGGGGTTAGGTTTGTTTAACGGCGTTGCTCAGGGATGTGGATTTTTCAACCCCCTGAGCTACATAGTTATCCTGACCTAATTTCCTAGTGTAGACCAGGCCTAAGTGTGTGCGAACCAACTCAGCAACCGAATGGCTGGTGTGGGGACTGGTAGAGATCCTATGATGATGGGGCACTATATAAGTGTCTGTAAGTCCCATCCTATGGAGTGTATTATCCCCATTATAGCCTGGGGGTATCTATTTAATATGAGACATTCCTATGTAGCTTTATTCCCAATATATTTCCAATGAGCTCTTTTACTCAGTCCTTACTCAGCACAATTCCCATTGTCTTAAATAGGAGTTTGCCGGAGTCAGCACCTCAGGATTTTGCCCTTTGTTAATAGTTCTATCTGGCACAACACAAAACAGTGACGCTGAAAACAAACTTTTATTCTCTCCTCTGTCCGTTTCATACGCTAACATTTATTCCCTTGAAAATCCGTAGGACGTCCGGTTTCTTGGCAAGTTGCCGTGCAAATGTTCCAGTGTCGTCCAGAGAGTCCTGCAATCCAGCCTGCAGGAGAAGCCACACACAGGCTGCGTGCTGGCCCGCACAGGCCATGTGCAGGGCTGTAAGGAGACAGGACATTGACATGGAAATGAAATCTGCAAACAGGGATTTGTATTTCATACGCAACGCAAATGCCAGACTCCCAGCACAGGGAATTAATCCAGGAAAAACAGGCCACGGGTGAACAATGACTAATTCCTTTTTCAATTATCACATGCAATCAGTGCCCTGCGTTCTGCAGTGGTGGGCCTTGAAACGGCACTGCTGCGTCCATTATGGATGCAGACAACGGCGGTGGGAAATTAAATAAGAATGTTCCGGTTTGTTTTGCGCAGCAAGGAGCTGCCACGTTCACATAAAGCACCATCCGCCTAATCACTGGACAATATCACTAGCAAGAATGGCAATCCAAGACCCTTCAATCAATGGCTGCCACTTTAACAGGAGACTGGCCCCAGCAACCTACAGAGTCGGCCCTGTGAGTCTTGGCAAGGAAAGAAAAGATTTGTACTGTGTGTGTGGCTAAGCTGTGTAATGGCTGGTTCCAGCCGCAGAATCCACGGAACACACAGGATCAGCTCCAGTGTACATTGATGGCGAGATGCGCCGCTGATTTCAGTGGAGCTATGCAGAGGTAGGATCAGTTGCAGATCTGGCACGCAGTGCTGGGGGGCGAGGGACGATGGAGAGTCACAGGATGGCCCCTGTGCTAGGGGGTCCCCTGTGCTGGGGGGTCCTGGAAAAGGGAGGGGTCTGAGGTCGAAGGGCAATGGATGGGGTCAGCCTGGCGCTGGCGTGTTCCGGCGGTGCTAGGACGCTGGTGCGATGGCGGGCAAGACAAATAAATACAACGCACGCTTCCCGCTGGTGAGTGCGGGCCTGACCCCCGCTGCCGGCACCAGGCCCCCAGTTAGTCCCCTGAACCCTGCTCCCCGGGCCAGCTTGGCCCCCCAGGCACCCCTAACCCCATCCCCCTGGGCTAGTGCCCCCCGCACGACACACGCACACTGAAATGTGGGGTCCCCCAAAGCGTGGGGCCTGGAGCAGTCACCCCGATTCGCCATACCCAAGGGACGGCTTGGACCATGTGTCAGTCTTGCAGAGTAGCAAAGCTGCAGCATGCTGACCAGGCTGTAACTGGGTTCTAGCGTGGCTGTTGTCAGGGCCGTCCCTACCAATTACGGTGCCTTACGCAGCCTGAGCACCTGCTTCCCGCTCCCCACCTGCGGAGGGTCTGCGGGGCTGGGGAGGCAGGAGCTGTGGAGGGCTGCTTTGGGGGGCCCCCACAGGCCCAGAGTGGCCCGTGGAATTAGTGGGGGCCGGCAACAGGGAGCAGAAAACCCGGCCCCAACCCGCTCCGCTCCCCCAGCTACAGCCGTGTCGCTCGGGGGAGGGGGACGGACCGCCCCCTACCCTCACCAGCAGCGGGAAGCGGAGCGACGCGGCTGGGAGCTGGCGGAGTGGAGTGGGCTGGGGCCGGGTGCTCCACTTCCTGCCGGTGAGTGCGGGGTCGCTGGGGGAAGAGGCTTGGGGTGGGGAAAAGGTGGGATGGGGGCAGGCCGGGGACGGAGCAGGGGGCAAGGGGAAGAGGTGGGGCGGAGGTAGTTGTCCTGAGCCCCACAGCCTCCCTAGGGACGGCCCTGCTCCTTGCAGTGGGCGCAGCCCGCGGGGGCGCCAGCCGGGGAATAGGGCTGGCCACCGGAGCTGGTGCTGCCACGTATGCAGCACGCAGCTGCCTAGGGCACCATGAAATATAGGCAATTTGGTGCCCCAAATTTCATGGTGTGCTACGCAGCTGCGTATTCTGCATATGCCTAGAGAAGGCCCTGGCTGTCGTACTGGTAGGAAGTCCTGTCTGCACTTTGT
The DNA here is from genome assembly GCA_033296515.1 of Macrochelys suwanniensis. Classification (NCBI taxonomy): domain Eukaryota; kingdom Metazoa; phylum Chordata; order Testudines; family Chelydridae; genus Macrochelys; species Macrochelys suwanniensis. Next base: position 338,585,213 of record CM065775.1, read on the forward strand.
CCGGATAGCTAGGTTAGCCGGTCCGCCTGCCTCCTTTCTTGGCCCAATCCTGCTAGGCGCCAAGCGCCTTCTGCAGAGCACCGAGAGCCTTCCACTTGCTCTCAAATCAACTGGGAGTTGAGGATGTTCAGCGTCTTGCAAGAGATGCTCAACACCTCACTGCTCTCTGTACAGGAGGATACCCCAAAGTACATGACAGACACCCACAATCCTCTGTCACTAGCACGAACAGCTGAGGCAGTGTGGGACAGAGGTCCAGACTAAGCCAGAACGTGCCCATACTAACACAGTAGGGCATCAAGGAGTGGATGAACAAGAGTGGCTGACTCAAGGTCATGAAGGAAAAAATGCTGCTGTACAGGTGACCTGAACCACTTGCACTGTCACTGGGGCAGGTGAGTGTAACAGCGCCTGAACACACGACTGGGAGAGAGAGCATCTGTGGGAGAGAGAAAGAGATTGACTGGCTGATTAGGGGATTGTTCATGATGATTCTAAAAACAAGTATTTAGACCAACCTGATCACTCTGGAGAACCCATGAGTTGCCAGTTTCCGCTGCGCTGAAAACCATTTCATTTTTAGAAACGCTAATCCGAAGGGTGACTCATTTATTATCGTGCACAGATGACATTGCCAAGTCAATGCAATTACTCCGGTGACTAGCTTTGCATCCAAATGCCACTTACTATTCATTTACAAGTCATACACCTGGCGCTGGCTGCAGATTAGGCATTGAACGCACTGTGCTGTGATCTTTCTGGGGCAGGGATCCTGTCTTCTTACCTATTTTTAAAGTGCCCTCTGCAGTACTGATGCTTTAGAAACAACAACCAAGCAGCCTACCAGGGCCTTACCAGATCGACTTTTCCCATCTTTAACATGCAGATCAGCGCCGAGGGACAACAGCGTTTGGACGGTACTTGTGTGTCCTTCCTGCATTTTTAAGCACAGACACATCTGTTGCATGATTGTTAAGCAGAACCAGCCCTTTAAATCTTTCATTTGTGAGCTAATATAACCTACAGGAGTGGGGATAGAAAAATTCCTCTGTAAAGCAATGTTCATAAGAACTCTCTCTATATGGCCAATGAGCGCCACCATAAGCAAACTGGCAAACCTTTGGAGAGCTACAGATATGAGTGCAGATTCTTGTGTCCAGTCAAGGAGCAGAGAGGGGGGGCTGCGGCTCCCTGATCCTGGGGCCAACCACGGTCTGCCTCAGCCCCTGGCATACAGGGGCAGCTCCAGGCACAGCGCAGCAAGCGCGTGCCTGGGGCAGCAAGCTGCAGGGCGGGTGGCCTACCGGTCGCTCTGAGGGCGGCAGTCAGGGAGCCTTCAGCAGCATGCCTGCGGGAGGTCCCGCGGTTTTGGCGGCAATTCGGCGGTGAGCACGCCGAAGGCACAAGACCGGCGGATCATCCGCAGAAACGCCACCGAATCCGCGTGACCACCGGACCGCCTGCAGGCGTGCCGCCGAAGGCCGCCTGACTGCCATGTTTGGGGCGGCAAAAACCATAGAGCCTCCCCTGCTGGCATATCTTAGAGCAGCAGTAAGGTGTACTTGGGTGCCAATATCCCCAAGCAGGGCCGGTGCACCCACTAGGCGACCCTAGGCAGTCGCCTAGGGCTCCAAGATTTGCGGGGCGGTGGGTGGCTGCCCGCTGCCTCCCCGCTCAGCAGCTGAGCTGCTGAGCGGGGAGACAGGGGGCGGCTCGCCGTGGCTGCCCCGTGTCCCCGCTGAGCTGCTGAGCGGAGAGACAAGGGGCGGCTCACCGTGGCTGCCCGCTGCCTCCCTGCTCAGTGGCTGAGCGGGGAGGCAGGAGTCAGCCGCGGCGGGCCGCCCCTTGCCTCCCCGCGGCTGCCTCCTGGCTCCACGCTCAGAGGCTGACCACGGAGCCGGGAGACTGCCAGCGAGCCGCCCCCCTGCCCCACGCTCAGCCGCTGAGCGTGGAGCCGGGAGGCAGCCGCGGCGAGCCGCCCCCCCTGCCTCCCGGCTCCACGCTCAGCTCCCCGACCCGCGGGCTGGGGTGAGCTCCCACGGACCGCAGGCGGGGGGCTGAGCTCCTGGGGGCGGGGGAGATGGCGGGGTGGCGGCATTGCGGGTGGGGGGCAGCGCAGGGATGGTGCAAGGAAGTTTCGCCTAAGGCGCGAAACTTCCTTGCACCGGCCCTGTCCCCAAGGGGCTATTCCAGCAGCCAGATGGCCAAAGCACAGCTGTGTTCCTGCCACATCGCCTCTCCTCCAGGAACATCTCCCACACAGACACAGAGCTACTAGGACCGCTCTATGCCATTCAGCCATTCTCCCTATGCAGGGGGAATCCTCCACTAGCAGAGGAGCTATAGTCACTGTCCCTTTGTGCTGCCACGGCAGTGCCGAGAGACCAGAGCAGGGCTGAGCCTCTGGCCACTGACCAGCACTTGTGTGTGGCATTTGTGATGGCCTCGCGTGCCCATTAGAGCTCTTTTGCCCTAACAGCAGTAAGCAGAATTCCAGGGGTTCCCCTAGGATTTAATTGCTTCAGTCAATCAAGGTTATTGTCCTTCAAACCTGTAGGGCAGGCTCCTACCGTAACCCACCATAAATAGCCCAGCCACGTTTAGAAAGTGAGAGTGTAGGCCCAATCCAGTCAGGTGCTGAGTGCCCTCACCTCCCACTGAAGTTACCAGTAGAAAGGAAGTCAGCTGGCGCTGAAGGCAGTGAGTATTGGTGAAGGATCCCTTTTCAAATGCTGAAGACTGAAATCCTCAGCCTATCCGCTGAACAGATATAGCAAGGGCAGTTTGTCCCACACACCCTGCTAGTTAACCTTAACTCTGACCCAGTGGGAATCACCTCTAGGGGTGAAAGGATTATTTTTTGATCAGAGGGGTAGCCGTGTTAGTCTGGATCTGTAGAAGCGACAAAGGGTCCTGTGGCACCTTATAGACTAACAGAGGTATTGGAGCATAAGCTTTCGTGGGTGAATACCCACTTCGAAGTGCCACAGGACCCTTTGTCGCTTCTATTTTTTGATCCTTACCCTCTCAGCTGAAACTGCCAACATAGAAGCCCATAATTGCTAACTGTGGTGATGGGTTTTTTGATGTGGATCCCTGTCTCCTGTCTCGAGAGTCCCACCAATTCACTTATTGGCCACCCCAGTCACGTATGTAACAACAGAAAGCATGCAGGCCAGCCCAGTGGTCTATTAGAACTGAGTTGTTGCTGCCACATAAGGCATTTAGAGTCAGCATATCCCTTCTTCACTAAGCCAGCAGAGGAAAAACACGCAGCCCCGTAAGGGAAAAGAATGGTGCTCTTCAGCCATCCTTTCACTCCATTCTGGGAATGCACCACTCTGAGCAGAGGGATGGTATGTTGGTAAGATGTACAGCCTCTGAAACAGAAAGAGGCCCAGGCTGCAAAGTTCAGATCCGCAGCTGGATCCAGATCCAGACTTGAGGGAGTTCAGCTTGGACCATGCTCTGCTTTTAGAGCAATGCTGAATCCTGGAAGATCTACCTGCAAAATATACCAGGATCCTGGAGCCTCTAAATGCCACCAGTCCTGTTATTCAGTAGCGTTCAACTGGCATGACAAGTGGAATTCAAAGGCTCCAGGGCTGAAAGGTTGTGTCTGCTCTGAGGATTTTAAAGAATTTTCCCTCTGTTGCTCTATCACCAGTACAGCTCCACCCATGCTAGCAAAGGCAGGAGAGCTCATGAAGAATGACCCCTAGGCCTGGTCTACACTAGGGGGGGATCGATCTAAGTTACGCAACTTCAGCTACGTGAATAACGTAGCTGAAGTCGACGTACTTAGATCTACTCACTGCGGTGAGTCGACTGCTGCCGCTCCCCCGTCTGCGCCTCTCGCGGCAGTGGAGTACAGGAGTCCATAGGAGCCGACTTCTGTCGGCTCCGCTGGGTGCGTCGGGGGTGGGGTCCCGCAATGTTGGCCGGCGTCCGGGGAGAAGGTAAGTGCTCTGGTCACGGGTGCAGGGCTGGCGGGGAGCTGCCGGTGGGTGCTGAGCACCCACCATTTTTTCCCTGTGGGTGCTCCAGCCCCGGAGCACCCACGGAGTCAGCGCCTATGCAGGAGTCGACGGGAGAGCGCTCGGGGGTCGATTTATCGTGTCTAGACTAGACACGATAAATCGACCCCCCACTGGATCGATCGCTGCCCGCCGATCCGGCGGGTAGTGTAGACATACCCCTAGTGACAAGGCCTAAAGATGCTTTTTGTTAGCATGTTAGTGCATTTAAGGTGTCAGCTGATCTTGCCTTTCCCCTCCCACCATCACTATGATCAAATGACTAAGGCCATGTCTACACTACGGGGACTACAGCGGCACAGCCCCATAGCACAGACATGGCCTACAATGACAAAAGGGGCTTTTCCGTCAGTGTAGGAACACTACCTCCCTGAGCAACGGCAGCTAGATATACGGTAGCATTCTTCCATCAACCTAGCTGTGTTTACACTGGGGGTTAGGGTGGCATTGCTACGGTGCTCAGGTCTATGGATCTTTCATACCCCTTAGTGCCAAAGCTATGTCAACCTACATTTGAACTGTAGACCAGGCCTGAATCGAACTGCTTTTATCCTCTGCTGGCCAGTCAGCCCTAGAATCCCCGATTTACTGTTAACAATACAAACCTTGGCAGCTGATGATTTCTTAAAAGGATTAGGCTTCATTAGGAAACTGTGTTTTCTCCCATAGTGGAAATCTGGTCTGATTACTACAGAAGTCTACGATTGCCACTAGTGGGTGTGTGTTTTAGATCAGAGACCTATGTCTTATTAATAGCTTCCAGCCGAGCTGGATTTGCTATCTATTTGCATTAGCCCTTAGGACACTGGCATTTTCCAAAGGATTTCTATCATATTTGAAGAATCTAAGAAGAAAACAGAGATTGCCTCAGTGACATGGACTAATGATCCATCAAATCCTGGATCTTTTCTCGGGCTGTAGGCAATTTTGTAGCCATTTATTGTATAAGCTGCATATTCCCTCTGTTCACAGCACCCAGTGCATTGTTGCATGCACACACCGACAGCAATAAAAAATCGTCAGCTAGCAGATGGCTTAGCTACAACGGCCTTAGCAGCAAATCGAGTTGAAAGCATAATTTGATTTTAATGTATTTATAAATGCACAAAAACCCCAAAACAAAATTATGCTGCACTGTGCAAGTGACACGGATTCTCAGAGAGGAACAAAAAAACCCATCAAACATTTGTGCAAATCAAACGGTGTAGCTGTTTGCCATGGCAGAGCTGGGATCTTTTCCAAAGCACATTTACATTCACACACTCCCCCTCCCCACCCCCAACACACACACATGCTATAAAATGCACCCCTGGCAACCAAGAGGGCTTTCAACCAGTGCAGCTGAGGTAGGCCAGCTGGGGCTCCTCCAGCCACAGGGGGCGGGGCGAAAGGAAGGGAGGGTACTCGGGGCTCCGGCGGGCGGGGGAGAGGGGGCTCAGGTGGAAGGGGTGGGGCCAGGAGGATAGCCTCCCTGAAAGGGGGGTTCACCCGCCGCCCATGGCAGAAGTTGTACCATTCTGCAAGGTGCTAACTGAGCCAGTCTTCAGATGACACTCAGGGCAAAGACCATGCTGACATACCCCGTCATCTCTCTTATGGCGTGTCAGCTAACAGTCGCATTGCCCAGGGAGCAATCGAAAGGAGACAAACCTTGGCTGCATAATGTAGCGCCGTGAGTTGGATTGACGTTGCTCTCTCATTGACATCGGCACCGAGATGAGAGACAAGGAACCGGATGGCTTTGTCCTGGGCCGTGACTGCTGCCTGGTGCAAAGGCTGCGCACCTACAGCATCTGCAGCTGTATAACAGGCCTAGTGGGTGGGAAATAAAGAACCATGAACGGCTTTGCCAAATTGCCATGAACGATTGCCTACTTGTGTACAAACGATGTGTCCGGCCATTGCCATGACGATGACAATAATGAAAACACATGGTATTTTACTCATCCATCAAAAAAATTACTCGCCCTAGTCCAGCAGGATTACGTAATGCTGGTACAAAACCTGTGTGTGTACAGTTGCATCAGCTCATTTACCAAGCTTTGGAAATGATTAGCGAAGACCCAGTTCTCCTTTCCTTTCCACTGGTGTAAATCAGGAGAAACTTTATTGACATCAGTGAAGCTACACCTGTATAAAACCAGTACAGGCCCGTTGTTTTTCCAAATGCATGCAACACAGTAGTCTAGCTACAACAAGGTCATCATTTCACAGTATGCTGATATTTTGATAAACATCTAGCAAATCAATGGAATCTGGTCCCAACATGTAAAGGGACGCTGTCAAGTCAAATTTACATTTGCAAATGTGTTTGTACAAGGAGCCCCAATTCTTATGAGGGCCTTCAGGCACTACCACAAGGTGCATTATTCTTAATCATAATCATACGGTTCCATTATTTCTTTTCATTAAATTTCAGTTGAACGAGTTTAAGACAAACAAACATTCCCCTTTTCAGTGCTGCCGGGTCTCACAATTTTATAGCAAGTCTTGTGCCTATATTTAGTATTTTTCTTAAAGCCCCAGCTTCTGGAGTCACGTGAACAGCGTTCATTTAAAACACAAGTATGTTTTTAGCTTTGAGGGTTAGCACAGAATATGTTGAAGACCAGAAGGCAAATAAAAAGAATGCAAAATGCATTAATACTGTCACGGACCAGGATGTGTGTGGTTAGGCCCAGTGGCTGGAGCAGCAGCAGTCAGGCCTAGTGGTGGGAGCAGTGGCGGTCAAGAACCAGGAGTCAATGATCAGAGTCAAGGACTAGAGCAGGGCTGGTACAGAAGCGATCACAGCTTGCAGGCATACGCGCTGAGCAGCCATTGGCCTAACGCTGCTGCTGGGCTTAAGAGCACATCTGTTGGTTCCTCCAGCCAATTGGGCTGTCTGGCTAATCAAGTGATTCTGCTGCAAGCCACCTGTGCTTCAGCTGTGAGTCCTCTGTTGCTCACTAGGGAGGCAGAGCCAGCTGGTCTCAGGATCAGCTGCAAACCCTAATTCCTGACCTTTTTTTAAAATCTGATGATTCTTAAGCCAATTTCCTGATTTTGAGGGCCTGACGCTTGATTTTTGAAAACTTGAAGTTGGCAGAACTGCCGGTTTAGCATTTGCCATCCAAACGTTGCAGCACCAAGCTAGCGCATGAGGACCAGAAATGAAACGGTCTAGAAAACGAACAGTCTCTTCCCATTGTCTGTGCGGTGAGAAATGAAAATATAAACCAACTTCACAAGCCATGAGAAATAAATTAGATTTTTTAATACTTTGAGGGTTTCATAGTCTAAGTTAGAAGTGACAAAGGTCCTGTGGCACCTTATAGACTAGCAGACATATTGGAGCATAAGCTTTCGTGGGTGAATACCCACTTCGTCGGATGCATGCAGTGGACGACAGTACATAAGCAATTGTTTGTTATTTTGAATATGCCACTGGATCTAACAACAGCCCTATGATCCTTTTAGAAGGAAATCAGAGGTCATTGGGAAGAAACACTGGGAGCTACAGCTGTTATAGGCGGGGAAAGTTCACTTCCTACACTGCCAGCCTGCTGTGGAAATCTACTGCCAGAAGAAACTCTACAAGTATGGTCTAGGCATAGGCTAGAGAGCCAGGAATACCTAGGTTTTAATCTCGGCTTTGACACCAGGTCTTTCTGTAGCTTTGGGCAAGTAAGTCACTTTACATACTCCATGCCTCAGTTTCCCCATCCGTAAAATGGGGATGAGACTTACATCCCTATGTCACAGGAGTGTTTGTGATGATCTGTTACCTAGCTAGTATTTATACAAATCATTCCGAAGAGGTAAAGCTTTAAGGCCCAGATTCACAAAGATACGTAGGCATCTAGTTTCCATTGAAATCATTGGTCGTTAGGTGCTTACATACCTTGGGGAATACTTAGGCCCAGATTCCCCAAGGTATGTGAAGGCCTTCTTGCTACTCATGCGTTGTCCCACTGAGCCAATGATAACTGGGTAACAGCTCATCAGTGGGAGTCACGGGCACACATTCTGGTCTTTAGTGGAATCACCACCATTAGCCACACCACTCACTTTTTACTCCGTCCTTCTGTTAGCTTCAGTGGGCGTTTGCCTGAGTAAAGTCCTCCAGATATGGCCCCATACAAGTACAAGAGCTAACATCGTTCTCTTTGGTGGGTGGCGTTTTGTATCCGGAACCTGGAGAAAAGGCAATGTGGGTCTCTTGACACCATACCTTATGCTTTTCTAGAAGCAGCTGGGCTATGTCGAGGTGCCCGTTCTGTATCGCATCCATAAAGGGAGTCACTCCGCATTTGTCTCTGCTGTCAGGCTCATACGGGCACCTTGGAAAGATCATAAAACACGTGCTTGAGACGGGTGCGCTCGGGCTGCTTTGTGTTGTTGGAGCAGTGCATCGTAGCTGGAGTGTCTCGTATTTGACCAGAAGGCTTTAGATCTGTACGTGAGGCATTCCAGCTAAAATGATCCCATGCCCCTCTCTCTTTGTCCTGTGTTGTATCGTATTGGGCGCTGGCATGTGCCTTTAGAGTGAGCCTGATCTCTTTGGGGCAGGGAGCTGTGATTTGTTTGGCTCAATTCCTGCAGGGTGAATTTCTCCCCCAAGCAGAAGAGGGGCAGGTCTATGCGCTACCAACGTCACACTTAAAGTCTCCGAATAGAACTTCTGTGGGAGATAAGTGACACACAGGCCCTGGGCAGTGGCACAGGGATGGATGGCACCCTTATTACAGAGTGTACAAACACGGGGCTACATACACCATTATTATTGTGAGCCAAATCCCAAGGACCTTACTCACGCAGAACTCTCATTGGAGTGAATGGGAATTCAACCTGAGTAAAGACTGAGTCAAAACGGAGAATCTGGCCCAGTGACAACACAGTGGATCAAATCCACCCATTGCCAATTGTAAACCAGGGTTTAGTGGGGCTGAGAGGGGTGTGAAGTCTGATACTGGGGAGGCTGTGGATGGAGATGGCTAGAGCCTCCCTTCTTCCAAGTGCAGCTTCAACAGTGGGCAGCGCTGGTCAGGAAGGAAGTGTGGCCAGAATGATTCAATGCAGTTTCCCAGCAGACTCTCCGCTGCCAGGACTCTATGGAGCCCCAGGCAGAAAATACAGCTACCCCTGGCGGAAAGCAAGAAAGAAGGTGGTGCCCTCATCTCAGGGTGAACCCCTGCACTGTGACACAGTGGGTCTCACTGGCAGGCAAATGCAGTAGCTGGGCTCAGTCAAGCCCAGAGGAATTACACCAGGGATAAACTAGGCTCACATGGTTCTCTCCTTGTCGTGAGGACCCAGGCTGGTTATGTAATTGGGGCCTATGTCACAGTGAATTCTGAAGCAATCCGGAGAGTAAATACATCTGAAATCACCATAATCAGCTGTGGAAAGTGCGAGGAAACTGATAGGTTCTCAGGGCTCACAAACGTGCAGCTGGGATTTCTAAATGTACTCGGTGTCTGTTTAGTCAAGCAGGCCGTGTGTTATAAATGAAAGGGGGGAGTGGGCTGGGAGGAGAGAAGGGAGAAAGAGTGGGTGGGTGGGTGGTTAAATTTCACAAAGAAATTAGGACAGGAAGCCTGCTTACCGCTCAAGAAGTGCTTTCACTACGTCAAAACAGCCGTGCATTGCTGCGAGAGAGAGGAAGTGGATGGTAATTCATGTTTTCATGTTTCCTCCCACCTACAAAGGAAAAATAAGTGGGTCTGTTCCCCTTTGGGCTTATTTGTGATGTATAAAGAAGCCCTGAAAGATTTTTAATTAAAACCCTTTACTGCTTGTTATTTTTACGTTAGAGGTATCAGAAATATCCAATCGTTTCTATGTCCGCCAAGGACTCTCCAGACAAAACAGGAGAGAGAAGTGAAGTGGAAGCTTTGTTTGCCCTGAACTGAAGTGTGCGTGTGTGTGTGTGTGTGTTTTGAATCTTAAACAGATCTTTTCTCCCACCTTGTTAGGCCTTTAAGTTAAATAGGTGCTAAACAAGACTAGCACAGAACAGAGTTTTAAACAGTCTGAAAAATATTCCCTTCCACTCTCAAATGCTCAGGTTTCGTTTCCTTGATAATCCAGCTGGCCATGTTTGGGGCACGGCACAGTACAACACACTGATCACTGGGAGCTGAGAACAGGCATGCTAGGGACATGCACTTAGCACTTCTCCAGTCATTGAGTCTCCTGGGGGAAAAAAACCCAGGGTAAAAAGGATCTGAATTGCAAATGTAAAATCCTCTCTGGCCTGCTTAATACATGATATTGCAGCAAAATGGGGGAGGAATCCTATTTTTTTTTCCTTTGTAGGCCACCTTCATATAATACAACCAAACTCACAGCTGCTAATAACAGGATGTAGACAACACAGTACATGTTTTGGTCCCACAGTAAGGTGACCATATTTCCCTATGCTGAATACGGGACACCTGGTAAAATTGCCCAAATTCAAGGGAGTTCAATGGCAATCAATCAGAACTATGCAGTAGCCCCCACCCTCCCCACCCCAACATGCTATAAAAACTCTAGGGCCCAGCGGGGGAAGGGGGGCTTCAGGGGTCCAGGCCGGCGGGGTGTGTGTGTGTGTGTGGGGAGGGGGGGCGCTCGGGCATAGGTGTAATATGACTTCTATTTGGGGGGCAGGGGCTAGCGGGGCTCAAGCCAGGTCCATAGGGCGGGTCCAGGGAGGGAGTGCCACCTCCACCCCGATTCACCTCAGCAGGCCACTCAGCCTGTCTTGGCTGTGGCGGATGTGGGGGCGCAACCAAAAATTATAACTCAAAGGTGGGGGGTTCAGCTCAAAAAGTTTGAAAACAGCTTAGGGTGCAGGGAGAGGGATAGCTCGGGGCTGTGTGCAGGTGGGGGGCTAGCTCAGAGCGAAGGGAGGGGGTAGCTAGAGGCTGTGTGCCTGGAGGGCTCCCCTACGGTCCCTATTGCCCGAGGGCTCTGCCAGCCATGGAGCCGCCCCCGCACCCCTGCAGCTCTTACTGGCTGCATGAAAAAAGGAGGCTGGGAGCTGAGGAGTAGCTCAACCCTCTGCTCCAGCAGGAGTGGAGGGACCACCACAGCTGCCTGCTCTATGGCACCAGCTCCACACTGTCCGGCTCCAGCTTCCCCAGCCAGGGGCCAGGGAGAGAAGGAGGTGTCGGGGGTTGGAGCTGACCCCTGGACTGCCCTGCACTTCCACTGCAGTTTAGGGGGGCAATCTCTCTGATGTTCCCCAACTCTGCCCATGGGCTCAGGGGGCTTCTGCCCCACGGGGAGCACACTGGGGATTGGGGCTTCAGCCCTGAAGCTCCTGCCTTCAGCCCCATGGGGGTTGCCAGGGCTTGGGCATTCAGCCCCGCAGCTCCCAGCTTCAGCAGGGGGAGCCCAGGGATCGGGGCTTCAGCCCGGCGTGGGGGTGCTGGTGATCAGGCCTTCAGCCCCGCGGGTCCAGCTTCAGCCCCGGCGAGGCTGGGGGGCGCACCGGGAATCGGGGCTTCAGCCCCAGGGCTCCCAGCTTCAGCCCTGCAGAGGGTGCCGGGGATCAGTTTTTCAGCCCCATGGGGGGCACTGGGGCTGAAGCTCTGGGTTTCAGCATTGGCGGCTAGTGGCCCCCCCAAAAGAGCTTGCGGACCCCCCTTGAGAACCAGCTTTAGGTTTCACATGTGGAGGGGTTACACACACCCCTAACCCCCCCCCCTCCCAGGGCTGCCTCTCCTCCTACCTGAGTCGCTTTTTCCCACCTCTCCACCTGGCCTGAGGCCACCAGGTGCTCTCACTGACCGGCCACTGCCTGCCTGCACTCACCCACCAGCGGCAAACAAGACGCAGCTGGGGCTGTGCTGACCGACTAGCGGGGGAGCGGAAAAGACGAGACAATTTGCCCGTTTTTTAAAAAAGGGCGGGACAGCTGCAAGAGGGCTTAAATATGGTACTGTCCCGTTAAAAATGGGACAGATGGTCACCCTATCCCCCAGCCAACCACAGAACGGCAGTTGAAGAAGGGCTCTCAGCATACGTTGCACACAAGTGATAGTCTCAGCTTTAATAGCAGCATTGCCAACCTCACGAGATCAAAAATCACGAGTCAGCCCCCCAAAAATCACAAAATTGAAAAAACCATGAGATTTTTAGACTGTTAACTTTTTAACTCCCCTCTATTCCTCTGCCAATGTGCGTGTGACAATTTCGGGTTGAAAAGTCAACCTCTAATGCTCCCCAAAATGCCTGCCTCTCCCTGGCTGCTCGGATGGAGACGTCTGCCGCATCCTTAAGACAGGGGAACTGCCATCCATTTCCTATGACTGTCTTCTGTCTAGATACAGCAGCTGCACTTCCCTGCCTCCTGCTACCCTGGGACCTCTCTACCTGAGACCCAGCAGCGCTACTTCCCTGACTTCCCACCTCCCAACCTCCAGCTGCCCTAGGGCCATATGTGAAGGAAATGCTCAGTGGCAGGGCAGGTCTGTGTCCTTAGCCCCAAGGTCCCCTCACAGAGCTCTGCCCCCGTGCCCAACCCTGAAAATCATGAGATCAGTGGAGTTTCTCATGTCACTGCAACAGTTTCTCCTGCAGGCACCCGAATCCTGTGACATGATCGGTTTGCGAGCGGTGGCAACACTGCCTTCCCCTGGCTGCTGGAACAGGACTCCCCTTCTCCATCTCCATCCCCAAGCTGGGGAGCTGCCACTAAATCCCCTCCATCTTCTGCCCCATCTCTGTTCTCTCCACCCCCCTCAACCTCCCTCCTGCCCCCCATACTCCTTTGCTCCTCCCACTCCTCTGCACTCCCCGCAGCCTTCCTCCTGCTCCCACCCCACTTCTCTGCAACTCCCTTTTCAGCCTTCCCCTGCATCCCATCCCTAAATCTGCCCCCTGCTCCTCATCATTCTCCTCACCCACCCTTGACAGTGTCTCTGCTGCTCCTCACAGTCCCGGTGTTCTATCCAGCCCTCTGAGCCATACCGTGGCAGCCATTCTGTCTGTGGGCACGGCTTCTATCTCATTGCAAACAGTGGGAGGTGGCAGCCATCCTTATTAAGGGTAGCCTCCTTCCACGTGCAGATAGACTGTAGGGAAATAGCGGCCGCCTTGCAGGCTTCAAAGCTCAGCCCCACTGACAATTATAGGAGATGGCAGCCATTTTGAGTAATTCACGAGTTGGGGTCTTTTGCCATGTTTTCACCCCCAAAATCACTAGGGTCATGATAAAATTGTGGAAGTTGGCAACACTAATAGCAACAGTCAAACAATGAAGCTGATGTGTTGTGGCCACCGTTTATAGCACTGATCAGTCACTGATGAGCTCCCTGTCTTTTGTTGTACCCACCCATTGTCTTGTCTTATACTCAGATTGCAAACTCTTTGAGGCAGGGACTTTTTGTTCCGTGTGTCTTCAGGGCCCAGCATAATACAGCCCTGATCGCTAATTTGGGTATCTAGGCGTTACTCTTGTCCTTGCTGAGCGGGGTGGTGGTGGTGGGGTAGGTAGATGTCTCCCACTCACACCCACATCTCTAAGGGTGACAGCCGGGTGCCAAATGGGAATGCACTTCACACAAATGGGAGGGGGGCTTGAGGCAGCAGCAACCCCCAGCCCTGGGGAGAGCTGGGCAACCCATGTATGAACCCGCATCTACAGGGCCCTGCTTCTTTTTTTTTGGGGGGGGGGGGGAAGGGGTGGGAGCTGTTCTCTCTGCCCCCAATGTGATGGGAGAGCTGGGAACAGGCATGTTCAGTGCAAGGAACAATCACATAATGCAGAGACTGGCGTGCGGAGCTGAGAACAGGTGTACTCTGTACATGGCACTATACACAGCACTGAGATCATGGTTGGGAGCTGAGAACAGGCAGGCTCAAAGCGTGCCTCAAACACAGTGCTGAGACCCGGGTAAGGAGCCATTGTAACAGGCTGAATTCATCTCCTATGGGGTGGTCTCATTCAGCTGACAACATCTAATTGAGATGAATGGGCCATTTCACACCTAAGTCTGTGATGTTGCAGAAGGACATGAGAGCTCATTCTCCATACAACAGATCTGCATTTCCATTCTCCTGCCCCCTCTCCTGCCCCCAGCTGGTACGTGCACTCTTGACAGCCACACCATCTTGCCACCTCCCTAAGACCCCTCCAAGCTTACCAGGGAGGGGTCTTAGGGAGGTGGCAAGATGGTGTGGCAAGGAGCAGAGTTATGGTCACCCAGTGGTGCCTCGTGAGCTTCAAGAACATTTAGTTCAGCTGCATTCAAATCTCTGAAATCCAGGAAATTAAGAGTTAAAGCAAAGCAAACAAACTTCAGAAATCCAGGAAGTATAAAAGGTGGATGCCACCCCCGCAAGGCAACCTTAGCTCTGTTTGCCCTCTTTGAGTGATGATCCAGTATACCCAGTACGCACAGAACACTCTGAGAACAGAACACGTGAGCACTGTTGGACAAAGTCTAACTTACACTTTCTCTTTGCTAAAGCAAAACTTAGGTTTAGATCAGATGTCGCAAACTGGAGCTACCTACACTACACCTGGGCCTACACTCAAACACGGAGCCCACTCCCCACAAACCACCCTAGACTTGATAAATGTTACCATCCCTTCAGCTTTTTCTTGAGGATTCCTTCTGATACCCTTCCTCGCCCTCACTAAGCCCCAGAGACCACCATAATGCTGACTGTCCCCATGGCAAGAAGACCCCTATGCACTGCTACTGACACAGCCTATAGAGCTCAGCACTGAAATAAGGTATACTTCAGTGGTCCCCAACATTTCTGTTGCAATAGCATATTCATGTTCCCAGAAGAGTGTGGTGGGCGCCGAACGACCAGCCGCTGAAATGCTGCCGAGAAGCGGCGTCATCGAGAAGCGTCACTGCCGAAATGCCGCTGAGAAGTAGCGGCATTTTGGCGGCAATGCTTCTTGGCGTTGCCGCTTCTCGGAGGTATTTCGGCGGCTGGTTGTCTGGTGGCCGTGCTCCTCAGCGGCGGGTTGTCCGGCGGATGCGCTCCCTTGTCAGTAGGCGGGCGCACATAAATGCCCCAGTGGGCACCACGGCACCCACGGGCACCACGTTGGGGACCACTGGTATACTTGATACTGGAAGGTACACGTGGCCTTTTCTCATATTGCAGCCACAGCTCTGCCAAGCTATTCTAACTGGTCCCGCTACCATTCAGTACACCTGCAGCACTTGCACATTAAATGCTGGAATTGAAATCTATGGAACACAACACAAACAATGATGGCACGTTCTCTTAGTCCTTCCTCACATCTACTTATTACAGACTCATACATTTTAAGGCCAGAGGGACTATTAACTGGTCTGACCTCCTATATACCATATGTCAGAGAATTCCATACAGTTACTGCTGTGTTGCACCCAATACCTTGTGTTTGATTCTAGCATCTTCCAGAAAGGCTTGACTTGAAGACACCAAGAGATGGAGAATCCACCATTTCCCTTCGGTGTGTGTCAAGTTTTGCACCATACTTACTGACCCATTCCCAGGGGCTATTGCCAGCTCCAGAGGGGCAGAATTAAGGTTGTGTTGTGGGGGTGATGTGAACCTTAACGGTTCATTTCTTGGTTTTCAGAGGTTTGAGTGTAGCTGAACTCAACGTTCTGAAAGGGCACAAGACACAGCCAGGCAACCCTAACTCTGCATTAATAACATTTTGGGGCATTTAATTAATCCTCAAAGTACTCATGTGAGGCATAGTATTATCCCCACTCACAGATTGTTAAACCAATGCACAGAGCTGTTAAGGGACAGTGAGTGAGAGAATGAGGATCCGATCACTAGAACCCATTCCCTACCATGCACATGATTAAAGTTATTAGAATATAAGGCACATTTTGCACAGGTGTACAAGGACTATATAACATGCAAGGCAGTGGAGAATCAGGCCTGCATGCTAATCCAGGTATGCTCCCAGTCTAGTAACAGCCCCAACATCCCACACTGATTATTCATACCCCTAGCAGGAATACATCATCAGCCTTCACACAGGCACAGATTAAAACCGCCGTTTTAGAGGCAACTGCAAGTGATAAAAACTACAGCCTTATGTTCTTCTAATCCCTGAATGACACAAACTCTTCTGGGGCCGTTAGAAGTAGGGTCCGTACCTGCCGTGTGCAGAGGAGTTCTCTTTATTTTGCTTTCTGTGTTCCAGCCGCTCGGAGACACAGTGAGCAAGTACTGGATGATCTGTGGATCACCCTCTCGACTTGCTATATGGAAGCAATTCCAGCCATCTTTGTTCTTTAACAATGGGTTTGCTCCATGCTCAATGAGCTCTTTAATCACCTCCACATTCTTCCTGGTGCAAGCCATCATGAGAGGCGTCCTAGAAAAGAGAAGGGAGAATAAACATAGTGCATTCTCATTATACCACCAGCTGCTCCATGGCTAGCTCGTTAAGATCCAGAATCCGTTGTTGTAACAACTGAGTTTGAAGCAAGATTTAAGGTTGGTTGTGGCCAAAGAGGGTTCTAGGACAGCGTGCGGGTCACTTGCCAGGATTATCTGGGTATACCTCATTTAATCATTTCCCTGGCATTTGCAGGGGCCTCCAGCAGGTCCCTCCTGTTCTCGGCCTATGGCACAAAACAGTCTAGTCTCTCATGGGCTGCAATAGTTTGGTCTCATTTTGGTTGTTGGGTTTAGTTTGAGGGTGCTGGATGGTGTTGGTGGCCTCTGACATACAGCAGATCAGACTGGCTGATCTAGTGTTTCCTTCTGGCCTGTGATTCTATGACAGTTTGGCCAGCCAGTGTGGACTAGGACTATGGACCTAGTGAACACGGTGTTATCATCTTATGCTCTTGCAGCCGGCCTACAGACAGGATAGATGACCTACTAAAGCCACTGCAAGCTAGGGGAGATCTCCTTTAGTTCAAGTGATCAAGGTGCTGTTGAAATCAAAGTCCTGGATTCTATCCCCGACCCCAATGCCACATGTGGATGGTTTGGCTGATCATCAACATGCCTGGACAGGTGCAGCATATGAACTCACGACAGATTCTAGAGCACCATTTTCTCAGTTAGTTTGGTCACTGTGCACCCTGGCTGGCTGCACCACTTGGGCCCGAGTGAGTTTAAACCAGTTTAAACATTGCTACAGCAGAATAACTGGAGAAAGAGCCAAAGGGCTGACACCGGAAAATCTTCTCATCACACGCAACCAAGCAATTTTATGTGCACATTGGCATAACTACACGCTCTTGTTTTCCACTAAAATAAGAGAGAAAAGAAAGGCAGTGTGTACTTGAGATTTTGTTCTGTGGTATCTGCAGCCGATCAGATCAGTACTTTTTACCCCCTACAGTCCCATTCCCTTCATCATCATCGATAGGTGTGACTGTAGATAACAAATCACAAATTGGACAAACCCCTTTTCCAAGTCAATACGCGCTAGCCTCACAGTAAGATACTCATGCGGGGCAATCAGCACAAGTGTGATGCTTCACGCAACTTTTTTTTAAAACATTAAAGACTGTTCTTGTTACATTGTGGTGTGAAAACTTGATAAAGACTGTGGATCACATTGGCATCTTCTTAAGGCCTTGAGGATCACCCCCAATTGGTCTATATAATAGAAGTAATGACTAGCTGTACTTAATATTGTGACTCCTCCATCTGAGAATCTCAGCATGCCTCATAAGCATTAACGACCACACTTTTGTCCAGTAGAGAAGTAAAGAATTATTATTCTCATTTTACAGATGGGGTAACTGAGACACAATGCGACTTGCTGAAGCCCATAGCAAGTCAGTGGCAAAGTCAGGAACAGAACCCACCTAGCTTGACACCCAGTCTGACGTCCTAACCGCAAGACCCTTCTTTTATATGTAGGTACAATAAGCGCATACAACTGTAATAATATTTGATTTGGTGGTATCGCCCATTTTTTAATTTAACTGCAATAAACTACTTTTGATCAGCTGTGGCTTCACCCCGATGCCACAGTCCACATTTGACTATCAGGACACACTTTGGGCACCACCTAACTAGCATCTGATTCTTGCGCTCACTTATGCACATGCTTAACTTTACACATGTGAGTAATCCCATTGACTTCAATGGCACATCTCCCTTGCAGTGGGTACTTTTTGAGCATTCTAGTGTACTCTAAGCAGATCAGAAGACACTGTCCCTGTCCCCAAGTAGTTTACAACCTAAACTAATCCTCTGCTGCACTAACATGTCTCTAGACAAACAGCAGCAGCAGCAAAAGTGCCAACCCTACCAGCCAGCACCACATTCAGCTCAATGAGGTGTTAAATTCAGTCTAGTTGGACCATAACATAACACTAACATAATGAAGAATTGACAAGTCTCAACAACACTTCGCTAAAGGGGGTAGGGATAGCTCAGTGGTTTGAGCATTGGCCTGCTAAACCCAGGGTTGTGAGTTCAATCCTTGAGGGGGCCATTTAGGGATCTGGGGCAAAAATTGGGGATTGGTCCTGCTTTGAGCAGGGGGTTGGACTAGATGACCTCCTAAGGTCCCTTCCAACCCTGATATTCTATGAAATCCTCTCCCTTTTTTTCCCAGGATGGGATTATAGCCTACTTATTCATGGGAGATTTCTTCAATTCAATCTAGGGCAGACAACCCTGAGGTTGTCTCTCTCCCTTCACCCTTAGAATGTTTCTCTTTCATTTAACAATCTCATCTCCTCTTTGATGCCATTAGGGAGTGACACATGGTGTCTTTATTTTAACAGCTGATACAAGTCTGGCATCTCAGAGGGCATAGGCGCCGACTCCGTGGGTGCTCCGGGGCTGGAGCACCCATGGGGAAAAATTAGTGGGTGCTCTGAGCTCACCGACAGCCAAATTCCCCTCACCCCTGCCCCACCTCCTCCCCCACCGAGCACGCTGCGTCCCCACACCTCTGCCTACCTCCCAGTGCTTCCTGCCCCCAAACAGTTTAGGACTTTCCAGGAGGGATGGGGAAAGAGCAGGGACACGGCGTGCTCAGGGGAGGAGGTGGAGAAGAGGTGGGGCAGGGGCGGGGACTTGGGGGAAGGGGGTGGAATGGGGACTTTGGGGAAGGGCTTTAAATATTAACTGAGAATTCTTTGCTGCCTCAATTGATGGAAATCCTGTCCCTCCACCACCTTGGTGACTAATGCAGCTTCATTCCCTTGCAGTAATACTTTACATTTATATAGCAATTTTCATCTGAGAATATTATTATTATTTGTATTACCATATCGTTATTTGTGTTTGCAGATCCCCATTGTGCTAGCCATTATAAGTGCTTTCCAAATCTCAGTTAATTAAGGTTCACTGTACCACTCAGAAGTGGTACATTATTATCTGTCCGTGAATTTCTCATTCACTCATCCTTTTATCTGGGCACTGTAGATTTTAAAGGCAGAAAAACAAGCAAAAGAAGGTTAGCAATTTGACTGGGGTCAGTCAGTGGGAGATCTGGATTAGATTATGATTCCTGGACCTATGCACCATTAGACAATGCTCCCCCCGCCCCCCAAACACGTTTCAAACACTAGCCAGATCCTACAGTGAAACAAGCCAGTGACTTACCAGTCTGCCTTTTTCAAGCAGTCTATCTGTGCACCTTTATCCAGCAGATACAACACGCAAGCCCTGTGACCCATGGAAGCCGCTTCGTGAAGGGGCCTTTTATAGTCATTATTAAACAACTCAATGTCCATTTCCAAGGCTTCTACTAAATGAGTCAGAACATTCAGGTGACCGTGCCTGGCTGCATAGTGCAGGAGAGTGTCCCCAGATTTCCCATAGTGTTTCCGCCTCACTTCCTTGCTCATTTCCTCATCTCTCTGCAATTCTTCTTTAAAAAGGTCTAGCTTGCCTTCTTGAATCAGCCTGAGAAGTTGTTTCTGATTTTCTGTTTCAGCCATAGAGAAACGTGTGGCTCCTAAGACATTAAAACAAAACAAACAACAAGCAGGTTTGGGACAGGGAGATTTCAAAATAAAATTAGTGATGAGATTTTAAAGGCTAATTGGAAAATCTATTATCATAAAAACAGTCTTAATATAAATCCAAAACAAAGGTGTTTCCCACCAAATGAATCAACGGTGGCCAGTCTCTGATATCTGACACCACCGGGTTAAAATATCCACAGGAAAATATTGAGAGACGGTGTATGTTTGTGAGCAAGTGGAGGTTCCTAAGTGGGCAGGGAAACTTAAGTGGATAAGAAATTCTTACAATCGGTGTAATAAAAAAAGCTTTTATAAATAAAAATGCTCCCCCACCCCCATGCCTGAACTGAAGCTGCAGTAAATAAGTCAGTAAATAAATCAGAATTGGATCTTATGCATAAAGACAGCAGTTATCATTTAATACCAGGCTTTTCATCAGTCAGCCATAAACTTATCATCTTAAAAAAGCTTGTGGAATCAGCTACACAAAATGAAAAAGACCCAAGCTACTCGCATGTGTCACGTTAAAATGATTAAAGGCTCACATCACACACACCAGACTCCACTGATGGCTTCTATAGCTGCTGCTGCAGGGCTGTGCTGCACTGAATTCCTTCCCCTGACACAAGCTGTCTTCTTCTTGTGGACAAACAGCGTTTGCCCTGACACTTTATTTTAGGCTAGTGGGTAGAGCTGCAACTGGTAGGGGGACCATATGTTCCATTTTGGCCGGGACAGTCCCTTTTTTAAGCCCTGTCCTGGTCCTCCCAACTTTTTTTTTTTTCAAATGGAGGCATTTGTCCCCTTTTGTTCTTGCCAACTTGCTGAGTTGGCATGAGCAAATGGGACAAATCCCCACTTTTGTCAAAAAGGTGTGGTGTGGTGTGGTGTGGTGGAAAGTGTGTGTGGGGGCAGATGCCAGCCCCTCGCAGGGGAGGAGGAGGTCGGGGTGGGGGTGGTGGAAAGTTTCAGCATGTCGGGGAGGGGCTGGTAAGGTTCCAGCAATGGGCAACAGCTTCCCGAGGGGGGGCCCCGCAGGGTTCTAGCGACGGACAACAGCCTGGGGTGGAGGGCAGCTACAGGGTTCCAGCGACCAGCCACAGCATCGAGCGGGGGTTGGGTGAGGCCCCCGGGCGAGCAGCTCAGGGTGTCCCGTTTTCTCTTTGGGAAATACGGTCACCCTAGCAACTGGGGACTTTGGAGACCTCAGTTCAAGTCCCTGCATTGCTGGTAGCCAGATGGGTGATGTTGGGCAAGTCACTTCCCCAATCTGTTCCTTGGTTTCCACGTCTGTAAAATGGGGATACCAACCTCTTTTGTAAAGTGCTGGAAGGTCTGCTGATGAGACGCGCTGGAAAAGAGCGAGGTATTATCATTACTGGTTGGACTAGTCTGGCACCCGGCTTCCCCCAACGGCCACTGCTGGCCGCTTCCGACGAAAGCCTAACGCCCCCCAGCAATGTAGGGCGGTGGCAGGAGAGAGGGGCCATCTCTTCCTGGCTCAGGGCCGGCTCCAGGTCTAGGGTGACTAGATGTCCCAATTTTATAGGGGCAGTCCCGATTTTTGGGTCTTTTTCTTATATAGGCTCCTCTTACTCCCCACCTCCTGTCCTGATTTTTCACATTTGCTGTCTGGTCACCCTACCAGCGTCAAGCAGGTGCTTGGGGCAGCCGTCAGAAAGGGGCGGCAGTGTTTCCACGGCAGCGGCAATTCGGCAGCAGCTTCTCTGTTCTGCTGGCTGCGGCGGCAATTCGGCGACAACAATTTTTTTCACTGCTTGGGGCGGCAAAAACAGTAGAGCCGGCCCTGTCCGGGCTCCAGTACCTTCAGCCCTATATTGCCCCATGTGACCAGGCTGCCCCCCGAATGTTGGGTGGCCTCGGTCTGAGCGGGGCAGCTGGCCCGGCGAGAGCCGTTCGGGCCCCGGCCCATCGTGTGACCCAGGCCCCCCAGCCCAAGGGGCGTTATTTACACAGACGTTTCGGGGCCACAATCGTCCCCGCGGTGATGCAGGGCCCAGGTCCCTGGGGTTTTGCCATGGTGATGCTCCCCATCCCCCCACCCTACTGCAGCGTGACGTCACCCCAGCCCGAGGTCGCCATGGCGCAGCCTCACACCGCCACATGACATCAGCGTGACATCACAACTCCGGGTGACGCCAGTGTGACGCAGCGATGACATCACGGCGCGTGACCTGCGGGCGGGGCTGTTGATGTTACCGGCAGCCCCAGCGTCACTTCTCCCCGCGAAGGGTTAAACTGGACACGGCGAGTGTGGGGGCGGGGGCGGCAGGGACTGAAGTAAACAAACTCTGGGCACGTTTTCGCTCGTCCCTTGGCCGCGTCCCGCCCCGCAGTGCGCCAGGACGAGTCTCATTGGATGGGGCTGAGGCCGGGCGCTCTCTGATTGGCGCGCGGCGGAGCCAGTCAGGCGGAGGCAGGGCGCGGGATCCGGGGCAGCCAGTGGGCGACGTGAGCAGGAGTTGGGATTCGGGAAGCCGAGCTGCCCCGGCAGGCTCCGAACGCCGGCGGGACCAGAGTGAGGCTGGTTCGGCCCGCGCGGGGCTCGGACACGCTGGCCGGGGGCGGGGCTAAGCCCGGGGGGGGGGGTCTGCGCTGGGGGCCGGGATCGAGTTCGGGGGGGGGGTCTCCATGGGGTGGGGCAGGGATCGAGTTCGGGGGGGGGTCTGCATGGGGGCGGGGCTAGGGCCTGGGGGTAGAGGGGTCTGCACTGGGGGCAGGGATCGATTTCGGGGGGGGTCTCTATAGGGTGGGGGGGTCTGCACTGGGGGCAGGGATCGAGTTCGGGGGGGGTCTCTATGGGGTGGGGGGGTCTGCACTGGGGGCAGGGATCGAGTTCGGGGGGGGTCTCTATGGGGTGGGGGGGTCTGCACTGGGGGCAGGGATCGAGTTCGGGGGGGGTCTCTATGGGGTGGGGGGGTCTGCACTGGGGGCAGGGATCGAGTTCGGGGGGGGTCTCTATGGGGTGGGGGGGTCTGCACTGGGGGCAGGGATCGAGTTCGGGGGGGGTCTCTATGGGGTGGGGGGGTCTGCACTGGGGGCAGGGATCGAGTTCGGGGGGGGGGTCTGCATGGGGGCGGGGCTAGGGCCTGGGGGTGGAGGGGTCTGCACTGGGGGCAGGGATCGATTTCGGGGGGGGTCTCTATAGGGTGGGGGGGTCTGCACTGGGGTCAGGGATCGGGTTGGGGGGGGTCTGCATGGGGGCGGGGCTAGGGCCTGGGGGTGGAGGGATCTGCACTGAGGGCAGGGATCGGGGTGGGGGGGATCTCCATTGGGGTGGGGGCGGGGCTAGAGCCTGGGGGTGGGGCAGTCTGCACTGGGCTTGGGATGGGGGGGGGGTCTCCATTGGGGTGGGGGCAGGGATAGGGCCGGGGGATGGGGACGGGTCTGCACTGGGGGCAGGGATCGATTTCGGGGGGGGTCTCTATGGGGTGGGGGGGTCTGCACTGGGGGCAGGGATCGAGTTCGGGGGGGGTCTCTATGGGGTGGGGGGGTCTGCACTGGGGGCAGGGATCGAGTTCGGGGGGGGGTCTGCATGGGGGCGGGGCTAGGGCCTGGGGGTGGAGGGGTCTGCACTGGGGGCAGGGATCGATTTCGGGGGGGGTCTCTATAGGGTGGGGGGGTCTGCACTGGGGTCAGGGATCGGGTTGGGGGGGGTCTGCATGGGGGCGGGGCTAGGGCCTGGGGGTGGAGGGATCTGCACTGAGGGCAGGGATCGGGGTGGGGGGGATCTCCATTGGGGTGGGGGCGGGGCTAGAGCCTGGGGGTGGGGCAGTCTGCACTGGGCTTGGGATGGGGGGGGGGTCTCCATTGGGGTGGGGGCAGGGATAGGGCCGGGGGATGGGGACGGGTCTGCACTGGGGGCAGGGATCGATTTCGGGGGGGGTCTCTATGGGGTGGGGGGGTCTGCACTGGGGGCAGGGATCGAGTTCGGGGGGGGTCTCTATGGGGTGGGGGGGTCTGCACTGGGGGCAGGGATCGAGTTCGGGGGGGGGTCTGCATGGGGGCGGGGCTAGGGCCTGGGGGTGGAGGGGTCTGCACTGGGGGCAGGGATCGATTTCGGGGGGGGTCTCTATAGGGTGGGGGGGTCTGCACTGGGGTCAGGGATCGGGTTGGGGGGGGTCTGCATGGGGGCGGGGCTAGGGCCTGGGGGTGGAGGGATCTGCACTGAGGGCAGGGATCGGGGTGGGGGGGATCTCCATTGGGGTGGGGGCGGGGCTAGAGCCTGGGGGTGGGGCAGTCTGCACTGGGCTTGGGATGGGGGGGGGGGTCTCCATTGGGGTGGGGGCAGGGATAGGGCCGGGGGATGGGGACGGGTCTGCACTGGGGGCAGGGATCGATTTCGGGGGGGGTCTCTATGGGGTGGGGGGGTCTGCACTGGGGGCAGGGATCGAGTTCGGGGGGGTCTCCATGGGGTGGGGGGGTCTGCACTGGGGGCAGGGATCGGGTTGGGGGGGGTCTGCATGGGGGCGGGGCTAGGGCCTGGGGGTGGAGGGGTCTGCACTGGGGGCAGGGATCGAGTTCGGGGGGGGGGTCTCTATGGGGTGGGGGGGTCTGCACTGGGGGCAGGGATCGAGTTCGGGGGGGTCTCCATGGGGTGGGGGGGTCTGCACTGGGGGCAGGGATCGGGTTGGGGGGGGTCTTCATGGGGGCGGGGCTAGGGCCTGGGGGTGGAGGGATCTGCACTGAGGGCAGGGATCGGGGTGGGGGGGGGTCTCCATTGGGGTGGGGGCAGGGATAGGGCCGGGGGGTGGGGACGGGTCTGCACTGGGTGCTGGGATCGGGTTGAAGGGGGTCTGCATTGAGGGCAGGGATAGGGCCTGGGTGTGGGGTCTGCCTTGGGGACAGGGATGAGGCGGGGGAAGGCATGTAGAATCGACAGCGCTTATAGGAGCCTTGGTGCTGCATTGGAGAATTAATGCCCTGGATGGGGTTCCAGAGTCATGGCTGAGGGGGGGGAGGGGCTTTATTCAATTGTTTATTGGGATCTTTAAGATTTTCAACCATTCAAGCAAAAATGCTATGATTTGATTTTAAAATAATAATTAAAATTGGTATTCCTGTTAATGAAGTATTTGCATACCCCACTTTGATTTCTGTGTCCACTCTCCTTCTAAGAGAGAAACAGGGTTTTTTTAATTGGAATATTTTTCAAAAGCATCTGATCTTGAAGAGCAAATAATTTTTCCTTCCTTAGACGTTTGCTTCTGGTATGTTTTGGGGCAGTGAAGTGTTGGTTGTGTAAGGCATCAGAAACCCCAGGGGTCTTTGCTAAAGCTCTTAGTGGTGTGTGATAGCTCTGAGGGAGCGGAAGAAGTGAAGGAAAATGACTTGACCTTTTGATGCTAATGTAAACCAAAAGCACATATTGGTATGGGATCTCATTCTCCATGGTGTGATATAATAAAGAACTAAAATCTGAAGCCAGGTGAGCAGTGTGGCTTGCTTGGATGCTTTTACTAAAGCTGGAAACACTATTGCACGTGGGAGGGATAGCTCAGTGGTTTGAGCATTGGCCTGCTAAACCTAGGGTTGTGAGTTCAATCCTTGAGGGGGCCGTTTAGGGATCTGGGGTAAAAATTGGGGATTGGTCCTGCTTTGAGCAGGGGGTTGGACTAGATGACCTCCTAAGGTCCCTTCCAACCCTGATATTCTATGACATGGTCATTTTAGATCTTAACTCATAATTCTGTAACTGGAATTTAGGTCATCTAGGCCAGTCCCTGTTATCAAAATAGACGTGTTCTTGCGAATTTCTGTTTACAGTATCAGAGGGGTAGCCGTGTCAGTCTGGATTTGCACGAGCAACAAAGAGTCCTGTAGCACCTTATAGATTAATAGATATAAATGGACACAAATCAGATATTAGGAATGGCAATATACAAAAACCCGTGGGAGAACACTGCAATCTCCCTGGACAGACAATAGCCATCCTGCAGCAAAAAAACTTCAAGACCAGACTTCAAAGAGAAATTGCTGAGCTACAGTTTATTTGCAAATTTGACACCATCAGCTCAGGATTAAACAAAGACTGAATGGCTAGCCAACTACAAAAGCAGTTTCTCCTCTCTCGGTGTTCACACCTCCAGATCAGCTGCTACTAGTGGACCTCATCCTCCCTGATTGCATTAATCTTGTTATCTCAAACCTGATTCTGGCCTGCATATTTATATCTGCCTCTGGAAATTTCCACCACATGCGTCTGATGAAGTGGGTCTTCGCCCACGAAAGCTTATGCTCCAATATATCTGTTCGTTTATAAGGTGCTACAGGATTCTTTGTCGCTGTTTATGGTATAACATTTTAAAATTGCTCACAAGGTTTTCTAGTTTACTGCCAACAGTAAGGATAATAGCTACACTGCAAATATATCTGAGTAAGGGGCCCAGTTACCAGTTTAGTCTACAGTATATCTTCAAAGCTCTGTATAAATTTCTGCATAGGCTACTGAAAGAGAGTACATTGGCTAAGATGTGGGGATCATCCCATAGGGCTTTTATAAATTAACTGATCCCTAATGAACTGGTTGTCGAAGTCTACCAAAGGCACAGCATGTCACTTGAAAATAAACATAAACTTAATTAAATTAACAGCCATGCAATTTTTTTTTCATGTTGGTGACAGTGAGACCATTTAAACAAAAGCACCTTACAGCCAGTGACTGTAACGCCTTCAGCCAGAGCAGAGAAGGCTCATCTTCCCTGACACAGCCTTTCAGTCAAAGACGGACGAGCGGAGATCTAAACAGAGGCCTCTACCCTACGTACAGGACCAAGAGACAACAAGAAGGTACAGTATTTCCAAACATGTTAAGAGCTGAGAGAAAGAGAGTACTATTAATATTGACTCTGCAACAGGTGGAATTTAATCCCAATTACCGTGAGCAGCTACTGAGGGAAGAGCAGTGCGGGAGGGCTAATTGAATGTTCACAATAAAAGAAATTGATCCATACTGTAATCACCCTTGGGTATAACTGTACTTAAGCAGGTTTCAGAGTGGTAGCCGTGTTAGTCTGTATCAGCAAAAACAATGAGGAGTCCTTGTGGCACCTTAGAGACTAACACATTTATTTGGGCATAAGCTTTCGTGGGCTAGAACCCACTTCATCAGATGCATGGAGTGGAAAATTCAGGAGCAGGTATAAATACATGAAAGGATGGGAGTTGCCTGACTGAGTGTGTGGTCAGTCTAACGAGACAATTCAATTAACAGCAGGCTACCAAGGGAGGAAAAATAACTTTTGAAGTGGTAATGAGAGTGGCCCATTTCAGACAGTTGACAAGAAGGTGTGAGTTACAGTAGGGGGAAATTAGTATTGTGGAGCTTCCCGCAGCTCCCATTGGCCGGGAACGGCGAACTGCGGCCACTGGGAGCTGCGAGTGGCCGTACCTGCAGACTCTCAGGTAAACAAAGAGTCTCGCAGCCACCGGGGGCTTACCCTGAACAAGCCGCGAACCAAGTTTGGGAACCCCTGCTTTAGAGTCATGAGTCTTTTTTCCTCCCAAGGAGGGCGAGTCCCACACCAGGGCTGCGTTAAGTCCTGGTGTACACCGACTCCAAATGTCTCCTGCCTTTCTCTTGCTTTGAAAAGCTGAGCTGCACTTACCAGTCTCATTAGACCAGCCTGCTTGCTGCAAATGGCAGCCCTAATTGAGATACACTGCAGCATCTGCAGTCATGGAGATACTCTTGGGTATTCATTATTTAATATGCATTCATATTTAGTTAGTTCTCGAAGTGTTTGTTATCTAATACTCTGTAGCAGGCGGCACGCGAGCTGATTTTCAATGGCACTCTGCTGCCAGCCTGGGGTTCCGTCCGCCGGCCCCCTGCCAGCCGTGGTCCCGGCTGCCGGCCCTGCTCAGCCCGCTGCTGGCCTGGATGGATGGAACCCCAGGCTGGCAGCAGGTTGAGCGGGGCTGGCAGCCAAGACCCCGGCTGGGAGAGGCCAGTGGCCGGAACCCCAGACCGTGGCACCCGCTGCCGGTCTGGGGTTCTGGCCGCTGGCCCTGCTCAGCCCGCTGCCGGCCTGGGGACATTGGAAAACTCAGCAAGGAAAAGCAAGGGCAAGGATCACACTAAACTGATAAGATCTGCATTTTAATTTAATTTCAAATGAAGCTTCTTAAACATGTTAAAAACCTTATTTATTTTACATGCAACAGTAGTTTGGTTATATAATATAGACTTATAGAGCGAGACCTTCTAAAAACATTAAAATGTATTACCGGCACGCAAAACCTTAAATTACAGTGAATAAATGAAGACTTGGCACACCCCTTCTGAAGGGTTGCCTCTTCTCTATAGCACCTTCTATTCAGGGATCTCAATGCACTTCACAGCATTAACGAATGAATCCTCACAACCTCTCTGTGAGGCAGGGAACTATTCTTATACCCATATTCCACACATGGGGTACAATTTTCAAAAGCGCCCAAGTCTCCTTTTCAAATGTGCTTTAGGTGCTTGGGAGCCTGAGTAGTGGCTAAGTTGCTTTTGAAAGTGAGACTTAGGTTCCTGAGTCACTTAAACATTTTTGGAAATTTTCCT
The DNA here is from genome assembly GCA_033296515.1 of Macrochelys suwanniensis. NCBI lineage: Eukaryota > Metazoa > Chordata > Testudines > Chelydridae > Macrochelys > Macrochelys suwanniensis. The sequence continues at coordinate 338,613,712 of CM065775.1, forward strand.
CGGGGGAACTGAGGTGAATTGACTTGCTCAGCGTCAGAGAGAGAGTCTGTGGCTGAGTCAGGACTAGAACTCAGGGCTCCTGATTCTCTGTTCTATGCCTTAACTGCTGGATCATGCTTCATTTCCATTGTAGACTCTGAATACATGTCTTCGGCTTAGTAATTTTTGGATGCTTTACTTTTTGGGTGCTCAGCTCAGGCCCTTTGAGGCATGCCAACTTGGGCTTTCAAAATCACTAGCTGCTTTTGGAAATCTTGGCCCCACTTGTTTTTCCAGCACCGCCTCTTGGTTAAACATTAGGAAGCACAAAATAATGGCCGTGAGTTGCAGACCAGAAAGAGTATGGAATTTGTGGGACCAGTAATGGTGTCTAATGTCAGCATAGGTAAGCGCTAATATCCAAACCAAGACTAAGATTGCTTAGGTGAAGTGCACCTCCAGGGGTTTGGCTAGTGTGGGTTGCTGTATTCGTGAAAGAATGGGCTGCTGAAGGTGGAGTCCATCGTAGACTTTCAGTTTCACTTCTGTGCTATAATCTTTTTGCAGTCAAATCAATGGGTGGCTGGTAATAAATTAGCTTTATGACTTTTAAAAAAAATGTTGAACTCTTTTCTTAAAATTTCGGTAAGTATTTAAGGCCTGTTCCATTTAGGGCCGGGGTTCTCGCAACAAGTTCTTTGGTGGCCTCAGAGTGCGGCTACCCACTCTTGCTGGTGGGCGCTCTGGCAATTTTTCCACGCTGGAGCCCTGCTGCCTCAGGCTGAAGCCTGATGTGGGAGCTCCGGGGCTGAAGCCCGAGCCCCGAGAAGGAAGGTCAGGAACTCATCAGCCGACTGTGGAGCCCCAGGTTCCTCTGGTGCCGTGCACACCAGCCCCATGTGTCTCCAGAGGCACTGCCTGGAGGCCCCAAGGAGGCTGCACGGTGCAGGGCGCTGAACCCTGCTGGCGGCGCCAGCAAACGCCAAGGGAGTGCATCCAGGAGCAAAAGTGGGGCGCTGCAGGGCTGGACTGCTGCTTTGTCCCCCCAATCTCTGCCCAGGAGGCTGTTGTGGCTGCAAAAAAATCCGCTGGTGGCCGCATTTGAGTAATGTTGATTTAGGGTTTCATGCTGCGATTTTCACATTAAGCGTGAAACAGTTTGCGGCTTCACTGTTGTTTCAACTTGTTTTCTTGTTCACTGGATTCTGAAAAGTAAACTGCAGCAGGAAGAGCTTTATGCTGCTCGAAGAGGTTGACCACGGTGGTTTTATTTATCCTCTTATCTCTCTGCTTCCTTCCTTTGTCACTGCGTGTGTCCGTTCGGAGGAAATAATTAATGTGAAGTAGAAATTACATCTTTCTGTGTATTTATTTGTGTGTAAAGATCATGGTGGGGGGAGGGGAGTAGCGGGGTGTTAGCATGTTGCCTTTTTCTTTTAAAGGCTCCTAGAGGCTTTCAGGCATTGGACACCCACAGAGAAACACATTTTGCTTGTGTTCTTTCTTCTTGTCTTTGCTGTAGGACAGGGTCATCAGAGGAGCATCACTGATTACTTCAAAGTCATTCAGAAGCAAGCAACCGGTAACAAAGTGGCAAACAGCAATGAAGTTGAAGAGTTGTTGGACTCCTTCTTCATGGACGAGGGCTTGGAGGATCACTGTGCCCTCCTTGGATGTGATGGAGATGCTAAAATGGCTCCCTGGGGTCCGGCGGCCTCTAGGAAACGGCCTCTCTGCTCAGAAGTTGCTGGCAGTAATTATACAGAACATAGTAAATGTGGTGGGGCTGATAAAAAGCCCATGATGGACAGTTCCCTCAAGCCTTCTCCAGGACACACAGAAATCAGACAAGACCCTGATTTAATAGAAATTGATCCAATTCCTGATTCATACTTTGGGCTCCTAGGGACTTCTTGCGGTAAAGAGCCCCAAGGACACATTGACCAGCTGCCCAATGAAGTCCTGAGCATTATCTTTGCTTTCCTCCCTGTGACTGATCTCTATCTGAGCCTGAGCTTGGTGTGTCATCGCTGGAGAGAGATTATCAGTGATCCATTGGTGAGAATGTTGTCTTAGTGATTTAATCCAGATTCTTTTGCTGCCTATATCCTGTCCCATTCTTGCTGATGCACCGGGAACATTCTCCCTGTTCTGGTTAGCTAAGTGACCTCTCTCTTTCTTCCTTTTGAATCCACTTCTTCCACTTCTCTATCCCATCAGTAATCACCATAACCTCCCTTACTTCACTCTTTTGTGAAGCCTTGTCTGTGGGGGGCCGAGTGTCTGCTAGGAGGTGACGCTGAACATCCTCAATTCCTGCCCCCCCTCCCTGTCAGTGACTCCAGCCTTCATCGGCCACCAGTTACATTTATGTGGGCTCCACCTGCTTTGGAGGAACTGCCTGTAAACGTCTGCAAGCCCATCCCACTGTCCTCCTTAAAACTGCCCTCTGCCACGATCCCTACAAAAAACTCTGTTGTTAGACAGCTTGTGCACTGTGACGACTGCCTATCTTGCTGAGCAGTATTGTCTCCCTGTCACCCCATCTGCCTGCATCCACCTGTCATCACTTGCCTTACAGGTAGGCTGTTTGTTTTTGGAGGCAGGGGACACTGGTGCCCTGATCCATGAACGGGGCTCCTATGCACAGTACAAATAATAAATGATGATGAGCTTGTTGGGAGTTGTTTTAGATTTGGAGACAGTAAGAGATGATGAGCCCTTAGCGTTGTCTACCAAAAAAAGTCCCAAAGGGGTGGCTACAGTGGGAGGGCTCGTGTGGACAGGCTCCAGGGAGCCATAGGATGTCTGAAGCACTATACTTTCTAATCCTATTCAAAGTAGGTATGAGTGACAGTGTTAAAAATCCTTGTGGCCGATGGTGCTTTGCCAGCCCTGGTGCTTCACCTGTGTGGTTAAGCCAGGGGTACCTGTAGTGAGGAATTCTAGAGAAACAAGCCTTTCGTAGACAAGTCCTTAGACTGCAAGAAGCAGGAATTTTCCCTCTTTCCTTCTCCATCCCTCCTTTTTCTCCATCTTCTTTTTGCCCCATCACGAGCCACTTGCTTGTTTTTATCAAGCTGCTGGGTCTTGCTAAACTGAAATTCCATGTCTTCCCCAGGAGTAATGCTGCTTCTTATTCTTAGTGCTTGTCAGGAGAAGCCTATTTATCAAGTGTTTTGGCTTGAAAGGTGCTGTTCAGATAGGGGCATTGATTTGCATTTTAGTTTATCCTGTGGAAAAAGCTGTACCGTCAGTACCTCATGAAGGAGGCCCAGGCTCTGCTCACAGTTGAATGGATTCTGGATCGTTACGGTATAACCCAAGAGCAGGATCAGTGCATGCTGGGGTTTATAAGGTGAGTCTGCTTCATCGTGTGATTTTTACAGCTGTACGTCAGGAGGTGGGGGAAGTAGCCCTGTGGTGCTTTGCCCTGTTTCCAGTCTGTTCCTGTAGGTTTGCCTCCATTTTATGCTGTGCTTTGCCAAGAAAGGTGATTAACTTCCTCTCACACCTCTACCACCTGCTTCACATGATTGGGGTGTGCAGGGGAGAGGAGGAATTAGTTATGAGAAGTAAAACTGATCAATGGACCTTCTGGGCTAGGCCAAAAATGCTGCCTTCGCTCTCCCCACTCCACCCAAAAATCTCCTGTTTCCATTTTCCCTTATTCAGATGCCTTAACCGCTCAGTATTTACTCCATAAAAATATAACCTAGAGGTGATGCTCTAAATTTCCAAATACTGTCATTCCATTTTCTGGCTACTATTATTTATTAGATGTATTACAGTAGTGCATAGGAACCCTAGTCACGGCCCAGAACCCCATTGTGCTGGGTGCTGTACAAACACAGAACAAAAGGACAGTTCCTGCCCCAAAGGGCTTGCAATCTAAGTATGAGATAACAGATGGATACAGACAGATGGGGAAGCCAAGGAAACAATGAGACCATATAGCTCAGCATGGTAGGCAGTGGCCTCAGCACACCAGGGGCCTAACCATTGCCAAGTGTTTTGTAGGCAACGGGGCAAAGGAGAGTTTTAAGGAAGATAATGTGTTAGCTTTGCAGGCGATTGCTGAGATCTCCTCCCAAGTGTGAGGAGCAGCATGGGAAAATATTAAGAAGTGAGCAATGGAGGCAAGAAGGCCGATCGGAGGTGAAAGTCGACATCTAGATGGCAAATGAGAGATGATGCGTAGGGTAGGGAATCGTTCGTGAGGGCCCTTGAAAGCGAAGACTGATTGCATGTGTTTGATGCAATAGAGAAGGGGGAGCCCGTGAAGGGCAGCAAAGAGACGGACGACGTGGTCAAAGCGATCGACTAGGAAAATTATCTTTGTGGCACCATTCTGAGTGGGTGTGAGCAGGGCAAGATGGTATTTGTCAAGGTCAGAGGGAAGGATGTTGCAGTAATTGAGACGTGAGATGATGAGAGCCTGTCTGAGAGTTTGAGCTGGGTGGATGGATAAGGCAGTATGTTAGAGATGTTCTCCCGAAAGAGTCTGCAAGATTTAAAGACAGCCTGGGTCTGAGGACCTAGAGAGAGGTCTGGGTGACAGGCACAATGGTGGTGTTGCACCAGCGAGCGTTGATTTTAAATCAAAGTGATTTAAGTCACCAATTTTAATCATGATTTAAACCAGCAAGCAGCAAACACTGATTTTAAATTCATTTTAATCATGTTTTGCATTTCTACTTTATTGTCCTAAGCAAAGGTCGATGCTCATTGGCTGATAATCATGAAACCACTAAACAGCCAACTAGACAGACACACCAACCAATTGGCTGTTACTATTTAGGGCTGGTCCAGAATCCTAAGGGTTAAGATTATTAAGTGCCCAATACTTAGTTAACAAATGGTAACCATTAAAACATGTTGATTGGCAACTAAATATAGCCTTCACACTAAATTTAGTGCTTCTTTTTGCTAGGCTTGATACACTATATCTATATATATTTATTTAAACAATTACATAGCTTACCTTAACGTATATTCATTCTTAATTTTTATTTTTTGATTATGTTAGTAAATGGTGAATGATGCATCTCTTATTTATTAGATTAATATTTTACTTTTGAGTTGCGTCAAACTCTCGCTGAATGGAAACTCAAATTCAATTAAAACAGCACAAACAGCATTTTAATTTTTTAACCTTTTTAATGTTCTGGCTACATAAGAAAAAAGTTTACCAAAACATGTTTTGCATTTAAAACTAACTGATTTATTAATCAAAGGCAGTATGAACTGTAATTAGCTAATTGAATTGATTGTTTCTGGTCACCATGTCCTTCAAGATTTTGAAACTAGTAGATCTCATCCTCTCACACCCAGTTCTTATTCATAGATTGGAAGAGGAAAACAAGCTTTCCTGCTTTTTTAACACCCATTGGTTTCTTAACTTTGAATCAACCAGTCCGTGAACTGCACTATTTGAATAAACTGATATGAAGAAAATATTCTCTCTGCACCTGTAGAAGAGACTACTGCTGTCAAAAGCTGGTTTAGCATTTCAGCAAACTCTGGTTCCAGGTGCTTAGCTGGTGACTTCCACCAGTTCAGTGGCTTGACTTTAACACTTGGCAGTGAACATTTTCTGCTTAATATTATATTTTGTATTTATTTTAAATTATTTTAATAAATAATAAATGTAGGCCTTAACTAGGTTGTCAATTTCAAATTTAACTTCAATTTTTTAAAAAACAAACAAACCAGTGTTTACTTTAAATAAATAAATCTGACTTTTTATTGTTTTTAATAAATCGTCAATTTTTATCCACCCTGTGTTGTCCATCGTGATTGAGAAAAGAGGTACCAGGAAGGGAGTGGTGGGAAGAGTAAAAGCTCTGTTTTAGCTGTGCTGAGCTTTAGCTGATGTCTCAACATCCACAAGGAGATGTCAGAGAGAGAGGCCACGGTTTTAATGTGGCCAAAAGGAGGCAGGGCTGGAGTAGAGCGGTAAATCGGAGACTCATCAGTATAGAGATGGTGTCTGAATTTGCATTTGTGGATGAGATTACCCAGAAATAAGGTGTAGAGGGAGACAGACTGCTGTGGAACGTCCACAGGAAGTTGGAGATGGGATGAGGAGAATCCTCCGAAGGACACACTGAAGGAGCAGTTGGAGGAGGAGGAAGAGAACCAGGAGAGGGCAGTCACGGGACTCAAGGAAAGACATGATTGCAAGACGAAGAGCATGGTCAATGGTATCCAAAGTAGCTGACAAGCATAGAGGCTGAGGCTGAACTACTGGTTTTGAGGTTTGTCTAGGAAGAGGTCTTAAGAGACTTTTGGCGAGTGGTTTCAGCGGAGCGCCTGGGCCTGAAGCCAGATTGGAGAGAGTGGAGGAGAGGAACTCCAGACTGTGATTGTAAACTGTGCATTCAGTGAGGTTGGAGATGAAAGGGAGAAGGAAGATGAGGCGGAAGTTGGAAGGGCAAATGGGGTCAAAAATAGTGGGATTTTTTTTAAGATGTGAGAGACTGAAGAACCCAACGTGTTAAAAAAAAAAAAAAAGTGATCTTTTCTCTGATCAGTGCACACTGGATTTCCACAGCCCATCCTTATTACTAGCAGTAATGGCTGCGAGGATCACAGCTCCCTCTCATCTCCTTTCCCTATGCATTATCATTTATACTCCTGTAGCGCCCACAGAGTGCTACGCGCTGTCTACGCGTGCAGGAAGACCCGATCCCTGCCTTGGAGAGTTTACAATCCAGGGCCCTGATCCAGCAAAGTACTTAAGCACGTGCTTCACTTACCTTTTAATTCCTGGAAGTCAATGAGACTAGGAACTGGTCACATGCTTAGGTGCCTTGCTGGTTCGGAGCCAGAGTGCTCAACGCCTGGCAGGATCAAGCCCATCTTGCTACACGCATACCATAGGCTAAATGGGGTACACAACAGGGCAGGCTTAATGGTACTGCAGATGACCTAACTTATTCCTCGACTCTTGGGCACGTTCTGCACAGGTATATGGCCGCCTCCAACGCTGGCCGGAGAATGGACCCTGATGCAGTTCTCAGGTGCTTGAAGCAGCACCATCTATTTACCAAGGCAGAAATATGCATCATCCAGAGACTGCCTGATTTAGAGGGCACTGCAAAGGTAAGTTAAACGTTCCTTGGGGGGTTTTTTGGTCTTACATTTTACTTTGTGGGTCATCTCTGGAGCAATGGGTATAAAAGGTTTTCCTAAAGAAAAGCATTTGCCAGTGATAAGTTGTTAGCGTAAATAGGAAATGTTAAATAGTCGGGAGGAGGAGGGGGATTGGCTGAGGAAATTTGCTACTGATGCTATTAATAATCACAGGGATCTTTTCATAATGCCTGCCTCCCTTTCTCTCTCTCTCTCCCCATCCCTTCCCCCAATGCCTTGAGTAGACAAACTGTGTAGTCCTCTTGGTTCTCTCCATTCTTCTTTTTTCCATCATCCTCTCTAGGCTGTGAACGTGTGGGCCGTGATGGCAGCTATTGTGCTCTTCTCTGATGGCGTTCGTGACATCCAGAAGCTGATGGCTTGTCTTAGGAGACCCAGCTCTACCCTTTCCGTCCTGGACGTCACTGAGACATTGTACTGTATGGCCACACTGCTGAGTGCAATGAGGGAGAAGGGCATCAATATAAGTAACCGGTGAGGAGGGAGAGATTCTAATATCTTAAAATGAAAATCTGCTGATGGAATGCTTATTTATTGTGAGCACATCCTTGCCCCATTTAACTTGGTTCACAGCAGCTAAGAGTCCAGTATATTAGTAGTTCAGGGTGGTTTTTAAGTGCTGTTATTTTCAGAAAAGTGACTGTATAAAACAAATACGTCCATACACAGCAGATGAACTACCTATGTGTATTTGGAGTCCTCGTTGCTTATCCCAGTTATGAAAGCACGTTGTTGTTTCTACTCCTGTTAGCACAGCAGAGTTAACCCAGCTATGAGAAGCAGTGAGTTTCTAAGGAAAGTTATGAGTTTCAGTCAGCTATCATTGACTCACCATGTAGCCTCGGGCAAGTCACTTCACATCTCTACCTGCATTTTCTAATGCACCTTCCGCGAGTGGCGCAAGGATTAATTTGTTAATCAAAGCATTGTGTAGACATAATGTAAAATGCTATCTGTGATGATTATTCTGAGTGATCTGGATTCTCATATAAGTCAGATATCAGCAACAGAGTGATTAATTAGGCTTCAGTTGCAGAATATTTATTACAGGTGTTGACCCATGAGAAGGAAAGGATCCAACTTGATTCTCCGATCCTAGGTTATGTTTGTGGAGTGGATGGTTATAAAGATAATCTTTTTACAAGGTGGGCGAACTTGCTCTTGGGTCCATGAGAGGCAGTAAATAGGGAGCCCCTCCATGCCGCTTTTACAGTCACTTTTCAGACTATAACAGCACTTTAAATGATAATGGCTGTCTACACATCTGATGAAAATCTTGGGTATGCTAATATCCCAAATGCTGCCCACTTAGGACACTTGTTATATAGTGATGGGAAATCTCTGGTCTGTCCACTGAAACAGGAACGGTTTTGGTTGGCTGTTTTCCTCAGCATCTTCAGCTCTTTATTGCTGGGGGCGCTATGTTATCTTTCCATGTGCAGTTTTACTCATCTCAGAAACAAATTTGAAGTCCTCTGGTCCAGTCTGGCACCTTGCATAAGTCAGCTAGTGAGCTCTCCAAATATTCTTTATTGGCAGCATAAATGGCTTCTGGGGTCTTTTGTAGGGGCAGAGGGAGGTAACTGACATTTAATTGAGCATTGTTAAAGATCCTCTTACATTAGATTTGTTATCTGTCTTTATATTTTCTGTTAGGTTTCACTACAGTATTTTCTACTGCTTGTATTTGATGGAGAACTCTTGCCCTGTTACTAAGACAACAATCCCGGAAACACGCAGTTCAAACTGTGGAAGAGGCACTTGGCCCAGGTACCGCTCATGTATTTAATCTAAATGAGAGGGCCAAATACACAGATCCCTGTAAAGTCCTGGAGACTGAGCAAACACTTCACAGAATGGGGTAGTTTACAGAGTCTCAGTCAGAGTAGCTTCTTTGTCTCATTGGAGTGTCATTAATCTGCAACAGAGGGAAAGCAGAATCAGACTCATAAGCTATAAAAATTCAACATATTTTATTTTCTTACTAAAATGCGGGGGTTTTGCTCATTACAATGACCGCAGTTGGTAAGACGCATCTATTAAACCCAGTTATCTGCCTATAACATGACTACTGCTGGCTAAAATGACTGTTATCACCCCAAGTTCCTAGGGCAGATTCCTGCCTCCTCCCTGTCCATGGGGATGTTTTGGGGGATGAAGGGAGTATGGCTGGTCTAATTAGAGCTTGATGGTGGTCCCTTTAGAAAAGCTTGTTTGTTTTGTGTGTGTGGCGCCTAGCACAATGGGGCCTCAATCCCGTGTGTTGCCAGCACAGAGAAAATAATTTTAATAAATGCATGTTTATTATTATTGCCTCCTTTATTCAAGAGAGGCAGTGGGGCAAACCAGCCATCAGACATTTGCTGGTATATCTCTTGCCCACGCAAACTCCATCTTGTCATCTGTATTGATACAAGTCGTTGAAAGCTTGCTACTTAAAGGAGAGATTGTCCAGTGGTTAGAGCAGTAGCCCGGGCCTTTGGGAAATCAGGTTCAATTCCTGCTCCGCCACAAACATCCTGGGTCACCCCGGGCAAGCCACTTAGCCTCTCTGTGCCTCGGTTCCTCACCTGTAAAATGAGGATAATGGTACTGCCCAACCTCACAGGTGAGGTGATGGGAAGTCCATAGATACTTTGAACATGTGGGATTTGACCCTCTTGTTTCCCAGCCCTTAGTTCCATTCCCTCGCCCAGAAATCTTAGTTTAACTATGGTTCTTTCACGGTTGCAGTCAGTAGAAAGGGAGTTTTCTGAGAATAGTCATTTGTTAAATGGCTTTGGAAGAATTAGTAGGATATACCTAGATGGAGGAATTTTCTCTTGGTATTTCACACCACCTTTCTGGAAAAAGGTAGTTTGCTGTGTAGGTTTATTACAATTTAATTATATTTTTATTTATAAAAACACTGAAATACTGAATTGCTTTATAAACGTTAATTAAACCTCACAGTTCCTCTGTGCGATAAAGGATAAATGCTATAGCTGGGGAACTGAGGTGAGGCACAGAGAGGTGAAAGGTCAAATGTTGAAGAGAGCCTAAGTTCTATTTTCAGATGTGACTCAGGAGACTTAAGTCCCACCGAATTTTTTTCAGTGAGATTTAGGAGCCGAAGTCATTTTTGGAAATGGAACTTAGCACCTGAGTGACTTAGGCTTAAAGGCTCCCAAGTGACCTTATGCAAGGTCACACCCCTTCTTTCTCCCATCTGAAGTCATGTTGCTTTTTTTCTCTCCAATATCTGCCCGTTCTACATAGTCCCCACTGCTACAACCCTCCTTCTGGCCCTGGTTATCTCTGGCCTTATACGGCTGTAGACTTTTCCTGTCTGACTTGGCTGCTTCTTGTCTCTCCCCAGTCCAGCCTTTCCAATAGGAGGGCGTTGTAGTTCCATGCGTGGGCACGTCGTTGCAATATGTTCCTCGTCGGTTGTGTATTTTAAAACAGAAAAATAACTCTTTCCTCTTCTTTTATTTTTAGTAATAAGCTTGAGCTAAAACTAACCCACGAACAGCAAAGGATCCTAAACCACACAGTCTTGCCGGGTCAAGTAGTGAAAATTATGGCTTTTGCAGGTAAGAAAGCTGGCTGTGAAACAAGTTGCAGGGACGCTTTATCTATTAGACAATTAAGCAAACTCCAGTTCTGTTGTGTTTTTCCTTTGTTGGAGCTGAGGAGGTACACGTGGCAAACACGGCTTACAGCTAGCAAAAATGTATCAAGGGGTAGATTTTTGTGTAGAAATCAAATACCTGTGTAAACATGTAAGCAGGAAATAAGCAGCTTTTCAGAATAGTCGTACACAACTCTAGCTCCTCATGCCAGTGGAATAAAAGAGGGTGTCTTATAATAACGCGAAAAAGAAAGTATCAGAGGGGTAGCCGTGTCAGTCTGGATCTGCAAGAGCAACAATGAGTCCTGTAGCACCTCATAGACTAACAGATATATTGGAGCATTGATATAGAGCAATGCTCCAATAGAACTGTTAGTCTATAAGGTGCTACAGGACTCTTTGTCGCTCTTACAAAAAAGAAATTAAGGGCAGTAAATTATAAAAGGAAATAAATGTTTGACCTCTCTCTTAGCAGTATTGCAGTAGTGCTAGTTTTGGATTAGGTTCTCCCTGGTGCTAGGCACTGTAGAAACAGGTAAATAAGGCAGCCCCTGCCCTGGAGAGCACCCAGACCAGGATAATATGATGGAACAGGTAGAAATAATAGAAAAGGGGTGGAGGAGGGTGAAGAGCACGTTACACATTGTGAAATGTTATGTCCTGAGGTCGCCCCCTTGGGGTGAGAATGGGCACTTTGCTTACATCATGCATAGTTCTCTATGTAGCTGCAAACCTCTGATCTGGGTGTGGGTGACAGTCCTTCAGCTGTGCCTTTTAGTGAATCCATCCCCTTTTGAGGGATAGAATGCAGTCCCAACAACAGGAAAATACTTCCATAGCCCTTTTCCTTGAGCAAGGGAAAGGGAAGCAATCTGTCAGGCCCCATGGGCAGTCTAGGTTCCCACTCTTCAGTGCAAGTAAAGGCTGGGGCTTAATCTGGGAGCAGGGCTTCAACACAGAAAAACAGATTGGCCTGTCGTATTCCTTAGAGGGCCAAGGCAGGCAGCGTTTGCAAGGCACAGGTCACATAGTGCCACAGGGTCCCAGTCTGGGGCCCCTGGTTCTACTTGCTTCTGAGTGCCGCCTCAACTGCATGAGGTCCTCCCTTTTGAGCGCCTGCCTCCAAGCCTGACTTGCCATGTGAGTTTGGTCTGATGGTGACCATGGGAGTTCCTTAGCCCCTGACTGGCTGGTGGGGTGTCCTCTGTTCCACCACACCCACACAAGACAGTAAACTCAGCTTGCCACCTGTCTAGACAACGGGGGCAATTCATTTCCCCAGAATGTTCTCATGTCAGGTTAGCTGGAGTGTTTTAAAAGTATTGCATGATTTTGTAACTGTTCATAACATTCGTGGCTACAGGCTGAGATTTCCAAAGCTGACCTATCCACGCACCTCCCATTAATTTCAGTGGAGGTTGGTTGGCTAATTGCCTTAGTTGGCTTTGAAAATCTCAACCACATTGCGCAGGCTAGGCTAGTGATATAGGGGTGATGAAGAGCCTGATGGGAGAGAAGTGCTGGGAATATAGGTAGGATTCTGACGCAAGGACACCTTTCTTTCTTTTGCTCTTCAGGTACGGGAAAGACCTCGACTTTGATCAAGTATGCAGAGAAGTTTCCCCATCTCAGCTTTCTGTATGTGGCATTTAACAAGGCCATTGTGGAGAACGGAAAGAGTGTCTTCCCCCCTAACGTTATGTGCAAGACTTTCCATTCATTAGCGTACGCGAGTGTTGGCAAACAGTAAGTAGCAATCTTCTCGTTTCCCTGTTCCTAGAACAGGGTGGGGCAAAGTGTGCTGTTCAGAATGTACGCATGTAGGCCACCAGCCAGTGCCTTCCTCTATGGTCAGCAGAGAAACCAAGGACTGAATTAGCCTCGGAGCTGTAGGATGATTCTTCTATATCAGTCAAGGGCAGTGCATAGGGGAAGTTTGCACTGTTGCCGCCTGGATAGTATATGCCACACTTTGAAGGGCACTAAATTGGCATAGAAATCTTTAAGGTATTTAAAAAGGGTAAATAAAAGAAATGGCCTTGGGCCCATCTTGCAGGGAACTTTGCAAAACATCCTATTTGAATTGCATTTCTGTTTATGGGTATCACTTTTTATATTTCTTTTTCATTGTTTTGTGGGGTTAAAAGAAAAAAAAATGTCCCTTTCCTTTGCTCCTTTATGAGGTTTAAAGAAGACCTGTGAGGGATTTTTTGTTTTTGTTTTTCCTTGGTTTTTTTACGCTAGAAATTTGTGTCTAGTCTTCCCTGTCTCTTCTTGGATGAGCCTGTGAATGACTGGATTGCTGGTAGGATTAAAACACTAGCGAAACCATATAATCAGACTTCCTTATGTCCCTGTGAGCACATCCTCAAAATGAAACGTGCTTTCCTGAATTGGCTTTTGATGCCTTGTCTGTATTGAAAGTCATGCCAGTTTAAAATAGGGTGACCAGATGTCCCGATTTTATAGGGACAGTCCCGATATTTGGGGCTTTTTCTTATATAGGCTCCTATTACCCCCACCCTCTGTCCCGATTTTTTACACTTGCTATCTGGTCAGCCTAGTTTAAAATCACACCACTAGTTAAACTGATTTAGTTAAACCAATACATACATTGAGTTAGCTTTAGCCCACACAGTTTTGCACTGGTTTAACGAAATCAGTTTTAAACTGGTTTAAAGGTAAACAAGAGCAACTTGGAATATAGACAAAGCCTGAGCAGGGAGAAGATTTTTTTTTTTTTAATTGAGACTGTTTAAAGTCTTTTTGTTGTTTGTTAAAACCTGTTTAACCCAAAGGCCTCAATAAACAATTGGAAAGAAAACCTCTTTTGTTAAAAATTCAGCATCTTCCACTCCTTCAGTTAAGGGCTGTGTGGGCGCCAAATCAGCATATCTAGGTCCTCCATGTTTTGCTGGAGGTCTTTATGGAAGACCACAATTGACAGCCCTGGTATTTCTAAGGTAAAAGATGTGGAAGAAAAAGAGCCCTTCTTTTGAAATAGCCTTTCCAGACTTCTTAGAAATCAGGAAGAAGCAAACAAGGGTTGGCACTCAATTTTCAACCCCTTACATGTCACCTTTAAACCAGTTTGCAAGCTGCAATTTTTGAATTCTTTCATATGGGATGGCCCAGTGGTGGTGATGCTAGGCTGGGATTCCAGAGATATGAGTTCAATTCCCTGCCTTGCCACAGTTTCGCTATGTGACTGTGGGCAAGTCACTTAGCCTCGCTGTGCGCCTCAGTTTCCCCATCTGTTTAATGGGGATAATAGAACTTCCCTACATCATAGGGCTGTTGTGAGGTAGATGCATTAAGGATTGTGAGGTTCCCAGGTCTGTGGTAATGTGGGAGGGCCATATCAATACCTTAGATAGCTCCTCTTCGCTTCTTTGAGCGTTAGTAATAGAAGGAAAGGCTACGTCACTTCTCTAAGTTTTCTTGCAAACTAATAATGTGTGTTTTGTTTTTTTTTGTCTGTGGCACAGCTATAATGAAAAAGGCAAACTAAATTTTTCCAACCTGTCACCCTACACGATCAGCTTTATCCTCAAACACCGCACGGGACAATCTCTCTTCATAAGAGCAAAGACAGTAACTCAGACGCTTGAAAGCTTTTTTGCTTCTGCAGATGAATTCATATCGGTGGAGCACACCCCCATATGGTGCAAAAATACACACGGCGCAAGGGTCCTAGTCTGTCAAGAAGAGAAGCAAGTGAGTATTGATGGAGAGGCGAGAGTCCAGCTGGGAAGGAGTGGAACATGTGCATCAAAGCAGACTCCAGTGATACAGTAGTCCTTATGATTCAGCAGTCGGGAATTACCAGTCAAATGCATTTCTCTTGTTTCCCCTGGGTTGGTCTATGAAAAAGGAATATGTCTTCCTTGTGTGATCCTCTAGCAGCAGATGAGACAAGAAACTCATCGTAGCTCTGATCCAAAGTCTTTTAAATTCATTGGGAGACTGTTCCAGTGGGTTTAGACCAGACTCAGTATACGTATGAGGAACAGAGAGAGAAACTTGAGATCCCATGTATTTCTATTAATATTTGGAAGGTATTCCAGTACTACAGTGTTGACAGTGTTATAAAAATAACTGGATAGATTTAAGAGGGCCAGTTCTGGCTTAAGAATACAGTCCCTTTCCTGTGTCTAACAAGTAGCTGTATGGCTGAACAAAACTTTGGCCGGGATTTTTTATTTGAGTTTTGTGCTTTAACCCATCCATACACTCTCTAGAACAGGTTTATTTTTAACCAGGGTTTTGGTTTTTATTTTGTTTTTTTAAATATTTTGCATTCCTGTAATGGTTACTTAACATGTTAGTTTCTTCAAATACGTAATTTTTGATTTAGTCATCCAAGTACATAATGGAGATTCATTTCTAGAGGCCAAAACTCTGTCAGTTGATAAAATGAGTTTTCACAAGGACTTAAGTTCTTCAAGTGATTTCCTGTAAAGCACAATTATTAACCCTCAAGAAATGGAGTCTGGAAATGAGATGAGTCTTCCACCAGGTCAGAACTGGCTGACTGAAATTAATTTCACAGAGGCTACTAAATGACTGCATGCTGAGAATTAAATACTGGACTCAGTCCAGTTCCCAGTGACCGGGGCTAGCATATTAATGTAACTGAAATATATAAGCCCAAAAAGTTAAAGGTGCCGACATGACTCTGTCACTGTCCAACGTTAAACAGTGTTAGACAAGGTTTGAAGTTGGATATACAGACACCTCGATTTGTTTCATGGCAAACACACAAAGGGCTGGTCTACACTACAAAGCTGGATTAGCTTAACTACGTTGTTCAGGGCTGTGAAAAATGTCATGCCCTGGGCAGTGTAATTAAGCCGACCTAAGTCCTAGTATAGACGCTGCTAGGTTGGTGGAAAAACTTTTCCTTGACCTGCCTCTGGCCTCTCGAAAAGATGGATTTACTGTAGTGACAGAAGAACCCTTCCATTGGTGTACTGTAGTGTTCCTAGTGTAGAGATACTCTAAGAGTATGATGCCAGCATTTAGGAATTTATTAACTAAAATACGGGTGGTGGGGAGGAAAAGCTAAAACAAGTTTTATAAAGCAGTTTAAAATTGAAATTAAATGATTACATGAGACAAACTTAATCAGCACTTATTAAAAGACCCTTTTAAAGGAAGGACATCCTTTAGAGTCCCTTATTTTGTTGGACAACCCTTCTAAGTGGGGAGGAAAGGCTTAGTTTTGTTGCTCAATTTAGGGATGTAAAGGAAGGTTTTGACAAACAGACGCAAGGGGAGGAAGGGACAGGATAGTAAAGGTGGAAGAAATTCGGCTTTTGTTGATGATCTTGGGATTTGGCAGCAAGTCCGTCATAGACAGATACTCTGGGTTGGTAGGTTAACCAAGAAAGCAGCTCACTGGGTTCTGGCTCATTTCCCAGCCTGGAGACCGAGATGTTATTCCAGGAGTGGGTGGGTGAGATTCTGTGGCCTGCATTGTGCAGGAGGTCAGACTAGATGATCATAATGGTCCCTTCTGACCTTAAAGTCTATGAGTCTATGTCATCTGATTGGTCTGGTTCCTCTCTCGTACCGTTCTCTCTCAGGCTTGGCAGGATGGGCTGTCTCATCTCATTGTGTTGGTGCCATGTGCTACAGTTGATTTCAGGGTCAGATCAAATGGAAAGCCAAGAGAGAGAACAAGAGGAAAAATAGTGGGGCAGAGGGGAACATACAAGGGAGGGAGAGGCAAAGCAGGATTCATAGATTCTAGGGCTGGAAGGGACCTCGAGAGGTCATCGAGTCCAGCCCCTTGCCCTCATGGCAGAACCAAATACTGGATCTTGCGTATCTCTGCTGATTCAGCAGTGAGAACCATGTGTCCTCGTTGCTACATCAGGGTCTGGACTTCACGTTGATGCAGTGACCTTCGGGATCCCTGGTTGAAGGACAGTGTCCTTGGAGTGAAGTGGGACGGAGGACCCCCTCCTGCAGGCATTCCGCTAATTGATTTGCCAGTCCCTACCCCCAAAAATCTTTTATTAAGGGCCCTGAAAGAGGGGTGATGAGTGGAGTAGTCCATCCGCCCATTTTCCCCACCCTTTCCCATTTTGTTCACCCATCAGGCCTACCTCCTGACATGCCAAGCGTAGCCCATTGAGTTCCAGTCCCACACCATTCTTGTTTACCAGGCGCGATCTTAACACAGTCCTTGAGTTATCTCAGTCGGCCTTTCTGTTTGGAGTAATTTAGTCTGTCTCTCTTTTGCACCTTTTCTCATCAACATTTGTAATTGGTTATTGTGACCTCTTGTGAACTTTCACTCACTTTTTACAATCGGGCTTACAATTAGGGTAAATGTGTGGGCCCAGTTATCTCAACGTTGCCTACACCACACAACAAGCAAACCAACCTGTACAGCTGGGACTAATGGGCAAACTTACCAGAGAGGCCAAGGGATGAATAGGCATGAAGACGGAACTTCCCATTCACCCTTAGAAGCCAATGGGACTATTCCCATGCACAAGCTTTTGCAGAATTGGAGCCCAAATTTTAGATATGATGGGTGACAAAGAAGAGGATTGGGTGAGGAAGAAAAAGTGTTACAGCAAAACGGTCACATGGTTACTCTTATCAGAGGGTAGCCGTGTTAGTCTGGATCTGTAGAAGCGACAAAGAGTTCTGTGGCACCTTATAGACTAACAGACGTATTGGAGCATAAGCTTTCGTGGGTGAATACCCACTTTTTCAGACGCATGCGACTCTTTGTCGCTTCTACATGGTTACTCTTGATTGACACATGCATATCCTGAGTTTCTGTTCCATAGAACTGTTGTTTTTAGGCTATTTTAAAAAAAATGAATTCACTTTGTGGCGTGGCAGACATGACGTTTACAGGAGGGATTTCAATTAGGAGTGGACAGATTTCAATTAGGAGGGATAGCTCAGTGGTTTGAGCATTGGCCTGCTAAACCCAGGGTTGTGAGTTCAATCCTTGAGAGGGCCATTTAGGGATCTGGGGCAAAAATCTGTCAGGGGACAGTACTTGGTCCTGCTAGTGAAGGCAGGGGACTGGACTTAATGACCTTTCACGGTCGTTCCAGTTCTAGGAGATTGGCATATCTCCATTAATTTATTTATTTTTATTTTTAAATAAGTTTTGGGGAGTGAGTTGCCCAGGCAGGGGGAGCTCAGTGTTATTTGCCATATGGAGGGTCCACACAGGAGGGAAATAGGTCAGGAGATGAGATCAGAGATGGAAGCCAGAGGAAGAATGGCTATGGTCTTTCAGGGCTATGTGAGAAACTGAAGCTTGATAGGTGAGTCACTGGGGATACCAGAGGAGGGATACAGAAGAGGGATAACGTGATTAGGCATGATGCAGACTATAGGTTTGTCATCTCAGTTATACCAAAGTACTTGAGGCAACAGAGCGTGAAGTTTTGTGCATTGGATTCTTCTGCTGTTGCTTTCCAGATCATTGTTGAAGAAGCAAGACGGATATGGGACACTATGAAAATTCTAAATGGAAATACAGAACTGAAGTGCAAAATGACATCGGATGGTATGTTGTCCAAGAGGGTACAGATGTTAAAAGGGACATCGTCCGTTTAAACAGCAAACATAGTAACACCTACGATGGCTTTTACTGACCGCAATCAGAAGGAGAAGAAACCTGTCTTTTCCCAGTTTGCTTTGTGCAAACAGCTCTTGTGTGCCTTCGACAGTTCCTGGAGTATGGCCAGAATCGCAAACGCTGTGTAGTTAGTTTCCCCTTTGGTGGTTTGTCTTCCACAAGCAGCTGGGCCGCAGAGGTGGCCAACCTGTGGCTCCGGAGCCACATGCAGCTCTTCAGAAGTTAATATGCGGCTCCTTGTATAGGCACCGACTCCGGGGCTGGAGCTACAGGCGCCAACTTTCCAATGTTCACTGCTCAACCCCTAGCTAGCTCTGCCACAGGCCCTGCCCCCACTCCACCCCCTCCCCTGAGCCTGCAGTTCCCTCGTTCCTCCTCCTTCCTCTCTCCTGCCCCCCCCCCCCCCCGAGCCTCCTGCACGCCACGAAACAGCTGATAGGGAGGTGCTGATTGGCAGGGCTGCCGGTGGGTGGGAGGCACTGGGAGCAAGGCAGGGGGGAGCTGATGGGGGGGCTGCTGACGTATTACTGTGGCTCTTTGGCAATGTAAATTAGTAAATTCTGGCTCCTTCTCAGGCTCAGGTTGGCCACCCTTGAGCTAGGGAGAAGGCAGCGTACAGGGGCAAATAAATCATATGTATAAACCCACAAAATCTGTGGCCAGAACCTGCTTTTAAATCATTCTTTAAAAACTGACTGGATTTCAGGCTGGTAGTGTCTCCTGAAACTGAAAGTCATTTGCTCTTAGTTGTGATGTTTACATCTGAATGACCTGATAGTCCAATCCTTCTTCCAGGGTATTTGAAGCTTTGGCAGCTTAGCAAACCGCGGCTTTTTGACTATGATGCCATATTTGTGGATGAAGCACAAGACTGCACGCCAGGTGAGTAAGGCAGGAGACCATCTGAACAAATAATGACCTAATTAACGCCATTATTCCTGTGCCACCAATAGGGAAATAAAGACACTGAGATCATTGGTAACTGAGCTAGGCGGGGAACTTGGTTTCTATGCCTGTGCTCAGATCACTAAACCCACACATATGGAACTGGTTGTTTGGGGGTAGGGAGGGGTACTATGTTTTTCACAAAGGCCTTCAATTTCTATACAGCATCATCATTATTTATAAGTAATGCCTTGAAGCCCCAACCAAGATTAGGACCCTGTTGTGCTAGGCCAGGGGTGGGCAAACGTTTTGGCCTGAGGGCCACATCTGGGTGGTGAAATTGTATGCAGGGCCATGACTGTAGGGCAGGGGGTAGGGATGCAGCGGGGGGCTTGGGGTGCAGGAGGGCGCTCGGGGCAGGGGTGGGGGGTGCAGGAGAGGTTCAGGGTGGCTCCCTGCCTGCCCTGGCCCCATGCCGTTCCCGGAAGTGGCCAGCATGTCTGGCAGTGGCTCCTGTGGGTGGGGTGGGGTGGGGCAGGTGGCTCTGCCGCACGCTGCCATTGCCTGCGGCGGGTACCATCCCCAAAGCTCCCATTGGCCGCGGTTCCCCATTCCTGGCCAATGAGAGCTGCGGGAGGCGGTGTCTGCAGGCGAGGGCAGCTCACAGAGCCCTCTGGCGCCCGCATTCCAGGGGCTGCAGGGACGTGGTGCTGACTGCTTTCGGGAGTAGCCCGGGGCCAGGGCAGGCAGGGAGCCTGCTTTAGCCCCGCTGTGCCACAGGGCTTGCAATCCCGCGGGCCGGATTGAAAGCCCTGACAGGCCAGATCCAGCCCACATGCTGTAGTTTGCCCTCCCCTATGGTAGGCCCTGAAGACACACATAGGGGACAATCCTTGTTCTGAAGAGCTCATGGTCTCCGTAAACAAGACCGACAAAGTGGTGGGGGTGGAATGGAAGGATTGTCCTCCTGGCTTTACAGTTGGAGAACTAAAGCACAGATTGTGATTTTTGCCTAAGGTTGTCACACAGGAGAGTCCACGGGGAATTGAACCCAGGCGTCCTATGTCCCAGTTCAGTTTCTTAACCACAAAACCACCAATACGTTCTAACAATTTCTTGTCACTTATGTGGTTAAAGGGCTTGTTTATTTCCCAGTTGCTTGTTTGGGCTGGAGCCATTTTCTTAACCATGTGAGGTTTGGTTTGGTTTGGCGAGCCAGGTCCCTTTGAGCTTCGTTCATGCTTCACGTTTTGCTGCAGCCATCATGGACATTGTGCTGTCCCAGACCTGTGGAATAATCTTTGTAGGAGACCCACACCAACAGATCTATACCTTCCGAGGTGCTGTCAATGCCCTCTTTGCAGTGCCACACACCCACATCTTCTATCTCACACAGGTAAGACTGGGAAGGGTGGGCATGTGTATGCCAGTGCTGAAGACCCATCATTTTCTCCAGTAATATGCTTACTTCAGTTTAAAATTTGTAAAGGAATGTCAATGCCTCTTCCAAGAGCTAGCGGCGAGAAAACATCCCATGTTGAGTGATAATCAAAGTGGGTCATCTTTGTTTCATAAGCAGGTGTCATTTCCTGTGTACTTCTGGTTTGGGATTTACTTCTGTTTGCCTGATCTCGGCTTCCTTTGCTCCATCTTGTAGAGTTTCAGATTTGGCCCTGAAATAGCTTACGTTGGATCTACTATCTTGGACGTCTGCAAGAAAATCCGGAATAAGACGTTAGTGGGTGGAAATCAAGAGGGTAAGAAATTTAAATTGTGTTCGTACAGCGCCTAGCACAGGTCCTGATCCAGGACTGGGGCACCTAGGGACTATTGCAATACAAATAATAATAATACATGCTTTTAAAAAAAATTCATACTTGCTTTTCTTCACGCATTGGCTTACTGGGCCTTTTCTCCATCTCCCAGGCGATGTCAGAGGCAGCATGAATGGGAAGACTGCTTTCTTATCACGGGGCAATATGAGTGTGTTTGAGAACGCAGTGACAATTACTGGAGGAGAGAGACCAAAAAAAATACACTTACTTGGGGTAGGGCAGATTTCTTGTATTGTATGTGGGAGCGGTGAAAGCTTCTGGGGGAGGAGGCATTGAAATGACTCTTAACTGGGGGTCCTCCTCTCTCTAAGCAGTTTCAGTCACAAGTATAAATGCTTGTCTTGAAGTAAGTGTCCCAGATCCTGCAGAGTCCGTAAGAACGGCCATACTGGGTCAGACCAAAAGTCCATCTAGCCCAGTGTCCTGTCTTCTGACAGTGGCCAGTGCCAGGTGCCCCAGAGGGAATGGACAGAATAGGTCATCATCAAGTCCCCTGTCGCCCATTCCCAGCTTCTGACAAACAGAGGCTAGGGACACCATCCCTGCCCATCCTGGCTAATAGCCATTGATGGACCTATCCTCCATTAATTTATCTAGTTCTTTTTTGAACGTAGCATATGATTGTGTTAAGTCACGAAGCAAAATAATTCATGTGAGAGCAGCTGCTCACGCGCTAATGGAAAAAGGGTATTATAGTGGATCAAGGTAAAGCTGTGAATATTCCCATCTGTAGTGACACCTAATTTTCAGTTATACTTCTGTGAAGGAGGCTGTATCAAATCTAACTCTTCATTCCCAAGCTTCTCTGGGTGTACGTTGGTCTATAAAAGTTAATGGTGCATATCGGTGCACTCAGCATTGGCCTAACTCCACTGCTGTTGAAGGCCGTGGTAAAGCTCCAATTGACTTCAGTGAAAGCAGAGTTAAGCCAGCACCAAATGCTTTGACGTAGTTCTTGTGGTTTCAGTTAACTTTTTAATATTCAAATTGTTGACACAGGAGACACAAAGAGGTTAAATGACCTGCCCAGGTTACTCAACAAGTCTGTGGAAGAGCCAGGAATAGGACTCTGATCTTTTGAATTTCAATCCTGTGCTGTAAGCACTAGACCATCTTGCCCTCCCTTTAGTCATGAAGCTGAAAACTAAAGCTGAGCAAAAATTGTAATCTCTATCCTGTGGGAAATTCTGATGTGTCAATATTTTTGCGTCCTGAGTTGGACTGAAAAGCCCCAACATTTCCTGAAAGGAAAAACTAAAAAAAAACAAAAAACTAAAAAAAATAATAATCTTGATTTGGAAATGGGGAAATGTTTTATTTTGACACTTTTGATTTTTAAATGAAACATTTCATCATTATCAAAACTAATGTTTCATTTTGGTTTGTTGAACCAAATTGCAACATCAAACTGCAGTTCCCTTTAATGCCCCGCTGTCTCATGGGAGTTGTAGTTCCAGTGTCTCATGGCCTCGTTCTTCCCTATTAGCTGGGCTCCCTGGCCAGACTACATTTCCCATGATGCCCCATGGTTCTGTGACTGCCATGATGCATCCCACAGCTCAGAGGGGACAGCATGTGGTGCATCATGGGAGATGAAGGCCAGCCATGGAGCCAAGGCTATATGGGAGAATAGAGTCATGAAGCACCCAGAACTACAACTTCCATGGAGCAAAATAGGGGAAATGCAGTTTAATGTCAAACTAACTTGAAATGAAATGTTTTGGTTTAGTTCAACAAACAGAAATATTTTTATTTGAAATGAAAATTGTGGGAAAATCAAAATTTTACTGCAAAATTGACATTTTCCCACAGACTTTTTTTTTTTTAATTGAAACTGCATTTTCTTGAAAAATCATTTTGATGAAAAAATTTCCAACCAGTTCTAATGCAAACTAATCCACAAAATACATTCCTGGCCACAAAACATGATGACCAGCTGGGATTTTGTTTTCCATTGCTCATTCTGTGTGTTTTTGATGGTTGATTGGTGTGTGTCATCTGGGATCATCCACTAGTTTTAGGCTAGATTATTTCTTTCTAGCTTCATATTGATCATGCATACTATGGTGTGCATTTTAGGAATATAGCTTCACCTTGAGTCTTTTGAGTTGTTGTCCCTATTTACATGCTAGTGAATCTGATACATTTTGGCAGGAAACTAGCTCATTTGTAAACTTTAAGTATAACCTTCAATTAGGTCAATTTTAAGAAAATCTTTATCTGTTTAGGGGCCTAAAAATTTTGGACTGGACAAAATTCATGATATTTGGAAACTCCTTCAACCTGAAGAGGCCCGTGTGAGATGTGAGTATGTTCTCCTGTCTTCTTCCCCTGAAGTTATGTACCATGATGTTAACTTTTCTAGCTTCTTCCATATCTCCAACTGTCCCAGCTGATACATGTAAACCTCTTTCACGTCAGCGTGACTGGGGATCACGTTGTTTGTTCATCTTCTGGGTGATTTGTGCCTTGCTGGTTGTGTGACAGGAACGGCTATCGGTGATAGTTATTTCTGTGTTTCTACTGGTGCAGTGGAAATATGGAATCTGATGTCATAAGAACAACTTACACTTCCAGATCCTGTCGTCTGAGATTCTTGGTCTCAACTAGAAAAAGCCTGTAAACTACGTTTTATCTCTGTCCTTTCCATTTCTTTGACATAAAATGGAGGTATTTATTAGACATTTTGCATGCTGGTGAACACCTTTTATTTAGTTTTAGGGTGTCATTCAGAAAAACATTGCCCAATTCGCTTTAAAAAACCCCCCACAACAAACTACCTCCATCTTGGACCTAATCTACCAGTGTTGAAGCTTTGTTTGTTGATGTTAGGTGAAGCCTGGGAGCAAATCACGGGTTATAATGGAAATTTAGTTGCAGCCTTTAACATGGGAGTGGCTTTAGATATGAGCCATTAGGAGAAGTGCCTTCGTTTAAGAACATAACCTCTATGTGATTGGATTGGATAAACTGCATGGATCTTGGCCGTCTGTCAGTTAAAAATGTAATTTCTCCCACTCTAAATTCATTCAGAAATTCAGTCATTGAGTCCAAGATCAGAAGGAACCATCAGGATCAGCTACGCTGACCTCCTATGTAACACAAGCCATAGAACTTCCCCAGAAGAGTTCCTACAGCAGATCTTGTGTAGAACAACATCCAATATCGATTTTAAAAATTGGCAGTGTTGGAGAATCCACCATATCCCTTGGTAGATTGCTCCAATGGTTATTTACCCTCACTGTTAAAAATTCATGCCTTATTTCCAGTCTCAATTTGTGTAGCATCAACTTCCAGCCATAGGATCTTATTATACCTTTCTCTGCTAAATTGAAGAGCCCATTATTAAATATTTGTTCCCCATGTAGATGCTTACACTGTAATCATGTCACCCCTTACCCTTCTCTTTGTTAAGCTAAATAGACTCAAGGAGCTCAATCTATCTCTATAACACACATTTTCTGTTCCTTTAATCATTCTCATGACTCTTCTTTGAGCCCTCTCCAATTTATCAACATCCTTCTTGAATTGTGGGCACTAGAACTGGACACTATATTCCAACAGCGATTGTATCAGTGCCAAATTCAGAGGTAAAATAACCTCTCTACTCCTAGTCAAGATTCCCCTATTTATGCATCTCAGGATTTCATTAGCTCTTTTGGACACAGCATCACATTGGGAGTTCATGTTCAGTGATTATCCACCACGACCTCCACATCTTTTTCAGAGTCACTGCTTCCCCAGATAGAATCCCCGATCCTGTAATTTTTTGTTCCTAGATGTATACATTTAGCCATATTAAAATGCATATTGTTTGCTTGGGCCCAGTTTACTAAGTAATCCAGACTGTTCTGAATCACTGACTTGTACTCTTCATTATTTACCACTCCCCCAATGTTTGTGTCATCTGCAAGATTTATCAGTGATGATTTTATGTTTCCTTCTAGGTCATTGATAAAAATGTTTAAAAGCGTAGAGCCAAGAACTGATCCCTTTGGGAACCCACTGGAAACACACCCATTCAGTGATGATTCCCTGTTTACAGTTACATTTTGAGACCTATCAGTTAGCCAGTTTTTAATCCATTTAATGTGTGCCATGTTAATTTTATATCGTTCTAATTTTTTAATTAAAAAGTCATGTGGTACCAAGTCAAAGTATTACATCAACACTGTTACTTTTACCAGCCAAACTTGTAGTCTCATAAAAATAAGATACCAAGTTAGTTTGACAGGATCTGTTTTCCATAAACCCATGTTGAGCTGCACTAATTACATTGCCCTCTTTTAATTCTTTATTAATGGAGTCCCAAATCAGCTGCTCCATATCTTATTCGGGATAGATGTCAGGCTGACAGGCCTATAATTACCAGAGTCATCCTCTTTACTCTTTTTAAAAATTGGCACAACGTTCGCTTTCTACCAGCCTTCTAGAACTTCCCCAGTGCTCCAAGACTTATTGAAGATCAAGATTAGCAGTCCAGTGAGCTCCTCCGCCAGCTCTTGTGAAACTCGCAGATGCATGTTGTCTGGTCCTGCTGATATTAAAATATCTGATTTTAATAGTTGCTGTTTCACATCCTACTGAGATACTTTTGGAATGGAAAGAGTGTTATCACCATATGATAAAAACTATCTAATCTGTTTAACCCCAAAATACAGAACAGAAATATTTATTGAACCCTTCTGCCTTTCCTGCATTCTTATTGACAATTCTATCATTTCCATCTAGTAATAGACCAGTACCATTGTTCTATTTGTTCGTAATAAACTTAAGGACAATAAGAAGGAGTTGTTGGTTTCTTTTTTAACTTTGCTGGCCATTGACTTCTACTTATGTCCCTTGGCTTCCCTTATCAATTTTCTACAATTCCTAACTTCTGATTTATGTTCATTAATATCAACTTTCCCTTTCTTCCTTTTGTTATATTATGTTGTTTGTTTATTTTTATACTGCCTTCCCCTCTAAACCAGGTTGGGTTTTTTTAAATGGCACGACCTTCTTCAATTGTCTTTTTTTGGCATCCAATAAGGTGTTCTTAAATGAGTCCCAATTATCATTCATGTTTTTCTGATTTTAAATTCTTCCTTCCAGCTGATCTGGTTCAAAATAGTTTGCACATTATAAATGTGATCAAGTCATATCAGTTGTACCTATGCTACCATTAACCTTTAGTTCTGTGATTTGTGTGTTAGGACAAGGTCTAAATAAAGATTTCCCTGGGGTGTTGTCTGCAGTGCTTTTTGAGTTAGGAAATTGTCATCTATAATGTTTAGAAATTTCAAGGATGTTTTAACACTGACAGCATGAGACCTTCAGCATGTGTCACTCAAATTGAAATCTCCTATGATTACTCAGCTTTTCCCCCTATTCTTGATAGATAGGTGTGCTGGGGGAGGCGGTCATCCTGTTTCCTAGAGTAATCTGGTGGTCTGTAGCTGACACCAAGTAATACCACATCTTGTGCTTTATCTGTTAGGACATTGATTCGTAAGCATTCAAGATCATTTCTTCCAAGTTATCAGTGAATCAGGAACAGGTAATGCCAGTGTTGACATAGAGGACCACTCCCCTTCCCTTTTGCCCACTCAGTCCTTCCTAAGTAGGTTATAACCATTGGTTTTAACATTCCAGTCCTGCGAATCATTCCATCAGTTTTCAGGAATACCAACTAGATAAAAATTTATTCTTCTAAATGAGCAATTGCAATTCCTCTTGTTTGTTACCCAGGTTCCTAGCATTGGTGTGCAGGCAATTCAGGAATTTCTTCTTTTCATGCCCTTTGCTTCATTGATTAATTTTGTTCTCAACATCTCGAATTTGTTCTGAGCACTCATATCTTCTCTCCCCTTTTGCTATTAGTTTAATACTCTCCTGACTACCTGGGGACAGGCTGGCTAGAGAAAATTGGTCCCCCTTCTACTGAGGTGGAGGCCATTGATACTATACATCCATACTGAACAACCCCCATTCCCCACTGAAGGTGGACCAGTGTTCCATGAAACCAAAACCCTCCGCCCTCCATGGCTTACCTAGCCAGGAGTTCAGTTCCAGAATCTTCTGCCTTTGGTCTTCCTTCGCATGTGGGACAGAGAGGATCTCACAGAAGATTGCTTGGACATTCTTCTTCAGCATGCTTTCAAGTTCCCTGACGTCATCTACAATCCGCGTGATATTCCATGGCACAGTGTCATTAGTGCCTATATGAACCATCTCCAATGGATCCTTGCTTGTTGAGTTCAGTAGCTTATCCAATTTTAGAGTGGAGTCTTGTGTCTCAGCTTTGGGAAGGCAGCCCACTATCCTGTTGTCATCCTGTCCCTTGCAGAATATTCTTTCGATTCTTCTTAGTATTGAATCTCCAGTAAGGATTGTCTGTTTTCCTTGGGTAGTTGGAGAACTCTTTGCGAGTTAGCTTGATTTTCTTACATGTTAGGCTGAGCTGCCATCCACATGAGTATCCTGTACATCTCTGGTTCCTTGGAGCTGCTGGATCTTGAGAGGTATTTTCCAAAGTTTCCATGTTGAGGACCTGGTATTGATTTGAAGCTACTAGCTGTGTGGAATTCATCCCAGTCCTCTTTTTCTCCAGCTGTGTAGAATGCTGCCATGATCTCCTGCATCTCGTGGTTGTGAACCACCAGGCCTCCTCTCTGACTTCCTCTCTCTCCGATTCCTTGGTGGCAAGCATCATGCTCCCTTGAACCTGTTGTTTCCCAAACCTGGCTGTCTAGGAATGCCTGAACTTCTCTGATTTTCAGTAGCGTCTCTACTTGTCCCTTCAATCCAAGAATCTTTTCCTCCAGTACAGCCACCAACTTGCACTTTGTGAATAAGGAAATCCTTTCTGTCAGGAAAGAGAACATGTCATATCCATTGCAGCTCATCCCCACTTTCCCATCACTGGCCATCTTCATAGCTGTAAGAATATCTTGACTTCTGTAAGAATCCACCCCATAAACTGTTCTGCTAACCCAAAAATATCCCAGTATCTCCAAAAGGGCATCTACCATTTTGAAAAATAATGAACTTAGGCTTTTGGGGACACTTGCTACTGCTAATCATACCTAGCCCTTGTGTAGAACTTTGCATCGGTACAACTCAAGTGCTTTACAGAGGAGGTCAGTATCATCATCCCCATTTTACAGATGGAGAAACCGAGGCACAGAGAAGTGAAGTGACTTGCCCAAACTCACCTAGCAGGCCAGGGTTGGAGTTGGGAATAGAACCCAAGTCTCCTGAGGCCTAGTCCAGTGCCCTCCCCACCTGGCCATGTTGCTTCCCCTACTCTCTATCGCCATTTCATTTGGAGTTGAAAATGTGACCAATGGTGCCTTTCTTGTGTATTGACATTCTCCAATGCACTTCTCGCTAGTGAAACTCCAAATTGACGACTACTTTATCAAGAAGTGGGTTGAGAAGGATGGCTTCCAGGGTTTAAAGAACTATGCAGCCAAAACTGAAGACAGGGAGCTGGAGGTGAAGATCGCAATAGTGGAGAAATACAATGTCCGCATTCCCGAGCTGGTGGCGAGGATAAAGAACAATCACGTCTCAAATATAGCATTTGCAGGTAAAGCAAAACACACCTTTTTTTTCCCCCCCGAGAAGGAGATTGATTCCCCTTTTTTTAATCCAACCTCACTTCCCCTTGCTCCTCAAATATAGTGCACTTGGTCCAAGATGGACTTGCGCCCAGGAAGGAATGAGACAGCTCCTTCTGGGACATTCCTGGGGCCACAGTAGAAGGAATTTGCCACTGGAGCACTGATAAGTGAGGTTCTGCTGGAGCTGAATGAGGATTCAGTCAGTATTTCCTGGGATCTAGCAGTCTGACCTAATGCCTTATCTTATCCTGCCTGTTAAAACTCACATTCAACACATCTCCTGAATACTGGCTTAAATTTGCAGTGATTTCTGGAAGAATAATGGTGGACTATCAAAAAACAACAAACTATTCTTGTTTAAGTTCATGTCTGTACTGGGGTGTGAGGTAACTGGGCATTTTCTTGGTGGGCCAGTCCTGGTTAATGGACTAGTGGATTAGTGCAGGACCGGAGCTCTGGTCTGGGTATTCCCCACCCCTCTCTCTCTGTCTGTCTGTGTCTCTCTCTCTCTCCTTTGCTTCCAGTTTGCAGTCTTCTTGTAGCCGTGTTGGTCACAGGATATTAGCAAGACAAGTTAAGTGAGGTAATATCTTTTATTAGACTAACAGCCGTTGGTCCAATAAAAGATATTACCTCCCCCACCCTGTCTGGCTTCCAGTTCACATTTAAAAGTAAGTGAAACTCTAAATGCAGAACAAAGCAAGTTAATATGTACATCGTGTTCAGTAAATAACAAGATATAAAAGCAGCAGTACAGTTATATTGGCTGATATCCTTTCTCTGTCCCCTCATCCCCCCCCCCCCCTTGTTTCCTGATGTGTGTTGGTTCTAGATTATGTGATCGGCACCGTATACAAAGCCAAAGGTCTGGAGTTTGATACTGTGCAGGTTGCAGATGATTTTGTGAAAGTCCCTTGTGCCAGGCATAATCTCCAGAGGCTGCCTCACTTTATCACTGGTAAGGGAGATCCTTTATACTGGAACCATTCTTTTCTCTAAAGCTGGGGTGGCCAACCTGAACCTGAGAAGGAGCCAGAATTTACCAATGTACATTGCCAAAGAGCCACAGTCATACGTCAGCTGCCCCCCATTAGCTCCCCCGCTCCCAGAGCCTCCCGCCCCACTGGCAGCCCTGCCAATCAGCGCCTCCTTCTCCCTCCCCACACCTCCCAGCTGTTTCGTGGCGTGCAGGAGGCTCGGGGGGGGGGGGGGGGGGGCGGAATCAGCGAGGGCACAGCAGGGGAGGGGGCAGGAAGGGGTGGAGCGGGGGCAGGGCCTGTGGCAGAGCCAGGGGGTGAGCAGTGAGCCCCCCCCCCCCCCCCCCCCCCCCCCCCCCCGGCACATTGGAAAGTTGGCACCTGTAGCGCCAGCCCTGGAGTCGGTGCCTATACAAGGAGCCGCCTATTAACTTCTCAAGAGCCGCGTGCGGCTCCGGAGCCGCAGGTTGGCCGCCCCTGATCTAAAGGGAGAGGTGATGCACAGGATGGGCCATTGGCACTCCCCATCGGTCAGCACTCTTTGGAGCTAGGCTTGGGGTTGTCTCTGGCTGCACCTAGCAGTGTCCCCTCTCAAGCTTGCTGTAGTTACGGACTTCTCCCTTGTGGTGCAGTTCCTTTGTGCAAGTCTGTGCCTGGGAGATGGGCCTGGCACTTAAGGGCAGGTTCATCACTTGGGGAATACGCATTGTCCCTGCTTTGATCAGCAACCAATGTGTATGCTCCCAGGGGAGAGAGTATTGGTTCTGTTTGCTGTCACTGATGTCTCACACAAGTCCTGTCGTGGTTGTGTAACAAACACATGCAGCCGTGCTACTCTGCTTATTATCTCCTTAACAGAGACACCATCCATGTTTCTGTGACATACCCAGCTCTTGTTTTACATTTTCATCCTAATTCAGCAGTGAATTAGAACTAGCTGAAATACCAGAACAAATGCCAAAGTTTTATCAGTTATCTTGTAACACTTATTTTTTTTTCTGACTTCTTCTCTCTAAATCTCTGCCTAGACATGTCTGCTGAAGATGAATGGAACTTGCTGTATGTTGCAGTGACTCGTGCTAAAAAGCAGCTGTTAATGACAAAGTCGCTAGAATACCTTTTGACTTTGGCTGGGGTGAGTTAAACATGCCATGGCAAAGTGACTGGTGGGTATGGATCTGTGAGCAGATGGAGTGGGATGTTACCATAGGCGCCGACTTTTCAAAGTGCTGTGGGGTGCTAGATCGCTGGCTCAACCCAAGGCCCCACCTCTTCCCACCCCCACCCCTCTCTCCCCTGAGTGCACCGCGTCTTCGCTCCTCCCCCCTCCCTCCCAGCCTCCCTGCACGCTGCCAAACAGCTGATTGCAGTGGGCGGGAGGCGTGGGGAGGGAGGGGGAGGCGCTGATCCATGGGACCCGCCGGCAGGTGGGAGGCACTGGGGGTGGGGAGCTGATAGGGAGGATGCCGGTGGGTGCTCAGCACCCACCATTTTTTCCCTGGGGGTGCTCCAGACCTGGATCACCCACGGAGTCGGTGCCTATGGAAGTTACAATGGGTCATTGGCAAGTTAACAAGCAAACAATATAGGTAACTTTTTGAGTGCTTGCTCCTCATAACATCTGCGCTAAAGTCTCTCGTGCTTGAGGGGTTTAGGAGGTCTGGTGTCTGGATAGGAGCAGAGTAAAGGAAGGTTAAGTTAAATAGTAAGGAGGGAAACTAAGATTCATAGGGGTCCCTGAACAATGGGCTGAATTCTCCTCTTAGTTACACCAGTTTATGTCCAGAGTAACTGAGGAGATATTTGGTTCTTCGCCTTCCCGTTTCCTGATGTTGTGGTTTTAAGTGCAGCCTCGGTGTTGAATGACTGATGATTGCTTTTAGACTCGTATCTGATTGTAATACAGCATTGATTCTGCCTCTCTCCCTTACCACAAGTGTGCGTGTTCTCTTTCCTGCGCCTCCAGTCCTCATAGTCTCGTTGCCGTTCCTTCCTTTCAAGTGTTTTTTTGTGGTTGGATTTTTTTTAAGCTCTAATGTTGCAGATCATCCCCGCTGCTCACAACACGTTCCGATGCCCTGAGTTCACTGCAAGCCTTGTTCTTTCCCTTTGCAGGAGTATTTCTTGCGGCCAGAGTTGACTAGTGTGGCCTTAAAGGAAGGGGCAGTTCATTGCTCCGTGTCACGGTGCCACAACGCTGTGCCTGCCGACTCGATTCTAGCCATGAAGAAAGTGCCCCTCACTTACGTAAGTCTCCTTTCCACTTATCAATTGTGTTTTGTGACCTTGGTGGCAATGAAATGTGCCAGATTGATAGCCCTGGATATGTCACTTACCAGCCTTTTAGCCATGGGCGGTGGGTGAACCCCTGTCTTGGGGAGGCTAGCCCCCCAGCCCTGCCCCTTCTGCCCGAGGCCCTATCCCTTCCACGCCTACTGGAGCCCAGCCCCCACTGTGGTCGCTGGCCCCTGCCCAGCACCCCCAAACCCCTCTCCCTCCATTGTGGCTGTTGGCCCGTACACCAGGCTAGCGCCCCCAGCACCAGAGAGCCGGGCAGCGCAGCCCCTCTCCCCATTCCCCCCTCCCCCCATTCCCGGAGCACTGGAGAGCCGGGCAGTGTGGCCACAGCCTTCCTGGGCTGTGCCGCTGGGCCCAACCCCCGGCTGGCTGGCCCCCCTGTACCTGAAGGTGCCCCCCCTGCCAATCTGCCAGCCCCAGCGCTGAGCAGGTGACGCGGCCCCAGCGCCAGGAGGATAGGCAGCATGGCGCGGGCTCCAGGGTGCACCGCGGCCCCCAACCGGTCTGCCCCAGGGAACAGCAGGCAGAGCATGGGTGGGAGGACATCAGGCTGTTTGGGAAGGCAACACCTTCCCGTGCCTACGATACCCGCTGCCCACGCTTTTAGCCATGATCATAGCAGATGAGAGCTACCTGTGCACAGAATGGAGGGGCACAAGGCAGCCATCCCCCACCATTGTAACTCAGCCCTGTCCCGGTCTCTAGGCTTCTGAGGGGTATTTCAGTCTTCATGGCTCGTTCCAGCCGTGCCCTCTCAGGCATGTCTACACCGCAGTTAAAAACCCATTGACCTGGGCCAGCTGACTCCAGCTCGGGAGGCTCAGACATTCTGGCTTGTGCTGCAGCCCAAGCTGTAGGACCCTCCCACCTCGCAGGGTCCTAAAGCCTGGACCCCATCCCGAGCCTGAATGTCTACACTGCAGTTAAACAGCCCCTTAGCCGGAGCCCTGCGAACCCGAGTCAGCTGGCATGCAGGTTTTAAATTGCAGTGTAGACCTACCCTAAAATTAAAATGGGCTCCGTTTGTGCCAGTTGTAATTGTGGGGTGTGTTTTGTTGTTGTGTGTGATGTAGACACCTACCTTCTGGTCTTGGACCCACCACTTCCTTTCACCTAGACTGTGGTTGATAAATAGAATAATCTTGACCCCTACCAAACAGGGCTGAGTCTGAACCTGGATGAGACATTTATCTCAGCAGCATGGCCTTGGAGTTAAGGTGCTCCAGAGATCTTGGCTCAGTTCCCAGCTCTGCTGGAGGCTTGGTGCCTGACTGTGGACAAATCACTGCGGGACAGATCCTCATGTTGACGTCCATGGAGCAGCGCCAACTTAACAGCAGCTGAGGAACTGGCTCGTGATTTCTCTGTGCCTCAGCTTGCCCTCTGTAAAACAGATCGTTTTACTTACCTCCCCGGGAAGGTGGGGAAGAAAAACATTCATTAACCATGTCTGAGAGGAGCATGGTACTACTGCAGGGATTGGCAGCCTTTGGCATACGGCCCACCAGGCTAAGCCCCCTGGCGGGCCGGGCTGGTTTGTTTACCTGCTGCTTCCGCAGATTCGGCCTATCGCGGCTCCCACTGGCCACGTCCCAGGCCAATGGGGGCTGCGGGGGAAGCGGCGGCCAGCACATCCCTCGGCCCGCGCCACTTCCCGCAGCCCCCATTGGCCTGGAGCGGCGAACCGCAGCCAGTGGGAGCCGTGATCCTGCGGCCCAACCTGCGGACGCCGGAGGTAAACAAACCAGCCCGGCCCGCCAGGGGGCTTACCCTGGAGGGCCGCGTGCCAAAGGTTGCCGATCCCTGTACTACTGTGATAGGAGCCACATAAGTACATAGCTGTATGCTTGTCTCTTGAGCCCTCCAGTCCTCCTCACCCCCACTGGATCAGGCCCCGATATAAGGAAATTGCATGTGTAATTTTTATTGCTGACTGCTTGATAAGGGGTTTCTTTAGCGAGAATTAGGTGACAGATACGAAACACACTGGGTCTGAATCAACAGCAATGTCCCCAACTCCTGTTTCATCCCGTGTCTGAGTTCAATGTATATATTGGCCCAGTATGTCTGAGGGAGAGGAGGCAGAGACTCTGAATTTCCCAATCCTCCTTTTACAATTTCCTACTGGTCCTTTTCCCACAGAGCAATGGCAGCAAAGACCAAGGCGGCTACCTGTGCCACGCTTGTGTGCAGCAGCGTCTCGGCCCCTTGACCCAGCTAACCATTTCCCCTGAGCTGGTCCTGACCATGGACGTCATCGAAGAAGTGTTAGACATTCCGAGGCACCTTGCTGTCCTCTATGACCTGTTTTGAAAACAGGAGGGGGCTGTTTTTATGTCCTAGATCTGGCTCTGAAGTGAAGAGGCGCTTCCTAGATCTGGCTCAGGAAGCGAAGAGGTCTGTAGATAGCATCTCCGTATTGTTACTGATGTCCTTGGAGAAATGAAGTAGATGGTCTGTGGACGAGCTCCTCAAGAGAAGGACAAGATGAGAGCTGTTCATGAGGACGCTATGAATAAGGCCTGGGGTTATCCCTCTGTTACAAAAGGGTACCTTGGTCCATGGGTGTTCCAGATGCCTGTCTATTGCGTTTCACCGTAAGATATCCGGACTGTGTCACTTGTACAATACTAGATGCACTTGGACTTGACAGATTTTCTTTCTGAACATTTGCACACTTGTCCCACGTGTTGCCCCTCAGGATGGCTAGATTCCGTCAGTGGGGCACATTCAGGTGACTGGCTTTTATGATTGCCCTGCCTTTTTGCAATATTTAAGCCCCATTCCAGTGCATTCTGGTCGTTGAGCAAACTGAGACCAACATGCAAAACTAAGGGAGATGATGTAAAAGCATTTTATTACTAATGAAAGAACTCATTCCTGGAGTTAATTTTCATAGGGCTCATCTCATCTCCGGGGAGGAATAGCTGACTTCTCATGCATCAAGTCGAGAACATCTTTTTTTAACATGTAATGTTTGGGTGTTCCCCAGTCTCTCCATCTCTGCCTCTTTCCCTCATCCTTGGTTGTCTCTTCCCTGTGTATCAATCTCTTCAACAAAACAAAATCAGTTCTTCAGTTAAACCTCAGGAGTATGATTGTAGAGAACCAGCGTGTCTTATGCTGTGATCATGTATGTAATAAAAACAGAAGCCTTTTTGTATTAAGCTGTGGGGAGTTTTTAATTGGAGAAAAAGCTGGTTTTGATTGTATTTATTTATTGAAGATCTCATTAGAGATGAAACCACAACATGCGTTGCTTTAATGATGGATTTAGCCCTGTATCTGAGGAAGCGAGACACAAGGTTATCCCCCTGCTAGGAATACACTTACTTCTGGGCTTTTTACTCTAGAATTGTTACAGCTCCAAAGCATCCGACTTGACTGTATAATATTTATGACAGTGATCCAAGGAGAAACATACCTCAGAAGGAGCCTGATCTTGGGCACCCTGTCTTATTCGCTTGTGTCCCTTACAGGGTATATGCATTTCATAGGACACAGTTTCCGGGCAATTCAATGTGGTCCAAAGCAGTTTCTTATGCGAGCCCCATGAAGTCATGCAGTCGCTCTCCACCTAACCAGGACAAATGTGGATGATTCTAGAATAGAGATGAATTTCTTGTTTTCATTTGGTCCTAACTTGAACAGAGATTGTCTGAAACTTTTCCATGTCCGGTCTCTGAGAGCATTTGTTCTGGTTCCAATTGATACCATTATAGCAGGTTTGTCTTTTTTTCTGGAATACAATGCTCCTTATGGCAACACACTGCTTCTCCACCATTCTGACGTCCCAGAGAGAAGCAGAGAAGTCATGTAAGTGCTCGAATGACAGACTGGAGATAGAGAGGAGTGGAACGGGGGAGAGCATGCAAGGAACCACCAGATAACACACAGGTGCATTCTCATTGTTATTTCATGACACAGTTTCCGCACCCCCTGTTGCTTCTAGGAATTATCGGTAAAAATCCTTTGCCTTTCATAAGAGAGCAGATCTCTAATGGGGTGATTACATCCTGCCACCTTTAAATTCCCCCTGCAGCTTCAGTTTACAAAAAGTATCCCTTGCACCCAGGTGTGTAAGGCCGTGTAGCAGTGCTGTGTATTGATCAAACAGCTGCTTCTTCCTGCAGCTGTGTCCCAGTGAGGGATGAAGTGATTTCGGGGCCAATCTACACTACCACGCTACATCGGCGCATCTGGTGAAGATGCGCTATGTCGACGGGAGAGCGGTCTCCCATTGGCATAATTACTCTACTTCCGAGTTAGGTTCGCAGGAGAGCGTCTCCCACCGACATAGCGCGGTGTGGGCAGCGCTTTAAGTGGATGTAACTTACATCATTCGGGGGGGTGTGGGTGTCTTTTTCACACCCTTGAGCGCCGTACGTTACATCGACTTAAGCAGTCGTGTAGACCAGCCCTGTGTCTATCTGGTACATCAGTCAGCTACATTTGTAAAGCACCAGGGGCCCCTTCAGAGTGAAAGGCCCTAGGGAAGCACAAGCATGAATGTGCTTGAATTAGCATGAATGTGGCAGCGTCCGTCGTTTTAAACAAGGCAGCACCTACCTAACAGGCCCAGGTTCCTGCACAGTTTTCTGTGGGATGAGCTGTGAGGCCCCATCCGGTGGCATCTCAAAGTAATTTAAGTGCGTGTTAATTTCTAGCTGAGTTTTTATAAAGGAACTCCTGACTGCAGTGCATAGATAACCGGTCACTAGATGGCAGCACTGCAATAGTTAAACTAACGTAAAAAAAGAATGTGCTGTATCTAGTCAGGTTTCAGAGTAGCAGCCGGGTTGGTCTGCAGCCGCAATAAGAACAAGGAGTATTTGTGGCACCTTAGAGACTAACCAATTTATGTGGGCCTAAGCTTTCATGGGCTAGAACCCACTTTGGATCTAGTCAGTGTCTGGAAAGAACATTTAATCCAATTTTGGCCTCCTCTCTTATCCCAGGACTGCAGCATGATGCCCTTCTGCCTTTGTCACATGGTACTGACTTCAGCAATGGATGTTTCTCATGAGACATGGGGGTTGTTGTTTTTTAATGTAGATGGAATATACGGGCCCAGAGCTGAAGGTGTTAAAATGACCCTGTCTCTGCCCAATGTTAAACAATGTTGGTGCTTTGATATACAAAGACTTCAGCCTGCGTAGTACCATGACAAATACATCATTAAGCATTATTTTGACCTTTTATTAAAGATAAAGTAAAGGAGGGGAATGGTTGAAAAGCATTTGAAAAATAAAGTATTAAGGCTTCTATTTTACCAACATCCTTCGTTCACTTTCACTTCAGCTGAAGAGAGTTTTTAGAAAGACCCTACCCCTGGTCTGACGGTCTTTTAGATGGTGTTAAAGATGGTGGTAACTTTCCTACTTTGGGAAAAGAGAAAATAGTTGAGAGAGGCTTGGGCTGTTGTTAAAGTCTGACTGTGTTTCCTAAGGGCTGGTCCACACTAGCCCCGAAGTTCGAAGTAAGATACGCGACTTCAGCTATGTGAATAATGTAGCTGAAGTCGAAGTATCTTATTTCGAACTTAAAAGTACTTACCCCTGGTCCACACCGCAGCGCGCAGGCTCCCCCGTCGACTCCGCCTGCTCCGTTCGTGGAGCAGGACTACCAGCGTCGACGGGGGAGCACTTCCTGGTTCGATTTATCGCGTCTAGACAAGACGCGATAAATCGAACCCAGAAGATCGATTGGACTCCTCCGACGCGACGGGTAAGTATAGACGTACCCTAAGAGATGAAACAAGACAAACACACAAAAGAAGGGAGAGAAAAGAACAGCAGGGCCAGAAACTGCAGCTTGTGGATTTGGTGTTGACTCTCACTTGCAGCCTCGCTGCTGGAACAACGCAGGCACAACACACGGTCTTGTCATTATTTGGAGACTTGGCAAGCTGTTTAGAACATTGTGTTTAGCTGCCTCTTTCTGGTCACAAGCATACAGCAGTGTTGAAAAACATACGGTCTTCGGCAGCTAAGCCAGACTCTTATTAGACAGAAGGAAAAAGGAGAGAGAGAGAAAGGAAGAAGAAATAAGGTGAGGAAGGTTTTTTCGGATTTAGCTGGAGCTGGGGGAGATGGCAGTATCATCTGGGTCCATCTCTCTGGTCTGGTCTGGACATCTCTAAGGATTAGGACAAAGAAGGCCTGGAGTCCCAGGAGATGGTGGGGGTGACAGCCTAATGGTGAAGCTCTCTTCTTCCCTTTCTCTCATCTTTCAGTCAGCATAGTCAGCTTCCACTTCTCCCACCGTCTCTTCTTTTAAAGACCCCAAAAAGGAGTGATGGGTGGAACCCATCCCTTCATTAGTGTGTTCATCAATTAGGCCTGTTTTCCGACACCCCAATTTTGGTTCATTAATTTCCAGTCCCCCCCCTTCCCTTGTTTACCCACCTTTACATTGTCCTTGAGTTATAGTAGCAGCCCTTTTTGTTTCAACTAATCTTTGTGACTCACGTTTGCACCTTTTCCCCATCACTTATTGTTATAGGTTATTGCAACACTTTATAAACTTTATTACCGTTGAGTTTGCAGTTAAGGTAATTTGTAGGCCCAGTTGCTACAATATGATGATGAATCCCATGTTGGATTTCTGTGCTTGGCAGAAATGACTTCTGCTTTCTAGTATTTATGGTATTACTGGAGATAAAAGCGAGGTTTTTAAATTAGAAAATATAGTGACAGCAACGCAATATAGTGACAGCAAGCATGGGCTAAGTCTGTTTATATCTTCATCTTTCCTGTACATTGCCACATAAAGTAGCTAGATGATTTGGACGATGAGCAATTTGGTGATAATCTGTACCACTTACACTCAAACACATTAGATACTTTTTTTAAAAAACGAAAGAACTCCTGCATTTACAACAGCCCAAGGCAATTGTTGAAGGCTGGAATGTCATTGCCTTGGTAACACTGTTCAGGCTGCTTAATGCTTCTGTCCTTGGAGCTCCAATGTTATCCGTATTAGCAGATACTATAGCACGTTAAATCAACAGACCTCAATGTTACTCATAAAGAAAGACCACCGGCACGGTTCGGTGGCGAAGGCGCTCGACCAGGTTTATTGTCCTCAAGACACAGAACTAGCTTCCCAGATCAATGTCTACAGGTACACGAACACGAGTGCCCAGTGTCAAGGACTCAGCTCAGTAGCAGTGGGCCATTCTGCTGCTCCCTAGACTGGACAAACGGTTAAGGCAAGGTACCCTGACATTTATAGACTGAGACAAACAATTTATGGACCACCTTAGGTGTTTCATGACTAATATCTTGGATAAAACATCCTTATTCATTATTTTGTCAAACTGTCTTATCTTGTACTAGATTGGAATATATTTGTACTAACTGAAATATATTTATAGATTCATAGATTCTAGGGCTGGAAGGGACCTCGAGAGGTCATCGAGTCCAGCCCCCTGCCCTCATGGCAGGACCAATTACTGTCTAGACCATCCCTGATAGACATGTATCTAACCTACTCTTAAATATCTCCAGAGATGGAGATTCCACAACCGCCCTGGGCAGTTTATTCCAGTGTTTAACCACCCTGACAGTTAGGAACTTTTTCCTAATGTCCAACCTAAACCTCCCTTGCTGCAGTTTAAGCCCATTGCTTCTTGTTCTATCCTTAGAGGCTAAGATGAACAAGTTTTCTCCCTCCTCCTTATGACACCCTTTTAGATACCTGAAGACCGCTATCATGTCCCCTCTCAGTCTTCTCTTTTCCAAACTAAACAAACCCAATTCCTTCAGCCTTCCTTCATAGGTCATGTTCTCTAGACCCTTAATCATTCTTGTTGCTCTTCTCTGGACCCTTTCCAATTTCTCCACATCTTTCTTGAAATGCGGTGCCCAGAACTGGACACAATACTCCAGTTGAGGCCTAACCAGCGCAGAGTAGAGTGGAAGAATGACTTCTCATGTCTTGCTCACCACACACCTGTTAATGCAGCCCAGAATCAAGTTTGCTTTTTTTGCAACAGCATCACACTGTTGACTCCTATTTAGCTTGTGGTTCACTATAACCCCTAGATCCCTTTCTGCCGTACTCCTTCCTAGACAGTCTCCTCCCATTCTGTATGTGTGAAACTGATTGTTCCTACCTAAGTGGAGCACTTTGCATTTGTCCTTATTAAACTTCATCCTGTTTATGTAAATATCTAGTGCCTAGTGAGCTAGCACCAGCTTTATTAAATTCATGTACTGAACAGCAAGGCGGGTGTGGTGGCGTGTGCCTGTAATCCTGGCTTCTTGGGAGGCTAAGGCTGGCAGATCGCAGGAGCTCAGGGGTTCTGGGCAGGTATGCTGATTGGGTGTCCGGTGCTCCTGACAGCCTGGCCAGCGGGTGACTGAAAGACTGGCTAGAATGACACAAATGGCATGTTGTGATCGGCGCTCTCTCTCTGAGGGCTGATGGACCAAGGTGACTGGACAGTGACCTTGTAAGTATCTGCTTTAATACATGGCCTGACTTTGGTTCCCAGCCTCTAGTTCAGGCCTTAAATCATGCACGAGGCCCAGTGCTTCAGCCTCTCTCTCTCTCCTCCAGCAAGGACATAGAGAAATACTGATCCCTTTGAACAAGGCATTATCTTAGAGGTGGTGTTGTCCAATGGCTTAGGCACTGGACTGCAAGTCAGGAGACCTGAGGTCTGGTGTGTAACCTCTGGCAAGTTCATTCACACCCTTGTGCTTCTGTTTCCCCATCCACCCTTAGTCTCTGCTCCAGAGCACTTTCAATATCGATAGACAATTTCTTATGTGTCTGTGTATTGCTTATCACACAGAGTCCCTAATCTCAGAGGAGCCCTCTAGGCGTTACTGCAATACAGTTGATAATATTTTTCCCAGCTTGAAGTAACTGTAAAACTTCCACTGTGCATGTGGAAGTGCCTTGCTGTTTGTTTGGAATAAGCAGCTGGACTTGTTCTCTGTGTGGTCAGCAAAGAGTCTCAGAACAACCCAGAGCTGAACACATCAGCAGTAAAATCTGAATAATACATCTTGGCATTGCCAGCTCTTATTACCCCGTGTTGTCTTTATCTGCTCTTGCATTTAGAATATCAGCCCCCTCCCTATGCAATAAATAGCAATTTTCTATAGGTAGCAATCAAATTATCACATATAATTTCTTTCCAGAGGTTTTGATCAAATTACCCAGTGAGTGAATTAAGTGGCAGCTGCTGTCACATGAAACTGAGACTAAACTTTCCAATTGATCTAGATCGGGGGTCGGCAACCTTTCAGAAGTGGTGTGCCGAGTCTTCATTTATTCACTCTAATTTAAGGTTTCACGTGCCAGTAATACATTGTAACATTTTTAGAAGGTCTCTTTCTATAAGTCTTTAATATAACTAAACTATTGTTGTATGTAAAGTGGATAAGGGTTTTTAAATGTTTAAGAAGCTTCACTTAAAATTAAATTAAAATGGAAAGCCCCCCAGACCAGTGGCCAGGACCCAGGTAGTGTGAGTGCCACTGAAAATCAGCTTGCGTGCCGCCTTTGGCACCCGTGCCATAGGTTGCCTACCCCTGGTCTAGATAGTCATATCATCAATTAGATGTTGTATCTAGGCATGGAAATTGTGACCTTTGCCTTCCATATCACAAAATGCCCTGGGTGAAATGATACCAGATCATGTGTGACCGTCCATATTGATCGTAACTACCTAAACTGTCTGAAATGAGAAAATACATGAGATATATTAACAAGTATTATTCACTAACATGTAGGTTATTCATTAAATAGCTTGTCTGTGTATTCAGTCTTTGCCTCCTAACAGTTGCAGCTCTTACAGGTGCTACTGATGTTGAGATTACATATAATGGAGAAAGAAGTAGAATCTAGTGGCTGGAACATTGGACTGGGAGCTAAGAACTCTGGGGGTTTTCATTGTGACTCTGACATTGATCTTAGGCAAGTCTCTGCTTCAGATTTTTCCATCTGTAAAATGGGGATAATACCCCGGTATGACACACTGTGCTTCAAAGTAGCACCCTGGAACACCCATATTAATCATTTATATGTAGTTATGATATGTCCTACAACGCCTGCCATGTGAGATACATGAAAGGTCATGATCTGCTGAAACCCATTGTTCTGTCAAAATATGTATAGCGTTAGTGTGTATGGAATTATGAGAATTGCTGTATGGTTGTTGTTGAAATATGTTGTGAGTTTGGGAGTCACACAACGCTAGTTCTCCAGTGACAACAAAGGAGGTGACCCGCAGGCAGGCATTAAAGAACCATTAATCAGCAGGGGAGTTGTAAACGGGAGATTTACAATTCTGTACGAGAGTTGCACAAGCATCACACAATGGGGATTGCTCAAATCTGTGACTCAAAAAGGCCCACCAGGACATGTCTGGGCTAGTATTTTCCAGGCACGTGGACTGAGGGTATAAAATAAGGGACAGTGACATCATTCACGAT
Source organism: Macrochelys suwanniensis (assembly GCA_033296515.1). Taxonomy (NCBI): domain Eukaryota; kingdom Metazoa; phylum Chordata; order Testudines; family Chelydridae; genus Macrochelys; species Macrochelys suwanniensis. The sequence continues at coordinate 338,656,133 of CM065775.1, forward strand.
TACCTCTCTACTCCCTTACCTACGCTGACGGCAACACGAACTCTGGGAAGACAGACTTGAAGCAGTGAGAGGCAAAAAGGCATCCTTTAAAATGTGGAAGTTAAATCCTAGTGAGGAAAATAGAAAGGAGCATAAACTCTGGCAAATAAAGTGTAAAAATATAATTAGGAAGGCCAAAAAAGAATTTGAAGAACAGCTAGCCAAAGACTCAAAAAGTAATAGGAAATTTTTTTTTAAGTACATCAGAAGTAGGAAGCCTGCTAAACAACCAGTGGGGCCACTGGACGATCGAGATGCTAAAGGAGCACTCCAGGACGATAAGGCCATTGCGAAGAAATTCAGTGAATTCTTTGCATCGGTCTTCATGGCTGAGGATGTGAGGGAGATTCCCAAACCTGAGCCATTCTTTTTAGGGGACAAATCTGAGGAACTGTTCCAGATTGAGGTGTCATTAGAGGAGGTTTTGGAACAAATTGATAAACTAAACAGTAATAAGTCACCAGGGCCAGATAGTATTCACCCAAGAGTTCTGAAGGAACTCAAATGTGAAATTGAAGAACTACTAACTATAGTCTGTAACCTATCATTTAAATCAGCTTCTGTACCAAATGACTGGAGGATAGCTAATGTAATGCCAATTTTTAAAAAGGGCTCCAGAGGTGATCCCGGCAATTACAGGCCGGTAAGCCTGACTTCAGTACCGGACAAACTGGTTGAAACTATAGTCAAGAACAAAATGGTCAGACACATTGATGAACATGATTTGTTGAGGAAGAGTCAACATGGTTTTTGTAAAGGGAAATCATGCCTCACCAATCTACTAGAATTCTTTGAAGGGGTCAACAAGCATGTGGAAAAGGGGGATCCAGTGGATATAATGTATTTAGATTTTCAGAAAGCCTTTGACAAGGTCCCTCACCAAAGGCTCTTAAGCAAAGTAAGATGTTATGGGATAAGAGGGAAGGTTCTCTCGTGGATTGGTAACTGGTTAAAAGATAGGAAACAAAGGGTAGGAATAAATGGTCAGTTTTCAGAATGGAGAGAGGTAAATAGTGGTGTCCCCCAGGGGTCTGTACTGGGCCCAGTCCTATTCAACATATTCATAGATGATCTGGAAAAAGGGGTAAACGGTGAGGTGGCAAAATTTGCAGATGATACAAAACTACTCAAGATAGTTAAGTCCCAGGCAGACTGCGAAGAGCTACAAAAGAGTCTCATAAAACTGGGTGACTGGGCAACAAAATGGCAGATGAAATTCAATGTTGATAAATGCAAAGTAATGCACATTGGAAAACATAATCCCAACTATACATATAAAATGGTGGGATTTAAATGAGCTGTTACCACTCAAGAAAGAGATCTTGGAGTCCTTGTGGATAGTTCTCTGAAAACATCCACTCAATGTACAGCAGCAGTCAAAAAACCGAACAGAATGTTGGGACTCATTAAGAAAGGGATAGATAATAGGACAGAAAATATCATGTTGCTTCCATATAAATCCATGGTACGCCCACATCTTGAACACTGTGTGCAGATGTGGTTACCCCATCTCAAAAAAGATATATTGGAATTGGAAAAGGTTCAGGAAAGGGCAACAAAAATGATTCAGGGTATGGAACGGCTTCCGTATGAGGAGACATTAATAAGACTGGGACTTTTCTAATTAGAAAAGACGACTAAGGGGGGATATGATAGAGGTCTATAAAATCATGACTGGTGTGGAGAAAGTGAATAAGGGAGTATTATTTACTCCTTCTCATAACACAAGAACTAGGGGAAACCAAATGAAATTAATAGGCAGCAGGTTTAAAACAAACAAAAGGAAGTATTTCTTCACACAACGCACAGTCAACCTGTGGAACTCTTTGCCAGGGGATGTTGTGAAGGCCAAGACTAGAACGGGGTTCAAAAAAGAACTAGATAAGTTCATGGAGGATAGATCCATCAATGGCTATTAGCCAGGATGGGCAGGAAGGGTGTCCCTAGCCTCTATTTGCCAGAAGCTGTGAATGAGCGACAGGGGATGGCTCACTTGATGATTACCTGTTCTGATCATTCCCTCTGGGGCACCTGGCATTGGCCACTGTCGGAAGACAGGATACTGGGCTAGATGGACCTTTGATCTGACCCAGTATGGCCACTCTTATGTTCTTATGAACTGAGGAGACTGGGCCCAGGCTGAGAAGGAAAGTGAGCCTGTGTATTAAGGACTGTAACTGACCTGCAACATCCAGTGTGTGGAGAAAAACTGCTTGATCCAAATACTGCTTAATCTAATAAGGTTTAGGATTTAGACTGTGTACTTACTTTTTATTTTCATTGGTAACTATCTCTTACCTTTATGCCTACAACTTATAATCACTTAAAATCTATCTTTCTATAGTTAATAAACTTATCTTAATGTTTTATCCTTATCAGTGAGTTTGTCTAAAGTGCTTGGGAAATCTCAGGTTACAAACGCTGGCGCAGATCCGCTTTCCTTTGATGAAGTGGTGAATTAATTAATAAGCTGTCACTGTTCAAGAGAAGGTCTTGAGCAGTGTCAGACAGTATATTCTGGAGCGCAAGGCTCGGGGCTTGGAAGATTTGCTGGTGCTTCCCTGTGTATGGTTCATGACCGGTTGGAGGAGCCTTCATGCAACTTATCTGGCTGTGCCTCTGTATGCTGGTGTCTGAGTGACAGCGCCTGGAGGGGTTTGCTGCTTGTCACTGGCAAAGCATCATAAGCAACAAACCAGGCTGGAGAGTTAAGTGGGCACAGCGATCCCACAGTTCCAGGTTGTACCCTGGGGGCCCCGTCAGACCCAGGCATGTTGTGAGTTCTAGCTAACATCGACATATGCTGCTATCTATCGATAGAGATACTTGTTGGTCCCTATTTCTGTAGTATGTGAGCATGCTTCTGGAAGTGGCCAGCACGGCCCCAGGGGCGGAGGGGCAGGGGCCTGCCCGGGAACAGGGAGCTGTGGCCAATGGGAGCTGTGGGGGAGCAGAGCCACGTGCTCCCCGCCCTCCCCCAGGCACCGCAGGGGCGCGTTGGCCCCTTCCGGGAGCAGCGTAGGGGCCAGGATAGGCAGGGAGCCTGCCTTAGTGGCAGCCACGCTATGCCACTGACTAGGAGCCACTGGAGGTAAGTGCTGCCCAGTGGAAGGCCGCACCTTAGCCCTGAGCCCCCTCCTGGAGCTAGCACCCCATAATGTTGGGATACATATATATATATATACATTGTGATTCATATATCCATATAATATGGTACGAGTCATTGAGGCTTGGTATGAATGACGCGTGCTTGACATGAATACGTGCGTTGCAAGTTGGCAACCGAAGCAAGAACTTAAGTTCAAGAACTATTAAAACTATTTGTGCAAAAACAATCTTGTTTATGTTCCGGGGAAAATATGGAGAATCAGTAGAAAAGGAAACACCACCAGCTGGACTGATATAAAATTGTATAAGAATTGGAGGATATGGTACGTCTTGGATCATGGCGGCCCACCCAGGATTGTCTCGTTGGAGTTGTGTGGGTAGAAGGCCTAGTAAACAAGGCAAAGAACTGATGATGCGATGGAATGGACTATAAATGGTTGCCTATGATTTCTGCAGATCAGAGTCATATATTGATCCAGAGCCCTGTGTTGATATAGACGTGGTTTTCACTGGCTTCCCGCATCTTATGATGTTATGATCAGAAGGAATCTCGACTGGCCATCAGGACCCTTCTGAGCTTTGGACTCTGGTATAGTATGTTTGGGATGTGACGGTGGAGTGCGTAAGGTTTGTTTTGTAGTCAATAAAGAGCATTTAGAGTATTATATATCAACACTGTGTCCGGTATCTGTCTGCCCCCCATCTCATAGGGAGACCTCTACTGCAGGTCTAACATGCGGTGGAGAATGTGGGATGAGGGGGAGATATTAAGGAGTGCCGGATTTCGAGACGGGGGTCTTACAGTGTTGGGGGAGTCCTTATTTAAGACTAATAAGGGTGACTCCTTATTTGTATCAAAGGGGCAGCCGTGATAGTCTTATTTGTGAAATTTGTGAGGGGGAAAAAACGTGTGGGGAGATGCCATGTGGTGTTAGTGTAATAATGTTTAAAACACTGTTTAAGAAGAGAAGTAAAGGGATGGAAGAGGCACCCCAGTGGACTGAAGTTAAAGCCTCTTCTCTGTTAGAGAAGGAGATTATTGCATTTGGGATGTGCCCTTGGATGGAGGGTGCAGTGGAACCGAATGTAATATTTGATACCTTAGAAAACATGTTTGGGAAATATGTATAGCTGTACAAGCCTAATGCCAGTAAAAAGAAAACGACCGTAATATGGCTGTTGTGGCAAGCTGTAAAAAAGGCAATTGCATGTAGGGGGGAAATCTGCAGAGTTACAAACATTACAAGAGAATTTCAGAACTTGCCAGGAAAATTTGGAGCGGGAAGTGAGGCAGGCACAGATGATGTAAACTCGCTTAGAACAAATGGGGAAACAAAATAGGGAACTGGAGAAAAGAATGATGGATTGGGAAAAGATTAAAGCAGACAAAGATAAATTAGACCATCAAGTGTTAGGAATGAAACAGTTAATTCGAGATTTGACTAAGGCTTGTGATTGCCTCTTCCTTTCCTTTATCACAGTTGGTGCCAGGAAACTCTAGCAGCATTGAAAAAGCAAGTGAAAATGCAGGAGCTGCAAGTTGCGGCTGTGTGTCAGAGAGAGAGATTTGCATTCCAATGATATTTGGTATGGAGAGGATCTGCGAGGGTCAAGAGAAAAGGGAATTTGACCAACCTCGATTGGGGCTTTATACTAAGCTGAGGGATGAAATAAGAAATGGTCCAGGAGAGCGTAAGACAGAAAAGTCTGTAGCAATGATAGAACAGAGATCACTATTAAGCATACAGCAGGGGAGATACAGTCAGAGCAGACACAAATAATTCCTGCGAGTTCATCAAATTTACAGTTGATGGTAAAGTCATTAGGCCCAGTGAATATGTAAAATTTAGCTACATGGCTAGTACAGTGGGCAGAGATAGGAGGAACAGAGAATTTAAATATGAGCGAATCTTATAAGTTAATCAGGGCATCTACCACTGGAGAGATTAGACGGGCAGTAGATCAAGTGAAAAATGCTTTGGACAGGCAGCCAGAAGCACATCAACTGATACCACGATTTATTATGTGGTTCGGGAAAGAGAGAGGTCAAAGACCCATGAAGGGGTTCTCCAGTGGAGATTACATGAAGCCTGGAGACTCACCCAGGGATTACCTGTTAAAGAGAATACCATTGGGATTGTTGGCTGGAGAAATACAACCGGTGACTAATCCCAGGGTGGAGGTCATCAGACATGTCACAGCTGATTCTTTGATGGAAGTTAATTTGAATCAGAGGGAATTTTGGATGATGTGTTTGAAGGATTGGACAGAAATGTATTAGCGATGTCTACTAATTTGATGAACGAAGCAGACCAGGATGAGGGATTAGCTGTTATGAATGCACTGGAGCACTAGATAGTTTGCCAATGAATGATGAAAGGGGGAAGCCAGGTAGAAGGATTGAAACCAAGAGTATCTTTTGTGGAAGCAATAACATATTCAAATGAGCATGCCTATAGATCAGGATACCGTGAGAGAGGAAGAGGTCACAGTAGAGGACAAAGCACCCCATCCCAAGGAGGTAGAGGGTGGAATAATCAAAATGAGCCCCAGAAAGGAGTAGATGTGATTCGGAATATCACTTGGAGGTATTTGAAATTGAGGGGAGTAGACATGGGTAAGTGGGATGGGAGACGTACTGATGAACTGATCAAAAAAATGCAAAGGATGGAAGAAGAAATGTTTAAGGAGCAGGAAAAGACTGGAGCTGTGCAAGACGAGGGTTCAGAGAAACCTGCTCTATAGGGAAGCCCTGATGACAAGTTGCTCCCACTGGAAATGGGTCCTCAGGAGCGGGGGATGGTAGCTAGGTTAAGATGGGATTCAAACGGGAGGCCTAGGACAACTGTCATTGTGGGAGAAAATGGACCCAAAGATGCCCTATTGGATAGTGGGGCTGGTGTAAATATTGTAAATAGAACTTGTGATTTGACTCGATATGTGTCAGATCATTACAGCAGCCTCCTTTATTGGGGAAGGAGTGACAGGAAAAATGTATCATTCAGTAGAAATAGCTATACCCTGAGAGAGAGTGGGGGATTTTTGTTGTAAAGAACAAATGCTTCAGATAGATCAGGCAGCCGAGCCAGTAATATTGGGGACTCCTTTTTTGAAGAGGAATCGGCTAGTTTTAACTAATGGCGTTCTGTGGCGTGTGCCCAGCTGGATGGAAAGTGTCCTGACAGCAAGGTACATTCCAAGAATATGTGCTGCAGAAGCAGTGGAGGAGATTATATTGGATCAACAGGATGTGGGTAAAGGAGTTTCCCGATGTCTGGATTAGGAATAAAGCAGAATGTGGTAAAATCGAAGCATGTGTTAAAATTGTGGGGGATGAAATGCCGCCTCAGAGACAATATAAATATCCTGTGCAAGTAGAGGCGGGAATTGAGAAAATTATTGAATCATTAGAACAACAGGGAGTGATTGAAAAGGGGAATTCCGCATACGATAGCCCAATTTGGCCCCTATTAAAAGCCTTAGGAGATTGGAGATTGACACTGATTTTAGAGTAATAAAGCTATCCCCCCTATGGCACCAATAGTAGCAGATTTACCTCACGTGATGGCAAGAATATAGGGGATCCCGAAATGGTTCTCTGTCATAGATTTGGCAAATTGTTTTTTCACTATCCCATTGCATCTCGATTCTTGGGCCTGCTTTGTGTTTACTTTTAAGGGACAACAGTACTTGTTTAAAATAATTCCCCGTGGCCCACACTGCGCTCCGGCTATTGCGCACCAATATGTGGTGCGAATGCTGGATCACTTATCCAAAGAGGATCGGGAGAATGTCACCTCATAGGTAGATGACATATTAGCGTGGGGGGACACTGAAGAGGAGGTGGCTGAGCGGACTAAAAAAGTGTTGAGACTCATCCAGGAAACAGGTTTCGAGGCTAATAGAGAGCCCAACTAGCGGAGAGGAAAGTGAATTATTTGGGCGTGACCCTAGGGGAGCAAGGAATTCAGGTAGATCAACAAAAGGTGAAATTATTAACAAATTTACCAAGGCCAGAGGATTCTCATGCCTTGAGGGTGATGTTAGTAGGGTTTAACTATTTAAGGAAACACACCTGGAATTTTGCCACTATAACTGGACCCTTGTGGCGTTTACTAAAAAAGAAAGTAGACTGGGAGCAGGGGCCCGAACAAGAAAAATCTTTCTGTCATTTAAAACAAGCCTTGGTTCAAGCTCCAGCATTGAAATTCCCAGAGATAAATAAGTCGTTTGTGATTAAGTTGGCAGCAACCCAACAAAGTCTAGCATCGGTAGTAATGCAGGAAATGGACAGGAAGTTAATACCAATGCTATACAGTAGCATACGAGTCTAGATGATTAACCCCTACGGAGCAGCAGTCTGGGATCTGTGAAAGAGAACGTTTAGCTGCGGTGTGGGCCATTGAAGCTTTTGCTTTGACTACTAGCACAGCCACTATTATAATACAAACACCTCACTCTCCCCTGAAGTATATTTTATCAGGGAAACTGCAGGGGAAAGGACTATCAAATACCAGCATGGCCCAATGGACCTTGATGTTGACTAGCAGAGATGTTATTTATGAGACTAACAAACAAGCAATGATGTTATCGTATGCCCTCCTGAAGGAAGGAGGAGCATGAATGCCCACTTCCAGAAACCGAAGTTAGTTGAAGAAGCACCCCCGGTAGACGAAGTGTTAAGCCTTGGAGAAAAAGAGGTTTGGTTTACAGGTGTGGCAACAACAGTGGGGAGACAGGGTTATATGAAATAAGAAAGGTACAGGGGAATATATCATAGGTAGTATTGGTGCTAGAGCTGGAGTTTTAAACTCATTTGATATTGAGATGTTACAAGGGGAAATGTCAGCTTTGGGTAAGATTTTGGGGGCTATACAGACACACGTGACACAAAATTTTGGTGCATTATCAGAACAAAGAATAAGAAGTGTGGAACTCCAGTTGAACCAAGCCCAAGCCTTGAAAATGTCTCTAAATGTAAATCTATCTGTTGTGTCTGAGATTGACAATAAAACTGTACTAGCAATACGATGTGTACAGATGCAAACGTATGGGATACAATACATAGAGAGAATGGTTAATCTGTTAAGTAATGGGCAATGGCCTTTTGAGTGGCTCAAAGTGTGCAGGGCCGGCGCGCCCACTAGGTAACCCTAGGCGGTTGCCTAGGGTGCCGGGGGGGGGCGGCTGCCGCCTGCCCTCCTGGCTCACCACGGCTGCCGCCCGCCCTCCCTCCCGGCTGAGCCGGGAGCTGGCAGGGTGCCGTGGGCGGGGGGAGAGCCGTCGTGGGGGGGTGGGGGGGGGAGGAGGGGGAGACTGGCTTGGGGGGGGGGCGGGGTTAGCTGGGGGGTGGGGGGCACAGGGCCGGTGCAAGGAAGTTTAGCCTAGGGAGCAAAACTTCCTTGCACCGGCCCTGAAAGTGTGACATTGCACTCCATAATGTTATATGGAAATATGCTTCTGAGTGTGAATATAATGTAACTGGAATATGCTTTATGCAAAAGGTCTCTTGTAAGGTATCATTACAAAGCTTATAATCTACTGAGTGTGTTCATCCTATTTGTATGAATGTATCATTCTTGTATCTGAAACTAGGAATATGAAGTATAACTCTGAGGTCCTATTGTAATTATGCAAAGTGTGGGCCATTAATGGTGGGTTGGAAGCTTAATGTCTCCCATTGACTAGGACAATTGGCTGTAAATGGTCTGTTTACTTGCAAAACTTCCTGGGTGTGTGCGGGCCAGCCCTGGAAGAATGGAGTCTGAGGTCTCACAGGACATGAGAACATGTCATCTGATATTGGAATCCATCTTAAACCTGGGGCTTTTCCATTTAGAAGGATGGGTGGGGACCCAGAGAGACAAAAGATTCCCGCCTTGTGCCAAAGATATAAAAGGGGGTGGAACAGAACAAAAAGGGTCCAAGTCATGGGAACACCCCTGCTTTCCACCTAAGATGTCTGCTGGAACTAACAAGGATTGTACCAGGGGAACGGATTGGGCCCAAACTAGGAAGAAGTCTAGTCTATGAAAGAAGCTTATTGGAACATCTCTGAACGTGAGATATTACCTGAAATCAGTTTCTTAATGTATTGGGCTTAGACTTGCATGTTTCGCTTTATTTTGCTTGGTGACTTACTTTGTTCTGTCTGTTATTACTTGAAAGCACTTAAATCCTACTTTTCATACTTAATAAAATCACTTTTATTTATTAATTAACCCAGAGTAACTGATTAATACCTGGGGGAGCAAACAGTTGTGCATATCTCTCTATCAGTGTTATAAAGGGCAGACAATTTATGAGTTTACCCTGTATAAGCTTTATATAGAGTAAAACGGATTTATTTGGGATTTGGATCCCATTGGGAGCTGGGTATCTGGGTGCTGGAGATAGGTGACTTGCTGAGCAGTTTTTGGTTAAAGTCTGCAGTTCTGGGGGCGTGGACCAGACCTGGGTCTGTGTTGCAGCAGGCTAGCATGTCTGGCTCAACAAGGCAGGGTCCTGGAGTCCCAAGCTGGCAGGAAAAATGGGCTCAGAGGTAATTTCAGCACGTCAGGTGACAGTCCCAAGGGGGTCTCTGTGACCGAACCCGTCACTCAAAGATCCTCATATATGGAATCAACGAATTGCAGGATGGAAGAAATATATGGAGTTTAATTGGGATCAAGCCACTCTGAGGGGAGAGTGGAAAGGCAGAATGCTGTTACACAACACAGGGAAGCAAAGAAAAGCAGCAATGGCCTGGGTGTTGCCAAAAATTATGAATGAAGAGTTATGGCAAATAGAAATAAGAGGGACACACTTGATTCAAGAAGAAGGAGATTATAAATTAGTAGAATTAACAAAACATTGTGAAGAGTGGGGACGAAGTAAGGCCTGGTCTACACTGGGGGGGTGGGGGGTCGACCTAAGATACACAACTTCAGCTACGTAGCTGAAGTCGGCGTATCTTAGGTCGACTTACCTGGCTGTCCACACGGCAGCGAGTCAACTTCTTCCGCTCCCTCATCGACTCCGCTGCCGCCTCTCGCCGAGGTGGAGTTCCGGAGTCGACGGGGAGTGCGTTCGGGGATCGATTTATCGCGTCTTCCCTAGACGCGATAAATCGATCCCCGATAGATCAATCACTGCCCGCCGATCCGGTGGGTAGTGTAGACGTACCCTAAATGAGTGTGCCCACAACTAACTTGGTCCCTAGAGGGATGTCATCTGAACTATTCAAACGGACAATGTACCATGCAATATTTAGCCTCTAATGGCACAACAGTGTTTGATTTAGGCAACGGGTGTATTTGTGTGGTAACCACTGAAAAACATGTATTTTGGGGAAGTACGACAGTAAAAGGCCCAATTGAGTAACATAAATATAATGTAAAAGAGGTCATTATTAATGGAATTATTTACCGAGGTCCTCTATTTTAAAAAAAAGGAAATTGGGAACCAAAAGCTATGGACTGGTCCTTTGATTTGGGGATACGTTGGGAACAATGGGAAAACTTGATTGATGATAGCAAAAAAATCAGGCAATATGCAAAAGATGTATCTAAGTCTGCTCATCTGGGAAAAATAAACATTTTGATCCACAATGGTCAAGTATTAAAACTGGGGAAAGAAGGAGAAGAATTGGCAATTTCTCATTGGCATGATGTTTTTAAAGGATGGTCTCCCAGTGTCACAGCTCTTCTAAATTTAATGCTACATCCTATTGTCATATTATTTGTATTAATGATTTTGTTAACCTTTATTATGCTATGTTGCCGAATAAGAAAGCGACAAGAAGTTTTGGAGCAAGTGATATATAAAATTGAATTGCTTGTGAAATTATAAAGTGATACAATAATTAATGGCATTAATCATGTATCAAGAGGGGGGAATGTTGGGAAAAAATATATAATATACACATTGTGATTCATATATCCATATAATATGTTATAGGACATTGAGGCTTGGTATGAATGACGCATGCTTTACATGAATACACGCGTGGCAAGTTGGCAACCGAAGCAGGAACTTAAGGTCAAGAACTATTAGAACTATTTGTTCAAAAACAATTTTGTTATGTTCCGGTGTGTCTGGTATCTGCCTGCTCCCCAGCCTGTAGGGAGACCTCTATTGCGGATCTAACAATACCCGCTCCTGCACCCTGAACCCCCTCCTGCACCCCCAGCCCTGAGCACCCTCCCGGAGCCAGCACCCCAAGCCCCTTCCTACACCCTAAAGCAGCCCTGACCCCCCTCCCAGAGCCAGCACCTTGTACCCCCTCCTGCACCCCAACACTCTGCCCCAGCCTAGAGCCCCCTCCTGTACCCAAACTCCCTCCCAGAGCCTGCACCCCGTACCCCCTCCTGCACCCCAACCCCCTGCCCCAGCCCTGACCCCCCTCCCAGAGCCAGCACCCTGTACCCCTCCTGCATCCCAACACTCTGCCCCAGCCTGGAGCCCCCTCCTGCACCCAAACCCTCTCCCAGAGCCTGCACCCCGTACCCCCTCCTGCACCCCAACCCCCTGCCCCAGCCCTGACCCCACTCCCAGAGCCAGCACCCTGTACCCCTCCTGCACCCCAACACTCTGCCCCAGCGTGGAGCCCCCTCCTGCACCCAAACTCCTTCCCAGAGCCTGCACCCCATGCCCCCTCCTGCACCCCAGCCTGGAGCCACCTCTTACACCCAAATGCCCTCCCACCCTCACCCCCTCCTGCACCCCAACACTCTGCCCCAGCCTGGAGCCCCCTCCTGCACCCAAATGCACCCCACACCCCCTCCTGCACCCCAACCTCTGGCCCCAGGCTCAGCGCAGAGCTCCCTCCCACACTGCAAACCCCTCAGCCCCAGAGCCTGCATTCCCCGCTACCCCAGCCTGGTGAAAGTGAGTGAGGGTGGGGGAGAGTGAGCAATGGCGAGAGGGAGGATGGAGTGAGCGGGGCTTTGGGGAAGGGGCGGAGTAGATCCTGGGTTGCCCTTAAATTCAAAAAGTGATCTTGGGCGTAAAAAGGTTGGAGAGCACTAGCCTCTAGACAAACCTACTATACGGTGGGTGCACAATGGTGGGAAAACTGTACTGAGTCACAATCAAGCTGAACGATAGCACAGAGAGTACATTTATCAAGTTTGTGGATGAGACCAAGCTGGGAGGGGTTGTAAGCACTTTGAAGGACAGGATTAGAATTCAGAATTATCTTGGCAAATTGTAGAAATGGTCTGAAATAAATAGGATGAAATTCAATAAGAACAAATGCAAAGTTCTCCACTTAGGAAAGAACAATCAATTGCACACATACAAAATGGGAAATGACTGCCTAGGAAGAAGTACTGAAAAAAGGGATCTGGAGGGTATAGTGGATCAAAATCTAAATATGAGTCAATAATGTAACACTGTTCCAAAAAAAGTGAACATAATGCTGGGATGTATTAGCAGGCGAGTTGTAAGCAAGACATAAGTAGTAATTCTACTCTATTCCGCACTGATAAGGCCTCAGCTGGAGTACTGTGTCCAGTTCTGGGTGCCACGTTTCAGGAAAGATGTGGACAAATTGGAGAAAGTCCAAAGGAGAGCAACAGAAATAATTAAAGGTCTAGAAAACACGACCTACAAGGAAAGATTGAAAAAAATGGGTTTGTTTAGCCTGGAGAAGAGAAGACTTACTGAAGGAACACGACAACAGTCTTCAGGTACATAAAAGGCTGTTATCAAGGGGAGGATGATAAGTTGTTCTCCTTATCCCTCGAGGACAGGTTTAAGGGAGATTTAGCTTAGACATTAGGAAAAACTTTTTCACTGTCAGCACTGGAACAAATTACTAGGGAGGTTGTGGAATCTCTGTCATTGGAGGTTTTAAAGAGCAGGTCAGGCAAACACCTGTCATGGCTAGTAGATAATACTTAGTGCTGCCTCAATGCCAGGGACTGGACTAGATGACCTACTGAGGTCCCTTCCAGTCCTACTTTTCTATGATTCCTTAGCTATAGTCAGGCCAAAGTGAAGTACTATTAGGGATAAAGCACCGGAGATATGACTGTGCCAATTTCTTGTCAATTTTTGATGTGTTGCATCAAATGGACTCAGAGGAAGCTAAACAGCTTAGAGATGGAAATGAGTGACCCATTAAGTTATCTAGGGGTAACAAAAGGGTTCTCCGTGTGGGTCGGTGTCATGAAGCTGGCTGCAGCGAGGTCAGCCTGCTAGCAACACACTGGACACAGCTCGTTCTAGCCAGGGCTGCCTGGTTGATTGCACTTCCTGATTGGTGAAGGGTGTAGGCAGCTACTCCTTGACCCTCAACAGCCAGAGCTTGCTGACTGCTCAACGTGTTCCATGCCCGCAGCTGCACTTGGTCCTGCTCCTGCCCCGCCTGTTTTTGTGCTCACTTCAGCCTGTGCCCTTCTCCATCCTGACACCCCTGGCTCTGCTTTCTGACCACGTTTCCAGCTCACCTATTGGCTCTGGCGTTTGGCTTCTGATCCTGGACTCTTGACCACAGCTCAGCTAACCAACCACATCTCTGGTGCATTGTTCACTTTGGCATTCGGCGTCTGATCCCTGGCTCTGACTCTTGGCTATGCCCCCAGGTGTCCCAGGGTTGTGATCCTTCACTTCAACTTGGCTCTGCTTCAACCTTCAGGTCTGGCTACCCTCGTCATGGCTCAGACCATTAGGTCTGACCGCCCACGTCCCAGTCATATCCCTGATGATGTGAGCGGTCTAACAGAGAAGGACCAAAAACCGGGCTCGGCTGTGAGGTTGACCCCCCATTAAGGTCTCCTCCTTCCTGCCAGAGGTCAGATCCCGGTCCTGCAGGCACAGATCTTACTACATGGAGCCCAGGTCCCTTGGGAACTGAAGGTTCCATTTCTAGGCCAGTTCAGTGGTGACCATGGGAAATGTTGTGGCTTCCTAAACCAATGCCGGCTCCTGTTGATGCCACAATCCCTGTTGTTTTCCACTGACCAGGCATGAGTGGAGCTTATCATCAGCCTGACCTGGACATCCTCCTTCCTGGAGACCTCCAACGCCTTGCTGAGGCAGCATTGCCATTTCCAGTATGGCTTGAATGAGCTGGCATGGGTAGAGCACTAGTGAAGTCATTACTAACTAAAATTTCATATCGACAATGACTTGTTCATACTGCTCTATATACTATATCAGCGGTTCTCAAACTATGGGTCGTGACCTCAAAGTGGGCCACAGGCTCATTTGAATGGGGTCGCTGGCAGGAAGCCGAAGCCCAAGCAACTTAGCTTTGCGGGAGCCCCTGTGGCATGGGGCCCTGGCCAAGTGCCTTGCTTGCCACCCTTTAACGCCGGCCCTGAGAGTAGGAGTAGACTCAGTGTGGAGAAAAACTTAATTGTTGCTGTCGCTTCACTGCCTCCCAGAATCACAAGGCTCACAAGTGAAAAGCAGGCTCAAGTATCACACTGAAATGTGAGTACAATATTTATACTTACATTCATTTATTTTATAATTCTGTGGTAAAAATGAGAAAGTCAGCACTTTTTTCAGTACTAGTGTGCTGTGACACTTGTATTTTTGTTTGATTTTATAACCAAGGAGGTTTTAAGTGAGGTGAAACCTGGGGGTACGCAAGACAAATCAGACTGCCAAAATGGGTACAGTCGTCTGGAAAGGTTGAGAACCACTGTGCTAGAGGATACCTGCATCTACGCTGCTGCTATTGTTACGTGACGTTAGCGCTGCCATTTCAGGAGCAGTATCCCAGAAGTCTGTGCGGACAGGGACATGCTGTAGGAAATGCTTTGCTCTGCGTTCTTGGTATTGTCCTTTGCCTTCCCACATTTGCTGATGACAGTTCCTGATCATGTCACCCCTCACTATTATTCCCTGCAAAAGTGGGTGAAAGACATGAAGCCTGGCTGGGGGACGGGGAGTTGGAGGAATTTGGTAAGAGGGTGGGGTGTGATAATGCCATGGCTTCAGCACTGCAGCTCTAACACACAGACAGAGAGGAAAAGTCAGTGCACAGTACTTCAAATGCCCTTGATTATAAAATCAGGAATTTAGCACCAGAACAAGAGTGGATATTGGTGGGGAGGGTGAGGGTCCATTGTAACATACCTACCTCGGGTTCTGCTTCCTGCCACAGCTTAGGTTCATTTGGGGGGATTCCCCATTCGGCTTCTCTAGGTAGGGGTGCAGAAACAGATGCTCATTGCCATCTGGATCTTCTGGGACATCCTCCACGGTCCCTGCTGCCTCCTTGCCCTGGCCCTCATCAGCTTCTGGTCGGACAGTGAACCGGGCTGGTTGAGGAAGGCGTCATGAGCCACGTCAGCCTCTGGACTCGGAACCTTTGAGAGCATCCGGTCCAGTTTGTTGTAGAAGGGGCTTGTACGACGAACCCTCCCGGAGTGACTGTTGGAGTCTTTGGCCTTCCTGTACAGGAAGTTGGAGTCTTTGGCCTTCCTGTACAGGAATCTCAACCACTTGATATGGTCCAGGCAGTGGGCCAGAGTCCGCTGAATGCCCAACTGCTCCAGCCTCCATGAAATTTCCTAGTACAGATGAATGTTCCTTTCATGTCGGGCAAAGTTGTGGAGGTCGGTGCACTCCCACCGCACATCGATCAGCACCCGAGTGTGGTTGGCGGGCCAACCGGCTGCCCTTGGAGCAGGATCCATTTTCACCGGTGTTGATCTGTAAAGACTGCAGCGGAAAGCTGTTCTGATGCAGTCTGCGCATCACACTACTACCGGTGACAACAGGGGGACAGGGACCTCTATCGATTGGGTAAGGGTCAGGCAGAAAAAGGGGGCAGTGTGTTATAGGAGTGGGGATGGAAGACCACTGAAACTTGAGACCTAGTACATGCTCCTTACTCCTGTCCACCTTGCACACTGGCATGGGTATAGGGCCATGCCACAGCCAGAGGTATGTATTTACCCACACCCCTCAGACATGGTAGCTTACTCGCCCATTACTCACTTTCAGGCACATGCTTCTGGGGTTTAGGTGTGGACAAGAGGGGGGTTATGGAACAACACATGTACAGTCGTAAGTGTAGCCTGACCAATCCATAAATATGTTTTTAAAAAATCAGGGTCCAGATTCTCAGCTTCATGACTAGGGTGACCAGACAGCAAGTGTGAAAAATCGGGATGGGGTGGGGGATAATAGGAGCCTATATAAGAAAAACACCCCAAAATTGGGACTGTCCCTATAAAAGTGGGATATCTGGTCACCCTAGTCATGACCTTGTGATGACAGTGGAGGGTTACCAATTCACACCACCTGAGCAGCTGGTCTCTGGTATGTTAAAAGTTCATAAATACTCAAATATCTATCCCACTGCTGCAGATGTAGAAGAAGGGGGATGAGCAGCGGGCTCGTTCTTCGGCTGACGCAGACATATTGGCTTAAGCTGAAGCCACGTAGCCATTCTGGGGCGCGGGGGAGAGGGGAGGAATCTGTAACAAGTAAAGGTGATTGCGAGTGTGTTGAGTAGGACTTAGACAAAAATGAGGTCACTTTAGAGTCCCAGAACAGCATCATTTTCAAAGGGGCATGTGATGAGATATACAAACCCCACACTGGCCGGGAAAGGGTTAATAAGCTGAGGTGTGCTCAGTCAGCCCTAGCCTGCTACACCCTGCAAGCAGTGTCGGGGCTTGGAAGGAGGGGTTAAAAGGGGTCAGTTGGGGGGCTGGTTAGGAGGGTGAGCAGACCTCATTCTGTGAGAGGAGCCTGGCTGGGGCCAGAAACTGCTTGAGGCATTGCGGCCTACCCGAGGGAAGGTAGGCCTGAGGCAGGCCGGTGGTTGTGCTGTGCTATCAGTGCCTTGCTCGTTGGCGTTGAGCACTACTGCTGAAGGTGATGCTGTGCCTGAAGGGGGCGATAGCCATATAAAACCCATTAGTCCTGTGCGCCTGACCAAGGAGTCAGCTGTGGTTGGCCACGAACCTAGAAGCGATCCTGTCATTGGGCGCAGTCAGTTTCTCTGGGCCCTAAATGAAGGTTTGGGTTAAGCAAGGGGGTTTGTGTAACTCCGTATGAATAACAATTGTTCATTTTAGTAATTTAAAGAACATTTTTTGGGGTGTGGGAGGAACGATATGAATTGAATCCCTCATTGTATTGCTTCATAAACACAATAGCCTGGCACGAGGGCTGGCAGAAACTGAAAGGAATTCTTAAGTGACAGAGAAAAATCAGTCCAAATGGAATGTAAGTGGCTAAGTTAACGTCGAAGATAAACTGGAGAACAAGTAGTGTTTTCTCTGAATAGTTTTCCAGTGTTAAGCCTCTAAGATGGGATCTGAATCAGTATTTTGCCTAGCACAATGAGTCCCGGGTTTGTGACTGGAGATTCTAGGTCCAACCGCAAAATAAATAATAAAAGAACAAGTTGATTTTTAACAACCTGAAGCATATTCTCACCAGCAACTACACACCGCACCATAATAACTCTATCTCAGGAACCAATCCGTGCAACAAACCTCGATGCCAACTCTGCCCACATATCTACACCAGGGACACCATCACAGGACCTAACTAGATCAGTTCATTCACCTGCATGTCCACCAATGTAATATACGCCATCATGTGCCAGCAATGCCCCTCTGCTATGTACATCGGCCAAACTGGGCAGTCCTTACGCAAAAGGATAAATGGACACAAATCAGATATTAGGAATGGCAATATACAAAAACCTGTAGGAGAACACTTCAATCTCCCTGGACACACAATAGCAGATTTAAAGGTAGCCATCCTGCAGCAAAAAAACTTCAGGACCAGACTGCAAAGAGAAACTGCTGAGCTTCGGTTCATTTGCAAATATGACACTATCAGCTCAGGATTAAACAAAGACTATGAATGGCTAGCCAACTACAAAAGCAGTTTCTCCTCCCTTGGTGTTCACACCTCAACTGCTAAAAGAGGGCCTCATCCTCCCTGATTGAACTAACCTCGTTATCCCTAGCCTGACTCTTCCCTGCATATTTATACCTGCCCCTGGACATTTCCACTGCATGCATCTGAAGAAGTGGGTATTCACCCACAAAAGCTTATGCTCCAATATGTCTGTTAGTCTATAAGGTGCCACAGGACTCTTTGTCGCTTCTACAGATCCAGACTAACACAGCTACCCCTCTGATGCTTTATTTTTAACTAGTTAGTGGGAGTACAACATAGCAGCAATTTATGTGGAAACCTTTGGTAAAGAGAAGAGAGGTAGTTATTGCAATTTGTGGACAACAAATCATGTTCCAGCTCTGGCCACCACTGCACCATTTAATAAGGGGCAGTCGTGCATTTTATTTGTCTGTAGGAATTCAGGTAGCACCCTGTATAACAGGGGTCTCAAACACGCGGCCCGCAGGCCACATGCGGCCCGCAGAGTTATTTCCTGCGGCCCACCATAGGTGCCGACTCCACTGGCAGCCAAGCTCCAAACATTACTGAGTGTTTATATTTTATTAAAACCCCTCTTTGCATTACAGTTTTTAAAAAGTTAATACATTGACTTTTAATAGAATACTATATTACTCTTCATTTTTGACTATACTTTTGTATCATTGTATGAAAAGGTTTCAGTGATGCGGCCCTCGGGCCAATTTACTAGTTCTCCCTCGTGGTGATTTGAGTTTGAGATCCCTGCTGTATAATATATCCATTATTAATCCTGTGGATTTAGGGGACTCAGAATGTAATGTGTCTAGGTATCCTGCTTTTATCAGGGGTGAGTGACTTAATTTACCCTGGGAAAAGGTAATGAACATAGTGAAGTAGCTGGATGTGTATCTAGATCAGTGGTTTTAACCGGTTTTCATTTGTGGACCCCTAAAAAATTTTGAATGGAGGTCTGGACCCTTTTGGAAATCTTAGACATAGTCTGTGGACCCCAAGGGGTCTGTGGACCACAGGTTGAAAACCACTGTTCTATGGCAACATCAACCTTTTTTGGACCCCTTAGACATAATCTGTATTTCACAGGTTGAAAACCACTGATCTAGATGAAGGGGAAGAAATCGTGGGGTGTGCTGACTGAGCAGAACCAGTTCCAAAATGTGCATTGCAACGACAGTGAATATTTCAGGAGCTGTCTGTAGGGCAGGAATAATTGGCGTGTGTGCTGCTCTACCTGTAACGTAGTCATATCTGACGCCACGCGTCCCAGGGCTTACAACACTTCTTGTCATAGTACGTTTATTATCTTTTGCAGAATGCGCGTCATTCCTTCCAGTGGGTGACTCATACCCTCAAAAGGAAGTAGTCTCAGCACATATAAATATGTGCGGGGATGTCGGCAAAGCAACAAAGGAGTTATGCCCGTCATCTTAACCAAAGGCCAATAAATCCACTCTATTACATTCCTCCACCACCGCCACCATTTTCTCTATAGTCGATTTTACCTAACAGCTGCTTGAATCCTTTCACTGGCACTGTGGTTTTTTGTACGTCTCCTTTTGTAAGGTGAGATTACCTCGAGTCATGCTGTACAAGGCTGAGAGGGGGAGGCCCTATAACCCATACATTACAACCGCCAATCATATGTAAAATAGCTTTCCTCCACCTAGCTGTCAGGTGGTGATTTTAAGGCCTGGGACCTGCCAGATCTATAAGCAGATCCTGGGTCCCAAAATTGTCGTACGTGGCTGCCTAATGTTAGTCACTGAAATCCGTATTTACACAGCTAAATAAACAGCCCCATTTTCAGTAGTGCTGCCTGAGCCGACTGAACTTCCCATTGACTTCAGTGGGACGTGTGACTGGGCCTCACCTCTGAAAATCAGGTCACATAAGAGTGTAAACACGGCCACCCAGGCTTACAAACGTTAGCCCCTTGACCTGGCTCTAGCAGATCAGCTGAGCACGTGCAGTATATCCCGTAGGGCTCATTTCGGCTGATTCCCTGAAAACAGAGTCGTCAGCCATAGGTGCCAGCTCTGTGGGTGCTGAGGGCCGGCGCACCCACGGGGAAAAATTAGCGGGTGCTCCGCCCCCACTGGCAGCCAAGCTCCCCCCGCCCCCACCTCCTCCTCCCCCAGCATGGCATCCCCGCTCCTCCCTCTCCCAGCGCTTCCTGCCCGCCGCCTAACAGCTGTTTGGCGGCGCTTAGGACTTTCTGGGAGGGAGAGAGAGGAGTGGGGACGTGGCACGCTCGGGGGAGGAGGTGGTAAAGAGGCGGGGAAGGGGCGGGGCCTTGGGGGAAGGGGATGGAATTGGGGCGGGGCGAGGGTGGTGCAGGGGCAGGCAGGAGCGGGGCCAGGGGCGGGCGCGGGGGGGGGGGGGGGGGTTGAGCACCCACAGGGCAGAGGGGAAGCCGGCGCCTATGTTGTCAGCCCCTGTGTATTGACATTAATGTCCCACAACACTCCCAGTACAAGAGCTAAGGGTTTGCACTGATATCCTTGGCCAACGTGCTTCGCCAGTTGCTCCCCAAGCTTAGCTGGTAGGTAGGGAGTTCGTCAAGTACTCTCGGATGAGCCGCGGTGGCAGCGGTGGTGAGGCAGACCCTGCATCTTGCGGGCCCTTCCAACTCCTTTTGGAGCCACACCAGAGTTAACTGCAAGACGAGGCTGACTTTGCTCAAAGTCTGGCAAGATCCTTGAAGGCTGGCAGGAAAGAGGGGCTGGGGACAGCTTCTGAGAAACGGCGTCTTGTAGTTTAACAAGCTGGAGGCTTGGCAAAGCTTTATCTATGGGAGGGGTGATGCCTTTGAGATTAAAGCCGAGATAGTTCTGAGGCGGATGCCCTCGGGTGCCGGACAGGGGCAAAGAGTAATTAGTTTGGCAGCAAGGAGTGTTAACTTGAGAGGCAAGGTCTTATTTTTCGCCATTGGCACTTGTAGTTGCACTGTGGCGCACCCTGTTGCCCATCAGAGTGAATCATGCTCTGTTTGCCATACCAATAGCCTCTGTCATTAAGTCTGTTTTTCACCGCTGTGCTGCGGAATCACTTTACCCAGCAGCTCGCCCAGGGTAATATATTTTCCCTGCCCTGGAGGCGTGTGAATGAGGCATGCAGCTCTCTAGCAGCCAACAAGAGGCGCAGCCATTGCACAGTGGATAACTTTACAGAACTGAATCCTTAAACTGCTAGCATTCTTCCCCCACCCCACCCCCAAACCTCTGAAAGCAATCCAAACGAATGCTTAGGAGGCCGTTGTCATAAGCACACAGGGAGCTAAAAATGTTCAAAGGACTAGGAAAACCTGCTGGAGTAAAGGGATGAAAGTAAAGGGATGTGCCCATTTATACTGGCCGAGACGTGTTTCTGTTGTAGGGTGACCAGATGTCCCGATTTTATAGGGACAGTCCCGATTTTTGAGTCTTTAATATAGGCTCCTATTATCACCCACCCTCTGTCCCGATTTTTCACATTTGCTGTCTGGTCACCCTATTCTGTTGTGCAGAGGGAGTTGCATCAGGCTGGGCTGTCAAGGAAAGGATTGCTGCAGCTGGAAATCTGGCTGTGCGCAAATGTCGCCCACTTTCTCAAGGGATCAACTTAGGCATCAGCAGAGGCCTTAGCGTTTTGCTCCCAGCCACTCTCATTCCTGTGCAGTTTTGTTGCCTCGGAACTAATAGTGGGGGTGGTTTTGTAACCCCACAAAATGAAAACAGCCCTTTGAAACCGTTAAACAGACGTGGCAGGCGCTGTCCCTGTAGTGCGATGTTAGATCTCCAGTAACTCGAGCAATTTAAACACGTGTAAAAGCTCATTTTGACAAGGTTGCAGGCAGTTCCCAGGAACAATAGAATTTATTCTATCCTATTATTAATCACTAAACCCAACTTCTCCCTTTTCCTTAACATTGAATGTGATGTGGGCATTTTATGCAGTTATCACTCCAAGCATATTACTAAACCGGGGGAGTGGCTTCTATTTTTTTCTTTTAAGTAGCTCAGGCTACCAGGCAAGAGCTAAAGGCTTTTCATTTGAGAATTCTTAGACCATCAGGATTCACGGGGTTAATGCCATAAAAATGTATTAACAAGGCATTGCGTGTAACACACTCTAGACGGCCTGGGACCTGCCTAGGTGGAGAATGTCTCTCTTCCTCTGTGCCATACTGCTGCAGCTGCCAACATCCATTGCTAGGGTGATCAGATGTCCCTATTTTATGGGGACAGTCCCGATTTTTGGGTCTTTTTCTTATATAAGCTCCTATTACCCGCCCCCCCCCCACACACACACACTCCCTGTCCCAATTTTTCACATTTGCAGTCTGGTCACCCTATCCTTTGCTTAGTTTGGAAGTAACCCTTGGTTTGAAATAGACTAGACGCCCTCTGGCTGGGCGTTTGCCATGAGGGGCCCACAGCCTTGGAGTTAACCCTTTCCACACACCCCCATACTGTAAGCCCCAGCGTGAGAAGCAGGGTGTCTGCTCGGTGAATTTGTCATGGAGGGGTTGCTTCAGGCAGGCTTTCCTATTTATTACTGTCTTCTATAGAGTCGTGTGTGTGCATGTTAACACAGGAAGACCATAGTGCTTTAGGTGAGGCACGTTGTGGCCAATCAAAAGAAAGACGGTACGTAATAGGATGTAATTGCATGTGTCTATCTGGGTTAGGTTCCGCTCCCACGAGGGGCTCTGTCCTGAGAGGTGCTGAGTACCTACAGCTCTTCGTGAAGCTCTTGGCACTTTGTAGGATCAACCCCCCCTTAGGGTATGTCTACAGTGCAGCTTGGAGTGAACCGCCCAGCCCGGGTTCAAAGACTGGTGCTAAAGGGACTTGCTAAAAAGAACTGTGTGGGTGTTGTGCCTTGGTCTGGTGCTCAGGTTCTCAAGCCGGGGTGGAGAGGGACGGGAATTGAGAGTCTGAGCTTCCGCCCGAGCTGCAGGGCCGGCGCTATCATTAGGCGATCCTAGGCGGTCGCTTAGGGTGCCAGGATTTGGGGGGCGGCCTTTCAGGTCCCTCGGCGGCCGCCGGGCCCTCGGCAGCATTCGGCAGCTGCTTCTTCGACCGCCGGGGTCCTTGGCGGCACTTTGGCAGCAGCTTCTTCGGCCGCCGGGGTCCTCGGCGGCACTTTGGCAGCAGCTTCTTCGGCTGCCGGGGTCCTCGGCGGCATTTCGGCAGCAGCCTCTCCTGCCGCCGCGGGCAGCAAAAAAGCTGGCGCCCCTCCTGCTGAGCTGCAATGTCCAAGCAATGTCCACATGCTAACATGGGCCATCTGTGAAGCCAGGCTGGGCGGGGCTCACTCCCAAATGTAATGTAGACATGCCCCGTGTCTCCTTCCGTGTCTTCAATGACAGATGGGCCCGCACCAAAACTCCAGAGCCCAATGCTGGGAATGCTTTGCAGCCGTGAACCCGTTTCTAGTTAGAATTAATTCAATCGTAACGCTAAGCCAAAATGGCAGCCTTGCTGTGGTTTATGGGCAATGCGCTCTAACCACCTAGCGCTGGTGATGAATAACGGTCCCTAAAGCAGTCCTATGGGACAGACATGGCTTGTGGCTGGTACCTTTGTGTGTTCCTATGGCACCTCGCACAATGGGACCCTGGTCCACGACTGGAGCTCCTAGGTACTACACCAATACAAATAAATAATAACAATCTGTGTTATTGTATTTGTAGGGCATTTATGGCCTTGGTACAGTATCAAAGACCAAAAATACTCATCCAGCAAAATTCTCGCAGAATTACAGAGTCCTCTCCTCCCCCGCCCCCCAATTTGGAATCTCTTCCATTCAAAGCTCTTAGTTCCCATGTTATACCACCTAGCCTACTGGATAAAGGTTTTGTTTTGTTTTTTTTAAAAAACACCCCGAGATTGTGCCTATTTTGCTACTTTATCGTGTATAAAAGAGGGTTGAAAATTTTCTTTTGTTCATTTCTCCTCCTCCCACTCAAAAATTGCCATTTACTTACAGTGGTTCTCAAACTGTGGGGCGTGACCCCATTTTAATGGGGTCGCCCAGGCCAGTGTTAGACTTGCTGGGGCCTGGGGCAGAAGCCGAAGCCCGAGCTTCGCTGCCCCAGGCTGGTCAGGTTGTAATTTTTTTGTTATCAGAAGGGGGTTGCAGTGCAGTGACGTTCGAGAACCGCTGACTTAATACATTCAAGTCCTGTCTAGGCTGGAAGACTAGTGGAGCTCTAGTGAAATGGTGACCGCACAAGAAAACCAAGAGTGAAAACTGAGCCACTGAGAGGGGAGGGGATTGTTATTCAGTGTTTAACATCCGTAGTGTTGTTCTGTAGTTCTGCTTGACTGCAAGGCAATGCTGGAGTAAGATTTTGGAGAAAAGTTGTCTATGTTAAAAACTCATTGGTTGGGAGAGCTAACACCATATATACCCTGAGACCCGCCCCCGCCCCCAGCAAAATCAGACAACACCAGCGTTGACATCTCTAAGTTTAAAGAAAGAAGGGGAGGAGGGAACAAACCTTTCATGGCCTCTTTATCCAACATGAAGAAGTAAACAGGGCACAGAGGCTCCTGTAGACAGGCCTTTGCTGGAGGCTGCTCTCCGATGACATGGGCCCCAAGTCCTGACTCCCACTCTACAGTTCCTTTATTTACAAAAATAAAAATAAAAAATGCTGGTGAACGTTGTGCAGTTTGGGGAGAATTGGAACAGTCAGCAGCACTGCCAGGTGCCCTATGGCCCTGCCAGCTCTGGAGAAATCAGTGCTGGCATAGATACAACTGGAGTTACACCAATGCAAACCGCTAGCGACGACATGCTGCAGACTCTAAAGCAGAGCTTACCCCAGTAATGTGTTGGGCTACATCCTGCTTTACATTGGTGTAGCCCATCAGGGGCTTGTGCTAGTGTAACTCTATAGATGTAGTTACACTGGTGCAAATGTCTCTGAAATAGACAGAGCCAATGTGATGAGGGTGGATGGGGAGGAAGTTACCTGGGTGCAGATGTAGGCTGGTGTATTGGGACTCTATTGCTTTTAGCTATTCCTGGAGACTGTCTTCCTTAGATACTCATTGAGCCGGATTAATAATTTCCCTAGCTAAGTGTGTGCATGGCCTGAAGGGACCCAGGGACTCGGCTCTGTGCACTGATTAACCCCAAACATGTGCTTCTGAGCCAACTTGGGAGCCACTTCCTCTCCCCCATTTGACTATACCACTATTTACCAACTCCCTAGCCCGTACGCCAGCTATTCTTACTAGAGACGCTGAAAAAGGTACAGAGTGGCAGAGACCGTCTATAAAAATATTTATTAGATTCACTGGTGCAAAGCAATGTGTTAATATATTTCACAGCATGGGGGAAAGGATTGGATGAGGACTGGTCCAAGGTGGAGTAGGGGCTATTTGAGAAGGAGCCCACAGAATATAGGTACTTGCCCTCCCTGGGAGGGAAAACAACAATGTAAAATATTTCCATTACAATAGCCATTGTCTGGTAATATCTGTAAAAGACCTATACTGGTGGTGGTGTGGTCCAAAGGACATCTGTCTCTTGTCTTCTGGAAGCACCTGGAACTTGCAAGCGTCTGGGCTCAGGTTCTAACATGTGTCTGAAAGATTCCTGAGCAAACTATCATGGCTGACCCCAAAACATGAGTTTTCTGATTCTTAGACTTGCTCTTTACTCAGGATTTTGCTGGTAGCAGCAGGAAAATAAGTTGTGTTCTTCACTTGATGGCTTCATAGGTAAATGCTGTCTGAAAGAGAATGGATAACAGAGGTCATGGAACTGAGGGGAGGAAAGACAATATTGGGTGTGTATTCAGTCACTGCTGGACCAAGTTAACATGTTGCTTTAATAAATGATTTAGGTCCATACACATTGACACATGCAGGGAACAAAACGTCTTGTGTAATGTTGTGGGGAAGGTGGGGATTTCTGCGGGGTGAGGTGCATAAAGGTTTGGGCAGCTGGAGGAGATAACATTGGACGTGCTGGTCAAAGGCATTTGACAAGTCAGAGTAGAGATGGTGTATGTTTGTTTCACAGACAGAGCAGTGCTTATTCCACAGACTTCTCATCTCCTCCCGACCATCTTACTCACCAGGCTGCAGGTCTCCATGTCTTCTCGATCCATCTTTCCCAGCAGCACACCCCACTTCACTTCACATGATACATTTGGGACTCAGTGCTGAGCCTCGGTATGCCCTACAGCACTGTCCAAACCGTGTTTCAGAATAAGAACTGCTCCAATACCTGGGGCTGCAAACTGGGGCCTGATTTTGACCAGTGGCCTCTAATTTTGCAGGCAAACTGGTTGCCAATTGACGTAACCAATTGATGGTACCCGCAATAATAAAGGCTGGTTTGGGGCCCTCTTCAAAATGAGACTCGAGACATGGAAAGGCAATGATTCACAGTCTCTCTATATCTAGAAGACTCCAAGATTTTGTTATACGATAGGCATGTTCCCCGCTATCAGTGGTACGAAATAAGCTGGGTCGGTGCCCTCAGTAATGTTGGACACAGAGGGCTACCAGTGTACTGCTCCTCGGCATGCATCATAGTGCTTTGGCAGGAGGTTACAGATAATATTTCTCAGCTACCTGATTGTTTCCTATTTGTTCCCCTGAATAATCCTGCCTGGGGATGGTGCAACTCAGCTTTTTCCATACTCTGGAAGCTTTTGCTACCAGCTTTATTGTTTGCTGTAGGTTATGGGGGTGAAATACATCCTGAATGAAAGATAAAGGAACATGAGTGCTGCTATGGTGCAACAGACCAAGTCCATCAGACTTGGCCACTGTCTGAGACAGGTACTAACTCCTGGCACTACAAAGGCAAAGAGCATACCCACCATAATGTACCTAACTCTGCGCTACTATGCCATAGGGCAGGAGAGGAACTTCCTTCTGACTGCATGCAACCAGTGATCAGTTTATGGCCCTGAAGCATGAGGATGGCTATCCCATATCATGGTCACCCTGTCTAGAGCACCTGCAGGTGCTACGTATAAGGAGAGACAGCTCTAATTCTTTTTCCACTTCTTACTATGCATTTTTCTTCACTATCCTGCAAGTGCAACACAGGAACTCAGAGAGGAAGGATGGTCTAGTGATTAGGGCACTCATCTGGGACAGGAGAGCACCAGGGTCAATTCCTGGCTCTGCCACAGACTTCTTATGTGATCTTGGGCAAGTCTCTTGGTGACTCAGTTCCCCTTCTGTAAGATGGGGATAATTAGCACTGCCCTACCCCACAGATGGGTTGGGAGAAATATATATAATAAAGATTGTGCTCAGATACTACAGATGGGTAAATAAGTACTTAAGATACACCCAAATCATGTATGACAACAAAGGTTATATCCTTCCATCTGTTTAAAACTTGTGCCTTTTAATTCATCAAGTTCCCTCTTGTTTTGGATTTATATGAAAGGGCCTAAGTGCTTGACTGACCTTCTCTGTTGTTTTAAATACCTCCATCATATCCCTTCTTATTCTGCCCCTTTCTAGACTAAGGACTAGTCCTTATCTCTCTACGTAGGAAGGCAGCTTCCTCCCCTCTTTATGCCTCCATTAATTTTTTGTTTCCCTTCTCTAGATATTTCTTCTGTTCCATGTAGAGATAAGGTCACCTAGTTCATCTGTTTGGCAGGGCAAGACTGCTCCCAATGCCCTCTGCAGTCTAGTTTCAAATGACCGAACAGTGGGGATTCCAATACTTTCACTGGAACGCTATCTCATAGGATGAATGGACCTACCACTCTCGGGAAGCATCTGGGCGAACTTCTAAGCTTGCTCGTCAAACTGATTTCAATTTATTTTAGGAGATTTTTTTTAATCCTTATTTTAAATGTACAAATGAAACTACTTCTTAAAAATCCAAGCAGATGCAGCAGCACTCACTTAAATAAAATCCCATTAGGTCTGTTTTTCAGAAGTTCTGACCGCCCACAACTCCAAATGACATCAGTGGAAGTT
This sequence comes from Macrochelys suwanniensis, assembly GCA_033296515.1. NCBI lineage: Eukaryota > Metazoa > Chordata > Testudines > Chelydridae > Macrochelys > Macrochelys suwanniensis. Next base: position 338,684,098 of record CM065775.1, read on the forward strand.
GCAAGAGTTCTGGGCGTCTGAAAATGTGGCCCAGTGTTTGTTTCTTTATGAATTAAGTATATACAAAAGATGTTTTGCACCTCACCTTCATGTTCTCTCTGTATGGGTCCTAGGTGGTCCTAAGCTGTGTTCTTCACTATCAGATCACCAACCGCTTCTTCCCTGGCATCGTCTTTACACTGCATTTAAGAGGCCACCTGAAGTTTTTTCAGAACTTTCCACATGGACAGTTCTCCTTGGGCATTGTGTGATCTCTCTTTTGAAAGCAACCATTCATTAAAACAAGAATTAAGAGATATGTCCAAGTTATCTAGACACTCTCTTATGGGTACAGGATGTTCAATCTGTTCATAACTCAGCTCAAAGAACAGAGCAGGGATGTAATAAGGTTTATGAGACCATTCCTACCCTCTCTTTGAAACGATGGTGGGACAGGAAATCAGATCTTCTGCATACCTGCCACATCTTAGAAATGAGACTGTATTTCCAATCTCAAATGGAGTATCTGGCATGTGGTAACTGACAAGTCAGCGCCTAATGCAACTGGCCTGTTGGTCTTTGTAAGCAGCAAGGATCCCTTCCCCTTTCAAGTTTAACGGATGTACTGATTTTACTAAGTGTTATTGTTCAACCAGTCGATGTCACACAAGATGACATCATCTCTGTCCCTTCACTTGGTTGTTCTGGACCGTTTGAGCCATGGTCTTCTGGTGATGATCTGTCCTTTTGTTCTGACTCTTCTGTGGTCATGGGAATGGCTATCACAGGCATTGTGTATTGTTGCCTCATGTGGCTGCAAAAGGAAAAATTCATGGGATCAGCAAATGTTGGTGACTGCACGCTAAAAGCATCTGCTATGCAGTCTGCGTGCTAAAATGCTGACCAAGAATATGAAAGGTCAGTGGGGAAAACACATGAATCTCAGACTCTCAGTCTTTGATTATTGACTAATTAGATACCAGGATGTGCTTCTGGGCTTCTTCGTTACACAGGGGCTTTGTTACAGCTCCAGCAGCATAAAGGCGTCTTGAAGTGGGTGTAAGTTCTGATGTTTGTGGGTTGTAAGGGAGCCTTAGTGTAAATGAGAATCAAGCCCACAGAAATTCGAGATGGAAAAGACCTACTGGAACAGTTTATTCAGGCCATCTACAATCCCTTCAAGACAGCACTGGTCTTGGTGTACTATATTTGTGAGTGCTCTACCTTGTCCAACTTTAAATGATACATGCCGCAGCCCGCAGGCCTTCTACCAAATTCCTTTGGAGGCTATTTCACAAACTATTTCAGTAGCTCAGTAACTTGTGAGTTTCCTGATGCTCTTCTGGCTAAATCTTCCCTTCTAGATTTCATCGTCTAGTTTCACCCCTTGTACAACCCGAAATAATTCTCTTCCCTCTGTCATGTTTACACACTACAAATAAGTCAGTGATAGTTACCATCAACCCAGCTAAGCCAATGTTTGCAATAATTATCTTTTAATGTTTGCATGACAGAACTCTGCTCCAGGTTTCTGTCTCTCTACCAGATGTAGGGCTCAATTTTGAAAAGTGACCTGCATTTTTGAGGGCACAACATTTCACTTACATCTAACTGTGTTGACTTGCCTACATATGTGACTGGGTTCACAACTTGGATACTTAGCTGTCTCAATGATTGTCTCAGTGTTTATTGCCACAGTTAATTATGGATGCAGCTATTTATGGGCACAAAAATGGAGGCAGGTTAAAGTCCTCTTTAAAAATGGGATCTTTCTTTACTAATGAATCCTGACTGCCCCTTAAATAATTATTGCTCTTTATTGCTTTTCTGAACTCTTTCCAAGTGTTATACTAAAAACCATGCCAAGGCTGTGGAAGGACTCCTTGTAAGTAGGTTTTGTTTTAAAAATTTAAATAATAAAACATAAAAGACATGATAAAATAGGAGAATATTTAAAAATACAAGAGATGGCCCCAATGTTCCAGGTATCTTGCAATTTGGAAACTGTCTTAATAGCATCAAGGTGAATTTCACCCATGTGTAGAGGGTCAGTACAGAGCCTGTTCCCCAGTTAAATTCCAGTTAAACCCTATTTTGAGAACGTAAGCAGAATTTAAGAGCTGCATAGGACTCAGGACAGCTGTCAATACCTTGGGGAATTTCACTCATCAGTGCTTATCGGCAGCTTAACTGGTGTGTCCCCAGTGAAAATTTAATTACAGTCTCAGTTAGTTGGAGAAACAGAGTATGATTGGGACTGTCAAAGCTGCCTAGGGGATTTAGATGCAATTTCACAATTCTCGCGGGAGTTATGAGAGCGGTGCGTCTAAATTCCCTGCATCGCTTTGAAAAAAATCACAGGCTGCTTCTTTTCTGCAACTTAGCTATACTGCATCATGATGTAATTACATTATTGGAATACTTACACTCGCTGTCTCCAGACACAACATAATACAACAGCTACAACGATCAGCAGCGTGGGAAACCCTGCCAGAGAAGAAAACAAAAACTAAACTCTTGTATTTAAAATAAAGACCAATGATGTGACATCTACTTCTCAAAATCCTTGGCGGCTCCTGGCCAAATTAGGGTTCTAGTAAACGCTTCTGCTCTTGGGGGAAAAGTGCCAAAGGGATCTTTATTTAATTAACCAGTGAGCTGGTACCTCAATTTACATCTCATTTGCAAGGTGACTCTTCCAGTAGCATAGTGCCCCTCCCACCTTGGTCGGACCTTGGCTCAGCCATGATGTGGAGCGAAGATGACCACCTATTCCCCTCACAGCACTGCTTTCTGCAGCACACCGGATTTTCTTCCTAGGGCAGGGGTGGCTCTGGATCCACATGTGACTCTTCAGAAGTTAATATGCGGCTCCTTGTATAGGCACCGACGCTGGGGCCGGAGCTACCGGCGCCAACTTTCCAATGTGCCGGGGGGCGCTCACTGCTCAACCCCAGTTCTGCCATAGGCCCTGCCCCCACTCCACCCCTTCCCACACCCTCCCTGAAGCCTGTCGTGCCCTTGCTCCTCCCCCCCTGCACGCCACGAAACAGCTGATCAAGAGGTGCGGGGAGGCGCTGATTGGCAGGGCTGCCGGTGGGCAGGAGGCACTGGGAGCGGGGCAGGGGGGAGCTGATGGGGGGCTGCTGACGTATTACTGTGGCTCTTTGGCAAAGTACATTGGTAAATTCTGGCTCCTTTCCAGGCTCAGGTTGGCCACCCTGTCCTAGGGGGTTTCCCATTCAGTTACCATGAAGATCTGATGCTGCCTAGCTGGAGGGATTAGATGCAATCCCAGCCTGAGCTGGATTTGGCTGCGGACATGTAAGAAACCAACCAAACCACAAACCACATCCGCTCAGATTTACGGACTATAAACCTTAATGTAGCAGAATAGTTCTTACCCACAGACGAGAGCATAACTCGGGTGGAAACTGGAAAAGAACATGGGAGAATGTATGTTTACAGCTGGATTACCACTCCACAAAAGCAGTAAGCAATCCCTCCCTCCTCCCCACATTGCTGCCCCTCCAAAAGCTTCAGAGAAACACTGTAAGCAAAGCAAACCCAAATGCAGCGCTGCAGTGTGTGATTGCCTGCGTGTGACGCATGTGGCCGGGGCGGGGCAGGGGGGGAGACGAAGAAGAAGGGGTTGGGGTGTGTCATTTCTGAGAGCCTTGAATTAATGGGTTAAGGGTCAAATTAGGCCTTGGTGTAAGTGGGTGCAACTCCAGTGACTCCAACTAAGTTCTGACCCCGACACTGAGGCTGGATTTCGCCTTCTGATTCTGCATTAAGGAGCAAATTAAGGCCAGTTGTGCCTGGCCCCTACGTAGGTACTCAGAAGACAGAGATGCTGGCAAGAACATTTCCACCCCGTTCTCCTGCAGTTCCCCTCCCCCGAGCACAGGAGTCACTTCCGCCTAGAGGTCTTGGGCTGCTAGCACCCCAAAGGAGGTTGGGAAGGGGGCAGAGAGATGACAGGCCCTGGCTCCCCCACTGCACCCGTAGGATACAGGACTGGAAGGGACTTTCTGGGTCATCAAATCCATCATATAATCCTATTCATAGTAGAGCTGGCTGGCCATCGAGGGAGAAGCATGCAGCACCTCTGGAGGGGGGGCAACAGAGGATTCCACTCGCTCCAGAAGCCATGCAGCCCCTCGCTGGACCCACTGCAGAGCTTAACAGGCACAATCTACACCGCTGTGAATGTATCCAAACCGCAGAGCACTGGGCCCAGCACTTCACCTCCTTGCCTGGGATGAATTCTTCAGGGGCTATTTCTATTTTGGTTATTTTAATGTCCTGGTAAGGCTATGGACATAGCTCTCCTCAGAACATTCGAGAGTTCCCTTCCCTTTTAAGAATGTCTCAGTGACTATTACAGCTGTTCAAAAAAAATCTGTGAATTTCAAAATTGGGAGAAATTTCTATGATTTTTGGGATGTCTCTCCCCCCCCCCCGATGTTTTTTAATCCGTTTTGTACAGGGACATGAAATGTTTTGAATCGTTGACAAATTTTGAATTTTTTTGACCTTTTATTTAAAATCGGGAAAATGTGCATATTTTTTTCAATGGCAAAAATGTTTCCCTTTCTTCCTCTACCACACTGAGGTTGAGTGAATACTTAAATGAAAATGTAGTAATGTCCTGTTTAAAACCACGGCCCAGTGCTGCCTGTTTGTTTTATGTCACATTTCATTTATTTTATCATCGTTTATATTTCTAATTTCTTCAGCATTAAACTCCCGGTTTCAAACATGGGGACCTAAAGAAGAGCCTGGAACATAGAATATCAGAGTTGGAGGGGACCTTAGGAGGTCATCTAGTCCAACCCCCCGCTCAAAGCAGGGCCAATCCCCAATTTTTGCCCCAGATCCCTAAATGGCCTCCTCAAGGATTGAACTCACAACCCTGGGTTTAGCAGGCCAATGCTCAAACCACTGAGCTATCCCTCCCCGCGTCTATATGTCAATATATAGACTGTGACAAAGTTCCTCCTCTGCCTTGGTGGGTCCTGCACTTATTGGCGGATCTTCTCGCCTCAGAGATTCACGGGAGCCCTCAGTTTGGTCACTTTTGCTAGTGGCTCAAACCTGCTGTTCACTCAGCTAACCTCATCACTGGCCACCATGGGGAAAAGGAGGAGAACACTCCCCATGGTCTCTGCTGACCCACCTAGTGGGTTGGGGGACAGGCCAGGGACCTTCCCCTCTGGTGGGACTCACAGTCCAGGTCAACTCCTCTTGTATCAAATAGGGAGTTGGGGGGAACCCGGGCCCACCCTCTACTCCGGGTTCCAGCCCAGGGCCCTGTGGATTGCAGCTGTCTACAGTGTCTCCTGTGACAGTTGCGTGACAGCTACAACTCCCTGGGCTACTTCCCCATGGCCTCATCCCAACACTTTCTTTATCGTCACCGCAGGACCTTCCTCCTGATGATGCTTGTACTCCTCAGTCTTCCAGCAGTACGCCTTCCTACTCTCAGCTCCTTGTGCGCGTCTTGCTACCAGCTCCTCACACCCATCTCACTAATTGAAGTGAGGTCCTTTTTAAACCAGGTGCCCTGATTAGCCTGCCTGCCCTAATTGATTCTAGTAGCTTCTTAATTGGCTCCAGGTGTCCTATTTAGCCTGCCTGCCATAATTGGTTCCAGCAACTTCCTGTTTGTTCTGGAAGAGCTCGTTATCTTACTCAGGGAAAAGGGACCTGCTTAATCTGGGGCTAATGTATCTACCTTCGATCACGCTCCTGGATGAGGAATGAAGGACCTGGAAGATTAATATTTATTGATGACTGAAGGCTGCTGAACAATGTACAGTACTGATAAACCCGACTTGCAAAAAAATGTCGTAACTAAATTTTCAGAGTTTTATCTGCTGTGCCTCGGCAGTGATCTAAAACTCAGGAATAATTTCATCAGGCAGAAAATTAGCACAAGTTTACCATTTTAATAAATAAAAGTGAATCTGTTAAACAGAAAAAAATCACTCTCCTGTAGCCATCCAGCCTGACCCTGGCACAATACATACAATCTTGGCGTGTGCAACACAGATAATGGATATTGCCCAAACTCACCTCCTCTTTATTCTTAATTAAATTAAGACATCCCCAAAGCAGGACTTCACTTACAAACATGAGCCTTAGCCCAAAGTGTTTTCCCTCCGTAGCAGGGTAATTAAGGGTTTTCCCTGCAGAATCTCCCTCTCTTCCCTCTAGTTCTCTTTTGCACCAGAGAAGGTGCTGAATCCCTTATATTCCTGAGTGGAGCTAATGAGACCAGATGGGCGGGTTGTCAGGGTGAGTCAGCCAAATAGTTCTGCGTTGTCATACTGATTCTAAAGCCTGATCCCAGTCACACCATAGGTATGCGCACAACACAATTCATTCCTAGCATGAATGGATTACTATGACTGAAGGAGAGGACGGGAAGTCTTGTGATGAAGCGACTGGACTGAGACTCAGGAGATCTGGTGTCAGTGGTGCTCAGATACTGTGGTGAGGGGGTCCGTATCTGGATCTCCCACATCTCAATTTTGTTTCAAAATAAAAACTAGATCCAGCCTCCGTTGTAGAGCCATATTCTCTGCCTTTTATTCTTCCCTTATAAGCTAGGAAAACTGACAGTATTCAAGCATGTGTCTGACTAAGTGGGTCTTCACCCACGAAAGCTTATGCTCCAATATATCTGTTAGTCTATAAGGCGCCACAAGACTCTTTGTCGTGCTGACAGTACTCAGACACATATCAAGGAGAAGTGCTGTTTCTGAGACTTATGATTTAGAGGGACTTAGCCCATTTTTCCTGCTGGCTCTACCTAGAGACACACTTTAAAAAACAAGCATGTGTAGAGATGGGGAGGCCCACAGTGCAGTGGGTCAGCACTATGGACGGGTGTCTTTAGATCATAGCTGCTGGACTTGAGTTTAAATCTGATCCAAAGTAACAGACGGACAGGAGTTGCTTTGATGTTTCATCCTAGTCCCCGGGGTCTGTTTATGGACCACCTCGGAGTCTGGCAGGGTTGCCTGTGGCGACTTGAGTGGGCTGGGACTGGAACGGGTGCGCGTGTTGCAAGTCGGGGCTGGGAGGAACTGGCAGAGAGCTGTGGGATAGCAGGGGGACTGAGGTGAACCGGCAGAGCTGGGGAGGTGAAGGGGCAGGAGGGGGCGCTGCAGATGAGCAAACAGATGTGAAGGCGAACAGGCGAGTTTATGAATGTGCTAGTTTAGCTGGCTGGGTTGGGGCTGAGGTAAGATTTAGTGGGTCTCACTCCTACTCGGCCGAGGCGGCTGGGTCAGTGTGCGCTGCCTCGGCCCCTGGCCCCGTGATGGGAACACAGGGCTGGAGGAGTACCGCAGCCGTGACTAGAGCTGGGCAGCTCCCCTTCCTCCTCTTCCTCCTCCTTTTCGGGCCTGCCTCACAGCTCCCCACCCCTGAGGCCAGTGCAGAAGGGACAGATGCCGTTGTCTTCGGCTAGGTGATGGATTGGGAGGGGGGCCAGAGAGACGGTGTGACTTGAGAGAGCTGGAGGAGGGTGAAAGAACCAGGGGTCTAAGCAACCCAGTGGGGGTGAAGAGGCTCCAAGACCCACAAGGTGTGGGGGGCTGGGACCCAGAGAGTGGGGTGGTGAAAGACCACGAGGGAGGAGTTGGGGAGACCCGGTAGGAACGTCTGTGGGCAGATGGGTGGGTGGGGACAGGGCCATCCCTAGCCATTCTGGGGCCCTACACAGCCCCCCCCCCCGTGCGGGGGGAGGCCTCTGCTGTGGGGGTGGGGGGGAGCTGGGCCAAGGCCTTTGGGTGGGGAGCTGGCTTGGGGGGCAGGGAGAAACCATCCCCTAGCACTCATCAGCGGCGCGGCTGGGGCCAGGTTGTTGCACTTCCCGCTGCTGGTGAGTGCAGACCCGACCCTGGTGCAGTCCTCAGGGGAGTGGGGGCGGGGCTGGGGTAGAGAAGGGGTGGGGCTTTAGGGAAGGGGTGGAGTGGGGGCAGGGCTAGGGTGGAGCAGGGGCAGGGGCTTTGGGGGAGGGGTGGAGTGGGGCTGAGGCGGAGCAGGGGTGGGAAGAGGTAGGGCCAGAGGTGAAAGTAAGCCGGTCCGGTCCGGTCCGGTGTACCGGCAAGACACAGTACGCTGTGCCGGACCGTACCGGCTTCCCCAGCGGTGATTGAAAGGGCCCGGTGCTCCGGTCACCGCGGGGAGCCCTGGGCCCTTTAAATCCCCACCAGAGCCCCGGGGCTCTGGCAGGGATTTAAAATGCCTGGAGCTCTGCAGCGGCCGAAGCCCTGGACCCTTTAATTCGCCCTGGGGCTCCCAGCCGCCTCTGCAGCTGGTAGGTCTGGGGTGATTTAAAGGCCCCAGGGCTCCCAGCCAGAGCCCCGGGGCCTTTAAATCGCCTCTTCCGGTTACTTTCACCCCTGGGTAGGGCTGGGGCGGAGCAGGGGCGGGAAGAGGCGGGGCTGGGGCTGGGGCAGAGCAGGGGCGGGGCTTTGGGGAAGAGGTGGAGTGGGGGCAAGGCTAGGGCAGAGCAGGGGTGGGAAGAGGTGGGGCTGGGGCGGGGCCATGGGGCAGAGGCAGAGCAGGGGCTGGAGCAGCACACAGCTGTGTAGGGCACCAGGAAATGTGGTGCCCCAAAATCCCTGGTGCCCTACGCAGCGGCGTACTTTGCATCTGGGTAGGGACGGCCCTGGGTGGGGAGAACAGAAAGTCAAGCGGGACGAGTAGAGCCTTGGAAAGAGGAGAGGGGGAAGATGGGAGGATGGGGAAAAACAACAAAAAGGAGAGACAAAGAAGAAAAGAAAATGTTGAAAGGCTAGAAGAGGAGACAAGAAGAGAGGAATGAGAACAGGGAGGAAAGAAATGGAGGGAAGAATGAAGCAGCAAGAAATGGTGCACACATTTAAGGACAGATTAACTGTTCTTTTCTCCCATTCTCCAAGGCCTAGACTGGGCCAAGTCATTGGGCTCTCCCCATTTGCCTACTGGGCTTTTTCCATTAAATCTCCCCTTCTGGTCACAGCAATTAGGCCATACTGTTCACACTTGGGTGCCTCCAGGTAGGCATCTAGATCGGGGTGGGCAAACTACGGCCCATGGGCCGGATCTGGCCCATCAGGGCTTTGGATCCGGCCCATGGGATTGCCAGCCCTGTGGCGCAGTGGGGCTAAGGCAGGCTTCCTGCCTGCCCTGGCCCTGCACCACTCCTGGAAGTGGCTGGCACCACGTCCCTGTGGCTCTTGAGGAAGGGTGGGGTGCCGAGGGCTCCGTGCGCTGCCCTCGCCTGCAGGCACTGCCCCCCGCAACTCCCATTCGCCGGGAATGGGGAACCGCGGCCAATGGGAGCTTCAGAGGTGGTACCCACAGGCGAGGGCAGCACACAGCGGAGCCGTTCTGCCCCACCCCAACCCCAGGAGCCACTGCCGGACATACTGGCCACTTCCAGGAGCGGCGCGGGGCCAGGGCATGCACGGAGCCTGCCTTAGCCCTGCTGCACGCTGCTGCCACCCCAGAGCTGCTCCAGGTAAGCGGCACACCCCAACCCCCTGCCCTGAGCCCCTTAACCCCCTGCCTTAAGCCCCCTGCTGTACCCCTCGTGCATCCCAACCCCCTGCCCTGAGCCCCCTGACACACTCCTCCTGCACTCTGCACCTGCTGCCCTGAGACCCCTCCCACACTCTGCACTCCCACCTGCACCCCAACCCTCTGCCCTGAGCCACCTCCTGCACCCCACACCCCGTCCCGCACACCGCACCCCCTGCCCTACATTCATGACCCCGTATACAATTTCCCCATCCAGATGTGACCCGCGGGCCAAAAAATTTGCCCACCCCGATCTAGATCCATATTCAGATACCTAAATTAATGGCCTGATTGTCAGAGATGTTCCCATAAAAACAAATGGGACCTACAAGGGGTCCAGCCACTCTGAAAGGCTTCATGTATGCACCCAAGTTTGAAATACAGCTGCCATGTACCCAGGTTTCATATGAACGTTTCCATGAGCGCTTTGCATTTCGTTTTGTATTTGTATTACAGAAGCAACACAAAGAAAGGAAGTGAGCTGGGCTTGGTTTCCTCCTTTGCCTGGTTAGCAGAAGCATAGTTACATCCCTGATACAATGGAGCACACATGCTTTCCTTTAGTGGCTGAATCAATCCCAGCTAGGAAGAAGTGGATGGAACAGAGCTGTCTGCATACAGAAGTTGCATCAGTTTAGTTAACCCGGTGCAAACCCCAGTGACGACATTCTTATTGTGGACTGAGTGGCTTATTTCATTTTAGCGTAATCCAATTTTCCTTTTAACGGATGAAACGAATTGATATAAGACATTCTTAAACTGAAATAAGAGTCACATAAACTTGCATTGGTTTGACCATTATTTTTTCTATTGTGGCAGAGCCAAGGAACACCAGTTGTGGCTCATTGATAGACCTCCCTGTGCTATAAAAACACAGACTCAAAAGACGGTTCCCTACCCAGCAAGTTTAAAATTGAAGTATAAGACAAGGGCAATAGGGAACAATGAGACAATACTGGTCAGGGCTTTTCAACCAATTTAGTTAAACTGGTACAACTTTGTATGTGGACATTTACACTGATTTTAAAATGGGCTTAATTCAGTTTAGACTGCACCTGTAAGGGTTTGTTTATATGCAAACTGCATCCAAAATAACTAAATCGGTTTTAATTCACAGCTTTAGTTGTTTCAGTGCAGATCTGTGTGTGGACACTTATTTCAAATGAAGAGTATAAGATTTCACTGTAATGTAAGTTGGTATTTTTACTGAATTTAATTTATTGGAATAGGAATGCTTTAATTTACATTTTAATGTCAGGTGCTGGCTATGCTGATAGAAACAAGATTTAAACTGAGATTAGTGTGTCCACACTGGGGTTTGTATCAGTTTAACTAAATTGTTTTTTAAACCGATTTAAGTTAAACCAGCGCAACTCCTGTGTTTAGACAAAACCTGATTTGAACTGGTGCCGTGTGTGTGTGGACAAGGCAGCAGGTTTATGTAGTCCCTGTGAATATTCTGATGTACTAGGTGATACTGAAATGGTTAAGCAGGGTGCCTGGCAGGCAGCGTCATTAGTGGGTTAGTTTGGTCCATGCAGTTAGAATACTAGGGATTGGTTGGTGACAAACCTTTAGTGTTATGGATGACTGCTGTGAGAAGCTGTGTTGAGCCTCCTGTGGTCACACTGGCTGGCACTGCTGTTGACCAATCTCCTTCTGTTGTAACTGTTTCCAACAATGGGTCATCAGTCCAGAGCTGGGAGGTGTGTGTGTCCTGGGTGGCTGTGGTGCGCCGTTGTGTTGTGGCTTCCGTGGTCACGCTAGCAGGCCCCTTTGATGACCTGATCTCAGTTGTTGCTGTTGCCAGTGTTCCCCGTGAAGGCTTGTCAGTCCTGAGCTGTGAGTCGGGGCCTGCTAGTGGTGAGGTGGTCTCCCTTTCATAGGCTGGTGTGGAGGCCATGACTGGGACTGTGGTAATCTCTCCAGTTACTCTGGTTACTGGTGGTTTAGATGGTGTAAAAGTCTTTGATTCTAGCAAGTGGTTAAATACATTCTTAGGCACATTTGAAAGACAAATGAACTGTTGTTTTTCATTTTAGTCCTTTACGTCCCGATTCAGGCAGGTGTACAAGCAGATGCCTAACTTTGAAATCAATGGGATTGCTCACATGCTTAAAGTTAAGCATATGCTTAAGGACCATCCTGAATTGAGACCTTAAAAACGAAACATGTGAATGTCTCTTACCCAGATTAATTCTTCTCTGGGTGGATGTCTCATTTGAGCACTCTTGTCTCTGGGTTACAAGGTGAAGAGGTGTAATGACAATAAAATAGTATTTTATAATATATTCAACTAGATATTTAACTTTTTAATAGATTGTTTTATATTGTTGTTGTAATAGGTGCTAGTAGTGGAGCTCCCAGTCAGGGTCAAGCCCCATAGTGCTAGGTGATGTATAAACGCATAGTGCGAGACAGTCCCTCTCCTGAAAGCTGACAATCTGACTTAAAATGAGGCACTACAAAGGAGTGTAGTAAACAACAGAGAAGGGCAGAGGAGGATGAGATAACAGGGATCAGAGTCAGGCGCCGCGGCCAGATGTTTCAAACACGGGTGCTTAAATTAGCCGCTGAAACCCATACTGAGGCACTGTGAAAAATGGCCTGGTTTTCGATTCAGCCCATGGGAGAGGAGGTTGCTCAGCACCTTGGAAAATCAGCCCACTCTGACGAAGGATCTAGGTGCCTAACTTTAAACACCTGCCTTTGGCAATGACGGCTTCGGTATGGTTAAGTACCACCGCAGCCACAACTGTCAAGGGCAGGGAAGGAGGAGGAATAGTGAACCAGATCCTCAGCTGGCGTAAATCAGCACGGCGTGGCTGAGGTCAGTGGAGTACACTGATTTACAGCAGCCGAGGATCTGGTCCACTGTATCTAATTGAAAAATCAATGCCTGAAATTCAGTCTCTCGCCCCACCACCCAATACATAAATAAAAGATTCTCTTTAGTAAAGGGAGCTTACCTTTGCTGACAGGGCTGGTTGCCTCTGTCCTAGGTGCTGATGTTGTCCGTCGGGGGCTGGACGTTAAAGGAGGTAGAGCAGGGTCCCCTGGTGAAGGAAGACACAGTGATGTGGCTGTAAGGAGTGACAGACAATACCTTGCCCTTCCATAGTGCCCCTCGCCCATAGAGCTCAAAGCCCTTTTAGAAATAGTACTAAATGAAGCCTCAGGTAGGGAATTATTAGCTGCAACCAGGGAAAGTGAGACAGAGAGGAAGTAAGGGACTTGCCCAAGATGACCGTTAGCATAGAACCCGGAAATCCTGACTCCATTCCCTGCTTTATTCCCTAGATCGCACTGCTCCTCTACACAACAACCGGAATTATCTTTGTCTTAGCGAGGTAGAATTCATCAACCCCGTCTCTCTACCTAAAAATCGAATATCGTTAGCAGCAGGCAGCTGGTAATGTTCTGCCATTCAGTCGAGAGCAGCATGAACACACTGATACCTTCTTTGCAGTGTGGGGCTCCATTAAGTCAATGGAAAGACTCCAATTATCTCCGGTGGGCTTCAGACGGGGCCCCACATGAGAGCTGAGGAACTTGGGGGAATCAGGCATGCAGCGACTGTGTGGAGAGGTGCAGAATAGGTGCAGAACCTCTCAGATGGAGTCCAATTTTTCAGGTGCCTCACAAACCAGCAGTGGTTTCCCCACAGCACTGCATAATTGGCTAGGTGCATTACTGGAGGGTTGTTTTTTTTTTGCCTTTCTGACATCCAGATGCCGATCACTGCCAAAGTCAGGGCAGACTGGCCAGTGCTTTGATTTCCACGGTAAATCCTAAACCTGTGCTGGATCTCTCCTTGTGTCCTAAGCACAAACATTTGAGACCCCTTTACACTGCATAGGCATCCCTCTCATCTACTTACAGAGGGCCAGGTTCTTCAAATCCTGCTCAGGTTGAGTGCTTACTCCCCTGAGCATTGAGATCAATGGGACTATTGGCACGAGTGGGCGCTACTGAGTGTCAATGTTGCAGAATTTGGCCCTTAGTTCATATTTTGCTGAGCACAATGGGCCATACTCATCCTTGGTGTAAGTGGGCATAGCCACATCTAAATCCACCGAGGGATCAATTGGACCCAGTATCATCCCAGTGCAGCACAATTATAGAATGATCATTGTCCTTTAACTGATAGTCACTTCTGTCTACCCCCCTGCACATAATTTTCTGACATTGCATTCCTTACCCTTAGTCATAGCATTAAGCACAGCGGCATCATATCACACTGACTGCAGTTACTTACTAATACAATGTAGATTTGGCTCTGTCCAATGGAGCGTTTTGGTGACTTCGTCCTTTACACACACAATGAGGCTGGATGTCCCGGCTTTCCTTTTGTAACCATCTTTGCACATGTACCGCAGGCTGGCATTCAACAAATTATTATTGCCGACTGTAACATCTGCATTGTTGACCTCCTTTGGCTTGCTGCATCTTTCTGAAATGAAAAAAGTACAAGCCGAGAGGGAAAAATATGTAACACTAAAGATCACATCACAATATTTTAAATATCGCTGGTTACCTCGAAAAATGTCTCTGGCTAGCACTGTGTATGCATGCGCGTGTACTCCTTACTGCCCTCTACTGGGTGCAATATATCTGAGCTGGCCTTTAGGTTTGCTCTGTTGCAGAGATGCCCAAACTTTACAATGCTAGAGGCTGTCCTGAGAACTTGCTAGGAGCCTGAAGTGTGCTCTAGTGGTCAGAACACAAGTATGGAGCTCCTGAGTTCTGTTCCCAGCTCAGCCACTTGCCATGACACCTCGGCCATGTCACTTAAAACCACTGCCTCATCTGTACAATAGGAATAATGATACTCCCCTCCTGCCCAGAGTTGCTGGGAGAAATAGTTAATGGAAATCTAATGCTTTGAAGATCATTAGGACTATGTCAACAACACAGCTGCACAACCCTAGTCAGAAAAGGACTTAATTAAGCATGTGCTTCACACATGCTTTTGTCCACTGACTTCACTGCACTTAACCATGTGTTTTGCTTCAAGCGGAGTGCTCTGCCGAGCAGGGATGGACTTAAGTACACACTTCAATACATTCCTGACGTGGGGGCCTACGTCAAATATTTATGAAATGAGCATGTTCACCAGTAGAATGTTTGTCGTATTATTATTTGTTAAATGCCTACAACAGTGTTTCTCAATCCACAGGTCACGACCCCCAGAGAGGGTCAGAATAGGTAACTGTGTGTGTGTGTGGGGGGGGGGGGGGGGGGGAGGTTTCAGGTCATGAGGTGCCGCAAATTTTATTTCTCTAAAGCAAAAGAAAATCTGGCTTCCCTCATCCCCTGAAAACTCTTACCCTTCAAGATCAAGTATTCTCTGTCAACCTTTCGAATCGCACTCACAAATAAGTATCAGAGGGGTAGCCGTGTTAGTCTGGATCTGTAGAAGCGACAAAGAGTCCTGTGGCACCTTATAGACTAACAGACGTATTGGAGCATAAGCTTTCGTGAATACCCACAAATACCCATGAATACTGAAGTGGGTATTCACCCACGAAAATTTATGCTCCAATACGTCTGTTAGTCTATAAGGTGCCACAGGACTCTGTGTCACTCACAAATAAGTGACACAGGCTAATTGTTAGCATGGATACATTTTTTTACTCTGACTTTTACAGTAAACAAAAGGTGATCCAAAAATTGACTTAGAGTAAAGCATTGCCAACCTGAAAAGACCGAGAAACACTGCTCTGTAAGAGCCAATAGAAGACATGGTCCCTGCTTTAAGTTCCTTATGGTCAAAACAGACAGACGACACAAATTGGACACAAAGCATACTGGGACCTAGACCTAGTGGAAGGTTCTGAGTGTGTGTGGATGTGTGGGTGAGTGGGTGAGAGAGGAGTGGGGTTCTTGTACCTTTCTCTGAAGCATTTGGTTTTGCCAGCTGTGAAAATGCTGGTTCTGATTTCCTTTGATCATAGCCCAGTTTTCAAACTCTTTCCATCCTCTTGCTTAACTCTACTAACGATAGCAGAGAAACGTTGAATTGCTCTCAGACTGGAGCAGGTTGGTTTCACAGCCTTGACTGTCACCATTGTTTTCAATCTGCAGGTTCTGGGCCGGATTCTGATCTGGTGTAAATCAAGAGTAACTCTATTGGGGGCAATGGAGTTACACTGTTGTAAAAACTGTGTGCAACCAGACCAGGTCCTTAATGTGAGCAATAACACACTAAAGATAGATGTAGCCATGCAGAGAGCCAATATACCCCAGCTTTGTGTGTGTACGTACCACTAATGAACGCACATCCCAAAGTGCTCTATGAGAGTTAGGTGATATTATAATTATTATACGGGTTTGCTTATAAAATGCTTAAATCTAAAAACCTAAATAATTACATTTTAGAATGAAAATATTTTTATATATCTGTTCTGCTCAAAACAGTCTTTGTAGAAAGCCCATGCTTTTAATCTGTATTTAATATAATTAATAAACAATATTTAAACGGCTTAAATCCCTGTTTTCGCTGTCTTGGCAGTTCAGCAAGTATGCCTTATAGTCCCAAGGAATGAAAACAACTGAACCTAGTATTGAAAGTAAAAACTAAAGTGGGCACTTTTAACAAAAGCGGGTAGCATTTTAGGCCACACGTCCACAGGGGTGGATCGGATTGACGTCATTGGAGCTCTGTGTGGGTACAGACACAGAGGCCCTTCTGTACGCATCCAACTGCACCGTCAGGGCCTATTCCAATATCTTTTCAGACTGTACATACTTTATGCAGTGGCGTAAGGATCTGGGTGACAAAGAAGCTTTGTATCCTTACCGTGTGTGTGTTCGTTAGGGGATGATTACTAGGTCTTAGAACCCTCTTCCGCCGCTAATATGAATAATGATACTTCGCTCATCTAGAGTGGCAGATCTCCGCTCTAGATTGATTTACAAACATGAATGAAGCCTCAATATCACTGGGTGGTAGGTATTATTTACCCTGCTTACAGACAGGGAAATTGACACAGAAAGCCTGAGTTGCCCTAAGTCGCACAGGGTGAAATTCACCCCTCTGAAGAGGACCAGCACAAGAGCCATGCACCACTTAAGTTTCATCCACATGGCGTCCATGGCAGAGTTGGGGAAAGCACCGAGGAGTCCTGACTCCTAGTTCGATGCCTTCACTAGAAGACCATCTTTCTTCCCCTGGAATTTTGCTTGTTATATGATATGTTTATACAAATAAAGAGATGCATCTGTTTCAAATCGGTTCAGCATTTTCGCTTTGTGACCAAAAGGAGAAGACATAGCCAAAATCACCTACTGCTAGGGTGATATTTAAGGCTGCTAAACAGCAGTTCCTCAAAATCAGCTGCGGCTTTAGGGCACTTAGAAAATATATTTTACAAAGGGGGGAAAACTATGGATACGCTATCATGAACACAGAAAGACAAGACACTGCTGTTTTGCTTTGTACGTAAGGCCATCTTTTCAGAAGAGCTCAGATCCCATTTTGGCACCAAAATCAGTGACCAGATTTTCAAAAGAGGTTGCCCCGTTGAGAGCTGAGCCTTTGAAACTGTGGCCAGGCAGGAAATGGAGAAATATTCACAATAAGGAGGCATGGTTGCTGGATACTGCATGGTATGTCTTGAGGAGAAATTGGAGGGCAGATGGCATAATGCCCAGGGGCAATGAGGGCATTGTAACATAGTGGGCTGCATTTTAGTTCTAAAGATCCCACCCACCCATCCTCCTGATCCTACTCTAGGGAATTTTGAGAATGACTTTTCTGACACCTCTCGTTTTCCTGAGTTTTAATTTAACCTCATTGGTTTGTGCTCACCTCTGCATTCTTAATGGTTTTTCTCAATGCTGCCTGCCCTGGCCCCACGCCGCTCCCGGAAGTGGCCAGCGTGTCCGGCAGTGGCTCCTGGGGGTGGGGTGGGGCAGGCAGCTCCGCTGCGTGCTGCCCTCACCTGTGAGTACCATCCCCGCAGCTCCCATTGGCCGCGGTTCCCTGTTCCCGGCCAATGGACTTTGCGGGGGTGTGGGGGGTGTGAGGGGCGGTCCCTGCAGGTGAGGGCAGCGCACGGAGCCCTCTGACCTCCCTGCCCCCAGGGTCCGCAAGGATGTGGTGCCGGCCGCTTCCGGGAGCGGCACGGGGCCAGGGCAGGCAGGGAGCCTGCCTTAGCCCCACAGGCTGGATTGAAAGCCCTGACCGGCCAGATCTGGCCCGTGGGCCATAGTTTGTCCTCCCCTGCCCTAGAGGGAGGATCCCAGATACTAAGATTGCACGCCGGATGCTTAATGCAGCCAATGTGACACAGCAACTAGAATATAGTTAAATATTTGCTTTAATGAAAAGTTTATTACGTTCTTTGTTTGTTCAGGACTGATACACTGCATGCAATAACATCTTCCCTGCCAAACAATGAGACTACAAATAAAATCCTCGCGAAGGTTTGAAGACAATTATCCAGCTTTCTTTGAAGATAGAGACAGAAGAAGAGAGCTCTTGAGGCTTTGGACATTTCAGTGAACTCTAAGGTATTTTTTCTCTACATTCGCAGACTGAAACAGTCTATTTCAGATCCAGTCTGTGTTTGTTTTCATAGCCAAAAATGTTTCTGGTCCTGTGCGAATGTCTGTGAAATATGTTCCTTGGTATCCAGTGGGTTTATCTGAGATCAGAAATGTGCATCAGGACCTCACCCACTTAATACTAACTGATACACTGGTGGCAGAATCAGAGCAGAGGAGGTGGGTGGGTTATTGGGCCCCCACCTCCAAGATACGTTTCCTATCTATAGAGCCCTGCGCGGATACCAAATTTGTATTTGCATAGGGTAACCAGATGTCCCGATTTTATAAGGACAGTCCCAATAGTTAGGGTTTTGTCTTACATAGGCGCCTATTACCCCCCACCCCCATCCCGATTTTTCACACTTGCTGTCTGGTCCCCCTATATCTGCATCTGATCTGTGATCTGCAAACATGGTCCGCAGACATCCACAGCTGTGGATATCCGCGGTTATAAAGTGGATATCTGCAGATTTGCAGGGCTCTACCTACGCAGAGGCACCGGATTGGAGCTTTGGAGACCCGGGTTCAATTTGTGGCTTTGTCACAAAGTCACTGTATGGCCCTTGGAGAAATTGCTTAAGTAAAATTTTCAAAAGCACCTAACTGACTTAGGAACTTAAGTCCCACTGAAAGTGAAGGGGAGCCACATAGGTGCTTTAATTTTTTTCCCATAAATCAGAGGTTCTCAAACTGGGGGTGGGGGCACTAGCAGGACCAAGTACAGTCCCCTGACAGATTTTTGCCCCAGATCCCTAAGTGGCCCCCTCAAGGATTGAACTCACAACCCTGGGTTTAGCAGGCCAATGCTCAAACCCCTGAGCTATCCCTCCCCCCAGTGTTATACAAAGTCGTTGCCATCTGTAGGTTAATCCCTTTGCTACCACACGGTGAGCACACTGAATTCTAAGCATCAATCACACTTTCGCTTTTGCTCTTATTACAACGGATTGTTGTCTCTGTTTGAACCGAGGCCTTCCTGTTTTTAACATTTAGTGAGAGTTGCATGTTGATTTTTCTTTATCGGTAAATGTACTTGTGGGGTGGGGTGGGGTGGGGGCATAAACTACTCCAGACAAAAAGAAGCGGGTGGGAGTCTGAGAACCACTGCCCTAAATGATTAGCCCAAAGGTCACAGAGGAACTGAGCTAGGAAATGAATCCCGCTATTGTTATCTGTATTATTGTAGTGCCTCTGAGCCCTAGTCATGGTGCTAGGCACCGTACAAACACAGAATCAAATGACAGATTGTAAGCTCTTTGGAGCAGGACTAAGTATAAGACAAGAGACGGAGACAGACAGAAGTAGAACACGGCAGCAATACTGGTCAGCATGATCAGCTGTGGTGTCTATACCAGCAGCTTCATTTTAAGGCGTCACAACAAAAGAGAGTTTTAAGGAGGGTTTCGAAGGAGGATAATGGGTTACTCTGGTGGGAAACCACATTGAGAGAGTCGTTATCAGTGGTTCACAGTCAAGCTGAAAGGGCATATCAAGAAGATGCCCACAGGGATGTGTCCTGAATCTGGTTCTGTTCAATATCTTCATCAATGATTTAGATAACGGCATAGAGAATACACTTATAACGTTTGTGGACAAATGCCAAGCTGGGAGGGGTTGCAAGCGCTTTGGAGGACAAGATTAGAATTCAAAATGATCTTGCCAAACTGAGGGAATCACCTCAAATAACAGGATGAAATTCAATAAGGACAAATGCAAAGAATTCCACTCAGGAAGGAACAATCAGTTGCACGCATACAAAATGGGAAATGACCGCCTAGGAAGGAGTCCTGCAGAAAAAGATCCAGGGGTCTTAGTGGATCACAAACTAAATATGAGTGAACAATGCAATTCTGTTCCAAAAAAAAGCAAACATCCTTCTGGGATGTATAGCAGGAGTGCTGTAAGCAAGACACAAGAAGTGATTCTTCTGCTCTCCTCAGCACTGATAAGGCCTCAACTGCAGTACTCTGCCAGTTCGGGGCACCGTACTTTGGGAAAGATGTGGACAAATGGAAGAAAATATGGAGGAGAGCAACAAAAATTATTAAAGGTGTGGAAAACATGACGTATGAGGCAGTGGCGTAGCCAGGTTTAGAGCACAGGGGGAGGGGAGCTAAAAAAAGGTGCCGGGAGCCAAAAAAAAAAAAGCTCCGCTCCGGCTGCAGCGCAGGAGCAAAAGGTGTCAGAGCACAAAAAAGGCCCCGCTTCTGCTCAGTGGGGGAGCGGCTGCTCCCCCCTCCCGCCCGGCTACGCTACTGGTATGAGGAAAAATTGAAAATAACTGAGTTTGCTTATTCTGGAGAAGAGAAGACGGAGGAGGAACATGAGGAGAGAGAGCTAATTAGCTTTCTTCAAACCGTTTTGAAGGTTTTATTTGTATTTCCATTGCAGGCAAGATATTATTGCATGCAATCTGTCAGTCCTGAACAAAGAACATCGTCGACTCTTCATTAAAGTAAATATGTAACTATATTCTAGTTGTTGTGTGTCACAGCGTTGAGTGTGCTGTGTGCAATCTTGATATCCAGGGTCCTTCTTACAGGTAGCTGACACTGCTTATACAAAGCAGTTGTGTAAGAGTTTGTCTACAGCGGTGATTTTCAACCTTTTTTTCATTTGTGGACCCCTAAAAAATTTCAAATGGAGGTGCGGACCCCTTTGGAAATCTTAGACGTGATCTGAGGACCCCCAGGGATCCGCGGACCACGGGTTGAAAACCACTGTTCTATGGTGAGGACAACCTTTCGTGGACCCTTTAGACATAGTCTGCGGACCCCCAGGCGTCTGCGAACCACAGGTTGAAAACCACTGGTCTACAGGACATCAGTGCATGGTAAGTAAGCGCACTGTAGAGACGCCCTGGCTTCATGTATGTTATAAAGAGGAGGAAGATAAATTGTTCTCCTCATCCACTGAGGACAGAACAAGAAACAATGGGCTTATATTGCAGCAAGGGAGATTTAGGTTAGACATTACAAAAAACTTCTGAACTGTCAGGGTAATTAAGTACTGGGACAAATTACCTAGAGAGGTTGTGGAATCTCTGTCAATGGAGGTTTTTAAGAGCAGGTTAGACAAACACCTGTCTGGGATGGTCTAGAAAATACTTAGACCTGCCTCAGTGCTGGGGACTGGACTAGATTCCCTATCAAGGTCCCTTCCAGTCCTATGTTTCTACGATTCTATGTTTATGGGGAGCTCCTCCCAGGCATGAGGGGCAGTATGGGAAAAAGCATGAAGGTGTTTATTTGACAATGTAACAAGTGGGCAGTGGAGGCTGGCATTATGGGCCCATCAGAAGCAGGAGTCACCATATCCATATTGGATGAAAGATCACAGGTAGGGTGGGGATATGCCGTGAGGGGCATGGAAAGTGAAAACCAGCCACTTCTGTTTGATGGAATAGACAAGGGGAAGCCAGTGGAGGGCGCAAAGTGAGGGCTGACATGATCAAAGTGACGAGTTAGGAAAATGTTCTTTGCAGCACCATTCTGAATAGATAAGGGTACGGCAAGATGGCATTTATCAAGGCCAGAGGGAAGGATGTTGCAGTAATCAAGACATGAGATGATGACACCTGAATGAGAGTTTGAGCTGTGTGGATGGATAGGAGAGAGCGTATGTTAGAGATGTTATACAGAAAAAATTGGCCCTATAGTTTTATAGCTGGAGCTACAGTGCCAGGTCACATCAATTCTTGGCATGTGTATGTATGTTCTATTGCAGGGATAATTGATGTGCCAGGAAGACTTTCTTTTAATTTCCCTGTGCGTCAGGGGATCGCCCTGCTCGGCTCGCTTTCAGGTTCCCTGCGTGAGAGGGAGGTTTTAATTCTCAGTTTCTCTCAGCTTCCAGTCTGAGGCGCTCAGCTAAGATCATCATCATTATTCTGCCTACAGCAGTGCCCAGAAGTGTGCCCAGTATACGGCAGAGGCCTACGTGATCGGATCTTTGTGCCAAACACCTTGCAGTCAAACGTGAACAGCTGATACGTGGAAGGATCAGGCTGGGACGTGCAAGCAGGCAATGCAGCTAAGAGCCTGACGCGGAAAGAAGTGGGGCATTGAGAGTGATTGAGAGGAGGAAAGAGAGGGCACTTGGCTAATGGAAACAGGAGAGCACAACAGCTGTCTCCTCTTTGCCCCTCTTTCTATTTCCTTATCTCAGCTCCTGGCTTGGCTTTTGTCAGTTCCCTCTTCTACTCCCCCTGCTCTGTTTTGCTCAGTCCTGTGCTCACCCGATGCCAGCCTCAAGAGATCAAAAATCAAGAGTCAGCATCCCCCAAAGTCACGAGATTTGCCCCAGAAACCATGGGATTTTAAAAACCTCATCGAGCGATGTGTTTTTTAGTCTGTCTTTTGACTGTTAACTCCCCTCTACTCCTCTGGCTACTTGCGTGTCATAATTTCAGGTTGAAAAGTCAATCTCTACCGCACCCAAAAATGCACGTCTCCCCCTGGCTGCCCAGAGGAAGACTCTGCTTACCCCGGCCTCATCCCTAAGACAAGAAATGAGTGGCAGTTCCTCTATCACTGTCTTGACGCCCCCACCTCTGACTCCCCCCTGCCTCTGAGGCTGCTCCCCTTCCCTGGTCCGGCAGTACCACCTGCCCAACTCCCCCCACTTCTAGCCAGATCCCTGGTAAAGAAGTCCCAAGTCAGTGGGAGGCGGAGAATTGTTGCTGCTTGGTTTCCTCCCATCCACTGCCCCGGAGCCCTCTCTCTGCTCTAGGGACAGACTCAAAGGCAGCGCTCAGTCTCAGGACCCGTCTGTGTCCTCAGCCCCAAGGCTCTCCCACAGAGCTCCTTCCTGCCTTGACAATCAGGGGCATTTTCCCGCTGGCATGATCTGCACTAGCTTCTGTCTCCAGGTGGTCCCAGTGCATGGCCCTGTGTACAGTGCACCACATTGATCCAATGAAAAGGCAACAAGGACGTGGATAATTGTAGCAACTTCCACATCTGAAAAGAGAAAAACACGCTCTTCTAGCCACGCACAGATGGGGAGATAACTATCTAGGACACAATTGCTAGCTAGACCCTCTAGGTCAGCTCAGAATCTCATAATACATCCAGACTGTAAACCACTATTGGAAATAGAGAGACAAGGTGTCATGGAGTGTGGGGGAGTCAGCGCCTGCACCCCTCTTCCTGGGATTCACTGGGAGTCTCAGCCAGCCAGTAGAACAGAAGGTTTATTAGAGATGCCAGGAACACAGTCCAAACAGAGCTTGTACGTACAACCAGGCCCCCTCAGTCGGGCTCTTCCGGGGGGCAGGGAGCTTAGACCCCAGCCCGGGGGCTCCCTGCATTTCACCCCACAGCTCCAAACGGGCGGCAGGGAGGCCAGACCCTGCCTGCACCTCCCCCCTCTCCCTTAGCCGGCTGCAAACTGAAACTGTCCAGCCCCTCCTCTCTCCTTTGTCTCCTTCCCGGGCCAGCAGGTCACCTGATCCCTTTGTTCGAACACCTTCAGCTCGCACCTTTGCAGGGAAGGGGCCCAGGCCATCAGTTGCCAGGAAACAGAGTGTCGGCCATTCTCGGTCATCACACTGGCCCTCTAGGGCTCTGCGATTACACCCTTTATCCCACCACCTAGAGACTTAACACATGCCTCGGGGAAACTGAGGCATAGAAACTTTAAGAACAGTCCCATTCCGTCACACAAGGAGACTGAGGTCATCTCTCTTATTGAACCAGCTACTGTTGGTGAGAGAGACAAGCTTTCGTGCTTACCCAGAGCTCCCTCCCACAGACCTGGAGAAGAGCTCTGGGTAAGCGCAAAAGCTCGTCTCTCTCCATCTTGTCTGTGCTGATCTGATCCTCATCCAGCCCGCAGGCTCATCTGTACGCTCAGTAATCCATGACACTGGACCAACGTAGAACTGGGGGACATCAGCACATTTGAACACGACCCCCCTGTCCCCATGCTAACCCCAGACACACACTGAGCAAGGTTAGAGGGGGAGGGTAGGAGGCGTGCTTTGCCAGTCAGAGAGCTTTTATTATCATGTGTTCAACGGATGCACCTATGCACAGAAGACAGTCATTGCTTTTGTTATGTGTGCGTAACTAGAGGACACAAAAACCGCATGAAACAAACCACTTCCTCAGCATTACCCAGGAGTGAGATGCAGCCCCCACGAGGGTTGCACCATGCTGGACTTCCCCTTTCCTCTTCTAATTTCACAAGATTTTGTGGCAATTTTTAAACATTCCCAAACCAAAGGACGGCATTTCCAAACCCAGTTCACACTGCTGAGTGACGGTGCTGCAATTACGTGTCCCATTGTTTACAAAATCCCGGCACTTAACAGCCAGGGGACAAAAAGTTAAGGGCACCATAAAACTTCAGTGTGCCTGCATAATAACATTCACACAAACTTGATCCTCAGGTGGGCCAAATTCCTGCAGCTGGTGGAAGGGAAGTGAAAACACCGTTCTGTCACCCCTGATTGAGGGAGGCTGGCTGGGGGACGAAGTGGCCCTCAGTAAAAGTTCGAGCATCCATGGGGTAAAGGCCATTCTACTGGCCCATGTTTGCCAGAGCAAAACATGCTCTAGTCCTGCTCCATCTCACCGTCATCTCAGCATTTTCCCTGTGCAGTGATTGAAGTGAATGGCTTGTTTTACACTCTACGGGAGAATACCTAAGGGTAATCCCCGACTGCTTCTGCTGAGGAAGTTTTATATCCCCTGGGTGCTTCTGGGCACTGACCCAAGGCTGAAGACCTGGCTCTGTTCCTCTCATCAAAGAAATGCCTAGCTCGTTGCAACAACCACCACCTTAACGCTGACTATGGATTACTGAGATGGTTTTAAAAAGTGTTACCTTTTAAATTGTGTTCATCTGAAATAACTTTTTTCCTTTTGTTTTAATTCTTGTCAACTTGATTCCAATATCCAAGTACTTCCTTTTAAAGACGACTGCTATCCTCAAACATATTTATCGGTCAACAGTCATTTTTTAATGTGCTTATAATTTAATTGCTCTTTGGTGAGAATCATGGGGCGCAATTCTGTAGCCGTAAAATTACACCTGTCTTGTAGGAAGAGTGTGTCCTTATGGTAGAAAAAATGGTTATTTTTGGTTCTTCGAGATGGGTTGCACCTGTCCATTCCAATGTAGGTGTGTGCAGGCCCTGAGCACAGCTGCCAACATTTTTGCCCTTAGTTGTATCCATTGGGTCAGCTCCAGGGCCCTCTGGTGTCACGCGCTCATAGTGCCTGTATAAAGAGCCCTGTTGACCTCACTCCCCTTCAGTTTCTTCTTGCTGACCGCCTCCGAAAGAGAGGATGGAAGGTGGGTTTTGGAATGGACACGTGCAACACATCTTGAAGAATGACAGTTACAGAAAGGTTAGTAACTATTTTTTCTTCTTTGAATGCACACGTCCATTCCAGCGCAGGTGATTCCCAAGAAGTTGCACAGGAGGTGGGTTCGGAGATCAAGGACAGGCAAGACTGCATGGCCGAAACTGGCGTTGTCTCTAGCCTGCTGTGTAGTGGCATAGTGTGTTGTGAATGCGTGAACTGACGACCAAGTGATCCACGAGGAGATTCTCTGTGCAGAAATGGGGAGACCTTTCATTCTTTCCGCTATTGCTATGAACAGCCGAGTGGATCTGTGGAACTGTTTGGTCCTTTGTGTGGGGAAAGTCAGGGCCGGCCGAACAGCCAACGCGTGGAAGCGCTGCTCCCCTCTATTCGCATGCGGTGTAGGGTAGAACACTGGCAGAAAGATTGCCTGACCTTTGGAAGGAACGACACAGCACATTGTCAGGTGCCGGCAACTCCAATACCGCGGCCAGGAGCCACCTCCAAGCAGAGAATGCATCAGCCAGTTTGCGGTGCCGTCCGCCCCTGAGGCTTTCACAGCGGCCAGGCATGCACGACTTGTTGGGGGCGCCCAGGGGCAAGTGCCTCCCCACCGCCAGCAGCTGGCCCGGGCGGGGAGCGGAAGGGGTGGGGCCAGAGGAGAAGGGGCAGGGCCAGAGCCTCTTCCAGCCACGCTGCCTGGGACGCTGCCCGGTGCAGCACAGCATCCGGGCTGACTGGGAGAGCGCCTGGCTGCAGCAGCAGCAGACTCCTCCAGCCCAGGCTCAGATTCTGGGGACCGGGCAACATTGGTTCTCCACCCTCTTAGCATGTCTGTGGAGACACCGCTACGGCTTCCACTGCACCTGGACTTGATATCCTGGGATCATGGTCGGGTGCTGCACCTGAATCTCACCTCTCTTCACCCGACGGCCTGGATGCTCCATGGCTGAATCCGGAGGAGTAAGCTTGCTCAGAGCAAGTCCGTGAGGTACTACTGGGCAGTAGAAAGCCCTCCACCAGAGCCACCTACCTTGCAAAATGGAAGTGGCCCGGCACGGGTCTCGCTCTCTCCCTGTCTCCTAAAGCCTTTGGCACCGGGGACCGGCTCCTCTCCTGGTGCTTGCGGTGTTTCTTCTTAAGCACCAGGGAAGAATATCAATGGCTTGGGACTCTCGGCATCAGAGGAGCGCTCTGCACCAAGGCTGAGGTGCTCGGTGCCAGGTCCAAGTGTGGCTCCGAGGCAGGTCTTAAGGCTACCTCCACGGGGAGGACCTCAGTCGCGCAGCTTGGTCCTTCTTCGTCGGGGGCTTAAATCCCCGCAGATTTGGCAGCGGTCTTTCCTATGCGCTCCCCCCAAGCACTTAAGACAGCTCAAGTGCAGGGTGGCTCAAAGGCACGGACTTACTGCAGGAAGGGCAGGGCTTAAAACCCGGCGACCGAGGCATGCCGCAGTACCGGGGAAGCAGACAACCCCTCTATCTAAGTGCGGAGGCGTCCAAGCTGTCTACGATCTAAAAGCAACTAAAAAACTAAACTAACTGCAAGAACTATTTACACTACAATTGGAGAAACCCACGGAGAGAAGGATTGCCTCAGGCAAGCAATGAGGGGTTCCAGCCACCGTCGCGGGCGGGAAGAAGGAACTGAAGGGAAGCGGGGTCAGTGGGGCCCCTTATACCAGCGCTATGAGCGCGCGGCACCAGAGAGCACTGGAGCCGACCCATTGAATACCACGAAGGGAAAAAATTCCAGCAGCTGTGCTTGGGGTGTGCATACACCTACACTGGAATGGACACGCGCAAGCACTCGAAAAAGAATTCATTGTTATTCAGTGGGAATTTATCCCACCGGGCAGGAAATTGTTTGCAAGCTAGAGTATTGTATGTGGCATTCATTAGGAACACAGGTCCATGTTTTCTCAATATATTTCATGAATGGGGATGTACATCATTTTCATATTTCTTTGCTAAAAGTTGGTTGGTATTTGTATTGTGAGATTACCGATGAAATAACAGTCTTAGTTTTGGGCGAGGGTTAAAGAGGTGTTGTGATGAAATATGCTCGCGAGAGGAGCAGAAGAGACTGAACAGAATGCAGGAAGCCAGAGGGCAGGCAGCAGTGTTGACGAGAAAACATCCTCAAAAAGGAAAGGCTATGCCCAGCTTGAGACTGGGGTGGAAGATGACTTTTGCTTTTCGTGTGTTTGGACACTGATACCTGGAGAGAGTGGACTCTTTTTCCTTAGACGGAGGGCCCTGTCACTGAACTGTGCTGGAAGGCTGAGAGAACAAACCCGTGTGAGGGGAAACCGAGGCAGTCGCTTAGGTAGATGGCACTGCTACCATGTCCAATCCTACTCGCACTATCTGCCTACCACAGGTACTTCTATAAGCGGCTCATAATCTCTTCACCCCTGTGAGCTAAGAAGTACTATTATATCCCCATTTTACAGATGGGGCACTGAGCCACAGAGAGTTATGCTGTAGCTGGAAACATACAAGTCTGCTCTTGGCAAGTTACATTCTTGAGTTAGTGTCTCAGTGCTGAGACTGCTAAATACATAAAACAAGTGGGTTGCTGACGTGCATGCCTCTACCATTGACTTCAGCGGGGTTTGTGTTTGCATATCTGGGAGTGGAATCTGACCTGAGGTTCTAGGCACCATCTGAAAAGCTGGGGCAAAATCAGAAATGCCAGGTGGGACAGGAAGGCATCTGTACCTGCATTCGATATGTTTCCAGAGATTTAGTGTCGTGTTGTGACCTATATATTTGTTTGTGCCTATGAGCATGTTAGCTGATCTGGCAAAGATAACTAGTTCCTATCACTGTCAGCAGAACCAGTGCCTTGAAAGGAGACCATCAATCTGCCAGTTCCTCACTGCCTTTTTCATAGAGCCATAAAATCATAAAACCATTGGTTTAAAGGGGCTGCCAGGGTCATCTGGTCTAACCCCCTTTCAACACTGAAAGGAGCTGGGAGGCCAAGAAGCTGCTGAGCCCTTTGCTGTTGTGTGTAGTTTAGCATGGGCTTTTCCTTCCCCCCGTGACATGGTAGCTCCGCTGTTGGTCCTGTGCCAATGAGCAGGCTGGGCTGGAACTGATTTTTAATTGCTGTCTAGCCCAACAGCTACTTGGCAAGTTAGTAACAAAACTGAGTCATATGCAAACACAGGCTACAGGACAGGGGTCCAATAGCACGCATCAGGATTGCATGAGGCTCTGTGCCATGTAACTTCTCCATCTCAGAGCACGGGGAGAACCGGGGTTTTTTAAAGCTTGTCAGCACGTAATGACCCAAACGGTAGTTACCAGGGCACTGGATTTACCACCCCAACCTTTGCGAAAGCCCAATATTCTATAAGAGCTTTTGCCATCATGTCTGGTTTATCACCCTTTCACAATGTTTCTGTCAGAAATTACTGTAGCCAGATGCCAGAGGAAGTGGACTTGGAAGATAAATATTCAGATAAACAACGGACTTATTTTCAGTATCAGCTTCTGCTTCTTTCCCATCACAGTTTCCTCTATTCTTTCTAAACACTTCGAGTAAGTTCCAGGTAAGACGCTAATCACTTTGAGCCTGAAACAATGCCACTGAAGTCAATGAAAAGCCTGTCTAATGACAAAGAAGAGCAATTCCCGGGTAAGCAAAAACAAATCCAGGGTCTCAGACATAACGCTAACCTAACCAACTGGAAGCAGCCATCATTTTGACAGTGGGACAATGTAAATTAGGACCGAGAAAACTGACACGTTTAAATCCCCATTTAAATCCATAGCAAAGCGGCAACCTTCAAAGATATAAGGTAAGTTCTATTACTTTTTTTTATAAATGTGGTTGATTTTAAAATGGCTTCACTAACCTTAAAATAACTAGAAATGTAGCTAAATTACTGTTTAACTGTAAAGTAACTTCTTTTTAAATACGGAACTTAGGATTTTGAAACTCCTTGCTTGCCCATGCATTTAAATAGGAGCTCAATTCACTCAGTCCTACTCCGCAGCGTCTCTCTGCACAACAGCAGCTTCCACTGACATGATTCTGAGAGTTATTCTGGAGAGAGTGAGCATTTTTTGACGGGGCCTTGATGGCCCAGAGGGATCAGTGCGCTTCCCGTCCGTAGTTTGCATCATGCGCACTCTAGCAGTGACCAAACGTTTGCATTGTCCAAGTGAACATGGAGGTTAACGGGATTTCCCATCCGCTGCACTCCTTTCTCAGTAACTCGCATCAACACCACTGGCCTCTCTCTCATCCAAGTTTGTATCCTCAGTGTCAAGGTTTATGGGTATGTCTACACTGTAGATGGAAGCAAGCCTCCCTGCCCAGGTAGACAGAAGTACTAGTTCTGCTCGAGCTAGTGCGCTAAAAACCGTAGTGTGGATGTTGTGGCTCAGGCTAGTTGCCTGGGTACAAGCCCACCTGACACCCTGGGTCCGAGTTCGGGTGCCTAGCCCCGCCTGTGCTGAGACATCCACATGGCTGTTTTTAGCATGCCATGTGTCTCTCTACCCAGCAGTAGTGCAAATAGGGCGGTACTCTCCAGTATGCAGTACCGGCAAGAGATTTTTAGCAGGTATGGGGTACCGGAAAGCCTTGGTTTAAAGCATAACACAGGTTTTTAGGTTTACAAATCTGTGAATCTCTGCCTCTTTGAGATTTTATTATTCTTGTTTATTTTTTTGCTGGTCATAATGTGGGAGGGTATCCTCTCCGCCCTCTACAAGACACATACATAACCTCAGGAGCAGAGGGCGGAGAGGATACCCTCCCCACATTATGACCAGCAAAAAAAAAAAAATAATAATAAAATCTCAAAGAGGCAGAGGTTCACAGATTTGCAAACCTAAAAACCCATGTTATGCTTTAAGCCACCTCAGCACATACCAGGTTTATGAACATTAAAAAGTTAACTGCAAAGGAACACTGAAGCCCATTCACCTGAATGTGTGCCAGGCGGTATGCCTTGACTGACTAAAGGTGCAGTCACACTTGAACAGCTAAAAATTAACCTTGCCCTTTTAGGCTAAACAGAGTTGTGTCACTGGCTCCATCTCTTTGGTTACATAACAGATAACAAAACTCCAGTGGGGCATGGTGCCGGCACATAGGGTCTCAGGTACGTGGTGTAATATTTCCGAAACTCTTTTGGGAATAGTCATGTAGGTGAAATAGCTGGTACTTATGATTATGCTATTTCTATGCATGTATATTCAACTTGGTATCTGAAGTTATGAATATTAGCTGTGTTTGCTACATGTTTGCTCCTGTGGTAACACCCACAAGGTATTTAGCCAACACATGAAGGGACAAGTCCATTTGAATGACCCATTAAGGAACACTTAGCTCCCAATGGACCTGGAAAACGTGTGTCTACACTTCATTGACTTTTTGTGAGCATTCTAACTAGAATATGGGTGGGAGTGATGGACATGTAACTTGCCCATGTGACTCCGAACACCATCTTTCACAGTGAGAACAGATTTCCCTTTACTTGGCAGAAGCTAAAAGGCCCTGGCCTGGAAACATCTCCATTTTGCCTCTTTCCTGCTCCAGCCTCTGGCCTATGAACATATACTAACGGGAGCATTCTAGCCAAGAGACTGAGGACTTTAAGGTAATCCGGAGCCTTCATATTTCCTTGATCCTTTGCAGATGGACTTATGAAATGGATATGGTACAGAGACTGTTCTAGCCTCATTGATTGCTGATTTCTCCCTTGCAATGGACAAAGATCAGATGTCTGCTGACTCTCTCACATGAGTCAGCAGCCTTTGATACCTGTGGTAAAGCAACATAGCCCTTGCTTGAGTGGTTTTGTTCTTTCCTCTCCAAATGTCAAAGCCTGTTCCCATTGAACTCAATAACAAAACTCATTTGAACAGCATTTGGCCCCAAGAGATCAAAGGAATGTGATTTTAATCAATTGCTTATCTGTCCAGAGACAGTTCTCATGCATGTTCTGCCAGGCTGATTTTGATTGCCCCTCCTGTATGTCATGCTGAAGAAAATAATAAAACAATTTGAGCTGTAGTTCTATCAAGATGTACACGGCACACACAGTTCCATGCCTCTTTTCCATCAAACCCAGACGGCGCAGCATCTTTGCTTTCCTAGTGCCTGGCGGAGAGCAATACTTAAGATAAAGGCAAGCTGGCAGACGCTTAGTTTGGACATAAGGGAGGCACTGATAGTGTGTTAAAGGGAAAGTGGGGTGATTGTCCTTTCTATCCTTTCATTTAAGAAGTTTTCAATTTGGGGTGCTGCTGGATCTTCAAGGACACCTGGAAGTACAGGTGGCACCAGGGGCCCAAAGCATCATTTTACAACTGATGCTGTTAAACAGATGCAGTTGTAAAATTTTAGACAGGTAGGGGTGGTGTCAGAGGGGACGGGGAGAGTGTGGGGGCCCTGGGCTGAGGGCGGGGAGGAGTCACATGGAGGGTCACGTGGGGAGGTCACGTGCCCTCCCTTGTATCCCTCCCATGAGTGCAATACCGGCAAGAAATGATTTCTACTTGCACCACTGCTACCCGGGCTAGGAGGCACTCTTCTAGTTGCACTGTAGATCTACCCTTTCTCTTTCTCCTTCCCCTATATTCCTGCACCAGGTCTCAACCAGACAGAAGAGCTTACTTGCATGCTGGAATGCTGACTATGCTGCCCGAACAAGGGGTGTGTAATCTGGCAGCATGCCAGCGCTCAGGAGTGTGTACTGCTAAGAAAGCTTTCAGTTTCACACTGGAAAATTCAATGACCGGTTTTCTGTAAAGGCTGACATTATACCCCTGGGGGTCAGGAAACATCTGATTAGTTTGTGAAAGGCAAACAAGAGCACAAACGAAAACACTAACAATGTTCTGCTTTCTGAAACTGTGTAGCAAAAGGACTTCACTGGTTGAGACTCTGCCAGCTTGATAAGGATTTATTACTCTTTCACCAGTAGGTCTGAATCCAGTTAAGGTTGGTAGAGGCCGAAAGCTTTTACCATATGATGGTGAAATGATACTGGTATTTCTTTCAGTCCAGTTCCTGGTGCAAGGATTCAAATGGCTTTCACTAGTCCCCCTTGGGCAGCTTCAGCAGAGTAGCAGTGTGGATTGATTGAAATCAAAGCAATTTTAATCATGATTTAAATCGGGCAGCAGGAAACTGCGATTTAAATAATTTATTTTAATCTTGTTTTGCATTTGTACTTTTTAGTTATTTTCCTAAAGAAAGGCTGATTCCCCCCACCCCCCAATGTTTGGTAACCATTAAAATATGCTGATTTGCAATTAAACATAGACTTAATGCTAAATTTGGTGCTACTTTTTGCTAATCAGGATGATACGCTATCCCTGTACACATTTATTTAAGCAATTATATACCGCTTAGCATGCACTTATTCAAATTCTGAAGCTTTACTTTTTTCATTACATTAGAAAATGGTGAGTTGCTTTTTTACTCATGAGTTGTGGACAAGCTGCATTTGGATGGAAATTGGAATTTCATTAAAAATGCGTAAAACCAGCACTTCAAAGTTGTTTATTGCTTAAATAAAACTACCTTAAATGTGCTGCATACATAAACATTTTTCTTATCAAAACACCTTTAAATGAAAAACTGATTTATTAAAGAAAGGAAATGTTATCTGTAGTTAGTGAATTGAACTGATTGTGTCCAGACACTATGTCCTTCAAAATCCTAGAATTAGTAGATCTCATCCTCTCACGTCTAGTTCATATTCACAGACTGAAAGAGGAAAACAAGCTTCCTGCTTTTCCATCTCCCAATCAGTTCCTCAACCTTGAACGAACTATTCACTGAACTGAACTAATTTATACTGAAATGAAGAAAATGTTTTTCTGTATTTGCAGAAGCAGCTTATAATTAGATTGTAAGTTCCTTGGGGCAGGGACTGTCATTTTTGTTCTGTGTTTGTGCAACACCTATCACAATGGGATCCTGGTCTGTGACTGGGGCTCCTATGCACTACAGTAATGCAAATAATTGCTTATCTAGGACTCCAACAAACTCTGGTTTCAGGTGCTTGGCTAATGACTTCCACCAGTTCACTAGCTTGACTTTCTTTAAAACTTCAGCAGCAAAAATGTAATCTGAAATATTTTTAATTTAAATTATTCAGACCTTAATATAGGTTGTCATAATTTCACATTTAAAATTAAATAGTTTTTTAAAGTACTCAAATATAACAATCTTATTGCTTTGGTCCTTTTTTTATCCACCTTGCAGAGAGGGCAAGGGCTGAGTGTGCCATCATGTCTGTACTAACCTCATTTCTGACTGTGGTCACAGAAGAACAATGATAAGGGTAGTGTGTAGAAAACTCGTACTGCTGCTGCTGCATATGCTGTACCTATTATCCTGGACTTTGCTCGGCAGGACTATCAATCTGGCATCTTCCACCAGCATTAATTTCACTTCCTCTTATTACACTGCTCTACAGCCAAAATGCTTCTGAAATAAATGTAGTCAAACTTTACTAATTCTGGGTCACTGAGAACGAAAATGATGCTTAAAATTGTTGATTGGCTCTAGTTTTCAAGACATGCTATTGGGTCAGTATATACGACCCTTGACTTGGGAATGGCGGAGGATAAGTGAGTTATAAAGGGAAGGGATCTCAATTTAAACCAGAAATGACTAAAATACATCTTTGACTGGATCTATCAATACATCTATGACTGGGTTTGGACAGTACTTGCTTTTTAGGCAAAACAATGAATGATGCAATCTGAAGCTGGTATTGCATCATACATGATATGAATTGCATCATGTTATTCCTAGAAGTCATGGATGATGCAATCATAACGAAGCTTACATCACTCTGCTGAACAAATTGCCTTATATCAGCTCTAGAAATCAGACAGTGTCGTGCTCTCTTATTTGTCAGTGTTTGATTTTGCAAAGGGACACCTTTCTGTTTAGCCAAAGTGAGCAGAGATGCCTCGTACTTGTGTGAACAGTGCAGATAACTTCTGCTATGTTTGTGGTGAAGTGACTTTTGCATCACAAAAGCGCAGTATAAGCACTATGGTTAAGAAAGCCTATCACCTTTCTTTTGGCTGCAAAATTGGAGATCAGGACAAGAGGTGGGCCCCACACATATGCTGCAACACTTGTGCAACAAATCTTCGCCAGTGGTTGAACAGGAAAAGGAAATCGATGCCTTTTGCAGTGCCAATGATTTGGAGAGAGCCAACAGATCATACCAGCAATTGTTACTTCTGCATGGTGCCTCCAGTTGGGAAAGGTGTGTCAAAGAAGAAAAAGTGGACTGTGCATTATCCAAACATTCCATCAGCTATACGCCCAGTACCCCATGGAGTACTTGAGTCACTTCTCACTTGAGTCACTTCTCACTTGAGTCAGATGAGGAAGAAGAAGAGGATGAAACTTCTGGTCCTGAACCATCACTGTCACAGGACCCACATTTTCTCCCATCCTCCTCCTCTGAACCACACCTCATAACACAAGGTGAACTGAATGACCTTGTCAGGGATTTGGAACTACCCAAGAGTAAGGCAGAGCTTTTGGGCTCCAGACTACAGCAGTGGAATCTCCTGGCAGGTGATGTTAGGGTTTCCATGTTCCGTGACCGTCAAAAGGATCTTGTCCCATTCTTCTTCATGGAAGGTGATCTTGTAGCCTGCAACAACATCGATGGTGTGATGGCAGCCCTCAACATCGTTCACGATCCAGATGAGTGGAGACTGTTCATTAATTCATTGAAGACGAGTCTTAAAGCTGTTTTACTGCATAATGGCAATGTTTTGCCATCAATTCCAGTTGGTCATGCAGTCCATATGAAGGAAACCTATGAACATGAAACAACTTTTGAGGTGCATAAACTATGACCAACATGAGTGGCAGCTTTGTGGCGATTTGAAGGTTGTTGCTCTCCTGCTTGGTCTGCTGACTGGATACACAAAGTACTGCTGTTTTCTCTGCGAATGGGATAGTCGTGCAAGAGATTCCCACTACATCAAGAAAGATTGGCCACTCCAACAGTCATTGGAGCCTGGGAGGAAAAGTGTTCAGCATCCACCACTTGTTGAATCAAGGAAGATTTTGTTACCACCCTTACACATCAAGCTGGGTCTGATGAAGAACTTTGTCAAGGCCATTGACAAAACACAAGCAGCTTTCAAGTACCTCCGTGGAAAATTGCCAAGGTTAAGTGAAGCTAAGATAAACAAAGGTGTCTTTGTTGGTCCTGAGATTTGTGAACTTCTTCGAGATGATGCATTTGACCATGCACTGCATGGCAAGGGAAAAAAAGGCATGGAAAGCCTTCCAGTTAGTGGCAATCAATTTTCTCGGAAACAACAAGGCAGACAACTACAGGTTGTTGGTGGAAAACCTCCTCAAGGCATACAAAAGCCTTGGTTGCAACATGTCACTAAAGAGACATTTTTTGCACTCTCATCTAGATTTTTTTTCCACCGAACTGCGGAGCAGTGAGCGACGAGCACGGCGAGCGATTTCACCAGGACATTGCAACAATGAAGAAACGCTATCAGGGCAAATGGAGCCCATCAATGCTTGCAGACTATTGCTGGACAGTGACAAGAGATGCTCCATTTAATGAATACAAGAGACAAGCCAAGAAGCGCCGAGTAGACACTGAATAGGACTAAACTATGGACATAATAGTTTTTTGCCTTTTGTTTCATAATAAATTTTATTTCTATAACCCCTTTGCTGATTTTTAAAGTGTTACATAAACAGGACAGGTGAAATAGTATCATGTAAAGCAACCATAAACACATGAAAAGACCTAGGTTTACAATTTATGATTAAAACTCTACTATCTACACAATATACATAGACATAAAATGTAAAAACTTCAATATCTTAGAAACAGTAGCCAATCAGTTGTTTTAATTGTCATATTTGAATTCAGCACATCCAAATACATACTAAATAGCACATTTTATCTCTGAAGCAGACGACTTCTCAGAAATTGTAGACCAGTGTTATTCGTAAAGGGAAGCCCTGTACTAAAAGGGATAGAAACTAGATCACATGTTTTGGAATTGGGATTCCTAGGCTCTGTTCCTGACTCTGCCACAGACTTCACAAACTCTGAATCAAATTGTGCTCTTGCAATGGTGTTCATTGTGACTTCATACACAGATGCTGGGTGGTAAAGCACTGTGTGAAACAGGATGAATACAACAGGGGATAAAGCTTCTATTTGTACATGGATATACTGTTGATAGAAAAAGGGAGGCAGAATTTTTTTGAGAGACTATTTTAATGAGACTCTGATTTAAAAAAACTAAAACTTTAAAAAGTCAGAATCCAAAAGCAAGATTATCCTACTGTCATAAAACAGTATTAGAGATATTATTGAAATGTTACAATACCAAGCTGCTCTGAGCCAAACCCAGAAAATATTTTTTCTACACTAGCAGAAGACTGTACTGCACTGTCAAAAGCTGAAGTGTTAAAATCAATTTTTATAAGTGCTTGGCTTAATGTTTTTAACAATTCATTTGTTTTTATTTAAATCAGATTGTTAGCACTTCCCTGCTATCAAAGCTGGTCTAGCACATCACTAATTCATTCCAAGTTGAAAAATCAGGAAAGTTTGTTTCCCTCTTTCAATCTATGAATAAAAACAAGGTGGGGAGAAGATGAGATCTATTAGTTCTAAAATCTTGAAGTACAGGGTGACTAGAAACAATGAGGTAAAAATCACTTCCTACAGATAATACTTTTTGTTGAATAAATCAGTTTTAAATGCTAAACACGTTTTGATAAACTTACTTCCCCACCCCCCATTAACCAGAACACGTAAGGCAGTTTTATTTTAAGTTTTAAAATGCTATTTTTGTGTATTTTAATTGAATTCCTGCTTTCCCTCCCACCAGGCTGGCACTTGTCCCCTCTGCACTTAAATCAGATGGCTTCCTCCTCCACACTCCCTTTGTGGCAGCAGCAGGGTCACTGAGAGAACAGCAGACAAGCTCAGTTCCTTTCGATTAATTAGCCTCTTAACGTTGCTATAGCCACTCCCGCCTTTTCATGTTTCTAGGAATGTATAAATATCTGCTTACTGTATGCTCCATTCCATGCATCCGATGAAGTGGGTTCTTAACCCGCGGAAGCTTATGCTGAAATAAATGTGTTAGTCTCTAAGGTGCCACAGGTATTTTTCTTGTTTTCTTTTTCCCTGCTCTCAGTTCTGGTGCCTGGGCTGGAGCAGCTGGAGGCAGCCTTTACAGGGAAAAAACTGGCTTTGACCCTGTAGCCTTGGGCTGGACCATGCTTGGTCACTCTGAAGGTGGCACACACACAGTCTGGTCAGGGTGGGAGCTGTGAGGGGAATGCAGTATGCTCAGTCGATCTATGGCTATGGCATATGTGTAGTCCGGACCCCACTAGGAGCTGTAAGGACTCTTTGGAGATCTTAGCAGTTGAAATCTTGATCTTTAATTCCCACTCCGCCCCCCTCCCAAGCTCATAAATTTGGGCAGATTTTCATGGTGATGGCAAAAAGCATATCCCTGATACAAAGGCCACCCCCTGCCTCGTTTCAAGTCCTTGCTCCGAAGCATGGGGGCACTAGAACTTTTCAAAGAAAAGGTCAGTTGTTGGGTTTTTTTACCATGGATACTTTTCTCTCTAGCCTTGTGCTTGGAAATGGTTGAGTCACTTTGGCTGAAATTTTCCATTCAGCTCAACTGATTAAAAGCTGGCAAAGTTATAGGTAAGTGAAAATAGGGTCTTATAATGGGAAGTGTTGGGCAACTTTAATAATACCAGCCCTGTCTACAGCTCCTGATTATATTCTTTTAGGAGTGGGCTTCATGAAATACCTGACCAAATATTTCCCAGTCCAAGTCAGTACTCTTGATTCCCTTGCCAAGACATGGGATTGCTGAAAGCCTACAAAACGTGTAGTGGATCACATACCATGCTGTTCTTCAATCTCTTCATTACATACTATGAAAGCGACTACCTAGAGCTTACACCAACTCTCCACCAGAGTCTATCTGAGCCCATCAAATCCAAACAAAGCTGAAATCCAAATAAGAGAAAACACTTTTTACACAAGCATCCACTGCCACTGCAGAACTTGAAATGAAGGCAGGGAAGAACTGTAACTGATGGGGTGGTGCTCACGGTAGTTTCCAGAATAAGTCAGAGATAAAATAAGCTTATGCAGCATGAGTCAAATTGGACATTCCACACTGCTTGTGTTAACTTCTCCAAATAAATTCCATTTGCTGATATCATATGGGAAACAGAAAAATACTGTAAAATGATTGCATGCAGGCAGAAGAGAGATGACTCATTACCAAGTGCTGATTCCAGACACCACCACTTCCAAACTGCTCCCTGCCCATCTTCCAACACATGTTCTACCACCCCTAAGTCACCGGGAAAGTTGCAAAAAAATATTTTTGATAACACAAAGAATTCATGAAGAATGAAATAAGTGAAGTGCGTTGGCCTGCATCAATTCTTGGTCGAGCTAAACAATGAGAAGAAATAAAGCCAGAGCAAAATTTGTCATTTTAAATTACAGGAAAACTGTGCCAAAAATCCAACATTGACACCCGATCTCTGCAGTGACACGACCCATCAATGGGAGTTGGAAGGGTCACCATGACCCACTCATCCTCGGTCTGTCGGCTGAGATTGCCAACAAAGGTGCAAATTACTGACAACTGTGGTGATGGTTTTCATTATATGAGGCCTTGTCCACTAGAGTCCATCAAACCCATTCCACATGTCACTGAACAACCTGCAAATGACAAGAGATTTCAGTGACTGCTCTCCTATTAAAGTCACATTGTGACCTCAAAGGTGAAACTGGTCATGTTTTGGAAGTAGGACTTGCTAGTAACATTAGCAGTGCCGTTCCCAGAAGACCAGATGACAGCATGGAGTAACTTGCACATCAGCTAGGTGTGGAAAATCTTGAGGCAGTAAAAGAATAAATATTCTAAAATGTCCATTTGAAACAAATGTCTGTAGCTAGAGTTGATTATGTGAGGCTTGTATTTCTAGTGCTACTCACCCACCTTAAATAAAGGGGGCAGTTTGCCACAGGAGGAGATGCCATTGCACAGACTATGCTGCAAGCAGTGCATGTGACACAGTAGAAGACACAGAAAACAAATAAAATCATGATTGTTGTGCAGAAAGTAAGTAAGGAAGTGTTATTTATTCCTTCTCATAACACAAAAATGAGGGGTCACCAAATGAAATTAAAACAAACAAAAGGAAGTATTTCTTCACACAATGCACAGACAACCTGTGGAACTCCTTGCCAGAGGATGTTGTGAAGGCCAAGACTTTAACAGCATTCAAAAATGAACTAGATTAATCTTGTGACGGGTTGGTATCACAGAAACCCCCTTGGAGCTGCCACCTGGTGTGCCAAGACTACTTCTGCCCCTGCTTTCCTGCCTTTTCCAGCTTGGGACTCCAGAATCCTGTCTGTTTTGAGCCAGACCCGCTGGTCTGCTGCAAACCCAGACCCAGGTCTGAACCACATCCACTAACCGCTGTAGGCCTGCCTGGAAGCAGCATAGGAAGTGTTCTTGCCTTTGACACCCAGGTGCCCAACTCCCAATGGGGTTCAAACCCTGAATAAATCCGTTTTACCCTGTATAAAGCTTATACAGGGTACACTCATAAATAGTTCGCCCTCTGTTTCATACATAGAAAGATATGCACAGCTGTTTGCCCCCTCCAGGTACTAACACATACTCCAGGTAACTTAATAAGTAAAAAGTGATTTTAATAAGTACAGAAAGTAGGATTTAAGTGATTCCAAGTAGTAACAGACAGAACAAAGGGAATTACTAAGTACAATAAAATAAAACACACAAGTCTATGTCTAGTCAAACTGAATACAGGTAAAAACCTCACCAGTTCCAGCAAACTTCCTTTTACAGGCTATAGTCCTCCTAGCCTGGGTCCAGCAATTGCTCACACCCCCTATTGTCTTTGTCCCTTGTTCAGTCTCTTTCAGGTGTGTCCTTGGGGGGTGGATCGTCTCTCTTTAGCCAGCTGAAGACAAGATGGAGGGGTCTCCCAAGGGTTTAAATAGACTTTATCCCCTGGGTGGATTATCTTCCCTTTCCCTCTGTGTAGCATCCAGTTACCCTGGATATGCTACACAGGGATCACATGGGCAAGTCACATGTCCATGCACCATTCAGTAACCAGCCCAGCCAGTCACATTCCTGGCCAAACTCATATGTGGATTGGTGTCTGCAACTTCTTTTGTCTAAGAGTTTCTTGATTGGGCTCTTTACCTGCACATTTCTTTCTCAAGGCATGATCCAATGCTCTTGCAAAGGCTATGTATAAAACCAGCAAATATACAACCAATATTCATAACTTCAACTACAACAATGATACATGCATACAAACAGGAGGAATAGATTCAGTAGATCATAACTTTTACAGAGATATGTTACACGGCACATGTAGCATAAAACATATTCCAGTTACATCATATATACATTTATAAGCATCTCCCCATAAAGTCTTATGGGGACACCGTCACAAATCTATCCTCCATGAATTTATCTATGGCTATTAGCCAGGATGGGCAGGGATGGTGTCCCTAGCCTCTGTTTGCCAGAAGCTGAGAATGGGCGATAGGGGATGGATCACTTGATGATTACTTGTTCTGTTCATTCCCTCTGAAGCACCTGGCATTGGCCACTGTCGGAAGACAGGATATTGGACTAGATGGACCATTGGTCTGACCCAGTATGGCCATTCTTATGTTATGATGTAAATCCAGATCTTGGAAAAATATTTTCAAGCAGCAAAGACTCCAGATGTGCTAACTGGCTCCAGTAGACTCCCTCAGGAGCTAGAGCAACTGTATGGGAAGTCCTGACACCAGTGGTGTCATACGGATCATACTTCTGGTGCGTACCAAGTGGATTGTTCCTGCCCTGGGATAATTCATTTAAATAGCTGGTGTTGTTTATTCATGTTTAAAGCTATTCATTATTATTCACTTCATGTCATTCACTTATTCTGTTTATCCACAGGAGAGGGACAGCATGGGTAGTGGCAGTTGTGCCTTAGGGAGGGATCTGCTGGGGTTGAGAAAGACCCAATGGGTCCTTGGTATCACTGTTGGAACTGCTAATTCTGGTGATGTTTTCCTGGGAACTGGTCACCTGCTTTCTCGGAATGGGCTGAAGTCAGTGTCCCATGATGACTCATTCTTACAGATTTTAGTCCTGTTTATCATTAGGGACTTCCTCCTTTGAGTAGCAGTGGGAAATTTGGAATGCTGTCTTTGGCATTATTTCTTCCTGCTGAAATCCTCAGCTAGCTGGTTATGTCTTCCTGTCTCGGTTATTGCTAGATCCTCCTCTACCTCCTCCCCAAACCCCATCTCTCCCAATTTCAATCTGTGCAGCTTGGAAATTAATTTGCGAAGTGCTCTCCATGGAGAAAAGACAATATACCGTGCATAATCATACTTTGTTCTTCTATGGCTCCTGTCATAAATATGAAGGGAAGGGGGAGAGGGTCTGATGCAGTGCTATAAAATCCTCTTTCCAGTAAAGGGTTAAGAAATGCAGGTAGCCAGACTGACACCTGACCTGGCTGGCATCTGACCAATAAGGGGACAAGATACTTTCAAACTTTGGGAGGGGGGAAGGTTTTAGTGTGTGTCTTTGTCTGAGAGAGGGTGATCTTGGAAGACAGAAGGAACCTACAGAAAATCAAACCTCCCTTTTCTGAAGTAAGTTTAGATAGCATAGCGTATAGATTTCTGTTTATTTTTGCTTGGTGTATCCCCTGTGTTAGAAAGGGCAAAGGGGCGGGGAGTTATTCATGGTTTTCTGGAACTTTAAGGTTTTGTCCAGAGGGGGAAATCTCTCTGAGTTTGGAAATATAGTGTCCTGTAAAATAGTTACCATCCTGATTTTACAGAGATGATTTTACCTTCTTTATTTTTAATAAAATCCTTCTTTTAAGAAGCTGACTGTTTTCTATGGTGTTAAAACCCAGGGGGTGGGTTTTTAGATCACTGTGTAACCAATTGGTTGGGAGATTGTTCTCAAGCTTCCCCAGGAAAGGGGGTGTACGGCTTGAGGGGGTATTTTGGGGGGGAGGGAAGTTCAAGTGATTCCTTTCCTGGATTCCTGTTAGACATTTGATGGTGGCAGCGAGAAGCGTTTCTTGGGGTGCAGGGAATTTTGTACCTTGGGGGGTTTAACCTAAGCTGGTAAAAATAAGCTTAGGGGCTCTGAATGCGGGTCCCCGCGTCTTTACCCTAGAGTTTAGAGTGGGGAGGGAACCCTGACAGCTCCTTCCACCCAATGATCTTAAAGTCCTTTACAAAGACTGATAAATTAAGCGTCACACATTGACGCTATGAAGTAGATAAACGTTTTTGCTCCCGTAGTGCAGACTGGGAAAATGAGGCACAGAGAGGTCAAGTAACTTAAGCCTGTGGCAGAACTCAGGTTTCTGGATTCCTTTTCTAAAAGCAAGTAATTGGGCCAGATTAATTCTAAACTGTAAGCTACCATGGGCTGGAAAGGGAGCATGGCTTTTGGAGACATGAAGTCTGTCTGGATTCATAACGTCCACAGCCTCTCCTGGCTCAACTCCTATGTTGGAATTCAAAGCTGTCCTCCCCCAGGATGAACACATCAGTTA
This sequence comes from Macrochelys suwanniensis, assembly GCA_033296515.1. NCBI lineage: Eukaryota > Metazoa > Chordata > Testudines > Chelydridae > Macrochelys > Macrochelys suwanniensis. The sequence continues at coordinate 338,727,201 of CM065775.1, forward strand.
ACTGGGAATCACTCAGGGAATCACACCAATTTGCACAAATTAACCTTCCTGAACCGGGAGAGGCCTACATCTAACCCAGGGGTCGGCAACCTCCGGTACGCGTGCCAAAGGTGGCACACGAGCCAATTTTTGATGGCACGCGGCAGTGGCCTGAGCTGCTCAGTCCGCCGCAGCTCTGGGGTTCCGGCGGCTGGCCCCTTGCCAGCCAGGGTCCCGCCGCCGGGCCCGCTGCTGGCCTGGGTGAAAGAACCCAGGCTGGCAGCGGGCTGAGAACCCGGCTGGCAGGATCCGGCGGCTGGAACCCCACAGCCTTAAAATGTACTACTGGCACGCAAGGCCTTAAATTAGAGTGAATAAATGGGGACTCGGCACACCACTTCTGAAAGGTTGCCGACCCCTGATCTAACCTGTTCTTGTTTTATCTTAAACACCCATTACTCAACATCAGTGATGGTGTTTGGCCATTTAGCACCACTGATATCAAGGCAATGCAGCTGCTAACTTCAGGAAATACAAAAGCATCTGAATTTGTTTTTTTAGGTCTATGAGTGACTGATATTTGAATTCCCCAAAATGAGGCTGGGATTCCCATTGTTTTTACAGTGCTCTTGCTTTCTTCCTTTGTAACTGGCAACTATTTGTAGGATATGAAAAGCATTTTCAGAGCTCCCCTTGACTTCAAGTAAAGGGTGGGTGCTCAGCACCTCTGAAAATTGGAGCCCCAGGTAGAGATGACCAATGCCTACTGATAGTGCGGGGAGAGGGGGCAGAGTGAGGGCAGCTGGCTTCAACAGTGTTACTGAGCATGCTCATTTTGTGTGAGCATGCTCAGTGCAAGCCAAGCAGCAAATCTGGTGGGGGGAGGGGCAGGTGACCCTGTATGCCTCTCCCCACATGTCAGTTCTGGCCCCAGGTGTCTATAATGAGGCACCCAAAAATCCAGGCACTCAAAATTAGAGGCCACTTTGGAAAATCTGGGTCTTGACCATGCTAAGCACTCCCCATTTCGTCATCCCAGAGAAGCTCAGCTATCTCGGCGGGTCGTGAATGCAGAGGTGGTCTCCCAAAGGGAAAGACTTGCAGTTGTGTTTCTCCCCGCATGTAAACTCACAGTTCATACGGCAGGCAGCTCAGAATCCCGGGCACAGGGAGGCATTCCTTAAGGCGTGTAAGTAATACTTGACCAAACCCAAGGTGCACATATGTAAGGACATGAACTTGGGAAATAGTTCCAAGGACTATTTCGTAACAGTTCCACTGATATCTTATCAGTTCCAAAGGATTCCACATAATCTCAGCGTGCTGTGTCACTGCAGTGATGGCCATTTTCTAACAATTTTCCTTTCCTTCGTGAGAGACGATGGGCCTGATCCAATGCCCATAAACGCCAGTGGGCCTTGGATTAGGCCCAAAGAGAGAAGGAGGAATGGGAAAAGAAAGAGGATTTAGACTGGGCCAACTGGTTCAGCTGGAAAAAGGAAACCACCTCACACCTCATTCCCAACCCTTGATTTGAATCCAGCCAAAGCCTTCAAGGTTTGATGCTAAAGAAGTGAGATGCACCAGGGCTGTGGTGTATTCTTCAGGACTGCTGGATGCATATCTGATATTCAGTGCCTTTTTAGGGGTCCCATACGGAGAAGCCCACGACCCCACAAAATAGGAACAGAGATGCATGGAGGCTGAGCAGAGTGTCTTCTCATGTGTCTGAAGTAGAGGTGAAAGTAAGCCGGTCCGGTCTGGTACGGCGTACCGGTAAGAAAGTGGGCACCGGTACACAGCCGACTGTACCAGCAGGGCCGCTGATGGGGGGGTGGGGGAAGAGGCAGCTGCCCCAGAGCCCGGTGATTTAAAAGGGCCCGGGCCTACCCCCTGGCTCTTTAAATCGCGGCCGGAGCCCCAGGGCTCCCGGCCGCCGCCACTGCCCCGGGGCTCTGGCAGTGATTTAAAGGGCCCGGGGCTCCTAGCCGCCGCTGCAGCTACTGAGCCAGCGGCCGGAGCCCTGGGCCCTTTTAATCGCCGCCAGAGCCCCGGGCGGCACAGGCCAGGCAGCACTGACGGGCTGGCTGGGGGAGTCTGGCCCCAGCCCCGCCCCTTCTGCCCGAGGCCCCGCCCCTTCTGGGGGCCCAGAGCTGCCCCCCCACCCACTGTGCCCAGGACCCCGGCTGCCCTGCATACTGGTAAGTCCATTAAGTTACTTTCACCCCGGTCCAAAGTCCTGTAGCTTTAATAGCTAATAGGGGGACATTGGGTGCATGTACACTGGGAAAATCCATAGGCGTTTTTCTGCACCCATGCAGCTGTACTGCTGGAGACAGGTGTTTTTACCACTGTCATCTAACCCTGCTACAACTAGCAGAGCTGCACTGGTGCAGAAAAATGCTTGTCAATATTCCTAGTCTTGATAAGGCCTCTGAGGGGAAATTGTAGAGGAGGGAACTAAAGAGATAGAGGAGTGAGTGGATCTGGCCACAGCTGGGAAGCAGTGCCAGGAGCTGCCAAGATCCTGCAGTGTGGGAGGGAAGGACTTCATGAAGGGAGGGTCATGAGTTGCAGTGGGTTGCCAGAAGGGAGGGTTGTGCCGTGCTGGGACTCTGGGGATGAAAATGACTCCAGGGAACTGTCAGGATGATTGAACATAGGGAGGGGACACGAAAAATAATCATAGCAATTTTTGGATGCATAACTGAACTGCTGCAGTTTGTGAGGACTTCACATGGGTCCTTGGGAGCCAATACAAAGCATTTTTCAGGCATCCCCAATTCCTTGTCTTTACAAAGTGTAGCTTGTGAACCTCAAGTTCATTATCATGTATCATTTCAGCTTGCATTTTGCAGACTTTCTCATCGTTATCTACCTGCACAAACTTCCTTGGATCTCCAAAATAATTCATTTGCAAAAGACTATTGTTAACCGCATAAAAAATCTCTCTCAAAAGTTTAAGACCTTAGTCTTAACACGTATTTGTCACACATTTCTTCTGCAGGACAAGACCTCACTTGATCTTGGAGCTACAACCAAATAGTTTTCACTGCAGTAAAACAAATACTGCAGAAAAGCATAAAGGAAAAAATGCCCATTCTCTCTCTCCAAGTATAATGAAAAAAAAAATCACAGTGTATAATACATACCATGTAAATGTCCACTTTGCCCTCATGCAGAGCCTTTCATCCAAGGATCTCAAATCAATTTATAAAGGTTAATGAATTAAGCCTTAACAGTCCTACGGGATAATATTATTACTTCTATTTTACATATATGTAAATTGAGAGACAGAGAGGGTAGAGCTCAAAGTGGCCTCTAATTTTGGGTGTTTGTGTTTTTGAATGTCCAACTTTAGACGCTTCCCGGTGTCTGATTTTCAGAGGAGATAAATGCCTATCACACCACTGGGAACTGCAGATGCAACTTTCTGAAACTCAGGCCACAGGGATTCAATTCTCCACGGCCGTGCACCTCGTGAATTTTTTTGTATCTGTGCAAAATAGGTTCAAAACACTCCCATTTGTATCAGTGAGGGGAGAATTCTGAATTGGTAGTGTTTTATATCCGCTTTGCATGGGTGTGAATGATTACGTGACGTGCCAGACCGGGGCGAATCAGGTCTCAGGGCTGAGATACACAAAGGAGCCCTAGAGAGTTAGGTGACTTTCCCTGGGAGTTGGGTGCCTAACTTCATTAGGTCCCTTTGAAAATCCAAACCTCAACGTCTAAAGTTGGATACCCAAAATTACGAACCACTTTTGAAAAACTGACCCTTGGTGAGTTGCCCAAGATTATTTTGTAAGTTACTGGGAGAGGAAGGACTAGAAAAAATGGTTACTTTGGTTCTTTGAGATGGTCTGTCCATGAAATCCCACTCATGGTGTGCAGGTGCCCTATGCACTGGATATGGGGCAGGGATGGAGGCTGGAGTAGCCATACGTCCTTGGCTGGGTCCAAAATTTCCTCATTTATGGGCATAGCAATGCAACTCTGGGAGACTGGTTGTAAGATATCAAATAGTTTACATGCTTTCTAAAGAGGATTTTCAAGGCTTCTGCCATCTTTTTGAGGAGGTCTTGAAATGCCTTACAGCCCTCAGTGATATCAGGGCAGATAAAACCACTTCTTCATCCAGAGAGGAGGGTGAAAAATATAAAGGCATTGATGGGTCCTCTTGTCAACCCAGGTCCTCTCCTTCATTCTGCAGTTGCTGCTCCTCTGGAATGGCATCCTCTCTGAGGCTCTTGAAGGAGGAAACTAGAAGTGGCCCAGATACCAAGTGTGCCCATGAATGCTTGTACGGCTGGGTCTAGAAGCCATAAGAATACATTATATTTGACAAATGAGGTGGCATCCAAAAAGAATGAGAATTTCCAAGTACATGACCTCTGTGGAATTGGATTGTGATGAGAATCTCTTTTATGATAGTCCCTGTCTCTGGAGCGACCAGGAGAAAAGGTTCCTGCTGGAAGCAGCCGAGGAAAAGGATGATGAAAATTCCTCAATCAAAGGATTCATTCGTTCCTAGATTCCAAGGCCAGAAGAGATCACTGTGATCATCTAGTCGGACCTCCTGTATAACACAGACCATAGAACTTCCCCAAAATAATTCCTAGAGCAGATCTTTTAGAGAAACTTCCAACCTTGATTTAAAAATTGTCAGTCATGGAGAATCCACCACAAGACTCGGTAAATTGTTGCAATGGTTAATTTCTCTCACTGTTGAAAAATCACACCTTATTCCCAGTCTGAATTTGTCTAGCTTCAACTTCCAGCCATTGGATCATGTTAGACCTTTCTCTGCTAGATTGACGAGCCCATTGTTAAACATCTGTTCCCCATGTAGGCACTTACAGCCTATAATCAAGTCACCCTTTAACTTTCTCTTTGTTAAGCTAAATAGGAGGAGCTGAGATCTTGGAGACTCTGAGGTGGGCTCCTAGATTTTCTGAGTCTCAGGTGGATGAAGAGAGATCTGCATTACCAGTACCCAAGGTGGATTTTGAGATTGTAAACAGTGGAGAGTAGATTTCAGTTTAGTCTCTCAGTTCCGCTGGGGCAGTGCAGAAACCTGTGCACTGTGGGAAGTGGTACCAAGTGAATTGGCACTGGGTGAGTCAGTGCCAGTCTGCTGGCTGGTGCCACAGGATTTTTAAATTATCGATACCCCAGATGAGACTGTAACAGACAGCCCCATGATCCTTGGTGCCAATAGTTGTTCCAAGGGAACCATTTTTGTTCGGTGAGGATTGGTGCTGAGTTCGATGACATATCACGTACCGGCTTCTCCGATGCAGAACTAGTCGAGTCTATAGTGATCTATGGCTTTTTCTTGCTCAGTACCAGAGGTGTGGACTGGCGTTGAGAAGCACCTGTGCTTCTTTCTTCCACAAACAACAGGGGTGCCCCACTGCTCCGAGAGCTTCTGAGATAGTCTTTGAGCTCTTGGATGAAGCATGAGCTCTCTTCAATCCCCAAGAGCCCAGAGCGATGTCTCTTGTAGATGGAGAACTAGAAGCATGAGGTTTTAAGGAAGGGGCAGGCACCTCTTCTCTCTGGATCACTCCCAAATCAGACACTTCCCTCACAGACTTTTCCATCCCAAAAAGTCTCAGATGGGTCTCCCTTGATTTTTGGGTGCGTTTTGGGCATAACCGATTAGTCACATACTTTGTGGGGATAGGGCTCCCCCTGAAACAATCAAGGGAATTGCCGGGTCTCATGTTGGGCGACCTAGGTTTGACCAGGAGGCTGATAACCCCGATACCGGTACTACTCTAACCTAACTCTTATCAAAAACCATAGATACTTTTTTCCACCAGCCTAAATGAATAAACTATAACCAGCAACAATCAAATAAGTACAGTCACACCGGTAAACACTATGTAGCAAGCCTACCTTGAGCAACTGTGGGGACACTGAGGTTGTTCCGACCCGCTGCCAGTGGTGGAAAGAGGGAACTGAGGAGCATCTGGGATCGCTCCTCCCTTTAAGCCCTTGGGAGGGGAAGGAGGAGGGCAGGTGGGACACGCACACAGCCCCTAACGGACAATGCTGGTGAAAACATTATCAGCTCCTGCCCGTAGGATGCCTGTGCGCCATGGAGTGGGATCCACACGGACAAATACTTAAAGAAGAACCTAGGCATCCTGACTAGAGTTGCCAATGTTGGTTGGATGTACTCCTGGAGATTTCATCACATGACATGCTCTTTAATTAAAGATTAAACTTTCATTCCTGGAGACTCCAAGCCAACCCTGAAGGGTTGGCAACCCTAATCCTGACTTCCAGTCCCTGCTTTAGACACTTGGTTCATAGACTTTAAGGCCAGAAGGGAGCTGTGATGCGGCATATGCCCTCCACTGGCAAATGAAGGGTTAACCTGGGGTGGGGGTAGCAGCGGTGGGGTCAGGCCCAATTCAGTATCAGGCCCTGTTGAGGAGGAGGATAGGGCTCCATGAACACAGGCCTGAATCAATATAGGGGGAAGACTCTGGAGTCAGGGGGCTGTGAGACAGGTTGTTAGGGGCTCTCCTTAGTACTGGGTTAGGAAAGAAGCTGCGCAAGGAGACAGAACTCCAGAGCGGGCCTAATGGAGGCTGCAGCCCTATGAGAGACACGGATAACTAGGGGGGGGATGCCTGCAATGCTGTGTCCTGGCTCGAGGGGGGCGCACCAGCAATGAGTTCCCCCCATTACAGGACCATTATGATAATTTAGTCTGATCCTGCATAAACACCACACACACCCCATTGACTTCCATCCAGTTGTGCCCGCACTGAGTCTCATCACTTGTGCTTGAATGTTCCCAGACAGTACGCAATGTAAAACGTTGGCCACTTTGAACAAGTCTGAACATCACAGCTGGTGTCGGCTGAAATGCCTTGTTACGCAGCTAAGTTTCAGGATGGAAAGTCATCTGCTTTGGCCCCCATCCCATCCCTTCTCTGCCTACCTTGGGTTTCCAGCAGCTGCTACTGCATAAGTCATCATCCTTTCTCTTAACACCTGCCAATACTGCTCTCTCCAACCATTCGCTCCCGCAGTGTGGAAGGAAACCTATTTGCGTCTAAAGTGTTTAGTCTTGTGCCTGTGGTAGATTCGAAACACCTTAGGGCAGAGACTGTCTAGATATTTGTGAAGTGCTGAGCACTCTGTTGGTGCACAATACATTTTACTAATTAAGCCCTAATGTCTTTTCAAAGCCCAAACCCGCCCCCCAAAAAACCAAACCACAGCCTACGCGAGCTTTAGGGCTCTGAGGGGGTCTGTTTAATATTTGATCAGTTGAGTGAAACACACACCCTGCCATGGCTAAAAGCTTGTGAACTCTGATTCCCTGGAATGCTTTCCACTATCTGACAAGGACAGGCATGAAGCTGGTGTCCCTAGCGCTTTTCTATTAGACAGACACAACCTGGCATGCCGTGCAATTAATGCTTTCCCAGGTGCACAGTGCAATGGAATTATTTTTGGCAGGTTCGCCCTACATCTCTGCCTGTGTTTTAATTGCCAAAAAAAAAGGAGAGTGGTTGTTATTAGGAGGTCATGCGTGCAAAACCATTGTGAAAACAAAGCACTGTGGTTTTACAATCAGGTCAATCCAAGGCAGGGGGTAGAGTGCTGATGATGGCTGGTGATAGCACGGGAACCATTGTCAGTGCCTTGTCTCCACTCAGGATTTAACAGCAAGATAACTAGAACACATTTGTTATCTCCGTGGTAAAAATACCGCACTGTCTGTGTCAGTGAGGACCAAGTCCCTCTCTCTCACGTTCCATGGATGCGCTTAGCATAGGCGCCAACTCCATGGGAGCTCTAGGGCTCAAGCACCCATGGAAAAAAAACAGGGGGTACTTAAGCACCTACCAGCCACAGCTGTTTGGCGGCCCCAGGGCTGACCGCCAATCAGCTGTTCGGTGGCTGGTGGGAGGTGCTTGTGGGAGGGCTGAGAGCAAGGAGCAGTGGGCAGGGGGGCCTCAGAAGAGGGGGCAGATGGGGCGGGAAGAGGCGGAGTGAGGGCGGGGCTTCAAGGGCAGAGCAGGGGCAGGAGTAGGCAAAGCAAGGGCGGGGCCTCGGGGAAAGAAGTGGCGTGGCAGTAGGGCCTTAGGCAGAGCAGGGGCGGAGCACCCATGGGGAAAAAAAAGTCAGTGCCTGCGATGCGTAGGCCCACACCAATGGGTACAAACAAGTTTAATCTGTAGAAAACTGGCTCGTTGTCAGGTGTAGATAGCTGGAGGCTGTCAATTTCAGGGACTTACAAGTACGACTACTGCTGAGACTGGTCTGAAGTTGGGATGGTTCCCAGCAGCTTTTCCAGAGGAAGTCTCACTAAGCCATTCACCTCTGCTGCTGGAAACACTCCCTGGCCCCCAGCCTGTGCTCCCCCTTCTCTTTCCCCACTATTAATGCATTCCCATGTCCATGATAGATCACATGGATGGGCAGTGCAGGTCACATGGATGGCTTATGGTAGCTTCTGCACAGTCACTTCATAGACAGGCAGTAGATCCATTCTGCTGTTGCCTTAAATCAATAATTCCAGTGCCTCTCTGTAAGCCTAGGTTATACAGAAATCCCTGGAGATGCTCTGAACATAAGCATTGTGGCCTCTGGGCACTAGCAGTGCAGGACAAGTGGCCCAAGCAGCAGTTCGGTGCCTACAGGCTTGTCTACACTCAAAATGCTACAGCGACACTACTTGAGCTGACCAGAAGGGGTCTCCCGTCGGCATAGGTAATCCACCTCCCTGAGAGGCAGTAGCTAGGTTAACAGAAGAATTCTTCCATTGACCTAGCATTGTCTACTGTAGGGATTAGGTCGGCTTAACTATGTTGCTCTGGACTGTGGATTTTTCACGACCTAACTTTTTAATGTAGACCAGGCCTCAGTTCAGCTTCTGCCTCTACCATCGATTCCTTTTGTTACTTAATCTCTCTGGCCTGATCAGGAGAACACTTAAGAATATGCTTAACTTTAATGGGATTTAAGCATGGTTTTAAAGTTAAGCCCATGCTTAATTGCTTTCCTGAAGAAGGGCCTTAATTCACTGTCTGTAAAGAAGAGAGAATAATTCTGTCTTGTCTACTTTAGATTGTAATCACTTCAGAACAGTGACTTATAGATGCAACATGCGGCAGAATAGGGTCCTGATCTTGGTGAAGCTTCTAGTCTCTACTGTAAACTCCAGAATCACAAATACTGCAACCTATATATTCATATTTATTTAAATTGGAATTAATTGTCAAAAATGCATATTGTCGACCAACGGGATGTACAGGCCTTTAAGCACATTCCCAACAGAGTATGAAACCGCTCGTGTATTATTGTTGACAAAGCCCACTATATCTCAATGCTTAAATAACAACGAGCTAAGAACACAGATGCCTCATTGGCAGTCACCTGAGATTTCCCATCAACCCACTGGATGCATTCCCATCAACCCATCTAGATGCAACCCATCTAGAGAAAGCTTTCCAGAGTCCTTAACTACTTAAGGACTACCTAGATGGGTTGCATCTAGATGGGTGCATTAACTCTTTCTCAATGATATGGCGTTTCGATCAACTTGAAAATATTTATGCACCACAACTGCAGATGTTTTCCTCACACACACTGAGATTCTTATGGTACAAATATACTTTGGTTTTATTCCTATTTATTCCTTTCTCACAGTGATCTTTCAAGGGCATCGTAAGTTGGCTATCAGGTTCAGGTGGGGACAAAAAGGAGGCAGTAGCTGATCAAGGCGTCTGCATTTTGGGTAGCAATTTCTTTGTATGCTGCACATAAATGAGAGTATACAGGGGAAGTAGTGTTGTTCAATAGATGTAGCACTTGGCTGGGTGGGGGGTCAGTTTTCAGTTCTGTTCTCATCAACCATGTAAGGATTCATGGGACTAGAACCAGGTCTACAGAGCCTGGAACAACTGAGGTACCTATGTTGCCACCTGATCACACAGAATGATACCCCAGGAGCACTGGGGAATTAGGCGCCACAGGCCATATCACTCAAACAGGCCAGAGCAATAGCACCCTTCTGATTGGCCAATGCTCACTATTTAACCCTGGAGGGTCGTGTAGGAAGTTGTCTGGGTAACATGCAGACATGATCCCAGCTTGCTGACTACTGTCTCGTAGCCATCCTTGACTGGTGGCCATCAGCCCAGCTGTGGCTGCTAGGCCAGACTGCCTATGCCCTTACAGACCATGGGCAAGTCATGGTATCTTCTCTGTGCCTCAGTTTCCCCACATGTAAAATGGTGCTAATGATACTGACCTTCCTTGGCCTAGTACATTGGAACCTATACATGAAAAGTGCTAAGTACTATTATTTATTAATTGACACTAGAACATACCACTTGAACATCTGAGTTGGGAGAATTTATAACCAAAGTAGTTAAGGATTCTGGAAAGCTTTCTCTAGATCTCACATTGTGTCTGTCAGGCTGAAAGTATAGGACAACCTTACACCCACAATGCTGTATAATACCTAAGTGTGCTTTATACATATTGATTCACCCTGGACTGAAAGGAAAGCAATAATAACACCACCGTGCTCTTATCTAGTGCTTTTCATCAGTAGATCTCAAAACATTTTACAAAGGAGGTCAGTATCATTAACCCCAATATACAGGTGGGAAAACTGAGGCACAGAGTAATGAAGTAACTTGCCTAAGGTCACCCAGCAGAAGAGTCAAGACTAGAACTCAGGTCTCTAGAACTCAGGTGGCCAACCTGAACCTGAGAAGGAGATGGAATTTATCAATGTACATTGCCAAAGAGCCACAGTAATACATCAGCAGCCCCCTCATGAGCTCCCCCACCCCCGCTCCTAGTGCCTCCCACCCTCCAGCAATCCTGCTGATCAGCGCCTCCCCCTCCCCGCACCTCCTGATCAGCTGTTTCGTGGCATGCAGGATGCTCGGAGGGGGAGTGGGAAGAACGAGGGCATGGCAGGCTCAGGGGAGGGGGCGGGAATGGGTGAAGGGGGGGCAGGGCCTGTGGCAGAACCGGGGTTGAGCAGTTAGCACCCCCCCCGGCACATTGGAAAGTTGGCGCCTGTAGCTCCAGCCCCAGAGTCGGTGCCTATACAAGGAGCCGCATATTAACTTCTCCAGAGCCACAGGTTGGCCACCCTTGCTCTAGCTAAATAACACCAGCTTATTTTTGGTGTGTGAATTCTCCAACAGTATACTGCTCAATTACTGTCAAAGGCGTTTTGATAGAAATTACAGAAATTAACCAGACTCTGCTTAAATAACTGAGTTTACTGCTGTGAAATCCATGGGGCCTGATTCTGATCTCACAGCAGTGTTGTGACCGGGGTCCTAGTGGGGAGCCAGCTGTGGTCACTCAATTAGGGTGAACTGCAAAGAATGGGGCAGACAATCCCCATAAAGCTGGTGGATATTCCAATACTCAGATTTACCAAATCAGCATAAACCAGCTTCTTTATTACCTTACTGGTTACTCAGAAGTCCAACAACACAGTTCCCTTAAAGTGATCCAGTCTCAGGCCTCCAGCCAGGTACCCACGTCAAATATGATGATTTCTGAAAATCTTATTTCATGATATAAAAGAAAAGGTTCTACAATCCCAAAGGATCCGATGCATTATCTCCCAGGTTAATGAATATTCCAGATCTTACCCAAATACACGCTACAGCCAATTCTTATTAACTAAACTAAAATTTATTAAAAAACAAAAAAGAGAGAGTATGGTTAAAAGATCAATATACATACAGACATGAGTTCAATTCACTGAGGTTCAGATTCATAGCAGAGATGGTGAGCTTTGTAGCTGCAAAGAGTTCTTTCAGAAATAGTTCATAGGTTATAGTCCAATGTCCAACTATCACATTCAGGGCGTACCAGCATAACTGGGACCTCAGTCTTGCAATTCAAACTTCTCTGATGAAGCCTAAGCAGAGCTGACAGAATCAGGACCCAAGGATCTTTTATACAATGTCATGTCCTTTGACAAGTTGGAGATCAAAAGGTAATTAGCATGACTTTTAAGGAGGTCCACCACCAATACTTAGCTACAGAATTAACATTGGGGGCAAGGGATAGCTCAGTGGTTTGAGCATTGGCCTGCTAAATCCAGGGTTGTGAGGTCAATCCTTGAGGGGGCCATTTAGGAATCTGGGGAAAAAATTGGGGAGTGGTCTTGCTTTGAGCAGGGGGTTGGACTAGTTCAGTGGTTCCCCAACGTGGTGCCTGCGGGTGCCATGGCGCCCGCCAGGGCATTTATGTGTGCCCGCCATCAGGGCCGGTGCCGAGGAGAGGACCATCTGCCGGAGAAGCATCACCACTGATGTGCTGCCGCGCAGCACTTCCGAGAGAGAAGCTTTTGCCGAAATGCCGCCGAGGAGCGCTTCCGGCGGAGAAGCTTTCACCGAAATGCCGCTGAGGAGCGCTTCTGGCGGAGAAGCTTTTGCCGAAATGCCGCTGAGGTGCGCTTCCGGTGGAGAACCATCGCCACCGAAATGCCGCCGAGAAGTGTCACTGCCCGCCACACTCTGATGAAGGGATGAATGTGCTCTTGGCCACAGAAAGGTTGGGGACCACTGGACTAGATGACCTCCTGAGGTCCCTTCCAACCCTGATATTCTATGATTCTATAAGGCCATTTGCTTGTTCCTCCACCATTCACAGTACATTTCAAAGAGAGAGGACTATCCAGCGTATTTACGTGATAGGATCTCCTTTTGACCTCTGAATTATCAGAATACAGCTTAGACAGGGACTGTTGATTGCATTGTCCATCCTACTCATACATATGTAAATACACAAAAACACAGTATTATCTCCCCACATGTCTTTTGAAGACTATTTATTTTGCAGGATGTTTAATCTTTTCTAGCCATGCATCACAAATATAAAACCACTGAAGTCACTGCAGTTACACTGGTGTAATATGAGTGCAAGCTGAGACTGGAATCAGTCCCTAAACTGGAATCCACAGTCTCACCACAACTCTTCATGCTTGTGAGCAATCTCAGCAGAATGGGACAGCGATTGAATATGCCGCCAGAGCTGGTCCGCTGCAGTCAGGACAGAGGCACATTGCTAGGGCAACGCAGAGGAAGCCTGTACTGTTGCTAACACTCATTGCATTGTTCAGTCACAGACACCGTCACCTGTCACTGTCTTCTCTCACACAGCTAGTATTTATATGTTTGGCAAATTGCCAATGATCTGCCAGAGGGCGCTAGACCTAACAGCATCCCCAGTTTAAAGATGACCAGCAAAGGGGAAAAATCTAGGGGAGCTTTGACCAGCTTTGATATATAAATATGGCTTGAGCAACGTGTGTGTGGCAGGGGAGAAGTAGACAGGTAAGGGTTTTTGGTGGTGTTTTTCTCCTGTGTTTTTTTTTTATACTAGAAATTCAGAGCTGGTCTACTCGGACAACTGAAGAACTTATAGATTTCTGACAGCAGAGATACTGTCTGCTTAAGTTAAATCTGATGAATTGAGAGGGGGACAAGGTTTTTATTTACACTATGTAAAGCTCTTTGGTTATGTTCATACTTATCTAACTAAAACACTTGGGAGAAAAGCTTTTTTGTTAATGATGCAGAACCCTCGCCGCTTCCATTAAGAGCTGAAAAAGCATTCAATACGTATCTTTGTGGCTCCCAACCAGTCCTCTGGCAAAACCAGGGATGACCAGACTTAATATTCCTGGTATTTTTAAGGTTAAAAAAGCAGTAAAAAGGGAGGAAAAAATACTTTACAGGCCACTTTTATACGTAAGCAAAATAGCACAAACCCAATTTTTAATCCTTTGCAAGTCACCTTTGAAGGAGACGCTTGAGAACTTCTCCTGGAAGATTCCTCAACTATAGAATTTGCTTTCTCTTTGCTCTGACATTTCCTAGTTATTCTGAGCTCCAGGACATGCTAGAAAGGTTGATCTTGTTTTCCCCAGGATTTTCTGGGCAAGGTGGATTAAGAACTTTTATGCAGTCTGCTAGAATCATAGATCCATAAGGTTAGAAGGGACCGCTAGGGTCATCTAGTCTAACCCCCTGCCAAGATTTAGGATTTGCTGTGGGACATTTTGTTTGAGTGTCGAGGGCTGTTCATATGACTATTGTCCAGAGGCTCTGGCAGTAAAGACAGTCTATTCTGGATGTTTATCTTTGATCATTTTAAATTGTTGTTTAAGTGCCTAGAGTCCAGGTAGTTGGTTTTTATAAATGGAAAGAAATGAATGAATTTATGCCAATGGCCTTGCCCAGGTGTAAGTGAGTACAACATTTGAGACCCTTAAGTTTCCAAAGTATGTTTTAATTACAAATGAGTAACAAAAGTGTTAAAAATCACTTCCACAGGGTGGTATGGAGAAGGAATGTGCAAATATTTCCTTTTGGCAAGTGGGCCCAAATTGGTTTCAGCTTACTTAGGCTTCCTCTATCCCCCATGATAACAGTTTGAAGCGTCTGTAACATTTATTCACAGCCAGCTCTCTATGTCTTTCAGCAAAACGCCCTATTTCCTTCACTCTTTCCTCCCTGAATACTTCCCTCCGCTCTCCACTCCAGTAACTAAATACCAGCGTGAGAAAGCTGCATCCACTATTCTCCTGGGATCTATTCTATTCAGATCTACAGAGGTTCTGATACTGTCCTCATCACCCGAGTAGCTGACTATAATTCTGGTAGCGCATCATACAATGAGACTAACAAGGCTAAAGGAAGTAAGTAGCAGCCACGTTGCTGTGACAATTCTGCCACTCTTTTGCCCAACGCAGTGTGAGCTCGGCTCTGCACCTGACCGTGGTGGGGAAGAGAAAGAAGCAGGATGACCCACACTTTTCCTCTCCCTCCGCTTGGAGGAGATTAGCTGCTCTAACGTCACCCAGTCCAGCGCTGCCCACTCATACTATGGTTGGCTCTGGGTAGGGGCACAAAGACATGGAGGGAGGTGAAGGCTCCTTGCATCCCTCTCCTCTCCCCTTCGCGCACTCACACAGGGCCAACCGCAGTCTGACTTGCCTTATTCAAAGTTTCATCCAACTCATCTCCTTTTGGGTGGGAAAGTGATTACAGGGGGCTCCTAAATGTATTCCAGAAAGAGGATTCTCTTCTCTCATCAAATCCTAATTTGATGGGTGTGAAACCTGGTGGCTCTCATTTCAAGCCAGGTTTCATACAGCGAAAGGAAGTATTCACCTAATTACAGTAAACGTCCCTTATTTACAGTCCACCAAAAGTTGGTTGCACATTTAACCAGGGGAATCAGCTTCCAAGTGAAAGATCTTTGTTAGGTGTAGTACAAAGGTTAAAACAGCTGATGGCATCAACAGAAGCTGGTGGAGCGTCACGAAGTGTGAAAGAGAAGGGAATGCAGTTAAGACGTTGTTAAGTTGCATAACTGCATAATTGTATTAGATATCCTGTGACGTGCTATATTTGGTAACATATTCAAGCTATATGAATTTTTTTTTGTTTCTTTATGAAAATTAAGTTTAAAAAAAAAATCACAAATAAATGAAATGTCCCGACAGGTAGTAACATAGAACAGCTGAGGTAAGTTCGAGGGGGACAAGTAGAAGTCAACAGATTGAGATGTGGATGTGCACAAACACGGGTGCTAAATCTGACGTGGAACAGGGCTCCACGTGGAACCTCAGTTCTGCTGCGTCCAGGAGCACCAGCTGCTCTGGAACATTGCTCTTGGCAAGCGTTATCAGACGCACTGTGCATTTTTACAAAGTCGACAACAGAAAATGAAACAAGAACCCTATTTAAAGCAACAAATACCCTAGATGGACATAGTGTTCCCTGAATGCTGAACAGACCATAGCCCCAAGCCTGCAAGTTGCATACAGGGCATGCATGAGGTCAGTAACATATCAGTATGTCACCTACAGCACAAATATATGTTACAATACATTGGTCACTAGTTCAACTTCCGGTACCCAGAATGCCCCAAGGCCCCCACACCAGCACCCATATCTGAATGCATGGCATGGAAAAACATGCAAAATAAACCTGTGGATTTTCAGTCCTTTGGGAAGCACTTTCCTGGGTGCTAGCCTCCTTAAAGGGGTGGAAGAGGGCTCCCCCAGAATTCCTACCAAGGGCTCCTGCTGCCACCCCTGGTGGACCCCTTTTCCACCTCACTAAGGGGGCTAGCACCCAGGCAAGCGCTTCCCAAACGGACAGTCCTATCCCAGTAGGCATTTTAGTGGACAGTGCCTCAGCAGGGGACAAAGGTTCCCCAAGCTCCCTGGTGCACAGGAGACATGTTCCCACTGTGCCACCCTTTGGAACGGTGTAGGGTGGCCGTCCCTTTGTAGATGACCCCCGTTAGGCTGGCCGGTGGGAGGAGAGAAAGGCTGATGGCTCTGTCTCCTCCCCTTCCTCCCACACACACTTTTGGGGTGACCCAATGCAAGGATGGGTTGGCCACGGAGGCTGGCCCAGGTAAGGGGCTACAAGGAGGGGAACGGGGCCGGTGCCCGGTTCCCTTTGTGCACCTGCACAGGGTGCAGCCATGAGCTGGTCCTTTGGTTCCCCTCCCGGTGCAGCTGCCCCAAGGACCGCACCCTGGGGGGCAACAGCAGGAAGGGCCTGGGCCTCCCCTCGTCCCCAGGCTGGGAGCTGGACGCACCGGAGGAGCGCACCGGGATTCTCCTCTTTGGGAGGCGCGCGGAGGCTCGCTCTGGAGCGGCCGGCTTGCCTACAGGTGCCCCCGGGGCTCGCCGACTCCTCCTTCCCCTGGAGCGCACATGGCCCGAGCGCACGGAGGTGGCGCCTTCCCAGGGCGCACCGCACACCTGAGCTCTCCCCCCACCCCCATCTCCAGCCAGGCTGGGCTGGCGGCGATGGTCTCCGCTCGGGACCGCCCGCTGGTGGGGGCGGGCTCGTCCCCTGTCAGGAGCAGCCCCCACCCCCTTGTCCGAGCCCCCCGCCCCTGCGCTCCGGGGGAAGAGGAGGAGGAGCGGCTGGCCGGCTGCGCTCTCTCGCTTACCTTGCAGCGCGGCCGAGCGGGTGCAGGCGGACAGGAGCCCGGCGATGCCGCAGAGCAAAAGCAGCAGCCGGGCCATGGCATGGGAAGAGCCAGGGAAGGGCGCCAGCCTCTCCAGGGCAGGGGCGCAGGGTCAGATCCCCGGCGGCGGCGGCGGCTGGGGCCGGGACGGAGGCAGCTTCATGAGGGTACCAGGCTGGGCACGTTGCAGGCACCTGAAAGCGGGGGGGGGGCGCGTGAGTGAGGGCGCAAAGTCCCGGCTCGGCGGATCCGCCCCAGGCGCCTGGAAAAGTCCGCAGAAGAGTTTGGGGGAACTAATTCCCTTGGACTCGGCGCCTTTCGCTTTCGTTTTCAGCGTTAAAGTCGCAGCAACTGGATCAGGGCATTTGCCAGCGAGGGCGGAAGGGACAGTTTGGCCCTCAGCGGCCCAAGGGATAGTGACACCTGGTGCCAGCCCTCGGGCACCCACCGGATAGGGCGACACGTGGTTCCAACCCTCCGGCACCTGGGCGAAGCCGAGTTACCTTCCTTCCAGCACCTAGAGGGCAAGGTAACACGTGGAGCCAGGCATCTGGTGCGCAGAGGGAGGGCACTGGCAACAGTAACTCTCTTGCTAGCTTTTTCTAGAGTCACACTCTTATTTTCTGTGGGTTGTTATCCCACTCACCGCTCCCCGCATCAAATAACCCAGCTGAACCCTCCAGCCACTGGGCAGACTATGGGGGATAAAAACAGACTCCAAGGAGAAACTGCTGAACTGGAATTAATTTGCAAACTAGAGACCATTCACTTGGATTTGAATAGAGACTGGGAGTGGCTGGGTCATTACACAAATTGAATCTATTTCCCCATGTTAAGTATCCCTACACCTTCTTGTCAACTGTTTGAAATGGGCCATCTTGATTATCACTACAAAAGTTTTTTTTCCTCCTGCTGATAATAGCTCTTCTTAATTAATTAGTGTCTTAGATTTGGTATGGCAACTTCCACCTTTTCATGTTCTCTGTGTGTATATATATCTTCCTACTGTATGTTCCACTCCATGCATCTGATGAAGTGGCTTTTAGCCCATGAAAGCTTATGCTCTAATTTGTTAGTCTCTAAGGTGCCACAAGTACTCCTTGTTCTTTTTGCCGATACAGACTAACACGGTTGCTACTCTAAAATCTGGGATCCCGAGTCAGGAGACTTGAGCCAGACACCTGGGGTTTCTTTGATTTAGGTGTGCCCCCTTAAATGTTTATTACAAGCGTTTTCAGTGGGAGAAGTCCTTCACATGTGCATTAATTTGAACAAGGTTTTAACTCAGCCCCTAACAAGGTTTCGCCCAGCTCATAACAAAACGAACAGTTAAAGCATATGTAACGCTTCTGCCAAGCGGCGCCTGCAGCAACTAGGGCCGGGTCCAATATCTAGGGGTTTCTTTTCAACAATACAACACAGAACCAGCTTGAGCCCCCACCCAGTAACCTGGGGAAATTACACACACACCACCCCTTGGCACCTCTGAGCGGCAACACTTCCCCACTCATAAGCACAGAGTCTGAGTGTAGAAAAGAAAATTGTAATGAAAGGAGGGAAGTCACACGACGTTAATTAGGGAAAATGCCACAAGCAGGATTCATAGTCATAAAACTGTGAGCAGGACACCCACCCCAGAGTGTGTGGGGCAGTGCCTTCTGCCTCAAGTTCTTGAGTTCTACAACCAAAAGCTCCTTTACTGTGCCCCTCTCTGCTCCCCCACCATACCCCACTCACAGTGGTTGTCCTGGGTCAGAGGTGCATCTGTGTGAGTTCACCTCCTCCCCAGGAAAGAAGGCACCTTGTGTGACGCATGGCTAGAAAGGGTTAAACAGCTTGCAGCCTGAATGATGTAAAGCCCACCTTTAAAGTCATGTTAGAAAGGTATGAGAATGATAATTAGGGCCATTCATGCTAAATAGGCTAGAACTTTGAAATGCAAACCTATATTATTAGAAGTAATACTAATTGTGTGTATCTTAGGGCTGGTCCACACTAGGGGGCGGGATCGATCTAAGATACGCAACTTCAGCTACGTGAATAGCTGAATAGCGTAGCTGAAGTCGAAGTATCTTAGATCGAATTACAAACTACTTACCTTGGGTCCACGCGGCGCAGGCAGGCTCCCCCGTCGACTCCGCTTATTCCTCGCGCCGAGCTGGAGTTCCGGAGTCGACAGGGAGCACTTCTGGGATCGATTTATCGTGTCTACATGAGACGCGATAAATCGATCCCAGAACATGGATCGCTACCCGCCGAATCGGGCGGGTAGTGTGGATGTACCCTTAGATGCGACCCCTAAAAAGACAGTTCCTGTCTGTCACTATAACTATGGATTCAGAGATCAAAAGGGAATATTAACATTTAGATTAATCTTGGGTGAAGTAATGTCATTGGCTATATGTCTCTTTGAAGTTTGTAATAGACTGCCTAATGGATATATTGCCCTCTGTTAATTTGTGTAAATGATTACTGGTGGTGGTTAAAAAGTAAAAGGTTACATCAAAAGCCTATTGTTTAACCAGGACTGTGTGGTCAAGTGGATGCTAGGACACTGTATAAAAAGACTCTTGGGTCCTGATCCTGTTCATCTCAGATCTGCTTAAGCTTCATCAGGAGAAGTTTGAGTTGCAAGACTGAGGTCCCTGTTATGCTGGTACACCCTGAATATGATATTTGGACATTGGACTATAACCTATGAACTGAATTCTAAAGGAACGCTTTGCAAATACAAAGCTCACCATTTCTGATATGAATCTGAACCAAAATGGATTGAACTCATGTCTGTATGTATATTGATCTTTTAACCATACTCTCTCTCTTTTGTTTTTTAATAAACTTTAATTTAGTTAATAAGAATTGGCTGTAGTGTGTATTTGGGTAAGATCTGGAATATTCATTAACCTGGTAGATAATGTGTTCGATCCTTTGGGATTGGTAGAACCTTTACTTTTATATGATGAAATAAGATTTTCAGAAATCATCATATTTGATGTGGGTACCTGGATGGAGGCCTGAGGCTGGATCACTTTATGGGAACTGTGTTGTTCGGACTTCTGAGTAACCAGTAAGGTAATAAAGCAGCTGTTTTATGCTGGCTTGGTAAATCTGAGTATTGGAATATCTACCAGCTTTTGGGGGTTTGTCTGACCCATTCTTTGCAGTTCACCCTAATTTGAGTGACCACAGCTGGCTCCCCACTGGGACCCCGGTCACACGTTGCTTGCACCACCATCTGAGCACTTGCTTTGGCTGGCCCGCAGCACCTCATTGCCTCACCAGCCATTCATTCACCAGCTGTCAGTCACCTGCTACCACCTGGTGTGACCTCTGCACATCAGTCTCTTAGTACTGTAATTTTCAGGCTGAGTAGAAACACTGCCCCATCTCAAGTGATTTTAATTCTCAGTGATTTTTAGCTCTTAGTAGGTTGGGCAGAAACACAGTTCCAGCACAATTGATTTCAGCTCTGATTGAGCATTTAAAATAACAAAGAGTCTCCTAATGAAGCTTATTTAGCTCTTTCTTTGAACAGTGGGGAGGAACAGGGTAAACCAGAAGGGGGACCCTTAAAGAGTGGCTACACCTTCTGCTTGGGACACCCATCCCCACCCCTCTTACTTTCACAGGGCTTTTTTGCCTAGCACATAGATCAAAAGGATCGATCATTTTTTAGCAGTTTATTTTTAATGTGCATTTCCCTTTCAATTTCCTGTTCTCAAGAGCAGAAGTGAAGATAATGATATATTGCAAGATAAGTAGTTCTTTCCCATTTCTGACTCTGATAATCAAGAAGTGGTGAAAGCCCATGTTTCTTAGATTACCATAGCTTAGATTACCATTACTTAGTTCATAGTGGTGTCCTTTCGATTTGAAAAGTGTGGTATGTGCAACCAAACGTTGAACAGTTACACAACCAAGCTTATCATACCCTACACCAGCCTAGAACTAACAAGTAAATACAGAAGAGAAAATTCATGAGTGAAACAAGAACCCGGAAGATGACCCATTAAATACATCTGCAGTGTTTGTCTCACCAACACACATTTAAGATCACGTAGTTACAATCACAAAAAGTCAGGAAATGCAAAAGATAAGTCCCAGACCAACTCCAACGCAGAAAAGACCAGAGTGTTTTCCTTCCACTCACCTACCACAGAATGGGCAGCAGATTCAGTCTTCAAAACCCATGAATCTTGGTATGGCTCCTGGAAGTCCATGACCCATGCAGAGGCCCTGTTTCGCACAGTGCTTATGTGGTACCCTGCTCTCTCCTTGGTTCTTCTCTGATAGTCACATTTCTAGGAACTTCTCAGTCCCTGTGTTTCCCCTAGATCCTCCCTCAAGGATGACTACAGCACAGGGAGAGTTCATGGCAAAGCTGTGAATTTGGTGGATGGGGGAGATAATTCATATCTCCAAGACTTAGGGCTGGTCTACCCTGAAAACTTACATCGGCAGAGCTACGTCTCTATGGGGTAAATCCACACTCCTGAGAGACGTAGCTATCCCAACCCAATCCCCGTTGTAGACAACGCTAGGTCAACGGAAGAATTCTTCTGTCAACCTAGCTACTGCCTCCCCGGGAGATGGATTAAATACAACAATGGGAGAACCCCTGCCATCACTGTAGTGAGTGTCTACACTTAAAACCAGTGGCACAGCTGCCACTGTAGCACTTTAGTCTCAGTCCCCGCTCACAGAAGGAAAGGATGCAGAGTGGAGGGAGGAATGCTGCACAGATGCCACCCATCCACTATCCCCACACACTTGGTCTCTGAGTGGCGGGATTTTCATCCATGGAGAATGATTCGGGCCTATGGTTCCAACACTTTTATCAACTTAAAGCCAAAATGTGGGTAATTTCTACTTCGCTTATTTCTTAATCATATAAACAAAACACATAATAAATTCAGCGCGAGTCTCATGAGGTATGATGTGCAGATTTCTGCCTGAAACAGAGATCCTTTCCTAAAATTCTATGACCCATGTGTTCCCTCTTTAAAATCAATGCATCCTTGTAGCTTTCAATACTAGTCTGTTTGCAGTGTTGTAGCTTTGTTGTTTCATACAGGATAGGTGCATCAATGGCTATTAGCCAAGACGGGCAGGGATGATGTCCCTAGCCTCTGTTTGCCAGAAGCTGGGAATTGGCAACGGGCTAGATCACTTGATGATTATCTGTTCTGTTCATTCCCTCTGGGGCACCTGGCATTAGCCACTGTCTGAAGACAGGATACTGGGCTAGATGGACCTTTGGTCTGACCCAGTATGGCCATTCTTATGTTCTTATTCCCAGAGTATGAGAGAGTTAAGGTGAGTGAGGCAATATCTTTTATAAGATCAACTTCTGTTGGTGAAAGAGACAAGATTTTGAGCTCCACAGAGCTCTTCTTCGGGACCTGCATGGAGCTCAAAAGCTTGTCTTTCTCACCAACAGAAGTTGGTCCAATAAAAGATATTACCTCATCAACCCTTGTCTCACTCAGTACAAGTCTGTAACATTCATGGAATATGAGCGCCCCATAGTGGCCAACACATAGTATCTCCCTTAAATTCCCACAGAGGTAAAGCAAAGTCGGATTAGCCTAATTCAGAGTGGGTATATGAAGGAGGAAGTGAATCTGACCTGGCTCCAGTGTCCAGCACCTATTGGTCTTTTACAGAATGATTTAAATAACTTTTTCATCTGATCATATGCTAGATTTGCTCATCCTACACCCAAGTTCCTTGGGTTCCATTCTCCCATGCAAGTGGGTCTCTTGCATGTCTAACATAATGGTACATCTCTCATGGAAATGTGTATCCAGTGTGGGTCAGACTCAGTCTCCACTCTCCAAGTCCTGAGTCTCCACTAAGCAGCCCCAAGTCTAGAAACTTAAGTTGGCTTCCCACTGATCTGAGCATAAACAGCGATTACCATAACGTTAAAACCAGAAAACCAGCTGTTCCCTCCATCTCTTAGAAATTACTTAGGCTTGCGGCCTATGCAAGACAAAATGACAGAACAGTCATTCACCCATGGATAACAAACCCCATGTACCACCTTGACGATAATCAACAGTCATCAGGGCATCATTTTGTGATGAGTCAGCCTTCTCTGAAGTATAGCACACACTGCTGCTCTGCACGGTACCAAGATGCACAACAGGGAAGTTAGCTATCAGAGAACTGCATTTTGGATGCCACTGAAATCAACAAGATTCACAGCAACCTGCAATGAAGACCTCAGATTTAGACACCAGCATCTTGGGGTGGGGGGGGGAAGGGGCATGCTGTTTGTGGCTATGAACCTCGTAGCCTCTTTCTCTGATGGGTTGATGGTAATTTTTTTTGTTAAGATAAAATTAGAACAAAGATGTTAAATTTGACAACAAAGCCCACCAGTGTTATTAATGCAGCATAAATCTCCTTTATGTCTGACTTCTAACTATCTCAGGCACTTATATGGTCTTTACTATGTAAGCAGAGTTTGAATGAGCTCTCCCCTGATATCTACTGGTGAGCTGTGGAAAAGGACTTCAGGAGCTGATCTCGTTTGCATGGACACACCCACCCTGCCTAGGTGCTCAGCATGATGGGATTGCTTGCCCAAATGATCACTTGTGGCTGGTGTTGGATCCCCCAGTCTCCTTGTTATTGGGGCAGAAGTAATAAAGCGTTGTTCTTTGTTGTGGGAACCAAGGGCAGTAGAACTGTACCTGGCATACCGCAATGGAGGGACTCACCCTCAACTGTATGGCACTCGCTAAGCAGGGGACATGGGTTCCAAAGCCCAATGAGTTGAGCAAATGAGTGAGCATGGTGATGAGGAGTTGTAGTTGTAAAATTGCATAATTCTATTGGATAGTGAAATGTGCAGTATTTGGAAATATACGTAAGCTGTACTTTTCATTGTCTGTTTCCTTGTGAAAACATTAATCACAAAAAAAGATGAGGATCATACTATGAAAACATCTGAGACCATTTGGCACTAACAAAGCTGATCTATAGCACCAAAACTTGATCTAGTTTCTTTTCTTCTTACACAGTGAATTTTAGATATAGATACTCTCGCGCAAAAACACTCATGAGAGTTAAGGTTGCTCCTGTGATTAACACAACCCCTATACAATCTACAAAATAAGAACAGTCAAATAAAAACAAAGTATTAAAAAGTAGGGAAATGACCAGATAAGTATTATACCCCTCAAAAAATGGTAAAAGAACACTAAGATTGCAAAGTCAAGTACTCAAACATTAGGCAATGCCAGAATTAAGACTGCTTGTGCAACCGTATCAGTTTGGCCCCTCTGTGCATATGCATTATGAGTCTTTAATTGCACATTTTACTATTTTTTAACAATGGCCAAAATATTTATTTTTCACTTACCCAATTCTCAAAAACTGCCATAGTATTTCTGCTCAAATTTACAAAAAGCAAAGCCAACCTGAAGCAGAGACTAAACATGGAATATTTCATCCTAAACAGTTGCTGTTTGTCAAAGTTATAAACAACTGAAAACAGTTATAAATTGCGATGAAAAGTTTTGGGGAACTTTAACTGTAGGCATCCTTACTCCTCCACTGGTCATTCTGTTATCGTTACAGGACTAGATTCAGTGCTAGAGTCAGAGAAAAGCTGTCTCCTGAGTCACACAACCCTTTAAAACTACCCTTGTTCCACTCAGATTCTGTATGTGCACGGGGCTGCTGGGACCCTGTGGCAGGGCAGGGGTAAAATCCCCCTTAAAGCCCTGCCAAACTGCTGGCTGTGGCCTGCTCCCTGGCCAGGGGCCAGGCTGCAGGTATCCAGCAGGCAGCCCAGCTGCAAGCCCTAATGAGGGCCAGCTCAGAGGAACAGGCTGAGCTAAGTGCTGCCAGCTGGGCGGAGTCAGGAGGGCTATAAAGCCCAGGGCAAACCCCAGAGAGGGGGCTAGCCGGAGAGGAGACAGGAAGGGCGTTTAGCTGTCTCCTTACAGTGGAGGGAAACCTCAAAGGGCTAGGACACCCTGGGGAGGGTCTGTGGGGCACTAACTGTTGGGGGATCTGGGAACTGCACAAGCACTATAAATAAAGACACTTGGATGAACTGGCAATAGCAGGTGTTGGGACTCTTTATTGCACCAGCCAAACACAGGGCGCAGGGAAGAGAGGGAGAAACCTGCGCGGACCCTGTGACAGACCCACACCTAGGGGACCAGATAGCAAGTGTGAAAAATCAGGACAGGGGGTGGGGAGTAATCAGCACCTATATAAGACTACTCCCCAAATATCGGGACTGTCCCTATAAAATCGGGACATCTGGTCACCCTACTCCCAGCAGAAGTCGGAGCAGCTCTGGGACAACTGAATAAATTTACGCTGGAAATTAGAAGGTTTTTAGCCATCAGAGGAGTGATGTTCTGGAACAGCCTCCCCCTAGGAATAGTGGGGGCAAACAACCTAACTAGTTTTGAGATGGAGCTTGATAACTTTATGAGCAGGATTACATGACAGGGTTGCCTGCCATAGTAGGGGACTGGACTTGATGACCCAGGAGGTCCCTTCCAGTCCTATATCCTATGTTCCTAAGTCTTGTACTGTAATTCATGGCAGCCTGCCCATCTCTGGCTTTTGGCTGCTTTGTAGCTCAGAATAGCCATAGGACTGAGCACTATAGCTTCTGTCCTTTCTGCCTCAGCACATCCCTGTCCACCCTGGCATATCCCCTCTCACTACCTTGGATACACCAGTATGCCAGGAGTTGCATACAGGGCAGTATATGGCTGGGTACATTGGACTGCTGTGGTTTCTTAATGGCCCCTATAATTAGCCAAAGTGGAATACAGCAGGGGCCAGAATCTGGCTCAGTATTCACGTGTGGAATTTCCTCTGGTGGCTTGCACAACCTTAAATGTGACCCATATCTGTCATCATTAATATATGATCCCTTAGACTAGGTTAGTCCCTGGGTCACCCAGCTCCCCCACCATCTCTCACTACCCCGTGAAGTAAAGGGAAGGGTTTTAGACACTCCCTCCATAAGGTACTGAGAGCTAAATCTATCTCATCTAGCCCTTGGTATTTGTAAAGTGTTGATCACACTAATGCTGTACCCGAATAGAGTACATGGATTAAATAGCAGTGAAGCTGCCTGGGAGAAGTCAGTAAAATCAATTATTGTTGTTATTATTTCTATTGCAGTGGTGCCTAGGGACCCTGGAAAAGGATGAGGGCCCCTTATCCTAGACACTGCATGCACAAATAATACAAAGACAGTCCCTGCCCAGGAGAGTTCACAAGAGAGGATTTAGACCATATGGGTTAGATGAACAAACAGAAAAAGAGAAGGAGGTGAGAGGGGCAGATAAGGGTATATAGAATTAGGTGTGTTTTAATAAATTAGTCGTAAGACTGGTCTCATTAGACACAGGCGGTTAACAGCCTAAACAGACAGTAGTTGTTTGTAGACATCCCAGCAAAAGCTGGTTTTAAGGGGAGATTTAAAACAGGGTAAGGTGGTGGCTTTGCTAATTTTGACAGGGAGTTTTCCCCAAATATAAGGGGCATCATTGGAGAAAATGTGAAGGAGCTCAGGGGAACAGCAGGTGACCAAAGGTAGCTTCATTGGCAGGGATTGACTTGGAAGGGTAAGGGTGGGGCTATGTGACACTTCTGATTCGCACACCCAAAGTCCCTCCTGGAGCCTGCACCCCCTCCTGCACCCCTTCCCCAGCCCTGAGCCTCCTCCTGCACCCAAACTGCCTCCCATAGCCCACACCCCACACACCCCCTGCATCCTAACCCTCTGCCCCAGAGGGGTGATCCCCCTCTCACACCCTGAACCCCTCATTTCTGGCCCCACCTCAGAGCCTGCACCCCTAGCTGGAGCCCTCACCCCATCCTGCACCCCAACCCCCTGCCCCAGTTTGGTGAAAATGAGCGAGGGAGGGAGGGGGAATGGAGTGAGAGGGGGCAAGGCCTCAAAGAGGAGGTGGGGCAGGGGTGGAGCAAGGGTGTTCGGTTTTGTGCGATTAGAAAGTTGGCAATGCTAGGGTGGAGCCTCAGGGAGGAGCATGGGCAGGACCCTGGGAGGGGGAAGAGGCTGAGCGGGGGTGTGGCCTCATGGCAGAGCTCAGGCAAAGCAGGGGACAGGGCCATAGTCCAGGGCCTGCAAATGATTAATTCAGCCTTGCAGAAAGGGGGGCTACAAGGAGGGGGGCTGCAGTCACTCTCCCTGGGACAAGGGAGAGAAAGGGATTTGGACCCAAGAGGAAGGGTTTGTTAACAGACTCAGCAGAGAGGGGTTTAGCTAGAAGGGTGGAGAATGCAAACCTGGGATAGACAAGTTTAGACACAACAAATCCTTCATCTTGGCAAGGGGATAGACTAGATCAGGGTCTAAGTTGGGTCACCAGAATGTTTCAAATGAGTTACTTAACCAATACTAAGATCTGTCAAATACTATGCTAGATAGTGGCAATTCTTATTATTGTCTTAAAGAAAACAGACTTGAAAGCTTACTATCACTTATTCTTGCACATCAAATACCAGGGGAGAAAGCATACTGTTTTGTACAGAACTGGCTTCCTTAAAGCCAGTCATATGTCTACTGGCCATCAGCTGTCTGTACAGAAGACACTTAAAAGCTTATTAGCCAAGACCCTACGTTGTATTTCATCAACCCAACTCCACTGCTTGCATCCAAAGAAGTGGGTATTCACCCACGAAAGCTTATGCTTCAATACCTCTGTTAGTCTATAAGGTGCCACAGGACCCTTTGTTGCTTCAACCCAATGAAGGCTACTAATGATGACAACTGTATCAGAAAAAAGCCACGCTGGAAAATAACTGAAGAGACTTCCAATAATGTCATTTCATGAATCCTCAAAGAATTGGTATTTAGAACAAGCTTAAAGAGAGGCCACTCTGTGTTCTTCAAATGTACAGGTATTTATTTTGGCTTCTTGCATCTCCTTATTTGTTGTGTATAAAAACATTTGCCAGTGGACAATGAGAGAGGAATATACAGTTCTCTGCAGCCTGCAGCCAGCATTTCTAATAGATTTCATTGGAAACGTGCATAGGAGTGCTCTGTGAGCTGCACTGCCTGCCTGTTGACATTGAAAGTGTTGGTTTTAACCATAAAACCTTAAATGACTGGGAACCTGCTGACTCAAGAGACTGCCTCTCTGTGGCCACACTATAGGGTGACCAGATAGAAAGTGTGATCAATCAGGACGGGGGGTAGAGGGTAACAGGCGCCTATATAAGAATAAGCCCCAAATATCAGGACTATCCCTATAAAATCGGGACATCTGGTCACACTACCACAGCTCCGATCACCAGAGTTCTCAAGTTGGAGGGAGTCCCATCCATATAAAAGGGAGACAAGCTGCCAGCAGGTTCCCCTCTTCAGGTGTTGCCCTTAATTGGAACCTACTCTTCCTCCTGGTCTGAAACAACCTGAATCTGTTGAACCTTCCACAGTGATCAGCACAATATAAAAATCTAGATAGACGATAGCAATTTTTGTCCCTAACCCTAACCCTCTCCTAAGCAAACATATTCTTCAATACTGCCTATGAACCCGAATCATGGCCCTACTGTGCTAGACACTGTACAAAAACACACATAAGATAGTTCATCAATGCCTATTAGCTGAGATGGTCAGGGATGCAAACCCATGATTTGGTTGTCCCTAAATCTCTGACTGCCAGAAGGCGGGACTATGACAGGGATAGATCACTCAATAATTGCCCTGTTCTGTTCACTCCCTCTGAAGCATCTAGCACTGGCCACTGTCAGAAGACGGGATACTGGGCTAGAGGGACCACTGGTCTGACCCACTGTGGACATTCTTATGTTCTTATCTAAGCAGTCCCAGGCCATAATCAATATCTACTACTTTTCCCCATGAATATGTGATGATGTAATGATCTGAAGCTGCTGGCTTCAGGACCAAGTCTCCTCGTAACATCACAAGCTTTGTCCACAGTTGCTATGGGTCAGCATTATTTTAAATAGCAGGAAGCAACAGGTGTAGAGAATGAATACATAGGAAGGAATCCTTATGCCAGGATCAGGCAAAAGTTTAATCCTACTCAGTTTCCCACATTGTTGTATCAAAGGCTGGAGCATCTGGGGAGCTAGCAATGCATGAAACCCAAGGCCAGACTGGGACATTAGTGAGCAAATCTTGGCCGGGAAGCCAGCATGAAATAAACTGGTCACAATGATCCCTATACGCTGAGGGAATGTTATTGGCATTTCACGCTGTGCTGATGCTAGGTAGGCCCAGGAGAAGCAAGCTTGGCTCAGAACCGCCCCCTGCAGGTGGGGCTTGAACTGTCACTTCCAACTATCATAGAACCTTCTGGGCCCAACATTCTGTCTCTGAGTAAACAAGTGAGCGAGTCAAAACAACCCCTCCCCACCCAGGGCCCCGAGGTCTCTGCCTTGTGTAATAATATGATGCCTCTGGAGGAGGTGCCGGAGGCAGGGATTGAACCCTGGGACAGCTGGATCTAAAAGGCTCTTTCCTCCGTCAGCTCATAGCCAGAATCAAATTCATAAACGTCGATGTGCTCCAGACGCTATTGGAAGTCAGAGAGGTGCCAGTGACTTGTGTTACACCTGCATTGCATAAAAACAGGATAAATGCATTGGAGGTTCTCAGTTCAATTGCCTCCAGGCACATATCCACATCCCCAGCACAACGGTAAATATCAGCAACAAAACAGATCCTTTTTGGCCTCCTTAGTGGCTTTCCCAGCATAAAATCCAACACCTAGTGTGAAATATTTCCTCCTCTCTAGAGGTTGGTTGGGGGTAGTATGAGGAAGCTTGTACTGCTGCTTCCTAGGCCTGTCCATATTCCATGGACAAATATAGGACTGGCAATCTGGTACTTTTCAGCAATGTTCATTTCTGTTTTAAAAATACAAGGATAGGGGAGATTTTTAAAAAAAGCAAAGTTATTTAAATGTGCCAGGAAAAATGAGTAAATCCAAGTAAGTATAATCTAATTCTGCTGTCAGTTACCCTCATGTAACTCTGTTAACGTAAGTGAGGTCTAAATTGAAGACAAAATTTGGCCCTCAACAGACATTTTCTTTTTCTGTGTTCCCCCTTTTCCCTTGGTCTCCCACTGTATTTTCAAATATCTCTCTGGGCTCTGCACCTTTCATCATCCAATTGGTTTCTCAGCAACCGAGTTCTCTCTTTTTCTTATTTCCCCTCTTAATTCTTTTCCGGCGAGCCCCTTTTTTTTCTCTCTGGATCTTTTGCTCCTCCCTCTGTTGTCTGAACTGCTCAGCTGCTATTTCAAACTGCCATGGAATGAACTTGCAGACCCCAACAGTCCAGCTGCTTCTCTTTAAAGGGGCAACACCTGAAATACATCCTTGTTCAATGCCCATTCAGTGTTGTTTGACCAGCAGGTGAGGAGGAACATATTACCTATTGTTAGAGAGAGGTGTATGGCCCCTCCTACCTTGGCAACTGTAAATTACATGAACCCCCAGCAGCTGGATTCACCCTGCAGGAAAGCAGGTAGTCTTGCTGCTGTCCTCCCTCATGGTTCAGCTTTCATTTGTGGTCCGGGCTCCCTGTGTCTTGCTTGTGGATGCTGCTGAGGTGATGCTCTGAACCTGCATGTTCTCTGCTCTCACCCTAGTCAGTGTCATCACTTTCTGGGTATTGCTGGCCTACTATTTATGAGGAAGTTGCAGCTTCTTTCCACCAGGGAAACCTTCTCCCCTGTGTTCACACTGGAAGAATCTAGCCTATTTGCACACACTTTAAACTTGCCTGAGGCCAGACCGGGTAATACCAAGGGCTGACTGGCTGGTTTGAACAAGGCCAAAGGCTGTTAAAACAGCCGTATTGTCCTTTGGTTGGAGCACCTGTATGAGAACCTAATGTGGCTAAAATTCAGTTGTTTTTGCCATTGCACGGTGTGCTGGACACGTTGCAGTAGACGGTAAATGCAAAGGGGCCAGTCCCTCCCTCCCCACATCCATCCATCCTTACTCAGGCACTTGACTGGCTATTTGGTGAGTTGCCACTGGCCCCTGCAGCCACTATGCTGGAGCTCAGCTGTGCACCATTTGGAGGAGAGACAATGTACTCTGGGGGTGGGGGAGACAGAAGAAGGGAGTGGACGGGTGTGAGAAACAGCCGCTCTACAAGTCATGTTTCGCCTCCCTGAGAGCAGTAAAGTAATGCTGCTGCCATGAGCAAGAGTAACTCCTTGTCTATCCTCCTCATTGTATAAGGCTCCCATCACTGTAGCATCTGAGTACCTCACACTCTTTAATGTCTTTACCCTGAAACCACCTGTAGGGCAGGGTAGAGGTAGGGCAGTCCTGTTTCCCCCATTTTACAGATGGGAAACTGAGGACAGAGACTCTAAGAGTCACACAGGACATCTGTGGGAAGCAGAGAATTTAATACAGGTTTGCAGAGTCCTAAACTAGTGCCCTAATCACTGCGCCATCCTTCCTCTTCCATAGTTTTTAGACACTGTGGTGATATACTGATGAAGGAAATATGATTTAAGGCCAGTCCATGTCCCTTTCTATCCTTCACTCTCTGCCTGCAGGTTCACTAATGTTCCAACTAGTCCTGCCATCAGTGCTTTACCAATCTTAACTAATTATGACACCTTGGTGAGGTAGGTATTATCCTCATTTTGCAGATGGAGATATGGTGGCAGAGAGGAGTTGGGTGACTTTATCCAAGATTACACCATAAACCACTAGCAAAGCTGGGATAAGAATTCAGGAATTCTTGGTTCTCACCACTAGCAGATGTTACCTCACCACTGAGCACAAGGTCCAAAGAAAAGATGGTACAGGAATGTCATAATCCCGGATTTAGAAATGGCACATGAGGGTAACCAATGTTCCAAGTAATCCCCTGGCATCCAATTTGCATCAGGTTTAGCCATAAACATTTTCAAAATGGACAAGCCACCAGCCATAAGGCCTTCTCATTCCCCTGGAACTATGACATTCCCTGGATGTCCTCATAGGTACATTATGCCAATGTCTTTCGGCTTTCTCAAAGACAAACGTGTTTTGGTTAGAATTTGGTTAATATATGGAGAATTGTTATATTGTGGGAGATAAAAGAAGTTTAATAAAATCTGAGTGGACTGGATAGCTCAAGGGATTTGTGATGGATTATAGAATTGTTCACTTATAGCAGTTGATCCATTTAAGTCAATGAAAGTTTGTAATTGACTTCAGTAAGCAGAGAATCTAGCCTATAGATCACAAGTTTGAATGCAGAATAGGTCAATAGTGACTGAAAATTGTTGCCATTTAGGGGCTCTGGGTAAAAGTTTTAAATGCCTAAGTGTTTTAGGATCCTAAATCCTATTTACTTTCAGTGATTTGTGTGGCTCCTTCTTGTTGTATCCTTGGGGGCAGCAGTTTTAGGAAGAAATCACTTGAGACACAGAGAGCCGTGAGCCTTAAAAGCAGCCATTTCTTTTCCACACACTGAACTAACCATACCAACCAAAACTGGCTGGGCTATCTCCTAATAATCTAACTCAGTAGCCATAGCAACAACAAGGTGCTATTACCACGACAACCAAATACACAACATATTCCTCCCCCCTTAATAAGAACATCCCCTAAATAAAACAAACACTAAACTAGAGAATGAGGGTAGACTGCCTCCATTCCCGGCTAAACCCCAGGGATTATTTTGCCCCATAACCGTGGGTTCGCCCTAGCTAAAGATCTAGCCATTGAGGAGGTCTGTCTCTAGGTGGATTACGGCGAACTTCTGGTGTTGTTGCACCCAAAAGTACCTTGGGCGCAGGCCTGACAATGGGCTCAGGGTTTGTAGTGCGAATGGGTGAGGAGGTGGTATCAGCTTGTTCTGGGCAAGGGAGTATCTCAGCCACCGGCAGTAATGGAGGAGAACAGTCAGGAACAGGTGATTCTTGATTTGGTGTCTCGCCAGAAGAGGTGAAGTCAGACAACTCAACTGAAGATGTGTCCTGAGGACTGGCATGACCTGGCAACAGCTGATCTACATGTCGCCACCAGGTGAGACTCTCTGCAGTCCGGACTGTGTAGGAAACAGGTCCTGTTTGAGCGATGATCGTGGCAGGGACCCATTTAGCTCCAGAAATATAATTCCGAGCCAAAACTGGCTGTCCCGAGCTAAAGGTTCGGTCTTTTGCTCTGGGTGCACATCTGATGACTTGATATTGCTGCTGACGTTGCACAGTTTGTCTGGGTTCAGAAGGTTTCAGCAGATCAAAGTAAGTGCGCAGCTATCGTCCCATCATTAGAAAGGCTGGGGATGCCTTGGTCGTAGCATGAGGTGTGTTTCTGTAGGAAAGTAAGAAGGTGTTCAGACGCTTTTGAATGGAATGTTGTTCCCTTGCTGATTTCAAAGCTTGTTTCATTGTCTGCACAAATCTTTCAGCTAATCCATTGGTGGATGGATGATATGGTGCTGAAGTGATGTGTGTGTCCCATTTGCCTTCATAAAATTTTGAAACTCCTGATAGACGAACTGCAGTCCGTTGTCGCTCACAAGATGTTCTGGAAGACCAAAATGACTAAAGAGTCCCCGTAGTTTTTGGATAGTACTCTCTGCAGTAGTGGACTGCATTATAGAGACTTCTGGCCATTTAGAATGGGCATCTACCACCACCAAGAACATGCTTCCTTCAAGGGGGCCAGTGAAGTCAACGTGAATACGTTGCCACGGGTTTTCAGGCCAGTCCCATGGGTGTAGGGGCGTCCACTGGAGTGCATTCCTGACACCCTGACATAACATACAAGCTCTTGCCTTCTCTTCAATAGCACTGTCCAATCCAGGCCACCAAAAATAGCTTCGTGTAATTTCCTTCATGCACACTATTCCACAGGGACTGGAATGTAGCTGTTCTAACATCTGTGATCTCAGTGGTGGTGGGATAATGATATGTCTCCCCCACAACAAACAACCAGATTGGATCAATAACTCTGTCCTCCTGGACATGTAGGTAACAAGGTTGGGTGAGAATAATTTAACTCAGTTGCCATAGCAACAACAAGGTGTTATTACCATGACAACCAAATACACAACACTTCTACCTTGCCAAACCAACTATAAACTACATCAATTACACTAACTTTCAATGGGATTAAGGCTCCTAAAACACTGAGGCACTTTTGAAAATTTTAACCCTTATGTGACATGAGATAAGTGATTCTCAGCTATGTTTGTTTCATCGCATCCTAAAGTGCGGTATGTGCTTCACAGACTTACAATTAGACATTTTCCTGTCCTGAAGATCTTTACATTTAATCAGTCAAAATAAGGCAAAGGATGGAAGAGGAGATGGAAATATACAAGCAAGTGATTGAGGTGATATTGGGCACAACTCTTGTTAAGTTTACAATTTTTTTTCCCCCCTCCAATACAATCTGCTTCCAGTTTCTACATATAGGGATTAATTAATTTCATCCACCAATACGTACCTTTCATTGGTGGGGTAAAACATCGCAACACTTTAAAAGTGCACAACACTTGTGATATATATTTTGTAACTAATTATTTTTATTTGGATGTACTCGGTTGGCCTTTTTGCAAGAGCATGCACCTTGATGCTGGTGTCCTGGCCAAATTTCAATTTGAGTAGTTACCACAAGCCTTCAGATATTCCTACTGCATTCTTCTATACTTACTGTCCTAACCTGCTGTGTGCAGTTAAACAGCTACCACCTTACACCACAGAGGTGGCCATACCTCCATGGTGAGTGAAATGATTGTGACATATACAGACTGTGTAGTCCTTTGAAATCCTTTGAGTTGAAAGATGCTATATAAATGTAAGATGATAATATAATAGGCAGCAGTCGATGAAATGCAAAGAAACAAAGATCCATTTCCATATAAATATTGTTTGTAAAATATGATGGGGAACATAATAACTTTAGACAGAAGGTTTGATCACACTTTATATTAAGTTTCCATTTCTAAATAGTTTGTAAAGGGTTAATAAATGATTAATGCACCTTTTAAAGTCTGGTACCAACATGAGTAGTGTGTGGGCGTGGGTGTGCATTAGATGATTTTATACATATCAGTCAAAGGCGTTATAGAGGATACCTCCAAAAGATATCACAAGGGAAGAGCTTAGAAGAGTGAAATAATTTAAATACCTAGGATCAACGGTTGCTGACAATGATGCCTTCCTTAGAAATGCCCGGCATTGTACTAAAGCTGCTTGGTGCAAATGACTTGAGCTGATCCCAGTTCTCTGTGACAAAAATATGCCAATAAAGTTAAAAGATAGAATGTATAAAACTGTAATTTGACCTATCTTAATGTATGGAACGGAGACTTGGCCAGCTACAAAAGCAATCAGTATGGTCTCCTCCATTGAAATGGTCAAATGATTGGACACTCCATGTTAGGAAACAAAATGAGGTTTGTAAGGGGCCTAATGCAGGTTGCTCCAACTGAAGACATGTTGGTATGGTCACATCCAGCAGAAACCCGAGAGTTGTATCAGTTGGATGTCTTTTGCAACATTTGTGGGTAGAAGACAACCAAGGGGGAGACC
Source organism: Macrochelys suwanniensis (assembly GCA_033296515.1). Classification (NCBI taxonomy): domain Eukaryota; kingdom Metazoa; phylum Chordata; order Testudines; family Chelydridae; genus Macrochelys; species Macrochelys suwanniensis. The sequence continues at coordinate 338,762,737 of CM065775.1, forward strand.
AATGACTTAGGGTAGGTCTACACTTACCAGTCGCGTCGGAGGCGACGGATCGATGTTCTGGGTTCGATTTATCGCGTCTTGTCTAGACGCAATAAATCGAACCAGGAAGTGCTCCCCCGTCGACGCTGGTAATCCTGCTCCACGAACGGAGCAGGCAGAGTCGACGGGGGAGCCTGTGCGCCACGGTGTGGACCGGGGTGAGTACTTTAAAGTTCGAAATAAGATACTTCGACTTCAGCTACGTTATTCACGTAGCTGAAGTCGCGTATCTTACTTCGAATTTCGGGGCTAGCGTAGACCAGCCCTTAGTAGATGGACCAGATACAAGTCAGCCTCAGACGGACCAATCTGGATGATAGCCTGGCATACAATCATAAGTTTTGTAAGAAGGCTATAAAAGTCGCCAACTCCAGAGAGGGAAGTGGAAAGAAGGAGAAGGAGTCAAAAGGTGTAAGCTGTGGTTATACGCAACCTATTGACCTGTTGGTCTCTCTCTATCAATTTATAGCAATTGATTAATCATTTATTTAAACATCTAATTATTTATGACCCATGTATAACCTACTTATTAATGGAACCATAACATAAAGTGTAGCCAAAGGTTTTTTAAACAGAAGAAAAATTTCTTGACCATTGGCAGTAATTTAGGTGGACATATTTACATTGCTAGCCTGGTCTGCTGAACACTGTAGCCACAGAGGCTAGTGTAGCCTGCTGGGGAGTGTGTGTTACAGATCTCCCACTGTGCCTGATCCACAGAGGATATGAATCATTGCAACTAGCAGCTATAAAATATTGACTATAGCTCAAGCTGCAATTGCTCGTGTTTTCTGTGTTGGAGTCCCTGGTAAAATCCACGGCCTGTTGGCTATCATACTAGCGCTGCTCTGCCTGCTGGGAAGAGGGCTGTTGGGATCCAAATAATAAATTATATTATTTAATTTCATAGTTTGATTTAGAAGAACATGAGCAAGTTTTGTCTACAAAATGAGGAGCAGTATTGTTACCACCCCAAACTGGTAAGTGAACCACTTTGTAACCAACACTACTTTCTACTGGAGCATTAAAATTCAAGTACTACAAGTCTACTGCTGTGAGTCCTATTCCCCCTGGGCAAGTGTTGACATCATGAACATCATCATCACTGTTGGTACTAAGTAGCCTCTTTGTTGGCATTTTTAGCAGAGGCTCCAAGTCCTGAGGGCTTATTTCACTGCTACTTCAGAGGTTTTCCTCTAGCTGTAAGGCAGGGCTTGGGCAATGGAGGTAGCTCACACTGCCACTGCCCATGATATTCCTCTTCTGTGGATATAAGACATCAATCTCCAGGGCTTTCAATCTAGTGCCTTTCACCAGTACTGAATGCAGTCAAAAATTAGAAATAAGACATGAGGGGAAGGAGATACTTGATTTCCAAGATGGCTGACATGACGCTGCTCCATAGCACTGAATTTGATGTTACTTTATAGTCCCTATAAGAAGTAAAAAGTGATGAAGATGCCCTAAAAGGTGAGATCTCCTGTTTATGGACTGGTACCTGAGATACAATGTGCAGTCCTGGAGGAGGAATCATTGGACTGATCTCTTCTGGGACAGTTTCATGTACCTCTTCATGTTATGCCAATAGATCAGGACAGCCTGGTAGAACTCCTGCCTGAGTTACTATGCCAGAGATGGAAAGCACCTTGTAACTTCTTGCAGCAAATATAACTGTGTAAGTCAAGCTTGATATATTCACACCTGACACAGTTGGATGTTACCTTTGTCTCACATATAGTATTGAATGCCATGGTCTGCTCCCCTGATCCAGAATCTAAGGGTACATCCACACTACCCGCCCGATTCGGCAGGTAGCGATCGATGTTCTGGGATCGATTTATCGCTTCTCGTCTAGACGCGATAAATCGATCCCAGAACCGCTCCCCATCGACACTGGAACTCCAGCTCCACGCGAGGAGTAAGCGGAGTCAACAGGGGAGCCTGCCTGTGCCGTGTGGACCGCGGTAAGTACTTTTAAAAATCGATCTAAGATATTCGACTTCAGCTACGTTATTCACGTAGCTGAAGTTGCATATCTTAGATCGACCCCCCCCCGCAGTGTGGACCAGGCCTAAGTGATGTATCTCCTTCAGTAGCGGTGCCAGGGTTTTTGCTGCCCTAGGCGGCAGCACTCCTCCGCCATAATCGGCGGGGCTTTGGCAGCAGCTCCTCTGAAGCTGCGTTCTCGGCGGCGTTTCAGCAGCTGCTTTTCTTGCCGCCGAATCGCCGCCAGGAAATGAGTCACCACCAAAATGCCGCCCCCCCAAATCCTGCCGCCCTAGGCAACCGCCTAGGGTCACCTAGTGGAAGCGCCGGCCCTGGTCTCCCCTCTATTAATTGGTTCACTAGTAGATAAGACTCTTACTGATCTCAGCTGAGGGAGTTTCTCCCTTAGCTCAAGTGGTCTATGCTGTATCATAGAACTGGAAGGAACCTCAAGAAGTCTTATAGTCCAGTCCCCAACACTCAAGGCAGGACTAAGTATCTAGACCATCCCTGACAGATGTTTGTCTAACCTACTCTTAAAAATCTCCAATTACGGATATTCCACAACCTCCCTCCGCAATTTGTTCCAATGCTTAATTGTATTACTGAAGTTCTGAGGTTCAAGCCCTGCTGATCCCGCCACTGATGTGGAGGTTATTGGGGGTCATTACACACCCGTAAGGAGGCAGTTAGTGGCTTATGTGTGGTGTTTGTATGTATTGCTATGGGTTCTTTCCAGCAGAGGGCAGTGGGAAGCAATTTTTTCTGAAATGCAGTTTTCATTGAGTTTAATAGCAATTACATCCTGGGATACATGGAGGTGGCACTTCTAACACAGACATCCCACTTTGCCCCTGTACAGGCGAAGTACTTTGTGCCACTGACCGACGCTAAATTTCAAGACTATCTCGATGGCCGCAAGAGATGCACCAAACTTATGTGCAGATCTTCAGAGTTCAACCAAGACAAGACAACACTGATCGTGACTAACAATCCCCTTCCTGACCTGAATTCCAGTCACAGAAAGGACACCCCCATGAAGTTTTTCCGCAAAGAGCACTTAGGAAGGGTAAAACATTTAACTGCTCATTTTTAAACTGGGAAAGGACATGGCCCTTGTAATGCTGAGACTTCAAAGCTGCAACCCTGGACGTCTAATGATGAGGAAGTAATAATATCCAATGATTAGAGCAGAGGATGGGTAGTCAGGGCTTTTGGGATCAAGTCTTATCAATACCATTAATTCACGATGTGACTTTGGGCACGTCACTTTAATCTAATGTGCCTCATTTTTTCCATCTGTAAAATAGAGATAATATTGATATGTAGCTAAACATAAATATCTAGGTACTTATATGGCTCCCACCACCATAGTATCTGAGTGCTTCCCAAAAGTTAAGTGGTAAGACAACACTACCCCCCATACCTCTCTCTTTCCCTTCTCCACCTCTAGGAGTAAAAATGTATACACTTTGTGTGTGTGTGTGTGTGTGTGTGTGTGTACAAACACTCAGGTTCCAAGCACTTTTTCTCTTTCACCATATCAATGCTTGTTTTCATTTGCTGTTCATGAATATTGGCATGACCAGGTTTTTTGCACATCCTGCCTATTTATTTGCATACGGTCTTCCAATCAAGGAGCAGAAACAACACCATGTGATTTAGGTGAGCAGTCAAATACCACAATAGCAAATAGTCTAAGTGACCAGTTTGTGAACAACACACAGGTTCAAATGTTTGCCTGAACTGGTCATCAAGAGAGAGCAAATGAGTAAAACTGGTGGTTTGGTTGGAGAGCACTGAGTTCCAGAGCCTCAAAGATATTTAGGTGCCTAACTCCTTTTGATTTCAATAGGCATTAAATGCCTAAATACCTTTGAGGACTGGGCCTGAGATCCTTGTGTGAAAGGCACTGCAAAAGTGCCAGAAATTATTAATTGAGCATGTGGTGTTGGACTGCAATGTGGACGAGGAGTTGGAAGGAAATATCCTCAGTTTTGTCACAAGTCTCACAATATTTGGTGTTTTTCCTAATGTCCCAGCTCCTCGATTCATACAATTACATGACAATCTCAACTTTTATATTTCAAAATGTAAGTTTCAGGCCCTCATGGATGCAAATGAAAACCTTAGAAACATGCAGCAAGTGTATCCCAAAGACTCAGAAACCAGAAAACAGATTAAAGAGAACTCAACATTTATTCATTTTTAAATCTCATGATTTCAAGTCAATCTCGTGATTTTGGCAGCCTGACTCATTATTTTTGAGGTTGTCGTTAGCAATACACTATCTTTGTCTTTATAACAATTCAGCCTCTTTTGCTCTCCACCTTTGAGCATTCACTGTATTTGCTTTTACTTTCTCTGAGAGACTCCTGCTTACCTACACCGTCTCTTCCCTGGGTCATGACCTTCTTACGTTCTCCTTGCTGACTGCAAGGCATTTGCCTCTCCTCTTATGGGCCAATTTTTATGAGTCCACTTGCAACCTACATCTAGGCAGATCTGGTTTCTTTTCCATTTTTCCCAAAGGAGATCGATGCCAGGAGTCAGCTTCATTTACCCCCGCTGAAGACACAACAGAACCAGCTGACTGGACCAGGCACACGTTATGCTGAGGGAAAGGTTGGGACATCACTGCAGTTCAGGTGAAGTCAATGTCCCATTTCTTTGCTCGCTGGTCCTTGTCAATCCAGTGACAGGGTGTCACATGTTGGGGTGCAATCCAGACCAGTGAGAGGTTGTGTCACAGCCTGCCCTGTATCTCTAGCTGCTTTAAAATGCTCTGCTGCTGTAGCTCACTAGTCTGGATGCTCCCCACCAGCATACAAGCATGTGATAAGTGTCTGTGTGACAAGCAGCCATGGTTCATTCATTCTGATTCCATCAGCCTGCTTATTATAGTACAGCCACACGCTGGTCTCTGCCTACTACTAGCCAAGTGAACCCAACATCCACCCACCCCCAGTCCCAAAATTCCCCAAATCCATCTACCCTGAAGTGTCCAGATCTCTCCTCAACCACTCAAAGAAATAACAAGGTTTGTTTGCTCCTTTAAAGAGACCATACCCAGCAGCTTGCCACATTAACTGGAGTTAACAATCACTTCAATTCAAGCACAGCACTGGGGGGTGTGTTAGATTAAAATAAAACAAATTTATTAATGACAGGACATAGGTTGAATGATGCCAAATAAAAGAACTAAAAGTGAAAACCTGCATCTAATAGTCTAAAACAATCTAACAAGGTATGGTCTTTGTTTAAAATGGTTTTGCACATCAATTATTCTTGGTCCACATGGCTGACTATCCTTCCGTCAGGACCTTCCACAGAAGTACGAGGTGCCGATTTTCGTCTTAAGTGAAAGAAAACTTAGGGGTTCACTGCCCCTCTCTTTATAGTCCAGTAAACCTTTGAAAAGCATCTCTCTTAAAGTTCATGAGACCCTGCTTCAAGAAGCAAGACGGCTTCTTTGGGGTGCAGTCTCCATCCCCCAGTGATAGCTGAGTCATTACGTCCTCCCCTTGTTAGCTTGATGGCTTTGTTTACCTTTTATGTAAATGTGCCTTCACTGTGTCTGCCTGATGACCAGGCTGGTTAGCCAAGCAAATACACAATTCTTTATGATCTAGACATACTGACTCCCAAACCGCCTTGTAAGCTTTGATGGTTCTATTTACTGCCTATGTAAATTGTAATTCCATTGTTACTGGTCACGTGGCTTTAAGGCCTGGACAGTCCTGTCTCTACTGTGTTCAAATACAGACTTTAAAACATAAAATCAGAGGATATCCATAACTCCATATGTAGCATAGTCACACATATCCCACAAGGATATTATTGACAAGTGTGGTGTTAGTTTTCAAATGATACCTCACAAGGCACAGGTTGTACAAATATAATTGCAGTAGTGTGTAGGGTGTGAATACACAGGTGCTTATGCTCAAGCATGGATCTTGTTAGGCTGAAGAGTTACAGTATCTTCTTTGTTCCAGGGACTCACAGGTTGGAGGTGAGCCTGGCATAGGTAGCAAGGCTATGAGCTGCCATGGGGGAGGGAGAAAAAGTGTTTTGAAGATGAAATGTGTGTGTTAAATTTAATCACCAGCAAAAAAAATTTTTGCATGACTCAAGGTGGCCAAAAACAATTCTGCACATTTGGCCCTGTTTGCATGGTTTGTCATTACATCCAAGCTCTGCATTCTTATATCAATGGGACCTATAGGATAGCATCCAGTCCTTCACACCCTGGGCTAGTGTTTTCCACAGCCCAATTTCTGGTACTTACAATTTCTGTAGTGCAAGGCCCTCCCCCAGATGGGTTGTCAACAGGGATTCCACTAGGGACCTTCAGCACCGCAGGCACGTGAGCTAAAGGAATAACTCCATTGGCTGGCAGCAGTTGTAGGCTGCTACCCCTTAATGCACTAGAGGAATTTTGCATTGGGTTATGCTTAGTCTTAGAGCAGCAGTCCCCAAAATTTTGAGGGTTGGGCCCCCGCCCTTACCCCTGTCCACGCCCCTCCCCCGCCTCCCCTGAGCCGGCAGCGGGGCCGTGGCTCAGGGGGAGGACACAGGCAGGGGTAATGGGGCCAAGTCTGGGGCCGCAGCTGGAGGTGGGTCTGGGGCTAGGAGTGGGACCGAGGCTGATGGCGGGGGTGTGAGCGGAGCCGTAGCTGGGCTGTGGTGGGGGCCAGAAGCCAGGCACACAGCCAGGTGCAGCTCCTCTCCTGGTCCTGCCCCCAGCCTCAGCCTCGGGCTGGGAATGGAGCTGTGGCCAAGGCTGGGGGCTGTCGCTGGGCCGGGAACAGAGCCGCACTGGGAATGGAGCCAAGTGCGGGGCCAGGAGCTGGGGATGCAGCTGGGGGCGGGACTGGAGCAGAGCTGGGGGCAGGGAAGGGCTGGGTGGCGCTCCCTCCCCGCCTCCGTGGGGGCTGGCCCAGGCCCCGCCGTGCCCCCCTCTAAGGTTTCTTCCCACCCCTTAGGGGGCCACACCCCACACTTGGTGGACCTCTGTCTTAGAGCAATAGCATTTACTGAGCCATGCAGTGTTTGGGCTTGCTACAGAGATCTTCAAGCATTAATTGGTGCAGCTCTTCTGAGTCCGTTTTTCCATTCCAAACAGCAGGTTTTCCACAGACAATGATTTCAAGACGGAAGGACAGTTTTCCAAAAGCTATGCTGAGAGGCGATTGCTAAAGCTATACCCCCATCTCCACTTTCAAGCTTTCCCTAGACTAGGTAAGAAGTTACCACACATGCCCCCACCCAGAATTGCTGCTTGGCTTGTATTGAGCAAACTCATAGAGACTGAGCATGCTCAGTAGCATCTGCTGAAGCCACTCCCCCCCCCCCATTTGTAGGTATGTGTCATGTCTGGGTGGGAGGAGATGGAAATGTGATAGATGCCCCCACCACCCAACCCTCTCTGTTAAAAAGAAGGACGAGATTACTGAATCATTACAGTAGGGTGATGCACTTGGCTTCCACAGAAGCACAACCAGAGCTGAGTAGCTGTGTACAGGATTTGCTCTTGGTGTTTACATTTTTCACAGGAGCAATTTATGGAGCTGATGTATCTAAGAGCTGCTCTTCTTCTGGGTTTGTCCACAGGCCAGAAAGTAAACTACCACGAGAAGAGCAGCCCTTGTGCTATCTCAGCCCCCTAAGTAGTTCCTCAGATATTTAAAAAGCCAATACAAAATGTCAGCACTAGTACCAATGCCGTGTAAATGCCAACCCACTAGTAAGCATGTGACACAGGCCTATTTTCCCCCTTCCATTCCTTAAATGTACAGTGTTTGATAAGCCACATCTCTCTTCAGCCATACAAGAAGTAGTCCAGTATATTATGTATCGCAGTAATGTCAATTTATTTGCAAACATCAAGCTGATATGGCTAATTCCTCCTGAAGATACCACTTCCCTCCCAGACCAGTTGCCACTCCTCCAACATTCAAAAGGTGCTGCTTTCCAGAGGTTTTCCTTCCTAACCTATATCAAATTACTGTCCAAGTCAGCGGATGGGGAAGTTTTGGGCCTTGTGGCCTCCCTTGGCAAGTAAGTATGCCCCTTGTCTCCATCTCACACCCGCCCTCCTCTGATTCTCCCCTCCTCAAATCCCAGACCCCTTATCTCAAAGCTCCCATTGGCACCATTTGATCTCCCCAAGCTCAGATCCCAACCTAAGTTCCTCAGAAGCACAAATGCATGCACCTAATAACCAGAACTCTTGCCAAGAAAAGCCCCAAGGCCTAAAACTTCCCCATCAACTGAAATACTGTCTAGGAGAAACACCAGCAGGGCTCTCCTCCTGCCAATCCACCTTCTGAAGACAGCTGACCAGCAGGAATCCCTCTGCTGACCAGGGGGTCCTCTAGGAAGATAAACTTAATGGGTTTCCCCTCTCCCATGCCATGGTGGCAAGTTTTCAGAGATCAGCAAATCAGCAGGACTCCCCTCTGTGTCGCAGTTGGTGTTTGGAAAGGAGCCTCACTAACAGGGCCCCATGCACTAGAGCAGTGTTTCTCAACGACTGGGCTTTCTTTTGACCAGTGCCGGTCCCTGAGATCTCCCTGACGCAGTTTAGGGGGGCAACAAGCCAGTCCCTGGTATCAAAAAGGTTGAGAAACGCTGCCCTAGAGCACTTTGCGCCCTATTCCATCGGAGCAGGAGGGAGCAGCCTGCAGTTCTTTGGGACTCTGCTCCAGCCTGAGAGGAGGGGACAGTCACTAAAGGTCTGAGTTACTCAAAGGGAGGAGATCTCTGTGTATTAAGCATTAAACCTATCCCATGCCTCCTTGAAGAAGTAACCCAGAGAGCTCACATCTTCGAGTGGAGATTTGTAAGAGGGGGCCAGAAAGATCTGCACCCTGAGAGAATCCCCAGAGCTCCGAGACACTGGAGGTGCCTGGGCTCCATTTAGACTCTATGGGCTTAAAACACCTGGGGATTCAACAGCTGGATCCCCTCTCAGCAGTCTGGTTGGTGATCAAGAGGGAGTGCTCCACTGGAGCTGTGACAAGGAGCTTCACCCAGTGCCATGCTGCCAGGATCAACCCTTTTAGAGCCTTCACAGGGGAAGAACTGCTAGAAGAGGCCGCAGCATGATGTGCCAGGATCCTCAACAGAGAGGAAGGATGATTCAACTCTCAGACTAGTGCCCAAGCCACTGGGAGACCTGAGTTCAAGTCGCTAGCAAATTACTTAGTTGCTCTGTGCCTCAATTCCCCATAGGTTGTGAGGATAAATACACTGAAGACTGAGAGGCACTCATACTTTTTAAATGGGGACCATATAAGTACCTTAGATAGATGGAATAGTAGAAAAGAGACTTTAACACTCACTGATAGTATGAGAACGTGGCCAAAAAGAGTTGTATGCTACTTCGATGCTAGCTCAGTGCGTTACCCAGCCTTGCCAAGTTCAACTCCCCCACTCTGAATTTGTTTCTTTTAACTCAGGAAAGCACACCTTTGTTCCCACTGCCCTCCCCAGATAGCACAGTAGAAGGTGGGAAGTAGAGTTTGAACTTGGGCTGGTAAATGTTGATTAGAATTTTGCGAGGCTCGTATAAATGTCTGTTCCCAACCAAAGCATTATTGGTTGGTATATTTAAGCAACTCCGGTTAGTCCAGGGATCTCAAACTCAAATCACCACGAGGGCCACATGAGGCCCGAGGGCCGCATCACTGAAACCTTTTCATACAATGATACAAAAGTATAGTCAAAAATGAAAAATATGAAGAGTAATATAGTATTATATTAAGTCAATGTATTAACTTTTTAAAAACTGTAATGCAAAGAGGGGTTTTAATAAAATATAAACACTCAGTAATGTTTGGAGCTTGGCTGCCAGTGGAGTTGGCGCCTATGGTGGGTGGCAGGCAATAAGTCTGCGGGCCGCGTACGGCCCGTGGGCCGCGTGTTTGAGACCCCTGGGTTAGTCTGTGTACAGCAAGCTTTTTACTCCAGTTGTAACCTACTCCCTCTGAGGTTTATTTGAGGGGAGGAGGAAAGGGATTAAAAAGGTATTTACCTCTGAATAATTTGGAGAAGAGAGGAGCCACCCTGTATATCAGCCTTTCCCGGGCTCTGTCTCCCTCTGAAACACCCTGTGCTTTGTTGTAGATACAAAGGAAGTGCAATCCCTTCCAAGAAAGAACAGCAAGCCCACAAGAGAAAGACACTGCCAGTGGGAACCATTAACTCTTTCCTCCCTTTTTGATGCAAAGCCCATTATCAATGCACCAGGGAAAAACAGCTTTCAGTGTGGGAGAGTCTCGCAGTGGGTAGTACGCAGTTCTTTTGTAGATAGTTCCAAATAAAGCCTTCCATTGAGTCACTCCTATTTGGATGAATGCAGCCATCAGACCACTAAACGTTCTGGAGCCCTAAAAGCTCAGCTGGCCCCTGCAAAGACACCTTTTAACAGAGGTTGAATGATTTGGGGTTTACTGTGACGAATGACGCTGCAGTGAACATGTTTGGGGGACCAAGAACAAGGGTCGTTACAAAATATTAGTTGTTAGGCTATGAACGTTGCCTTAGAAGGGGGCACTGTCAGCTCCATCTTTAGCGTAATGGTAGCAGTAGGATTATACTGAATTCTTTAGCCAAGTGAACTCCCATGTCTGGCAGAGCTCCCAATAGCATCTCACATGCTTTATAAGAAAGAGCATCTACTCCCAGAGCACTTGTTCTGGTTCCAGTTTAATAAAATAGCTCTAGTCCTCCAAGGCTTTGTTTACAGGTGGGGAGAAGTACATCAAAAAGTAGCAACACTGGGAGTTAACACATTTCCCCCTCATTTACAGAAGAACAGATCTTAACATAAATACCTATCAAAAGTTTGAGTAGAGGGCAATCTAGCAGCCAAACATAGAACATCCAATGCATGTTGGATGTTTAAGCCAGTTAAATTCAGCCTAGGAAGGCAATTTTTTTTTTTAAATAACCCTGAAAGTGTAACCATTGAAACAACTTTCATAGGGGTGTTTTGGATTCTCCATTGGTGGAAACTTAAATCAAGACTCTGGCAGTCTCTCTCAATTATATTTTCTAGTTCAACGGGAATTAATTCAAGAACATCCTTTGGCAGGTGTTATATAGGAAGTTAGACTAGATCACAATGATCCCTTCTGGCCTTGGAATCTATGAATATGAGAGTTTGAATAATACCCCGTACTTCTTCCCCCTGCCCTCCCACCCCCAAAACACAGTATGGAAATACTACATTTAGTTCAAGAATTTTGAAAGCATTGCATCTTTTCCAATGGTGAATTGCAAGAAGATACAAGCAGGGCCGGTGCAAGGAAGTTTCGCGCCCTAGGCAAAACTTCCTTGCACCAGCCCTGCGCCCCCCCCCTTCCCCAGCTAACGCCACCCCCACAGCAGTCAGCTCCACACACGCACCCCGGCACCTACCTCCCCCCAGCGGCAAACCACCCCCTCGCCCGCGGCAGCCTCCCCACCTGCTGGGCTTGCCCCCCCGCCCCCGTGGCTGCCTGGGCTTGGCTCGGCTCTCTCCCCCCCCCCCCCCCCCGTGGGCCACGGCGGGGGCGCTGGGCTGGGCTGGGCTAGGCTGGGCTCCCCGCTCCCCTGCGGGCCACGCCTCCCACCCCCCGTGGGCCACGGCGGGCTCGGCTCCCCACCCGCGGCAGCTCACCTCGGGCTGGCGGCAGGGGCAGCAGCTCCTCTTGGCGGTGTTTAGAATCGCCACCGGGAGTCGCTGCCCTACAAATCCCGGCGCCCTAGGGTCACCTAATGGGAGTGCCGGCCCTGGATATAAGGCTTAAGATGTCTTACAGACCACATGCTTAACTTTAGTCATAACACAGGGAAGGCCTGCTGTAGATTAGAGGTTTGACAAGATGTTAGTGTCTTAACTGACTCCACCAAGAGCATACTGTTGGGAAGGTGGGATGGGATGTTGGGTTGAAGAATGAACAACAAGAGACCAAACAGTGAACAACTCAGGAGAGGGTAAGCTGAGTTAAGCAGACACTGTTAGTATGTCATATCCTCCTGCGTATGCAGTGTAGTTGTAGCTGTGTCAGAACCAGGATATTAGAGAGACTAGGTGGGTGAGGTAATATCTTTTATTGGATCAACATCTGTTGGTGAGAGAGACAAGCTTTCGAGTCACACAGGGCTCTTCTTCAGATCTGAAAGATACTCAGAGCATCTGTCCCATCTTGCACTTAGCTGTGATGCTTGGAGTATCTTTCCCAAACCTGAAAGAAGAGCTGAACTTTAGCCAGGTCTCCCCCAGCTACATCACTGGTAGTTGATAACAACCTTAAACCCATTTGGACACCAGTCCACAAACTAGTTGGACCTCCTGGTTTTGATGGTTGCTATATAGCTGCATTCACATCCTTGGACACCACATCCCCCAGGTACAGCAGGCAGCAAGCCATGTATTTGCCTTGGCAAGGATCACATTTCACCATCTGGTTGGAGAACTCAAAGCAAGCATTGGTGATTTCAGGCACCGAGAGCTGTTCATTCTAAGCTTTTTCTGCCCGAATTATGGGCTCATAGGTAGGGATGGAGAAGTGTATCCAGGGATAAGGCACCAAGTTAGTTTGGAATTAGGTGAGATTCACATTCAAAGCACCATCAAACCTCAGGGAAGCAGTGATGGACGACACTATCTGGGCTATCAGCCTGTTCAAGTTAGGGTAGGAGGGACACTCGATATTGAGGTTACGGTTGCAGATGTTGTAAATGGCCCCATGAAAGAACAGTCGGAGTGCTCCAGTGTGATGTGGTGGGTTAGGATGGAATTGTAAGTTCTCCCACCACAGTGGAGACCTGTGAGCAGGATACACTAAGAACTCCATCTTGGATTTCTTACCAAAGTCTACTGACAGTTGTTCCATCAGGAGGAATGTGAATCCGGAGCCTGTGCCACCTTCAAAGCTGTGGAAGATTAGGAACCCTTGAATGTTTCTAGGTTTCCATGTGGCTATAGCCAAAGTACTGGCAAGAGAGAAGCCCCCTTTTTGGGCAGCAGTGAAAGGTCTTAGTCTGTCATTTAAGGCCTCTTCAATTACTTTCCCATCCATAGTCACTAGATGCATAGGAAATGCCTACAAGCATTTACTGCTTTCAAAGCACAGACCTTGCAAGTGACAGTTCATGGAAGAAGACACCTGGATCTATGCTCTTTAGATAGAAGATTTATTGGGATTGTAAAATTCATGCTTTAGTTGTAAGATGTGTTCATGAATGTCACCCCCATTCACGCCAACGTTTTCAATTGGCATAAATTAAACGTCAACCTCGAGTCAGCGATTGTTAGTTAATAGCCGGTTTGGTGCCAACATGCAGCTATGTATAATCAATTGCAGGACTGGGGTCACAGTTAAGAGGAAGTCTTTAAGAATGCACACTAGGAAAAGAAAAGGGGTATCACCATACTAGCTAACCCGTCATAAAATCCTACTGTTAACAATACAGTAGCATCTTAACACATAGCAGGTCAACACAAACATTAACTTGTTGGCAGGTCAAGGCAAACACACTGCTGTTAGCCTGAACCTGCTAATACACGTTAGAACTAAAATTGTTTTGTCCACACTAGGTTTCTACCACAAGCTAATCATCAATCCATGTGACAGTCAACATGTGGTAAAACACCACACTCTTTTCCTAGTGAAGACAAAGCCCAACATTAGTCAGACAACAAGCAAAGCTCAAAATTAGTCAGACATCAAGCAGGTCTTCTTATTAATACACCGTGCCAATACCACCCTTGGTTGTGTAAGGGGACTGTTATCCCCTTACTAACATTCAGTGGGGGTGTTTTGATTGCTAGCTCCCAGTACCAAAAGGGGAAGGGTCGATGGGACTGACAGTCCCCAGGGGCAATGGGGAGAGGCTAATGCTCCAGGTCAGCTCTGATTGACAGGGCGGGCGGGCGAATCAGGGAGTCAGGAGGTCAGGGTGGATCCCGTCCTCGTGTGAGCTGAAGTTGCCTGAGTCAGAGTGAGTGGGGCTGAGCTGAGGAGAGGGCAGAGGCCAGAGCTGAGCTGGGCCAGAAGAGCAGCCCAGAGAGACAGACCTGCCCTGGGAGCAGAGGTGCAGCCCCAGAGCCAGAGCACAGGCCAGAGACACAGACCTGCCCTGGGAGCAGAGGTGCAGCCCAGGGAGACAGACCTGCCCTGGGGGGAGAAGCTGCAGCAGCCAGAGCCAGAGGGGCCAGGGCAGTAGGCCAGGCAGCTGGAGGCAGAGCAGCAGCAGCCGTGCTGAGGCAGAGGAGCTGGAGCTGAGGCAGAGCGATGGAGCTGGGGCTGGAGCAGTCTGGAGCCGGATGCGGGGAGCAGCTGGGGAGAGCGAGGGGGGACCCTGGGCAGTGGGCCCAGCGCAGGGAGGGAGACGCCTCAGCCAAGAGGCCCTGCGGGCCAGACTTGCAGGGGATCTAAACCCCGACGTGGTGGGGGGGGTGACACTGGGAAGAAGGGTCCTGCCACCCAGAGCCTGCGAGCCTGTGGCCACCACCAGAGCAAGTATCCAAGCCACAGCCAGGGCCTGAGAAGGAGGCCTGGGACTTACAGAGGAACAGACTGAACTGCCCTGACATTGCAGAGACACTGTTGTGATGTTCCCTGCCACAGAGCGGGGTGATGTGTTTTCATTAGCCTTTCCCATTTTTCCTTATTCCTGTTAAAAAATTGTTAATTAAATAATTTGCATTTGCTTTGAATTGTATGCAGTGATCAGTGGGTCAGGGAAGCATCCTGTTCAGAGAGAGTACCCCGGAGTGGGGACACCCTAGCCCCTGACCTAGGTGACCACAGCAAGGTTGGGGGTCGAGTACCCCCCAGGAATCCTGGGCCCAGCCTTGTTGGGGTTACGAGGACTCTGCCAGACAGGAGAGTGCAAGGGGAGTCCTCGAGGGCAGGGAGGCCTCTGGGTAAAGGAGGTGGGAGCGAGGACTCAGATCCTTCCGCTAGCCCATTTCACCGGGGTAGTGCAGAGACGAGGAAAGTTCCCCACAACAGCGGGACTATTCCCCCGCTTACAGTTGCACCAAATCCACAAAGCTATTTAGGCTTCTGTTGCGGGGCTGATACACCCCGTCACCCTGTGGAGGCGGGGGAGAGGGGCATCACAGCCGGTCAAGTCGGAAGGGCTGCCCTGCGTCTCAGGCAGCACAGCTTTTTGGCCTTAGTCCTTAATATGACCCTTGCTCTCAGGGCAGCGCTACCGAATGGCCAGAGTCAGTACTATAGCCCTCGCTCTCGGGGCAGTGCAACCTAGCAGCCAAAGTCTGTAATACTGGTGAGTGGGGCCACCACCCTGGGGTGGATGGTGGCCAGGGTAGGTGGACTTGGTCCTGCCCTGTCCACCGGGTCGCAACCCAGGGTTAGGGTTAGGGTTAGGGCGGGGCTCTGGTGGGGATTTAAAGGGCCCGGGGCGGCAATGGCAGGAGCCCCGGGCCCTTTAAATCACCGCCGGGGAAGCTGGTATGGTCTGGCACATTGTACTGGCTCTTGCCAGTACACCATAACGGACCGGACCGGCTTACTTTCACCTCTGAATATAGAATATTAGTTATCATAGAATCATAGAATCATAGAATCTCAGGGTTGGAAGGGACCTCAGGAGGTCAACTAGTCCAAACCCCTGCTCAAAGCAGGACCAACCCCAACTAGATCATCCCAGCCAGGGCTTTGTCAAGCCTGACCTTAAAAACCTCTAAGGAAGGAGATTCCACCACCTCCCTAGGTAACCCATTCCAGTGCTTCACCACCCTACTAGTGAAAAAGGTTTTCCTAATATCCAACCTAAACCTCCCCCTCTGCAACTTGAGACCATTACTCCTTGTTCTGTCATCTTCTACCACTGAGAACAGTCTAGATCCATCCTCTTTGGAACCCCCTTTTAGGTAGTTGAAAGCAGCTATCAAATCCCCCCTCATTCTTCTCTTCTGCAGGCTAAACAATCCCAGTTCCCTCAGCCTCTCCTCATAAGTCATGTGCTCCAGCCCCCTAATCATTTTTGTTGCCCTCCGTTGGACTCTTTCCAATTTATCCACATCCTTCTTGTAGTGTGGGGCCCAAAACTGGACACAGTACTCCAAATGAGGCCTCACCAGTGCCGAATAGAGGGGAATAATCACGTCCCTCGATCTGCTGGAAATGCCCCTACTTATACAGCCCAAAATGCCGTTAGCCTTCTTGGCAACAAGGGCACACTGTTGACTCATATTCAGCTTTTCATCCACCGTAACCCCTAGGTCCTTTTCTGCAGAACTGCTGCCCAGCCATTCGGTCCCTAGTCTGTAGCAGTGCATAGGATTCTTCCGTCGTAAGTGCAGGACTCTGTAATTGTCCTTGTTGAACCTCATCAGATTTCTTTTGGCCCAATCCTCTAATTTGTCTAGGTCCCTCTGTATCCTATCCCTACCCTCCAGTGTATCAACCACTCCTCCCAATTTAGTGTCATCTGCAAACTTGCTAAGGGTGCAGTCCACACCATCCTCCAGATCGTTGATGAAGATATTGAACAAAACCGGCCCCAGCACCGACCCTTGGGGCACTCCACTTGATACCGGCTGCCAACTAGACATGGAGCCATTGATCACTACCCGTTGAGCATGACCATCCAGCCAGTTTTCTATCCACCTTACCGTCCATTCATCCAGCCCATACTTCTTTAACTTGCTGGCAAGAACACTGTGGGAGACTGTATCAAAAGCTTTGCTAAAGTCAAGAAATAGCACATCCACTGCTTTCCCCTCATCCACAGAGCCAGTTATCTCATCATAGAAGGCAATTAGGTTAGTCAGGCATGACTTGCCCTTGGTGAATCCATGCTGACTGTTCCTGATCACTTTCCCCTCCTTTAAGTGGTTCAGAATTGATTCCTTGAGGACCTGTTCCATGATTTTTCCAGGGACTGAGGTGAGACTGACTGGCCTGTAGTTCCCCGGATCTTCCTTCTTCCCTTTTTTAAAGATGGGCACTACATTCGCTTTTTTCCAGTCATCCGGGACCTCCCCCGATTGCCATGATTTGTCAAAGATAATGGCCAATGGCTCTGCAATCACATCGGCCAACTCCTTTAGCACCCTCGGATGCAGTGCATCCGGCCCCATGGACTTGTGTTCGTCCAGCTTTTCTAAATAGTCCCGAACTACTTCTTTCTCCACAGAGGGCTGGTCACCTCCTCCCCATACCGTGCTGCGGAGTGCAGCCGCCTGGGAGCTGACCTTGTCTGTGAAGACAGAGGCAAAAAAAGCATGGAGTACACTAGCTTTCTCCACATCCTCTATTCAGGATTAATTCTTCAACCGTTAATTGGGGAAGTTACTATTTTCTAACTACTGTGAAACTTTCAAAAATAGCTTTAAACAAAACTTTTGTTAAGGTTGCCGATCATTTTTAGCTGCATATTTCCAGCGAAGGTTGCCAACCCTCCAGGCTTGTCCTGGAGTCTCCAGGAATGAAAGCTTAAGTTTTCATTAAAGATAATGTCATGTGATGAAACCTCCAGGAATTCAGCCAACCCTATCGGCAACCCTATTTCCAGCTCCTTGTGGGGCTTCAGCTCCAAAGCGAAGCTCATTGGGAGAGGGGAAGGGTTATGGGGAGAAGCTTGTCCTAAATATGGGCTCTGTCCCTTTAAATGGGAACTCCCCCCCCCATTTTCGCTTTCCTGAGACGCCCGGAGAGCGAAGGGGGCGTGTCCCGGACACGGTTGGTTGCGGCCAGGCTGGAAGGGGGCGTGGAACGAGGCGTCGGGCGCGGCGAGCGGCGGAGGGGGCGTGGCTCCACGGTGAAGGGCGGCTCCGCGGGCCAGTCAGGTGGCGCGTGGCCGGGTTCGGAGGCGGGCCTTCCGGCGGGCGCTCCCTCCCGGCTCCGGCGGCTGCTGCACGGCTCTGAGGGCAGCGAGCGAGCGGGCGGCCCCGAGATGATTAAGAAGTTCGACAAGAAGGACGAGGAGACCGGTACGGGGGCGGGGCCGCGGCCTGGGGACGTGTGTCCAGCCCGGGGCGGCTCGAGCAGGCCCGGCCGTAGCCTCCTGGAGCGCCCGCGGGGGGCGGGGGGGACCCAGCGCCTCAGCTGTCCCCGTGGGGTGGGGGGGGGGGGGGGCATGGCATATGGGGCCCGTACGGGGTCGCTCTGGGGCCTAACTCGCTCTGCTGGGCTCTGTGGGGCGGCAAGGGGGAGTGAGGGTCTCTCCCCGCCCCCGGGCTCGGGGGCTGCTGAGCCGGATGGCGCGGGGTCACAGATTTATCCCTTAGACCCGGGGTTCGCCCAACATTTCTTTTTGGTGGCCTCAGAGTGCGGCCACCCACCCGCACAGTGACCCCATGTGGCTGCAGAGGGACTGCCCTGGCCCCCCCCCCCCCCCCGTAGTCTACGTGGGGCAGGCTGCTGATCCCCTGCTGGCGGTGCTAGTGTAATCCCGACAGACCTGGTCGCCGGCGGGCAGGATCGAACCAGGGACCTCAGTGCATGAGCCTCTGTCACATGAGCTAAAAGCCACCTGGCTGTGAGTTAAGGCTGTAGAGCAGACTCATTAATCTCTTTAAGTGGTCTGGGTGCCACTGGATGGGACAGAACATCACACCCTGAAGGTGTGTGGGTTACACCAGCAAACACCAAAGAGCAACAGCTGGGCACTACAGAGAGGGGCTGCTGCTTCTCCCTCCCCCCCCCCCCCCCCCCCCCCAATCTCCACCCAGGAGGCTGTTGGGGCCACAGAAAAATCCCCTGCTGACCGCATGTGAGAATGCGTGGAACAGGCTGGTCGCAGCTGGGATGTTCTCCATAGCCAAAGAGAAATATGAACCAGTTGGGTTTGTTTCTAGTGAGGTGTGCTGTCAAATTAACACTGCTAAACAACCCAATGCTCTGGGTGTTGTTAAGCTTGGGACGACCAGATGCTGGGACTGGAAACGGGGTGGAAATAATTGCCCTGTTCTGTTCATTCCCTCTGAAGCATCTGGCATTGGCCACTGATGGAAGACAGGATGCTGGGCTAGCGGGGCCAATGGTCAGACCCAGTATGGCCGTTCTTATGTTCTAACCCGTCAGTGTGTTGGGCTGGAGGAACTGTGCTGTTTTATAAATTTAAAATAGCATTCAGTGTTCCGAATAAAGCTATTGTCACATTCGTGGTTTGGTCTCACTTCTACTGGGCAGGTATGCAGTGTAGTTGTAGCTGAGTCGGTCCCAAGATATTAGAGACCAGGTGGGTGAGGTAATGTCTTTTATCAGACCCACTTCTGTTGGTAAGAGAGACAAGCTTTTGAGCCACACAGGTCTGGGAAAGGTATTCACAGTGTCACATCTGTTCCACCTTGTATTTAGCTGTGACACTGGGCATATCTTTCCCAGACCTGAAGAAGAGCTCTGTGTGGCTTAAAAGCTTGTCTATCTCACCAACAGAAGTGGATCCAATAAAAGATATTCTTGTCCACCTTGTGTCTCTACTGGGCAGGGGTCAACATCATAAAAATAAAACATAGCAAGACTGGTAACTGCGGTCCATCTTGTTGGCAGCCCCTCAGCAGTGAGGCCAAGAAGGAAATGAGTTTGGGTCCCAAATTACCTTGTCCATCTATACCACACTCACCGTAGTAATTAAAGTACCCTGTCTATTCTGTGCTCATTACCATGGTAACTTGCATATCCTACACTGATCATTCAAGTTGGTGGTGTAAAATTCTTTGTGGTCTAGTAGACATGTAGACAATTATGCTAGGGTTTGGAAAATAAATCTACTCACGAGTGGGAAACTTTCATGAGTGGCTAGGGGGAGCCAGGAATTTTTTCAGAATTTAAATTTTAATTTATCTTAAAAACTAGAAGATCTAGAAGAATTTGCTAATCTTCCAACAGGGAACTGTCATCTTCTAAGTCTGCAGACACAGCTCCATTGCCGCTGTTGTTCCTCTGAGCTTTGCCAACAAACAGAAGAGTAGAATTAACAAGACGGCACAATTTTACTTCTGCTCTTCATAACCCTTTATACAGCAGTGAAACTGTCGAGAGTCTTATCAGTTGCCTGCTGCTACTTGACACCAAGGGTATGTCTACACTGCAGTTAGACACCTACAGCTGGCCCCTGCCAGCTGGCTTGGGCTCACTGGGCTCGGGCTAAGGGGCTGTTTAATTGCTGTGTAGCCATTTGGGCTCAGGTTGGAGCCCCAGCTCTAGGACCCTGGGAGGTGGAAGGGTCCCAGAGCTTGGGTTGCAGCCTAAGTCAGAATGGGTATATCTACAGTGCACTTGAAAACCCACACCTGGGCCAGCTGGCTTGGGCTTTCTGGGGTTGCAGGGCTGTTTCATTGCAGTGTAGACTCCCAGGGTCAAGTTGCAGCGGGAGCTCTGGGACCCTTCCACCTCACAGCCTGAGCCCAGTAGTCTACAGTGCAATGAAACAGCCCTGCAACCTGAGCCCCACAAGCCTGAGTCAGATGGCATGGGCCAGCTGCAGGTTTTTGATTGCAGTGTAGACATACCCAATGTTTACAGTGCAGTTAAACAGCCAGTTAGCCCAAGTCCTGCAAACCTGAGTCAGCAGGCACAGGCCAACCATGGGTGTCTAATTGCAGTGTAAACATACCCTTAGTAGCCGTAGAGCAGGGGTAGTCAATTATGTTTTGTCAAGGTCCAAATTTCTTGGTCAAGGTCCAGACTCCAGAGAAAATAATACAAAAATAACAATGACGATGATAATAAGTTAAAAAAAGATTTTGGAGTCTGTTCAAAAGCATCTGACGGTCTGGATTTGGCCCATGGTCCGCCTATTGACTACCCCGGTGTGGAGGCAGGAACTGGGATTATTAGCTAGAGAAGATGATCTAAAAAGCAGAGGTTAAGGGGGTCATGGTGCTGGAAGAGTGGAAACCTGTCCCCTTTTTGTAGCAACCAGAAATCTCGGGGATAGGGGAGAAGGCACCAGAAAACTTCTTCTTTTTAGCAGGTAGAGGGGGCTGGGGTTTCAAATTTGCTAGGTACGTGCTTATCCAGAAGCTGATACAAAAGATGGAGCCTATAAGCAGTATTCAGGGGCAAGCACCCATGGTAGAAATGTAAGCACCTTTACCCTTCCTACAGCTGGAGGTGACACTGGGGCTGGGTTTTTCAATCAGATCATTGTCCTTGGACCTTGCTGCTGGAATTCCTCTTCCAATTTTTCATACGTACCTGCGGCTGGTAGGTTTAGTCTTCTGCTCAGTAGGTATCTGGTAACTTTTCAAGGCCTAGGCATAGGCTATGAAATGTAACTTCTAATTTTCTAAAGGCAGAGTTTTTTTTTATCATGCCCTATATTAATATTTTGCTAAAGCTGCCCAGTGTTAGTGATTATTCCAGGTGTGGCCAAACCAAGCCTCATGAGCTCTCTTACATTAAAGTGTGGCTTGTAGAGCCCCCTACACGTCCCCCCCTATTCTCCAGCTACCAGACTTGGGGGGAGGGAACTTGGGGCTTCTGCCCTGCGGTGGGGTGGTGGGGCTAGAGGGTTCTGCCTTGCGGGGAGCAGGGACTTGGGGCTTTAGCACCGTGCCCCAGCAGGTGCCACCCTGCAGGGCAGATTGTGCATGTCTTGTGGCTCTCGAACTTCTGAAGGTTTTCATATGTGGCTCAGAGGGTCAGTGGCCCTGGATTATAGTGTGTGTTGTGGCAGGGTTATTTTGGCAGGTTACATTGCCCCTCACTCACACAAACTTGTATCAGCCAATACGTGGGTGTTTCCAATGGCAAGAAGCAGCCTTACCCTAAGGTGTTCCCTACTTGTTACATCTGAGGCACATGAAGCAGTTGAGATGGGAAGAAAGGGAGCTAGCAGCCTCACTTGACGCTGATGCTGTCATAACTTCACCAATTGGCTGGCTGGAGACACTGTGTTTGAAAAAGTTGGGTTTGGGGGTGTTTTCTGCACCCTAAACAGGCAGCGCCTGAAACTAGCCTAGATGCTGCTCCTGGTCAACATCAGATCCTCAGATTGTAATGCCTTTTAGCAGCATTAAGAGCCACTTGACACGTCGTTCTGCACGGTTCATAGTGAGATAGCTTGTGGAAGTGTAAGAATTGGCATTCTGTGTATTCAGTTCCATGGCTTCTAGCACGTGGGTAATGATTTGTTTTATTATTTAGGTAGTGGCTCCAATCCTTTCCAGCATTTGGAGAAGAGTGCTGTCCTTCAAGAGGTATGAACAGAAATAATATTATATAAGTTGCTATAGCATTGGGCTGAATGCTCTAGTGACCTAAGCAGCAGGTTTGAAATACCCAGATTTGTGCAGCCAGTGGTTAAAACTGATCCATGGTCAATTAAACCTTCCAGGGTAGATAAAATAAATTGAGTGCACATGCAGTTTACTGTGTGGGGATCTTTCAGATTGGACCCAGGAAGTCAGAGGACCTGTTTCATTTGCATGGACATTAAAGATCCAATGGCCCTTACTGAAGAGTCTGTTTTTCTGTGTCCCTATTGTCATGCCTTGCAGCATGCTTTTCAGTAGTTCTTCGCCTGGCTACATCTGTGCACCCTAAGCTGTATGTCAGTGCAGTTATATGTATATGGTCTGTGAAGTGTTTGGGGCTCTTTTTGGATGCAAAGAGCTATAAATGTGAAAACAGACTAGTTAATTTCACTGTCGGGTTCCCTTGCACTAGTACAATGCTTCAGTGTTTGGTTGCAGATGCTGGAAAGGAAACTTTTAAAATCTAAACTAAACTGACATACAGAAAACCCAAAGACATCCAATATTAATAGACATGCCCCAGCTTTGCCACTGACTGGCTATATGATTAGAACCCAGGAACCCGAGATCCAGTCCCTGGTTCAAATCACTTCATGCCATCTGTCTAAAACTGAGTCCATTTTTCAGCTAAGTGCTTTTATTAATTATCCGTGTTAAGGTGTAGTATACAATAAGACTGCTTGGGTGAAATGAATTATCCTGATCCCATGGGGTGAGTGGGTAAATTGTTGCCAATGGGTTATGCAATAATGCAATATTTCTGCTGTGTCTGCAGGCTCGTATCTTTAATGAGACTCCCATAAATCCACGAAGATGTCTGCATATACTTACCAGGATCCTTTACTTACTGAACCAGGTAAGTGGATCTTCCTAGTGCAAGCACACACCTAGGATTAGTTGTTTCTGATAAAAAGTTTAGCATGAAAGAATTACTGTACTTTAAGGATAGGAAAAACAACTTGTATCTTATGCTGTCAGTCTAGAGGGCAGCTTATTAAGAGTAACAGAAATTGAAGCCTATTATATAATGTTATGATCTTAGTTTTGATTTTCAGTTCTCCTTGGTGGAGATGAGACATAGCTCACTGAAGCTTTCAAGACTTTTTATGATGGACTTCTGGGAGCTGCATCCCATTTATGCCTGTTTACAGTGACACCGCATTAGCCAGAACCAGCCTTCTCTGTATTGTAGAAATAGGCATGTTTAAACAAGAGTATGAGTGGTAAAATGGTTGGGTAATGACAGTCACATGGTTCTTTCTTTTCCTATGTAGAGAACAGGAATCCATGTTGAGGAATCATGTTTAGTTTAGATACCTAAACGTCTGTGAGTACATGAAATATGGACTGAGTGGGCACTATTTAATATTCAGGTGTGACCAGCAGGGATTACAAGGTCCAACATGTTCTGCTGTATCTGAATCAGCACAGGTTTTGTGTTGGGGAAATCCTAGGAGACTCCTCTTCTCAGTTGACAAAAACTTAAAACAAAAACCATAACCCCTGCTGCTGTAAAGACAGCAGAGGGAGCACAGGTTAATTAACAAACCCTGTTCCTCTTACTTTGCTGGTATCATGGATGCTGCTCCTGTTGAAACAAGCTATGTAGAAAGTATACTTAGATTGTCTTATGCTCTATAAGAAACACAGGGTGAAGAAGGGAGTGTTTCTAAAATGGGGACGAGATTTTAAAAAAGAAAAAGGTTTAGAGACAGAGGATGGAGTCCAAGGATCTAAGTGGGCATTATAGATAAGAGAGAGCTAAAAAGAGAGAACTACTGGACAGTTAAGTTTTGATTAGTCTCTAACTTCTGCTGCTTGCATGTTATCCTTAGGGTGAACATTTCGGAACTACTGAAGCTACAGAAGCATTTTTTGCAATGACCAGATTATTTCAGTCTAATGATGTAAGTCTCTGTCTTTAAGGGAGAATGTTTCACGTGCTTTTGGCTGCATTGTACCGTCAGTGGGATCTTTGTGAACCCTCAATGTTAGCAGAAATTGTGAGGTGTTCGTATATGGTCCCATTGCTCTGATATAAGTACCTTAGATAGAGGAATGTGCTCAATTTGAAAGCACAATATGGGCCTTAGTTTCTTGCTTCTCAAAATTAAGACAGTGTTGTTTGCAGACTACAGCTCCAGCATTCCTTAGAAAGGAGTTTGACTCAAGGGTAAACCTGCTAAAAGTAAAGCAATTAGAATGTTCTCAAAGCATTGGGTTAAGTTTTAGGCTAAGATATATGTAGTATCTATTTAATATCTGAGATGGTCTTCTTCGAGTGTTTGCCCATGTCCATTCCAGTGTAGGCGTGTGCTTGCCCCGAGCACCGCAGCAGGAAGGTTTTTTCCCTCAGTAATATCTGTCAGGTCAGCTCTGGTGCCCCCTGGAGTCGCACTCTCATAGCACTGATTTAAAGGGCCCTGCTGACTTGCCGCCCCCCTCCCCCCCCCAAGTTCCTTCTTTCAGCCTGTGACGATTGCTGGAACTGCATTTCGTTCTTCCTTCTGCAAGTACTCCCCAGTGGAATCTTTCTGCTCTTGGTGTATATAGTTTATTGTAGTTTAGCAGTAAGTTTCAGTTATTAGTTAGTTTAGTTAACCCTGCTAAGTGTGGTTAACCAAACCTGAGCACCAGGTTATGCCTTGGTCTCTGGGCTTTAAGCCTTGTGATTCTTGTCATAAGCCTATGCCTATGAGTGACCCCCCACTCCAGCTGCCTGAAGTGCCTGGGAGAAGCTCATGTGCGGGAGCAGTGCAAGATTTGTAGGGAATTTAAGCCTTGCACCAAGAAGGATAGGGATACTAGACTTCACTCTGTCGTCTTGGAGACAGTGCTCCGATCTCCATCGGAGCCAGCACGCTCAGACTCGGCACCAAGTACCTCAGCCTGGGTGAGGAGCACCCTGGCCTCACTTCGAGACACCCGGCGCCATTCCCCATCTCCGGCTCCGAGGAGAGACACTCCAACTGCGTCTAAGGAACTCCAGCACTGTCCAGCATCTCCAGGGCCCAAGAAAGATGTGCCGGCAAGAAACACTAGGCACTGTTCATCATCATGGGTGCCTAAGTGTCAGGCCGATCACCAATACTGAGATCGGACAGAGGGGTACTGTTAAGGTACACAGAGGGATACTGTTAAGGTATGGCACTGGCATCGCATGCCGCGCCATTGATTCTAGTCCTGGAACGGGAGCTGTTGAGTCCAGCACTGATAGACTCGCCATTGCGAGAGAGGCACCGGAACCCCATGACCCTACCGGTGCCGTTGACACTGCAGGCCTTCATGGCAGCGAGGGACTTACTGGCGCTACCAGTACAGTCGTCGCCAGCCATACGGACACTGTCCAGGGCAGATCTCTGCAGGCTCGAGGCCACAGATAGTTTAGAAGGGGAAACCAGCCATGATGGCTCAGTTCCAGTCCCCTTCCTCCCGGCACCGTTCACCAGCACGGCTACAGCCTGGTCTCTGGAGGGATCCTCGGAGATGGACTCGGAGGTGGAGTCTTACATCTTGCAAAGGAGCTGGCATTGCCAGTCTAGATACTGTCTGGCTGTGGACCCGAGTCAAGGGGTCTCACCGGTGGCGTGGCCACTGGGGCACTGGCAGTTCCCCATGCAGTGGCCTTTCCGGAACCCCTTGGCATTCCCAGCGCAACCGGGGTCCCATTCCAGGAAGTCAGATTCGGTGGCTTTGGAGCCCAGACCACCTCCACCACCAGAACATGATCCAGGCTCCAGTACCAAAGCCGGTGCCTTGTATCCTGAAATGGCACCACAGGATAGTGCCGACGGCAAAGAGCAGAGCCGGTCCAAGCATCCTCCTCCTCTTCCCCAGATGAGGTGGTCACGGGAACTGATGTTGTGCCCCTGCAGGAGGATTATAAGACACATCAAGAGCTCCTAAGGAGGGTAGCTCAAAAACTGGGGATCCAGATGGAGGAAATTAGGGAATCCTCCCACTCTCTTGTTGACATATTGGCGGCAGCGGGCCCTGCAAGAGTTGTGCTGCCCCTGAACAATGCAGCCATGGATCCCATCAAGGTTCTGTGGCAGACCCCGGCATCCCTGCAGCCGATGGCAAAAAGGGCGGAGAGGAAATATTTTTTCCTGGCAAAAGGGTTTGAGTTCCTGTACACGCACCCACCAGTGGGTTCGTTGGTGGTGTTGGCTGCCAACGAGCGGGAAAGGCAGGGCCAACAGAAACCAACACTGAAGGCCAAGGATGCCAAAAAGTAAGACCTTTTTGGGAGGAAGGTCTATTCGACGGGGTCTCTAGCTCAGGATAACCAACCAGCAGGCACTCCTGAGTAGGTACCATTTCAACTCCTGGGACTCTGTGCAAAAGTTTAAGGAGTTGCTACCTCAGGAAGCAAGACGAGAGTTTGCAGCTCTCATAGAGGAAGGCAAGACCATGGCAAAGGCGTCCCTGCAGGCATCCCTGGATGTGGTGGACTCGGCAGCCTGCTCCAAGGCTTCGGTGGTCACAATGTGCATTCGTGGCACAGGTCCCTATCCAGGACATCTGTAGAGCAACAACGTTGTCTTCGGTCCACACTTTTGCATCTCACTATGCCATCGCTCAGCAGGCCAGAGATGACTCTGGATTTGGCAGAGCAGTGCTACAATCTGCTTGTCAATGAACTCCGACACCACCTCCTACACATGCTTGGGAGTCCCCTATGTTCGAATGGACATGAGCAAGCACTCGAAGAAAAAAACGATTACTAACCTTCCATAACTGTTGTTCTTTGAGATGTTGCTCATGTCCATTCCAAAACCCACCCTCCTACCCCTCTGTCGGAGTTAGTTGGCAAGAAGGAACTGAGGAGGTGGCAAGTTGGCAGGGCCCTTTATACTGGTGCTTGAGAGAATGACTCCAAGGGGCAACAGCTGACACAACAGATACCACAGAGAGAAAAACTTTCCAGCGGCGGTGCTCAGGGCGAGCACACACCTACATTGGAATGGACATGAGCAACACATGTCGAAGAACAACAGTTACGGAAGGTTAGTAACCGAATTTTCTCTGAGGAAGCATGGGAAAATCGTATCTTCTCAGGGGGTGGACTGAGTCTGATGGGTCTCTTTCATCTCTGCTAGAATCCTAACTTACTGGGTTTTTTAGTGTGTTAATCATAGGGAAGGTTTTATAAGCAACCTTATAAGAACATAAGAATGGCCATCAGAAGACAGGATACTGGGCTAGATGGACCATTGGTCTGACCCAGTTTGGCCAATGTCAGGTGCTTCTGCCCGGATGCAAAATATCACAAATGTCAGATTTTTGTGACCTTTCTTAAATCCAGATTCTGCAATACCAATTTCTCTTGTACCTTGAGCCTATTAGGCGTCGTCATTTACCTTCAAATAGTTATGTTTAGAGTGTAAATCATTGATATTTTGTGCATGTTTCTTCCATTTGAAAATTGAAAATGGGTAGACTTGTTCAAAAGTTTCTAATTAATTATAATACACAATACGAGCGACTATCTAGGTACTGAACAGTCTTAAAATGTGATTTCTGTCATGGCTAACCAGTGAAACTTATTGCTTAACCGGTGAAATCTCTTGCTGTTCTCTATGATCTGCACCGGGTCCCATTTAAAGTAATATTGCTTTGATTTAACTTAATTTTAACGAAGGGTCAAAACTTTAGCTACTGTAGATTAAAATATCCAAAACAATTTAACCTTGAAAAATGAATAACCACTTTAGCAAGTTTCACAAAAATTGTAGGCTGGTATCAAAAGTATACAGGCTACAACACTGTTACTAACAGGATTCTAGCCTAGTTTGCCTCACCAGTGCGCACAGGCATATTGTACTAGCCAAGTTATTCTATGGATTTGGGCAATAACATGAAACATGGCAGGAACCCTGTTAGCAGAAGTGTGTAGCTTCTAAGTTTCTAATCTCTGCATAAGCAGCTTTCTATGAAAGTTGCTGCAGTGGTTAGTGTTATTTTTAAGATCATATAATTGGAGGGTGGAGGGAAGACTATTTGTCTATAGTAACTAGAGTTAAATATTGTTTCTAAGTAGTCAAGCCTTAATGCTTTTTGTGATTAAACTCCCATAGCAAACCTTAAGAAGAATGTGCTACCTTACTATCAAAGAGATGGCCAACATTTCTGAGGATGTCATCATTGTCACCAGCAGGTATTAGAAAAATCCAATTACAGGTTTCTAAAGCAAATAATTAAATGTTACTGTATTGTTACTTCAGCTGCTGCATTTTTCACAAGGTTGGCTCCCTGATCTGTATAAAGTGGACAGCCAGGGAAACTAAACATGTTCTATGAAATCGGGTACATCATCAGATCTACAAAGTGAGCTATTAACTTCTTGTGTGTTATTAACTTCTCACTGTGGTTGTAAACAGAAAAGTGACTAAAGCATAAAATGATTATTTCTTGCTAAGCATATCTTCTCCCTGTCATAGCTGCTTAATGTTTAATGACAAAAACAAGCTTGTACCTTCCTATTCACCCTGCAGAGACAATGCAGCTGTGGGAGATTGAACTGAGTTATAGTCTGCCTGACTTCATCAACAGAACTGTCAGGTTCTGGCCACAGAATCTTTGTTACTGTATGTGACTAATGTAAGAGCCAGACTCCAGACAGATTTTCAGATCCTAGATAGAACAGGTAGCTTGGCAGTTGGAAAGAAGTAATATTTTTGACTAGTAAACCTAACAAATTAGCCATTAAGCATGTCATTTTTAGTGTCAAAATCCATGGAGCTAAGGGAAACAGGAATACAGTAGGACAGCCAATCTTGTCCAAAAAAATCAAGTCCTAGGCTTATGGTAATGGAATCTTTTTTAGTTTAGGTTCTGTATTATGGATTTGTGTGCTTCTGCTCTGTAGCTCCAAATGTTAATAATTTTCAAATGACTCACAGGTGCTGTCTAGCCAACAGTAGGTCTTAACAGTTGCATGGGAATAACTTGAATGATGGCTTATAAAAATAACAAGCTAGCTATGTTTTTTTAGAAGGGCTGTGGTACCATAATATAAATATTTAATAATATAATAACAATGATATTAACAGTCTGTTTTAATTATTCTAGTTTGACCAAAGACATGACTGGGAAGGAAGATGTATACCGAGGCCCGGCCATTAGAGCTCTCTGCAGAATCACTGATGTAAGTACAGAACAATCCCATGCAGGGATTTGGAGCAATCACATTTTTGAATTGCTCCGCTCCAGCTCTGGGCATAAACCTATTGCTCCGCACTCTGCTCCAAAGCCCTGATCCCATGAGTGAGGGAGAGAATTAGTTTGGGTGCGTTTGGAGAAAAGGAACATCTCTCGCAGAATGTCCTGTGGGAGTAATGAGCAGCCTCTTTGGGCAGAAGTGTTTTTAAAGAATCAGGTTTAGATCTAGTTTTACTACTCCAAAAGATGTGCCAAAACTTCTCTCTAACTCCACAGAAAAGCATCTTGGCTAGCAGACTAGGGTGACCAGATGTCCCGATTTTTATAGGGACAGTCCCGATTTTGGGGTCTTTTTCTTATATAGGCTCCTATTACCCCCCCCACCCCTGTCCCGATTTTTCATGCTTGCTGTCTGGTCAGCCTATAGCAGACTGAATATGGGATTTGGAGTTTTAATTCCAGCTCCAGCACTGCTTTGCTCTGTAGCTTTGGTCAACTTAACTTCCAGGGAGCATGCGTACTCTGCTTGGCTACCTCACAGAGGTGCATGTTGCAAGGATTGATTGTAATGTCATTAAAGCAGTCTGAAGGTGCCATCTTCAAGGTGCATGTTCTGTTCCCTTGTTGTATTTGTAAATATATGCAAATGCTATGTATATTTTTGTGTCTGTTTGAAATTACATTGGTTAGTGCATTGGTCACATCCTGCTTCCAGAAATGAACATCACGTGTTGCTTTTCTTTCCTTTCATAGGGTACAATGTTGCAGGCCATTGAGAGGTACATGAAGCAGGCCATTGTGGATAAAGTCCCCAGTGTATCGAGTTCTGCTCTAGTGTCTTCCTTAGTAAGTGCAGAAATTAATCTTGCATTAATCTGATTTATTTAGTTATGACAGGGGAAGGGTTGTGTGTTCTATGCATAACTCTGCCCTGCCTACGTCTTAGTTATTGTTCCTCCTCCTATTCCCCTTCTCTTTGCCCAGTCCTGTCTTCTCCTACTTTGGGATTTCTGCCTTTCACTTCTCATGCCCCAAGCAAGCTTCTTCCTTAGCACTAACTACTTCTATTCCATATCTTAATAGCTCATTTTGTGTTTGGATTTAATTCAGAGCATTAGCTCCTCTGGGCAGGGACCTGCTCTCCCTGCATGTTTGCAGGTGCTGCGCCCACCTGTGCCTCTGTATAAATAAGAAATGTTTATCAATTCTGTTGTTATTTAAGTACCAACAAGCATGCTTGGTGCTGTACAACCACTGATAGTCTCTGCCCTGATAACCCTACAGTGTAAGACGAACATACCCTATGGTCTAAGATGAACATAGAGAGGACAAGATGCATTGGGAGCGCAGGAGGAAGGAATTAGCTTTATATTTGTATTGTAATCTCCCTCCCTCCTCCTCTTAAGCAGTGTTGGGTGGGAGAAGGTGCTTGGTATGGTGCAGGGGGAGAATGAGGGTGAGGGCTTAACTCGCTGTATTGTATTTTGTATTTAACATATTTATTATGGTAGTGCCTAAGGGCCACCCAAGCATAGGGCCCCATTGTGTTAGGCACTGTACTAACACAGAGTGGGAGACGGTCCCTGCCCCCAAAGGGCATACAGGCTAAATAGACAGACTCAGTGTGGGGAAAGTGGTAGAACTCACCAGCAGAGTGAACAATGCGATGGCTGCAAATGTCAGGTTAGTTCCACAATTTTTTGGTATGTGATTTTAGTTAGGAGGGGATTAAGTAAATGGAAAGAAAGCAGAAGAAAAGGTATATGAGGGGGGCAGTGCAGGGCAGGGGAGAAGAGGATAAGAGGGGCAGCTGTTGAGTGAAGCTGAGGTGAGGACACTGTGAGGGAGGAAGAAGGTTGGTGCAAACAGCCAATCAGCACGGGGCAAAGAAAGGCCAATTAAAACTGTATAGTTCTCTGAATGTGCAGAGGTCCAAAGGTCCCTGCTTTGGCTGGTTCTGCCCCTACTAGCTGGAGTCTCTGGCTGGTTCCTCTCAGCAACCCACATGGGTGGGAGGGGAGGCATCACCTGGGTCCTAGTGCCCCAGAGTTTGGAGGGTCTCACTGCACAGTTTTGTGTGCTGTGGGGAAGCGGTGGCCCTAGCTGGGTCCCATTATACTCCCTCAGCCCAGGACAGCAGTCCCTGGGATTGGGAGATGCATGTAAGGAAGGCAGTGTGAGGAAGACATGTAGGGCAATAAAGCTGGCATCATCAGTAGAGCAAAGAGAGAGAGGAGGAGCATGGTACACTGGGCCCAACAGGTAGGCAGGAGTAGAGCTGTGCAGGGCCTTGAAAGTTAGAACAAAAAGTTGCATTTGTGGCTAGTATTAAAGCTTTTTATGGGGCTTTAGGGTGGTAGACAGTTGTTGTGCTTTTGTTCCAACATTAACAAAAGCCCCCAATTCTTAGTTGCTTTTATGTACAGGTGTCAACATTTAACGGAATGCAATACAAATTAGTTATTGCAGGGAATCTTCTCTCTTTGTCTCGCTCAATGGCTTGGAGCAGAGTCCCAGATAGATAAATCATGGTTTATGCTAGCAATTTTTCTGAAAACTTCCCAGTAAATTGTCATTATTAAAAGCTGCTAGTAGAAGTCAGTGTGGTTGGTTAGTTTATAACGTTCTTTGTTTCTACTCCTAGCACATGATGAAGATAAGTTATGATGTGGTCAAGCGGTGGATCAACGAAGCCCAAGAAGCTGCTTCTAGTGACAACATCATGGTGCAGGTATGTTTCAGAGCATAAGGTTGGTGTGTCATGAAGTGCTATGGACACGCTATACCATGCTTGTGGGTTTCTGTAACTTTTTAAATAAGTCTATGGAGTCTGTATTTCAGAGTTTAACTTAGCTGATATAACAATGCTTAAATAACGGGTAGCACTACCCTGAGGCCCTGATCCTACCATGTGATGTGGTGGGCAGCTGTCCATTGATTTATGTGGGAGAGTGTGGGTGAAGGGGTCCATCCTCATGCAACACATTACAGGATCAGGACC
The DNA here is from genome assembly GCA_033296515.1 of Macrochelys suwanniensis. NCBI lineage: Eukaryota > Metazoa > Chordata > Testudines > Chelydridae > Macrochelys > Macrochelys suwanniensis. The sequence goes on from CM065775.1 coordinate 338,795,160, forward strand.
TTATTCATTTGTTCATACAATGATTAGTGACACTGAAAGTGGCAGAAAATGTTAAGTTATTGAAGCCATTATCATTTAATTATTGCAATTAGTAAAATTCGTGACATCAGTCAATGTGATTACACTTAGAAAATTGCTTCTAACTTGCCATTCAAACTGATGGAGAATTTTTAAAAACACATGGACTTTCAGCAAAAGTAGGCATCCTTTTCTTTTTTAGGAAATGGTGAAAAATTAGTATAAAAAGGCTATATGTAGTTTCTCCACACTTACAATGTTAGCTTCTTAATTATATGTGCAGTTTGGTATAGCCCCTCTACCTTTTCCCCACTAATTTTCTCTGGTGACTGGGATCCTGTTTTGCTGAATTTTTGACCAGTCCAGATACAAGGAGTTTTGTTTTGAATTTAAGATCTCCTAATGGATCAAACCAAAAAATTCCTACATCTCTTGTTTTTCGTCAAGAAAACTTACTGTTAGGACTACTGGAAAGACCCTAAGTCTGGCCTTTTTAAGAGATCTGTTTGCGTGTTTATATAGGGACAGTTTTTAAATAAGTCTCTCAGGGAGCTAGGACATGTAAAAATAATCATTGAAGGTTTAGGGCATAATTGAGCTGACAACAGTTGGTATTTAGATCCTTACCCAACCACACAAACCTATAACTATAGATTTGTGACTTTCGAGATTCAGCTATTTATTAAGCCTTGATATAAATTAGGGCTGTCAATTAATCGCAGGTAACTCACGTGATTAACTAAAAAAAAATAATCGCGATTAATCACCGTTTTAATTGCACTGATAAACAATAAAATACCAATTGAAATTTATTAAATATTTTGGATATTTTTCTACATTTTCATATATATTGTATTCTGTGTTGTAATTGAAATCAAAGTGTATATTATTTTTATTACAAGTATTTGCCCTGTAAAATGATAAACAAAAGAAACAGTATTTTTCAATTCACCTCATACAAGTACTGTAGTGCAATCTTTGTCATGAAAGTGCAATTTACAAATGTAGATTTTTTTGTTGGTGTTACGTAACTGTACTCAAAAACAAAATGATGTAGGCTCTGAAGTTTTACAAGTCCACTCAGTCCTACTTCTTGTTCAGCCAATCGCTAAGACAAACCAGTTTGTTCACATTTACAGGAGATAACGCTGCCCTCTTCTTATTTACAGTGTCACCTGAAAGCGAGAACAGGCATTTGCATGGCACTTTTGTAGCCAGCATTGCAAAGTATTTACATGCCAGATATGCTAAACATTCATATGCCCCTTCATGCTTCGGCCACCATTCCAGAGGACATGCTTCCATGCTGATGATGCTCGTTAAAAAAAACAATGCATTAATTACATTTGTGATTGAACTCCTTGGGGGAGAATTGTATGTCCCCTGCTCTGTTTTACCCACGTTCTGCCATATATTTCATGTTATAAGAGTCTCAGATGATGACCCAGCACATGTTCATTTTAAGAACACTTTCACTGCAGATTTCACAAAACACAAAGAAGGTACCAATGTGAGATTTCTAAAGATAGCTACAGCACTCGACCCAAAGTTTAAGACTCTGAAGTGCCTTCCAAAATCTGAGAGGGACAAGGTGTGGAATATGCTTTCAGAAGTCTTAAAAGAGCAACACTCTGATGTGGAAACTATAGAACCCAAACCACCAAAAAAGAAAATCAACCTTCTGCAGGTGGCATCTGACTTGGATAATGAAAATGAACATGTCAGTCCACACTGCTTTCGATCATTATTGAGCAGAATCCATCATCAGCATAGATGCATGTCCCCTGGAATGGTGATTGAAGCACGGAGGGACATATGAGTCTTTAGCACATCTGGCATGTAAATATTTTGCAACACAGGCTAAAACAATGCCTTGAGAACACCTGTTCTCACTTTCAGATGACATTGTAAATAACAAGTGAGCAGCATTATCTCCTGCATTGTAAACAAACTTATTTGTCTGAATGATTGGCTGAACAAGAAGTAGGACTGAATGGACTTGCAAGCTCTAAAATTTTGCATTGTTTTATTTTTGAATGCAGTCTTTTTGTACATAATTCTGTGTTTGTAAGTTCAACTTTCATGATAAAGAGATTGCACTGCAGAACTTGTATTAGGTGAATTGAAAAATAGTATTTATTTTGTTACAGTGCAAATACTTGTAATCAAAAATAAATATAACGTGAGCACTGTACACTTTGTATTGTGTGTTGTAATTGAAATCAATATTTTTGAAAATGTAGAAAACATCCAAAAATATTTAAATGGTATTCTATTGTTTAGCAGTGCGATTAATCATGATTCATTTTTTTAATCTCCTGACAGCCCTAATATAAATTAATCTCCTCTGGAGAAGAAGCTTGGCCAGTAATTATCAGGCAAAATAAAGCAATCCCACTTTGGGATCACTGTATAAAATGCGGATAATACTTAGCTTTAGCTGCCTCAAGGGTGTTTGCAGGGTTATTTGATGTCTGTAAAGCAGTTGGGAGCCTGTCAGATGGAAGGTGCATTGGAAATGCACATATTATTTCTATGTGGCCTGGTTTTGTAAATGGGTACATCTGATGTTCCAGTGGCAAGCCCTGTCAGGGTGGTGGACAGGTTGGTTTTATAGACCTTTCCCTCTCTAATATCTGGTTCTGACATCCTTACCCTGGAACAGCTGGAACTGTAGTTCTAATAATTTGTGAGTAACTTCTTTTTATATAAAGATGACAAGGTACTTTTAGGAAATAGCTGGTCTGGTTACTTGAGGCACTCAGAAAATGTGGTAATATCAAATCCTTCCTAAGGGAACATGTATTTAAGGTATTTAGGTTTGTTAGGGACTGTCTTTATGTATATCATATTTTTCCCTCTGATTTTGTAGTATCATGCATTGGGGCTGCTTTACCACCTCAGGAAGAATGATCGCCTTGCAGTTTCCAAGATGCTGAATAAATTCACCAAATCTGGACTGAAATCTCAATTTGCATACTGCATGCTGATCCGAATTGCCAGCCGGCTCTTGAAAGAGTCTGAAGAAGGGTAAGAGGAGAATCAACCATCTAAAAATACAGTGGTGTATAAACACTAAGAATAGAGAAACAACTTGGGGTGATCCAACAGAGTGTAACTAGGAGTAAAGGGATAGATTAGACTGAATTTCAAAAAAGAGCTTCCTGACCATGTGCTTTTTCATTGTGGAAGAGTCTCCCAGGGGAATTGGTGGGAGTCCCTGTTACTTGGGACACTTAAAACAAGAGTAGACAGCAAAAAAAAAAATCCATTAAGAATCCATCTATACTGGCAGAGAGATGGACTGGTTGATCAGAGGTCTCTTTCCATCTCTGATTTCTCATCCTAGTAGAATAAAAGTTGTGCTGTTTAGGACTTTAAACTCTGGATTGAAGGTCCTTTATCAGTGAATAACTGTTGCTTACTGGATGTGACATACAATAAATATCAAGATGTTTCTCTTCTAAATGCATCCCTTCTGACTTATTAAAGATTGAATGGGTATCTGGACAAATTTAGAGATTAATGTACTAGCTAATAGAACCGTACTATAGTGTGCTATTGGGTATCCAAGGATTAGTCTCGTATTACAAGTGGGGAAACATGGTAATGTGAATGATTTGAGTTATGTTCTCATAGACTCATAGACTTTAAGGTCAGAAGGGACCATTATGATCATCTAGTCTGACCTCCTGCACAATGCAGGCCACAGAATCTCACCCACCCACTCCTGGAATAATCCTCTCACCTATGTCTCAGCTATTGAAGTCCTCAAATCATGGTTTAAAGACTTCAAGATGCAGAGAATCCTCCGGTAAGTGACCCGTGCCCCATGCTGCAGAGGAAGGCGAAAAACCTCCAGGGCCTCTGCCAATCTATCCTGGAGGAAAATTCCTTCCTGACCCCAAATACGGCGATCAGCTGAACCCCGAGCATGTGGGCAAGACTCACCAGCCAGACACCCAGGAAAAAGTTCTCTGTAGTAACTTCTAACATCCCATCATTGACCATTGGTCCCATTTACCACTGATGGCAATTAATTGACCTTTGACTAAGATCATGTTATCCCATCAAACCATCCCCTCCATAAACTTATCTAGCTTAATCTTGAAGCCAGATAGGTCTTTTGCCCCCACTGCTTCCCTTGGAAGGCTGTTCCAGAACTTCACTCCTCTGATGGTTAGAAACCTTCGTCTAATTTCCAGCAGAGTCAATACTGTAATTTATGACTTTAGCTTAAAATCTGATTACACGGATCTCTTATCTGGGGATAGATATGCAGTGTCACAGCAGAACTTGTTTATAAATATTTCATGATGTTACTGTGAAATAAAGAGTGCCTTTGTTTGAAATTGTGTGCGCTCTATTTCATTGGCAGGCACGAAAGTCCGTTGTTTGACTTCATTGAGAGCTGTCTGCGAAATAAACATGAGATGGTTATTTACGAAGCTGCCTCTGCAATCATCCATCTTCCAAACTGCACACCAAGAGAGCTGGCCCCTGCTGTGTCAGGTCAGTCAAGAAATGAACCCTTTGTGCCCTCTGCTGCTGGGATGTTCTGGAAATACTTCATTGCTGCGAGATTTGTTGGCTACGATATTTTAAAGGTGAAGGAGATCAGGGTATGTTTGGTTTGTCATACTGTAGGACTAAGGATAGGCAAGGTGGCAGAACACAGAACGAAGAAATTGAAGTGTAACCTCTGCTATACTATAAATTAAAATATTAACTACTAATAATACATTTTCTCTCACATATCTGCAACTGTAATTTTTCCTGTCTCTCTCCTAAATTAGAAACATATGGATGGGAAATGACTTGGGCTTTGAATGAAAGAGAAGGGTCAAGAGACTAGTCACCAAAAAGGGACAGAATACTTTATCCTCTCCCTAACTGAGGGAAGTCAGGGTGTGGGGATCAGAGAGAGGAAGATTTTGAGGAGGGTGGATTGGTAGATATGAGCTTTCCTACATGTGGAGTTCATGTCTTTGAAATAAGCTGAAAACTGGGAGGTGACATTTAAATTGGATTGGGAGACTAGGAAACTGTTGATGGATGGTGAATGTAACAGTAAGAGAAGATAGATAGTCAAATATGTTTTGCTAGAACCTTTAAATGCCCCAACAATAGAGCCAACCTATGTGTGCCGGACTACTGGACATTCTTCTCTCTCTAGTTGCCCCTGCTTCTTCGAGGTGTATCTTTTTCTCAGCATCTGCTGTGGGTGAAACTGACTTGAATTGTGTAATGCTTGTGTGTTGTGTGTTTCACTCTCAGTGTACTGGAGTGTGGTAGTTCTCCTGCATCATCCAGAACCTGTTACCCCTTGTATGTCACCTGAAGTAGTTCTCTGCTGCACTCTTGAAGTGTATCCTGGTCACAAGGGTTATTGGTCTTTTCTCCCAGGCATGTTAGTGTCTGGATTTGCAGCATTGGAAGCCAGTGTCTGTTGAAACACTCTCTACTCTGTAAACTCCTACATCATAAGTCACTTCTCTAAATGCTTTATTTTCAGTGTTGCAGCTCTTCTGTAGTTCTCCCAAACCTGTCTTGAGATATGCAGCTGTAAGGACCCTTAACAAGGTGAGTTTCTGAGATCTCTTAAACAAGTGATAAGGTATAAATCTTAGTGTGCAAAGCAAAGCATTAAAGGAAACCAAACTTCTATGCTGAAAGGTGTAGCTGAAAGCATTAATCTCTGACTCTGGTGGTTTGGCTGCCTGTATATAGTGTCTGAATTGGAAGGGTGTGGGGTGAGTAAAACAGTAATCTGACCTGATTTCAAGCTGGCGAACTGCAAAGGCTAGGAACACATAAATAGAGCAACACCGGTGCTTACAGCACCAACGAACCCTTGCAAGTGTTGTGCGCTGGCATAGGGCATGTAACCATGGCTCCCTCTACTGATGGCTCTGCTAGTTATAACTACCTGCTATTTACAGCTAAAGGAGTTATTTCTGCAGCTCAAGTGAGAGCCTGAGGCCTGTGCATTTGAAGCTCAAAAGGGTCTCTGATGTGGTCCCTGCGGACAGCCATGGCCTATGTATATGTGGCCAGTTTGTTCTGCAAGCACTAGGCCCTGATGAATTAACAGAAATCAAATGTCCTGATCCTTGCTCTAGTATATTATTGCCAGATTTACTTTCTTTCCAGGTGGCCATGAAGCACCCATCCGCAGTAACTGCCTGCAACCTGGACCTGGAAAACCTGATTACTGACTCAAACCGCAGCATCGCTACTCTGGCCATCACCACACTCCTGAAAACAGGCAGCGAGAGCAGCGTAGACAGGCTCATGAAACAGATCTCCTCCTTTGTGTCAGAAATATCAGATGAGTTTAAGGTGAGTCACGGGAGGCCTTTGACCTTTACTGTTGCAGGTTTTCCTCCTCCTGGTTTGTGAAGCTTTTCCAGTTGCAGAGAAGCCTTCAGTCATTTAGTCTTGTACCATGAAGCCAGCTGGCATTTCTAGAGATAGTCTGTGAAAAGCAGAGGGCCACAGTTCTGCTTCTCTTCCTTTTCCCCAAAGATCCTGTAGGATAAGAAACTCTGTCTGCTGTTGACTGAACTGCAATGCACTCTAGCACCGCTGTAGCAAGCAACTGCCAATTGTAACTGTCTTGTGGGAGGAGGAGTGGTTTTAAGTTTTGATAATGATCTTTATGTACATCCAGCACATCTGACCCAGGTGTACCCCAGCCTACTGTATAGTCTGATAGTTCACACAGTCTCTAAACTATATCAAATGCTTGCAAAAACCTACTGAGGCTGGTCATTCGACAGTCAGGAAATACCAAAATGAAGGTTGCCTACACATTGTAACCTCTGCCCCCTGTGTACTTCCAATCAGTCTTTAAGAGCATAATCACTTTGTCCCATATATATCTATATCTGTCCTCACCCACACCCACACCCTGGAGTGACATGTAGTTGCTGCGATGTGGCAACTGCCTACCTATGCACAACAAAACCTATGTAACCATTGTTCATTGTAAGACAGGAGGGGATGAATGTTAGATGCACTTGAAACAGCAGAGGGAATGTGTATAATAACGCAATTACCCAAACTGGAATTGGGCCAGGCTCTTAGAAAATCACTCCTGCCCTTGCCAAAAGCATTATAGGATCTCCCATTACTAAGCAGGGAGACCTATGACGTACAACTCAGAACAGCTCCTCCAACATCACAGTGCCCAGCATCATGCTAACACATTGGCTCAGTACCAAGCTGGAGGTAAGAGCGCCACCTTCTGAATCACTAGCACCGAGCTTTTCCTGTCTGAATGCTGAGCTTATATCTGGCAAGATCACAGCTTGAGGTGATGTGTCTGCAAGATGCTTCTTACATCTCATAGGACTTTAGTATCGTGCATTAAATTCTCTATGTCCTCTTCTGTCTTGCAGGTGGTGGTAGTGCAAGCCATCAGTGCTCTGTGCCAGAAATACCCACGGAAACACAGTGTAATGATGACCTTCCTCTCCAACATGCTCAGGGATGATGTAGGTTTAAAACCTTTATGTAGTTACTAGCACGTAGTTGTGGTGGTATGGGGGAAACCATATATTGTTAGTGTTTTCCTTTGGTGGTGGTTCAGCATCAGTGGGGCTTGATTGATATGTCTGAACAAGACCTTGCTTATTTCGGTGCCTGAGCTATCTGATATGTGACTTTGCCACATTTCAGATCAGCCGACATAATCGCTTGGTACATCAAAAATTGGCCAGGATAAACATTTATAAAATGTATTATCAAGAACAACCCTGCGTTGGCCTCAGGGAGCTGGGAAGGACCTATGAGGACACCCAGCCCATCTCCTCCTCTTCCTCCTCCTCCTCTGATTCTGTGTGTATATGAACACTTTTGTTTCCTTAATGGAGGGAAACTGTATTCATAGCATGAGGGCAAATGAGCACCTGTTCTTGTACAATAAAGGGCTGCATTTGCATTCTGAGCAGCTCCTGCAGAGTGAGCATCCTTTCCTTTTCCCTCCTAGGGGGGCTTTGAGTACAAGCGAGCCATTGTGGACTGTATAATCAGCATTATCGAGGAGAATCCTGAGAGTAAGGAATCAGGCTTGGCTCACCTCTGTGAGTTCATTGAAGATTGCGAACACACTGTTCTAGCCACAAAGATACTCCACATGTTGGGCAAAGAAGGGCCAAGGACCCCATCCCCATCTAAGTACATCCGCTTCATCTTCAACAGGGTAGTTCTGGAGAACGAAGCAGTGAGAGCTGGTAAGCAACACAATTAAATACTTGATTGGCTTCATGTGTGCAAACTTGGCGTCTGGAACAAGGTGCTGGGGTGGGAGAGGATGGGGTACTCTAACGGAACAGTCCATAGCTGTGTCCCAGTGTGCCTGCTCTTGGATTGCTCTGGGCTGTTTGCATTAACTCTTCTCATGTCATGTTAGCATGAATGCTAAATATTCCTACTCTAGGGGGCATGATCATCATGTGCTATATATAGCTGTTAGCTTCTGGCTCTCCCTTTGTGAGCATTGATGTCAAAGGTAAAATAGTGACAATGAGTAAGGAGGAGAAATGTTACCCACTCTTTTAAGTGATGCATGAGTCCGTACAGGTCAGACTTGGCATCATGAAAGCCGAGAGCTATTCAGGACTTGAAGTGTGTTTCTCTTGTTTCTATGGAAAAGTGATTTTTTTCTTCTAAGAACTCTCCTCTGAAATCTGTTGCACTCCTTTCCCCCACAGAGAATCTTTAGACTGTGTTTTTAAAGGCAGTTGACCTTCCCCTCTCCACAATCAGATCAGAGTGGAATATACTCCTACCCCTTAGATCACCTCACTTAGAGCCAGTAGAGGAGTTAGTATGTTAGGAAGGGGACTTAAAATTAAGCTTAGATTTCTGTTGTGAAACAGATTGTATTGTATTGAATCCTGTTCTTCTGAGTGCCATTGTTTTAGCGCTGAGGCCTGGAGGCCAGATACGCAGCATCTGATGGGAGCCATAAAGACTTTGTCATGGGGTGCGCCACTCATTGCTAGGATGGCGCCACCTCCCGGTCACTCTGGGGAATAGCTTGCCAGGTCTACGCCCCACCTGCAGTTGCATGCCGTCCTCCAACTCTCTCTGGATCTGCAGCTTCACTCTCGCTCCATTGGCGGCAGCTGCTGCCTCTTCATGACTCGGCCCTCCAGCCAGGTCACTTCCCGTGTTTCCCCTTCCGGGGACCAAAGTCTCTCCAGCAATCCTGGGAAGTCTTCCCATTCGCTGCCTCTTAGTGCCACTCCCTCAGTGGCTGGCAGGGGAACCTGGGCCTCCCTCTACACCAGGTTCCAGCTCGGGCTCCCTGAGCAGCAGCCAAGGTCGGCCCTAACCCATATCTTTCTGCATTTCCCCTGAGCCTTTCCTACCTTTCTGACTCTCCCCCTTCCCTGGGTTTGCCAACCCACACTCCCTCCTCCCAGGGAGTAACTATAGGCTACTCTCTATAGCCCGCAAAACACCTCCCTTCACCCTGGGAGTGACTGCAGACTACTCCCCTACAGCCCCTTTCTGCTTTCAGCTCCTGGGCTTTATACAGGCACCTCCTCTTCCAGTCCAGCTGAGCCTCCTGTCTAATTCCCTGCTCCCAGGTTCCTCCTGCAGGTGCAGCCTGGGCAGTTAATTGGCCCAGCTAGCCACCTTCACCCCTTTAAGCCTTGTGTGGGCTGGACACCCCAACACAGACCTGTTGTACAGAAACTTCAGCATCGTGGCCAAAGATCCTTCTATCTGATAGAAGGATCTTCAACAGCGAAATTTAATAAAGAGCTAAATTCTCCCCTTTGCATATATAAAGCTCCCTCAAAGTCAGAGTTGAAGTCAAATTAAGTTGGGGTTTTTTTTTTATTAGCTTGGACTGGCTACTTTAGGGGATAGGTATTGGGATACAGAGCCTTTCATCTTGAAGTTATTGGTTCCAATCTGGTGGCCCAGGTCAACAGTGAGGAAAGTCACTGCCACCTATGGAAAATGAGCTTGCTTCAGTGTACTTTCTAATGGGCGTGTGTGTGTTTGCACCCATAACCGCAAGTGCCAGAGCAGCCAAGGATTGGGATGTGCTATGGAGCCTGAACTACCCTCACTGCTAGATAATTCTTCCAGAACTGGTTTGAGGCAAAGTGGTGTGGTGGGGTATGATGCAGAGGAAGATTGTACTGGTGCTGCTAATCCTGTCCCTCTTCTGTAACTGAAGGGCAGGCCCCAGGGTTGTTGGCCAGGTGCCTTTTTAGTATTGAAGAAACATCCTTTAAATAGAATTAAAAGGAAGTTTCTCCATTTGTGTGAGGGTCTACAATTGGTGAGGCACAGATTTTAAGAGAAACCTCCTCCCTGATTGTAGCTTCAGGACAATCGCATACATGCTTGCTTTCAAAATCCTCTGTGCATGTTTTGGAATAGACTTCTGGCTACAGATTGAACACCTTTCCCACCCCTTTGTTTTTTCGTCTAGCTGCTGTGAGTGCATTAGCGAAGTTTGGGGCCCAGAATGAGAGCCTTCTTCCAAGCATCCTGGTGCTTTTGCAGAGGTGAGCAGAGTAAATGCTAGTGCATGTGCTTTGTTCTTTAATACTCTAAACAGGGTCAAGCCAAGTCAGCACTTGAATAGAAGTGAACCACAATGCTGAACAGGAGATGGAGTCGGTAGGTGGCATTATTCCCTTTGAGTCACTCCTGGTGCTAGGGAACACTTGGCCACCAAAGTTGTAGTGTTTTGAGTGATTCTCTAAACAGGTCCTGACCTTTTTGGAGTCATGTAAACTTGTGGTTCTTTTATGAAAAGTAAGGGTGTTGAACTTGTTCTTAAAACATTCCGTTGTGGGTAGTATACCTAGGGGGTGACTTACAAATGTTTATGTTCTCGTGCCCCATGAAGCAACAGGTATTGACTCATTTTACTGTTGGGTTAAGTAACATGCCCAAGGCCAAATAGTGACTGCTAGGATTGGAACTCAGGTGTTCCAGGCTCCCAGTCCTGTGCAATTTCCAGTAAAACCATCCAGCTCCTTAATATTCTCTGTACAATCAGTTGTACTTGGAGACAGTCACCTACATTTACATAGCACTGCTGTGCATTTTAAAACAATTACCATGTTTCACTTCAGTGGTGGGCAGCGATTCAATGGGTAATGAATGTGCTTTGGGGTCTTTTGGGGTGAAAGGTACCATGTGTATATAGTAGTAATTGTAATCTACCTAGAACTGAATTCCTAAAGGATGACTTGATGGCCATATTGATGAATGTGTCCCCTTTCTGTGCCCTCTGATTTGTGTTCATGTATCTGACAATAAAGCTTTTAAAACCCTGTTGGGATTCCCTCCAAGACCTCTTTCCGCTTGGCTTCCCAAGAACTCAGTTTGACTCCAGCCTTCATCTCTCAGATATCATTGTTTGGCATACAGCAGTGCTATGCTGAGTTGACCAGACTCAAACGCAGGGGGGATGGATGCAGGGTACATCACAGCTCCAAAGTTATACAGAAACCGTCTCCCTTTTTATACATTACACCTCGCATTGCATCACACATTTTTGGATTGGCTTGATTACTTTGCAGGAACCAATCCCTGTGCACCATGTGTTGTCCACGCATTGACCATGATTCGACTTCCTCTTTACCTCATCTCTACATGAATAACTTCCCTTGTTATCTATTTCATATTAAATAATTCCCTGCATGCTCTCCCTCTTATCTTGGATGGCTCAGACATTCCATCAACTTAGCCTACTGATCTATTTACTTACCTTACTTAGCATAAACATTCTGTTTTCAACCTGATGATTCATTTATGTCCCTAATTCTATCTTCCAAAAAATGAGGCCTCCCTCCATGTGTTACTTATTCATGTCAGGCCAGGCCTCAGCTACAGACCCGGTCAGAATCAGTAGCCCCAAAATATGGGCTGCAGATGTGTTCTTTATATAACTTGACCCATGTTTACAGGGTAACAACCCAATTGGTGATCTCCTCAATTCGTTTGATATGTTGCGCTTGCGAATGAATGCTTTAAGTGACTGCCGTATACATAATGGAGAAGACTCTTATGTGCACAAGGAAGCCAAGTGAATTACTATGCTAAACAGACTTGGATTTTAATATTTTAGAGATGGGGGATGGCACAGAGTATTTACATAGATCACAGCTATAATATTGTGAGTTTTTTTCCCATGTAATCAGTAAATCCATCAGAGGGGTTAGGCTAGCATTGCAGTATCAAGCGTGGAGTTTCTTCCATGGTGCTGGATTTTGATCCATTTTGACCCCAACGCTCTCATTCCCCAAACAGGTGTATGATGGACAGCGATGACGAAGTTCGTGACAGAGCAACATTCTACCTAAACGTGCTGCAGCAGAGACAGATTGCACTGAACGCTGCCTATATCTTTAATGGTTGGTAATAGAAGTGAACACAGCACTGCTCATCCTAGAAAACTGCACTTTTCTTATTGTATGTTATAGTTGTATCATCTTCTGGGTTGATTCCATTACAAATAGCAGCCCTTTCCAATGCAACCTCGATAACTTCAGTCAGGATGCCTGGAATGAACAGAGCCAAACACTATGTGGCATTAACACTTCTGAGTAAAGTATCTGAATACTACATAATGTATAGTTGCAGAGGGAGTATTGTCTAGTGGCTAGAGCATAGGCAGTGGTAGTCCGGACTCCTGGGTTCTGTTTCCAACACTGCTGTGCTGTGTGACTTTGGACAAGGCCGTTATCCCCCATTTTACAGCGAGTAAGGTGAATGGCAATCTTGGTGAGGGGACTGGTGGTTGACTGTAAAGTGCTTTGGGGTCTCTGGATGAAATGTTATATGCGCAAAGCATTTATTATTAAGACACAGTGTATTTGCAGAACAGTTTGCCACTGGAGAATGTATTTATGCTGCATGTCAACCCTTTCAGTCCTCAGGTGCCCTCTGTGTGCCAGTTTTCTGTCACTGCCTTGTTGAAAGCACACTTTTTAAGCTCTTTAACATCTGAAGGCATTTGCAGTGCTCTGCTCACCATGGGGTTAAAATGCTTTTTGCCGTCTTCTCTTAAACTAAACCCAGATTGTATTTGTGCCAGGCTGTTCCATGTATCCAACTCACTGACACAAACCAACTGAGAGGATGTAGAGGAGCTTTAAGCCCTTTTAAAAGTTTTTCTTGTGTGGTTTCAGAAGAGAGGTAGTTAAGACACAGGCCAGATGATCAAACTGTTCTGCAGCTTCCAGTTAAGTAGACAGCCCTAAATTCTTACCAGTATAATGAGCACTGTGTGTTCTGCTTCCTCCCTGGACCTTGTAGTTTCTGATGTGAGGCAGACACCCTTTGTATTAATCACCTGTATTTTGCAGGGTTGACAGTCTCTGTTCCTGGGATGGAGAAGGCCCTGCACCACTACACACTGGAGCCTTCTGACAAGCCTTTTGACATGAAGACAGTTCCATTAGCTACTGCACCAATCTTTGAACAGAAAGCAGGTAATATTCAGGCTTCCTTTAAGTAGCACCTACTAGAGAAGAGGCTGGCTTCATAGAGCAAGCATCAAGGTTATGATGCCAATACTTGGGGGACTTCCTGAAGCTGCAGGCTCCAATCACAGCGGGGTCAGCATAGCCATCACCCTTTGCAGACGGATATATTTCATACCACCTAGCTCCTGGTGTGTTTGGTCTGATGAGGTCCTGTTTGCATCTCCTTGACACTGGAGAGCAGGTCATTTTCCATAAGAAGTGGTTTGCCTGCCCCAGTGTCTTTGGCTCAGAGTCTTCTTTCCTACTCTAGTGCAGTGTTTGCTGCTGCCTTCTACCCCAAAGGCACATGCATATCTGAGCGGCTGTGTGTGTAATTTATGAACAGCTTCTGGATCTTTGAGGGTTAGAAGAGCGATATAAACCAAAAATATTTAAAATGGTTTTGCCAGTTTTCTGTTAATGCATTTCTGATCTCCCAGTGTTTTAGAAATAATATTTATATAAGGGCTGGTCTACACTAACCCCCCAATTCGAACTAAGATACGCAACTTCAGCTACGTGAATAACGTAGCTGAAGTCGAAGTATCTTAGTTCGAACGAAAAGGTACTTACCGCTGGTCCACACGGCGGCAAGCAGGCTCCCCCGTCGACTCTGCCTGCTCCTTTCACAGAGCAGGATTACCGGTGTCGACGGCGAGCACTTCCGGGTTCGATTTATCGCGTCTAGACAAGACGCGATAAATCGATCCCAGAAGATCGATTGCTTGACGCCGAAGCAGCCGGTAAGTATAGACATACCCTAATACTTTCATACTGTCCTTTAGATCTTGGAGGCTGGGGGAAATGAATGATAGTCTCCTGAGAACAGAGTAAATAGTAAGCTGGTGCCTTATGAGAAATGGTTGCCTGTCTTATGCAATACTGTATTCATACAACATAGCTCAGCTGCTGTATTCTGCACAATAGCTGGAGTAGTTGTGGAGTCAGTCGGACCTGCATTCCTAATATGTTTGGTGAAGGCAACAGCGTTTAATTCCTGACTGAAGGTTGGGTTCTATTACCGTTATTCATTAATCTCTCTTCTCTTGGGAGGTCACAGATTGTGAGGGGAAGATAATTGGATGAGAAACAACATACAGTAAAATGTGTGGGACACATGACTGCTTAGTGAATCTGTAGGGGACGATTTAAGGGGGCCTGAAATGAGTCTCTGAGGAACTTTACAACACAGTATCTTTGCTTTTCTTCTTGCAGAAATTGCACTAGTGACCAGCAAGCCTGAGAAAGTTGCTCCATCCCGCCATGACATATTCCAAGGTATGGGAAGGGGGATCAATGGGTCTCCAATGCAGTGGTCCCCAAACTGTGGGGCATGCCCACCTAGGGGGATACAGAGGGACCTTTCGGGGGGCACAGCAGGGCCCAGGTCAGCCCTCATGGGGGAGTGCACGGTTGTAGCTGTGGCCTCGCTCCTGGCTGCAGCTTGGTCACTGGCCCCCACTCTCTGCCCCTGGCCATGGCTCCACTCCCAGCCCCCAGCCCGGCTGTGACTCCATTTCTGGCCCATGCGGGTGTGGACACATGCTATTACTGGGGGGGATGGGGGACGTGAGAGGAAAAGTTTGGGCCTACTGCTCTAATGCTTGAAGACCAGTGGAGGGAGGTGTGGATGTGCCAGGTGTTTTACCACTGGTAGGGAAGGAGGTGATTCTGAAACCTGTCACCAAAAGGTGTCTAACGCTGTCCATCTGTTTCTGTGCAGAGCAACTGGCTGCCATTCCCGAGTTTAAGAGCTTGGGTCCCTTATTCAAGTCATCTGAGCCAGTGCAGCTCACAGAGGCAGAAACAGAATACTTTGTTTGCTGTACTAAGCACGTGTTCACTAATCATATGGTTTTCCAGGTAAGAAAAGTACATTTGCTGGAGTTCCAAAGGGACCCTTCAGAGACTGGGTGTTTCATAAATGCATTAGTATTTAGTGTGTGCTGGAGAAGAACATCCTGTCCTAGTGGGAGCTATAATGGTGACCAAGTTGAGTATTTGAGACACCTGGAGACCTCATCTAGGCTAGTGAAGAGCAGTCTTGTCCCGAAAATCAAGAGTGCGGGAGACCTGAGTCAGTCTGTAGAGTTCTCCCTGCCATCAGGACCACAGAGAGCATGATTGGTAATGAGGTGGGATGTTCTCCGTGTTTAGGGCAATACGGTAGCTGATTTCAGAAAATCTTCAATAGAAAAGTGTTTGCTGCACTCAAGTGCCCTCCTTTTTTATGCTTCACTCTTGCAGTTCGACTGCACGAACACCCTAAATGACCAGTTATTAGAGAGGGTCACTGTACAGATGGAACCGTCGGATGCTTACGATGTGATTCGCTCTATCCCAGCAGCCAGCCTTTCTTACAACCAGCCAGGCATGTGTTACACTCTCGTCCGACTGCCCCAGGATGATCCCACTGCAGGTACCAAATGGAAGGATAATGCTTTGCATGTGTAGACCACTTGAATGAAACGCTGGCGAGATGCTTAGGATTTGCATTTAATGTGTTAATTTTGTATGTCTTGTATGTTAGATTCTACCATGGTTTTGTTTTTGTTTTCAAGTGTCACTATCACCAGTGTTTGTGTAGGATCTACAGTTAGTCAAAATAATATATACACTTATATATAATAATATATATTATTTTGTTGTATATTATATGAGTTTGTTTCCTTGTTGTCTTGAGGTTATCAAAGCAGCAAACTGGAAAATATGGACACTGCCTGAAACTAAACACAGGAGCAGAATCAGCCCAATGTTGCCCCTTTTCGACCCGAGCGGCTAGCCAGAGTTTGGGGCCCTGGGGAATGTTGGGAGTAGAAATTGTGGCTAGGTATTTCTTTGACACAGTTTTGTTTATTTACAAAGAATGTACAAAGCCCTGTGTCTCTGAACGCAGAAGGAATCAAATAGCATGAAACAGCTTCTTTTGCTCAGCACCAAGAACACTCTTTTCAGCCTGCCCACATCCACCTGACCCAAAAAACTTTACCCAGGTTTTTTCCGGGGTCGGATGCTGTGCTTTCAGCTGCTCCTTCCGTATGACTACATCACATTCTTGCTTTTTGCTTATATCTCTCTCTGGTCTGTCCTCTGTGTGTTCTGCCTTCCCTCTCTCCCCCACCCCCACAGTACAAACAATTCTCAACAAAAGCCCTCTGTCCAAACTCCTGGGTGCATTTACAACCCTGGTCTTAGGTGGAGGGCTTCTGGTTAACCCATCCTGACGGTTGCATTAATTCAAGGGTGTGTTTACTCCCATTCTCAAAGAAGTTTGTGATCAATGCAGTCACAGGTGTCTCTCAGCATAACAGGCCCCACCCTGTTTTAGCTCCACCCATTGTCCTGTTGGTGCCCAAAATGGTGGCGATGCCCTATTTGGCCAATTCCAAACAGAAAAAAAAACCAGTTTAACAAATGATACAAGGTTAATTATTTACACGTGTGCTGTGTCTTTCTATCCAGATGTTTTCACATCACCAACCCAAACTGATTCCTTATTTCCACCCGATCCCCTGTGGGATATTTCGCTCTCTGCTGGACTTTCTTACCACCACCAGGGTGTGAGGAAATGAGCCCCATTCAGCCAGCCCCTCTGGAATGTCATTTCTATGTCATTTACTGGCTGTTCTATTCGAATGGGGGAATTCACTTCTGGAATTTTTCCAGCCTCAACTTCCACAGCTACATACTCAGATTCAGGAGAGGTAGCCAAGCTGTCATTCTGCCCCCCAGACTGTAAGCAGTAGCATCTGTGTCCAATATAAAGGGGGTTTTGAACCAAGGATAGGCCAAGACAGGAGCAGACCAGAGCCTTTTTCAGCTCTAAAAATGCTAAATCCCACCCTACTGACCACTGAAATGGTTTCCCTTTTTCTTACTATTTTCTGCTTGTTCGAAAAACTCAGCAAATAAACAGGGATTAGTTCTTGTTTCAGAGCTGCAAGAGCTTTAGTAGCAAAGATTGCCCTGAAACCCTGGGTCTCAAAACGGGTTTTGAACAACCCTCTCTCTTTCCCTTGCTATGAAATGCAAGCCAGTTATTAGCTCATGCACTGGTTCAGCCACTCAGATGTCTCATTCAAATTCCAGTGGTCCAAGCTTCAAACCCAATTTTCGGATAGGTGCCCTTGTCCCAGTCACTGTCTCTATTTGAGACCAGTTAGATGGTTCAGTTTTGGCTCCCCTATTCCCAAGGCTGTTTAGTATGCCTGGTCTAATAACTTACGTTTGAGCCTGTCAAGTATTCCTATACACATCATGGATCCTGTTACACACTCAATAGCTAAACTCTTGTTACTGTTGTTTAACTGCCCACATCTAAACAAAGACCGGGGGGGACTGATCTTTGTACCTCCACCAAGCTTTGCCCCTTCAGCCTGGTGTTACCCCTTTTTCCGAACTGGGAGAGTGTCATTCCCTGGACACTTGTGACAGTCTGTCTTTGCCTGCTTTAAATTTGTAACCGGTCTCCTTTTTGTGGCCCGTTTTGCCAGAGTAACAGCATTTAACTGAACTGCTTCCTTTAATTGTTGCCCGATTTTTCCCTTGTTTTATGAACTGAATGCATCAATAAGGTAATGAACCAGATTAGAATCCCCTCTTTCATCAAATGTATTAGACACGGAGCTGTAGTGACGTAACGCTAATTCAAATGAAAAAATGGCCAATAAGATGGGCCTCAGAGTATCTCTAGGTGTAAAAGAGATTGAGATGTTTTACTAGTGCACTTCTCTGTCCCATACACTGGGTTAAAATCAATGACCTATGGGATTGAGAGAATTTTCTTCCAGGGCAGAAGAGGCTGGTTTTTGCCTTTCGTTCATATTAAAAATCCCACTGGGCTTTAGGTTAGTTTGACCTGGTTAAATATTTGTATTTGGGGCTGGATTTTTTGTTACTCTTTAATGTCATTAGGACGTTTTAGAATTAGGCTGGACCGCTGAAGTGTGGTCCAGGTTTCTAGATCATAGTCTGTATGGCAAGAGAACATTGCAGCAGTTTCTAATGGCTATGAACTCCTATCTGATCTGACTGCAAAGTCCTAAAGGGCATTGGCTGGTCCCAGTGTGCTTTCATTTCTGCATATTCCCTGTCTGGGAAACTTCCCTCACCCTAAATTTAGTGTAAAATTCCCCAGTAAACTCGCTATCTAAATTGTGGTGTTAATTCCCAGGCTACCTGGGGAACCTGCTACATCTGTATCTTGGGGAGGAGATCGTCGGTGTGGTGCTATTGCTATTCCTTTTATGGGAAAGGAGAGCTTCAGCACTCACTTTAGACAAAAAGAAATGAGACACAAGCTCCTGATTCTCTCCCCTTTTCCCAGTCGCTTGTACTTTCAGCTGCACAATGAAATTTACAGTCCGAGACTGCAACCCAAACACAGGGGTGCCAGAGGACGATGGCTATGACGACGAATATGTGGTAAGTTCAGTCTTGTTTGCCGCAGCTAAAGTGTGTGTGTCTTCCTGTCCGTGGGATTCTGCTCACTCTGCCATAGTCGCCTTTTGTGTCTTTCTCCCTCCCCTCCCCCCTCTTTTCTGCTACCCTCCTGCCTGGAACACCATCCCCAAATCGTTCCAGCTGTTCACCCTTTGCCTTGTTCAGATCCCTCCTAAAACCTCGCTTCCGCCAAATCTTTGTGCGGTGACTCCATTTACGTGTACTTTGTTAATCTTATTTGTGTGACCCTGACCAACCCTCCAGCCATCCTACTTTGTTTGCCTGCACTCTTTCTTGTGTCATGTCTGCATTCTAGATTAGAAGCTCCCTGTGGCTTGACTCTCTGTTCAGCGAGGTGCATGTGTTGGCATACAAAGTAACTCCTCAGGCTTTGGGGAGTTGAAGTCTTCCCTTGTGCTCTTGGCTTCTTGCAAGGTAACGTCCCCTAGATTTGTAATAGGATCTAGAACGTGACCTCCAGTTGTAGTAATTGAGCATGCTTCTTGGATGGCACCTCTGCTGGGGAGCTCATTTCACTCTTAAGCCTTGCTGATAAATCCCACGAGCATTACTTTGCCTCTACTTCCTAGGGCCTTTATGCGTATGTAAAACTACAGCTGTCCTCTGAAATGAGTCTAGTGTACTGGGGCTGTACCAGTCATAACTATATCCTGTGCGGCTGTCTTCCTCCCCGCTCTGTAAGCGCATGTCTGCACTGCAAGCTGGAGGTGACATTTGCAGCTGCAGTAGACGTATGTGCGTTAACTCTAGTCAAGCTAGTGTGGTAAAAAGAAAGCGTTGCTGTAGTGGTGTGAGCCGCAGGATGGGCAAGCCGCCCTGAGACCCTAGGGATGTACTCAGGCAGCTGCTCTGTCCTGCCTCAGAGGCTGCACTGCTGTTTCGTGCACTAGCTCGATCTGAGCTAACGTGAGTACATCTGCCCGAGCGGGAAACTACACCTCCAGCTCAAAGTGTAGACGTACCATAAGGTGCGGGTCCTTGTGTGTGTGATTCTGTGCAGCCTAAATTCTCCCTTGTTTCTCTGCCAGCTGGAAGATCTGGAGGTAACCGTGTCAGATCATATTCAGAAGGTCCTAAAGCCCAACTTCGCAGCTGCCTGGGAGGAAGTAGGCGATGACTTTGAGAAAGAAGAAACCTTTGCTCTCAGTTCAATCAAAACCCTTGACGGTGAGATGATCCCTTCTCCCTAATTGTTTGGTAACCCAGACGGGATTCTGCCCAGCTGTGGAAACAATGTGTGCGGTGTTCGGGGAAAGACTTTTTACGCTAGTTTAGAGCTGCATGGCTCTGTGCTGTAATGACGGGTTTGGAAACCACCCACCTCCCCTCTGAAAAGTAGGGGCTTGGGGGAAAGTTGCACTCTTCAGCGACTATTTGTGATGGGGGAAGAAGTAACGAGAGGTTGGCAAGTCCCTGAGGCCTTGCACCCCAGTTAATGAGCTAGATTGGCTAAACCCTAAGTCATGCTCAGAACGTGTTCTCTGTGAATTAAAGTTGCACAGGAAACTTGGCATCAAAATGTAAACAGACTACATGAAAATAACCATGTTTTCCTCTTTAAATCTCTCAATGCAGAAGCTGTCGGTAACATCATCAAGTTCCTGGGCATGCAGCCATGTGAGAGGTCCGATAAAGTGCCAGAGAACAAAAATTCCCACACACTGTACCTAGCTGGTAAGAATCCACCACTGATGGGTTTGTTTCCATACGCCTCTGCAACACAAACTTATTAACTGCAATTTCCCAGGGGCCAAGAGATTCTGTTCTCAAATACTGAGAGAGAATGGATTACAGAGCTGTGTACAACAGCACGTTGCCTTTACGGGATGCTGTGTTAGGTGCACCTCAGAGTGGACCTTTCCATCTTTTCTTTCCTTGCTGCTTTTTGTCAGCAGGAAGTGTATTAAACCCCTTTGTGAAAGGACCTAACCTGCAGCCAAGATGCCTAAACTAAGCTCCCTACCCATCTCCAGGGGCAGGCCAGAACACCCCAGAGCACTTCAGTTTCCTAGTGCACCTTCTTGCTAACCTGCCCTAACACTTCAGGCACTTATATTTGCTGAGCACACTCCCTGTTCCTCTCACATTTTGGGGATCCATGAAATTGGACTGACTCAGCTTATTTCAACTCTTATTCTATTAACAGTAAAATACAAAATTGCATTAAGACGATAGTATCCAGTTCTAAGGGCTCAGATTCTGTATCTACTCCATGCACAGAATTCCTAGTGACTCCAGGGGGAGTTTGTATATACAGTGACTATTAAATAGAGTCTGGAACACAATCCACAGTTCTGTGCATGGAGCCACAACCCTTAGGAAAATGGCTACTTCTCCAGGGTTGCCTTAATGGTGCTAGGGGCACAGTGGTAGGAGGAAAGGCTAGAGTGAGTCCTGACGAGCTCTTCCTTTCTCAGCTGTAGCAGGAATGATCACTACCTCTTTGGAGGGGCCTGGGCTTCAGCTGCTAGTCCTGTGTCACGCATCTTAAACCTGAATCTATTTGACATCAGCAGTCTTTAAGGATGGTGTCTGTCTGAATCTTGTTACTGGGCTGAAAGCATGTGCTCCATTCTGTAGGTGGCTGCAGCTTTAACTAATCCTTGCATTATCTGGGCTGTGGCTGTATAGCTGTCAGGTTCACAGGTTGGGCTTTGAGTCACTGAAGGGTAACTACTGGAGCTATTTCACGGTTCATCTACTCTGCAAAATCCTTCTTTGTCCCCAGGTGTGTACAGAGGTGGCTATGATATGCTGGTGAGATCCAGGCTGGCCTTAGGAGATGGAGTGACCATGCAGGTGACTGTCAGGAGCAAGGATGAAACACCCGTAGATGTCATCTTGGCCTCGGTAGGCTAAGTCATGCTATTTTTAATACCTGCAGGGGAATTTCACCTCAAGGATCTCAAACACAGCCTGGCTCTGTCCTGTCTGACCTTCTGCATGGAGTTTTTATTCTGTGTCATTTTGTATGAGGTTGCAGTAACGGCAGCTCTGGCTGGTCTCTGTAACATACACTTAATGCTGGGTCTCACTCCCACCCTGGTCATCAGTTATATGTTCCTCTGACTGATTGCATCTGTGGACCTTACAAACTGGAATCAGACTTTTGTCAAAACAGATTTTTATTAACGGAAAATAAACGTTGATCATTCCAGTTTCAAGTTGTGGAATTTTAGTTGAATTGTTGCTAATAAAATAGAATCTTTAAAAGTTTTGCCATAGCAACTGCTAGTACAGTAGTGTTTGATCACTTGGGAGAATAACTCTGCCAGGTGGGATAACAACTGATAAATCTGAGTTCAGTACAGCACAAGCAGCCCATACTGGAAAACCTTTCCTCTTGATGTGATGCTAGAAACTAGAAATCTGGTCAGTTGCAAAAAGCAGTGGTTCTCAGTCCCCCTGCCAACTTGGCTTTACAATCAGTTTTGTAATGTTTCTGCCTCAGGTGCTGTGTGAAAGCCACACAAGTGCAATGTTGGAACAAATAAGTAAAGTTTAGAAGTATGACGTGACTTCAGTTCTGAACCTTTTCACTGACCCTTTAGCTTAAAATTGAGTTACACAATCCCTTTTAAGGGGAAGACTTGCAGCGCTTTAGGAAAGATACTAATTTTCCATAGTATGAGGTCACAAAGGCTCTGTATGCAGCAGAGCCAGTACTTCAGGCTTTTTAAACTTGTTTTTAATACTTTATAAATCCCTGTGGTTTTAGGTAGTTATTGCTTTAATATTGGCAATCAGTCTTAGGCTTGTTAAGCTTTACTACACAATTTATCTGAAAGTAACACTTCAAGTAAACAGCCCTCTTGACGCTTCAGGCTGATTCCGGCACTGTATGCTACAGTAGAGCACATCTCTTCCAAGACATACTGGTGAGGCTACAATGCAATTAATTTGCACTTTGTTATTACATTATGGAGTTGAGTACTAATAATAGTGGTTAGGGGGTTAAGGAAACTTGCCCTTTAGGACTGTTCCACACTTACATTTTAGTGGCATAACTGGGTCAGTCAGGAGAGATGCTGTGCCAGTAAAAGCCCTGCTGTGGACAGTTCTACCAAGATAAGTGCTCATACCCCAGTATAACTATTCACACAAAGGGGATTTTGCTGCCCTAACTCAAGCAGTATAGTTAATGTGTAGACAAGCCCTTCAAATGAAGAATTGGGAAACAATGCCTGACAACTAGTTCACATCTTTATGATATAGGTATTTTCCCATTTTAAAACTAGTCTAGACAGTAGCTCAGTTAAATGCACTTTCAGAGAAGAGAAAGATCTACTGTGCCGCTTACTGTTCTGGAAACAAGCTAATTGGCATGTGGGTGCAAATGGGGTACTGGCTTCCTGGAATAGGCTGGGCTTCTGGCCACAAGGACAGGGAAGGAGTCTTGGAACAGCATGATTAGCAGTGCCATCCCTCTCCCCATGTGACCTCACTCTTCCTTACCACTAGTTCCCAACTGCGCCCTCTGGCCTCAGAAGTCAGCCCAGGACCAGAACTACTAACAGTATCCAGTAACTTCCCTTGGATGTGCACATTGTCTTTCACGCCTCCCTTTAGGTTAATCCTTCCCAGTGTTCAGAGGTTCAGTGCCTTACACATATGCAGCAGTCTAACATACCCAAAGATCACCCTGCACAGAACAGGAAAGTTAAGTGTCAGATCGGGAAATAAAAGCACCCTGGCTCATACAGTAAACACCACTGAGCCAAAGCATGAGAGGGAAAGTCCACGTAGCTGTTCAGAAGGAGTTGATGAAGTTCAAATATGCATTCAGGAAGCCCATAGGATCCTCAAGCTGTGGATAGTGGGCAATGTGGTCATCCAGGACAGAGACTGTAGACAGGGGAAGCACTTTCCTGTTGAAAGAATGCAACAGCTAGTAACTGCATGCTCAATAGAGAGGCAGGCACCAAATCTGAAGTACAGGGAGTGGAGCAGACAAGCAATCAGACTAGGCTTCAAGACTGCTCCAAGAGGTGGAGTGATCGCTACAACTGCAATAAGATCTCTTGTGATCCTGTGTGGCCATTCTTAACCAAAGGGGTACCTCCATTAGTACGGGTGTTACAATATCGCCCACTTAGTCTGCGTGCTTTTATATCACTGCTGTATTTTTGCCAGGCACTGTGCCAAAAAAAAAAAATCAATTGGAATACAATTATTGTACTGACATTTCAGTGTATAGTAGAGCAGTATAAACAAGTCATTGTCTGCATTAAATTTTAGTTTGTACTAGGGCTGTCAAGCAATTAAAAAAATTAATTGCATTGTTAAAGAATACCATTTCTTTAAATATTTGTGGATGTTTTCTACATTGTCAAATATATTGATTTTAATTACAACACAGAATACAAAGTGTACAGTGCTCACTTATTACAAATACTGCCACTGTAAAAAAAATAGTATTTTTGAATTCA
Organism: Macrochelys suwanniensis; assembly: GCA_033296515.1. Lineage (NCBI taxonomy): Eukaryota > Metazoa > Chordata > Testudines > Chelydridae > Macrochelys > Macrochelys suwanniensis. The sequence continues at coordinate 338,819,581 of CM065775.1, forward strand.
CCTAATAGTAGAATGATGTACAAAAAACTGCACTCAAAAACAAACAATGTAAAACTTTTGAGCCTACAAGTCCACTCAGTCCTACTTCTTGTTCAGCCAATCGCTCAGACAAACAAGTTTGTTTACATTTTGCAGGAGATAATACTGCTGCCTTCTCGTTTACAGTGTCACCTGAAAGTGAGAATAGGCATTTGGGTAGCACTGTTGTAGCCGGCGTTGCAAGATATTTACGTGCCAGATGCGCTAAAGATTCATTTGTCCCTTCATGCTTCAACCACCATTCCAGGGGACATGCATCCATGCTGACGGGTTCTACTTGATAACGATTCAAAGCAGAGGACTGATGCATGTTCATTTTCATCATCTGAGTCAGATGCCACCTGCAGAAGGTTGATTTTCTTTTTTGGTGGTTCGGGTTCTGTAATTTCCAAATCGGAGTGTTGCTCTTAAGACTTTTGAAAGCATGTGCCACATCTCATCCCTCTCAGATTTTGGGAGGCACTTCAGATTCTTAAACCTTGGGTCGAGTGCTGTAGCTACCTTTAGAAATCTCACATTGGTACCCTCTTTCCATTCTGTCAAATCTGCAGTGAAAATGTTCTTAAAACGAACAACATGTGCTAGGTCATCATCCAAAATGGCTCTAACATGAAATATATGGCAGAATGCGGGTAAAACAGAGCAGGGGACATACAATTCTTCCCCAAGGAGTTCAGTCACTAAGTAATTAACACTTTTTTTAACGAGCATCATCAGCATGGAAGCATGTCCTCTGGCATGGTGGCCGAAGCATGAAGGGGCATACGAATGTTTAGCATATCTGGCACGTAAATACCTTGCAATGCTGGCTACAAAGTACCATGTGAACGCCTGTTCTCGCTTTCAGGTGACACTATAAATAAGAAGAGGGCAGCATTATCTCCTGTAAATGTAAACAAACTGGTTTGTCTGAGCGATTGGCTGAACAAGAAGTAGGGCTGAGTGGACTTGTAGGCTCTAAAGTTTTACATTGTTTTGTTTTTGAGAGCAGCTATGTAACAAACAAAAAAATCTACATTTGTAAATTGCACTTTCACAATAAAGAAATAACACCACTACTTGTATGAGGTGAACTGAAAAATACTATATCATTTTTACAGTGCAAATATTTGTAATAAAAAAACGAGGACTGTACACTTTGTATTCTGTATTGTAACTGAATCAATATATTTAAAAACGTAGAAAAACATCCAAAATATGTAGTAAATTTCAATTGGCATTCTATTATTTAGTAGTGCAGTTAAAACTGCGATTAATCATGACTATTTTTTGAGTTAATCACACGACTTAACTGCAATTAACTGATAGCCCTAGTTTGTACCCACTCTGCTGGTCCTTTTTATGTAGCCTGTTGTAAAACTAGGCAAATATCTAGATGAGGTGACGTACCCCCGGATAGGGTGACCAGACAGCAAATGTGAAAATGGGACGGGGTGGGGGAGTGCGGGGGTAATAGGAGTCTATATTAGAAAAAGACTCAAAAATCAGGACATCTGGTCACCCTACCCCCGGAAGACCTCTGGGTTCTAGTGTGGTCAAATGTCCCTTAGACTAAGTGAGAGCCCAACTAAAGCTTCCACTGCCAGAACCAACCCCAGGAAGAGAGCTGCTCCTTTAATTTATAGCAGGCATATTTTACTTAATCATGAATAGGGAGGGCTGGAACAATCCTAGCCATTAGATCAGTTACAAATTTAAGATCCTGCTCATATAGTTTACCCAAAACCTATTCCTTAACTGAATCCACACCAGACTGGAACTCTCATCTCCCCTTGACAGATTCTGCCAAATTAACTTAAATTCTCTTTACAAATTCACATTCAGCAGAGGGAGATTTCCAGTTATTCCTGGTTACCTACTGAAACACTCTGACAGTTTAATGATCTCAAACAGAGAGGAAGAAAAGTCTAACGCTGTCATTTTCAAATGGATGATTAGTTCGGATCCTAAACTCAAGTCATCTAAATGAGTGGTGTTCTGAGAAGGGCTGAAACTACCGCAGCAACCAGTGACTTCCAGTGCTTTCAATAAAGCAGCCACTGCATCAAAAATCAGTCTCTAGCTGTGCCTAAAATGTGACCATGAGACTTACCTGTAGAGCTGAAGAAACTCTGGATATGGATTCACAGGATCCAAGGGCCCATAGATTAGATGCACTGCAAACAGGAAGAACACAAAGTTGTCCACATGCACAGTACCTTTACCCACACAAGAAATCCCTTATTGAAGCCAGCAGCCACTGGAGCTGTGAGAACCTTTCTGCCTTGGAAGTATATTCTCAAAAAGGCACAATGAGTGTTTACAACTAGTCTGAGGGGGGTATTTTTCACTGGGTTGTGCGGTAGCCAGGAAGCATGGCCAGCACAGCAGGCATCTGGCACACAGCTGTAGCGGAGCACATGGGGGGGGGGGGGGGGGGGGAAGGAGAGTTCAGCGCTCCCGAAAGTGACGGGATTGATTGGTTGTGTCAAGCATGTGCCTTGCCAGTTTCCCCGGAGCTAGTCAAAGTGTAACATGCAAGCCTGGGCTGAGCTCAGAGCCTGCACGCGAGTGAAGACTCAAGAGTGAGACCCTCGCACGCCAAAGAGGAAAGTCGGGCCCCTAAGGGCTTGTCTGCTCACACAGATTGTAAACACTTCATACCAATATAGTTAAAGCAGCACAACCCCTTCAGGTGGGTGCAGTTATTGGTATAAAGGTGCCTTCTTGAGCTATACGCTTATTTCTGTACAGGAATATGAGCAAGTTACACCATTATAAGGCACCTTGATACCAATGCAGCTGTGGCCACTAGGGGTTTTACTAATTTAACTGGAATCAGTTTTAAAAAAAAGTCTCCCCCCAGCCACGATAGTACTAGTACCAAACCTTACGCACAGCCCAGGCCTACCTTCCTCGGCCCTCGTTAAAGAGTTCATTTCCATTTGAAAATGAACGAGCACGTTGTCAGCGGCATCAGATGCCCACCAGAGCTCTTAGGGAATCTCATTTTTCCTCACCACGGGCAGCTCCCTTATATTTTGCACTGCTCTAGCCCTTTTCCCCTGGGATCTCAAATCCTCTGAGGTAGACGTGGGGGTTCACAGAGGTTCACCCTCCACTGAAACGCAGCCATCTCATGGGGCTTGGGGATGACATTGCAGCTGTTTAACAGGGCAGCTGAAGGCAGGGAATGACAATACACTAAGTCGGATTGTAACATTCCTATTTCTTCGAGCTGTCCTTCCCCAAAGCACATTACCCACAGCTAAGCAACTGTCTCAGCGAGCTCCCTCCTCCCCCTGTAACAAGGCTAATCAGATTAAACAAATGACCTATAATAAAGTCACAGGAAGCTCTAGCGGGGAGGTCATAGGAAATTGAAGATGCTTCTCTATCTTCAAGGCAGTTTCCTTTGAAATGAACATCCCACCCCAAACAGCACCCGACCTATCCCTGGGAGCCTGAAGATCCTCCCAAGTCTGAGGAGTGCCTAGGCTTTTCAGGGGCAAATCTGACACCCCCAATAGTGTTAGAGATCTGCAATAGGATCCAAGGTGCCTCAAAGGAATTGGCTTACACAAGAATTACACTGGTTACAATCCTGCCACTGGCTCCCCAATGACTCATAGACTTTAAGGTCAGAAGGGACCATTATGATCATCTAGTCTGACCTGCACAATGCAGGCCACAGAATCTCACTCACCCACCCACTCCTGGAATAATCCTCTCACCTATGTCTCAACTATTGAAGTCCTCAAATCATGGTTTAAAGACTTCAAGATGCAGAGAATCCTCCGGTAAGTGACCCGTGCCCCATGCTGCAGAGGAAGGCGAAAAACCTCCAGGGCCTCTGCCAATCTACCCTGGAGGAAAATTCCTTCCTGACCCCAAATATGGTGATCAGCTGAACCCTGAGCATGTGGGCAAGACTCACCAGCCAGGCACCCAGGAAAAAGTTCTCTGCAGTAACTTCTAACATCCCATCACCGGCCATTGGTCCTATTTACCACTGATGGCAATTAACTGACCAATGCCTGTGGATCAAGTTTTTATCCTCACACGCCAGGCTCTATCACTCACTCCCCTCCCTGAACCACTGCTGCCAGCCTTTGTCCCCTTCTCTCAATCACGTCTGTGTATTCATCCACACTACTGGCCCTCCCTGAACTACGTCACCAAATTGTCCCCATGGCTCATTCAAATCCCTTCCAAGAACTCACTTCTGCCATTTTGCCATGGTATTTACAACTAGCAGTAGACAGCAAGCAGGGCCGATACCCTGGCCACTCCAAACCTTCAGCACCAGCAGGGGCCCTTGGGTCCCAGTCCCTGCATTTGGCAACTCCAACAAGGATGTGTAGAAAAGAACTGAAGCTGAAGGGACAGTCCTGCAAGGGGGCAAACATACACTCCAGTGTCACATGGGACTAAAATCCTGGCTGGTCCCAGTGTGAAAGCGGAAAAGTCTTACATCAAGTCCTGTGCTTGGAGGCTTGGACTCTGCAGGCCGGTTAGACACTGGTCAAGGTATTTCCCCAAACTAATAACTCAAAGGAAACGATTTCCTACTTACATGGAATAGAGGTGGATGTCAGAGCCCCAATCCAACGGTCTCTGTGCTTCTTTCTTTGATTTATATACTGTAAAATACTAAAGAACAAGTGACTCATTAGAGAGATGACAGGGCTTGATCAAACAAAGGGACATTTTAAGCCGACACTTTCAGAATTGGTCTAACAAGGATTAGGAGTAAAGACCTGCCCAAGATCATGTCATCCAACAGCAGCACAGAATCAGATTGGAATCTGTCAGTTACCTGGACAGGCTGCTTGAAACAGCAACTGAAGAGCAGTATTCTCCTCTCTTCGCCTCTCCCCATGGTTCTGTAGAGCTGGTGAAAGCTGCTGGATTCATGTGTCCCGTAGAATTGGACTGAGAGCAAAGAGCAAAGCTGCCCTATGCTGAATTCTGCTGAGCCACATCAAGCATTAGTTCTCCAGGCCAAGAAGATTCCCCTACATTTTTTGCCTGGAGAGATGTGCTGTAATAAGGATACTTTCCATTTCCATCTAAGGATCATGAAGCCCTTTACAACCAACCACACAACTCCCCTGTAAAGTAGGCATTAGCCCCCACATTTCACACAGAGCATATAATAGCCTGATTTTCAGGGCTGCTGATTGTGTGTTACAATCCGCCCCATCTGCTCCTGGCCTGCCTCAGTTTGGACTGGAAGTCTCTGATTCCCCCACAAGCTATTCACAGCACAACTGGTTAGGAACATTATTTGACAGGTGACTCAGGGATGAAGCAGCAGCTGAGGTGGGGAAATGTGCCTACATCCGAAGCAGGAAAGAAGGACAATTGCTGGAGACAGGACACCACATTAGACGGCTCCATAGTGTGTTCCTGTATGGCAAATCCTGCGCTCCTAAAGCGCTAAGTGTCTTAGGGCTGGTCCACACTTGGGGGGGGGGGGATCGATCTAAGATACGCAACTTCAGCTACGTGAATAACGTAGCTGAAGTCGAATATCTTAGATGGATTTTTAAAAGTACTTACCCCGGTCCACATGGCAGCAGCAGGCTCCCCTGTCGACTCCGCTTACTCCGCTCACCGAGCTGGAGTTCCGGTGTCGATGGGGAGTGGCTCTGGGATCGATTTATCGCATCTAGACGAGACGCGATAAATCGATCCCAGAACATCAATCACTACCCGCCAAATCGGGCGGGTAGTGTGGACGTAGCCTTAGCCAAGATTGCTGCCCGGAGGCGAAGTATAATGTAGTAGCCACTTCCTTCTAGTGTAGAAGCTGGGAGGCAGCACGTTCCAGTGACTGAGGGCATGTCTACACTGTAAACTTAAGTCAACCTATGTTAGGTTCACTTACAGTTCATGTCCACACTACCCTCCAGTCGGTGCTGCGCATCCTCACCAGGAGCGCTTCCACCGACTTAAGAGGGGTAGTGTGGAGGGCTGAGCCCAAGCTCTCAGCTCCACACGCAGCTCCCTGCTGGGAGCTCGGCTGCCCCCCAGGCTCCCTGCCCCCCGGCCTCTCGGCTCCCTGCTGGAAGCACGGCAGCCACCCAGGCTCCAGCAGGGAGCTCCAGACCCGGAACCCAGGCAGCTGCTGGGCTCCCAGCAGGGAACAGAGAGCCTGGGCAGCTGCCCAGCTCGGAGCCAGGACGGCAGCCCAGCTCGGAGCGGGGAGCCGGAGTCAGGAGTCCATGCAGCAGACCAGCAGGGAACAGGGAGACTGGGGAGCAGCCTGGCTGGGAGCAGGGAGCCCAGCGGCAGCCAGGCTCTAAGCTGGAGGCCCCCACCTACCCCGGGGTGACAGCCCGAGCGGGGAACCTGGTTTTCTTATCACTTTCCCAGCTCCAGCAGGGTGCCATGAAAGTGACAAGAATGACAGCCAACGTAACCCGCAGTGTCTACACAGACACTGTGTCGCCCTAACTACACCGACAGAAGCCCTGTGCCTCTCGTGGAGGTGGCGTTATGATGTTGGTGTAGTCGGACACTTACATCAGCAGGAGCAAGGTTGTCGCATGAATAATTAGGTCGACAGAAGCTGCCTTACGTCGACCTGTCGCATAGACCAGGCCCGAGTCATGGGACTGGATCTTGGGCCTCAGTGATACCAACAGTAAATGGGGATAACGGTACCAACCTACCCTGCTGAAGTACGTTAGCTCTACATTACAGAAGTGCAAACCTGCTTTGAAACGTACAAGACTCAACTATTATTTCCACACACGCAGCTTGATTACCACCGTGAAGCACCAACTCCCTCCTCACACGCCCCCGGGCTGCCGGCCGAGGGCAGTAACTGAGCTCACAGCTATTGGTTACCACGAGGCTGCTTTAGAAAAACCCAAAGTGCCCTATTCCAGCCATCAATGCAAAACCAGGAATCCAACATCTGAAATGAGATCTCTCTACTGTGCTGGCATTCTTGTACTGTCTGAATGGAGGATCTGAAAACTCCGGGGTTCACATTACAGGCAGTACACTGGGCTCTGTGTTGCCTTTTCACCTAGGTAGGAAGTGGTTTCAGTTTACTATAGAAGAGGACACGGTAGTAAGGCACCTTCACAGGGAGAGGGCGTGTGAGAGAGGAAATATAATCACAATATTTGGATCTCTCTATCTTACTGTTACAACTTTAACTCCAAATACTTCTAAGCGCCCGTCCTCTCAGTGACAGCCAGCCACTCAGAGCCGTGGCTCTCAAGCTGAGGGCTGCAATGCTGTTTTACGAGGGCCACAACGTCTTCTTACGGGAACTAAAGCTTGCATTTAAAAAACAAGGTTTCCAGTTGTTCTGGTTGCAGAGACCCATCCAAGCATGGATATCCACATTAGTTTGGTTTACTGAACATACAGCGCCAGGGAGTGCAAAATTCACATCACGATCAGCCCAAATCCACGGAAAGTCCTCAGTAGCCTAATGCAGGGCAGGAGATATGAATGGGGTTTCTAGGCTATGGACCTGGCTCACAAAACCCACTCCGCTCCCATCCCTGCCTTGTCTTGGCTGCATTGGTCTTAACTAGCAGAGCTGGATAATGCGGCCATCTGGGCTAATCCCAGTAATCCTCTTTCACCCTCCTTGTTTGATCAGGGCTCAAATCCTACTAAAAAAAGCTAGATTTACTATAAACAGCCAACTGCCGTATAGCCAGTTCCTGTTTATTGAAGGCAATCTGGGCCATGATTAGACAGTTAGTCTGGTTCTTCCATCCTCCTGCAACGGAGGCACGCAGAACACTACAGCAGGGAAGGGAAATGCACAATGAATATTCAATCGTAATGCTACAGGAGAGATTTCTGCACTGAATTTCTTGTTAAAATGTTGAATCAAGTTGCATGCTCAGGAGACACTACAGGAATATACTGCAATGCATGTGCCAAGTGTGCAGAATTCCAGCTACCCCACACACACACACACACACAAGTACAGGTGCAAACTCTGCTCAAATGTAACTTACTAAGGGTATGTCCATACTTACCTCCGGGTTCGACAGTAAGCAATCGATCTTCTGAGATCGATTTATTGCGTCTTGTCTAGACGCGATAAATCGATCCCGGAAGTGATCGCTGTCGACACCGGAGCTCCTGCTTTGCGTGAGGAGTAAGCGGAGTCGACGGCGGAGCCTGCCTGCTGCGTCTGGACCCGCGGTAAGTGCTCTTTAGTTCAAACTAGGATACTTCGACTTCAGCTACGTTATTCACGTAGCTGAAGTTGCGTATCTGAGTTCGACACGGGGGGTTAGTGTGGACCAGCCCTAAGAAAGGCACCTTTAACAGTGTCCTTTCAAAGGTCTCCTTTGGGTTGTTTTTCCTCTACCCTCTTATCATCCTACTTAGTATATCTTCAAAGTGCATTACAGACACTGGCTTATTTGCCATCACAGCCTCTCTACAAGGGAGTGAAGTATGTATTAGCCCCATTCTTTAGATGTAGAAAATGAGACAGTAGTTAAAGATGAGCAGCAGAGGAAAAAGTCCTTGGGTTTTCCCCCCGTTTTGTTTCCTCATTATATACACTGAAGGCCTGAAAGGGATTACTGCTACTTTTATTAATAGAAAGGGTATTTTTCTTGGGGGGTGGGTTGGGGAGGAGGTTACATTTTTCCTAGAAGACAACTAGGCATGACTGGAGAACTAGTAGATTTATGCCAAAGCTAACACGGAAGTGAAATCCATTTAACCGAGGAGGGAGGTGATTTTTATTCTGATTACAACTTTTGCTTGTTTCCTTTCGTTAACACTGATGTGACTCAAACGCCTGCTGAGCAAACAGCTGGAAAAAAAGCTCGTGCGTTGATGAAATAATTCTCCCTTCCCGTTGCTGATTAAACTGAGGGCCAAGACAGCTCCCACGCCACATCTCTGTGCTGTCCAAGAAAAGCCTCCAGCCAAATCAGAGAGGACCAAACTTGGCTGCCGTTATTCAAAGGTAAACCACAAGCAGGAACCCACCAACTTATTCTGAAGAAAAATAAAGTCAAGCTACATCCCTTGGGCTAGTTTAAATTGACTTGTCCAAAGCCACAGAAAAGGTCAGTGGCAGAGGACCTCCTTGCCCCTAGACCCCACTTTGGTATTTTCCATCATCCACAGGAATGTTCATGCAGTTTTACCACTCCTATAGAGCGGAGCTTGTCAAACTCTTTCACGGTGTGGACCATCCCTCAGATCTTCCTGTGGACCACCTCCTCCCCTCCCCATTCACAACCGCATGGCCCATCTCCTCTCCAAACCTCATTCCCATTTACAGCAACATCCACATGCCAACAGCTACGTTGGCTAGTACGGCTAGGCTGGCCTCTCCTCCATGATTCCAGCTATTTCTGGAACAGGTATTCAGGATCTTCCTTCACTGCCTGGAGGAGGGCTCAAGGAAGACAAAGCCTTTGTGGAGACACTAAATGAATTCTTTGCATCAGTCTTCATTTCAGAGAACGTGAGGGAGATTCCCACACCTGAGCCATTCTTTTTAGGTGACAAGTCTGAGGAACTGTCACAGATTGAGGTGTCAGCAGAGGTGGTTTGGGAACAAATTGATAAACAGGAATAAGTCACCAGGACAAGAGGGGATTCACCCAAGAGTTCTGAAGGAACTCAAATGTGAAATTGCAGAATTACTAACTGTGGTATGTAAATTTTCGCTTAAATCAGCCTCTAGACTAGATGACTAGAGGGTAGCTAATGTAAGACCAATTTTTATAAAAGGCTCTAGAGGCCATCCTGGCAATTACAGGCTGGTAAACCTAATATCAGTACAAGGGCAAATCGGTTGAAACTATATCGAAGAACAGAATGATCAGACACATAGATGGAGACGCTATGTTGGGGAAAAGTCAACACAGCTTCTGTAAAGGGAAATCACCGATCTATAGGAATACTTTGAGGGTGTCAACAAGCATGTGGACAAGGGTGATCCAGTTGACACAGGGTTCCCGGACTTTCAGAAAACCTTTGACAAGGTCTCATATCAAAGGCTCTTAGGTAAAGTAAGCAGTCATGGGATAAAAAGGAAGGTTCTCTCATGGATCAGTAACTGGTTAAAAGATAGGAAACAAATGGTAGGAATAAATGGTCAGTTTATAAAAAGGACAGAAATAAATAGCAAGGCCCCCCAAGTATCTGTACTGGGACCTTCAACATATTCATAAATGATCTGGAAAAAAGGGTAAACAGTGATGTGGCAAAGTTTCCAGACAATACTAAATTACTCAAGATAGTTAAGTCCAAAGCGGACTAAGAAGTCTTATAAAGGGATCTCACAAAGCTGGGTGACTAAGCAACAAAATGGCAGATGACATTCAATGTTGATAAATGCAAAGTAATGCACATTGGGAAAAAATAATCCGAACTATACATACAAAATGATGGGGTCTAATTTAGCTGCTAGTACTCAGAAAGATCTTGGAGTCATCGTGGATAGTTCTCTGAAAACATTTACTCAATGTGCAACAGCAGTCAAATAAGCTAAGGGAATGTTAGGAACCATTAGGGAAGGGCTAGATAAGATGACAAAATATAATGCCATTGTATAAATCTATGGTATTCCCACACCTTGATTACGGTGTGTAGTTCTGCTCACCTCTTCAAAAAAGATATTAGAAATGAAAAAGGTACAAAGAAGGGAAACAAAAATGGTTAGGGGAATGGAACAGCTTCCATAGAAGAAAAGATTAAAAAGACTGGGACTGTTCATCTTAGAAAAGAGACGACTATGATGGAGGTCTATAAAATCATGAATGAGGTGGAGAAAGTGAGTAAAGAAGTGTTATTTACCCCTTCACATCACACAAGAACCACCCAATAAAATGAATAGGCAGCAGGTTTAAAACTAACATAAGGAAGTACTAATTCACACAATGCAGAGTCAACCTGTGCAACTCATTGCAAGGGGATGTTGTGAAGGCCACAAGTATAACTGGGTTAAAAAAAAGTAGATACATTTATTATTAGCCAAGATGATCAGTTACAAACCCCATGCTCTAAGCCTCTGACTGCCAGAAGCTGTGACCGGACGACAGGTGATGGATCACTCCATAAATGCTGTTTTGTTTATTGCCATGAAGCACCAGGCATTGGCCACTCTTGTGTTCTTATGTGACCAGGGAGCTCTCTGCAGACCACCAGTAAGTGCTCCATGGCTCTCAGGATGGAAATACAGGGATGAGCTGGTGCGAGACATCAACAGACAAGGAAATTAGAGAGCCACATACCTGTCAACAACAAGGTTTCCATCATTTGTCCGGATTGCTGTCCACATGTCCCAGTATTCCGCCGCTGAAGGCTGTGTATACGGACCAAAGACTGCCCCAAGTCTGAAAAAAAATGCAGAGAGGCATGAAGATCTTTACAGCACGTATCCCCTCCTGGAATAAACAGGCTATAACGCCACTTAATACCAGACACAAAAACTAGTTTCAGGGCAAAAGTGTCAAATGATTACAAGATTCGTTAGTAAAATACACAATCTTGGAGCACCCTAAATTAAAAGGACAGTGTCAAATTCAGAAGTGATCCCAAAGTGGGGAAGGAAAGGTGTTTCATAGCATCTAATATGAACAGAAATGTTTGTTCTAATTTCAATTATTTGTGGGAGAGGACAGTAATTTTGCTGTTGTTGTTCCCCATGCAATGCTGGAAAACCAAGTACAACAGCATTGTACTAGTGTGAAAACCAACTGGGGACGAGGTGGCTCCATGTGCTGCCCCCGGCCCCAGCACCGTCTCTACAGCTACCATTGACCGGGAACCGGCCAATGGGAGCTGCGGGGGCGGCGCTTGCAGGGACAGGCAGAGCACGGAGACCCGCTGCACCCCGCTCTGCCCCAGGGGCCGCAGAGACGTGACAGCAGCCAGCTGCTTCCGGGAGCAGTGTGGAGCCACGGCAGGCAGGCAACCTGCCTGAACCCCACTGCGCCGCCGGCCAGGAGCTGCCTGTGGTAAGCGCCTCCTGGCCAGAGCCTGCACCTCGCAGCCCCTCCTGCACCCCCACCCCAGAGGCCCCCTCCTGCACCAAACTCCCTCCCAGAGCCCAAACCCCTCACGCTCTTCTGCACCCCAACACTCTGCACCAGCCCAGAGCCCCCTCCCACACTCCAAACCCCTCAGCCACAGCCCGATGAAAGTGAGTGAGGGTGGGGGAGAGCGAGCAACGGAAGGAGGGGGGAATGGAGTGAGAAGGGCGGGGCCTTGGGGAAGGGGCGGGGCCTCGGGGAAGAGGGGGGTAGATCCTGGGTTGATCTTCAATTCAAAAAGTGATCTTGTGCGTTAAAAGATTGGAGAGCACTGATCTAGGCATTCTGAACCTAAGGTGAAATCCTGGCCCTAATGAAGTCAATAGCAAAACTGCCACTGACTTCAGGAAGGTGAAGGTTTCACCCCTAATGCTTAAACTGTAAGTCTGCGTGGCTACAGATGAAGGAATCCTGGGACTCCCTCTCCACCTTTCCTGTTCCAAGTCCTGACTGATGTGTCTTTAGAGGAGTTATATTTGTTGTTTGCAGGCAGCACCTTTAAGAATCATAGAAATATAGGGCTGGAAGGGACATTGAAAAGTCATCTACTCCAGCCCCGTACTCAAAGGCAGGACAATGTAAATCTAGAGCATTCCTAACAGATGTTTGTCCAACCTGCTCTTAAAAACCTCCATCGACAGGGATTCCACAACCTCCCTTATAATTAGAAAGTATTTCCTAATATCTAACCTAAATCTCCCTGGCTGCAGGACTTTTGGACCTACCTTCAGTGGACACGAGAACAATTGATCACTGTCCTCTTTATAACAAACCTTAACATATTTGACCACTTTATCAGGTCCCCCCCTCAGATGTCTTTTCTCAAGACTAAATATGCTCAGGTTTTTTTATACTTTCCTCATAGATCAGGTTTTCTAAACCTTTAATCATTTTTGCTGCTGTCCTCTGGACTCTCCCATTTGTTCACACCTGTCCTAAAGTGCGGTGCCCAGAACTGGAAAGAAGTTCTTCAGATGAGGCCTCACCCGTGCTGAGCAGTGCGGGACAATCACCTCCCATGTCTTACATACGACACTTCTGTTAATGGACCCCAGAATGATATTAGTCTTTTTTGCAACTGCATCATATTATTGGCTCATTCAGTCTGTGATGCAATATAACCCACAGCTATTTTTCAGCAGTAGGACCACCTAACTAGTTATTCCCCATTTTGTAGTTGTGCATTTGATTGTTCCTTCCTGCTTTGCACTTATCTTTACTGATTTTCATCTTGTTGATTTCAGACTAATTCTCCAATTTGTCAAGGTCGTTTTGAATTCTAATACTGTCCTCCAAATTCCATGAAACACTTCCCAGTTTGGTGTCAGCCACAAATTTTACAAGCATTCTTTCCACTCCATTATCCAATTCATCAATGAAAATATTGAATAGTGCTGGACCTCTACGGGCCCCCAATAGATATACCCGCCCCCCCACAGTCTGAACTATTGATAATGACTCTGAATAGTCTTTCACCCAGTTTTGCACCCACTTTATAGTAATTTCATCTAAACCACATTTGTCTAGTTTTCTTAGGACAATGTTGTGAGACCAAGTGTAAGGCACCAGGTCAGAAAGGAAAATAAGTTGTTTAGACATGAACAGTGCTTCCAAGTGAAGTCTGTCTCAACTTCAGAATATCTTCAGCATAATATGGTACATCTGCCTACCACCGATGAACTGGATGGAACGACAGTGAAACATGTCTACCGGATGAAACACGTTCAAGTATGTGTGAACAAGTAGCCATCTACTTCCTACCACCTAGGGAGGTGGTGGAATCTCCTTCCTTAGAGGTTTTTAAGGTCAGGTTTGACAAAGCCCTGGCTGGGATGATTTAGTTGGGGGTTGGACTAGATGACCTCCTGAGGTCCCTTCCAACCCTGAGATTCTATGATTCTATGATCTAGTAACTACAGCCTATAGAGGACACGACTTAATACTTTTATACAAGTGAGTGTTTCCTGGGTTATACTCCTACCTAATCTATACATTTGTCACAACAGGGTTGTCCCCTACAGTGTGTGTAGTGCTCAGAACACCAACTCACCCTCTCGAGAAGAAGTAATAGTTCATTAGCCGGGTGATGATGGGGGACAGTAGGCCACCATCCTTGAGAATCTTTGGCAGAAGGAGAAAAATGCCATTAATAATATAAGGAGATATGCCTATTTCATAGAACTGGAAGGACCTTGAAAGGTCGAGTCCAGTCCCCTGCCTTCACTAGCAGGACCAAGTACTGTCCCCTGACAGATTTTTTTGCCCCAGATCCCTAAATGTACCCCTCAAAGACTGAACTCACAACCCTGGATTTAGCAGGCCAATGCTCAAACCACTAAGCTATCCCTTTCCCCCATTAAATGCCATATAGACAGCAATGAATCCTTGCCTGTTCAGAGGGCCTTTCCTACAGAGCTACCAGGTGCCCACCAGCCAGCAGTCTTACAGAACAGCCATTTCCCCACAATCACTGAAGTAAATCCATTATTACCGCTAGATTTTTCAAAGTTATCAATACACTGGACCAAAGCACCTTCGGCCACTGATCTCTTTAGGCCATCTGAACCTCAGATCAAAGACACTAAGACCAAGACTAGGCACCTAGGCATTGAGAAAATGACTAGGCACCTAGTAACCAGAAGGCAATAAGATTTATTTATTTTTTTGAGGAGGTGTCAGGGAAGGATAAGCTGCCTTGCTGGGATGAGCAGCTCACCCATCACTAAGGAGAATGGGAAAGGTGATGGGATTCCTACCAGAGGCTCCATCTTTCACATCAGCATCTGGACAGTTGGCGTTTGATAAATCTCAATCCCTTCCAAGCCCCACCTGCTTGATACCGTACGGAGAAGGAGCATTTCCATTCCCTTTCCAGCCTCTCACCCCAGAACCTGCTAGTTACTACACAGAGTGAAGGTGTCCACTAGTCTAACTCTCCCCCTGCTGTCTGGCTGCTGCAATGGGGAGACATCTGTTTCTCTGACCCCTCCTCCAGCCTCCATTTCTGGGTCCTCCCCCAGGGAGTTCCAGTGCCTGCCTCTGCCGCTGCTCAGAGCTTTCCAAAAGCACCAGCAGCATGAAACTGACCTGCTTTTGGTCAATTTCCTAAAGTGTGGTGCCCAGAGCTAAACACAATGGCTTCCCCAATCACAGCAGTGAAAGTTGGCACGACTCTGCTCAGTCTTCACTCTGAGCAGCAGCAGAAATTCAAGACCAGACTGGAACCAGGCTCGTGTGTCTTGGACATGCCGAGCACATTTTTGGTGTACAAGCCTTTTTTTAAAAAAATGGAAGCTTAGTTTAAACTGCACCAATTGTAGCCATCAGTTTTTTGACTCATCTGAAAGAACCGCTTGTCTAGCAGCCACTACCACCAGATGAGACCACTGGCTATGGGCAGAGTCAGGGGGAATAGCATCCCCAGTGCCCGCACAACCTCGGTGTTTCGAGTAGGTATTCCACCCCAATACTGACCTGACCCTGCAAGTTCTGGTAAGATCAAAGCACAAGGTGGTACAATGAAACAGAATGTTTAGCGACTCTTGTTCTCTGAGGCCATGTCTACACTGCCACTTATATCGGCAAAATGTCTGTCGCTCAGGGGTGTGAAAAAAACCACCCGCCTGAGTGACATATGTTTTGCCAGCATAAGCAGTCGTGTGCACAGCACTATATCGGTGGGAGAGCTTCTCCCGCCACCCTAGCTACTGCCGCGCGTGGAGGTGGTTTTATGATGTTGACGGGAGAGCTGTCTCCCATCGGCATCGAGCAGTTACATGAGCGATCTTACAGCGGCTTAGCTGCAAGTTCACTAGTGTAGACATGGCCTGAATAACTGCTCCCCTCTTAACTGCACCTAAACATTTACATGCAGTAATTTAAAGCAAGCCAACAAATTACAGCAGCTGGAAAAGGACACATTCTAGGACAAAAAAAAAAAGTACACACTCAAACTCATGCCTAGAAGTTTTATTCTTGATACTTGAGTCCAGATTTCATAAAACTAGAGACCAAAGCAGCTCACCTTCTGAATGAACCTGGGGTAATGAGTTTCTGGGAAAATACCTGAAAGTGTTTCAGAAAACAGACATTGCAGTTACTTAATTTTGCTCAGACATTTCCCAGTCTCCCTCTTCTGCTCTCCCCGCACCTGTGCAGCCTCAGTGAATGCATTTGCTGACAGTCAGATACTAATATCTTAAATGGGGATGGCTGAGTCTTTTTTTTTTTTAAAAACACCTCTCAATAGAATTTATTTTTGTGCATGGCAGAGAGGCGGTGATGCCACTCTTATAGACTACAAATGCCATCAAGGCACCGAACCAGCCAAGTCAGGACAGGCACCTACTCTCGCAAAGAGTGGCCAAAAAACACATCATAAAGAAGGGAAGAAGTTCTTACTCCTCAGTGGCAGCACCATTCAGAAATGTGCCACAATAGAGACAGTCTGCTCTTACAAGCGGCATTAACAGGATCAATCTGCTACTAATAAAACAACAGAGGGAGACACATCTGTTGTCCAGTTTAATCAGCCTTCCTGTGCTCTATACCCAGCCATCCCTCCGCCCCTTCCCCACTTAAGAGTGAATTTTAAGGTTGTGAAAGGCACTGCACGGACAGCACTGAAGCCTTCCACTAACCTATAGAAAAGGGAGAGCAGTGAAAGCTTCCCCACACTGCTACACCAGTGTGTCTCATCCCCGGCCTGGAGGGACCCCCTCTGTGGGTCAGAGGGGAGTTCAGTCTCTATTGCCCATTCAGTCCTTGGCACCGTGAGGAGACTGCCAACAAAGGGAGGCACCGATATCAGGGAAGTGGATCGAGACCCACCAATTCATTTTGCACAGATCACGTTACTCTAAGCAAAACAGTTACCTCCATTGGATAAACAGAGGCTATTGATCAGGACACATCCAGTTTTATTGTGTTCATACCTGGAGAACAAAAGACAAGGCTGAATTAAACTGGAGCAATTCTCAGCCAATTCCAAGAAGCGACTGAACAACAGACTGCAGTAATATCGCCATTTATTAAAGCGTAATCCAGGGTGCGAAGTAACCCCAGAGATGTGATTTCAAAAGTAGCATAGGAACAGCAGTGTCAAAGTACTCCCTACAGCTCTCCTTCACTGTACCGCTCATTCACATGGCAATAATCACTGTTAAGAGAGTAAACGAGACCTTCTCTAATGCATGCTTTATGAAACAGTCTCAGCAGCCTTGGGGAAAGTCCTCTCTCCCTGGATCTCAAGAGGGATACAGAAAATGAGCACATTGGATTTGCACTACTGGATTTGCTGAATAATTTTCACTTTAGACTAATTAAAAAATCAGCAGTGCTTGCCACCCGCCCTCCCCCACTCATATCAGTAACTGGCTAGATTGGGAGCTCCACAGCACGCTGCTAAGTTTTTTGTACTAAATAATACATAATTTTAAAAAAAACCTTCTTAAATGCCAATACAATACACACACATTTATACATCTGACATGTACTCATTAGCTAGAGATGCCACACCACCCCATGTTAAGGCGTTCTGTGAGGTAGTTACACCTTGCAGCACTTCCCAACCATAGGGAGCCTGATCTACTGATTAGAACAAGGGACTGCACATTAAGAAACCTCGGTTCTGACGACTCCTCTGCCCGTGACCTGCCCTCGGACAAATCCCTCAGCCACTCTCTGGTTCAATTTCCCCCATCTATAAGAGGGGCATTCTATCTGCTCCCTTCCTCATAGGGGGGTTGCAAGGCCAAATCCTTAAAGTAGGTGGCAAACGTTGAGATAAAAAGGTGAAAGGCAAAGAATCATCAGCTGCTGCTAAATTTCTGACAGGAAGAAAAGAGTTAACCTAGGCAGAGTGCTTCCATCTGTGAACAGCCATCCCGTGGTTTCACACAGACCCTGGTCAATGGTGACAGAGGATGCTCTTGGCTTGTAAAGATTTGCCTTGTTCAATCCTCACATCCTTGACAAGCCTCCAGGTCTCAAAGACAAAGAGTACGTTGTGCATCTAGTTTTGGAGATGGCTAGACAAGACGCTTCCACTGTATCTGTGTTCACAGCTCCCACTGAAGTCAATGGAGGCTGCATATCAGCTTCCCTCCATCTATCTATCTAGGTTCTTATACTACTGCACCCCTCAGCATGGTATGGCTCTGGTACCTCCTGCTGTCACCCTGAATCTCAGATGTGGGGTGGGGAAAGAGGGGGCTCTGCACCATTTACTTTTACTTAGCTTCAGGGAATTAAACCCTAGGAGGACGACGAAGAGCATTCAGAGCTTTAGTGCTTCCAGTGACCTGTGGAGCAGTTCCTGTGCAACTGTGTCGCCATAGTCATGAGACAGGAGGTTGATCCTCTGGTTTCGGAGACCCAGGTGCCCCAGCAGCCCCTCGACGATGTTGGCCTGCTCAAAAATGGAATAGCGATGGGGCCTCTGTTTAAAAAGCAAAGCAAGAGAGCAGCTCCAGTGAGAGCAAAGTCACACACTTCTATCTTGTTAGTTACAGAGATCTGGAATATCACTACGCAGGTTCTTCTGAACAGCCCACCTGGCAGTTCCAGTCTGACCAGTTCAGTACCTGGACACGACTGAGCACCAGGGTTCATGGACAAATGCAGAAGCATGATACAAGTCCAGGACTGACAGCCAACAACTCAGATTCTAGTCCAGGCTCCTGCTGATTTACTGAGACACCTTGGGCAAATCATTTTACCGCCATGTGCCTCGGTTTCCCCAGCTATAAAATGGAGATAATGAAACTCAACTCACAGAAGGTCTGTGGTGTGTAAAGCTCTTTGAAGATGAAGAGCTAAGTACCATCAAACTCACTCAGCGATTTGTTTGCAAGGTTACAACTACACTAGCGTAACCAGAAGCTAGTAACCCTTCGCTGGCATTTTACCTGTGTCAGAGCTGCCTAATGTGACAAGTGAAGCAAACCTGTTCTACAGATGTGAGCCAACACTCCAGTGGAGTGTGGTCACTTTAGAGAACATTCCATCATGTCCCATTTCTGATGTTTCATTTTGACACCAATCATATTCTAACAATTGTATCTTTATTTATGTTACTGAAAAATATTGAATAAGGAAAAGTTATTTACTTGTTCTCATAATAAAAGAACTAGGGGCCACCCAATGAAATTAGTGGGCAGCAGGTTTAAAACAAATAAAAGGAAGTTCTTCTTCACACAGCGCACAGTCAACCTGTGGAACTCCTTGCCTGAGGAGGCTGTGAAGGCTAGGACTATAACAGGGTTTAAAAGAGAACTGGATAAATTCATGGAGGTTAAGTCCATTAATGGCTATTAGCCAGAATGGGTAAGAAATGGTGTCCTTAGCCTCTGTTTGTCAGAGGGGGGTGATGGATGGCAGGAGAGAGATCACCTGATCATTACCTGTTGGGTCCACTCACTCCGGGTCACCTGGCATTGGCCACTGTCGGTGGACAGGATACTGGGCTGGATGGACCTTTGGTCTGACCCAGTACGGCCTCTCTTATGTTCTTATTAGACACACAAGTTGGGTGAGGTAATAGCTTTTATTGAACCAACTTCTGCTGGTGAGAGAGACAAGCTTTCAAGCTTAAGAGCTCTGTGTAAGCTTGAAAACTTGTCCCTCTCATCAACAGAGTCAGTCCAATAAAAGATATTGTGTCACCCACCTTGTGTCACAAATACCCTGGGATCGACACAGCTACAACAACACTGCATCCTGAAAAAAATGTAACTAGATAAAGACAGAAGGCAACCCGGGAAATGAAACGATTTCATCAAAATCCATAGTAAATAAAATCCATCTTCCCAGACAAGAGCATGTGTGATGCCATTGGTCTGGATGCACTTTCGTCTTAAATTCCTTTTCCAAAAGGAACTACACAATCGTCTGTCAAGACCACTTACAGGCTTGTCACTAAAACCGAATCCTACAAAATCCAGAGCGATCACCCTGTGAAATCGCTGGGTCAGCCCTTCCCAAATCTGTAAGAGAAAGAGAGGAAATCGTAAGAGCAGCTACACTCATCTCTCTGAGGCCTACGCACCAAGATGGACAGTTCTACACTGTAATTTCTTAAAGCTCCTCCCAGACACCCATGCTACAAACACAAATTGAACTGCAGTGGATTTGAGTTATCAGATAACCAGTTCATTCATGACCGCAAACGCCAACAGATCTTCTAAAGAGTTATTTCCCCCATGCCCCGTGGTAGGGTTTTCTACCTGCAAAGGCCATATTGGCTAGATCCCAAGGTTCCCCTCTGGTTTGCATCTCCCTCCAACGTAAGAACCAGTTTTATAGCTATATCCTCGGGCCAGATGTACTATATGGGAATTGCCTTCAGAACCTGTCAAACTGACACCACGATCATTCAACAGGGAAGTCCACCTTCTCATCCATTACAAGGGTAGTGCCCCTGTTCCCCAAAAATGTGAATATTCAAAAGGACTCAGATTTTGAGACGACACCTGCGCCTCCCAGCAAGAGGCCTTTATGGAATTATTTTTTAAAGAAAATACCAATATTCATATAGGCCAGCTGGGAGAAGCTGCCACCATCATCTTGGAATCCGTGTGCAGCTAGAGATGATTTTTGCTCCCTTTGGAGCTTACAAAATCCAGCATCTGGTCCCAGGAATGCCACAATTACCACCAAACACTTACACAGCACGGGAAACTGATATAGTTCTTTACAAGTACAAAAGAACCCTGTTGATCTGACTCTCCATTATCCGGCTCTCCATATTAACCAAACAACCGGCACAAAGATCCAGAAGCAGGTGATCTCTCCTGTAGCCACTAGATGGCGCTGCAGCCTTGCACTTCCCCATTCTCTGGCTTATCGGAATTTTTGATTATGGGATCTGGCCCCAGTCCCAATTAGATCAGGTAACAGGGTTCTGCTGTATAAAGACAAGTTTCCTGCCCCCAAGAACACACAAGCAAAATAAATCATAGGATAAAACCTTAGGAGCGGAAGGGCCAAGGGATTAATAAGGAGTAGAAGGGATGCTTGAAAGTGAGTCTTAAGGAGAGCACTGAAGTGTGGCAGGACATTTGGCAGATGAGAACAGAGCGCTCCAGGCACACGAGGGAGCATTAGAAATGGGATGAAAAAAAGTGTGAGATGAAGGAGGAAGTGGTGATAGAGAACTGGGAAGAATTTAGGGAGAGGAAGGGACATCAGAGACATAGGTAGGTGGAAACAAGATTATAATGGCTCTTGTAGGTGATGACTTAGCCACACTTTGAAAGCTATGACAAATTGTGCCAAGTTTCACCCAACAGCAAAAGTCTTGGCTATGAGAAAAAAGAGTGAAGTGGGCTGGGGGAGCCAAAACAAGAACTCTGCCACAAACTAGGGAAGCCCGGTCATTCAGCAATCTCTCCTCCATGATTCACTAGTCAGACAGGCCCATTTATTCCTCCCTGAGGGATCTCCTCTAGTTTCCAGGGGAAGCGAGAATCACTGATTTTACTCACACAGTCCACACTTTGTTCTTACTTGGTCCCCTCACCTTGTACCAATCATAGCTGGAGGTTGGGAAGCCATGTAACAGAACCACAATATCTGAACTGCCGAGTGCACCTGACGAATCTGAGGAGAGAATAAGACATCAGCAAGGCGCGCTACACTCCAAGGATGCTTTATCTCTAAACTTTAAAACAGCTGTACAGGAGAACGTATCAGGGACCCAACAGTAACATCAACCAAGTTGTGCTCCAGGCTCCCAATAAGAGTTGTTGGGATCTCTCCAGTCACAAAGGCTCCCTCACAGTAACCATTCTTAGAACCTAACACAGAGACAAAACTCCCAAGACTTTGCCATTCAGAGACTTCTCAGCTTGCACAAAAACCTGTTACTAGGCCTATTGTTCCTTAAGCGCTGGACAGAGGCGCCTCGCAGAGGAGAGAGTTTACACTGTTGGTGTAATGGCACCATGTTGGGACTCATCACAGTGGGCTATCAATCCAGTCTATGTACACAGACAACTTGGGAGCAAGGAGTGATCTTACATTTACATAACACCTTTCATTCTGAATGATCCCAAAGCGCTACACACATTTTAAAATGATTGGGAAACCAGGAAATCAGACACTCAAATGCAGCCGTCTCTTGGGTAAAACATGACAGCTGTTTCACAGCACATAGCTGCAGGTTAAGGACAGGAAGTGGAGAAAAATACTGCTCCCCAACTGAAACTGTGGCATGGGGAAGACTTGGGAAGTAAGTATATTGTGAGCATCTGTACTTAAAACTGGAATTTGGCCATAATTTGGAGCGAGCACCCCTGCTGTCAAGAAGGGATTTGTGGGATCTTCAATGACAAGCAGCTAGGACATCATTTTGGCGCAGAATTCCCTCAGGAGTAGCAAGTACGGTCCCAGCTTAGCTTATTAAATACAAGGGGATAAAAGCACAAGTTTGTACAGCTGCAGACACAAGTTACGTATTTTGAACCAGAGCTTAATCATGGCTCCACAAATTCTCTCTGAGCACAAAAAGTGCAGGCAAAATGCCGTCACTGACTAAATACCCCAGCAACAGGGGTTCACAACTTTTTTCTTACTATTATCCTGCACTCAGCTACCCATAACCAGGCTATCAGAGGCACCCAGAACCCATAGCATCTACTCCCAGTGCCTAGCGGGGGGTACTAGGCCCTGTCACACTTCAGAATGAGGGCCACCCTGCTTGTGGCCTTTAGGTACCAGCACAATATAAATGTTTAATAGAAACGATTCTGACCCTGATCCTAGACCCATGGTCCATTCCCCCAGAAGTGAGTTAACTGATCTACATTTGCCACTTAATTTAAGAAGGCCAGACTGCTCCATTTGAGTGTAGTGTGGAGAGAAAACACCTCAAGAGCTAAGGAGCAAGGACTCCCCTCATCTTCTATTCAATCATTGCCATAGTTTCAACCCAGATTTAGCTCCCCTCTCACAAAGGACTGGCATCCGCATGCCCCTTCAGGCCACATCCCAGTACAAATGTTCCCATCTCACCTGTTTCTGTCCAGTCTGTCTCCAGTCAGTCTCTCTCTCTCCACACCCCCGTTTTATTTTTCTATGTATTTGCTTTTTTTTTTTGCTCCCTATCTTCCCTCCCCCACCCCAGTGTCTATGTTTTCCTTGAGTCTCCAGTGCTTTTCCAGCATGCCTTTGTCTTTACTTTCCCCTAAATTCTTCAGTGTCTCCCTCCCCATGCGTGTCTTGCAGGGGATCTCCACTCTGTGCCAGGCCACCATATGTTCCTCCCCAACCTTCTCTCCCAGTGCTTTCAAAGCTTCTCTCTAGTATTGCCTGGTGGCACAGACTGGAGGCACTGGAGAGAGAAGTAGTTTGTAGCAGCACCTGGGGGAGGATAGCGAAGGTCCAGCAGCTGCAGCTAGGCACTCAGTCACGGTGCAAAGGTCTGTCTGCTACTCTGGCACCCCCAGGCTGAGGAACGCAGGATCCCCTCAGTGCTGCAGAAAACTCCATGTGGATGCACTGCTCCCCTGTCACTCCTCACCTCTGTAAAAGATGTTCTGGGTCTTGTAAGTGAAGAACCTTCCTGACGCCCTCCATGAGTGAAGGGCTGGGGACAGTTTAGGCGGAGGGATGTGCAGGTAGACAGCAAGGAGGGGTACGCTCAGCAGCCCCACCTGAATCCACCACTCTTTCATCCTGCGGGAGAAAACAAACACAGAATGCGCAAACACAGCCCGATCTGCCCATCTGAAGACACATCAAGCCTCCTGTGTCTGCTTCATTGTGACACACACCACTGGTTTCGTTTGAAAGCTCTGATTACCCAACATTCACCAGGAAATTCACCTTCAAACCACATCTTTCCACCAGTGTCTGTTTTTCAGCTTCTCAAGATACCACGATGTATTAGTCTTGAAACTTTTCTTTCTGCTGGTGTTAAAATTGAAAGCCTTCCACAAAACTACTAGTAAGGGAATCACAACTCAGACCAAAACTAAGCAGTTTTGTAGCAACCACAAGGCCAGATTGACTGCTCCTAGGGTTATACAGTCCTCATTCTGATCAGCAGTGCAGTTCTGTACTTCACAGGATTTTCAGCCCAGGCTGGCAACAATCAAAGGTTTGCCTGTTTGGTATTCTTCTAGGCGTTTACATCATTTTCATCTCTGTGCCTTATATCACTGGTAGCCTGTGTGAAATGAGTTTGGTGTGTCAGTCGAGTTCCTAATGGTCAAGTGTCTACATAACATCACCACCTCACAACATCTGCCAACCAGATAAGTGCCAATCTTAGCCTAGAGACCAAGGACTCAATGGGCTATGGAGATTAAACTGTCCCCTAGCCCCTGGTGCCTCCAAATCAGGTGTTTGAGGCACACATGTGGAATGGTGCTGGGCAAGCTTGCACCACAACTGTATTTATTCTGGGGTTAGAGAGAGGACTTTAAACTCCAGGACTGTCAAGCCATCAGCTTTACAATTCCACAAGCATTACATTCATACACGGATTGTGAATCATTCAATTTTCTGTTACTCAAATCTCTGCATTTTTTTATTGTTCTCAAGTCAATGGGAATTTTACTTCAACTGCAGCAAGATTGCTCTCTTTGTACCATTATCTATATCTATATGTGACCATTCCGTATAATTGTAGAAATTTTGTAAATATCACTTGCAATTACACTGGTCTACAATTTTTGAGAAGTCGTCTGCTTCAGAGATAAAATGTGCTATTTAGTATGTATTTTGATGTGCTGAATTCAAATATGACAATTAAAACAACTGATTGGCTACTGTTTCTAAGATATTTAAGTTTTTACATTTTATGTCTACATATATTGTGTAGATAGTAGAGTTTTAATCATAAATTGTAAACCTAGGTCTTTTCATGTGTTTATGGTTGCTTTACATGATACTATTTCACCTGTCCTGTTTATGTAACACTTTAAAAATCAGCAAAGGGGTTATAGAAATAAAATTTATTATGAAACAAAAGGCAAAAAACTATTATGTCCATAGTTTAGTCCTATTCAGTGTCTACTCGGTGCTTCTTGGCTTGTCTCTTGTATTCATTAAATGGAGCATCTCTTGTCACTGTCCAGCAATAGTCTGCAAGCATTGATGGGCTCCATTTGCCCTGATAGCGTTTCTCCATTGTTGCAATGTCCTGGTGAAATCGCTCGCCGTGCTCGTCGCTCACTGCTCCGCAGTTCGGCGGAAAAAAATCTAGATGAGAGTGCAAAAAATGTCTCTTTAGTGACATGTTGCAACCAAGGCTTTTGTATGCCTTGAGGAGGTTTTCCACCAACAACCTGTAGTTGTCTGCCTTGTTGTTTCTGAGAAAATTTATTGCCACTAACTGGAAGGCTTTCCATGCCTTTTTTTCCTTGCCACGCAGTGCATGGTCAAATGCATCATCTCGAAGAAGTTCACGAATCTCAGGACCAACAAAGACACCTTCCTTTATCTTACCTTCACTTAACCTTGGAAATTTTCCACGGAGGTACTTGAAAGCTGCTTGTGTTTTGTCAATGGCCTTGACAAAGTTCTTCATCGGACCCAGCTTGATGTGTAAGGGTGGTAACAAAATCTTCCTTGATTCAACAAGTGATGGATGCTGAACACTTTTCCTCCCAGGCTCCAATGACTGTCGGAGTGGCCAATCTTTCCTGATGGAGTGGGAATCTCTTGCACGACTATCCCATTCGCAGAGAAAACAGCAGTACTTTGTGTATCCAGTCTGCAGACCAAGCAAGAGAGCAACAACCTTCAAATCGCCACAAAGCTGCCACTGATGTTGGTCATAGTTGATGCACCTCAAAAGTTGTTTCATGTTGTCATAGGTTTCCTTCATATGGACTGCATGACCAACTGGAATTGATGGCAAAACATTGCCATTCTGCAGTAAAACAGCTTTAAGACTCGTCTTCGATGAATCAATGAACAGTCTCCACTCATCTGGATCGTGAACGATGTTGAGGGCTGCCATCACACCATCGATGTTGTTGCAGGCTACAAGATCACCTTCCATGAAGAAGAATGGGACAAGATCCTTTTGACGGTCACGGAACATGGAAACCCTAACATCACCTGCCAGGAGATTCCACTGCTGTAGTCTGGAGCCCAAAAGCTCTGCCTTACTCTTGGGTAGTTCCAAATCCCTGACAAGGTCATTCAGTTCACCTTGTGTTATGAGGTGTGGTTCAGAGGAGGAGGATGGGAGAAAATGTGGGTCCTGTGACATTGATGGTTCAGGACCAGAAGTTTCATCCTCTTCTTCTTCCTCGTCTGACTCAAGTGAGAATGATTCTGGTGCATCAGGAACCGGCAGTCCTTCTCCGTGGGGTACTGGGCATATAGCTGATGGAATGTTTGGATAATGCACAGTCCACTTTTTCTTCTTTGACACACCTTTCCCAACTGGAGGCACCATGCAGAAGTAACAATTGCTGGTATGATCTGTTGGCTCTCTCCAAATCATTGGCACTGCAAAAGGCATCGGTTTCCTTTTCCTGTTCAACCACTGGTGAAGATTTGTTGCACAAGTGTTGCAGCATATGTGTGGGGCCCACCTCTTGTCCTGATCTCCAATTTTGCAGCCAAAAGAAAGGTGATAGGCTTTCTTAACCATAGTGCTTATACTGCGCTTTTGTGATGCAAAAGTCACTTCACCACAAACACAGCAGAAGTTATCTGCACTGTTCACACAAGTACGAGGCATCTCTGCTCACTTTGGCTAAACAGAAAGGTGTCCCTTTGCAAAATCAAACACTGACAAATAAGAGAGCACGACACTGTCTGATTTCTAGAGCTGATATAAGGCAATTTGTTCAGCAGAGTGATGTAAGCTTCGTTATGATTGCATCATCCATGACTTCTAGGAATAACATGATGCAATTCATATCATGTATGACGCAATACCAGCTTCAGATTGCATCATTCATTGTTTTGCCTAAAAAGCAAGTACTGTCCAAACCCAGTCATAGATTTATTCATAGATCCAGTCAAAGATGTATTTTAGTCATTTCTGGTTTAAATTGAGATCCCTTCCCTTTATAACTCACTTATCCTCCGCCATTCCCAAGTCAAGGGTCGTATATACTGACCCAATAGCATGTCTTGAAAACTAGAGCCAATCAACAATTTTAAGCATCATTTTCATTCTCAGTGACCCAGAATTAGTAAAGTTTGACTACATTTATTTCAGAAGCATTTTGGCTGTAGAGCAGTGTTATCTACTTTGGGATCTTAACAAATAGAAAGCGACATTAATGCATTTCATCACTATGTTAGCCTCCAGCGACCACCATCAGCTCCCTCGCTGGCATGAGAACTTAATTCACACATACACAACACTTAAAGAAAATCCTCTGAATAATGTCACTCTTACTAAGTTGCTGGGCTCCACCCTCAGTTCTTGGATTTCACACAGACACCACACTGAAACACGGATAAGAAATGCACCGAGAACACATTAAAACCCTTGGCTATTTCAGTTTTGCTGATTACTAGTCCACCCATACTGTCAATGCACCTGAGCCCTGTCCTGCACCTATCCTCATGCAATCCTAATCTGCAGCACTTGATGTTATTTCAGATCCTGCCCGCCCCCCCACAGAGCTTTGCCAACACACCTAAATCTAGAGCAATTTGCAGCATCTCCTGTTATTCCAGTCCAGCTTCATACACAGCTCTACCAGTGCACGTCAAGACTGACCAGGCAGCAGCCCGTGCTATTCATACCTGGGATTTCCCACACACAGTTCTTCCAAAGCATCTCAGTGTTGATCTGCAATATCCCATGCTACAGGGCCGGCCTTAGGGAAAAGAGCACCCTGGGCAAACTTGTATTTTGGCGCCCCGAGCCCCAGCTGCCTTCCCAGGCTCCCCACCCGACCCCCATCGCCCCAGCCTCTCCCCCACACCCCATTGCCCCAAACTCCCATCCGTGACCTCGCACTCCAGGACCTCTCTGCTTCTTGCCTCTTAACCACAGCACCCTCCTGACCACGTCACCCACCCGTAGGGCCAGTCTTGCCCTACAGTGACAGGCATCATAGGAAACCCCACAGCAGTCACTTTGATTTCCCCAGCCAGTGCTACAGGGAACCCTCATCTGGTCGCTGAGCAGGACAGCCAAGATAATGTAGCAAGCGGCCTGCCATACTCTTACAGGGTGAGCAGGCACTGGGGCAGTCGTACCTCTCCTGTACCTCCCAACCTCTCCCACTCAGCATGGCATCCGGCTTCTCTGCCGGAGCCCCAAAGGGTCGGCAACCCAAGGGGAGGCAGTGACAGGAGGGCACCAGAGGGCTGTGGGGGGCAAGGGTGCATGGTGACCTGACAGACCCAGAAAGAGGGGGAGGAACCAAAGGTGTATAGATAGAATCACATTGGTGTGGGGATATGGGGGGGGGGGGGGGGGAGAAGGAGGGTGGTGACCTGGGGGCTCCAAAAGGGCAGATCTCTCCCTACCCTAATACTGAGCATCCCCAATATTCAAGTGCCCCTCCCAAGTCCCAGGAAAGGGGGTTATTGGGGGAGGGGGGAGGTTAAAATGCTCCAGCGCACTGAAAGTAGCTAGGGTGGGTGGTGATGGTGGAAGGTTCTTCCCCGAAATATCCCCAACCCCCTGGACTAACACCGCCCTTTGGGATGAGTAAGAAAAAGGGGGAGCCCCTGAGAGCTGAGGAGCATGGGGAACTGTGGGGTCAGAGTGTGGCATACAGGAGAGGGACCTTGAAGATGTGAGGGACACCCCGAGAACAGGGGAGAATGGGGGGGCCCTGAGAACTGGGAGCCTGGGACCTGTGGGGCAGAAGGAGGAGCCTCCTGAGAGCTGTGTGGGCATGGAGGGGGGCTAGGAGCTGGGGGCACAGGGAGGGGTCCCCTGTGAGATGGAGCTGGGAGCACAGAGAGGAGTTTCCTGAGGTCTGGGGGCACAGGGAGGAGTCCCATGAGGTCTGGGGGAAAGGGGTCAGGACCCCCTAAGACTTATTGGTCTCTTCTTTGCCCTGGAGTTTTAGTTGCCAGTCCCTTCCCTTCCCAACCCGGAAGAAGCTGGCAACTTCCAGCTCCTGGGTCTCATTCAGGCCGCCCATGGAAAAAGGAACAGCAGAGCTGGGACAGTGCGGGGGCGGGGGAGAGCCTGTTTGCAGAGTGTGGTGGGACTAGGAGCCAAGCTGGGAGGGACACCATGTGGAGCGGTGAGCAGGGGGTCTCTGCTCAGAAGCAGGGTGTTCCTGCCACACCCTGCAGGCAGAAAGGGGAAGCCCCAGCCCCTTGCCTCTGCACCAGGGGGCTACTGCCCCCACTGGCTACGGTGCCCTGGGCGAGGGCCCATGTTGCCTTGCCCTAAGGCCGGCCCTGCATGCTGTTTCATTTTTATTACTGCACACTCTTGCAATTGCCATTGTGAAATAAAGCAAGCAAACAACTGTAAGCAGAGGGCTTGCAACAGAGAAACAGTTTTAACCAACCTTTCCCTGCAGGCTTCTCAGGACTATGGAGGTTTTGTTGACGCTTCCTTTGTACCATCCGTGTGCACTTAGTGTAAAGCAAAAAGTGCTGTTCTCTTTCACTTAAGGCTGCCCAAAGTGCAGCACATCAGAAATGGGACACAAAGGGAAATGTAATTGTGATCTTTTTATGTAAACCATCAACAAAATGCTAGAACTGGTCGGTACTGTTATCTTGTTGGTCTGCTGAGCAGAAAAAAAATCAGTCTTGTGTAAGGTTATATCACAAAACTGAATAAATTGCTTACGTCCATTTAAAAATCCAATGAATTATTTTAAAGTGAACAGTACAATATCAAATTACTCCTCAAAAACTACTGACAAATTTCTGCAGGCTGCTTTCTCTTATGGCAGAAGTTAGGGGTGTAAACTTTAAGCTGCCAAAGACTATAGTCACAATATCTAAGCTTGGTTTTCCCCACACGTTCTTGAATACTGCCAGCCAAAGCATCCTCTCAGCCTCCAGAGCAAGTCTCAGCCTTTCATGATTACATTACTCAATGCTACATGCATTCAGCAGAATCGACAAAAGTGTCTTAAAAATGCAAACAAAAGCATAAATAATTAACTTTACACAGACCCCAAACCAGACCCACACCCAGTTAGAGAGGCCACTAGTGAGAGCCCCATGCTGCGGGAGTCTCTCTAAGAACGCTAGTGTAACAGTGCAATTATAGCATTAATTATCGATAGGTCACTAGTCCCAAGTCCGTCCTGCACATTAATTATCGATAGGTCACTAGTCCCAAATCCGTCCTGCACATTAATTATCGATAGGTCACTAGTCCCAAATCCGTCCTGCATATTAATTATCGATAGGTCACTAGTCCCAAGTCCGTCCTGCACATTAATTATCGATAGGTCACTAGTCCCAAGTCCGTCCTGCACAGAACTTCCTGGTATGCCCCAGCAGACAACTGCACGCGCTTAGCATTTAGCAAGAGAGAAAAGCAAAATGCTGTCAGAACAGTTTGGGACGGGGCAAAGCCTCACCTCCCACTCCAGGGGGTACAGCCACCCCCTAAGCCCACCATCACCTCTGGGGGCAGGAGTACAGCTCCCCATGCACCCCCTTCAGAGGGCACAACCTCCCCCAACTCCACCCTCACCTCTAGGAGGGGCACAGCCCCCCATGCACCCTCTCCAGGGGGCACAGCCACCCCCTGACCCCACCATCACTTATGGGGGCAGGGGCACAGCCCCCCATGTAACCCCTCCAGAGGAAACAGCCCCTCCAGGGGGCAAACCCCTGGGAGAGGCAGAGCCCCCCCAGGCACCCTCTCCAGGGTCAGAGCCCCCCCCAAACCGCATCCTCACCTCCAGGGGGGCAGAGCACTTCCGCCAGCCCCGCCTCCCCCCGATATTAAGCCCCTCCCCCATATTCCTCCCCCTTTGGGAGGCAGAGCGTTCCCCCCCCCCGTCCACGCCCCCTTTCCGGGGGGCACAGACCCCGCCCCCATTCGCCCCTGCCCAGGACACAGCCCCCCCCTCCAAGGGGCAGCCCAGGTTCCTGGGGCGGGGGGAGCAAAGCCCCGCCCCCCGGGACAGAAGAGCCGAGCCTCGTCCCCGCTGAGGGGCTCCTAGGCGCGCGCGCGCGCGCGCGCTTCGCACCCCCCGTTACCTGGGCTCAGGGGTGGGGGCAGGAGGCGGGTTCCATGCTGCTAGCGGGGCGGTCCCCCGAGGGTGCTGGAGTACGCATGCGCGGCCCACCCGGCAGCCCCATCCCTTCCATAGAGCCTCCCCAGCGTGGCTAGAAAGTCCCGCAACCAAAGTCGGGCGCCATCGACCCCTGCTGGGCCGCGGTGGTACTGCGCAGGCTTCTCCGGCTCGGATTGCAAGGTGAACGCATCCGTTGGCAGCTGCAGTTTTTTGCGCGAGGTGTGCAGACATCCCTCCACAGTTGCGGGTCTTTGTGCTCATCCTGCTGCTACAGTTCTAACTCTAACACGCAGCTGCTGCAACTCTTTGCATCAGGCAAACCAGTCTTTTCAGGAACTGTCTGCTACTGCAGGTTTTGCACCGGGAATGGAGTTAATTTTCATTGTACAGGTCCCATGAAGAAGCTTTGGCTATTTGTACTGTGTATACATACTGTTGGAAGAGATTGAGGGGGAACTGCCTAACAGGTCAAATCAGCAATTCAACGGTATTCCAAACAAGGACTGTATTGAAGTCAGAGGGAATCTTGTTGCTGACTTTAGTGGGGGCAATGTCGTCAGGCCTTAAGGACATATTTTCCAATATTTTCTTTCTCAAATAGTCTGGTGTCCAGTGGAATGTGGTCTGATCACATTGGCTAAAAACATGTGTGCACCCTGCTGTTGGCAACATCTTTTTGCACTTGGGATGCAGACTGTGGTTGTAGCTCTTTGTTCTAGGCGTAGAATCATAGGACTGTAAGACTGGAAGGGACCTCAATAGCTCCTCTAATCCAGCCCACCCCCTGCGCTGAGGCAGGACTAAGTATTAGAGACAGTCCCTGACAAGTGTTTGCCTAACCTATTCTTAAAACCCCCCAGTGACAAAGATCCTATTCCCCAACCCCCCTGCCCTGGAGGGCTTGACTACCCTTATTGTTAGGAAGGTTTTCTTAATGTCTAACCTAAATCTCCCTTGCTGCAATTTAAGCCCATTACTTCTTGTCCTATCCTCAGTGGATAATAAGAACACTTTATCACCTTTCTCTTTATAACAACCCTTTGCATGCTTTAAGACTGTTATCGGGTCCCCCCTCAGTCTTCTCTAGACTAAACAAACTCATTTTTTTCAATCTTTTCTCATAGCTCACATTTGCTAGACCTTTAATCATTTTTGTTGCTCTCTTCTGGACTTTTTCCAGTTTGTCCACATCTTTCCTGAAGTGTAGTGACCAGAACTGGAAATTGTACTCCAGATGAGGCCTTAACAGAGCTGAGTAGTGTAGAAGAATTACTTCTTGTGTCTTGCTTACAATACTGCTATTACATCCCAGAATGATATTTGCTTTTTTTGCAACAGTATTACCTTAACTCATTTAGTTTGTGACCCACTATAATCTCTAGATACATTTCTGCAGTACTCCTTTCTAGACGGTCATTTCCCATTTTATATTTGTGCAATTGATTATTCCTTCCCAAGTGTAATATTTTGCATTTATTCTCATTAAGTTTTCATTCTATTTATTTCAGCCCATATCTCCAGTTTATCTAGATCAATTTGAATTCCAATCCTGTCCTCCAATGCAATTACAACCCCTCCCAACTTGGTATCATATCCAAACTTTATAAATATATCATCTATGTCATTATCCAAATCATTTATGAAGATATTGAATAGAACCAGACCTAGGACAGATCTCTGCAGGACCCCCACTCAATATGCCCTTCCAGCTCAATCGTGAACCATTGATAACTATTCTCTGAGAACGATTTTCCAACAAGTTGTGCACCCACCTTACAGTAGGTTCATCTAGCTTTTATTTCTCTAGTGTCCTTATGAGATGGTCATGTGAGACAGTATCAAAAGCCTTACTAAAGTCAAGAGATATCATCTCTACTACTTCCCCCATCCACAAGGCTTGATATCCTGTCAAAGAAGGATATTATGTTGGTTTGACATGATTTATTTTGACAAATCCATGTTATCTGTATTTGCTCCATTATCTTCCCATGTACCGAAGTTAAGCAGACTGGGCTATAATTCTCTGGGTTGTCCTTATTCCCTCTTTATAGATACAGGTAATCTATATGCCCTTCCCTGTCCTCAGGGATCTCTTCTATCCTCCTTGAGTTCTCAATGGTACAGAGATCTCTTCAACCAGTTCCTCAAGTACTCTAAGAGGTCAGGCCTTGCTGATTTGAATACATCTAACTTGTCTACACTTGAAAACCTACAGTGACACAGCTGCACCATTTACCGGTAATCACTTTAATGTAGACACTGCCTATGCCAACAAGAAAGGTTCTTCTATCAGCATAGATAATCCACCTCCCTGAGAGGCAATGGTTGATGGCAGAGTTCTTCTGTTGACTCAGCACTGTCTACACGAGGCTTTCGGTCATTTTAATTACACCAGTCAGGGGTGTGGATTTTTCATACCCTGGAGCAATGTAGTTAAGCTGATCTAATTTTCTAGTGTAGACCATCCATAAGTAATTTTTAACTTGTTCCTTCCCTATTTTAGCCTCAGATCCTACCCCATTTACACTGGTGTTCACTATGTTGGTCATCGAATCATTGCTAACCTTTTTGGTTGAAAACTGAAATAAAAAAGGCATTTAACACTTTGGCCATTGCTGGGTTTTCTGTTATTGTCTTTCCTTCCTCATTGAGCAATGGGCTCACCCTGTCCTTGGTCTTCCTCTTGTTTCTAACGTATTTGTAACTTTCTTGTTACCTTTTATGTCCCTAGCTATTTTAATCTCGTTTGGTTCCTTGGCCTTTCTAATGTTGTCCCTACATGGTTGTATTGCTTTTATATATTCATCCTTCTTATTTTTTAGGTGACTCTTTTTTGAGTTTCAGGTTGTTGAAGATCTCATGGTTAAACCAGGGTGGTCTCTTACCATACTTCCTATCTTTTCTACTCCTTGGGATAGTTTGCTCTTGTGCTCTTAATAATGTCTCTCTAAAAAACTGCCAACTCTTTTTTCCCTTAGACTTGCTTCCCATGGGATGTTACCTACCAATTCTCTGAATTTGCTAAACTCTCCCTTCTTGAAGTCCATTGACTTTATTCTGCTCTTTTCCCTCCGACCATTCCTTAGAATAATGAACTTTATCATTTCATGATCCCTTTCCCCCAAGCTGTCTTCCACCTTCAAATTCTCACCTAGTTACTCCCTGTCTGTCAGAATCTAATCTAGAACCACCTCTCCCCTTGTTGCTTTCTCCTCCTTCTCCAATAAAAAAAATGTCTCCAAATTTGCACTCCAAGTATTTGTTGGGTAATCTGTGCCCTGCTGTGTTATTTTCCCAACAGATGTCTGAGTAGTTGAAGTCCCCCATTACCACCAAGGCCTGTGCTTTGCATGATTCTGTTAATTGTTTTAAAAAAATTGTAGTTGTTGCGTGCAAGCAACAAACTGGCAGCTCAAACCCTAAAACAGCAGCACCTGCCTCACCTAGTATAAAAATGATAGATAATTCCCATTCCACCAGTATCTTTCCCTAATCCACCTGCAGCCCCCAAACAGTGTGTGTGTGGGGGGAAGCTTATTGTAATTAGAGTTGGCAGAATTCGGTTTTTATTGTTGTATCAATTTGATGGATAATATCGGTTTATTTTTAGGCATTTTTTCTATTTTTATCTATGTACTGTGACAGACCCAGACAAGTGGGATACAGAAATCTCATAAAAGGCAAATATACTAGCCATTGGATTAATAGTTTTCTGTTCCCTGAGTGACCAGAGCAGGGGCTGCACTAGAACAAGCAGGAACTTTCTGGAACCAATTTAAGGCAGGCAGGCTAATTAGGACACCTGGAGCCAATTAAGAAGAAGCTGCTAGAATCAGTTAAGACAGGCAGGCTAATCAGGGCACCTGGGTTTAAAAAGGGTTTAGTTTGTGGGGTGGGGTGCGAGGAGCTGGGAGCAAGAGGCACACAAGGAGTTGAGAGGGAGAAGAGTTGAAGGACTGAGGAGTACAAGCATCAGCAGACCATCAGGAGGAAGGTCCTGCAGTAAGTGTAAAGAAGGTGTTGGGAGGAGGCTGTGGGGAGGTAGCCCAGGGAGTTGTAGCTGTCACGCAGCTGTTACAGGAAACCCTATAGACAACTGCAATCCACAGGGCCCTGGGCTGGAACCCGGAGTAGAGGGCGGACCCGGGTTCCCCCCAAACCTCCCAACTCCTGATCAGACACAGGAGGAATTTGACTGTGGGTTCTACCAGAGGGGAAGATCTCTGAGGCGATCAAAATCTGCCAATAAGCGCAGGACTCACCAAGGTAGAGGAGGAACTTTGTCACAACACATTTTCACGGTTGTGCAAAAGTATGGGTTTTAAGCATTTTTTTTCTATTTGTATGGATTTAAATTTTCACCGTGCCCGGAAATCAGGGCGGGGTCTGTCAGACAATAAATTTAATCACAGTAGATGTTGAGATTCAAAAAGTTAAAACTTTCTAATCACAAAAACAACCTGTCAAATCATAGGTCCAAATTTTAGCCTTAAATCAAACTCTAGTAAAGTTCTGAAGCAGCATTTTTCTTCCTTTTCTTCTGTACACTTAGATGATCATCAATGGAAATAGTTTTTCACCTGTTTTCCTGAGTACAGTGAAATTGACATTTATCAACATTTACCTGTAAAAATCGAATCCTTCCAAGCCTGATTTATAAGGCTTTCTACACCTTTTAGAAAACAAATGAAATCTAAGGGCAAGTCTACACTTCAGACACTGCAGTTGTGCAGCTGTACCGGAGCAGCTGCTTCACGGTAGTGCTTCGTGAAAACGCTACTACGCCAATAGGAAAACTTCTCCCATTGGTGTAGTTAATCCACCTCCATGAGAGGCTGTAGCTATGTCAACAGGAGAAGTGCTCCCGTCGACATAGCACTGGGAGTTAGGTCAGTATAACTGGGTTACTCAGGGGTAGGAGCGATGTAGTTACACCAATATATGTTTTATAGTGTAGTCTTGGCCTAATAACTAGAGGACGCACCCTTTGTAGCTTACCTAGGCTGAGCCGTACATCTAATGAGAGAGATCCTGAGGATATTCTGCACCAAAAAATTAAAAAGTCTGCGCCAAAAAAAAAAAAAAATTCTGTGCACAATATTTTTAAATTCTGCAAATTGTATTTGTCAAATAAATGTGGAGGCTCCAGCATGGCATTGGGGAGCACAGGCCACTGGCTGCACAGAGGTAGGAGATCCCCCAGTCCACCTTCCAGTCTCCTCCTGCCCACTTCACCTTCTTCCTCGAGGTGTGCTAGTTGTCTGTTTCAGTATTGGCCTTCCACCCCAGAAGTGGCTGCATTTCAGTAGCAGGTAACGTGATCCCTATGTGTATGAACCAATTATGTAGCAGCTCCATTGGAAGATATTTACATGGATGTCAAGAACATCCAGAGTTATCATAATTACCGACAATAACGATTTTGGAAGGGATATTAAACTTTATGCTTCAGGGCTTATGCCAGTCTCTAACTAGTGGAGATCAGAATGAGAACCTATGTAGGAGGTAGATTATCTCACATCTGCTACTGCAAGATTTTTGCCCCATACTCTGAAGCAACTGGTGCTGGCCACTGTCAGAGACGGGATACTGGGCTAGATGGACATTGGGTGTGATGCAATCTGACAATTCCTATTGTGATGCAGGCATATCAGGTGCCAGCTCACGCCAAGGCCCCAGGCCTCACTGAACAATGACAAATGCATAGCTGCAAACCAGTCTTGCTTACCTGTGTGTTACCCTTATCAAAATAGATATTAGATGTGAAATTGACGTGTTTAGACTTTATAAAATGCTTGTAGGATGCTGCACGTATTGATCTCACTTATAACCTCTATAGCCGATGTGTAAAGTTATATTGAGTGTTTGCATTGTAAACCTCTGTAATTGTGTAAGTCACCAAACAGGAAAAGAAACATTAATTAAGGTAAAGGGCTTGTCCAGTGGAAAAGATGAAGGCAAAGGAGGTACAGCAGAACCCTGTTTATCTGATCTAATTGGGACCAGGGCTAGTTCGGATAATTAAAAATTCGGATAATCCAGAGAATGGGAAAGTGCGAAGCTGCAGCGCCATCTAGTGGCCACAGGAGAGATCACCTGCTTCTGGACCTAATGTGCGCTGGTTGTTCAGTTATGGAGAGCCGGATAATGGAGGGTCGGATAAACAGGGTTCTACTGTATTGTGTAGCATCAACGGAGAGAGGCCCTGTTGATTGCATTCCTAACCCCTTGCAGGAAGGAGAGACCTACACATGGGCTTATGCCATTAGTTTGGACTCTGGAGTGGAAGGGATAAAAATCCCTGACAAGGAGAAACTCAATTTCTTTTGTGCTGGCTGGAACCTGAGGGGCAAAGATTCCTAAACATAAGGAGGGTTGCCAACTGTCTAATCGCACAAAGCCAAAGCCACTCTTGCCCCACCCCTTCCCCGAGGCCATGCCCCTGCCCCTCCCCTTCTCTGAGGCCCTGCCCCCGCTCACTCCATCCCCCATCCCTCTGTCGCTCGCTCTCCCCCACCTCACTCACTTTCACCGGGCAGGGGGTTGGGGTGCGGGTTCTGGGCTGGGGGGGGAGGGGAGGGGTGAGGCCAAGGGGTTCGGAGTGCAGGAGGAGGTTCCAGGCTGAGCCTGGGACAGAGGGTTGTGGTGCAGGAGAAGGTTCGGGGTGCGGGCTCTGGAAGCGAGTTTGGGTGCGGGAGGGGGCTTAGGGCTGGGGCGAGGGGTTGGGGTGCGGGAGAGGGTTCGGGGTGCGGGCTCTGGGAGAGAGTTTGGGTGCGGGAGGGGGCTTAGGGCTGGGGTGCAGGAGGGAGTTCGGAGTGTGGGCTCAGAGGGAGTTTGGCTGCGAGAGGGGGCTCAGGACTGGGGCGAGGGGTTGGGGTGCGGGAGAGGGTTTGGGGTGCGGGCTCTGGGAGAGAGTTTGGGTGCGGGAGGGGGCTTAGGGCTGGGGTGCAGGAGGGAGTTCGGAGTGTGGGCTCAGAGGGAGTTTGGCTGCGAGAGGGGGCTCAGGACTGGGGCGAGGGGTTGGGGTGCGGGAGAGGGTTCGGGGTGCGGGCTCTGGGAGAGAGTTTGGGTGCAGGAGGGGGGTTGGGGTGTGGGAGGGGGGGAGGGGTGCAAGCTCTGGCCAGGCGGTGCTTACCTCAGGCCAGGTGCCCCTGTGGCTCCTAGGCTTAGGGGCAGCCAGGCAGCTCCGCGCGCTGCCCCTCCCTGCAGGCACCGCCACCGCAGCTCCCATTGGCCGTGGTCCCTGGCCAATGCGAGCTGCGCAGTCAGCTCTTGTGGTGGGGGCAGCGTGCAGAGACCCCCGGCCTACCCCTGCACCTAGAAGCCGAACATACCAATCCCTTCCGAGAACTGCACGGAGCCAGGGCAGGTAGGGAGCCTGCCTTAGCCCTGCTGCGCCGCTGACCAGACTTTTCGCCTATTAAAATCTCCTGGGTTGCTTTCGATAGCAACTGGGAGATTGAGGCCGATTCCAGGAGACTCCTGGTCAATCCGGGAGGGTTGGCAACCCTAAACATAAGCAGAGATCCCCATGCTGCTTGGCCTGGGTTAGCCCTAAAGGACATTCAGTTGACAGATTACTGCATCTCTGTCACTTTTTGGAACCATAGACTAACTCATTTGTGCATATATGTTGCCTGTTTAAATCTGTAAATAAGTCTCTCATCTTTTCTTGGTTAATAAATCCTTAGTTACTATAGGATTGGCTGAGCATTGTGTTTGGTGTGAGATCTAAGGTACAAGTTGATCTGGGGTAAATGACTGGTTTCTTGGGACTTGGAGCAACCTGAATATTTTGTGATTTTTGGTGTATAGCAACCAGCTATCACTAAATCCAGCTTGCCTGGGTGGCAAGGCAAACTGGAGAGCCCAAGGGGACTGTCTGTGACTCCATGGTAAAACTGCTACAGTGATCCGGGAGTTCACATTTGTTACTGGGCATAGGCGCTGACTCCGTGGGTGCTCTGGGGCTGGACCACCCACGGAGAAAAATTGGTGGGTGCTCAGCACCCACCGGCAGCTCCCCGCCAACCCCGGGGCCTGCACCCAGCTCCCCGCCAGCCCCGGGGTCCGCGCCCAGCTCACCTCAGCACCGGGCGATGTTGCGGGGCCCCGCCCCTGAAGCCGGGCGACGTCGCTCGGCGTCGGGGGCGGGGCCCCACCACGTCGCTCGGGGGCGGGGGCCCGGCGTCGGGGGCGGAACCCCGCCCCCAACGCCCGGCATCAGCACCCAGCGGTGCCGACGGAAGTCGGCATTGCTGTTACTGGGTTGGTGAAATCTAATTATAGAACATGCCACCGGCGTGGGGTGCCTGCCCTGCTCTTTGATAGTCTGCCGTGAAGTTGGATCTCACGGGCATGAACCACGCCAGACTGCAACATACCTGTGACGAAAACTGACTATGCCAATGGGCATTCCACGGGCAGAGCTGCTGCAGAATTAAGCTCTTAGTTTTTAAAGCTCTTTGCAGTGAAAGGTGCTGCATAGATGTAGGGATTTTTATTCTTAAAGCATAGCATCCTCTGACTCGAAAGCAGAGGGGAGACTGTGAGAAGCCAGTATGGTGAAGCAGTGCAGTCTAGTGGTTGGTACAGAGGCTAGGGACTCCTGGGTTCCAGTCTCACTCTGTGCCCCCAGGCAAAACATGCCACCACTTCATGCCTCAGTTTCCCCATATGTAAAACGGCACCTAGACATGATGATACGACGGTGCTGAGCACTACAGAAAACCCTTAAGATAGATAGATACTTCACAAAGGGTTTGGGTGGCTGAATGAAAGTTGGTAAGGCAGTTTGAAATCCTCACATAATGAGTGCTATATCAGTGCAAAGTATTGTTAGCTGGGATGTTTAGGAAGAAACCCCAGTCAAAGATAAATCATTTGGTAAGAAAAGGTAATCAGTGAAGGGGAAACAGTCTGTTTTGCCTGGCAGTGCTGAATGGAAAATCAAGAACTGAAAACTTTCCAGCATTCCAAACTGCCAAGCTGTGCTTATTTTGCATTCATTTCAGTGAAGGGTCAGAAGCAAGTGTGGGGTCCTTCAAATGGTTTGATGGCCATTGTGCCAAATCTGTCCTCTATATTTTAAAACTTTGTAATATGTGAATTAGTTAAATCTTTACTAAGATCTTTGTGCAAGAGGAGAATCTGCAGGGGACCTGAATTTTTAAACCATCTCCCTAGAATAGTATAATATGTTGCCCTTACTATATAGAATGCCTTTCATCTGAGGATCTCAAAGCACTTTTCAAACATCAGAGTCTGGTCCAAAGCCCATGAAGTCAGTGGGAGTGTTTCCCGTTTGAATTAGGCCCATAGTGAATTAATGCTTGCAAATTCCTTCTGAAGTGTGTCAGTATCATTAGCCACCGTTTGCAGGTGACACAGACCCGCCAACATACTGAAAAGCAGCCACTGATTTTGAGACCGGCTTAGAGACAGGCTGGCCCTGATTTTCACAGGTGCTGAGCACTCCTACCTTGCATTGACTTCATTTGGAGTTGTGGGTGCTGAGCACCTCTGAAAGTCAGGCCTGGATTGGACACCTACAACCAGTCCTGTTTGACCAGAATTATACTCCGTCTGTGACAGAGCCAGAAAGAAAATTAGACTCCTGATTTCCAGTCTTTTCTTCTTCCAGGAAAAAGGATTTTGCTATGTGCTGCCAATGAGACGTTTAACATCTCAGTCAGACTTTCAAATCTCTACCATTCATATTGTAACCAGGTGCCAGCGGTGGTGCCCTGCTACCCACCTCCTTTTCCAATGAATAATCCAGGTGAAGAGGCATGAAATTACACTGAGTCAAAGACTTGATTCAAATTGCCAGGACCCAAAACAGTGTTGAATGATTCTTAGGGGAAGTCTGCAAAGCTAGCTTGTTTGCACAACCCTTTGTTCCCCATTGTTTCTCCCAGGGAGGTTCAGTTGGGTGTCCAGGTAAGGCGAAGTCTGTGCAATATTCTAGGAATAGAATAACCCTTCCCAAGAACTGGGCTGGCTCAAATATATGGTATATGGCTCTGCAGGTGATATATGAAGTGTATTTACTTCCTCAGTAGAATTTTTCTTTCCCTCTTTCTCATTTTTAACAGCCCGTTTCTCTTTAATTTTCTAACCCCCCATTTTCTCTTTATATTTCCATTGGATTTATTTCCCCTCTCCTCCCCTCCCCTCTTTCTTCGGTCTCTCCTAGGTAGACTATGAACACAAAAGCACTCTCACAGCCCTTCCTACCCGGCCATGTCCCAAGGGGACTGAAATTGGGGCAGACAGATTTGTCCCTCCCAGTAGATTATACACAGGCATTGGTTGCATGGGCTGGACCTGTGGGGGAGAGTGTGGATGGAGGGTGTGGCAGTGCAGGATGTAGTTTAATTGATGGGTGCAGAGTTGGTTTCTAGCAGGTGATCTGCAGGTGGCTAAATTCTGACTCCAGGAGATTATGGGGTGCAAGGAGGGGTGTTGGAGGGAGCACCCATTTGAGTTGGGTGTGCCTGGGTTTGCAATGGGTGGAACTGCCAGGAGCAGCTGTAGGAAAGGTAGGGAGAGTTGAGTTAAGTGTCAGAGAAATGGAGGAGATGGGGCCAGCGGGGGCCTGCAATGGGTTGAACTTGCAGGGAGCAGTCACAAGGGATCACTGGGATGAGTTAGCTTTGAAAAGGAAAGAGGTGGAGGCACTGCAGGGAGTAGCCAGAGAAGATGGAGGGAGGCTTGCAGTTGAAATGAGGGGTAGCTGCTGGGTGCAGCCATATAGTATTAGCAGATGATGTAGGTTTGCAATGTGGGGGGATGCAGGGAGCTGCCCCTATAGTGTTAACAGGGGAGGGAGGTTGCAATGTGGGGAGTGGCACAGGATGGCCCCAGGGAAGGGGGGTTTGCAGTGGGGGGAATGATAGGGGACGGCCCCGGGGAGGGGGGTTGCAGTGGAGGGAGCGGCAGGGGACGGTCCCAGGCAGGGAGAGGGGTTTGCTGTGGCGGGAACAGCAGAGGGCAGCCCAGAAGAGAGGGGTTTGCAATCAGGGGAGGTTGCAGTGGAGGGAGCAGCAGGGAACAGCCCGGGGAAGGGGATTTGGCAGTGGGGGGAGTGGCAGGGGACAGCCCTGGGGAGGGGGGGTTGCAGTGGGGGGAGCGGCAGGGTGGGGACAGTCCCGGGGAGGGGGTTTGCAATGGGGGGGGGAATGGCAGGGACAGCTCTGAGAGGGGGGCAATTGCAGTAGGGGGAGCGGTGGGGGGTTGCAATGGGGGGAGCGGCAGGGA
This sequence comes from Macrochelys suwanniensis, assembly GCA_033296515.1. NCBI lineage: Eukaryota > Metazoa > Chordata > Testudines > Chelydridae > Macrochelys > Macrochelys suwanniensis. The sequence goes on from CM065775.1 coordinate 338,862,068, forward strand.
CAGCTCTGAGAGGGGGGAGGTTGCAGTGGGGGGAGCGGCAGGGGGGCAGCCCTGAGGAGGGAGGTTTGCAATGGGGGGAGTGGCAGGGACCGCTCTGAGAGGGGGGAGGTTGCAATGGGGGTAGCGGCAGGGGGCAGCTCCGAGAGGGGGGAGATTGCAGTGGGGGGGAGCCCCCGGGAGGGGGGTTTGCAATGGGGGAAGCAGGGGGCAGCGCGAGGGGGGGTTGCTGTGGGGAGAGCGGCAGGAACAGCCCCGAGGAGAGGGGGTTGCAATAGGGGGAGCGGCAGGGGGCAGCGCGAGGGGGGTTTGCAATGAGGGGAGCGGCAGGGACAGCTCCAAGGGGGGGAGGTTGCAGTGGGGGAGCAGCAGGGGGCAGCCCCAGGGAGGGGGGGTTGCAATGGAGGGAGCGGCAGGGGGCAGCCCCGGGGGGGGGTTGCAATGGAGGGAGCGGCAGGGGGCAGCCCCGGGGGGGGGGGTTGCAATGGAGGGAGCGGCAGGGACAGCTCCAAGAAGGGGGGAGGTTGCAGTGGGGGAGCGGCAGGGGGCAGCCCCGGGGGGGGGTTTGCAATGGAGGGAGCGGCAGGGGGCAGCCCCGGGGGGGGGGTTGCAATGGAGGGAGCGGCAGGGGGCAGCCCCGGGGGGGGGTTGCAATGAGGGGAGCGGCAGGGACAGCTCCAAGAAGGGGGGAGGTTGCAGTGGGGGGAGCGGCAGGGGGGAGCCCCGAGGAAGGGGGGTTGCAATAGGGAGAGCGGCAGGGGTCAGCGCGAGGGGGGGTTGCAATGAGGGGAGCGACAGGGACAGCTCCGAGAGGGGGGGGGAGATTGCAGTGGGGGAGCGGCAGGGGGCAGCCCCGGGGGGGGGTTGCAATGGAGGGAGCGGCAGGGGGCAGCCCCGGGGAGGGGGGGGTTGCAATGGGGGGAGCGGCAGGGACAGCCCCGGGGAGGGGGGGGTTGCAATGGAGGGAGCGGCAGGGACAGCCCTGGGGAGGGGGGGTTTGCAATGCGGGCCGTAGGGAGGACGAGCGAGGGACCGAGGCCAGCCACACGAGCTGCGCGCGAGCCGCTCGTGGAGGGGGCGGGGTCCCCGGCGCGCAGGGCTCCCTCGGCGATTCTGCTGCGGCGCGAGACAGCCGCCCGCCCTGGCGCGCGCCGGCCCCGCTGCACAATGCGGCCGGCGGCGGCGGCGTCCCGCGTTGCCAGGTTACCATTGATCGCTGTCAGCGCGTGCCGGGCCCCACCTCCAGCTCCCCGAGCAAGAGAACGCGTGATTGGTTCGGGGTCCGGCGGCCGGCCAATGGGCGGGCGGGTTGTTGGAGGGAGGGGTAGCTCGAGGCGGAGGGGGCGGTGCTGGGGGCTGGTGTCGCGGCTCAGCTGCCAGTTTGAAAAAATGTCGGGAAGGAGGCGGATCGGGGACCCGGAGGTGAGAGCGCGCAGCGAGGGGGGCGCGTCTGGGACCGGGGCGGGGGGAGAAATGAATGCGGGGGCTGGCCCCGGGGGCAGTGCTGGACCCGATCCTGGAGGGAGCGAGAAGAAACGAATCCCAGGGGGGTACGCTGGGGTGGGGGGTGGCCAACTGGACAGTGCTGGATAGTCGGGGGGGCGGGAATGAATCCCATGGGGGGTACTGGGGGGGTCCAAAGGGCAGTGCTGGATAGTCGCGGGGGGGGTGAGAAACGAATCCCATGGGGGTACGCTGGGGTGGGGGGGTGTCCAACTGGACAGTGCTGGATAGTCGGGGGTGCGGGGGGGGGGGAGAAATGAATCCCATGGGGGTGGTATGCGGGGGGTGGGTGGGTGTCCAAGGGGCAGTGCTGGATGATCCTGGGTGGGTGAGAAATTAATTTGTGGGAGGCGGGGAACAATCCCTGAGGCCCCGGGGGATGATCCGGGAGAGGGTGAGAAATGAAGCCCTCCCCAGGACGGGGAGCTCAGGTCAAGGGGGTGATGCTGGATGATCCCGGGAGAGGGGCTAGAGGTTCGAGCAGGTTCAGACGGGAATCCCAGGAGTCCCTAGAGGAGCCGGGAGAGGTTTCTGGGGGGAGGAAGGTGAAAATTGCCAGCGGAAGGGTGGAAGGGGGGGAGCATTGGAGGGAGAATCCCCTGGGGGGCCCTGTGCTTTGGCTTCTTTGCATGGGTGAGGGGGAGAAATTCTGTGTTGAGATTTTAAAATTATACTGTGGGGGGGGGGGGGGAATCCTGAAATGGAAGTTGAGAGGTTAAAGGGTTTTCCTTCTTCTACCCCAGAATTAGGGGCCTTGGGGTGTTTCACCATCAAATAAGCTTGCCAGCTGACTGAGGTACAGAGGCCATTTAAAATGAGTTCAGGCTTTCTCTGGCTATAGTTATCTGTAGGGGATGTGGTGGCCCAGCTTTGTGTCCCCCTCTACACATGGTTTTTTTCTACAGCTGTTTAGGGCCCTTCCAGAGAGACTCATTGAAGCAGTCTCACTAAAGGACTGCAGCTAATACATGGCTACATAGTCAAGGCCTGTCTTTTTCCCCCCCCCCAAACAGTGTTTGACCAAAAGAATTCCACAGAATCCTAAGTATCAACACATAAAATCTCGCCTTGACACAGGTAAGTGAAAATATCACCTTGTGTAAGAATCAGATGTCAAACTATACCAGCGTATGTTATGTTACACCTCTAACTACCCGTGTTCAGCCAGCTATTTAAAATTGGCACTGAAATAACTTCAAATCTGTGGTCATAATTGGAGCCTCTCAACTGACTGCCATTGATGTCAGACCCCTGATGTAACAATGCTCAGTAAAATTCACGGGCCTGACTTTTCTAGTGTATCCTTTTTATAGAAGCTATTGTTTTACCCATGATTTGAAATTCAAGCTAGCGTTTTAAAGACCCCTGTTAGGTTTTCGCCTTTCATTTCCCCATCCTTTTCCTTGCTAACGCAGTTATTTTTTGTGCGTTTCATGTGACTTGTCTGATGATTTTTTAAATGTCTTAAGTAATGATGCTTCCACCACTTTCCCTTGTAAATTATGCCACCAGTCTGTTAAGTTTTTTTCCCTGATGATGCAATCTAAACTTTTGCTACTTCATTTTCATTCCACTACAACTAGTTATGCCCCATTGGATCATCCGAAGTTATATTCGTCCCTTGTTTTTTCACCATTTGAATACGTGTAGATATGTCATGTTACCCTCTCCTCTATCTTAGCTGTCATTTAGCAGCCAGGCTCTACCTATTGTTTGATGGTTCTTTAAAACTCTTGAGCTGCAGTCATAACGCTAGTGTACATATGTGGTCATGTTCAAACAGGCTTTATTTTGGGGAAGTTCTATGTATGGCATGTGTTGGAACAGTAGGTCAGATTAGATCGCAGTCGTCCCTTCTAAAGTAAATGCACAACTGGGGGAGGGGGAGTGGGCAGGATGAATTACCATGTGACTGACTGTAGAAGTTATGATCATATATAATCTTTAGCTGTTTATGTCCTCAAACTGCTGTCCAAACACTGATCATCATAACTCTCCCTGTGTGATAGGTGAGCAAAAATTCCCATTGTAAGTTTTGAGGAAACTGAGGCACAGAGCAGTTAAGTCACTTGCCCAAGATGTCACAGCGAATCGGAAGCAGAGCTGGGACTAAAACATAGATCTCCTGATTCCTGGTCCTGTGTTTCAGCTTTTCATTTTCCTCTTCATAAGAACATAAAAATGGCCATACTGGGTAGGACCAATAGTCCATCTAGCCCAGTATCCTGTTTTCCAACAGTGACAAATGCCACATGCTTCAAAGGGAATGAACAGAACAGGGCAGTCATGATGGAGAACAGGGCAATCATGAAGTGATCCATCCCCTGTCATCCACTCCCAGAATCTGGCATTCAGAGGCTTAGGGACACCCAGAACATGGGGTTGCATCCCTGACCATCTTGGCTAATAGCCATTGATGGAACTATCCTCCTTCTCTGGATTCTTAAGAATCTAACCTTGGTCCTCTTATCTTTTCCCATTATGAAATGTCGTTGGATGTTGCTTCTATGGCAGATACTCCCAAATGCATCTCCCTCAAATGAGTATAATATGCTAGAAATGATTAAAGCATCACAATGTAAGAAACAAAACAAAAGGCCGGTAAAGAATTAACTAAATGCTCAACTAAGGGGGTGGGTCTTCAATTTCTTCAGATTTTCCTGTGTTAAAAGGATCCAGATTTCACCCAGTCACTTCTTGACCACACAATATTTCCAGTTAACAAATGTATCAAAGACTGAACTCTTTGACTTGGGTATGAGTGCCCTTTTTATCTACCTTTTCAGCCCATCTCAGACCTTGTCTTGGGAGCAAATCTAAAAATCTAACCTCATCTCCCAATTGTTTTCCTCTACCACCTCATCTCTATTGTAGAGGCAAAAGACCTACCTGGCTTCAAGATTAAGCTTGATACATTTATGGAGGAGATGGTATGATGGGATATCAATTAAATGCCAAAATTAGGCTCTTTGCTTACTAGCGGTAAATATGCCCAATGGCCTATGATGGGATGTTAGATGGGGTGGGATCTGAATTACTACAGAGAATTCTTTCCTGTCTGGCGGGTGAGTCTTGCCCATATGCCCAGCGCTCGGAGCTAATCCCCTCGTGGAGGTGGATTACCAGGAGCGCTGGGAGACCTCTCTCCCATCGCTTGTGTGACCACACTCACACTTCAAAGCACTACCATGGGAGCGCTTTGAAGTTTAAAGTGTAGCCATGCTCTAAGTCATCATCTTGAGCCTGTTTTCACCTAAATCTCTATTTGCGTCTTAATTGCTTTCTTATCTTAACTGTTGCAAATGCCCTGTTAATAGTCTTCGGTTCACTCCTCTAAAGGATCTAGAATGCAGCAGCCAAGTTACATGGGAAACAGGATTATATTGCTTAACCTTCAGTAGCTCCCTGTCCATCTCAGGATATGTCTACACTAGAAATGCTAAGCCCTGCTGTAGCACCGTAGTATAGATGCTCTCTACAGCAAAGGAAGGGGTTCTTCTGTCGCTGTAGTAAATCCACCTCTCGGAGAGCCAGTAGCTAGGTCGATGGAAGAGTTCTTTCATTGACCTAGCATTTCCTACTCCATGGCTTTGGTTGGCTTAATTACATTGCACAGGGCATGACATTTTTCACAGGCCTGAGCAATGTAGTTAAGTCAACCTAACTTTGTAGTGTAGACCAGCCCTCAGGTTCTGGCTCTGTCCACGCTGCAGATGTTACAATGGCCCGGCTATGGCACTGCAGCTGTGCTGCTGTAGCACCGTAATGCAGACACTTTTGCTATGGCGACGGAAATGGTTTTCCATTGCTATAGTTAATCCACCCCCGCAAGAGGCAGTTCCTATCTTCCTTTGACCTAGTGGTGTCTACACTCAGGCTTAGGTCAACTTAACTACGTCTCTGAGGGCTTGTCTTCACTACCCGCCGGATCGGCGGGTAGCAATCGATCTATCGGGGATCGATTTTTTGCGTCTCGTTAAGACGCGATTAATCGATCCCCGATTGCGCTCCCCGTCGGCTCCGGAAATCCACCTCATCGAAAGGCAGAAGCGGAGTCGACGGGGGAGCGGCAGCGATCGACTCGCCGCCGTCCTCATGGCCAGGTAAGTCGATTACGATACGCCGACTTCAGCTACGCTATTCACGTAGCTGAAGTTGCGTATCGTAGATCGACCCCCTCCCCTAGTGTAGCCCTGGGCTCAGGGGGGTGTGAATTTTTCACACCCCAAGCAATGTAACTGGTTCGACCTACGTTTCAGGTGGAGACCAGACCTCTGAATGAAATGAAAAAATATTCTCCTGGTAGAGATCAGACTTGCTCCATCGGACATAGTATAAACTGTGACTGTATCTGAGGAACTCCAGACACTTAAGATATTTATTATAAACTATTGGAGTATTTGTGGCACCTTAGAGACTAACAGATTTATTTGAGCATAAGCTTTCGATGAAGTGGGCTTTAGCCCACGAAAGCTTACGCTCAAATAAATTTGTTAGTCTCTAAGGTGCCACAAGTATTCCTGTTCTTTTTGCTGACACAGACTAACATGGCTGCTACTCTGAAACCTGTCATTATAAACTATGTAGGTTATGGTAGTGCTTAACACACCTTAAATACTGAACAAACACATAGAAAGACCAAGTTCCTGCCCAAGAAACCTTAGAATCTAAATTGAGATGTGAAACATCTAAACTTTTCACCTAAACTTCAATCCCTCTGTGAGTTAGGGGTAAGTAGTATTGGTAAGTAAAATTCTGATTCATTCATTGGTGTAAATCAAGAGTAACTCTGGAAGTCAAGGAACTTACTCTGCATTTACACTGGGGTAACAGAGCAGAGTCTTTCCCAATAATACTTACCCCTATGTCACAGAGTAACAAGAGAGAAAATGACTTAGAAGTAGAGGTCAGAGCCAGGAATTGAACCCCAAAGTTCTGACTCCCAGTCCCCTCCTCTAATTACATTGTAGATGTCCCAAATAACATCCTTTGTAAAGATCACTTCTCCATTCTGCAAAGCATTGCCAAACCCACATGTGCTTTTAATTGGCAGGGGAATTCTGGGTGGAACCAGTAGACTACAAACAAGCCCTCTCAGCACTTTCATGCGTGCTGCTGTTTCGGTTGGCAGACTGTCTCTGCCTTTGTATCACTTTACTGCAAATCCTGCTAATAAATTAAGTGGAATGTTCACTGGCTTACTGCATAGCAGTTAAACGCATCCTTTAAAAATAAGGTTGTGCGAAACTATTTGGGTTCCTGCTACCCACTGATCCTCCCAAAGACCTCCTCTCCCTAGTATTTACAGGCTTGGACCTACTGAGCACTGCCCGTTCCATGGATGCTTGCCTGAGTCAATTCAGCCCCTTCGCTGTCTGACCTGGCTGTTCAGCTAGACCCCTCATCATGAGAGATGGGTTTTAAGAGGAGATACTCCTTCCTTTTTCCTTTTTGGTACTGGATGGACTCGTCATGGTAAGGGAGGAGGTGGTGCAAGCATTGTTTCTCCCAGAGTTGCTAGGCTGCTATAACCCAGTCTTCTCCCTTTATAAGTGTTTAAGCATTCCTGTTGTGAAAACTCTTATTATAAAAACAATCTGTTACAAAGTGCTTGTTCCCTGTTGTAGGAAACAGCCTGACCAAATACATCGAGAAATTGGAAGAGATCAAGAGAAGTGAGTAACGTATGGGGAGTGGAGGTTAACTCCAGGGGTTTGTTGAAAGGTGCACAGTGAATCCTGGCCCCTTCATTTTGGAAGCGAGTGGTGTAATCTGCTCTTGGGACCAGTGCCCAAATCCCATTAACTATAAATAGACACTGTAAGCATTCAGAGGGTGTGGTGCAGAGATAGTGTACCATAATCTCTTTTGGATCTCTACTCTGTTTCTGCATCAACCAAAATCTTTTATGGTTCGGCTTTTAAATAAAGCACCAGAGCAGAGAGTTCTGGGAGCTCATCCAGGAACAGTAAGATGCCTGGTGCACATTGCATTACTGAAGATAAATGAGGATAGATTTTGGGAGGGAGGGACCAAGTACAGAGAATTCTGCAGATGGAAAAGACTAGTTCAGGACTGGCTTGGTGATGAGGGATCTTGGTAGTCCAGTACTGTTCCTGTGGTCCTGTGGACAGCTGTCTACATTTATTCCTAAAGCCACCCTGGTCAGACTTAAAAGGGCATGTGTTGTTTATGCCCAAACTACTGTTTTTATGCTGTATGTTGGCTTGGGCTTGCTCTCGCTTCTCCCAAAATGTTAGAAACTAAGCCTTTTCTTCTTCTCTCTCAAACCATAATACTTCCTTCTCTCTTCTTCCTCTCCTGCCCTTGCTTTTCTGGATTATCTGTACACCACAGCCACTAGAAGGTGACATCACACACACTTGGACAGGTCTGCCAATGACCTTCTATCCAGTAAAGGCAATGTTAGGGATGATAGACAAACTGTGCTTAACCATAGTGAACCTAAGCCGACTGTAAATGGCATAACTAAAAGACCTCCCTCTACAGGAGCGATCTATAATATCTTTAGAGTTACATTACTTTTGTTTTCACTTCAGCTGGTTGTGAGCTTGCACTTGCGGCCTTGTTCTGAAATTGTTAGACTTTTAACAGGACACTTTGTTAAAATGTAAATGAGTCGTGTTCATCCCTGTGTAAACCCACTGAAGTCAGTGGAGTTGTTATGGGGTGAATTTGCCCCAGCATATCTTAACTCTTTAGATTTTGAAGCTGATGAAACCCTAACTACTCCTCACCACTTAGTGTCTTTCTGTTGCATTTCACTCAGTTTTGCCAGTGAAACTAGACTAGTCACTGTCACTTTCTATTTCTAGTCAGTTTTGCTTTCTTGTTCTCCATATCCAGCACTGTTATTAATGCATGGGAAGGCAGGAAAATTATTTAAATCCAAATAACCCTGCTTTTATTGGTGAAGAAAAAAGTCACAAAACGCTAAGGTCATTAGAATTTTGTATTCCCATTTTCCGGGTTTTTTAAAAACTATTTTATGCTGTCCCTTTAACATTATAAAGTTCAAATTACAAGGGAGATCACATATCTGAAATACAAAAGTGTTTGTAGCTGAGTTGGTAAAAAAAATGTTCTTTCACTTTTTGCTCCCTCTTTGTTTTTAGTTGTGAGTCTCTTGGTACAACGAAAAGGAAAATTATCTTGTTTCACGATATCCTTTGTTGATCAATTGACTAAGACTTCAGTATGTAAAAAGCAGTGGCAGTCCAGTGGTATCTGTACCACAAATCTTGTTGTGTTGATGTCTTCAGTTTTAAACTCTGCTGTGAATCTAATTTCCTTTTGTGCTGAAGGCTTCTTGTTTAAATCCCAGTTCTAGAGTACAGTAGAGGGTTTTTTTCTCACCACATTTGTGCTGAATGGGCACCTTGTGTTCCTGGACAATTTAGAAACTTTTTTCCCCTTGATTTCTCATGGATAGATGACACCAGTTGGACACAACATCAGATGCCTAGTACAGTCAATTCTCTGTCTCTTGTGTAACTTGAGAGAGTCAGACTCAATACTGTAAACCTGCTGGAAAATCAAAACTGATAAGATCGCGGAAACTCTGATTTTAATCCTTTGAAGCAGAGACTTGAGAGAAGCTGCTGCAAGATCTGATCCATTCTTAAATATATATTGCTTCGCTCATTGCTGAAGCCCAGGGAAACAGGGCTTGGTAAATCTTCAGCAGGACAGTTACAGTTTAATATCAGATCCTTGATTCATAATGTCAGAAAATCCAAATGGATCTTCCGAGTCAGAGCCAGGTACGTAATGTTGATATTGCAATGAGAAGCAGCATTTTCCTGAGCTTTCTGCTGTTTGATGTAAGTCCCCAACAAAATATTTGATATGATTTGCTCTAATTCAGATACAGATTTGGTAAAAGTGATAGTCCTCTGAGCTCATACTAACTGCTAGGGGGCAGAACTAAATCATAAAGATTTGTTACAGCTGCTTTTTTTTGTAAATAAACCTGGTTTGAAGAAGATTGCAACTACTGGATGGTGTTTAATGTTTAATTAGTCATTAGGATACAAAAAATAAGGATCCGTTGACTTTTATACATAAGACATAAGTCTTCAAAACCTTTTTCTTAAACTATAATTGGGTTTTATCTTCATTTATTTCATCCAGACAACTGAACTGAGGGAGGGGTTATCTCCGAGCCATGGCTGGGGATCTCAGCCTTGGGAAACAAATTACATTGACTTTAGGGGGTTTGAGTTTTGTTGCATCAGGCAAGAGAGGCAAGCTGTTCAGAAGAAAGATGTTTCCATTAATTGTGAGTCATGTTGGTGTTTAGGACACTGGCTAATAAGAATGGAGGTGCAAGAGATGGCTTAATGGTCTAAGCATAAGGCTTGAAACATCTAGTCTCGCTGGAACCACTAAGGTCATCCCAGTCTTTCATATGTCCAAGGTAGCTCATTTCACAAGGATTTAGCTTATGTGCAGATCTTTCATATGAAACTTGATAACCAAGGTTTTGAAGGTGCGTTAATGGATCCCATGGTCACCTTTGTAAGAGGGTTTCAAGGTTTTACACCCGTATTTTTTTTTCTGCTCTACTTTGGCACAGACCAGTATGGGGCACTTAGTAATTACTCTCCATGTTTTAACAGATCCTGTGTAGGGCAGGATGCTGAATTTGTGGACTCTTCCTGCTCTAGGGTAGTGGAAATGGCTCAGCCAAATCTCCCCCAGGAAGTGTTTGAGAGTAAGCAAATAACGAGGTTAGAGAATGTTTCAAATTGTGTCTGCAAAAGCTGGTAGGAATGCTCATGGGGTCTGTTTTATGTGACTGTCAGGCTGAAAGGTGCCCTGGAAACTGAAATTTTGCTTAGCCACAGGTCAATTATAGGCACTGGCAATGCAAGACTTCTCCCCACTCCCACTCCGTATGTAGCCAGGACCTATGGATTGTGAGGGGAGTTCAGTCTCCATGGCCCACTTAGTCTTCTCAACCAAGAGAATGACAGCAAGAGAGCTGACTAGTTCTAATTCTGTTGGTGATCTTGTGGTGTCTGCTGGGATCTGGGTTGAGACCCAGCAAACTCCTTCACATAAACCATGGAATAGTCAACAGATGGTAGCAATTTTAAGTCCCTGGCAGCCTGTATTTGATAAAGGGTCTGCATTCCATTATCAGTCCCCAGCTGGAGTGAGATTTCTGGGACATGCTCTTAAAATTATTAACATTCTTCTGACGATCATTCCCTGACCTGTGACTTTAGTGGGGAAGAAGTAAAGGAATGATTGGCCCTATTTTGGTTTTCTTAAAGGGCTACAGCCCATAGAGTATGGAAGAGGGAAAGAAACATGGGTTTTGAGTGTTTAAAAAGTTGTGTGCACAACCTTTTGTAACAGTTGCAGACCCTAGAGACGGTATTAGGACATCTGGTGCATCCCCCGTGCCAATGCAGGGTTGTTCCTTACTGGACAGTCTCCAGTGCTCTGTTCTGTCTAGTTTTAAATGCCCCAAGGAATGAGGTTTCTACAGCTTTGCTTGGGGGACTTTCACATCCTAACAGATTCACATAAAGAAGTTCTTCCTGATATTTATCTTACATTTTCCTTTCTTACCGTTACCCGCTACTCCTCTTGTATCGCACTAAAAAATTTCTCCCCTCCTTTGTGTGGAGGCTTCCCTGTCCACTGTTATATTGCCCCTCTTAGTCATCTCTTAGCCAGATGATCTATATTTAGCTCTGTTAATCTTTCTTCATAAGTCAATCCCTCTGATCACTTTTGTTGCTGTTTGAGAGCCTTCCTAGTCCTTACGTACAATTAGTCCAATATCTTTCTGGTAACAAGGGTTCCAACCCTGAATGCGGTATCCCCATCAGACCTGTATAATGTTCACTTGTCTGTACTCTAGTGCCTTGTGAGAATCACACTCCTCTGTAGATTGTCATGCTGACATAACCAATGGGGTCCCAGATTTGACTTTTATTTAAAATAAAGTAAGAAGACCTGAAGTATTTTCACCAATCAATTATTACTTGTACACAGCAGTTTCTTAAACTTAGACCCATTCCCTAGCTCAGAATGCTTATGATCGAACTTTGCTATAAACAATGCATGGGATAAAAGTTTAGGTCGTAGGGACATTGTCTGTGGCTTAAGAGGCTTTGCAGCAGCAATGGGTTTGAAACCGAACAGCAGGGGAGATTAGCTCACCAAAGTTAAGGGGGGGCTTGTGGGGAAGGAGTCTGACTAGTGCAGTGTCCTTTCTTCTCAGACCTGCCATAGGAATGCTGAATTTGTGAACTCTTCCTACTCTGGGGTAGTGGAAATAGCTCAATCAAACCTCCCTCAAGAAATGTGTATTTAGAGTAAATAGGACAGGATCTATCCTAGGTGTAAATTCTTTTGGACCTTCAGGTTTGCTCTGACCTTCCAATCAGTTACAGCAGCCTATGTCACCCAGAAATTCTAGTCTGTTTATAGGTTCGGTTGTGTGCTAGTGGCCACTAATTTTCATCATTTTGATGCTGTGAATGGATGTGGGAAAATACAAACTCTTTCTTTCTGTTAAAGATTACAGATACAAAAAAGATGAGCTATTCAAGAGGCTGAAAGTGACTACCTTTGCCCAGCTGGTACGTATGACTGTTTTCCAGCTGGCTTCTGAAAATTGCCGGCTTGTGATTAGGTTCTTGTTAGCCCCACTTTTATATTGTGTCTAATGTTATTTTTGTTGCACTTGAAGCTTTTTCTGGAGAACAGGCTGTTGCCATTGTTCCCCTCTACACACGTGTTTTTTATATAGAATAAATCACTTAGGCCATAACTTTTAGAGGTGTTGAGCACCCTTCGCTGTAACTGAAGTAAATGGAAACTCTGAGTTGTCAGCACTTGTATGGAGCTTCTGAATTAGTGAATGCTTTAGAACACTCAGTTCTGTCCATCTGTAAAATGGGTTTGTAATAATAATGCACCCTTTGTGCGGTGCTTAGAGATTCCCTAATGAATGGGGCTGTATAAAATATCATTTGAATATGATCTGATAGTGGTTTAAACAAAACAGTCACCGCATGTAGTTCCCAGTTGAAATCATAACTCTAAAAGGCTGGAGGGTTGTTATGCTTAGAGGTTTTTGTGTGTTTCTTTGTGCAAAAATGCAACATACCAATGAAGCAAACATGAAACAAAGCATGATCCCAGAAAGTACAGAAGCCAGAGAGCATGGGCCAAGGTAACTAGTAAAAACCTGAAAGGGAAGACTCCTTCCCGTCCCCTTCCTAAATCAGAACATAAATTTGCTTTGGTAGAGGCCCCCTCCTTCAACCGTTATATATGATTAGTTCCACTGCCTTCGGTAGGATTACATGTATGAGTGAGGCTTGTCGGGTTGGCCCCTAATTTATGAATGCCTTATATTATATTGTATTAAATAAGGCATCTTGCACAATTGCAGATTAATGCTAGAACTCTTTTTCGCTAAGCTAGTGAGGGTTCTGCAATGTGTAGATCACAACTTAGAGGTAACATTCTATAAATGTCAGAACACGCTATGATTTTTAAGGGCTACGTCTATGGAATGTCGGGGGTCTCTTCATTCTAAAGCTGAGTGGCTTTTTGTTTTAATTAAGACATGAGACATCTGTGTGACATAGGGGCATGGAGTCACATTCAAGACCTCGGCCCAACAGAGAGGATGTCCTCACTCCCTAGGTTCTGATGCGTAGAATGCTCTGATTATTTGAAAAGCCAGTACTGCTGCTCCCACTCCAACAAGCCACTTGTACCAGGTTTATTATTGTTTCCTACAGGTCATCCAAGTTGCTTCTCTATCTGATGAAACATTAGAAGTATCAGCTGAGGAGATCCAAAAGCTGGAAGGTAATGATATTTATTGCAGGGATGATGAAACACGCTGGATCGCAGTGTTTGAACTTGAGCTGTGTCCTTTGATTCTGGCGTTCAGTGTCTTAGGCCTGGTTTACACTGGGGGGGGGGATCGATCTAAGTTATGCAGCTTCAGCTACGTGAATAACGTAGCTGAAGTCGACGTACTTAGATCTCCTCACTGCGGTGAGCGCTCGGGAGTCGATTTATTGCATCTAGATCGACCCCCGCTGGATCAATTGCTGCCCGCCGATCCGGCGGGTAGTATAGACATACCCTTAGAAAACATCACGCTCGCAAACTCACTTAACAATTTGCTGAATTTTGTCCAATTGGAGAGAAAAACAGTTCAGTTTTTAGTCTGCAGCCATTTTGCCTTGGGCTATGAGTTCATTAAGCTAATCAGGTTTGGATCTGGTCAGTTCTTGGATGGGAAACGTCCCACTATGGCACTCTTGGAAGTAGTGTTGATGGCCCAGTAGATGGCCCTTTTATTACTGAAGCAGGTATTGCTTTTTTGATAATACTAAGAACTGAGGTCCTGAGCCATTAATGATCACATGGCCTCTTTTAGAAAGATTAGGGTGCTGGTCCTACTACTGTGATCATAATTCTCTGGTACGGAATGTGTTTGGCTGATTTTCCTGGTAGTTTCTATTGGATACTTGCTTCTTTACACCCTTCCTTTTAAGCTTCTTAAAAAAAACAAAAACAGAGCATCCTCCCCAACCCCCTGTTCTCCTGTCTAGTTTTTCAGGTTGCCACGGGGCAGCATTTCAGTAGTGGGAGAAGGATCCTTATATCTAGTAGGACTTACAAAATTCAGGTCTAGATGCAAAATTATCCCAGTGTTCTGAAATGTCTGGCTCCTGGTTCTGATTTGGCCCATTACAGAGATGGAGTACAAACGGTAAAATTTAGACACAGTTCCTAACTTCCCACAGGTTCAGCCATGCTGAGATCTGGGGTTTAATTCAGGACCAGTGCCTAGATTTTGTGGGGGTTTTTTTAATGACTCTTTGGGATCCTTTGAGAGAGCACGGTGTTTTAAATGTAAGAGATTAATAACAAGCACCAAATCCCGCAGCACACATGCATCCAAGAATGGAATTTGGTCTTTGAGTTTACAGATATGTGAGTCATTCATCCACAAGCAATTTACGGTACTTTTCCATTACCTTTTTGCCCTTTTAGATGGTGATACTGTTATTTCAGAGACTGATGCTGAGCTCACAGCTGGGATTAATGGGAAAGGAAGCCCCACGGAGAAGCCAGCCAGTCCAGTCCTGTTCATAAACAACACGGGAGCAGGGGAATCGTATCGGTCTACTCTGCAGAGGTACCTGATAGCAATGCACAAAGAACGGTTTTCCTCCCCCACCTACTATATTCCTCCTATTTCCCCACCAACTATGGTACACTCCACCTGTCCCTTCCAAATGTCTCACATAAGAAGTCTCAGTCTTTCTAGTACTGTAGATGGCTTTTTTCATGGACCTGTCATCAATTAACAGCTAATCCCAGTGAGCTCTCAAGTGACTCAGACACCATCTTTTGTCAGAAGAATTTGTTTGCAAATAATTCATTGTTGCACTTCTTGTCATTGAAAAATGTCCCCGGTAGCATGTTAGGTTTGCAGTTAGAAATCCTAACGCCACAGTTTGGGGGGTGCAGTGGAAGGCAGAGCTTTTCAGGTTTGAATCCTGGCCTGGATGGTAGGGACTGGAAGCTGTTACCATCTGGCAGCTGTCCAGTGACCGACCTGAAATGAGATCATGTGACTCAGTCCAAATCCTGCCATTCAAGAATCTGAATCACAAACTGCCACCACCAAACTGAAACTAATGTGTCCTTGTTGATGGTCTTAATGGAAGTGCTAGTGACTGGATTGTGGAAATTGAGCTCTCTTCTTTTCTAGATGTGGTCCCTTTCAGGTCCGAGGCATATTAGAAAGAAGTAGGGGAGGAATCTTGTACCACCACTACCCATAGTTTGTCTGGGTTAGTGGAGGATTTGATCTCCAAGGCTGTCAGGCTGGTACCTCGTATATCTTGGTTATCAATCAACCTATCTCAAATAGGACCCAGTGGTGTGATTACCATGTAGATCTTCACTCTTGAGCATCTCGTCTCCAGCTTAGTGATGGCATGCGCAACCTCTGCAGCATGCTGCTTGCAGAGAATAGGCAAATAATTTACTGTGAATGAACTACCAAAATCTCCATTTTGGTAACCTACGGAAGTACTAGAACTTTTAACCATTCTCCCCTTTATAAATATGGAGATATGCCTATCTCATAGAACTGGAAGGACCTTGAAAGATCATCAAGTCCAGTCCCCTGCCTTCACTAGCAGGACCAAGTACTGTCCCCTGACAGATTTTTGCCCCAGATCCCTAAACAGCCCCCTCAAGGATTGAACTCACAACCCTGGGTTTAGCAGGCCAATGCTCAAACCACTGAGCTATTCCTCCCTCCTTAACTTTTAACCACTCTCCCCTTATCAAATGATGCAGCACAATCTTTCAGAAAACCTTCTGTGAAAGGGGCCTTACTGTATTTCAGAGGTACTGAGTACTCCCAGACCAGCCACTGGGACTGTGGGAGTGCAGAGCCTCTGAAAATAAATATCCTAGATTTTTAAGAAGAAATCGTAAGGAAAAATTGGAAAATCTGATCTCTAGCTGTTCACTTGACTCCTTAAGTTTATTAATGAACTTTGAAGAAAGGTGGCGATATCCTTTTCAATAATCGTATGTGGTAACTTGTCGTGTTAGGTTGTGAACGGGTCAGAAAGAAACTGAAAAGTATCCTGATCTTAATACAGAGGAACAGAAGTGCTTACAGAAGATCTTGCATCATAATCTGCTTTCTTTCCTTTTGTAGTGTGATCAGTGGTGTAGGTGAGCTAGACATAGACAAAAGCCTGCGGAAGAAATCTGATGCTAACGCTAAAGACACTAACGGTAAAGACAAGCCTTACCCCGACTGCCCATTCCTGCTGCTTGACGTACGAGATCGAGACGCATATGACCAATGTCATATTGTTGGAGGTAAGGGAGGTGATGTGATCCCTGCAGAATTCTCTGAACCTTGATCAGCGTCAGCTGCTTGCATAATATGTTCAACACTTCTTGCACCAATGAATGCAGCAGGATGTCCCTGCAAAATGAAATTAGAGGCAGCCTCAATGTCTGTGATAAGAAAGCAAACTAAACCAACATAAGCAGAAAAGGAAACTGGCGGGGTGGGGTATGAGGGAGGATGATGGATGGACTCTTTAGCTTGAGAGACCCCAAAGACATTGTCTCCACTATTTCTCCCAAGCAGCCACTCTTATAGCCTCCCCAAAGCACCTGGGCAGGAGAAGGGAGGAGCGGAGCTAAAATTAACCCTTTCTTCACCGCAAACCAGGCGTCTGTACTCTGACAGTTCCTAATCAGGTCACTTAATCTAGGCTGTTTGGTAGGTGTTCATTCCCTAATCCCTTTTTCCCTTGTATCTGCAGCTCATTCCTACCCTATCGCAACACTGTCTAGAACCATGAATCCTTATACGAATAGCATTCTGGAATACGTATCCTTTTTAAAGCGTGGGTGCTCTAGAGAGTCAATGTTTTGGCAAAGCGACTCCATGACTTCTGCATTGACCGAACACAGCCAACTCCTGCTCCCATTCCATTCCGTGGGAGTTTATCTGGGACTTCAAGGGGGGGCGCAATGGGATCCCACCATGCTGATGGTGATTTACCTGATGTTGGGGTTCTGTGTTACAGCCGTAAGATGCAGGTGTGAAGTACTTGTCGTTTGCAAAGCCCATTGACTACCGTGGGAGCTGTGTGCGCGCTGCAGCTCTCAGGATTAGACCATTTTGTGCTGATGTGTGGGCCAAGACTCGAACAGCTTGGACGGCTACCCACTGCTGATGCTGAGGTGCCGCACTCTTTGGCTGAGGCATTAAACAGAGCTCCACTGGCTTCCCCACAGCAGGGGGTAGCCTTTCTCTGGAAAGTTTAGGATCAAGTGGGCAATATCCCAGGCTATCCACAGGGGGAAGGGATAGCTGTGTCTAGACCTCACTCCTTACTGCCAACTTCTGTGTTTCTACATTAACCAGCAGAAGGGTGGTGGCACAGGTCAGATTGGCAGGTACCTTGAGGATTTCCCCCTTCCTGTGCAGCATAGGGTATGGGTCAGTTGCTAGGATCATCTGGGTATCTCTCACTAAATCAGTTCCCTGCCATTGCAGGGGCCTTGGGCACTTATGCACCTCGGTCCCTCCTGTTCGCTGCCTGTGGCACACAATGGTTTAGTCTCCTGAGGGCTGTAATACTTTGGTCTAACTCTGGTTGTTGGTCTGAGTGTGGCAGAGGCTGGATGGCGTCGATGGCCATAGATATACAGGAGGTCAGACTGGGTGATCTGGTGGTCCCTTCTGGCATTAAATTCTATGGGTTTGTTTACACTTGAAATGCTATAGTGTAGAAGCTACCTATGCCAACAGGAGGGGTTCTCCCATTGGCATAAGTAATCCAGCTCCCCAAGAGGCGTTATCTGGGCTTCTATTAGCCTAGCGCTGTTTACACCAGAGGTTAGGTTGGCTTAACTACATTGCCCAGGGGTGTGGATTTTTCACACCCCTGAGCGGCGTAACTTTTTAGTGTAGACCAGGCCTATGACTCTAGGATTACTCTCAGGGCTTGAGTCCCAGTATGAGAAAGTGATTTTTGTCTTTCCTTGACTAAGAGTCCCATCTACTTGCAAAACTAGACTCAATGGGGATGGGGGAAGCATTTTAGCTTGGTAATAGACAGTAAGTTGGGAGTTCAAGCCCTAACCTTTTGGCTGCCTTCAAATCATAGAATCATAGAAGATTAGGGTTGGAAGAGACCTCAGGAGGTCATCTAGTCCAACCCCCTGCTCAGAGCAGGACCAACCCCAACTAAATCATCCCAGCCAGGGCTTTGTCAAGCTGGGCCTTAAAAACCTCTAAGGATGGAGATTCCACCACCTCCCTAGATAACCCATTCCAGTGCTTTCACCACCCTCCTAGTGAAATAGTGTTTCCTAATATCCAACCTAGACCTCCCCCACTGCAACTTGAGACCATTGCTCCTTGTTCTGTCATCTGCCACCACTGAGAACAGCCCAGCTCCATCCTCTTTGGAACTCGCCCTTCAGGTAGTTGAAGGCTGCTATCAAATCCCCCCTCACTCTTCTCTCCTGCAGACTAAACAAGCCCAGTTCCCTCAGCCTCTCCTCATAAGTCATGTGCCCCAGTCCCCTAATCATTTTTGTTGCCCTCCGCTGGACTCTCTCCAATTTTTCCACATCCTTTCTGTAGTGGGGGGCCCAAAACTGGACACAATACTCCAGATGTGGCCTCACCAGTGCTGAATAGAGGGGAATAATCACCTCCCTTGATCTGCTGGCAATGCTTTTACTAATACAGCCCAATATGCCGTTAGCCTTCTTGGCAACAAGGGCACACTGCTGATTCATATCTAGCTTCTAGTCCACTGTAATCCCCAGGCTAATCATATCAACTTGTCTCTGCCACTTATGTAGCATAAAGAAGATGACATCAGACATCAAATTCATGTTAAGTTTAATAAAAACAATATATAGGATCTTTAACATCTCTGCCTATCAGAAAAATGCTCATGGGAAGATTATCATCCTGTATGATGACGATGAGAGACTAGCCAGCCAGGCTGCCACTACCATGTGTGAGAGAGGCTTTGAGAACTTATTCATGTTATCTGGAGGTGAGCGGGATTTCCTTTTGCATCATAAATGTGGGGACTTGGCTTAAAATTGAGAGTTGGGGGCGAGGTTTGCCTGAATTAAATGATGAGCTATAGGGCTAGAGCTAAATACACAGCCTGTGTGTTACAGTCGTGGCCAACAAAGCCCATGGCTGTTCCAGTCTTGGGCCTCTCTTCGCTAGAGGCTGCCATCAATTTGGCTTGGCTTTGGCAAGTGTCTCCTAGGCTTTGTCTGCATTTAAGGATTTTAAGGCCCACTGGGAGTGCTAGACTGCAATGTTCTAACCCCTGTGACCTCCAACCCTGCTCAGACCAGGTCAAGAGGAAGTGGGATCTTTTACAAAAAAATGCTGCTATCTGGTCTATACCAAATGCTTTTCTAGGGCTAGTGGAAGAATGCCCTGCACATACTGCTGCTCCTGCCATTGCTAGCCCCACTGGAGAGGCATTTGTGCTAAAGTAACAGTGGGAATAATCTCTGATATCTTTGGTGTGAACAAGGGTTGGGGGGATAATATGTGATCATGCAACTTGTTTTCACTTGCCCTAAAATAGGTAATTCTTTAACCCAAGTCACCAGTGGTGAAAGGCTGGTGTCAAATCCATCCCACCACTGAGGCCTCACTTTGATTCCACGATTTATAATATCAACACTATGTAAATAGATTTTACCAAGAACAGCCTAAGACATCCAGCCTCTGTGCTCTCTAAGCAAATCTAAAGAGCCCATCGCTTCAGGACCTAGAAATCCTGGCAGAGGTTGGCTCTTAGCTTCATTAACATCCCTTATATCAGTATCCTCCTGAAGAGCATGTATGATAAGATGGGGGGCAGGGAAACACATGCTTTGCATTATAAATTTGTATTCCCTAACTATGCTGCAGTCTCCAAAGCCCTTTTGAGAGCCTGCATCTTGTAGCTGCTTCATGAGACTTGCTGCTCCCAAGAGCAAACTCTAGGAGCTAATCCTGCAATGTGCTGAACCTCCACAACTTCCACTGAAACCTGTGGCAGTCGAGGGAGCTCAGTACCTCTTGAAATATGACTCGAAATGCTCCAGCAGTTGAGAAGCATGACCTCTATATAGGTGTCTCCTGAGCCTCACCTTATAGTTCCAGAGTAGTTCTATCAGTAGCTCGCCTCCTGTCACTTCTGATCAGGACATGAAAGTTAAGTCGAGTCTGACCAATCACTGCAAATAACTGGTCATCACTAACCATATGATCTGTATTGTCTCCAGGCCTGAAAGTTCTTGCACAGAAGGTCCCTGAAGGACTGATCACTGGCTCATTCCCAATGTCTTGCCAGTTGGCAACCTACACTGGATCTGCCCGGAAAAGGGCCACCCCAAGAGGGACACCCGCACGTGCTGAGAATAAATGGAGATTTACTGCAGAAGATCTACAAAAGATAGAATACTACCTGGAAGAGGAGCAGATCCCCTCAGATACTGCCAGTAAGACCCCTTGACAAACAATGGGACTGCCCCGAGGTCCTTGTGCCTGCAAAACTCCCATAGATTTCCCCTGAGCTGGCCACAGCACCATTTTATACCAGCTTTCTGGGGAAAGGAAGTGCTTTTTCATCCTGACCATGGACTGTAGGCTAGAACCTGTGCCATGCTGATCCCATTGTGGACAGGGCCTTTTCTTGTGTGTATTTATAGAGCACTAAAACACCCGCTGAAGACAATGGAAGCTTTGTCTGAGTAAGGACTTCAGAATTTGTCCCATAGACTGTTAAAAATAATCCAGGGGCTAGGGGATTGGAAGGCACGTGCCACACTGCATAGTACCTGTGAGCCCTTAGGACAAATTCATGGTTTTCCGAGTTCAGCACGCCTTTCACTAAAACACTGCTGTATCAAGTCTCCTCCAGCTACTGAAAGGTCTTGGTGGGTGTAGGTCCATCACAGGGATGCTGCGGGTAGCAGATCGGCAGGCTGTATATCTTTCAGATTGCTCTCTGTGCTCTGCAAGGAGCATCCCCAGCCCGCTCCGGAGTGTCAGAGGATTAAACCTTCCGAATGGCAGACTTAGTGCAGGATTTAGCGGCCCCAGAATGAGGTGGGAGGGTTTGCTGGGGAAAGGTGATGAGCCGGGCACAGGCTGTGTGAAGGGTAACAAGCACAGCCACGGCCGTCATGCCCCACCATCTGCCAGGTCCACCTCAGACCCTCTGTGCAGAACTTTTTTCATCCCTTCCCCCTCCCAAGTGTAGGTGTAACACCGACAGACTGTGGTCGGCGGTGGGCGGGATCGAACCTGGAACCTTGGAGGCTTAGTGCATGAGCCTCTACCGCATGAGCTAAAAGTCAACTGGCTGTTAGCTGAGGCTGTAGAGCAGACTCATTAATCTCTCTCTAAATGGTTTCAGTGCCAGTAGATGGGACAGAACACCTCACCTAGGAGGTGTGTGGGTTACACAGGCAGGCTGCCTCTCCTTAATGCTGGCATTGGGCAGCCTTGGGGCTGTAGTGTGGTGTGATAGGTCCAGCTCTCTCAGTGCTGGGCCTGCACATTCCACACAGCCTGCCTGTCAGGGTGTGTCTACACGGCAGTTAAAACCCCGCAGCTGGCCTGTGCCAGCTGACTCTGGTTCTGGCTCGCGGGGCTGCTTAACTGCAGTGTAGACGTTCGGGCCCAGGCTGCAGCCTGAGCTCTGCGACCCTCCCGCTTCTCAGGGTCCTGGAGTCCGGGCTCTAGCTGAGCCCGAACATCTCCACTGCAGTTAAACAGCCCCACAAGCCCAAGTCGGCTGGCACAGGCCAGCCACGGGTGTCTAATTGCAGTGTAGACGTCCCCTCTGTGGCAGGCCGCTGGCTCTTTGAGGGAGAGTGAAAGGTCTGTTAGGTACCTGGGCTGTATCTCTGCCTGTCTGGACACAGTTAAAAACAACAGGGCAGGTTGTATCTGCACCCCAGCATCTCCCGTCAGCCCCAACCCGGCTATCGGCAAAAGAAAACAAAACTCACTTGGGTTTCTGTTCTTCTTCCCCAGGCCGTCTCAGCCGTGCTTCCTCAGGCCGAGATTCCAAGGCAATGGCTGTACGGAGCACCCAGAACCTCCCCACCGCCAGCCCGGCTGGCTCCCTCGCCACCCGCTCCTTCAGCAGCAGCAGCCTCCAGAACAAGCCCTGGAAGTAAAGACTGTCTCTTTCAGTTGAATAAACGAATGTCCCGGTTCTGGGAACCCCTGATCAGTACATCCCGTTTGTCATTTTAGGAAGCTGCAAAGAGGAAAAATAAACCAATGATCTAACAGTGGCAAGAGGGGTGGGGTGTGGTGCAGCAGGCTGACATTCAGAGGAAGTAAAGGTATCGCTTTCCAAGACTGATTTAAAGGGATAAAGTTGTTTTGTGAAAATGAACTTTTCCCCGAAATCCCTGACCCACAGAAGTGGGTCCATGAAATCTGTAACTTTAAAAAATGCCAGTGGAATCCATGTTCTTAGAAAATATTCCCCCTGGGGTGTGGGATCTTAGTAATGCAGCGCTGTGCTAGCATGTGAGAACCCGAAAGGTGGATAGACCAGCCGCTGTCTAAAGAAAAGTCTTGATGTCTAGCTGAAATACAGAAATGGAGCAAACGAATAGCACAACTGGTGACAAGCGAGCAAGATGCCAAAACCGCCTTTTTTAACCATCCAAAGTGTTTGTAATAAGGGCGTTCTTGTAAAGAATATACAGAATGATGTTTCACCTAACAGTGGCCCTTTATCCACAGTACTGTTTACAAAATATTTTTGCATTTAAAATCTTTCACCCCCTAGTGTCCTGAGTACGTGGTCTCTGTTCTGTGTTCCATGCGGTGGTGTAGTGCTCTGGTTCTGAGTGAAGCATGTTACGATGTGTTTCTTGTTTTGTAAATGAGATTAGAAGGTAACTTTGGGCATGATGCTGAGATGGGCTGAGCAAAACTCCGATTGACTTCGCTCGCAGCAGCAGCTGACTCATCCGGCTTCAGTCTCTCCCAGTGAATGTCTGCTTGTGGAGCCAGGTTGCTGGTGACTGGGGTAGTGACGAGAACCACAGAGTGACTCTGGAGGAAATTTGTTAGTCTCTAAGGTGCCACAAGTATTTCTTTCTTATTTTCTTTGTGGTGATGTTTTCTCGTGACATTGCAGTGCCGAGTGAACTGATCACGCAATGATCTGTCGTGATGTCTTTGTCACACCCCTGCAATGTCAAGCCTTCCTGTCATTGTCTGGTGACTCCCAGCCGTTCTTCTCAGCACAGTGTTTTCTGCTTCCATCTTGGTGGCTGGGTGTGAAGGAGAAGAGGGTGTTCCTGGATGCTTGGAAGGTTCCTGGCTTCTCCAGCCAATTTGGTCAGTGAGTTGCTTTCTGCTGAGTCATGTGTCGGGGTGGTATGGGGTGCACTAGGTGAACAACGCTGATTCGCTCTGCCTGAGACCAGACTCCCACCTGGCATGTGGGTCTCTGAGTAATGCACGCAGCTGAAGATTGCTGGTCTAGACAGTCTGAAGGGCAGATGTTAATGAGCCTGCTTTCCATGATGCATATGGATCACCTTAAAATAAGGTTAAGGGGCAGAACTCAAACTTCCTCTGCTGAGCTCCTCTGATGGCGCTTGTAGCACCAGGTCTTGGTCACTAGAGTAGGGAGGGGCTCTGCATCTTAACTGACTAGCAGAGGCGTGAAACTATTGCTGTCTATTGCATGACCGTCTCTCTGCAGCTGCCGTCATAACTTCCTTGGCATTAGCCGGACAAGGAAAAAACTGTCCCCAGGAATCACAATGGCATTCTAGCAAAGTTCCCTGGTGGTGGTGGCTGCCCAGAATTTTTGAGGCCGTGAATCTGGTGACTTTCTGGGAGCCTGAGGATTTGACGATAATGTGTATCAAAGCTTAAAATGCCTCTTAATCAAACACTAAGGCTCCCAAGCCAGCAGTATTGGCTTATGCTTGCAATGTCCTTCTAGTGGCTGGCTAGAAGTTGTTTGGAGCCCACTAGCAGTAGAAACCTAGTTGATGCGTTGTCTTCACCCTACATAGGCTGTGTTTTGGGGACTCAGGGGACAGCCACTTGCGGACCCTGCTTTCTAGTTTTTACCTAGTGTATTGGTTGAATTTAGTCCAACAATTTTTATTTTTTGTACTTTAAAGCTTGCTGACCTCTGTGGTTTCATCTACACCAGAAAAATCAGGCCCATAATTCACCGCGGATAGAGCTCAGCTGGAAGTAGCAATAACGGCAGTGCAAGTTTACAAAGGATGCTGGCATATTACCACAGGGCTGCCTCACCCTACTCTGAGCAGCGTGAGTGATCAACACTCCTGCACCCTGTCTACACTCCTGCTTCCATCACTGGAAATTATGGGGGATGAGCTGTGATTTTTCTGGTGGGTTAGATGGAGGGGAGAGGGTGTTAGTAGAGTGGGATCAGCACTCATCTAATAGGCTGGAATGGACCCTTGACTATGTCAAATATAGGTAGCGGTTAAAGCCATGGAAGTAATTCTTTCAAGGCTCTTAATCTGAATCCTCCTAGAAAGAGTGATTGCTTGCCTGGGTGACTTTCCAGTGGCCAGGGATTGGTGCTCTAATGCTGATCCTGCTTAGCGCTGTCAAAGCCTAGGGCCTGACCCTGCAATGTGCTGAGTGCCCTCAATTCCCATCCACTTCAGTGGGAGCTGTGGGTGCTCAGCAGCTGCTAGTGACCTTCAAAAGCCAAGCTGAAGAACACCCCTCTCTGGCTTTGTGCAGGATAAGCCCTACCTTGCTCTTATTCCTCCTCTGTAGCAATCTGCCATTGTTTGTATATCGCCAACAACAGCATGTCTATAAGTGGTGTAAAGATTGTAAATAGATTCACTTCTCTTTCCTTCCTTAGAGAACCAGTTGGTGGCACTGGGACATGGCATGTATGGGAAGGCAGCTCCCTGCAAATGGGCACAGTCTCACCTTTCGGAGAGAGGCTTTGTTGTCCTGTAGCATGCCAAAAATTCCCTGCTTTCGTTTCCGCCTTATAGCACCGACGGATCAATTTTTATTTAGTACCTGCAATCTGGGTGCTGCATACAGGCAAGTACCACAAAACCTGCTGAGAGCCCCGGGGATGCAGGATGTAAGTTGGCTTCCTACAGAGAAGGATGTGACCAGAGACTCAGGGAGGTGGTCTGTGTGCGTACATGTGGTAGCCCTGAGCAGCCTTCTACACACAGCTCCCATGAATACAAACTATTCCCACACTCCGTGGGGATCAAATGTGCAAGGGAGCTCTGGATAGGGCCTGCTGAGTGAGGCATTAATGGGTTTCGGATGCCGGCCAACACCTAACCCAGTACATCTTGCTCCAAGCACTTCCGAGGCCCTACGCCACATTTGGCATTTTTATACATTATTTAAATAGATATATTTTTATATATAACAAACCCTGATCCCAGTTCATAAATTACAGCTCCCCGCTTCCCAAGGAAATCCAGGAAGTTCCATTTTAATGAGTCAGAAAGAAAAGGTTTTTTGAGTTTGTACAAATCCTTGACTGTCCAATACACTAGATTTCTACAGAGTTGACTTCTGTGTGTATTGGACAGTTGGGTTAATCAGATATGTGGGATTTCAAGACCAGTTGAATTGAGACAGTGAATGTGAGGTGGTACTCTCACTCTCCTTTCTGCCTAGCCATAGGAAGCAATCTGCTCAGTAAGTCTTACAATCATATTAACTGGTCTTACCTCTCGCATACCTGATAACGTAAGTCAGACTTTCTGGTAAGGAAGGTTTTGTTGGTCTGTTTGTGATTTATTTGTTTAACAAACCAGCTAGGCAATGGCGTTTGCCAGCTCTGATAGGCTTGTCTTTTATTTACTGATCAGTGATATTGCAAGTCAACTGGAGAGCAAAGTGCGGTTTGGTGGTTGGATCCCAGAACTGGGAGCCTGAGACTCCCAAGTTCTCATTCTGGCTCTCATTCCTTGGGCAAGTCACTTAGCTGCTCTCTGCCTCAGTTTTCTTATCTGTAAAATGGGACTGATAATCCTTCCTTACCTCGCAGAGGTGCTATAAGGTTTTGTTATTTGATGTCTGTTACAGGCTTTGAAAAGATTTTACTTGATATTAGGAAAGTGTCATAAAAATGTGAAGTATTTTACTAATTTTGAACATCAAGGCTAAAACTGACTCATGCTTGTTTGCATGTTAGCTTGATGGGCTGCATCCATCACTCCCCTCCAGGCGGTAAGAGTCTGACTTTTTCACGCTATCATGAAATAAAAGCTTGAGCTAAATGGCATCTCATACAGAATCCAATCAGCTTTTTGCTTAAGTCAATTGACAATAATGTTGTGCCCTTAAAAATTGCTGCATCTGGTCAATGTTGTTGAATGTTTAAAATAAGACCGGGGGGTGGGGTGGGGTGGTGTAAATAAAGAGACTGTTTGTTAGTTACATGCTTAAAACACTGGGACCAATGCAACTTAAAAAGAACACATTTTATGTTTGAATACGCGGTATCTAAAGTGTGCAAGCATTCAAAAGGATTGTTACACTTACACACACACACACACACACAGAGTAAAATCGGAGGGGTGGGATAGAGTGTCTCAGTTGAAATCAAATAGCGATTGTGAGGCAAAGGATTTTTTATTATCCAGCTACAGTACTAGGATCTGAAATCCTCTCTTGCCCTGGGCTACTAGGAAACTCTTTTCTGCATCAGAGGAAGAGTCCGAGCCAGTCAGGGTTGTTTAAGATCATCCTAATCCTGTGCATCGAAGGAAGAGCTGATGAACAGATCTTCTTATCCTCTTATTGTCTTTGAGGGTTCATAGGTTTTGGATCTTAGCTTAACTGTGTCATATGTCTAGGCTGGTGCTTTTGTTTGTTTTGTTTTCGGGAGGAGGGGGATGGAATAGTTTTCTGTAGAGTTTTCTGGTTTTTAAATTGTTTGATTCAATAAAAAGCAAATGATGCAGCATGACTGAGTATTGTTTTAATTGGCGCTTTTTTTTTTTTTAAGGGCTAAGCGAAAAATCAGTGTGGAGCAGTAACTGCAGAGCCAGGGTGTCAAAATGGGCCTTGGCTGTGGGGTGACCAGATGGCCCGATTTTATAGGGACAGTCCCGATATTTGGGGCTTTTTCTTATATAGGATCCTATTACCCCGCCCCCCCTCTGTCCCGATTTTTCACACTTGCTGTCTGGTCACCCTGCTTAGCTGGGGCTTTGTCTCCCCCCAGGACATTGTGTGGACATTACTCTTCCTTGATACAACAGAGGATACTGATAAGTGATTGGATCCCAACATAAGTTTCCAGCTGTCATAAAGTCACTTGGAAAACTGGACTGAAAAGAATTGTATCTTGGCATGATCAAGCTCACGTGAGTTGTATGGCATGAACAATGGGCCTGGAACTCACTGTAGCTTGGTTTCTCTTTGCCAGTAGCGCTTAAGAGTCCTAACATTACATGCCCTGTCACTAGAGTCAGAAACGGCACAGCAAGGAGCAGAATTATTCCTTTTCCCTTGTGATGTTGCACCCCATAATGCTTTATAGAAATATGCTTATGAGTGCGTAAATATGACATAACTGGAATATGTTTTATGCTAGATATGCCATGTAACACATCTTTGAAAAGGTTATGATCTACTGAATATATTCATCCTATTTATATGCCTGTATCATTTTTATATCTGAAGTTGAGTGTTGGCTCTATACTTGTATTTAAAGTGTTTGCTGTAGGAAGCACATAAGGCAGATTTGGTCCACATAGTGCGAAGGGGTTAGTCAAGTAATTGGGAGTACTTAACTAGCAATGGACTTTGGGAGACGCCAATCCACATCTGAGCTTTCCTGGGAATGTTCAAACTAACATGTAAACAATGGCGTCGGCCTGCAAAAAGCTGAATCATTTATAGACATGTGACTTGCCCAGGTGTCTACAGACTCCATCTTCTTGCTGTGATTTTGCACAGGAGAACAAAGGGGTTTCCACCCACAAGAGAGAGAATATAAAAGGCCCTGGAAACCCCTCCATTTTGTCTTCAGCTGGCTCAGAAGATAGCCTCTCCACCCCAAAGAGATGCCTGAAAGAAACTGGAACAAAAGACAGTAACTATGGGGGTATGAGTGATTGCTGGACCAAGACTAGGAAGGAGTCTAGTCTGTGAAAGAAGCTTATTGGAACATCTCTGAGGGTGAGATTTACCTGCATTTAGTTTCCTACTGTATTAGGCTTAGACTTGCATGTTTTTGTTTTATTTTGCTTGGTAATTTACTTTGTTCTGTCTGATATTACTTGGAACCACTTAAATCCTACTTTTTATATTTAATAAAATCACTTTTTACTTATTAATTAACCCAGAGCAAATAATTAATACCTGGGGGAGCAAACAGCTGTGCATATCTCTCTATCAGTGTTATAGAGGGTGAACAATTTATGAGTTTACCCTGTATAAGCTTTATACAGAGTAAAATGGATTTATGTGGGGTTTGGACCCCATTGGGAGCTGGGTGTCTGGTTGCTAGAGACAGGAGCACTTCTTAAGCTGTTTTCAGTTAAGTCTGCAGCTTGCGGGCGCTGTGGTTCAGACCTGGGTCTGTGTTTGTAACAGGCTAGCATGTCTGGCTCAACAAGACCGGGTACTGAAGTCCCAAGCTGCCAAGGAAAACGGGCTCAGAGGTAGTCTCCGCACATCAGGTGGCAGTCCAAAGGGGGTTTCTGTGACCCAACCCGTCACATCCCCTCCATGGGCTTCATAGAATAAGTCATTCTTGTTGCAGTTAAGGATGCAGCATTCTGCAGGATAGAGTTGAGTTCAGTCTACGGTATAAAATGAAGGGGAGATTTCCTGAGGAGGTGGAGATGGATGGGAGAGATGATAGTGAGGCTGTTCTAGAGGGACACCAAAGAACCTTCTTATCCATGGAGACAACAGAAGATCTGGCATGGCAATTCCTATGCTCTTAGGGGAAATGTGCCACCTGCTTCCTTGCTGTGGGTCTAAAACTAGTGGCAGGGACATCAGCATTATGAGCTTGCGTAAGGAAAACAAGGCGTTTTGTTTTGCTTGGGAGAGATTTCGGGATGGACTTGAAGTGAATCCGTTAAAGTTATCTAAACCAGGATGGAAAAATAACATACTCTTCATTCATTCGATTTTTTTATTTAATTGTTTTTGGCTAGTTGAATCACTCATTGGATTCCTCCAGAGAAGTAAACTGAGCTCACAGTCTGTCCTATTTTAATAGGGATGGTCCCGTGTGTACTCCATGACGGTCATCAGTGCCAGCCATGTCTCCTCGGCAGTAGGGATGATCTGGTTGGCAGGCAGTAAGAACCCATAACGCCCTGTGTCTCGCAGTTCAAAAGTGAAGGAGTATTTAATGCCCTGGTTATAAGTCCAGTCAATGGTTCCACCGCTAGCTTGATCTAGATTCAGGAAACCCATCCAAAAGGAAACAAATGATGGCTAGTATTAGTAATGGGTGCAGAGAGAAGGGGGCCAGTTATAAGCTCATTTAAATGTCACTGCTGAAAAATACAACCAGCAAATTGTTGCATGGGTCCTTGCAGCAAGGGTGAGTGTTTGGCTCTCAGTTACTTACACCAAATGAAAACAAGAGCTAGGGGCCTACATCACCCTCCGTCTACCAATCTTTGGGAAAGGGGGTTTAAACTTTGCTGCTGGTCCTTAGATGATGAGCTGATCTAAAAACCCAATGCAAGTTTTGTGAACAGCAGGATGTTTTCGATCTGAGCCTTGTGATCGCTCAAAGAATAAATTACAGAGGCTACAAATAGCGGGGAAAGCCTGGTTCCACTCTCCTCACTGACAAAGCACGTGGGTTTCTCCAGCCCACATCCCTGTCTAGAACGACGTGACATTTGCAGTGGAGAAATCAGACTTCACGCTTATCTAGGGATGTGGTGGATTTGATTTAGAGATGGAAACGATGGAGAGATTAGATGTGTCCTTTTTTCAAAGATGTGTTCTAGCTCAATCGAAAGATATAGGCTGGATGCAGAACTCACTCAGGGCTTATCTACACTACTGCAATGCATGTTATATTGACTTAAAGGTACACCGCGCAATGTTGGTGGGAGAGCATCTCCTGTCGATATAGCTTCCGCCTCTTGTTGAGGTGGAGTAATTACGCCAACAGGAGCATGCCCTCCCCTCGACATGGTGAGTCTTCACCACACGTGCTACATCGGCGCAGCTGCATCCATGTAGCTGCGCCGATGTAGCGCGGTAGCAAAGACAAGCCCTAAGTGAAATTCTAGCAGTGGCCTGTTTATGCCGGAGGTCAGACTAGATGACTACAATGGATGGTCCCTTCTGGCCTTCATCTATGAACCCTTCAAGGCTTTTTATGACTCTTACTGGAGTGGTCAAACAGGGGCGCTCTCACACAACGCTGCACCATTGGCCAGATGCCTTATGAAGATCAGGTTGCCTTACTTTGAAGTACCACTTATTGCCCTCTGATGGCAAGATGATGCGTCTGTATGATGGCTATACCAAGGTGCCTGAATGATGACACCCATCATACCGCCGCTGCATTAGCGTGTTCACACTGCATTGATCGAACCCCCAAAATCCTAACCCAGCATGCCCTGGGCTCAGTGTGAAAACTAGGATGGACTCACGATGGCGGCATTTTTTAAAGTTGTTCTGAAGTCCTGGTCAGGTATCTGATGGGGATGTCCTTGGACTTTACAGGAGCTTGAGGGACCAGCGGACTGATAAGTGAGTGGCAATGCTCCTAGCAGCTGAACAACGGGGACTGGCTTCCTGGCATGTCTGGCCTAGGAAGACTCTTGCGGTGGTTGTATTTTACTGTAGAGTGACTAAGCTGTCTGGTT
The DNA here is from genome assembly GCA_033296515.1 of Macrochelys suwanniensis. Taxonomy (NCBI): domain Eukaryota; kingdom Metazoa; phylum Chordata; order Testudines; family Chelydridae; genus Macrochelys; species Macrochelys suwanniensis. The sequence continues at coordinate 338,893,037 of CM065775.1, forward strand.
CCTTCTCCACCCCCACGGCTAAAGGGACCAGGTCATCCCCAATAACTTACAGATGGTTGTGATGATGCTGCCGTATCTGTACTGAGTGCCATAGAGGGAAGACAGGGCAGCGACTGCAGCTTTAGCAATATTATCCTGCAGAAAAATGCAAAGGGGAGAAAAATGAGTTAGCCTTGGATGGGGCTGGGGCAGGATGCCAGACTGGAGCAGCGGGGGTGTTGGCAGCTTGTTGCATCTTTCCCGGGGAAGAGATGCAAAAGCTGGAAAAATAAAGCAGAACATTGTTGGGAATATACAACTGACCGGGGCTGAGTGGATCTGTCCTGCAGAACTTGCTCCTGCTTGCCCATCACCCCAGTATTATGGCATTGCAGGAGCTCCCCTTCTGTCCTCCAGGGACTCTCCCTATCTTTCCCTCCCTCCTTTGCGTACTAGGCCCTCCTCCTTCTGCCCAATAGAGAAGGCAGATTGTGGCGCCATTTGAACACTGAGTTCGGGTTTGACTGACGTTTCAGTGCTTGTATCAGACAGACAATGTCACCTAGTGCCCCACCTGAGAGACACAGGTCAATTAAACCATATGTGCGCAACTTCTGTGAGGCCCACGACCTTTGGCTCCAGAGCAGAGGCATCTGCTACTTGAGCTAAAGGAGGATCTCGGTTTGCTTGCAAGAGTAGCCGGGCTCTTACCCTCCCTGTGCTTCAGCCACTAGAGGGCGCTATTGATGGCACATGCTGGCCAATGCATTTACAGGTGTCTTCTGCCTTATGGTAAAATGGGATTTGTTGCCCGTCCTCCATCGTTTCCTAGGCTCTTCCTTCAACTCACCCCTTTGAATGCCCCCCTCTCACCGGCCTAGCTGGGCCGTTGCAGGCTCCAGCCAGGTGCCCTAAATTCTGCTGAGTCATTTGCAACGGGCTTCTCTGAGCCCCCAAAACCGTTTGCGCTGGTTGAGGGAGAGCAAAGAGGCCTTTGAACCAAAAGTGTGTTTGAGCAGAAAAGGGGACGTGGTTACAGAGGAGAAGCCCACGTGGGGAGAAAATCCACAGCTGGGGTGGAGGGGTTCAGGCCGGCCCTGCGGCCAAGTGACCATGCAGTTTTCGAATCGTTCTGGCCCCACTTTGAAAGATGAAACCCCCGGCAGCCACCTCACCCTGAGGGTGTGAGGAAGACCCTACCAGCTCCTGGTAATCGGCGGCCTGGGTTCTGGTGTAGCCATAGGGATACAAGAGGAGCTGGGTGTAGCTATGGATAGAGATGAAGGCTTTGATGTTCCCATGGCTCTTCACAAAGTCCACGATGGCTTTCACCTCACGCTCCGAGTTGGCGTAGGGGCCGCGGTAAGTCTCGGAACAGGGGTTGCTGCTGGCCCCGGCCCCTGCAGAGGGAAGAGGGTATCTTTGCTTCAGAAACATGGTGGCTCAAAGGGTCAGTAATGGGGAAGGGGAGTTTTCCATCTCTAGCCAGCACAAACCAAAAGCTCTTCACGTCTCCTGGCTGTTGGGTGGCCCAGGTGGAATGAATTTGGGGGTCTCCTCCCAGTCTCTAGCAGCCAGGTTTTCACATCTCTATTGTCACTAGTTCCTCTCCACCCCCATTGGCAAACCAGAGGCCAAGGGCTGAATGGGCCATGGAGTCTGAACTAGGGTTGTCAGGCGTCCAGTTTTTGACTGGAACGCCTGGTCGAAAAGGGACCCTGGCAGCTCTGGTGGACACCGCTGACCGGGCTGCTAAAAGTCTGGTTGGCAGCGCCGCAGGGCTAAGGCAGGCTCCCTGCCTGCCCTGGCTCTGTACGGCTCCCGGAAGTGGCCGGCTCGTCCGGCTCCTAGGCGCAGGGGCGGCCGTGTGGGCTCCGCGTGCTGCCCCCACCCCGAGCGCTGGCTCTGCAGCTCCCATTGTCTGGGAACTGTGGCCAATGGGAGCTGAGGGGGGGTACCTGTGGGCATGGGCAGCGCACAGAGACCCCTGGCCCCTCTGCCTCGGAGCCGGACACGCCGGACGTTTCTGGGAGCTGCCTGAGTTAAGTGCCACACCCCACATCCTCTCCTGCACCCCAACCCTGTGCCCCAGCCCTGAGCCCCCTCCTGCACCCCAACCCCCTATTCCAGCCCTGAACCCCCTCCTGTACCAGAAACCCTTCAGCCCCACCCCATAGCCCCAACCCCCTCCCACACCTCAAACCCCTGCCCCATCCCTGAACCCCTCCTGCACTCTGAACCCCTTGGCCCCAGCCTGGAGCTCCCTCCTGCACCCTAAACCCCTCAAACCCTGCCCCACCCCTTCCTGCATCCCTGCCCCAGCCCAGTGAATGTGGGTGAGGGTGAGGGAGAGTGAGTGACGGAGGAGGGAGGGAATGGAGTGAGCAGGGGCGGGGCCTTGGAGAAGGGGAAGGGGCGGGGCCTCGGGGAAGGGGCGGAGAAAGGGTGTTCGGTTTTGTGCGATTAGAAAGTTGGCACCCCTAGTCTGAACTCCCCTCTCCCACTTAGAGGTGGGCTAAAGCGCTCCAGGCAGAGGGAGACATGGATTAGGCCACACGCTCAGTTCCCGTCAGGTTCTTCCAGGCCCTCCCCTGGGAACAAGATTCTGTGGCAATGCCCCAAACGACCCCCACTTTTCTGTTTATCATCCTGCACTTGCCCCTTAAGGCCCAATCTCCCCCTGCCTCTCCTTGCAGCGGAGGAGAGCGGATAGACGCGTGTAGGCTGGGGCTGGAGTCACTCCAAAGCGAGAGAAGATGCTCCTTTGCCGTAGGGCTCAGCCCAGGATAAGCCCAGCTCTTCCCAGTAACCAGCTGTGCATAGCACTGCCAGGCCCTTTGCTCACTCCTTCCCTGGGCCCCGGGGAGTCCACGTAAATTCCCTCAAGGAGAGGTTAGAGGAAAACCGTACCTCCGAAACCCGCATCCCAGTTCCTGTTGGGATCCACGCCGATGCAGGCCGAACCAGCGTTGACGGATCTGGTCTTACGCCACATGCGGTTCTGGGACAGAGGGGAGAATCATTGATCAGGGAGCCAGCCAGGGCTGCACCGCAAACAGCCTGGTGCACGGCCTTTCCACAGGGCTGAGTGAGACTAGCGTCTCCTAGGGCCAATGGGTCACGCTGCACTGGTGGGGAGCAAGTCTGTTCTCTAGGCACAGAGGGGCCCGAGTCTCCTCGTGCTTACACGGGAGCGAATCCACTGAAGTCAATGCAGTTACACCAATATAAATGTGTGAGGAGAACAGTGTGGCCTAGTAGGTAGGGAGTTAGACAGGGACTCGGGAATCTTGGATTCTATTCTAGACTCTGCTATTGATTTGCTGGTTCATCTTGGGCAAATAATTCTCCCTCACTCTCCACTCCCACCCTTTGCCTGTCTTGGCCAGCTCTTCGGTGCAGGCTCCATCTCTCACGATGTGTCTGTACAGCTCCTAGCACATTGGTATCCTGATCTTGGTTGGCATCTCTACTGTAATACAGATATCAAACAATCATGATATGGAGACTCAGGTGCCTACAATCTGGATAGATCAGGTCTCCCTTAACTTCTCTTGGGTGTACTTGCCTTGTTATAGCTAAATCCAGAGGCTCAGGGCAAATACAGGTCAATTTTCTGACCCAGCAAGGTCCGATTGAGTCTTTAACCCACATAGAAAGTTCTTCCCTGTTAAGACTGAAGCAAGCGCTAAGACTTCCAGTGATTCTCTATGGCCTTTCACCTTTGTGTGGGCATTGCCCAATGTGCCAGGTGGGTAGAAATGGCTCCCATTACAAAGCACTGAAGCAGTAGAGTATCAGGACCCAATACACGGCTCGCCAAGCTGCAGGGACCCCTCTTTCCACTCCCCAACCAGCCCCCCGCCACCCCACCACCCCCCGACCCCGCTCATGAGTTTGTTGCCTGGAAGTCCTGAGCCAGAGATCTGATCGCTGTCAGGAAGGCCGGCTAAGGAGGCCAAGGAGAAATACCGTGGTGTGGGTGAAAGCAAAGCCATCAGGGTTGGTAACGATTTCCAGGAAGATGTCCAGGTTGTCCAGGATGGAGGTGAGCGAAGGGTCTTTGCCGTAACTATCAACAATCTGAACAAGGAGGCACAAGTGAGGAAAAGACGCCCTGCGACCCAGGCACGTTAGTAAATCTAGCCCCGGGCTTCATCACACACAGGGGGCCAGAGCCTCAGCCCGCGTAAATTACCTGCCACTTTACGCCAGCTGAGAACCTGGCCCATTATCCCTCGCCAGCTGCAAGGCTTGAAACCCTGAAATGTTGGGGGCCTGTTTCAAGGGAGCAGGGAGCTTATTCCAGCTTTTTCTGGCCTCCGTGCACAATTCCTGCCTCCATTAGGGCCCGGCCCCCTCACAGAAGTAGCACCACCCAGCTAGGGGGGTCCCATGTCTCTCTTCACCCCTCGTCCTGGAATGTGCCATTCTCAGCTGAAACCGCAGGCAGTACCTTCTTTGCAAACCAGACTCCGCTGGCCTGAGTGATCCATTCCCGAGAGTGGATGCCGGTGTCGAGCCAAATAGCGGGGCGCTTGGTTCCTCCAGTGCTGAACTGCATGGAAAAGCAGAAATGCAGGGGGTTGATTTTTCTGCAGTGCAGCTCCTCCATCCTTTAGTACCACGGATCTGACTGCTGCTCAGGTGACCTCTCAAGGAGTCTATGCCATGCCAGATGTCTATGAGCGGCAGAGATCTCCCTCCCCCTTTTTAAATGACATCATGCTTACAAACAGGGAGCTCATATATGCCCAGAGGAGCCGTCACCCATAATGACCAGACCTTATGGCACTTGATAGAGACACTGTAGTGTATATTTCTTCACTCATCCCTGAAATGCAGCTGCCTCTGGGGTGGAACATGGCAACAGCACTAGACTGTAGTTTATGAAATGAAGCAAACAATTTTGGGGGAATTTAAATCAGCAGAATGTACTAATTACCCAGGTTGGAATTTAGCCACATCACTGTGGTTACTGACTGTACTGCTGCAAAACATGTTGTGAGACTCTTTAATGACCATACGGGGTTAGGACCACCGCTTTACGTCTCATCCAAAAGATGGCATCTCCAGCAGCAGAGCGCCCGCTATGTCATGCCAGGGCATTGGCTTAGCACTGATTCAGAGGGAAGAACTGAGTCACACACCTGGCAGAAAAATTTCTATCAAAAGTTTTTCAACGGAAAATGGGTTTTCTGACAAAAAGGAAATTTTCACAAAAAGCCTCCAGCTTTGTCCTAAATTTTTAGGTTTTTTGACCAAAACGGAAACATTTCCAAAGTAAAATGTCATTTTTGTCTAAATTTTTTTGCAGGAAAAATCTCATCTCTAGGGAATCACCTACAAATACCATTCCCTGGGTTCTCCTGGAAGTCCGCCAGCCAAGGCTTGACTTGGCCCCACGGAAGATAACAGAAGAGTCCATCATGGGGCAAACTTTGTCCACCGGAACTCAGAAAGGGTGTTGAAAGCAATTAAAATATTCCCCAGGAAAGACTAGCTGGCAGGGGACAGAGGAAGAGAGGGGTAAATATGTTTTGCTGAATCTCTGTGGTGGTATTTAGGAAGCAAATGCCTCTTTGCTAACTAGCAATGGCAGAACTTGGTTAACAAGATTATCCTAGTGCTCACACCAGGTTTTCACCAGGGTAACTCCACTGACTGCAGTGAAGTTACTGCCGATTTACACTGGTGCAACAGAAAGTAGGGGTTGAGCTTGTGTGTTTACACAGAGTATGTGGGCTGATTCTTTTCTCCCCTGCTATAAATCAGGAGTTACGCCACTGAGGTTAGTGGAGGTACATCAACGAGAAGTCGGTGTGAGATCTGAATCAGGCCCCGTGTCTATCCCCTGTGACTTTACCTTCAGGACATAGATCGGGCGGCCCTCGTAACTGTTGCCGATCTGAATTTTGCTGACCAGGTTTGGATTTGCAGCGACCAATAAGTCCATGAAGTCGTAGATCTGGCGTATAAAGAGGATGCTGGAGTTAGGTCTAAACAGCCGATTGGCATACACCTGTGTTGTCCCCACACTCCCTTTGCTTCAGATAACCCCCTGTGACTATTTCTGAGTTTGACTCCAGTGCTTTCTAATCCATGACATGGTGTAGGGCTTGGGGAGGGGCTAGCCAATCCTTATCGTCCCTTTACCAAACTTTAAACACAAACATTTGCCATTTGTATGTAGTGGCCCAGGAGGAGACCTTTCTAACTAAACTGCTTGCTGAAATCTTTGAATGGGGACTTTCATTTGTCTTCCTTGTGCTGCCCAGCTGCTGTTGTGTATCCAACTGCCGTACTCGCCAGAAAGTTTCGGAGGATACGGGCCAGTGGATAGCTTTTCTTTTTGTTTCTGCATAGAAAATGCAATGAATTGTGGTGAAAAATTAGAGGCCGGTGTGACACTGCACCCCATATTCTTCATAGTGATATTATTATGATATGATTATGGCATAATTATGATGCATTTTATGCAAGATGGGTCATGTGAGATGTCATTGAAAAAGATGCGATTTGCAGATTATGATTATCCTATTTTGTAGGCATGTATCATTTTTGTATCTGAAGTTATGAATATTGACGATGTATCTGTATTTCAAATGTAGTTACACCTGGATAATGCCCACTAGATAAGATGCTTTCAGTCTAGATAGCTGGTTGGGAAGGGCCTATTCAGGGAAATGAGCTATTAGTGAAAACAATAGGCCTTAGAACAAGCTTATCTCCTACCTGGGGAGCCTCCCTGAGAACGCTACAGACAGACTATAAGTAATGGCTACTATGACTCTACAGGGACACGTGACCAGGCCACATGATGCTGGACTCCATCTTGGGATGTCAGTAGTTTTCCACAGACTTTGGAACACAGGGTTCCCGTCATAGGCAAAAGCTCTATAAGGCAGGGAGTGACATCATCTGTTGTTCTTCACTCCCCATCCAAGAAGACTCCTGGAAACACCTGAGGAACAAAGACTGAACTGGGGGAAGTGCTGGACCCAGGCTAAAGGGATTTCTAGCCTGTGTATGAAACACCTGGGGATTCCAAGCTGTAAAGCAAGTGCAGCTTGTCCCTTAAGGATCTGCAGCCTGCTTGTATCATCTCTTAGGGTGAGAATCTGCTAATTCATATCCAGTCTGTCTAGTATATTAAGCTTAGTTTGCATTTTTTGTTTATTTGCTAGGTAATCTGCATTGCTCTGTTTGCTATCCCTTATAAACACTTAAAATCTATCTTTTGTAGTTAATAAACTTGTTTTTTGTTTTAATCTAAACCAGTGAGCTTTGACTGGAGTGCCTGTGGAAAATCTCTGCTTGATTACCACAAGTGTGCATTGTTCTCTTCACATTGAGGGAGAGGCGGACCGGGTGTTAAACCCATATACTGGCCAGATTTGACCAGGGCAGGACGGTATTGCTCTGGGGTCCCCGGCTGGAAGGCTGGTGATTAGAGAACCTACATGTAACTGCAGCTGGGTGTGTCCCTACCAGTGTGAATGCTGGTGAAAGTGCAAGCTTGGACAGCTTTGCAGCGTGTCACAGCAGCACAGTATGAGAGGGAGCCCAGCCTGGTGGGTCAGGGGGCTCAGTGGTACCCCAGTTCCAGGTGGCACCCAGGGGGAACCCATCACAGCCAGTTTGGAGCCTTTAAAATCAGCCTCCAAAGTGTCCCAGCACCACAACACGGCAGAGAGAGCAATTCCAAAATACATCTTTGCCACAATGCAAAGTGTGTGCCCACCCATGGGCTTTGCTTTGCGTGGCAGCCCTAAGTGGAGAGGGTGCATGTGGCCTATTCAATGGTGAAAGCCTGTCTCATGTTCTCCTAACGTGGCCTTCCACAAATGTGCCTCTCAGACCCTGGTGGCTCACGTGTCAATGGGTGAGCACCGGCCGTTACCTCATCCAGAGTGTGGTAAGAGGCGTAGTTAAAAGTCTCCACAGACCGGGGCATGAAGTGCTGACGTATCATCTGAGTCTGTTCCTCATCCACCAGTGACTGGAAGAGGCAGGGAGAAGAGTCTGTTAGAAAGGACTAGTCATGCAAAGGCATCACCAAGAACCAGCAGGCTTTGGAGACAAAAGAGCATTGATTATACCGAGGAGAACGTGCCTTTCATTTCAGTGCACCTGCTTCCCCCTGTAAATGGCTCAGCTTTCACTATGAGTTACAATTATTGGGCCAAACCCTTTCTCAGTGTCTATTCAGTCCGATTCTTTGCTCCCAGGATCTGATCATCCAATGAGCATTTGTCCTGCAAGCAGAGTTTCAATGGAATGAGTTCCCCGGTTTGCCTGGGAAATGTCAATTAGACTCAGTTAGCTCTTGACCAAATTCACTTGTTATTTTCCTGATTCACCACCAGGCCCTTAAAAACGATGAGCCAAAGCCTTCTCTCAGTTACATGCCCATGCAATGCTACTGCCTTCTGTGGAATTGAAAGCATGGATCCAACAGAGGGCAGAACTTGGCTTTGTATCCTCAAACACAAAGGAGCTTAGCTGGTTTAACTTAGGAGGAGACTTTGGCCTGTCAGTTATCCAGATAACTCATAGGGTCACCGTGAGTTTCATGCAATATCTCTGGTTTCCTGATCCACCCTTCTCTGCAGAGCATCTAGTCCTCTGCACACCCAGCACTCACCTGTAGATCATCTATCAGGATGGAATAGCGAATGCAGTTGGACTCTAGGAAGATTTTGACAGCTTGAAGGCTGGCAAAAGGAACTCGTACATCTATCGGAATGTCTTGGCCTCCAGGTCCCCTCCAGAAATCCAGCTGGCAAAGAACATAAGAACATATGAACGGCCATACTGGGTCAGACCAAAGGTCCATCTAGCCCAGTATCCTGTCTTCCAACAGTGGCCAATGCCAGGTGCCCCAGAGGGAATGAACAGAACAGCTAATCATCAAGTGATCCATCCCCTGTCACCCATTCCCAGCTTCTGGCCAACAGAGGCTAGGGACACCATCCCTGCCCATCCTAGCTAATAGCCATTGATAGACCTGTCCTCCATTAACTTATCTAGTTCTTTTTTGAACAAAGACAAAACAAATAACAACGATCAGCAATGTTAGAAATATTTGGCCCTGTCAGCCAGCCAGGGGTGCTTTTTAGTGCACTGCAGGAGTGTTTAGCTGCATGGACTCAGGAGATGTTTCCCCACTGTAATTCAACGAGGGGCGATTCCTGAAGTCCCCACTTAGTGAAGGACCTAATAGTTGTGTAAAGGTTTTAGCTCTGGAAAGGCAGGGGAAGGAATTGGTTCACACTTGAGGTGAGACGGAGCTATCATAAGGGGCTAAGCAAGCTTAATAGTTGCCTCCAGAGATGGAGAGAGGTATTAAGTGGTGAATGGCAAATATAATTCCTAAATGAGGGACATGTTCATTAGTAAAATTCAGCCATTTGTGTTGCAAACTTTTGTCTCAGTTTTGATTAGGGTTGGGATCTTGTGGCACTCTGTACCTCAAAGCAGCACCCTGGAACCCCCATCTCCACCCCTGCCGTGTAATTGTGACATATTTTATCCAAAGCATGGCATGGAAGTAGGGTGACCAGATGTCCCGATTTTATAGAGACAGTCCCGATTTTTGGGTCTTTTTCTTATATAGGCTCCTATTACCCCCCATCCCCTGTCCCGATTTTTCACATTTGCTGTCTGGTCACCCTACATGGAAGATATCGTATCAAAGGTCATGATCTGCCGAAACCCACCGTTCTGTATAGGTATAGCATTCGTGTGTATCAAAGTATGAGATTTTTTCTGTATGGTTGCTACTGAAATATGTTGTCAGTTGGCTAGTGACATACAAAGGAGGCGAACCACTCCCAGGAGGCTGTTCAGTGACCATTAATCAGCAGGGGAGTTGTAATCAAGGGATTTACAGTGCGAACGACCGTAGCACAAACACCACACAATGGGGACTGCTCGACTCTACGACTCGGTTGCACAAGACCGCACCAGGGAGATCGCTGTGTCTCAGGGAAGTTTCCTGAGCAGCTCTGGGAGCATTCCCACAGTCTAGCTGGGCGTGGGGCTACACGTGAGGTTGTGTTGCGTGATTGCAGCACCTGGAGGGGTTTGCTGCTTGGCACTAGCAAAGCATCCTGAGAGACAGCCCATGCTGGAGAGTTAAGGGGGAAGAGCAGTGCCCCGGTTCCAGGTTGTACCCCGGGGGGGGGGGGGTCCCATCCCAGATCTCAGCCCTTTTGGGGGGGTGTTTGAAATCTGAACCTAGTGATGGATTCCAATTTCTAACATGCTCCTCCCTTTATAATGGGCCACACCTGAGCCCCGGCTCCAAAAACCTCCGCACTATGGGTGTGCATGAGAGATTTTTCAGGACCGGATCCCATCTCTAGATTAAATCCACGTGGGGGTTGCACGCCCTGAGGTCCATAGGCGCCAACTTTTCCCGGCACAGGTGGGTGCTTGTGCCCCCCCCCCCGGCCCCGCCCCAACTCCACTCCTTCCCCACCCCCATTCCAACCCCTTCCCCGAAGTCGCCGCCTCAACTCCACTCCCTCTCTGCCCCTATTGGACCCCTTCCCCAAATCTCTGCCCCAGCCCCGCCTCCTCCCCTGAGTGCGCCGCGTTCCCCCTTCTCCCCCCTCCTTCCCAGCCCCGCGAAACAGCTGTTTCACGGCACACGTGCTGGGAGGGAGTGGGGAGAAGCAGGACGCGGCGGTACGCCCAGGGGAGGAGGCGGAGGCAGAGCGGAGGTGAGATGGGGAGGGGGGGCGGGGAGCTGCCGGTGGGTGCCCACCAATTTTTTCCCGTGGGTGCTCCAGCCCCGGATCACCCACGGAGTCGGCGCCTATGCTGAGGTCCACCCAGAAATTCAAAGCAGAGCTCAGTGGGAACGGACTAGTTTCCCTTTGCTTTGCGCCGAAACCATCAGCTGCCTCCAAGTTCACTCAAAGGCTTTTAAGTCTCAGCCACCCTTCCCATGAACCCAAGGGCCTGACGCTCCTCTCCCACCGTGCAAATCTGGAGTGAATCCACTGCAGTTAATGGAAATGAAAGGAACAAACAGTGACGGTGAGAGAGAGAAATACAGACACCTAAAGCACCCGAGTGCCTGAGCACCCAGCGAGCAGAACGGACCTAGAATCTCACGGTCTTGCTGTTCACAGACAGACGGGGAGACAGGACAGAAGAGACACGTGGAAGGAAAGAAACCTGGCGCCCATACAGGGTAAATCCCAACAAAGAGATGGAGGAGGTCTGTTCCCATGGCGCAATTAACACTTCCAGTATTGTTGGTGCACCCATTGCAGGCAAACTGTAACTTCATGAAGAGTTAATGAAGCCGTATGGTACCAAAGCACCATCAAAACAGGCACTAACTGTTCCCCTTTCTTGGCAGCCTCAGCAGTGGCCAAGGGCTGGATGGCCCTGGAGACTAAATTCCTCTAGAGATGATCCCTCCGGGCCAGGGTTGAGCCATATTGCTACGCGCCCATGTGGTACCCGTTCTAGGGATCATTAGCAGACTCCTGGCCCCAGGGCTGTTCATCGGGTGCCCTTATCAACCGAGGTCTCAGACGTGGCTGATCTGCGCCTTCCCGTTACCTGCAGCTCCGGCAGCTCCTCCAGCTCCTTCACCTTCTCCACACTGGCTTCATCGGCAACGAAGATACGGAGCACCTGGTTCCTGGGCAGACAGAGAGGAGTTACTGGGGATCGTGGAGGAGAGTTTGAAGGGAGTGAGACTGGTCCAAGCAATGGAGCGCCGAGCGGGCCGCACACCCATTCGGGTGGGGTGTTAGAATGTGGTCTATGCGATGGGCATCATTAGGCATCATACTATTCAGCACTCATGCGTGGCTTCCCATCCTCAGATCACAAAACACTTTACAAAGGCAGGTAAGTGCCATTACTCCCATTTTACAGACGGGGACGCTGGACAGGAGAGGATTTGTCCTGGGTCAGACAGGAATTCAGTGGCCAAGCCAGGACTAGCACCCAGGTATCTTGATTCTCAGCCCTATGCCTTATCATATGGACCATCCAGTAGCATTAGTCATTCATTGAGTGCCATGGGTGTGCTTGGTATTGGCCAAGCTATAGAAGGAAATAGAGTCAGGCCCCAAGCAGGAACAAGCTCTTGCAGTAAGACCCTACTGCCGGTAAGTCCACAGGCAACAGTCATAGAGTTAAAGGCGAGGCGGGACCAGATCATCTAGTTTGGGCTCTTAATACACCACCACCACTCAGCCCCAGCAAACTAAACTACACTGGGACTTCACACGGGAGTAGTCTCACAGGCAAACCCATTGATCTGGTTGGGCTGTAAAGGGACAGGCTCCCCTCGACCACACCAGCAAGAGTTACACACTCCCGTCACAAGCCCACATTCCTACGGAAACCAAGAACACCCAGCGTTATAATTCATGACAACACACGTTATGAAAGGTTGGGACACCTCAAGCTTCATGGCTTAAGCCAACCCTTAATTATTAAGGTATGTCTACACAGCCCGCATGAGCAAGCTTCCCGGCCTGGGTCACCAAACTAGGGCTCGCACGATCACTCTAAGAACACAACAGCTGTGCGAAGAACGCTTTTCAGTCGCGGCTCTGGTTGGAGCTCGGGCTCGGAAGCCCTCCCGCTTCCTAGGCATCAGAGCCCAGGTTCCAGCTCAAGCAGAAAGGTCTCCACAGCTATTTGTAGAGCAGAAGCGCGAGCCCCACAAGCCCAAGTCTGTCGCCTCGGCTGCCACGGGCTGTGTAGACACCAGGATGAAATCTGGAGTGTGAGGGGCAGATTACCCCATGTCTGTGACTGTGGGGTGCCTACACCTTTCTCTGAAACATCTGCCATTGTCAGGGGTGGGATTCTGGATGGACCTTGGGTCAGATCTGGCCTGGGCCTTCCTCTGTTCCTGTAGCTATCGCTCACACCGTAGGATCAGAACGCACCCCTGACGACAGGACATCCAGCCAGCCATGTGAAACCCCGTGAATGGGGACCACGTCCCAGTGAGGCATCCAGAGACCCCTTCTGAACGGTATAGGGGCCCTGACCCAGCAGCAGTGTTCCCGCTGATTTTTCCCCACACGTGTGCGGAATGATTTTTTTTAATGTGCCCCAATATGGAGGTCATATGTGACACATCACCTCCATATTGGGGCACATAACAAAATTCATGTGGCGGGGGTGAGGCCGAGGGGTTCGGAGTGTGGGAGGGGGCTCAGGGCTGGGGCAGAGGGTTGGGGCATGGGGGGGCTAAGGGCTCCAGCTGGGGGTGTGGGCTCTGGGGTGGGGCCGGGGATGAGGGGCTCAGGGTGGGGCAGAGGCTTGTGGGGGGTGAGGGCTCTGGCTGGGGATGAGGGGTTTGGGGTGCAGGAGAGTGCTCTGGGGCTATGGCAGGGAGAGAAGACTCCCCCCAGCTCTCCCCCCAGGACTCCCCGCAGCCTCCCCCCTGGCCGCGGCAGCTCCGGGCCTGGAGATGGCAGGGAGAGGCATCTCTCCCGGCTGCAGCCTGAGTGCCTGCAAGGTGCATAATAGTCTGCTGCGCGGCCGCAAAACTTAGAGGGAACTTAGCCAGCAGTTGGGCCAAACCCTGATTGCTGGATCCAGTGTTTACTCAGCCCTTATGATAACAACGGGGAGTCTGGTGGCACCTTAAAGACTAACAGATTTATTTGGGCATAAGCTTTCGGTGGGTAAAAAACCCACTTCTTCAGATGCATGGAGTGAAAATTACAGATACAGGCATAAATATATGCACTTTGAGGGGAGGAAAGTGATCAGGAACAGTCAGCATGGATTCACCAAGGGCAAGTCATGCCTGACTAACCTAATTGCCTTCTATGATGAGATAACTGGCTCTGTGATTGAGGGGAAAGCAGTGGACTTGTTATTCCTTGACTTTAGCAAAGCTTTTGATACACTCTCCCACAGTATTCTTGCCAGCGAGTTGAACTATGGGCTGGATGAATGGACTTTAAAGTGGATAGAAAGCTGGCTAGATCATCGGGCTCAACGGGTAGTGATCAATGGCTTCATGTCTAGTTGGCAGCCGATATCAAGCGGAGTGCCCCAAGGGTTGGCCTGGGGCCGGTTTTGTTCAATATCATCATTTTTGATCTGGAGGATGGCGTGGATTGCACCCTCAGCAAGTTTGCAGATGACACTAAACTGGGAGGAATGGTAGATACGCTGGAGGATAGGGATAGGATACAGAGGGACCTAGACAAATTAGGGGATTGGGCCAAAAGAAATCTGATGAGGTTCAACAAGGACAAGTGCAGAGTCCTGAATTTAGGACGGAAGAATCCCATGCACTGCTACAGACTAGGGACCGAGTGGCTAAGCAGCAGTTCTGCAGAAAAGGACCTAGGGATTACAGTGGACAAGAAGCTGGATATGAGTCAACAGTGTGCCCTTGTTGCCAAGAAGGCTAACAACATTTTGGGTTGTATAAGTAGGTGCATTGCTAGCAGATTGAGGGACGTGATCATTCCCCTCTATTCGGCATTGGTGAGGCCTCATCTGGAGTACTGTGTCCAGTTTTGGGCCCCACACTACAAGAAGGATGTGGAAGAATTGGAAAGAGTTTAGCGGAGGGCAGCAAAAATGATTAGGGGGCTGGAGCACATGACCTATGAGGAAAGGCTGAGGGAACTGGAATTGTTTAGTCTGCAGAAGAGAAGAATGAGGGGGGGATTTGATAGCTGCTTTCAACTACCTGAAAGGGGGTTCCAAAGAGGATGGTGCTCGGCTGTTCTCAGCGGTGGCAGATGACAGAACAAGGAGCAATGATCTCAAGTTACAGTGGGGGAGGTTTAGGTTGGATATTAGGAAAACTTTTTCACTAGGAGGGTGGTGAAACACTGGAATGGGTTCCCTAGGGAGGTGGTGGAATCTCCTTCCTTAGAAGCTTTTAGGTCAGACAAAGCCCTGTCTGGGATGATTTAGTTGGGGTTGGTCCTGCTTTGAGCAGGGGGTGGGACTAGATGATCTCCTGAGGTCCCTTCCACCCCTGATCTTCTATGATTCTATGATCTATTGCAGTGGTTCTCAAACTTTTGTACGGTGACCCCTTTCACATATCAAGCCTCTGAGTGTGAGCTCCCCTTATAAATGAAAAACACTTTTTAATATATTTAACACCATTATAAATGCTGGAGGCAAAGCAGAGTTTGGGGTGGAGGCTGACAGCTCGCGACCCCTCATGTAATAACCTCGCGACCCCCTAAGGGATCCCGACCCCCAGTTTGAGAGCCCCTGATCTATTGATTGGCACATGAAGAGAAGGGAGTTACCTTACATGTTGAAGGCCAATTTAGTCAGGGTGGATGTGGTCCACTCCCAGTAATTGATGAGGAGGTGTCCTGACTAAATTGGCCTTCAACATTGGTTCTCCACTTGTAAGGTAACTCCCTTCTTTTCATGTGCCAACATATAGCTATGCCTGTATCTGTAATTTTCACTCCATGCATCTGAAGAAGTTGGGTTTTTTACCCATGAAAGCTTATGCCCAAATAAATCTGTTAGCCTTTACGGTGCCACCGGACTCCTTGTTGTTTTTGTGGATACAGACTAACACGGCGACCCCCTGATACTTGTGAGAGCTTTGCCTGAGTAAGGGGCTGGTGAATAATAGCATGGACGTTAGCGTGAGTAAGGGCAGCAGGAGGTAGCCCACTGATGTCCTAGTGCAGAGCATGTGGCCTCTGCTGCAGATGGTCTTCAGCAAGGGCACCATTTGGAGTGGCAAAGGGGGGTCCTTCCCCCCCACCCCTCAAAGTTTCATACAGGCAGTGTGCTCCTACAGCACAGCGAGTGTGGAATGCGAGTTCCCAGAAGAGAGGTGCTGCTCCCAGTTTGTGCCCCTGGGGCAGGCAGGCAGTATTTTCTTTACAGACTGAGGCAGGGTGGTTAAGATAAGAAAAGGGTTGGTGATTAAATTAAGGCTCGGGAAGTTGTTAGATGAGCCTGTAAAACAGGAATCCCTCTGCAGGGGGTGAGGAGGTGTTTGATGGAGGCCAAGAAATACAGCCCAGCCCTCTGAGCCAAGTTTACATTCAGAAAAGAGGGAGAGTTGAGGGCGTGTGTGAAAAGAAGGGGGGCCAAACCCCAGGGAAGGGATAGCAGTGGTACAGACACGTTCCCACTCTACCTGTGCTACTTATGTGGCCTCATCACCATAGTGCTTGAGCGCCTCACAATGTCTAACCTGTTTCTCCTCCCAGCCAGGGCCCTCTGGCCACTCCTGGCTCACCAGGGGCGCCACTTCAGATTTTGGTGGGGTGGGGCAACTTGAACCGTGATTCCAGGGGCTACTTAGGCACCTGAAAACTCTAGGGTTGGGGGGGAGGGGAGGATTGTTTGTTTTTTTGCTGATAATTTAGGAATTAGCTGACATGAGCACTCTATCTAAATCCCATATAAAGAAAAAAATATGTATACAAACACCAATTAAAGCCATATTTTACGTTTATATGTACATTTAGAAGACTCAGGAGATAATACAGCAAGATATTCCCAATCCCAAGCCTTGGGGTATCCGTTCTGGAGCTTTAACACAGACCTCAGAGACACACATCTGATACTTTGTACACTCTCTTTAGGAGAGCTAATTAAAAATAAATGCAATCTGCTGACTTTCTCTAACAGACACACTCCGTGTTACTGTCATTATCTACAGTATTGTAGTCAATTGTTTTCCACTAAAAATGTATTGATTTAATTTTAACATACGTGATTAAGGTGAGGGTTTTTTTTTCTCTTTTATTAAGAATGGGAATTTATTTTTCTTAATTATTTTGGCATTTAGGTTTACCGATCACAGTCACGTACATCAGCAGACAGGCTCCTGGGAGCAGCTTGGCCAGGGGCAGCTCCAAGGTGGGGGACAGGAGCAGTGGTGGCTGCAAAGAAAAGCAGCGAGGGGAGGAGGGGCACCCCCCCCCCCCTTAGAACAGTACCCTGGGCAGTCACCCAGTCTGCTCACCCCTAAGCCCGGCCCTGCACTGAGGTCATACAGGAAGTCTATGGTGGGAGTAGAAGCCAGGTCTCACAGGGCTAGCTCCCGAGCCACTAGACCAGCCTAGCTCTCTGCTATATGCTGCAAACAAAGAGGACTCTGATAGATGGGAGCAACACCAAGAAGGCCCCTTCTCTGAGGGCTGGTCCACACTAGGGGGCGGGATCGACCTAAGATACGCAACTTCAGCTACGTGAATAACGTAGCTGAAGTCGAAGTATCTTAGGTCAATTTTTAAAAGTACTTACCTTGGGTCCACGCGGCGCAGGCAGGCTCCCCCCGTCGACTCCGCTTACTCCTCGCGCCGAGCTGGAGTTCCGGTGTCGACGGGGAGCGCTTCTGGGATCGATTTATCGCGTCTACATGAGACGCGATAAATCGATCCCAGAACATCGATCGCTACCCGCCAAATCGGGCGGGTAGTGTGGATGTACCCTGAGACTCCAGCAATCAGTCCGAGGCGATTGGGAAGGATGTCATGGTTGACATCATGAAAAGCAGCACAAGGGTCAGGAAGGATGAAGAAAGAGAATGAGAGTCAGATGAAAGGAGATCATTTAACCCCCAAGGGGTGGCAAGTTTTGCCCCAGGCTGGGCTGTAGAGCAATGCCTGCTGCGCAATTTTAACTGCAAACCGTTTTGTTTTGTCATTTTTTGTTCTGAGTCCAAGAAAAGGAAGGAACGAGAAAGGGTCGTATGAGTATCAGCTGTGTTTATGTCTCGAATTCTTAGGGTTTCAGCTGCATCCAGGCCAAGTCCAGAACAAAGAACAGAAATTACATCCACAGAGTAGACAATTATTGTCATGATTTGTATTAGTCACTGGGCACCAACTGTGTGCTCAGCCCTGTTCAGAAGATACCCAAAAACGTAGTCCCTGAGCCAACGCGTATAAGATGTGTAGCCCTGGGTAAATGGCTCAGATATCTAAGTATGACGTGTATAGTTATTGAGAACCTGTTCATATCTATGAGTGGAGGTGCTGGTGGCAATTTACTTAATTAAGGACTAGGAGATTTGACCCTTCAACGTTTTTTCAAGAGGAAGAGCTGCCCAGAGCTGGTTTATTTGCCTTTCTTGCCTGCAGTGGGCCTGATATATCTCAGATGTCTCAATTTTTTCCTCAACTTTAAAATGTGGAATTTTCTTGGTGTTTGGTTTTAACTAGTCTCCCGTGAGAATGGCAACCCAATCACTGCAGAGTTGTGTTTAAGACTCTCCAGGAAAGTCATTAGCCTTTAAACAGAAGTGAAAGCCGTGCTGCCAATTCTCATGATTTTGACATGAGGCTCGTGATAATTATTGTTTTCCTTAAAGCCCCAGCTCCTGGAGTCAAGTGGATATGTGCTGATTTCAGCCTTCGTTCTTAAAGAAAAATGAAGTTTCTATCCCTCGTGGCTGTGGAGAAAGCGCTCCCAAATGTGACCCCAGTGCCCCATGGGCTCAAAAAGCAGAAGTCATATAAAAATATATTATTTTGACATAATCTCATGATTTTTAAAGCCAATCTTGTGATTTTTGGCGAGCCCGATTCATGATTTTTGAATATTTGGGGTTGGCAACATTGTGAAAGTGACTTGAAAATGTCAGTTTCATGCCTGTTTAAAGTCAGTTTCTAGTCTGTTATTTGTAGTGAGATCACAATCCTAGAGCTTCAGGCCGGTGCAGTATAAACTCATGGGGCCTCGCCCTAGTAGGATGTTTCCAACAGTTAAATGATCTATTCCAAGCTTGGTGAACTGCGAAAAAGTAATAGAATGTCATCTAGAATTTTCTACAATTGTTTCAATTGTTGTATTCAAGAGTTAGTAGCAAAGTAAAAATATGCGTTGCAATTTTAAACCTAATCAGTGTCCCTTAAGTCGGTGGTTTTCAAACTTTTTTTCTGGGGACCCAGTTGAAGAAAATTGTTGATGTCCAGGACCCAACAGAGCTGGGGATGAGGGGTTTGGGGTGTGGGAGGGGTGCAGGGCTGGGGCAGAGGGTCTGGGTGCGGGAGTGAGGGCTGTGGGGTGGGGCAGGTGGCTTGGGTGTGGAAGTGGGTCAGGGCTTTGGGCTGGGGATGCAGGCTCTGGGGTGGGGCCAGGGATGAAGGGTTTGGGGTACAGGAAGGGGTTCCCAGTTTAGGGGGGCTCAGGGCTGGGGCAAGAGGTGGGGGTGCAGGAGGGGCTCTGGGTTTGGGGGGGCTCAGGGCTGGGGCAGGCGGTTGGGGCCTGGGAGGGGGTCAGGGCTCTGGTCTGGGGGTGCAGGCTCTGGAGTGGGGCCGGGGATGAAGGGTTTGGGGTGCAGGAAGGGGTTTCTGGTTTAGGGGGGCTCAGGGCTGGGGCAAGAGGTGGGGGTGCAGGAGGGGCTCTGGGTTTGGGGGGCTCAGGGCTGGGGCAGGGGGTTGGGGCCTGGGAGGGGGTCAGGGCTCTGGTCTGGGGGTGCAGGCTCTGGAGTGGGGCCGGGGATGAAGGGTTTGGGGTGCAGGAAGGGGTTTCTGGTTTAGGGGGGCTCAGGGCTGGGGCAAGAGGTGGGGGTGCAGGAGGGGCTCTGGGTTTGGGGGGCTCAGGGCTGGGGCAGGGGGTTGGGGTGTGGGAGGGGTCAGGGCTCTGGTTTGGGGGTGCAGGCTCTGGAGTGGGGCCAGGGATGAAGGGTTTGGGGTGCAGGAAGGGGTTTCCAGTTTAGGGGGGCTCAGGGCTGGGGCAGGGGGTGGGGGTGCAGGAGGGGCTCTGGGTTTGGGGGGCTCAGGGCTGGGGCAGGGGGTTGGGGTGTGGGAGGGGTCAGGGCTCTGGTTTGGGGGTGCAGGCTCTGGAGTGGGGCCAGGGATGAAGGGTTTGGGATACAGGAAGGGGTTTCGGGTTTGGGGGGCTCCGGGCTGGAGCAGGAGTGTTGGAGGGGGTCAGGGCTCTGGGCTGGGGGGTGCAGGCTCTGGGGTGGGGCCAGGGATGAAGGGTTTGGGGTGCAGGAAGGGGTTTCCAGTTTAGGGGGGCTCAGGGCTGGGGCAGGGGGTGGGGGTGCAGGAGGGGCTCTGGGTTTGGGGGGGCTCAGGGCTGGGGCAGGGGGTTGGGGTGTGGGAGGGGGTCAGAGCCATGGGCTGGGGGGTGCAGGCTCTAGGGTGGGGCCGGGGATGAAGGGTTTGGGGTACAGGAAGGGGTTCCAGGTTTGGGGGGGCTCAGGGCTGGGACAGGGGATCGGGGCGTGGACTTACCTCCGGCGGCTCCTGGTCAGCGGTGCAGCAGCAGGTCTGGCTCCTAGGCGGAGGCTCGCAAGCGGCTCCGTGCGACTCTCGCCCCCACCACTCCCACCATTGGCCGGGAGTGCAGAGTCGGTGCTTGGGGCGGAGCCCCATGGCCCCCCTGCCTAGAAGCCAGATCCGCTGCTGGCCGCTTCTGGGGCGCAGCGTGGCATTAGCCTGCCTGAGCCAGGCAGCACCGCCGACGGGACTTTTAACGGCCCGGTTGGCGGTACTGCCCAGAGCAAGGCGACCCAGTGCCACTGGGTCGCGACCCACGGCTTGAAAAACATGGCCTTAAGTGACCTGACACAAGCTGTCAGAACATGTTAGTATGAGAGCTGAGTGGGTCTAATATTTATCTAATTTTCTTTCCTTATCTAGGAATTAGATACAGTGTTCCAGTCAGGTAATTTCTAGCTGCAAAAAAACTAGAATTTTCAGTTGCCTGTAGCCCCTGGAATCATGGCTGAAGTTGCCCCCCTCCACCAAAATCTGAAATGGTGCCTCTGCCCTTCAGACAGGCTCCCTCTCTCCTGCGCTCCCAGCATCATCAGGCTGGCCCCTGGAGGAGCTGAGCATCCACTGCTCCTATTCCCTTCAAATCCCCCCCTGCCTGGGATGAAGGGGGTGGAGACTTTGACCCTAAGGCACCAATCCCAGCTCCCTCATCCCTGTTGGCCTCCCTCCTGTGGGGCTCCAAGTGGAGGGGGTTTTCATCAAGGGTTGAGGGAAGGGCAGGTGACACACCATGCTCTACGGCACCAGGCCCTCCTTAGCCAGAAGGAGTTAGTGCTGCTTGAAAGAGAGTTAGCCCCAGCACCAGTAGGGTAACTTTCCTCTGCAGGGAAGCAAAGAAATCTGCAGGGGACATGAATTCTGTGTGTGCGGCAGTAGTGCAGAATTCCCCCAGGAGTAGGCCCAGCCAATGCAAGCCTGGTTCTGACTGGATTCCCGTTGCCAGGAAGGAGGCGGAGATTTAGTTGGGGTTGGTCCTGCTTTGAGCAGGGGGTTGGACTAGATGACCTCCTGAGGTCCCTTCCAACCCTGAGATTCTATGATTCTATGATTCCATTTGAGGGACCCCACAAGGGGAACCTGACGGAGTCTAGTGAGTTGCAATGTGGGACCTAGCTAGCTATCTGCTCCTCCCTGAGGCCCCACCCCACTTCACCCCTTGCCCCAACGTTTCGCCCTCGCTCCACCTCTTCCCTCCCCTGCTCCGCCCCTTTCCCCTAGACACCCCGGATTAGCTGATCAGGGGCGCCGCCAAACAGCTGTGGCTGGGGGGTGCTGAGCACCCGCTATTTTTTTCCATGGATGCTCCAGTCCTGGAACATCCACAGAGACATAGAATCATAGAAGATCAGGGTTGGAAGGGACCTCAGGAGGTATCTCGTCCAACCCCCTGCTCAAGGCAGGACCAACCCCAACTAAATCATCCCAGCCAGGGCTTTGTCAAGCCGGACCTTAAAAACCTCTAAGGAAGGCGATTCCACCACCTCCCTAGGCAACCCATTGCAGTGCTTCATCCTCCTGGTGAAATAGTGTTTCCTAATATCCAACCTAGACGTCCCCCACTGCAACTTGAGAACATTGCTCCTTGTTCTGTCATCTACCACCACTGAGAACAGCCGAACCCCATCCTCTTTGGAACCCCCCTTCAGGTAGTTGAAGGCTGCTATCAAATCCCCTCTCACTCTTCTCTTCTGCTGATTAAACAAGTCTATCCAGACTACACAAGCCCGTGTCTATGTCTATAGACACAGAGTCGGTGTCTATGGGCACTTATAGTGACATGTAGCCTAGTGGATAAAGTGGTGAACTGAGACTCAGGAGACTTGTATTCTAGTCCTGGCTCTGGGCTGCTGTTTAACCTGGGGCAACTCCCTGTGCTTCACTTGCCCAATTAATAACATGGAGATAATGCTGCTGACTTCCTTTGTAAAGCCCTGTGATGATGAAAGGTGTTGCGTAAGAGCTTGGTATGGCTATGATTTTATGTTTCTACACTTGTAACATCTTCCATTCAGAATGCTCGTCTCATTTCATTCTTATGTCGCCAGCCACTCCCTGAGATGAGGATCTACTGAACGTACCAGCTGCTCTCAGTATATTCCAGTTCATTCATTAGTATCTGTATTAAAGGGTCTGTCCCAGGCATTTACAAGACACCCGTCACCCCAATATCTGGGCACACAGTGGTGCTTGGACTGAAGCTAGCAGGCACCCTCCTGCAATATCCCCCTGCAGCACTACTCAATACAGCTGCAGTTCATAGAATTAGAGCAAAGTGGGGCAGGGAAGGGCCCTCATGAGCACAGCTAGTCCAGCCCCCTGCTCTGAGGCAGGACCAGACACCCCTAGACCGTCCCACAGCGGCTGGAGCGGTAGCTGGAGTTATCACTACAAAAGTTTTTTTTCTCCTGCTGATAATAGCTCACCCTAATTGATTAGTCTCTTAGAGTTGGTATGGCAACTTCCACCTTTTCATGTTCTCTGTGTGTACATATCTGTATCTTCCTACTGTATGTTCCACTCCATGCATCTGATGAAGTGGGTTTTAGCCCACGAAAGCTTATGCCCAAATAAATTGGTTAGTCTCTAAGGTGCCACAAGGACTCCTCGTTCTTTTTGTGGATACAGACTAACATGGCTGCCCCTCTGAAACCTGTCACCCCTGCTCTGTTCCATTAGCATCTGAGCCATCTTTCCCTTTCCGCAGCTTGGATTACAAGCAGCACATTCCCTGCTAAAAGAAGCAAATCTCCTTCCAGCTGTAGCTCACCATGCGGGTGGGGTTTGAAACCCCCAAGACCTGACGCTACCCCTTTAACTAACTTCTCTGTCACATCAGCTTGCAAGGCCACATGTTAACTCCAAACCCTCCCCAGGAAGAAGATCCCTGCAGGTTAAATTTCCATCTACCTACCCGACAAAGGTCTCCCTGCTGAAGGCAGCAGCCAGCAGAGCAGCGAACACCAACAGCCCCTTCATTTTCAGCTGAGCAGGATGCACACTGGGAGATGGAGGCATTTTAAATACTGCCCCTGCCCGGGGCTGGCTCCAGCTGTAACCTTGTGCGGCAGCTCAGCTCTCAGGATGTGTCAACAGAGCCCTGCCTCCCCAGCCGGCCTCTTTCCCATGGCTCAGCGCCCTGCCCTGTCAGGAAAGGGCTGACGCCTTCTGTTCCCGCCTGATGGATGCCCAGGGAATGTGCCACCTGGAAAAGTGGCAATATTTGTCATTGCTGTGGTGGGCCTCAGCGCGATAGGATGGAACGACAGATCCACCCCTCGCTTTGCAATACCAGGACTTGCTTGTGTAACCCTGACAGATTCCAGTCGCCGGCAGGCAGGATCGAACCGGGGACCTCTGGCACTTAGTGCATGAGCCTTTTCAGCAGCGGTGTCCATGGGGCTATTAAATTGTGACTAATGCATGTGGCTTTTTTATAATGTGGCTTATAAGAAAAATTCAAAACCAAAAGTGTGGCTAGCATCGACTTTCTATTGGACACCTAGCTAAGGCCGTAGAGCAGACTCCTTTACCTCTCTTGAAGTGGTCTCGGTGCCACTAGATGGGACAGAACACCACACCCAGAAAGTGTGTGGGTTGCACTTGCAGCATGCAGAGAGGAGGAAGCAGGGCTGACCCCCATTCCTGCCCCATGCCAGCTCAGAGACGCAGGGCGTTCAGACAGTTGGGTGGGCGGAGGGGGCCGGGTGTGGAAGGGGTTAGTCGGAGTAGCGGGCGGAGGTTCCCTGTTAAACTGGAGGAGGGGAAGAACCTATGATTTGGCCCGACCATGAAGTGGTAAAGGGGGAGTCAGCATGATCCCCCTAGGAAAGAGGCGGCCTTAGCATGTAATGTTCTGGCTTTCTGTATGTCGTGTTATTTTACTCTCTACTTGCTGGCTTCACAGAGCGCCTCAGAGACTTACTACTGATACCAGCTAAAGGAGGGCTCTGTTAGTTCCAGTAGCTGACTTACTAGCGACTCAACAAAGCCCAGCTATGTGTCATGGGCCCCATACTGTTAGGGTTATAGGAGATCCGCTCTTTGCTGTACACTGATGAGTGTGAAGGCCTGGGTGGCCAGAGATCTGTCACCCACGTATGGGCCAGGCCTGGCCCTGTTTAGCTTTGTGACATGGATCGAGGGTGCTGAAGCAGCATTTTATTTGCGACATGTGCCGCGATCATGCAAGTGCAAGTTCATATGGGATCCAGCCGCTGTCCCCAAGGCTGGCCCCAGGTGTTTTGTCCCCCAATGCGGGAAAGATTTTTGGTATCGCCTGAACAGCTGAGGAAAAAACCTCACCCCAGTTTGGTGCTCCCCATCCCCCACACCCCCGGGAATTGGTTGGGCACCCCCAGAAATTGACAGTTCAACTGCCCTGATTGCCCTCCCCTGAGGCCGGCCCTCACTGTATCGCTCCATGGCCACATACAGACAGGCCCTATGGGCAGCAGTGAATTGCCTCTGGTTGGCTTTCAGCGTCAAACCCTGCAGTAACTCTGCCAGCTCTGATATTGTGTTTCTCCCAGTAGAGGGCAGCAGCTCACTGACACACACACACACACACAGAGCCCATCACAACTTGCATGTACACACACACACACACACACACACACAGCCCATTGCAATTTGCATGTCCACACACTCACACATGCACACACACACACAGAGCTCATTGCAATTTGCATGTCCCCACACACACACATATGCGCACACATACACACACAGAGCCCATTGCAATTTGCATGTCCACACTCATATGCGCACACATACACACACACGCACAGAGAGCCCATTGCAATTTGCATGTACACACACACACACACACACCATTGCAATTTGCATGTACACACACACACACACACACACACACACCCCATTGCAATTTGCATGTACACACACACACACACACTATTGCAATTTGCATGTCCATTCTCTCCAGAATTTCCATTTATTCTTTGGCTTCTTTAGCTCTCTGAGTGGAGGAGGCCGGTACTGCTGGAGTCAAAAGTCATCGATACTACTCATTATGGCGGGACCCTAATGGGGCAGTGCCAGGGGCAGCTCTAATGTTTTTGCCGCCCCAAGGGAAAACAAAACAAAACCCTAAACGCTGCCCCCCCAAACAACAACAAAAAAACCCAACACCCACCGAAACAACTCCCCCCCACCTATCCCACTGGGAGTGCGGGCGGCATGCCCGCGGCCCCTCCTCTCCCCGGCCGGCGGGGAGCAAGTGCGGCATGCTGGGTGCCCCGCTCTCCCTGGACGGAGCGCCGGCGGGGAGCGAGCGGGGCATACCCGTGGCACCGCCCTCCCCAGCCGGCGGGGACCAAGCGCGGCATGCCCGCAGCTCCCGCTCTCCCTGGCCGGCGGGGAGTGAGCGCGGCATGCCTGCAGCCCCCGCTCTCCCCGGCCGGAGCGCCGGGGCATGCCTGGGAGGGAGGGGGAGACGCGTGCCGCGGCCGCTCGGGTTCTCTTCTCCTCCTCCCTCCCAGGCTTAAGAGCCTGGTTGGGGGAGAAGCCGGCGGCAGCCACACCAGCGCAAAGCGGAGGTGAGCTGGGGCGGCCAGCCGGGGTACATTTCTAGGGGCGGCATGGCCGGTGCCAGAATGCCGCCCCTAGAAATGTGCCGCCCCAAGCACCAGCTTGTTTTGCTGGTGCCTGGAGCCGGCCCTGGGCAGTGCTAGTCTAGTGAGGGTGTTAATCAGGCTGCACAGAGGTTTTGGGGAGCTCAGGGCAAAATCTGAAACTGAGGCCCCCCCCAATCTTCCAAAAAAAATACCATGGAGATGAAAGTGTTTAAGAAGAGCAGAGGAGTTGCGAGGGGCAGAGAAGGCCCAAGACTGTGGAGTCGCTGGCTTCCCTGCGGGGATGGGGTGGCTCTGCCCAAGTGTGTGTGGGGGGCACTCTCAGTCCCACCTCTTCCTGAGCCCTACTGCTGGTGGAGCGGTATTTCCGAGCCTGCTCCAACCTCTGGGTCTGGTGTGATGATTCCAGCGGCAGTGACTAGGTGCTCTGGGGTGGGCAAGTCTCTGAGCGTCACTGCAACCCTGTGTGCCTGGTCGCAATAACTCTTGCTCAAATTTGGCCTGGTCACGCCTCTGTCATTTGTGGGGGTCCCTCTGAAATGTGGAGACCCAGTGAAAACTGTCCCTTTTGCCCCCCCCCCCAGCCCCCTCCAGAGGGCCCTGGCATTAAGGTCAGGGACAGATGTGTGGAGCCCCTAATTCACTAACCTATGTGCAGCTCCCTTGTATTCTGCAATTCCGCAACCAGGGAATTTGCCACCGAATTGGGCTCCAGAAAATAAACTTCCACTGGGGGCAAAAAATCTCCCGGTTGCAAAGGAAACCTTCCTTACATGACTGATACGTGAGCAATGCAGGGTTCCCTTCTGGAGTCTGCAGGCAGCCCCGAAACAATAGAAAATCTCAGTAAGGGTCTCATTTAAGCCCCTCATGAAAGGGAAACAATACGCAGCATCAAGAAGCTTGGGCACCATTGTGCTGTTCAGTTAAGGGCGCTTTCATAGAATCATAGAAACTCAGGGTTGGAAGGGACCTCAGGAGGTCATCTAATCCCACCCCCTGCTCAAAGCAGGACCAACCCCAACTAAATCATCCCAGCCAGGGCTTTGTCAAGCCTGACCTTAAAAACCTCTAAGGAAGGAGATTCCTCCACCTCCCTAGGGAACCCATTCCAGTTCTTCACCATCTATATTCAACCTAAACTTCCCCCTCTGCAACTTGAGACCATTGCTCCTTGTTCTGTCATCTGCCACCACTGAGAACAGTCTAGATCCATCTTCTTTGGAACCCCCTTTCAGGTAGTTGAAAGCAGCTATCAAATCCCCCCCTCATTCTTCTCTTCTGCAGGCTAAACAATCCCAGTTCCCTCAGCCTCTCCTCATAAGTCATGTGCTCCAGCCCCCTAATCATTTTTGTTGCCCTCTGCTGGACTCTTTCAAATTTATCCACATCCTTCTTGTAGTGTGGGGCCCAAAACTGGACACAGTACTCCAGATGAGGCCTCACCAGTGCCGAATAGAGGGGAATGATCACGTCCCTCAATCTGCTGGAAATGCCCCTACTTATGTAAGCAGAGTCAGGATGAGCTCTACCCTGACATCTGGTGGTGAGTTGTGGAAAGGGATGTCAGGGGCTAATCTTGTTTGCATGGACACACCCACCCTGCAAAGCATGATGGACCACTTGCCCAAATGGTCACTTTGACTGCTGTGGGAGCCCCAGTCTCTCTGTTATTGGGGCAGGAAGAATAAAGTGTTGTTACCCTGATTATGGGAATCAAGGACAGTGGGCTTTTGTTATGATGAAGGGCCTCACCATTAGCTGAGCAGCACTTGCTAGGTGAGGGACATGGATTCCAAAACCCAGTGAATTGAGAGAGGGTGGGGACAGGTATTTATATCTGGTGACATGGGCCTCTTCTGAGGGTCCTAAATGTCAATTGCACTTCCTTCTCTCTCTCCACTGTGGAATATCAGAGCTAATTTTGAGTTCCTTAGGAGTCTAATCACAGGCTGCTGAGTTGGAATTACTCTGGACTAAGTGTGCAAATGAGCACACAGGCTCCCCTAACTACAAGCTGCAATCACTAAAAAGCTGAAGTTGTTAAAAGCTGAAATCACTGAGCACTGTGTTAAGTAGTGGGGGAGCCAGAAGATCTATTGCTGAGCAGCTGGTGGAGCGGAGCTGCTGACAGAGCGGAGCAGTTGGCGGGACAGCCGGAGCGACTTGCAGGCCGGCTGACGGCGCGGAGCTGCTGGCGGAGCGGAACAGTTGGCGGGACAGCTGGAGCGGCTTGAGAGACGGCTGAGCGGAGTGACTCGTGGGATGGCAGAGCAGAGCCGAGCGAGGCCCCACGAAGGGACGGGGCTATCAGCTTCGAGCCACGTAAGGTGCCCCTTACCTCTCCCCTCCCCAATTTTACCCAGACTGGAGGGGGTGTAACACTCTGCAGATGAACTTTTGAACTCTGGGTCTGGACTTTTGGGTTGTTGGACTTTTGGGACTTTGGGTGATTTTGGGGGTTGCTGGACTCAAGAACCAAAGGGAAAGGACATGGCCAATTTGCTGGGGTGGGTCGTTGTTCACAGTTTGGTTTACAAATCCTAGATGTGGTATTTCCCCAGCAAACTGCCGCATCGTTTCTCTCTGTTATTAAAAGGTTTTTCTACACTCAGACTCTGTGCTTGCGAGAGGGGAAGTATTGCCTCTTAGAGGCGCCCGGGGGGGGGGTGATATATATTTGTCCCAGGTCACTGGGTGGGGGCTCGAGCCGGTTTTGCATTGTGTTATTGGAATGGAACCCCTAGATACGGAACCCGGCCCTTGTTGCTGCTGACTCTGACTGGCAGAAGGGTTACACTTATACAACCCAAAATGCCGTTAGCCTTCTTGGCAACAAGGGCACACTGTTGACTCATATCCAGTTTTTCGTCCACCGTAACCCCTAGGTCCTTTTCTGCAGAACTGCTGCCCAGCCATTCGGTCCCTAGTCTGTAGCAGTGCATGGGATTCTTCTGTCCTAAGTGCAGGACTCTGCACTTGTCCTTGTTGAACCTCATCAGATTTCTTTTGGCCCAATCCTCTAATTTGTCTAGGTCCCTCTGTATCCTGTCCCTACCCTCCAGCGTATCAACCACTCCTCCCAGTTTAGTGTCATCTGCAAACTTGCTAAGGGTGCAGTCCACACCACCCTCCAGATCGTTGATGAAGATATTGAACAAAACCGGCCCCAGCACCGACCCTTGGGGCACTCCACTTGATACCGGCTGCCAACTAGACATGGAGCCATTGATCACTACCCGTTGAGCCCGACCATCCAGCCAGTTTTCTATCCACCTTACAGTCAATTCGTCCAGCCCATACTTCTTTAACTTGTTGGCAAGAATACTGTGGGAGACTGTATCAAAAGCTTTGCTAAAGTCAAGAAATAGCACATCCACTGCTTTCCCCTCATCCATAGAGCCAGTTATCTCATCATAGAAGGCAATTAGGTTAGTCAGGCATGACTTGCCCTTGGTGAATCCATGCTGACTCTTCCTGATCACTTTCCCCTCTTTTAAGTGGTTCAGAATTGATTCCTTGAGGACCTGTTCCATGATTTTTCCAGGGACTGAGGTGAGACTGACTGGCCTGTAGTTCCCCAGATCTTCCTTCTTCCCTTTTTTAAAGATGGGCACTACATTAGCTTTTTTCCAGTCATCCGGGACCTCCCCTGATCGCCAGGAGTTTTCAAAGATAAGGGCCAATGGCTCTGCAATCACACTGGCCAACTCCTTTAGCAGCCTCGGGTGCAGTGCATCCAGCCCCATGGACTTGTGCTCATCCAGCTTTTCTATGTAAGCAGAGTCAGGATGAGTTCTACCCTGACATCTGGTGGTGAGTTGTGGAAAGGGATGTCAGGGGCTAATCTTGTTTACATGGACACACCCACCCTGCAAAGCATGATGGACCACTTGCCCAAATGGTCACTTTGGCTGCTGTGGGATCCCTAGTTTCTCTGTTGTTGGGGCAGGAGGGATGAAGTGTTGTTGCTCTGATTGTGTGAATCAAGGACAGTGGACTTTTGTTATGATGGAGGGACTTGCCATCGGCTAGGCAGCTCTCGCTGGGTGAGGGACATGGGTTCCAGGGCCCAGTGAATTGAGAGAGAGGTTGGGGACAGGTTTATTGGTTGGGTCCTTTGGCTATAGATCAAGCATAGTACTTGGTGGTATGGGCCCCCTGTGAGGGTCTGAGATGCTGATTGTACCTCCTTCTCTCTCCACTGTGGAATATCAGAGCTAATGTTGAGTTCATTGGGAGTCTGGTTTCAGGCTGCTGAGTTGAAATCACTCTGGGCTAAAGGAGCAAATGAGCACTAGGGCTCCCCTAACTACAAACTGAAATCACTAAAGAGCTAAAACTCTTATGAGCTGAAATCACTGAGCAGTGTGTTAAGTAGTGGGGGAGCCTGAGGATCTATTGCTGAGCGGCTGGCAGAGCGGAGCAGTTCGTGGGACCGTCGGCGCGGCTTGCAGAACAGCTGGCGGAGCGGAGCTGCCGGCGGAGCGGAGCAGTTCGTGGGACAGTCGGCGCGGCTTGCAGGATGGCTGGCGGAGCGGAGCTGCCGGCGGAGCGGAGCAGTTCGTGGGACCGTCGGCGCGGCTTGCAGAACAGCTGGCGGAGCGGAGCTGCCGGCGGAGTGGAGCAGTTCGTGGGACAGTCGGCGTGGCTTGCAGGACGGCTGGCGGAGCGGAGCTGCCGGCGGAGCGGAGCAGTTCGTGGGACCGTCGGCGCGGCTTGCAGGATGGCTGGCGGAGCAGAGCAGTTCGTGGGGACAGCTGTAGCGGCCTGTGAGACGGCTGGCGGAGCAGAGCGAAGCCCCGCGGAGGGGTGAGGCAATCATCTTCACGCCACGTAAGGTGCCCTTTACCTCTCCCCTCCCCATTTCTGCCCAGACTGATGAACTTTTGAACTTTGGGACTGGACTTTTGGGTTCTTGGACCTTTGGGGACTTTGGGTGATTTCTGGGTTGCTGGACTCAAGAACCAAAGGGACAGGGCATGGCCCAATTGGCTGGGGTGGGTCTTGCTCACAGTTTGGTTTATGAATCCTAGTTGCGGTGTTTTCCCAATTTAATGCTGGTGTCATTTACCTGCTGTTATTAAAGATTTTCTGTTCCACTGAGGCTCTGTGCTTGCGAGAGGGGAAGTATTGCCTCTTTGAGGCGCCCGGGGGTGTGTGTAAAGATTTTCCCAGGTTACTGGGTGGGGGCTCGAGCTGGTTTTACATTGTATTGTTGAAAGGGAACCCCTATGTATGAACCCAGCCCTTTGTGCTGTCAACTCGTCCTGGCAGAAGGGTTACATCTAAATAGGCCTGAACTACTTCTTTCTCCACAGAGGGCTGGTTACCTCTTCCCCATACCGTGCTGCGGAGTGCAGCCATCTGGGATCTGACCTTGTCTGTGAAGACAGAGGCAAAAAAAGCACTGAGTACACTAGCTTTCTCCACATCCTCTGTCACTAGGTTCCCTCCCGCATTTGGAGACGTCTTCTTTATAGCTGCGTTATAGGGGCAGGGAGGGGCGGCAGAAGCCTGCCTTATATTTCAGCCTAATCATAGGGAAGGAAAAACCCCAATGTTGTGATTTAGGATGTCACTGAGAGGGAGATCTTAGCAAGAATTAAAGCGGGACTGGACATTTATGCGGAGAGCAAGAACATGCACAGGGGCGGCGGGTATAAGAGGCATGGGGAGGCTAAGGCTCCCCAACCAGGATGTGGCGCCCGGCCCTTTGGAGGCGCGCCAGCCTGCCGCCTTTGGAGTGCTGCCGCTGAAAGGGTGCCCGGGCCGTGGCCATGGCGGCGCCCTGCCCCGAGGCCCCGCCCCTGCTCATCCTCTTCCCCCATGGCCCCGCCCCTGCTGCTCCTCTTCCCACCCCTGCTCCGCCTCTTCCCCCTGAGACTCCGCCCTCACTCTGTCTCTTGCTGTCCCCGCTCCACCCCTTCCATGGAGGCACCCACTGCTCACACCTCTCAGCCCCCCAGCAAGCGGGTGGAGGAGACCCTCGGGGGAGGGGACAAAGAGGCGCGAGCAGCAGGCAGGGGACGGGGCTCAGGGGAGGGGGAAGGGGGGGTGGAGCTTCGGGGGGGACTCGGGGGAGGAGGCTAACCAGGTGCGGGCCTCCCCAAATGCAGCCGTCACACGCAGTCTATGAATATGCAGTTAGAATTGTTCATACTAAAATAAAGAGTTTATGAAGGGATATAAAACCTCGTGTTTCTGGCCTTAAACCAGTCTCTACTGAGATTAGGCCTTCTGACTGCAGATGTGGTGTATTGAAAACTGTTAAAATTACATGCTATCGCTTTAAGCTTCAAGGGGTTTCCTGGTACTGCTTGCAGGCTATGGAGGGGCCCTGTAGGGAAGTGTGTGGTCTGGGTCTGGCTCTTCAGTCGACCTGCAGAAAAGCCAGACTGGAGCAAAGTGGGTTGAGTTGGGCCTCTCAGCCTTGGGAAGCAGCCTGCTTTGTCTCTCTCTGCATTTGGTTGTTGTGTGTTAGAGTGCTAGCTTCTTAGAAATAGTGTCACATTGCAACCTTTAGGGAAAAGTATGCATGTTTTGTTTCTAACGTTCTATGTGGGTGCTACAATCTTTCTCTTGAAGCATCTGGTAGCGGTCACTGTTTGAGACAGGGCACTGGGCTAAATGGACCTCGGGTCTGATCCAGTCTGGCAGGTCCTGTGTTCTGATGAAGGCATTCCAGGATCATGGTCAACTCCAGAAGGCCTTACTACAGGCCTGCAGAACTCGTAAAGCAGCGTAAAGTATATTACTCCAAAGAAAACAGCTGAGGGCCGAAACCCCCCGGCCCCGCAGAAACACCCTCCCCCCCTAGCGCCGCCCACCCCGCGGAAACAACCCCTCCTTCCCCAGCGCTGGGGTGTCGAAGCCTGTAGAGGGGGAAAGAAACAGCGAGCATAGGGTGACCAGATCACAGCAGTAAAATAGGACCCGCCCCCTCCCTGCTCGGCCAGCTCACCTGCCTGCCCGCTGCTGGCCTCTTACCTTCTGCCGCTGCTCCCGCCCCCTGCCACTGGCTCACCCTCACTCCCCAGCCTGCCAATGGCCTCTTCACCAGCCCACCCACCCGCCGGCCGGCCGGCCAGCCGGCCGTTGGCTTCCCCACCCCGCCGCTTGCCTACTCACCCCCCCACGGGCCGCACAGTGATCACCCTGCGATCAGGGGAACACAACAGAATCTTTTGTGTCCAGACATAGCCTATGGGAGAGCCCCAGGGGAAGGAGAATGGCCCGTATCAGATGTGTTTCGGAGTGGTTCCTCTCCTCCCCTGTGAGCGGCCCACATTTGGGGAACACCTGATCTCTAGCACACGTACCTCCACTGTGATTATCAGAGTTCGGCCAGGGTTGCTTCCATGGAATTATTCCAGATTTACACCAGTGTAAATCAAATTAGAATTTGGCCAATTCCTATTATTGTCATTTGAGATTATTATATTAATTATATTATATTATAGTCTGAGTAATTTAGCTAGGCGATTGCCCCAGCGGGGGTAACTTTCCCCCCATGTTTGTAGTGCCCTTGTGAAAAAGATGAGCCAGGGCTGAGTTATATATAAAGGATTCTTTATCGAGGCTGGCGGACACAGACAGACCCTAGGGTTCCCTCTGGTCCTGGCCTGGTCTCAGCCATTATGGAAGTAGGGTTGCCAACTGTCTAATCACACAAACCCAACCCCCTTGCCCCGCTCCCTGCCTTGCCCCTTCCCCGAGGTCCCGCTCCTTCTCCAAGGCCCCACCCACTCCATCCCCCTCCCTCCATCACTCACTCTCCCCCACCCTCACTCACTTTCTCCAGGCTGGGGCAGGGGGTTGGGGTGTGGGCTCTGGGCTGGTGCCGAGGGATTCAGCATGTGGCAGGGAGCTCCGGCCTGAGCCTGGGGCAGAGGGTTGGGGTGGAGGAGGGGGTGTGGGGTTGCAAGCTCTGGGAGGGAGTTTGGGTGCAGGAGGGGGCTCAGGGCTGGGACAGGGGGGTTGGGTGAAGGAGGGGGCTCTGGGATGGGGTTGGGGTGCAGGAGAGAGTGCAGGGTGCAGGCTCCAGCTGGGAGGCGCTTGCTTCAGGTGGCTCCTGGTTGGCAGCGCAGCGGGGCTGAGGCAGGCTCCCTGCCTGCCCTGGCCCCCACACCACTCCTGGAAGCAGCTGCCATGTCCAACCTCTTGGGGCGGGGCAGGGGGGGTCTGCGTGCTGGCCACGCCCACAAGCACTATGCCCGCAGCTCCCTTTGGCTGCAGTTCCCGGCCAATGGGAGCTGCGGAGTCGGTGCTCAGGGCACGGGCAGCACACGGAGACCCCCTCCCCCCCCTCCCCAGGGGCCACAGGGACATGTCAACTGCTTCCGAGAGTGGTTCAGGGGCAGAGCCACCGGAGTTTTGGCGCCTGAAATCTCCCAGTTTGGCTTCAGTAGCCTCCAGGAGATAAAGCCTGATTCCGGGAGACTCCCGGTGAAACCGGGAGTTTTGGCAACCCTATAATGCACTCTGGGATGGTGACTCACAAAGAGACCTGGGCAAGGGGGTATTCTTCATTGGTAATAGCTTCCTAATAGAAAAAAAAAGTGTGTAAATATCTAGTGCAAGGCTGAATCCTTTATTTAATGTGACGCTGACCCCCCCTCTCCATGCATTGGCTTAACCACCAGCCCTCCGCCGCTGTTGTTCATGATGTGTTAGATTAATAGGGATTGTCCCGGACGTGCTCCATGATCTTCATTAGAGCCAGCCATGTTTCTTCAGCTGTTGAGATGATCTGGCCGGCTGGCAGGAGGAAGCCGTAGCGGCCGGTGTCTCGCAGCTCGAAGGTGTAGGAGTACCTGATCCCGTTGTCGTAGCTCCAGTCGATGGTGGTGCCATCAGCGCGGTCTGGAAAAAACGGAACCCAGAACAGAGCGTTGGAACCAAGACCGACATGTGAACAAAGCGGGGAAATTCAGGCTCTGCTAACAGAAAGTGTAAAGGGATTGCAAGAAATCATTGCTAAGAGCGCTCTGAGCCTGCAGTGGTGTGCACAATGCTTTGCCTTCATCTGCTCACAACAGACATCACAGGCCTTGCACAAGCATCCACTGTACTTGCGGGTTGCAGGTCTCGGTCGTGGTCTCAGCTCCCCCTGGATATGTGCAATCTATAAATATTCAGTCCCAGTGTGAACGGAAAGCCACGTGCCTTGGAACGGCCCTGGTTTGTCCCCCACAGGGAATACTTTGCAATTGGAAGTCACCCAGGTGCTCATGGTCCCAGCACACATTCTGAGCCCTGGGGCTTCAGTAGTCCCAGAATTCACAGGTACAACCACAATTAAGGCGTGTGCCATGGACACAATAGTTCCCAATAGTTCCCAGTTCACAATAGTTCCATCCGAGGTAATATTGCTGGGAGCCATGCATCGTTAGTGATTTGGTGAGGGAAAGTGAAGAAGAACATGGGTCTTCTTCTGCCCAGCCCTGCCTGAAGGACAAACCACTTACAGATGGTGTCGATCGTGCTCCCATAGGTGTATTTAGTTCCATGTAATGCAGCTAAGGCAGCCACTGCCTCGCTGGCTAGATCGTTCTGCAAACAAGAGAATAAGGTGAAAGGCTGGGAGGTTCTTGAATACTTCCCTCCCTTCGTGGAATAGCAGCATTCACACACATTCAGTGAATGGGACTAGTCTATTTAAATCCTGGGATGGGGGGGGCGGAGCTCATCAAAACAATGAAAGCCCCACCCCCCAGATGAGGGAGGGGCCACAGAACCCAGAATTGAACGGAATATGGGGACAAAAAATGAACAAACAGGGATGGGGGTGCAGGCCCTAGAGTCAAAATGAGGGACACCGAGCAGAGAACCCTGCACAATGCCCACTGCTCCAAGAAGTAACCCAAGGAGTTGCCACCCAGGGGAAATCTAGCCCTGAAGACCAATGTCCTCTATCTATCCTTAGAAGAGGTGCATCACGGACAGCGTCTCCCACCGTGCCCTGTCCAAGTGGTTCAGACCCAGCTCCACAAAAGTATTTCCATTAAATTAGGAGCCTAAAAACCTTTGTGGATCTGGGCCTGAGTGCTGAGCTGGAGGGTGGGGTGGCACCCCTCTGGCAGAGAGGTAAACTCAGCCTCCAGGCCCGTTTCTTCTGTTGCCAGGCTGATGAGCGTGCAACCAGGCAGGGGCTTTCGATGACAGGGATTCCTGTCCATTAGAGAGCGCCAACCCGTTTCAGAATCAGCTTCCAGATGGCCATGAGTTTCGCTCACCCGCAGGGCCCAGCTTTGAAGCCAGGCTCTATGGACATACGAGTGCTAGCTCTCACCCTAAAAATAGCTGCGTGGCCGTGGCAGCATAGGCCAGCCCCCTGAAGAGATACCTAGGATCTCGGACAGGGCCACCGTGGCCACACTGCTAAATTCGTACGTACATATCGACCCAAGCTGGGAATTACACCTTCCAGCGGTACCTTGCATCCATCTAATCCCCAGAGCCACCAGTCCCTAGAACCACAGCCATCCTTGGCCATAGGCAGAATAGGCAGCTGCCTAGGGCACCACTAGGTCTGGGGCACCATACTCCGGTGGATTGCACTCCGGACATAAGTAATCAAGAACAGATGTCGTTAGTAGTGAGATTTGTCGACATTAGTGATTCAGCACAGATTACAGTTAAGGAATCATTTATCACATTTTTAGAAGTAGAAGAAGGTTTCCAATACTATAAGCTTATGTTTGTGTTGCTAAGAGCAAATCAGGCATAGGGGCACCAGTTTAATAATCCCGCCTAGGGCACCATAAATCCTAAGGACAGCCCTGCCTAGAACACAGCTATTTGCTCATGAGAGCTGTTCTCACCAGTTCCTGGTGGTCAGGAGCAAGCTCCGTCTTGTAGCCATAGGGGAACAACAGCATCTGGGAATAGCTGTGGATGGAGAGCAAGGCTTTCATGTTGCCATGGCTCAGGACGAAGTCCACAATGGATTTCACTTCGCTCTCAGAGTGAGGGTGGGGTCCGTGGTACGTTTCTGCGCAGGGATTGCTACTGGAACCAGGGCCTGTGAGGGAATACATGCGGCGGCAAGTGAAAAGACAGCAGATTTGTGGAAAATGTGCATTTGCGTGGGTCAGTAAAACATTCGTTTTTCTAAGGGGGAAAAAGCACAATGTAATTGAAGATTATTTGCTCCGTAATAAATGGGACAAGTCCCAGGTTTCTAATTGATATTTGCAAACACTCCGGAATCTGTTTCACGTCATTAGACAATGTTCCAGCATTTTAAAGAGACAGTGCAGGGATGATTCACCTCTAATGTAACGCCACTAAACTCCCTTCATAAAACAGTAATTAATAAGATTATGTGAGTCCTGCAAATTAAAGCAATATTGCATTAGTCACCGGCAGTGGTAGAATTGTGTGTTATTGTAGTACTAAGGTAGTGATCTAGGTAACTCGTGTAACATATACTAGTACGTGGCTTTAAGAACAAATTGATTAGAGAATCCATATTGTCGGGTTGCCAGGTGTCTGGTTTTCTACCAGAAAGTTTGGTCGAAAGGGACCTGTGCAGTGTCCAGTCAGTACTGCTGACCGGACACCAGAAATCCAGTTACCTCAGTAACCCGCCTCCACTGCTGGGAGGGCGGGAAGAGTACCTGCTGCTGGAGGAGCTCAGTTGATGGAGAGAAGCTTAATCTGAGGAACTGGCTCCCAGCTCCAGCAGAGATAGGTAGTGGTGCCACCAGGGGGAGGGATCCTGACAGCACGCAGTGTTTGAGGAGCGGGGCTGGCAGCCGGGCTCGCGTCCCGTGATGGCCTGGAGGAGCTTCTCAGCCTCCTGGGGCCCCAGCTCTTTCCAGCCCCTCGCTCTGGGGATTGACACCCCCGTCCACTCCTCTGTACCCCAATTGGGCAGGCAGGCTCCTTGGCAGCTACTCCCAGACAGGTCTGCAGGTGGCAGGTGAGTCCTGGGGAAGTGGGGAGCAAGGGAGTGACGGAGGAGGGAGGCAGGGAGTGACCGGAGGGGCCTGCAGTGTCCAGTTTTGAAAAATTGGAAAGTTGGTAACCCTAATTAGCAGAGGCGCCATCTTTCTGAGTTGCTGGGGGGGGGGGTGCTCAACCCCTGTTCTGCCACAGACCCCACTCCACCCCTTTCCCAAGCCCCCACCCCGCCTCTTCCCGCCCCATTCCTCCCCTGAGTATGCCCCACCCTCACTCCTTCCCCTCCCCTCCCAGCGCCTCCTGCATGCTGCTGAACAGCTGATCCACGGCGGGTGGGAGGCACTGGGAGGGACGGGGACGAGTTGATCGGCACGGGAGGTGCTTGATGGGGAGGGGGAGGAGCTGATCCACTATTTTTTTTCCATGAGTCGGCGCCTATGCTAATAATGACTTCCTGTCAGACAGCAAGCTGAGCAGATGATTCCATTTCCTGAACAGAGCAGAACTTACTACTCCATTGTAACAGAGAATAGTAAATACATATTTCATGTCTTTAATATAAGAAGTCTTGTGAGCTCTAATGATAATCCCAAAGCACGTCCTACATTGACCGCAGGGGACTGGACGACATGATCTCTGGAGGTCCCTTCCCGTCCTATGATTCTATGACTCTATGTGCTCACAGTAAAAAGACAGGGATTAATAACGATCTGACATGCCCATGGCCAGTCTGTACCTCCGAAGCCGGCATCCCAGTTCCTGTTGGGGTCCACGCCGCGGCAGGAAGATCCAGCATTGATGGACCGGGTCTTCCGCCACATGCGGTTCTAAGAGCAAGCACAAGGGGCACCGTGTGGTTTGATTAATGGGAAGAGGCGGACAGCTGGGTCTCAAGCCATTTTCCCCTTTGCTCAGTTATTATCGAACAGAGGCAGAAGGGCGCAAAGTTTGCCCATTAAACCAATGTGATGCGGTTTGGACTGTAAAGTAGTTGCCTCACTTGGGGGCACTAGTCGGTATGCCTCAGCGAGGTTGCAGCCAGAGCTCTTTCTGGAGCAGCCTCAAATATTTTGACCTGACATCCCAAATGAACCTGGGATCACCCCTTGTTTAAACCAGGGGTGGGCAAAGCGTAGCCCACAGGCCTAATCTGGTTCAGTTGCTCTTCTGCACAGACCATGCTCAGCCTTCATCTCAACATGCAGAAACCACAGAGAAGGCTTGATGTGGTGGGAAAGGAGATACACAGGGTCTGCAGATGGGTTGTTAACTCAGCACAACACCACAGAGATGCCCACCCTGCCCACAAAACCCACGATGCCCCAAGAAGGGCCTGAGATGGCTGGTTCCTGCAGGAAGCCCTGCGAGAACTCATCATGCAGCCAAGAGGTGAGAACTCCTCTTCCCTCCACTCTTTCCTCCTTCCCCTAGAGGCACTTACTGTGCTGTGTGTATAAGCAAACCCATCGGGATTGGTGACTATCTCGAAGAAGATGTCTACGGTGTCGAGGATGGCAGTCAGCGAGGCATCCTTGCCATATTCAGTGGCTATCTGCATGGAGAGAAGGTCTGAATTACCCTGAATTAACCATTTCTCACAGGGTGGGGTCCTAACAACTAAACGGAGCAGATCTATTAAGGGTAACAGTACAAAACAGAGTGATTATATGAGATTAGGCATAACATTAAGAGAATGGCAGAACCATTGTCTGGAACCGTTGTCTGGAAGCTGAAGCCAGACATAAGAACGGCCCTACTGGGTCAGACCAAAGGTCCATCTAGCCCAGTATCCTGTCTTCTGACTGTGGCCAGTGCCAGGTGCCCCAGAGGGAAAGAACAGAACAGGTAATCATCAAGTGATCCATCCCCTGTCACTCATTTCCAGCTTCAGACAAATTCACATTAGAAATTAGTCACACATTTTTAACAGTGATGGGGACTAACCATTGGGACAAGCTACCAAGGGAAGCGGTGGATTCTCCATCTCTTGATATCTTCAGATCAAGACTGGTTGCCTTAGTGGAAGAGATGATTTATCTAAGCACAAGTTATGCTTTAGTCCTGCACAAGCTTTTGGACTCAATACAGGGGCAACTTGGTGCAATTTAACAGTCTGTGATATACAGGAGGCCAGATGAGATGATCTAATGGTCTCTTCTGGCATTATTCTCTGTTAATCTATGAATTAGCCGGTGGGTCTCAGTCCACTTTCTAGTGGACAAAGGTCCACATCGCCAAATCACCAGCAGGTGCTAATTTACCCATTTGTCTGCCATCTCAGCAAAGAGATCAAGTGGGATATAGAGAGTGAACGAGATTGCAGTTCAGTTATGTTCTCTCATCCCTACAGATTGGTCCCATACAGCTCTGTAATTGTGAAGAGTTTATGAATGTGCCCTGTTCCCACTGGCCATCAGACTGAGCCTGCCATCTCTCATCCCATTGGGCATTAGATATATTTAGTATTACTAGTATACATAATCCCACCGAGTATAAATAATCCTGCCACAGTGCCAGAGGGCTGTTCTAGACGACCTCTTGAGGTCCCTTCCAGCCCTACATGTCTTTGGTTCTATGATTACCTTGTTGGCAGTCCACAGTCCGGTCGCCTGGGTGATCCACTCTCGAGAGTGAATGCCGGTATCAATCCAGATTGCAGGACGGTTAACTCCTCCTGTGCTGAACTGCAGGAGAGGGCAGCAAACAGAACATGCGTATATTAACCTCAGTCAAGGCATCGGCTAGTACATGCACTTATGCATATGTGTTACTTACGGAGCCAGGCGTTTGCTCGGATAGTGTAAATGCCTATAATTTGATATCTGGCTGGTGAGATTTTATGGAATCAGGTATCAGAGAATCCCTCCCTCTCTGGATTGCTGGTGCAGTTTCCTCTGAGCTCGACTGGATTAATCTCTCAGTAAAAGTCAGCTATAATTGTTGTAACTCTTCCCTAGTCTCTTGATGATTATTAAACCCAGAGATTCTTTTACCAATTCAGGGTC
Source organism: Macrochelys suwanniensis (assembly GCA_033296515.1). NCBI lineage: Eukaryota > Metazoa > Chordata > Testudines > Chelydridae > Macrochelys > Macrochelys suwanniensis. Next base: position 338,933,762 of record CM065775.1, read on the forward strand.
TTAAATCATATCTGACATTGATCACTTTGGCTTTAAGAAAAAGTGCTTCAGCAGCCCGTTATGTCTCTCCATTGCTCCTCATTATATACCATCCATTGCTGCTCTCCCTTACCCTATTAAAGATTTATCCTGTGGACAGACTGCTCCAGAATCTATGTAACGTTAACTCTCTGCCTTTGCTAGAAATTCTTAAACTGTGCTAGTGAGACATTTGAGTGAGGGAAGGATGGATGTACCATCCACTGTGTGGTATGAATATGTTCTCCTGCAGCTATTGGTGCCAATTCAGCAAAGCATTAAAATACATGCTTAACTTTAAGCATGTGTGTAGGTTCTGTTGACTCCCATGGGCCTACTCATCCTGAGGCGCTTTGTTATCATAATGAACAATTAACATTACGTGCACTACCTACCTTTAGCACATAAAGAGGTCGCTTTTCGTAGCTGTGCCCAATCTGGATTTTGCTAACCAGGTCTGGATTTTCAGCCACGAGATTATCCATCCAGCTGTAGATCTAAAAGGAAGAGTTGTCAGCGCATGCACATTAAACTGGCCTTGTGGGTTTCTGTGATGGAATACAGCCCTGCATTCACACCTTAGACACCATTGTAATAATCTTTGTATAAGGTATGCCTTGTAAGGTATAATTGGAAAACTCATAATTTGCTGGCCAGTACTGTCCTGATAAAATATGCGTGGCAACATTGTATGTGAAGTTTTAAGATTTCCCTGCATGTTAAAAACTCACAAAGCACCAAACTGGTCAAACAGGCCTGTCTTGAGCAAAGGAGTGTATGTTTGCCTTAATTTGCATTTAAACAGTAAACAGAATAATCAATCAGGAAGGAAAAACAAAGGAAGCTCAAACAAGAGGGAAAAAACAGCAGGGAACATCCTTCCACACAGATTCATTGTCTCCTAGTTCCCAGCTGAAAATGTTTTTCAAGTGGGGGACTGAAACTATAAAAGGAGGGAAAAAACACCCCCTTCCTGCCCATTGCATTCTCTGCCCTGAGAAGACAAAAGGAAACAGCCTTTGGACTTTGGGGTGGGGGCCCTGACCTGAAGAGTTTGGCTAGTAACCTTGCTGGAAGCATGTGGTGAGAATTTTTGCTTGAATCTAATATAGTTTGTTAAGTTAGGCACTAGCTAGCGTTTTATCTTTATTTTTCTTGTAACCATTTCTGATTGTTATGCCTCATTACATGTACTCGTTTAAAATCTATTTCTTGGTAGTTAATAAACCTGTTTTACTGTTTTATCTAATCCAACGTGTTTAAGATGAAGTGTCTGGGTAACTCTATTTAAGACAATACACTGGTATACTGTGCCCTTAAAGGAATAATGTGTTTAAAATATTTCTACTGTCCAGGAGAGGGCTGGGCAATACAGGACATACATTTTTGAGCAAAAATATGGGACTGGGGGTGTGTTGGGGTCATCCTGCAGTATAACCCTGGCTGGTGATGGCCAGAGTGTGGCTGGCAGGCTGCAGTTACACATAGACACTCAGGGTGTGACTTGCATGTTGGAAGGCTGTTTGTGAGCTGCCCAGGTGAGAGCTACTTCAGCAAGGCATTGTAAGGCACACAAGGCTGCAGGGCAGGGGTGATACAGCCCCCCACTGGGTTGAATTGTACCCCGGTATGTCACAGTTTTCATTCTTTGTTCTGGGGTAACACAGGGGTTTTCAGCCCCCATGTGGTGAGCAGCAGGTGCCTACAGCCGTTGAGACCCTGGTCTTTTACACATCAAGGGTCTTCCACTAGACTGGATTTGCTTTGCCTCTTATAGCTGGGTGCCAGAAGCCCCCCTACATCATTGTGTTAATTCCCCTGGGTCCTCCCCAACAGCAACATGGGAGTCCATTTGAAGGATTCCGGGAGGCCTCTGTGGACCTCTATGACAATTTTTGAGAACATCTGATATCACACAAGGTTCCATCATCCACCATGAAGCTGGTGCTCTGATTATACCTGAACTTTGGAGACACAGATGAGGTGAAATGGGTCTCCCAGCAGAGAAGGTAACTGCTGGGAGAATAAGTAGCTAGATACAAAGGCAGAAAGGAATGATTGTTGGGTCTCCTGGCTAGACGTTTTGCTTCCAGTCTGGGGAGAAGGGACCTAGAAGAAGAGGATCTCTTCAGTGTAACCCTCCCTGAGAGGATCTCCCAACAAAACTCTCCACTAAACGCCTACAGCAGGATGCCGTATTTATAGCCAAAGAACCGGCCACAATATGGCCTGACCATCCGAGCACATTCCCCGAAGGAAATGAAGAGAACATGCTGCAAAGGAAAGTACCTCTTCAATGGTGTGGTAGGAGGAGAAGCTGAAGCTGTTGCTGCTTCTCTCGAACTTCCTGGACATCATCATGGCCTCTTTTTCCTCATCCAGTAATTCCTTTTTTTAAAAAACACAGCCATGTATTGAAAAGAGGGGAGCATTTGTATGTTTTCCCACATGGAATGTATTATGGCCACATATATACAGACACCAGAGGGAACTGAACCTGAGCCCTTTAGTATCAGAAGCACAAGCCTCTAGCAGTTAAGCTCAGGGATCACCTCCTTCAGGCCTGTCTAGTAAGCTGTTATAGTCAGTGATGTCAACCACTAGTGGGCGCTATCACATGCACTAAACTAGGATGCTTATATACAAAGAACAGCTTTAAACATTCCGTTTAAAACTCAGTGTTTAATTGCCCTTCAGATTGAATCTCCGCTCTACAAAAAAGTGCTAGAGAATGTAATGCTCATGAAAAGTGCTGGAGAATGAAGGCCTCCACATATCAACAGAGCAAGAACAGCAGCTTCCCAATATCCTGGGGATGTACTCTAGACCCTGGACTGAAGGGGCTAGTTTCAGGGATGGGATGGTAGTTCCATCTCATTCACGCCTTGTCCTCTTTGCTGAACCTCCCCCCACAAAAGGGGACACTTAATTCCAGTAGCAGCGATGGTTTTTTTTATGCGGACATCTGTCTAGTAGGACGAGATTCTGTTTTTCCAACTCATCATTTTTCTTATTCTGTCTGTCTTTCCTCGCCTAACTCACACCCAGTTCAGACCACATCCAGGGTGGTGATGTTACTTTCTTGCACATGGTCATATTCGCTGCAGGAGTCCTTACCTGCAAGTCATCTACCGTGATTGTATACGGAATGGTGTTAGACTCCAGGAAGACTTTGACTGCTTGGAGGCTATGGAAGGGGACTCTCACATCCACTGGGAGACCAGGCTGGGCAGGACTAAGCCAATAGTCAATCTAATTTAGAAAAGAAAAGCAAGGTTAGCTTCATTCAAGGCTCTGTATTGTTCTACCTAGAGCTCTCCAGACACTGCAGAACGATACAACTGAATTTAGTTAACACAGACAGTGATGTTAGTTAATAATATCTTGTATTTATACAGCACCTTTTATCCTTAAGGATCCCAAAATGGTGTGTGTGATACACACACACACGAATGACTTCAGCGGCCACTGAACTGCAGCCACCTCTAAGGTGGAACATGGCAGCTGTTTAACAGAACACAGCAACACTACTAGAGCTGGGTGAATTATTCATTGCAAATCATTTATTCATTTACTTTAGCCCTTTTTTTCTAATTGCAAATTGCTCATGAACAGATCAAGATTTTTACAAGTTTGTTCCTCATTCACTATTATTCGATGGATGTTTTATATAAACATATCTCGGCCTATGAGTCACTGCTGGATCATTTGCTGTGAAGGTTGCTTTGAATAGTCACTGTTTGTGACTTGAGTTGTTTTGAATGGACATCCAGGCCACTCGGTGTTGTTTCTGTTCCCTGATTGGATTAATTTAACTCTTCAAATCAGGTTTCCAGTACAAATGCTCATAGTTCCAAATTTCAAATCTGCTTTGTACGAATATCCTGCAATATTTGCTCACAGATTGCTGCTCCAGCCAGTAAACTTGTCTGCTAGAATAGTCTCAGGAAGCCAACATGAAAAAGGGTCAACACAGAAGAAGCAAATTGATTCTAAAATTTAAAATAATTTTGGCAGCATTAGTCCAGCTCTAAACACTGCATAACAATTGAGGCTTTAAAGTGCAGAAGAATAAATAATATCTCAGTTAAGAGGGGGAATTCGAGATTGCAGAATTGAATTACCTGGTAAAACACTGGTATTAGTTCCCCAGCTCTTGAGAAAAGTGACAACAGGTCTTTAGTAACCACAAGTGGCCAGGATCTCCACTTTAAATCTGTAAGATGGCACTTGCTACATCATGTTGCCCTTAATTGCATGCTCAGGTATTGGATTGGGATATTGATCATTAGGGTGACCAGACAGCAAGTGTGAAAAATCAGGACAGGGGGTGGGGGGTAATAGGAGCCTATATAAGAAAAAGACCCAAAAATCAGGACTGTCCCTATAAAATCGGGACATCTCATCACCCTATTGATAATGGGGGCAAGGTTGCTGTCTACAGAATCACCAACTTCCTGCAATGCTCTGGCTTTTCTAGGTATGCCTCTTATTCAAGTATGAGCAAGTTCTGACCCTCCTACCACCTGGCAGTAGAGGGGATCACAGCACAAGATGGTATGGCTGTAGCTCACCGTTACAGAGAGTTTTCAGAGTAGCAGCCGTGTTAGTCTGTGTCAGCAAAAAGAACAGGATTACTTGTGGCACCTGTGGCAAATTGCCGGCACTACTATGATGGGTCCCGCACTTTCTCTTCTTGTGGGGGGTTTCAGGGTGCTATTTCTTGCCCCTGAACTGGGGTAACAGCTATCCTACTAGTATCCCAGGGAAGGGGAGTGGAGAGGGAGGGACCCGGGCCCGCCCTCTACTCCGGGTCCCAGCCCAGGGGCCCTATGATAGCAGGTGAACCACTTGTACCAGTGATTCTTTCCCCTGGGCTACTTCCCTCTCCTGACCTTCAGCTTGTGGGGCTTCCTGCCTTCCCTCTGCACAAGCCAGGTGTCCCTTTACCTAGGATCTTGGTCTTCTTAGCCTGCTGCAGCACTTCTCAAAACTCTCCTCTGCTTTCCTCCGAACTGCTCTTTGTTCCACCACCAATCCACTCTGCTTCACTCCTCCAAACTGCTCTCTGCTCCACCACCAAACCACTCTGATTCAGCTCCTCCAAACTGCTCTCTGCTCCACCACCAAACCACTCTGCTCCAACTCCTCCTCACTCTGCTCCAGCTCCTCTGGCTGATTGAAGCAGGGGGGTTTTATCAGGTGACTGTCTTCAGGAGCTTTAATTGGTTTCAGGTGCTTTTAATTAATCTACAGGGAATAAGGCTTCTCCTCATCCTAGATCACTCTCCTGCTGCCTTCTGGCCATGCTGTATCACACACCTTAGAGACTAGTCTCTAAGGTGCCACAAGTAATCCTGTTCTAGTTACAGAGAGTGTCTACCTCAGTTCTTACCTGCAGGTCTTCCAGCTCCCCTAGTTCCCTGAGTAATGCGATCTGCTCTTCGTTGCTGGCCGTGATGCGAAGAACCTGATCTCTGGTGAAGAGAAAGCAACAAGAACAGAGAGAAGGTATGTGAGAATGAGGACAATGAGCCAGCAACAGATCAGATGGGCTAACAGCAACGATATCAGAGCGGTGCGCTGAAGTTTACAGTGGAATTTGATGTGAGGAGGTCTGGAGCCTTAGGAGTTAAGACCTGTACAGAAGTTTTAAAATGTTACAAGCAGATTAGAGGTCGGGCATGAGGACCAAGAGGGCTGTGACGGGAGAGAGAACAGTTGCTGGGGATATCTGTTGTATTAATTCAGATGGAATAAATGGGCCAAAGATGTTAAGATAACCTCGTCACTGTCCAACGTTAACAGTGTTAAACCAGGTTTGGAGTTTGGTGTACAGAGACCTCAGCCTGCTTATGACTGGGCAGGCCCGCCGACAGCAATTCCGGGCCCCAGCGCCAGGGCCGTCCCTGTGGGGGCGGGGCCCAGGGTGGAAGTGATGAATTCGTCACTTCCGGGACTGGCCGCATTGGCCAATTGTGCTGGCCCGCAAGACCCCCCAAAGCACGGGAGCCGGAGCGGTCTTGTGTGCCTAAGAGCCCTGCAGCCCGCTCGAGCGATTTAAAAGGGCCCAAGGTTCCCCGCCGCCGCTCCCTGTGCTGTGGTAGCATCCAGGAGCTGTGGGCCCTTTTAAATCACCTGGGCCCCTGGGCAATTGCCCCCTTTGCGCCCCTCCCATCAGTGGGCCTTTTACTGGGCAAACACATAATTAAAAATCCTTTTAATCTTGTAATACAGAAAAGAAGGGAAAACAGTGAAAGCCTTGGAAATGTAAAGTATTAAGTCAGGCTTTCATTTTAACAACATCCCTTGTTCCCTTCCCATTTAGCTGGAGAGAGTTTTTAGAAGGAAAAGCCCCCTTGTTTGACAGTCTCGTAGATGGTATCAAAGATGGTGATAACTGTCCTTTTGGGGAAAGGAGAAGTTAGTTGAGATGGGCTGCAGTTTTGATATTGTTGCTCTTGTTAAAGTCCAGTCCCGTTTCATCCCAGGTGGTGTTTGGGATTCAACCAGTAGAGGTGGCAATGTCATCTGGGTCCTCTCTCTGGCCCCAGCTGGTCAGGACATATCTCAGGATTAGGATGACGAAGGCCCAGGGTCCCAGAGGTGGCAGCCACGATGGTGAAGCTTGCTCCAATAGCCAATTTTTCTCTCTAAGTCTTTCTTTAAGGCCCCGCAAAGGGCATGGTGGGCAGAATAGCCCATCCCCTTCATTTTACCCACCAATTAGGCCTAGTTTCCAACACAACAATTTTGGTACGCTGGTATCTGGTTCTACACTTTTCTTGTTTACCAAGCAAGATCTTCACACAGTCCTTAAGTTATATCAGGAGTCCTGTTTGTTTGGACTAATTCGGTCTGTCTCCCTTCCATACCTTTTCCCATCAACATTCTTTGTTACCGGTTATTGTGACAGTTTATGAATTTACATTCAGTTTTTACAGTCGAGCGCACAATTTGGGTACATTTCTAAGAAAAGTGATCACAACATACCCTCATGGCCCAGGACTGATACAGTTCGAATGGGCTTTGAAGTCCTTGCTTTTGTCATGAGTCCTTCCCAGAAAGCTAGAAAGTATCTATCAGGCAGCTGATATCTACTAGGACTCAGGGAGAAGAGGGTTAATCACAAATCAACCATCATAACTTTGCTTGCCTAGAATATTTTGGGAGTTATTTCAGATTATCTTTAAAGTGCAAGTAGAAAAAAACAGGCTGATTCAAAACAGGTCTTTTTCATTTCTAATTTCTATTATCCTAAGAGAAGATATTAGTTCCAAATTGTTCTTGGAGGATCTCAGTTCCAAATTAAATCTGAATGACATGGCCAGGAGAAAGGTATTTTAGAAAGCACCTCGCCCACTCCAGCATTGCGTGTGCAAAACACATAAGAAGAGCCTTTGAATATATAAAATTTTCTTTACCTGAAAAAGCAAACCTAGGTATTGCCATCAGAAGAACCATTAGAAGGGTCCTTCAGGCTTCAGAGGCCATGTGGACAGATCTTCGCTTCTTCCTTTTCCCAGAAGTCTCTATTCAGTCCTTTCTCAGACAACGCTTCCACTGAAGTCCTGAGGTAGGTCTGCCATATTTGGCCCAGAAAAATTAGAGGTGGAAAAGACCTAATGGGTCATCTAATCTATTGCCTATTCCATCTGTCGCAAGTAGAAAATTGTTCCCTACATTCAGACTCAGAAACATTGTTTGATAATCCTCCACCCAAAGCCTTTTTCTAGCTCATAACTATCAGAGGGAGATGTGTCATGTCATTTTCCTTTTTTAGTGCTGGGGAAAGCCGACCAATATATATCCCTGGAGATTTCAATTGTCTGTTTATCACCAGGGAAAATACAGCACAGGCCAGGGGAGTGCAGACATCCATACAGCGTTCTGCCAGTGTGCTTCAGACAGGACCCAGAGGCTCCACTTCTATGGGGAAAGGATAGTGTGTTTTCCATGGTGCCTTCAGTTCTTGGCTTTTCTGATGAGACCAACAGGGCAGTGTGGACACCTGCCCACTAGGAAATGGAGTGAGACCACAAAGCACCAAGTAGTCACCAGGAAATAAACACTTCCTACACAGGCGGGTTCAGACATAGGGGTAAATTCTTCCAAGCTCATAACCAATCCTCTGAACCAGCCAGTCCCCTGAGTCCCTCTGTACTCACCCCACAAAGAGCTTTTGGCTGAAGGCAGCAGCCAAAAGAACACCAAAAACCAGAAGCCCCTTCATGATCAGCAGTGAGAGATTGTCGCTCAGCCCCACTTCCTATATAGTGTGGTTTTCCAGCTATCCTTTCTCAAGGACCCTTCCTTTCAGAGGCTGTTATTCATGTCCATCCTGAGCACAGAGGCAGAGATAATGCTGCAAACAAATTAATCAAAACCATTTCCCAGGGACGGATGTGTGTGTTTGTTTGGAGAGGAAAATAAAGCAAGTGACTTGCACACCTGAGTCAACAAACACCTTCCTTAGACTTTGTGACAAGCCCTCCTAAAAGGAGCTTTGCATGATGTAACTGTTGCATGTTCTGTAACCAGTAATCACCATGCGTATTTGCAATGATATTTTTGAGATAGCACCTCAGGGAATGGCCTGACCTTTCACTATTTCCCCTAACTCCCATCAGTAGGGGCAGGACTGCATGCAGAGTGCCACAGACAGTTCTCCATGCTCAAGAACAGAAGTCTGGCAACTTGAAATTGATGTGATAACAAATCCCTCGCCACCTAAGACTTCATGGGTGTCATTGTGCTGGCGCACACTGTAACAACATCACACACACCTAGAAGTTCATCATTGTCACCGTGGCCACTTGGACCTTCACGGCCAGGGCAGAGATAGAACTCACGTCAAGACTGTACTGCTCCAAAAAGCTCAGGTTGCTGCTACTCAAGCGACAGCAGGATCGCTGTTGATAGTAGAAGGTTTGTGATGCACAGCTGAACAGTTCTGATTACATTCCCAGAGCAGTGTTTCTCAACGGCCGGTCTATGGACCGGCGCCAGTCCCTGAGATCTCCCTGACACAGTTTAGGAAGGCAGCAAGCCGGACCCTGGTCAGTGCTTAATTTGTAATGAAAGAGGTCCGGGGCTCAAGTAATTTTTTTTATGTTCAGAACTGACGCAGCAGGCCCAGAAGTGCCGGGGCTATGAACTGACAAGTCTAGAGGTGCAAGCGCTCAACTCTGGCAAGCCCTGGCACACATTAAGCACTGTCCTGGGTAACAAAAAGGTTGAGAAACACTTCACAAGAGGGTGGTGGCGCACACACACACACACACACACACACTCACCAGCCCTTTACAATACTTGTTCACAAGAGTTAGTTGGAAGGTTTAAAAGTGAAATTCTGTTGTGAAAAGCGACAGTGTAAAAATGGCACCTTCTTATCACTTGCATTACCACAGCACCTAAGAGCCCTAGACATGCACAAGGACCTCACTGTGCTAGGCGCTGTACAAGCACAGAATACACAAGTGGGAGAGGGACAGATACACCTTAAGAACACAACCAGGCTTGGAGATTGCAGTACTAGCCAAGCAGAGAGATGAGCCTAATGTAGCCGTAGTTTGATGGGCAAAAAATCCTTTACCAGTCTAGTAGTGAATCCCTTTATCTATCTGTCTGTCTGTCTGTCTGTCTGTCTAATGTGCCACCTGATTAATTTCCAGGCACTGGTCTTATGTCCCTTAAGTCTGAATAAATATTATATTCTTCCACAAAACATGAATTTGTCTTCCAGTCCAACATGGGAAGGGAATGAGTAACCCACCAGCTGGTGGGAATGCTGGAGGACACACAGATAAGCCTGTTACATGTTGTTTGACAAATTGTTACACCAGAGGAAGAAAACACTAATCTCTGGTCCTTAATGTGGCTTGGATCCATGACCATGAGCTGCCTTCAGATTGTTCTCAAGCCAGGAGAAATTAGCTTGCTGAATAATTGAACAGGGCCACCACCAAGCAGCTGCTCCAAATGAGTCTGCGGTGGGAGCAGAGCATGCAGTGGGCCAGTCATGTGGCTGGCTTATGCCCAGATAAATTTGTTAGTCTCTAAGGTGCCACAAGGACTCCTCATTGTTTTTCCTGATACAGACTAACACGGCTACCATTCTGAAACCTCATATGGCTTAATTATATAACTGGTGTCCAGGACAAATTCGGCTTTGGTGAAAAGGGTTGCAACTCCACTGAAGTTGATGTGGTTGCACGAGCCAAAATTTGTCCCTACATTTTTAGTCCTCCCATTCGGGTTGAAGGGACACTGTCATATAATAAACACATTTCCTTACCTGCACTACTAACAACACCGGAGACCAATAAAACTGAACACATTTTTAAAAGCTAACTTACTTTTTATCATTTATGCTCTTTGTTTAGTTGTTACATTTCACTCAAAAACCGATGGAGAAGTTTTACTCTCAGACTCTCATGCACTAGCATAATGCTCCAATGTAGACAGACACAGCAACACTAAGGCAATCAGCAAGGGGAAGACACTGGAGCTTCAACACAACATACACAAGTCCCCTGCCACTTGAGTTGAAGGAGTAACTCCGCCAGTGGTGAAGTAGGAAGCTCTTATTCTTGACGTGTGTTAGCCACTAGTGGGACACACACACACACACACACACACACACACACACACACACACACACACACACACACACACACACACACACACACACCAGTCCAGTGTATTGCACAGGAGTATATGTTCATTTTAAAAGAAAACGATTGCCACTCGATTTTATTTTAAATTTCATTGAAACATCGCTATTGGTCTTAGGTTTTCTAAAAGCTTGATTTAATATAATCTAAATGCTAAGTCGCATGTGGCATTTTATACCCAGTTCTCACCAGAGAGGATAAATGTAGGGCATAAGGCCATAAACTGAAGATTTCTCGTTTGTCTTTCTGCTAGGACATAAATCCACCCTGCAACCACATGGAATAATTAAAGGGCCATTGGTGTGTTCCATAAGAGAACAAATGTTAGCAGTACTGTCTTGTTATATCCCTGTAGAGGATATTTACATTCTGGCCTCTTGCAATTTTGGTTGGTGAAGAGTTTGTTTTCCCACCGAAGCTGTTGTGCAGTGTCACTGAAGCTGATAAATGTGTGTGTTGCTTCAGTCCCAAAACAGCTGTATTGCTTCTTTATATGCATTCTGTAAAGTCCCATTTCTTCTAGGTAAGGGGTCAGAGAAATATAAGGGATGGTCATGCAAAAAGGTTTGGGTTAACTCTAAATACCTGTAATCACATGGAGGGACTCACAAGCCTGGAAGCTTGTATAAGTGTTTATTTTTTCAGTAGTGAGTATGGTGGTTTCTGTGTACAGATCTGGGCTGCGTAGTGCATTCTGGCTCTTTTAAACTTCTGTAGAGATTTGGGGATTTTTCTTTTCTTTGCTGCGTTTATTATCTCAGAAGGCTGGGAGAGCTAGCACCATATTCCTGTCATGATTACAGCTGCGAAGGGCTAGATTCTAGGCCGTGCTTCTGGAAAGGTGTTGCTCATGGAGAGGGTGTGTATATACCACCTTTGTGCCCTCCAGATTCTGAGCTGCTGACGAGACTAAGGGTACGTCTATACTACAGAATTAGGTCGAATTTATAGAAGTCGATATTTTAAAACCCGAATTTATGGAATCGATTGTGTGTGTCCCCACTAAAGAGCATTAAGACCATGAGGTCGATTGACTGTGTCCACAGTAGCGGGGCTAGCATCGACTTTCGGAGCATTGCATTGCGGGTAGCTATCCCACAGTTCCCGCAGTCTCCGCCGCCCATTGGAATTCTGGGTTGCGATCCCAAAGCCTGATGGGGCAGAAAACATTGTCGCTGGTGGTTCTGGGTACATGTCATCAAGCCATCAAACGTCCCTCCCTCCCTCCGTGAAAGCAATATTTTTCGCGCCTTTTTTCCGGGGTTTCCGTGTTTGCTACGGAAGCCTGCTCAGCTCACAATTACCGTACATCTCCAGCGTACGCCTGGACATTAGGTCTAGTGGGGATTCAGTCACACTATAATACGGGCAGAGGGATAGCTCAGCGTTCTGAGCGTTGGCCCACTAAACCCGGGGTTGCGAGTTCAATCCTTGAGGGGGCCATTCCACCTGAGGCTGGTAGTCGCGGGACTACACAGCAGAAGCTCCTTGTCTTCTAGCTGCAGATGGCGCAATATGCCATAAATGGTCGTGGTCACGGGACCATACAGCAGAAGCTCCTTGCCTTCTAGCTGCAGATTGTACAATATGATTGAAAGTTGTGTGCTCCTGGCCGGCGGCCTATGGTCTGGCTGGGGGTGCTTGGACATAAATGGGAGTGACCAGAGTGACTCTGGTCATTCTCTTTTTTACATTTTGTTTAAGGGAGATTCAGTACTGCCTGGAACACGGGCGGAGGGATAGCTCAGCGGTCTGAGCGTTGGCCCGCTAAACCCGGGGTTGCGAGTTCAATCCTTGAGGGGGCCAGGAGATGATGATGGATATCAAGCATATTGTACCATCTGCTGCTAGAAGGGAAGGCGCCTAACCCTTGCTCCCCGCATATTGTACCATCTGCTGCTAGAAGGAAATGAGCCTAACCCTTGCTCCCCCCTCCCTCCGTGAAAGCAACTGAGGGGGGAGCCAAAAATCCTTTCACGCCTTTTTTCATATGGGCGCCATATTGCTGACTCCATTGTTATCCACCCGCTGCTTCTGCTGCCACTCTGCTGTCCTGCAAACAGCATACCAGGGAAAGCATGGAGCACGATCAGATCACCACGGCTGTTCTCGCCGTTATGAACACCACGCGCATTGTCCAGGAGTATATGCAGAACGAGAACCAGGAGCTGCTACAGCTACAGCAGGCGAGGAGGCGACAGCAGCGCCCTGAGGACAGTGATGAGGACATGGACACAGACCTCTCTCAAAAAAGGCCCCCCCGCAAGGTGGACATCATGGTGTTAATGGGGCTTGTTGATACAGTGGAACGCCGATTCTGGGCCCGGGAAACAAGCACAGACTGGTGGGACCACATAGTGCTGCAGGTCTGGGATGAATCCCAGTGGCTGCGAAACTTTCGCATGCGTAAGGGCACTTTAATGGAACTTTGTGAGTTGCTTTCCCCTGCCCTGAAGCACAAGAACACCAAGATGAGAGCAGCCCTCACAGTACAGAAGCGACTGGCGATAGCCCTGTGGAAGCTTGCAACGCCAGACAGCTACCGGTCAGTCGCGAATCAATTCGGAGTGGGAAAATCTACAGTGGGGGCTGTTGTGATGGAAGTAGCCAGGGCGATCACCAAGCTGCTGGTACCAAGGGTTGTGAGCCTGGGAAATGTGCAGCTCATACAGGATGGCTTTGCAGCAATGGGGTTCCCGAACTGTGGAGGGGCGATAGACGGAACCCATATCCCTATCTTGGCACCGGACCACCAAGCCAGCGAGTACATAAACCGAAAGGGTTACTTTTCAATAGTGCTGCAAGCACTGGTGGATCATAAGGGACGTTTCACCAACATCAATGTGGGATGGCCGGGAAAGGTACATGACGCTCGCATCTTCAGGAACTCTGGTCTGTTTCGGCTGCTGCAGCAAGGGACTTTCTTCCCAGACCAGAAAATAACCGTTGGGGATGTTGAGATGCCTATAGTTATCCTTGGGGACCCAGCCTACCCCTTAATGCCATGGCTCATGAAGCCATACACAGGTAGCCTGGACAGTAGTCAGGACCTTTTCAACTATAGGCTGAGCAAGTGCAGAATGGTGGTGGAATGTGCATTTGGGCGTTTAAAAGCTCGCTGGCGAAGTTTATTGACTAGGTTAGATCTCAGCGAAAACAATATTCCCATTATTATTACTGCTTGCTGTGCACTCCACAATATCTGTGAGAGTAAGGGGGAGACGTTTATGGCGGGGTGGGAGGTTGAGGCAAATCGCCTGGCCGCTGGTTATGCGCAGCCAGACACCAGGGCTATTACAAGAGTACAGCAGGGTGCGTTGCGCATCAGGGAAGCTTTGAAAACCAGTTTCATGAATGGCCAGGATGCTGTGTGAAAGTTCTGTTTTTCCCCAGTAATGAAAAGCCCCGCCCCTTCATTCACTCTACTTCCCTTTACCCAAACCGCCCTGACCTCCCCCCCGCGATCACCGCTCGCAGAGGAAATAAAGTCATTGTTGCTTAAAAATCATGCATTCTTTATTAATTCGTAAAACAAAGAGGGGGAACTATGGGGGTAACTGCCACAGTCTCCTGGGATAGCTGGTGGAGGAAGGGAAGCACCAGGATGGGTGGTGGAGGAGGGGATGAGGGAAGGACAAGGACACACAGCACTTTAAAACTTATTGAATGCCAGCCCTTTCTTGCTTGGACTGTTCTCTTGACTTGAGTGGTTGGGTGCACGGAGGCCGCCCAAACGCGTTCTTGGGCGTCTCGGGGATGAGGTTATGGGACTCAGGAAGGAGGGCTGTTGGTTACACAGGGGCTGTAGCGGCGGTCTGGGCTCAGGCGGCCTTTCCTGAACCCTATGCCTTTCCTCAGCCATAAGCCGGAGGATTTCCGTTTGATCCTCCAGTAGCCTCAGAATTGCATCCTGCCTTCTCTCTGCACGCTGACGCCACCTACTCTCTTCAGCACGCCACCTGTCCGCGCGATCAAAATCTGCCTTCCTGGACTCCGACAGTGTCTGCCTCCACGCATTCTGCTGGGCAGCTTCAGTGTGGGAGGATTCCATGAGTTCTGAGAACATATCATCTCGATTCCTTTTTTTTTTACTTCTAATCTTCGCTAGCCTCTGGGACGGTGATGAAGGGGGTGGCGTTGAAACATTTGCAGCTGCGGGAGGAAACAAACGGGAGAGGAGTAGTTTAAAAGACACATATTAGAGAACAATGCTCCAAACATTACATATCACATGTGCATTTGGTCCAAGGTTGCACTTTGCCTGTTATATTGAGGGTCTGCCGGTTTGGTGTGAGAGATCACACAAGCAGGTCCGGCGGGCAACAGAATTCGGCTTGCACACAGCCATTGTAAGCCACAGTCTATAGGCTTCTTTAACCTTCATAACATGTGGGAATGTTTTCAAACAGCAACCCCCTCATTTCCCATAACAAACAGCCTTTGGGCTGGCAATTTAAAACTGGTTGGCAATTGAAAAGGGAGGGGCGGCGGTTTTTGGGTTAACGTGCAGCGCGAACCTAATCGACACCCCCCACACACACAGACACACATCCAAGATGTTCGCTGTTCCCCCTCCCCCCACCGCGTGGGTCACAGCGGGGAAGATTTCCGTTCAGCCACAGGCAAACAGCCCAGCAGGGACGGAGCCCCTCTGAATACCCCCTTAATAAAATTCCCCTATTTCAACCAGGTGACCATGAATGATATCACTCTTCTGAGGATAACACAGACAGATAAAGAACGGATGTTGCTTGAATGCCAGCAAACACCGGGACCATACGCCGCCATGCTTTGCAAAGCAATGATTCCAGACTACGTGCTACTGGCCTGGCGTGGTAGAGTGTGTTACCATGGAGCACAGGATAAGGCTGCCCTCCCCAGAAACCTTTTGCACAGGCTTTGGGAGTACATCCAGGAGATCTTTCTGGAGATGTCCCCGGAGGATTTCTGCTCCATCCCCGAACATGTTAACAGACTTTTCCAGTAGCTGTAGCTGTACTGGCCACGAATTAATCATTAAACACGCTTGCTTATAAAACATGTATTAATTAACAGAGGTACACTCACCAGAGGTCCCTTCTCCTGCATCGAGCACGCCTTGGGTGGGTTCGTAGGGTACTGGCTCCAGGGTGACAAAGAGTTCCTGGCTGTCGGGGAAAAGGGCTTCTCCACTTCCTTGCTGTGTCTGGGCGCTATTTTCAGCATCATTATCATCATCATGCTCCTCTGTGGTTTCTGATGATCCACATACGGAGTCATACCACATGGGTGGGTCAGTGCTGGCTGCACCTCCTAGAATGGCATGCAGCTCATCATAGAAGCGGCATGTCTGGGGCTCTGACCCAGAGCGGCTGTTTGCATCTCTGGCTTTTTGGTAGGCTTGCCTGAGCTCCTTAATTTTCACGCGGCACTGTTGCGCGTCCCTGTTGTAGCCTCTGTCCTGCATGCCCTTGGAGACTTTGGCATATGTATTGGCGTTTCTTCTTTTGGACCATAGCTCTGCTAGCACGGTTTCGTCTCCCCATACAGCGATCAGATCGCGTACTTCACACTCGGTCCATGCTGGAGCTCGTCTTCGGTTCTGGGACTCCATCATGGTCACCTCTGCTGATGAGATCTGCGCTCACCTGCAGCTCACCACGCTGGCCAAACAGGAAATGAAATTCAAAAGTTCGCAGGGCTTTTCCTGTCTACCTGGGCGGAGCATTGGAGCTCAGACTGCTGTCCAGAGCAGTCAAATGTTGCACTGTGGGATAGATCCAGGAGGCCAATACCGTCGAATTGTGTCCTCACTAAGCCTACATCGATTCGGCAATATCGCTTTAAGCGCTAATCCCCTCGTTGGGGGTGGAGTGGCGAGATCGATTTTAAGAGCCCTAGAAGTCAATGTTAAGGGCTTCGTCGTGTGGACGGGTGCACGGATCAATCGAAATAACGCTAATAAATTTGACCTAAACTCGTAGTGTAGACCAGGGCTTAGCTGTAAGTGAAAGCAAACGTCTCTGCTTCTCTAACAGCAGTTTCCCCAGGGCTGCCTATGGTCTGCACAGCAACCCAGAATCCCCAATAGCACTCAGTGCTACGGCTACTCCCCCTCTCATCCCTGACACCATCCCCTTGTGTCCCTAATCTGCCCCCGCCCTGGGGCTTATGGTGGGGAGTAGCATTGGGCAGCATAGGTCAGCCATACACTGTGCCCTGTACACATACTCCTGTGCCCAGGGAATTCTTCCCCAGACCCTTGTGCCTTTGTATGGCCCCTATACACTGTCTGACTGTAAGAATGTCCGTCACGCTCCACCTCAGATGCAGCTGCATTTCAGTGATGGATAAGTGATATGACCCAGACCACATTTTCAAACCTGGGTGCCTAAGGTTAGGCCCCTAAATCTAAATGTAGGCCCCAGAAAATAAGTTGAAGTCAATTGTAAGTGCACATCAGCACTGAAAATGAGGCAGTGTTTATAACGGGGACCCCAAATGTAGAAGATACTTTTGAAAATGTGGCTCTTAATCTTTCCGAGCCTCAGTTTCCCAAGTGTAACAAGGGTGTTGTGAGGATTGATTAGCTGGTTGCAAAGAATAAGTGCTAATCACTGCTGTCATTCAGTTCAAATATAAGGCCCTTGTCAGACCTGTTTGGGAAACTAGCCGCAGGGCTCGTTGCTGTCCCATAGACGGGATACCAGCAGGAGAGATGGTGTCAGGTCTGCAGAATCGCAGTTCTGAACTCAGGTGAAGGAAGTTAGTTTTATTTTCATTGCAAAAGAAGAAACTTTGAGGAAACCTACGAAGGGTCAGGTGAAAAGTCCAAACCTGATTGTTAACATGGATAGGGAGGCAGTTTAACACTAGTACTGGGAATTTAGCAATTGGGGGACATGAGTTAAAAATTCAGATACTGGGAGTAACTTGGATTGAAGTTGTTTCACACAGAGACAGATTTGCTGTGCCACACGCACAGCCCGTTGGCTAATGGGGGAGAAGGATAGCTCAGTGGTTTGAGCATTGGCCTGCTAAACCCAGGGTTGTGAGTTCAATCCTTGAGGGGGCCATTTAGGGATCTGGGCCAAAAATTGGGGATTGGTCCTGCTTTAGAGAAGGGGGTTGGACTAGATGACCTCCTAAGGTCCCTTCCAACCCTGATATTCTATGAAATGTTTCCTCCCCTCCTTGGCAAATAATTCCCATCTTCTCTGAACCCACAAGCAGCCTCCTCCTGCCATATTGTCATTGTCCCACCACATTCCTGTCTCCACACTGGCCTCCTCACTTGACTGGTAAATGGCCTGTATTTTTGCCTGACTGGGCACAGTTACCAATAATAACGGTAGTCAAATTTTCCATCCTATACTGATGGAACCCTGGGGCAGATATCGCCTTCCTCTGCAGCATGGGGTCACTTGCAGGTTTAAACTAGTGTAAATGGTGGATTCTCTGTAACTTTAAGTCTTTAAACCATGATTTAAGGACTAACTCAGCCAGAGGTTAGGGGTCTGTTACAGGAGTGGGTGAGTGAGGTTCTGTGGCCTGTGATGTGCAGGAGGCCAGACAAGATGATCCTGATGGCCCCTTCTGGCCTTGAAGTCTATGAGTCTACTCTTGTTTTAATCACAGGCTGGTACCTGTGTTTCTTTCTGAAGACCCACAAAAGGGTCTGTCATAAATATACAGGGAAGGGTAACAACCTTTATGTATGCAGTAATATAAAATCCCTCCTGGCCAGAGGTTACCTGTAAGGGGTTAAGAAGCTCAAGTAACCTAGTTGGCACCTGACCAGAAGGACCAATGGGGAAGGAACATACTTTCAAATCTGGGGGTAGGGGAAGGCTTTGTTTTGTGCTTTGTGTGTATGTTTTTTTCTCTCGAGCCATAGAGGGACCAGGCAGGAAAATGTATCTCTTACAGACAATCAGAATAAGCATCTAGGATTACAAAAATAGTAAGTAAAGCAAGAAAATGTGTCAGGTTATCTTTTGTTTTAACTTGCGAATTTTCCCTATGCTGGAAGGAGGTTTATTCCTGTTTTTTGTAACTTTGAAACTAAGCCTAGAGGGGAATTCTCTGTGTTTTAAATCTTTTTATTTCCCTGTAAAATTACCTTCCATCCTGATTTTACAGAGGTGATTCTTTTACTTTTTTTAAAAAATAACATTCTTCTTTGAAGAATCTGATTGATTTTCAGTGTCCTAAAGACCCAGGGGTTTGGTCTGTGCTCACCTGTACCAATTGGTAAGGATATTATTCTCAAGCCTCCCCAGGAAAGGGGGTGTAGGGGTTTGGGGGGATATTTTGGGGACATAGGGCTCCAAGTGGCTCTCCCTGAATGTTTGTTTAAATCACTTGGTGGTGGCAGCAATACCGTCCAAGGACAAGGAGGGATTTGTGCCTTGGGGAAGTTTTAACCTAGGCTGGTAGAAATAAGCTTAGGGGGTCTTTCATGCCGGTCCCCACATCTGTACCCCAGAGTTCAGGGTGGAGAGGGAACCTTGACATGTTACAGAATATTGGCCTGGTCCTAACATTTTGCCACCGTGTAAGAATTCCACATATGGAAAAGCAAAGGCAGGGTCAAGCGATGTGCAGCAAGGAATCTTTACATAGAGATGCATCTCGCAGTAGTTTGAACGTACACAGGGCTTTTCATCAGCTGAATACACTACTACATTAGTACAAAGGAATCAGATTTGGGGTTTGTTTTATAAATGACGTTTGGCTCCCTCCTTTTTATACCGGTGATTTGCCTCCCCACTTCTATTACTGATTGTCTCGGACATGCTCCATGATCTTCAGCAGACCTAGCCAGGTCTCTTCTGCGGTAGGGATGATTTGACTGGCTGGCAGAAGGAAGCCGTAGCGACCTGTGTCTCGCAACTCAAAGGCGAAGGAGTATTTGATGCCATAATCATAGGACCAGTCAATGCTGCCTCCGCTGGCTTGGTCTGAAAGAGAGAGAGAGAGAAACCACACTGGCTGAGATGGAGGCTCTACTGAGCTGGCTTGTGTCCAGGTGGACCAGTGCTGGCTAGTGGATGGAGTCAACTGGAGATGAGCATGCTTGGTACCTTTCAGGATTGGGTCCTATATGAGGAAGTAAAGGGGGTTATTATGGCTGGGTCGGGCGTGCACTACTTAGGGCTAGTCTACACTTACCGGCTGGATCGGAGGCGTCGGATCGATCTTCTGGTTCGATTTATCGCGTCTTGTCTAGACGCGATAAATCGAACCAGGAAGTGCTCCCCCGTCGACGCTGGTAATCCAGCTCACCGCGAGGAGTAAGCGCTGTCAACCAGGGAGCCTGCGCGCCGCGTGTGGACCACAGGTAAGTTCAAACTAAGAGACTTCGACTTCAGCTACGTTATTAACGTAGCTGAAGTTGCGTATCTTAGTTCGACATGGGGGGTTAGTGAAGACCAGCCCTTAGACTGCACTGCATTTCTGGGAGTGGGCCCTATAAAGGTAACATTGGTGTGGGTCAGACATTAGGTCAGCCTGTGGGGGATCAATTGGCAATTAGTGAGGGATCCCACTGACCCATCATTACAAGGACGGCCCTTCTAGTGGGATGAAGTCCCCACCTTGAGAAGGGAGGAGTGGGCCCTTCCCCCACTACAGCCCAGCAAACTCTGAACTGCTCAATACTTACAGATAGTTGAGCAAATGGTCCCCACTTTATATGTCGTGCCATACAGTGAAGCCAGAGCACTGGCAGCAGATTTCCCCACGGCGTCCTAGAGGGATCACGGAAGAGTCAGGAATAAGTCAGATTAGGAAGATTAAACGTTCAAACTAAAACAAGGGAGAGTTTCTACCCCAAATCTCATTTAAGAAAATATCCAAACTGGTTTAGAGCCAACCCTCACCCACCAAAAATTAGTTGTGGTCAATCGATTAATGTCTGAATTGTTGTATAGCTGGACACTAGCTACAGCATCCACAATGTTTACAATATTTTGGGAGGTGATCATAGGAATTGCCATATCAGATCATCCAATGGGCCACCCAGTCCAGTATCCTGGCTGGCTGTGGCCCGAACTATATGCTTTAGAAGAAAGTGCAAGAAAGCCCCACAGATAATTATAGTATAATCTCCCCATTGGGAAACTTTCTTCCAAATTCCCATGAGTTAGTGGTTGGCATAAGGTTTGATGCATACGCGGTGTGTAGTTCTTAAAACTATTAATATTGTTATTATTTTATCCTATCTAATGTAACTGTGGCTGTTCTCATACTTAAAGAGAACCAGAAAGTTGGGACTAGACCCAGTGTGTGTGAGTGTACTCTGTTGGGAACAGGGTGGTGAGACACCACCTGTTCACACAAGTAGGGATTTCTATTTTAAAGATATTGTCTTCTTCCTTGCATTAATCCCATCAAAGCTAGTGTCCACTCTATGAGTCCTCTCCCTCCAAAATGATCTGTTCAATGTCTTATCCTTTGTCACACCACCTGCTAACAAGTCTTCCTTTATAACGTCGCACCACTTCTTGGCTCGGCCTCTCTGTCTTTTTCCTTCAGTCTTGATCTGTTGGGACTCTCTTACCCTGATTGCTGTCAGGACTGTGCTTTACATGACCAAACCATCTGAGCCTGCACTCCCGCACAGCAAGACATGGGCTCAAAATAAGCAGAGGAAAACCAGAGTATATGGTATGTAATTTCAATCAGGTGAACATTGAAGAATTATCCTTGAAACTAGATGGTCGGACAATACCAAAAATACAACGTTTCAAGTATCTGGGGTCCAGTCCATCCAGTTTTAACATATGGCACCGAGTGTTGGGCAACAAAATGGTGGGTAACAAAGAAGAAACATGAGCAAATGATCTGCGCCACAGAAATACGAATGTTGAGATGGACGAGTGGTGTAAGCAAGAAAGACTACCTGAAGAATGTGTATGTTAGAGACATGTCAAAGTAACAACCATAAGCGAAACAATGAGGGAGGGCAGGATCAGATTTTAAAGATAGTGTATGGGGGCAGATTCTCATTTCAATCACACTTGAGGAGCCACATTGATTTTAATAATGGAGTTACTCCGGTACATGCGAGGGGAGAATTTAGCCCATTATTATTGTCTTTAAAATGTCATTTTAATACTTCGCTAACACTCAAGGCAACTCATCAAGACAGAGAAAGGCTTAGGGTCAAGAAGCTGCTGTATCTCACCAGCTCGTTGTAGTCAGCAGGGTTGGTGCACTTATACCCAAAGGGGAACAACAGAAGCTGAGAGTAGCTGTGAAGGGTTAGGAAGGCCTGGATCTTCCCATGGCTCTTGATAAAGTTTACGACATTTTTTACTTCCACTTCTGAGTTGGCGCTGGGTCCATGGTACGATTCAGAGCAGGGGTTGGTACTGGCTCCGGGGCCTGTTCGTGCAAGTGAGGATCAAAGGCAAATCTGTAAAACTAGAACTCAAGGGAATTCAATGCAGATTGACACAAAGATGAAGTTGCCTAATACTGTACAGTGAAAACTCTAGCAACAGGTCTTTTCTCAGAGACAAGGCCTGACATACTGACAGATGATAGAAAAGTATTTAGAGAGAGTGAAAATTAGAAAAAGACATATTGTTTGATTGATAGATAACTCATGCCTTCCTTTGCTCCCTGGCAATCTATCAAGAAATTACTCTTATGAAATATGATTACTATCAGCTTTTACCATTTTATTGCTGAATCGCTTATGAGGTTGGCTTCTACATCCATTGGGCCAGATTCCGATCGCAGTAACACCATTGTAAACCTGGAGTACTTCCACTGGTTTCAATAGAGTTACCCTGAATTTACACTAGTATAATAGAGATCAGATCTGATCCATTAACTTTTGAGTATACAACATGTGAGCTGACAGACTTTTTTATTCCAAGCTGGTGCAGAAATGTAAGTCAATAGTAACAGGGGGGGAATTGAAATTAGTTGATCTTATTCATCTTATTTTATTTAAAAAAAAATACAAATAGAAGCCTTCCAGGCCTCCAGGTAAATAATGCATTTACCTGACTGTCTAGAGGCCAATCGTAGAGGGAGTCAGTGATTGATGGGACATCTTCAGCAGAGTGCATGCTGGGAGGGATGTCACATTGATGAAGGAGACATTGATCCAAGCAGAGCTAGACCATATTGAAAACTAAGCAAAAAATCCTTTGAACTAGTAGAATCCTAGAATATCAGGGTTGGAAGGGACCTTTTAGAAGGTATCTAGTCCAACCCCCTGCTCAAAGCAGGACCAATCCCCAATTTTTGCCCCAGATCCCTAAATGGCCCCTTCAAGGATTAAACTCACAACCCTGGGTTTAGGAAGCCAATGCTCAAACCACTGAACTATCCCTCCCCCTCAAATGTGTTAGATGCCCTGTTTAGCCTGACATACTCTGGGCATTCAGCCCTATAATGGTACAGATGCCTATATTTTGCATGTCACCTTTAAAAAGTCCTAGATTGTCCCCCTGTGACTAGGTACACTGAAGGGAAACAGCTTCTATAGTGACAACTGTAGATGAAAACTCTGCTTCTACCTCCAAAGCCTGCATCCCAGTTCCTATTTGGATCAACTCCAACGCACAGGCTCCCAGAAATCTTAGAACGTGTCTTCCGCCACATACGATTCTGAAATAAAGAAACATAATGGTTTCAAAAGGAGCAAAGCTTGGTGATTTCATTAAAGCTTCCAGTCAAAAATAGCTACCATTCATTTATAAGTGAAGATCAGACTAGATTATCACAATTGTCCCTTCTGACCTTGGAATCTATGAATCTATAAGTGCAAGACAGAAGCCTAAAGTGACCTCTGCTAGACTGGCTAGGGGGATGGACCAAGGGAAGCAGTGGAAGCACTGGTGAATATCCAGGAGGGAACAATGATGGATTAGATGGCTCAGTAGGTCTCTTTGGTGACCCTACCCTATTGTGATTTACCTTTACAAGGCTAAATATGTATCTGCTGAACGTGTTTTTCTAAAACGAAACTTTCCATTTTTTGATGGCATGGCAAATCACTGCCCAGCTTCCAGAAGTGCCTGATTCGGTTTGGAAATGGGGATGTAATCACACGGTGGTTACTCACATTGGTATGAGTGAATGCATATCCATCGGGGTTTGTGACAACCAGCAGGAAAATGTCCATTCTGTTTAACAGGGAGGTGATGGATGGATTGCTCCCATACTCAGACGCAATCTAAGCAGAGACAAAATACATTCCAACATGCTTATCACAGTCGCTTCTTCCCCAAATGCTCATACTGTAATAGTTATGTACTAGGGTTGGGTTGGGGTGTACAATAAGAGCTGCATTTCTCCGGTGGCATAGTCGTTTTCAGCAGAATTTATGCTCTCATTTTAAAATAATTTAATTTTTTGGCCCTTCTGTTGGCAAAGATAACTTTCCCAGTGCGACTCTTTCTCTCTGAGACCGCAGACTGAAACAATAGCTCGGAGGGGTGTGAACCACCCTTATTCATTTCAGTGGAATGTGAGCCCTGAAACTTGATGACAAATAAGAGACACTTTAAAAGTTACTGTCTTGTTGGTACGTCATCCATCGTATTGGTGTGACTGTCTCTAAACAATATGTAATTGTACAGATGTAGGGTAGTGGTTAAAGCACAGCATTGGGAGTCATAACTCCTGGATACTATTCTCAGCTCTGTCAGTGATTCACTGTGAGGCCTTGGGCCAGTCATTTAACCTATCTGTGCCTCCGTTTCCCATTAGTTATGAGGCCAGTAAGACTGACCTACCGTAAAGAGGAGCTATGAGACTGAAATAAATTGCGGTAAAGCCCTCTGAGATCTTTAGATAAAAAGTGCTACAGACAAGTTAAGCATTATTAACTGCATAAAAATCAATATAATTGATTCTGGGTTATGTTAGATCATTATAGAACACTTGCCATGCTAATACTGTGCCTAATTCTGGCTAGGTTACAGTACAAGCTCAAAGTAGAAAGGAAATAAAAAACTATCTACAAACGAACATCTAGGGCCTGATTCTCTTCTGCCTTGCATGCTGTGTAATCATTTATTCCTCTGCAAAATGAGCGCAAAATGGCTGTAACACACTGAGAAGTCAGAATGGAGAGTCAAGCCCTTGATCTGTGTAACATATACTGCAGATTTATCAATAAGCTGTTTTCTCACAGTAGGTGTTATTTTTTTCTCTCAGAGGCAATAATGAATTAATGTCTCAGTGTAATGATAGGAGTCAGTGTGTTGCTGGAAGTGCAGATGAGACATAAAACTGAATTACTGACATTTGCTATTAAAGATCCCATGTGACTTTTCACAAGAGTAAGGCTATTAAATTTGATGTCCCGACCAAATTGCATTTTTCTGACCTAAAATTCCCCTTACAGTTTCAATTGTATGCAGCATTTTTCACTACCTGTTTTAAATTTCGGTGCAGTGTTATACAGCTGCCACGTTCCACCCCAGAAGTGGGTGTATTTCATGGGTGGGTGAAGCAATCCCTATACACCTTGGTTGGTAAAGTATATACAGTAGACCATTCTGGTATCTTTACATGAAAGCTGCTGTATATAGGCAAGGTATTCTTTTAAATGTTTTATCAATCAATAATAGTCAGTAGCCATCCCAGGAGAAAAGAAAGTCAATCCACTAAACCTTTTTGGCTGTCCACAGTGCAGTTGCCTGGGTGACCCATTCTCGGGAGTGGATACCGGCATCGAGCCAAATGGCAGGACGGTTGGTTCCTCCAGTGCTGAACTGCAAAATGAAACATAAACTTTAAAAACCTTCACTAGCGCGAGTCCCCTCACTCCCTATCCCACTCTTTTTTCCATCTGAAATATCGGAAATGATTGAAAATCAATGGGTCTGAACAGGGCCGGTGCGCCCACTAGGCGACCCTAGGCGGTCGCCTGGGGCGCCGGGGGTGCAGCTGGCTGCAGCTGCCTCCTGGCTCCGCAGCTGAGCAGGGAGCTGGGGAGGTGCCGCGGGCGGGGGGAGGCTGCCGTGGGAGGGGGGCTGAGCTGCTGGCCCGCGGGGGTGGGGGAGGAGCGGTGTTAGCTGGGGGCGGGGGGGGGGGACGCAAGGCTGGTGCAAGGAAGTTTCGCCTAGGGCGTGAAACTTCCTTGCACCGGCCCTGGGTCTGAATGGAGTTGCGTGGCATAAAACTGGTGTAATGGAGTGGAGAATCAGACCCTGTGATGGGATATTTGCCTTAATGCTGCTGGTAATCTTGCCAGATTTACCAGTTCATTGACTTAACATTGTCATTTGCAGTTTTTGCTACAGCATCTGCTCCCTGTCCTCCTCTGTTTCTGACGAGGAAGCCGCTGTGTACACACATAATATCGTCACCAGCCCCAAATGTGCATTTTTAAAAACCATTATTCATATCTATTGTTAAGGCAGCCAGGATCCTCCAAAAATTAAGAGTATGTATCATTATTCTAAACGAGCATCTTTGGCACGCTGCCACCTAAGAGCTAAGTAAGTGACTCAATCTCACCCATGACAGTGGTTTTCCCATTTGGACCAACATAAATTGAACAAAGCCAATATTTGGAATGAGTCAGGTTTTTTTTCTATTTTTGCAAACCAAGGTTCCAGTTTTTCAAGGGTACTGAAGACCCTGAGGCAGAAACACAAGGTTCTGATTATTTGCAGCGATTAAAGATCCCATAATACTTTTTTGCAAGAGTCAGGGTGTTGGCCCAGGGTGCTGGCCAGATTCAAATGTGGATAATTCCATAAAGCCGCCTTCTGCAGGATCACCTTGGCAGAGTTATTTTTAAAAAGTGTTGCTCGGTTCTGCTGAACAGCTGTCGCATGAATGACTGGCGGTGGCTGCAGTTTAGTGGTGGGTGGAGTCAGGGCCATCCCTAGCTATTCTGGGGCCCTACGCAGCCCCTCCCCACCCCCGCGGGGAGTGTGTGTGGTGCCCCAGGCCTCCACAGAGGGGAGGGCAGTAGGGGGGCTGGCACCTGCCTCCGCAGAGCGGGGGACTGGCTTGGGGGGCAGGGGAGAACCACCCCCCAGCACTCACCGGCGGCGCAGCCCAGCTGCAGAGCTCAGGAGAGTGGGGGCGGGGAAGAGGCGGGGCGGGGCAGAGCAGGGGCGGGGGCCCTGGGGAAGAGCCAGAGCAGCACGCAGCTGCGCAGGGCACCAGGAAGTTTGGTGCCCCAAATCTCCTGGTGCCCTAGGCAGCTGCCTGCTTTGCCTGTGGATAAGGACGGTCCTGGGTGGAGTGATTTCTCTCTCTAGATGCTTTGGACAGACAGATGCTAGAGAAATGTAAAGTTGGTATATGCACAGGAACAATACCTTGAGAATGTACATGGGCCGCTTTTCATAGGACTCTCCAATCGTTTGTTTGCTCACAAGGCTGGGGTACTCAGCTGCAAGATCATCCAATGCTGCATAAATCTAAAATGTAAAATAATGACAGAGTTTATATTCTATCAAATATTTTTATGTGAATCCTTGTGTTGATGCGAGAGCTTTCTCCTCTGTGGTGCTTGCTGCCTGCAGCCTGCCTGTATTTCTCCACTTCACTTTCCATTTACTTTCCACCCTCACAAAACACCTCTCTTCTCTCTTGCTTGTACAGCTTCATTTTTCTCTCCTTCAGCTATTATCTAGTATCTCTGATGTGGAATTATCTAATTCTGAAAAGCATTTTGGGGTGCAGTTTATAAAAAAGAGCCTACACAAAAGCAATTTGGACTGCATATTTCTGAGAAGGGGATCCCCTCATTCTTTACCCCCTTACTTCCCAATTTTTGCCCTCTAAAGCTCTGCATCACAGCAGACCTTTCTTGGCTGAGAAGGGCTAGAATTGGCTTCCTCTAAAGCCCCCCAACATTGCTCTGTGTGTAGGCCAGAGGAGTGGGTTCCCTGTAGGGTATTGTTTGATGCCATTCTCCCAAAGCAGGGACCTGAGCCCTCACTCCTCGGTATTGGGCTAACACTGTATCTCCAGACTGATCATTAGAGCAACGGGGAATATGGTCTGTCATCTCTGACACTGAACTCACACACTGCCAGTCACAACCAGTGTCACATGGAAGAAAGTTGTATAAAATCAGTTTTCTGGTGCACTTAGTGGGCCTATCTCTGATCTCAATCATTCCAAGATAAATCTGCAGTTACTCCACAGAAGTCAATAGAGTTACACTGGTAAAAAAAACACCCCAGCAAGAGATCAAAATCAGACACATTTTAATTTGATGAGACAGTACATCTAGCATTTTTATTATCTAAAATAAGTGTGACAGTCAATAGCTGAACATCAAGACACAGGAGGCCACATAATGCAGCAAAATAGGACCTGCAACACATGAATAAATCATTGCTCCATCTAGTCTGGTACCCTGGTTCCTTTAGCAGCAAAACAGACCATGCATGCAACTAGACCTAGCCTAACAATGTGGGAACCCAGAACTGGAATGGAGATGCAGAAAGCCTGGATTAAAGTGCATTGCTAGAGCTGTGTGTGGGCCCCGGACTGGAATAACAGGGGTAACGAAATGAGAAGTATTGGCAGAGCTGTGTGGAGAGGTTTGTTGAGCACCTGCTTGTAATATTCCTACCTTTTAGCAACTGAGAGTAATCCCTCAATGTGATGAGTCCTAAATAAACTCATTATAAAACACAACTGACCTACTTGTAATGGTATGCGATATTCGAGCCGCTGTGGAGAATGCAGAAAGGAAGCTAAGAAGGAATTCAACATACTTATAAAGAATGTTTGAGTGGAGGTAACATGCAAAAGCAGGACAGAATTAAATAATCTCTCTCCCAAAGAGCTGAACTTGAAATACTTACAGAGTCTAAGGGGTGATAAGCTCCATAGTTGAAATTACTGGTGCCACGTTCCCTTCGTTGATTGTTGATCATCTCTTGCTTTTCTTCCTCTATTAAGACCTAAACTAAGCAATTCAAATCTGTGAGGAAGGCCAACTTCTTCTGTAGGATTTTAATCAAGTGTCAGAACTGGGAAATGAAGTGGCAGCACTCCACACAAGTTCTGCCCCCAGTGTCAGACTCCAGACACAACTGCAGAACAGCTGGATGTTTCCACTAAACTCATCGACAGTGAAATAGGCAACACTGATGGCATTTAAATGGTCAATCTTAAGTTTCAGGAGTTCATTAAGCTGAATGCAGATAGTGTCAGAATTCCTGAAAAAGGGGCAAGGTTGCTACTGCAAAGAGTTAACAGTGATTTAGCTAGTCTGTTGGAAATAACTGCAGTTCAATGCCCAGCACAGATGTTTTTCTCACACTCTGATGTAGGGTTCTAGTAACCTGAAGGGAGCCAATGTCATTCTTGGAAAATGTAGTCAGACTCTTAATAGCTAAATACATGGTCTACAAAGAATAGTAAAAGGAGGCCTATCCATGTGTAGGCTTATGAGAAGCAGGAATCTTTAGTGCTCTGTATTGCTTCTACTACAAATAACATCAATGAGCATAAATGCAGGGATTAGGAAGATAAATCACACATCAGTGACGTGCTTTTGTCTACCTGCAGGTCTTCAAGCAGGATAGAGTACTCGATGTGGTGGGACTCCAGGAAGACTTTGACTGCTTGGAGACTGGGAAAGGGGACTCGAATATCCACAGGAAGTTCAGGGTTTGAGGGGCGTAGCCAGAAATCAAGCTGAAGAGAAGACAAACAATACAGGTCAGAGAATCATTCCAGAAAAATGGACTTTGGGGAACATCTCTCAAGAAGCCCTGAAAATGTCTAACTCCCCCAAGCTGGGATAATGCCTTTGGTTTTGCACCACTTCACACTTTAGCATATTTCATTATCTGAGAATCTCAAATCACTATATAAATGATCATTACTGGGCTTCACAGCACCCTTGCAACATATAAGTATTACTGTCCTCACTTCACAAATAGGGTGACAGAGGCCTTGGGAAAGACTAAAACTGGCATTTTCATTGACTTCAGCAGCATAAGTAACAGAGATTTAGTGACATATCTATTATGACTGTCTTGTATTTTCTCCTCACCAGCTATAGTTTCAAGAAATGCTCCATATACAGATGATTATATGTTACTATGTACATTGCTTTTGCTTCTTTTATAGTGTTGCGTATTTAATCTTGCATGTATATAATACAAATAAATAAAAGAGATTAATTTAAAGAGAAGTTCTCACCAATGGTGAAAAAATCTATAATGCCTAGTGTTTTACATCATGCTTATCTTTCTCATAACACAATACAAACATTAATTAATTATCATAATGCCAGTAGGAGACCAGTATATAAATATTATCATCCCCGTTTTAAAAGGAGGAAACTGAAGCACAGAGGTTTAAAGTGACTTGCTTTAGGTCAGGCGCAATCAGACACAGGATTAGAACTCAGGAGTTCCTGTTTCCAGGATGGGGCTAAGACTACTAGATCATGCCTCTTATACTGAGCATGAGCCAACAATGTGACACCATGGTGACAAAGAGTAGCTATCATGCTGGGGCAAATTAACAGAAGTATCATATGTAACACATGGGAGGTAATTGTTCCACTCTGCTTGGCACTGGTGAGGTCTCAGCTAGAGTACTGTGTTCAGTTTTGGGCCCCACACTTTAAGAAAGATGTGGACAAATTGGAGAGAGTCCAGAGGGGAGTGACAAAAAATGATAAAACCTCACCTCTGAGGAAAGGTAAAAAAAACCTGGGCTTTTATTTAGTTTTGAGAAAAGAAGACCGAGGGGGGGGGGGGGGGGGGACCTGCTAACAGTCTTTAAATATGTAAACAGCTGTTGAAAAGAGGACGATGATTAATTGTTCTCCATGTTCACTGGAGGTAGGACAGGAAGTAATCAGATTAATCTGCAGGATGTGAGATTTGGGTTAGATATTAGTAAAAACTTTCTAACTATAAGAGTAGTTAACACTGGACCAAAGACAGTTGTGGAATCCCGATCACCGGAACTTTTAAAGAATAAGTTAGATAAACACATCTCAGGGATGTTGGTCCTGCCTCAGTGCAGAGGGCTGGACTGGACCTCCCAAAGTCCCCTCCAGATAGGGTGACCAGATATCCCGATTTTATAGGGACAGTCCCGATATTTGGGGTTTTGTCTTATATAGGCCTCTATTACCCCCCACCCCTGTCCCGATTTTTCACACTTGCTGTCTGGCCACCCTACCTCCAGACCTACATTTTTATTATTCTCTACTATTATTATTTTTATTTATTTATGGCGGCCCCCACATTGTGATAAGCAATTTCCAAACAGAAAAAGGAAGGCACAATCCCTGCCCTGAAGAACTCACAATCTGGAAGGTTAACAAATGCCTGTAGAGAGTGTAATGACATACCTGAAGATGCTCCAGTGTTTCTAACAGCTGTAGTTTGTTAATCTCTTCTTCACTGCTTGCCTTCACCCGAAGAACCTGGTCGCTACAAAAAATTAAATAAGTCTTATCAAATGGGCGTATGGAAAATAGATCTTGTCAGATTAACTTGCTATTATTTTTTGATGAGATTACAAATTTGGCTGATAATGGTAATATTGTGTTGATGTAATATACTTGGATTTCAGTAAGGCATTTGACTTGGCACTGCATGATATTTTGATTAAAAAACTAGCATGATACAAAATCACCATGGCACATATTAAATGGACTAAAAACTGGCTAGCTAATAGGTTTCAAATTGTAACTGTAAACGTGAAATAAACATCAAGTTGGTGTGCTTCTAGTGGAGTCCAGCAGGGATCAGTTCTTGGCCCTATGTTATTGAATAATTTTATCAATGACCTGGAAGAAAATATTCGTTACCGATAAAGTTTGCAGATGACACAAAGATGTGGGGAGTGGTAAGGTATGAAGAGGACAGGTCACTGATACAAAGCAATCTGGAACGCTGAGGGCAATCAAATAATATATGTTGTGTTACGGCCAATTGTAGGTCATATGACTAGGAACAAAGAATGTAGGCAGCACCGGCGCCAGCTTTTTTGCCGCCCCAGGTGGCGCCAAGGACGGAGGAGGACAGGAGAGGGCCGCCGAAGACTGGGGCGGCCGAAGATCCTGCCGCTGAAATGCCGCCGAAGACCGGGGTGGCCGAAGATCCTGCTGCCGAAATGCTGCTGAGGGACCCGAAATGCCGCCCCCCAAATCCTGGCACCCTAGGTGACCACCTAGGTCACCTAGTGGTTGCGCCGGCCCTGAATGTAGGACATACTGACAGGATGTGGGACTCTCTCCTGGGAAGCAGTGACTCTTTAACAGATCTGGGGGCCATGATCAGCTAAACATGAGCTCCCAGCCTGATGCTAAAAGGGCCGTGATTCTTGAATATATAAACAGGGAACTATTGAGTGGGAATAGGGAGGTTATATTACCTTTGTATTTGGCACTGGAGCGAACGCTACTGGATACTGTGTCTAATTTTGGCATTCACAATTCAAGAAGGAGTTTGAAAAATTGGAGAGCCTTCAGAGACAAGTCATGAGAATGATTAAGGAGTTAGAAAACATACCTGATAGTGAGAGACTCAAGGAGCTCAATCTACTTATCTTATAAAATAAAAGATCAAGGGGTGAATTGATCACAGTTTCTAAAGACCGACGTGGAGACGAGACATTTGATAACAGAGGGCTCTTCAGTCTAGTATACAAAGGTATAACAAGATTGCATGGCTGGAAGTTGAAGCTAGACAAATTCAGACTAGAAACAAGGGGTAATTGTAACGGTGAGAGTAATTACCCATTGGAGCAATTTACTAAGGGTTGTGGTAGATTCTCCATCAATGGACATTTTAAAGTCAAGACTGGAGCTTTTGCTAAAATATATGCTGTACTTCCATCACAGCTATTGGACTTGAAGCATGAATTAATTCAGGGAAGTCCAATGGTCTGTGTTACGCAGGAGGAGAGACTACATTATCACAGTGGTCCCTTCTGGCCTTGGAATCTATGAATCTATTAAATCAGCTCTACAGTTTGATGTTATAGATAATGCAGTTCTCCATTCTTGTCTCCAACTTCAAAAGACAGGTGTGCCAAAGGCCAATAATCATGAAAACTC
Source organism: Macrochelys suwanniensis (assembly GCA_033296515.1). NCBI lineage: Eukaryota > Metazoa > Chordata > Testudines > Chelydridae > Macrochelys > Macrochelys suwanniensis. Next base: position 338,966,474 of record CM065775.1, read on the forward strand.
AGTGCTGACAAGGTTCCAGAATGGACCAAAAGAGAGTCATTTTGCATGTATTTTATTCTATCTTTCTTTCTCCCCCTTCTCCTCTTTGTATGCAAGTTGTCTTCTTGGATTGTAAGCTTTTCTGCGGCAGGGACTGTATCTTTGAATGTGGTTTGTAACACCTAGAGCAATGGGACTCTGACTGGAGCCACTGGAAGCTACTGTAATATAAATATTAAATCATCATAATAATCATATAGCCCAGTACATGTCCCCGTGTAGCTCTGCTGTTACAGTGGGGAGGTCTGCATCTCTGATGGTGCAAATCTGCCAGTTGAGTTGCGCTCTTATCTTAGCTAGTAATTACTTTTTTCCTATTGCCCATTGGCTTCCACTCATACAGTAGAAACTTATACAGAACAGATACTGCAGGGAAAACAGAGGCACCAGTTTCCCTTGCTAATATACCTCACTTTAAATCTGGTGGGACCACCCTTAATGTGAGAGAGAAGTATCCAGGCTCCTTGCAATCCTTGGCCACTCTACTTAGACTGTCAAGAAAGTTGCAAATTATGTGTTAATTAAACAGGCTTTTGTGATGTGTGGATATTTGTTCACTGGGATCTGATGTCTATTTCCCACATTCTAGCAGACATCCATCAGATTTTTGTATTGTATTTTAGTCAAGTTCTTATACACTTTTAATGAGATTAAAAGGCAACAAGCTTAAAACAGACACATTTTAATGCAATGTGTGAATACACCTGTGTAACCTCAGGCGGCAGGATATTATAATACAATTGCTTAGTAAGGTTCTGAAAGAGATTAGACATTTATACCCCCCCAAAAAAGAGAGAGAGAGAGAGATGAAAGAATCTGCAGGGACACTACCTAGGATAAAAATTAACAGAGGTTATCAATCTTCATGCCTGAGGAACGAAGTTGAAGCTGAGCTGTGCAAAAGTTTGGGATTGAAAGGAACAACCCTTGCCCAGGATTGGGGTTAAACTCAGACTATTTTGCAAGGTTCATGAACTTTTGGAGCTACTCTGGCCCACTTCTGAGTGAATTTGGGGCCAGATTATGGTTCTGAATCAAAACCACGTGAAACTTGGCAGTTTCAACTAAGTTTCACTTTTCATTTTTGGGCTTCCTTAAAATTCAAAGCAAACCTCAAGGGACTGTAAACAAGAGATGGGCTTCAATCAGAACCCTGAATCTCAGCACCCCTGTTCTCTGGGCAAGTTTGGATCTGGAACCTGATTCTCATTTTCCTTATGGGACCCTATTTCTATAATGAGCCAAACCAAGCTCATGGGTCCCAAAATTCTCATATTTTGTGGTGAGATTCAGATCCACTTCCAGATCCATACTTTTGAGGCTGATCCCGAGCTCTATAATAAGCTGAAGCAAAATCCCAGGTAAACCTGACCTTTGGGGAAATTTGAATCAATCCACACCCCAAACTCTGTAGCTTGAACCCAACTGTCTTGTGAACTCAGATCAATCTAAAGAAATTGTTTCCTCAGACCCCTGAGAACAAAACTGCTGAGCCCTCTACAGCTCTAGCTGTACTATATAATTAAGTGCATTATACAGATTTTAGCCCTTCCTCTGGATCACTGGATGTCAAAACAGCTTCATGATCCCCCTCAATAAAGGATCTGAGATGCACAGAAAGTGCCAAGATGATATTTTGTGAAAACTAATTAGCCAATGAAAAGCAAAGTAAGTGCCCCAAACCTTTTCAATTAAGGTACTCAGAGATGAAAAGGTTTTAGAATAACATGGCCTTTGAATCAGAGATCTTCTGTTAAAATGTAACTCACCCAGCAAATGTTTCTAGGCACCAGGCAGCCCCAGCGAGGGCACTGAAGAACAAAATCAGCCTCATGTTTGAAGGGTTAGCCAGAAACAGAAGACCAATGATCTAGCAAGGCCATATTTATATAACGGGCCTGACGTGGCCCCCCCTCCTCAACTAAAGTGGTATCTGAACCCCATATGATTGAATTCCCACATATGTCAAAACTCTCAAGGTAGCTGGGCAGATAAGGATGTAATTTCTCCTCTCAGGGTACTTTCCACTCTGATGTTGTGCCGACTGGCAGCTGGCTGGGCCAAATTCAGCAAAACTGGCACAGGAAGTTGTCAAGTTCAAAGTTTTGCCGGCAAAGCGTTATGTGCCCCAGAGGAGATCCAGCCCTCAAGGGGACAAGCTTTAACGCCTGTTGGAAATGCACAGGCGCTCCACTGCCAGATGCTCTGCCCAGCCTGGCCCTACCCCCTTTCACGAGCCTGGCCCACTTCCGGCATTGCAGTGGCTCAGTCCCTGTAACTACGGCTGTTGCCATTTTGTCCTGTTGCACCCTGGTACTCAGCAGAAGTCCATTTTCGTTCCTCAATGAATTTGCCCCACTATACTTAAGATGGAGGAACGCCTGTGTTACACCTGCTGTGGAAAGAGATGTCTTCACTAGGCCATGCCCAGGCAACAATATTTATATTTTTAAATAAACACACTCTTATACATACATTAGCCAGCACAATGTGCTGGGTACGTTTATTGTCTGTAGCCAGGTTTTATTGAAATGAGTCATTTCCTTGAACCCTCCCATGCTGTGTTTTCACACAGGTTCTGTCTACCTAGTGCAGTGGCGTCAAGCAAACAAAAACCCAGACATAGCTGAAATGAAGGCAAGTCACGTGGTGATACCCCTGGAGGAATTCTCTTCTAATGAACCGCTCTTCCCATGAGAAGATGGAATGGGATTAAAGAAATGCTGGGACAGCCATTTTTTTGTCCTCTTGGCTTTGCAGCGAAGGCAGGGCTGTTCCCTGATCCAGTGGCTTCCCATATTCCTTTGCTTCAGTAGTTCTATCTTTCTCTGCCTAAGGCTAGCTGTGGTGGGGATATATTCTGTTTCACCTTCCTTTCCTGAGGATGCCTCTGAATCCAAGTCCTCACTATTTATGGCTGAGGAGTCGCTATCACAGACAGTCTGCTGGCTGAGCTTTGAGACGAGCCTTGCTTGCTTCATTTCGAAGTAGGCCAAGGCTGCGGCCACCTCTGAATAGAGGGCAGGGTCAGTGGACCGGCAGGTGTGCTTTTTGTTTTTCCCATTGAAAAACTTGCTGAGGAAATCCTGGACATCGAAGCTGCCGTGACGCATGCAGACAGAGTCCCTGGGAACTAACAGAAGAAAAATAGCTTAGCAGCACTGTAATCCATAGTAACCCTTACTCCACAGTGGTAGTGCCTTCAGGTTCTCCTTCCTTTGAAGGGCAAGGAAGGCTGATAGAGAGTAGGCAAACCGGACATAAAAATATATCCTCACAGACAGTAGTGGGTAAAGCTTACATCAGTGGACAATGATCACATCCATATAGCTAAAAAACCCCAAACATGGTAGGCCATGCCTCCCTTGAGGAACCTCCCTTATGTCTAATCCTAACCTGCCCTGCATTAGTGTAAGGCCACTGCTTCTTGTAATATGTCCTTAGTTAACTTAGAAAATAGGTCTCCCCTTTATGAGGTTCCCCTTCACTTTCTCAGACAAAGGGAGCCTAAAACAGAGATCCTGTCTGTATACATGTACACCAGATGTCCCACCATGCTATACAATCACCTCCACACCCCCAAACAGAAGCTCGTAGGACAGCAGCATTCAAGGACCCATAGCAGCATGGCGAGGAAGCATTGTGCAAACACATGGCCAAAACATGGACAGCCTTGGCCTCCAATGGATCATAAGAACATAAGAACGGCCGTTCTGGGTCAGACCAAAGGTCCATCAAGCCCAGTATCCTGTCCTCTGACAGTGGTCAATGGCAGGTGCCCCAAAGGGAACGAACAGACAGGTTATCATCAAGTGATCCCATCAGTAGTGTAGCCAGTGGGGGAGCAGGGGGAGCGGCCGCTCCCCCACTCAGCAGAAAGGCGCCTTTTTTGTGCTCAGATGCCTTTTGCTCCTGCGCTGCTGCCGGAGCGGAGCATTTTTTTTTTCCCTCCCGGCCCCTTTTTTTGCTCCCAACGCTTTTTGCTCCAGGAGCCTTTTTTTAGTTCTGCTCCCCCTGTGCGCTAAACCTGGCTACACCACTGGATCCCATGCCCAATCCCAGGGTTTTTGGGGCTGAACCCTGTCTGTTCCAGGAGGATCAAACCCTCCTTCTCTCCCTCCAAAGAATAGGTAAGCAGCACGCTCTTCCACTCTTCCTGGAACTCACCACTAGTGAATTTCCTATTTCCAAAAGCAGAATAACCTGGGTAGGAGGTAATTTGACCCTTAGGTCATATACTTTAAGTATTTGTACAGAATTAATAGAATGATCCTACCTTCTCTTCTCACTTTATTCCTTCAAAACAGGGCAAGAGAACCTGTGGCTCCTTAGAGCAATATTACAGCTCCCTTCATTGCCCATGTTATACACCTCATGGATTCAGAGCCTGCTAATCTGTGCTACCAGACATTAACCAGTCTCACATGGTTGGCAGGCCAGCAACCATTCTCATTTTGTAGTAGTGAATATGCTGTGCATGAACTGAGGAGAAGGCAGGATACCTAATCATTACATAACACTGGCAGTGAAAAAGCAGAGATGCAGGGAGGATCTTGAAGAGGATCATGGATAGGTAAAAGTAAAAGCTTAGATGCATCTTGTATACCAAATTTGATTAGATTTGTCTCATTCCTCATTTCTTACTTGCAGGCAGCCTGGCTGTGTGTATTCAGGTGGTCCAGTCTATGGTAACTGACTACATGTAAACTTGGCATTTTCTGCATCAGGGAATCATCGTTTAGCATGGAGGGCGGTGTATCATGTAAGCTGAACAACAGCCTATCTGTAATGAAACAATGAATCCTGCGCAAGCAGTGTCTGCCTCCCTTTTTCCCAGGAGTTAGACTGCCACATTCACATTATCCCTGAGCTACAATAACTTAAGTCCTTTAACCATGATTCCTTTTACATCAGACATTCCTATCTGTTGATCATCATTTTTGTATTTATTTGTATTCTTTCTATTTTATCACTATCTTTTTAATGGTGAGATACCCAAATCTGTACACACTTGATCAAATTCAGCTCTGTTCATGCTGGAGTTCATGTGAACTTCATACTGTTCAGTGGAGTTATTCTGGATTTACACGTATATAAATGGGAGAATTTTTCCGATTATTCTATGTGGGGCCTCACTGATGCTTCATACAGAAGAATTATTACTCCCTTACAACTAAAAACGCTTCTCTTGAGAGTTCACATTTACTTTTTAATCATCAGTCCACTATCTCTCTTTTTAAAACCCTTTTGACAGCCTAACAGAACTCAAATTTACCTTCTGAATTGCTAGCTCCTTTGCCAGAAGGTAGTCCTTCATCTCCGCGTTTCTGGAGAATCTGTGTTTCAGGAAAACATGAATAAATGGTAGAGAAGGATTTTATTTATTACCTTGCTATTTAGAAGGATTTTAAACAATTTCTAGCCAGTGGATACTGCAACAATGTACAACACAGTTTTTAAAGTGGGCTAGTGCAAGATGTCATCCTGACGGTCCTGGAGAATAAAGTTGATTATTCATATAGAACACATATAGCAACGGTAGCAGCAGTGCAAGCATCTCCACATTGCTCTGCTGCTGAGCCTCAACACTGACCTGGAGGAAACCTTCCAGTGATCGGAGGAGTGTTCAGTGTCTTTGGCCTGTCTGCTGAGACTTCCAATCAGAGTGAGGGACAATAAGTGATAATGAGCTTTGTGGAGAGAACATTTGTCCACTGGAAACTGGACTGAGACCCCACATTTATTTCGCATGGGCCGCTAGATAGTCTTTGGGTGGCAAGTGGCAACATCTTTCAATACAAACTTGAGTTGGACTTGTACCAATGATGTGGAGGTGAAGGGCTCTATCCATTACCACTCCTCTGAGCCATCCAGTTCAGCCCCTCATAGCACAGTTTATTATGAATAACTGATGATTAACTATTAATTATTATAAATAACACACTAGTTTTAAAAAAGAAAGATAGGGGCATTCCACTGTCCCCAATGCAGCTTTCATTCACATGCATCTTCTTTGCACAGCCTCTTTGAAAAGTCCTGAGCAAGAAATGAGTAGGAACTTCAGGATTTGTCCCATTATATGTAAAGAGTCATCAGCACCACTGGGAGAATGAATCCTCATTCTGATCTCATTTGCTGGGTGCCCGTTTTACACCATTGTAACAACGCTGACTTCCAAGGAGATACTTTTGATTTTTACACAGGGGTAAGGAAAATTAGAATCAGGATCTTCAACTTCCTAGTGGTCCCCCAGTTTATTGTGTGTCTGAACTGTGCTGTTTGTTTATCATAGATTATAAACTCCTTGGTGCAAAGAACATGTCTTCTCTTTGCATTGTAGGATGCCAAGCGCACTGATGGAGCATAGTAATTAATAATAATAATAAAATATCTTCTTACATTGTAAACTCTGTGGACAGGGATAGTTTTTCTGTTGTTGTTATTTATGCATCCAGGGCCTAGCATAATAGGGTCCCGATCCCGGACTGGGGCTTCAAAGCACTGCCCCAGTAAAATGAATTAATAAAATAATAATATTCTTACCCAAATAGAAGCACGGTTGAAGAGAGTTATAGCCAAAATGCCAATACAGTATGAAAGCAGGATTTGCCCCACAACCCCACAAAAGTCTTCATCATCCCCGTCACACTCCCTGGAATCTGGGTCTTGGCTGGTGATGGCCTCTACAGGGCCATTATGTAAATAAAGCCACCAAAAATAGAGAAAAGGGAATACCATTGAGTTTTGTTGATTAAGACACAGCACAATGTCGTTCCTCTCTTAGGAAATGGGATAAAAGAGGTCAGGGTGGATTCCAATGCACCATGTGGTACCTTGGTAACCTATTGTTGACATTTATTTGTCTCAAGAGCTATCACAAGAAGTGGTCAGAACATGTTGATGACATCATTCTTGGAACCATAGTAACATGGATGTGTAATCTAAACACAAGGAAGACCTATGGTATTATGTTGTGAAGTTGCATTTGCTCCATACTTTGTGTGTTTAGGTTTTTAGACCTGTTCCTGTGAGGTGCTGGGTGCCTTCAACTCCATTTGAAGTCCATGGGAGCTCAGGAAACTCAGTGCCTCCTAGGATTGGGCCCCTAATGTCGCATGAAAATTCTGTTTCCATTTTATGTTTTTGTTGCTTTTGTTCTGATGTTTGGGAAATGGATCAAAGATTGAAGAGCTTCCAGAACAACTGAAACCCTTTGATCATGCACGGGCCCAATGGGCTGGCTCTATAGCTCCATCCTTCACCCCCTTCTTCTTCTCTTTCCTCCCTTCCCCAGGGCAACAGTCTCTTCTTACTATGTGCCTGTGGCGGGCAGCTGCTGCTCCTGTCTTTGGGCAGATGGCACAGCTGCTGTTACTAAATATGTTTGATGGCCAGCTGCAGTTCTGGGTCCCCCCCTACACTGTTCCTCTCTCTGTTGCTGCTCCCCTTATTGTCCCAGTCTTCCGCTCCCACCCAGTCTTCTCACCTCTAAATGTTGTTGTGACAGGACCTCCAGGGTACAACCTGGGACTGTGGGACCGCTGTGCCCCCTTCACTCATTAATCTGGGTTGTCTCTCACAATGCCTTACTGGTGACAAGCAGCAAACCCCTCCCGGTGCGGTTACCACTCAGTACAACCACATATGCAGCCCCATGCCCAGCCAGGTTGTATGAATGCTCTCAGAGCCACTCATGAATCACACAGAGAAAGGCACCACCCAAATCCTGCCCCACCTCCCAGCCTTGTACCACCGGAATATATTGCCTTGCACTGCTCAAGACCCTTTCTTGAGCAATGCAAGTTTATTAATTGATTCACCATTTCATCAATGGAAAGTGGACATGCACCAGCCTTTGTAACCTGAACAGATTTACCAAGCACTTCAGTCAAACCCACTGGTAAGGATAAACACTAGATTAAGTTTATTGATTACAGAAGATGGATTTTAAGTGATTATGAATGATAGGCAAAAGTCAGAGTAGTTACCGAAGGAAAATAAAAGATAAGCACACAGTCTAAATTCTCAACCTTATTAGACAAGGCAATATCTCTACTAAGCAGTTTTTCTCACCCCACTGGATACTGCGGGTTGATTAGTCTTTCATACGAAGGCTCTCTCTGTTAGCCTGGGGACCAGTGTCCTCAGCTCCAGCTTTCTTGCTGCCTTCAGCATAAGTGGGAAAGGAGAAAGGATAACCCATGTAGCCTCTGTCCCCTATTTTATATCCTCATTCCATGGGTGCTTGGAGAACATACGTCCAAGCATATCTGGGCATTGCTGAGCTCCCAGGGCAATTCCCCTATTGTGGCCTCGCACAAGTGAGTCATTGAATTGTAACTCCCTTGCTGACAATAGCTGTTGATGGTTGTTCGACACCTGCCCAGGTGTTGGTTACCTCCCTTGTTGTTGTCTCTGGGGAGCTAATATCTGTGCGATTCCGCAACTCACAGCATATTTTAGTGACTACTGTGATGGGTTGGGGTCACAGAAACCACCTTGGTGCTGCCACCTGGTGTGCCAAGGCTACTTCTTCCCCTGCTTTCCTGCCCTTTCCAGCTTGGGACTCCCGAATCCTGTCTGTTTTGAGCCAGATTCCGCTGATCTGCTGCAAACACAGACCCAGGTCCCCTAACAGCCACAGGCCTGCCTGGAAGCAGCTCAGAGAGTGCGCTTGCCTTTGACACCCAGGTGCCCAATTCCCAATGAGGTTCAAACCCTTAATAAATCCGTTTTACCCTGTATAAAGCTTATACAGGGTAAACTCATAAATAGTTCGCCTTCTATTTCAAAGATAGAAAGATATGCACAACTGTTTGCCCCCCACAGGTACCAACTCGCACTCCAGGTAACTTAATAAGTAAAAAGTGATTTTAATAAGCACAGAAAGTAGGATTTAAGTGATTCCAAGTAGTTACAGACAGAACAAAGTGAATTACTAAGTAAAATAAAATAAAACACGCACGTCTATGTCTAATCAAACTTAACACAGATAAAAGCCTCACCAGATTCAGTTTTCTTCCTTTCACAGGCTGTAAAACTCCTAGCCTGGGTCCAGCAGTCGCTCACACCCCCTATTGTCTTAGTCCTTTGTTCAGTCTCTCTCAGGTATGTCCTTGGGGGGTGGAGAGCCTCTCTCTTTAGCCAGCTGAGGACAAAATGGAGGGGTCTTGCAAGGGCTTTTATAGCCTTTTTCCCCACTTCCTGTGTAGCATCATCTTACCCTGGAGTTTTGGGATCACATGGGCAAGTCACCTGTCCATGCACCCTAACCAGTCCAGCCAGTTGCATTCCTGACCAGGCCCAGATGTGGATTGGGGTCTGCACCTCCTATTGTCTGTGTAAGGGTTTCTTGATTGGTCTCTTTACATGAACATACCTTTCTCAAGACATGATTCCAGGCTCTTACAAAGGCTATGTACAAAACCAGCAAATATAAAACCAATATTCATAACTCCAACTACAACAATGATACATGCATACAAACAGGAGGAATAGATTCAGTAGGTCATAACTTTCACAGAGATATGTTACATGGCACATGTAGCATAAAACATATTCCAGTTACATCATGTATACATTTATAAGCCTCTCCCCATAAAGCTTTATGGGGTACACCGTCACAACTACCATACAACACAATCTCATAACTTCATATGCATTCATGATATACATATTTAGATAGAACAATGGCTTTCAGCAGATTATAACCTTTCCCATGATACCTTACATGGCATACTTTATATGAAATATCACAATTATATACAAATGATGAATATGGGGGTTCATACTCCATCATGTTGTGTCAACATATTATGTTGCTGCAAAATAGTATAGTTTGTGTCAATATATGATCAGTTCCCATTAGTGCATTACTGTGTTGCGGTGAGAGTCATGTTGCAACAATATCATCATGCTGTATCTCATCAACACATCACCCAACACATCATCCCATCATATGGAAACATCCTTACTTCATGCGGAAATATCTTTAGAATGCACTAGTTCAACCTTGTGTCAATACTTCAAATCAAAACACAAAGTTGCACCAATGCACAATAGCATCACACTGAAACTCTGTGGTGCTATAACTTTGTGGAGTTGCACTAATGTATCATCACAATGCCATAGATTCAGGTGAATGTCCTATTGTGTGTTGTCAATGCAACAGTATGTCATGATGATCTGTTGCTATGTGACGTGGTAACATTGAAGCAATATGTCACTTATGTCATGCCACATTGGCATCTCATAGCATAATACTGTCACAGTGGTACACAAATGTATCACTAACATGTTGGTGTATCATTGCACAGTTCTTTGATGTTATGGCAACGTTCCAATGTGTCAGTAAGGTCAAGGTGACATGTAATGGTAACATCACAAGACCTCAGTGTGTCACTAATGTGATACGCCACACAGGAAGTAATAACATAACAATGACATATCAACATGTCACTATCTTCATGCCACCATGTCACTTGGCATGGTAACATCACAGTGACATGTCAATATGTTCCTATCATGTTGACATGTCACTAATGTCATATTGACATGTTACTATGTGATGCAGTACCATTACAGCGACATGCCAATGTGTCACTAAAGTCATGTTGACATGTCACCATGTAGTGCCATAACATTACAGTGACATGAAGTGTCACTAACATCATGACATGTCACTGGGTGATGCAGTAATATTACAGTGTCGTGCCAAGATGTCACTAGTGTCATGTTGACATATCACCATGTGGTGCCATAACAGTACATCACCTGCCAATGTAACACTAATGTCATGTTAGCATGTCCCCATGTAATGCAGTAACATTACAGTGACTTCCTTTAAAAAGCAGAAGTAAAATCCTATTGAGGAAAATAGAAAGGAGAATAAACTTTGGCACATCAGGTGTACAAGTACAATTAGGCAGGCCAAAAAGAATTTGAAGAGCAACTAGCAAAAGGCACAAAAACTAATAGCAAAAATTTTAAGTTCATGAGAAACAGGAAGCCTGCCAGTCAATGGGGCCTTCGCACAATCAAGGTGCTAAAGGAGCTCTCAAGGAAGCCAAGGCCATTGCAGAGAAGCTAAATGAATTCTTTACATTGGTCTTCACAGCAGAGGATGTGAGGGAGATTCTCACATATGAGCCATCCTTTTTACATGACAAATCTGAGGAACTGTCCCAGACTCAGATGTCGGTAGAGGTTTTGGAACAAATTGATAAATTAAACAGTAATAAGTCACCAGGACCCTATGGTAATCACCCAAGAGTTGTGAAGGAACTCAAATATGAAATTGCAGAACTACTAACTGTGGAATTATGTAGTCTATCGCTTCAATCAGCCTCTATACCAAATGACTGGAGGATAGCTAATGTAACGCCGATCTTTAAAAAAAGGCTCCAGAGGTGATCCTGGCAATTACAGGCTGATAAACATAACTTCTATACCAGACAAATTGGTTGAAACTACAGTAAATAACAGAATGATCAGACACATGGATAAACACGCTAAGTTGGGGGAGAGTCAACACTGCTTTTGTAAAGGGAAATCATGCCTCATTAAACTTTTAGAATTCTCTGAGGGTGTCAACAAGCATGTGGGCAAGGGTGATCCAATGGTGTCCTTGGAGTTTCAGAAAGCCTTTGACAAAGTCTCACACCAAAGGCTCTTAAGCAAAGTAATCAGCCATGGGATAAGAGGAAGGTCCTCTTGTGGATCAGTAACTGGTTAAAAGACAGGAAACAAAGGGTAGGAATAAATGGTCAGATCTCACAATGGAAAGGGGTAAATAGCGGGGTCTCCCAAGGATCTGTACTGGGAACAGTGTTGGTCAATATATTCATAAACGATCTGGAAAAACAGATGACCTGTTGTATTGAGAGATTTTGCCTCTAGCTGTCTGAATTACCCTACAAACACCTTTAATAAAGGCTTGCAGAAAAACCGTGGAGAGGGTTTAAAAATCAGATAAATTATAAATCTCTTAATTGGATAGTTAACGAGTGGTGATAGCATTAGGCCTCTTTGGAATGCATAAAACAGTAATTAGTTTTAAAATAAAAGTTTTAATTAAATTAAAAATTAATAATAGTTTAGATTTAGAAAATCCAAGATGGCTGATCAAAATGGTGGATACAGGGCTGATGTAATGGAAGATTCCATCTGTAAGATAGGGTGATGTAGTAATTCTATTTCATGTGATGTAATAGAAAATTCCACTTCCTGTGATGTAGTGGTAAATTCCACTTCTGGTAGGGAACAACTCAGCAAAAAGCCCTAAAACCCAAAATGGCATCAGAGGAGGGGCACTCTTTGATTGGCAGCTGACGGGCACATAGCAGTAGATGTTGCTGGGAGGCACTACCAGGCATGTGTAGGTACATGTGACTGGGCAAGGCTAGGGGCGGAGCTAAGAAAAGCTGGGAGCTGACTGGCTGAGCCTGGAACAGCAACCAGTATATAAGGGCGACAGCTGACAGGCTGAGCTTGTAGTAGGATCAGACCTTGGAAGAGAGAAGAAGCTGGAAGATGCCTGCAAAGAAGAAGCTGTTTGAAAAAGAGCTACCTGAGCAGCAACCATAGAATTCCAAGGTTGCCCTGGGCAATGGCTGCCTTGGCAATCCAGCCAGCAAGGGGCTGCTGCAGCAGCAGCTACCCCAGCAGCCAAGCAGGCTTCCGTCTCTGCCACCAGAAGGCAACATTCACCTCAGCAGATATCTTCACAGCAGTTGAGTCACTGCAGCAGCTAGAGAAGTCACCAGTAGTCATCACTCTCTAATTATCGATGTCAGCGGACTCTGTGACAGAGCAGAAGGACCTTGAGATGATCCAGAGGGAATAGTGGTGTTTGTGTAAGTCTAATCTCTCTTTTTTTTTTTATTTACTATCCAAGAATGTATGGGTTTCGCCTGTAAATAAAGCCAGATGCCTGTGGTCTGTATGAGATCCCTAGATCAGCACTTATTGTATGTTAGTGTAAATAGTTAAGTATAATATGTTGAATTGATTAAATGTTATAGGTTATATTAAGTGAATGGTTATATTGTCCTATATTATAAAGTCTGTCTTTGTTGCCATGCTGCTTCATTCTTTTAATTGTAACTTTTATTATACTTATTTCTATGCTTTCCTGCTTTATCTAACATTGTAATTTTTCTAAATAAATATTATTTCTGTTTTTGAAGAAATTACTGCTTGTGTGCCTGTTTTTGATCAGAGGGCTGTATCCTTGTCCTTTTAAGGGACAGCAAGACTAGCTTGCTCTGGGGAGCCCTCTGTATATCCGAGAGAAGTACCCTGGTAATCCGGCAATTCCTTTAGGATGGACCACAACCTTGGTTACAGGATTGGATAGATTATAAATTAAGGTTTAAAATCAAAACCTTTATTTTTAGGTAACATCATTGGCTTACTGGAAAATTTGGATCTAATTATATTAACACAGAGGTGGCAAAATTTAAAGACCATACAAAACTACTCAAGATAATTAAGTTTGAAGCTAATTGCAAAGGGTTACAGAGGGATTTCACAAAAGTGGGTAACTGTATTTCATCTGCCATTTTGTCACCCAATGTTGATAAATACAAAGTAAAGAACATTGGAAAACATCATCCCAATTATACATATCAAATGATGAGGTCTAAATTAGCTGTTTCTAATCAAGAAAGAGATCTTGGAGTCATCATGGATAGTTTGCTGAAAAATATCCACTCCATATGCAGCATGCGAGGAACCGTTAGGAACGGGACAGATAATAAAACAAAACATGCAACCATATAAATACATGGTACACACATACCTTAAATAAGAACATAAGAATGGCCGTACTGGGTCAGACCAAAGGTCCATCTAGCCCAGTATCTTGTCCACCGACAGTAGCCAATGCCAGGTGCCCTGGAGTGAGTGGACCTAACAGGTAATGATCAAGTGATCTCTCTCCTGCCATCCATCACCCCCCTCTGACAAACAGAGGCTAGGGACACCATTCCTTACCCATCCTGGTTAATAGCCATTAATGGACTTCATCTCCATGAATTTATCCAGTTTGTTTTTCAATGCTGTTATAGTCCTAACCTTCAGAGTCTCCTTAGGCAAGGAGTTCCACAGGTTGACTGTGCACGGTGTGAAGAAGAACTTCCTTTTATTTGTTTTAAACCTGCTGCCCACTAATTTCATGGGGTGGCCCCTAGTTCTTCTATTATGGGAACAAGTAAATAACTTTTCCTTATTCACTTCCTCCACACCACTCATAATTTTATATACCTCTATCATATCCCCTCTTAGTCTCCTCTTTTCCAAGCTGAAAAGTCCTAGCCTCTTTAATCTCTCCTCATATGGGACCCATTCCAGACCCCGAATCATTTTAGCTGCCCTTCTCTGAACCTTTTGCTGTGTGAAGTTCTGGTCATCTCATCTCAAAACAGATATGAGAACAGAACTGAGAACTACAGTGAAGGACAACAAAAATGATTAGGGATATGGAATAGTTTTCATGCAAGGAAACATTAAAAAGACTGGGACTGTTTCTCTTAGAAAAGAGACCACAAACGGTGGGGGGCTGTGATAGAGGTCTATAAAACCATGAACAGTGTGGAGAAAGTGAATAGGGAAGTGTTATTTACCGCTTTACATATCACAACAACTAGGGGGTCACTTGAGGAAATTAATAGGCAGCAGGTTTAAAACAAACAGACGGAAGTACTTTTTTATACAACAGCAGTCAACCTGTGAAACATCTTGCCCCAGGATGTTGTGAAGGCCAAAAGTATAACTGGATTTAAAAAAGAATGAAAAGTTCATGGAGGATAGGTCCCATCAATAGCTGTAAGCCAAGATGATCAGGGATGCAACCCCATGCTCTGGGTGTCCCTAAACCTCTGACTGCCAGAAGCTGGGACTGGACAGCAGGGGATGGATCACTCAGTAACTGCCCTGTTCTGTTCATTCCCCCGGAAGCACCTGGCATTGGCCACTGATGGAAGACAGGATGCTGGGCTAGATCAGCCATTGCTAGATGACCCACCATGGCCACTCTTATGTTGTGTTCTTATGCCAGTGCTTCACTAATGTCATGTGGATGTGTCACCATGTGGTGCCGGAACATTACAGCCAGGTGTCAACAAATCACTAACATCACGCTGACATGTCACCATGTGTCATTGAACTGTTACAACCAGGCACCAATGAGCCACTGTTCTGCTGACTTGTCACCATGTGGCACTGTACCATTACGGCCAGGGGCCAATGCGTCTGTCACGCTGACGTGTCACCGTGTGGCACTGTACCATTACGGCCAGGGGCCAATGCGTCTCTGTCACGCTGACGCGTCACCGTGTGGCACTGTACCATTACGGCCAGGGGCCAATGCGTCTCTGTCACGCTGACGCGTCACCGTGTGGCACTGTACCATTACGGCCAGGGGCCAATGCGTCTCTGTCGTGCTGACGCGTCACCGTGTGGCACTGTACCATTACGGCCAGGGGCCAATGCGTCTCTGTCGTGCAGACGCGTCACCGTGTGGCACTGTACCATTACGGCCAGGGGCCAATGCGTCTCTGTC
Source organism: Macrochelys suwanniensis (assembly GCA_033296515.1). Classification (NCBI taxonomy): domain Eukaryota; kingdom Metazoa; phylum Chordata; order Testudines; family Chelydridae; genus Macrochelys; species Macrochelys suwanniensis. The sequence continues at coordinate 338,982,075 of CM065775.1, forward strand.
ACGCTGACGTGTCACCGTGTGGCACTGTACCATTACGGCCAGGGGCCAATGCGTCTCTGTCACGCTGACGTGTCACCGTGTGGCACTGTACCATTACGGCCAGGGGCCAATGCGTCTCTGTCGTGCTGACGCGTCACCGTGTGGCACTGTACCATTACGGCCAGGGGCCAATGCGTCTCTGTCACGCTGACGTGTCACCGCGTGGCACTGTACCATTATGGCCAGGCACCAATGCTTCAGTCACGCTGACGTGTCACCGTGTGGCACTGTACCATTACGGCCAGGGGCCAATGCGTCTCTGTCACGCTGACGCGTCACCGTGTGGCACTGTACCATTACGGCCAGGGGCCAATGCGTCTCTGTCGTGCTGACGCGTCACCGTGTGGCACTGTACCATTACGGCCAGGGGCCAATGCGTCTCTGTCGTGCAGACGTGTCACCGTGTGGCACTGTACCATTACGGCCAGGGGCCAATGCGTCTCTGTCACGCTGACGTGTCACCGTGTGGCACTGTACCATTACGGCCAGGGGCCAATGCGTCTCTGTCGTGCTGACGCGTCACCGTGTGGCACTGTACCATTACGGCCAGGGGCCAATGCGTCTCTGTCACGCTGACGTGTCACCGCGTGGCACTGTACCATTATGGCCAGGCACCAATGCTTCAGTCACGCTGACGTGTCACCGTGTGGCACTGTACCATTACGGCCAGGGGCCAATGCGTCTCTGTCACGCTGACGCGTCACCGTGTGGCACTGTACCATTACGGCCAGGGGCCAATGCGTCTCTGTCGTGCTGACGCGTCACCGTGTGGCACTGTACCATTACGGCCAGGGGCCAATGCGTCTCTGTCGTGCAGACGCGTCACCGTGTGGCACTGTACCATTACGGCCAGGGGCCAATGCGTCTCTGTCGTGCTGACGCGTCACCGTGTGGCACTGTACCATTACGGCCAGGGGCCAATGCGTCTCTGTCGTGCTGACGCGTCACCGTGTGGTACTGTACCATTACGGCCAGGGGCCAATGCGTCTCTGTCGTGCTGACGCGTCACCGTGTGGCACTGTACCATTACGGCCAGGGGCCAATGCGTCTCTGTCGTGCTGACGCGTCACCGTGTGGCACTGTACCATTACGGCCAGGGGCCAATGCGTCTCTGTCACGCTGACGCGTCACCGTGTGGCACTGTACCATTACGGCCAGGGGCCAATGCGTCTCTGTCACGCTGACGCGTCACCGTGTGGCACTGTACCATTACGGCCAGGGGCCAATGCGTCTCTGTCGTGCTGACGCGTCACCGTGTGGCACTGTACCATTACGGCCAGGGGCCAATGCGTCTCTGTCACGCTGACGCGTCACCGTGTGGCACTGTACCATTACGGCCAGGGGCCAATGCGTCTCTGTCGTGCTGACGCGTCACCGTGTGGCACTGTACCATTACGGCCAGGGGCCAATGCGTCTCTGTCGTGCTGACGCGTCACCGTGTGGCACTGTACCATTACGGCCAGGTGCCAATGCGTCTCTGTCGTGCTGACGCGTCACCGTGTGGCACTGTACCATTACGGCCAGGGGCCAATGCGTCTCTGTCACGCTGACGCGTCACCGTGTGGCACTGTACCATTACGGCCAGGGGCCAATGCGTCTCTGTCGTGCTGACGCGTCACCGTATGGCACTGTACCATTACGGCCAGGGGCCAATGCGTCTCTGTCGTGCTGACGCGTCACCGTGTGGCACTGTACCATTACGGCCAGGGGCCAATGCGTCTCTGTCGTGCAGACGCGTCACCGTGTGGCACTGTACCATTACGGCCAGGGGCCAATGCGTCTCTGTCACGCTGACGTGTCACCGTGTGGCACTGTACCATTACGGCCAGGGGCCAATGCGTCTCTGTCACGCTGACGTGTCACCGTGTGGCACTGTACCATTACGGCCAGGGGCCAATGCGTCTCTGTCACGCTGACGTGTCACCGTGTGGCACTGTACCATTACGGCCAGGGGCCAATGCGTCTCTGTCGTGCTGACGCGTCACCGTGTGGCACTGTACCATTACGGCCAGGGGCCAATGCGTCTCTGTCGTGCTGACGCGTCACCGTGTGGCACTGTACCATTACGGCCAGGGGCCAATGCGTCTCTGTCACGCTGACGTGTCACCGCGTGGCACTGTACCATTATGGCCAGGCACCAATGCTTCAGTCACGCTGACGCGTCACCGTGTGGCACTGTACCATTACGGCCAGGGGCCAATGCGTCTCTGTCACGCTGACGCGTCACCGTGTGGCACTGTACCATTACGGCCAGGGGCCAATGCGTCTCTGTCGTGCTGACGCGTCACCGTGTGGCACTGTACCATTACGGCCAGGGGCCAATGCGTCTCTGTCGTGCTGACGCGTCACCGTGTGGCACTGTACCATTACGGCCAGGGGCCAATGCGTCTCTGTCACGCTGACGTGTCACCGTGTGGCACTGTACCATTACGGCCAGGGGCCAATGCGTCTCTGTCGTGCTGACGCGTCACCGTGTGGCACTGTACCATTACGGCCAGGGGCCAATGCGTCTCTGTCGTGCTGACGCGTCACCGTGTGGCACTGTACCATTACGGCCAGGGGCCAATGCGTCTCTGTCACGCTGACGTGTCACCGCGTGGCACTGTACCATTATGGCCAGGCACCAATGCTTCAGTCACGCTGACGTGTCACCGTGTGGCACTGTACCATTACGGCCAGGGGCCAATGCGTCTCTGTCACGCTGACGCGTCACCGTGTGGCACTGTACCATTACGGCCAGGGGCCAATGCGTCTCTGTCGTGCTGACGCGTCACCGTGTGGCACTGTACCATTACGGCCAGGGGCCAATGCGTCTCTGTCGTGCTGACGCGTCACCGTGTGGCACTGTACCATTACGGCCAGGGGCCAATGCGTCTCTGTCGTGCTGACGCGTCACCGTGTGGCACTGTACCATTACGGCCAGGGGCCAATGCGTCTCTGTCGTGCTGACGCGTCACCGTGTGGCACTGTACCATTACGGCCAGGGGCCAATGCGTCTCTGTCACGCTGACGCGTCACCGTGTGGCACTGTACCATTACGGCCAGGGGCCAATGCGTCTCTGTCGTGCTGACGCGTCACCGTGTGGCACTGTACCATTACGGCCAGGGGCCAATGCGTCTCTGTCGTGCTGACGCGTCACCGTGTGGCACTGTACCATTACGGCCAGGGGCCAATGCGTCTCTGTCACGCTGACGCGTCACCGTGTGGCACTGTACCATTACGGCCAGGGGCCAATGCGTCTCTGTCGTGCAGACGTGTCACCGTGTGGCACTGTACCATTACGGCCAGGGGCCAATGCGTCTCTGTCACGCTGACGTGTCACCGTGTGGCACTGTACCATTACGGCCAGGGGCCAATGCGTCTCTGTCGTGCTGACGCGTCACCGTGTGGCACTGTACCATTACGGCCAGGGGCCAATGCGTCTCTGTCACGCTGACGTGTCACCGCGTGGCACTGTACCATTATGGCCAGGCACCAATGCTTCAGTCACGCTGACGTGTCACCGTGTGGCACTGTACCATTACGGCCAGGGGCCAATGCGTCTCTGTCACGCTGACGCGTCACCGTGTGGCACTGTACCATTACGGCCAGGGGCCAATGCGTCTCTGTCGTGCTGACGCGTCACCGTGTGGCACTGTACCATTACGGCCAGGGGCCAATGCGTCTCTGTCGTGCAGACGCGTCACCGTGTGGCACTGTACCATTACGGCCAGGGGCCAATGCGTCTCTGTCGTGCTGACGCGTCACCGTGTGGCACTGTACCATTACGGCCAGGGGCCAATGCGTCTCTGTCGTGCTGACGCGTCACCGTGTGGTACTGTACCATTACGGCCAGGGGCCAATGCGTCTCTGTCGTGCTGACGCGTCACCGTGTGGCACTGTACCATTACGGCCAGGGGCCAATGCGTCTCTGTCGTGCTGACGCGTCACCGTGTGGCACTGTACCATTACGGCCAGGGGCCAATGCGTCTCTGTCACGCTGACGCGTCACCGTGTGGCACTGTACCATTACGGCCAGGGGCCAATGCGTCTCTGTCACGCTGACGCGTCACCGTGTGGCACTGTACCATTACGGCCAGGGGCCAATGCGTCTCTGTCGTGCTGACGCGTCACCGTGTGGCACTGTACCATTACGGCCAGGGGCCAATGCGTCTCTGTCACGCTGACGCGTCACCGTGTGGCACTGTACCATTACGGCCAGGGGCCAATGCGTCTCTGTCGTGCTGACGCGTCACCGTGTGGCACTGTACCATTACGGCCAGGGGCCAATGCGTCTCTGTCGTGCTGACGCGTCACCGTGTGGCACTGTACCATTACGGCCAGGTGCCAATGCGTCTCTGTCGTGCTGACGCGTCACCGTGTGGCACTGTACCATTACGGCCAGGGGCCAATGCGTCTCTGTCACGCTGACGCGTCACCGTGTGGCACTGTACCATTACGGCCAGGGGCCAATGCGTCTCTGTCGTGCTGACGCGTCACCGTATGGCACTGTACCATTACGGCCAGGGGCCAATGCGTCTCTGTCGTGCTGACGCGTCACCGTGTGGCACTGTACCATTACGGCCAGGGGCCAATGCGTCTCTGTCGTGCAGACGCGTCACCGTGTGGCACTGTACCATTACGGCCAGGGGCCAATGCGTCTCTGTCACGCTGACGTGTCACCGTGTGGCACTGTACCATTACGGCCAGGGGCCAATGCGTCTCTGTCACGCTGACGTGTCACCGTGTGGCACTGTACCATTACGGCCAGGGGCCAATGCGTCTCTGTCACGCTGACGTGTCACCGTGTGGCACTGTACCATTACGGCCAGGGGCCAATGCGTCTCTGTCGTGCTGACGCGTCACCGTGTGGCACTGTACCATTACGGCCAGGGGCCAATGCGTCTCTGTCGTGCTGACGCGTCACCGTGTGGCACTGTACCATTACGGCCAGGGGCCAATGCGTCTCTGTCACGCTGACGTGTCACCGCGTGGCACTGTACCATTATGGCCAGGCACCAATGCTTCAGTCACGCTGACGCGTCACCGTGTGGCACTGTACCATTACGGCCAGGGGCCAATGCGTCTCTGTCACGCTGACGCGTCACCGTGTGGCACTGTACCATTACGGCCAGGGGCCAATGCGTCTCTGTCGTGCTGACGCGTCACCGTGTGGCACTGTACCATTACGGCCAGGGGCCAATGCGTCTCTGTCGTGCTGACGCGTCACCGTGTGGCACTGTACCATTACGGCCAGGGGCCAATGCGTCTCTGTCACGCTGACGTGTCACCGTGTGGCACTGTACCATTACGGCCAGGGGCCAATGCGTCTCTGTCGTGCTGACGCGTCACCGTGTGGCACTGTACCATTACGGCCAGGGGCCAATGCGTCTCTGTCGTGCTGACGCGTCACCGTGTGGCACTGTACCATTACGGCCAGGGGCCAATGCGTCTCTGTCACGCTGACGTGTCACCGCGTGGCACTGTACCATTATGGCCAGGCACCAATGCTTCAGTCACGCTGACGTGTCACCGTGTGGCACTGTACCATTACGGCCAGGGGCCAATGCGTCTCTGTCGTGCTGACGCGTCACCGTGTGGCACTGTACCATTACGGCCAGGGGCCAATGCGTCTCTGTCGTGCTGACGCGTCACCGTGTGGCACTGTACCATTACGGCCAGGGGCCAATGCGTCTCTGTCACGCTGACGTGTCACCGCGTGGCACTGTACCATTATGGCCAGGCACCAATGCTTCAGTCACGCTGACGTGTCACCGTGTGGCACTGTACCATTACGGCCAGGGGCCAATGCGTCTCTGTCACGCTGACGCGTCACCGTGTGGCACTGTACCATTACGGCCAGGGGCCAATGCGTCTCTGTCACGCTGACGTGTCACCGCGTGGCACTGTACCATTATGGCCAGGCACCAATGCTTCAGTCACGCTGACGTGTCACCGTGTGGCACTGTACCATTACGGCCAGGGGCCAATGCGTCTCTGTCACGCTGACGCGTCACCGTGTGGCACTGTACCATTACGGCCAGGGGCCAATGCGTCTCTGTCGTGCTGACGCGTCACCGTGTGGCACTGTACCATTACGGCCAGGGGCCAATGCGTCTCTGTCGTGCTGACGCGTCACCGTGTGGCACTGTACCATTACGGCCAGGGGCCAATGCGTCTCTGTCGTGCTGACGCGTCACCGTGTGGCACTGTACCATTACGGCCAGGGGCCAATGCGTCTCTGTCGTGCTGACGCGTCACCGTGTGGCACTGTACCATTACGGCCAGGGGCCAATGCGTCTCTGTCACGCTGACGCGTCACCGTGTGGCACTGTACCATTACGGCCAGGGGCCAATGCGTCTCTGTCGTGCTGACGCGTCACCGTGTGGCACTGTACCATTACGGCCAGGGGCCAATGCGTCTCTGTCACGCTGACGCGTCACCGTGTGGCACTGTACCATTACGGCCAGGGGCCAATGCGTCTCTGTCACGCTGACGTGTCACCGTGTGGCACTGTACCATTACGGCCAGGGGCCAATGCGTCTCTGTCGTGCAGACGCGTCACCGTGTGGCACTGTACCATTACGGCCAGGGGCCAATGCGTCTCTGTCACGCTGACGTGTCACCGTGTGGCACTGTACCATTACGGCCAGGGGCCAATGCGTCTCTGTCACGCTGACGCGTCACCGTGTGGCACTGTACCATTACGGCCAGGGGCCAATGCGTCTCTGTCGTGCTGACGCGTCACCGTGTGGCACTGTACCATTACGGCCAGGGGCCAATGCGTCTCTGTCGCGCTGACGCGTCACCGTGTGGCACTGTACCATTACGGCCAGGGGCCAATGCGTCTCTGTCGTGCTGACGCGTCACCGTGTGGCACTGTACCATTACGGCCAGGGGCCAATGCGTCTCTGTCGTGCTGACGCGTCACCGTGTGGCACTGTACCATTACGGCCAGGGGCCAATGCGTCTCTGTCGTGCTGACGCGTCACCGTGTGGCACTGTACCATTACGGCCAGGGGCCAATGCGTCTCTGTCGTGCTGACGCGTCACCGTGTGGCACTGTACCATTACGGCCAGGGGCCAATGCGTCTCTGTCGTGCTGACGCGTCACCGTGTGGCACTGTACCATTACGGCCAGGGGCCAATGCGTCTCTGTCACGCTGACGCGTCACCGTGTGGCACTGTACCATTACGGCCAGGGGCCAATGCGTCTCTGTCGTGCTGACGCGTCACCGTGTGGCACTGTACCATTACGGCCAGGGGCCAATGCGTCTCTGTCACGCTGACGCGTCACCGTGTGGCACTGTACCATTACGGCCAGGGGCCAATGCGTCTCTGTCACGCTGACGTGTCACCGTGTGGCACTGTACCATTACGGCCAGGGGCCAATGCGTCTCTGTCGTGCAGACGCGTCACCGTGTGGCACTGTACCATTACGGCCAGGGGCCAATGCGTCTCTGTCACGCTGACGTGTCACCGTGTGGCACTGTACCATTACGGCCAGGGGCCAATGCGTCTCTGTCACGCTGACGCGTCACCGTGTGGCACTGTACCATTACGGCCAGGGGCCAATGCGTCTCTGTCGTGCTGACGCGTCACCGTGTGGCACTGTACCATTACGGCCAGGGGCCAATGCGTCTCTGTCGCGCTGACGCGTCACCGTGTGGCACTGTACCATTACGGCCAGGGGCCAATGCGTCTCTGTCGTGCTGACGCGTCACCGTGTGGCACTGTACCATTACGGCCAGGGGCCAATGCGTCTCTGTCGTGCTGACGCGTCACCGTGTGGCACTGTACCATTACGGCCAGGGGCCAATGCGTCTCTGTCGTGCTGACGCGTCACCGTGTGGCACTGTACCATTACGGCCAGGGGCCAATGCGTCTCTGTCGCGCTGACGCGTCACCGTGTGGCACTGTACCATTACGGCCAGGGGCCAATGCGTCTCTGTCGTGCTGACGCGTCACCGTGTGGCACTGTACCATTACGGCCAGGGGCCAATGCGTCTCTGTCGTGCTGACGCGTCACCGTGTGGCACTGTACCATTACGGCCAGGGGCCAATGCGTCTCTGTCACGCTGACGCGTCACCGTGTGGCACTGTACCATTACGGCCAGGGGCCAATGCGTCTCTGTCACGCTGACGTGTCACCGTTAGGGTTACCAACTCTGACTGAAGCTATTCAGGGAGATTTTTTTTCCAGCATGACATAATGTCATTTTCTTAAAATGTCCCATTAAAATCTCCTGGCCTGCCTTGAACAATCACCGGGAGATTTAGGCCGATTCCGGGAGACTCACTCCAGGCCAATCCTGGAGGGTTGGCAACCCTACCGCGTGACACCCAGCCCTCATGGCCACGCGCCCACGCCTCAGGCCTGTCACAGGCGCGCGGACGGGGGCACTGCCGGCGGGAAGGCGGCCGCAAGTACGCTGGCCTCGGCGTCGCGCTCCGGCTCGCGCTGGCCCCTCCCCCGCCTCCATCGCGCCTCACACACGCTCCCGCCAAAACGGGACAGTGGCGACGAAGGGGGCGGGGAAGGGGAGGAGCAACGACTTGCCGCGCGAGCGCGCCGCCCCTCCCCCCCCGTCCCCATGGCAACAAGCCCCTCCCTCCCTTTTGGGAAAGCTTCGCTTCCGGCCGGCGGCTGCGCGTAGTCGGCGCATGCCCAGTGTGGACTGGCGGGGGAGCCTGGTGCCGCCGGCTCCTCGCGCGGGCGGGGTGAGTGTTGGACGAGGGGTGGGGGCTTCCGGCCCTGGGGTGGCCCGGGGGTGCGAGCCCGAGCCCCGCCCGCCTCCTCCGCTGGGGAGCACGAGCCGGCTGCTCAGTGGAGGGGGAGGGGCTGGGGGAGAGGCTCTGCTCCCCCCCCCCCCGTCGCCCGCCTCTGCTCCCCCCCCCGTCGCCCGCCTCTGCTCCCCATTGTCCCCGGGGCTGGGTCCCTCCCCCCACGGGGAGCGCCGGGTGGGCCCAGCGTGCGACCCCTCCCGTGCTTGGCGATAGGGGGAGGCACCGGCCGCTCCCCCTCCAGCGGGTGCGGGCCCAGCAGACCGGGGGCTGGGCCCCTCGTGAGGCCTCGTGCCTGGCGCTGGCGCCCCTGGCAGCAGCAGCAGCAGTTAACGTCCCTGGTGTGGACGCGGCCTCTGTGCCGGGCACCCCTCAGAGAAGTGGGGCTGATCTGTCGCCGGCACCCCTTTGGCGTGGGGATGGGTGGCCCTGGTGTAGATGCGGCCTCTGGCCTGCCCGTCCTGCTCAGTCAAGTGGGGCTGATCCATTGCCCCCTGGCAGCCGTGGTTCACGTCCCCAGTGGAGATACAGCTGTGCAGTACAGAGGGGCCCAGCCGATCTGCCCATCCCAAGCGCGTCCTGCAGATTGGCCAACTCTGGGAAACGGGAAGCGCTGTCTCACAGTTCTGTGTATTACTGTAGATAGTGCTCAGGAGTCGCAGTCATGGACCAAGGCCCCATTATGTCAGGTGCTGTATAAACAGAAGAAAAAGACAGACTCTGCCCCAAAGCAGGTACAGTCTAAGGCAGGGGTCTCAAACACGCGGCCCGCAAGCCACATGCGGCCCGCGGAGTTATTTCTTGCGGCCCGCCATAGGTGCCGACTCCACTGGCAGCCAAACTCCAAACATTACTGAGTGTTTATATTTTATTAAAACACCTCTTTGCATTACAGTTTTTAAAAAGTTAATACATTGACTTTTAATAGAATACTATATTGCTATACTTTTGTATCATTGTATGAAAAGGTTTCAGTGATGCGGCCCTCGGGCCAATTTACTAGTTCTCCTGTGGCCCTCGTGGTGATTTGAGTTTGAGATCCCCGGTTTAAGGCCGGTCTACACCTAAAACTTAAGTCGACCTAGCTATATTGCTCAAGGATGTGAAAAACTCCCCTAGGAGATAGAATCATAGAATATCAGGGTTGGAAGGGACCTTAGGAGGTCATCTAGTCCAACCCCCTGCTCAAAGCAGGACCAATCCCCAATTTTTGCCCCAGATCCCTAAATGGCCCCCTCAAGGATTGAACTCACAACCCTGGGTTTAGCAGGCCAATGCTCAAACCACTGAGCTATCCCTCCCCCCCAAGATGTAGGTAATCTGACCTAAGTCCCATGGTAGATGCTGCTAGGTTGACAGAAGATTTATTCTGTCAACCTAGTTACTGCCTCTCAGAGAGGTGGGTTTACTACAGTAATGGAAAAACCCCTTATGTGGCTGTAGCAAGTGTCTGAGACAAGAGATAAGACCTAGATACAGTCAGACCAGGGAGTACCAGGAAACAGTGAGCTAGGGCAACACTTAAAAGTTAAGTCAACTGAGCAGTGTCACTCAGAGGTGAAAAATGCACACCTCTGAGCAATGTAGGTAAGCAGACCCTAACCATCAGTGTAGACAGTGCTAGGTCAACCTAGGTACTGCCTTTCAGGAAGGGGATTGACTATGGTCATGGGAAAACTCCGCCCGTCACTCTACTGAGTGGCTACACTGAAGCTTCTCGTTGTGCTGCTGTAGTGTTTCAAGTGTAGACCAACCCTGAGACAAAATTGGTCAGTGTGATATGCAGTGGCCTCAGCATGCCAGCAACCTAACTTGTCAAGTGTTTGGTAGGCATCATGGCAAAGGAGCATTGGAAGGAGAACAGTGAAATAGCTTCGAGGATGTTTATGCAGAGTACCCCCCAAGCATTAGGGGCAGCATGGGAGAAAGTGTGAAGCTGCTTGTCTGAAGTGTTCAAGTATTTTACCGTTAAGCTGCAACTAATGTGATTCATTGGAATGTAATAACAGTTCAGTGAACACATTTGTCCCAATTTCTGCATGTTATATACTCCATCTCTGAATGGGAGCATAACAGATATTTAAGCAGGCAATTGTAGGAGGGAAGGTTAACTTTAGTGGAGGGTTACGGGTGTTAATAATACTTGGTCAGATTTTCAAAGTATAGCAATATTATCATGCACAAACATAGTGAGCTATGGAGGCAGTCTTTTAGTGCACTAACCAGTTCTCAATCCAACAGTGTGTGTAGTATCCATTAAAGTGAAAGGGAAGCATCTGTACAAAAGGACTGCAGGATCGCTATGACTCCCCACAGACTAGAAGAGAGAAAAATCTTGCATATCACTTATTAAAGGACAGTAGCTTTCAAAAATGTACTGAATGGTTACTTAATCCATGTGACTTCCCACCGCCCCCCCCCCCCATGTTTTATCCACAAAAACTGGGGGTAAAGGTGTTTTTTAAAGCATGTCTGTAAAGTGAAAAATATGAACTTCCAGGAATTTGATAGTCTAGGCTTGGTTCTGCTTTGTTACCCAGTACATATTGGGACTAAACTGGAGTGAGATGAGAATCTGGCCCTCCGTCCTGTGTGGGTAGATTTTCCTGCCCCACACCCAAATGGTAAAAGTAGCTCAGTGTTAGTTATGGTCCTAATGAGTAGAGAATGCTCACAGAAGGGGCTATGTGAAAAAAAGTATTTTTAGCCCCCACTCCTCCTCCCCCAAGTACTGAACGCTGTTTACTATTAAATATTAATCTGTAACTAGAAATGAACACCCTAAATGCAATTTCCTAGGGACTGTTTAACATTTCTTTAGTCTGGTGCTGAAGGAGAGCGACACTATATAAATGTCTCAATTCTTGACTTTCCCATGCTTCTCTCTTTACAGATGATGCAGGGGGAACAGAGTCCAACTACTTCCCTCATTGACAGAACCATCAAGATGAGGAAAGAGACTGAAGCCAGGAAAGTGGTTTTGGCTTGGGGACTCCTTAATGTGTCAGTTGCAGGCATGATTTATACTGAAATGTAAGTTCCTTAACAGTTTTAAAACTTAATCAATAAAAGGATGTCATTGTGTTCCTAGATATTTCCATGTACTGTGAGTCAGAGAGATGCCATCTCCATTTTTTTTCTCTTTCAGGACTGGAAAACTGATAAGTTCATATTATAACATTACATACTGGCCATTGTGGTATATTGGTAAGTGATTGTACTTGGTGATTTACTTAGGTGAGGAAACAGCATCCAAATTCAACCCTTTTGTTTTCGTTGTCAGTATTTGAAAATTTTTAACCCGTTTTTTGATCATACAGAAATCGGACTTCACTTTCCATGTTCAGTTTGGATCTGTCTGGGTTTATCTCCTGTGACAAACTTGCAGCAAAAAAGGCTTATCTGTTGTCTTAGATCAAGTTACATGTGTGTTGAGGCTTTCAGAAAGTTGAAGACAACTTTACTACTTACGTGGTGCAATAGGTGTGCTTTGCATTTCATGTAGTAGTTAGATAAAGCTCTTTTTTTCAAGATGCTTACAGTCTAAATGAGAGATATGAAACTAACAAAGGATGAAGATGAAGAGTGGGAATACACACGTAAGAGATCAGTGATAGAAAACTTTTGAAAAGTCTGGATTTGAGGAGAGGGAGTTGTAGGTTGTTCCGAACCTGGGGATGATATAAAAATGAAAACCTGTCGCAGCTTTAGGGGAAACTGCTTCAGATTCCTTAAACACAGTGATGTGTTATCAACATGGATGACATGATATGTAAATATAACACCATGTTAACTAAATATAAACTAAGCTAACTTGTGTATTGACTTCCAGCCCTTTAGGCATCACTTGTTTTTTCAAATGGTGGAGTTACACTTGTAACCTTTAGAGATGTCAGCTGGTCTAGATTCCAAAACTTACTTTCTCTAAAGAATGTGAAGCTTATAAAGCAGCCCTTTGTTTATGTATGTGATTTTTTTAAAATTAACTTGTATGTTTAAAATATTAGTCTCAGATATATAAAACCTGTCTCCAGAGTTCTTGCATAAAATATGTCCCTGAACATCTTGGCTAATAGCTGTTGATCCTCCATGAACTTATCTAATTTTTTTTTTAATCCTGTTACACTTTTGGCCTTCACGACATCCTATGGAAATGTGTTCCACAGGTTGCCTGTGCATTGTATGAAGAAGTACTTCCTTATGTTTGTTTTAAACTTGCTGCCTATTAATTTAATTGAGTGACCCCTTATTCTTGCATTATGTGAATAGGTAAATCACACTTCCTTGTTCACCTTCTCCATACCATTCATAATTTTACAGACCTCTATCAGATCCCCCCGCCCGTACTTGTCTCTTTTCTAAACTGAACAGTCCCAGTCTTTTTATTCTCTCCTCATATGGAAGCTGTTCCATACCCCCTACTCATTTTTGTTGCCTTTCTCTGTACCTTTGCCAATTCTAATATACCTTTTTTGAGATCAGGCAACCAAAACTGCATGTAGCATTTAAGGAGTGGGTGTACCATGGATTAATATAGTGGCATTATGATGTTTTCTGTTTTATTATCTGTCCCTTTGCTAATAGTTCCTAACATTCTGTTAGTTGTTTTGGCTGCCGTCGCTTATTGAGTGGATGTTTTCAGAGAACTATCCATGATGACTCCAAGATCTCTTTCTTGAGTGGTAACAGTTTATTTAGACCTCATCACTTTGTGTATATATAGCTGGGGTTATGTTTTCCAATGTGCATTACTTTTAACTTATTGACAGTTAATTTCATCCGCCGTTTTGTCGTCTAGTCACCCAGTTTAGTGAGATCCCTTTGTAACTCTTTGCAGTTAACTTTGGACTAGGGATGTAAATATCGTTTTAAAAAGTACCCGTTTAAGCTATTAAAATTGGTTAACGTTTTAATCATTAACAAGGTCACAATCTACATTTTACATCCCTACTTTGGATTTAACTATCTTGAGTAGTTTTGTATTGTCTGCATATTTTGCCACCTCACAGGTCACTCATTTTTCCCAGATCATTTATGAATATGTTGAACAGCACAGGATCCTTGGGGGACCCTGCTATTTACTCCTCTCCATTGTGAAAACTGATCGCTTATTCTTACCATTTGTTTCCATCTTTCCAAAATGGTACAAAGAATATACAGTAACTTTTACCATGATAGTGTTCATATCAGTAGAGTGGGAAAACAACATGAGATGTCAAAGAGACAAGGTGGGGTGGTAATATCAGGACCTGAAGAAGAGCTCTGTAAGCTCAAAAGTTTGTATTGAGCCAACAGAAGTTGGTCCAATAAAAGATATTACCTCACTCACCTTGTCTCTCGAAATCCTGTGACCAACACGGCTACAACAACACTGCATACAGCATAAGGTGTTAACAGTTATTGATTTTTTTAAATGGTGAGCAATTTAAGGAACACTCTAAAATATAAAGAACTAACTTGTTAATATAATGGTTTTTGGTTTTTGTTCTAGAACTTGCACTTGCATCTTTGTTCAGTCTGAATGCCTTATTTGATTTCTGGAGGTATTTCAAATACACTGTGGCACCAACTAGCTTAGTTATGAGTCCTGGACAGCAGACCCTTCTTGGGCTTCAGAATGCATGTAAGTGTGACAATTATCTCTGGCAGTACTCTTTAAAATGGTGTCTACAAGTGAGCTTGTAAATGTTTAACCTTCTGAACAGACTGTCATAGGTCTCAACGTGGCATGGGCCTCCAAACAAACACACATGTCTAGAAAAAGAAGAGCGATGCAGTCAATACCTTTTGAAGGGTAGTAGTGTTGATTCAGAGCATTTTGATTGATTTCACCTTACTGCTCCCTGCAGATGGGGTGAAGTAAAATGGCATGAAAATTCAGAAGGTCAAGAAGTTACTTGATTACCGTGTACCAGTAACTTCATGAAAGAAAGTATTGAGTGATAAAGGGCTCTTTACTTTAGCAGAAAAAAGCATAACAAGAACCTATGGCTGGAAGCTGAAGCCAGACAGCGTTAACTTAGAAATAGGGAATACATTTTTAACAGTGAGGGTGACTGACTTTTGGAACCAGCTACTGAAGGAAGTGGTGGATTCTCCCTCTCTTGATGTCTTCAAATCAATATGGAATGCCTTTGTGGAAGATATTCTTCAGTCAAACACAAGTTATTGTGGTCAGTATAGGGCAGGGGTTCTCAGACTGGGGGTTGTGACCCCTCAGGGTGTTGCGAGGTTATTACATGAGGGTCGCGAGCTGTCAGCCTCCACCCCAAACCCTGTTTCACCTCCAACATTTATAATAGTGTTAAATATTTTTTAAAAGTGTTAATTTGTAAAGGGGGTCGCACTCAAAGGCTTGCTGTGTGAAAGGGGTCACCAGTAGAAAAGTTTGAGAACCACTGGTATAGGGGTAATTGGGTTAAATTATATGGCCTGTGTTAGGAGGTCGAACTAAATGATCGCATGGACCCTTCTGTCCTTAATCTATGAATCTGTATCACTGTTTCCAACATCTGCAAATGAATGCATATATCTAAATGGTTCATAATATCTCTTCCATCTTTGACCTCTGATCTAGAGCAGTAGAGAGTTGGGGAGCCAGGGGAATTAGCAAAAAATTACTTGAGGGGAGATAATCAGGAACCAGGAGAAGAAGCAATAATCGCCCACTTCCAAAGGCATATTGTCAATTATGCTTCATCCATTGTTAATTGTATTGGTACTATCCTGTACTTGCCTAATTAAAATATTTTATATGTGCTATTAAACAAAAAAAATGTTTGTTAAATTACAACCACAAACTCAAATTGCCTCCCAATACGTTGCTATAAAATAATGTATATAAAATATAAGCCACTCAAAAATTGTTCTCAAAGGGTCAGAAGGGGGATTATGTTGTACCATGGGTACTGTGCTATATAATTGGTTATGTTTCGGCTATATACAGTGTATGTTTTATAGTAAAAATTAAGGTATTAAAATAAATGAATAGAGTAGTGAATACTAATATTAGCCATTTTCTTTATTTAGGCCTTGCAAGTAACAGACAAAATCTTATCTGTCTGTTAATTAAATTTAAAAAATTTCAAAGGCCTAGGCCCCAATGTAAAAAAAAATAGTTGCAAAATTTAGTAAGGCCTAATTTGCAATGCCTTTTTTATTCAACATAAAACACTGCTATTTCTTACCTTTTAAAAATCTCTATAAAAATTTATATAAATAAATACATACATAAAAAAATATAAAGGCCTAATTTACAATGCCTTTTTTATTCAACATAAAACACTGCTATTTCTTACCTTTTAAAAATCTCTATAAAAATCTATTTATATAAATAAATACATACATAAAAAAATATAAAAGCCATTATTAAAACCAAATAACCAAAAAAACTTATAACCACCAAAAAACCACCAATGCACATCCATAATTAAAAAACAAACAACCCTAAAATAAAAGCTAGGACCCTTAAAACACAAAATAATTAATTAAATCAAAACCAAACAAAATAATCCTCCCAAAGGTGTTTTAAGCCATCAAAAAGTAACACCCACTAATAAGTAACCGGTCATAAACTAACACAGCAAAATCCATAAACTTCAACCAAAAAAACAACAACTATAAAAACAAAATGCTTTGCCATAAAGCTTTGGGTTCATCTTGCCAACAACTCCAAAAGCATCAAATCGCAAACAACAAAGCCCGGCTCCCCTCTACAACCAATCTAGCTAGCCACTAAATTAATCCAAACTCTAAACTAATAACTATAACATGAACTAACAAAACTATATGCATTTTATAGATAATAGAATATTTATATAATTAAAAAGCATATGCTAACTAATATATTCTCAATAAATGCGGCATATTGCCTTTTCCCCTATAAAAAAAAATCTCATATGCTTTGTTTAAGCATAACATAAAGAACAAACAAAATAAAAAACACAGGAGAAAAGGGTGGATGGTGGAGTGTAGAAGACAAAAGCAATGAGAGAAGTTCAAACTCTATGGTGGATGGGCTGGGGCGTAGTCCCCTATGTGTGGGACTGGGGAGGAGGCACAAATGGAGGGCTTATGTTTAAATAAAACATCATAGTAATCTACACACTGTGTAAAAATAGCCATGTTAGAGAGAAACCTTAATGTAAAGTATAAAAATGACAAACTAAACATCAGTCCCTTCATAAAATATTTTGAGTTTTTAAACAAATTTCTCTCCTTTTCTGGTCTCAGTGTAGGATTTTCTTAAGATGGTAAAGAAATAAAATAACAAGAAAACTGATCCAGACTGCTGCTCCTTCAGCCCTAATTCTGCTTTTTTTATTACAGCAGTACAAACAACTCCGCCCCGTGAACTAGTGACAAAGAAAGTCCCTTCTTCAACACCTCCTCCAATCCAGGGTCAGAGCGTGCTGAGTTACAGCCCATCCCGCTCACCTAGTACCAGCCCAAAGTTTGCCACTGGTTGCATGACTGGGTACAGCCCTCAGCTACAGGCTTTGTCAGGCAGCAGTGGTTCTTATAGCACTGCTGTGACCTACTCACCAAACAGCAACTACAGTAAGGTAATAGCCTTGACAACCCAATGTAACAAGTTGGAATTTGCTTGTTAGATTGCTTGTATTGTGCCTTACTGCAGAACCTGATTCGCCAGTAGCTTGCACCTTGTTTATTTAGTTACACCTTTTGCACAGCAAATTTAAAACTTTACCCGCAGGAATTCTCCAGTCTCTCACTGGTGATAGCATTTTATTCACATTGCACCACCTGGTAGGTGATGCAGCCAAGAATTAAAATAAACCAACCAGCAACTGAAACATACTAAAGCCAAAGTGGCGTCTAGTTTAACAGTAACTAGCAATGCAGTAACAAGTTGGATAAATGGGGATAAATATATTAATTTTGTTTACAAATTGAAACTAATAAGTAGAATTCCAGCTTTACAAAATAATACAATCATTCACTCTATTTCCCACAGATATCCAGCTTCAGTCCCTCCCCTGGTGGCTCACCATACCCCACCAGCATTGGACCAGTGGAAAGCAGCGGGCTGAGGTCTCGGTACCGTTCTTCGCCAACTGTGTATAACTCCCCTATTGGCAAAGAAGACTATATGACAGACCTAAAGTCCCTGGACAGCTTCCTTCAAAGTGAAGAAGAGAAGCAACATCGAGTTCAGCTGGGTAAGTAAGTAGCTCTGTCTGGTCTAAAAGTTGTTGTTTGTGGGATGGTATTCCAGTTCTTCTGGTGTAAGGTAGACACAGATGTGTCAATTGTAATGAAATGGACTTAAGTCATTTGCACAGTATCCACCTCTTAACAAATCTCTGTGGAAGGCACAATCTGAAGACTGATGCAGAACAAGTTAAATCTTTTACTGAGTAGTCTAAGTGAGATGTGAAGCAGAGCTCCATGACTTCTTACGGCCCTTTGCAACACAGAAGCCTTGGGAAACTTTCCAGAGAATAAAGTCTTGTGTTATAGATGGAAATGTACAGCTGTTGACACTCTGGAGACAACCCATGGGTGTCTATAAATGACAAACTATATCTGTATAGGACTCATTGGCCTACACAGTAAAGACCCAGAGCCTTCATCTTGACGAGGTGTGGCCTGTGGAGAAGGCATCTCCGATCAAGATGCCAAGTAATCTGCAGGTGACCCGTCTCCTTAAAAGACACTTTTTATTATTGAGATGAAAATGACTAATAATATTTTACATAAACTGAGTTTGGCATTTGGGTTCATAGCAACTTGTGGATGCGTCCCTCTAGTCAAAAAAAGCCTAAATGCTCTGACCGGTCATCTGTACAAGAACCTCCCAGTGCTTAAAAATTGTTTGGCAATCAACATGTAGTAGTAATTTGTTTACTGAATGGATAATTTCAGGGAGTTCAGATTCCAGCTCTCCTTCCAGCAGTCCGACTCTTTGGAACTACAGCCGTTCCATGGGAGACTATGCACAGATGCTGAGGAAGTTCCAGTACCAGCTGGCCTGCAGGTCCCAAGCCCCATCAGCACACAAAGATGAAGCTGATCTGAGCTCTAAGCAGGCTGCGGAAGAGGTAAATAGAAAACTCAAGGGAATCAGGAGGGAGAAAGATACTGTTGTGAATTTTGCAATCCTCTGCAAGAATTTGGATGCGACTCCCATTCACATTATTGGAAAGAGGGGTGGGCAAATCCCATAGAATTGAATTGCCCTCATGTAATTTAGAAAAATATTTTCTTATTACAAATTTATATTCCAAACTTCTATCTGAACTAGTTCGTTGGAAACTACATTACCTTCACCAGTAGAGGGCAATTATAAATTTGTTTGGACTGAAAAAGTGACTTGTATCCAGAAGTGTTTGGTCTGATCTGCTGTATAGAATTTTATAGTTTATTAGTATTCATTTTGTGGGCAGTGGTGGGAAACAGTAAACACAGATTTAACCTTTTCCTGTCTTAACCAATTTCTCACAAACACTTTAATTATGTAGTAATATATAACAACTCTAGATATAGTAGTTCAGTCTGGAGTTAAAAACTAGTAGTTTAACAGCGTTCTTGGACTTAGTGATGTTGAGAAATCTTCTCTTCTGCCATTTTATACTTAGATAAAAGTATATATTGGATAAAATATATACTTGTTTGTAAGAGTAACAATTAACTGCATCTAGTGCATTTCAAGCAGCTGAATGTATATTGAAAATCCTCTGTTGTACTTGTACGTGCTCAGTGGATTTTGAGACACATGGAGAAGTGTACCACACATCTGAGTTTAGTGTGGCCAGAAGGAGTAGCTCTTAACTTGCCTGTCTTTTAATTAAATGCTACTCCTTTTCTCTACCTTGCACATTGATTTAGTTAGTGTAACTTTCCATTAATTTAAACCTTTTCTAAAAATCCTACTAATGTAGCCAGTTTTATCCTAATACAAATAGCTAAGGGTACCAAAATAGACCAAGTCCAGATGCACTAACTGGTATATAGTCCTTGTGAAATGTTCTGTGATATATGAACATTTTAAATCCTAGCTAGGGCTTGTGATGTGCACGCTGTAATTAGTATAAATAAGATGGCTTGGCCTCTAAAAGCCACATTGTATTCAGCTGGGTTCCTACGTCTTTGCAATAAGTCTCTTAAACTACTTAACTTTTTGCCTAGGTTTGGTTGAGGGTGGTAATGAATCGACAACTACTCAATCATGTGGACTCATGGACAGCTAAGTTCAGAAATGTAAGTCCTATCATTGCTCTTTAGAGTCTAATATTTCAGTATCCTGTCCTTATTTCTGCAGAACTCAGAGCTAGAAAATACATGAGTACCATATATACTCAATCATAAGCCAGTTTGTTTATAAGCCGATCCCCCCAAGATGGAGAAGTAAAAATGGAAAAATGTTATGACCCATTCATAAGCCGACCCTATAATTCAGGGGTCGGCAAACTTTGGCTCCCGGGCCATCAGGATAAGCCACTGGTGGGCCGAGACAGTTTGTTTACCTCGAGCGTCCGCAAGCACGGAGGTCAACCTAAGTAAACAAAGTGTCCCAGCCCGCCAGCTGCTTACCCTGATGGGCTGGGACAGCAACTGGTGGGGAAACTTTTTTGGGGGGGAGAAGCTGGGGATCAGGGGAGTAACCCCTGTGACCACCCCCCACCCTTAGCCCAGGACCCCCACACTCTCCCCATGCCATCCCTTCCCATCCCTGAGCTGGGGCGGGTCAGGGGAGGATGTTTCTGGCGCGGCCGCAGCCCACTCCGGCGGGCAGGGCCGAAGCTGCAGCTGCTTCGGAGGCTGGGGGAAGAGCAGTGTGGCCAGAAGCAGAGAGACTCTGGCCCCGCCTCTTCCCTTCTGGCTCTGCTGGCTGTGCTGCCCCTCCTTGCCCCCTCTGTTGGGGGGAGGGGCTGTGTCCCACCTCTCCCCCTCTCTATAGCCGTTCATAAGCCGACCCCCTTCTCTGATGCGTCCCTTTTTTACTAAAAAAAAATTAGGCTTATGAACAAGTATATACGGTACTTCATCATTTGCCTCAGCCTTAATGGGACTGAGCTATGGTATAAACTTAGTAGGGTGTAATACTTCCTTAATGATCTTCGATTTGTAACAGAACTCTTGCTTTTTGATCTAATTGTATTCTATTAGAATGGTGGGGGGGAAATCAAGTTACCACATATGTACCTAAGGTTGTAGAAAGAACTACAAAGTGTATTTGAGGATTAGCATATGGCTGTGTAACTAGCGACTAACACAAAGCATGCTCACAAAGGGGGCGATATTAAGGTCACACATTCAAACTTAACTCCTGCACTTGCTGACTTTTGTGCTATGACATCCTGGACACTTCAATTTCTAAAGTTCATACAAATGAAAACGGGTAGACTTGTTTGTCCCTTTTCCTCAACTCAACCTGCTGACTCTGTTTTCCTCAAACATTTCAAAATAACTCACCTGGGCTGAACTGAAGTATGGAAAATCCCATCCCCAAGGTTAAAATTTTCCAAAAGATCTGAGCAGCTGGAAAGTTAGAATGAAAATCGTGACATAATCTGACTTTAAGAACTGTTAGGTCTGCATTAGCAATAGCAGACATAATTACACTTCAAGGTAAAAGTATTAGTTAATCAAATAACAAATTACTCCAACACGCTACTTGTTGGAGTTCATGGCAGCCCCCAGGGGTGTGTGTGTGTTAAGCCAATAATATCCACGAAAAGATCAAGTGTTCACAAATAATATATTTCTATCACCACCCTTCTCCCTTAAAACACTGTGGGAATTATGGACATATGGAAGCATAAATTAACTGTTTGTGGATGACTTGCTGCTCTTCATACCATTACTCCCCTCACCATCTTAAAAAGTCTGTATGATGGTCTAGAAATGTTGTCTAGAACTCACTCATTGAACTTTTAAACAGTCATTCAAACCCTACCGTAACCTGATAGTCTGTTTACTTAATAACTCTGTATATCTCTTCTGCTCCCTTATATGTTTGTTGTTCACCTTTTTTACTTTGCAGTCATAACAGTAATTCAGATACTGATTAGGGTACAGTAACATTTCACACAGACTTCCTGTTAATTGCCTTTCTCTCCTCTTCTAGTGGATTAACGAGACTATTTTAGTGCCACTTGTGCAAGAGATTGATTCTGTGAGCACTCAGCTGAGAAGAATGGGGTGTCCAGAGTTGCAGATTGGAGGTATGGAGATACTGGAATAGATTTGGTTCAGTTCTCATTAGTACCTGTGCTCAGGATGAAAACTTCCAGACAGAAAAGGGTGTTCTTTGCAACCTTAAGAACTAGAAACAGGTTTTTTGTGAGCGAGAGCGTGGATTATACAGCAACTTCCACAGCTGCAGAATTGCAGAAAATACAGGAACCTTGTTACAGCTGCATCAGTGAGGAAACTATGTTCATTCCAATTGAGCCTCCTGAGGCAAATCCCTTAATAAGACAATAACATGGTGTTTGATCTCCAACTGTTAGAATCCAGGCTAGCAGCTATAAGAGCACCTATCTTCATTTAAACTGGTGTTTAATCTGAAGTAATTCCACTTATTTGCATTGTTACATCAAACTTGCACCAATTTAACTGAGAGCAGAATTTGGCCTTCTATTTTGTAGGCTACTTAAGCTTTAATCTCTCCTTAAAACCCACTTCTGCTGTGACACATATGAGAAATTAACCAACTAATAATGGCAAAATGGAGAGGCAGTTAGGAATCTTCTATATACTTAGTCAAATGGAACACTAGAAATTTTGTCATATCCCCTTTTTCCACCATTACAGTAACTCCTCCCTTAAAGTCATCCCGGTTAACGTTGTTTCGTTGTTAAGTTGCTGATCAGTTAGGGAACATGCTCGTTTAAAGTTGTGAAATGCTCCCTTCTAACATCATTTGCAGGCTATCAATTGCGGCAGTTCAGCTGTCCCTTCCCCCACTGCCATGTGCTGCTCCCTGAGACTCCTGCCTGCTTGCTGTGGGGGGGGGGGGGGGGGGGGGGGGGGGGGGAGGGGAAGAAGAAGGGGGGCTAATGTCCCCCTGCTCCTGCATCTCGCTTACCCCATCTTCCATAGAGCGGGGGGGACACATGAGGGAGCAAGCTGCTGCCTTAGGCAGAAGCTGCAGCTGCCAGGCTTGCTGATCTAATTAACAAGGCAGTGTACTTCTGACCCCACTCTTGATACTTAAAAGAGAAATGGGCATCTCTGTCTCTGAAACACATCTCTCTCTGTCTGCCCTCCCTCCTTTCCTGCTGGCTTGTAGACTGTGAGAGTTAACCCTTGAGGGCTCAGCCAACTGCTTAGTTCATTTAGCAGTAAGGCATTCCCTGGGAAATATCCCACCCTCTGACTCCTCCACCTCAACCAAGCTTCACTATCATCATCGCTGTGTACCAGTATTCAATTGTTTGTTTAAAACTGATAGTGTGTGTGTGTGTATGTGTGTGTATATATATATATATATATATATGTGTGTGTGTATATGTGTATATATATATGTGTGTGTGTGTGTATATATATATATATATATACAATATAGTCTTATATCTGGTGGAAAAAAATTTCCCTGGAACCTAACCCCCTCATTTACATTAATTCTTATGGGGAAATTGGATTTGTTTAACATCATTTCACTTAAAGTTGCATTTTTCTGGAACATAACTACAACGTTAAGTGAGGAGTTACTGTATAAGTTTATTTTGTCTCATAGGATGCAAGGTCTTCAGGACAGGGACTGTCTTCCTGTGTGTGTGGTACCTAGCATGTTTTGTATGCCATGATGATGTAAATAACAACACAGATTCAACCTTTCTCCCAGCGAAGTAAACATAGGAGTAAACTACTTCTCTAGGATCAGAATTTGGTATTTGGCAACATCAGTAGTGATGTAGTGTGCCAGCTATTCCTAGGACCCAGCTTCTCAGAGAGCAACAGGCAAGCAAGGTGAACAGAATGTGTCAGCTCTTTGTAATAGTCTGTTAATGAGCTTCTGAGTAAGTGAGGGTGTTCAATGTTCTGCTGTGGCCATAGATCATATGTGCTCATGCTTTTTTGTATTGCAGAAGCCAGTATTAGCAGTCTGAAACAAGCCGCTCTTGTTAAAGCTCCACTCATCCCAACACTGAACACTATAGTGCAGTACCTGGACCTTACACCAAACCAGGAATATTTGGTTGAAAGGATCAAAGGTAAATGGTCGTCATGCACACTTAAAATGTGCTTCATTACCGTTTTCCTGTGTCAAGTGTTAGTGAAGTTGAACACTGTCAACAAGACCTTTGACTTGGGTCTCAGCAGGTATGAAGGAGGGGCTGCTTTTCAAGTAGTGGAAATACACAAGTATTTGTAATTTTCTACTATTGTTTAAAGTGACTTAATGATTTGGGATCTTAATATAATTTACAGTACTCTTAAAACAAAAGCTTTGTCACTTTTGAATGTGTGTTCTGGAAACTTATTGCTGGATTTAATCAATTTCTTCTCTTACTACTTTATCCCTCTTGATTTAATTCCAAATAAAACTGAGTTTTAGGATTTAAATCTTTTTAAAAATCCTGATGGTGATTTTTAAAATTTGCTTCGCAGGTGTTTCTTTCTTGCATGCATTTCTCATGTATACAGCACCATAAATATGCATGATGTCTGAAATAGACATAATAGATTGCCTTCTTCCACTTCCATCTCCACCTTGCCCCAAAATAACTTCATATAAACTCTGTTGCCTTTAGAGCTTTCTCAGGGAGGATGCATGAGCTCATTCCGATGGAACAGAGGAGGGGACTTCAAGGGCCGTAAATGGGATACTGATTTGCCCACTGATTCTGCTGTAAGTTTCCATAGTTGTGTTTGATGAGACTTAAAATGCATTATTTTTCAGAGCTAGTAGTAGGAATACGAAGTAGAGATACAGCTTGTGAATCTCTTGAGGAACATGATCCAAATCCTGCACACCTCATTGACCCAAGTAATCCCATTGCTCTCAGTGACATTACTTGGGAGAATTATGCAAACCAGATCTAGCCCCATATAGATCACAAAAATAATGTTGTTGTTGTGTATCTTAATCTTGCATCACTCTTATTTAGACATAATTGAAATGCCTGTTGAATAGCTGTGGTGGGTGTAGCCTGACTTGCTCTGACCTCGATACTGCAATTGTTTTTCTACATTCAGATACAATTAAGTAATCATCTGCATTCAAATGAATCTTCCATAAAATAATTCCTAATACAGGAACAAATTATTAAATGACTTCACCTTGATGAAATGTCTAATTTCAGTTCTCCAAAGCAGATTGCAAAGTAAACAGACATGAAAGAATAATAAACATGAATTGTGTGGCCTTGTGCCCATTTAATTGAATATTGTTTGCTGTGAAATCCTAAATGACTAACTCAAAGGAATAAATAATCTAGTTGGAGAGAGACTTTCAGAGTGGCTCAGCCAAGCAACCTGAAAGGCCAGAGGATAAGTGTTTCTTAGCAGAAACAGTAACATGTTCTTGAAAATAGTGAATTAAAATATTACTTCAATTGTCAGAAAAAATGACACAACATAGATACCAAGAATAATGACACATAGCTGAGTGACACAATTCTGAGGATTTATTTTTCTTGCTGTCTCTGCAAGAAAAGATAGCTGAAGTCCTGCCTTGAGTCAAGTGGGAACCTACCATTTCTTAAGGGAAAGCACTCGTAGTCATGAGATTTAACATCACATCCTGGAATTGAGCCTTTTTTCCCCCCTCCCACAACCAACCAGATGAGATGCCATTGGAGACTATATTGAATATCTAAATGCTAATAAGAGAAGACTAGTTCTGACTAATCATCCTAAACTTCTGTAAACCCCTGAAGGAGTTACTAGTCTAAAATATATTAAATGTACGTTGAGGAAATGTTAAAGTTGAAATCTTCAAGACAAAACTCGACAAATGCAAAATTGCAGTATATGTAATATGAATAATATTACTGTAAGAACCTTAACATTGAGTATACATTAAATACTAGCATACAGTAGGTACAGTTCCATTTTATCTGCTTGCCATTCTGTACTGGTTCTAGCACTCTTCCCCATATATAGGGCGTACTTATTTGGCCTGAGAGAGGTGGGCTTAAGCTTTACAGAAACCTCAATGTGTGAATATACCATTTCCCAAACCATGGTTGGTTTGAATCTGTCTGTCTCAACTTTAAAGGTTTGGTTAACGGGGGAGGAGGGGATGAGTTAAAATAAATATTCCGGTTTGGGGCCCATGTTCGCTACTAAATTCTGCAACTTTGCTTTGAGGTGCAGAGATAAAAACACTGTATGTCTGAGCCTCGGTGTAGCCGCTGACATACAGCCATCTCTGGAAGGGAATGAATATGCCACATTGTGGCTGACGTCTTGTTGTTCAACTGACAGATGAACCTTGACTCGTCAACATCTTACATAAATATTCTGACCAATGTCAAGCGTTGGGCCACTGAAGAGAGTGGTTAAAGCACGCCACTGCTTTGTCCCTTTTAAAATGTGCTGGGGTGCAGTCAAAACTGCAATAGGATCACTGTCTCTTGGATTCTGTAACTAGTATCTGAGACTGTTAAAGATTCACCGTTTTATTGTAGCAGTAGGTTCTACAATCTGTCTGATGGGCACTAAATTCTGATTTAATTTTTTCTTCAGATCATTATGCATGTGTTCTGCACTTATCTTGACTCCAGGCTGCCTCCTCACCCAAAATACCCTGATGGCAAAACATTTACCTCGCAACACTTCATTCAAACACCAGATAAGCCAGGTATTGGCATCCTTGGTCCCTTTGTTTGATGGGATTGACTGCTTGGATCATGTCCTTCATGTCCATATTATCTCTTAAATTTTCATTCATAGATGTTTCAAATGAGAATGTGATTTGCATCCACCAGAGCACCATCAACCCTCCCCACTATGAGCTCATTTACCAGTGCCAAGTCTACAACCTACCCAAGGTATGAACGTGGTTCTTTTCTTATGACACCTCAAGAAAGCTACATACATTCTGAAAACTGTAGCTGATGTTGATTGGTTATCTTTTTTGAGCAGTCAGGTTTATTGACAGCGAAATTGTCTTTGAATATAGCAAAACTCAGTGCAATGTATAAGGCAACATGTTACCTTGATCTATTGACAGCCCTTGGCATATAAGTTGCTACTAAATAACACCATTACCATAAAGAGCCTCAGTAGAGTACTGAAGGCAATTATCTTCCCCTTGTTGCATGTTCTTTTGATAAGTTGCTAGTGTTTAAAATAAAGAACTTAAAGACCCCAGTGGTCTGTGTTAATTCTTCAGTGCCAGCAGATCTCGTGTCTCTTAGCAGCAAAAATCTGTGTTGGAAAACCTTCCATTCCCCGAATCAAAAGGTTAAGTTGATGGTCAAAACTTGATCCCTAGTTTCAGAAATGATCGTCAATTCCTCTAGTCCTTAAAAGAGTGGAAGGTCATAATCCAGCCTAACAAATTTTCTCTTTTTGCGTTTGCCCAGCTGGAGGATGTAAGCAGTGTCCCAAAACTAACTTAAGTCCTGGAGGTTCATAATGGTGAAGAAGCCCATAATAGTATTCCTTTGGTAATGGTTTCCCTTCTATAGCAGTTTCTTATCTCAAAATACTTTGCAGGTCAGCATACCAACTCCATAATGACGTCTTGCCAGTGAAGTGCAGCCACCTCTGGTGTGGAGTTTTGACAGCTGTTTAACAGTGTAAAGCACCATTACACAAAAGTTTAGGACAGGAAGTGAAGGGTATTTTATTTTAAATAAGAAATTGTGCAGAACTTTCAGACTGAATATTGTATGTATTTATCTTACCCTCTTCTCTTCCCACGAGTTCAGGGCAGAAACAACATGTTCCATACCTTGCTTATGTTCCTGTGCATCATAAAGACAAAAGAATCTGGGATGCTCGGGTAGGTATAGAGTGCCATGAATCCCTGCATTTAATACAGGCTGAGAACTGTAACATTCCCTATTGTAAATAAGCAGTTTAGCTGCATGTAGACTGATCTTAAGTTCCTGTAGAAAATGTCTGTATTCTTCGCTGTGTGGCAATTTCTTGCTGGTCTGCGAACATCCTATTTCTTTCACTCTCCTCCAACACTCTTTTGGCTGCCTCCTACACTCTTATTTAAAATAACTTAAAACTTGCCATTTGCATTTCTCACAGAAATACAGAACATTATTCTTTCTCCTCAAGCATGAGACAGGGAGTTAAGGGCCCTTTTCTCTTTTTGAACTAGGATATAAATCTACCTTAAAAACCTGACTCCACTTTCACTTTCCAGTGACAGATACAAGTTTGCATTTCAGGATGTGCTCTTCAAACACCAGAGCTTTACTCTGAACTTCCATGGGGAAAATCAAGCTCTTCAGTTCCTAAAAAGACTAATTCAGGGCAGAAAATGAGGACTGACCATTAAATGCACTAAAAAAAGTACTATGGGGAATCGTGCACCCTTATGTCCTACAGAAGTCGGGGATAGGATCACTTAAATTATGGGAGTTCTAAGGAGTATCAAATTGATTAAGCAAGGAAAGTTAGCACACTAAAATGAAATAAAAATTTGTTTTTAAAAGCTGCTTATACTTATATAAGCCTCTAGGTGCATAAAAACAGTTGAATTTTTTTGCACGCTGACAATCTTGTGGAGCACAAACTGTGGAATATTGGCCTCTTTAGTCACTGCCTGGCTAGATCTTGGCCTGAAATCCACTGCCATAGAGAAATATCGGTATAAGTAGATGCCAACATTAGCCATTAATCTTTGCTTTTGGAGCAGTATAAGAAATTTTGAATATGGGTATTGGGCAACTCTGCCTACGTTGACATAAAAGTGAAGTCCAGACTTTCCCATTTAATTCCTGTGGGGTTGTACTCTGTTCATAGTGAAGCACAACTCCTAAATAGAAGGAACCTTTGGCGGGGATTGAAAGAACTGCTGGAGCCAGGAGCTTGCAACTTGTCCTGGCAACTTTCTTTTATAACAAAACTTTGCTTCAAATGTAGGTTTGGGGTTATTGTTATTTTATTATTATGACTTTGTCTTTGCAGGAGAGTAAATCTTGGCTTATCAGGAGTGAATGTTCTGTGGATCTTGGGAGACTAGTACATCATTGTTCACAGTGGATGGCCTCCACCTTCACATAGTGAGAACAATTGTGCATCTCTGTGATAACTGACCAGCTTATTACACTTGTGCCTTGAACATAAACCTACAACGATGTACTAATGTGATATCCTTGTGAACATAGGATACGTTTGCATTCAATACACTGTTCGTATGAGAACATGCTTCCGGCATTGAAATACTCCTACCAGCTCTTATTGCGCAAAGATGTCTCTTTACAACTTCCCACCTTCACCAGCCCTACTTTAAAAGCCTTCACCATTCTTCTGGCTGAGTTGCCCTCCAAAGGCCATTACTGCTGATACTTGAATTAGAAGCAACTCAACCGTACCCCTGCCAGCTTGGGGAATGAATTGTGAGCCCATCTCATCTGCATGGCAGGGTAGAATACTACAGTGCAACTTGGACTGCCCTCCTCAGGTTGTACACTGCTGCTTGGTACTTGTTACTTCAGTGCTGCCACTTGAAAAAACAGTCACTGCAAGTGTGGCCAAGTACAAGATCCACATGCACCAGGAAATGCCACATAACCAGGCTTATGCAGAAAGGCTTGTGGCTGAGCATCATTGGAGTACCAGTGTAGTGGGATTTTGTGGCACCACCACACTTTTAAAGTGACTGCACTGTAAGTGAAAGAAAACTTCAGACCCTACCCACCAGTTAAACTACATTTTTATGGATTTTTTTAAAACAAAATAACCCAATATCTTTTAAACTTAAGTGTGTTTGGAGCAACAAAATGTTGCTGATGTCTTGACTGCAGTTGAAGTCTTGCCCTAACTTCATTTATTTTTTTAAAACGTTCTCGCATTAGTATTTTGGTATTAATCCCCTATTTTTAGAGATGTTTGAGCTGTAAAAATTTACTCTAAAATGGAACGTAGCTTCAGTGTCTCTGCATAAGAACAAAATTTTTACCTTTAAATCAGGATGTCCTAGGAGTCCAAAGGGACATCCTCTCCTCCACCCCCACATAGCCCCATGTTGCTGTGAATTTCATTATAACCAAAGACAAACAGATGCAACTTGACCAACGTTAGTCATTGGAGGGACTTGAGGCTCTGCTGTTTTTTCCTGCTTCGGGCAGATAGCGATGACCCAGAAGCAAGAATCAAATTTATGACTTGAAATCCTATCCTATATGGGTGGCACGTCACTTTAGATCCTCAGGCCGGCCAACACCTTATTTTGAGAAAAAAGACCTGATCTGCTCTTTACTACAAGTATATATAATGATGCGGTGTCCGTGGATAACCCAACATGGTGGTTTTTTTAACAGTTACATAAGCAATTGCTCTGCAATGTAGACTAGTTGCTCCTTGGAAAAATTGGAGTTAAAATGGATTCCTACATATATGCCAAGGTTTTTTCCTATAGGGATAAAGGATCCATTGCAAATCCTGGTAACCAGGGAATTTTTAAACTGTGTGCTATAGGTTCTTTAAAAAAAAAAAAAAAATTGGGACAATTTCAGAAGCCCTCTGTTAAGGGTAATGTTAAGGGTCCTCCTGTTTCTCTCAGTCTCTTGTCATAAGGTTTGAGGTTAAGGCACGGTGGCCTACTTAATTTTACCCTTTCAACCCACAATGACCAGAAAATTGAGACCTTAATGTCACTGTGTTAAACTGCCAACAATGATGCTCTGTATAATCCTGCTAAAAGTATTCCTCCAGGATTCAGTAAAAGAGCTGGCTGGTTAGATATGTGAAGACTACACAAGATTTGTATTGGTTTTACAATGACTACACTCTTTTGTACTGTTTTCAGTTTTTTACTGAACTGTGGATTGCCTACCTAGACAAGCGCAGGTGGGGAGGGGTTTGGAAATGTCTTTTTTACTATGCTCAGCACAATTACCATTCATTATCTCAGTTGGACTGTTTTTTTTTTTTTAATGCATGAGCCTAACTTATTGCCATTGTCTGTCAGAACTGCCTCTTGTTCAAAATACAACTTCCCCAAGGGGAGGTATGAATTTTTCCTGGAGATCAGACTGTTAACAATGGTTAATTTGGTGCCTGTATTAAATGGGTTCATTTGGTTAAACATTTGTGTGTGGTTTTGTGCAATAACAAATAGCATATTTTTGTCTCCCAAATATCTGTTTACACACCCCATATCATCTAGTTTGAGACTTATTTCTGCATTATACAGTTCACTGTCAGGTTTGCATGACAGTTCATCTGTAGCAATGAGTAACTAAACTTCACTGTAATGTGGCATGTTTTGCTTAGGATAGGTGGCAAAGAACTGATAGAATTACTGTTTGAGTGGCATTTATTTAAGGTCGGAAGGAAATTGGTTTAGTCTGGTAACAATCATGTTCTCGTGTTGGTGCACGCAATTCTCATTGAAGCTCGAGGGTATCTGAAGGCAGACAGTAGCTCTGTCTTCCATCCTGAAGACTGCACATATCTTGTGGGTGGGACAGCCCAGCAGCAGGAAATGCAGCCATTACAGTTCTAACACCTCTAGTGCTAAAATATATCACATAGGTTCCAACGGATACTTGCTTCTTCCTTTATGAACTTTCAGAGTGTTTGTTTGGAGACAGAAGAGAGAAAATAGCCATAGTTGTTGAAGCTGCTTTTTTTTTTTTTTTTTTTTTAAGCTGCAGCGTTCAAAATTCACTTGGGTTTTTAGACAGAAAACTGAACAAAGTTAGCTAATACGTTCTTTGCATAAGATTTTCAGGAGCAATATCTTATCCAAGGGCTACTCTTTTCTGGAAACCAACATAATATCTAGTATTTTAAAAAAAAAACTATGCAAAGGCAGTATTAGTGATCAAACTATAGAAGAAAGCTCAACCAAATCTTGTTTAACTGTTTGGAGCCCACCACTGTTCCACTGAAAGTGCCTACTGTCCTGAGTGCAAATATTATGCAGGCAGTGTAGCCCAGTCCTCTAGCCCGGTGGCTCTCAACCTTTCCAGACTGTACTCCTTTCAGGAGTCTGATTTGTCTTGTGTACCCCAAGTTTCACTTCACTTAAAAACTAGTTGGTTACAAAATTATACATAAAAATATAAAAGTGTCACAGCCACACTTACTGAAAAATTGCTGACTTTCTCATTTTTACCATATAATTATAAAATACATCAATTGGAATATAAATATTATACTTAGCGTATAGCATATAGAGCAGTGTAAAGAAGTAATTGTATGAAATTTTAGTTTGTATTGATTTCGCTAGTACTTTTTATGTAGCCTGTTATAAAACTAGGCAAATATCTAGATGAGTTGATGTACTTCCTGGAAGACATCTGTGTACCCCCAGGGGTACACGCAGCCCTGATTGAGAACCACTGATCTAGCCAATGGAGGGTGACCCCTGGTTCTTGTGTTATGTGAACAGGTAAATAACACTTTTTCTCCACACCATTCATGATTTCATAGACCACTGTCATATTCCCCCTCAGTTGTCTCTTTTCCAAGCTGAACAGTACCACTCTTCTTAATCTCTCCTCATATGGAATCTGTTCTGAACCCCTAATTATTTTTTCCCTTCTCTGTATCTTTTCCAATTCTAATGCATCTTTTTTGAGATTGGGCAACCAGAACTGCACACAGTATTCAAGGTATGGGCATATTATGGATTTATATAGTGGCATTATATTTACTGTCTTATCTATCCCTTACCTAATGGTTCCCAACATTGTTTGCTTTTTTGACTGCTGCTACCCATTGAGCAAATGTTTTCAAATAACTATTCACAGTGACTCCAATATTTTTCTTGAGTGGTAACAGCTAATTTAGACCCCATCATTTTGTATTTATAGTTGGGATTATGTTTTCCAATGTATATTACTTTGTATTTATCAATATTGAATTTCATCTGCCATTTTGTTGCCGAGTCACCCAGTTTTGTGAGATCCCTTCGTAACTCTTCGCAGTCAGCTTTAGACTTAACTATCTTGAGTAATTTTGTATCGTCTGCAAACTTTGCCACCTGTTTACCTCTTTTTCCAGATCATTTATGAATATGTTGAACAGCACTGGTCCTAGTACAGATCTTCGGAAGACCCTGCTATTTACCTTTCTCTATTGTGAAAACTGACTATTTTCCTACCCTGTTTCCTGTTTTTTAACCAGTTACTGCTCCATGAAGAGGACCATCCCTCCTATCCCATGATTGTTTAGTTCACTTAAGAGCCTTTGGTGAGGACTGTCAAAGGACAAAGTTGTGGACAAGGAGGTCAAGTTGGAGGACAAGGTGGAACAGGTAACAGGGTCATCCAGGACCGTGGGGAGCCAGGAGCTCTTCTCAACCCTGGAGGGTTCAAGCCAGTCCCAGCACTCTGTCTCTGGCATGCATGATGCAACAGAAGGGAGCTCTGGTAAGTGATCTTTTTGAGTTAATGCAACTCGGTCATATGAGGTAGAGCTGTCCTGTTTTGTTGTATTAATTTCTAGAAGGGGGTGAAGGGATAGAAATGTACAAGGCTAGCTGTGTTTGCGTGTGCTTCACATTGCCCCATACAGCTAAGCAGTTCGGTGGAATGATGTGTTAATGCACACCGAGATTTCACAGGAATTCTCCAGAGAGATCTCTAGGAAACTCCTGGAGGTACTCGCTAATCCTCTGCCGAAGGTTCCCTGGCGTAGAGCTGCTTTGTTCCTTCCCCCATTGTAGGAATCTTTCCCACGTCAATTGGCAATCACGTGTGCAGGGACCAAAGTGGCACACAGGTGAGCAGCGTAGGGACCCGGTCTGAAGCTGCACCCATCTAGGAGATGCACCCTTTCATCCTTGCTTACCCTCAGGAGTGAGATATCGGCTATAATGACCTCCGCCTGTTAAAAATGGTGGCAGAATTTACAATTTTGTCCCTAGTTGCCTTCAGTAATCCCCTTAAAAAACCACCTCGACCCTTTCCCCCATCTTGAGGCCTCCCCGGGCTGAGCTCACCATGTTTAGGGCTTTGGCCGAGCTCTGTGCTTGCCAAGTACCAGTGAGAAACTGATTAATAAAAAGAGGTGTATTTTACTATGCTGTGACTGCACTAACAATCATGTTTGTTTGTTCTTTCTTGTGCTTCTGTAGATGTGGCCTTCAAGGGAACACCTTACACATTGGTGGAGCACCTTCGCCAGATAAGGAAGCGACTGAGGAGCAAAGAGGACATGTTTTGACAGGTGCTCCAATTCTCAGAGGAAAATAAACAAGAACTCAGGGCATGGAGAGAGACTTTAAAAAGACAAATATAAAATAGGCAGGACAGAAAGGAGAGCCAGGAGTGAATTTTAATGGGCCAGGAGTGGATGGTAAAAGTGACCAAGGACCAAATGGAGATGTTGAAGTCCCTAATTACAATGCAGGCTAAATTCATGCGTTATCGTCTCCTCCCGCCTCGCAGCCAATGCCAAACTGTTTGCCATGCTCT
This sequence comes from Macrochelys suwanniensis, assembly GCA_033296515.1. Classification (NCBI taxonomy): domain Eukaryota; kingdom Metazoa; phylum Chordata; order Testudines; family Chelydridae; genus Macrochelys; species Macrochelys suwanniensis. Next base: position 339,016,411 of record CM065775.1, read on the forward strand.
CCCCAAACTCCTCCCCCACATTCCTTCCAACCTCCTGGCCTGTCGTGTTACTCCATTCACTCCATCCCTTTGGACAGTTTCCAAAATGATAGCTGGACTTACACATAGCTATGAGAACCTACCCTGCCCTTCACTGTTATCTCCCTTCCCCCCAAGCATTTAGTGTGTGTTGTTGTTTTGTATTTAATAAAAATACTCTGAAAGATCATCTTTGTTTCCTACACGCGGTGGTTGCTGCTTAAATTAATACACACTGGCAACTGGATCATTTGCAGACTACAAGTCACCATCAGGAATAATTAAAATTGTCGTGCAAGGTGGCAAGTTAACAAAGCATGGCAGAGAGCTGTATTACTGGTGTTCATTGTCAAAATGGAGCCACAAGGCCTCCCTGATTCAAATAGCACCCCCCATCTTGTGCCCCTCTAAGAGCCCTGGTAGCTGGCTGCTCAAAATCAGCTCTGAGTTCCAAGCGGGGGGAAACTTTTCACTCTTAGCCTCGCAAATATTACAAAGTGCATGTTTAGGTCTAACCTGCCATAAAGGCAGCACCAGCATGCTTTTAATCTGCCAAATACACATTCTCTGGTCATTTTGCACCTACTCAGCCAATTGTTGAAGCGTTATTTGCTGCTGTCCATGGTTCCCAGATAAGGTTTCAGGAGCTATGGGAGTAAGGGGTAGGCTGGGTCTCCCAGGACCGCTATGTGCATTTCAACATCTCTCCTTGGCATTTTTTGGTCTGGAAAGAAAGTCCCTGCTTGCAGCTTTCTGGACAGGCCGGTGTTCCTGAAGAGCGTGTGTCAATCACCTTCCCTGACCACCTCATGTTGATGTCAGTGAAATGCCCATGGTGATCCACAAGCGCCTGCAATACCATAGAGAAGTACCCCTTTCTTTTTAGGTACTCCGTCGCAAGAGTCCAGGGCCAAAATTGGGATATGCAAGCCATTTTTGCCCCACTGCAGTTAGGGAATCCCATTGCTGCAAAACCATCCACTGTTTCATGGACATTTCCAAGAGTCACAGTCCTTCTTGGCAGGATGTGATTAATGGCCCTGCACACTTGCGTTAACACAGCCCCAGTAGTGGACTTCATGCCTGCAAACTGATTTGCGACTGACCGATAGCAGTCTGGAGTTGCCGGCTTCCACACGGCAATCGCCATGTGCTTCTCCACCGAGAGGGCAGCTCTCATTTTGGTATCTTTCCGCCACAGTGCTGGGGCAAGCGCCGCACACCGTCCCAGGAAGGTGGCTTTCCGCATCTGAAAATTCTGCAGCCACTGATCGCATAACAATGCAATCCCACCGCTCAGTGCTTGTTTCCCAAGCCCCAACGTGATGGTTCACTGTGTGCAGCTGCTTCGCGAATGCCGAAAGTAATCCGGTGGCGTTTCTTTCCGTGCAACTTTGATTCCTGTTCATGTTGGGTGCTCGTGATATACTGCATGACCAGCGGCACTGTGTTTATAACCGTGACCACAACAGTAGAGAGCAATGCAGGAGCCATCCTTTCAGACAAAGAGGGCGGGCACACAGTAAATGGGCCGTTGAAAAATGCCACGAAACACAGAAACCCATGGAATGATGGGACAGAAAAAACGGCATCATGGGACGTTGAGCCCGCACCCCTGATGCACTGCAATACACTTAGGGTGACCAGAAGTCTCGATTTTATTGGGACGGTCCTGATTTTGGGGTCTTTTTCTTATATAGGCTCCTATGACCCCCCTATCCCAATTTTTCACATTTGCTGTCTGGTCACCCTAAATACACTCCACCTCACAACTTCTAGCTGCAGAAGGTGGCGAGTTGCACAGCGGGATAGCTACCCACAGCTGCTCTCACTGTGGATGCTAGAGCAGCAACTGTGGACGTGCTCTGCCGATAGAAGGAATGTTGTGTGAACATGCACAAGCTATGTGATTACCCCGCTCTTTGATCATCAGCGCAGCTTGCATTGACAAAACTGTGTAGTGTAGGCAAGGCCCTAATTGCTTTTTAAAACTCTTTTCTGCCTGCCTAATTATACTTTTATACTTGACTTGCCAGAGTTTATGCTCCTTTCTATTTTCTATTTTGCTCCTTTCTATTTTCCTCAGCAGGATCTGACTTCCAGTGTTTAAAGGATTCCTTTTTGCCTCTAACTGCCTCTTTTACTCTGTTGTTTAGCCATGGTGGCATTTTTTGGTCCTCCTATTTTTTTGTTTGGGGTATACATTTAATTTGAGCATCTATTACAGTGTTTTTAAACTTCCCTTTGCATTACAAAGTAACAGGTGAGGGTCCTAGCAGAGCCCCGTCACATGCAGTTGCAAACAAGTCCTTCATAAACATATGCCCATGTTTTGTACACAGGTGTCACTCAGTCCATGCAAGATGAGAGTTGTGTGGTTGCTAATAATCCATCTGTTTTTTCCTCTGACAGGTCCGGCGGGAGGGTGCGGGGCCCCGCCGTCGTTCTTCGCGTGGGGCCCCGCACCCGCTAAAGCCGGCCCTGCTGGTGGTTATTCTTATACTTAGATTTGCTAAATCAGCAACAAAACAGCTTCTACAAAACCTTACTGGTTACCCAGATGCCAAAACACAGTTCCCTTTTAAAGCAACCCAGCCTTGGGCTTCCACCCAGACAACCCAAGTCAACCACTGTTCTCAGTGGTAGAAGATGACAGAACAAGGAGTAATGGTCTCAAGTTGCAGAGGGGGAGGTTTAGGTTGGATATTAGGAAAAACTTTTTCACTAGTAGGGTGGTGAAGCACTGGAATGGGTTACCTAGGGAGGCGGTGGAATCTCCTTCCTTAGAGGTTTTTAAGGTCAGGCTTGACAAAGCCCTGGCTGGGATGATCTAATTGGGTTTGGTCCTGCTTTGAGCAGGGGGTTGGACTAGATGACCTCCTGAGGTCCCTTCCAACCCTGAGATTCTATGATTCTATGAAGATAAGGATTATGGAAAACCTTGTTCATCCTATAAAAAATTCTACCAAACCCAAAGGATTGGAAACATTACCCACCGAGTTACACTGCTGAAGGCCAGAGCTCCCCTCCTCTCCACCCCCTGGCTGCTTGAGCACCTCCAACCCCAGAGCACTGGGCAGGCACTGTGGCCTCCTGCCCCGGAGTGCCGCAGCCCCTCCGAGCATAGGTGAGGCAGCCCCAGGGCCCCCCCAGCACCAGCCATCCCAAGTCCTGGCCGCAGGCCAGCCAGCCTAGCCCCAGACCTAGCCTGCTTCCGCAGAAGAGTAGCCGCCTGCCTGGGCTGGGGCCGAGGGGGAAGCAAGCGGCAAGCAGGAGGGGGCCTCGGGGCAGAGCATGGGCGGGGCCACATGGGGCTGTGTGGGGAGGCACAGCATTCCCCAGCCTGCTATAGGAGCCGCCCTGTGTCCCCGCTTTGCTTTTTGAAAAGGGGGTCACCCCATTTTGAAGTAATATTAAGCCTGAGTCATGACCATGAGCCAGGCTTAAACGCTTTACTTAGAAATCGCTGTCAGCGCTGGTGGCTGGGCTGCTGATGGGGGAGCCCCAGCCGCCTGGGGAGGACAGAGGAGCCCCCTCCATGCGGCTTCCTCCCCCCAGGAGAGGCTCCCGCTGTCAGCCAGATGTGTACCCTGAGAGCACCCTAAAGGCTCAGAAACCGGAAGGGAAATAAAGAGAACCCACGTTTCATTTTAAAAAATCTTCATGATTTTTAAGCCAATCATGATTTTATTGGGCGGGGACGACATGATTTTCCAAGGCCCAGAGTTGGCAACGGCCTTGGGCTCTTCAAGGGACGCGCTCCTGGGGGAGGTGCAAGATGCCTGCATTCCTGGGCCTGGTCGCTGGCAGAGAGAGGGGCAAGGTGCTTGCACAGCCGGGCCCCAGTGAATGCAGGGGGCGGGGGGTGCAGGGTGCCTGAATCTCCTGGAGCTCGTGCAACCGCGTCACACCGGCCCAGTCCAATCCTTTACCTCACTGCAACCCTACTGCTCTGCATCCCCGGGCGGGCACCCCTTGGAGCTCCGTGCCCGCGGCAGGAGGGGCAGAGGGAGTGCAATCTTCCAGTCAGTGAACCCTGGGGGAGGGGCGGGGTGCAGGCATCCCTTGTAGCTCCGTGCACCCGGCGGGGGGGGGGGGGGGGGAGTGTTGCAGAGTAACTACATCCCTTGCAGCTCCGTGCACCCGGCGGGGGGGGGGGGAGTGTTGCAGAGTAACTACATCCCTTGCAGCTCCGTGCACCCGGCGGGGTGTGTGTGGGGGTGTTGCAGAGTAAATACATCCCTTGCAGCTCCATGCACCCGGCGGGGGGGGGGAGTGTTGCAGAGTAACTACATCCCTTGCAGCTCCGTGCACCCGGCGGGGTGTGTGTGGGGGTGTTGCAGAGTAAATACATCCCTTGCAGCTCCGTGCACCCGGCGGGGGGGGGGGGGGGGAGTGTTGCAGAGTAACTACATCCCTTGCAGCTCCGTGCACCCGGTGGGGGGGGGGGGGGGGAGTGTTGCAGAGTAACTACATCCCTTGCCGCTCCGTGCACCCGGCGGGGTGTGTGTGTGTGTGTTGCAGAGTAAATACATCCCTTGCAGCTCCGTGCACCCGGCGGGGGGGGGGGGGGGGAGTGTTGCAGAGTAACTACATCCCTTGCAGCTCCGTGCACCCGGCGGGGTGTGTGGGGGGGTGCTGCACAGTAACTACATCCCTTGCAGCTCCATGCACCCGGCGGGGTGTGTGTGGGGGTGTTGCAGAGTAAATACATCCCTTGCAGCTCCGTGCACCCGGCGGGGGGGGGGGGAGTGTTGCAGAGTAACTACATCCCTTGCAGCTCCGTGCACCCGGCGGGGTGTGTGTGGGGGTGTTGCAGAGTAAATACATCCCTTGCAGCTCCGTGCACCCGGCGGGGTGTGTGTGGGGGTGTTGCAGAGTAAATACATCCCTTGCAGCTCCGTGCACCCGGCGGGGTGTGTGTGGGGGTGCTGCACAGTAACTACATCCCTTGCAGCTCCGTGCACCCGGCGGGGTGTGTGTGGGGGTGCTGCACAGTAAATACATCCCTTGCCGCTCCGTGCACCCGGCGGGGTGTGTGTGGGGGTGCTGCACAGTAACTACATCCCTTGCAGCTCCGTGCACCCGGCGGGGTGTGTGTGGGGGTGCTGCACAGTAAATACATCCCTTGCAACTCCGTGCACCCGGCGGGGTGTGTGTGGGGGTGCTGCACAGTAAATACATCCCTTGCAGCTCCGTGCACCCGGCGGGGTGTGTGTGGGGGTGTTGCAGAGTAAATACATCCCTTGCAGCTCCGTGCACCCGGCGGGGTGTGTGTGGGGGTGCTGCACAGTAACTACATCCCTTGCAGCTCCGTGCACCCGGCGGGGTGTGTGTGGGGGTGCTGCACAGTAAATACATCCCTTGCCGCTCCATGCACCCGGCGGGGTGTGTGTGGGGGTGCTGCACAGTAAATACATCCCTTGCAGCTCCGTGCACCCGGCGGGGTGTGTGTGGGGGTGCTGCACAGTAACTACATCCCTTGCCGCTCCGTGCACCCGGCGGGGTGTGTGTGGGGGTGTTGCAGAGTAAATACATCCCTTGCCGCTCCGTGCACCCGGCGGGGTGTGTGTGGGGGTGTTGCAGAGTAAATACATCCCTTGCCGCTCCCTGCACCCGGCGGGGTGTGTGTGGGGGTGCTGCACAGTAACTACATCCCTTGCAGCTCCGTGCACCCGGCGGGGTGTGTGTGGGGGTGCTGCACAGTAACTACATCCCTTGCCGCTCCGTGCACCCGGCGGGGTGTGTGTGGGGGTGCTGCACAGTAACTACATCCCTTGCCGCTCCGTGCACCCGGCGGGGTGTGTGTGGGGGTGTTGCAGAGTAAATACATCCCTTGCCGCTCCGTGCACCTGGCGGGGTGTGTGTGGGGGTGCTGCACAGTAACTACATCCCTTGCAGCTCCGTGCACCCGGCGGGGTGTGTGTGGGGGTGCTGCACAGTAAATACATCCCTTGCCGCTCCGTGCACCCGGCGGGGTGTGTGTGGGGGTGTTGCAGAGTAAATACATCCCTTGCAGCTCCGTGCACCCGGCGGGGTGTGTGTGGGGGTGCTGCACAGTAAATACATCCCTTGCCGCTCCGTGCACCCGGCGGGGTGTGTGTGGGGGTGCTGCACAGTAAATACATCCCTTGCAGCTCCGTGCACCCGGCGGGGTGTGTGTGGGGGTGCTGCACAGTAACTACATCCCTTGCCGCTCCGTGCACCCGGCGGGGTGTGTGTGGGGGTGTTGCAGAGTAAATACATCCCTTGCCGCTCCGTGCACCCGGCGGGGTGTGTGTGGGGGTGTTGCAGAGTAAATACATCCCTTGCCGCTCCCTGCACCCGGCGGGGTGTGTGTGGGGGTGCTGCACAGTAACTACATCCCTTGCAGCTCCGTGCACCCGGCGGGGTGTGTGTGGGGGTGCTGCACAGTAACTACATCCCTTGCCGCTCCGTGCACCCGGCGGGGTGTGTGTGGGGGTGCTGCACAGTAACTACATCCCTTGCCGCTCCGTGCACCCGGCGGGGTGTGTGTGGGGGTGTTGCAGAGTAAATACATCCCTTGCCGCTCCGTGCACCCGGCGGGGTGTGTGTGGGGGTGCTGCACAGTAAATACATCCCTTGCAGCTCCGTGCACCCGGCGGGGTGTGTGTGGGGGTGCTGCACAGTAAATACATCCCTTGCAGCTCCGTGCACCCGGCGGGGTGTGTGTGGGGGTGCTGCACAGTAACTACATCCCTTGCCGCTCCGTGCGCGGGGTGCAGGGTCCATGCACCTCTAGGACTCCGCGCTGGGTGTCTACATTCTCCCCCGCTCATCCCGGGGACGGATGGGGGGGGGGGGGGGCGGTGCAAGGCGCATGCTCCGCACTGCCCTTTAAATCCCCCGCTGCAGGCCCGGCCGCGGCACGTGCTGATTCCCGGGGAGCTGCCGCCGCCGCCGCCTCCTCCTCCTCCTCCTCCTCCTCTCCGGCGCCTGAGCAGCCATGTCCAACGAGTCGGACCCGGGCCGCCGCCGGCGCTACACGCACGACACCTTCGGTGAGCGGCCGGGGCGGGGGCCGCCGGCGGCGGGGGATGCTCCGCGACCGGGGGGCCGGGCGTGTGGGTGCGAGCCGCGGGCAGCTCGCTGCGCCCCAGGAGCCGCCCCCCGGGCTGGGCTGGGCTCCCCCAAGGGCCCGCGGCTGGCGCGGGGCGGGCCCGGCGGAGCGAGCCCCGGGCTCGAAGCGGCGAGCCCCGAGCGAGGCTGCCCCGGAGGGGAAAGAGTCCGGCCCCCGAGCTGGCCCCTGGCCGCACCTGTTCCCGGCCCCACCCCGCGCCCGGGTGCGTGAAAACAGGGGCCGCTGCAGCCCTGGCCCGGGGGGCTCTGGCGGGGGCCAAGCCAGACTAGACCCTGGCCCCGGTGATGCCGCCCAGCGCCTCTCCCGGGCAGAGCAAGGTGGAAAACAGCTGGCTCTAGCTTCAAAAAAATGTGCTGGCTTGTTTCTGTTTGCTGGTTAGCCTCTGTAATGTCTACGTAAACCACCGCCCCCTGGAGAAGTTACTGATGCTGGATTAACTCGGGGTCCCCCATAGGGTGACCAGATGTCCCGATTTTATAGGGACAGTCCCCATTTTGGGGTCTTTTTCTTATATAGGCTCCAATTACCCCCCCCCCCCCCCACACACACACACCCTGTCCCAATTTTTCACATTTGCTGGCTGGTCACCCTAGTCCCCAATTTACTGCGTGTCTGAGGCTGTACAAACCCTGACACTGAATAACTTTTCACTGGGTTTCAGAGGTTATCGGCACCCCTGCAGCGTCCTGGGTGCTAGTGCGGCATCCTACTAGTGTAGGAGAGCTGTGAACTGGGGCTGTGTTTGTGGATGGGGTGCACAAGCCTTCCTGGGGTAGAAAACTCCGGCTAACTGAGCGAGTGTATTTTGCTGTGTGTTTTGAGTGAAACCTGTTTGCTTCTGGTAGCACGCTCCCCCTACTCCCTCCCATGTGCTAGGTGTAAGGGCTGGGCCCCGGCCTGGAGAGCTCAGTCCCTGGAGTGCTGCAATTGGTGAGCAACAAACAACTTGGGTGTGCTGCTTGCTGTGAATCTAGTCTAAGCAGAACTGAGTCTGTCAGAGAAATTTAAACGTCCTTCGGGTAGGAGACTTGAGGATGAGCGCAGAAGTATTGTCAGCCCCAAACAGCCAACAATCATGGCATTGGCTTAAGAATCATGAGATTTTTTTTTAAAAAAAAAAATATTTTGTAGTTATTCAGTTACCTTCTGGTTTCCCCCCTCCCCTCCACCCCCTGGTCTCTAGGGGGCACAAGCTCCAAATTTGCAGGCTTTTCTCTGCAACTGTAAGGACTAGAACCCTAAATGAAAGTTGCTATTTTCGTGCAATAACATGATTCCAGAAGCTGGGTCTTTAAGGAAAAAACCCCCCAAAATGGTGAGACTGTCAATAACGTGGTGAGAGTTGGCAACACTGGAGAAAAATAAGCTCGACTCCTAAAATTCTTTCAGTTCCATTGTCTAACCCGTTCACAAGTAACCTTTAAATGTCTGGCTTTATCTTGGAAGTGCCTCTTCTTTGTCTGTCTAAGCTGCCCTATTGTATTAGTGCCTGAAAGAATCGGTTATAAAGCATGAATAGCTCTGACTCAGAAGACCAGATCTGTAGTCAGATTTTATTAGGCTGACGGCAGAGGCGCCAGTACAGCTTAGGGGGACAGGTCAGTGTTGTACAATATAGTGCTAGGCACTGCAAAGGGCAGTCAAACAATATTTCTGTGTGTAGGGGTGTTCTGGGGACCCATGGCAGGTTTAGACCATGCCAACTTTGAGGTCCCATTGTTTTGTACCTATGGGGTGCATGTTGGAAACTAGCCTCATCTGCCCTTTGACACCCCTGGAAACTGACTTTACCTAGCACCTTTCACCAACAAACAGGGTGGGGAAAGGGGAGGAGGACCGATTGCTAAATATAAAGGGGAAACTGAAACTATTTCAAAGCCATACACTGTTGGAGGTGACCAATGGGTTAAACCAGCTCCAGGCTATGTCGCTGAAGCCCCACTGACCTTATCAGTCTAACTGATGTAACCTTGATGGTATAATTGATTAGTTTGGTGACAATCATGTGAAGCCACTTCCCAACTAGCCCTGTGAGCTGTTTTTGTTACCCTAGCTGTCATCTGATTCGCACTGGGACTGTGTTGGGTGAGTGTGTAACTTGACTGGAATTTTTGGGTTGCTTGATCTGTCCTCCGCTCTGGTGGCAGGAAGAGTGGATATTTTCCCGGCCCGCCCTGAAACAGATCTATCTAGGCCAAACCTGCCAACGTCAGAAGGAAAACAAGGGGGCTTTATAATGTCTGCGGGGCAGTGTGGAATCAGGGCTCCCTTTCCTTGCCCAAAGGTAACCTTCCCATTACCCCTGTCTAGAGACAGCCAGCCCACCATTGATTCTAACCCGGCAGGAAGCAAACATTCCATGTAACAAAAATACCGCCTCCCACTTGAGTTTTCCTCCTTGATGCATCTACTGGCGGTTGTGTAAGTCCACAGAGCTGTAAAAATGGGGTGCCTTCCCCAAAGATGACCTAAGGGAGATGAGCCAGACAGAATGCAGCAGGTGACCCTCATTTGGAAAAAGTCCTCGGGTGTTTGATGCCATGGAGGAGTTTCTCTATCGTCTCTTCCCTCTGTGCTTTCTCACCTGCAGCATTTCTCTCTGCCTGTTCCTAATAATTACACTCTGGCATCCGTAACGGCTCCCGCTTAGAAGCACTGCTCCAGAATTGCGACTGGCTCCTACGCTCACTCTCCCTTTACCGTGTCCGTTTCAGATTTCCCCAGGGAATTTGAACACCGGGTCGACCCTCATCGGCGAGGATCACTCTGTGACCGGCACTGTGCTGCCATTAACAACACCCATGGAGACCTTGGGGACATGCATTCGGGCTCCCATCAGCACAGCATAATGACCCCCAGGATACTGCCAGGTGAGCAGAGCTGAAAGGGTTGCCTGGCGCGGTGCTGGGGTTACTACTGCACAGAGTTGGCCTCTGCGGCAATGGGAAAGGGTTATAGATGGCACCTTTCTCATGCCGGCCCTCTTGAGAGGAGAGGATGAGGTGGCTGATAGTTTGTCGCTAAGAAATGCACTCCAACAGAAACTATGCAGATAGCCTGGGGAATGCAAGGGAGACTCCCAAGGTCAAAGGGGTCTGTCCCTGACCACCTTCTCCGGCTCTGGGGTCACACACCAGAACCCTGTGGCACTCACCTAGCACCTTCGGTTGAAGGATCTAAGAGCTTGGCAAATATGAGTGATGCCGGCCTCTCAGGGCGTGAGGAGAGGCAATCTGCACTCCCTTAGTGGAGCAGACCTGAGGCGCAGAGTCACTTCCAGGTGGATGGGAGAGCTGGGAACAGAACCCAGGAGTCCTGGGCTCTAACTAATAAATGCTCATTGTATGGGTGGGTCCCCTGAAATCCTACTGTGGTAGATGGGTGATATTAGCATGGGGATGCTGAGTATAGCTTATATGTAATAACAAGCACTTCAGGTTTTCTAACGTCAAAGATCTTGAAATAAAGCTTCTTGTAACGTATTCCTCTACTGGCAGGCTAACCTAGCACCTACCGGGGGGGAGGAGACTGATCTCTGGTTGCAAAGAACCCCAATGCTTAAATAGTGATTGTGAAGAGAGCGAGGAAGTGACACTGGGCCAGAGCAAACTTCAGACCAGGCATGCTCTCATGATCTGCATCTAGCTAAATAGGACTAATGCTCTCGCCAAGGGACTGCTTGCGAATGCTGTAGGTAGAACACGGTGGCGTTCCCTTGACTTCAGTGAACAACGGGGAGCAGCAATGAAAGGGTTAAACAGTTCTATGTCAAAAGCAGCTATTAGGGGCACAGTCTGTGCCACGAATACTCAGCCATGGCTGCTTTACCTCTCTTCCGCCATTCCTGTGTCCATACAGTGGGAATGCTGACCTCTCTGTGGGGGTGCCAAGGATATGCAATTAGCTAAGAATAATACACCTTGAGTACCACCCCCGCAGTTCTCTCTTGGTAACTTCCCCTGCGGGGCATATTGAATTTGACCAATGCATAATTCGCTCTTTTTGTGATTTCTCATGTCTGCTTGGTTTAGTCCTTTTCCTTCTCTCTGGTCACAGCAACATCCCACAAAAGCCCCGGAGGGGGGCTGGGCTGCCCTGTTCCTTCTCGTGCGCTCCTGAGGCTGGCTAGAAGGACTGATTATGAATCATTTCTGTGACCTGTTTTCCAAAGCGCTGGTGACTTTTGGGAACGTGGCTGTGTTGAACTGCTTGCCATGGGGGTTCTCAAACGTCACCCTAGCAGGGAACCGCCTGCCCAAGAGAGATGGGGCTCAGGGACCCCCTCTCCTGTTCGTTTCCGTGACAGCTCTAGCAATTCGTAGGGAAAGTGCTTTATGGGACCAAATTGGGGGGCCTGGAAAATCTCCGCCCAAGAATATTAAAGGAACCAGCACATTAAATTGCAAGGTTAGGGGCCTACCACAGGAGAGGGTGGGTGAGTTTCTGTGGCCTGTACTGAGCCGGTGAGACTAGATGATCATGATGCTCCTTTCTGGCCTTAGTCTATGAAGAATGGATCTTTTGGCATCTCTTCTCCACTTTAGCTGCTGGAGCCAGCACCTTGTGAGCAGCCGGCTCTCCATGCACCCCCCAGCAAGCACGCTGCATTGTGTGATGTACAGCAGGCCACAGCTTGGGGAACCACTGGTTTGGAAGAACAGTGGTGGGTGACTTGAGTGTCTACCCTTCATGGGGTCTGGCTGGTCACATGGCACTGCTTCTACTCCCTGATTGGGTGGTAAACTTCTTAAACAGGTGGATAGAATACACCCTACTTGATGGGATCAGTTTTTTGGACTATCCTGATGTTGTGCTGAGACTTGTGGGTGATTCTAACCCACCCAAATACCCATCAGCCATCTGCCCAGGGGTGAATAGCTAATAATTTGACCCTACAAATCGCAGCAAACTGATGCTGGCACATTCTTCTTGCTGAGACTTGCAAATTTATTTTGCCTCGGTGTTTTGTGTTTGGACAGCATCTAGAATTGGGTCCTGGCCATGTCTCCAAAGGTGCTACAGTAATACAAATAATATTATACCAGGTCTGAGCGCCTTACAGGACAGACATGGCTGACCTCTGCAGGGCAGCCCTATAGCTGGCTGGGGTTGCTGTGTGTCTAAATCTTGGGCTTCTCCTTGCTGATCTCTTGCGCAGTGATCTCGACGCCTGCCTGCTGCCAGCACCTCTCTGACGAGGTGCAAATTTGTGACGGCTGCCTGGTGAAAACCACCATCACCGCAGAAAACGAGGTGGAAGCCAACAAACTCGCCAACAACTACAAGGTTTGTTCTGTGTCCTCCCCACTCCCCCTTCTCTCTTTGGGGTCATGCATCGGTGGCTGAAAGCCAGAATCTCCATGAGTGCTGCAGCCTCTCTGCTGAAACATAGGCTCTCAAGCTAGGGGTGCATCAGAAAGTGCTTCTCTGTTCTCTGCTGTGGCTACTGGGCTCTTTCCTTCCCTCAGTGCAGTTGTTTGGATTCCCTACAGAAGTGTGGCCACTGCACAGTCTGGGGCACTGCATCAGCTGCTTCTGCGAGGAGCCTAGTCTGTAAAAACCCACTCCTGCAACTAGGCTCTAACACTGGGGTGATGGGGGTCGGTTATCTTACTCTGGTGTCTGAGAGGAAGGGTGGCTTAGTGGTTAGAGCACTAGCCTAGGCCTTGAGATCTGGTATCAATTCCCTGCTCTGCTACCGACTTCTTGTGACATTGGGCAAGTCACTTAACCTTTGTGCCTTAGTTCCCCATCGGCTGGAATTATTTGGTGATTTCCCATATTAATTTCAAACACAATGTCACCATAAATTCCTTAACTAAATCCAAGGATCAAATGGTACGTTATGCTGGTGCTCTAAAAGGCCTAATTATTAAGCAATTTACTACATCCAGACAGTAACAAAACATTCATAAGCACTTAATCAAGATATTTACAAATGAGCTAAACCCAAGGGTGTTCCGAGCCATATTGGTTGGCTCCAGTGTGGTCAGGCAGGTATTAGCAATGAACCCTTTGAGTTTACTTTTTGTATATCCTTTAACAAACAAGTGATGTCATTGCCAGTGACTGACTTCAGCTAAAAACCAATCTAAGACCGCTCACCCTGATTTCCAGTCTTAATCCAGATATGATTTACAACCTCCTTTCCTCCCAAGGTCTTTCCTCCCCTCCTTCTTGCTGTCCACCAGTTTTCCCATTGCACCTGGGTTCACATCAGCATTAACACCAGCGTGTGGGTTGGGGGGAGGGCCGCGTTGGCTCATTTTAAGACTGATTCTCTTGGTTTGATTTAAAATCATTTGCAGTTAACCCTATCGGTCAGAGGCCTTTTTTTTAGAAACATCCCCTTATCTTATTAGTTATTCTTTGAACCAGACATCCACCCTGCTTCATTCCTTCTATTTCCAAAGCCTTCCTGCGACTTGCTAGTCAGGGCCTTCCTTTACACCACACGCTTTTCCTTAACCAAACTCAAGCTAACTTTAATTCTCTGATTTTAAACTTCTCCTGCACCATCTGTAAAATGGGGTTAATAGCACTGCCCCATCGGGGTATTCTGATGGCTCTGCTCCCCCTACTCCCATGCTGCAGATCTGACCGTAACTCCCAGGGGCCCTGTCTAGCTGATCTGAGGCTGAAAACTGCCCCCCTGCCTTAGTCTCTCTTCTAAGTGTTTCTTCTACTGTTAGTGGCAGTGACCTGCATGTTGGGCCTACTGCTTTGCTAAATACCTTTTCTGACTCGCATCAGCTGCCTCTCTCCCATAGATCATGTGTGGCAATTATAACTATTATTTATGCAGGGTATCACTGCAACATTGATTTAACCATATTTTCTTTGTTCAATCCAAAGGCCGAAAGGTGTTTATACAATTGCTCTAAACATGCCTAACTAATAAGCAATTCACTACGTCCAAACAGCAACAGAAGCATTTGATCAAGATGCTTACAAATGGGGTAAACCCAGGGGTGCTTAGACACATTTGGCTCCCACTTGGTCAGGCGGGTATTGGCCATGAACCCCTTTTAAGAGTTTACTTTTCTGTACCTGTTAACAAGCAAGTGATGTCCTGGCCAATTATTGGGCCTTAGCTAAAGCAAGATGAAGGCATTTCTTATTTAGCTGATTTACTGAACCAGGTACCCAATTAACCATGTTTTAGTTCTGTTACCTTAGCCTGAACCTTAAATAAGAGAACTGGTTTTTTGAAGGGTCACTACAAGTGTAACACCCCTCTTCTTTCTCATGACCTCATCCATTTTGGTCACATGCTTTGGGCCTGTTGCTTATGCCAATATCCCACCTCAATTTAAAACCGTAGTTCACCCACATCTAGCATGGGCCTAAATTCCTACATAGTGGCTGGCACATGGGTGTGGGGGGGAGGGCTCTCAAAAGCAACATGCGGCACAGGTCACCTTGTACATGGAAACTGAAGTCGGAGGCATGTTCTCTTCAGCCATGGGTTGGACAAGTCAGTCCGCCCAGGCGCTGCACAGGACAGTAGCTTCTCCAGATAGTCAGTAACTAAATTCACTTGTCTAGATCAAGGTTTTAGCTGCCCCAGGCTAATGGACAGTAGGAGCGTGCTAACTGAGAGGACCTTGGGGAGCAAAGATGCTCTTTGTGGAGTTAGGCACTTGCTTCCAAGGGAGCACTCTCATCTAACCAGGCTGGTGCCTGGCAGTGAACGGGAAACCTTTATGCCCCGTGGAAAGCCAAAGGGGTGAGGCAGAGGCCAACCGGCCAAAGGAAGAGTTTATTGTCCTACTCTGACCTCCACCCCGTATGCATTTTGCTTATAGACTAAGAGCAGAGAAGCTCACTAGGTGAGCAAGAATCCAAGTGAGCAAAAGCAAGGACCTTCTGTGCAAGGATTCGTATGACCAGTCACCACTCTGTCAGAGCATCCTGGAGAGTGCTGACTCTGGGAGGAACTTTGGGGGCTTTAGATGCATGCAAAGGCGATCTCCCTCATAGTGGTGGGTATGGGGGCCACTCTCTTCCTTCCCAGGCTCGACAGCAATGGTGCTTTGTCTTCCCAGGTGCAGAGAAAAGCCACTCCATGGGCCAATAAAATACAAAACCACCCTGTATCCGAATCTGGGAATGGCTTAACTCCTCCCAACCCTGCACTGATCACACAGTTCTCCCCCCTGGGGGAGAGAACGAACCACACGGGACACGCTAGTCATGTTCAATGCCTTGCTGGTAGCTGCGTGGAGGCTGTGGGGGTGTACGAACCTGTGTCGAATAGAACAGAAGGGTAGATGCCCTAGGTGTGGCAAAGGGGAGGACTGTCTGGGCAAAACACTTCTTTTCCCCTCCCATCCCCCACATCCTGATGAATGACACAGCTCTGATCAGAGCCTTAACTTTGTGCAAATGGATTTCCCTTCCATTGGGGAAGTGGTGATCTCATGATAGCACCTTCTGACTTGCATTAAATTGCAGAATGGGCGAGTCATGTCCCTGAAAACCAACTATTGTTCGTTCCGTAAAATCGTAATTTTCTCCCCCCTCCCTCTTTCGCTCGTTAATCTGGATTAATTTCAGTTGAACATAATCTGGAGGGCCTCGGCAAAGTAGCCCTGACTGCTGATCCCTGCGTGGGTCTGGAGCTGCTGACGTTGCCTCCACACTAAATGGGTGGGGTCCATCTGGGATGGTAGCTAGCCGGGAATGACGAATAGGCTTTTCATGAAAAAGCCGTGAGTGAACACTCTGCTGCGTGCTCCATAGCAACCAGTCACCAGCTCCAGACTGGATGATAGCAAATCCACATAAGGGCGGGCACTCTGCAGGCTTGTTCTGGGCAGTCTGTACTTCAGCGAGGTGACAATGCTCCGTCCTCAGGCTTGTAACGCTGGTGGTGCCAAAGTGTTCCAGAAATGAGCTGGCTTCTGAGACCTGCCCCCTCCCCCCCCCCGCCCACGTTGCACAGTTCTGTCTCCCTTCATACAGAAGCTTTGTTTATAAAACAATACATGGGGGCCTGCTTTGTTTATAAAATAATACGCCTGTGTAAATGGGGTGTGCTTAGGGCAGGTCTGCAGTTGCTACAGTACAGCGTTTTATATCCGTGACGATGCTACACCAACTGGAGAACCTCTTCCATTGGCATAGGTCCTCCACCCCTTTCCCCTCTGCCCCCGAGAGTTGGTAGCTATGGCAACGGGAGAAGCTCTCCGGTTGCCACAACGCTATCTACACCTGGTGTTAGGCCGATATAAGTGCGTCGCTCCAGGGTGTGGATTTTTCACACCCCTGAATGATGGAGTTATACTTTTTTTATTTATTTATTTTATATTTTATACTTGTGTACGTTGTTAATGTAGGCCTGGCCTTACACTATCCATTACTCCCCCATCAGCATATGTTGGCTACAAGCACATTATTAGATGGCTGTAAGCAACATCATGTTCAATGTCCATTGGGTTTATAAAGTCTGACCCAAAGCTCAGGACCTGTAGGCAGCTGAATGTCACTTGTAGTCAATTGGTTACTGAGGAGCAAAATCTGGGTGTTCTAACTTGCCTTCGTTCCCCTTTTAGCTGAGGGATCAAGGGCTTGTGTCCTGATGACTGTGGATGTGGAAGTAACTACAGCCGGAAGGGGATTGGGGGTGCATGAAGTTGAGGACTGGAAAATGCATGTAACCTGTGTCTAATGCTATGAGAGAGCACCAATGTTATCTGTGTGAGGGTCTCTTCTGACTCCATTATCTTAGTGCCTGAGCACCTCACTGCGTAGCTTATCCTCACAGTGCCCCAGGAGGTGGGGCAGGGCTCTTGTCCCCATCTCTCAGAAGAAAACTGAGGTACTGAGTAAAGGTCATGCCCAAGGTCATGCAGGGAGCCTGTGGCGAAGCAGGAAATTAAACCCAGGTCTCAAGTCCTAGGCGTGTGCTCTAGCCACTAGGCCATCCTTCTCCTGTGCTGTGGGGAACCTTGAAATTCCCTCCAATTCTAAAACCTCTCACTGCCTTCACTTACCAAAACACAGTACAGGTAACTCAGGCCACGGAGTCCAGCTTGGAACTGACCAAATGTTCTGTAGGGGAAAATCCTTCCCACCAGCCAAGCCCTTCTCCAGGGAATTCTGGGGAAGGATTTTTACCACCCCTCCCTCATGTCACAGGAAGGCTAAATGCCTTTTGATACCTCTACACTACAAAGAACCCCCCCGGCACCGAGTCTGAGCCTGGCTCAATTGACTTGGGTTCTGAGACCCTCTCCCCTCGCCTGGAACATCTGCACTGTTATTTGTAGTCCCACAGCCCCAGCCCCACGAGTCAGCGGACCCAGGCTCTTGAGACCGGGCCGTTGGTTTGTTTTTGCAGCGGCAACATACCCGGTCTGTCCTCGTTAGCGAGGATTAACTGGCTCTTGTAATCACTGTTGATGTGTGTTAGCCACGCACAGGCTCTTTCACTGCCTTTCTCATCCAGGCTGGGCAGTAAAGAAGTTGACTGAGGTTTCTGGGGTGCTCTCAGGAGTGTGGGCAGAGGGAGTAGTCAGTACTACGTCGGTGGCTGGTCTCAGTCTGCTAGTCCCAGATAACTATAGCCTGTCTGGTTGCCCTCATGGAAGTGAGACCCCAGCCAGAAGCCCCTCGCCAGCTCTGTATCCTGGTCTCTGGAGTCAGCCTGGCGTCCCGGCTCCCTGGTCAGGCCGAGGAGCACCAGCTCTGCCGTCTTCCCCCACTGCATGCTCCTGTACGATCGCCTCCTAGGGAGCAGAGGAGTCGAACGACTGTCTCAGGTCTCTCTCAACCTCCTATGGATTAGCAACCGCAATCCTAATGTTGTGGGGCAGCC
This sequence comes from Macrochelys suwanniensis, assembly GCA_033296515.1. Lineage (NCBI taxonomy): Eukaryota > Metazoa > Chordata > Testudines > Chelydridae > Macrochelys > Macrochelys suwanniensis. The sequence goes on from CM065775.1 coordinate 339,034,353, forward strand.
ACTGCCTCCTGCCCCATCAGTAGGTCTGCCCATAGCATGGTTGTTATGGCTGCAATGTAATCGCAAGTTTCACTGTCGTGTGACTGTACACCTCCCGTGTGACTGTACACCTCCCATGTGTACTGAGCTTGGGCGGGGGCTGATCCTACACAATAACATGGTCTCCAGTGGGGGTGGTGGGGGGTGGGAATAACCCCCTCCCAACCGAAGAGCCTCTTCTAAAAATCCCTATTGGTAGCTTCCCTGTGACACAGCCTGCTGCACTTCTGACTAGCTGGAGGGAGCGGAACGTGCTGTCTGGAACGGCGACACCGGACAGGTGCCGTCGCCTGGGGTCTGACGTGTTTGTGTCTCTGCTTCACAGTTTGGCTTTAAGAAATGGAAGAGCCACGTGACGGCCAGGCCCTGGGAAGACCGGTCGGAAATCGTGAAGGAGCTCTACTCCGATCTGAACGTCGTGAAAAGCCCCACAGGTAGGAAATGATGTGCTGCCCAAACTCCCCCCTTTCTGGTAAGGGCATCTCTGAATCCCTACCCCCCCCTCCCTGACAGCTGGCAGTCCTGAGAGCTCTGTTTTGATCATATTGATCTGCAAGGCCAGCAGGAGGGGGACAATCTGGAATCCATCAACCCTCTCACTTGTCAGCACGTCTGGTACCTTCTCTGTTGATGAAGGATGGTGTCCTGGGCCCCCAAAGGAAATGGCTCATGTCTGTGGCTCTCATAGCAAGGAGAAATTGCACCTCCAAGGACCTATGGACAGCAGCAGAATATTTGTACTAAACGTGGTGGGATTTCTTCCCCCCGCATTGTACGCGCCATTGTTGGCTGATGAGTCAGTGTGCCGCATTCCCACTGCTTACGTGACTGCTTCCCTGAATGGGCAATGTAACTTTAGGGGAAAGTTTGCCCACATCTTGGAAATAGAGGGCATGCTGCCCATTGGGTGTAGAGCGTTCCTTTAAAGCAGGGGCGGGCAAACTTTTTGGCCTGAGGGCCACATCGGGTTTCTGAAATTGTATGGTGGGCTGATTAGGGGAGGCTGTGCCTCCCCAAACAGCCAGGAGTGGCCTGACTCCTGCCCCATCCAACCCTCCCTGTCCCCTGACCGCCCCCGAGCCCCCTGCCCCTGACTGTCCCCCTCAGTGAGCTGAGGCTGCGGGGGAGGGGGGCCAACCTGCCAGGCAGGAGGGTCCCACAGGCTGTAGTTTGCCCACCTCTGCTTTAAAGGCTGGGAGCTAGGGCCTTACTGTCTGCATCTGGCACTGAGCTGAGCAGTGCAGGTCAGATCCTGGGTCATATGGATCCCACTGCTTGGAGTAACCAGGTAAGAGCTTTTCAGTTCACACGCTGCTAGCTGAACACCTACCCAGCCAGATCATCGGCTCAAGTCCATGACCCAAGTGGTTAAGAACATAACATAAGAACGGCCACACTGGGGTCAGACCAATAGTTCATCTAGCCCAGCATCCTGTCTTCTGACAGTGGCCAATGCCAGATGCTTCAGAGGGAGTGAACAGAATTGATCAAGTGATCTATCCCATCATCCAGTCCCAGAATCTGGGAGGGAGAGGCTTAGGGACACCCAGAGCATGGGGATATATCCCTGACGATCTCGCTAAAAGCCATTGATGGACCCATTCTCCAGGAACTTCTTGTTGTTTTTTGAACCCAGTCATACTTTTGACCTTCACAACATCCCCTGGCAACAAGTTCCACAGGCTAACTGTGCATTGTGTGGAGAAGTGCTTCCTTGTGTGTGGTTTTTAAAGCTGCTGCCTATTAATTTCATTGGGTGACCCCTGGTTCTTGTTGTTTACCCTTTTAACACACTTCCCTGTGCACTTTCTCCATCTCATTCATGATTTTATAGATGTTCATCTCCCCTTTTCCAAGCTGAACAGTCCTAATCTTTTTAATCTCTCCTCATAAGGAAGCTGTTCCATTCCCCTACTCATTTTTGTTGCCCTTCTCTGTACCTTTTCCGTTTCTAATGCAGCTTTTTTTGAGATGGGGTGACCAGAACTGTACACATTCTTCAAGGTGTGGGCAAACCATGGATTTATATAGAGGCGTTCTGATATTTTCTGTCTTATCTACCCCTTTCCTAATGGTTCCTAACATTCTGTTTAGCTTTTTTTTGACTGCCGCTGCACATTGAGCGGGTGTTTTCAGAGAGCTATCCACAAGGGCTCTTAAGATCTTTCTTGAGTGGCAACAGCTAATTTAGACCCCATTTCATATGTATATTTGGAATTGTTTTCCAATATGCATTACTTTGTTTATCAACAGTAAATTTCAGCTGCCATTTTGTTGCCCAGTCACCCAGGTTTGTGAGATCCCTCTGTAACTCTTCAGTCTGCTTTGGACTTTACTATCTTGAGTAATTTTGTATCCTCTGCAAACTTTGCCACCTCACTATTCATCCCTTTTTCTAGACCACTTATATATGTTGAAAGACACTGGTCCCAGTACAGATCCTTGGGGGACCCTACTACTTACCTCTCTCCATTCTGAAAACTGACCATTTATTCCTACACTTTGTTTCCTGTCTTTTTTTAACCAGTTATTGGTCCATGAGAGGACCTTCCTCTTATCCCATGACAGCTTACTTTGCTTAAGAGCTTTTGGTGAGAGACCTTGTGAAAGGCTTTCTGAAAGTCCAAGTACACTAGATCCATTGGATCACACTTGTGCACATGTTTGATCCTCCTCCCCTCTCAAAGAATTCTAATAGATTGGTGATGCATGATTTTCCTTTATAAAAGCCATGTTGACTCTTCCACACTAAATCGTGTTCATCGATGTGTCTGATTAGTTCTGTTCTTTACAATAGTATCAGCCAGTTTGCCTGAAGTTAGGCTTACTGATCTGTAACTGCCTGGATCGCCTCTGGAGCCTTTTTTAAAATGGGTGTTACGTTAGCTATCCTCCAGTCATCTGGTACAGAGGCAGATTTAAGTGATAGGTTTCATACCACAGTTAGTAGTTCTGCAGTTTCATATTGGAGTTCCTTCAGAACTCTTGGGTGAATCTCATCTGGTCCTGGTGACTTCTTATTGATTGATTTATCAATTTGTTCCAAGACCACTCTGAGGAACTGTCTCAGATTGAAGTGATCAAACAGATTTGTCACCTAAAAAGCATGGCTCAGATGTGAGAATCTCCCTCATCCTCTGTAGTGAAGACTGATGCAAAAAATTCATTTAGCTTCTCCGCAATGGCCTGGTCTTCCTTGCGTGTTCCTTTAGCACCTTAGTTGTCTAGTGGCCCAGTGATTGTCTGGCAGGCTTCCTTCTTCTGATGTAATTAAATTTTAATTTTTTTTTTGCTGTTAGTTTGAGTCTTGCTAGTTGCTCTTCAATTTTTTTTATTTTTATTTTTTAACCTGCCTAATTATACTTGACTTGCCAGAATTTGTGGTCCTTTCTATTTTCCACAGTAGGGTTTGACTTCCAATTTTTAAAGGATGCCTTTTTGCCTCTAACTGCTTCTTTTACTCTGTTTAGCCATCGTGGCATTTCTTGGCCCTCTTACTGTTTTTTTTAATTGGGGGTATACATTTAATTGGATCCTGTCTCGTAGTGGTTTTTAAAAAGTGTCCTGTAGCTTGCAGGCATTTCCCTCTGGTGACTGTTCTTTTTAATTTCTGTGTAACTAACTTCGCCACTCGTGCGGTTCCCATTTCTGAAGTCAAACAGTGAGCTGGGAATGAGCCTGGTCTCAGTCCCCCTCTGCTACTTGGCAGTCTCAACAGAGAAGCCAAGAATGGAATGGGCGTATGGTGACCTCTTCTCTCCTAGCGGAGTTCCTTCTGGGCCAGGGTTGAATACAGTGGCAGAGATTATGGGGGAGTTGGTGCTGCTGCCCATGCTGTACCTTGGGGCTCAGAAGAACTCCCTGGGTGCTTACTAGCCTGGGGCAAAGATCCTTAGCCAGAGGAGGATACAAAAATGGTAAGAGGGCAGCAGAGATCTGCAGAAATAGAGGTCACCACCCAGGAGAGACCCTTCTTTCTTCCCCACAAAAGTCCCCCCAGCTACAGAGGAAGAGGGGTGTATTGCTGCATCCCAATCAGGGGCTTCTTCCCCTCATTGCCTGTGGCTATCAGGAGTCTGAAATACAAAGCCTGCCTGCTTTCAACCTGTGGAGCTCATTGCCAGGAGATGTTGTGAAGGCCGAAACTGTAACAGGGTTCAAAAAATTTGATAAGTTCCTGGAGGATAGGTCCAGCAATGGCTATTAGCCGAGATGGTCAGGGATGGAACCCCATGTGCTGAGTGTCCCTAGCCTCTGTTTGCTAGAAGCTGGGAGTGGATGACGGGATGGATCACTCGATTGCCTGTTCTGTTCATTTTCTCTGAAGCGCCTGGCATTGGCCGCTATCAGAAGACCGGATATTGGGCTAGATGCATCATTGGTCTGACCCAGTATGGTCGTTCTTATGCTGGAAGAGAGCTCTTCCTGTCATCCCAGCTACTCTAACTACCACTCTTAGCCTTGGGGTGAGGGGGAATCCTCCTTACTCATGAACAGCTCCAGCCACTGTCTGTCTCCCACCTCTTCTCAGTAGCAGAGTGAAATCAACACAACTCTTCCACTGCTGCTTTAAGGGCTCTGGAATAGCAGCAATCAAACTGACCAGAGTCCAATTAGTGTCCTGCTGCTGCTTGGGCAAAGCTGAGCAGCAGCAGAGGGACAAAAAAATAAATGGAGATATGCCAGTCTCCTAGAACTGGAAGGACCTTGAAAGGTCATCAAGTCCAGTCCCCTGCCTTCACTAGCAGGACCAAGTACTGTCCCCTGACAGATTTTTTTTCCCCAGATCCCTAAGTGGCCCCCTCAAGGATTGAACTCTCAACCCTGGGTTTAGCAGGCCAATGCTCAAACCACCGAGCTATCCCTCCCCCCCATGCCAGAGAAGTCTGTCTGCAGACTCAGGAAACCTGTACTGCATCACATCACAGTTGCAAGCTTTTAGCTTTGCAGATATAAGGGGTGAAACATCTAAAAGGGAGTGCTTAAATTCTGAGGAGTGGAGGCTTAGCCACCTCATTGACCAGGCAGTGTTCCTCACTTGCTTGTGGGGAGTGAGCGATTGGATTTCCAAGCCCAGCTGTACATATTTACTGGATAAGCAGGACTTCAGTCTCTAGGGCTACTAATCCAGCTCCTTTCACCAGTCTAACATTCTGGGTATTAGACTTGCTGACTCCCAAACCAACTGGACCAGCCCTCAGATGGGCTCCTCGAACTTACCTCTTCATTTCTCCACAGGTCACTCCCTCAATCCTTGTATCTTCTCTTTACCAGGTTCCACAGTCACATGTGGGAACATCCTCTACCTGCTTCTGTTTGGATGGTGGCTGTCCCTCCTCTATCTCCTGGTTTCTGCCCTGATGTTCCTCACAGTAGTGGGAGCTCCATACGGTGCGTTCTGTAGAGACTCTTGAACTACGACGTGGATTATCATAGGCCTAGAAGCCAGGGCCCATTGTGCACTGGACAGACACAATGCGATCCCTGCCAGTGGTCTGTGCTAGCTGTTTTATTTCTTAGACCAACTCAATTCTCATGGAACACTGGGTTACCATAAACCTCGTGTTACATTAATAACATATTGCCGTAGTGCTTAGGAGCCCTGGTCATGGACCCTGTTGTGCTCACTGCTGTACAAACACAACAAAAATTGAATTCTTCCCACCCCTTAGAGCATTAGATCACATCTGTGGGAGGAAAACAGGAGCAACACAAGGTATAGGGAGGCAACATAAGACATCCAGTAACTTAGATTCCAGGGAATTGAGAACTTGCAGCCTTTTAGTAATTAACCATGGGGACAGATTTATTGGGGATGTGGTAAATTCTCCATCACTTAACCTTTAAGCTCTGGATATTAAACTTGCTGACTCTCAAACCAACTGGGCCAGCCCTCAGATGGGCTCCTCAGAGCTTACCTCTTAGTTTCTCCACAGGTCACTCCCTCAATCATTGTCTTCTCTTTACCGGCTTCCACAGATTTTATCCAATAATTCCTGTATCAAACCCAGGAATTTGTGCTTGCGTTAAAGTGAGTGTCTTTTGCTAAAAGAGGCACTTTAATTCAAGCACAAGTTCTTGGGTTTGATGCAGGAATTATTGGATAAAATCTGGTCTGGGTTGTGTGGCAGGTCAGACTAGTTGATCCTAATGGCCTGCCAGCTGGCCTGAACCTTGTATTGGTGAAAGATTTCCTATGTTAAGGTACGCAGCTGCCTCTAGGTACGCAGTGTGCACAACTTCCAAGATTCATCCCTCTCAAATGGATAAGTGGGCAGCAAAAGAACTTGCTGTGAAACTCTTACATAAAACATCCAGGGGACAAATCTCACTACCTTGCTGCAGTGAGACCACTCTCCCAAAAGCCTGCTTCCCAAACCTGCCTCCAGACCCCTATAGACTGTTCATGGATGTGTGAGAAGTTGTATGTCACCACTTGAACGCAAGGGCTCCTGGGTTCTACTCCTCTTGTGGCATGAAGTCAAATCACTGGACCCTGCTCACCTTTTCCCCCTCCGTAAAATGGTGTTTCCTCTCTTCCGGGGTGGCTAGATTTAATCGGTCGCTGTGAGGGTGAAAAGGCCAAGGGCCACCATCCCCTGGGACTTTACGTACTATTCTCAAGGGCCCCAGAAAGGATTAGGCAGTCTAATGCAACAAGGGAGGGCGGTAGAAGGGATGGGATGGTCTTCCTGGCGAATTCTTTGTTTCTGTTGGATGCATGGTGGTCTCTTCCTTCCTGGTGGGTAATAGGACCCCCTGACCTAAAGGCTGTTAGTGGCCCTGGGTCAGAAGCCCCAGGATGAACTGTTGGGGGAAGGAGTCTGTATCACCTGACCAATGACCAGAGACCTGAAGGATGCTCTGCCTCCATTCTAGCTCTGCGGTTATTGCAGGCAGTTTGCTTTTGGTGCAAGAGTCTGGTCTCCTGGACCCTGTCTGTCTTGCCTCACCTCTCCCCAGGAGCAGCTAGGCTAAACGGCAGGAGCGCTTCATAGCTAGCCGTGAGCGTCCTTCCACCCAGCACTCCTCATGGTGATTGAGGGCAGGTCACCTTCCCTTCCACCTGGGCAAGTCCCACCCTCAGTAATCCTCCGAGGGAGCACCTTGCCGGCCGAGGGGAAATATCCCAGGGAGCCTTGTCCCAGCTCCAGGTGGTGACTGCCGTCTCCTTTCTCCCCACAGGAAAGCTGTGCTGGGACCTCGCTGGGTATTTTCTCTGGCCGTTTGGAAAAGTGATTCAGAAGGTAGAGGGGAGCGGCGGGGTGGGAAACGAGTGACCCGCTTCGTCTCTGCTGTCGCTGGGTCAGGATTCGGGCCTAGTTCTGAACTGGGGATCCCCAGCCAACTGGCTGACACAACTGCATGAGCATAGACTCTTCCCTGCCCCCTCCTTCCCTCTCCGGGGGAAGCTGGCTTGCTTGCCCTGTACATCCTGGCCAGAAAAGGAGCCAGTGTTGGGAATGATTCCCCGCGTAGGTACCTAATGCAGCTCGGGGCATCTGTTAACATGGTAGCAATGCTCGCGTGCTCCACGGCAGAAGGTGCAGGTCTCTGCCTCTAATGCAGGGCCCTGACCCGACATGGAGCAGCATCAAGGGACCTGCAGAGACCGAATGTAAAATGGCAAAGGGAGCTGGAGCAGGCCCCGAGCCTCAGCCTCCAGTACCAGCCTCTGCAGAAATGGAAGCTGCTCGGCTCATGGCTAAGTCATCTCAGCCTCTTGGGTGGGGGTGTGTGTGTCTTTGATGTCCCCTCCAATGCTCTCCCCCACCCCCAAATCTCTGCCCCTCTCTGAAGACCGGCTCTCCTGTCCCCTAGACCAGGGCGTACTCTCGGAAGTGCAGCATCAAGTTCAACAAATGCGAAGTCATCTCAGAGGTGAACGAGGCAAAGGAGAGCACCCCTCTGCTCAGCTGCCGGGAGCCGGCGCCCGGCACTCAGCAGGAGTCCGGCGGCCGGGCTGACGCCACACACTGGGTAAGGCCCCTTCCCCATGGCCCCTGTGGCGGAGGGAGGAGTCGGAGATGCTCCCTCCCTAGCTGCTCCCTGTGCCCTTGGCCTGGACCGCTCGGGGGATGGCCTGCAGCCTGGCACAAACGAGCTCAGCCGTGACTTAAAGTTGTAAGGCCTCTCCCCAGCTATCAGCCCGGCAGGTGCCTGCATCCGACTCCCTCAGCAGAGAGGCCACAAGGAGCCGTGTTCCCCTTCTAAGTATCCCCCCCCCCCCCGCCCAGCCCCCAGGTGGGAGTCAGACACGGCCCTTCCTACTCCAGATCAGCTGTGGCTTGGCTCACGCTGCTGGGCCTGGATCCGTGCAGTCCTATGGCACCCTGAATACCCTCTCGCAATGGGAAAGAACCAGCAGGGGAACATCTCTGGCTTCTGAATCCCTGGCCCTGATGCTACCCAGGCCAGGAGATGGAGAAACAGGATCCCAGTAGGTCTCCTCCAGTTGTGCAGTCCCTATAACCGAAGCGTGGGTGTAATGGTCTGAGCTGATGCCCCAGCAGATCTGAGTAACAGCTGGGGATGGCTCCTGATTGGAAGTGCCTCCCCTTGGCTGCTCACACAGCCCTTGCTTTCCTCCCCCTCTGCTCCACTGTCCCCCACCAGCGTCGTGTGAACACTTATCTCTGGCTCTTCCTGGGCTACCCGGTCCTCGCTCTTGCCCACGGCCTGGTCTGCTTCATCGCCTGGCTCTTGGTGTTCATCATCCCCGTGGCCAAGATGAACGCTCGGACCGTCACCAAAGTCCTGCTCCTGCCCCCGGAGCACGTGCACGTCCAGCGGATGAGGAAGGTTGGTTCCGCAGCGACTGTCACGGGTCTCCAGCCCGCCCCGTGGGAGGGGGTGCCTGGCGTCTGGAGAGAGTGGCCCGTTACAGGGATGGGAAAAGTTAGCAAGTAAGAGGGGGAGGGGGTTTGGACTGGGAAGACTCGGGTGAGGAGAGCAGTCTGGCCACAGCACCGTCTGCATGGGGGGAGAGTTCACCTCGGCTCAGTGCCACGCTTCCCAACCTCCTGGACATAGGAGCGGGCAGAGCCGCTGCGGAAGGGCTGGGCGGGTTGGCTGCTTCTCATGCAGAGCTGGGCTGGCCAGGTGGGGAAGCGGCCAGCAGAGCGATCTGGAGGACGGTTGGCTTCAAGCCACCCGCAATATCCCCTTCCCGACGCCAGTGCAGGTGAGCGCGGGGCTGATCCGGTCGAAGTGCCTAGCACAGGGCTGCAGACCGGCCTGCTCCGGTGCTCTGGGTGGCACAGTAGAGCGGCTCTGATAAGACCCTCGCTAACGGTGCCTCCATCCCACAAAGTGGGGCAGGGGAGAGCCTTCGAGCCCGGTGAATCCTTTGGCATTTCCCCCTCGTCCAAACAATCCTCCCGTCCATGAGGAACACCATGAATTGGGAAGCTTTCGGCAGCCGCCGCTGGAGCCGTCTCTCCCGGCGCTGCCGAGAATAGCGAGGTGGGCTGCGGATTAGAAACCCCCCTAACGCCTGGGCGCGCTGACCCCGCAGACGGAGGTGCCGCTGGAGGCCGAAGTGGTCCTGTGCTGCTACCGCGCCGTGAATGCCTATTACTACAAATACGCCGTGGACGGGATCAACGTCTTCGCCGTCAGTATCCTTCAGCCGGCTGCCTGGCTCCAGTGCCAGCACGGGGGAAACGCCGGTGTGGCTGGGTAACGCGTGTCGGGCAGCCCCGGGCTCCCCTGGGGCGGAGAAGGGATGGGGCGGCACTGAGAACGTACAGGCACCTCCTGCGGAGGTGTGAATCCGGCCTCTCTGCTCCCTGGTGTTCTGTGCACATCCCTGATCAGCTCAAGGTAATCAGTCAGCAGGCTGTGAGCAGCTGGCCTGGCTAGTACAGGGCAGGGGGAGATGGACCCTGCCTTGAATGGAGGCTGGCAGAGGTGCTAGCACTGTACCATGTGCTCAGCAGATGTGCTCTCTGACCATGAGGCACGGCCAGGTAGTAGGAAGAACGTGAGCGGTGGCTTTGTGGCTGAGGACCAAGCCTGGGAGGTGGGAGAGCTGGGTTCAGTCCATCTACATGGACTCCCCTGCGCGGGTTATTTAACCTCCCTCCTGGGGCGTGGAGGCGAAGCACCTCCCCGGGCAAGGCGCTCGGGGACCCGTGACGGGAGCCACGACCTTGCCGGGAAGTGCCCCTTGACCGGCCGCGACGCAGACCTGCTGCCGCTCGTGATCGTGACGCTGGTCCTGGGCTACGTCGACAGCCGCAACCGTTTCACCGGCTCGGCTGTGAAGTTCACCCTCTCGCTGCTCTCCATCATGCCCCTCTCGTACTACATCGGCATGGCCATCGCCAGGTGAGGCTGCCCCTTCTCCCGCCTCCGGCAGGGGGCTGGGGTTCAAAACGATCCCGGGTGTTAATCCCGCCACCGTTCCGAAGCCGCATCGTAACGTCTCGCCGGCGAATGGCGTAACCGGGCACAACGTGACTCTCGTGTTTTCCCCACCCCCCGTACCCCCCCATCTCACACCCTCCTTGCTGGGAGGAGTCCGGGCTGCTGCTTGGGCGGATGATTCCTGCGATAGGCAGTCGGCTTCTTGTGGCAAAGCCGGCGGCTGGGCAATCCAGCTGAAGGCATGAGCTCCCCATGGGGTTCTTGGACTCCCGGTGGAGTGTCACTGTGCGTAGCTGGCTCCTCGCTCTGTATCCAGGCACCACCCCTGCCGTCTCTGGGGTGGAATATGCAGCCCCCCACCACGCAGTGGCAGATTAGCCACTGGGCCAACGAGGCCTGTGCCCAGGGGCCCTGGAAAAATGGGCACCCCGAGCCCAGACCCACTCCAGTGGGGGTGCAGGGGCTTGTCACACTCTGCCCCCTGCCCAGCACTCCAGGCAGAGCAGGGAAAGCCCCGGCTGGAGGGCTGGGCAGAGCGGGGGGACTGCAGGCGGAATGGGTGGGGAGGGGCCCCCACTTGCTCGGGCCCAGGGCCCCATAACTCCCTAATCTGCCCCTGCTCCTACACTAACCCTGCAGGCTGCCCTAGAAAGGGAGGCCGCACGCAGTACCCAGGACAGGAGAGCTTGCCGAGCTGACACTAAGCTGTCCAGCCGTGCGTGAGGCGGCACATCCCGTAGCACAGGGCTCCCTAGCTGAGGCATTGACTCCAAGCAGTGTCTACAGAAGCGACCCCGCTTCCAGCAGCTGATGCTCGGGTTTCCCCTTCAGTGCTGCCCAGTTTAGCTTGAGAGTGCAGCACAAAGGGGCGTGACTACGGTATCTGTCAGGGTTCCCTCCCCACTCTGAACTCTAGGGTACAGTCGTGGGGACCCGCATGAAAGACCACCCCCAAGCTCATTTTTACAAGCTTAGATTAAAAACTCCCCAAGGTACAAAATTTCCCCTGTACCCTGAGAAAAGGTAATCACTGCCACCACCAAGCGATTTAAACAAGAACCAGGGAAAAGGACCACTGGGAATTCTCCCCCCCCACCCCCCCAAGATATCCCCTCAAGCCCGTACACCCCCTTTCCTGGGGAGGCTTGAGAATAATCTTCAAACCAATTGGTTACAAAGTGATCAAAGACCCAACCCCTGGGTCTTAGAACAATTGAAAATCAGTCAGGTTCTTAAAAAGGATTTTATTTAAAAAAAGAGGTAAAAATCATCTCTGTAAAATCAGGATGGTAAATAACTTTCCAGGGTACTCAATTTCCAAACTCAGAGGGATTCCCCCTCTGGGCAAACCTTAGGTTTATTCCTGTTTTTCTGTAACTTTTTTCTTTCAACACAGGGAAACCTTCACAAGCAAAACAAAAGGAAATCTAATACGCAATGTCTACCTCACTTGTGGTAATAGTGGCGATTTGGTTGAGGATGGGTTGGAGAAGATAATTGTTTGCCTGGCCCTTGTCTCAGCCCCAGAGAGAGAACACAGACCCAGACAAAGAGCATACACAAAACCTTCTCCCCTCCGCCCCAAGATTTGAAAGTATCTTGTCCCCTTACTGGTCAGATGCCAGCCAGGTTACCTGAGCTGCTTAACCCTTTACAGGTAGGGAGGAATCTTGACCCCTTAGCTGTATGTTTATAACAGTATCTCTGCCACGTAACTGCAGCCCTGCTGGTGGACAGATTTGTAGAGGAGGACGGCACCCTCCCTAAAACAATCAGTTGCCCTAAAAAAGATGCTTTGTGAGGGCTGGGAGCCATGTGGCGCCCATCTAGAAGGCTGCACCAGTAGCAGGAATTCTCCTGTTCACGTTGAATGATCCGTCAGACTGTCTCCACCCAGGGTCTGTCTCGAGCCTCCGTCTGCTCACTAACCCCCTGCCGTCGTGTGACTTAGTATTTCAGCTCAGAGTAACTTTGCGGTGGGGGCTGTGGTGAATGCCACCTTCGGCTCCATCATAGAGCTGACCTTCTACATCACGGCGCTGATCAAGGGCTCCCGGGAAGGGAACAAGTGTTACGAGGAGATTGTGAAGTCGGCCTTGACGGGGACCCTGCTGGGCTGTGTCCTCCTTGTGCCGGTGAGTCGGGCTGGAGGCTCCGCTGTCGATCCGGGCCCTGGGAGCAGGCGGCTTCTGGTAGTTCTGCCTCCTTGTTCTAAAGCGCTTCATTCAGACTCGCCCCGGCCAACCTTTTTCTCTTAGAAGCTGCCTCTCGTGCTAGTGATCATGGGCCACACAACTAACTGAGTGGCCTGCAAGCCCCTGGGTGGGGGGTGGGGTTACCTTGCTAGCCGTGCTGCCGTTTGAAATGCCCACCCGCTGAGGTGGCCCAAGGGTCAGGGGTGATAACGGAGTGTCCCCTGTTCCTTTCAAGGGCTTGTGCATGGTGATCGGAGGCATCCGCCACCAGGAGCAGAGGTTTAACAGCCGATCGGCAGGCGTCAGCTCTGCCCTGCTCTTCCTCTCCGTGGGAGGTAAGCAAGAAACTGGCCAAGCGCTGAAGCCCGGGATACAGGAGTGAGACAAATGTCTCCTAACCTGAACGCATTGACTGCACCCACTGACCGTGCTGTCATGCCAGGCTGGTCTGTTACAGGCTGTCCCCATCTTCCGATCTTGAGGCCTCGCCAGTGAAGCCTGGCTCTGCTGCGGGCGTCAGCCTCGGGGGATAAATGTTCCCTGTTGTCAAGGTTCCCTCCCCACTCTAAACTCTAGGGTAAAGACGTGGGGACCCACATTCAGAGCCCCTAAACTTATTTTTACCAGCTTAGGTTAAACCCCCCAAGGTACAAAATTCCCTGCACCCCAAGAAACGCTTCTCGCTGCCACCATCAAATGTCTAACAGGAATCCAGGAAAGGAATCACTTGAACTTCCCTCCCCCCGAAAATACCCCCTCAAGCCGTACACCCCCTTTCCTGGGGAAGCTTGAGAACAATCTCCCAACCAATTGGTTACACAGTGATCTAAAAACCCACCCCCTGGGTTTTAACACCATAGAAAACAGTCAGCTTCTTAAAAGAAGGATTTTATTAAAAATAAAGAAGGTAAAATCATCTCTGTAAAATCAGGATGGTAACTATTTTACAGGACACTATATTTCCAAACTCAGAGAGATTTCCCCCTCTGGACAAAACCTTAAAGTTCCAGAAAACCATGAATAACTCCCCGCCCCTTTGCCCTTTCTAACACAGGGGATACACCAAGCAAAAATAAACAGAAATCTATACGCTATGCTATCTAAACTTACTTCAGAAAAGGGAGGTTTGATTTTCTGTAGGTTCCTTCTGTCTTCCAAGATCACCCTCTCTCAGACAAAGACACACACTAAAACCTTCCCCCCTCCCAAAGTTTGAAAGTATCTTGTCCCCTTATTGGTCAGATGCCAGCCAGGTCAGGTGTCAGTCTGGCTACCTGCATTTCTTAACCCTTTACTGGAAAGAGGATTTTATAGCACTGCATCAGACCGTCTCCCCCTTCCCTTCATATTTATGACACCTGTGCACATCCCCGGGGGGTTATGACCTTGTTTCAGGCTGGTTTTGTGGAGGGCCGTGTCTGCTCCATCCCTTCGATTGGCAGTGCCTGTTGGAAATATGGGACAGTGTCTGGAGTTACACACTGCTCACAAAACGCTGCGGCCCCTCATTGCAGGGAGGTTCCCATGGTTCCGGGGAGCTGGGTGGGGCGCCCTCCTGTGCATAATGCAGCTCCTAGAGCGGGGGTGGGGGGGACGTATTGCCCCTCTTACCTCCCCTGGGTACTGGACACCTTGACTCCTTGAGGTGTTACTTCCATCAGCCTGGCTGGCATGAAATGGGTTTGGCTCTGCCTAGGTCCTGGAGGTGGGCAGGTATCCACATTGGAGTGGCCATGAAATCAGGACATGTTGCTTTTTCTCAAAGCCAGGGATTGACTAGACACAAGCTCTGCTCCTGTGCAAGGAGTGGGGCCCTTGGGGTATCCTCAGAGCACACCGGCAGGGCAGCGTGGGGGAAGCGTGTACTGTTCCTTGGACAGAGGACTTGTGTTCTGGGGCTCCCTGGTGGGTTGGGAACAACCTCTTAAAGGGACTTCGTTATTCCCTAATGGCAGGTCTCCCAGGTCTGGTGGCCAGATGGCAGGGGGGGGATAGATGGGCATTCCTCCTGCTGGAGAGGAGAATCCGCACTTATTTGGCCCGCTGCAAAATGGGACTCCGTGCTCTGCAGCTCATTCAGTCTCTGCAGCCGGATGTGGCCAAAGTCTTGATCAGCTTCCCAGTGGAAGCGTGGTCTCTTGCACCCTTTTCCTCTTGCCCTGGGCCTTGTCGCCGGTGTTAGCCGAAGGTGTGATGTGAAACCTCCCCGGATCCATCCCAACCCCCCTTTCTCTCCCCTGACAGGTGTGTTTGCTCCAACTCTGTTCTCCAAAGTCTATGGGAGGCTGGTCTGTGGCGAATGCCAGAACATTACCCAGAGTCTGGCGGGACACTACCTCTGCCAGAACTGCCACTTTGACCTGGTAGGTGGAACCCTGGGCACCTAGGTCAGCGTATTAGCTCTTGTACAGGGCCTGGTGATTTGCAGATACCACTGCCCAGCCATACAGGGGATCTACCACCCGATGCCTGCCCATGACTGCCTAGCAGTGCCCATGACTGCCTAGCAGTGCCTGTCTCCTTGATGGGGGTTGGGTGTATCTGACAAGGGCCAGACTTCTCTGCTAATCAGTGACTCCTCCAGGTGAGATTGGTGGCAGCTGCGACATACGTGTTCTTCCTGCATCACAGGGGCTTCCAGGTTGGGTTGGGAACAGGAAGGACCCAGTCGGGGGTGGGGTATCCCCTGCTAGACTGAGACATTCAGTGATGCCCAGTGTACAGTATGTTCTGAATTCAAGTAACTAGCAAAACCTGCACTCGTGATCAGCAGGCAGCTGCTTAGGAAAAGGAGGAGGGCCTTGCTTTTCTGGACAGCACAACACAAACGCTCTACAAAACTACTGGTCCTGTACACTGAAATGCAGCCACCTCTGGGGTGGAGGCATCCCGGAGATCTGCCCCTTTACAGGCCGACTCCTTGTGGTGCATTGGTGGTCACGCCTGACAGACTTTCCTGTGCTTGGTGGTAACACTGCTCTACAGCCAAAATGCTTCTGAAATAAATGTAGTCAAACTTTACTAATTCTGGGTCACTGAGAACGAAAATGATGCTTAAAATTGTTGATTGGCTCTAGTTTTCAAGACCTGCTATTGGGTCAGTATATACGACCCTTGACTTGGGAATGGCGGAGGATAAGTGAGTTATAAAGGGAAGGGATCTCAATTTAAACCAGAAATGACTAAAATACATCTTTGACTGGATCTATCAATACATCTATGACTGGGTTTGGACAGTACTTGCTTTTTAGGCAAAACAATGAATGATGCAATCTGAAGCTGGTATTGCGTCATACATGATATGAATTGCATCATGTTATTCCTAGAAGTCATGGATGATGCAATCATAACGAAGCTTACATCACTCTGCTGAACAAATTGCCCTATATCAGCTCTAGAAATCATAGTGTCGTACTCTCTTATTTGTCAGTGTTTGATTTTGCAAAGGGACACCTTTCTGTTTAGCCAAAGTGAGCAGAGATGCCTCGTACTTGTGTGAACAGTGCAGATAACTTCTGCTATGTTTGTGGTGAAGTGACTTTTGCATCACAAAAGCGCAGTATAAGCACTATGGTTAAGAAAGCCTATCACCTTTCTTTTGGCTGCAAAATTGGAGATCAGGACAAGAGGTGGGCCCCACACATATGCTGCAACACTTGTGCAACAAATCTTCACCAGTGGTTGAACAGGAAAAGGAAATCTATGCTGTTTGCAGTGCCAATGATTTGGAGAGAGCCAACAGATCATACCAGCAATTGTTACTTCTGCATGGTGCCTCCAGTTGGGAAAGGTATGTCAAAGAAGAAAAAGTGGACTCTGAATTATCCAACCATTTCATCAGCTATATGCCCAGTACCCCACGGAGAAGGACTGCCGGTTCCTGATGCACCAGAATCATTCTCACTTGAGTCAGATGAGGAAGAAGAGGAGGATGAAACTTCTGGTCCTGAACCATCAATGTCACAGGACCCACATTTTCTCCCATCCTCCTCCTCTGAACCACACCTCATAACACAAGGTGAACTGAATGACCTTGTCAGGGATTTGGAACTACCCAAAGAGTAAGGCAGAGCTTTTGGGCTCCAGACTACAGCAGTGGAATCTCCTGGCAGGTGATGTTAGGGTTTCCATGTTCCGTGACCGTCAAAAGGATCTTGTCCCATTCTTCTTCATGGAAGGTGATCTTGTAGCCTGCAACAACATCAATGGTGTGATGGCAGCCCTCAACATCGTTCACGATCCAGATGAGTGGAGACTGTTCATTGATTCATCGAAGACGAGTCTTAAAGCTGTTTTACTGCAGAATGGCAAAGTTTTGCCATCAATTCCACTTGGTCATGCAGTCCATATGAAGGAAACCTATGACAACATGAAACAACTTTTGAGGTGCATAAACTATGAGCAACATCAGTGGCAGCTTTGTGGCGATTTGAAGGTTGTTGCTCTCTTGCTTGGTCTGCAGCCTGGATACACAAAGTACTGCTGTCTTCTCTGCGAATGGGATAGTCGTGCAAGAGATTCCCACTACATCAAGGAAGATTGGCCACTCCGACAGTCATTGGAGCCTGGGAGGAAAAGTGTTCAGCATCCACCACTTGTTGAATCAAGGAAGATTTTGTTACCACCCTTACACATCAAGCTGGGTCTGATGAAGAACTTTGTCAAGGCCAGTGACAAAACACAAGCAGCTTTCAAGTACCTCCGTGGAAAATTGCCAAGGTTAAGTGAAGCTAAGATAAAGGAAGGTGTCTTTGTTGGTCCTGAGATTTGTGAACTTCTTCGAGATGATGCATTTGACCATGCACTGCGTGGCAAGGAAAAAAAGGCATGGAAAGCCTTCCAGTTAGTGGCAATAAATTTTCTCGGAAACAACAAGGCAGACAACTACAGGTTGTTGGTGGAAAACCTCCTCAAGGCATACAAAAGCCTTGGTTGCAACATGTCACTAAAGAGACATTTTTTGCACTCTCATCTAGATTTTTTTCCGCCGAACTGCGGAGCAGTGAGCGACGAGCACGGCGAGCGATTTCACCAGGACATTGCAACAATGGAGAAATGCTATCAGGGCAAATGGAGCCCATCAATGCTTGCAGACTATTGCTGGACAGTGACAAGAGATGCTCCATTTAATGAATACAAGAGACAAGCCAAGAAACGCCGAGTAGACACTGAATAGGACTAAACTATGGACATAATAGATTTTGCCTTTTGTTTCATAATAAATTTTATTTATATAACCCCTTTGCTGATTTTTAAAGTGTTACTATTTCACCCATCCTGTTTATGTATCATGTAAAGCAACCATAAACACATGAAAAGACCTAGGTTTACAATTTATGATTAAAACTCTACTATCTACACAATGTACATAGACATAAAATGTAAAAACTTAAATATCTTAGAAACAGTAGCCAATCAGTTGTTTTAATTGTCATATTTGAATTCAGCACATCAAAATACATACTAAATAGCACATTTTATCTCTGAAGCAGACGACTTCTCAAAAATTGTAGACCAGTGTAACCACTGAGGTCTAAGCTGCGTGCGGAGGGTTTTCTGTGTGCACCTTCAGGACTCAAACGCTCCAGTGTGCCAGCCAGAGATACAGAGCAGGTTGGTCCGGTTCTTAGCATCTGGAAGTTGGCATTCCTAATTCCTCACTTGCATCCTGCGCTTGGCCTGGTTGCTGAGGAGAGACTGTACTGAGATCACATGGAATGGGGAGGTCTCTTGTTAATCAGATCACTTTTCTCTCTGCTGCCCGCACCCAGACTCCTTGCTTCCTCTTCCACTAGGAATATGGGGAGCTAAAAGCGCTCTGTAAGACTCTAAAGGCACTGGGAGGTTCCAGATCAGTGTCTCCAGCCTGCCCAGCTAGCTTAGGGGAGAATAATCCTCTTGATAACTGCAAACTCAACCCAGCTTGACTCTCTGATCCCATGCTATTGCCAGCTTGTGCCCAATCTCCAGAAGGAGGGTCTGAGGACCACAATAGTTCCTCAGTTCCTGTGCAGCCCCATTGTCTTCAGCAGGGTTGTACAGGTACACCTGACTGGAACCCTAAACTCTGCTGTGCAAGGAGTAGACTCCAGTTTGCTGTCCCTTGGCTGTATTAGCGCTGCAGGCCTTCCAGGTGTTAACATCTGGGCAGGTGTGACTGGATACCCACCGGGCACAGCTCTGAGCCGAAGGCGCTGTTCAAGTGGCCACTTATGGGTACTGCAAACCTTGCAGCAGAACCCTCATCCAGCCATGGCAGCTACAGCTCTCACACCCACCTCTCCCCTCAGCATCCCTGATGTACTGAGGACAATGTACGGGGTGCTTGCAGGGACGGAGATCCATCTGCAGCTCCTGCTTCAGGAAGCCCTCGACACTAGCCCCTCTGCATCCGTTCAGACTTTGGCTCCAAGGTCTAAATGTTCAGCCTATGTCCTGGTGGCCTCCTCTGCTTCCAGCCAACTGAAGGGTTCCAAGAAACCACAGCCCCTGTCTGGGCCAGACTCGGTTCCAGCAGCCATCAGTCAAGCCCCAAGGCCTCATGTGGCCGAACTGAGGGCTGGCTGGTTGGATCCCACGGTTCCGGTTTCGGAAGAAAGGTTGAGGACCAGTTGAGCTGCCCTCGCTGGTGCTGTACCTCACGCCTCACCGCAGTCCAACCCTGACGTGGCGGCTGCAGGACTGGGGTCTGTTCCAGGTGCCTGGAAGATGGGTGCAAGCAGCGCCTTTGAATTCGGGCCATCTGCACCTTCAGTGCAGCAGCATCTGAGACTGAGGAAAAAGAAGCCTAGGAGCAAGACAGCCAGCCTGAGCTCTGATGCATGGGAACCAGAACTGCTAGCAGATCCGTCTGATTTTTTTGATAGGACCACAACAGTTCCGAAGCAGAGACTTGTTCCACCTCCAGCTTCAGTAACTAGAGAGGAGCTCACATGGGTCATTGGATCTGACGGTGGCCAAACCTTTGGATCTGCAGTCATTTCCTGATCCAGTCTCTGTCCATTCCGCACAGTTCTGTCTCTTATCGGCTCTGGGGCATGCCTTGGATCCTGCTGCAAGGCGCACGGCTCCTAAAAGGAGTCATGTATCCTTGGTTCCAGGATTGTCCTCTTCATCGCTTCCTGGGAAGAAGAGACCGGATCATGCTGGCTCTTCCCTGGACCTTTCTCATCCCTCCTCTCTGGCTTCAAACAGGGCCTCAGCAAAGAGCAGGATCCCCATTCCTCCCTCTGCATCGGTTACTATCCCTGGTACGCTTTCTCAGGTCCCTACCTGGACCCTCTTCAGGAGGAGGATCGAGGAAGAACTGACCTGCAGTGAGGTTCTGACCACTCTTTTTTTTTTGGTCCACCCCCTATTGGCATGTTCCTGACCCCCAATAGTAGGGGAGACCTGGCAGTCCTGGGGCCTTAGTGGGGGACCACCTCCGGTCCTCTCATTTATCCTCTCCGTGGATGGAGAAGGGACACTTCATCTGCAAAGAAATCTGAAAGCCCAGGGATCCTCAGATCCTGCTCCCCTAGTTCCATTGACACTACAGTGAGACCTGGGACTCTGTCTGTCTGAGAAGGATGAAGAGAGAGCTGCTCTCTTTGGACAGGAGATTTTTGGACTTGATCTTGAGGCTGTGACCTATCACTCGACCAATGTGAGGGTGACATCAGCCTTTTCTCCTTACAGAAATGCATAGCATCCCCAGGACTTCGAGCATTGCATGGTGTGTACCTCAAATCTCCCTGCAGTACTGGAGGAAGAGACTTCTCAGTATCTTACATCCTCTGTGCCACTGCCAAGAGTAGGATATCGCTGCCCATCCTGGATGAGTTGTGAGGGCCGGCCACATCTGCATGGCCCACGGACAGCCTGTCTCGAAGAAAGCAAATTAACTATACCAGATTCCTTCTGAAGGGAATCTTACTTCCATACCTGCTTTGTGCTGAATTCATTGGTGGTGGCTGCTGCCAGCAACAGGAGGTCTGGACAGCTACAGTAGAGGAAGGGGGAGAAAGGTATTCTTCTCCTCATCCTTCGGTGTTTGGGGTGGCAAATTATCTGGCAGTCCTGGCCCATTACCAGTTCCATCTATGGGGAGTGGGGGGCAGTGTTGCTTTTTCTCCAGGCCTTGCCTGATGACAGGACACAGCTGGTAGACGCCATCTTATTGGAGGGTCAGAATGTAGCTAGACACTCACTCAGGGCTTCCTTCAATGCTTTGGATTCTGATGTCCGAGCGTTGGCGTCAGCTGTGACCATCAGGCGCATGCGTGGCTTTGATCATCCCCTCCTAGCTATGGACGCTCGAAGTCAGCTGGGAGTGCTTCCTTCTGGAGTGGAGGGTCTCTAGTTTTTCCAATGGCCTTTTCACTGAAGGAGACAAGATCAACAGCTCGATCTTTGGGGTCGATGCCATCTACTCGAAGGAAACCCTCCAGTCCTCTTGCTGATTACTGGAGGCAGCATTACCCCAGCCTTCAGTGTCCTATGAGTCATCTAGTCACTCGTCAACAGTATCAACAATGTGCAGTCTCACAGCCATTATGGAAAGAGGCCTTTCAAACAAGGTTCCAAATCTAAACCGCCTGCATCCTCACCCCAGACAAGTCCACCCTCTGTTTTGGTGAGACCTTTGAGAGTCAAGAACCAACCAACCAGCACTCTTTTACCCTTTCCTTTGGAGGTAGGCTAGCCCACTTCATCAACACATGGAAACAGGTTACATCAGACCAACCGGTCTTGGAGACCATGGAAAAGAGCTATGCCATACAATTAGACAGACTGCCTCCTCCCAACTCCGCTACCCATCCCTCTCCAGGGACCCCTTTCACAAGGCAATCCTTCTCGCAGGTGTGGAGAAGTTGCTTTTGGTAAGAGCTGTCAAGGAGGTTCTTGCTTACTAGCGAGGGGTCAAGGTTTTGACTCCAGGTTATCTTTTCAGTGCAAAAGCAGGAATTGGAGATTTTGGCTGATTCCTGATTTTAAGAGCATCTGCAAGCTTTTGGTTCAGTGTGCTGACTCTGGCCTCCATAATCCTTTCACTGTTGGTCCAGGATTGGCTTGTGACTGTCTGAAGGATGCATATTTCCAATCGTGATTTGACAAAGCCACTAGAAGTATGTTCCACTTTTGGGGGCCGGGCACCATTTCCAGTAGAGTGCTCTCCTTTGGCCTTTCCACAGCACCCGGGGTATTGGCAAAATGCCTGTGGGTGCTGGCAGCACATCTGAGGAATCAGGGTATTTTTGTTGGCTACTTATGGCTGCTGTTCCCTAGCATCTGTGGGGAGGGAGATGGAGGGTGAGTGTGGAGATCATGGCTTCAGTGTATCCTCTCCCCATTCATAAACCATCCTACGCTGAGCACGTGAGACTAGATTAGTGTCGCTGGAACCAGCCAAACCGTCCTGTGGGTCTTGTTTTTCAGATGGAGAACAATGGCACCCTCTACTACAAACACGTCCAGTAAGTGCCTCACCATCTGTCCTGTTGCTTAGACATAGTGGGGCCAGGGCTGATCCACTCAAGGAGCACATGGGGCCCATGGAGGAGGCCCTCTGTTAGTTAGAGCCATGGTTTTCCATGCTGTGGCATGGGCAACCTGACTGCAAGGCCTGGCGGTGCTGTGCTCACCAGCCGGGCAGACTGAGTGAACACGAGGTTCTTCAGGGAAGGTCTCACTTGCCGTCCAGGCATGACCACCGCCCCATTGAGGTCCTTGTCCGCTTCCCACATGCTAGTCAGTGTCCGGGCACCATGGCGTCTGATGCGCCGGCCTGCGCTGTGACCTGGAGGGCCAAGCCAGCTTGCTCTAAGGGGGCAGGAGCTGATCTGGGCTCTGCCACTGGCTTAGCCGTGTGGTCTCGGTCTCCTCACCTGTAAAATGGGCCTAATGCCCATCTCCTGGGGGCGTGGATTGGGATTACTGTCTCCAGTGTCTGGGGAACACAGGCTGTTCTCTTCTTAGTTGATCTCCGCCCCCCCCCCCCCCCCCCCCCCGCCCGAAGTCCCATCAGCCATGGACTCGACAGGGTCCATTGAGCTCTGCAGCTCCATTGATGCTAGAGCAGGATGACCCGGTGCAGCATGGAGATGTTAATGTAATGGCCAAGTCTCCGATTCCCATCGGGTTGTACTCTAGGGGCTCTTCACAGGGCACTCAAATTTCCTTTCCCATGCGTTGTGGGAGAGGAAGGTTTAATCCTTCCTGGGTCTCCCCCCCCCCCCCCCCCAATCCAGCTCAGCTGTTGGCCACTGCTTGCTCTGCCAACTCCTTTGTGTAAAGCACTTGCTACTCTGACCCTGGGTTCCTCCAGCAAGTTGCTTCCGAGCGCAGGGCTCCTGGCTAGGGAGGGGTGGGCTTAGCGCCCCCCCCCCCCGGGGGCCACTTGTGTGAGACGAGGTACAAACCCATCTGCTGCATCGCCTTTGGGTGACTGCAAAAGCAAGGCCTGGCACACCAAGGGTTAGTGGAGAGAAGTCTTTGGGTGCTGCCAGAGCCCTGAGGATTGAGTACCTTGAGCCGGGGGGTGGGGGGAAGGGGACACAGACAGTAACACCCATCTCGCCCCTGCCCCCAGTCATTGTAGAGTGACTGAAACCAGCCTAGCCAAAGGCAGCAAATCCCCTCCACCCTGCCCCCCTTGGGGAAGGGCCAGAGGTTACTTCCCAGGAGCTGCTGGGAGAGGGGCAGCGGGGTGGGGTTCTCCTTCCAACTCCCCACAGCTCTGGTGTATTGCAGGCCCCTGGTGTACACGGTGTCCCTCGTGCTTCCTGCCGCCTACCTCATCGGCCTCTTCTTCACCCTGAAGACTCACTCGCACATCTACGACATTCACATCAGCGACTGCCACAGTGAGTCCCCGCCGCGGCCGGCCCAGAGCGCTGGGCTCGCCTTTCCTTGGGCCCAACGCAGAGAGGATGGGAGAGCGGGAGATGGATTCTGTGCTCGCCGCCGTCCAGAGCAGGGGATTGGGAGCCAGGACTCCTGCCCTGGAGTGCTGTGGAAGTGCCTGAGTAACGCGGTGGGTAGATGCAGGGGCTCTAACCCCTGGACTTCGGTGGCAGACTGACCCCTGGGGAGTAAAGCTGTGTCCACCCAACACTTGGGCAGTAACGTCTCCCCTTCCCTGGAAGGACCAACCCAGGGGGATGACGGGACAGCTAATCGTGTCAATAGGCTGCAGCAGTTGAGTGAGGATGGGTAGATGGGGCCTGTCCCTATCGCTGAGCCCAGGTCTGTGCCTAGGGGGTCTCTGTCTGCTCACGTGCTCCTTGTTTTCCTTAGTGCCCGGTCACCATCACAGCGCCGTGGTCCACTGGTCCCGCTGCAGGGCCCTGATCATTCTCCTGCTCTCCACCCTCTGCATGTCTGCCTGCGCTGACCTCGCCACGGAGCACATCAGCCCCATCCTCACTAACTCCACCGTGTCTCAGGTAAGGAGCCTGCTGCCTGCCCGGATCTACAGGCCTGTGGTGCTGCGGCCACCGTGCAGGGAACCACAGCGGAGTGGAGAAGTAGCCCTGGAAAGCCTGGATTGGAATACGTGGGGATAAGCCTAAAACCCAGAGCCAGCCCTACACAAAGCCGGCTCTAGGGCCCGATGCTGATCTCACGATGAATGGCGTTCCTTTGGAAGCCAGCCCGATGGCCCCAGTTAAAGGACTTGCCAGATGCTCAGCTGATGGGCCATTGTCGATGTGGTAGGTTTGGATTTGGGGCTGCTTAGTGACCAGCAGGAAGAGCCTGGCCTAAGATGGGCCTTAACCAGCAAGTTCTCTCTTTGCAGAGAGTTGGACTTGTTGGTTTTCAAGCTCCCTCTCATGAGGCCCCCATGAGGTTAAGTCTCTACCCACCTGCGTTGGCCCTTTGCCTGACAGGCAGGTGATCCTGGGTTGCTGACACCCGAACTTCTGAAGGGGAATGTCCGGCTCGGTCATGGGAGTTGACACCGTTTAGTCACGTGACTGGGTTTGAATGGGGCTAGTGCACCTAATGCTCTGTGTCGGCCTAGGGAGGCTGGTTCATAAGAACGGCCATACTGGGTCAGAGCAATGGTCCATGTAGCCCAGTGTCCTGTCTTCTGACCGTGACCAGTGCCAGGTGCCCCAGAGGGAATGAACAGAACAAGCAATCATCGAGTGATCCATCTTCTGGCAGTCAGAGGCTTAGGACAGTGGCTCTCAACCAGGGGTACATGAACCCTTGGGGGTACACAGAGGTCTTCTGGGGGTACAGCAACTCCTCTAGATCAGTGTTTCTCAACCTGGAGTCACAACCCCCAGGCGAGTCAAGGGACAGGTTTTGGGGTGGGGGTGGTCGCAAGTGCAGGGCCAGCCTTCGGGGGTGGCAAGCGGGGCAGTTGCCTGGGGCCCCACCCCACAGAGGGCCCTGCGAAGCTGAGTTACATGCTTCAGCCCCTGGCGGTGGGGCTCTGGCGTCCGCCACGGGTGGTGGGGCGACCGTAGACTGGGAAGGTTGAGAACCGTTGGCTGAGGACACCCAGAGCCTGGGGTTGCATCCCGGACCATCTTGTCTAGTAGCCATTGATGGGCCCGTCTTCCATGAATTCATCTAGTTCTCTTCCGTACCAGAGTGCTTGCACTGCCATGTGGGGAGGGAGAACAGGTTCATTGTTCGTATAGTATCCCCTCCAGTTGGATGCCTTTCTGAAGGGTGCCATGTGAGGACACTCCATGGAGACACTATTTCATGCTCTGTTCCCCTGGGTGGCCTCTTGCTTTGGATCTACACCCGCTCCAGGGTCGCAACTCTCCCCGAGGGGCTAATGTTCTGAAAGGCTGTGAAATCCCTCTCTGTAGGAAGAGAGGGGTGAGGGGGATCGCTACCGGCAACAGGCGCTCGCTGCTCCACGGAGAGCAGCCCTGGCCTGGCCGGGGAGGAAGCTGAGCCGTTGGCTAGCTCTGTGCTGACGCGCGCTCTCGCTCTCCTTGGCAGTATTTCATCGGGGTGACCGTGCTGGCTATGGTGCCCGAGCTGCCTGAGATAGTCAACGGAATCCAGTTTGCCCTGAAGAACAATCTGAGCTTGAGGTGAGTGAGTCCTCTGAACCTGGCAGGGCTCCTGCAATGAGTGGCCAGAGGCTGGTCCTAGCCCATGGCTTCATATAGAGCAAAGGGATAGATGCTGAACTCGTCACCGTGTTCCCTAGTAGGAAACTCCCCTTAATGCTCTGAGAGGCTGGGACATGTGCCTAGCGCTCGAGTTCACCCAGGGGTGTGCTCCAAGAGGAGCTGCCCCGGTCCGGAATTGACCACGGGGACCAGTTAATATGATGCACCCAGCAGCTCTCCGGTGTCAGCCAGCAGTGGATTTCCATGTGAGGTGTCGGTAGCTCTCCACTGCTCGCTGTAATAAAGGACTTGGCTTCCAAGGATGGTATCTAGGGGAAAGAGCCATCTGCTCCTTGTCTCGGGTTATTTAAGCAGAGAGGGTCCAGCCTTCCTAGAGCCTTAAATGTCTAAAACAGCCCATTACAAACTCCAGGGCGAAGGATCTCCGATCTCCCACTCCCTGCTACTGGAGATGTACTGAGAAGGGCCAGTTTGGTGCTGCTGGCAGGGCCGGCGCTTCCACTAGGCGGTCGACTAGGGCGGCAGGATTTGGGGTTGGGGGGGGCGACATTTCGCCGCCCTCGGCAGCATTTCGGCGGCGACTCATTTCCCGATGGCGCTTCGGCGGCAAGAAAAGCGGCTGCCGAAATGCCACCGAGAACTCAGCTTCAGAGGAGCTGTCGCCGAAGCGGAGGAGCGCTGCTGCCTAGGGCGGCAAAAACCCTGCTGCCGCTACTGGGTATGTTCCAGACCCCAGGGGTGTTTCTTGGTGCACTGGTCCCTTGGTAGGAAGGTGGCACTGAGCATACTAGAGTCTTTAGGGCTGGATTTACCTGGCCTGCATCAATGGCCATGTTGGAAACAAATCCCAAAAAATCCTCTCTTCCTAATGAAATCTAACATGCCCCTCCCGCACTGCTCACGGGTACACAGCGCTGCCCCTTCCTGAAAGCCGGGCCCCTCAAGCTTGTGACCGGTGCTACTGCATGCAGGAAAAGTCTTCCCCGCTGGAGCTCTAGAACACTTCTGCGAGAGTTACTTTCAGATCACACTTCAGCCAAAATCTTTCCTGTTCTGGTGTTTGAAGAGACAGTCTGTGAAATACCGTGTGCTGTCGCTCTTGGGCAAAGGTGCCTGCACTGGATCATGTTCCAGGGGGCTCTGCAAGGGTTCTAACCTCTGCCTCTTGGGGAGGGGTACAACTCTAATGCTGTGTTAAGAGCCTGGAGTGCAGGTTAATTTATGGTGTCTCTGCTCCTCCCTCCTAGTATTGAGATTGGGAGCTGTATTGCTGTCCAGGTCTGCATGCTCCAGATACCCATCCTGGTGCTCTTCACAATCTTCTACGTAAGTAATGGAGCCGGAGCCAGACTTCATGGTCACTACAGTTTTCTCCACTCTGCTTGTGGACACGGGGGCTTTGGGGAAGGAGGAAGCACCCACAGTTGCAGGGGTTCATGACGGTTGCACACCTAAGAATGTCACTCAAATAGGAACGTCGTGCTAGTGTTGGCGAAAGGTACTGGAGAAATGGGGTGGCTGAGCTAGGCTATCCTTAGAGCAGGAATGGTGTAGGCAGTTGCAAGGGAGGGTTCCCCCCACCAGCATCTCTGATTTTTGGAGAGCCAATCTCTATTCTGCAGTGGGCTGACTGCCCAGTCAAATTAATAACTCTCTCACTGTCTCAAACATGCTCAGGAGCTTTTTAAGGGGGAGTAGATGGGACAGGTGAGATTCTTGCTAATATATGTGAACCAGAGGGACGAAAAACAGTCCTGTCTCATAGGGATTGGGAACGTGGCCGGTTAATACATTTTGTTCCTGCTCATTGACTTTAAAATACTAAGCTTTGTGCATCGCTATTGTCCACACTGCTGCAGGTAGAGTGTTGCCGTGGGTGGAAAACAGTTTTTCAAGAGTCTCTGGGTAAGGAATTGGGACTGTCGAAGTGGGTAGAACAAACTTTCTGAATTTACTTCGACTGTCCCTGCAGGGCATAACCGTGGCTGACATGCCCAGGGTTTAAAAACTGCTCTCTGCCTTTCCACAGCCGACAGGTTTCATACTTGTCTTCAGTGACCTCCATGTCTATTCCAGCATGTTCAGCGTGGTCCTCATGAACTACATCTTCATGGATGGCAAGTGTGACTACTTCCAAGGTAACCGTCCCTGTGGGCCAGTCCTCTCCTCCTGTGAGAATTTTAATCCTATCAAACTCCTCCCATAGCCCCTTACAAACATTCCCACACTTCCTGAGCAATCTCATTCAGGGACAGGGATTGACGGTTTAGAAGGGGCGTGCGTCACTGTGTCCCATGTCTGTCCGTGATTCCATATCCAATTGCTCTAAGGTTAAAAAGTCTTAACTGCAACCCCACCCTGGGAGCAGAGTCAAGAAAGGCCCTTTCCTTCCTGCTAATCTACCCAGTAGACACTCCAGACCTCTGATCATTCATGATGTGGTGGTGGGTTTCCACAGTAAACTGGCCCAGTAACCGGAACTTAAATCTGCTGCCCCAGGAGTGGTAGAATCCAGAAGTAAAGTGGATTCTTCTAACTGGTAGAGGACGCCCCACAGGAAGCAGCTCCAAAGAAGGTTTTGTCATGACCTGCTGTTACCTGGCTCTCAAGTGGGGGCTTAAACGGTCCCTTAACTTTGAGATACAGTGTAGTTCACAACCTGTCCCAGTGTGAACTTCCAGAGTCTGTCCTGAGCAGACAGAGCAGCTGCCAATCTAGTGCAAAATCCACCTTCCCAAATCTTGTTCACTGAGTGCAGGATTCCAGCCCTCTAGCTTCTAACCGTGGTGGTTCTCACTCCCCCAGGTACAGTGCTGGTGATGGTCTACTTCATCCTCCTAGCTGTGTACTTCTTTGCTCCTTCCCCTGCTGGCTGCTGAGGCCTGACTCCATGGACCTTGTGTTCTTATCTTGGAAGAAGACTCCCCCAGGGCAGCTTCTGTTAACAACTGTTGAGTGTTTCTCAGGGACTCGGCTGGTCTGGTTTTAATCTAAAACCATTTGTTGCATGAAGCTAAAGAACCTGCCACTGGAGTTTGTTTTTCCTTCAATGGCTGGTTTTAAAAGATGGGATTGAATGGGGACTTGCTAAGCACTGGAGAAGGGGGGTGTTGTTGGTCTGGTCACTCCTTCTTAACCCAAGAAGAAGTCTTAATGCCAGAATGCTTCCTTGTGTAACAAAGTGCAGCACCGTCTGGGATTGTGGCTAGAGGGAAATCTGTTGTTGGCAAAGGCTTTTGAGGAACAGAAGAGTCCTCCTTTGACTGGCTTTAGGCTCTGAAGGATGCGCTGTTCTCTTGCTGCCGGGAAAGTGTTGCCCTCTCCAAGGCGCTGTCTTGAAACAGACCTGAAAAGAGCTGTCTCCTGTCCTCCAGCATAGAATGCTACCTGCTTGTCATGGACATGGCCACCTCTAACGCTGGCCTGTAGAAATAACACAGGTGGTGTTTGCTGTAACTTGAAATGAACCACATTTCCCCACCCCACTCCCTGACTGTTCTGATTAAAGCAGTTTTGTACAAGCTTGGTCTGGTCCTGTATCTAAAAGGGGCAAACAAGGGTCTCTGCAGGCAGCCACACGCAGGGATGTGGGGGATTGTAGTTGACTGACCTATCGGAGCTCTTCACGCCACTAACTTACTCCGTGACAATACAGGTTCTTAGGCCTGATGTTCAGTCTCCATGTAGCATGACCCATGTGAGGTTGCAGAGGCAAACTGGTAAGAGACCCTTTCCTTGGAGTTAATATCCCTCTACCAATCAGGGCCTCTGTCCTCTCTGTTAGGAGTCTATCTTATTCCTCTGTTAGTAGAAGGCAAGATGGTCTAGAAGAGATGCTTCTAGACCTAGACTCTCAGGGTTGGAAGGGACCTTAGGAGGTCATCTAGTCCAACCCCCTGCTCAAAGCAGGACCAATCCCCAATTTTTGCCCCAGATCCCCAAATGGCCCCCTCAAGGATTGAACTCACAACCCTGGGTTTAGCAGGCCAATGTTCAAACCACTGAGCTATCCCTTCCCCCCCGTCATGTGAGTTCTAGTTAAAACTTTGCTGCTGCAGCCAATGGGCCAATATAGTTCTCCCTAGTCTGGGCTTCTTGGTGAGAAGCCATTTCTTAAATCGCCCTCCCTGCTCTCGAGAGGGGGTTCTAGCCTGTGCCCCAGCTCCAGCACTAATGCTTGGGCAGAGCTGTCTTGCATTAGCATGAAATCTGTGTGCTAGGGCTGTAAACATGTCAGCTGCTGCTGCAGCTCTTAGCCTTTTGGTATCTTTCCTTAGGTTTTAATAGCATGGTTGACTCTAGTTGCTCCCTTGTATTTCAGAACACTCTGTGCCACAACCTAAAGCCTGGGTTGCTTCAAATCCCTGTCTTCCCCTGGGCTTAAACACGTTGGGGAGGAAGAATCTCCCCCTACCTCTGGCACAGTGTTTCTGTAGGATGCTAGACAGTGACATGGAACATGAGCACCTGGCGCTAGACTTCCACAGATCCTGAGCATATGCCGTGCAAATGCAGCTGGGCTTTGGCTGTACTGCGCTAACTAGGCTGCAACGTCAGGCTCTGGGTGTCTCCGGGGGGCTGCCTGCAGTTAATGGACCCTTGACAATTTTGGCCTTCATGTGTCTGGGTCTTAGTTTTTACCATGTGGCTAATACCACCTCCCTGGGCTAATGTGAAGATAATGTTGGCAGCACTGACGGTGGGGTGGAGTGCTATAGCAGCATGAGTAAGGAAATTAGTCAGTGCCGTATTTAGACAGGGTGGTAAATCAGTCTGGGGATCCCTTGCTGAATGAGGACAAAAACCACTCCTGTGCATCAGGCTCCAGCCCAGAACAATCAATGTCTGTGTAATGCGAGGGGTAGAGATCTCCCACCCCCAAGCCAACAGAGGATTTGCCTTCACTCTTTCCAAAGCTGTTAGAGAACAGGAGACTTGCTAAGAGAAAAAGCATCTGCCAAGAAACCGCATCTCCATCCCAAGGCCTCCTTTCTTCATGGGCCAAGGACTGTTGCTCACGACCCTCTAGAGAGGGAGCCAGGGGGATAGTTCGGTGGCATTAATAGCTGCTGGAGCCAGCAGTTTCCTAGTACAACCTCCAGAGTGAAGTTTTTGTTTGCAATAAAGCAGAGTCCCTGCTGCTGCAGTGAAGATCCATAGCTTACATAAAGTTCACTTCAAATGGGGTCTCCTCCATTGCTGCTCCGGGCAGGGGGGTTAAAGAACCAAGGCACTGTTGTCGGTAGCTACCGGTGTGGTGCTCTGTTCTTGTTCGATGATAAGTCGGCCATGTGCGTGTTCCCTCTGTGTGCTGCCCCAGCTCTGCGCAGATCGCTAACACAGCAGAGCCCGAGAGAACCCCTAAAGGCCACAGACTCCAGTAAGATACGAAGGAACCAGAGTCAGGTTTCTTGTCAAACAAAGCACAGTAATAGTTCCCTATAGACTCTACAGGGCATACTACAAATTTGTGCTCCCCAGCAATGGACACAGCTCAGTCAGTGGCGGGACTTTCCACCGCCCCCTAGGCTGGACAAAGATGTGCACTCCCAGACCTACTTTTATACCGTGCAGGACAGATTACTCATAGTTCAAATGAATCTATCCATCATGCTGTCCTTTGGACCCTGTCTTTAAGATGCACCTGCCCGTTCCTTGTTGTGTCTGTGGAGTGTTCTGATGCCGCCTTGGCACAGGTTCCTCTCGTTAGCCCTTATGCGTGTATATGCACGTGCTTCTAGCAACCTTTTCTTGCCAACTTCTGTGAGTGGGACCTGCCTCTGGCTCACAGCCCAGCTTTTGCTTAGCAATGCCTAGAAATACTTTGGTTCAGGCTTCAGGCCTCAGACTGGGCCTCTGATACAAGTTTCTGGGCCTCCTCTTACTACAGGCACCTGTGCCGCTGTCAGGCTTGCATGCATTTTGCTTGACAGGTGATCGCTAGTGGTAACAGTCACTGCAGCATGGGCAGCAGTATGGGGGGAGTGCCCTGGAGGGCTCCCTGCACGAGTGGAACTAGACTTGCAGCAGTTTCATTCCACGTTGGAGCTGGACTGGTGCAGGGGCCCAGCACAGGCTACAGCCAGGGAGTAAGTGCACATGCAGAAGTGCTGGTAAGGCTTGTGGACTAATGCACCAGTACACGCCTAGCTAACTAGGGTGATCTCATTTAATGTGGATGAGACTCAGGAAGCAAGATAACTGCATTGGCTACTCAAGCATATGCTGCAGTGACACCATCAATATCATAAGACTGGAAGGGACCATGAGAGGTCATCTAGTCCAGTCCCCTGCCCTCATGGCAGGACTATTCTCTAGACCTGCCCTGAAAGGTTTGTCTAACCTGCTCTTAAAATGCTCCAGTGACAGATTCCACAACTCCCTAGGCAATTTATTCCAGTGTTTAACCACACTGACAGGAAGTTTTTTATAATGTCCAACCTAAACCCCACTTGCTGGAATTTAACCCCACTGCTGCTTGTCCTAGCCTGAGAGGTTAAGAACAATTTTTCTCCCTCCTCCTTGTAACAACCATTTATGTACTTGAAAATTTATGTCCCCTCTTAGTCTTCTCTTCTCCAGACTAAACAAACCAAATTTTTTTCAATCTTTCCTCATGGGTCGTGTTTTCTAGACCTTTAATCATTTCTGTGGCTCTTCCCTGGACTTCCTCCAATTTGTCCACATCTTTCCTGAAATGTGGCACCCAGAACTGGACACACTACTCCAGTTGAGGCCTAATCAGCACAGAGTAGACTAGAAGAATTACTTCTTGTGTCTTACACTACTACGCCTGCTAATGCATCCCAGAACGATTTTTGTTTTGCAACAGCATTACACTGTTGACTCATATTTAGCTTGTGGTCCATTATGACCCGCAGATCCCTTTCCTCAGTACTCCTTCCTAGGGAGTCATTCCCCATTTTGACAGGTTTCAGAGTAGCAGCTGTTAGTCTGTATCAGCAAAAAGAACAGGAGTACGTATGGCACCTTAGAGACTAACAAATTTGAGCATAAGCTTTCATGGGCTACAGCCCACTTCATCGGATATATAGTATATGTTCCATTCGATGCATCCGATGAAGTAGGCTGTAGCCCACGAAAGCTTATGCTCAAATAAATGTTAGTCTCTAAGGTGCCACAAGTACTCCTGTTCTTATTCCGCATTTTGTATGTATGCAACTGACTGTTCTTTCCTGAGTAGAGTACTTTACATGTGTGCTTATTGAATTTCATCCTACTTACTTCAGACCATTTTGAATTGTAATCCTATCCTCCAAATCACTTGCAACCCCTTCCAGCTGGGTACTGTCCACAAACTGTATACATGTGTACTCTGCCATTCTCTAAGATATTGAACAGAACCAGACCCAGAACTGATCCCAGCAGGACCCCACTTGATATGCCCTTCCAGCTTGACTATGAACCTCTGATGATTACTCCCTGGGAGCAAGAGTTCTGCCCTGGTAGCTTCTAGATCTCAGCAAGGGTGAGGCCGGGGCTCAGGCCTAGGATTTAGACGAAGAACTCCAGTCCTAGTTCTGCTTTGAAACAGGCTACTCCTCTGCCAGATATGGACAATACCTACCTCCCAGGAGCATTCAGAGGGTTGGTTGCAAGGGACTGTGCAGGCAGAAATGCTATTAATACAATAGCCCTGAATATTTTTTAAAAGGATATTTATTAGCAGATACTAGCATGCAAAACAGTGGGATGGAGCAAGAATGCATCAGGACTCTCAGTGCTGAGGTTCAAACTAGAAGCAGAATTATTTCTAATCATGCAACACTAGCTTCTGTCCTAAATCTGTATTAGATGCTAGTAGCATACTTAATAAAAGGGTGATACCAGGACGGTTGGGGCCAATATGGACAGGCAATGGGGGGGGTCTCATATTAGGTTTTCAACCAAAGTGGGAAGCTAAACTTTGGGGTATAGGAAGCAGCTTTCTGAGCTACCTTTGAGTAACACACTTTAGCCGTAGGCATCCCTACTCCTAAGAGCTGTGTGTTTAGATCCTTGGATAAAAAGGTGCTATAAAGCACGTAAAGTCCCTCAGTAAGAAGTGGGTTTAGAATCTACCCCTTCCCCCTAAACATAGCAACGACGGGTCCATTGCTGTGAAGCGATTGAGTTGAATGCTGCACACTTTGCCATTGGTGTGGGCTCTGTCTCTACCCTGGCCAACACCAGAGGAAAAGGAGAGGTTAAGGGACAAAGCATGGGATTTGGAGGGGTTTTTTTATTGGATCTTTAAAAAAAAAAAAAAAAAAAAAAAAAAAAAACCAGCAAAACACTGACACAGTCCATAAATACAGGCAAGTACATCTCTTAGCCAGCCCTTCGCCCTCCCGCCAACCCAGCACAGGATGGTGGCACGGGGAAAGAAGGGGTGACCACCAATTACTGCATGCAGAGCAGACTCCCACACTAAATACACGAACAGGACAGGGGGTGCACTGACTTAAGGTCAGGCAAACACAGAGGCTGGCCAAACGCTCCCCTGCTGGAAAGCGGGCAGTCGTTCATTCCTCAACACCAAATAAAGAAACTGCACGTACACAGCAGCCTTTTCCCCAATTCATCCCCTACAGCTAGGGTAACTTCACATTGGACTCTGCATCCATACCGAAGAGCACGCGAACATTGCCCTTGGGTCTACTAGTGTCTAGAGCTGGCTGCCGATGGCTTTTAATCAAAGGGGGGGGGGGGGGGGAAGAGAGGGAACAATGCAATGGAGGATTAGAAAGCATCAGATTTGATAAAAATCACAGCAACAGTTCCCCCATCACCCATGAGGCTCGGTCACCATGTGAAAGTGGCAATAACTGGAGAAGAGCCAGAGAGGGAGCATGCAGTTGAGTTAGTGGTGGGTGGTGAGAACAAGACATTTCATCGCAACAGAACTATGGCCAGCACACTTTGTAAACACGGGGGGAAGAGCACAACTCCTTCCTCCTCCGTTGTTCTAGGCTTGGAATATCCCACGCAGGAAAGAAGAGTGTTTGGTTTTGTGGAGCCATCCCCTCATAGCTGAACAAACGTTGTCCCAACGCTCTTCAGGGCTCTGTTACTCGACTGGTTCTGCCCAGAGAAGCAAGTAGAGACAGAGCCTGCTTGGAGCAGGGCCATAACTGCGAGTCGGCCTAGCACCAAGGGAACCACTTACAGGATTTGAAACAACGCCCTTGGAATCTAAAAAGATACCAACATGACAGCCTCTCTCGTTATTTCCCCAGGAGACCGCCATTCAGAGTAGCTGGAACAGCAGTGCTCTGAGAAAGTCTTTGGCATATGGTCACATGATTATGACTTGGAAGGGTTATTTTAGTTACACGGGAGACCAAACCCGGCCGTCATTACTCATTCCTTTTTGCCAGAGGAAAAGCCAAGTAAGAACTTCAACGCTGGACCTGTTTTACATCATAGGGGCTTGCTTCATAGGTGCTGAGCCCCAACTCCCACTCAAGCCGTTAGCTGGGGGGGAACTCTGCATCACTTTGGTGGGGGGGGGGGGGGAGAAATAGGGTTGTACGTGTTGCAGCCTGTTTCTTTAAGCAATGGCAAAGCCCAGGAATTAGTGGGTTATTCGCTCCTAATGTGTAGAAACAGCACCAACCTATTGAAGTTTACTGGACACTGAATTAGCCAGTCCATCTGCCCCGGCTGGACTATCAGCAATCCTTAGCTCCTGAAACTGTCCCGCCTCCCTGGGAAGGAAGAGCAAGAGCAGGGCTTGGAATCTGTTCTTTACGGACATGTGGCAGGAATGAATCCTCCCTTCGTACAATGCCACTGGCCCCTTTATCGGGCTCTGCTCCAGCTGTTCCCAGGGTTTGGTACCAGGCTGTTTTCTAATGTGACGAAGTTCATATTGCTTAGAGACAGCGACGGCTTTTATTACTCAACTCCTCCAGCTGCACCAGAAGAGCTGCAAACAAGCGTGAGCTGAGAGGGGAACTGCACATCTTCAGAGAGGCACAATTGAAAACGCAACACAGGCTGTGGGAGGGGGTGAGAGTTCAAGAATCTGTGTTTGTCCCAGGCAGCACAGTGAAGCTGTCAATTACCACAGGGGAACCGAACCCTGGACAGTGGAAATGCCGGGCAAGAACTACTGACCTGTGATTATAAAATACAAGAGCTCTATTTAAGCCTGTGCAGGCGTGCTTTACAGACTGGGTTGGTAAAGCTTTGCTTTGCTGTTTGCTTAAGCCAATACGCACAACTGCTCCAAACATCTCCCCCATCAGGGCTGCAAATGAGGCATGGAAGTTGGGAAGAGATCCTGTTCTATTGACAGTTGTAGGGAAAGGAGGTTTTCTCCTGACCGGCAGCAGGACCAAGCAAAGGAAGTTAGCAGCAATAGGAGGGAGAGGAAAATGTAGCTGAAGCTGTTTGCTATAAAATAGTGTTTCAACCACAATTATTTTACTGTGCGGGAACCAGGTTTTTCTGCAGTATGCAGCTAGTTTTGTAGTACTTCAAGTCCTCTTATTAGGCAGATTAAATGGCTGGTCTTAACCCTTTCCCTTCACAGACAAGCACTATTTTTATGGTTGGAAACCGCCCAGCAATACTGGGTATTGCGATTCACATTTCAGAGCTCACTGGAAAGTACAGTGCTAATAAAGGATACAGCTCTCCGATTTCAGCAACTCAGATGAGACAACTGTTCTCAAGTGAAGAATCATTGTTGCTTCACTTTATTTTGAGGAATCAGGAGATGCAAGGAGACCATCAAAGCATTAACAGATCAGACTATCAGGCTACGATGGAGAGGACGAAACGGGCTTGTTACTCAGGGGTTGATCCTTGATGTTCTTAGCATGATCCAACTCCCACGGAAGTCACTGGGAGAGGAGGCTGCTCAGCGGTAGCCCCAGGTGCTAGTGCAGAAGAAGAGGTAGGTGAACATGACCCCAAGTTTCAAGGTGCAGTAGGGACCTACATTCTAGCTTCACCAAAACACTACATACCACACGCCATCTGGTCGCATTGACCATATTGCACTTCGAGAGCTGCAGTAAAAGAAAGAATCTGCAGTAGTGAAAGTCGATTACAAAGATTGCCAGAGGCAGGGGTAGACGTGTGTTGCCTCCAGTGCCGCTTTAAGTCGGGAACAGCATCGACAAGGCAAATCACATCATAAACATTCTTTAGGAAGGCCAATGTAAAGCAGAGCCCATAAGCCCACGTGAGCTGACAAGAGCAGGAGCATGCGTGTATATCGATCCACTACGTCCCTCTTAATACTGCCTTTGGAATTGCTGGAGGAGTGGAAGAGCGCTCAGGCTAAGAAACACCGCCGACTCGGTGTTTCTTCCCAGCAACACGGGAAGAAAGACCACGCACTTGTGCTAAGGAGCCATCCCAACACGATGGCTTGGTCAAACGGGACACGCTAAGGCTTGGTGTAGACGTGAGATCTTTGCAAGAGATGACGGGAGCCACCAGAATTAGGCCAAAGGGAAAGTCTCAGGTGGATGGAAGCTGAATGGAAGCATCGAGTCAGGCCTCCAGAGAGCTTTCTGGAAGTGGGCTTAGGAGAAGAGCTTCCAACGTCTTGATGAGTGCTCTCACACACTGCAGCCTCGGTCACTGAAAAGGGACTGGGAGCCCAGGAACTGAGGGCTCACCGGCTCGACATCGTGGGCAATGTTACTACAAACAGCCACCTGCACATAGAACCTGTACAGCTAGATACCGATGGGCTTATCTGGCTATTGGTCCCCGACATGCAGCTCCATCGGGAGCTCTCAGTTCACACAGCAGCATGCAGCAATGCCCGTGGGGGGAAGCGTCAGCTGCTGTCGCTCAGACTAGGACCCGGAGAGAGGACAGAAAGTGAAACGAAATGCCGTTGTGTGCCCTCCACACGCAAACACCTTCTGTCCATGGGGATCCTCCTCTGAAGACTGATGAGACTAGAACAAACCGGGGAGACCATCAGGCCAACATGCTGGCCTTCAAGTGACACGAGCACCATCCCACCTGGGTATAAGGAGAAACCACATAGGGGGTCTTAAGCAGGTCTCTGCATGGATATCATCAGCCATCTTGCAGGCTCAGAAGACATCTAGCTTCCCCTTGCAGCCGATAGCATTCTGCTAAACTGCATTGAAGGGGGCTGAGACAGCATGGTTAACAGCATTAAAAGCACAGAGCAAACAGGGTTTGAATTACAAGGCACTGAAAGACATTTACATTTGAAAAGCAACCACCTCGCTGAGCCCATGAAAGGAAGAAGCGAAATTATGGTAAAACACGGACCCAAAATGACAGGGCAGGGAAATCTGCAAAGGAAACTTAGGGAACCTTACAACACATCAGATATTAGGTAGTTACTGAGCAGCGGAACTGGGAGCACAACAGTAGCTGCAGAGACTCACCAGCCTTCAGATCCATCCTGTGGGGTTTGCTATTGGGATTTATTTAACACTACTGCAACCTCTTACAAGAAAAGCAGAACCTCTCAAATTGGCTTTAGACATTGGAGGGGGAGAGTCATTTGGAAAAACTACTAAAAAAGGCACTTAACAAAAATGGTCTTAGGAATACAATTGTTTTGTTCAAACCCAGTGTCTTAGCCTAGTTCACCTGCTCCACATTTGATGGCCAGTTATGTGCGTTCTCTAGAGCTGGTTTCACAGTGGCATGGAGCACGAAGAGAAAGACACCCGGGAAATCGACATTTCTTCCTTTCCCGCTCTTGTAGAAAGGCGAACAGCATTCACAGCAATACAAGAGACAAGCTATTCCTCTCCCCACATTTTTAAAACAACATTGTGTTTCCTGCGGGGGTGGGAAATGAGCTGTTAATTTTGCAGCTCCCCAGAAGCAACTGTCCACAGAAGTTTAAAAAAAAAAAAAAAAGCCACACAAAAGGAATAAAACAAAGCATTGGACAGGCAATTCAGAGAAAATTCCAATGCCCGAGGGAAAAAAAAAACAGGCTACCACGTTATGCTTAGGTAACTAATGTTGAGTTGGCACAGATGGACTAGACCCTGAATACAGAGGGCATGACATACTTAAGGTTAAAGACAGCTTTAAAATCGATATAGTAAGTTTCCTCAGTTCGCTTTTTCAGAGTGTAACATGGGCAGAAAGGGGAAGATTCAGCATAACTCACTGCCCCTTCCCACCACCTGTTTAGAGAAAACTACACAGTAGTCCGTAAGCGGCGATTTTTAACCACCCGTCCAGGCAGCCGTTTCAATATGAAAAGGTGAGGAACAATTACACTGTTGCTTAAAACCACTACACGCTGCACGGACACGTTAAACCGTGCAGGCGATCTTCGTTTGCTGCTCCCACGTGCCAGCCATCTCCCAGAACTCAAAGACGATGATCACATGCCCACAACACACATGCAAGTCTTCAGGCAGCGAATGCTATACAGAGGCAGGGCCAATTGGGGCATTCAGAGGACGGATGCTGCTGTGAGCAAAGGGGAATTGGCCTGTTCATGCGGCATGTGGTTGAATTGCTGCAGTTAGCGTCTCCTACTCAGTTAAATGCATCTTTAGAAACAATAAGTTAAACACCATGGGGAAGCAGGAGCTGCCGCAATTTTTAAGCCCCTTCGCTACATTTATTACGCTACAGGCATGTGCTGACAGCAGGTTGGTGGCTTACGTTATGAACGAGTTCTGAACAGCCTCTTCGTTCCCAATGGATTTAGAGAGATCCATAAATAAAAAGCTGATTCCCATAAACATTCACAGAAAGGCATCTGATGTATTTGCTGAGTAAGGCGCTGAGAGCAGGGGCCTCCCGTCTCCTTAGCAGCGGCATCCATGAAGGGCGGGGGTGTCTCTCTAGTGTTTTTAGGGCAGAGGGAGACCAGCAGGAGTTTCTCATTTCAATCGCTCAATGAGTCCCTGTGTGAGGCCAAGGTGCAAAAGCTGTGATCTGGAGAGAGTTGCTAGATGGGGGAAGAATCCCAGCAGCTTCTCCCATGACAGTTCCAGGAGGCTGGGGACTACTAGCCACATCTTAAATAAGGAGCCAGTCCGTTTGTTTTCGTGGATGTTGACCACCCCTCCGTGGACGTACATGCAGCCAGCCTGGGTGGAAACAGGACAAGAGGGAAGTTACTCATGTTCACAGACGGAACTAAGCTCACCACTCGCTCTGTGTGTGTGTGTGTGTGTGTGTGTGTGTGTGTGGGGGGGGGGGGGGGGGGGGGGGGGGAAGAGGAGAAGGAGCGCGATACTTCTGAAGCTCGTGTGCCATGCGCATCGGGAGAGAGCCAAGCATTTGGACAAGCAGCAATGGGCTTACTCTGCAGCAAGGGAGATTTAGGAAAAACATGTCAGCTACCAGGTTAGTTAAGCACTGGAGGTTGTGGGAGCCCCATCATTAGAGATTTTTTAAGAACAGGTTGGACAAACACCTGTCAGGGAAGGTCTAGGCATAGTGGTCCTGCCTCAGTGTGAGAGGATGGACTGGCTGACCTCTTGCAGGCCGCTCCAGCCCTACATTTCTATGATCTTTAGAACCAAGGAGTCATTCTGATTTCAAGAAAAGTTATAATGTGCTATGCTACTGATGAGCCAGCAGAGGGAGCAGAGCTTATACCCTGTTCCAGGGATGGTATGGACACCAATGTTGCTGATCTCAAAAAGCGATGTAATTTTGAGGGCCATTAGAAGAGACTGCTTGTCAGATTACATATAGGGGAGCCTATTCCTGCAACCATTATTCCCAAATGTCCCACTAAAGTCACTCAGATTTATGTCTAAGGGATGAATGACCAGCCCTACAACATATAGGACAAAGTAGTAAAGCTTAGAGAGACAAGGTGGGTGAGGTACTATCTTTTATTGGACCCACCTCTATTGGTGAGAGAGAGAGAGAGAAGCTAGAAAGGTAAAGCCTGTAAGAGAATCTTACAAATACGATAACATGTATTAATATCACCAGAAGTCCTGAGAGTGTCCCTCTAAGACTGTCACAGTGAGTCATTTAAAGGATACCAAATCATCCTTATGCGCTAGCTAGTTAGGAACGGATCCTACAGCTGATCTGCGATTTCTAATTCCTGGATTGTCCGACAGGTTTGGAGGTTATTTTCCCACTTAACACAGTGAACGTCCCCTCAAGACACTTCTACACGTGCTCGCCTTCAACTCCCTGCAGTTCCTCGGGGGGCAAGGCCACAGCAGTTAGGTTGGTTTTTATAGACTAGGCGACTGATGTTCAGAGAAGAATCATTATCATAGAATCATAGAATATCAGGGTTGGAAGGGACCTTAGGAGGTCATCTAGTTCAACCCCCTGCTCAAAGCAGGACCAATCCCCAATTTTTGCCCCAGATCCCCAAATGGCCCCCTCAAGGACTGAACTCACAACCCTGGGTTTAGCAGGCTAATGCTCAAACCACTGAGCTATCCCTCCCCCAAAGTCTAATTACTTTGGGCTAACGCAGTTTGAAGCCTAGCACAGCATCGCTGCTTTCTGGAAGTGCAGCGTGCTGTGGCAGCCAGAGACCACCCCGCTGGGTATACGGTCAGAGTGACCGGGAATTCCTGTTCAACAGGCAGGAACTCATCTCTGGCCTTGGTCTCCCCCGTATGCTGTATTTTGTTTAAGCCCACTGAATATGTTCCTCTTTACTGAGGCCAATGGCTCCATGCCATGCATTGTAAAACTAGAATCCTGTCAAGCCTAGAGCCTGGCTGCGGACTGACTTGACTGCAGTCTAGAAATACCCATATTTGATAGTGGGCTCTTCAATCTAGCGGAGAAAGGCATAACACGAGCCAATGGCTGGAAAGTGAAGCTAGCCAAATTCAGAGTGGAAATAAAGGTGTACGTTTTTAACAGTGAGGGTAACTAACCCTTGGAACAATTTACCAGGGGCTGTGGTGGATTCTCCATCACTGGCTATTTTTAAATCAAGATGGGATATTTTTCTAAGTCTGCTCTAGGAATTTTATTGGGAAAGTTCTCTGGCTTGCGTTATACAGGAAGTCAGACGAGATGATCACAATGGTCCCTTCTGGCCTTGGAATCTATATTCCAGACCCACCCAAGTGTCCGAATAGGTAAGTGCATGAATTAAGTGGTGTCTAACAAGGCACATAGGGAAGAGACAGACTACAGCCACTTACTGGGGTGACAGCAGCACAGTGAAAATAGACTGGTTCAGGCATGACAGCTGGGAGCTTCACCCACTGGAAAGTTTGAAGATTTAGCTTCCAGACGTCGCCCAATATCACTTCTCCGTTATATCCCCCACAGACAAACACATCTATAGAAAAGGGACAACAACCGCACAACGCTTAGAGACCAATCTAGCATGATGATCAGCCATGGCCAATTCATTTCAGAGGTACAGTACACCCAGTAACTGAAACCAGCGACTGGTCCTCTAGAACATGTCCACTTTACACTCAACGGGAGCTCTAAAGAGCTTCTCAGAA
Organism: Macrochelys suwanniensis; assembly: GCA_033296515.1. Taxonomy (NCBI): domain Eukaryota; kingdom Metazoa; phylum Chordata; order Testudines; family Chelydridae; genus Macrochelys; species Macrochelys suwanniensis. The sequence goes on from CM065775.1 coordinate 339,076,479, forward strand.
CGATCACGGTAGGGACCAGCGCTAACCGATCACGTGGACACCTCCCCTCCCATTCACTTACGCACGTATCACTTCCCAGCCCAGGTGTGCCCACAACAGCCAGATGGCAATTACAGCAGTTGCTTACGTGGTGAGGTACAAGATAGAATCGCCCCTGCCTGAGAAGTGAGTGCAGCACCCGCGCTCAAGGGTTGGTGCTTTAAATAAAAAAAGTCTTAAACGCAACCTGAGACTAGGCAGTAGCGTAGCCGGGGGGGGGGGGGGGGGGGGGAGCGGGAGCAGAAGTGGCGGAAGCGGCGCCTTTTTTTAGCAGCACTGAAAAAAGGTGCCGCTTCTTTTTAAGCGCCGCTTCTTACACTCACCCGGCGGCGCTCCAGGTCTTCGGCGGCGGGTACCACCGAAGACCCGGAGTGAGCCGCCGAAGTGCCGCCAAAGACCTGGAGCGCCGCCAGGTGAGTACAGCGGGAGGCGCCTTTTTATAGCACCGCTCCCCCTGCGCTCCGGTCCTGGCTGCGCTACTGAGACTAGGTTAACTGTGGTGTGGTTTGATTCGGCTCCCATTTCTTTTAACATGTAAGCCTCAGTTGAAAGTTTTGGAAGTCGAGGGTCACTATTTGGACTTTAATTTCTTCAGAAGTTGCACGTGAGTATTTACTTAACCGGCCTGCATGGCTGCTGAACTAGGAGTGCAGAAGTGTTACAAGGACTGCTAGGGCTACGGAGAGGATCTAAACTTTGTCAGAGGCAATTCACAAGGCTGTTCCATGGCTGTAGGCCAACGCTCATCACGGAGCAAGTGAGTTTGGATCTCACATGCTTGCCCTCCGCTCTCTCCAAGGCTACATTGCAAACTCTGCAATGGCACTAAGATTTGTAGCAAGATCACCCGGAGGGGGTGGGGAGAAGAGAGCAGAAACCACCACCACAGGCCAAGAAAGCTCAATGTGTTTTCTTTGCAAGCTTATAAAATGGCCTCATTTATTACCGCATGAGCAGTTCCAGGCTCAACTCTGCTACTGTCTTTTAATCTAATCCGTACACAGCACACAGCTTTGTAGGCCATCATGAAAAGGGCCTTGTGCCCGATAAGCCCCAAAATGATTCTACCGCTAAAGGATTCCATTTCAAAGTTCTGACTCTTCCTCTTTCCTTGGGGCAGAGAGGTTAATGACAGATGGGAGGAAGGGCTCTCGTTTGTAAGTGAGGATCGTGTTATCGGCTATGTTGCAAAGTGCTGTATATATTCAAGGCTACCAAACGTGTTGCTCTATATCAAGGCTGTCATACATTCAAAGACAAACCGCCACCTAAGATGGTAGTTTATATGCTGCACTATAGCTCTGGACTCTTCACAGTTATATTTGTAATAAACGAAGTATGTTATATTCCAGAAATTAAATGACCGGGAGTAGTAAGAGACTCCTCAAGCTGCATCCAGCTGGCTCCAGTGAGCACAAGGAGAGATTCACGAGAGAGTTTAGTCACTAGATGTATTATCGCCTCCTGCTGGTGGCACGTCACTGACACTGAAAGTTAAGGTTTTTGATAAACTGCAGAGTCTCTGGTGCTGATCCCATGAGGTACTGTGTCCTCAGTCCCACAGAAGATGGCAAGTACCTTGCTGGATTGGGCCCTTTATTACACACACATCTGAATGTTGCTTTTCTTTGGGTCTCTTGTAGGATCTCAGACAGCATTTCCCACATTAGAGAGAGACCAGACCATCCCATTGCTTTACACTGCCGGGCCAAGTTCTCTTTAAGTACACACGAGGCATCGAAACAGATCAATTGCTTTTCTTACCATTTTTTATTTGTACACAGCTGTGGCATCTTCTGGCTGCCGGGAAACCTGCAAAAAGAGCATGGCCATGAATATCAGACTGAGAAATCTAAATGCCACTGAACAGCTCAGCACTGGGTCATACAGATAAGCGCCAGTTCCTTTATTTGGGGGAGAAAAAAATAATCTGATCCCCCCTCCCCCGTTCTTTTAAGATCCCCACCACACTGCTGCCACATTCATGATCTCCAAATTCTCCACTTTTCAGTTTCTGCAATAGCTACTCCCCCTCCCACACAAGCGCCAACGTGGTTCATGTGAGTCTAATCCACTTTCCAGGGGCAGGGCGAAGATCTCACAGCCACCCACCTCCAGCTCTGATCTCTGGATTGGTATGACAGGAGTCAGGGCTCTGTAAGCTAGGATGATCCCTACTGCTAAAGGGGCCGGGAGACTCTGGAAGTGTGGGGATGACTTTTCTGGGAGGAGCGGGGAAATGACAAGCCAGTCTGGCTCCGTCTCCGGGGAGGGGTTGACGACTACAACTCTACAATTTTGCGACAAGGTTAAAACTGCTAAAAAAGACTTCAGACCACTTTGCTCCAGCTGCTGGGGTAATGAAGTGAGCGGAGTTAGGCACAGCAGACCTGCTCATACAGGGCAGCGCTACAAAAGGCTTTGAATTTCCGAGTGCCATCTGCTACCAGGAGGCAATCTTCCCTGCCGTCTGGTTTACATAAAAGAGTAAGAGGTCTGCAATCCCAAACTTACCTATTTTCTCATGAGGTCTCGTTGCAATTTCCTCCCAGGTGTTTGTTTCAAGGTTGTATGCATGGATCTTAAGAAGGACAAAGGTAACACATTAGCTCATATGGTGCTGTCAGAATAAAATTAATAGGGAGAGGCAGCTACTGGCACGAGACCCAATCCTGGTCTGGTGCTGAGCACCCTTCAGTCCCATTGCCGTCAGAAAGAACTGAGGGTGCGCAACATGTTAGAGCATCAGGAAACGATCTTCAGTTGCCACACACAGTGCCAAGAATGGTTTACCTTTGCCAGCCACTATCAATAACTTTCCCTCTGGTTTTGACACAAAGAGATATCACAAAACAGTGCCCACAATAAAATCCAGGCAGAAAAGCATTGTCACAACACACAAGTTTGACGGTCTGTAATAGTTACATCTAGTCTGAAAAAAAGAGTCCCACAGCTGAAGGAAAGAAGTGCAGAGTTTAACTATATCAGTCCTGCATTTCTATTGTTTAAGAATATCATTTCCCCCTCTCCCCCCAAGCCAGCAGAGTTAGTTGCATCAAGATATACTTATCTAGGAAGAAAGATACGAAGCACAAAGAACAGGGAGATGAGGACAAATCATTTGAACTGTGACAAATATGAAGTTTTTGAAAATGCAGCATCATTTAGAGTCCTCTCCCTGTCCATCAAGTGTCTTGGCATCTAAAACCTATTTCCTCCACAAAAAGAGGAAGTGAAGACAAAGTATTTACCATTAGAAATTGAGCACAAGTCGGGGGTGGAGGGGAGGAGGAGTATAGGAGACAGTCAGACAGACACACCTGAATCCCAATATCATTCAATTCCTTTTAATGATTCCAACCAATGCCTCCTTATTTTGGCACATATGGTACATCTGGAAAGATGCTCTAGCAGAACATCATTTTCCTTTAACCATGTTAAGAAGTTGATCCTTATCAACAGAGCTACAAGTTAATTTGGGAAACTGTTGTGGTTGTTGAGAATCTACCAAATGACTTCTTAATTTGGGATTCAACACAACAAATTGGTAGTAAACTCATTCCTTAAAATAGTGAATTGTGAATCACGCAGATGTTTATACTCCTGAGGGAATTCGCCGCCAAAAAAAAAAAAAAATTCTGCAAATTTTATCTGTCAATAAATTAATGTGGAGACTCCAGCATCGCAGTGGGGAGCACAGGTGTCTGGCTGCACAGAGGTGGGAGATCACCCTGCAGTCTCTTCGCCCCCCAGGACATGGACTTGGCAGTGAGGCTGCACCCAACCCTGACACAGCGTAAGTGTCGGGTCTGCCCCAGAGGTCTATGTTCAGCACTGGAGCATCCCCCGCAGCGATTTACCTCTCTGCTGGCTGCTCCGGGTGCCGGAAACAACACGCTTATGCTGCTGGGGAGAGGCGCGTGTCTGCTCTTGTGGCTTCCCAGTCAGAAAGTAATTTTTCCGCAGGGAAGCAAAGAAATCTGCATGGGACGGGAATTCTGCGCATGCATAGTTGCGCTAAATTTCCCCAGGAGTAAATTTATGACAGGCTCTTCTCCCTTCTTCTGGTTATCCCAATTCTTATCACCTTCCCTAGGGTCAAACTAGGATGGCATGCTGGGAAATGAAGTAAGTGCTGATTGTGCCCTGCTCTGTCTCAACCCCTCCACTGCCAAATGCCTAGGTCTTTTCATGTATTTATTTTGATCTCTTTACCTTATCCAAGGAATAAGCTGTCCAGGAAGTTCCACCTCCCAAGATATAAATCCTCTGCCCGTCATGTGCAATTTCATGCCTATACCTGAGGGTGCAAAGCCAGGTACATTTAGCATCACAAGAAGTTAATAACTCCCTTGCCGTCCAGCACTAAAAGCTATTCCAAACATGACTAGCTTGAGTGGCTTAGGCTGATACAGCCTAGCTCTGTTGTCCTAAAGCAGTCTCCAGTAGCAGGAGTTTTACTTGGGTGCTTTGGGATCTTTCATGAGCAACTCAGGCAGCAAACCCAAACCCTGAGAGAAGTAAGGTATTGTTGCAACCGTCCTGCATAAAACTAGCTTGATCTTCTTCTGATCTCTGACATCACATTACAGGACAGGATGAGAGATGGGTCACTTACAGCCTCCTTCCCTCCCCCACATTCCACCAACCAGCCAGCACAGAGTCCTACAACTGTTCTAGTGTTGCACAGTCTAGTTTTAGCGTCAAGACTGAGGCGTCTGCCACTTCCTTCATGGGATCCATACACCAGAAGTGCAAGTCTTCAGACACACACGACTATTGCTAGTAAACGTGTCCATTACCTTTCAATTTATCCCACTCCAGACAAGTTACAGTGTGTTCCCTAGTCACAAAGCCCTCTGGAGATAATGCATTTGCCATTAGAGCAGACAGTAGTTTTTCATATCAAGTCTATCGTAAATTTCCTTTCAAAATACGCATCTTGGAACAAACGAAAGCTCACGGGGAATATAAAAACGTCAGCGTCTCACCTCTCCTCTGGCATGTCACAGTGCATGTTGTTTGGTTTCAGTTGTATCCATTCCCTAGTGTTAAGGTCTAGTTTATGCAGATCTGTGCTATAAATGTAACCAGTAGTTCCTCCAAAAACATATAGGGATCCATTAATGATAGCCATAGCCTGGAAGATAAGGAAAGAAAGAAGGCAGGCCTATTAGAAGTGACGTGTTAGTTCAGTGAGTGAAGGAAGGTGAGATTTCCCGTTCTTCGTGACCCATGTATACGCTAGAAAACTGGCCCTTTATCACTTACAAAACCACATTTCCAGAAGGGATGCAGCAGAGGAGCGGAAGAGGCAGCCAGGAGCTGCTCAACGGGGCCTAATGGAGTCACTGTCGAGGTGGACAGGTAGCTACTTCCCATAAAAGGGGGATAGGAGAAAAGCAGGTGGGCAGGCGCCTTCATGGAGAACAAACCACATCAAAGCCCATAAAGCCAGCAGGTCACTTGCTCACTACTGGTCAGTCAATGCAGAACGGGGGTTAGTGACATCATGGGCATGGACAGTCCCAATAAAGGGAAGGAGAGACGTTGGTTTAGAACAAGGCTTTTCATTTCAGAGTAGTGCTAAGGTCCCTCAGCAGCAGCTAACCACCAACATACTGAGCCCTGCCCAGAGGGACTAACATTTTAAATAGGTAACCCCTTACTGCACGGGTTCCATCTTGAAGCGCAATGTAGGGCGGGGTTATCATATGCAGGCTTTATACCAGGAGGGAGTTTGAAGGGGATCTGGAAGGAGAGGGGCACCCGGAGCGTGGGGCTAAAGGAGTTCTGAGCCTATGGAGCAGCATGGGAGAGGCAAAGATGAGCGATGGGGAGCATGAGACAGGATTCCTGGCAGAGTGGTAAGAAATGAGAGTAGCGATGTCATTTGGAGCAGAGCCCTGAAGGGGAAGAAGAGTGTCACAGATCCACAAGATGGGTGCCACGCCCCCAGCTTTGGAACAGTCTCTAGGCGGAAACCCTTGAGTGTGCCAGACCTCCAGGGGTCTCCCGCTTGCTCCAGAGCTTCACCACCTCCTTAGACGGGCCGTCGGGGCCGTCAGCAGCCCTGCTGCACAGTGGGAGTTCCATTTAGTGAGTCCAACTGAGGCAGACCCCTAAGGGAGACTTGTACACTCGTAGGGAGCAAAGCATCTGCAGTGACACTAAGTTGGCACTGTAACAGTAGGAGTTTATTAGTCGATGGGAACATGGCATAGGAAGTCATTGGTTAGCACAGAGAAAAGCAAGAAACAGCACAGTCCATCTGACCTCTCTTTGTCCCAGTTCAGGTGTGTCCCCAGAAGCCCTCAGCAGCCAACCCTTAACCACCCCCTAGCACCTTCCCAGTCCTTTGTTCTCCAGCTGGGCAAACACTGCTTGGCTTCCTGCAGAGAGCTGGGCCATCTAAGGTCACTGGTTGCTAGGTATCAAAGTCCTGATGATTGGATTTGCCAGTCTTCTCAGATACTCCACTGATATGGGATCTAAGGTCCAGACAGCTAGAAGCCATTCCAACCTGTGTCTCTGAGCCTCTGCAGAGAGCAAACCACCCTTTCTACCCCCAGGTAACCCTGCAGCGCACAGGGGAAACTGAGGCACACATCGGCATCAGAAAAAATATTACAGAACATTCCCAGTGTCACATCGAGAAGCTTAAATTTGATATGAGCGGTGAAATGAAGTAAGTGCGAGGATTCAAAGAGGGAAAGTGACAGTCTGAATAGCAAGCAAGGCGCTGAGAGCTGCTGAACTCTGAATGCACTATAAAAAGATGGATCAGTGCACTAGGGGCAGTTTGAACGTTCAAATCCAACCACAATTAACCTTGAGAGTCCGTGCTGGGCTGACCAATGACCAGAATGGTGAGCATTTTATCACAGACATATAGTTAGCACTTAGTGACAAGGATGAAAACCCTGTGCGTGGCAAATAACACATGCAAGATGGCAGACGAGGCAGCCTTTACAATTCAAGAGCGTTTTAAATGTCCATCCTTTTACAGCGTTGGGCAAAGGTGCAATCAGAAGGAGGTAGCAGAAATGATCCCAGGCAGTAGCAGAGGTGTGGACGCTTCTCTGGCACACAGGCAGTATCTTGCAGCTCAGCAAGTGCCGAACTGGGGACGGTGAATATACTTTATACATCCCTCACTTGGGGACAGTACCTAGATGCAAGCAGAGAGGATATCTGCTGTGTGTGTGCATACGGGGATAGGTTGTACTCATCCATGCCAGGCTATTTAACCCAAGATTTATCACGAGTGGTACAACAAGAGTGGTTTATAAATAAGAATATTAGATGCATTACAGAGAGACTTTTCTATCTGGCGTAGTTTGTGAGCATAAAATCTTCTGAAGTTCCCACACCACAGAAACAGACAAAAAACAGCCACAGAAGCTCCCTTCCATTGGTCGATTTTGATGCACTAACACTGCATTGGCTAATCCACTTCCATTAAAAACTTCCTTTAAAAGTCAATTCCTATTGTTCTACCACCGACAAGCCTCTGACCTTATACTTCTGATCTTTGACATAAAGTGTAAGGGCTGGTCAGCACTGGGAACTTACATTGGCATAGCTTCGTCGTTCAGGGGGGTGGATTTTTCACACCTGAGATATGCAACTATGCCATCCTAACCCCTGGTGTAGACAGCTAGGTTGACGAAAGAATTCTTCTGTCGACCTCACACCTCCTCTTGGGGAGGTGGATTACCTATGGCAACGGGAGAGCCCCTCCTGTCGCTGTAGTAAACGTCTACCCTGAAGTGCTGCCACTGTGCTGCTGTGGTGTTTTAAGTGTAGACATACCTTTTGAAGGACAACAGTCCTGGCCACAAGCAGAGGGGCGGGGGAAGGCACTAGACAAAGAACCACTGAACGTCCAATGAACAGGTATTTTAGCACACGCATATCTTCTAAGCGAAGTGGGGCAGAGTTGCACCCCATCCATTTGAGGCATTAGAAGGCTATTTAATAAGGGTTGCCTTTTGCACCCTAGGTGTCACTCGGTACCTGGCCATATATTCGATTGGGTTTCTTCCCTCGGCAGCTGAGCAGGGCCCATCGCTTGTACTTCACGTTGCAGACGTGGACGTCATTGCCGTTGCTCTCCCCAAAGGGGATCCCGGTGCCGCCAAAGACCAACAGGTTGTTCCCGTGCAACACAACTAGGAAAAAGGAGCAGAGGTTTGGGTCACACGCTGCTCTGGAAAGGGACTGCGCTATCACTGTCTCTGTTGAGAGGAGGAACAGCTAACAGTTCAGGCATGCATTTAGGGAAGTCAGAATACTCTGCATTCAGTGCTTGTCACCTGGAGACCTTGGAGTGCTGCACAGGAGAAAGGTAAGGCTGCACAGGCTAAGTGCCTGCATGCTATGGTGACCGGGGCCTACATTTTCAAGGGCAGTTTGTGATTTTGGGAGGTCAATTTTTGGATGCCTTAAGAGTGGGCTGATTTTCAGCAAGCGCTGGGCACCTGTCCTCTGAAAGTCAGGCCCCGTCAAGTTGGGCACCCAGAATTGCTCCTCGCTTTTAAATTATGGCAGGCGCTTTAAAATTATGGCACGCACTTTAAAAGCGCTGATTAGGAAGCAGGTGGGTGAGATGAAAGAGGGCAACAGTAATAGTGACCCGCCCACAGACACACAGCAAGTCCGTGGGAGAGTCAAAACAGAGCACAGCTCTCTCACGTGCTCTAGTTACACCAGGTTGTCTTTACACAGATGGATCTGCACAGCACTAGGGCATTCCACTAGAACAGATTCCACATACGGTAACTGAATCCCTGTACTCACGTGACATGGATGCTAGTTCTCTAGGCATGTAGCCCTCGGTGCCCATTTGATGCCATGCGCCTGTAGCGAAGTTATATCGCCAAAGTTCCCTGAAGAGAGGGTAGTCTTCATTCTCTGGCCCGCCAGACTCGTCGTAGTCCGGGTTATACCCGCCGAACACGTACAGGTTGGTGTTATCTGCTACACAACGATGGCCACTCCTTGCAGGTGGGGCTCGGTGGCCTGGAGCAGGAGGAAGTTATTTTTACTAAGCATATACAGAGGAGAGAAAGCAGGGTCAGCAAGGTTTAGGGAGCCAAGGAAGGAAGGAGCTAGGTTTGCATGTTTTGGGGGATCAAAGGCGGATGCTGCAGTGACTGAAACTTCAGCTTCCAACTGGAACAGCTAGAGTTAAACAGCAATTTTTATTATTTTGTGTGTGGTGCACACATGCTAAGGGGTTGATATTTCCATTATGAGAAGATCCATCTCTCTGCAAAGGTCTTCTCTCGACACCTTGTCTTCAAGGGCCTGCATGTTACATCTCATCCTAGACTACCCTACTCGTCCAATCAGACCTGGCCTATTCAGATGCTCTGTTACACATAGGACATCCTCCATGATCTTTCAAATCCTTCCTCAGAGCTCCCTTTTTCAGATTTCGTTCCGGACGCTGTCCCAAAGATTTATCTTAAAATGTTGAGCGGGAACAGTGAACACGTCATGATTTAGCCTCACTTCTTTCTTAATTCCTATACTGCCCTTTATCGTTGGCTCCTGTGGGGCTGTGTCTAGATTGCGGGCTTTCAGGCAGGGACTTGTCGCTTGTGTGTGTCTGTGAAGCACCTTGCACATCTATGGGACTGAGTTAAACAGTAAAACAGCACGGTAACACTCTCCTGGAAGACTAACACCAAAGCCTTAATAATACTGCCTGGAGCACAGTAGGGAACCCAAGGGAGAACACAGGCTACATGGAAGGGTTGGGGCAATTGACACGCACCTCCCCAAATGGAAGACCTTTGCATGCCTGCTCCTTCCCTAGAGCATAAGGTAAAAAGGGCAGGGTGCTGGCAAATCCAAGATGACACCACATACTGAAGATCATGCTGGTGCCAAATAAAATTTGGCTCTACCTGCTCTGCGTAGGCCTCGTTCCTACGACTAGGCAGCAACAACTTTGCCACCACGCAGAAGAGCGGTCATTAACGCGGGTTTAGATTCACTCTCCTGTACTCCCCCGTTTGCTCTTGTGCACCACTCCGTGCTCACGCAGAAGGGAACCCCAGCACAGGACAACACATGTTAGCCCCTAGTCCCTCTCAGATTAGGGGCTAAAATGTGGGGGTGGGGAGGGACAGTGCCAAACAGAATAAGCTCGGTGGCAGAGACAGCAGCAGCAATTTTATGTCTTCCTCATAGATTAAAGACCACAAGCTAAAACTTTGGACAGCCACATTCTTAGTGGAGAGGGACACATGAAATCTTCACTGCCCATGGACAAGCGATCAGAAAATAATGCTCAGCTTGTTTTAGTTCAATACACATGGAGAATCAGGCCCAGTCTTGCAGCTATGACCAGACAGGATGCTTCCTCTTCAGGACCTGGAGCCACAGAGCACGTGGCTAAAATTGCCAGTTGTGTTTCTCCAACTCAGTGGTTCCTGTTTCTTCAGGGAATGCCCTTGGCGTGCCGGGCCGGTTTGTTTACCTGCCGCCGCGGCAGGTTCGGCTGGTCACGGCTCCCACTGGCCGCGGTTTGCCGCTCCAGGCCAATGGGGGCTGCGGGACGCGGCGGACAACACATCCCCCGGCCCGCGCCCCGCAGCCCTCATTGGCCTGGAGCGGCAAACCGCGGCCAGTGGGAGCCGCAACCAGCCGAACCTGCCGCTGTGGCATTCCCTGAAGAATTGGTGGACCACAGTGGAGAACCACTGCTCTAACTCCACCATTTTGCTGAAATGCCCATTGGTAAGCAGCACTGTCTGCTGCTTTCAAAACAGCCCCAGAGCCACCCATCTCTAGGAAAGCTAACAGCAGAAAGTCTCTCTCCCCAGGAGCCCTCTTCCAACAACATTCTGGACAAGCAAAGGTAGAAAGAGTTCAGTATAAAGGGCTGTTACCCAGGGGAAGGACTTTTAATCGCATTTCTAACTCAGTGGACTAGTTTATTCCAGAAGTCAGATGTTCTGGAGCTGAACACACAAGAACCACACCCATATAAGAGCGAAGTCCCAGCTTGCTGACACTAGTATAGGCAGTGAAGATAGCATCACCTATAGCTCAGGTTGCCTGACACTTTCCTTTATAAATAACCAAAACCAAGGTTTGATCATTTTAGCCATTCGAGTTGAAATTTCCCATGCCAGGTGTTTGCCTGTGGCTTTTCTATATGTAACTTTCAGCTAGACGAGTTCAGTTGTTTCCAAGAAAGAGAGTAGGGATATTGTTTGGTCCTTTAAAAAAAAAAAAATTTTTTGTTTTTCTTCCAGCCATCACTAAGAAGCTGTAGCAACTCCATGCTTTTGGAACAAGGAGATGACATTTGGCAGGAGAGTCGCCCTGGAGTCAAGGATGTGCCTTTTTTCCGTGCCTGTGAGAATTTGCCCAAATCTGACCAAGTTAAACTGAAAAAACTTCAGTTCACACATGCTCAGAGAGTCAGAGTTAAGCAGCTACATTCGCCAAACATTCTTTGCTGTGGATGCTCCATCTCTGGGCCGACCTTTCCTACTAGCTTCTAGGAAATTTTGCAATTTTAGCCTTAATCTCTCAATTTCCCACATGCAAAATGGGAATGCCACCATATAATCTCACAAGAGCATCATGAAGATAACTTCATCAGTGTTTATGAAACACAAATACTATGGGGAGACGGCCTCAGAAATGCTCAAGAGGAAATGACTAATTTTGTATTCAGTGCAGGTTTTGGATGGTGTACAGTAAATGAGACTGGGGGCCTGATACTAAATGTGGAAAGTAAAGAAAAACATTGAATAAGAGGGAAGGGATAGCTCAGTGGTTTGAGCACTGGCCTGCTAAACCCAGGTTTGTGAGTTCAATCCTTGAGGGGGCCATTTAGGGATGGGGGCAAAAATCTGTGGGGACAGTACTTGGTCCTGCTAGTGAAGGCAGGGGACTGGACTCGATGATCTTTCAAGGGTGTTCCAGTTCTAGGAGATTGGCATATCTCCATTTATTAGATTATTATTATTAGAATAACTGCCCATTTGCTGAATGAAGCAGGGGTCCCAAGACACATGTAGCCGGTCTCATGATGACTGGACCTAGTGCGCTTCAATTATCAGTTTTCTACACAATTCCCCATTTTAGAAAGTCAGATCAGCCAGCAACATACTGATATGGACCAAGCACACCTTTAAACACCTGTGCTTATACACACCCAAACCACAAGCAGTCCTTAAGCAGCATTTGGAAAGCGCAGAATTTAGAAGAGGTTCCCATCACCCACACAGTGATCTGTGATCAGCGCCACCCACCTGCTCTGAAAGACCTCTTACGGACCTTTAGGATGGGACGAGACCGAGGGAAGCGTCTAATTAGGACCAATCGTATTTTCTTCTTAGAGCCTGTTACCACAATTACCAGCAATGAGTCAGATACATACACCCGGCAATAATAGTAGCAGCAGCAAGTTAAGCATCAAGAAAAATATAAAGCATTAGCACCAAAGATGGTGTAAACTATCAATCCAGAAAGGTTAACAGGTTTTATCACCCAAAAGAAGCAGATCTGCTTAAACTGGTTCCCAGTCTGCCAGATTAAGGTACAACTATTGTGTACAATTGTTCTGATCAAATTCAGTAATCAGTGGTGGAGTGCTGCCACCTTGTGGCTAAAACTCATCTGTTTCTAGGAATCAAACTGCTGTTCATAGCAGTCATCATTCACAAAGCCAATGAGTAGCAAGTGGGGGATAAAACCCAATCAATTGGTGAAAAATCTTGTCACTAGCTCCATCTGTGGCACGTGTATTTTAAAGTGTGCATTACACTGATGAGAGAGATCCCTATGATACTATTCTGAATCCTGTTTTTCAGTTATCTGCATTAATCAATCTCTTCACCACAGGGAGAAATCACCAGAAATGGACTAGATTAGTGGAAAGTAGTATAATCCTGACACATTCAATAACTGGGAAGGATAGCTCAGTGGTTTGAGCATTGCTCTGCTAAACCCAGGGTTGTGAGTTCAATCCTTGAGGGGGCCATTTAGGGATCTGGGGCAAAAATCTGTCAGGGGACAGTAGTTGGTCCTGCTAGTGAAGGCGGGGGACTGGACTCAATGGCCTTTCAAGGTCCTTCCAGTTCTCTGAGGTAGGCATATCTCCATATATTTATAACTACAGTTATTGAAACACATCTCAGGTTCACCAGCCCCAATTGTCTTCCCAATGTGTTCATGAACTTGGCAGCATTATGGAAATTAACACAAGATGTGACAGTTTGTTAAAAGATCCATTTGTATCCCTACAGCAAATCACTGGAATGGTCTGATGCAGTTATATATTTTTAACACACCCTATGTTACAGTCCCAACAGGATTCATGTGTGACGTTCATCCAGGCCAATTAGTTAAGTTTGGTTTAGTCAACATATAGGTTTTGCGACTTGATCTCAGCACTGGGGCCAGAATGGCTCAAAGAAAAAGTGGGTTTGATCCACGCTTATTATCAGAAGATACCAGTCAAGCCAAATAAACATCAAGCCAAATTCATTCAAATTCTGTTGATACAGACATGGCTCCCATTTTAACCGTCTGTCAGATCTCTTCCAGGTATTGAGTCCCAAACTTGAGTATAATAGAACAAACGTGACCAACTTCCCTTTTGAATTCCCCCTCGCTATTAACATTTTACTCTGCATTGCTGACAAGGTTTCATGCTTCTGGAACTGCAAAGGAAGCATTTACAGTAACTGAAATGCTTTGCAGAGCTGAGTAACATACACTAACATGTGTGTTGAACAAAGTAAGAGGTTTTCATGAGACAGTGGTAAGTTGAAAATTGCATACAGGATGCATTTTGGCCATCATTACCATGAAAGACAATTGCCCACCAGGACTGGCCTCCTATACAATACTGCTGTCCTTGTTCAATATAATGTTATTAGCCAATGAAGAAACTATACCAAATGTTAGTGCACAAAGAAGAGTCACTTGATACATGTGTTAAGTCAGTAACCAAAAAGCTATTGGCCTCATATCTACATTAATTTATTTAATTAAGATTATCCGATGCTTTAAAGGTGATCTGCAAAGGAAAAACGGAAACAGATCCTTTTTGGTTTGCTTATGATGAATACAGTCTAACAGGAGGTTTTTTATTCATTTGTTTAATGTCAGAAGCACCTTCTCTTACTTGTTCATTTTTTTGCTGGAGGTTTCTTTAGAGAACAAAACTGGAATGGGAGTTCTCAGCCCTCAACTGGAAGGTCCAGGGCATGGAATCTTTTCAACAACAAAAACTAGTCTTTCAACTGCTTGTCAGGCATTGAATTAAATTGGTTTTAGAGTTTGAATAAATATCACCTCCCCTTTACTTTCTTGGTATTTTTTATATCATAATCCTACCATCTCTCCATTTGTCCATAGTCTTCCAGGGAAAATAAGAAGATAAACCACCTGTATTTGTATGTAAAAGACAAGCAGAAAAGAAAATTAAAAAAAAAAATCTCAAACTTTTGAATATCAAAGCAATCACAAAAAAAAAGCAAACATTCTTTGCAGGTCACCTTTAAAGTCAGTAAGATAAAACTCACTAACCCATAATAAAGCTCCAGATTAACTGCAGATCAACCAGGAAGCTGTCAAGGGAGTGCTTAGATACAAATAGATTGGAGTCCAAATTCCATCCTTGGTTAAGCATATGCAGAACCCAATGGAGTTAATGGGAATTCTGCATAAACAAGCAACAGCAGAATTGGATCCACATATCTGTATGACAGGTTTCAGTGTAGTAGCCGTGTTAGTCTGTGTCAGCAAAAAGAAAACAAGAAAAATACCTGTGGCCACAGGTATTTTTCTCGTTTTCTTATATCTGTATGAGTCATTCCAAGATCTCACTCTCATAAAAGAGATTAAAAACAGAGAGAGGTTTATTTGCCAAGATAAACAGAAAATGACATCAGAAGTCAACATTACCATCCAAATAGGTTCTTGCCAGTTCAGAACTGACAGTTCAATTTCAGACTATACAGCTACTCATTAAACTTTTCATTTGCATCTTTAAATATCTTGACACCTATATGGCGTACACATTGCTAATCTGGGTACCAATGCGTTCCTGTTCCTATTACCCCTCACCCACGCCCTCTCCACTGGGGACAGCATCTACCTGTTTGCTTTGTCTTTTGAAGAAGTTAGAAAGCTCTTCAGGGCAGAGCACTGCCTTTTACTATGTGATGGAGCCCACTGCAATGGGACCTCAATTCAGACTGGTTCCTCCAGCAATAGAACTACCACCCACCAGTTGACAATAACTGAATCTTAGACTAGAGCCACTTCACCACTATCTCCTTTGCTCCTTTTGGCAAATCCTGTTAGAGCAGTAGTCTGGAAGCTAAAGTACAGGATTTCCACTCTATGCAAACAGGTAACGCTTGGGGAACCCAGAGTCCCTCTTACTTTGCTTAGAAGTATGCTTCAAGTATTTGTGAAGCCAAAGGCTACGGAGAGAAGAATGTTCCCCGCCTGGGCTCCTTAGGCAACCAATCCTTCATACTGTACTAGCCCTTTCTACTCTCAGATGTCTGGGAAAAGATGGTACGATATAACAATACAATGGATTATAACACAGGGCATAGCCATACTATGTAGAACAAACTGACTCCTACCCTTCTGATAAACACCATTTCTGCTAAGCCTTAGATCAACTTGCAGCTGAGTACGAGAGAGAAGAAAACTCCAGTATGAGTCATTGGATATAAAGTTTCCGATTTTTACCCTGTCACCTGCATTATGCAAGGAGTATATGAAGCATATTGCTAGTTTCAATGCGATGAATATCAGAATAGGAAGTGATTGAAATGTTATGCACTAGAGGGGGAAAAAAGTGATTTACACAAAACGGCTCAAAGTACAAAGTTCTGAACAGCAGAGCGGATTGTCAGTTCTGCTTTCCCAGTTTTAAGGCTCCAAAGTTGGTTTCATGTCAACTAAATTAAGCACGGCATCAGGAACTTTCAGGGGAGGAGAAAAATCCAGGCGAACAGCGTGACATTGAAACACTGCCACGTGGCCATACCTCAAAAGGGTTCTAAGTTAGGACTAATCAAGTCACTTTTCCATGACGTGACTGCAATCGAAAGTCAACTGGATTTTTCCCCACCCATATTTCAACCGCTCTGTATAATTTCTCTCGTATATAACTGAACTGCAAGGCACAAAGAAAGCAACTCAACCACTGAATACAGACAGCAAAAATGTACGGTAAGAGGGACTTCAGGCAGAGCAGTAAGACAAGTTTAGTGGACAAAGGAATTTGCCTTCCATTGTATTATCTTTTATCATCTCAGGAAAAGAAACGCTGGCATCCTGCCACTGGCCAGACTTATACAATAGAGTAGTAACTACCACATAAGCTAACAATCTCTCCCCTATTTAGGCTTTAGGAAGAGGTTCTCTATGGTGTCTGCCTAGTATCCCTTAACTCTTCCATTAGAATTTTCATTTTCAAAAGAGAGGCCACTTTAATCTTGTTTTTTGAGACCAAGTGCCTGAAATCCAGTCAGTGTCCCTTTAACAGGACTGAGTTGTTAAAGGAGAGCTTAACTGAAACACAACAATAATTAATCAGCTCATCAAATTAAACTTTTCCTAGTGAGTGAAAGGGGCCTAAACCATCAATTGCTGCAGAATTTAAGCTTTGTTGTTGTTAAATTGAATTAGTAAGCGTAGTGCCCTGGTGGTTATCGTCACGAGGGAACTGATGCAGTGCGATCTTCCTTTAAATCTGTGGAGAGAACTCTAGCTTGCTACTGTGCTTTAGCTGTCCCAAGCAGCAGCAGGAAGCAGACACAAACCTGGTCAGTTTCACAGCTGCTGTTCAGAACCCTGTGGACAGAAGTGAAACTGATAAGAATCACTTCCCTTCCATCCCCTTGTTGGGAAGAGCTGAGGTGCCAGTGGCTGGAGCTATTTGCAGGGGAAGAGGATACACCCCCTTCTCCCCAAAGAGGCATGATGTTGCCAACCCCACACCTAGGATGTGGTGCTTGTGATGTGGGAAAGGAATAAAGCGCTTTCCAGCAAGCTCTGTCCAATCCAGAAACGCGACTTCTCCATCCCCAGCCAACTACTAGCTGCAGCCAGATACAGAAGATAAGACCCTGAGCAGGGTCCAGGGGACAGCACCTTGATAGGAGTCTCAACACACACAGTCTTCCCAGAAGCCAGAGGGATGAGCTTCTCAACAGGATATTACCCAAGCTTCACAGATGGACACTCTACTTACATCTTACTGCCCTGTAGCTATCGGGTGTCTGGGCAATTTACCAGCCCTGTAAACAGAGAATGAAAAATACTCCCAATCAAGAGTGCTGTGGATTAGAAATTCGTCAACACGCAAACTCTAATGCAGTGTGATGGAGTTTAATCCCGGAATAGGAATAAAAAATAGGCCTAAAAGCCATACAAAGGCAGCCATATTATAGCTCTAAATGATCAGGTTTTATTGGAACCTGACGTAGAACAGACACGCAAATGGAACTTCCACAGGGGTCCGATTTTAAAGGAAAGCTGCACTCTCTCTGCTCAGCCAAGCAGGATCGGTGTTCACATGGTAAAAACTCCTCGTCACGGCAAATAAAACACATTTTACGGCTTTTCAATATGGTTATTTCTGAGCCTAGAGCTGCAGGCAGGTAGGAGAGGCTAAATCCGTTTTTAACTCGCTTTAGCAACGGTTAACAAAGGTTTAAGCAATCAGAACTGACTGTTGAATCAGGATGAAGACTGGTTTAGTGTCTCTTTCATAGGGCCCTCAGAATGCCAGTCCCAGGTAACATTCTTTTCAGCAAGATGGCTTCCTTCAGCTCCAGGCTCAAATGCTAAATGCATTTTAAGCACACCTGGTTCAAAATAAATGCCACACCATAGTAAAAAGTGCTTGTTGTGTGAGCACTCTTACCAGAGGGGTGATCAAAGTGGGGGCAGTTTTCCTCTGAACATAGAAGCAAAAGCGGAGGGTTTAGATGGTTTTTGTTCTGTTTTATTTTCACAGGCTTAAACAAAGACATTTCCCCTGCAAACAAATCACATCAGTTTAGTTTCCAACACCTCCCACGCGCATTTTAGAATTTTACCTCACTCACCTTCTCTAGTGTGATGCTCAGTTACTGGCCTAGAAAGGATTGCGTTACAGAAGCAATTCCTGACATTGGAATTCTAGTTCCCAAGTTTCGACATCCCCATCCAACAATCTACTGAGTTTATCCAGATCTGTGTGTACTTGACACAAAATGCTTGTGGTTTGCGCTGATCTATTGCATAGACAGTAGGTTTCAGACAATTCACTTGACAGTTTGTTCGTTACACCTTTGAAAGAAGCTACAGTATGTAAAAAGAAAAGAATCGGGGCAAGATAAGAGTCAGTAGCAGCTAGTAAGGTCTACCTGTTACCGTTAGGGCAGTGGTTCCCAAACTTTAACAACCTGTGAACCCCTTTCACTAAAATGTCAAGTCTCGCGAACCCCCTCCTAAAAATGAATATTTTCAGGGATTTTCTCCTCTTCCTGAGTATAAATTATAAAAGCAGTGATCTTGGAAATATAAAATTTATTTTTATGACATGCTTATTACACAGTATTTATTATTAATAATTTATCATTACAGTATTTTTATTACATTATGAAAACAGCAATACTCTTCCAAGATCTCACTTTTGTAGCTTGTATCACTTTGAATAAGCCTGTTATAAGACAAGGCTAATATGTTTCATCAAGGAGTATCAGATGTGAAACAGCATGAAGGTATTTAAGAGGGACAGCTCAGAAGGTATTTAAAAGGGGAGGGATAGCTCAGTGGTTTGAGCATTGGCCTACTAAACCAAGGTTTGTGAGTTCAATCCTTGAGGGGGCCATTTAGGGATCAGGGGCAAAAATCTGTGGGGGACAGTACTTGGTCCTGCTAGTGAAGGCAGGGAACTGGACTTTCAAGGTCCTTCCAGTTCTATGAGATATAATAATATGTGGAGATATGCCTATTTACTATGATTCTATTGGGATGATTTAGTTGGGGTTGGTCCTGCTTTGAGCAGGGGGTTGGACTAGATACCTCCTGAGGTCCCTTCCAACCCGGAGATTCTATGAAGAAACCAGCTCAAAGACTTCCTCCTACACAAGCATTCAGATCTTGAGCAGTCCAGGCAAACACCCGTTACAACAAAGCTTAAACTTGTTCTTCATCATAATTTTAAAACCAATACTAGCTGCCTATTTAATTTTAAAAACAGCAAAAAATATCCACCTCCCTTTCCATTTCTTATAAGGAGTCGAAGTTTAAATCTCCTCAGTGGGATAGATATGCTTGCTTTGATCTGCTTAGCTCTTGGAAGTCCAGGGGCTCCAGGCTGCTGGCCCCATGCTGCCTGGGGTCCCTAGGGATAGCTCTGTCCACCATTAGGGAATTTGGACACCATCATAGGACCTAACCACATCAGCCACACCATCAGGGGCTCATTCACCTGCACATCTACCAATGTGATATGTGCCATCATGTGCCAGCAATGCCCCTCTGCCATGTACATTGGCCAAACCGGACAGTCTCTACGCAAAAGAATAAATGGACACAAATCTGACATCAGGAATCATAACATTCAAAAACCAGTAGAACACTTCAATCTCCCTGTCACTCAATAACACACCTAAAAGTGGTAATTCTTCAACAACAAAAACTTCAAAAACAAACTCCAACGTGAAACCGTAGAACTGGAATTAATTTGCAAACTGAACACCATCGGATTAGGCCTGAATAAAGACTGGGAGTGGTTGGGTCATTACAAAACCTAAACCTAATTTCCCCAATACTAATTTCCCCCTACTGTTACTCACACCTTCTTGTCAACTGTCTGAAATGGACCACTCATTACCACTTCAAAAGTTATTTTTCCTTCCTTGGTATCCTGCTGTCAATTGAATTGTCTCGTTAGACTGACCTAACACTTGGTAAGGCAGCTCCCATCTTTCCATGTATTTATACCTGCTCCTGTATTTTCCACTCCATGCATCTGACGAAGTGGGTTCTAGCCCACGAAAGCTTATGCCCAAATAAATTTGTTAGTCTCTAAGGTGCCACAAGGACTCCTCATTGTTTTTAAATCAATTTCAGTTGCTTTAAACAAAGCTACAAGTGTTTCCTCACTTTGATGGAACACAAGAGTCTCGTGCATTTGGGCTGAAATGGATCAACATCCAGGATTTATTCCAGTCGAAGCATTTAGAGCGGTCAGTGAAATAAAAAGTTAAGTTTCACACTTTGCCAGTCTAGAATGGGAAGACTGCCAAAACTGAGATCACGAGAATTCAAAAAGAGGCTGCTGGACTCCAACTAAAGACAGCACACACTGATAAAGAGCATTAAACCTTCACTTTCAGTCTTAGTAAGTGTCACATGATGCAAATGTTTTCAGTATTCACATTCCACTTCACTCCCATTTGCCTAAAGTTGTATCCAACAAACAACTAGATACTGATGAGGAATATGGACATTTAACTGGACAGTTAAGCTATTTCTTGTGAGTGACCAATGTCCAAATATATTTTGAGAATTCGGATATGGATCCCCAACTGTTATGTCAGTCTACGCTTTCCTATGGATAAGCTGTTTCCAAGTACAACCATGAATTCTTTATACATTACAAGCAAGTCTCAGATTCATCTGGGTTGGAATGATCCTCTAAGAGATCATTTAGATCAATCCCCCTCCAGCATAGCAGGATTTAATTATTCCTAGAGCATGACCGACAGTTGTCTGGGTCTTGCCTCAAATAGCTCCAAGGATGGCAATTCCACCATCTCCCTTCACAACTTGCATCACTTCTCAACCTACTCTTCCAGATGTAGTATCCTCTTGAGGATGAACTGTAAAGTAAAAATTGTTTGTGCTCTTTACTGCTTCTTTACATTGCATAAACATGCCCTCGATACTCTCTTTTCCGCACCCACATTTTCAAAATTTGGAATGTCAAATTCCAACTTCCTTCTTTGTTGCTGGAGGACATCAGCAAGGTCTTTGGAGTATGACCCCCACAGAGGACAAAACCAAAGTTTGAGCCCTCCCAACAACCAATTAAAGGGCAAATTGATATTGACTTTTAAGACACATTAGAGATTCAGATCGTGTCTACCACAGAAGACTATGTTGACTACTGAATTAGTGAAGTGTCATCACAAGAAAGTGAAAGCCGAATAAGTCAGAGGAAGGGAAGACATTTTCAATAAGACCATTTAAAACTCTTCTTTGTTAATATCTCAATCTCCCATGCCTAGCGAAAACTTGAATCTTTAAACACAGACAATTTTTCTCCACATGTCAAACATTCAATTAAGATGCAAGAACTCATACTCCCCACCCACAGCCAAGAAACCCCCCAAGAAAAAAACAAACCACACAATACACACACCCCAAACCCTCACCCGCATCTTCTAAGACCTCAGGCCTTCTTTATATGTCAGAGAAGCAAAAAGGATTAATTTTTCAAGTCAGCTTTAACTGTTAAGCTATGAGTACAGCTTTTTTCAGTTGCTGTATGGACTGAAATATCTGCTCTCTTAATATGGGTCTATCAGCATGAGTCTGGCATCAGATTCTGTAGACATATTGTAAAAGGATTATAAAAAATTTTAAAGAGTTTTTACTTTATTACTTCAAAGAGTTTTTCCCTTGTTGAACAAGTTACTTTTATAAGTACAATTTTAATCTTCCTCCTGTGACGAATGTTTTCTCTGAATACTGTGTGGGTGCCTCAGTTTCCCCAATGCATTTCTTAAGTATCTAGGTGGGGGGATAAGAGTGTGTGATTGTTGCAGAGCCCTAGAGGCCCAGTGTGATGGTGTCTGCACAGAGAATGGCCGACACCCCGTCTCCTGGTAACTGAAGGCCTGGGATCCTCCCCTGCAAGGTGCCAACTGAAGGTGTTGGAGAACAAAGAGATCAAGTGACCTCCTGGCCCAGGAAAGAGACAAAGGCCAGAGGAGGGGCTGGAGAGTTTCAGTTTGGAGCTGGCTGGGGAAAGAGAGGGAGGCCCAGACCCAGGGTCTGGCGTCCCTGGCCCCAAGATGGACCTGACTGAGGGGCCCTGTTCTCTGTACCTACAAGCTCTGTTTTGGACTGTGTTCCTGTCGTCTAATAAACCTTCTGTTTTACTGGCTGGCTGAGAGTCACGTCTGACTGTGGGGTTACGGTGCAGGGCCCTCTGGCTTCCCCAGGAGCCCTGCTTGTGTGGGCTTGCTGTGGGAAGTCCATGGTGTGAAAAGGGGATTCTGAATGCTCCAAGGTCAGACCCAGGAAGGTGGAAGCTCTGTAAGCTTCTTGCCCTGGAGACAGTATGCTCAGAGAGTCCTGACTGGCTTCCTATGGAATAGTTCCTGAGCATTGCCTGGTGACTCTGTGACACCTCCCCCAAGTCTTTTCCTGAAAGGATCTCAAAAGAGAAAAGTATCCCCATTTTATAGACGCAGACACTGACAAAGGTTAAAACTTTCCATAGGTCACAGTGAGTCAGCAGCAGAGCCAGGAATAGAAAATATCCCAGAGCACTTTCACTTTTGTAATGTTACTTTGACTTTCTGCAATTTAGCTCCAGCCCCCAGAAAAAAAAAACAAAACCCTGTATGAAATAATACAGAACACAGGGCTTACTGAAGGTGAAGAAAGGTTTGCAAAGCCTTAGCAAATGTGCCACTTTCCAGTGTGCTAACAGCTCTTTGGCATAAATTCATGTCAATGATCTCTGCACAAAAAAGGATCACACCATACTTAATGGAAATCCAAGGCAGTTAAATCAGGGCGGATGATGTCATGGTAGAGAGAGAAGATGCAAACTGGGTGGATGGACAAACACCTCAAAGCAAATAGTTACATACCAGCCAACATTTGAGATCTGTGAATGGAAACATTTGGTAGGTTTCAGATTGAGTAGGTTATCACAACTTTTCCCCAAAACATACCCACAATCACTGGATGTTTCTGCAAGAGTGACCAGCCAAGAAAAGTTTGACATTTGTTACCAATCACCTTCAGAGCAAATGCTGCATTGAGATGAATAGGGATAGCTCATACTTCTCCATAATGATTGATTGTCTTTCTACAGATTCAGGAAGACAGCACTCCAACAGTTCACATTCAGGTTTTTTTCAAAACTATAAAAGCTTAAATTCAGCAGAAATCAACAGGACCATCAGAAGAGTGTAAGAAGATATTGCCCAAGATAGCTCAACCTGATCTCTGACATTTGGAAAGAAGAGATAGCACTGTAGAAAATAATAAGTCTTGTTTTTAAAAGACAGGGAATGCCTTTAAAAGCAAGAGAAGTCTTTTGAAGTCACCTATGCCCAGATCCACAAAGGTATGTAGGCGCCTAACATCCACTGAAATCAATGGAAGTTAGTGGCTTCATATTATTAGGCAGAATTAGTTTCAACTGAAAGAAACAAATATATTCTCTCTTCTTTTTCCTAAAAGGAACCAAATTGATGTGATTGTCTTATAAGACAAACTTGGCACAGCTGATTTTGAAGTTTAATAAAATATTTATGAAAAATAAACGCTGGCCTTTTAGATAGTAGCACGTGTGAAGGTATTAGCAGCAGCTTTACTCATCCTTTGGTAGATGCAACATCCTCTACACCTAAATGTGCAGCTCACACAACCCTGTCACAGTGTTACCATTGTATGTTGCAGGCATCAGAAAAAGATCATCAAAATCAGTGTTAGTTACATTAACAACAAATACAAGGGAAGAATGATCTTGTAGCCAAAGACACAGATGTTAAAGTCAGGGCTTATAGATTCTACTTCCAGCTGTGCAGATTCAGAGTCTGGTTTTCTAACCAGGTACTTTCCCTTGGTCCATCACTGCAATAGCGAAGCACCTTCGAGATCAAACACACTCTGTTCACAGCTTGTGCGATTCAAGGACTTGACTCAGTCCCTAGAGTTTGTTATTATGATTCTGTGAGAGACCCTGGGCAAGTGACTGGACCTCTCAGCACTTCCCTGGACCCGGCTGTGAAACCAGGACCACAACAGTGCCCCGGGAGAGGATAGGAGGCCCGTGTCCGCTGAAGGATGGAGGGCCCCATGAGTGCAGCACCGTCAGCCCCACCCCCATTTCAAGCCGATCGTGACCCCGTTTTCAGGGCAGCAGAGACACCCTCTCCGGGTGGCGCAGTTCCACGGCGGTTCCCCATGATCAGGAACCCCTAGATCAACCTTTCGGGGCTGCTAGCGGGGGGAGGGGTGTTATGGAGCTGCCCCATGGGCGCGGGGGGAGATGGAGCAGCCCCAGGAGGGGGGGTGGAGCTGCCCCGTGGGCGCGGGGGGGGGGGGGGGGATGGAGCGGCCCCAGGAGGGGGTGGAGCGGCCCCAGGAGGGGGAATGGAGCTGGCACGGGGGGGGGGGGGGGGGGAGATGGAGCGGCCCCAGGAGAGGGAATGGAGCTGGCACGGGGGGTGGGGGTAGAGCTGCCCCGGGGGCGGTGGAGCTGGCACGGGGGGGGGGGGGGGGGTGGAGCTGCCCCGTGGGCGCGGGGGGGGGGGGGGAGATGGAGCGGCCCCGGGGGGGGGGGGGTGGAGCGGCCCCAGGAGGGGGTGGAGCGGCCCCAGGAGGGGGAATGGAGCTGGCACGGGGGGGTGGGGGTGGAGCTGCCCCGTGGGCGCGGGGGGGGGGGGGAGATGGAGCTGGCACGGGGGGGGGGGGTGGAGCTGCCCCGTGGGCGCGGGGGGAGGTGGAGCGGCCCCGGGGGGGGGAGGTGGAGCGGCCCCGGGGGGGGGGGGTGGAGCGGCCCCGGGGGGGGGGGGTGGAGCGGCCCCGGGGGGGGGGGGTGGAGCGGCCCCGGGGGGGGGGGGGGTGGAGCTGCCCCGTGGGCGCGGGGGGGTGGAGCTGCCCCGTGGGCGCGGGGGGGTGGAGCTGCCCCGTGGGCGCGGGGGGGGGGGGGGGAGATGGAGCGGCCCCGGGGGGGGGAATGGAGCTGGCACGGGGGGGGGGGGGGGTGGAGCTGCCCCGTGGGCGCGGGGGGAGGTGGAGCGGCCCCAGGAGGGGGAATGGAGCTGGCACGGGGGGGGGGTGGAGCTGCCCCGTGGGCGCGGGGGGAGGTGGAGCGGCCCCAGGAGGGGGAATGGAGCTGGCACGGGGGGGGGGTGGAGCTGCCCCGTGGGCGCGGGGGGAGGTGGAGCGGCCCCAGGAGGGGGAATGGAGCTGGCACGGGGGGGGGGGTGGAGCTGCCCCGGGGGGGGGGTGGGCTGGAGCTGCCCCGTGGGCGCGGGGGGAGGTGGAGCTGCCCCGGGGGGGGGTGGGCTGGAGCTGCCCCGTGGGCGCGGGGGGAGGTGGAGCGGCCCCGGGGGGGGGGGTGGAGCTGCCCCGTGGGCGCGGGGGGAGGTGGAGCGGCCCCGGGGGGGGGGGTGGAGCTCCCCCAGGCGCTGTGGGGGAGGCCGGAGCGGACTCACCTGCCAGGTGGGGCCTGCCCGGCAGCTGGACGAAGCGGTTGAGGAGCCCCCCGGCCGGCGCCGCCCCGGGCCCGTCCCCGCTGCACCCTCCGCCCGAGCCGCTGCCTCCGGCGCCCCCGCGCCGCCGATTCCCGTCCCAGCCGCCCTCCGCCGCCGACATGGCCCGACCGACTCCGCCCCCAGCCCGCTCCCGACTCCGCCGGGGGGGAGGATGGAAGGGCTTCGCTCGCTTGCGCCCACGGAAAGGCCAATCAGCAGCGGCCTTCAATAGCCAGAGCCAATAGGAGACCGACGTCTTGGCAGGTGGACGAGAAAGAGGGGGACGTCACCGACGAGAGGGGCAGAGACAGACATGAGCAATTGATGCCCGAGGTCCTCGAACCGCCCCGCTCGACTCTTTTTGGTCCTCCGGGCGCCACTACGGAATCAGGCAGGAGCAATCGGCAGCCGACTCCAGAACGATCACCTGCCATAGAACGTTCTGTTCAGCTGTAGGGCTGGTATCTATCTAGGAGAGCTAGGGTCATAAGAGGAGGGGGGGCATGTCCCGCACCAGCCTCAGCTAGAGCAGCATTCGTGGGGTCCCCTCCTGCCTTGTGGCAGTTGTTGAGCAGAGGGAAGCCACTATATCGCTGGTGGTTATTATTCGTATATAATGCCACATACTGTGTAGGCCAGGGGTCTCAAACTCAAATGACCACGAGGGCCGCATGAGGACTAGTGCATTGGCCCGAGGGCCGCATGATGGACCCTGCCCCCTCACTGCCCCCGGCCCTGCCCCCACTCCACCCCTTCCGTTATGCCCCACCTCTTCTCCACCCCCTCCCCTAAGCGCGCGGCTCCCGTTCCTTCCACCTTAAAAAAATGAAGAATAATATAGTATGCTATTAAAAGTAAATATGTTAACTTTTTTTATTAACTTCTTTAACTGTAATGTGTAACTTCTTTAACTATTTGGATAGTTAAGTAGCCCCGCCTCTTCTCCCCCCCTCCTCCTCTGTGTGCCCGCTTCCCGCTCCTCCCCCCTCCCTCCCAGAAACCACGAAGTCGCCAGACAGCTGTTCAGGCTGCGGAACTTCAGAACGTAACTGGGGAGGGGCGCGGGGAGCCCGGTGCGCCGCAGCCCGCGGGCTGCATGTTTGAGACCCCTGGTGTAGGCCATAGTATAGGTGTGATCATAGCAGCAGCCTGACCAATCTTTTTGTTCTGAGTTTGTACAGTGCCTAGCACAATGGGCCCCTCATCCATGACTGGGGCTCCTAGGGGCTACGACAATGCAAATAATAAAAAATAAAATAATTATTAATAGTAGTTGCCATATGGAAATGATGGAAAAAATTATTCACTAATAATTATTCCATGGGAGAGGGAAAAGAAAAAAATTGCAAATGCCTGCAATACATTAGTCACACAGCTCTATCTGGTATCCTGTCTCCCATAGCAGCCAGAATCAGGTGCTCTAGAGCAGGGATTGGCATTCGGCAACCTTTGGCACGCAGAAATGGGCTTAAAACCCTAAATAAATAAATTGGCTGTGTGTTCACAATTCCAATTCCCCAATGTCAGTGACATTTGGATCTAGTTTTGGTTCAGGAAATTGGGGTTTTGCAAAAGTAGAATCCAGGTTTGAATTCTGAATGCTTCAAAGTTCCAAAGTATCACAAACGCCTGTGATTGTATCGTAAGACTCATGATATTTGCTGTTTGTCTTAAACACCCAGCGCCTAGAGACATACAACTATGTAAGCCTCTTAGCTCCCTTTTTAAATTTTTTTTAAGTTTTTAGCATTTGTGATTGCAGAGAAAAGCTTGAAAATGGGAGCCTAAAAGCTCGGAAAGCAAAAAGCAAATAAAAAGAATCCAATGTGTATTGTTGTTTTTAAAACTCATGAGTTTTTGGGGCTTGAGTTATGATTTTTGAACATCTGGGGTCAGCAGTACTGGAGTTGAGGGGTTCCGGGGATTTCTCCCTTAATCATAAGTAAGGGGAGCGATCCTCCCACAAAAGGAGAGGGCCAGGAAGCAGGAGGAGATTTTAGGGGCTTAAGCTCAAACCCACAAAGATATTTAGGCTCCTTAGTACCATTGATTTCAATGAGAGAGACAAGGTAGGGGAGGTAATACCTTTTATTGGACCAACCCAGACCTGAAGAAGAGCTATGGACTGATTTCAATGGAACGTAGGAACCAAAATGCCTGTGTGGGTCTAGAATGTTGGGAATTTATTAGCGAGATTGTGTAATTAATGTGGAAGTGTTGTGCAGAGCAGGTCAGCAGACTGTGGAATCAGTAATTAGACAGAGACAGCTACAGTGGTTTGGGCCTGTCATCAGATGACCCTGTGGCAAAAGCACCAGGTACATCTTAGCCCAGGGCTACACTACGGGGGGGTCGATCTACGATACGCAGCTTCAACTACGTGAATAACATAGCTGAAGTCAGCGTATCGTAATCGACTTACCTGGCCGTGAGGACGGCGGCGAGTCGATCGCTGCCGCTCCCACGTCGACTCCGCTTCCGCCTTTCGATGAGGTGGATTTCCGGCGCCGACGGGGAGCGCGATCGGGGATCGATTAATCGCGTCTAAACGAGACGCGAAAAATCGATCCCCAATAGATCGATTGCTACCCGCCGATCCGGCGGGTAGTGAAGACAAGCCCTTAGATAGGATCCCATCTGGAGGGAAGAGACGGCATGGAGGACACGGGATGACCTATCAAAAAGGATGCTGCTGTCATGGAGTCAATTTATGATGGAGTCAGACATCTTGCTCTGGATAGATAGCTGTGGGAGAAATGGGTTGCCTCCTGTGCCTCTCTGAGGCCTGGTCTACACCTGAAATTTAAGTCGACTTAGCTACATTGCTCAGGGCTGTGAAACATCTCACGCCCTGTGTGGCATAGTTAGGTTGACCTAATACAACTGTAGACGCAACTATGTTAATGGAAGAACTCTTCCATTGATCTAACTACCGCCTCTCAGGGTTGGATGTACTACAGCAATGGCAAAACTCCTTTTCCATCGCCGTAGTGTACACTACAGTGCTACAGCAGTGCAGCTGTACCACTGTAGAGCCGATAACCCTCGCTCCCCGCCGTAGCACCGGCAGTGCAGACGCACGCTCAGTAACCCTCGCTCCCCGCCGTAGCACCGGCAGTGCAGACGCACCCTCAGTAACCCTCGCTCCCCGCCGTAGCACCGGCAGTGCAGACGCACCCTCAGTAACCCTCGCTCCCCGCCGTAGCACCGGCAGTGCAGACGCACGCTCAGTAACCCTCGCTCCCCGCCGTAGCACCGGCAGTGCAGACGCACCCTCAGTAACCCTCGCTCCCCGCCGTAGCACCGGCAGTGCAGACGCACCCTCAGTAACCCTCGCTCCCCGCCGTAGCACCGGCAGTGCAGACGCACGCTCAGTAACCCTCGCTCCCCGCCGTAGCACCGGCAGTGCAGACGCACGCTCAGTAACCCTCGCTCCCCGCCGTAGCACCGGCAGTGCAGACGCACCCTCAGTAACCCTCGCTCCCCGCCGTAGCACCGGCAGTGCAGACGCACGCTCAGTAACCCTCGCTCCCCGCCGTAGCACCGGCAGTGCAGACGCACGCTCAGTAACCCTCGCTCCCCGCCGTAGCACCGGCAGTGCAGACGCACGCTCAGTAACCCTCGCTCCCCGCCGTAGCACCGGCAGTGCAGACGCACGCTCAGTAACCCTCGCTCCCCGCCGTAGCACCGGCAGTGCAGACGCACGCTCAGTAACCCTCGCTCCCCGCCGTAGCACCGGCAGTGCAGACGCACGCTCAGTAACCCTCGCTCCCCGCCGTAGCACCGGCAGTGTAGACGCACCCTCAGTAACCCTCGCTCCCCGCCGTAGCACCGGCAGTGTAGACGCACGCTCAGTAACCCTCGCTCCCCGCCGTAGCACCGGCAGTGTAGACGCACCCTCCTCTTTACTCCCCTTATGCTCCTCCCAAGCCATGGCTGTCTCCTTTTCAGTGAGGCTCCCTGCACTGGGGATGGATTTGGAGGCTTCCCCCTATGGCAAGGAGGGAGGATCTGGCTCAGTGCCCGCCCTGGGAGGCTACTCCCCTTAATCCCCGGGGTGGGGGTGGAGATGAAAGGGCCCTGGAGCGCTCTCCGTGTGGGGCCGGAACGGGAGTTCCCCGGCTCCTTGTTTCCCTCCGCCGCGGGGGGAGGATTACACAGTGAGGGACCAAGATGGCGGCGCCCAGCGCTGCCGCGCCGGAGAGCGAGGAGGGGCCGGGGGGCAAACCGAAGTCCCCAGCCGTCACCCCGCAGAAGATCCGGGAGCTGATAGACGGGGGGATCGCCCCGGAGGAGGCCAGCCTGGAGGGGTGAGCGGGGATCGGGGGGGGGGGGGGTTCATCTCTCTGGTCACCCCCGTTGGCCCCTGCGTTGGGCCCCGTGGCGAGGGGGGCTGCAGCCCCACACAGGGTCAGGCCATGCCACCAGCGTGGGCACCGCCACGGCCACATGGGCCCAGAGACAGGCGAGGTGTCCCTCTCAAGCCGGGCTGGGGCGAGGGCCCCCGCGTGGTCCAGTCCCTCAGGCTCCGGGGGGAGGGCGATGAACCTGGCAGAGGCTTTAGCAGATTGTTTTCCGAGGCCTCTCATTTGTCTGCCCGTTCAGCCCTGGCATCTGGGAGGAGGCCGGTGTTTGCCTTGCGATGGGCCCTGTTGCAGCTGGCACGTTGTCAGCGCAGCCCCATGGTGGGGCCCAGTTTGCACAAACCTCTGAGTTTACAGCGGCTGACTCTCGAGCGGATTTATGTTCCCATTGTGAATCAAAAGTGACTCCCTGTGTGGCTAGACTTAAGCACAGCCCTGGTTATGAGTGGTGGGGAAGTGTAGGGTCTGAAGATGGCCCCCAAGTTTTTGGCTGAGGTGACATGAAGGGTTGTGGTATTTGTTAAAGGTGACCAAGAATGGGTGGAGAGGGGAAGGTTTCAGAGAGGATATTAAAAGTTCAGGTTTGGCCAAAAGTTAATTTAAAATGGACAGCAACGTCTCAAGGAGGTGAAGTGGAATTGGATGGAGGCTCACAAACGAAGAAAAAGGTTTGTAATTCATCAGTGAAAAGTTGGTGGTTGAAACCATCTAGCAAGAAGATCTAACGGGCGAAGAGGACCAGACAAGGGGAGACTCTCACATGGAGAGGGGAGGAGGAAGATCTCCCAAATGAGATGTCAAAAGGAAAATTTGGAGAAATAGGAGGAGAACCAGGAGGGGACAGAGTTACAGAAGCCAAGGGAGCACAAGATTTGAAGAAGGAGGGTGTTATTGGTGGTGTCAAAAGCAGCACAGGTTCAGTCAAGGCCTCTGGATATCACCATAAGGAAATATTAAATAATAAATTCACTTTTTTTCCTTTAATAGTGCCTCTCAGACTTTTTTCCCCCCCAGAAGCTAATGTAGCCTCGAGATGGGAAGAGAACAATGTCAGCTTGCTCCCAGTCTTGTGCCCTGTCATAGAATCATAGAACTGTAGGACTGGAAGGGACCTTGAGAGGTCATCTAGTCCAATCCCCTGCACTCAAGGCAAGACTACATAGTAGCTAGACCAGGGGTTCTCAAACTGGGGTTTGGGACCTCTCAGGGCTGTGAAGTTATTACTTGGGGGGTCATGAGCTGTCAGCCTTCACCCCAAATCCTGCTTTTCCTCCAGCATTTATAATGGTGTTAAATATATAAAAAAGTGTTTTAGTTTATAAGGGGGGCAGGGTCACACTAAGAGGCTTGCTGTGTGAAAGGGGTCACCAGTACAAAAGTTTGAGAACCACTGAGCTAGACCATTCCTGACAGGTGTTTGTCTAACCTGTTCTTAAAAATTTCCAGTGATGGAGATTCCCCAATCTCCCTAGGCAATTTGTACCAGTGCTTAACTATCCTGATAGAAAGCTTTTCCTAATGTCCAACCTAAACCTGCCTTGCTGCAATTTAAGCCACTGAATCATAGATTCATAGATTCTAGGGCTGGAAGGGACCTCGAGAGGTCATCGAGTCCAGCCCCCTGCCCTCATGGCAGGACCAATTACTGTCTAGACCATCCCTGATAGACATTTATCTAACCTACTCTTAAATATCTCCAGAGATGGAGATTCCACAACCGCCCTGGGCAGTTTATTCCAGTGTTTAACCACCCTGACAGTTAGGAACTTTTTCCTAATGTCCAACCTAAACCTCCCTTGCTGCAGTTTAAGCCCATTGCTTCTTGTTCTACCCTCAGATGCTAAGATGAACACGTTTTCTCCCTCCTCCTTATGACACCCTTTTAGATACCTGAAGACCGCTATCATGTCCCCTCTCAGTCTTCTCTTTTCCAAACTAAACAAACCCAATTCCTTCAGCCTTCCTTCATAGGTCATGTTCTCTAGATCCTTAATCATTCTTGTTGCTCTTCTCTGGACCCTCTCCAATTTCTCCACATCTTTCTTGAAATGCGGTGCCCAGAACTGGACACAATACTCCAGTTGAGGCCTTACCAGCGCAGAGTAGAGCGGAAGAATGACTTCTCGTGTCTTGCTCACCACACACCTGTTAATGCAGCCCAGAATCATGTTCGCTTTTTTTGCAACAGCATCACACTGTTGACTCATATTTAGCTTGTGGTCTACTATAACCCCTAGATCCCTTTCTGCCGTACTCCTTCCTAGACAGTCTCCTCCCATTCTGTATGTGTGAAACTGATTGTTCCTACCTAAGTGGAGCACTTTGCATTTGTCCTTATTAAACTTCATCCTGTTTACCTCTGACCATTTCTCCAATTTGTCCAGATCATTTTGAATTATGACCCTATCCTCCAAAGCAGTTGCAATCCCTCCCAGTTTGGTATCATCTGCAAACTTAATAAGCGTACTTTCTATGCCAATATCCAAGTAGTTGATGAAGATATTGAACAGAGCTGGTCCCAAAACAGACCCTTGCGGAACCCCACTCGTTATACCTTTCCAGCAGGATTGGGAACCATTTATAACTACTCTCTGAGTACGGTTATCCAGCCAGTTGCGCACCCACCTTATGGTAGCCCCATCTACGTTGTATTTCCCTAGTTTATTGATAAGAATATCATGCGAGACCATATCAAATGCCTTACTAAAGTCTAGGTATACCACATCCACCGCTTCTCCCTTATCCACAAGACTCGTTATCCTATCAAAGAAAGCTATCAGATTGGTTTGACATGATTTGTTCTTTACAAATCCCTGCTGGTTACTCCCTATCACCTTACCACCTTCCATCATGCTGCTCCATTGCAAAGTTCTCAGATTTAGTATCAGTTTTCCATATTACTTCACCAGATTTGGAAAAGAGGTGGGGGAACCCTCATGGCAAATGCATCTCACCAGCTGTTACTGATCAGTGTCAGGAGACTGAGCACAGATGTTTAGTTTACATCTTTGTTCCACTTTCTCTTAATTGGCCTTTGTTTTGTTAACACTTCTTAGAATCTGGGGTTTGTAGGGCTTTTGGAAGAAATTGTTTTGAGGTTAAGCTTGAAGGGTGAGATTGGTAGAGGTGTTGTGGATTTATTGCTGTCATATGCATTTTTCTAGAACATTAATGAAATCTTTACACAGAGGACAAATTGACTTTGCTTGCTGACCTGTTGCTTTATTTTAGGAAGGACACATCTGCCTGGTCAGAATCAACTAATGGATCTTCACAAACAGATGCTCTTCCTTTTGAGACAACTAGTAAAGAAGCCTTCTTCAGCAGAGTAGAAACATTCACTATATCCTTTTTGGTGTTGAGCTTTCTATATCAAAAGCTGATCTACCCCTACACTCCCACCAAAAAACAACCCAGAATTTCTCATGGCAGTCAGCCCCCCAGGCGTGTCCCTTCACCCAACCACTCCATTTCTTAAAAGGTGTCCTTCAATAAAGACTATGGGGAATTGTTTGGTTGGCCCAAGTATTTAGCTGAATACAGTTGTGATGTCTCTGTATTATTGTCCTTAATGTGAGCACTCTTTGAAGTGGGCAGGCAAACCTCATGAGCTTTCTCCCCTGATATGTGCCAAATATGGATGGACCAATATAGAGAGTGACATGCTGAAGTGCTCCAGCTGCCAGGCCTTCCTCTGTGCAAGTTTGCAGCTGGCATTTGACTTCAACAAGTGTACGTACAATAATCTCTCTGTACGGATGCTCGCTTTGTTCCTAATTTGGAAATAAAATTAAATATTTCAAATCAAAGGGCCTAGAGCTGGCACCTAAATTCATACTTGGGCATTTACATTTGGGATTGTCTCTGGAAGCTGGGGGTATTCGGTATCTCTGAACATGGAGCCACTTGTTTAGCATGTTCATGCACCAAAGTTTAAAAACACCCTTGGGGTTTAAAGATCATAAAACCTCCTGCTTGAGAGCATCAACTGAGCTCTACTACCAGGGGCTGGGAAGAGATTTCCCTGGGGGCAGGTGATTCCATAATTGCCTACTGCAGGGTTTCTTCCACCATCTCCTGAAGCAGCTGTTACTGACCACTGCAGGGACGATCTTTTTGTTCTGTGCTTGAACAGCGCCTAGCACAAAGGGATCCTGGTCCATGCCTTGCACTCCTAGATGCTATGGCAGTACAAATAATAATGGGCCACTGCTCTGAGCCAGTCTGGCATTTCCTTTGTAACAAAGAATTTATGGGAATTGTTAGCAGTTAAACTCTCTCTACCTGTTATGTTCACTTTATGTTTTTTTCTAGTCTAGCAACCAGTATCAAGTTTTTCCCTTAGCCTTGGAGTCCGATGGTTTCACCGCCCTTTAACTTGCTCTCCTTCCCTGTACGTTCCTTTGCCTGGAAACAATATTAACCCACACCTGCAATTGAAACTGGTGCTTTCTGCTTCTTTTGGTCAAGCAAACGCTTCCGGCCAGTGATTCTCTCTCCTTTCTGTGTCTGCTATGAAGATGAATACATCAGCATGTGATCAATAACAATAACTTATCCATTCGTATCACTTTGCTTTAAATAAGTAACTGATCTTGTTATTTGCATGTTCACTAGGGGGCATATAATTGTTTGCATAACACTTAGATTAATAACAATGTCTGATTGAGGCAATTTGTGGTTGTGTTTTATCATGTCTCTCTTTTTGGCCCTTTCTTGTTTTTTCAGTTTCATTCAGACTGTTGACCCCTCCTTGTTAATTAAATAGTCACTTTAAGTAGCTACTGGTCAAATTAGTGTATTGATAATAGTACCTACTTAGAATCATGTATTCTTTGTATTGAAGGACATAAATCCACACCGTGTAGAGGTCAAGCATAGGAGTTTATTATGTACAGCGCTGACGGAGTGTTACCTTGCTTATTAGGCTTACAGACACTGTTAATTAATTGATTACAATGGAATATAGGGATTTTCCATGGGTGGGGGAAATTGACGGGGTGAGCAGTTCACACCCCAGAATAGGCTAGCAGCAAGACAAGATAAGCACATTAGCCTAATGGTTAAAAGGTTATATAATGTCTTCGCCCATGGTCTTAAGTTTACAAGTTAACATTTGATTAGTACTTTAATGAAATGTATTAGTAACGTATATGTTGAATTTAATTTTGGGTTTATAGGAATGAAGTAGCTCCTCTGATTATTTAAGAGGTGCATTCCTAGGGATTAAAGCAAAAACAGTGAAAAGTATATGATAATAAGAATTGCTTTCTTTGTGTGTTAAAGCAGGCTTGGTCCCTGGGAAAGAGAGGTGGGAGGCGGCCTTATCTTATATTGACATGTCCCAATCTTTTAAAAACTTAAGGTTGGTTTGTGGGAAGATCTTCTCCCGGCAGAAGAAACTAACACAACGGGGACAGGATGCCTTTGTCCCACATTTGCAACTTTTAGAGACGATACACTTATTTAGTTATTGCTTTAACATTTGGCATATTGCTGACTAGGCTTAACAAACAAAGCAAGGTTATTTTGTATTTATTTTGGTTTTTTTTAGCTAATTACTATTTACTGGGCCTCTGGCCTTTTAGCTAAACTTTGGACTTTTAAGCCTTTAAAGTTGACACAAGTCCATATGCCAAATTGTTCTACAAGCAGCACATGAATTTTAACCCTTCAACTATAGCATATCCAACTGTGCTAGGCGCTGTACAAACACAGAACAAACAGATGGTCCCTGCCCCACAGAGTTTACAATCTAAGTAACCTGAGGTGATCAAAGCACATGGTAGAATTTGTTCATTTTACTACTAAATGATTTGGTTCTGGGGGTGGGGGTTGATCAACTTAAAAGGAGAATTAAATTTATCCTTAGCTAAGTTCTTAATTTCCAAGCCCCCATGACCGGGACATTGGCAAACTCCTAAGGTTTCATGATGACCACGTGGGGGCAACGTGCCGAGGGAGGGTTTGTGGTTGCAGGGAGGTGGAATAGGTGTTGCCTGGCTGAGAATGTCCCCTGCTTTCTCTCGTAACCTGCTCTGCTCCCCACTGCTGCTGGTTCCTGACTGCTCCCTCAGAGCATGAACCAGAGTGGGGCCCAGTAGAGTTGTCTGCAGGGGAGAAGAGCTGGTGGGGCAGAGAGTATGAGACAGTCTGCCCCCAGTGGGATGGGGTTCTGCTATAGGACAAGGGGAAGGGAACGGGAGATGGTTTAAGATGAGACGTTAACATCTGCAGTAATTAACTTTGCAGGGTTTCTTCAGGCCAGTTTGTACGCAGCCATCCGTGCAAATATCAGTCAAAATGACGCCACCCTAGACATTAGAGCTACGGACACCCTGTTAGCCAGTGGTGAGCTGGGGCCGGTTAAATTTAGAAGCCATTTTAGAACCGGTTGTTCCACGGGACGACAACCGGTTCTAAAAGGGCTTCTAAATTTAACCGGCCCCAGGCAAGCCTGGGCGGGAGGGGGGAAAAGTGGAGAGGCGGAGCCGAGGAGGCGGAGGCGGGGCTGCCCAGCTTGCCTCTGCCCCCTCCCCCAAGGCACCTCCGCTCTGCTTTCCCCCCCTCCCTCCCTCCCTCCCAGGCTTGCCCCGTGCGCCAGCTCTTTGGCGCGGGGCAAGCCTGGGAGGGAGGAAAAGCGGAGCAGCGGAGCCTCAGAGTCGGCGGAGGTGGGGCCGCCCAGCTCAAACGGCACGAGGGAGGCGAAGCGGAGGTGAGCTGGGCGGGTGGGGGGCGGCAGGGAGCTGCTGGTGGGCGCTCTGCTTCTCCCCCCTCCCTCCCAGGCTTGCAAGCCTGGGGGCGGGGGGAGGGGAGGGGAGGGGAAATGCAGCATGCCCGGGGGAGGAGGCAGGGATTTGGGGAAGGGGTGGGTGCGGGGGGGTGAGGAGGGAACCCCTTGTTTAAAAATCACTGCTGTTAGCTCTCCTCCAGCCATCCCTCTGCCAGGGCGGTGTCTTCTGAGCTTTGTCCAACTAAATTGAAATGTCCCACACGCTTCCTGTGGAAGATTATTCCGCAGCTACCTAGATTTCGGTGCCGTTTGCCTTTCAGACAAGGAGAGGTGTGCGGAGCTGAAGAAAGCTTTGTGTACTGCCCATGAGAAGTTCTGTTTCTGGCCCGACAGCCCCTGCCCAGGTAGGTGTCGCTAAGCCCAACCTGAGCAACAGCCCAAGAATATGCTCTTTCTTCCTTTCTAGTCTTACAACCCTCTCCTTTTGTATTGGCTTTCTCATAGCATTGCCTTCAATAGCACCTGTCTTCAGGATTGTTACAGTCCCTTTTTACAGAGCGAGACGACTGGTAAAAACAACCATCGGGATGCGGAGGGGATTGCATGACTCAGGGCATTTGTAATTTTATCTTTTTTTAAAGCCCTCGCTTCGCTAGAAAATGGAGCCACGTTTCAGCAATAGATCAGGCTTAAAGGTGACCTGGAAAAGAACAAAATAGTAGGTCCATGCTCCTTTTTGTGCTTGGCCTTTTAATGGCAGGAAGACCCTTATTTTTAATTCGGCATCACTGATTCCTGTTCTCGATCTCTCTCTGTGAAATGACAAGAGGGCAGGAATCTGCACTGAAACTGAAGCCTCCTACTTTCTTCTTCCTAATAGATCGCTTTGCCATTTTATTGATTGGCGAGCCCATTGCCCTGGTCAGTGACTTCCTGGATCGCTTTCAAAGCCTGTGTCAGCTAGAACTTCAGCTGCCCTCTCTGAAACCAGAGGATCTGAAAAATATGGTGAGTTTGCCTAAGCCTGCGTTCACCATTGGGAGAAGAGGAGGCAGTCAGATGAAGGTGCCTGGCATGCTGGCACTATATAAATCCATATAAAAATGACATTATGGTTGAGACCTCAGAAGCCAAGAAAGGCTAAAGTTGAGAGTTGCCTGGGTAACCTTAGCTCTGCCCCTTGCGCATGCATCATCCTACAGTTTTAATAGTCTGCCTGGGTAACCTGAGGTGTTCACGGACGTTTGAGCGCTTAATTTTGCAACCACAACATTCTCCTAACAAAAGTTTTGGTGTGGAATTTCCTCGGTTTTTTTAAGGATGGGGTTTTAAAAATTGTCTCCACTAATTGCACCATTTGGGGAGGCAGCCCCCAAAAGCGGCTTTGTGTCACCATGTTGCAAATGTGCATAAAGGTGTCAGCAGCCTCAGGTTCCCACTGCTTCATGTGGAAACGCTTCGTGGGAAGGAGACCGTGGACTCCTTTTCGTACAGCATGCCCTTAGCTGCAGAGGGAAGGAGGCCAGGCCTACCAGCAGACCCTCTCCTCGGTAACAGTTACTCGCATTAATCAGTGAGGTGT
Organism: Macrochelys suwanniensis; assembly: GCA_033296515.1. Lineage (NCBI taxonomy): Eukaryota > Metazoa > Chordata > Testudines > Chelydridae > Macrochelys > Macrochelys suwanniensis. The sequence goes on from CM065775.1 coordinate 339,114,699, forward strand.
CCTGAGCAGGAAGCAGCCACCGGCCTTGTCTCGTTAGCTGCATGGTGATTGTAAGATGGAGCAACCGGAAAGTAGCAGCCTATAAACTCTCATCTTCTAATGGTTGCCCAGAGCATTCGGTCTGGTGCCCATCAGCCATGTACTAAGGCCCACTGCTATAGTGAGGTGTTCGGTTGTCTCTCGGTATGACACCGGGGTGGAACTTATTGCTGGAACCAAGGGTTGGAAAGGAATAACAATAGAGATGGTTGACTTAGCTACCTCCATGGATAGCATATATATATTGGCTTAGGGGGCGTAGGCAATGGGCAATGAACCCATTTCTGTATCCCGTCTCTGTCCTTTCTAATGTTCTGTTCTGAAAAGGGCCTCCCTGACAATAGGACCCTGGGGCGCCTTCCTCATTGTGCCTCAGCAATGTACTCAGTTTACACCCACGCTGCCCCCGCCCTTTGGGATCTGAGAGTCAAGCTGGGTTCATTCTGGCTCCTGCATCATCGCCAGTAACGAAAATTCTGCAGGCTACATTCCGCTTTCCATTTCACCCGTGTGGCCTTCTGGGGGGTAGAGGTTAGTCCGGCGATTAGAACTTAGTTGATGATTCTGTTGATCGTGCATGAGGCAGGATCGAATCCATCCGCTTCTCTGTGTTGGTTCAGAAGAGCTAACCGGAGTAGAAACTTAGAATGGTTGCTAATGTCAGCTGTTCTGATTCTGAAAACACCCAGGGAACCCATCTGAGGAGTAAGAAGATTAAATTTTTTCCATAGTCACTTTCCTGATTGCAACATTATAATCATTTATTTGTAGTACAGTAGTACTGAGATCAGAGCCCCACTGTGTTAGGTACTATACAAATGGAGACAGTCTTTGCTCCAAGTGTGGCCGGTATATTGGAACTCTGTTTGAGGGAGCACAAGCATGGCTCTTGACCCTCTCAGACTGTGACTGAGTCGTGTGTCCTTTGCAGTCCTTGACAGAAGATAAAATCAGCCTTCTCCTGCATCTGATCGAGGAGGAACTCGAATGCAAAACCGAAGGGGAGAAAACACCAATGAAATTGGGCTCTGACATCTTTCAAGTACATGTCCCTGCCTGCATCCTGGCCCTCTGTGGTTGGGCTTACAGGTCAGTAGGGGACTAATAACTGATGTTGAAAGCTAAAATGCTGTTTGTAAATTTCACTCTCCAAAATGTAGGTAGCACTTTGCTGTAATTTGCTATGAAACCTGTCAGAAACTGAGGAGGCTGGAGCACAAAGGGCTGTCCTCTCCAATATTGCCTCTCCAGGGCCTGAGCTTCCAATGTTTAAAAAGTGTCAGCCTCTAGCTGCTATGGTTGCAAAGAAAACCTCCAAAACAATGAAGTGAAGTAACTGATAGACATCTGCCTGAGTTTGCAGAGAGCCTGAAACAATAGCTCTGAGCTGTCAACTGCCCCGTTAACTTAGATGCCAATGATGATATTTCAAATAAACGTCAACACCATTGATTATTTCACTGCTCATCAAAGCCTGAAAGAAAGGAAAGGAAGGACCATGCAAAGAGCTAACTGCGGTGTATGTGTGTGTGTGTGTGTGTGTGTGTGTGTGTGTGCAGATTGGTGTGTAGTTTAAAATGTATAGGCTTTTAACAACGCACGGGGTGGGGGTGTGCGATTGGTTTCCCGGAAGTAGGGGCTCAGGTTTCAGAAGTTTGGGGGACACGGACTAAGCATTTAGTTCAGTCAGATATGTCTGTTTTGTTCTAAAAATCAGTATCCGTTTTGAGGAAGTGCCTAGCTTTGTTCCTGACTTTCTCTCCTCACCCCGCTCTCCCCTGCCTCCAACACACAGCCCTATGTCCGGGTCCATGCACCTCCCAGTGATCACGTGTTCCCGCTGCATGAGGAAGGTGGGGCTGTGGGGTTTCCATCAGATCGAGTCTTCCATGCTCGAGTTGGACTCTTCCTTTGGACTCAGCAGCACGCCCACAGAGGCCCGCTCGGACCGAGCCCTACTGGTGCCCACATCTCCCCACAGGATGATCACGAGGAGCCAGGACACGACGTTTCCTCCGGGCTCGGAGCAGGTACGCTTCCCCTCTCCCGGCCGGAGAGGTCCCTCCAAGTTTCTCTGGCAGGGAGGTTTGGAGAGAGATGGAGACACAAATCTGTGTGCGCTGAAGCCCCGTGGCCTTGGGAAAAGGCCTGTAATTGTGATGTGTATGGAAGGTTTTCATGGCATTGTGTTTACTATCCCAACTTCAGACATGCTGCTTGTATAGAGCTAGATGTACGTCCTAGGCATGGTGGTCTAGTGACCGCCCCACGTGTTGCCACTCATGGGATCTCGGTTGGGGTCCTGCTCATGGCCGCTGAGCCAGGTGGGTTGGGAGTGCTGCAGCAGAAAGGACGAGTGGGCTTATCATGGTCTAGTGACCCCCTCCCCCCCCCCCCCCCCCCTTTGGCCAACCGAAGCCACAGCCGTGACTGCAGAGAACTCTAGGCAGCCCTCCACCAGTGAGTTGGTTTGCTGGGGTGGAGCTCCCCTGCGTAAATCTGCAATTAGGACATCCCTCTTGGGAATGGTAAAGCGACATGATCAGGTAGTTTAACAGGGGGAGGGATAGCTCACTGGTTTGAGCATTGGCCTGCTAAACCCAGAGTTGTGAGTTCAGTCCTTGAGGGGGCCATTTAGGGATCTGGGGCAAAAATCTGTCAGGGGACAGTACTTGGTCCTGCTAGTGAAGGCAGGGGACTGGACTCAATGACCTTTCAATGGTCCTTCCAGTTCTATGAGATAGGCATATCTCCATATATTATATTTTAAGACTAGGCAGGAACTTACCTTAGCACTGTTGTAATCCTGCTGGAAAGCAGCCTCCAAGTACCACCTGGTGGGGATGGCTGATGGAGGGAGGTTGTGGGAATCAAGCATTTTGCTGAGAGGTTCAATCCCCCAAATGGCCACTGTCCTGGCCCGTGTGCTAGACAAGAGGCTGGGCTCGGTTGTGATGACCGTGCCGGGGACTCTTTATTGAGGCCACTGAATGTGGACAAAACCCCAGTGGTTTTCTCTGGCTCCCGAAACGAAACCTAGCCTGTGCTGCCTAATCACATGGGGTCTCCCTAAATTCTGGCCTGGACCCTGCGGGTAGGAAAGTGGCTGTTGACTATATTACAGCACCGCGCTCTGCAGCTACTCCAGATTTGCACCAGTGTAAGTGAGATCAGGATCTGGTCCCAGGTGGGCACTTGCGGTGGATTTCTGATTTACAGTCGCCGGCAGCATCCTTTTGCCATTGCCCCCAGTGAAGATGGCTCATTGTTGGATCCAGATCTGCAGACGTGAGCATTCTTTCCAGTAGAACCTGGTGCCCATTCCCAAGCACCAGGTGTCTCTTTAAGCTGGTCATTGATAGCTTTCCGCGGGTGCGTGTGCATGCGGTGTCGGATTACTCTCTTCAAGGCTCCAAGGCAGCTCCCCCCCAGCCCGGGCTCTGTCCCACTGCCGTGTTTCCAATCTCGCCGCTTTTATGGGGCGACCCCCTGCAGGCCTTCCTTTCACCCCTCTCTTGTGTGATGGCATGAAAGGGAGCTTTGGTGCCATTATCATGGCCAAGTTTATCAAGGCCAAATTCACAGCGTAGCCCCAGAGTAACGGGGGATGAAGCTGCAAAACCAGCAGGACTGAAGGATTTCATTATAAATCCAGGAGCATCGTGGGCTGTGAGCACCGATCCCTTTCACCTGTGCAGATTTCTGAAGCCAGGTCCCTGGGAGAGACCATTGGGGAAGAGGAGGAAGGGGTTACTTCTGTCTCTTTTTAAAGGGGACGCAGTGCCGGTGGGATGTGCCTGACTGTGGGCCCCACACGCTGGAATTTTCTCTAGGGCCCAAACTTTTCAAAGTGGCCATTGATTGCCTGCGTTTTAGGCCAGGTTTGCCGAAGTGCTGAGCACCCACAGCTCTCGGTGACTTGCTCAGCGCCAATGAGAATCCGCCCCCATGGGTCTCCGAAATCCAGGCACCTCCATCGAGGCGGCTTTTGAAACTGTTGGCCTCTGACTATTTTTATTTATAGACCTCTCTGGGGCAGTCAAGATCCCTCAGTGAGGCAGGGGGAAAATGCCCTCAACTCCCCAACGTGGGCTCGGTCCGTCATCCCAGAGCTACCCCTGAAAATTCAGCGAGCAGGCTAGTTCTGGGAGTGTCTAGTGCAGGGGTCTCAAACTCAAATTACCACGAGGGCCGCATGAGGACTAGTGCATTGGCTCAAGGGCTGCATCACTGACCCCGGCCCCGCCCCCACTCCACCCCTTCCATTAGGCCCCACCCCTTCTCCACCTCCTCCCCTGTGCGCACAGCTTCCCGCTCCTCCCCCCTCCCTCCCAGAAACCGTGAAGCTCTTCCCATGCGGCCCGCAGAGCTCTTCCCTGCAGCCCACCGGGCTCCCTGCGCGCCCCCCCCCCCCCCCCCCCCCATTTTTTTTATTTTATTTTTTTTTAACCCCCAGGCAGTTCCCCCCGCCAGAACAGCTGTCTGGCGGTGGGAACTGCCTGGGGGTAAAAAATAATAATAATAATAAAAATGGGGGGGGGGGGTGTGGGGAGCCCGGCAGGCCGCAGGGAAGAGCTCCGTGAGCCGCATGCGGCCCGCGGGCCGCGTGTTTGAGACCCCTGGTCTAGTGGTACCGCAATGTACTGCCCCATGAAAACTAAGTCTCACTCTTCCATAGATTCCAAGGCCAGAAGGGATCATTGTTATCATCTGGTCTGAGCACAAGCCAGAGAATGTCCCTAAACTAATTCCTAGAGCAGATCTCTTAGAAAAACATCCCATCTTGATTTAAAAATGGTCAGTGATGGAGCATCCGCCATGACAAGTTATTCCAGTGGTTAATTACCCTCTCTGTCAAAAATGTCCACCTTCTTTCCAGTCCGACTGTGTTCAGCTTCAGCGTCCAGGGATTTAATCCTTGCGCTGGGGGGATATCTTACACTGCTTTGGACTTGAGCGATCCCTCTGCCCGCTTTGGGAATGGCACTGACGTGCTTCAGGCCGAGTTGTATCCAGGCCGTTGGCGAGAAGCTGTGGCAAAGCCTAGAGGGTGGGGAGAATCCCCTTTGTCCGAGAGCCCCAGCGGGTTTTTGGAGGAGTGGGGATGCGAATACTGTCGTTTGCTCGGGGAGTCTGAAGGCTAGCGGCGCTCAGATACCTGGGGATGAGCGTGAAATAAATCCCAGGTGTTCTGTAGCACCCATGTAAACGCTCATTTCCTGGCAGGGTGGCGGTTGCATTTTTGATGCATTTTTACAATGGCACGCCCTAGGATCAGCCACTCACATTGCCGCAAACTCATTGGGCATTGACTCTGCAGAAAGTGCTAAAACCCGGGCACAGCGCCACCTCCTGTGGAGGAGGACGTACGACAGCTAGGCTCAGTGCAGTACTTCCCCCTCTCCTACAATGGTGCTGGCATCGGGAAGCCTCAGCAAGGACTTGCAGGTGGCCGGCTAGGGGCAGCAAGCGGTGTTTGTTATGGGCCGTGGCCTGGGCCTTCTTTCGTCCCGCGGACAGGGGTATTTTCAGGCTGGTTGTCTGGGGCCAGCCCTGGGAACGTGCTCTCAGAACAAAGGCCTTCCCAAGAGCGTAGGGTCTCGTCAGGCTGCGCTTGGGTAGGGCTGGCTGTGTCTGGATCGGTTGGACTGGGGGAGAGAGGTAAGTGATGTGCCAGCCGCTCGGCTCTGCTCCCAGGCTCCAGAGCTGGGGTGAGTCGTAATGGGCATGTGGGATTCCTGTGCTTCCAGTGCAGGTCCCTTCCACCAGCAGCTGAGGAAGTGCTGGTGGCCATAGGACGTCTGCTCGCTAGTGCTGTCCATAGGCGCTAACTTTCCCCTCCCTCTCCTTCCCACTGGTAGCACGAGAAGAGCCCGTCCCCCGTGACAGCCCGTGTGCGGAGCTGGGATGGCTCAAGCCCCATGGACCGGGCCGAGCCGGAGGCCGCGAGCCCGTCGACAAGGAGCCGCCCGGTAACCCGCAGCATGGGGCAGGGGGACAGCGTGGAGGTGCCGTCCAGCCCGCACAGGAGAGCCAAGCGGGCACGCCTCTGCTCTTCCAGTAGTTCGGTGAGTGCCTGGCCACGTGCCCAGGAGAACGAACGAACGAGAGGATTTGCCACTCTCTCAAGAACCAGGCTCAGGTTTCCCCTGCCGCCGGCAAAGCCTTTGTAACTTGCTTCCTCTTCCATGTGTTGCTCTGTCCTGGCTGCATCCCTGAAGTGGAGAGAACATCATCCCCTCCCCCTCCAGTTAGTTTCTATCTTTCTATCCAGCTTGGGGAGATTAGACCTTCTGCCTCTTCTCAGATCTGGCAAAGTCCGATCCTTTTGCAGGCCCAGGAGGGATCAGGGGGAAGGTAATGGGATGTGGGGCCTTTCACACCTCTGGGTTGTGGGTTTGAATCCAGATGGGCCTGGTTGTGATGGGAAGTCGCTTCCCTCTGGTGGTTGCTTGGTGGCCATATAATGAATCGGGGTCATGGAGCAGTGTCCTTGGTGGTGGGACCGGCGTCACCTTATCAAAGGACCATCATCGTGGTGAATTTGCTCCCTTAAGCCTCAACAGAGGGGCCACGAAAACACTCTAAAGACGCCCCCTCCAGCTCAGGCCTCAGGTGCACAAAGGGGAGATTTGAGAGGGCTGCTGCAGGGTCCACTGAATTTGCTTCTTTCCCTGGCAGTTATCAATTATTTTCCCCTGGGGCAGTCCCGGGCTGCGGGGTGGAACCTACCCTTCCCCAGACAGCCCTGGAGCTGAACGACACCCATGTCCTATGTGGTGGTGCTTTGCTGTTCTCTGCTGCCCTGGAGAGGGCCCCCCACTGTGGCTTTGGAGGCTGGAATGGGGGTGATTTTAAATCAGTGTCTGGCTGTATTATTGTTGTTAACGTCCCTTTACAACAAGTCGTCACTCCCCTCCCTGGTTTAGACCCACTCTCCTAGACTCATAGATTTTAAGGTCAGAAGGGACCATTATGATCATCTTGTCTGACCTCCTGCACAATGCAGGCCACAGAATCTCACCCACCCACTCCTGTAATAAACTTCTCACCTATGTCTCAGCTATTGAAGTCCTCAAATCATGGTTTAAAGACTTCAAGGTGCAGAGAATCCTCCAGCCAGTGACCCGTGTCCCACGATGCAGAGGAAGGCAAAAACCCCCCAGGGCCTCTGCTAATCTGCCCTGGAGGAAAATTCCTTCCCGACCCCAAATATGGCGATCAGCTGAACCCTGAGCATGTGGGCAAGACTCACCAGCCAGACACCCTGGAAGGAATTCTCTGTAGTAACTCAGATCCCACCCCATCTAACATCCCATCACAAGCAATTGGGCAGATTTATCGCTGATGGGCAATTAATTGATCTTTGACTATCATACTATCTCCTCCATAAACTTATCAAGCTTAGTCTTGAAACCAGATACGTCTTTTGCCCCCACTGCTTCCCTTGGAAGGCTGTTCCAGAACCTCTCTCCTCTGATGGTTAGAAACCTTCGTCTAATTTCAAGTCTAAACTTCCTGGTGGCCAGTTTATAGCCATTTGTTCTTGTGTCCATATTGGTACTGAGCTTAAATAATTCCTCTCCCTCCCTGGTATTTATCCCTCTGATATATTTATAAAGAGCAATCATATCTCCCCTCAGCCTTCTTTTGGTTAGGCTAAACAAGCCAAGCTCCTTGAGTCTCCTTTCATAAGACAGGTTTTCCATTCCTCGGATCATCCTAGTGGCCTTTCTCTGTGCCTGTTCCAGTTTGAATTCATCCTTCTTGAACAGGGGAAACCAGAACTGCACACCGTATTCCAAATGAGGTCTCACCAGTGCCTTGTATAACGATACCAACTCGCCTCTCCTCTCCTTGCAGGACACTTCCACCAGAAGCTTCTTTGATCCCAGTTCTCAGCACCGCGACTGGTGCCCTTGGGTCAACCCAGTGCAGGAGAAGGCCGTCTCGGAAGACACCGGCGACCAATCAGAGCTGACGTCTGCGAAGGCGGAGCCTGGCTGGCAGGTGGTGCTGAATGTTCTCCTGGCCGCCAGGAAATCAAACAGAGCAGCTGACGCCGAGCTTGTGGTGAGAGCTCTAGCCATTGAGATCCCAAAGCTGAAACCCACCTCAATCCTTGAACCCCCCAATCTCCCAAAGGCCTGCTCCAGTTTGCTCCAAACTTGGCATTAAAATTCTACCTTGGGCCGAGATCCTACGTACAAAATTTGGCACAGCTTGGTTCTGATTCGCCAGAAAGGGTTTTGATTGCTAGTAGCCCTGACTGACACACCCTGGCTGGTGTCCACGTACCCATTCAGAAGCAGCTGGAGCGTCCTCCACGTTCCAGCTCCACAAACCCGCTGACTCAAACCACCCCCGCTCCGTAAGGGAAAAATTAGCTGGAGCCTGAAGCTGCTAGTAACTTACACGGATGGAGTCGGGTGAGTCTGTCTATCCAGGGGGAAAGTGAAGGTGAAACCAGAGCCTGGACAGTGTAGAAGGTGCTGAAGATATTTATAGCAACCCTGTATGCAGCACACATGCATATATAAATACACCATGTCAGAGAGGGATAGTCAGCATCGCTATGGGGAGAGGATAGTCTCCATAGAGAAGGTTGAATCTAGCTTCCCGTTATAAGCCTGTTTTTGACGTCACTACCTCTATCTTAGCCAAAACCACTGTTCCCTCTAAGCTGTGCGTGTGTGCGCGAGCACACAGATCCTAAACCCTGCGCACACGGCGAAACACCGCGCGCACAAACATTTGCACAGAAGAAATTTTTTGCGCACACAGCCTGTCAAAAACTAGAGGGAACGTTGGCCAAAACTGGCCCGAGCTACCCCGAAAGAGAGGCATTGTTTGTCATTTTTACTCCCCCAGACCTGTTGTGTTGGAGAATGACCTTTGTTCTAACTTGGGAGGCCTGGAGAGTAGGAGGGTGGGTTTTCAGCATTTGTCTTTGAAGGTTCAAGCGATTTGTACCATGGACAGGATTGCTGGGTGTCTGTTCCAGGTGTGCCAGGTACCGCTGTGACAGATACTTTATCAGGCTGCTAGAACAAGCATAGGCTGGAGGTGAGAGCCCAGGCCTGGGAATCAGGAGATCTCAGTTCTATTCCTGACTCTGTCACTGCCCCATTCCAGTTTCCCCTTCAGTAAAATGGGGTTATCTAATGGTAAGAGCTAGTGTCTGTAAAGCAAGTGTGACTCTTGGATGAAAGTGCCGGTGGTTCTGTCCTGTAGCACTTTCTCTGTCTGCCCTCTCTCCTGTGGCTTTAAAGGGAGCCCCCCAGCTGGGCCGTTGGGGTGCAACTCCCTGCTGGAGTGACTTGACCTCTGATTGTCGCCTTGTTTCCTTCTTGTTACAGAGCCTCTCGGTAAAATCCTGCAAGGTGTTCCGGATATTCCGGCAGTGGGAAGCCGCGTGCTCCTCCTGAAGACGCTCCGCCCCAGCCAGGGAACCCCTGCCAGGCGGGCTGCATGGGACGTTGGGTTGGGTTAGAAAGAGAGCGGCTTTGCAGTCGCTTGCCAGGCAGCTCCAGTGAGCCCGTTCCCGGGGGATACAGGAAATTTGGGGGTGCCCAAAGCACGGTGTGAAGCCGCCCTCGGCCCTGACTGTAAACCGCAACCCGCGGCTGTTTGATTGGAAATCCCGGGTGAGCATACGGGCACATTCGCCGAAGCCTGCACCCTCCTTGCAAGCGGCCACTGCAGCTCTTGGAGCTGCTGGCTTTGGGCAGCCCCCCGCCGGGTCTGCATTTCCCCCCACCTCCAACCAGAGCAGGCTCCACGCGGGGTGGGAGGGGAGGGGGGTCTTTTCTGCCAAGGAGCTAGGTCCATTTCATTGGTGAGTGCAGCAGACGAGCTGAGGCCTGTCCCTCATTGCACACCATACAGGGGTCTATGAGCCAGGGCCCTGCTGGCTTGGGGATGTGATGACAGGTAGTAATAAAATCTTCCACTGTTTTGTTTTTGTTTTTTTTCCCCCCCCCTCAGCTGTCTGGCGCTCCTTCCTGCGGGGGGTGGGGCTTCCCAGTGCCACGCAGCCTTAGGCCTGGGCAGTGTTACACAGATCTGTTCTGCTGGGGCCCCTGCTCCCCACACACGGGCACAGCCCCTCCCCCGCTTCCCTGCCAGCAGCCCCACGGTGGGTGGAGTTCCCCCAGTGCCTTTCCTGCTCCACCGCCAGGCGCGGGGTGTCTCGCCAGCAGCTCTGGCACCTCGGAAAGAGCCGGGCTGGCTTTGCCCACCGGTCGGGGGGGCTCCAGGCAGGCACAAGGGGGCTTAGAGGAGGGGGAGGATCCAATCGCGGCTGCAGGGCCTCCCACGGGTCACTTTTCTACAAGGCCCCACGGAACCAGTGATGCCTTGACCGCACTTCTGCTGGGACTGGGAGGCCCAGGCCGTGCTCACGCTGACCCTGGCACGGGAATCGCACCGGGAACTTCCAGCCCAGTTTGGCCAACCCCAGAAGTTTTGAAGAAGCCTCTGAATAGGCAAGAGCTTGCCCCGCCCCTGCTGGCTTCACCCCTCTCCAGCAGGTCAAGGCAGAGAAAGAGGAGACCGTTCTCTAGCCAGGACAGGTTCCCTAACTCAAACCCCACCAGTGTCTCTTCTTCCCCCCACTCCTTTCTCTCTGGCAAGTAATAATACTTCTGAATTCCTATATTGCCACTCATCCTATAGATCCCAGGGTGATTCACATGTTATACCCCCTGGCATCATTAAAATGCAGCTACCTCTGGTGTGGAGCAAGGCAGCTAGCCCGTGCAGTGCACAACGCTGGCAGAGGCTGTTCCGGGCCACTGAGCAAACCCTCTTGAGAAGGTTCTCTAATAGCCACACTGCACCGATGGGACCTCTGCATTTCACATCTGCCCTGCATGGAACTCTGCCTTGGAGGGCGACAAGCTAAGCTGCTCCTGCTGGGATTTGAACTCCTGCTTCTAGGGCATCTGGACATGTCCAACTGTCTTGAAAGGCTTTTACAGACTTGTCCATGGACAAGCCCCTTTTGGCCAGGGATAGATATGCCCAGGTGCCCCCTGCAGCTGCCGTCACTGCTCTTTAGTCCACCCAGCTCTGGATCAAAAATAATATGACAGGTGCCAAGGTGATGTGTTCAAGCCCCTGAATGCAGCCCACCAAGAATCCTAAGAGCCAGCTGAGTAAATACCCTCCTCCCCCGGAAACATCTTCCACGAGAAGGGTCGTGGTTACGGACAGACCTGGCTCCGGCTGATGCATGATCAAACGGCCGGCTCGCTGGCAGCGCAGGGAGAGGTGTGTCATGGCCCCTCCAGTACAGGCCTTGCAGTCAGTGCAGGATTGGTGCCTGCCAGCACCACTTACTGCCGCTGTCCCAGCAGGCGCGTCCCTTCCAGTGGATCCGCCTCACCCATGCTGTTCTCCCTTTTGTTTCTATCGGGGATTCCTCTCTCACCCAAATTGGACTCTATCACCTGCATTTTTTTCTCAGTCAGCTACAAGCTGAGGTTTAATATTCCCATGTCCACCTCTAGCCTCTTTACCAACGGATTAAAACCCGTAATGCCCCTGTCAGGTAGGTCATATTATATTATCCCCATTTTACAGTTGTGGAAACTGAGCCAGAGAAGATTTGCCCAGGGACCTAAAACAAATCACTATGAGCTGGGAATAGAATCAGGCCCCAGCAACCCCCTGCTTTAACCTTCCCAGAACTGGGCATAGAACCCAGGAGTCCTGATCCCCACCTACCTGATCCAACCACTCAGTGAGACGGATTCAAACTAATATTGTTTTTCCCTCTGCATTTGAGGCACCTACTTTTTTATAAAAGCTTGTTATGAGGGTAAAGTTACAATAAAATGTTTAACACCCTCCATCAGACGTTACTTACTCGGGATCAGAAGTTTGGGCTGAGCGGAAAAGGGGAGTTGACCGTTAACCTACTGTCCCTCTAGAGCCTCTGCATGCTGCTGGGTTTGTTAATTTTAGACCTCTGGCCTTTGCACTTGGCAGCATCTCCTCTCGCTCCTTTCTGGAGTCTAAGGCTCTAGCTTCACGTGGGTGATACAAAATTCAGCTCCCTTTCCTGGGGCTGGGCTCGCCTGGCACGCTCCTGGCCTTGAAAGCTGAGCAGGTTCACTCTCGGGTGAGTGGGCGTGTGTGACCTTTCGAAGCCTGATATCTTAGCCGCAAGGGCTCTGCCTTCCAGTGATAAATCAGCGGGGGGAAGGGAGCTCGGTTTGGGATTTTGCCAAAACTGCAAACACCAAGCGAACCAGCTGTTTTATTTAAAAAACCTCCAGCCAATTCCTAGGCCCTGTGCTCTGTCAGCAAGGAGCTATTGCTCCAACACTTGGCACGTAACTGTTCCCCAGACGCTTCTCCTTAGGGGATGCTTCCTTCCACTCATGATCCTCTGAGCCAAGGAGCTGGGAGCAGGACCCATAATGTGTAACTAATTAAGAGTGAACTCCTGGCTAAGCTGCGCTCCCCAGCTGTGCCTGCTGTGTCCCTCACGGAGGAGGGGTGAACCTCTCAAGCTCAGGGTTAAATCACTCGGGTATGGATATGGCCCGGATCCCAGCCCAAACCCCACTGGGGTGCTCGCTAGGAGAGCCAACAGCAGGATCAGGGCCTAGACCTGGCAGAACAGTAGTCGGGTATTGCTGTCACCATCTGGCTCCTTCCACACTGCCTCCGGTGCTAGATCGGAGCCCCCGCCCGGTCCGCAAAGCCTCCAGCCCCTCTTTAAAGGGTGGCTGGGCCCCGAGGCGCGTCTGAGTCCATGTTTGTCTCCAATACTCAACGTGATTCCTTTCCTAACGCGTCCCCTGAAGCTGAGAGCCAAGCGAGGCTCTTTCCTTCGCTCTTTCTTTCTCACATTGTCCCCAGGAATCAAGTGGCCGCCCATACCCCAAATGTTGCCTTCCCTGATTGGAACGCAGCAAGCGTTGTGCTGCTGAGGTGCAAGGAGGACGAGAAGCCAGCTGGCTCTCCTGTCGCTGCGGTGGCGTGAGGGCTCCCTGCGTTATCTGTTCTGTTCAGACTGTTTGAGCCTGCGCCCGATACCCTTGCTCACCCTGAGTCGTGCCTTACTCCGGGAGTAATCCCGTTGATTTCTCACCCTAAGCTCCTTGGAGCAGGGACCTAGAGGCCCAGCCCAAGCCCAGAGCCCCCTTGTCCTAGGTGCTGTCCGAAGAGCTCCCCAGCTAAACAGAGAAGAGACACGCGGTGGGAGTGGAGACAGCTATGGAGGGGGGGAAGCGTCTTCCCCAGGGTCACGCAGCAGATCTGTGCCCATGCGGGGAGCAGAGCCCGGGTCTCTGCTGGGTCCCAATCCCGTGCCCTGCTTGCCCGGTTGTCTGTGACGTGCCAGCGCGCTCGTGGTCCTATATGAACATGAGCTCTTTATTTGTGTCTGGGCTGGAAGCCGTGGAAAGGCGCAGCCCAGGCCAGAGGGGCAATGAGCCGGCCAATACCCATTCCAATGATTTATGGACCCTGCTGCTTGTCACCCTTTCGTTTTCATTGCCACGCTGCCAGGGCTGCAGGTAGCCCATTGTCCTTCGAGGCCCTGCCCGACAAGAATCCGAGTTAGAGCAGGGTTCGAGTAACACCCCCTAGCCTAGGCTCCTCTGGGGGCTGGGCCATTGGCGGGTGATCTCCCATCACTTCTGCATGTGGGTCCATGGATGGCTGGTCTCTCTTTGGCCAAGGAGAGGAGTAATGCAGGCAGTGTGGCCTAGCGGCTGGAGCACTGCCATGGGAGGCTGGATACCTGGGTTCTAGTCTTGGATCTGTCACTGCCCTGCTGGGTGATCTTGGGCAAGTTACTGGGCCCCTCAGTTTCCCCTTCTGTAAAATGGGAATAATGAGCCTGACATCCTTTGTAAAGCACTTTCGGCTCTGTCTGTCTTTTATGGCAGGCCTCTGCTGCGGAGGCCCTGAAGCTCAGTCTGGTCTCCCATTCAGCATCTCAGGGAGGCCACTAGGAGTAGAGCGAGGGAGGGAGCCCCAGGCTGGGACAGCAGCGGGGGGTGGTCTGTTAGTATATAGGCCGGTTTGGAAGCCTGAGCTAGAATTTGGGGTTTAATTTTTGATACTCTTATATCCTTACTAATGTGTGAACAAAGGCGCTGTGTATTGCTTCTGCCCCGCCAGATGGGTTTGTTAATATAATGAGAACACAATTAGAAACAGAACTAAAGTGTTACTGGATAGGGTGGAAGTGTAATATACGAGCGTACGCTGGAAGGCTGCCTGGCTCCTCTCTCAAGCCAAGGTCAAGCAACCAGTTAGGAGGGGCCAGAGGGATGGGGGGAGGCACAAGAAACACTAAAAGCCAACGAAAAGCCTGTCCCTGACCGAAGCACAACCTCACTCCTTACCCCTCCCGTGGGATACAAAAGAGGTGGCACCGAAGCTCCCAGACTCACAACCCCCCAAAATGGAACATGACCATAAATTGTACGGGGCGGGCACGTCGGGTATAATTTTGCCTGCTGAGAAGTGGGGGAACTGGGAGATGGAAACAAGTCTCTGCGGTGTCAGAGCTATGGACATGCTTGCTTAAATAAAAATAAACAGAGATATGCCAATCTCCTAGAACTGGAACAACCTTGAAAGATCATCGAGTCCAGTCCCCTGCCTTCACTAGCAGGACCAAGTACTGTCCCCTGACAGATTTTTGCCCCAGATCCCTAAGTGGCTCCCTCAAGGATTGAACTCACAACCCTGGGTTTAGCAGGCCAATGCTCAAACCAGTGAGCTATCCCTCCCCCCGTTAAAACTACCCCCCATCAACATCACTTTGCCCACACTTCAGACATCCGGTCTTCTGCTTTCTGGCTGCGTGACAAGAACCAGGGGCGGGGGTGAAGGGAGGGCCCCCCAACAGGGCCACAGGGCCCGAGTAAAGTGAACTAGCAGAGCTGGGTGGGGGAACGCTGCCCAGCACCCGCCCTCCTTGGGAGCCGACTGGTGATCTCGAGAGGGCAGGACATCTCTTTGGAGCACGGCTGGCTCAGCGGCGTGGGGATGGGGAAGAGAAAGTGCAGGCTGGGGAGTCAAATCCCAATGCAACCCCCCTTCCAAGGCCGTGCAGGGATGTGTGCAACGGGGAGCCCCCTGCCTCGGTGGCAGCTGAGCCCGCGGGCTGGACTGGGCTGCTGGCTGCTAGCATGGTCTGTCCGGGAGAGGGCCAGATGAGCGCGAGCAACTGGCAAACCTACAGGGAAGTTTTCTTCGGGCTTGCTTGCGGCGGTAGATCCAGAACCGATGCCTGGGCAGCAACACCCCGGGGCTTGGAGCGTGTGTGGCGGTTGAACCCGGGACCTTGGGATCTAACAGCACGAGCTGCTGCTTCCCGTGTGAAGGATCCCGGGTCATCAGTGAGCTCATAAACCTCTATAGGTTGTCTAGCCACTAGAGCGGGACAGAGAGAACAGTCTGTTCTAAGCAGGACCATATGGTAGAAATCCTGATCCCACTTCCTGTCTGCCTGGCTTCTCTTTAGCACTAGGCCGCATGGTAGGGCTAGGGGTGCGGATGGGGAATAAATCCCAGGAGGGAGAAACTATTTTACCAATTCCTCCAGGAGAGGGAATGGGGGCTGGTGGTTAGAGCCTGGGCATAGCAGTCAGGACTCCTGGGTTCTTTTTCAGGCTCTGAGGATGGAGTGGGGTCCAGGGGTTAGAGCCAGGAGACATCACAACTCCTGTTCCTCATTCTGCCGTTCACTCGCCGTGTGATCTTGGGCAAGTTCCTTCCGATCTCCGTGCTTGTTGCCTACCTCCCAGGGTGGGCAGAGAGACTTAACGGATGCCTCTGAATGCCAGGGTGACCGGCAGCTGCGAGAGGGAGCTCCTGGGATGAAAGGTGCCACAAAGCGTTACTGGTCCGTAGGAGCTGGCACCCCACCCCCTCCCCCCTAGAGCCCAGCTCAGACCCACTGAACCCAGCTCTGCAGCAGAGACAGGCTCTGCCCGGGGCTGGCTGCAGCCTGGACTGGGCCAGCTCTGATTTGTTTTGTAGCCAAGGGATTGACGGCTCCCTCCCCTGGGTGCCCCCCCCGCCCCCCATGCACCCCCTTCTCCTCCACGCAAAGCACCCTGCCTTCCCCCAAGTTCCTGCACAGAAATTCAGGCCCCCGCAGAGGCCCTTTCACCTACTTCCCTGGCATGTAAACAAAGAGTCGGTGCCAGGCCCCGGCATCCCGATGGCACTCCCCACTGCCTCTGTCCCCTCTCCTGGAACACGCCCTAAGGCAGGGGCCGGCAAACTTTTTGGTCTGAGGGCCACATCGGGTTTCTGAAATTGTATGGAGGGCCGGTTAGGGGAGGCTGTGCCTCTCCAAACAGCCAGGCGTGGCCCGGCCCCTGCCCCCTATCCGACCCCCCCTGCTTCTCGCTCTCTGACAGCCCCCCGGGACTCCTGCCCCATCCACGGCCCCCTACTCCCTGTCCCCTGACCGCCCCCGGACCCTCCACCCCTGACTTCCCCCCCACCCCATCCAACCCCCCGTTCCTTCCTGACACACTGCCCCCCCAGGACCCACGCCCCATCCAACCACCCCTACTCCCTGTCCCCTGACCGCCCCCAGACCCTCCACCCCTGACTTCCCCCCCACCCCATCCAACCCCCCCTTCCTTCCTGACGCCCCCCCACCAGGACCCCTGCCCCATCCAACCACCCCTTCTCCCTGTCCCCTGACTGTCCCCAGAACCCCTGCCCCTGACTGCCCCCTGCCACCCCATCCAACCCCCCCTTCCTTCCTGACGGCCTCCCCGGGACCCCTGACCCTATTCGGCCCCCCTGTTCCCCGCCCTCTGACTGCCCTGACCCCTATCCACATCCCCACCCCCTGACCACCACCCCAAACTCCCCTGCCCTCTATCCAACCCGCCCCCCCGCTCCCTGCCCCCTTACCACGCTGCTTGGAGCACCGGTGGCTGGAGGCGCTACAGCCGTGCCGCCCAGAGCACCAGGACAGGCAGCCGCGCCGCCCGGCCGGAGCCAGCCACGCCCCCGCGCAGCACAGAGCACCAGGACAGGCAGCCACGCAGGGGCCTGGCAGGCGGGTCCCGCGGGCCGGGCGTGGCCTCGCCCACCTCTGCTCTAATGCAGTGTTTCTCAAATGCGGCCACACGCTGCCACCCACCAGGGGGGTTTTCGTGTGGTCACGACAGCCTTCTGGGCGATGATGGGGGGGGCGGGGCAAAGCATCGGCCCCTCCCCCACCCTCCTAGTTGCTCCTGGATGTGCCCCCTGCACCGCCTCTGAAGAGGGGGGGGGCACAGCACTGCAGCAGCAAGGGGAGTTCTTGACCCAGCTTGTGGGGAGGGGGTTTGGATGCCAGGACTTCAGGAACCTGGCTGTGCGGCCCCAGGCTCCGACCGCGGGGCTGCGGGTACTGACACCACCCCCCCCCCCACCAGCTCTGGCCACGTGGCCCTGGGTGCTGACCCCCCAGCTCTGGCCGCGGAGCGTCAGTCGGCCTCTGGCCCCCAGTTCCAGCCGCGCGGCCCTAGCCCCTGGCGCTGATCCCCTGCCTCAGCTGCACGCAGCCAACCCCCAGCTCTGCTCCCGGCCCCTGACCACACAGATGGGCCTGGGCCTTTAACAGCCTAGCTTCACCCATAGACTCTTGCCAAGGGGCTGTGACGCTCTTGTTACGTGCAGCCAGCTGGAACCAGCCACAGAATAAAGCAGATCCCTTGCAAACTCCTTAAGCACCGAGGGTGTGTTTCTACTGCAACAAAAAAAACCCGTGGCACCGAGTCTCGGAACTCGGATCGGCTGATGTGGGCTCACGGGCTGCAGGGCTAAAAAGAGCAGTGTAGACATTGGGCTTCAGCCCGAGCATGTGCCCTGCTATTTTACGGCCCTGCGAGCCGGGCCAGCCGCTGGTCTTTTATTGCAGCACAGACAGACCCCGGAATTCGTTGCCAGGGGAATGGGGTGAAGGCCAAAAGGATAACGGGGTTCAGAAAAGAATGAGATGAGTTCCTGGAGGATAGGTCCATCAATGGTCATTAGCCAAGATGCTCAGGGATGAAACCCCCCATGCTCTGGGTGTCCCTGAACCTCTGACTGCCAGAAGCTGGGAGTGGACAACAGGGGACGGATCACTCAATAACTGCCCTGTTTTGCATCCGAAGAAGTGGGTATTCACCCGCGAAAGCTTATGCTCCAATACCTCTGTTAGTCTATAAGGTGCCACAGGACCCTTTGTCGCCTTTGCCCTGGTCTGTTCATTCCCTCGGAAGCACCTGACATTGGCCACTGTTGGAGACAGGATGCAGGGCTCTATGGAGGGGAGGGATAGCTCAGTGGTTTGAGCATTGGTTTGCTAAACCCAGGGTTGTGAGTTCAATCCTTGAGGGGGCAATTTAGGGATCTGGGGCAAAAATTGGGGATTGGTCCTGTTTTGAGCAGGGGGTTGGACTAGATGACCTTCTAACCCTGATATTCTATGGTTCTATAGACCACTGGTCTGGCCGTTCTTATGTTCACTGAACATCAAAGCTCCATAGTAATCTAACGGCTCCCCCTGCCCCTGTCGTACCTTATTGGTCTATCTTAGATATGACCTCTATCACCATCATCTCTGAGGGCCTCTCCCTCTTTAGTGTATTTATTCTCACAGCACCCCTGAGAGGCAGGGCAGTGCTGTAATTGTACAGATGGCAACCCGAGACAACACTGCCGCAGTGGCTTAACAAAGGTCACAGTAGGCATCTGTGATGGAGCAGGTCTCCCAAGCACCCTAATCGTTAGACCAGTCTTCCTCTCCACCCCAAGCACAGGAGAACGTCGCATCTTTAAGCGTCTCCACCTTTCTGATGCACCCAGATGGGAGCTGGACTCTCCACATCCACCTCACGCTGTCCCGCCAGCTGCTTGTTAATCATTCGCCACTAGATTTCATGTTTGTAATGGGTTACTCTCTTTCTTTTCTTTTTGCCGTCAGATGTAGGGATCGGCCACTCTGACCTGTCAGTATTGTTTGCACTGAACTCAACAGAACGCCCACAGTCATTTGCATTGCGCCAAGTTAGCCTTGCTGAACCTTTGAAACGAGAGGACGCTAACCTATGCCCAGATCTGACTCTCTCTCTAGACTAGGACATTGATGTGTCTTTCAGGAACCTGTTAGTTAAGCGTGTTAATTAACACAAGGGCTGGCATTTCAACAACAAAGGTTGGTACAAGGAGGACCCTGCACCCTGACCCCCTGCCCTGAACCCCCTGTCACACCCCACACCCCTCCTGCACCCCAACCCCCTGCCCTGAACCCCCTGCTGCACCCCACACCCCTCCTGCACCCTGACCCCCTGCTCTGAGACCCTGCTGCACTGCACACCCCTCCTGCACCCTGACCCCCTGCCCTGAGCTCCCTACTGCACCCCGGACCCTGACCCCCTGCCCTGAGCCCCATGTCACACCCTGCACCCCGACCTCCTGTCACACCCCTCACCCCTCCTGCACCCCACACCCCAACTCCCTGCCCTGAGCCCCCACCACACCCCACACCCCTCCTGCACCCTCTGGGGGCAGGGAGGGGGCGGAGTTGGGGTGGGGATTTTGGGGAAGGGGTTGGAATAGGGGTAGGGAAGGGTTGGGAAGAGGCAGGGCAGGGGCAGGGCTGCATGGAAGGGGTGGAGTAGGGGCGGGGCAGAGGGCGGCATGGGGGAGGTGTCAGTAATGCAGCCCTCGGGCCAGTGTACTAGTTCTCATGTGGCCCTCATGGTCATTTGAGTTTGAGATCCCTGCACTACAGAGATCAAGATACAACAGTCTGCCACCCTAAATGGAGCTAACCACACAGTTCACAACACTGGATTACTTTTGGTGAAAGACTGAAACAAGTTGATTGAACTACAGAGAGAGAGGTTTTAAGTGAGCGCAATATTAAGGCATGAAAGTCAGAAATGGTCACAAGAAAAATAAAGATAAAAGGCTTCCTAGTACTAAGCTTAACAAACTAGACTTGATTCAAGATGAAATTCCTATCACAGGTTCCCAGGAACATTGCTGACTAAGTTTTAGGCCAGAATCTGCTCCCAAAGTCTATTGGCTGTTTCTTTTATCCTGAATGAGAGAGAGATGGCTAGGGAGAGAGCCCTTGGGAGGGTTGCCCCTCACTTTTATAGTTCAGTCCCCCTCTGAAATGCATTGTCCTGAGGGTTACCCCTAGATAAAGTTCATTCCTGCTGTGAGAACAGAGACAAAAAGTCTGGTGGTGATATAGGTTCGATGCTGTTGTTTGCTAAGATGCAGACCAGTTTGTTCCTGCCCCTGTTCCTTGCCAAAAAATCATAGAATCATAGAATATCAGGGTTGGAAGGGACCTCAGGAGGTCATCTAGTCCAACCCCCTGCTCAAAGCAGGACCAACCCCAACTAAATCATCCCAGCCAGGGCTTTGTCAAGCCTGACCTTAAAAACCTCTAAGGAAGGAGATTCCACCACCTCCCTAGGTAACCCATTCCAGTGCTTCACCACCCTCCTAGTGAAAAAGTTTTTCCTAATATCCAACCTAAACCTCCCCCTCTGCAACTTGAGACCATTGTTCCTTGTTCTGTCATCTTCTACCACTGAGAACAGTCTAGATCCATCCTCTTTGGAACCCTTTCTCAGGTAGTTGAAAGCAGCTATCAAATCCCCCCACATTCTTCTCTTCTGCAGGCTAAACAATCCCAGTTCCCTCAGCCTCTCCTCATAAGTCAAGAATGGCCACTTGACAGGTTTTGGCCCATCCTCTTTGATGACACCTGGCTAGATTCATCAGCATGTCGTTTGTCTTTGGGAAACAGGTTCACCCCTCTCCCCGGACTTGTCTGGTAAACACACTTCGGTCGTGATTTCAGCTTATGTTCATAGCTTTACATACAATGCTGCTGAACACATTACACCGTGCTATTATTGCTTATCAAGTTGTTAGTTTTCAAATGATACCTCCCAAGGCATATTTTGCACAAAGGTGATTTACAGCCGCGTGTAAGGCGTGAACACAGCGGTGCATTCACTCACGCTGGGCTAAGTGGGGTGTGTCTGTGCGGGGTGGCGATGCCAGGGCCACACTTGTGAGGACATCCGGCACCTGTGCCAGATGCGAGGCAGGGCTCTAACCCGCCGTTCTCAGGCTATGGCGTGGGAACGCGTCAAAGGAGATGCGAGCTGTGTGCTTTTGTGTGTGTGTGCAGAGCTCAGGCTGTCAGACTTGGGTGGCCGGGGCTTGTGGAGAAGGGCCATGCGCCCATGGAAGGCGAGGATCGAGGGACAGCCAGAACCCCGTCACCCAGGCTCTCCTTCCCCCACCCTAACCACCCACCTGGAGGGGGCGGGGCTCCTGCTGTCAGCCCCGGGGTGGCAGCAGCAGCGTAGACGTACGGGTGTCAGTGGGGCGTGAAGTCTGCTGCGAAAAGTGATATAGACAAATATCACTTGTCTCACTGCACCCTTTAATTCTGTGCTGCTGCAGACGGCGGCGCTGCCAGCGGAGCTGAGCCCCGCGCCAGCAGCTGCTGCTTTCCAGAGAGCTGGGTGGTGGTATATGTATTTGGGGGGCAGCATAAACTACTACAGATGCAAAGAAGAGGAGTCCGATCAAATAGGTTTGCGAATCACTGCTCTAACCTGACAAAAATCTGCAGCCACCTAGCAGTGCACAGCTGTCATGGCACTTCCTGGCCATGTAAATCTTCCCTGGCACAGCTGGGACAGAATGCAGATCCTCTTGTTCCAAAGGCACAGGTCCCTGCCACTTGAATGGAAAGCGAATGTCCTCTAGTGCTCCCAGTATAGAGCCTATGATGCACAGTTGAGTTCTGGGTCGGTCCAGTAGAGGGCAGCGGAACACATATAATCTGACCTCTAGGTTGCAGTACAGGTGGTTTGTAGGGAAGTATAGTATCATAGATCATGGAGATATTGTTTCCTTCTCCTGTGAAGTGAACCAGCCCAGAGAGCATCCTTAACTGAAGTCTGGGAATGGATTATTTCAGCTGCAGATGCCTATCTAAAGGAGGGGGAATGGGATATTCCAGTGGCCACCCTTAAATAAAGGATGGGAATGCTAGGCCTTCCCCTTGGAAACATGGTCTGGGCAGATCAGAATACAGGATGGGGAGTCAGGACACCCGGGTTCTGCTCCTACTTGTACAAGCTTGGGTGAGTCATGGTGCCTTTCTGTGCCTCAGTTTACCTGCCTGCGAAATGGGACGGTACTGAACTATGTAAACTGCTTTGAGACCAACACTAAATATGTGCTAAGATATTTTACTGGCGCACCCCAGCTGGGAGGTGCTACAGGTGTGATTAGAATAGACACAGGTGGCCAGAGTCACGGACCGTAATGGGCGACAGAGCCTTTTAAACTCCACATGGCCCGTTCAAACCCAGGCCAGGGTGCCCATTTACCGAGAGTTATTCCCAGCTAGTTGGAGGCAGAAGGGGTTTTGCAGTGACAGCAGTAGTGAATAGAGGGATGGTCTAGTGGGCAGATGCCTGGGTTCAAGTCCCTGCTCTATCCCAGGCGTCCTATGTGATCTCTGCCAAGTCACTTCACCTACCCTGCTGCTCCATTCTTGGAGCTGGGGACGGTACCTCCCGCGGGGGCTGTGGGATAAAATCCAGGAGTGACACATGAGTTGCTCAGACACTGTGTGATGGGGGCCAGCTGGACCAAAGAGGAGTTTCCTTTCTAGACCTGAGGGGTTAATCTCAGTGTCCTGGCCAGATTCCCATGAGGCAAAGTCTCCATGTGTTTCAGCTGCATACGGGAGGCGAGGGGTTCCTAACATCCTGTCCTAAACTTCAGTGCAGTGCTGCTGTGCACTGGTTCCCCCGCCGCTGCATTCCACCCCAGAGGTGGCTGCATTGTGGAGGCGGGTGAAGAGGTAGGTTGGAAAGGTCTTGAGGATCCTTAGGAAAGGGTCTGTTTGTGATGGCTGATGATGTGATTATTCGAAGGGAGGGTTCGTCTGTGGCCCATGATGCGCTGGTGTTTTTAAAATTTGTATGTTTTTTAAAATATTAGGACATTACATGTAAAAAAGTATGTTAAAAGGAACATTAAGGTTGCAAAGTCAAGCCCTCTGAAGTTCGGAAGTGCCAGAATTAAGGCTGCCTGTTCAACCTTAACTCTGCCCCTTTGCGCGTATGCCTTATGACCATCTTTAATTACATGGTCACCTTTTTTTTCCACAGCTTCCCTGCCTCCTTCAAGATGAATTCAGATGTAAACCACAAAGTCCCAAAAGCCTGTCCCAGAGCATGGCTCTTACCTCCGAGCTTGGGTGAACACAAGGGTTCCTTGACAGCGTCCTTTATCAGCTCCTAGGAGTGTCCCATTCTGGGAGTTGGCTTGCAGTTGCCCTCCTCAGAGATGACTCCTTTACAGTCTATGGGGTGAGATGAGATGTTAGCAGCGACAGCTCCTCGGCTGGCTGCAGCTGCTGCTGGTCCCAAACACCTCTCGCGTCTAGCAATATCCCACATGACCACGCCACGTTGCTTGTACACCTTCAGCCTGTGCATTTACCTGGCTGCAAACAGGAATTTTAAAAGAACGTTAAGGTTGCAAAATCAAGCACTCAAAAGGTAGGATATGCCAGTATTAAGGGTGGCCAGGCTTCCCTGTGTGTGTACATTACAATACAGCCTTTCATTACATGATCACAGGGTATTTTTTCCACATGACCCCTGCCTCCTTCAGTGCCCATGATGGACAGTGCTCACAGAATGAGCCTTCATTCAATATTTCTTTATATCCTCCTCATGCAGCGTGTGGCCCAATCCGTTATTTTCTGCTCACTGTCCAAACCCTGCTCTGAATAAAGCATTATTAATTCCCCCATGGGCTTCTTTGTGATGCTGACAGCGTATGGTCTCAGTTCTTTGCAGACATTAATGAATGCATCTGGTGAGGCGAGTGGGTGTTACCCCCATTTCATAGAACATCAGGGTTGGAAGGGACCTTAGGAGGTCATCTAGTCCAACCCCCTGCTCAAAGCAGGACCAATCCCCAATTTTTGCCCCAGATCCCTAAATGGCCCCCACAAGGATTGAACTCACAACCCTGGGTTTAGCAGGCCAATGCTCAAACCACTGAGCTATCCCTCCCCCAAAATGTGGGCTTGTCCGGGATTTGAACCCAGGACCTCTCGCACCCTAAGCGAGAATCATACCCCTAGACCAACAAGCCAGCTGCTAGACCAACAAGCCAGCACACAAAGGGAACTGAGGCGCAGAGATTATTCCCCCAATGGTCAAAAATATCAACTCATTTTGGGTGTCTGGGACAGAGCAAAGGCAAGGGAGAGAGGGTGTGAGGGAGCTGCCTGGAAGGTAGCCGGGAGCTGGCTTGCTAAATAAACCAACCAGAAACACCTGGTGCGGGGAGAGCACCTCAGGTAGTTGGTCATGGGCAGCAGGTATCATTGGCCAGGGCAGGCTAAGCCTCCCCTGACCTAGGCCGTGGCCCCGCCCATGTTGGAACCTGAGGCTCTGCCCTCCCTCTCTACCTGAAGCCGGAGGGGCACCAGGGGCTCAGCTCCAGCCAGTCGCCCTGAGGGCAGCACTCGGGGAAGTGCTGGGGCCAGTGGAGGGGCCAACAGTTGGGGCCGGCCCAGTGCTCAGGGGGGCTGGCTGGGGCAGGTGGATGGGCTGCAGCTCCTCTGGCTGAGGGTGGGGGTGCTCAAGGCTCTGGCGGGGCCTCAGGCAGAATGGTCAGGGGGGCAGGCTAGCCTCTCTGAAGGGCGGGTTCACCCGCCACCCCCATGCATCTGGTTCCTTATAAGATAGCTGAAGCAGTGCTTGGAGGCGGCTGATTCTGGGAAGCCTGTGAAGGAGTCATCTTTGAGGAGGGCAACTGCAAGCCAACTCCCAGAATGGGACACGCCTAGGAGCTGATAAAGGACACTGTCAAGGAACCCTTGTGTTCACCCAAGCTTGGAGGTAAGAGCCATGCTCTGGAACAGGCTTTTGGGACTTTGTGGTTTACATCTGAATTCATCTTGAAGGAGGCAGGGAAGCTGTGGAAAAAAAATGTGATCATGTAATTAAAGATGGTCATAAGGCATACGCGCAAAGGGGCAGAGTTAAGGTTGAACAGGCAGCCTTAATTCTGGCCCTTCCGAACTTCAGAGGGCTTGACTTTGCAACCTTAATGTTCCTTTTAACATACTTTTTTACATGTAATGTCCTAATATTTTAAAAAGCATACACATTTTAAAAACACAAATTTGATCATGTAGAGCTATAGTGACCCCACATGGGGCATCAGCACGGTTGGGGCCTTCTGATCTGTAGCACAGTCCTCCACCACTTGAACTAAACTGTATAGTCAATAGCTCGACTGCACTTTGGTTCATTATGATGTATGTGCAAGAGCCCAAATAGCTAATATCAGTCGGTTTATTGCTATAGCCCAATGACAATATGGTATGACAGAGTGCAGGGAGTGAGTAGGTGAGCCTGTATTCTGATCACTTAGAGCAGGGGGTGTCAAATTTGGGGTCATGACCCCTCAAGGGGTCACAAGGTTATTACATAGGGGGTTGCAAGCTGTCAGCATCCACCCCCAAACCCTGTTTCGCCTCCAGCATTTATAATAGTGTTAAATGTAAAAAAAGTGTTTTTAATTAATAAAATAATTAAATGTCTATCAGGGATGGTCTAGACAGTATTTGGTCTTATCATGAGGGCAGGGGGCTGGACTCGATGACCTCTCGAGGTCCCTTCCAGCCCTAGAATCTATGAATCTATGAATTTATAAGGTGGGTCGCACACAGAGGCTTGCTGTGCGAAAGGGGTCACCAGTACTGATTAGGCTGATTAGGGCTCTGGAAGAAGATGATTTGGGGTAATTATCTGATTGGGCTGGGTGGGGTAAACATTCAATTGGCCCCATCATACCACTCTCCAAGAAGCTATCTCATGCTGTGTTGTTACATCCATCTTCTGCGGAAGGTGGACGCCCAAAGTTAGACCCCTAAAATCAACTTTTTATACCTTACCTGTTCACAAGTAAAAGGTACAGCGTACATCATCTGAAACTAGATTCAGCCAATCAGCTTTCTACCTTGTTTTTCTGGGACCTTGGTGTGCCCGCTTATCTCTTTGTTCTGAACACGTGCATTCCAGGTCCCAAGGGGCATGAAGGCACCTCCTAGGTCTGTACGGGGGTAGAACAATCATAGTCTTATCCTTTTCCTTCGGGACATTCCAGCACTGACCTGTGAGAATAACTCCCTTTCTGTTGCTATGGTAAAGCGCTCATCTGTCCTGATCCTGACAGCTTTGCTCTCGCCAAAACTTACTTCAGTGAGTGCAAAGGATTATGGGATACTTAGCAGAAGTGAGCAGGGTTATTTTAAAAGCACTGCTATTCTATTATTATTATGTGTTTAATACATACTCATACATGTATGGTGCGGATAATACTTATTGGTAACATGGCGTAACATAAGAACAGCCATACTGGGTGAGACCAAAGGTCCATCTAGCCCAGTATCCTGTCTTCCGACAGTGGCCAATGCCAGGTGCCCCAGAGGGAACGAACAGAACAGGTCATCATCAAGTGATCCATCCCCTGTCGCCCATTCCCAGCTTCTGTCAAACAGAGGCTAGGGACACCATCCCTGCCCATCCTGTCTAATAGCCATTGATAGACCTGTCCTCCATGAACTTATTTAGTTCTTTTTTGAACCCTGTTATAGTCTTGGCCTTCACAACATCCTCTGGCAAGGAGTTCCACAGCTTGACTATGTGTTGTGTGAAGAAATACTTCCTTTTGTGTTTTTTAAACCTACTGCCTACTAATTTCATTTGGTGACCCCTAGTTCTTGTGTTATGAGAAGGAGTAAATAATACTCCCTTATTTACTTTCTCCACACCCCAGTCATGATTTTATAGACCTCAATCATATCCCCCCTTAGTTGTCTTTTTTCCAAGCTGAAAAGCCCCAGTCTTATTACTCTCTCCTCATATGGAAGCCGTTCCAGACCCCTAATTTTTGTTGCCCTTTTCGGAACCTTTTCCAATTCCAATAGATCTTTTTTGAGATGCAGCGACCACATCTGCACCCAGTATTCAAGATGTGGGCGCACCATGGATTTATATAGAGGCAATATGATATTTTCTGTCTTAGTATCTATCCCTTTCTTAATGATGCCCAACATTCTGTTCACTTTTTTTGACTGCTGCTGCACATTGAGCGGATGTTTTCAGAGAACTATCCACAATGACTCCAAGATCTCTTTCTTGAATAGTAACAGCTAATTTAGACCCTATCATTTTCTATGTATAGTTGGGATTATGTTTTCCAATGTGCGTTACTTTGCATTTATCAACATTGAATTTCATCTGCCATTTTGTTGCCCAGTCACCTAGTTTCAAGAGATCCTCTTGTAGCTCTTCACAGTCTGCCTGGGACTTAACTATCTTGAATAGTTTTGTATCATCTGTAAATTTTGCCACCTCACCATTTACCCCTTTTTCTAGATCATTTATGAACATGTTGAATAGGACTGGTCCCAGTACAGACCCCTGGCATAGGTGCCGACTTCTGCTCGCACTGGGGGTGCTCGACCGCCTTCTGACCCCGGCCCCGCCCTGACTCCACCCATGACCTGCCCCTTCCCACCCCTGCCCGCCCCCATTCCAACCCCATTCTAACCCAAGGGTAGACGGGGGACCGGGGATGCAGCGCGCTCAGGGGAGGAGGCGGAGGAGGAGGTGAGGTGGGGGGGGCAGGGCGGGGAGTTTGGCTGTCAGTGGGTGCAGAGCACCCACTAATTTTTCCCCGTGGGTGCTCCAGCCCCAGAGCACCCATGGAGTCAGCACCTATGACCCCTGGGGGACACCACTACTTACCTCTCTCCATTCTGAAAACTGACCATTTATTTCTGTCCTTTGTTTCCTGTCTTTTAACCAGTTACCAATCCATGAGAGAACCTTCCCTCTTATCCCATGACAGCTTACTTTGCTTAAGAGCCTTTGGTGAGGGACCTTGTCAAAGGCTTTCTGAAAATCTAAGTACACTATATTCACTGAATCCCCCTTGTCCACATGCTTGTTGATCTCCCTCAAAGAATTCTAGTGGATTGGTGAGGCATGATTTCCCTTTACAAAAACCATGTTGACTCTTCCCCAACAAATTACGTTCATCGATGTGTCTGACAATTTTGTTCTTTACCATCGTTTCAACCAGTTTGCCCAGTACTGAAGTCAGGCTTACAGGCCTGTAATTGCTGGGATCCCCTCTGGAGCCCTTTTAAAAAATTGTCCGTGGGGCAGGTCTGTGCAGTGGTCTTGGGGTGGGGCCACGGGGCAGGGCCGCAAGGTGGCCACCGGGCAGTGCCGTGGGGATGGCCTGCACCATGGCTGTGAGGTGGATCTGTGGACTGGCCGTGGCATTGGCAACAAAATCCTGCCTTAGTAAAAGCCGTTGGACCCCTGTGGAGCCGAGCGGCTCTCGCAGACAGAGCAGGTGCGAAACCTGCCGTCTGTTTGTCCGCTCCGCACACTGGCATGTCTGGGGGCGAGAGTGCGCTCTGCCCCTTCTGTACTGCCTGGTGGGGTAGAGATTGGGGTCAGCGGGCACAGCAGGTCCACACACCTATGCCCATGGGCCATGGAATTCGGGGGGGCCAGCTGGGACGGAGCTCTACTGGTGCCACTGCTGCAGGTGCCAGCTCCCCCCCAAATCCACCTCTTCTTGGCCCATCTGCCCTCCCACACTAAGTGTATTCAGGATCCCCCGCAGGTTCAGGGCTGCGGCCCGCAGTTAGAGCCAGGGCATCGTTGCAGGTGGTGAGGGAACAAGGGGCCAGCGTCAGGCCAGCAGCACCCAGAGCTGTTTAGAGCCCGGGCGGGGGCTGCCCAGTCAGCCTAGGGGCACGACTGCCCCCTGCCCTGGAGGAGGACGGTCAGGCAGCCATGGGAAGGGGGTTAATAGCGACAGCCGGGCAGTCTGGCAGTAGAGGGAACTGGGCGCATCAGCAGCAATTGCCTGGCTTTTGTTTCATGTGTGGCTGGGACAGCAAAGGGTGGGGAGGGGGAGCCCAGACAGGCGTCCACGTGGGCGAGAGCTGGGGCTGATTTTCATAAGCACACGCTGACACAAGGCCTCATTCACCCCTCCCCTGGTGACAGCTTAATATCAGGGCCTAGCGCCAGGGTAATTACAGGCAGCGCTGCCACGCGCAGCTCTCCATTAGAAGGGTGTGGACACTTGGTATGTGTACATAGGCTGCGGTCTCACACGCACACAAACGTACATTTATAGGTGACCACCACCCAGACCCACTCCCACACAGCAACCACATCCCCACCCACGCCTGTCGGCGGTGGTCTCTCTCTCTCACACACCCGTCGGCGGTGGTTTCTCTCTCTCTCTCTCACACACCCGTCGGCGGTGGTCTCTCTCACACACCCGTCGGCGGTGGTCTCTCTCACACACCCGTCGGCGGTGGTCTCTCTCACACACACCTGTCGGCGGTGGTTTCTCTCTCTCTCTCACACACACCTGTCGGCGGTGATCTCTCTCTCACACACACCTGTCGGCGGTGGTTTCTCTCTCACACACACACTCGTTGTCGGCGGTGGTTTCTCTCTCTCACACACACTCGTTGTCGGCGGTGGTTTCTCTCTCTCACACACACTCGTTGTCGGCGGTGGTTTCTCTCTCTCACACACACTCGTTGTCGGCGGTGGTTTCTCTCTCTCACACACACCCGTCAGCGGTGGTTTCTCTCTCTCTCTCTCACACATGCCTGTCGGCGGTGGTTTCTCTCTCTCACACACACACGCCTGTCGGCGGTGGTTTCTCTCTCTCACACACACACGCCTGTCGGCGGTGGTTTCTCTCTCTCACACACACACGCCTGTCGGCGGTGGTCTCTCTCTCTCACACGCCCGTCGGCGGTGGTTTCTCTCTCTCTCACACACCCGTCGGCGGTGGTTTCTCTCTCTCTCTCACACACACCCGTCGGCGGTGGTTTCTCTCTCTCTCTCACACACACCCGTCGGCGGTGGTTTCTCTCACACACACACCCGTCGGTGGTGATCTCTCTCACACACACACCCGTCGGCGGTGATCTCTCTCACACACACGCCTGTCGGCGGTGGTTTCTCTCTCTCACACACACGCCTGTCGGCGGTGGTTTCTCTCTCTCTCACACACCCGTCGGCGGTGATCTCTCTCTCTCACACACCCGTCAGCGGTGGTTTCTCTCTCTCTCACATACCTGTCGGCGGTGGTCTCTCTCACACACACCCGTCGGCGGTGATCTCTCTCTCTCTCTCTCTCTCTCACACACCCGTCGGCGGTGGTTTCTCTCTCTCTCACACACACACCCGTCGGCGGTGGTCTCTCTCTCTCACACACACACCCGTCGGCGGTGGTCTCTCTCTCTCACACACACACGCCTGTCGGCGGTGGTCTCTCTCTCTCACACACACACGCCTGTCGGCGGTGGTCTCTCTCTCTCACACACACACGCCTGTCGGCGGTGGTCTCTCTCTCTCTCACACACACGCCTGTCGGCGGTGGTCTCTCTCTCTTTCTCACACGCCTGTCGGCGGTGGTCTTTCTCTCACACACACAACGTTGGTGGTTAAATCTCACCCTCATGCACACACACATATATTGGTGGTGCTCGCTCTTTCTCTCACATGCACATATGTGTGTCAGTTGTGGTCTCACACACGGATATGTGAGCTGCGTTCTTTCTCTTGCACACACGTATGTCGGTGGTGATTGCTCTCACACACACACGTGTGTTCGTGGTGCACGTTCTCTTTCTCAGACACACACGTATGTCGGTGGTGATTGCTCTCACACACACACACGTGTGTTCGTGGTGCGTGTTCTCTCTCTCAGACACACATGTATGTCGGTGGTGGTCTCACACACATATGGCGCAGTGGTCTCTCTCTCCCACTCTGTCACACAAGTAGGCAGGGCCATCCCGGGGGCGGGGGGGCGCGGTGCAGGGCCCGGGACAAATCAGCCTGTATGGACCCCCCTTAACATTTTGTATACAGGTGAAATCTGGTGTGGGAAGGGGACACCAGTGCTGTGGAGCAAGGGACTATGGAGAGTCACAGGGTGGCACCTGTGCTAGCGGCGAGAAAGCCCCCTGTGCTGGGGGTCCCGGAAAAGGGAGGGGTCCAGGGCAGAGGGGCAATGGATGGGATCAGCCTGGCACTGGCGTGTTCCAGCGGCACTAGGATGCTGGCAGTCGGTGAGGCAGTGGGCGAGCAAGAAAAAGAAATACAACGCGCACTTCCTGCTGGTGAGTGCAGGCCAGACCTCTGCTGCCGGCGCCAGGTTCCCCAGGCCAGCCTTGCCCCCCAGACACCCCTAAACCCACCCCCTTGCACCAGCCTAGTGCCCCTCACATGACACACACCCATTGAAGCGCGGGACCCAGCAGGAGTCCCTCACTGCCTGGAGCAGACCCCAAGAGGGAGCTGGGGAGAGATGGGGCAGAGCAGCCTCACTGGGCCTCTGGAGGGGCAAGGGTGTGTGTGGTAGGCAGTGACCTGGGGGAAATCACTGCCCCCGGAGACACATCTGAACTGCCAGCCCCAGGGCCCTGAGTTGGAACCTGGAGCGGTGGAAGGATCTGGGTTCCCCTACTGCTCTCCCCCAGGTGTGGGCCACTAGGCGCTACTGCCAAACCACAGAGTGCGCTAATGCTCTGACCACTAGGAGCCACTCCCCTCGCACACGTGTGCAGCTGGCGGTCTCTCGCCCGCACACACAATTGTAGCAGTGGCTTAACAATACTCCAGTTCCTGGTGCACACCGGCCTGGAATAGCGACACGGTTAGAGGAGAGGATCTTCGCCCTCCGGCAGGGGCCCTGGCAGATCTCACCAGCTGGACGGTGCTGAGCCTCAGAGGCTCGGAAGGAGAAGCCAGGCGGTACAGGGAGACGAGGGTTGTGCGTTTTCCCGAAATCAGCGTTGCCCCCCTCTAGCACCTTCCGCCCAAGGATCCCAAAGCACTTCATGGCCAGAGGCCAATTCGATGAATCCCACAACCCCCAGCAGGTACATCAGCATTATGATTCCCACAACTTCCCCCATAGCTCTCTTGATGTCTCTCAATCCCAACCCAGAGCCCTCCCTGCTCCCCAGTTATTCCAGGTCTGGGCTTTCCCCACACACAGCTGTGCTGATGCCCCTCAATCCTGACCTGCATCCCCCCTGCTATTCTAGTCCTGGGCTTCCCCTCCCCCCAGCTCTGTCAATGCCAGGCTGAGTGATTTGACCCAACTAGTTGGAGATGCGGCAGGAATAATCTTCTCAGAGGGACCCTGACTTGTGCTGCCCTTTCAGGCCAGGAGTTGGGGGTTCAAAGAGGAAAAGACCAGTGTCAAGGAATCCTAGAATATCAGGGCTGGAAGGGACCTCATCTAGTCCAACCCCCTGCTCAAAGCAGGACCAACCCCAACTAAATCATCCCAGCCAGGGCTTGTCAAGCCTGACTTTAAAAACCTCTAAGGAAGGAGATTCCTCCACGTCCCTGGGGAACCCATTCCAGTGCTTCACCACCCTACTAGTGAAAAAGTTTTTCCTAACATCCAACCTAAACCTCCCTGACTGCAACTTGAGACCATTACTCCTTGTTCTGTCATCTTCTACCACTGAGAACAGTCTAGATCCATCCTCTTTGGAACCCCCTTTCAGGTAGTTGAAAGCAGCTATCAAATCCCCCCTCATTCTTCTCTTCTGTCAACTAAACAATCCCAGTTCCCTCAGCCTCGCCTCATAAGTCATGTGCTCCAGCCCCCTAATCATTTTTGTTGTCCTCCGCTGGACTCTTTCCAATTTTTCCACATCCTTCTTGTAGTGTGGGGAGGACTGAAGACCCTGACAGTTTTTCCACTCAAAATACTCCTGCCTGTGCCCACCAGGGAATATGGGGCAGGTGACATCCCCATCACCAGAGCCAACAGAACCTCCCTCATCTCTCCATCCCCTCAGCCCAGCCACGTGGCAGGATGTGACATGCCTGCCTGGCCTGCTTTGCAGCCTGTGCTAGCTGGGTGGAGTTTCCAGCCCCGTTGGTGACTCATTTGGGTCTGACCCTGTGAAAGTTACCTGTTGCGGGGACAAGGAGAAATACAGGAAATACAGGAGCTTAGACAGGAAACTGGCGGCAACCAAACCCCTGGCTTCAAAGCTCCTTGGGGCTTTGGGGAGTTTGGAGCCAGAGCTGGTCCCAATCCAAACATCGTGGCATGGACCCATCTGTGGGTTAGAGTGAGCTCCCGGCGGAGGGAACGCAGTATGGAACATAAAGCCTGTATGGGAGGAAGTGTGGTCTAGTGATTAGAGCAGGTGAGCGGCTGTCAGGACTCCTGTGATCCATTCCCAGCTCTTCCGCTGACTCACTGTGTAACCGTGGGTAAGAAACGTCACCGCTCCCTGCCTCGGTTTCCCCATCAGTAAAGGAGGGGTAATGATACCGATCTAGCTCCCAGGGGAGTTTTGAAACTTGGTGAATGTTTGCCAAGTGCTGGGGCACCCTCAGCTGACTGGTAGTGAGCACTAGGCTAGAGAGAAGGCAAAGGGCTGTGCAGGCCAAAGCGGACACTCAGAACAGGGCCAACTGGAGAAGCCATTCTCCT
The DNA here is from genome assembly GCA_033296515.1 of Macrochelys suwanniensis. Taxonomy (NCBI): domain Eukaryota; kingdom Metazoa; phylum Chordata; order Testudines; family Chelydridae; genus Macrochelys; species Macrochelys suwanniensis. Next base: position 339,148,368 of record CM065775.1, read on the forward strand.
ATATCACACTCCCAGGAGGAGGAGCTTAGGGGATTGGGTGTTGTGGCTGGAGCCACCACAGTCCCTTAAATCATAGGTTTGATCTCCAGCAAGGCTCCCTCATTGTTATGGAGATATACTGGCTTCCACTCAGTTTAACATATTTGTTACATGAGGCTTTAAAAACACAGCCATGTCCACTCTGTAAGAACGATAAGGATCCCTGGGCTTCTCTTTATAAGGGATTTGCTCCCCTGTTCTTGGCTAAAATTCTCCTTCCTTCCCCCAACTGTTGTGCTCTGCACTGGCTACAGCACTCCACCCCAGAAGTGGCTGCATTTCAAGGGTGTTCCGCTACTGCCATGATTGAGGCGATGGAAGTACCCAAATAAATAGGTCAAAATCCAGCCAGGCCGCGATTTCGGCGTGGTGTAACGCTCAAGCCCTTCGCTTGCGAGACGCCTGAGGGCCCTAACGAGATAAACATGAGCTTATGTGGAGCAGCTTTTGCTGTCAGACCTGACTGCTAGTAAGATTGCTGCTCAAAGGACCCTTTCTGTGGGGCACTCCCAGCAGAGAGTCACTGTGACTAATTAGAATGACACCAGCACCACCCAATATTTACTGCTTGGGAAATGGAGGGTCTGGTATGTAGAGCAGTGAGCCGGGAGCCAAAAGAGCAGGGTTTTCGTGCTGGCTCTGGGATAGGAATGTATGTCTAGTAGTTAGAGCAGGGGGCTGGGAGCCTGGGCTCCCGAGTGCGGTTTCAGATTCTGCCGCCGGCCTGTTGGGGGATCCGGCGCAAGTTGCTTCCCTGCTCTGCGCCTCAGTTTCCCCACCTGCAAAATAAGGGATGGTTTTACATCTTCCAACTTGCCGACATGCTTTGAGATCCTTTGAGAAGAGGCCTCGAGAAAAGCAAAGCACTGTTCTAGCCCGTCCGCCCAATCTGAACGGACCGAGACACCACTCCATGTGATCTGCCCTCTTTTATTGTGCTCTGCATGGATGCTAAGGAATCCCTTTCCCACAGACTGGGTCTCTCAAAGCTCCTTAGAGACCTGCCTAGTTTCCCACCTTTGCTCCTGGTGTGTGATGAGCACCCTGTATGGCCAGTGCTTTCCCCGTGCCCGCTGCCTGAGATCCCAAAGCTGGGCAGAATATTCCAAATAACTCAGCACCTGCATCCGGGGCCAGATGTTTCCCCAGAGCTCTGGACCCTAGCTCTGAGCTTCCCCATGGCTAGCCAAGGGACGGACAGCATGTCTGGGGGTTGCAGCTTTCCCTGGAAAGTTTCCAGGCTCTGCAGCAGGTCGCTGCCCAGGGGTGACTAATTTCCCACCCCAGGAAGGGGAAGGAGAAGATGAGCAAATGCTGAAGCTGGGTCCATGACTCATCCTGTTCCTGCCTCTCTCGGGGCAGGGAGGGGAGGGGGGTTCCCGCCTGGGACCGCGCATCTTGCCACAGGGATGACCTGCCCCGTAGCGAGTCCCCGGTGTTTGTGGCACAGTGAGAACGCAGTGCCAGGCTCCGGAGGGGCAGGTGGCTGGGTCTGCTGATGGCTGGAGGGCGCCTTCTCCCAGCAGAGATCCCTATGGGCATTGCGTCTCAGGCAGGCCCCAGGTCCGGAGGCCCCTGCTACATGCTATTACAGGGTGGAGTCTGCATTTCCCCCCACTGCTGGTGGACGTCGCCTCACTTGTGGGGGGCCGGAGGCCTTCCTTGCTTCCCTCCCTAGCACCATTGCCAGTCCCAGGCTGGAGCAGACCTGGTGCTCCGAGAGCAGGGGCACTGTGTGTGTGACTGGCCCTTGTTCAGAGGCCCGAGGGGGAGTGGAAGGCGCCTGCTCCTCTGTCAGCTTCTCCGAGGGGCGCCACAGAGCACGCGGGGGTCAGGCATGCTGCTCCCAGCCCTTCCCAGGCAGGGAGGGGCCGTGCTTTTTCAACGGTCCCTTCCCTCCCACTCTTTTCCTGCCCAGGGGACAGAGGTGACTCCCCGGGGGTGGGAATCGTCTGTCTCTAGGGCCCAGCAGTGTCCATGCGCTGGCTCTCAGCTGCCTTTCCCCATGGCTTTCCCTGCTCTCATCGGCCCTCCACCATGTCTGGGGGAGGGGGTATTGCAGCAAAGGGGCTATGGATACCAAACGCAGTGCCATTTCTATAGCGCCCCCACCAGGGACATCTCTAACACCCTGCTGACAACGGAAGATCCCACTGGGGGACTAGAACCACTCCGAAACCAGGAGCCCTTAAATAAATAAATGGAGATATACCAATCTTCTAGAATGACCTTGAAAGGTTATTGAGTTGAGTCCAGTCCCCTGCCTTCACTAGCAAGACCAAGTACTGTCCCCCAACAGATTTTTGCCCCAGAGCCCTAAATGGCCCCCCCCCTCAAGGATTGAACTCACAACCCTGGGTTTAGCAGGCCAATGCTCAAACCACTGAGCGATCCCTCCCCCCACAATAGCGCCACTCATCCCCCTTACAAGGGCATGTGGGGCAATACGTGGCCTCAGAGCCCATCACTCCGGTGCTCCGTTCCTTCCATTGGTTCCCAGCCTGCTTCTCTAGTCAGGCCCAGGTTCTTCTCTGCAAAGCCTTCAGTGCAGCAGAACCAACGTACAGCAGCATTTCCACCCATGGCCGGCTGTGCTCCCCCCAGGCCAGAGCGAAGCATGTAGGAGCTGGAGATGAAGTGCAGCCTATGGGTTAGGGTATTTTAGGGGTCCCCCTCTGAGCCTGAGCCATCAAGGATATGAGTCTGGTGCCTCAGAGGCTGTCTCTTTAGCTCAAGATGGGGTGTTGGCTCTGCAAAGACTGGTGCTTTTAGCTCTATAACTCCCTGGTTGTATCCCCAGCATTAGCCAAGCGGGTGGCCACAATTGCTGCCGGGTTAGGGAATTCAGCTGAGCAATAAGTGTCCAAAGGAGGTTAGTCCGGGGTCAGAATCCCTTTAGGTCCCGCGGCCCAGACCTTCCTCTTTGCCCAAGCCTTTTCCCCCTTGGCAGGAATTACTTATAATTACCCTGCTATTTATACACACTCCAAGCAGAGCTGCTTCTAAGCAAGGAAGGGAGAAGAGCTGAGACTTCAGCGGGTCCACCAGGGACCTAATTATAGGCCAGTCCGGTAGCACCGCCTGTTATTAAGATGCCTAACACGTCTCATTATAAGACTCTGTTTTCATTTCTGTGTAACTTCACCAAACTGTAACCCGCTGGATTGAAATGTGCCACCCCTGGTGTCTGCCTTGGGCTGGATTCTGTGGAAAATTTCAGCCACAACAGTTCAACCATTTCTCAGAACAAGGCGAGGGGGAAAACACGCTTTATGGCCTATGTTAAAAAAATTCTTTGAAAAGCTCGAGCGCCTCCATGCTTTGGAGTAGGGCATTGACATTTGGCAGGAGAGGGGCCTTTGGGTGAGGGATGTGCCTTGTGCCGAGTGACATTTGGCTGGCTGGGCCCGGGCCGCTGAGGAGCCTCTGGGGGGCTGCGGGACTGGGATGGGCCGGGGGGCTGCGGAGCCTTCGCCGCCTGCAGCCGCTGCCCAGGCCCGGGCACAGCGCGGCACAGAGCGACCCACAGGGCTGGCAGGAGATCCTCAATGCCACAGTGATCATTGGGAAGGTGGCCTGGTAGCAGCCCCCACCGACACCATCTATGGAATAGCGTGTCTAGCTCAGAGTTCCCATGCAATTGAAAATACCTATAATCTGAAAGGGCGTAATGGAGGTAAACCTCTGGCGATCTGTCTTGCAGAAGTGGAGCATATTTACAGGTACTGCCATGTCAATGTGCCCGAAGAGCTGCTACGGGACCTGCGACCCTGGTATTGCAGCACTCAGAAGGACTCAATAAAGACCTGAACCCTTTCACGTCGGCGGCTGGCGTTCGTATTCCAAATCACACTTTCATTAGGGAGGTGGCACAGGCTTGCTCGGGACCACTGGCTTCAACGAGCGCTAACATCAGTACTCGGGCGAGCACACTGACTGTCTCGGAATTCCAAGACCTTTGGCCTCAGTTATCCTTGATCATTGATGGGAGGTGCTATTGGAGATATCCAGAGTCCAGAGTGTCGTCTGGGGTAAACTGTGGTCAACTTGTCTGTATCTGGGAAATACACCATTATTCGGCCTGGCTGTGCACTGACACCGACAGTTGAAATCCAGGGGAAGAAATATGGTCATCCCCATGAAAATCTGGCCAAGTTAGAGGCCTTTGAAAAACTGCAGTTTACGCGTGCTCAGTAGAGATTACTTAGACCAGTTAAATAGTAATAAGTCACCAGGACCAGATGCTATCCACCCAAGAATTCTGAAGGAACTAGGGTGACCAGATGTCCCAATTTTATAGGGACAGTCCTGCTATTTTAGGGAGAAGGGATAGCTCAGTGGTTTGTGCATTGGCCTTCTAAACCAAGGGTTGTAAGCTCAACCCTTGAGGGGGCCATTTAGGGATCTGGGACAAAAATCTGTCAGGGACAGTACTTGGTCTTGCTAGTGAAGGCAGAGGACTAGACTCAATGACCTTTCGAAGTTCTTCCAGTTCTATGAGATAAGTATATCTCCATATTAAAATATTTGGGGCTTTATCTTATATAGGTGCCTATTACCCACACCCCCATCCTGATTTTTCACACTTGCTCTTTGGTCACCCTAGAAGGATCTCAAATATGAAATTGCAGAACTACTAACTGTGGTATGTAACCTATCACTCAAATCAGTTTCTGTACCAGGTGACTGGAGGATAGCTACTGTAATGCCTATTTTTAAAAAAGACTCCAGAGGCAATCCTGGCAATTACAGGCTGGTAAGCCTAACTTCAGTGCCAGGCAAATTGGTTGAAATTCTAGTAAAGAACAGAATTATCAGACACGTCGATGAACATGATACGGTGGGGAAGAGTCAACATGGTTTTTGTAAAGGGAAATCATGGCTCACCAATCTATTTGAATTTTCTGAGGGGGTCAACAATAGTGGACAAGGGTGATCCAGTGGATATAGTGTACTTGGGTGTAAGCCTTGCATGAACAATGAAAGGAAACAGAGGTTAACAATGGACAAAGCATGAATTCACAAGTTGCTTGTAAATAATATGTCGTTAGAAGAAAAAGCAATAGTAAGCAGAGTAGTGTGTGATAAACTTACAGCAGCAGCTTTGTTTACTGACACACTTTGTAACACGTTGACAGCTCATGATCTATACAGGGATTTTGTACAAACTTAGTAAACCAATCATAAAGCATGTCATACAATGTAGAATGAAATGCGCATGTGTTAGTCTGTTTTAGAATATGTACATAATCTGATTTATTACGTACTGTGGAGTTGTGGTGCGTCCTAACCTACTTCCCTCCCTCTCCCTACCTGAGCTTGATCACTCAGGTGTAGTATGAAATGCCAATAAAAAAACCTCAGTGACGCGGCCAGATTCGAAGTGAGGTTTTGGATTCCAGAGAACTGGATAAAGTGTTCTCCCAGAACTGAACAAGGTGTTCTGGATGGTGGAAAAGGTCTTGTAGGGAATCCCAACAGAGCGAAGGTCCTCTCATGGATCAATAACCGGTTAAAAGATAGGAAGCAAGAATAGGAATAAATGGTCAGTTTTCACAATGGAGAGAGGTAAATAGTGGGGTCCCCCAGGGATCTGTACTGGGACCAGCGCTGTTCAACATATTCATAAATGACCTGGAAAAAGGGGTGAACAGGGAGGTGACAAAGTTTGCAGACGATAGAAAATGACTCAAGATAGGTAAGTCCAAAGCTGACTGTGAAGAGTTACAAAGGGATCTCATAAAACTGGGTGACTGGGCAACAAAATGGCAGATGAAATTCACTATTGATAAATGCAAAGTAATGCACATTGGAAAACATAATCCCACCTATACATACAAAATGATGGGGGTCTAAATTAGCTATTACCACGCAAGAAAGAGATCTTGGAGTCATTGTGGGTAGGTCTCTCAAAACATCCACTCAATGTGCAGCGGCAGTCAAAACAGCGAACAGACTATTAGGATCCATTAGGGAAGGGATAGACAATAAGACAGAAAATATCATAATGCCACTATATAAATCCATGGTACTTCCATATCTTGAATACTGCGTGCAGTTCTGGTCGCCCCCTCACAAAAAAGATATATTAGAATTGGAAAAAGTACAGAGAAGGGCAACAAAAATTATTAGGGGTATGGAACGGTTTCCGGATGAGGAGAGATTAATAAAACTGGGGCTTTTCAGCTTGGAAAAGAGACGACTAAGGGGGGATATGATTGAGGTAAAATCATAAATAAATCATGATAAAATCATGAGTGGGGTGTGGAGAAAGTAAATAAGGGAGTATTATTTACTCCGTCTCATAACACAAGAACTAAGGGTCACCAAATTAAATTAATAGGCAGTAGCTTTAAAACAAATGTCAGGAAGTGTTTCTTCACACAAACAATGCACAGTCAACCTGTGGAGCTTGTTGCCAGGGGATGTTGTGAGGACCAGAAATATAACAGGGTTAAAAAAAGAATGAGAGAAGTTCCTGGAGGACAGGTCCATCAATGGCTAATAGCCAAAAGGGTCAGGGATGCAACCCTGTGCTCATTGTATCCCTAAATCTTTGACTACCAGAAACTGGGACTGAATGACGGGGTATTGTTCACTCAAACTGCCCTGTTCTGTTCATTCCCTCTGAAGCACCTAGCACTGGCCACTGTTGGATGACAGGATACTGGGCCAGATGGACCTTTGGTCTGACCCAATATGGCCATTCTTCTGTTGTCATGTTCTAGATTTTAACAGCTAAATACTCCAAAGACTGTGTCCACAGTGAGCATACTCTGAGCTGGAGCTGAGAGGGACTTTCCTGAAATTGCAGTTCTCGGCCGCTGGAGGCTTTGCCAGCGTGGGGTCCAGACACCTAAACTGACGGCAAGGAGCCCATCTCTCCTGTGCTCTCAGTGGACCTCCCTGCTGGGCAGTAGCGTAGCCAGGGGAGGAGCAGAGGGAGCGGCCGCTCCCCCTGTGAGCAGAAACGGTGCCTTAAAAAGGAAGCGGCGCCTTTTCTTAGCAGAGCTAAAAAAAGGCGCAGCTTCTTTTTAAGTGTTGCTGCTTGCACTCACCCGGCGGCGCTCCGGGTTTTTGGCGGCATTTCGGCAGCGGGTACCACCGAAGACCCGGAGCGAGTGAGGACCCACCGCCGAAGTGCCGTCGAAGACCTGGAACACCGTCGGAGGAGCCGCCAGGTGAGTACAGGGGGAGGCGCCTTTTTATAGCGCCGCTCCCCCTGTGCTCCGGACCTGTCGACGCTACTGCTGCTGGGCACAGTCAGTGTGAAGGAGGAAGCTTCCTAATCTGAATGCACCCAGGACCTGCAGAGGGGTGGAGAGAGTAGACAGGGAGAAGGAGCCTCTGGAAAGACAGGGACTGAAGGCTAGCGAAGGGTTGAAACTGGGACTGGAAGCATAGGCACCGACTTCTGCTGGCGCCGGTGGGTGCTTGACCCCCCGCCTGCCCCCGGCCCCACCCTGACTCCACCCCTGCCTCTCCCCCTCCCACTCCTAACCCGCCCCCCATTCCAACCCCTTCCCCAAAGTCCCCGCCCCAACTCCACCCCCTCCCTGCCCCTATTCCAATCCCTTCCCCAAATTCCTGCCCCGGTCCCGCTTCTTCCCCACCTCCTCCCCTGAGCGCGCCACATTCCCGCTCCTCCCCGCTCCCTCCCAGAGCTTGTTATGCTGCGAAACAGCTGTTTTGCAGTGGCAAGCGCTGGGAGGAGAAGCGGGGACGCAGCGCACTCAGGAGAGGAGGCGGAGGTGAGGTGAGATGGGGCTGTGGGGCGGGGCGGGGAGCTTGGTTGCCGGTGGGTGCAGAGCACCCACCAATTTTTCCCTGTGGAGCACCCACGGAGTCGGCACCTATGCCTGGAAATTGTGAGGAGACTGGGCCTGGTTTGGCAAAGGAGATTGGTAGCCGCGGGGTGGAGATTGAGACTGAGATCCAGGGGGAGACTGGAACTGTCAGGGAAAGGACGGAGACTTGGTCTGGGAGCAAGGAGGGAAAACTGGAGGGCGGGGAGATGTTCTAGGATCGGTAGGTGGGGAGAGACTGTGATCAAATGAGGATTTGGGGGGGGGGGAGAGACACAGGGGTTAGCTGGGCAAGAAGACTGGGACTGAGCACTAGTTGGAGAGAGGTGAGGGCAGAGAGGAGATTGATCTGATGAGTATCCAGGGTGCAGGGCAGAACTGAGCCTGGCTGGGCAAAGAGACCAGGCAACAGAGCTGGGAGGGGGCCTGAGATTGGATGAGGAGCTGGGAAGGGAGATTGGGACTGGGAACCAGTGGCAGGAGCGGCAGAAGGTCCCGAAAACTGGGGCGGCCCCGCCCCCTGCACCACCTCTTCCGCCCCATCCTTGTGTCACCCCTTCCCCCAAGGCCCTGCTCACATGCCGCCTCTTCCCCCCAAGACCACAACCCATGCCCCACTCGCTCCTTTCCACACACACCCCGTTGCTCGCCCTTATGGCCAGTAAAAAGTGGGAGGGCCATGGCCCCTTGCCCTCCCCCTCCCGTTCTGGTGCCCCTGACCAGTGGGGAGTGGAAATGTGGGCTAGGGAGGTGGGCAACTAGAGGCCAGGATGGGGGAGACAGACAGATTGGGTGAGGAACTGGGAGGGGGGAACTGGGAATTGCTGGGCAAAGAGACTGGGAGTGGTAGTGGAGGGGCTGGGACTGGGACAGAGGGTCTGGAGGGGTGAGACTAGGACTTGCTTGGCAAGGAGACTGGGACTGGGATGAGACGCCTGAGGAGTGGAGAATGGGACTGGCTAGGTGAGGAGAATGGGTCTGGGACAAGGATGGGGGAGGAAGAACTGAGACACGGAGAGGCTGGAGGCGATGGGGCAGAAAGCATCACACATGGGGGAGTGGGTCAAAGAAGTTGCGCCCATTAGAAAACACTGCCCTCCAGAGCCTGGAGGGGAACCCAAGATTCCTGAGTCTCCACATTCCTCTGTCAGCAAATATCCATGAACGCCATTGGCAAAGTGCCCATATCTCGCTAGGGCTGGACCACTTAGAGGGTGACAACTTTTTACTGCTGTCACTTACTCCAGTAGGTCAAGTGACAGAGGTCCGTGTGCTGGATCTAAAGGTTCCAACCCTGTTGATGACCCATGTGGGTGCCAGGGTGCTGCTACATGATGACATTTCTGATTTTTCAATTTGCTTTTTAAAATCATTTAGGAAATTACGCCCCAAACCCTACGTTCTTTCAACATCGTTGAGGTTGCAAAGTCTAGCACTCAAATTAGGAAATGCCAGAATTAATGTTGTCTGGACAACCTTAATTTGCCCCTCCCCCAGGGTGCAGATGCATTATGATACTTTAATTCCATGATCACATGCTAGTTTTTCCACAGTCTGGAATCCACTGGCTTTGATATGGACAATTCACGCAGTGATCCTTCTGGATCTCCTCTAGCCTCGTTGTTCCCTGTTTATAATGGGAAAGGAAAACAATCACATTAAAAGCATCGAAAAACACAAAAACCTCTTGCAAGATTAGAGTTGGGATGAGTCAAAATCAGACTCACCATTGTGTGGGAGAGATGCTTTCAAACTAAAAAGGGCTTTAGATCCCTTCTGAAATGTAGGTAAATACGAGACCTCTAGGAACATGGGAATGGCCAAACTGGATGCACCCTATGAGATGTCTAGTCCAGTGTCTGACAGGGGCCAGCATAAGAAGCCCCCTTATGGACAGTTATGATCCAGAGGCCTGGGACTGCAGGGGGTGAGATATCTGCTGTCTGTTTTAGGTATTTTTATGACCCCTATTACCATAGGATCTGAGAGCTGTACACTATACAAGTGATTTAGCCGTACAACATCCTTGTGATATGCAGTGTTGTTAGAGCTGTGTCAGAACCAGGATATTAGAGGCCAAAGGAGGTGATATAATATCTTCTATTGGTGAGAGAGACAAGCTTTCAAAGAGCTTTTCTGCAGGCAGGACTGTTATCGCCATTGTACAGATGGGGAACGGAGGCACAGAGATCAAATGATTTGCCCAAGGTCACCAGGGGTCTGTGGTGGGATTGAACCCAAGTCTCCTAACTCCTTACCTAGGGCCCTAACCACTGGACAATGCTGCCTCTCCACATAGGCCCCTGAGGCCTTGCCAAACCCTCCAGCCCAAAGGCCCTGCTCACTCTGGCCCCGGGAGCGGTCAAGACGGCCCTGGGGCTGGTTGAGGACCTGAAGCTGAGAGAGGTGCAGCACTTAGGAGCCCGACGATTCAGAATTCAGACAAACAAAAGCACAGGGGTGCTGGCTGGCTCAGGGAGCGACACAGGCCACTTTGCCTTAAGCCTAGGCTGGCCATGACGGGGCGCTGGTACCCGCTGATGGCTCTGCCGTGGCCCATGCGAAACTGGGTGGTGAGTCTCAGCCCAGATCCCAGGGGGACGTGAGTCCACCTCACAAAAAGCACCAGCACAATAGGCTCCCTTTGTCGGCAGCCTCAGCAGAGAGGCCAAGGCTGCATGGGCCTAGAGAGAGCTCCTCCTCTCTTTGTCGTGGATGGCCAGGGGTGGGGACTGCCCAAGGGTGGCTTGCTTTGCTGCTCTCAGCTCCATGTCTGGGCGGGGTGGGGGTAAGAACATGGACCACTGCTCGGACTCAGGACAGCCATTACTCCAGACCGGTGGTTTTTAACCTGTGGCCCGTGGGCCACTCGCGGCCCAATCAGCATGCAGCCATGTCCCATGTGACATCCTGAGGGCCCTACAGGTAGTATTGGATGCGGCCCACAATGGTAAATAGGCTGAGAACCACTGCTCCAGACCGATCAGGCCCAGCCCAGCGCCTTCTGTGGATCAACTGCTGTCAGCAGGGACAGATTTTCCTTTGTGGTGAGGTGGGGGGCGGCGACTGGCAACCTGCTTTTATCCTGCACCGCACCAGACGAAAGAAACAGCTGGAGGCCGCGCTCCGGATTGTGCTGCTCCGTCTCTCCGGAAGGCTCTGGCTCCCTTAATTAGAGGAAGGGCTTCATTAGCGGGTGTTTGTACAGATGAGCTTCGGTGGTGATTATTCCTCCCTTCCTCCAAGCTACTGACTCACTTCTCCGGCTCCCTTTCTTCACGGCTCACCTCGAAACCTGCCTTTGCGCCGCAGCTTGAATCGGCTCCTTCTTCCTCCTCCGCTCTCTGTGACACTTAGCAGCTTGTATGTCGGAGACTAGAAAGAGCCTGTTAGCTCATTCAAGCCATTCTCCTCTCCCGGGGGGAGAGGACCCTGGCCCCCACCCTGACGGCTCATTAGGATTAGCTCCCTGCAGATCCCACGGATTCTTTGTGCTCAGGTGAAGGGGGAAGAGAAGATAGAAAGCAAGAAACATGAGTGAGAGGCCCTGAGATAGCCCCAGACTGAAGCAACGGTGGGTAATCGGGGACTAAGCAGTGGACTGGGGACTAGGACACCAGGGTTCTATCCCCGGCTTTGCCACTGATGGGCTGCGTGACTTTGGGCACGTCACTTCACCTCCGTGTGCTCGCTCTGTGTCAGCCTTGTCTATGAGCCCTTTGGGGCAGGGACAACCTCCCTTGCTCCGTGTTTGTACCGTGCAATGGGGCCCTGAACTCAGTTGGGCCCTCTAGAGCAGTGGTGGGCGACCTGCGGCCCGTCAGGGGAATCCGCCGGCGGGCTGCGAGACAGTTTGTTTACATTGGCCATCTTCCTGCATCTCCCAGTGGCCGCCGTTCGCCGTTCTTAGCCAATGGGAGCTGCGGGCGGCCGGGCCTGCGGACGGTCAATGTAAATAAACTGTCTTGCAGCCCGCCAGAGGATTCCCCTGACGGGCTGCGTGCGGCCCGCAGTTTGCCCACCGCTGATCTAGGGGCTACAATGGTGATACAAGTAAATAAGGACTGTGGGGGGGTCAGGGGATCTCATGTGGGAGGCAGGGAATGTCAGAGGCCATAGAGGGAGCAGGGAGCGGGATCATACCATAGAACCAGAGATGGCAAAGGCCCGCTAGGTAGTTTCCAGCCTCTCTCGATTACAGGGCCCCCAACTGGTGGGTTAGTAGCTGGGCATTCCCATGTCCCAGCACAGCTGCTGCCATCTCTCTCTCCCCCTCGCCTCCATCTGTTCTCTCTCCGAAATAGGACAAGGGGCAAATCCAGAGCCCAAGGAGCTGTCCTGGGCACTGGCAAGTCCATGGAGCGGCTGCTGAGCTACAACAGCTGGAGACAGCCCCGTACGGCCCTAACCCAACCCCACTGTTGGAGGGGACCAGGACTGGAGGATCCGTGCCATGGTAGATGCTTTGGCCCCCCCGGCCACCTATGCATTGCCCCCTGTGCAGTGCTGTACAGGGACCCCTCCCCGGAGCTGCAGAATATCCAGTTCTGGTGCGTTGGGGGTCAGTGAGATGGGGGGTGGGACTAATCCTGCAGTTTTCACACATGCAGACTCCACAGAAGTCAGTGGGTTGCAGGGTCAGGTGCCAGGACAATGAGCACAATTAATGCTCCCAGGTGATGAGTTAGTGGATCCACCAGCAGCCTGAGGCAGGATGAAGTTCTTGGGACCACAATCCCGACGTTTATACTCTGCTGGCCCTGCCTCCCAGAAAAACAGCAGTGGTCTGGGAATAGATTTTCAGAAAGCCTTTGACAAGGTCCCTCGCCAAAGGCTCTTAAGCAAAGTAAGCTGTCATGGGACAAGAGGGAAGATCCTCTCGTGGATTGGTAACTGGTTAAAAGATAGGAAACAAAGGGCAGGAATAAATGGTCAGTTTTCAGAATGGAGAGAGGTAAATAGTGGTGTCCCCCAGGGATCTGTACTGGGACCAGTGCTGTTCAATGTATTCATAAGTGATCTGGAAAAAGGGGTAAACAACAAGGTGGCAAAATGTGCAGACAATACAAAATTACTCAAGATGGTAAGTCCAAAGCAGACTGTGAAGCGTTACAAAGGGATCTCACAAAACTGGGTGACTGGGAACAAAATGGCAGATTAAATTCACTGTTGGTAAATGCAAAGTAATGCACAGTGGAAAACATAATCCCAGCTATACATACAAAATGATGGGGTCTAAATTAGCTGTTACCACTCAAGAAAGAGATCTTGGAGTCATTGTGGGTAGTTCTCTGAAAACATCTGCTCAATGTGCAGCGGCCGTCAAAAAAGTGAACAGAATGTTAGGAACCATTAGGAAAGGGATAGATAATAAGAGAGAAAATATCATAATGCCACTGTATAAATCAATGGTACATCCCCATCTTGAATACTGTGTGCAGTTCTGGTCACCCCATCTCAAAAAGATATATTGGAATTGGAAAAGGTGCAGAGAAGGGCAACAAAAATGATTAGGGGTATGGAACAGCTTCCATATGAGGAGAGATTAAAAATACTGGAACTTTTCAGTTTGAAAAGAGATGACTAAGAGGGGATATGATAGAGGTCTATAAAATCTTGACTGGTGTGGAAAAGGTGAATAAGCATCTTAAGAGCCTCCTTTAGTGTAATTACTGATTTAGGGCATAAAGGGAATGCTGGGAGTGATGTCTATACAGAGCCACAACGGACTTGGATGAATACTGAGGAGATGAATGGCAGAGCACAGATGAGAATTAAGGGCCCGAGTCTCCTCTCACTTCCACTGGTGAAAATCAGCAGTAACACCTCTGGAATCAGTGGGACCTTGCCAGCGTCCCGCTGGGGTGAATGAGAGCAGATCTAACCTAGCAGAATAATTATTCACGGCACACTGGCCACATGGGAACTGCATAGAGGAGGGCGATGCAGGGGTTAATAATGGGATCCACATCGTTTAGGGGCACAATCCAAAGCCCACCAAAGTCAATGTCAAGCCTCTAATTGACTTCCGGGGCCCCTGGATTCAACAATAAGCGGGCAGGAAGTGATGTGATTAGAGGATCCAGCTCACTCGGCTCCGCCCATGGCTCTGTCACTGATGCTCAGTGACGTTGGGTCCAATCCTGCACACCCTCAGTGCCCACTGACATCCACGGAAGAGGGGGGCGCTCAGGACCTCACAGGCAGCATCAGGGCCACCATCTCTGTGCCTTGGTTTATTCATCTGGAAAATGGGGATAATGTGACCAGATACACCTCCGGAGGAGGACAGTGAGTTGAACTGAATGAATACTTGTGCCTGGGGTCCACAGGTGAAGGTGCCAGGACGAGGGCCGAGGTTTTATACCGAGTCGCTGCTAATCAAACCAGAGCTTTTCCTGGGCTGTCTAGAGCATGGGTGGTCCAATGTGCCGGTGCCTCCAACACTGGAGGAGGAAGAGATGCGAAGGCACAGGGCAGGCATAAACCACAGAGGGAATCGGGGGGATGAGACCAGTGGATGTCATCTGGGACAGGAGAAGAGTGGACATGACACAGCACAGGAGATCCTGCACTCACCAAGGGGGGGCTTTGGTGTCGTGGGCACATGGAGCTGTGGGGGAAGTGACCTGAGGGCAGGGAGTGACTCCCAGAAACACATGGGCTGGTAGCAACCAGGCTGTGAACTAAGGCTCCCTCCCTCCCCCCTTTAACTCTACCCTGAAGGTCCCTGGGGTTCCACCTCCTGAGAGTTGTGGGGAGGGGGCTGGAATTCCTCCCTAGAGCTTGAGGGTGTCTTGACTTGCCCGCCCCCCTGCACTGTGGAGCCCCTCCCTCCTTTGGGGGGGCAGATCTGGGGGAAGCTGTGGTAAAGGGATCCCCTGGAAGCATGGCTGTGCTGACTGGGGGGCGGGGAGGGGAAAGGGGTACCAGTGGATCCAGGTGGCAGAGCAGAGGCAAAGGGCATCTGACCACACCCTCTGCTCTGTGTCCTGAAATCTGGGTGGATCAACAGATGAAGGGGGTGCAGCCCCCAGCTTCTTGGGCAGGGAGATCAAATCCTGCCCCCACCCCCCCATGGACGAACTGGAAGGAAACTCCATGCGCTCTGCTCCCCTACCCAGGCTTCTCCTGCAGAGGGGCCTGTGAGTGTGACTTGCGGGAGAGGCAGAGAGGGTGAATCTGACTAGGAACCCGCAGCGTGACTCTGTCGGTAAGAAGCCAGGGCTGCTGTCTGGGAGAAATTGCCTGGAACAAACACGAGGCAGGTAATACCCCTAGTGCAGCCACGCCTGGCATTTCCCACGTGCAGGCCGGCTCCCTGTCACCTCAGGGGCATATCAGGACCATGCAAAGTTAGGCAGCAGAATCGATTCGTGGAGGGGAGGGAGAGCTGTGGAGCCACGAAGGCAGCTAAAAATATAGTCATCATGTCTCTGCAGGGGAGGTCATGAAAGTCTATAAATACCAAGATGGTAACAATATCAATAACGAGAGGCGGGAATAAGACCTGGTCTCAGAGGATGAAAAGCAAAGGAGAGGAAAGCTTAGCCAAGACACCAGAAGGTAGGTCTCCGTAGGAGGAAGCGTTCTCTAATGGTTAGTGCAGATGACTGTGCCCCAGGACTCCTGGGTTCTATTCCTGGCTGTGCTACTGACTCACTGGTGACTTGGGCCAAGTTACTTCACTTCCCTGTGCCTAAATTGTTCCATCTGTAATCTTCACTGCACCTGGGGTGGGGAGGGAGGATAGAAGGGGTGAATTCATATTTGTGAAGCACACTAGCCAAATCTTCATGAACATCCTTACAGTACTGAGGATGATCATGAAAAAAAAATTGCATCATAGCCTGCTTGCTTGTTGGGTAAACATAATCATCTGACCACCCTCAGGTTAATGGGACTTTATAGGGCTGCTGTAGAGCCTTTTCCAAGCAGCACTAGTAACGTTTTATTGTTAGCATTATTTTATTATATACAGAAATCTATGTTAAGGTTGTATAGTTAAATACACAAAAGTTAGGAAATGCCAAGTTAAGGTGGCCCACATAACCTTAACTCTGCCCCCTTGTATGTCTTCATTACACTACAGTCTGCAATTATGTGATCACAAACTGGACCAGATCTTCATTCCACCTACTTTGGTCTTCTCCTGTGGCACAAAGCTACCAGAAAACCAGTGGAGTTGGCCAGCTCAGGATTCCCACCTGCCTCCAGGTAGCGTAGAGCCATTGTAGCCAGCTCTATATCCCCACCTCCCTGCCTTCAGCACAGGAGATGTGGCTAGGTGGATGGGGAGTGGCCAGGATGAGGGTTTTCTCTGGTGTAATTGCATCAATGCAGTACAGCTGGTGAGAATTTTCCCGGTGTAGACAGCAGGCCCCATAACTGCTTCCTTCTAGTGCAAAAGTGGATGAGTGGGTAAATGCCAAGGGGATCAGAGAAAAATGGCAGAGACAATGGAAAAAAGGAAGGTATGGGGAGAAGCAAAATTAAGCAGAGCGCAAAAGATAAGCTACTGGCTGGGGGAGTGAGGTCCTTGTGGTTAAGGAATTAGACAATGGGGGTTCTATTCTGGGTTCTGCCACAGACTCACTGTGTGACTTTCTGCAAGTTATTTGGAGTGCAGATCCGCTCTGAAAAGTGACTCTCTCAAAAGGATGTCGGGACTCCTGTGTTTATTGTGTCTCCAGATCAAATGCACTGTTTTGGGTAGTTTATTGTTCCTAGCTGCCAGCTCAGCAACCCCCCACATGGGATCTGAGAGTCAAGCTGGGTTGTAGCTTCTGCATGCGTTATCATTGCAGGGCTCAGATACTACAGGGAGGCACCACCTGAAGGACCGTGGCAAGATGTGTAGATGCTGTGACCCTGTCTCATGCCCACACTGGTGCAGAGGCTGGTGCAGAGATGGAGGTGGATGGACAGGGCTTGTCCATCCAGATGCTTGGATGGCCAGGGGCCAGTTTGGGGCACTTAAGTGATGCATAGACCTTCTGCGGGCCCTCTGCATGGGGTGGATTCCCACAGTGACTGGTGTGTGAGTGTCTGGAGGATGAGAAGGCTGAATATTAACAACAGCTGGCCCTGAGTGCTAGGAGCAGTTATAAAAATGTTGGGTAGGATTGTCCAAAGTGCTTAGTCTTGGCCTAATCCTGCTCCCAAGGGAGTTAATGGCAAAACTGCTTGAGTATAGCTACACGGCAGCTAGGAGCAAGCCGCCCAGCCCCGGTTAACAGACTTGTGCTTGCAGGGCTCATGGCTAGTGTGCTAGTTGTGTGGATATTGCAGCCCTGGTGGAGGCTGGAGCTAGCCACCCAAACTCAGACCCAAAGGGTGGGGTGGGCTTGGGCCCAGATGGCTGGCCCAAGCCTCTGGCGGTGCTACAATGTCCACACTTGAAAACACAAGTCTGTCTACCAAGGCTCACTCTAGCTGCAGTGTAGACTTACCCATTATGACTTCAATGCAAAGATCAGCATCTGGAGATGCTGGATGCTGTAGACTTCTCCCAGCTGCTGAAGAGTGTATGGGAATGTTCCCAAGACGTCTTGGATTTGACACATACCAAGCCAAGGAGGCTCGGCAAACACTGCACAGCAAAGCCAAGCTCCGTAGAGTAGGCAGTAAGTGTTTCGTGGCGACCACTTTACGGCCGCAACATCACAAGGTATTTTAACAAATCTGTGGTCACTTTGCGGACCATCACGCTTGTCACTGTGCTGCACACCAGGCCTCTCAGAGGTCCAGAGAGGCCCGGGCCACTTCCGGCCTTTGAGGCCACTGGCCATCATAAAAATAAAAAAATGACGACACATGAAAACAAAATAAGACACCAAAAACAGAGCGAGACATCATTTGAATTTTTTTTTTTATTTAACAAATGCTTTTCGAGCCTTTTTCTGTGCAAATGCACTAATTATTGAGGAAAAATCTAGCTCTCATGCAATGTCACCGTGGATATTAAGCATGGTGAGCCCATTCAAACACTCTTGTCCCATAGTTCTTTACATGCTTCCACCTGTTGAAGGTGCAGTCACCTGAAGCCACTGATGCAGGCAAACTGACAAAAATACACAATGCAATTGTGATATTAGGAAACACCCCAGAGAGTCCAAGTTTGAGTATTTCTTGAAGCAATTCCTTTGGCTTGCAATCCAATTTAAAGTTCATGGAATATATTCGTTTGAGGAAGAGGACCTCGTCACTGAGATCTTTTGAGATTTCTTTGTTGTACTCTTGCTGAAATTGTTCAGCTGCAGAAACTAGATCTTCATTACTCAGTCTGTTGAAGTGCCAAAGAAACCCAAAAAGTGTACAAATTAGTCGCAGTGACTCAAATTGACATGTAAGACCTGCTTGAATAGAGTCAATGATGACAAGGAAGACATTGACCCAATAATGCTGCTTGGCATCGGATTCAGTAGGTAAGTTGCGATTGGTGGAGAACTCAGATGAAATGCCAAGATTCTATGCTACTAATTTGGACTCAGTCAGGATCGCATCCCATTGTTCACGAATCTGTTGAATGTCACTGATAAGACTTTCAATTGGGGACATTTCCACTGCTTGCATCCGAAGAAGTGGGTATTCACACACGAAAGCTTATGCTTCAATACCTCTGTTAGTCTATAAGGTGCCACAGGACCCTTTGTCGCTTCTACAGATCCAGACTAACACGGCTACCCCTCTGATACTTAAGACTTTCAATGTTATCCCTCTCAACATCAAGTGTAGCGTTGTGTGCTTCCATTACCAGATTAGTTTGGTGGATCATTGTAAGTAGTATAGGTGCCAACTTTTGTTGGCACGGGTGGGTGCTCGTGCCCCCGGCCCCTCCCACTCCACCGGCCCCCGCCCCCTTCCCCAAATCCCCGCCCCCTTCCCCAAATGCCCACCCCCGTCCCCCCCCCCGGGAAAAATGCAGCTCCCCGCCAGCCCCCCGTGTGCGCGTGCCCACCCAACTCACCTTCCACCCAGCTCCCTCTTCCCCTCCCAGCACCCAGCTCCCTCTTCCCCACCCTTCACCCAGCTCCCTCTTCCTGACCCAGGTCTCGCCCCCAGCTCCCTCTTCCGCTCCCAGCACCCAGCTCCCTCTTCCCCACCCTTCACCCAGCTCCCTCTTCCCCACCCAGGTCTCGCCCCCCAGACTCCTCTTCCCCACCCAGCACCCAGCTCCCTCTACCCCACCCCGCACCCACCCCACCCTGCACTCCCCGCAGGGGGCACGGGGAGCCAGGCTCGCAGGAAGCCAGGCCCACCGCCGGCCGCGGGGAGGCTGTGCGGGCCTTGTGGGGCTGAGCCGCAGCTGTGGGGGGCGGGGTTTAGCTGGGGAGGGGGGGAGCTGGCTGCCGCGGGGTGGGGGGCGCAGGCCCTGCATGCACCCACCCCACTCTGCACTCCCCACACCCTCTACCCGTCTAACTACAAGAAGCAGCACACCCTGCTCCCACCCCTTCACACTCTGTCCCCCTCGCCCCACTCACCGCACAGTGCCCACCCGCTGCGCACCAGGGTCCCGCGCTGCATCCACTCCTCAGCCGGGGGACCCACCTCCTGCCGCCGCCCGATTCAAACTGACTACCGCGTGGGGGGCGGGAGGTAGCACTGACACAGGCCCCGCCCCCGGGCCCAGCCACGTCCCTTTCAACACCTCCTAGCCCCGCCTCTCAGGCCCAGAGAGACCTGAGCGGCAGCCCAGACGGCCAATCCCAGCAGGGGGCCTGCCCCCTTTTGCTGCACAGCTGAGAGGCAGCTGTTGCTGCTAAAAAAAGATCCTTGGCCAGAGGCGCCTGCAGCCAGGGAACCCGGAACGGCGGCAAGGTGAGTTGGGCGGGCGGGTGCGCGCGTGGGCTGGCGGGGAGCTGCCGGTGGGTGCTCAGCACCCACCAATTTTTCTCCGTGGGTGCTCCAGCCCCGGAGCACCCACGGAGTTGGCGCCTATGGTAAGTAGCTTCATCCACAAAGATGACATCAGAATGCATTCAAATTTGGCCATGTGCTTCTGAATAGACTGAAGTTCAGTTCAAGCCTGTGCAGTGAGATTGAGAGATTCAAGCTCATTTAAAGCCTTTCTCACAGAATTCAAACGCTGCGCAACTGGTTGAACACCATCAATCCGTGCAGACCATCTAGTTTTGGACATGCCATGTGGTGAAACAGGAAGATATTGCTTCAGAATTTCCCACCTTTGTGGACTGCTACTGAAGAGACTGTACATTTGCCGAACAGTTCCAAAGTAAGTAATTGCCTCCTTGCATGATTCAGCACAGTCAACACCTA
This sequence comes from Macrochelys suwanniensis, assembly GCA_033296515.1. NCBI lineage: Eukaryota > Metazoa > Chordata > Testudines > Chelydridae > Macrochelys > Macrochelys suwanniensis. Next base: position 339,168,494 of record CM065775.1, read on the forward strand.
CAAGGTTTAGTGTGTGGTTTCCATAGCTGGAGAAAATACAGTTTGCATTATGCTCAAGGAGAACTGCTTGTACACCTTTGTACTTCCCAGCCATATTAGATCCATTGTCATAGGCTTGACCAATGCAGACTTGATAATCTAACTTAAAACTTTCTAGAATTGCTAGTACTCAAGCAGCAATTTCTTTTCCAGTTTTTCTCATGAAATTATAGAACAAAATAAACCTTTCTTCCATGGAAAATTATGAGCTGTCTACAATCTTAACATATCGAATAACCATAGTAGTCTGTTCCTTGTGAAAACAATCTGGAGTGGCATCAACAATGATTGAAAAATACTTGGCATTTCGAATCTCATCAAGAATTGTTGTTTGTACGAATGACCCACATAGCTCGATAAACTCGTTTTGTATGTGTGTGGAGAGATAATGGACTTGCATGCGCTTTTGACCCTCTTGCAATTCTCGAACACGTTTAACGTGCTCTGATAAAAGTGAGTCATATTTGCTGAGGAGCTCAACTATGCCTAGAAAGTTTCCATTTGCATGATCACCAATACGTTGACTGGAACCAAAAAAAGCCAACCCCCGCTCAGAAAGAAAAAGGATGACATTCAGGAGGCGCTTAAGAAGTTTTTTCCAGTTATTCGTTTCTGTAGAGAGTTCAGTCAAGAGTAAATTCTCAACTGACCTTTCAGCTGATGCTGCTCTACTGGCTGATTTCCATGCAACATGGTTTTCTTTGTGTGACGTTGAGCTCTCATGGGATGGTATTCGGTCTTTCAACTTCCTCCAACGTCTGTTGATGCTCCATCCTGATTGATCAGAGAGAACTGATGCATTTGCAGCACTTTTGTTCAAAATGAAGCAGGGTGCACACAGTACAGAGATTGTTTTTCCGTACTGCAGTGTAACCAGTCTCTTGTGCAGGTCTCACCATTTGGAAGAGTTTTTGTCAGGAGACAAGTAGGGAAAGCATGATTATCAGCATCTTGTGGATTTGAAGAAAAGATTGCATTTGGGCAGCATTGCTCTTGTCAATAATTCCAATGTCGGTCACAGTCAAACCTGTAGTACTCATGAATTGCTCTTGCTGCATAAGATCTACATCTTCCTGTTGCTCTTAGTTTCTTGATCGTACACAGGCTCTTCTGCTGCATCTGTTACTGTTGACACATCCACTTCTTGACTACTGTCCTCATGTTCAGGTATTGGCATTGAAATATCACCTGTTGCAGTTGCGGAGTTTTCATGATCTGTAGCATTGTTTTTTGGGTAAGGTGTGTTTTCCAGTGTTTGAGAAATGAAGTTATTGGCTTTGAGCTCTTAGCTGCTGCTTCCCTCAGTTGTTTTCACCGTCTCTTTCTTGCACCACTTCAAATCTCCTCTTCATAGTGATCTATCTGGTCAATATGTAGCCTATCCACACTTGAAATATTCTGCTGTAAATAAGTAGCTTATCTACACTTGAAATCTTCTACTGTAAACATGTACACAAATGCTGAATGGTACACAAATGCTGAAAAGACTTAAAACAAAGGAATACTAATTAAGAACACAAAATGAAACAGTCAGACAGGTTATTATCCTTATCACTGAATCAAAACTCAAGCACACAAGGTATAATATAACAGGCTGAGCTAAAGTCAAAGGGATGACATATATATCGAGTAAACACAGACACGGATACAGACAGAGGAATAATGTCCAAAAACAAGTGTTCTTACAAAACTCATTGTACAAGATTGTCCTCACAAACTTTCCCTTGAATCTGGGCCTATAGACTACCAAAGCCTATGATGATGGCCAAGCTAACAAGCTAGGGCTCAACCAACCAACCTATCACCTCTTTTAGCTACCATATGAAGATAATAATGAGGAATTCTCACACGTAAATAATTCCTTAGTCAACTAGACGTAAAACTATAAAGACGCTAAAATGTAACAATTCTTTATCTTTCAACACGCACTTCATCCAGCACCAACCACTAGTAGTGATTTGTTTATATAATCAGCTGATCTGAGTGGACACATTCATCACGGTCTAATCTTGTGCCATCAGAACCGATATATTTGTAGTAATATTTATGAACATTTTTAACTCTTTAATATGACAAAATCTATATCAGTTAACAAAAAAATTATGTCTTTTACCAAATCACATCTCTGATTTGCTTAAATGTGCAGCTCTACGCTGAGAGAGTGGGTCACATTTTGGTCCGATAGGGATGCGCATAAAAACAAGTTGTGAAACTTATCAAATGCCAAAAAATTAACAAGTGTCTAAATCTGAGCCCCCCTTTGAGCTTGAGGCCCCAAGCCAAATGGCTCGCCTGGCCTTCCTCTCTGATTGGCCCTGTTAGGATGACCAGATGTCCCGATTTTATAGGGACAGTCCCGATATTTGGGGCTTTTTCTTATCTAGGCGCCTATTACTTCCCCACCCCTGTCCCGATTGTTCACACTTGCTTTCTGGTCACCCTAACCCTGCTGCACACTATAGACATTCATACTATGTCCACACTTAACAAGCAACAGCTGCAGTGCTGTAGCATGTCAGTGTAATCACTTACTACTGTGATGGAGGGGTTCTCCCATCACTCTAGTTAATCCAGGTGGCATCTGGGTCAGTGGAAAGTTAGGTCAGGGGGTTTGGTCCTCTTAACTATGTCCCTTGAGGGTGTGGATTTTTCACATCCCTGAGAGACATAGTTATGCCCATGTAAGATCAGTGTAGACCAGCCCTCAAAACTTCACAGCGATGGCTGGAACAGAGCTTCGATCCACCTGCTCTAAAAGTACCAACCCCCACCACTTGAGCTTGAGGAAAATCTCACTTCACGATCTAGGGCCTCTGAGTGCACAGTACTGATTCCATCCAGTAGAAGGTGCCTACACACGCGCTGCAGTCTTCATACAGTGTTTACATTTCTGTAGAAGCAACAAAGAGTCCTGCGGTACCTAGACTAACAGATGCATTGGAGCATAAGCTTTCGTGGGTGAATACCCACTTCGTCAGATGCATGCCTTTTCCGTAGTAACTTTTATCCAATGATCTCAACATGCTTTACAAACTTTCGTTAACTTAGTCACACAATCCCCTGCTCTAGGAGGCAGGTAAGTATTATTAGGTGTATTTTCCAGCTGGGTAAACTGAGGCACGGTTAAATGATCGGCCCGAAGTCCATCGCAGAGGTGGGAGTAAAACCTAGGCATTCCAGCCCCCATGACTTAACTACACAGCCTTTCTTTCCATTTTGGCATATTAGCCAGAATGTTATTAATTTTGCAGTAGAGTCAACTGGAGAAGCTCATTCATTGGTAACATTCGACTCTGCTCTGTGTCCCTGTTCCTGCTCCGCTAACAGCCTGTATATAAAGGGTTGGACAGGCCCAAGAATAAATTTCCCAGATCGCAACACTCTAAGGTCACACGAGGTCAAACAGCTGTTCGCTCCCATACGCTGCTCGGTTGTACCTGATTATGAGAGATATCACTCATTCCAGCGTCCCGCTCGGATCGGTGTCCCTTGCACATGGACCCTGCATTACTTCTCTGTAAATTATTGACAGCCGGAAAAGCAAAAACCAGAAACTGAGCTGGTGGAAAATGTGATAAACCTCCATGGAACAGGTCGCACGTTAACAAATGCTGAAACCCAGCTATTGGGGCTGTGAGACTCTTCCCCAGGTCAGGATGTGTATGGAGTCAATAGTGAATTTCTTGTGTGGTGTGAATACAGTGTATATTGACAGTCCAATAATACCCAGCTTCTAACAAGATATTGCTATATTTATTATGCCTCACAAAACCTGTGTGAGGAAGGTGTGGGTAAAAGTTGATATTTTACAGAAGACTTAGAGACACACTAAATATTCACAAACCAGGGGTTCAAAAAATATGGACAGCATCTGAGGGACATAAACGAATATGGGAGTAAAGAGAGTTTGGAAAATTGAAGTTTACAAAAAAATGGGATCTCCCTGCAGTATCCTCATTTTGCAGATGGGGCACAGAGGGGTTAAGTGACATGACCAACAGCAGAGTCGGAGATGGCACCGGGCATAGAAGTTGGGAATCTAACTGCCAGACTATCCCACCCTCAGAAGGGAATCCAGGGGGCCATGGCTTGTCTCTCCCCAAACCTCAGTGCTAGCAGCTAAGCAGAACACAAACAAGGGTGGAAACCCTGCAGATGAAATCTGGGCCAGCTGCATGCTGTCATTGTGCAGACACAAGATAACATCTTTTATGGGAACAACTTGTCACCAGACAAACATCCAAGCTCCTCTGCTGGTGTCATAATGTACATGCATGCACCTGGAAGCTTTGGGAGCACACTGGGGCTCACCCTACAATTTCAGGCAGGAGGAAATAGGGGCTGTAACACCTGCAAGAGCAGATGCTGCAGGAACAGTACTCAGCTCTGTCACAGGAGATAAGAAGGGACAGGCCTCGAACCGGCAGCCTTAAGAAGCCTAAACTGCTCCTAAGTCGTTGCGCCCCCCAGACTGGGCCACACGCGTCTTATGCCTACAGTGCCTTATCCCAGCACCCAAGCGCATCCTTCTCCCAGGGAGGAGACTACAACTCCCAGCAGTCAGCGGGCGCCGCGCGCTCTACGCGCCTGCGTCACGCACCGTCCCGCCAATCGGGGCGGGCCTGGGCGGTGAGGTCACTGTGGGTGACGTCAGGGGCCCAGAGAGAGGCTCTCCGGCAGAGGCGAGCGGAGCTGGGCTCGGGGCTGTGGGGAGCGAGTCGGAGCTGGGGGAGGCAGGAGCGGCCAGGCCCCGCCAGCCGCAGGGCGCAGCAGCAGCAGGAGGGGGCTCGCCAGCGGGTCGGTGCCCGGCGCCCCCCCCCCCGGGGAGCCGCCCCTGCCGGGTCCCCGTCCCCCCCCCAGCCCGGAGGAGCCGGGGCTCTGACAGCCCGAGAGGAGGAGCCGGGCAGCCGGGGGCACCATGTCCTCCCCCAGCCCGGGCAAGAGGCGGATGGACACCGACGTGGTCAAGCTGTATCCTTCCCGCGCGGGGGAGACCCCCCTACAGCCCCTGTGGAGGGGAGGGGGAGAGACCCCCCGTGTCCCTCTGGGGGGGGGGGGGAGACTCTCCCCCATCCTCCTGCGGGGGGGGGGAAGAGAGAGAGACCCTCCCCCATCTCGTGAGTGTGGTGGGGGGGGAGGAGGAAGAGAAGAGTGAGACCCTCCCCCATCTCGTGAGTGTGGTGGGGGGGGGGGAGGAAGAGAAAGAGAGACCCTCTCCCATCTCATGAATGTGGTGGGGGGGGGGGGGGGAGGAAGAGAAAGAGAGACCCTCCCCCATCTCATGAATGTGGTGGGGGGGGAGGAAGAGAAAGAGAGACCCTCTCCCATCTCATGAATGTGGGGGTGGGGGAGGAGGAGGAAGAGAAAGAGAGAGACCCTCCCCCATCTCATGAGTGTGTGTGGGGGGGGGGAGAGGAAGAGAAAGAAAGAGAGACCCTCTCCCATCTCATGTGGGGGAGAGAGAGAGACGTCCCCGATCCCCTGTGTGTGGGGGGGAGCCCCCACAGGGAGGAGCGGGGAGAAAGGTCTTCCCCATTTGACAGTGTGGGGAGGAGAGAGAGAGAGTCCCCATCCTCCTGGGTGGGGAAGAGAGACCCCTTATGAGGAAAAGATGCTGGGGGAGAGACCCTCAGCCCAGAGGAGGGTGACACCCCTCAGCCCCCCAAGGGTGTAGGATTGCCAGGGTCAGTCCCTCTGATCTCCCATCGTGAAGGGGAGAGAGAGCGCCCCTGTGAAACCAGCTCTGTCTGTGGAGGGAGAGAGTGAAATTCCCCTAGGCCAGCCCCACTCCTGGGGGACCCCCTTGCAAACACCTCCCCAACACCAGCCCTTCCCACTCTGCTGAGGAGAGGCCTGCTAGAAAAGCAGACCTCTCTCCCCCAGTCCTGGGGACTCCAGATCTCTCTCCCAGCCTGAGCTTCCCCCCAAACACCAGATCCCCCGGGCTAAGGACTGGAGGCCCTTTTAAACCTCAGAGACTCAGCCTGAGGGATAGAGGCTACCCCAGCCACCTATCCTGGGGGGAGATTAGTACCTTTAAGGAGTGGGGCAATGGGGTAGGATCCTTCAGTCCAGCCTAGGGCAACTCCTTCTCCTCCTCCTGGGATTGTGACTCCCCCGCAGGGTAAGGGAGAGACCCCCCACCCCCAATCAGATATGACAGCTGGTGGTCGGCCTTGGAAGGGGTATTTCAAAGGAATATTTCTCCCCCCCCACCCCCCCTTCCAGATGGCACCTCCACCCATGGCTCCCCTCTTTCTCCCAGCCCCCTTCCCTGGAATGTAGTTCTACAGCTTAGGGTTGTGAGGAGTGGGGCTAAGAGAATGGGGAGGTCTTGTCTAATAGCCACAGCCCAGAAAAAACCTTTTGTGATGTTTATTATTATTTACTCCATGGTTTCAGCCTGCAGTTCCCAAAGCTTCTGGTGCCAGCCTAGAGATTTGTGGCGATTTTTTTTTTTGGGGGGGGGGGGGGCCTAGTTTGCAACAAACCAAAAATAAGGTGCTATGGAGTGGGAAGAAGGGGTTTCAGTGCAATTGAAAAGTCTCTCCCCCCCTCCCCCTTCCCTTCATGCTAGAGGTTTTGTTTATGTAACACTCCAGTTTAGGGTAGGGTTTTTTCTTTCCTAATGGATCTATTTTTATTTTTCTCAGTATTTTTATTCTCGCCCCTCATAGGATGGTGTATCCCTCTCTTTTGCTGTCTGGAGTGTGGGTGGCTTTTGAAATATCATTGGGAATTCGATTATAGAATTGTTTTATTAATAGTTTTGTTTACGTGGTGGTGGTGGTGGGGAGAATTGACATAACCAACTGAAATGCTTTCAGAAATATTCCCCCAGGAAAATTTAGGGGTGAGGGATCTGTTTTTTGATTGTGGTAGGAAGGTTGGGGGTTGATAAACAGACCTGATTTAGTTGCTAGAGGCAGACATAAACAAACTTATTTGGATTTTATGCTTTAAAATAAGGGGTGAAATCAACAGCACTAATGTTTATAGCATGAGGACAATTTACTCAAAGAAAACTTGTTAATGTTTTGTGTGCATGTTTTTATACAAAGCTTCTATTTATTTTTAATGTTGTTTATAACAAATAGGAAATGACTACCCATCGGGGTAGAATCTGAGCTATTTTTATTCTAGAGTTGAGTTACAACATGTCATACCCTCCCAAATGCAAATTTCAATTGATGGTTAATTTCATTAGGAGGAGGGTTGAGAACTTCAGCTGTTTAGTGGAAATAATCCTTGTGTATAATTTTTGAAGAGGACTGTGCTGGAGTGGGGATGAGGCCCATTATGACCTGATGCATTTTCTCCCCTACTTTTTTTGTTCTGCTTGGTAGCTGACATCTAGAATGACTACAGCATTTTAGGAGACAAAGAGCAGTTTTTTGGTATATTTATGGCTTGGTGGTAGATGAAGAGAAGTAAATAGGCTGACATTCCTCCCAGTCCCAATTAGTTTCCCATCTCCTGCTCTCTTTTCCCCTGACAAAGGAATCCAGAGGCTTTTAAAAACTGTAGCTCTTATTATTGTTACCCCAGTGGTCTTGGTATTTGAGACCGAGGGGTAGATCCATTTGTTTCTTGTGGACTGCAAAGTTAGGAAGTTGTGTATGTCAGATGACTCTCTTCTCTACCTTCCTCCTTCCCCAGTCTTTTTGTTTGTCTGGCCTTCCTTCATATCTCTGGGCCTACACTCTGAATTCATCCTAAACAACTGAGCCACTTCATTTTTCTGTGTAATCCTCCTATCTGTAAACCGATCTGCACATTATCTGAAATAAATGTGTGTTTGAGGGGTGTGGGTGGGGTGGGGATTGAAGCTGGTTATAGTGGTGAATAAATGAGAGAGAACTGGACTGAAGGAATGTACTTGAATGTGGCTTGAATTTTTTTTTTTGTTTGTTTGCTGCCATTTTCATTACAATCTCCCGTTTCAGCCTCTCTTTAATGTCTCTGGTATATAATCATGGCATAGATTTACAGCCTGCCAAAAGCTACCTTGTCTAGGAAGGGGCTAGAGAGCATGTTACAAGTCTGGTGCCTTTTACTGCTCTGACAGGTTTAGGAGAGGAGTGGAGTCCTTTTATATTATTCCTATTTTCAATCCCAACACGTCCATGTCCTTTTGTAGATGTTTCTTTGTGACCAGGAAACGGGAGAGGTTGGTTGCTTGTGCGCTCTCTCTCTCTCAATTGCAAGGGGGAGTGTGTTTTTTAACTGATGTTTAATAATCAGCTGGATGATTATGTTCTGACACTCTGAGTCATTCATTGTTTCTCTTCTGATCCCTTCTCAAAACGCTGCAAAGAGCCTAGAAGCAGGGATTTGCATTGCATTTTGACCCTGTTGGATTGATTGTCTCCTTCCCCGCACCCCTCTCTTGAGTTTCTTCACTGCCTAAATATCAGACCTGGTAGAGTTGTTCTGTTACATGCAGTGCCATGCACAAAAGATCAGAAGCTTCCTGCGCCCCCACTGCGGAGTGACTTTCAAGGAAGTTTTATACCCAGAATATAGGGAATTACTCAGATTACCTGAGATCTGATACTGGTGAGTGTAAAAAAAAAAAAAAAAAAATCAGCCTAGAGATGTGCATAAGTTTCCCCCTCCCTTCCTTCCACCCCCATACTTCCCCAGGTAGAGGGGGGAGCTCGTGCAGCTCACTATGTCCTCGGAGCTTGTGGGACTTGCTCCCTCCCCTGTTGCATGGCAGTTGCAATCCCCTCTCGCCCTGGATGAGCCAGTGAGTGCCCCCTGTGAAATGAGCTGCTTGTTTTGGAAAAGTGTTTGCAGGCAAAAGGCCTCAGGCAGAGCTTGCAACTCAGCCGATTGGTTGCTCTGTTACTACCCGGAAACTGAGGCCTGGGCGGAGCAACACGAACAGCTGATAGAGTGTGTGACAAGAGTGTGTTTATATACTGGAGAGTGGGGGCTGGGGAAAGAGAAGGAGGCCCAGTGAAAGCCTTTGAAAACAAGCACAGGGCAATCTTCGGAGGAATGGTGTTTTTTGGTGTGTGTGGAAAATTTCTTATATAGGCAAATGAGTACAACGGGTATTGAGTAGCTCTGAAATGTTAATGTGTGAGATTCTTAGAGCCCTGCAATTACATCTCTTGGAGGTGATTCTGGTAGGATTACAATAGTATTGACGTTGGGAGTTTATTCTGCACCAGAATAGCAGTGTATTTCTGAATGCAGTTTATTTGCAGACTCAATTTGAACTCAGTTTTTCAGAATTTTACTTTATTTCCCTTTTATATAGAGAGTCTTATGACTTGATCACACTGTCTAAACTTTTAAGTATCAGCTGAAGTTAGAAAAGAATGTCACACACTGTGCACAAAAGGAATGATAAATACAGCCACATTAAGCTTGTTGAAGCGACAAAGGGTCCTGTGGCACCTTATAGACTAACAGAGGTATTGGAGCATAAGCTTTCGTGGGTGAATACCACAAAAGCTTATGCTCCAATACCTCTGTTAGCCTATAAGGTGCCACAGGACCCTTTGTCGCTTCTACAGATCCAGACTAACATGGCTACCCTCTGATAATTAAGCTTGTTGAATCTCCATTTTTTTGGCCATTGTAACACAAATGGCTGCTGCTGCAGCAAAAATTTTAAACTGCTGAAACTTTTGAAGAACAGATATATTACACTAGTTGACAGAGGGATGACTTTGTTAGAATGAGATCATTCTAAAGCTATTCCAAAATTATCTGAGGCTAAAAATGAAAAATAAATGCTAAGATGTTTCTCCATTTACCTGTGTATTGATGGATGATTTGTAATTGCAAAAGACAGTAGTATTGGGTTATATCAGTTGTGTTAGATAAGCTGGTTTCTGTCCTCTGATTCAGCTAATGTTCAGGATAAATTTCATTTTAAGCTAAAACTTTCACAAGGTAGAATGTAAATCCTGAAAACGTCATGGGAAAGTTTTTATACCTTTTGTTCTCCATTTTAATTGACTCTGAAGGGATGGGAGAAGTCATGCTACTGTTTCAAACAGATGAAGACTTGGAAACAAAATGCTTAGAATTTGGGCTCGGGAGTATGTGGGGTTTTTTGGCATTAGTAGCTTAGGCTGTGGTAGCAAACAAGATACTGTTACTTATCTCAGTTGAACAGTGACCAGTATGCCTCATATTCACAGTCTGAGTCCATATTCTCCTACCTACCATTTTAAGAACTTAACCCCATGTATCATTTTGCTAAAACAAAAAATTCCCACAGTCTCAATGGCAACCTTCAAGAGTATCATCTTGTTAGTTTCAGAGCTGAATTTACCTCTACTAGCTGATGAATTCCCCCCACTCCTCCCCCCGTAAGTTCCATTGTTGCCGTGTCAGTCTGATTGCAGAGGTCATTGAAGCTTAGACTTGCAACACAAACCTGAAATGGTGCTGCACCTGCTTAATAATATAATTATAGTTTTATGTCAATAACCATTGTACATTATGAATTTGGTTAAAATATTAGATTGTAAAACCAGAGCAGACATTTTAATCTGACCCTATTTAAAACAAAGACTTTGTGGATTTTTCGGCATTGCAGTCGTGTTAACTACTTGTGTGTACCATACTATTTGGTTTCAGAGCAGTGATTTTAGTGGACTGTATGCCATTTCCGTCTTTTTGGGGATTACTTTTATGGTTCTCAGAAGCAATTCTTGGTAAAATTAAACTGGAATTAGATTGCTGAGAATTGAGTAAAGTATACTTCAGTAAACACTTACTGATTAAACAAATCTTGGAAGCTGTTACTTGGTAGTAACAGTAAAAATATGCATGTATGCTTTTTAGAAAAGCTAAGTGGCTTGCTTTGTAAAATTGTGTCTTTATTCTTATTCCTCATATTGCCGTGTTTAGAAAGGCCTACTTTTAACCACCAGTTATAATCCTTTTATGTAATGTGAGGGCATTCTTCTGTAAATTGGTAAAGATTCAAAGTCCGTTATGGATGATTTTGTAGTATAGTCACTAACTCTTAAAGGGAAGCTCTTGCTATAGTGAGAACCCCAAAATGTGTTAAAAACCATTTCTTGGCAGAAAGGAAATAACCTCCTACATCTGTCATGGCTGTGAATCATTCACACACTGGTAAAATTTCAACATGTAGGAATAGCCAAAAGATGCCCCCTGTTGAATCTTTGCTGTCTCCTCTCTGGGTTGTTTCCATTTGCCTCTGAAACCTTAGATGTAATGTCCTAAGTAAAAGACTGGACTGCAAAACACTGTTTTCTGTTATCAGTGCTACAGTAGCATCAAAAAATAGCTATGCTCTCTAAAAATCTTCTGAAAGGCATGCTCATAAAACTGAAGCCTTGAATCTTCTGTGTTCCTGCACTGTTGCTTTGAGGTGCCCAGCAGAATGGTGTTGGAGTGGTGTAGTTAATGCTCTTGCTATAGAGTGCTGTTGGTACATTACCTTGCCAAACTTAAAGTCTAAATCAGTTGGTAGTAACCTGGGTTTCTGCTCAACAGAGGCCTTGTGATTCATTTCCATCCAATAGAGGGCAAAAGTCAGTTCATTATAGTAGATGTAGATCAGCATACAAATTGAGCTTTGTAAAAGCTGTAGGATAACATCTTCAAGGATTACAATTTTGGGTTTTTTTTAAAGCAATTTAAAGCAGCAGGAGTGGGCAACAGCAGACAATTAAAAGGTGAGCAGCACAGCAGGAAGGGAACACATGAACACTGCAGTGGTATAGAGTGATCACTCACTATTGCTACAGAACTTGTCATTCTTAGCACTTTTTGTGCACTTTTAAAACTATGTAATTGACCACCATAACCAGGCTATATAAACAACAGATTACTATTAAAAGTAGAAAAGTGCCCACAATTAAAGGGGCAGAGGACAGTATGGAACTTTCTACTGGCCAAACAGCTATCCTGAATTATGCCAATATAACTATTGTTAAGGTGTAAGTTTGAAGATAAGAGACATTTCTGAGTACTCAGTAGTCGTTTTTTCCTTTCATGGAGTCCTGCCCATGCTCCTGGCAAGAAAGATGAAAGGTAACTGCTGAATAACACATTTTTGAATGTCAAATGCAGCTATATATGTGGGTACATGTGCAGGTATTTAGCAATTTATTATTTGCCTTCTCTGTGCTTATTGTGTGCGCTCAACTCCCCTGCTTTCATTTCATTTTCAATGGCCTCTGTCCATATATTTCTGGAATAGCCCACATACACAGGGTGTTGCTGTTTGCTTCTCCCCACCAAATAGTGCAGGCATGACAAAAGAATCATACGATCTTAGTGGCTCTCGTTCTGATAGGTCATCCAATGTGTCTGTGTGCCAGCACCCTGTTGATCCCACAGAACACTTGAAATCGAACTGCAGAAAACACTAGCAAATGTCCCAAGTGTTGGCTCTTCCTTAACATCACTTGGGTGACTATTCTATAGTCTAATAGATCTTGCTGGCAGGAAGTTTCTCTATTTTTGTCTGACATTTTCACTTCTTTAATTTAATCCAGTTTCTCCTTGTTCTGTCCTCTTCCAGCACCCAAAATTCCTCTGTCCTTGATGCTGACACACTTCAAATACTACTAGGCTGTAATTTTCCCCACCCCCAGGTTATTCATCACTAAGCAAAGCTGTCCATAGAGATTCCTCACAAATCAATCTCTGTAGCATTCTGATGACTTTTATTTATATACCTAAGTGTTATATTCTTCAGCTTCTTTCTCCCTCCAATTTAGCAATATTTTTCTGGCAATGAGGTGCCTGGAACTGAAGAGGGGACTGCATGCAGTATCTGAAAGGAGAGATCTATGATTGCGTGGCCTTCAGGCCCTGTGTTCCCATTCGTATTTGCAGTTGAGACTGATGCCAGCTTCAAAACTAGTGTGGTTTTAATGGATGCTGCGTTCCAGGCACTATTTCTCATGGTGGTCTTGACATTCTAATGACCTTAAATCACTTGCCTTATTTTCCATAGCAATATGAACACCTGGAATAACAAGTTGACTTAGTCTCCAGAAAGAGGCCAGGTTAATCATGCTCTTCACACACTGCTGTTTTTGGTTTGGGATACCATATCTCACCCATTGCTGAATGGTAGGCTGACCAGATGTGAGGACCTGAAAATTGGGACTTATCCCCTTCCACCGGACTTGTTGAGCAAAAAAAAAAAAACTTTCCCGCCGGAACGGAAGAAGCCCGGATATCGGGACAAATGGCGTCCCGACCATGCATCGGTCGGGACGTGGGACAAAAGAAGAAAAATCGGGACGGTCCCGATTTTATTGGGACGTCTGGTCACCCTACTGAATGGAAGCATCTTTGTCAGCAGTATCATTATAATTGCCATGCTGACTGACAGATCTGCTATAACTAGAGATTACAGGGCACATTTTACACACAACATGAAAGATATGTAGTAAAATACAGAAAAACATCTGACTTCAGTTTCTATTTAATCACTTCGAAGGAACTTGTAGTTTAGCTGTTTACATTATATTATTTATTCTGTAATGATGAGTGCTGCTCTCCCACTCCAGAAGTGGCTGCATTTCAGTGGCATGTGCTCTCTCTCATTAAAGTGCAGTGGGACCCTTTAGGATAAGAGGAAGAGTATGGGTGTAAAAATAACTTCCATTGCAGTGTTAATACAAATTGTTAGTTACGATATTGGTCATTCTAAAACACACTGTTATACCTATGAAAATTTGAGTCTGCAAATTTGGATTCTTTCTGTGACGTCAGCAACTAAATTTTGATATCAAATTTTGGCTAACACCTTGTTAGTAAAACTAAGTAAAATTAATTGATAGTAACTGCCTTTTAGAGGCTTGACATCCTCTGTGAAAGTCTGAGGTGTGATGCTCTAGTTTAGGTATTAGTCTAGAACAGGGGTCGGCAACCTTTCAGAAGTGGTGTGCCGAGTCTTCATTTATTCACTCTAATTTAAGGTTTTGCATGCCAGTAATACATTTTAATGTTTTTGGAAGGTCTCTTTCTATGTCTTTAATATATAACTAAACTATTGTTGTATGAAAAGTAAATAAGGTTTTTAAAATGTTTAAGAAGCTTCACTTAAAATGAAATTAAAATGGAAAGCCCCCCCAGACCAGTGGCCTGGACCCAGGTAGTGTGAGTGCCACTGAAAATCAGCTCACGTGCCCCCTTTGGCACCCGTGCCATAGGTTGCCTACCCCTGGTCTAGAAGCTACCAAGCCAGTCTCTGCAAGTGTTTAAGGCCCTGTCTTCATTGGTGCTAGATCTGTGAGCTCTTTTGTTTAAGCACTTTCCTTGCTAATGACAATTCATTGCAAAATTTACTTAACAGTATTCCTAAATTCCAGTGTGTGTTATATGTGGCCTTGAACATTCACAATACATGTTGAGGGTGAGACCTGGAATGTAAGTTACAAATCTGCAAACCATTGCTGCCTCCTTGAATGCACGGTAACCTTGGTATAACAGCTGGTTGTTTCTAGTCAATTATTTGTGGAGCTCTGATAATACATAATACAACAAGGGAACAGTCAAATGGAAATATGTTAAATTAAAAAAAAAAACTTTTTCACACAACACATCTGTAGAACTTGCTGCCACAAGATACCACTGAGTCTAAGAATTTAGCAGGGTTTAAAATAGGATTGGACATTTATATGAGTAGCAAGAATATCCAGAGTTGTTATAGAAAAGGGGCGGGGAAACCCATGTCAGCAAGCCTCCCAGACTGGGTTGGCAGATTTGGGCTAGCAGGGCACATGCTGTGTAGACAGCACTTTGAAGTTGCTGCTCAGGTTCTGAAGCCCACCCTCTGCTCCCTAGGCTTCAGAGACTAAGCTCCAGCCTGAACTGCAAGTTCAAAGTGCTGTCTACACAGCTATTTTAGAGTGCTAGCATGTGCCCTGCTGGCTCAAGTCTGTCAACCCAGGCTGGTAGTCTCATTACCACAGGCTGTGGGCTAAGAGATGCTACCTATTAAGCGTTGCAGCGGGGAGAGATGCCTCTCCCCGAACCTGCCACGCCGCCCTCCCCAGCCCAGTCCCAGACCTGCCAGGGAACAGGCACCCCTCCCCCTGGCCCTGACACAGCCTGGCCCATTCCCCCCGAGGGATAGCTCAGTGGTTTGATCATTGGCCTGCTAAACCCAGGGTTGTGAGTTCAATCCTTGAGGGGGCCATTTAGGGATCTGGGGGCAAAAATTGGGGATTGGTCCTGCTTTGAGCAAGGGGTTGGATTAGATGACCTCCTAAGGTCCCTTCCAACCCTGATATTCTATGATTCTGTGCTGCGGCTGGGAGAGAGGCGTCTTCCCCCCCCACCCCCCCAGGTGCTGCGGGGGGGGGGGGGGAATCCTCTCTCCCTACCATAGCCCCAGTGGGCCCCACTGCACCCAAACCCCTCATCCCCGCCCCCCCCACCTCAACCCCTCACCCCACCCTGCCACATGCATTTTGTTATGTGCACCGATATGGAGGTCATGTGTCACACATCACCTCCATATTGGTGCACATAACAAAATTCAGTCTGCACATGGGTGGGAAAAATTAGGGGGAATACAGGCTGTGGGACATAACTTAAGCATTCTGGAAGGGAGAACCATCCCTATTCAGGGCATGAGCTGACTTCTAACTAATGGGGGGTAGGAGGAAAGCTTTCCGGGGGCGTAGTCTCTCATACCTGCCTACTGCCAGGTTTCTTGCACTTTCCTCTGAAACAGCTGGTACTCGGCAGTGTTGGAGGACAGGATATTGCATCCACTGGATCCGATCTGATCCAATATGGCAACTCCTATGATGGTTCTGGGCTGCTCCAGTCCAGAATAGGATAATAGAAGAGAATTCCAGACTTTTCTGTATAAAAGAGCAACTAAAAGTTGCAAAGTATCTGAAATATTAATTCTGGATGTCCTTGATTTACTTCCTATGCAATGCATTAATAGAGGCAAAACTGAAATGATTTATAAAATATTAACATAACCACTTTGGCGTCTTAGCAGTGTTGTGTGGACTGGCCTGTTGAGGGAAAAGCCTGGAAACATGGGAGAATGTCCTCAACAAATCCACTGGTTTGCAGTGGAATAACTATGGATAATGAACCTAGATCCTCTGCAGTGTATTGTCTGCATAGGCTTGACTGAGCTTTAGAACATTTCTGATCTTAAACAAGGCTGTCTGCAGAGCTGAGAAGTTCTATTTTTAAACTCTGCAGTGAATAAAGCCTGAAACTTTGAGGCTCTAGTTTAGTTATTAGTCTAAAAGCTACAAGGCCTGCTTCTGCAAAGGTTTCAAGGCTCTGTCTCTGCTGAATCTGTTATCTCGCTTTTGTTCAAGTATGTTCCTTGCTCATGGGGTTTCCTTGCTCAGTGATGCTGAGCCGCAAAAGGCTTGAGCAACTTTGACTTAAATGGAAAGATCTCTCTAAAAAAATAGGGTGTTTTTTTGTTTAAAATGTGCTATTTTGTTGTCCAGATTCAAAAATGAAGGCCAGCCTTTGGGGTTTGCAATAGTGGGACCCTGTCAGGGTTCCCTCCCCACTCTAAACTCTAGGGTAAAGACGTGGGGACCCGCATTCAGAGCCCCTAAACTTATTTTTACCAGCTTAGGTTAAACCCCCCAAGGTACAAAATTCCCTGCACCCCAAGAAACGCTTCTCGCTGCCACCATCAAATGTCTAACAGGAATCCAGGAAAGGAATCACTTGAACTTCCCTCCCCCACAAAATACCTCCTCAAGCCGTACACCCCCTTTCCTGGGGAAGCTTGAGAACAATCTCCCAACCAATTGGTTACACAGTGATCTAAAAACCCACCCCCTGGGTTTTAACACCATAGAAAACAGTCAGCTTCTTAAAAGAAGGATTTTATTAAAAATAAAGAAGGTAAAATCATCTCTGTAAAATCAGGATGGTAACTATTTTACAGGACACTATATTTCCAAACTCAGAGAGATTTCCCCCTCTGGACAAAACCTTAAAGTTCCAGAAAACCATGAATAACCACCCCCCCCCCTTTGCCCTTTCTAACACAGGGGATACACCAAGCAAAAATAAACAGAAATCTATACGCTATGCTATCTAAACTTACTTCAGAAAAGGGAGGTTTGATTTTCTGTAGGTTCCTTCTGTCTTCCAAGATCACCCTCTCTCAGACAAAGACACACACTAAAACCTTCCCCCCTCCCAAAGTTTGAAAGTATCTTGTCCCCTTATTGGTCAGATGCCAGCCAGGTCAGGTGTCAGTCTGGCTACCTGCATTTCTTAACCCTTTACTGGAAAGAGGATTTTATAGCACTGCATCAGACCCTCTCCCCCTTCCCTTCATATTTATGACAGACCCTGTAGGTGTTGGCTACTCTTTTAAATAGTCTCTAGTCCTCTTTGCTGTAGAGAGCATAACATAAGCAGATTGCTGGTATCTTTTATAAATTTCATTCATTATTTACAGTTACCTAGAGGCTAGCTAGTAGCCGTGGAGCTCATAGCTGTTGGTTCCTGGTTTGGTGGGGAGCTTGCCAGTTCTTGGCTGCTTGGGTTTCTTGTGACAGCACTAAGACTACTGTAAGCTCCCTCCTAGCAGCCTGCTGCAACTGAGGTGGCTCCTTTGAGCTCCCACTCTGGCCTCCCTCAATGAGGTTGGGGCAGTTCCGTGTAGTAGGAGCTTGTTCAGCTGATAGGCCCACACTTCCTCCACGTAAGATGCTATCTCTCCATCCTTCAAAGCCACAGTGTTTGGATACCGTTGTGATGGGCACAGTGTAAGTACCTAGATGGAGCAGGGAAGGAGAAAGGAGGCAAGATAGGGAGGATCTCAAGATGGGGCATTACAAGACCACTGATAGTGAGGGGGGAGGGGAAAAGGTGAGAAGTGCAAGAATGGGACAGAAGGGGAGCAAAGGGGAAGAAAAACAGGAGTGAGCAAGGAAGTGGATGATGGAGAACGGGGACAAACACAAGGAAATGGGATTCTAGGTTTTCAAAGAGAGCAAGAAGACGGAAATAGGAATGGTAGGGAGGGGGTATGATGGGGTGCCCACTGCACATAAGGCCTGGAGGAGTTAAAGTGGCTAGGCAGGCCAACTAACTGCCCAAGCTGCACCTGAAGGAGATGAGGAGCAGGCCACTAATTGGAAATGGGCTCAGCTGGGCACAAACAGGAGGGGCCTGTATAAAGCCCAGGAGCTATGGGCAGCAAAAGGCTGCAAGGAAGTCATACAGTCACTCCCTGGAGGAGGGAGCTTGGGCTGGCAAACCCAGAAAGAGTGGGGAGCTAGGTAAGTAGGAAGAAATGCAAGGAAACAGCAACAAAGGGTAGGGCTGTACCAACCTTGGCTGCTTGTCCCTGGGCTGTTGGGAGGAAGGCTGAGGTTGGTAATTTTGAACACTGTGGCACCTACTGAATCTTGAGTAACCAGCATTAAGTAATGGTTGCAAGATTAATTGAAAACTCCCCAGAATGTCCTAGGTGCTTCCAGCTTGTTTGGGAAACGCTTCTGGGGTGTTTGTATGGAATCTCAAGTATTGGCAACTATGCCTGGGACAATTTGTGCTTCTGTATCAGAGGAGGCTGGCAGAGGCCCAAATGTTTACCTCCCCCTTTTTAAATTAAGTGGGAGAGGGGGGACTAAGGTCAGATGAAACCGTTTGTTTGAGACACAAGGGCAGAGAAGAGAAATAATCTTGCTGACATTCCCCAAATCTTTAAAGCTGGCCCTACCAAAAACCAACCTGTGCTGCTGGGTTTTGATTACATGTAGAAGTAATGCAAGTATTAAACCTTACAATAACTTGGCAGCTTCCATGCTGTGCTACTGCCCTGGGAGAGTGATACACCCATATCAATGGTACCTAGGAATAGTCTTACATGGATTTTGCTACTATACTTAGTCAATTTGCATAAAGTTATTTTGTGTT
This sequence comes from Macrochelys suwanniensis, assembly GCA_033296515.1. Classification (NCBI taxonomy): domain Eukaryota; kingdom Metazoa; phylum Chordata; order Testudines; family Chelydridae; genus Macrochelys; species Macrochelys suwanniensis. The sequence goes on from CM065775.1 coordinate 339,187,424, forward strand.
TGGCTTACAGTAGTTGCACATTTGAAAAGGAAAGACACTGTACTACAGGTGAGCTCTTACTAAGGTCTTAGTGGCATATTCATCCTTCATAATCCCTTAAATCAAATGCTGGTATTTGTAAATGAAATAAAGGAAGAGTAAAAACTCCAAAAAATTAATCTCTCTGCATCTTGGAAAATGTCAAATCCACACTGATGTGACTCAGCATAGAGTTGTGTTGACTTAGTCCTGAACTCTGTTTAAAACATATCCCACTTTTGTCTTTTAGGCTATAGTTTTCAACATGCCAATGTGTCGCCTCTGAAATAGGGGATGCTGTGAAAACAAAAGGAAACTAGAAATGATGTGGCATTAATAAATTTAACATGCCTGACATCATAGAAACCTCCTGATTTCAATAACTACCACAGTTACAGAAAGCCCATGTGTGACAGTGGTGAGATGAACTTGGATCCAAAATGAAGGACATGGCATTTAGATTTGGTGGTCTCTTCAGTTGAAAAGTTAGGATAGTGGAGATCAGATCCTTGTAACTTAGCACCAGTGTCTAAGTACTTTCCCTGGGCTCCTTGAAAGGAAAGGTATTTGAGGAGGGAGGAGTACTAGTTGAGTCTCTATTGTAATAGCAACTGTATCAAACAAGTAAAGTTGGTCATTCATTACTGCTCAAGATAGAAGTTTCAAAGCAGTGACCAAAATAATATAAGGTAGTGTCTTCTGGAAACCAAACTCTGGTAGTCTAGTAAGTGTTTCTCTGTAGAAGTGCTGTATTTTTACGAAGAAACTAAACTTTTGACAGTGGTACCATTCTTGGATTGTTTCGTTCACAAAGCAGGCACATGGCTCAAAATAAGAATCAGATGCTTAAATTTCCTATTACTAATTTTTTGTTGAACAGAATTGAGTTCAATTTTTTAATCACTAAAAGGATGTCAGATTTCTTATTAAATCTGAGTTTTTATAGAACATTAAATTCATGTTTATAGCTTAGTTTTGCCAGTCATTATGATTTTATTATGATTGCCACAATATTTAGTGTTTTTTTTCTTAAAGCTGCAGCTCTTGGAGTCAGGTGAGTATGTGAGAATCTCAGCTTTTATTTAAAAATAAGTTTTGGGGGCCTGACTTGTGATTCTCTAGTGCTTGGAGTTGGCAATATTGACATCTTCATACCTAAATCTTCTGATTATGAGTTTAAACATTTGCTGTGTTTGGTGGGGTAAGCAGCGAGAGACTTAACGGTAAATATTTAAGCCCTACTATACATAGAGTAAGAGCAATGCTCTGGGCATAAATTGAGAGCAGGAGCACCAGTAATGGCTGGAAAAATGCCCACAAACTAGGGTTGTGGTTAAATGTGAGACTGAAATGTGAGGGTGTATTTCTTAAAGTAATCACTTTAAACTAGAAGGCCTATTTATATTACTAATTTGTTGATATTTAATTTTTCTTAACAGGGGCATTGAGAATTTTTATGTTTTTATTGACAAGATGTAAAATTGCAATGATTAGTTATAGGAGAGGATATCAATGTAAGTGGTCCTCACATTCAAAAAAGAGGAACCATATTTCCCCATTTAAAAACCTTCAACAAATAAATGCACACATCTCCTTTCGAGGAAATAAGAAGATACTTTAATTACATGTAAGCATTTCATTTTCAGTCTCCTAGATTTCAAAGCCAGAAGGAACAATTAAGTCATCTAGTTTGACCATCTTTCTCATTTAGCTCGTGCTACTTTTTAGAGTGTAAAAATGAGTTTTTAGAAGACAAATATTGATGGCCTAACTCATGTCAAGATTGAAAACAGACCATTATAGATTATAACAATAACCCAGTGTTACATAAATGAGTCAATTTGTATTTAACATCTGGGCTGCTTTCTCAGATTTGTCCAGATCAGGTTTAGTAGAAAACAGATGGAGACTTGGGGCCAAATTCTCAGCTGGTGAAAATCAGCATAGTTTCTTTGACTTCATTGGAGCTACACTGATTTATATTGCCTGAAAATCTGCCCCTTAAACTGCATTGTCAGTTCTTCAAATGTCAGTTGATCTGCATGGGAGGGAACGAGTATTTTTGTCAGTTTACCCTGGCACTTAGGAGGAAATCAAAGAGGAAAATTCACAGTTAAGCAAGACACATTTGATCTTATTAATATTCACTCATGGCACTGAATATACACACATCAACCACCACACTTCTTTAGGCTACATTGTGGAGATGTCATGGAAGACCAGACAATTTGAGACTGGGCTCTTTAGATGACTTCACAAGTAACATAGTTGAATACAACATTTATCAGTGTTCCTCTCGAGAACATCTTGAATATGGGGGGGCAGAATGAGTGGGGGGGTCTTTCTAGAAACTCACTTGAGGCCTTGGTCCTGTCACCTTTTCCTGTCAGTTGGGGTTACTCACTTGAGTAACGGTCATGTATGAGGACAGTCTGGTTGGGTCAGACCTTTAAACAGTCCTTATTTACATCTCTACATTGTTATTCCCCAACAGTTAAAGATACAGGCAGTAATTCTCTATAAACTGCTCAAACAAGACCTAAGCCTTCACTGGAAGGTTGAAATTTAAATTTCTTTTATATGCAAGGATTCTTCCCAGTACATTTAGGGAATAGGCAGGGTTCTCAGGCTTTTGTACTTGTATTCAAAATCATTTTGTCAAAATATACATATTCTAAGTGTCTTACCAGCAGTTGTGGTTCCAAATTCTCCCATGTAACTACAGGCTTCCCAAGACATTGACTTCTCAGCTGTTACTACCAGAGGTGCAGTTCACTAGTTCTGTGCAAAGTGTCCTGTCTTGCATCCTCTACAGTTCTGCATAAAGTTTGTGATCTGTAGAAGCCTCAGCATAATCACCATTAGATAATATGTTCTGTTTCAAAGTGCTGTGATACCAAGCACCTGCCGCCATGGTAGTAATCATTGGGAGTCCGTTGTGGCCAGGCAGTTGCATGTAAAATGGTCACCGGTCCAGGGCTTTGATGCTGGCATATTAAAGGCTTGTCGCCTTGCTGCTTGGAACTTCTTGTAGAGATGTGCAGAGTCTGACCCAGGCAGTACAGTAACAGGCCTGCATATTTTGGCCACCAGAGCTTTGTAGCTTTTAGCCAACTTCCCACCTATACACACTTAATTTGGTGTTCATGTAAGGTGCCATGGAGAATAAAATCTGTATCCACAGGCTAGGTATAGGATGGAAATTATGATAGAGGCGTTTGCATTGCTGACTCAGAGGGGTGCTATCTAGGCATGCGCTGGTAACCAGTCTCCATGCTCTCTTCGGTTCTTGCTGCCTTCCGAGACCACTGACAGGTTCACCGACTGATATGGTCAATATGGAATGTAGACACTTGCCACTAAAAACTGAATGAGATCCACCAATTTCTTCCACGTAATCCACAGAACTATCAATTAGTAGAGAGTTCACTGTTGATCTGGACTAAAGTCAAATAGTCAAGCTAGAGGTGAGGCTCCATATCCCAGTCCCTCAGCTCTCCAGTCCCCCATTTCTAATTTATTTGCCAGGGCTGGTCTAATATTTGCATCCGTAAGACAACAGCTTGCGTATGCATTGGATTCACTGAGATGTATGAGTCTGCAAGTGCTTCTTGATTTCCACATAGGGCAAGTATGTTGCATATTAACACGCCCTTGACTATATTTGTAAAAGTACTCAAATAACATTTTATACAAAATGGGTGGGGGCTGAATGGTTCCATGAATTAGTAATAAAATATCTTTTCCAGCTCTTTAATTACTGGCTTCAATCCAGCCCAGGTTAGTAGTGACTAATAGGGGCCTGGTGTCTTATGAAATGAGTTGGTCTGTGCAGTTTCTAAATCATAGGATATTTGTTGGCAACCTCTGCAGAGGTCAAAAAGGGGACTCCATGCACTCTAGAGGTGGCCCTCTAGGTTAGCGTTGAAGCCTGTTGGTTATTTGTGGAAACATTTCTTTCGCACTTCAGGGAAATTGGGGAAAACCATTATTTTCTTATTATGTGAAATCATTTTAAGGAGAAAAGCATTTCTGCCTCCCTGCTTTCTTATTCTTTCCTTTTTTCCTCACCTAACTGCCATCCTGATGGCTTTAATGGAGAGATGTGTAGGTAGGAAAGCTGAATGAAAGATTTCAGTAAATGCAAATGTGCTGCTGGATCATGTGGCTTGGAATGTTTGATCAACTCTATTCCTTAACTATTTTATGATTAGGAAATTGAAACAACTTAGAATGGGGGGGTGCACTGGCTTAATAGCTACTATTCCTGTTTAAACTTAGTTGAATGTTGGAGGGATTCTGTTTATTTGCAGCAGCACAATGGTTAAGTTTCTGTACTTGATTAGTAGATATTCTGTAATCAAAGATTGTTAAAGGTGTCCGGTTTGTTTATAATTTTGATTTATTACTGAAGGCTGTGACAAATGCTTGTCTTTGAAATTGTTACGATCTCTGTGAGGTCACCTGTAATTCATAGCATCTGGTGTAAGTTCAGCAGTAGGTCTCTTACTTTGATGCTGTTGTGTAAATTTCTGCTTTCAGTTCTCCTCTGAAGGTAGAGAAATTCAAACTCCTTGATAGGAAGCTGCTTACAATGAAGGCAACTGTGCTGTAGATCAGCGGTATTCATTGTACTGTGATCCCCCTTCTGACAACAAAAATTACTACACAACTCAAGGAGGGGGGACCGAAGCCTGAACTCCTCTCCACCTCCGGTGGCGGTGGGGGGCAAGGCCGAATCCCAAAGGCTTATACCTTGGGCAGGTGGCATTTAACCTTAGCCCTCCTTCCCCTTGGGCTTCAGCCCCGGCCATTGGGGCTGACAACAAGCTTTGGCTTCGGCCTTGGCCCTAGGCCCCAGCAAATCTAACACCAGCCTTGGCATCGTGACCCACTTTGGGGTCCCAACCCACAGTTAGAGAACCCCCTGCTGTCAAAGATTTAAATTCACTCTAATTAGATTTCAGAGCAATTACAATGGTGTGATTTGTCCCTGGTCTAGTATTGACCCAAAGATAAAATGTCAAGGAATACAGGAACTCCTCACTTAACGTTGTAGTTCTGTTCCTGAAAAATGCGACTAAGCGAAAGGATGTTAAGCAAATCCAATTTACCCATAAGAATTAATGTAAATGGGGGGGAGGTTTAGGTTCCAGGGAATTTTTTTCACCAGACAAAAGACTATTTTATATTTTATAATATAAAATATATATTTTATATTATATTATATACACACAGTATAAGTTTTAAACAATGTAATACTGGTACACAGCAATGATGATTGTGAAGCTTGGTTGAGGTGAAGTCAGAGGGTGGGATATTTCCCAGGAAATACCTTACTGCTAAATGACGAACTAGCAATTGGCTGAGCCCTCAAGGGTTAACTCGTTGTTAATGTAGCCTCACACTGTACAAGGTAGAAGGAATGAAGGGAGGGGAGACAGCATAGCAGACAGACACACACACCCTGTGTGTGTTTTGTGTGTGTGTGTGTGTGTGTGTGTGAGAGAGATGTTCATTTCCCCTTTAAGTATGCTGATCCCTCTCAAGTACACTGCCTTGTTAATTAGATCAGCAAGCTGAGACCCACCTTAGCTGCTGCCTCCGGGACTGTTGTGTGTCCCCCCTGCTCTATGGAAGATGGGGTAAGCGGGATGCAGGAGCAGGGGGACACCCTGACATTAGCCCCACTCTTCCCCCCTGCGTGCCTCTTTCCCTCCCTCCCCCAGCAAGCAGGAGGCTCGGGGAGCAGCTCCAAGGCAGAGGGCAGGAGCAGCACATGGCAGTGGGGGGAGGGACAGCTGAACTGCTGGCAATTTATAGCCTGCTGGGCAGCTGCTGCACAGGGAATTTAGGGGGACTGCCGATCCACCCTAGTTCCAAGCCCCCACCAGCTAGCTCCACCAGGCTGCTTTTCCTGCAAGCAGTGGACAAAGCAGGTGATTGCCAAATGACGTTAGAAGGGAGCATTGCACAACTTTAAATGGACATGTTCCCTAATTGATCAGCAACAAAACAACGTTAACCGGGACGACTTTAAGTGAGGAGTTCCTGTACTCTTCCTATCATTAGTCAACTAATTGTCATTAACTGGTATTTCTTTCCCTCATCCTCCGAAAGAATAGAGTACAAAGCTCAAACAGAGTAGCTGGGGGTCCATGCAATGCAATTATTTTATGTTGGCATTACATTTGATAGTGCAGATCAAATTACCTTGAGGTATGCAAAATTTAGTTACAAAGATAAGTTATTAAACTGAGGCTGTTCTTTTGATGTGTAGATCAGAAATGTAGAGTATTGTTGTCACCTTCGGGAAACCTTAGGGTGAACTTTTTCCCTCTGGCTATTGGAAATGTGTGGACATGCATTTAAATTGTTAATTTATAAAAATCCCTAGAACTCTTATCTTCAGACAAATTATATGCCTCTCACTAGGGAATTGGGAGGGAGGAGGAAAAGTAAAGCCTGATCTGATGTATCGGGAACAAGGTCTGGTAGCTGAAGCACAGGATTGGAAGTCAAAAGGGCCTGGCTTCTATCCTGCTTCTGTACAGACTTACGTGACTTAAATTCTTTGTCCCAATTTCCCCACCTTTGAAATGTGGACAGTGATCCTTCCTGCCTAATAGAGTTGAAGCTTAATTCATCAATATTTGTAAAGCACTTTAGGATCCTTTGTTGGAAGGTATCATTATTATTCCACAAAAACAACAAGGAGTCCGGTGGCACCTTAAAGACTAACAGATTTATTTGGGCATAAGCTTTCGTGGGTAAAAACCCCACTTCTTCAGATGCAGTGGGTTTTTTTACCCACGAAAGCTTATGCCCAAATAAATCTGTTAGTCTTTAAGGTGCCACCAGACTCCTTGTTGTTTTTGTGGATACAGACTAACATGGCCACCCCCTGATACTTGACACCATGCAAGGGACTGATTATTATTCCAATAACTTGTCCGGCTACAGTGAACTGAAACTTTCTCCATGGCAGTCTTGAGACCGTCATCAGTTCTCCCCCCCCCCCCCCCCCCCCCCCCCCCCCCCCCCAAGTTCATTCACAAGGCCCAGTGTGATGTCTTTCAGATGGAACAGCAGCAAACAACCAAATGAGGTTATGGGATTCCCTTTCAGAACACTCAGTACTGCTTCACTAATAGTTGAAGATCATGTTGAATGATGTGATATACTACATATCTATTGCTTTCCTCATCCACTGCCCATGTGGCAGCGTGCTGCTTCCAGCATTGCCAAGTTTAGTTTTTAAAGGGAGCCTCTGCCTTGCTGTGAGATGCATAGTCAGGTCTCAAACTGAGTATCATTTGTGGAGGCTTAGTGTCAAGGCTAAAGGGAAAGCCGCAGTGTTTGTGCCATACACGGAACATCTTGCTAACTTTGTTCTGGATGCAGCTGTTTGTTTGGCTTGTGAGGATCTACTCGGCAAGTAAAGTGCCATTGTATGAATTAGAGGTTGAATACTCACAATGCTGCTTTCATTCTTGTGCTAGGACACACTACATACTGGAAAGCATTGGACAATGCTGTGAAGGTTGTTTAGATTTGACTAGGCATTATTAATGATTTGTGAAGTTTCTGCCCTGGCATATTAACTTGTAAAAACAAAGTCCAAAATACTTTTTAGCTTTCTTCTTTGGCAACATTATTTTAATCTTTGAAGCTTGTCTTTCTGTTGCGGTAGTAAGCTAATATAGGGACCATTGTTACTGAAGGAATCACACTTCTAGACTTTGAGACTGAGTCAGCATTTGTTTAAAATCACTACCTCTTGAACACAGCAGTGGACCTTTTGTCATAATGAAAACTTCTTTAGGAAAAGCCCTGTAGTGTTCAACCCCTCTGGATTTGTTTTAATTTTATTTTTCCAAAAGGCTGGTTAGGTGTTTTTTAAATACTTTCCTTTAACAGGTATCCTGATATTTAACTCTTTGCTACTAAATCTGTTAATATGGATTGGATAAAAGATGATTAGCTAGTGGAAAAAATAGTCGAAGCACCACACTGAGTTACTAAAATCTTATGGGAGAGGGAGAATAAACAAGTGAACTCTTTTCTTGCAGGTGGTTTGACTATTAGCTGAAAACATGGCATAGCTTTCTTGGATACATATTTAGCTCAGTGGCTAGGAAATGATATGTAACTACCATGTGTGACCCTGAAAACTTGCATCTATTAGTGTTTGCTCAGGAGCGATATGTAAAACGGAAGCCATTCTGACTTTTGGCCTAAGTTGTCAAACCAGATGTTGGTGTAACAAACCAGAAATCTGAATGAGGGAGGCGTCCGTACAAATTAAACCCTTAAATACTGATGGTTGCGTTGATTGAGAAAATGAGGCAAGGGCAAAAACTCTCATCTTGTGTATCTTACCTGTCTACAGCTAGCAGCAGCTGAGACTTCCCATCTCGGAAGCTATTAAAGAATGTCATTGGAAGGGTATTGAATATGTTGCAGTGGTGGGTGTAGTTACTGTATAGAATGATAGCAGACAAGAGCTTGTAATAAGTGTCTGCATTTGCTTGGTTTTAAAAACTGAGATGTCTATCTGCAAAGGGTACCAAGCAAATTTATGTGTAATTTTTAAATCAAAATACAGTCACTTGTGGAATTGTAAAATCATATAGCTCTTTAGAACTCTTATCAGGTTTTGGGTTAAAGGTGACCAAAAAGGAGAGAAATTGGCTTGTGCCCTCTTGCATCTGATGTATAAAGAAGACCTGATACCTGTTTACTCCCAAATCAGTTTCTTTTCTTGTTCTGTTTCTGTATTAGAAATTCATGTGTTGTTTATTGAGGAAGTCTCTGGTGACTGGAGAGAGCTTATAATATTGTGACCTAAGAGGCTATAAGATGAGCAATTAAATGTGTCGGGGACATTATTTGAAGTTTTGTGGAACACCTGTTTAGCTTTGAATGCTTTGAAGAAAGGACATCTTTGTTAAAGATTGGAAAACTCCAGTTGAGATTTGTAAGTTTCCAATACACATCTGACATCCCAAGATGTCCTTCAACAGTACCAAGGGAAAGACCATACTTTTCATTGCTGACATTTTTAAACTAAAGAGCAAGCAGGAAAATCTCTTAAGCCTTTCAGGACTTCTTTATACACCATAAAGAAGCAAAAAAGAGTTTAAATTAATATCTAAAAATCTTTTTGCAAGACACTGTAAATATCAGGGGAGGGATGTAGTCTTCTCTTAAATCCTGAACATAAAGTTCATAAATGCTTAGTTACTGTGTAGTTGCTATATCAAATAGGCACTTTGCCAATTAACAAATTACTTTGTTAGTCATCTGTATATGCCACAGGTGTTGGCAGTGGGGAGAAGGGAGACAGACATCCCCAAACCAGTGTTTGTTATAATTTTCCTCTTTATTACCAGTCAGTGAACCAGTTAAAATGGTGTGCAGTTTTGCTCAACTTTAGACAAAAAATTAACTGCGTATGGTCTTAGAAATTCAAGGAGAAGCAGAAACAAATTTGCTTTGAAAGAATGTAGTTCAACCAAAGTGGCTTGAAAGGAACTGAAATTAGCAGGTGCCTGGAATATGATCCACCCTGAAACTAACATCCGTATTTCTTGTAGTACCTCATGCATTACTTCAGATTTGGCATTAATGGCCACAATGGGAAAAGCTAATTTCAACCAGGCACTGACTTTTCAACAGGTTACTTAAGGTCAAGGGAACTTTTTTAATCGCTGACTTAATTCTTTGTAATGCAATTTGTTGTCTTCTATCTCCTACAATCATGCAAAAAAAAAAAATCTAATGGGTTCTTAAAGATTTTTGTTACAAAGTTGCTTCCGAGTGAGGCTGATAAACCAGGGTCTGGGCTTTGGCTAGCACATCCAGGAATTCTGAATCAAGCGGTGAAGCATTTTGTAGCAGCACAAACACATGCAGACCATATCTTATCCTTACACCAAGATGGGCCAGAGACTCCAAAAAGTCTGTTTGACAATAGCAAGGTCCTTCTCTGTTTTATATGGAAAGTGCACAGATACTTTGAGCAGTAATGCAAAACCGTAAGTTACATCTTATATAGATCAGTAAGGCATTTCTGAAGCAGAGCTTCCTTGTCTCTCGCGTGATACACCGCAACAAGTCATGAAGAGGGCAGGTTGTAATGCGTCTTGGGAGATAGTGTAGCCAGGGCGCCTGGCTCCTAGGGAAAAATGGGCGCATGAGACACCTGAACTGCAACTCCCATGAGGCAACATAAGTGGATGCAATTTAATGCCACACTGCCCTGCAATGCAAAGTTTTGATTTGGTTCAGCAAACTGAACTATTTGATTCAGATTATCTCTACTTGAAACAAAGTATTTTTTCAACTTTCCTGAGCCAAAAATTTCGACTTTGTCGAAATCCCAAAACTTTATATGGAGAAATATTAGTTGAAATGACTTTTTTGGGGTGGGGTTTTCCACTGGGGGAATTTCCCATTGTTCCCTGACTTCTGGTTATAGCTCAGCTGTTAATTGTTTATGTAGTGCTGTGGATTAGTTGTGGACACAGAATATCTTTGCCCCAAAGAGTTTACAATCCAAGAACAAATGTAAGCTAAATTGTATTAATCTCAGCACTTGTTCAGCTGTCGTCATAGTTGAGGTTGTTAGGCTTGATCACAATTCCTAAATGGTTGTGTAGGTTACCTAGGGCAGAGAACACATTAATCGACTTTTATAGAATTTGAAAAACCTCCCGGCAGAAAGAAGCCACATTTTAGAAATATATGCATCTGTTCCTTAGAGAGATGCTTTTGTTCTCAAACAAAAAAACCACACCTACACCTGTCTGACCAAAAAACTAAACTGGTGACCCTTTTTGCAAACTTTGACTAGTTTTCAAATTGGCAGTGACCTATAATAATTTAAAAAATAATCTCAGGTACCACATCTTCTGGTTTGTCTGGCTACATTTTGCAGTTTAACAATCACACTTTCATTTCTCCTTCTTTGTCTTTGTGCTGGGTTGCTGTGGGTGTGGGAAGAGCCTCATGAACAGAGGCAATGGCAAAAATAAAATTGAAAGACCATTTTTCCGTAATCTTTCAGTTACAGCTTCAGTTCAGTTATCTAAAAAATTTGACCTACTGTTTTACAAATGTGAATTTTAAGTTGACTATCACTTTATTGGAAAGATTGAAATGTGTAAAATCACTTTGGTAAAGATGTTGTGTTTTAACTTGCTAAATGTTTTAACATCACAAATTGAGTTTAATGATCCAGTTTGAAGACCGTTTATATGGCCCTTTAAACTTGGTTTACTGGTGGGCTAGTCTGTAATAATCTTAGGGCTGGTCTACACTAACCCCCCAATTCGAACTAAGATATGCAACTTCAGCTACGTGAATAACGTAGCTGAAGTCGAAGTATCTTAGTTCGACTGAAAAGGTACTTACCCGGGGTCCACACGCAGCGCACAGGCTCCCCCGTCGACTCCGCCTACTCCATTCGTGGAGCAGGATTACAAGCGTCGACGGGGGAGCACTTCCTGGTTCGATTTATCGCGTCTAGACAAGACGCGATAAATCGAACCCAGATGATCGATTGGACTCCTCCGACGCGACGCGTAAGTATAGGCGTACCCTCAGATCTGCCATTGGTTTCTTCTAGGTGTAAATTCTGTTTCCTTCAAATTAACTTTCAACATTATATGTAACAAACTCAAGTACATTGTGTGGTGTGACTTCATGGTTCTTGTGGCTGCCCTGGGTCGGTCTGGCAATGCAATCTGACCGAGGTGAAAGGACTTAGGCGGCCTGTATGAACAGCATAGCAAAACTATAGCTCTGGTATGTCCCATAATAGTTCAAATGTGTTTGCCTACTGATATGAGGTAGCAAACTTTTACTGATAACTTCTTCTGGATTCCCCAATGTCAGCTCAATAATACAAAAACATCCCATACTTCCTTCCAAAGTGATCCCTTTTCAATAACTGCAGATGACTCCACTGTCCTAAATCCCTTTTTTCCCACTTCAGAGGATGCTTTTGCATAACCATCTAGGCCAGTGGTCTCCAACATTTTGCGCACAAGATCACTTTTTAAATTTAAGTGCAACCCAGGATCCAATTTCTAGTTGTAAAGCTGTAACGCAATGGTCGCCAACTGGTCAATCCTAGAGGATCTCCCAGTCGATTGCGATCTCCGGTGGCATAGCGGGGCTGCCACTAAGGCAGGCTCCCTGCCTGCCCCGGCCCTATGCCGCTCCCAGAAGCGGCCAGGGGGGCATGGGTCTCCCTCTGCGAGGTGCTCCTGCCTGCAAGCACACACCCCCCCCCCAGCTTCCATTGGCTGGAACAGGGAGCTGTGGCCAATGGGAGCTGCGGGGGCGATGCTCGCAGAAAGGGGCAGCGTGTGGAGCCACGTGCCCCCCGCCACTCCCCCCGCCCCCGGGGGCCACAGGGGCACGTTGGCCCCTTCCAGGAGCGGCGTGGGGCCGGGGCAGGCAGGGAGCGTGCCTTAGTAGCAGCCACACTACACCGCCAACCAGGAGCCTCCAGAGGTAAGTGTTGCCTGGCCTGAGGCCGCACCCCAGCACTGAGCCGCCTCCTACACCCCAAACCCCAGCCCTGAGCCCTTCCCAGAGCCTGCATCCTGTACCCCCTCATGTACCACAACACTCTGCCCCAGCCCAGAGCCCCCTCCTGCACCCAAACTCCCTCCCAGAGCTTGCACCCCAACCCCTTGCCCCAGGCTTAGCCCAGAGCCCCCTCCCACACTGTGAGCCCCTCGGCTCCAGCCCAGAGCTTGCACCTGAACCCTTACCCCAGCCAAGTGAAAGTGAGTGAGGGATGGAGGGATAGAGTGAGCGAGGTGGGGCTTTGGGGAAGGGGTGGGGCCTTGGGGAAGAGGCGGGGTAGATCCTGGGTTGCTCTTAAATTCAAAAAGTGATCTTGAGCGTAAAAAGGTTGGAGACCACTGCTGTGACACAAATGGGTCAAATTAAAATCAGTTACAACTCCCAAACCAGCTCCTCAAAGAACGCCAGATGGGAGAGAGTTAAGTAGAGAAGAGATCCCTTCCTTTAGAAGACCCTGGCCACACCAACAGGGTTATGTTTGATACCTGTTCACTTCCATAGTGTAGTCATACTTATCTGTTTGGCTGTTAACCCTGTGACAGGGTTTCTGGTTGCTATGTGCTTCACTCTCTTGGGATGATATTTCCCATTTTAAGGTTGTCATTCAAAAGGTGCATATGGAAGGATTATTCTGTAGTTCAGAATGAGCTGTAGTCTCAATAAAACAATCCTTGCCTGATTTCCAAACTAATCAGGCTGAAGTCTGACATAGAAGTGCTCAACGCAGGGACCTTGTCCAATGGAAAGAGGAACAATTTATGATTAAACTTCACCCTTCGCTCCTGATCTCGGGGATCCCCCTTTCCTGGCATGGCAATAGAATATAGGAATGTTTGCTAGATCTCTGTTGCTCTGCTCATATATTATTTAGTGGACATGCCCAGTTCTGTTCAGTTGTCTCCAAACCCCCCGCCCCCAACTTTAATCTTCCATGAAACAGATACCGTATGGAAGGAAATGTACATATGGAAATGATTCTACCTTGAAACTGAAACACAATTCTTTATATAAATAGTGTCACTTCTTCTTCTTTCATAGCTGACGCCTTGTTATAGTAGATATGAGTTTTGTTGTCACTGGCAATTGTTATACTTTTTAAAAAATCTGTCCTTGTTCAAACAGGAATTTTGGGGAAGTTCTGTGGCCTGTGTTATACAGGAGGTCAGACTACTTAGAGGATCACAGTGGTCCCTTGTGGTCTTGGACTCTATGAATATAAGTGGTGTGTGAATCTTTTTAGAGTGACCTAAGATGCTGAAAACTGGAGGCTGAGAGTCATTAGATGCACGGAAAAGCCTGTCAATCTTAATTTTTTAGCCTAGATCTTTGGGAATTTGTCTAGAATGGAAATTTAAAGATGACTCGCAAAGGAAACAAAATGTGTTGTCCTTTGCTGCTATGTGAAATGGTAAAAAGCATAAGGGGAAAATACTTTACAGTTAGAAGCTCAAATTCTGACTATCCTGGTTTGTTTATTTGTTTTTTTGTTTTGTAGTTTGTTTTTCCTGGAGCACTAGTAGGATTGTAACATCACAAGCATAAAGGAAGTGAAACATGCTTGATTACAGAGAAAATATTTTAATAAGAGAGGGTGAGACTTAATAGTTTTGATATTTAGGGTTTTAAAACAAACTTTTTTAGGCAAAACCTTTCGGCATGTATCCCTCCGAAAAACTCAGTTGTTTTTTCTTTGTAGGTCACTTTTTTTTAAAGTGAGACTAATAATCCTGTCGCAAAAATTTGTGTGCATACTCCTAGTGGCATCAAAAGAGGTGTGAATTCCTGTTTTACCGAGCTGAGTACTAGTTCCTGCACCAGAAACAGCCAGTGTGGCTGGCCTTTCATGAGGTACCTGGCCTTTCACAGTGCTTATCACTTGTAATGCCCTTTGCCAATGAAAAGTACCATATAAACACTAATCATATCTGAAAGTATCCTCCATTGTTAAATATGCAGATAGTTGACTTATCCCTTAAATAGCTGAGGGGTCCTACTGATCTCTTTAAAAAGTAAGCTGAGTGGTATGTTCATTACTGTCCTCCAAAATGTAAAACCTGTCATCCATCCAGCTGTCTTCCGCTGGAACAACAGCAGTTGCACAAAGGTTCTTGAAAATATATATAAGGAATGGAAAGGGGGTGAGGGGTGATCCTTAAAGTTCCAACAGTAATGAGGTGGACTGCCAGGGAGAGACTGGAACCCCAACACTGAATTCAGACTTTTGCCAATTTTGAGATGTTTCAGCATTCTGAATGTATTGCCTCTTCAGGGCAGGAACTGTCTTTGACGGTTTGTACAGCACCCTGAGCAATAGAACCTTGATCCTGATTCGAAGTCTGTGTTACTGTAATGCTATCGTGTGTGTAATTAAAAAAACAAAAACCAAAAAACCCTCAGTTGGCCCTGGCACTTATGACATGTTCTGACTCACTGTAGAGGAGTTTGTAACCAGTTGCAACAAAAATACCCTCCCTGTTTCCCTCTTTAGCAATCTCTTCATAGCTGATGCTTCTAAATGAGGTTTGTTTTCCAGATTGTCAGTTAAAATTTTTCAACACTTCAAATTGTTAAAATTCTCAAGTATCTCAGATGAGAATAATTATCGTTGGAACTTAGTCTCCTCTCCACATTTTTCAGTCTTGAACTAAAACTTTTGAGTCCCATATCCATTACAAACAGAAATCTGAACTGCATCTAGGCGTTTGGTACTTTCTGCTGACTTTTTACTAACTGAATATGACATAAAGTCAAATTCTTACCTTTAGATAAGACACTGAAACCAGCAAGGGCAAAAAGATCTCCAGGGCTAGTGGAAACAAAATGAAAACTGTTCAAGAGACCTGGGTTTATTTTTAAGCCTTGTAGGATGTCTGATGTGTTACAAGTTAGGTACTTAGTGAAATAGGAGACTCATGAGGCTTCCTTTGCAGATCCCCATTGTAGGAGTTGTGTGCCCTGCTATGCAAGCCAAGAAAGCACTTCAAAGTAGTATAACCCTTAGTCAGTATTCTGGAACAAAGAATGTAAACGCTTCTGTCCTCTAATCATTCCTTATTTCTCTTTCTGGTGCTCTGAGCCCTCTCCCTGAGTCTGACTATTGTTAGGATTTGGCAAGTTTTAGCTATATAGAGAATAAATCAGTGTTGGTTCTTTGTAGCTCTAGGAGAACTTGTCTGTTCAAATGGACATAGACCTAATTTTCTGCTCCAAGAGTTGACGGTTTTGCCCCATAAACTGTCCACTTTCAGACAAGAGTCCTCAGTGGTCAGTGATGTGGAGAATGTGAATAAGGAAGTGTTATTTATCTTTCACATAACACAACCACTGGGGTCACCCAATGAAATTAATAGGCAGCAGGTTTAAAAAAAAACAAAAGGAAGTACTTCTTCACACCATGCACAGTCAATCTGTGGAACTCACTGCTAGGGGATGTTGTAAAGGTCAAAACTATAATGGGGCTCAAAAAAGAATGAGAGAAGTTCATGGAGGATAGGTCCGTCAATGGCTGTTAGCCAAGATGATCAGGGACACAACCCCATGCTGTGGGTATCCATAGCCTCTGACTGTCAGAAGCTGGGAGTGAACGACAGGGGTTGGATCACTCAATAATTGCCTATTCTGTTTGTTCCCTCTGAAGCACCTGGGATTGGCCACTGTGAGAGAAGACAGGATACTGGGCTATAGGGACCAGTGGTCTGCACAGTATGGCTATTTTTATGTTCTTATGTGCTTGAACATAAGAGGCACTCAACAAGACTGCTTTCTGTGCAGATTTTATACCCAGTGTCTGATGAAAATGTAGTTGGATGCAAGGTCTGTTTACAGAGTAAGTCTTGAGTACTCCTGGACACATGCAGCTCTCCTGAAAGAGATGTCACAGGTTTGATTCAAAGTATATGGCATCACAAGACTTAGAAATCCTTGAATTAATGTTTTAGATCCTTCACTGACAGATATGAGAACATATTTAGATTTGTCTTGAGATGGATCCAAAGTCATAGGATCCTATTTCTGCAGGCTGAGCTGTTCAGTCTTCGAGAGGCTCAAAACATTCCTTCAGTGCCTCTGAAAATGGGGCAACATAGGCATGCTGAGGATCCAGCAGCAGGAACTACTCCCCATCAGGCTAGCTCTTGGACCAGCGGGTTGGTTCTGATTGTGCCTTGGCACAGGTGGACTCCTTGGGATCCTACAGGTCCCAAAAGTGGCAGGATGTTCTTGAATCTGAGGCAGCCATTCACTTGTTGGAGCCTTTGGAACTGTCTTCTCAGTTAAGAATTGGTTTTAAGGCCATGGAAAGATGTCTGAAAGCAAATAATTAGGTCAGTCTGAATTCTTCGCTCATCAGATCTGGTGTTTTAGCTATGGTTGAATTTTTCACCCATTAGGGACACAGTCCTGTCTGGTACAGTACCTTCTGATCCTTCTCAACATGATTTATGTTCTTTATCTGAATAGATTTCTCCCTTGTGATTCTATACCTGGGGGGATTTTGGCTTATGGCTTCATTTTGACAGTGTAGTAAGATCTTTTTTGAAGCAAGAGGCCATAGTGAGGTCTATCCAGCTTGGTAGGACCACTTCCTGTCTCTTGTGAGTCATCTGCAGGATCATGTGTACAAAGGGATGACTTCTGAGACTCTTTAGGGCAGGGAAGAAACAAGTGGAACAGACATGGGAGGTCCTCAGTCTTCCCTTGGTGATTCTTTACCTCTTTCTTTCCCTAGGTGATGACAGGACTTGCCAAGATCTGGTAGGCAAAATGGTTGAAATCTTTGGCATCTATGTAGCTTAAGTTTAAAACAAAATAACCTATACAGTTAGAGTTGAGGGAAAGGCAGAAGGTTATACACGTCAAGTGAGTGACAGACAACTGGAGCCATGCTGAAATGTGGAGTCACTTTGTGTCTGTCCCATGTGTGTCCTGAAAGCCTGATTCCTACAAAATTTCTTGCTTATATGTGATAAAATGTATAAGGATCTTCATTAATGTATTAATACTTCCAATGAGACTGTCTTCATGCTAAAAATTCATTTGATTACTTCCCACCAGATTTCAAATGTTCATTTAGTCACATTTGTTGCAGTTTTATATACTAAGATAAACAGTATACAAATATGCATAAAAACAAAGAGCGTAACAGGTCTCTTGCCTGAATTCTGTTCAGTTGTCTTTGTTTTTTGAGATGGGAGTTTTATCTGTGACACTTGGCAAGCAGGTACAGTAATTAGACATTGCACCATACAACTCATTTTGCTTACAATAGCTTGTGAGCATCACAACTATTGCATACCTGTACTCAAACAGGCTTATGTTTATGGTCAGTGTGGACTTGTACACAAACTCGTATACTTTGCAACAGATGCTTCAAAAGTTTTGTTCCTAGAGTCAGACTCTCAGGACTGTCCTCCTAAGTGATGTTTGATTAGTCTTAACTAGATCCACTTGTATTTAAATGGACTCACAAAGCTGAATAAATGTTAATACGCTCTTTTTTAATATGAATGTTTTACTCTTATGCTCCACTCTGACAGATTCATGTAAAGACCCAAACTTCCACACCTATAGTTCTTGTTTATGCTGTGGGAGCCCTTCTTGCCCTTTGAAATTTAACCTCAGTGTATCAGTGCTGAACTGCAGCAGCCATTTTTCTGGAAGGTGGTGGTGGAATCTCTCTCCCTTTATACACACAGACCCAAAATAAAAATAAGCTGACAGTTGTCCCTTAATATGAATTCCTGTTAGCTTGTTATCAGAACTTTTCATGCCAACCTTTCTGAGCTGGTGAGACAGCAAAATGAGCTACCCAAAGTGAGCGTCTTCCTGCTACTTTATCACAGGAGCCATTACAGGACTGCCCTATGTTGTTTACCACTCTGACTTTTCAGGTGCCATCTGAAAACAATGTTTCTCTCCTGCCCTAACGGTCCTTTTAAGATTGTGACTTAACACTTCCGGTTATAAGATCAACTCTTAATAGAATATTTTTGATGCTGAGGGTGACTGTTCCGAAGTAAATAGACTTAACAGTCTGTGAGCTGGGAGCTTGGGAAGTCCCTAATTCTAGTTCTAACTCTCTCTCACTTGGTAGCTGTTGGTAAGTTTTCTAACTTGATTTGAACCAATAAAATGGGTTTACTTATGTCACTGGGATGTATGGAAGATTGTTTGCACAGTGCCTTGAAGATGAAAAGATGCCAGCATAAATATTTATATTTTAGCGTACTATTGAGTAGAAAAGCTTCCTGTGTATTGGTGTGCTGGGAGCTCTTGGAGGACAGCCTGAAGCATCTCGCTTGTAAAAATGGAAATTCTCTCTGTCGTGCATTCCTTTTAGTCTGAAGGAATGTTTTGACCCTTATGGTGCTTAGCTCCTCTCATCAGAGGCTTTCAAAGTGCTTTGCAATGGTGGTTCACCATTTGTAAAATAGGGGATATACTTAAGGTACATAAGTAACTGAAGTTCATATGGGAGTAGAAGTTGGGTTCCCTGACTGTTAATTCTCCTGATTCCTCCCTCATAACTCATGTATTAAAATTATTGATTAAAAGCAATTGCTGTTGGATCATATTCACAGTCCATTAACACTGCTTTATATTGGAATACTTCAGCAGACTAGGAGACCAAAACATCGCTGTTAATTGTTTTAACTTGTTACTGAATCCAAAGCTTTTTGCCTTTCAGTGCTGTATTCCCTTCTCCACAAAGAACTGGCTGCTTTGATTTTTTTGTAAGTTAATGTAACTTAATGTTTAAAAATAGTTCTCTTTTAGTGTTGTACCAGCACATTATAATCGGCCCCTCTGCCATCTCTCTAGAGACCTCTGGTTTTTTTGGCATTGCAAATCAAATTAACATTAGATTGCCATAATTTGCATTCTTTCAGTGGGAGGCCATCTGACAGCATTAAAGGCAGCCAAGTAGAATTGAATGCACCAGGACTTGCCATTGTCATAGAAGAAACATGAGGAAAATTCTGCTTAAAAGTATAAACAGTTAATATCAACTTAGAAACTAAAATGTGATTGGCAAGAAAAGTTTAGTGGATGTTGCCCTGATGCATTTGAGTGGGGAAGAGGGTTGTCTTTAAACCAGGCCTTTTCCCCCATCAAGGATAGTGCTCCTATGGTTCAGTGACTTCAGTGTGGGCAAGTGCAATCAAGGTTTTAGCTACCACTGTTTCTAAATTTTAATTCCCCTGCTCAGCTGCATACCAGTCACTAAGGTGGTGTTGACAAAGAGTTCAGTGTTTAATGAAAGCATAGATTCTGCAGAAACAGATAGCAGTGATCTCTCTCCTCCCCAACTCATCAGAGAGCTTCCTGGAGTTTTCAAGTTCTGAACACTGTTACTACCCCAATGTTAAAGAGAAAAGTATGGGAAGGTTAGTTTGTTCTAACCTTAACATGGGGGTGAGGGGTGGAGGCAGGGAACTCCCTCTAACACTTGTGGAACTAATGTCCATTAATTGGATTGTTCAAATATATTTCAAGGCTATTAAATTTCATGTCTGTAAAGATCCGTGGATCTCAACCTAGTTACCATTGTGGGTCGCATCCCATACTACCTGTATGGTCCCGAGGATGTCGTATGGGCTGCAGCTGTATGCTGATTGGGCCACCAGTGGCCCATGGGCTGCGAGTTGAGAACTACTGGTAAAGATATTCTGAATGTTAAGTTTTAGACTGTTCAGTGCGCCAAGTTTCCAGTAAGGGTCATGACTATTTGAGTTACTATGTTGTCATCTAGACGTAACATTTTCCTTTACTTAATACATCAGTATTGAGAGCAAACATGAAGTCACAATCCTAGGAGGACTCAATGAATTTGTAGTGAAGTTTTATGGACCACAAGGAAGTAAGTATATGTCATGTGCCTCATTATGATGCCTTTTTCATAGTTAAAACACTTCATGATGATTTTAGGAAAAACAGACGCAAATGGCCAAATACTACATCAGTTGTCCATATGTAGTAACTGGGAGCACTCAGAAAATCTGGAAACTGGAAGTTGGAGCAAGAGGTCAAGGGGTGTCATTGCACTTAGGTTGCATCTTGACCACAATCTGTCTGATTTCTCCCAGCTGACAATAGGGGAAGATGGGGATGAGAGCTGAATTTCAAACCTTAATATTGGGTGAACATCATCCTCTCTCATAGCTGAATGGCAGGTTGGTAGTTTTGACTGCTGTGAAAAGCCACAGCATTATCTTAAAATAG
The DNA here is from genome assembly GCA_033296515.1 of Macrochelys suwanniensis. Lineage (NCBI taxonomy): Eukaryota > Metazoa > Chordata > Testudines > Chelydridae > Macrochelys > Macrochelys suwanniensis. The sequence goes on from CM065775.1 coordinate 339,208,265, forward strand.
AGCTTAAATTTCAAAGGTCCTGAGCGGCACCACTCCTGGGGTTCGGCACCTTGGAAAATCTGGCCTGTCAGTTGAATTTTATAAAGTGCTTGTAAACAAGATTGAAGGAAAAGATAGATTTTCCCAAAAGAATTAGCTCTCTTGCTGGATCTCTAACGTGTCTTAAATTAGTAATGTCTCTCAGGGTAAGTAGATTATTCTAACTTTTGTGGTCTGAATAAGACTCTTGGGCCTTTGTGCTGAAAACTAATGTTGTATCAGTTAAAATCAGAGCCTCAATAGAGACCAGTGCCCTTCACATCTTAGGGGAATGGCCATTACTATAGGTCTTTCTGTCTGTGCTCTGTGTCAAGGAAAGGAGGTTTGACATGAGGGCTTATTCTAAATGGTAATTATTTTTCCAGGTCTTTTTTTACTTAATGCCATTGTGTCTCTATTCTAGGAAGAGTTCTGCAATATGTCTAACACCTGCATTTTTCTCTGATTGCAGCACCATATGAAGGTGGAGTGTGGAAAGTTAGAGTGGATCTTCCTGATAAATACCCTTTCAAATCCCCATCTATAGGTAACAGTCATCACTTCCAATCTAAATCTATCTTGTTGCTCATGTAATAGAGACGATAACTACTATTTTATAGCATTTTCACAAATTAAGATATACCAACAATTACTGTAATTACCTTTTCACTGATTTTTATGTAGCGACTTTACTGAAGTCAGAGAGCTTCTGCAGGTTTCTGATAACCTTAAGGATAAAGCATAACATTAAAGTATAGAAGGATGGTCTTGTACTTAAATTATTGGACTGGGAATCAGGAAGCCTGGATTCATTCCCTGACTGAGCTACAGACTTTCCTGTGACATTGGGCAAGTTACCATCTCAGTTCCCCATCTGTAAAAATGGGGATACTTTCCTATCCCACAGGATTGTAAAGATTAATTAATGTTTGAGAAGCTCATATGCTTACACTGAATGCAGTGAGGTGCACTCACAGGTATCTAGATAGCATTGTTCATTAATGTACCTTATGGTCTGTGTGCTCTTTATGCTATAATGTGCATTCTTGGATTGACCTCAGATTCAGAAGTAGGCTGTCGGTGACCTTCTTTCCAACAGCATGATTTGGAGGCCTGAAATGCAGAAGCTGAAACCTGGTTTTACTAATCACCTTGCTTTTACTAATAACAATGTTCTTGTAGTATGTGAAACAATGTGGGTCTCTGTTGCTGCTATGGTCAGAATAGCAGCAATGCTATAAAATTGGGTCGTGCCCATTTGGCTGAAGGAGTAATTATCCTTGTTCACATTGAACAAATCCATATCTTGGTACGCCAGCGTTCTTATTTTAGGTCATGTCCATTGTGTTTTTCAGTCTTGAGTAGCGGTGATCTAATTTCAGTATTTTTAAACTTCTCCAATAGTTCGAAAATGATGAATAAAAAGTAGCTAGTATTGTGTGAAAAACTGAATCAAATGCAGCTCCATGATTAGGTTTCAACATCCCTTTCTTGGATTATGAAATAGGTGCTGCTAACTCATGGAGTGACATGGTAGTTGCCTGTTGAAAGGGCAAACTTGTAGTTCAATCCACTGAAGTATTTTGAGGAGTCTTGCATCTAAATAACTGAGAACAGCATGAGGAAAATTGATATGGAAGCTTGACAAAGTGGGTTGGAGTATATGGGTCCCTTTAGGAGGGAGGGATAGCTCAGTGGTTTGAACATTGGCCTGCTAAACCCAGGGTTGTGAGTTCAATCCTTGAGGGGTCCATTTAGGAATCTGGGGCAAAAATCTGTCAGGGGACAGTACTAGGTCCTGCTAGTGAAGGCAGGGGACTGGACTCGATGACCTTTCAAGGTCCTTCCAGTTCTATGAGATTGGCATATCTCAATTATTTCTTATTTATTTCTTTCCAATCCCAACATCCTGATATGAAGACAGTGGGTATTTGCTGATTACTTAATACTCTTACGTGGAGACTGTTTTATTTAAAATCTTTGTCTCTTGTGTGCGAACTAATCTTTCTGGTCCTTCATATTAACTGTGCCCATTGTTTATAGACGGTGTCATTATTCCCCATCTTGTATCTTTATCTTACTTTTATATAAAAATTCGTATATGCACGTCTAATCTGAATAACCACATGATCGTATGCTACCCGCCTTGGCCTTCCTCTCACTGTCTGTAACACGGACAGATCCCGGTCGTCGGCAGGTGGAATCGAACCTGGGATCTCTGAAGCTGTGTGTATGGATCTGTACTGCATGAGCTAAAGCCGCGTGGCTCCTAGCCAAGGCTGTGCAGACTTATCAATCCCTATCAGTGGTTCTCAACCTGTTTACCATCGTGGGCCGCATATGTAGCTCTGTGTTATATGGGGTGCATCCACATAGTATATATACTACCTGTACATCTTCAAAAAATAAGGTTTACTATTTGTTATATGACAGCAATAAGATTCAGATCGATACAATACCTTTCATTTCAACAGTGGCAAATGTCTATCTACTTTTTTAAATTAGCAAAATAAGTCAAAACATTAACTCTTCCAATTAATTTACTTTAAGGGTGGCATGGCATGGTGGTTTGCCATTCCTTGTATTCTGTGGGGCGTGCCCCCCATCACCCAACTCCCCTGGAACTCTCCTCTCAGCATCCAGACCCCCTCACTGGGCTGGTACACATGCCTTCCCTGCAGAGACAGGGTGCCCTGTCCAGGACAGAATGGCTCTCCCAGGGACAGCCCGCTCCAGCATCTAGTCCCCAACCCAGGGACTGCTCCCCAGCATCTCCGAGCCCCCCCAGGGACTGCCCCCGGCACTCAACCTCCCCATCCAGGGATTGTATCTAGCCCTCCATCCAGGGACTGCTACCGGTCCCCCCACCTAGTCTGTCCCCCATGCACCACCCTCCCCACTGATCTCTTACCTCAATTGCAGGTAGCTCAGTTGCCCTGCCTGCCTACCACTACAGTTCTAGTGCTGGGGACCCTGCTCAAGCCAGGTCACTTGGCCTGTCATCCTGCGGGATGGGGGGGTGCTGAGCATCCTGGCCTCCTGCCGATGCTGCTGGGCCCAATCCTGCCAGGTAGGGGAGGGGGGCTGATCCTGATCCTGTGCCACCCCATTTTTGCAACCAGCTCTGTGCCTAACGTTGTGCCCAGGGCAGGTACTCCTCCCACCCTGTTCTAGTTATGGCCCTGAGGATGTCACATGGGCCACAGGTGTGTGCTAATTGGGCTGCGGGTTGAGAACCACTGCTCTACGTGGTCTAGGTGCCACTAGAGGGAGTGGGACAGTACCACACCAAGCAGGCATAGGTTACATGTCCACCCCGGAGTCATATCTTTTCAATTGTAAACTCTTCAGGTTGGGGTCTGTCTCTCTGAGAAGTGCAAAACACCCAAAAGTGTGCTATAAAATCATTCTCCCATCAGATCAGACTCCCACCCCCAAACCTCCCCCCATAAATGACTGTATCAAGTTTGCAGACTATAAGTATAGTGCATTGCCATGCCAGCAATCTTAGATGTGAATGAGAGGCTGCCCTAGGCAAATTGCAGTAAGCGCACCACCTTTGCCTATCTTATTTAATTCAACACATTGATAAAAAGTTTAATTCCAAAGTGTAATTCTGCTCTGAAAACTCTCACTCAACGGATCTGCTCCTTGTGTGTATTGGAGTCATGCTGCTGACTTAGCTGAAAAAATAAGTTTTGCTCCCATAAGCCCTGCAGAGCCTACACAGTTAAAAGTAAGCCAGATTCTATTCCTTGTACATCAGTTGTTTGCTAGGTTCCAGTCAATTACATTGAAGATTGTGACATTGCACTGGTGGTGTTGAGGACATCCTTTCTCCTGGAGAACCTTTAGTACTGGTTGTGCTATGAAAGGTAGAAAACAACCTGGGATCAGAGACTGAAGTAGACTGAATTAGCAGAGCTGACAATTAGAGAGAACATCTTTTTGCTTGCAAATCAAGCATGTTTGATTGTAAGTTCATTGTCTTGATGAGTGTGTCGGTACCCCATTCTTACCTCACCAGATACCCTCTTGCACTCATACTCTGCCTCACAAATACCCACTTGTGGCTGTCAAAGCACCTCCTCCCCAATTAAAGTGTCTACTGCTCTGGGGTCCATCCTCTCCTCTTCTTGAGGTTACCAGCTGGGTGGAGAGGCATTGAGCCGAGTCTCCAGGCTGAATAAATCATAGAATTGTAGGGCTGAAAGGGACCTTGACAGGTCAACTAGTCAAGTCCCCTACACTGAGGCAGGACTAAGTATTATCTAGACCAGTGGTTCTTGACTCGTTTCAGTCCACGGACCACCAGGCCAATCAAAAAAAAATTTCGTGGACCACCTTGGGGGTTTTTCTTTTCTTTTTTTGACATGATTAAAAAGAGCAGACATTTTGGTTTGAAATTTATTTATTTCTTACTAGATGTTTGGATTCTCTTCTCACTGACAAGCTTTTCAATGTTTGGAGTGGTACTTGATAATGCACAACGAATATCGCTTTCCACTGCGAGCCTGATTCCTCTGTTTGGACTTAACATGCAACAAACATGAAAATCCTGTCTCTCTCTCACAAACTAATGCGCAAATGGCAAAAGAAATCTGACTGCATGTGCTGACAGATTTGGGTAACTCCCGGTCATGCTGGTCCAAAATTTCTCTATGGTAGACTGCTGGTACACGTCTTGGGTCGCAAAATCATTTTTCAGATCCAAAAATTCCTCCTGCAGATCCTCTGGAACACTATTAACATCTGTTGTGAATGGATTCCTGATGAAAGATAATCCATCCTTTATCCTGTCCACCTCCGGAAAGTATTGTTGGAATTCATCTCGTAGCTTCCGTAAATGATCGAAAACTTGCGTCCGAATGGCTTCCTTTTTCCCAAGCATGGCGTCCACATATGGAAATTGAACCAAATTGTTGCCTTCGACTCTTACGATCCAGAGTTCCAATTTGTCAAGAAAAGCCTTGATGCTGCTTTGGTGAGAGAACAGATTTGCACTTTTCCCTGGCAGCTGAAGAATCAATTTGTTCAAGATTCCAAAAATATCGACAAGATGCAGTCAAATTTAGAATTTGCGTATCAGCACATTTTGGAATTCCTCTTTCCCTTGAGCCTGGAGAAACAAATCATAGAATATCAGGGTTGGAAGGGACCTTAGGAGGTCATCTAGTCCAACCTCCTGCTCAAAGCAGGACCAATCCCCAATTTTTGCCCCAGATCCCTAAATGGCCCCCTCAAGGATTGAACTCTCAACCCTGGGTTTAGCAGGCCAGTGCTCAAACCACTGAGCTATCGCTCCCCCCAGTCCAACTCCCCTCTCAATTGGAAAACTCTGAGTACATTCCCTGCTGACAACCACCGTACAGAAGTGTAGAACAGCAACCCATCAAAGTCAGAACCCATGTCTTGGCAAAATCTTTTGAACAGCCTGGTATTCAGAACCGATGATTTGATGTAATTCACCACTTTCACCAGCCCTTTGAAAGTGGCGTTGAGTTGATCAGGCAATGTTTTTGACACCAAAGCTTCCCTATGAATGAGTCAGTGAACTCTGGTTACCATTGGAGTGCGCTGTTTCACCAACGTTTGGAAGCCTGATCTTGAGCCCAGCATGGCAGGTGCACCATCAGTGGTGACACCCACAAGATTTGCCCAATCCAGACCATGCACTTCAAAGAAATCGTTAACAATTCCCATCACATCCTGAGCCTTTGTGGTGGTATCAAGAGTCTTACAAAAAAGAAACTTGTCTTTGAAGTCTCCCTCAACCATATATCGTGCGAGCACCAATAGCTGAGAGCACAATGCGACGTCGGTCGATTCATCCAGTTGTATGGCAAACAATGGAGACTTCTTTATTTCATCCACAACTTGTTCATTGATGATCTGTGATCTCATTTATCAGTCTCAATATTGTGTTGTTAGAGACAGATATATCATTCAGCTTCCTTGCTGCTTCCTCGCCAAGAACTAGCCGCACCATCTCTTTTGCACAGGGGAGCACAAGTTGCTCTACAATGGTATGAGGCTTTTTGGCCTGTGCAACTTTGTATGCAACAATGTAGGAAGCGGTCACTGCATTTTGTATTTTTGTAGAATGCACCTGTTGAATTGAGGCGCTGTCGTTTCAGACCTGATAACCGCCGCTCAAAATAATCTCCATCCTTTTGCAACAATTTTGGATGAAACTTTTTGAGATGGAGTTTCAGCTTAGCTGGCTTCATTGAGTCATTCCCCAAGACTTTGAAACAAATAACACATTGTGGCAAAGCCACGTCGTCTTTTTTCTTGACAAGTGAAGCCGAATTTGATGTTGTCCTTCGAATACTTGCGCTTGACATACCTTTCTGTCGTTGCCATTATCTCAGATCTGTGGGGTTACAACAAAATTTTGATTTTTTGAACAGACTATTTATTTTGGGAGATGTATAGTAATTATAAATCACTTATAGATGTCCCATTTAGCACAGAACGAACGACACGACAACCACTCAGCACAACGGCGGGAGCTACAGTGACACTCAGAGCCTTAGACGGAAGTTACTGGCAACACAACACGGTCACGTCCTAGATAACGCTATGGATGACACGCTGTGTGCTTGTGAACACGGCGTAAAACAGCCTAACGGCAGCGCCTGCTCACACTATCTGACTTTGGACAATATTCGTGTGGACCACCGAAAAAGTCACCATGGACCATCAGTGGTCCATGGACAATCAGTTGAGAACCACTGATCTAGATCGTCCCAATAGGTGTCTAATCTGCTCTTAAAAACCTCCAATGTTGGAGATTCAACAGCCTCCCTAGGTAATTGATGGATGCTAAGATAGCTCTGTTTGGTCAGACTTGGCACAGTGAGCTGAATTCCTATCAGCTGCTCAGCACAGGAACTTCTGGGATGAGGGAGCTTCAGCTGGGAGTGGAATTGTGCAATCGCTGCTAGGGGGAGAGTACAGAAGACACTAGTATCCAGAGGAGGCAATAAGGCAGCTGCAACAGGGAGGAGGTTTGTATTTTCTTTGGGTTACATTTCTGCCACCTTTTACTCCTGCACCTCAGTCTGGCTTACAGGCCAGAGCTGAGTGAACTTTTGGCCTTTCTCTCCAGGGACAGCAAGATTTCAATATAATGTTCTTGTGGAGAGAGGGAGAAAGCACCTCAGGTCATTCTCTAGTAACCAATCTAACTGATGCAGGAGTGATGGAAGCTTTGGAGGAGCTGTGTCCAGTCATCTTCAACTAGAAGCTGTGCCAGGTTTGAAGGAGGCTTGTGAGTACAAGAGTCAGAGGAAACACAGCAGTAATCTGCGACTGGGTTCTGTGCTGTTCAGCCAATGGTACTCGCTTCAGTTCCCATGTGGCAAGAGGTTTAAGACACCATTTGCTCTACCCCAAGCCTGGGAACACTAGAATTCAGAGAAATGAATGAATATGGTTTAACTGGCAAGATTCTTCTCTGGTTTGGTCTAACTAGTTTACTGATCTGTAACAAAAGGAGAAAAAAGGCAAGATAATTTCAGTGTGATGGAGATTCCTATAAACAGATTACATGATTGTCTATGGCAGGCTCAAGAAGTTTAGTCACTGCACTCACTAGAGCACTAGGGATATGGATTACACTACGCCAGTTGCATGAAGAAGGCAGTGTAAATTGTCTGTGTAAATCAGTGGATCATATAAAATAGAACCAGTTCCCTTTTCCCCTTAATAAATTATATTTTGTATGTTGAAACTTTAAAACGAGTGCTCTTTTCACAGCTTTCCCTGTTTCTCTCTAGCACTCTGGAAGAACTTGGGTATAGTCCATTCAAGTTTTAGAAACCTATTAATGTGAACTGGAATGTAACACTTCTTTCCGACAAAGTAGCATAGTGGCTTGGGGAAGCGTATTATGTTCCAAGGTGCTCTTGATGAAGTGTTTAGTCCTTCCTGTGCTTAAAGTGGACTCCAGTAGACAGTTTCTAACCTTTTAGAAGCCAACTTTTATTCCAACATGGCACAGAGTAAGGTACACAAGAATTTGACCCACCACACTATTGGAGCTTCAATGTATTTTCCTTAGAGAAATGTAACTAAAATAATTTTGTTCAGTTTGTTAAACAGGGATTGGGCTGGGTTAGTACCAGAAGGTGAACCTCAGTGGAAAATCCAGAGGCTTCAAGAATTGGTGTAGATAATTCATATGTTGCTCTTCTTGATTTAATATTAAACCAATGTTCCAGGCAAGTATTAGTGACTCTGTGCTGCTGGAGAATCTCTTTCAGAATAGCTTTAAAACTGCAATCCTGCCTGCTTGTCTTTGACGATCATATGGCACTTCTTGCAGGAGAAGTATTAGCCTTGGTGTGGTGGCCGCTTTCCAGTTTTGGTCATTGTTTGCTTTGCGTAACTGAATGTGTGTAAGGAATTACTTCCTTGCCTACTCAGCTTTGTAATATTGTTGTTCTGTGTTAAATAATTCCTCACCCCAGAGGTGGCACTCTCCCAAGTGCTTCCCATTTATAGCTCAGAAACGCATCCTGGGCTCTTCCTGCATGAAAGGAGCAATAGAAATGGAAGTTGTCATCACTAATGCATTTGCAGCTTTCATTATCTTGGCCTGTGGGTACCTGCCACCTACTTCTGACTATGCATATTCATGTTATCTTTGTGCCTGTCATATAACTCACTGAAGCTACCAGGCCCAAAGTAGTCTTGATGCAAGATCTGATTTTTCTTTCAAAGCAAGTGCATTTTTAATCAGAAACTGGCATTTCCTTTTAGAATGCATGCATATAAGCCCAACATCCTTGTGTCCGGCTGTGACTCTGATCTTGAGGCTTCGAGTGTGGAAAAACAGAGCAAATTTACGCACTGCCACTAAAATCCTGGCCCTTGAGTGTTAAATTGAATCCACCCAATTCAGACAACTCTAAATCTTACTATATTTTTTAAGAAGTTGCTGATTTTGCCAGAAATTTGTATAATTGGCTTTTGAAATTGGTTTAAGCTGCTTTTAATAGTGCCCTCGGCAGTTGGTTTAATTATTCCACCCCCTGCATGTTTATTTAAAAAAAAAAAGCTCTGTCAGACTTAGAAGTTAGTTCCTTCTCTTTCTCCAGTGGGTGATCTGTTTACTATTTCAAATACCCTGTTGGCCTTTCATTTTTTCCTTTAGGATTTGATATCTTCAGGAAAACATGCTTTTTAGCTTCTTCCTGTTTTTAAAAGGGGAATTGAGAAATGTTTTTAAATGTACTTTTTCAAGGTCCAAAATCATGAGAATACTTGGTATAAATGTAAAAATAAAAAGAATTATCTGTTCATAAACTTCCAGAGGCTGAGATTGGAATTTAATGGGTCTCTGTCCTTGATGCCACAAACACCTAAACCCAAGACAAGTATTTCCTGCCCTACTCAGATGTTGGCCCTGTGTGGTGGCGCGTGCCTGTAATCCCAGCTGCTTGGGAGGCTGCGGTTGGCGGATCACTCAGGAGTTCTAGGCTGCTGTATGCTATGTCATTCGGGTGTCCGGTGCTACTGACAGCTTGGCCAGCGGGTCATAGGCGCCGACTCCGTGGGTGCTCCGGGGCTGGAGCACCCACGGGGAAAAATTGGTGGGTGCTCAGCACCCACTGGCAGCTCCCCGCCAGCCCCGGGGCCCGCGCCCAGCTCCCCGCCAGCCCCGGGGCCCGCGCCCAGCTCCCCGCCAGCCCCGGGGCCCGCGCCCAGCTCCCCGCCAGCCCCGGGGCCCGCGCCCAGCTCCCCGCCAGCCCCGGGGCCCGCGCCCAGCTCACCTCAGCACCGGGCGATGTTGCAGGACCCCGACGCCGGGCGACGTTGCGTCGGGGGCAGGGCCCCACAACATCGCCCGGTGTTGGGGGCGGGGCCCCGACACTGGGCGACCGCACCCACCGGCGCTGCTGGAAGGCGGCGCCTGTGCAGCGGGTAGTTGGAGGACTGGCTAGAACAACGCGTCTGATGTGTTGTGTTCGGCGCTCTCTCTGTGAGGGCTGATAGACTGGTCGATGACAGTGACTCAGATGTTAAGTGATATTGCCAATGGCTTGTAGAAGAAATGGAAACCTAGGAGCCTGAACTCCTGTTTTGGCATCTAAAAGCTTCTGTGTATTGCTGGAATCACTTTGGTTCCTTATTACTATCTTTTCTCTGCAGTGTTTTGTCTACAAGTGCACACAATATTCTAAAAGACCACAATTATATCTCAAAATAACTTCCATATATTCGTATATCAGGTCCTTGTTTCGCCTCCAATTCTGTGGCTAGTCTAATTTAGCCACAGTATCTTGCATTTATATAGCACCTTTCATCCCAAAGTAAACTACCTGCTATATATAGGAATCAGTGCAGTCACTTCTGGTGTGAAATATGGTAGCTACTTAATAGTACTTGGCAATCACTAGATATCTCCTAGGCTGTGCTCAATTTTTATTTTTTACTGCAAGTTCTATTTTTACTTCCAGCTCTTAGCTGGATTGCCTTACAATTTGGTACTTAAAATTTCATGAGTCACTTATCACCCGATCATTATGAATTTGCTCTTGCACGTATATACCAGTTCCTATTCTAACCTGTAAGAAACTTGAAAATGCCCATTCCTCCAAATAAGCTACGCTTTGAACAGAGGGAAGGATGAAACACCAGAAGGCAATATGTGTCGTCGACTCTGTTCTGTTCTGTTGACACATACTGAATACTCAGTACAGCCATAGTCAGGGAATGGTGGAAACAGGCCGACAAAATGTAGAAGCTGCTTTCAGCATGACTTGGCACAGATTCACCATGTCTCTTGTGCCAGTCACTGAAGCCTGTGTCATGTGACCGTTTACCTAAGCAATAAGGTGAATTGAGTGTTGGAACAATTCCCACTGTGGCAGTTCTGCGGGTTTTGCTGGTTTTTCTAGAATCTGCTCTTTAACCTTGATTTTAGTAAAATTGGTGAATAGTGTCTTCCTAGTTAGGAAAGGGATTATCTAATGATTAACCCAAGACTAGGAGTCCTGAGATCCCAGGTCTGCCTCTATTTTGCTGTGACTAAACAGAAGTCATTTAACCTCTCTGGCTGAGTTTCCCCATCTATTTATACATCAGAGCTTGGAGGTATAATGTTGCAGAAGTATCTAAGATACTGTATGAAAAATGCTACAAACGTGAACAGTACTGTAATAAAAATAGCTGTGGGACAATTTACATTACTTGTGATGTTTGCAATGTAAACTGTCCCAAGCTGTTTTGTTAGTGATTTGGTGTTATAAAGCACAGTTCACACTTCGCTTAAAATGCTTAGAGGTAAACAAACAGCCAAATCCTGTACTAAAATAGGATCTGTGGTCCAGAGCTGGAGTACCAGATTCTAGGACCTCTACTGTTGTGTAATGAATGCCTCTGTGCTAAGGTGGTGCAGTGCATACAGCACTATTTATCTGATATTACCAGCTAATATGCTGAATAATCTCTTAACCTGAGACTCATTAAAAGAACCTTAATCCGTAACTTTTATTGGCAAGGGGAAGAGGTTTCCTAATGCAGAGCGGTGCACAAGGTAGTAATCCTCCATCCACTGTGAGGTGGGTAGTTATCCCCACTTTACAGCCAGGGAAACTGACACAGATGAAATGACTTGCCTGAGTCCACACACAGTCTGTGCTGAGCAGGGATTAGAATTGAAGTCTTGGCTTCTAGCCTTGTGCTTGGTCCCCTCTAGATCACACCACACAGTTTTTGAGAGCTCTTCTGGAGGATGGCACCTGTAAATACTGGCATTCCCCCTTCTCATACTTTGTGTTTGCATTACATATGAACCTAACTCCATTATTATTTGTATTGTGATAGCATCCACAACCCCCTTGTGCTAGGTGCTGTACAAACACAGCACAGAAAGATGGTCCCTACCCCCAGGAGCTTACACTCTTACATATAAGACAAGATGACAGATACAGTCAACAGATGGGGGAATGTAAGGAAAAATGATAGTGTGGGTCAGCATGACAAGCAGTAGTCCCAGCACACCAGAAGCTTAACCATTGTATGGTATCTGAACCCACTACATCTTGGTTCAGAGGCAAGAGCACAACCACAGAGTTGTGCTATAGGCTAACTGAACAATTACATCACTCTAACAGGATGCCAAAATCACAGCTTTCTTGTGACGGTTTGCATGTTAACTACTGCGCTGAGATAATGGGTCAGGAAGGGCCAGTTCATACCAAAGCTGGTTACGGTATTTGACTGTCCATGTGGCAGCAACAGAGGCACGTTGCATAAGAGATGCAAATCTGCTGCCGTAATAGGTCAGGCAGGAGCAAGGTTAAAAAGTCCAACTGGCCTTGACTTATGAGATGAATACTCACATGGGGGGGAGGGATAGCTCAGTGGTTTGAGCATTGGCCTGCTAAACCCAGGGTTGTGAGTTCAATCCTTGAGGGGGCCATTTAGGGATCTGGGGCAAAAAATTGGGGATTGGTCCTGCTTTGAGCAGGGGGTTGGACTAGATGACCTCCTAAGGTCCCTTCCAACCCTGGTATTCTATGATTCTATGGGGACCAGGAAGTGGGGGTGTAAGGTTGAAACCAAAACCAAGTGGTGGATATAAACTGGCTACACTTCTGCTAGGTTCCACTGAAATGGTCTGAACTCCTTTTAAAGGTGGCATTGCTTTATTCCTGGTGCAGTTCAGTCCCATAAGGTTGTTTCCTTGTCAAGAGGAAAGAGAAGTCTGAAAGTTGAAACTTGCTATGCTCGAACCCTTTTCTTGTCTTGTTTGCGTCAGCAGGGCTAGCTATCCCTGCTCTTGTTAGAGGGCTGTACTATGCATCAGAAAAAAGTCTTCATGGGACCTCTCTCACAGCCTACCGGCTAGCTGGCTGTACTTTGAGCACAGATAAGCGATGGGCTGCCCTTTGAGGCAATGCATGGCGGAATGCAGCCAATTCCAGATATGGAGGGGGAAGTAGCAACTGGTGCAAGAATGTCCCAGCTGCTACAGGCCAGCACTGCAGGTAGCTTGTGCAGTTGCAGTGCATGAAGGGATAGTGAGACAGCTTCCAGTCGTTGATTCTTCCTCCTGCACTACCATATTTCCAGTACCAAATCAGTCATTCTGCCTGAAGAGGTGGACAGGAGGCCCTGATGCAGGCAGGACAGTCTGTCTCAAACAATCCATGGGGTTAAAATCCAAAGGTATGTCTACACTGGAAAGAAGAACCCAGGATACAGAGTCTCGGAGCCTAGGGTCAGTTGACTCTGTCTTGCGAGGCTTATGCGATGGGGCTAAAAATAGCAGTGTAGCGGTTCCCACTTGGGCTGGAGCCTGGGCTCTGAGACCTGAACGGGGGAGTGGGTCTTGGAGTCCTGCTCCAGCCCGAGTGGGAACATCTAAATGGCTATTTTTAGCCCCACAGCCCGAGCCTAAGTCAGTTGACCTGGGCTCTGAGACTTGGCACCACAGTATTTCTTTCCAGTGTAGATATACCATAAAGTTTGAATGACCTAGAGAGCAATTAAAATATGAAATATGTCTTCAATGGAAAGAGCTTTTGGCCCCAGTTCATCAAGTAGGACCAGGACAGTTGCCTTTCGAGATAGCAACTAGTCATCTTGGTAATCTTGCTCTTCCTCTAAGGAAAAGTATATCCCAGAGAAGGTAGTTTGTGATGGTGATCAAGCACTGCCAATACTTTAACCCCTATCTTTGGGATGTTCATAGCCACATCTTACTTGGCTGGCCACTATCTCCAGAAACCGTCCTTGATGTCAGCTTAAAGAAGTCTTAAAGAAGAGACCAAGGACAGGGTTAGGGTGCTTAATAACGTCTTTGTTTCGGTTTTCACCAAGAAGGTTGGTGGTGATTGGACATCTAACATAGTGAATACCAGTGAAAATGAGGTAGGAACAGAAGACACTAAAATAGGGAAAGAACAAGTTAAAAATTACTTAGACAAATTACATGTCTTCAAGTCACCAGAGCCTGATGAAATGCATCCTAGAATACTCAAGGAGCTGACTGAGGAGATATCAAGTCATGGAAGAAGGGAGAGATTCCAGGAGACTGGCACTATATTTGCCCCTTTCCAGTCTATAAAAAGGGAAATAAGGACAACCCAGGGAATTGCAGACCAGTCAGCTTAACTTCAGTACCAGGAAAGATAATGGAGCAAATAATTAAGCAATCAATTTGCAAACATCTAGAAGATAATAAGGTGATAAGTAACAGCATGGATTTGTCAAGAACAAATCGTGTCAAACAAACTCTGATAGCTTTCTTTGACAGGGTAACAAGCCTTGTGGATAGGCGGGAAGGGGTAGACATGGTATATCTTGACTTTAGTAAAGCTTTTGATACTGTCTCACATGATCTTCTCGTAACCAAACTAGGTAAATGCAACCTAGATGGAGCTACTATAAGGTGAATGCAAAACTGGTTAGAAAACCGTTCCCAGAGAATAGTTATCAGTAGTTGAGTCATGCTGGAAGAACATAATGAGTGGGGTCTCGCAGGGATCAGTTCTGGGTCCAGTTCTGTTCAATATCTTATTAATGATTTAGATAATGGCATAGAGAGTACACTTATAAAGTTGGCAGACGATACCAAGCCAGGAGGGGTTGCAAATGCTTTGGAGCATAGGATTAAAATTCAGAATGATCTGGACAAACTGGAGAAATGGTCTGAAGTAAATAGGATGAAATTCAATAAGGACAAATGCAAAGTACTCCATTTAGGAAGGAACAATCCATTGCACACACACAAAATGGGAAATAACTACCTAGGAAGTAGTATTGCGGGAAGGGATGTGGGGGTTGTAGTGGATCACAGGCTAAATATGAGTCAGCAGTGTAATGCTGTTGCAAAAAAAGCAAACATCATTCTGGGATGTATTAGCAGGAGTTTTGTAAGCAAGACACGAGAAGTAATTCTTCCACTCTACTCTGCACTGATTAGGCCTCAACTGGAGTATTGTGTCCAGTTCTGGGCACCACATTTCAGAAAGGATGTGGACAAGAGAGTCCAGAGAAGAGCAACAAAAATGATTAAAGATCTAGAAAACATGACCTATGAGGGAAGATTGAAAAAACTGGGTTTGTTTAGTCTGGAAAAGAGAAGACTGAGGGAAGTTGATAACCATTTTCAAGTACATAAAAGGTTGTTACAAGGAGGAGGGAGAGAGATTGTTTTTCTTTGCTTCTTGTCCTATCCTCAGAGGTTATGGGCTTAAATTGCAGCAAGGGAGGGTTAGGTTGGACATTAGGAAAAACTTCCTAACTGTCAGGGTGGTTAAGCACTGAAATAAATTGCCTAGGGAGGTTGTGGAATCTCCATCATTGGGGATTTTTAAGAGCAGGTTAGACAAACGCCTGTCAGGGATGGTCTAGATAATACTTAGTCCTAGATAATACTTAGTCCACAGAGTGCAGGGGACTGGACTAGATGACCTCTCAAGGTCCCTTCCAGTCCTATGAATCCTTGTGGCACGTTGCTGTGAATACTCCATTCAGAGGGCTATCTTTGCAAGGTGTCAGGGGTCTATGGCATGCTACCATCATGCATGTTTTTAGTGAGGGTTTTGACAAAACGAGAAGCCAGTACCCTGAATGCACAAATCTGTCCATAGAAGCCATCTGAAGTAGATGACAGAATTTGGGAGTCTGTCCTCAGATACAGAAGTCTGCCACTTCTCATACCAGAGAGGTCAACTGGTTTTTGTAGATGTCCCTTGTGAACTTCAATTTTATTTTGACTATCAAGATAGCTTCTTACTATAGCCCCTGAGTCTGTAAGACACAAGTTCACTTATGGCTCCTTCAGTGAAGGACAGACTTTAGTAGGTTCAAAAGTATAAGGTGACTGAGAATAGTTCACAGGTTTAGACTTATTTCTAAATTTCAGACATCAGGATACTGCTCCACTATCATTCTTCCCAGAGAGCCAACGTCTCAGAGGAAATTTCATTAAGGTGCCAGGAGCCCACTGAAATCTGTCCAGTTCTTGAAATTTTACAAATCTGTTAACTTATTTTGTTTGGCGAAGCCAAGAGAAGATTGGCAGCCTCTAAGTTGTGTATGTAAAGGAGGTCTATGCAAGAATAAATGTGTGTATGGTTGGGCTCTGTCAGCCAAAGAAATGGCTACTTCAGGGCTTTCAGGGAAGTATCAAGAAGACTTTTGCAGGGAGCATGTTGGGCACTCAGTACATATATGTGCCTGATATCAAGGGAGGGCATCTTATTTTCTGAGTAGCTTCTTAATGAGCAGCCTTATTTTACTAATTAGCATGAAAGGAGTTCTTGTGACCAGTACAGATTTTGTACAGGTGATGCTGGTTTACCTTAAATGAGAATTGTGGAATACAGATCCTGTAGTATCTACGCATAAGGTAGGCTTTGATTATTATTGCATCAGAAGTATATTTAGTTTCAAGCAAACATCTGCTGCTTCAATAGATGTCTTCAGCACAGTGCTTATACCAGACCACTGATTAAACTTTTACATTCACTTTTACCCATACAATTAAGGCTTCTAAAGCTGCCCAGTATGGTGTTCTAGTAAAGATGCCATAATCTTAGAATCATAGAATATCAGGGTTGGAAGGGACCTTAGGAGGTCATCTAGTCCAACCCCCTGCTCAAAGCAGGACCAATCCCCAATTTTTGCCCCAGATCCCTAAATGGGCCCCCTCAAGGATTGAACTCACAAACCTGGGTTTAGCAGGCTAATGCTCAAACCACTGAGCTATCTCTCCCCCCCATCTTGTGGGATAGCTATATTTGTGGAGACTAACTCTACCTCTGCCTCTGTCCTGTATTGGTAATACAGATCTTGATTAGAAGACATGACACACATTATCCAAAACCAGGATTACATTGAAAATTCTTTTGATTGTCAGCTTATTCAGAGCCGTGCATGACATATTGATCAAAGCTGTATTGTATTATTTACGGTTATGGAGAACATGCCAAAGTTCTTAGCCAACTGGAAAAGAGGTTTATATTTAAGACCTATAGCTTCCACTTCACTGAAGGATCATATATATGTATATGTCATTTCAACCATTCCTAGCCTTTATTTAGAAATATAGACTGACATTCATTATACTAACTCATACATGTCTACCTGTAATAGTGGAGGACTAAGTGACTGCAGAATTTCAAGTAGTGTGGGACAAGTGAGATTTGAAGGGCCTGTTCATAATCCAGGACAAAATGAGGAGGGCATGCGATGGAAATATACTAGAATGCAGATCAGCTTGGCCTAGAGAAAAAGATGTCTCAGATGGAGGACAAGTCCTGTGGAGAATCTTGAAGACTTGGAATGAGATCTCAAAATGGATTAGGAAGCTAATTAGGAATGTGGGCAAGGGGAATGGGCATTTTGTGTTCCTTCTTGCAGAAGAGGCACTTAAAATTTGGAGAACTTGAGCCTTAGGACATCATATAAGGGAGGGAGTGGCAATTTTCCACTCAAGAAGCAATGAAGAAATGGATAAGTCCTGGGAGATGAGTGAACAAGATAGACAAACTTGCCTCTTCACCTGTACAATTTTGGAGTTAGCCTGGCCATCTAGGCTTATAATGAGCAGAGTGAGTTTGGTAGAGATTTCAGATACTCTTGGATGTGGGATCTCTCCAGCTAAGGAGTGGGTATATAGATTTGCAGGCTGCTATAGTCGAGCCAGGAATTGACTAGTCAGAAGAGGAGTAAAGGGCTAAAGTGTGAAGGAGATATAGATGTGGGTGCCTTTTGGGATGGATGGAATACCACAGCCTAACCTGACTTACAGGGGAGCCAAATTCTGAATCTAGGAGAGTTACGGGCCGCAGAATGGAGAAATGTCATTCTAGCAGCACAGCTAGTCTGTGCTCCAGTATCCTGTTTTTGTTACCTTTTACTTTCCACCCACCCTTGTGTGTTGCCTCCACCAGTTAAATCTAGGCAAGGTCTGTCACTATCTATGTCTAGTGCCTAGCACAATGAGACCCACAACCTGGTTCAGTCCTCTAGATGCCACAGCTATATGAATATTTGATGATGGAAGAACATCCATTCCAGGTTTGCTTCAGTTTCTAAAAGTGAAATATGGAAAGGCTTTTAATAGTTCTTGTATCTGACACTAGTTACTTGAAGTGGAGGCATTAAAATATAAAGAATCAAATAATGTTTTAGGTGAACGGGGATATCAGTTTGCAGAGACGTTTCATGTGCTTAGGTAATATTTATGTCTCTCTGGAAGAGTCTGGGATGATTTCGGCATCATTTTAGACTTGCATTGCATGTACGCGAGTTTTGAGCAGTTCAAGTAAATATTACATTATACTTGTGCTATAATACATGGGAAGAAACAGTTAATTCCATATATCAACTCCAGCTGGGATCCATTCTGTCACTTACAAGTTGAGATCACTTCCTCTTTTGGCTGGAGATGGTATCAAAATATTTCTTCAGTTTTCTGCATAGAATAGCTAAGCATAAGGTTGTAGAAGCACAAGTTTGCTGAACTCAAATACGATGTTGACTACAGAGCAATTTTAGGAATTGAGTAACTGATTGTCTTGACTGAAACAGCAAAAATGTTATTGGATACCTACTTTATCCTTACAGAATATGTAACCTTCTTAAAGGGTCAAAATAAAACTTATGCCCAAGATTTAACCATCAAAATTATTTGGTAAAGCTTCTTCCTATTTTTTATATGTTAATAGAAAATTAACTAGAACAGACAAATCAATGCTTATTGCAGAAAGTTCAGATCACTTACCTATCAAGCAGTGTTCCCTCAGCTATTCTGGCCTCCAGGGCTATGTTGCTGCACAAAGCGAAGAAGGCTGTGTTTTAAACTCTGGAAAACAGCCGTGTTAAGATCTTGAAAAGCTTTTGATGGAAATGATATGAAGGTGACAGCAGCCCTGATGGGGATTTATAAAGAGCTGAAATTATTCAGTGGCAAGTTAGTAGATGCATGTACAAATATCCATTTAGCTGGAAGAGAAATAATCTTTAAGAGCATCACCATGTATCCCCTCAACAGTCTGTTATGCATCTGTTAAAGTGCCTTCACCACAGAATCTAGGCATTTATCACAGAAACTACAAAATCTAGTCTGTAAATGGAAACCTAACTCTGTCTGCTACCAGTGGGAAGAGTATATGAAACACTTAGCTATGAGCTTTTGGGGGCAGAGATTGTGTTCCTCTGTGTACAATATACATCACCTAATGCAGCACATATAACATACATAAGAATACTATGTGGAGTATAGGCTTATAAGAAAAGGTACTCTCTTCTATTGCAGGGAGTGGGGAATCTCTGAGGTGCCATCTACACTTTACTCTTATGAGGTCCAGCCTCTCATCTCACAGCTAGAGAGAATGTTGCAGTAATCCGACCTTGACAAATGCAGTCTTGTCCTGCTCGTATCCATTCAGAATGCTGCTGCAAAGATCATTT
This sequence comes from Macrochelys suwanniensis, assembly GCA_033296515.1. Lineage (NCBI taxonomy): Eukaryota > Metazoa > Chordata > Testudines > Chelydridae > Macrochelys > Macrochelys suwanniensis. The sequence goes on from CM065775.1 coordinate 339,227,726, forward strand.
TCCTAGCCTGTCACTTTGACCATGTCATCCCTCTTTTCACATCCCTCCGCTGGCTGCTCCTTCTCTATCACATCAGACATAAGCTACATCTTCACTTTCAAGACCCTTCATATTAGGGTTGCCAACTTCCTATTTGCAGAAAACCGAACACCCTTGCTCCGCTCCCTGCCCCACCCCTTTCCTAAAGCCCCATCCCCACTCACTTCATCCCCCTCCCTCTGTCGCTTGCTCTCCCCTACCCTCGCTCATTTTCACCGGGCTGTGGCAGGGGATTGGGGTGTGAGAAGGGGTGAGGGCTCTGGCTGGGGCCAGAGATGAGGGGTTTGGGGTGCAGGAGGTGGCTCTGGGCTGGAGCCGAGGGGTTCGGAGTGCAGGAGAGGGCTCCGGGCTGGTCCAGGGAGAGGACTCTGGTTGGGGCTGAAGGCGCTGGTGTGGGGCTGGGGATGAGAGGTTTGGTGTGAAGGAGGGGGTTCAGGGTGGGGCAGGGGGTTGGGGTGCAGGCTCTGGGAAAGAGTGTGGGGGATGCAGGCTCCGGGTGGCGCTCCTCTCCAGCATCTCCCGGAAGCTGACAGCATCTCCCTCTGGCTCGTAGGCGGAGGGAGGCGCGGCCAGGCTGCTCCCTTCATCCGGCCAATGGGAACTGCGGTGCCGGCACTTGGGCCGAGGGGCAGCTCATGGAGCCACTGGGGCCGCCTCTATGCCTAGGAGCCAGAGGGAGATGCTGCCAGCTTCCTGGGTGCTGGGCGGAGCCAGGCAGGCAGCATGCCTGCCCCGTTGCGGGAGGCCAACCGGACTCTTAACAGCCTGGTCAGCAGTGCTGACCGGAGCCAACAGTCTTTTCTACTGGGCCTTTTGGTCGAAAACCAGACACCTGCCAACCCTATCATGTTGTAGCCCTACCCTATCTATCTCATTCACTATTGAGATGTTGATTCCTGACTAAGATCAGCACATGATGTCACTCCATTGCCCACTTGCTAAATTTTCAGACAAGCACCTGTTTTCTCCAATGCTGCCCTCTGTGCTCGCGAGGAGCTCCCTGTGAACATCCACAAAAGTAACTCATTATTCACCGTCCAAACTCTACTTACAACATTCCTTTTTCATGCCTACAAAAACTTGACAACAGCTAGGTTGCTGGTGTGCTGAGACCAGTGCCTTACATGCTGACCGATATTTTCATTTTCTTTCCCTGTCTGTATCCACCTCTTTTTTATTTAAATTGTAAGCTCATTAGGGGAAGGGATAGTCTTTTTGGCCTGGATTTGTACAGCACCCAGCACAATGGGGTTCAAGTCCATGAGTAGGGATTATAGGTGTTGCAGTAATACAAATAATAATGAGGTTAATTTAACCTTAGTTAGCTAACTGCTGAAAAATGTGCCCCTGGGTGCTGTTAAGCAGATGTAATCTTAAAGTGCAAAGCAAGTTAGTTTATTTAGACATTCTTGTCGCTGTCAACCCATAGAATTTTTCGTTTCTGTAAACTAGAAACCAGAACAAAAAGCATTATCAAAATAGCAACTATTTTTAGTTCAGACCACACTTCTTAGACTGCCTCAGTCTTGAAATTGAAACACTTCTGTTGCTTTATTTTCTAAAGACCTGAGGTATCAATTGTTCTCTTGCTGTATTGCTACATATTGTTGACAAGTGTTAGCGGTATGTTTTTGCACTACCAGATGCCTCTCAATGCCTTACGAAGGCTGCTTAATATTGAGATTGAAAGTTTATAGAAGACCTTTGTTGGAAAGGCCATTTTAGAAAGAAAGTTTAATCCTAGAGCAAATGTTAAGCTTAGAACTTTTTGTTTGTTCCAAAAACCCTGCAGCTTTGTAAAGCATTTTATCTTTTAAAAAAAAAAAACCCAAAAAACAAAAACCCATGTGCTTAATGGTTCTGATGGGCAATATTTTTCAAGATCATACTGGATGCAAAACCTTGGAATACAATTGTCTGTAAACAGGGGCTTTTGATGAGCTTGAAGTGAACAGCAGAGGACCCTAGGGTCATATATGACTTGTGTATTTGAAAGGTCACATAGCTATATATAGCTAAGCCAAGGTTTCCATTGAAATTATTCAGATGAGGGCTCATTTCTTTTCTGTAAACGGCTTGCCAAGTGTGCTAATTTTTGTGGCTCCTTTCTGCTATTAATCGCTGTCTCTCTTTACAGGATTCATGAATAAAATTTTCCATCCCAATATTGACGAAGCGTAAGTAAATCCTTAGTATGCAGTATTTCTGATTAGCGGTACTATTTAATTCTAGTTGTTGTTATGCTTTCATAAGAAAGCCAAAGCAGCTTTTTCAGTGTGCTAATAGGGCTGGATAAAGCTGTCATCTAACACTAACAGTCCAGGGTGAGAATTTGATCTGAGAGGACAGTGTTTCATAAAACTACCTCACAGGTAACTTTTCCGGTCGAGTTCAGGCTGTATGAAGTATTGGGTAGGAAACATACTGCAGAAGTCTTCCTCGTGTGATCGATATGTAGGCAACATTGGGTGCTTTTCTAAATAAATGAGGCACATGTTGTGGCATAGAAGGTCCAGGGTTGCTAGTTCCCCTTTCCAAAGATACCTTTTCAAGACAGTAACTCTAGCTAGACCTACCAGCTCCTCTGTCGGTTAGCATTATATGTAAAATACATACTAGAAAGCCCTTCTTAAAGGAAACCATAATAATCCGGTCACTTCCATATAATCAGTTTGAGATCTGTTAAATCAGGGGTTCTCAGCCTTTTTCTTTGAGACCCTCACAACATGCAATAAAAACTTCAGGGCCCAGCGTGGGGTGGGAGACTTGGGGCTCTGGGCGGGAGGGGGCTTGGGCATAGGTGTAGTTTGACTTCTATTTGGGGTGGGCAGGGGCCAGCGGGGCTCGAGCCAGTTCTGCATGGCGGGGTCCAGGGAGGGAGCGCCACATTCACTCCCGACTCACCTCAGCAGGCCACCCAGCCTGTTTGGGTTGGGGGTGGGGCAACTAAAAATTATAACTCAAAGGTGGGGGGCTCAGCTCAAAAAGTTTGAAAAGAGCTCAGAAAGCGGGGAAAGGGGTTGCTAGGGGTTATGTGCGGGCAGAGGGGTTGCTAGGGCGGTGTGCGGGCAGGGGAGTAACTCAGGGTGCAGGTAGAGGGGTAGCTAGGGGCTGTGTGTGGGCAGGGGGTAACTCAGGGTGCAGGGAAGGGGGTAGCTAGGGGCTGTGTGTGGGCAGGGGGGTAACTCAGGGTGCGGGCAGAGGGGTAGCTAGGGGCTGTGTGGGCAGGGGGGTAACTCAGGGTGCAGGTAGAGGGGTAGCTAGGGGCTGTGTGTGGGCAGGGGGGTAACTCAGGGTGCAGGTAGAGGGGTAGCTAGGGGCTCTGTGGGGGCAGGGGAGTAGCTAGGGGTTGTGTGTGGGCAGAGAGGTAGCTCAGGGTGCAGGGAAGGGGGTAGCTGGGGCTGTGTGTGGGCAGGGGGGTAGCTCAGGGTGCAGGGAAGGGGGTAGCTGGGGCTGCGTGTGGGCAGGGGGGTAACTCAGGGTGCAGGGAGAGGGGTAGCTAGGGGCTGTGTGTGGGCAGGGGGATAACTCAGGGTGCAGGGAGAGGGGTAGCTAGGGGCTGTGTGTGGGCAGGGGGGTAGCTAGGGGCTGTGTGTGGGCAGGGGGGTAGCTAGGGGCTGTGTGCCGGGAGGGCTCCCCTGCGGGCCCTGTTCCCCAAGGGCTCTGCCAGCCATGGAGCTGGGTCCCCTCACCCAGGCGGCTCTTACCAGCTACGGGAGCAAAGCGGTTCTGGGAGCTGAGGAGCAGCTTCAACCCCCAGCACCAGCAGGAGACGAGGAACGCCGTGGCTGCCTGCTCCATGGCACCAGCCAGAGCAGCGGCTGTACCGCACTGCCCGGCTCTGGCTTCCCGCCTCCGACCTGGCCAGGAGGTGGGGAGGGGGCTGGCGCTGCCTCGGGACTGCCCTGCTCTTGCACTGTAGTTTCCGGGCGGGGGACGACATCCTCCCACAACTCTGCCCATGGGCTCAAGGCTTCTGCCCCGTGGGGAGCCTCGGGGCTCCAAAATTCATCCCTGCAGTTCCCGGCTTCAGCCACGTGGGAGGTGCTGGGGCTCGGGCTCTGGGTTTTAGCCGTGGGGCCCTGCAGCCCCTGTTGAGAACTGTTTTGTTAAATGAAGCCCCTCCTTCCTTTCCAGTCTGAGTCTCACAAGTGAGATCCCCCCATGTAAACACTGGCTCCAAGTTACTGTGCCCTTTCTCTTCATCCCTTGCTTAGAAAAATCCAGTGTCTGTACATAGTATGGAAGCTCTCCTAGTCACTATGGCTGCCCTATATTTTGCTCTAATCCACAGTGTAAATAATTGCTCCTTGCTTGGGGGTAAGGAGTGTGAGGGGTTAGAATTGTTAAATCCTACAAGTATTTTGCTAACTTGTACATGTTTTAATTCCATTCTCTCCATCTGTTTCAGGTCAGGAACTGTATGTCTAGATGTAATTAATCAAACTTGGACAGCTCTCTATGGTGAGTTTGGCACTCCACTGTGTGGTGACACATTTCATCATGTATTTGGTCTTAATACCCTAATATAGCTTGTTGCAGGTGAGTGCTCCAAGGTCTGTCTTGGAAAGTGTGACCCAAATTGTAGGGTTTTTGTTTCACTGAACCAAGTTCAGTTTAGCAACAGAAGCTTAATATTTTCATACCACTTACGCAGCCCCTTTCATCCCAAAGATGCTGAAGTATTCTGTAAACACTGTACTGGAATCACTCAACCCACCGCTAAAGTGCAGCCATCTCTGAGGTGAAATGTGGCAACTGCTCAACAGTAACACAGCAACACTTCAGGATAGGAAGTGAAGAATGCTACAGTATCCAGATGAAAATATGGGGGAAATTGTTACGTAACCAGACTGCAGTAATCCAAACGGAATTTCAGATAGGAAGGGTGAAGGCATTCTTTGACTCTGGTTGGGACCTTGAATGATTTTTCTTTAGAAGATGGCATCAGAAACACTTATTCCCCTTCACCATCAAATTGAGGCATTCTTTCAGAACAACATAGGAGAAGTGATACCATGTACTAATTTGTCTACACCACTTCCTGCAGAACTTGTTTTCCTGGGAGGTCTCCCATCCAATTACTGGCCAGACTTGATTCTGTTTAGCTTTAGAGGTCTAACAAGATCAATTTTATAGCGACAAGGACTCAGGAAAAAAAAAATTCTTATGCAAGTCTGAAACTGTAAAATAGAACAGATATTTAATAGCTCATTCTCTTGTATGCTGGGCTGCATTGAACTTCTCAGGGTGTAGTTTATGGACACTACATTCACACTTTGGTGTATGGTGTTAAGCAGTATGCACATAATATAAACGCTTTACCTTTGACTTTACACCTTGAAAAGTTGTTGTCTCACCTATTTCTAGTTCCCTGGTTTCTTGACTCTGTCAATGTTCTGAACCTATTGCCAAAGTGACAGATTACTACTTAAAGACCAAACTGCTTTAGTATTCTTACAAATTATGCAATGGAAACAGTGGATCCAAGTACTGGGCCTGCTACATACCTGTAGTCAAAATGCCGAAGTACTTATGTTGGGACTGCACAATGAAAAAGTCATGCTGTTATGTTGCAACTGCAGCTAGGGGTCATGTTTTCTATTATATGTATTTTTTTGCTGAGGAAAGCAGGAAAGGCGAGTGGTAGTTTATAAGGTGAGGAGAGCTTTCTTTTACTTCCACACTGATCTTACCAGGAATGTTCATTCTCAGCAGTGGACTTTACCCTGAGAAAACCCAACAGTGGGATAAGTAGCTAGAGTACTAAATGAGCAATGTGCAGTTTTGTTCAACAGTCTTAAAGCCAGCTGCAGATGTCTGACTAAAAAATTAGAATTGCTTCACTGTGTTTGCTATTCTGATGTTGTACACTAGCAATCTGGATACTGGTTTGTAAGCTGGGCAAAAATAGCTTCCTGTTTTGAGACACGCTACTGTGGACTGTTGCAGCAGGGTTTCTGCAGTATTTATGAACAAAATGTCGTGAACACTTTCTGTAATTGGTTTCCTAAGAATGCTTCTGTATTTTTGGCATTTTTGTGGACTGTACAGGGAGGGAAAACAACTGCAGAACTTACTGCATTTCTATGATGTGTAAAGGTGATCTCAAAGCTTTCAAAAATCTATAACTAGTATACGTTATAGTCAAAATCAGGATGTCCTGTTGGAATGTTCCATCACAGGGTGCTACATAGGTGTCGTTCTACACCAACCAACAACTTGTCAAATAATGCACTTGTTTAACGCCATTCATCTTATTCCAATTTTTTTCTGGAGGATGCTTTGGAACACTGAAGAGGTAACTCCTTTTTGTTCTTTGATTGTGTTGCTGGTGTCATAGTCTGCATTAGACCTACCTCTTTTGCCCCTCCAGTTATAAGTCATCAGTCACCTTGACTTTTAGACACACAGCCATATAATCAAGGAACACAAGAAATTTCTCTCTGCAGCAGAAACACAGAAGGATCTAATTTTGGAGGGTGAAAGCAATCTGGAAAAAAGTCTTCCTATATACTATTTTGTTATGCATTTGACCTTTAAAACAAACCAGTCTTGTATTAGTAGAGAAGGTATGGACTAGCTGGCCCAATAGAAATTAGATGGAAAGTTGTTATGGTTACTACCAATAAATCCACTAGATTTAAGGCCATAATTTAGTAGATTCCTTTTAAATAGTAAAGCACCAAACCCTTCTTAGCACAACAGTGCCTTCATTTTAGGAATACTGTGCACATCCAAGCAATGCTAACAATGAAGCATTGGTTTAGTTGGGCCTTGGAAAAGAGAGAACTGGAGAAGGCAGGCACTTAAAGGGGAAAGGGTCTATTTTGAGCTGTCTTTTGGGCTTTGTTGCTGTGTCGCTTCCCCCTTCCATTTAAACTTAAACTGGGAGGCATTAAATATTTCTAGTTTTCCCAATGGAAGGAGTTGAAACTAGCAACTGGGTTATAAAATAAATCCACATAAACTGAAGCCATGTCTACACTTACCGGGGATCCACGCTGCTGCAATTGATGCAGCAGGGGTCGATTTAGCGGATCTAGTGAAGACCCGCTAAATAGACCACAGAGCGCTCTCTGGTCAACTCTGATACTCCACCGGAATGAAAAGGTAAGTCGATGGGAGAGCATCTCCCGTCAACACAGTGCGGTGTAGGCACCGCATTAAGTCCACCTAAGCTATGTCGATGCCAGCTACATTATTCACATAGCTGGAGTAGTGTAACTTAGGTCGACTTGCCCCTGTAGCGTAGACAAGGCCTAAGAAACAAACCTGTTGCTAATAATGGATTAAGTGCTAGAGTAGACAGAAGGAACTAGTTACAGTACCATTGGAAAACATTCTGTCGTCGCTTGTGCCATGCTATTTTTGTGATCCCTTTTGAGAGTAGGACTACACTTCAAGAAACTGTTGCACTTCAGCCCACAAGTAGCTGACGGTGACAACTGGCATCTTAATGCACCAGCCTTGGCAAACTTGGCCCAGAGACATTTGTGTACTTTTTAAGAGTGTTTCTTGTAGCCTTCCTTTCTCTATCTACCTGCCCTTGAAAAGGGCAATGGCTTTTGTGTTCAACAGAAAATTAAGTTTCCAAAAAAAACCCCTGGCTTTTTAGAGACCGTCTCTTGTATAACTTAGCTGCAAATAACTAAGGGCTGGTCTATGCACAAAGTTGCATTGGTTTAACTATAGGTGTGATGTTGCACTGGCTTTAAACTGTGCACTCCTGTGTGTAGGCAGACCCGAATTTCCGTCCCTGCTTTGCCACGTTCACACTGAAGTGACTCAGCTAGTCAATACCCTGGAGTTTCTACATATGCAGGATGTGTTAACGCAGGAAGGAAGATTTGACAATAATTGAGTAGTCTCTTCCTCGGGGCCATGTCCAGGCCAGAGGTTCCCACTGTGTGTTCTGTAGGAGCACTTGCAGGTGGTCTGCAGAGAGCTAGCAGTTCACATGGTGCTAGCTGTCCTATGTTATGTCTACACTGCAGACAGACACGCGCGGCTGGCCTGTGCCGGCTGACTCAGGCTCATGGGCTGTTTAATTGCGGTCTAGATGCCCAGGCTCCAGCTGCCCGTGCTCTGGGACCCTGCCACCTCACTGGGTCCTAGAGCCTGGGCTTGAACATCTCCACAACAACTAAACAGCCCCTAAGCCTGAGCCCCACGAGCCCGAGTCAGCCGGCACAGGCCAGCCGCGAGTTCTTAATTGCAGAGTAGACCTACAATGTAAACCTGTAAGATCCAGGTGCAGGGTAAGTTTAATCTTGGCCTATTTAATAAAGGCCTAAGAGGTACAGATCTGATCCTAGTGCTGTCTTCATCAGGATCTATCTGATGTGCTGAGAAACCGTGGGTGGGGTTTTAGACCCCCCCCCCCCAAAAAAAACCAAACCCTCCTTTGATTAGCCGCACTAAGAGACATTTTTGTCGTTCTTTGTGCTGTAGCTACTCCATTAGGTTTTCTTTGCCACCAGAAAGGGGGTGGTGAAGGACGAGGGGAGCCTACGTACTATCCAGATGAAAAGGGGATGCTAATAAAATAAAAAGATTGAGTATTTGAAAGGGTGAACCTGCTTTTTATTTTAAAAAAATCCACATGCACCTGCTAGTCTTTAACAGCTGAAGTTAAGCATTGCGAAATCACCCTCCTAACCACACACTGAGGGCTTACTCTTCCATCTGTGTGGGCGTATACAGCCCTTCTGGAGCCTGCCTGAAACATCCAAGAAGGAATGGCACAGTCCGTCGCTTCACACCCGCATCTTTGAAGTATGGTGCGTATGTCTCTTTTGGAGGTGGGGTGTGGAGGATGGTTTCGTGTGTTCACAATTACTCATCAGCACCAGAAACATGTTTCCTGTCATGGATTATTAGTGGTAAATGCCAGCTGGCAGTAAGGCATTAATGTGGATCTCTTCGCATGCTGTTAATTGTTTTGAAATGGGAGAATGAACTTGTTGGTTGCTCTTTTTATTATCACAAGTGTCGAAACTCTGTGGAAATTGTATTATGCTGAGATGTCAATTTGACGTCTAGGAACAGACTTATTTAAAGACAGTAATGTGAGAGGAAGCATGGGGAATTTAGTGTGAGGCAATTGGGAGGGAAAAGTGTCCAAAGTTTAAAGCATAAAAGAACAGTCTGGGTCTCATTCCTGCTATACTTGCTATATGAGCTTGGGTATATCATTTAACCTCTGCCTCCATTTCCTTAAGTAACAGCGTTTCATGAATCTCCATAGGGATGCTGAAGAAGTTATTTGTATTTGTAAAGTGCTTTGAGATCTTCAGATGAAAGATGCTATAGAAGTGTAAAACACTTTGGGCATAAAGTGTTGGAAGCTCCATTATCACATAAATTCTCAACTATATTAGCAGTCTAAGATAGGAAAACTTATATAAATTTAAACTTCCATAAGCTTTACGCCATCTTAATGTCTGACTACAGCAATACACAGTTTCACTGGTGTTTAACTTGGTTATCTATGGGTCCGAGATGTAAATGTGCAATGTGAATTTGTGTTAATTTGTCTTGCAGATCTTACCAATATATTTGAGTCGTTCCTGCCCCAGTTGCTGGCCTATCCTAACCCCATAGATCCTCTAAATGGTGACGCTGCAGCCATGTATCTCCACCGACCGGAAGAATACAAACAGAAAATTAAAGGTAAGGGAGTCAGTGGAATGTTGAAAAATTAATGGTATCACTTTGATCTATTGCTGTTTGGGAGAAACTTGTCCTCTTCGCTATACATCTGCGCCATGGGGCTGGAAATCCCACGCGCTGGATTGAAAGCCCTGACGGGCCGGATCCGGTCTGCGGACCGTAGTTTGCCTCGCCTGGTTGGAAAACCACTACTGGTTAGAAAACCTTACTTGAAGAGTAGTTATCAGTGGCTCACAATCAAGCTGGAAGGGCATATTGAGTGGGGTCCTGCAGGGATCTGTCCTGGGTCCAGTTCTATTTAATATCTTCATAAATGATTTGGATAATGACATATTTATTAAGTTTGCGGACAATACCAAGGGGGGAGAGATTGCAAGCGCTTTGGAGGACAGGATTAGAATTCAAAATTATCTTGACAAACTGGAGATAAGGTCTGAAATAAATAGGATGAATTCAATAAGGACAAATGCGCAAAGTACTCCACTTAGGAAGAAATAATCAATTTCACAAATAAATGGGAAATGACCGCCTAGGAAGGAGTACTGCAGAAAAGGATCTTGGGGTTATAGTGGATAACAAACTAAATATGAGTCAACAAGATAATACTATCACAAAAAAGGAAACATCATTCTGGGATGTATTAGCAAGAGAGTTGTAAGCAAAACATGAGACGTAATTCCTTTACTCAGCACTGATAAGGCCTCAGTGGGACTACTGTGTCCAGTTCTGGGTGCCTCACTTTGGGAATGATGTGCACAAATTGGAGAAAGTCCAGAGAAGAGCAACAAAAACGATTAAAGGTCTACAAGGAAAGGTTTATCTGGGCCAATGCCAAATTTTTGTGATTGGAAGTTCAATTGATAAGCAAGACGCTCACCAAAACTGGCACCTAAGAGGTTAAATGCTGCCTTTGAGAAAATCATTCTTGTTAGTATACAAGATTCAGTTGCACGGCACCAGGGCACTTTTCTTTATCACATTATTGTATTCATGATATGGTTTCCAAAAGGGTAGGGAGCCTGGCAGTCTGAATGTCTTCACGCTGCATGCAGTGTCACTGCAACTGTTCTACACTTCCTAGTGTTTACGGAACGATCGTTATTGAGCAGTTCGTGAAAGTTCTCACGACACAAACTTCAGCAACCTCTCACAGGTGAACAGTGCAAATTAAACCATTAGAGAGAAGCTGCTTGTCATTAGAAATCAGCATGTTCCTCCATATGAGTTTGAAAGCCCCTTTTAGCCATGTGGCTCAAGTACTTTAAATGTAGAGGGTCCCCGTAGTTCAACAGCACTTCCGAGTCTATTCTTGTAGCAGGCATTAAAGCATCTAGTGGCCTAATTCCATAGTCTCAATTCCCGAAACCTGGGCTTCTTGCAACTTAGCCAGCTGGTGCCTATATAGACAATTAACTATTTGAAGATTCTGCTGTACTGTGGGTAGCTGTACATCATGCTAGAAATAAGCACCTGCAGAAATTTGAAGGCAGTGGGAAGAAAAATGTTGCCAAAGATTTAACATCCAGCTTAACATTCTCTTCTACTGAACTGAAAGATGCAAGTAGCTTATCAATGTTAAGAAACAAAACGATCTTTTCAAATGCAAGTTTCTATGGCCGTGTGTGTCTGGCATCTCACATTACAAGTGACATCCCACCGTTTCATAAGCACATCTGTCTCTTGGCATGACATGAAACAAAGGATTGCCAATTAGCAATGATTTGGGCTGGTGGAAGGGAAAATACATTGTGCAAAACTGATCCTCCCTCCTTTCTGCCCCATGAAACTGAGTTAAGGAAAAGAGCAACACTTTCAAGTTCTTTAGGCTGGGATTTCCTGATACGAATTGGAATTCATTAACATCTCCTATTGTGGGAGCTAGACATCATTAAGCATAAAGGAATGGCTGCTGCTTCAAAAAAATCTATTTTGGGGCTTCATCTTGCCTTCTGCTCATATCCATCCTGTGAAAACTGCCAGATTAGCAACTGAAATCTAACCACAGAAATGCTCACCTCACCTTGCTCATGTACATCCCTCCGAAACTAGAGGGGTGGACCAGACTTGGATAGCTCAGTTTACATAACCTGTTCACCTAGATGGTGTGGCATGTTTTCCCAGTGCCTAGTTGAAAATAGGATTTGAGAGCAAGCTGGCTGCAGTTCAATCCAGACAAGACATACAGGATGTTAATACTGCAAAGAAAAACCCACACCACCAGGTCTCAGGGTATGGGTCAATTGACTCGGGCTTGTGGGGTCAGTCTGCAGGGCTGAAAATATCAGTGTAGGCAGTCCTGCTCAGGTGGGAGTCTGGGTTCCAGGACCCAGGCTCCAGCCCAAGCAGGAACATCTACACTGCTATTTTTAGCCCTGCTGCCTGAGCCCCATGTCAATTGACCCAGGCTCCAAGGCTCAGTGCCACAGGTTTTTATTTTGCAGTGAAGATCTACCCAAAGATACTAGGTTAGAGGAATGATCTGGTTTTACTTTCATCCCCACGTGTACACCCTTTTTCAAGAGGTTTGCAAATTCAGGACATGGCTGCTCTTGGAATGTCAGGTAGTGTCAGCCAAGAGCCTCCTCCATAGGCATGTGAAGTAAGGTGATTGTAACTCTCAGCTCTGGACATAGTCTCAATAATCCAGCTCCTAAACTGGATTACTCCTGTGCATTCTGCATGGAGCTACGCTAGCCACAGCTTGCACAAAATGCATTTGCCTTCGAGAATCCTATTAAACCAGTTTTGTGACCTGTGCTGGCTCCTTAATTGCTTTTGGTTGTAATTCAAGGTGTTGATCTAGCTAACTAGAGCCGAGCCTTGCATGGTTTGGGTCTTGGCTTTGAAACCTCATCTCTTTCTAGGAACCACTGCAGTAGCTGAGATTGTCTGGGGTGCTTGTGTTTAGAGCTCCTATAATTAAATGGCTGGGAATTGATGGCTGGGAGTGCCTGGGGAAAGCCCTCTGGAATTTTTTCCTCTGTTACTATGACTGCCCTTGTCTGATACTAACGCATAGCGCAAGGCCTGTCTCTTGCGGGATAGAGAGGTGGGTTTGGTGTGGTTTTATTTTTGGGAACACGGTTTGCATTTGGTTAAAAGCAATATTGCAGCTTTTTCTCCAACCTTCATCTTCTCTCATCTCTTTCCTTCTCTGGAAGTTGCCAGTATAATCAGTCTCTAATTCCAGAACGCAGTGTTCTCAGACTTTTCCATAAAGTGGGTTGTATCTTGATAGGGTCTCTGATTCTTCTTTCCCCTTGGTACTGCGCTCACTGCATTGCCTCCCATTCACAATGGCATAGCCACACTGCGGTACTAACAGCAATTCCTGATGTATATAATGAAAATGATGTATTCAAGATGCTGTATTATGGATCAGCAGGACAGACCAGTACAGTAGCTCTCAGCCCTCCTGCCTGATGACCAAGTATAGCCCTTGTAGAATGTCCCAGTTTTTTCTTCTTTTCCAGGAGACCTGAGATCACTTCTGCTATGACCGTGAATTTTCACAGCCTAACCCGTTGTGCCCCTAACGGCATTGTGGGCCAGCTCTTATCTCGGGTTTGACAATGTGATTTTTTTTTTTTGGCTGACCTCTAGGTTTGATTTGAGTTTCCATTTTTATAGCAAATGGGTTCTGAACATGAGGCTTTTAAACTGGTGTATGTGCAGAAGTAGAAATGGCGCTGGCTGTTTCTAACTCCAAGTCTAGTGTTTAGTATCCTAACAGTGTGTGTGTTATCAACATGTATGCCTCAGGACTTCATGCATTATCCAAGGGTCTCATGCCTCCCTTTGATGCCTCTAATACTAGCTGTTTTAGATGAAATTGACCTTTAGTGTAGACCAATATGGCAATCCCGTGTTAATTTATATAATCATTGTTTTATTGTCCATATATGGCACTATCCCACCGGCTGTTACGTTAATTTCTTATTCAGCCATGCTCGGTACCAACCCATTTTTATAAATGGCTGTGGGAGTTGAACATATGCTGATTATACCCTTTTCTTTCTTCACATACAGAATACATTCAGAAATATGCAACAGAAGAAGCACTAAAAGAACAGGAAGAAGGTACCGGGGACAGCTCATCAGAGAGCTCCATGTCTGACTTCTCGGAAGATGAGGCCCAAGATATGGAATTGTAGTAGAAGAAGCAACCTGCTTTTCAGAGAGACTATTATTTCCTAACCATGAGAAGCAGACTATAATATTCATATTTAAACAAAGCAATTTTTTTTATTACTAAACAAGGTTTTTATGAATAATAGCATTGATATATATATCACCCTTTAGATCTTGATTTCTTGGTCATTTCTCAAACCCAAGGTATATAGCATATTCCCACATTCCATTTTGGTAGCAATATGCAGCCCGAATGCATGCATTCATAATTCCATTTGGCCAAGTCAATTTGTGTGCTACTGAACTGTCCACTCAAACAGCTGCTCTGATAGGTAGGGACTTAGAGATTTCCTTTTTATCAGTGGTTCCACAGCTACCACCTTCGATGATAAGATGGAACAGCGCTTTCTCAAAGTAAAAAGTCTAGGGGATAATGTAAGAACATTTTTAGATCAGACAGTGAAATAAAAAGTGCTCCTTCAGGTCAAACTCGCTATCATAGTTTGTGGAGTTTCATTTAAAAAGTGCACGGAGTTATTCAGAGCATCGAAGCTTAAAAAAAATGACCTGGATTTTAAGTACACTTTTATATTGGACTTCTGCCCACCCTCTGAACTATAGGGACCTACAACCACTCATCTGTTTGCTTTTGGGACTTTGGAAAGCCTTCATCTGGACTTTACTCATTTTCTTGGTCTGGATTATGAGCTGTTCCCTTTTTTCAGGGGGAAAAACACAATGCTATATGAACAGTGCTTTAATTTACCTGGAGCACATACAAAGGCAAACTCTTTGTCATAGTTTTGAAACTGCTACCCTGTAATAGCTTCGAGCTTTCCTTCTTGCTTGAAGTATGATCAAACACCTTGCAAACTCTCTCTCCATCTCCTAAAAGAGGGTGGACTAGCCTTGCTGAGAGCTTCAGACCCATGAAGACTGGCCCATTGGCCATAGTCCATGAATCCGTTGGCACATTCTCACTCCCATTTTTGTTTTTCTGTTTTCCCTTCTGCAGCAGCTTGGACAGCCATCTGCTTGTGTGTACAACAGACCAAACTAAAGTTTAACAAAGAAAAATGCTCTAGGAATATTTGAGATTAATAAAAATAAAGACCATAAATTGGGGAAACAAGCGAATAATATTTTCAAGAATTCTTCTGAATGAAAAATTTGATTTCTTCTGGTGTATTTCAACATACTAAGTTTTTTTTTAAAATTATTTTTATTTAATGGTAAGAGAACCTAATACAGTAAACGCCTACCTGGGTTGCCAGTGATACTTGAATTTGGATAATTGTGCATTTGAAATCCTAACTAAGATGGATTTTAAATCTGAATGTTACTTGCTGTATTCTTAGGGTTTTCTGAGGGATTTGGATAGACAGACAGACTTTAATATTTTTTTGGTGAAACCTTCAGGACAGTATGTGGAAATCAACCCACGCTGAGTGACTCTTGAACAGAGAATTTTGAATGACAGACTGGATTGAGTAAACGCTTTTTTTCATTGTCCCACAAATGTTTTTCTTTTTAGGAATGCCACCAAGTTTTGAGTTGATGGGGTTGAAAGATACAATCCTTTTTTAATCCATAAAGCACGATCAGTTTTTCTTTTTTTTCAGAAAAAGCTATATGAAATATAATTTTGCTTTAGCATGATTATTTTCCTTAATAAAAATAACAAACAAAGGGTTTACTTATTTTATGTTAATTACGGGCATGAAGCAAAAGGTTTTTCTCTCCTTTCTTTTAAAAAAAAGCAGTAATGTAGGACTGTGGTTAGTTACTGTGCTGAAGTTCTCTATCTAGCATTTGTGGCTTGTTGGAAGGGTAGTATTAACTATTTAACATGTAATGGTGTACTTTAACTCTTATCTAGCACGCTGTTTTCTCATTACTTTGGGGAGGGGAGGCAGAACTTTGTTGGCACTGTTTAACTTGCTTACCTGCTGAACTAGCAGTTTGCTTGTGCTATAACCTTTAACTGTAGGTGCTATTTAGGGGTAGTTTAAGTGCTGGGTGGTGATATCAGTTTAAAAACAACAAAACAATAAAAAATTTGTATTTTTTCAATATTGTATAAAAATAGTGTTCTAATTACCTCTAATTTTTTTTCCAGGTAACTGTATTACTCTTCCCCCAGTCTATTCAGTGACCAGGTTTAACACAGTGAACACTTTCATGCATCTCTCTCATTTGAAGAAGCCAGTTTTTCTAATAAAAAGGTGTCCTGTCCCAAGCTTCCAAAAGAATTACAGTTAGAGCTGCAAATCTAAGGTAGACTCCTGGAAAAGTAAGCACACGTTTTACCGCATTGATTTCTAGGTGTGAAGATGCAGTTTGGCTTCTATTGTCCAAGTTGCTCTGATTCCTCTGCACGTTACTTTGTGCATACAGGCAGCAGAAGCAAGGTATTTGTGGGTATAGATCTGGAACTTCTCCAGCAAGATGTGTCCTTGGATAGTAATGGAGCTTTACACACGAAATCTATAGCATTGCCTGCGGCATGTCGAAAAGATCATCTTCTTGGTATATTTCATGTTTGATCATTCTCCCTTGTAGTGATTGCAGCAGGAAAGGAAGCCTACAGTAAATTGTGAAAATACCTGCAGTTCAAAGGAATATGGCCTAGTGTAAAACTCTTTGTAGGGAATAAATTCAGATGGATTTCCCTTCTTTCTAGATTGGAACAGCTGCTTATTGCCTCATTCTGTCCTTTCTCCCATCTTTCACCTTTCTCCCCATCTCAAACAAGAACAGTCTATAAATAAACTACACACCCCTAGTCTGGAAGAGAAAAGTGGAATCGTTTTGAAGCAGGATGCCCATTTTTTTTTTTTCAGTTCCAGTTTCTTTTGAAATGCTAATGTTCTTTTTCTGAAAGAACCACTGCCATTCTCTTCCCTGTTCAGATGACTGAATCTCAAAGCATCAGCCAGGTGGAAATTAACAAGCCTACTCCAACATGACTACGTTTGATCCACTGCATGTAGATTCGTGCTCTCAATGAATCCCTGAATATGAAAGCTTTGTTAGTAACCTTGTAATGGAAGTGGGCTCTTTGGCTTCACGTCTGATAGCTTGTCACCTTGTTCTTGAGCTTTGTGTGACTTATACAAATTGAGAAATATCAAAGCTGCCCCAGATACACAGAAGGGTCTCAAGAAGCTACATACATTGCCAACTAGGTTAATCTTGAATTTCATCAGACGTGTTTTTCGACTCTCCTTGAGGTTTCCAAGTGTATTTTCTTGGTTCATTTGACTTTCCATCATGACAATTTTAGACTTAAAAAAAAAATTAAGGAGGGGCGTCTTAGCAAAAGCTAATCTTAAAGGAGTGGCATCTCGATGTTAACCGAGTGAAATAATGCTTTGTAAATTAACTGGTAATGTGTAAACCCTCAGTCAGAGGGAAAAAATGGAATTTAAATGCTATTTCTGTTACCTCTGAAGTTCAAATTGGCTAATTAGGTTTATGGGAATACTATCTACATAGTCACTTCTGTAATCTCCCATATCCGTGTTTGATCGCCACCCCCACATTATCTGCCTTCAATGCACACAAACTAGGGAGATGGAAGTCCCTTTTTCCCCATAAGAGATGAAAAATGCTGTAACCTGTGCTGCAGTTGAGTTGCCCTGGCTTTTTTTTCCCCTCCCAGCAAGACTAATCACAGGGCATTCTGATGTGAGTGGTAGCTCTCAGGTATTCAAGGACACCCCCCCCCCCCCCACCCACCCACACACACACACGCACCTTTGATGTCAGATCTATACCACACCATGCAGGGGGCGTTGAAGAGAGGGCAGGGCTGTTGGTTTGTTTTTCTTTTGCTTCTTTTTGCTCATCTGAATTCCGCTGGCACTTTAGCAGGAGCGTGTGCAGCATGAGAAATGGCCATTATTTTACTGACTGTATTTGATACCTGTTGTGTGATACTTGAAGAGATAAAGGGTGTTTTCCCTTCATTTGAGTCTAAGCTTTTTTCTTTTATTTTCTTTTTTCCCTTTTTTCTTGCATTGTGATGATGTAGTGGGCATGCCTGTCACCATGACAAATGCCTCTTCTCTAAGAATATAACCTCTCAAATAGTTGTGTATAATTAAAGAACTGTAAACTTTTTTAAATAAAAGATGTATATACCTTGACACTTGATTGGTACTTGATCAGTAAGGTCTCGCTCTCATAGGCAGCATCTCCAGTGCCTCCCGTCTTATAAACCTCCAGCCCCTGAGATTCAACAGCAAGTGTTAACCAGACTGCCCAAGTTTTTGCCTTCAAAACCAGTCCAGGTTTTTTCTATAGGAGATGCTCTCCCATTGCATACGTAGAGTGTCTGTCTGCAGTGTTTGGTGTAACTAGGTTATTATAAGTCAGGCAGTTTGTTGAAAATAGCTGTACTGTACCATTGTGATGGGTGCAGTAAAAGACTCTAATTAGACTAAATAAATTGTTTTCTCTGGTTGTAGGCCCATTCGCAGATAAGGTTTGTGAAACTTCCCTCTGGCCAACACTAGATGGCACTATTTGCAACATTTTCCTCACAAAGTGCTATGGCAGATTTTAGAAACGGGTGTTTCAACCAAAACTGCTGTAAATTCGAATTATGCCCCAAATGTGTTGGTAATGTGTGCAAGCAAATGAGCAGGCTTCTTCATCTTATTGAAATGGATGTTAAGTGAGCTCTTCTCGGAAAATACCTAGTGCATTATATTTACATAGATCATGCCACGTACTTAATAAAATGTGAATTGGGGAAAATAAGGGGATGGTTCCAAGGTGTTTGCCATTTAAATTGGCCAAGGATGATGTGGAGACAACGGTGCCAAAGTTAGAAGGCTGAAACCTCAATGGTGAGATCTATGCAGGAGGGCTTCGGGGAAAGTGGATTTGAGTGGTGGGTGGGTATAAAAGTATTGACTTACAAACTGTGTATCAGTTAGGGTGACCAGATGAGAAGACCTGAAAATCGGGGCTTCCCGCCCGAAGTTGTTGAGCCAAAAAAAAAAACAACGGAAAAACGAAAGAAGACCGGAAATCGGGACAAAAGGCGTCCCGACCAAGCATTGGTCAGGACACGGGACAAACGATGAAAAATCGGGACAGTCAGATCACCCTAGTATCAGTCATTCTGATTTTACACCTAAAGGACATAACCAATGCTCTTTCAATAAGTTCCTATAAATGTAAGAAGCAATTAAGAGGTCTGTACATTTTTCCTGAAAACTGAATCTGAAATGTATTAAACATCAAAGGAAATGGTCTGAATTCAGAAGCTAGCACAGCCATTCAGTAACAAGTACTAAGGGATTCCAATTGCTTGTTCAGCAGGTGAAACAAAGTGTTTCAGCTTCAAAATACATACTTGTCCTTGGAGTTTGATTTTTTACGAACCCGGTGCCCTATTAAACATGCCTCACAGTAGTTCTGTTGGATGTGCCAGTGTAATCTGGACTTTGTACAGGGACGGGGAGCCCTATGTCAAATGTGTATTAAACATTTCCACATGGCTTGGGCTCATGCCTGTTCATCACAATCTGTTACTGGACCCCCTTCATCTCGTCTGTTACCCTTTGTTGTATCGTGTCTGAACTAGATTGTAAGCTCGTTGCGGCAGGGACATGTATCTATCTAGTGCTGTACAACGCTCTAGACACAATATTTGCAAAGATTTTTCCATAGCCTTTCCCTTGCAGAACTGCTTTTTGTGGTTTCATTAGCTAAATTTGCTAATCTTGATTCACATCTACCGGGGGACTTGCTTAGTCTAAAAAAGCCAGTGGAACTGCTTTTAGCTCTCCAGAGAAATATGCCCGGGGTTGAATTCTGGAGAAAATCCTTTCCATTTTCCAATAGTTGTGGTTGTCTTTGTCTAGTGTTTCGATATGGTGTGTGTGTGCTGGGTTTATTCCACTTACAGGTCTACTTGAATTCCCCCCACTTTTTTACATGGGAAAAGCTCTTTATTTCAGCTCTCTCCGAAGCAGCCATTGCAGTTGAAATGTATGGTTTAGCAGCTGCCTTGTTATACTCGGTATTTGTATTGTAATAGGGCCGGCCAGGTTGTCCCACCAGGAGCAGGGCCCCGTTGTGTTAGGGGTTATACAAACATGCTAGCACAGTCCCTCCACTAAAGAGCATAGTGAAAACAAGATGCAACAAGTGTTTGTAATGGGGGAGGAAGGACCAGTGTTAATGTGATAGGCGCATGTGGTCACATAAACCAATGGCTGAGTCCATTTCTTAAACTGGGGTGCACCTCTCAGGATTACACTACAGATGTATGTACCAAGAGAAAATTAAAATCCTTATGTCTACAATGCTGTGCACTCTCCTATTATCCTGTTCAGTCCTTTTCTCCCTCTTACCACCATATAATTCTTGTATGATCTGATAACACAAACACGATGACACATATTTACTAAAAATAATTTGAAAGTTAATTAACTCTGGTTTCTTCCGCTGGTAAATGGGTAAGAGACACGAGACGTAGCTTTAAATTCAGAAGAAAAAAGAAACTGTTATGACGTACTTTATAAAGGCTTTTGTTTTTGTTTTATTTCTGAAATCACTGGACACAATACAGTATAAATAGATAAAATGTTGATGGCTATTTTATCTTCCTAGCTGCAATGTAATTGTTAAGGTGAACAAGCACTTTTATTCATGAATTAAGTTTTCCCTTTTTCCAAACCTCTCAGGTCTGGCTTGTTTTAGAGGGAAGATGCTTATTTTACAGCAAGGCAAGCTATTACAGGTAACAATACTTTAGACATCTGTCACAGCTGTTGCAACAATTAGTGTTTTGGGCCTATAGTTCTCATTGAGTTGGTCATTTCATTGTAATTTAATTGTCTCTGATCATAAAGGTGTTTAATTTTTTTGACATATTAAATTTGCTTGTTCATGACCCAAAAGTGGAGTTTTTGGTAATGTCTGTAGAAAAACTACTGAGCTCTCGTTATGAGCTGGAACTAAACTGGTTTCTGATTGAGGCCTCTGGACACTACTGCAATGTGAGGGTTTGAGTGGAGCAGGGTGAGATTAGTAACTGCCTCCAAGTCCTGAGTCCACATTGCCGTCACGTAACTTGTAGAATTCCTCAATCTAAACAAATTAAATTACACTTGATAGTATCATCGCTTGTTGGATGATGCCAAAGGAAGGTAGAGCTCATTGTAAACTCGTTATAACTGATCAAATAGAGTGCCTTCTATGGGTGAAGTGGCTAGGCCAGTGAGTGTATAGACAAAATGACTTCCTAGAGAAGTTAGGAATGGGGTCAGGGAAACAAAACGAGAATCAAATTTGCCATGCAGTTCTCCTCCTGCCTCGCCAATGTGGGAGGGCAAGTGTGTTGCATTGCAAAAACCACCTGTAATTACATTAGATGCAGAAGCAGGAAGCAGCAAGAAGATTTACATAGATCTGAAGGGGACATAGCTGGAATTACTGCACTTCCTTCTGGGAATCTCAGTTGCAGGAAGTGCCAGATGCACTAAAAAAAAGCTTAGAAACACAACAAATGTTATGGGACTGGAGTGATTAGTCTTTATAACGAAAGAGAGATATTGAGCTCAGATTTCAGATCCCGGGTGGTATGAAATTTCCCTGGAGTGGGGATTTACCTCCAATCTTCACTCTGTCCTGGCAGCGCCAGACAATGCAGGCCTGCAATACCTCTGCTGACAAGAATGCTGTGGACTCCAAGATGGGATTATAAAGCCACCATCCTCACCCGTATGCCCTGGTGTTGCCTCTGTAAATGCACCCTGAGTGCATTGGTTATAAGCATCTATAAATACAGGGAGCATGAACACCAGTGATTGAGAGGAATGCGGGATGATGCAAAGGGGGTTACAATTAGGGGTAAAGGAAATAACGGAATATAAATATATGGAGATATACCTATCCCATAGAACTGGAAGGACCTTGAAAGGTCATCGAGTCCAGTCCCCTGCCTTCACTAGCCGGACCAAGGATTGTCCCTGACAGATTTTGCTAGCAATGAGACCTGTTGGCCTCCCACTGCTCATGATGTCTCTTACTGAAGATTGGATAACACATCCTGAGCTGGCCAGGTGGATGGATTACTTGAGCTAATAGGTGCTTGCTATCCCTGAATGGTACGAATGGTGGTTTGTTTGCCCACTGGTTCCTCTTGACTGTTACCACTTGATGGAGCTATCTGCATTCTCTCCTAGAGCAAGGTTTGCCTTCTGCACATGCCTTGTCTGTTCTCCTTGTGCCTTTAAAAAATAGAACATTTGGTTTGAGGCCCACCAAGTTCACATCTCCATGGCTGGCATTGGGGCTTTCAGATCTGTTGTGGTGGTCCCTTTTGTGGATATCAAAGGGGTAGCTGTGTTAGTCTGGATCTGTAGAAGCGACAGGGTCCTGTGGCACCTTTATAGACTAAGAGGTATTGGAGCATAAGCTTTCATGGGTGAATACCCACTTCGTCGGATGCAAAGACGAAGTGGGTATTCACCCATGAAAGCTTATGCTCCAATACCTGTTAGTCTATAAGGTGCCACAGGACCCTTTGTCGCTTCCTTTTGTGTTTCTCTCCTTCAGGATTTTCCCCTCTTTGCAGAAGATCAGGGAATCAGCCGGTGAGCTTTCCAAAGTGCCCCGAATGCAAGCTGGAGACTGGTCAGAGGGACTCTGCTTGAGCCATTGGGCTTTGGGGAGAACAGGCTGGTTTCTTGTGAAATCCCCTGAAAGGTGTTTCAGCTGCTTTGCATGTAGTTGAAGGTAACAGCAAAATGTCCCAGCTGGGAGTCAAATGTTCTGCATCAGTTGCTAGATTCAGCACAGGCCTGACTTGCTGAGCTCTGAGTGCTGCTCTAGTGTCCTGAATGCATTTAACCAGCTCCTGTATAGTGGAGTTGGGGCAATGGCAGAACTGGAAATGCCTCCGTTGATGCTTGACTCTGATTCACCCCTTGAGCTGCATTTGGAGGTAGACTAGAGGCCTGTGTCATTCAGGCATCGATTGCCATTCCCTGGGTCTTGGCATACCCTTGACACCGGCCTACTTTCCGGATACGCTCGAACATGTCAATCAATGCCACTCACCCTGCATTCAGGCTGCCAGGAAATGTGACCTACTGAGTAGCTTCTACCTCTGTGCCACAGCCTCCCTTCACCACACATGCTCAAGGTGACCAACTTTCCTGGTCCGTAGCCTGCTTCAAGTTCTCAGTCCAAGGGTATGGATCAGATGTCTATGCTAACCCTATCCCATTGCTTTTGATGTGGTACATTCAGCACCAGACATAGGCTGAGAGTTATACAGGCCTGTGGTGCCCTTGCTTCAGCACTATTCAGGAACGTGGGCCCGGCTCCACCAATGTTTGGGCTTATAGTTTCAGAGCCGTCCCGTCCATAGGATGGATGGGGCAACCGCCCCAGACCCCATGCTTTGGGGGGCCCCGTGCTTCAGGGGGATGTGGGGTTCAGGGCGCCCTGGGGGGTGAGCGGGGGGGCTTGCGCTGGCAGCAGCGAGCGACCTGGCCCCAGCCTATGGATGGGACGGCTCTGCTTGGACCCATTCTGGGCTGCACCAAATGGCTGCTTTGAGAGACCCCTACATTCTTGGTGCCAACAACCTCTAAACGGTTGCTATTGAGGGCCTCTGGTGACTGACCCACCCGCCGCCTCCTCTCCAGCAGCTAAATTGGCCATACTAGGAAAGAGATGAAAGGAGTTCACCTAGTGACCTCCGTCAAGGACTTTGAGCAATTCCTAGCATCCTGCACGCGTCTCTGTGAACAGAAGAGGTCAAAGCAGCCAGCTCTCCCGGAAGATCTGTTCATAACCCTGTGAATGGAAAGGATTGGTAAGGACATTCCTTCTGTGTCTGAAACCAACCACAGGGCAGACTTCCTCTAGTGAAAGTTCTCTGCAGATCTGACAAGGCCTGTCCAATGTATTCTACATCAGATGCTGGCAGTGTGTTCACGCGCTCGCTCACTCCTAGCTCGAATGTAATGGAGCACAAGATCGCATCATGCTCTGGACTGCTACTCCATCCTTCCTGCTCTCCTTCCCCCACCAGTGTCTGCCATTTAGTACAGTGGCTCTAGCTCCAGCCAGTTCTGGGCCTTTATTGACCTGCAATTCCAACACTTTGGAAGCTGGGGTATTAAGAACATACTCTTCATACTGGTAACATCTCATGGTGCCATGGTCCCATGTGGGCAAGTGCTGTTTAAAATGTTGGAAGTGGGCTGAGGGTTGGAAGACTGCCCTAACCTGCAGTGTCTTGTGCACTGGAAGATCCTCGATATCGATTGTTTGGAACTGGCCTAGCATCTGGGGAAACATCCCGTGTTGCACGTGATTAGCGAGGGGGATAGCCAGAGTTGGCCCCAGGCACCAGCGCAGAAAGCGCGTGCCTGGGGCGGTGAGCTGCGAAGGGCGGCATGACGGTCTTGGTGGCAATTAGGCGGCGGGGACGCCGGGACCGGTGGACCTCCCGCAGAAACCCTGCCGAATCCGCATCACCAGGGACCGCCCGCAGGCACACTGCCGAAGTGCATGGGGCGGCAAAACTCATAGAGCCGCCCCTGGGGATAGCACCCTCCAGGCTAAGAGCTTGCAGGTGTGTATGGCTGCAGACTTCTGACAGTAAAAGTCTCCTCCGGTACATGTCCCCTCCAGTCTCTCTCTGCCGGTGTAGCACGAGGGCCACCTACTGGCCAAACAAGACACAGGCCGTGTTTCCATCAGATATCAAGGGTTTAAGGCCCAACAAGGGCTAGCTACTTTCACTTTGCATCTGGGCAGTGTCTGCAGGGCTGTTGCCAGCTGTGCTGGATCGTTCTATGGGACGCAGCTGGAATGTCAGAAGTTCATAAAACTTCCAGCTAGCATTGGGTCCCCCGCACACAGGAAGGTACCGAAATGGCGAGCTTGGAGTCCGTTGCCTTTTTAAGCATTCGCAATAGATCACAGCAGAGGAAGGCTGGGGCCGGGGTTTATCTGATGTCTTTCTCCCCCGGCCCGGGGAAGCTGATGCATTCCTCCACGTGAGGAGAACGGATAATGGGTCTGTCTCAAACCGGGCTGCACAGATATTTCTTGTTTGCCCATCACTGGGGTGGAGACACCAACAGCGTGACGAACAATCTCTGGAAAGACCATACTCTGCCCCTGCCTCCTGTAAGTCTGGGTGAGAGTGTGACACTACAAACTGTAAGGGCTTTTGGGGCAGGGGCTGTGTCTGTCTTTGTACAGCACCTAGCACACTGGGGCCCTGAACTGATCAACACCTCTGGCTATATTAGTCCTGATACCTTCGTGAGTGCTGCTGGTCAATGCCAGGAATTAACCTGAGGCTTTAAGAACCTCTACTTTCCAGCTAAAAGAACAGGAGTACTAGCGGCACCTTAGAGACTAACAAATTTGTTTCAGCATAAGCTTTCATGGGCTACAGCCCACTTCATTGGATGCATAGAATGGAACATACAGTAAGGAGATATTTATACATACAGAGAAACATGAAAAGGTGGAAGTACCCAGACCAACTGTAAGAGGCTAATTAATTAAGGGGAACTATTATCAGCAGGGGAAAAAAACTTTTGAAGTGATAATCAAGATGGCCCATTTTGGGCAGTTGACCCAAAGGTGTGAGGATACTTAACTGGGGAAAATAGATTCAATTAATGTAATGACCGAGCCACTCCTGGTCTCTGTTCAAACCTAAGTTAATGGTATCTAGTTTGCATATTAATTCAAGTTCAGCAGCTTCTCATTGGAGTCTGTTTTTGAAGCTTTTCTGTTGCAAAACTGCCACCTTTACGTCTGTCACTGAACAAGACCTATCGTACCAATATTTAGCTCTTAATAGAATACTTTTCATTGGTATCCGTCAAGCGCTTTGCAAAGGAAGTCAGCGGTGTTCTATCCCCATTTTACTCAAGGGGAAACTGGTGCAAAGAGAAGTGACTTGCCCAGGTCACCCAGCAGAACTACAGCATGGCTGGCCACGATCCTGTGCTACCTGCACGAGGACACTTACCACCTTCCCTTGATGGAGTTTACCACCAGCTTTGGGCTGCATTCCTAAGCAACCCGACTCCAAGAAGACCCCGTCCCGGCGCGCCGGGGGCCGCTATCGGCCTCACACCGTCCACGGGCTGTGCCTCGATCAGAAGGACTTGGGCCCCAGAGCGGACCCCACCCGTTTACCTCTTAACAGTTTCACGCCCTCTTGACCACCTTCCCTTGAGACACTCTTGTCCCTGGGCACCTGATAGAAGGGCCAGCCATTCTTTGTTAGTCCAGTAGGTGGCGCTTGTGCTTTGCTCTCCCAACACCGCTTGTTCTCACCTGGCCTTGCATGGTGAATTTTCCAGCTGGTTTAAGTGCACGAACCTCAGCCGCTTTACAGTGAAAACCCTCACCCATCCCGCCCCCAAATCCCCCTGCACCTTAGGGGGTGGGGTGGTTGTTATGAAAGAACTAAAGTAGTTCCAGGGTCAAGTACTCAATGGGTGGGGTGGTCGTGTGGTTGTCTTGGCTCCAAACAGCAGCAGCTGTCTTCAGATTCCAGGACAGCATCTTGAGAAGCTGACAAAAGGCTTCTTGCATTGAGTCTGTGTCACTCCTAGAGAAACTTTACCTTTTTGTTGTTTCCCTCTAATTCCACTTGGTGAAAACATCCTGCCCCAAACTACTGCATGAAAATTCATCTGAGTCTATCAAGCCACTGGTGTACCCCCGGCCACGCCTTGCTCTGAAACGAACTGGATTTGTTGACGTGGAGGACATGCGGCAAAGCTCATCTTAAGGTAGGTTTTGGGGTGAGGGGGAGAACCTATTAAAGATCCATTTAGTTGCTGTTCTGTGGGGTGGAGCCTGTTGCTGGGTAATTTCTGGTCTTTCTGGCTGTGCTTTTAAATAATTGTCAGCAGCGCTTGGTGGTTATTAGGCCAACATGAACTCAATTGAAGGGACGCGCTCTTTATGCTTGTATTAAAGTTCTTACCTGTTTATAGCTCCGTAGACTATTAAAGTGTACCTATTGGTTAGTACCTGGCCTAGGGGCAGTACAGACAGAGTGAGAGAGTCCTTGCCCCAAAGCGCTTCCAATCTAAATAAGACATTATGGATGGGGAAACCAAGTCACTGAGCCAACGTCACACAGCAGGTCAATGGCAGAGTTGAAAATAGACGCCCAGAAGCTCTGGATTCTCCTCCAGCATTCTGTGCCCTGGCCGATGCTATTCTAATACCACATTGCACAGAAGAAAGAGAGAGAAAGGTAAAGACTCAGTGACTCGTGGCACCTCTGACCCAGACCCGTCTCACTAGGTGTCTGTCTGGGGGCCCATGTTTGTTACACACACACGATTGGTTTCAATTCTTGTGACTGACTTTTAGCTGGTGTCCATGGCTCAGCAGCACGGGCTGACCACTTTAGTGCTGTGGGGTCATTAACGGCTCCCCTCTTAATGCTGGTAGTTGCCAGCCTCTCTTCCCAACCAATGCTTTGGAGGCGGTGTGGTGGGGGAGCAATACATTTCCTAAGGGCCGGATATAGGGGCAGGCAACCCAGGCGACGGCTTGGGGTGCTGTGCTTGGGGGGACACCAGGCTTGCAGATTTACAGATCGTAGCATGCAAATGTATCCTCTTGTATGACAGATAAATCACTCATGCATCAAAGTCATGAAATGGGCTACAACTGCAATAAAAAATAAGATGTTCAAAAGTTTAACAAATGGAGCGGGGGGAAGAGGGATGGGCGTCCTTTGCTCTAGGGCCAGCCCTGCATTTCCTGTGTTTCACAGATGCCAAAGAAACAGCCCTTAGAGCATTTATTAGCAATATCTACTGGCCCATGCGCTCAGAGCCAACCTGTGCTCTGCCTCTGATCTATCCCTGTACAATTGGATCGATCCTCCCTCAGGGGGTGGGGACACCCATTCTAAAGCATTAGTGGGAGAAGTGCAGCTCACTCCCCTTTCCTGTGATTTCACCCCGAGCGGAATAGCAATGGGAGACCCAGAGCAGGTGCAGATCGTAGATTAAGGCCAGAAGGGGGCCACTGGGATCCAGTCTGACCCGTATGCCACAGACCGTAGGACTGTCTTGAGTTACTTCCTGTTTGAACTAGAGCTAGAGGGTTTCTCTTAACAAAACATCCAATCTTGATTTAAAAGTTGCCCGTGGGGGAGGATCCATCACAGCCCTGGGGCAGTTGTTGCAATGGCTAATTACCCCCTGTTAAAAATGTGCGCCTTTTTGTTTCCTGTCTGAATTTGTTTAGCTTCAGTGGGTCTTGTTAATACCTTTGTCTGCTATACAGAAGAGCCCGGGATCTCGTCCCCTTTTAACCGTCTTGTTGCTAAGCTCAATAGATCGAGCTCCTTTGAGTCTCACTATCAGGCCTGTTTTTCTCATCCTTTAATCATTCTCGTGGCTCTTCTCTGAACCCTCTCCAATTTATTAACGTCCTTCTTGAAGTGTGGACACTAGAGCTGGACACAGGATCCCAGCAGCGGTCGCACCAGTGCCAAACACAGAGATAAAATTACCTCCCTGAGTCCAGGTCACACCCTGGGCAGTGTATACATTAAAAAGCTCCCCCAATGCTTGCTTAGAGTCTCCCCTCCTGCCACCTCCCCAAAGGAGAAGTGAGGAGCTGCTCCCTGGGAGGGGCTGATGAAGGCCTGAAGATTGGGCTCCGGCAGCTGTTGCCTGTAGTTCGCCTCCCTCTAAGACCCAGTAGAGATGCTATTGCATATACTAAGACCATAGTGCTTTACAAGAGAAGATTTAAAAAAACAAAAAAACAAAAAAAAAAAAACACCCTCTAGTGCTGGCCTTAAAATCCTCCAGGCTTCAGCCTTAGCCCCCCAGCCTGGAGCTTGCACCCTAGGGTGACCAGATGTCCCGATTTTATAGGGACAGTCCCGATTTTTGGGTATTTTTCTTATATAGGCTCCTGTTACCCCCACCCCCTGTCCCGATTTTCCACATTTGCTGTCTGGTCACCCTATTGCCCCCTGGTCCTGGACTGCAGTTGCAGCGTGTGTTTAAGGGGATGACCAGCCTCTGCAGCCATGTCTGGGGGTGAGCGCTGGTGCTTTATTGTTTCAGCAAAAGTGACGGCTGTGGGATCGGCCCAGAGGGCGGCAAAACTCAGGCATGAGAGCGCTCCGAGGCTGGGCGCTCGGGTTCGGTTTGACTAGACGCCCGCAGGTACCCTAACCCCCTGCATCGGTCAAACTAGGCCCGGGGCCTCATTTCCTGGGAGCGCCTCCCGGCGGAGTTTCTCGAAGCATTTCCCCTGGATAACCCTCACCGGGTGTGTGCCGGGATCCCGGGTTTCGATAGGGTGGAAATGGAGGCGTAGACAGGTGCAGTGACTCATGCAGGGTAGTGGGGCCACACCCAGGGCGTCTTTGCGACCTCGCTCTTTGCTAGAAGCGTCTGGCCGTCCCTCCCTCCCTTCGGGGAAAACCCTAGGGACGTGGCTTCTGCATGTGCCCTAAGGTCCCTTATCTTTAAGCCCCGTACTAGCCCGACAGCAGGCGGGTAGGAAGGAGAACATCCTGGCAAGATCTGACCGCCTGCCCCAATCCAGCGTGTTTGCTGTCTGCTTGGCATGGTGGTGTGGGGTCTCAGGTCCTACTGGCCTCCTTGCTGTTCCGCCAGACCTGCCGCTTTCCAGTAGCGGCATGGGAACAGCACCCCTTCATTTGAGGGGAAGCCTGGGGGAGGAGGGCACGCCTTTCCCTCCTCCCCCTGTGCAATCTGCCTGGGCTGGAGAGAGCCAAGCCCCCGTCTCCACGGGGCTCTGGAGGTGGATCCTGGCCCCAGGTGTAAGCCAGTGCAGCACGCTAGGGAGTGCAGGGATTGGATGCACGCTGGGACATGCGCCGGGTTCTCTGTTAGCTGAAGGGTCCCTGGGACTTTCAGGTGTGCCTGTATGGAGTGCCTGGGGCTGGGATCCAGCGTGGGGCTCCCTAAGGCCCTGATAACCATGGACACTCCACGGCCGCGAGGTAACCTCCAGCCCAAATATGAAATCACGCTTGGCTATGGCGGCTCTCTGGGCAGCTGGTAGCTGAGCACTCAGTCTGGGGCTCTAGGGTGCCCACCTCCCCTCTGTTTGGCCCCTGGGAGCGGCTCTGCTATCCTGCTCCAGCCTGCAGGGGCCCAGACAGGCAGGGATGACCACGTCCCAGAGGGCCAGGATGGAACTTCTAGTTCCCAGGGTCCCCAACTCCCAGGCTTGGAGGGACGTTGGCAATGAGTCGCCTTTGTCTCTGGCTCCCCCGTAGCAGCAGGGAGGTGGGGGGAAGTTCCCCTTCCACTCCCGTCCCCATGGCCTTATCTGTTGGTTGCAAAGGCCCTGACAGCCCGCGAGAGCCCCACCGCCGTGTGGCACGCCTGGCACTGCGGTGGGGTTAAAGCCCGCTGGGGTCCCAGGGCCGAGAAATGCGGTTTTAACTGTCCCACGGTCTCTGCCTGACCCCCACAGAGCGTGGGGAGCGGTGACGGAGCCTGGCTTTAGCTCACAAGCGGTTGAGATGGGGGGGGGGGGTTGCTCCGGAAGGCCAAGGGCGACGCTTGCACCCCCCCAAAACCGCTGGCTGGACTGGGAGTGAGCGCGCGGGAATCCTGGAGCTGTACGGGTGGGGCGACGTCCCCCCATTCGTGGCTGAGGGGCAGGGCAGGAAGATGCAGCTGGCTGGGTCCACGGTGCAATCCAGGCCCTGCTGATGCCATGCGGTGGAGCTGAGGGACTGGGCCGGCTGGAGCTCAGGCTCAGGGGTTCCTGGGCAACTTCCGCCCCTGGGGCTTGGCGAAGCAGGGCCCAGGGAAGCGGGGGGCGAGGGGAGGGGAGGGGCTGCCGCAGCAGCAGCGCCGCAGCTGAGGTCGAAGCAGCAACTCCAGCTCCTACTAAATAATTCAGGCGCTGCGGCTCTGCGGGGCTGGAGGCGCGGGCCGGGCTCCGGCTGCGATGATGTAATCGAGGCTTGATAGGCCTGAGCCAAGACACCGGGTCATGTGACACCCTCGCCCCGGGCCCATGAGGGAACGTGCGGCGGCACCTCCCGGGTTGCTCAGCTGTACCAAGGGGCTCATTTCCCAGCACCCCCCAGGCCACCAGCTTTGACACAAGCCGGCTGCAGGTGCCCCTCGGTGAGGGTGACTGAGGCGCTAGCCGGCCTTGGTCTCCCTCCCCCCAATGGGGGACCCCCCCACTCCAGGTAGGGTGACCACATGTCCCGTTTTTATAGGGACGGTCCCATTTTTGGGGACTTTTTCTTATATAGGCGCCTATTACCCCCTGTCCCGGTTTTTCACAGTTGCTGTCTGGTCACGCTAACTCCAGGGCCTCTCTCCCGCGTGCTGCGGGCAGCGGCCTGGACCCTGATCTAAAAGCCCCTCTTCTCTCTGCTGTAGGCAGAAGGCAGCCCCGGGACTGCCATTGACATGTAAGCTCTGCTTGGCTGCCAGCCAGGGCAGCGCGAAGTGTCCCCTAACCTGGCGGTATCTGCTCCAGCGAGCAGCCGGGGCTCGCTGTCAAGGGCCCGGTCAGTCCTCGGCCTCTGGATCAACGTCCGGCCGCGCGGCCACGGACCGTGGGTGGCCCCCGTTCGCTGCAAACTGGCCCCAGCTCCCCCGACCCGGCTCATTTCAGCTCAGGGCCCCACGCAGCCAGCCGCAGGGGATCGCTTTCGGGCTGGATCCGACCCGGTAACGCGCTGGAGAACGGCTGCGTGGCCTGTCTCCCATCACCTGCCCAATCCCCCCTGCCCGCCTTGAAACGGCTTTACAGAGCTGCCGTGCAAGGCTCTGTTTATTCATAAGGGATCAGATGAGATGATCTGGTCCCGTCTGGCCTCAAACTCCATGATGTGCTAGGCAAAGCCTGACCCCCACGCTGGGCCTCCAGCATTTTCAGAGCTGCCCTGGGGTCGGGGCCAGGCTGAGGTCCCTGCAGGGTCCGGTGTTGTGTTTGTGCCGGGGGTTGGCGTGCGGGGTGGTGGAGGGAACTAGTGGGAGCGTAATCTCTGATAGCTGCAGCCTCCGTCTTCGGGATGGGGGGGCGTCTTGCCGTGCCCACTGACTGGCGCCCTCCCCCGTGGAGAGCCGTTCTGGCAGGGCAGGCTGGGTCTCCAGGGGCGTCGCCTCCCCGGATTGCGTCAAGCCGGGCTGAAAAGGACGCACACAGCAGGCTGGCGCCAGTTCCTTCGTCCAGATCTGCCACCTAACGAACAGCAGGGGGCGAGCAGGCGGCTTAGCAGCTTAACGTGGTGAAGCGAGGTCGGCCCGACTGGGTCAGGCCCGGGCAGCTGATGCCGACAGACGGTTCTGGTGCCTGAGGCCGGGGTGGGGGGAGGGGGGGGGACATTCCCACTCAGGGGAAAACCCCCGGCCCTGGGGAGCAAAGAGCCCATTTGCACCCAACCGGCAGCTGGGGTGGGGGCATCTGGCTGCACAGAGCCACTGCCTCTAAGCGGCCACTGGTTTTATTTTTAAAGCCCTCGATTAAGATCCTGTCCCTGCAGCTAATAAACCCAGAGCCGCTTGCCTTGGGTCAAGCCAAAGAGAGCTGGGTTTTTGGACTGGGAGATCCTGGCTTCTCCCCGGGTTGTAACTGGCCTGGCTTCTACTGCTGGTCCCCGCTCTGAGAGCCAGGGCCGGCTCCAGGCACCAGCCTACCAAGCATGTGCTTGGGGCGGCACCTGGAGGGGGCGGCACTCAAGGTTGTTTTTTTTTTTAAAAAAAATTTACAAAAAAAACCAATCTTCCTCCGGCGCCCCTGCCGGGGGAGCGGGGCAGCTGGCGTGCATGGTGCTCCGCTCCCCGCCGGCGCCCCGGCCGTGGGAGCGGGGCGGCAGGCGTTCCACGCTCCCCACTGGCAGGGGGAGTGGGGCGTCGGGCATGCTGCCCTCCCCGCCGGCCCTCCCGGCATTGGCGGGGCGGCGTTGTTGGGGGGCGGTGTGTGTTTTGGCTGGCGTTGGGGGGGGGGGGCGGCGCTTGTGGGGGTTTTGTTTTTTTTTGCTTGGGGCGGCCAAAAAGGTAGGGCCGGCCCTGCTGAGAGCATGGGCATATTGTCTCCCCTCTCTCTGCCTCTGGCTGCCCTCCATCTTGTCTGTTAGACTCTCAGCTCTTTGGGGCCGGGCTCTCTCTCTGTGTGCGTTTGTACAGCGCCTAGCACCCAGTGGCCCTGGTCTCAACTGAGGCTTCCATAATACACACCCTATATCCTCAGCATCAAAGGAACCCAACCAGCGGCATTAGGAGCTGCAACCTTGGCTGGCTGCCTGCTGAGGACGCCTCCATCCAGCCTTCCTCTGGTGCTGCCCGATGCCCTGAGACGTTGGAGGCAGAGCGGAGAGCTCCCCACCCAGCCTACGTCCCAGCCGGGCGATTCAGCTCGCTGCCTTTGACCCCCGGCTGGAGATGGCTGCACGAGGCGTTAGAAGGCCCCACAGGTGGAGCGAGGCCGCCTCAGGCCAGCCCTGGGTGTACGTGTGCCCAGCTCGCTGACCCGTCCTGCACACGGGAAATCGAGAGCATGGACGACACCCGAGCCTGCTCCGCTCAGCCCCGCGCTGCAGGCTCTGGTTACTTCCCGCAACTCCCTCCCCGGAGCTGGAAAAAAGGCCGTCAGCTCAGGGCAGATTGGTGGCCATTACTAATGCATGATGAGCTGATGGAGAAAGTTGCTGAGACCTGGGGCCAGGCTGCTTTCCGGGGAGCCGGAGGAATGTCAGGTCGCTGCATTGCTTGGGCGTAAGGCACTGCCTCTCTCCGCCCCGTGGCAGCTCTGTGAATGCGGGCCGGGGTCCCTGCGGAGCCCATTCATTAAATATTCACCCATCGCATGGCCACTGACCCTCCCTCTCGCCCAAGGAGTTCAAAGCCCCTGAGGTTACATCTACACGTCCACAAGCCTGAGAGCCCGGTCAACTGACCCGGGCTTCTGCTGCGGGGCTGAAAATGCCTCTCAATGTTCCCACTTGGGAGGGTGACCAGACAGCAAGGGTGAACAGTCGGGACAGGGGGTGGGGGGTAATTGGCGTCTATATAAGAAAAAGCCCCAAAGATCAGGCCTGTCCCTAGAAAATCAGGACATCGGGTCACCCTACCGCTTGGGCTTTGAACCCCAGCCGTGAGCAGGGAGTGGCTCTCAGAGCCTGAGCTCCAGCCAAGCGGGAACGTCTACACTTGGCTCCCAGAGCTTGGGCGCTCTCCCAGATAGCAGCCACGGTCCGGCGCGCGCGGCTGCAGCTCACGTTCCCTCTCACGTCAAGGTCATTAGTGCTACTGAGACAAGCTCCTCCTGCCCATGCAGCCAGCGATCTACCACCCAAATCACCTTACCGGCCCGTTGTGACCACATCATTCCCTCTCCTCGCATGCCCCCGCCGGTGCCCCATTGTTCACGCTCTTCGGCCTGGCCTTCACAGGCCAACCTCGCTCATCCCAACCCAGGCCTCCGACCCTGTCCGCTTCGTGGCCTCCCGCTTCCCCATCCTCCCTTGTTCTTAGCTCATGGTGCCAGTCCTGGAGCCCCTTTTTGTTTCTTTCTCCCACTCCTGTCGTATTCCACGCTCCACGTTATGCTTCAGACACCCTCCTGCCATCTGAGCTGCCTCCATAGCCTGAAATTCCCCTTCCCTCAGACTCCTTCCTGCCTCCCCCTCAATGAGAAGGGAGTTAATTCAAGTACCTTGCAGAGCCATTGAGCTGTGCCTTACCTAGCAATTGTGTGTCACGGACTGGCTTGAAGCACCCTGTCCCGTTCGCAGGTGGTCATTCTGCTGGGAAAGGGTTGAGTAGGTTCTGCTGACTCACTGGCAGGAGTGACTCTGTCCCACCTGGATATAAGGGAGGTGGGTGTGGCTTTCTGGCAGGAGAGTATCTAGGGTGTGGGCTGAGCAGTCTGCCAGGAGGAACCGTAAGTAAAGCCAAGCCAGGGGAGAAGGTTAGAGCTCAACTTTCTTGTCACTTATCTTGTTGTTGATAAATCCAGACTCCAGGAGAGGAGTGAGTCTGGGCTGGGTTTGCAGAGCAGGTGGGGAAATAAATTGTTATTCTTGCAGCCCTTGTCCTACTTGCCCCTTCCCCACCTGTTTTGTCACATTATGGCCATCACTTGTCTCCGGTCTGTATTCCTTTTGGGACAGGGCCTGTCTCTCTGCGTGGTTGTGTGAAGCACCCAGGGTGATGGTGGATACTTGTAGGAGTGACCATTTAGCAGCACCCAGGTACAGGCTGAGAGCCCTCGCCACGCTTTTCCCATTCCATCCTGCAGCAGATGGGCCTCTCCGGGAGTTGCCACGTGCTTTCACTTCTCTTCAAATCAGCTAGCGGCTGCTTAACCCACCTTCCCTAAATGGGCTTCTCTGGTTCCCTGCTCTCTCGGGTGCTGGGGGCAGTAGAAGTCTATCTCCCACTCCCGCAGAAAGCTGCCATTCCCGCCCATCCCCTCAGTGGTGGAAGCAGGGTAGATAGACCTGCTCGGTAAGTTAGCTGACCCTGGCGTGCCTCAGTAGCCAGCTCCAGGAGTAGGAAGCCTGGAGCGAATCTTCAAAGCTGACCTTTCTCACCACAACCTGCATCTGCAATTTGCTTTCCCAGCAAGAAAATATGATGCTGGCAACTGTTTCTCCTGTAGCCAAAATGAGTCAACCCATGTGGGGTTTCTTTCCCTTGAGGACAAGCTGATCAGATTTGGCTACAGCTGGGCACACTGCTTGTAATGACCATCATGTCGGTTGTCACTGGGGATTGAGTCTGGGAATCTCCGAGACTAAATCAGGAGCCTCGTGGGTTTGAGCTAAAGATCTGGGTCCCATAGCAGACAGCTGCAGGAAATGGGTTTCTCAGCCTGCCAGAATTGTCAAGGTTTTGAAAAATGTTCCTGTCTTGAATCGGGATGGAACATCAATCTTGAATGCGTTTGCAAACTGACAAGCCAAACTTTTTTTTTGTTTGGGTCAATTAAAATATTTTGTTCTGATTTTGACCTTTTTTTAATGTAAATTAAGTTAAATTTCTAAAGAAAAAATTGTTTGAAAATGAAAAACCAAAACTTTTCATTTTGTGAATGTCAGATGGGACATGTGATCATTTTTGGGGAAAAAAAACCAACATTTTTTTGAGTTGGGAAATTTGTTGAAACTGACCCATTCCTGTGAACAGTTTAGATTTTAACAAATTAGCATTTTTTGACCCCAAAAAAAAAAAAGTTTAATCAAAAAATTTCCAACCAGTTTTAGCAGAGATGTTTACTTGCAGGTACATCACTCAGCCACTAGATGTCTCTATGTTGTATAGAGTTCCAGCAGTATGGTGTTCCTGGTAAACAAGGTAGATCAAGCTGGAATGGGAGCTGTGTGGAAGGCTGTTAATTTGTGTCTGTAATGTCTAATTGGTCATTAAAATGTCTCCTGTTTAAGAGGGACTGTGAGTCCATGAATCAAGACAGGAATCACTGCTAACGTGTATCCAGTGTAGGTCACGTAGAGATGGGGGAGAATTGTTGGTTGCATGTTCACAGCCAGCAGCTTTGTCATTGAATTTAGCCTGGTTTTCCAGTTCACAATCATCTGCCCCCAGATACTGATATTTTTTTAAAACAAATTTGTTCATTATCCTAACATGAGGCATGGTGGTGGGAGAAGCAGTCAAATGGGGCGCCCAGGCTGGCTGTGTTGGTACAGAGGAGGGCAATGTGCTAAGAAGTGAAGGCAGAGGGATGAGGAGGAGCAGACTAATGAGAAGACACTTGCACTTAATATGATGGACGAGGAGGACCCAGTAGTGAGATATCAGAGAAATACACTGGGATGGGAGACTGGAGCAGGGAGCCATTGATGTGAAGATGGCATTGAACATAAGAATGGCCAGACTGGGTCAGATCAAAGGTCCATCTAGCCCAGTGTCCTGTCTTCCGACAGTGGCCAGTGCCAGGTGCCCCAGAGGGAATGAACAGAACAGGTAATCATCAAGTGACCCTGTTGCCCATTCCCAGCTTCTGGCAAACAGAGGCTAGGGACACCATCCTGGCCAATAGCCATTGATGGTCCTATCCTCCATGAATTTATTTAGTTCTTCTTTTAACCCTTTTATAGTCTTGGCCTTCACAACATCCTCTGGCAAGGAGTTCTACAGGTTGACTGTGTGTTGTGTGAAGAAATACTTCCTTTGGTTTGTTTTAAACCTGCTGATTATTCATTTCATTTGATGACCCCTAGTTCTTGTGTTAGGAGAAGGAGTAAATAACACGTATTTACTTTCTCCACACCAGTCATGATTTTACAGACCTCAATCATATCCGCCCCGCCCCGGTCGTCTCTTTTTCAAGCTGAAAAGTCCTAGTCTTATTAATCTCTCCTCATATGGAAGCTGTTTGATGCCCCTAGTCATTTTTGTTGTTCTTTTTCTGAGCCTTTTCCAATTCCAATAGATCTTTTTTGAGATGGGGCGACCACAACCGCACACAGTATTCAAGAGGTGGGAGTACTGATTGAACTGATTAGATCGTCAAGAGAGAGGGTTTGGAGAGAGAAAGAGAGGGTGCCATGAACAAAAGCCCTGTGGGAAAGTGAGAGAGGGGAGCAAAAGAGATGCTGAAAGCGGGGCTAGAGGCAGGGGGTGAACTTAGAAGAGGGCCGTGCTGTGAAAGCCAAGGGTGGGCAATATTAGAGAGAATGGGGGAGATGATGCGGGATGGAACAGAGACGCTGGAGTCCTTAACAAGAGCAGCTCCAGTGCAGTGGAGAAGGCAGAAGCTGGAATTTTGAGTGGACCATGGATGGAGACACTAGGGCCAGGAGACAGTGCATCTGTATGAATGGGAATGGGTTCCACTCGCTGCTGTCCCGTGCCTGATTTGAACCTGCAATTCAGCAGGGCAAGTCTCCTAGCCATCTTCCTAGCCCCTGGCTTACAGCATCCACCCCCTCTGTCTAGGTATGGAGAGTGCCAATCCTTACACGGTCTTATCCTGGTCTCCGGTATTCCCGCGAGTCCTCTGTCTTCCAGTCATTAACACCTTCAGCATTGCAGCGCCAGGTCCCGGACTGTAGCCCAGCAGAGCGGCGTTCCGTGGTGGGTGTTGTAACTTGGGAGAACAATGTTCTTCCCTGAAGGTTACAGAGGTAGGATGCTTTGGTGCCCTCCCACCCCCAGCTCCCACCCCCTTCCCACCCAGGTAGGAATAAGGTCCTGCACCCGAGGGCAGGGGCGCGGGAACAATTTGTAAAGTGGGGGTGCTGAATCAATGAACCAAGCTGCAAACACTGGATATAATGGAAACCACTTCAAACCAGGGGGTGTGGCAGCGCCCCCAGTTCCAGCACCTATGCACCAGGGGATGATTATAGGATTTTGAGCCCTGCTGATGCTGCTGTTGTTGGGATTATTAATTAGGGGACTCATCTAGCGTGACAGCCTCTGTTCGTCATTATCGGAGGCCATCTCTCGCTCTGGCCATGTTACAGTGAGGGATACGTGATACTGAAATATTGATGGTGTCTCAGACACAGAGAAGGAATGAAGTCACCTTGCGGGGGAGGGTGGGGGGGAGCGGCAGAGCAGAAAAATCTCCCTGTGACTTCTCGGTATCGGTCTCAGGCTGCGGGGAGCGAGGGATGGTTAGAGCTGCCTGGGATTTGCACAGCTGTGGGCAATGGCCGGGCATCACCCTTCGCCCCGTCTCTGTATTTGCGAAACAAAGTGCTCAGACTGTCCGGCTTCTGAAATGCAGCGACGATGAGTTGTTACTCACGGAACGGCAGCCCGCTCCTTTCCACTGTTACTAGAGTGTTAGCCAAGTGCGCTGGTGACTTAGTCGGTCTCGCTTTCCTACCTTTTCCCATCAGCGTTTGTCGGTACAGGTTATTGTGACACCTAGGAACTTACACTCACTTTTCACAGTCAAACTCGCAATGAGGGCGAATGTGTAGGCCCAGTTCTCGCAAAAGGCCCCCCCCGTAGGCCTGCCCCCCTCTGCTTCCTGTACGCATCGGGGTCACTCCCAGTCCTGATCTCCCTTCGCTGGTAATAACACTACCTCGGTCCTAGAGAGCCTGCAGGCTGGGGATCTCAAAGCGCTGGGCAAACACTAAGGAAGTGAGCTTTCAGCAAACGCTTTTACCCTTGTGAAAAGCGTTACTGCAAAAGGCCAGGTGCACCGCCACTCACGACAGCGGCCAGGGCGATGAATCCTGCTAGCAAGCTAAGTACATAAAGGCCCGATCCAAAGCCCTTTGAAGTGTTTCCTCTGATTTCAATAGGCTTTGGATCAGGCATCTAAGTCCCTAGCCCTCACTGTAGATTTCCTAGTGTCTGCTGGAGCAGGGGTCTTTTCCTACAGACAAAGGGATGAGAATAAAGGGCGTATGGGAGAGGAAATTGATCCCTTCCCCTGGGGCCTGCAGGAGGGGGTGAAGCTCCACCGGACCTTTTGATTGGTGGGGAGGGGGAAGGATCTTCCCACTGACAAGCCACCCTATCAGTGAGGTGACGCTCTGAGCGAGGCCCAGAGCTGCTCCCAGTTGACGGTGGGCTCTCCGTGGCTCATTGTTACTGAGAGACTTTGGTGCTCGCATTGGGAATTTGGGCGCACTGTTCCCAGACCTCGTGTCTACCCCTCCCACCACGGGATTCAACCAGAAGGGACCGGCAACCCCCTATATTTGGTCTTGGTGTTGGAGGGCCTGGGAATCGCGCTCCACTCTGGTCAACCAACTCCCGCCTTGCTGGGCCCGACCGTGCTAGCGGACCCCTCACGGCTCTCCCTTCTCAGAGAGGATAGAGCCCAGCCAAGGGACCAAGCTGCTTATGACTTTGTGGGACCCTACAGCCACCTGCAGTCCACGACCACTGAGCTACCGCCCCCAACATACCCCTTCCCCGCCCCCCCCCGCCCCCCCGCCATGCCCTCTGTAGAGCAGCACAGCTCACCGAGAGCTGGATGAGGAGCATCAAAACCCTAGCCAGACAGGAGATGCTGGCAGGAAAGAGAAAACCGTGATTCTAAATTCATCCCATCTCCCCGGATCAAAGGCGCCCGCAAGGCGGTTCACCGTCTCTGGGCCTGCCAGACTCAGCTGATCCACATGGCATCAGTAGTTAGAAGTACCGGCCAAGGGCAACGCCCCTTCCTGTTGAATGAAGACCTCAGTGCATCATGCGTCCTGCCCCGCTGTGTTCAATTACAGCTGTGGAGACGCACCAAGTGCCCCCACGCGCCACAGCGCCCATTACCGTTCCCTCTAAGCTCCGTGTGTGTGCGCGCGCACACAGATCCTAAACCCCGCGCACACGGCGAAACACCGCGCGCACAAACATTTGCACAGAAGCACAAACATTTGCACAGAAGACATTTTTTGCGCACACGGCCTGTCAAAAATTAGAGGGAACATTGGCACCCATCCTAAGCAACACAGTTCACCAAGCACATCGCCCATGTGCGCCAGGGAGCCTCGCACGCAGGCTGCAGGCAGCTAGGATTAGAGCCAGCTGGGAAATGGGTTTTGTTTCCCGTGAAAAATGCTGGTGAAACTAAAAAGGTTTTGGTTCTGTGGCAGACGTCGTTCAAAACCCCCCAAATGTTTTGGTTTTTGGATGGAACTTTTCCAGTCTGGGTCGCTGAAAACTGGGACGTTTCCCACAGAAATTTCCATTGTGGCAAAAAAAAAACAAAAAACCCAAAACCCCACCCCATAGTAAGGTGACCAGATGTCCCGATTTTATAGGGACAGTCCTGATTTTTGGGTCTTTTTCTTATATAGGCTCCCCTTACCTCCCACCCCCTGTCCCAATTTTTCACACTTGCTGTCTGGTCACCCTACCCCACAGTTCATTTTTTTTTTAAATCAGCCCTCGATATGAGGCTCTTCCCTCTGATTCAATACTGGGCTAGTCCCACAGTCTGCGCTAGGGGGCGCTGTGCTGCAGGAAGTGCCCTCACTCTGAAACTTCTTAAAGGGCTGGTCCTGACCACCTGTGATCATTAAAGGTCCGGTGACTTGTCTTGCAAGTGTAGGGCAGTTTGATCCGGTGTCCTGGAAAAATTCCAGTCTGCGTGATTTACATTCTGTCTCCCTAAACCCATCTGGCAGTTCCAATTGGTAGCCATATCCACTTCCTGTCCTAAATTAATGTATTGAGCTGCTCTGTGCCAATAAGCAGTGGCCATGTTGCATGTCAGGGTCGGCTACATTCCAGTGACGTGGGCAGTGACCCTGTGGACAAGTGTGTAGTCCAGTTTCTCTCTACTTGTCCTCCATAGGGATCTATCAATCTTCCTATCGTGTGCCCGTGAGTCCCTGTCCATCGCTGTGGGGTCTGAATGGGATAACAGAAGCAATAGAAATATCAGATCAGCACCATGGTTCAGTCGTTTAAGGGTGACCTGGCTGGTGTTTCATTAAGGAGAGGAGCAAAATCTTCACGGCCCTCTGGCGCACAAAGAAAATCGTACCCTTGGCTGGAACAGTTTAGGACAGGAAGTGAAGATGAACCAGCTCTGTCTCCCCCACACCCAGTCAGTCCTGGGGCTGAGCGCTGATTGCACCCAGTCGATCCTCTAGCCAGGCTTGTGTAATCCCATCTAATGTGGCAGGAGAAGCAGCTAGTTTCAGAACCGGGCAGTAAAACCCAAAGGCTGAAAGCCCAGTTACAGAGCATTCGCTGGGTCCCGTCTCGCTGAGGCCCCATAAAATGCTTTTCAAGCGCTGTGGCCTTTGGCACCCATGCCCAGCAGTAACAGCAGTGAGCAGCCCACACCGGGAGCCTGCTAGGCTGTCAGCCTAATGCACAGCCGCCTGGTCTTCTGATGGGAATTCTTAGGTTTCCATTGAGCATCGCCTCACATATGTGCTGATTGTTTTATCTCCGGCTGGAGCCAGCTGTGTTATGAAATGGGCTGAGCGAACCTCATGGACTTTGGAGGGTTGGCAACCTCTTTCTTCTGGGTTCACCACCCCCCTTTCCTGTAACTTAAACCTGTCTGGGGTGCCCCAGCCCCTGCCTCAAAGCTGATTCAGTTTTGCATTCAACCTTCCCTGCGTTGTCTAGCTACAGGAAGCCTGGGCTGCATGTTATTACTACTACTAATATTAGCATTAGAAGAACCATTCTTCAGAAGCTCAGCAGGTGTAACAATGTGCTGGCAAAGTAAGCATCACGTTCCCCTCGTGTGGCTAGTCTGCTAAAGAATAACAACCTACTACTGCTATCGGGGAACGCAGTTACGCCTGTAGCTCACGTCGTAGAGCCCTGCGCAGTGATGCTAAAGTTCAAGATTCAGACTCCGCTCTGGTGCTTCTGGAGTGACCCCCCCATGTCAGTCAAGAGGATCCCCTTTATTCTATTCAGTCTGCAACTAGTGTTCATTTTGCTGCTGAATTTCTCTCCTATTTTTTAATTCTCTCTGCATTTGATTTTTCGTACCCACTCCCTGCACCATTTTTCGCCTTATATTTTTCAGCTGGATTTTCTCTTCTCTGCTCCTCTCCTGCAGCCTGTTTGTTTTTCACTCTTCTTGTTCCCTTGTGTTCTTCCAGCCTATTTTTTTTCCATTTGATTTTTTTTTCTCTCTCCAGCCCGCAGCTTCCTTATTTTCTCCCATGCGCGCTCCTAAAACCAGCACACTCCCAATTAAATTCCACCTGTCAATACAGGACAGGAGAATGGGGTTGAAATCAGCAAATTGGGTTTGTTTGTCGCCTTTAAAAGGAATTGTTGAAAAATCCTGTTCTCTGCTACTTTGTGAGAGTCAGGAGGAACCCGCGGAACAGTCATTGTGCGTCTCATCTCAGAGCATTAGTTACAAGCCCTCACTACCAAGGGGGAAAGGAAGGGGGGCACATCTATGAGCCTCTTATAGGGAGAAGGCCCCACACAGAACTCTCTGTGCCCCATACATAGGGTTGCCATTTCAAAGGCACAAAAAAACCAGGACATCCAAACTGTTTCACCCAGGACAGCTACCTCAAAAAAAGGGACAATCCTGAGAAACCCTACCCGGGTGGCGACCCTACCCATACGCTCAGTCAGTTCAGGGAACCAGGAAGTGCATGTACTGATGTGCCACAGAGGTGGGCAGCGAAGCGGCCATTTTGTCCCTGGACAATCCTGAAAGCAGCCATTTCGCCATGCTCCTGCCGTGGTGGCACTGGGGGCCGGGCTGGAGTGTTCAGAAATGAAGCCAATCGATAGAGAAGCTACGTGGGTAGGTGAGGTCCGGTAACGATCTGAACACGGAGCTTTTTCTCAGCCGTGGAGCGGGCGGCTGAGATGAAATGGCCCAGCGCTAGCCTGAGCTCCCCGGCTAATGTAGAGCATCAGCCGAGCTTCCTAAGCCTTTTGCATCAATATTACATCATCCCCCTCCTCATCCCATCTGAGCCCAGCATCCAGGCTGGAGCTGCAGTGTAATCCTCTCGCAAAAGGAGACCAGGCCTGGGTTTTTTTAACTCATCTTCTCCATAGCAGCATCTGCCGGCTGTTGGGCCCTCGCTGTAGTAAACCTAGTCAGATGGCCGCTGCTGTGGCCATGTGATATT
This sequence comes from Macrochelys suwanniensis, assembly GCA_033296515.1. NCBI lineage: Eukaryota > Metazoa > Chordata > Testudines > Chelydridae > Macrochelys > Macrochelys suwanniensis. The sequence goes on from CM065775.1 coordinate 339,271,134, forward strand.
ATTGCCCAGCCAAAAGAATCGCTGGCAAAAAAATGGACAAAATATATTGGAGAAGTCCTGCTTCCTTCCCGGTAATAAAGGGATGTTGTTTGAGAGACACAGCTATTTCCTCCGGTGCTTGGCAGGGCCAGATCCAGATTGCATTTACACCACTCGTTACTCCACTGCAGTGACTCCAGATTGCATCTGGCTAAAAGAAAGCAGACTCAGGCTCATAAGGATTGATCTCTGAGCCCCCAAACGCTTGCTCATGTGAGTCACTTTACGCACGAGAGACGTTCCATTGAACTCAACGGGAACATGCACGGCCCCGATCCTGCAAACACTTAAGCGTGTACTTAACTTTAAGCACACAAGGAAGGTACTGGCTGAAAGCTATTAAATCAACTTTACATGTTCTTCTCATGCAGGGCTGTACCCTGCTCTCTGGGAAGGTAATGGGAGCTTTACCATCAACTTCAGGCTTGTCTAGGTCATTAAGAACATAAGACATAAGAATGGCCATACTGGGTCAGACCAAATGGCCATCTAGCCCAGTATCCTGTCTCCGACAGTGGCCAATGTCAGGTGCCCCAGAGGGAATGAACAGAACAGGTCATCATCAAGTGATCCATCCCCTGTCGCCCATTCCCAGCTTCTGGCAAACAGAGGCTAGGGACACATTCTTATTATTTGTATTATGGTAAAACCTCATTGTGTTAGGTGCTGTACAAACATATAACAAGGAGCCCAGCCGCTGTCCCCAATTGCTTATGATCCAGTTGATCCCAGGGGCCTTTGATGCTGTGACATGTATAACACACCTCATGTCCACACACAGGAAAGCGTGTGCAACAGTGCCCAGCCGTTGACGGCACCGTTGTACCTTTGCTCTGAATAAGGTGAAGCTCTGGGAGTCCGCTGCAGTCACACTGGCAGAAAGAGCAACGGGGCAACACTGTAGTGCAGACAGGACTGCAGGTGCAATGCAGGTAAGAGCAGTTTTTCCTTCAATAACGCGATTTTTTCCCCCATAACTGGGTTCCCCTCTCAACAACCGGTCACGGAGGAAGGATGATTTTGTGCTTACAGTGGGACTCAGGAGACCTGCCCTCAGCTCCTGGCTCACCCACACACTTCCTAGGTCGCCGGGGGGCAAATCACCCCCGATACATCTACGTTTGAGCTGGGAGGGGTGCATGAGTCTCTGCCTGCGTAGCTGCTTGAGCTAGCACCTGAAAATAGTCTTGGCAGCTCGGCCTAGATGCCCCGAGTACAATCCTGCCTGACCCCGTATTCTGGCAGCTAGGTTGACCCTTGGCTGAAGTCTCGAAAAGTGCCATGGTAATACACACAATAATTTTCTCCCGATTCTGTGTGGGAAAGAGGGGGTGGGTTTGGAGTTTTTAGCTTTGCAGTCTCAGCTCTGTGCTTTGAGTCAGTTCCAGTCACAGTTCGCAACACGGAGAGCTGCAAATCAGACAGTGAGACGTTTATAGACTAGAGCGCTTGTATTCGCAGTTAATTGTGCAGACCGAGACGCCCAGGTCAGGGTGAGGCCCCTTTAAAAATGTAGCCCTGATTCTCTAGAGATTATCCCCTGCTGACAAGCCTGTTTGCAGCCCTATAAATAGCTCTCCTGAAAGCTCTCCCATGCAGGCTGCAAACAGTACAAGTCGCCTATACAGCCGGCTTGCAATGGATATGGAAAGGGACGCTCATCCCTGGACTTTGCAGCATGTGGCTGCATTGCTGTGTGCTGAATTATACGGATCTTAAAGTTGTGGGTGTTGATTTTGGATCTTCGGGTTTTGGGGGCTTTAGCAGCCTGTTAGGTTCTGCGTAGTTAGGGCTGGAGGAGGGGTTCTTTCTATTAAGACTCTTCAAAACCCTGCTATAACCAAGGGTTCTGAAACTGTGGTACCCATGATTACAGTTCATTCCAGGCCCCTGCTAGAGGTGAACTGCAAAGCGAAAGAGAAAATGGAGAACTCCCGGCCCCCACCTGTATCCAGCCATCTCCTCAGCATAATTAATTACTTGAAATTATTCAGCACATTGTTTTGTAATTCTGTGCCTTAATTATCAGCCGTTCCCTGAGGGTATTCGCAAGTTGGGTTGTGCTGGTGAGTTGTGAATAGTCCAGATAAATCGCATGTAAGGACATAGTGGTTTAAGAAAAAAAAGAAGTGGTAAACTGACCTTTTGGGTGTTCCAGGACAGGCAGTGCTAAGGTGCAGAGAGACCCTGATTATGAATTGGTTACATAACTAGTCAGTTATGTAAATTTGTTTAAAAAAAATAAATGTCAGATGCTTTTAGTGGTCAGCAAAGGTACTCAGTCAAGCTACACATGCAGTAGCACTGGATGGCTCATTGCAGCTTTTTACAAGCCATAATTGCCACAGCTGATCTGTTGCCGAGCATGGCCAGCTGGTAGATAATGCACACATCAGCTCCGGTGGTCGTGAAGCCAGGATTTGCTTATCACGGGAGAATCGGCGAGAGTAAACGCTGTATCCCCCAAATGAAAAGTGGGTAATCCCCCTTTTCCGGCACTCACCCTCGACTGCACTGCTGACCACAGGGTATGGTTTCTGTTACCTGATCGTACGAGAACACAAACTCTTCCAGCGTGAATACTCACACGTGTGACTCTGACATTCGATTTTCACTCGTACTCAATGTATGAACCTCCGTGCCAGTGAAACTCAATGGTGAGAATGTTCAGAAAGCCTTTGACAAGGTCCCCCACCCAGTGTAGACCAGACCTCACTGTTAAAAATGTACGCCTTATTTCCAGTCTGAATTTGTCTAGCTTTAACTTCCAGCCATTGGATTGTGTTAGACCTTTCTCTGCTAGACAGAAGAGGCCATTATTAAATATTTCTTCCCCATGTAGATACTTATAGACTGTGATCAAGTCACTCCTTTATCTTCTCTTTGTTAAATAGATCGAGCTCCTTGGGTCTATTGCTATTTCTTCCCCATGTAGATACTCATTTGCTAAATCTACTGTGACAAAGTTCCTCCTCTATCTCGGTGGATCCTGCACTTATTGGCGGATTTTTGTTTGCCTCAGAGATCTTCCCCTCTGGTAGAACCCACAGTCCAGGTTAACTCCTCCTGTGTCTGATCAGGAGTTGGGAGGTTTGGGGGGAAACCGGGCCCTCCGTCTACTCCGGGTTCCAGCCCAGGGCCCTGTGGATTGCAGCTGTTTAGAGTGCCTCCTGGAACAACTGCACGACAGGTACAACTCCCTGGGCTACTTCCCCATGGACTCCTCCCAACACCTTCTTTATCCTCACCACAGGATCTTCCAGCAGTACGCCCTCTCACTCTCAGCTCCTAGTGTCTCTTGCTCCCAGCTCCTCGCACGCACACCACAAACTGAAGTGAGGTTCTTTTTAAACTCAGGTGCCCTGATTTGCCAGCCTGACCTAATTGATTCTAGCAGGTTCTTCTTAATTGGCTCCAGGTGTCCTAATTAGCCTGCCTGCCTTAAATTGGTTCCAGAAAGTTCCTGCTTGTTCTAGTGCAGCCCCTGCTCTGGTCACTCAGGGAACAGAAAACTATTCATCCAATGGCCAGTATATTTGCCTTCTACCAGACTTCTGTACCCCACTCGTCTGGGTCTGTCACACTACATGTTCCCCATGTAGATACTCTTTGTTATTCCCCATGTAGATACTCTTTGTTATATAAATCTACATGTTCCCCATGTAGATACTCTTTGTTAAATAGATCGAGCTCCTTGGGTCTATTGCTATAAGGCATTTTTCCTATCGGTTAGTCATTCTCGCGGTTCTTCTCTGAACCCTCTCCAATTTATCAACAGCTTTCTTGAACTGCGGGCACCGGGACTGGGCGCTGTATTTCAGCAGCCGTCGCACCAGTGCCGAATTTTTGAAACCGAACCAAACCATGCGAATATTTAAACGCTGCGCGGCTACTTGCTGCTTTATCCAGGCATGTTGGGTTTTTTACAAATTGTAGTGAACCATTCTCCTCGGTCTTAACCTCCTGCTTCCAAAATATCAGTGCCCCCTTGCGTGATGTATACATGCTAAGAGAGGTGCACGTTCTAATGGTATGGAAATATTGGCTCAGGCAAAACTCAGTGGGAGTCAACAGGGATTTTGCCTGAAGAAGGTGGGCAGCATCTGACCCTCAGTTTTCCCATTTGTGAAATGCATGCAATAACACTGCCCTTCCTAAAGGGGGCAGTGAGGGTTATAAAAAGATTTGCAAGGCCCAGTGAGCGCCTCAGAGAAGTTGCTCCACCCAGTCCAGCCTCGTGTCTCCAATGGCGTTATGCAGTTACCTGCTGCAGGGTAAATGCTTCCTAATCACTAGAGGCTGATTTAAACCCTGAAATAGGAGGGTTTATAACCCTTCCTAAATGTGTGGTTTTTTTAATATTTACCATTATACGTCTGGATATTCTCGTCATTCATATAAATGCCCAATTCATTTTTTTAATCCGGCTAAACTCTTGACCTCAATGACATCTTGTGGTGGTGAGTTCCACAGGCTGACCAGGCATTGTGTGAAAAGATATTTCTGCTTTATCCGTGCTGAGTTGGTCACTCTTCAGTTCCACCCCCTGGTGAAAGAAGTGCAAAGCGAAACTGCAGTCCGGTATGGTGGTGCTCGTGCTTCAACTGTGTTCAGCCAGAAGGAGCAATTTTTTCATTTGGGATTAGGTGACAATTGACACTGTAAATGTACCCACAATGTATAGGCTCAATTCTGCAGGCACTGCTGACCTGAGTAAGGGCTGCAGGATCGGGCCCTCTGTTTGATCCTTAGCAGACCGATGAACCATGTCTGATACGTATAGCAGGACTGATGAGGGCAGTGTAATGAGTAGAAACGCGGAAGGTGTGCATGAATTTCATAGGGGCACTGACAAGTAGCTTTAGTCCAAGATGTAGCTACGTTTTTTTGTTTAAAAAAGGGGGAGGAGGGAGAAAGAGGAGATTCTAAACCACACTGGCTTGCAAGCATATCAGAGACTGCCTTTTTGCTCTGTGTTTGTACAGCGCCGTGCACAACGGGGCCCTGATCCCTGATTGGGGCCTGTACATGCTTTGGCAATACAGATAATACAATTAATTACGAACAGACATGATTTCACACACTGATTTTTTACTCTCTGAAAACAAGGGTTGTTGTTTTTAAAATACATTGAAACTTTCTTTTACTCTATATTTGTGCAAAGCACAATGCAGGGCTGGTCTTAATTGGGGCCTTTGAGTGCTGTTAAAATAAATAACAATACAGCCGGCAAGCGCAACTGACCGGACTGTTTTCATTGTCCCAAGCAGAGTGCAGGTGAGAAGTCAACAAACAGCATCCGTGGTGAAAAGTAAATGGCATGTTACTATATGGAAAAGGGTTGTTACTCTGAGGGGTTGACAATGGCCTAAATAAAGAAGCATGTCTCAAAAATATTGGCCTACACTCCTTTTAAGGGAGTAGTGATTTGGATGCCTTGATTTGGGGGTGAGCTTGAGATGCTTTAAAGGGGTCTGATTTTTTTAGAGGGCAGGGGCTCAGCACTTTCTGAAATTCAGGCCCTTGAACACATCTTGGGTGGACACCCAAAAATGGCCGCCTCTCAGATCGCTAGTCACTTCCGGAAAACGGCCCCGTGTTCCGTTAACCTTGATGGTGCCCTTTTAGCTGCCTCCCTACCCAGCTCTCCATGTACGGGGTCAGCTCTACTTCTGTGGCTCTCCTCTGGCAGCCTGGCCGTCAGCTGCACCCTCAAGTGTGCAACAAAATCACAAGTCCAAAAATTCTTCCGCCGGGTGCCAACGGAGACAGAGCTCAACGGAACAGACGCCCCCAAAGGAGCAGTGGAGACTAGAATCATTTTCTCATCCTGACTATTAGCTCTTAAGGGAATTGGTTTTACTCTCCTACGTTACATAGTCCCACTCTCATTCATCCAGGGTGTGACCCAAAGCCCAGTGAACGGGGGGCTTTCTATTAACCATCATGGGCTTTGCCTCCAGCCCTATCTATGAAGACACAGGATACAATTCTGCCACCTTTAATCAAATGAGTATGGGACTACTTGCTGGAGTAAGGACTGCTCCTGTGAGTAAGGATGGCGAGATATAGCCTCTTACTCCCACCAGGGTGCCTAGCGTAGGTGTGTGTATGAATTAAATCATGGGTTCTCAACCTGGCAGTTCCACCCGCCCTACCCATGAAATGGGGGTGCTGCTAGATGGCAGGGGGGGTGCTGGTGTAGAAAAGGATGCGAACCACTGAATTAGGCTGTAAGCTATTCAGGGCCTGTTCCGTGTCTTCTCTATGTTCTCTAAAGCCCTGTATAAATGCCAGATAACAATGTTGGGAAACGGCTACTAAGAATTTACTCTACGTAGGGATAGTCTTACTATGCTCTGGGCAGAAGAGATCATCTCTCGAGGGGCTATGGGAAGGACTTATTTATGCACAGTAATGTCAAAGATCTATTTTTATTCTGGGCAGAACTAGTAGCAATATCTGTAGTGAAGGCTGCTTAATGCGTTTGATTTCTACCGGGAAGAAGAACACTATTCAAACCAAAACGAAAATGTTTGTTTTTAAACCCCTCCTTTCCTCTCTGTGCTGTGCTGGCAGAGAATCCATGTGTGCCTTCCCAATGTGCAGCTAGTCCTTTTACCACAAAGAGAAGCAAATACATACTCATCCCCCTTTAACATCTGCCATAAAGATACCAAATTCCAAAACTCCGAGCTGGAGTAAGCTGAAATAGTAATGATTAAGGCACTCTTTAAAAAACACGCTAATAATCCAGCCAAATACAGAATCAGGCATTTAAGCAATTCTGTGTTTTGTACACACGCACATATTTTATATACGCGTAGCTAATCTACTCTATCTAGGTAAATATATACACTACTTTTATACCTCCCACCATTCATTTCATCCTGCTTCACCTCTGCCTCTTATCTTTAAGGGCTCCCTCTTCTACTGTATGGGGGAGTCATACCACTTTATTTTTCATTCCAACCTCAGATATTATTCTTGAAGTGAATTAACATTAACACCTCCCCTCTAAGGTCATTGCCTGTGTTTGGGTCCTTTTCTTTCTGTCTTTTAATTGCCTTCTACCCCTGTCTCTCTTTCCTCGAGGACCTGACTCAAAGCCCAGGGAAATCAATGGGAGGCTTTCCACTGACAGCAGTGGGTTTAGGAACAGGCCCTGAGTCTGGTTCTTTCTCTCGCTTTCCATATTAATGCAAACAAAAGTAAACACAGGACTTCAGTGCCCCTTCTGTAGGCAGAACACCGGCCATTCCATTCTTCTTCCAAGCTGCTTGCTCGGCGCAGTATCAGTGATGCCATCAGCTCACTTCTCCTGCATCTCAGCAGAGCTCAGTGGCCCTGCTATAGGAATTGTCCAGTGTGTTTGTGTCTGGGAGAATCTCCCCCTAGCCTTGCCTTGCCCTTCGATGGCTGAAGTCACCAGGACAGAGCTAAGGGGTTACCCCGGAAGACCAGCTTCCATGCAGGACTGCAAGGAACCTGGCCAGGGAACAGCGATGAACCATTCCCTCCTCCTTCTTACATCATTTCTGCTTCATCCCAAAAGTGTAAAACCCAGGACTCTGTTAGGTTTTAGAGGGGTAGCCGTGTTAGTCTGTATCAGCAAAAACAACGAGGAGTCCTTGTGGCACCTTAGAGACTAACAAATGTATTTGGGCATAAGCTTTCATGGGCTAGAACCCACTTCATCAGATGCATGGAATGGAAAATACAGGAGCAGGTATAAATACATGAAAAGAGGGGAGTTGCCTTACCAAAGTGGATTAACAGTAGGATACAAAGGAAGAAAAAATAACTTTGGAAGTGGTAATGAGAGTGGCCCATTACAAACAGTTGACAAGAAGGTGTGAGTAACAGTAGGGGGAAATGAGTATTGGGGAAATTAGGTTTAGGTTTTGTAATGATCCAACCACTCCCAGTCTTTATTCAGCCCTAATTTGATGGCATCCAGTTTGCAAATTAATTCCAGTTCTACAGTTTCACGTTGGAATCTGGTTTTTTAAGGGTTTTTTTGTTGAAGAATTGCCACTTTTAGGTCTGTTATTGAGTGACCAGGGAGACTGAAGTGTCCTCCTACTGGTTTTTGAATGTTATGATTCCTGATGTCAGATTTGTGTCCATTTATTCTTTTGAGTAGAGACTGTCCGGTTTGGCCAATGTAAATGGCAGAGGGTCATTGCTGGCACATGATGGCATATATCACATTGGTAGATGTGCAGGTGAACGAGCCCCTGATGGTGTGGCTGATGTGGTTAGGTCCTATGATGGTGTCACTTGAATAGATATGTGGACAGAGTTGGTACCTGGGTTTGTTGCAGGGTTTGGTTCCTGGGTTGGTGTTTCTGTTGTGTGGTGTGTGGTTGCTGGTGAGTATTTGCTTCAGGGTGGGGGGCTGTCTGTAAGCGAGGACTGGCCTAGTAGCTCAGAAGGGACAATCCACAACCTCCCATCTCGTTTTCCTTTCTGAGCTGTGCTTTTCCATTGTCAAATTAAATAGAGGTTGGGCATGATGGGGGAAAAAAAACCTGAATATTGTTCCACAATTAATCCAGGGGAAAGAATAATCTGACGTGACCAGCCTAGATTTAGCTTTTAAAAATCCTTAAATCGTCAGCCTAGATCCTGGTTGGGTGGGATGGATATTTTCCTGACCGGGTTGTTGTTTTTGTTGTATTTAATGAATGAGCTGGTGGTCACAGAAAATCTGGCCGTGGGAAAGGAGAGATGTGATGCTGACTCTATCCACACACCCTCCCAGCGTCGGGACAAAGTCTGGTATATTTCAGCCTCCAACAAATACAACGGGGACTTGCAGAATCTTACGGGGGGAAACAGAGACAGAAGAACCAACATCTCCTGTGGGTTGAAAACAATCTTGTCCCTTGATGCAGACACACAAGTTTACTATAAAAATCCCCAGACTATAGATCATACAGTCAGCCGGAGCTATGGATAATGGAACAGAGATTGCAGATACGGCTGGGGCAAAGCATGCAGACAGAGCATTAGTCTTGGGTTCCCTGTCCTGGTCTGCCACAGGCTTTCTGTCTGACCTTGGGCATGTCTCTCTGCCTCAGTTGCAAAAAGAATAGCCCCGGATTATAACAAAATGCGCACGGTAGGAAGAGCCAATACGCGTCCGTTACCCATGCAGATGTAGAGGTGTCAGCTAATCCACCAGAGCATTTGCTCCGACTTCAATGTTTTTTTCATACAAAAATTGAATTTTCAACCCAGTTCTGTGCCGATTCGTTGTCGTTTCCCTCCCGGCGGTGCGTGGCGTTCATACCCGAACAGAGGGGATTTAGTTCCTGCGTCTGCGCCTTTTCCCAACGAATTCGTGCTGCGTTTTCTTTCGCCCGTTCCTTCGTTTTAACGGTGTCCTAGCGGAACCCGCGTCGGTTCCCACGCGGCTAATGGACCTGCAAAGGGGGCCGGTCAGTTGCTGGAACCGAACGTGTTCTAGAGAAACGCCCGAGAACCCATCGCTTGCAACGGACGCAAATCCTGTGATCCATGGGCCCGATCCGCCTCTCGTTTACACGGGGGCGAATCTGGAGCAACTCCCCTGACGTCACTCCGGATTTAAACACTGCTGTAGCCGTGCTGAATCTGGCGCGCTGTTTTCTAGCGACCTGATCTCCTTCCCTCGGGTGTGTCCCCTCCCTCCCCGCTCCCCCCGGCTTATCCGCTTTAACGGCGAGGTCTAAACTGCAACACGGACACACTCCAAAGGCTGGTTTTTGAATGTCTCTTCCAGCCCCGCATTAGGAAATTCTTCCTCCCCCACGATCTGCAGCTTGCCTCGCTAATCCTAAACTGCAGGCTTTTAGCAATCTGATCCCGTCGCTGGCAGCCCTTTGCCCCAGACTGGTCAGACTGGTTTGCTTCTCCTCCGTGCCCGGTTCCCTTCTGGACACATTTCCATAGAGACGCGCTCTGTTCTCCTCCAGCTATGCGGGAATGGGGCTTTCCCCGCCATGTGTTCTGAACAGCATCTCCAGAAATCTGGTACACACCCACCCCCACACACACACCATCTCCAGAAATCTAGTACACACACACCATGTCGAGAAATCTGGTACACACACACACACCCACCATCTCCAGAAATCTAGTACACACACACCATGTCGAGAAATCTGGTACACACACACACACACACACACACACACACACACACATCTCCAGAAATCTGGTACACACACACACACACACACCATCTCCAGAAATCTAGTACACACACACCCACCATCTCCAGAAATCGGGTACACACACACACACCAGCTCCAGAAATCTGGTACACACACACACACCCCATCTCCAGAAATCTCTCTCTCTCTCTCTCACACACACACACACACACACACACACCCACACACACACACACACCATCTCCAGAAATCTGGTGTACACACACACACACACACACACCCCATCTCCAGAAATCTAGTACACACACACACACACACACACCATGTCCAGAAATCTAGTACACACACCCACACACCATGTCCAGAAATCTGGTACACACCCACACCCACACACATTCCATCTCCATAAATCTAGTACGCACACACACACCCCATTTCCAGAAATGTAGTACACACACACACACACACACACACACACACACCCCATCTCCAGAAATCTAGTGTACACACACACACACACACACACCCCATCTCCAGAAATCTGACACACCCACCCACCCACCCCATCTCCAGAAATCTGGTACACACACACACCATCTCCAGAAATCTGACACACACACACACACACACACACACCCCAGGTCCAGAAATCTGGTACACACACACACCAGCTCCAGAAATCTGGTACACACGTACAAGGAACATTCAATTGCATGGATGGGATTAAACTGTTTTTTTCTCTCTAGGAATTTAAACACACGTCTGTCTATTTGTGTGCAATGTCCTTTGCAGAAAAGGCGGCAGTTTTCCATTCCCTCGAACAACACAGCAGCGGTGGGTGGGGCGATTCTTAAAAATGCGATTTTTAAAAGTACCTTTCAAAATCATGCAACACAAAGTACACGCCGGATAGGAGAGTTTTCTGCCCCTTTCCCCGGCCCTTTTAATAGTTTAACTCGGAGACTTACAATGGTAAACACAAACTGCATTTTTTTTTTGCATCAGCTAAAAAAAGAAACACAGAAGCAAAGGTAACGTGGAGGAGGTTTTCCACGTGTGTTTTTAGACGCTCCACTTATTGATCCCAAGGCAAAAACAGGTTCTTTTGAAGGAGATCTCTGGTCAATTTCAACCAAAGGCAAAACAAAGGGATTGAATAAACAAATGTGAATGTATATATTTACACACCGACAAATAATAGCATCTAAATAGCATCTGCAGACACATTATATGTAGATATATAATGTGTATGTATACATCTGCCACATATACGATATAATCTGTATATAGTGCTATATACAGTACACATTTGATGTATATACATACATATATGCACATCTGAATATATATGCGTATTTGTCTAACGTGTGTGTTTATATATTGCATACACACACTATCTATCTATATGTATCTATTTATCTGTAGATAGATACATATCTATCTATACATATCTATATCTAGCTATATGTATTTATCTATATGTAGATAGATATTCTTGTGTGTATAATCTGTATCTATGTGTGGGATCTAGCTATCTATCTATATGTCGATAGATTGATTGTATCACTAGGTTATTGGTCTCTTTAAATCGTTCGTGTGTAGAATGTTACTAGTAAATCTGCTGCAAATGAACACGAGTCCTATGGAGAAATCTATTTACGCTTTTTATTCCCTTCACAAATATCACTCGCATTTAAGGGTGCTACCGCCTACAAACCACCAAGGAAAGCAAGAGGGGATTTGTACTTTTCCTCGTAGTTTGAGTTTCTGGGAAGCCTCTGACCTGCCAAACAGCGGCAGCTGACTGGGAAAGGTGTGTGGCTGATAGATTCTCCTCTGTGTTGAGACAGGACAAATAACCCTGCTCTTGTGTCTCTTCTCGCTTTCTCTGCCCGCAGTGACTTTCCAGGAATGTAAGCTCTATATTTCCACGTTTCTTAGATCGCCTGGAGCTGTGACCTCTCCCCACGCGGAAGGGTTGTGTCTGCTTGTGCTGCTGTCAAATATCCTGGGATGATCTAGTTGGGGTTGGTCCTGCTCTGAGCAGGGGGTTGGACTAGATGACCTCCTGAGGTCCCCTCCAACCCTGAGATTCTCTGAGTCTATGATTCTATGATTCTCGCGTTCATGTTTTCTCCGCTGCCTGGCTCGAAATGCGGGGAGCCCTTCTCTGAGCTCAGGTTTGAGACCCTGGGTAACCACTGAAGGCGGTACCGGTACAAATCCGGAGTGTTTCACTTTAGTGCATTCACATGCAGCTGAGTGAGCGTGGCAGCGACTGGCGGCATCAATGCTATTTGAAGGGCTAAACATTTACAATAAATGGCACATGTCCAGTGCCCCGGTGTCTTACTTTGCGGGGACTCGGGAGGGTGGTTCCTTCACAAACAGCAATGGCTGTCTTCAATGAGTGCATTGTGACGTCGAGCCCAAAGTGCTCGTGAGGCTTGATTGAGAAATAAACCAAGGTCCGTGCCCGGGTGAATTTACAATCTGGACACAGCCGGGGTGTCTTTGGGAATGAGCTGGGGGCTAGCCCGTGTTGAAATGCAGTTTTTCGCTGATCAAGGGTCTAATTGTTTGGGTTTTTTTTGCTTGTATCTCTTGCGATCTATCAATTCAAGCAGACAATCCGGAGGGAAGAGCAGACACATGTACATGGTGTGTGTCTATACGAGCTTTGTGTTCCTTTTGTACTAGGAAATGTATAGATACAATCGTTGTCTACACAAATATACTTGTTTGTACCTGATAAGTGGAAGTCTAAAAACTTGACATTTATAATACCTGCATATCATTTGTGTACATCTCAATGCAATATAATGTATGTGTATATAGATACCCAGATTAATGTTTCTATATATCCATCTATATATAGTTATATACATATATAATTATGTGTTGCTCTGTATATATAATTATATGCATTATATAATTTTTCTTTTTTTATGTTTAAATGTGGGTATACAAATACCCAATACATTATAATATCGATATAGATGATCTCTATATAAATAATAGATCGATAAATGGATGGAATATCATCTAATCTATCTACAAGTTATATAGAGATCATGTATATCTATTATAATGAGGATAGATGGATGGAATATCATCTAATCTATCTGTCGACCTATAATTTATATAGAGATCATGTATATCTATATTATAATCAAAATAGATGAAGGGATGGTAAATCATCTAATCTATTTATCTATCTTGATTATAATATAGATATACATGATCTCTATGTAAATGATGTAAGGATAGCTAGATCTCTCTAGATTATAATATAGATATAATTGATCTCTCTCTGTAAATGATAGATAGCTGTACTATCTATCTAGATTACACTCTAGATACACCTGATCTCTGTCTATAAATTATGGATAGCTAGATCTCTGTCTCCGCAGAGGATGATGTAGGTTTACACACGGAGAACTGGCCGGGACTGGGTCCCGCTATTCACCCTTCTCTAGGTGCGGCGGACAGAAATGTTCTCTCTGTAACTGAGCGAGGGCCCGGCTCTCTCTCGGGTAGGACCTAGGTGGGGTCTGGGTGGCTACAGCCCCGCTTTGGGGCCCTGCGGGCCGGGTCAGTGTCTCCAGCGCACCCCGCCCCCCCTGACGGGCCGGCTGCTGTGCCCAGCCTCCGCCCCACCCCACCCCGCCCCAGCCATGCCCGGAGACGGTCCCCTTGTGTGCGCCGCTCCCCTGCTGCCAGGCGACGCGCCGGTCCGCTGCACCCGGGCGGGCGGCGATGGGCCCCGCTGAAATATTCATGCCCGGCTAAGGTTTCAGCTCCTGCCCCGAGCCCATCAGCTGGCAGCGGGAGAGCCGGGGGGCAGAGGCGGCGGCGGGAGGGGGGGGGGGCCCCCCTCCCGCCCCCGCTTAAATTTTTAAACGGCCCCCCGAGGAACAAAGGGGGCGCGGGCAGATCTCCTTTCAAACCCTCCTTTTAAAAGGTGGAAACTGGATCCCCCCTCGGCCAGCCCGGCCCCGGGATCAGATGTGACGAGCCGGGCTCTTTTTTCCTCCGAAGGTGTCTAATTATCGACAGCAGGTAAATAGACAGACAGCGGCGCGGGGGGGAGGGCAGCTGGGGACCTGTATAAATTACCCCGGGAAGGACCCTAAGGGATCAGACCCAGGTAACCTTCCTCTGGGTGCTGGGTAGGACACGCGCCGCCTCCCCCCTCTCTGTCTGTCTGTCTGTCTGTCCTGTCTCGGTGACTGCAGCGGAAGGCCGGGGAGCCGGGGGTGCCTCTCACTCGGAGCGGCGGGCACCTGCCGGGACAGACCCTGCTCGTCCGCCAGGTAGAGTACGGAGCTTTGTTTTCTGCTGGGGGACCGAGTCACGGTGGTTTGGGGGTGCAGCGAGGGGACACGTTTGCGTGCATCCTCCAGCCCTGCCAGGTAATATAAGATCCCCCCCCCCGCCCCCTCCTCCTTCCCCAACCTCCGCCCCTCCAGCTAAACCTCTGGGCTGGCTGCGGGAGGCTCATTAGCGCTTCCGTGCCGGGGAGATGCAGGACGGGAGACCCCCTGATCTGTCCGGAGCAGGCGGAATGATCCAACCCGACCAGGTGACAGAGGGACTGGGGGTGGGGGGGGGCAGCATCCTCTCTGCAAGGTGAATGCATTCGGTGTGTTGGGGGGGCGCTTTGCAGAACGGTTTGGGGGTGCAGAGAGGGGACACATCTGGGTGTATCCTCCAGACCTGCCAGGTAATATAACCCCCCCCCCCCAGTCTCTTTCCCCAACCCCCGCCGCTCCAGATCAGCCTCTGCTCCGATTTCATCCCCAATCCGGATCCTGACAGTCAATTCACCGGCCACATGCCCCGGGAAAGCTACAGAAATTGCGCCTGAGTAAAGACCGCAGGATCCGGCTCCCGGGGCCGGGAAAGCGTTACCCCCCCCCCCCTCCCGCGGGTAATGGGTCTGGGGGAGAGATTAGCGGGGTTCGGGTGTGATGTTGTTAGGGGTTTAGCGAGATCACAAGACACTGGATTAGGATGATGATACATTTATTCATTTCTTTCCCAACGAAGGGGCGAGGGGAGTTGGATTTTCTCTTTCTTGATCGCACCTGGGCGGGGGGGGGGGTCTATTTTAATGTAACTTCAAAGGGAGAAGGTACACAGCGGTGAGAGGTGATTTTTACCCCTTCAATGGACGAATGCAAGAAGTTTGGGGGGGGGGGTGTTGTTTTTTTCCCGGCCCTCTCCCCTACCGTGTCTCGAGGAGGGGAAAAAAATCCCAATGTGTTTAACAATGAACCGATGAATAACATTTGTAACCATACCAATGGGGGTCCCCCCCACCCCGATTCTAGTCCATGTGCTGGGTCTCACCCGTCACCGGGAAAGAAAAAAGCGCCCGCAGCGGCTGTGTTGCGAATTGTTGGTGGTTGTGGTTGTTGAGTCGGGGGGGCTGTGTTAAAAGTCGGTTGTTGTGTATCCAAAGGGCCATTCCGCTGTCCGGGATCCTTCCTCTTTCCCAGAGTCTGGGCGCTTTGCTCGGGAGGATGCTTTGGACCCGGGGGGGGGGGGTGTCTCCAGGGGAGCGGGGTTTTTACTGATCGTTACAGACAGACCCAATGCAAGCGGGGCTCCTCGGAAGACCCACTTGAGCCGGGCTAAAGCTGCACACCATCTGGCTGGACAGTCATCCGATCCTCCCAGGTCGCTGAGGCGGGGGAAGTGCCTCTTAAAGAGGCAAGAAAAGAAGAAAGAAAGAAATACTTGTGGCACCTTAGAGACTAACACATTTATTTCAGCATCAGCTTTCGTGGGTTAGAACCCACTTCATCGGATGCATGCCTCCGATGAAGTGGGTTTTAACCCAGGAAAGCTGATGCTGAAATAAATGTGTTAGTCTCTAAGGTGCCACAATTATTTCTTTCTTTCTTCTTTTCTTTCTGCTGACACAGGCTAACACGGCTACTACACTGTAACCTCTTAAAGAGACAGTTGCCTTTGAGACCCCCCCCCCCCATATAGGAATAATAAAAGTAATCATGAATACACCAAAGCAGGCACGCCTCATTCCTGCCTGGAGAACAGCTGGTATTTCCTCGTCCTTGGGTGGAGACTCCCAGCTCCACACCTTGCCGGGCTATTAGCAGTATTGGGTGTATTTCCAGCTAAGCGGGGAGGGGGGGGTCTTTATAAAACCACCCCCCCCCGTAGGAAAATGTGCCCATACGAAAGCTAGCTGCAGAAAGCCAGCTCCCCGTTCGCTTCTCGATCTGGGAGGAAAGGCGATTCGATGGTTAGTTAGCTGCCCGTGTCTGTCTGGTGAATTGGTTTCTTTGCCGGGAAATGACTCTTTCTTTAGCCGCTGCATGGAAAGGGGGTTTCTTTAAGGGCCGGGTGTCGAGGCATTTCCAGGCAAAGGGAGAGAGGAAAACGCAAAGTAGCTGGAGCAGAATGTAATCCGCTGCTGGAAGGGGCCCTAAAAAGGATTATGGGGTGGGGGAGACATTAAAAACCACGATCCATTTAAAAAAAGAAATCGGGCTGGTGGGAGAAAGGATGGAGGGAGTCGCGAGGTTGGTGGTGGGGGCGGGGGGAGAGAGAAAATCCACATCGAAAGGGAGGGAAATGAGGTTAGACACACCCTGTGTCTGCAAAGGTGAGAAGGGTTTCGGCCCGTCCAAACCAGGGGATTTGTGGCTCTTGGGTTTTTGAGACAAGGCTTCTCCAATCCTGCTGAAGGGGGGTTGTTGATCATTCTCCCCCCTTTGCCCCCCACGTAAATTGTGGCTTCTGGGGAAGGCGAGAGATGCAGAGTGCGGCTGTTTGGATTTAGAGCTGAAATGATTCTTCTTATTGATTGTCCTTGTCTCTGCGCACACACGCACACACACCCCCCCCCGCCCGCAAAGGAAAACAGCTGGGCTGTGCGGGGCAGGCTGCCAAACACACCTTCACCGTTAGAGATCTCCAGCGAGCACAGCACAACAGACGGGAGTGTGGCGGGGTGTGGGCCTGCTTTGCAATAGGTGGGTCTCGGTTACTAAGGATACGGGAGGGGTGGGGGGGGCGAGTTCTGGTGCATCTGGCTGGAGTGAAAGTTGGCTCTGTGTGTGTGTGTGTGCGTGTGCAGGGTTGTTGGAGATCTGGAGGGAGAGCCGCCTTGGGGCAGACAAGCCGCCTTTTGTTTGCAGCGGCGGAACACCTGTAGGAGCCCAAATTACTGGAGCAGAACAGGCCGGGGCAGCCGGCTCCTTGCAGGGCTCTGCCCCACGGCGGAGGGGCCGCTCTTTGGGGGGCAACCCGCGCGCCGCCTTCGCTGCTGGCAGCGTGACTTCGCTTTGAGTCCGAACCGAGCGATCGGGGGCCGGCCAATCTCACCAGGGGCCAGGCCGGACCGAGGGCGGCTTGTCTGTCTCCGATTCGAATGGCAAACATGGAACAGGGGCGCAACTCGTGTGTGTGTGTGTGTGTGTGTGTGTGTGTGTGTGTTTCCTAGGTTCGAATTGCAAACATGGAACAGGGGCGCAACTCGTGTGTGTGTGTGTGTGTGTGTGTGTGTGTGGTTTTCCTAGATTCGAATTGCAAACATGAAGCAGGGTTGCAACTCGTGTGTGTGTGTGTGTGTGTGTGTGTGTGTGGTTTTCCTAGATTCGAATTGCAAACATGGAACAGGGTTGCAACTCGTGTGTGTGTGTGTGTTTGTTCCCTGGATTCGAATTGCAAACACGAAACACGGTTGCAAGTGTGTGTGTGTGTGTGTGTGTGTGTGTGTTGTGGGCTTCGCACGCAGGCTCGGTGTCGGATTTGGATCCCGCTGATCCGTGGCAAGGTGCCGCTGCTCTGTAGCTGCCCGTTCTCTGCCCCTGGCTGGAGGGGTGGGCTTGGATAAGCCGCGAGAGCGGCTGGAGCGAAATACCCGGTGGGTGGGAGGGGAGGGGAGGGGAGGGGAGGCCGCAAATCCCCGGAGCAAACAGGCGACGGGGGCTCCTCGGAGCAGCTTGGGGAATTACACCAGACCAGGGGGGCTGGGCTAACGAGTCCCGCCCGCCCAGATGGGGGGAGCGGAGCGCCGGGCCGGACCCCTCGCCTGCCGCCAGTGCGCTCCAGGTGAGCCCAGTGGCCTCCCCAGGAATTGAAATTAGGGGGGGGGGGTTCGAATTTACTGGGGGGGGTCACTAAATTGGCATGTAACTAGTTCACAAAACTGGGGGGGGAGGTGTTGGGGAAATTCAGGGGGGGTGTACACCCCCCCCCCCAAGGGGGGTGTAGGGAAATCACTGGGTGAGCCCGTCAGCCGGTCTCTCCCCCGGCCGCGGCTGCTGCTGCTGTTTCCCTCCCTCCCCGTCGTCTCGCCCCCCCCCCCCCCCCCCCCGGCGGCTCCACCTCGAAAGGCACCTGAGCCAATGGCGAGCCGAGCCCGGCGGGAGCCCGGCGGAGGTAAGACGATGACAAGCTAATTAGCTTCCCATTCGGCCACCTCCAGCGCGCCGGGGAGACGGACCCGGGCGGGGGCCGCTTTGCTCCCCAGCATCGCGGGGAAGAAGCGGCCGGACCGCCGCCCCTTCCCTCCCTCTGGCTTCCCCCCCTCGCCCGGCAGGTACCGACGGGAAGCGCCGCCCGAGGCGAACCCTGTCATCCGATACCCAGGAAGTGACTTTACCCAGGGTGGCTTTTCTCCCCCCCCCTTTCTTTGTTCCCTTCTCCCCCCTCCCCTGTCTGCCTCTGATCGGCTCAGTGGGGCCCGACTCTGGGGGGGGGCGCGGGGATTTTTTTTTTGGGGGGGTGGTGGTTGGGCTCGGAAGCCCACCTTGTCTCCGGTGTGCTGAGCCCGAGCTGGTGGGGTGAATTTATCTTTCCAGTCTCCTGATCCTCTTCCCCTTCGCTCCCCGCCCCCTTTTATGTGTCTCAGGGCTAAAGACTTCAGGGCGTTGTGTTGTTAGAAGCATCTCGCTAAATATTCTCTTCCCCTTTGATTTTAAACGAGAGAGAGATTTTAAAAGGGATTCCCCCCCCCCCACACACACACAGAGCTGTGATCAAAGGTAAGTCGGTTGCAGTTAACCTGTGCACACCTGGGGTTGTTTGTGTGTGTTGTGGGAGGGAGGGGAGGTTGTAAAAATGCTGCTAAAGCCCCCATCTATGTAAATCCTCATCGGTGCAAGAACTGGCGTCACCGTTAAAGGACGAGGGCGAAACCAACCCCATTTTAATACCCAGGGCAGCGTAGCCTGGACAAATCTGGAGTTGGAAGGGGGTTGGCTTGATTAAAAACCACCCCGATGTACTGTGTTGGGATTGCAATAGATGGTAGTGAAGGAAAAGAGGAGACCGCGTCAATGACTGTGATGGGACTGCCCAGTGAAAGCGGACAGGCTGGAGTTCGGTTTGCCGTAGGGTCGCGGGGTGTGTGGGGGGGTTGTTTTTTTTTGCAGCGTTGTTGGTTGTTTTTCGTCGATCTCGCGTGCCGCCAATATTTCAGACACTTTAGACCAGGAAAAGGAGGTGAAACCGGCACCGCCTGGCGTGCTTGCGGGTTGTTTTAAACAGGAGCGTGAGTCAGAGAGAGCGATTTTAAAAACTAAACCGGTTCCGGAACCAGATTGGGCGGATACATCAAAAATTCGTTCATTCCGGGGCCAGGCTTCTTTCGGAGTCTGGTTTCCTCCAGCAATCGGCTGTGTGTGTGTGTGGGGGGGGGGGGGGGGGGATTAAAAATGATGAAGGATGCGGCTCAATCCTGCCTGCCCTTCCCCGGTGAAATTCTTTTCACGATCACCTTGATCTTTTGACGGCATCTTGAATGTGCTCCAAGGGTTTTTTTTCCCCCCAGACGCCTCTGAAAGCCTGGCTTGTGTTGCCGGCGCTAACAAAATCAAATCGGGGAGCAAATATTCCCTTGTCTGCAATTCGGATTGCTGTGGCAATCGGTGTGTATCGGGACCCTCAAATCCAGGCAAGCTCCTGCTTCTGAACTGGCAAAATCCCCTAGCGAAGGATGGGCGAGATCCGTATGATTTGATTTTTTTTATTTTGGGTTAGACTCTTTCATGCTGCTCACAGAAGCTTTACAAGTGTTGATCCTGTCCGGAGGGGGAGTTTCCGGGGGGGGGGGGCTCACGCTACCCCCAGAACTAATTCCCTTACAGCCCCCCCCCCACTCCTGGGTTGGGGGCTTTGCTTGGGAAGGCAGAAGGAAACACGGAAATTAAAGGGCTTTGTAATTTAAACCTGCCTCTCCCGAAGATCGGCTTTCGGAGGCGAACATCTGCTAACTCCGCTGTCCGGCCAGCCAGGGGCGGCCTTTCGTGTCTCTGCACAATGCGGGTGCCTCGGTGGAGAATATTCCCCCCGGCGGACCTGCATGGGTGGCCAGGGGAGCTCCCCGCCGCTGGACCTGGCCAGAGTGAGCTTGGGGGTTCCCAGACGCTGGCTATGCAAAGGCAGGTCACTTTCTCCTCCCCCCCCCCCCCCCGAATGAAATCAAGCCAGGACCCCGGGACTGAGCCCCACTCGCGCGGGGGCGCTGGGCCCTTGACGCCGGCAGGATCCGGCCCGTCAGGCCGGGAAAGTGAAGTGGGGCCGGATCGATCCCAGCTCTCTGCGGGGCTCAGCCCCCTCGGCGGAGGAGGAGGAGGAGGGAGGATGCTGCTGCTGCATCTCTCGGGCGCTGGGGAACTCGCAGGGGAGTTGGGCGCCCGCCGCGACCTTCGCTGTCATTGCAGCCGGGCTGGGCTGGTGTTTTCCCTTTACCCAAATCTCCCTCGAAATCCCCCGCCCCCCCGGGCCGGCCGGTGGGGTCTGTAATCCCCGCTCCCCGCGGGGAAGTGCCGCTGAGCGCAGGGGACAGGTGAGCCGGGGTTAACCCGTTGCGTGCCAGGCAGAGCATGATCTGTAGGGCGCCTAGAGTTTGCATTTCCAAAGGGGGGGGGGGGGGCTGTGTTTGTGTGGCATGATCTACCTGCCTTGTGCCTGTCAGCGGTCCAGCCGCTGAGTGGGACGCGGCAAGAATTGCTGCCCGTGTGTGTTCAAAGCCAATGTCTTGCTGGCTGGAAGCGTCTTGGGTTGTTGGGGGGGTTTTTTTTTTTACCGTCTCCCATCGCTAGGGTTAAACCGGCTTTTATAACCCCGGTCTGAGAAACGAATTTAAAAGGATCTCCCCCAGCTCCGGCTTCCGAGCAGGGCTGCTCCGGGTGCCGGGGTCGCTGTTACCCCTTTTCAGGGCGGGCGGCAGGAGAACATTTTAGCTGCCAGGCCACTCGTTGCACACGAGCGATGACAAAAATTATGACCCCCCCCCCTTTAAATACTAGCCTCCCCCCCCCCCCCCCAAAAAAAATAATTAATGGAGTCTCTTTTTTAAAGACAATGCTGCAATAGACAACCGATTCCCCGGTCCTCCTGTTCACTCAAATATCCCTTCTGGCGTCAGCAGTTAGTCATCGAAAATATTTGTCTATCACCTGCCCTGTGTATTTCATTCGCATTTAGGTGCTTTAATCATTATTATCCTTGTATTATTTATTGGATCGTGTCCTGCCCTCGGGTTTCAAGTAGACATCCCCCCGGATATCCATGGGGATTTCGGGGGGGGGGGGAAGGGAATATGACGGATCCGACCCATTCTCCTTCTTGTTTTATTCTGTAGTCACGAAATAGGGGCGAGTTGATAGGCGAGCTGACTTTGAGCTAGGCTGACCAAACAGCAAGTGTGAAAAATCGAGACGGGGGGGGGGGGGGAATAGGAGCCTATATAAGAAAAAGACCCCAAAATCGGGACTGTCCCTATAAAAGCGGGACATCTGCTCACCCTACCCTGAGCCCAGAATACGCCAGGATTGCTAGTTTTCAAGTATCATGTCTATATGTACAAATCCACCAACCTCAGTGTCTTACTCCTCGGTTCTTCCTCTGCATCTTAAGGGCATTATCTGTACATCAGAAAAGAAACCAACCTGGCTAGACCTATAGGAAGTCTGTACATAAGCTAACACAGAAATAGCAACCTGGCCGGTCAAAATATTTCTTCAGAGAGCGGGTCCTCATCGGCAGCTTAAACAGGTGTTAATCAAACGAAATCGAAATCACCTGTATCTGGCTTACCACCATATTCGGATGAATTCTCTGTCGCTCTTCATGTTCGCACAGGTTTAATCTACGGCAGGTAAATGCCCAGGCAGACAACCTGTTAATGCGAATGCGGTATGTTTCGGAGAGGGTGATGTAATTCGAAATATAAACAGTGCTACAGTGTAAACACTGGGATCACATTTCACCAAGCCTTGCATCGTTTTACCCTGGAAGGGGTTTGGAAACGCGCTTCGAGCTCGACAAAAAAGGAAGTCGCTCGTTAGTCCGTCTGTTGTCTGGGTTTGAAACGCGGCCATGCAGTGCCTGCAGAAACAACCGTCGGTGAGGGCGAAACTAGGCGGAACCGAATTTCACACCCCATGTTAATGCAATTAACATCTTCTTACATCAGAATCAGGGCAGGTCTAACAACCTGGAACGCACCTGCCTTTCTCTGCTAAACCGATCGGAGCTTAGGTCTGATTTTGTTTTGAATAGTAATTCATGGTTTCAAAATAGCTCGCGACAAAGGCTGACGCCGAACAATCGAATTCTACATTTCCCAGGGCTTGTTTTTTGTTCTTGTAAATTTCTCTTTCCCTTCAGCTCCCCCAATGAACAGAATATTATTCCGCAAGCAAACGGAGCTTGGTCATTGCACGCATGGTGTTTTGCTCTGGAGTCCTGCCTGCTATTTCTGAGTAGGTGGATTTTTGCCCCGCTTCCATTGAAACCGATTTGGGTTAAAACATAGTAAATAAAATACAAAAAAAGTGGGGGGGGGGAACCTGAAACTGGTGGGGAATGGGCGGCGGGGGGTATTTTAAATGGGTGATAATTAGGGTGACCAGACAGCAAGTGTGAAAAATCTGGACAGGGGGTGGGGGGGGAATAGGCGCCCATATAAGAAAAACACCCCAAACTCGGGACTGTCCCTATAAAATCGGGACACCTGCTCACCCTAGTGCTAATCAGCAGATTGGCTTAAAGGCAGGTGGGGTGGGGGAGTGTGGTCAGACCCCAAGTAGGATATTGACCCGCCAGCAGGGACAGACAAGTTGGCATTTGTCTCTCCATAGGAAGCACATTAGCTCTTTCCTTATGAATCAATGTAAGTGCTTTGAAATCGCTAGTCCCAGCCGGGGAGCTAGCCGGCTCAGACTGCTTAGAGACGATTAATATTTTACTATCTTATTAATTGATCCCCTCGTGCCCCGAGGACAACCATACCAGAAAAGAGAGAGTGTGTGGTGAGGGGAAAGGGACTGCAGTTTTGTAAAGGGCGGGTGGGGAGGTTTTCTTCCCTCATCCTTTTGACCCTGGCTACTTTCTTCTTTTTTCTTAAAGAGAGATTGATTTCCCTAAGAGAGAGGTGCTGCTGTGTGGGGCATGTAAGATCCATCTGAGGATCAGTTCATGGGCTTTAAATCAACCCTGCATCTGCTGAGAGTGAGGGCGAGCCAAGGGAACATGTCCTAGGGGCAGGGACTGTTCAATCTCTCCCAGTATGGTATGATTTCTGTAGATGCCCATATGGTGCCAGCTGGTGGGAGCAACCCACGTATGGACAGGACTGGAGGGACGTTCTCTGGGTTTCTAGGTGATTTCTTGGCGCCTGCGGCATTCATGAGATTTTACAAGTGGGTTTGTTTGCCCATGAAGATGCCACCAAAAGGCAAATTAATGTGACCGTGCTGGGAGCAGAAGGGAGAGATGGTGCCAAACCCCTAACTTGGGAAATATTTTCCAATGGGGGTGGGGAGCAAATCCTGTCACCCTGCAGTGCAGAGAAAATCTCTCCCTCCCCTGTTTTTTTTTTTTTTTAATTCATAGATTTTTAAGGCCAGATGGGACCGCGGTCATCCATCCTGCAAGGCCCAGGCCAGAGACCCTCACCCCATGATTGGACTCAATGCAGCATTCGCTTGTGGCTGAGTTAGCCCATATCGGTTAGTCTTCTTTTAAAGACTTCCAGTGATGGACAGTCCCCCCCACACACTGACCAGCCGCGGTGATGGGCACAATAGCCAGAGAGACTCGTCCAAAATCCCATTTCGTTTTCTTCCCTGGTACAGATTCTGGACGTAACGGGTTTATATTAGACGCGTCTTTACAGGTGTGTGGCGCTTGTGTGGGGAATGACGTCACTCCTAGAACACGGCCTGACGTCTCCGGGGCTTTCGGGGGTGGCTAGTGTGTCGAGAGAGGAGACGGAGGGTGAATTCGATGGCTGCGTCCATTCCCCTACCTCCTCTTGGGAAGGGGCGTGAAGCCCAGCAGACTGATCGCCGAGGCAATGCTCCTTTCCCGGCTGGCTTATGGGCCCTCGCTAGGGAGCCTTTCTGGACTCTTAAAACCCGGGTCTGAGATGCTGAATGGAGAGCAGAGAGAAGTCTGGGGGAGTCCTGGGTGCGCAAGGATCAGGCCCTATAGTGTTTATAGATCAGCTGCAGCTCCGACCATTCCCACCCCCGCCTGCAGCCCCTCCGTCCCCAACGTGGTGGGTCTCTGCAGAGCCTGGGCAGGAGAAAACCTTTGTCTCGGCTATTCTAGGCATCTGGGTGTTGCGCTTAGCCTCGATTTAGGAGCCTAAATCTCATTTTCAAACGGCACTCAGGAGTCACATCAGTGAGATTTAGGCACCTAAATCAGTCAGGCTTTGTAATGCTACAGACCTTTAAAAATGCGGGCCAGAGGCTCTTCCAGCTCCATCTTCCTCAGGAAGAGAGGAGAGGGCCTTGCTTATTGTTCTATTCACAGCAGAGAGCCTATGAGCCAGGACTCCTGGGTTCCATCCCCTCCTGTGACCTTGGGCCAGTCACAGCCCCTGCGCTTCCACTTATTGGTCCTTAGAATGGCGCCGCTCACGCTCCACGGTGGGGGAGGCGGGTAGAAGATGCTTGTGGGGCTCCATCAGTCAGCGGTTGTGCGGGGCCGTGTGATCCGTGGAGGACGGGTGAAGGGCAGTGGTGTTCCTACCCTCGTCTTCGCCCAAAGGCCAAGCCCCGGCCCCTGAGCACAGCGGCCCTTGTTCAAAGCTCACTGCAGTCAGGGGGAAGAGCTCATTTGCCTGCAGCAGCTCCGAGCATGGGACTGGGCTGGGCACAAAGGAGCCGAGAGGGTGGGAATCCTCCAGGCTGATATCCAGAGAGCAGAGCAGCCGCCCGGCTCCTCTGCATTGCAGGGAGCTGCGGCGGATTGCTAGGCATGAGGTCCGGCCACTGGGTCTGCAGAGTCTCAGGCCTGGCCAGGGCAGGAGCCACCAGGGCGCCACACGCACTCTACTTGCGGCCTCCCTACGCCCCGATCCTCTCTGATCTGGAGACCTCGCCCCGTTAGAAAGCGAGGGCGAGCCGCCTGCCTCCCGACCCAGGGGCTGTCCACACAGCCCGACAGGACCGCGGCACAGCTGGAGGGGAAAGGCGGCTCTGGGCTTCATGGCCGGCATGGAAAATGACCCTTGGCCACAAACTCCTCCTGTTCCGAGGAGCCCTCACCCACGATACTGCAGCACCGACAAGCAGCTCTCCAGCGCCGCAGTGTCCTGCTGCAGGCGTGGGGCCGGATTCTGCTCTGCGCAGTCAACTGAGTGACTCCGGCTCCTCACCAGGTGCCAGGGAGAGGAGAACTGCTCGCCCCGAGCTTCAAGTTGTCTCCTCTGTGTGTCTCCCTCCCCAAATATTCCTCTACCGAGGCAGGAGCCAGAGTGCGGAGGGGAGAAGGTGGCAGCCGCTGCCCTCTAAACTACCCGGTTAAACACGGGGATTACTCGGAAGCCGTCACTTCCAAAGGCAGGTCAAGGATTTCACTCATCCCTGGCCTGCTGAGTTGGCTGCTTCTCCTGCCCCTACCCCGCCCTGCTGGGGAAACTCCACCCGCGGGCTTAGCACAGAGCTCCAGAGGGGTTAAGAAATGGCTCCGGCCCTAGAGTCTGGTTATGGTGTTTTCCTGCTCCCCTTACACAGCTGCTCTTAATCCCCCACCCAACCCCCATGCTCTCTCACGAGAGGCGGTTCCGAGCAGACGTTCAGCTTGGTCCTAGTGCCCGTGTTCCCGGGGCCATGTCTGGGCCAGTGGGGCTGCCCTGATGGGTCAAAGCAGGGGGAGCTGCACCCTGGCACGTCTCGCCAGTCCCCGTCACGTCTGCCCCAGGGCTTTTGAAGCTTAAATCCCCCAGAGTCAACAAGGTCTCGGCTGTCCCATGGCAGGGGTGACATTTATGATGGGAACATCTCTGGGGTTGCCATGGAATGGTTCATAAAGGGGGGGGTCAGAACCTGAGCTTTTCCACAAGGTGCATGGGGAGGGAAAGGGAATCTTAGATTTAAAAAATATTCCCATTTTTCTCTCTCTCTCTCTCTCCCGATTATTCGGGTCTTTCTAGTAGCCAAGCACAAGCTGTCATTCCCGGATGTCTCATCTGTGCAGGCTCTTACAGGGCACCCACGACTGGGGTGTCTAATGCCTCCGGTGCCGTAACAGATCTGGTGATCTGGGGGTTAGTTGGGTGATGATTCAGTTAGGGTTCATGGTACTGGGCCGTGGTCTCCAAGTAGCAGCCTTTTCCCCAGATAACAGGCAGTTGGAAATCCAGCTTGGACACTGACTATACTGCCCGTGGTATAACGGGGATGAGGGGTGTAAAGGAGCAACCTGGCCCAGTGGAATCGACCCAGGGCTCCTGACCCCTATTCCTGCCTCTGCCCTGTACCTGCTGGGTGACCCGGGACTAGTCCTGTCCCTGTTCTGTAATTCAGTTTGCCCATCTGCAGAATGGGGATGACAGGACAGAGCTTCCTTTGTTTGAGGGCTTTGAGATCCAGGGATGAAACCTGCCCTGTAAGGGACCATTACTGCTAGGCCAGTGCTGTGATCTCTGTATTATTGTCTAGCTCGAACGCTGTGTACTTCCGCAAATGCCCTCTTTTGTCAGAGGGCGTCAGCCACGGGTGGGGGGGAGGGTGCAGTTCAGGCTGCAGCGCGAATAGGAACTTTAAAGGTATTGGATTGGGGGTGGGAAGGCCCCAAACGGTCATGCTCCGTGATTAGCTTTGAGGGGCGTATACAAATGCAGTGATCATGGATGCACAGAACAGACAAACAGGTGGAATGTGAAGGGGGAAAATGCCCCAATGTGTTTGCAGCAGTGGTGAAAGGAGCAAGGCTGCTAGCCCTGAACACCAAAATCCTCTAGCCAGAGACCAAGCAAAGCCCAGGTTGTGGCCCCCACCCCCAACGTGCTTCAGTACTGACCGCCAGGCCTTGAGAGCGCCCATTCAGCCCGCCCATGGCTTCTCCGTTGAGTGGTGATGGTTTTTGTGATGTCCCACCGGATAACGAGGCCAGCAGCTCGTTTCGCACTGAATGGCTAGGAGAGGGGAACGAAGTACTTGTGTGATCACTATGGGGTTGAGCGGGATTGGAACTGAAGGTTCCATCTCTCGTTAGGAGCTGCCTCAGAAATCCCATCCCCTTCCCTATTTTCACGTTTCCTGTGCTGTGTATTCCGGTGTCCCCTGGCTAGTAGCAGCAGCTGCTGAGCAAGGCTGTTGGGTAGCTGTGGGTGAAACCTAACTAGATTTGGTTCTGCTAAGTCTCCAAAACTCCTATGCTCTCTCAAGCCTTTTGAACTGGCAAAACCTGGGCTGGAAGTCTCAGGAGAGCCTGGTCATGCAAAGAAAGCAGGTGTGAGGGGAACCTTGTGTCAATGTCCGAGTCTCCTAGGAAGGATGGGGCTGGCGTTAAAGCACAAGGGTGGGAGAGGAGACGCGCCGTCCCGGCTCCCAGCTCCACCATAGATTGCTTGTGGTCCCTGGAGCAAGCAAACAGGCTAAGAGTTTCAAACGTGCTCGCTGGCTTTTGGGTACAGCGGGGCTTGAGACGCCGCTGGCTTGCCTTTCTTCTCCTCCTGGAAGTGCTGAAGTCAGTGGAAGCTGCAGGTGCCCAGCACATCTGAAAATCCGCTCCAAGGGGGATCGCTGGATCCGTGGCCACTTTGGAAAATATTGGCCTGAACCTCCCTGCCTCGGTTTCCCCATCTATTGTTGTTCCCATTGGACAATACCTAAATCACCGGGGCAGTGGGAGGCTACGTTGATTATTCTCTGCAAATAGGGTGACCAGACAGCAAATGTGAAAAATCGAGACAGGGGGTGGTGGGTAATAGGAGCCTATATAAGAAAAAGACCCAAAAATTGGGACTGTCCCTATAAAATCGGGACATCTGGTCACCCTGTCTGCAAAGTGTGTTGAGGTCGTCCAATGGAAAGGGCTGTAGAAAGGGGAATTGGGATCAAAAGGTTAACTTGAGGTTTGGTTCTGATAGCGAGCGAAGGTTTGGGGGTAGATCGTGTGTGTGTGAGAGATTTGCCTGTATCTAATACCTGTTGTAACTGTATGTTGTTGGATGTGTAGGGTGAATAGGAATGCTGGAAAAAGACCATCTCTTGAGTTGAAAATCCAGCTGCAAATGTGGAAAGGTGATCAAGCAAATACCCTCTTCAGTTAGTGAGGAGGAGTCTGGTTTGGGAGCAACAGCTGATTTGTGTCATGTAAAGAACAACTGACTGGGAATCGAACTAAATATCAAACGCTGCATAGGCCTCTCTATGTCTGATCTGATCATTCCTGGAACTGCCATTAACTTAAACAAATATATTTAATGTAATCTTTTCCTTCAATGCCGTGTTCGGTTCTGGCCACCCCATCTCAAAGAAAATATAGCAGAGGCAGAAGAGTGGCACAAATATTAGCCATGAAAGAGCTGAGGGTTATTTGGTTTAGCAAGTAGAGGAATGAGGGGGGACATGAGGGAGGTGTATAAAATAACAGAGGAGGTCAGCCAGGAACTCGGCTCCCAGATGGAAATGGAAACAACCCGTTAGTTTAAAAGTCAACACATTTAAAACTGATCAAAGGAGATATTCACATAAAGCATAAGTGGCCTGTGGAACTCACTGCCACAGGAAATTATGGATGCCAGGAGGTTAACTGGCTTTACCATTTCTGTGAATAACAAGAACATTGTCAGTGAGGCCTAATTACTGGGTCAGGAAGGGAGAGAAACCAATTCTCTTTAGTATACTAGAACATTAGAATTTGTGACGCACGGGGGGGCCTGAGGTATTGGGGCAACTGAAAATGCAGATAGGTGCCCAGTAGCACTGGGAATTAGATGCCTTTAAAAATCTGGCCCTCAAGCCCTGATTCAACAAGGCTTTAAATTTGTGCCCCAATTAAACGTGTGCCTTATTTGAAGTTAATGAACCTACTAGCAGGCTATAAGTATTCTGCTGAAATGGCCTCTCAGATGCTATGCTGATGAGTGCAGTGTGGTTACCGAGGCAGGTTTACACCGGCAGCCGCTGGAATACAATCTCTAAAGCTCTCGACTATTGTGTGTCGGGACCTATGCTGACAGAGTGCCGGGGGTTAGTTAGAAACTTCTCTTGTGGGTAGCTTGTTGCACTACTGTTCCTGGTACACCGGGTCGGCTCCTTCTACTGAATCTTCTGGTGTCGCCGTTATCAGAGACGGGATCTGGGCTGTTGGGCTGGTCCAGCCAGGGCTGGCCCTTGACCAAACGGTGCCCCAGGCAAAGGGTGGAGGGGTGCCAACGAGGCTCCATTTATTCAACTTTTGAAAGCCTTATTTTTTGTTGCATTTGTAGCCCATTTCACGACTTCGATGCACGGTTTATATGCGTGATGGACCCCTGTCATATAAGAAGCTGACAACAAAAACAGCACCCCAAGCCCGGCACCCCATGCAGTCGCCTGGGTCGCCTCCCCTAAATCCAGCCCTCGGTCGTAGGGTGACCAGATGTCCCAATTTTAGAGGGACAGTCCTGATTTTTGGGTCTTTTTCTTATATAGGCTCCTATTACCTCCCACCCCTGTCCTGATTTTTCACATTTGCTGTCTGGTCACCCTACTCGGTCAGGATCAGGGCTGTAGGTTCATTTGTCTGGGAGGGATGCATGGAAGGGGAGGATCCCCCCCTTTGTCTACGTTGCCATCCGTTTACCCCAGCGTATCCAGAGGGGTTCTGGGGATTGAGGCCCAGAGGAGAAGGAATCCGCTTTATCCAGTTGTCGCTTTAGTAGATGACCACGTTCTCCAGACACATCCCCCTGGTTTCCATGGAGGGGCAGGGAGTGGGGCGATGCCAGCTCTCCGGGGCTGCAGAGTTAGGTGTGGGTGAGTGACAGATGAGAGCAGAGTGGTCCAGGCTGTCCAAGGTACTGCGGCAGGGTTACCGGAAGCCACTGGCTTTTGGTTTGGGATCTGAAGATGTAGCGCGTGCCCCAGTTTGTAGCTCTTCTCAAAATTCCAGAGACCAAGCCCGGGAGCCCATTGTCTTTAATGGGAGCCCATGTGCTTTTGGGGCATGTTCGCTGTCCCTTGGGGAAGGGATTTAAAAGCAGTGGATTTCTATGAGCTAAGCAAACCCACTCTCATTTCCCCAGGCCATTTAAATAGACAAAAAACCCCAATCTGAAGCTGTCATTTATATAAGGCTGGCAAATAAAAATATAATTGGAATCAAACTCTATTATTAATTATTCTTATTAGAGAGGAGGCTTAGCCTAATGGCTAAGGAGATCAGGACTCCTGGGTTCTATTCCTGGCTCTATCAGAGACTTACTGAGCAAGCTGTGTACCAGTCATTTAACCTTCTCGTGCCTCAAGTTTTCCCCAGCTGTGAAATGGGGACAATAGTTTGCCTCTGAAGTGGAATAGTGTGAATGGCTTTGTTTGTAAAATGCTTTGAGATTCTCAGGTGGGAGTGGTTAGAGATACGTGAAGTGCGAACTGAGAGTGGGTCTCTCTCCTAGCCGAAAGCTGAATTTTGCAAGTACCAATCCTGCCCATGGGAGGTTTGCCTGCGAAAGGACTCCAGGCTCACATCCTGAATCCAGTAGCTTTCTCTGACAGGTGCTGAGAACTACCTGAGTCTGGTGACAGTTTTATTCCACCACCTGTCCTCTCCAAACGCCTTTTCATTTTCAACCCTTCTGAGCCAGAAGCACCAAAGAGAATCCGTGGGGGGAAGGTGTGGGCAAGGGGTTAGAGCACACTGCTGGGAAATCAGGAGACTAGGACGCCAGGCCTGACTCCACCACTAATTTGCTGTGTGATGTGGTCAGGCCCCTTCACTGCTTCAGTTTACCCATCTGTAAGTTGGGGATCAGACTTAGCTGTCTTCGCAAAGTGCCCTGTAGTGCCCCTGTAAGTGCAGGGCAGTGTCTATTAATACCGGGAGACAAGCTGATCCTGTGCCGTTCCCATCCCCCGTCAATAGGAGAAAGCAGCAGAAATCTCCATACTTCTAGGTGCTTATAAACTAACCTTGAATGAGACCCTCTCCTTCCTTAAAAAGCCTTGCTTATTAGAGGGTTAAAGTGTAGGGGGGTCTTCCACTGAACGTGCCTTTCTGGCAGTTGTTTGTAGTGGCCTCTTTCTGGCATCCTAGCCAATTTGTCGGAGGAATCAGATCTCGCCATCTCCTCCAGTTCAGTCTTCCCCTTTCTGGACTTGCTTTGCTAACAGCAGAGGGAGCAGGGTGCAATAGTTAGATCACTAGAAATGGAAGTTTGGGTCTCAGGGCTATTACCAGCTCTGCCACCGATGCCATGTGTGGACCTTGGTCAAGTCACTTTCTCCATCTGTGATGTGAGTTAATATTTACCGGCCTCTCTATTAATTTCTGTCAGAAAGGCACTTCGAAATCTTTGCTTTGCTCCTGTTCTATTTCTTGGCTCATCAGAAGCTAATGCTCAGTTTCACATTCACCCCACCTTTGCTCTCCTTCATTTGCTGTACTGTGCCCTTCCTTTGACATCTCTTCTGGTTTTGAGTTTTGCAAATCTCTCTGCTCCAATCAGCCCACCCCTTTGCTCTCCAGACTTACCGGTGTCTCAGCCTTCTCCAAACACAATGGAGACTTTGTGAGGAGGGAAAAGGGGTGTGCAAAGCCCTGGACTTTAATGTCTGCTTGGCGCAGTTTTTGTGTGTCAAAATGCCAGTCTGGCAGGAGCGGCTGGCCCCACGCTGTCTAGCACTGAGATACAATTGGATTTACTCTAGGAGCTGCTAGACTAGAGGAGGTTATTATTCCATCTAATCAGGCATTTTGCTAGTAGCACTGGGCCATTCTAGAAAAAAGCTGCTTATGCTCCCCCAAAATTCAGCTATCTGATGAAAAGTGAAGAATTCCTTCCTGACCCTTATGTGATCACTATCTCAGACCCTGAAGCATGAGATTTGATTTGTTGAAACTTTGTAAAAGGATCAGATATTCTGGATGGAAAATGGCAACAAAGATGCTTTCAAACTTCTGGTAATCAGCTGCTCAATGCAATGTTGAACTGACCTGCCTGTTATCTGGCTGTGTTTGTGTCTAGGTTTAGTTGCGTCACATGTGCTTGCCAGTCTTCCCTTACAATCTACGCGATTTCTTTTTCCTTTTTCTAATAGGCAGCTCAATTCATTCTTGGAGCTGTTTTTTATATTGTCCAATATTATTCGTTCATTGCTCAATGTGAGATTAAGGTCACGCAACTTCTTTATCCCAGTTGATGGCTTTTTCATCTGGAGATTTAGGGGCAAATTCTGCTCTCGGTTATATAGGTATAAATCTTCAGTGGAGTGACTCTGGATTTACACCAGTGTAACTGTCAGCAGAATCTGACCTTTCAAGACTAGTGGGTTTGGGAGAACTAAATTTCAATTTTTTTTTTTTAAAGTCATGTTTCTCAGTGATGGTTCCTGAAACTCAGATTTTGGCTCCAGATCAGAATGTTCCCATGCATCATGGTGTAGTTTTTGCAGTGTTTTGGGGGAGACTTTAAAATAATTTTGATGGCTAGTATCCATTTCCCCCACTCTTGTTAATTTAAGCTTTGGCGCTAGCAGGATATAAACCCAGATGCTGATTATTTAGTCAAAACGTAATGACTGTAGAAGTCTAGATTAATCAATAGAATCTTAATACTTGATTACAATCCTTAATATTTCATTTTTAAGCCTTCCGGAACAGTAAAGTGTTGGCTGGAACCTACCCCCCTCCCCATTAACCCTCAAGTGATATTTTGAAAGAATTTAGTGGCTTTCTTGTACATTTCAATTAATGATCCATTTCCATCCCCTCCTCCCCATCTGTGTTTGGGTGCGGAGGGGTGGGGAGGAAACTGACAAGTGCCGCCACTTACTAATTAGAATCTAATCCTTCCAAGCCTACTTTTAAGTTTTCATCAGGCAAAAAGCCTGCAGGCCAGTGGAAAATGGGGGTGGGTGGGAGGGAGGAGTGGGGAGTTGCTATAATGGATACTTGCCTTCTGGGAATGAAACATATGGTCAGGTCAAGGCGTGCTAAGTCGTGTGTGTGCTGGTTGGCTTGTGTTCTCATTGTGATTTATTACGACCGCAGTGGGGTCAGCGTCTAGAGTGCTGCACGGGAGGTGAACTGGGTTTAAACCAGCAACAGGTCTCTGCCCCACAGGGGGTGCAGTGGGGTAAATAAGATCTGGCTGATGGACATGAAAGCATATAATGTTGCGTTACTGACGTGTCTGTAAACATAGGTCCCAGTAAAGTCAAAGGGAGCCCTGCCACTGACTTCAGTGGGCCCAGAGAGTACTTGGGCTGTGCGTCCACAGAAGCTTCTGCCTTGTGTTGTTGTACTGTGCATTGTATCCCTGGTTTAATAAGGAAAAATAGGCTGATTAAAGCCTTTCTTTCTTTCTTTCCTTCCTTCCTTCCCATGGCAGATGTGGCTGGGGCGAGCGTTACTCCTGTTCTGTGTATGGCACTGGTAGAATTCACTGTGAAAACACACTATCAGTGAATTACCATAGGGCCATAAACAGAGCAGAGAAAGAACCACAAGACCCACTACCCTCCTTGTCTGTGTGTGCAGCCTCCAGCCCTAACACCTTCAAGCCCAGTCCCTGCTACCAAGGGGGCTTCAAGGAAAAACCACCAGAGCGTGAAAGGTCTGGCTTATGGGGTGCAATACCCTAGTCATCCGTTTGGCCTAAGGTTTCTCTGCTTGACGGTTATCAGGAAATGATCTGCTAAGGAGGGTGCACACATGTTGGGGAGAGATTCGAGGGAGGAATGGGAAGGGATCATGTGACCGCCTCACTTGGGATCGGTATCTCTGCTTCGCCCGGTTTGGCACTAGCACATTTTTGCTTTTGTATATATACTTTGAGCAATTATGTGTAGTGCCAATATGGGAGACGACGGAAGTCGCAGCGCCCTGTGAGGTTGGATGTGGCTGGGCTTAAAAACACAGCAGGCACCTGCAGGCAAGTCATTTTGAAGAATTAGAACTGCGTCCTCCAAACCCTGCCCCACAAAATCGTCCGTGTAATTGACGGATTGTTTCCTGCAAAGGGATCTCTGTCCTTGGGAAATGCGCCAACATTCGTTGCCTCTTTTAATTTCTCTGCGGTACGTAGTTCTACCTACTAACACAGCAGCTCTCATACTATGGTCTGTGGTTCAGAGTAGTACCTGGTTTGGGAACCAAGCTGAAATGGGTTGATGTCTTTTGCAAAATGCAAGCGACAGTATTGCCGTGCTAAGGTACTCTAATGTATCGGCTAGAGCAGGGGTAGGCAACCTATGGCACGGGTGATTTTCAGTGGCACTCACACTGCCTGGGTCCTGGCCACCGGTCTGGGGGGGCTTTCCATTTTAATTTCATTTTAAGTGAAGCGTCTTAAACATTTTAAAACCCTTGTTTACTTTACATACAATAGTTTAGTTATATTAAAGACTTATAGAAAGAGACCTTCTAAAAACGTTAAAATGTATTACTGGCACGTGAAACCTTAAATTAGAGTGAATAAATGAAGACTCGGCACACCACTTCTGAAAGGTTGCTGACCCCTGGGCTAGAGTATGTGTACTACTGCCCCCTGCTGGCTAGAACTAGAACTGTTCAACCATGTGTGTGTCATGGGCCTACACTGCTAAGAACTCCATGAGATAAAAGCTTTCGCCTTTGGGTCAGGACAATCGGACCTGTTGCTGTGAATTTCTAAGCACCCACGCTGTCCAGCACAGGGGCCACTGAAGTCCTAGGTAGTTTATGGATTTGTCAAAATGCAGCATTCCGTAGCGAGGGGACTGGTTCACACTTTCCCGTCTGTAAATGGGAAGATGCGTCTCTCAAAGGGATAGACCCAGAGCAAGAGTCCTCTGGCGCATGACATGACTACTTAGATGGCTGCCAATTTATGGGCCCGCAAAGGCAAAGAGTAAGAAGATCATAAGAATGAACCAAAGTTGAGCAAGTTGTGTCTAGCACAAGGACTCTGGGTCTTAGGACTTGCTGATAACAATAGGTTGGGTAGTTGGCTTGCTTACCAGCCCCACTGTCTATAAAATTATGGGCTACCCTGGCCACAGTCCACTGGTTTTTGATATGTGCAAATGGCTCCCGCTAACTTCTGGGCAACGGGTGCAGAAGAGAGAATTGGCCTGACGGCTCTTCTCTCTCTTATGAGGCTCTGGCAAAGGCTTATCTCTGTCCCAAGGCAGCAATGAACTCCTTGGTTGGGCAGTCAACCCAAATAGCCAACAGGACAAGGTGATGGAGGGGTGGTGGAATCTCATTGCTGAAGACTCCTGCTTCGTGCTTCAGGGCTTATGCCAACCCTGGACTACTGAGGGTTAAGAAGAAACTTTCCTGTGGGAGGGTTGTCCCATAACTGCCTAGTGCAGGGTTCCTTGCACCTTCCTTGCAGCAGGTACCAGCCACGGCTGGAGGCAGGATACTGGGCTAGATGGACCATTGGTCTGGCCCAGTGTGGTGATTCTTATGTTTAAGGCACTCAGGGTTACCAGTGGATAGGGATGGCTTAAGGATAATAGGACAGCCAGGGTAGCCAGTGATTTCATGCACAGCGTCACTCCTGCCAGGGCACAAGGCAGTTGACTAGAGGTTGTTTCCTTCCAGCCTAAATAATTCACGACCAGGTGCAAGTTGGCAGACGTCCCCCCGACAGACAGCTCATTGGTGCCGATCGCTCTCTTGTTCGAGGTACCTGGAGCTGCGGCAGGAGGAGCGAGGGAGGTGGTCCGGGCTGCAGCGCCTTCTGCAAGCTGGCAATCCTCTCCCCCAGCCAGCTCCAAGGGAAAACGGCACGGAGTTGTGTCTCCTCTCTTGGTGCTCGGCTGAGGGAAGGTCTCGGAGCTGAGCGGGCTGGCGAAGCTCCGGCCAGATGAGTCGGAAGAGATGCTGGTGGGCTGAGGGAGACCTCTAGGAGATGGGGCAGGGGGTTGTTGGGCTCTGCTAGTGTGGGGGCGTGCCCATTTGTCAACGTGGTTCACCGTCCAGGCAAGCTCCTGGATTCTGAGGGGCTGGCCCTACTAGAAGCCAGGTTTTGCATCCGCGTACGGCCAGGAGGCTGCAGCCTCTTCTCTCCAATACCACAATCTCTATTGCCTCCAGACCTGGCCACGGCGTTGCTGGCGGCCAGTCAGAAACACCAGCTAGAGGAGAATGGGAACCCTCCCGACTTCCTAGCGCTAGCACGGAGAGCCCACGATACCCCTTCTCCGAAGTCAGTACGGCTGCCAGGCCCCATGCGGGTGCAATCCGGGGGGTTGATATTCAGCTCTAGAGCCCTGCCTGCCCCTCTCTCTGCGGAGTCACGCAGCCGGTGAGATCAGCTGGGACAGCCCGTAGCTCTTAGAGGACTGGTGGCCGGGTGTTCATGGTGGAGGGTGCTCAGCCCTGGAAGTTCTCCCTCCACGCTGGTCTGGCAGCGCATATTGCTGATGGCGCCTCTAGCCAACGTTGTCAGTAGGAATGCATGGGTCTCGTTGCTATGTGCCCAGAGATGCAGTGACGGGAGCACTTGTGTATGCGCTAAACCGAAGGGTCCTGGTCTAGACACCAGCCTGCCCCGCCATCACCCCTGACTGTGTGGAGTCAGAAGGGTGGGCGAAGAATGAGACAGGTGATACCACAGGGGCTCCTGTTCCACGGATCAGACGCGTTCGGGATAAAGGTTAAGGGCTTGACCTGCTGCCCATTACACCAGTTTCGTGCCAATGTAACTCTTGGTTTTTGGTGTAGAAGTCGGGTAACGAAGTAGCCAATCAGGCCCTAAGGTTTATAAATGATCCTTCCGCTAATGGAGTTTATCCTGCAACTTTCTAGTAAATCTATCACCCCCAAAACACCTATACCAAACAAATGCGCTTGCATATTTACCAGTCCAGAGCCTCAGTGTCATGTGACATGGGGCGCACAGGTCAAATCCGAGACCTTGTTGCCAATCCAAGGGGAATTCCCTCCCTAGCCGCAAAGGGCCCAACATTCTGCTCCGTGTAGTCCAGGAGGAGTTCAGTCCCAACTGCTAAGGCAATAACAAACCCTAAATTCGCTATCCGGTTACTTACATTGCACAGAGCTTAGTATATTTCTGTATTGTCTTATCCTGTCAACATGCGGCTAAGGGATGGGGCTGCGTGTTGGGAGATCAGGGTCTATTCCTGGCTCTGACACAGATTCCCTGTGTGACCTTGGGCCAGTCACTTAATCTATCCATGCCTCAGTTTCCTCCTCCAGCATAATACTGACCTAGCTCACAGAGGTGTTGCGAAGGGGGAAAGACACCAGAGAGAGACTGATTACTATAATTTATTTTAATCAAATGAGGTCTAAAAAGTACTGTTCCCTCCCCCGCCCCCAGGGGAATTTCATTGATAGCTTTTACCCTAGGACACTTGGTGACTGAGACAATTCTCATTTTCTTCTTGCGCTATGGAAATGAAATCCCTGTGTTATAATGTGGGTTTCCAAGGAGCAGGTGGAATTCTTATTACCTAGCGCCTGATCCTCTCCATGGCCTATGGTAGCATTTTATTCCGACCTTGCCCTGGTATGTGGAATGTCTGCAAACGGTGCTGGGCAGTGGAGAATAAGACCTCTAGATTTCCACTGTTAGCAAGAATGTGGCTCTGCTCCGAACTGTAGGAGAGCAGGGCTAAAACGTTTTTTGACAGCATAAAATTTTTCACGAGAAAATTGCCCTTTTCAGTTTGTCATTCCCTCCCCCCTGACATTTCCCCCCCATTTTTGACAACCAAAAAAAATTGCAAGTTTTGAGGGGGGAGGGGGGAACCTGAAAAATGTTTTGACAAAAATGGAAAAAAAAAAAAGCACTGTTGTCCGAACTATCCCTGGGAAGTGTAACAGATCTTCAATGTGGGAAGCTATTGAAATTTCAAGGATAGCTGCCAATTTGCCCAGCACTAAACCAAAGTCACTTAGGGCTTAGCCACAAGGAGAAATTATATCAGTATCCAGTAGGAAGTGAATTGAAACAAAGCTTCCTATGTGGACACTCCTATTCCAGCATAATAAGCATGCCTTTGTCCAGATTAGTTTATGCCGCTTTGGAAGTGGTTTAAGCTAAACCCCCAAAAAGCTACTCTTGTCTCAGAATAAGTGTCCACATGGGGCATTATGATAGCTACAGCAGCTGTGATAACTGGGAGGGAAAGCTCCCATGTAGACACGCCTTTAGAGGTGGGTGAATCCCACAGGAAATTTTCCTCCAGCGTTGGCTCAATCTTTTCACGAACTGGTGAACCCCCCACTTGTTCCCTTTTTGCATTCACTTTCCGTGAATGTCTGTGCAACCCTTCCTGGCACAAGTGTTCACTGAGGGCCAGTGTCAAAGTGCAAATGCTCCTGGAGCAAGAACGTTAGAATTGCTTTCAACTCTTGCCCAATCAGGAAACGGAAACAATACCATGGGACTGAGCTGACCAATCACAACTCCCGAATCCAAGGCTAGTGGAGATCAGTAGTTAAACAACATTTCGAAAAGCGAATATAATCCTGTCTTCCACAGTGCCATTCGCAATCTATAAGGTGCCACAGGACTCTTTATACACTTTATTGTGATCTGATTGTTGGGACATCCTTATGCCAAACAGGAGCCAATCCTTATGCCAATCCTACCAGGGAGCCCCTAGGCACTACTGCATCAGAAATAATTGTATCACACGCACAAAAAACCCTTAAGGTTGCAAAGTCAATCACTCGTAAGTTAGGAAATGCCGTACCAAGGTTGCTCATGCAACAAGGAGTAAAGGTCTCAAGTTGCAGAGGGGGAGGTTTAGGTTGGATATTAGGAAAAACTTTTTCACTAGGAGGGTGGTGAAGAACTGGAATGGGTTACCTAGGGAGGTGGTGGAATCTCCTTCCTTAGAGGTTTTTAAGGTCAGGCTTGACAAAGCCCTGGCTGGGATGATTTAGTTGGGGTTGGTCCTGCTTTGAGCAGGAGGTTGGACTAGATGACCTCCTGAGGTCCCTTC
Source organism: Macrochelys suwanniensis (assembly GCA_033296515.1). NCBI lineage: Eukaryota > Metazoa > Chordata > Testudines > Chelydridae > Macrochelys > Macrochelys suwanniensis. The sequence continues at coordinate 339,310,732 of CM065775.1, forward strand.
CAACCCTGAGATTCTATGATAACAACATAACATGATACAGTCACTAATTATATGCTCACATGCTGCTTTGCCACAGAGCCCTGGCCTCATTCAGTGCACAGGACGGGTGGAGCTCGCCGAATGAACCGCTATTTGGTATTTTGTTTTCGCTTCGTCGTTCCGTGTGCAGTAAGGTGGCCAGATAGCAAGTGTGAAAAATCGGGACTGGGGTGTGGGGGGTGGGTAATAGGTGCCTATGTAAGAAAAAGCTCCAAAAACTGGGCCTGTCCCTATAAAATCAGGACATCTGGTCACTCTAGTGTGCAGGCCCAGCTTTTGTTTACGGCTCACTCTTCAAACCTTGCTCTGGAGACCGAATTGTTCATTTCCTCCTGGGCTTGTCGCTGGTGCTCATCACCTGGCATATCCGAGTGCTTCACGGGCATTAATGAATGTATTTTCACTGCACCGCTGTGTGATGAGGGGGTGCTATTACCCCCATTATGCAGATGGAGAACTGAGGCTCAGTGAGATTAAGGGCACCAGTCTCCACTAATTTGGGGTGCCCAATCTGAGAACCGGAGTTTTTGGAATACTGAGCGTGACCTGGCACTTTGTACGTTCACAGCACGGCCCCAGCTGACTTCAGGTGCAGCTGCGATTGCTCAGGCAAATGAAACCAAGTCAGCCACTTGGAAAATGAGAAACACGCAATTAGTGATCATCTGTGAAAAGCATGGTGTAAGTGACGTGCCTGGCATTACACGGGAGCTCTGTGGCAGGGGCAGGGGTGGAGAGAATTCTTTCCTGGGTGTCTGGCTGGTGAGTCTTGCCCACATGCTCAAGGTTCAGCTGATCGCCATGTTTGGGGTCGGGAAGGAATTTTCCTCCAGGGCAGATTGGCAGAGGCCCTGGGGGTTTTTCGCCTTCCTCTGCAGCATGGGGCACAGGTCACTTGCTGGAGGATTCTCTGCATCTTGAAGTCTTTAAACCAGGATTTGAGGACTTCAATAGCTCAAATGCATGTACATTTAGAGGTTTATTACAGGTGTGGATGGGTGAGATTCTGTGGCCTGCGTTGTGCAGGAGTTCTGACTAGATGATCATAATGGTCCCTTCTGACTTTAAAGTCTATGAATCCAATTCTCCCAGGCAGCATTCTGCTGCCCTATCCATGAGATCATCCTTTCTCTTCCTGCAATCCCCTGCCTCAATCACTGCACCCACTTCTGCACCATTTGAGCCAGGAGTCCTGCAGACAACGGTCTCCTTCATGCCCAGCCCCGATTCATCTCCAATCTGTGCACTGAAGGAGGCAGGGGTCCCGCAGAAAAAACCAGTATATGATCAAGTCAGTAAAGACTGTCACAATGTACATGCACAAGGGGCTGAATTAAGGGTGCATAGGCTAGCTTAATTCTGGCATTTCCTATCTTCTGAGCGCTTGACTTTGTAGCCTTAATAACGGGCTTTTATCATAGTTTTGTGTGTGCAATTTTCTAGGCTTTAAAAAAAAAAAAGCCATCTGGGAAAACAAATTCCAGTTTGATGCTTCGCACTGACACCCAGATGGGGCATCAGCAGGGTTGGAACCTTTAGATCCACAGCACAGCCCTCTGCCATTTGAGCTAGGGAGTAACAGGGAGCAGTAGTAGGTTGTCATCCACTTAGAGGGGGATGTGGCACTTTGCCAGTGGGTTTTCGCAGATATTTGCTGACAGCAGAGGAATGGTGAGACCCTGGGAATCATGGGTTCCCTTCCGAGCTCTGGAGAAGTGTGGGCACAGACTCTTTCCATTACCCCACCCCCTCCATTCACGAGTGTGACCCCTTCTATCTGTCCCAGTTCTGTCTCTTCCACACCATTGGCTCCTTGTCCCAGCCCCATTTTTCTTATCTAGCTAGTCCCGGTCTCCATTCCTTAGGCTTCTCATCCCAGTCCCAGTTCCCAGCTCCCAGGCCCCTTCTCCCCGCCCGCTAGTCTCCGTTTCGTACCCCGCCTCCTCAGCTCCTTGTCCCAATCTATCCCCCCACCCTGGCAGGTCTGGCTCTCGTCTGCACTCGAATCAGGCAGCTTCCTCCTCCAGGCTGCCTGGACCGAGCAGGGGGTGGAGGGGTCCATTGAGAGCCATTGAGGAAATACAGGCGGTCACTTCAGTACAGCTCACAGCTGCAATTGCAAGGGAAGTCCTGGGCTGGAGCATGCCCAGTGAGCGCGCAATCTTCAGGGCATTCAGAGGCTAAAATCCAAGCACTCTCTGCTGAGCATGTGCAAATGGCAATTTTTCAAACGCTTATAACTGGGGCGGATTTTCATGGGGATGGCACAAGGCACGTTCCTGAGCCAAAGGCCCCTCTCCTGCCAGATGTCAATGCCCTGCTCCGGAGCATGGGGGGGCGCTACAGCTTTTAGAAGAAAAGGTCACCAGAATTTTTTTTTTTTTTAACCTAGGCAAAATAGCGCATTTCTCCCTAGCTTCATTCTCGGAAATGGCAAAACTCTTTTGGCTGAAACCCTCCAAAAAATTCCGGCCTGACACCTGGCGTGGAAAATTTCAGCCAAAATAGGTGAAGTTTGGCAAATTGATAAGCAACCGAAGACCGAATCTTATAGGAAGCGTTGAGCGACCTTAACAATAGGTGTTGCCACCAGTCCCGCCGAGGTCGAATAAATTCAAGGAAATAGCAATCTGCTCGCAGATTCCGTAAACGGCTCAAGAGGCTAAATTCATCTGATAAATTATTCACCGTGAAGTATTAGGTTAGCGCGCTCGCTCTTAGTCATTTTGACTGAGGCAAAGCAAAACAGCTCCTTGTTTAGCATAAAATATTAAGCTCCTCTTGGAAATGGCTTACCAATAGCTGCATTTCTGCTTCGTTGATTTCAACGGGTGCCCCTGACATAACGAAATCCTAGGCGAAGAGCGCACCCTTCAAAGGCATGACGCAGCAAATGTATTAATTAGTGTTTAATTATTTAATGATCGGTAATTAAACATTGCTCTAGACAACGTGCAGCGTGGACCCATTCTTAAAGAATTTCAGTTAGTAAAAGAAATGACGCCCTACGGGAAGGTCGGTCTCTGAGATCTCACCAGTCTCAAACAACATCCGTTATCTCTTTTCAAAAGTAGTTCCAGGCAACTTTTCTCCATCCTCCTTTCTACTCCTGTTTGGCATAAGGATGTCCCAAGAATCAGATCACAATAAAGTGTATAAAGAGTCCTGCGGCACCTTATAGACTAACAGACGTATTGGAGCATAAGCTTTCATGGGTGAATACCCACTTCGTCAGATGCATGCAGCGGAAACTGCATGCATCCAATGAAGTGGGTATTCACCCACGAAAGCTTATGCTCCAATACGTCTGTTAGTCTATAAGGTGCCACAGAACTCTTTGTAGCTTCTACAGATCCAGACTAACATGGCTACCCCTCTGATAATAAAGTGTATGGAATCCCCACTGAATGGGTGCTCTGCTTATGGGATCACCCCTAATATTTGAAAGCAGAGGCACTTTAAGAGCATCCTGTAGGCTGAGGACTCCGTAGACCTCCTGCAAACGACATCTGGCTAAAGGTCAGTGAATTAACTTCTACTGTCCATTTGCTTATTTGATAACAGAGTTTACTTTACCGCATCATCTTTCTCTTCCCACCCACCCCCACCCCCGATTGCTTTTCCAAGCTGCACTTCACTTTACTGCTCATATCCTTGATGCAGAGGAAATTAGATCAATCCCCATAGATCTTCCTGTCATATTTTCCCTGATAGCTCGGCTGCATAGTGCTCTATATTAGGCGGGCTGACGACAGACAATGGAACCGCAAAGCTGTGAACCGAGAGCTTAATGGATGTGCTGATGGCTTCAGATGTGCTGAGATGGCTCCTCAGAGCATTCTGTGGGCATCGTCCAGGAAAGATTTCTTCCATTTTGTTTTAATCTAGAGAGAGATGTATATCCAGTGTGGCTCCAAGTTTATGGGCTGGTGTGGGCTTCCTATAGAGAAGCCAGTCCCGCTCCCCGTGGACTTTGCCAAGAACCCAGCCAGTTCTCACGCACCTGGAATTGCTATTCATGTTACGGTAGCGGCCAAAGGCTCCAGCTGAGATCAGGGCCCCTAGGTGCTGTACACGCACCTCATAAGAGACCGTCCCTGCTCTGGAGGTCCTAATCCTGAAACTGACTAAGCAGGCAGAGCACTGTGTCCATGTAGATCCTCCCTGAAATCAAAATGCAGAACCAGTTGCAGGACTGGGGCCTAAGCAGACAAGGTGTGTGTGTGTGTGGGGGGGGGGGGGCGGGGAAGCAGTAGTAGCTGCACTTTACTGGTGGGGACCCAAGGCAGATCACTCAGGTTGTCCTGCATGTCAACTGACTCTGGATATCTCACCTGTCACACCGCCAGGGGACCACAAGGCAGAGCGAGATCTCGCCTTGGGGAACGTGCCCTGAGCTAGGAGAAGGAGTTGTGGTCTCTCCTGTAACAGCTGCTGTTCAGATTTCTGTGCACTTCGGAGCGGCTGTTGCGGAGTAAGACCTCGTGCCTTTCCCTAAAGGGCAGCTCCGTGTCATTCCCCACCGAAGTGAGCTGAGCGGTTGCACCACGGCCCAGCTAGGAACAGAATCTGAGATTCTACCAGGGCAGCCCCGAGTCTTACCACTTTGTTACGTGGCCTTTCGGATCTACGGCGTCAGCTCCCCTGTCTGTAACCACTCAGCCTCTCTCTGCTCCCTGAGCCAGGAATAGAACCCAGGCATCCTGAACGGGGCTCTGGAACGAGGGGTGCGGCAGCACCCCCCCGGCTTAGAACGCATGGCTTCCATCATATGCAGGTTTGCAGTAGCTGCCAGCACCCCCACTATAAAATAGTTGCAGTCTTCTGCCAGAACCTCCTCTGCCGCTCCCTTTAGTGGCTGGTCCACATAGAGGATCAATTACTCCTTTAGCTCAAGCAGTAGACATCTGTGCTGAAGGTCCAGGTTCAAGCCCAGCCGATGACCCATGTGGGGTGACAGAAATTCGTTTGTTTTCTTAAAAACAAAACAAAACAAAACAAAAAACAACCCGGGTGTCCTTAATTCACCCAAGGAAGAAGCATCCTTAGCAGCAGTTTATAGTTTAAAAACACTGTAATCTGTCATCGAGCGAGGGCGTGAGGAACAGCAAACGCAGGGGCGTCACCTCACCGGCATGCGTCACACGGTCAGTCGCTTGCATCTACGGTCTCAAGCACCCGCCCATAAAAATAGGGGGTGCTCAGCAGCTGCAGGGCCGAATTAATCTTTTGTGAGCCCTGTGGCCCCTGCCCCAAGGCCCCGCCCCTGCTCAGCCTCTTCCCCCCCCCCCCGCCCCCGGCCCTGCCTGCTGCTCCACCCCAAGGCCCCGCCCCCACTCAGCCTCTTCCCCCACAAGGCCCGCCCACTGCTCGCACAGGTAGGAGAGGTCGGAGAGGAGCACCCACCAACAAAACCAAAAGTCAGTGCCTGTGTCCCTGGGTCCTGAGTGCCCGGGTAGCACCTCAGCCAGAAGTCCAGCCACCTTGAATGGACACGACTGTAGAATGTGGGAAATACAGTCCAGCCAGAGACGAAAATGGAGAGAGGTCCTTGGGCACGAAGACCCTACGTGCAAGCCGCAGTGCGAGGCTGGGCACCTCTCCGCTGGCTCTCTGAGCGCAATCAACCGTCTCCCTGAAAGGTTCAGTCCCCATTGGCTGGGTTTTTTTCTAGCAGATGCGCAGGGGTTCACCAGGAATGAATTCAGGGACGTCCCCTGGCCTGTGTCACGCAGGAGGGTGGCCTGGGTGAGCACCATGAGCCCTTCTGGCCTAGCCTGGCTGACTGTTGCGAGCGGTTCAATGTGCTAGCTGGGGCCCTGCTTTGATGGGGTGGCGTTTGGAACACGGGTAGAGTAGTCACCCTCCTAAACAACAAGGGTGGGTGGAATGGGTTCTGGGGAAAGGTTAAACCAGCTGCCTGCGCAAACCAAGGGGTTCAGACTCTCTCTGTGACGCGGTCCGTGTTCTGTTTTTATTACGGTGAGTGGGCCACCACTGCAAAGTGAAGGCTATCGAGGACTCGCCAGCCCCTCTTGAGGGTCATGTGAGTGTTGCACAAACGTTGAGGGCGCAATAGGCGCCTTGTGTAACTGCTGTTGCATTCAGTGGAGGGGGGGGAAGATGCCTCCTTTTTACCTTTGATCCAGTTGCAACACATCGTTTGTTTGAGATCCTCCTGCAGCAGTGAGTTCCACAGGGCGACTGTGATGTTTTCCTTTTTAATAGCTTCGAAAACGGGACTGACTGGTCTCTTCCTCCTCCACGCACGCTTCACAGTTGTAAACGTCCCCTTCAAATCTCTGCTCATTATTCTCCCTTCCAGGCTGCCCCTTGCAGTCTCTCATCACGTCCGGATCCTGCTGACCATTTGCCTCCATCTCTCCTGGGGGCTTCCCAGTCCCTGCTGTGTCGCTCTGGAGCAGAGGTGGCCCCAGCTGCGGATGAGGTGGACACACCTTGTCCGCTACAATGACATTTTCTTTTCCCTTCATGCATCCTATTCTGTTTGGGTTTTTTTTTTTTTTTTTTAAACTATTGCTTTACTTCAAGGGGCCACCTGCTCTGATGTCCCTATGGTGACTCCTAGGCCTGTCGCTTCCCAGGGTGCAGCCGGGTCAAAACCCACCAGCCTTTATGGGAAGCTTCGAATACAAAACAAATCAGTGGCCATTTAAGAACTTCCCATTTGTCACCACACCACCAGCCATTGCGATGACAACAATGGGGGTTAGAACTTGCAGCCCTCTGCTCCAAAACCATGGTACCCTTTCCTACTGCCTGCGCTAAAGGTGGATCTCTGTTAGCAATATAGGTCCTATGACACACAGCCAAGCAGTTCTGGTACCATCCAGCAGAGGGCACCGGGGCGCGCACACCGGCCAGCTCTTTACGGCATCTGTCCAATGCACATTGCGTCATGCTGATCGCAATGAAATTCCATTTGCTACCGGGTTGCCTAGTCGCCCAATATGTTGGATCCGTTTTTCTCCCTGCCAAGATGCATCTCTGCTGCTCTCTTCCACGGTCCCGGGAAACTAGCAGACTCATTGCTGCAAGTAAAGCCAACTCCCTGTGCATGGAAGGGGTGGAAGGTGAAATAACCGCGGGTCACCGAGTGAAAGGGCAGGAAGAAATTCTCAGTGGAACTACAGCTGACCCGACAGAGTGTTGGTTCCCGCCCCGACGGCCGCTCCGTCTCTCCTGCCTGCCCTCCCTCCACCGTGGCTGCGTGCATGGTCCCTCTCGCTGTCTTTGGCAATGGTAGAACTCACACTGGTGAGGTATCAGGATCCGGTGGTTCTAGACTTGCCAACTACCGCCCGAGGGTACAGCCGGCGGCACCAGGACCACGCGCCCGCCTCTTGGAAACCGGCCGCCCTGGGGCTGGCAGGGCACGGGAGCCCTTTCCGCCACCCCCAGACCACCCTGCTCCCTCCGTCAGTGGCCGCGGGTGGGTGCAGCAGGAAGTGAGCTGCCAGCTTCCCTGCACGTCCGTGGTCACAGGGCTTCTGCGTCTCCTCTTCCGCTGCTTGGATTTCGCGGGGCTGCGAGGGGTGGATCAGCGCCTTAACAGGTGCGCGCCTACCCCAGGAGTGCCCCCTGCTCTCCCTCCGCCGCCTGCGGCTCTCTTCAGGGTACGGCTATGCTCACGCCAGGGACGTCACACCCAGCTAGGACGGGCAGTGCAGACAGGAGATCCATACCCTACGTGTCTTGCAACATGCCCGAGCACTGCCTCGTGTCTACGCTGCTATCACTGAGCAGTGTCGTGTCCCATCGCCTCCCCCCGCGGCGTGTAGCTACGCGGGTCGGGCCTGTCTGCGACACATGCCGCCGGAAGTGAAGACGTAGCCTAAGCCCGGGGGTGGGAGGAGGTGAATCAGGGCATCCCACCCCCCTGTGCGAATGGGACTCCCCTTTGCATCAGATGGCGCCTCAGGAGGGCGCCATAGACACAACATGCGCTAAAACCAGGGCATCCCCCCAACAGCAAAGACCGAAGCCCCGGATGCCGCTGTCCCGCTGCCGCAGGGTAAATCCGGAGTGGAGCAGAGCAGAGGCAGGACTCGGCGGTAGCGAATAGATGGGATCCGAGCTCAAGGCTGCGGGACGCAGACAGACCCGGTGGTGTGCTCTAGTCCCCGGGTGACTAACCCAGCCTGTGCAGCCTAGAGTCACCCCGCCGGGTCTGGCGTGGACTCCGCAGTCACGGAAGGGGCCGTGGGCGACACTGCCTGGAGCAACTCCCTTGACTCTGGATGCAGGAGGAGATCTGGCCTCAGGCGGGCCTGCCCGCTGGGGCCGTTGCACAGTCTGTGTTTGCGGGAGCCCCCGGGGCTTTCACTCACTGTAGCCCATCTAGGGTGACCACACAGCAAGTGTGAAAAATCGGGACGGGGGTGGAGGGGTAATAGGAGCCTATATAAGAAAAAGACCCAAAAATCGGGACAGTCCCTATAAAATCGGGACATCTGGTCACTCTAAGCCCATCCCTGGGCGAGGACCTGTCCTAGAGCTAGCTCTGCCCGGATACCTGGGTCCCATGGGATGCGACACATCTCCCGCTAGCATGTGGCATGTTACACCCGAATTATAGGGCAAGGCCTAGCGCACCCCAGGAACCCCCCACCGCCCCGGCCTCCTGGCTAGCCACCACGCACAGCGCAGGAGCCTGGCCCTAGCCTGACGCCCCACGTTGGCCCTAAACCATCCTCCTTCCCCGGGGACCATGCAGCAGCAGGCAGGGTCCCCTCAGCATGGAGGCGGAGTGAGTCCTGGGGGGGGCTGCCGCTGGGGAGCTATTGAAGACGAAGCTGTGCGGCAATACGGCTGTTGTACAGCAGGGAGCGTTCTGAGTCCCCTCGGTGCAGCTGCCTCTTCCCCTAGCAAAGGGCAGGGGCCTGGATCTCATGGCAAAGGGCTACGTCCTGAGAGCAACTGAGCACTGGCGTGTGAGAGCGAGAGAGGCACGTTTCCAGCCCTGGCTCCCCTTCGTGGTGCTGGCCCATCCAGAAGCAACCCCAGGTCCCCCAGGGAAGCACGACCTGGGATGGCAGGCTCCCTCCGGTCCAGTGCTCCTGGGGGGGGCGAAGGAGATATTTTGGTGCAGACAGGACTGATCACCACGGCCCAATAATGAGGTGGAAGCAACATTGTCCAGGAATCTTAAGGGTTTTTCCTGTGGTGGTTTTTTTTTTTTTTTTTTAGGGTCTTAGCACAAAAATAGTTTAGAAAAGTTTGTCAGGATCACTGTTCCCTCTAAGCTGTGCGCGTGTGTGCGCGCGTGCACACAGATTCTAAATCCCACGCACATGACGAAACACTGCGCGCACAATAATTTGCACAGAAGCACAACAATTTGTGTAGAAGACATTTTTTTGCGCACATGGCCTGTCAAAAATTTGCACAGAAGAAATTTTTTTGCGCACACGGCCTGTCAAAAATGAGAGGGAACATTGGTCAGGATCTTTCATTCGTTGCAGTGCAAGGGTGCTTTTTTGGGGTGGGGGTGGGAGGGAGACGGGTTATGAAGTCCCCATTCCACATGCCGCATGTGAACACAGACATCACAACATGGTGACGGTGCATGGGAAGCAAGAAGTGAAACTGGCTAGCCAGAAGGGCCCAGTTTAATTTCACTGAAAGTTGCAGAAGGGCAAACGGCAAAGGAACAGCCAGGCTGAAAAGTAAATTCAAAACTGATTTGCAGGGGGCACCATCTAAAGTGCTAATAGTCACCCCGCTGAGGAAGAGCCTGGGGATGGTGTAGACCGAAGGGCCGCTGCCCAGAGGGCACTATTAATTAAAGACGGTTGTTCTTTTAGCCTGACTTCAGACATACCAGCACCGGACTGTACCTTGCTTACTTTTCACAGGATGGGCGGGGGGAGGGAAAAACGACAGTTGTTTTTCGCCCGACTAGCCTACGGAGGAAACTACCAATGTGAAAGAATAACAACGCTCCGGTTGTGTAGCCCCTTCTAGCAAATATCTCAGTGCAATTTAAGCCCTTCGCTAATGAAGCCTCTGTGAAGTGGGTCCGTATCGTCGTCTCACACATGGGGAAATCGAGGCACAAAGAAGATGCATGACCTTCCCCCTGGGAAGACACTACCCGAGATGGGTGTTGAACAGAGTGCTCCTGAGTGCCTCATCCTATGCTCTAACCGCTTGCTCATGCTTCCTATTAAACTATTCATTGGTTATGAAGCACTGGCATAAATCCAGAGTCACCCCACTGACTCCAGTGGAGTGGTTCTGGATTTACTCCAGTATCTGGCCCCATCCCCTTTAACACCGTTAGCTGCTGAGGCTGCACCGTATCCCTGCCCTGTGACTGCAGTGGGCTGGCATGGCTGTAACCGAGGGCAGAACTGAGCCAGTGGGGTTGGCCTTTGTCCTTGGGAAGATGATGCACTGAGTAGCCCTAGCCCGGCCCCCCAGGCCGGGAGCACGCCGTATGGTCTCAGCTGTGTGTGAAGGAGTCGGGGGGGGGGGGGGGGGCTCACGAATCCTGCACCTTGTAGAAGTTCTTGGTTCCCCCCCAGGGCTCCTGTTGCCAGCCACACCCAGTTCCTCTGCGGCCTGCGGCTTGAAAGAGCTGCCTGGTCAGGGAGCCGGTTCTGGCAAGTGGCTGTAATGTGAACAGGGCTGAATTGTACCTCCCATCCCCTTGGATACCCGCAGGCTACAGGCTGGCTCTACGCAGCTCTGTGTCGTATCTCTCATTGCCGGGTCTTGGTGCTTCACTTCTAAGGAGCTCCAGAGGTCCCTGGGCCATCACAGTTTATGGCCCGGAGTACGGGCGAGTGATACCTAAATAACCCCTGGCTCCGTTAGGGTTTTGGTTTTGGTTTTGGTCAGTCTGGTGTCTGGAGCCAAGGCCCGATCCCTTTTCATTCATGCCCACGGAGCCAGTTGGATGCCCCAGCTGCTGGGAAGATGAGGTCAGACTGGGACTTTCCACCCTATCTGCTAAGTCTAATACCTCCCCCTCCCCACTTGAGCCCCGAGGGACTGGAGGAGATTCCCCCGGCACAGAAGCACTGTGGGGCTGACCAAAGCAGGCCCCAATGTAAGGGGCTTGCTGGGGCATGTTCCTAGCGCTGGACTCTGGGGGGATGCTGGGCCGTAGTGCGGCCCATGGGCAGCTGTGTGGGGGAGGCTGAAGTCAGTAACAGCCACCCACTGGGATGGGCCATGTAAATCTCCTCCCCACTGGCTTTATCGTTCGGGACTCTGCCCTCAGGGCTTCATCGTGGGGGGCCTAGTTCTGCAGGTGACGTCAGTTCAGCCCCATGTGTCAGCCCCATGTCCTGCCTGACAGAGCCCCCCCTGCAGTGGTGCCAGTGGAAATCATTTCTTGCCGGTACTGCACTCATGGGAGGGACACAAGGGGGTGAGCACATGACCCTCCATGTGACTCCTGCCTGCCCCACCCCCAGCTCGGGGCTCCCACACTCTCCCTGTCCCCTCTGATGCCCCCCTTTGTATATACAGACCTCAACACGAGTAACTAATCACTTTCCCCCCACATATGTAGTATTCAGTCTGTTTATATGGAATATGGGAGTTGGGTGAGGCGCCATTTCAGCATATGTCTGACTTATTAAAAGACAAATTTTAAGTAGAACTGTCTCCTAAACTGCTTTATAGTATTCTACCCAAACATTGCATTTCAATGGAGGATTCAACTTCCTTTCTAGGAACGGACCCCTGAAACGCTTACCAGCCCACAAAACTGGTCTATAGTCATGCAGATAGTCCCATTGTCTTCAATGGGATTGGTCAAATGATTAGTCAGTTCAAGCAGAGGCATTCCTCTAATTATTTGGACTTGATGTGATGCAGTATGAATGTCATGGATAATTCAGACCAACGGGGAGAAACAGAATAAAAAACACTGTTTAAATTCCTTCCGTCCCCCTCACCTCTTGAGGACTCCTGACCAATGTAATAGCGCCAATACATATGCTAACAAACTTAAACAACGTTTGTTAGCATATGTATTGTGCTGGTAAAGTCATATAAAGAATGAAGGTACTCCTTAGCTGTGTTCTGCTCCTTTAAGGAGCCACCCCCACCCCATCAGAAGCAGGGGGTGTCTAGCCACAAGTCTTTTCGGTACCCCGTACCCACTAAAAATCTCTTGCCGGTACTGCGTACTGGAGGATACCGCCCTACTTGCGCCCCTGGTCCCATGTAAAACATGCCTCCCCGGGCGCATGACTCGCACCAGCAGGACAGAGAACTCTGAACTCTAACTCCTGCCCCTTGCCTATTGGCTGGGAGCTATAGCAACCTTCGTATTCTCCCCTCCTCCGCTTCTTCTGATCAAACAAGCATCATCTACTAAGGACCTTTGTGTCAGCTAGAGTGACTCCGGTTGACGGCGTCACAACCAGGCATCATAAAGTGAACGTCCTAGAGCCACAAATCCCTGGGACTGCCCCGTCAGTGATGCCAGGTAGGGTCAGGGCAGGCACCCCTTCGCGGCGAGTCTGAGAGCATGGCGGGCTGGGGTGTTTTGGTCCATCCTAGCGACATGGCGCTTTGCAGCATCCAACTTCTAATTGATTTAGAGAGAGGACATCAGGAGCAGATTGGGACCAGAGGATTGACATTTCAGCCCACTGGGTTTCAACTTTGTCCTTGGGAAGCTTCTGGGGACAGCAGCCCCAGCCCGGAGCCTAGTGGAAGGAGATTCCCTGAGATGCACAAGGAGGGGGGTCTGATTCCAAAACAGCACGTCGAACGCAGAATCATGAACCCACTCTGTGAAAACACTAGGAACTGCAGATAATCCCACGGTGAGTTCCCTTGGGTTCATAGGTGCTCAGCCGTCACCAGCATCACGGTCATTGGGGGTTCTTAATAGGCCCATTTTCGGTTGGGTGTATCCCACCAGAACAAAAAGCTCTGGAAGCTGGGTTCTGATGTGCAGATCTCCACACCTCTAGAAGACCCTGCGTCGCGCCTTTGCTTTGGGTTAGTAAGAATGTCATTCTTGTTATTGGGGGGAGGGTCCGTGGTTAGTGTATTTGCAGTAGCTGTGCATGACTATGCCCATCTGAGAGGCTTTGACCTGAGGTCTTAAGCTCCCCGCCTAAGCACCGCTGGGTGGCGAAGCATTTTTGGTGCAACGGGAAACAATCCCAGCTCGCGCTGAGAGGAGGAACTTGGAAGAGACCTTAGGCACAGAAATGTGCACGGAGCATCATTGTCCATGCATTGTCCACAGTGGAGCAAAGCCAGATCCTGCTCTCCCAAGCCAAGCAAATATCTCACTGACTCCAGTGGCCCATGGAGCCTTACCTGAGTAATGAGGGCGCGATCAGGCCTTGAAACCATTGAGAGGCCTGAAGAAGCTGGGAATTGGAACAACACGGCTTGCGGTGTCCTCATTTGACTCCCAGGCATTAAGAGCTGATCCCTTCCTGAGACTCTGTCTGGAATTAGAGGGAGCGTGTGTGTCAACCAGGGGAGATTACGGCATCTGCTCAAGACCTGCTCTACGCCAGCACGTGCTGGCCTGACCTGGAACTTTGGCTGATCCCGTCATTGGGACAGAGCTGCTGGTAAAAATACAGTTCACGGTGCAGAATTCCTCCCTGACAGGTGAGCTGCCTGCTAGTGACAACCCCCCAAACAGAGGCGCGAGACCCCAGCCGCAACAGAATCATTCCACTAGACATCTACCTAGCAATCAAGGCACTTTACAATCATTAGCTAATTAATCCTCATGGTCCCTCCACCCCCGTGCTATAGCTGAGTAGGATCCTAGAGTCATCGATTTTTAAGGCCAGTAAAGACCAGCATGACTGTCTCATCTGATGCGCTGCAGCATCCTGGCCAGAGAACCTCATCCAGCGAGTCCTACCTCCAGCCCAGCCGTTTGTAGCTGAATTGGAGCATCTGTTTTAGAAAGACGTCCAGGCTTCATCTCACGGCTCCAAGAGAAGGAGAATCCACCACGTCCCTTGGGCGTCGGCCAGTGGTTGATCGCCCTCACCGTTAAATGTTGGTGCCTGATTTCCAGTGACAAGCTTCAACTTCCAGCCATTGCTGCTTGTTATCTTCATCTGCCGGGGTGGTTTTAACTGGTCCTGCATCCGCCCTGTGGAGGGGTGGTTGAGTTCCTGGTCCCCCACTGTTACTAGAGAGGAGCAGGATGTGTTGCAGCAGGGAGCTTAATAAATGTGGGAACTTCCTGGTTTAGGGGAGTTACCTGGTTGCTGCTTAAAGCATGGCTCGGTGTTTGTGTCTGGCCTCACAGTACATGGGTTATTATTCCCGCTCCCTAAAGGAGGTGTAAAGGAGAGAAAAGACCCCCCCGGACTGCCAGCGTGGAGCATGGGACATCAGGGTGGAGACCTGGGAAAGGAGGCAGAGCCTGGGGTAGCCCACAACAAAACGCATTTAATAAAATAAAAACTCCTGACATCTCTGCATGCTTTGGCACAATATTCGGTAAACTCCCCAACATTAGGTCCTAGGTGCTCACCAGCCGCGTAGCCAGGTCCAGAGCACAGGGGGAGTGGAGCTAAAAAAGGCGCCTCCCCCTGTACTCACCCGGCGGCGCACCAGCTGTTCGGCGGCACTTCGGCGGCGGGTCCTTCACTCGCTCCGGATCTTCGGTGGGAAATGCCGCCGAAGACCTGGAGTGAGTGAAGGACCCGCCGCCGAAGTGCCGCCGAACAGCTGGAGCGCCGCCGGGCGAGTGCAAGAAGATGTGCCTTTTTTTAGCTCCGCTCCCCCTTTAAAAAAAGGCGCCGCTTCCTTTTTAAGGCGCCGCTTCCGCTCACAGGGGGAGTGGCCGCTACCTCCGCTGCCCCCCTGGCTACGCTACTGGTGATCACACAAAAGCAGCCAGAAGGTAGGGTGACCAGATGTCCCAATTTTTATAGGGCCAGTCCCGATATTTGGTACTTTGTCTTATATAGGGACCTATTACCTCCCTCCCCGTCCCAATTTTTCACACTTGCCAACTAGTCACCCTCCCAGAAGGTTGCATTCTGATTAAGAAGCCTCACAGAAACCGAGAAGGGCTTTATCTGGGTCCATCCACAACAGGGGATGGATCACTTGATGATTACCTGTTCTATTCATTCCCTCCGGGGCACCTGGCATTGGCCACTGTCGGAAGACAGGACACTGGGCTAGACGGACCTTTGGTCTCACCCCGTGTGGCCACTCTTATGTTCACTGATTTTGCAGAAGTCTCTCCACCTCCCTGTTGCTCTGGTGTAATATGGAGTCCTAGTATGATGTTCCCAATCAATGTCCTGTGCACAGGCTAGGCATGGTAGATTGAGGCCCCCTATCAGATATGAGGACCTCAGGAACTCCTTTTCTTGCAGATATTGACTTTAGTTTCTGGACGCCCTGTGCCAATGACCTCTGTGTAAGTATAGCCAAGTCAATCGATCCGGAGAGGTATTGATTGTAATAATGTATGTGTGGCCTTTCCAGGCAAACAAATCTGTGGCTATCCGGTGCCAAGGTCTGACTAATGCTTTGTAAAGAATAATGGTTCTGGCAATTGTGGGTGTGGGTGGTTTGTTTGTCCTTGTTACATATCTTGCAGCCCTTGACCAAGGGCTCAGTTTGCCTACACAGACCAGGCCACTACATGGATTGTTGTGTGCATGCCCTGCACCTTGTGGATTTTGGGGAGCATCTTATTCTGCAGTACCATAGGGTGAGAATGCACCAAGCATATCGGTCAACACCACTTGTGCCTGGACTATCGCCAGCAGAACTGCTGATGAGAAGACAACGAAGGACACCGTTACCGGTGGCATCAACACTGCTTAAACCGATGGGGCCCATCCTGTGGGAATTTTGAAAACGGGATGCTGAAACAAAAAATTCAGCAACCCCAAAACTTCAATGTTTGGCACAGAACAAAAGCGCTACCTGAACGAAGAGCAGGGAACAATGTGTGGCTCAAAAGCGCCCAGACACTTGGAACTGTTCAGAACTTGGCAGACACTCCCAGATCCTACCTAGTGGAGACTCCAGAAGGACTTCTCCAGAGGAACTGAGCTCATCTTCAGTATTTCTCAATACAACAGCAAGACGATCTGGGAGGCGCAGGTACTCGGTCAGGCAATGAGCCCCCTCCACAAGGAACTCCACACTTGAGAGCATGGTCTGGTAGACTGGTCAGACCCCCCTCAAAGAATTGATCTTTAGAATACTGCTCAGGACTACTTAAATGCAATTGATAAGGGGACAGAGTAATGTAAGTAGTTTTAGGGAATTAGAAATTTATTTTGAATTGGTGTTTGTATATTGTAACCTAAGAGCATCCCAATGGCAAAGGGGAAGGGGACTCCCTGATATTTGTAGAGCGTTTCAGCTGGCCTGACCAGTTCAGTGCATTAATGTAATAAACTGTAGGTGATATGTATCATGTAAGGTATCCCTGGAAAACTAATAACACACTGATTATTAATATTCTTGCCTGGTGTCTGTACAGTTAACACCCAAGGGACCATACAAAGGTGAAGGAAATATGGAACTAAAATGTGTTTTACCCACAAGTCTAGAGAGCCGTTTCTCCCAGACAAAGGTCAAGCCAATGCCTCCAGCCAGATGTTATCAGGCCAATTGGTAATCACAAGTCAAGTGGCCATTCATTTGCATCGGAGGGGGAGCAGGAACAGATCAATTTGCATTATAGCAAACATCCATGGGGAAGAAACCATCAGGGAGCTTCCTTCTCCTCCAGACTCCGTGTCTCCTTCCACACAACTTGAATTAACATTATTTTGGGGGGTAACCATCAGAAGAATCTAGTCCAAAGATTCACTGGACTATAAAAGAGAGGGGCACAGAACTCCAAGTTATCTATCACCTACGAAGACAAAGGAACTGCACCCTTTGGACTTTGTAAGAGATCCTGACCGAAGAGGTGGTCAGCCATCTTGGTGGAAGAAAGTGTGATAAGAATCTTACCTTGAACCAAGACTGTAGTTTTGTTACGTCTTAGTCGTTTAGAAAGCCTACTTTTACTTTCGTTTGTTTGTAGCCCTTTCTAACGTTAGTCCTACTTGGTATCACTTAAAAGCCTATCGCCTTTGCTTAATAAATTTTTTTTGCTTTTCATCTAACCCAGGGGTAGTCACTTATTTTTTTGTCAAGGTCCAAATTTCTCGGTCAAGGTGGATGCAGCATCTAGCTTCCCAGCATCGCCCACAGAGCAAGAGTTGCAGACGAGACCGGCCTAGCCAGAGCTGGGCGCCTGTTCCCAGGAGCTGTGGCCAAATGGTGGCACTAACACCTGTGAGCTGACTAGGCCGTATGCAAGACGTTGCAAGTTCTCAGCCATGGGTTTTCTGTGGCGCTTTTTCAGACAGGGCCCTTGATGCTCTCCAGGGGGAGAAGCTCAAGGAGCGGGGAAGCCTGGTGGGGTTCTGGGGGTGTGTGTGTCCCCGATGGAGTTTGGGGGATGAGGAGCAGAGGCCTGCTATTTTATTGTAGCGGGACCTCGTTTAGATTTAAGCCACACCCTTGCACTTTCTGGGCTCGGTCACGTCATCTCTTTTGTTCTGGGGCATGTGTTGCCGAATGTCCCACCAGCATATATAGCTAATGTTCCCCCCGCCCCGGGGCATATATAGCTAATGTCCCTACCACCCCACCAGGAGCAGCAGCTGCGCTCTAAAATTGGGGTGGGGGACCCATCGGCACCTGAACCATGGCTACGCCCTCCCCCAGACCATGCTGGCCCCCCCACGAGGCCCCGCCCTCAACTTCCCACAAGATCCCGCCTCTGCTCCACAAGACCCCACTCCCCCACTTTCTCCTCTCCACCCGCTCCCCTCATTCCTCACCCTTATGGCTGGTAAAAAGTGGGAGCCTCCCCCACAGCCCCTGCGTTCTGGTGCCTCTGCGCCCCACCTGGTAGGGTATAGGTAGCAAATGCCCCCTTTCCTCCAGCCTATATAGCTGTGGAAATGTCTTTTGTCATCTGTGCCTTTTACATTCTAAGACCTGGCCCAGTGGGCTGAACTTAGCAGCCATGTTGTTCTCAGAGCAACTGCAGCCTGTTACCAAGGGGACTGGCCGGATGGCCGCACACTTGGGGCACTTCCCTTGGGTTCCTGCTTGGTTTCGGTTTCTCTCGCTATGAAAGAAAGGTGGTTCTGGGGGCTGCTCTCGGGCTGTGGCCAGGTCTTTAGCACTAAAGCCCCCACTGTTGGTTCAGCTCCCCCAGCACAGTAGCAAAGACCCCTAAGAACTCTTAGGCTGTGAGGTCCTGAGGCCAATCCCTGCTACCAGCCCATCCAGGGGTCATTATCCTAGCAATGCTGGGAGCGCTAAGATGGACACGCTGCCACCAGACGTCTTACCATCATGGTCACATAATCTAGCTGGTGGTAGGACCATCAGTGCTACCATGGACACAGCTAGGGCCCAACCAATTCACAGCTATGAAAAAAACGCTTGAAATCTGGTCTTTGGTGTGCTTTTGCTCTATACTATACAGACCTGTACAGGGGTGACCAACGGTTCTCAAATTGGGGGCCCTGCCCAAAAGTTGCAGGGGGGGCACAAGGTTATTTTAGGGGGTGGGTTTTTTTTTCCCATCCTTACTTCTGCGCTGCTTTCAGACGTGGGTGGCTGGAGAGTGGTAGTTGGTGGCCAGGCACCCAGGTCTGAAAGCAGCCCCACCGCCAGCAGCGGTGCAGAAGTAAGGGTAGCAGTACCGCAACTCCCCCCCTACAATAACCTTGCGACCACCCCACAAGTCCTTTTTGGGTTAAGAGCCCTACAATTACATCACCACGAAAGTTCAGATTTAAATAGCCGAAATCATGAAATTCATGATTTTTAAAAAATCCTATGACCGTGAAATTGACCAAAGTGGACCGTGAATTTGGTAGGGCCCTAGACATAGCTGAGCCTAATGCGGGGAACACGTGCTTGCAGATCCTCAGTGCCTGGAGCTCCCCCAGCTACAGTTCCGATGGGGGGGGGGGGGAATGGCTCCTTGTTGCCGCAACTGTGACGCTATCGATGCCTTTGCTTGACCCCCCCTCACTCACCGCGCTGCTTCAGCACCGGCTCCTCCTGGATGTTCCAGGCCGGTGTCTGGTTACACGGGGCCTGAGCAGCAGGGCTGGGCGGATGACTTATGCAGCAAAGTCAGAGAAGGCGGGCAGCGGGCACGCGGCAGCCGTCGCTGTGGGAATTACTTGGGAGAAAGGCGCCCAGTGGGCACGTGCCGCCCGTTGCTGTGAACGGTCCTAAAGCCTCGGTTTTCTTCTTAAGGAGAGACTCTCTAGCGTCCCGTGCGCTCACAGCCATTACAGGCCAAGGGCAAGGCTCGTAGGCAGCCCATGCTGTTGACAAGGGCCCGCCAGGCTGCCCACAGCTATTAGCTTACTGCAGATGGACCATCCTGCGTGGGAGCCGCAGTAACTTTAAGCGACGCAGGGAGAGGCTGGGTAACCATACGTTTAAAGCCAAGCCTGCCCCCTTACAATGCAGCCTCTCCCCTGGCGCCTCACCCACTCCTAGGTGCCCTAACGTACGGCACATGCAACAGGCTAAGTCTGGGCTCGCTTAAGGCACACCCCCGCGCTGAAATGCTGCACCCCTTAGCCAGGCTCCAGCTCACAGAGCCCAGCGCGGTGGGCACAGGGGAAGGCACCGGAGTGCGACTATGTTCTGCACAGAGGCCTTGGCTGGGCTGGGAATGGCCGCGGGCTATGACCCTGCGTGGACATGCCCCGCCGTGGCGCTTTCGCCCCATTCCCTTGGCATACGAGACGGGGGACGGGGTCGAGGGAGGCGGGGCAGGCAGCTGCCAGGTTGAGGCGGGCTGGCACAGTCGGGATTGGGAGGCCCGTCAAAGCCCGACGGCGCCGGGCTGACCTTGTCTCTAAGAGGTGATGCCTGCACGGAGCCCAGGCCTTCTGTTTGCATGAGCCTGGCGCGTTTAGCCCGAGACGTCCCAGCTTGGTGTCAGGCCTGTGACTGCAGGAGAACTCACCGAGGCCCTAGCGCAGTCGGCCCAGTGGCTAATTACCCTCGCTTAAAAACGCCCCCCCCCCCTCCTTAGTGCGAGCCTGACTTTGTCTAGCGGCCACTGCTAGCCCGTGGTGCTCTTTTCGCAGTGGCTAGCCTAAGTCACTGCTCCCAGAACACTAGCTAGTCACAGGCCACCTGCTAACCAGCGCTGGGTTCAGCTAACGAGCCTGGGCTGAGGCCTGCACAGGGCATGAGGCGCTCGCTGCCCGGACGGGTTTATACGCTAAAGGAAAGAGGAGTATCCTTAGCTCAATAGCTGCCCAGCCAGGCTCGGACGGGGACTCGGAGGCGAAGACAATGGCTGCTTGGCTTTGCTCCGGGCGCTTGTCCCGCCCTGGACGACAGGGCGGCGTGGGAGACAGCGCGGGGGACGCTGCCTGTCGGAGGAGGTTGCCCTCAAGCCGGGTTATCAGGGCAGCCGGGTAGGGTGGGGCTAAATTCTGAAGGGCGCGACGGGTACAGACACGCCGTTGTCTTCAGCCTGGTGGTGAAGGGGGCTGATGTGGTCAGAGCCACAAGCCAGGCCACCGTCAGGCGAGGGCACGGAATGCTCTCACTCGGCAAGCAGCCAAGGGTGACCAGACAGCAAGTGTGAAAAATCGGGACGGGGGTGGGGGGGTAATAGGAGCCTAGATAAGAAAGAGACCCAAAAATCGGGACTGTCCCTATAAAATCGGGGCATCTGGTCACCCTAAAGCAGCCCAGCTTCGGCGGTTCAAGCCACGAAGTGGGGGGGGGCGGGGGTCACATGGCTGGCAGCTCCTGGGACGTCACCCTTCCCCCTCTGCTACCCCCCTGGTTGTCTGGGTGGCCCGGCGCTGGGCGGGGGGGATTTTGTGTGACAGGAGACGCGCTTGGCAGGGCCACGGGGATTCTTCGGCTCCGGCTGGAGTGTCCCTCTATGGGACAGGCCCGGAGTCAAGCGGCTAATAAAATCCCCCCACCGCAGCCCAGGGCAGGGGGGCTGAGCCGGCATAAATAATTACTTAGCACCCCGAGCAGCTCCAGGGGGCCCCTATTAATTATTAGTACGGGTTATGTATGGGGGCGGGGTGTGGAATATTCCTGCTTAGGGCCGCCATCGGGCTAGCCCCAGCACTGGCAGGGGGGGGCGGGGGCTGTGGGTCGGGATTGAGCAGCACCAGCGGCGCTGTGTGAACCTCCCCAGCCCCTGGCTTTATGCAACGCTGCTACGGCCTCGCTTTTCCGGGCCCTCCAGGTCCAGGCGTGAGCCCCTCAATCGCCGCCGCTCTGCCCTGTCTGGAGACTGGGTCTTCTCGCAGGACAGTCCCAGCCGCGGAGGACGGCGCTGGCCCGTTTGCCTTTGCCGAGTTACCTGGCGGGCCGTTTGCTGCCCTCCCCGCCAGGCTTGGCTCGTGGCTTCTCGCTGGCTCCGTGCGGCCCGGAAGCAGCAGGGGGAGATTAAACATTCTGCTCCCGCGTGCGTGAGCCGGGCCCCGCGGGCGGCCCTGACCGTCTTCCTGAGACCCGATTAGCGAAGATTAAAGCCGCAGGGCCAGTGGAGCAGAGCGGCTCCTCTGTGCTGAGAGCCCTCAGCAGGGAGCAGGCTGACGCTAGGCCGATGCTATCTACCGCCCCCAAGAGCATCCGGTCCTCCATGAGCCCCCCGCGGCGCCATGCAGGGGCCAAATAACCCAGCCCTGCTCCCCAAACCACTAGGACGCTCCCTGCTCTGTGGGAGGGTTTTGCGGCTCAGTCTAGCAAGAGGCATGTGATCCTCGGTGCCGGAGCGGCTCTGGCTTAGCGGTCCAGTCAGTGCTCAGCTGGCCAGCACCGAGGCTGACCAGACAGCAAGCGTGAAAAATCGGGACAGAGGGTGTGGGGGGAAAATAGGAAATAAGAAAGGACTAAGAAAAAAGACCCAAAAATCAGGCCGGTCCTTATAAAATCAGGACATCTGATCAGCCTACCAGCACCCCACCAAACCGCCCCGCCCCCCCCCCCCCCCGTCAGCTGGCCAGCACCCCACCGAACCCCTCCGCGGCTTAGGTTGGTGGTTGTGATTTAGCTTCTTACAGGATCAATGCAGCTTAATGCATAAGGAACCTGCTAAAAACACTGATCGCCAGGCGCTACCCCCCTGAGGCTGGGCCGAGCCCACTTAAACCAAGACCTGGAGGAAGAGCATGCGACCGGACGCAGAGGAGCAACGTGCCCAGAGCCCTCTCCCGCACTCTGAACCCCTCATGTCTGGCCCCACCTGGAGCCCGCACCCCCAGCCCAAAGCCCATACCCCCCTGCACCCCAAACCCCTGCCCCAGCCCAGAGCCCTCTTTCACACCCCAAACCCCTCATCCCCAGAGCCCTCACCCCCCCCTCCTGTCCCCCAACCCCTTGTCCCCAGAGCCCACACCCCCAGTCGGAGTCCTCATCCCCCTCCTGCACCCCAACCCCCGCCTGGTGAAAGTGAGTGAAGGTGGGGGAGAGCGAGCAATGGCGGGGGGAGGCAGGAGTGTTTGGTTTTGTGCGATTAGAAAGTTGGCAACGCTAACTTCAGCTGTGACCTTTAACCTTCCCGTGCGCCCGTACGCCCCCCCGCCCCCAACCCGCCATTTGGTAGCGCAGAAGGTGCTGGAGAAATCTAAGCAGCCCGGTGTCCTTGTCACTCTGAGTCGCTCAGGCTGAATGGGCAGCTCGTTAACCAGATTTTTAAAATAGTGCAGCCCAAACCCTGATTAACCAAAGCACGTGGCATTCGTGGGCCCGACTGGGAATTCAGCCGCATGTGACCCGTGGACTCGCTAGGGGCCCGGCTGAGTATTTATGTCCCCTACGCTCGGCCTAGCTTTAAATCAAATTTCTGGCAGCTGTCACGACCCTGCAGTGGATTCAGCCGCCCACTGCAACATCCAGATGTCCCAGAGTGATGCGGCTTTAGCGGCAGGAAAACACAGGGCCCAGGTCTCCGCTCCCAGCAGCTCTCTGCTGCCGCGTACACCTGCTCTGCACTGGGATGGGGCCCGCGAAATCCAGGTTAGCACTTGGGCTCATTACGTGGTTGATCATCTCACATTTCCGTCTCACCTTGCAGCCAAGGAACCCTAGGCGCTGAACAGCGTCCCCTCCGCTGGGCCTGGAGCGGGACATGGACCCCGGCAGGGCCGGCACTTCCACTAGGCGACCCTAGGCAGTTGTCTAGGGCGGCAGGATTTGGGGGGGGGCATTTCGGTGGCAAGAAAAGCGGCTGCCGAAACGCTGCCGAGAACGCAGCTTTACAGGAGCTGCTGCCGAAGCGCCGAGTGCTGCCGCCTAGGGCTGCAAAAACCCGGGCGCCGCTACTGAGCGGAGGTGAGCTGCTGTGGGAGCTGCCGCGGGGGGTGGGGGGCTGGCACAGGCAGGGGGCTGGCTGCCACGGAGGATGGGGAGCTGGCACGGGCAGGGGGTTGGCTGCCGGGGCAGGGGGCTGGCTGCTGCGGAGGATGGGGAGCTGGCACGGGCAGGGGGCTGGCTGCTGCGGAGGATGGGGAGCTGGCACGGGCAGGGGGTTGGCTGCCGGGGCAGGGGGCTGGCTGCCGCGGAGGATGGGGAGCTGGCACGGGCAGGGGCCTGGCCGCTGCAGGCGGGGGGCTGGCTGCCGTGGGGGGGGGCGGTCCCTGGGCAATGGGGGCGGCGGGCAGGGTTAGCTGCCATGGGGGGCGGGGGGGGGGCTCCCTGGGCAGGGTTAGCTGCAGCGGTGGGGGGATAGCTGCCGCGGGGGGCTCCCCGGGCGGCGGGCTGGATTAGGTGCCGCGGTGGGCGGGGTTAGCTGCTGTGGGGGTGGGAGGGCGCAAGGTGGAAGTTTTGCGTAGGGCGCGAAACTTCCTTGCACCGGCCCTGGACCCCGGTCACCGAAGCAGAGCACCACAGCAGCAGGGCAGGCCTTCGCCATCGCGCTGCTCTGGCAAACGCTGCCCGTAACTTGGTGCCGTTCACAGACCGGCGCCCCAGCCCCACTTTCCATGTAGGCCGCTTATCCAGGCCCGACCTGACCCTGCTTAGCTTAATAAAGCCGACAGGATCACACCCACGGCCGCTAAGACAGCAGCCAACACTTGGTGGGGCGGGAGCAGCCCCGGGCTCAGGCCTCTTCGACTTACTGCTCTGCCGTGTCCTTGTGCACAACCCACCATGCTACGTGCCACTGTCCCCATCGCCGGCAAAGAAGTATCTGGGTGACCATGAACAGGGCTCTGCGAAGGCTGCGACCGGAGGTGACAGAGCCCAGTTCAGTCTGATTTCACTGCCGGCGAGGAGCCCCGGTGGTTCTGGTAGTTGTGGTGATGGATGCCCCTCCTCCAGCCATTGGACTGAGACCCCCCAAACTCATCTCACCCAGGCTGACTGACGGCCACGAACCGAGAGCTGAAAGGCTCCACAGCCCAGGGATGGCCCCAGAGCCAGGGCTTCATCGACACGGTCAGGGCCCTATTGAGCAGCTGACCCCATTGGCTGCATCCCAGCATGCAAACCTCACAGCTGCCCTCCCGTTTCTGCTCCAGTTCCTTTGGCTGCATCATCTCCCGTGTGTAAACCTACCTGGCCTCCCATTCTGCCCCTAGCCCGACCGCTGCATCATTGCACCGGGTGAATCCCAGCTCGGTGCCTGCCTACCTCTTTCCCCCTGGATTCCACGTTCATCTTCCCCCGGGAGCTGGGGAAGCCCGTACAGGGATATGGCCCTGAAGCTGCTCCCATGTGGTGCCATCTTCCCAGCGGCTAACTGCACAATGTGGCAAGTGGAGGGCTCTGCCCTGTGACTTGGGGGAGGCTGCAAACACCAACCGCCTCGCCTCACCCGCTCGTAGCAATGGTGGGCGACAGGCAACAGGCCTACACACTCCGGGGGTAACCCCACCCCCCAGCCTCCTCAGCGATAGCACATGGGACAGGCCTGTCTCCACTTGAGCCGCTCCCCATTAATCTTCCCCCTGCCAGGGCCTGGCTCCTAAACCAGGAAGGAAAGGGGGGAGCAAGCAGCTTTCTCCCCGCTCGCGGCTGGCAGATGCCGGGCACGCTCCTCTAGCCGCCAGCACCTCCCAGGCCCAGTCCCCCACCCAGCTGTCTCTCTCATGGCTTCAGCGTCTCATTCCCAAGCCAACAGGTGATTTATCCCTCTCCCCCCTACCTGCCCTCTCCAGCTATAGCAACAAAGCCTTGCACGTTTCTTTTTCAAACAAGCTTCTTCTGTGCAGGACAGAGCAGTGGTGTTGGATGAAGCTCTAGGAACTCACTGCAGCTATAGGTTTATGGCCAGTGGTAGTTTTGCAGGGTAGGGAGCGTGTTTACAGAATAGCAACTCTCAGCTCCTGTGCTTTATCCCCGGCAGCTAGAGTCACCTGAAAGGAAGCGCCAGAGAACTAAGAATGCAATCGCAACCTGCCCTAAGAAAGCTTTGTTGCCCCCTCGTGGCAGGTGCCCGTCAGAGAAGATTCCACAACAGGGAACAGCGTTACTCCTTTAGCTCAAGTGACCGAGGTCTAGACTTTGAGAGCTGAAGGCCCAGGGTTCAAACGCCGCTGACGGCCCAGGTTGCGGAGAAGGAGACCAGCTTTAAAAAGGCAGATAACTCAGTGCTCGGTCACAGGTCTGATCTTGTGCTGGGAGAGAGAGATGGCGACTCCAGGGGAATGGGAAATCTCTGGCTGGCAGGGAAGGAATTTAAAAAAGGGAGAGAGGAGTGGGTGAAAGAAACGTATATGAGAAAGGCTTCTTGACAAGGACAGCAGCCATTAATCAGTTGTCTCCTAAGTTGTGTGTGTGTTGGGTGGGCAGATACCTGTGAAGATTTTCCAATCCCTCAGCAAAACTGCACTATTTGAGAGAAAAGCTAGCCCTTGTTATACTATAGGGGCCCAGTGATCACATCGCCCACAGGATAATGCTCTGAGGTAGAACGTGGCAGTTCTTCAACATTACAGACAGAAAGGGAAGAATACCACCTGAAGTAAAAGCAGAAAGGTATAGTCTAGGGTTAGGAGTATGCCCCAAACACCAGGGCTAACAGTGACCAGGAGTGGTCAGAACCTTGCTCTAACATCCTCTCTGCCAGTTCAGCACCCCAAATGCCATGCTGGGGTATTGGATCAACAACAGCCCAAAGGAAAGTGTGTCACTTTCTGAATGACAAGTGCTGCTTTGGGTTTCCCTAGGAGCCTCTCATCCCAATACTAACCAGAGTTGACTGTCCTGAGTATGGGGGAGATGACAAAATCACAGGCTGAGGCCGTTGAAACATTTAGCAAATATGTTGGCAATAGGACAGACAAGACAGTTCAGTGGCCTAAGACCTCGGTATATTTAGATTGGAAGTGCTTTGGGGCAGGGACTGTCTCTCACTGTGTGTTTATACTGAGCCTAGAATAATGGGGCTCCGATCTTTACATGTTACTGTAATACAAATACATGAATACTTTTATACACAATATTCAAATAAAGCTTCCTGGACCATGTTTCTGGGTTGTGTCAGTGTGCAACTTATTTTCCCCTCCCCTTCTTAGTTTCTGATTACGCTCACATTTAAAACACGAATAGGAATCTATTTCATGCTATATACTTTTTTGAGTATCTAAAGAATTTCCACATTTAGTCTGAATCAAGTACCACAATTGAGACTGCAGAGCAAATCTGGGTAGGAAACGTAATTATTCCAGATGGAATTTGGCCAGGACAGACGCAGTAATTAATACCGAGCACTCATAATTGTAATCTGCGAGTACATTATAAATATTAACTAACTAATCACTAGGGCCAACTCCATGATCTTGCAAAGAAAAAAAAAAATGCTGTGGGATCTTTAATGATCAGGTG
Organism: Macrochelys suwanniensis; assembly: GCA_033296515.1. Classification (NCBI taxonomy): domain Eukaryota; kingdom Metazoa; phylum Chordata; order Testudines; family Chelydridae; genus Macrochelys; species Macrochelys suwanniensis. Next base: position 339,337,624 of record CM065775.1, read on the forward strand.
TGATCAGGGCCTTGGGCTTAACGTCTCCTCCAAAAAGTGCCTGCCAGCCAAAGCCCTAGCATGACATTGAACAACAAAGAAGAATGTCACCTTTCAAGTTCCCAACACCATTTACGTAGGCTAGTGCATGGGTCTAGAACCTGAAAGGGACTATGAATGAAAAGGTGAGACTGACTTGTCTAATTTAATTGTTCAAGCTGAGTGAAGTGCAAAAAGAGTAAACAAGTGAGTTTTTAAAAATGTTCACCTAATAATCTAAGGCCCGGATCATGCAGACTCTTACGCCCACACATAGCTTTGAATAGTTTTACTGGAGTCAATGGGATTACGCACCCGAGTCAAATTATTCAGGTGTGTAGATGTCCGCAGGAAAAGGCCCTAAGATATTAGCAACACAGGTAAGAAAAAAAAAAAAGTTACTATATGTTTACCACCTGATAGTCTCCCTTTTAAAAACATCTTCCCTCCATTTGTTCAATATCTTCATTAACGATCTGGAGGATGGCGTGGACTGCACCCTTAGCAAGTTTGCAGATGACACTAAACTGGGAGGAGTGGTTGATACGCTGGAGGGTAGGGATAGGATACAGAGGGACCTAGACAAATTAGAGGATTGGGCCAAAAGAAATATGATGAGGTTCAACAAGGACAAGTGCAGAGTCCTGCACTTGGGACAGAAGAATCTCATGCACTGCTACAGACTAGGGACCGAATGGCTGGGCAGCAGTTCTGCAGAAAAGGACCTAGGGGTTACAGTGGACGAAAAGCTGAATATGAGTCAACAGTGTGCCCTTGTTGCCAAGAAGGCTAACGGCATTTTGGGTTGTATAAGTAGGGGCATTTCCAGCAGATCGAGGGACGTGATCATTCCCCTCTATTCGGCACTGGTGAGGCCTCATTTGGAGTACTGTGTCCAGTTTTGGGCCCCACACTACAAGAAGGATGTGGATAAATTGGAAAGAGTCCAGCAGAGGGCAACAAAAATGATTAGGGGGCTGGAGCACATGACTTATGAGGAGAGGCTGAGGGAACTGGGATTGTTTAGCCTGCAGAAGAGAAGAATGAGGGGGGATTTGATAGCTGCTTTCAACTACCTGAAAGGGGGTTCCAGAGAGGATGGATCTAGACTGTTCTCAGTGGTAGAAGATGACAGAACAAGGATGGTCTCAAGTTGCAGAGGGGGAGGGTTTAGGTTGGATATTAGGAAAAACATTTTCACTAGTAGGGTGGTAAAGAACTGGAATAGGTTACCTAGGGAGGTGGTGGAATCTCCTTCCTTAGAGGTTTTTAAGGTCAGGCTTGACAAAGCCCTGGCTGGGATGATTTAGTTGGGGTTGGTTCTGCTTTGAGCAGTGGGTTGGACTAGATACCTCCTGAGGTCCCTGCCAATCCTGAGATTCGATGATTTACCAAAACCGTGCAAAGACCTACAAAATAAGAGACTCCGGGTGCAGACACATTTGTAACAATTTATTGAATGAGGCAATAATAGACAGAATGGGAAAACAACAGGTATTCCATGCTCTGCTACTTGACTGTTTTTTTTTTCTTTTTCTGGGGAGAGTTTCTTAGACCGTAAGAACGTTATTTTATCGCCAAAGAAACACCGACTTTAAAGCCACTGGACATCTTCACAACGACAATAAAAAATAATAATAGTTAAAAAAAATAAATCGGAAAAGCAGGGCTGTTTCTGTGGAAATGTTTCCCTCCCCTCCTTAAAGTACAGAAAAACATATACAAAGAACATTTGATATTTTCATATAAAACAAGTAAATACAAGAATCTGAAAACTTTCTCGAAGGCGGAGCAAGATGTGGAGAATTTTGTTAAATGGCCACTTAAAAAAAAAAAATTAAATACCATGCACAATTGCACACACCGAGGGTGTGGCTAAAAGAAGGGAGGAGCTTGCCTGGGGGAGGGACAGTGTTTGTTGTTTTTGGGAAGCAAAGGTTTGGCCCATCGGAAAGTCAAGTAAAATCAGCCACTGAAAACACACCAGGCGTTTTTCTGTCTAGAGGTTTTCACATGAAGTAGATTAAAAAACTAGCAGCAGCCAAGCCGTGCTGGAGATGCACATACAGCAGAAACAGGTGCGTGACCTGTGGAACGCAAACTGGGGCGGGGGCCTACGGGAGGAGCCTGTTTGACCCCCATATTTATTGAACAAGGAAATATTGTGGGGATTGGATATTCCAGGATGGGTAGAGGCTGCGAAAGGGGATCGTCTGTTTCATACAGTCCTGTCACGGCTCTGATAATACCAGTGACAGACACAGCTCAGATGAACTCGATGTACTTCTCAGCAATGGGGCTGAATAGGACCGAGTTACAGAACGAGTCCTGGGGAGATGCAGGGGAAGGAAGAATTTGCCCTAGTCAATAACTCCTCACTCTCTTAACAGCCTTCCCCCCTCCTTAGCGCCCCAGCCAAAGCCCCCCAAGAGATTCTCCATTGCAGTCTACGTTTACAAACATGAAATAATAAAGAGAAGGGTCTAAAACGTCAGCTACATTTCAACAGCAGAGAAGATAAGGAGAGGTCTTGAGGGTGGATCACAGGAGAGCAAGGCAGGGGCATAGGGGGGAACTCTCCATGGAATTTCTTAAGAACTTCAACAACAGAGTTTTCCTCTCTTATGGGTACCGCGGGGTAATCAATTGCTGTCCTCTGAGGAGATTTATCCCTTCGAAAGGCTGCTGCTGCCCTTACGCAGTCGTGCATGCGCCTTCCCCGAGGAGAGACTTTTTCCAAACTCTCTCTCTCTCTCGCTCTCTTTTGAAACCTAATTCTCAACGTGACGGGGCAGAGGGGCCGACCCCAGGAGCCACCGCAGAACTCACTGCTGGCTTAGCGGGCAGCTGTTGAAGCTGTCTCCAGCCAAGGGCACAGCCACTTCCTACAGGGGGTGGTCATCTTCCCACCTGGCCCTGATTCTAATAGAGAGATTTCATGCGGGGGTGGGGTGGGGGGTGGGGTGTTTTGATTGAAATCTCCTCAGAATGAAAGTCCATTACAAATTGGCTTTCCACTCCCACAAGATCAGCGCAGCGCTATAAAAATGCACTTAACACACATCCTCTGCTATTTTTTTTTTCCTTTTTAAAAAAAGGTTAACGAAACCTTTGCTTCCAAAGCTGGGAGACTCAATGCCACCTGATTGCATCTCTGAAGAGGCGTAAAAAAATTATTCACGTAAGAGACGAGGAAAAACACCATCATGATCCCACCGTGGCAGCAGCGTCACTGTTCCAAGGTCACAACCTCCACTGCCTGACCATCCATGGTGACGGCACTGTCTGCTATCCTCGTAGTAACGGGAGCCATGGCGACCTGAACGGGACCATTCCCCTGGGCGAGGCTGGTTACCACCGTCTGGTACATGCTGACGGGGATCTGGACGAGCCCTGTGGAGACAAAAGTAGGCGATGGGATTTGCAGATCGTTCAGTCGTTTCAACCGGACAAATCAAAGGACTCAAGCATGTTTTGATGCATCTTTTATCCTGCATGTGTTGCTATTATTTACATAGCTCCAAATCAGAATCTCAGAGTTTAAGGCCAGAAGGGACCAGATCATTTAGTGTGACCTCTTGGCTATCATAGGTCACCAGCACCCACGCACCAACCCCAAAATTAGATCAAAGTATTACAGCCCATAGGAGACTAAACTATTGTGTGCCACGGGCAGAGAACAGGAAGGACCGAGGTGCACCAGTGCCCACGGCCCCTGCAATGGCAGATATCCCGGCAACTGACCCGCACCCCATGCCACAGAGGAAGGTAAAACCCACATATGGTCACTGCCCATCTGACCTGGGGGGGGAAATTCCTTCCTGCCCCCCACATATGGTGACCAGCGAGACCCTGGGTACATAAGCAAAAACCAGCTGGCTAAGAATGTGAGAGAAAACACGCTTGGTGCCACCTCGGAGCATTGACCCTCCCTGTGCAGTATCCCAGCTCCAGCCATGCGCACCTCTGGTGCTTCAGAGGAAGGAGACAAAAAGACAAAACAAAAAAACCACCCAACTACAGGATACATGGGGGGAGAGGGGTAGAGATCCCTTCCTCACCCCCACAGGCTGCTGAGGTCTGCCCCCGACCATCATAAGCAACCCTGTCACACAATCCCACTCATAAATGTGTCCGGCTCTCTCTCAAAACTCATTGTTTCCCCCACAATTCCTATCCAGAGGCTGTTCTAAACCCTCATTCCTCTGATGATTAGAAACCTTCTTCTAATTTCCAGCCTGAGTCTGTTCATGGCCAATTTATGCCCATTTGTTTTGGTGCCAACCACTCTCCTTTAGCTTAACTAGCGCTTCACCCTCCCTGGTGTTTAACCCCTAACGAATTTGTAGAGCGTATTCAGATCCCCTCTCTGCCTTGTTTTGCTAGGCTAAATAAGCCATGCTCTTCCAATTCCTTCTCTTGAGATAGGCCCTTCCTTCCCCTGATCATGTTAACAGCTCTTCTCTGTGCCGGTTCCAGTTTGAATTCATCTTTCTTGAACATGGGGTCCAGAACTGTACACAGTATTCCAGAGGAGGTACTCCAACGGGTACATGCTGGTATACACGGGGAGAAGGTGTGGCCATGAAACAATAGATCCCTGTCCTGAAAGGCTCTAAGGGCCCACGGTGCTACAATGCAAGAAAGGTGGGTGATTGGAGTTGGAATGCCTTGAAGAACAGGTTGGTTTCAAGGAGCACGGGAGCTCTGTGTACCTGACTGGGAGGTTGGTCCACACATGAGTATGCAAAGGCATAAAGGCAAGAGTAAGTGATGGGGAGCTAGGAACTGGACAGAAGGGACTGGCCAGAGCAAGAGTGGAAGGGACGTATTAGAGAAGGGAAAGGGGCCCTGAAGATGAAGAGGGGAAGGCCAGTATAGGATTCAGGAAGGGAAGGGGAGACCTGTTTGGAGCAGCGGGAAAGTGACTTTGGCAGTAGCCAAAACACCTTGTCATTGCTAAACCCAAACCCATTTTAAACCGTGCAATTAACACACAGCCTCAACTGGGAAGTAAACTGCCTGCTTTTCACTCCGCTGAGAAAAGGAGACTGGGCTGGTCGGTTTCTCCCGAGCCGCTCACTTTAATATAAGGATTCCAGGCTGCTTGTGAATTCTCCAGCCCTGTCCAGCCAGAGCAAAGCTCATATTTTAAGGAACATGTTCATGGGGGTGGGGGGGGCGGGGGGAATCTATTATCTGTGTGTGTCAGATTGGACAAAGTTCCCAGGACTGAATTCAGACTGAATGTGAGTGAAGGCGGGAAGAGAGAGGAACAGTCTGGATTAAAGCTGGACAAAGTCACAGAAATCAGCCGGTAACTCAGTTTGTGGATACATCTTTGTGCCTGTTCAGCATTAATTCAGCTCTCTTAGCCATATGCACTATGATACAGTCTTCAATTACACAATCATATACTATTTTTTCCACGGGACTCCTGCCTCCGTCAGTGAATGGATAGTTATTCAACATCCCTTTTTAGCTTCCACATTCAGTGTGTTGCCTGAGGTTTTGTTTAAGGCATGCCATTCAAACCCTGCTCTGAATACAAAATTATTAATCTACTCATGGGCCTTTCTATGGCACTTTCACCATAATGGCTGAGTGCTTCTCACATGTTAATGAATGTGTGGGAAGATGGTATTATCCCCATTTTACAGATGTGAAACTGAATGATCAAGGCCAAAATGATCAAAGGTCGCCCCTATTTTGGGTCTCCCAACTTTTGATGTCTAGGGTCTGATTTTTCTGAGTAATTAGCAATTTTATATCACTATCTTAAAAGAACAGCTCACTCCAATCAACTTCAATAGCAGCTGTGAGTACACAGCATCTCTCTAAATCTGGCTCCAAGAGTCTCACATTGGGCACTCAGAAAATGAGGAACACGCAATTAATTAGTGGCTGCTTTTGTTTAAGAGATTTGCCCAGGAACTGTGCAGCAGAGGTACGGAGAGAGTCCAATTCTCTAGGGCAACCATCAACTGCCTTCACCATGAGACCATCCTCTCTCTTCCTGCAGTCCCCCGCTTCATTCACTACACACCTTCCTACTTCTGCAATGAGAAAGGCAGGGGTCTTACAGACAACAGCCTGATTCGCTATACAACCATCATTCGTTCCCAGAGCCTCAGTCAGCCTGCCCCTTTATCCCTAGAACTGCCACCAGCCTCTCTGAAATAAACCTCATTTCTTCCTATCAGCTTTTTTCCTTTTAGCTATCTACTCCTGCTCTCATGATCATTTACCCGGCTATGGGTTAAGGTCCAATTATGTGTCTGTAAAGCTTCAGGGTCACTTCTGGTGCTATAGGAATAACTCTGTGATGTAGTGTGACAAATTCAGGTTAGTTTACGGTTCGGACAATATCAAAATGTATTAAGGCTCCAGAGGTGTCCGTGCAGTTTGGGCGATTAAGTGATGTACAATAATTGCAATAAAGGTGCAGCGTCTTGCCTTCCAGTAACACTGTGGTATGGGCACTTGGATGCAAGGCAGAACAAGGGAAGGCTGTAGCAACTTTGGCTGGACTATGGAATCCTAGAAATTAGCAAAGGAAATGACTTATTGGATCATCTAGTCTATGCCCCTGGCTAGTGCAGAATTGTCCCTCATCCAGACCAAGTTCAAATCATTCTGGATAGCTGGATCTTTGATCCAGGTTTTCCAGGCAGAGGAGTCTGCTGTCAAACTATTATCCTGTTTGGGCAATTTGACTCAGATTTCACTAGCCGAGGTCAGGACCTCTATCCCCAGAGGACACTATTTAATAACAGGAGGCAGTAGAATGTGTTTCCGTGTCGTCCCGTCACTTTTTGTGCAGACAGAAAAGCTTATGTCTTAATCATGCTGGCCAGGAGGGTGCCCTAGGGTTTGAGACAGCAGAGTCCAGTAATACTTTGCACTACGCTAGCCCCTTTCATCTGAAGATCTCAATGCACGCTGCAAACAATTAAGACTCTCAAACCCCCTAGGAAGTAAGTATTAGTCTGCCCACTTTGCAGATGATAGAAAGATCCAGAGGGGTTAAGTACCTGCCTCAAGGTCACACAGCGAGTCAGTGGCAGGATCTGGAATAGAGAGAAGAGACCTGCTTCCCAGGGCCCTACTGTAACCAATGGCACCACCCCCATATGACTTTGATGTCTGCAGAGCAGACTGTGGAAGGCACTGGGGATTGTTATGCATTTTCAAAAGGAGATGACAGGCTGCAGAGGCTCACATCTGAACTGACATGCCTTCCACACACACAGCCCCCCCCCCCCCCCCAAAAAAAAAAAAAAGTCTTAGATGGACTAGTCAAGAAAACCTTGTAGACTTCAGTTTGTGGGGGAGCCAGGCAGCAGCCCGGAAGTTTGGCCTTAGGCCAGCATGGAACCCGAGCACCCACCAGAGACATAAGAAGCTGGCAGATCTCCACTCCAGGCAGCTAGACTCACTGGTCCTAAAAGTTCTCCATTGTGCCACACTGGCTGAATGGGTCTCCTGGCCTACTTAGGAGTGATATTCCAGAGACTCCACACAATGCAAGAGACGGACTCTCTCTTATTGGCCAGGGAACACGCAAGGTTACAAAGCTTGGTCCCCCTGCGATGTACAAAGGGGAGTGTTGGCGCACACTAGGATACAGCTGCTGCCGTCCAGAGAAAGGGTCTTTACTGAGAGGGGGAGACTGAATGGGCTCAGTTTCTCTGGGAAGGATGGATTCCTGGTCTCAGGGGTGTAGTCAAGCCCAGCCCCACCTCACACAGTGATACCTTAGAGCAGGGAATTCTCCGTGAGAGAGGTGTGCACATAAACACGCGCTCCTTTCTACATGGGATTAAACTAAATCGCCTCAGTGTCTGAGGTAAAAGCCTTTCTGACAGTAGTGGCAACAACCCAAGGAAGGAGACGGGTGAGGGCTGTAAAGTCTGCTGTGCATTAAAGCAGAGCTGATCGCCCTTGGGAGAGAGACGATTAAACTGCAGATACACTGTAATCAGGTCTAGGATTGTCCCTGCACTGCATCTGCTCAGACCTGGACCCTGATTAACATGTGCCAGCTAGATTAGGGCTAATCTAAAGCATGGGGGTTTGGATCCTTTCAATTATATTAAATAGGAAATCCCTTACACAAAACTTTTGGGGCTATGCAAATACAAGTATCTGCAAATAAGGGACAATTCCTTGAAGGCGATACGGCTATTACGGAGAGATCTGCCAGCAGGCAGAAATCATCAGACAGCTTCTTGCCAACAGATGAGTGGGATACTGCAGGGCTCCATGGCGCAATGCTACACTTCAGCTGCGCACACAGTTCAGATCTGCTCCTGCCAGGTGAAGGCCTATAAACAAACATTAATAATGCACCAACCCGCACAGACAATAGAAGCAGGTTTTCAAAGCAGTGGGGTGCGGAGATGGAGCGGGACATACAGTCACTCCTCTTTGTGAAGGGATTTTCTACCTGAAACCATACCTCGCCCACCACTACGCACTTGGAAGGGGTCGGAGCATGGGTGTGACAGAGCAGCATGGCAGTCAAGTGCAGCCCACGAAGCCCTAACAACGTGGCCTCCAGCCATAGAATCCTCGAAGATTAGGGTTGGAAGAGACCTCAGGAGGTATCTAGTCCAACCCCTTGCTCAAAGCAGGACCAACCCCAACTAAATCATCCCAGCCAGGGCTTTGTCAAGCTAGGCCTTAAAAACCTCTAAGGATGGAGATTCCACCATCTCCCTAGGAACCCATTCCAGTGCATTCCGCTTCCCTCCTTCAAATCCTCATTCAAGACCCACTTCTGTCATGTTACCGATGTTACTTGCGTTGGGATAGGGTCTTGATCAGGACCCCGTCTTGCTGGGGACTAAACATAATGAGAGAGTGTTTCTGCCCCAACGAGCTTACAGGCTAAATGACAAGCAGATGCAACACGCGGGGAACAAACGAACGGGAAGAACAGGACTGGTTATAAGATCCATGTACACAGGCCAGCTGCGTGCACAGCTAGACGGCTTAGAGACAAACTTTAAAAAAAATAAATGATAAAATCTAAACCAATAAATCAAATCTGTATCAGCTGTCCCCGCTGGCCCTCCAGCTCACCACTTGCAGTTACCTGTGCTATCACTGCGAGAGTGAAGGATAGGAAAGTGGCATTATGGAGTAGTCCAGAGGGGATTTTTTAAGGGGCAGGCTTGAAACAAGCCAAAAGGAGCCCATGGGAGATGCAGAAAAAGGCCAGCATCACTGGCAGGGGAACGGGGTGCTGCAACAGGACACTAGAGTAGATAAGCAGGAAGGAACAGAGCTGTGTAGGGCCGTACAAGTAGGAACAAGGGCCTTGAATCTGATGCAGTGAAGGAACAGGAGCTGGTTAGAGGGATACAAAAAGGGCACGATACAAACAATGCCAGGCCAAGCAAGTCATCTTAGCAACTCTGTTTTGTATGGACTAAAGGAGAAGGAAGTTGTGCTATTCAAAGATGACAGGGTGGATGGTTGTGTTCTCAGCCATTACCTCCAGCGGGAAGGTGCTGGGTGGGCAGGGAGATGAGGAGGTCACCTTTGGCTATGTTGAGTTTAAATTGGCAGTGAAATCAGCCCATTGCTAAGGGCGAGACTGAAGGGCCGTTGGGGAGAAGGCTGTATTTATTTTTACACAAGCTGACTGCTTTAGCCCTCTCTCTGTTGCTGGTCTCCAATTATGAGCTCTCTGGGGCAAGGATGGAGTCTTCCTGTGTGTATGGACAGTGTCTAGCACTTTGTGGGCAATGCTGGAATACATAATACATCCTCACCACGACTACAGGCCATATTCAGCCCTGAAGTACGCTCGTGCAACTCCCATCTCTTTCAGGGTGATATAAACTTGCCTATTCCCCAGAGGTCTCAGGAAGGAATGTTCCATAGAGACCAGAGTAGAAGACAAGCTGGCACTAAAGACTCCATAGGGCCACACCCCCGTAGAGAGCAATCAGCTGTTGTGACCTGCACAGGATGTGCCACGTTTGTCTTTCTCCCAGAGGATACAAACGACTTCGTCTGAACAAAGTGCAGGCTGGTCTCCATACTGGAAGATGAGATTAAAGGGCTAGAGACCCAAGTATCAACCCTGCGTTGCATCACAGAAAATGAAGACTTTCTGGATAGAAGTCAGCGTTTGGTACTGCAGGCACAGCATGCTGAAGAATCAGAGAGGGCAGTGCAGAATGGGGAAGAAAATTGGCAGCATGTGACCTGCAGAAGAAGAAAGAGGAGAACCCATGTACCCCCAATGCAGATAGAGGTAAGAAACCGTTTCCAGGCTCTCTGCATAGGTACTACGGCGGAGAATGGTTTGCAAGAGTCATCTGAGGGAAGGGATCAGAAGGAGACACCATTGACCGGAAGGCATGGGATGCAGTGTCCTAGGGATGGGGGTTTCACGACCACCACTCCCAAGAGGAGGAGATGGGTGGTGGTGATCGGGGACTCCCTCCTAAGGGGGACAGAGTCATCCATCTGCTGTCCAGACCAGGAGACTTGAGAAGTGTGCTGCTTGCCTGGAGCTGGGAATTCAGGATGTGACAGAAAGTCTGCCAAGACTGATCAAGCCCTCGGACCGCTATCCCTTCCTACTTCTCCATGTGGGCACCAAGAATGACCCTGAGTGGGTCACTGCAGACTACGTGGCTCTGGGAAGAAGGATAAAGGAGGTTTGAGGTGCAAGTCGTATTCTTGTCCATCCTCCCTGTTGAAGGAAAAGGCCCAGGTAGGGACCATTGAATTGTGGAGGTAAATGCGTGGTTACGCAGGTGGTGTCAGAGAGAGGGCTTTGGATTCTTCAACCATGGGATATTGTTCAGGGAAGAAGGATTGCTAGGAAGAGATGGAATCCACCTCACAGAGAGGGAAGAGCATCTTCGCAGGCAGGCTTGCTAACCTAGTGAGGAGGGCTTTAAACTAGGTTTGCCAGGAGGATGGTGATATAAGCCCAGAGGTAAGTGGGGAAGTGGGATCCTGGGAGGAAACACAAAGAGGAGGGTGCAACAGGAGAGGCCCCCTGATTCATACTGAGAAAGCAGGGCAATCGGCTAGTTATCTTAGGTGGCTGTACACGAATGCAAGAAGCCTGGGAAACAAGCAGGAAGAATTCGAAGTCCTGGCAATGTCAAGGAACTATGATGTGATTGGAACAACAGACTTGGTGGGGTAACTCACATGACTAGAGCACAGTCATGGATGGGTATAAACTGTTCAGGAAAGACAGGGGTGGGAGAAAAGGTGGAGGAGTTGCACTGTATGTTTGTGCAGGGAGCAGTATGAGTGCTCAGAGCTCCAGTATGAAACTGGAGAAAAGCCTGTTGAGAGTCTTTGGGTTAAGTTTAGAGGCAAGAGAAACAAGGATGATGTTGTGATGGGTGTCTGCTATAGACCACCAGACCAGGAGGATGAGGAAGACGAGGCTTTCTTCGGACAACTAACAGCAGTTTCCAGATCACAGGCCCTGGTTCTCATGGGGGACTTCAATCACCCTGACATCGGCTGGGAGAGCAATACAGCAGTGCACAGACAATCCAGGAAGTCTTTGGAGAGTGTTGGGGACAACTTCCTGGTGCAAGTGCTGGAGGAACCAACTAGGTACCGTGCTCCTTTTGACCTGCTGCTCACAAACAGGGAAGAATTGGTAGGGGAAGTAGAAGTGGATGGGAACCTGGGAGGCAGTGACCATGAGATGGTCGAGTTCAGGATCCTGACAAAAGGAAGAAAGGAGAGCAGCAGAATACGGACCCAGGACTTCAGAAAAGCAGACTTTGACTCCCTCAGGGAACTGATGGGCAGGATCCCCTGGGAGGCTAATATGAGGAGGAAAGGAGTCCAGGAGAGTTGGCTGTAGTTTAAAGAAGTCTTATTAAGGATGCAGGAACAAACCATCCCAATGTGCAGAAAGAATAGCAAATATGGCAGGCGACCAGCTTGGCTTAACAGAGAAATCTTCGGTGAGCTTAAGCACAAAAAGGAAGCTTACAAGAAGTGGAAACTTGGACAGATGACTAGGGAGGAGTATAAAACTATTGCTCGAGCATGCAGCGGTGTAATCAGGAAGGCCAAAGCACAACTGGAGTTGCAGCTAGGGATGTGAAGGGTACCAAGAAGGGTCTCTACAGGTATGTTAGCAACAAGAAGGTGGTCAGGGAAAGTGTGGGCCCCTTACTGAATGGGGGAGGAAACCTAGTGACAGAGGATGTGGAAAAAGCTGAAGTGCTCAATGCTTTTTTTGCCTCGGTCTTCACAGACAAGGTCAGCTCCCAGACTGCTGCACTGGGCAGCACAGTATGGGGAGGAGGTGAGCAGCCCTCAGTGGTGAAAGAACAGATTAAGGACTATTTAGAAAAGCTAGACATGCACAAGTCCATGGAGCCGGATGCACAGCATCAAAGGGTGCTGAGGGACTTGGCTGATGTGATTGCAGAGCCATTGGCCATTATCTTTGAATCGTGGCGGTCGCGGGAGGTCCCGGACAATTGGAAAAAGGCAAATATAGTGCCCATCTTCTAAAAAGGGAAGGAGGAGAATCTGGGGAACTACAGGCTGGTCAGCATCACCTCAGTCCCTAGAATAGTCATGGAGCAGGTCCTCGAGGAATCCATTTTGAAGGACTTGGAGGAGAGGAAGGTGATCAGGAACAGTCAACATGGATTCACCAAGGGCAAGTCGTTCCTGACCAACCTGATTGCCTTCTATGATGGGATAACTGACTCTGTGGATATGGGGAGAGCGGTGAACGTGATTTACCTTGACTTTAGCAAAGCTTTTGATACGGTCTCCCACAGTATTCTTGCCAGCAAGTTAAAGTAGTATGGATTGGATGAATGGACTATAAGGTGGATAGAAAGCTGGCTAGATCGTCAGGCTCAACGGCAGCCAGTATCAAGTGGAGTGCCCCAGGGGTCGGTCCTGGGGCTGGTTTTGTTCAATATCTTCATTAATGATCTGGATGATGGGATGGATTGCACCCTCAGCAAGCGCGCGGGTGACACTAAGCTGGGGGGAGAGATAAGATACGCTGCAGGGTAGGGATAGGGTCATAGAATCATAGAATCTCAGGGTTGGAAGGGACCTCAGGAGGTCATCTAGTCCAACCCCCTGCTCAAAGCAGGACCAAACCCAATTAGATCATCCCAGCCAGGGCTTTGTCAAGCCTGACCTTAAAAACATCTAAGGAAGGAGATTCCACCACCTCCCTAGGTAACCCATTCCAGTGCTTCACCACCCTACTAGTGAAAAAGTTTTTCCTAATATCCAACCTAAACCTCCCCCTCTGCAACTTGAGACCATTACTCCTTGTTCTGTCATCTTCTACCACTGAGAACAGTCTAGATCCATCCTCTTTGGAACCCCCTTTCAGGTAGTTGAAAGCAGCTATCAAATCCCCCCTCATTCTTCTCTTCTGCAGGCTAAACAATCCCAGTTCCCTCAGCCTCTCCTCATAAGTCATGTGCTCCAGCCCCCTAATCATTTTTGTTGCCCTCCGTTGGACTCTTTCCAATTTATCCACATCCTTCTTGTAGCGTGGGGCCCAAAACTGGACACAGTACTCCAAATGAGGCCTCACCAGTGCTGAATAGAGGGGAATAATCACGTCCCTCGATCTGCTGGAAATGCCCCTACTTATACAGCCCAAAATGCCGTTAGCCTTCTTGGCAACAAGGGCACACTGTTGACTCATATTCAGCTTTTCGTCCACCGTAACCCCTAGGTCCTTTTCTGCAGAACTGCTGCCCAGCCATTCGGTCCCTAGTCTGTAGCAGTGCATGGGATTCTTGCGTCCTAAGTGCAGGACTCTGCACTTGTCCTTGTTGAACCTCATCAGATTTCTTTTGGCCCAATCCTCTAATTTGTCTAGGTCCCTCTGTATCCTGTCCCTACCCTCCAGCGTATCAACCACTCCTCCCAGTTTAGTGTCATCTGCAAACTTGCTAAGGGTGCAGTCCACACCATCCTCCAGATCATTGATGAAGATATTGAACAAAATCTAGAGTGACCTAGACAAACTGGAGGGAAGGTTGGGCCAAAATAAATCCGATAAGGTTCAACAAGGACAAGTGCTGAGTCCTGCACTTAGGATAGAAGAATCCCATGCACTGCTACAGGCTGGGGACTGACTGGCTAAGCGGTAATTCTGCAGAAAAGGACTTGGGGATTACCATGGACGAGAAGCTGAGTCAACAGTGTGCCCTTCTTGTTACCAAGAAGGCTAATGGCATATTGGGCTGCATTAGTAGAAGCATTGCCAGCAGACTGAAGGAAATGATTATTCCCCCCTATTCAGCACTGATGAGGCCACATCTGGAGTACTGCGTCCAATTTTTGGCCCCCCACTACAGAAAGGATGTGGACAAACTGGAGAGATTCCAGCGGAGGGCAACAAAAATGATTAGGGGGCTGGAGTACATGACTTATGAGGATAGGCTGAGGGAACTGGGATTATTTAGTCTGGAGAACAGCGAGGGGGGATTTGATAGCAGCCTTCAACTACATGAAGGGGGGTTCCAAAGAGAATGGAGCTAGGCTGTTCTCAGTGCTGGCAGATGGAAAAACAAGGAGCAGTGGTCTCAAGTTGCAGTGGGGGAGGTCTAGGTTGGATATTAGGAAAAAATATTTCACTAGGAGGGTGGTGAAGCACTGGAATGGGTTACCTAGGGAGGTGGTGGAATTTCCATCCTTAGAAGTTTTTAAGGCCCAGCTTGACAAAGCCCTGGCTGGGATGATTTAGCTGGGGTTGGTCCTGCTTTGAGCAGGGGGTTGGACTAGATGAGCTCCTGAGGTCTCTTCCAACCCTAATCTTCTATGATTCCATGGGTCAGACCAATGGTTCATCTAGCTCAGTATCCTGTCTCTGACAGGGACCAGTACCAGAGTTTCAGGGGGAGTGTACAGAACAGGGAAATTTAGAGAGCTCCACTTGTCTTCCCTTCCTGGTTTCTGGCAGTCAGAGGTTTAGGTTTGCCCCAAGCACGGGGTTACATCCCTGACTATCCTGGCTAATAGCCATTGATGGACCTATCTTCCATGAACTTTAGTTCTTTTCTGAACCCAGTTATATTTTTTTGGCCATCACCACATCCCATGGCAACAAGTTCCATAGGTTAGTTGTGGGTTGTGTAAAAAGGTATTGACTCATGTTTGTATTAAACCTGCTGCCTATTCATTTAATGGGGTGGGCCCTGGGTTTTGTACTGTGGGAAAGGGTAAACAACACTTGCCTATTCACTTTTTCCACTCCATTCATGATTTTATAAACCACTATCATATCCCCCCTTAATCATCTCTTTTCTAAGCTGAACAGCCCTAATCTTTTTAGTGTCTCCTCATATGGAAGCCATTCCATTCTGCTGATCATCTTTGTTGCCCTTCTTTGAACCTGTTCCAGTTCCACTATATCCTTTTTCAGATGGGCCACCAGAGCTGAACACAGTGTTCAAGGTGTAGGAGTACTATGGATTTATATAGTGCCATTATGATATTTTTCTGCCATATTTTCTATCCCTTTCCTAATAGTTCCTAACACTGCCAGCCTTTTTGATTGCTGCTGCGCATTGAGCTGAAGTTTTCAGAGAACTGTCCACGATTACTTCAAGATCTCTTTCTTGCGTGGTAACAGCTAATCCAGAACCCATCTTTATATATGTGGAATTGGGATTTTCCCCCCCAGTGTGCATTCCTTTGCATTTATCAGTGTTGAATTTCATCTGCCATTTTGTTGCCCAGTCACCCCATTTTGTGAGAGACCCCTGTAACTCTTTGCAGTAGCTTTGGACTTAATTATCTTGAATAATTCCGTATCATCTGCAAACTTTGCCACTTCACTGTTCACTCCTTTTTCCAGATCATTAATGAGTGTGTTGAAGAGCACAGATCCCAGTACAGATCCTTGGGGGACCTCGCTGTTTACCTCTCTCCATTGTGAAAATGGACCATTTATTCCCACCCTATGTTTCCCTTTTAACCAGTTACTGATCCATGAGAGGACCTTTCCTCTTATCCCATTACTACTTAGTTTCCTTAAGAGCCTTGGGTAAGCTGTGTCAAAGGCTTTCTGAAAATCCAAGTACACTATATCAACTGAATCACCCTTGTCCACATGCTTGTTGACTCCCTCAAAGAATTCTAAGATAGGTGAAGCATGACTTCATTTTACATAAGCTGTGTTGACTCTCCTCCAACAAATCTTGTTCATCTATGTGATTCAGGGTGTCTCGATTTTGGGGGGCTAAATTTGAGATGCTCTACAGGATCCTAACTGCAAAAAGTGTTGAGCTCCCCCTTTCTGAAAAGTCAGACCCTAGTGCTAGTTATCCCAAGGCACTTCAGAGACGCTAGATACGGAAATTGCTCCACCCAGCATGGTTTGAAAGGACTTGCAAACTTGATTTTGTTTTGTGACCTCAAACTTGCCTTCATATCACCATGTCTCTCTGGAGGAGCCATCCTGGTCTAATCATGTTAAAAAAAAATCCAACTCTCTCACAGATGCACAACAGAGCAGAACAGATCTGCCAACAGGTAGGGGATTTTACACAACAACGTGTGAACACCAATGTCGAGATGCAACAGGGCAGTTTATGGATGGAGCATGAGTATGAATGGGGAAGCCCCAGACACCAACCTGTAAATTATAATGAATATAATGAGGCTTTAGTTCTGACTTTTCCATGGAACATTAGCCAAACACAACAGCAAATAAAAATGCTACATTTTCCTCCAACAAACTGCAAGGGTCCCAAGGGAGATTACAGTAACATTGCAGCCACCATAATTAAATAGCTCTGTACCCACGCCCTCAACAGCTAAGCACATCAAACTACCTATGTGGATGTCACCGTGTTATCTGCCAAATGTTTCCTAAAACTGACAGCGATTAACCCTTTGCACAGTCCTGGTTCATCTTGTTCTATTTCAATGTGCTCCCCTCAGCTCATTCATAACAACCACAGGATTTATCTAAGAGCTCAAAGACTGGATAGGAACAGTTGATCTGGTACCCTACGCTCGGCATCACTAACACAGCACGTGCCAGGATTCCAAAGAACCATGCATACAAGGGTTCACCCTTTTCTTGATTAATTTTAACGTATTTAACTTTAATGGGAGCTGCTGGCTACTCGGTATTTTGAAAAATCAGGCTGCGTATTTAGGTGCATAAATGTGGACTGAGAAGCCTAACTTTAGACACCCATTTTTCAAGTTTTGGCCTTATCTTTTCCTCCACTTTCTTGTTGAGAACACATGCCTGCTGTGTGTATTGAGTTGCTCTTTTACACATTTATCTTCTGCTACAATCCACCAACTTCTTACCTTTTCTGGCCTGGGGTTAGCATGATCTAAAGCCAAAAATCCCCCTTATTTGAGGGAGAAGCTAGAGCTCAGGAGGAGAAGAGCTGAAGACTTTTCTGGCTTCATTTTTTATATTTTCTAGCCTTTTTACTTTTCTTTTGCCTTCTTGGGAGGGGAAAGATGATCACTTGGGGCTTCCAATCACGAAGATATGGGAGAGAGGGAGCCTTGAGCGGAGCCCCTGCATTCTTTTTGTCCAGTATGAAATCGGAGAATATGCACAGGGAGTACATCCCAGAAAGAGCTCAGATCTTCCTCTTGGGAAGAGAGTCAGCAAGGATTCCTTGCCAAGTGACTATTACCCACTGGGAGACGGCCCTGGAGCTTTTCAGTGTGGGATGGATTGGGCGGGGAGATTTTTGGACTTACCCCTACAGAATCCTTGGCTGGAGAGGATGAGCCAGTCTCAAGTACTGAAGAGGACTGACCTGTCCTTGTGGAAGTATCTCCTGAGGAATCTCTGCTTTTTTTTTTTTTGGGGGGGGGGGGGGGGGGATGCAGAGGCCCCAGCAAACCATTCAAACACACGGTCCTTTGCCATGGCCAAGCATGGATCCACAGGCTGGGAGCAAAAATACCCCTTCTGTGGCTCCCAAGAGCATCTGCTCATGGGTGTAGCAGATTGTGGCCCTGGGCGTGCTCTGCCGAGATGTGTGGAAGAGTCTACTCACCACAGACACACTCCCTCGTGGCTGGGCATGATGCAGTAGCTCTCCTCCTTCGGCGCCCCCTCCCCACAGCTGCTCTGGCCCTGTGCTGATCTGCCTCTTCCTGTGACTTGGCTCTTCAGCCAGGTCAATACCAGTCTCACCCTTTCCGGCATGCCAGTGGTTTGGCCCAACTTCAGGCTTTTTGGGCCTGCCAACCCTTGGCCCCAGAGTCATCATGCCCCCTGCTCTAGGAGGGGAACCCAGGCCCACCCACCCTCTACCCTGGGTTCCAGCCCCAGGCGCTCTGTATAAAGCAGAGGAGGTCTGTTCAGACCCCCTGCAGTATATCTGTGCTCCTTCCTACTGTGGCCAACGGCTGCGCTTTTCTCACATCCTCTGCCCCGGCTTATTCGTCTGTTGGTCCCAAAACAAAGGGCAGCCCAAACTACTTATGAGAGACAAAGGTCCTGGACCAGGCCTGCTTGTCCCAAGGAGGCTCTAGTTAGGTTCTAGCCCCAGCCAGGCCTCCTTTCCTTCACATGGCTAACTCAAAAGGTCTACTCCCTCTCTCTAAGTCAGCTACCACTAAACTGGGCTTTTCCTCTCTCTCCCGCCTCCAGGCTTGACACCTTGCACAGGGGAACTGGGTGGGGCTGACTGAGGCCAGAGGTTCTGATTATCCCCTTCCTGGTCACTGCGGTCTATATACTTCATCACAAGCTGGGATTGCAAATTCCTTCCGTTAATACTCTCAGGTGGTGTTAGTAACACCGGGAAGCACTTTAAATAGGTGTTTTTATCTTGACAATATTCCTTTATTCTGAAATTCTGAGCCTTTACCTTCCTCTTCTGTCATTTTGGCCTCGTTCTGATGTATCTGTAAAAACCTTATGTTCTTCTTACTTGATAAAAAAAGAGGGGCTAGGAGAGGAGACAAAGAAGCAGATCGTGTTTTTCCATGGGAAACCAATTTCAAATCCTCAGCTCACGACCCTGTCAGCTAAATTTCCTGTCCCTCCCTCACCTCCGTATGATGCGGAGGATGAATCTAGAGCTGAATAAAGATACTCAGCCCGGCTTGAGTTAGAGGCAAAGCGTGGGTATACTCTGTGTACGTTTTCCCCATGCGGCTCTGCTCCTATGTAACTCATTCCCTACCTAAGACACTAATGTTGGGCCTCTCTCAAGCAGGGACTAAAACTTGGCCAATTTTTGTGCAAGAGAAAGAGAGAGATGTGGCAAATGGAGACTAGGAGATCAAACATGCTCATTTCCACTTGTGATCTAAACAACATTTGAACCTAGGACTCCAGAAGTCTAGTGGACTAACCCACCTTGCTACTAAGCTCCCTTGATTAGCTGGCTTTACAGAATAGAGGAGGGTAAACCTGATAAGATTAGCCGTCTGTATCATGGTCAATTCAAATATATAGGAAACCTAGTTAAAAATACTGAGAAAGTTAAAAAGTTAGAAACTTTAAGTTTTCTTTTCTTTTAATGAAATATAAACAGCAGTGGACGATATTTTAGGTAGCCGGCTAACAGGTGTTATGAGGACAAAGCTTCCTAGGTATTAGAGATGGGAAACAGCTAATCAGTCGCAGAGTAGATTCCTCTGTGGTCCCCAAACAGAGGATGCATCAGATATTAACCTGGTATGTTTGATCTTAGTCAAATGGCCAAGATACCATATTATAGTTTTTAAAACTTCTGAATAGTCATTTAACAGAAAGCTATTCTCATTATGTTTTACCATAAATATTTTAATATCATCCCTTCCCTGAAATCTATGTTAATTACAGTGCAGACTTCTACATTCTCTATTAATTTCTAGTGGTTTTCAGGGCAATTGCTATGGAATCCTATTACATTTCTATTGAAATCTATTAGTTTAATCCGTATTAAAGTCTATAGGGCTTTACCATAAAGTAAAGACTATATCTAAGCTGAGTTTAGTTTTACATTTAAAAACATCCTTTAGGATCCTATAGTCTCTAGAGGGCCTTTGTATAATGGCAGCTGCAAGTTCCGAAGTGTGAAGGGAGAACCGCACCTGAAAGTGATGCTCTATTATTTTGATTTTTAAGGACAAAATCTATTTTAAAATATACATAACAGTAATTTGAAGTCACAAAGGCATTGTAAAATGTATTTAAATTCAATGTATTTAAAACAATTAAAAAAAATACATAACAGTTATCTCACACTCCAGTTCTCTCTCTCACACACAATTGCATTTCTCAAATAGGTTGAGAAGGGAAGGCACCCACTCTTGGGGGGCTACCATCTTGGTCACCCACCCCTCATGGATCATGATGACTGTTAGCAAAATATATGCCGTGTGTGTTTATGTATCAAACAGAGAAGTGTGTGTATGTACATATGCATTCCATCTGTGATAGACCAGTGAACTCCAGTGCACGTGAGCGGACGCACACTCACTGGAGTTCACTCGTCTATCACAGGCCAAACTGGATGATCTCTAGGGGACGGTTTTTTCTACAGTGCTCCTCACTGTAGTTTCTCGACACTGATGGGTTGGTGGCAGTTTACATTGGTGGTGGGGAGGTGGGGCTTTTCTTTGTATAACTATTGTGTTTTACGCATTATGCACATGCTCTCTAAGATGTTGAATTGGACATCTTACAAATCAAAATATCACACATACACCCCTTTTGCCCTCACCACAAGTGTTGTTACTTGAGTATATTAGTGCAATATATATTTTGGGCCCAATCCTGTCACTCTCATTCCTTTCTTGGGTAGCAATCCCATCAACTTCCATGGGCATTTAGCCTTAATAAGGATAGCAGGATTGGGCCCTCAGTGTATTAGCATGTGCATATCTACCCACACCCGTGATTGTTACTCTAGTATCTATCTGTGAATTTGACCAGACATATGCAAATTTAACACACCCACGGGTACATTTACGTCTGAATTCTACTACTCTTCACTCATAAAAGTGAGAGGAAAAGATAGACAGACAGACAGATGTATCCCTCTTTGCTCTAAGAAATACCACGTGTGATCAGAACACCTACAGAAACAAGCAATAACGCCAACCAGCAGCTTAATCCCAACATTCCAAACTACCACCACAAAAATTAACTCACCTGTAGAATTTTCTGTTAGACTCCACTTGCAACCTGAACAGTCTGCTGCTAGGAAGCCTGACAATAAAATGCAAGTATAAAATGCTGAACAAAGGGCAAAAATATTGCAGGGGGTGGTATAACCAGAATAGCCCATGTACGGACAAGAAATATGCCCTCTTCACTCCACTTGTGAAGGACAACAACTGAACAGAAGTCATTCTTGTCCTTCATGGAATTAAAAGCCATATTCAGTGTCCACATATGGAGTATCACCAAAATATTAGATACGCTAGACTATATATTTCTAACTATATTTTACATTACATAAACAGTTTAGGGACAGGGAGTGTGCAATTGTTACAGATGATCCCAAGTATTAATACTCCCTTATCAGATCATTAGCGCAAAACCTTTCACCAGGAAGGAGATTTCTTGCTAGTATTTAGATCAGTGACATAATCAGGTCACAGAAAGCCTGACAGGCAGGGGCTGCTGCATGTTCCTAACAGCTACGGTCCCCATCTGTTAATGCTCTCCCCTCCACTCCCAGGGAAAGTGTGTGTGTGAGGTGAAAATGAAACAAAACAAAAAACACAAAACAAAACCACACAGACACACGACCTAAGATGGATGCCAAACTGGGACTTGTACACATCCCAGGGCACTAGATCAGAAAGTTCCTAAAATCCAGGTTCCTAAAATCCATCTGACCCACCATTCACTTAAAAAAAAAAAAAGATAAACTAGTCTCAAATTATTTTTTCAAGTTACAACAGACTTAAATCTAAATGAGTTTCAAAAGTTAGGGTACACTTCACTCTAGGATCACACATGAACACCAGCATTAGCGCTCACTGTAGAGCATTTAATACGTGAAGGTATAAAGCAACTATTGTTTAGGGAGTAGAGTAATATGTAACCAGATATTCTCTGGGTTCATCTAAAAGATGCCTTTCCGAGCATTTCACCGGCTTGTTCAGCACTGAACATATTTCTGCTAACACACAGAGCTACATTCATGGCCGACAAACAGGCCAAGATATGCAGGTTCTTTTCTTCACTCACTTTTGTGTGTGTTAGAAAAGAAGTAAACTTGTGTTCATCAGTGCAATAGGCTCGTGTTAACAGTTCCTTGTGACAAAACACTGGTTAATTGAGTGCCTATGGTTGGTTTTACTTAGAACCCCATTTTAATGTAGTTTCTTAGGCCAATCCAATGGTATTTGATTTAAAGGCAGAAGAGGGATACTGTAAAATTGCCATCATGAGGTTCCCTATTAATCCTTACTCAACGGCTCGGAGATCAAGTTGGCTCAGTTAACCTGCCAAATAAGGTTTTCTTGCCTGTACTGCAAATTTGGCATGGAATCCAAAAGCCCAGCTGGAGCCCAACTCTTCGTCACCCTTCCGCAATAAAGGACAATTCTGTCTGTGGAACATGAAGGTGAGTGAGATAACATCTTTTACCTCACCCACTTTGTCTCTCTAACATCCTGGGACAACACTGCATCCAACTGTGGAGCGTGCAGCAGACTAGAATCCAGCTCGCTCTCGTGGAATTCTACCGTGGGTGTCCTCACTCGGGAACAAAGGTGAGTTCTTTTGAGTTAGCTAACCGGAGTCAACTAACGTGAAGTAAAATTCTAGTGAAAGCGTGATATACAAATTGCTTTGTCTTGACTAACGCTTCATGTTAGTTAACGAACTTGAGTTAAGAACACACTTTTTTCCTTGTGAAGACAAGGTCATTGGGAGAGTCCAAGCTTCCTCCTTTTTCTCCTCTAAAGTAACACCTAAACCTAAAGCCTACGCCCCCCACCTCCCTTCCAATAAAACATTCCTGC
Source organism: Macrochelys suwanniensis (assembly GCA_033296515.1). Lineage (NCBI taxonomy): Eukaryota > Metazoa > Chordata > Testudines > Chelydridae > Macrochelys > Macrochelys suwanniensis. Next base: position 339,360,595 of record CM065775.1, read on the forward strand.
TACAATGACCACACTCTGCTCTTTGTTCTGTTATGTGCTGGATTGTCACAAGCTATCCTTTCACTGCCTGTAGACTGTCCATTTTTAGGGCAGGAACCTGTTAACTGTTCGGCACACCTCGCCCACTGTGCATGTCCTGTACACCTTCAGCACTGTTGTACGCAACAAATCAGAGTAAACACATAACTCAAACCCATAGTAAGTGTAGCATAAGGGACAGTTTTTACAGTCAACATTTAAAAAAAAAGCATTTTCTTGCATTGTGTCTTTGTTGTGTAGCAGGTGGAGATTATTTCTTTTTGGGATGCTACTGCCTCTGGCAGATTACTGCTATTTAACTCTGCACATCTGTTGACAAAAAGTGGTTTAGAGGCTGGGACTGATGACTAAAAACCTACAACATTTGTGTGTCATAAGCCATACACATCACAGGTTTTACTGAGTGTGGTTAGCTAGTGTGGTACTATGAGATTCTTGGGCCCATGTGCACCTCAAGTGGGATTCACGCAGACAAATACTCAAAGAAGAATTAAGCAGCCCCTTCCATAACAGGTCTGTTTGTTCTCTACCTCACAGCAGTGGTTCTCAACCACGGGTACATTTACTTCTGGGGATACACAGATGTCTTCCAGTGGGTACTCAGCTCATCTAGATCAGTGGTTCTCAACCTGGAGGCTGCAACCACAGGGGGCAGGGGAGGACAGGGCGGGACGGGTTTAGGGGTGTCACAAGTGCAGGGCCCCACAAAGCTAAGTTACATGCTTCAGCTCTGGGCAGAGGGACTTGGGCTTCAGACAAGGCTCAAGTGAAAAACAGGCTCAAGTACAATATTTATATTCCAATTGATTTATTTTATAATTATGTGGTAAAAATGAGAAAGTCAGCACTTTTTTCAGTAACAGTGTGCTGTGACTCTTGTATTTTTATGTCTGATTTTGTAAGCAAGTAGTTTTTAAGTGAGGTGAAACTTGGGGTACGCAAGACCACTCCTGAAAGGAGTACAGTAGTCTGGGAAGGTTGAGAACCATTGCCTTAAGGGACAACAGAACAGGTTAAAAATTCTGGTTGATACATGAGCAGAAAGAAGTAACTCCCAGTGTTGAGGAAACAATTCGGCTGTAAATATTGACAGATAACATTTTCAAAAGCTCAATGTCTTAGAAGCCCAAGTTCCATTTTCAAAAGGGAGATAGCACTTTTAGAATCCTAATTCCTATCCTGTAGACTTTCATTTAGACTTCCCAAGTGCCTGCATTATCTGAAATGGGACTTAACGTGCTTTTGAAATTCTTATCCGAGAATCTCAGTACAAATGCATGTTTTAAGATAACACATTGGGATCTAAAAGCTATCAGTGGGTTAAATTCACTGAGGATGTAACTGGACAGCTCCATTGACTTGTTGACTCCAGTGACTTAAAGGGAGTTGAACCAGAACATAGACAAAACAATCTACAAGATCACTGCCAATTTGGCTTGACCTATACTGAAAGTAAACACCCATGATTTCAGAGGTTAAGGGGCAACAGAGCCATGAATACAGCTGCAATGAAATATATACATTTACATTCTAAAGTACAATGAACACACGGTTTTGTGCACATCAATCGGCATCTGCTAGGGCTTGAAAATACACAGAATATGTTTTAGCAGGGGAGAAATTGGATGGCTCAGGGGAATAGGAAATAAGAGCCTTTCACCGACAGGTCTCCTGTTCAAATCTGTCCTAGCCAGTCGTAACAGATGGCCATTTCTGAAGGCTGCTCAGTAACTTATGAACTGAGGGACTGTCTCAGTCAGTTTCTTAGTGGACAACTTGTTCATGTCACAAACACATGCTGTTGGCATTTTTTGGCAGATCCAGTGGAGAAGCAAAAGATTATATAGGCAGGTAACAACTACTCTCTACCTGATATAAGGAGCTCCCGTCAGAAGAGGGTTGAATCACATCAATGGGATTGTATGTAGGAAGATCATGCTGCAGCTGCCTTTGCAACACCTATTCTCAGAGTCTCAACAACTGAAGATTAGACAACTTAGTTCATGATTGCCTCCTGCGCTTTGTTCCCTGTAAGCAGGATCCTATGAATATTTACTAAGCTTCCCCTGGAAGATGCTTTGAGTTTGACGACTAAAATCATCAGGGGAGGTAGAGATGAGGAAATTGAAGGATCCTCAGAACTCCAAGAGCAGGAGGATCCACACTCAAGTCTCTTCTTGAAAAGGGAGAGAAAATGACGGTGATCTATAAACCAGCTATGGGAATAGTAAATGGTGCCATGATTAATTTTGAACAAGTTCCAAGTTAATGTCCGTTCTCTGGGTCTCCCAGTGTGTCTGTGCTTTAGCCTGGGAGCTCTTGGGGCAAGGACTTTCTATCAGCACAGGGCACGCTGTCAGCACTTCATTGGTGCAGAATCCAAGACACCATGTGTACAGCTGTTATTTTGTAGAACATTCTAGTCTAGAAGCAACAAAGAGTTCTGTGGCACCTTATAGACTAACAGACGTATTGGAGCATAAGCTTTCGTGGGTGAATACCCACTTCTTCGGATGCATCCGAAGAGGTGGGTATCCACCCACGAAAGCTTATGCTCCAATACGTCTGTTAGTCTATAAGGTGCCACAGAACTCTTTGTTGCTTCTACAGACCCAGACTAACACGGCTACCCCTCTCATTCTAGTCTAGGAATAGCAGCTAGTGAGTAGCCTCCCTGGCAGAGAGGGCTATTTGAGAGCCCACGGAAGAAGAGTTATGTAGGATAGGAAGTTACCTCAAGAGTTATTTCTGCTCAGGAATAACTGAAGCCAAAGGAGTTCACTCTCAGTGGGGCGAGGATGGAGTCAAATTCAGATCTAGGGCCCCCTCCACTTTACTGGAAAAGATCCAGGGGAAATCACTTCAGAGCAATCGCTTTTTGCATCTCGTCATTTATTCTGCAGCTTCACACTGACTCAGAACCCCTTGGTGCCCTCTCCACTAGGAGAGAAAGGGTTGCATTAGTGACATCTGGAACTGCTCCAAACACACTGCCCTCCTGATGGACTTGCGGAGCCAAGTAATTAGCACCCCTGTGCCATTTGAAAGCCCTATTTCCTGTCCCAGTGCGTTGCACGCGGCAGCCTGAGCCCCGAGGGGAAGACAGGCTCTTGGGGAGGGGTTTGATTGGCTGTGTCGGGCAGCCACAGATATAGTGCATAAAGGTGGGTGTGCGGCAGTAGAAGCCGCCGCCCCGAGTCTTGTGTTCTCATGCCAAAGTCTGCAGTGCGGAAAAATAGGCCGATTCCTCTTGCAATCTTCCTACGCAGCTGTTTACTGCCTGCGGATTACTGCAGTCACATGAGCTGCTTTACAGCAAAGCCAAGCTGTCTTCATGAGCTGAGAAGGTCACTGGGAAGACACCAAGCTCAAGAGAGAAACATGCTGCCCTCCACAGGGCAGCTGAGGGCATGATTTGCTGCCAAAGGCAACAAGGGGTAGCAGTGTTAACATTCCCCTCCTGGTCACAGGGCAGGAGAAAAATGGCTTCACATTCAAGCCTGTCATCATGACCCACCCAATGACAGCAGAGAGCAGGTATTTGCTACCTATGTCCGTCTCACCCCATTCATTTGCTGGGCTGCAATCTGGGGCGGGTGGGGGGAGGAGCACAAGATGGTGGACTACCAGGAAGTGACCGAATGGTCAAGTTGGAATTTGCCAGTGGCTATTCCCAATTTGCATTTAGGATTTGAAAAATCATATCAGATGACTGCTCCATAAGGCCTGGATCATCAAGTCCTGGCCTCTGCTGTCGATAAAGGCCACACACTGTGTGAACAAGCCATGCTGTACACTGGGTGGCAGAACATTCCTTCCTGACCCCCGTCATGATCTGCTGACACCTTGAGGCACGAGCGCCGATTACTCCTTTAGCATGAGTAGCTAGAAATGTTACCCCGCCCCGTTTCAAAGCCAGCAGCAGCGCTCGACTCCTTAGGAAATAGCGACCAAAGGATGGAAGTGATACGTTTCATAAACGCAGAAGCACAAACGTTCTGTGTGACCGGCTCCTAAAATTAATTCCCAAACACATGCTGCCTTCACCATTATGCCATGCACACAGTTTTAGGGCCCCACCTCTAACCCTTACTCACAGGAGTACTTCCATTGACTACAATGAGATAGCTCACATGGGTAAGGGCTACAAGATTAGTTAAGTCCTAGCAGCACACGGTTTTTAAATCCGTCTGTGCTGCAGAGATCGGATGAAGGCTACACTGTCTGGGCCTTACTCTTTCTGAGGAGAAAGAGAAAGGCTGGGTCTGACTCCACTGTGAAGGAACTTCAATGAACATACATGTCAAGGCTATTCCTCTCCTAAAGGGACAGATGTACAAACATGCTTCGGTGCTTTAAATTAAATTAAAGAGAAATTTATTTGGGAAAGCCCCTGTTTGTCGCTTAACTTACAAGGGATTTCTTCTGCCTGCAGGGGAAGTTTATGGGAGGAACCGTCTCACTTCGTAAGATGCCTTATACAGTTACAGCAGCTTGCTGGGATGTGAGCCAGCTTCCCATTTGGCTCAAATTACATCCCTCTCCCACTGACATCCATTAAGAAAGAGCCTGTAGCTCAAAGCTGCCCTCAGGTTAGGCTATTTTTCTCCTACCAAAAAAAGCCCCATAACATTTTATAATGGACTCCTCACTCGTTTCCTAAAAACAGGGGGTGCCCAAACTTTGCCCAGCTAATAGCCCTGTGGGCAACCTGCCAGGATTCCGAGAGCCACGCCCTAGTTGCGTCAAAACGTCCAGAGTGCAGCCAGCCTCATCAATAACATAGAGGTGTAGAGGTGGTAGAGCCCCTCCTGATCGGAACCGATTCAGAGTAACCACAGGCTGCCTGTCAGTGTCCTCTGGGTCACGGTTCAGTCAACGCTGCCTTCAAGGGGAGAGTATGGGTAGAAAAATGACAATGCAGCTAAGGGCATACAAGGCCCGGAAGAAGGCCCCCAACATGTGATCTGAGGGAAAATCTGCTTCTCCCAGGAATGAGGTCAGTCACCACAGAGCCTGAAACTGCACCAAAAGGATCAGCAGCAGGTGCTACTTCACTCCCCTCTACGCAGAACCCAGACACCAGAGGATCAGCAGGGATCAGAGAGCACAAGGACCAAAAGGTCCCCATCCCTCCAAGTCTCCCCTCTTGTGGGCTGGCACTCCCTTAAATACGTTGCCAGCTGTCTGTTCATGGAGGCAGCTTGGCTAGGCCCCTGAACGAGGGAGGGGGCTACTGCAGCCCTTGTTCAAGGCTGCCTGATAAGTGATGACAGCGGATGGTGAGCAAGGAACTTTGGCTAGTGAGAGTGGTGGTGAAGATTGAGCGAAGGGGCACTTTTTTGCATGGCGACTGCTGTCAGAATGGAAGCTCTTTGTGGGCAGGGACTGTGTCTTCCTACATGGTTGGGGAGCCCTGGGCAAATTTTGGGCACTGCCACAAGCAAAAAGCATAGGTTTCTAATCATATTTGGCATTAGAGTCAGGAACAGTGCCCCCCCTTTCCTAAAAGTATGCAGAGCAGAGAGAGCCTGGCAGGAATTGAAGGGGCAGCTTTGGGGCTGATCTTGTTCTGCTGCCACAGTTAGACAAATCTTGCTTTGAACTTGTAAGCCAAGCAAAATGACTCTGGATGCCATTGCTATGGGAGAGGGAGGGGATGCCCCACTGGCTGCTTTTCTGACTCTAATTGTGTTGACAACAAAGCGCAGCGCAGCCCGAGCAGGGCAAAGCAAATTGCCCTTTGTTATTTAATTAGTGTAGCTCATCAGGATGACACCATCCAGCCCCACTGTTGTGGGGAAGCAGTAATACTACCTCTTCTGCGTCGCTGAGCACTCTCAGCTCCCCGTGGTCACAATTGTTTGAAACTGGACCCATGCAGTCCGGAGACTGGGATGTTCAGTGGAGGGACCTTTTTTTTTTTTTTTTAAAGCATTTGTCCATCTAGCTGTGTGTGTCCACACACCACTTGGTGAGAAATGCCAGCTCAATAGTCTGTCATTCCCCACCCCCAAATAAGGTGGTTTCCCCATAATCACTCTTCCTCGGGCAAAAGCCTGAGACTGACTAGTCAAAGTTGCCTAAGTGAGTTAGACACCCAAATCCCACTGTAATTCAACAGGATTTGGACACACAACTCTTTCAAGCAACTTGGAAAAATCACAGCGCTAGCAACACTGGGTGCATCGTCACTAAGAAGAGAGGAGTTGCATGGAGGAGCCAGAACTCTTTTTGGTGTGATCCCCCAGAAATGGTGGTTAAATATAGGGTGCGGGAAGCAGAACTGCTTTTAAATCTCACGGCAGAAATGAAATCCACAAGCTGCAATTTTTAAAATACAAATAAAACTAGGGGCCCAAGCAGATACCGACGTCTCGTTGCTATCAGTGCGCTCTCCTCCAGCTCAAAGCGAAGGGGAACATATTGCAGTGATGATGAACGAGGAGGGCTGCTGTCTATTTCTTTAAATGTAATGTTAATGCCTTGTAATCAGCTTTAATTTTTAAACAGACCCAGCCCTCCTGTCCATTTCCCCTAATTCATGACACGTGGAAGGTAAATGGCCCTATGCTTAAACCAGGACAGCATCAGCTGTGACAGCTGGAGGGACTGTAAGTCTCAACTGCCTGATAATAGGAGTGGATGTCAAAACTCTTTGGGGGAGAGAGGGGGGACAAGGGAAGGCAAGGGAGGTAGGAGAGATGCTACAAGGTCATCAGGGAGTTGGGAAGCAATGTTTTCAGACAAGGTATATAGTTCACTGTACTGATGGGAAAGTCTGAAAGGGGACGCATGGGGGTGGGGGGGTGTGCAGGGTCGCAGATTTGCTGCTTGGCTTGTACGGAGCATGCTCACACGGACTGAGCATGCTCAGTAACACTGCTGAAGCTGGCTGCCCTCATCCGCGCCCCCACTATCGGCAGGGCACGGGTGGCCCCAAAGATACTGGAGATGCTCCACGCAGCGTTCAAGCTAAAAGGGGGCCTGGTGGGGCCTCCCAATTGCTGACAATTCACCCTCCTCTCTTTGTACACCATCGATGGCTCACAGAGCTGCAAGGGGTGTGTGTCTTTAAAATGTATCAGATTGCACCCAATAGATCATTAAACACAAATCCAAGCAAGAGATGACTACAGGTGTCCCGACAGGGCCAATCCCTCTCTCCTTGCAAATGACTCGATTCAAACACAGGTTGCAGAGATAAAAAGGGCAGCCTGAGAATTCAAGGGAGCTACTGGGACAGAGTCATTTGTGTGGCCAGGAGCACCCAGACTGGCAGGTGACACTCCCCACTCCCACTAAACTGGTTACAGTGGAAAGAAGAAAATGGAAGCAGGTATATCAGTTGCACTTTGCATTTATAAAGAGCCTTTCATCCAAGGATCTCAAAGCACAAGCACGGTCCATTAAGACAACATTCCCCCGGGCGGGTCTTACCCCCCGAATAAAATGAGGCACCCAGAAGGTAAGCGACTTGCCCAAGGTCATACAGCGTGAGAGCTAGGAACGGAACCTAGGCTTCCAGCGCCAGACCCTGCTCTAACCACTAGACAAAACCTCCCTTCCTGTTGTAATCAAGGCCTTAGGAAAAGTTTGCTTAGAGCGTGCAAGCCTGTAACGTGCCCATGCTTGTTCTTGGGGGACGAAGGTATTTGGATTAAAGGAGAAAGCAGGCATCCAGGGCAGTACACAATCGAATTCTCGGCAAGACTGTTTTTTGCCCCAGCTGGTGGGCAGACAAATATTAATGGCAGCAGCCATCTTGTCACCAGTCCTATCCTGTCAAAGCAAAAGAGTGCAGCGCCCGGCACAGCCTAAGCTGGGGGTACAGTCAGCGCTGGCAAAGATTCATGCTCCACAGCAAGTTAGGGCAGTGACAAGAACATGCAATCCAACGTCCTGGGTTTTAAAGTGGCAGCATTTGCCTTGCAAAGGGGAGCAAACATTGTTCTGTGCTAGCAGGGCCCAGCAAGACGTAAACAAGAATGGCCGGTGCCGGTAGAATAGGGATCCCAGCCAGAGAGCCCAGTGAGTGTGGCAGTTCTCAGGCAATGCTTCCTACCCTCAGACCAGAGCAGCAAAAGGCCCAGTCACAGCTAATCTTTCATTGGAAGTACTGGGAGTCACTGTAGCATCATTGGGAGGGAGAGGAAGCTCGCAGCACTGAGCCCTTTGCCGCATGTGATCAGAAGACTGCAATTCCTTCACCATGCAAGCAGCGACTTCCTGTCTATCTTGTGGTTTCTCCTGGTTTTAGATGCCAGCGGGGAAGGAGTGCAGGCATGGAGTGAGCGGGCACATGCAGAAAGTAGCCAGTGCAAATCTTTGCCAGTCATTTGACACAGAAAATGCTGGCCCCTCCCTTCTTTTGGTCCATTTAGAAGGCATCTGCTATGATCATCTTCCGTGCCACTTCTTCAGCCCATGTTTGAATCCCGCTGCCTCGATGCATCAAATTCAAACTACTTCTTCTCAGACCCTACAAGAACTCTCCCTTCTTGTCCAGGTATCTCTAATTAAGCCATTCCCCTGCTTCGCTCAACACCCCATTTGGGCAATTTCCCCTGAAATTGAGACTTACAAGGGAAATATATTTGTTAAGGTAGTTTGGTGTTTACACCAGATTAATGTGCAAGTTTCCCTTTGGTTTTTATTGTGCAACGGGCCACCACAATAACCAGATCATCAGTGCTCTACATCTCCTTGCCCCTGAGGCATTCAAAGGCAAACACAGGAAGTTTCTCATTCTACAAGTTTGTCCTACGTATTACTCCCTTGATCTTTATTTTCATTCTCTAGGTCTTTGGGTGATGCATGCAATGGGCCCCAGGCACCTTTCCCACCATTCCTTTCCCTGACACACTTTGAATTGTAACAGTTTGTACAGAGCCTGACAGGACCCTAACTCTCACCACATGTCTGGAGGTCCACCTGCTGCACTGACATGCTCTCCTGGGTCTCATCCGCATAGCCCTTTACATGGCGGCACAAACAGGCTTCCGCCTGGTAGCTGTGCCTTAGTTTGATCTTGCCCAGGAAGTACAGATCCTTCAAGCAAGCAGAGGAAATTTGCTGCATTTCATCTGATTTTTATATCTCAATCGCATTGCTAATTGCCATCATGTGGTGATATAAAGTGGCAAGTGCCTGCCCCTTTGAAATGAGAAATACCCATCTAAATGCCTGTTTACCCTCTGCTAACTTGTCAGGCATGCTTCTATACAGATGCCTATTTCCTTTGTTTGCAAAAGCCCAGGGCTCGATAATCCTCCTTTGCTCACGTCAAACAGGCCTAATGCTCTCTCCCTGCTTTCATCACAGCCTGATAATCCTGCCTCGGCCTCGCCTGTAAGCCTGTCTCACTTCGGTCATGCTGAAAATTGTTACTGAGAAATTTACATCTCTTTGGCAGGCTCATCTTCATGCCCATCTGCACCCAGGACAGAAAACCAGCAAACAAATTAGCATGATTAGCTGTCCTTCTAGCCAAACAGATGCCTAGACTGGAAAAGTATAGGGCCTACATGTCAGAACAGAGGGGCAGGGGATGCTACCAGTCAGGATTGAGGCGCACCAGCAGAGATCTTTTGCAGGGTGGAGATGCACACTGGTTGCACCCAGCTCAAGTCAGTGTAATTAGTTCCCCCTCAGCTGTTTCTCTCTAAGATCAGCACAAGCTTCCTTCCTGACAGCCCCAACTCCTTCCCCTGCTCCCAACCTCATGCGTTCTTTTAACCCACCCTCTTTAGTTGGGAATCCCTACAAGTTAACTCATGCAACCCTTTCTCTTCTTCCAGACTGCTGAAAAAGCTATTTATTCTTCAAAGCCTTCCGGCTATAATGACCACTGGCCACTCTGTGTTTGTAAATTGTTATATAATGGACCCACTGATGCTATTACACTAAGCTCTGTGGGGCAGGGATTATGATCTGCCTTTGGCATATTATACCTCCTGGCCAAGGCTGTGTACAGTTATGGCCCTCTATAAATAATATGTAGGCACGAAATTCTCCAATATTTAAAAATGAAACGCCATTGAGAAAGTTCATAACCAAAGATGATCTCAAGCCCCAGATCCATTTAAAAAGGGAGGCCGCAACGTGAAGAGATCCAGTCAATGGGAATTGCACTGCCCGGCTGTGCTGTAGTCTCTCCTTCCCGGCAATTTTCAAGAGTCTGTCTTGTCTCCCTGTCCCTATTCATCTAAACTAGGGCTGTCGATTAATCACAGTTAACTCACGCGATTAACTCAAAAAAATTAATCACGATTAAAAAAATTAATCACGGTTAATCGCACCGTTAAACAATAGAATACCAATTGAAATTTCTTAAATATTTTGGAAGTTTTTTTACATTTTCATATATATTGTATTCTGTATTGTAACTGAAATCAAAGTGTATATTATTTTTGATTATAAATATTTGCACTGTAAAAATGATTAAAACCAAAAACCGCTATTTTTCAATTCACCGCATACAAGTACTGGAGTGCAATCTCTTTGTCGTGAAAATGCAATTTACAAATGTAGATTTTTTTGTTGTTACATAACTGCACTCAAAAACAAAGCAATGTAAAACATCAGAGCCTACAAGTCCACTCAGTCCTACTTCTTGTTCAGCCAATCACTAAGACAAACCAGTTTGTTTACATTACAGGAGATAATGCTGCCCTCTTCTTATTTACAATGTCACCAGAAAGTCAGAACAGGCATTTGCATGGCACTTTGGTAGCTGGCATTGTAAGGTATTTATGTGCCAGACATAGGAGCCGACTTCCGTCGGCTCCGCTGGGTGCGTCGGGGGCGGAGCCCTGCAACATCGGCCGGCGTCGGGGACGGGGCCCTGCAACATCGGCCAGTGTTGGGGACGGGGCCTCGCAACATCAGCTGGCGTCGGGGGCGAAGGTAGGTGCTCCAGTAACGGGTGCGGGGCTGGCAGGGAGCTGCCAGTGGGTGCTGAGCACCCACCAATTTTTCTCCGTGGGTGCTCCAGCCCCGGAGCACCCACGGAGTCGGTGCCTATGGTGCCAGATATGCTAAACATTCGTATGCCCCTTCATGCTTCGGCCACCATTCCAGAGGACATGCTTCCATGCTGATGATACTCGTTAAAAAAACAATGCGTTAATTAAATTAGTGACTGAACTCCTTGGGGGAGAATTGTATGTCCCCTGCTCTGTTTTACCTGCATTCTGCCATATAGTTCATGTTATAGCAATCTTGGATGATGACCCAGCACATGTTATGCATTTTAAGAACACTTTCACTGCAGGTCTGACAAAACGCAAAGAAGGAATCAACATGAGATTTCTAAAGATAGCTACAGCACTCGAGCCAAGGTTTAAGAATCTGAAGTGCCTTCCAAAATCTGAGAGGGACGAGGTGTGGAACATTCTTTCAGAAGTCTTAAAAGACCAACACTCAGATGCGGAAACTACAGAACCCGAAACACCAAAAAAGAAAATCAACCTTCTGCTGGTGGCATCTGACTCAGATGATGAAAATAAACATGCATTGGTCTGCCCTGCTTTGGATTGTTATTGAGTTGAGTCCGTCATCAGCATGGACGCATGTCCTCTGGAACGGTGGCTGAAGCATGAAAGGACATATGAATCTTTAGGGCATCTGGCATGTAAATATCTTGTGATGCCAGCTACAACAATGCCATATGAACACCTGTTCTCACTTTCAGGTGACATTGTAAACAAGAAGCAGGCAGTATTATCTTCTGCAAATGTAAACAAATTTGTTTGTCTGTGTGACTGGCTGAACAAGAAGTAGGACTGAGTGGACTTGCAGGCTCTAAAATTTTACACTTTTATTTTTGAATGCATTATTTTTTGTAAATAATTCTATATTTGTAAGTTCAACTTTCATGATAAAGAGATTGTACTACAGTACTTGTATGAGGTGAATAGAAAAATACTATTTCTTTTGTTTTTTTACAGTGCAAATACTTGTAATCAAAAATAAACAAAGTGAGCACTGTTCACGTTGTATTCTGTTTTGTAACTGAAATCAATATATTTGAAAATACAGAAAACATCCAAAAATATATAAATAAATGGTATTTATTCTCTTATTGTTTAACAGTGCAATTAACTGCACGATTAATCATTATTAATTTTTTTTAATCGCATCATTAATCGCGAATAATTTTTTTAATGGCTTGACACTCCTAATCTAAAACACAGGCTTGGTCAGGCTCCTGCTACCAGCTACTGCACCTCCATGTGAATTAAACTGCTTCCTCTTCCACATGCTAGCGGATGTTTAACATTTTCCTACACTTGCAATGCAGTCCATCTTCTCCTATCAGAGCCCTTTCCAATTCCAGCCAACTTTACACACAGATGTCACCACAGTCCCATTTGCCTGTCTAGAATATCGCAATATTTTCTTTCCAATTATTTAAGAACACAGCATTCGAGGCAACAGCTCAGACCGTGGGGTCATCAGCTCCAGTATCCTGACAATAACAGATACTCCAGAAGAAGGAGAAACCCATCATGCACTTAGACAGTTTTACACTGCAGTGAAGCAGGAGATTTGATTTCCCCTAGCTATAAATGTTACCGCTCATAAGATTATCCACAGCCCTTTTTCAGTCCAGCCACAGTACCGGACACTCTACCTCTGGCAATACTGAATTCAGCTCTAGTTCCTGGGGTGTCTAGGTACAAAGAGAAGTTTCCCCTTTATAATCAGCCTGTTTCTCCCGGAATAGGGGTATCACTTCCTGACAGTAGATGGGAAAACAACACTATAATGGAGGGACATCATACAACCAAACAAGGAGGGAAGAATTACATCTAGTGGCTGAAGTAAAGGAATAGGAGTTAGGACACTTGGGTTCTATTCCCTGCTCTGTCAATGACTCTCTGTGTGACCTTGGGCAAGTCAGTTACACTCTATTGTCTCCATTTAGCTATCAATACAATGGGGGTAACAACTTTCACACCACCACCTCCCTGAGAGGTATGGACATCAACTTTTTTAAAGTGCTTTGGCATCCTGGCATGATAGGAGCTAGAGAAGGGTAAAGGATTTTTAGAGAGGAACATTTATTGGAAATATTAGTAAGTTCAGTCTTTGTTAGAATCACTGGGCAAGGAGAATATGTGGGTTAATTCAGTCGCTGTTCTAAGATATCGCCCCCTTCTCTTTGCTGCAGCCAATCACATCCAATCAGTCACATTTAATCTCCCACTGATGGAATTGCATTCTGAACAGCTTATACTGATTGGCTGCATCAGATGAGCAAATGTTTATACCCTGGCAGATCCTTACTCTGAAACCAGAGGAGAACTCAGACTAAAAAAGCTAGATGCATAGGGTGGGGAAGGGTGACACAAATTTTGAATGACAATACGGAAGCTGAAAATTCCTCTCCCCTGTCTGGGGATGGAGGGCAGCCAGCGGGAATTGATATCAAAGTTGCCTTCCATCCCTACAGGGAGACGTATTAGCTGGTTACATAATAAAACTAACTGCATGGTGCTTCCAAGGTCTACTGCAGAGACAAAGACCTTCCCTTTAATGCCACCAGAGATTACAGCAATCAAAGGGGAGAGGAAACAAGGGGAGGGATTGTGGGTGAGGTTCTGTGCAGAGGAAAATGCCGCAAACAACAGTCTCTTTCCTAAATGCATTGTGAATCCCATCTGATTTCAAAGTCTGCTGTAAAAACTATCTTGCATTAAAATAATTTTAATGCTGGATGAATGAGGTAAAGTGACTCAGATCCTGAGGTGGGTGGGAGGAATTGTCCAGAGGAATCCAGAGCACGAAAGCACTTTGGGAACAGACCAAAGGGAACATGTCTGACAGATTTGCTAACCCACCTTCTATTCTTAAAGGGACACCAATGTGCTTTTCTAAATCTGACTGATTGTAAAACCTTCCTGGAAGCTTGAAAACAACAGGTCATTTCTTTCTGGGCCCTTGCGTTGACGAAGATGGATTCCCTACAACCTTCGCACCAGGTTGCTGGTGGAGCACTACCCAACACAATTCCGCTGCTTCTTTTACTTTTGGGGAGGCAATAGCATCCTTAAATAAGTTAACAGTTTTAGAAACAGGGTTTGCAGGTTAATTTGTGCTCCCCCTTCTGGCTGGTTGACTCCATAGCAACAAAGTCAAATGCAACATTAGTGAAAGTTGCTCTTGTTTTTTCCATTGCGTTTTTTGACAACAGAATTGTGATGTTTTAGAACATAAAGAACGTTCCTAACCAATTATTTCAAGGTAGGTCAAATATGAGGCGTAAACTATTAAAGGTGCTGCTTTAGGTATGGAACAGACCAAAAGACAATGGCCATCACTTTGCAATCTGGCAATCCACTACTTTTTCCTTTGGCATTTAAAATATTTAAAATAGTCCAATCCTTTAAAGCTGCATTTCCTTATAACTGGACATGTCACACAGTTCTTAGGTGCAGATGGGTAAACAAGTTCTATAGCATTATCAAGTCTTTTTAATAACTAATGCATTTCATCCCTGAATTTGGAAAGCAATGCGTTGTTTACCTTGGCAGTTGAGCAAAGGCAAAACAAGATGACCATGGGACAGTTACATGTGGCTAGTATCAGAGGGGTAGCCATGTCAGTCTGGATCTGCAAGAGCGACAAAGAGTCCTGCAGCACCTTATAGACTAACAGATATATTGGAGCATAAGCTTTCGTGGGTCTTCGCCCACGAAAGCTTATGCTCCAATATATCTGTTAGTCTATAAGGTGCTACAGGACTCTTTTTGTCGCTCTTACATGTGGCTAGTTAGTATTAGCTACAAATGCTGATATTTGCCTAGGACAGAAGGACTCTGATTAGGGTCTCTAGGCATTCTGGTAATATTAATAACCACTACCACAGCAGCAATTGTGGTTGGCTAATTATAGTAGACACCACTCAGAACAGGCACTCAGATACTGTGAGGTGTACCACAGAAAGGCCTATAAAGAAAGCAAGCAACAGCCTGAATTGTGCTATGAAGAAAACAGAATGAGTAGGGATGCATTCCCTAGCGTGGAAGGTGCCACCAAAGCACAGATACACAGCATCACAGTGACAATTCTCCAGCAGCCAAAGAGGAGCATGTGAAAAAATCCCATAGACGGCAAGGAAACCCTGGAGGGTAGCACCTTGCAGTCAACTCTCAGCCAAATTCCAAGGCCAACGAAGACCTTTTTAAAAAGGTAAGAGGTGTAATCTGGTTCATGACGCTCCATACTGGAGAAGCCTTCCTTACAGCAAAAAAGCCTAACATCCCAGGTAACTTTCCCTTGGGAGATCAACACTACCTTCTTGCTAAGCAACACTCCTGATTTGTTACTGCTCATACTGGGACTTTCTCCCTTTGTTTCTCGTACAGGTTGGGTTTGTTCGGACTCATCTGGTCAGTCAGGACTTGAGGGTTTACGTGGAAAACAAAATGAAATCCAGTTAAATATTTATCTACTCTTACCGTTAGCATCCTGGACTCCAGTAAGCGCTCCCACTGCTGCTGCAGTTTCACCAGACAGGACAATTTGCCCTCCCCCTTGAAGGGTGGCTTCCGCAAGCGTGGCGACAGCATGGGCGGCTGCTTCACTGCAGATGGAAGGGACAAGAAAAAGAATGATTAGAAAAAAAGAGAGCAACTCCGCTCTGATGTGTTTGGCTTTAACCAAGGGCCACAGAAGGAGATCACACCTGCCAGGGTGACGAGAGCTCTCACCAGACCAAAGGAACTGAAATGATCATGTAGTGAACAATCTTAGAGTGGAAGAGGGGTGAGAGATGGACTAGAAGAAACGGTCTAGATGAAATTACTATAAGGTGGGTAATAGGCGCCAACTTCCTCTCTCCCCGGGGGGCCCTCTGCCTTAGGCCCGCCCAACTCCATCCCTTCCTCCAAGCCCCCACCCCTGCTCCGCCCCTGGTCCCACCCCTGCTCCGCCTCCACCATGCCTCTTCCTGCCCCCGCTCCGCTTCTTCACCACTTCTTCCCACCCGCTCCCCCGAGCACGCCCCATCCCTGCTCCTCCCCCACCCTCCCAGTGCCTCCTGCACGCCACTGAACAGCTGTTCTGCGGAGTGCAGAGGGCGCTGGAAGGGAGGGGGAGGAGTTGATCGGCAGGGCTGCTAGCGGGCAGGAAGCACTGGGGGGGGAGGGGGAGAGCTTAGCTGCCAGTGGGCGCTAAACACCCACTAATTTTTTTTCATGGGTGCTCCAGGGGTGGAGTGTATGCTTATAAAATTTGTGGATGGCACGAAGCTGGGAGTGGTTGCTGGTAATTTGGAGGACAGGATTAGAATTCAAAATGACCTTGGACAAATTGGAGAATTGGTATGAAATCAACAGGATGAAATTCAATAAAGACAAGTGCAAAGTACTATACTTAGGAAATAAAAATCAAATGCACAATTACAAAATGGGAAATAAGTGGCTAGGCAGTTGTCCTGTTGAAAAGGATCTGGGGGTTACAGTAGATCACAAATTGAATATGAGCCAACAATGTGATGCAGTTTCAAAATTGTTATATGTAAGACCTGGGAGGTAAATTGTCCGGCTCTACTCAACATGGGTGAGATCTCAGCTGGGCTACTGTGTCCCGTTTTGGGTGCCACAATTTAAGAAAATGTGGACAAACTGGACAGAGTCCAGAGGAGAGCAACAAAAAAGTAAAGAAGTTTAGAAAACCTGACCTAGTAAGGTTAACAAATTAACTAAATCTGGGCGTGTTCAGTCTTGAGAAAAGAAGACTTGGGGAGGTGGGAGGGAAGAGACGGACCACACCTGATAACAGTCTTCATATATGTTAGGAGCTGTTATAAAGAGGACTGTGCTCCATTGTTCTCAATGTCCACTGAAAGTAGGAATCCATCAGGTTAATCTGCAGCAAGGGAGCCTTATGTTAGATATTAGGAAAAATGTCCTAACTATAAGGGTAGTTAAGCTCTGAAATAGGCTGCCAAGGGAGGTTGTGGAATCTCTGTCATTGGAGGTTTTTAAGAACAGGTTAGCGAAATACTTGTCATGGATGGTCTAGGTCTACTTGGCGCAGGGGGCTGGATTAGATGACCTCTCAAGGCCCCCTCCAGCCCTACATTTCTAAGATTCTGTAAGATGACCCCAATTGGCCCTTCCCATCTCTAATTTCTGCTATTCTAAAATCCCTCTTAAGGCACATGCAGTTTCCTTAATGGCCTTTTGCAAGGGACTTTTGAAAAGCCCAGATAAGTTATAGCAGGTGGTTTTCCCTTATGCACTACTTTGTGGACACACAAAAAATTCTAACAAACTGGAGAGGCAGGATCTTCCTGTACAGAAACCATACTAGTTTTTCCCCCATTAAAACACAATTTCCTACGTGTTTTGTAATTCTACCTTTAATCATTGATTCAGCCAATTCACCTTACCCTGAAGTAAGGCTCACTGGTCAGTTATTCCCATGATCTCTTCAGCTCCTTTTATCCAAGGCCAAACACTTGCTAACCTCCAGCCCTGTGGTTTAATAGTTCATTTTAATGAGAGATTAGCAGCGGAATGACCTGTTGCTATTCATACACTTGGCCCAGAACCTCTTCTTTAGATAGCTGAATATCTGGCAGTGCCTCACCTTAATTATCTGAAAAAGCAGATATGTCTTCTGCAGTGAAGATCAACGCAAAGAAGTCATTTAGCTTCCCTGGGATCTTCCTTAATTGCTCCATGGTAGTCCAAATCAACCTACCCCTTTTCTTGCATGCTTCCTATGTGTTATTCGTTTTTATATCCTTCCCTCTTGACTTTTTTAATTTCCATCATAGATTCTATGCTCCTTCCAACTGACTTGGTTTGGGCTGGATTTTCACTTCTAAACAACGTCTATTTGGCTCACAAAACCTCCTGTTGCTATTTGACCATACCATTTTGTTTTCTTGCCTTCTCGCTTCCTTTTGCCTAGGAAGTATGCCACACCTCCTGAGAATCTGCACTGGTATAAAGACATTTATAGCATGGGAAGACCAGCTACAATAAACAGACTGGAGCCTTCCAGCCATGAGAAGCACTTATTTAAATCCACTTTCAAGGGCAATTTAGCATCCCAATGAACTGAGAAGGCTGCATCACTGAAAATAATAATAGTGCTTTGCTATACAAATGCTCTTTCCATTGATTTTGAGCTCCCCAAATGTCTATCTATTAACTCAAATGGCTGTACATCAAGCTTGCACCCATTTACATGCACTCCCCCTCATCCTCTCTTGCTGGAAGTTGCTCCTTTACTTCCCATCCCTAAACTGATTATAGAGATTGCCTCATTGGGCACAACTGCACACATCTGCGCTTTACAATGACACCACTCTACCAGGTAGCCCTAGAGACACCATGCCAGCACCTGATGAAGCGATGGCAGCTTTGTGCTAAAATTAGGTAGAAACCTTCCAAAAGCTGGTAATATTTGCCAGCTCTTCAGGACCGGGGTGTCCTCAAGGCCTAGTGACAGGTGGGAGACCTCAGCTTACTGCCGGGACAGCTGAAGGAAGTGGTGAGGGTGAAGGAGGGTTATACTCCTTGAGTCAATCCAGAACAAGAGTTCTGGCCAATTAATGAACAGTATTGTGGGGCTGCATAGGCTGGTAGCCATACCACAGGCCTACAAGAGGGGTGCAAAGTTAAGGGGTGGGTAAGACTTCAGGGCCTGCATGAATCACACCTCTACCCCTGAGGAAAATAAATCAGTATATTCCCACCCTCGAATACACTTCCCAACAGCTGCCAACGTCAACATCTCAACACTTCTATGAGTTTCTGCAGGTAGCCGTATTCTCCCTTATACGTGATAAACATTTGAGTCAGCTCTGCTGCATTGCAGCTTGTTAACAAGACCTCCTGAGGCACCATTACTCTGCTGCCATCAGAACGCAACCTGCACGGTCACAGCAGAAGGGCCTGGGCTTTGTATTTTCCCCAAAGTGCACATTGTTCCCACCTACATCTAACTAGAGCTGCCAAAATGGTTACTGAATACTTCACCTCACATTTTGAGGCTCTTGTTGCAGGGTCCCCAACTCCCTCCTGAAATACAAAGCCGGCTAAAGAGAGGGGGTATTGCAGGAAGCCCCCGGGGATTGCTCCTAGTGTTAAAGGAAGAACAATTATTTCTACTAAGGATTCTGATTTTCGGAAGTTAATTCTGTTATTTAATTCCTATCTGCCTAAAAGTGGCTATCCAGTGGGACATGGGTGTGAGAAAGAGACAAATTATACATGACTAGACTTGGCAGAATTCAATGTTTCGTTTTCATTGTTTCGATGGATTATATCAATGTGTATTTTTCTCAGATTTGTATTGATCTACATATTGAAAACCGCTCCTGATACAGAGATGTGTCAGGCAGTGGAATAATCTACAAAAATGGTCAAAACCCTGGACCTTTGAGTCATTTAAAAGTACACCAGAGAAAGCTCTTGTGATTACTACTGTAAGTGGCCATCCTACAGGCGGGGAGGGGTGGACTGTGTGAGAGTAGGCCTTCTCTACAATGTTATGAATACTTTGCGCACAGGGGGAGGGGAGGGTGTGTTCAGTCATTTTTCATATCATCTCCTGAAAAGAGTTACCTGGGGTTTTTAAAAAGTGATTTTACAGACAGCAAGTCTTTATTAGTAGATAAAGTTAATCAATATAACATAGTGGCATAGGTGACCATGTTCTAAAAGATACCTGAATCTGGATCCCAGCCCTGGCCTCTTGCTGGGAGGAATGCAGAGGCATTGCATTCAGCCTATGAGAAGAATGCATTTCAGGTGACTCAGCAGCAACCTCTCCCATTGATTAAAGTGTGGCACTGTTTGGTACCAAAGGGGGAGAGATGGGATCAGGGGTGGGGAGGAGAGGAGAGGAGAGAGTGATCTGCTGGACACACCCGGGAAATAGTTCTGGGCTAGTCCTGGGTCCTGCTACAACAGAACTGTTTGTGAATGCAGCTGGTATGAAGGTGGCTGTTTTAACAAGTGGTCTGTAGAAGAGGTTCCTGGAGCCCTACACTAACATTCCATGCTTTGCTCTTCTCCCAGCAGGATCAACCCCTGCCCAGTAAACAGACTCCAAGAATGAGGAGGCTGAGTGCAAATGCAAAGCACAACTGTAAGATAAACCAGTTAGGAAAACCCAGCTTGGGTTCAGGCAATGAGCAATAATACCCCTGCCCTTTGGATCCTTTCCCCTCTCCTTGTGCTTGGGACAGTCTCCCTCTTCTCACTCAAATCCCTTTCTCAACAGTCTTTCTAAATGTCTTTCAAAATGACCGCTGCAAGGTTCCTATCTCAACCTCAGACCAGCACCCCATGCCCGCCGACAAAACGTTCTTCTGCAAATAACCAACAATAGGGCTCATTCTAAGCCAAGAGCTCTCCAAGCAGGAGGAGAAATCATTACCCATGCAGCTCATTTCAGCTTCCCTGCTCCAGAACCAAACACAGGAGAAATACCTTCAACAACTAGCCTGGAAGAGAGACTCTGGTATCAGGTCGGAGGAGACCTTACTGCCACCCACCTGGTTAAATCAACATCATCCCTTTAACAGAGGGGCGCCCAATAATGTTGACAAAGAAATGGAGCTGCTTATTGAACAGGTGCTACAGGCACATTATAGCTCATATCTGCTGTAACAGGACACTCAATGGACAAACAGGATCTATAGAGAGGGATGGGTACTAAAGGTACCTTCCCTAACAGCGCATTTCCATGTCTGTGAGCTTCCTCGCATTACAATGGGACACTAGGAAATGATCTATGAATGCTTTAGCATGGATGGGTTGGGAATTCACTACGGAAAAATCTCAATGAAAGACCCCAGGCAACGTTCTTCCAAACGTATCACTGGCTTTTGTGCTGCCCTCATCGTGACAGATAGCAAGCCTGGCAGAAAGGTCTGCCTCTTTCAGTGCTCTTACCCCAGGCAGTCCCCATAGCTCCTCCTCGCACATGTACCTGTTCAGTGCCATGGTAACGGTTGCTCCTTGTTGCATCTCTTGAGATGCTGCTACTGCTGCTTCTGCCAGCGATGCCACCGCCTGCGTGGCCTCCGAAGCCTGCGTCGTCTGGATGGTCATCTCGCCCCCCTGTAGCGTTGCCCAGTTTTGCTCCACCTAGTTGGGTTAAGAGAGAAAGAGAAAAGTTCAGCTTCCCTGAGCCTTTCCCACAGCTGGGTGCTTCTTCTTAAAAGGAGAAAGTCAAACACTTTCAAGATGTCTTTGAAAAATCCTACGTGCTTTGGTTCTTCTGAACAAAACATCCTGAGAGCACCTCTGTTGGAAAAAGAGGTGCCTTGGGAGCAATTTAGAAACCGAGCTACAGGGAATATTTTGGAAACCATCCAACCACTTCTCATTCACTATCAAGGTGTTGACTCCCATCTCCGATCGACCCATGATGCCAGCCTCCATCGCCTACCTGTGAACTTTCAAACACAGGCATTCATGATTTCTCCCATACTGCCCCACGCATGTGGGGAAAAACCCCTCTAAAGATACAAACGCTACCTCATTAGCCTCCAAATCCCTCCTTTGCCATCATGCCTACAGATGATGTGTCTATTATTTTTAAATTATTTGTATGCCTGAAGTGTCTAGATCCCTAGTCATGGACCAGGATGCCATAGTTCTAGGTGCCGTATAAATATAGAACAAAATGTTGTCTCATTATTTCCTTGTACTCCCTCATTTGTCTGCCCATATCCATCTGTTTTCTCTTGCATTATACTTAGAGTGTAAGATTTTTGGGACTGTCTTTTTGTTCTGTGTTTACACAGTGCCTGGGACAATGGGGTCTGGTCCATGACTAATAAAAAAGTTGTCACATTTGGAACAGTTCTGTTCATGTCTTTTAATTATTTCAATATATCTCATTGTCTCTTAACTAAGGACATTTACATGCATACAGGATCTTGTGCTTGCCACAGAGTTCACCTTCTTCTAGATGATCATTCTCCACCCCAGTCTATACTCCTCCGATTGGGACCTTACGTGTATCAACGAGTGTGTGGTCACAAACAGGATGTGAGGCAGGAATGAGCATCAGGAACAAAAGATCATAGAATCGGAGGATGAAGGTTCTTCAACCTTCAAAGAGCTGTGGACCATTTTATAAGCAAATTCCTCTCACAGACCCATCCCTGCTCCCAATTGTGTAAGTCCCTTTATTGGCTGGTGTTTAAATGTTTTATCCAACTGATCGTCAGGAAGGGCTCCGCAGACCACTGTCACGGTGTATGGAAAGAGAAGAGATCTACTAGATTGGACCCACCTAGGCAAGGTTTTTTCTTTCAGTTTGTAGTATCCTCTTACCCACTGCGTCAGAGGTGAGGGGCTGAAGCAGAGGCTCAGGTCGTTATCTAGATACAATATATAGGTCAGCAAGCCCTCTAGCCATTATCAGTTGTCATTTTCCTTGAGGGATCACATCTGAGCAAGATTTCAATGAGAGATCTGTAGGACGACGGGGTGGCCGCATGGATTAGTTCAGGCAGATGGTTCCATGCACAAAGGGTGGAGTGGAAGAAGGTGCAAAGATGATGTGGGGGCGGGGGACAGGGCCGGCTCCAGGCACCAGCCTACCAAGCACATGCTTGGGGCGGCACCTTGTGGGGGGCGGCGCTCAGGCGTTTTTTTTTGTTTGTTTGTTTTTTTAATTAACATACTGTGGCAGGGCGGGCTGTCCGCCCTGCCCCACTGGCGTTCCGGCTGGGAGAGCGGGGCCGGGGGCAGGCTGGCCGCCCTGCCCCACGGCGCTCCGGCCGCCCTGCCCTGCGGCGCTCCAGCTGGGAGACCGGGGCCAGGGGCGGGCTAGCCACCCTGCCCCGCCGGCGTTCCAGCCGGGAGAGCGGGGCCGGGGGCGGGCTGGCCGCCCTGCCCTGCCCCGCCGGCGTTCCGGCCCGGAGAGCGGGGCCGGGGGCGGGCTGGCCGCCCTGCCCCGCCGGCATTCCGGCCGGGAGAGCGGGGCTGGGGGCACTCCAGCCGCCCTGCCCCGCCGGCGTTCCGGCCGCCCTGCCCCGCCGGCGTTCCGGCCCGGAGAGCGGATCCGGGGGTGGGCTGGCCACCCTGCCCCGCCGGTGTTCCGGCCGGGAGAGCAGGGCCGGGAGCGGGCTGGCTGCCCTGCCCCGCCGGCGTTCTGGCCGGGAGAGCGGGGCCGGGGGCGCTCCAGCCACCCTGCCCCGCCGGCGTTCCGGCCGCCCTGCCCCGCCGGCGTTCCGGCCCGGAGAGCGGGGCCGGGGGCGGGCTGGCTGCCCTGCCCTGCAGTGCTCCGGCCGGGAGAGCGGATCCGGGGGCGGGCTGGCCGCCCTGCCCCGTCGGCGTTCCGGCCGGGAGAGCAGGGCCGGGAGCGGGCTGGCCGCCCTGCCCCGTCGGCGTTCCGGCTGGGAGAGTGGGGCCGGGGGCGGGCTGGCCGCCCTGCCCCGCAGCTCTCCCGCAGGGATGGGGGGGTGGGGGGTGTTGTGGTGCACCGGTGGGGGTTTTTCCGTGAGCGCTGGGGCAGGGATTGGTTGTTTTTGTTTTGGTGGGGGGGGGGGGGGGGGGCGGCGCTTGGGGTTTTGTTTTGTTTTTTTGCTTGGGGCGGCAAAAAAGGTTAGAGCCGGCCCTGGCGGGGGAGGTGTGGCAAGTGAACAAACAGATGATGATGGCTAGCCTTTCTGGTGGAGTAGAGAGAGCTGCTCGATCAGATACCAAAACGGACACATAGAAAAGACCCTGAAGGTGATGCGAAGAAGCTTGAATTTGATGCGGTGGAGAAAGCAAGGTCAGCGGAAGGATTCAATGTGGCAGGGGAGAAGCGAGGTGTTTAGACAACAAGGAAGCAAGCACAAGCTAATTTTAACAGCTGTATTTTGTGTGGCCTGCATCACTCACCCTTCCAGTCATCAGGGAAGCCAGAGGGGAAGTGGTTACAGTATCAAGAAGGGAGATGAAGGGATGGTTGAAAGTTTAACATTCTCATACAGAGCCAAAAAAGGCTGGGTCTTAGAAATGGTATGGGAGAAGCCACAGCAAGATTTGTGCATCGCCTAGAGATGTGGGGCAAGGGAGGGGGAGGAGACAAAGAGGACTCTCGGGTTGCAGGGCTGGTGTCAGGGAGGAAGAGGGCATTAACAGTGAAGAAAGGGAGGGAAAACAAAAGTGTTCAGTTCTGGTCACATCACACTCAAGTTGATGTTCAGACATATGAAAAGAGGTGTCACAAAACAGGTGGAGATGAGGGACTGGATGTAGGGAGTTTGGTCAGCAGTGGAGGGTGAGAAGATTTATGAGAAGGTGTAAAGATGACAGGAGAAGCCAGGAGAGCAGATGAGAGGTGCAGAGAGAGAGAGAGAGAGAGAGAGAGAGAGAGAGAGAGAGAGAGAAGAAGAAGAAGAAGAAGAAGAAGAAGAAGAAGAAGAAGAATGGGGTAAAGATGGAGCCTAGGAGACCCCTATAGAAAATGGGAGAGGGAAGATCACCATCCCCACTGAAGAAACAACTAGAGGTGGGAGGAGAAGCAGAAGAGGATGGAATCACAAAAGCTGAAGGTAGATTTCAAGGAGATGAATGACTGAGCCAAAAGCAGCTGTAGTTGAGGAGGATGAGGATGGAGTAGAGTTTGGCCAGGAAGACATCATTGGATATCTTGGTGAGAGAACAGTTTCATGGGAGAGGATCACGGGTGGAGATGGAGGAACTTGAAGGCAATGGTTGTAGACTGTATTTGAGTTCGAAGGTGAAAGGAAGATGAGGTGTAAGTTAGAGAGGCAGATGGGGTCAAAGACTTTTTCTTTTTTAAGGCTGGAAGAGACCAGAATAGGCTTGTATTGTGAGGGGAAGAAGCCAGATGAGAATTAGAAGAGGAGGGTAAGGATGAGGCAGGAGGAGAGATTAGAGGAAAGCAGGCAAGAAACCTGTGTGTTGGCAATGGGGAGGAGGAGAGTGTACCGGGGATGGGAGGGTGGTAGTGTCGGGTCTCATCAAACTTCTCTTCGAAAAGGTCAGCAGCATCTCGTGTTGGAGGTTACAGGACAGGGAATCAAAGGCAGCAAATTGCTGGCCACTGAGTCGACAAGGCAGGAAAAAGTAATGAAGCTTGACCAGGAAGAGTGCAGAACCGAAGGAGGAGAGAATAAATCTGTAGCGAAGGAAGCCTGCATGGCCACGAGACTTTCTACAGGGTGTTTTCTGGCAGTTGCACAGAAACGGATGAAGCAGATAGTGCGGGCGTGAACACGGGTTGGAAGTTGTTGGAATAGACTTTGCTTTGAGTGAGAGGTGCAAAGGAGTGGAGGCGTGATAGAAAGTGGAGTGGGGGGATTCAGCTGAGTCAACAAAATTTAGGGAGAAGAAAGAGGGGGAAGCTGAAAGGGGTAGAAGAGTCATTGACATCAATGGACTGTAGGTCATGGCTGGGCTGGGTGGGGGGGGAGAGGCAGGAGACAAGTGTGCAGTGTTGAAGGAGATGAAGTGATGGTCAAAGAACAGGGGAACTTGATGATGAAAAGTTCAGAGCAGAAGCAGTGTGTGGTGAAGAGGTCAAGGGAGTGGCCATTTTGGTGAACTTGAACGTTGATCCGGGGTGAAGGTTACACAAAGAGGAGAGAGGACGATGAGGGAAGTGGCTACAGGAGCAGATGGGGCATCAATGCAGAAGCAGAGGTCACCGAAAATGAGGTAGGAGAGATTGCAATGAGAGAAAGAGCGACAGCCAGGAGTCAAAATGGGAGAGGAAGGAGGATGAGGATGAGACGGAGTCAGGAGGATGGTAGAGAAGAAAAAAGAGGAGACGAGCCAGAGGGATTGTTGGTCTCAGGGAGCATGGAGGCAAGGAGGGAGAGAGAAGCATAATACTCCCACCATTTCCTCTAGGCACACCAAGCGACAAGGTGTGTGTAAGAAGTTGGCACTGCACGAGAAAGTGGCTACAGACACAGTGTTGGGAGTGGCGGGGTGTGTGTAATCCAGGTTTCTATAAATGCCCAAAGACTGAGGGGGAGAGAGATGAAGAGATCGTGGACGGCAGAGATCTTCTTTCTGAGACAAACAGGAATTCCAGAAAGAAGGGGAGGGTCAAGGTAGATCACACTGTCCTGCCTACCAGCCTTGACAAAGTTCCCTTAAAGAAAAACGCTCAAATCTCCAGACGCTGATAGTAACTTCTGGAAAGGGAGAAAGGTTTCTGCCACATCATCCAGGACAGGAATGGAGTGCCAAGTGCTAGCTTTGACTTGGAGGGGAACACCCAAGTAAGAAAACAGACGCTTGGATTACAAGAGGTCCACCACCAAACTACAGTTTATCTACACCAGAAAAGTTTTATCCGTTTAATAAATCGGTTACAACTTTGTGTAGACAAGGGTGAGATTTTCAAAGACAAGCTCCTAACTCTCATGGAAAGTCAATGAAGTTAGGCATCTAATTGCCATTTGTGCATTTGAAAATCTTCCCCAAGGCCTAAAGAGAAAGATAACAGCTCCTGAGAACCCTCTAGTGAATATGAAGTACTTTTCAAGGCCAGAGCCCCAAACAAACAGCTTGCTTCTATTCGTTTTTTCAGCTGCAAATGCTCTTTAATACAGAACAAAGCTGTTTTGTGCTGCCACCTATTGCCATGAAAACCTTATCCTTACGGAGCAGAATAGGTGGACCATTCCACTCCATCACAAGGATGGTACTTCACCCAGAAACCTCGGCATGTGTCCAAAAGGGAGGACAACAACTTGCAATGAAACAGCAGTCTCTTTGACTTGAAGGGGGGGCTGGGGGCAGAGGGAACAAGGAAGGCAATACCAGTACCTGTCTGAGTTATAGGAATGTTCTTTATATAAAATGCATTTTGTTTCTTGATTTAAGAAAATGATGTAGGGTTTGGGGTTTTTTTGCACTGTAAATTTAAGTGCTTCCTCTTTAAAAGCTTGGCATGATCAAGCCCTCAGTGGGAAATACAGCTTTGCCACGTTTGAAAAATCTGGTTGACAAATATATAAACGAGTAAAAACGAATGTTCTGTACTGTATAGTACTGTCCTTAACATTTACACTACTATGCATTTATACACGGCCCTTTATCAGGGGAAACTGCAAGCCAATTACACATTAAGTAAGTCTCAATAACCCTTGGAGGTGCTGCAGAAAAGTGTTCCCATTTTACTCATAGGGAAATTGAGGCAAAGAGAAGTTAAGTGGCTTGCCCAAGGCCACACTGCATTCTGTTCCTGGCTCTGACTCAGAAAGTCCTAAACCTTAATCCCCCTGCTGTAACCACATGACGGGTGCTCTAGGCTCAAGGGTTATCCAGACAAGCACATGAATGAGTATGTCTGGATAGCTGCATACAGAATACATACATCTGCCATTATTCCAGTGGACACTATAACTGAGATTTACATATACAAAAGTTAGGAAATTCAGTACTTAGGGTCTCCTAGTAATTGTGCATAACCCCCCCCCGAGTCACAATTACCACAACACTGCACTTTCTGACTTTGACCCATGTAAAATATCAACAACAATGTTGCATTAATGTTGATTTCAGCTTTTAACACAGCAGCGTGTAGCATTAGACTTTTGCATTCCCAGTAAACACTTAAGTGTGAAAAATGTAAGTGTGTCAGCAATGTCCATTAGATCCACACAACCACAGCATGTGCTCCATACTTGAGAAACATAAACACGACCCACACATCCTTACCTCTCCATCAGTTACCGCGGAGTAATTGACTTGTGCAACGGTAACTGTGGTAGGCAACTCAGAGGCATCAGCCAGAGTGGCCACTGTAGCACCTGTGCCAACCTGCAAAATACCACCATAAAACAGTTGTCAAAATGCAGCTCCCGCCATCATTGTTCACCTCAGGAATCCATAGTTACATCTCAGCTAAAGGGACACCCAAGTCCTCTAGACCCCAGATCACCTAAAGGGAAAACTGAAGAATAGAGTGTCCCGCACTGATCACTGTTAATACCCAGCACTTACCATACATAGGGCTATTGCTTTTCAAAGCATTTTACAAACATGAATTCATCCTTAGCAGCCCTGCAAGGTATGGACGTTATCTTCATCCCCACTGACCAGCTGGGAAAACAGAGTCAAAGAGGTTTATAGCCTGCTTCTAAGAAGCGCTGAGCACTCAAACCCCCAAAGGGATGAATGGTAGCGTGGGTACTCAGCATCTTGAAAAGGAGGCCATAAGTGAGCAGCTCAGAGCCAAAGAGGGAGTCTGCAGCAGCAAGCTGGGCCAACTCGCCGCAGCTCAGAGAGCAAGTCTTTTTTGGGGGTGGGGGAGGAGGGAAGAAGAGGTAGTAAAGTTGCCATCTTATGCTCCATACTAAGGCCATGTCTACACCACAGGGACTATAGTGACCCAGCTACAGCGCCCGAGCTTTGCTGGCATAACCCTGTAGAGCAGATGTAGCCTGCAGTGACAGACGGGGGTTTCCCTGTCAAAGTAGGAACACCATCTCCCCAGGTGAGGGTGGCTAGATCGATGGAAGCATTCTTCTGTTGACCTACGCGGCATCTACACCAGAGGTTAGGATGGCATAGCTACAGCGCTCAGGGGTGTGGATTTTTCACACCCCTGAAAGCCGCAGCTATGCCAACCTAAGTTTTAGGTACAGACCAAGCCTAAGCTTTAATTTAAAAATACTCCAATCCCTAGTCCTCACAGTTGTGAGCAAGCCATCAAAATGTGAAACAAGCATAAACCAATGCAGTGATGTATACCTGCAGACAGCCTGATTGAAACAACAGCTCAGAGAGGTGTTTGCAGCCCCCTTCATTTTAATGGGTGTTAACCTTGACAGCTAATGAGAATATAAATGTCAACACTTAACTATTTCAACTGTTGATCAAAGCACACATGGAAACAAGAAGGATGAGTCAGCTGAGGTCAGTTTTGTGTGTTTTGCTTTAAGATCTGGTATAATAAAGACATGCACAATTTACTGTAAATGGCATCTTGTTTCAACATCTCAAGTGGGTGGAGGTTGGTTTAAGCATGGGTGGTGAGTACCATTACTTCAAGTACTATGAACATAGCCTAAAGCAGCAGTTCCCAAACTGTGGGTTGTGACCCCAAACAGGGCTGCGCCATCATCTAATGGGGTCACGGTGATCTCTACTGTGTTGAGAACGCCATTTTGCTCCACACACCGTGACCTTGCATATACAGTGCATGCGAGGTCATGATGCATGGAGGACGCCATTTTGTAGAACATACACCTTGCATGCACCATACATATGGAATCACAATGTGTGGAGGATGCCATTTTGTAGAGAAAAACGGCACTCTCTGTGCAGCATAACCTCACACGTTAGGTGCTCTTCAAAATGGCCTCCTCCACGCTGTCTGGGATCCCAGGAGGAAATTATAAAAATGGGTTTGTGCCAGCAAAAAGTTTGGAAACCCCTGACCTAAAAGTATTGTGTAGAAAATCCTGTCTTGTTTTTGTTGCGGGGGTCAGATAGACGTATGTGCAATGATACTCCGGAAAAGTTGTGTTTGTTGAAGAGGAGATATGTGTAATATATCTGGAGTCAGCAATGAAAGAAGCAGTCTATGCCTCAGTTCCCTCTCTGTAAAATGGAGATAACAGGGGTGTTATAAGGATGAATGTATTACTCTTTCCATTGTGAGGAACTCGCATATGATGGTAATGGAGGCCACATAAGTACCTAAGATAGATAGACTTGACATTCCTGAAGCATACAGGTTAAGCCAACAGCCAAAGGTGTATAGTTAAAAACTTCTGCCAGACATGGCCACTCAATACAGTGTGTATGAAGGGACAAGTGGGCTCTGCTCACCTGGATAAGGGAGACAGTGCCATCAGGGTTACTGAAGGTCTGTACCACCGTTTGGGATGGGACCAGATGCGCTATACTATGCGTAGCTGCAGTCTGTTGCTGTGTCTGTTGATCCTCAAAGGCATAGAGTAGGTCTTCACGCCCGTGCTGTTTGTAGCAGTTCTTCACAATAGTCCGCAATGCCTGGGTCCAGGACACCTAACAGGAAAAAAGAAAACATTAAAAGAACAGTGCAAAGCAGCATTTCCATTCAGCAATTCCCCCTGAATTCATTCCCCTGTGATCCGAGCCATGTAAATCTTTAGTTGGCTTTCTTCAGGGCTATTTTTTAATACATTTTTTTTTCAAAATAAAAAGAAAATCCTCCCAGAAAATACCCAGTCCGCTCCATGTGTCCAAGCCCTATGGTTCATGAGCCACTCTACAGAAGCAAGCCAGCATGCGTACAGTCTGCATCCATGTGCCACTTTACAGAACAAGTCTGTATGACTATGGGATGGAGGAAATCTCTCTGGTGAATCAGTTCTGCTTCAAACTTTCAGAGAGTTTAACTAGGAGTGAAAAAAACAAAACTTGTTAAAAAAGATCAAGCAAAGGGTGGACTCTGAATCAACCAGGCCGCTCCCCGTGAGGGACAGCTGCAATCTGTGCAAGGATTTCATCCTGTGATTCACGACATTTTTAATGCCCCTTTGTGATAGTTGGGTAGACAGGTATCTCCCACTCCTCCTTAGCTCCTTGCAACATCCCAACATAGTTGACATGTCGCTTTTTCCTGTCTGTTCTCTCTCATCCTTTTCACATTTTCTCTTTCTCCCCACTCACCCCACCATCCCTGTTCTCTCACTTAAAGGAAGGGCACACATTGCTCTGCTTGGTGAGGTGGGGTGACCACCTCTGGTTGCTCTCTGTGGGCCTGGGACATGTGCTGTCTAGCAGCTGAACTGCGTGTTTGGGAGAACAGAGACAGCTTGGGCCAGTGAGCCACTTCTTAAGCCTGTATTCATGAGCTGCTACTGTGGCCAGCTGGATTAGGAGTTACCCACCAGCAGAGTTGGGGGCAAGGAGAAGAGAGGTAGGGTTAAAAATACCATAGAGCAAATTAGCAATAGGGAGTCAGAGTGGATACAGGATTACGCCTGTTTCACCACCTTCACTGCTCTCCTCTGCCCTTTGTACCCCTTGGACTAAGCTGGGGGTCAACCCTCCAAGGTGGGAACAAAGGGGCAGACGGATGGTTGTCATGTGGAACTGGGGGACATCCAGACAAGATATGGAAATGGGGAAGAAGAGCTATCCCAGATGATTTGGGCACAAACTTCTAACCATGGCATGGAACCAGGGAAGTTTATGACCTAGCTGTTCTTTCTGTCACACAAGAGGGAGGCTCATAACATCATAAACCGCTGCCAAACCCCAATGACTGCCTTGAAGGGTTAGTGACAATAGAACACACACCCTCTGTTTCTGTTCCTCTGTACGGACGTCACTGCGAACGTTTGCCCATGGAATATCCTCAGGCCACCAAATGGGTTTGCAGCTTTCCTTCCCCCAGCCCGGCTTCCCACGACCTGTTGAGTACTTCAGCATTTCGGGGATGAATGCTCGCAGCTGCGCCTGAAACCAACAGCACAAGAGGGTTAAAACTGGAAATCCCAGTTTCTTTGGGGGGTTTTACGGTTAGTTTTATAAATTACTAGATTCCGTTTCCACCTGGAAATGATCAGACTAAAACTACTCACTGGAACTGCCCTGAGCACACCTGAAAGCATGTGATGAATCCCGCTTCACCTCATCCCCAGTCACAACTGAAAAACAGCTCACCGTTAGGTCATGGGATAGCGACAAACGTAAGTCAGCCAATTAGAATAACAAAAGCAAAACACACCCCATATTACTGCAACATGAAAGTTCAAATACTACAGTGATGAGAACCAGCCAGCCCAGTTAAAATCAGTGAGAAAAATTCAGAGCTAATGCTCTAACAGCACCCTGAACTTAGCTGTTCCGCATATCTTGTATGGTATACATTGTACAGGGATGTCACAGAGACAGCAGGGATTCAACAAGCCCTTTTATTAAATACCACCCATAGGAGAAGTCACAGCCAGAACAGGAGGCATTCCCCCATTGCTAGAACTGTTGGACAGCTCTGTGTAAGAACGTCTTTTTTTCATGCTCCATCTGAAAAAAAAAAAATCGTCTCTGAATGATTTTCCATAAGAAAAAAATCTGTTGTCAAAGAAAGAGGAGGAGGAGGAGATGTGTCAGGCTGACGTTTTCGAGAACATTACGGGAAAGTGTAAAGAGAGGGATGATGTTTCAGCTGAGACAAAAGGCATTACTATCACGAGAAAATATTCTGAGCGAGATCTGCAGACCAGATAACACCACAAAGACACATTCACAAGAACATGACTTACTACTAGCATGATCATGAATTCTGCACATCTATCAGTATGTTTTTAGATCATATTAATTATTATTATTTATATCATCACCGTAGGAGCTAGACCCCATTGTGCTGTACAAACACAGAACAAAAAGATGGCCCCTACCCCAGAGAGCTTCCAATTTAAGTAATGCTGATCACTGTGACACCCAAGTGTCATGTTTCTCAGAGAAATAAGCTAATTGAAGACAAGAACATTCTCCCCCACCCACACACACACTCATACCTCTCCCTCCACAACCTTCAGTGACTCTGGTGGCAAACCATTTGAACTTCACTCTCCTGGTTGCCACCAGAATTCCTGTCCGCATCAAACTGCAAGCTAACAGAAGGGGACATGTTTGCAAATCAGCTGACCTGCAAGTTCCCTTTTCAAGGTATTTTAAGCAACTGCATCTCAAAGTCACTCATAACTGCATCCTAAACCCTTCAAACAACATACTGTACCAACATCAGAGAGAGGCATTCAGACTGACAGGACAGTGTGAAAGGAAAGTGACTTACCTTACTGTAATGGAGTTGTTCGAGATGTACGTTCCCCTATGAGTATTCACTGTGAGTGCGCATGCACTCCAAGGACCTGAGACCAGAAGATTATTCACTAACAGTGTCTATTGGGCTGTGCCTGCACCCTGAACCTCCTCATGCTCCGAACCGAAGGCATACGGGGTGGAGTGGACAGACCGCCTCTCCAGTTCCAACTCTACCGCAAATCAACTCAGAAGGATCTGAAGCAGAGGGGAGGGGGGGGGGGGGGGATCATGGAGACCACACATTTGAAGAACTCCAGTCACCATAAAGTAAGTAACATTCCTTTCTTCTTTGAGTGCTTGTCCCTACAAGTATTCGTCATGGGTGACTCAAGAAGTGCTCATGGAGAAAGAAGGTGAGAGGGACCCAAGCTACACCACGGATCCCAGGACCACTGTGCCAAAGGATGCATCCGCTGAAGAAGCCTGGGTGTAGTGCCTGGTAAAGGTGTGCAAAGAGCCCCACTGTCACCACTCTACAGATCTGTACCAGAGGTATGCCTTGGAGAGATGCTACAGAGGTAGTGTGTGCTCTAATCGAGTGTGCCCTCGCACCCTGAAGAGTTTCCATCAGTTCATAACATAGCAGAATGCAGCCTGAAATCCATTTTGAGAGCCTGTGTGATCAGACTGTCTCCCCTTTCATCTGCTCATTGAAGGAGATGAATTGTCTCTGGGATTTCTGAAAGGGCTTCGTCCTCTGCAGGTAGAAAGTCAAAGCTCTATGAACATCCAGAGAATGAAGTGTCCTGTCGTCCTTGGTGGCATGAGATTTTGGGATAGACAGATTAAGATGGAATTCAGAGGGAACTTTCGGGATGAGTTTGGGATGTAACCTTGGGGACATTTTATCTTTATGGAATACTGTGTAGGGAGGGCCTACATAAGAGCTGCAAGCTTCCCTACTCTCCTAGTGGAAGTGATTGCCATTAGAAAGGCTACTTTCATGGATCGATGGAGAAGGGTGCAGGAGGCCAAGGATTTAAGGTGCAGATTCAAAATATTGACAGCACTAAATTAAGGTCCCAATTAGGAGTTGGCGCCAATACTGGAGGAAAGGTTCTGACAAGACCTCTCAGAAATTTCACGTTTGTAGGATGGGCGAATATTCAGCAGTTGCCTACGAGAGGATGGAAAGAGTTGGCTGTTGTGTGTGTGCCTGGCAGCAATATAATGGACAAACCTGAAGATTTTAGGAAGAGATGGTCCAAGATGATAGGAATGTAAGAGTCCAATGGAGGTATCTGGCGGCGTTAGTACCAGATGGAGAATCTCTTATTTGGCAGCACAGAATTTTCTTGCAGAAGCCTTTCTGTTGTTGCTGAGGATAGATTGGACTTCCTTGGAGCATGACCTCTCTCACTGCTCATTGCCCATCCAAATACCAGGCTGTGAGGTGGAGAGAGGCTGGGCTGGGATAGACTGTTTTGCTTTTGTCTCAAGTCAGAAGGTTTGGCAACTATTTTAAGTGGATACATGGGTGTGTGGACATCTGGAGGATTCTGATGAACAAAAACTGTCTCAGTCACCAAGGAGCCAATATGATCCACTGCCCATCTGTCCTGCTTGACCTTGTTCAGGACTTGTGGTTAGAGTGAGATGGGTGGGAAAGTATACCTAATGTCACTGACCACTGAACGAGAAATGCGTCTCCTCTGGAATTGTGCCCTTGAGCAGCAAGGGAGTCACAGGCTGGACACTTCTTGTTTACCTGGGATACAAAGAGGTCCCCTCACAGACAGCCCCGCTGCTGGAAGTTGTTCTGTACCACAGAGTTGTGCTGTTCCCTCTCGTGGTATCTGTGGCAGTGACTACTGAGGCTGTTTATTAAGGTATTCATTATTCCGGGAAGGTGCACCGTTGAAAGGGAGATATGTCGTCAGATACTCCAATTCTGGAGCTTGACTGCCTTTATGTAAAGGGGGGCGGATCCTGCTCCTCCCTGCTTCTTTATGTAGAACACCATCATCATGATGTCCAACATGACTGGAACGTGATGGAAATGTCTGAAAGGCAGAAACCTTCTGCAAGCCTCGTGCACGGGTCCAAGTTCAAGCAGATTGCCACTTGGTTGTCCAGGTGTATTCTCCAACCCAGTAATGAAGGGTCCATAAGTAGTTTCTTTGTGGGTGACAGGGGAATGAAGGGAACCCCTACACACAGACATCTTGTTTTCTCACCAGACAACAGAAGACAGAAAGCTCTGAGGAAACGTGACACGTCTGTCTTTTCAGAGCTTAGACCATGTGTAGTCACACCTGAAGACGATGTGAGCCTTGTGAAGGATGTTACATAGGTGCAGGCGGCCATGTGGCCTAGAAGGACCAGAGAGGAGTGAGCTGTCAGTTGGGAGCTCAGTTGGAGTTGGGCAATGAGGTCCCTGTTCTGAGGTAAGCTTTGACTGAAATTGAGTCCATAGTTGCTCCAATAAATTCTATAATTTGCCTCGGGGTAAAGTGGATTTTTCTGGGTTCACTTGAAGCCCTAAGGATTGCACAAGACTGAGTATGAGCATACTGTCAATTGAACTCCCTAAGATGGCCATTCCATGAGCAACCAGTTGTCAGGGTAAGGGGATATTGGGTTGCCCTAGCAATGCAGGTCCATCACTACCACTGAGAGCATCTTTGTGAATATTCTCAGGGCTGTCAAGAAACCAAGAGAAAGGACTCTGTACTGGTAATGCTCTAGGCCCACCATCAAGGTTAGAAACCTCCTGTGAGCCCAGTGAATACCTACTGAAAATAGGCATCCTTTCAAATCAAGAACTGCAAACCAGTCACTTTTGTTGAGGGATGGGATTACAGAAGCCAAGATGGTCATCTTGAATCTCCAACAACTGATGGAGACATTCAGTTGCCTGAGATCCAGGATGGGTCTCTCATCCACCCTTCTTGGGAACGAGGAAGTATCTCAAACAGAAACCCTTCCCCCTCTGATGAGGCACAGACTCTCCAGCTTGAGCTGAAGAAGGGAGTCTCTCACAAGAGGCTTCTCAGAAAGGAGGTAGAAGCGTCCCTGAAGAGGAATGGGGGAAGGGTTGGTGTAGGAATGGAAAGGAATTCTATTGTGTAGATGATCTCCCAGACCTAAATTTCTGAAGTAATATGTTGCCGCATTGGGAAGGAATAGAACAGGTGGCCACCAAAGTGAGTGGGGGATGTCCGGCTGCGTGGAGATTGGTTGGCGGCTCTCAAATGTCCTGTCGAAATGGCTTCTTGGCAGGGGATTGTGGGTGAGGAGGGACTGATGGCAGGGCTTTCTGCCTGCTGTGCTGTAACCTCTGGAATCTCCTGGGTGGCTCTTAAACCCATTGCTGGAAGAAGGGCAGGGGAGCAGGATGCTGTCTGTAAGGAGGTGGCTTGTAGTACTTCCTCTGTGGGGCTGGGGTGTAGATCCCCAAGGAGTGGAGGATAGCCCAGGATTCTTTAAGAGAGTATAATAATCAGCCTGCTTTTTTCTCTGAACAAAAGATTACCCTCTAAGGGGAGGTCTTCTACCATCTTTTGGGCTTCCTCAGGAAACCCCAAGGCGTGAAACCAAGAAGCATGCCTCATGACTACCAAAGTCACCCTGGAGTGTGAAGTGCCGTCAGCTGCATCAAGTGACACCTGGAGGGATGACTGAGCTATGAGCTTACCCTCTTCCAGAATAGTTTAAAAGTGAGGCCTGAGCTCCGAAGGAAGTTTGCTAACAAACTAGACAGCTTGGAAATTAAGTCATATTTCCAAATCAGAGCCTGGTAATTGACTATCCAGTAGTGTAGGCTGATGGAGAAACTCTTGCCCCTAGAAGGTCCAGTTTTTTAGCATCCTTGTCGGATGGGGTAGACCAAGGCTGGTGCAGTTTGTTGCACTCAGTAACAATTTGTACTACTAGAGAATTTGGTACGGGATGGGAAAACAAATATTCTACCTTGTTAGGTGGGACAACATATCTTTTCTCCATCCTTTTTGGAGTTGAGGCATAAGTGGCTGGAGCATGCCAAACAATCTTAGTCAATTCTAATATGGCCTTGTTGATGGAAAGTACCACCTTCCTAGGGTCTGTAATATATCCAGAAACTTGTGAGTAGGGCTCTAGACTTCCTCCAGAGAGATCTGTAAAGCCTCCACAATCCTCCTCAGGAGGTCTTGGAGCTGTTTATAATCCTCAGGCAGCAAAGGTGAGGCTGGCACCACCACCTCCAGGAGACAAGAAAAAGCCACCAGTGGATGGGAGGATTCTTGCTGGTTGGGCTGCTCCTGACCCTTACAGTGCTCCAGGGGCTGATACTCTTCCCCACGAGGTGATCTCTGTTGGCATTCTTGCTCCCATCTCCTGGAGCCAGGGGGTCTAAAGTAAGGGTCCTAAGCACCCCAACAAGGACATGGTGTGGGGGTCATATGGATATGGAAGTGGTCCCAATGAGGCAGGGTGCCACTCATCCCAGGGCTGATGATATGGCTTGCGGCGGTGACAGAGTACAAATGAGGCTCTGGAACCCCTATCAGGGCTAATGGCATATCTTGGGACTGTCAGAATGACCAGTGCATCAATCCTGCCAGAGGAATACAAGTCATTGGAGCCTATGGACGAAGCCGATGGTGTCACCGCAGGTGGATGGCATGCATGAGTGGTGCACTGTGGCACTGGCAGCTCGATACTACAGCAGAAGGGACCAGTAAGTGGCATGCCAATACTGTAGGTACCTCTCTGGAGATTACCGGATCCGAGAGTAGCGGGGACTCTGGGTTGGTATAAACCTCTAGGTTCCTCAAAAATAGCATAGCTGGGTCCAGCAGAAGAGCAAGAGGGGCTTCTACGCATAGATGGAGCCAACAGCACAGGCTTGGGATGGAAGGTAGGTATTGGTACCATTAAGTTCCTTCTCTGCTTGTAGTATGGGACCACTGGTGCAAAGGGAGACCACCCTCTCCTCTCCTTCACTGAGATGGAGCTGGACCTGCCCCTCACTTAGGCAGCAGTCTGTGGGAATGCCTGACTCTCGGTACAGCTGTAGCCCGACATACTCCCTGGGAAATGCAGACACACCTGTACCAGGGCATCGAGTCTCGCCTGACTTAGAGGAAGTAGGGTAGGCAGACCTGTTCTTAGAGGATTTAGATGGGGATTTCTCCTGAGGGTGTTTTCCTTTACCCTCTTTCCCATCCATGCCTGCTAGAGTCTTTAGATCTGAACTTCTATGATCTGGCGGGTGCTGGGTCCGGAGAGGTGCTAGTGGATGGATCCTGGCAATATACATGGGGGTCAGAAGCCCCTGGATCGAGCTGTGGCCTCATGGAAAGCTCCCCACATGCCTCCTAAGCCGAAATTCTTGAGATTGTCATGCCCAAGGGGAGAAGGAACGACAAATCTCGCACTTGGACGGAATACAAGATTCTCCAAGGCAGTACAGGCAGGAGGAGTGGGGATCACTGACCAGGAAGACCCAGAGGCAGGCCACGTAGGACTTAAAGCCTAGGATTCGGGGCATAACGGGTACCCCAAATGGTGGGGGTCAGCAAGGAGGAGGAAGGAGGAACACCTCCTAACCCAAACACTAATCTAACTAGCTACACTGCTAAACTAACTACACTAAAATAAAACTATTTACAACAATTCCCGAATAGACGGCCAAGCTGCGGGCACTGTGGAATTCCATCTCAGACCACAAGTGGTAGAATGGAACTGGAGAGGTGGTAGGTCCATGCCACTCCTTATGCACTTGGTTTGGAGCACGACGCTGTGCAGGCGCGGTCCAATGGACATTGCTAGTGAAGAATCTTCCTGTCTCAGGCACACGTGCACCCACAGCGAATATCCCTCGGGACCAGCACTCGAAGAAGTGTCCTCCCCACAGATTCTGTATAAAGCCCAGGGCAAGACATACCATCTGTATTTCTATAGCTACTTTCATCTCAAGCTGACTATCCCCAAGGTAGAAATAGGGAAAGTGAGGCCCAGAGAGGTTAAATGATTTGCTCAAGGTCACGCAGGGAGTCGGTAGCAGACACACCCAGGTATCCCCCATGCTGCCTGCTGTGTGGCCTAACCTTTCTGTGCCACAGCTTCCCCATTGATAAAACAGGGGCAATGCCCAGGCTGTGAAGTGCTCTGAGATGCTTGGGCAAGAAGCATTGTAGAAATGCTAATTATTAAAAAATCATGAGCGTGAATGGAATTTCGTTGTCAAAAGCTCCTTCCCAGAACTCCTAGCTGCAAGCTGTGCGCCTTGTTACCAGATGGATTAATTACTGGTCCTCAGGAGTTCAGAGACTCAAGCTACTCAAGGCCCTTGTTAAGGAGGGTTCGCCTCTAATCCGCCAGGGAAACAATCAACAGCAGCGGCACAGCATTATAACCTGCTCAAGCGCGCGGGCCTCTCTAATTAGCATCACAACAAGAATGGCCCCCCTCATCCCACCTGCTCACAAAAGCCTAAAATGGGCTACAGTTCTGAGATGCAGAGCCCCATATCGCCTAAGTGTGCAGCATCTGGGAGGGAGGCAGCACAGTATGTTGAACTCAGACCCCTCAGACCCTCACAAACCCCACTACCACCATACAAAAAGGGGAACCCCTGGCAAAACCAAGTCACTTACAAAAATAAAGATTCATTCCAATCTCCTCAATCCATCAGCTTGGAAAAGAGCTTGTGTGAGCTACAATGCAAGGTCTATGCGCGATATTGTTAGAAACGTTTATTGGGTGCCCTTAGCTAGAGCACCTGGGGTCTTCTAAGGACAAACAGTAAAATGAACCCTTAAAGATAATGAGTTAATCCTGATCTTAACTATCCTCAGCCTCCAAAAATCCAAGATGCACCCAACTGCAGAGACACAGAAACACTAGAAGCAACAGGGCAAAGTGCAAGATGCATCTAATAATAGCCAGGCCTGAACTCTGACAGTCTGCTAAGGGAAGCAGCTTCCAGAACAGAGCACCGTCTGTGAAGAACAGCCTTCCAAGGGCCCCCCAGAAATTCCCCCTTGGGAGAACACCAGCCATCTGCAACAGCTGCAGTGGGGCATAGACGGATTAAGCCAAGTCTAGACAATTCATATTCTTGAATCGTACCTGAATGGTGAAGCAGGTCATTGCAGATGAAGCAGTAACCAGAGTGGGGTTCTGTGATCAGGTGTCCATCCTACCTAACAGATGAGAAAGCTGCATTCTGCAGCAGCAGATTTTAGACTGAATGATCAAACAATATTTTATCTGCAGCAGCAGATTAAAAAATGGGACATCGGCTAAGGTAGAGAGCAACAAATTCACCACCATGAATTGCCTTTTTACAAAGCTCACCTTGCCCTTGTGGGACCCCTTTTCAGGCCACACCACTGCTGGCACTTCAGACGGGCAGGCTGGGAGAGAAGTTGGGCCAAATTTAATCGTTTGTTGAAGCAAAAATGAGAGACAGGGCCTGATCTCACAGATCTCAATAGGAGCTGAAGGTACCTGGCACCGGACAGGATGGAACCCTTAATATGCCTGGTAAATGTGGCAGGCTAGCACTCCCCACCACTGGAGGCAAGTCTCTAGCTAATAATATTGTCCCGACCCATAACCAGAGGTACAGTGGGAACACTAGGAATGCTCAAAGCAGAGAAACGCATGGAATATTGTACAATGGATCAGAGCTGAGGAGCAGAGACTGGGGACGGGAGAGTAGGCAGAACATGGCAGAACACACCGTGCAGAAGAGGCTCAATCAGATCCTTTGATTAACTGACCTCACCCATTCACAAATTCTTTAATCTTGCATTTTACTC
This sequence comes from Macrochelys suwanniensis, assembly GCA_033296515.1. NCBI lineage: Eukaryota > Metazoa > Chordata > Testudines > Chelydridae > Macrochelys > Macrochelys suwanniensis. The sequence goes on from CM065775.1 coordinate 339,401,165, forward strand.
TTACATGTAACACGTCTCTCCCTCCCCCTCACACACCTTGGTCAGGTGAAAAATAAGAAACGTACAAAGAAATCAGAATTGTTAACCGATTTGCCGAGCTCCTGCACAGCCTGAAGACTGGTGCGCCCTCTAGTCAGGAGAGCAGACAGTATCCCTGTCCCTTAAAGCTCACTACATCCCATTCCACCTGTAGCAGCACACAAGGTTTAGAAGTCCTCTGAATGCTGCATATAGCAACTTCATTGCATCAGGATGCTGCAAACCAGGCACAAAAACAAACCCTGAGCCTCCAATGACAGGATGCTTTCTGAACGCTGGCATGCACGGTTACAGGTGTGCTTCAAACCCCCTCCCTTTCCATCATATACTCACCACGACTGACTAACTTTAATTTTCCCAACGTAACTGTTCAGTGCCTAACGGGAAATTGGTTTGATGCCTAGATGCTGACGCACATCAGTGAAACAAACACCTTTTAATTTCCTTTTTTGGGGTAACTGGGGTGGGGTGGAGTCATCTTTGCACCCAAGTCATACGCAGACATTAAAACAAAGAAAGAAAGGTCAGGCTAAGGGACAAATTTTGCATTCAGGAAGGTGTAAGCAACATCCAGCAACTTCACTGAGATTTATATATGCAGAGCAGAGTGCAGAATATGACTCAGTGCTCACCCACTGCGTTCAGATAAAGACATGGATAAGCTACTAGCCATCAAGCTCACGACAGGGCTGTTCTGAAGTCCTTAGTCAAAATGCCCATTGATTACAATGGGAGATTCCCCTGAATAAGGGCTTCAGAATCAGACCCCGCTGCATACATTTTTCACACACGGCACAGGTGGGCAGTGCTCTCCATCTGCAAATCCATGGAAACACCTTGACTCAACCTGCTGAAGGTTTTATTTCCCCCAAGACCTCCAAAGAAGCAGGGCAATTAAAAGGAGGAGAATTATTTTCATCTCCTCTTCAGTGAGCTAAACCTAACGCTTCTAACACCTGTCCAATGAGACCTGCAGCTGTTCAAAGCCAAAGCCTCATTTTTCCATTCCTAGTGACATGCCTCTTGAGATGCCCAATATATATTTTTACATTTTTCTGCTTTCCTCCAGGCTTTGTAATCTCCAGTCACAAACAAGAATTGTAAAAGGCTAGATTCTCCTGTTAGCTGATGAAGGCAAACTTCAGGAAAAGAATATATTGAGCCATGTAAAAATTATCAGCCGTGAACGGAAAAGCTTTATATCTGCTCAGCTGGGCATTCTGGGGATCAAGATTGCTGCTACAACATTTGATGGCCTCACTAGCCATGCAAGATGCTTCATTCTTTGCACTGATTTATGGGCTAGTAGTATCTTCCGCCCTCCCAAGTGAGATGCAGAGCCCTGAACGTGAGTCACTGCAGAACTGTTGTGCTTTAAAATTGACCTATTTATAACTCAAGTGCCATTGTGGTCAGAAAAGTGACTCGGAAGATGTGGCACCATTTTCGCCAACATCTCTGCTCCCTGCAGTGTCCAAGTGCTATCTCCGGTTTTACTGAAGTAAGTGTTTACTTTTTAGCCCTGCAGGAGCTGTACAGCTATAAGCTAGGGAGACTCCTTCATTAACAAAACAGTCAGCTGTGATCCGAATGTAGCGTCTTTGTTAACTTTAACAGGCAGAAAGACCACAGGTGGATTTTCAGATCCCACGGAGAGTTTGTAGCCCTGGCAATATTTAATAATACTTTGTCCTTGTGTGGCCCTCTCCCATCCAAGGCTCTCATGACAGTGATGAGCACCTGGTGGCCCACCAGATCATTTTATTTAGCCGGCCACAGCCCAGCTCAGGGCAGGTGATCCAAAGGCACCAGGAAGGAGGCGGGGCGTCGTGGGAGGAGGGCTTCACCTGCACACTATTGCAAGAACCAATGAGCCAGAGCAGGGCGTCGGGATAGTACCGCAGGAGAGGAGCTGCTGCGGAGGGATGACTGCAGGGTGGGCTTGCTCTCCAATCCTCCCCTCAAAGGCCTCACGTCCCCCCACCATTGTGTCACATGCCCAAGGCAGGACCTGACACTCCCCCTGCATTACCCCTTCGGCCTGCCAAAGGGTTTTAGTGGATTGTGTGGTCCTCTACTTCCTTTAAGTCGCCCATTCCTGATTTATGAAGTCACCCCCATTTTACAGAGGGGAAAGCAGAGACAAGAGCATCGACGTGCCCACCTGTCCACAGACAGATAATTTGGGCACTATCCACAACAAACAGAGAATGGTATTTATTACCTAGTCCTGCCTTGAGTGCTGGGGCCTGAACAAGATGACCTCTTGAGGTCCCTTCCAGTCCGGCACTTCTACAAGGATGAGTGTACAAGTGCAAGAGCTACATCTGTCTACAGCTTGGGAGAAATTCAACACGGTTGCAATACAGTTGTTTAAACAAAAAGTATCATTCCTGCAAGAAAGGTATTCCTAATTAGGCAATTACTTAAGCATGATGGGTACGCGAAATCTCAAAATAAGATGCCTTGTAAGTTACTTTACTGTTGCATCAACAGTTTGCATACTTGTTGCTAGAGAACGCTGCTCCAATAGATAATGCCAGAGTACAACTGCTCCACCACTAATAGAAAGAGGAGGGGCAGAGAGATTAGGGAAGGTTAGCAGCAGAGGGCAATTGGAGCAGTCAGCAATCCCCTCTGTATATGTACTCCTCATTCTTTATATTGCAACAGCAGGGAGTGCCTACTGAACCCTGTTTAGGATCAGGGCCCCATCGTGCAGGTGTTGTACAAACACATAGTAAGAAAAGCCGCTCCCTCTGAAGAGCTAGCAACCTGATTTAGGAAATCATTAACCATGCTAACAGATCAGCCAAAGAGCTTCTGGAGAAGGACTCACAAGGTGCCACCTTCCACCTTAACAGCGAATAAGATCTGGGCCAGAAGAGTAAGCACGAAGACCCGGAAATCAAAGTCACATCTCACACGTGGCAACACAGAGCAGTCAACACCCCACAGCCACCTGCCTAGGCCAGATTTGTGCACAGAATAATTGTTTCAAAACCACAGAATTTTCTTAACAGCTGATGGCCCAGGCCACTTTACACCTAGAGGAAACAGAGCTGCTTATATTTTAGAGTTAACCCGAGACTTTTTTTTGAACAAAAAGTACAGATTAAAGAGTTGAGGGTGTCTAACCGTGTTTGGAGAGCCAGGGGGAAAACTTAAACAACTCTTGATGTTGAAGTGTTGCTCTCATTTCCGGCACTAGCTTAAAAATTAAATACCTTCCGTGTAGAAAATCCATATAGGGGGTTTATTAGAATGAAAGTTAGACATTTTTATATTGTTTTGACGATGAAATGCAACACTAACAGCCATCCAGTTGACTGGACAAAAATTCTTCTTTTTAATAGCAGCTGTGTTTATATGTGTGCATACATCCTGCAGCAAAAAGAGGGGAAACTTCTTGACATTTCTACCCTACTGCAATAGCTACAAATCCTGGATTTCCTCCAGTCAACCTCAGAAGCCAACCTCATCTCTCTTCAATCTCCTTTCCCTCTGTTCCACTAGCACCAATTTCTTCTCTGTCCCTTCCTCACAATCAGGGCCGGCTCTAGGCACCAGCAAAACAAGCTGGTGCTTGGGGCAGCACATTTCTAGGGGCGGCATTCTGGCGCTGGCCATGCCGCCCGTAGAAATGTGCCCGGCCGCCCCAGCTCACCTCCGCACTGCGCTGCCACCACTCCGCTTTCGCGCGCTGCCGCTGCTCGGGTTTCTCCCCCTCCCTCCCAGGCTTGAAACCCTGGGAGGGAGGGGGAGAACCCAAGCGGCGGCGGCAGAGCGGAGGTGAGCTAGGGTGTGGGGGGGGAGGCCACAGGAAGCAATGGGGTGGGGGAAATGCGGGACTGGGGATTTGGGGAAGGGGCAGAGTTGAGGCGGGGCTGGGGGGGGGGGCGCAAGAAAAAAACGGGAGCCGGCCAAAAATTTTTTTGCTTGGGGCGGCAAAAATCCTAGAGCCAGCCCTGCTCACAATGTCACCATTGCTGAGGTGAAAACCTTCCTCTTCACTGCTCCTACCATTCTCTGCCTCAGCAACTCTTCTCCCAAGCACCCTGACCTCCTGCTGACACATCACACTATAAACCCACATCTCACTTGCTGACCACCCTCACCCCAGGTCTGTCTCAGCCTTGTTCCTCTCTGAGTTTCTGCCTCCCCGTGCAGAGCTGGGTCTGGGCATTTGTGATTTGTTTTGATAGATCAATCTGCCTAGATGAGCACATGCAGAGCCTTCTACTTTGCTCCTTTAGTTCGTGGCACCCTTCCCTCCTCTCCTGTCCCTGCCACCACCAGGGGAGAGAGGAAATTTACATACAAGACTATTGATCCTTCCCCACTCAGGGGAAGTTTCCTTCAGAGCCTCCTCCCCTTTTCTCCCAGAGCTGGGACCACCAATGCAACGCTGCTCAGACAAGGACTGGGTCATGAGAGCATGAGGAGTCCCCCCACCCCTACGGCAGATGACTCACTGTAACCACCAGATATTGGCAGCTCGCCCCTGCCCCGCAGGTGGGAGAGGGGGGTTTGCCCTGGAGCATAACTATCAGTGGGTTTCCTTCTGCTTCCACCCACAGCATCAGCGAGAAAGGGAGAGAGGAGAAAAACCAAGGCACACAGTTTAAGTCGGGGGGGAGGGGAGGGGAGACTAAAAGGGGACTCTACGGACAAGTAATAAGCCACCTTCCTGATACCAGTGGCTATAAACCATTCCAAAGTGCAGGACTGACAGCTCCTCCATTCATAGCTGATGGAGCACGACGACAATGATCCCATGGGGAAAGGTGGGGGAGGAGTCCCAGCAATCTGTGCTCTAGCCCTCGCTAGGATTTCTACAATTTCCTATGGAAAGGAGCACCAGTGATACAGATTCACATCTATTCCCTGGCCCATTATGGTCCACCAGAGAGATGGTATCAAGTGTCCCTTAGGACGCTGGCATACCCTCCCCACTGCAAAATCAACAGGCTTTAAAACTCCTCTTCATTTCTTCTTCCAAGTTTCCACCTTCCTTGGCTGCTTACCTGGGTCATCTTGTCCACAGAGACTGGAATTCCGTCGATGGTTAGGGGTGGCAGCTCGGAGTTAACCTCTTGTGGCGCAGGTGCATGCTCCGCTAGCGCTGACTCCAGGTCTTCCAGGATCATGCTCTTGTACTTGCGCACCTGGGGGGAATCATTAGGCTCAGGTAAACAAGGTAAAGAGCAACAAGAGAGGCAAGGATGCTAGGTAACCGGAGGAGGGGCTGTTCACCTTCCCCCAGACACTGCAGCACTGAGTGAGCAAACAATGCCACAGCTGGTAGGTAAAAATACCCACTGGCCCCAAAGGGCTGCATGAAAGAGAAATGATGAAACTCCAAGTAACACCACCAAGGGGGAGCATTAGAATGCTTTTAATAAAAGTTTGGAAGCAACAGTGCTGTTGCAACCAGAATGATCCCCGCATTTCCTGCAAGGTTCAAGGAAGCTCATTCGAGGCTAGCTGGAATCACTGACAGCCGAGACCATTTTAAACCCTTTCCACTTACCAGCAGAGTCCAGTCCTTCCTGATTGTCCTGGAAATTGGTGGTCTCCACCTATTCCAGGTAACTACTGGTTTGCCAGACTGAGACCTCAGCAGTACCAGCCAGTGACTCCCTTAGGCCCCACCCTCCCACTGCAGGCATCTACATGAACTGCATGTCCAGCCTCGGGTGCCCCAGCACTGCTTGCCTCCTATTGGACACACTCAGACTCAGACTTTAAGGTCAGAAGGGACCATTATGATCATCTAGTCTGACCTCCTGCACAATGCAGGCCACAGAATCTCACCCACCCACTCCTGCAATAATCCTCTCACCTATGTCTCAGCTACTGAAGTCCTCAAATCATGGTTTAAAGACTTCAAGATGCAGAGAATCCTTCAGCAAGTGACCCGTGCCCCATGCTGCAGAGGAAGGCGAAAAACCTCCAGGGCCTCTGCCAATCTGCCCTGGAGGAAAATTCCTTCCCGACCCCAAATATGGCGATCAGCTGAACCCTGAGCATGTGGGCAAGACTCACCAGCCAGACACTCCTCTAACCTAAGCCACAATGGAGCCTGGGTTGCTTCAAACCCCAGATCCCACAAGAGTAAGGCCTGAAGCAGCCCAAGCTGCACTGGAAGATATAGCATGTCACAGCAAATAGGGCAGGAGATTTGGTGATGTACGTAGCTCAGCACAGAGGCAGAACTGCATGTTCATCTTTCAGGTTTGAGAGGAGCTGCAGCGGGGACTACCGGCTGAGGGGTGGCTGGCCAGCCCAAGCACCAGTGGCTAAAGCGTGAAGTCCCAGAACTGCTACGTATACCAGTGGTTGGGAACCAAAGCTGTAGGTAACATCCCGTAATCACAGCTAAATGAGAGCAATGTCACACCACGCCTGCCTATGGTCCCAGAACTCCCACTAAATCCCTTCCCTCCTCCCACCACGCACCTGACCATTCAAGACAGCTATCCATGGTGGTACTGTCAGATCCTTCCTAGCTTACCCCAGCCTAGGCCAAAGCTCACTGGTGCGAGCAATACAGGCTCTAAGCCCTGATCTCATTCCATAGCTCCCCAGGCAAAGTACTCCACGTAGCAGACAGAACAGCACGGAATGCAGCCATCTCTAGGGTGAAGGCAGCATCCAGATGCGCAATCAGCTCACAGCACAGAAAGTGTTCTAGACCAAAATTTCCCCTAAGCTAAACTCCTCTTTTATGAGAAGTGACAGGGAACCTTTAGCGTCTAAACGGAGCAGCTGGGACCTCAGTATTAAGGCCTTATCTGAAAGCCCCGCATTCAGGAGATTATTCACCATGCCAGGATTTGATCTTGTGGCTCCAGGTGTGTGTGTGTTTCAAACCTGAAGCTGACACCACTCACTGGCTCTCAGAAGCATTATAAGCCAAGATGAAACATGCACAGAAAGCAAACAACTCATCTTAGATCCTTTCCCCCTTCCCAGGGAGACTTACCACATTCTCCAGTGGTGCAGCACCAAACACTTTAAAAACAGGATTGGGTTTGGAGGGGGATATGCAAAGAACAATGGCCTGCTGCCCCACTCTGGTGGTGTATTCGTCTAGCGTGGCACGGAGCTTCCTGAAACAGGGGAAGAAACAAGGGGAGGGAGGAGATAAATTAAGGGCCATTCCAGCCGCTGTCCTTCAGATTACAATCCCTCCTCTTGACACTGCCCATTCCAAAGCAGGTGTGAAAGGAAATCCTAGTGAGTAACAGTGGCCACACAAGCATCCCTTTGCTCCCACGGGCCTGCTACGTTCCCTTTTGCCAGTCTACAGGTCAGCTGTGGCGTTTCTACTTTTCACAAGGAAATATGTTCATGAAAAAGAAAAGTCAAGTAAAGTAGAGCGAGGAAAGAAATGAACATTTATCTCACAGCAGTGAAGTTAAGGGCACAGAGGATTTGCCGCATCAGATCAAACCACTGAGCCCATCATGTCTGGGATCTTGTCTCCAGCAGTGACCAACACCTGATGCCTTATAGGATGTCAAGAAAACCTCCATGAAGCACTTGACCAAGGGTACGTCCATACTTACCAGCTGGTTCGGCGGCACGCAATCGATCTTCTGGGATCGATTTATCGCGTCTTGTCTAGACGCAATAAATCGATCCCAGAAGTGCTCGCCGTCGACGCCGGTAATCCTGCTCCGTGAGAGGAGTAGGCGGAGTCGACGGGGGAGCCTGCCTTCCGCGTGTGGACCCGCGGTAAGTACCTTGAAGTTCGAACTAAGATAATAACGTAGCTGAAGTCGAAGTAACGTAGCTGAAGTTGCGTATCTTAGTTCGAACTGGGGGCTTAGTGTGGACCAAGCCCAACTGTGCAACACTGGGGAGAAATTAATTTTCTGACGCCTGTGGATGATCAGTTAAAGAGGGAGGAACAAGCTCCAGTCATCCACTGAGTAACGATACAGAATGTATAGGAAACACTTTGAAATGTTTTACAGATAAAGAGTCCCCCACACACACCAACTATTTTATGTTCAGCACCCACAACAATGCTGAATAATTCACTGGTACTTCAATCCTGCACAAAACTATAACTGAAGTGTGGTAAGCAAGAAACAGAGACATTGCAACAGCTGGCTAAGGGAAATGTGTATATTCAGCCACTTGTTACATCAGTGAGTCCCTTTGGGATGGTCCCTCCATGGGGAAACACTCAAACTTACCACTTCTTTCCTTGTAGTAACATTTAAATGATGTGCGAGAATTGACAAGAAAATGGCAGTGACTTTGCTAGAGCGGATCGTAGAAAGTTTATATAGTGGAGGAGGAGCAGTTTTCACCATGTAAGTTGCCACTTTATGCGACATTAAGGTTGTCAATTCAAATGGGCATTTCTGAGCCCCCTTCAACAGTGGATGTACTGCTGAAAGCAGTCATCATGTGACACCATATAAACGCTCCAGTGTCAGAGACACCGCACCAGTTCCCATCTGGCTTGCACATAGATTTAAACAGGCAAACATTTAACTACTTAACTATTTTGATAAAATGTCAAAATTTACCCAAGTCATTTGTGGCAGAAAAGGGAAGATAGAGCTGAAGCTCCTATAATGAGATTTCACCCAGGACATTTTTATTGAAAATACCCAATATGTGATGCACTCTGCTATGTGCCACCACAGCTTTCCTAGAAGAGGGCATGCAGGGACAAGTGCCAGCTCATTTCCATCTCGTGGAACTATTGAGAGGACTTATAAGAGGCCTCATTCAATAATACAATACAAATACTGAATAAAGATGCATCCCTCGTGTTGGTGGTGAATGGTTTATACCATTCCAGAGCTAGGATATTGCAGCTCCAATGGTTCTCAAGATAATGGCTTTAGCAGTAGTTAAGAATTCAAATGGAAAAAAGTAAGATGGTGATTAGGATGATGTGGACTAAATTTGAGATCAGGCAGGAATAGAAATAAATAGTGAATACTATCAGAATGGTGACTCCAGTCTCTGCGGGTCACACTACCATATTAAAGCAGAGAACAGATGCAATCTGATCCATTTTTGCAAATTAAGTGCAGCCCTCAGGTTCCATGCAAATTGCCAAAGATGCCCTCAGCTGAGCAACATGTGGCCAGTCCCTGATCTCTCAACAACAAATGGGTTTTGGAAAGACACAAACAGAAATGGACATGGCTGTTAGCTTGCAGAAGCCACAGGCAGCTTCAGTAGAGGGTCCTTACCGTAATAAACGTGTCTGCTGCCTCTTGCGGATGGATGGGTTGGACTCAAACACGTGAGGTCGCTTTCGTTTTTTACCTGTTGCCACGGCGGCAGCTGCTGCCATTCCCACTGGGCCTGGAACCAAACCACAAATGGTTAATCAGCGCACAATCTATTAAGTGAACAAGATAGAGAAGTGACCATTATGCCAACTGGAACAGGTTCTGACGGGCTCCAGTAATACAAACAAACAAACAAAAATAAATAATGGGACTTTTACCCTCATCTGGACCAAAGTAACCAGAATTCTTTAAAAACTGTCACCAAACACTGACATTTCTTTCCCTGCAGGGATCAGAGGGGTATTTCAAGAAACTCTGTTCACGTTGGTGGGCTTAAAATTAGGCCTCAGGTGAACACTGCATATTACATTTCACAGAATTTTCCTCCTAATTATATAATTACTATTTGGGAGTGTTTGCAGTCTTCCCCCAACTACAAAAATAACCCAAGTGCTGCAATCAGTGGAGCCACTGGATAATCAAGGTGCTAAAGGAACACTCAAAGAAGACTAGGCCATTGTGGAGAAGTAAATTAATTCTTTGAATCGGTCTTCACCTCAAAGGATATGGGGGAGATTCCCACACCTGAGCCAATCTTTTTAGGTGACAAACCTGAGGACCTGTCCCAGATTGAAATGTCCCTAAAGGGGTTTGGGAACAAATCGATAAATTAAACAGTAATAAGCAGGGATCCTAGTTTTCCATGATAAAAAAACAAAATTCTCCAATAAAAATCAAAATCAAAATCCACATTTCCCCGTGATTAAAATGAAATGCTGAACTTTAGTTTCCCTAGCCACAATATATATAAGTATCAGTTGAACTAGGGTGTCCATACGTCCTATTTTGGCTGGGACAGTTCCCTTTTTAAGCCCTGTTTTGAACGTCCCAACTTTTTTGGCAAATCTGGGCATTTGTCCCATTTGCAAATGGGACAAATGCCCAGTTTTTCCAAAAACGTGGGACATGCCCCCTACAGGGGCTCAGAGGAATGTTTGGGGTAGGGGTGGAGGTGATGCAAGGCGCCGGGGCTCAGGCTTTCTGTCGGCCTCAGTGGCTCGGGCCAGCCCTGCATGGTGTCCCGTTTTCACTTTGGGAAATACGGTCATCCTAACTTTCAGTAAAATTTAGTTAATAGCCAATATATGCTCTTATTTTTTCACAAAATGTAAAACTAAAGATTCTCTATAAAAATGCAAATTCCACATATTTCTGTGGCAAATAGACTTCTAGGATTCTTGGTAATAAGTCACCAGGATCAGATGATATTCACCCAAGAGTTCAGATAGAACTTAAATATGAAATTGCAGAACTACTAACTGTGATATGTAACCTGTGGCTTAAATCAACCTCTGTACCAGATGACTGGAGGATAGCTACTGTAACACCAATTTGTTTAAGAGGCTCCAGAGGTGACCCTGGCAATTACAGACTGGTAAGCCTAACTTCAGTACCAGGCAAATTGGTTGAAACTATAGTAAAGAACAGAATTATCAGACACATCGATGAACACAATATGGTTGGGGAAGAGTCAACATAGCTTTTGTAAAGGGAAATCATGCCTCACCGATCTATTAGAATTAATTGAGGGGGTCAACAAACATGTGAACAATGGTGATCCAGTGGATATAGTGTACTTGAACTTTCAGAAAGCCTTTGACAGCGTCCTTCACCATAGCCTCTTAAGCAAAGTAAGCTGTCATTGGATAATAGCGAAGCCCTGTCATGGATCAAAAAACTGATGGATGAAAAAATAGGAAACAAAGGGTAGAGATAAATGGTCAGTTTTCAGAATGCAGAGAGGTAAATAGCAGGGTCCCCGAAGGATCTATACTGGGACCAGTGCTGTTCAACATATTCATAAATGATCTGGAAAAAGGGCTAAACAGGGAGGCGGCAAAGTTTGCAGGCAATACTAAAGAACTCAAGATAATTAAGTCCAAAGCTGGTTGCGAAGAGTTACAAAAGGATCTCACTCAACTGGGTGACTGGGCAACAAAATGGCAGCTGAAGTTCAATGTTGACAAATGCAAAGTAATGCACATTGGAAAACATAATCCCAACTATATACACAAAATGATGAGGATTAGCTGTTACTAATCAAGAAAGAGATCTAAATCATCATGGATAGTTCTCTGAAAATATCCGCAATGGCAATCAAAAAGTGAACAGAATGTTAGGAACCATTAGGAAAAGATTAGATAAGACAGAAAATATCATAATGTCACTAAATAAATCCATGGTACGCCCACAACTTGAATACTGTGTGCAGTTCTGGTTGCCCCATCTCACAAAAGATAAATTAGAATTGGAAAAAGTAGAGAGAAGGGCAATAAAAATGACTGAGGTATAGAAAAACTTCCATGTGAAGAGAGATTAAAAAGACAGTGACTGTTCAGCTGAGAAAAGAGATGACTAAGGCGGGATATGATAGAAGTCTATAAAATCATGACTGGTATGGAGAAAGTGAATAGGGAAGTGTTGTTAACCTTTCACATAACACAAGAACCCAGGGATCACCTAATGAAATTAATAGGCAGCAGGTTTAAAACAAACAAAAGGAAGTACTTCTTCAAACAATGCACAGTCAACCTGTGGAACTCATTGCCAGGGGATGTTGTGAAGGCCAAAAGTATAATTGGGTTAAAAAAAGAATGAGATAAATTCATTGAGGATAGGTCCATCAATGGCTATTAGCCAAGATGAGTCAGGGATGCAACCCCATGCTCTGGGTGTCCCTAAGTCTCTGACTGCCAGAAGCTGGGACAGGACAACAGGGAATGGATCACTCAATGATTGCCTGTTCTGTTCATTCCCTCTGGGGCACCGGCCACTGTCAGAAGACAGGATACTAAGCTAGATGGACCATTGGTCTGACCCAATAAGGCTATTTTTATGCTCTTAAGAGAATTTAAACAGAATAAAACCTAGGAGGACCCCTACATAAAACAACAGTACTGGAGAACATACTCTCGCCCGGAATAATCCCGCACCAGGGCTAGGGAAGAAATGAACTGGTCAACATAAAAGGGATTTTCTATCTAACTTCTACAATTCAAATCCAGGTCGTTAGATTTGTCTGTGACTGAGGAGCTGGCTCAAGGGAGTCATGCCACATGCACCTGTGTTTGGCTGCTGGAAGTACAGTAGAACCTCAGAGTTACAAACACCAGAGTTATGAACTGACTGGTCAACCACAAACCTATTCTGGAACCGGAAGTATGCAATTAAGCAGCAGCAGAGACCCTTCCCCCCACCCCCCAAAAAAGCAAATACAGGACAGTTCTATGTTAAACAAACTACTAAACAAAAAAGGGGGAAAGTTTAAAAAAAGATTTGACAAGGTAAGGAAACTGTTTCTGTGCTTGTTTCATTTAAATAAAGACGGTTAAAAGCAGCATTTTTCTTCTGCATAGTGAAGTTTCAAAGCTGTATTAAAGTCAATGTTCAGTTGTAAACCTTTGAAAGAGCCACGATAATGTTTTGTTCAGCGTTACAAACATTTCAGAGTTACCAGGTGTTCCTAACGCTGAGGTTCCACTGTACTGAAATGTACGCGAATCCCGCTCACTCATGTTAGCTATAATGATCAAGGTGCAGAGCATCCCTTAGGGATTAATGACCCACTGCGGGAGGGGAGGTAAAAGCTTGACGTACAAGCAGTGGCCATTAACACCAGGAAATGCCCTGCCCTAAGATTATTGCAATTATACAATGAAAATGAAAGAAAGAAAAAAAAAAATAAAGTCACAGACACAGAATCATAGGACTGGAAGGAACCTTGAGAGATCATCTAGTCTAGTCTCCTGCACTCATGGCAGGATTAAGTATTATTGTATAGGTGATGCAGTTACCACTGTTCTATTTGGCAGCATCCCTTAAAATAAACACCTGCTGAAGCTGCTTTAAGCATTACTGTTGAAAGCATTAAGAACAGTAAAAATCTTCTGATGCGGCACCAGCATCACTGCAGGATGGACGTTGCTTTATGCTCTCCAGCTCCTGGCCCTCCACCTGCCAGGCCCCAGTAATGCCCCGGTAATAGTGATCTGCAGAGCAGCAGGGAAGCACCAAAATGCAGAGTTACAATTAAAACCTTCATAACCAAACTTCAAAACCAGATTTCCTGCAGCAAGCAGCTCGACCTTCTGCATGCTGAACTGAGTGATGGGGCAGTTTTCTCAGTTTTTGTTAATAGTCTGGAGGAATGAGGACAGGGTTTGGAGTCAGGAGGCCCTGGGCTCTAATTCTGGCTCCGTCAATGACTTGTTATTTGACTCTTGAGCAAGTCACAACCTCTGCCCCTCAGTTTCCCCATATGCAAAATGGGAATACTTCATAACTGGTTTTACAAAGGTGTTGCAAAAATCAATTAGCTTACGTTTATATAACTCTTTGAACATTAATTGCTACAGACATATTAAGTGTCATATTATTGGTGACCCGGGACTAGTGCCATGTGCATTTAATGGGAAGAACAAAATTCAAATCTCAGATATTGCTTCTCATCCGTCGAGCCTGTGAAGAATAGGAAAATTATAGAGGGGCTGGCCAGCACTCCTGAGGTAGTCTGCTGTTGCAGGTTAATTGTTAGTCCATTAACTAAGACAAGGAAAATCCAGCAAAGCCCCTCCACAAGCGGAATCAGAGCAATACATAGCTTTTGTACTGGAAGATGTAAGATTACATACAAGACCCACAAGACATAGCAAACTGGATTCCCAACCCGGCCTGCTGAATTTCATATGACATGACCCGATAACACCAACCTATAGTAGGGGTAGGCATCGGTTGTGTGGTGTTAGGGCAATCTGGTGAGTGAGGGAAGGCAAAAATTAAACCGAAAGGACAAAGGCAACTTTAGCAAGTTGCGTGACCTTCCAATTCTATTCTAAATTCATTACTCTTAATTTTCAATGGAGAGACAGGGCTGGAGATCAGAAACACAGGTCTTCATTATCTTATCCATTCTTATTGCTAGGCTGCCCTCTGGTGGCCAGTCCTAGAATTTTATAGTATGCACTTAATTAAAACCTCTGCAGAAGGTGGGACATTGAGAAATCCAGGAGGAGGAAGAGTTTGTTTTGTTTTTTTTCCCATTTGTTAGGTTTTGAATTATTGTTACGTGAACTCTCAGCTTGAGGACACTGAAGGAGAAGTGAGATGTTAGGAGGGATCTAATGGTGACTTTGCTAACCGGAATTAGGAGGTAACTCCATGCAGTGGGCAAACATTATTTAGTATTTGTATGATTATGTTTGTATTTGTATTATCACAGCACCTTGGAGCCCCAGTCATGGCCCAGGACTCCACAGTGGTAGGTGCTCCAGGATCACCTAGAGGCCTCAACCAGGCCATAGCTCCATTGTGCTAGGCACTGTACAAACATACAGTAAATGACGACCCCTGCCCCTAGGAGCTTACAGTCTAAGGAAAGAATGGAATCGAAAACGGCCGGGAGACAGGAGCTGGAGAAGGAAAAAATGGAGTGCATCACTGCGCAGTGGAAGGATGCAGTAAGGTCGGGGATGTAGGTGAGAGAGGAACTAAACTGCGAATGAAGGAAGTAAGGAAAATATTTGGGAGTAAAAAATAAGGAATTTGGTTTCAGCCACCTCTTAGTCAGCAGCCTCAGTCTGCAATCCCAGAATTGGGTGGTGGTGTGAAAACCACCGTGGTGACACAAAGAATACGGACTTCCAGAGAGGAAGGAATAGGAGGTACAGATGGACCCTGAAGAAACCAGAATCCAGGCATTTGATTGCCCTTACTGCCTTCTCCAAAAAAAAAAAAGGGTTGCTCTCTACCAATTTTTTGAAGACATTTTCATCAGGAGGGTTTCTCTGGTTCATATCAGTCAGAGCAGGGACCTTCAAGCTATTGGCGATTCTGGAGGTGGTCAGTCACATGATCTCTCTCTCTCTCGTTTTTTCATGAAAGGTCTCAGTTTCATTTCAACACAGAACAAAAACAAAATTTCAAAACCTTCCCCACCCCACCCCCAAATGGAATTCTTGTTTTCTGGCCAGTCCCAGTGCTCTGTGGCTCCAGGAGAAAGGGGGAGGGATGGGGTGCGTACACTACAACCCTTCTATTTCCTTTTTTGCATTAACTTCCTTTTCAAAATTGTACCTGATATGTTGGCAGACCTACAAGACAACCGATGATACCTCCCCACTCTGCTTCTGAGGAATTTTAGCGATCTGGTTATTAACCCAAACCAGATAAATCTCATTTGGGCTGCAAGTTCCACCTTTATTTGCGTTCAAAGGACTTAAGGCTTGCACGGGTCAATGGTGTATATGGGACTGTGATATACATCCATTCTCTCCCAGCTCTGACCATATAAACACTCCCTTGCTTGAGTCCCTTCACTGGCTTTCACTCTCCTTACACATCAAATTCAAGTTAATCGTTCTCCCTTTCAAGGCTCTGCACAACCTCAACCCACCTACATCTCTTCCCCTCTTTCCTACTATACCCATCCTGCTCCCTATACTCAGAGGTCTCCTAGCTGCTCCCTCGCAGCTTTCTTTTGTACCGCATCACAAGCTTTGAACGGCCTTTTAACAGTTGCCTATTGCCCTCCCACTCCTCATTTCAGAGACTCCTGAACAGGCCCCTTGAAGTAAGCTAGTTGTAAGGTCTGTGCCCCATTGTGTGCTGGGCCTATTCTGTTGTACAATGCTCTGCACTGCACCTTCTTGTATCTTTAGACCGTAAGCTTTTCAGGGCAGGGCCTGAGTGTTCAACATATTTACATTTCTTACCACACTGACATACACTTACTGCATGGCACTGAGGTGATACTAAAAAAAAATAAAAAAAAATCAGTAAACATCCACCGCTTCACAGGTTGCCTTTTGTTCAGCAAGTGCACTCCAAGGTTTTACTTTGGCATAGAAATGACGTTAGGCCAGTCTGTGATTGGTTATCTGCTCCTATGTTTGAGGCCAATAGGTTTAGGACCAATCCACGATTTCAAGGACAGGAGGGAGGGGCTTCACTGAAAAGGGCCTATGACTTTGGAATGTTTTCCTACTTAAAATATGCCCAAGCCTGTTAGTGGCATCTTCTTAGGTGAGGCTAAAGATGTGTCAGTTTACGTCCTAGTCTGGGTTGTGGGGGATTTATTGGTTATGTTGGTTAGTGTTCTTTATGCTGCACTGTTTTATTTGGAGATGGAAGCTGGTTGCGCTTTGAAATTATCTGCCTCTCCTTTACCTTTCTGTGCAGCAATCAGATACTGCTGACACTTACACTTTAACGACAAATATATTTTTCCCGGCTCCACCACACTGCGGATATCAACGTGGCGTTACTCAATACAGCAATACTCGTTCCGTTGGCATTGCAGGGCCCTGTGATTAAACCTGGTGCAATAACCACCCAGCCCGGTTTGGTGAAGAGAGAAGTCAGTCTCATGCAGTGAATGCCTGGGCCAGCAGGCGAATAATCACAAGTGCCCAAGTAAGCTTACCTGCAGCAGCCAGGTGGGCAGTGACCTCGTCAGCAGCAGTAGAGTTGAGAATATCAGAGTCATCATAGGAGGTGTCCTCAGGAGAAGATGGTGAATCTTCGTCTGCACTCAACATGCTGTGTTCTGTGTATGTGGCCACGTGGACCTGCTGCACCTGCTGGGCCACTGCATGGGCCTCAATGGTGTCCATGTGTTCCGTTTTGGTCACCCCGTGTCCTTCCATTAATAGCGACTGTTAAGGGAGACAAGAAATCAGAGGACAAACATTACTAAACTGATGCATTGTAATAAAATGGGGTTGACCATCTCTCCTGCCACACTCAGATCACTCCGCTGACCGAGAATGGGACAGAAATGCTCTTACCCAATGGAAGACTGAATTGATGGTTGCACCGGGAGGCAGAGAGGGAACTGGAAATTTAAAACAAGAGGTATAAAAAACCTTGCTTCCAAACACTGAGGCACTCTGAGGGGATAATCTTTGTTGAGGGAGAAGCCCTCCAGGATCCAATTACCCTTGGGACAGTGACAGCCCCACCCTCCCGCGCGCACACTTCGAGATGTTTGACCAAAGGTGCAAACTGCTGCCACTAAACTATGTAGAGGTTATTTTTAAATTGAGTTTTCTGTTTAGAGTCTAGGCATCGGGTCAGAATCATTATGGCTGAACACAAAGATTTCATGAAGTACCCTTGTTTGACATGACTAGCAGTAAACCACTGAATAAAGGAATACATATGTAACACTTATATAATGTTGTACCTTCTCAAAGAACTTTACAAACGTTAACTCGACAACCCTCACACAGTCCCTGAAAAAGCTTAGGGGAAAGACAGGAGCAAAGAAATGGCCTTTTGCAGGTACATGTGCAAGCCACATGTGCGTGAATTGTTATACATGGACACTCAGATTCCTGTCCCTGATCTGTTATCACTGAAAGGCCAAATGGAAGAAGTGAATTTTAAAAGGAGAGGTGTGAATGAAGAGCAGGCGGTTAACGAGGACACAAGACATGGAAGATCACTGCAGGCACAAGAGACACAAAGAAAGAAATCAGGAAGATGAGAGCGTAAGGCAGGAAACAGATGCAACTGTTACGGAGGAGGTTTGCATGGAGTGAAGGGAAAGGTGGAAGGAAGAAAGGGGCACAAGAATGTGTGTGGGGTCAAGTGGAAAGGACCAGAAGCCTGCATTCGATTCAGAAGGAGAGGGGAAGCCAAAAGCGATATTTGAGAAAGGGCACGACATGGTCAAAGCTGTGGGAGAAACACATTTTTTGTAGAGGCATTTTAAGCAGACTGAGACAGAGACAAGAAAAGAGGTAGTTGCAGCAGTCAAAGCAGGAAATAATCAAAGTTCAGATAAGGGATTTAGCAGTCAGGATGGAAAGGAAAAGACTGAATTGAAAGAGACTGTAAATGAAGAGTCGTCTGGATTTAGCAACAGCCTGGATGTTGTCGGGCATAGGAGAAAGACGTCATTCCGTTTCCGCCATGTGATATTTAAGTTGGTGTCAGAACACCCAAGACAAAATGTAAGGTGGCAGGAGAGGTAGATTTGGAAGTAACCAACTATGGTGTGAACAGATAAGAGGTTTCAAGGCCTTGTTGAGACTAGGATTTACGCTATGATGTTAGCACACGTTAACGAACACATGCTAGCGTGACATGGTGTGCCTCGGGCAGCCCTCACTGGAAAGTGTCACAGCTACCATTACACCTTTAAAATACTACTTCAGGCAAGGTCTCAGATGGTAATTGGTGACCTTCAGAAGAGGTGAAATGAAGAGGATGGAACCAGAGGGCAGCAGATCCAGGACGGCATTTGAGAAGAGGAAGTCGAGGGAGTGGGAATAGGCTCAAGGAGCTTGGAGGTGAAGTGAGGAGCAAGAGATAGGGCAACAGAAAGGCAAACAGGGTCAAGAGAGAGGACACAGTGCCCACATTTAAACCCCTTAGAGTTTTTAGTCACAGGCTGCAGGAGCGGCTCTGACGATTCTGCCGCCCCCGACGTTGCGGGGCCCCGCCCCCCAACGCCGGGCGACATTGTGGGGCCCCGCCCCCCGACGCAAGCACTCCGAGTCCCGCGGCGGCAAGGTAAGAGCGGTGCCATTCTCGATGCTGCCCCAAGCACCAGCTAGGAAAGCTGGTGCCTGGAGCCGGCCCTGCAGGCTGGTTTCTAAAGCCCACAGGTGGCAGCATTTGCTTTGCTCTGTCACGCAGGCACAAGTGACATTTAAATGAGTTCTACCATCGCCAAAGACAGTTCCATCCCAAAGGGCACTGCACATGGGATACAAGCCCTTACAAATAGTCATGTAAAACAGAAACAGTCTATTCTAAAATCTCTTTCCACATGTCTGACTAATAGTAACTGTTTCTTCAGGAAACATACAACGCATCCCAAGTGCAGCAGAGACAATTCCTCTGATAGGTTTTTTGCTTTTAAATTATTAAAAAGGAAAAATAATCTAGAGGAACCGATGTGAATCCCAAGGACTTCCATCCATTGCTTACTACTATAGCAAGTTACAAAAGGTGGTTAAGAGAATGCCCTCTGTACTGATGCTGAAGGCTATATAAATGGATTGGCTGGATGGGAGTTTTGAGGTATGATGTTTATTGCATAACAGGCAGGACCAGGAAATTCACAGGAGGTTTGTAATGATTCAGATATAGAGTTTGCTGAAGCAATGGCCAAAGGAAAGTGGGAAGAAGGTTGCTAGTGTGGGAGAGTGATATTGGATGCAGAGAAGGAACAGTGACCGCCCACAACCTCAGCTGTACATAAGGTGTTTGGAATTTCATAAGGGATCTGGTTAGATCGTACGTACATATCCTGCTGTCAGGCCCAGTTGAGGGTAACCATGAACGCAGTGTTGCCCCCAGGGGTTGCAAGGATATCAGACAGATCAACCTCCCCTGCCCAATAAATTGGCAAATCTAATCAGCGATTTCCTGACATTTGGGGAGCCTCACATGCTCTTAAAAAGAGAGTCACTATTTCTATGATCCTGATAGGACAGCCTTGGACCTAGTCAGAAGCCATGAAGGCAAAACTCAGGTCACTATTTTAGGTGAGGGAGATACACCTTATTTATAAGGTTCAGATTTTGACACGGTTATTTTTAGTAAAAGTCACAGACGGGTCACGCTCAATAAACAAAAATTCACAGAAGTGCCTGTGACTTTTACTAAAAAGAACAGGGGGTGGGGATGACGGGGGGCAGGATGAGAGCCCGAGCCCCAGTGCAAGAGAGGAGGAGTTCAGCACCTGCCGCCTGAGGAAGCTGACGACTCCAGCATCTCAAGCTGCAGGGCCCTTGCAGGTTGATAGCTCTAGGCCCGCCACCCTGGGCTGAAGCGGAAAATGTCATGGAGGTCTCTGAAACAACACGAAATCCATGACTCCGTGACCTTCATGACATAATCTTATCCTTACTTATTTACTAGTACAAAAGAAAGGAAGAGGTCTCGAAACACTACCGGAAGGGCCTAAACTCCACAAGCTATTTAGGGCCATTTTTTTTTCCGCGGGCCTTTTAACGTGCCCCCACCCCCAAGCCCGGCTCCGGCAGCGGGGCTGGGGCACTTTAAAAGGCCCGTGGCTCCCCGCAGCGGCAGGAGCCGCATGCCTTTTAAAGCGCCGCCCCAGCCAGGCTCGGGCAGCGCCTTAGCACCGCTTTTCCTCACAGGGGGAGCGGCCGCTCCCCCTGCTCCCGCTCTGGCTACGCTACTGATGGTCTAGTGGTTAGAACAGAAAAATGGGAACCAGGACTTTTGAGTTTCACGTCTGACTTTGCCTCTGGTTAACCTTCACCAGCACAGAACAAACCACACACAACAGAAGTTAGTTACATCACTTAATGTGCAACTGGAAGTTGCTCAGACACTCGGGTGATGACAGCAGTAGAACAACCTATATGGAATAGAAATCCTTTAACCATCTGATATCAGGCTCTCCATCTGTACATGGGGAAAACCCCCACTGCTCATGCGCTCAGAGAAGATTTACTGTGTGAGAAGCATTTTGAGATCTTTGTCTGAAAGCTGCCAAATAGTATGGGAAATGAGAAATATTTGTGGTCTCAACTGAATCTATGTATCTAAGGCGATGTCTATACTACGGGGACTATAGCACCATAGCTATGTGGCATAACCCACTATGTAGCGCAGCTGGAGCTTACAGCAACAGGAAGGGCTCTTCCATCGCTGTAGGACCACCAACTCCCTGAGCGACAGTAGCTACATCTGCATCTATACCAGGGATTTTTCACAGCCCCAAGCGACATAACTAAGTTGACCTAACTTGTAAGTGTAGATCAGGCCAAAGTTGCAGTTTCTAGCTAAATATACTGTAGAGGAACTCAATCCGACACGATAGCAAAACTGTGACCATGGGACCCACTGCATCAGGCTATAGAGATTTATACCTATTACTAAGTCACCTTCAAAATCATTGCCCTACCTGTAATAATCAAAGACCAGTAGAGCAAGATGATGCTACTTCCCAGCTCTGTTTATGAGGCAGATTGTTAAATCAGAGCCATCCAGAAATAGCAGCAATTCAAATACCTCCAAGAAAAAAAACAGAGCAAGATGCTGAGAGGACACGGAAGAAAACTGAAAACATCCGCCAGATCTTCAGATGGAGGAACCTACTTGTCATTGTCCTACTGCAACAAAGAAGAGAAAATTATGAGAAGTAGAGCTGGGCAAAAAAATTTTGACTGGAATTTTTTTTTTTTTTTTTTTTTTAAAGAAAGATGCAGATTTGGGTTGACCAAAACTTTTCATGCAGTTGGTATAGATTTTGGTGAATTGTTTCAGTTCAAAAAAATAAAACAAAACCCCTAAAAAACTGAAAAGGTATAAAGAAAAAAAGGTTACCCACCTTTGTAACCGTTGTTCTTCGAGATGTGTTGCTCATATCTATTCCAGTTAGGTGTGCGCGCACGCGCGTGCACGGACGTCGGAAACTTTTTCCCTAGCAGCTACCCGTCGGGCCGGCTGGGGAGCCCCCTGGAGTGGCGCTGAAATGGCGCTCTATATAGTACCCTGCTGGCCCAACCCCCCTCCAGTTCCTTCTTGCCGGCTACTCCGACAGAGGGGAAGGTGGGGGGGAATGGAATAGATATGAGCAACACATCTCGAAGAACAATGGTTACAAAGGTGAGTAACCTTTTTTTCTTCTTCGAGTGGTTGCTCATATCTATTCCAGTTAGGTGACTCCCAAGCCTTACCTTGGAGGCGGGGTCGGAGTTACGGAAAAGCAGCTTGAAGGATAGCTCTACCGAAGGCCGTGTCATCACGGGAATGATGGGTGATGGCGTAGTGCGATGTGAAGGTGTGCACCGATGCCCAGGTCGCGGCCCTGCAGATCTCCTGGAGAGGGACGTTAGCCAGGAAAGCCGCCGAGGAAGCCTGCGCTCTCGTAGAGTGGGCCGTGACTAGTGGCGGAGGCACCTTTGCCAGGTTGTAGCAGGCACGGATGCAGGCTGTAATCCATGATGATATGCGCTGTGAAGAGACCGGTGTGCCCTTCATACGGTCTGCAACAGCGACGAACAGCTGGGACGTCTTACGTAACGGCTTCGTGCGCTCTATGTAGAAGGCGAGCGCTCTCCTTACATCTAATGAATGTAGCCGGTGCTCTCTGGAGTTAGCATGCGGCTTTGGGGAAAAAACAGGCAGGAAAATGTCCTGTGACATGTGGAAGCGCGAGACTACCTTAGGAAGGAAGGACGGGTGAGGTCGAAGCTGAACCTTGTCCTTATGAAAGATGGTATACGGAGGGTCACACAGGAGAGCCTTTAACTCAGATACCCGTCTGGCTGAGGTGATAGCCACAAGAAAAGCGACCTTCCACGATAGATAGAGAAGGGAGCAAGAGGCCATCGGTTCAAATGGAGGACCTGTGAGGCGAGAAAGGACAAGATTAAGGTCCCATGCCGGAAGGGGTGACTTCGTTGGAGGGTGGACCTTCTCCAACCCCTTGATGAAGCGACGCACCATGGGGTGCGTGAATATTGAGCAGCCATCTGCTCCTGGGTGGAAGGCCGAGATGGCCGCGAGGTGGACTTTCAATGATCCATGGGCAAGGTGATTGTCCTTGAGGTGTAATACGTAATCCAGAATAGACGGCACGGGAGCAAGGTGTGGAGGTATCTGCTGTTGGGCGCACCAGACAGAGAACCTCTTCCACTTAGCCTCATACATGAGCCTTGTAGAGGGCTTGCGGCTCTCAAGGAGTACTTGCCTAACTGGATCCGAGCAAGCCAGCTCTGATCGGTTCAGCCACGAATTCTCCACGCTGTGAGATGTAATGAGTGGAGGTCCAGATGGAGAAGACGACCGTGATCCTGTGAGATGAGGTCGTGACTGATTGGGAGAGGAATAGGGGGCTGTATTGACAGGTCCAGCAGGGTTGGATACCAGCACTGCCGTGCCCAGGCAGGGGCCACTAAGATGACATCCGCCTTGTCTCTGCGAATCTTGAGGATGACCTTGTGGATCAGCGGAAAAGGCGGGAACACGTAGAGCAGGTGGCGTGACCACGAGATCGTGAAGGCGTCTGCAAGAGAGCCCGAGCCATGCCCTCTGAAGGAGCAGAAGGTCGGGCACTTCCTGTTGGTTCGAGAGGCAAACAGGTCGAGCTGGGGAAACCCCCAGGTGCGGAAGATTGAATGGATCACGTCCGGGTGTATGGACCATTCGTGGACAAGGAAGCGTCTGCTCAGCTTGTCTGCCAGAACGTTCTGGACTCCAGGGAGGTAAGACGCCTAGAGAGAGATGGAATGGGCTAAACAGAGATCCCAAAGGAGAAGGGCTTCGCAGCACAGTGGTGATGACCGGGCTCCACCCTGCTTGTTCAGGTAGAACATGGCTGTGGTATTGTCTGTAAGGACTTCCACACAACGGTCCCGTAGGTGAGGCAGGAATGCCTGACACGCCAGGCGAATTGCCCTGAGCTCCTTGATGTTGATGTGGAGATCGAGCTCGTGATGTTGCCACATGCCCTGCGTTGTTAACTGCCCGAGGTGTGCGCCCCAACCCAGCGCTGATGCGTCCGTCACTAGAGTCAGGGAGGGGAGGGGTGGTTGAAACGGGACTCCTTCGCCTACCGTCAGCGGGTCTAACCACCAATGCAGAGAGTCCAACGTGTGAGCTGGAACCGTGATGACCACGTCCAGATCGTCGCAACCTGGTCGGTAGACGGAAGCCAACCACGCCTGCAGAGGTCGAAGTCGCAACCGGGCGTGCTGGACCACGTAAGTGCAGGACGCCATGTGGCCCAGTAACCTGAGACATTGTCTTGCCGTCGTGGTGGGGAATAGACGGAGATTGGTGATTAAATCCACGAGAGCCAGATGACGAGCCTCCGGGAGGAACGCTTGTGCTCTGGTTGCATTGAGAATTGCCCCAATGAACTCGATGGACTGAGTTGGTGCCAACACCGACGTGCTGGCATTTATGATGATACTGAGGTGAGAGAAGGTGTCCGTAATCATCTGTACGTGTGCCTGGACCTGTTGACGAGACGGTCCCCGAACCAGCCAGTCGTCAAGGTACGGGAACACGTGAACGTGGTGGCGGCGGAGGAACGCAGCCACTACTGCCATGCATTTCGTGAAGACACGGGGGGCCGTGCACAGACCGAAAGGGAGTGCTGTGAAGTGGTAGTGTGTCTTGCGAACGACGAAACGAAGGAAGCGTCTGTGAGCCGGTGTGATGGAGATGTGGAAATATGCATCTTTCATATCGAGGGCGGCATACCAGTCCCCTGGATCCAGAGAAGGGATGATGGTGGCTAAGGAGACCATACGGAACTTCAGGTTGACGATGTACTTGTTGAGGTTCCTTAGGTCCAGAATGGGTCGTAGGCCTCCCTTGGCCTTCGGGACTAGGAAGTATCGTGAATAGAACCCCTTGCCCCTGAATTCCTGAGGCACCTCCTCCACTGCCCCCAGGCTGAGGAGGGCTTGCACCTCTTGGAAGAGGAGCTGCTCATGAGAAGGATCCCTGAAAAGGGATGGGGAGGGTGGGTGGGAGGGAGGGATAGAGTGGAAGTGGATAGAATATCCCGCCTCTACTGTCCGTAAGACCCACCGGTCTGATGTAATACGGGACCAGGCATGGTAGAATCGGGATAGACGATTCAAGAAGGGTAGGGAGACTGGACTTTGTGGTTTTGGTAGGCCGTCCTCGATTGTCCCATCAAAACGGGTGTTTAGGCTGGTTCCGGTTTTGTCCCTGGGAAGGGCGGGAAGGTTTGCGGCGCGTAAAGCTGCTTTTCTGATGGGAGAAGTCCTGCCTTGGTCGAGGAGGGAACGAATGCTGTTGTGGAGGCTGAGGTTTGAATGGCTTTCGTAGCGTTGCCACGGTGTGCATAGCCAAGGACTTGATGGTATTTCTTGTGTCCTTGAGATTATGCAACCGGGAGTCAGTCTGATCCGCAAATAGACCCTTGCCGTCGAAAGGCAGGTCCTGTATGGTATTTTGGACCTCAGCTGGAAGGCCAGAAGACTGAAGCCAGGCGCTCCTATGCATCGAGATACCCATAGCCAGCGTACGGGCTGCTGCGTCTCCTGAATCCAGGGCGCCTTGGAGGGAAGTACGGGCTACCAGCTTGCCCTCGTCTGCCATCGCCGTAAGTTCAGTCCTGGACTCTGGTGTAAGTTGGTCCCGGAAGTTGAGGGCTGACGACCAGGAGTTATGGGCGTATCTGCTAAGAATCGCGAGTTGGTTTGCGATTCTTCGCGAAAGTCCAGCAGTGGAATAGACTTTCCTTCCAAAAAGGTCGAGACGCTTTGAGTCTTTTGATTTCAGTGCAGGTCCCTGGTGACCGTGCCTCTCTTTTGCATTGACAGCGTCCACCACCAGGGAGCAAGGCATGGGATGAGTGAACAGGTACTCAAACCCCTTATTGGGCACAAAATATTTTCTTTCAACCCCTTTAGCGGTTGGCGGAATGGAGGATAGGGTTTGCCAAAGTGCCGTGGCATTGCCGTGAATGGTCTTGTTCATTGGCAGGGCCACTCTGGAAGGTCCCTCTGGTTTTAGGATTTCATCCACCATGGGATCCTCCTCTTCTTCAACCACCTCCTCTATTGGCAGATTCATGCTAAGAGCCACCCTCCGGAGAAGCTCCTACAGGACCTTAAAATCCATTGGAGGAGGTGCAGAGGCCGATGTTCCGGCCACTGCCTCATCAGGTGAGGATGAAGATGTTGTCAGAGGGAGGGGGGGGATCAGGCAGATTCTTCTGTTCCACGGTGGAGTGGTCCTGCTGGGCACCCGAGGGTGCTTCCCTTTCCACAGGGACTGGGCCTGCAGACTCAGACTCCTCCGCGGGTGGGCGACTGATGGTTGCTACAGGAGGATGGGTGCGCACCACTGGGTAGGCAGGCAACGGTGCACCTTGGTCCTGGTGGTATGCCCAAGGTGTCCCGAAAGGCCACTGGGGTTGCCAATTCACAGCCACGGGGTCTTGCGCGGGTGCCGGTTGGCTTGCCTCAGGTGTTCTCGATGGCCTACCTGAGCTGGCAGAGGATTGCTCGCGCGATGGCCAAGGTGGAGCGGTGCGTGAGACAGGGTGGTCGATCGACGGTCGGTACCGGGTGGAATGTGAGGCACGTGACCGAGAGCGGGACTGTGACCGGTACTGCACCTTGTTGCCCCGATATCGTGGGGAGTCCCGGTGCCGTGATGGATCTCGGTGCCAGGGAGACAGCTCGCGGCGTGGCAAGTCTCGGTGCCGGGGAGACACTTCTCGGCGCGGCGATTCTCGGCGCCGGGGGGAAGCCTCTCGACGTGGTGAGTCTCGGTGCTGGGGAGACACCTCTCGACGCGGCGAGTCTCGGCACCGTGGGGACTGCCCACGGTACGGTGAATCTCGACACCGGGAGAGCACCTCTCGATGCGGCGAGTCTCGGCGTCGGGGAGACACTTCTTGGCGCAGCGAGTCTCGGCGTCGGGGAGACATCGGATGCCGCGGCGAGTTCCGGCGATGCAAGGACTGCCGGCACTGAGGTGAACTCCAGCGTGGGGAGAGTTGGGTTGTTGCTTTGACCTCACGGTGGCATGACCTCTCAGTAAGGTCAGACACCGAGGATCGGGGCCGAGGTGGTGATCGACGTCCTGATACCGGGTGATGCAGGTCCACTCGGTGCCGGGCGGGCGTCAGGCTCATCCTGGACGTCGAACGAGACCACAATCTGGCAGGCGAGGACCACCTCGAGCATGAACGGCTCCGAGGATCTGGGCTGCAGGACCAGCGCCGCGAGTCAGACCGGCGTCGTGAGTCGGATCGATGCACCGTGCGGTGACGGGACTCTGAACGGCGCCGGGACTCAGAGCGGCGCACCGGAGGCTGTACTTGTGCGGACGAGCCGAAGAACGTTGGCTTGCCTCTGGAGATCACAGGGGCCCGTACCGGGATTGGCGCCGGCACGGGGGATGCCAGTGCCGTCATCTCAATAAGCCCCCTCGCGGCCTCAAAGGTGTCAGGAGTTGAGGGTGAGGCCACATCATCAAGGCACAGCGGTGCCTGTGGGCGTGGGCTCACATGGCCCGTTTGGGTCTTCGCAGACTCCACTGGGCTGGAGCAGGGCGGTGCCGCAACAATGTCCTGGGCCTTGGTCTGCCCCTTGCGGCCAGATGGAGACAGGGAGCGGTGCTGTGAGCGGCCCCGGGTTCCCGAAGATCCCCAGCCCGGGGGTGGGGGGGGGTGGGGGAGTAGTCCTTCCGCGGTGCCGCAGCCGGCGCTGATGCAGGCGCGCTGCGCACTGAGATGCTGGAGCCCGCACCTTGAGAGGGACACAGTGCCGCTTCCATCAACAATTGTCTGAGGCGGATTTCCCTCTACTTCCTGGTGCGGGGCTTGAAGGACTTGCACGGCTTGCACTTGTCTGCTGTGTGTGACTCACCCAGACACCGAAGACAGGAGTCGTGGGGGTCGCCAGTGGGCATGGGCTTGTTGCAGGATCTGCACGGCTTGAAGCCTTGCGAAGGCATGCCCTATGCCCGGAGGGCTCGAGAGGAGCCTCTCAACTGTTGTAACTACACTAATCCCTATAAACAGAGAAGAAAAAACTAACAACACTAAGAACAAGGAGAACTATTAACACAGATAGCTAGGGAGTAGTGGAGCACTTGCTAGCAAGAGACCACTGTTCCAACGACCGTCACGGGCGGTAAGAAGGAACTGGAGGGGGGTCGGGCCGGCAGGGTACTATATAGAGCGCCATTTCGGCGCCACTCCAGGGGGCTCCCCAGCCGGCCCGATGGGTAGCTGCTAGAGAAAAAGTTTCCGATGTCCGTGCACGCGCGCACACCTAACTGGAATAGATATGAGCAACCACTCGAAGAAGAATATTTTGTTTCAATATTTTCAGAAAGAAATGTTTAGACTTTGACTCAAAGGGACTTTTCTAAAATTACCTTTAGTTTTATTTTAAAAATTAAAAGAAAATAAAGCTCAATATCAAAGGAAATATTTGGTTTGAAGTGAAACAAAACGTTTCATTCGACCCAACATGTTTTTTTTGAATTTTCCGAATTACCAGTTAACCAAAAAACAAATTATTTACACACTTCTACTTTAAAATTAATAGGCTTGATGGACCCGGCCTTTACCCATTCAGTTACTCTGCCTCTTAAAGAGGTATCCAGTGGCCTTATTTAATGGATCAATGCAACTTTAAATGTTAGCTTCCGTTTAAAAAGTTTATCAGCTTAGCCCTGGTCTACACTATGAGGTTAGGTCGAATTTAGCCGCGTTAGGTTGATTTTATAAGCAATGTGTCTACACAACCAACCCTGTTCCGTTGACCTAAAGGGCTCTTAAAATCGACTGCTGTACTCCTTCCCGGAGAACGCTAAACTCGACCTTGCTGGGTCAAATTTGGGGTAGTGCAGACGCAATTCGATGCTATTGGCCTCCAGGAGCTGTCCCAGAGCACTCCAATGTGACTGCTCTGGACAGTACTTTCAACTCCGATGAACTAGCCAGGTACACAGGAAAAGCCCCGGGAAATTTTGAATTTCATTTCCTGTTTGGTCAGTGTGGCGAGCTCAGTAGCACAGGTGATCATGCAGTCCCAGAATCGCAAACGAGCTCCAGCATGGACTGAACGGGAGACACTGGATCTGATTGCTGTATAGGGAGAAGAATCTGTGCAGGCCGAACTCCGATCAAAAAGAAGAAATGCTAATATATATGCCAAAAATCGCACAGGGCATGGTGGAGAGAGGCTAGAACAGGGACACACAGCAGTGCCGCGTGAAAGTTAAGGAGCTCAGGCACAGGGCCGGCTCCAGGCACCAGCAAAACAAGCTGGTGCTTGGGGCGGCACGTTTCTAGGGGCGGCATTCTGGCACCAGCCATGCCGCCCCTAAAAATGTGCCCCGGCCGCCCTAGCTCACCTCCGCTGCCGCCGCTGGCGCGCGAAACAGCTGATTCGCGCACCGCTGCTGGAGGGGGAGATCCCGAGCGGCCGCAGCGCGCGAACCAGCTGATTCACACGCCACTGCTCCCGCTCCCTCCCAGGCTTGAGAGCCTGGGAGGGAGGGGGAGATCCTGAGCGGCTGCGGCGCGTGAAACAGCTGATTCGCGCGCCGCTTCTCCCCCTCCCTCCTTCCTAGGCTTGAGAGCCTGGGGGGAGGAGGCAGGGCTGGGGATTTGGGGAAGGGGCGGAGTTGAGCGGGGGTGGGGTAAGAAAAAAACAGGGGCTGCCAAATTTGTTTTTGCTTGGGGCGGCAAAAATCCTAGAGCCAGCCCTGCTCAGGCAAGCCTACCAAAAGACAAAGGAGGCAGTCGCTCCAGGTCAGAGCCCCATACATGCCACTTCTATGATCAGCTGCATGGCATTCTAGGCGGGGGACCCTACCACTACCCTACCACTGTCCGTGGACACCCGCAAGGGGGGAGTCTCACGCAACAGGGAGGAGGATTTTGTGGATGAGGAGGAGGAGGAAAAGAATGTGCAGCAGGCAAGCGGAGAATCTGTTCTCCCCAGCAGCCAGGACCTTTTCAATCACCCTGGAGCCAATACCCTCCCAAGGCGGGTTCCTGGACCCTGAAGCCGAAGAAGGCACCTCTGGTGAGTGCACATTTGTAACTACACTACAGGGTTTAAAAGCAATTGTGTTTAATGTTTGATTTGCCCTGAAGACTTGGGATGCATTTGCGGCCAGTACAGTTACTGGAAAAGTCTGTTAACATGTCTGGGGGTGGAGCGGGAATCCTCCAGGGACATCTCCATGAAGCTCTCCTGGAGGTACTCTGAAAGCCTTTGCAGAAGGTTTCTGGGGAGGGCTGCCTTATTTCGTCCTCCATGGTAGGACGCTTTACCACACCAAGCCAGTAGCAAGTAGTCTGGAATCATTGCAGCACAAAGCATGGCAGCGAATGGTCCTGGGTTTTGGTCGCATTCAAGCAACATTTGGTCTTTATCTTTCTGTGTTAGCCTCAGGAGAGCGATATCATTCATGGTCACCTGGTTGAAATAGGGGAATTTTTGTAAGGGAACAGTCAAAGGACCCCGTTCATGCTGGGCTGTTTGTGTTCAGCTAAAAGGGATCATCCCAGAGAATCGCCACGCAGTGGAGTGGGGGATGAAAGGGTCATCGCAGAGAACAGCCGTGGGGTGGGGTGGGGGAAGGTGTGTGCTGCACATCCACCCGAAAACCGCAGCCCCTCCTTTTATATGGCCAACCCAACCGACATTGCTTGCTATGGGAAAGGAGGGCGCTGCAGTTTGAAACCATTCCCACATGTTATAAAGGTGGAAGACGCCAACCCCGCGAAACCTTTGGCTTACCATGGCTGCCTGGAAACCAAATTCTGTTGCCCAGCCGTGTGTGATGTGTCACCATACCGGCAGGCGCTCAATATAAAAGGCAAAATGCGACCTTGTACCTAAAGCACATGTGCTGTCTGCTGTGAATTGCTTGATTCACTGTCAAAGAGTCTCCCTTTTGTTCTCAGAAATGTATCTTCTTAAATTCTACTCTACCTTTTTATCCCCCCGCAGGTGCAAATGTTTCTACGCTCCCCCTATCATCTCCATCCCAGAGGTTACCGATACAGATTAGAAGGCGGAAAAAAACGCACTCGCGATGACATTTTCTGAGCTCAAGCAGTCCCCCCGCACTGATAGGGCACAGCTGAATGCATGGAGGCATACAGTGACAGAGGCCAGGAAATCATACAGCAAGCGCGGTGAGAAGAGGCAGGATGCAATGCTGAGGCTAATGGGGGAGCAAACGGACAAGCTCAGGTGTCTGGTGGAGCTGCAGGAAAGGCAACAAGAGCACAGACCGCGGCTGCATCCATTGTATAACCGTCTGCCCTCCTCCCCAAATTCCATATCCTCCCCACCCAAACACCCAAGAACGCGGTGGGGAGAGGGGGGTCCCCCCTCTGGGCACCCAGCCACTCCACTCCAGAGGATGGCCCAAGCAACAGAAGTCTGTCATTCAATAAGTTTTGATTTGTAGTTGTTGCTACAATAAGCAACGTGGCCTTGTCCTTCCCTCCTCCCCCACCCCACCCGGGCTACCTTGTCAGCAATCTCCCTTTTTTTTTTAATCAATAAAGAAAAAAGAATGCATGGTTTCAAAACAATAGTGACTTTATTTCCTTTGCCAGCTGTGATCGAAGGGGGGAGGGTGGTTGGCTTACAGGGAATTAAAATCAACAAAGGGGGCGGGTTTGCACGAAGGAGAAACACACGCAACTGTCAG
This sequence comes from Macrochelys suwanniensis, assembly GCA_033296515.1. Classification (NCBI taxonomy): domain Eukaryota; kingdom Metazoa; phylum Chordata; order Testudines; family Chelydridae; genus Macrochelys; species Macrochelys suwanniensis. Next base: position 339,432,700 of record CM065775.1, read on the forward strand.
ACTGTAGCCTGGCCAGTCATGAAACTGGTTTTCAAAGCCTCTCTGATGCGCAGTGCGCCTAGCTGTGCTCTTCTGATTGCTTTCCCCTGCCCTGAAGCACAGAAATACCAAGATGAGAGCTGCCCTGACAGTTGAGAAGAGAGTGGTGATATCCCTGTGGAAGCTTTCAACACCTGACAGCTACCGGTCAGTCGGGAATCAATTTGGAGTGGGCAAATCTACTGTGGGGGCTGCTGTAATCCAGGTAGCCAAGGCAATCACTAACCTTCTGCTAGCAAGGGAAATGACTCTGTAACTTTGTGTAGTTACCTAATGGATACTAATGTCAGTTATACAGATGTTCGTTTACTGTCTCAAAAATGCAGTGATTAGAATTTCATTGTTGAATAAAATGTCCAAACATTACCGCAAAAAAGCCAGAGCATTATACCTAATTGTATCAAGTGGAGCTGACTACAGCCACCCATCTCTTTTAATATTAAACATGCAATCTCTGAAGACTACATTTCCCAATGTGCAATATTGCTTTGTGATTCAAACAGCCTTCATTCTGAATGAAATGGAGCACTGTATACAGTAACTACTAGCAGGGGCGGCTCTGACAATTCTGCTGCCCCCGCCCCCGGGCGACATTGCGGGGCCCCGCCCCCAACGCAAGCACTCCAAGTCCCACGGCGGCAAGGTAAGAGCGGCGGACCTGCTGCCCCATTGCTGCTGCGGCAGGCGAGAATGGGGCGGCAATCCAAGTCCCGCGGCAGCAATTCGGCGGCGGGAAGAGCGGACCTGCCTCCAAATTGCCGCCGTGGGACTCGGACTGCCGCCCCATTCTCGCCTGCCGCCCCAAGCACCAGCTTGGAAAGCTGGTGCCTGGAGCCAGCCCTGACCACTAGTCTCCAAAGGCCCATGTCACTATGCTAAAGGGTGACATTGAGCTGTTTTAATCTGCAAAGCCATGCTTTGGTCATCGCTGCTCTAATGTCAACTCTAATGGTATGTCTACACTACGAAACTGTGTCGAACTTATAGAAGTCCATCTTCAGAAAGTGATTTTATACAGTCGATTGTGTGTCCCCACTAAGCGCATTAAGTCAGCAGAGTGCGTCCTCAATACCATGGCTAGCTTCGACTCACAGAGCGGTGCACTGTGGGTAGCTATCCCACAGTCCCCGCTGACTATTGGAATTCTGGGTTAAGCTCCTAAATAAATAAAGCCCCTCTCTACACCCTGTGCAGCTGCTTCATATCTTTCTAAATCAGAGGTTTCTTTGATGTAAATTGAACTGCAATCAAATTTGCTATTGACACCAGAACTAGAAGAACAAGCCTACTAATCTGAAAAGATTGTAAGAGTTGAGGCTGCAGGCAAGGAGGAGGAAACTGATCCTCTTAAGCATGAAGTCTACAGGAAATTGAGCAAACAACCACATGGATTAAACTGAAGCCTTGCCTACCACACAAAAGTTTTATAATTGAAGGACTGAATGTGAATGGATATAATTGGCATAAACCCCTGTGTGGATGCTCTTATTCATATGAGAGAGACTTTTTTCAGCTTAGCTTATGTCACTTGGAAAGGGGTTTACGATAAACAAACAAACAAAAATGCTAGTACTGCAACAAGTGTCAAAAACAGTGGAGGGAAGTGGGGCATAGACCTACGTAACTATACCTGTATAACTGGCTTTCCCAGATAGACAAGCCCTGAGTATATTTCAACCTCACCTCCTTACCACTGAACTATTACTACTTCAGCTACTGTAGAAAGCGGGTGAGGTCAGGATGCTGAAAGGGGAGGTATGCAAAAAAGGATTTCAGCCTTAAGACATGGACCACAATATGAAGTTCGAGAAGCACTATGCTAAGCAAGATAGTTATGGTTGACATTTAAATTGCCATTACGTTTCAGAGTTAAACACTCCACAAAAGGGAACTGAGCAGGTTATGCCTCTCAAAGTTATTGTTCTAGTCGATGCAGAACTGCGTCGGGCCAAATTCCGGAAGTTTTCTTCAGCTTTACAGTTACAGAGGCTAGAAACTACTCTAAGTATTAAAATGCTTATTTTCAAAAAACACTGGAAATACAGAAAAATCCACAGGAAGACCCCACTTTCCTAGAAATATCACATAGCTTTCCAAAGCCCCAGCAGTAACTAAAAGCAGAAAGCCCCAAAAGATTTTGGGGTTTGAAACATTTGTTATAACTAGGGCTGTCAATTAATCGCAGTTAACTCACGCGATTAACACAACAAAATTAACCACGATTAAAAAAATTAATTGTGATTAATCACAATGTTAAACAACAGAATGCCAATTGAAATTTATTAAACCTTTTTGGATGTTTCTGTACATTTTCAAATATATTGATTTCAATTACAACACAGAATACAAAGTGTACACTGCTCACTTTATATTATTTTTATTATAAATATTTGCACTGTAAAAATTATAAACAAAAGAAACAGTATTTTTCAATTCACCTCATACAATACTGTAGTGTAATCTCTTTATCGTGAAAGTGCAACTTACAAATGTAGATTTTTTTTTGGTACATAACTGCACTCACAAACAAAACAATGCAAAACTTTAGAGCCTACAAGTCTACTCAGTCCTACTTCTTGTTCACCCAATCGCGAAGACAAAAAAGTTTGTTTACATTTACAGGAAATAATGCTGCCCATTTCTTATTTACAATGTCACCAAAAAATGAGAACAGGCATTCGCATGGGACTTTGGTAGACGGCATTGCAAAGTATCTACAGATACGTTAAACATTTGTATGCCTCTTCATGCTTCGGCCACCATTCCAGAGGACATGCTTGCATGCTGATGACGCTCATTAAAAAAAATAACGAGTTAATTAAATTTATCATTGAACTCCTTGGGGGAGAATTGTATGTCTCCTGTTCCATTTTACCAGCATTCTGCCATATATTTCATGTTATAGCAGTCTCAGATGATGACTCAGCATGTTGTTCATTTTAAGAACACTTTCACAGCAGATCTGACAAAACTCAAAGAAGGCACCAATGTGAGATTTTTAAAGATAGCTACAGCACTCAACCCAAGATTTAAGAATATGAAGTGCCTTCCAAAAATCTGAGAGGGATGAGTTGTAGAACATGCTTTCAGAAGTCTTAAAAGAGCAACACTCCGATGTGGAAACTACAGAACCGGAACCACCAAAAAAGAAAATCAACCTTCTGCCGGTGGCATCTGACTCAGATCATGAAAAAGAGTGTGTGTCAGTCCGCTCTGCTTTGGACTGTTATCAAGCAGAAGCCATCATCAGCATGGACGCATGTCCTCTGGACTAGTGGTTGAAGCATAAAGGGACATATGAATCTTTAGCGCATCTGGCATGTAAATATCTTGCGACACCAGCTACAACAGTGCCATGAGAACGCCTGTGCTCACTTTCAGGTGACATTGTGAATAAAAAGCAGGCAGCATTATCTTCTGCAAATGTAAACAAACTTGTGTGTCTGAGCAATTAGCTGAACAAGAAATAGGACTAAGTGGACTTGTAGGCTTTTAAGTTTTACATTGTTTTATTTTTGAATGCAGGTGGGTTTTTTTTGTACATAATTCTACATTTGTAAGTTCAACTTTCACGATAAAGAGATTGCATTACAGTACTTGTATGAGGTGAATTGAAAAATACTACTTATTTTGTTTTTTTACAGTGCAAATATCTGTAATAAAAATAAATACAAAGTAAGCACTGTACACTTTGTATTCTGTGTTATAATTGAAATCAATATATTTGAAAAGGTGGAAAACATCCAAAATATTTAAATAAATAGTATTCTATTATTGTTTAACAGTGTGATTAATTGCGATTAATTTTTTTAATCGCTTGACAGCCATAGTTATAACATGCAAAGATGCTATAGTCCCTATAACACAGACGGGCCTTTAATACATATACTTGTAGTCTCAACTGAATTTTTCTCATTTCCCATACTATTTGGCAGCTTTTAACCAGGGATCTCAAAATGCTTCTCACATGGTAAATCCTCCCTGAGAGCATGAGTGGTGGGGTTATTCCCATGTACAGGTGGAGTGCCTGACATCAAATGGTTAAATGATTTCTATTCCATATAGATTATTAACCTGAAAATTGATTAGAAACCCTTCTCTAATTGAACCAAAATGTGGGGCTTGATCCAGGAGTTGAGTGTGTGAAAAACTTGCCAGCAGCAAGGAGTGCAGGAGAACTGTTCTCTACAGTGTCAGCTTTCATTACAAAAAAGCGGGCTAAGAAAACCTCCAAAAATGGGAATGTAATGGAGTAATGTCTGTCTGAATTTGCAGAGAGCTTGAAGAAATAGTTCTCAAATGTGAACTGCCCCTGTCACTTCAGTGGGTGCTAACTCACATGCCAATGGTGACATTCACATGGTTAACTATTTCACTGTTCATCGAAATATATCAAAGAAGCCTTGGCTCACCCAATGTTACAAAAATGCTGCTGTAATTGACCTTAACACCACACACTTTTTTCCCCATCAAGAGGATTATTAGAGATGAACACTTTAAATCAATGTACTTTCCATCATTTAAATTTACTTGAGGAATTTCACTCAGCCTGGTTCAAAAAAAAATAATTTTTTTTTAAATAAATTCTAACTTTTTGGTCTACCCCTTTGGAAGATTCCTTTAATTAATGTGATTGTTTTATGAATGAAAACTGAATTTGAATATAGAAAAAGGCTTGAGAGATGATAATTTAGACAATTCACACTGACACCATGTCTGCGTACACACACCCTCAGAGAACACTCCTGACACATCTGCTCCATATCCCTCTAAAGAAAACAGACACTAGAGACAGAAGCCTGGGGAACACAGGTTTGCACTCTGATTTTGAAGTTGTGAGCAAAAATGAGCAATGAAGAGTGATGAAATATGACAGCGCAGGCTTTGCTCTCTGTCCCTGACAAAATACTAACTAAAAATCCTCTTCTTGCCATTGAATTACATAACCAGACCCTCATTTTTAATTATAACAGACTTGGACAATTCAGAAAAATATTCAGAGGGATGAAATATGCCTCTGAATGCTTAGTTATATATCTGTAGTAACGTATGCCAAGGGCTGGTCCACACTAGGGGGGCGGGATCGATCTAAGATACGCAACTTCAGCTACGTGAATAGCGTAGCTGAAGTCGAAGTATCTTAGATCGAATTACAAAGCACTTACCTCGGGTCCACGCGGCGCAGGCAGGCTCCCCCGTCGACTCCGCTTACTCCTCGCGCCGAGCTGGAGTTCCGGAGTCGACGGGGAGCGCTTCTGGGATCGATTTATTGTGTCTACATGAGATGCGATAAATCGATCCCAGAACATCGATTGCTACCCGCCGAATCAGGCTGGTAGTGTGGATGTACCCCAAGATGATGATTTTTTTTTTTAAAAAAAATCTTGTTTTCTATAAACCAGCCCTGCTTCACAATCAGATCAGTGTACAATATTTTCTTTCCACATAAGCAGAGGTAGGAGATTTATATTTTACAAAAATGAGACAGAAGGAAGCTTTTGCATTCAGAATTAAGGCTGAGTCACAAATATGGCAAAAACACAACAGTTAAGGGATGAGTTCAGCTACTAGCTTGTGGTGGTCTCCAGTGTGTTCCATAAGTTATTTAATAATTTTTTGTGAGGCATGTAATAATCCTAAAAAAAACCCCAAACCAATAAGTCATTGGAAGCCACTGTTGAGGCAGGAGGCCATTTGTAATTCAGATTGTTCAATCAGCTACAGCCCAGCCCTTTCCCAAATAAGATTATTGGGCAGAGTGAAAGAATCATCCAATCAGACGCAAGGGAGTGTTGATCAACGGGACTCGCACGGTATGTATGAGAGAGAGGCAGGGACTCCGTGAACATGAGTGCAGCGTTTGGTGGCCAAACTGCAACATTCTGTGAAAGACATGTTCATTTCTACCACACTTTAAAACCAAATGCTAGGCTTTACAAATGATACTGAGTGGAGAGAAAGAGGGCTAACAATTGTCAGCACCCTCTCAAGATCTGCCTTAAGCAAGTGCAATACCAATGATTAGTTGCAGAGGGGTAGCCGTGTTAGTCTGGATCTGTAGAAGCAACAAAGCGACTCTTCCCTGAACATTTATATCTGCCCCTGGACATTACCCACTTCTTCGGATGCAAGCAGTGGAATTCACCCACGAAAGCTTATGCTCCAATACCTCTGTTAGTCTATAAGGTGCCACAGGACCCTTTGTCGCTTCTAATGATTAGTTGGCAATTCACAAGCCATCTTGGACTCCCTTCCTCTGAACCCACTTAAGACAGAGTCAGCTACCTGACCGATATCTTCCCCTCCCAGCAATGAGAACAGAGGGCGAGGAAACTTAATACCCAACTCACTATCCTACTTTTTACTTAGATACAAGACAATTTAATGGCTGGATACTGAAGCTAGACAAACACAGATTGGAAATAAGGTGTAAATTCTTAACGGTGAGAGTAATTAACCATTGGAACAATTTACTGGGTCATGGTGGATTCTCCATCACTACAATTTTTAAATCAAGACTGGGTGTTTTTCTAAAAAGCTCTGCTCTAGGAATTATTTTGGGAAAGTTCTCTGGCCTGTGTTATACAGGAGATCAGACTAAATTATTACAATGGTCCCTTCTGACCTTGCGATCTATGAATTGCAGGACCAAGTCCATTCAGAGCCCTGGAAATTAAGAGACCTTAAATTTGGCCCTATAACGTTCTATGGGAAGCCACAATAAAGAGCAAAGCACTGGGTGACGCTCTCAGCACCTAGTGCTACTGAAAAGGCACGATGCTGTATTCTGCACTAACTGAAGCTTTAAAAAGTAAGTGTTGGGAGTGCCATAGCTAGTACATTGCAATAGTCTTGCCTGGAGTTCACAAAGGCAAGGATCTCTGTGACACAGCCCATGTTTGTTTAATAAGATGTGGCACAGTCTTCTAGTTAGTTGACTGATATTTTGTGGCTGTCACAGAGTCATGCAGGCTACCAACCAATTTGACACTCTTTGTGAAGACCCCTTCAGTACAGAGCCTATAATATACAATCTAATCATGTGAAACAAGACATGACCCTGAGGAAGGTAACATTAGGCAAATGGGTGGGGGAGGAAGGAACAGACAAACCAATATTGTGGTTGTTTGACTGACAGTACGTGCATCATGTTCCCTTTTAAAAACTAAGTTAATGTAGTGGACTAGCATAGGAGAGTGGGCCACTTTTACACATTTCCTCTCATAACCCTGTTGGTAGAGTTCTTAATTTGCTTAAAGAGAATAGTAATGTTGCTGTTCCCTCCCAAATCCCCTATTTGTTCCCTGTGTTATTAGCGCGTAGGTAATTGGCAATGACAATTTTGACTTCACACAGTTCAGTGTAGAGTTAATTGGTGGAATCTTCTGGCACTAAGCACACATTCCTGGCAGCAGGATGTCTGCAACAGATTCCATTTTTTATTCAGCTTTTTCATGCTTCTTGTAGTTTGACTTCAACTACCCAAGCATGGAACATGTTTTCATTGAGCTTCTCTACCAAATAGGGACTACCTCCTCCGTTTTTTATCCCGTTTGTAACGTCAACAACATCTGGAGTTTAATATCTCCTCCATGCATTCAACCGCGCACAGTAAACAGTCATGTTTGCTTTGCATCAGGCACTGAATATCACACTGGCATTTTGTTCACACATGCTGTTGTGGTGAGCTAACCAAGGGGATTTTTGTAGAACAGTCTTGTGGGCAGCAGGCATCTGACTTGGCTGTTGGACAGCAGGCTGCAGTGTTTCAGCTGCACCCATCAACAGCTGACTGCTAAATTACTTTTTGTGGCTTTCCAATGGCTTTAATTACAGATCAGCCTCTTACTACAAAACTGGTTTCTGAAATAGGTCTCAGTGTATTTGCAATTTAATGCAAGTGCTTTTACTTCTTCTTTAGCGACTGCCACAGGCCTTGGTCACTACAGGCTGCTTCTTCTTCAATATCTTTGTGAAGCTACTGGAGAAAACCATGAGAAAATATGAAGTATGTCGTCAATATGCCAAAGACGCTCAGCTCTACATCAGCCTCTCAAAAGGCCCTGGAAGAACCATGAATGAGCTTTCAAACATCTCATGAATGAAAGCCATGTAGCTTAAGATTTAGCAGATCGGAATGATATAGTGCTTCCCCATTATTTGAAGAACTCACAGAAAGAGTGCAGCTGCCCTCACCGGAGGGTACTTGCCTGCCTCTCAGAGCAGCTCTCAGTATCAGCATTCGAACTATACCCTCCTCTACTCTCAAATAGCAATAGTAGCGAGAAACACCTTTCATCTTGGACAGGCCATGAGACTGTTGGTCTGAATCAGTGGAATGGTCAGTTATCTGTGTTACATGAAAGCTACATTACTGCACCATGCTATACCTACGGCTCGGCTTGAAGGTCACTTGGAAGTTTCAGGTGGTGCAAAAGGCAGCTGCCCACCTTTTAGGTACATTATACTGATGAGAGTATATTACAACTGAACTCTATATTCTACAGTGGCTGTCAATTCACTTCCAGGGGAAATCTGATGGGCTAGGTTGGCATCTATGAAGCTGTACATGGTCTAGACAAGTGGTTCTCAGCCGGGGGTATGCGTAGCCCTGCCGGTACACAGAGGAATTCCAGGGGGTACATGAACTCATCTAGATATTTGCCTAGTTTTGCAACAGGATACACAAAAAGCACTAGCGAAGTCAATACAAACTAAAATTTCATACAATGACTTGTTTAAACTGCTCTATATTCTATACACTGAAATGTAAGTATGATATTGATATTTCAATTGATTTATTTTATAATAATTATATGGTAAAATGAGAAAGTCAGCAATTTTTCAGTAATAGTATGTTGACACACTTTTGTATCTTTATATCTGATTTTGTAAGCAAGTAGTTTTTAAGTGAGGTGAAAGTTGGGGTATGCAAGACAAATCAGACTCCTGAAAGGGTACAGTAGTCCGGAAAGGTTAAGAGCCACTGGTCTAGGTCTCGTATCTCAGAGAAGGCTTCCCTACCTATGCGTCACTGTAACGTGCTCTTGTTATGTGTTCGAAGAGTGACACTGGTGAGAGCAGAGAAAAGGGGGGTTTCATTGGAGAGCACTCACCTCAGTAATTTAATTCTGTCAGACACACCTGAGTCCAAATTTGGCCATGTTTAGAGGAAGAATGAAAGACAAATATTGTTAATGCTTCCCATCATGTGCAAGTTTGGGAATCTTCTAACAGTCTGACTTCTTGATGCCTTTATGGAGTCTGCCAATCATGATGGGTTGGGTGTTATGGAGGATCAAAAGGTATATATAGTTGCATATTCTGGGGAAGATGTAATTTGGCATCATTCTAACCCAGGGATCTCAAACTCAAATTACCACGAGAGCCGCATGAGGACTACTGCATTGGCCTGAGGGCCGCATCACTGACCCCGCCCCATCACTGACCCTGGCCCCGCCCCCACTCCACCCCTTCCGTTAGGCCCCGCCCCTTCTCTGCCTCCTTCCCTGAGCGCGCAGCTCCCTACTCCTTCTTCCTTAAAAAAAATGAAGAGTAATATAGTATACTATTAAAAGTAAATATATTAACTTTTTAAACAACTTCTTTAACTGTAACGTGTAACTTCTTTAACTGTATGGCTAGTTAAGTAGCTCCGCCTCTTCTCCCCCCTCCTCCCCTGTGTGCGCGCTTCCCGCTTCTCCCCCCTCCCTCCCAGAAACCGCGAAGCCGCCAGACAGCTGTTTTGGCGGCGAAACTTCAGAACGTAACTGGGGGTGGGGGGAGCGCGGGGAGCCCGGCAGGCCGCAGGGAAGCGCTCCGCGGGCCGCGTGTTTGAGACCCATTCTAACCTATGCAAAGTGTACCCAGAATCCTGAGCAATGATTCTCTTAATAAGGAAATAGTGCAATTAGTCAAGCTGGAGTTCTTTTTAAGTCTTCAGTATTGCTGAAAGTTAATTAAAGACAAATCTAAAACCTAATACACAACTTGACTTTTCTGCAAAGGCTTGTCTACATGGAGAAATTTACCAGCATAATTATATCAATATAAACTTCGCATACGGATACTCTTATTCCATAATTTATTTCAGTATAACTACAGCAGTATAATTATGCCTGTAAATCTCCCCATGTACCCAAACCCTAATCAAATAGGTCCAAGACGGGACAAAATTCCAAAGAAAGCAATCTTTCTCCTTAAAACTTTTCCATCAAAGTTCTGTGTAGCAGCCCAAGTGCAGGGATCATCTACATTTCATACTAAACAACGGGATCACAATCTTGAGAGGAAACCAGTATGATTCTAGACAAAATCATTAGATAAAGTCAGCTGTAGATTACGGCTATCTATTGCTGGAACTTCAACTGAATTTTTAAAAGCCAGCAATAAAAAACAACAACTTGGTCTTATGTTTATTTCATAACACATATGCAATTTGTGACCAATTATTTTGTAGTTTAGCCTCTCAGTTTTAACAAAAAAAAGGTCTTGGCAGAAAGCTCATGTGCAAAACATGAATATATGACAACTTCTACTCTAACAGAATCTCCTCATACTTCAATATGAATGGAGATGACCTCATCGTAGTGCACCACATAGTCATACCAGACTCCTCCTATCAGAATTCTGGTCTCTCTCCTCCGTGGGTCAGCAGCGACTAAGAGTGGTGCAAGAGGAAGTATGCTGAGCCCTTTGGAAAATATACACATTCATAGTTCCTTGTAGTAATAGAATAAATGGTTCTGACTGGCTCCAAAGGGAATCCCATCCAGTTGTCAGCCTTGACTAGAAGGATGACGATGTAAGAGCAAGAAAAAACAGAGGGAGGAAGATTGCAGATGTGACGAACCTCCTTTTTCCAAACTTCAAACAATAGTCTATAGAGGTGTAAACCAAATCTTGACATTAAACTACACTGTAAAATCCTCAACCACAGGATGGAATTCCCATTCAATATTCATGCATTTCTTTCACAAACCTGCAAGTTTCATGTTATACATTTATGGGCCACTCTGCCATCAATATGCCTAGATCATTGCACATACTAATGAGAGAACACGTTCGCTTTAAAGACTTTTATAACACACAGTCTGATGCATTAAGGTAAAACAAGCATTCTACTCAGAGATGATGCTTTTTCTGTGAGAATACATAATTCTTTACTTTTTACATTTTTGAAAAAGAATCATGCATATATTCCAATTTTGCTCTGAGCTATGTATCCTTCAGTCAGTCATTCTAACAATTTGAATCAAGTTAAGAGTCATTTCTAGTTTATATAGTTTTAATTAAAACACAAAGTGGTCTTTAAAGAATTGCTAACCCAACAAACACCACTGCTGAGAGATCTGTTATTTACTGATTGCGTTTGTACTGTGCCAAAAGTGCTCTCAGAACAGTCCTTTCCCCCAACAGGATTAGTCTAAAACACAGAGTGCAGCCATAGCCGGTTGAATTAAGGTGCAAATGTTCCTGGTTTTAATCCTCTTTTATATAGAGAACATTAGCAATTATGCTGGACTATCACCAAAAGGCATAATGGAAGTGTGTTTTAAGAGGGATTTGAATGAGAGGGTGGCAATTCAGCACACTATCGCCTAAACTAACATTTAAAGGTGTGCAGTTAGCATGCGTTACCTAAACGTCTAGTGTATATCAACATGTGCTAAACTGGTTGAATTAAAGTCTAGGCTCCCCTCTGTGCATTAACAAAACCATTTATATGCACTAGCTGAATGCACCCCTATATTCACACCCTACACACTACAGTAATCATCTTTCAATAAAAAGTGCCTTGTGAGGTATCATTTAAAAACTAATAACTCACTGGTCAATATCACCAGGATGAAATGTATGTAGAAACACTGTATGTGAAGTTATGAAATTTCCCCCTGTATTACGTCAAAGGACCATGTTCCAACTCATGTAGCCCTGATTAGGTAGAACTGGTCAAGCAGGCCTGTCTTAAACAAAGGGATGTGTTTACACCTACATCTGCATATAAGCTGTAAACACAGTCCTCAGACAGTGAGAGAGGGAAGAAAAACAGAGTCTGCATTTCAACATACACAGGTAGCAAACAACAGCACAACTCCTTTTCCCCCGCCAGACTCCATGTCCATTGCTCTCAGCTAGAACTAACTTTAGGGGGCACTCTCAGGAAAATGCATTTCAAAGGGTGACTGAACTATAAAAGTGCGGGGCAAAACCACCCAAAGTTCTCTCTCCTTGTGTGTGTGTGTGTCTCTCTCTCTTTTCACCTAAGACGACAAAAGAAACAGCTGTTGGATCTTGGGAGCAGATCCTGACCTGAAACTTGATCAGCAATGCTACTGAAAACTTGTGGGAAGAATTACTCTTTGAACCAAGTCTAGTTTGTTAAATTTAGTACTAGGATGTGTTTTATCTTTATTTGTCTTGTAGCCTTTTCTGACTTTCATGCCTTAATACTTGTACTCACTTAAAACCTCTCTCTTCATAGTTAAATAAACTTGTTTTATTCTTTAAACTAATCCAGTGTTGTGAACTGTGTGGGTAACTTCAAGGTCCAAGCTGTTCTATCTTGATCCCCGTAGAGGGGTAACGGATCGAATATATCTCGACTGTCCAGGAGAGGGCTGGACAGTGCTACACACATGTTTTGGGAGAAAGATCTGAGAGTGGGATGCAAGTGTTAACCAAGGTTGCTGGAAGCCAGAGTGTGGCTGCTATGGTTAGAATTGCTGGACCAGGGCTGTGGCTATACACGGACATTCAAGATGCTGTTTGGGAGGAGCCCATATTGGGACCCACGGCAACAAAGCACTGTGAGACACACCAAGTTGCAAGGCAGGCAGCAATAACCCCTCACTGGTCTGGATTGCACCCCGGAATGTCAAACACATGCTAATTTCATCTTTAAATCCTAGGCCTAGTCCATGCATAGATTTTGTACCATACAGCTATTTCAATTAGGGATTTGATGTTAAAAAAAAGATACCGGTACAATCCCTAGTTTGGACACCGTTACACTGCTATGAAGTTGCTTTATACTGGTATAGTTTATTCCCCTTACTGTATGGAAATAAGCATCTTTATACCAGTATAACTGTATCCAAATTAGGGGGAACTGTACCACTTTAACTATACCAATAGAGGTAAAGTGGTACAACTTGTGTGCAGAAAAGCCCAACACTAGACAAGGGCAACTAGTGAGTAACTGTTCCAGGCATAAGAATGGAAGATGAATACTAAGATAACAGGACAAAGTAGGAGCACCTGGAAGAATGATGTAGCTATGGCAGTACACCTAGTAGGAAAAGATTTTCACAAAAGCATTGGGGTGGGGAGGGGCAACCACTGTTATTTTCCATCACTCACTCCCTACCCCCAAAAAATATAAGACAATGCTCTCAAAAATGCTTTCCTTAAAAGTAGGTAGACTGTCTATGGAGGACGGAAAAGAATGCACATAGGCTTCTAAAGCAGTGAACACACATAGTAAGTCAGGATCCCACTCAACTGACACCATCTGCAAAGATAAGCAATTAATTTAAAACAGTTTCATAAATGGGGGAAAATGAATTAAATTCTGAAAACCGATTTCCGTGTTAAATCTACCAGATGTGTCTCTACACCAAGTGAAAAAGAAAAAAATGATTTAGAGGAGGAATTGTACCCCGTAAGTGTATCAAAACAATTACAGACAGCTATTTATCACACCAGATATAATGGGCAATCTGATGCCTGTGAAGTTCACAGCTTTGTACCCTGGACTTTACTGGTAACACTTCTGTCTGCAAGTCATCAAGAGAGGCAGAAACTTTCATTGCAACCCAAATGTGACTAGAGCCAGAAGCTGAAGAATTTCAAGCAACAAGAGTATTGGATGTAGACATTGGCTTTTTTCTTTAAGTACTGATAGAGTGATTTTTTTATAAACTGGATTACGCCTCTACTGTGATAGCATACTATTTAATGTTGGACTATGCAACAGTTTAACCTACGCATAGATGATACCAGATTTTAAGCTACTAAAGTGATTTGTTAAAAAGATGAGGCATGGTTATAAATAATGTACAGCTGACCAACCATATGGCTGCTAATCTTTTTCTCGTAATGCATGGTTATATTTCAGCTCTCTGCTTGTGCAGGGATCCAGTTCCAATGTGAGTTTAAGGAGTGGTATTCCACCAGAGTTGAAACTTTCTTTGCTCCTGGAGAACATTTGGCATTAACCCAGTCAGACCACGGTGATGTACAGTTCAAACTCACCTTAAGTCATTACCCAATTGAGGCTTTACTTGGTTTAAGTATACTGATATACGTATAAGGCTGCCATGAGAAGTCACCAAACATTAGTGTGTCGGTGAAGTATGACCATATATTTGGTGTGCTGGAATTACTGGGATACAAACTGCAGCAGCAAATAAGAATTCATATTGTGTACCTAACCTTTCACACATTATCCCTGTCCCCTGCAAAAACCCACTCAAAATAAATGTTTCCTATTATAAGGGCATAGTCTTACAAACATCAGAGGAGCTTAGATTGTAAACTCCTCATGGAAGAGACTTGTCTTACAGCTTGTCTACATGGAGACACTCAGGAAAGTTAATCCAAATTAGTTTTTAAAGTTGATTAGTTAAACCTTCTGAATAAACTACACTGAATTAAGGCCACTTCAATTCTGAATGAGTGTGTCCACACAGGGGTTGAATGTGATTAAACTAATCTTTACATTAATAACTTCAGTTTATTCAGATTAATTTTCATGTGTGCTCTCATATAGACAAGCTCTTATTAATTAATATGCAGGCATAGCTATGGTGCTGCAGAAACACTCAGGGCTTGAAAAACGCACCCACCCAGAGCAAAAAGTGGGCTGAATAGGGCCTGAAACCTGAGGGCTCTTTCACTGAAAGGGAGGAAGGAGGATGTGAGGAGCAGAGTATCTGGAGCTACACTTCCTTTAAGAGGGGTTGGTGCACAGAAGACCTCCTGTATGACCCAGAAGACAGCAGTAGAGGAGCTGGCAAAGACAAAGAGGAGACCAAAATAATTTATGGGGACCAGAACTGATTTATGCTCCATTCCCACATAAAGATATTGCAATGTAAATTAAATGTGCATAATTTGGGGGATGTGGCTTTGCAAATGTTTTGACCCAGGTTAGTAGGCACTGGGGAAGTTTTGCAAGCCCTAGAAATCATAATAGAGTTTGATTACTTTAATGAGATGATTATGCAAGACAGTGGGAGGGAATAAAATTCCCTTTTGGATTCGGCTGTATTTTACTCATTCACTTAAACTGCAAGGTAGAATGTAAATTAGTACATATATATTTCTAAATTAGTTAATGGAACTGATGTCTGTTGCATTATACAACCACAATCAAAAAACTGTACAATTAAATGAAAGTTAAACATCCAAATCTCTCGCATCAATTCTTAACCTGGGAGCAAATCAGTTTCTTACTATTTATATACTAGTCAAACGCAGCAAGTGAAGTAAAAAAATGACATCTCTCTTATATACAATCATCACTAGAAGCAAAAGGTAGATCAATAATCAAAGAAACCATTTTAATGAGGAAGCAGGGCCTCAGAGCCTAGCAGAGCAGAATGCACCTCAATGGAGTCTCTGGTCCTTACCGAGGATACACCTGTTTTTACACTTCAGTACACAGAAACATACTCCACTGCCCACTGATGGCAGATTTACTCCTAAGAAAGGGACAAAAGTATGAAAATTGGAAAGCAAATAAATAGGAAAACTTGGACTTTTCAATCCTACACAGCAGATGTCCTCGTGGAACACACCTCCATGTTTTCAGATCTTGCTCGTACAGGGGAAAATTTTATTTTAGGGCTGTCAAGCGATTAAAAAAAGTAATCGTGATTAATCACACAATTAAAAAATTGATCGTGATTAATCACACTGTTAATAATAGAATACCATTTATTTAAATATTTGTAGGTGTTTTCTACATTTTCAAATATATTGATTTCAATTACAACAGAATACAAAGTGTACAGTGCTCACTTTATATTTATTTTTGTTTACAAATATTTGCACTGTAAAACACAAAATAGTATATTTCAATTCACCTAATACAAGTACCGTAGTGCAATCTCTTTATAATGAAAGTTGAACTTACAAATGTAGAATTATGTACAAAAAACAACTGCATTCAAAAATAAAAATGTAAAACTTTAGAACCTTCAAGTCCACTCAGTCCTACTTCAGCCAATCGCTCAGACAAACAAATTTGATTACTATTTGCAGGAAATAATGCTGCCCACGTCTTGTTTACAATGTCACCTGAAAGTGAGAACACGCATTCGCATGGCACTGTCGTAGCCGGTGTTGCAAGATATTTCCATGTCAGACGTGCTAAAGATTCATATGTCCCTTCATGCTTCAACCACTAGTCCAGAGGACGTGTCCATGCTGATGATCGGTTCTGCTCAATAACGATCCAAAGCAGAGTGGACCAACGCATGTTCATTTTCATCATCTGAGTCAGATGTCACCAGCAGAAGGTTGATTTTCGATTTTTGGTGGTTCGGGTTCTGCAGTTTCCACATCAGAGTGTTGCTCTTTTAAGACCTCTGAAAGCATGCTCCACACCTCATCACTCTCAGATTTTGGAAGGCACTTCAGTTTTTTAAACCTTGGGTCGTGTGCTATATCTATCCTTAGAAATCTCACATTGGTACCTTCTTTGCGTTTTGTCAAATCTGCTGTGAAAGTGTTCTTAAAATGAACATGAGCTGGGTCATCATCTGAGACTGCTATAACTAAATATATGGCAGAGCACAGGTAAAACGGAACAGGAGACATACAATTCTCCCCCAAGGAGTTCAGTCACAAATTTAATTAATGTATTTTTTTTTTTAACGAGCATCACCAGCATGGAAGCATGTCATCTGGAATGGCTGGTGAAGCATGAAGGGTCATATGAATGTTAAGCATACCTGGCACGTAAATACCTTGTAATACCGGCTACAAAAGTGCCATGCGAATGCTTGTTCTCACTTTCAGGTGACGTTGTAAATAAGAAGCAGTCAGCAGTATCTCCCGTAAATGTAAACAAACTTGTTTGTCTTAGAAATTGGCTGAACAAGAAGTAGGACTGAGTAGACTTGTGGGCTCCAAAGTTTTACATTGTTTTGTTTTTGACTGGTTATGCAACAACAACAAAAAATTTACATTTGTAAGTTACACTTTCACAATAGAGAGATTGCACTACAGTACTTGTATGAGGTGAATTGGAAAATACTATTTCTTTTATCGTTTTTACAGTGCAAATATTTGTAATAAAAATAATAATATAAAGTGAGCACTGTACACTTTGTATTCTGTGTTGTAATAGAAATCAATATATTTGAAAATGTAGAAAGACATCCAAAAAAATTAATACATTTCAATTGGTATTCTATTGTTTAACAGTGCAATTAATCGCGCTAATTTTTTTAATCACAGTTAATTGTTTTGAGTTAATTGTGTGAGTTAACTGCGATTAATCGACAGCCCTAATTTATTTGTATTACAGGAGTGACCAGAGACCAAATCTGAATTGGAGCCCCGCTCTTCCCACTCCCATTGACCTGGATACTGTAGCAAAAATATAGTCCCTGTTCCAAGCTCATATAAAGTCTGTAAAGCAAGAGATATTTCTTAGTTTGACAAAAGGCTGCTCCATGGCAGAAAAACTGGTCAGGTATACAGAAAACTAGATCCTTTATAGAAAAGTATGGGCTATTATGTAGCCATTTATATTTCATTATTAAGTGTTCTTGACGCAGTACATGTACAGATTACTCCTGGGAGCATACGGCGCCAAAAAATTAAAATTTTAAAAAATTCTATGCCAAATTTTTTTTTTGCAAAATTCTGCAAGTTTTGTCAAAATAACACTACATAATAATGCCAGTTTCAATTATTTTGGTAATTTATTTCAAAATACCCGTCAGCAAATATGTCTGCAACAATACAGACACAAAAATTCCCCCAGGAATAGAGAGTTAAAGAAACCCCTATGATAACCCAGTTCCTGGTTCTCTGCCTCCTTCCCCCTGCCCCAGAGCCCAGCCAGGGGGCCAGACACCCACACATACCCAGAACCCCTCCCCACAGTCAATACACCAGAACCCCCTTCCTCCCCCAGAGCCCAGCTGCAGGGCCCCCCTTGCCCAGATACCCGCACCTCCTCCCCTCCAGAGTCCAGCTGTGGGGCCCCCCAGCCCAGATACCCACCCGCACCCCCCCCCCCAAAAAAAGCCTAGGGATCCAGAGGGAGAAACAGCCTGATGCTCAGTCCCAGACTTGGACGGTTTCCTGCATGCCACCATCTCCTTCCCTCAGGGCTAGCTGGAAGCCGCAGCCACCAGGAACCCTCTAGCTCCCTCCCGCTCCCCCTGGCAGTATGTTCTATGTGCGGGCTGGGCTCTGGCTGGTCCAGCAGCCCCTAGTGGCAGCTAGCAGCACTGCAGCCCATTTCTGTGGGAGGAAAGGAAATTCTGCACACACAGTAATTTCTGAAAAATTCTGCATTGCACAGTAGCGCAGAATTCCCCCAGGAGTCATAGATAAAGACTATGTCCAAGAGGTGACTAGCTGAAGATCCCATCTCAAATAGTGCAGATTTAATTTTCAGAAGCAGGGGAGAGAATTTACTTATTTCACTGGTGGATTATTGTTCAAAAATGTGGAAAAAGCATGGACAGGGCAGTAATTTGGACTGTTGGGCAGAGTGAAGAAGGAACAGTTGTAAGCAAGCAAAGCCCACAGGCATGAAAAAATCCTACAAAACCCCTCTCAAAAATCAAGAACTGGAAACCTTCGTCACATTCTTATGGCTGATCTGAGACACCAGAAAGAGATCACACTCAAAAGGAAACATTAAGCGGGAAAACATTATTTTCTTTTCAAACCTACGCTCAAGAACACAGGAGGAAAACCGTACATGTCCATAACAACAACAACAACAACAACAAAAATCTTACTGTAAGTTTAAGATCCTATTCCTAAAATATTCAAGGAAAGATACAATCAAAATACCCGTCTTCTGTGACTGAGACACTGAAGTCTTAATGGAAGAGATGGGAAAAGTCATTTGGAAACTGAAACGGAGGACTTAAAAACGTAACATTCATAAAGACTAATCCAATTTCACAACAGTTCTTAAATTTGAATTTCTGTCAAAATCTTTAGTTATTTTCTCTCTCTTAACCGAATGCTACTACGATACTTAAAATTTGTAAACTGTCCTTTACTGAATGCTATAAGATGTCGCTATGATATGCATGGGTTTGTTTTAATGCAGGCAAGATGAAGAGGAACTCGCTGTTACGAATATTAGCGTACATATGATTACCCACCACAAAGAAAATGGCAGACACACAAGGTAAAATAAGCATTTGAACTCTTTAGTGGGTTTTGGAACTTTAGAGGCACTTAAACTGATATTGTAGAAGTAGTGAGTGGTTGTGTCCAAGGGCATGAGTAATGTTTAATTTTAAAATATAAGCACATGTTCCTCATTTATATGTTAACTTTAAAAACAAAGAAATAGTCCAAAAGAAATATTAGTAATATCCCAGGGAAGTGTAGAAAGGTCTATGTACCACTTAAGTTCTTAATACAGAGGGCCTTAAGCAGTTCATAGGGATTTGAGCAGGCCCTCCACAGTGGGATGAATTTCACCAAAAATTTGCAGAGAAGCAGGTAATACAGCAACACAGATCTGGAAGCAACATGAGCTCATGTTATGGAGAGTAAATTAACCTGGTATGGCTGAAAACCTCTCACTGCTTGCATTGCTCTGCAATTCACGGTAACCACTTCTAATTTTAAGCAAATATGTGTAACTGCTATTTACTGAACAGCTAATGAAGTTCACCACAGGAAAGCTGAGTAAGCTGCAACAAATATTTGACTCAAATAACTATGGACAAAATAACTATGGGAGTTACAGCAACATAGCTACAGCACTGCAGCCGTGATGCTGTAACCCCATTGTGCTACAGCAATGGAAGGGCAAAAGCTGCATCCACATTGGGAGCACTTTATTGGTATACAAGGACAGCTATGCTGGCAAAGCGCTCCTTGTGTAGACCTGACCTGAGGCCACTTTAAATCTCAATGAGAGCATTCACTGAGGGCAGGTCTACACTACCCACCGAATCAGCAGGTAGCAATTGATCTTTTGGGGATCGATTTTTTGCGTCTAGTGTAGACGCGATAAATCAATCCCTGATCGCTCTGTCTACTCTGGTAATCCACCCCGGCGAGAGGCGGAAGCGGAGTCGACAGGGGAGCAGCGTCAGTCAACCCTGCGGTGTCCTCACCGCGGTAAGTTGAATGAGGTACATCGACTTCAGCTACATTATTCACGTAGCTGAAGTTGCATACCTTACATCGACCCCCACCCCTAGTGTAGACCAGGCCATAGTGGTTTAATAATATGCTTTCACTTTCACACCTTTAACTAATTCATCTGAGTGACAGTGTGTGGACACTTCCTTTGTGAGATGTGCCTTTGGACGTTCACTTGAAGATAGGGTGACCAGATGTCCCGATTTTATAGGGACAGTCCCGATTTTTGGGTCTTTTTCTTCTATAGGCTTCTATTACCCCCCACCCCCGTCCTGATTTTTCATACTTGCTGTCTGGTCACCCTACTTGAAGACTGGTTTTGATTTTGCAGAGTAGCAATATTTTAAACACTCATGCAACACTCCAAGCAAAGTCAGGTATACAGAATACATGCATGCATAAGTTATCTACAGTCAAACGCTTACAAAACATCTGTAGCAAATGAACAGTGTTTAACAGGAACCCTGCCTCGTTCTCTGTGTATCTTGTAAGAGTGCAACAGGCCATACACATTTCATAAAACGTAAACATTATTCCAATATATGAAGCTACAGGGCCTGATACACATGTTAACATACTATAAGTGAGGCAGGGCTCTCCTTGTCTTGACTTATTCATGAGGGATGTATAGAGAGGCAGGAGTCCAGAGGAGCTCTTGCCTTATGCACTGCACATATTGTATATATGGCCATAAACTGTGGTTTACAGCACTACATGTAGCTAAACTTGTGGAAAAAAGTATGGTTATATGGGAAATAGTATGTGATCATATAATTAGAGACTACACCACAATGCACACCCCCAGTGTTGAGGTTTGACGGAAAATATACTTTGGTGTTTCCTGACTTGAGAGCATCACTGCAGACCCGTTTCTTTCTCTTTTATTTTTGGCTGGTTGGTTAGTTTTTATTCCCAACTCTATCCTGGGTTAAATGTAAAATTCTAGTGCATTCAGGAGATGAATTACATCTAGACTTCAAAGGAATTATTTCCCAGCACCAGGCCTTTAAAAAGGAATGTAAAGGTTTTAAAAAATGAGCCACTATAATGCTGGAGCAATATGTTGATGAATTAGAGCACAAGCTGAAGCTATAGCTGATGTAAAGGTGAACACAATCAGTCATGAAGTCAGATAATAAATGCTTTGTATAAGCAAACCACTAAACACACACATGACTGCAGTCACCATAATATCTAACATATTCTCACTGAACTAAAAACCTGGCAGGAGAAGTGATAAGATAATTCTGGTTGGAGCAGTAAAACTGCTGTATTAAAAAAAAACTGTAAGCGCTGCCCCGAGTAAATTAGAGTCAATAGTCAAGAATTGATGATGGAGGCCATAATGGGTGAAACAAGGAGCAAAGGAGATTACAAGATTAGTATGTCCAAAGGTGCATACCCCTACATACTGAAAGTGAAATTACCAGTAGTTATAAGAAAAAAATCAGGGACCCTGCATGAATGAAGTAGTGAAGTCTTTTGAGTCTAATACTCCTGTCTTGTAACTAAAGACTTAAATCCCCCTTTGAATACATTATACAAGAAAATTCTGGTTGAATGATTTAGACTGTGTATTTTGTCCCACAAACCATATAGAGTGGCTCCAAAACAAGATCTTGCCCCCAAAATACTCATCTGCACCCTCTTTACAAAAAGAAAACCTGAGTTACTGGAATCTCCTTCCTAACTTCCAAAAGTGAGAAAGGACTAGACCTACCCGCAAAGCAACCAGTCCCGAGGAGCAAACAGATTACTGCACTAGCCATTGCCAGACATGATGGGAGGGTGGGAAGGGGAGGGAGGGAAGGCTGCAAAAGGTAAACACTCCTCCTCCTGTGTAAGGACTGTTGCATTCCCCACTATCAGCCCCTCTGAGTCCATTGGGGATCCTGCCTCTCGTCACACAGGTGCAATACCCACCCGTGCAGTTAATGCAACACATGCTTTTGCCTGCTTCGGAACCCACCCATCCTTTCTCCATTCCTTGGAAGGGAAAGAGTCAGAGCCCAGACCTAGCCCCATGATTCACTCCAAAGAACCGCAGAACTTGCTCAAGATAGGGGGGGAAAAGAAAGATCCTTCAGGTGTCTCCTCACGTTAACAGCAGTGGTTAGGACCAGGAGCGTAAGTCCTCCGCTCGCCCCCTAAGGCCAGCAACCAAGCTCACTTCTGGAATGAAGATGCAAGTCCCTCCAGACTGACTCCTTCCTCTTTCCCCTGGATTGGGAGTTGTGATGAGGGAAAGCCCTTGGGGGCAGAGGGGAGAAACACCTTCCAGCCCTCTTCCCTGGATTGCCAGGGGTGTCAGTCATATCCCATTGGAATGGGGAACAACCCCCTTTCTTTTCCCCATCCCTGAACTGGGGGGCCAGGCAGCGATCCTGCTCCCCAGAAGGGGTGACAAGCAGCCACTTTCCCCATCCCCGGATGGGTGAAGGAGTCAGGCAAGGAACCTACTCCCCAGAGGGGTGGGCGAGTAGCCCCTTTCCCCACCCCTGGATAGAAGGGGGGTCACAGGCAGGGATCCTGCTGCCCCAGAGGGGTGGCAAATAGGCCCCGTTCTCCACCCCTGGATAGAAGGGGGGTCACAGGCAGGGATCCTGCCCCCCAGAGGGGTGGTAAATAGGCCCCTTTCCCCATCCCTCGATAGAAGGGGGGGGTCACAGGCAGGGATCCTGCCCCCCAGAGGGGTGGCAAATAGGCCCCTTTCCCCACCCTGGATAGAAGGGGGGGTCACAGGCAGGGATCCTGCCCCCCCAGAGCGGTGGCAAATAGCCCCTTTCCCCACCCTGGATAGAAGGGGGGGTCACAGGCAGGGATCCTGCCGCCCCAGAGGGGTGGCAAATAGGCCCCGTTCTCCACCCCTGGATAGAAGGGGGGGTCACAGGCAGGGATCCTGCCCCCCAGAGGGGTGGCAAATAGGCCCCGTTCTCCACCCTGGATAGAAGGGGGGGGTCACAGGCAGGGATCCTGCCCCCCAGGGGGATGGCAAATAGGCCCCTTTCCCCACCCTGGATAGAAGGGGGGGTCACAGGCAGGGATCCTGCCGCCCCAGAGGGGTGGCAAATAGGCCCCTTTCCCCACCCTGGATAGAAGGGGGGGTCACAGGCAGGGATCCTGCCCCCCAGGGGGATGGCAAATAGGCCCCTTTCCCCATCCCTCGATAGAAGGGGGGGGGGTCACAGGCAGGGATCCTGCCCCCCAGAGGGGTGGCAAATAGGCCCCTTTCCCCACCCTGGATAGAAGGGGGGGTCACAGGCAGGGATCCTGCCCCCCAGAGGGGTGGCAAATAGGCCCCTTTCCCCACCCTGGATAGAAGGGGGGGTCACAGGCAGGGATCCTGCCACCCCAGAGGGGTGGCAAATAGGCCCCTTTCCCCATCCCTCGATAGAAGGGGGGGTCACAGGCAGGGATCCTGCCCCCCAGGGGGATGGCAAATAGGCCCCGTTCTCCACCCCTGGATAGAAGGGGGGGGGTCACAGGCAGGGATCCTGCCCCCCAGGGGGATGGCAAATAGGCCCCGTTCTCCACCCCTGGATAGAAGGGGGGTCACAGGCAGGGATCCTGCCCCCCAGAGGGGTGGCAAATAGGCCCCTTTCCCCATCCCTCGATAGAAGGGGGGGGTCACAGGCAGGGATCCTGCCGCCCAGAGGGGTGGGCGAGCAGCCCCCTCCCCGGGCTGGGGATACACCGCAGATCGGGCAGACCTCCCCCCCTTCCCTCGCCTCCCGGCAGCAGCGCCCAGGTCCTCCCGGGCGGGGGGGGGGAAGATCCCGCCCGCCCGCGCCTTTCCCTCAGCCCACCCCCTCCCACAGCCGAGCGCGGGAAGACCACCCCGGGGCGGGGGGGGGGGTTTCCAATCCCCCCCGCCGCCTCCCCAGCCCGGGCCTAGCGCGGCCTGCGCATCCCCGAGGTGGGAGTTGGGCCGGGGCCCGGCCGGGCCGGGGGAGGCCGAGCCGGCAGCGCGGGCACCGGAGCGGGGTGCCTGGACAGCCGGCGGGGGCCCCGCGTTGCTGCGGCTGCGCCGGGGCTGGAGGAGCTGGGAGATTGCGCGGTAGGACACTCACCTCAGAGCGGCTGCGCTGCAGCGGGCCTGCGCCGTGGAGCCTCTGCCAGGCGGCGGCCGGGGAGGGAGCCGAGCGGGGACACGGCGCGGCTCGCCCTGAGCCGCCGCAATGGCGAGCGAGCGAGAGGCGGGCCCCAGCAGCAGCAGCAGCAGGAGGAGGCCGAGGAGGACGCGTGACGTCACGGGCCAGCGCCGCCGCCATGATGAGCAGGGCACGGCCCAGCACTGCATTGGGAGGGATGTGGGGGGGGCGCCGCCCAGCGCCATGTTTGGGAGGTCGGGGGGGCGCCTACAGGGAAAGGGCAGAATGAAGGGGGCACCGGGCGCCATGTTTGGGAGGTCGGGGGCCTGTCGCGGTGAGAAAAGCGGGGAAAGGAGCGCCATCTTAGGCGGGTCAAGCCCCCACCTTGATAAGCGGGAGGAAAGGGGAGCTGGGCTCTATGGGCTTCATCCAAAGCCCAGGGAAGTCCGTAGAAAGAGACCCGTGGGTGTCAAAGGGCTTGGGCTCAGGCTTCATAGTGGGAAGGGCAGAGCAGGGCCCTTGGGTGCTGTGATAGAGGGGTAGGGACCACTGGGTGGGTGCTGGGGTGGAGGCGAGGCATTAAGCTACAGCTAATCAGGAAGGAGACCTTGGCGTCATCGTGGATAGTTCTCCGAAGACGTCCACGCAGTGTGCAGCGGCCGTCAAACAAGCAAACGGGATGTTAGGAATCATTAAAAAAGGGATAGAGAATAAGACGGAGAATATCTTGTTGCCCTTATAGAAATCCGTGGTACGTCCACAGCTTGAATACTGCGTACAGATGTGGTCTCATCCCAAAAAGGATATACCGACATTAGAAAAGGGTCAGAGAAGGGCAGCTAAAATGATTAGGGGTTTGGAACGGGTCCCATATGAGGAGAGATTAAAGAGGCTAGGACTTTTCAGCTTGGAAAAGAGGAGACTAAGGGGGGATATGATAGAGCTATATAAAATGATGAGTGCTATGGAGGAAGTGAATAAGGAAAAGTTATTTACTTGTTCCCATAATATAAGAACTAGGGGCCACCAAATAAAATTAATGGGTAGCCCATTTAAAACAAAAGGAAGTTCTTCACACAGCGCAGTCAACCTGTGGAACTCCTTGCCTGAGGAGGTTGTGAAGGCTAGGACTATAATAGGGTTTAAACGAGAACTGGATAAATTCATGGAAGTTAAATCCATTAATGGCTATTAGCCAGGAGAGTAAGGAATGGTGTCCCTAGCCTCTGTTTGTCAGAGGTGGGTGATGGGTGGCAGGAGAGAGATCACTTGATCATTACCTGTTAGGTTCACTCCCTCTGGGGCACCTGGTATTGGCCACTGTCGGTAGATAGGATACTGGGCTGGGTGGACCTTTGGTCTGACCCAGTACGGCCATTCTTATGTTCTTATGACCATTGGGTGCTGGGGTGGAGGAGAGGCATGGACCATTGGGTACTGTTATAGAGAGATAGAGATCATTGGGTGCTGTGATAGATGGGTATGGATCATTGGGTGCTGTGGTGGAGGAGGGGTGTAGGCCACTGGGTGCTGTAGCAGGACAGACAGGGCCCAGCAGTGAAGAGTATGGGCCATTGGATGCTATGGTGGGAAGGACAGGGCCACAGCATTTTGAAATGAGAAAACTACCATCAGGCTCATGGAAGCACATTAGGAAAGCTGAAGCCCTGCAGGGAGGATGGGGCCACTGGATGCCATGTTGAGAAGGGTTGTGCCATGCTGGCAAGGAACAAAGAACTATGATTGCTATGTTAGCAAGGGCCGACTCAAGTTCTCAGTCCTTATCTCCAAGGCGCTCCATGCTCTGTGTCCAGGATATCAAAAATCCTGCCTAAAGCTCTGGGGAAGGCTGTGATAGACATTTGCACTCCTTGGGCACACTGTAGCTTTCAACAATAAGGGTAAAGCTCACGAGTGCAGGAAACAGAGCTTTCTGAGGGGCCAGTCTGAGACTGTGGAATAAACTCCTCAAATAACTAAGGAGCATCACAAACCTCACCACCTTCCTCTCCACATCCAAGGGGCATTTCTTTGACCTTGCTTTCTCTATCATAAATACATAGCAGCGTGTATATTTAAGTTAAAAGAAACCCCAAAATCTAGAACCTTACTACAACAATTCACTCCAGTGTACATGCTTCTTCCCCTAGAGGAAAAAAATAGTTACTTACCTAATATTGTAGCATAGGAACTTAAGAATGGCCATACTGGGTCAGACCAATGGTCTATTTAGCCCAGTATTATGTCTTCCAACAGTGGCCAGTGCTAAATGCTTCAAAGGGAATGAACAGAACAGCATGGGTCATGATGTGCTGAAACAAGTTCTTATCTATCACTCGTCCTATGAACACTTGTCGAAGGAATCTGGACATGAAGTGAGCATGGACATGAAGGCATAACCAAATTCCAAATTTGCAATCTGCAGAGGAAAATATCTATGGTAATGATCTTAAATGTATACAACACATTTTCTCTCTAATGATCTTTGGAGCTTAGTTGGATTAAAAAAAACAATTAGGTGCAGTTAGACTGGATAGAGTAAAATCTATAAGGGATATAAACCCTCTTGCTTCAGAACGTAAGTCTTCCAATTACTGCCTTGGAGTCAAAGAAATTTTCTCCATGGGCATGTCAGTGCATGTCGGTGCGTTAATGTCCATTCTGAGAGCTTTTACAACTTTCTCTGAAGCATCTGACTGCTGTACCACTGGTCACATACAGTATGGTGATTTCTATGTTCCTGTGATCTCAAAGCACTTTATAAACCAATATACAGACTATACACTAGGATCATTTCAGCCACTAACTGAAATGCTGCTATGTCTGGAATAAAACACAGCAACTTTTCAACAGCACCCAGCAATACTAAATAACCAGTTAGGGCAGAAAATGAAGACTATACTATAGCCAAGTGAAACCACAGGTGCATTTTAAATATGCAAAATGAACTTACCTGAAGGTATGTCTCCATTGCAGAGTTAATCTGAGTGCTGGGCACTGAGTCTTAGCACCCAGTTAGCCTAGCTCAGATGTGAGTATTCACACTGCACAGTCCTATTCAAGTTGCTGCATCCACACTGGTGCGGCAGTCACTCACATGAGGTACTAAGACTTCTGGGGTCACATCCCATACTTCTTAGCTCTGCACAGCTTGCAGTGTATGGTAAGAGAACTTCTGTCCTTCCTAGGCTCCTGTGTGGAAGTGGGCTTAGCCTACCAGCTCAGTAAAGTAAATTACTTCTGGCTTGGCCTGCTTTAGATATCTATCTGTGCCTTCCATTCCAGCCCGTCGCAGGGCACAGATCCAACTCAGGACAATGAGCTATTCCAAATGTTGGCATTACTGCAACTCTTGTTTCAGAACCAGGAGGTAGAAACAAGGCATGAGAAATGGTGGAGGATATTTTGACAGCCGCTTGTCATCCTGAGAAGATGGCAGTGTGGCTTACTAAGGAGATCACGCAGGTTGCATGCAAACATAGAGCAATGGAAACTATGGATGCAAGTTTTAATAGCTGTGAAGTCCCCCTTTGCTGACCAGTGGTTCTGGAGCAGGGCTACAATCTCAGACTGGTGGTACTATACCATCATTCAGATCTGAGATGACCAGCAGTGGACCCAGAACTTCTGCATGGAGAAGGCCACATTTCTTAGAGCTCTGTGAGGAACTTCCTCCCCACCTTTTAGTGCCAGGACATGCAGATGAGCCAGACCAGATTTTACTATTACTATCTGGAAGTTGGCTGCCCTAGACAGCTGTAGGTCTGTTGCTGGTCAATTTGGCATTGGCAAGCCAACGGTTGGTGCTCTGGGGATGGATTTTTGCAAGACAATTATTGCTGTGGTTCACCCAAGCGTGGTGAAGATTGCTAATGGCCCTGAAATAAATTTGAGCAAATGAGCTTCCCAAACTGTCTTGGGGCCATTGATGGGACACATATGCCCATTGTCTGCTCCCTCCCCCTCCCAAGATGCTCATGAGTTTGTCAATCAAAAAGGATACTATTCACTACTTATGTGAGTTAATCATGGAAGGAGGATCATGGACACCAATATGGGATGCAGGGATAGGGTGCATGATGCCAGGGTATTCCAGAGAGCTGTTGTTTTCAAAATTGGACAAGTGGGACTTTATTCCCACCCAACAATATGGCTATCAAGGGGGTGTCTGTGTCCACTGTTGTTTTGGGAGACCCAGGCAGTCCTCTGTTGCCCTGGCTCATGAAGCCCTGTCCTGATTTGAGAATACCTGGAAGAAGGTTTCATAGTTGTAAGATGATGGTGGAACATGCATTTGTCCAACAGAAGGCAAGGTGGCATTGCCTACAAAATTGGTTGGCTGCCAGTGCATGTAATGCCCTTCAGGTCACTGGGAGATGCTGTGCACTATACAATACATGTGATGAGAAGAGGGCGTACGTTGGCCAAGAATGGGTTCATGCCTGGGCTGGCTTACAGGCCTGGTATAAGCAGTCAGAAAGTGCCCCTCTGATAACTGGGTTGGATCCAGGCGAGTGAGAGTAGAAATGGATGCCTTGTATTTCCACATCCTTGGTTTGGAGGGGAAAATGGGGGAAGGGATAATGTGAGCACAATGTTAGGGTGGTGTATCAGTTTACCAATTCTATGTATTAATCAGAGATTGCATTATAATCTTTGCATTGAAGTTCCTGGCTCTCTTTATTGTTGTAAGGTCTATCCACACCTTGGTGTCAGGCTCTGGCCAGCTGGCAGGATAATTTCCCAGAGGCTCTCTCCTCTGTTCCAGTGGTATGGAAGCACAGGAGAAGTGTAGAAATGTTGCCCATTGTGCAGGCTGTGCGCAATGTGGGGTTTAAAAGTTGAACCAGTGACTTCCAATGCAGAAAAAGGGAGGAGGGTAGATGGCAAGAAAATATTGCTCGGGAGGAATTGAAGAACTAGCAGCACCAAGTTAATTAGCCTACAGCCACAGTGCAAAATGGATGGGTTACCAGCATGAGTATAAGCAGCGCTTGGGGTTTAGTCTATAGACCTAGACGGGCCAACTAGCCTGGGCTGACAATACACCAAAATTGGGTGAGAAGTTTTTTATGTGTGGATGAGAGCTAAATTGGGACACCAAAATAAGAGCCCAGGTCAGCTCTGCAGTGAAGACATAACCATGCTCTAAGTTTGAATTTGATTAGGTCACTGTTAAGAGCACCTGCCATTGAATTTTAATGATTTGGTGGTAAATCTCATCCAACGGAAAACAGCATCAGAAGGCTGACTCCCACCTCCAATCAGTCCATGATGTCAACATGTATCACCCACTTGTTTCAAACGAGCACCTTCGTACTTTCTCCCATACTGCCCCTCAAACTTGGGAAAAGCTCCCCAGGAACATCTGCAAAAGTAAATCATTATCCTCCTTCGTAACCCCCCTTACAACTCTCCTTTGCCAGGAGGGCCACAAAAACTTGACAACGGTTGTGCTGCTGTTGTGCTAAAACCACTCCCGATCATGCTGACCTATACTGTCTCAGTGTTTCCTTGTACTACCCCCCATCAAATTACTTGTAGCCTTCTGTTGTCTCTTGTCTTCTGCTTAGATTGTAAGCCCTTTGGGACAGGGTCTGTCTTTTGGTTCTGTGTTTATACAGCACCTAACACAAAGGAGGTCTGGTCCACGACTGGGGCTCTTAGGTGCTACAATAATACAAATAAATAACAACAGAATAGCACCTCTTAACACTGCACTGGGTCATTGGCTCAGTGATGAGTCAAGGAAGGGGTATCGCTGTCAACCTGCTGAACCACCAATACCACATACACTAAGGCCTTGTCTGCATTAGATTTTTGGGGAGAAATTTCCCATCGCACTAGTACCATTGCAATTCCTCTGGTGACAGCAATGGCAGGCGTACTGCTATCGCCAGGGTACCAGCATTTAGTGACATTTTCAGCACCGTGTTGTCTAGACCAGCTCTATACCAGTGCAATGGGGGGAGGTTTCTAAACAAAAAAGGCTACTGTAGCCATAACCAAAAGTATTCCTTAGTCATCGCCCATGCACACACTGAACAAGCGTGACACTGCTTATCTTAGGAGAACAGATGGGATGACAACAAAGTGTCTCTTACAATGCTGTACTTATATGGGGGTTGATCTTTGGTGTGTTGGAAACAAGTGGGCCGTATAGAGCAGTGCAGTGGAAGGAGCATTCATGGCTGCAATTATGCTATAAGTGCATTTCCTACAAAATTTCCCATCTGTCTCCTTAAATGTAAGCTAACTGCTGCCTGATGGCATTATTTAGCTGGCTACATTTTTAACCACTTTGAGGTAGAATCCCAGACTTTCAGAATCTTGTGCAGTATGGAAAGCAAATTGATAAAATGTTTAACAAAACCTACCTATCTTAGAGATATAGATGGGAAAAGCACATAAGATATTATAACCAGTATGCCACAAATAAGTGAACAAGAATTATACCATAAAGAAGAAAACAAGCAATTTTTGACATGTATGTTACAGAAGGAAAGTCTTAAACTGCTGCCTGACCTTTTCCTTCTCTCTAAGAGAGGGAAAATATTCTTGCATCTATTTCTTTGTTTAGGTCTTTGCAACAGTGATTGTTCTGTAATGGACTATAAAGTAGATTTGCATGACTCATAAAGTGCTGGGCTGTTTTTCATTACTCCAGGGAGAATACTGATAGTGCAATGGGATTGTAAGTAGCATGATTCTAGGAATTATCTTTGAATCGGTTCCTGATGCCACAGTGCCTAGATAGATGGATTAGACAGAAACTGTTCCTTTGCTTGGGGATCTGTAAGAAGCTGAATTCATTTAAGGCCCTGCATTAACCACAGCTAGATACAGATCATTGTCAAGAAGTTTTTCCTGATCTTAGTCCAAATATTTCCTCTCTTAAATTTAATTCTTTAGTTCTAGTTCTTCCTCCTTGAACTGACCTAGATAAATATTTGCTTAGTTTATGAGTTGCTTCGCCAAGCTCTACCTATTTAGCCCTTAACTTTTTCTCATAATTCAATTCCTCCAGACTGTGAATTATTTTTAATTTGTCTCAACTTGTCAGTATCTTTCTGGTGGAGAAATGTCCAACTGATTGCACTATTTCAGGTGTAGTTGTACCAGAGCCATGTCAGAGGGTTTTACAGCACTACCTCTCTGTTCTGTGGCATGCTGCCCAGAATTATATTATCTTTTTTTATAGTCAGTCTCTCCTTGGTGGGTGAGAGTGCCATACGGAGGTAGTGCACCCTGAGCATGGAATAGAGATGGGTGAGAAAGACCCATAGGGTTAGGAAGGGTGTGAGTGGGGGGGGGGCAGGGGGAGTTCCTTCTGGGGTTATTTTTTTAGAACTGGATTTGGGATTCAAGGACGATGGCCTCTGTTGCCGGCCTTGGAGGGTCTTATTTGGGTGCCTGTCTCTGTCATCAGCTGCATCCCTTCAAAATGGCCAAGAAGGTTGAACCATACTGCTTTGTTTGGTGGTATGAAGGCCCGAGGAAGGGATCACAGTTGTGAGGGCTTGGAGTCCTTGATCCCTGGTCAGCAGCAGAAGATCGGGCAGGAAAAGACTTTGTATAAGGTGAAAATCTGGAACAAAACACCTAGTTTGGGGCAGGACCCACCTTTTTGTTCTGTGTTCCTACAGCACCTCGCATAATGGGGTTCTGGTCCATAACTGGGACATTTAAGCATGACAGTAATACAAATAATAAATAACGTCATAGTGGCAGTGGTTTCACCTGTTATTTTGCAATGCCATGGGATCTAATTACCAAAAACAGTCACAGCTTGAGTTCGGCTGCTTAGGAGCCTGCCCCTCCCGCACGACAGTTCTTTCTTGTCAAAAGAAAATCTGTTAATAACTAATTACTTTTTTCTGCCGACAGACAGTATATAGAAACAAAAAGTGATCATGCTGGATGAGTATAGTCAATCCCCTCTGCATCATCTCCTCTGGCAAGATGGCAGTTTCAGCAACATTTATACAGGGACATCTCTATAAGAGCCCACTCATTATTATTTATATAGTGCCGACAGTGTGCCAAACTTCTTACAGTATAAAAGCAAGGTCCGAGTCACAAAGAGCTTACAACAAAAATAGGTAATGGACAGATGAAAAACAGGTTGCAATGAAAAGGAGATGAGCAATGTAGTTCGTTACAGTTCATGGTAGGTCTGAGATTTTAATTTATCCATTTTAAAAAATATTTTTGTCGATTTAAAAAAAAATAGTGTTGTTAACACTCCCTTGTGGGATGAACTGATTTATGGAAGACATGTTTCTGTAACTCTATCCTTCTTTCTTAAAAGACCATTCCAAAGTTTCCAGAAGTGCACTGAGGGCAATTCTGCTCTGCCTTCATTAAAACTTCATCAGTTTTGATCCATCTTTATTATGCAACCATGCTTCCTTAAGTGGTCACTGAAGACTAGCTTCACTGTGTGACATTATGGTTTGCTTTCCTTCATTTTTATTCTGCGCAATTTCAACCTAAATCGCATATAGGGAAAAGCAATTTTTTTCCATCTGGCATAGACACCTGAATGTGATACAGTATGGTGCATTATACTTATCTCTTATTAGCAAGAATAAGGGGGGATATAATAGACCTCTATCACTATAAAATCATGAATGGTGTGGGGAAAGTGAATAAGGAAGTATTATTTACTTCCACAAGTTGAGTATGTGTTGTGTGAAGAACTCATTGCCAGGGGATGTTGTGAAGGCCAAAAGTATAAATGGGTTTAAAAAAGAATTAGATAAGTTCATGGAAGATTGACCATCTTGGTTAATAGCAATTTATGGACCTGAGACACAAGCCTATGCTTTGGATGTCCCTAATCCTTGACTTCCAGAAGCTGGGAGTAGACGACAGGGAAGGGATCATTTGATACATTGCCCTGTTCTATTCATTCCTTCTGAAGCATCTGGCACGGTCACTTTCAGAAGACAGGATAATCGGCTAGATATGGGGTAGGCAACCTATGGCACGCCAAAGCTGGTTTTCAGTGACACACACACTGCTTGGGTCCTGGCCACCAGTATGGGGAGCTCTGCATTTTAATTTAATTTTAAATGAAGCTTCTTAAACATTTTAAAAACTTTATTTACTTTACATACAACTTTAGTTATATATTAAAGACTTATAGAAAGAGACCTTCTAAAAACGTTAAAATGTATTACTGGCACACGAAACCTTAAATTAGAGTGAATAAATGAAGACTCGGCACACCACTTCTGAAAGGTTGCCGACCCCTGGGCTAGATGGACCATTGGTCTGACCCAGTATGGCTATTCTTATGTTCTTAAGAATCAGAATGGTTGAGTTTACCACGGTAGTGGAATGATAAGTTCAAAAAGATACAGTTTCTTTCCTCTCTGGCTTTTGGAATATAGATGACCTACAAAAGGGAGAAAATTTGACTTTTTTTATTTTTATTTAAAAAGGAAAGCCTGCAAGAGATTGGGCCTTTTACAAGAAATTTCAGTCCTGTTTAGGTTGGATGGCTCTCTTATGACTGAAGAACTAGTGAAATGTTAACAATACAAGAACCAACAAAATTGAGAAAGGAAGGTATCTTTAGTCAAACTGTTTAAAACTTTTTTTTGGTAACTTTATTTTGGTTGACACCTATTGAACTTCAATGTCTCATTAACCTTTTTGATAAAGAAAGCTTTTAATAAAAGATTCAACATTATGGAATTAGTGCTCACAAACATCCAAGAGGTCTTCCAACAAAACCAAAGAACAACAAACTTGACATTTCTAATGTAGAAAATAAGCAGAAAAAATATTTAAACACATACAACTTTGAAGGCCTTCTTGATCCATCATCAAGAAGCAATAAGGGATACAAGCCCAGAAGTCCTTTCCAGGTCACCTTTAAAGACATTATCACAGAGGTTAGGCCTAAAACTTAGTTTTTTATATGAAAAATGTTTGATAGAAAACTTGAATAGAAATAAGAGTACGGAAGAGGGAATGCTTGGGGCCTAAAACTTTCGGCTGCCAAGTGTGGTGGATTGTGCCTTCTGCTTAAACACATTTTTGCCAATATGTAGCCCTCACTCACACTTGCACTGGATAACCACCTTCGTGTGCTCCCCGGCGCACACCACCCAAGGACATGCAGGTGAGAGGCCAATGTATTTTTAACAGCATGGTTTTGACATAGAACTTCCTACAGGAAATGCTGATCTTACTCACTCTGAGAACAGCACACGGTGCATGACAACTGCTAAGCAACAGATAGCAGAAGGGAGGAAATACTGTTAATGCTGTAACAAATGTGTGGCCACCTAGGACATAACATTTTTAATTGTGCTACACACCAACCCTTCAGAACATCACACCTCCTGAACCACTGGCTTCCATTGTAACAATTTGTTCACTTGCACCAGTATAACATGTAGGCAGGAGCTACACCTAAGAACGTTTTTCTTAGATCAAGGCACGACAGACTTTATTGATGCTTTTTATTTTTTTAGAAGCGGAGCCTGAGGGGAATCACATTTCTCCCAAGCGCTGAGTCCTACTTATTGTGGTAACAGAATGTGTAAAACCATCTGCAGCAGAGTCATCTGGTAGTGACTGAGGGTATATCTATGCTACAAGCGCTGCAGTGGTACAGCTAAACTGACCTACATTTTAGGTGTAGACCAGGCCTGAGACTGCACTAATGTCACATTGATCATTTGAGCTAAAGAATAATCTCCACTAGTGTTTAGCTGAATGCACAATGACACAGTTTGGCAAAGCGGTCAAATTACTACAAGAGGAAAACAAGGAAATGTGACTTTTTGCTTTGCAGGGATGAAAGGTAAGGACCTCTTCTACCATATATTGTAAGGCTTTATGTAAGGCTTTCCAAACATAAGAAATGAATAGCAACTTTTTAGATATATTCGAGGGCCAAAGCATTAACGTCTGCACTTCACCAGCCCCCATGTGGAGTCCTAGGCCTCATCACGCATAAATTAAAAACACTTTTTTTTTTTTTTTTCATATTTAAGCTTAGAGCTGAAATCTGTCTTGTAGAGCCAATACTCAGCCTGTTACAGATATGTTAAAAGACTGGATTTACATAGCAACACAGCCATACCAGACTGGACCGGTGGTCTATCTAGTCCAGTATCCTGGCTCTGACAGTAACCAGTATTAGCTGCTTAAGAGAAAGTTGCAAGAAATCCTGCATTAGCCAGTTATAGAATAATCTGCCTTTAGGGAAGTTATTTTCCTAAATTCATTAGTAAGGGACTGACTTGTGCAACAAAGTAGGTGGTTTTCTCTCTCTTTCTTCCCAGCTCTTGGTGTTTTTTAAAGTCCTTGCTAATGCAACTCAGGGATTTTTTTTTTTAATCCATGTAAAATATCCACATTTTGTTAAGTAATTTGAAAGTGCACAGAAGTCACATCACACTTTTCCTTTGCCCCAGTAACTGAAAGATAATTCTCTCTCTCTCAGAGAATCTACCAAACTGATGCACTTCTGAGGACAGCAGGTCAATGAAGGCGCTGTATGTGCTGGGCCTGCTGCACAGTTCTAGAACTCAGAAAGGCGTCAAATTCTTCCTTACTTCAAAGACAGTCAGCAATTGCTTTCAGTCTGATTCTGCAGGGGCTGTTCAGACGATGCCAAACCTGCAACCAAAGGGGCCATACCCCAGGTAAAAGTTTCCTGCTCATGTTATGCCACGTGGGGTGGAGCACAAGCTTTCATGCTGGCAAAAACTTGAGCATCCTAAGGAATCAGGATGTCTCCCTCTTTTATTACAGCCTCGGCTCATTGCAGATTTTCCTCTCCTCCTTTTTAAGGCGGACACTTCCATCCACTCATCCCCTAAGTTCCTCCACCACATACACATTCCCTATTACCCCAAATCTCCGGGCTGGCAATGCAGAAGAACTTGGGATAGTTAAGAAAAACATTTCATACCAAATCCTGGGCCTCATAGCTGGGCGCGGATGGGATAAAAGGTGCTTGAACCAGCCCTGTGATAAATACGGGCCATGGGCACACAAACTTTGCCCAACAGGTGACTGGTTAGCAGTTTGCCAGGTGCCCAAGGGCTGCATTTAATTGGTATAAAATGGAGCTGATTGTAGCCACTCTAATCTTTAACATGAAGCTTGTGGCCTTCAGCCAGGATGCTCAGATTGAGAGCGATCACTGAATGGTGGGCCATGAAGTCTCCATGGGCTGCATCTTATGAGACTGCACTTTGGCAACCCTTGATTTAAGCAATGGCAGACACACCAGCTTTGGTGTGCACTGGCTTTCAGGGACTACATTAGATTTCTAGGAGCAGGAGTAGCAGCAGGAGCTATCAGTACAAAATGAATCCCCCCTCCCCCCCGGCACATCATTAGAATTGCTCACAGAGGCGCAATATTTTATTTGCTGCCTGAATTAGCAGGCTAACGGCCGTGGTTAATATTACACTGGCACAGTAAGCACCTTAAATTAACATTTACTACCTGATGCTCGAATCATAACAAGAGTGTCTTAGTACTGGCCTCAACAGTGATTATGGCAAACCTTAAGAGTTAAAAACCTGAGTGATCAGTTTGCTTTCAGTCCTTAACAAGAGTTCTCCTTTCCACGGGGGAGCTTGATGTCTCATGGGTCCCTTGTCTTCCATCCATCGGATTACTACTTTCCTTTCTTCCCTTTCTTTTTGGGGGAGTCAGGCCAGCTAAAGCCACGGAACTCCAGGCAGGCAGCAGCATTGTGAGAAATGTAGTAAGCATTGAGCATAGCAGCTGGGCTCAGGATATCCACTTCGCTCACGGGCTTCTTTGTTTTCTTCCTGGAGCCTTTGGATTTGCCGCGTTTGGATTTGCCACCTTTACCTGCCTGTAAAAGCAGAACAGCAACAAAACACCCAGGGATTGCAAATAGAGCTGGATCATGATTGTGTCAGTGCCATCTACAAGAACTCAGAGCGCCTCACTTCTACATTGCAATACTACCTTGCTCATTCAATGATTAGGGGGCTGGAGCACATGACCTATGAGGAGAGGCTGAGGGAACTGGGATTGTTTAGCCTGCAGAAGAGAAGAATGAGGGGGGATTTGATAGCTGCTTTCAACTACCTGAAAGGGGGTTCCAAAGAGGATGGATCTAGACTGTTCTCAGTGGTAGACGATGACAGAACAAGGAGTAATGGTCTCAAGTTGCAGAGGGGGAGGTTTAGGTTGGATATTAGGAAAAACTTTTTCACTAGTAGGGTGGTGAAGCACTGGAATGGGTTACCTAGGGAGGTGGTGGAATCTCCTTCCTTAGAGGTTTTTAAGGTCAGGCTTGACAAAGCCCTGGCTGGGATGATTTAGTTGGGGTTGGTCCTGCTTTGAGCAGGGGGTTGGACTAGATGACCTCCTGAGGTCCCTTCCAACCCTGAGATTCTATGATTCAGTACTGGGGTCCCACATAAAGCTATATTGCTGCACCAAAATCATGATCTGCAGCACCCCCAGCGATGTTTGTGGTCAAGAGACCCTGAACTGACTACTACCCTGCGTGTGGATTTTGTTATATGGACTAATAGCTATGACATAGACAAACCTACCAAATAAATATCTACTCTATGGACCAGGTTAGATTGTGAAAAGGTTGCCAGAAAAGAAAGGCTGCATAGATATTTTTGATAAAACTGGTGGATTAAAACTGAGCAATCTAACCAGTCAATTAATGCTCCAAACTGTGTTTATATCTAGTTAAAAAAACATATGTGCACAGGCTGAAAGTTGTTAGTCCATACAGAACAGGTGGTTACTGAGAGCTTCTTGAATGAATGCACTAAAATGTCA
This sequence comes from Macrochelys suwanniensis, assembly GCA_033296515.1. NCBI lineage: Eukaryota > Metazoa > Chordata > Testudines > Chelydridae > Macrochelys > Macrochelys suwanniensis. Next base: position 339,471,006 of record CM065775.1, read on the forward strand.
TTCTGAAGCACATAAAACGTATGTTGTATCACATCCTCTACTCTTTGCCCGTTTGTCTTGAGATTGTAAACCAGGATAATACAGCACCCAACCCCGGCCTTTGGCTGCTCCTATAATATAAATATGTACTACTACTGCTTCTAATAGCAAAAACATAACTACCCGCTTAAGCGAATACATCTATACTGAGCAAGTATCTATTTAATACTCACCAAGAGCCTGATCAAAACCCTACTGAAGTCAATGGAAAGATTCCAATCAAATTGAATAGATTTGGCTCAGGCCCTTAGCTCCCACAGTGCTGCCTCCGAGGATAGATTCTCTGCATATGGTCATTTTGAACATGTAAAGATCTAGTCAACAATGTGTAGAAAAAACATGCATAGGAAATATGGAAACACCTCAAGATGAGCAAACACCATGAGGAGAAGGAAGTGTGATTTTTAGGGCTACAGCACAGGTGCAGAGAATTGAATGATGAGCTAGTTTCAAGAGGAAAGGTATTCAAGAATACCTACACTTCCTGATTAAAGGCTCTTGGACTTTGGCCTCATGCCAAACAGCACATCCATTGCACATTGGGTAGCCTGGCGTTACTGCCTACCTACCGATGTGTTATATAGGTAATTTCACATGCTCTTCTGAATGACTGGATTGATGCATTCTTCACAAGAAATGCATCAGTTGATGGACAAGAGAAACAAATGACTTTGATACAGTCAGAAACGTTATGGACAACATTATCACTATGGGAACAGGAGTGCATGTACCACATTTTTACAGCATAACCAGTGAGAAGTACCGCCATGGCTCCATACACCTCAGCAGAAGAGAGGCCTAAATGGAAACGCAGTGACACAGTCCTGGAACATGACCCATCTAAATCAATCCACAGATAAACATGAAGGAACATGTGTGGTAAAAATAAGAGGAAATGCAATTCAAATGAAAAACAGAGCCAAGCTGCAGCATCCTCAGAAAGAGAGAACCAATCCCCCCTGAAGGAAAATGCTGAGCACAAGCTGTAAGGCAGTGGTTCTCAAACTTTTGTACTGGTGACCCCTTTCACATGGCACGCCTCTGAGTGCGACCCCCTCCCCCTTATAAATTAAAAACACTTTTTCCATATTTAACACCATTATAAATGCTAGAGGCAAAGGCGGTTTGGGGTGGAGGCTGACAGCTCGTGACCCCCCTTTAATAACTTTGCGACCCTCTGAGGGGTCCCAACCCCCAGTTTGAGAACCCCTGCTGTAGAGAATGAAGGTTTAGGATACAACACTATCTGTCATGTGGAAAGCAAATTGCTTGCAATCAGACATCTATTAGCATATGTGACAAACTTTCATACAAGTAGTAATTGCATAGCTATAATTTGCTGAATACTCATTGTAATGGAATGTGTATGGTTTATGATGTAAGTGCCCTGCTTACGTAGAGACTTTTAAGCAAGCCTCCTGAATTACACCCCCATACATTTACCCTGAAAACTGATGCACTGGCAAATTTTGGAAGTGCAATTACTTTCCTGCTGGAAGTTTGGCCCATAGTATTAAAGTGTGCACAGCATTTTGTGATCTTTCAGAATGAAAGACACTCTATTTAAGTGCAAGTTGTTACAGGGCCACACAGTTATTCGGGAGGTGGCAATTGTCTCACCACTATTGATCTCCTTCATTGTGAGATGCCTCTGACCTCCCACTTCTTTGCTTGCCCACAATCATTATCAGCAGTGAAGTACTTTCATTATTTCTGATGAGCTCTAGGTCTCTATTTCCTGTCTCTCTATTAAACTGCAGAACAGGAAGCTGAAGTCTGCATATTCTGCTGACATGTTGCAACATAACCTAGAGGATTCCAACCTAGGGGTCTCTTACAAACTTCCCAGGCATTCAAAGGCTGCATCTCACTTGTATGGCCTTGAACAGATTGTGGTCTTCCCTCATCTCACAGAGGCATAGCTCAGACAGTTCACAGATCCAAACAAGATCTAAGTAGCTCTTCTATTCTGATTCTTATTCCATGCCCAGCACCAGGGTATTTTGGCACCTTCCAAAGATGTTGGACATTTCTACTCTTGTGGAAAGTGCAATGGAATCTTTATTGAGCCCAAGTGGTCAGAATTTTCATTTTACGAAGCATGTGTAATACTTTAGTGCAGGGGTCGGCAACCTTTCAGAAGTGGTGTGCTGAGTCCTCATTTATTTACTCTAATTTAAGGCTTCGTGTGCCAGTAATACATTTTAACGCTCTGGGGTTCCCACCGTGGACTCCTGCCAGCCGGGGTCTCAGCCTGCTGCCAGCCTGGGTTCCTTCACCCAGGCCAGCAGCGGGTGCTGAGTGGGGCCGGTGGCGGGACCCCAGCTGGCAATGGGCCAGCAGCCGGAACCCCAGAACTGCGGCGTGCCGAGCGGCTCAGCCCGCCGCGTGCCGAGCGGCTCAGCCCGCCGCGTGCCATCAAAAATCAGCTCATGTGCCACCTTTGGCATGCGTGCCATAGGTTGCTGACCCCTGCTTTACTGCCTACCTACAAATATGGCAAAGCAGAACCTGGTGCATCCAAACATACAACTTAAAACGTAAGTTAGGTAGGTCAGTTTGTGTTAATCAGCCTTGTGAGCCTTTCAGCTTCATGTATCAGAGGGGTAGCCGTGTTAGTCTGGATCTGTAGAAGCGACAAAGGGTCCTGTGGCACCTTATAGACTAACAGAGGTATTGAAGCATAAGCTTTCGTGGGTGAATACCCACTTCTTCGGATGCAAGCAGTGGAAAAAAAAATTCCGAAGAAGTGGGTATTCACCCACGAAAGCTTATGCTTCAATACCTCTGTTAGTCTATAAGGTGCCACAGGACCCTTTGTCGCTTTCAGCTTCATAATACAGTAGAACCCCAATGTAATGAACATTGGTCTTATAAATGACTGGTTATATGAACCATTTTTATCCCTTGATCAATAAAAGGTACATATGCATTTACTTGAGTAAGGAGCACAGGTCAGGTGCACTCACAGCACAGGTGTACTGATCTTCCTTACACACTGTTCAAAGTGCCTTAGTAACATAACAAAAGTGCTGTTAATGAAGAACATGTCCACATCCCTTTACATTCTGATGTCTTCAGTGCACTGGAAATCCCTCAGCAGTGGTTTGATGGACAAGAAGAAAACAATGGAGTGTAACTTGGTGGCAAAGAAGAGATGCAGTTCTTTTAAAGAGAAATCAGCTATTTATGTAACCAGTCACTACAGGGACACAACCGCACAATATGTTCATACAATACTGTATGAAGTAGTGAAATCCATCTGCAAGATTGTAACAGGCATATTGTATACATTTATTACTATTCATTATGTACACTATCACTGAACAATTAGTAAGCTAGTTTATGCACCCTTCCTACTCTAATTTTGAACTCCTCAGTTCCCCATTAGTTCAGATTGTACTGCATAAATAAATATAATTGTACATTTAAAAAAATTAACTTGTATTACCATGGTAAATCCTTTTTATTGACCTGAACTGATGGACTCGGCATGAAGCCCTGAAGATAGACCCTGCAATATACAAATCATGCAGAGGGTTACATGCTATGCAGATATCAGTATCACTCTCTATTCCCCCTCATCCCTATGGCCATTTACAAAAAGGAAATGGAACAGGTAATAAAATGAGCTCCCCCCAAAATCTTCTATCTTGTACAGATAACTACAGTAGGCTAGAACTGTTTTAACTGTAAGTTGCAAGAACAGATCTGTTGAAACATCTACACCAGTTGTTCATGATGCCATAAGTCTGCTAAAGATTTCCCGCTTTGCTCTGAGACAGGAGTTCTCCTGTGTTGTAAGAGACCCTATGAATATCAGAAGTGCAATGAGTTAAGAAAGAGGGTGAGGGACGAGACCTAAATTGCAGCTCACTGTTACACAGATAGCAAACCAGGAGAGAACCTAATGGTGGTAGATGTGCAATAGTTCTGTTAAATTACTACAGTTGATAGTTAACAATCCTTCCCCTTAAACATCAACCTCAGTTCCTGCAGTTTCAAAATTGCATTTGTGATTGGAGAGGGAAGGAAACATGCTCTCTCGGGTATTTCTTAAGCTCTTATCACCACAGTATCTCACTGCAACTCCACTGTTGGGAAGTAGGGGAAGAAAAAAACAGGAGAATTCGATCGCCAAGGAAACTCTCTCACACGTGATCAGCAATGCACTGTTGTGTCCAAGGAAGTTAAGCGGCACTGGAACAGGTTATCACTGGAGGATTTTAAGACCAGGCTAACCGCCAGGCAGGGGTGGTCGAGGTGTGCTGAATCTTGCCTCAGCTCAGCAGGGACGGACCAGGTACCCTCTTGAGGACCCTTCCAGCCCTACACTTCTGTGATTTATTTCCTCCGTGCCGAACGGCGAGCGATGATTGCCTGCAGTGCTGTCTAGCCAGGCCTCGCACTCGTCCCCCAGCCGGGGGCGCCCCCTCACAAGCCCAGAGCCGCACAGGGCACGTGACATCCACCTTACACCCAAGCCAGGCAGGTAACCTCGTAACCGCCCCCGCCCCCAGGAACGCTGCACCGTTGCAGAGCCCGATTACCAACGCGTGCGCTGGGAGCGACGGGGCATGCCTGGCGGGGTGCAGGGCTGCACCCCCCCCCCCTCCCGGCCTTGCGAACCCCGCGGCGCGAGTGCAAACACACCGCCTCTCCTGCACCTGGAGCGCGTGGCACGCACCGCTTTGCCGGACCCGGGGGCGGCTCGCGCTCCCCGCCGGGGCCGCCAGCGGGCGTGGCCTCCTCCGAGGAGTGGGCGGGGCCTCCCCTTTGTTTACGCCTCTGACGTCCCGTTACCGAGGAGCGGGCGAGGCTCGGCCAGACCCCGCCCCCCGCGTACTGTGTAGGTTTTCCCGTCTGCAGGGGGCGGGAAACGATGGGCCCCGCCCCCTGCCTGGAGGGTCCAGGGGAGCGGCGCGCGCTAAGAGCTGCGGGGATGATTTTCGCGCGCCCCTTGCACCTGCTGTGCCCAACCGTCACCCGCCTCAGGGAAAGGGCGGGAAAGCTCGTGGGGGGGCGGGGCGTCGCCCCTACCCGCTCTCAATATTGGAGAATCTGTCCGGAAATAGGCCCCGACCGGCCTTCCCCCACCACACCCACCCACCCCCTAAAGGAAAGCGCAAGGGGCCCGTCCGCCCCATGCCCCCAAAGCGCAAAAGGCCGACCGGCCTCCCCCTCCCCCCCAACACACACCCGAAGCACAAGGGCTGACCCATGTCCCCACACTCCCCCCACGTGCAAGGTCTAACCAGCCTTTTGCCCCCCCAATCTCCCCCAGCACAAGGGGCCAACCAGCCTCCCCCCCCCCACTCCCAAAGCACAAGGGGCTGACCAGTGTCCCCACGCTCCCCCAACGTGCAAGGGCCAACCAGCCTTCTGCCCCCCCCCCCCAATCTCCCCAAGCACAAGGGGCCAACCAGCCTCCCCCCCATACTCCCCAAAGCACAAGGGGACGACTGGCCTCCCCCCACCCCCAAAGCGCAAGGGGCTGACCAGTGTCCCCCCTCCACTCCTTCAAAGTGCAAGGGGCCGACCAGTGGGCCCCCCCCACACTCCTTCAAAGCGCAAGGGGCCGCCAACCTCTTATCACATACTTCAAAACAAAACCTGAGAGAAGAAAGTTGCTTGCAATCTGCACAACAAATATGATACAACAGCTAACCTCAGAAATGAGAGACTAAAATGGATACAGAAATAATTCATGTTTCCTTCCTGCCCACGTGAAAAAATCGTATCTAACAAACCTCACTTTCAGGAGCACATCTCCTGCCACACTCAGAAGTGAGGTCTCAGTAACCCAGCAAACAGATATTGGCCACAGGCTTGTGATCAGAATTAGCTACACATCAGTGCTTGTTACTTTAAATGTATGGACAGGTTTTACCACTGACCTTTTGACAATCACTTTTTTTCCCGCTCTGTGGGGGAAGGTCAGAATGAAGGGAAGTCTGAGTGATTAGAAGCCTTCCAGCCATAACCACAAATAGCACCAACTATGGGTTTGTGCCTTCCTGTCAGAGGTTGAAGTTAAGGTGTGGCACTTTTAATGTGCACGTTTTCCTTCCCGCTGACTGGTGGCTCTTTTTATACAGACAGTGTTTCCCACAAACAAGTCAGTCAGTACTTATAGGCGGAAGGCACGGAAACACTGGAGTGTGGATTAAGTTCAAACTATAGGACCCTTTCAGTAATGTACATTTCACTTCTACTCCCACTCACCTGAGGTACTTACATGGCCCTTATTACCATGGTATCTGAGCACTTCCATCTTTAGTTTATTTATCTTCATAACACCCCAGTGTGGTAGAGAAATACCATTGTCCCACTTTTCACAAATTAGTAACGGAAGAACAGAGAAAGGTCAAGGTCACATGGGAAGTCCAGGCAGACCCAGGTTCAACCAGAGGCCCAGGCTAGCACCCTGACCACTGGATCCATAGCAAATTTCCAGTTACCGATATGCCACCATCTTATTATTGAATGTTGGGAGAATTCTTATTTTCAAGGCACAGACACTGGATGGCCACCTACATTAAATAATTCTATTATTTTTCAGCTCCTTTGTTGGTTTTGGTCTCCATAGACACATCAGAATAAAACATCCACAATCCCATGACGTAGCTAGCATAAGGCCCATGCAGCATTGGGAGATCGGAAGCAGAGAGATCAGAGTTCAGGTAGCTGAGGGGAGGACTGAACAAGTCTGGAATTTTTACAAAGAATATTAGCAACTTTTCTTCCGACACCTTACTTTGAGGAAATGCACACACTGGAGAAGTCACTCTGCTTTATTTTTCACACAACGTGTTTAAGAAGTGAACAGATCTACTATTGCAATTTCTTTGAAAAATGCCTCATCGTACAAACCACATTAAGAATCGTTCTCAGCCTCGTTCCGTTGTAATGAACACTGATGCTGGCGTAACAAATACTTGTGGCCTTATCACATGTGCCCTTGAGATGCGGCTAGCACGACTACAGTCTAATAATGAAGTTTTGCCTGCAATATACTAACACGTGCTGCTTCTACAAAAGCTGAATTCCTGTGTTCAAGGGGGGGAAAAAAAAAAAAAGTAAAACCCAAGACTGTTCTAAGGCCTTGGCTGTCCAATGCTGATGGGAAAACTCATAGCATGTAGGCACTACCACTATACCTTCAATGTTGCTTTTGAAAAACCCATCCTGCTTTTATGTCTCTCTCGCAAGGTCTCCTACTGACTGTCATGGGTTTTACAGTGCATACACCTTGCCAAGAGCCAAATCTCATTCAGTGGTTTAGCCACTGACTTTAATATACTGGACAAATGATTTTATTCTGACACGTAAGCGACTCTCAGTTGTTATACCCATGCAACACAGGCTTAAGCGAAGGTCGACTATACCTGAACATTTATACTAAGCCCTAAAAACTTTCCAAGTTGTAGAAGTCTCACACACCACCACCAAAGCTATAGGCTATACAGTTCACTATTCTCTTCCCTCAGCATGGAAATGCTATTCCCCTTGCCCCCCCCCACACACACTATTTTAGGCTAGAGCACAAAGAATAGCCCCCCTCCCCCAACACCAAACAAATTCCTGTCTCTCAAAAAGTCAGAAGGGTCACTTTCAGCAAGACATTGCCTTTACTGTCACTTACAGGGCTAGACTATTACAGGGCAACAGAAAGAGCTAAGTAGAAATCTAACAGGTTACAATAATTGCACTTCATAAAAACGGCCCTGCTGCCCTCTCTTCTCTGCATGGTTCTGGAAGGAGAAGAAAAAAGTCATTGTAAATTAACTGGGCACTTACAATAGACGAGAAAGAGAATCTCTTACATGGCACCTTTGGCAGTTTAGGTTGGTAGCGTCTAGTCAAATAAGTCCAGGCTCATCAAAATATTAAGTAGAGTAGACCTCAGTTTGTCTAACTCCTTTATAGTTAGGCTTGTACATCATAGATACCTTACTGTTCATTTTACTTCAATACAAAGTTAAATGAATGTAGTGAGGGAGGAAAGTGCTGGATTCACAGGCGTAGTGAAAGATGCAAAACTGCCAGCTCTGGAAACCAAAGTCCTAGGTTATACACACAAGCAGCAGCAGTGAGGTTCCACCTCCAGAGGCAAAAAGGTAGTTTAGTTTCCATTGGCTTATTCAGTCTGTAGTCTCTGCTGAGATGGTCAAATATTGCCAGTTATTGTTTACTTTCAATCTTTTGAGGTATTAGGCTGTCTAATCTAGGTGTTAATATGGTAGTGGGATGTCTAATCATCTCTCAGGCGACGTTCCAAGTTGAACAAGTGAAATGTGTTCTGTGTATTAGGCACAGTGCAGGGCAGTCAGGCAAGGCAAAGACCTTTCACAGTAGAGAAACGTAGCAAGCTTATCATACATGAACAATGCTAAGAAAGAAGTTAAGATACTCAGAGCCAGATTCTGATTTCCATTATATTGGTGTAAACCTGGAGTAAACTCCACTGATGTCAGTCGAGTTTCTCTAGATTGTCACCAGTGTAACATCAGAATTTGGCCCTCAACCTCTACGTGCAGGTCCGTTTACATTAGATGGTCTCTAGAAGATTGGAGGAAAGGGAAGGTCTCTAAAAGATAGGGACACCACACTTTAGGGTGACTGAATAGTTATAAAAACTCAATTCTTATTAGGCAGATTTTTTTGCCAGACTTCATAACCCCGTAGTCAGAGAGAGACCTCTCCTTTCCCCAGGAAGTAGTACCTCAGAGCCTTACTGAGATGGTATTTGGTTCAGGTAATCCGGTCATGGTCACTGATAATGTAGCAACTCTTCCCAGCGGATTGGCTGAGAAAACACCTCTCTTTCTAGCCAGAGTTCATACGAGTAATGGAAATCTTCAGGGAGCTCCAGCCGTTGCCCCAGCACACTCTGCAAGCAATTGTCCACCGGTGCAAACTCTGAGTCCTGGGATTTATCATATCTCCGGCTATTAAAGGCTTCAATGTTGGCTCTTAGTGTGCATTCTTCAGCTTGGAAATCCCATGGTCTGGCATCAATATCTGCATTTGATAAGAAATACCCGCCCCCGCCCCAAGAGTATGAGAAAATCATTCATTTTTTCTGACATGGGATGAGGTTTTAACAGAAGTAAAGGATTGTGACCTCATCACACCGTCATATGCCCATGATGGTCAGATTCACAACAGTTGCTGCAAGAGCTTATTCCAAACCAGTTCATACTATGTATATATATTTCATACACAGATCTCCTATATTAACATAATGCTACAGTTGCAAAGCATTCAAAAATTAGGCAGTACCAGAATTAAGGTTACCTGTACAACCGTAATTCTTCCCGTCTGTATGCATTATGATATACTTTTACTTACATGAGCACATCATATTTTTCCATAGGACCCCACCATTTTCCCCGAAAATTGCCAAAGAAAACCTTCCGCCCGAGGCAGAGACCAAGCATGGAAAATGTAACATGAAATAAAATATGGCAAATTTATAACCATCTGAAAATCAGGGCTGATAATGGGAAGCCAGTATAGGTGTTGGGGAATTATTGGCTGGATGTAATAACCATATTTCAGCCTTGTAATATCATTCAGTAGTGTCATTCAGTCCCTCTGGAGTCCATTTCTATATGAAATACTCACTCACATTAGAAAGATACAGTGAATTCAATGGTTTAAGGGGGAAAAGGTTTGATTTAGTGAGCTCAATGGCAACTCAGACATACATAGGATAAAAATAAACCCTCCTAGGGGAAAACAAGTCCTGGGCTTGTCTCTGAAAGCCTGAGCATTTACAAAGTAGTCTGACAGACTGTCCAGATCAAGATGTGATGTCTGCTGAGCACGGAACCATGTTAAGTATCACGTTATGTTGTTGCTTAAATCTCCTTTCCTGGGGGAATTTGGGATTCTAATGGAAAATGCCATTTTCCATTAGATTCTTATGTCAGAGTAAACCAGGGTGCGAGAGAGGAGCAAACTGTGGGGCAGAGAGGGGGACCCTAGTGCCAAAGTGCATTACCCAGCATAAGAGAAATACATAACTACGCAGAAAGATCCAACCTGCAGAAAGATCCAGCCACAACCTCCTACAAGTCATCCTCACTCTAGCCCAGTGGTGGGCAATCTGCGGCCCATGAGGGTAATCTTATTGCGGCCCGCCGCTTCCCGCAGCTCCCATTGGCCGTGAACGGCGAACCGCTGCCACTGGGAGCTGCGGGGGGCCGTGCCTGCGGACGGTCAATGTCAGCAAAATGTCTCACAGCCCGCAATCAGATTACCCTGATGGGCCGCATGCGGCCTGCAGGTTGCCCACCACTGCTCTAGCCTCACAATCTTTTCTTTGCACTAGTCGTAAAAATCATCCTTCATTTCTGTTTCCAGCTCATTATTCTTAACAGTGGCTGGTAAATTAGTTTTTAAAAAAATGGCGAGATCTCATTTTAAGGGGAGGGGGGGAGAAGGGGGAAAACTTTGTAGGTGCTCTGCTTCTTCTGTCTTTGAGTGTTGAGTGCCTAAAACTCCCACAACAGCCAAAAGCATGAAGTAGCTGTGCACCATCTCTGGTACAAAGCATTCCTGCTACTGTCTTCACTCACTTCAAGAAGCAAAGAGCAAGTGGAGGAAAACAGTTTTATGGTAAATAATTCAAAAGGGACACATGTCAAAATAAAAAAAAATTAAACTTTTGTATCGTGTGTGTCCTTTTTGGATTTCACTAAACTCCACAGCGAAACTAGATTAATGAGTTTTACCTTTGATTCTCCTGAATCAGCACAACATATATGTTATGGCTCTCAAAAGCAAAGGGTGAAGGCTTAAATCATTAAGAAATCATTTTAATTGAAATTAAACTCCCTAAAATGTTTATGTATAGCCAATTTCTCCTACTCATTTAACCCACTCCTCCCTCAAAACTTAAGTATTGGGTTTTGATACAGTGTCCCATTCATTTGAATTCCTTAGAAAGCTACAGTGTCACCTGGCCCTTGGCTTAATCCTCATTAGGTGATATAAGTAGCATGGACACAATACAAGTTTTAAGGCCAAGTTGTCAAGGCAAAGAAGTGTGTTTAGATCCTTCCTTCCTCTTTAACCAAGCCTGGGATTCAGATTACTGTATTGAATTAATCACAAAGCCGGGGCACTGACTGTGTCATCAGCTGCATCCCAAGGGTTAATGCATCATTGTAGTTGTCAGAATCCTCCTCGCAGCTGTCACTGTAGAAAATATGGAGGGCAAAAAGGTAGAAACTATATCCCAGGGGTGGCAAATATGCGGCCCACAGGCCGAAACACAAGCTTGTACAATGTATCCTGTAGCAGCCCTCACATTTATTTCAGAGACATGACCTGAAAGCCCTATGTAGAAACAAGGGTTAGAGGATTTGACTATAGGCCTCTCAGTTATGTCAAGACAGAGCACAGTCAAGCTAACTCTCAACTCTCATAGCGTGAGACTTGGGAAAGCAGGATCTGTGTCTGAAGTGGGTGGGAAACAGCACAGAGTCAGTGTGACCTAGCCTTGAAGATAGCGATGTTTTGAGAACAGAAGTGAGACAGAAGTGAGAAAATACTGGAATGGGCAGGACATAACAAATAAATTGCAGATGTTTTTAATTAACGCATTCCATGAAAGAGTATAAATGTTTGTGGCTTATTGCTTGTACTTTGGAGAAACAGAGGCAGAGATGCTCTCTGTCAGCTGTATTTCTTCCCTGGCAATTGCCTGAAATAAAGCTGTCTGATTTTGTTGCATTCCAACCTGAGAGTGAGGATTTATTTTCTTCCACACCTACTAGTCAGATTTTCACACACTGGCCACGTTTACACGTTGATGCGATTACAGGCACAGCCAGTTACTTGATGTACAAAATGACCTCAACTGCAGACAACATTGCACCTGCAGTTTTTACGTTTGCAAAGTAGCAGGTGCAAATGGAGGCCGAGTTGAGGTAGTGCTGAAACTTAGGTCCTACAGATCCCAGCTGATAATGCTCTGAGTACTCACGTGATGGGAGGATGGATGCAATCTGTGCTATCTTAAGCAAATCAGATGTGGCCTTAAGGCTTCTGAACAGCTGCCAGGGCAGCCCTCAGCCAGACCAAGTTTGTAGGGTCCTGATGGATCAGCAGGTCAAACTAAATGTGCAGTAGCATCAACCAAGAACCCAGAGACGGTGCTCTCTCCAGCGATACTCACCGTTGCCATAAGCCCAGTCATCGTTCATGCGGTGACGCACTTTCTGGTAAATGGCCGACATCGTTTTCATGTTGCTCTTTCTCCACTGGCGCCCAAGGTACTTGGTCTGGATCTTCAAGAGCTTCAGCACATACAGCTGCATCATGGCCTGCTTCACTTTCAGAGCGCGTTTCAGGATCGGGGCGGATTTAAAAACCACCAGCATCTACCAAATCACCAACAAAAACGTCAGCACATTCTCGAGTTCTTAGCTGCTCTGACACCTTGGTGGCAAATGTGGTACAAAACACAGAAAAACTGAATAGGGACGTTCAGCGGAGCAGGTAAGTTGCGGGGGGTGGGGAATAAACTTTTCTAACTAACCTTTTGCAGAGGAGGGTTTCTGTAAGGGAACTGACTCCTAGATGGATATAACTTTAATATGAACCAACATGTGGGAAGAAAAACTAGCAGCACAGCAGATCTTAAGAGTATTCAAGACAACCAGCCAGCCCGAAGACCCAGCAGGAGCATTCACTGTGGCCCATTGACACCCCGCAGACTCTTTTGGGGGCACTATAATCTAGACTTACAAAACTCCGCTCCCTTCTCTCCTCATCTTCCTCTGCTTCTCCTCAAAGAGACTGTTACATGGTCCCACCCACCACTAGGGCGCCTCCTCCTGGTTGCTCTGGGGATTAGCGCCTTCCAGGTCTGACGCCCTCTTCTGCCACTAATTCATGTGCCCTGCCACCGCTCTCTCTGCGACTCAGAGTACTCCCTCTTCATGGCTCGGCCCTCCAGCCAGGTCATGACAGTTCTCCCCTTCTGGGGCATCAAGGTCCTATCGGACGACTGGCCCAGGCAGTCGTCTGCTCCACTGCCCAGTCTGTGCCGCTCCCCCCAGTGGCTGCTAGGGGACCTGGATTGACCCTCTACTCCGGCTTCCATTCCAGGAACCCTATGCCTAGCAACCGTGGTCTGCTTTCTCCCTGACCCTGTTGCTCTTTCCCTGCACTCCTCCTTACATCTTCTGGCCCCCCACCCTGTGTTTACCAGCCCAAACTCCCCCGGTCCAGGGAGTAATGGAAGCCCACTTAACTGCATAGCCCTAACTGCATCTCCCAGGGAGTGACTACGGACTACTTCCCCTGCAGCCCCTTTCTGCTGCCAATTTCCTGCTCCGACTGCCAGCTGCATGTTGGCTCTTCCCTGCCCTTTCCTCCCAAACGGAGCCGTACGTAACATTCTAGGCACCATCTCCCAGTTTCTTCTTGGGTCAACATCTCACATTCTAGTTAGTTTAAATGTTTTCTTGCCGAGGGCAAGATCTGGGGAGAGAAATTAGCTTCACCACCCTAATCGGATAGCAAGCTCTTGGACATAGAAGGCTGTCCCTTGCTGCATGAACGATGGGCAGATGCAGTGCAGTACACGCGCTCACATCAAAACCCCAATAAATGTACCGCAGGATCTCTGCGACAAAGGGCCAAACCCCCCAGACCCCAGCTCACCATTGTCCTAGAATGTTTCCACTTGGTCAGCTTGTTGAGGAGCCTCAGCAGGTTAATACAGGAGAACAGGTTCCTCCAGCAGAACTGGTTGTTGTCCCCAGCTTCCTGCAAACAGACACAGGAGGGAAAAGGGTCAGTTCAAGGCTACTTGCCTGCAGCATGAAAGTGGCACCTCCCCAGAAATCTTGGGTAAAGTTATTTTACGAATGTCTGACGGTGGCATCTGCACAGTTCTCATCCCATATAAAAGACAAGGGTATTGAACACCAGAACGCCCTCATCTGGCTGGCTAATTGCTCTGCTGACAAGCTGACAGACACCGGGAAAAGCCATTCTGAAAAGCCCACTGCTGACTCGGAGGATTTAATCTGTGCATACGTTAAGAGAAAGGGATAAGATGGATGTGCAGTCACCGGCTTGTGTTATCCGGGGAACTACCTGCTGCAGTATACTTGCATTCATTGTTTACATACAGAGACAGAATTATAGCCTAATAACCACCATTTATTTACAGAATTGTGTTTTTTAGATTTTATATATGAATTTACACATCACCACAGGCATTGGGGACATCTTCTAGATAAAAAAATGAAATTACACGACAGATGACAAACAATAGTAGGGGTCATAGGAGGACAAAGCTTTTATACTGCAGAGATCCAACTGGCATTTTTTAAAATTCTACTCATACATTATACAGAACCAGTATATCAGATAATCACCCACCAGCTCCTATTTGTGAAGATCGTGTCTGAGTGTTTCTCCTCCAGGAGGAGCAGATATAAAACAAGCGCACATTGGATTAGAAGATTATCATATTTCTACAGTACCTTTCATCCCAAACGAGCCCCAACACCACTTCTAAAGCAGCAGAACTGAAATGCAGCCACTTCTGGAGTGAAGGGCAGCAACTAACCATGCAGAGCATGCTGCTCGACAGAGAAAATGGACATCATGGCCGAGGCTGCAAGAACAAATTCCTACACGTACACAAAGCTCCCCATGATTTTAAAAGGTGTTCATGCAGAGACGACAGAACCTGGGATTTGAAGATCTTGTCTGAAAGGCCCATGCAGTTAACCCTGGTATTCTAGAGATTTCAAACCAGATCCAGTCCCTCAGGCTTTAAAATCAATTTTAAAAATAAAAATTGACTAAAATGATGATGTTAATTTGTATCTGATCTGTGATATTGGTGTCCAATTTGGGCAGTAAGCTCCTCACAGCAGGGACCATCTCCCTCTATCTGTACACCCTTGAGCTCTCTGTTGGGAATAAGGGCAGACACTAGTACTGCCAGATTTATAAGCCATTTACGTTTGTCTAGCAAGCTAGGGCTGCAGGAAATACCTAGAAACCCATGAGAAACTGAAACTTGTCACACGGCACAAATACTAGGCCCACTCAAGAGGAAGAGCTCTGAGCTGTGACAGGAGGCTGGGAGACAACGAAGCGGCTATTGTAAGAAATGACACCTCTATCACATTTCACCTCTTAGGCCAGGTCTACACTAGAAACTTAATACCGTCTGTTAGAGGTGTGGGTTCTTTTTAAACAACATTTTTATAAACAGAAATAGCCCTAGTGTAGACAGTTATGCCAACAAAGAAGTGTTTTTGCCAGCATAGCTTATTGTGTTCAGGAAACTGGTATAAGCTATACTAGTACAAGCATATTTTCCCTGGTAGAAGCTGTGTCTACACAAGGAGGGTCTACTTGCACCGCTATAGCAGCAAACCTTTTCCAGTGCCGACTAGACTTAGAGACAATCTACCACTAAACATCAATCAAATGGCGTGCAGAATTTAGCCAGACAGGAGACCCCCATGGCTGTAAAGGATTCTTCATGACAATGTACAGTCCTGACCAGCAAACTGCAACAGGCTGTGTTTCTTCACGCACTCAAAGCTTTTTTAACTAAACTAGTTTTGGTTTTGTTGTTGTCGTTTTTGGTTACTAGCAGGAATAGAGTGGTGGGCTGGAATTCTTTTCCCTATCATCCTTACTTGAACTGTAAAGCTTAATTACTCTAAGTCTTCACACCTCCTTTATGAAGGAGCAATTACCCAATAAGCAACAAGCGCCTCCCCTGGAATTACACCGCTAAACTGGCTCACACGCTCTCCAACTCCTCTAATGAGGAAAGATTAAGCAAGACACAGCTCTGCTCTTTTCTCACAGCGTTTTCACAAGAGTCCAAAGAAGCGAGTCTCGTATTCCCTGTCTGACGATAGTGTAACCAGGCGAGATCACACTTCTTTCTTCCCTTTACTGTCTCCCTAGGGAACCCTGCCTCCCATCTGACTACAAAGTACATGGCACTCCGCCTGAGAAAGGGGGAGGGGGACACCGAACTGACCCAAAGGCGGTTAGGTTTTATCTTAGTCCTTTTCATTAACCTTCCTCTCCCCCCACCCTTTTTTTTGGGGGGGGGAGGGGGCTGCCCCTGAAAAAGAAGCTAAGTTTTAAAAAAATCTCAGTGATTTTCTCCTTCTATATAAATTTTCCATGGAAGCAGAATGTAAACACATAATATATTTCTTTGTATTCAACCTGCACCAGGGATATTTTCATTCCCACAGGGCACAATCAACTGCTATGTCAGCTAAGAAATATGTAATCATAACATTCACAAAGTTCAAACCAGGGCATCAGTGAAGTATAACACCTTCTCATTAGATGCTTCAACTAGAATTTTCTGCAATATATTGCACACACACTCTCTCTCTCACCTCTATAAGGAACATTAGGGCATGTTTCAGTCCTATTAAATAAGGTGATCTCAAACTGGGGCTCGTGACCCCTCAGGGCAGGGCCGGCTCTAGCTTTTTGGCCGCCCCCAAGCAAAAAAAAAATCATGGACACCCCAAGAATCCCTGGACTGCCGCCCCTTACATGGTGCTGCCCCAGGCACATGCGTCCTTGTCTGGTGCCTGGAGCCGGCACTGCTTCAGTTGCAATGTTATTATGTGAGGGTCGCGAGCTGTCAGCCTCCACCCCCAAATCCCGCTTCGCCTCCAGCATTTATAAGAGTGTTTCATATAAAAAACGACGGTTTTTCATTTATTGGGGGGGGGGGTCGCACACAGAGGCTTGCTGTGTGAAAGGGGTCACCGATGCAAAAGTTTGAGAACCACTGAAAATCAACACATGTTTTTCAGGGGGGCAGGGGAGTCCTAGTTTTATTTCACACATTAAAACGTAACTTGCCATTTCTGTGTAAACAAGCCACTAACTGATGTTACAAAGGTTTTCTTTTTTTCCAACCCCAGCAGAGTGATCTGCAGATCCCAAGAGAGACAGAAAAAATATCCATCATCTACACACAGACCTATGAAAAGCCTCCAGATCTAGCTTAAAATGTAAGTGTTTGGGTGCTGAGTGTACCAGCCCAGACATAAATGTAACATCTGCTATCTAGCTCAGCCATGGAACCAATCAAGAAAACTCAGAAGAGGAAAGAAAAGTGAAAACTAAGACTTGGCTAAGTAGGACGACCTACTGCAATGATATAGCACACAAAAGGTCATGAAAGGATCACCTCAGACCTATGCGAAGAGGAGCTGGGTGCACCTTACTCCCCAGTGATCTTCCCAACAACAGCACAGCTGCAAATTCTACAGCACTCTTTAGCACAGCAAGACGAGGGTTTCCAGGAAGAAAATCATAAGCATCTCATGAGCGTCTTACAAATGTATTTCAGTCGCTAGAAGTGCAACAGCACATGGTACTGTGGTTCAGGGCCACCCGACAAATTCAAATTATTCCTTCTAAATGTACTTATTGACATTATGGAATCACAGAAATGTTGGGCTGGAAGGGACCTCGATAGGTCATCAAGTCCAGCCCCCTGAGCTGAGGCAGGACCAAGGAAACCTAGCCCGCCCATCCCTGACAGGTGTTTGTCCAACCTGTTCTTAAAACCCCCCAGTGATGGGGATTCTACAACCTCCCTTGGAAGCCTGTTCCAGATCTTAACTGTCCTTACAGTTAGAAAGTTTTTCCTAATATCTAACCTATATCTCCCTTGCTGCAGATTAAGCCCTTTACTACTTGTCCTACCTTTATTGATCATGGAGAACAACTGATCTAATTCTCTTTATAACAGCCCTTAACATATTTGAAGACTGTTAACAGGTACCTCTCCTCCCCCCATCCCCACCCCCCGCTCCAATGCTTTTCTTTTTTCAAGACTAAACTTGCCCAGTTTTTTCAAGCTTTCCTCATTGGTCAGGTTTGTTAAACCTTTTCGCATTTTTGTTGCTCTCCTCAGAACTCCCTCCAATTTGTCCACATCTTTTCTGAAGTGTAGTACCCAGAATTGGACACAGTACTCCTGCCGAGGCCTCCCCAGCGTTGAGTAGAGCAGGACAATTACCTCCTGAGTCTTACATGCAACAGTCCGGTTAATACATCTCTGAATATTCCTTTTTCACAACTGTATCACACTGTTGACTCTCATTCAGTTAGTGATCCACTATAAACCCCAAACCCTTTTCAGCAGTGCTACCGCCTAGCCAGTTATTCCCCATTTTGTAGTGGTGCATTTGATTTTTCCCTTCTTAAGAAAAGTACTTTGCACTTATCTTTATTGAATTTCATCTTGCTGAATTCAGACCAGTACAACAACTCTGGATATACTTGATATCCATTGAAGGATACAATCCCATTTTTAATCTTGTTCAATTCTGGTCCTCAAACTACTTCCTGTGGCAATGAGTTCAACAGTATAATTACTACATTGTATGAAAGAGTATCCGTTGACTGGTTTTGATCTTCCCCACTCTCTACATTTAATTTACGGTCCCCTTGTTCGTGTATTATGAGAGAGTGAGAAAAAAGCTCCCAATCTACCTGTCTCCTCTAATTTGCCTCCTTTCTAAGGCAAACCATCCCAGTCTTTTCAATTGCTTCTAACATAGGCATTTTTCCAGACCCTTGACCATTCTCATCACTCCTCGCTGAACCCCCTCCAGTTCTGCAATATCCTTTTTGCAAGGGGGAGACCAGCATGGGACACAGGATCCAAGTGAGGCTGCACCACTGATTTATATAAAGGTATTAGGATAGTGTCTCTATTATTCTCCATCCCATTCCTTATACAGCCCAACAGCTTGTTTGCTTTTTTTGGATCTCAGCGGTACACAGAACAGAGGTTTCATTGAGCTGTCTCTACAATGATATCCAGGACCCTTTCTTGAATTGAGATAGCCAGTTTAGAACCTGTATGATGCATCAATAGTTTCTTTTCCCCCCCTCCAATGTGCCTCCAACTACTTTGCATTGGTCAACCTTGAATTTAATCTGCCACTGTGTTGCCCATTTCCTTGGCTTGTTTAGATCTCTCTGAAGCAGGGTGGATTGATTTAAATCAAAGCAATTTAAAACACCAAGTGGAAAGCCTCGATTTAAATCACTGATTTTAATCAACTCTTCCATTTATACTTCAGTTATTTTCTAAAGAAAGTTACATGCTTATTAGGTGATGTAACCATTAAACCATGTTGACTTACAACTAAATAGATCCATTGCACCAGATTTGGTACATCTTTTTGCTACCTAGAAGGGTACACTAGAACTACAGTAGAACCTCAGAGTTATGAACACCAAAATTATGAACTGACCCATCAGCCACACCCCTCATTTGGAATCGGAAGTACGCAATCAGGCAGCAGCAGAGAAAAAATAGCAAATACAGGAGAGTACTGTGTTAAACGTAAACTACTAAAAAATTAAAGGGAAAGTAAAAAAAAAGATTTGACAAGGTACGGAAACTTTTTCTGTGCTTGTTTCATTTAAATTAAAATAATTAAAAGCAGCATTTTCCTTCTACATAGTAAAGTTTCAAAGCTGTATTAAGTCAATGTTCAGTTGTGTAAACTTTTGAAAGAACAACCATAACGTTTTGTTCAGAGTTATGAACATTTCAGAGTTACGAACAACCTCCATTCTCAAGGTGTTCACAACTTTGAGGTTAATTATATAGTTTAATATTTTCAGATTCTTATTGTGTATTTTCAGTATGTTAGATTATGGTGAATGATATATTGCTTATTTATTAGATAATTAATGTTTTGCTCATGGTTTGTGTCAAGCTGAATTAGGCTGGTAACTGGAATTTAATTAGACCACAAAACAGCCTATAAAATGTATTTGTATTAAACAAAACAACCTTAAGTGTTTTGGACACATACATTTCTCTTATCAAAACACGTTTCACATTTACAAGTAAATGATTTATTAAACAGAGGGATTAATGGTAGTCAGTGAATTGAACTGATTATTTTAGGTCAGCCTGGGAAAAATGTTCAAATATGCCTAAGTGAAAGTGACTGGAGCTTAAGTTCTTACTTGCCTAAATCTCTTGAAAATGAGAGAGTCCCCTAAGCTACTTAGGCTGACCTATTCCATATTTATAAAGCTTGACCTCAAAAGTCAGATGTTTTCCCTCTGATTCTATAGAAAAGCAGCCTTTAACTCAAAGTTTTCGATAGATTCAGCATATTTTTTTTATTTAAATGTTTTAAGAGTTTATAATAAATTTAGATCTTAACATACTTTGTTATTTAAATCATAATTTTTTTCCTTTTAAAAAATAAACCTGTTAATATAATGAAATATGAATGCAATACAATCAAAACATCTGATTTAAATAAAAATATGATTTTTTTTAAAATAATCGATTTTTCTCCACCCTGTTCTGAAGTTCCTCACAGTCCTCTCTGGTCCCAATTAACCTAGATATCTTTGTGTCATCTGCAAATTTTGCTATCACACTAGTCATCTCTTTTCCAGATTATTAATATATTCCCTAAGGCCCCCACTGTTAATTTTTTACCATGATGAAAACTGACCATTTAATCCTACTCTGCATTCCATTTTCTAACCAGTTTTTTGAGCCAAGACAATACTTTGCCTCTCACCCAATGACTACACCTAGCTTCTTTAGTAGACGCTTGGAAGGGACCTTTGCAAGTCTAAGTAATGTCATCTAGTTCTTCTATATCCACTACTTCATTGACATGTTCACTGTCATCTTCTTTGCCTTCACCTTGTCCAATTAGTCGTGGTTGGTGGCTTTTGTTCTTCATCGCCAAGAGAATGCGTTGAATTCGTCTTTCAAGCTGACACCAACCTTCTTTATGTTCTCCTTCCATGTCTCAAACCATGTTTTTCTAGGTCTTCCTTGTGGTCTTCAACCCGTGACTGCCAGATCTTGTACTCTCTGGCCAACATATGCTGTGTCATATTGCCTCACAAGACCCTGCCACCGCAGTCAATACTCCCTCAACTTTTCCGTGAGGGGGACTACTTGCATTATGGCTTGTACCATTGCACAGGATAGCCTATCAGCTCTTGTTGTACCCAGCGTCCACCTGAGTGTTCTCATTTTGGCAATGTGAAGGAACTGTATTTCTCTCTTTCTCGTTGGCCAGCGTTCTGACACGTATATCCTGGCCGGCCTAGGCATGGTCTTATACACTTTGCTCTTTAGTTTACTTGGCTTATCCTTATTGCAGAGAATTCCCAGAAACTCATTTGCACCAAGTGCTCTTCATGCGACTCCTAGCATCTGCATGCACATTCCCATCATGGCTCAACAATGAATGGAGGAATCTGAATGGTTGCACAGATTTTAACTCTATACCATCTAGTTTTACTGGCTCCTCATTGTCCTTCTCAATGAAACAACGTGTATTCCACCTTCCATCTGCTGACTCGTAAGTCATTTTCTTCTAAGGATGCCTTCCATGGTTCTAGATCTCTTTCCACTTAGTATACGGGTGCAGAGAAATACAAATAAATAATGATGTCTAAAGAATTCTAAGAGATTAGTGAGACAATTTTCCTTTGCTGAATCTGTGCTGGTTAGACCCTATCAGATCATGATCTTCCAGATGATTTGTTATTCTGTTTCTGATTATTTTCCTTAATTGCTCCCTTTAACCCTTGGGGAGCCAGTGGATCCACTGATTCTTTTGTAGGCTTCCTGCTTCTGAAACAAAGACTCTCGTATTGGTTTTACCTCTAGCTATTTGCTCTTTGAACTCCATTTTGGCCCTTCTAATTTGCCTTTTACTTAAAGCCTGCTGTAATTTATGCTCTTATTTACTGGATTCACTAGGGTAAGATTTCCAGATTTTAAAGGATTTCTGTTTGGCTTGAATAGCTTCTCAAAACCTTGGCATTGAGGTCTGGTCTTCACTAGGAAATTAAGTCAATACAACTATGTTGTTCAGGGCTGTGAAAAATCCACACCCCTGAGCAACACCGTTAAACAGACCTAACCCAGGGCGTAGACAGCACTAGGTCAAAGGGAGAATTCTCTGTTGACCTAGCTACTGCCTCTTGGGGGTGTGGATTACCTGCGCCAATGGCAGAACCCTTCCCATCAGCGTAGGTAGCATCTTACTGCCGTGTTTTAAGTGTAGACAAGCCCTTAGTCATATAATGGTTTACTTCATGGCCTCCTGGTTCTCTTTTTATTCAGTAAGAATGTCTTCTGAGACTCTGTTGTTTTCCTTAGTAGCATCCAAGTCACCTCCAGGGATTTTATGGCCTTTACTTTCAGCTTTATGTTCTTTTTGACTAATCTTCTAATTTAGCGGTTATTCAAATCTCCTTTTCTAAAGTTTAGTGTCACTTTCTGGTACTTAACCTGTCCTATGGGTTTTAAACCTAATTATACTGTAGCTACTGACCCTTAATGGCTGAGCAACTATCCCTACTCGAACTAGCTTCAGTGTGTGACTTCAGACTAAATCCAGAACAGTTTCTCCCCTAGTGTGCTCTAGGAGAGATGTACAGTAACTGGAGTTTGAGAGTTTTTGTCCCTGTGGGTGCTCTACTGTAGGATGCATGTGTGCCCATGTACTCTTGACCGGAGCGCCTGTGCGTCCACACCTGCATTCCACACATCCTCAGGCTCCGGTATGAGAGTGCATAGGGAGGGACAGACCCACCCGCTGATGCTCTATTTTGTCCTCAACTTGTAGTTGAGTTAAAAATTGAGGCAAATCCTTGCCTGACCCCTTCTCTCCCACCCAGGGATGGGGAAAAGGGCCAATCTGCCACCCCGCTGGGGAGCAGTATCCCTGCCTGGCCCCCAGTTCAGGGATAACATAAGAAAGGCCATACTGGGTCAGACTAGTGGTCCATCTAACCCAGCGTCCAGTCCTCTGACCATGGCCAATGCCAGATGCTTCAGAGGGAATGAACAGTACAGGGCAGTTATTGAGTGATCCATGCCCTGTCATCCAGTCCCAGCTTCTGGCAAACAGAGGGACACTTCAGAGCATGGTTTTGCATCCCTGCCCATCCTAGCTATTAGCCATTGATGAGCCTATTCTCCACGAACTTACCTAGTTCTTTTTTGAACCCTGTTATAGTCTTGGCCTTCACAACAGCCTCTGGCAAGGAGTTCCAGAGGTTGACTATGCGTGTGTGAAGAAACAGGATGAAGAAAAGGAGGGGGGTTGGTCCCCCACTCCAATGGGATGTGGCTGACACCCTTGCCAAACCAGGGGAGAGGGCTGGAAGGTGTCTCTCCTCTCTGCCCCCAAGGGAGAAGGGTGCTTTCCCTCATCACCACTCCCAATCCAGGGGAAAGGAGAATGAGTGAGTCTGGAGGGACTTACTCCTTCATTCCAGAAGCAAGCTTGGTTTCTGACATTAGGGGGGCGAGTGGAGGACTTATGCCGCTGGCCCTTAACCACCGCGGTTAACATGAGGTGACACCTGAAGGATCTTTCTTTTTCCCCCTATCTTGAGCAAGTTCTGTGGTTCTTTGAAGTGAATCATGGGGACAGGTCTGGGCTCTGACTCTTCCCCTTCCAAGGAATGGAGAAAGGATGGGTGGGTTCAGAAGCAGCCAAAAGCATGTGTTGCATGAACTGCACGGGTGGGTATTGCACTTGTGTGACAAGAGGCAGGATCCCCAATGCACTCAGAAAGCGGGGCTGATAGTGGGGAATGCACCAGCCCTTACACCGGACCACAAGGATTTATAGACTGCAGCCAAGAGGCATGGACCTCTGGGTCCTGCTGACTAAAATCTCTGATCGAGAACACATGGGAGCACGTACATTCCACAGCGGCGCACCCGTAGGGGCAATGACTCGAAGAAGAACTAGCTCTTACAAGAAGCAATTGCTTCAAGTGTTGAGAAATTGTTTCTCTAATCTTTATCCCCGTGTGCCATTTGACCAGTTTCTATGTGAGCATGGCAGTGACTCATCATCACCTTGTTAGATTTTGCTGCCTCCTCGATCTCTCAGCGTTGTGAGCTCAGTTGCCTTTTCTTGATTTGGAACCTAACTGATGCACAGGCCTTAAATAGCCCATCTGCACTGGGCTGAATGCTGGAACTATAAACCTTAGGGAAATAATGAAGATAACAGATTGCTGAGACCTGCGTTTGCATTGCAGTGGTACACAAGTCCACCGTCCACAACTATGATCCACTAGAACTATCAACAGGTGCTCTAGATCGGTTTAAATGCAGATGGTTTAGGACTGGAAGATCTCCAGGAACCAGCATGGTCTAGTGGGATGAGCCTGTGATTGGCCGCCAAAAGCTCCCAAATTTTAACTCCTGTTCTGCCAGGGACTTACCCAAGCTCCTCACACACACACACTCCGTCCTCTGGCTCCTCCACCTGTCAAGTGAGGATAACATTCCTCTCCACGGCAGGAGAGTTATGAGGCAAAAATCAGTGAACGTTCGTACAGCACTTCATAGTTGCGTCAAGTGCAAATGAAGAAAACAGCTGCAATTAGCAGAACATGCCACTAGATGTCACTGTTGCTTCAGAGAAAGTGAAGCCAAAGTGGTTTAAAAGTTCACTCCAGTTTAAACACAAAATCTGGCCTACTGGAGAAGTACATGTGTACTTCCTTATATTCTTCAAATTTTTTTTGAGACCTTCTTAAAAGCAGAACTTCCACTTTCCCCCAGCACCACTGAGTAGGCAGAGGGGTTGGTTTTTTTTAAACTGCCTTTTAGATGAAGCATGGAATTAATTTAGCTCCATCTACTGATTTTATTGTTGCCCTGGCATCATTAGTGGTTGTTTTGCAGCACCGCTTTGGGACTATTGTTGGTTCACTTGTACTCCCTCCCCTTTACTTGCCCTGCAAGAGTGGATCTCAAATACTGCAGGCCCTGTAAGAAGCCCAACTGCACTACACATTGAGGGCTAAGTTCTGCCCTTAGGCACACATGCAGTTTGATGATTGCCCCCTAGCCACATTCAAGAGCAGAATTTGATCCTTCAGATCGAGAGAACGCTTCCCGCCCTGGGTCTGATGCTGTCAACTCTTACAATGCTAAACAGCTCCCAGGATGGGCTAAGGGCTTGGAAGATAGATAATTAGGGCTCTACCAGAGTCACAGTCCATTCTG
Organism: Macrochelys suwanniensis; assembly: GCA_033296515.1. Classification (NCBI taxonomy): domain Eukaryota; kingdom Metazoa; phylum Chordata; order Testudines; family Chelydridae; genus Macrochelys; species Macrochelys suwanniensis. The sequence goes on from CM065775.1 coordinate 339,496,132, forward strand.
GCCAATTTCACAGCTGCAGGGTTTTAAAATTGGTCAGTTTCATGATTTCAGATGTTTACATCTGAAATTTCATGGTGTTGTAACTGTGGGGATCCTGACCCACAATGGGATCATGGGGGGGGGGGGGGGTGGAGAAGGGGGTTTGCAAAGTTGTTGTAGGGAGGGTCCCAAGATTGCCACCCTCACTTCTGTGCAGGCTCAGAGTTTCCTGCAGTTAGAGGAGGTTCCTGGAGCTGGAGGTGTGTAGGATCTCCCCCGTGCTGCTGGGAGTGCCCCAGTCAGGGGCTCATTGCTGCTAGTCCAGGCCAGATTAAGGCAGGGCCCCTGAGCCACAACCAATTTGGGGCCCCTCAGCCAATTTGGGGGGCCCCCTGGAAAAATGGGTGCCCCAGCCCTAGAAGAAGCCACAGGGCAGAAGCCCTGACTGAGTCACCCGAGGCCCGGCAGGAGCCCTGGGGAAAGAAGCCCCGAAGCCCTGAGCCTGGGCTGTCCTGAGCCCCAGCTAGAGTGGTGGGGGGTGCCCTGAGCCCTGGCTGCAGCCGGAGAAGGAAGTGCAGGGACGTGCCTGCAGCCGGTGGTGAGCCCATCCTAAGCGCTTCCTTCGGGAGCGGCAACGTCTGTTACAAGGGTTATTGACGTTCTCCTTACCAGGCTTTCTGCAGTGAGCTCAGGCAGCTCATGGACTGTGCAGTGTGGATAATCCAGGACAGAGATGCTGTGGGAGACAGGGAAGGGGGAAAGAGTCACTCACGAAGCAGCAGCTCGCTATTCAGGGAGCTGTAGACCGTTTTAGAACATTGCTTTCCCCAGCCAGCCATTATGATCCCCATCCCCAGCGCACTGCATCTACTACTTCCCGCATCTTGGCAGGGGGGTAGACTCGATGGTCCTTGCGGTCCCTTCGAACCCTATGATTCTAGGATTCTTAATTACAGTGACCCCAGCTGGCACAAGCAGAACTGCACAGCTGTGACTTCCCCACCCCACGTGCCAAGTTGTTGGGCGCTGCTAGGAAGTCACTTGCTTTCCAAGTCGGTCACGATTTCTCAAACCTTTTCTTAGCATGAACCACACTGAACAGCCTGTCTTGTGGATGCACCTGCCTTTTGCATTTATGATTGACAGACTACCTCCCATCCTATTTCCAAACTCGTGACATCTGTCTCTGTTCAACACAACTTGTCAATTTCTTATTGCTCTGAAGTACATCCTGAGTGCAGAACTGAAGATTCTAATAATTTGGATCCATTAAGCCAAGACAGATTAGCTATTTATATATTTTTAAAAACCCTAGGTTAAAATAATGAGATCTGACTTAAACTGATAGTGGCAAGGAAATTCAGAGTGAAGGCTGCAAACCTCTCTATCACCCCTTCAGGCTCTCATGACTTAATATAAATAGCCAATAAAGAAGAATAAATACACCTGGTCCTCCACCCCAAGACATGAACACACCTAAAATGAGTAGCCACGTAATAAAATAGCTGTAGTTCTTTTGCTCTTTCCTATCCCTTCATCTTTTAAATCTATCCACAGGGAATCTTTAAACAATAAGATGACTTGCTGTACTGATTTCCGAGTCAGTGCCCATTCAACGTAAAATCCCAAGATCAAAAAGGTATTGCAGCCGGACTTCACTTAACACTCCTGTTACAGTAAGACCACGTACAGGGCTTCCACCTGCTCCCAAAGATTGTACACTGTTTCTATGCATGTTCAGAAACTGCTGCCCCACATTATTAACTTGTTCATTTACTTACTTGAACATAAGTTTTAGACTGTCAAGCAGTGTAGGCTCAAAGCTCAAAAGTTTTTTGGGAATCTTATAGAAGCTAATATGAATAGAAACGTTCTCAGGAAAAGCAAAACTGTTTGGATTTAAGCTTCCACGCACTTGCATGACTGTGTCTAATAGAGGAAAATTCGGATCTTTAACGGCTCCGGAGTTAACATTGTGTTTATTGTGTTTCACCCGCAATTTCTGCCCATTCAAAAGAACTGGGTCCAAATGGAAAAGCAGCACCTCTTAATGACAAGAGAATAAACGTGCTCTGCACAAATAGCTGTTTTCCATCTTTAACTTCACATTAGAAGGGGAAAACAAACCCATTTCCTTTCCCTCTATGTATATAAACCTACAGTACAAGATAGAGATTAGTCCATAAAGCCAACTGAAGACCTATATGAAATGCTGTTACAGCTCATTATTCTCTCATCAATCTGTGTGTGGAACTGCACTTCGGGTGTGCTCAAATACCAAGTCCTCCAGTAAACTGAAACTTCCAGCTGTCCCATGTCCAGAAACTAACCAGAGAGCAAAGGAGACAGAGCTGTGCTTCTCTGGAAGGAACTTATGCATGTGTAGCCTTATTCCTTTGTTCTCCATGTACGTATAGGTGTGTGGGCACACGCATCCAGGCATGGGATATATAGATTTAATTAACAAGTCCAATATCTCGAATCACAGAGTAAAATAAAGGCCCTCCTATTTCAAGGCACTGATAATAAGTAGCAGTGGAATTCAGTGACACTTCTATTTAAAGCCAGCTGGTCGGGGTCAAGAGCGCTGAGTGATAGACACGGAGAGGTGGAAAAGGCCCAGGAGATTCTGTCTACCCCATGCTTCTAACCTGCACGGGATTATTTCCATATCGTGTGTTCTCTAGTACTCTGTCCTGCTTTGGTGACCACAAGGGGAAGATCTCCTCCACACACCCAAAGCCCCCACTAAGCGCAGGAGGAAAAGGAATGGCTGCAAATGGCTGCTGTACCTGTTTTTGGCAGTGATGTAGGACATGATATTCTGGTTGAAGAACTTCAGGATCAGCGGGATGCAGTTGGCAAACACCAAATGCTGAGACACGTACTCAAACTGCAGAAAAGAGGTGAACACACACCGTCAGGCAGTGCAGTTAAAAAAAAAAAATCATCATCAAACAAAAGCCACATTTCCGGATCCAATTAAAAACCTTCCTCCATGGATTCGCTGCAGCTGACCTCACGCACCTTCTCTCCCTTGGCTCCTTCCCATATACCCTGTGCCAGTCTCCTATACATGTCTCCCCACAACCCTACAATTGCTAGAGCAGCAGGGATCTCATCTGCAGCTCCTGCTCTCCAGAACAGCCTCCTTCTCTCTCTGCCAAATGGTCTCTCCAGCCCTCTCCAAGTTTCAACTAAAAAACAAACCAACCCCCTCACCTTTGTACATGCATCTTCAGTTCTCTCCTGCTGTTAATATTTAATTCTAAAGGCTTTGGAAACATGGATCCAATGGCTACAACCTAAAGCACAACTGATCTGTATATAGATTGCCACAAATAGAGGCATCCCTCTTCTAACCCCAATTACCCAGGGATATACAGCAAACTCCCATTGGAAGGAACGGTTTCTTCCTTTATTTTTTACACAGCACGGAACAAGTCAGTGCTCAATGACTTTGGACAGTGGTGATTCGCACACAATTAAAACTTAGCTATTCTCTGTCTAGGTATTTGGTGTTTAGGCACCAGGAGCCAGTCTCTGCCCATCGGAGCATCTTGAAGCGCTTACAAACATTAAAATGAAGCCTCGTGTTTCTCTCGTCCCCGACCAAGTTTTAAGGGCTTGTCTAGATGGGGAATTATTCCAAAATAGCTACTGCTGGTTAGCTCCATGTGTGGATACTCTTATTCCAAATTACCGTAAACCACTTTGGAAGTGGATTAAGCTAATTTGGAACAAGGTCAGAAAAAGAGCATCCACACATTGAACTGGTCAGGAAGTGCTAATCTGCTTTAAATTCACACTCTGCCATATTCCAGATTAATTTCCATGTGTAGACAAGCCCTAAGGCACACAGAGGGGGAGTGACTGGCCCAGGGTCACACAGCCAGCCAAACTCAGAGTCAAAACAAGGCCAAGGAGTTTGGACTCCTGGTCCCAAATTCCTAATACAGAGCATGGGGGCAGACAGAGCAGCACTGTAAAATGCAAAGACTGGCCCACAGGGATCATGCTAAGCTGGTCTGAGCTAATCACTTAACCATGGGGAACTCCCTTTTTGCTCACCAAGCAGAATGGTTGGTCCCTCCTTGGGACGTCTACGTCTACACGGCGGCTGGGAGCGAGCCACGCGCTAACTCAGGCAGACCTGGTGTGCTAAAAATAGCAGTGCGGGGCGTCACAGCATGGGTAGCAGCTCAGGCTCACTGCCCACGTCCAAGCCTGCCTGAGCCCCTGGGTCTGTCCTGGGGGCCCAGCCACAGCCGCACAGATATATTCAGCCCACTAGCTAAAGCAGAGCCAGCCCGTGTCTGTCTGCCCAGGCTGGGAGGTGCACTGCTGGCTGCAGCGCGGACATGCCCTCACGGACTCCCAACAGAACCACGGGGGACGTACATAGAGACAGCACTGGAGGCAGGAGTGGCAGGGGGGGCGCACAGGTGCCTGAACTGTGGCCCCGTGCCATGACCCCCCCACCCCTGAGGCCCCACCCTTGCACCACCCCTTCCCCCAAGACCCCACCCCTGCACTGCCTCTTTCCCCAAGGCCCTGCTTCCGTGCCACCTCTTCCTCCACGACCCCTCTCCTCCCCCCGTCGCTCGCTCTTACGGTTGGTAAAAAGTGGGGGGGCATGGCCCTCTGTCCAGGAGTCTCCACTGATTAGCCAAGTCCCCTCCAGCTCCTGGCCAACCGCTGGCCAGCCCAGCCAGGGCTGGCACTAACTTTTTTGCCGCCCCAAGCAAAAAACAAAAACAAAAAACAAGAGCTGCCCTGCCAAAACAACCCCCGCCCTCCTCTGAGCGCCGCCCCGGTAAAACATCCCCCTCTCCCCTGAGTGCCGCCCCGTCGAAGTAAAAACAAACAAACAAACAAAACCCCGTGTGCCGCCCCAACATTAGCCGTCCCTTAAAAGGTGCCGCCCCAAGCACGTGCTTGGTCGGCTGGTGCCTGGAGCCGGCCCTGTGCCCAGTGCACTGGTGGTCTGACAGCCCCATGTTTCCCAGAATTAGGTGACATTAGGGTGACCAGATGTCCCGATTTTATAGGGACAGTCCCGATATTTGGGGCGTTGTCTTATATAGGCGCCTATTACACCCTGTCCCGGTTTTTCCACACTTGCTATCTGGCCACCCTAGGTGACATGCTGTTTGCAGATTAATTGCGACCAGGAAGGACCCTCAGCTCCACAATGGCTGAGCTCTGGTACCAGCTCCACAGCAGACAGACGCAGCAGGGAGCAACTCTTGGCAAATCCCCCGGGGAGAACAAAGCACCTGGCTGCAACCTCATTTTACCAGTAACCTCGGTGACCCTGACATGCCCACGCAGCTGGACGCGACATTTACACAAACACAAAGGGTCACAAAACTAGAGCCAGAACGTAAATCTGGTTTGTTCTGCTTGAAATGTAGTTCATTGCCCTGGCAGTCTTAGCTCAGCAGCAGCAGCGGGATTGCGGGGAGGGTCCTGCTTTTTTTGCTCTGCTTTCCGGCACAGGTGACGGATGCAAAAGACACTTTAATGTCTCACCCAGGGTTAAACAACAAGCAGAATCAGAACCTAGGAGCCCCCTGGATCCCATGTCTCCGCACTGCCTGCTGGATCGCATGCACCCTCCTGCCATGATAAAGGGGAGAAATGAGAGAACGTCCTCCTGTGCCGAGGGGAGCAAGAAGCAAACACATAAGGGGGCATGAGGGACCCACTGCAGCTGGGGATCATAAAATATAGTGTATTTGGCATGCAAAGTGGCTGCAGTACTGGCCCGAGGATGCAGCCCGATGTAGTGTTCAGTCAGCCATTGTTAATAAGGGAACCTCTTAGCATGGTCACAGCACCGTTTGGTCCGGTTTAGACTCAGGCAAAACCAAAGTGTGTTAGAACGCAAAGGCGAAAGTCTCCAACTCTTAACTCTTTAGATTTCCCAACTACCTGTAGTTTAGACAAGGCCTCGGCGGGGTTTGGCTAGTCCCCATCCCCTTCCCACTCCTGGCAGGGGGAGAGAAATGTCTTCCCTTCTGGCTGAACATGGGTGTAGCCAAGTTTCGGTCACTGTGAAATATTCATGCGGAGGTTTGCAAGGGGACTGCAGACACAGCCTTGCAGAAGTGACCCGAACACAACCCAAGCCAAGCCATGTACAGTCACTCGTCCTGTGCTAGTAACGCTAAAGGGGATACGCCCTGGGACTAACGGTCACTGCTGCGGTAGACCAGGCGAGGTACCGAGAGGATCTCTCTCAGGAAACACGAACCTGAACACACCTGCCTTGCGAAGTACCTAGCAACGGCCTTCTCAAAGCTCACCTGGTAGATGTGGTTCAGTTTGAAATGCTTCAGCAGCAGCAGCAGCGAGGCCGAAATGCTCTTCACGATGATCTCTTTGTGTCTGTTCACATCGACCCCCAATTTCATGCTCTGAAGGACCGTGATGCTGGTGTGGAAGGAGACAGGGAGGGACGGATCCATGTAAAAGGAGCATTACCAGGATGGGATTTTTGTTCTGATTGGTTTCTACTCATCTGCATGGGCTCTATATAAAGGGGATTCTTCACTGAACCTGCCACCCAGGCAGGACCCCATGCTTATCCCTGGGCCTCCTGCTCCCAACTCGTCCTGCCTAGGGTACCATAGTGGGTCACAGAAGGGACTGACTACACTGGACAAGGAGAATCTGGGGTGGAGCTTGGTGCAGGAGTTGAACTAAAACGAAAGGGGCTCTCCCAGAGACGCACTCTGCCTACAGAGCAGTAAAGCTTTACTCCTTGTCCTGGTTGGTCTAATTTGACATCTGGCCATAAGCAGCCTTTTTCTTTTGTGCTGCATTCTGGCCACAAGAGCCCTACTGAGACAGGTGAATATGCCTGGGTTACTCCCCGGTGAGATCAATACGGGACGCAGCCGTTCACATTAACAGAGCACGAGGACTGGTCTGGTACAGTCTGCAGCACTGAAAGGGTCAAAGGTCCGGGAAAGACCATTCACTCACATGGATCCCTTCTCCCCATGGAAACAGAAACTTACATCTCCAAAGGGGCATGTGGATTCTGCCATCCCAGCAATGGGAAATCGCTGCATTACCCACATCAGCCAGGAGACTCCGCTGCTGCTGAAATAGCCAGCACTCAGCTGCCTGTCACTCACGCACGCACTTACGGCATCTCCTCGGGCAACACGTCTGCCAGGATGTTGATGGAGTCGGTCTTGGCTTTGGAAGTGGGTGCTGCAGCCAGGAGAATCTTCAGCAAAGCAATCTGCAGAGGGAGAGGAATCCCCCCAGCCCACAAATACATTGAGAACAAGCAGGCACTAGAGGCCTGTGTGCAAACAACACGTGGCGGAGGAGGGAATCCGTTTTCACTCGCGTGACGGAGCTGCAGCCTGGAGCCAGCGCTGGTCCCAGGTTATGTGCAAGACACACGCTGGGCTACTCCTGAAACTAACGGGGGAAGCGAAGCCTACTGCAGAGTTGTAAGTAGATGTCCTACAAGGTGGGCAGTTTGGCTCTGGGAATTGGGAGCGGCATACCGACCCTTTCACCGTTGGGCTGCCTGTTCGAACTCAGCCGGGTAGTGACTCAAAGTGATCACCAAGCTGTTTGCTGGCCCAGCTGAAGCAATCTGGTGGTTTGGAGGTCAGTTCCTAGCATGACAGGGGTCCCCATCACAGACCCAACACCACACTGGCACTAACTGGAAGGGCCCTCGAGAAATCACCTAGTCCAGTCCCCTGCACTCATGGCAGGACTAAGTATTATCTAGACCAGGGGTCTCAAACATGAGGCCCGTGGGCCACATGCGGCCCGCGGAGTTATTTCTGGCGACCCACCATAGGCGCCAACTCCACTGGCAGCCAAGCTCCAAACATTACTGAGTGTTTATATTTTATTAAAACCCCTCTTTGCATTACAATTTTTAAAAAGTTAATGCATTGACTTTTAATAGAATACTATATTACTCTTCATTTTTTTCATTTTTGACTATACTTTTGTATCATTGTATGAAAAGGTTTCAGTGATGTGGCCCTCGGGCCAATTTACAAGTTCTCATGTGGCCCTCCTGATGATTTGAGTTTGAGTTCCCTGATCTAGACCATCCCTGACAGGTGTTTGTCCAACCTGCTCTTAAAAATCTCCAATGATGGAGATTCCACAACCTCCCCAGGCAATCTATTCCAGTGCTTAACCACCCTGACAGTGAGGAAGTTTTTCCTAGTGTCTAACCTAACCCTCCCTTGCTGCAATTTAAGCCCATTGCTTCTTGTCCTATCCTCAGAGGTTAAGAAAAACAATTCTTCTCTTTTCTCCTTGTAATAACCTTTTATGTACTTGAAAACGGCTGTCATGTCCCCTCTCAGTCTTCTCTTTTCCAGAGTAAATAAACCCAATTTTTTCCAATCTTCACTCATAAGTCATGCTTTCTAGCCCTTTAATGATTTTGGTTCTCCAATTTGTCTACATCTTTCCTGAAATGGGGTGCCCAAAACTGGACACAATACTCCCGTTGAGGCCTAATCAGCGCGAAGTAGAGCAGAAGAATTACTTCTCGTGTCTTGCTTACAACACTCCTGCTAATACATCCCAGAATGATGTTTGCTTTTTTTTGCAACAGTGTTACACTGCTGACTCATATTTAGCTTTAGATCCACTATGACCCCCCAGATCCCTTTCCGCAATACTCCTTCCTAAGCAGTCTTTTCCCATTTCGTATGTATACAACTGATTGTTCCTTCCTAAGTGGAGTACTTTGCATTTGTTCCTATTGAATTTCATCCTATTTACTTCAGACCCTTACTCCAGTTTGTCCAGATCATTTTGAATTATAATCCTATCCTCCAAAGCACTTGCTACCCCTCCCAGCTTGGTATCATCTGCAAATGTTATAAGTGTACTCTCAATGCCATTATCTAAATCATTGATGAAGATATTGAACAGAACCAGACCAGAACAGATCCCTGTGGGACCCCACTCGTTCTGCCCTTCCAGCTTGACTGCGAACCACTGATAACTACTCTCTGGAAACGGTTTTCCAAGCAGTTCTGCATCCACCTTATAGTAGCTCCATCTAGATAATATTTCTCTAGTTTGTTTATGAGAAGGTCATATGAGACAGTATCAAAAGCCTTTGTAAAATCAAGATATACCACATCTGCTTCCCCCCCATCCACAAGGCGTGTTACCCTGTGATGGTCTCAGCAGAGAGGACAAGGGTTGGGTGAGCCAATGAATCTGAACTCTCTCTTATCCCTGCAGGTGGCTCTACCAGGTTAGGGCTGAACCATAGTGAGAAGGAAGCCTGCACTGATGATCTGAGTCTCCAGGGTGCTCAGTCCACCACCAGTGGTGAGCTCTCACACATGCTTTCGAAAGATACAGACTTACCATATACTGGGGGAGGTTGTACAACATTGCCCGATAGAGCATCTCACAGGGGGTCTCCTGAACTTCCTCCTCCCCCTAGCAGGCGACAGACAGATATGGAAGGAAAAAACAGAGCTGTCACTCAATCGCAGAGGCACGTCAGAGATGCCTCCCCCCCACCAAGAGCCCAGCTCGAGGTGGAGTGGCACTACATCTGTGACAGGACACTGCCTGGATTTTCAGCATTGCTTCTGGGACAGGCACAATCCAGATCAAAGCCCAATGCTGTTGCCTTAGAGAAGGGGAGGCTAATGCATGTCCTGAGGTTCAAAGCAAACCTATAGCGTTTGATGACACAGCCGTCATCATTAATACAGACACTCCCAGACTTACGCAAGCGTAAGTCGAATTTTGCATAAGTTGGAAACGGCTCTCCAACCATTATGCGGGAAACCGCCCCCCGCTATTTCTAGCTTACGGAACTTTTTCCGTAAGATCAGATTTGCATAAGTTGGGTCTTCTATAACCCGGGGAGCATCTGTACAAACATGCAGCCTCCAATGACTACAAGTCCCAGCATGCAATTCTCCATCTTGTGCGCCCCGCCCACTCGGATCAAGGTTGGGCAATGCATTTTGGGACCTGTAGTTCTTGCAGTCTGTACCTGCGTATCAAAGCTGGTACCTGTTTCAAAAAGACGACAGTGGTTGCCCTGTTCTGTTACATGTAACTTAGACGCAGCCCTCGGGGTCCTAGCAAATGGGCAATGAGGTGCCACTTTCTAGACTCAAGCTATTTCCATTCTCCACTGAAGCCCTCCATGGACACACACAGAGCAATTGGCATGCCATGGTAACACTCTACAACAACACACTCCTTAGAAACTGCTCCTTCAGAAACACAGTCTAGCTGTGGAGGGTACTGGTTTCTTACCAGTGACATGGGACACTTCTCCAGCTCCTCTTCGTTTTTGATCTGAACATCCGAGATAGAGACATACTTGTGCTGGAGAAACACAAACCAGAGAGGCAGAGTTACACCAGGACTGAAAGAGAAGGAATACACTGCAACAAAAAACAGGCCGATCTCTCTCTCCTCTTCAGCCAGGGTAGGGTTAGATTTACAGATCCCACCAGAAAAGATCTTCACAGAGGTGTGGGAATTCATCCCTGCATGGGATACTCCTCTGGCCGTGACGTGCTTTACAAACTACCCATGCAGAAATCACCTCAACCGGTACTGAAATGCAGCATCCTCTGGAGCACAACCCAGCAAGTGCTTAACAGTGCACCGCAACATCAGCAGAGACGAAGCCTGCTGCATCATCCAAATGCAACTGCAGGGCGAGTTTCGCTTGGCCAACACCAAGGTTAACAACCCTAATGCTTGCAAAAGATTCCAGGGCAGATTTAATTACCACAAATGGTAAAACCTACGACGTTATCACTTATTTATATGTCGAGAGCAGCCAGAGGCCCCAATCAGGGACAGACTTAACAGAGACCAAGAGGGCCGATTAAAAGGGGTAGGTGGGGAGAGTATCGTTCCCTTTAGTTTCCTGTATCCGGTCTTCTTCAGCCAGGTGCTGGAAAGTAATATGGACTGGGGCACAGGCACTGACTTTTATTTTTCCCAGTGGGTGCTGCAACTCCGCTCCACCCCCAAGGCCCCGCCCCCACTCTGCCCCTTCCTGTCATGCTCCGCCCCTCCCCCAAGACACCCACCCACCCACCCGCCCTCGCTGCTCTCTCCCCTCCTCCAAGCACCTCCTGCCAGCCGCCAAACAGCTGATCTGGTGGCCCCACCTGAACAGCTGTGGCTGGTGGGTGCTGAGCACCCCCCCCTTTTTTTTTTCCTGGGCATGCTTAAACTGGGGTATAAGTACAGGGCGTGGGGGCAGGTTCAGGCTTCAGGAGTAATGTGAATTCTATTGGGGATGCAATCCTAGCCACACAGGATGGGTTAGCGGTCCAGGGTGAGAATACCTAGACTCCCTAGTGAGGAGGAGAAAACTGTTTGGCCCGAGGGCCACATCTGGGTATGGAAATTGTATGGCGGGCCACAAATGCTCACAAAATTGAGGGTTAGGGTGCGGGGGGGAGGCTCTGGCTGGGGGTACAGGTTCTGGGGTGGGGCTGAGGATGAGGGGTTGGAGATGCAGGAGGGTGCTCCAGGCTGGGACCGAGGGATTCGGAGGGCGGGAAGGGGATCAGGGCTGGGGCAGGAGGTTGGGGCACAGGAGGGGGTCAGGGATGCAGTGCTTACCTTAAGCAGCTCCCAGAAGCAGCGACATGTCTTCCCTCCGGCTCCTACGCGGAGGCATGGCCAGGCAGCTCTGTGTGCTGCCTGCATGGCCAATGGGAGCTGCAGGGGCGGCGCTTGGGGCGGGGGCAGCATGTGGAGCCCACTGGCTGTCCCTACACATTGAAGCCGGAGGGGGGACATGCTGCTGCTTCCGGGAGCTGCGCGGAGTGGGGCAAGCCCCAGACCCCACTCCCCGACTAGAGCACTGGAGCGGGATAAGCCCCGGACCCCGCTCCCCAGCGGGAGCTCGAGGGCTGGATTAAAACGTCTGGGGAGCCAGATGCGGCCCCCAGGCCGTAGTTTGCCCACCCCTGCCCTAGTGCAACGAAGTTCAAATCCCAACAGGTTTGACTCAGTTTGTCAGCCTCCCAAGGCAGATGGATAGAGCTGCAGAGTTTGCATGCACGAGACGCTAAGCCAGACATCCCGTCTGCTCTGACATTCTCTTTTGCATTGGTGATCCTGGCCAAAGATTTCCTATGGAGCGTACTATGCATGAGTTCCCACCCCAGAGGTGGCTGCATCCCAGTGCTGCCGGGTGTAAGAGCCAGTGGCGTTCTAGCAATTAAGTCATCAGACAAGCCATTCCCCGTATCGAAGTCCTGCAGACCAGAACAACCACAGATGTTTAAGGCACAGAGCCACTGCATTACCTGCTTTAGAGTCTTCACGCTTTCGTGGATGGGCCGGGGCAACCCTACTAAGGTATCTGTGTCCCTGCGGGAGAGGAAGAAAGAAGATCGGTACACGCCTGATAGGGAGATCCGGAATGGACGCTTTCCCTTTTGGGTTTAGAGCAGAAGTAAGAGAGGCAGTCTGCTGTCAGACGAACAAAACCCAGGTGTTCCAGGACCTCAATGTCTAAACGCCACGATCGGCCGCTCCCTCCCCCACATCTCCGCGCCGCCGGAGGGGCAGACGCTCCTAGGACACAAGGTGAAATCCTGAACTCCGATACTGTGCCCTGTGACTACGGCTACACAGAAAGGGAAGGTCGGCGGCCAGAGCCTTCCAGCTCTGCTCCGCAGGGCACAGGTTCGTTCCTGACCCAGAGAGAAGAGCATTCACTGAATCACCAAACATCCCTCCCTGCAGTATCTGGTTGTTCTCTGAAGGTCTCCCAGGCCATCCATGGCCTGTCCCACGCCGGCAAGATGCAACTAGCTCCCAGCTCGGCAACACCAGGGGTCAGTGCAGGGCTTGCCGGCTCCCTCCCGCCTCCCCACCCCTGCTTTCGCCCCGGACCAGACTGAGCCCCCCGCCGCCTTCATCACCTCCCAGGTCACACAGCCAGAATCGGCCGCGGGAGTTTCCAAGGTGGCCTGTGAAAAGCCTCTCTCCTGGCAGCCGTTCCACAGCCGCACCAGCAGCTTCCAGCCCGTTCCCATGCTGATGCGACAACATACTGCAGGGATTCTTCTGGACTAAGGAATCTGCACCAGCCACAACGCCCACCGCCCCTCCCCCTCCCTCACTCTCCTCCCCCTCCCATCAAAAGGCAAATGTATAACGCAAGCCATCAGACCTGTGGAGTAAGCCGACCCGGGCCAGCTATCACCCCGACCCCTTGCTTGCACAAAGCGTCCGGTTCTCCGACACTTGCTCTGTTTTTCATTAGACCGTAAGCTCTTTGGAGCAAGCGCGGTCCATTAGAACATGGGTTTACATTGCAACGTGGTCCTGATACACACGGAGAATGGCCACACAGCCTCCTAAGCATTCAGTGTGCCAGCTGGCCCAAGAGAGCCAAGGGCTAACACCCCCCAGCAGCAAGCAAATGCTGCCATGACGGGAGATCAGGGGACAGACTGTTTGCTGGCAAAAGCCAAACCAACTCTATTCTCCCAGATGCCCAATACTCACTCTCCGAGGGTGAATCCAATGAATTTGTTCCTACTTGCCTCCAGGAAATGCTCAATGTCCTTCTGTCTGATAGAGCGGCAGGAGAAAACCAGGGCAAGAGGGGAAAACACACGTCCTATCAGTACCATGTTTGTTTGTTACAGACCCCCAGCATGTACCATCCAGCCCTCCAGTATCGCTTAGTGGAGTCGTTACTGTCACCTGGCCAACGGCTGCACTGCTCCAGCCAACTAGCCGTCAGGAGCAATATAAACGAGACGATCTGGATTTATCCTAAACCTCTAGTCATTTAACACGTGGGCACAGTTGAGAAAGTGACTCTGTAAAACCAGCCCCTTCTTATTCAACCGCTCTGCTCCCTGCAAGTCATCCAGGGCATTCTGCAGTCTATCCCATTGGCCCTACAGAGCACTACAGGTGTCGGAGAGCAAACTGGTGCTGTTCAGCCTTGTGCATCCTGCCCGAGACCTGGTAGCTTAACGCCATCAGTAGAATTTGTATTACCAGGTGAAGCTGTGAGAGGCAAAAAGAACCCAGCTGAATTCCATATTCTATGGGGAATTTTCAGCCAAAAAAAAAAGTCACTCAACTTGCAGGGTGAGAGAATGGGGCCCCACAGTATTGCGTCCTGCCCATTTTAAGGAGCAGTGCAGCGAACAGGCCTGGCTGCAGCTTCATTTTCCCCAGCTGATCAGCTTTCACCCTTGCACTGCTCCCAAACCAGAGAAGTGGGCTCCTGCGTTTTAAAGTCCAGGTCAAATCCTGGCTCTGCCGAAGTCAATGGCCAATCTCGCATTGACTTCAGTGGAGCCAGGATCTCAGCCACTAAGCATAATACAACTCATGGATCAGCATCAGCTCTAGAAAGAGGCATGTCCCCCACCCCAGACCTACAGCTGAGGTTCTCTGAGCTCCCAGATCACAGTGAAGCCACTGGTGGATGCTCACCATATAGGCAGGTAAAAAACTCACCACGTAACTGGTGAGCGGTGATTTCATGAAATAGCTCTCAAGACTAGTTCCCTAAGGCCACAATTGGGGATGTACCCAGCTCTGGACCATAGGCGCCAACTCCGTGGGTGCTCCGTGGCTGGAGCACCCCCGGGGAAAAATTGGTGGGTGCTCTGCACCCACCAGAAGCTCTCTGCCCCATCCCCCGACTCCAGGTCACCTCCACTCAGCCTCCTCCCCTGAGCGCACTGCCATGTACTGCTTCTCCCCCCTCCCTCCCAGCGCTTGCGCCGCGAAACTGCTGTTTCGCATGGCAAGCCTGGGAAGGAGGAGAGAGGAGGGGGAATGTGGCGTGCTCGGGGGAGGAGGCGGGGCCGGGGATTTGGGGAGGGGTCTAACAGGGGCAAAGAGCGGTGGAGTTTGGGTAGAGACTTTGGGGCAGGGGTGGAGTCGGGGGGGTGTGTGAGCACCCACCGGCGCCGAGAAAAGTTGGCGCCTGTGCTCTGGACTATCAATACTGGCTAGTAACGCTGACCTTCATCCCTCATCTGTAAGAAGGAGCAAGCCAAGGGGTCTTGCACATTGAGCACTACAAAAGAACCAACCCTACTTCCTGCAACACTTTGGCTTTCCATGGTGGCCTCCTACCCCACTATGGACCTGATTTGACCATATTTGGCTTGTAAAGTCCTGGGAGATCACAGCCAAAGGTGGTATGAGAAAGGCCAAGTAGGGAAAACAGTGAGGTCTTTTCAGTCCAACAGGTAGCAGGCAAACATTCCACCCGTAATTCATTGCAACGTAAGGGGAGCTGGGGCAGGGGCGGATAGCAATGGAACGAGATGGCTCTACCTGACTTTGGGTGCCCATGGAAGCCCTTTGGGGAAGGACACCCGCTCAATGGGTGGGCGCTGAGCTGGTGCGGCCTGGATGATGGCATCCCGCTCCATCAGGTCCAGCTCCCCCTCAATCCCGCTGTCTCCGTCGTCATTTTCCTCTTCATCCACTCCAGCCTCATCGTTCTTGAAAGGGTCCCTCTCGTTGTAGATGTCCAGGCTGTCTTGCTTCACCAGGGGCTGTCACACGTGGAAACAGAGGCAAAATCAGTAGGGAGGAGGAAGGATTTTACAAACCCTCAGGCTGCACTTCCCTAGGGGTCAGGAAGCTGCATGGGCTGAATCCTGAAGTTTCTCCTGAGCAAGGACTTCCATCATTTGGCCTTGTCTCTTTATTGGGCATCTCAGCCTGGACAAAGCACATCCTCCGTACCTTCAAAATGGAGCCCCTGGCGGCTGGATTTGCTGCCCGCCCCGGAGGAAGTGGCGGAAGGTATCCTTCCCCCTTTGAAAACAATTTTTTTCTGCAAACTTCGGAACCGCTGAGCATAATGCATCAGCTGAAGTGGAGGAGAGCCACGGTTTGCAGTCAGTAGTTCAGTACGCCGTGCTTTGGTCCTCGTAGCTGGGGTTTGGACGGTTGGGGTGTGCTCTCGCTTTCTTAATAGGAAATCAAACATGCCATCTCCAGGACATGACTGGTGAACACCCACCCCCGTCCCGCTGGGAACCGGGCAAAGAGAAGCGCACTACTGAACGCAGCCTCTCCCGTGGGACGGAAGTTCCCTTCTGGAGGAATGCCACGCCACGCCACGCGCTGCCTCCCAGGAGCCTCTGCTGTCTCTAGCTCTTACCCGCCTGCTCCGGTGCCCGCGTTTCGATGACTGCTGGTCCAGGAGTTCGATGGTGTAGGTGGGAGGTGACGCTGCCCGCATGCGGCGCATGACCTGGATGCTGTCCTCCGGGAGAGGTGGCAGGCCCAGCTCCTCCCGCTTCTTCATTTTCATGGCCTGGAGGGCGTCGAATCCCCCCAGGGTGAACTGCGGGCCACCAGGCCAGGTGTAAAAGAGAAAGGAGGGAAAATGAGCCGTGCCTCACACACACCCCCGGACGTACTCAGCACAGCTCAGCCTTGCCTCTGCGGCCGCTTCCCACGCCAGCGCAGCTACACTGCTATTTACACCCGCACTAGCGTAAGGAGACCTACCTCCAGTGTGTGTGCAAACGCAGGGGAATCACACCCCTAGCTCGCCGTGTCGACGTAGCATCAGCTCCTCTTGTGCTACCCTCAATAATTCTCTTCTCTCTTTGGGGTTTGCACCCTGCAAATACCCGGAGGCTTGTGCCCACCCTTAACTGTCGCTGGGCGTAACTAGATCTTCTCCTAGGAAGATAATCCAGGTGCAGACATGCAAGACGAGGACTATTCCCTCCTGGCTCCAACGCCAAAACTTGCAGTGGGGCCTTTTTCGTTTCCCTATCAAGCTGCAAACCCACGCCTCATCTGCTGCCCACGATCATCCCCAGTGATCTTTCAACACCGCTGGAGGAAACTCTCTGGCCAGCATTATACAGCCCAGACTAGCTGATCTGAACGGTCCCTTCTGGGCCTATAAAATAAAATATGGGCATTTCTGCTTCCCACGCATTTTCCTCTCATTTAATTATGAGTGTTTCCAAATTACTTTCCCACAGACGTTTTTCCACATTAAATTTCATGTTATTTCTCATCCAGATTTCTAGATGCTGTGTTGCCTCCAGCCTCCCCAGCATCTCCATATCCTTCTGGGTAACATGTCACTTACTCCCTCTTCCAGATATTTATGGATGGTATTTAATGAGCCCGGACCTAACCCAAACCCCTGCGGTACCCCACTCCTACAATCTTCTCCAGCCCATATTTATGGTAATTCTCTCAAAAATCTTGCATGTCTGATTCTTCAACCAGTTTGCATTCCAAATTGCATTCATCGTCCCCAACCTGAACTCATTTCTCAAGTAAGATTTCCTGAGACACTACAGACAAATGCTGCTTCGCTAATCTCCAAATGTCACACCCGGCGCATCCCTTCATCCAGTAACCCTGGCGAGCTTTATACTTTGTAAACTCCCAACGCAGCCTGATGCTCGTGGGGCTGTTGAGCTCCAGGCATACACAGACCCTTCTCGCTCGGAAGTTTGCATGTTACAAAAGCTGGTGGTGAAAGCAACTCCAACCAGGAGATCCCCTCGGACCAGGGCAAGTTGCTTCCTCTTGTACATGGTCTAGTGCCTTTTTCAATCTAGCATTAAAAGTGCTTTAAGTGACGATGAGACTTTGATGCTGGGACCTCTACAAGGCTGAATTAGCAAAGTGAGCCCAGGCAGCAGCCTCCCGATATACAAGCCCCTCCCCGATTCAGGAGACTCTTGGAAAGCAAAAGGATCGCACCCACCAGAAGCACCTTCCACAGCAGGAGAAGGACCTTCTTCATGGGGAAGTGGGGGGCGTGCCCACTGCAGAACTTGGCCACCATGGTGAAGAGCAACAGAGCAAACGGTTCTTCGCTGTGCACAGGAAAACCTGCGAGGGAGGGGACCGAACCGAAACAAGGCTTGGAATAAAGAGAATCTCCCCCACAACTCCCCCCCCCCCCCCACGCTCTCACCGCTGGAGCGAGTTTATTAGCACGTCGTGCTGGCCCTGTCAGGGACTCTGTATTCGCCGACGTGCCGACAGCAACCAGCCCCCAACAATCCCCCCCACACCCACCACTAGTGTCTCCGCAGTCTTAGCCCAAACTTGGTTTGACCTCAGGCTCGTGGAATAAGGGGGATCCCACAGCATTTGCTAGTGGTTCGTTCCCTCTGGTTTTATAGCTACCACTCCGAGGCCTTCACAGCATGGGACAGCAGAACAGGCTGCACCCCCCCAAGACATGGTTGCGTGTGAGAGAGAAACTGTGCTTTGGAGGGTGGCCAGCTACTCACTCAGCTCCGTCCTGAAGGTCTCCCGGGAGCTCTTCCACTCGGGCGGGTCAGCCTCCGCCTCCACGCGGATGTTCTCCACCATCAGGTACATGACGCTCAGCAGCACTCTGGAGAGAAGGCGCCACAACAGGCAGGTCGCCACCCACAGTCCATTTCCACTACAGGTCGCCCCCGCCTGTAGGATTTCAGGGGGGATCCCAGCCTCTCCATTCCCCAGCCCCCACTTACTCCTCTGCCCCAGGTGTGATCAGGAGGCCAGCCTGCTCCTTCCACTACTAAGGCCGGTCCAAGAGGAGGAGAAAGTCTGGGGGTTTCCTGGAACAAGCCAGTGACCTTCTCTGTGCCCATCCAGCCAGGTAGCAGTAGAGCAGGCAGGCCCCACATTACAATCCAGAATCCACAATCTGCCCCGAGCCAGAGGCTGAGCCTGCAGGTCTCAAAAGCTGGACCTTCCATCCCACCGCGTTGCAATTGCTCGGGGTGCAACCGGCCAATGCTCGTGGGACCTGCTGCAATAGGGTGACCAGGTGGGAGAATAGCTCAGTGGTGTGAGCATTGGCCTGCTAAACCCAGGGTTGTGAGTTCAATCCTTGAGGGGACCATTTAGGGATATGGGGCAAAAATCTGTTGGATGATTTAATTGGGGATTGGTCCTGCTTTGAGCAGGAAGTTGGACTAGATGAGCTCCTGAGGTCCCTTCCAACCCTGATCTTCTATGATGCCCTGGAACGACCCCACGGTGACAGAAAGGACAACTAAAATATACTGCATCAGCTGAGATACTGCTTCCCCCTTGGATTATGGGTTTACCCTCCTGACCCCACCCCAGTTTTATCATGTCGCCCCACCTATTCCTTCAGATACAACATATCCAGGCAACCTGCCCCCCAGCAAAGGGCTTGCAACAGTCTACTGCAGAGTCCATTAATGCCCCTCCAAGGCCAGAGAGGGAATAGGGGCCATAGGATGACTTGAGGTTTCATCCCCTTTCTTTCCAGGAGCTGAACATGCAGCTGCAGTAGCAATGCCGGACTCTGCTGGCCCAGAGAGCTGAAGCCACTCGCCTCTCTCTGCAGGGCAGCCGCCACGGGGCCACCAGACACCCTCCCTGAACTTAGCCTGAAGAGCTCTGAAGCCTAAAGAATAAGCCTGGTGATTTCCCTGGCGCTTTGGCCAAGGCAGTGGACAGACGGGCTGGGTGCGCCCGCTGACCTGACAGCTCTTTCCCCATCCCACGTCCGGGCGAACAGGTTCTAGGATGGAGGACACGGAATGAAAAGACAGGTTACCTGAGCTCCGTGCTATCCGCTAAGGAGATGGCTGGTTTCCTCAGGGCACTGCTGCAAGCCTGGCTGTTGCTGTAATGAAGAAAGGGGAGGACAGGAGTTCGTGGTCAAATCTCCAGTCTGTCAGTTGCTGCTCAGGATGGCGAGAGACTCCACCACTCAAAGGAGACACAGCCACATCTAGGGCCCATTTACACGATGACTAGCCACAGACTCATAGACGTGTAGGACTGGAAGGGACCTCAGTAGGTCATCTAGTCTAGTCCTCTGCCCGCAAGGCAGGACTACGTAATAACGAGCCCATCCCTGACAAGGGTTTGTCTAACTTGTTCTTAAAACCCTCCAATGACGGAGATTCCACAACCGCCCCTAAATGGTCCTTTCCACACGAAACCATCTCGCTCTCACAGAGTTAACTGCTCTGGTGATTAGGCCACCTTTGTTCAACCCCCCCCCCACCCATCCCCTCACTCCATTAGCAAGTAGCCAAAACCAAACAGAGGCATCCCGCGGACGTACGCGTTACAAAGCCCAGAGCAGATCAGAAAAAGCTAAACCCTCTCACTCAATCTCCATGTTCAGCAGCTCCAGGAAGGCTGAGAAAGTCCCCATCTGGTACAACAGGAAGTTATTGTGCCGAGACCAATGCAGGACGTCCGCTTCCATGTCACACTCGCCAAACGCACCTGGGGGGACAGAGAGGCCGATGGAGAAAACCGTGTGAAGAGAGGCGGCTTTAGAGGTGAAGTTAGTGCCGGTGAAAGGTACCAGGCTGGCAGGACTGGAGTACGGCGAACAGGTGCGGCAGCCACGCAAGCTTCCTCCATCCCGATATGGAGGGACCACTTACCGGAGACAGCGGGGAGTTTGGGCTCAGCTTCCCATTCAACCACTGATTTCTCTCCAATTCTGCAACCAACATGCTCAGGGTCTAACTGATCATCACCACATGCGGGGTTGGGAAGGAATTTCCCCCAAGTCAGATTGGCCTTGGGGGGCAGGGAGGAGAGGTTCGCCTTTCTCTGCAGCAGGGGATGTGGGCTGCTTGCCAGAATCATCTGGGTATAACTCATTAAATCAATTCCCTGCCATTGCAGGGCCTTGGGCACCGGTGCACCTTGGTCCCTCCTGCTCGCCGCTTGTGGCACACTCTAGTTTAGTCTCCTGAAGGCTGTGATACTTTCGTTTGATTTCACTTGTTGAGTTTGGTGCCCGGGTGCTGGCTGGCGCTGGTGCCCTGTGTGATGGGAGAGGTCAGACTACACGATCCAGTCCCTTCCGAGCTTAAATTCTATGACTCTAACACGGTGACGGCCTTTCTAATGGACAACAATCCACGAGGAACTGCACCGAGAACCAACCCCCGTCCACCCTCACCAGATGGCTGATTTTAAATAACCGCCCAACAATACATCCATGTGTAGGAAGAGCCAACGCCCAGCCAAAGAAACCTCCCTCAACAGGGGCAAACGCTGAAGGGCAAACTCTTCCAGTTTCCATTTGGTCTAAGGTAGGTCACGATTTGGGAGGAGGGGAAGAGAAATTAACTCAGAAAGGGAGGGTCTCATGGTGCCGAAGATCAGCCTGACAATATCCAGTTACCCCCTGGCTGCCCTGCACAACGTGAAAACGGAGGAGGAAGAACAGAAGGAAACACAGGAAGGAAGGGGAGAGAGAGGAGCTAAGTGTGGGGGAAAGGGAGATGCTTGGTGAGGAACCACCCAGCTGGGCAATGAGGGACCCTGCTGTAAATTGCGATCAGAAAGGGTCTCCTATGGGACTCTTTTCAAGCAGACCAAGCAGCCTGCAAGTGATAACTTAGTCCCTGCTGACCCAGGCTGGATTTATTCCAGCAACCTCCACACTAGGCATTTCTAGTGCCCCATTGCTGCAGAATCTAGGTGCCGAGTACCTGGCAGCATCCAGATCTAGAGATGAAAGTCTTCAGTTTCTATTCCCAAGCCCATGAACCATTTAGACTCCTGAGAGAGTCATTTCTTAACGATGACATTAGCCCTGCGTCTGGATGCAGGACAGCCTTCGACCGGCACTGCAGAAATGCCGTAAGGGCCTGTGTAAATGACAATGCCATTTGCATCCAGCTGGGGTGAAATCTACCCCGCGTTAGCCGGCCCCACGCCAAGTGTCCGCGTGGCCCCTGCTGTCATGAACTCCCAGCTTCCAAGTGTGCTTTGATCTACTCCCGTCTCCAAGTGGGACAGATCAAAGCATGCCTAGGAACTTTTGGCATCCAGTGGCCAGGTCCACAGGGCAGGCAAGCACGAGGTAGATTTACACCCCAGCTTGACGAGAACTAAGCGCTTAGACAATGCAGGGCTTCGAGAGTCGACCCGTCCAGCAGGGGGAGCAAACAATTCCTCCTCGCCTTAGGAGCAACCAACCTTTCCGAGTAAGCCCACGGTGCAAATGCCCCCTGGCGCAGCGATGTCCGCTGGGCCCAGGCAGTTACCTTGTGCCAAATAAAGGACAGCTCGTGCTGCTTTCAGTCTCTTGTCCCTGTTGACCACCTCCAGCCCGTCCAGCAACCGCATCACATAGGCCTTCTGCTGAGCCCGGTCCAGCTCTGGCCATCTCTTGCCCTGCACTGGAAACAAGAGACGAGAATGAGCCAGGATCTTGGCCCCACAGTGGTCTGGTCCCTTTTCCTTCAGGGAACCCAGTCCAGCCTCTCTCGGATACTACAGGGATGGGCGTTGATGGAAGGAAGCCAAGTGGAATAGTGTCCAGGATCACTGGCATGCTGGAGACGCACTTTTCTGGGCACTAGACCAGTTCTCAGCACCCTCCTTCATATGGACGACATTGTCAGGGAAGCCACTCGTCTGGTTTTAAGCCAGCCAATCCTCTTTTGTCCCCCGCCCGGAATAGAGAGTAAACCAGACGTGGTTTTTGTCTGGTATCACGGACGGGGGACACCATTTTGAAGTGCACGCCACTCCACCTCCCCGCCGGCATGACCTCACATGCACTGTGCTGACGGAACGGCACGCTCTTCAAAATGGCTGCCTCTGGGCCACGCCACCTTATGCACAGCATGTGCGTGAGGTCACGCCAGCAGGACCAGGCCCACGCCGCTCCCGGAAGTACCAGCATGCCCGGCATTCTGGGGATGGGGCAGCGGCCACCCTATATATTGCTCCTCTTGGACACAGCCAACTCATGGGACGCTGGGAAATAGCCCAGCCAGGCCGAGTCAGCCACCGCTCTGGTGATCCCTCGCTTCGCTCGTCGCGTAGGGAACCCAAGGCTGCAGGAACGTCAGCTGCAAAGCACATGGTACGGCACAGAACCCGTCAGCTTCATCTAAAAGAAAACCCCACAGACAACTGCTAAAGCCCCTCTGGGGTTTCGAGCATTAGCAGGCTCTCAGTCACTAGCCAGTAGGAAAGTGCTAGTGATGCGCGTCAGGCTTCCGTTCCCGACTGCCCCGACCCATTGCGTAACCGTGGGCAAGTGGCTCGCTAGCTCTGTGCTTCTGTTCCCCCGCTCTGCGAAACGGGGACGATACGGACCCACGGCGGCCAGGGAGCGCTGAGAATTCACGACTGAAGAACGAGGGGATCCTTAGAGGCGCTGGGATCTTCTGCGGAGGCAAAGACGCTGGAACGCTCCTCACGGACGAGAGCAGCGCAGGCTTCTCTTTGCTTCGTCAGCTCTGTTGCAACCTTTCGTATTTATATCCCACCAGGACCTGAGCACCTCGCAATCTTTAGCGCAGTGGTTCTCCAGCTTATTTGATTGGGCCGCTCTTTGCGTCTGGTGTCATTCAGGGGCCCCTGCCCCACAAGTACATATACTGCCACCGAGCTCTCACGGCAGAGGGGGGAGCGGCGGCTGCTGGCTCGGGCGCCCAGCTCCGGCGGCAGTGCCCGCCCCGGCAGCAGTGCAGAAGTAAGGACGGCAACGTGAAGTGATATGCGTCAATATCACTTTCCACAGCAGACTTAGCGCCCATTAACACCCTTATTTCTGTGCTGCCGCTGCCACCCTGGAGCCCCGCCCCGGTGAGCAATTTGGGGGGGAGAGGGGGAGAGCATCCCCAGGTGGTGGGGCTCAGGCTCTCCCCTTTATCCCTGCCTCCCAGGTGTGCACGGCCCTTCTGCACAAGCCCCAGCCACCCAGGACTGACAGCACAACAGCTCACGCCTTCCTTGACACACTCCCGCACCTCCGGAAGCCGGAGCTGGGCCAAGGTAACAGCCAGCTAGGGAGCCGCTGACCCTCCAACTGCCCTGGGCAGGGGGGCCGGGACACGGGCCGGGGGCTGCTCTGGGGCCTCCCACCCTGGACAGGTGGAGGGTCTGCGGCTCCCCACAGCTCCATGATGGGCTGCTACTACCCAGGCCGGGCTCCAGCTTCCAGACGGGATGTAGGGGCGGGGACTTGGGGAGAAAAGGAGGGGCAGGGGGCTAGGCCCATGGCAAAAAGTGCATAGAGCGCCCACAGGCCCGGCCCAAGTTTTAGTTACAGGTAAATAGCACAAATCATGGACAGGTCACAGGCAGTGAATTTTGTTTACTGCTCGTGACCTGTCCATGACTTTTACTAAAAATACCCGTGACTAAAACGTAGCCTTAGTTATTGTGACATCTGATTAACTTCCACTGACTCCTTGTAGCTGGGCTCACAAGGAAAGTAATTTTGTAGGCCCAATTCTCACAACCCCACCTCAAACCCTGAGTCAGCCCAGATACCGAAGGCGCAATATACGGATCCAATCCTGCAAAACTTAAATTGGCACAAGAAGTACCTCTCCCATCTGGGCAGTCCCACTGAGGTCTGTTCACCCAGGCAAGGACTCCTCATGAGGCCAGGTTTGCAGGGTTGGGTCCCGTCTTGCCACATGAGATGCAATAGTCCGGCCCCGGATACCTTGAGTTTGAAAATCCTCTTCGAAGCACTTCCTGTTGATGGTGAACTCCGGCTCCTCCGTGTAGCTGTACAGTTCTATTGGGGAAGACAAAAGGGGGGGGGGGCCCTTGAGAGCAGGGCTTAGCAATTAGAGACAGATAGCCCCACTTACCAGTTCCCGTGCCTGAGTTCTCAAAAGGGCACCTCGGGGCCGATCTACTCATTTGAGCAAACACGTGGGAACTGGACGCCTAAATTAACTACATTGGGGGCAGCGTGGCCTAGTGGAAAGCGCTGGACTGAGACTCAGGAGACCCTAGATTCTATTCCAAGCTCTGCTCCTGGCCTGTGGGGTGACCTTAGGCACGTCATGTCCCCACTCTGAGCCTCGGTTTCCCTATCTGTAACATGTAGATAATGATCCTGACCTCCGCTATAAAGCACTTTGAGATCCATGGATGAAAAAGTGCTATATAAGAACGAGGTACTTATTATTATTAATTGGCTTTTCTACCACCACCAAGTGCCTCACAAGAATTAACTAATATACCTTAACTACACCCCTGTGAGGTAAGGAAGTATTATCCCCATTTTACAGATGGGAAATGGAGGACAGAAATGTGCCTTTTCCCAAGGGGACACAGTCTGTGGAAGAACCAGGAACAGAATCCAGATCTCCCGATTCTCAGACTAGTTCCGTAATTACATGCGCATCCTTCCTCTCTCACTTAGGTGCCCAAATTTAAAAATCATGCTCACAGTATAAATGAAAAAAATGCAGCCTGGGTGAGGATGAGACATGGTGGTGGGTTTAGGTAGCTCTGACTGAGCCTGGAAAATACTTTGTTCACTTTAATGTCACACTGTTAAAGTGGGAGGGGGGGGGAGGGATCCATAATTACTGCTAAGATAAAAAATAATACAAGACACATAAGCAAAGACCCACTGAATGCGTGTACCAGCATCACGGTCGTTCACTATAACGGCATTTAAAAAATCAAATCGACTTAACACCATTTAGGCCACTTGTTTACTTTTTTGCATTTCACCATTTCTAGTCAATTACACCCACACACGGTTCTCTGGCACGAGCCCATGGGAGTTGCTGGCACTGCGGGGAATGTGTCCTCAGGATTATTTTTGAAGTTATTTCTATTGCTGCTGAGTTTTGTAGGGAAAGGGGCCACAAAAGTCTGGGGATAGATACAAATAATTACGATTTATCTTACAATACAAATGTGGATCAGAACCCCATTGTGCAGGGTGCTGAAACGGAGAGTGTCACGACCAGGATGTGGGCAATCAGGCAGGACTAGCAGTCAGGCCTAGTGGCCGGAGCAGGCGTCAGAAGTCAAGCCAGGAGTCAGAGACAGAGTCAGAAACCAGGAGTCGAGCCGAAGGTCAGAGCCAGTGTCGGGAATCAAGAGTCGAGCCAGGGAAGAGGAGTTAAGCCAGGAGTTAGAGCCAAAGTCCGAAGCAGAGAACAAGAGTGGGGTCTGTTGTAGCACCAGGCCAGGTACCGGCAGGCTGCAGACACAGCTTCCTGGAACTCCCTCCATGCCTAAATAATGCGCCTGGAGCAATCAGAGGTCATGGGGTGCTGCCTCTGGATATCCCGGGAGAGGCATGTCCTGTGTTGCTTAGTCCCCTATGGTTTATAGTGCCCGGATCACAGCTATGCCTTGGCTGCCAGATGACAGGTGGAAGCGTTCATCACCTGAAGCCCTACCGACCCAGGGCTGAACCCTTGGGCTTGTCTTCACTACCCGCCGGATCGGCGGGGAGCAATCGATCTATCGGGGATCGATTTATCGCGTCTCGTTTAGACGCGATTAATCGATCCCCGAACGCGCTCCCCGTTGACTCCGGAAATCCACCTCGGTGAAAGGCGGAAGCGGAGTCGACGGGGGAGCGGCAGCGATCGACTCGCCGCTGTCCTCACGGCCAGGTAAGTCGATTACGATACGCCAACTTCAGCAACGCTATTCACGTAGCTGAAGTTGCGTATCGTAGATCGACCCCCTCCCCCCACCCTCTAGTGTAGCCCGGGGCTTAGAGGCAGAGACAATCCCTGCTCCAAGGAGCTTACAGTGTACATTAAAACCAAGTCACTCAGGCCTTGTCTGCACCACAGTCAGCATTCGTCGACAAAACAGCAGAGACTGACATACGACAACACTCCTCCCGCCGATGTACCTCCCCTGCTGCGCCAACAAAATAAAACCACCTCCACGAGCGGGACTGAGCGTCTTGCGACGAAGTTAGATCGACGCAGTGTCAGTGTAGACACGGCGCTTGGTTATGTCGCCGTAAACGGCCTCCAAGAGGTGTCCCACAATGACCCAGCCTGTATTTGGGGTCAAATCTGACCCAACAGTCTCCTTCTCCAGGAAAACCCAATATGAACTGCAGGCGGTGGGTACTTCTGTCTATTAGTGAAGGCAACCCTTTTACAGACTTCACCCCACGGACGAACTCTGATGTTGCACTGGCAACTATCACTTTTGCTCCAAATCATCAAGTTGCGACGCCGCAGAATGACATTTCACGGGCTCCAAAAGCCATTTTGGTACCGCAAGCGCTTGAGAAGCTGAACCTCACTCCGGGAAAAAAAAAATCGAGATGGTCCTGATTCCCGACAGTCACGAGATAAGGGCGAAAACTCCAGGAATGTCAAGTAATGGGCGCTCCTTTAAATGTGGGTTTGGGATCACACAAAGGATAGCCAGGAGAACTACCTTCTCCTCTCTCCAGTGGCGGAAGGACACCTCACTGCCAAAACGTGCTGCAACTCCCTCTGCACCAGCAGATCCTCGGCTTAGAAGTGCAGAGCTAAAAATAGTGGCCCCTTTACAGTTTGCTGGCAGGAATCTGCTCAAGACCCCCTGACAATTACACTGCAGAAACAGCCTGAGTCATTCCACTTGTAAGAACACAGGGCCCGAGCTGGGCTCAACTCCCTCACCCCTCCCCTCCGCTTCTCCTGACCACACAGCAGGGCACTGTGCAGCCACGAAGGGGAGCGACAGCTGAGTAACCCTCACTGTAAAGTCATCCCTGGCCTGCAAACAATCACCAAACGACTCAAGCCTCCTGCTGCTCGTTACCAGCCACCCTGAGGATTACTCTGAGCACCCTGCCAGCTCTGCTTGGAGTTTGGAACGCGGGTGAGATAAAAACACTGAGCGCAACGCTGGCATGAAACACCGATACGCTAGGAGTCTGCGTGGTCTAGTCACAGGAGCAGAGAATGCGGCTCGGAGCTTAGGTTCAGCTCAGACAGACACCCAACAAGAGGGGGACTAGGAACGGGACAGGAAGCCTTTCACTATTCAGCCCACGCTGACTGTGATCAAAAGCTGTTACCAGCTGATGGCTATTCGGTAGCCTATGGGATCGCAGTCTAGATCCCAATCACTGTCCTCAGCATCTTTCTGGTCGACAGGCCGAGGGGTCGGTCGGAAATGACCGTGATGAGATCTTTCTGAGCAGGCAGGGTGGGTACATATTTGACAGGGACGGTACAGAGAGGTTTCCACTGCCTGTGCTGTACTCTGTCTCCCTGAGCTCCTCCAGTTCTTGGAGAGCACTTCGGAGCAGTCCTCTGAAGCTATCCTGAGACCTTTTTCCTGACACCTTACTCCCCGGCGGGGAAGTGACCGGGCATCGCGGATCCACCATTAATTACTCAATACCGTCTCCCATTCTAGGTAATTATTTGGGATGTCCTCAACCTATTGCTTATGTCTGTGTGTGCTTAAATCTAATCAACTGTAGTTTTCGATAAGAAAAAGCTTACTTGTATTAAAGTGTCATCAGACAGAGTTGCTGTGTTCCCGCCGATTTATTCCTGACAGCGTCTGGAGTGAAACAGTAAAGTTACCACTGCTTTGGGTTTCGAAAACCCTGGGTAACATCCCCAATCCGGCGTTTAAGGACAGAGCTAATCCAACTCCACTATGGGTCTGGCGACACTACGAGGCTTTTAGCGACAGGGCTGTGCCGGTACCGCCGTGCCGCTAAAAACCGCGTAGCGTAGCTGCTGTTTGTCGGCAGGAGAGAGCTCTTCCACGCCCCCACGAGCAGCAGCGGCTTTGTCGTAGGAGAGCGCGCCTGCCGACAAAGCGCTGTTCACACCAGGGCTTTTCATCGGTAAGACTTTTGTCATTCGGGGTGTGTGTGTGTGTTTTTTTAACACCCCTGAACGACAAACGCTTTGCTGACGAAGTGCCAGCATAGACAAAGCCTGACCATCATTGGTTCTGTTCAGTGATTACCAGAGGTGAATCACGGCTAAGCAGGTCTAGGGACACAGCTGCTAGACCTGCTGTCAGGACAGGGGTGGAAGGAAAGACACTGCAGAGGCTGCACGGGCAGTGAGGTTTCCTGCTACCCAGTGAAATCACTAAGAGCTGAAGTCACTAAAGATCCGGGTTAAGCAGCAGAACCTCAGAACAGGGCAGAAGTGTCAGTGAGGGTCCAACAGAGACAACACATGACCAGCAGCGGCAGAGTAAAGGAGCAGCGGCAGCAAACAGCCAATTGCATTAGTGCATAGCGACCACAGAGGCACTGCTTGGCCCCCCGACACACACACTAGGGGTGGAAGGTGAATCCTTGCAAACACACCTCTGAACTCTGGGTCTTTGCTAACCAAACACAGCCAGCTGTTAGCTGGGTGCAGCAGAGGGAGCGGGGAGTGATGCGTTAAAGGGACATCAGACTTTCCCACTGCAAGGTGGGAAACTGAGGCAAAGAACACTGCCCAGCGCACTGTACAGTGCGGTGCTTGCTGATGGTTACATGATTTGAATGTGGTTGTGGTGTTTTCCCAAACTGATACTTGGTTCCCTTTCCCTTTTATTAAAAGTTCTCTTTTGTTTCACACAGACTCAGTGGTTGCAAGAGGGGAAGTTCTGCCTCTTAGGGGCGCCCAGGGAGGTGGTGGGTCAATTTTTGCAGATTACTGGCTGGGGGCTCGAGCTGGTTCTGTTTTGCAGTGTTAAGAGGAACCCTGAGATGTTGAACTCGGCCCTCGCTGCTGCCGACTCCACCTGGCAGAAAGGTTACGTATAAAATAAACAAGAAGCAAAAACTAGCATTTATCGCAACTTTTTAAATTCTGAAAAAAAAATTCTCATGTACAAAAAGAAGAAACAAAGAACGTGTACGGCTCTCAGCTCACACAAAATACAGCAAACAAGGCCACAAATGGGTCTTCAGTAATCTCCAGGGGGTGCTTGGAGAATTAACTAGCTAACGTGCACAAAGCCCTTTAGACAGATGAAAAGCAGTAGGTTTAAACATGAGGAGCAGTCTCCTTAATTATCACCATCACGCTATTGACATTCGTCCTGCTATTGCCATTCAAAAGGATAATCTGAACAAAACAGGAAGCAGAGTCCACTGACATGTAAATACATTTGGCAGAATTTGATTTTTTTTTAAATAATTTCATCAGATAATATTGACACTTATTTTTAAGCTTTTTAAAATTTTTGTGTCAATTTAAATTTTCACAGTTGTGCAAAATTCTGGGTTTTAAACATTTTTATTGTTATCTGGGTTTTAAGCATTTTTTATTCTTACTGGTTTCGGTTTTCAGAGTTGCAAGAAAGCATGGGGGAGGCGAGAGAATTATTTAATGAGAGCAGATGTTGAGATTCAAGAAGTTAAAGTAGCATCCTGCTAAAAAACACAAATTGGCAACATCATATGCAAAATATACAAAGTAAATATTCTTAAATCAAATTCTAGGGTTAGACGTTCTCAAGCAGCATTTTTCTAACTCGGCCTATCTGTAAATTACGGATACCGATGAAAATATTTTTTTTGTCGATTTCTATGTATGGTGAAATTGATGTTTATTGATAAAATCGAATTCTCCCATGGCTACATGTAAAGAATCTGCTGCACTTCATCTTCGAAGGGATCCTATTGGCAAACCCTATGGTTATATATTCTGATTTTGCTTTCACATGGACCTCCACCATCCATCTGACTTTTCTAAGTGATCCTTCTTGAAGTTATCTACTTGTCTTAATTATTTAGTCACGTATGTTTGAGTACATCTTGGTGGGCACAAACAAACGTGTATGGAGACTGAGGTTTTTTTTACTAGATGTTAAATCTATATTATGGCAAAGGCCAAATCGCCCGGCCTCAGGGAGTCACATCACTCAGCGTTCTAGCCACTAAGGGATCACTTGGCATTGGGTACATTGAACTACAATCCAATATGGTGGGAGGGATAGCTCAGTGGTTTGAGCATTGGCCTGCTAAACCCAGGGTTGTGAGTTCAATTCTTGAGGAGGCCATTTAGGGATCTGGGGCAAAAATTGGGGATTGGTCCTGCTTTGAGCAGGGGGTTGGACTAGATGACCTCCTAATGTCCCTTCCAACTCTGATCTTCTATGAATATAAGCAAGAGAGGACTCTTTGCTGAACAGGCTTGTGGAATTATGATAGGGGTTCACAAGGCCCTACCCTGGGGAACATCTGGTATAGTACATGAGTCTTGGACCGCCAGAGCTCAAGGCTGTGTGCATCACTGAAGAAAGGAAAGCTGGGTTATTGGCTCTTGGTGTATGCCCACCTCTGGACTATCTCAAGAGAGGACCCAACCCTGTTCCAGATGCAAGCAGTAAGGGCTACAAGGAAGCTGCACAGATCTCCTCACATGAGCACTTAAGTTACCACGGAGGCAGATCTCTTGCTCAAATCTTTCCCGGGCAAGATTAACACTCCCCACCATTCAAGGCAGCTCAGGCACTGTCTGGCAGGCCCATCGACACAGACCCCAGCGAGAGGAGGCAATACCAACCCTCTTTCCCTGTGAGAGAGCAGGAAAGGGGTTTGTTTTAACGTGATCCGTCATCGAATGAACTTGGGGAGATTTACACGCCGGTCAGGGGAGGTGTTGCATCAGACAAGGAAGGCGAACACCACTTCAGAAGTCACATCAGTGCATCTATGCATCACCACTGTTTCAGTTCAGCGATTCTCAGAGGTGAATCACTGCTAAGCAGGTCTAGGGGCCAGCAACGCTGACTTCCGTCAGCATCGCTGGGTGCTGACGCCCGGGGGCGGGCCTCTGCCCCTGATGCCGGGTGACATTGTGGTGCCCCGCCCCCAACGCCAGGCGACGTTGCGGTGCCACGCCCCCAACGCCGACGCAATGTCACCCAGCTTCGGGGGCGGGGCCCCGCAACATCGTCCGGTGCTCCAGTAAGCTAGGCGTGGGCCCCGGGGCGGGCGGGGAGCTGCTGGTGGGTGCGGAGCATCCACCAATTTTTCCCCGTGGGTGCTCCAGCCCCAGAGCACCCACGGAGTCGGCGCCTATGCTAGGGGCTATGCCTTAGACCAGGCCTGCACAACATGCGGCCCGGGGGCCACATGCGGCCCTCGTGGGCTCACTGTGCGGCCCGCGATGGGGTGAGTATGTGGGCTCACTGTGCAGCCCAAAATCTGGGACTGTGTCCATTGGTCCTTTTTGCTGCTTGTCTCTGGGCTGGGGGTTGTCCTAATGCTGCAAAGAGGGTGTTCCCAAAGGAAGGTGCTTGCTTCTAACCCCCGAGGCTGTCAGTGTGTCTGCTCTTCTCTAGTCAGCCCACTTGACAAGTTTGATTGTCCTTGGTCTGGTTCCCATCCCCTCTCCAAGGGTTGCAGCAGTCTGGAGGTGCCTGCCTTCCACGCCTTCCTCATTCACACCTCATTCATTCAACAGGGCAATTGAATACAAAGTGGGGGGAAGATCTTATTCTACTGCTAGCAAAAAAGACATTTTTCTTTTACCTTAATTATACTACCTTAGGGGCCCGCTATAACATATTACCAAGGTTCAATACAAAAAGTCAGATAAAAGTTATACAAAAATGCATAACGCAGAGATTTATCTACAACTGCACTGATTGACTGTTGTGTGCAGTAATATAGTGACCCCTGGGGGGTGAAGGTGGGGCCGAGCGGGGAGGGGGCAGGTCCTATTTTACTGCTGTGATCTGGTCACCCTATGCGTGCTGTTTCTTTCCCCCTCTACAGGCTTCCACACCCCAGCGCTGGGGAAGGAGGGTTGTTTCCACAGGGCAGGCGGCGCTTGGGGGAGGGGTGTTTCCACGGGGCCGGGGAGTTTCGGCCCTCAGCTGTTTTCTTTGGAGTAATATGGCCCTCGCCACTTTATGAGTTGTGCAGGCCTGCCTTAGACTTGCTGTCAGGACAGCTGTCATAAATATAAAGAAAAGGGGGAGAGGGTCGAATGCAGTGCTATAAAATCCTATTACCAGTAAAGGGTTAAAAAATGCAGGTAGCCAAACTAACACCTGACCTGGCTGGCATTTGACCAATAAGGGGACAAGATACTTTTAAATCTTGGGAGGGGGAAAGGTGTGTGTGGCTCTTTGTCTAAGTCAAAGTGATCTTAAAAGCCAAGAAGTACCTGCAGAAAATCAATCTCCTCAACCAGTCATCTCCTCACCAAACCTCACTTTTCTAAAGTAAGTTTAGTCAGCATAGCAAGTAGGTTTCTGTTTGTTTTGCTTGGTGAGCTTTCCCTGTGTTAGAGGGAGGGGTTATTCCTGTTTTTTCTGTAACTTTAAGGTTTTGTCCAGAGGGGGAATCCCTCTAAGTTTAAAAATTGAGTACTCTGTAAAATAGTTACCATCCTGATTTTACAAAGATGATTTTACCTTCTTTGTTTTAATAAAATCCTTCTTTTAAAAAGCTAACTGTTTTCTATGGTTTTAAAAACCCAGGGGTGGGTTTTTAGATCACTGTGTAACCAATTGGTTAGGAGATTATTCTCGAGCTTCCCAGGAAAGGGGAGTACGGGCTTAAGAGGGTATTTTGGGAGGAAGGGAAACTTCAAGTGGTTCCTTTCCTGGATTCCTGTTTAAAACACTTGATGGTGGCAGTGAAAAAAGCATTTCTCAGGGTGCAGGAAATTTTGTACCTTGGGGGTTTTAACCTAAGCTGGTAAAAATAAGTTTAGGAGCTCTTCATGCGGGTCCCCACGTCTTTACCCTAGAGTTTAAAGTGGGGAGGGAACCCTGACAACAGCGGTGGAAGGAAAGGCATGGCAGAGGCTGCCCTGGCAGTGAGGTTTCCTGCTACCCAGCGAAATCACTACAGATCTGGGTTAAGCAGTGGAACCTCAAACAGGGCATCGCAGACGGGGCAGCGAGCGTCCAACAGAGGCAGCACGCGACCAGCAGCAGAGTCAACGGCCAGCTGCAGACATGCACAGCGACCACAGAGACACTGGCAGAAGGGGGATCCTGGCGAACACCCTCTGAACTCTGGGTCTTCGCTAACCAAACCCAGCCGGCCGGGAGTTGTTTTGTTATAACTGCCTTCACCAGGAGCGTTAAGGTTTGCTGTGTTACATATGCCACTTCCCAACCTAAACGGCAGCATTTCCGTGAAGGGTGACATGGTTCCTCTCTGCTGTGCATGACTTGCAAAGCCCTTTGGAATGAAAGGCACACTATAAATACAAGATGACATTATTAAATACATATCTCCGACTGAACCTGTCTTATTCTGCAAGTGATTTTATACCCCACAGATGCCGACTTCAACAGCTCAGTAGAACCAACGGGTGGCAAAAATCTCCTCTCACCTCCATTTTCCGCATGTTCCTTTACCTGATAGTTCAGCAGCGTAGCCGTCGGCATCCCCGTACTCAAACTCCACATTGGGGCAGTCCACTGAGCCCTGAGGGAGAGAGATTCCGTTGTCAATACACAGACAGGAACCCAGGGGCTTGTCTCACACGTCCAGAGGAAATGGAACAATCACGGTCGATACACACACAGACTGCGCAGGCCAGTGGAGAACGGTCCGGGTCGAACGCGGCATCTCACTTTGCTGCATCTTTTATTTATAGCTTCAGAATATTCTGCTTAAAATAAAGAGACCTGGAGAAGACGAGCCGTTTCCATCAGGCCCATGGAGTAGCCGTTGGGTTGTCAGGGAAAAATCAAGGCAGCCCCGGGTGAGGGGCTGGGAGAACGTTGGGAGGATGCCAGGGGTCTCTCGGCACATATTTCCCAGCGCCACTGACAAAGGTTTCCATTAAGGCTTATCAGGAGCATGTCAAATTAAACCACGCCAGGGCCTTCGAATCAGGGGACAGTTACCCAAGCATACACGAGCATCGTTACTGACACAGGGCCGGGTGGAAGAACCAGCCGCCTGCTTAAAATACAGGGTCAATTGGGAAGAGCTATTTTTATCCTCCTCCCAAAGCCATGTTTGGGTACCTCTGCGGCATGACAACAGGAAGCAGGCCAGGCTTCAACTAGGCAATAGTAGGTACCGCAGGCTCCCCCAACCTGTAGCGGAGTCTGGCTCTTACAAAAGGGACCCTGCCTTCTTTTAAATGCATCATTTCTCATCTGATCATGTTCTGACCTATGGTACAAATGCAAACGCAGTTTGCTCCTAAGCGGAAAGCTCTGGTACGATACAGCGAAAGGACGGCTTCCCCTCGCCCCATTTAAACCACCAAAGAAGAAAACAAAGCCCCTCATACCCATGTGGGAATCCTCAAATACAAATGGAAAATCCCTTCCCAGGATGTTTTCCTGAACAGGGGACATAGAGCAGTACCTCAATGCATGAGTAATCTCAGCAACAGGCTATTCACCGAGTAAGGTACTACTTAAGGTGAGTAATGGTGACAAAGTCAGGCATTGAAGTTTTTTTTAAAATAAATTCCCTTTTTCAGCCACATAACAATGTCCTGTGGCTATATCTTGGCCTATATGGAATACAATTACTTCGGCTATGCGCGTGTCTTTACCCGATGGAAAACATGAGATCTGAAATTGGTTATTGGGGCATGAACCTTTTGTAAATGATGATCATAAAGAGGAAAGCAAGTTGAATAAACACATGCAATGTCTCCAATGAGAGAGAGAGACACAACACATGGGAGAACTACAAATATCAACTAAAAAGAAGTGAATTTAGAACCTGAAAACTATCAGCTGACATGTCGGGTTAAAAGAACATTCCACCATTCAAAGCTAAAATCCTGTTTTAGTGTTAGAGCGCGAGCAGGTGCCAGAAGTAATAGTTTGCATCATCAATATTCATAATCATGAATGACAGATAACATCTGCAGAGAGGGTCAGAACGAGGCCTAATGCAAAACCCACTGACATCAGCAACACCTCATTGACTTCAATGGGCTTTGGATTGGGCCCAAAATGAACCGCCATCACCAAATGTGGTGAAGTTTTTCAAAATTTTTCTTTCCTCCAAATCACTTCCAATGGTCAGGCATTGTGTGTTCTTTCAAGTATAGCAGAACCTCAGAGTTACGAACACCAGAGTTATGAACTGACCGGTCAACCACATGCCCCATTTAGAACCGGAAGCATGCAAGCAGGCAGCAGCGGAGACAAAAAGAGAGAGAAAAAAAGCAAATACAGGACAGTACTGTGTTAAACGTAACTACTGAAAAATAAAGGGAAAGCAGCAGTAAGCTGTATTAAGTCAATGTTCAGTTGTCAACGTTTGAAAGAACCGTAACATTTTGTTCAGAGTTACGAACAACTTCCATTCCCGAGCGTTCGTAACTCTGAGTTTCTACGGTACCCATAATGCACAGTTTTATGGTACCCATAATGCACAGGAAAACCCTCCTTCTCAATAAGGCCCATGGAACAACTTGTAGTTCCTAGACGGAGCCATTTTAGAACCATCATGGGCCAAACCTGAAAGTCTGGCTGTAGTCTGCAAGTACCAAAGGATTAATACTGTCCAACCATTACCAAGCTCCATAGAAGACGTACCCCGGGCGAGAATTGGCAGGTGAACTTCCAGAACGGGTAGTTTGTTTTTGAAGAAACTGGGGATGGAAAAATGAATTTATAATAGGGAGCAAGTTTCAACCCTGATCATCCCCCCTCCATTCCACTGCCCAATAATCCTCATCAGTGGAGGAGAAGGCAGGCAGGCAGCATGATTCAGTGGGTAGGTCTGAACCAAATGGCAGCTGCTGAAAGTGCCAAAACACCTGCAAAAGCCATAAGATTTCCACTGGGAGTGAAAATTCACTGGTCCGAGGATGGCCCAAGATGGCCTACTGTAGAGGAAAGAGTCAAACTGGGAATTAGGTACTTCTGGACCCTAATCCTGGCCCTGCCACCAATTTACTGTGCAGCTTCAAGCAACTCCCCTTCTGTCTCAGTGTTCCCATCTGTAAAGTGGGGATAACACCCACCCCCTTTAAATTGCACTGAGAAGGCTGGTTACATCTGTACATTTAGAGTACTAGGTAAGTGTCACGTATTGCTGTATTCTGCCCTGGAGCCACGAAAAACAAGCAAATATGAAAGACCAGTGACAGACTTAAAATGTGAGCACTCATGAACTACTAGGGCTATGAATGCAGTCACTTTGTACCTTTGGGAGCCTGGCCCCCTGGCTTTCCAACGGTAAAGTGTCTTTAGCTGTAGTAGGTCATGAGGTCTCAGTTCTTACATTCACCTCATTCTGATTACCAGCATACTTGATTTTCCTGTTTGAACTCCAGCATGAGTTTAGCAGACACTATTTTGAGAACTGTTGCGGGTATAAACCAATGCGTTTTAGCATCTCCACCGCAGATCCCTGCTTTCAAATGCTGTAAGCTATTCATCCCTCACTCCAGCTGCTCATAAAATATCAGGACAAATTCAGTCCTGTCTTAGGTGGGTGAAATTCCACTGAAGTCAATGGATTTTGCCTGTGATAAATCGCTAAAAGGCTGAATTTGGCCAACTGCCTGTCACACTTATTGGAGGCCAAATGCCACGGTGGTAGGTGAGGAGAAGACTGAATATGATTTTAAGATCCAGTGTCCCATTACCTGTCCGTGCTGGAAAGCCAACATGGGCCAGTGTAAACGCCCTCAGGACCAGTCAACATTATCAAGCACTTGTTCTGGGTTTAAAAGAAAACAAGTCAAGTCCTGCAAGGAGTATTCCTGATGTAGCTGGGATAAATGGGCAGTTTTACCATCAGCTCCTCCAAAATCACAGTGGTCACAGGACCTGGTCTTTAAGGTCACAAAGCAGGTCAGTAGCTGAGCCAAAAACAGAACGGAGATGTCTCGACTCCCTGTCCCCAGCTCTGTCAGACCCGCCGTTCAAGCTCTGGCATTTGGTCTCACACCTTTAGAGAGCCTTGACTGCACAAAGCGTAGTACGTAATCAATGCTTAGACCAAATACACCGCGCTGACCAACTAAGTTCGGAGCTCTAAAGCCTTGGAGGAATTCAGTTAAGTCCTGGCGCCTGCAAACGCTAATCCACCCAGCAAGGGGGCTGTGACGCACAGAGCTAACACGAAAAGAATACTGCACCTCAGACCAGAAAATGGATTTAATGTGTCTGTGTATTGAGGCCAGAATCCCAGTGCCCATGTCAACTGTGTGTGCCTGGAAAGAGACCACCTCTCTTGCATCTTGTTTAGTGCCAAGCCCAAGTATTAGCTATGGTTAAACTAAAGCTTCCAACTCATACCTACAGAACACAGGGCAGTGTCAACAGGTTTTTACAGTTCATGGCCAATCCCGTTCCACCGGGACAGCTTCCTACCATCCGCCTGCATTCTACACATTAAGCTCTCACTATATAGGTCTACTCAGCTGGGTTACCCCAGCATCTCAGTTCATCTCTCTTCTATCATGTTCAGACCTAGAGTTAAACTGAGAAGTGGTTAAGCGATTCCCTGGAGCTGGCTCAGTACTGGCAGCTAAGAAAGCTCACGCCCATGGAGATGCCCCAAATCAGAGCTATAGACTCCCCGAAGAATGTCACAAGCAAAAGGTCTGGAAATGGCAGGACGTTAAAAAGAAGTTACAGCAGGTCTGGGCTGAGAGAGAAATGAACTGAAAACATGTTTCAGAGAAGACAGTTTGGTGGGGCCTTGGCTGCACCAGCACTAATAAGCACAAAGTCCCATCCTCCTCCCTCTGAGACCAACAGCAATCTCAATGAGACCCTGTCCTCTGCCACTTCTGCCTCCTTCGCAGCCCGTCTGCTCTCTTCCCCACAAGCGCCTCTCTACCTTCTCCCATGCTGGAACCGGGGTCCTCCTAGATCCTACACGCCATGTGGTGGCCGTCAAATCCCTCCTCTTCCCAGAATCCTTCCCACAGCGACCCTCTCGTTAAAATGATACCGGTTCTTTTTAAAATCTACGCTCTAACACAACGCATGTGGGGCTGGGCTGGTAAGCCCCCAACTCTGCCCGGTGCATCTCCCCCGGGTCCCTGTCAGGATTATAAACTCTTACAGGCAGAGACTGTGTCTCCACTTGCCATGCATCTATGGGGCTCCATCCAAGTGTTAAATAAATCCTGCTAATCAGCAATCAAGGTAAGAATTAAGAACATAAGAACGGCCATACCGGGTCAGACCAAAGGTCCATCTAGCCCAGTATCCTGTCTTCCGACAGTGGCCAGTGCCAGGTGCCCCAGAGGGGATGAACAGAACAGGGAATCATCAAGTGATCCATCCCCTGTCGCCCATTCCCAGCTTCTGTCAAACAGAGGCTAGGGACACTGTCCCTGCCCATCCTGGCTAATAGCCATTGATGGACCTGTCCTCCATGAACTTATCTAGTTCTTTTTTGAATCCTGTTATAGGCTTGGCCTTCACAACATCCTCTGGCAAGGAGTTCCACAGGTTGACTGTGGGTTGTGTGAAGAAATACTTCCTTTTGTTTGTTTTAAACATGCTGCCTATTAATTTCATTTGATGACCCCTAGTTCATGTGTTATGAGGAGTAAATAACACTTCCTTATCTACTTTCTCCACACCAGTCATAATTTTATAAACCTCTATCATATCCTCACTTACTTGTCTCTTTTCCAAGATTAAAAGTCCCAGTCTTATTAATCTCTCCTCATACAGAAGCTGTTCCAGACCCCTAATCATTTTTGTTGCCTTTTCCTGAACCTTTTCCAATGTCAATATATCTTTTTTGAAATGGGGCGACCACATCTGCACGCAGCATTCAAGATGTGGGCGGACCATGGATTTATATACAGGCAGTATGATATTTTCTGTCTTATGATCGATCCCTTTCCTAATGATGCCCAACATTCTGTTCGCCGTTTTGACGGCCGCTGCACATTGAGCGGATGTTTGCAGAGAACTATCCACAATGACTCCAAGATCTCTTTCTTGAGCGGTAACAGCTCATTTAGACCCCATCATTTTGTATGTATAGCGAGGATTATGTTTTCTAATGTGCATTACTTTGCATTTAATTGCCCAACCGGATGATACACGGTATCCATCTAATCAGTATCCTCTCGCTGCCTGCCAGAGCCAGACGCCTCAGAGGAAGGGGGAAGAAATCCCGTAATGAACAATTACGAAATAACTTGACAGCAATGGCAGTTTCCCAATCCCTGGCAGCTGACTAGTTTCTCATGCTTCAGGGAATCAGCCGAGTGGTGCACATCGGGGATTTTAGTCTCCCTGTCTGTACAGTATTGGCCGGGGCACCAAGGCACCCCGCAGCAGGCAGCGCTGGGGTCCGACAGAGACGGGCGCTTACACAAAACCCAGGCGGCGAGAAGACGCCTAGTCTGGCAAAGCACAAGCGCAAGCTATGGCTAGCGGCAGCGCACCGGGTCCAGGCACCCGCCGCCTTGGGTGCCAGCTCCCGGCTGTGTCGCTAGGGTGACCAAACGTCCTGGTTTTATAGGGACAATCCAGATTTTGGGGTCTTTTGCTTATATCGGCTCCTATGACCCCCACCCCGATTTCTCACACTTGCTGTCTGGTCACCCTAAGCCCCCAGGAGAAACCCTCGCTCCCCCTTCAGCGCCAGGGGGCCGGAGCCTGTCCCGCCGGAGCCGGGCGCTGCTTCCCCCGGCCGGGGCCGGTCTGACAAGTCCCGCCCCGCCTCGGCCCCCAGCCCCGGCTCTTTCCGCCCCGGGGGTTCCCCTAACGGGTCCAGCACAGGCCGGGGGCTGGGGCGGGTCCCGGCGCAGGGAGCTGGCAGCCAAGCCGCGATCCGACGCCGCGCGGGGTCCCCGGCCCGGCTCCCAGCCCCAGCTGCTCCTGCTCGTCCCAGCGCAGGGACGTGTCCCGGGGCCTCTGTAAACCGAGCCGGGCAGCGGAGCCGAGCGGCCCCCCCCGCAACATCGGGCCGGGCCCGCCCGGCGCCCAGCGCCGCCCGGCGCCGGCAGGGAGCGAACGAGGCACCTGTCGCTGGAGCGCCACCGCCCTGGGGAGGAACCAGCCCCGGGACCGGGCGGGGCGGGGGGTCTCCGGCCGCCCCCCGGACCTCCCCGCAGCTACAGCGGCTCCCCGGGCCGGGCGGGGGGGGGGGGGGCCCCTCTCACCTCGGACTCCTTCCGCTGGCTCCTGAAGAGCTCCCGCCCCTTGGCCGGGGGCTGCAGCAGCGGCCGCCCCTTGCCGGGCGCCCCGTCCCCGGGCCCGGCGCTGCCCGCGGCGCCCGCCTCCTCCATGCGCCCGAGCCGGCTGCGCCCCCCTCTGCCCTTCCCGGGCTCGCACGTGCGGGCTGAATCCCCCCCCCCCCCCACCGCCTGGGGGGGGGGGGGGGCTCGCCACGCCCCCACGCTGCCGTTGGCTCGCTGCCCCGCGGGGGGGGACACACCCCCAGGCGCTGATTGGAGCGGCGGCTGCTGGGGCGGGGTGGAGGGAGAGGAGGGTAACACCTGGGGTTACAAGTGGGGCCATGTGGCCTGGCGCTGGGGAGGGGAAACCAGTGTCATGGGGGCCCTGAGTCAACCCCCCCCCCCCCCACAAGTCTGCCCATGTTACAGCTGTCAACCACGTGTAATCCCAAAGAATTCAAGCAGGGTTGTTTGACAAGCCCCATGTCCCATAAAACCCTGGTGACTGGCGCTCATTGTATTCCTACTCCTTCATTCTTTATCCAGAGAGGCCTGTATTGGCTTTTCCATTATTTTGCTCAGGAGCTATGTCAGGCTAACCAGCCTACAGTTACCCACTTCATCTTCTTCCTTCGTCTTGTTGAACACGGGCAGGGCCTTAGCCCTCCTCCAGGCTTCTGGACTTTCCCCGGCCTTCCACTCCGTATTACAACTTAACACCAGCAGGTGAGAGAGCTCCAACTCCTTTTGGGTGCAAGTTGATCTGGGCCTGCTGATTTAAACCTGTTGATTACCAGTAGCTGTTACCTAACATAATCCTCAGTTACTAATGGACTGAAACCACCATCCTCACATGAGATGAGCACCGCACCCTGCTTCTTTCTGCATCCAGAGCAGGAATAGTTATTGAAGAAATATGCAAATAGAAATGGGCTATTTACTGAAGTCACTGGGTGGCTCCATGCCTCAGTTTCCCCATCTGTAAAAGGAGACGACACTTTCCTCACCGTGATGCAAAGCATGTTGGGAGCCTTGGCGGGACAGTTCTGTAGACGGGGAAGCAGGACTCACTCTTGCAGACCACCTCCGTGGCTGAGGAATGAGTATATTCAGGATCATTATGTCACAGTCTAGACATTTCCAAGTTCCACTCAGTGTAATT
The DNA here is from genome assembly GCA_033296515.1 of Macrochelys suwanniensis. Classification (NCBI taxonomy): domain Eukaryota; kingdom Metazoa; phylum Chordata; order Testudines; family Chelydridae; genus Macrochelys; species Macrochelys suwanniensis. Next base: position 339,538,084 of record CM065775.1, read on the forward strand.
ATCGCTGTCACTTTATAACAATTCTAGCTAAAGGGGAGAAGTGCTTCCAGAATCAGAGGGGGGCATTTTGCACCCCCTTTTCCACTGGCAGAAATGACCACACAGCATCCAGGGAAACTCCAAATGCAGCCCGGAGAGCTGCAGCCTGTCTCCACTCGCTATGGTTAGAATTGTTCCGCTTAAGAAACAACTGGCCCAACGCTGGTCCCAAGGCTGCAGCTGTTTCTGCACAGCCTGGCTCCAGGGGCCATTCAGAACCCTTCCCCCCTGCCCCAAGTGACCTCCGTGGGGCTCTGCACCGGGGCGGGTTTCCCCCAGAGCAGATAAGGGGCCTGATCCTGCCCTAATGAGTCTTCCAGGGGTCAACCGCTTCCTGCGCTTTGCCAAAATGAAACATTCTTCTATTGCTCAGAGAAAGGACAGAAACTCAGACCCCAACTCACTCAAACCTTCCATGGCTTCGGTTATTCCTGGGAAGGGACTAGCCCTTGGCCTTTACAGCTCAGGGCTGCTTGGGACTCACGTTCATCATCCGTTTCCTAGAGTCCAGCGGCAGCAGAATTAAACCCTTCATTTCCCGTTAGCAAACCACGCTGGTCAACGTCTCTAAACGGACACAGAGGTGGGGCTCTCGGTTCCAGGCCTCTGCGGTAACACTGCCGCCCTTATCTGAATCAGCCCTCAACAGCTGTGTGAAAAGAAACCCACAGGCAGGGGCCAGCGAGTTTCAAATGGGATGAAGGGAGGAAGCGAAGGGAAGGGAGCGGAGGGGGAATGCTTAGAACAGAAGCAGCAACATTCCCCAGGGCCGCTGTGTCACTGGCAGCTTGGTCTCACAGCACTGGGTGGAAGTAGATAAGTCCTGCCATTAATATGGCCTCTTATCCTCTCCCCCAGAGAACTGGGGGCTTGATTCCAAACAGCAACACAGTCAAGGGGAGAGCGAGTGGTGCTGGTATCTTTAGTTAACCTTAAAATGCTGCCCCTTCACCTTCTGTCCAGCCTCCAACACACACTTGATTTTTCAGCGTGGCCAGCCGGGAATCAGCACAAATAGTTGTTTCCATTGTTGTTCGGAATTTGTCAGCCAGCGAAGGTGACCAGACAGCAAAAGTGAAAAATCAGGACAGGGGGTGGGGGGTAATAGGAGCCTATATAAGAAAAAGACCCAAAATCGGGGCTGTCCCTATAAAATCAGGACATCTGGTCACCCTATTGGAAAAGCCTATATTGAGGCTTATGAAATGTTTCATTCCAGGCAGCTTCAAAATAAGTGTGGGGGGGTCCTCTAACCGTCTAACCCTTAGCCCAGTGGTTAGAGCATGTGCCTAGGATGTGGTAGACCTAGGTTTGAATCTTCCCTCTGGAGCAGGGACTTGACCTCCGATATCCCCCAAACCCAGGTGAACAACCAGGCTACCAGCTAGTCTGCTCCCAAGCTTTCCTGCTGAAGCTTTTGAGTCTTGTACAACTACATAATGATGCTATAGTTAAGGGACTCACCTCCTAGGTAGGAGATGGGGTTTAAAATCCTTCCTCTGAATCAGAGCGTAAGGGGCTGTCAACGTTGCAGAGCCAGTGAACGGTCTTCCCACACACGGAGGGGTTGTACACTTCTCCATCTGACATTCAAGTGATCTGTCACTCACGGACAGTGATGGGAGGATGTTCAACACTCCCGCTGTTGGGGGTGGAAAAGCCACTAAGGACGTACGGTTAAAATTACAACGAGCCGGGTAAGTGTTTGAGTCAGGCCTCGTGCAGATGATGGGTGGCTGCAGAGGATTTTCCACACATCTGAAACGAAGGGAATCTGGGGCTAGTTTTGGGTTCCGAGATAGCGGAAAGGCCCCACCTCTTCCAGAGACATAATGGAGTTCATTGGTAACTTAATCAGCAGCATGTAGGAAAGGAGACAGGGATCCCAGAAGAAAATGCACACAACGGGTGGGAGGCACGCCCGTCGCCCAGAGTCTAACACAGCAGCTGACGCCCACGACCAAGAGGCGACTCATGTAGGGAAGTGTATGAACACAATAGATGATGAACCTTTACTCAGCCGAGCAGACCCAGTGACTTCCACAGGAAGTGTAAGAACTGTGCGTATGGGGAAGGGCTGCAGGAGTCGGCCCCCAGCTGTTCAAGCTGCCTGCCATTACTTGTATCGGGCGCCATGGCCATCGGGGAAAGAAGAGAATAAACCAAATCAGTGGAGTCCAGTGACACCAAGAAATGGGAAAGCAAAACTGACATGCAAAGATAAACTCAGAACCACCCTTCAGCCAGCAAAGAGCGTAATGTAACAGACTACAGCAACTGCATTAGATTAAGCATTGGAGTGTGGAGTCGTCTCCCCAGGGAAAATGGGGAAGGCCGCTGCTTGCGTTATTTTAAATTTGATTGCACAAAACACTGCAGAACAAAGTGTAACAGCTGGAGGGAACAATCATGCCTTGTGTGGGGCTAAGGGAGAGGACTGATGCGGGGACTTACCAGACATAGGCTCCTCTCTTATTAAATGCAGAGGTGGCCCTAGGTAAGTGCAGACTGAAGAGAGGGATTGAGAGAAACACCTGGTGCACATATTTCTGTTCATTTTTTAATAGAAATTTTTTTTCAATTTCTCCTCTTCCCAGGCAGCAAACGTTCTGCTCTTTTCAGAAGGTCTAATTCTGCAGCAACGCTAGCGAGTTCCACCTTTCTGAGCCCGGCGTTTCTCTGGCTGCAGCGTGCACTGGTGGGCACCACCATGACCACTACATGAGTGGATCCCAGTCTTTTGCATAGTATTGTTAATTATTCAGCTCATTTCTATTATTGAGCCAGGTGACGCTGGGAGTTATGGGAAGAGAAGGCATAAGGGATGCTCATTGCTCCAGCTTGAGCCGTCACAGCAGAGAAGCAGCAGTCATTTAACACCAGCGTGTCTGCATGGAGCCTGCAAAGTCTTGCCTTCTGCCAGAGAATTTATTCTACTCCTTGGGCGATGCTGTCCCTTGACATGCTCTCCAACAGCAGGTTGTGTGAATCCTGGATGACTGGGGACCTCTAGGAGCAGGTGGGAGTTTAAAATGACCTGCTAAGTCCACTGCCTTCTGAGAGTTCTCTAGAGGTGCTGACCTACTCAGACTTCAGCAGCGGCTGGCCAACACTTTCACCCCCACCCCCACCCGGTCACTTTCCTCCATCCATGCATCTGACGTCCCCGCTACACACGGAGGACTGGTTAGTTTAGCTCCTGCTGTTTAGTTGAGACGCGCTCAGAAAAGACAAAGAACCACACCTGCCCAATGCATTATGGAGGGACAGTCTTGATAGGAAATGCCACCATGCAAGTTCTCAGGGAGTTACGGGCTCTCTCCCCCTGCGGTCTCCATGTTACTTCTGAAAGGCTTCCCACAAGGGCACGGCATCCTTCTTCCATATACTTCTCACCAGCCAGAGCTGCAGATTCAGAACAGTTTAGTGACATTACTGCTAGGTTAAGAGGTTTCTTGATGCTCAATAAAGGAGCATCCCAAAATCGATTATCCAGTGACCTGTGTGATTTGTGTCCCCTGCTCATCCAGGGATTCGGCACAGCTCTCCCACCAGGCAGAAATCTGCCTGCAATTCTCTGCCCATGGTCTCATCACACTCCATTCCATGCAGCTTTCAGCCAGGAGTGATCTGTTTTTGTGTTTCAAAATGGCCATTAGTTTATTCTGTTCATCTTGGAAGAAATTTCATCCTTTTTAATCTATATTGTCCTGTTGTCTTTCTGGGTCTTGTGTAAACACTGATTATTTTGCAAAAGCGCTGGGAAGGGAGGTGACAGAATGGGAGCAAAACAAGATAATGGGATTTTTTTCAGACACAATTTAGCTTGTTTTCACCAAGGACAGATCAGGAACAGGAGAAAACCCAAGAAACCTACAACCAAAACAATTTCTAGCTACACTCAGGCAGCTTCTCCACAGAACAATTCCAATCACTCTGTAAAACAGAGGGGATGGGAAACTTAGTAGCCAGAACTCTCTCTCACAGGCCATCTCCGCAGAGACACCTGTGGGCTGCTGTATAGTACGGAGGGGTGGAAGCACATCCAGCATTAAGGTTGCAATCAGCTGTTCAGTATAAAATGACTATAACTGGCTTGGAGAATTGGTATGGCCTGAGAATTGCCAGATCCACCCTGATGGCAAAGGAGAATATTTCTGCAAACCTTAAAGAAAATCTGCCCAGCTGATTTTGAGTTACAAGGACACTAAGATATCCCTGATTTGAACTGTGCCGTTTTCCTATTAAACGACAATATTCTCCAGAAAAAGCAAGACGGCGACTACAAAAATGGTCAATTTCTCTCCTCTGCAGCTCTCCCCATGCAGGTGACCTGCAGCACTCACTGCTCCCCCAGTCCTGGGACAATATCCCCCAATACATTCTTTAAAACAATGAACCACCAAGCCCCAATGTGGCCTTACTCTATGAATATCTCGGGACTGGCTGCTGTTACCCCACATCTTTTCTTCGTGATTATGAGAAGACGAGGGCATCTGATTGAGCTCGCAAGCTCCTCGGAACAGGTAGCTGTCGTTTTCATTTGCAAAGCCCTCTGCATACCTATGGTGCTCTCTATACTACAGAGATGACATTATGGGATTGGGGGGAGGGATAGCTCAGTGGTTTGAGCATTGGCCTGCTAAACCCAGGGTTGTGAGTTCAATCCTTGAGGGGGCCACTTAGGGATCTGGGGCAAAAATCTGTCAGGGGGCAGTACTTGGTCCTGCTAGTGAAGGCAGGGGACTGGACTCAATGACCTTTCAAGGTCGTTCCAGTTCTAGGAGACTGGCATATCTCCATTTATAGTGCACCCAGGGAAGAAAGGAGATAGATGGAGCCACTCCAAGTCAAGACAGGATGGAGTTGGCTGTGTAACAATTGGAGCAGAGGAATGGGGCTGGAAGGAGCAGAAGTGTCTGAGACAATGAAAACCTGGGAAGAATGTGACTAGAAACCTGATCCTGCTAAGCAGGGAGAGGAATCTGCCATTTCCAGCAGCTGAAGTTTTTATAAACCCACTAGTACTGGCAATACAATATGTGGCTAGTGGACGGCTTCAACCCTTGGCAGAGGCAAGAGTGAGTGGACCGTTTACATTTAGGAATACGTGGACCGGGACAATACCTTAAGAAACTGATTGGCCCTGGAAATACTCACAGGCTAGAAGAGAACATTAGTGGCCAACATAGTCATTAAAACTATTGGTGTTGCCCTGACTTGTAGCTTGTAGTGTGACAAAGAGCAAATGGAAACGTCAGAGATGACGACGGGCCCATTTTGGTACCCGGTTGTCACAAAAGCTGAGAGGTTAGTTAAGCTTCTCTACAACAAACCACTCTGTTTCCAACCATTTCCAGGGCCTGCCGCATGAACACACGCTAGAGGCCAATTGAATTTTGCAACATTTTATTTGTGTTTTGAGATTACAGAGTCTTTATTGCTGATCTAATACAATCACTCAGACATTAATATTTAAAACATCCTTTTGAAAATGTTATAGTCTTAGTTTTTACTTCCTTACTGTAGAATTATGACAGATGATTGGGTTTCTTTTCCTGGTTTCTAAAGTTCAGAACAGAATTATTTTCCTTATAAGATTTTGCTGGTGTCGCCTAGCTCCTTTTTCTAATATTTTAAAAAAAATTGTTACATTTTAAAAAACCCGTTACACTTAATTTAGAGATGATCACGGAGTATGATTCCAGATTGATTAGGAAAAGCCAAGCAAGCAAAAAAGCTTACGAAAAGGCATAGCAACATGGAGAAAATCTGTAAAAGATCAGAGGGGAAAAAAGCCATTTAGAATGATTTTTTCTTCTTCTTATAGCTACACTGAAGATAAAATGAGCTTAAAATCAGCACAAACAAATTCACTGATGAGGACAGCACCACCACACGCTACACTAGTGACAGACTTGGAATAGGTAAGTGACCCTTCTGAGATGCACAGTCGGGTCACCAGATGGAATGGTTATTGTCCTGGGGGCAGATTCAGCCTGATTTTCTGACCCCATTTTTCCAAAGGGTGCCTGGATCAACATGTGACCCATAGCGGCATTTCCTAAGTGGCTTCACTCCAGAAAACAGAGACAGGCTAATGTTGTCACCTTCCCCACAAAATAAGAGAGAAGGGAAGGCTAGTCTGCGCTAGTCTGGAAGGCCAGTCTGCTGCCTACAGTCTCACCAGCTCTCGGGGAAAACTAGGAACTGTTTCCACACATTAAACTAGGGGGTGCCCGAATGATGCCCAACAGCACTGGCCACTTGGACCTGATTACAATGCTCCACTTCCGTAAAGCACAAGGACTACACCGCCCAGCTTGCAATGCTCCATCTTGATCTGAGCAGAAATGCATGCAGGGGCCTGCAGTCTCTGAGGCTGCACCTCTAAGCGAAAGAGTGGTCATGGGCCACACTTTGGGGTGCTCTGGTCTCCTAGCCCCCCCTCCCCCCCCCCAGACAGGCAAGTGAGGAGCCCAATTCATGTTAAGCAATGACCGTCTCTCCATCTGCACAGGGCATTCCTGGCCACGCCACCTTATTTCTGCAGAGCTAACTGTGTAAAAAGTGCACACGTCTTGACTCAACTGTCTCTAGCGAATAAAGAGAGAAGGAACTTCCTTGTGTTCGTCAGTTTGGACCATTTGCACCCAGCTCACTGATAGGAGTGTGTCTGGAAAAAACCTCCCAAAAAACAATGGTGTCCTAAGAAGGGTCCTGTGGCACCTTATAGACTAACAGAGGTATTGTTACATGTACATCGATGTGTTAGATGTACATCGGCCAAACTGGACAGTCCTTACGCAAAAGGATAAATGGACACAAATCAGATATAAGGAATGGCAATATACAAAAGCCTGTAGGAGAACACTTCAATCTCCCTGGACACACAATAGCAGATTTACAGGTAGCCATCCTGCAGCAAAACTTCAGGACCAGACTCCAAAGAGAAACAATGGAGCTTCAGTTCATTTGCAAATTTGACACCATCAACTCAGGATTAAACAAAGACTACGAATGGCTAGCCAACTACAAAAGCAGTTTCTCCTCCCTTGGTGTTCACACCTCAGCTGCTAGAAGAGGGCCTCACCCTCCCTGATTGAGCTAACCTCGTTATCTCTAGCCTAAGTCTTCCCTGTACATTTATATCTGCCCCTGGACATTTCCACTGCTTGCATCCGATGAAGTGGGTATTCACCCACGAAAGCTTATGCTCCAATACCTCTGTTAGTCTATAAGGTGCCACAGGACCCTTTGTCGCTTCTACAGATCCAGACTAACACGGCTACCCCTCTGATAATGGTGTCCTAAGATACCCTTAGCTAAGGCTTCACTTCGCTATCAGATTTCAAACCGGCATCGTGGTCTTAGCCTGAGAACTCCCAGTAAGTGTACAGCAACTTCATGAATACTGGACTGCTCCCTATAGGACTGAAGTCAGGTCACAGAGGTGAGATGCAGGCTCAGAGAGAGAGCACGGCCAGGGCTGGCACCAAGCATTTGTCTAACAAGCAGTTTCACATGCCAGGCATAACCACGTGAGATAAAGAGCAGACTGACGTGTTGGATGCATGTACCTACTCATCATACATGGACACTGATGCAAGAGATCCAAGGGAGGAGGACAAGATAATGTTTCAGATTAAATCAAAGACACGTGTCGCCCATCCCCCAACTCCTGGCCGCTGGGAAACGGTTCTGTGACTGGTTTAGTACACAGAAGAGAAAAGCCTCTCTCCAAGAAACTCTTTCCCCTTTATCCATGGCCATTTGTGTAGTCCATGTATGCCAAGATCTTCACGAGCTACATGGGTGGATAAATTCCTGGGGCTTTTGCCCAGAAAGAGACCCCATTCAGACAGTGAAATCCTGGCACCTTCTTAAGTCAAAAGGGAGCTTTGCCATTGAGTTCCATGGGCCTGGATTTCACCCCACGCATCTACAAACAACCAAAGTGACTCCAGGATAAAGCTGGGTAGCTGCAGAAGAAAGTTACTCAAACAATGTAAGTAATAAAAGTAATACACCCGACTTGCATCTTAACAATAATTCAGTGGTATCTTCTGAAAATCTCAGGACTTGAATAAAATCAACCAAGAGTTGAAGATCAATTGATATATGACTGGGGATCATTCTATGATGCCTCCCTCAGACACAGCCTCATCAAACTTCCAAAAGCTTATCTACAACTTTCTACCTAGGGCTCCATCCCTTTGGAGGTTGAAAATTGGACAAAAGAGCGTACTAGAAAATTTGCTGTGAGAAACAAACGTGACATTGGACAAGCTGACCCAGGAGGAGGTCTTCATCTCTAATTTTGATGATTCTGTGACTTGCCTGTAGACCACAATTTCTGTCTTGTGTGTGTGAGAACACAATGCCACAAAGACACCTCTCCCATTCATAATGGCCAAGGATTCAGAGAGGGCAAAACAAGGATCTTCACTTGATCAGGTGCTCAGATACCAGGGTGGTGAGCATGGTATATAAAAGCCTAGGCTGGTAGGTCAATGCTTCCCGTGGAAGACTGGTAAGTACCACTTGAAGTACCTCAAATTTTAAAAAAGAAACATGACTTCAATGGCTCTGGGAAGATATGGGCAACCTTAAAAATTACCTTGACACACAGGTCTGTGTTGTATGCATCATTCAGAGAGGACATCTTGGGCTAAAAGAAGTAACAGGCATGTTTATCTTCCATCACTTCTGACTAATACAGCAAGACTTGACAAGATACTAATGTGACAGTGATTCTGAACTCTACTTATAACATCTAGATCTCAGGACAGAGCATACTCTATGGTAATTACTCGGGATAATTACTGGCGCTTAGAAATCCAAATAAGATTCCCTAGAATTCATTCACTGAACAAAAGAATATTTGAAAATACGACTTGAACAGCTCCGGCACTGGGAGTCTGGGAAACATTTCCCAGAAACAGGTGCTTTTATACACAGAAGTCACTTCCAGAGAGGACTGAAATACCAGTTGGAGAAGAACTGTGTCAAGAACGGTCCTCAGAACTGATCTGTTTTACTGCTTCCTTCTGCAGCAGCGTGAACAACAAGCTGCTGAGTGTCATCTCGAAGAGCTACCTTGAAATGTAAGCAGCATTTGTCCGCAAAGTCGCAAGGCTGTTCCACAAGCATGAGCACAAGACACCACACAACTGCTCCATGAGAAATATAGCTTTGGTTGAATTGTAAAATGTTGGCACTCATCAAAAACTGCAGAAAAATACTGCCAAGTTGCTGGAGAATGGTGTGTAATTGGGTCTTAGTCCACCGGTGTGAACCCTGCAGCGTTCATCACTGACTGCTTTCGAGTGGGTGCATCTCTGCATCATGGGCTCCTAACTCAGGCTGTGGGGTGTCCCCAGCTGATGCTATAAACTGGACTCTTGGTTACAGCTTCCCACAGTGCTAAGGCAAAGTTCATTTTGGCTTGTTGACAAAGCCTGTCCTTGCACAAGAATCAGAAGAATCAGAGAGTTTTCCCCAGTGGCTGCTGGCAAGATTTAGTGTTTCACTACTAAGATAGCACCAGTCTCCTCAGCAATGGCTAGAGCAAACAGGCTTGTGCTAGTTTCATTTTAAAATGGCATGGAAACAAAATAACAGAGAGTCCTACCCTGCAAACTGACAGACAGTTCTGGGGACTGCCCCAGATTCTGCTTCCACGTAAGAAATGTTAAGGTACAAAGGAAATGTGCAACCTTGAAATTAAGTTCCTAGACATTAAGGTACTAAAGTAACGTGCAAGCTTGAAGTCTGATCTCAAATCTCGCCTCATGCATTGTCCTCCATCCCCTGTATATTAGAATAGACATACAGCGATAATGGATTACTTGAAGCTAACAGATACTTTGCAACAAAATAATTCAGCCAGATTCTTCTTTCCTCCCCTTGCTTCCCGCTCCCCCCCAAAACAAAAATCAACTGTCTCACAGTCCCCTGGCAGTAAAAAACACCATTGGCAGAGGCCGCACGTACAGTACTCTAGTTTAATAAATAAATAACCTAACACACTGCCTACTATGTGAGCAAGTCCAGCTCTGATTTAAGAAGCTTGTACTATGTCATCCTGTACAATAGTTGAGAAAAGGCTTGGATTCTTGTTCCTTACTTCTTCTGGTTACAGCTGCAGAAACTTAATACCTGAAAAGAGATGAGAAATAATGCTCTCAGTTAGTGGTCGTGTATAAAACTGTACACTGTACATTGATCACTGCCAGCATCAGACAGAGTGTAATGATTTAGTGGGTATAAACACAAAGGGGGAAGGAGACTGTTTAGGGGGGTATAAACTCTTAATCCCTTAAACACCCCATCAAATTTAGACATTTTATGCTCGCCCACAAGGCCCTTCAACTTTGCCCCAACATCCTAGACCCCTGGTACAATTTTCAAAAGCACCTAAGTCCCACTGACTTTTAATGACCTGACTGAAAAGCTTTAAGAATGGATGATTTAAAAATTGGAAAGAATGTCGAAAAGAATAAAAATGATTTCAGAGCTGGAGAAAATGCCTTACAGTGAGAGACTGAAAGAGCTGAGTCTGTAAGTTTATCAAACAGAAGAAGCGACAAAGGGTCCTGTGGCACCTTATAGACTAACAGACGTATTTGAGCATAAGTTTTCGTGGGTGAATACCCACTTCGTCGGATGCAAAGGATGCATGTTTGCATCTGATGAAGTGGGTATTCACCCACAAAAGCTTATGCTCCAATACCTCTGTTTTATAAGGTGCCACAGGACCCTTTGTCGCTTCTACAGATCCAGACTAACACGGCTACCCCTCTGATACTTCAAACAGAAGACTGAGAGGTAACTTGATTGCAGTATATGAGTACATTTACGGGGAGAAAATACCAGGTACTAAAGGGCTCTGTAATCTAGCGGAGAAAGGCAACGAGAACCAATGGCTGGAAGCTAAAGCCAGACCAATTCAAGTAGGAAATAAGGCACAAAGTTGTAACCGTGAGAGTTATTAACCACTGGAACAAAGTACCAAGGGAAGTGGTGGATTCTCTCTCCCTCAATGTCTTCAGATCAAGCCTGGCTACCTTTCTGGAAGATATGCGTTAGTCAAACACACATTACTGGGCTCAATACAGGCGCAACGGGGTGACATTTAATGGCCTGAATCATGCAGGAGGTCCTGCTAGATGATCTAATGGTCCCTTCTGGCTATAAACTCTATGGATCTAAGTGCTTAAGTCACTGCAGATTACGGGACTTAGACGTTTTTGAAAATTTCATCCCTTGTCTTTTGTGTGCGACTCCCCACGGCCCCCAACGTCTCTATATGCAAGTCTACCATAAGCACTTTGAGGCAGAGACTGTCTGTGTCCTGTACAATACCCAGCACATTGTTGGTGCTAAACAAATCGATAATATGTGAAACTGAGCAAAGGAAATTTAGATTGAACAGCAGGAAATGGTTGATAAGATTTAGAAATGGTCGAAGCCCCATAGCGTGTGACACTTAACATTGGACAGGAACGCAGCACAGAATGGGAAGGAAGACTAACTGGCGTTTTGCAGGTCTTTCCCACCTCTAACTCTGAAGATAATTCTTTAAGTGTTTTGGGGCTCCTATCAACACTGAAATGCTGTGTATTGTAAGTTACTGTTAAACTCTGGGGTTCATAAGGCAAAGAAGCGTATTCCGGCACAGCCCCATTCTGCAAACTCAAACTGATCTGTGATGGTGCAAACCCATTTTCATCCCACCTGTAAACAGGAGCACAGGAACTTGAATGAATGAGATTTCCCAATAGTTTGACCTGGAAGAGAGATGATCTAAGGTGTCATAATGCAGCCTTTATTTTTTACTGAGCACTGTCAACGTATCCAGACCTGTACAGACTCTGAGAAAGACAGTCCTTGCCCCAAGTGATTACAGTCCAAGGCTCACAGAAACAATAGAGTTAAAACATGCTGAGGTACGTTTTCAAAGGCACAAATGGGAGCTATGCATGTAAGCATGGCAATCTAGTCCACAGTGCAATAGATGAGGTTCCAGTGCTGAAGTCTGTGCTGTACCAAGAGTCTTGCCACTAGAAATGCTCCCCCAGGGACACTAGCAGAAACACTGCTTCCTACCATTTTGTGCTTGTCAGATTTTAAAAATAATTTGTCATTTGCGTTGGCTGGATGGTGTTACTTTGAGATTTGCCACTTTAGGATGACAGCTTCTGCCAGATACAGTAGGCTGCCTCATTTCACGCCAAGTGTTCTGTGGGTCAGAGCTGATCGTGCATTGTCTGATGCCCTTCATTCTGTACCTCCACCATTTTATATCATGTCTTGATGTACTGGGGCAATGGGCAAGTATCAGGACTCCACAAACCCTTCTCAGGGTACCTGTGGAATTAGATGCTTAATTATGGTGATTCTTCTTGCTCATATATATAGGGTTGAGCTGATACCCACATATACATACGTGTGTGCATATATTACATTAGAGAGAAAGAGAGAAGGAGAGAAAGAAAGAAAGAAAGATGTTTAAAACCAGCACCTGTAGTAGTTTGGTTTGAAAGGCCCATTTTTATTTAGTCCCAGGTATTTTGCTTGTTCATCTGTTAGTTCTGTCAGATGTGCATCGAACGTTGGAAGATGAAGACTTGCCACATACTCATCTGAAACAGATTCAAGCCCTAGGAAATTAGCTTTGAACACAGCAAATCCCATGGGTCCCTCCCTCGCTGAAGGAGCTCTAATGTATATAGCCCCGGAAGGGCTTTTGCATTTTATGTAAGAACTTGTAACGGACTATGGGTCTATCTACACAGCAATGGAAGCCCAGGCTTGAGCCTAGCCCCCCTTGTAGCCACACACCAATTATGTTTAACCTAGGGCTCGAACCTAGGGTGCCAGGACTCTCCAGGGCTAGAGGGTCTGAGCCAGTGGTAAGCTGGAACCTAGGGTCTGAGCCCTATTGCTTTCCTGTGTGCACACAGCCCTAGCTTGACTCTGATCCCAGAAGTCTTCTGAATGTATCCAAGTTCCTTGGGGCAACTTCCTTAGTCCTCTCGATGCCAACGATCTGTGGTGCAGTCTATTGCCCTCTCTTGCAAATGGACACCACACCTCCCTTTGCAAACGGCAGCAGCTCAGGTCAGCTGAAAACCGGTCTGCGAGCACACCACCAGACAGCCGGCAGGCTTTTCAACGGAGACTGATCAGAAGAAGCTTTTTGCAAAGAGAGCTGCTTCCTGGTCACAAGAGCACAGCCAGATTTTGGGGCACGCTGCCTGGGCACCCTGTACATCCAGCCCCTGGGAGGGCAGGGGTGCCCAGGAGCAAGAGCCAGAGAGTGGAGTGGGGACTAAGCGTCTGCCCTGCAGGGAAGGGGAGCGGCAGAGCTCACAGCTCAGCACGGCTGGGGGAGGAGGACCCCCAACACCTCAGCTGCTCCCCCTCCCTGAAGGGCAGCTGCTTGGTCCTGCTCCGCTCTCTGTCCCTTGCTCCTGGGCCCCCCTGCCCTCTTGGGAGCTAAGTGTAAAGAGGCGCTTGGGCAGTGTTCACTGTGAGCCCCAAAACTCCCCCACACCTCCCGGGGATCCCTTATCCCTGCCGCCCAGGGTGCGGTGCGGGCAGGGATCCCAAGGGGGTGCTGAAGCCCAAGCCTTGGGGCCGCCCTTCACCACGCCGCAGCCAGGCTGGGGTATGTGTGTTTTTGTTCTGAAACCTACATTTTATGTCAAACTTCAAAACAGACAAAAATATATTAAAAAACTAACCAACCAAAACCACTCCCATTGAACAGCCCAGTTTAAAAATGAAGAACCGCTGCGTTTCATTTTAATAGTTTGATGGCCCTGGAGACTCATGTCCTGATTATCCTCAGCTGCACATGGGTATTTTCCTGCCAGTGTGACTCAGCCTAGAGGGGCGAGCCCAATTCTCAGCTCAGATGTCAGTTCAGTATAAAGCCTTCTCCAAGTGCAGTCATTCTACCGAGACAGGCACCAAAGGAGCTAAACATGCAGTTTATGTACTCATGCGGGCACCGGAGTCCCATTGATAGCACCGACACAGATAGGAAACAGGGTGGGCAGTAGAGTTTTCCCACAATGCAACGCATTTGTAGGGCTAGAGTGTAGACCCGGGGTTAGAGTGCTAGGCACTCGGGGATAGGGTTACTTTGACTCAGGTCTGTGCACTGCAGAGTGGACACCAGAGCCCTAGGTTTGAGCACAGGTCAGAAAATCCTTTACCTAGGGTTAAAATGCAGTGTAGACGCTCAAGCCCAGGGTTCCCTGACATAGGTCAGCTGACTCGAGTCCCACTAACCCTAGGCTTACACTGCTGTGTGGACATACCCTGTGTGGCCCATCCTGACCTCCAGGGGAGTTTTGGCCCTGTAAGAAGTGCAGGGTCTGGCCTCGTAGGTGTTAACATATCACGTGCCACACAGAGTAAGAGAGGAGTTTTAAAGTGTTTCTTTCTTCATTTATCTGCCTGAGTCAACTTTAGTGGGTGCATCAAGCGTTGCAGGAGAAACATTGGAATCCGACGCTGGTGGCTTGGGCAGGGAAGTGAAAGAAAAAACTTCTGCTTTTTTTAAACCAAAGCACTGCTGTTCACCTTTACAGGGAGAAGGGCTGTGTCATTTCTATAGACCTTGACATCAATACAAACGACCTCCAAGCTGAATACAACTTATTATCCCTGAGAAAAATATGTGATTCTGCTAAGCACAGAAAAGAACTACACCTGCCTAGCTCAGCTGAAGGAAAAGAGTAAAGAAATAGCTGCTGCAAACCCTTACAGATCACAGAGTGTGTCCACTGGACTCCTGGGGTCTGCCACTGAATCACTGAGTGTTTTTGAGCAAGTCATTTGCCTCTCTGCCTCAGTTTCCCCATGTGTAAAACAGAGATAATGCTTCCCTACTTCACAGGGGTGAGGTAGCCTAATTAACACTTGTATCGTTCTTGGAATCTCATATGGTAGGGACTGTAAGTTCCCCCTCGTTACCTCTTGAGCCTCCTAGTAATCCCCACACAGGTTTTCCTACGGAGACTTATCTTATTCTTGCACCATCCTCAAGCAACGTTTAAACACCTTTCAGATGACAGCAAATGTTCATATCAAAACAAGGTAAGTTCTGGTGTCAGGAGACCCACATAACGATGGGGAACTGCTCTGGGGTTTCCAGATGTTTGGCTACTTGTGTAAGCTGTAGGATCGCCGCCATAAAGAATGAAGAGATGGCTGGATTTGGAAAATGGAAGAGACTCTTAGGGAGACTGAATCCCACCCTGAAACTGAGTAGCTTCTTCACAACAATGAATGTGAATTAATTAGGTCTGACTCACTATTATAGTTAACCCATAACCTCATCCTGTTTTCTAACCGATACCCCTGTGAGGTAGGGAAGCGAGATACCGTTTTATAGAAGATGGTTAGAGCAACTTGCCAAAATCACAGCAGCCGAGCTAAGAACAGAATCCCTCTGGCTGCCTCCCCGTTCCTAATCTCACCACCAGACAATCCTCATCCCAATGTAGGGGGGGAAACTAAGACACAAAACCCACCAGAATGTGAGAGGATGAAGCCGGGTCTCCAAAGGCCATTGGGATCCCCCACCCTGTTCCACCTCAGTTAAAGCAAAGACAAGGTGATGGGTATGCCCTTACCCATTTTCTTAGGCAGCAGGTAGACGTCCTGCTTGTAGCGCCCTTCAGGAGCATTGTAGAGCTCTATCAAAGCCAGAGCCTGGGAATAAAACAACATCTGGCTGAGTAACTTGCATGTACCATGGAGCAAGATACACTTCTTGCTCACCCCAAATTCTGCTCACCTGAGTGGTTGCAGTGATGGACAATACAAAGGTGGGAACAGTGGAACAGCTCAGGTTCAACAGACGGCCCTGAGAAATAAAATAAATAAGCTCCTTAATTCCCATGGTACCTTTCAGCCTGGAGGATCCCAGAAGGAGGATATAGAAATTGCTTCAAACCATCAATGAAATGCAGCCCCACTGGGGTGGAGCGCAACAGTGCTTAAGAGCACATAGCAGCACTCAACGGAAGTAAGGAACCTGCAGGGGGCTCCAGGGACATAGGAAGTAGCAAACTCAACCGGGACTTCCGATACTGGGGCCAAGCCCTGTACTGGTGTGAAAAGGGCCATGGAATTAGCTAACAGCCCGCACCGTCAGAAGGGCAGCACCTTCCCAACCCTGTGCTGGGGCACTGGCTCAGTTCCCAGGAGAGGGCCGCCTGGTCAATCACCAACACCTCCATGCAGCTGCCGGAGGTTTCCCATCTGAGTACTGACTGGCCAGGCCCAGTTTCGCTTGTGAGAGCTGATGCGATCACAACCCGGGGGAACAGAGCTAGGGAGAGAGAAAGACATGCATGGGAACGCAGCCACCTATTCCTTTGTGAAAGCCACAGGAAATATTTGACAGCAGCTTGTTGCCTTCGGCAACTTTCTTAACAGTAGGTTGTAGCCCAAGGGAAACCACACATATATAGCTCCTTGTCCCAGCAGTCCTCAATGGAATCTCTGCGGCTGAGCCATCAGTGATGGCGAAAAGCTCAGTCAAACGATTTCAGAAGAATGAAATCTGACGAAATAGTGGGTGGGCTGCTGTGGGCCACAGCCAGAGCGGGAAACACTGGAGCTGTTCGGACCATACAACACGCCAGAAGGACAGACACAGCAGGGCTTTGGGAGCTAACAAATCCTTCTACCCAAAGAGACACTGGTGAGCTGCTTGGGCCTCTGCAGCAATCTCTAGAGCAGCGGTGTCCAATACGTTCGCCACTAGCCACATGTGGCTAACAGGCTACTGAACTGTGGCTAATGCGTGTGGCTTTTTAATAACGTGGCTAATAAGAAAAATTCAAAAGCACAGGTGTGGCTAGCATCGAATTTCTATTGGACACCGCTGCTCTAGAGGTTCTTGAGCGACACGGCCCATTCAATCCTAGGCAGCCCACTAGGGTAGCAGTCCCTGACCTTCACGTGCTACTTACCTCTGCCAGCAGCACTATCCTCTTCCCGTCTGGCCAGATGACATGGTCTACCTGAGATCTCACCCTCTCCCAGGTCAGCTCAGGTGTACGTAAGCTCGCCTGAAATATAGCATTTAAACAGTTCAAGCACTGGCAATATCAGAAAATAGCAGCTACAGGGCAGCAAGGGAGCGGGGAAGTAACACATATCATCCACTGACACTGTTCTGGGGTTACAGGTTCCTCCAGGCCTGATCTCCGTCTCACATGTTATATGGGTCACTTATTAATTTATTGTAGGCTGGAGCTCTAACAACAGCTGCAGTTTGAATTCTTCTGATTGCAAAGCTAGCTAAAAAGCAAGATGAAAACTGATTTACAATCATGAACATTAGGCCCTCTTGTTGCTGGTGTCACCTTTCTTTCCAGCAACATGGTGGCTGGCAGCAGGGTACAGAGAAAAGATGACTGTAACCACGTGTCTATGTGCAAAACAAGACTGCTTACAGCAACAAACACCTTCTGGACTGGCACCGTAAGGAAGAGACGGTCCTATTTGCCTGCTTAACTCCAAACACAGATGAGCAGATTTAAAGTTCTGTACAGTAATTTGCATAATTTGCACCTGGGTTACAAGCAGCGTGCTGAATCCCACTCTGCTGCAATTTTAAACCGACTTATAAATCTCAGCAAGACCCCTAATGATTTAATAGTGTGAAAGCAGACAGACTCGTGGCAAGAGAAGTGCTGCTGTCATTAGCTCGCTACTGGGAAGGAGGAAAAAGGGCCATTATGCTCTTCCAGGTTTTATTTCTGAAGCTAAACTAGTGTGGGCTCAGCTCTTTTGAGTCCTTTGAGGACATCACTGAAGTTACAAAGATATTTTTGGCAGCACAAAATAGTTGGTAGGGGTGGAGGTCTAGCTTATTATGCAGCCCTCTCAGGCCAGCCTGTTGGAATAACTAGCATTAGTCAGGCACCGCTACTGATGACTGACTGACTGGCCTCAGAAGCTTTCAACACTATTGAGTGTTGAAACAGCTCCTACTGACTTCGGTGGGAATTGCATATCTGAAAACAAGGCCATATTTCTTTAGGATCCTAAATATGGATTTATGAATGTAATTCTAGGCCCTCTGGCTTGAAACATCTGGGTTTAGATTTTTTCCCATGGTGACCACCCAATCTCAGTTTGCAAAGTCACTGAGTATGAGAGGTAGGAAGGATGAGGGGAACCAATAAATGAATGAAGGATGTAAGAAACCCCCTCCCAGGACATACACCAGAAAACAGCTCAGTTCTTACCACATCAATTTCAGTGTTGGAATGTCCCATGTTGCACACAATACAACTGTTCTTCATTCTGTCTAGATGTTCTCTTGTCACTACGTTCTTGTTACCTTTAAACCAGAAATATATGGCAATACATACGAATGCTGACAGAGCTACAGTAAGTTCACCAGTACAGCCTGCTCCAATCAAGTGGGTTTTACTTGATGAGAAGTTTTGGAAAAAGACATTCATTTTTTCATGAATTTTCAAAAACCTAGAGTGAAAACTAAATTTATTACATACATACACACAGACACACACAGTGAAGTATGAACCTGGCTCTTTGGCCGGCAAATGAGAGGGATGCACGAATCTATTCAGATAAAAGACTAAAAAATCCTGCTCCCCAAGGAACTACCACCCCAAACTCAAATTAAACTCTCTGGGGTTTGAATTAGCTCCCCCTCCAGTGCCTTCACACACTATATTCTGTTCTGTTGAACCAGGGTACTTCCTGTTCCAAGCCAGAGCCCAGAAGGACTAAAATAGTTTGAGTGTCCTCGCAGTATTTCTGCAATGAGGAAGTACCGTGAACCTCTCAGAGAAGAGGATGGCAGTGAGCCTGCTCTCACAAAATATCTAGCCCAGTTTTGCAGATGCATAAGCTTCTTGTTGTTCTAATGAGTGTCTGAACTCCTAGGTGCTTGGAGAACACCAACTTTGAGAAGGTCTAGAAACCAGCAGGTCCAAGTCTCATGTACCGTAACTGCTTGTCACCTAATGTGAACCAAGGTGTTCACCATACTGGAACAGCTCTTGGTTGTGGGCAGAAACTGAAGTGGACTCAACAGCCTTCTGCAGTATTTACTGGGTGCAGGTAGCTGGGCTCAGGCCGTTTTTCATAGCTCCATTGGCTGATGTTCCCAAAGCTAAAGGTGACAGATTAAGTGTGTTCCTGGACTGTCATGGGCAGAGCCAAAGCTCCAGCAGCCAATGACAGCATATGTGTCTGTGAGCAATAACTAATGTGAAAGTGCCTCCTTGCCTGGAAGGCTATCATTGGCTGCTGGGAGTTAGCAACTTTACAGGTATCCTGTCAGTACCCATTATTTTTATTCTACCGCTGCCCCACTCCAATGGGAGGGGTTTGACCAGCCTATCTAAGACACTTCACCTTACAGCTACTCCCACTGCCCTGTGACGTACGTACCTGTACAGGTGATGACAATGTCAACTTGTCTGATAACCTCATTGAGTTTCACAAGGCGGAATCCATCCATGCTGAGAGGACAGAGAAAAATGTATAGAATCTGAGGATTGGCTGAAATATACCAGACTCAAACACCTCAATGTGGGTCTCGGCTACCAACATTAACCCTTTGGGGCCGGGGATTGGGAATCCCTGATGCAGCGCACTGATGGCTTTGTAGTAGCACCAAGAACAGTGCTGGCTAGAGGACCTTGAATGGGGTTGTTATGGGGAAAGTGACACTTTGAAAGTGACACTGTTGGGTTCCATGTTCTCTATCAATCATTCCAAATAAAAGAGTCTCCAGTATATTGCAAGATGGCATTTCTAGCTGTCAACCCTGCAAACTGCACCTGGGATCTGAAAATCCATCTCTACAAATAATACAGAAATTCGGTCAATGTTTTCAAACCTGGCTGCTTAACTCCATTATTAGGCATCAAAATTAGTGTCCTAAGCAGCTCCTACTGACTTTAGTGGGAATTGCAGGTGTCAGCATATCGAAAAACAAGGCCATTTTTCTTCAGGGTCCTAAATATGGATTTATGAATGTAACTCTAGGCCCTCTGGCTTGAAACATCTGGGTTTAGATTTTTTCCCATGGTGACCACCCAGTCTCAATTTGCAAAGTCATCCCCCTCATTAAAATCCCTCCTGCGATATCACTTCTATGATGCCCATGAGGTGTATGATCATAATTACAATAAAACACAAACACAAGTTGTTTCCTCCTCCTTCTCCGATGCATAAGGCAGAAGGGTCACCAGCTCACTCCCTTACAGCTGGATTGTCTCTTGTAAGTTTGTGCATGTTACCAAGCAGATAGGATCAAAGATGCATGGATCAGCTCTGCTGAGTAAGCAAAGCCGATTAATTACTTTTCTGACCATAACTGCACTTTGGAAGTTAGATGTTAGAAGGAAAGAAGCTGGTGTGTTTAACAAGGCCCTAAAGCTCCTGGTACTTTGCAAAATGACTACCTTACCTTTCCAACCCCTTTTTGCTGCAGTTCTTAAGCATAAGTAGTATCTCCACAATAAGCCAGATTTCATTTGGAGAAAATGAGGCCAGAGATCATTGCAACACCCGCACATGAGAGGAAAGCTCTGTGCTTTCAGTCCCAGCTACAGCACCAGGATTTGGAATGTATGATCCGTAACTGGATGATCTGAGAAACTGACATGTTCCTTCAGTGGACTCCCCCACTGAACACAAACAGGGGCAAAATATGATATTCAGAATTAAAATTCTAATATCACTACAATCCATAACACTCTGGCAGTCTCACAGTCACTAAGCCTTCAACTGCCTCTTACAACGGCTGCTATCTCTAATAGTTGAGCTGGCTTATCAGTAGACACAGATTAGCAGGCTGTTCCTGAGGAAAGTGACCCATTACTGATAGCAGTTGTGAGCAAGGGATCGCCCTGAACCTGTGGAGCTGGGACAAAGTCATTTTCAGCACTACTCCAGAGAGTGATGGACACTGACAGGATCCTGGCCTCAGTCTTACTCTGACTGAGTACAACCTATGGAAGGAACCAGACTCCCCACTGCCCCTTACCAGGCTTGCAGGGCACAGATTGGATCGATCTCTGTCACATACACTATGGAGCCCATGGCCTTCAAAGCAGCACAGCAGCCCTTTCCAACCTGCAGAGGGAGACAGGCACAAGGGCAAAGGATGAGACGCCAATAATACCACAGTGCACAGTATAGTACAGTAAGCACAGTCTGCTACCAACAGAAAGGTGAAAATCTCCCCTTTTACAAATGTAAAATCAAGTCCGCTCTCTTCTCTGTATTCAGCCAAACCACACCCCGCTGCTGTAAGATGTATGACGAATTTAACACACAGAGGGGAAAAAAAGGTCCCTTGTAATATGGAGCATAACTCACTGGAGCGACTTTGCTGCAGTGTTGCCAGACATAGGACCCAAAGCAAAACCCCGGAGCCAAATTCAACCCAACTTTAGATGAGGCTGGATCTGCCCCACACTTTGTGGCCAGTACTAGAGAGCATTGCATTAAAATCCTGGATTCAGTTTAACTCCAGGAACACTAGGGGTCTGGATCAGGCTCCAATTTTAGTAACAACATAACCAGACGTTTGAAAAATTCCATTCCAGTACCACACAGTTCCTTTTCTTCAGACCTCCCACCCCCAGAAAGCAGCAAGACCAGTGCATTAAAAAGACACCAAACTTCTCATGTTGGGGAAGTCTAAGGCCATGTCTCTACAACTGATGCTACAGTGGCATCGCTACGTGGCCTCAGCTATGCTGCTGTAACCCCATGGCACAGATGCACACTACAGTGACAAAAAAGGTTTCTCCATTGTTGTGGGAACTCCACCTCCACGAGTGATGGTAATGGGTTGATGGAAGCATTCTTTCATACACCTAGTTGTGTCTACACCAGGGTTAGGTTAACATAATTACAATGCTCAGGGTGTGGATTTTTTACACTCCAAACTCTGTGGCTATGTCGACCTAAGTTTTAAGTATCAGAGGGGTAGCCGTGTTAGTCTTGTATCTGACGAAGTGGGTATTCACCCATGAAAGCTTATGCTCTAATACATCTGTTAGTCTATAAGGTGCCACAGGACTCTTGTCGCTTCTAAGTTTTAAGTGTAGACCAGACCTAAGGGTTCTTACAACCTTTAATCTATTTGGATAGCTCAATATCAATGTTTTAATTTCCCAGCGTTAACTAACTTTACATTTCACATACTCAGTAAACCTGATAGGGGAATTCAAGGGCATGGCTGACTGGCCAAGAATTCCCCGAATGTGTTTGATTGTGCAATAATTCCACAGGCTTATTGGAACATGTGATCACCAAGTGCACTCAACTTTTAGATCAGAGTCGAACCACCTGATGTTTGTGCAGTCGAACCACCTGATGTTTGAATCATGTGAACTGATTTGGGGGTTCTCAGTCCAGATCACTATAACTGCTACTAACTAGTCCCCATGTTGGCAGCCCCAGCTGAGGGATGGGGGTGGAATATGGAGACTGAGCTCCCCATTTTCATCTACAGAGATGATCCCTCCAGATCAGGGGTGAAAGCTCATTGGCAGGTCAACATTAAGATGGATTAATTGATCTTTCTTGACCGTATTTCAGTGTGCAATGCCACAGCACCCCCGCCCACAGCATCAAACTTCTATGTACTTTTAAAAATCTATTGGTACAAGAAAAGAAAAATGCAGAGTAATTGTAGCAGGGGAAAAACCCTTCATTTTTGTCTAATTGGGCCCATTACTTTTAGAAGTAGGTTTTAAGATAACTGCAGATGGAGACAGAAGCCACGGAGATACAAAGCACCCTAGGATCAAGCTACATGAAGAAAAACCCTAATTTTACATGCAGCAACTACTCGATGAAACACACAAAGCAAATTCTGTGTGATGAAATATTAAAATTTTACCTCTCCATAGCCACAGACCACCACTTGCTTTCCTCCAAACATCATGTCTGTCGTCCTTTTAAGGCTAAGAAAAAGTGCAAAAATTAAAACAACAGATATTAGAGCAACCCTCCATGCCAGGGCATAAGACTAAACACATGCCAGTATTTAACGGGCAATAATGATAACTTCTCAAAAATAAAATCAGTGCTGCTGACAGAGGTTTTTTGGGCTCAGCTGATGTGAAACTCCCTCTATCAAAAACTATTCCATTCCACAGACAACACTGCATTTGGTGGGCTAATCATGCTCCTCTTCAGGACCACTGGAAGAATCCCAGTTTTCTTCCCCTAAGTATAATGGTCTACATCGATATATGTGTAAATCCTTTGGATCTGAATGGGAATTACACTTGTGTATTTCAAGGGCAAAATCTCGCCCATTGTTTCTTGTGGGGAATCACAAAGTGGGAACCTTGAGGCCCCTCCAGAACCAGTCTTCCCCACGGTAGCATGGAGTGCCACCACCCAAGGCATGGGGCTAGAGTGAAGGAGAGTTTTCAATGCAATGGCTCCCAGGAGAGACTGCTAGGGAAGGCAAACAGTGGTTTCCTGGCACAATCCTGATGGCTTGAACAAATGAGACTTACTTCCAGTCTGTTTCGTCGTAGTTCTAAGTGTGTCCTACATTACAGTCTATTTTTAGCATGGAAGTAAATAGGTTAGCAGTGTGGGGAAGGCAAAATTCCCTTACTTTCCCAATGAATTCAGACAGAAATCCCTGCAGATTTAGCTGCACTTTTGCACAGATTTTCTCTGGCCCAGTTTAAGAGGTTTGTCTGAGAGAGGCTTTATCTTGGAGCTCAATTTACTTACGTCTATTACAATTCAACACGACACTGCCCGATAATAAGGAGATGGTTTTGAATGTCTACATTGCAAATAGTCACTGATAATTAACACATGCTACATACACACAGGTGCACCTAACTTCTCATTCGGTCATGCTGAAAATCTGGAAGCAATTCTTCCTTTGACTGCAAGACCTCTGGGGCAGAGACAGTGTTTTCATTACACACATGTACTTTGTCCAGCACAGTGAGACCCTGATCCCTGACTGGGTGCCTAGGTGCTGCTACAATGTAAGTAACAGTAGTTATACAAAACAGTTGTATTAGCCCTAAGAGCAATTTAGTTTCACAAAACTACTTTAAAAGCACCCAAGAGACTTTGAGATAAGTCATTGTATATCTAGGCACCTATATGCCCTGCATCACTAGGGTTTGTAAAGGGCTCAGGAGAGATCGATTGTATTTGAACACCCTAGGAAGGCAGGGAAATATTATCCTTGTTGCAGATGGTGGATTGAGGCAGAGAGAGTAAGCAACCTGCCCAAGGTCACACAGCAAGTGTATGGCCAAGCTAAGAATTGAACTCAGATCTCCTGAGTCCGAGCCAGTGCCTTAGTCACAAGACCATCGTTCTCATATCATTCAAGGAAAGAAAAAAACAAATGAAAGCACAAGATTCGCTGATGCAGGAGGTTAGCGTCTACTGCTGGGGGCTGGATTTGCAGAGCTGGACCCTAAAACTGATGGGAACAAATCTTCTGATTTAAGGCTTCAGCTGATCACCACAAGATCAGAAGTGTTTTTGTCCCTGTTCCCATGCACAGCGTGAGCACTACTGATTAGGTACAATATTGGGGAATCTCTACCTTCCACTGAAACATTAGGTATTAGGCAATGAAGGACACGGGACGTTAGATTAGATGGACAAATAGTCTGAGCCACTATGGCAAATCCTGTGTTCCTACAAGAAATTAAATTTTAACATTTTCATATGACCCCTTAGAACATTAAGAACTGCCATAGTGTGAGAGACCAATGGTCCATCTAGCCCAGTAGCCTGTCTCAGACAGTGGCCAGTACCAGAGTTTCACGGGGGTGTACAGGTCCAAGCAATTTTGGGGTTATCTACTCCTGTCTTCCCCTCCAGGCTTCCGCCAGTCAGAGGTTTAGGGTCACCACGTGCATGGGGTTA
Source organism: Macrochelys suwanniensis (assembly GCA_033296515.1). Lineage (NCBI taxonomy): Eukaryota > Metazoa > Chordata > Testudines > Chelydridae > Macrochelys > Macrochelys suwanniensis. Next base: position 339,563,077 of record CM065775.1, read on the forward strand.
TATCCTTGACCATCTTGGCTAATAGCCATTGATGGACCTGTCCTCCAAGAACTTATCTAGTTCATTTTTGAACCCAGTTATACTTTTGGCCATCACAACATTCCATGGCAATGAGTTCCACAGGTTAGTTGTAGGTTGTGTGAAAAGGTATTCCCTCTTGTTTGTATTAAACCTGCTGCCTATTCATTTCACGGGGTGATCCCTGGTTTTATATTGTGAGAAAGGGTAAATAACACTTGCCTATTCACTTTTTCCACTCCATTCATGATTTTATAAACCACTATCATATCCCCCCCTTAACCATCTCTTTTCTAAGCTGAACAGCCCTAATCTTTTTAGTCTCTCCTCATATGGAAGCCATTCTGTACCCTTGATAATCTTTACTGTCCTTTTTTTTAAACCTTTTTCAGTTCCACTATATCCTTTTTGAGATGGGTGACCAGTACCAGACACAGTATTCAAGGGGAGAGGCGCACCATGCATTTTATAGTGGCATTATAATATTTTATTTTCTATCCCTTTCCTAATAGTTCCTAACATCGTCAGCCTTTTTGACAGTTACTCTGCATTGAGCGGATGTTTTCAGAGAACTATCCACAATGACCCCACGATCTCTTTCTTGAATGGTAACAGTTAATTTAAAACCCATCATTATATAGGTATAGTTGGGTTTATTTTTTCCAGCGTGCATTACTTTGCACTTATCCATTTTGAATTTAATCTGGAATTTTGTTGCCCAGTCACCCAGTTTAGTGGACCTCTGTCCATTCTAAACACACCCAAGCATGGAAGTCATGCAGAGTGCTCTATTTAGTCAAGGAGCTACATACCCATCAAGAATGGATTCTCTGCAGCAGTAGAGATTGTCAAACTTCTGTTTGGTGACAGAGTCATTGACGTTCATAGCTGGGACACAGAGTTTCCCAGCTTTAGATAACTGGTATAACCTGTAAGGAATAAGGGAGAGAACAGGAGAATGAAAAACGAACTGAGGAAGGTTTTCCTATGTTCCGCCTCCACATGCTCTTACCTCTCTTGATTAGCTGGCAAGGAGTGGCACATATCTCCAAAGCCAAAGTTAGCATCTACCTACAGACATCTCACCAATTCCAGCATGGGAGGTGTGTCCCTCATTTCATAAACGCATTTATGCTTGTCCCCTCCAGAAAAATCGCCAGTACCAGATTAGAAACTAAAGCATGTTCTGTCCTTGGCTCCTTTACATATTTATCAAGTGCACGACAGCATGCCTCTTGCAACTTCAGATCAATACCCTTTGGTGCCCTTTCAATGCAAAATACGTGTGTTCCTAAAGCCCTCCTCCGACATTTCTTACAATTTAGGTGCAAGTAGTAAGAGCTGGTCACAGCAAGAGACTCAAAACAGCCTTACAAAGTGCAACCACTAAGATGGGTATTTGGACCAAACCACTTATTTAAAATGTCATAGTCAGCACACTGATTGCAATGTAAGGCAAGTTACAAACATGCTGCAGGATGTGCTGCGTTGAACTTTTGTTACTGGCAATAGACAGAAATGCATCTCTCTGTGGAAGTACTCAGCTATGATTAACTACTAAGAGAGTGAAAACAAACAAGGTAACAAATCTAAATTCTAGAATACAAACAGGAAGAGAACCTGAAAGTATTCAATCATTGTGTGTTCAAGAGTTGGCTGGTATCCTGCAAACCAGAATGTGATCAATCAGCTCTCTCACAAATACACACTGAGTACAATTATGCCTTCTCCAGAAGACTCTCTTCTTGCTCTCTACTGTTTACCACAACCTGGACAACACTTCTATGCACAGACTGCCCAACTGTGTATTTCCTTCATTGCACTCTCTGACCCATCTACAAGCCTCAAGTGTTGGCTCCCAGATACAGTGATTTCCCGTACCAAATGATTCAAAAACTGAAGGTGTCCTCTTGGATGAAGAGTTTTGTGTTCCCCGTGTGCCTCCCATCAGCATCCTTACCTCAGACCTTAGCCGCACTCTTGAAGCAAGAATGCAGGGAGTTACCTTTAACCTTACTTTGCTCTCTATACATCTGCCTTGCCCATACATCTCTGACTGACACTGATAGAATACTGTCAAATCAGGTCCTTTTCTTCACTCTGCCTCTGCTGAAATCTTAATCGGGTTTCAGCCTGCACTTCCTGTCTCAACAGTTTCAATTCCCTTTTTCACAGCATGCCTAGATCCCTATTCTAAATTTCAGCCAGTTTAGAGAGGTGCAATCACACTATGCTCTCACTGCGAGAAAAAAAAGACTGTCGCCCTCATCCTCTGTCACCTTTGCTAGCTTCCTATTCCTCCCTACTGTTCTGAGTCACCTTCATTACCTTGAAATCCACCGCCTCCTCCAACTGAAAATTGACTTGCTGATTTGCTCAAGCCACACACTTGCTCAGACCTTCCCTCTGACTTGGTTAATCACTTCTCCCACGACTTCTCTGCTTCCATAGGCCGGGGTATGGGGCATTTACCCTGACTTGTCTGTCTGGAATTCTCCCCCTCCCTCAAGCAACGGAGTCATTTCCTCTTGCAATCTCACTCCTTCCTGTGCACTTCAGTTTGGGATTGACTCTAAGCTTCTCACTTTCGCCAAAGCCAAGTACACTTTCCCCTTGCACTGTAACACCAACCCTCACTCCTCTTCTCACCGTCCCTTCCTCTTCACATCCCTGGCAAGGCAGGCAAATATTATCCCCATGTTACAGATGGGAAAGCAAGAGGTTAGATGTTTTCTCAAGGTCACACAAGAGTCAATGGCAGAATCAGAATGAGAACTCAGAAGTTCCTACCTCTTAGTCTCAGGTTCAGATCATTAGATGTTTTTACTTTTTATTTTTTAAGAGCTCGTCCAAACTAACAGGAAACTACTGCAAGGCTGTATTTGTAGGATCAAAGTCCAAGCAACAGTCTGAGATATGGTATGTTACAGCTTCTTGTGAGTGCTGAGTAAGTATGTGTGACACACACACACACACAGAGGATCCTTTGCCCAGAGGGCTACGTGCTTGCTGTGGCTACAGCTCCATTACCTGTGGACACCGGTCACACTCTCTTCTACTATCCCCTTGATCTTCTTAAACATGTTGGGGTATTTCTTATAAATCCAGTGGGTCAGGTCCCCTCCATCATCTAAGATCTGCAATGAGAAAGTTGCACCAAGTCACTGTACTGAAATCCAGTGAGGCCACTGATCTCCTTCGTTAATAACACTAGGGGTAAGTATCAGAGGGGTAGCCGTGTTAGTCTGGATCTGTTGCATCTGAAGAAGTGGGCATTCGCCCACGAAAGCTTATGCTCCAATACGTCTGTTAGTCTATAAGGTGCCACAGAACTCTTTGTTGCTTCTACTAGGGGTAAATTATTCACTGAATTCCAGCTTCTGAAGCAAGTCAATGTCTTGGTATCATGTAGGCCATAGAGCCATTGCCACACCACAGACAAGGCCAAGACAAGGACTATTCAATGGAGCAATGACACTTTGGTTACATTTTTGTTTAATGAGGCTGGGGAGGCTCTGCTCAGGTCCTCAAGATTTATCCCCGGATTAGGGACAGTGCAAACAGCAGCAGTGCAAGATACTCTCACTTGCTCCAGCAGGAGTGACCATCTCTGGAAGTGACAGGGAAATAAATGTTTGTTGGCCATAGCCCAGTCTCTAGTCTTCCTGCTCTGACTGCGAACAGTGAGGCCAAACAATGACAGCTGTAATAATAATTTTATATTGGGAAACCCATCATGTTTCACATAGGCCACTGAACAGCCTTTAGTCAGCAACTTTGGTCACAATCTACCCAGGCTGGATTTGACCTTGGAACTTAGAAATACAAGGCTCCCTAGCAGATCACCAATCCCCTGAACCATCCAGTCCCTCCTCATGAGCCACTTTACCAGAGGAGATAAAAGCCACACTGTAAAAGACACTCCTTATGGAATGTGCTCCTCATGGTGAAAAGTTAATAGCCAAACTTATTGCTTAATTAAAACGAGCAGATCTGCTTATGCTGGTTCTATATTAAATACAAGTTAAGTGCTCTCTGAAAAATTAGTGCCTAAGGACCATAATTCAGCCTAGAATCCTGGAAATCAGAGAAGGAAAAAGACCTCAAGCTTTCTAATCCAGTGAGCTATGGCTCCCTTGCGGCCCCACAAAGGGTTCACAGCGGAGTGTCTGGGAAATGTTTTTAATTGATATGCCCGTTTTTGTTTTTTTCTAATTAAGAAACATAAAATAAGCTTAAGAATCACCTGTTTTACTTATGGGTCTGCGTCTTATGCGGCAGCTGTTGTGGTGCTGGCAGCCTTTCTGTGCCCTCCACTCCTACAGGGGGCTTCCACCAGGGAGACTTGCCGCTGTGGGAAGCATTCAGCAGGAAGTCTCCTGTCTGAAAGCCCCCTGCTGGAGAAGAGTGTGAAGAGATAAAGACAGTGCTGCCTGCAGCACCAGCACCAGCCAGCAGGGGAATGGGGCAGGGCAGAGGAAAAGACAGGTGCATTTTAACTTTACAACCGGACAGTTTTTACTGAGTCCTAAGTCTACATGTAGCAAACGTTGGGCTGACGACGATGATGATTTTAATGCAGTTAAGCAGAAAAGGAAGAAAAGTAGACAATACGATGATAGGTCCAGGATGTTTGGATTTTCATGTCTTGTGGCCAGGGCCAGTTGACAGAACAAGGTAATCAATATTTTGCACTGCAGCAGGATAAATCCACAGAAACAGCAACACGGCTCAGCTTCTGTGTCATGCGAGATTTATCAAAGCAAGTGCAATAATGGAAGAACTTTTATTTTAACAGGCCCATTCTTGTCACTAAAATCTTAGGCTGTGTCCAAACACGTCAAAAATCCATATTTTACAATTATAGCTTTAAAAATACTGATAAGATTATATAATTAAATAAACGATGTAGTTGAATAAAAATGCAAAAGTGTCCAAACTATAGTGACCCTCTTGAAACTAGTGTCCTGAACCCTTGTAGCTTCCTGAGTTGGTTAAAAAAAACAAAAAACAGTATCTGGTTGTGGTGAGCCACTAAATTTTAAAATATCTGTAGAGAAGCCACAGTACTGAAAAGTTTGGAAGCACAGTACTAATCCACCCATTGCCAGTGTTATATAAACTCAACGTAAGGTAGCACATGAAAATGTTACTAGGCAGTTACTAAGTACATGTAATCAATAATAAAGATGTAGCACAGGCTACAATAAACTAGCGTGAATGTCCAGATTACTCCTTGACACTAGCTGATTTTATTTTTAGGGTTTTCTGCGGCATATAATAGCATCTGCAAGATGGATCAAGGATTTTCAGCCAAAAATTTTATCTAACACGATGTGATTATAATCACTGCCTGTTCTCATGACCGGGACATGGGTGGTGTGACCTAGTGGTCGAAGTAGGAGTCAGGCTGGGTCTGAATCCGGGAGATCAGAGTCAGAAATAGGCCAGAGCGGAAACAGAGTCAAGTGGCGGGAGGTAGGATCAGGTTACCAGGAGACCAGAAGGAGACAAACTTGAGAGCAGAACCACAGATCAATAACCAAAGTCATGTCAGTTCAGGATACCAGGAAGTGAAGCCAGGGGAGCAGGAAACACAAGCTACACAATTCAGAGCAACATGGATCCCGATTGCACGAACAACTTCCTGTTCCTGTGCTGGGTTTAAATAGGTGCTGTGGATCAGTCGGGACTCCCCCAGTGTTCTGCCAATCATCTCCCAGAACTGTGTCTGAGCTCAGCTCCTATTCTGATAACAGTTAGCAGGTCTCTGGGTGGCAGGCTGGACCCTGCTAATGCCAAAAAAGACCATAGGACCAGGGTTCAAGACCCATGGTCCCTGTATTGTAGTGACTGAAGACCCACAGAAAGGATTAGAAAAAGCTTTACTACTATTGACACCTAATAGAGATTCTCAAGTGGTAGATCCCTGTCTTTTCGGTCCCCTTCCAAATACCCTGGCCCCAATCCTCACTACTTCCAATTACACCCTCTCAGCTAATCCTAACATGTGCACAAAAAGGATGGAGAGCTCTGCACACGAGTCTGGGCTGGTATATCGGGGTGTTTAAGGGATCCAGTATGTTCCACTAGCACACAGCACTCCTCTACTGTGTGCTGAGTGCTCCACGTTACATACAGCATGCCAATCACTGTCATCTCCGCCTCCCAACAGCCAGGCAATAAAGAGCACTTCAGCACACTGTTACCCGAAAATTCTGCTTTGCTTGAGTCTCAAGATATACAGCTGCACTCAGGTGTCTAGTCCCTGCTGTGATACGCCCGAGTGGACTATACCTGGCTGGAATATAGAGCCGTGACCGTCTTAAAGGCCATTCAGGCAAGAGCCTTTTATTCCCAGGTTTATACTGCACAGGATTTCATAAGGTTCCCTCGCCCCCAGGATCTAGTTAAAAGGCTGGTTAAAAATCACTAGAGACAAAATTTGCACCTTCCTAACTCTTCCACTCCCCTCGGCTAGCTCCAGGAAGGTAGCTGGAGTGACATCCCCACATAATGAGTTATCACACCAAAGCAGGAGACAGCAGCCAGATCCCAGAAGGAACACAAAGCAGGTTTCAATGAACAGCAGAGGATGTGCTGAGGGCCTGAAAGCCTGGCTCCGTGCGCCCTCTACTGGCTCTGGGACGTGCCCAGCTGTTTATTGGTGCTACTCTATAGCAATAATTTGATTCTGTAAACACTGCTCTGTTCTTTTTAGCTCCATTCCAAACACAAAATTCACTCCCAGCTTTCACAGACACACCACACAATGGAATATCAGAAGAATATCTGGCAATATCCATCTAAGTTTTCCTTCTGTGATAACATGGCTTGTGCTATGTGTATTGAACCACAATGCTGCCATCATTAGTTGTTTATATAGTGATCTGGAAATGCGAAGTGCTGATTATTATTGGAGCCCATTCCCCTAATCTCTCTCTCTCCCTTGATGATGAGCTCCTTAGAGCAATGACAAACTGTTCCTTTCTGAATGTTTGGAAAGAGTAGCGCATTGTCAATGTTTCACAAAATATTAAATAATAATAATAAACACCACCTCCTTTTCCTCTTCCAAGTGCTTTACAAGAAAACAAACTCCCATGTGAACAGATACGATCTCCATTCTACATATGGGGAAACCGAGGCACTGAGAGGTTAAATGACTTGCCAAATCCACACAGAGCGGTGGCAATGCCGAGATCAGAACTAAGGAGTTCCTGACTGTCAGACCTGTGCTCAGATTACACCTTTCATTTAAAATCTAGAGATCTAATGGAATGAAGAAACTGACATGAGAGTGAAATACTAGAAATAAGATCCCTTCTCCACTCTTGATTCCTTTCAAGCTATCCATATTTCACTTGGAGAACACACAACTACTGAATCTCTTGGTTTCATTAATCCTCATTTAATTGATAGGGCAGAGAGTCCTCTTGTGAAAATGCATAAACGGGGCAGAATTCTGGGTTTTAGCAAGTTTCTCCTTCCTAGGAGAGTATAAGGTAAGAGGAATGCCTCAACAGCTGGCCACCTTCAGACAGCAGAATGTACATAAAGTGCTCGAAGAGCAAGATCCACCACATGCTGATTTTCCTTTAGTTTCCTCATACATCTTCTTTATTTTGTTTCATTAGAATCCTTCCTAGTTATCATGTTAGCAAACCAATCTTCACCTGCATGACCACGCCAGGAATGATTTTTCATGCAAATTAACCTTTTTGAACATTAGCCCTATCTTGCCTTTCTGCTGCTACTTGCAGTCAATGCCAGACTTTTTGTTAGACCGGAGTGTTAGTGTAGCTGCACTGTATCAATCCCCTCCTCATTTTAGAGCGTTCAGCTTGGCTTAGAGAACTCTGAGGGGCCAAAACATGGTAACAGAAACATCACTGCATCTTCACTCTGCACTCTCGTTAAAAGGGACATTTATATCTCACAGACAACTGCTGTGTCCACTATCCCAGCAGAGATCTAATCCACCCCCTATGTAGAAATACCTTCTCCTTTGATTTGCATTTTATGCCTCCAACAATGCAAACCTGGAATCCTGTTAGTCTCTCATTGCAGCTGCTTGTCAGACTATAAGGTTCTTTTTAAAATAGTAATTCCCAAATCTCCCCCAGATCAATTTGCTGTACCCTTTCTATTTAGCAGCTATTTCCCCTTCACGTGTCTGTCCCCAGATGACTTATTTCACTTTGCTTCATGCACAGAACAGAGTTGGTGCACTCTTGACTGGAGACTGTGAACAGCAGTGTCCACAGGTCTACGCTGACCCAGGGCAGCATCTCATGCTCCCATGTGAGGACATATAAGGAGGTGCAGACCCGCTGCCAGTTCAATTCCTTTGCAACCGCGAAGCTGAAGACTGCCGCAGAAGGGAAGGAGGATGGGAGGTGGAGCGCCCGTAGGGACAAAACATTTTGAAGAACTCAAGTTACTGTGCAGGTAAGTAACCTCTCCTCCTGCTCCACTCTAGGAGACTCCCAAGCAGTATCTGAATGTGGAGGTGGGTGCTAAGAAGATAAATCCAAGACAGTTTGGAGAAAGACATCACCAAAGGTAGCGTCAGCCCTGGAAGCAGATAAGATTATGTAGTGCTTGGCATAAGTATGAATGAAAGGCCATGTTGCAGTCCCATTATGGGATGCGAGGTCTCCCGAGAGTCAGCACTATAAGGTGACCTACCCCTCTTTCTAGAGTTTGGTAGATGAGAGGGACTTCGTCCTTCTAGAGGACTTTATCTCTGGAACTACCTCTACGGCTCTGGAAGCCACCGGAGCAGCCTGAGAGACTGAAGTCGATGTACGGTAGGGGAGGAGGAAGCAGACCCCATTGGAGCTAGGGAGTGTTCTACTACGAGAAGCTTCAACCCAGCCTCTCTATCTTTACGAGACCTGCCTTTGAACCCCAGGCAGATTTAAGCTTTGACAGGATGTGTCTCGGAGACAACTAGAATGCCTGTCACTATGGGGAAATGGCAGGACTCAAACCATGGGTTTTAGGCATAACACAGGGAAATGCTGAAAGCACTAATGCAAGAAGTTTGTAGGAGGGGACCCCTCCCCCCCGACCCGCCCATTCATGCACAAGCTGTACTAAAACGGAGAAAAAAATAACTAGAAAATAATAACTAAATATAAAAATAAATGATACAGGGTAAGGGAAGCAGGAAGTTGCAAACAGTGGACGCCACAACAGAGCTGACTCAAGCTGCAGGCGGTCGAGAAGGAACTGGAGTGGCGGTGGGTCTGCACCTCCCTCAATGCTCTCACATGAGAGCACAAAGCTCTGCTTTGCTCGAGTGCAGTAACCGCTAATTACAATTTCCAGTCAGGAGTGCTCATGCATATCCTACGGTGGAGCACCCAGAGGGGATACACTTGAAGAAGAAAGCTCTGTTGTGTGGACCACCTGAAAGCGCTCTGCAGATCCACAATGCCATCCCTCACAAAAAGGAATTCTGAGAAGACATCAGCCATCCTAGCACATTTCACAGAACCAAGAAGCCGAGTCAAACTATCAAAGGACAAACGTGCCAGGTGCAGGAAGGGTTTCGATTTCTCTGACACCACCAACTCCGTGATTGCCGTCACTACTGATGGGAGCTTATTCCCCAACATAAGCCGTTTATCATTTCTTTGATTGAATTTTCCATATGCAGATTTATGAATGAGGGGGTGGATTTTATGACTATTCCCCAATCCTTGTAAAGGGGCTGGAGAAAATAAAGTGAACACATGTGTACTTAAAGAAAACTTTAACGCATTCCAAATAATTCAATATGAGCAAACTTAAGTGATACAAATACATCACAATATCCACCATCCGTTAGATTGTGAGCTCCAGAGCCGAGGACCAGTCTCACGTGTTGTGGGAATAAAACATTTGAGAACTGAAAACTATTCCCCTTGCCAAGTTCAGGGTTCTGTGACTGCCCTACGAGCAAAGATGTCACAAGCCATTAAAGCAAGAAGCTACGCTTCTTACTGTTTTGCAATCTGATACAATGAGCCCAGGCAAGTTGTCAAGGTCTCTGGAGTCCTAACCCTGGCTCTGAAATTGAGGCCTTGTCTATATGGGAAAGTTGCCCTGGTATAATCTAAGGTGTGAATTTAAGATGATCTTGTTAAACTGGTGCAAACTGCTGTGTGGACGCTTATTTTGCTTTGAGTGATTTTTTTGCAGTTTAACTAAGTCGCCTGGGAACAGGTTTAAAAGTTATACTGAAATGAACTGCTCAAACTGAAATAAGAGCTCTGATACAGGGCTTCGCACCAGTTCAACGACATTGGTCTAAAAACTGACTTAAGTAAAACTGGTGCAACCTTCCTGTATAGACAAGAACTGGACTAGCTCCGTTGTAAGGTCTCTCGCAAGTGAGTCAACCACCTCCTCCAATTCCCTACTTGTAAGACAGTGATAAGTTAATTCCCTATGTTGTGAGGATCAGTTCGTAATTGTAATGCACTTTGATGATAAGTGCTACGTAGGTGGCAAGTAGTATGATTAGCTGTTGAAGAAGAAACACAGAACTCTACATTCAAGGTTTAATAGGGAACAACATTTTAATAATTCCAAACCTTTTGTGGACCCTGCCCCACCCTTTGTCTCTCTAGGCTATAGTTGAGACATTATAACTGCTTTATAACTTTATCACTGCTACTACATGTGCCAGATGCTTTAGACCCACCATATTAGGCTGCCATCCTTCGACGTTGACACAGCGATCGATACACCACCAGAAGTCATCTTCAGACTCTCCCTTCCAGGCAAAGACAGGGAACCCTGATAGAGACAGGAAGAAAGTTCCGTACTAATGCAATCTATGAAAGTGTCACCTAAGTGCTCCCCTAGCCTGGCAAAGGTGGAATGGTCAAGGTGATGCACTGCTTCCTGTAACCGTGAGAGTGCCCTTATTGACAGAATCTGACTGGAAGCAGCGCTTGCTCTAGTGGAGGTCTGGTTCTTGCCTCTTTTAGTTGCGGAGGTGCTGACATGGTACCACGGGCAGCAGGTAGGAATGAGCCTTACTGGAGAGTGACGGTCTTGAAAGGGCTTTTCAAAAAGTCATAAATCTAAGAGTTTGGAACACCCCCCCCCCCCCCCCCGGCAAGACCTTTTCATTGTTGTTCTAGCCAGTCTCCAAATATACCATCTTGAGGAGGAGGACCCAATTCTTAACTCTTAGCTATAGTACAGAAAGCCGTTGCAGGGACAGTAATATTTACAGCATATGCAATAGTTATTTACAGATCAAAAGGGTGCCCAAGTAGCTTTCTTGTACAGACTGCAGAGGGGGCTAGCAATAGATGATATCAACTGTTAAGTACATTTACACTCCAGAGAAGCAAAATTTCTGGCTGTGATTTTCAAAGCAGAGCAGGGGACTGAAATGCATTAAAATTACTAGAAGATGTGTAGTTCAATCCCCTGCACTGCTTTGAAAATCTTAACCTCTAACGCTAAACAAGCCACATTTCTTGCCAAGGCTGCTTAGGCCAAAGTTTGATTTCCAGTTTCATTCCTTACGCCTCAAATCCACAGAATTTTCTCTCCTTCTGAGAAGCGATATATTTGATTAAATCAATATGAATGGTTAATACTCACCAGCAACCCTGCAAGAACAAAGCAGGGTGAGTAGTCCAGCTTTCTAAGTAACCCTAAACAAGAAATGAACATATGCAACCTGCCCTCAGAACTTACCAGCCTACACACGTGTGTGAACACACAAGGTGGAAGGGAGATGAATAAAGAAACACTGTAAAGATTTCAAGGTTCTAAAGGTTTATTTTACATTGAAGGGAAAACTATTTGAAAAAGAACATAACACTCTTGAGCAGTGTCCTCTTTTCAAGTATTCATATTTAAAGGCTGACAGGAATCTCTCTAAAGCACGCTGAAGGCGGCAAAATCCCTTACCACTTTCAGCCAGGGCAGCAGCCACTTCATTGAGAGTAGAATAGATGTTGCAGGCAGCCCATCGGCACTGAGCTCCCAAGGCACCAAGAGTCTCCATTAGTACCTGGATCAAAGAAAATAAGAACGGCCATATTGGGTCAGACCAATAGTCCATCTAGCCCAGTATCCAGTCTTCTGACAGTGGCCAATGCCAGATGCTTCAAAGGAAATGAACAGAACAGGGCTAGTACCATGTGATCCATCCCTTGTCATCCAGTCCCAGCCTCAGAAGGTAATGAGTGATGTTGTTTTCACACGAATTGCACTGAATTAGGAGGCCTTTGTGCAAATATACTTGTACATGAAGCCAAATATCAAGCTCTGTAATTACTGTGAAACAGATTTCAATGGGCTCACTGTAGTTTCTTTAACACCGAGAGCTTGTCTATGCAGTGCATTAGTCCTCCTCTGAGGAGTGTAAATTTCAGTGCTCACTATTGTGTTGTGCTAACCGGCTCACTTAGACCCTTGCTGGCATGCACTAGGAGTCCCCTCGTGTGCACTACTGAACTTTAGTGCATGCCAGTTAGTGCACAACATGCTAGTGCACCTTGGAATTTAGTGCGGACTAATGCAGCGCTGTGTAGACAAGCCCTGACAGAGGAGTCTGTGCTGTATGAAACAGACAGACAGACCGTGCATCAGAGAGCCTATCATTTAAAACGAATAAATACAAAAATAAGATAGTAATTTCATCCAGAGATAGCAAAGCCGCAAATCCCAATCCCCTGCTCTAGTCATTAGAGCTCATTCCCTACCAGTGCTGGGAAAACTAAAAAATCCAAGAGTCCTGAATCACACAGTACCGTCACCTGCCCTAATCACTAGATCCCACTTCCCTCTTGTTTTATTCTAAGATTTGTTTCTTTTCTTAATCATCATTACTCACAGCAATGGCTCACAGACACACATGCACTGCTCACATCTTAAAAGATGAGATATAGATAGACATACATCCTTATTAAATAGACCTTTACAGAAGTTGGCAAGTCTCCTTTTTAAAAGGCGATTTTGGTGAAATGTGCTGGATTGACATCTCTGGAGACTGACGTCCTCTTTGTCCCCAAGAGTAGCCGCAGCACAGACAGAGAGTGCAAGATTCCCTTACGCTGCCCTGCCAACGCGCTCCTGTCCCAGAAGGACTTAGAACAGGTTTCAGTCTTCGGGGCCTATCCATTCTTTGGCCTCCCTGCTGAGACTGCCAACAAGGGATGAATTAGTGCCAACTGTGTTGGTGTTTTTTGGGCTGTGGACTGCCATTGTCTGGGAACTGGACTGAGACCCACTAACCTGTCTCACACCGGTCACTGAACAGCCAGCAGTAGGTAGCATTACAGTCACTACCATCCTGGGCCAGACTCAGACAGGGGACCTATCAGTCACTGGAAGCATATCCCCTCAGCTATCCCCCAAGTCATCCAATCTCTGGGAAATCTATTTTTCTCCAAACACGGCATTATGTAACGATGACTATTCCAGGGAGACTGTTTCCTAGGAGCACATGCTTTGTATACCAATGGAGTCACCCTACAGTGGAATTTAAAGAGGCTTCGTGCTGAAATGCCCACTGCAAAGGGAAAAGAATGGAATAAATAAAACAGGGCCTTACAGCAGTCTGTGCAGTTATATGCGTGCAGCCCACAATCTTGGCCCCAGCCAATGGCTTCTCTCCCTGAGCTCGCTTCCTTAAAGCCATAAGCGCAGGCATCTCTGGAAGGAAAGAAAAATCCATCATTAAAAAGCAAAGACGAGTCAGCACAAGGAAGCAGACATCTAGCACCGCTGCCCTACCTTGCCTTAGCATTTAAGATCTACTGTAATAAATCTGTGCAGTTCTGTCAACCCCAAATCCTCAAAAGCCAGGAGTCAGCCCCCCCAAATCATGACATTGGCTTAAAAATATTAAGATTTTAAAAAAATTAATACATTTTAGATTCTTTTTACTTGCCTTCTGGTGTTTAAGTCTTTAGGGTGCAGCCTAGTCATGTTTTCAAGCTTTTCTCTGCAAACAGGACAGCTAGAAACTTACTGCACACGTCCCATCCCCCCAATGGCAGCTGAAATTTTCACATAATCACTTGTCTAATGAGTTGGGGCGTGAAGAAAATCAACTATCACAAGACTCATGGTAAAATCCAGTAGTTGGCACTACTACTGTTATGGCTGTGTAAGAATTTCAGGGTTGTTCTTACACCTTCAGCACCCATCTAGAGAGCCGAGACTTGGATAAGCCCACTCTATTTGTGGCTACTCTCATCCTTGCGAACAATCTAGTAATTTGGTCCCTTTTCACAAGTTGTCTGAATGAATCAGGATTTTTACAACATTGCCTATTATTTGTGAATTGTTTGATAACCATCTTTTCTGTTTGTAATAATGGGTTTTTGGAAATTCAATATTTTCTCTATTGTGAGTCACTTAGATCACATGATATGTTTTTTCTGTTCTCCGATAGGCTAACCTAACTTTTATTAGCAGGAACAGTGCCAGAAGAAATCAGTGGGACACTTAACCTCCCAGGAAAAGGATGGGGAGCACTTTAAGGAGATGCACAGAGAGGAGATAAGGTAGCCTAAGAAATTTTAGGGCACAAATATTTCCCTATTTTGTGTTTGCCACTGGAGCCTCTTGCCTTTTACACCTGGTTGGAGGTGTATCATGTAGCTCTGTTGTAATTGGGCAAAGAGAGGTTTCAGGTCATCTACTTGAACCCTTAAGTATAAAACGTTATGAGTAGAGCTGGTCAAAAAACGGACTTATTCTCCGCTCCATGGAAAATTTCAACAAATATGAAAAAACGGTTTGTCAAAGTTTTCCCATGGAAAAATTAGACTTTTCGGCGGGGAAATATTTTGTCCAAAAACTGAAATATTTTAATTCAGAAACACTTCTGTGGTGTCACACGCTCTTACTCTCTGGGGTTCCTGGTCAGACTCCATTTCCCCATGATGCATCATGGTCTCCCTTTATGGTGAGGAGAGGCAGTTGCATCAAGGGTGTATTGTGGGAGGTAGGTATAGTCTGGCTGGGGAAGCTGGCCCATAGTAGAGGATAAAGACATGGGGAAACACAACTACAACTCCTATGAGACACCAAGATGGAATATCCAAACTGAAATTTTCCTGTTTTTGGCTGAAATATTTTGGGTTTAGAGCATTTTTTTTTTTGACGAAAGATCAAAATGTTTTGCAGAAAACGGGCACTTCTCTGGGAAAGGTTCCTTTAGATAAAAAACCCAATTTACTGCTGAAAAACAGTTTCAACAAGCCCTTGTTATAAGCTCTGCAGGATGGGAAGGTCTGAGGTACTCTGGATTTAAAGCTGTTCAGGTGAGAAGTCCAGATCAGAACAGCATCAAACTTGAGGAGCCTGCCCCCTTTTACCTTGTTCAGCAATTTCAATCTCTCGGCGCCCAAACTCTGCCTGTTTTATGTTTTTCACACAGAAATCGCTGCTGCCTTTGGAGTTCTTCTGCTGCTTGTCCCGGGGAGAGGTCTCATCATCAGAGCTGTCGGTGTATGAGGCAGCTGGAGAATGAGAGAATGAGGACACGTCAGGCAGAATAAAATATCCCCGACCCCACCAACAAGCAAAAGGAGGGAATTTGTGGTGTGGAAGAAGTCAGACAATCTGCAATGGAAAGTAGGACACAGGTTCAAGTTATAATAAATGTCCAAATACCTGGTCACTTGAGGGTAAAAATACTTTGCAATTATGCATCGCTCAAAGAGATGCCCTAGAATTTGTGTTCTTTCCAGTTTTGAGATAATCAGCTAAATAGATCAGATGTGTTTCTCCTGGGCAACAAGAGAATCTTCAGGTGCCACTCCATATCTTTCTTCAACTGAGACCTCCCCTTTTGCTTCTACTGTCCACAACCTCAGGATCAATCAGCACCCTGAAATGCCCCCCCCCCCCACGCCACATTTCCTACATCTGTAAACCTGCCTATCACTACTTCAGCAACATCTTTTCCTTGACTGTGCCAGTCTCCATTCATGCCTTCATCTCCTCTCCTCTTGTCTACTGCAACTCTTGTGTCTATGGCCTCTCCAAGTCCCCTCTCTACAATCTCCACCCACTTAGTCACTGGCCCCTCAGACTACCTACAAGCCTGCCTATTATGTAAGAGTTGTATGCTAGGAACTGGACAGAGACCTGATCTTATTTCATGTTAGTCACCAAATAGTAGTTTGATAGTAAAAGCGCCTAGTCATGACTCATGTAAGGTGCTTACGTACAGTTCCGGAACTCACTTAGTTTCTAAGGCCTGGTCTACACTATGAAGTTAGGTCGATATAAGTTTCCTTGTGTTGATCTATTTATGCCTGTGTCTACACTCAAATTCGTCTCCCTCCAACATAAGCGCCCTAATACGGTGACACAATAAAACCACCTCCCCAAATGCCATTGAGCAATGGTCAACCTATTGAGGTTGACACAGTGAGTGCAAACATTGTGGGACCTGTATCAACCCTAACAGTTCTCCATGTTGCATTCCCTGCAGCAGTGATTGTTTTCTTCTCAGTTGTGGCGTGCATTGCCCAGGGTCATGCAGACCAGAAGCAAACCCCCGGTCCCCCAAAAACCAGCCTGCATATTTTTGAAATGCCTTCTACTGATTCCCCACCGTGGAATATGCAAGCGAACTTAGCAGCTCTCTCGTCGTGTGCCACGGCCCAACTGACCATGCCGGCTCCACACACTAGATGCACTCCTGCCTGGATAGACAGGAAGTACTGGATCTCCTGGGCCTGTGGGGAGAAGAGGCTGTGCAAGCACAGCTATGGACCAGCCACAGAAACATAGATATCTACAAAAAGATTGCATTGGGGATGCAGGCAAAGGGTACAACAGGGATCAGCAGCAATGACATGTGAAAGCAAAGGAACTGTGCCAGCATACCACACGGCCAGGGAGACCAACAATCATTCTGGTGCTGAGCTGCAGACCTGCCACTTTTACAACAAGCTGCATGCCATATTTGGTGAAGACCCCATCAGCACCCCACAAAGCATCGCGGATACCTTGGAAGAGCCCAAGTCAGAGACTCCTGCTGTGAACAGTGAGGAGGAGGAAGAGGGGAGAGAATTCCCCACTGTCTAGCCAGTCCAGCCTGGACAAACCCGATGAAGGGGAAGGGGCCTCTGTGTGCATGCATTTTCCCTTACAATGCTTACATTTAAAGACGGCGCACCTGGTCCATCACCAAGTTAATGTGACAAAGATACCAGCTTCTCATTGCTTTACTCGCACAAAAAGAGGCAGCAGACCAACTAACGGAGGCAGAGTTGGTATCTGTTGTTCATTCCTCTGTAGGGTTAGGCATGGGGAGATGGAGGAGGGCCATGTGGAGTGTTTTGTTTATGTTCACAGGAATGTCCCTTGTATCCTAAGAGATCTTGGTGAAAACTTCCATGGCGGTACTCTGCAATCCTTTCCCAAAGGTTTCTTGGGATGGCTCTGTGGTAGAACACTTTCCCATGCCACTCCACAATGGGTTAGGCTGGCACCACTGCAGTCAACAAGCTAGTGGCATATAGGCCCAGGGAGTGGGGGGGAGAAGCGGGCTTCAGGACGCCAGGAACAGGTGAGCTTTCTGTACCTTTGTTACTCTCGAGAGTGAGGTGGTATCAGCTAAAATCACCACTGCTTGTTGAAAATAGTGCCAATACTCAGTTCCCCTGCCCTATACTCACAGCCATGGAATAGGGACCAAAACTGTATTGTTTCATGCAAGTGGATTGCCTTTCTTCCACCTCGCAACACTCATCCTGGGTGGGCAACACTCACCCTGGCTGGGACAGAGTGGTCCTGTGCAGAGTCACTCCAAAACTGAAGTGTCAATAAGCATATCCTATTAAAAGTTTTTATGAGAATAACGGAAGGGAGTTTTGAAATGTATCTTTTCCTTTCCATTTTGACTGGAAATCCAATGACACACCTGCCTGTTTTTATGAGCAGCTGCTGCCAATTGCAGACGGGAGGGGTGCCCTCTCCATAGCCGTTGCATGGCGGACCCTGATGAGGAGAAGGAAAAGGACTAGGAAGGAAATGTTCAGTGAGATCCTACAAGCCAGTAGTGCATCAGATCATGATCAAAGGGTCTGAAAGGCCAAAATGGCAGAGGGCATGAAGCAGGACGGAGCTGACAGGAGACAGGCCCAGGAATCCCAGCAGGAAAAGGAGAAGGAGATGCACCAGGACACAATGGGGCTTCTCAGGTAGCAAACCGAAATGGTACAGACCCTGGCTGACCTACAGAAATGCCACCCTTTGCAGTCCTTAGAGAACTCCATAGTAAGCAGCTCACTACATCTCCCAGCATGCCATGTGGCATCATGGACTATGTCCTTACCCCTACCATTCCACACTGGGGGACAGCAAGGAAAACCACAGCTTTACATACATCAACCTTGGTTCTCACAGATCAGTGTATCTATAAGCCATAATGGAGTACATTTGTGCATTGAAACTGATAGAAATGTTTGCTGCCTTTCCAGTATGAAAGTTTTCTTCAGTTCATTTATGTTAAAAGTTTGGGTTGAATGGCTTGGTGGTGTTTGCACACTGGTTTTACTGCAATGTTTTCGCCACTCAAATTTATATTTTTTAAAAATAAAATTATCTTTATTAGTGCAGAATGCATAGCAGTACTCAAAGCACCCAGTACTTGTAAATGTGTATCACCACAGAACTAGGTTCAAGAAAACACTGTCTCATATTTATAAAAGTACAGCAAGCACTGCATAAATAGGTTCAGTAAAACACAATCCTAGTTATTAATGTACAGGAAGGACTGCACAATTCCTAAGAGCATCCAAACCTTCAGGCCCAGAAAACACTCCAGCACAGAACACTGTTGTGGCTGACCATTAACGTGCTCTTTCAAAGCCTCCCTCAACTGCATAGCTCCATGTTGAGCTCTTGCAATGGCCCTGTCAAACTCAGCAAACAGCTGTTCCTCCTCTACCCTGGCAGCAGCTTTTCCTCCTTTGCCTCACAGATACTATGCAGTACACAATAGGCAGCTATAACTATTGGGATATTTTTCTCACTGAGATCCAATCTAGTGAGTAAACACCGCCAGCATCCCTTCAATCTACTAAAATCACTTGCAACTGCCATTCTGCAACTGCCAGTAGTTGAATCTTTCCTAACAATCCTGTGTTCTTAAAGATGCAAGGGTCATGCATCTTCCCTGACCAGCCTACACTGATATCAGGGGAGCGTCCCTGATGGTCTACCAACACTTGCATAACCATAGAAAAGTAGCCCTTTCTGTTGATGTACTCATTGCAAGGTGGGCTGGTGACAAAATAGAGATGTGTGTGCTATCGCCCCACCACAGTTCAGGAACCCCACTGCTGCAAATCCATCCACTCTGGCAATGTGCAGGACAAGAACCATAGTCCTGCGTAGCAGGAGACAATTAATGGCCCTGCACACTTGCATGACAATGGCCCCCACTGTGGATTTTCCACCTTCAAAATCATTTCCCATTGATCAGTTGCAAGCTTCCAGAGTGTGATCACCACTCACTTCTCCACTGTCAATGAAGCTCTCATTCTGGTGTCCTGGCACTGGAGGGCTGGGCCAAGCTCATTACAAAGATCTAGGAATGGAGTCTTTTGCATGCAAAAGGCCTGCAGCCATTGCTCATTGTTCCAAACCTGCTTTAGGATGTGATCCCACCTGTCAGTATTCATTTCTCGGGCCCAGAAGTGGTGCTCCACCGTCTGCAACTGCTCCATGAATGCCATCAACAAACTTGAATGTTTTTCATTATGTACCTTAGCAAACTGCCTTTGAAGAAACTGCCATGAACCCTGTTGTTGTGGTACTTTCTGGAGGTCTGCAAATACAGGAGAATTGTGTGTCCCATATTTGCAATGTTCATGAGAGCAGTGCAGAGCTCTGCAGGCTCCATGCTTCTATCAGAGATGACGGGGACAAAAAATGCCATGCATGTTTGTAGGATTAAATTATGGAATACGGATGGCATTATGGGATGGAGAAAGTTGCATGCTGGAAATTTGACCTTTAGCTTTCAGAGATTCCTGTGTGGAATCTACCTCCCATATTGTGAAAATTTCCCGAAAGGCATTGCCCGGCACACTGGGATACCTTCCCATGGTGCACCACACTTTGTATTGACACAAGCACTCCTGGTGAGTACATAAGCAGCCAAGTACGCACACGCATGAGAAATATATTATCTTCAGTGATCGTACACTGATGTTACCTGCCTCAACCAAAGTTTGTGGTGTAGACATGGGAATGTGTTACATGGAAGATAAATCCTCCTTAAGGAGATTTAAGACGGGAACAATGGGCAGGAAGATGGTTGGATGTACAAGGGTTTTAAAGTGCAATTATGGTCAAAAGAGCAGGCATTTAAAAATGGCACACTCTCACTCTGCATCTCTGCTCCCTGTGTGTCAGTCTCAGCTGCTCACTTTAAGGACATGAGCAAGTGTTTGCTTCCTTTAGCTCAGCACAGCCCTTACAGCTACTGGAGAGCAAGCTTGAGTCTGTTATGCCTCGCGCATCAACATAACGGGGGGGGAAGGATAGCTCAGTGGTTTGAGCATTGGCCCGCTAAACCCAGGGTTGTGAGTTCAATCCTTGAGGGGGCCACTTAGGGATCTGGGGCAAAAATCTGTCAGGGGACAGTACTTGGTCCTGCTAGTGAAAGCAGGGGACTGGACTCGATGACCTTTCAAGGTCCTTCCAGTTCTAGGAGATTGGCATATCTCTATTTATTTAGAACTGTCTGTTCATTGGTGGGCCTTTGTCTAAGCATGGTAAGAGGCAGAAAGCCCCAGCTAGATTTTCAGATGCGAGGGAGATCTGTGATGCTGACAGTTATTAAAAACACGTTTTGTCTCACAGCAAGAACACATGATCTGGTGTTACTGAAAGAGAACCACTGCATCCCACGATCCCATTAGCAAAATCTCCAAGGACTGGTAAGAGTCAGTGAGAAGTGTTTCACCTTTCTATTTGATTATAAATACAAAACACCTGCTGACAAAAGTGTCACGTGTTTCTTCCTTGTGTTGTTCATACATTTTCCCTACTTGTTTTTCGTTTTCTCTCCTTCACCCCAGTTCTATTTTTTCCTTTGCATCCAAACAATTTTGCTCGTCTTAAGTTGATTCTCCTTCAAGTATTATCAGTGCAGCCCCCCTCCCCCGCCCCCTCGCCGCTCCAGAGGTGCACCTGTGTTCTCCAAAGAAGCTCAGAACCCAATGGAAAACTCAGCCTTGTGGAGTCAGATGCCTGACTCTGCATGGAGCTCTGGAATACTTTATGAGAGGCAGGATAATGAGGCATGGCCCCTTAAAGTGCGCTCAGCAACTTCCAGCTATTGAAGCAGCATGTTGGAACTCCCTCTCCTCTTTCCATAGCTCAATGAATATTGCTATGCTACTTATACTGTGTAAGAAATAAGTATTATTATATAGAGTGGCCTTCTTGAGTTTCTGGCACTCAGAGGCACTCTTTATGATGCATAGGGCAAGGATCACAGACTATACGGGGTTTATGTCTCAGGCATGAAGAGAACATAAGTCTTGCCTCAGGTTAATTCTGATGGATAAAGCACGGAGGGCTTCAGGGAGGGATATGGAGTCAGAATTGGTATCTGGTCCTTCCTGCCATTCCTGAATGCAGGAGAGGGCAAAAATCCAGTGCCAAGAATTGCTCAGTGCTGACAAGGTCTGGACACTCAGGTGGGCTGAATGGTACCCCAGGTTCAGTTCTGAGACATGGTTTCTTGGGTCAAGAGACAGAAGAAGAAAGATGACACCCATCTTTCCCCTCATTCTCATTCTCAGAGGTCTAATGGGGACAGAACACGTACAATCTCTGGTGCGAGAGATGCTGGAGCTCAGAAACATCTGGTACCTAAGAGATTCAGTTCCCCAGTGCCGAGGAACAAATCTTTGTCCCCAGTGACAGAATTCAAGACAGTGTGGAAATCATTATGGCTGGTGCCAATGACACACAAACCTTTGGGCGGGTAGCTAATATTTTGAGCCCAGTTCCATGTTTGGCATCTAAGAGATTTATTGAGGACAACCCAGCTGGACCTTCCCATCAAGGACAGATTTCTTTGATGACTCAGTAGGAGTCTCCCCCCACTGCCCCTTCATCCCAATTACTAAGGCAAAACACGGGGTTCCACTAGCATCGAAGACTAAGATCTCTAATCCCTCAGAACTGACCTTGCTGTCATATGAGGTGAAGTTTGAAACCTGTGCCAAGAGCTCTCAGTTTCCTAAGCCTTACCCCAAATTCTTCTTGAGTCCAACCTCGATGACGATTGTCTAAATACTGGGCCCGTTTCATCATAACTGTCTGAGGGGAACCTTGGTATCATCTTATCTTTATGGAATGAGTTCCCTTGCGGGATGCCAGGCTCCTTGAGCCCCTCAGCCCTAGGATCAACAGTCAAAGCAACATTCAGGGACCGGAAACCAAATGGAAGCCATCACCGACACATTCCATTCCAAAGACAAAGCAGCTGGAACCTAGAACGATGGAACCTCCCCGCCTCATCTGCTCTATTCATGGCTAATACAGAGTTCTCTGCTGGTGAGAATGTCTCAGAGGGTATGTCTACACTGCAATAAAAGACCTGCAGCAAGGCCATGGTTGGCCTGGACTCACAGGGCTCGGGGCTAAAAATTGTAGTGTAGATGGAGCCCTGGCTCTGAGACCCTGTGAATGGGGTGGGTCTCAGAGCCTGGGCTTCAGCCTGAGCTCAAATGTCTACACTGCAATTTTTAGCCCAGAGAGCCTGAGTCAATTGACCCGGGCTCTGAGACTCAGGGCCATGGATTTTTTTATTGCAATGTAGTCATACCTGATATGGACTTCTCAAGAACCTGATCCACACTGTTTGCCCTTCTCCCCTGATGGAATTCTCTACATTTCCCCTCCAGAGAACTTTAAATCCTTTCAAGATCTTTTGACAAGAATTGCAGGCACACTGGACTTAGAACTGTTCAGCCCAAGGAAAAAAATGCAAAAATGATTTGATCTCTTGGTACCAAATTAACTTGCACTGCCTATTAATGATGGCCTTATTGGGCTAGCCAAGGATCTATAGATAATTTCAGTTTCAATCATTCTAACTTCTTATAAGATGGATAAATTCTATCAAGTGTCCTCACATGAGTTGAATGCTTCTTCTGGCATCCAAAATCATCTTCTCTAGTCGTCTGGCACTAATGAGAAAACAGGTTTAAGGAGAGTGTACAAGTCAACCCGAAATGACAACGGTGCCAGACAGACAGAACTACTCAGATGCAAGGCTAACTCATAGGCCACTTTACAAATGAGCATCACAAATTATAGACATTACTAGAAAGATGATTTTTATGTGTGGGACAGACTGGGTCCCCTGTTGTGTGTCCTTCCAGAAAAGCAATGAGAAGCAGCTGGGGACATTTAAACAAAGGGCCAAACAGTGGCTAAGCACTCTTTCAAGACTGCACATGATGCCTCTGATGGGTCTAATTGTTCTATTGCCACGGCTATAACCATCAGAAGGGCAGCATGGCTAAAGTGCTCTAGTCCCTCCACACAAATAACCCAGAGGGGAAGACCTTCCCTTTGAATGTTGGGAGCTTTTTAGTGCCTGCAAGAATGAGACCTTAGAGAACGTGAAAGATTCAAGGTTCACTTTGAAGACTCCAGGAATATACAAACCCTCCTTCAGAAGGAAGACTCCCTTTAGGTACCACAAACAAGATCTATCGACTTCTCTGGACTATCAAGAAGAAACCACACCAACGGTCTTCCTCTCTTCTGGCAAACACAGATCTCAGTCTTATTGTCAGACGCATGTGTCTTCATGCTGTGTTTCAGGCCCTCATTCAAACACCAAGTTAAAGTTTTGGAAGTATACTTGAGAGTCTCAGACCAGTCAACTCAGATGCAAAAGGACATCAACCCTGTCTCCCCCTCACTTCAGAGGCCACCTGTTCCCTGTTTTGGAAAACATGGAATAAAATTATCACAAACAAGTGGGTGTTGGAAAACTCTTCAAGTGGCTACGCCATACAATCGCACTCCATAGTTCCAAATTATTCACTTTTTCCATCCCTCTTCAGGGACTGTTCTCGCAAAAAAAAGATCAGAAACGAGAATTCTGCTCTGTTGCAGACTAGTGCAACCGACACACTTCCCAATCAATACTGGTGGAAAGTGGTTATTCCTGTTTTTTTCTTATTCCAACTAGACCTGGAGGGCTCCTTTCTATTATGGATTTTAGGGCATTCACTCAATACTTTAAGTTTTGGACTATGATTGTAGTTTCCATTACTTCCTCTTTAAATCTACAAGATTGGTTTGTAACTCTCAGCTTCAAAGATACTTATTTCTATAGATCCATCTGCCCGTCACACAGGAAGTATTACTGTTTCTGAATCAATAAGGTTTGCTATCCAAATGGAGTTCTACTTTTTGGCCTACGTACTGCTCAGCTGGTATCTACCAACTGCCTTGCAGCAGGCTGTACAGCAGCACAGCTAAGACATCAATTTGACAGTGTATTTCTATACCTAGAACAAGGTCAGCTCCCAGACTACTGCACTGGGCAGCACAGCATGGGGAGGAGGTGACCAGCCCTCTGTGGAGAAAGAAGTGGTTCAGGACTATTTAGAAAAGCTGGACGAGCACAAGTCCATGGTGCTAAAGGAGTTGGCGGATGTGATTGCAGAGCCATTGGCCATTATCTTTGACAAATCATGGCAATCGGGGGAGGTCCCGGATGACTGGAAAAAGGCTAATGTAGTGCCCATCTTTAAAAAAGGGAAGGAGGAGGATCCGGGGAACTACAGGCCAGTCAGTCTCACCTCAGTCCCTGGAAAAATCATGGAACAGGTCCTCAAGGAATCAATTCTGAACCACTTAAAGGAGGGGAAAGTGATCAGGAACAGTCAGCATGGATTCACCAAGGGCAAGTCATGCCTGACTAACCTAATTGCCTTCTATGATGAGATAACCGGCTCTGTGGATGAGGGGAAAGCAGTGCATGTATCATTCCTTGACTTTAGCAAAGCTTTTGATAAGGTCTTCCACAGTATTCTTGCCAGCAAGTTAAAGAAGTATGAGCTGGATGAACGAACTATAAGGTGGATAGAAAGCTGGCTAGATCGTCAGGCTCCACGGGTAGTGATCAATGGCTCCATGTCTAGTTGGCAGCCGATATCAAGCGGAGTGCCCCAAGGGTAGGTCCTGGGGCCGGTTTTGTTCAATATCTTCATCAATGATCTGGAGGATGGCGTGGACTGCACCCTTAGCAAGTTTGCAGATGACACTAAATTGGGAGGAGTGGTAGATACGCTGGAGGGTAGGGATAGGATACAGAGGGACCTAGACAAATTAGAGGATTGGGCCAAAAGAAATCTGATGAGGTTCAACAAGGACAAGTGCAGAGTCCTGCACTTAGGACGGAAGAATCCCATGCACTGCTATAGACTAGGGACCGAATGGCTAGGCAGCAGTTCTGCAGAAAAGGACCTAGGGATTACAGTGGATGAAAAGCTGGATATGAGTCAACAGTGTGCCCTTGTTGCCAAGAAGGCTAACAGCATTTTGGGCTATATAAGTAGGAGCACTGCCAGCAGACTGAGGGACGTAATCGTTCCCCTCTATTTGACATTGGTGAGGCCTTATCTGGAGTACTGTGTCCAGTTTTGGGCCCCACACTACAAGGATGTGGAAACATTGGAAAGAGTCCAGCGGAGGGCAACAAAAATGATTAGGGGGCTGGAGCACATGACTTATGAGGAGAGGCTGAGGGAACTGGGATTGTTTAGTCTACAGAAGAGAAAAATGAGGGGGGATTTAATAGCTGCTTTCAACTATCTGAAAGTGGGTTCCAAAGAGGATGGATCTAGACTGTTCTCAGTAGTAACAGATGACAGAACAAGGAGTAATGGTCTCAAGTTGCAGAGGGGGAGGTTTAGGTTGGATATTAGGAAAAATCTTTTTCACTAGGAGGGTGGTGAAGCACTGGAATGGGTTACCTAGGGAGGTGGTAGAATCTCCTTCCTTAGAGGTTTTTCAGGTCAGGCTTGACAAAGCCCTGGCTGGGATGATTTAGTTGGGGATTGGTCCTGCTTTGAACAGGGGGTTGGACTAGATGACCTACTGAGGTCCCTTACAACTCTGATATTCTATGATTCTATGACAAAGGCATAGTCACTACAAGAAGTTCAAGACCCCTTTCAAAAAACATACTCTCGATTCAGTCCCTGGGCCTCAGGATAAATCAGGAAAAGTCATTTTATTCCCATTTACAGGATCACACTCACTGAAGCAGACACACACTCCACAACTACAAGGATTTTCCTTCCACCACAAGGCTTCAGGAGATACTCAGGACCAGACAACTGTTACACTCTCCACCCCAGCATCAAGTCAGAGCAATCATACAATTGCTAGGATTGATGGCATCATGTATTCTGATTATTCCCTTTGCCAGATTAAAAATGAGACCTCTAAAAACCTAAAGAATGTGGACTTGAGGAAAATAAACCATCTACGTTCAAGGGCTCTTTCAAGCCTCCAACTCCTGCTCCAGTTATCAGCAAAACAAGAACGCAGACTGCACATACATATGCCAGAACTCAGATCAATCAGACTAGCATAAAAGACATTCCTCCCACATATACAAATACAATACAGTAACTCCTCACTTAACATTGTAGTTATGTTCCTGAAAAATGCAACTTTAAGCGAAACAATGTTAAATAAATCCAATTTCCCCATAAGAATTAATGTAAATAGGGGGGGTTACGTTCCAGGGAAATTTTTTTTGCCAGACAAAAGGCATTATATACATTTTAAACAATTTTAAACAAGCAATTTAATACTGGTATGTGTGTGAGGGGGTGCAGGGGGCTGGGTGTGGGGGTGTGTGCAGGAGTCAGGGAAGGGGGCTGGGGAGGTCTGAGGGGGTGCACAGGTCAGGGCAGGGGGCTGGGAGGTGTGGGGGGTGAAGGAGTCAGGACAGGCGGCTGGGGAGGTGTGAGGGGGTGCAGGGCTCAGGGCAGGGGGCTGGGTGTGTGTGAGGACGGTGCAGGGGGATGGGGGTGTGTGAGGGGGTGCAGGGGTCAGGGCAGAGGGCTGGGGGTGTGGGCTGGGGTCGTGGGGGTGCTCACGGCAGGGGGCTGGTGGAGGTATGTCCAGATTCCAGCCCCTTCCCAAGGCCCCGCCCCCGCCTCTTCTCCTCCTCCTCCCCCCCACTCCCTCCTGCCCGGGGAAATCAGCTGGCTTGCGGAGTTTAGGAGGCAGGAGGGAGGAGCGAGGACTTAGCGTGCCTCGCACCTCCCCCTTTCCCCCGCCTCCTGCCCGCAGCAGTCAGCTGGCTGGTGGCGTTGAGAAGGTAGGGGAGGGAGGGGGACCCTGCGTGCGGAGTCCTCGCTCCTCCCCTCTCCCTCCTGCTCCAAAACGCCGCCAGCCAGCTGATTGCTGCGGGCAGGAGGCAGGAGAGGAGGGGGAAGGCGCTGATCCTTGGGGTCTGCCGGCGGGCGGGCGGCGCTGTGGGGAGGGGAGGGGGCGTAGGGAGGCTGCCAGTTGTGCAGAAAGCAGGCAGCCAAAAGACGTAAGAGTGGCGCATTGCTCAACGTTAAATGAGCATGTTCCCTAATTGATCAGCAACGTAACAACGAAACAATGTTAACCGGGACAACTTTAAGTGAGGAGTTACTGTACTACAGAAAAACATATAAACCCCCCTTCTATGTCTGGAGGAAGTGCATTCACCAACACATCACATCACCAACTATTCAGCACCCAGACAAGAATACCTGGGCCGACAAACTCAGCAGAACAAGCAACATGACACACAAATAATCCCTAAAGACACACTACAGGCTTGTCCACACGACAACTTAGTGCAGGGATCTCAAACTCGAATGACCAGGAAGGCCACATGGGGACTAGAACATTGGCCCGAGGGCCACATCCCGCGGCCTCCCCCATTCTGCCCCCGGCCCCGCCCCCCACTCCACCCCTTCCCTGAGGCCCCGCCCCTTTCCCACCTCTTCCCACTCCCCATTCCAACCCCTTCCCCAAAGCCCAGCCCCTGCCCCGCCTCTTCTCTGCCTCCTCCCCTGAGCACGCAGCTTCCCGCTCCTCCCCCCTCCCTCCTGGAAAGCGCTAAGCGCCTCCAAACAACTGTTTGGTGGCGGGAAGCGCCTGGAGGTAAGCACAGGAGTGGGGACGCGGTGCACTGGAGGGAGGGGAGCTTGGTGGGCTGCAGGAAATAACTCCGGGGGAGCGGGCAGGGGAATCTTGGCAGGACACAGAAAACCGCAGGCCATGTGTTTGAGACCCTTGGCTTAGTGTGTGGGAAACTAATGCACTGTACGCTCACACCCTGGCTTGCTGTGCATTAAGGGTATGTCTACCTTGCAATTAAACACCCACAGCTGCCCCATGTCAGTTGACTAGGGTTATGGAGCTGTAAAACTGCGGTGTAGACATTCAGGCTCAGGCTCGGGAACCCTAAGTCTCCAAGACTCGTTCACTATTTCCCCATACCCCAATGCGTGGAACACAACAAACAGATCTTGTTGCAGCACAAGAGAATTGCAACTAAGCAGAATAGTGCTCCCGAGGAGGAACAAGTTGCGGTTCCCTGATAGTTACCTTCTCCCTGAATTAAAGCCATCAGTTTCTGTATGCCTTTTCCCCAATCCCCTTGATTCCAGTGTTACTGGAAAGATAAAAGACAAGGCACATGGTTCTACTGATAACATCAAACAGGACCAGATAGTTTGGGAATTCAGTGGAGTCGAGCCACATTCTCTCTTCCACTGGTTCTGGCTCTTTTAACATAACTGAGGTCTCATGCTTCACCCAGATCTGAAATCTCAGCCATGGGAGTTTCAAACTTCTGTGAAAACATTTATCTTTCTTCCCCGGAGTCTCACAGTTGTTGGTGCAAAGCCTTCAACTAGGATGTAGCCAAGTGGGAAAGAGTCTCTGTTTTGGTGACCCGTCACAATATAACCGAATCTGCACCAGTGTGTCCCACGAGTGGGGATCTGTACTGATCAAAGGAGAAAGAGGAATGACCTAAACTGAAAGCTGAGATCCACATTCCACACCCCCACAATTCTGAGCTTTGAGGTCTGAGGAGGAGCTCAGGTGACACAGGGGGTCCACTCCCCCTTATACAGCCCTTCATGGAGTATTCCATGTCTCAAAGCATGTGTGCTGTGTCCCTCCAGTAGTCAGAACTTTCCAGAGGGATCCAAGCTTCAATGGCATGTTTGGTTATATCCCAAGAGAATATGGGAATTTGTTACTGATAAGCTACTCAAAGGACTCAAGTTATAGGGATACAAACTCCTCTTTCCAGCGCTCCCACAGCCTTTCATTAGCATTTAGGTGTCAGGAAATCTCAACCAAGCACTTAAAATGCTCTGTTCTGTACTGCCAGTATGCTTATGGTCTTTTACACAGCACCCAGTGTGCTAGTAATTGACTTTTCTAGCCTCCCGCAGGCACTTTAGAACACCCCCAGGGGAAAAAGCTTAGTGCTGGTGCTGTCTGCGTGCCAGGCTCCCCGAGACCGGCTTGTGCCTAATCTGCTTACTAAGAATTATACATTACTGAAATTTCTCTGCAAAGGATCTGTCCCCTGCAAGGGTGCGAAAGGCAAGTCTGACCCTGCAAACAGCACATCGGTGGCAAAACACATTCAAGGAAGTGAAGAACTGGAAGCCTATCTTTTAATAAAGAAAGCAAGTTATACAATACTGAACACTGGGATCAAAAATTGCAGAAGGATTAACTAGTTAATGCAGGATTATTTTCCTGAAAACAGCTAATCTGTGCAAAGGGTTTTTAAAACCCTATCTTGGTGTTACTCCTTGGGCTGAATGTACTTTTTGTAACCAAGCCTGAAAAACATAGGTAGTAACCAGATTTTCATACATGCTGCATTCTTTACTCTTAACAGCCATAGAGGAAGTTATGCTATGTGTGAGCCCTGCTTTCCTGTGGCACTTGACAAAATGACTGAGGACAGGATCTCCACAACACACATATTTTGGAAAGATACTAGAAGTCTGCAGGATCTATCTATCTCCTAAATTTAATTGAAAGTTTAGGTCAGGGCCCCCATTCAGCGATATACAAGTAAGCAAAACAAAGCTATGTGATGTCAAAGAAATGGCAGTTGCCGGGCAGTGTGATCCAATGGCCAAGAAAGGGGAAAAGAGCTGTAGACTAGAAATGGTCCCAGCTGGCAGGAACTGGAGGGGGATCTGAACTTTCTCAAAATTCAAGGATGCTCAGATTTAGGGTTTGGATCCAGGCAAATCTGACTGCTGATACCACCAGACTCTTTTCAAACAGTGATAAAAAGAGGAACGAGGGTACATTTCAAAAAAAGGCACTTCCCCCACTAAACAATTAATTCTCCCTATGATCTGCACCTCTGAAAGATGCCTATTACAAGCTAATAGAAAATGTACCTTGTTCCTTCTCTGTTTGACCCACTAAAGTTATGAAACAGCGTGAGAAAGAAATCAATCTCCTTTAATTAAAGATATTATTAACTTAATCTTATTTCAATAACCAATTTATGTGTGTAGTGTGCACAACAACACTTAGCACTTAAGCGCTGGACAAACATTAACTAACTAATCCTCATAACATCACTGCAAGGCAGGTAAGGATTATCCTGATTTTACAGAAGGGGGGAAAACAGACACAGAGATTAAATGATTTGCCAAAGGCCAAGCCACTTAGTCAGTGGCGGAGACAGGATTACCACATGCAGACCACTAGGCTGTGCTGCGTTGCTGCTGTGACTAATGCCAGGTCATACAGTTGCAAATAGCTGCCTTTCCCTCTCTTACTGTGACAGCTAGCTGGGCAGACTGGCCGTGAAACTGTACTGTGAGCCTTTTGGCGCATCTACAGGGCACAGAAGATGACCACCACAAGTATAAATACAGCTGCAACACTGAAAGCACTGCATAGGCCAAAAACTCCTGAATTTTCTTTCAGTGAAATACAGGGATTGGATTTGTATATAAGTAGGGTTGGAAGTATTAGGTTTTTATTGGTAAATGTTGGTAAACGTCAATTTCACTGTACACACATAAACCAATAAAAAAATATTTCCATCAATGATCATCTAAATTTCAAGCTAGTCAAAGAAAGAAAAATGCTGCTGAGATTTAGAGTATGATTTAAGGATATGTACTTTGTATATTTTGACATTTGATGTTGATAATGTGTTCTAAGAGTTATAAAGTTTTAATTTTTTACACCTCAAAGTCAACTGTCATTAAATTGTGTCTGCCCCTCAACCCCCCTATTTCCCACAACTCTTGAACATTTAAATAGATTAAGAATTTTTTTCAATTTTTAACCCATAATTTTTTGCAACTGAAAATTTTAATTGATAACAATAAAAAAAGATTAAAAATAAACAGAATAAAAATAATCCATCATAATTACAAAAAAAATCAAATTTTGCCAAGTGTATAAATAAGTGAGTCACTTGGCAAACAAACATATTACATCATGCACTGCTGGAGGTGTTATGCTTTGTACTTGAAAGATACAGGAAAGCGTCCTCAAACTGTATAACAAAGAAGGACGTGGGGAGAGATAAAGAGGCAAATAATCGTCTCTTCAGAAGTATTTTAGGAGCCTCCGGGTTGAGTCACCTTTGTTAAGAGTTGGTTAGCAACAGCAAGAAAGCAGCAGACCCTGGCCTAGAGGCATGGAAATCTCTTCCCGCCCCCCACCACTTCAGTTTCCTGCTGGCAGCCAAGCTCCAAACATTATTGAGTGTTTATGTTTTATTAAAACCCCTCTTTGCATTACAGTTTTTAAAAAGTTAATACATCGACTTCTAATAGAATACTATATTACTCTTCATTTTTTTCATTTTTGACTATACTTTTGTATCATTGTATGAAAAGGTTTCAGTGATGCGGCCCTCGGGCCAATTTACTAGTTCTCATGTGGCCCTCGTGGTGATTTGAGTTTGAGATCCCTGGTTTAGTGGTAGAATTTTTAACAAGGTACTCCCATGAGACACCCCTATAGCACATCAGTGACCTATACAACTGGAAATCTTCTAAGGGGTTTAAGGGAGTTAGGCACTCTGCTCAACTGTTGGGAACCTAACTCCTCAGGTCCCTTTGGAAAGCCCAGCCTTAACTAAAATTGATCATTTGATTAACTTGGACACAGGAGAAGTCTTTGCCACTTTAAAGAAAGCAGATAGAATGATTACCCTTGGTAATTAGTAATAGTGTAGTGACTGAAAGTTGATATGTTTAGAGCATGGGTCTCAAACTCAAATTAAGACGAGGGCCGCATGAGGACTAGTGCATTGACCCGAGGGCCGCATCACTGCCCCCGCCCCCTCGCTGCTCCCGGCCCCGCCCTCACGCCACCCCTTCCATTAGGCCCCGCCTCTTCTCCGCCCCTTCTCCGCCTCCTCCCCTGTGCGCACGGCTTCTCGCTCCTCCCCCCTCCCTCCCAGAAACCCAGAAGCTCTTCCCATGCGGCCCGCGGAGCTCTTCCCTGCAGCCTGCTGGGCTCCCTGTGCCCCCCCCAGCCCCCCCCCCCATTTATTTTATTTTTTTTAACCCCCAGGCAGTTCCCACCGCCAGAACAACCGGTGGGAACTGCCTGGGGGTTAAAAAAAAAAAAAAATTAAGCGGGGGGGGGGGGGGCGCGGGGAGCCCGGCGGGCCGCAGGGAAGAGCTCCACGGGCCGCATGTTTGAGACCCCTGGTTTAGATGATTCTTTGGTGTTTTACATGAAATGAGTTTGGAGGGTCTCATTCAGACCCATTCCTAGAGGGACTGGAGTTCACATCACAAGAACAGCATAACCGCCGTCCATTCTGTGCAGAGGTGCCAGGACTCAATGGGCCTGTCAACTAAACTCCCCTTTTGGCTCCAAAATCCATCTCTCCAGGTCAAGGATGAGGCACATTGATGGGAGTCACCGCTACCTGCAAATGCAACTGTCCTGGGAACAGAGGGCTTCAGTCTCCAGGGCTGTCAACCCAGCACTCTGCATTAGCACAGAAACGCACTATTTTATTAATACTAATTAAACTGCTGATGCTATAATGGGAGAGACTAAGTGCATGAGATGGAGGAGAGCTCCCAGGAAATCACTCCGAGCTCTTTCAGCTATGGGTCTGGAGCACTGACAAATTGAAGAAATATTAGTCAGACTAATTAGACTAACATTAGTCTTTAAAAAATGACAATCATACCGAATATTCACATTAGAATACAGATTAGCTCTCATAGATCTATACTAAATAAATTCTAAACGTGAGTGCCAACTTAAAGCTTCAGAGGGGTAGCCATGTTAGTCTGTATCCACAAAAACAATGAGGAGTCCGGTGGCACCTTAAAGACTAACAGATTTATTTGGGCATAAGCTTTCGTGGGCAAAAAACCCACTTCTTCAGATGCGTGGAGTGAAATTAGACAAGCAATCAGAATTTTAGATAAGAAAAAACTTACCAAAGCTTGTGTTACCAGGTGGGGCATAGTTAGATTTAAGACTTCATTGAGACATACTTGTCTGTATAACTGGTATGGTGAACATTGAGTTTGGGCTAATATTTATATGGGGAGGACACAGCATGCGTTGTTCCTTTGCACCTCCTAGGAACCCATTGTGAGGAAATACAGGCACTGTGGGAGAAATAGGTCACCCTCCCAGCCGCAAGGTGAGTGTTCACACGGTACAGGGGCAAAGCAGTGGATTATAGTATTAAGGAACGCGGCAGCCCAGCACAAACATGTGGGTGAAAACCCTACTACACCTGGATGAGCTAGCCATATCTTCATTGCTTCCTTGGGGGCAGAGAGAGTTCCCTTGGCATTTGCCTGCGCTGAGTGTGGCAGGGAAGAGCCCACACTCAGCTGTTTGGGCCTCTCTTCTGCAACAATAGAAAGAGAGTCCAAGAATTAGAAAAAACAGCCTCAAGTCATTAATGATCAAGCCCACTTGTAATGGGGCTGCCCCCAAACTAGAAGGTGAATTCTCCATCTATTTAGAGAGTATGAAAAAGACAGAGCCCCTACCCCCGAAACGTCATATAGTCTCATTCAGAGAAACTGAGACAATGGTTCAGGTATGAGACATTGTCAGGGAGATCAGCATAGGTGGCTTCTCAGAGGAGTGGGTTTTCAGGAGGGACAGGAGAGGAAGGACATTTGGAATACACAGCATAGGAGGATGTTCCAACCGTAGGGGCAGCAAGACAGAGGCCAGAAAGCCAAAAGTGGGAGGAGAAGACAACGGGAAGGAAGTTAGTTATCCTACGGTAACTGTGGTTCTTTAAGATGCTATAGTCAGTGAGGATCCCACCGTAGGTGCGCATGCATCTCATGTATGCAAGATCAGCATTTCTGCATAGCAATCTGTCACAGGAGCGTGCCCTGTGCCGCCTCGTGCTTCTGTACAAGGCATAAGGTGTGGGGCAGCCGCAACCTTAGCTCAGTTCCCCACAATTCAAAGCCCGTGTTGCTGAGCACTCTGAATAGAAGGGATGGAGAGCAGGTTGTGGGACTTGCCCCGACTACCACATCTCAAAGAACCAGTTACTGTGGGGTAACAATCCATTCGTTCTTTGAGTACGTCAGTGCAGATCCCACTGTAAGCGACTGGCAAGCAGTATCCTCCCTGGAGAGTGGGAATGAATACTTCCAGCTGCATTAGTCAAATAATGATTGAAGCACTGCCCTCCTCAACTTGGCATCAGACCTGGCTCTCATGACACGGTCATAATGTTTAACAAAGGTCAGTGGGTCGCTCCATGGAGATGCTTTAGAGAGCTCAGATACTGGCACATTTCCAAAGTAGGCTGCTGTTGCCGCCTGTGCCCTGATGGAGTGCAGCTTAGTTGTTGGAAGGAAAACTATCTGATAGTAGGTAGAAACACACCCCATGATCCACTCAGATTCTCGGTGATGAGATGGCTCAGCCTTTTGATGAGCAGGATATAACCACGAATAGGAGAGGAGACAGGCTCGGTCATATTCCCGTAATAGAGCAAGGTTCTTGAAATATCCGGAGAGCGTAGCTGCTTCTCCCCAGTATTGAGTGTTGTTTCGGGAGAAGGCTGGCAGGTTCAATGATTTATTCAAGTGAAATTCTCAGAGCACTTTAGATATGAATTTAGGGTGTGGTCTCAACACAACTTTGTCTCTATGGAAGAATGTGTGAGGAGATTCAGCCATAAGGGCTTAGACTCGCTGACCTTCCTGGCTGAGGTGACAGCAACCAGAAAAAACTGTCTTAAGAGTAAGGTGGTGCATCGAGCAATCCAACAGGAGCTTGAAAAAGAGGCTCCATAAATTTCAAGAGGCCAATGGTGAGATCCCATGTAGGAACTGGGCCTCTAACATGTGAATGAATAAACAGGAAGCCCCTGAGGAATTTTAATACCATTGCAGCTGATATTACTGCAAGGTGGACTTTGAGAGAACTAAATGTTAGTCCAGCTTGTTTTAAGTGCAGCATGTATTCCAGGATCCTTGGTATCAGAACCTCTCCTGAGTCCAGATTGTATTGGGTTGCCCAAGGAAAAGCCTTTTCCATTTGGAGGAGAGCTTCCTAGTACATGGCGTAATGCTATGTATGAGAATTTCTTGAACCTGCCAAGAAGAGTCACTATCAGTAACGTTCAACCAGCCAACATCCAAGAAGTCAGGTGCCACAACTGCAGCTCTGGGTGCAACAGCTGACCATGATTCTGAGATACCGTGTTTGGGTGGACTAGGAAATGGATAGGAGGCTGACTGGACATTTGCACTAGGTCTAACAGCCAAATTTGCCTTGTCCAGTAGAGAGCTATCAGAGTGGCCTTGTCCAGTCTGATTTGGATATTATCCTGGGTATCAGGGGAACTGGTGGAAAGGCATAGAGGAGGCCTTGAGACCACTGTAGCAGGAAGGTGTCTAGTAAGAAGCCCTCTCTGGAGCAGAAGTGCGGTCAGAAGTTTGTGTCTTCTGTAATGAACAGGTCTATTGTGGGAATCCCTCATTAGTGAAATATTGGTTCTATGATAGAATTCTATAGCAATCATTTCTGACCGGTTACTGCATGTTTGCTTATGGCAGACCACACCCAGTGGAAAGGGCAAGGTGACTTCCAAAGGGCATGCGTAGGGCCCTACCAAATTCATGGTCCATTTTGGCCAATTTCATAGTCACAGGATTTTAAAAATCATGTATTTCATGATTTCAGCTATTTAAATCTGAAATTTCACAGTGTTGTAATTGTAGGGATCCTGACCCAAAAAGGTTGTTGTTGTGTGGGGGTCGCAAGGTTATTGTAAGGGGGGTTGCGGTACTGCTACCCTTACTTCTGCGCTGCTCTGGCAGTGGCTCTGCCTTCAGAGCTGGGCAGCTGGAGAGCGGTGGCTGCTGGCCGGGAGCCCAGCTCTGAAGGCAGAGCCGCGGCCAGCAGCAGCGCAGAAGTAAGGATGGCATGGTATGGGACTGCCATGCTTACTTCTGCATTGCCGCTGGCGGGGTGCTGCTTTAAGAGCTGGGCACCTGGCCAATAGCTGCCGCTCTCTGGCTGCCCAGCTCTGAAGGCAGCGCAGAAGTAAGGGTGGCAATACTGTAACCCCCCTAAAATAACCTTGCGACCCCCCTGCAACTCCCTTTTGGGTCAGGACCTCCAGTTTGAGAAACGCTGGTCTCCTGCCGTGAAATCTATATAGTGTAGGGTAAAAGCACACAAAAGACCAGATTTCATGGGGGGAGACCGGATTTCATGGCCCGTGACACGTTTTCATGGCCATGAATTTGGTCAGGCCCAAGTCATGGTCTTAGGACTGGCTCTGTTGCAGACCGTGACAATCTCAACAAATTTGCTGATGCACTCTGGGAATGGGTGTGTCACCAATGAGGGAAGCTGGTGACTCCTGTGTCATTTAGGTTCTGCCTCGCACGATAATGAGGCTGCTTGGTGTGATAAAATCTGTTTCTCCGGCTAGGCTGGGGTTGATGATGTTATGGTTTGTGGTACAGGGCTGGGGTGCAAATCCCCAGGGAGCACAAAATGGCCTTAGAGTCCTTTAAGAAGTGCAGAGCTTTGTCTGTCCACTTGTTGACTAGTTCCATGACTTCAGAGAGCAGTTCTTTGATTAAGGCCTGCACTTCCCTGGGCAAGCCCAATGTCTGAAGCCATGATGCTCTGTGCATTGTCATTGCCATGACCCTAGTGGTGTCTGAAGAGTCTATTGCCAAGTGTAGGGCTGCCTTGGCCACTAATTGACCTTCTAACTATTTATTTGAACTCTTCCCTATTCTCAGATGGGACAGAAAAGGTGTCACCCTGTCCTAGATCAAAATGTTATATTTGACCAGAAAGGCCTGAGCTTGCCACCCATAGTGGGAGGAAGGCAGAGGAGTAGAATTTCCTCCAAAACTGATCAAGC
Organism: Macrochelys suwanniensis; assembly: GCA_033296515.1. Taxonomy (NCBI): domain Eukaryota; kingdom Metazoa; phylum Chordata; order Testudines; family Chelydridae; genus Macrochelys; species Macrochelys suwanniensis. The sequence goes on from CM065775.1 coordinate 339,600,539, forward strand.
TTCTTTCGGCCTTTGTCCTTTGGGGTGCTTTTACTGGACTTGGGTTGCTCATGCACAGGTGAGAGGACCATGGAGCCTGGTTTGGGATGGATGTAGAAGTACTCAAACCCTTCTGAGGGACTTGGTAATGCTTTGCTATCCTTCTTGGGTGAGTGGTAGGTATCATGGCAGGCATTTGCCACAAGACTTTACTGGGATCAAGCAGTCCTTCATTGGGCGTGCAATCCCGGAAGGCCCAAAGATGTCAGTATGTTGAACATTTCAGGAGATTTTTCTTGTATGACAGATGTCTCTATTTCTAGCGTCTCTGCGATTGTCATAAGTAGTTCTTGAAATTATTTGAAGTCACCCAGCACTGACAACAGCACTGACAACTTCTGCATTGGGTGAAGAAGATGAACAGTTCTTAGGTGGTGAGGTAGAACATTGTTATTGCTTTTTCCCCAGGCCCAGTGTTGATGGTCTGGCCAACAGTGCCTTTGGGGAGCGTGATCTCTCTCTCTCCCCAGAATGAGATGGAGATTGGCTCCTAGAAGCTTACAAAGGCAGATCCCACCAAGCTCAATGGGGCCGCAGCAGCATGCCATAGAGTTATGGCAGGCTTATCTGATATTGGCCAGTCCAGTGACATTCCTGATGTGATGGTGGCTGAGTTCTGCAGGGAGAGCCAGAGCTACCAAGGACTTTCTATTGTGTTACCTAGGAAACTCTGGAGAGAGGATTCTCTGCTCAAAGGAGGCAAGAACGTGCAGAGAAGAGGAACAGATCTCCTCTAGTGGCAGCACTGAGGTACAGGGCACTCTCAATACCAGGGTCTGCTTCATTACTGGTAAGTATCTCAGTTTTAAGTTCTTCCAGGGGCACGTTGAGCACCCTCAGTGATTCTGTTGAAAGGCATAAATCCCAAAGGTTGTGCCACTGGTGCCCGTGAACTTTTTCTCTGTGATTCAGTGGTAGGTGGTCCCTCATCATTACCTCTCGATGCTGTGTGGGGCTCAGTGGTTTCCCCCCAAAGTCTTATGTGGTCTTTCCTTGTGGGAAGACACTGAGCTCCATCTGGAGTCTTTGCCCTTGTGTTCAGGGAAGCCTTTCTTGGTGCTGCACTTTGATACTGGAGGTGTTGGCGTAGAGTCTTTTCTCAGTGCCATCTTCTTTGGGCTGGCTTTAGGCATTGTGTGTCTGCTAAACAGGGCACTCAAGGAAGATGGTCTGTTCGTTACCTGGTGGGCTCTGGTACGTTTCCTCCAGGTCCAAAAAGATCTTCATAGATTGTTCCAACAAATGACGCTTCTGTTGTGCGTCCCATGGCTGGACACATCCTGGAAGAGAACAAGCAGCACATCTGGCACCTACCAGGTATATGACTCTCTCCCAAATAGAAGAGGCATCCGCTGTGCCTATCTTAATGGGATTAGCCTGCTACAGGAAGGGCAGGGCTTGAGGCCCACAGGTTTAGAGTCTGTCATGTTAAGGCATCCTGAACAGGAGACTCTGACCATCAAAAATCACTCCAAATGGGCTGAGTTCATTCATAGCAGTTCTTCAAAGGAAGCAGAAGAGGTCTGATTTATTTCTTTATTTTTAAGACTTCTGAGAGGTTATGCTGGAGTTATAGACTAGTATGTTGGAGATGCACTAGATTCCATCTCACAGACACAGACAGAACGAACTGAGCCACTCCACCCTTTATGCCTCCATATGGAAGCACGTGCAGCTCCAATGGATGCTGCTGTTCATAACATAAGAAAGGCCATACCGGGTCAGACCAATAGTCCATCTAGCCCAGTATCCTGTCTTCTGACAGTGGCCAATGCCAGGTGCTTCAGAGAGAATAAACAAACCAGGTAATTATCAAGTGATCTAGCCCATCACCCATTCCCAGCTTCTGACAAACAGAGTCTAAGGACACCATCCCTGCTCATCCTGGCTAATAACCATTGATGGATCTATCCTCCAAGAATTTATCTAGTTCTTTTTTGAACCCTGTTATAGTCTTGGCCTTCACAACATCCTCTGGCAAGGAGTTCCACAGGTTGACTGTGCGTTGTGTGAAGTACTTCCTTTTATTTGTTTTAAACCTGCTGCCTATTAATTTCATTGGGTGACCCTTAGTTCTTGTGTTCAAAAGACTGATGTTGCGCACATGAGCGACTATAGTGGGATCCACGCTGACACATACTCGAAGAACAATTAGGACAGCTAATGTGGAGGAACACGATGAAATTCAAGCACAGTTGCAAGCTGAGTGTGAAGTTGCACAGAGCCTTGGAGGGGAGGGGAGGAGGAGGAGGAGGAGGAGCTGGAAAGACACAAAGGGATTGAGAGGGAGCAGTGGGGTGAGAAAGTCAGGGAAGCCTAAATCTGAGTTTTAAGCCAGACTCTGCGTAAGAAACCCATTTAGTGTAGCATCCAAGTGCCAACTCTATATGGAGAGAGGAAAACAGCAACACATTCTCTCTTCATCCCCTTTCCTAAACCTCATTCAGGTATGAAGGAAAAACTATGAGATCCCCAGGCTGAGAGTGAAGGCCCACTAGACAAATGGACAAAAGTGCATTTGCAGCTTAAAGAGGCACACGGACAGAAGGGAGCCAGCAGCAGTACCTACCCGAGCTGTAGCTATCTGTAGATGATTGAGAGATGGAACGGGATAGAGAACGGCGACCAATCTTCGTTGGGCGCTTGTTAAATTCTTGCTTTTGGTCAGCAAACTGGATCTGTTAAGAAAGAATCCCAGTTACATGTGGTATAAAAAAAAATCTATTGCCTGACAGAGTAGGAGAATCCTAACAGCCTCAAAGACAACATTGGAGAGGGGCTACTTGCATTATTTCAGTGGAGACTGAGTAGCAGTTTCTATTATATAATTGGGGGTGTTAATTTGGGCCTAGCTTAGCACACATGATATAAGCCCATTTCTCCTCCACAAACACTTCAAGCTCATGTTTCAATCACTTTTACCAACAAGCACACTAGTTAGAAGAATAAAGACATTTCTGTTCCAGTAACTTAAGTGTTTTTTCTAAAACTGAAAAGAGTGTGGGTTATTAATCATAAAGGGAGCCCTCAGAAATCTGTAGAACTGAAGTGAAGGTTATTTTATCAACTGCAGACCTGACAAGAAATATGGAGAGCATGAGATGCTAGATACCTGCTGTGCAAAAGACCAAAGGTAGAAATAAAGCAACCCTCCTAGCAATACCGCATAATCTGAATTACTTAAGATTTGCCATAGAAGATGTGGCTATCATAATTCTGGGATGTGACACTTGGAGAAACACCCAGCCTCTTGACTGCCTGGAAAGCTGACATATATCTGTATAAATGTGGTTGCTACAAAGTCAAAAAGGAGAACAAAGCAATAGCTGGATCACACAATAAAGTTAGGATCACTTCATCTTCTCTAGGGTGGAACATGACAGCTGTTTAATAGTGTACAGGAAACTCTATGTAACAGGTCAAAAAGTGAAGGACACCACTTACAGCTGAACTTGCCATAGGACATTTATTTTGGCAAACTGCAATTATCCAAATTGGAATTTGGCCAGGAGACTGAAGCTAACACTCTTACAAGCAAAATGCTCTAGTAATGAATGTAGTATAAATACATCATGGTAGGGCTCTGTATTTACCCTCTCCCAATGATTAGATGTGCTCAGTTAACTAGTAAAATGATGGGAAGGGGGCAGTAACGGCCAACCCTACAGACTCAGTCTGGGATCTGAGAATCAAGCTGAGTTCTTTCCATCTCAGGCATCGACATCAATAATCAAAATCCTACAGGCCAAGTTAGGCTCTTGGCAACACCTGGGCAACCTTATTAACGTCAATGGGTGTCATAAATATAAAGGGAAGGGGGAGAGGGTCGGATGCAGTGCTATAAAATCCTCTTACCAGTAAAGGGTTAAGAAATGCAGGTAGCCAGACTGACACCTGACCTGGCTGGCATCTGACCAATAAGGGGACAAGATACTTTCAAATCTTGGGACGGGGGAAGGTGTGTGTGGCTCTTTGTCTGAGTCAGAGTGATCTTGGAAGACAAGAAGTACCTGCAGAAAATCAATCTCCTCAACCAGTCATCTTCTCACCAAACCTCACTTTTCTAAAGTAAGTTTAGTCAGCATAGCGAGTAGGTTTCTGTTTGTTTTGCTTGGTGAGCTTTCCCTGTGTTAGAGGGAGGGGTTATTCCTGTTTTTTCTGTAACTTTAAGGTTTTGTCCAGAGGGGGAATCCCTCTGAGTTTGGAAATTGAGTACCCTGTAAAATAGTTACCATCCTGATTTTACAGAGCTGATTTTACCTTCTTTGTTTTAATAAAATCCTTCTTTTAAGAAGCTGACTGTTTTCTATGGTTCTAAAACCCCGGAGGTGGGTTTTTAGATCACTGTGTAACCAATTGGGTTAGGAGATTATTCTCAAGCTTCCCAGGAAAGGGGGTGTACGGGCTTGAGAGGGTATTTTGGGGGGAAGGGGAACTTCAAGTGGTTCCTTTCCCGGATTCCTGTTTAAAGCACTTGATGGTGGCAGTGAGAGAAGCATTTCTCAGGGTGCAGGGAATTTTGTACCTTGGGGGTTTTAACCTAAGCTGGTAGAAACAAGCTTAGGAGCTCTTCATGCGGGTCCCCACGTCTTTACCCTAGAGTTCAGAGTGGGGAGGTAACCCTGACAATGGGTTTGCGTACAACTGACTGAAAGATGGAAAGTAATTCTACTGCAGTGCTCAGGAAAGCTTAGTCTCCAGTACATTCTCCTAGAGTTGTCTTGACTCTGCCAGGCTAACAGAAATCAAAACTTGTCTTTAGTTCGTAAAGTCAGCAGATCTATTCTGAAGCATGCAGCAGACAGAGCTAGTGTGGTGTCATTTTTATATAGACACCATTCACAGTACAACCACACTTAGCATCCTTACTTACAAGAAAGGCTCATTGTCATCTTCTGCCAATGTGCTTCAACCCTTTCATGGTTGTTACCATCTCTAGGAACACTGGAGGGGTGGCTACGGGGAGTTTTTATTCCACCCAGTCCCATGTCTTATTCCACCCTTGACCGCTGCTGAAACTGACAGTAAGAGGGCCAAATATAACGGCGGTTTTGTGATGTGGCCATTTGCCTAATAGGGACTGACTGACAAACCACATTCCACACAGGCCAAACAGATGTTGGATAGTAATAGCTACCAAACAGGACCAGATTTTTTACTGGCGAGTTACCAGTGAAAGCTCCATTGCCCCCGCTTATCCCCGGGCCCTTCAAGTCCCTATAAAGGCATATCTTATAACTTTCAACAAAAGAGTCTTTATTAAATAGAAGTTCAGTTCATTTAGAAAAACACAAAAGTAATTTGAACTTCTCATTTTCCTAACTACACTTCTCTAGCAACCTTTCACCGAGAGATCACAAGGCACTCTGCAAGCACTGAGCTAACATCTGAGGTGGGGACTCATGTTTTAACAAATGGAGAAACTAAAGCTAAGAATTTATCTGACTCATGCAAGGTTACCCAGCAAGCCAGTGCCAGCATCAAGGATAGATGTTAGGCAGTCTACTTTCAGTCCTTCCTTACTCTAACCACTATTACCATGCCGCAATTCAGCAAACATTTCAGAGAACATATCATTAGTCACAGATAAATTCACTTCCATTGTCTGACTTTTTAGGCTAGCTAATTTTTAGCACTGATCCAAAGTCGTGTGTGTGTGTGTGTGTGTGTGTGTGTGTGTGTGTGTGTGTGTGTGTGTGTGTGTGTGTGTGTGAGAGAGAGAGAGAGAGAGAGAGAGAGAGAGACTGCTAACGTGTTAGAACTCTCTCAGTGAAACGGGAACTAACTCTTCACTTGATAATTAAGAATAATGGGCCAGATTCTTCGCTGGTGTAAACTGGCAAAGCTCCACTGACTTCACTGGAATCAATCTGCGCCAACAGAGGATCTGGCCCAATAAGGGTTAAATATTTACACCTTCAAAACACTGTAAAACCATTAATTGTGATGATTAACCCCTTAGGATATTTTAAGTAGTTGGGTCTGTTTAAGGATTTCTCCTAACTGCCTGGAACTTGATTCCTTTCTGGGAGCAGCTCAAATTCAAGCACAGCAGCTTAAGCTGCAATGCTCTATATTGCCACAAGGGAGTGCTAAATTTACAGTCCCGATATCTCACTCCTGGCATTAGCAAGTGCAGAGAAGCAGCACTACATCACTAAAAGTGACTCCTCTGTCCAATTTAATAGGGATACTGACTAGGTCAGACTAGACCACTTCATCCAGAACATGGCCATGACATGAAGCCTGGTAAGCAGGTAGGGATTATTGGGGCTGATTTGGTGATACCTCAAGTCTCCAGCAGGAATGCAGAGAACGGTTTTGGAACTCTGGCACGGTCATTGGGCTAATAAAATTATTCTGCTGCAGTCATGGCTATGGAAGAAAGGATTGTAAGACGGTTTGCAACAGCAACCCAAGTTTTTTCTCTGATAATCCCGAAGCTGATATTGCAGGAACCCTAGAATACTCCATCAACAATACAAATTTTACTGAACACCAGACAAACAGAAAAAAGCAAGTGATCACTCAAATTAAGGTGAGAATCAGGAGTTGCACTTCCAGCCTTCAAACAGCTCTACTCCTGGTGAAGCGGATTCTATGCACAATGGTCTACACATGCCCTTTTCTAAGAATGCTGTTTTTCTACAAGAATGCTCTTTTCATTCAAACAGATCCCTCAATGGCTAGAAGAACTTTATCCCATCAGATTATTGGCATAAAATGATGCTCTAGGAAAAGTTAGATATGCTGGAAGGCTAACAAGGATGAATAACTCTTATTGCAGAATTCAGAAAAAAAGCAACATTCTGTTAATATTCCCTAGCATCATCTGTTAAGGGATTTTTCAATACAAACGCTGTAAAAAGTGCAATAATATTTAGCATTTATATAGCATGTACAGAGATCTCAAAGCACTTTTCCCAAAGTAACACAGACTTGCCCAAGTTCACAGAGTAAACCAGTGACCAAGTTATGCAGAACTAGAACCCAGGTCATGTTACTACCACATCTCGGCTCTAACCACAGGAATGCCGACTCAAGCCAAGATTGAGTTACTAAAACAGGGCACTGAACCCCAAGACATGGCACTTACATACCAAACCAACAGCAGCACTATATATAGCAATGATATGCCTTCCTGTCCACACCCCAGTCGTGTTTTAACTAGCGTAATATTTCACTAAGTCCCTCCAATGAAACTATATCCTTCCACTCTCATTCACAGTCCTGTGTAGGTCAATAACTAGAATTTGGTTTCTAGAGGACAATTACTATAACCAACTCAATCTGGTCGTATATTATATACATATTTCTTACGTATATGTATACACACAGTATGATGGTGATACACACATACATACACGATCATATTGTGTGTGGGTGTATGTATATATACAATTTTTTTAAAACGGTGCAATTTCTAGATCAGGACTGCAGTTCAGAATTGAAATCTCTGCAACAGAAACATGCCCTTCCTAGAAATGTAAGAATTGAGATCTTTAATCTTCATTTATTGTCAGACCAAAATTCTCACTTAAAATTCTATTAATTCACACCCGTTCTCCACAAGGCTACGCTACCCAGAAAGAGCTGTTTTCCTGCTGGACCATAACTTGTAATCAAGACTCTCCCTTGCTATTTGACACCAACAAAGGCAAGGATACCAATTACATGTAGAACTTGTTTAGACCAAGAAACAAAAGTCCCTCTGAAGGTAACAATCAATTTCTCAGGAGAGTTAGTTTTCAGGTGATAAATTCTAACACCCTTAAAAACGACAAACACTTGGATTTAGGAGACTGACCGGCTTCGACCATCTGTGGTTATATACACACTGCTTCTAACAGCCATATAGATCTTTGGCAGGATGGACTGATTCAGGCTGGAATTCATGTCAGATCCACAAGGGTTAATGATTTCTAAATGCAGGTGCATGCTCACTTCTTTTAAAGAAATGAGATACAGCTCCCCTCTTCCCGAGGAAGCTGCCCAGGAGCCCCAATTTAAGACCAGCTCGGCATGGATTTACAAAGCTCAGTAGCAAGTATGGCCATCGGAAGCTCTGGTTTTCGCATGCTGGTTTGCCCCATCCAACCTCCCCGCTCCAGATTTCCACTGTACCTTCCCACGGGTATGGTCTGAAGAGAAACGACAGAACGTCTCTAAAATAACAAGTTCAACTCAAAACTGTGGCACTTAAACCCCTATTCCTGAGAGGAAACAGCCAAACAAAGATGTGTTCTCTGGAGATTATGCTTCATTTACACCAGGTGAAGGGGCTTAGTCGATACCAAAAGTAAGTGACTGGGGAGAAAGACAAACAATTGTACTTTGTTCTAGAAAGTCTATAGTATGGTACCTAAAGGCTGCCCTCACCTGGGCTTTAATCTCTGAATCGCCATTCACATGGTACTTCTTCTTGTTCGGCATAGCGTTATTATCTACAGCTCTTCTGCAATCCCTCCAGTCCAGTGTAGTTAGTTGCTGGACATTCATTTATACCTCCAGCATCAGAAATCCTGTCTGCTCTGGTTTCAAGTCTCTATTTTATTGTGGGGGGGAGGAGGGCAGGTAAGGAGAGGGCTACACTTGCCTGGGTTTCCAGCTCCCTCTCCAATGGCCCGTTTGGCACGGAAGAACCCCAAGATTTAATGAGGCATTTCTGCTATCATCTCACAAACAAGTCCCAGCATTTTTTTCTTTTTTTCTTATACTGAGTTACAATGTTCCCCGACCTCTAACCCATTAGCAACGGTTTCTGACATGGCCTGACTTGTGTGTGCATAACAATCGCTTATTTATATAACCAGTACATTTTCTTGCTTGCTATAATTAACTTGCTAATCAGGCTCTTTTTAACTTGGGTTCTCCCCCACCTTCCTTTCCCAATGTCAGATGATTACATTAACAGAGCCTCATTAGAACAAAATTAACTAATAGGCAACTAAAACAATGAAGGCATTTGTTGGGTTGGTAAATGTTTTTCAAAGGATGCCAACCCCCCATGGCAGCAAGCGCTGAGCTCTCTGTCCTTGGAAAGGTCAAGCCCTTTCAGAACACAGGGTCTCTTTGGGGAATGACAGGACTAACACCTACCTAGCTGCTGCTTCTTCAGACTACCTCTTTCTCCATGTTATAGATACCCCCAATGCGGGAGAGGGGGAAAGGAGAAGAAGGGACAAGATAGGCACAAAAAGGCACTGGCAAAGAGCACTCATGCTAGTGTAGCACAGAGGGGAAAGTTTTGTTACACATTTGCTAAGCAAGGATTGCCTCATTTGTAATAGACTTGAAACGAGGCAGATTTTTATTTCTTACTTAATGGTTCAGATCATCATTCCACAGCTGGCTACTCTGACCTGTTCCTTCTGGATGTGCTCAAGGCAATCAGCTATAGTACTGAAGGCAATGTTGCTACAGAACTTCAATGTGTTTGTCCAGAATATTTTATACTGGAAGAGTCATCGTACATAACTGGATTAACTAATGGCAAAATCTAAACAAGTGTGGCAAAATACAGTGAGTTTTCCACTTCCCCCAGTATCCTATGCTATCAAACACTTCACTGAGTCACAATAATGGGATTTTGCTCTTCACAGCATCCCTGGGAGGTAGGGACATAAAGAATCCCCATTTTATAAGTGAGGAAACAAATATTCCCTGTCTCACAAAGATGATCTGCAGCAGAGATGGGAACAGAACCCAAGCATCCCTAGCTCCTTATCTTTTGCTTTAAGCATTAGACAACACTCCACCACTATGAAATTTGGGTGTCATAATCTTCAGTTTCATTCATTGCTGAAAGTCAACTAATGTAGTTCTGGAGTGAAAAGTTACAGCTGTTTAAGAGTACACAGCAACACCACCCCACAGCTTACAACAAAGTGAAGAAATAGATTATATTCAATTGAAAATGCACAAGGGGTTTGAGAGACGCAAAACGATTACTCCAACTGGAAATTTGCCAAAACATTGGGATTAACACCACTGCTACATCTCAGGCTAGTTCTTCATGGCAAAAGAGGTGTGTTTTTACTTACTGTAAAATCCTAGAGAAGACAGTTTTTTAACTTGCTGTAGCTATTCAAGGTAAGCCATAAGTGGAGGGTATAAGGTTGACCTCCATTAAAGAGAGTGAAGTCAAAATTACCTGTGCCTCGTCTCCACTAAGATTTTACATCAAGAAAACTAACTCAAACAGCTCTTTCAATGTAAAAAACACTTTCCCACCCCCCAGTGAATAGACAGCCTAAGGCGCCAAAGCTTAAAAGACTGTACAACCTACAAAGAAACTACTTAACAACTATCTTGTCAGGAAAAAAGGTTGCAACATGCTTGTTCTTTGATGAGGTTAAAATGTAGAGAACCACATTCAGTCCTACTGAAGTCCAGTGCTGTACCACAGTTTGAGAACATGGTTAACATGGTTTGAATCATCTGTGCTACAAAGATTCAAGTGCCTTTAACAGTGCATTGTGCAGGACGTCAGACTGGATGATCACGATGGTTCCTTCTGACCTCAAAGCCTGTGAGTTGATAAATACAGGGGTTGTAATCTGGTCTTCCAACAATGTTAACGTGACCATGCTGTGTGTATGGAGTATTTTCGATTCCTGTTTGCTTTGTTAATTGTACGTCTTAATATACTATTCTAGTATACCCATACAAAACAGTATGTAATATACAGGAGCGAATGCTGCAGGAAAAACTAACTTTGGAAATGTCTTGAGTTCTTGATTTAGGAAACAGTGCTTGCAGGAATACTCGCTTTTTTCACTTAACATCTCTAGTTTCTTTTAAGGAACAAAGGAAAAGAAATGGGGGCTGCTGATTTTGTGCAGCCTACAAGTTCATGGGGATTTGCTAATGGAGCTTGTACATTCCTTGCTCCACAGCAAACGGACTTGCGGAAATAAAACAGGGCAAGCTCTAAATTACTCTACAGCTAATCAGAATGTAATGATCAATAAGATCTCTATACATACCAAGTTAGATATTTCACAGTCTAGCCTTTATTTAGTTATTCCTGTGAGAAACAAGGTGATAAGAATGGCTCTTTCCAATGGGAAAATTCCCAGTCTCTCAGAACACCCAACTGGGTTAAGTGATTTTACTCAAACTTCTCAAAAAGTTCCATCAAGAAGAAGACAAAGGCAGAGAACAAGTAACTATCATCCCAAAATAGTTTAGAAAGTTACAAGGCTGTAAAAATAACAGGATTAAAATGGAAACTGTTTGGCAGTCTCACCTATAGCGGTTATGACAAGCATGAATTATGATAATACTTTGCCCTTTATAGCACTTCCTATCAGAGGATCTCAAAGTGCTTTATTTAATGCTCTCTGTGAGGAAAGTATTACCCTATTAACAGATGGAAAAATGGAGGTGCAGACAGGTATGCAACTTGCCAGAGCTCATAAAGAGCAGAGACTGGAATTGAACCCACGACTGGCCCTCCGAAACCTGCTTTAACCACTAGACTTGTGAAAAGACCCCAGCCGACTAAGATCTCATCATTTTTCATGAAAGGAAAACCACACGACTGCAACAACACACAATACCCTAGTTACCAGGAGAGATGCTTTATATCCTGTTACACTTTCCTACACGAAATCAGAGACGTCTGTATGGATGCCTGCTGCTAATAGCTGAGACACCTCCAAAACACACACAACTGGACTGCTGAGGTAGACACAATGCTTTTCCCTCCACGGTGACACAAACTCACTCCCTGCTTATGGACAGCAGCTGCCTTGCACAAAATGAGCTGTAAAATGTGAAGGTTAGGTTACTTCAGTTAACTTCTAACCCTGCCTTCTTCAGCTATGTTCAAAAGACTGATGGTTCACATCCTTTTTGAGGAGGGAGCTGTATGAGTGTTCCAAACTTTCTCATGCCTTAAATTAATGTGTAATCCTGACAACTCTACTTGTTGAGCCAAGGCCTATGCTAAAGCTTTAAGTGTTTAAGATTCCAGTCCTACAGCTAAAATGTCACATGGATTCTAACTCAGTGGATTAACGCGTACATTTTAACCCTTTGTAGCTCTGAAGCACAATTTGAACTTCTCCCAATAATGTATCTTATTATCCAGTTGCCAGGTCATTTGCTGTCTGGGAGGCCATAGGCATCCATCTAGAGCAGAGGTCCCCAAAGTGTGGGGACCGCCCCACTAGAGGGGCATGGAGGACTATCCGGGGGGGGGGGGGGGGGGGGGGCAGTGGGGCCTGGGAGGGAACGCCATCCAGCCCCTCCCCGCCCCCAGCTCTATTCCAGTCCAGCCCCCAGCCATATCCCCAGCTTCTGGCCCTGTCCCTAGCCTCGGCCGCTGACCGCAGCTCCGTTCCCAGTCCAGGGCCAAGGCTAGAGGCAAGGCCAGGAGTGGAGCAGCACCTGGCTGCAGGCCTGGCTGCCACCCCCACTGCAGCCCGGCTGAGCTATGCTCCCACCCCCCAGCCGCAGCACCAGCTCCCAGCTCCACGCGCGCCTGGCCCATCCCCAGCTGCGGCTCTGTTCCCAGCCCGGCTATGGCTACCCTTCTGCCCCCACCCCCAGACATGGCCCTGACCCAACCCCACCCCCAGCTGCAGTCCCAGCCTTGATCCCCTTACTCCTCCCCCCAGCCATGGCCCCACTCCTAGCCCCAGCTCGGGGAGGGTGGGGGAGAAACATGCGGCGGCACAACCCTCAAACGTTTGAGGACTGCTGATCTAGAGTATTTCTAGTGCACCTAGAATCTCAATGCAGGGCTAAATGAAATGCAAATCAGATATTAGACCACTGCCTAGAAGAGTACAAACTGCAGCTTGAGAGTTGAGTATATTCTCCCACTTCACAGAAGACCCGGGATGGAGGTTGAACTTGGTCCTCAGAGCTCTTGGATATCAGTGCCAACAGGGGGTTGAATCATGGTATATTTCAATCAAGCCCACCCTCACACCCAGTGGCTTGCTCAGACTATCCCCCGCCCAAATAGGTCCTAGCAGATGAGTAGAACATTCACACTTGGATGCCAGGAAAATCCCTTTCCCTCACTGCCATTGCTAGGCTTCTTCACTAAAAATCTTCCCACCATGGCCAAATTGAAACAGCTCCACTGGTGGAAGTGCTAATGGAGGCAAGACTTCAAGCAGATACTAGAATTTTATCACTATGTTCATATACCTGTTCAGAGCAGGCTTATGTAACACAGGTAAACATGCTGCCACCTGATGTGGACAAGGCCAAAGAGAGACTGGGATGAGGAACGACAAAAACATTTACAAATGGAGAAAATAGTTCCCCAAACTTGTTAGCAGGTCTGTTTGTAGCAGCACTGTGACAGCTGAGGCCAAGTGGCACGGTTCTTTCCATATTATTTCAAGTTGCTCAGGTAACAAAAGGGGGCTTTGTCTTCTCCAGTATAAAATCATAAGATCATAGAAGTTAGAGAGGAAAACACCTGTTGGGTCCTCACAGCAGGATACATTTCCCCTAACAGTGAATGCATTTGATATTGAAATGATTACAATCAAATTTACACAAGTTAAGAAGTAAGGTACTGGACGTCTGGGGTCAGGCTTAGGTTATGAAAGGTTACAAGTATCCGTTACAAGGCTCACAAGATATATACATAGTACATAACCAGCATAGACCCAGATTGGAGTGTGGGAGTTTTTAAAACGTCAGTGGATAAGTGGTCTCGGGTACGCCACCCATAGAGTGTATTTAGAGTCCAAGTCAGTATTGGTGTAGTGAATAAGTACATGGGTGGGGTGCATCCCTTGGGTCATCAGGGAAGGAAGTGGGTTGTTTCCCTGGCTGGCATTCTCCATTACTCAATCTGGTACTGACCGTGTCCCGTGATGTTAGTCACAGCCCCAAAATCAGCAAGTTTTTCCACTTGTTTTGAAAGTGCTCAAGAAATTCCTTTAATGCGCTTGCTGCAGGCCATCTGCATGTGTTGTCTGGGCACCTCTGCTGTTTGGACCCATATGTACAGTATTCGACACACACTAGAAAGGAACAGCCTTTTCCCAGAGCAATGAGTTATCATTACAAGTGAAACAGGTTCCCTCTGTGCACTCGGAGCTATTACCATGTTTTCAACATGAATCTGCTGAAGTCTCCAGAAAGAATCCATTTGCCCGGATGTTGCTGGTGTCTCACCAGCATTACTACTGCACTGAGCATGTTTTTTTTTGCTGAAAACCGATAAGGGAACTTCTGCTGAATTTTAAAGGGCAGATCTGAAAATCCAATACTTGATTTTACAATTGCCCCAGGTCCCCAGCAGTACTTCTGATCCTGATCACACTGGGGTTAGAATCACATGATCCACAACTGCATTTAAACGGGGGTTTTGCTAGCAGGATTCTTCTACCAAAGTTTCCCTTGACTGATGTGGACAGGGATTTGCTTAAGGCCAGCATTTAGACCAAGCTATAGATTACCTGAGAGGTTATCTACGATTAAGGCTACAATTTTGTCATGGAGGTAGCAGAAGTCCCAGAATCCATGACATCCAGAGACCTCCATGACTTCAGTTCATGGTAGCTGGAAGCTGCATGTTCCCCCTGCCACACGCGGTGGCTGGTGGGGGGTACCCTGCAGCTCCCAGATGCTGCGGGCAGCGGGGGCCCCCAGAGCTCCGAGACACAGGTGGCTCCGAGCCGAGCAGTTCTTGGCCACCACGAGCAGCAGGGGACCCTGGAGCAACGAGCCTCCACAGGTGGTGGAGGCCCCAGAGCTCTGAGCCAGAGCCCCTACAGCTGCCCAGCCTCTGCAGGTGGTGTGGGGACTCTGAAGCTCCCCATTTTGTCAAGGATATTTTTTAGTAAAAGTCACAGACAGGTCACAGGCTTCCTTGAATATTTCGTGACCCATCTGTGACTTTTACTAAAAACATCTGACAAAATCTTAGCTTTATCTATGCTACCATCTATGCACAGTCCAGATCTCTCCTTCATTGTAATTTCTACCATATTGAGGGTCACAGTAGTCCCCCAACATAGTTAACATTGGGTTCATTCTCCTCAATCATGTTTTAGCTCTATTCCTGTTTTGTTCTTCAGCCCTGTAAACCTTCAAATGTGTAGCACAATTCAAGAACACCTATACTACAAAACTGTTTTAAATCATGTCAGGAAATTGCTGTGTTGCAACTGATTCCTCAAATGCAGTGAAAGTTATAATGTATGTGGGACCTTAAGCTTGGTTGTTGTACAACCAGTTTAAAATACAGCTCGGCTGACGCATGCGAAAGGGACTAAATGTAGGTTTAGTTAAAAACCAGTGCTTTATCCAATGAGGGGACCTATGTTAGAACAGTGGTCTTTTGTAATCCCCGAACTCCCTGAATCTTAACACCCCACAACTCTGAGAGGGATAGTAGGTTTGAAATAAAGACCCAAACCAACCAGTGGATTTTGCAGCTCAGGACAATCTTTACTTACAGCATGGTTGGACCCATCCAAATTGGCTTGGCAAACCATGTTATATCTGGGTTTAGTAGAGTACAAACTGATTAAGCATGGCTGTTAAACACAACTACAAGCTCCTTGTAGATGGGGCCTTGTAGCACAGACTCTTTAAAACTTAAAAAATACATGTCCGGGTCGCAAAGAGAAACTGTTAGAGCTCTGCTAGCAACCATCATGTTTAAACTTCTTTTTTGCTAGCACGGGTCAGATCCCAATATGATTACGGCACTTGTTTCTTTGCCCTAAAGATCTAGAAATTATGAATGACCAAACTAAAACCTAGTTCATAAGCAGAAATCCCTATTTGAAGATATTTGAATCAGTATAAAATAGACACTTCTAAAGTGTTAAGTGTCATGCAAAGTTTTATCAATGCTGACCTTCAAATGTAATAACTATTTCCTGATAGTGTGACATAAAATACAAGTTGGAGTAAAGTACAGTAAAGAATTTCACTCTGTAGAACACTAGCAGGCCGGGGAGAGAAAATGACAGGTTAATAGTTACTGTAAAACTTTTAGTGACTAGCAAAATCTGTAGAGAGACTAATTAACACTGAATTAGTCCAGAGGACTAACAAAGTTCAAACCAAATCAGAACAGATTCTCTGAAAAGATATTTTTATAGCTTTGAGTATTTACATCAGACCGGTTCAAATACTGTTTTTTACCACTGGCTATTTGCAAAGCTTGTTGCTGCAACACATGTTTAAGTACCTACAGAAATCCAAATCTCTTGCTATAATGCCTAAAACAAACCAAAGGCCTTCCCTAGGCTCTCTCTACACTGGCAACTGAACGACAAAACTTTTGTCATTCAGAGGTGTTAAAAAAAACACTCCCCCAAAAGAGGAAAAGCGCCAGTGTCAACAGCTCGTTGGGGGTGGATGGTTTTTGTCGGCGGGAGATCTCGCCCCTGCGGACAAACAGCGGCTACACTGCGCGCCTTCTAGCGGCACAGCCCTGTCGCTAAAAGGTGCGTAGTGTAGACACAGCCGAAGAAGAGCTGATAAGAGTCAACTTTTCGAACAGAAAGAAATGAGGTTGTAAAACGTGAGTAGTGATCTGGGAAGGAGTAATAGCTCTTAATAGAGAGCTCTTTTGCGCTAGGATGGCATACACATTTTTAAACCATGGTAGGTGCACAGACACTTTCTCGGGTGGAAGCTGGCCCCCAGACACAAGCTTTAACTGTTCAAGTGCTGGCTAGTTTTCAAAACAGAATCACTATGTTGTCAACCATTTCAAGAACTCCTAGTGTCAAAGGAGCAAAGCAGAGAAAAAGTTATTTTAGTTCTCACTGTGTTTCCTCTCCTGCCCTCTTACTGGCTCAGGTGAGGTTGAGCAGCACATGTTGCTCTGAGGATCAGTTGCTTGTTTTAAAATTAACATTGGGGAAGGTAACAGACATAAGCAACACAGATGCTATTACAGAGTCCTACTTAGTAATAAACATTAAGACTGCCAAAGAAATAATAAAGAGTGTTTGCTATCCATATCTTGTTCTCAGAGTAGACAATCCAATACACCCTAGAAGATAATTCTGCATTTCAAGTGTTTTTTCCTCCATATATCTCAGATTGCTTTATAAACATTAAGTCCTTACACAATATCCCTGTGAAGTAGGAAAATAGTATCCCCATTCCATAGATAGAGACTATTTCTAGTGCCACTTGACCTTTGACGGTTAGACTAGACAGTATATGTACAATGAAGAATAATCTTGCATTGGCAGGGAGATGGGACTACTGGATCTTGCCTGTCTCTGACTTTAATGATTCCCATTCCTGGTAAATTCTATTATACTTGAGTACAATGTAGTAAAATTGAGCCTGGCATAAATCCACCTGACAGAGAAACTCCCTTTAAAAATCCAGTAGTGACCGATTTGCTGTGTATTAACTAAAATAAGAAACTATACGTCAACTCACCATCCACTCTGGCATGTGGAAAGCAGAGGTACCTGCACTGCTGTCCCATTTCTCCATAGCTGAGACTTTTCAGGTTTGTTCTGTAGCAAAGGGAATTGCTATTTGGATGTGCAAAAAAAGATACGCACACTGCACGCGCACACTCAAACTCAAGAGCCACACTCCTAGCTTTTCGGGAGCTCACAATAGGCTTCAGTGGCTGCACCCCCTTTCAGCACAGGCCTTCTATTCAAATCAACCTTGTTAGTCAAGTGCTCAGACAGAAGATAGGCAGCTCCAAGGACGTTTCTGTTTGAAACCCTGGGCCAGATGACGCTCTCAAACAGTTTCTCTTCTGGCTACTTCATATTCTCAGCTGGGCACTGCATGATGTACAAGCAATGAACCCCTCTCTCTACTGACTTTTAGCTCCAGTTGAGTGCAGAGTGCATGCCTGGCAACCTTGCTTTTGTGTGTGTGATATCTATCAATGGCCTGCCTACGCCCCTAAGAATACGTCACCGAAAATGCTGATACCGTGAT
The DNA here is from genome assembly GCA_033296515.1 of Macrochelys suwanniensis. Lineage (NCBI taxonomy): Eukaryota > Metazoa > Chordata > Testudines > Chelydridae > Macrochelys > Macrochelys suwanniensis. Next base: position 339,618,494 of record CM065775.1, read on the forward strand.
CAATAAGGATCAAGGTCAAGAACACAATTCTATTTTTACAGCTACTTTTTGCACTGTATTGTAAACGTGTCTCTTTGAATGTAGCTGGATACTTGATAGCATTAAAAGTTCATGTAACTCTGAACAAAATAGCATACAAGTGCCTCTAGCTGCTAAAAAGGTACTCCTGGCAAACTAGCAAAACAGTGTATTTAAAATTAACCTCTAAGTGCCACAATTTTGTGTAGAACTCAGTAAATATTGTTTTTAAAGAATATATGCATTTATCAGACTCGGAAAAGCAGTGGAGTGTATTTACTTGTCCACAGCTCCCTCTGCTGGGCAACGTGCACACCCTTCTTTTTGGAACTAGTTGAAAAAGATGTGTATAAACAACTGGTTGAAATGAATGATTATAAAGTGTTCTCATGTTCAGAAGAGTTATGGGGTTCAATGTTTGTTGGCTCCACATTAAACTTCCTCAGTTTACAAGTAAAATTATGGCTTTGTGAACTGCTAATGCTGCACTCTCAGCATGGGGGTTTCTAAATTAAGTTGGGTCTTTCCGGTTCACTCACTACCAATATTTATAAAGATTCTGCAATCAGAATGTAGTGAAGAATCTATCTGCAATGCACAAGCCAGAAAAGAATCCAGCTCATTATTCTGTATCTGCATCGGTTCTGCAGCACTAGCAGGAGTAAAAAGTAGTAAAAACTTTCATCATTACAGTCTGGAGAGCCATGTCTGACTACAGACAAAGCAGATCTGTTGGAATAAGGTGTCAGACAACAGCACATTAATATTTTACTTGTTATTGGCTTTTTAGAAAAGAGAAATTTCATATAGCAATGGCAGTCTGGACTAACTAGCTAATCTTCTTACAGAAGCTAGTTTTCCAATTATAAGCTCCAAATTCCACCCAAAAGAAACAGATCCCCCTGAAAATTTCCATGCCATTTCTCATTCAGAAAGATTTATTTCTGTGAAACCCCCCCCAAAAAAGAGGTTTAAAGTTATGATGGTTGACTTTTTCTCATCACTGAATTTTTTAACAATTTCCTAAGGTTTTTTTTGGCACATCATCTCCAAAATGGCTCAGCCTACAAATGCATTGCTGAGAAATGGCTTTCAGTGTTTGAACACATATTAGTATTCCAACAGCATACTTCCATAACAGAACAAAACAACGGGGCAATGTTAAGGTTGGATGGGAGCTGTAAATTGGTGGGGGGGGTGTTAGTGAATGATTATATGCCAGTGAAAACCTGGCTGGATCTCTTTACTGTTCATATAGAGTTTAATGTGGATTTTTTTTTATTGGATAGGTGAATTTTTGTAAATAAAGTAATGGGGGGGGGCACCTTGACTCCACTGACATGCTTTCTAACTTAGCTCTTCTATAACAAAGTTTTTTGTTTGGAAATAATACTTTAAGACAACTCCACAGCACTCTGGCTTCTCTTTCTCAGAGATATTGCCAGCTTCTCCTACATGCCCCTTAGAAGTGCCATGCAAGAGGATGAATACAGCACATCACGCTTATTCATTCCTCTCTCTTCCATCCTGCCCTCATCAGAGAGTATCTGGCTTCTGAACCCACTGTTCCTTCCAGAAAGTCAGGCAATGATGAGTTTGGGATTGCAAAACTCACCTAAATGCCTGGGACAGTGTCCTGTAATCTACAGTAGTTTTCCTCTCCTATCCTCCTAGTGTATCAACAATTTTGAACGCCAAAGGTTTGGAGTTGCCAGGTACTAGCTGAGACAGGGTCATCTGAGGCTAGGGGATAAAACTGAAACTCAAGCAGAGGATCTAGTATGTTTTGGACAAAGAGTTGTAATGAAATAGGGGCAAATTCAATGCTGGGGTAAGCATGTACAACTCCACGGAAGTGGATATAATCCTAATATGTCAGTGGTGAATCTGGCCCATCAACTAGATTAATTATATTGAAAACTTTTGCCCTTTTGAGTTGATTAAGTAATCTCCATTAGGCAATACCACCCTCACATTTCAGGGCATTATGTATATCCTCATCCCCTATCAAGAGATCCACAGTCCAAATCTCAGTGTTAGCCACCACCCTTCCTCTAGGCATCCACTAGCACAGCTTACTGTTGTAAGGCGCAGTGTGCTGATTCTAGCACCTTAATACGGGATTTTAAGAGTCTCAGATTTCAAGGCCAGTCTGACCTTCTGTGTAACACAGGCCATAGAACTTCCCCAAAATAATTCCTAGAGGATATCTACTTAATCGTTTCCCTGTCACTGCAGAGGCCTCGGAGGGCTTTACTACACCTTGGTCCCTTCTATACTCTACCTGTGGCACATTTTGTCTTGTCATCTGTGCGTTGTAATACTTTGGTTTAATTTCGGTTGTTGGGGTTAGTGAGCAGGTACAGGGGGTGTTAGAGGCCTGTGATACACAGGGAGGTCAGACCAGATGATCTGGTGGTCCCTTCTGATCTTAAACTCTATCTTTTAGAACAACATGCAAACTTCTATGATGATACTATGGATTTTAGTTAACGGATCTTCCTCAACTTCAAGTGTAGTAGTGAGATACTGCTCCCTGTTGCAATGGACATCAAACATATGGCAGTTGCTGTTACTAAATAGGCAACGATCTGTAATTCCTGAATCAGCTCCTGTGTGCTTCTCAGCACTAAGCCAGGAGAAGCCTGTCATCTCTCATGCTCCAGAGTGAGCTGGTCAAAGAAAGAATACTTTATGCTACTGAAAAATTCATTCTTCAAACATCAGAGGGGTAGCCGTGTTAGTCTGGATCTGTAGAAGCGACAAAGGGTCCTGTGGCACCTTATAGACTAACAGAGGTATTGAAGCATAAGCTTTCGTGGGTGAATACCCACTTCTTCGGAACAATATCCCAATAGGATATTTAACAAGCTTATACTTGGTTAGTTGAAGTCTTCTAGTTATTAATCTTCTAGTAGACTGTGCTGTCTCCCTGACCTCTCAATATTATGCACTAACCAGAATAATACTTTGTACTGATATTGCATCCCTCACTGGAAGGATTCAAACCACTTTACACCGAGGTAGGTAAAAAATATACCCATTTTACAGACTGGTGCTCTATACCTCCGTTTTCCTGTGACTTGCCCAAGCACACCCAGCCTGTCACTAAGAGAATGAGAGTCAAGAGACCAGGCTTCTTTTCCCCTACTCTCCAGCTCCAGCCAATAGCCACTGCTACTCCCTGGCCCCACCATCACTATTCGAAACCCGAGGCCAGAGTGTGCATCCTCAGCATTAGTGCTTTGATTTGGGAAGTGATTCTCTGCAGGGTCCACTGCATTGTGGTCTTTACCCAGAGACTTTCAAAAGAATTCCATGAGGTCATATTTATTATTCCATATAAAAATCCCCATTACCTCTTACTTCACCAGTTAAACTGTCTTTTGAATAGTTTATAACCAAGAACTGTGACATCCCATTGATTTTTCTCATACACCCTTTTATCATAAACACCAGTTATACAAAAAGGACTTCTTCCAGTGCGAGGCATTACAGCTGACCCAATTTAGATTTTAAAGCTCCTTGTACTGACAGAGTCACCAGCAATTTGAGAGATGTGAAAGTCTGCCCAAGATATAGCATTTACTTAAAGTCATCTTGAAAACTACATTTGTCTGAAAATGTACGTACACTCAGTCAGTTGCAATATCTATGACATTTGCTGTGTGCCCTTGGACAAGATGGCTATCCTTTCTGTGCCTCAGTTTCCCAAACTGTAAAACAGGCATAAGACATATGCACCTTTTTAAAGCACTTTGAAATTCTCAGATGAAAGGCATGCTACAAATTCAGTTTTACTACTATTTATTAACTACTTCAGCATTAACAAACCGCTAGTGTCCAATGCTCCTAGTCCTGCTAACACTTGCAGCTATTTCTCAAACTAATGCACTCTCATTAGCCTTCAAAAGATAATTGATTGCTCCTCTCAAACAGGTAAAAAACAAAAAGCATCAGTTGAAAAGTTTAAAAATAAATTAATTTTTAAAAGTCGCTTGCGGGCTGACTATATGTATTAGTAACTCCAGTAAGGAAGTCAGTATTATTTCACTGTGCTCAACAAACTAATGAAATATTAATTAAAAGAATTCTGAATCTGCTGCAAATCTTGACTTCTTCAATCATTACATTTTGAATCATCAGTATATGGTGTTTGTTTTTATATATTCTTGTACTCACAGAAAATATAACTCAGGTAAAAACACCATACTTGGAAAATACTTCCAATATCAGATGAAATAAAATGGATTACTTCCAAGCCATGTTAGGCTGAGATCTTTGTGCCAGGAATTTCATCTCCACATCCGTCTGTAAAGCACACAAAACACATTTCAAACTAAATAAAAATAGTTCTAACAACATTTTTTTGCATGCTGGACCTACTAAACTTGCATTGCTTCCTATACCCTTATTTTAAACAAGGAAAGACACCCCATGAAAGGAAAAGACAGATAATGTATCCTGGTCCCCTAGATATCCTAAAAAAAAACCCCACACACCTTTAAGTCTATAAGAAATGAACTGGTCTTAGTCCAGTTCCTACTGCAACATATCATAAATGACCACCACAAAATAGATACCATCTTAGACAGCCTGAACGAGCAGTTCAGTATTCTGGCAAAATGCCCACTGACTTCAAGTTTTACCTGTTTAACGTACTGTAGGAGCCCACAGAGTAAAAAGAACAGAATGAGTAAGAATGCTCCATGTTCCTCTTGCCCCTAGGTCAAGGATAAGGTATTAAAAATAAACTTGCCCTGCTACAGAACTGTTCTGTGGACAGAGAGCTCTAGTATGCAGGTCTTAATTTAGCATCTTTCATGAGCAGAGGGGGTGAAATTCATCCCTGTGCAGAGGGCTACCACAAGCCCTAAAGTGCACAAGAAACATCACTTTCTTTGTCACTCTGATCATCAGAAAGATGTTGAACCATATTCAATAAACAGTGCCCTCAGTGAAGTGAGCTTTGGACTAGCAGAACAGCTGAAGGCTTTAAAAACATTTGGTAAACAACATTTAAACAGAGAGGTGAAATGCTCACTGGGACAGATACCCAAGAACCAGCTTTCACCTAGTAGTGACAAGTTTGAGATAGGAGAGGAAAAGCCTTATGTAAACAGAGCTTCAGAGCCTGCTAAAAGCTTTCCCTGAAACCATAAAGGAAGACACTGCCTGAAAAATTAGAAATATTAAGAGGTCTCTGCTGGAGCTCATAGAAATACTTGGCTCTACAGAACAACGGATCCAATCTTTGTTGAAAACTTGAATAAAACTTAATGACAGAGTGTCTGCAGCAGAACCACCAAACAACGCAAGCCTCAGTAAGAGATGTTTGGCAATTAAACAAGAAGGAAGCTTCATGTGAGAAGACAGGCAGTGAAAACTCTACACGGACACTAGGGGGTGCTGAGAGCCTGCAGAACAAACAGCATTTATTCCTTATTTAATACACTCAACTTGAGGGCTGCAAAAAAACTCTCTGTGGGAACTCTGAAAAGATAAATAGTAATAATAATAATAATAATAATAATACGTTTAGTCACTGGAGCTTTCAGGTTTACATAGCTTTAGTTCCAAGCACTCATATAAAATGTCTTACAGAAGAGGTTCTCAACCTTTTTCTTTCTGAACCCCCCACCCCCTGCTATAAAAACTCCACAGCCCACCTGTGCCACAACAACTGGTTTTTTGCATATAAACGCCAGGGCTGGCGTTAGAGGATAGCAAGCCAGGCAATTGCCTGGGGCCCCACGCCACAGGGGTCCCTGCAAAGCTACATTGCTCAGGCTTCAGCTTCAGCCCCAGGGGTTGCGGCTCAGGGCCCTGGGCTTCAGCCCCATACAGTGGGGCTTCAGCTTTCTATGCTGGGCCCCAGCAAGTCTAATGCTGGCCCTGGTTGGCGGCCCCCCTGAAACCTGCTCATGTCCCCCCAGGGTGTCCTGGGCCCCTGGTTGAGAACCACTGTCTTACAGCATACGGCTCCTCTTGGAGACATTTATTGATATGAACAGCACTGCTTTAAAGAGAGAAAGGAGAAAAATTAATAAGGGCTCCCTCAAAAGAAGGCCATTACTCTGGTGCTAATGTACAAAATGAAGCAGGAGTGGGAAACTTAGTACCCATTGTGCCAACTTTAGAATGAGTCTGCATTATTTCTATTCAACAGATGAGATCCCAGGAAAGAGTACTTTAAATGCTCAAACGCACACATTGCTCTCCCACCTGTTTGAGCACGGTATTTGCTGTTAAATGGACTGGAACCCTATTACCCATTTAGTTTTAAGTAACTACTTTCAGTGTTTGTAAACTAATGATCTACATGTACGCCATGCCACTGCCAAGCTCTTTGGAACATTATGGGTGAGGGCCTAGCTCAGAGAGCAACTTTCTTTAGGTGGGAAGTCTGAATCGCAACACTTTTCGCAGGAAGTCCCACTTTACGTGATCCTGCTAATGGTGAGTTCGAGAGTCTATGTAAGACATGCCAATAACTGATCTTAGAAGTGCAGCAACTGCTTGAGAGAATGTGTATGCAGGAGAATACAGAATGGATTTTCTCTATCTGTAGAGTTCTCTGGACTCAGAAGGCCCACCACTAAACACAGTGGGGTTCAGCATAAGGAAATTCCTTCTACTAATGACAAAGACTTCCTCAATTTGCCGAGCTAATGAACAGTTACATTTAGAAAATTAATTCTATTATAACTGAATAAATAAATAAATAAATACATGTTAAAGCCCCCACCTAGCTCTCCTGCAGTGCTTTTCATCCATAGATCTCCTAGCACTTTACATAGGAGATAAATATCATTCCCATTTTACAGATGGGAAACTGAGGCACAAAGGGTGAAGTGACTTCCCCAATGTCACCCAGCAAGCCAGTGGAAGAGACAGGAATTGGAATCCATGTCTCTTAAACCCCAGTCCAGCTAGCCCTACGATGAATGTATTCTGATAAATTACTAAAATCCTAGGAAGTACAACAGAAATTCATATTATTGGTTTGTCTATATATTCACCTTAAATACTTTATGATAATGAGTTTATAGACCAAGTCCAAAAGCCCGATGAAAATGTAGGGGATCTAAGTGTATGTCACCTTTCCAGGGACATACAGCATAGCCTATAACTTCTAATCACCTCAAAGGCATTCAAACTCACCTTCTACCCATTCAAAACACTCTCACAAAATGATTTCAGAGGCCAAAAGAGGGCTAGACACAAAAGCTGTACCTCTCTAACTGCTATAGTTAAAGCAGCATAACTTGATGAAGTTAGATCAGTATAAAGGTGTTTATAACGGTGTAGTTTAATCCCATATAGGAAGGGGAATAAGTTATGCTAATATAACTACTCTGGTATAGACACTTTTATAACAATATATCCACATCCACATTATGGGTTGTACCAACATCACATTTTCAGAGGCTGGCCCTGAGTTTAGACTAAGGGCTGGTCTACACTAGAAAATTAGGTCAACCCCACCTATGTTGCTCAGGGATGTGAAAAATCCATACCCCTGAGCAACATAGGCTACGTCTACACTTGCAGATGTAGAGCGTCGGGAGTTAAACCAGCCCTCGGAGACAGCAGCAGGGAAAGCGCTGCTCTGTGTTTACACTGGGCTCCTTGTGACTGTGGTGGAGCATGTCCACATTAGCAGCTCGTGCAACGCCACAGAGAGCAGTGCACTGTGGAGGCTATCCCAGTGTGCAAGTGGCTGCAGCGTGCTTTGAAAAGGGTTTGCGATGCCTAATGGGGCAGGCACAACATCACATGATGCAGGTTTCCCAATCCCATTGTTCCATGGGTATCCTACTAGATTGCCAGCTGCTTTTCAAATGAGGGGGTGGGGACTGTGACAGGGAGTGTGTTGTGTGTATGTGGGGGGAGAGACAGTGGGTTTTGGGGGGCAGAGTGTGTCAGCATGCTGTCTTATAAGTTCAGACAGCGGCAGGGGGAAGGGGGAAACCCGACATCAGCCCCCAACCCCCGCCTCTCTCTCTCTCACATGCACACACACAAACGCCTGCCTCTGCAGCAGGAGCATTCCACAGGAATGGTTTGCTTTATGTCCCGGAGCAGATAAGCATGCCGGCTGTCAGAAACGAGCCTTTGAAAGAGGATATCGGCATGCCTGCAGCCGAGTTCGAAACAATGACCAGAGTGGTCACTTGACCTCAGGGGATTATGGGACGTTTCCAGAGGCCAATCATAGCACAGTAATGCAACACGTCATCCACACTGACACCCCAGCATTTCAGCCCAGACGCAGCAAGCTCTATGCTTCTCGTGGAGGTGGATTACCAGGAGCGCTCCAGCCCCACGGTCCGGGCGCTCTAAGTGCCTTGCCAGTGTGGACACCTCAGGAGTTATAGCGCCTGGGGTTGATTTAATGCACTCTAACTTGCAAGTGTAGACAAGGCCTTAGTTAAGGTGACATAAGTCCCCAAGTAGACAGCGCTAGGTGGATGGAAGAATTCTTCTGCCGACTTAGGGCATATCTACACTACAAAATTAAGTCAACCTAATTTACATCAGCATACAACCGTCACAATAATGACATCGCTTGTGCATGTCTACACTTTGCTCCTTGTGTTGATGGTGTACGTCCTCATCAGGAGCATTTGCAATGATTGAACTGTCAGTGTGGGGCATTGTGGGATGGCGTCTAAAAGTCAGCAACAGTTGATGTAGGCAAGACAGTGTCTACACTGATACTGCGTTGCCCTAAATACATTGACACTGACTCTATGCCTCTTGTGGACATGGAGTTATGTTGGCAGCAAAATTTTAGTGTAGAACTTCCATAGTTAGGTTGCTGTAAGCTGCCTTGGTCGACCTAACTTTGTAGTGTAGACCAGGGCTTAGCTACTGCCTCTCCGGGAGATGGATTACCTACGCCAATGGAAGCACCCCCTTCAGTTGGCGCAGGTAGTATCTATGCTGAAGCTGTGCTGCTGTAGTGGTTTAAGCATAGACAAGCCCTAAATTACAAGTGTTTGTATCCTGGAACAAACATTTGGGGAGGATCCAGACTAGCCTTTGCAAAACATGTTGAAAACACACCTTGAGCTAATTGGCAGTCAGTCATTTAACTTGAGATAAAAACTGTAGTGCAGACATACCCTTACTGTCAACACTGAATCAGAGGAGAAATAAGTGAACACATACTCAAGAAGAAGTAAAGTTTTGTTTTACCAGTTATTCCGGTATAAACACCCCTATTCCCCACATGGACACACTTATGCCAGTATAAGAATGGCTTATTTTGGTTTAGCTTATGTTGCTTGGGAACGGGTTTAAGCTAACCAAAAACCCCACTCATACCAGAATAAAAGTGTCTACATGTAGGGTTATGCTAGCATATATATATCAGTTTAAATTCACACTGGTTAACACTGGTATAATTTTCCCATTTAGACAAGCCCTAAGTTTAACACTGAATACATAAAAGGTGTGTAAACATGGCAAATGGAACTAACTAGACTTTTTCAAGCAACACAAATGGCCTGAAAGAATTTCACTTGCACAAAATCAGGGCAAACTCAGAGCAGGCCAGCTTCCAGGGAAATAGGGGACTCCACTCTCTGGAGATATTTAAATCATAGAATCATAGAATATCAGGGTTGGAAGGAACCTTAGTAGGTCATCTAGTCCAACCCCCTGCTCAAAGCAGGACCAATCCCCAATTTTTGCCCCAGATCCCCAAATGGCCCCCTCAAGGATTGAACTCACAACCCTGGGTTTAGCAGGCCAGTGCTCAAACCACTGAGCTATCCCTCCCCCCCACTCATTGGCTCTAACAGAACGCTAGGGTACATCATAAGGGTAATGGGATTTGAGGAAGGAAAAGATGATCTTTTGAGAGCCGATGTATGTTTTGGCCTATATCTCACTTGAGCACCACGGTAGCAAGAGAGAGGAAGTATAGCCTTGGGTTAAGGCACTAGATTTGGACTCAGGAGATATGGGTTCAACTCCTGGCTCTGCTACAGACTTTGTTTGACCCTGGACAAGTCAGCTAGTCTCCCCGTGCCTCCGTTTCCTGTATGTTAATAGATTCTAGGGCTGGAAGGGACCTCGAGAGGTCATCGAGTCCAGCCCCCTGCCCTCATGGCAGGACCAATTACTGTCTAGACCATCCCTGATAGGGATAATACTTCCCTACCTCCCGAGGATGTTGTGAGGAATTCAGATGATAAGGGCCCCCTGGAGACACACAAGCGGTTTAGGAAGACAATAGTTGTGAACTGTGTAACTCTGGCAGCTAGGCTAAAATCCTTGACAAAAATAGCTATAACCCCTGCAAAAATAGGCAATGTAGATTGAGAAACGATTTTCTATCCTGGGGGGATTTTGTTAGACATGACATTCTCCTAAGAGGCAAGAGAATTACAAACGCTCCCATTTTACCACCACGCTGTATATCTCTCCTGTTGCCAAATCAACATCAAGAGAAAAGTGACAGCTGTTGCCTTTATTTTTGTAGGAGTCAAAAAGAATTTTGGAAAATCTTTTCAGTTTCACATAAAACACTATCATTCTAAGGCAGTTACAAGAAGTGAGTGACCCTGAGCCACACGGCAGCTAGCAGAAGCCCAGACTGGAGTGCTCCCTTATTTTTCTGGCAGATACTGTACCTCCAAAACACTAAGTAAGAAAAATAGCAATGTTCTCCCCAAAACACACCCGAGAGGAGAAAAAAACATATCTACAAGGCCATCTCCTTCAAGACTCACCTCTGTTGTGATACCTACAAAATCTGCTGGTAACAGGTAGGCAAATGGAAAGCTGCAATTACTGCTTACCATGAGAAGGTTGCTCATTTTATTGTTACATTGCTCAGCTCTTTCCTCTGACATCCTGTTTGTTTCATCTACCTGTTCAGTCTTGCCATCAGCGTTATAGAGGGCCCAAACCTGCAAATACTCTCACGTTCAAGTATGATTGTAATGGGGCCATTCACGTGCTTAACGTTAAGCATATGCATATGGTGTTTGCAGGAATGGGGCCTAAGATGATACTAAGCTTTTTAGGGCAGGAACTGTCTTTTTATATAATTTACATACAGCACCTAGCATAATGGGACCCTGACTGGAACCTCTATTGTCATTTACTTTGATATATAACAATAAATGAGCCCACACAAGAGCTTGGAGTGCCTCGAGTTACTTAAAATTACAAAATCAGCATGTGCATTTCAGCCAGCTTCATTCATCTTCCAAAGCAGCAATTCTCAGTATGCCAAATGCCTCATTATGTCAGACTATATCCCTCCATGCCTAACTCCCCTTAAAGGCCTGATAAAACAACGGGGCCCTGCAGCACGCCATGAAAGTTGACAAATTCATGCTCTTTAGGAGCAGGGAGTGAAGGGCATTCCAGAACTGAGGGGCCCACAGGGAGAACACTCTGCTAGTAGCCCCCTCCCTGTTACAGTGAAGGGGATCTTGATTGCATAAGTACCTCCGCTAATCATAACTGAGCCAATGTCTCACAGTGCTACCTTAATTAGCTTTGTCAGCTTCTTACACTGCCTCCTCTGCCTTTTTCCATGTGGACCCCACACATGGTACAACCTCCCTGAGCATATCCACAAGCACTTCCCTGCGGCCTGCCCACATTCAAGTCCCTCTTCAGGCCCCACTTTTGCTGTGCTGCTCACAGTGAACCGCTGGCTTGTATGTGATTTGCCTACTGCTATTTCCTTTCCCCTAACCTCCATCTGCTTTCCTGACTATACCTCGTGAGCTTTTCTGAGTAAGGACTCTTATTTGAGCGACTGAAAAACACCTAGCATATTGTGGGTGCTATGATAAATAACAGTAGTAAGTGCTAATCATTTCTAATTTCTGTGAGTCTATGAATTTTAAGGCTTTGATTTTCTAGTTCTGCCAGCTCATGGGGAAAGTAAATGATTTGGCTTTGCACAGAAAAAAGGACTGTTTAAACCTCTGGACTTCAGTCACAGAGTACCAGCTTGTTGGAAGACTTTGACAGCTGTTCACCGAAGAAAATCAAGTCTATATGTTGGAGGCTCTTGGCATTATAACTAGATGAATGGCAGCACAGATATCAAGTCAATTTCCGCAATTACTTTATAAAAACAATTTAATCAAATAAGGACAACATTCAGAAAAATATTCAGTAATGCATGAACATAAATCTGCTGCGTAAGATAACTGTCTATAGATCCTGCTGCTAAACTTTAGCCTCACAAGAGGAGAGAGAGAAAAGTAACAGCACCATATACATTCTTTGCACTCTAATTTATAGGACCTCTTCTACTATAAATAATTGCAAAGTATCAGATCTCTTATCGTAGAACTAGAAGATAAGGCTGGTTGAACAGACAGTGACAGGAACATATCTCCTGGGAATGCTCTTGTCCCTCTCGAGGGCACAAAATCACCAGCAGCCTCAGCTCCATGCAGTTAGTCAGCTTAAATCTGTCCCCATTTTAGGATATAGGAAGCTTAATAGATATTCCAGGACCAGTTTAAGCAGTGTATTTTCTCAGCAATAAAACTAATGTTTTAAATGTGCATTGAATAACCAAAGTAATTTATCCATATAAGGCAAGCCAGTAATTTCCTTCAAGCAGAAATAGGTATTTAACTACAGATATTAGCCTTTGACTGTCCACTTAATCCATTCTCTCATTCTTTGCCTTCTTGCCAAGTTTGCTCTGAAAAGTCTTGGAACTGCAGATTCTTCCCTTTCCACAGATATGGAAGCCTCTTCAGGGACCCAATCTCGCCAACTCTTGCAATTTTATTATGAGGTTCATGATATTTGGTGCTTTTCTTATAGCCTCAGTTGCAGGAGTCATGTGATTATGTAAGAATCTTTTCTTTTGGTTTTTAAACATTAAATTTCTAGCCCTCAGGGTTGCAGAGAAAAGTGTGAAGAAAAAACACACCAAACACCGCAAACTCTAAAGTGATCAAAATCAAGAGGGCAAATAAAAAGAACACATTTTCAAGGGCATCATGATTTTTTGAGGACCTGTATCATGATTTTTGTGGCAAGTTCATAGGAAGCTTTCTTGGACATAGTAAGATTTGAGGACAAGAGGTCTAGATCTTGTATGACTGATGCAAAACTGCATGTCTTTGAAAGTGCCAGCCAGTTCTGACCCAAAAGGACAGAGAGCAAATGGGGAAGATATGGGGTTTCTGGAAGACGCCCAATCTAGGGGCAGTGAGCATATTTTGAGAGGGGTCAGAACCTTCATGTCTTCTTATAAATTGATCCCAATTAAAGAAACTGAAGTTACAGATGCCAACACTGGTGGTATTCAAGACTCCATAAGTAAACAGCCAGCTATTTTGAACTCTAAGCTACAGATTTGCAGGTTATGGGGTCCTACGTGATGGCACAATGTTGAGTAGTTTTGCTACTTCCCCACAAGTTGTGTTAACAGGGTGGCTGTGAGAGACTCTTTCAATTCTTTATCTAATTGTTAAAAACAATGGTCAGCTCTGAAAGCTTAATAAGTCTGGCTCTCAGGCAAGACAATTATATATTTTGCATTCATTTTTCCTGCAGTAAAAGGAGTAAATCTGAGAACAAGAGTCCTTCAGATCCTCACAGAAAAAGTTTACTTTCAATATTCTTCTGTTCTTACATGCAAGGAACTACTATATGGGTGCACATTCCAGTTAACCAGGATTGTACTCTCTTGCTGAGGTTTACACCTCAGTACTACAGTAGGGGCACCATGTAAGAACAGAGGGAGAACCAGGGTTGTACTGTGTCTTCCACAGAGGAGTTCTGTTCATGTAGGAGTAGCACTACGGAATCTCAAATCCGCAAAGCAAAAAATCAAGGACAAGAATTTTGCTTATTTGGAACTGAGAGTTTTAATGGTAAAATAAAAGGGTATCTGCACCAATGCTTCACTGCAGGTTTCGTTCTAATGCATGGGCAAAGAGCTAGATGTGGATTTAGTATGCTCAAGAAAGGAAATTAGCAAGGAGGTTAAACAAAAATCATTTAAATATTGTAGCATGACATCATTGCCTTCAGAGGTTTCAAAATGCTTGTGCGTGTTCAATGTTGGAAAAAGTAAATTGTTTCTGTACGCTGCTTGATTGCAAGTTATTTATAATGCACCTGCTCCTGAAGCTGATACTGGTAAATATGTGCTTAAATACGCACCTTCTTTCATCAATTTGTGTAAACTACTACATTATATTATAGATCCTGGGTAGGATAATACTCTGTATTATACTGAATGTGTCGTGGAATTGGCTGCTTATTTGGAATTGGCTGCTTATTTGGAATCATAGAATCATAGAATCTCAGGGTTGAAAGGGACCTCAGGAGGTCATCTAGTCCAACCCCCTGCTCAAAGCAGGACCAACCCCAACTAGATCATCCCAGCCAGGGCTTTGTCAAGCCTGACCTTAAAAACCTCTAAGGAAGGAGATTACACCACCTCCCTAGGTAACCCATTCCAGTGCTTCACCACCCTACTAGTGAAAAAGTTTTTCCTAATATCCAACCTAAACCTCCCCCTCTGCAACTTGAGACCATTACTCCTTGTTCTGTCATCTGCCACCACTGAGAACAGTCTAGATCCATCCTCTTTGGAACCCCCTTTCAGGTAGTTGAAAGCAGCTATCAAATCCCCCCTCATTCTTCTCTTCTGCAGGCTAAACAATCCCATTTCCCTCAGCCTCTCCTCATAAGTCATGTGCTCCAGCCCCCTAATCATTTTTGTTGCCCTCCGTTGGACTCTTTCCAATTTATCCACATCCTTCTTGTAGTGTGGGGCCCAAAACTGGACACAATACTCCAAATGAGGCCTCACCAGTGCCGAATAGAGGGGAATAATCACGTCCCTCGATCTGCTGGAAATGCCCCTACTTATACAGCCCAAAATGCCGTTAGCCTTCTTGGCAACAAGGGCACACTGTTGACTCATATTCAGCTTTTCGTCCACTGTAACCCCTAGGTCCTTTTCTGCAGAACTGCTGCCCAGCCATTCGGTCCCTAGTCTGTAGCAGTGCATGGGATTCTTCCGTCCTAAGTGCAGGACTCTGCACTTGTCCTTGTTGAACCTCATCAGATTTCTTTTGGCCCAATCCTCTAATTTGTCTAGGTCCCTTTGTATCCTGTCCCTACCCTCCAGCGTATCAACCACTCCTCCCAGTTTAGTGTCATCTGCAAACTTGCTAAGGGTGCAGTCCACACCATCCTCCAGATCGTTGATGAAGATATTGAACAAAACCGGCCCCAGCACCGACCCTTGGGGCACTCCACTTGATACCGGCTGCCAACTAGACATGGAGCCATTGATCACTACCCGTTGAGCATGACCATCCAGCCAGTTTTCTATCCACCTTACCGTCCATTCATCCAGCCCATACTTCCTTAACTTGCTGGCAGGAACACTGTGGGAGACTGTATCAAAAGCTTTGCTAAAGTCAAGAAATAGCACATCCACTGCTTTCCCCTCATCCACAGAGCCAGTTATCTCATCATAGAAGGCAATTAGGTTAGTCAGGCATGACATGCCCTTGGTGAATCCATGCTGACTGTTCCTGATCACTTTCCCCTCCTTTAAGTGGTTCAGAATTGATTCCTTGAGGACCTGTTCCATGATTTTTTCCAGGGACTGAGGTGAGACTGACTGGCCTGTAGTTCCCCGGATCTTCCTTCTTCCCTTTTTTAAAGATGGGCACTACATTAGCTTTTTTCCAGTCATCCGGGACCTCCCCCGACTGCCATGATTTGTCAAAGATAATGGCCAATGGCTCTGCAATCACATCGGCCAACTCCTTTAGCACCCTTGGATGCAGTGCATCCGGCCCTATGGACTTGTGTTCGTCCAGCTTTTCTAAATAGTCCCGAACTACTTCTTTCTCCACAGAGGGCTGGTCACCTCCTCCCCATACCGTGCTGCGGAGTGCAGCCGCCTGGGAGCTGACCTTGTCTGTGAAGACAGAGGCAAAAAAAGCATTGAGTACACTAGCTTTCTCCACATCCTCTGTCACTAGGTTCCCTCCCTCATTCAGCAAGGGGCCCACACTTTCCTTGACTTTCTTCTTGTTGCTCACATACCTGAAGAAACCCTTCTTGTTACACCTAACATCTCCGACTAGCTGCAACTCCAAGTGTGATTTGGCCTTCCTAATTTCACTCCTGCATGCCTGAACAATATTTTTATACTCCTCCCTGGTTATTTGGCCAATTTTCCACTTCTTGTAAGCTGCTTTTTTGTGTTTAAGACGAGCAAGGATTTCACTGTTAAGCCAAGCTGGTCGCTTGCCATATTTACTTTTCTTTCTACACATCGGGATGGTTTGTTCCTGCAGCCTCAATAAGGATTCTTTAAAATACAGCCAGCTTTCCTCGACTCCTTACCCCCTCATGTTATTCTCCCAGGGGACCTTGCCCATCAAGGAGGAGGTATATGATGGGAAAGAAGGACGTATGCTTGAATTCTGTATAGCATACAGTAAAAACTTGTCTATCCAGGGGTCTGAGGTGACTCCCCAAACCTTTGTATATATGGCATTTCTGTTGAACTGGGGAACTGACTGTAAGCAACTGATACAGCTACATGCTGAGTCTTCAACCCAAGAGCACACTGAAGTAAATGCTGGCCAGATTTTTTAAATACTACGCACAGAGGCTGCAAATGCCTGGCATGACTTATTTAAAAGCTGATCAGCAGCCTTTTCAAGGTGGAGAGTATTTGCACAGCCCCAGGGGTGTAACCACCTGCTGAGACACTATTACTATTGTTTACAACATTGAATTCCCATTTTTTTAGATTCCCGGTTCTACTGATCTGGACCAGTTTTTGTTTGACAAATAGTAGGGACTTGGCATTGTTTGGAGTTCACCTTTTTCTAAATGGAGACTGGTCTTGTGATGAGCCCTGGATTTAGACTCAGAAGACCTAGGTTAATTTCCCAGCTCCCACAGACTCACTGTGTGATCCAGAGTCAAACTGTATAATCCCTCTTTTGCTTGGAACCTCATCTGTGTAATGGTGGTAATACTTCCATCTCATAGGAGAATACATTCATTAGCATATGTGAGGTACTCAGATACCACAGGGAAAGCCAATAAAGAGATATGATATCTTTAAAACTGAAAAATATAAAGCTGCCAAATGAGAACTGTCAACCTTAATTGCAATTTTGATCCTCAACATGGAGAAGTCCATGGAGGAGGGATAAGAAGGAGTCGAGTAATACAGAGAAACGAAAGCAAAATTTGAGAGATGTCATGAAGAAATGCACGCATGCATAAAGAAAAACTCCTGAACGTGTGGAGCCAGCTTCCAAGCAAGGCTGTTGAAGGCTGAATGAATCACTAAGGTCATTCAAGAACACATCAGAGATAATATCCTCGGGAATATGAATATTAAATAGATAAGCCTTGCTTGAAGAGCTAAACAGCCTGTTTATTAACTAAAAACAAGGGTGAAAGCTGTTCTGATTTCTTACATGTTCCTTTTTTGAAAATAACAAGATCAACAAAAAAGAGTTTAACATCATGCCTGCATGTTAAGACAAGAACGTTCTCCCTATTGTGTTTGTTCATCTTCACTATTCACTGTTGTCTTTTACACTATTCTTAGCACCATGGGCTTTAACCAAGCAGCTTATGTCAATTAAGCTATCTCATCTATGATAACCATTACTGCCAAAAGTGGCCAAATATTCTGAAAGTCCAGATTGCACATTACTCTGAACAGTTCCCAAAAATCAGAACAGAGAGACCTCTTTCCGTTAAAATGAAATAGAGGGGCGGGGGGGGGGGGGGATAAAAAGCAATATAGCTACAACACAGCAGTGGCAGGGGGTGGCGGCATATGTAAGTACCAATAGTTTCATGTAAGAATGGATTATCTGTTGAGTAATCCTGCTGAAATGCATTTTCCCAGTGAAAAATTTGGTCATAGTAGCATAGTGACCGCAGAATCCTAAAGGTCACTAGAAAGAGATCAAAGTAACCCCACCACTTCCATTCAGCTATGAAATCTATCAAGGACTCAACATGCAGAACAATAGCCAGACTGGCCAGTCCTCCCACGACGTTCTGCCCAACAAGCTGCTTCTACAATTATGCAAAAGAAGCAGACCAAACATTTGAATTCTCCTCTGTTGCAAACCTCACCACAGTTCTCCATGCCTTTATCTCTTCCAGCCCAGGAGACTGAATACACTCTATTTAGGGCTATCCGGGGTAGACTGCTTGCAAGTTGCAGCTACAACAGAATGCATCCACATACCTCTTCAGTAGGGTGGGCTGCTACTACCGTCATATAACCACACAATGGGCCCTCCACTGCTTTTTTTATTTCTGAAGACAACTCTAGGTATCAAAGCCCCAAGAGGTACCTGGCAGCCTGAGAGATCCCATCTCTCCCTACATCTAGTTAAAAATCAGACAAGGTGCTCTTGTTGTCTAGTTCTGGGAGTAAAATTTCAGAGGATTTCTCAAAAACGGTTATCAATAGACGGTCCTTGCCTGTGTAATTCACTCCATCTGATTGTCTTCCAGAACTTGGTGGCCTAAAGCTTATTTGCTGAGGCAGGGCTTTGATGATCATCCATCTGGCCAATTTACATACTTTGTAATTTGTTATGCACCCAGATGCTTGGTAGTAATAGTGTGTTAACCAATAAGATTGGAGTAGACAAAGTCACACATGATTTACTGAGATAAAAGTTACTGTCTTAGAACTGCACCACCCAGATATGAGCTTCTCATTGGGCAGCAGTACAGGATTAGCAGTAGGTTCTTGGACAACCCACAAGAGAAAAGAGGGAAGGAGAATCAGTAAATGTCTACCCAAAAAGGTGGGCACAGCAGCCCCGATTATGCCCAACCTGAGACTGACTTCCTGAGAGTGGTTATAACATTTTTGAAGTTGGTAAAAAGACAAACGTAAATTCTGTCAGAGGTCATAATGGGTTTATGTAGAAGCGACAAAGGGTCCTGTGGCACCTTATAGACTAACAGAGGTATTGGAGCATAAGCTTTCATGGGTGAATACCCACTTCTTCGGATGCAAGCAGTGAAAATGTCCAGGGGCAGATATAAATGTGCAGGGAAGAGTCAGGCTAGAGATAACGAGGTTAGTTCAATCAGGGAGGGTGAGGCCCTTTTCTAGCAGTTGAGGTGTGGACACCAAGGGAGGAGAAACTGCTTTTGTAGTTGGCTAGCCATTCATAGTCTTTGTTTAGTCCTGAGCTGATGGTGTCAAATTTGCAAATGAACTGAAGCTCTACAGAAGCGACAAAGGGTCCTGTGGCACCTTATAGACTAACAGAGCTCTACAGTTTCTCTTTGGACTCTGATCCTGAAGTTTTTTTGCTGCAGGATTGCTACCTTTAAATCTGCTATTGTGTGTCCAGGGAGATTGAAGTGTTCTCCTACAGGCTTTTGAATATTGCCATTCCTTATATCTGATTTGTGTCCATTTATCCTTTTGCGTAAGGACTGTCCAGTTTGGCCGATGTACATAGCAGAGAGGCATTGCTGGCACATTATGGTGTATATTACATTGGTGGATGTGCAGGTGAATGAACCGGTGATGGTGTGGCTGATCTGGTTAGGTCCTGTGATGGTGTCCCTGGTGTAGATATGTGGGCAAAGTTGGCATCGAGGTTTGTTGCATGGATTGGTTCCTGAGTTAGAGTTATTATGGTGCGATGTGTAGTTGCTGGTGAGAATGGGTTTATGCTAAGCCTGGTCTGTGCCCATCACAAAGGCCCATCACAATATGGCTCCTGTTCAGAGAGGCCAAAAACTAGAACAGCACGGAAACTGCAGGTCAAGAGTGAGGAACTATGTCAGAGCCATGCATAGACATTTGCTAGACCTGGGTCAAACCAGGGCTATTAGCTTTTTGTACAAAGTTTTAAATAAAATAGAAAGGAAAGTTAAAGAACTTTTCATAAAGGTTTTATGAACACACGGATTGCCAGACTGCATCAGACCCAAAGTCAATCTAGTGTAGGATCCTGTTTCTCACAGCGACCAGTACCACGTTTCAGAGGAAGTCATAAGAATCCTACATTAGGCGGGTGTGTGGTAATCTGCTCCCTACATGAGGCTTTATCCTGATCATTAATTGTTAGAGACTGGCTTAAACCATGGAGCATAAGGTTTTAGTGAGTGTTCTGGAAGCCTTCTGAGATCATAGTTAGTAGGCGCTTATAGATGGCAGATTTAGCACAGATGAGGCTAAAATAGCTACAGTACTCTCCCATTGTACCTTTGTGAGCTGGCTAGAGTGGCCAGCTCCTGAACAATCCAGGTAATTAACATCTCATTTGTATCCAAACCTCCCTCTTTGCCATGAAGTACTGATACCTTTAAAAAAAAAAAACCGCTTTAAGAGGACTCTCCCACTAGATGATCCAAAATGGCAGCAATATGGATTGCAAATTCCCTTCATGCAGTTTCTGTAGTCTTACAGCCCTTTAACCTTTTTTGCAAAGCCTATGCTTCAATCTGACAGCACCGCAGTATCATATGACTTAGACAAGAATTAAAGATGAAAACCTGAAGTTTTGTTTTGTTTTTTAATCCACCCTTACCTGGTAGGATTTCCACAAGCCATACCACCCCAAAATTAGGAAGTAATAAGAACGTGAACCAATGATTATATCTGAAAACTGTGAGCTCCATGTTTTGAGGAAAAGGGCTTTTACACAGTCAACAAGCCCACATGAAAAACCTTTCATAGTCAGCAAAATGAAAATAAGAAAGAAAAACTTGTAGCACCTTAGAGACTAACAAATTTATTTCAGCATAAGCTTTCGTGGGTTAGTACCCACTTCATCGGATGCATGGAATGAAACATACAGTAGACAGATATTTATACAGTCAGAGAAACATGATAAGGTGGAGGTGCATAGACCAACCTTAAGAGGCTAATTAATTGAGAGAAACCATGTTTCTCTGACTGTATAAATATCTGTCTACTGTATGTTTCATTCCATGCATCCGATGAAGTGGGTACTAACCCACGAAAGCTTATGCTGAAATAAATTTGTTAGTCTCTAAGGTGCTACAAGTTTTTCTTTCTTATTTTCATTTTGCTGACACAGACTAACACGGCTACTACACTGAAACCTTTCATAGTCAAACTATGAAGTAGTGAATCTAATCTGCCATCATCAAGAACAAGATCTTGATTAGAAAACGGTGTTTTCATAAGGGCCATAATCATGCTGGGATAAAAGCCCAGAACTTTGGGATACAGATGGTATGTGAGCTGCGGAAGCCTTCATACTTGCATGCTAAGTACTATCAAGTTAGGATTAGGAAGTCTTATATCTATCCCAGCCCATATTTGTCAGTGGCTTGTCATAAACTGAACTGAAGTCTATTTTACTTGGGAATGCAGTAAATACATACAGGCAGAGGCAGGTTTCTCGTTACCCATGGGAATTCTTTCCAATCAGCAACAAGATGACGGGAGCAGGCTGATGTAGTTGGCTAATTGCAAAAATCACTCTTTGGTTTTAAAAATTCCTGAGCTAACCCTCATTTCCCTCCTTCCCTTCCAGCACCCCCTGTACAAGTTGTGAATATTCCAAAACAATGCAGTAAACGAATGATAATTTCTCTCTTCAAATTGTACAAATCCCTCAGCTGTCAATGGACGAGGGAAAATGAAGTTAATGAGCAGGGCTTTAATCAGCGGACCTTGTTCTAATCAGAAAAGCAATCTTTCAAAGCGGTAATGACAGGCAGTCTCTCCATGGCATTCCATTTTCCCATGGGAATAAAGTTAGTGTCTTAAATTTAAAAAATCAGCCTTCCAAAAAAATTGAAAGACCCTATTGAAAACCTGCACTAATGTATGCAAATAAAAAGGTCATTTAAGTACTTGTTCAACACATGCCTTCCTGAGTTGGGAGAGCGGGGCAGAGGAAGGGGTGGGTAACTAGCTACAGGGAACCCAAGTACAGGATCACCAACAGTGGCTGTGTCACACTTTTACTTAAACCAGTAAAACTCTGCACCTCGGCCAGGCCTTAGAGTAGGCTTGTTCTCTGAAAAGGGAGCGTATAAAAATCCCACCTTCTTATTCAACACACATCTGCTTACAAGTTCACACATTTTACTCCTGCTGGCATTCCAAAGCCCATCTGGAACAGCGAGTTAGACAGAATTGTTAACTCCATTCCAATTACAGAATCTTTATTGCTGGTGATATGTGAGCCACCAAATGCCACGCTTCACATTCAGATTTCAGGTTTACATAGCCAGTCAACAGCATGCTCACTCCTGACGGGATGTTAGAAAAAGCCACTGGTCTACCTCTAAATTGAGCACATTAGGTTAGGAAGGTATTGGCCCTCATCTAAACTCAGAAAATGAGAAGGTACATAGCAAAGCAAATGAGAAGGTACGTAGCAAAGGAGTTAGGCAACATGTTTTAATCTACACCTTTTACTCACTTAGCACATAGTTTAAATTGACAGTGGTACTAAAAAAACATTAGCTGGTCATGATAAACCGGGGGGGGGGGGGGGAGGGGGAGGAGATAATTAGCATGTGTTAGCCAACATTTTTGCTAAACATGTCTCATTTTCCTAGTAAAGACAAAGCCTTTGAGAGACTAACATGGAACCCCACACCACTGTTTTTATACATTTCAGAACATACACATTTGAACTTCAGACTTTCAAACATGGAAACCTTTTCCTACATTTCCCCTCTTCCCCTTCTAGCTACTAGACCAGGGGTTCTCAAACTTCATTGCACTGCGACCCCCTTCTGACAACAAACATTTCGACATGACCCCAGGAGGTAGGATGGAAGCCTGAGCCTGCCAGAGCCCCACTGCCCCCACTGGGATGGCCAAAGCCAAAGCCCAAAGGCTTCAGCACCAAGTGGGGGACCTGTAACCTGAGCCCCACCACCCAGGGCTGAAGCCCTTGGGCTTCGGCCTCAGCCCTGGGCAGTGGGGCTTGGACTTTGGTACCGGGCTCCAACATGTCTAATGCCAGCCCTGGTGACCCCATTAAAACAGGGTCCCAACCCACTTTGGGGTCCTGACCCTCCATTTGAGAACCGCTGTACTAGATGAACATGAACATTTACCAACTAAGGGACAATGTCAGGTTAAAAATCTGTTTAAAATACAGTTTCATTGCCTGTGCTGCAACCCAACATCTGAGGTAAAAGTGAAACTGATTTTAATAATCTCATTTACTTTTCACTATGACATTTGCCTGTTCCTCAGTTTTGACAATGAAAACAGACTAGCTAGTTTCTCTTTGGTCTGCCATCATTTTCTATTCTGCTTCTTGTTCTTACGAACTTGCATGCAGTCGCAAATGTCTGGGGCGCTGACATGTACATGAAGACTTGTATTAAACATTTCCACTGTAATCTTCCATGATATTAACCATTAGAAGACCATACTAATGGATAGGAAGTTATTTTTACAAAGTCTAAAGTGAATCAAATTGTCCCTTTAACTTTACTTTGTACCATTAAGGAACCCTTATAAAGCTTATATAGTCAAGAGTTGTTCCAATGATACTCTCATGGAGAGCTCACCCTGGCAGGTAAGAATTTAAGTTCTGATTCCCACAGGTGCAGTGAAGGGAACAGGTCTTAAAATGTAGAGGAGATTAACAAATCTGGCATAAGAACAATACAAATAAGAAATAATGGTAAATCAATTAGGCATTTTTCAATGTGTGTTATAGGATCAAGAAGAACATTTCAATGCAAGTGATAGTAATCCTTCATTATTCCAATTTTTAAATAACAGTTTCTCTCTCATAAAACCAGAACATTCTGACAGCTTAAAAGGCAAATGATTTATTTCATTCGTGAGCTTAGTAAGTATTTAACACCCACACTTGGGACAGAACATACATAGAGGTGATTGGCTTTCTGTTCATGTACAGTACAGTGTGTGCAGATGGAGGATATTGTGAAGACTAGAGTGGGTGTCAACAATGGATGAAATAACCAGTTTTCTTTAAAGGGTTGCGGGGAACAAACTGCATTCAATGATTAGGTTATCCTTTTTAGTATTCAGTGACAAAAGTGAGCCCTTTAAAAAAAAATCTTATTATAAGGGTTACTTTAAAAGCTTCCTGGTGCAACATTAGGAGCAATAAGAGTATATCATCTACACAGCAAATGAGGCAGCAGGATACAATTGTAAATTTTGCCAACACAGCTATGTCAGCTGGGAGGAGGGGGCAAAAACCCTAGTATAGACACAATTGTATCAACAAAAAAGTCTATTTTCAGGGCTAGCTTATTTCATTCATAAGGGCAGCTACCAGCTGCCACTAACTCTCCTTTTGATTCACTCACGAGTACAAACTTTATTTACTAAGCTCCCTCTAAAGTCTTTCATTTTTGTTACACAAACTCTTACAATTGATCTTTGCCATACTGGTGACTCATTTTATGAGTATTACATACACACTCACCCTACTTTAAATATAAATTTTAATACAAACAACGACGGCATCACCACCAATCACCATCTCACTCATACACCCTGAACAAACGAAATTATAGAGTGAGGGTAAATTTTTCAAAAGCACCTAATCCCAGGATTCAGGCTCCTACATTATTTAGGCACTTTTGAACATTTTACCTGAAGCAACAATTTGCTGCCCAAGATTAACAAAGGCTGCACAACTAACCAAAGGATTTCCAAATTATGAAACTAGGTAGAGACCAGGAGTCACATAACGACGTACCACAATTTTCTCCTGTAGGTCACCAGTTCAAATCCAACTCAAAACTCATTACCACTAGCAAACAGTTTGGTGGCTTACATGAAACAAGATGGTGGGGGTCTCAATCAACTCCCAGCAGACAAAAGATTTATACCTCAAAACCACCATCGTAATTGACACTAACTGGCTGCCTCTTAATTACCAGGTCAGAGAGCTGCTAGTTTTACTGGAAAGGAGAAGACAGCAGAGAAAGAACCTTGCATGAGAGTGGTTATGTGGATATGTGTGGAGGGAGGGGAAGAGATCCAAATGTGCAACCCCCAAATTCCTGGCTTATTAGAATTGTCCCTGGCAATATTTTTCACACACTGGCAGCCAAAGATGGATATTGGATCTAAACTCCCAAATGTTAATTGAACAAAAAGTGCTTTTGAAATACCAAAGTAAATTCTAAGAAACACTGGATCCCTAATTTATTAGGCTGTGAATTTAATTAGTGACTTCTGCAAATGTTTTCCCCAGCTTGAGTTTATACTATCACCTGGTGTATCCTCAACTAGATTTTCAGTTTACTGAGGTAGGGACTGTATTTTGTCTGGGTCCTCATTCACCTCACGTCTTGATTTCTGTAAGTGCCTCCTCTCTACCTCCCCAGTGCTCAGACTGTTTTCTTATCCAGCTGTTCAGATTACCTTAATTGCCCCTCATTTAACAATCTCTCCTGCCCCTTTTTAATCTCTATTTAAACTCCTTCTCTTCCAATACAAATTAAACCTTGTCCCCACCTTCGAAGTCTTACACAAGTCTGATATTCCCTACTTATCCACTTGTGTCTTAGGGCTTGTCTTCACTACAAAATTAGGTTGACTTAAATATAGGTTGACCTACAGCCACCACAGTAATTCAACTGGCTGTTGGTGTCCACACTACCCTCCTTCTGCTGGTGGAGCGCGTCCTCACCAGGAGCACTTGCACCGACTGAAGTGGGGCATTGTGGGGCCCAGACAGCTGAGTGTGGGGCACTGACAGCTGCGTGGGGAGCCTCCCACCCGCCCCCGATGACAGCCCCAGCTGTGAGCCCAAGCCTGCTCAATTTCACAGCAGGGAGCCTACCACCAGCAGTGAAATTGACATTATTGTAAATTTCATAGCAATTATTGTCTCTCACTCAGAGCAGGGGCACTTAGAGAACTCTGACAGCTCCAGGCCAAGCTCAGAGCCGCACTGGGCACCCAGCCAGGCATCCTGGTACAGGGCTCATAGCTGGTGCCATGACATTCACAAGAAGTGAGGGTTACTCACCTTGTGCAGGAACCGAGGTTCTTCGAGATGTGTCCCCCTGTGGGTGCTCCACTTCAGGCGTTGGTGCATCCCGGCGCAGTCAGAGATTTACGGTAGCAGTGTCCACGTGGGTCGTGCATGTGCAGCAGGAGTCTTGCAGTGCCGTTGGTGCCGCGTCTAGCACGCGCCCAACCTGAGCCCTCCAGTTCCTTCTCTACCGCAGAGTCCTAGCAGCGAACTCTGAAGTAGAGGGGAGGAGGATGGGTAGTGGAGTACTCACAGGGACACTACTGATGGGTGTTCCTGTTGGAATGGGATGCCCACGCACACATTTTCTGGTCTTGTCCACCAGTGTAGAGTCCAGGACATGGGGTGGTACTGTAAGTCGTTTGTGCAGGCTGTGCTTGCTGGGTATGTATACCAAGCTCAACCAGCCTTGTAGGCAAGTGCATATGTAGTCTTGTGTGTCGTACCACGAACGCTGTGGCTACCATGTGTCCTAGCAGTTTCTGTACAGAGTACTACCCAAATACCGGTTCGCACTGTCCTGCAAGTGTTCATGTTCTACTGTGAATCACAGAAATTTCCTGTGAGCGGGGTGTATGGCAATATGAATATAAGCATCTTGAAGGTCGAGGGCTGAAAACCAGTCCCCCCCCCCACCTTTGCAGCACTGGAAGTATCGTGCCCAGTGTGACCATCTTGAACTTTTGAGTGCATACAAACTTGTTGAGCTTCCTGAGATCCAAGATAGGTCTCCATTCCCCGTTCTTCTTCTGGGTCAAGAAGTAGTGGGAATAGAACCTCTTCCCCTGTATTGCGAAAGTACTTGTTCCATGGCACCTAGTTGTCGAAGATGATCGACTTCTTGTCGTAACAGGTGCTCGTGACAAGGGTCCCTGAAGAGGGATGGGGAGGGGGAGAGGGTAGGTGGTCGGGAAGTAAAAGGGATGGTATATCCCAATCGTATGATCTCTAACACCCATTGATCTGTGATTATTGATGCCCAGATGTGATAAAATGGGCAAAGGCGGTGGCCAAAACATGGGGACGGATTGGGTGTAAGCACAGCCTAGTGAGGGAGGTCGTCCAGAACCTCGACCAAAACTTCAAAATTGTTGTTTGGGTGGAGCCATTTGAGAATTCGATGGTTGAGATTGAGGTGCTCTCCGTCGCTGCAAAACGTTGGCATTGTCTTTGATTCTCGTATTGCCTCTGTTGCTGTCGGTTGGAAGAGGAATCCCTGTTCCTCTGATAAGGCTGGTATCGTCTTCTCTTCACAGATGGAGTGTAGATCCCCACAGTGCAAAGAGTGGCTCGAGAATCTTTCACTGAATGGAGCACCTCATCCGTCTTGGTCGAAAATAGCTTCTCTCAGTCGAAAGGTAGGTCCTCGATCTTGGTTTGGAATTCTTTAGGTATGCCAGAGGATTGCAACCAGGATGCCTGGCACATGGTTCTGGCTGCCATGTCCACAATGTTCAAAGACACTTGGAGGGCTGTTTTAGCTATGAGTTGACCCTTGTTTACAATGGCCTGATATTGTGATTGTTTCTCCTTGGGAAGCTCCGCTGTGAATGAGCTAAGTTTCCCATAATTATCATAATCGTATTTGGCCAGCAAGCCCGGATAGTTGGCGACTTGGAATTGTAATGTCGCCGAGGAGTAAATTTTTTGTCCGAAGAGTGTTCTTGTGTTGTCTTGTGGGGTCGATCTAAACTGTTGTTGTTTGCCACGTTGATTAGCGGCATCAATCTCCAAGGAGTTGGGAGGCATGTGAGAGAAGAGAAAGTCCATTCCTTTGGCGGGGACGTAATACTTTCTATCCGCCCTTTTGCATGTCGGCGGAACTGAGGCCGGTGTCTGCCAGACTCTCTCTGCTGGTTCCAAAATTGCATAATTGATGGGCAGAGCAATTTTGGAAGCAGATGCAGGTTGTAAGATTTGTACCAGCTTGTGCTGGTTTTTCTGCACTTCCTCCAAAGGAATGTCCTGGCTTTGGGCAACCTGCTTAAACAGTTCCTGGAACTGTTTGAAGTCATCTGCTGAGGTAGGCCGCAGTGGCATGATTGCCTCATTTGGGCAGGAGGAAGAATTGTGAGCAGGAGATATAGCTTCCTCATCTGTGCCTGTTTCTGTGTCATCCTCAACATCCTGAGCCTCTGTTGGCTGCGGGGTGGGGGATGTGGGATTAGACCTCAGCTCACCTCTATGAGCCGTGGGTGGCCTGGAGTGGTGCCCCCGGCAAGTTGCCCAGGGTTCCCAATGTGCCCATTGCCTTGGGAAAGCCATCGATGGATACATCCACAGCGGACCATACCACGGTTGAGCCGGCTGGTTGTAAGGGTATTTAGGCTCCTTCTGGCTCCAGGGTGGTCATCGATCTTCCGGTGATGAGTGGTGCGGCGAGAAAGTGCATGGTTCCTGCACATCATCATCGTCTTCACTGGGTGAGTGTACCGTGCCATGAGAAGTATGGGGATCTCCTCTATAACTTACAGGAGAGCCCTCGGTATCGAGCAATGGGGACTGCGGTGACAATGAGACAGCCAAGACTCTCTGTTACAGTAGATTCTGTGGCGTTTCTGATGTCGGTACCGTTGGTGCCGATGGGGGCACTCTCATTGGTGCTCACATCGGTGCCATCAGATGTTCCTGTTGGTTTAGTCAGCGCGGTCAGTGCCGACTTGGTTTTCTCAACCGGTGTTGACTGTGATGTCGGTGCCAGGAGCAGAGGCATGGTGCCTGAGGAGATGCTCGGTACTGGGTCCCTTATGGGTGAATTCGGTGCCATGGAGGAGGCATGTCACCATCTGTGCCTCTACTCCATCTTCTTCATTCAGGACTCGGCAGTGCCAGAGATACCCAGAGCGTCGCAGGTGCTCACCCGAGCATGTGTTGGCATCGGGGGTAGCGACCTGGCAGGAGACCACCTGTGTTTCTGCGGTGTTCTCTGCAGATGTCTGTGTCCTCTTCCTCAATCTTTCAGAAGGCATATCTCCTGTCCCTGCAGCCCAGAGAGGAGGTCCATTGGTCTGGCTCCGATTGGAGAGATTTCTCCATCAGTGTCATTTTCAAGTGGAGATCTCGGTCATGTTGGGCTCTCGCTTTCAGATTACTGCAGAGGGCACATTTTTTGTGGGATACGCACCTCCCCAAGACATCGGACACAAAGAGTGTCCGTCCGAAACAGGCATTGCTTTGTAGCAAGAGCAGCATCGGTTAAAGCCTGGGGAGCCAGGCATCTCTGACGGTTAACAGACCCCAGTGCGGGGAACTACGGGGAGTGTAAACTGGGAAAGTAAACTTTTTTTTTTTACACTGAAACTATCACTAACACTAACTATAACTTTTAAAAGACTAACTACTTAAACTGCTATTTTTAAACGTTTGGCGAGAGTGATGAACACTGCCCCTGAGCTCCGTCTTCAGCAGAGGATGGTTGAGAAGGAACTGGAGGGCCTGGTTCGTGTGCACGCTAGACGCGGCACCAGCGGCACCACAAGACGCCTCCTGCGCACGCGCAATCCACGTGGACACTGTTAGCATAAATCTCTGATCGACAGCGCTGGGACACACCGACACCTGAAGTGGAGCACCTACAGGGATAGCACTCAAAGAAGAATATCAATGTCACTGCTGGTAGGGTCCCTGCTGTGAAACTGAACCTCACACCAACTGTTACCCAGGTGAGAGGAGTGGGGTGCTCAATTTCACAGCAGGGAACCTACCAGCAGCGAAATTGACATTCTTGTCAATTTCATGGCTCCGCTGTGAGCCTCCACTGCTGACAGAAGGACAGCCAACAGCTGATACAAGTAATGCAGTGTCTACACGGCCACTGCGTCACCCTAACTACACCGACATAAGTTCTACACCTCTCATGGAGGTGGAGTTATTATATCAGTGTATTTCCCACAACAGTCTTTGCATTTTTTTCTTCCTTGCCTCTTCTCTCTTGGAGAGCCTCATCCACAAGTCAGTCTTCAGAGCCTCTCCCCCGTCCTTCAAATCACTACTTAAGACCCACTTCAGCTGAGATGCCTAGAAACTAATGGCAGTATGTCAGGGCAAACATACAAAACAATACTTTTTATGATTCGGCACCACTGAACTATGAACATTGTTAGCCTATATAATGGTACAACTTTCTTACAGTTATTCTCATCTTCCACCAATATCTCCATCCCGCTTACTGTTTCAACCTCTTTTTGATTCTTGTTCTACATTCAGTTGACTGTAAACTCATCGGGGCAGAGACCGTTACATGTTTGTAGAGCACCCAGGACAATGGGAGCATTGTAGTCAGGTTCTTATACTGCATCCATTATTGTGGGGTCTGAGCACCTATGATCCTGATTGGGACCTTTGGGCACTAATGCGACACAAGTATTCATTAGAGTAGCAAGAGTAATTCTGTGTAGCACAGACACTGTTGACATTCAGTTCATCAGCATGTAAGATTTTATATTGTTCAATCTGAAGTAAAACCTTCAGGTATGGCTGTCAGAAAAGCAACCAGGACACTCAAGATACTAACTCCCTGTGTGAGTCATGTCCCCCCATCCTAATGACACAAATGTATTTATTTTTGGTAGCCTCATAGAGAGAACTCAGACTGATGGTGTGA
Source organism: Macrochelys suwanniensis (assembly GCA_033296515.1). NCBI lineage: Eukaryota > Metazoa > Chordata > Testudines > Chelydridae > Macrochelys > Macrochelys suwanniensis. Next base: position 339,649,130 of record CM065775.1, read on the forward strand.
ACTGGATTCTATTCTGCCTTGTACATCAACAAAACTGTCTAAAATTAGATAACAAATATCTTATTGGGGACTATGCAAGAGGCAGAAAGATCACAGGTGAAGTTTGTGACTAGAGACTTAACTTGTAAGAAAAGCCCCAGCTCTTTTGTCATTTGGTTTTAACATGGAATTGTTTGGTCTTGTATTGAGTCATTTTTCTGCCTACAGCTGTCCTTTAATTTCATTTTCACACTGCTGCCTAATTGCTGTCCCTAACTGTGTGGTTCTTTGATTTTCACTCTAGTGGAGTGGTAACCAGGGAACTAACAATGTATATTGACAAAGAACCAATCATTTGTTTTTTGGGGAGGACAGAAGGGAAGTAGACAACAAAGCATCAGCTGCCCTACAAGGGCCAGTGAACCGGAGAAATTTCTGGAAGAGGTGGCCTTTCATTAGCTCCCGAACAATCATTTCGACAAAGCAAGAACCACTGGCTCAGAGGCAGCAACAAGTTACCTCCCAAAGCTTCAGAGCCAATTTTTTTTCCAAGCCCATAATTCATGCCTACTAAAGTCTCTAAGAAATGAGCAACTTTGACAAAGTTGTAGTCTAAAGAAAAGTTTTTAAAGTCTGAGCGTTTGGCCCCTAAGGAATTTTCACGAACAGGCCAGGAGCCGCAATTGCAGATCACAAGAACATACAAAGCTCTGACCTTATGCAACTTCAGCGATTTATATCGGCTTACTAGGGGGTCATCGGTCACTGCTCCAGCACGTTGCAATTTTACCACTGCACCATAATAGCTGATCTGTTCTAATGCTTTTGGCCTAAAGAATGGAGTGTGCAACTGCAGACTGCACAAGAGCAAACAGCAAGTTATTTGGAGATGTCATTTTATACTTAGAGAGCAGTGGGCTGTAAACCCAGGGTTCATTTCCATATACTGACAAGGAGATGAGATCAGTTAACTCAGAGGATAATCTTGCCCTCACACAATGTATAATATATGCAGTTGCTGGTTTATTTTTTGGTAAGCGGACACTACAACAAAACATGAGATGCCAGAGCTATAAATCTTGTATGAATCACAGGATATTTTGTCTTTAAATGTTGGTATTTTTTAAAAATGCTAACAGAACTACAAGAAGTAAATCAGACGCAGTAATGGGCTTAAGGGAGTTCTAATGACATTTACAAACCACTTAACCTTTACTCTCTCAGTCTAAGACAGCAACTGATCCCTTCAGGTGAACATCACCCGTAGGTTAAATTTATATTGTTCAATTTGAAGTAAAATCTTCAAGTGTGGTTACTGTCAGAAAAGCAACCATTGCACTCAACATCCTAGCTCCTTCGGCCATCAATCAATACTATTAAGTTTTAGTATGGAGACAGTATTTTATTGATATTGTTGGGCGTTCCTCATAACATACCCGGAGGCAATTTAACATGCAGTAAAACCCAACATAAACCCAAAGTGACTGTGACGCTGTATAAAAAGGAAGGTGACCGTCTGCACTAATGTTGTCACCAATGTTACACAACTGTGATAAATCTTGTACAAACTGCCTTGTAAGGTATCGTTGGAAAAGTTGTAATCTGTTGAATGGTATCTTATTTAAATGTGTGTATCAACATTGGGTACGAAGCTATGAAATGTTACTGTATGCTTGTTACTAAACATGTTGCGTTCTGAGGTAACACCACAAGACAGATTTACATCAAGACTAGCCAGCCATGTGTTGATGGGCCAATAAAGAGAATCAGCTCCTTAAGCAGGCCCATCCCGAGGACGCCTCAGGGAACATATGGACAATGGATGCCCCATGACTCAGCAAGGCATGTAGAACATGTGATGCATAGCTCTATATTTGAGGCAGTACTTTTCCATGCATGGGGATTAGGGGATATAAATTGGAGATCACCTCCTTGCCTATTCCTGCTCCACATATCTGGACTGTGATTTCTAACAAGGGGAGCTTTGACCAATGGACTAAGGACCCCCATCTTTTGGGTGAACCAGAGAGACTTATTGCAAGCTAGCAGATTTAACATCACTGCTGTTACTCTGATCTACAGACTCTGAAATCAGTTGTAATGTATAATTCACTTTAACCTTTTAATGCCTCTCTTTTAAATATTAATAAACCTTTCATTTTAGTTTACTAAAGGATTGGCGAATTTCGGTGAGATCCTGAAGTATATTTTGACTTAGGGTAAGTGGCTGGCTCTCTGGAGCTGGAATAACCTAAGGTGTGATAAAGTTTGGTTTTAATAGCCTTTCATCATAGGCTGGCTTGTCTTGGTGGTGCATGAGGGGCTAGGGGGCCTGAAGGGGACTGTCCGTGGCTTTATAATAACTAGTATAGTAATTTGGAAGTGCACGTTTGTTACCGGCTTGGTGAAGTCTTATGAGAGAGTATACCAGCAGTTTGGGGGTACATGCCCTGTTTTCTGGCAGCCTGACCTGAAATTGGCACTCTTAGCTGCGTCCCATATCAGGCAGTGTGACAGTTACAATGCACATTTGTCTAGGCCCAACAGTATTTCAGACTCTGCAAAGTGTACAGGGAGGGCACACAACCCAGCAATCTTACCCTGATTGAGGAATCCATCCCCACACTTCCTATGCTCTTGATCAATTTTCTTTGATTAACCTACCAGGCAGGTGAACTCTGACACCACTCTCATGTTATCTCTCTCTCTCTCTCATTGTCCAGCAGAAATTCTGGTGGTGTTTACTAAGATATTTTCTCTAAGGAGTGGGGGATAGCCTCCTGCACAAGGTGCCTTACAGAAATGGAATCACAAGATAGGTGGGAGATGCTATGCTACTTATATCACAAGGCTAGAGGCATGTGTGTGTCTCTGTGCCCTTATACCTCCAGTCCAGAGGCCACATTTCAGTGGGCTGAAATCCAAGCCGAGTAAATCCCGCCACAGGGAGATACTGGTGCATATCCAGAAAATCCATTAAAAAAGCAGAGAGGGAGAAACTTTCCACTTATCTATTTTCCTTCCCTAAATGGGGACACTCAAAAACATGCCAGTAAGGGGAGGGAAGTAGGAAGAATCTGCTTTATATTTGTTCCTAAAATGTAAATATTGTGACAGACCCAGGCCAGTTGGGTACAACAGAATAATAGAAGGCAGATATACTGGTCATTGGGTTAGCAGTTTTCTGTTCCCTAACTGACCAGAGCAGGGACTGCTCCAGGCTAATGAGAACACCTGACTCTAACCTGCAAAGAGTCAGGTGAGGCCATTAAGGTGAAGCGAACACCTGACCCTAATTAAGGCTCTTCTGAGCATATAAAAGGGCTCACTCCAGTCCGGCTGAGGAAGAGCCAGGGAGCCAGAGGAGAGGAAGTGCTGCTGCTACTACTGAAGGGCTGAGTAAATAAGGCAACTCTCAAGCCATTGGTAAGGGAGCCCTAAGGTAAGGGTGAAGAAGGGAGAAGCGGGAGAGCTGTGGGGAAGTGGCCCAGGGAATTGTAGCAACTCTGGCAGTGAGAGGTCGGCTGCCAACAGCTGCTACCATTAGGGTCCCTGGGCTGGAACCCGGAGTAGAGGGCGGGCCCGGGTTCCCCCCACCAACCTGCCACTACAAGGAGAAGACAGGCCTCTGGCAGGACAGGAGGCTAAACTGTTCTGCAATAAGCCCAGAGGGACAACAGGGACTGTGGGAGTTCTCTCACCATCCTCTGAGGCTAGCATAAACTGCCTAGACGCACGGGACCCACAGGGACAAGATCGGAGCTCTGCCACAATACGTATATACTCGCCCCACTGCACCCCCACACCCACCGTGAGTGTATTGATAGCAGGTTTCAGCTTCTACTATTTGAAGTGTAAATTAGGGATGAGGACCTTGTAAGGGTCCCAGGGGCATGCTCCCATTGGAAATTGTTTTAAAATTGCATATCTGCCATTCAGTGCAATCTGGTCCCTTTCAACGGTTACAAAATAAGCTCCTCAGCTATAGTTTCATGATGCCCAGGGACATGTACTTCTGTCAGGAATGATTCAGAAACATCCACAAGGGATATGAGAGGAGGGTGAACTCCTGAGCCAGGAAATCCACCAACCTCCCTTTGTGGACAGAACTTTAACTAAGGGGCTCCTGAGAGTCCCCAACAGCATCATCATGGAGGGACCGGACCGGACCATGATGATTAAAGTTTCTCACTGCTAGAGGTCTTCCCCCCAGCTCCAAACACCAGCCAACACAATACCGAGGAAGCTTGAGCTGCTGCTGATCGGTGAATAACGAGAGGAAGTCACTACCTAGGGCTATTAATCCCGTTCCTTTTACCAGCACTTAAGTTTAAAAAAAATCAGTCCATACCTGTATTTTCTAATTATAAACAGTGTTGGGACTGCAGGCTCTCTTGTGCTGTATTGAACAGTAGCACAACTCAGGTGAGGAAATAGAAATGTAAACTCTGGCTTCCCTATCAAAATTAAAATGGAGTTTGTGATCTCAGGTTGTTGTCTCCCTAGTCTCCATTATTATCCTAGTGAAGTCAAGAAATACTGGACACTGACAGGACTGTAACGATTCCTGCTGCTGTTCAGAGAAGTCATCACAGCCTTCCAGCCTCACACGTACTGGGTCAGGTTGCCCAGCCACTGCAATCTGATGCCTAGCATCAAGGACTGGATTTCAAACGCCATAGCAGCGGGGGGCGTCAAGCAACGTCCTCTCGGCAAGTGGAAGTTTTCTTTGGCAATGGGGAAAGAACAGGGAATAAAAGCATTTTGTGCGCTGGAAGAAAGGGAAGCGTTATAGCTGTGGAAACATGACTAAGAAAGACCTAGTGGTATGCTGCATTGTTTACTTTGAATGCTACAGTTAAGACCACTCACAAAAAAAGTTGAGTACCAGTTTTAATTCTTTAATAGACGTACTACTCTGAGCATCATTTCTGAACACATGAAACAAGCTATTTAACTGTCAGTGAAACGTTATCAGTTCTTTACTGCTCAGCCACCTCAATCATCTTAATACTTTGGCCAACCTAGCCTGGCTTTATACAATTTGAGGATAATTCATATTACAGTAGCTCCCTAAGGTATAAATCAGACTGGGCGCCCATTGGGTTGGGTGCTATATAAACAGTTAAATACTGGCTGGATAATTTTATGGCCCATGACATCTGTAGTTCTGCATGGTGAGGTGAGGCAATTAAGCAACATGCTTTAGGGCATCAGTAGATTCTTTCTGGCTCCTGCAGAAAGTCCCCAGAATTTTGCATTCAGCATAAAGTACTGTATAATTGGCCAGGCACACTACGGGTTACAGCTGGAAGGAGAATATTGGATGTGATAAACCAATGGTTTGATGTAGTGTGGTAAACCCTCTGTTCCTATATACAATAATAGATTGCCAGCCCAGACAGGACCATTGTGATCATCTAGTCTGACCTCCTGCATAAACACAGGTCATGGGACTTCCCTAGTTTAATTCCGGCTTCAAGTCCAACAGTAGTGGTTGAACTAGATATATCAGTAACACTAGATCACATCTACCCTAGGAAGTTTCACCACCAGAACTTTTGCTGGTTTATAGTTGCTGACACTGCAATGTTACTCGAGTGCCTGTACACTTGGCTGCTTTGGCGAGTGCCACAGGACCTCACTGCAAGGAGCTGGCGCAACAGAAGGACTGCTTCATCCCCCGCACCAGTGTCCAGCACAATGCCTTAGGGGACATTTTTGCAGTGCATTGTGGGTTACCGGCCCTGGGCTCAGGCAATTATGGGAGCTTGGGGTCAAGTTCCCACAATTCCCATTTCCCCAATCCATAATGTTTCTTCTAGCCCATAATTGTCATGCCTTTTAAAAAATTCCCACTGCTTCTCTCTCTCTGGCTTCTCACCGGCAAAAGTAGATCCTGAACAGAACCAGTGGAGTTCTCAGGTCTGTTTAAAGACAGGGTGCACAATTCTGTATTTCTGAAACGTCAATGACTACCACTACACTAGTGGTCAATGGTGCTGTGATGAAAATGAGACGGGACACACAGAGGAGGAGGAGGAGTGGATGGTGCCGACAGTGCATTAACAAAAAAAAAAAAAAAAAAAGTCTCAGGGTGTTGCAAGCATTCACTGACCAGCGCTATATGATGAAGGGGCACTTGTGGGCCCGAGAAATGATCACTGAATGGTGGAGATCTGTAATGGCTACAGAACTTTCAGATACAGAAGGCCACATTCCTGGATCTGTATGCTGAGCTTGCCCCAGCCGTCACATGCAGAGACACCAGAAAGAGAACTATTTTGACAGTGGAAAGGTGGGTAATGATCACTCTCTGGAAATCTGCAAGCCAGAAGTGTTGTTGGTCAGTGGGTAATTAGTTCAGGATTGGAAAATCCATGGTGGGGTACTTGTCATCCAAGTGTGCAAGGCCATTAACACCTGCTGCACTGGATTGAGAGACTAGCAACATGCAGGAAATGTACAGATTGGAAGAAATGGGCTTTCCGAACTGTGATTGGGTAATTGATAGGACACATCCCAATATTGCACCTCCCTCCCTCCCTCCATCTTGCTTCCAAGTACATAAATAGAAAGGGATACTATTCCATCGTTATGCAAGAGCTGGTGGATCACTGAGGACATTTCACTGACATTAACACTAGCTGGTTAGGAAAGGTGCCTGATGCTCACATCTTTAGGAGTACAGGATGTTTCCAAAAGATGGAGCCAGGGACATTCTTCCTAAACCTGTACATTCACATTGGTGAGGTTGAAACATCAACAGTGATTCTGAGGGCCCACCCTACCCTTTGCATCTCTGGCTCCTGAAACCATACACCGGACTTCTGGACAACAGCAAGGAGATTTAACTGAGTGAGTGCAGGACAATTGTTGAACACACATTTGGTAGACTGAAAGGACATTGGTGATCCCTCACGCCTATGGTGGATCGCAGCCAAGCAAATATTCCTATTGTTTTTGCTGAAGGTTGCAAATTACAACATATTTGTGAAGCAAAGGGGGAAACATTACCAGCAAGGTGGAGGGGTGAAGTGGAAAGACTGCCTGCTGATTTTGAACAGCCAGACACACGAGCCTGCTGAGGTGCTGTATGGCTGAAGGAGGCCTTAAAAGATCGCTAAATCACTAAGGTATTGCAGTGTGCTGCTTTTGTGTAAATATGGATTTTTAAATATCTATTATGAATTTAGTGGGAGGGGTAGCCCTTTGGTCGTAACCCAATAGACTGATTTTAAAAAAAAATTGTTACTGAGTGGAACAGAAAACTGAGGGTTAATACTTATAAAACCTTAAATAAAAACTTTCATGAGCTTTACACTTTTATTGTATATATTAAAAAGCAAAGAGCTAGGTGCTTGTTGACTGATCCTGCAGATCAGGGTATGTATAGTCATAGGTCTCCTTGTTTCCACCACTGTTGAGTGGTAGGGATAAGACGGCAGGCTATGCTGGTTCCATGTTTGGTGTGTGGTCTTGCGAACATCAAATTGTCCATCGAGTGCAAAAGCTGATGGGGAGGTCTTTGTGCATTTTGCTCCATAATATTCTGCAACATCTGTATTTGTTGTGTGAGCAGAGTCACAATGGCTTGGGGCATTTCCTGATGCACCTCTCAGTCCCTCTGCCTTCTTTGAGCATATGATTATTCCAGTTCTGGTCCTTCTGCTCAGCCTCCATCATGCATTATCCTCCAATCGCTACTCTCCCAGTCAGCAGCCTCTGAGTTGGAGAAGCTCTGAAAACATATCCTCCCTTGTCCGCTTCTTTCTTCTCCTGATCAATGCCATCCTTTCAGCAGCTGTGCAAGGGGTGCTTCTTAAGGATAGCCTGGCCAAGAAGGCTGATAAACAAATAGACACATTGCTAGATTACAGTGGTAACAGAAAGGAAGTTTTTGAGAGTTTTTTTAAAACTTTTCCCATAACGATCTTTATAAAACATGCAGAGCACCAGACCAGCTCCAGGACAGCTTGCTTCAGGACTGCTCTGTAGCTCCAGGCATGAGTAGCAGCATGGGAGTTCTACTGTAAGCCCCTCTCTGTAAGGGGACAGGTGGGGGATACTGGGGGTGCCCCAGGGGCTGAGTGTAGGGATAGTGTAGGAAATATCGCTAAAATTATTACGGGCAGTGGTGATAATGGCTGATACATTGCTCCAGGGGTGACAAAAGCCCAGAGGAGGCAACTGCTCCAGGTGGCTTGAGATCACCCTGGTCCATATACCACAAGGCTGTTTATCACCATGGTGCCACTGGAGCTCATTGCAGAGTGGTATGGCAACGTCTTCTATCGGGAGGGAGCGGGAGAGAGAAACAAGGCTGCTGTTCCTAGAAATATCTGGGTAAGGATCAGAGTATCTCTTTGGAAAAAATACCCTACAAGGGAATGAGGGTTGTCCCCACTGCCTAGCGCTGCAAGTGAACCCCCCAAGGCAAGAATACCGCCTCTTGGAGCACAGCATGAACATATTTTGTTTTGAACTGGGGAAACCGGACTTGTGAACCAAATCTGTCTTTTGCAATGTTTATATTACACGTTTACTGTAAAGGTTTACTCTTAAATGAAAAACAAGGTATCCTGACAAGATAGTCACTGGATTGCTTGCAAGGGATATTTTAGTTTCCTATGTTCTTTATGTTTAAGCTCAGGTTTCAGTGTCTTTGTTTGTAAAGAACTGATTTTCTAATATGTTAGTGCTTTATGACAGCTGAAATTCTATCTTGATGCCAAAACACATCGGCTATTAAATGATTCTAATAGTCTTATTTTATTGCTCATGTAGGTTTTTAAAATAAACTAGCTACTTTAAAAGTTAAATCCTTTGTTCTCTGACCACATCAATGGGCACCATTTCGAAAGAGGGGAACAGTACATGGGGAAGGTTTTGGGCATTGTGAAGAAAGGTATGTACTTAAAAAAAATCAGGCAGCAATACACCTACCCGTGCTCCCTTCCCCTTCCTCACTGGGCTCATTCTCTGGGCTTGTCTGGATCAGGTCCTGGCTTTCCATGGGGTCTGCATCCCCCTCTTCTATGAATTCATCCTTGCAGGACATTGCTGAGGTTCTCTCCTCTGGATCTCACAATGTGTCCACTGTCATACTGGAGGTAGTGGTAGGGTCTCTGCCAAGCAGGGGCAGTGAAGCCAGAGAGATGGTGGGGTCAGGGGAAAAGGACTGTTTTACCAGCACAGGTAATGCGGTGTCCATGCTGGCATTTTGCTGGTGAAAGTATGTTGGCTGAGGACTTGAGTTGTCCAGGGAGGTGGTTTTATTCTGGTGACAAAGTCTGGGTTATGCTGGTAGGAGTGAAATTTGGGTGTGGACATATGCAAGCCTGTGGTGGAAAGGCAACTACGCAACTTTGTACTCTGGACCAGGCCCTAGTGTATGTAGGTTCAGAGTGTTGCTGTGATTTCAAATATTTTGGAGGGTCTTTTAGGACCTAATTCAGACTCCGTTTTTCAACTTTCATAGCCTCTTGGAACTAAGAAAATCATGAAATGGACAAATAATGGCCCAAAGGAGGGACAAACACTATCATGAGATGTAACCTACTAGTTTAACTGGCTTTTTCACACCAGGAAATTAATTAATGGGTAGTTGAGCAAGGGAAATCAGTGGGAATTTTCCAAATTAAGCATTTTAAAACCTCAATTATATCTGTAAAGGCAAGAAAAATCATCATGAGTAGTGAACTGCAACAATGTGTTGCTCTAGAACATATAGAAGAATCAAGGGACGCACCTTTCTGATTAGGAAACCAAAAAGGCACTTGTTTTAACAGCAGCACTAGTTCATAGAGAGAGTCGGTACTAACACAGAAGTCTATTGCTGATGTTACTGTTTCAATTTGCTCAGATCGTTTTATTCCTAAAGTATAAGGAGCCCAGTGGAAAATACAAGAGAGCTCAAAAGAGCAAGAGAACTCAAAGAAAAAACACTCCGCTAAACTCTCTCCCCTACCCATAAAAATAGAGAATAGAGGATTACATTTTGTGAACTCCATCCAGTCTCAAATGCACACACAAGCATAACAGCATCATTACTCTGTCCTGCTGAGGCAGCCATAATTTATACAATTCTATGTGTAAACCCAGGAGGATGGACACAGACAAAATGTTTAACAGTAAGGCTCTGCAGTATCATTTTAATCGCCTCAGTTACATTGAAAACTATGGCTTCAGTGCTTCTGGGCCCAAATCCTTGCAGGAAGTAACACACTACCAATCTCTTCACCTGTCAAACATTGTCTCCTCCCATTCGCATCTCTACACCTTTTCCTACGTTCTTCTCTATAGTTGGGGTACCCTCTCTGATTCAGTGCACCACTTTTGCCCTCTCTCTGCCTTAACAGCTCACTTCCTTCAGCTTCCCTTCTTCCACTAGCTGTTTCCTTGCATTCCTGTCTTTCTGTAATTTTTTTTTTTAATTGAAAAAAAAAATCAAGGTTGTTACAGGAAAACCATTTTAAACAAATCCAGTACATGCTATATGCATACCAAGCCTTAGCAATATGTACTCCATGATATTGTGTTGATCAGGTCCCTTCCCTTACAGATCTTTCACATGCCTATTGTGTGTGCTGAACTTCAGGCACACAAACAGTCCCACTGAAGATAAATTAAGTTAAACACATTCGGTTTTGCAAGATTGAAGCCTGGGATTGAAAACTCCTCGGAGCAGGGACTGTGTCTTCTTTTCTGTTAGCTGCTAGAGAAATAATACATATTTATAGTGGGGAAGCCCCCACAATGTTTTAGACACTGAACTAGGTAATACAAATATAGTAAAACAAATTTTATAACTAACGGACTGACTGACGACCATATAGCAAGACAATCCCTACCCCAGTGATACTCAGACCTCAGTGGTTCAGGAGCCAAATTAGCGATCAACATTACCCAAAAGAGCCACAGTAGTGTGCATTCATTGTTTCATTTACTATAGTGCTATATAATCATATTTAAACGGTATGAAAAGGGAAATATTTAGTTTATATAGATATATCGATAGAATCCACAGGACTGGAAGGGAGCTCCAACGGTCTTCTCATCCAGCCCCTTGACTCAAGGTGGGACTAAGTATTATCTCCATCATCTATATACACACACACACACACACACACACACACACACACACACTATTCTCACAGCAGAATGACTAAGTATTATTTTATCAACTACAATAGGTTAATAATGTCAAAAAGGCATCCTGATTGGTTAATTAAATCACACAGTGCTTTATTATCATGTGCTGCAGGAGACACATTAAAGAACCACATGCAGCTCGAGAACCACACTCTACACTAGAATCGCTGTAGTGGCGCAGGCTGTATCGATACTGCTGTAGCGCTGCTAGTGCCGATGGGAGAGAGCGCTCCCATCGGCGTAATTACTCCATCTCCCCAAGCAGCAGTAGTTATGCTGGCTGCTGTTCACGTCAGCACTCAGGTCGGTGTAACTTACATTGCTCAAGGGGGTGGTTTTTTCACACCCCTGAGCGACTTAAATTATCCCTGAGATAAGTGCTAGAGTGTACAAGCCCTGAGTATCGCTGCCCTACTCCAAAGAACTTCAAATCTAAAAACCCAAAGAAGGGTGGGTGAATGGTTACTACATATAAACAGAATGGTCAACATGATGCGTGATACACACATTGTTAACTCCATCATCTATGAGAGATTATTAGCTGTATTTTTTTTCATTTGTACGAATAACCTATCCCCAACTACTCTTCTACTTAGCCATAATTGTCTAATTTCTTGTAGCTTTGAAGCAGAAGTGGGTCTTATAAATAAAAACAAACAACAAAGTAACATACAACCCCAGGCCCACACCATTTTAAAGCTTATTAGAATTTGCAACCAACAGGGCATTACTACATAATTAACTGGATAGTTCAGTGGGTAAGAGGGAGCCCTTTGGAGATATCTATTATAAATTATTTGTTAAGTGCAATAGCACACTCAGCACTGTGCAGAACTAATAAGGCAGTTCCTGCCATAGAAGGGTTATAATCTAAAGGACAGGTTCAGAAGAGGGGGCACACTGGGAAAACCAGAAGACAGAAGAAACTTGCAGTATGTTTATATAATGATTTTTATGTAACTATTATTATCTGGAATATTAAGAAGCAGAAAGCATTTAAAGAATGCTAAATTTTGAGTGTAATCTATACCGACACCCAAAAGCTGACACCACCCTGAAAAGCTTTTCAGTTTAGCAGGGCAGCAGGGATCAGAGGTAGTTTTGAACACCACTAGACAATTTTCTATCTCCTTTCACCTGTGGATCCCAAAACAAAATGACAAGCCATTATGTCTGCGAGGTAGAATGCTTATTTTACAGAACGAGGATACCAATAGACAGAGAGGTTAATGCATCTATTTGCCACTTGCCTTGCTGTGGTCTAAGCAGAGTCAAAAGTCCAGACTCTCCATCCCCTGCTCAGACACGCTCCTTCCTTTAAAATCCCCAGACCCTTGATTAAAGGCTAATTGAAAGACATTGACCATAGCAACAGATCTTATGGGTTCAAATTTGAAGAACCTACCAGAACAAACAGTTTCATTGAACAGGTTTCCCTCATACACACTTTCAATAAATACTTTCCAAAAGCATAACTTTAGGAGTTTGCCTAAAACCCACAAGTCAGTAACATTCACTTTCCCTGTTAACAGAAGCCTACTGGGCATTCCCCTAAAGCTTGTAGAATTACTGTACAGGAAAGGCCTGGCCGCCTGGAAATTCATTTTAAAAGGTGACACGTGACTTATAGTCTAAAGGTTGCTGACTATTCTAAAGGCTCTGTCCCCTCTGAGCTGTCTTCTCACATTTAGAAGGGCTATCAGGACAAGATTTGCCATTGCTGACAGGCTTGCTTTAACTATTTTTTAGCAAGGATGTAATTCTCAAGACAATGCATAGCAACTGATTTGGCCAATTCAGTCAAAAGCTGAGGTCAGTGCATCAGCTCTGAGTCTATCTGAAAAGGCAGTGTTTAAGGGTTATATTCCAGATTTTGAGAGGAACAGAGAAAAATAAAGGACCAGAGGAAGACCAGAGCTCAGATATTGGCTCTCTTTCTGATAATTCTAGAGCACATTGGAAAGCAAGTAATGAAGGTTGCTCATTCTCTTTACTCATCAATTCAGCAAAGACAACAAACCTGAGACCCTAAGCCCCAACTCTTCCACTGCCAGAAAGGATATAAAAGGATTCTGGATTGATAAAATAAAGAAAGCACAAGTATATCATCTCCTACTCTTCCTACTGACTCTTTCCATGAGATTGGCAGAGTTGCAGCTGTTGGGATTCTACTGAAGCAAGAATTCAGGGCAGGCAACAGGATTATATGGTACCTCAAGGTGCCAAGAAGTAGATTTCTTTCAGGATACTTGAGAGCAGGCAAATCCAGATTGGTGGATTAACACAGAGGCTGCAGAATATTTATGATTTGGAAGTCTGGTTCTCTGTATGCTTGACAAGTGGTGTAACTGCTTTAGAAAAAAATGTGAAAACTAGATCTCTGTTAAAAATAATATGTAACTTCCCGAAACACATTGCCAAGATATAAAAAGGAACAAAAAAAGTCAGGCGCATTAAAATTCAACCCCAATAGTCTTAACATGCAATCAGTATGCATTTTCCCCTTACATAAATACTTCCTAGGAATTGGGAACAGAAGCCTATCAAACCACATGTTTAATGTGTAAACTTAATGAACACTGGCCATCTGCATGTCAACTGACAACCTTTCAAACACTGATCAGCATACAACCATACAACATACAAGCTTCTCTTCTGTTTACATCTGTTGAACAAATTTACAGCTAACTGAGTCAGAATACTTTTACGGCTGCTAAAAAGCACAGAAAAAGCCTTTCAGTATTCTCTTCATACTGGCTCCTCTACAAGACATGACACAATTTTCTCACAGAATGGGAGGCCTGGTCTACATTAAGAAATTAGGTTGGCATAACTACATCGCTCAGGGGCATGAAAAATCCACACCTTTAAACAATGCAATTAAACTGGCCTAAACCCAGGTGTAGACAGCGCTAGGTTAATGAGAGAATTCCTCCATCAACCTAGCTACCGACTCTCAGAAAAGTGAATTACCTATGCTGATGGGAGAAACTCTTCCATCAGCATAGGTAGTGTCTTCACTGAAGCACTACAGAAGCACTGCTTCAGCGTTTTAAGTGTAGACAAGCCCTAGAAGCTGGACACAAAAGAGACCTAATAGCCCTCTGTACCACCCCTCCTTATAATAATTCAAGTGTTGACTACACTATATCCTCCAGGGCTTTGCCCAATCTAGTTATAAATGTCTTGAACAATGGGACTTGCCACCATTTCCCTTGGAATATTTTTCAGTCTAATATTTGTAAATTACCTTTTTTAAAAAAAAAGTCTTTAAAATACAGACCCTGGCTGTATTCAAGATTATTGCCTTGACCCAATACATAGCTGCAGTCAGACACCACCCACTTCTTGGTGGAATATGATCAGGCCTTCCTTGTCTCAGGTCCTGGGGCGTAGAATTCACTTCCCTTGGAAGTTTTTCTCATTTCCTTTCTCCCGATTTTTAAATGTTTTTAAAACCCCACTGTATTACCTTTCCTTCTCTTCCCCAACCCTCAACTTTAAAAAAATAAAAATAAAAATAAAAAATGCTGTTTTACGTTTTTAGAGGTGGGCTTTTTTTAAAATACATCTCACTACCAGAAAGGGTCTTGAGGCCTAATTTTTGCCCTTCAAACAACCATAACTGATGATTTTTTCTTACATTTGCTTCGGAAGAACTGATTAAAGAGCTATATGACATACTAGCAGCAAACATATGACCTATGCTTTGGGAATCTAGATTCTGTTCCTGGCTCAGCCACTCAGCATATGTCTATACTACACAATTAACCTGAGCTCCTGTAATTGTCCACAATGAAAAGCCTCTGACCCAGGATTGGAGAGGTGCTATAAACCTGATCTGGCTTATGTGACTGGGGATGTGGGTTAAAACCCAGACTTCACTTTAACTCAGGCTGGAAGCTGCGTTTGCAGTGAGGATGCAGGCCAAGACTTCCTGTAGGACCTGGGCCAAGTCACCTCACCTCTCTGTGCCTCAAGTCCTCATCTGTAAATGGGGATATTTCCCTAACTCAGAAGGGCACTGAGTGAGTGAGAAGATAAGTTCTTTAATGCTGGTGACATACTCTAAGACATGATGAGCACTACAGAGAAGCCTCTCTTGCAGCCCCACATAGGGTTAACCTGTATTTTATGATATTCAAAAGAACTAGTTTGGAGAAGGGATTTAAGGCTTTTATGGATGTGTTGCAATAGTAAAGTACATCCAAAGGCTTGCATTTAGAAAAAAGGCCTCCTAGTACATAGTTCTGGTTCTAACTAGTAAAGAGACTGCATCTACGTGGCTTGTGACCTATTCAATTAATTGCAGAAATGGAGTCTGAACAATCAGCTGTGGGTGGGGGCTAGGTAATGAAATGCCTAGTGAAAGTCCATGCTAATGAAGAACGTGGGAAGGGAGGCAATTAGACTGCCTTCAACTACCTCTGCACAGAAGTTTTAATAGCTGAACCATTTGGAATCTCATAATGAGTTTCCATCTATAACAATCTATTCCATCATGAAAATGCCTGACATTTATTGCCCCTTACTTGTATCAATGCTTAAGACAAAGAGATGTGCAAACAGACCCAAGGTCCTTAAACAAAAAAAGTTTAGAAACACCTATTGAACTGTTTGCAATCAACTAATATATAATAGACACATTGCTTGCAAATCAGTATTATCTAAACCAGGCACTGACTAAGTGCGGCTCATGGAGTTTTAAAACATGTGCCTCCATCTTTATTCTGGAGCTGCAACACCCACAAATCCCAGCATACACAGTGCTCCACCTTGAACAGATTGCACTGCTTTCACTGTCTCCACACAGTTGTACCATCATATTAAAGAGAAAAACAGCTGTGCATATGACTTGTATTGAAATGGGGCCGACTCCTGCTAGGTTACCAATGCAACACTCATGTTGGGCAGTTACTTACCATTAAGCTAAGAAAGGAGGTAAGGCCATTTGCCTTCAACCAGTGCAAGTCACCCAGGAAGTCGCTAGCCAGATTTATCCTATTCACAACCAGAACTCAAATGCATGCCGAGTTTGAAGAATGGGGTTAAGAAAGGGATGGTGGAAGCCTCCTAGAAGTTCCAGACAAAAGTTTTAAGGGATAAAACTAAGACAGAGGTTACTGTCTATATTGAGACTTTTAGGCCCAGTCTGCACTCCGTTTTAGTACTAGTCTTGGTTGGTTTGGGGGTGGGGTTAATAAACAGAATTACACCAGTACAATCCACGAAGTCTTTAAATCAAGATTTGAGGACTTTTGTAATTCAGCCAGAGGTTATGGGCTTACTACAGGAGACGGTGAGTGAGGTTCTGTGCCCTGCAACATGCAGGAGGTCAGATGAAATGACCATGTTGGTCCCTTCTGGCCTGAAAGCCTATGAGTATGTATAAAGTTGTCTTATACAGATACACCTCTATTCCCCTTCCCATATAAAAAAAGCTATATTGGTATAAGCACCTTTATACCAGTGCAACTATATCCACAGTAGGCGGGTTGTGCTGCTTTCATGATTACCCGTAAAGCTGTAAAAACTTTTGTGCATAGACAAGGCCTTAGAAAAATTACTTGCTGGCCACATGGTGCTGGCTCTCCTCATTTAAATGCTCCCCTACAATAACTTATCCAAAGCAGTTGCCACAGAGATGTTACGAGAGTGCAAATGGGGAGGGGGTGAAAGATACCCTTTGTAATAAAAAGTGATTCATACTGAACGTTTGAGAACCCCTATTTATATCTCACAATAAGGTGCTTTACAATAGAGAGGTATATAAATACTTAATACATACATAGGGCATTGCTAAAATAGCTAATCCTCCTAAGGTTTACCCCAACGAAGTAATCCTACTTTTAATTCAATTCGTAAAGCTTGACCAAACTGACACCAATTAGAGTCCTGCAAGCTGGCGAGTTCCTGTGGAAAAAATTGTTATAAATACCACTATTCCTGAGATTAGACAGATGTTATTGCAGCTTCCTTCTGACGTGATCAATGGAAAGCTTGAAAGCTCTGGACACAGCAGCACTTAGTCTCTTGGGACAAGTGAAAAGGTTAGCTTCTGACCCCTGCTAACGGATACACAATCTCCCAAGGAGTCTGAAAACAGTCATCAAAAACAAAAATAGAAATTAAAATCCAGTGTAGTGACCACAAGTCTTTGACAACTGCAGCAAATGAAGGAAAGCAGCACTATTAATTAAGGCCCTGATTCAGGAAAACATTCTTGTTCAGGACAGCACTTAAGTACATACTTAACTTGCTTAAGTGATGGCCTATGTAGGGGTAGGCTTAGGCCCTTTGCTGAATTACTACTTGAAACAGGAAGAGACTCACTGATTCAAACAGCCAACACATCATTAGAATAATGGACATGTACATTCTAAATCTGTACCCATGTTATTGCTCTTCATTTTACTATCCATTCATCTCTTCTACCCCGGTTCACTACTTAACACCTTCAAGTTGTGTTAAGGCTATGCCTACAAACACTAAAATTTAATCCAACAAAAGGGGTGCTTCATTAACCAAAGCAACCACATGATCAGCATGCTACACGCCCTGTATTCCCTTCTCCTCCCCACCACAATGTTTACCAAACTTCTCTATTTCTTCTTGTCAATTTAGAGAGTAAGCTCTTCAGGGCAGGGGAACAGTCTTATTTCTCCCAAGTGCCATGCACACTTGGAACACTGTATAAATAAATTTGCAAACTACTCCTGGGAAGGGCGGAGTAGTCCAGGGAAATGAGAAAGGGATTGAAACAGTCAGATCACCTGTTCAAATCTGACTCAGGTCAGTAGCAAAAAATAGTTACCTGAAAGCTGTTCCATGGCCTATGCAAATTATTTATCATTTATATTACTGTAGTGCATATAGAGCCTGTGTCATGGACCAGGACCCCCTTGTGCTACGCGATACACAGAGCAAAAAAAACGTTCCCTGCCCCAAAGAGCTACAACGTAAGTATGAGACAAGAGATGGATACAGAGAGATGGGAGAGTACAAGGAAATGATGAGACAATATTGGTCAGCATGAGCAGCAGTGGTCTCAGCACACCTTGGTCACGTCGCATTTCCTCTCGGCACTTGATGCAATATTCACCCACTTCTTAACTGTACCTTCTCAGATTCATGAATGAAAAGTACAAAATATTTATTGGTCTGGGGATAGAAGTATTCATTTATTAGGGACTGCATTCATTATGTTTGCAAAACTGGATTATTTGACAAGTGGTGGAATTAATAGGGGCAGAATTGCTTTATTTAGAGGCAAAATTTCACTCATTTTTCAAAAAATCTGAATAAAATATGCAGAGTTCTGTGGTAGGAAATGAGCATGGCAAAGCGGCATTTTTAACAAGGGATAGTAGACAACCTACGCAGGAGGCATCACGGCTACACCAAGAGACGTGATTAGCATCGCTTAGTTCCATTCTTCCATGTCTGCATAGTCCCCCTACTTCTCCGTCAGGCACCTTTGGTGGGTCAAAAAGAACAGGAATACTTGTGGCACCTTAGAGACTAACAAATTTATTTCAGCATAAGCTTTCATGGACTACAGTCCACTTCATCAGATGCATAGAATGGAACATACGGTAGGAGGATATTTATACATTCAGAGAAATGTGAAAAGGTGGAAGTAACCATACCAACTGTAAAAGGCTAATTAATTGAATGGAACTATCATCAGCAGGGGAAAGAAACTTTTGAAGTGATAATCAAGATGGCCCATTACAGACAGTTGACACAAAGGTGTAAGGGTACTTAACAAGGATACTAAACTAGGGGAAAGAGATTCAATTAACGTAATGAGAAACCACTGCCGGAACGTCCACCAGCATCTCATGGATGCTCTGCCCATTTGCTGAAACAGGAGTGAAAGAGCAAGAGAAGCGAAGCTCTTCAAATGGTGACTCCTCCATGTTGTTGGCCCAGTTGCCGGGAGCATGCAAACCCAAAAGATGGCTGCTTAGCAGGATCTGCTGGGAACTTGGCAGGTTGCAATAACCTCCCTTATTGAGTGGGATAAACAGTCAAGTTTCCCACACAGTGAACTACAAACCAGGGGCTAAAGCAGCCATAGATGGGGAAATTCTAAATTCTAAACCTAGGATGAATATGCAGCGTGGATGCTCAAGTTCTGGGCCTTCAAACCCAGGGTCCACAGACTCAAGTCGCACTAACCCTGTGCTTACACTGCAGCCTACCTTTAATCCTTAGGCAGGTAAGTTTTAAGGAGGCTTTTTCCAAGTCCCACCTACTTGCTTCTTCCATTCCATCAGAACAATAAGCATAATAAAAGGTGTAACTGAGCTCAATATCTAAACAGAATTGCCAAAACCCAAGCTAAAACTAGACAAATGACATACTAAATCACTGATGTATACGTTATTCTCCCTGACTCCATGCAATCTTCAGACTGATGCCATCAGTTCGAATAGCTCCAGTCACCAACAGCAGGACAGATCAGGAGTTGGAAATTCCAACTCCAAGCACAGGAGGGAGTAAAATACAACTTCTGCTAGCTTACTGAAAATCTGGCTTCTACATGAACTGCTAAAAAGAGGCAGGGTGGATTGATTTAAACCAAAACTATTTAAATCACAAAATTAAGTCAGAATTTAAGTCAGGAAACAGGAAACCTTGATTTAGATAATCAACTGTAATCTTGTTTTGCATTTGTACTTTTTTGGTTATTTTCCTAATGAAGTTTGATTCTTATTAGTAACCATTCATGTTGATTTGCAACTAAATATAGCCTTTACGTTAAATTTGGTACCTGTTTTTGCTAATCAGGAGGATACACTATATCTATACACATTTATCTAAACAATTATAAAGCTCAACATACATTTGTAGTCTTAATTTTATATTTTGTTAGAAAATGGTGAATGATGCATTTCTTATTTACTAGATGATTTGTGTCAAGCTGCATTTAGATGTAAATCGGAATCCAATTAAAAAGGCACAAAACCAGCATTTTACAATTGTTTTAATAATTAAATAAAACTACCTTAAATGTGCTAGATATTTAAGAAAATATAATTTTATCAAAAGTTACTTTTTAAAATCCCGGCTCAAGCTTTTCTTCTATGAAGCTAGAACTAATGTTGCTGTCTACAAACAAAAGCCCAACTCATCACCCCCAACATCTTGCCTTATGCTGAGAGTCACAGGTCAGTTAAAACTTGCTCCAAGTAACCGAGGAATGAAAGCAAGCCACACACATGGCATTCACCTCAAACCTAGCATGGCTTGTTGTGGAGTATCTTTGCAGATTATGCCACTGATTCTTGTGCTCTGGACTCAGGAGGTATTAACTCCTTAAACTTCAGCATGGAGTTCCAGGAGTTAAAATTGCAATGACTCAGGAGTGCCTGCTGATTAGTGATCCTGAACTGAAGCCCTCCCCGAAGAATAAACTTTGTGCCCAAACAAATCAAGGCGCTTGGCATCCTTTGATTTGGGCGCTGGGACCTGCTGTCCATGATGCTCTTTTTCGTTCACGCACGCTACCACGAGTGAATAGGGCTGTGGGTGCGTGAACAAATATTCATACCCCTTTGAGGGGACAAAGTATTTCTGCTCCACCCCCTCAGCAGTCGGGGGGGATGGACGCCGGTGTCTGCCAGATTGTCCTGGCGTTAGTTTGAATGGTCCGAATAAGGGGCGGGGCCACCCTTGAAGGAGCCTCCGCTGTCAGAATATCCACCACAGGGGTCCTCCACCTCTACCACCTCCTCCGCCTGCAGGTCCATATTCCGTGTGACCCTGCGCAGGAGGTCCTGGTGGGCACAGAGGTCTATTGGAGGGGGACCCGAAACTGCAGTGCCTGCCACCGCCTCATGGGGTAAGGAGGCGGAGGCGACGGCGGCCACAGGGGGGGGAAGAGGGTCATCTAGGGCCTCTTGTGGAGCTGGGACCAGATGTTCTGTGCCGCCGACCTCGGGGTCCGGACCAGAAATTGGTGTCGGAGGAGGTCCTGTAGCGGGGAGACAAGCCTCCACAGTCTCCATGCCCCCCAGGGCAGGCCGACTGGCAGTAGCCTCTATGCGCCGGGTCACGTCGATGAGGCGACGGGAAACAGTGCCGCGATGCTGGGGAGTGGTGCCGGGACCTGGAATGGCGCCTTGATCTGGGCTGAGATGATGACCGGCGTCAAGATTGGCGTCGGGTCCAGGATCTGCCCCTCGACAACGACTGGCGGGCAGAGTGGTGCCACGACCAGGACCGGCGCCTGGAGTCGGAGCAGTGCCGTCAATACAACCAGTGCAGTGAAGGAGAGCGGTGCCGGGACTGCAAGCAGCAAACCGACATTGCAGACGGGTGGATCAGGGCCGGCTTGCCCCGGGATGGTGCCACGTGTAGAGGCACCGGGGCCTTGGCGTGCGGCTGAGGGAATGCCGATGCCATCATGGCAATAAGATCCCTTGCAGCCGCAAAATTATCTGGGGTAGGTGGCAACTGGACCTCAACCACGCTGCGCGTCGGGGAGTCCAGCGGTACCGGACTCAATGGCTCTCCCCTTGGGGC
Source organism: Macrochelys suwanniensis (assembly GCA_033296515.1). Classification (NCBI taxonomy): domain Eukaryota; kingdom Metazoa; phylum Chordata; order Testudines; family Chelydridae; genus Macrochelys; species Macrochelys suwanniensis. The sequence continues at coordinate 339,670,796 of CM065775.1, forward strand.
CAGAGTCAACGGTACCGAGGACTTAGGCTGTGGCCCTGGACGCTCCCCTCCAGGACACGTCTCCACAGGAGGTTCCAGGGAGGCTGGTGTCTGCAGAGATGGGCCACCCTTTTCCAGCTTCCGGTGCCACTTCTGGTCAACAGAGTGGGAGCGATGGCGGGCCAATGATGTTGGTTGTGGTGCCCGGGAGCGTCAGTGCCGTGGGTCTCGCTCAAAGTCCAACCATGGTGCCGCTCCTACTGCTGCCGCCGGGGCGCTGTGCACTGAGGCGCTCGGTGCCGGATCTTGGTGCGCTGTAGGAGGCTGAGGGCTAAAAGCCGCCTCCATGAGGAGCTGCTTTAAACTAAAGTCCTGCTCCTTTTTAGTCCAGGGACGAAACCCTTTGCAGATCCTGTGCTTTTCTGCTTGATGAGACTCCCCCAGACACTTCAGGCAAGAGTTATGGGGGTCGTCCGTTGGCATGGGCTTAGAGCAGGAACCGCCGCATGGCTTGAATCCCGGAGCTTTGGGCATGAGCCCGAGAGAAGAGTCGGGGAGGAGGGGAAAGGCCCCCCCGAACCCTACTAACACTAGGTAAACCACTATAACTAACAAACTACTATAACTATAAACTATTAACTATTAGGTATACGCTAGAGAGAGTGGAGATCAAGCAAAGCAGACCTCCACAGTTCCATCGACCGTCACAGGCAGTAAGAAGGAACTGAGGAGGTGCTGGGTCGGCTGGGGTATATATTGAGCGCCATGAAGGCGCCACTCCAAGGGTCTCCACACCCAACCAACCGGGTGTTGCTAGAGTAAAAATTCTCCGACGGCCGTGCATGCAGCGTGCGCACACCTAATTGGAATCGATATGAGCAAGCACTCGAAGAACAAGCATTCCAGGCTGCAGCATCTGGAAACAGATGTGGCTGAACCAGTGCCGTCTACATTTTCTCACAGTGTACCCCCTCCCCTTTACAGTCTGAGAGAGATACAGAAATTAAATACATGGAAAAGTAATGTTAGAAAAGCATTATGTATTCTGCGCTGTGTGTTTTAACTTTTCTCCTTTAAAGAGGATACTCTTTACACTTCATTTTGTCTCCCATTCCTATCTGACCTTGCTTCTTTTCAGCCTGGTCCGCTTCTCCCCTTGCAGGTTTCCTTCTCTTCTCCAGCACATGCTGCCCTGTTCCTTGTATCAGCTGCTCAGCCCCCTGGTCCTCTTCTCTGCATGCTGTCTCAGATATTCCTCCCTCACTGGTGGCTGCTAATGCTACCTCCAGTTACAGTGGTAGCTCAAACCTCTGAGCAGTTAGCCCCTAACAGATGTAGCTAGGCGGCCACCTCCTCCCCCCTTACTTCCTGCAGCTTGTATGTGCCTGAAGGCTCCGCTTTTCAAAGAAGCTGTATATGATAGTATCATGTGGTGACTAGTCAGCTCTTTGCAGACTATCAGCAAGTGCTCCACATGCCACTTTTTGGGAGCCAGGCCAGGCACCGTCTTCACTAAGAAAAAAGGCATGTTCTTAAATTGAGCCAAGCTACACTTTTTAAAAAACAAAACAAAGCAAAAAGCCTTTCACTGCATATATGCTCAGTGACCATAAAATAGTAAAAATCAGTCAATGGTGAGGATTCAATAGCTCCAGAGATTGGTAATGATACAAAATCTCATCGCTATGCTTGACTACAGCTCAGCTGACTATTGACCAAAAGTCATTACCATCTGAGGGTTGTTCAGCAACCTATATGAAACAAGCTGGCAGTTCAGTCCAGTGGACAACAGTTTACATCTCAAATGACACTACAAGTGGCCTCTTTGCAGTCTCAACAACTGCAACAAGGACTGATGGGTCACAGAGAGACAACTTCTCTACTCGGCTCCCCATTACTCCCCTTAGGACTTGTCTACATGGGAAAGTTTCACCAGTTATACCAAAACTTTCCCATGCAGACAAGCCCTTAGAGATGGTCCTCATGGAACAGTGTTGAGGCATATTCATAGGACAGTATAGGGGAAGCTTGAGGTGCAGCTGCCCACTCAGTATCTGCTCTGTGGGGGAACAGGGGATTCAGTCCCCAACAATGTTGATCTGGCTCCTTTAAATCCAGCTTAAAGTCACACAAATATGCTTTAAAACCAACAATTTACATTTATGGATGCAACAAAATAGCTGGCAGTTGCCAAGGCCAACAACAAATCAGAGAAATTAGCAGCTGAGAAAAACCATAAAAGTAGAGCAAAAGGAAAAACATTTTACTTGAAACTACTTATTAAAACAACAAGCAGCACGTGAGACTTGTGCAATAATGTACCTTATAACAATACAAATGCTGGCTGGCAAGACACTTGGCCAAGCTCTGAAAGGTGGGGGCACTAAAAATTGTCCAGATAACTTCCCATACACACCAGTCAGATCAGAGTATGAGGCCTGATCTACGCTTATAAATTCTGTTGGCATAGTTATGTTGTGGGGGAGGGGGAGTGGACTAAAAACAACTCACTCCTAAACATCCCTATGCCAACAAAAGCATTAATATAGATACAGTTATACCGGTAAAAAAGGTCTTTTGCTGGTATAAGTTGTCCCCCCACTCGGAGGGTGTACCCAGATAACGATCATAAAAACCTTGCTAGTATAGACAAGGCCTTTAGGACTAGAGTTGGTTGGAATTTCTCAAAATAATTTTTCTGTTTCGTATGATAAGGAACGAGATATTTTGAAGTCTTGAAAGTTCTCATAGGATGGGAAAGCCATTTCCTACCCATCTCTATTAGTGACTCAGTTACTCTCTATGTAGTAGTCAGCCGTGAAAAAGGACAGCAAAAATTTCATCTACAAGGACTGTTCAATATAGGTTGGGCAAGAGCAGTGAATCATCATTTTTGTACAATGCCAACATTGCGAGAGGCACTTCAGAGATCTATGTATAAGTCCAAGCCCTGCACAGTCTAAACAGACAATTTGTAAGGAAAGGGGAGCAGTGACAACCCAAACCACTGAAGTGGTCAATTATTATTTGTACTATGATAGCAACCCCATTGTGCCTAGGTACTATATACACAATGGAGAGAGGTTTCTGCCCCAAAAAGCTTACAATTTAAAGTTAACATGAGACATAATAGTGGATACAACCAGGGTGGATAAAAATCTATTTTTTTTATTTAAAGATTTTTTTGATAAAGTGCTTTTTGAGGAAAAAACTTATCTAAAGAGAGTTTGAATTAAGATACATTATAGCTCAAAAGATATCTCATCATGGAATAGGGATTATAAATTTTAATTCTGTAGTGTGAGACAATATATTCATGTAATATATAAGAAAAGTTTTGTACATGAGTTCCAATAGTTCATGGACTAGGGACCCAATTTTATAGGGCTCCTGTATAGATTATTTAGGTTAATCTTTCTATCTACCCAGTGGGACTCAGTGCTCAGTCTAGAAGATACAATCAGAGATGCTTAGTTTTGCAGTTCTCAAACTGTGGATTTGCATCTCCAGAGATAACATGCTTGTTAACAGCAAAACTGTTTTTAAATAAATAAATTATATATAGAGGTGAGAAATAACAGACCTCAGCCCTATTGTCCCTCTGCAAATGTGTGTACACAGAATCAATCCCTTACCTCTCTCGAAAAGTGTAAAGTTTTAAAAAGTTCAATGAATAGAAGATTGTTGGGGGCAGAATAGATCTGAACAAGGAGAAGCAGCCTAGAAATAAATGTGAAAAGGGAGGGACAGGCAGTAGAAACAAAAGTGAAACTGTTTGAGCAGCATATCCCAGAAGTCTTGAGGTTTTTCTGAGAGTAGCCTTCATTGATTTGAGATCTACCATACCATTCTCTCACTAGAAGGGAAAACCTATAATGGCAGCTATCTCAGAGTTGTGAAGAATATGTATTAAGGTTATAACAACCAACAAGCATGCACTTTTATGTAGAAATCCATGATTAAATCAAGTCTTCCTGACTAGTGATTTAAATCAAACTGATTTAAATCAAATCCACCCTGGATACAACAGACAGGGATAGCATAAGACAACAATCAGACAATTACAATTGATATAATAAGTGCTCACAGTACAAAAATTGCCTAGCCATTGTAGTGTTTTGTAGGCATGGCAACAGATTAGCTAAGCAAGCATCTTAATTCCAATATTTTTACTTTTTCCCCAGTAAGTTACATTAGCTAGTACCTATGCAATGATGGGCAGAAGGAGAGGTAATTTACCTTGTACAGTAACTGGAGTTCAAGGTGTTCTATTCCTATGGATACTCCAAATCAGGGATCAAGTGCACCAGTACACTCTTTATCAGAGATTTCTGTCAGCAGTGTCTGCAACCTACACATCCACATGGTGTAGTACAAGGTTAGATAGAGGGTCGTGGACCTGCCACTTCTCCAGTTCCTCCTCAATCATGAAGTCCAGAGAGAATGACTCCGAAGTAGAGGGGAAGGAGGATGGGCAGCAGAGAAACCAGAAAGACAAAACATCTTGAACTCCAGTTACTGCGCAAGATAAGTAACGTCTCCTTTGAGATATTGCCCTATGGGTGCTGCATATCAGGAGATTTTCGAGCATTACCTCAATTACTCTTAGGACAGTGCTGAGGAAGTGGATTCACTGCAGCCTGTACAACAGCCACACCAAAAGCCGTATCAGATCTAGAAGCATTCACAAGAGCATGGTGTTGGGAAAATGTGCGCACCAACGGTGGCCCTGCAAATGTCCGAGATGGATATATTCTTCAGGAAGGCCATAGAAGTAGACTAAGCCCTGTGGAATGGGCAATCACACTAGGTGCAGGATGCACCCCCAAGACTTCGTAACCGGTCAAGATACATCCCAAAGAAATCCATTTTGACAGTCTTTGGGTAGAAATTGGGTACCCTTTCTTTCTCTCTGTGAGGGAGAGAGAGTCTGGGAGAAGCCCTGAAAGACTTAGTCCTACTGAGATAAAAGACAAAGCTGCTTTTTACAGCCAGTGTGTGGAAACTGGCTTCCTCTCTGAGGCTTGGGATAAAAGACCAGTAAATGAATGTCCTGATTAATGTGAAATTCTGATGAGACTTTAGATAAAGTGAGGATGGGATGTAATGTCACCTTATTGTGAATCAGCCATATGAGCTCCTAGTTCCTGTACCCTGAGTTCTAGCCAAGGTGATGACTACGAGGAACAAGATCTTAAAAGACAAATGAAGAGGGAACAGCTTCCCATTGGTATAAACAGGATTTTCCCAGGGCATTGAGGACTAAAAGTTGAGGTCCCACAATAGAGCAAGTTCTATGACAGAAGGGTTAAACAGACCGTTAATAAATCTTGCAGTGGTTGGGTGAATGAAGGCCCCAAACCCCTCGACTGGGGAGGGGGAGGGGAATAAGGGCTGTGATGGCAACCAGATGAACCTTAGCTGAACTCAGCCATAAACCCAGAGTTTTTAACTTTAGCAGGTAATCAAGAACATGCATGAGGAGAGGCTCAAGAGGAGGTATGGATCATTGGGCACACCACACAAACATTTCCACTTCTGCAGTTCAGTTATCCTTGTGGTGAGTTTTCTACTATTCAGCAGTACTGCTTGAACCTCCAGAGAGAAATCCTGTTCTATGCGAAAGAGCCGTTGAGGAGCCAAGCCTCAAGATGGAGCAACCAGAGGCTGGGGTGGGTCATGGTGCCAGATTCCTGGGTCAGAAGGTCCACTGTTGGATGAAGGCAAAAAAGCAGCTGTAGAGACTGATGGAGAAGATCTGGGAACCACACCTATCTTGGCCATGATAGAGGTATAAGGATGGCCTCCAATCTCTCGTTTCAACTTGTTCAAGACTTTGAGAAGCAGCACAGGGAGGTGAAGGGGGCTCAGTGCACAGCAAGATGCAAGGCCAAGGGATACAGAGTGTACCTCCTAATGAGTTGTGACTGTGCCCTCCCCTCAAGCAAAAGCCCCAGCTCAGAGGCAAATTTGCTGAAATAGATCATTCAGCTGCCACTTGTGGTCTTGATGAAAAATGCCTGCTCAGGGAGTCTACTATTGGCATTCTGTAGCCCTGGTAGATAAACTACTAAGATCTCTATGTGGGAGGACATGCACCAATTCCCTAATTTTATGTGCTTCGTGCAAAAGGACTGGGATCTTGCTCCTCCTTGGCAATTTATATAATACATTGCAGCATTACACATCAAGAATGGCTCTTGATGTTGGATAGGTTTTCCCATCACTACCTATCTGATTGCTTCGAGTTTGAGAATGTTGATATGAGGAGATATCTCCTGGGGAGTCCATTTGCCTTGAGCTGTGAAGACCTGGAAACAGGCACCCTAGTCTAGCAAAGAAGCATCTGCCATGATGTTCTTTGTGGGGATAAGACGTGAAAATGGACTTGCCCACAGACCTTTATAGGATCCTTCCCCCCGCTGAGGGATTTGAGGTCTCTAAGGTATTGACCCTCACTGAAACGGTTTGTGTTTGTTGGGTGTGTAGAGAGTCTTGAGCCAGGCTTGAAGACATCGAAAGTGTAGTTTTGTTAGGGGTGTTATGAACATACAGGCTGCCATGTGGCCCACGAGTTGAGAAAACACCCTGTGGTTTGTGGTCTGTTGCAGCATGGAAATGAAGCTGGACATTGTAGCGAACTTGTCCATGTACAGCTATGTTCTCGCTGTAGTAGAGTTTAGCGTGGCTCTGGTGAAATCTATTGGTTGAGCTGATGGCAGAGGGATAGGGCCTTGATGATTGCTGACTGCATCTCAAGAAGGGAGCAACTCTTGAGGAGCCAGTCGCTCAGGTGAGGAAAGACTATTATTCCCACCTGACAAAGATACGCTGTGATGGCCAAGTGCAGCTTTGTAAAGATCCTTAGGGCAGTCAAAAGGCTAAAGAATATGAAATAGTATTGGTAATGGTCCTTGCTCATGACAAATCATAGGAAATGCCTATAGGAAGGGTACATTATATGGAAGTATGCATCCTGGAGGTCAAGGGAGACTAACCAAGAGGGAATTGTCTCTGCCAGGGTTACCATACTGAACTGTTGAGTGAGCGCAAAGATGTTACAAGTCTGAGGTCCTGAATCAGTCTCCACCATCCTCTTTTCTTGGAAACCAGGAAGTACCTAAAGTAGAACCCTTTCCCCACAAAGTACAGTGGAATGGGTTTGATCACCCTTAGGGGTAAGAGGAATTGTACCTCCTATCTGAGACACTCGTGAGAAGGGTCCCTGAAAAGAAACAGGAAAGGAGGATGGGGGTGGGGCAAAGCTGAACTGGATGGAACAGCCAATCAAAACCATCTTTAGAAGCCTGAAACTGCTCCCTCTGGTCTTGTGGCAAAAATTCAATAAAACGAGAAAATTTGGAGCAATTTGTAAAGTCGCATTTTGCCATCAAGGCCTGATAGTTGGCAACTTTGAATTGTAGAGTGGCTGAGGAATAGCTTTTGCAGCCAAGAAGGTCCAGGCACTTAAAGCTCCTTGTCGGAAAGGGTTGTTCTAGATTGATTCCATCTATTTCTTTTGTTGACAGCACCATCGACCATAGAGTTAGGGGTGGGGTGGGAGAAACAGATACCCCAAACTCCTGGAAGGAATATCATGCTTTTTATCAGCCCACTTACAAGCAGGTGGTATGGTCAGTGGTATTTGCCACATCGTATAGGCTGGTGACAACAAACCCTCACTGATGGGCAAGGAAATCTTGCCCTGGGAAGAAGAATGTAAGATGCCCAGCAGGGAATGCTGAGGTTCTTGTATTTCCTGTAGCGGGATCTGTAAGGCCTTTGCAATCCTTTTCATGAGGTCCTGAAAGACCTTGAAGTCATCCACATTGGATAGCAAGGGGGGCAGAGGGAAGATAACAGCTTCATCTGCTGAGGAGGAGAATTTCTGAGAAAGTGGTGTCTCCTCCTCTCTACCTAGCTCCTGCTCTTCTGGGGGGTCTACTTAAGGAAGAGGACAGAGAGAGGTGCCAGTGACAACTCTTCTTGGTGGGACTTCTTGCACAAGGGCACACCGTAGAACTATTCACTGCAGGGGGCCCAAGGGTTCCAAAAAGACCACTGTGGTGGGACATAAAGGAGTCGGATCCATGGGGTGCCCTTGCCAGGGTTGATGGATCAGACCTCTACTGGGGTCCTCCTCCTCAGGATGCACCTCAAGGGAGGTTGGAAGGGGAAGGTGGTGGAATCATGGACAGACACATGGGAGTCTGAGGAAGCATCCTTGTTCATCAGAAAAGCAACAGGTTTTGGTATCGGGGCTCACATTGCTACCAGAGGCTGGGGAGGGACCAGCAATTGCACCCCAATACTGGCAGCTGTATCTTCATGGAAGGGTGCAGTAGTACCTGAGGGTATGTCAGTATTGGGAGGAAATCCCTCTTGGTATCCTTCAGCAGAGGGACTCGGCCTCTTCCAGGATCTGAAGGTCCTCATGAGAGAGGAACGTGGATGGTACTGGAGAATCTAGGTACTCTTACTTGGGAGTCACCATGTCAAGAGATACTGGGACAGTATTGAAGGGTGGTCCATGAGCTCTTTACCACGGCCCAAGGAATACTATACCATGGACGCTGACTTTGAGTCCTTGGTCTTCAAGGAGTCCTTTAGTTTCAAAGGCTCCAGTTCTGGTACCGCTGCTGGTGCCATGCGAGATTGCTTGCTGAGAGGCTTCTTGGCACACAGTGTGCTGGAGGTCTCTTAGGTGGTATGAGGATCTCGGAACAGAAGGTAGAAGCCTCAGCAGTACCCATACCAGGACATGAGGTCTCCTTGTTCCCTGGCTGAGACGCTGATTTTCCCCATCTCTTGGTCTCTCTCCCCAAAGAATGGGGTCTTATAATTATAATTTTCTTCCCCTGCTGTTATGGTGCCTCTCAATTAATTAGCCTCTTAAGGTTGGTCTATGCACCTCCACCTTATCATGTTTCTCTGACTGTATAAATATCTGTCTACTGTATGTTTCATTCCATGCATCCGATGAAGTGGGTACTAACCCACGAAAGCTTATGCTGAAATAAATTTGTTAGTCTCTAAGGTGCTACAAGTTTTTCTTTCTTATTTTCGTTTTTATAATTTTAAATGGCCTCAAAGACTGAGGGTACATTTACACAGCAATTAAACACCTGCAGCTAGCCCAGGTCAGCTGACTTGGGCTCAGGGGCTTGGTCTGTGAGGCTGTCAAATTTCTACACAGACATTCAGGCTCAGGCTCCAGCCTGAGCTGTGGGACCCTGTGAGGGGGGAGGGTCCCAGAGCCCAGCCTATAGCCCAAGCCCAAACGTCTACACCGCAATTTTTAACCCTGCAGCCCGAGTTCTGCGAGCCTGAGTCAGCTGACCTGAGCCAGTCACAGCTGTACCACAGGTCTTTTATTGCAGGGTAGATGTACACCCTGAAGGCCTCTTAAGTCTTTGCTTACTGGAACCAAGGCTTGTGCCGTTACCAGAGCATGCTGAGCAGCTGAGGCCAATATATTTGTGGGGAGGGGAGGAGAAAAGGCATGAGCTTTGCCTTTACAGATCTCAAGAAACACTCCATAAGAAGTGAGTTTCAGTCTGTCCTCCCTCAGCTTTCCGGCTCTGCATTTGAAACTGGAGCAGCCCTCACATTTGGAGGGGACGTTTGACCGTCTGAGGCAGCTGGAATGCCCGTTGCTGAGGGGGAAGGACCGGTGGGAGGTCTAGCAGGGTGTGAAGCCCAGGGTCTTTGACATAACCCACGAGGAAAGGCTGCAGATGGAGGGGCTGAGTGGAACACAGGCACTGACTGGGTGAAAAACAAAGCTGTGCTAAATTAAAGAAAAATAATAAAATGAAGCAAACAACAAAAGCAAAGAAGAAAAAAAGTCAGCAAGCGGGACATTCAGCTAGCAGATACTGTAATGCTCTTTTTCAAGCCACAGACAATTAAGAATGAACCAAAGCCGTGGCATGTCTGCCCCTCCCTAGAACCCCTCGCACCAGAGCACAAAGATATGTAGGGCATGGGCACAGACCCATGGACACTGGTGACAAAAATCTCCAGTCAAGAGTGCTCAGGTGCATGCACATCCTGATGTGGAACATCCATAGGGACAATAACCCAAAGAAGAATAGGGTCTATGGGCATGTTTTCAGAAGAGACTTGAAAGATGGATACATATCAGAATGGGTCTGGGTAGGGGACCCAATATATGGGTCAACACCATACATGCCCAGAAACGGGGAGGCACGAGGAGAGGGAGTCCCAAGGGGGAGGATAGATATGCAACTGAGATGGAGGGCAAATATGCTATGAGGGTCTCAGTTTTGAAAGAAACCAGATAGCAATAGTTAACTGCATGTAGGGTGACCAGATGTCCCGATTTTATAGGGACAGTCCTGATTTTTGGGTCTTTTTCTTATATGGGCTCCTGTTACCCCCCACCCCATGTCCCGATTTTTCACATTTGCTATCTGGTCACCCTAACTGCATGGCAATATTCACACCAATTCACTATACGACACGGATACTTCATTCAACCCATATTAACATACGCCCAATATTAAAGGTGTTTCCATAACTCTTTGCTAAAAGTGTTGAAAAGAAAAGTTTAGTGATTAAGATGTAATAAATTTAACAAAATTTGAAAGTCACTACCTTCCTAAGAACTTAGGAGGACTGAGCTGCAGACTCCATAGTTTCTCTGAAAAAACATGTCATTCTAAACTCCCTATGTTCCCGCCCATTGTTTATGGTACTTGCAATGTCATTGGTTCTGGAAAGGAACCCACGATGTCTGTAGCTCAAATTTCCCAGGATCTTAGGGAGGTCATTTTGCTAAAATACTGCAATAATTACATTTCTGAACAATAGCCATATACTACATTCCTCCCTTAATCTTATGCAGAAGGTTTGAACTGCAGCAAAACTTTACAGTTCACCTTAAAAAGCAAACAGACTGGGCCTGTCCGCCCATATCCATTGAGACAAGGGACTAGAAATAACCCTGAGTTACTTGAGGGGTTGGCACTGTAAGCCCTTAAGAGCAAGGATATTATCTTGTGTGTGTCTATATAGTGCAAAGCACAATTAAGGCCAACATTCCAACGTGGGCCCTTAGAAGCTACCATTATACAAATATTTACAATTATATTGGAAGCAACACAAATTGGTGTTAACAATCCTTTATGACTAGCAGAAAAATTAGCAAGACTACATTTATACTGTAATTTATCTGAGACTCTCAAAGCATTTTACAAGTGTGTCTGGGCCCAGAAATCTCCATAAGGTTGCAAGAAAGTAAACCTTGTTACCACAGCTTAGTCTGCTAAATTGATCTCCATTAGGTATGGCTGTATTTTCCCTCTTCCAGGGTAGCATGCAGTCACAGTCTCTTCCTCCAAATCCCCCCTTAAAATGCGCTTTTGACTAGTTTTTCACCACTGATCTTCATTTCAGTATTATCAGCTCCCAGCTCCCTAACATTCAATTAAATTAATAAACTACAAGAAATACACAAAAAGAATGCTTTTTCAAGAGTAGCATTATTTCCCTCTTTTCCACCCACATTCCCACCTACCATGGTCTGTCATCATCTGGCAGCTTAATGGCAAATAATGACAGGAAGAAAAATATGTCCTTTTTCTCTCTTTTATTGGACCAACTTCTGTTAGCGAAAGAGACAAGCTTTCAAGATTACACAGAAGCTTCTCTTTCTAATACCCTGGGACCAGCATGACTACAACAGCACTGCAAACAACTTTATCTCTACAAAGCACCAAGCAAGTCTCTCTCTCTCTCTCACACACACACACACACACACACTTCACCAGAGCTCTGCCGGCACTCTGAAGATAGTAATTGCTCACTCTGCTGTTTCCTGGATCAAAATCCAAACCTGAAAATTATCTTTCAGACTGCTTTTTGTAAAAAACTGTGAATTGCTGCCACCAGGCAAACTCTGCAAAGCTTTGCCCACCACTGGAAGCCAGTCCAAAGAGTATATTCATTTTCCAAGTCTCAAAGCCAGACTTCCTCCTCCTCAGCAGTAGCAGCTGATCAAGAATAGCAACTTTGCCTGGGATTATGGTGCCAGAAGATGCAGTTTGGTAGGCTATAAATGCAATTTCTGATCTGACCAACAGGCATAGCAGACGAAGGAAATAAGGTCATAAAAAGATATACAGCATACTCCTGTTTATTCAAAACCCTATTATCCAAATCTCTTCCTTCTCTCCATGTATCTCATGCTGTGTAACAGGGCAGGGATTCGGATAATGTTGAAGTTTGGGGGGGATCTCTGCTCTATTATCCAAACAGGACAGCAAAGAGGAGGACGACAACTATTATCAGCAGGAGAAAAAAAACGTTTGTAGTGATAATCAGGATGGCCCAGCAATGCCCCTCTGCCATGTACATTGGCCAAGCCGGACGGTCTCTACGCAAAAGAATAAATGGACCCAAATCAGACATCAAGAATTATAACATTCAAAAACCAGTCGGAGAACACTTCAACCTCCGGTTTCAGTGTAGTAGCAGTGTTACTCTGTGTCAGCAAAAATAAAATAAGAAAGAAATACTTGTGGCACCTTAGAGACTAACAAATTTATTTCAGCATAAGCTTTCGTGGACTACAGTCCGCTTCATCGGATGCATAGAAGGGAACACGCAGTGGGATGATATTTATACAGTCAGAGAAACATGAAAAGGTGGAAGTAACCATATCAACTGTAAAAGGCTAATTAATTGAAAGGAACTGTTATCAGTAGGAAAGAAACTTTTGAAGTGATAATGAACATGGCCCATTACAGACAGTTGACACAAAGGTGTTAAGGGTATTTAACGGAGGGAGAGGGGGGAATAAATTCAATTAACGTAATGACCGAGCCATTCACAGTCAATATTCAAACCTAAGGTAATGGTATCTAGTTTGCATATTAATTCTAGTTCCGCAGCTTTTCGTTGGAGTCTGTTTTTGAAGTTTTTCTGTTGCAAAATTGCCACCTTTAAATCTGTCATTGAGTGATTAGGGAGGTTGAAGTGTTCACCTACTGGCTTTTGAATGTGATGATTCCTGATGTCAGATTTGTGTCCATTTATTCTTTTGCGTAGAGACTGTCCAGTTTGGCCAATGTACATAGCAGAGGGGCATTGCTGGCACATGATGGCATATATCACATTGGTAGATGTGCAGGTGAATGAGCCCCTGATGGTGTGGCTGATGTGATTAGGTCCTATGATGGTGTCCCTTGAATAGATATGTGGACAGAGTTGGCATCGGGCTTTGTTGCAAGGATCGGTTCCTGGGATAGTGTTTTTGTTGTACGGTGTGTGGTTGCTGGTGAGTATTTGCTTCAGGTTGGGGGGCTGTCTTTAAGCGAGAACTGGTCTGTCTCCCAAGATCTGAGAGAGTGAGGGATCATCTTTCAGGATAGGTTGTAGATCTTTGATGATGCGCAGGAGAGGTTTTAGTTGGGGGCTGAAGGTGACGGCTAGTGGCGTTCTGTTATTTTCTTTGTTGGGCCTATCCTGTAGTAGGTGACTTCTGGGTACTCTTCTGGCTCTGTCAATCTGTTTTTTCACTTCAGCAGGTGAGTATTGTAGTTTTAAGAATGCTTGATAGAGATCTTGTAGGTGTTTGTCTCTGTCTGAGGGATTGGAGCAAATGCGGTTGTATCTTAAAGCTTGGCTGTAGACAATGGATCGTGTGGTGTGTTCTGGATGGAAGCTGGAGGCATGTAGGTAAGTATGGCGGTCAGTAGGTTTCCGGTATAGGGTGGTGTTTATGTGACCATCGCTTATTAGCACAGTAGTGTCTAGGAAATGGACCGCTTGTGTGGACTGGTCTAGGCTAAGGTTGATGGTGGGATGGAAATTGTTGAAATTGTGGTGGAATTCCTCAAGGGTTTCTTTTCCGTGGGTCCAGATGATGAAGATGTCATCAATGTAGCGCAAGTAGAGTAGGGGCATTAGGGAACGAGAGCTAAGGAAGCATTGTTCTAAGTCAGCCATAAAAATGTTGGCATACTGTGGGGCCATGCGGGTACCCATAGCAGTGCTGCTGACTTGAAGGTATATATTGTCCCCAAATGTGAAATAGTTGTGGGTGAGGACAAAATCACAAAGTTCAGCAACCAGGTTAGCCGTGGCATTATCAGGGATACTGTTCCTGATGGCTTGTAGTCCATCTTTGTGTGGAATGTTGGTGTAGAGGGCTTCTACATCCATAGTGGCCAGGATAGTGTTGTCTGGAAGATCATCGATGGATTGTAGTTTCCTCAGGAAGTCAGTGGTGTCTCGAAGATAGCTGGGAGTGCTGGTAGCATAGGGCCTGAGGAGAGAGTCCCCATAGTCAGACAATCCTGCTGTTAGGGTGCCGATGCCCGAGATGATGGGGTGTCCAGGATTTCCACGTTTATGGATCTTGAGTAGCAAATAGAATATCCCTGGTCGGGGTTCTAGGCACGTGTCTGTACAGATCTGTTCCTGTGCTTTTCCAGGGAGTTTCTGGAGCAGATGGTGTAGTTTCTTTTGGTACTCCTCAGTAGGATCAGAGGATAATGGCCTGTAGAATGTGGAGTTAGAGAGCTGCCTGGCAGCCTCTTGTTCATATTCCAACTTATTCATGACGACGACAGCACCTCCTTTGTCAGCCTTTTTTATTATGATGTCAGAGTTGTTCCTAAGGCTGTTGATGGCGTTGTGTTCAGCACGGCTGAGGTTATGGGGAAAGTGATGCTGCTTTTCTACAATTTCAGCCCGTGCACGTCAATGGAAGCAATCTATGTAGAAGTCCAGTCTGTTGTTTCGACCTTCAGGAGGAGTCCACGCAGAATCCTTCTTTTTGTAGTTCAACTTCAACCTCCCTGGACACTCAATTACAGACCTAAAAGTGGCAATTCTTCAACAACAAAAACTTCAAAAAAATGGACTCCAACAAGAAACTCCAGAACTGGAATTAATTTGCAAACTGGCCACCATTAAATTAGGCTTGAACAAAGACTGGGAGTGGATGGGTCATTACACAAACTAAAAACTATTTCCCCATGCTAATTTTTTCCCCTACTGTTACTCACATCTTCTTGTCAACTGTTGAAATGGGCCATCCTGATTATCACTACAAACTTTTTTTCTCCTTCTGATAATAGCCCACCTTAATAAATTAGTCTCATTAGAGCTGGTATGGCAACCCCCATCTTTTCATGTTCTCTGTATATATACACATATACATATATACTAAAACGCACTTCATCAGCTGCATGGAGTGGAAAGCACAGTAGGAAGCTATGTGCATATATCTTCCTACTGTACTTTCCACTCCATGCATCTGATGAAGTGGGTTTTAGTCCACGAAAGCTTATGCCCAAATAAATGTGTTAGTCTCTAAGGTGCCACAAGGACTTCTCATTCTTTTTGCTGATACAGACTAACACGGCTACCACTCTGAAACCTCTCACAGTCAGGAGGTTATTCACTGCTATAAAGCTTAGATTTTTTTTTTCTCTTTATTTCATCCCATTACTTTTAGACTCCCCCGACTCTCTCCAAACAAGTCCTCTCCCTCCTTGGTGTTCACATCTTACACTGACAGTTGTGTTCCCTTTTTAGTCATCATCTAGCCAATATTCACATTTAATTTATCTAGTGTTCCCTTACAAATCAGCCCCTACTGCTCCCTCCTTTGTTCTCTTTTCTGAGCTTCCTCAAAATTGATGTATATCTTTCTGGTATGAAGATGTTCACATTTTAATGCACTATTCCATGCGAGATCTCAGAGCCATATTGAGAGGGATTACCACCTCATTGCTGCATGACAGGATGCTCACGTAACATCTTTTTAAAATGTTTATATTTTAAAGTACAATTCTGAAAGCAGCTTTATTCCATCTGTACACAACCTTATCCCGCTTCTTCCTACAAGTGTTGGTTTTTTTTTTTTAATTAACACTATGAACAAAGCAGCCACAATCCACAATTTAGAGTTCTCTCTCTAGGTTCTTACCCCAATCCATCAAGGCGGTAACTTAGTGCCATCAGATCTATCTTGTTAACAGCATTACACTTATGTACATGGCTTGCATTGCAGTGTTCAGGCCACAAACACAATTAGAAACTGCTAAGACAACGCATATCCCCAGATGCTGAAAGCAGAATTTTGGTTGCTAGGCAACAAGATGTTGGACTTAAACTTCCCCCATACTCTACTGAAACTGTGCACAGTATCAGCCCACCAGAGCCCTTTTAAAATTGGCATCATAGCTGAACTTCTGAAAAGGATTACACCACAACCAGCCAACCCATACTGTTCCAAGTGGCTTATTAAAAAACAGGAGCACATGCGGGACTCATGATCAGCCTGTGAGCTCAGTTAACAAGCCAAGTATGCAAGTAAAGTTACTGTTGTGTTCCCCAACAATTAGCATCATCAACAACCTGCTCACAAGTATCTCAGTCTTGAAGCAAAATCCACCATGCAGCAAAGGAGCAGAGAACAGCAATTGTTGCAACATGAACAGAAGAAAATGTCAATTTTCAGTTAAACATCAGTACATGCAGCATTAAAATCCAACCCAGTGCAAATAAATTCATCTCCAAGAAGAAAGAAAGCAGTTGTGCAGAACTGACCTTTAAAAAAATCCCACAAACCCAGATATTCTTTTCCAAACTCATATTTCCATCCTCCAATAAATCATCTATGGTCTTTTCTGGAGTTTCTATAACGGTGAAAACTAAAGGAAATGCAAAGAAGCAATGTGAAAATGCAGTACTGTATTCCCAGAAAGGCAAAGAAAACAAGCACCACACTAATAAGAGATGAGGCACTTATTAAAAGTCACAAGGAGAGATATTGTCAGCACCATACTATAATATGCATCAACTGCGCCATAAATGGCCTTTTCCTCTAATCAAGGTTTTTCAGCCTTCTCACTGGGGAAATACAATTGATCCTTGGATAAACAGAACAAACAGCCTGGCCACAAAGGAAATGGAAACCAAAGAATCTAAGAGCACAGACTTTCAGACAAAAATTACATAAGTCAATGACTGAGGGAAAAGTGCTCTATATAATGATTATTTTCTTGTACCCTGAGTGTAATAGACAATAGTTTAAAAATATATAGTAAAAACGACAGTGTCACTATCAATTTAGGCCAGCCCCCCTACTTAGATTGCATTTTAAAAGGGGCTGTTAAGGTTGGATTTTTTCTAATTTCCTGTGAACAATTTTAATTTAAATATTCCCTGGATACAATGTGTTCGAACCCAACAGCTTTGTGCTAGTGCAGAATGTGGGAGTGAACCTGACCACAACCTGTCTAGTTTCATGGTGAAAAGTAAATAGGTGTAAACCATTAGATTTTTAAAAATGCTTTTCAAGCTTGTTGTGATTAGACTTTGTACTGTACTTGGTTATAAAGGGCAAACGGGGCTAAGTGGAGAGGAGGATGGTCTAATACAGTAATTTTCAACCTTTTTTCATTTGTTGACACCTAAAAATTTTCAAATGGATGTGCAGACCCCTTTGGAAATCTTAGACATAGTGTGCAAACTCCCAGAAGTCCATGGACAACTGTCATAAATATGAAGGGAAGGGGGAGAGGGTCTGATGCAGTGCTATAAAATCCTCTTTCCAGTAAAGGGTTAAGAAATGCAGGTAGCCAGACTGACACCTGACCTGGCTGGCATCTGACCAATAAGGGGACAAGATACTTTCAAACTTTGGGAGGGGGGAAGGTTTTAGTGTGTGTCTTTTTCTGAGAGAGGGTGATCTTGGAAGACAGAAGGAACCTACAGAAAATCAAACCTCCCTTTTCTGAAGTAAGTTTAGATAGCATAGCGTATAGATTTCTGTTTATTTTTGCTTGGTGTATCCCCTGTGTTAGAAAGGGCAAAGGGGGGGGGAGGGGGTTATTCATGGTTTTCTGGAACTTTAAGGTTTTGTCCAGAGTGGGAAATCTCTCCGAGTTTGGAAATAGTGTCCTGTAAAATAGTTACCATCCTGATTTTACAGAGATGATTTTACCTTCTTTATTTTTAATAAAATCCTTCTTTTAAGAAGCTGACTGTTTTCTATGGTGTTAAAACCCAGGGGGTGGGTTTTTAGATCACTGTGTAACCAATTGGTTGGGAGATTGTTCTCAAGCTTCCCCAGGAAAGGGGGTGTACGGCTTGAGGGGGTATTTTGGGGGGGAGGGAAGTTCAAGTGATTCCTTTCCTGGATTCCTGTTAGACATTTGATGGTGGCAGCGAGAAGCATTTCTTGGGGTGCAGGGAATTTTGTACCTTGGGGGGTTTAACCTAAGCTGGTAAAAATAAGTTTAGGGGCTCTGAATGCGGGTCCCCACGTCTTTACCCTAGAGTTTAGAGTGGGGAGGGAACCCTGACAACAACACACATTGAAAACCACTGGTCTAAGAGTTAAAGTATCAGGGTCACAAGATTAAGTTAGGAAACAAATTCTACTTACAGTTCTGCAACAGGTCTCCTGTTTGAGCTTGGGTAAGTTTAACAAAATGTTTAAATTCATCATTCTGTAGACAAGATACTATCTACCTCATGGTTGGTAGGGATACTATCAATTTTCTATAGAAGGCACTAGAAAAGGGAACATTTTTTAATAATCAATGGTCTTAGTAGCATAGATCATTACAATTTTATTTAAATAACAGTGTCATCTTTATACTTAAACATGACAACTTTTCTATTGCACCACAGGCGTAACATTATTTGATTAAGGGATATTAGATATACTAGTTGTTTATATTGTCATAAACTGACAAACTGCAATAGCACCAAATCCCCTTTTGTACTCTAACTCCACCCACAATTTACACTTTCCTGTTCCATTTAGCCATCTCTTTCCCTAGCCTCATCCTTCGCTTCCCCTTTTCCTTGCTTCCTCGGAGCTGATTAGGTATTTCAGAAAGCCGTCTTCCTAACAAGTAAAGCTTCTCAAACTGCGAAGCTCCTTCCAACAAAAAAAGTATGTCTCAATTTCAAGAAACAAGGATCCTGAATACCAACTGCAAATGAAACCAGCACCTGATTTATATTAAAGAAATGCCAACTGGTATCTTGTGGTATGATTGTCATCCCACTTTTGGAGCACCTATGCTCATAGAATCATAGAATCTCAGGGTTGGAAGGGACCTTAGGAGGTCATCTAGTCCAACCCCCTGCTCAAACCAGGACCAATCCCCAATTTTTGCCCCAGATCCCGAAAGGGCCCCCTCAAGGATTGAACTCACAACCCTGGGTTTAGCAGGCCAATGCTCAAACCACTGAGCTATCCCTCCCCCCATATTCATGAGCAACATACTCTAAGCACATGGTAAGGTTGACCTAAATTCTGTAGCTAGAACTAGATTCTATAACACTCCAGGCCACTGCAGATTCTAAAGATGCTTCAGGGCTTGTTATTCCAGATTAACTATTCTGGAATCCTCCATGTGTGGACACACTCAGGAGTAGCTACTGCACTTCAAATTCACTCCCTACCTTAATCGGACTTAACTTTCAAGTGTGGATAGACCCCCAAATTTTAAAAAAACTAGTTTTATTGATTTAAACATGAAAATTAGAGCTGACTGGAAAATGGCTCAATTTCTTTGTGAAAATTAGGTCCTGTTTTCATAGACATTTTTATGAAGAAGGTTGTTGAAATTTTGAATTTTCAAAGTTTTTGACCAGCGTTATAGCTGATCAGAAAAAGAACATTTGTGGAAAACTTAAACATTTTATTTTTAATCAAAATTTCAATGTTTTGAATCAACTCTACTGAAAGTGTATAATACTATCAGTACGGAATTCTGTGTGTTATTTAATGCGCTATTAAATTCAATTTTACACTGCCCCTCACCCAAAATTTAAATTTTCAATTGTTGGAACTTGGGAAGGTGTGGAAGGCCACTGATTGGTGGATATGTGGATTGTGATGTTTCTGTTATAGAACAGTAGTGAAATAGTTAAGTGCTATCATTTAGAGTGCCATAACTGGGTTTTGAAGCTAACAAACATGTGAATATCTGCCACAGCCATTTTTTCCAGACTGTTTGCAGATTCTGATCTTACTGTATTGTTTCAGCTCAGTTCACCTTTTGAAGATTCTCTTCACAACCATATAGGCTGAAATCATGAGGATGGGGTTTTTAATGAAAGCTTCGATTCTTTTAGCAAAGAGCAAGTTTTATGGCCAAGGAATCAGAATACACAGGGTCCTGTTTCATGAAAGAGCACTCCTATCCTAGCAGTACATAAAAGAGCATGGGACACAGGACAACTGAACATAAAAGCAGCCATACCGGGTCAGACCAAAGGTCCATCTAGCCCAGTATCCTCTCTTCCGACAGTGGCCAATGCCAGGTGCCCCAGAGGGAATGAACAGAACAGGCAAATGATCAAGTGATCCATCCTGTCGCCCATTCCCCTGGCAAACAGAGACTAGGGACACCATCCCTGCTCATCCTGGCTAATAGCCATTGATGGACCAGTCCTCCACGAACTTATCTAGTTCTTTTTTTAACCCTATTATAGTCTTGGCCTTCACAACATCCTCTGGCTAGGAGTTCCACAGGTTGACTGTGCTTGTGTGGAAAAACCTTCCTTTTGTTTGTTTTAAACCTGCTGCCTATTAATTTCATTTGATGATCCCTAGTTCATGTGTTATGAGAAGGAATAAATTACACTTCCTTATTTACCTTCTCCCCACCGGTCATGATTTTATAGTCCTCAAACATATCTCCCCTTAGTCGTCTCTTTTCCAAGCTGAAAAGTCCCCATCTTATTAACCTCTCCTCATTTGGCAGCCGTTCCATCCCCCTAGTCATTTTTGTTGCCCTTTTCTAAACCTTTTCCAATATATCTTTTTTGAGATGGGGCAAGCACATCTGCACACAGTGTTCAAGATGTGGGCATACCATGGATTTATATAGAGGCAATATGATATTTTCTGTCTTATCTATCCCTTTCTTAATCATTCCCAGCGTTCAGTTCGCTTTTTTGACTGCCGCTGCACACTTAATGGATATTTTCAGAGAACTATCCACCATGACTCCAAGATCTCTTTCTTGAGTGGTACAAGCTAATTTAGACCCAATCATTTTATATCTATAGTTGTGATTATGTTTTCCAATGCGCATTACTTTACATTTATCAACACTGAACTGGGTTCAAGTCCTCAGTTATACCACTGAATCCTTGTGATTGTAAATAAGTTACCACTCCAGGGTGAGGAGTATAAAGGAATTTTAAAGCATTTTGAGATCATGGGATGAAAAACCCTTCAAGTGCCCATTATATTTTATATTAATTTACACCCTAGCTTTTGAATTCTATGTATTTGTGTCAGAGGTTGTTAGCGCCTCATGAGGATTTATTAAGTAATATGCACTGCAGTGACCCCACTCTACCCGAGACACACATGTAAAAAGATCACTGCTATGAAATGTGAAATCAGATTTTAATCACACAAAAAATTAGATTAAACCCAGTTAAAACCAGAGTCTTTGGATCCAAGGAATGGATGAACAAGCAAGATTTGGCAACTCATGTCATCCTCACAGGGAAAGGGAAGCCTGAAGGCTGTAGAGCTGTTTGTAGATTGCAATTGCAGTTTTACTTTCAGCGATCCAATTAATTTTGGAGTCAAGGTGACTGAAGAAGGTCAAGCCAGGAAATGAATATGAAGATACAAGTTCTTCATTCCAAGCGACAGCAGCAATTGACAGTAACTAAATTCTTTGATTTTTCCTGGCAGCCTGCCAGATGTCAGCAAGACAGATGGCATTCTTGTTTAATGGGACAGTACTAGCTTTTCATTACACTTTACTATCCCAGTCTCACATACAATCAAAACCTGCAAACATATCTCCACTGCTACAGTGATGAATACCCCCTACACAACAGACCTTTCAAGATCCATGGGTCCTACATATGCCTATCACATCATGTGGTGTACCTCATCTAGTGCACTACATGCCCCAAGAACTATGTGGATGAAACCAGACAATCACCACACTCTCGAATAAACTCTCACAGAATTCTAAAAGTCAAACCAGGGCTGTCAATCACCGTTAACACCTGCAATTAACTGAAAACAAAATTAACATGTTAAATTTTTTTAACACATTAATCGCATATGTCTGGACTGGGAGGGAGCCCTGCACTCGGAGGGGGGCTGGAGCCCCAAGTCCATATTTGAAAATATAAAAAAAACCTCCACAAATATTTAAATAAATGGTATTCTATTATTGTTTAACAGTGCAATTAAAACTGTGATTAATTGCAATTAATTTATTTAATTGCTTGACATCCCTAAACAACACCATATCACCCATGTACAAACACTTTTCACAGAACGATCACTTCGTATCTGACCTCTCAGTCCTCGTCCTCAGGGGAAACCTTCAAAAGATGAGCCTGGGAGCTTAAATTAATAACTTTGCTAGACACTATAAATCATGGTCTTAATGAAGATACTAGATTTATGGCTTATTACAACGATCTGTAATCCACTCACTCCACTTTTTTGTTCTATGAATACAGAGGTGTTAACAGGCCAGGTTTTGTTTTTTATGGGTCCTGTGGTGACTGGGGAGTCTGATCCTTGAGCTGCAGGCTCAGTGGCAGACGTTGCAGGCGGTGTTGGAAGTCAGGGTTGGGCCACGATTGCTGCGTGACAGTCGTCTGTCCTTTCTTTTCTGGCATTTTTCTGCGACCAGGGCAAAGCGATTTTCCTCAAACGTGGACGTTCCTTCTCTGACAGGTCTTCGCCAGTTGTCCCTATCCTGAGCTACTGTCTCCCAGTGCGATGTCGATGCCACATCTCTTGATGTTTACCTTGAAAATGTCTTTAAGCGTTTCTTTTGGCCTCGTTTCCTGTGGTGAGTTGGGCGTACAGCAATTGTTTTGGTAAGCGTACATCAGGCATGCGCACACAGTGCCCACTCCACCTCAGCTGGTGATGGATAATCAGAGCCTCAACACTGAAGATGTTGGCCTCTGCAAGGACACTGACATTAGTGCGGCAATCCTCCCACTTTATGTTGAGGATCTTACAAAGAAAGTGCTGTTTCTGGCATTCCAGGTGTTTTCTATAGTAACCCAAGTCTCACAGCTGTAGAGGAGAGTTGAGATTACCACCGCTTTATCAAGTCTAGTGTGTGTTCTGATGTCGTGATTGTTGAACACCCGGCGAGTCAGTCTACCAAAGGCAAGGCTGGCACAGCAGATTCTGTGCTGAATTGTCAATGTGTGTTCACTACTTATGCTAAACAATCTGCTGCACCTTGTATTTAGCTGCGATACTCTTGAGCATTTTTCCCAGACATGAAGCTTGTCTCTTTCACCAACAGAAGTTGGTCAATAAAAGATATTACCTCACCCACCTTGTCTCTCTAATATCCTGGGACCAACACAGCCACAATACTGGAAACATACAACCATTTACTTTGCCAGGTATTTATGGACAATACTCATTGCCAAGAGTTAACTGGAGACACAAGATAGTCCCATATATTTGTTTGCAGGGACTGAAGTTCTCTGATAATTGGTTTGGAGCCAGTGATCAAAAAGTTATCTGAACTGGTCCGGCAAACCAAATCCGTAAGTCTTTCCCAAATGATTTTCATAACGTAACTATATATTTATCCTTTTTGAACCACTGGACTTAGAAATGCTTTATACCAGCTGAAAAATAGGATTTTCAACATGAGGATTCCCATGCAGCTCTCCTGGAGTCAATCGGTCTGCTTTGGTCTGCAGTGTTGTTAACAATGGATTCATCATGCTACTCGAGGCACATAGGGCTGCACAAGCATCATGGAGATGTCAGTATTCTTCCTAGCTCTTCTCAGCAAACAGTAAAGGGGTGCGCGAGCGCACG
Source organism: Macrochelys suwanniensis (assembly GCA_033296515.1). Lineage (NCBI taxonomy): Eukaryota > Metazoa > Chordata > Testudines > Chelydridae > Macrochelys > Macrochelys suwanniensis. The sequence goes on from CM065775.1 coordinate 339,694,620, forward strand.
CACGCACACACACACACACACACAACTCTCTTACAGCTGCTGCGGCAAGAGACACCTTCTCCTATAAAGGTAGGAATAGAGGAATAAGAAATTAAGAAGTGGGGGAAAAAGGAGAGCATCAAGTAGAGGACCACAATTTTGTATTGTGATAGTGTCAGGACATTACAAAGTATCTGTGTGAGATGATCTACTATAATATCATGGCAAACTCTGCAATCCAGAGTCAGAATAGGAAGTACTGATTCTTTTGTAGCTCTGCACTTCAACAACAAAAACTCTCACCAACTTTACAAGACTGACTGTTGTATCATGCTAGATTTTAGCACTTGGGGCTCAGGTTGGCTGCTGCTAAAGTCTTGCCACAGAAATCAATTGAGAAGAATATGGTAATCAGAATTATTCAATTTTAAGGCCTGATCTTGTGACCTGCCAGGAACTGAAACAAATATATTGCATCACTGGAAACCAGGGAATGGCATAAAGCATTTACTCCATGTGGTAGAGGTTTGCAGAACATCAAACCTTAATCTCATCATTAATCCCTCAGACTAATTGTGCTTTTTGATACTGATGCTGGACTGAATATAGCAGGTACTGGGGCATAGACCAAGGTGATCTGCAATAGGATTGAAAAATCCTGCTGCTAAATCTTGCAGTTTCTTCATACATAACATTCCCCAAATCTGCCCGCTGTAAGATGCACAGGGACTATGCTTCGCTATGTTTTCACAGTGCATAGCATAACTGGGCCCCCAATCCTGATTTGAAACTCTGGGAGCTATCATAATGCAAACAAGTTCTTCTCCATCCCCACTGCCAAAACTCTTGTCCAGCCTCTCTGATCATCTCCTCCCTCCACTACAGCATCCCCATATAATCTGGCCACCCGGACAAATGTTATCAGTCCATTCAAAATGTTGCTGCATGTCTTGCCCATTGCTGTGACAATATCAAGCGTCTAGTTTTTCTCCCCTATACCCCCACCCCTTTGCCTTTTTTAAAAAAACACTGCTTACAACAAATTATGTGTTGTATGTATTGTGCGTATTGTGCTATCACCTAGGAACCCCCAGCCATGGACCAGGAACCCATTGTGCTAGGAACCAAACACACACACACACTCCCTACTCTGAAGAGTTTACAATACAAGGCCAGGCCTACATTAGATACGGTACAGCTATTGGCAAACCCCTTCTAGTGTAGAAGCAGCTTATATCAGGAAAAGAGGGATTTTGCCAGTATAGCTTGTACTCATTCAGTGAGCAAAATAAACTATACCAGCGAAAGCACTTTTATGCCAGTATAATTGTGTCTATGATATGGCTACTGCCAGCCTAGAAATGTAACCCATCACATCCCTACCTGACATTCTATGCTAGCAAAAGTTTCTAGCATAGACCAGGTCTAAGAATAAAACAAGAAACGGACAGGGAGCACAAGGAAACAATACCGATAAGCATGAGAGGCAGTGGTCTCATCTGCCTATTGGTTACAGAATTGATGTAAAGTGTGCTCACGATTGAGATCATGTTCTTCAACTAACAAATCCATTTAAGAGGTAGAGTTGCAAAGGTATCCCAGTGGTTTAATGGCACAAACCTGAGAAATCCTGCCTCCACTTCAAAAGATACCCGGTGTTCTGGGAAAACGTTGTTTTTGTTTAACTAAAATTCGGGGGCTGGATTTGTTGCATCTGAGCTGAACCTGGACGTGAGGGGGCTTTGTATCACCTTTTTACCTTCCTTATTCAGGGATCAGTTTGGCTCCTAGAATAGTCAGCGCAATCCCAGCAGCTGCTCTAATGTGTCCAGCTGCATATAGCTCTAAAAGGGCTGGTCAACAAGGCAGGAATAGCTTGCACTGGCCATGTTGCACCCTCCTCCACCCCACACCCCACCCCAATTGCGCCAGGAAAATTCTGATCTTACTTATGCTAGGAACTGCTCCTGAAGGAAAGCAGAAGTAGCTACTCTGCCTCTACTCACGAAGTGCTCCCCCTACCTAGGGGAATTCCCTGTTGATCTGTTACAGCAGTTCTATGGCCCCTTTATGGTCAAAGAGCCAGTGTAAAAGGACTATAGGACAACCAGGAATTGGGCCTTAGATTTGTATGGCTAAGAACGATGCAGAGCCACTTGTTTTAGAGGGTATGGGAAAGGGAAGAGGGAACTTGTGCTCAAACATTCCACTGACTATGGAAATTTCCTCTGGACTTCAGGAAATATTGTATGTCCTCCTTCGTGGCTGCAAAAAAAAGTATTTGATAAACTAATCTAGCTCTTGGAAGAACAAGCTCAACAACATATATGTTAAGTGGAATTTTAATATTTGGCTAGCTTTGAGTAGGCTGACGGGAAATGGGAAAATTGTAAATTTCTGCCTCCAGTTGCACAGTTGTTTTAACTGAAAACAGACAAATCAGGAACATTTGAAGTGGTTCTTCTCAATAATTCTGTGTATAGCGACTACACTTTATGAAAGCATGGATCTAGCGAGAAATGTGTACACACTGGCTCAGCTACTTGAATATCTCACCAACCCTACAATCTAACACCACTCTATCCTCCCTCCAAGGGTACGTCTATACTACAGAATTAGGTCGAATTTATAGAAGTCGATATTTTAAAACCCGAATTTATGGAATCGATTGTGTGTGTCCCCACACAAAGAGCGTTAAGACCATGAGGTCGATTGACTGTGTCCACAGTAGCGGGGCTAGCATCGACTTTCGGAGCATTGCATTGCGGGTAGCTATCCCACAGTTCCCGCAGTCTCCGCCGCCCATTGGGATTCTGGGTTGCGATCCCAAAGCCTGATGGGGCAGAAAACATTGTCGCTGGTGGTTCTGGGTACATGTCATCCCTCCCTCCCTCCCTCCGTGAAAGCAATATTTTTCGCGCCTTTTTTCCGGGGTTTCCGTGTTTGCTACGGAAGCCTGCTCAGCTCACAATTACCGTACATCTCCAGCGTATGCCTGGACATTAGGTCTAGTGGGGATTCAGTCACACTATAATACGGGCAGAGGGATAGCTCAGCGTTCTGAGCGTTGGCCCGCTAAACCCGGGGTTACGAGTTCAATCCTTGAGGGGGCCATTCCGCCTGAGGCTGGTAGTTGCGGGACTACACAGCAGAAGCTCCTTGCCTTCTAGCTGCAGATGGTGCAATATGCCATAAATGGTCGTGGTCGCGGGACCATACAGCAGAAGCTCCTTGCCTTCTCGCAGCAGATTGTACAATATGATTGGTATTCGTGTGCTCCTGGCCGGCGGCCTATGGTGTGGCTGGCCGGGGGCGCTTGGACATAAATGGGAGTGACCAGAGTGACTCTGGTCATTGTCTTTTTTACGTTTTGTTTAAGGGAGATTCAGTACTGCCTGGAACACGGGCGGAGGGATAGCTCAGCGCTCTGAGCGTTGGCCCGCTAAACCCGGGGTTGCGAGTTCAATCCTTGAGGGGGCCAGGAGATGATGATGGATATCAAGCATATTGTACCATCTGCTGCTAGAAGGGAAGGCGCCTCCTTGCTCACCGCATATTGTACCATCTGCAGCTAGAAGGAAATTAGCCTAACCCTTGCTCCCCCCTCCCTCCATGAAAGCAACTGAGGGGGGAGCAAAAAATCCTTTTGCGCCTTTTTTCATATGGGCGCCATATTGCTGACTCCATTGTTATCCACCCGCTGCTTCTGCTGCCACTCTGCTGTCCTGCAAACAGCATACCAGGGAAAGCATGGAGCACGATCAGATCACCGCGGCTGTTCTCGCCGTTATGAACACCACGCGCATTGTCCAGGAGTATATGGAGAACGAGAACCAGGAGCTGCTACAGCTACAGCAGGCGAGGAGGCGACAGCAGCGCCCTGAGGACAGTGATGAGGACATGGACACAGACCTCTCTCAAAAAAGGCCCCCCCGCAAGGTGGACATCATGGTGGTAATGGGGCTTGTTGATACAGTGGAACGCCGATTCTGGGCCCGGGAAACAAGCACAGACTGGTGGGACCACATAGTGCTGCAGGTCTGGGATGAATCCCAGTGGCTGCGAAACTTTCGCATGCATAAGGGCACTTTCATGGAACTTTGTGAGTTGCTTTCCCCTGCCCTGAAGCGCAAGAACACCAAGATGAGAGCAGCCCTCACAGTACAGAAGCGACTGGCGATAGCCCTGTGGAAGCTTGCAACGCCAGACAGCTACCGGTCAGTCGCGAATCAATTCGGAGTGGGAAAATCTACAGTGGGGGCTGTTGTGATGCAAGTAGCCAGGGCGATCACCAAGCTGCTGGTACCAAGGGTTGTGAGTCTGGGAAATGTGCAGCTCATACTGGATGGCTTTGCAGCAATGGGGTTCCCGAACTGTGGTGGGGCGATAGACGGAACCCATATCCCTATCTTGGCACCGGACCACCAAGCCAGCGAGTACATAAACCGAAAGGGTTACTTTTCAATAGTGCTGCAAGCACTGGTGGATCACAAGGGACGTTTCACCAACATCAACGTGGGATGGCCGGGAAAGGTACATGACGCTCGCATCTTCAGGAACTCTGGTCTGTTTTGGCTGCTGCAGCAAGGGACTTTCTTCCCAGACCAGAAAATAACCGTTGGGGATGTTGAGATGCCTATAGTTATCCTTGGGGACCCAGCCTACCCCTTAATGCCATGGCTCATGAAGCCATACACAGGTAGCCTGGACAGTAGTCAGGACCTTTTCAACTATAGGCTGAGCAAGTGCAGAATGGTGGTGGAATGTGCATTTGGGCGTTTAAAAGCTCGCTGGCGAAGTTTATTGACTAGGTTAGATCTCAGCGAAACCAATATTCCCATTATTATTACTGCTTGCTGTGCGCTCCACAATATCTGTGAGAGTAAGGGGGAGACGTTTATGGCGGGGTGGGAGGTTGAGGCAAATCGCCTGGCCGCTGGTTATGCGCAGCCAGACACCAGGGCTATTACAAGAGTACAGCAGGGTGCGTTGCGCATCAGGGAAGCTTTGAAAACCAGTTTCATGAATGGCCAGGATGCTGTGTGAAAGTTCTGTTTTTCCCCTGTAATGAAAAGCCCCGCCCCTTCATTCACTCTACTTCCCTTTACCCAAACCGCCCTGCCCTCCCCCCCGCGATCACCACTCGCAGAGGAAATAAAGTCATTGTTGCTTAAAAATTATGCATTCTTTATTAATTCGTAAAACAAAGAGGGGGAACTATGGGGCTAACTGCCACAGTCTCCCGGGATAGCTGGTGGAGGAAGGGAAGCACCAGGATGGGTGGTGGAGGAGGGGATGAGGGAAGGACAAGGACACACAGCACTTTAAAACTTATTGAATGCCAGCCCTTTCTTGCTTGGACTGTTCTCTTGACTTGAGTGGTTGGGTGCACGGAGGCCGCCCAAACGCGTTCTTGGGCGTCTCGGGGATGAGGTTATGGGACTCGGGAAGGAGGGCTGTTGGTTACACAGGGGCTGTAGCGGCGGTCTGGGTTCAGGCGGCCTTTCCTGAACCCTACGCCTTTCCTCAGCCATAAGCCGGAGGATTTGCGTTTGATCCTCCAGTAGCCTCAGAATTGCATCCTGCCTTCTCTCTGCACGCTGACGCCACCTACTCTCTTCATCCCGCCAGTCATTGTCTTCAGCACGCCACCTGTCCGCACGATCAAATTCTGCCTTCCTGGACTCCGACAGTGTCTGCCTCCACGCATTCTGCTGGGCAGCTTCAGTGTGGGAGGATTCCATGAGTTCTGAGAACATATCGTCTCGATTCCTTTTTTTTTTTTACTTCTAATCTTCGCTAGCCTCTGGGACGGTGATGAAAGGGGTGGCGTTGAAACATTTGCAGCTGCGGGAGGAAACAAACGGGAGAGGAGTAGTTTAAAAGACACATATTAGAGAACAATGCTCCAAACATTACATATCACATATGCATTTGGTCCAAGGTTGCACTTTGCCTGTTATATTGAGGGTCTGCCGGTTTGGTGTGAGAGATCACACAAGCAGGTCTGGCGGGCAACAGAAATCGGCTTGCAGGCAGCCATGGTAAGCCACAGTCTATAGGCTTCTTTAACCTTCATAACATGTGGGAATGTTTTCAAACAGCAACCCCCTCATTTCCCATAACAAACAGCCTTTGGGCTGGCAATTTAAAACTGGTTGGCAATTGAAAAGGGAGGGGCGGTGGTTTTCGGGTTAACGTGCAGCACGAACCTAATCGACACCCCCCCCCACACACACACACACATACAGACACACATCCAAGATGTTCGCTGTTCCCCCTCCCCCCACTGCGTGGGTCACAGCAGGGAAGATTTCCGTTCAGCCACAGGCAAACAGCCCAGCAGGGACGGAGCCCCTCTGAATATCCCCTTAATAAAATTCCCCTATTTCAACCAGGTGACCATGAATGATATCACTCTTCTGAGGATAACACAGACAGATAAAGAACGGATGTTGCTTGAATGCCAGCAAACACCGGGACCATACGCCACCATGCTTTGCAAAGCAATGATTCCAGACTACGTGCTACTGGCCTGGCGTGGTACAGTGTGTTACCACGGAGCACAGGATAAGGCTGCCCTCCCCAGAAACCTTTTGCACAGGCTTTGGGAGTACATCCAGGAGATCTTTCTGGAGACGTCCCCGGAGGATTTCTGCTCCATCCCCAAACATGTTAACAGAGTTTTCCAGTAGCTGTAGCTGTACTGGCCGCGAATTGATCATTAAACACGCTTGCTTATAAAACATGTATTAATTAACAGAGGTACACTCACCAGAGGCACCAGAGGTCCCTTCTCCTGCATCGAGCACGCCTTGGGTGGGTTCGTAGGGTACTGGCTCCAGGGTGACAAAGAGTTCCTGGCTGTCGGGGAAAAGGGCTTCTCCACTTCCTTGCTGTGTCTGGGCGCTATTTTCAGCATCATTATCATCATCATGCTCCTCTGTGGTTTCTGATGATCCACATACGGAGTCATACCACATGGGTGGGTCAGTGCTGGCTGCACCTCCTAGAATGGCATGCAGCTCATCATAGAAGCGGCATGTCTGGGGCTCTGACCCAGAGCGTTTGTTTGCATCTCTGGTTTTTTGGTAGGCTTGCCTGAGCTCCTTAATTTTCACGCGGCACTGTTGCGCGTCCCTGTTGTAGCCTCTGTCCTGCATGCCCTTGGAGACTTTGGCATATGTATTGGCGTTTCTTCTTTTGGACCGTAGCTCTGCTAGCACGGTTTCGTCTCCCCATACAGCGATCAGATCGCATACTTCACACTCGGTCCATGCTGGAGCTCGTCTTCGGTTCTGGGACTCCATCATGGTCACCTCTGCTGATGAGATCTGCGCTCACCTGCAGCTCACCACGCTGGCCAAACAGGAAATGAAATTCAAAAGTTCGCGGGGCTTTTCCTGTCTACCTGGGCGGAGCATTGGAGCTCAGACTGCTGTCCAGAGCGGTCAAATGTTGCACTGTGGGATAGATCCAGGAGGCCAATACCGTCGAATTGCGTCCTCACTAAGCCTACATCGATTTGGCAATATCGATTTAAGCGCTAATCCCCTCGTTGGGGGTGGAGTGGCGAGATCGATTTTAAGAGCCCTAGAAGTCGATGTTAAGGGCTTCGTCGTGTGGACGGGTGCACGGATCAATCGAAATAACGCTAATAAATTCGACCTAAACTCGTAGTGTAGACCAGGGCCAAGACAAAAATGCCATTACATAATATGATCCCCAACATAATAGGTTCTGTGGAATAGAAAGGAAAGATCTACCAGTGTGCTCGTGAGGCTTAATAGGGAAAATCTGTCAACCATCATGTGACAGTGATGAACACCACGGAAAACCCATCACCCCTACACTATACTGAATACGTAGTGTAATCCCTTGTTGGGGAGAAACGATTGATAAAGAAGCAAATCACATCATGGCAGGAGAAGAGGGAAGTCACAGGAAGACAACAATAACGTGGGCTGGGACAGACCTAGCCCAAGGTTACTATACCATATTCCCAGATTTTCACTAATGCCCACCACATCTCCTCCAACCTTTGTGCTAAACAAGCACAAAAATGGCTTCCAAAAAACAGTGCTGTGTTCCCAAATTAATCTTTCTACTGTGTCTGCTATTATCAGGGAGACGTGTCAGCTCTTATGATACTATCGTGTTTGGTGCCCTATAAATATTTGATAGACAAACAGCACGGCATCAAATATTTGATGGCTTCCAAGAAAGACTACATAGAAGAGAACAGCATTCAGAAAGATCCACCATTTTGTTGTTATACACAAGTTCTATGTGCTGCTTATTCTGGTCTAAGCACCTCTAAGGTACCTCTGCTGTTATGCATAAAAAAGGTAAAACGGTATTCTTAAAGCTGTGTGCCTCCTTGCTGACACATCACAAAAGTAAACAAAAAAGACACAGGTTGTGGTGAAATGGTAGAAACAGCCAAATAAAATGCATTCCAACAAGGGAAGGAAAATAATTAGTAGATGAGCTCTGCAACCTTCTCAAATCTCAAGATGCCATTGCAAGTAACTGAATACAATAAAATTAGACCTTACTTTTTTAAAGAAGCAGGTGGACACACCATGACCAAACATGAATTCTAACTAGGAATAGCAAGTAAGGGCCATCTACACTAGCCAAGAAAAACACAGGGCACCTCTCATGAACTGACCTTTCCTTTCTAGCTAGAAGTGCATAGAATTAACCATACTATTAGCACAGTTTTGTGAAATACTTATTAGAATGATTAAGCGCCAACCACACAAGTGTCCCGGTACTAATGCTTTACTGAACCACTGGTGAGATTTTCTGTCACTCTCAGTTTCCCTTGTTAGAAAATTCAGCATACAGAGCCCTTTAGGTAAAATGCCTTCAAGATTTGTGGTACAGTCATTCTGACTGTAAAGTTAAACTTTTAAGAGTCATCAGTAAGCAGAAAGTGATGTTTAAAAAAAAATCTGCTCTGTAGAAGACGCTGAGGAAGACATGACTAATTCGCACCCAACTCTATATTTCATCATCCTGGCCTATCAGCACAAATCTAATGCTGAAGAGAAGAGGTGGCAGGGGAGAGGTGGTTAGAAGAAACAGTATCATGTGTAGTTGAAGGATGGAGTGGGGCCTCACTTAACCTAATGTTAAAGTCTGAGGTGGTGTGCGTATGTCTCTTCAAAAAAAAAAAGCTTAGAAAGAAATGCAAGGTCATAGAATTGTATAAGACCTGGCAAAAGACAATAGAAGGATGAGTATTTATTGTTTAAATAGGGATTTGTGCTTCAAAATGGAAAATATAAGCACAAAATCCTTAAACTATATTGTCTCTTATTCATCAGATTAAGTATGACCTATTATGTATGTAAATATTTGACTATGTTTGCTACGGTCCTGATCCTTTAAGATTAAGCCATAATTTTGGGCCAAATCATCCACTCGCATGCAAACTGCCATTGACTGCAAAAGAAATTAACAATGTGCATCCCAATGGAGAATTAAACAGTCTGTCTATTTTCTAGCCCTGTACTTAGGCCCTTTTAAAATAATGGATTTTTAACTATAACAATCTACCACAGTAGAAAGTTTTCTGTAAACTGCATATGTAAGTAGGGTTCTTGCCACAGGCCTTTATAATTCAGTCTGTAAGAAGTGCACCCATTGAGTTGTGAAGAATAGCAAATGTGTACTCAAGGGGCCAGAGGTCACTCAATACAATCTGCCTCCCTAGAAAAACACTTCAGTGTGCCACCCCCCACCACACACACACCACACAAATTTGCCCCCGCCACGCCTCCATCATGATGTTGGACACAGATATATGACTGCCACCCTAGGCAGCTGCTCAGAACCATACAAATGTAAGCCTGGAAGGGACTTTGCAAAGACCAGCCTCCTGCGCTAAGGCAGGACCGAGTAAACCTAAACCATCCTTTACAGGTGTTCGTCCAACCTGTTCTTTAAAACCTCCAGTAATGAGGAAGCCACAACCTCCTTGGAAGCCTATTTCAGCACTTAACTATCCTTATAGCAAGGAAGTTTTTCCTAATATCTAACCCAAATCTCCTTTGCTGCAGATTAAGCCCATTACTACTTATCCTACCTTCAGCAAACATGGAGAACAAGTGATCACTCTCCTCTTTATAACAGCCCTTAACATACTGGAAGACTTATCAAGTCCCCCTTCAGTCTCCTTTTCTCAAGGCTAAAAACATGCCCAGTTTTTTTTACCTTTCCTCATAGGTTAGGTTTTCTAAACCTTTGCTGCTCTCCTCTGGACTCTCCAATTTATCCACATCTTTCCTAAAGCGTGGTACCCAAATTTGGACACAGTACTCTAGCTGAGGCCTCACCAGTGCCAAGTCGAGCAGGACAACTACCTTCCATATCTTACATGCGACTCTCTGGGTAATGCATCTCAGAATTATATTAGTCGTTTTTGCAACTGCATCAACGTTGTTGACTCACATTCAATGTGTGATCCACTATAACCCACAGATCTTTTTCAACAGCACTACCACGTAGCCAGTTATTCCTGATTTTGTAATAGTGCATTTGATTTTTCCTTCCCGAGTGAAGTACTTTGCACTTGTCTTTACTGAGGTTTAACTTGTTGATTTCGGACTAATTCTCCAATTTATCAAGGTCATTTTGAATTGTAATCGTATCCTTCAAAGTGCTTGCAACTCCTCCCAGCCTGATGTCATCTGAAAATTTTATAAGCATACTCTCCACTCCATGAACCAAGTCATTAATGAAAATACTGACTAGTACCAGACTAAGATGGACCCCACAAGATACCCAGTCTGAAAGTGAACCGACAACTACTCTGAGTATGGTTTTTCAACCAACTGTGCACCTACCTTATAGTAACTTCATCTAGAATACATTTTCCTAGTTTATTTATGAGTATGTCATATGAGACTATGTCAAAGGCTTTACTCAAATAAAGTAAACCACACCTATTGCTTCCTCCCACATCCACTAGGCCTGTAAACCTGTCAAAGAAGGAAATTAAATTAGTTTGACACGATCTGTTCATGACAAATCCATGTTGGCTATTCCTTATAACCCTTTTATCCTCTAGGTCATTGTTTCTCAATAACCGGTCAATGGACTGTGTGACGGGGCAAGGCCAGAGGGCTATAGGAAAGTGGTAAGGAACCAGTATGTTAGCCCCAGGCTAAACAAATCCCTGATACCTTATGGCAGTTGCTCCAGGTTAATCAAGACACCTGGGGCCAATTAAGAACTTTCCAGAAGGCAGGGAGGTTGATTGAGACACCTGCAGCCAATCAGGGGCTGGCTGAAACTAGTCAAAAGCCTCCCAGTGAGTCAGTGAGGGGCGCATGTCAGGAGCTGTGGAAGGAGGTTGCGTGTGAGGAGCTGGGAGCAAGAGGCACTAGGAGCTGAGAGCAAGAGGGTATACTGCTGGAAGATCCTGTGGTGAGGATAAAGAAGGTGTTGGGAGGAGTCCATGGGGAAGTAGCCCAGGGAGTTGTAGCTGTCGTGCAATTGTTCCAGGAGGCACTCTAAACAGCTGCAGTCCACAGGGCCCTGGGCTGGAACCCGGAGTAGAGGGCGGGCCCGGGTTCCCCCCAAACCTCCCAACTCCTATCACAGGAGGAGTTGATCTGGACTGTGGGTTCTACCAGAGGGGAAGATCTCTGAGGCAAACAAAAATCCGCCAATAAGCGCAGGACCCACCGAGGTAGAGGAGGAACTTTGTCACAACTGGTGTTGTTCCCTGAGCTCTCCTTGGCACAGTTTAGGAAGGCAGCAAGCCAGTCCCTGGTATCAAAAAGGTTGAGAAACACTGCTCTAGGTTCTTACAAACTGATTGGTTAAGAATTTATTCCAGCACCTTCCCAGGTATCGAAATTAGGCTGATGGATCTACAATTCCTCGAGTCCTCTTTGACCCCCCCTTTTAAAGATAGGTACTATGTTTGCCCTTCTCCAGTCCTCTGGGACTTCTCCTGTCCTCCATAAGTTCTTAAAGATAATTTCTTATGGTTCAAAGATTGCTTCAGCTAGTTTCTTTAAGTACCCCAGAATGATTTTCATCAGGCCTTGCTGATTTGAATACATCTAACTTATTTAAATAGTCTTTAACCTGTTCTTTCCTTATTTGGCTTGCATTTCTTCCCTCGTCTTGCTCCTAGTATATTTAAACCACTTCTTCTTACTGCATTTTACGCCCATTGCTAGGTGTAACTCATTTTGTGCCTTAGCCTCTCTGATTTTGTCCCTACATGTTTGTGCTATTCTTTTGTACTCCTCTTTTGCAATTTGTCCATATTTCCACTTCTTGTAGGATTTTATTTTATTTTAAGGTCATTAAAGGGCTCCTGATGGAGCCATATTGGCCTCTTACTATTCTTTCCTTGCATTGGGATAGTTTGCATTTGTGCCTGTAAAATTGTCTCTAAGAAACTGCCAGCTCTCAACTCCTTTACCCCTTACATTTTCTTCCCATGGGATCTTAATCTCTGAATTTGTTAACGTCTGCTATTTTAGAAGTGCATTGGCCTTATTCTGCGGCTCTCTCCCCTTCCTTTCCTTAGAACTATGACATCACTTCATGATCACTTTCACCCAAACTGCCTTCCATCTTCAGATCCGCTCCCAATTCCTCCCTGTTGGTCAGAATCAAGTCTAAAATGGCTGTCCCCCCAATTACTTCCTCCACTTTCTGAAACAAAATGTTCTCCCCAGTACACTTAAGAACTTATTGGAAATTTTGTTTTGCCCAGAAAACTGTTGCACTAGGTGGCTGACTAGCTTCCCTATAGCTAGAATGACCTCTCTAAGTGGTCTTTTAGTGGAAAGAAAAGCTCAACTCCTCCCTTTAAAAAAAACAACAACCAAACCTTCAGTCTAGGGAGATTGTAACTCAGTCAAACTCCTGAAGCTAGGGGGTTTATACTGGAAACGCTGACACCATCACAGACAAGATCAAAGCTGCAGACACTGCTGTAATGAAACCATAAATCTCTTCAAAATACTCCTCTGATGCCCACATCCACAGAGAGAAGGCCCAAGACTGAAGTTGCCACACCTACAGAGGGAGGCAGATTTTCCTTTTTAATTCCTTAATCCATGCTGCTGAAAGTAATGAGGTGGAATGATATATGTCTATATAGTACCAATAAAACTGCCGACATGAGAGGATGGCATCTTCACACAATTTTTCCTGAAGTCTCTCAGTTTCCGACTAATAAAACTGATTTTAAAAGAATGCAAAGGGCATCATCTTGCCCAAGTCATCAGATGGGACAAAGTGCCAAGCAGGAAAGGAAACCTCTATGACTAAAGGGATTGAAATATGTAGTACTTGATTTTGCTCTAATTTTACACTTTATATTTCCTGTTATCTGCTCTGAATTTCATAGTTCTAATGCTGGTAGATAAACATTGCATCATAGACCTTCATACCTCCTGCTTAAATATGATAGAACTTTTGCTGGCTTTCTTTTTCATGTCTCTTGGGGTTGAAATCCATAAGAGCTGTGGTTTGCGTATTCCTAATCTAAACCAGTGTTTCCTGCCTCCATGAGGAGGCTCAGACTACTGCCAGCGAAACTCAATTATACCCAGATAAATTCTCTTTGTGCTCAGGCCTCACCAAACCCAAAACTGACTATTCACTATTGTGTACCAACATAACCCCAAAAATGGTTCTGAGAGTACAAAGTGGAAACAACCCATGAAGAAAGAAAATCATGCAGTGTACTCCTGGTTCACAATACTACAAAATACACCCTAAAGGCACATGCCTCCCACTCAAACACCAAATTGTTCTATAAATAAAATACTTCCATTAGGGTAGGCCCAAGTACTTTCCCTCTGTTTAGGGAAAGAATTCTATGTGCCAAAGCTCATGAAATCTTGCTGCATAGCTATCCCAGGAGTGTACATTGATCTCTAATTCCAGAGCCCAAATGCATCTAACCCTGCAATAGTTTTGGAAACAGGTATCCTTTCAAATGTGTCTTTGCCAGAGGAAGCCGGTCATTTCAGGACACTGGCAAAGGCTGACTTCCTTGGCAAGTCACAACATGATTCTCTTTCCAAGCATCTCTGCCTTGCATTGTAATTTGTCTTGCTCAGACTTTTATGAGTTCAAAAATAAAAGGAAAGGAACAGGAGGGAAAAAGATAAATGAAGTGTGGTTTCTGTGATATCAAGCTAAGTCAGCTAGAGCGAGTAAAATGTAGCAAGCCAAGTGCTCCCTAGTATCCTGGAGATTCAGTGATGCCCCAGCTCCAAATGAAATATTCCCTTTACCCTTCCCAGTTTCTTTAATAAAATTTTAGTTACCCTGAAGGCAGGGCTGCACACAAAGATGGATGCCTCATAACTGATGTCACTACTGTCTGGCAGCATTTTGTGCATCTGAAAAGATTCTATTGGGCAATACGTTTTGGCAGCCATGACAACTGTTTTAGTGCAAATACAAAATATCGCTACACGTGGCAAAAAATGAGATTTCTCTCTCCTCCCCCCAACCTCTGCCCCAGTAGAATTCCACCTGATTCTAGTGCAGAGTTCTCTTCTAATTAAAAATGTAATTTACATCAAGCTACATTTGTACCTGCACACAGATTACCCAGAGATGGAAGAATCCTGGATGGCTGCTCTTCCATGAGGCTGCAGAACAGTAGCTACTGTAAGAGCCATTTTATAGCTTCGGACCTTACCAACAACAAAACAATTGTTAAGATTATTAATGATCAAAGGCTGAAGGATAATCTAGTTAGGTAAAGACCTTTGGATGTAGGGGAAGAATCTGATTGTTCAGTGGCCTGGTGATATGGACCCTTTTAAGTTTTGTCTGACATTTCCATTCCAGCTCAGGTTCGTAGCAAGTGAAAGTGGCTACCATTTGATGACTGAACGGTAGACATGTCAAATGATTCAGGTCCAGGTCTCAGTGACGCATTCACATCGTAAGACCTCAAGTACCATTAATTGGCACTCTTGCTGGTAGCCTTGGAGAGGCTGAAGACTAACTAGGCTTGGAAATGAACTCCTCTGTCCCACTAGGTTCACCAAGCTGAGGTTGAGAAGTGTGAGGGAAGCTTGTACTGCTGCTGCCACCCTGTTCTGAGGACAGATTTCTGCCTGCAAGGATGTCAAATGCTGCACTAAATTCACTTTATAGTTGGCATAAGGTTGACAGGAAACCAGAGCAAAAAAAAAACCTCCTAACATTAAGAATGAACTCCAGAAGCCCCTACTCAGTAAGCCTGAAGCAAAGAAGTCATTACAGCTGACTAAGGAGTTCTAAAACTTTTGGATAGCTATATGTCAGGTAATGAGAAAACTCAGACACAGTCCTCTAGAGTTTAGATGTTGCTGTCATCTTAAGCGAGTTTAGTCATTTCAGTTTTCTCCTTATAACAGAGTCCACACCACAAAACCACCAGATGCAATTGGCACAAGGATCAAGGGCGTATCAGCAGTCACTTGTGGTAAAGCTGGAGCACTAGAAGTTGAAATTGCCCTTTCACAGCTAACGTAGCTTGTCTACAAACTCAGGCTCAGACGTTTCGAGAGAAGAGGCACCATGAAAATACTGAGATTTGCTTTAATCAGTAGGGTTATCCTGGGGGCAGCGATCTAGCGGGCCAGACCCAGAGTGGAAAAAAGCAAGCTACCCAGACAGCCCCGGGACACCGTGGAGCAGAAGGCTGACAGGGTGACCCAGGTTAACAAAATGTCAATGGTCAGCTCTGGATAAAGTGCAAGTTCATCACCACATTGATTGTACTGGATGCACCTTCAAGGGAAAGAACAGTTCAGCTCCCCTCTGCTAGCTTTAAGAGGAGATCAGTCAAGGAAAGACAGCAGAAATTACGTGTGTTATGGCAGTGGTAGGTAGCCCCATTGTGCTGAGAATTGTACCAACACGTAATGATTCTCCCTGCCCCAAAAAGCTTAGGGAGGCACACAAGGGGCAAAGGACAAAGGGAAAGATGCAGAGAATTGAGAGAAAAAGGGGAAACAAACACTAGCATTAAAGTTACTGAACAAATCTCCTAAACTGTAACCCCTCCCTTCAAGCAGGGGTTACAATTATTTCAAGTCCCTCCATGCCCTTACAGCTTCTACATTTCTGCAGATTTAACCCAGCAAAGAGCTGTGTGTAAGCAAAACAGGAATGGACAGATTCCTAATTTAAGGTGCAGTTAAGACACAACAAAACGAGTATAAATCATCAAAAGAGTTAAATTGATGCAACTGGTACATGAAACATCTGCTGATCCCATCTGTGCTTTGCACAGGCCAGCTCAGGTAGCTAATTTTGTAAGTTAAAAGTTAAGTAGGGTGAAATACACAGATTGCATGGGGGTGGGAAAAATCAGACAGTGCTGCTTAAAAGCATTGTTCTCATTTGGCCCCCCAAACAGACCACATTTGAAGAGACGGACGAAAAGGGGGAAACTGGGGAAAGGTGACCTTAGTTCTACTTGTGCTGTCATCACCTGCAACATTCTACCTATCATAGTCTATAAAAAGTAGCTTCTCTCCAGTCCCATACATGAACACCTCTTGCTAGTCAGCTGTGGAGAGATTTTTCTATTCAGGCATTAATTAACTTTTCAGAAGCCCAGAGCAATGATATCTAATGATATATATGCTTCTGGTCACAGCAGTCTGCTGCACTCCCCCTCCCCCATGTTCATGACCACAGGAAGGGACTGAATGCCTCTAGCACTTGGTTCTAGCTGGAGCTAGCTGGTTTATTCATGCTACCTGATACAGCTCTACCAGTTTAAATAATTCCTGAATGGCAACATCCCATGCTATCCTGGAACACCGCCAAAAGTCTGATGATGGATCTCAATCCCTGCCCTGCAAGGACCCCCACCCTTCCACCCAGCTATTCTAGAGCTAGGCTCCCCCCACAACTCTGCCAATGCACCTGAGTCCTGAGCGCTAGCATCCCTTGAAAAAAATTAGGGTAAGTCTAGGTCATGCCCCTTTCTTTAAAGAGGCAGTACATGAGTTTAAGACTCAGATACTGGAAACTTTACAGATTTTATTATGGTGGTGGCCCAGGTCCCCTGACGTTGATCAGGGCTCCATTGTAGCAGGTACTGTACAAAAAATAAAAAGATAGGCTGTAAGGTTTTTCAGGACAGAGACTAAGTAAGCTTGCATTTTATACATTTAAATTAGCGAACTTGGTTTTGTCTGATTTACGAGGACAAGAGTAGCTCTATTAGATACAATTTCGGCATCTGGAATTCTCTTGCAGAGGTGGAGATTTGACAATTTCAATGCATTTCTCATGAGGAAAACAAAGGATGTCTGAGTGATAAGCGCTTCAAGGAAAAACAGGTGGCCAAGATCTTTACTATGACTAATGCAATTTTCACTCTGTGCATTACAGGATAACTGTTTTTAAAGTAACCATTTTAATGCTTTTCTGCTCTTGCTCTCTCCGACTCACATATCTGAAATGTGTTCCACTTATAACATTGATTTTTGTCTGCTTGAATATCTTTTAAAATTGATTAAAGACATAGGGAGACTGGATGGCTCAGGGGGCTGAGAATGCAATATGAAGTCTTTCACATCTAGAACACTAGGTCAAAATTAACTAAAGTAGAATGCATCTGAGAATTTTTTTTATTTTTTTTTTTGGAAGGGGAAGAGGGGGCAGTGGCGGTTGCCAAATATGGAGTTTAAATTGTGGTATTTCAAAACAGACATTCACTCTAACATTTTCGGCTCTTAATGCCTAAGTGACTTTGCCTAAAACAAAGTGTCCTGTTTTGTTGTCCTTGCTGAGAAGTGGCCTTTAATGTATTTTGTGACATGGGGTAGTAAACTGCTTTAGAATATAATAAACCCACACTAAGGTGAGCAGGGAAGGGTTCTGTAGAAAGACTGGAGTCTGAAAGAGCAAATGCTCGTGAATGCCTTCTACCAGTGCGATCATCGCTCCTTCTGCTCCCATAGACTACTGGACGAAGTTTTTCCCGGAAAGCTCAGCTCAGATGTAGCACCTGCTTTGAAAGGAGATGTCTGCTTTGTGCTCAGTTTTGCATTTATATTATCTGAAGCATGAGGTCATACGATTTGTACAATATCACAGAGTGAGTCAGTGACACAGCTAAGATTAGCGCCCCAAGTCTTCCCCATGCAAGTTCTTAAACCATACAGCCTTGTTATATTTGTCCATGCAATAGGACATAAACCAGATCTGATCATTTCTGAACCAACTGTCTAAAACGCATTAAGTAGCTTGCTGCCAAAAGAGGAGAGAGAGAAAACAGAGAAGAGAAATGTATCACCATTTAGGAGCCACACTGTGCAATAGTTCAGTGTTTCTCAACCTTTTTGATACAGGGACCGGCTTGCTGCCTGCTTAAATTGTGCCAAGAAGACCTCAGAGACCAGCGCTGGTCCACGGATCAGCCATTGAGAAACACTGCAATAGCTCATAGCAGGAAATTCACATGCTCAGGGTGTCCAATGATTCATTTATGGTCAACTAAAGCGAACATTTGCTGCAGAGAAACCAGAAAGACATTTCAACTTATTCATATTTAAAACATCTGTCAAGTAAGAATGCCCACTAAATGAAATGTACAGTATGTTCCTGGTATTTATGGTTACCCACCAGAATCTATATTGTGGTAACTAGATAACTAACTTCCAAACCCAGAAGCCTCCTGTGGTCAGTGTACAGGCACCATCCTGCTGCAGTCATCAGACAGCATGTGAAACCCACAATAAATCTTAAATCCGTTCGGCAAAGAAGTTTATTACATAGCAAATTTCATTTTCAGAGGATCTAAGCTGCCTTAAAGAAATTGGTTCCATTTTAAAGTAGCATCAGAAAAATGACAAAGGCAATGAAATTGGAACTTCAGAGCTATCAGATGTTTACAACAGTTTTCATGCTTGAGTAAATTGGCACTGCTCCCATTAACATCTGCTTTTCATCAATAAAGTGCTTTACAAACATTAATTCACCCTAACAGCCATCTTGTATAGGCAGGTATTATTCCTCATTTTACATACAAGGAAAATGTACAGAGGGGGTGAAATGAATGGCCCAAGAACACAGAGTGTCTCAGAGCTGGGAGAACTCCGGACACCTATACTCACCGCACAAGATTTGTCGTCTCCTTCCCTACCAAACCCTGACTTTACTTAAATAAGAGATGCATAGGTACAATAATATCCAACAACAGTACTATATTATATCAGAACAGAGAAATTGCCACCGCAGATCAGACCAGACTGGCATCCTGTCTCCAGTGGCCAATACAAGATGATTCAGAGAAAGGTACTAGAAGAGAGGACGGACTGAACAGGGAGTTAAGGTGCTAGCCTCAGACTTGAGAGACCTAAATTCAATCCCCTGCTCTGCCACAGACTTCCTGTGGGACCACGGACAAGTCACTTAGTCTCTCTGTGCCTCAGTTCACCATTTGTAAAATGGGGGCACTTCCACATTTCAGAGGCGTTGGGCGAGGATAACTACAAAGATTATGGGTGCTGAGATACTACAGGGATGGGGCTATATAAAGTACCTAAAACAGAATCCCCATAATCTGCCCATAAAGGATGTTCCTTCCTAACCCCAGACAGTTAGTGGTTGGTTAATGCCCCAAACTGTAAGAGGGTTCTAATTCCTTATTTTTCCCCTATTGCATGTAAGTGTGGATGGTCTCATTATTCACGAATATATGGTCTAATCCTTTAAATCCTACTAAACTCCCAGCCTGAGTGATTTCTGGCACTGCATTCCATAGGTCAATTACATATAACTGAAGTATACTATATACATAATAGACCACAGATTTCTGGCACTGAATTCCATTGAGTAAGCTCCTTGGAGCAGGGACTTTTGTTGTTGTTCTGTTTGTACAGCACCTAGCACAAGGGATCCTGGTCCATGACAAGGGCTCCTAAGCACTGCAGAAATACAAATAACTGTGTAAAATATTTCCTTTCAACACTTTTTAATTTGCCTTTGTGCGTCATTGATGTCTCTTTGTTCTTATGCGAGGAGAAAGGGTAAATAGGAGCCCTCAATTTATCTTCTGTGCGCCGTTTATATTATTTCGTATACCTTTATCACATCTCCTCAGCCTTCTTTCTAAACTGAAGAGTCTCAATCTTTTTAATTTCTCATTTAATGGAAATATTCCAGGCCACTTATTTTTGTTGCCCACTTCTGGTTCCCCTTCTATTTCTGCTATTTTTATTTATCTCTTTCAAATATGGAATGACTGGGCAACTTAATGAAAACAATACTGTCAGCCCTTTAGCTCTTCCAACAAAAGCAGGAAGGGACAGTTAATTTACAAACTCTGAATACGAAACCTATAAAGTCTACATTATGCATGGGTGATTCAAAGGTCATAAACTGACCTCTACCATCCAGCAATGGATGTAATTGGAGAGGCTAAAAGGGAACACATGCAGCACAGTTGGGAAAGTCAGTAGGATCATCTTGATGATGATCATTCTGGAAAAAAAATACCCCAGAACTGGCACTAAAATCAAAAGGGTCAAATGAGGAAGCTGGCAAGATCTCATCTTTCCATATTGCATAAGCATGTTTCTGTCCTTTCTAATCTTGTCCCAAACACACACTGCAGCTCACTTACTTCATCCTTTTTCAGAATGCTTTATGCCAAAATTATTCTACTCTCAACTCTATGTCTCTGTGATTCCTCCCAAGAGTTTTACACCTATTCTGCAGAAGTTTGAAGGTGGGTCTTTATCCACATAAAAATGGTGTCCCTTTGGAAAGTCACAACATTGGACTAAGCTACCCAAGCATCCAAGGCACAGTTTATCCTGCTTTCTCATAACAAAGAGCAGTAGCATCCCCTGAATGTGCCATACCATACCAGGTTGGGGGGCAGGGGAAAGGCGGGGCGTGGGCGGGATCAAGCCTGGATCTCCTGAGAACCATGTCTACTACTTCTCTCAATTACAACAGCTTCAGAACATATCCTAACCGATATTTTATAACAGCATTTATTAAAGGTATCTGAATAAGAGCCAATACAATAACTGCATCTGGTCCCTACACACTACAGTACAGTAACTCCTCACTTAACGTTGTAGTTATGTTCCTGAAAAATGCGACTTTAAGCGAAACGATGTTAAGTGAATCCAATTTCCCCATAAGAATTAATGTAAATGGGGGTGTATGATTGTGAAGGTTGGTTGGGTGGAAGACGGTGGGGTATTTCCTAGGGAATGCCTTGCTGATAAATGAACTAGCACTCGGATGAGCCCTCAAGGGTTAACAAATTGTTGATGAGTGTGAGAGGCTAGATTAACAAGGCAGCACAAATGGAGAGGGAGGGGAGACAGCATAGCAGACAGACACACACCTTGTGCGTGGGGGAGAGAGAGATATGCACACTGCTCCTTTAAGTAAGCTGACCCACTCTTAAATGCATTGTCTGTTTAAGTGGATCAGCTGCTGCCCCAAGCTCTCTGCATCTGTGTCCCACCCTGCTCTATATGGAGAAGGGGTAAGCGGGGTGCAGGGGGGAGTGGGACACCCTGACATTAGGACCCCCTTTCCTCCCCTCCCCCCTGCACAGCAAGCAGGAGGCTCCCGGAAGCAGCTCCAAGGCAGAGGAGAGGAGCAGCACATGGCAGTGGGGGAAGGGACAGCTGAACTGCTGGCAATTGATAGCCTGCTGGGCAGCTGCAGCACAGGGAACTTAGGGGAGCAGAGAGCTGATAGGGGGAGCTGAGGGGGGGCTGCCGGTCCACCCTGGTTACAAGCCCCCCACCAGCTAGCTTCAACGGGCTGCTCTTCCTGCAAGCAGTGGACAAAACAGGAGGCTGCCAAACGACGTTAGAAGGGAGCACTACACAACTTTAAACAAGCATGTTCCCTAATTGATCAGCAACGTGAGAACGAAACAATGTTAACCGGGACGACTTTAAGTGAGGAGTTACTGTAATGGGTGCATTAGAACTGCAGAGTTAAAGTGAGGCTACTTTTTGACTGGCTCCTATGAATTCCTCTAAGTCCCAGCTCTGGGTTTCACCATTTGCAAAATGCTGCTCTCTGCTGTTTTACTAACCTTCATCTTCAAAAGATGACCAGTTTCTCACTTCTTTCAGGATCCAGCTCAAAATTGCCAGACAGATTCGATAAGACTCACCATAGACAGACTCCAGCCTCCATCGACTCCCCCACTAGCTTAGTGGCCTTCTTGTTGTCCTTCACACAACCAGGCAACTATTGTTACAATTGTCTTCTCTGCTCCTCCACTATATAAAACCACTTTTTTGAATTTCCCTACCACATGAAGTCTCTTTCATTTTAAAAGTCTTATCTTAAAAATGCCCTTGCTCATATATTTTAGGCCATGTCTACACTACCACTTATTTCAGCAAAACGTATGTCGCTTAGGAGCATGAAAAAACAAAAACAAACAAAAACCCTGAGTGACATAAGTTTCATCGGCATAAGAGCTCATGTGCACAGAGCTATCTCAGTGGCTGAGCTTTTCCCACTGACATAGCTACCGCCACTCATTTAGCTGGTTTTATTATGTCAACAGGAGAGAGCTCTCCTGTTGGCACAGACCAGCTACATGAGCGATTTTATAGCAGTGCAGCTGCATCGGAACAGCGGTGCTGCTGTAAGTTCGCTAGTGTAGACATGGCCTTAATTTCATTTAATGTGCTATTTAAGTTTTTGACTATTTAATTTAAAAGCATTTAGGGCTACAGTTTGTATGAAAGATGCTTCACAAAATAAAGTTCTATTGTGTGAAGTTTTAGCTGATAATTAAATTTTCATTACTGACCCTCACTCTGTCTGGTCACCAGAGACAGTGTTCTCAGTGGAAGGTTAAAGACAAAATCACTTAGAGAAAAGTAAATGTGACTGTATTAAAACATCTACATGTGCTACTCAGCGCAATTGTTCTTGCACTTTATGACCTGGTACACACTACAGAGTTACGTCAATGTAAGGCAGCTTACGGCAACATAATAATGTCAGTGTCTACACTACAATGTTCCCAACGCTGACATAACTCGCCTGCTACATCAACTTAACTCCACCTCCGCGAGAGGTGTAGAGTTTAAGTCGACATAGCTAAGTTGACGTAGTGGCAGCATAGACACTGCACTGCTTACGTTGACTTAACTGGCCTCCAATCCTGGAGGCCAGTTAAGTCAACGTAAGCAATGCAGTGTCTACACTGCCACTACGTCAACTTAGCTATGTCGACTTAAGCATATTTTCACAGCTGTCCCACAATGCCCATTGTGACTGCTCTGGGCACCGTAGTAACAGTTGCTCTGGTGCAGAGCCACAGACATGTTGCTTTTACATGGAGCTGCATGCTATCCTCTGCAAGCGTGTCTCTTGCTATGATCTCAAAATGATATTCCCCCCACCTTTCCCCTGTGCTTTGAACTTTGCAATACCTTCTCAAGACACCCTGCGCTAGAGTTGTACAGTGGGATAGTGTGAAAGTAGAATGAATTGTATTGTAATTATAATTCATTAAAGAAATGCTGCTTGTTGCTTTAAATCAGGAGAAAGGTTTGATGAAATATAGTTGTCAGGAAGAGAAACATTAAGGTGAGAGACAATGGGTCCTCTTAAGCTAATGAGCTTAAGAGCTCCTAATGAGCTAGGAGATTGGTAAAAGTTAGTATGCAAATAAGATATGTATGTATATTTGTCAGTTTCTGCTCCCTTTGTTTCTTATGTTAAGTTTGCTTTCCATTATCTGTATAAATAAGTGAGCTTGAGCTTTTGCATGGCACTCACATATATCTGGGTGCATTGGCAAAGCACTTTGCTAATAAACAGAGTAGTCTGACAAATTTTGTGAGTCTTGAGTCTGACTTTGACAATAGCTATCCCTGGTGCACTGCTCTCTGTGTCAATATATGCGCCGCTACTGTGAAAGCGCTCTGCCAACACAAGGAGCGTAGAGTAGACATGCACAACTGACTTCGTTACTGCGGTGGCTGTATGTCGACTTAAGTCAACTTAATTTTGTAGTGTAGATACACCCTATTTAATAGATCAAATAGACCTGGCTACCTGAATTCCCTTGACAATATTACCCTTCCAGAAGTTTGCTCAAAACAAATCTTTCACTACAAAGATTTAGAAGACCAACATACAGGTCCTCTAAATAGGATCCATGCTAAAAAAATGTCATCTTATCCTGGGTGCCAGAGAACTCAAGCCAGCAGGAAAGGTACTGAAGAATCGGGGTGGTTGGTGAAAGGTAGGACCCAGCAAGGGCCACACACCCCAACAATGCCCCCACAGACCTAGATCTAGGACTTCTAAATTTGAAATCTACTCAGTTCAGATAATGCACTCATTTTTGTGGTTTTAAAACTCACATTTGTCTATTTTTAAAATGTTGTTCTCTCCTCTGTGGCTGTTTGAAGGATCCACACAAACAGGGAAAACTGGCTGACTATGCAGGGGAAACAGCCAACTGACTACACAAACAGCGGTCACGTGCACAAAGTAAATGAAGAGAGATCTTTCATAGTAGTTATAAGAAGCTTAGGTGTTATTTGTAACACCATCAACAGGTAAAAAATTCAGACAGAAGTGTGATCTTAAAATATATAGTACTACTTCAACCATGTGCCCCGAAGGAACGGGCAATGCAGTTCAGACTCTTACTAGTTGTGTCTGATAACTCTGGTGTTAAGGTTATTCCAACTCTACTCTTCTGTTCTGCTTCCCCATCTCCCAGTGACACACATACTGAAGAAACAATTGCCACACACCGCCCCCCGAGTTACAGAATTAACAGAAAGCTTCAAAATTTTATGCCTTTCCTTCCATAAAAGTGGCAAGAGTGAGGAGAGTTAGACTGAAACATGGGAATTAGTTCATAGCTTGGACTGCCATTAACTACAACAATGTACAGCTGTGTTCCACTAGAGTACACTGAAGATATGCATATGTGCATACACGGAGTCATGATTTCTCAGAAAAGCTTAGGAGGCTGGTGCGTAATGGAGAGAGATGGATTCAGTACTGAGTTGCAACAGCGTCAGAGCTCAAGAATAGGACTGTCAGAGAGAACGAAATATCAGAGTCCAAGGAAACGGTGAGGGGAGATAACAGCTTCACGTTATACAGAGAAAACAGTAATGCCATCATTTCAACTCCATAGGAAATAGACACAAGAACCAGTTGGCAAAGCAAAAGCTCACAAGACACTCCCAAAACTAGCATAATTGCCCTTGGTGCTGGAGTATTAAATTGCTGCAGCAGCATGATGTTATGTAAGCTAAGGATATGAATGAATGCAGCAAACATGGACACAGTCTTACTTCTCAAGGAGGCCTATTTTATTTATAATGGTTGCCAAGGTTACTTTAATTCCATCATTGCTCCAAGTAGTCTCTCAGCTCAAACCTCCACACCACTGATCAGGAATCTGGCATAACATTAGCACTGAATAACCCAATTTGGACAAAAATCCTTGGTTATTACAGAGAATGTTGAGGCAAATTAAGGATACTGTTTTGCTCTGGGGGTTGCTACTGCTGCATGTTCCCCATCAGTTTTGCTTTACTCTTACCCATACAAAAGCATCCAGCTAGACCCAGTCCAAACTAGGTCAGACCCAAGTTAGGTAAAAGAGTATTTAGGGATTGTTTTAGCATGGTTTCCTTTCTTAACAGTGTAATAGACATGACACTACAGGCTGCTAAGGGGGTTGTCTATAGCACAGTTTAATTACCAAAGTTCTAGGGAAAATATTCTTAACATTATCCTCTAAAAACAGTTGTGATCCAGGTGAAGACAGGGCCAAGGAGACTCCCTGAGATCTGTAGCAGTCTGCACCTTACCTCACTGTTCTACAAAACCAGATAACAGTAGTAATCTAACTAGCTCAGTCTATATTCCTTCTAGGATCCAAATGCAAAACTTAAATTTATGACAATTAAGTTTAGGACAAGTTATTTGTCCTATATATTCTATAAGTTAGGATATTTGCATGTCGTGGGTGGAGGAAGGGTAAGGAGAAATTCCCCTCTCCATTCTCTTTCAAATAGCAGGAAAAGAATTTTAGAAGTGGAGTGTATAGGAAGAGGAGATTTATCTCTTGGTTTATTTCAGCTACTAATCCAGTCAATTATTGGGTCAGTAGCCAAAAATCAAAAATAATCTTGCCCCTACTAAAATTAAAACGTTACCTTTCCACCTCCCTTTCCATGTCATTGCCACTCTCCCTTCCTTAGATTCCCTACCTCAACCTTCACTCCTGCCTCTCCCTGACTCACTCAGAAGTCCACATTCCTCTGACTGAGCCTATAATGCTGCTTCTTCAACCAGCCCGAGACCATGACTGAAGGACAAGAGAGCTGCCGCTGAAGAATCTCTATCCTTTGTTGGCATTTAACATAAAGGACCGGACTTGGTTTGGCACTAATGCCGCCATGAGATATGCATCACAAACAAAAGGGAAGTAGGACATTATAGCTTCTCCATTCCTCCCTCACCCAGTATTGATACAGCAGTAGCTCCTTTCTTCAGGAGCATCAGAATGGAACTGACATGACCCTGAAGTCCTCTCCCAAATGGGTGTAGAAGAGGTCAAATTTCTCTTCCAAAAACTCTGAATGCCCCAGTAGCAGCACAGGATCATTTCTATGATGTTCCTATATAAAACATTTTTCCAATGACCCAAAAGAATCAGCAGAAACTGATCCCGATGGCATTCCCTTTGCTGCACTTGCTCCTGCAGAAAGCCTCTTGGTAACTGCAGTATGATCCTGCATCAAATTTAATTCAGATTTTTAAAAGTTCTCCATTGTTTATAAATACCCACTTAAAGATAAGAGTAGCTGCAATATCCATTTTATGCACAGTACATAGAGTCCTCCGGCTCCTGAAATTACCAATATGGCCCTCAATTGACTTAAAGTTGGGCACCCTTAACTTATCCTGTATTACGCTGCATTTCCAAGGAACTCATTTCACTTTTAATCCTTGACCACTGAACCTGAATGAGTTTCAATAATATTAAGCCAATTTTCTACAGCCTCAAAAATCTTATTCTCAAAATTACATTTTTTAATTGGCTCACATATGGAACCTTGTCACACAGTTCTTCATCCAATTGTCAATCTAAGTGAAAGGTTATGACAAAACACAGAAGTGGTGATGGGAGAGCCACACGAGTGTGTCTTGAACAGATCTGATTTCATTTAACACCTTCAATTAATGGATTTAGAAGAATAAAAATAGCATATAAATGGACTATGCAGATAACTAATTTGGGAGGAGTTATGAACGCCAAGGCCAAAGAAGTTACATAACAGGGAATGACCCTGTTCTGGCTGAAAGATAAGCTAGTGTCCCAACAAGCTTCTCCCCCCATCCTAGATGCTATAATTCCAATGTAGAAGCCTAATTTATTCTATTTCTACTATGCTCATCTCTGTGGTATCTAAATGCCTTACAAAATTATATAGTCATCAAAAATCTGGTGCCGTGTGGAATTACACCACTTTTTTTTCCACTATAGTGAGTTTGTGTTTTTTTGGTCTCTTATTCATCTCACTCATCATTTACTGATTCTGTTACTTTAAGGAGGAGGCAGTGGTTAATGTAAAAAAAGCTAAGGTGAAGCAATGAGTCTTGTGTTTCAGCCTGAACTAGAAAGATTCACCATCTCAGAGTATTGTAACATTACTTAACGTAAGTGACTTAAAACCCACCCTATGAAAAATCTTGATTCTGAGCTGCAATTCTCCTGGCATTAGTCTTAGTGGCAGCAAGTTAGATCACATCATCCATCAGAGCCTAAGGAAAAGATCACAGAAGCACCAGTGACATAACAGTTTGTTCACTAGCCCCTAGAATCAGATTAAGGCTTTAATGTCATTTGATATCAGGGATTCCAAGCTTTCAGGTGGTATACAGAATTGGTTCTAGCTCTAACAGTTTGAGATATTAGCAACCACTAATATCAGATTGTAATTTAAAAGTGGAAAGCAAGATGGTAATCAGAATAATGTGATTTTACTGTTCTAGATCTTCTGATCCAAAGGATAAAAACAAATGGACACCACTTGTTTGCTGGAATTCTCAGCTTTTCTTTATCTAACATTTCTTTCCAACCCTACTAGTTTAAAATATATAGGAACTTTAAGACAAGTCACTATTTATTTTGTTTTATAAACATTCATTGGAATAGTTTTGCTCTTTTGGCACTGGTCCAAAGCTTTAGGTTTCATGACTATACACATTACACACTTATTTTTTTTACCATACTTCCACAGAAAAAAAATTCACCTGCTAATCTTTAGTACACCATGCTACACACATCTCTGTTGTATCTGCTTCCCTTCACATTATTTGACAAGACTGACAAAGAGATGCC
This sequence comes from Macrochelys suwanniensis, assembly GCA_033296515.1. Taxonomy (NCBI): domain Eukaryota; kingdom Metazoa; phylum Chordata; order Testudines; family Chelydridae; genus Macrochelys; species Macrochelys suwanniensis. The sequence goes on from CM065775.1 coordinate 339,722,989, forward strand.
TACAATTCAAGTGATATCAAATAAGAGTGGCCACGATGACACCTAAAAGGCAAGCATTTCTTTCTTCCCATTGCTACCAGTGTGCCACAGAAGAATCAGTTCACTAAACCTTTGAAAGATAGGTTAGTCACTGGAGTCCTCACTAGCTCCTACAAGTGACCTGAAAATATCACACCATAAAGAATCCAGCCACCACGGCACACAAAGGAAAAACACAGATCCACCGTGAGTCTCTGCTTCTTGACATTTTCACTCCCTTCTCCCTCACTCAGATTTTCAGAATTCAACACATCCTTATGTGCAGAAGCAAAAAACCAGGAGTAGGCGGTGGGCTTATATACCAGTTACAATACACAGTATTAAATTCCCTTCGTTTTCAGGTCAGTGTGACAGTGACTCAGACAGTAAACGCCTGGTTCAAAAGTGTATGCAACCCAGGATTAAGGGTCTGTGGCTCACAGATCGTCATAGCTGAGACAGGCATTGTAAGTAACCAGGGACTCAGAAACCAGCTCCAAAAAGAAAATTAAAAAGGACCACTTGGGTTAGAACAGGGGTGGCCAACCTGAGCCTGAGAAGGAGCCAGAATTTACCAATGTACATTGCCAAAGAGCCACAGTAATATGTCAGCAACCCCCCCACTCCATCGGCTCCACCCCCCCGCTCCCAGCGCCTCCTGCCCACTGGCAGCCCCACTGATCAGCACCTCCCTTCCCTCCCCACACCTCCCAATCAGCTGTTTTGTGGTGTGCAGGAGGCTGTGGCGGGGAGGGGTAGGAGTGAGGGCATGGCACTATTCAAGCCTATCTGTTGGGTTGATTTGCTGGATGCTTCTCAACTCCTGGCTCACTTAAAACCCACCACCACGGCAGAAGCATCACTGTAATATCTGGGCTTTAAAATCAGCTGAGTAGAAGGAAAATTCAAAAGGCAGCTTCTCTAATGTCACTGAAGTCCTGCGAACTTCTCATTTTCTCAGTATGCATAATACATGGCAAGCACAAGTATCCACCTTGTGGACTACAGAGCGTGAAATAAGCTGCAGTTTGCTTGCTAAACACTTACTGCTTCTCAGTCTGTTTGCTTGACCTTGCCAGGTGGTTTATCATAGACCAAAAACTGATTTTACAAAATTACTACCCCATAAGTGTCTCAGAGGAAATATGAGCAGGTAAAGAAACCACGTAAAAATACTTTGCACTTACCTAGCACTTTTGGCCAGAGAAACGCAAAGCCCTCACAACCATTACACTGCAGTACAAATGTAGCATTTTACTAAATATCTCTGTACCCTCATCCCAACAACAACATTATGTGTTTCTGGAAAGAAGTAAAATACAGTTTATTACCTCAATCTGAAAAACTCAAAATACCAACAATAGGTTCCAAGACTTTCATGGAAACCCATTACAGATGGGCAACACATACATGAACTCTAAAATGCAAAACCAAAAAGCTATGATACCAAAAACAGAGCAGTCCGGTAGTGATTGAAACTGAAGAGATTTTTGGACTACAATAGTAACAACATCCATCTCATCCAAGGATTTTGAAGCTCTTTGCAAATATTAATCCTCACAACATCCCTCTAAAATAGGTATTACTCCATTTTATAAATGGGAAAACTGATGCCCAGCCTGTGTTGGAGAACCCAAGCAGATTTCCTCACCCCAACAAGGAAAAAGGCTGTGAAGAGAATATCAACCCGCAGCCAGCAAGTTTCCAGGTAACGTTACCTTGACAGACCAGTGGAAACGTTCATTGAACAAAACAGGCACTAACATTGCCTACAGCAAGTTTTTACAAAATAAATGACCCTTGAGTTTTAAGTCTTATAGCAATAGCCTATTTCTCGAATCCTACAGTTTTATGAGAGATAAAGTGCTGCTCACATCTTACCTTGTGAGAGGAGTAAAAAATAGTGTATTCTGATAAAACAAATCCATGCTCTCCCTTTTGCTATTTGTTTTTTTGAATGAACATGAAAAAGATGACAGCCCAGGAGACCGAAGTTCTCTTACCTTGTCAACACCTACTTTGCCTATGGTACCTTATGCACGGCATGAAAAATGTAATGGACACCTACAGACCCAAATATGAGGCCACTTGGTATTTTTCATCCAGACTAACAACCCAAGCTCCTAAAGCCACCCCTCTTCAATTTAAAATAATAAAACTTTTGCACATAATAAACAGTACACATTGCCACAAACTTTCTATTTAATTGCTCATAAAAAGCTACATTAAAAGAATGTTAAGGTTGCAAAGACAAGCACTCAAAAGATAGGAAATCTAGTGCCCCACCCCTCCACTATGCATTATGATAGTCTTTGATGATATACTATTTTTTCCTTAGAACCCTTTCCTCATTCAGTGCTCAGGACAGACTGTGCTCTGAGAATGTATAAGGGCTGACTAATGAAGGAGGGTGTTGTCTAGTAGGACCTCTGCTTCACTTGTTGCAGAAGTTGGAAAGTATGTAGTTAATAAGGCAGGGCTGCTGGAAGAAAAAGGATAGTTTTATGGTTAAGGCAGTTGAATGCTTCCCTGGGGAAACAAATTCTATCCCTGCCTCGGTCACAGACTTTCTATGTGATTCTGGGCAAGTCAATTGGACTAAACTATTGTGTGCTCCTCAATTTCTGGGTGCCCAACTTGAAACCCAGAAGTCTGATTTGCAGAAGAGCTGAAGACCCTTCAAGATCTCTATCAAGCATTCTTAAAACGACAATACCCACCTGCTGAAGTGGAGAAACAGATTGACAGAGCCAGAGGAGTACCCAGAAGTCACCTACTACAGGACAGACCCAACAAAGAAAGTAACAGAACGCCTCTAGCCATCACCTTCAGCCCCCAACTAAAACCTCTCCTGCGCATCATCAAGGATCTACAACCTATCCTGAAGGACGATCCCTCACTCTCATAGACCTTGGGGTACCAGCCAGTCCTCGCTTACAGACAGCCCCCCAACCTGAAGCAAATACTCACCAGCAACCACACACCACAAAACAAAAACACTAACCCAGGAACCTATCCTTGCAACAAAGCCCATTACCAACTCTGTTCACATATCTATTCAAGGGACACCATCCTAGGACCTAGTCACATCAGCCACACCATCAGGGGCTCATTCACCTGCACATCTACCAATGTGATATATGCCATCATGTGCCAACAATGCCCCTCTGCCATGTACATTGGCCAAACTGGACAGTCTCTATTCAAAAGAATAAATGGACACAAATCAGACATCAAGAATCATAACATTCAAAAACCAGTCAGAGAACACTTCAACCTTCCTGGACACTCAATTACAGACCTAAAAAAGTCACAATTCTTCAACAAAAAAAACTTCAAAAACAGACTCCAACGAGAAACTGCAGAACTGGAATTAATTTGCAAACTGGACACCATTAAATTAGGCTTGAATAAAGACTGGGGGTGGATGGGTCACTACACAAACTAAAAACTATTTCCCCATGCTAATTTCCCCCCCTACTGTTACTCACACCTTGTCAACTGTTTGAAATGAGCCACCCTGATTATCACTACAAACGCTTTTTTCTCCTGCTGATAACAGCCCACCTTAATTGATTAGTCTCGTTAGAGTTGGTATGGCAACCCCCATCTTTTCATGTTCTCTGTATGTATATATCTTCCTACTATATTTTCCACTCCATGCATCTGATGAAGTGGGTTTTAGCCCACAAAAGCTTATGCCCAAATATATTTGTTAGTCTCTAAGGTGCCACAAGTACTCCTCGTTCTTTTTTCGGGGGGGGGGGGGGGGGGGGGTATCAAGCCTCAGGCATCTCAAAATCAGCACCCAAAATTAGCTGACAATGGACCTTAATCTTTGTGCGCCTCTGTGCCTAATCTGTAAAATGAGGATAACACACCTCATCTCACAGGGGTATTGTAATGACAAAATTAATATTGGTGAAGGACACAAGTTCTATAGTGGACCACAGAAAAGCCCATAAGGAAATTAATTCGGTCTTCAGAGCAAGATTTGAAAAGTGTGCCGGAGCATGGAGTCAAACATTGCACAATGAAGATAAAACAAAAGATTGAATTAGCTGCTCACTCCCGTAAGTACCATTCCATCCTGTGCAGTGAATGTTGCAGGGACCCTGTGGAAAAAAAATAGTATGGGATCATGCAGTTAAGGACTTAAGGGGTGGGGAGAGGGGGTGAACTTAGATTGCACAAGCAACTTTAATTCTGGCATTTACTAACTTAAGTGCCTGACTTTGCAACCTTAATGTTCCTTAAATGTAGTTTTCCTGAATGCAATTCACTAGGTTTTTAAAAAAGCAAACTAAAAAAAAAAAAAAATAGTAATTCCCTCATAGAATTCATATCCAAACAGATCCATCAGGAGGGTTAGATTCACAACAGACCTCTGATACCTTACTTAATGGAATAATTGGCAACAGAAGAGGTTAAAAATGTACTATGTTATGTGGACCAGTCATTAATGGGGAAGACACACACACACTGTGCCAGTGGGTTTCACAGATATTTGCTGACAGAATATTGAGACTGAGGAATCTAGGATTCTCTTCCAGATTCTGGAAGCGCATGTGCTCTGGTGTTTTTCCCAGAATATGTTCCCCTAATCTTGGTCTTGAAAATGGCTGAACCATTTTTTCCGAAACTTTAAAAAAAAACAAAAAACATCATCCTGAGGCAAACACCCACTATGGAAAATTTCAGCTCAAATGGTTAAAATCTGGGAAAGTTATAACCAACTGAAAACAGTGCATCTCAGGTAACCTTAACCAGAGGTGAAGCTACCAGTTGCACCTATAATACATTAAAATAACAAAAAAAGTATCCTACTACATCTCTTGCTTTTCTTATTTCTTCTTTTCCTTCTGAGTTTCACATCACTTTCCTATAACAGACGATGGTGCATCTTTTTCTGCATTGTCTTTGGTATCCATTTCCCGTTTTTTTCCCCCTCTCCCCAAGACACCATTTTCTTTGCCCAAATGTTCTCTGCCTCTTTCGCTGTTTCCTGACTCTCCTCAAAAAATCTCTCTCAAGACCTTTAGCTAAATTCTTATCACCCTTCCCCCTCCCATTTCAATTTATTCAGCAGACACCTAAGGCTTTAGCCAAAGACTGATCTGAAAGATAGAGAGCTCCAGTATCCAAAGGCAATCCCCCACGTGAGAAGACAACGCCCTCATCTACTCCTCCAGCAGCTGGGATCCCTACAAGGGTTCTGTCTTTGGACTGATGTCTTTTCGGGGGAGGGATAGCTCAGTGGTTTGAGCATTGGTCTGCTAAACCCAGGGTTGTGAGTTCAATCCTTGAGGGGGCCATTTAGGGATCTGGGGCAAAAAATTGGAGATGGTCCTGCTTTGAGCAGGGGGTTGGAGTAGATGACCTTCTAAGGTCCCTTCCAACCCTGATATTCTATGATTCTCTGACTTTATGGAGGGCTTCTCCCTTTATGTCAGCCTCTGGTTACAAGGTGTCTGAAAATCTGAAGCCTCCTTCAACCCCTTTATGGCTGCTGCTCTTTGATATCCACTCCCACTCTGGAGAGAATGGGGATGTCTCTGCTACCCTGGCCCTCCCACATGGGATTTTTTTGAAACCTCATCCCCAGCTTCAATGGCCAGCTCTGCTGCTACCACCCAAACAGCATCAGTAGGATTCTTATCAATTTCATTACTGCCCAGAGGTCTCCCAAAAGCAGAAAGACAACTGACAAGACTAATCAGTTTTTGATCTGCCTGCAGCCTGACCCTTGGTTAGCATTCACACAGTCTCTTTGAAATGAAAGCTTAGATTCTGCAGGCATCATCCAAAAAAGCATCCTATTGACCACAGGTACGACACTTTCTCAGGGTGCTCAGGACGGTAAGCCATTGTTACTCCTCTGCCTTAGCAAGAGAGCGCCTTGCTGGAGCTTACATTTTGTATGTCAGCTCCAGCCACACCAGTCTGTCCACCTGACCAGCAAACTCCTTGAGCACCTGCAAGTCTTAACCTCACCTTCCAGGTAACGTTCAGTGAACCCCAGTTCCTGAACTCCCCGGAAGAGCGTTCCTCTTCAGTATCCAGCCCCTCTCACTGGACACTCTCAGAAATTACCAAGCTTGCTGCCTCCAAAGAGGCAGAATATACACTAGCCTGTTGGCTCAGCTGAGGACACACTCTTTACCTTAATACACAGCACTGAGAGAGTTTACAGTAAAATTAAGCATATGTTTATTAATAAAGAATACAAATTTATGTGATACTAAACAACAGAAAGAGACAGGTATGGTTACAAACAAAAATAACATACTTTTTAGTGACTAAAACTTAACTTTAGCAAGCTACAATCTTTGTCTAAACAGTTTACGGCAAGTTATCAGCATCCCCAGCCCTTCAGACAGGAGCGCCTACCATTCACAGAATCAGAGGGTGCTGTTTCCTTTGTCCCCTATATGAGGAATAACAAGAGAGGCCCCTTTTCTTCCCTCTTATAGCCCAGAAAGCCTTTAAAATGTATTCTTTGAAAAGAACCCAGATAAAGTTCCTCTCCCCTGCTGCTTGTTCTCTGGCATGCAGGTACTAAGCCTGTTCTTCATCCTGTGGTTAATTTGCTTTTTTGATTGGCTTGATCACTTTGTTTACTTTAGATGCAAATGTACTTCTATTGACCTTTGCTCCTAATCAAGCCATGCTGTTCTCATCTGTCTGTTAACTCGTCCATGCTGACAGGTAAATCCACATTCCTTTGTCTGGGGCAAGTGTGTGTATCAACTGCCTCCAAAACACATTTTAAGAACATATTTCAAGCACACACACAACTCTGTATACACAACCCCTACATACATCACACGATGATATTCATGACCAGCATGTCACCAGTTTTTATATGATACCTTACAAGACACTGGCTAAGCATTCTGATAATGTACAGGGTGAGCCTTTTGACAGTTGGCATAAAACAGGCTCTTAGGGTCACAATAGGTGAGTGGATTTTTTAAGCTCTTTTTTATAGCTCTTTAAATTTTTCCTCTCCCTACTTAAAAGACATCCCTTGACCCTGCCCTAACCACTGTCCTGCCTGTAGCCTTTCCTTGGCTCTCTCCTAATAGTGACAACTCCTCTGCACCTCTCACTCTCCACTCACTGTTTCCTACCTAACCCCAATTTCTTTCATTCATCCCTTAAACCTTAACCACTACGTTTATGCTGATAATACTAAACAGTAACATTTCTTGAAAAACTAATTACTCTTCTTTCTTCATCCTCTCTGCCTCTTGACAAAGGAAAACTTGTGGTTACCCCTAAACTTTTCAGTTAAATGCCTCAGACAAGCAGTTCACTTGGGCAAGAAGAGCATCCTCAAATATGACCCTCTCTCTCTCCAGTTATCCCCTCAACTCACATCTTCCAGTTGTCGCCTTTGGATGTTACCATGGTATCTTCCTGAACCCAAACTTTCCTCTTATTATTCATCTGACTGGAGCACCTAGGAGACCTAATCCTGGAGCAGGAGCCCACTGTGCTAGGTGCTGTACAAATACAGACCAAAAAGACATTCCCTACTCAAAGAAAGAGAGAGAATCTCTTCCTGCATCACCTTCATCTACACCTAGATCGCCTTCATCTCCCCTCACTTGTTTTATGGCCTCCTTCAAGTGTCAACCCTCCAAACCAGGCCTGCACAACGTGCGGTCCTGGGGCCACATGCGGCCCACGTGGGCTCACTGTGCGGCCCACGGGGGGGGTGAGTAGGCAAGCAGCGGGGTGGGGCAAGCCAATGGCGGGCTGGCCGGCCGGTGGGCGGGGTGGTGAAGAGGCCAGTGGCAGGCTGGGGAGTGAGGGTGAGCCAGCAGCAGGGGGCGGGGGCAGCGGCAGAAGGGGGCAGGTGAGCTGGCGGTGGGGGGTTGTTTCAGCGGGGTCAGGGGGTTTCGGCCCTCAGCTGTTTTCTTTGGAGTAATATGGCCCTCGCCGCTTTACGAGTTGTGCAGGACTGCTCCAAACCCAAGCATATGCAGCAGAATGCCCTCCTTCTCATATGTACAAATAAGCATGACCATGTCATCCCATCCTCAAACAAGTCCACTGGTTCTCCAATCATTTTAGGAAACAACTCAGTTAATCTTTGTTATAAAGTCTTCTGTGGAGTTGCACCAACTTCTGCTCACTTTCTTATAACACCTGCTTCATCTCTTAACTTTACTATTGTTGGTGAAGGGCTTTTTCCTCTGCAAATCCGCCTGCCTGGAACAACCTTCCTTTATACTTTGGGGACAGCTCTCTGATTTAGAATGGAGCAAGGAGGCATGGCCTTCCTAAGAGGCAGAAGCGAAGGGAACGCTGCAAGCCATCTGGTGGGCGGAGTCAGGAGGACCATGCCCCGCACACGGGAAGCAGATGGGCAGGCAGGAAGAGGAAGTATAAAAGGCCGGCCCAGCAGCTCAGTTGGGAGGGAGCTGCCAAGGGAGACAGATGTATCTTCCCTGCTGCTGGAATGGGATCCCAAGGAGAACCGCGGCTGACCAGAGGGTCTGCATGAGCTTCCCAAAACCCCGGCCACTCGCAGCACAGAGGAGCTGCTACCGCTACCCTTTGAAGTGTATCCCGGGGAGACTGACGACGACCCCTGGACACTGGTACACCCAAGGGGGAGAGTGGGAAGCAGCCCAGGGAAACCAGACAAGTCTGGTTGAGAGCTGACCTGATACAAGGTCAGCGTGTTGCAGGCGGATCCCTGCTGACCCAGTGGCGGACGACTCCACCACCGTTAGGGCCCTGGGCTGGGATGCAGTGGAATTGGGCAGGCCTGCATCCCCCCTGCCACTCCCCCTCTTTAGGCCAGGAGACCTGCACTCCTCGGACACCTCTGCCAGAGCCCCAGCGCCTGTGCATGGTGCTCACCTCTGCCGGAGCCTCACACACGGCGTTTGGGCTACAGCTCCGCCTGACTGCAGGCCCGAGCCCTGACTGTTTACAGCCTCGCCCTGCTTGAGGGCTGGGCTTCTAACAGTACCACTCTGTCCGGACCGCTGGCCAGAGCCCAGACTATTTGCGGCCCTTCCCTGCTTGAAGACAGGGGCCCACTGAGCACTGCTAATTCCCCCTTTTCTTTGTTTTGAGTGTTTTCTAGCAGGCCAGACTGCAAGAAGGCGTGGCCCCCCTCCGAGGTAGGCACGGAGGGACTGTCACGACCGCCTACATGGACACTGATTCATCCTGTCTCCTACAAACTTCTACATGACTTTCTGATCAACGTTCATCTTCATTTACAAGAACTGAACATGTGATATGATGCACATCTGTTTGAGCAGGACTGCAGAATAAGTGAATGTCTGCTGCAAAATCAGAGAAGTCTCAAAATCAAATCCGGACCACCAAACACTTTTGAACAGACACCAAAATCTTTTTATTTACTTATTATTGGGGTTTTTCATTATTATTTTCTCTGGAGTCTGGACCTTGACCAAGAAATTTGGACCTTGACAAAAAACAACTGACTACCCCGGCCTACGGCGTTCAACATCAGTCATACGGCCAACAGCTGCCCTCATGTTTAATACTGAGATGAGAAGGCTTCAAGACTAGATGTCTGCATGCAGTGCTCATCTTGAGATGCGCAACCAAGACTTCTTGCCTGTTGAGACCTGTAGTTTCCACAGGCTGCACTTCCACACAGAGGGCAGCTACAACCTGTTCTTTTATGCATGTGACATTTGAGCTCTTGCTAATGCAGCCTTTGACTGGATAAAGTTTGGATACCCCAATGTACATCCAAAGGACTAAACAACTATACTTTTTCTTCTGCCCTCAGATCCACAGGGCACAAGAATGATGGCAATTTACTAAGAGAAAAGCAAAGCTGCAAGCTGTTGCTTCAGGGTCTTAGGCAAGGAGATGGCCAATGGAGTTGCTACAGCAAGTGTTCCCAAAAGAAATTTGGTTTTGGAAGTCTTTAATCTAAAAGACTTTACACAACATGAGAATAACCTGAGGAAATCAAATCTCCAGTTCTTCAATCTTATTTCTACACTTGCCGAGTCTCACCATTTCAGAGCACCAGACTGAATTCCAAGCGCCCAGATAGGCTTCACTGAAATTCAATACATTTATATTGAGTTAAGCGTTTGGTGAATTTGATTTTGGCTGCCTTCACTGTCTTTATAATGACACCTGTTACACAGAACTCTACAGCATTTCTATCAAGCTTTAGGGTACAAATCAGTAAAAATTAGAGTTTGCTAAACCCTTATTCCTTTTTATTGGACTGCCATCAATCATTCTGTCTTTATCTAACAAACAAAAAACAACTACTGCAAACAGGAGGGGCTGGATTGCTCACACTATTAACCGGACATAGTTTTTCACCTCTAGGCTGCTGGAACAAATCTAGCTCAAATCAGTAGAGACTAGCAGCTCTAACTATTGGACAAATGTTTAGCAAATTATGGAAATTAGTTTAGCGAGCGCTTGGGTTGAGAACTCATCACACAAACTTAGCCACCAATGCTGTCATTTAGTGAGTTTTGTGGCAGAGGTCACAGGAGAGAGGAAAACATGAATGGGCTGTAGAGAGTAAGCTCCATTCTCCCCACTAGAGATGTTTCCTCTAAGGTTGAGGCATTAAGGAGAAGCTTGTACTGCAAATGCCTATGCTATAACCTCTCCACGGAGGACTTCACATAAGAGAGATTTAAAGCTCACATTACCTCTTATCTTAGATTCCTCTTTAGTCTCTTCTTATTTGGTCTAGTATGCTTCAGATACCTTGGTCTAGATTTTGTGGGTGTCTCAAACAGCCTCCATCACTCTCACTGTGCCACTGGATCTTACTTCTCTCCCATGCCTAGTCGAGGCTTTACATCTCCTCTTCATCCTAATACAAACTGCCTCAGGTTCCCAGTCTTGATCCACTTCTCCATATCTTATCTCCCTATGGGAGAACTCAATGCTAGACCATAAATCACTTTTCAGAGAGGACATCTAACTTTACATCTCCCTCAGTTCATTCTCTTCATTTACCTTATTGCTTGGCCTGTCAGCTCAAATCTACAGCGTAAGAACGGCCATACTGGGCCAGACCAGAGGTCCATCTAGCCCAGTATCCTGTCCTCTGACAGTGACCAATGCCAGGTGCCCCAGAGGGAATGAACAGAACAGATTATCATCAAGTGATCCATCCCTTGTTGCCCATTTCCAGCTTCTGGCAAACAGAGGCTAGCTAGGGATACCACCCCTAGCAAATAGCCATTGATGGACCTAGCCTCCATGAATTTATCTAGTTCTTTTTTGAACCCTGCTATAGTCTTGGCCTTCACAACATCCTCTGGCAAGGAGTTCCACAGGTTGACTGTGCGTTGTGTGGAAAAAAATACTTCCTTTTGTTTTAAACCGGCTGCCTATTATTTTCATTTGGTGACCACTAGTATGTGTGTTATGAGAGAGTAAACACCACTTCCTTATTTACTTTCTCCACACCAGTCATGATTTTATAGACCTCTAGCATATCCCCCTTAGTCATCTTTTTTCCAAGGTGAAAAGTCCCAGACTTATTAATCTCTCCTCATATGGAAGCCATTTCATACCTCTAATCATTTTTGTTGCCCTTTTCCAATTCCAATATATCTTTTTTGAGATGGGGCGACCACATCTGCATACAGTATTCAAGGTGTGGGCGTACCATGGATTTATATAGAGGCAATATGATATTTTCTGTCTTATTATCTATCCCTTTCTTAATGATGCCCAACATTCTGTTCACTTTTTTGACTGCCGCTGCTCACCGAGTGTAAGTTTTCAGAGAACTATCCACGACTCCAAGATCTCATAATTTCAAGACTAACTTCTCCCTTGTGGGTAGAATTTCCTCTAATCTCTCATGCCATGCATTTATTCCCCTCTTCCTCCTTTATACATACACAAATCAACCTTGTGTCTCTCTGAGGTTATCCATCACCTTAAAATTTTGTGGTTTTGGGAGCATAAGTTGAGACATCCTGGACCATTAACCTTTTTCCTCTCATCTGCAAGTCATCCAATACCATCCTCCGAATACACTCACTGCTGAAATCTTTATTTTATGCTTTCATCACTTCTTGTCTCAATATTTATCACAATGTCATTTTGTAGTCTTTTTGAAGGCTTACACACTCAACTTCAGGGGGTCAGAATGTTGCATCCAAACTATTTTCTCCTTTCGGGAAGCGTGACTATATTACCCCATCTTTCACCATGGTCACTGGCTTCAAGTCCATCACCAACTGAAAACTCCCTTCCTAGCTTTCATAACTAGGGACTTGTTGCACCCTATCACTGTCATAACCGCTTCAAATAATTCCGCTCCTCCAGTCTTTGCTACCTTTCAGTCTTCTCTTTAAAACTTCCCAACACTGCAAGTGACTCTCACTCAAGTTGACCTGTGTCTTCCCTTTACAACTCCTCAGCCATTTTTTTAAATCTTGCCTTCATCACTTCTTGTTTGACACAGAACATTGTTTTACAGATGCTAGAGCTCAGATGCTCAAAATACACCCCAAGAGGCCAAATACACTTTCCAAAGTCTTATATACTGCCTATGGCCCATTTCTCGACTGCATGGTGAGGATCAAAGCTGATCAGCTATAGGTTTTTATATCACTGGTAAATTCAAAATATGAAGTTTCTATTCCTTTCTCAAGGAAGTACAAATATCATAGTCATCTGTACTTAGAATTTATGTCAATTTTAATACAAATTGGGTGTGGGCTTCAGACTCCTTACCAACCGCTAATGTTTCACTCATTCATCAGAGTTTAGGTACCCTTAATTATACTGCGTTTCTTCATTTCTGCACTTTCTATGCCCTTCACTGAGTTAACATTTACTCATCTTTACTGCTTTTATATTTCTACTATTATTTTTCTCTCTACATGTCACTTTTCCCTTTCTACCTGCAAGAATCTCTGTATCCAACTTAAGGTATTGGTCTTTCGACAAAGGTCTGAATATATCATACAGAAGATGCTATCTAAAAATAAATTGCATACATGCTGAGGGAGAGGGCCCAAGTGTATTATATATTATAACACTGCCTCCAAATGATAGGATTTTACTAACTGGCATATAAACCACACTCATTATGAGCAGCAGTTGGGAATTCAGCCTAAGGAGAAACATTTGTTACCCTGGTATAACTGATCACTATAGATTAGAATGAAATTGAGTAAATGGCAAACACACACACACACGAGTAAAATAATCTAAAAATCCTCCTACACAACCAGTGAATAAAATGTTGTGAGAACCTCACACCAAACAATTGGATTTATTATGGAAAAGCAGCAATTTCAACCCTTATGCTCCCTGATACAATCAAATTAGCAAGGAGTCAAGGTCAAAATCATCATTTAGACAAGCCACATGAGTGTCATTTATACTCTGCAAAGTAAAATACCCAACTGCAGCTCACTAGTCAGGTGATATGCCAGTCTGGTGAGCATCAGGCACATACTTTGATTTAATCATTTTACTGAGGAATTTTATAGTTACAGCGAAGTTACACTCAGACAAGTGACACTGTAATAAGATGAACCTTGTTACCCTATGCGTCTGTACCCTCTGTTTTCAGTTTTAAGCCCACTTAGTTTACAGACAAAACCTGCAGCTTTTACTGCCATCAGTACTGCAGAGGCGGTCTAGCTATGAAGGAGCAAGCTGCGTTCTATTTTGCTTCATGAATCAACAGGATTGCCAGCTCAGGTCTGATTCCAGAACCTTTACGTTGATAATGTTAAGAAGGAGAAAGAACACAGCTTGACATTCAGAAAGAAGGCTCTGCTTTCGGTGCTGAAAGCTAGAAAAAAAGTTCACTTTCAATTTGTAAAAAGTGAGCATATATATTAATATAAAATTTTGCAACTGTATAGTGCCTTTCCTCAGAAGATCTCAATATGCTTCATAAATAAATATGCTTTACCTGTAGGGAATTTTAAATTGCTATGCACACCTGCGTAAGTAAGTGTACACTCATTTCACAGATTTGGAAACCAAGTTGTAGCAATAAGCCCAAGGAGAGAGAGTAAATCTATTGAGGAGTCTTGATTTTCATGCCCCTACTCTTACCAACTTACCACACCACAGTCACTAATGCCAACATTTCTGAAGTTTTCTGATTTTGGATACCTCATTTTATGAATGTCCAATGTCAATTACCTTAAGCCTGATTTTTAAAGCTCTCACTCACTTACAACTGAAGTCAAGGGGAGCTCACCTAATTAGTAAGTTGCAATTGGGAATTTTAATTTAAGACTAAATGACTGACGTGACTTGTCTAAATGACTTTGACCTCTGAAAGTCTGGTCCAAGGTATCTTAAAAACTGAGATCCCCATAATCGGTGGCCACTTTTGAAAATGTGGGCCTACATACAAAATTCTAAGATGTCAGAGAAGTAGCTACAAAAATGTTACCATGCAGCAACTAGGTATAGTGAAAATGAGGACAAACATTAAAGCACCAGGCATGAGAAAAGGTTCTTAACTTTAACTTAATTGGAACAAGAGTAAGTAATGTGATTAATGTTAAGCATGTGCATACATCTTTGTAGGATCAGGTCCTAAATGTTTATCACGTCATTTTGCTATTGATCAGATATTACAATCCCGTCATTAAACTAACACAGCATTGCAAAATCACTTAAGTTTACCAATTTAGGCACATTTACCCACCCAGCTTTTACCATGGTGATGAGAGAGTTAATAATTATATCCTCATGCAAAGAAAAAGTATTTGCCTATGCAACTAGAATTTTGCAAGACCAAATGAATATGTACTACTAACACTTCTAAAAGGAGAGAATAATCGAAGGGGAGGGGGCATTGGCTATTAATCCTCGGAGGTCATGCCTACACTACAAAAAGAGTATTTTAAGCGTGTTACATAATGTGTTAACACACATGTTAAAATCCTAGTGTAGACAAGATAAATTGTAGGTTTAACAGATTAGCCAGTCATGATAAATCCTAACAGAGAGCATACTTTTTTCTTGACCAGCCAACATATTAAAACTATAACTTATCCTGTCTACACCAGGATTTTAACATGCATTAATGATTAGCTAACATGTTTAAAATATTATTTTTCCCTAGTGAAGACAAGGCCTGAAAATCTTAAAGCCAAAGAAAGATATGGTTTACTGCTGTATATTGCCTTAAAAGTTGCATACATTTATTTGCTTTAAATTTACTACTGTACCAAAAGGACCGTGGATGTGTAAATCTAGTTTAATAAATGCAAAGACAACCCTTCAGTCACTGGAACAAACCCACGCACTGGAGTGATTGAAAAGCAATAGCATTGCAGAAGGAGAAGGAACAGCATGTACTCCCAGACATCCTCATTCAACACATCTCACTTCCTATAGCAACCACACAGATTCACAGCCCATAAACAATCCCACCATGCTAGGCAATGGAGGTGGTGATTGGTTTTGCTCCATGAATACTCTGCTCCTACTGCACTGAAGATCAGCTCCCTCTGGTTGAGTATTGTTTGTTTCCCTTATATCAGGCCCTGTCTTTGCTGAGTTTAGAAGTACCTGGAGACAGGGATGCAGAACTCTTCCCAGGCAGAAACTCTCACCACCCACATCAATACTCCCCCTCCACCTGGGAGATTTAGAAGGTCAAATACATCATGATCCTTGACACAGAAGATCCATCACCATGCTTTTCGTCTTGTCAAGCAAGCACTGGTCCTTGGGAAAAAATATGAAGGAAAGCAGGTGTCCTTCCCAAGGATGGCAGACTCCAAAAAGGGGATGAAGGAATAGGGTGATATCACATGGTGGGGATATAGATAATGTGAGGTTACCTAAGAACAAAGATGACCAAGGAAGAAGATGGGAGGGAGGTATCAAATTATGGATGCTCCACTCTTTCTCCAAGAGAGGGTGCCTACAGTGATAGCACATGGCAGAGTTTCAACCTGGGTACTACGGGTCTCTCCAAGGGCTGGATTAGTGGGTTTATCTGGAGTATCTCTCTTCAGGGAGTTCAATGTCTCAGGTGCTAGTGCTTTTGGTCTCTCTAGGGAGAGATCAGGTGGGGAAAGTCACCCACACACTGGGTATGCTGTCAAGGGCTCACAAGGAAGGTCTCTCCAAAAGAATGGGAGATCTCTCTTACAGAGATGAGCCCCAATCTTTCTTGAAGAACCAAGGTACCCCCCTGCCCCAATCCCAGCAGGTTGGCAAGGGAGGATCTCCATGGAGAGCTGGGCTCTCTTAGAATCATAGAATCATAGAATCTCAGGGTTGGAAGGGACCTTAGGAGGTCATCTAGTCCAACCCCCTGCTCAAACCAGGACCAATCCCCAATTTTTGCCCCAGATCCCTAAATGGCCCCCTCAAGGATTGAACTCACAACCCTGGGTTTAGCAGGCCAGTGCTCAAACCACTGAGCTATCCCTCCCCCCTCTTACCTGAGAGGCTTATGTGGGAGCCCCTTCATAGGGGCAAAGAGATACCTCTAGGGTAAGAAGAGTTTCCCTCTCCAAGGATGAGAGTCCCTGTCCCATAGCTCACCTATAAAGGGGTCCCCCATCTAGGGGATAGAGGTGCTTCTCCCAGGGGTCTCTGGAAGGGGTCCCCCCTTCAGCAAATGGGGATTCTTGTATGCAGGCGGCTCTGCATGAGGGGAATGGGGGGGGGGGTCTCCTCTCCCCAGGGTCTCAGCCATGGGGAATCCCCTTCCCTATTGGGGTCCCTGCATTAGGGGGGTCAGGGTCCCCCATGGGAACGCCCCCCCCCCACGTTCAGAGGGGGTGGGGGCCGGTCCCGGGGCTCCCGCTCACGTTACCTTCTTGACGGTGCGGGGCGCCTCGGTGACGGTGCCGTCGGGGCTGACCAGCGCCTCCCGCCCGGCGCCGCCGTCCCCGCCGTCCCGGTGCCGGTGCTGCGGGTGGTGCGGGTCGCTCCTCTTCATGGCCGAAGCCTGCGGCACCTTGGCGGCCCCGGGGGGCAGCCCGAGCCCGGCCGCGGGGAGCCCGGGGCAGCCGCTCACGGGAGGCCGCTCGGCCCCGCACCCCGCGGCGGGGGCCGCCGCCTCACGCTCCCCGGCCGGGGCCGGCAGCGGGCAGGGCGCCCCGGCCACGCCGAGCCCCGGCGGGGGGAGAGGCCCCGGCTCGGCCGGGCGGGAGGGGGCGGCCATCCCCTTGTCCCTGGGGCCGCCCAGCTCCTTCAGCTCCACGGCGGGGGCCGCCACCTGCACCGACATCGCCGCTGCTCGCTGCCCGCCTCCCTCCGGCTCCCTCAGACCCGGCCGCCGCCGCCGCCGCCGCCTCCCCTCACCGGCCGCCGCTGCGCGGGGCACCACGGGACATGGAGTTCGCCGCCGGGCCTGCGGCGCGCCGGCCGGGCCCGCCAGGACTACAGCTCCCGGCGTGCGCCGCGCCGAGCGCTCCGCCTCATGGCGGCGGGGAGCGCGGGGCGCCATGGGAGGTGTAGTCCGCACCTGCCCGGCGCTGCGGCTGGGGGTTCCGGCACAGCAGGGACGTGGGCAACTGGCGCAGGTCCCATTGCACGCGCCTGGTTCCCCAAGCCCCAGGAGCATCCACTCAGCCATCCCCTAGGCCTGGCTTCTGGGTCCCTCCTTCCCCGCGTCTGCAGCTGCAGGAATTCCCCCCAGCCCCTTGGCTTGCAGTTGTACCGCTTTGACACCCCATCTTGGTGGTGGGGTGGGTTGTTTTTTTTTGGTGGGGTGGGAGATTTGTTTGTCTCTTGAGCAGCTTGTAAACTCTTCAGGGCCAGAACTACACGTGCCTGTAAGGCCCAGCTCTTGCAAACACAAAGCACATCCCTGCAGTCCCCTTAAAGTCTGACTATTCAAGTGAGTAAAGCTTGAATATTTGCAGAATGGGGCCCTGCATCACAAATAATATTAAAAACAACAACAACACACCCTTATTTGTGTTGCAATTGTGCTTAGAGGCCACAACCACAACTGAGCGAAGCACAGTCCAGACAAACAGTTCCTGCCTCAAGCAATTCACAGGCTAAATAGATAAAACAGTCAAAGTATAGGAGGGTAAACTGAGGCACACAAAGACTTGCCCACGGTCACACAGCAGAGACAGGAATAGAAGTTAGGGCTTCGGACTCCCAGAAACAATCACATACTATACTGTGCTGCCTTAGCAGTTCTAGACTTGGAGCCGCCTCGCCTGCAACAATATATCAACATCTGTTGGTGTTTTGTACAGAGGCAGGAACATCTGTCTTAAGGGAGACCCTGGTGACCTTCATATGTCTATAAGGATACAGTTAGCTGCACTGCAACTTTTTTTCCTTTCAAAACAATGTTATTGGCTTTATAAAATATTAGACACCCAAAAGTTTTGCTAACGGAGAGTCAGGGCTGCCTCGTGCCATTCCAGAATGGTCGAGTTCAGCTACAGTTCAAACCTTTGAAAACTAGGAAATGAAGCATTAAGGTAACGCAGATTTAAACTTCTGAAAACCACTAAATACAAAGTTAAGGCGCATGCTACCCCCCGCTCTGTCATTGCTTCTTTGCTCCCAGAGAGCAAGTGTCTCTCTGAGGATGTTTAACAAAAACTTGCTTTTTTGGAGACCCAGTTCTTTGTCAAAGCTGTAGTCATTGAACCGGGTTTTCAAAGCCATAATTTGATGAGGATTATTATTTATTTGTTTGTATTTCCACAGCCCTAGGGGCCAGAGTCGTGGACCAGTACCCCATGCTGCTAGGCATGTACAAACACAGAACATAAGAGTGGCCATACTGGGTCAGACCAAAGGTCCATCTAGCCCAGGGATCTCAAACTCAAATCACCACAAGGGCCACATGAGGACTAGTACATTGGCCCGAGGGCCGCATTACTGACACCCTTTTTCATATAAAGGTACAAAAGCCACCACTCCACCCCTTCTATGAGGCCCCACCCCACCTCTTCCCACTCCTTCCCTGCCCCCATTCCAACCCCTTCCCCAAAGTTCCCACCCCAACTCTGCCCCCTCCCTGCCCCTATTCCAACCCCTTCCCCAAATCCCTGCCCCTGCCCCGCCTCTTCTCCACCTCTTCCCCTGAGCACATGGCACCCTGCTCCTCCCCCTTCCTCCTGGAAAGCACTAAGTGCTGTGAAACAGCTGTTTGACAGCAGGAAGCGCCTACAGGTAGGCAGAGGAGCGGGACGGGGGGAGGGGAGATTGGCAGCCAGAGGAAATAACTCTGGGGGGGCAAGGGAGGGCACAGGGAGCTTGGCAGGCCGCAGCAAATAACAGCCCGCAGGCCACGTGTTTGAGACCCCTGATCTAGCCAGTATCCTGTCTTCCGACAGTGGCTAATGCCAGAGGGAATGAACAGAACAGGTCATCATCAAGTGATCCATCTCCTGTCACCCATTCCCAGCTTTTGGCAAACAGAGGCTAAGGACATCATCCCTGCTTATCCTGGCTAATAGCCATTGATGGACCTGTCCTCCACAAACTTAGCTAGTTCTTTTTTGAACCCTGTTACAGTCTTGGTCTTCACAACATCCTCTGGCAAAGAGTTCCACGAGTTGACTGCACTGTGTGAAAAAATATTTCCTTTTGTTTGTTTTAAACCTCCTGCCTATTAATTTCATTTGGCGACCCCTAGTTCTTGTGTTATGAGAAGGAGTAAATAACACTTCTTCCACACCAGTCATGATTTTATAGACCTCTATCATATCTGTTGTAGACATGCCGTAAGTCAAGTTCCTGCAGACTTGTGGTAGGAAAAAAAGAGAGGGTGTATACAATGTATAATGTTGTGACACACTGAGATACCATGGTGATGAATGCTGTATAAGTCAACTGATGGATATAGATGCAGTAGTCATCTTGCTGATATATACTATATATATTCTAAACATAGGAAAAGTCAATACCCTCCTACAGTATTTGCTGTTTGATGGCACCCAGTGCACTACAGACATGAACTCAAGATGATTCAGACTGTCTCTGCTTAATAGCGTTTGTGCATTTGAGATGAGCAATCTGATTTTCCTACAGCTATTGATTTGTTCTGGCAATGTCTCTGCGGCGGCCTGTGTGATGATAGGTTTCATTCGTTTAATTAAAGAAAAGGAGACCAGATGGCCAGATAGCACTGACATTTGTCCCTGGGGGTGGATACGGTTAAATATATTCACTGCCAATATTTCTCAGATTCCTTGAAACCTCTCTCCCATGACCAACAAAATGCTCATTTGATTATTCAGGTAGCTTGGGGACCCTCTGCATATTTATCTCCTTATCCCATCCAAAAACACCTACATTCAAAAATGCTTTTGATGAGAACATCCATGGGTCTCTTCTTGAGCCCAGTTCCATCCATCTAAGGTTCTTATATTGTCCCCATTACCACAGTATCTGAGCCTCTCTCAGTCTTTAATGTATTAATACTCACAACACGCCTGTAAGATAGGGAAGTATTATCCCCATTTTACAGATAGGGAACTAAGGACAGAGGATGAAGTGACTGGCTCAAGGTCACACACAGGCAGTCTGTGGCATAGCAAGGAATGGGACCTGGGTTTCCTCAGTCCAGCCTAGCACTCTAGTCCCCGGAACATGCTTCCTTCTGCTCTGTGCCTCAGTAAAGTAGGAATACAATGCACACTCCACTAGCAACGTTAAAAATCACTAGTAATTATGGATCAGTCAACTCATCCTCCAGGAAAATATTACAGCCACTTCATGGAGGGTTTCAGTGTAGTAGCCGTGTTAGTCTGTGTCAGCAAAATGAAAATAAGAAAGAAAAACTTGTAGCACCTTAGAGACTAACAAATTTATTTCAGCATAAGCTTTCGTGGGTTAGTACCCACTTCATCGGATGCATGGAATGAAACATACAGTAGACAGATATTTATACAGTCAGAGAAACATGATAAGGTGGAGGTGCATAGACCAACCTTAAGAGGCTAATTAATTGAGAGGAACCATAACAGCAGGGGAAGAAAAACCTTTGAAGTGATAAACAAGATGGTCACACAGGTGTGAATGAGGATCGTTAACTTAAGGGAAATAGATTCAATTAACGTAATGTCCGAGCCATTCGAGGTCCTTATTTAATCCTGAGGTAATACAATCTAGTTTGCATATCAATTTGAGTTCAACAGTTTCTCTTTGAAGTCTGCTTTTCGAGTTAATCTGTCGCAACACTGCTACCCTCAAGTCTACTTATACATTATACAAGACATTATACAAGACATTATACAAGTCTACTTATACATTATACAAGTCTACTTATACATTATACAAGACATTATACAAGACATTATACAAGTCTACTTGAGGGTAGCAGTGTTGCGACAGATTAACTCGAAAAGCAGACTTCAAAGAGAAACTGTTGAACTCAAATTGATATGCAAACTAGATTGTATTACCTCAGGATTAAATAAGGACCTCGAATGGCTCGGCCATTACGTTAATTGAATCTATTTCCCTTAAGTTAACGATCCTCATTCACACCTGTGTGACCATCTTGTTTATCACTTCAAAGGTTTTTCTTCCCCTGCTGTTATGGTTCCTCTCAATTAATTAGCCTCTTAAGGTTGGTCTATGCACCTCCACCTTATCATGTTTCTCTGACTGTATAAATATCTGTCTACTGTATGTTTCATTCCATGCATCCGATGAAGTGGGTACTAACCCACGAAAGCTTATGCTGAAATAAATTTGTTAGTCTCTAAGGTGCTACAAGTTTTTCTTTCTTATTTTAATTCATGGAGGGTAAATATCTGCAGATTAGAGATGCAGCCCCATTTACATTTTCTTGGATCTCTCTCATTTAGGTCTGATCTAGGCTTAAAAGTTTTGCTGCCATAGCTATGTTGATTAGGAGCATGAAAAAACACACACACCCCCTAACTGGCATAGCTATACCAGGAAAAAGCCATAGTATATATGCTATTATACCACCAAAAAAGTCCTTTTGAGGATATAGCTTGTTTCATTCAGGGAACTTGTATAGGCTGATTCTCTGCTAGGAAGGTTTGCCAGTATATCTACATATCCTAGCATAGACAAGGCCTTAGATAGTGATCTACCATGACCTGTTTAGCTTGAGAACTCCCACAAGTCCACAGACCAAGGACGTGCTGGGGCACTTCATGTCTATGAGGTATCTTGTGTGGTAACAATCAAGGGCGGCATTTGCTCCCTTTTGCAATTTCCTACAAATTCTAAGCCTCCATCTTTAAAATAACGTTTCTCTCTGTCCTGGAAATGACTCCATTAGCTGCCCTCTAAAGCCAGCCTTGCAGAAAACTCTCTCTCACAAAACATAGCGGCAAAGGTGTATCCAACTTCTCCCCAGGGCCGGCTCTAATTTTTTTGCCGCCCCAAGCAAAAAAACCCCAAAAATAAAAAACAAGGCACAGCCCCACCGAAACAAAAAAAACAACCCCCCCCCGCCCAGCGCCCGCAGAAACAACCCCCTCCCCAGTGGTGTTGTGCCACAACAACCCCCCCCCCCCACTCAGCACCTCTCCTGGCCGGAGCGCTGGGGGGAGGGTGGCATGCCTGCCCGCAGCCCCAGTCTCCCGGCTGGAGTGCCGCGGGGAGGGCGGCATGCCTGCCCGCAGCCCCAGTCTCCTGGCCGGAGTGCCACGGGGAGGGTGGCATCCCCGGGAATAGCGTAGCTGAAGTTGACGTATCTTAGCTCGACTTACCTCGGCGTCCTCACGGTGGCGAGTCTACCGCTGCCGCTCCCCCGTCGACTCCACTTCCGCTTCTCGCAGCGGTGGAGTTCCGGAGTCGACAGGGAGAGCGCTTGGGGATCGATTTTTCACGTCTACACTAGACACGATAAATTGACCCCCCGAGAGATCGATCACTACCCGCCGATCCGGCGGGTAGTGTAGACCTGCCCTTGGTCTCCTCCCTTTTTTTCCAGGAAGACTCTGTGCAACTGGAAAACTTAATTGGAGTTGACATCCGAGAAACTGTGTGGGTGAAACCTGATTAATTGAGCAGAAGTGATTTTCGATTCAGGCTGTTTACAGCTCTTGTTTTAATTGACACTTAATTAACTGAAATGCTTAGAATAAAAAAACCTCTTTTTGTTAAAATGCAACAACCCCAGTGACATGCTTAGTAATCTGACAGTTCACATCCCTGAAACCTCCAATGAGTCCTTCACCAAAGCCAGAACCAACAAAATGTAACACTCCTTGATATTTCAAAAGGTAAATCCAAACAATTAAAAAACAAACCAAAACCGCTTTCCAGGCCTTCATGATACATGATACATGCAGGGACTGGACTAGATGACTTCTCGAGGTCCCTTCCAGTCCTATGATTCTATGATCATAAGGAAGCAAACAATAGGGCATAAATTCATTTCCACCGCTCATTTCCGTCTTGCAAGTCACCTTTAACCAAATATCTTCAGACTACAAATCAATCAATACAAGAAAAGATTCAGCCTGAAAGTGAAGACCATATTGGAGAAGGGGGAGGAGAATGTTATTTTAGCTGAACAAGCCTGAGCATGGCTAGAAATGACCCCCATAAATTTAATTCAATGGTGTCACTGCACCATGAAAGCTTATGCTCCAATACCTCTGTTAGTCTATAGGGTGCCACAGGACCCTTTGGCCGGTCTGCCTACTTATGTGACCTCAATCACCATAGCACCAGGTGCCAAAGAAAAGTAAGCTACGGTTGGGCCCGGTTATCACTCACATCCCACAGTTCACTCCAAGTTTGCAGTTCAGGTTCAGAGCAACTAGCAGAACCAAAAGGCACCATAATTCTGGAGTCAATTTGAAACTGGCAATGAGCACAAAACTCTGCTGTGGCCAAGGCATACTAGTGAGAGAACCGAATCTATAAGAATCTAGATGGGGAACAAATATTTAATAATGGGCTCTTCAGTCTAGCAGAGAAAGGTCTAACACTAACCAATGGCTGGAAGTTGAAGCTAGACAAGCTCAGACTGGAAATAAGGTGTACATTTTTGACAGGGAGGGTAATTGACCATTGGAACCGTTTACCTAGAGTCATGGTGGATTCTCCATCATTTTAAAATCAAACTGGGATGTTTTTCTAAAACCTCTGCTCTAGGGATTATTTTGGGGAAGTTCTCTGGTCTGTTACACACAGGAAGTCAGATCAGATGATCGCAATGGTCCCTTCTAGTCTTGGAATCTATGAATCTATGGAATGTAGTGGAAAGGAAGCCAAATAAAAGAGGAAATAAGAAAATGGGCCGTGGAAAATTATAGGCCCTTAGTACTGGGAGCACTGTTCCCTCTAAACTGTGCACGTGTGCGCACACACACAGATACTAAACCCCGCGCACAGAGCGAAACACTGTGTGCACAAAAATTTGCACAGAAGCACAACAATTTGCATAGAATAATTTTTTTGCGCACACGGCCTGTCAAAAATTTGCACAGAAGACATTTTTTGTGCACACAGCCTGTCAAAAATTAGAGGGAACATTGACTGGGAGTGAGATGTTACCCACAGGAGATTATTACTCAAGGGGATAGCTCAATTCCAGGAGACCACAGACTCTGAGTGTGCCTAGGTATAGGAAATCCACCCAGGAGCCTTAAAAATTAGGTCAACATAGGTACATTGGCCAGGGCTGTGAAAAATCCATAGCTGTGCCAACCTAACCTCCCGTGTGGAGGCAACTATGTTGATGGAAGGATGCTTTCATTGGCGTAGGCTGCGTCTACACTGCGGGGCTATGCTGGCATAGCTACGGTGACATAGCTTTTCTGGTATAGACTCTGTAGTGTAGACATACCCTCAGATGCAGCACCCCCAAAGTATGGACAGTTCTCCTTAGCCGCTGAGGACAGGACAAGAAGCAGTGGGCCTAAATTGCAGCAAGGGAGACTTTGGTTAGATATTAGGAAAAACTTCCTCACTGTCAGGGTGGTTAAGCACTGAAACAAATTGCGTAGGGAGGTTGTGGAATCTCCATCATTGGGGATGTTTAAGAGCAGCTTGGACAAACGCCTGTCAGGGATGGTCTAGATAATACTTTGTCCTGCCTTGAGTGCAGGGGACTGGACTAGATGACCTCTCGAGGTCCCTTCCAGTTCTATGATTCTATGAAACACCTGTCAGGAGTGGTGTAGATAACGCTTAGTCCTCAGTGCAGAGGACTGGACTAGATGACCTATAGCGGTCCCTTCCAGTCTGTGTTCTATGATCCTCCCTCTGCAAGGAGGATGAGAGAACAAACAGCATAGGACAGGTACTGTGGTGATGAGTGCAGTATAAAAACCCATATAGAATAGAATAGAAATAGTGCTCAAAAGTGCGTGTGCACGTTTTTGTGTGCTCGGAGTTGCAGGTACACAAATGGAGGGCAGGTAGGGTCCCTTTTGAACAGGTGTCCCTACGTTGGCATAGGTATACCCAAGGAGAGAATATGGCCATCAGGTTCTCTGTTCTTGGTGAAGCTGCAGACACCAGGACGAACCCAGTTTGTGTTAGAGATTGGGCCGTGGGTAATCAGGCCTAATGGTCAAAGCAGGAGCTGGGACGGGGATCCAATCTCAGGGCAAGGGCTGAAGTCAAGAAGCAGTAGCCACAACCAGGAGTCACAGCTGGACCCAGGTCCGGCACTACCATTAGGCAACCCTAGGCAGTTGCCAGGACGCCAGGATTTGGGGGGTGGCATTTCAGGTCCCTCGGCGGCCGCCGGGGAGCTCGGCGGCATGTCGGCGGCAGCCTCTCCCGCCGCTGCTGCTGCCTAGGGCGGCAAAAAGGCTGGCACCACCCCTGGCCGGAGCCAGGAATCAGTAGCCCAGGATTAGAAACCAGTGGGCACACCAAAGGTCAGGCCTGGAGTCAAGAACCGGAGTCGGGGAGAGGAAGCCAGAGCCAGGAGCAAGTCGAGGTAGCAAAGACGCAGCAGGAGGAAGGCTGGGACCGGACTCGGAGCAGGGCTGGGGCCAGGTGAGGAGCAGCAGGCACAGGGAAGATCGCAGCTGTGGGGGTGAACACATGGGACAGCCAGAGAGAGCTGCTGCTGAGCCAAAAGCCAGCCAGCCGCCCTCCCTAACTAATCAGGGGCTGCAGCCAATCAGGGAGCCTGCTGTAGCCCAGCTGCCCTGGTTGGGTTGCTGGGAGAGTGGCTGTTGCGGCAGGGCCTGATCCCTGACAGTCTGACTCAGATCCCAGGGCAGCGGTGCAGGATTAGCGGGTAGAACAATATACGCCTTTCACGCTGCCAACAGAGCACATGGGATTTGCAGTGAGTGGGGCTGGAGGGTGCTCAGTACCTCTGCGGATCCGGCCCAGTATTTGCAAACTAAGGAGGTTTGCCTAATTCATAGAATCATAGAATCATAGAATCTCAGGGTTGGAAGAGACCTCAGGAGGTCATCTAGTCCAACCCCCTGCTCAAAGCAGGACCAACCCCAACTAAATCATCCCAGCCAGGGCTTTGTCAAGCCTGACCTTAAAAACCTCTAAGGAAGGAGATTCCACCACCTCCCTAGGTAACATGAGATGTGAATAACAATTTATCACCCTCCTCTTTATAACAACTTTTTCCGGACTTGAAGCCTGTTATTAGGTCCCCCGCTCAGTCGTCTCTTCTCCAGACTAAGCAAACCCATTTTTTAAATCTTTCCTTGTAGGTCACATTTTCTAGACCTTTGATCATTTCCATTGCTCTCCTCTGGACTTTCTCCCATTTACCCACATCTTTCCCAAAGTGTGATGCCCAGACGTGGACACACTACTCCAGCTGAGGCCATATCAGTGCTGAGTAGAGCGGAAGAATTACTTCGTGTGTCTTGCTTACAATACGCCTGCTAATACAGCCCAGAATGATGTTTGCTTCTTCTTTTTTTTTTTTTGAACAGTGTTTATTACCGCGTTGACTCATATTTAGTTTGTGATCCACTGTAACCCCTAGAATCTTTCCTGCAGACTCCTTCCTAGGCAGTCATTTCCCATTTTGTACTTCTGCAATTGCTAATGCCTTCCGAAGTGGAGTACTTTACACTTGTCCTTATTCAATTTCATCCTATTTATTTCAGGCCACTTCTCCAGAATGCCAAGATCATTTTGAATTCTAATCCTGGCTCCAAAGCACTTGCAACCCCTCCCGGCTTGGTATCATCTGCAAACTTGATAAGTGTACTACCTACATCATGATCCAAATCATTTATGAAGATATTGAATAGAACCAGCCCCAGGACAGATCCCTGTGGGACCCCACTCGATATGCCCTTCCAGCTTGACTGTGAATGACTGATAACTATTCTCCGAGTATGGTTTTCCAACCAGTTATGCACCCACCTTAGAATAGGTTTGGCTAGGCTGTACTTCTCTAGTTTCCTTATGAGAAGGTCATGTGAGACAGTATCAAAAGTCTTACTAAAGTCGGGACATATCTCGCCTACTGCTTCCCCCACTATCCACAAGGTTTGTTACCCTGTCAAAGATGGATATTAGGCACAGGCGCGGGCTTGTAATTTTCCGTAAGGTGCTCAACCTCCACTTAGCCCCACAGGCCCCGCCCCCACTCCACCCCTGCTTAGCCCCACAGGCCCTGCCCCCACTCCACCCCTTCCCCTAAGCCTCCGCTCCGCCTCTTCCCGCTCCCCACTCTACCCCCTTCCCTCAAGGCCCCACCCAGCCTCTTCCCACCCCCACTGCACCCCTGCCCCGCCTTTTTCCGCCCTCTCCCCCAGCGTGCCCTGTCCCCGCTCCTCCCCCTCCCTCCCAGTGCCTCCTTCACGCCGCAGAACAGCTGATCCGCAACGTTCAGGAGGCGCTGGGAGGGAGGGGAGGAGTTGACTGGCGGGGGCCGCAGGCGGGAGTGGGGGAAAGGAGCTTGGCTGCTAATTCTTTCTCCGTGGGTACTTCAGCCCTGGAGCACCCACGGCGTCGGCGCCTATGATATTAGGTTGGTTTGACATAATTTGTTCTTGACAAATCCAGGTCTACTGTTACTTATCACCTTCTTTTTCCCTAGGTGCTTACAAATTGATTGTTTGATTATTTGCTCCATGATCTTTCTGGGGACCAAAATTAAGCTGGCTGGTCTATAATCCCCTGGGTGGTTCTTATTTCCCATTTTTATAGATAGGTTCTCTACTTGCCTGTCTAGTCCTCTGGGATCTCTCCTGTCCTCCACAAGCTCTCACAGCTCATCGCTAATGCCTCAGAGGTCTCGTCAGCCTGTTTATTAGGTATTCTAGGATGTATTTCGTCAGGCCCTGCCAACCTGATCGACATTAAAAAGTTAGGTCGGCCCAGTTATGTCGCTAAGGGATGTGAAAAATTGAATTTCACCCAGTCAGCCCCCCGCCCCTCCCCCATATTGAGCTCACTGACTTGCATTTGAATAAAGTGTCTTCCAGAAAGGCAGCCAATCCTGATCTGAAGACATCAAGAGAATCCACTGCTTCCCTGGAGAGTTTGTTCCAATGGCTAATCGCCTTCCCTGTTAAGAATGTGTGCCTTATTTCCAATTGCAATTTGCGTGGCTTCAGCATCCAGCCGTTGGTTCCTCTTCTATCTTTCTCCACTAGATCGAAGAGCTTTTTAGAACCTGGTATTTCTCCCTGTGACGGTCCAGATACACCGTGATCCCGTCACCTCTCCATCTTCTTTTTGATAAATTAAACCAGCGGTTCTCAAACTGTGGGTCGGGATCCCGTTTTAATGGGGTTGCCAGGGTTGTCTTAGGTTACAAGAAGCCCCCTGGGCCAGCGCTAGCACTAGTCGACCCTAGGGCCTAGGGCACCAGGATTTGGGAGGCGGTGGGTGGCTGCCTCCTGGCTCCCCGCTCAGCGGCTGAGCGGGGAGCCGGGAGGCAGCCGCGGCGAGCTGCCCCCCTGGGGAGCTGAGCTCCCATGGCCCGCAGGGGGGCTGGCTGGGGGGTGGCGGCATTAGCTGGCGGGGGGGTGCGCAGGGCTGGTGGAAGGAAGTTTAGCCTAGGGCGTGAAACTTCCTTGCACCGGTCCTGCCTGCCTCTGTCTTAGGATACAGGCCCCCTGCTTCAGGCTGAAGCCCTGGGGCTTTGGCTTTGACCCTCCCCCCCATCCAGGGCGGTGGGGCTCGGATTTCCCCCCCCCCCCCCACCTCCGGGGCGGCAGGACCAGGGCAGGCTCAGGCTTCAGTCCCCCTCCCTTCCCCCAGGGTTGTGTAGTAATTTTTGTTGTCAGAAGGGGGTCGCAGTGCAATTAAGTTAGAGAACCCCTGAATTAAACAGATTGAGCTCGTTCGGTCTCTAACTAGGAGACATTTTCTCCAGCCCTGGAATCATTTTTGTGGACTCGTCTTCTCTGCACCCGCTGCAAGTTTTCAGCCTCGGGTTGCTGGGAGCATGGTCGCCAGCAGTACAATGATTCCTGTGAAAACACAACCCAGTTGTGGAGGAAGCCAAAATAAACGTTGCAGCACAGGACGGGCAAAGCAGAGCTGCAGACTCAACCTCTCTCCTCCCTTCTGCTCCCCCCGGCACATTGTGCTTCACCGAAAAGCTCCACTGAAGACTGAGGAAGACACCTCAGAGCAGAGAGGAGGACTCATCCTGGAGGTTGGTTGGATCATACAAAAGCCCTGGGCAATGTTTGGGCTGCTCTATGTGAAACTGACCCCTGCACCTCCTGGCTGGTGAATGCCTGGCAAGGACACCCACATACATCACTGGATGAGACCATTCAAGCGTCTTTCAGAGCATGCAACCCACCTGCCAGATCCGAACCCAACTCCTTCTCAAGGAACCAAACGCCAGGGGTCAATGTGACAGTCGCCATCTTGGCCAGCGCCAGGGCCCTCCAGAGCTAGGAGCATGAATCTGTAGCTTAAGCTAAAAAGCCAGGCCGTGTAGCTGAGGGCTGGAACAGACTCAAATTTCTTCTGGCACTGGGGACACACAAACATGTCTCGAGCTGCGGTTTCCATAGATTCTAAGGCCGGAAGGGACTAGACTGACCCAATGCAGAACACAGGCCAGTAATAATTCCTGTCTGAACTAGAACAGAGTGTTTAGAAAAACAGCCAGTCTGGATTGGGAAGTGTTCAGGGATGGCGAATCCAACCACGACCCAGTAAATTGTTCCAGTGGTTAAAAATCCTCGTCCGGTTTACGCCAAGGCCTTTCTTACTACGCACCAGAACTAGATAAGTTCCTGGAGGATAGGTCCATCAGTGGCTATTAGGCAGGATGGGCAGGGATGGTGGCCCTAGCCTCTGTTTGCCAGAAGCTGGAAATGGGTGAGAGGGGATGACTCACTTGATGATGACCTGTTCTGTTCATTCCCTCTGGGGCACCTGGTATTGGCCACTGTCGGAAGACAGGATACGGGGCTAGAGGGGCCTTTGGTCTGACCCAGTATGGCCGTTCTTATGTCCTTTTCCTAAGCAAACACTCTTGAGATGGTCAAGAAAATCCACCAGCACCCTAAACCATTCACAGTCAGACAGGAAAACGTGGCGTAGAAATGGCTCTGGGTTGTGTGCTCTCAGGGATGGACTCTCAACTTGAAGGCTCCTTAGGATGAAACACCAAACCTGAGCGAATTCAGAGCGCGGTGCAAACTCCGCCCTAGCTGCATGGGCCTTTCTCCGGCTAACAAAGGCTGAAGACTCCGAGGATCATTTCAGGGGACGACGGGAAGAGCAATTTAAAGAGCAGCAGCTGAAGCAAAGAGGGGAGTAAAGGCAGCGCATCAAGTTGGAGGTATGGGCTGGATCCTGCAGCAGAGGGCAGCATTTAACATGATGCTCACTAGGAGAGAGAAGACAGGCTGCCGGTCCACAGGGAAAGAGCAGTGGAGTGGGAATCCGAAGACTTTGGATCTTGGCTTTTGGACAGTGAGCTCTTCGGGGTAGATGTTGTAATGTATTAGATGCTGGTACAGCTCCCAGCACAGTGAGGCTGAACCTGATGGAGTCTTCTAGGCGCTACCTCAATATAAACGTTTAACCACGACTACTACTAACAAGGTGTTGAACTTGACCTCCTCCGTGTGCTTGATATCACAAGACACTAAAGCTCACGGATGCAGGTAACACCCAGAAGACTTCTCGAGGGGCAGATTTGCTAGAACTTGATTATTCATAGAATCACAGAATATCAGGATTGGAAGGGACCTTAGGAGGTCATCTAGTCCAACCCCCTGCTCAAAGCAGGACCAATCCCCAATTTTTGCCCCAGATCCCTAAATGGCCCCCTCAAGGATTGAGCTCACAAGCCTGGGTTTAGCAGGCCAATGCTCAAACCACTGAGCTATCCCTCCCCGTCCAGGTGTGGTTTTGATAAATGTGTATCTATAAAATGAATATTTTTCCTTGTTGGTTTGAATAGTCTGTCCTCGTTTTCAGCAGACGGTTAGCAGCTGTCTGGCTCTACGTTGGCTGGAGTGTTGGAGAGGCTCTACTGATGAAGTGACCTGAGCCACTGAAAGTCTGAGCTTCATCCATGCCAGGGAACGCTGCTTATGTGATTCTGCGCCCACGCAGAGGGTGAATCCGTCACAGCTGGGGGCTTGGGGATGAAGAGGGGTGGGCAGCGGGTGCTCTCCAGCGTTCTTAACACTCACTCAGCATAGGAGAAACTACCCAGCGCTCTGTGTGCACCCTGCACAGGAGGCAAACTATTCCGCAAGGGGAGACTCGGGAGAACTCCCGGAATCCCGGGGAAAGGGGAGCAGCTCTGGAGCTCAAAGTCAAAACCAGCACAGCACGTGCCGTCTCAGAGACAGCTTCCGTCGTGTGCCTCAGCCCTTATCTAGAGACACTAGCCCATTGGGTGAGAGGGGAATTCAGGCTCCAGAGTCCCAGCCGTGCCTAGCCCCTCTGCGGAGCCTGCCAATAACGAGGGATAATCGGTGCCAGCGGGTGTCAGAGGCAAACGCCCGTCTGCCTAGGAACTGGTCTGCACAAAGGCTGACAGCTATCGGCGGGAACAACGATCGGCCTCTCTCGATGAAGCCTGGATTTGAAGCAGGGCTCGGGCAGGAATTATACGGACTGTCCCTGCTCCTCAGGCTGCTGCTATTCATCCAACATGTGTAGAAAGGCCACCACGCCGCAGCTCTCAGCAGGAAATATTTACACGTTTTCTCCGGCCTGGAGGGCCTGCTGTGGGGTGGGACGGGAGCTGCCGGCCTCGCTCCCAAGCTAAATAAAGAGGCACTTTGCAGCGGTTGCCAAAATACACGCGTCTCCCCTTTCGACTGCCCGGGCCAATGGCTGCAGTGATGGGAATGCAGGTTTGCTCCTGCGTGGCGGGGCCGTAATCACCAGGCAGGCACTTCGGGCCAAGCCAGCAAGCACAGGACGGACTGTTCTGCTAAACCCACGGCCTAGCGCAGCGCCCAGAAGCTGCACGGAGAACCGGCCCTACGCCGGGACCACCTTGGAGTTGCAATGGTAATTAGTGAAAGCTAGGCCCACGGCGCCATCTCGTGGCAAAAGGCTGCCCCAGCTTTTCCCTTCTCTCGCCCAGCCGTATACACTTTCCCTGTGGAATATTGAGCATCAGCTGGCCCCACTGGCAGGAGAGTGGTTGCTGGCAGGGCCGGATTAACCTTTTGTGGGCCAGGCGCCAAACATATTTGTGGGCCCCCATGGGACCAATGGAGCATGGGGCGGGGGGAGAGGCGGTCCCTGGAGCGAGGGGCCGGCCAGGGGTGTGGCATGGCAGAGGCGGCCCCACTCCACCCAGCCCAATGCGAGGGCACTAGTTACAAACCGGCACTTGCCAGACACACAGTGACCTGGCCGGCCCTGTGCTGCCAGCGTGCCCCTTCCCCTGGGGGGGCAGGCCCATGCCATGCCACATATCCTCCCTGCCCAATACCGGAACCCCCCCACCCCCGATTCCCTATGGCCAGAGCCCCCTCGGACCCTGCCACAAATGCACAGTGCCCTGCACACCACCCCCCCTGTCCAGTGCCCCCCTGCCCACAGCCCCACCACAACTGGCCAGCACCCCACACAGAACCCCCACTCCCCAGTGCCCCAACACACAGATCTTCCCCGCCCCCTCACAGCCCAGCACCCCCCCAGGTCCCGCAGAGACCCCCTCCCCCACACCCTGCCTCCCGGCTGCACTCATCGGCCCTGCTGAGAGGCGACTGTCTGCCAGGCTGAGCTGCCAGTGCAGCCAGGGCTGGTCCCAGGGTGGAGAATCACTCCGGCCCCCCGGGAGTGGCACGATCAGCCAGGCCAGGGCCTGCACCAGCCAGCCTCCCTCAGGACCCATGTGCCTGGAGGCAGGGCCCTAGGTGAAACTTCCTTGCACCAGCCCTGCGGCCACACCCCCCCCCCCCCAGCAGCTCCCCCCCTTGCAGCGGCCAGCCCCCCGCTTGCAGCAGCTAACCCCCCCGCTCGCAGCAGCTCAGCCTCCCCCCCCCAC
Source organism: Macrochelys suwanniensis (assembly GCA_033296515.1). Lineage (NCBI taxonomy): Eukaryota > Metazoa > Chordata > Testudines > Chelydridae > Macrochelys > Macrochelys suwanniensis. The sequence goes on from CM065775.1 coordinate 339,756,353, forward strand.
GGTGGCTCAGCCCCCCACCCATGGGCCGCGGCAGCCTCCCCCCTGCCTGTGGCGGCTCCCCACCCCCCCGTGGCAGCCAGCCCCCCCCCCCCCCGCCCACGGCAGCCGTTCACCTCTGCCGGTGCCAGCAGCTCCTCTGAAGCTTCGTTCTCAGCGGCGTTTCGGCGGCTGCTTTTATTGCCGCCAAAAGTCGCCACTGCCAAAATGCTGCCAAGGGTGGCGAAATGCCGCCCCTCCAAATCCTGGCACCCTAGGCGACCGCCTAGGGTCAGCTAGTGGAAGCGTCGGCCCTGCCTGGAGGGGCCCAGCCGAGCTCCCCCCCCACTGCCCCCCATGAACTCGCTGAAACTGGCCAGGCTTCTGCACCAGTCCCAGGCGGCTCAGCTCCAGGGAGACAGGTGGGGCCGCACACGGGGTGGGAAGCAGAGACTGCCCAGAGCTGGAGGTGCACTGGGGTCTGGCCAGGGGGCAGAGAGAATCATAGAATATCAGGGTTGAAAGAGATCTCAGGAGGTATCTAGTCCAACCCCCTGCTCAAAGCAGGACCATCCCCAGCTAAATCATCCCAGCCAGGGCTTTGTCAAGCCGGGCCTTAACAACCTCTAAGGAAGGAGACTCCACCTCCCTAGGTAACCCATTCCAGTGCTTCACCACCCTCCTAGGGAAACAGTGTTTCCTAATATCCAACCTAGACCTCCCCCTCTGCAACTTGAGACCATTACTCCTTGTTCTGTTATCTTCTACCACTGAGAACAGTCTAGATCCATCCTCTTTGGAACCCCCTTTCAGGTAGTTGAAAGCAGCTATCAAATCCCCCCTCACTCTTCTCTTCTGCAGGCTAAACAATCCCAGTTCCCTCAGCCTTGCCTCTTGCTGGACTGTTGCAGTGTCACCCTGGCAAATGAGCGCAGGCGAGGGGGTCTTTGATCTCTTTCAGAAAGACCTAACTTAAAATGGTGTCCATTTAGCAAAAATAAAGGGTTAATGCTACTGGCTTGAGTGGTACAGGAAGGGAGGTGCGCACAGCTCTGGTGATACCCTCAATCCCGACCCCCATCCCCGTTATCCCAGCCCTGCCCCCCAGCTCTGCCCATGCCCCTCAAACCTGACCCACAGCCCCCTGCTATCCCAGCCCTGCCCCCCAGCTCTGCCGGTGCCCCTCAATCCCGACCCGCAGCCCCCTGCTATCCCAGCCCTGCCCCCCAGCTCTACCGGTGCCCCTCCATCCTGACCCTGCTATTCCAGTCCTGATCTCACCCCACGCATACCTGTGCTGATGGCCCTTAATTCAGCCTCACAGCCCCACCCCCACTATTCCAGTCCAGGATCCCCCTCCCCAGCTCTGCTGCTCAATTCTGATCTATGCTCCCCCATCCCACCCCACCCCCCGGCCCACCTGCCCAGCTCGAGCCACAGATGGGGTAAGGCAGGTGGTGGGAAAACACTGCCTGCTTCTTCTCATCCCATATCTCTTCTCCTTCCCCCTGACCTCAGTAAGGTGCCGCCTCCTGGCCGTCAGCCTAAACGACCTCAGAGAAGAGCATTTTCCCACCTTCCCCTGGAGCATCTGGCCACTGTCAGAGACAAGCTGCTGGATCGCATGGCCCATTGGTACACAGGACCCGGACAGAGCAGCCCTGCAGCTCAGCGGGGAGCAGGCAGATCCATGGGCAAACTCAGAGGGGCTAATTTTCAGCAGGGGTAGAGCCTGGATGCCCCCAACCAACTCCCGCAAACTCAGGCACCAGCCAACCCTGTTGCGTAGCAGTAACACAGCAGTAGGGCTGTCCAGTGCATCCGCTCTACCCACAGGCATGTTGCTATTGTAATGCATGGCCACCTCCCCTCCTCTGCTGCAGCACTGACTCCCCCAGACAGCCGAGGCTGCAAGGATCCCTGGTTCTTCCTCCCAGGCCCGGCCCATACTCTCAGGCTTGCCCTGTGCTCTCCCACCGCTTGGAGAAAAACACTCTGGAATGAACTATTTCAAGCTATCAGCTCCCTCAAGACAGATTTGCTGCCTTCCTGCAAATGAGTGATTGGAACTATAGCTAACAGAACCGGGGATTCCCCTATGCACCTCTCTGTTCTATATGCATCAGGCTGACAGGTACTGGCCTGGAGAAAGGGGGTAGGGTAGCCGCCTGTTTTTCCCCCCATGTTCTAGAGGCAGGGGGAGTTTGATGTAGCCAGTTTAAAAGGGACGCCGTCCACCCAAAAATACTTTGTCCCTGTTATTCATCGTCCTCCTTCAAATCCCTTAAAACTCTCCTTTGCCGTGATGCCGACACAGAAACTTGACAATTCGGCAGCTGACGTGCTGAGAACGCTGCTGATCAATATTGTCTCCTGGTTCCCTTGAACTCTCCCACCTGTCTGTATCCATCTGTCATCTCTTGTCTTAAGAGTAAGTTCCATGTGGCGGGAACCGTCTTTCTGTTCTGTGTCTGTGCAGCACCTAGTGTGACGGGATCTGGGTCCTGGGCATTATCATAATACAAATAATAATGAATTATAAGAAATACCTGAGATCGCAGGAGCAGAAAGAAGTTAGCGAAGAAAATCCTCTTTTTCCAACCTGGTTTTGGCAGCATTTTATTTAGGGTCAGTTTCCCTGTTTTCCCTGGATAGCCAGCTGGCCAACTTCTCCCTTGTTGAAAGCACCTTTGTAAATTTCAACAAGGGAGCAGAAAAATCTGTTATAAATATTTTTAGAAGAATTGTATGAAATCAGGACATAATATCGAAAGGGATTAAAAAAAATTAGTTCATGTCAAAAACAATCTAAATTAATACCAGGCCTTTAAGTAGAGTGTCCAATGGGCTTATGAACAGAGTAAAATCCATTTAGATCCATTTACACTGACTGATGGTGCAGGGAAGACGTGTATTGCTAGAAGATAGGCCAGTTTCCTGGTTTTAGGGTGTTCTGTGGGTAGCGATGTGGGGGCAGAGTTAAGGCTGTTTGGGTGATCTCACCTGTGCATTCCCAATGTTTAACTTTGACAACATTATCTCTCGACCTATGATATTAACTTCTTAGCTTGTTAAAAGAAAATAATTCTTTAAACCCAGTTTGTCACTCTTCTTGATCTTCATCTTATTTTTGCATGACTCATGATTCAGATGATGAAAAATTCCTGACGTCAGTTTCATTTTGGTAGGAGGCAGTTTCTCTCAGAGCTTCTCTGTGCTTTAGGTTCCCAAACGTTACAGGTGAATGTTTGTGCATTTAAAAAAACAATTATTTCCACTGAATTTTTTTTTTTTAAATTGGGCAGTCTACTGGCCTCAGGTTTTATAAAAGCTAATTTTTACACCATTTAAATGTTGCCTGATTTAAAATGGGAATGCCCATTCACATGGAATTCTGGATTGGATTTCTGAGCTGTATAACATTTGGGTCTTTCAAAAGAAAAATCTACCAAGTTTCTCTCCATCTCGCGGTGCTGGGTTATTTTTTATTATGTACAAATAAGAGGGCAGACAATTAAATTGAAACAGCAAATTTAATACTGATAAAAGCAGTTTTCTTTCTTTTAGACAGAAAAATGAACCTGTGGAAATTGCTGTTACTGGATATCCTTGAGACCAGGAGTTAGTAGGATTCAACAAAAGTTTAGACATTTACAGGAATAATAAACACCGACAGATATAAAACATGTTAGAAAGGATATGAAACCTCATGTCTCTTAGGGCTTAGTCTGCTTAACACTGCCAGGGTCTGGGAAGAAACCGCACTGAAGGGCTGATTATTCTATAATTGACCACTAGGAGTCTTACACCGTCTTCCAAAGCAGACAAGCTACTGAACTAGATACAGCTGGGGTCTGAACCGATCTTCCTATGATCCAGAATTCCTACGTTCGTATGGAATCATTTACCACCTTAATTTCAGCTTAAAGCCGCAGCATTTTTCCTGCACATTATATTATTTGGAGAGACCCACTTAGCAGCGTGTGCATGTGCCAGTCTCTGTATACTGGGCTCTAGACAGGAATTTGCAGGGCAGCGCCCTCAGATAATTAGGGTCAGGAGAAACCAAAGAGACTTTGATGCTTCTCCAAGCCCCATGCACTTGCAGAGCTTGGCTAGGAGTTTTGTCAGGACTGAATGAAAACACCAGCTCCAGTCCCCCCAGAACTTTGGGGGAGTTCAGACCTGGCTACAATGGGCCTGGCTGCCTTCCTCCTTACAATGGGCCAAACTGGGTCCAGACCCGCCCCCGCAAACTTTACATCTTCAGCCCGACTTTTCAGCTCAGCCCCTCCAGTGGGAAGAGACTCCCTGCCTGCCCAGAAATGCCACGAGGAGAGACTTCCTCCTGGGCTTGGGGCATTGCCAGCTGGAACCCGGCTGCTCACAGACATGAAAAAGCTTGTCTGGATTTAAAACCTTCTGGAAGTTCCAGGTTTGAGTTCTGGGTCAAAGGTCGAGCTGCTGTTTATCTGCGTCTGGAATAGCTCCCCTGACCCCAGGAGATCAACAATTCCAACAGACAGACCCTCAGACCGAGGGGAGGGGTTAGTACCAGCAAGTCTCCACCCCTTACACCTGAGAGGCAGGGTTAGCCCTTGAGAGTCTCCACTCCTTACACAGAAACAGTCGGATGGGGCGGGGCTTGCACATGAGAGACTCCGCCCCTTAAGTGAAAAAAATCATGACACACGTCCCATTGAACCACCAACGCTTGAGCAAAAGGGGATTCCAACCACCTGGCAGGTTCTGAGGGCGCAAGTGCACCAGAAAAGAAGTTTTATTTGCCCTTTACATGCCCCTAGCTTGGGGAACTAGGGTGACCAGACAGCAAATGTGAAAAATCGGGACAGGGGGTGGGAGGTAATAGGAGCCTAGATAAGAAAAAGACCCAAAAATCGGGACTGTCCCTATAAAATCGGGACATCTGGTCACCCTATGGGGAACACGCCCCCTCCAACACAGCCCTTCTCGCTTCAGCTCACTTCAGAAGAGCCAGCACAGTTGCTTCTGTTTCGCCTCAGGCCAGTTGCGCTGGTTTGGAGCACAGCTGCTTTCAGCCGTCACCGTCAGCCAATCCAAAGCCACTTCCCTACCGCTTGCGATGCTGGGACACAGGAGGAATAACGCGCCCCCAGCAAGAATACATCCTCTGAGGCTGCGTCTTTGTGAAGGGGATCCTGGTGCCCAACGGGAACACGAGCGCGCGGCTCTGAGACAGATGAAGGGCCTCATTCAGGTCTCAGTTATGCTCTTTTCAATCTGGAGTAACTCCAGTGACTTCAGTGGCGTGACGCGGGCGGGAGGTGGGGCAGAACAGGGAGCACCGGCGTAGAATGGGGCACATTCTGGGTGCGGGGAGGGCGTTCATGTTTTATATTCCACAGCGAAAAGCACAGTAAACAAGATCTGGGCCCAAGGCAGGCGACATGACGCGCTCCTGTAAGGGATTTCTAGCTGGGACATCCCTTTTCTGGCCTTCAGCACTAGTAAACGTCTCTGTGTATTATACAGATACTGTTTTTTTTAACGTAACACAACAGAAATATTTAAACCCACTAAGTAGCATCTAGCCGGGCGGGGCCCAGTTAGCTTCCTCCACACACAGGGGTGGAGCCTTCAAAGGGGAAGGCCGAGCGTGTGCTGTTCAAAGGGAGCGAGCCAGGAGGATCTTCAACAGGGGCGTTAATAGAGCTATATCCAGCGGGGACTACAAGTTCCAAAAGGCAGGGGACTACAAATCCCAGCATGCAATGCTTCATGAGAGCCGCTTGGAGCACTGCAAGCTGGGACTCCTTGCCCTCCAGCAGCTCACAGTCTGTCCCATTCGCCTGGCCCAGGCCTCTGGTTCCGGTTAATGTGTCCCCTCCCGCAGGTGCACGGGGAACTATTAGATGTGTTCCAAGAAGGGTGGTGCTGACTGGCTGAGTCACGGAGGCTGATGCTGGTGACAACGTGTTACACACGCCACCCCGCGCTGTACAAAGTCTCCACCTCTCCCGGCCACAGCGAATGGGCGAAGATCCGGGAGTGACGCGGCCCCAACGCTTCGGAAAGTTTAATGGACAGACCCCTAAAAAAACTCTCCCGCCGTCTATTACGGCTGGCTTGGCAAAGAGCCGCCAGCCCCTTCCTTTCAGCCCCTGGTGTGGGTCACGGGACAGCCGGAAGCTCCTGGAATAAGGAAACCATGGATCTTATCTCTGCCCTCGGAGAGGCTCCTCTCTGTATAGACTCCCCAGCCTCCCTGATACCAGGCCATCAAGGGACGTTTCTCTCCTTCTCCAAGGCTCCCCCCCACCCCCAGTCCAAAGATCGGGGAGCAAACGCAGCACCCAGTTGGGGCAGAGCTGCCGGTGGGGGAGTCCTCGAAAAGCTCCAAGCAGCAGCGTGAAGAAGGGAACAATCCACAGCTCCATCTGGGAGCTGGGACATCCTAGATCCATCCCACAAGCCCCGCAGGAGCCCGGCCTCTGGGGGCATCACCAACAAACATCTGTTTGGTTTTGTTTCTGTCACCCGCAGAGCAATAAATAACAGTACCTGGCAGGCACGTCCAGCTGCCGTACAACCAGCGGAGACGAGGGCTGGCTCCCTCCTGCGGGCAGGACCAGGGCCAAATGTCTCGGGCGGGAAGATCGGCAGGGAGGGGCCCGGGACGGGGAAGTTCAAAAGCAGCCGCAAGCTACCAAGGAAGCACCAAGGTTTGCAGCAGAAAAGAACCTGCCTCTGAGCGAAAACCGTACCGGGTTGGAACCTGGAGAGTTAGCTTTGAACCTGCGTCTGTATGCTGGGGGATCGGCAGGCTCCTCCATAACCTGTCTCCCGGTGAGGTGCTCTCCAGGGCGTATCCAGGCAGCGGAAAGGGTCTGGGTCCCTCCTGGCCTAAAAGTCTGAGTCGGCATCCAGCAGCTCGGCATCCATGAGGTTTGTCTGGGAGTGGATGGGGGCGAAACCTGCCCTTCTGCCATGAGTCCTCGGCCCATAGGGGATGCTCCCGCTGGGTGGGGCGCCGGGATCCAGGCCCGCGGCGGGGGGCCGGAACGAGCCGCTGTGCTGCTGGCGTGCCAGGAAGCACCTCACGCTGCCCTCGAGGGCCAGATCTCCCTGGGGCTCGCTCTCGGGGCAGAAGGGGTTGCTGATCAGATGGAAGGCGGCGTGTTTCCTGGAGCCGGCGGGGTTGTCCTGGGGCCCCCGGGGGAAGAGGCCTTCGTGCTGGGGGACGCTGAGCCTCAGGCCAGGGTAGGAGCCCGGAGGCGGCCCCTCTTCCCCAAGCTGAGACTCCCTAGGGTTGGACACCAGGCACTTCTGCCTTGGCAGCTTGGGCAGGCGAGGGACGGCACTGCGGGCCTGCGGGGTGAAGTAGCCCCCGTCGCGGATGGCGGGCCCCAGGGGGCAGACTTCCTTCTCCTTCCTCCTCTTCTTCTTCTTCTTGCGGCTGGCTCTCTGCTCCAGCTCGGGCGAGATCTCGGCGTCCACCACCCACAGGTTCGCCCTTTCCTCCGGCGGCACTGCGGGCACGAGAGAGAGGAGACGGGGTGAGAGGGGCCCTTTCCGGACGGGTTCGCTGTTAAAACACTGCACCCCAGTCCCAGCCCAGAGATGCCCAGCTGCCCCAGCCTTGCCAATGGCCCTCAGTCCCGACCCCTGCTCCTTACTGGTCCCGTTGTGGGGCCCCTTATATGGCTCTGCCCATGCCCTCAATCCCAACCTGCAGCCCCCTGCTATCCCAGCCCTGGGCTTCCCACCACACCCAGCTCTGCCTGTGCCCTTCAGTCCTGACTCGCCTCCCTTCCCTGCGCGGCCAGGCCTGCCCCTCCCCTGAGCGGAGGTGGTTTGGGAGCTCAGATGGCATTTTTAACCCTGGGTTATTACAATTTGTAGCGTCTTCGCCAAATTCCAGTTCACAGAATTACATCTCCCCTGGTTCCACACAGGGATCGTCTTCCCTGCCTTTCCTGTACTGTGAGCCCACTGAACAGTTGCTATGTTCCACCCCAGAAGTGGCTGCATTTCCATGGCTGTGGTGCAATCCCTCTCCTATCCCTGTGATTTCACTCCTTGCACCCACAGTCTCACAGCACACAGACGGCGGGGGGGGGGGGGGGGGGGCGGATATCACCGTCTTCGTTTTACAGGTGGGGACATGGAGGCCCAGCGTGGAGAAGTGACTTGCCCCAGGTCACGCTCCAGGTTAGTGTCAGGTTGAGGAGGAGCACCCAAGTCTCCTGACTCCCAGTCCAGTGCTTCCCGTCCAGAAGTGGAGAGCAAAGCTGGCCTTGTGGCTAAGGCACTGGGACGCAGGAGTCCTGCATTTGATTTCTGGCTCTGCGGACCTTCCTCTTTCTGCCTCCGTTTCCCAACGGCCAGAAGCTAGACTGCAGGGCCTGTCTCTCGCTGTGGGGCTGAGCAGCACCCGCCACCAAGGGGCCCTGATCTCAACAGAAACCTCTAGGTGCTCTTGGGACACAGATTACCATCTCCCTCACCACCCCACGCACTCACCGGGCGTTGCCACGGGCGTGACAGAGATGTCCTGCGGCAGGATAGCCCCTCTCCTGGCCACCATCTTGGTGACGTGCTGGGCCCAGGCTGAGGACACGTCAGCTGAGGGCTCGTTGATGTCGAAAGCCAAACCAGCTGGGACGAAAGCCACAGAGGAGATTCTTACAGCCCGCTCAGCGGATGGAGGGGGGGGGAAGAGGGGGATTCTTCACTGATTCACCCCAATCTCCCCCCTCCGGCTGATCCCACAAGCAGCCCGTTCCAGAACCAACGCCCTGCATTCCCGTGGCGACCAGGAGGCCCTCCCGTTCCCACACGATGTCCCCAACCCTCAGAGGCTGGACCCTGGGCTCACGGCCCCGCAGAGGGGCCTAGCGCCAGGGGTGGGGGTGTGTGACGCCCCCATGGTTCCCTTCCCCCCCAGGGACGTACCCACGGGCCCGTCGTGCGAGACGGTGTGCATGCTGAAGGTCAGCTCCTGCTCCGGGTTGTGCAGCAGCTCCTTCCGCTTGGAGAAGGCCTTGGCGATCATCTTGCTTTTCTTGATCCTCTTGGGCTCATCGTCGCTCTGGCCGGTCAGCCTGTGGAGGGAGGGAATGGGGGGTGGGGGAGGGCGGGCTCAGCGGGGGAGGGGAGGGCAGGGCACTGGGGGGGTGGAGATCCCCGGGGGTGGGGCTGAGGAGTGCCAGGGCTGCTGCTCCTGGGCTTCCCCCCTCCACCCCTCTCCCGCTGAGCCAGGGAGCCCCGTTTGTCTGTTGCCAAGGGAACCCCTCCATCACCCCAACCCAAAGGACTCGTCCCCCTCCCCGCATCACGGCGGGTAACACGCTGGCAGCCAGGGCTGGGTTTGCCAGGGCCCTTCCCGCCACTCTGGTTGGGTGACAGGCTTAGAAAATGTGCCTAAAATACACTTCCAGGGCAGTGGCCAGGTGTCAAGGAGACTCGGGCCTAGCCCCATCCCCGGGATCGCCCCTCCAGGCGCCCCGATCCCTCGGCACAAAAGGTCTTTGGGGGACTCGCGGCAGCCCCCCCGCAGCCGTGGGCCGAACTCACGCGGGCGCCCTCCCCCCCGCACCCTGCACTCCCTCACTCTGCGATCTGCCCCTTCTTCGCAGCACCACCCGGCTCCCCATGCAGCCTGGCCGAAGGGGGGGACTGCACAATGGGGTCTCAGCCCCCCTGCTCCGGACGGAGGAATCCCTTCTCCTCCCCCACCTCTGTAATGGGCATCTAGGGCTGGAGGGGAGGCCTGGGAGACCGACGCCCCACACGCAGCCACATCCAGGTATGACACGGGCGGCGCTGGCTGCACAAACTTCCCGCCCGCCCCCTCCGGCAGACGTGCGTCGCTCCTGAACCAGAGGGGCCGTAGCTAGGTGGGGCCCAGGGAATTCAGCCGCAGGCTGGGAGCTGATGAGCCATCCCTGAACTAGCCTGGGTAAGTCACATCTGGTGATGGATCAGTCCTGTGCTAGGCTCCAGCCAATCCACAAGCCAGGAGCGGGTCTGGTGACCCTTGCTCCAGCCCGGCCCCGCCTCCAGCCTCCTTCCCAGCCCGGCCCCGCCTCCAGCCTCCTTCCCAGCCCGCCTCCAGCCTCGCTCCCAGCCCGGCCCCGCCTCCAGCCCCGCCCTGCCTCCAGCCTCCTTCCCAGCCCAGCCCCGCCTCCAGCCTCGCTCCCGGCCCGGCCCCGCCTCCAGCCTCCTTCCCAGTCCCGCCCCGACTCCAGCCTCCTTCCCGGCCCCGCCCCGCCTCCAGCCTCCTTCCCAGCCCAGCCCCGCCTCCAGCCTCGCTCCCGGCCCGGCCCCGCCTCCAGCCTCCTTCCCGGCCCCGCCCCGCCTCCAGCCTCCTTCCCGGCCCGGCCCCGCCTCCAGCCTCGCTCCCGGCCCGGCCCCGCCTCCAGCCTCGCTCCCGGCCCAGCCCCGCCTCCAGCCTCCTTCCCAGCCCCGCCCCGCCTCCAGCCTCGCTCCCAGCCCGCCCCCGACTCCAGCCCCGCCCCCAGCCTTGTGTCCAGCCCCGCCCGACTCCAGTCTCGCTCCCAGCCCTGCCCTTGCTTTGTTCCAAACCTGCTCTTGACTCGTGACTCCAACCTATGGCTCCAGTGCCTGGCCCGGTTGCCACCCCACTGACCACGAGGCCCAACTGCCACTGCTCCAGTCACTAGGCCTGACCCTCCCCAGCTCAGCTTCTGACACACACCACTCTGTGCCTCTCCGCTGGGACCACACGCCATCGCCTAGGAACCGGCTGAGACCCGCCAAATTCGTCGCACATGGGCCACCAGACAGCTGCCGGATGAGGACAGCGACGGACCTGGGCTGGACTGGGTCACGGGGGCCTTGGGCCTGCGGTGCCCCCAGCTGAGCCTCTGTTCCCGGGCCTCAGGGGATACAGGGCCCTGAGACCCCAGCAGCTCTGGCCTGGAGGGGGAGGGGGAGATGCTCCCACCTGCACCAGGTGCGCTTCCAGATGAGGAGGGTGGCTTTGGTCCACACCCAGGTGCTCATGGAAATGCCGGTGCCGAACATGGCAAAGAGGTTGATCTTCTCCACCAGCAGGCTGGGCCGGTTCTTGATCTCGCAGTCTGGGATCGGCTTGTTGGTCTGGATGGCGATCGTCACGTTCGCTTCGCACCTGCGGCAGAACCATGGGGCATGACGGCGGCACGAAGAGCAGGGGCTAAAACCCCCCATGACCGCGGCAATGGGGAGCCGAGGCGGGCACCGGGACAGCCACCTCCCACCCCTCATCCCCAGCGATGAAGCACTCTCCCTTCAGCGCAGCCGGATAAAGGGTATTGACACACGCCCCCTGCAAGGAGCAGCTGCTGATTAGATTCAGCTGAGTCCCCTTCCCACAGCTCGAGGACCCCCAGCAGCTGCCCAGATACCACGGTGATGGGGGCCACGCGACGGGCTCTCTTCAGAAAGTTTCAACAGAGCCTCACGGGGCGCGGCAGAAGCCCCAGGGTCTGAGCCTCGGGACCAGCCTGGCAGGGAACGACCCGGCACTGAGCACAGCGATGGGCTAACGGGCCCGTCTCGGGTTCCTCCCGACGCGTCTCACCGGGATCAGGCACGTCCAAGTGCCTCCGGTCCCCGTTGCTAGGCTCCGCTCCCTGCTGAAATGGGAACAGGCCCAGGGTCACGGACAGCCCGCGCAGTCACGCCCCAACGTGCCCATGAGGGGTGAGGCGGGACCAGCCGTGGCATCCCCTGGGGATTGCCGTTCCCCCGGCATCAGGTGACGCCGGGATGGGAATCCACATGAGCAGCCAGGCTTCCGCATGGGGAATGGGAAAAGCATCGTCACGGGACCTGGTGGCAGAGGGGAGGTCATGGAAAGCGTCACCGTCTTCCAACATCGAGCAAGGAGCATTACTGGAACCCCTGCAAGACTCTTCCTGCCCCACCGGGGAGGTGGGTGCTGGGGGCGCCTGTTAAAGGGGCTGGCGGGGGGGCATGGCCTATCCCCACTTACAGGACGTACTCCCGGAAGCTCCGCTCCCACTCAGCCTGGTTGAAGAAGTCGTAGAAGTGGCAGGCGAAGGTGATGAGCACGAAGCCGAAGGCCAGGAAGCCAAAGATGCCTGTAAGGAAACACAGAAGGGCTCGGGGGTTATTCCCATAGCCCCAGGGCCAGGACGCGACAATCCAGGAAAAGTGAAGGGAGGGGTCAAACCAGGGCTCAAGATCCTTCCGCGCCTCTGACGGGGTCCTTGTCAATATCAGCTGCACCTGCTTCTAGCGTGCCTTTCGTCCCAAAGAACCTTACGTACCAGCTACACGGCGGACAAGTTACCCAGGAGTGAAATGCAGCCACCTCTGGGGAGGACTGTGGCAGCTGTTTTAACAGCAGCACCATACAACAGTTTCGAACCAGAAAAGGAATAATATAATCCAACCTTCCCCGGGGATCCGAGGGAGGCAAAGTGCACTCACGCAGGCTGGCGTTTGGCCGGGAGGCCTGTGTTAACTCGGCAGAGAGGCTCCGGGAGTGGTCAAGACCTGGCTCTCATGCCTTAGCTGAAGGGCGGCGCCTCCAGCAGCCCCAGGCCAGGCTCGGACTCAGAGGCGAGACACCCTCGGCGAGTCACGCATACCCCTCCCTGCGTCTTCTACGGGGCCAGCGCCACCGCTTTGTGCAGGCCCTGGGTTTCCCCAGGAGGCTCCTACCCAAGGCTGGCCCTTTGGGATGTGCGAGAGCACGGCCCGGGGTAGCACGCTGGCAGCGGGGCCCGAGCAGAGCCCAAACCCGCCCGGCTTACCCAGCCGCAACATGGTCTCGTTGATTTTGCTGGCCGCTTTCTCGCTCAGCAGGCCGGGGTGGTTGCTTTTGATGGAGAACAAAGTCATGACACCTAGGGCAGACAGACAGCAAGGCAGGCGCGGTCAGCCGGGACTGGGGCTGCCGCATCAAGCAGCGGGGCAAGAGACCCTGGGATTGCTTGAGGTGGCCTCTGAAGCCCCAGGCTGAGGGGCGGACACAGCGTCCGGCTCCGGTGTCTTTGCTGGCGGTGTGACCTCGGGGGACACGGCCAAGCGGGAACGGGCAGCTGACGGGCAGGGAGGAGTCTGGGCAGGCACAAGTTCCTGTCGCCCTCCCCAATCTGCTCTCCACTAGGGCGATGCTCTGGGGACAGACCCCCTCGGCCCTCCCGTGGGCTGCTCCAGTACCAGAGGAGGAGAGCTGTCTAGGGGGCTGGGGAGGAAATGGGCTACACCTGGCTGGTTTTCAGTACCCTGATTTTCGGCCGTTCAGCGAACTACAGGAGCCCTGCGCCGCACTGGCTGGGGGAGTTTATCCCAGCCTGCACTGACCTTTAAACCCAGCAGGGGTCAGGGTAACATCTTCCTTTCCAGCCACCAACCAGAGCCCACAACACACACCTCCGCCCTAGGCAAAGCCCAGCATGTGGCACACACAGCAGAATAGGGTTTCTGTGTCTCCCTCTAGTGGCTGGTCCACATAAGAGGATAACAGTCCACTATAGCTGCCAGCTCAGTGACCGCATGCAGCATTGCTGTAGCTGTGTCTGTCCCAGGATATGAGAGACACGGCGGGTGAAGTAACATCTGTTATTGGGCCAACTTCTGTTGGTGAGAACGACGAGCTTTCGAGCTACACAGAGCTCTTCTGCAGGTCTGGGAAATGGACTTAGCCTAGGCGCTGAGTTTTTCTTTTCCTTCACCCCTTGGCTCTTCCTCGAGGCCCTGTCCCCACTTCGCACCCTCCCCCGAGGCCCCACCCTTGCTCTTCCCATCCCTGCTCTGCCCCCTCCCCGCTTTTCGCCTCCCTCCAGCCGCCAAACAGCTGTTTGACGGCGCCTCCAATCAGCTGTTTGGCGGCGCCCTGATAAGCTAATCAGGGACGCTGCCAAACAGCTGTGGCTGGTGGGTGCTCAGCACCCACTACTGTTTTTTTCTGTGGGTGCTCCAGCCCCGGAGCACCCACAGACTCGGCGCCTATGGTACGTAGAGCTTCACATAAGAGTGGCCATACTGGGTCAGACCAAAGGGCCACCTAGCCCAGTATCCTGTGTTCCGACAGTGGCCAATGCCAGGTGCCCCAGAGGGAATGAACAGAACGGGTAATCATCGAGTGATCCATCCCGTTGCCCATTCCCAGCTTCTGGCAAACAGAGGCTAGGGACACCATCCCTGCCCCTCCTGGCTAATAGCCATTGATGGACCTATCCTCCATGAACTTATCCAGTTCCTTTTTGAACCCTGTTATAGTCTTGGCCTTCACAACATCCTCTGGCAAGGAGTTCCACAGGTTGACTGAGTGTTGTGTGAAAAAATACTTCCTTTTGTTTGTTTTAAACCTGCTGCCTATTATTTTCATTTGGTGACCACTAGTACGTGTGTTATGGGAAGGAGTAAATAACACTTCCTTATTTACTTTCTCCACACCAGTCATGATTTTAAAGACCTCTAGTATATCCCCTCTTAGTCATCTCTTTTCCAAGCTGAAAAGTCCCAGTCTTATTAATCTCTCCTTATACAGAAGCCGTTCCATACCCCTAATCATTTTTGTTGCCGTTTTCTGAACCTTTTCCAATTCCAATATATCTTTTTTGAGATGGGGTGACCACATCTGCACGCAGTATTCAAGATGTGGGCGTACCATGGATTTATACAGAGGCAATATGATATTTTCTGTCTTATTATCTATCCCTTTCTTAATGATGCCCAACATTCTGTTCGCTTTTTTGACTGCCGCTGCACACTGAGTGGATGTTTTCAGAGAACTAGTCACAGTGACCCCAAGATCTCTTTCTTGAGTGGTAATAGCTAATTTAGACCCCATCATTTTATACGTATAGTTGAGATTATGTTTTCCAATGTGCATTACTTTGCATTTATCAACACTGAATTTCATCTGCCATGTTGTTGCCAAATCACCCAGTTCTGTGAGATCCTTTTGTAGCTCTTTGCAGTCTGCCTGGGACTTAACTATCTTTAGTAGTTTTGTATCATCTGCAAATTTTGCCACCTCATTGTTTATCCCTTTTTCCAGATCATTTATGAATATGTCGAATAGGACTGGGCCCAGTACAGACCCCTGGGGGACACCACTATTTACCTCTCTCCATTCTGAAAACTGACCATTTATTTCTGTCCTTTGTTTCCTGTCTTTTAACCAATTACCAATCCACGAGAGAACCTTCCTTCTTATCCCATGACCGCTTACTTTGCTTAAGAGCCTTTGGTGAGGGACCTTGTCACAGATAAATACAAGATTGGCTGGTTTCACTCACATTTAATGCCCCAATAACAATTACGTGAGTGAAACCAGACAATCACAACACTCTCAAATGAATTCTCACAGGAAAAGGGTAAAAGACAAAGACACCCTATCACGTGTGGGCAAACACTTTTCGCAGCGCGATCACTACATAGCTGACCTCTCAGTCCTCATCCACAAAGTAAACCCGCGCAACGCCTTCAAAAGACGAGGCCAAGCACTTAAATTCATAACTCTGCTCGACACTAAAAATCATGGACTGACCAGAGACATAAGAACATAAGAATGGCCGTGCTGGGTCAGACCAAAGGTCCATCCAGCCCAGTATCCTGTCCACCGACAGTGGCCAATGCCAGGTGCCCCGGAGTGAGTGGACCTAACAGGTAATGATCAAGTGATCTCTGGATTTATGGCTTATTACAACAATCTGTGACCCACTAACAACCCCCCACCCTGCTGCCTTCCTTCCCCCACATGACTGGAGGGGTGTTAACAGGCCACTTCCCCTTGAATGGTCCCTTAGAATACGTGCTAACTACTTATTCTGAACTATCTGTTCGCTCTTGTATTTAGCTCGCAGTACCTTTCCCAGACCAAAGGGCTCTGGGTAGCTCGAAAGCTCGTCTCTCTCCCTGAGAGAAGTTGGTCTCATAACAGATATCGCTTCACCCAGCTAAGGAATTGGACTCCTTTGGCTCAGGGGACAGCGTTTCCTGCTTTAGCGCTGAAGGTCCCCAGACCAAACCCCGCTGGGTTGTTAGCACCCACCTCGGATCAGGAAATAGCCTCCCACGATCAGCACCAGGCCGATGGGAGCCAGGACGAAGCCAGCGCGGTACCGATAGTTCTTGTAGCCCACAAAGCAGATGCCGCTGACGGAGTCTCCGTCCACCTGGTTGGGGCAGAGTCATCAGTGTCCGTTCTTCCCCAGCCTGGAGATTGGGCTGGAAATCTCAGGAGAACGGGCTGGCCAACTAGGGGCTGAGCTGTTCCTTTACAGGGTGAACCTGGTGCCCATCCGGTGATGTGGCAGCCTAAGGCTCTGCCAATTGGTAGACCCAGGTTTTGTAGATGACCCCGGCGTCGGGTGCTTACTGGGGAGAGAGTGGGATGGAGATGGAGGCTGGTGCCCCCTATGGGTCAGTTCGAGCAGCCTGGGTATGGCCTTTGGGAACACAGAATCATAGAAGATCAGGGTTGGACCTCAGGAGACCTCAGGAGGTGTCTAGTCCAACCCCCTGCTCAAAGCAGGACCAATCCCCAACTAAATCATGCCAGCCATGGGCTTGGAGATAAGCGGGGCCCCATGCAGTCTATCAGTGCAGGGAAGGCACGAAGTGGGGAGGGAGCCAGGAACATGGGGGCTGGGAAATGCTGACCCTCACCTGGAACACACAGTGGATGTTCACAGCTACAGGGAGCCTACAGGAGGGCCACAGGCAGTGGGGTCAACAAATGGAGTAGGAACGAGGAGAGACGCTGAGCTGGGATGGTTCTTGCTCACCAATGCAGGCGATCACGCCCAGGGCAGAGTGGCGGGACCTTCCCCCTTCCCCTTGGGCACTGAGAGGGGAGCATCCCTTAGGGTCCCGAGGGCGGGGTGGGCACAGAGGTCTCCCTGCCGGGTGCTCCGTACCTGGGCGACGGCCAGGATGGCGACAGTGAGGACGAAGGGGATGGACCAGGTGACCAGGTGGAAGTAGGAGGTCTTGCCCAGCAGCGGCTGGTAGGTGGTGCCCAGCGCTTTGAAAGAGGTGTGCCAGGCATAGGTCAGCATGACGAACCAGATCACGCCCGACATCAGCGAGTAGTAGACGATGACGAAGATGATCACGCAGGAGAGTGTCTCGTTGGAGCTGGGGAGGCGGGACGGGATAGGACTGGGGGTAGGAGGGGGTCTCCCCCCCCCATCCCCCATTCCACTCTGGCTTGTTCCTGACAGACAGATCAGTGCTAGCTTGGCTCAGCACCCAGAGCGGGCCCCCCGCCCCCGGTCTGAGCACCTTGCAGTCTGCAGGATCCCATCACCTTAAGGGGCTGTGAGCCAAACCCTGATCCTGTGGGAGTCAGCGGGAGCTTTGCCCAGAACCCCGTCCCTGTCCCCAGTCCCACCGGTTCCATGACCACGTCTACTGGGACTGGTGCCTACAGCCCTGCCCCTCCTGTAGCAGGCCAAGGCAAACAGACGGGGGTAGAGGTGGGCGCGCCCGCCCCGCGGGGCGGAGGTACCTACGTCGGCTCTCCCAGCCGCATGGTGCCGTCGGCTCGGCACACGATCTCGCCGCGGGCCCCATCCATGAACTGCGCCAGCCAGCCGATGCTGCCCACGAAGAAGCAGGCATTGACGTAGAAGAGGATGACGGCCGGGTAACGGTTCGAGTTCTTCCAGTCGGCAACGAACGTGGCCTGGGGCGGGGGAAGGGTGGGAAGAGAAGAGCCGGCGGATGGGCCGGGGTCTACGGCTGTGCATCACCCGTTCCTGGCCTTGCTCCAGAGCCCTACTGGTCAGCCCCGCAGCCGAGAGCAGCAAAGGCTCATGCCAGCCACCCGGGGGTGTGCCGAGCCAATACAGATTTCACTCTGCCCCCTCCCTCCCCCCCGCCAGACCCTCTCCCCCACTCACCAGGGTGAAGAAGGTACAGAAGATGGTGACGGAGCTGAAGGCGGCGATGTAAAGGTGCATGTCGCGGTGCTCGTGCTCCGTGAAGAGGGGGTTCTGGCACTGAATGCCGCAGCCCTCCACGTCCTCGTACCAGCTCTTGGGGTTGTCCGTCTGCACCAGGGGGGCCTCGCAGTGGCCCGAGCTGTTGAACTTGAGGTTCTGCACCTCGTTCTGGGGGCAGGGCCGGAGAAGGAAGGAAAGGGATCGTTAGGGGTCGGAGGGACGCTGTCACGAGAGGACAACCCACGAAGAGGGCTGGAAACCAGGACTCCTGAGCTCTTAGTCCAAGGCCTGCCACTGACAGCCTCCCTGCCTTTGGGGGAACTGCTTACCAGGCCTGCCTCAGATAGGGATTACGCCACACACCCAGGGAGGTGGTGACACTGAATCCATTGGGTGAAATCCCGGCCTCGCTGAAATCAAGGGCAGTTTTGCCATCGATTTCCATGGGATCAGGCTTCCAGCCCAGAGACTGTAAAGCCCCTTCCAGCCAAAGTCCTTCTTGTGGGATCCTGCACTAACCCAGCGTGGTGTAGAAGCATTTCCGTTCTCCCACAGTGAGGACGGGGTCCTCTTCCTTTAACTCTACGAGGGGAAGGGACATGGGAGGAGGGCTGGAGAGGGGTCGACACAGAGGCTCTGCAGGGAAGGGGCCAGGGGCAGATAGCGTTGGATATCTCCCTCCCTCCCCCGGTCAGGGTTAGAAGAAAGCCAGTCTCGCTGCAGTTCTGTACCAGTCACAGGACGCTCGAAAATGGACCGTCCATAACCCTCAGCCTGGTCTAGCTGAAGCTGTAAAAATCCCCCCCAAACATTTCGATTGCCACCAAGTTTTCTAAAACGCCTCCCCTCGCCAAACACACAGTTTGGGCTTAACCTACGTGACTAAGTGGACTGTAGTCCACGAAAGCTTATGCTGAAATAAATTTGTTAGTCTCTAAGGTGCCACAAGGAATCCTGTTCTTTTTGTATTTGCTGTCGTCAGAACAGCTGCAGGAATACCTGGTAACTCACATTCATACAGCGCCTCCCAGGGGACCTCCAAACTACTTTACAAGGATCTCCCAACCACTGTTGAAATGCAGCCTCCTCTGGTGCGGAACAGAGTAGCTCAACAGTGCTGTACAACAGCCCTTTAGGGAGGGAAATGCAGAATAACTTCCCTGAGATTCCAGGGGGGATTTAGCTGTAGACAGGAGATAACTGTCCACTTTGTTTTGTATGAGAGGGGTAGCCGTGTTAGTCTGGATCTGTAAAAGCAGCAAAGAGTCCTGTGGCACCTTATAGACTAACAGACGTATTGGAGCATAAGCTTTCGTGGGTGAATACCCACTTCTTCAGATGCATGTAGTGGAAATTTCCAGAGGCAGGTATAAATATGCAGGCAAGAATCCGGCTAGGGATAACGAGGTTAGTTCAATCAGGGAGGACGAGGCCCTCTTCTAGCAGTTGAGGTGTGAACACCGATGTCCCGGGCACAAAACAGCACCTCTAGCAGCACAGTGCCCCCTAGCACCACGTGAGGGCATTAATTCAGTACCAGCTCCGAAGGAAGGGCACCCACTCAGCAGCAAACACCGCTTTCTGCAGCACCAGGGTTTTGCTTAAGGGCTTCCCATCCAGGTGAATTTAGAGCCTGCGAAAGGGGCTGGACTGACAGCCCTGGAACAAGAGGCCTCTGTTTATCTCCAGAACAGGTAGAGACATGTTTCAACCCTGCACACGTGCACAGGGGAGGTCAGTTGCTCTGGTCCAGTCCGTCCACGGGACCAGAGGAACCGCCGGATGGAGTCAGACCAGGGGGCCGGAACCGTGGCTGGCCCTGCTGTCAATATAAAATGTCTGAGCCTTTGATATTTCTGTGGACGGAGAACGTCCACAGCTAGAGGGAACCAGCTAATGCTGCTCGCAGTAACTCCTGCGGTGTGACCCCGTCTCCTAGGAATTGAAATGAGACTCACCAACTTACGGCCATGGAATAGCCATCGAATGACTCATCGCCACAGCTAACGCTGCCCTCCCCGGCCAGGATCGGCACCCCCACCCCTGGCTGCACGGAGGGCGCTGTTTCCGAGGCCCGGAGGAGGTACGGGGACAGGACAGCCGTGCCGTCGGCTGGGCACCAGGCACAGCAGGGAGGGGTCAGACGCCGGCTTACCGGGCAGCCCTCGGGAAAGCGGTCTGTGGTGCACTGGAGGAAGTCGGGCCAGCCCCGCTCCCGCTCCACGATGGTGCACGGGCCCCGGGTGGCCTGGCACAAGGTCTGGCTGGGCAGCTCCACCAGGCCGTCCTCACACTTGGGCATGTACACGGCGCAGAGCAAGGGCTGAATGGCGTCCCAGCAGCGAGGGGCGTTCCGCAAGCCTGGCCGGAGGAAAAAGCAGCAGTGGGAACTCGGCACGGGGGTAGCACACTGGCTCGGCGCTGCCCTCTAGCGGCTGGGCCCAGTGACTACAACTGCCAACCACCCACAACTCAAGGAGTTACTCCATTAGCTCAACCAGGAGAGGCCTGTATTTCTGATGCTGAAACTCCCGGTTCAATCCCCGATAGCCACCAGTGTCCATACACGTGCCACTACTGGGACACGTAATGGAAGCAGGTAGGTCTGACGTGGTCCATCCAGTGCCGGATAATGGCACACACACATAGCCAGTTTGTTACCCCGTCTCCCAGTCATAAAAAAATGGATTTATTTGTGGACCTGCTCTGTTAAATGGTACAGGGAAAAGATCTAACACCCAGCAAGCATGTCCATCCAACACTCCTCCTCTACCTCCCTTAGTCAATTAATAGCGGTCAGGACGGGGTGGACCGTGGGGTGACTGCACATCGTGGCGCTAACAGACTCTCAGATATCTCAGCTGTTTCCTGTGTCACAAATCCACCGTACGGCAAGTCCTTTGATTATTATTTCTAGCGTCACGCCAATATGTTGCCTTTTATGGCACCTTTGTGAATGATCTCCACCTGCTTTACAAGGCATCCACAAATAACGCACCAGTGGAAGGCAGCCACCTCTGGGGTGGAGGAGGACGTCCATAAGGAGAAGGGGTAACCGGGGTAACCTTCCCTTCTTAGGACAAGGGCCGTGGGATGGTCAGCCTCCCCGCAGCACAGACAGGGCTTTTGAACTGACACCTCTTCCGAAAGAGCTGGGCCCAGCTGGCTGCATAGAGCAGGGGCGGCCAAACGTACTGACTGTCCGAACCGCGTACGACGCCCTTCAGAAGTCTGAGAGTCGGGGTGCACCTGCCGGGGCTGGGGGCTTCAGCCCCGCGGGAGACGCCTGCTGGGGCTTGGGGCTGGGCAGAAGCTGGAGATGAGGTGACACATGGGGGTGGGCATGTGGGGTCAGGTGCACCCCCAGATTTTTGCCAGGGTCACACGGTGCCATCAGGCCCCCTCCCTGCACGGCAGCTGCTGAAGCCAGCAAGCTGGGAGCCCCTCCCTGCAGCTCCCAGCTGTCTGCCGCTGCCTCTCCACTGGGAGATGCAGGGACTAGAGGCCGCTGAGGGGAAGGGGTGGGGGAGATGCCTGGAGTATGTGACTCAAAGCTGTTGGGGAGGGTGAACATTTACATTGTGCTCCCCCACGCTCAGTAGGCACCAGCCGTCTCTGGCAAGGCCCCTAGCCCCACCAGTGGAGAATAGAGGGGACAGGGGGGCGCTCTGCAAGAGATTGACGAGCCCCGGTTTGGCCACGCCTGGCGTAGGGTTCCGTTTATCTAGCCAAGGAGGAAGATGGGCTAAGCTGACTCTGCTGGGATTTGAACCTACAGCTCCAGGGCGTGCAGGGAAATGGGTAGAGCACTGAGCCGGTTCTGAACTTAATTAACCCTTAGTTGCCAACGAAAGCCCTACTTTAAAAAAAAGCAATAAAGTTGAACAGGATTTATGGGGCCCTAGGCAGTATTATTAAACTGGTGCCCCTAGGCCCAATGGCAGCCCGAGCTCGCAGCCCGGCGGGGCGTGGGGGGGAGAGCTGCCTCATGGTGGCGGAGAGTCACAGTTCCTCGCACCCTCTCCCTCACACAGAATGGACATGCAGAAGGTACCTAATTAAAAGCACTAAACTTGGGAATAAAAAATGTCAGTCACAGGTGTTTTGATCTGCCCTGAAGTTTTTCAGAGATTTATTTGCAAAAACTTTGTAGTAAGGGCGAGTCAGCTGTCTTGCTGAATACAACATTAAATATTATGTAATACATGATGCAGCTCTTCTCTGTTTTACATTTCTTAATCAGTATTTCTAAGCTGATTTTATATTTTAAACGTACTCTTAAGACTTCATAAAGTAATCATTCCAGATTACTACATATTTAACTCACTGAAACAAAGACATTATTTTAAATTAATCAGTCACAGAGATTTAGTGTGTTCATAACAATGTTCATTGCTTTTAGAAAAAGGGAACACTAATTTACTTTGTGTGATTTCCAGGACAATAAACATGTTTATGAAATGTCACCAACTTTAAAAAATATGTTTCCAAATATTTTAGGCATTACAACGGATTTTATATCTTACTAAGGTACTGATTTTGGTGGAGGTTCTCTTAAAACTAGTTCACCAGATAGTCAGAAATAAAGAAAGGGAAACTCTTTGTCCAGCTATCTGGAAGGAGAAAGGGATGGACAGAAAGGACAGGAAGACTTTGGAAGCAAGTTTTTTTTACTATAGTAATTAAAATATGTATTTTAGATAAGGGTGGTCTTTTGAAGGATTTATTTAAAAAACTATATGTTTGAAGATCCAAGCATTTAAGGCTAAAGATGACTGTGCATCTAAAAATCTATGCAAGGATTTTTTAGAGATGTGATTTTATAATTGTCACCAACTCACTAATGAAATATTTTTAAAGCAAATTTTAAACTCAGGTCCTGTAGACTGACATGTTCTGAGTAAATATTACAGTCACGCACAACTGTGTTTGTCAGTAAATTCAGAACCTGACAGTATATACCTGGGGGTTGGCAAATGCCTGTTAAATGGCTTAATTACCACTTGAATGGCTCTTTAACAGTTTCAATGTTGTGCTAATAGCTCTCGCAGGCTGGAGGCTTTTTCACTTTTAACTATTAGATCCCCTCCCGAGGAAGACTCACCAGGCTGCAGCAACCTGCAGGAAGGGTCAGAACAGGGATAGGAAATCCAGAAGGGTGGACACTAAGACCCAGTGGTGCCCCAAAGGAGGCCCTGACACAGCGAGTGGTCAAATGGCTTCTCCTCTAGCCTGGGCCCATGCCTAGGTTGGGAGGGCAGCCTGGCCCCTGAGCGTGGCAGACCCCAGGGGATTCCTCTCCCCAGGAGCAGCTCTTCAATCCTCCGGCCCCCTGTCATCTTTTACCAGCACCATCCGCCGCACCGGGTCGGTCCATTGGTCCATCGTGTTTGAAATCCATCGTCCCTTGGTGACCAATTACTGAATCTCCCGTGAAAGGCCAAACAAATACCCCACCATGCACCAGGACAATTGTGTACCAACACTGCGGTGTGGAAAAACTCCACCCGCCCCAGGGATCAAAGTGCTGTTTTCCTAAGGAAAAGTGCTAGCGGTGCTGAACCTGCAGCTGCTTATTTAGTATTTGGCTTCCCTGGTACTCCAGGATGCTCGGTATCATCACAGGGCCGTCCCCTGCTGTCTCAATACCCACTCGCCACCCTCTGATGGCAGCAGCATGCGTTCACTGCCAGCCTAGGCCACATCTGGGCTGGTGAGGTGGCGGGGAAGATTCTGTATCTCCTTCCCCGTCTCTTGAGCTCGGTGATTGATGCACTGAACACCCCAACCAGTCCAGCGGGCCAGGCTGCTGAGTCATCGAGGGCAGCCCCAGCAGGGACATGTCTCCTCCTGCCGTGGTTGTTTGCGAGGTAACGAGTGGCCTGCTTGCAAAGAGGCCCTGTGATTATCCCAGCTCCGCAGCCCTCCTGCTAATGGGACTTTCTGAGCTCAACAAGTGAGCGATTTGCACAGACACTGGCCAAGCGGGGGAAGGATCACAGAGATGAGCTCACTGCAAAAACACACGGGAGTACGTTTAACACGGAAGTATCCACAACACCACGTCATCTAAACACATGTTCCCTCAGCAGCGTCTTCTCTTCGCCTGGCCCCTCTGTAACTTTAATTAGCTGCGTCTTCCCCTTCTCTCTCTGTAGTGAATTATTGCTCCTTATGGAGAAGGCCGTCTGGTCTAGGGCTTAGAGCGCAGGTGTCATGACTAAGGCCGTGTTTGTCACAGAGGTCACATCAGGAGTTTGGGTGTTGGGGGGCTCAGGGGTGGGGGTTGGGGTGCAGGACGGTGTTCACCTGGGGGGGCTCCCCAGAAGAGCAACAGGAACTCCCCTCCCTCAGCGCCTAGCTCCACGTGCTGCCTCTGCCTGCAGGCACTGCCTCCGCAGCTCCCATTGGCCACCATTCCCAGCCAATAGGAGCTGCAGAACCAGGGCTTGGGACGGAGCGGAGGCAGCACATTGGAACTAGGAGCTGGGGTCCCTGCTTCCCAGGAGCCGGTTTGGGAGCCTGCTCCAGCCTCACCAACTCCCCCCATCCCAACATCCACAGCACCCTCCCAAGGCCGCAACCCCCCCTCAGCACCCACGATGCCCCCCCGGGCCGCGACTCCCCCCCACCTCGAGCACCCGCGACGCCCCCAGGCTGCGACTCCCTCCCCAGCAGCTGCAGCGCCCCCCAGGCCGCCCCCCGCCAGTTTTAGTCAGGGGGTATATGGTAAAAGTCACGGGCTGTGAATTTTTGTTTACTTCCCGTGACCTGTCCATGACTTTTACTGAAAATACCTGTGACTAAAAGGTAGCCTTAGTCATGGCACCTGGGTTCGCGTCCCAGCTCTGTCACTGACACACCGTGCGATCTCAAGCAAACCAGCGGTTCTCGACCAGGGGTACAAATACATCAACTCATCTAGATATTGGCCTAGTTTTACAGCAGGCTACATAAAAAGCACTAGCAAAGTCAGTACCAACTAAAATTTCATATGGACAATGACTTGTTTAGACTGCTGTATAGACTATACACTGAAATGTAAGTACAATATGTATATTCTAATTGATTTATTTTATAATTCTATGGCAGAAAGGAGACAGCACAATTTCGGGAATAGTGTGGCTGTGACTCTTTTGTATTTTGATGTCTGAATTTGTAAGTAAGTCGTTTTTAAGTGAGGTGAAACATGGGGTACGCAAGACAAATCGGACTCCTGAAAGGGGTCCAGTCGTCTGGAAAGGTGGAGAACCACTGATTTAAACCTCTTGGTTTCTCCACTCCCCCATACACAAAGTGGGGACAATACTGCCACCTCTCAGAGCTAAGGGGGAGCACTACATCGTGGGAGCTCATTCAGTCCGTAGCCTGCTAGCTGTGACTGCAAACGGGCTAGGTAGTGAGTGCCAGGGGTGACACCGGTTTGCCCTGTGGATACCTGTTCACTAAGAACTGGACTAGGACCAACAACATATTGAAGTTATTTCACTCAGGCCACTAAACTGCCATCCCTGTGAAGACAGCAGTCCCCTGAGCCAGCCCGTCCTCCAGAAATATAGATCTCTGAAACATGCCACACGTCATTCATCCGTGGAACTCACTGCTTCAGGACAGAGACAAATAGTAAGATTCAGAATAATGATAAGACACGCACCTCACAGAGCATAAAGTCATTAAGACACCATTAACACTATAACCTTGTCAGGCTAGCAAAGCCCTTACTTAAGAGAACTCTCGAGTTGAGAATTTAAACAGAAATTATTAGGCAATTCTAAATTGAAGGGATATGACAAGGTCAAATTTCACCCAAAGCTTACAGGCTTTGTAAAACACCAACCACAATCTCAAATGCTAAAGTTAATAAGTATTTTTATTAAATGTAAAAATGAAATAAAAGAGAGACCACCTACGAGCAAAACTCCTTTTCAACATTTGCAAAGTAACACCGTGGAGTCATGCTAGCTCCTTGGAACTCAGGAGTGAAAGTGACTAGAAGTTGATGAGAAAGGGGGAGGTGGAAGTGAAATGGACGATCCTGTTCGGATAATCAAAACTATGAGAAATGCCAAGTGCGAGCAGCTGGCATAAGAGAAGCAAATTAAAATTTTAAATAATTTCCGTGTTCATTATCTCACCTGTTGTTAGCAGACTAGGAAAGGCCGTTTGTTTATTAAAAACAATTGGATTTTTATCCTGACCAGCATTTCAGCTTCCGTTTTAACTCCGCCACTGGTGCTCCTGCCAATGTTGGTCCACGGTACATATCCGACACGGCCCTGGTGTCCTCCTCTTACAGGTTTGAATCCTTCCCAGACCCTACTCACTTCTAAATATGGACCCCTCACAACTTCACCCAACAGCTTATACGAGCAGAAACCCCCCGCGACCATCTCGCTGTGAGCCTGGAAGGTCAGTGGATTATGTCACCATGTGACAAGACGGGGCTATATTCATGCGTATTGGCATGGAAGCAGAGTCAGCTGGAGAAGCGAGCATTTCCTGTCTGTATGTGGAGGGTTGCTAGGGGACTTGTGGATCTATGAACTGTACTGGGGGGGGGGGGGGGGGGTGTCTGTCTCTGGCTACTTCAAGAGAGTGGATGGCTACCGGACAGCAGCACGGGGGGGGAGGGGCAGAGTTAAGGTTAATCTGGGAACTACAACTCCTGGCTCTGCATCCCACTAGATTTAGAAGAAGGTCCCCTTGCATTTCTAAGGACCACAAAATCTTTTGCATGAAGCCCCTGGTGTCGTTTCAGAGCAAGCAGAGCTTTTAAGGGGTCTGGGTTTCCTGGGTAGTTAGCGAGCGCAGTTACTGAGCTCAGAGAGAAGCGGGCGTGGTTCCCAAGGAGCTGCAGTGTACGTGAGACACAGACAAGCAGGCAGAAGGCTGTACAATGGCTGAGGAGCCTGTCTGTGTCTGGCTGATTAACAGCAAGCGTGAGCAAGCCCTGATGGGTGCCGGCCTCATCGACGCGTACACCGGAACCAACTTCGGCGGAAGGTTGGGACGTGGAGACGGAGGCTGCCTGGTGATTCCCGTGGGAGGAGGAGGAGATCCAAGGGGGAGCGGCCTGGAAGAAGGTGGGAAGAGAGATGGGCGGGCAGGAGCTGAGAACAGGGATGGAGGGAGGAGAGGGTGTTGCCACGACTTGGAGGGAGGCAGCCGCTGAAGCAGATGGCAAAGTGAACACCGAGGACGGCTCACGTGATGGGAGTGGAGGAGGTATCCAGGCTGGGCGCAGGGAGCTTTTCAGCAGCAACTGGGCGAGGAGGCAGAGGGGAAGGTTTAGAGGAAAGTTCCGATCACCTGAAAATGTGACGGGGGGATGAGAGGTGAGCATGAGCATAGACTGGGATGGGAAGACGCTTATTTGGGGCCGAGCTGCTGAATCCTGCTGTTCAAACAAAAATGATCTGAGGTCTGGGAAGCCGGCCTTATAGCGACGGGCTAGAGAAGCTCAGTCTATTTCATTCACCCAAGATAAGGCCAAGAGTGATGATGATGGTGGGGGAAGAGATTTGCTAGCAGAGGGCTCTGCTGTCTAGCAGGTTTGGATTCTGCAGCCTGTGTTAACCACGCACCAGCCACGGACCACTTAGGCTCTTCTACTTACTGTCTGTGCTAAATGAGACACACACACACCCGTATGAGACACCCCCGAGAGCCCACCTCTCAGACACCCAAAGCCTCTCTCCTCTCTCACTTCCTCCTAGACCACGCATTCTCTGCGGCAAGGGGAGCCCGGTCCGATGGTCAGAACATGGACCTGGGAGCCAGGACTCCTGGGTTCTATCCCCACCTCTAGGAGCAGACCTGGTTTCACTCATTCTCTGTGTGACACTCTGCCGGTCACATCACCTGCCTTGCAACTCAGTTTCTCCACCTGCCAAATAGGGATAACACTTCCCTAGCTCACCAGCGGGCCTGTAACACGCGCTAAGACCCTCAGTCAGAAGTCACTAGAGCAGGCCCAAGCATTACATACACCAGGGTGAAATACACCAACGCCCGATATTGATCTTGGGGAGCGGGGCTCATCTTATAGGCTGGCCGCTGGGCTGCCTCTGTGCTGGAGAGATCTTTTACCCTCTCTGCATTCGCCCGCCCCTGCTCTGCTGCAGGGCCTGGGGGTACAGCTGGGGCACCCCGCTAGCTCCACGAGGAAAGAAAAGGCAGCTCCCAGCCACGCTGGGAAAGAGCACGTCTTCCCTCTCCGCACACGGGAGCTTTTTAGTACAACTTTTGCCTGGAGTAGGAGCCGACTGGAGAATGCCCCGGTGCACCGAGCCACTCCTCGCTTCGTCTGCCGGTTCAACACACTCTGTGCAAGCAGGGGAACGCAGGGGCCCCTGCACCCAGACAGGGGCCCCGTCACCTAACAGGGGCTCCTTTCCTCCCTCCACACAGGCTCAGAAGAGAGGATGGGGGAACTTTCCCCTCCCAGTGAGCACGGAGGGCTGGGGAGGGGATCCTAGAACTGTTGCCAGCCAGGAGGCAGGGCTGGCTCCTTTCCAGACAGCTGCGAATGCACCGTTTGCCTGCCCCTGTTGGAATCTGCGTCAGCTGACGCCATAGGCTCCAATCTGCTGCCGCCGACCGACCCCTCCACAGAGCATCACTGTCCCTGGAGGATATCAAGCCCCTGAGAAAGGCTGGAAGGAGTTTTCTGTAGCAACCGCATGCAAGGTTTTCCAAAGGACTCAGCGCTGGCCTTATTCTGCTCTCGCTGAAGTCAATGAGACTCCCACTGGCGTCTACGAGAGCTGAGTTAGGCCACCGTGGGGGGTGGTGGGGTGGGGGTTTGAAAAGCCCAACCCGACAGCTTCTTCGAGAAGCGCGAGCTGCAGAAAACCCTGCGGCCCGCGCAGGAGTCGTGAAGTCGGCTAAGGAGACTAACCCCCACTGCCCCAGTGACCCAGCTCCGGCCGGCTTCCAATGAAACCTTTAATGCTTTTTGTATTTAGAGATAGGCTTAATTTGATTTAAAAAAACCCTATGTGCTACTTTGCATTAGAATCATAGAATATCAGGGTTGGAAGGGACCTTAGGAGGTCATCTAGTCCAACCCCCTGCTCAAAGCAGGACCAATCCCCAATTTTTGCCCCAGATCCCTAAATGGCCCCCTCAAGGATTTTACTCACAACCCTGGGTTTAGCAGGCCAATGCTCAAACCACTGAGCTATCCCTCCCCCTAAAGACCTTGAAACCTAAAGACAAGTTAGAAGGGCATCCAAACAGGGCTGGGAGTGGAATGGGTCTGGCTACTTAACTAGCATCTGCAGATCACAGCAGCTATGGAAAAAAATTGAACGCGGCTGTCAAGGCTTCAGGCCACGAATTGAGGGAATCCGGAATAAATTTCTTCCCATGATACAGTGTTGCTCTATAGTCACAGAGTTCAAGGCCCGACGGGGTCATTAGATCAGCCTACCCTCCTGTGTAACCCAGGCCAGAACATTTCCCCCAGTTTCCCCTGGGCTGAGCCAATAACTTGCATTTGACTTAAGCGTATCTTCCGGAAAGGCCACCCTCCCGGTTTTATCTGAAGACAGCAAGAGCTGGAGAATTCGCTATTTCTTAAAGACAACGTTAAGACCCCGTATTTCCTCCCCACGGACGCCCTCAAACACTGTAATCAAGTCACCTCTTAATCTTCTTTTGGATAATTAAGCTAAACGGACTGAGCTCTTTCGGCCTCTCACTGTGAAGCACTTTCTCCAGCCCTCGAATCAGTTTTGCGGCTCTTCTCTGCACCTGCTGCAACTTTTCAACGTTCTTTTTAAAAAGCAGACGCTACACCTGGACGTGGTATTCCAGTATTTTTCCATCGACAGAGGTAAAATCGCCTCCTTTCTCCTATTCCCCACCCACCCCGTTTATACATCCCAGAACCACATTAGCCCTCTTGCCACAGGCTGGCACTGGGAGCTCACGTTGAGTAGCTTGCCCACTTCCACAGTCGCTGCTTTCCAGGATGCAACCCCGCGCTGTGGCTATGTCCCACGTTCTTTGTTTCTAAGTGTAGAACTTTGCATCGGTCTGTATCAAAACACATATACAGAGTCAGGTTCTCATGCTGCATCCGTCGCCATGGTATCGGAGCGCCAGAAATACATTGTGTGGTCCTTTTTGTCTTCCTCTAAAGCACATGGCATGCCAGACGAACCACTGGTTGACTCAAATATGGGCATCTCTACCTTCCTAGAGCTATAACTCTCCTCCCACACCCCCCCAGATATCATCCTTGTATTGAGGCATAGCCGACGAAAGCTATAACTCAGGCTAATTTGGGATACAGAGTCCAGTGGGCGGGCACATCTAAAGAAGCATTCGATCACACCACAGGCTCTCCAGCTCAGAACCAGAGAATCCTAGGGTTAGAAGGGACCGCAAGAGTCATCTGGTCTAACCCTCGGCCAAGAGGCAAGATGAACCATCCAAGACAGATGGCTGGCTACCCAGCTTCTTTTTGAAAACCTCCAGGGAAGGAGATTCCCTGACCTCCCTAGGCCGTCTCTGTTCCATTGTCCTACCGGTCTTGCAGTTAGCAAGAGTCCCCTGAGATTTAATCTAAATCTGATTCCTGGTAGCTTTGTCTACAGGCAAACAGTCCAAAACAGAGAATATACTAATACAGGCCTGCACAACTCGTAAAGTGGCGAGGGCCATATTACTCCAAAGAAAACAGCTGAGGGCCGAAACCTCCCAGCACCGCGGAAACACCCCCACCCAGCGCCGCCTGCAGAAACAACCCCTCCTTCCCCAGCCCTGGGGTGTGGAAGCCTGTAGAGGGGGAAAGAAACAGCGCACATAGGGTGACCAGATCACAGCAGTAAAATGGGACCCGCCCCCTCCCCGCTCGGCCCCAACATCACACCCCTCTTCACCCCCCCAGGGGTCACTATATTACTGCACACAACAGTCAATCAATGCAGTTGTAGATAAATCTCTGCGTTATGCATTTTTGTATAACTTTTATATGACTTTGTATTGAACCTTGGTAATATGTTATAGCGGGCCCCTAAGGTAGTATAATTAACTACCCCGCCGCTTGCCTACTCACCCCCCCCACGGGCCGCACAGTGAGCCCACGCGGGCCGCATGTGGCCCCCGGGCCGCATGTTGTGCAGGCCTGTACTAATAGTAACAGTGCAACATGAGTTCAGGCAGACAGGATTACTCATGTCTGACCCTCATACACTGCAAGCCACTTGGTGCTGCTGTTGGTGTCCTCTATCTGTGATACATTAAATCAGGGATGTTCGAGTCCTACAGCATGGCCTTTGGACGTCTTCCATTTTTAACAAGGAGGTGCATCCTACGGACACTGCTTGCCCCGCGTCCAATGCCTGGTCCCGTTGCATGCAGGGCTCTGTAGTTTCAATAGTAAGCACATAGATACTAAAGATGTGGCCAGCTTCAGTACGCCCCAGCTGATGCAAAGTAGATTTGGTGCGTGGGATCCTGGCAGATTGCTAGAAAGGTTGGCTGCCCCCACACCGCAGGGTGTGCTGGTGAACGCTCAGAACGAAAGGGGCGCCCCAGGCCACCGGGGCAGCAAAAGCTCCTTTCGTTCGGCGAGCCGTGATTTTATCATGGCGAAACCCGCCAGACGCACTCGGGGAGCGAAGTTCTCCATTCAGCCACCCACCAGGTACAGCCAGAGAACTGCAGCGTTCACAGCCCCAAACCAGTATGTCTGACTCGTGACACCCACCCCAGGGAGGCTTTCACGGCCCACTCTCTTGGGAGTTCTAACGTGGGGGTTTTGTTTCCTAGGAGTTGGGCTGACACAGGCCAGGTAAGAACTGGCACACTAGAGATCAAGGAAAGAGACAATGGCTCATTACCTGTCTCCTAAGCCAGTGCTTCTCAACCTTTCTAGGCTCACGTCCCCCTTTCAGGAGTCGGATGTGTCTTGCATACCTGCAAGTTTCACCTCACTTAAAAATGACTTGGTTACAAAAATGAGGCAAAAATACCAGTGTCCCAGCACACTATTCCTGAAAAATTGCTGACGTTCTCATTTACCATACAACTGTAAAAGAAATCAATTGGACTATAAATACTGTACGTACATTCCAGTGTATAGTATATTGAGCAGTCTAAACAAGTCATTGTCTGTATGAAATTTGAGTTGGTACTGATTTCGCTAGTGCTTTTTACGTAGCCTTTTGTAAAGTGAGGCCAATATTTAGATGAGCCAATGTACCCCCTGGAAGACCTTTGCGTACCCCCAGGGGTACGTGTACCCCTGGTTGAGAACCACTGTCCTAAGCCACCCAATTCCCCCAGCTCCCTCATTTGCACCTGATCAATTCCCTCCCCATCTTTTCATCCTTATGGTCCAGAGACACCAGCCTTTGGAGGGTTCCCCCTCCTGGCTGGGAATCAGCTGCTGCTGCGATCAGGATTCATCGAAACCCCGGCTCTATGGAATTGACCCTGGTAACTGCTGGCTCCTACCTGGTTAGATTACAGACAATAATGGAAGGTTGGTCCTAGCCCTCCTGGCTGCACGAAGAACACGGATTTACTGGGGAAAAGCAAAGCAACCGTCCATGCTGCCTCGCGGATCAGCTGGGGAACTGCCCCCAGCTCAGGCTGGAGGGCAGACAAGCCGCAGGACAAAGCCCAGCCTGGGACTCCAACCCTGGCTGGAGTGCGCTGCACCAGACAAAGAACCATTTCCCCTTTGCACTGCCAAGTGCAGACCTGCTCAGGGAAGCCACCCGTGGGAACTGCCAGTTGCTTCCAAGGCCACATCTGAGCGCCGCATCCAGCATACCATCCACGGTCCCACATAGCTGGGCACCGTGTGAACCTAGGGTCACGGTAGGGCTGGTGTGACGACACATTGCGCGCGGTCAGCGGGGACTGAACCCTGGACCATCAGTACCGAAAGTACAGACCTCTGACGCTTGAGCTAAAGGAATCCCTCGGCCAGCTGGCAGCAGCAGAAGGCTCTCACCACTTTAAGCTGGTGCGTTAGAGTAAAGGGAATAAAGGGAGCCCAGGATACGTCTGTAAGGAGAACTACCCTCCCCTGTGACCTGCCCCCGAATTTCCCAACCCCCCCCCCCCCCCCCCGTGAGCTCTGCTTCTTCTCTCCCCATTGCTGCCTTCACTCGCCCACCCAATGCCCAGGTGATCTACCCCTGTATGGTGTGCCCTAAAATACCCCCTCCATTTAGACTCAACACCCCTGTATGGCCTGTCCCCTTGCTCCTCCAGGCTCCCTCTGAACTTGTCCTTTGCCCCCCCTG
Source organism: Macrochelys suwanniensis (assembly GCA_033296515.1). Taxonomy (NCBI): domain Eukaryota; kingdom Metazoa; phylum Chordata; order Testudines; family Chelydridae; genus Macrochelys; species Macrochelys suwanniensis. Next base: position 339,789,516 of record CM065775.1, read on the forward strand.
CATTTCCCGCCCAGTGCCTCCTGCATTTACTCCCAGCACCCCATGATGTGCCCCTTCCCCCAATGCCCCCTGCGGGACGTGCCCCTTCCCCCTGCATTTCCCCTCAGCTTCCCCTGATGTGCTCCTTCCGCCATGTTCCCTTTATGATCAGTCCCCTCCCGCTGCATTTGCCCCCAGTCCTAAATGATCTGCCCCCTCCCCGAAGCCTCCTGCATGACCTCCCGCTCCCCCTGCATTTGCTCACAGCCCATCCCCCATGCCCTGCCCCTTCCCCCAATGCTCCCTACATGACCTGCCCGCTCCCCCTGAATTTCCTCCCATGCCCTGCCCCGTGCGTTTGCCCCCTGGCCCCATATCCTACCCCTTTGCATTGACCCCCAGCCCCCTATGTCCTGCCTCACTCCCCCTGCATTACCCCCCAGCCTCTCAATGCCCTGCCTCCCTGCATTGGACCCCCATACCAGGCCCCCTCCCCCTTCACTGGCCCCCAACGCCCCATGTCCTAACCCGGCATTAACCCCCTGCCCTCTATGGCCTGACCCCTGAATTGCCCCCCCCTCCATGTCCTGCCCCCTCCCCCTGCATTGGCCCCCAGCCCCCATGCCCTGCCCCCCTGCATTACCCCCCCATGCCCTGCATTAACCCCCAGCCCCCATGCCCTGCCCCCTGCATTACCCTCCCATGCCCTGCATTAACCCCCAGCCCCCCATGTCCTGCCCCCCTGCATTGCCCCCCATGCCCTGCATTAACCCCCAACCCCCATGCCCTGCCCCCCTGCATTGCCCCCATGCCCTGCATTACCCCCTAGCCCCCCATGCCCTGCCCCCCTGCATTACCCTCCCATGCCCTGCATTAACCCCCAGCCCCCCATGCCCTGCCCCCCTGCATTACCCCATCATGCCCTGCATTAACCCCCATGCCCTGCCCCCCTGCATTACCCCATCATGCCCTGCATTACCCCCTAGCCCTCCATGCCCTGCCCCCCTGCATTACCCCATCATGCCCTGCATTAACCCCCATGCCCTGCCCCCCTGCATTACCCCATCATGCCCTGCATTAACCCCCATGCCCTGCCCCCCTGCATTACCCCATCATGCCCTGCATTACCCCCTAGCCCCCCATGCCCTGCCCCCCTGCATTACCCCATCATGCCCTGCATTAACCCCCATGCCCTGCCCCCCTGCATTACCCCATCATGCCCTGCATTACCCCCTAGCCCTCCATGCCCTGCCCCCCTGCATTACCCCATCATGCCCTGCATTAACCCCCATGCCCTGCCCCCCTGCATTACCCCATCATGCCCTGCATTACCCCCTAGCCCCCCATGCCCTGCCCCCCTGCATTACCCCATCATGCCCTGCATTAACCCCCATGCCCTGCCCCCCTGCATTGCCCCCCATGCCCTGCATTAACCCCCAGCCCCCCATGCCCTGCCCCCCTGCATTGCCCCCCATGCCCTGCATTAACCCCCAGCCCCCCATGCCCTGCCCCCCTGCATTGCCCCCCATGCCCTGCATTACCCCCTAGCCCCCCATGCCCTGCCCCCTGCATTAGCCCCCCATGCCCTGCATTACCCCCTAGCCCCCATGCCCTGCCCCCCTGCATTGCCCCCCATGCCCTGCATTACCCCCTAGCCCCCCATGCCCTGCCCCCCTGCATTAGCCCCCCATGCCCTGCATTACCCCCTAGCCCCCATGCCCTGCCCCCCATCCTACCGGACCAGAGCAGCAGCTTGTCGCGCGCCTCCTCCTGGGAGCCCGAGTCGGCGGCCAGCAGCGTGGAGGTGGCGCCGTAGGGCAGCGCCGAGCCCAGGCAGGCGGTGGCGCGGAGGGGCTCGCAGGGCGCCGCCCGCTTGCAGCGGTCCCGGGCGGCCGAGGCGTTGAGCTGCGCCCCGCGGCAGGCGGGCGGCCCCGGGCCCGGGCCCAGCAGCAGCAGCAACCCCCAGAGCAGGGGGCCCCGCACCCAGCCCGCCGGGGCCATCCCCAGCCCCCCCGCGGCCCCCCTAGGGCGAGCCGGGCCCCGGGGCCGCGGGCGACTTTGCAAACTCCCAGCCATCTTGGCCCGCCTCGCCCCGCGGCCCCCCCGCGCCCAGGATCATCCTAGCGACCCCCCCCCCCCCGCCAAATATCCACCCCTTAGCCTGCCCCCTTGGCTCCCCCTCCCCCAGGGGGCATTCCCTGCCCCCCAGGCCCCCCAAAATGCCCCGCGGGAGGGAGGGACGGGCCTTGCGACGCGGCTCCCGCCCGCCCCCCGCTTCTTTCCTTGCGCGCACAGCCCGAAAAGTTTGCAAAAAAAAAAAAAAGTTTGCAAGGGACAGGAGGAAAGTTGGAAAACAGCCCCCCCCCCCGCGCGGAATCCGCCGGGGGCCCCCCCCCCGGAATCCGCCGCCGCCTCCTGCTAGAAACTTGTCTTGCGCCCTCTCCTCTCCTGCCTCCTTTGTTGTCCTTGCTCCTTTCTCAGGAATGCACAGGATGGAGGGAGCCAAAAAGAGCGAGAGGGAGCGAGAGAAAGGGGCCCTCCCCCTGCTCCGCACGGACAGCGGCAGGGGAAACGGGGGGAGCACAAAGGGAGCCCCTCGCCTGGCTTCCTAGCAGCGGGGATCCGTCTGCAAGTAACGGGGAGCCCCCCCGCCCACATCGGGGACCGGTCAGCAGGCAGCACCCCCCCCGGGAGAAGAAAGCCGGAGCTCCCCTGTGGCCGAGGGAAACCCCGGTGCTTTGAGCTCTTATGGCACATTTGGGGCAGGACAAAGGGTCTGCACAGTGCCCCGGAGGAGGGGGAAAGGGGTGTGTGTGTGTGTCTTATTCCAACTCCAGTTGTTCCACTTCCAGGCGCTGCCCTTTGGCATCCGAGCTTCTGCAAGGGAAGCCACCGTCCTAGAATCAGAGACTAGGAGGGTTGGAAGAGACCTCAGGAGGTCACCTCGTCCAGGTCTGGAAGCGCCCTGGTTTCGAAAACGACTCGCCCCCCATGAGAGCCCCAACCGCCGTCTGAATCCTTGCTCCGAATCTGCCCTCCGTTCAAAGCCTTTGTCCGCAGACCCTGGTTTGGATCGCAGCCTCCCGGGCAGTGGTTTTCAACCGGCGGTCTGTGAACCCCTGGGGGTCCGCAGACTGTGTCTAAGATTTCCAAAGGGGCCCGCTCTTCCATTTGAAAATTCGTAGGGGTCCACAAATGAAAAAAAGGTTGAAAACCCCTGATCTAGGGCAGTGGCTCTCAACCTTTTCAGACAACTGTCCCCCTTTCAGGAGTCGGATGTATCTTGCGGAGCCCCAAGTTTCACGTCACTTAAAAACTACTTGCTTTCAAAATCAGACATAAAAATACAAAAGTGTCACAGCCACACTAGTACTGAAAAAAGTGCTGACTTTCTCATTTTTACCATAGAATAATACAATAAATCAATTGGAATATAAATATTACACTTACATTTCAGTGTATTGTAGGTAGAGCCGTTTAAACAAGTCGTATGGAATTTTAGTTTGTACTGACGTCGCTGGTGCTTTTTATGTAGCCTGTTGTAAAACTAGGCAAATATCTAGATGAGTTGAGTACCCCCTGGAAGACGTCTGCGTGCCCCCAGGGATATGTGTACCCCTGGTTGAGAAGCGCTGCTCTAGGGCAGTAGTTTGGGGCTGCTAATGCCCCTCCCCCATCAACCTAAGGTTTTTGGACGTTCCCCGTCTCCGGCCCAGATCTGTGATAATTCATTTTCAGTAAATCCTTTAAGTGGATTTTGTATCACTCCAGAACTTATTTAAATATATATTACACATTGATGATATATATTGTTATGTAGCTATCTATACAAGAGCTACCTATTAGCTCATTTATATTCCTGTAGATTGTGCAAGCCACTTTTAAGCCCCATTGTGCTAGATGCTGGACAGACTAGACACAGGGTGACCAGATGTCCTGATTTTTGGGTCTTTTTCTTATATAGGCTCCTATTAACCGCCCCCCACCCACCCCAGTCCCAATTTTTCACATTTGCTGTCTGGTCACCCTAACTAGACATAAAAAACCAACAGTCCCTTCGCACCAGTATTTACGCTCTGTATTTCCCCTCTGGTTCCAGGTGGTCTTTGCCCCAGATTTTGTTCTACGAGCCCACCAGTGCCCTACCTGTGGTGCAGACCCGCTTGCGGTGGCACTCATGTTGAAGATCATAGAATCAGAGAATCTCAGGGTTGGAAGGGACCTCAGGAGGTCAACTAGGCCAACCCCCTGCTCAAAGCAGGACCAACCCCAACTAAATCATCCCAGCCAGGGCTTTGTCAAGATGGCATGGATGTTTTTACCACTGCCTCCAATTCAGAGCAACTGTCGACAACATGGGGATCAAAACACCAGCCGGGCCCGGGCCCCACTAGTTCCCCTGGCTGCTGCCTGTGGAGCAGTATTCATGGCCAGGGTAGACAAATACCAGGGCAGCAGGGCCTTCAGTAACCTGGCTGCTGCGAAACCTAGAGGTGGGGAGAGAGAGGTTGGACCCAAATACTCCATCCCTGAAACAAGCCTGCGACCCCAGCTGCATGTGTAACGCCCGGGTGGGATTGAACATGGGACCTCTGGAACTTAGTGCATGAGCCTCTACCCCATGAGCTAAAAGCCACCTGGCTGTTAGCTGAGGCTGTAGACCAAACTCATTAATCTCTCTCTCTAAGTGGTATCGGCACCACTAGAAGGGACAGAACACTATACCCAGGAGGTGTGTGGGTTACACGGGCTGGTGCTCCAACAACCTGCTAACCTACAGTGCCAGGCAGCGAGCTGCCTGTGAATTCCCCGTCAGCATGGCGACTGGGAAGTGGGTCCTAGCCAGCGTCAGAGAACAGTCTTCTAGCCTAGTCCCAAACAGAGCTCCCCCGTCAAGTCGACTTTTAGGACAGTGAGTGTACATCTGTATGAAGAGGAGGCAGCATAGGTCTAATAATTAGGATGGGGGAATGGTGCCGGATAACCTGGGCACCCCATTTAAACCACCCCTACCTCAATTTCCCCCTCTGTAAAATGGAGACAATATGCAAACTGGTAAAGAGCTTTGAGCATCCTACTCGACAGTTAGCCTGTTTGTGCTAGTGGGGGAGGCTGCTGCGACTCAACAGCTGGGGTTCTAAGGTCAAGCCTAAAACAAATTAAGCCCATTAAATGTTTTGTATATAAATACACAGACACAGCTGCTTAAATCATCGTAGGTTCTTAAACCGTCTCAAACGTCTTGCTCTAACCCTAAACCACCCTAGGAGAGAAGGATGATGCGTTCTGCTAATCTGGCCAAGGTTTTAGTGGCTTTTTAAAACCAACAAATTTCAGCTTAGGTACTGCCCAGCTAAGGGCGAGAACGTGGCCCCTCAGAGTCACTTACTACCTCATAGCTGAGAATTTAGACGAACTGCTCTTAAAGTAGTAAAGAGATTCTCAGTGAAAGATCCCGAGGGTGCTGGAAGAGGCCCTGGACTGGGACTTGGGCTCTATTCCTGGCTCAAGCATCAACTTCCGGTGTGACCTTCCCTCTGCTTCTGTCTTGTCTGTTTAGACGATGAAGCCGGCTCTACGCTCCAGACTTACACTGGTCTAACTACGGCGCTCAGGGGTGTGAAAAATCCACGCCCCGGAGTGATGTAATTTACCGACCTGACCCCCAATGGAGACAGCGACCTAAGCCCCAATGGAGACAGGAGAGCTTCCCCCATCAACATAGCAACTATCTATGGAGGATGGATCACTTGGTGATTGCCTGTTCTGTTCATTCCCCCTGGGGCACCTGGCCCTGGCCACTGTCGGCGACAGGATACTGGACTAGATGGACCATTGGTCTGACCCAGTCGGGCCGTTCTTATGTTATGTTCTCTCGCGGAGATGGATTAACGATGCTGACAGGAGAGCTTCTCCCCTCGGCCTAGGAGCATCTTCACTTAAGCGCCACAGGGGCCCAGCCGCACTGACGTAGCTGCGCGGATGCAGCATTTTAAGTGTAGACCTGCCCTAAGTGTGATGCTGGCAGACCAGGTGTCAGCTCGCGCCAAGGCCCCTAGGCCTCAGCTGAACACTGACAAACGTCTAGCTGGAAACCAGTCTGGCTCCCCTGTGTGTTCATGCTGGTAAAATAGACGTTAAGTATAGAAGAATGTGTTTAGTCTTTATGACAGGTTTCAGTGTAGTAGCTGTGTTAGTCTGTGTCAGCAAAAAGAAAATAAGAAATACTTGTGGCACCTTAGAGACTAACAAATTTATTTCAGCATCAGCTTTCGCTGAAATAAATTTGTTAGTCTCTAAGGTGCCACAAGTATTTCTTTCTTATTTTCTTTTAGTCTTTATGGAACGCTTGTAGGATGCTTTATGGAGGGGATGGTTTGATGGGATAACATGATCTTAGTCAAAGGTCAATTAATTGCCATCAGTGGTAAATAGGACCAATGGTCAATGATGGGATGTTAGAAGTTACTACAGAGAACTTTTTCCTGGGTGTCTGGCTGGTGAGTCTTGCCCACATGCTCGGGGTTCAGCTGATCGCCATATTTGGGGTCAGGAAGGAATTTTCCTCCAGGGTATATTGGCAGAGGCCCTGGAGGTTTTTTGCCTTCCTCTGCAGCATGGGGCACGGGTCACTTACCGGAAGATTCTCTGCATCTTGAAGTCTTTAAACCAGGATTTGAGGACTTCAATAGCTGAGACATAGGTGAGAGGATTATTCCAGGAGTGGGTGGGTGAGATTCTGTGGCCTGCATTGTGCAGGAGGTCAGACTAGATGATCATAATGGTCCCTTCTGACCTTAAAGTCTATGAGTCTACGCTGTGTGTCGCAATCTCACTTATAAGCTGTACCCCATGTTATAGGGGGTCTGCATTGTAAACCTCTGTAACTCACCCTGCAGGAAAGCAGCATTACCTAACGTAAGATGTCACTTCCTACAAAAGGTGTTAGGTCCTGCTCACCAAGGCGGCCCATTGAAACCAAACGAACCGTTGTGAATCATCAAACAACACAGATTTTAATTGCATTCCTCCCCCTCTCCTCCCATGAAGAAGAAACCTCCGTGTGAATTCATCCCAGCAGCTTGAACTCTGGGAGGAAGGGAATAAAAATCGCCAAGAAGAAACGGGGGATACGTCTACACTAGAGAGCTTACAGCGGCGCAGCTGTAATATTCTCATGCAGCCGCATTATACCAACAGGAGAGAGCTCTCCCGCCGCCACCATTAAGCCTCCCCCAAGGGGCAGCGTTGGTGGAAGAAGCTCTCCTGTCAACATAGCGCTGTGCAGACTAGCACTTGCGCTCGTAAAACTTATGTCACTTGGTGGTTTTTTTCCCCACACCCTTGAACGACGTAAGTTTTGCTGTCATAAGAGGTAATGACGACGTGGCCTGGGTCTCTGTGCTGCTTGGACTTCAGAAAGGGCAAGATTTCTAAGCAGCAGCAAGGGATCCCCACCATAGGCGCCGACGCCGTGGGTGCTCCGGGGCTGGAGCACCCACGGGGAAAAATTTGTTGGTTGCTGAGCGGCCACCGGCAGCTCCCCGACAGCCCCATGCGCGCTCGCCCGCCCGCCTGCCCAACTCACTCACCTTCCCTGCGCGGCCGGAGGCGCCTCCCGCCGAAGGCGCTTTTTTTAGCCACAGCCCCTGAGAGGCGGCCAGCTGCCGCGGCTAAAAAAGGTGCCTTCGGCAGGAGGTGCCTCGGGCCGCGCAGGGAACCTGGAAGGTGAGTGAGTGAGTCGGGCGAGCGGGGGAGCTGCCGGTGGGTGCTCACGCCCCTGGCCCCGGCCCCACCTCCTCCCCCGGAGCGCTGCATTCCCCCCCGGCTTGCAAGCGGTGGGGGCGGGAGAGAAGCAGAGCTCCCAGCGGGCCCTGCAGCTCCCCGCGCCCGGCTGCTCCCCTCCTCCTGGGCTTGCTTCCCCAGGCAGGTGCCCCGGCAGTGGCTTTTTCGCAGCTCACGCAGACGCAGGCTCCTCCCTCCGGCTCCGGCGGCACGGGGGGGGGGGGAAGTGCAGGGGCGGGGCGGCGAGTGAGTTGTGGGGGGCGGGCAAGAGCGCGGGGCTGGCGGGGAGCTGCCGGTGGGTGCTCAGCACCCACCAATTTTTCCAGAGGGGAGGGAGTGGTGATTTGGGGGAGGGGCGGGCTGGAGGTGGAGTTGGGGCAGGGCCGGGGAGTGAGCCCCAGCTGCTTGGCCTGGGTGTGTACGTGTGTGTGTGTACACATTTACCTGCTTTAGCCTTGTAAATAACTCTCTCGTTTTCTTAGTTAATAAATCTTTAGATAGTTTATCATCAGATTGGGTACAAGCGTTGTCACTGGTGTAGGATCTAAAGTGCAATTAGGGTGACCAGGTAGCAAGTGTGAAAAATCAGGACAGGGGGTGGGGGGTAATAGGAGCCAATATAAGAAAAAGACCCAAAAATCGGGACATCTGGTCACCCTAAGTGCGATTGACCTGGGGTAAGTGACTGGTCCTTTCGGACGGGCAGTAACCTGAATATAGCTGTGATTTTTGGTATAAGGGACCCTCTCTCACAAAGGCAAGCTTACCTGGGTGGTGCAATAGATCGGAGCACCCAAGGGGACCGCGACGCCCTGTTAAGGCTGGGGTAGTGCCTGAGTTCACACCGCATACACGGTGAAATCTACGTATAGAACTCACAACCAATCGGGGGTGCGTACCCTACTACTTAACAGGCTGCCCTGAGCTTGGTACCTGCCCACCCCCTTGAGTCACTCCAAGCAGCTCGAAAAACTCTTTGGGAGTGGAACAGGGTCGTACTGTGCGTTCGTACAGCTCCTAGCACCATGGGGCTCTAAGCAGTTGGCCTCTCCAGGCACTATTCATACAAACAGCAGATCGAGCTGGTGATTAGTAAAGAACAACAGCTGAGTTGTCTTTTGTGATGTCCAATGAGGGTATGGAAGATTATTTTTATTTCCTGCTTGGTGCTTGCCTTAGAAACCTCCAGGCTGGCTTTCCCCAGTTTTTGCTGGAGGTCTCGTTGGAGAACCAGATAAGCGGAGCAGGGTGTGTGTCTGCCTTTAATTGACAGGACAGCAATGGTACTGCTCCAGCAGAGATCTCATCTCCTGCCTGTCCCGTGTTTGAGTTACAGAGACAGAGACATGAGCAGGCCTCGGGGGTGGGTATCTTTGCTGCCTCCCATGTCGGGTCAGCAGCTATCCCCCTTGTAACACTAAACTAGGCCTCCCTTATCTCACTTGACAGCCATATCTCCAACCGTTCAGGAGTGGACTCGGAAGGAAGTCCCACGCCTGTCCGGCTGGGTTGGAGGGACAAGGGCTATGATGTAGGGAGACAGACAGACAGCTGCTCCCCTGAGGGAACACAAGAAAATCCAGCAAAGGAAGTTTTCCTCCTTAAAGGAGATTGTCCAGTGCCGTCGGCCAGAGCTGCTCCCCCTAAGGCTCAGCCCTGATTTATAACAGTCCTTTAACCAGCCCAGTTCTACTGTCTTGGCTCCTGAGCCGGGTCTCACCCGAGCAGAGCTTGGAAATGCAGGCTGCCGTATTCTCTACCCGCGGGCCGCTCCATCTGGTGGGACACGAGCCAGCGGGGATGCGGGGGATACTCACCGGGCACAAAGCCCACACCCCAAAGTGGCAGAGAAGAGACGGCCAGGATGCAAATCCCTGCCGCCGAGGATCGTGGGAAGATGGAGGATTGCCGGACAATTTGTCCAAAGGGAGTTGAGAAGCACAGCTCTGTTTCTTCATTCCAGCCCCCCTCCATCCCCGCACAGAGCCCCCTGCACTAGCACACCCGGATAGGTGTCTGCAGTGGGACTCGGCCATTCCTTGCCTTACTCACACCCAGTGCGTTGGGTCTGCGCTCCCCAGGCCACCCCGAGGCGTTTGCACAGAGACGCTCTAGCTTCCTCCAGCAAGAAAATCTGCTCAGAGCTGGGCTCTCCCGCCGTAGGGCCGGACCGGACCCTGCTCTTTTACACTAGTTTAAGTTTCCCTCGCCCCTGGAGACACCAGCGCAGACTCTCTGACTCAGTCTCTCCCCGCCCGTGGAGCTGAAACACGGCCAAGGCGCTGGGGTGGGGGGAGGGGGAAGAGGAGACACGCAGTGGGGACCACACACCGAGCCGGAGCTGGCAGCTCCAGCCAGGGCCGAGCCCTCCCTGCCTTTCCCAGCAAGCTGAATGGAGCCAGCTGAAGAAAAACCCACCCGGCGAGCGCGGCCTGCTGAAGAGCTGCAGCGGGGCTGGAGATGTCAGAGCCGGAGAAGGCCCCAAGGGGCCTGTTTCCAGGGAGGGGGCCTGGGGCCAGCTCCAGGAAGCGCAAGGGGGTGGGGGGTCGGAAGCAGCGGAGATGGAGCCCATACAGCTGCTGGCCCTCTCCCAAACAGCCCAGGGTGCAGTTTGTCGGGACGCCAAGGAGCGATCTCAGCTCAAGGCCCCGAGTCCCTTCTTATCCCCCTTTCACAGAGGATGGGGCGGGAGAAGGAGTTGTACGTAACCAGTAAGGGAGGAGGGGGGGTCGCCGCGGCTCGGCAGGGCAGCTAGCAGCAAGGGGCCGTGATTAGAGGGCAGAGCTTGGCTGACCAGAAGGGTTTCCGGACAGCGAGGGGGCTGCCGGGCTGGGGGCACTTAGGAGTAGACAGGACAGCCTCCTAAATGGCACAATCCTGCCCTGGCAGGGGGGCTGGAACCATCGGTGCCGAGAGCCACTGAACCAAACTGTGAACCCTGCATAGAATGGAAACCAGCTCAAGCCGAGGGGGGAGGAGGTGGGAGCGGCCCTAGTTCCAGCACCTATGTGCACAAGGAACATGGCAGGGAAATACCTGGAAAGGGATCATCACGCAGACCTAGCGTGACGTGCGTCACGCCAGCCTTGAATTTCCCCAAGCCGTTCCTGCATTGAGACCAGCAACTCCGCATCAGAGCAGGGCAGGAGCTGCCGTCTTGTCCCCAGCACCGTTACCAAGTTGCATTCCCATAGCCCCAGACACCAGCCAGGCCCCTGTAGTGCTCGGTGCTGTACAAACCAAACCGAAAGATGCATTAGGAAGGGAGAGATTCCCCAACGTGCACAGCTCCAGGCTTGCAACCAAATCCCCTTCCCAGGGTACTGTTCAGTCAGGCCAGGGGGGCCTGAGCAGCTTCTACACCCTGCCCCTACACACGGGGGCAACACACACTTGGGACAAGCGCCACCCGATGAGCATTTTAAAGGGGGAATCCAGATAGACAGCGATTCTGTTATATGCACTGACCCAAGTAACGTAGCAGGCTCCTGTAGATTATGAAGACCTCAGATTCTCCTGCTCCAAAAAGCATAGCACACTCTATTCCTTGAACTGAAGGAGAATCTGCATGGGCAATATAGTGCTTATGACCTGGTTGAGCTGTTCTGATTCCATCCAGCAGAGGGCAGCAGTGTGTACAAACACATCCATTTCATTTCAGGGCAGGTGCAGTATAGAGAAAACCCAGCTAGAACTTCAGCCAGAACCCGGATTTGCTTTTATTCTCCACAGAAGCAAAGGGAAAACATCACAGAGGAGTTAATTTCACAGATAAATATAGAACCCATGTGCTACTTACAAACATCCAAAAAGAGAGAAGTCTCTGCCGATCCCTCCCTTTGTACAGTGTTCAAAATATAAATATCTGCGCATGTTCCAAGAAGACTGTTACAGCCTCTCCATGCTAGGAGGAGACGCTGCCTCTTAGGGGCAGGAGAGCACATGGGCAGATGTCCATCCACAGAGGTAACACACAGACCGAGTGGTCTCGCCTTCCACCTTGGTGCAGCTGGTGCTGTTTGCAGGGCACACGCTAACTGAGCGTTACTGGCAGAGGGGAAGGATGGTTATACCTTCCTCTGACCCACCTGGCACCAAGATAAGCTGCCCCCAGGCATTAGGGCTGCAAGGGACTGTTACGAACATCTCGTCTGACTTCCTGCAGAGCACAGGCCGGAGAATGCCACCACGTGACGCCTGCATCAGGCCCATAACGCATGGTTGAATTGGGGTATCTTTTAGAAAGCCACCCAGCCTCGATGCAAAGAGCCCACCTGATGGAGAAGCCGCCCCATCCCTGGGGAAGCTCGTTACCGGTGCTGGTAACAATTTGCACCATATTTCTAGTTTTAACTTTGCCAACTCCCAGCCCTTGGATTGTGTTCCACCTTTGCCTGCTAGGCTAAGGAGCCCTCCAGTATCAAATATCTTCTGTCTGTGCAGGTAACTAACTAGACGGATCAGCCACTGGTTCGGATGCAGCAAACCCTATGGGGAGAGACGCTGCGCTGCTTTTCATTTGTGTTCTCTCGGTCATACCCTGCCTGGTTCACCCACGCCAGGCTGACGTCTGCAAACACCTGGTACCCCAATCGCTGCCTTCCACAATGGGGTGGGGTGGGCATCTCTTGCAGACAACTCTGGATAGGCATACAGCGTTTGGATACAAAACTGCTTACCTCCTCCTGCCATGTGTAACCTGTGCTGACAGTCCGACTTCGTACCACACCCTGTATACAGGCTTAGGAGTCTGTTACTGGCTGAGCTAACAGACTCGGTCCTTTAGCTCAAACAGTAGCAGCCCATGTTTCTAGAGCCAGAGACCACAGGTTCAATCCCTGCGGACGGACCCATGCAGGAGCATCATTATACATACAGCTTAGAGAGAGCTCAGCAAGAGAGCCGCTGCTCTGAGGGTTTAAACATCCCTAAATTCGAGGCTGGGAGGGAAGTGAATTCAGTGTAGTCAGACTGGTAGAAGCTGTTACATTAATGGCCCTGACAACTGGACTCTTCTGTGCCCAGCGTGGGGCACGCTACTCCACCTCTGTCCCTGCTCTATGTTTGAGGATCTGCCGCTTCAGTCCCTTCCCACAGCCAAGCACGCAGGGCTGCAGGCCACATTGGCCGGACCTGGGGTAGCCAGCGCACCCTCTGATCTTTGGCTGTCCCCACTGAACTCGAGAGTCCAGAGCCAAGACCCACGCGGGCCTCCGGCTAGACTACAAACCCACAGATCAAGGGCTTCCCAGAGCTGCTGACAGCTGCTGCCTGCCATAGGGATCAGCTTTGAGAAATTCTGTCCCTCGGGAGGTTTCGAAGAGCCCAAATCATCTCCAATGCGACCCAGCTGTGCGCCGCGGGGATACCAGCCCCGCCAGGAAACGTGGCGAGTCTGCCCCGGCGTGGCTGTCGCGTCAGCCTGGGCACAGACTGGAGGCCCTAGCGGTGTAAGACTTCATATCCCGTGCCCAAGACCCACTTCAGAGTCAGACGGTGCCCGCAGACTGGAGTCAGCGCCCTGGAGGGCTGGGCTCCAGATCCCATTCCCAGCCCCACTCCTGAGTCTGGTTTTTGGCAACTAATTACATCCTCTAGCCCTCCCCCATTAGCAGCCCCCTCCTGATACATTTAAGCCAGAGGAGGATCAGTAAAGATCAGTGCGGGGTCGGGGGCTGATCATTCTCCTGTCTGGTGTCACTCCCATCTGGAGACAGCCAGCTGGCCCAGGTCTGGGGTGGGGATGGGGGAGGAAGCTGGCAAGGCCCCCCGTCCCCGTGCGCCAAGCCCACACAGGAGGAAAGAAACTTGTACCTGCATTATACCCCCAAGCCTCCCCACTTACCTCCCTTCCATACCAGCCAGCCCAGCCTGGCTGTGCCCCAGTAGTGCCAGTGTGCCAGCCTTCTAGGGGAAGACACCGCCAAAGCAGCTCCCAGAGAGGGCTGGGGGAGCTGGGAAAATATTTTGCTCTTTTCCCTCTTTAAAAAAATAGCTGCCAACAAAAAAAAAAGAAGAAAGGGACCAAAACGTCAGTAACTTGGGCGGAAATGCTACAGATGATGTCGGAGACGCAGCAGCCTCTCGCTGGCTGCCTAGGGGGGTCTCTTCTGCTCTCCTGGGGGGTATCCCCATGTCCCGTCCCCTGCAGGGCAGGGCGAGCAATAGCAGGGGAAAATTCAGGTCTCTTCTTCCTCCAGGGGCGCGTGTCCCTCCCCACGCCACTCCCTGCCACAGGATGAGGGGCACTTCCCCAGCAAGGAAGCACGCGATCTTCTCGGTGGGGTGTCAGTACCAAGGATCTGCTCGGTGCTGCTGATTGTAGGCCTGCAGCTTGATCTGGTCTTTGATCTGGTTGACGAGGATCTGGGAGAGCAGGATTCCCACCAGCTGCAAGGGGAGGAGAGCACCACAGGCTGAACCCACCGGGCACAGGCGAGCTCGCTGCTCCAACCGGGAACGGCCGGCATCCTCGCTGGCCAATCGGTGCGCTCCCCTCCTGAGGCTAAGCCAATCAGAAAGCTCTCGCCAAGTGACAAACACACCGCTATTGACGAGAACGTCCTTCGTTGACGTTTGGTGCTCGGGAGGGAGACTCGTGGCCCAGGCCGGAGCCGGGAAAGGGGTGAGAGGGCCAGGCGAGGGCTCCCTCCACGCCCAGTAGTTCTGCCAATCCCGACCCACACCCTGTTCCAGCCCCGGGTTCCCCCCCCACAGCTCTGTCCCGCTCCTCAGCCTTGGGCAATCCGAGGCTTCCTTAGGATTCCCCCCGGTTACACGCACAAAGTCAAAATATGCCCTGAATTGGAACACGGGGAGCAATTCTTCCCCGCTCCCGGCCCAGGGCCCGTTAGCAGGGACCGCAGTGAGGGCTTCTCTCTCTGAAACACCCAGCAGGGATCCTTCACTAGCGTCAGATGGGTCCAGCCCCTGCCATGTCATGGGTGGGGGGCTGACCTGGGGGGAGCGAGAAACAGTCCTTCCCAGGCTGAATGCTTCTAGCATCCCAGACCCACCACTGACCTGTGGGGCGTGAATTCATGCGTACGCACAAATGACAGCCAACATCCCTCAGACCTAGGCATGCCCAATCCCCTGGCTCCAAACCTAAGGGGCCATTCCCTTTTAACCCCTGCTCCAGATAACCTGGCTCATTATCCTACAGGGGCGTGGGGGCTATGCCGAGTAGGCTGGGCCTGTCCCCTGCTCCCTTCCGCCAGAGCTAATGGGGGGGCAGAGCCGCCGCCCCCCCCCCCCTTTGAGTGCAAACAACAGACCCTCCGGCCCCAGCAGCGTGCGTCCCGGGGCGGTGGGGGCTACCTGTGGAATGGCCAAGCCCAGCGCGATGCCCCCCAGCAGGAAGAGGTTGCTGTGGATCCAGTTCACCAGCTTGTCGATGCAGCCGTTGGTGTAGATGAACTCGCCGGCCTCCAGGTAGTTCATGGCCTGCATCCCCTGGCCGCACATGGTGTTGATGACGGCCTGCGGGGGAAGCACCAGGGCAGGTGACAGCGAGCCGGGGCCCCGGGGGACGGAGAGCCTCGCGCAGCCATGCCTCACACCGGCACTCGCATGCCTGTGGGATGGGGGTCGGGCTTTCCCGAGCCGCTGCCTAATGGCACGCGGGACAGACCCGGCTTCCTGAGCCAACACGTCCTGGTTAACGTCAGGTGTCCCCGTGCACGTTCTCTCCCGCAAGCCCAACCCCCGGCCCCGCCTAGCTCCCCCATCACGGGGGTGTCTGGGAGAGCGGCCGTGCTGCCTCCTAGGCAAAGGGCAGAAGCTCCGTTGCTTGAGACTTTTTGGGCGATTAGGCTGCAGGGCATCACCTTGTCTGGCTGTGGGACGGGCGGATTAGAGGGGCTCCCATCCCGTACGGACGAGGCAGCCATGACGTACGGGAACCCACGTGATGTCCGCGAACCCACGTCTGCGGGACATTTACCGACACAAGCCATGCAAGTTTCAGGGGACTCCTTTTCCACCCAGCGTCTACAGCAAGGGTCTCTCCCTCGTAGGAGCTGCTGGGGTGGGGGTGGGGGGGAACAAATGCATCCCTAGCACAGCCTGAGTCTCCCTGACCACCGGGCCAGTACCTTGCAGGTCCCAGCCTGCCTGTGACTGGTGAGAGCCAGAATCAGGCCCCTTGTTTGTCACTCAGGATCAGTGATTGGATCCCCCTTTTTCCTAGGGCTCAGAAGCAATAGCCGTTCCTAGCCTGAACTGGCCCCCCTCAGACACCCTGCCTCCAGAGGGAGAATTAGCAGGGCCTACACCGATTCCTATACAGAGTCCCCAGCCCTCTCCTCCTACCACGGCCTTGTCACTCAGCTGAGGGAGCGTCTTCCACGCCAGCCAGGAGATGGCATGGAGAGGGGTCTACCCTACAGCCAGCCACGGCTGCAGCCTGGTCATCTGGAGCTGTAGGAGCCACTGGGCTACGAGCGCCCCCTAGTGGCATGAGGGTTTGTCCAGCTGCAAAGGTCACTAAAGAGGAGCCGGCACAGGGATCACATGGGGGACATGAACCATAGAAGTGTAGGACTGGAAGGGACCTCGAGAGGTTGTCTAGTCCAGCCCCCTGCGCTCAAGGCAGGACTAAGTATTATCTAGACCACCCCTGACAGGTGTTTGTCCAACCTGCTCTTAAAACTCCAATGATGGAGGTTCCACAACCCCCCTAGGGAATTTATTCCAGTGCTTTACCACCCTGACAGTTAGGAAGTTTTTCCTAATGTCCAACCTAACCCTCCCTTGCTGCAATTTAAGCCCATTGCCTCTTGTCCTATCCACAGAGGTTACGGAGAATAATTCTCCCTCCTCCTAGTAACAACCTTTACATACTTAAAAACTGTTAGTTTCTCAGGCTTCTCTTCTCCAGTTTAAACAAACCCAATCTTTCCTCATAGCTCATGTTTTCTAGAATTTTAATAATTTTTGTGGCTCTTCTCTGGACTTTCTCCAATTTGTCCCCATCTTTCCTGACATGTGGTGCCCAGAACTGGACACAACACTCCAGTTGAGGCCTAATCAGCACAGAGTGGAGTGGAAGAATTACTTCTCGTGTCTTGCTTACAACACTCCTGCTAATAAACATCATTCTGGAGTGTGCTTTTTTTGCAACAGTGTTACACTCTTGATTCATATTTAGCTTGTGATCCACTATGACCCCCAGATCCCTTTCCGCAGTACTCCTTCTAGGCAGTCATTTCCTAGTTTGTATGTGTGCAACTGATTGTTCCTTCCTAAATGGAGTACTTTGCATTTGTCCTTATTGAATTTCATCCGATTTACTTCAGACCATTGCTCCAATTTGTCCAGATCATTTTGAATTTTAATCCTATCCTCCAAAGCACTTGCAACCCCTCCCAGCTTGGTATTGTCCATAAACTCTATCAGTGTTCTCTCTATGCCATTACCTACATCATTGATGAAGATATTGAACAGAACTGGACCCAGAAATGAACCCTGCGGGACCCCACTCATTATGCCCTTCCAGCCTGACTGTGAACCTCTGATAAATACCCTTTGGGAATGGTTTTCCAATCAGTTCTGCACCCACTTTATAGTAGCTCCATCTAGGTTGTATTTCCCTAATTTGTTTATGAGAAGGCCATGCAAGACAGCATCCAAAGCCTTACTAAAGTCAAGATATACCACATCTACCACTTCCACCCATCCACAAGCCTTGCTACCCTGGCAAAGAAAGCGATCAGGTTGGTTTGACACGATTCGTTCTTGACAAATCCATGCTGACTGTTACTTAGCACCTTATTATCTTCTAGGGGTGTTTGCAAATTGATGGCTTAATTATTTGCTCCATTATCTTTCCGGGTACTGAAGTTAAGCTGATTGGTCTGTAATTCCCCAGGTTGTCCTTATTCCTCTTTTAATGAACGGCAGAGGGCACATGGTGGAGAAGTCCAATGCTCTGCAGCTATCCAGCTTAGAGACTTCCTTGGCCTGGGTGCAGGGCAGCCACCAGAATTTAAGTGTGGCAAGGAGAGGTCCTGTTCTCAGCAGAACAGCGTGGCTGCTCTTACCTGGTCAGCTGCA
Source organism: Macrochelys suwanniensis (assembly GCA_033296515.1). Lineage (NCBI taxonomy): Eukaryota > Metazoa > Chordata > Testudines > Chelydridae > Macrochelys > Macrochelys suwanniensis. The sequence continues at coordinate 339,807,336 of CM065775.1, forward strand.
CGCAGGCAGCAAGAATAAGGCACAGAACAGCGCTCCCTGCTGGGGTTGTCAGCAGTGCAGTTGAAATACATGTTTTGGGACCAGTCCTTGTAGGAGATACCCCCACAGCAACTGAACTGTAATGAGACAGCACAGGTCAAAGAGGGCCGGAGGGCCAGGGAAGGGGAAATTGGGCAGATCTCAAAGGGCGCGTCTTTAAAAAGAGGCTGGGTCAATTTGAATGGGTTTTTAATGTTTTAGTAGGTCCTACATAAACAACAGCTTAAAAACAGATGTAGCAGGGGAATGGAAGACTTCAGTATACACGTTACTCCCAATGGAGAAGAAACCTTAAGAACAAGGGAGACTGTCAGTTTGGGTCAAATTTAAACTTGTTTGTCACGTGGCTTCATGCTTTGCCAGGGTGAGACCATGGGCGAAAGCAAGACAGGGAACTCCAAAGGAAACATGATTGTATTTCTCTAGTGCTAGCCCCATTCCCTTCAGCCTCCAGCCCCCATCCAACATTTCTCATGGCCTATAGACAGCAATGGAAATGGGAGAACAGGGCTCTGAGAGACAAATGGTTAATAACTGTCTCTGAGCGGAGGGGTGGGAGTATATTTAGACTCCAGATGTGCAACACCAGCTGCACGACAGTCCTGGGACCAAGCCCTCGGCAGGAGAACAAAGAATCATTTGTGCGTACTCAAATTGGAGGGGTGTGGTCTCCGGTGGCCCCGCCCTCCCGACGGAAGATGGGGACAAAGAAGCAGAAGGATGTGGGACTGGTGGAGTGGGGTCGGATGGACAACGAAAGGGAACCAGAGACCCGTGGACACCCATGGCTCCGAGAAGGGACGAAGGGGAGCAGATCCTGGCCCTGCAACCTCGGCAGAAGAGACGATTTCAGGGATGTTTTAAAGAGAGGGGAACAGCGTGAGAGTTTGGAGAGCCCAGACCGTATCCCAGGCCTGGCTGAGGACCAGCCATCCCTGCTACGGGGCAGGGAGACCCAGTCATCCCCATCCCGGAGGAGGCCAGAGCGCTCACCCAGGGCCAGTCACCCTATAGGGGGCAGGAGACCCGAACGAGGGCCATTAACTGGACCCACCTCCTTCTGCCCATAGTCGATGAGGTTCTGCAGGTCCAGGTCGTCCCGGTAATGCACAACGGCGTTGTTGATGATCTCACTCACCTTCCCGCGTGCCTGGGGGAGGAACGCCGAGAGGTCGCCAGGGAGATTTCCCTCCTCCCTAGCCCCTCGCCCCTCCAGCGTCCGAGCGCCTCCTCCCCTACGAGTTCACCTCACAGCTGCCTGACGGGCGGCATCACCCCCCGATTGTAGATCACGTGTGGAGCCAGGGACCTGAATCCACGTTCCCTGAATCGCAGGCCAGTGGCCTCACCCCAGCCCATCCTGCCCTGACCCCTCCACTTGTTTGGGGCGGTAGGGGATAGGACATACTGGAAACCAAAACGCTGGCCACCGACAGACAACGAGGTCAGGGACCAAATCCTGGGGCAGACACACCTCCTGTAGGGACAGCGAACCCCAGGGCCGGCTCTGGCTTTTTTGCCGCCCCAGGCAAAAAAAAAAAAAAAAAAAACCCGACCGGAGCGGAATGTGCCGCCCTGAGATTAGCCTGAATGCTGCCCCTTACAATGTGCTGCCCCAAGTATGTGCTTCCTAGGCTGGTGCCTAGAGCCGGCCCTGGCGAACCCACCTAGCCACCTGCACTCTGGGGCCCATGCCCCAGCAGAGGGCTGCTGAGTTTGGGTCTCCAAGTCTGCCGGGAAAGCCTGGGATCAAAACAAACCTTTACATTTAAATAAGATTAAAAAAAAAAAGAAGATGAAAGTCCCTGTTCACGCTCAGACACCTCGCCTCTCATCTGCGGCTCGGCCTCTCCGGCCCTCCGTCCCCACGTAGAACAACCTTTCTCTGGAGAATCGTAGCTTAGTGAGGGACAAATCTATTCTGTCCTCCCGGGCAGCTCCCTGCCAATCCGGGACTGGTCCTGCAGTTATGCTGGTGCATCCTTCTCCCCGTCACCACCTCAAAAGAACAACACTCACCCCAGCTCTCTGGTGTATTTACCTTATCGGAGAAGACAAAGCCCAGAACCCCAGCTGCCAGCTGCAGCAGGAAGACTATGGTTAGGCAGATTGAGAACTGCAGGAGAGAGAAAACAGCGGTCAGCAAATTACCACGGAAGAGGGAACAACGTACCGTCTCTTACGGAGCCAGAACTGCATCGCTGTGACCCAAGCAGCTGCAAGGTCACAGGGCAGCAGGAATCCAGGCCCATCACATTACATTCCTGTAGCGGCTTTTCATCGATTCCTATCTAGTGACCACTTCACCCAGCGCTGAAACACAGCCACCTCTGGGGTGGAACAGAGCAGCTGCTTAACAATGCACAGAGGATTGGGACAGGAAGAGAGAAACAGTCACTTTTTGAAACTGCAGGGGACGTCAGAGGGGCCGACTACCCCATTCTTGCAAGATATGTGGTGGGATCTGTACCATCCCCAAGTGCTCAGAGCCTGGGTTTTACAGCTCTTCAGAAAGATCATAGAATCTCAGGGTTGGAAGGGACCTTAGGAGATCATCTAGTCCAACCCCCTGCTCAAAGCAGGACCAATCCCCAATTTTTACCCCAGATCCCTAAATAGCCCCCTCAAGGATTGAACTCACAACCCTGGGTTTAGCAGGCCAATGCTCAAACCACTGAGCTATCCCTCCCCCCCACAACACCTCCTGGACCTTGCCGGGTCACTGGATCAGGGCTGAATCAGACAGAACCCACCTCCTATGGATTTGCCACACTGCTCTAAAGCGTTGTCCATGTCTGTGCTAGCAAACAGATCCACCGCTGAGAGCTGCATGTAACTACAGGAGATCTGTACAGACTCCGGCGTCTGTTCTCCCCTGGCTATGCAAGCAGCTCCTACCACCCACTGACTGGATGTGTGAAGGAATGAGAAACCCTCCCTCTCTTTAGCAGAGATGCCTGGCTCAATGCCACTGAAGGCGCTTTGAGTGCAAAGGGTCAGTTTCCCTGGGAGGCGCAGGGTTAAGTAACTCCTGGGGCGCAGGAGTTCCCCAGCTCTGGCCACTAGAGGGAGCCACAAGCTTTCCCGTAATCAGCATGGCTGGGCCCCAGCAGAGATTTCACACCAACGGGTGGGTGGGGGAAAGAAATCGGAGACAGAGCACAGAGACCAGAGGTGAAAGTTAGCCGGTACGGTCCGGCTTCCCCAGGCGGTGATTTAAAGGGCCTGGGGCGCCCGGCAGCGGCCGGAGCCCCGGGCCCTTTAAATTGCTGCCAGACCCCGCTACCAGAGCCCCCGGGTAGCGGAGGCAGCCAGGAGCCCCCGGGCTCCATCGATGATTTAAAGGGCCCAGGCTCCCCTGCAGTAGCAGCGGCTGGGAGCCCTGGGCCCTTTAAATCACCACCGGAGACCCTGGCCGCCGTTGCTACCCCGGGGGCTCCGGCAGTGGGACTGGGGCAGTGATTTAATGGGCCCGGGGCTCCGGCCGCCGCTACCGCCCCGGGCCCTTTAAATGGCCCTCGAGCACCGGGGCTCCCGGCCGCCTCCGGAGCTGGTAGCTCCTGTGGTGATTTAAAGGGTCCAGGGCTCCCAGCCGCCGCTACCGCAGCTGGAGCCCCGGGCCCTTTAAATCTCGATTTAAAGGGCCCGGGCCTCTAAAGGCCCCGCCTCTTCCGATTGAGGCCCTGCCCCTTCCAGTTGAGGTCCTGCCCCCTGCTCAGGACTCTGGCGTACCGGTAAGTCCTTTAAGTTACTTTCACCCCTGAGAGAGACCCTGGGTCCCATCAGTCCTGACAGCTGCCAAGGTGCCAGACATTGAGGGGGGAACCCCAAGCCCACTCCTGGTGGTTTCTGCAGGCCCAGGTAGACAGCGGGGTCCCCATGAGGCTTCCTGTCCCCTGCCCTGGCTATAACCCCCATATGACTGCCCCCTTCTCCTCCCCTCTCCCAGCCCAGGCTGGGATCCTGCAGCCTCCCGTCCGCTCACCGTCTGCAGCAGGCAGATGTTCTCACGCAGGGAGCCGATGCAGCCGCAGAAGGTGATCAGGAACATGAGGACGCCGACCACGATGAGCAGGATGGCAGGATCCACTGCGAGGCAGGCCATGGCCGCCTCTGCCCGGTGGGAGCAGGGCGGGGGGGAAGAGAGAGAGCGCAGAGCCGTTAGTCCAGCGGCACCACCCTGCCCGCTACAGGAACCCAGAGGAGATGGCTCTCTGGGGTGCGGCTGAGGGAAGGATCCGTTGGGTCCCCGGCATCCCCCATTATCCCCCCCTTCCCCTTTCTACCCTCTACATCCCTGCTGCAACAGAGCCAGCCAGCCACTAGCGAACGCCTTTCCCCAGGGTTCTCCAGCGCTTCTGGCCCCGGGGCGAGCGGGAACAAGCCCAGATCCGGCTGCCATAACTCCAGGTGGCCCCGAGAACAGAGGTTTATTTGGTGATGGACAACGGCCCCAGATTGGAGCAGGCCCGTGACAAGCAGGGTTGGGGGTGGGGACGTGTCCAAGCCCCATTTCACTGGACAAGGGCGGCAGCTTCTCCCCTCTCACCCCAGACGACGTCGGTTGCTTGGGTTAAATGCCAGCCGCACGCAGCGGGCCGTGCTCCCCTCACGGAGACCTCACCCCTCCTTAGCTGCGTTCCAGTCTCAGACCCGGGGAAAGGCTCCGCTCTCCTCCCCAAACCCGTCTGTTTCCAGGGCAGCCAGTCTCCGCGGTCCTCCCCCGCATCTCACCGGAAGGAGAGATCCCAGAGCCCCAGCACAGACCTGGGGCAAGGGGAAGGCGACAGTCGCTCACCTGCGTGCTTCATCAGCCTGGCATAGATGCCCACGGCCACCATCACCATCGAGATCATCTGTGGAGGCAGGACGGGGAGATTCAGAGCCAGCCACCCGCTCGGCACTTCAACCCACACATGCAGGGTCCCTAAATGAAGAGAGGGCACTGGGGGCCTCCAGAGGGCTCAGGGGATCAGCAATAGGATAAGGAGCCCCCCACCCCCGGCACGAGATCAAATCCCGGTCAGCCCAGCCAAGGCTGAAAGTTACCACAATCTGAGGGGTGCTTGGGGCCTTGCTAAGTGTTAGAATATAGATATTCAGGCCGGCCTGTAACGGCCTAGACTTTAAGAACTTTGGTGTATTTTTATCACTTCGCTAGTTACAGGGGTATAAAAACAAAGAATCAAAATCACAGTCTGCCTGTGTATGGGCCTTCTCTCACTAGGATAGTCTGAGGGCTGGTTCTTAGGCTAAGGCCTTTGGCTAAGCAGCAGGGGCAGCCATAAGCTGTGAAGCGAACGGTCACATCCTCCCATCCCAGGCCACTCACATTGAAATAAGGTGGTTTTGGGCTGTTAGGAAGATGATCCTGTCCGGCTAGTGCCTATCACCACCAGATAAACAAACGGATCTTAAGATGGTTAAAGAAAACTTAGTTTGATAGCATCCGGTCTGGCAAGAAATCACCTCTCAATGGTTGTGAAACCCTCATTTCTGTATCAGAGGGGTAGCCGTGTTAGTCTGGATCTGTAGAAGCGACAAAGGGTCCTGTGGCACCTTATAGACTAACAGAGGTATTGGAGCATAAGCTTTCGTGGGTGAATACCCACTTCTTCGGATGCAAGGATTCTTCACTTTTTCCACTGCTTGCATCCGAAGAAATGGGTATTCACTCACAAAAGCTTATGCTCCAATACCTCTGTTAGTCTATAAGGTGCCACAGGACCCTCTGTCGCCTCATTTCTGTGTTTTATTTTTATGGCCCCCACTTTTCTATTGTTAATCTGTCTGCTGTATAATTAATTTTGCTAGGTGTAAGTTCATTAGGGTAAGGGGATATAATTGGTTAGAGAATGATGTTACAATATGTTAGGATTGGTTAGTTACATTTCAGTAAAATGATTGGTTACGGTATAGCTGAGAACCTTACTAATACAAACTGGGGTCAAACAGGAAATGGAAATTGGAATCATGCTTGCTGTCTGCGTGACAAGAACCAGGGGAGACGGTGAAGGAAAAGCCCTCTAACACTAAGCAGTATGGATAGGGCCCATGGGCTCTGTACCCACAGCCGCTATTAGGCTGCTGGGTGTCCTTGAATGAGTCACTTTATGCCTCAGTTTCCCTTTGTCAGCAGGTACTGACCGAGCTCCGTAAAGCACCCATCAGCCACAGGCTCAGAATGCCAAGTATCACGGTGCCCAGCCCCTAGGGGGCAAGTATCCACAGAACACACCCCCATGGTAGGCGGACGGCAAGGATTGGATGGGCCCTACAGAATACACTCCCCTCTCACCCTGACGGGGGCTCCAAGCAGGGCTGGGGGCAGTACCCGGGGAAGCGTCATCCCCTTCGCTGCGGGCAGGGACGTCACTCTGTCGGCCAGCCCCTTTCACCAATTCCGGATTCACACACACGGAATCAACGCCCGGAGTGATGCTTTGCAGCCAATCCAGGTGTGTGTGTGGTGTGAGCGTCATATGCTCTCCAGGTTCACATACACACGTGCGCACGCCTTCCCCCGCCCACCCAGGGACGCCACGCCCGGCTGGCTGAAAAAAGCAGCAGCATTTCAAGCAACGCTGCTCTCCCGCAGCTCTGTTCATCCTGGCACAGCCAACCGCCATAGCCAGGAGCTAGCCGGCAGGAGTGGAAGTGGATTCTCTCTCTTCCATGGGCAGGCAGCAGTTGTGATCCGCAGACCCTACGGCCCCCTGGCCTACTGCTCTGTAAAAGGCTTCCTGGTGCTTTGCACTGGCAGGCGAGTATCAATGCCCAGGGGAAGAGGCCGTCTGATTCCTGCGTCTAACCCGATTCCTAGCGAGGCAGGAGCAAACCCAGTAGGGAAGGGGGCGCCAGCCACGGGAGGTAAAGGGGAAGCCGGCAGCAGGCAGGCGGCTTGTCTTAGAGCTCCCTCCCTACATGCCACTGCAAAAGGAGGCTTAGAACCGAGGCTGGCCCCCTCCGGCCCCTGGGGGAGAAGCCTTGGTAACAGGCTTTAACAAGAGGCCAACATTTATACCGCGCTGCCCAAACATGAGCCCGCTCTTGGTAGATGGAGGAAACGGAGGCTCAGAAGTGAAGCCGCTGGCCCATGGCTGGTGCCTGAGGCCGAGCTGCAAATAGAGCCCAGGGGTCCCTGCCCAGTGCTCAGCCCACCAGACAACGCAGTCTCTGCTAGCCACTTCCTTCACTTGGGCCTCGCATGGACATTAAAAACCCGTGGCCAGCTGGCTTGGGCTAAAGGGCTGTTTAGCCATTTGGGTTTGGTGCGGAGTCTGGGCTCTAGGACCCCGCAAGGTAGAAGCGTTGAGCCTCCACACAGCAACTCAATTGCCCCTTAGCCCGAATCAGTGGGCAGGGGCCAGCCACGGGCGTCTAATTGCAGTGGAGACCTACCCCTGCAGGCTGGAAGGTAACAGATTCCCTCCCGGCTTCCCCTCGGGCTGGAGTCTCTGTATTGATCTCTCGTTACAGGAGGCACCAATGACAAGGCCGAGTTCCTGTGCCAGCCACATGCCCCGATTCCCAGGTGCTCCCATTACAGGGGAAGTGGATCGCTCCCCATGCCCCATCGCCAGGAATCAGGTCTGCAGGCCCGCCCCCCGCCTCAATCCCATGGCAGAAGGAAGTTGCATTCTCATTGCTCTGCACTTTGATCCCAACCCCTGGCAAGATGTAGATCTCTTGACCGCTGGCCCCGGCTGCGATAACCGGGCCGGCAAATTTCCTCCAGTTGTGAGCTTGGCTGTGAGAAGTACGTGGAAGCTCATGAAATGTCACCATTGCCTATCGTAAGACATGGTGGCGGGAAGAGCCACAACAGGGAAGCAGAATGAATCCAACTAAACCGAAGGGCCTCCTGGTATAACTCAAGGACTGTGCCGAAATCCTGCTTGGTTAAAGCAGAAGATATGGAACTGGAAATTAATGAACCACATGGACCTCTATTAGGCCTAATTAGTGGAGAATAATGAGGGGATGGGCTATTCCACCACTCACTCCCTTCCTTTTTTGGGTCCTTAAAGGTCAAATGGAAGAACAGATGGAGGTGAGTGGAGTGAACTTGACCACCATGGTGGCCACCCCCACCATCTCCTGGGACCCTGGACCTGCTTTCCTAGTCCTGAGGGACATCCTGACCAGACCAGGTCAGGGAGAGGGACCCAGATGGCATCGCCCCCTCTGCTGCCTAAGGCTGAATCCCAAACACCCGCTAGGATGAAACGGTATTGGACTTTAACAGCAGCATCTCGACTGACTTCTTCTCTGTTCTCCAGAAGACGGTTATCACCAGCTGTGACACCATCAAAGAAACTGTCTAACAAGGGGGGTTTCCATCTCAAACTCTCTGCAGCTCAAGGCAAGGGAACAAGGGAGGCTGTTAAAACGAAGCCTGACTCAACACTTTATATTTCAAAGGCTTTCACTGATTTTCCTTCTTTTCCTTACCTTTACTAAATACAATGGTTTTTACCGGGTGCGTTTGCCACGGTGCTAAGCCAGCTGAGGGCTCCGCACGGCCAACCTTGTTCAACACCGTTTAATGATGGACAGCCCCTTTGGCCCATTTATTCCAGCTAAATTAATACAACACCCCTCAAGGGCCTTTTGCACTGCTCCCAAGAGCTGTGCGTTGCAGCAGGGCCCCACAGACCACGGCTGTCCTTTCCCGGAGCCCGTAGGGTGAAGGCAGACGGAGGCCGGTGAATCCAGGCCATTTCAAGAGAACGCTCTCGTGTTTGCAGCCTCTGCATCTCTGGCCCCGATAAGACGTGCGGCTCGCTGCTCCCCAGCAGCGCTGAACCAAGGGACTGGGAGCGGGATGGAGGCTCACAGGCAAGTCGTTCGGGCTCACAAAGGCGGCCGTGGCTGGGGAAGGAGAGTCGAGCAGTTCAGTCTCCACTGCCTCCTACTGGCTGAAAGCAGAGCGCAGCTGCCCCCCTGTGCCCTGGCTTGGGTAAGCGGCGCTTGGCCGCAGCACCCCCTTGTCGTGGGTGCAAGGAGAGCCCCCTGGCAACTAACGGCCCGGTATAACCCCCAGATGCGGAGCGCGCTAGCCAGGCTCACCGAGCCGAGACACGTCCAAGCCTGACGGATACCGGGGGCACGGAGCTGATACTTGGACACGGACACACTTGTCCTTCACGCACCACAAAGCCAGGGACGGGAGACGCCCGTTGCCCACCCCAGCCGCCATGGGGAGAGGGGAAGATGGACGCCCGGCCACACGCTGCGCGGCTCGGGCTTCCCACGAGGGCCTCGGCACCGGGGACCTCTCCCGATGGATGGGAGGCTGCGAGCAGGGGTGGGAGGGTTGCTCGGCCTGAAGGAGCCCTGGGCACCAGCCTCAGAAACAGAGACCGCCACAAGATGGCTGACAGGGAGGCGCCAACTCTTGGGAGGGGGCAGCTCCCTGCTCCCCTCACCCACAGCTAACGCCCAGGGGGAGGGAAAAGGGGAGAAATCTCCCAAGCTGTCCAGTCAGCCCCCCAACCTCTCTCAAATAGCTCGGCAGTGCCCTGCATAGCCGGGCAGGAGGCCTGGGGTTCAATCCCTGGCGCTTGGGACCTATTCCCCAGGCCATCCAGGGATCAGAGTTCTGCACGCCCACCACCCCGGCAGGGACCAGCCACTTAGTCGGACAGGCCCACGCCCGCACTGGCACGGCACGCCCAGACGGCACGGAGGGGACGTTCTCCCTGACCCTACAATGCCCGGGTCCGTGATCCGTGCGCCCACTGGGCCTTGCACAAAACGCCACCTTGGCCTGTACCTGGAGGGGCAGGGGGAAATCGCAGCTTCCGCGGCTTCTCCTTCCGCTGGGGAACTGCTCAGCACCACGGGGTTTGCTGCCCTGCAGAGACGGAGTCACTCCACCCCCTTCCACCCCCGTAAAGACTCTGCGGGGGTTTGGTGCGAACGCAAAGCGCCAGAGCCAGACACAGGACACGTCTCCTCTGCCTCACCAGCCTGGACGCGGGAGGCTCCTGCAGCCCCAGGCAGGAGCTGAGCCCTCAGGGCAGAGAGGAGGGGAGACCTACACTGTAACAGCAGCTCCTGGGGCAACACTGCCCTTCCCCACCCCACCGCCAGGCCCGCTGCCTGCATCCCTTCACTGGGGCCATTTTAGTGGCTAGAGCAAACCAGTCGATGGCAAATTGCTCCCTCCCTCCTGAAGTCGTGAGGTTACCCCCTGCCCCACCCGCTCAAGCAGTGACCATCCATCCCTCTGGGGCTGGTCGCATCTCTGCCCATCTACCCACCCACCACTGTGGCCTCTCCCCATCCTCCACTTACCTGGCCTCACGTCACCTGCACGGCTGGCGGGGCAGCAGCCCCTCCTTTCCTGCAGGGGGCGCTCGGCAGGTCACCAAACCGGCCCGAGTCCCTAGCAGAGGTCTCTGGGTGGCCATAACAATCCCCACCAACCTCGGCAGGACGCAGAGCCAATCTGCTGCCACCAGCACCGCGACGGCTCCCGTTGCCCTGTACCCGGGATGGGGAGCAGCAGTCCCAGAGCAGGCATCCCTGGGTCCTCGGCCAGCTGGTCCTACCGGGCCCAGCCCCAGGCACGCACAGGGGAGTTCGCTCGCTGGTTTATACTCTGCTGTTAGCATTTCGCCAGAGGACGGGCTGGGCCCCAGGCCGGAGCCGCCCTCCGCGTCTCTCACACACAACCGGCCGCCTGAGCCCTGAGAAATAGCCGACCCAGCTCTCAGGCACATGGGAGAGGAGGCTAGGCCCGGCCTGAGAGATCATTGACTGGCCTTGTGCTGAAACCAACCTCTCCATGTCCAGTACTAACGCCAGGCGGCCCAGCTGAGCGGGCGGGAGCCAAGCCCAGAGGCCCTTGGGCAGTTGCATGCGAGTGGGAGAGCTTTCCTGGGACGCCTAAGGTGGAGTTAGGGGGCTAACGGGCTCTGGGGGTGTGACTGTGTACCCCATAAAGCTTTATGGGGAGAGACTTATAAATGTATACATGATGTAACTGGAATATGTTTTATGCTAGATGTGCCATGTAATATCTCTGTGAAAGTTAGGACCTACTGAATCTATTCCTCCTGTTTGTACGCATGTATCATTGTTGTAGTTGAAGTTATGAATATTGGTTTTATATTTGCTGGTTTTATGCATAGTCTTTGTAAGAGCATGGGACCAGGTCTGGAGGAAAGAATGTGCAAGTTAAGTACAAGCACTTAACAGACAAAAGAAGCTGCAGACCCCAATCCACATCGGGGCCTGGTCAGGAATGCAACTGGTTGGGCTGGTTACCGAGGGGTGCATGGACATGTGACTTGCCCATGTGATCCCAAAACTCCATGGTAACATGACGTTACATAGGGAGTGGGAAAATACTATAAAAGCCCTTGGGAGACCCTTCCATTTTGTCTTCAGCTGGCTAAAGAGAGAGACTCTCCACCCCAAAAGGACACACCTGAAAGAGACTGAACAAAGGACAAAGACAATAGGGGGGTGAGTGATTGCTGGACCCAGGCTAAGAGGAAGATAGCCTGTTTACTGGACCTAGTGAGGTTGTTATCTGTACACAGGGTGATTAGACATAGAACTGCATGTTCTATTTTATTTTATTTAGTAATTCACTTTGTTCTGTCTGTCACTACTTGGAATCACTTAAATCCTACTTTCTGTACTTATTAAAATCACTTTTTACTTATTCAGTTGCCTGGAGTACGAGTTGTTACCTGGGGAAGGCAAACAGCTGTGCATATCTTTCTATCTTTGAAATAGAAGGCGAACTATTTATGAGTTTGCCCTGTATAAGCTTTATACAGGGTAAAACGGATTTATTAAGGGTGTGAACCTCTTTGGGAGCTGGGCACCTGGGTGTCAAAGGCAAGAGCGCTTCCAGGAGCCTTACAGTTGTTAGTGGACTTGGTTCGGACCTGGGTCTGTGTTTGCAGCAGATCAGTGGAATCTGGCTCAAAACAGACAGGATTCGGGAGTCCCAAGCTGGAAAAGGCCTGGAAGCAGGGGCAGAAGTAGCCTCGGCACACCAGGTGGCAGCACCAAGCAGGTCTCTGTGATCCCAACCCATCACAGGGGGTTTAGAGCACCCTAGAAGAAACAGCCACCTCCCGCCAGGGGCTATGCTTTGCTGCTGCTTCCAAGTGCAACAGGGAAGTAAAAAACCAGCCTGGAGCATTTACATTTCAAACAGGACAGCCCCATGTTAAACATTAATCTAGGCGTTTTAAATACCCTTTATGCATCTGATGAAGTGAGCTGTAGCCCTGAAAGCTTATGCTGAAATAAATGTGTTAGTCTCTAAGGTGCCACAAGTACTCCTGTTCTTTTTATCCAAGTGCTCAGCCCCGTATCAAGCACGCAAGACAGACAGGGTCGCTGCCCGGAGGAGCGTAGACTAAAAAATCCTACCACCACCCAGCTCTGCCATAGAGCCTCTGTGCAACCACGGGTGTAACACAACCCCTCCCCGTGCCTCCATTTCCCCTCTCACTCTTCACCTGTCATGTCCATTTAGCTTGTAAGCTCTTCTTGGGGGAGGGATAGCTCAGTGGTTTGAGCACTGGCCTGCTAAACCCAGGGTTGTGAGTTCAATCCTTGAGGGGGCCATTTAGGGATCTGGGGCAAAAATCTCTCAGGGGACAGTACTTGGTCCTGCTAGTGAAGGCAGGGGACTGGACTCGATAACCTTTCAAGGTCCTTCCAGTTCTAGGAGATTGGCATATCTCCATATATTATTTCAGCATGAAGGCTGTCTCCTGCCAGCCTCTTAAGATCGCAGCCTTGATCTTGGTTGGGGTCACTAGGCAATTAGGAAAATATGATACACACACACTTACTTTTACAGAGTCTAAATTTTGGCTTAAGTCTGATCTGAAGTGCAGCTACAGGCGGGAAAGAAAAGGGACCTCTCTCAGCTGTATTGGTTCTCATACCCGCATTTATCCCCGCCAGCCCTGCAGAACCCACACAGCTAGCGGAGGAAATCTGTTCTGCCTCCTACCCCAGCAGGGTTTCCCCACTTGCACCTCTATGGCCTGTACGCCTGGAACACGCACTGTTTAGATCAAGCTCTCTGCTCCTTTAAATTGCCACGCAAACCTCACCTCTTCAGTACGGCTGCACCCCGGAGTTTGTGCTACACTAGAGAGATTTTTGCACAACTTTCTCAGTGTTTCTCACACTGGCTCAGCTCCACCAGAATTTGTGTTAGTGTTATCCACACCTACTCAGTGTGGTAGTCTGCTCCCCTCTGCCGGTGGCTGGGCCATATATAGACATTGATGAGCCTGCTACAGCCTTAGCTTACAGACCTGGGGTCCCTTAGCCTTGGTCTACACTGCGGGGGGGGGAAATCGATCTAAGATAAGCAACTTCAGCTACGAGAATAGCATAGCTGAAGTCAGCGTACTTAGATCGACGTATCGCGGCGTCTTCACAGTGCTGAGTTGACTGCTGCCGCTCCCCCGTCAATTCCGCCTGCCCCTCTTGCCAAGGTGGAGTGCAGGAGTCGATGGGTGAGCGCTTGGGGATCGATTTAGCGCGTCTAGCCTAGACGCGCTAAATCAACCCCCGATAGATCGATTGCTACCCGCCAATCCGGCAGGTAGTGTAGACATATCCTTAGAAAGGCCTATGCTTTTAGATCCAGAGGTCTTAGGTTTGATCTCTGCTGCCAATGACCGGAGCTGCCAGGACTGCCACCCGAGCTGGCTTTGTACAGCACGGGTCTGCGTAGCACTAGGATGCAATGCGGTACGCTAGGCTATTACATAGAAGTGAATAATCAAATCAGTTGAAGCGTTAGCTAGGTCCAGGCGGCGGGGTTACTTGGGATCGTGTGCCAGGCAAAGAGAACAGCTGGGTTTTCACGCACGACAGGGGAGGCAACGGGGAAGAAAGAATCCGTTTGAGACTTCCAAGGGGAAGCAGTTTCCTGATAGGAAACAAAAATGCAGAGTCCCACGGTGCCCTATTTTCTTGATCAGTGCAGCCCTTTACACAGACCCACCGATGCTGAGAGCTCCCCATGGCTCTAAAACGCCAGTCATTTCACATGCAAGTCATACCGTAGGCTGCATCTAAGCCAGGCCATTCTCCCCCGATAAAAATCCCCTACTGCCTTCATCTGCATCAGCCTCCACCGGCACTGCAGCAGGCTTCGTCAGCTAACCCTGCACAGAGCAGGCCTGGGGCACGTGGTGGTTAAAACGCCAGGGGGAGGCCGTTCCGCACCTACACTGCACCAGAGGCTCCCCTGCCCCCATAGCAGTGAAGCTGTCTGAGCCAAGGTCAAAAGAAATCCCAACTTCACTGGAGTGACACAAAGTTACGCCCGGGACACGCGACAACATTTAAATGTGTGTAAATGACTCAGACCTGACACCCCCATCCCACCCGTTCACGCACGGAGTTCTGGATGGCTGCACCCGGTGCCTGCTTTACTGCTCCAACACAGACACGGTTGAGTGACGGATCACGGGCACCAAGCAAGCCGCCACTGGGACAGAGGGCTCAGCTACCCAACCCGAACTGCAGACGCGTCTGCCCACCTGCTGCGACACCACCGTGCCCGGGCGCCCTTTATCTTCCAGTCTCTTTCCTCTCCGGCCTCCTCCAGCCAAACCCCCTGATGAAGCAACACCGCTCGGAGCCACCAATGGCCCTTGCTGACTTCGGTGCAGAAACCCCCCTATGTTTCCAGCCCCAGATGGGCCGCCAAGCCACAAGGGGGTTAAGCCACGAGACCCCAAGTGCTGGCACAGGACTCATAGGGCAGGTCACACCCAGGCGAGGGCCCGTGAAGCGAATGGAGCTTGCAGCAGAAACTCGGAGGCACTTCACAAACTCTCATACCCCTTCCCAGGGGAGACAAGCACAGTCCCCTCCGCTTCCCCCGAAGGGTCGGCAGGATCTGACGCCCACGTGCACTGCACACCCCAAAAGGCTCACAGCTCAGAAGCAGCGATGGCCCGACTGCATCCTTGGAGACCATGGGACGGGGCCCTGCTCCCCTTGGGAGACCTCCAAAAGGGGCACAGTCTGCCCCAGGCTGGAGTCTCTTGGCCAGAGAAGAGTGGGCAGGAGAGAAACGCAAGAGCTGAAACACAATGTGAGTTTAGAGCTGTTCCCGCGCGAGGGGCTGAAAGGAGCTTGTACCTGTATGGGCAGGGAGGGCCCTATACCCAACAGGACTTGACCCCTTCCCTAGGAGATGGAGCTATGCGCATCTCCAGGCCTAGCAGGGAGCTGGGAAGGGCCAGGAGAACAGCAAGGGAGAGGCCAGGACAGGAATTCCAGCTGCAGTTTTGTTTCATCCCGTATGAACCAAGATTTCCTTTTTCTGGTGCCCATCTTTCTTCATCCCATTCGGACCCATTTTATCCCCCCAGGCTGTCGAGTTTTGCACGACGTGCTCCCTGGCTCACTAGTGCTGGCCCGCTGCACGCCCGCCTCACACTCAGAGCACGTCCAGGATGCAATTCTCTCGGACCAAAGGAACCACGGCACTGCCTGAGGGCCCGGCTGGCTGCCTGGCACCTCTGTGGGGCATCCCTTCCCTCCCCCACCACCCCCTTGTGATCACCACAACCCAGCTCCAGGCTGTTGCAATGCCAGGGAATATCAGGTGGCCCCGACACAGAGGGCGTTTATAAGCGGGAGAGAAGACAAGGAACTAGTCTGGAGGTGGTGGAGGGGGAGCAGACCGGGGCTTTTCAAAAGGCAGCCTGAGCGATTCAGCCAGTATAATGGCTCTCAGAAGAGGAAACAGATCTGTGCCCCGGGAGAGAAATTCAACAGCAGCCTTCGCACAGCAGGAGAGAGAGAACATTGTGGTGTGAGCGCTTGGGGCAGTCAACGCTTTCCATTTTAAAGGGACGCAGCCGCAATACGAGTCATTTCACAGCGTGTCCTTCCCTTGCTTAGATTAGTAAAACAACATCTTAGCAAAGCCTGATTTACTTTATAGGGGCGTTTCATGCCATATTTAGCATTAAACTAGACCAAATTAGTCAGTTTGATCCTATTGGCTGCACTCACTAGTTCCCCGCTCTTGGGCGGGCGTACGCCTTTACCTCTCTGATGTGTTTCCTCCTAATTTCACGAGAGCTTTTATACCCGTCATGAATCACATTCATCCCCATGGATACCTAATGCATGGCCTCTGGTGTGTCACTTTACCTCCACTATGCTCGAGAGACAAGGCGGATGAGGTAAAAACGGCTTTTACTGGACCAACTTTTGCCAGTGAAACAGACAAGCTTTCGCGCTTAGGGAACGCTGCAAACAATAAGGGGCTTAAGTGATATATAGACACCATCTGCTGGTCTTCTGCAGGGAGTGAAATTCACCCAGCATTTTTTGGTAAAATCCTTTAGAAGATTTTCATGCGCTGGGCATTATGCTACTGACAGCCCCCTTCATCTCCGCCTAAAAACCACAGTTCTATTTTCTAAAGCATCTCCCTAGCACAGGGGTTCTCAAACGGGGGTCCACGGGTCCCTGGGGGTCCATGAGGGGACTCCAGGGGGTCTGCGAGTCATGTCCAGCTCCAGGGAGGCCACGAGTCATGTCCGCGGCCGCTGGCCCCACAGAACAACTCCTTCCCCTCCCTCCCAGTGTCTCCTTCATGCTGCAGAACAGCCGTTCAGCGGTGTACAGGAGGTGTTGGGAGGGAGGAGGAGGAGCGGCTGTGAGGGTGTCCCCATAAGACTTTATGGGGAGATGCTTATAAATGTATATACAATGTATATATATACATTTATAAGCATCTCCCCCAAAAGTCTTATGGGGACACCGTCACAGCAGGGATGGGGCGTGCTTGGGGGAGGGGGCGGAAAGAGGCGGGGAAGAGCAGGGGCAGGGGCGGAGCGGGCACAGGAAGAGGTGGAGGGGGTGTTGCTTTGGGGGGAAGGGGCAGAGTAGGGGCAGGGTCTGGAGCTGAGTGGGGCTTGAGCACCCCCTGGGAAAATTAGAAGTCAGGTTGGGGGGTCCACAAAAATTTTTAAATGAAAAGGGAGGGTCCTCGGGTTGCTAAAGTTTGAGAACCGCTGCCTTCGCGGATTCGTTTTCTTTTCAAATATTTTGAACAGCCTGACGGTACAGGGGTTACAAAGATGTCTTCCATGGAGGCAGTAATGGAAGTTACACACGCAGCCTCTTGCCAGTGCTTAAAGTCACCCCAAAAGAGCGGGGGACCTGTTATCATCTGGGAGCAGCAGCAGCTTCGGTACGGCCGGTGTTGAACGTGGGCTCTTCAGCCACATGGCTCTATTTTAATTGTTTTTAGGGGACAGACACGTGCTGCCGCCCCCCACCCGCAATCAGGAGAGCCGTGGTACTGTCAGCTGACCCGGGGTTTAAACTTCTCAAAAGCCACCTTCTGATAAACTTCTCCATGAATCACAGAATCTTAGGGTTGGAAGGGACCTTAGGAAGTCATCTAGTCCGCCCCCCTGCTCAAAGCAGGACCAATCCCCAATTTTTGCCCCAGATCCCTAAGTGGCCCCCTCAAGGATTGAACTCACAACCCTGGGTTTAGCAGGCCAATGCTCAAACCACTGAGCTATCCCTCCCCCCCATGACACACTATCTAAAGAAAAATAAGTCAGTGGCCAAGATTTCCAAGCGAGCTAGTGATTTTGGAAGATTGGGAAGTTTAAGACACCTGAGGGCACGTCTGTCTTGCAGCTGGGGGGAACCTCGGCCACACTTGCGTTAGTATGCTAAAAACTAGCTGTGTGGATGCTGCCGCTCCAGCGGAGACAAAGGCTAGTCACTGAGCTAAGCCTAAGGGATTGGGGTGGGCTAGAACTCAGGCGGCTCAGGGGTCTCTGCTGGAGCTCCAACATCCACACGGCTATTTCGAACCCCAGAAACGTGAGTCTGTGTAGCTGGGCCAGGAAGCTTGTGGCCAGCTGCAGCGTAAACATCCCTTCAGCCCCTTTAGGAAGTTAGGAGTTGGCCGTGCAATCAAGGACATCCAGGCAACCGCTTTCAAAAGTGACTTGTATGATTTTGCTCCTCCTCCCTGCCCCGCTCCACTCCACCCCGCAAATCTATGGATGTTAATGGCTGGTAAAGGGAGCAGGGAAGTGACACACACAAAAACCAAACCCCACAGGCTAGACATGCCTTAACACCCCCGCAGACTGTGTGTGTGTGGGGAGGGGGGGGGGGGGGACAGGCATGGTGTCTTCCTAGGTGTCTGTACAGCCCCTAGCACTCAGACGCGCTAACACAATGGAAAAATACAATCCCAAGGCCAACATCTAGGATCACGGGAAACAACAGACATTTTAACATTCTGAGCATTGGGGGAGAAAGTTTTTGTTAGCGGCAATATACAAAATACAGCCACTCTGTAGAGTTTGGGTGGGTTCGATCTTTTATGTGAAGCCCCAGCTGCCGGACGAGATAATTTCACACACTTCTCAGTCTCCCCCTCTGCCCCACGGGGATGCCTAGAACACAGGGTCTGTCTACATTGCAAAGGAAAACCCCACGGCGACTCAGACCCCGGGTCAACCGACAGGTTTGCAGGGCTAAAAAAGCAAAGTAGAGATTTGGGCTCACGCTGGAGCCCGGGATCTGAGACCCTCCTCCCTCGCACGGGAGCCTGGGCTGAGAAAACTTGCAAGCCCCAACCTCTACACTGCTGTTTTAATCCTGCAGCCTGAGCCCTGTGAGGCCAAGTCAGGTGACCTGGCTCAGAGATTCACGGCCGCTGATCTTTTATGGCAGCGTAGACAGACCCATCGCGACCTGCTCAGAAAGCACTGACCAAAGGCAGGTCTGCCGGGCTGAGGGAACAGGTTGATTCTCGACCCTGCGGAGCACCGAGGCTCCCACTGACGTCCATAGGAGCTGGGGGCACCAGCCCATCTGGGAAATCAGTCCCTAACTTCCCCCTTACTGCTGTAACTCGGCACTAAGCCGGGGTCAATCCTCTGCAGGCAACTCTCTCGCCTGGGTTTGCTCTTCCAAGGCACATGGTGACTCCGATTAGCTCGCCCTGCCGAGAGCAGAACCACAGCTCTACACAGAGGGCTTGGGGCAAAAGAAACTGGGAACGTTTCCGATTTCATACAGGCCCCCGAGTTTTAGAAACTGCATCCAAGCCCCCGCACTTCCCCCGCAATAGACGGAAGATTCTGCAGCTCAATTCTGCAAGGGGAATTCTACACAGGCGCTTCCCTCTCCTGCTTCTGCATTTCTTTAACGGCATTCAGGTAGCATCACTTCCCTGAAGGGGCCTGGGCACAGGCCAGCGGGGCTCTCTTCCTCAAACTACCAGTAGTGCCTTGATGGGAGTGCACTGGGGGTGGAGGGCCCAGGATTGGGCAGGAATTGCAGAGGGGAGGGGGGTGATTCAGCTGCATTAACAGTCACTGCGCCATAAGCAGAGTGCCCTCCCGTGGAAGTCAGTGCACCTCATTACAGAGCCAGCGGGAAGCGAGTCACCCCCGTGGGACTCAGCCGATCCCTGCCACGTTCCTCCAGGGGCCCCGCCTCCGCCCCGAGCTCATTACGCTGCTCTGCTCAGCTGCCAGCGCTGCTCATTAGCTCTATCAAGTGCTGGAATCTGCATCCGGCGGCTGGGGCACGCCCTCTCCCTTGGGCGGCCAGAGGGACTAGAATTCAATTCGCGGCCCGGCAGGGAGCACAAGCCAGGGTTTCACTTAAGGACAGGGCTCTGCCCGCTCCCGCTGAGACCTGGGGAGTCGTTACACACCAGAGCCCTGCTCCATGGGCTAGTTCAGCCGGTACGGGATGGCTTCCCCCAATGAATGTATCCCCCCTGCCGTGCCCCCTGGCTTGACCTCTACACCGACCCAGCCGGATTGAACGCTTTACTTCCCCCCTGTGCTATTTGCCATGGGTGTGCGGGGGTGGAGGGGCGTGTGTCTCCTCTGGGACCTGCCACAACCTCCTGCCCAATAATAAATAAAGCCAAATGAAACCAATCACGCCGACGACTGACCGGATTAGCCAAGCTGCAAAGGAAAGTGCCGGGCGGGTAATCGGATAACGCACGCAGCCGTAATTATGGTGCGTGCGAGCGGCACAGGAAGCCTTGGCACGGCCGGCTCAGCCTGGCACGTCTCTGCTTAGACACACGCTCACAGCATTCCTTTTGGGGTGGGGGTTTTGAAGCAGGGGGAGCCACTCCCTCCCCGCTCTGTTTATTGCCATCCCCCGAATCACACGTTTTCCATCCCCACCGGCCAACAGCCCCCGAATTCCCACCGCTCTCTTGGGACACGCAGCGAGGACGGACTCCATAGGGCTGTATGAATTCGGAAGGCCGGCGGCGAGGTCGGCAACACTCCTCCTGGCCGGCGGCCCGCTCCACACCACTCCAGCCCCCGGCCTTTCTGCAGCCTTACAAGAGGGCAGACGGAGGGGAATTCATTTGCACCTTTGGCCCGGAATTGCTGTGCCCATCCACAGCAGCAGTGCCAGCTAACCAAGGGGCAGGGTTGGTGGGTGCTGAAAGGAGCCCCCCTGAGCCCAAGGCTGTTCTGAGGGACACTGGCTCCCCTTGGCAAAGGGGAAGTGCAACCAAGTTGGTGGTTCCCTCCTCCCACTACAATACTGAGCCTGGACATTTTGCCGCCACCGTCCCTGTCTCTAGATCAGGCCTGCACAACATACGGGTGCAGGCCTGATTTTTTTTTTTTTTTTCTCCTCAACAACTTTCCTCGCATCCGGCCCTCGGCTTTTTCCTTTGGAGTAATATGGCCCTCACCGCTTTACGAGTTGTGCAGGCCTGCTCTAGATCATAGCGCGATCGGGCCGGAGAGACGCGTCAGGGGTGAAAGCCCATCTCAGGCCAGACTAAGGACAAAGAAAGCAGCCCAGCACAGGGATGTGCCTTATAACAAGAGGAGGCAAGAAACTGCCCAGAGCTTGTCCTCCTCCGTGCACTCTTCTCTCGGGCGGCAGGTTCCCTCTGGCTCAGATCACACTAAAGCTGCACCCACAGGGCTGAGGTCTGGGACATAAGTCCCCCTGGCTAAGGAGCCAATACGGCTGGGTCCGGAGCCTTTATCAGAGCGAGCCTCATTTGACCTCGGTGCTCCTTCTGACAGCAGAACTCAGTGTTCTTTGCAAGGGACAATTGGTTAATCCTCAACTCCTCCCAGTCAAATCCCTGTTTTACAGGCAGGGAAAGTGACCTACCGTGGCCTGCGGCACGTGTATTTAGAGCTACACTTAACAGTTTTCTGGAATCGCTCTGTTGGTTAGGAGCGTGAACAAAGCAATAAATACACCTCTAAATACTACAGTCATGCTGGCAGAAACCCAGTGTAGATGCAGTTATACCGGGGGTGTGAGCCTTTTGCTGGTGTACCAGCAAACCCCTTCTTGTGTAGGCAAGGCCTGGGATCCAGTAGCAAAGCCAGGAATATAACCCAACTCACAGTACCCCCAGCTCTGACCACTAGACAGCGATGTTGCTACTCGCTGAAGAGGGGGCCAATACAAACAGATCAAGGCAAGACAGCTAGAAGCAGAGGATTCTGCTAGACTGGAGGTACGGGGCGGGGGTGTGTGTGCGCGCTTTGGGGCAGTTCCTAGCAAGCTACAAGTGACAAACCTGTGAGGTCTTGCTTCCCAGGCGGAGGACCAATCTAAGGTGGCCCTGGACATGGCTAGGGAACATGGGCAGGAGGCTGTGGGAAGGCTGCCATCGTCCATGCGGTTCCTGCTCAGCAGCGAGGCAAACCCGCAGATCAAAGGAGTTCCTTTGCAGCCCCCGCCAGTTTACAGGAATTCTTTTATCGCCAAGTCTTCCCTACACAACGTTACGTTACCTGCGGAGACTGAAAACCTGATGTTCAGTTCAGGGAACAACGACCCGCCAGTTAAGAGGAAGGACAGTGCTAGAGAGAGACAACCAGCAACCGCCCCCCACAGATGCTGGGTACAGCTGTCAGGTTCATAAGTTCACTGGGGAAGGCACATCTGACCAGGGAGCTGTTTACAAGGCTGACCAGGTAGAAAGATCAGCTCTGATTTGTTCTCTGGCCTGTGTCTATCCCTTCTCAGACACTGTGGCCCCCTAGCAAGGATATTCTGACTATGGCAACTCCAGTGAGCTCCGAACACTTGGCTGAAATATACGAACCTGGGAAGAAAGAGAGCAAAGCAGCTGAACTGCAAGAGATATGGTACACGGCACCAAATTCACTCAGCAGCACTGGAAACCACCAGCCAACCTGCCGGTGCCTACAGGGTAGGTCTGGGCATCCAGTCCTAATGTGTAGTCATGCTAAGCTATATAAGCACCTTCTTTTTACCCCAAGACATTACTCCAGTTGGTACAGTGAAGTGAAGTTACCATTCATATTCAACAGGCCACATCAGCTAGAAATACAGTCAATTAAAAAATATTCAAAGTAGTGTCCCCAATGTTGCAGCGTAGCAATCACATTGCCCTTTAAAAATAAAGACCCTCTCTTGGTCTCTGGCCTGTCGGTCTCAAGAAAACCCACACAAAGCGAAAGTGGAAACTGAGTGTATAGGACATGAACAAAGCTTCAGAGTGGGTTTAAAAAAACCCGAGGGATGTGTGATTTTTAAAGTCAATGTCCCTGTACATTCTACAGGCTTTGAAGGGCAAGGAGAGCCATGGATCATTTTTTTGGTCTTACCTCCCTTAATTAAAAGGGTTTTTTTGAAGAAAAGAAAAAGAAACCAGACGAGTATATGAGATATGGGAACAAGTCACCCAATAGCCCACTGGCCACCCCATTCCACAGCCTCAAAGAAAGCAGCACCACATAGGTGCCTGTGTAATAGAAACACATAGAGCAACGAACGCCAACAGAGACAAAAGGTGTCCAAATTTACGTTCAGCTGGTTATCCAAAGGGACAGGATATCCTGACATGACACCACGCCTGACAGCAGCTGAAGGTCCACGAAGCAGTTCTTTCCAACTACTCACAGCATGGGAGACATTTCCTTTGCATGCCCCCCCCCACCACCGCTTTTGACCGATTTCATACAATGATCAAAGTCTAAGTCTAAACAACCACCAGAAATATAAACAGGCCCCATTAAGTGTAGAGTTATTAGCTGTTCCCCAATTCTCAGCCAAGTTCATATCAGGTTAGAGTCGCTGTCTTTATAACTGTATCCAGGCTGAATGAACTTATGTGATCACGATTCAGTGACCTTTTAGAGATTATTCTAAGCACCACTCCCTTCTTAAAGGGCTACATCTCACAACATAGGTTACAGGCAAAGTTTACCATGGGCGCACCTGTGTTGGAGGGAGTGGGGGAGACGGACAGTTTTACGAAACCTACCGAGAATAGAAATGCATTTGGTTTCTAGTTTCCTGGATTTTAACATTCCCTGCTGGGAACACGAACACAACAGCTTTATCCTAGGGTGCAAGAGGCCAGACATGAAGGGCCCTGGCAAAAGTGAAACCAGTCCCCTTTCAGGTGCAGGTGAAGTAAATGAGAATTTCCCCTTCTTTTGGTTTTCCTTTCAGAAGCCCAGGGAAGGGTTTTTTACATGTACAATTTTTGTCTGCTTGCATCCGATGAAGTGGGTATTCACCCACGAAAGCTTATGCTCCAATACCTCTGTTAGTCTATAAGGTGCCACAGGACCCTTTGTCGCTTCTACAGATCCAGACTAACACGGCTACCCCTCTGATACTTGACATTTTTGTCTGGACACCATCCCGGTGACTGGTTTTGTTCGGAATAAAAATATCAAACCCCCACCCCACCCAGCCAAAATAAACGAGCAGGCAAAGAGAGAGTGGGGAGAAAGGGGGGGGGGGGGAAATGGAGTGCTCCCTCCCCTACATGGATAAAAAGAAACTGACCGTGCCCCTTGTGCGGAGCTGGGATGAAGAGAACATTAGCTGGGTTGGATTTGATGGGGTCGCTTTCCTCCACCCACGGACCGCCCTCTGTCCCCCACACCTCTGTCCTGGGGGTTCATCCCAGGCATGGCAATACCCTGGGGCCCCCACACCCTGCTGACCCCCCACGTCCCAGACAGGGGACTCACCCCCCACTCCCGCCCTGCCCCCCACACTCTGCCAAGGGGCGGGGCTGGCTGCCCCCCAGCTGCCCCCTGGCCCCCCCGGCTCTCGCCCCCACGCACCCAGAAGAGCAGGTTGAAGAAGAAGAGCAGGTACTTCACCAGCGGGCTCACGAAGGAGAAATCCTCCCCGTGGGGCCCCGCGGGGGGCCCCGCCAGCCGCCTGGGCATGGCCCCGGGCCCGCCCCGCCCGCTCACTGCCGGCCCATGGGAGCCTCAGCCGGGGCCGCCCTGGCCAGCCGCAGCCACCGATCGACCCCGAGCGCCAGCGCCAGCAGCTGGCAGACCCCAGCCTTGCCTTGCCTTGCCCCGCCCTCCTCGCCCGCCCATTGGCCCGGCTGACCCCGCCGCCTGCCTCCTTATTGGTCGCTCTCCCTGTCGTCACTCCACGCCCCTCCCTGCTCGGAACGCTCTGTATCCATCACGTCGGGCAACACCTGCGAGGCGAGCCGCGTCCCGCCCCGACCCTTGGGACGGGGAAGGTCTTAAAGGGGCAGCGTCCGCTTCCCCGGGCAGGGGAAGGGCATGGGCTCAGAAGGGCGGGGGAGGGGAAACGTTCTTAAAGAAGCAACATGCCCAAGCTCGGCAGGCCCAGGGGAAGGGGATAGGGCTGCCCGGCTGCCAGCCCAGCTGGACAAGGGGAACCCCACTGGATTCTGTGAACCCCCTTTGCCCAGAACTCTGCCTGCCTATCGGCACTGGGATCTTGGGTAGGGTGACCAGACAGCAGGTGTGAAAAATCGGGACAGGGTGTGGTGGGTAATAGGAATCTATATAAGAAAAAGACCCCAAAATCGGGACTGTCCCTATAAAATCGGGACATCTGGTCACCCTAATCTTGGGGCACCTGCCTCCGTGCAAGATGTGGCTGCAATACCCACACAGGAGTGTGGTCACGCTCGCGGCCAGGGTGTCTGGTGCCAGACAGCAGTGGTCCTCCACCTTTCCAGGCTACTGTCCCCCTTTCAGGAGTCTGATTGCGTACCCCAAGTTTCACCTGACTTGAAAACAACTTTGCTTACAAAAACAGACATAAAATGCAAAAGTGTCACAGCGCACCCGTGCTGAAAACGTGCTGACCTTCTCATTTTTACCATATAATTGTAAAATAAATTGATTTGGATATAAATATTGTACTTACATTTCAGTGCATCGTAGATCAGTATAAACAAGTCATTGTCTGTATGAACTTTTAGTTTGTACTGACTTTGCCAGGGCTTTTTATGTAGCCTGTTGTAAAACTAGGCAAATATCTGGCTGAGCTGATGTACCCACAGGAAGACCTCTCCCCCTTCGTCTGCCCCCCTCTCCGTTTCTTCTCTCTCCCCGTCCTTCTTCCCCCTTTCCGCTTCTTCTCTTCTGCCCTACATGTCCCTGCCTGTCACTTCTGCATTTGCCCATGGAGGAAACCCACAAACAGAGCCGGATTCTCCTCTCAATATACACCAGTCTAAAGCAGAGGAACTCCAATGAAGTCAATGGGGTGACACTGGTGGAAAACTGGGGTAAGGGTGTGGGACACTTGAGCATTTCTTGGCAAACTGTACCTCTGAACTTTCCAAAATCAGGGCAAGAGTTTCTGCACCAGGATAAAGACAGACTCCCGACACCGCACCTTGAAATGGGTTAGAAAATCATTAAAGAATCAACAAGAGATTTTTAAGCAAACCTGTTGCAACGCGCTGCAGGTTGTGATGTGTACATTCCCGCTTCTAAGACACAGCCGCATTTAGGATGTAGCAGAAGGATATTTCATACACAATTGTTACAAATTAGTTTGAGAGCTTCATTTCACTGCAAAGCCCATCGCTTCACACGGGGCCTGGAAGGCGATCTGAGATGTAGCACTTTATTTTTTTAATTGAACTGTGTTAATGAGAGAATCACTACAGGGCTATAGGGCTGGTGACGTCAGCAAGTCTGGGGCTCGAGCCATTGAAATCCTAAAACAAAGCAGCCCAAGGGGATTTTAAAGGATTAGGAAACGTTTAAAATAAATGCAATTCCATACTCTCTGTATTTCTCTTCCTCATTCTTTATTATGAATATAGTTGGAATCCGACACCTCCATTGCTGTCTGGGGTTTCACAGCTGCTATGATGCTGGCCACAGATTGTCCTGCTCCAAAATCTCAGGGCCCTGGCACCTGAGTCAGGAGTGGCAGAAGCGCCCTAAAGGTGTGTGTGTGGGGGGTGGCACGGCGGCACAGGCACTCGAACTGAAGCCCCACCCCCATTCGCTCCTCTCTGCCCCCTCACCCCTCATCACTCACACTTATGGCTAGCATGGCTCCCTGTTCTGGTGCCCTTGACCTTAGCTAAAGGAGAGTCTCCTTTTGGGGACACTGTTTGTACAGCCATGTCACATAGGCCTTGAGGATGTTAGCAAAATAGTCCCGATGATGTTATCGCCAGGTCAGCTGCTCCAGTGGGAATTTTTTACTAAAAATCCCTGCTGCAGAGTCTTTTGGGAGGCATTTGTATGAAAGAGATTTTTGCTGTATCAGGGCTGCGTTTGGCTGGGATGACTTCTGCTTTGTTGTAATCTGAAATCCTGTTTAGCCTTTCCTTCAATAAAGGAGAAGTGGCCTAAAGATAGATGTTGTCCAACTGGCACAAAGCTCATTGTGAAGAGGAATGTTTTTATGTTCCTTTTAATGTAAAGTACATTTATATGTCAACCGTCCCTGGCAGGGCTGGGCACTGAAATAGATCAGCATTATGCCAGTGCCCGAGAATCAGGATGTGAAACTGGTCTGAGAAAGAACATGAAATTTACCATTCTGGACTCAGTATCCCAGCAGAGAAAAAGCAAAAGAGTAAAAAAACTGCAGATGCTGCATTGCCAACTCTTGCAGTGTTATCAAGAGTCTTGCAATTGGGGTCAGGGCTGGGCGGGGGGGGGGGGGGGCGGTTCTTAAAGCCCTCGATTGCTGGAATCATGTTGCTATCTGAAAATCTCAGCTTTCATTAAACCAAAAAAACAACGTAAATTTCCAACCCTCCTGGCTGCAGGGGGCGTGAACCCTAAAGTCTCCAACATCAGAAGACAAATAAAAAGAACCCCGCTTTTTTTTTTAAAAATCTCCGGATTTTTGAGCCCATCTGAAGATGTCCGGGGTCTGACTCGAGATCTGGAGTTAGCAGTACTGCAGAGGCAGGCTGCAAAGCACATTAGGTTTTAAAAACCACTCAGCTTGAACAATCTGGGGTGTTATTAGTAACAGACAAGGAAATTGGAGGTTTTAGGCTATAATTTTTACCTTGTGAGGATCACTTTAAAAAGATAGGTGGGGGTTGGGGTGCGGTCAGTTGGGGATTAAATCTAGGAACTTTGGCTCATTATTGATATCATACCAAAAGTGTCTCAGTGCGTATTAAACAGGCTCTCACTCCAACTTCTCCTGATGACACGGGTTGGTTACCTCACCACCTGAAAACGCTGCGCTAG
The DNA here is from genome assembly GCA_033296515.1 of Macrochelys suwanniensis. NCBI lineage: Eukaryota > Metazoa > Chordata > Testudines > Chelydridae > Macrochelys > Macrochelys suwanniensis. The sequence continues at coordinate 339,834,890 of CM065775.1, forward strand.
GCTATACATGGCTGAGTCATTCCCATTACCTGGAGTACAATTAAACCTTGCACAGAGCTGCATTAACGGTTTCCTTTAATTACCTAAGTGCTTAGAGCTAAGAATTTTTCCATTGCCGTCAGCACACCACCAGGCTGGTGCATTTTCACACAGGGCCGAGTGAATCCGGGCGCAGCTGATTCGACAGCTTCTTTGGGGCGGGACGGATGAGGCATGAAGTCAGCAAACCTGAGTCAGCGAAAGAAAGTCTCCGAGGATGGTTTATGGCTCTGCTCTGGTGCAAAACGATAACTCCTGGTTTGATCTTTTGTGTCACATTTTGGGCCATAAATCTGTGACTAAAGGCTGCAGATCATCCATGTTTCAGCCTCTTGTCCGCTGTCCCTTGGGACCGTTAACCCAGCATTCATTACTGATTCCAGTGGGAGAGAAACAGCTCGCCTCCAGCAGGCTAGATTTTCTACCCCAGAATTACCCCCCCCCAAAAAAAAATCAAAGGGCCATAAGAACTGAAAGCTTCCTGCTAACCAAGGCCTGATTTCAGGATTCTGGATTTCCCACATTCACTAACGACCGCACAACTGATATGTAGAGCAGGGCCAGAGCTAAATTCCTTACATTGCTCTAAGTTTTAGTGATAGCAACAATTATTTCCAGGAAAACACACAATATTGGACTCGTGTCTTGGGTCAGGTCAGCCACTTAGCGCTAGGGGGGCTGAGTCTTCATTGTCCTGCATCTTGTGTTGTCATTTATACCTATGCAAGAATGGAGAGTGTAGATTTTATAGCACTTTACACTCATTGGACCCATAGTTTACAGTGGTGGGGTTGACAATACAAGGAGTAAGGCAGTGGAAAATCCAGGCTGGAAATGGGAGAACAGCCTGCATGATTTACTTTAGATTAAAGGAAAAAATAACAAAAGAAGAAAGACCAAATGCACAGGCAGGCTCTGTGAGAGAGAGCACAGTGTGTTTATTGTCTTCTGGCCAACAGGCTGCATGGGAAAGGAACACAAAATGGCAGATGCCCCCAGCAGACTATTTTAAATTTAAAGGAGCAGTTACATAGCTACACTCCCAAGGTTACTGTCTACTAACTCGATAGTAACTGTATCATAGGCTAGAAACGTACAGAGGATGCGGCACCAACCATAACTACATTTACTGACTGTCCCTTAGTTAGAAAAAGCATCATCATCATCATCAGCAATCCTTTGATTCGAGGATGATCTCTACCACGGATTTACATATGGGTCCTGAGATGACTCAGGAGTCCGATCCTGGAACTACAGATCCGCCCTGGTGGGTCAGCTGCCTGCTGGGAGAAAGTTCTTTCTATGCCACATTTAAAACATAACTTTCCTTATTTGGGCTGAGATTTCCAGACTACTGTCCCAAACCCGTGTAGAGCCAGTGCCAGGATCACAGCCTATGTCTGTTGGGTTTCAAAGATTCATCGATTCTAAGGCGGAAGAGATAATTGTGATCCTCTAGTCTGACCGCCACATGACACAGGCCATAGAACTTCCCCAAAATAATTCCTAGAGCAGATCTTCTAGAGAAACATCCAGCTGGGATTTTAAAATTGTCAGTGATGGAGAATCCACCACGACCCTTGGTAAATTGATCCAGTGGTTAATTACTCTCACTATTAAAAATGTACGCCTTATTTCCTGTTTGAGTGTCCAGCTTCAGCTTCCTGCCACTGGGTCACGTTAGACCTTTCTCTGCTAGACTGAACAGCCCATTATTAAATATTTGTTCCTCAGGTAGATACTTATAGACTGTGATCAAGTCACCCCTTGATTACAGCTTAACCTTCTCTTTGTTAAGCGAAATAGATTGAGCTCCTTGAATCTATCACTATAAGGCAGGTTTTTTAACCTTTTAATTGTTCTCGTGGCTTAACAACATCCTTCTTGAAGTGCGGACACCAGAACTGGACACAGGATCCCAGCAGCGGTCGCACCAGTGCCAAATACAGGGGTAAAATAGCCTCTCTGCTCCTACTCCAGATTCCTGTTTATGTATCCCAGGATCACATTAGCCCTTTTGACCACAGTGTCACACTGGGAGCTCATGCTCAGCTGATTATCTACAATAACCTCCAAATCTTTTACAGAGTCGCTGCTTCCCAGGATAGAGTCCCCCTCCTGTAAGTACGGCCGACGTTCTTTGTTCCTAGATGTCGACATTTACATTTAGCCGTATTAAAACGCATATTGTTTGCTTGGGCCCAGTTTACCTAGCAATCCACATTGCTCTGTATCAGTGACCTGTCCTCTTCATTATTTATTATTCTGTGGCATCTGCCAAAATTTATCAGTATGCGGCGTAGTTGTCGCTGGGTCGGTCCCAGGATATCAGGGAGACAAGGTGGGTGAGGTAACATCTTTTATTGGACCAACTTCAGTGATGATTTTATGTTTTCTTCCAAGTCACTGATAAAGATGTTAAATAACGTAGGACCAGGAACTGATTCCTGTGGGGCCAGCCAATGCCATTTCCACAAACAGAAAGACTCCTGTTGACTTCACTGGGCTTGGATCAGGCCTTAAAGGAGTGGCCGTGTTGTTCAGGATGGCTGCTGTTGAGGGCTGAAATGGTGAGCGACCATCAACAGAAGCTGGACACACGCAAAATCCCCTTATAGTGCTAATGGGAGAGATGATGGGCCGCATTCTCAGCCCCGGTATAGCTGTTCCGGGCCGCTCTGGTGGCGAAAGCACCCGTACAGGGAGCAAAACAAACTTCAGCAAAGAGACCCACTCCCGCCATCAGCGGGGTCGAGTCCTGACCACAGCCGGGCCTTCAGCCCCTGTGGTGGTTTGTAACATTTTGTGCACCTGTTCTGGTGTTTTAATTGTATTAGATTTTAACAACTGGCCTGTTCATCCCCCTCACCCCTCACCCAGCGTCATTGCAATAGGTGTATATGTAGGGGTCTGACGGGCCTCACTCGGGGGTTGGTCAGTCGGGTAGTGGCACCTAGTTGTCAAGGCTAAGGCTGCCACCTCCCACTCCACCGGGCTCCCACCTAGGGCCCTTTGAAGGCTATCTGTGATCTGATGGTTGAGGCTGCTCAGGGGTGCCCCCACTTTCCCGGCTCACTTCCTATCTCCCCCACCCCAGCGATTGTCCCAAAGTTAAGGTGGTGTGTAGGGCGTCTGCTCACCACAAGGCACTTTCTGGTGCTGTCATGCACTGGTAGCTCTTTTTCTCCTTCCAGGGTATGGCCCCCCCACTCCTGGGCCAGCTCAGGCCAAGGGTTTTCCCCTGCTGGGGGAGTGCAAACAACAAATAAAGGGGAGTCCCAAAGTCCAGAGTTCCTAGGAGCAGGAGAGTGGCGTGCTTCCCTCTCTGGCTGTCTCTGAGGCAGGTCCTTCCTTGGAGGGACCTCCAGGCATGTGTCTTGGGAGAGATTCTGCCTTCCCGTCGCTCTCCTCTGCTGGAGCTGCAGGCCTGCTCTCTTCCCTGCTCTGCCCCCAAATGAGCTGTTCCCCTGTCTTCTAACTCCTCCTCCAGATGGAGCATTTGCTCCAGGTGTGCGGGGGTGGGGCCCAGAGTAGGTCCTTAACACCTTGTTGCCCAGTGTGGGGTTTGTACACCCTGTCACAAGGCGTGTGTGTACAGCTATCCTATATAGACAATACCTAGCGCTTAGGTAGAGCTTTTCATCAGTAGATTGCAAAGCGCTTTGCCAAGGAGCCCAATATCATTATACCTTTCTTATACATGGGGAAACTGAGGCACGGGAGGTGAAGTGATGTGACTTGCCCATGCTCACTCAGGAAGCTGAGCCAGGAATAGACTCCAGTTCTCCTGAGTCCCAGTCCAGTGCTCTTTCCACTAGACCACAGACCTTTTCACTAGACCTGGCTGAAGAGTCATTGTCCAGTCCATGAGGGGACAAAGTTTTGCCAGTTTGAGGGCTGAATTTATTTGAGAATTCAATTTTTCTGGTATTCATCCAACTCTGGAGCTGCTCGAACATGGCCCCGATCCCGCAATGAGCGTCACACAGGTAGACCCTGCAAGGAGCTTCACTGAAGCCAATCAGATTCTGCTCAAATGGTCTTTGCAGGATTGGAACCCATATTTACATAATAACTTATCCAACAAATATTTTCTCTGGTATTTGACCAACTCATTAATAGTCAATGCACGTTTGTTACCTTCCAGTGCAGATTCCAGAGGACCTAAGCAAAATACGTGGGAACACCTAGGCAGCCGGCAAAACTAGAGTGCAATCAGAATACATGCATGGATTCAGGACTTTGAGGGATCACTAGTCAGAATGAGTTGTCCACGAACTCTTGATAACAGGAAGCTTCAGACTGGAATGAGCAGCATTTGGGGGACAAAACAGAACTCGGGAGGGAGCCTTTGTCCTGGATTCCAAACAAGTCATTTCAGGCAGGACGTGCTGTCTCTGAGATTTTCACTGAAAACTCCCATCCCGTGTGGCTAGAATCAACAGATCTCAACATGCCCCTCCTTTCCAAACTTGTCTCATACAAGGCAGACATCAAATCAACAGCAGCATCCATCCCAAGACGAAGTTTACCTTGACCCGTTGGGTTGGCCTTTTAAATCTGTATCTGTTTTCCTGACTTCTTTGCATGTTATGTTTTGTTTGTTTTAAAGCTTATCTTTTCAACCAAAATATGAAGTTCCAACATAAAACCATAGTTATACCAGGACTGTAATAGGAAACAAATTAAAACAAGCAGAGCAATAACTATTAGCTATTTCTCCTCATGCCTTTATTGGGGAATATGCAGAGTACATAGGAACATAAGCACAGCCATACTGGGTTAGACCAAAGGTCCATTTAGCCCAGTATCCTGTCTTCCGACAGTGGCCAATGCCAGGTAGCCCAGAGGTAATCATCAAGTGATCCATCCCCTGTCGCCCATTCCTAGCTTCTGGCAAACAGAGGTTAGGGACACCATCCCTGGCAAATGGGCCTATCCGCCAGGAATTTATCTCATTCTTTTTTGAACCCTGTTATAGTCTTGGCCTTCACAACATCCTCTGGCAAGGAGTTCCACAGGTTGACGGTGCGGTGGTGCGACAAAATACTTCCTTTTGGGTTAGAGGAGTGGGAATATTTCCCGTTCTATTTCTTGACCAGCCGGTGGCGCTTGGAACATAACAGGAATTCTGCTCATGGCAGGTTTACACTAAAAACGCTCTGCACCGATGCAGCTGTGCTGCTGGATTGCTGTACTGCAGACATTCCTGCGCCGATGGGAGAGGGCTGGCCCATTGGCATCGTTAATCCACCTCCCCGAGAGGCGGTGGCTGTGTCGAGGGGAGAAGCCCTCCCATTGACTTAGCGCTGTCCACACCACGGGTTCGGTTGGTACGACGATATCGCTCGGGGAGGGGGGGATCTTTCACCCCCCCGAGTGACGTAGTTATACCAAGGTAAATATAAATGTGTTAGTCTCTAAGGTGCCACAAGGACTTCTCGTTCTTTTTGCTGATGCAGACTAACACGGCTACCCCTCTGAAACCTGAGGTAAGTCTGTAGTGTAGAGCCGGCCTCAGTTCTCATTTCATCACTGTCTCCTTTCGAATCAGTGCAGTGGGGGAAGGGCGAAATCCCCCAATCCAGCCCCATCTGTAAATAACTCAGAGTGGCGTGTGATGGATTTCACACAAGCAGCAGCCACAGTAGTTTCCCCAGGAATTGAAATTAGGAGGGGTGTTCGAATTTACAGGGGGTGTGTGTCAGGGCCGATGAGGGGTGAGACTGTGAAGGTGAAGGTGGGCTGTATGGCACCATAGTAAAAACTGAAAAATGTTTCACGACCATTTTATTAGATTTAACTCATGTTTTAAAACCATCACAAAAATTAAAGTTGGCTACTCAAGCCTACTATGAAGCACTACATCTACATCAGTCTTGGTTTCTTGTTGTAATTTTGCACTCTTTGGTGTCTTCTTGTGTGTCCATTACTTCCAGTCCTTCTGCCCATGATCAGGCAGAAGGTGACTTCTTTCAGAACACAAAATTCTATTCAATGAGGAAAAAATATGTTCAAATGTAGCTGTTTTGACTGGGATTAGCAAGAGATGAATTCCTACTTTCATCCCAGGAAACATAGCACAAAGATTGGGTCGAACCATTAGTAATGATAAAGAAGTTGAAGTTAAATCTTCATTTGTTCATCGTATGATATTCCACTCTGTGTTCAAAATTCTCTATTCTGCCCTGATCACATAGCAGCCCCATTGCTGGTAGTGCCTCACTCCACTCCACTGTAGGTGTTTTATAAGACAGGCATCTGTAAAAGCTACGTGGAGGTTGAATAGAATCCAGAAATCTCTATTGTAGATTTGTAAGAATCAAGTCTTTGTACTTTTTCAGGTGGCTTAACAAACACTTCTTGTCCTCTTCACTTATGGAGTCAATATAAGTACCTTCATAAGTCAACTTCTGGACTGAAGTCTTTGCTTCTTCCAGTACATTTTCAATGGATATCTCTGACTGATCCAAGGATAGCTTCTATTTCTGGACAAAGATCTACTACTGTTGTAGTACATGCCTGGATTACATTGTTTAATGACCCAAGTGGTTTCAACAGTAGACTTACAAGAGAGAGAATGGCGATTGTCTTCTCTGAACTTAGTAACAAAAGTAGTCCACCAGCCTCACTACTTAGATCTGTCCTATCTTGGTGGATACTTTCTAAAGCCAGTAATAATGGTTGTAGTAATTTTAAGACAACTGCCAAGAATCACTCATGAGAAAGCCAGCAGGTTTTCCCAGGTTGGACTCATTTGAACTTCAATCCCAGTGTATCTTCTATTTGTTTCCAAAATGTTCAGTCCTTTTGGACTCTTGCTGAAAAAAAAAAAGAGTATAAAAAAGCCATTAAACTTGTGGCTTTTTAATGTCTTTTGAAGATTCTGCAGCTTGTACTAGTGCTAGGAGTAGATGGCCTCTACCGTGTGTATAGGAGAGATTAGGGTTACACTTTTCTCTGAGCAAAGCTTGTACTCCACTATGTCTTCCAGCAAAGTTTGTAGTTCCATCAAATGCACAAGCAGCCATCTGTTTGGGGTTCAATTTACAAGCATTTAACTCTTCTAAGATGTCACAGATGTAGCTGATGTGTCTTCTATAACTGAACATCTAGAATGCATCTACTGGCCTACCACGGACATCAAGATAACATACGTAATGACTTAATACTTGATGCCTATTTGCATTGGTGCATTTGTTGGCCATGTATGCACATATTTTGAATATAGTGAGAGAATTCTTCACTTTTTCAACTCCTGAGTCTTTCGCTGTTGCACCACATGTTTCAAGAGAGTCAGCTGAGTTTTTTGCAGAAAGATAGTGAGCATTTGCCAGTCTTGTTCGGAACCAGTGTCCAACTTCAGGATTAACAAGTGACAATGCACTTAACATAGGCCTCCAGTGTGTGGTATCTCTTGCTTAAATAGCAAGTATGATGCAATAGCCATGTTGGTTCACATAAACTGAGTTGTGTCTCCAGCATTCTTAACAGCCTCATTAAGTTCTTCTAAAATTGGCTTTGACAGTGACTGGCTTATAAGACTTTCTGCATGTTGATGCAGTCCAGAAGCATGGTGTTTTGCAGCCTTTTCATATAGGTTGTCAGAATTGGCTTAGCTGATCAGTCTGGCAAACCAAGCTCCTCCACTTTTACGATATAAATCCATGACAAGCCCACATCTTAAATACTGCGTGTAGTTCTGGTCACATCATCTCAAAAAAGATATCTTGGAATTGAAAAAGGTACAGAGAAGGGTAACAAAAATGATTAGGGGTATGGAGCAGATTCCATATGAGGAGAGAAGACTCGGCCTTTTCAGCTTGGAAAAGAGACGACTAAGAGTGGATATGATAGAGTCTTATAAAATCTTGATTGGTGAGGAGAAAATGAATAAGGAAGTGTTATTTATCCCTTCACTTAACACAAGAACCAGGGATCACCCAATGAAATTAATAGGCAGTAAGTTTAAAACAAAAATTGCTATTGCATCAAGTTTTAAAGGAAGTATTTCTTCACACAACGCACAGTCACCCGGGGAACTTTTTGCCAGGGATGTTGTGAAGGCCAAAATTATAACAGGGTTCAAAAAAGAACTAGGTAAGTTCATGGAGGATTGGTCCATCAATGGCTATTAGCCAGGATGGGCAGGGATACAACATCATGATCTGAATGTCCCTAGCCTCTGTTCGCCAGAAGCTGGGAGTGGACGACAGGGGATGGATCAATCGATGATTCCCTGTTCTGTTCATTGCCTCTGAAGCACCTGGAACAGTCACTGTCGGAAGACAGGATACTGGGATAGATTGGACCATTGATCTGACCCAATATAGCCATTCTTACATAAAAATAATTATAATAATAAAGAAGTTTAGTACAGAAACTCCCCAAGATAATGACCTCTTGAGATAGCGATTATGTGAGATAATGATCTTGGCAAATAATGCATTTTTAAAATCTTGGCCTACTAGGAAACATATATTTATATAAGTTTCCCAGTCACAAATATAGCTTCTGGAGAAAGCTCACTAAAGCATAGTCCAATTAGGGTGACCAGAAAGCAAGTGTGAAAAATCGGGACAGGCGTGGGGAGTAATAGGAGCCTATATAAGAAAAAGACCCCAAAATTGGGACTGTCCCTATAAAATTGGGACATCTGGTCACCCTAAATCCAATGCTCTGGCTGTTGTTGTTTGTCATGCCACCGTTCACTCTATTGCTCTGCCCCAATAGCCCTACACTGTCACCTTCTGCTGCCACCTGCCACTGTGACCTCTGTGAGTCGGTCTCTTGCAGTTCCACCCGACTCTCAGTGATTTCAGCTCTTCGGGGTGGGAGGAACCTCGGTGCTAGTGCAGACTGGGCCGTCTCATCCACAGAAACACTGTCCCACAGCAGGTCTAAGCACTTAGACCTGATTATCAGAGATTTCAGCTCTAGTGGTTACTTAACAAACCAAAAGACTCTCTATGAAGCCTAATCAGCTCTGTCTTTAAACAGTGGAGAGGCGCAGGTCAAATAGTACTTGTGACTCAGGCAGACCATCAAGCAAAATACCTGTCCCCACCCTCTCTCTTGATGCCCTCAATCAGCACAGGCTAAGGACAGTTCTACTGCCCTTTACTCGTACAATAAAAACAACAACATTTCATTACCCCCCGCATTCAAGTGATTTGTAACCCAAACCCAGCCAAACTCTATCACTTGGGCAACACAGCTCTGTTTGCTGCATACCTAGGTAGATTAGGTGTGAATGTAAATACAATCTGGTCCTGAAGCCTTTCCCCCCAGTCCCCAGCTGATCACTAGCTATCAGGGAGAGCTCATTTAGACTTTGCTTACAAATCATCATTTGAAATTATTAGGTTGGCCAACATCATCGAAATGAATGCACTGACAGTCACAAAAATCAAAAGCTGTATAAGGAAGCTAGTCTGTGTTTTATCATACACTTTATATGCTTTTAAAGTGTGTATTAATGTTTCAATTTCAATTCAAATTCCCAAACAATCACTAAAGTGGCAACACTGCATGTAACTAGTTCACAAAACTGGGGCGGGGGGGTGCTGGGAAAATTCAGGGGGGGGTGTAGGGAAATCACTGAGCAGCCATTGGTTGAGGTGATTCGTCTGTGCTGACTCCATAGCGACGGGGATTCACCTTCCCCGCTCCTCTTAGGAGCCTGGCATCGGTTTCCGCGTAGCACTTTGGCTCATGTTCCGCAGGGTTTCATTCTTCCTGGTTCTTGCCACCCATCTCTGGTTTCTGCTCTGCTTTGTCCATTCTTGGTCAGGTGTAATCGATGTGGCCCATACGTTCCAGTCTCTCGGGTCGCCTTGATCCAATCACGCAATACGATCTCCAGTGAAAATTGATCTCCCATCCCTGGTCCAGATTTGTCATCATCACAAAAGAAAATCTAATGGTTGGACTAATCCAAGGTATAATTCTGTTTTCCCTTAACCACATGGTAATATGAGGTCACATCTTTTATTGGCTCAACTGTATCCTGTACTGTGGGTTCCAGTTTACAACTGATTTGTGCAGGCTTGTCAAAGTGAAGATGTTGTACTGCACTGAATGTTGATGTGTTTGAATTTTGATGCTCGCAATTACTGACCCTGGAATAGTATGAAGCGCACAATGTAATGGACAGGCTGGTGTGGGCAAGCGTCTACTACATTTGGCTACCTGTGGATGATTTGGAGGCTTGACTGCGTATGTCTCATGGCGATACCGTATTTCAGCCGAATTGCCCAGCGATAGTTAATGCCGCAGCCACAAATGGCTGTTCTCCGTGTTGTTTGGTGACAAGCTTGCCCATGACCGTGGCTATCGCTGGAAGAGGAAGAATGTCAAATCCGGGGGCTCGATGTTCCCTCCATCACATCCGTGGCCTAGTGGAAGTGTTACCGTTGCAGCGCCGGGCCGCTAAAAGCCTCGGAGTGTAGCCATAGTCTTAGAAACGCACTAGTTTTTAGAGCACAAGAGCTGACTGAACCGGTTCAAAACATGATCCTAAATTAGCATGGGACGGGTGCTTACAGATCATGGAGTGTGTCTGGCTAGCGGCAGAACAGCCATTTCAACCACCGGATGAATTCAGCCCCACTTTAGGCAGAGGAAGGACAACACGAGGCCAGATTTTCAGCTCGGTGTAAATCAGCATGTCTCCCGTGACTTCAGACATCTGAGCAACCCCTAGGCAGCTCTAACACATGCTGGGGCCCGCACAGATTGGGCCCCAGCCTCAGGAATCTGGAACCAGCTCTCTAGTGCCCTTTCCCAGCTGTGCCGGGGGGATCCCTGCACCATTACGGTGCAATGACTTAGTGTGTCCTAAGATTTGCTCTCGTGGTGGCCTTGAGATGTTAATGGCAGGCCACCTGGGGGCTCAGTTCCTGCATGCTCTTTTCCCGTGTCTTGGTTCAATCCATCTTCAATAGGCCTGGTGACCCCGACTCCCTCAAGGTCTCATCTTTGGGTATAACCAGGGACCAGGCTGGATTCTCCTGCATGTTCCAGTCTTGCACGTCTGAGTTCAGAGGGGCGCCGGCGGGGAGCATGGCAGGCCTGCGTCCCCGCTCCCCCAGCCGGGGCAGGGGTGGGGAGCGCAGCAGGCCCCGCTGCCCTGGCCGGGGCACCGGCGGGGAGTGCGGCAGGGGAGGGCGCTTAGCCCGGCTGTGGCCCCGCTCTCCCCGGCGGCCGGAGTGCTGCGGGAAGGGCGCCGAGTCCGGCCGCAGCCCCACGCTCCCCGGCAGCCGGAGCGCCAGGGGGAGGGCGGCGAGCCCGGCTGCAGCCCCGCTCTCGGGCCAGAGAGCCGCAGGGCGCCCCAACAGCTCGCCAATATGTTTTTTTTTAAAAACCAAAAACCCTGAGCGCCGCCCCCCTTCAGGTGCCGCCCCAAGCATGTGCTTGGTAGGCTGGTGCCTGGAGCCGGCCCTGGGAAGATGGCAACAGTCCTTTGTGTTAGTGATGACGTCCCTTGCTGCTCATCCAGTTCAGGTGTCCTACAAACCAGCCAACACTGAACGGCACTGCCTCAGTTTCCCCACCTGTAGCTCACCGGCATGTAGGGAAATCACATTTGTGTTTGTAAAGTGCTTTGAGATCCTCGGAAGGAAGAGCCAGGCAAGGGATTATTAACTCAAAACAAACGCTGCCAACAGAAGCAAAGAGAACGCAGATATTTACCAGCTCCAAATACAGCCAAATGCAAAAGCAGATTAAATAACCAAGCTTGCAGGGCCACATTCAGGGAGCAAGAGGCGCAATCCCATGGGAGCTGCCTGGGCCTTTAGTACGGCACACTTTGCATCTCCGAAATAAGCTGGGAAATCCCCATCTGGCAGCTTTCCCGGCTACCCACCAAAGCACAGGGACGACGGCATGAAATGCTTCGCTGTTAACATCCGACAGGAGAACCAACCTATGTGCAACCGACCTGCCAGGTACCAAGGGCCACAGCAAGGGCTGTGTTCAGCCTGTCCGAGGGCCCTTCTCTCAAATACACCGAACGACAGCTCACGCTGGGCTCCTATTTCTGGCTCTGGGAAATTAAAATCAACCCTGGCAGGGCACCGTTGCAGGTGGGGCTTCTCCGCTCATCAGCCCTCGGGGGTCTTGGGAATATGGATCCGGATGGATCTTTTGCTTTAGCGAAAAGGGAAGTCAAAAGACACATGAAAACCCGACAGATAAATATTTTAATCGAGTGAGCCAGATCACTGCATTAGGAATTTGATTTCAATGGGAGTCAGGTGCCTAAATACCTTTAAAATCTGGCCCGTCCTCAACCCCATAGTTCCAAGTAATAACTGGCTGGCCTCTTGAGGCTCAGATCTCATAGTCCCAGTACAACCCAACTCACAGGTCCAATTAGTCGCAGTGGTAGCCCAGCGGCGGCTGGGCTGCACCAGTTCAGAGAACCGCTCCACGAGCTCCTGCCCAGCGGAGCAGCTGCCTACTCCAGTTCGGTGATATCTGCTCCACCTCCTCCGGCCTGGGGGTCGATGGGCTGTGAAGTGGTGTGCAAGGGACTCAGTGCCACAGCGGGTCCGGGCAGGCCTGCTACAAAGACAACGATGTGGGTGAAGCCAGACTATCACTATGCTCTCGCGTGGACTCACTCAGGAAAACGATAAAAGTCAAAACCACCCTGTATCTGATCACCCGATAAGCGATCCCTCTATATCTGATCACCCGATAAGCGATCCCTCTATATCAGATCACCCGATAAGCGATCCATCTATATCAGATCACCCGATAAGCGATCCCTCTATATCAGATCACCCGATAAGCGATCCCTCTATATCAGACCACCCGATAAGCGATCCCTCTATATCAGATCACCCGATAAGCGATCCCTCTATATCTGACCGCTCAGTCCTCATCCTCAAAGGAAACCGGCACAACACTTTCAAAAGATGAGCCTGGGAGCTTAAATTCATAACTTTGCCAGACACTAAAAATCATGGACCGAATAGAGACACTGGATTTCTGGCTTATTACAACAATTTGTAACCCATTAATAACCCTCTGCAGCTACCTTCTTCCCCATCCCTTCCTTCCTTTCCCCATGACTGGAAGGGTGTTAACAGGCCACCTCACCTTGTCTGGTCCCTTGAAATACGTTAACTACTTATGCTAAACAATCTCTTCCACCTTGTATTTAGCTGAGACGCTCTGAGTATGTTTCCCAGACCTGATGAAGAGCTCTGTGTAAGCTCGAAAGCTTGTCTCGCTCACCAACAGAAGTGGGTCCAATAAAAGCTATTATCCCACCCACCCATAGGCGCCGACTCCATGGGTGCTCCGGGGCTGGAGCACCCATGGGGAAAAATTGGTGGGTGCTCTGCACCCACCGGCAGCTCCCTGCCAGCCCCGTGCCCAACTCACCTCGCCTTCCCCAGGCGCCGCGGCAGCCAGAGCGGCTTCTTCTCTGCTCACGCAGCCGCAGGCTCCTCTGGCTCCAGCAGCTGATTGGTGGAGGCGGCACGCTGTGGGGGCGGGGGAAAGCGCAGGGGCGGCGCCTCGGGGGAGCGTGCCGCCGCTGCAGATCAGCGGCTGGAGCCAGAGGAGCCTGCGGCTGCGTGAGCGCTCTGGCTGCCGCAGCGCCTGGAGGAGGTGAGCTGGGCGCAGGGGCGGGGCTGGCAGGGAGCTGCCAGGCCCCATGGGTGCTCTGCTGCTTCCCCCACCCGGCTTGTAAGCCGGGGGGGGGGGGAGAATGGAGCACGCCTGGGGCCGGGGGAGGAGGCGGGGGCGCAAGCACCCCCCGGCAGCTCCCCGCCAGCCCCCCCGCCGTGCCCAGCTCACCTCTCTGCCTCTCGGAGGCTCAGCCTGAGCCAGAAGCAAAGCGGCAGCCCGCCGCTTTTCATGGCTCCCTCTCTAGCTGGTCGGGCGAGGGAGGGAGGGGTATGGAGAAGAGATGGAGGGCCTGGCTCCACCTCCGCCTCTTCTCCATACCCCTCCCTCCCTCCCCCGCCCAACCAGCTGGAGAGGGAGCCATGAAAAGCAGTCTGAGGTGAGCTGGGGCTGGCGGGGAGCTGCCGGGGGGTGTTTGCGCCCCCGGCCCCGCCCCTGCCTTCTCCCCTGGCCCCGCTGAATTCCCCTCCCCGCCCCCTTGCAAGCCGAGGGGGGGCGGAATGCAGCGCGCCCGGGGGAGGAGGTGGGGGCGGGGATTTTGGGAAGGGGTGGGGCCGGGGGTGGAGTTGGGGCGCGAGCCCCCACCGGCGCTGACGAAAGTCGGCGCCTATGCACCCACCTTGTCTCTCTAATATCCTGGGACCAACCCCGCATACAATGAATAGCTTTTGTCTTTCTAAGTTATTTCTGTGATGCTCTTGCTTAGGCAGCTCAGTATACCTCCAGGGCTGGTCAGAGCGGTGTCAGCTGACTTTAGCTCAGGGAGGGGTTGAAGGTGACTGTAAGTCCCTTCTGAGACGACTGTCACATCAAGCCTTGAGTCAATTTTAAAGTCAATAGCCTTGCCAGGAATATTCAGTTTCACTCTCCAGGCAGGCTCTGTGTCATCACACGTGATAGATCCCACAAACAATGGTCCTTAGCTGTCTGTAATATGAGTCAGCTCCCTGACTGCTTTGGTGCGGTGCGCAGCTGCAAAATGTCCATATTTCATGCATGTATTACACCTTGCGTCGCTGGCTGGACATGCATCATCTCTTGGGATATGACTTTTTCCACACCTTGTGCACACAGGCTGGAATTGGTCCCTCTTAGCCTGGGAGTGCGCCCTCCTTGCCTCAGGGGGTTCATAATAATTACTTTTAACGCTCAAGTGGCTGTTTACAGTTTCTAAGCTAGTTTCAGGTTTTTCAGTGTTTGTCAAGTTTGCTCTAGGTTTTGCAGTCTCATCATCTCAGACTACTCTGCTCTCTGTATAGCCGATGCTAGAGTTAAATCTCTCTACAGTTGTAGCTGCTGTGAAAGGGTTTTATCTGTTAAACCAATAACCAGCCTCTCTGATATTTTCATGTTTTGCATTCCCCAAAATCATAGTTTTCAGCCGATGCATGCAGAATTCTTACAAAACATTCAACATTCCCCCCACCACACACCAGTTCTTGAGTTCTCTGGAGAAAATATGCTCTTTCATACACCACATTTCTCTGAGGTGTAAAGTATACAGCAAACATAGCCAGAACCCTTTCATAGCCATCTTTGTAACTGTCCTCAGTAAAGTCAAAAGATTTATAGATATGCTTTGCTTGCTTTCCCATACCATAACTTAAAGACAATACCTAGATATCTCCAGTTTCTTCGTGCAGCAATGCAAAATCTTGTAAAATACAGCTTCCAGTCTGTCCGTTCTGAGGGTTTGTCAAAGCTGAAGGGCTCTGGAGCATTGAAGAGAGGCATGTTGATGAGATACTGCAACCTTTGGTGCTTTGTTCCTTCTTGTCTCTGTTCTTAGTTTACTCCTGACACCATGTCTTGTGCTTCCATTCCAGATCTGTACTGGTTACCGAGCTTGCTTATATACCCCAATGTGTTCATCATAAAATCCTTTAACACTCTTCCAGGTATGGCTGATGTTAGCATAAATCAGCAGTTCTCAACCAGGGGTCTGGGGCGCTCTGGGGGGCCACAAGCAGGTTTCAGGGGGTCCACCAAACAGGGCCGGCATTAGACTCACTGGGGCCCAGGGCAAAAAGCTGAAGCCCTGCTGCACAGGGCTGAAGCCCGGGGCCCCGAACCCTGCCACCCGGGACTGAAGCCGAAGCCTGAGCAACTTAGCTTTGCAGGGCCCCCTCTGGTGTGGGGACGTGGGAAATTACCCTGCTTGCTACCCCTTAACACCAGCCCTGGCTTTTATATGCAGAAAAAACTGTTGTTGTGGCACAGGTGGGCAATGGAGTTTTTATAGCATGTTGGGGGGTGGGGGGAGGAAGGGGAGACGCTCAGAAAGAAAAAGGTTGAGATTCCCTGGCTTAAATAAGGTATGTTACACACCATGCCCCCTAATGGCGGAACGTTTAGCATTCCATTACAGAGGGGACCATTATGGTCGCAAAGCCCTACACTAATGTCCCACGAGGCATTGCGCCGGACAGCGGCGTGGGATGTCCCGGGACACCTACCCGGTGTGCACAGCACTTTCCATCGATGCAACCAGACGTGGTGAGTAAGCGCAGCGCTGGTGCAAGCACTCAAGCGTGCACGCGCCCAAGCAACATGCAAAAATCAGCAGCTGTACACCAACGTCCCTTATGTCAATCAAACTGTGCAGCCTTGAGCTGGCCTTAGTCTGCTCTGCATCGCACAGAACATTGCACCCAGTGATCCCTGCACGGAGGAGTCTGCCTATACCCGGCTCTGGCAGCCTGGATGCCACCATGGGAAATGTCAGAGCATTTGCCAAGACGGAGATGCTTTGTTGAACGCTACATCGAATGCCTCCGTTTACTGGATACTTACTTTTCGTGAAGCAGCCTAGCAGGAAAATAAGCCACAGAACCACAGCTCCTCCAAAAAGAAATCTGAGGAGGATGATCGGCACAGGTAACAGTGCTGCCGGAGACAGGGGAGAGAAGAGAAATGCGTTTGTTTATCACTGTTGATCCCTGCTGAGTAATCATCATTAGTATCTTATACTCGACGGGAAGCAAACAGTTAACATGCCAGAGACCTAACAAGTGCAGGAAAGAAACAACAGCATCTGGAATCCCATTGCTGAGCAAAGACCTTCTCAATGAATGGTGTCCCCAAGAGTCACGCGGTAAACACACTGCAACAAACCCCTATGGCCCTGCTGGCATTGTGGTGTTACCTCGCCGTGGGCCAACATCAGCACATCTCAGTGCAGAAGAACAGCCAGACTGGGACTCGTCCAGTAGCCTGTCTCCGACTGAGGCCAGCACCAGATATTTCAGAGCACGGTCCATGGAACCCCAAATTGGGCAGATGTGGGGTAATCTGCCCCCCCATATTAGGTCTCCTCCTAATCTCTTTAGTTAGAGTTGGTCTTAAACCCTGAAGCATGAGGTTTAATCTCTCAAAATTTACATTAGCATTAACTGTAAGAACTCCAGACATTCTTGCTAGCCATCCAAACGACCAATCCCTTTTGAACCTTCCTATGTTTTCAGTCTTGACAACATCCTGTGGCAAGGAGTTCCACATCTCAATTACCTGTCGTGTGGTGTAGTAGGCAGTTTACCACCAGGGCGCCCTCTTGTGTCTGGGCGTGGCACCATGGCGAGTCTGCCTCTAGTTGTTCGCCCTCCACTGGCTTCAGTCCCTGTTTATGGGATGCTAATTACTGAGGCTCGACCACAGAGTTAGCTAGTGCCTTACTCCTCTTGGGATATGCAGAGTCCGGCTTGGGCCCAGGCAGCCCCACCCTGCTGTCCCTGGATAGTACGTCAGGGTTGGAGTTTAAAGGAAGAGCAAACAGAACAGAGGGGAGGGGACTGGCCTATACGCTCAGCACCTCCTGCCTGGACCACTGCCTTTTGGGACTCTACCCAACCTGAGAGAAAGGCCACTCCGCACTCAGAAGGGCTCTGACCTCTGATTTATTTTATTTCATGTCTTCAGTTTGCCCTTTTGGAGCAGGGGACTGGCAGGAAGCAATCCAGGGAAGGAGAAGTACAGCACCTTTGGGTGCAAACCTTCGCTGCTTACCACAGGGCCCTGGACTGGAACACAGTGGAGAGGGTGGGCTAGGGTAGGGTGACCAGACATCCCGATAATATCGGGACTGTCCTGATTTTTCATCCTTTGTCCCGCGTCCTGACTGATGCATTGTCCCGATATCGGGGCTTCTGCTGTTTTTTTTTTTTTTGGCTCGGACAAGTCCGGCCGGTTTTTTTTGCTTCCCCCATGTGTCCCGATTTTTGGGTCCTTTAATCTGGTCACCCTAGACTAGGGTTCCCCTACTAACCCCTAGGGAGTGCCGAAGGTCACAAGCCTACCCTGGTATGAGGGAATCTGGATGGAATCAAAGCCCCAAAACCAAGAGAGCAGAGACCTCAAAACATAGACTCAGGGGAGGCCTACAGACCCTCTTGGCTGATCCTAGGATTATCAGTAGCTCGTTAACCTCTTCCTTTCCAATGCGGGGTTTGTACACCTTGTCACACGTGGACAAACGTTCGCTTGTATAGGTGCAGGGTCAGACCATTGGTCTGGAATACGCCATTCCTGCTGATACAGGATCAGGCATCTTGAAGATCGGAGTGGGGTCAGTCATCGCTGGCTAATGCAAAGACCGGTACTACACAGTCAATGCTAAGATACAAAAAGCAAGATAAGAAGTGAAAGGGGGGGGGGTGTTAAATGATATAGCCTGGGGAAGGGCTACAGTTCAGGGCGGAGCAGAGGGCTTGTCTACACTGGCAATTTACAGCGCTGCAACTTTCTCGCTCAGGGGGGTGAAAAAACACACCCCTCACCTGAGCGCAGCAAGTTTCAGCGCTGTAAAGCGCCAGTGTCGCTGGGAGCCGCGCGTCCCAGCGCCGGTAGCTATGCTCCTCGTGGAGGTGGGTTTTTTAGAGTGCTGGGAGCGCTCTGCCGCAACTGCACAAGCCACATTAAAGTGCTGCCATGCATAGGCGCCAACTTCCGGTGGCGCCGGTGGGGGCTCACGCCCCGACGCCAGGCCCCGCCCCCGACGCCGGGTGACGTTGCGGGGCCCTGCCCCCAACGCCGACGCAACGTCGCTCAGCGTCGGGGGCGGGGCCCCGCAACGTCTCCCGGTGCTGAGGTGAGCTTGCCGTGGGTCCCGGGGCTGGCGGGGAGCTGCACGCGGGCCCCGGGACTGGCGGGGAGCTGCCGGTGGGTGCTGAGCACCCACCAATTTTTCCCCGTGGGTGCTCCAGCCCCGGAGCACCCACGAAGTCGGCGCCTATGGTGCCATTGTCAGTGTGGACTAGCCCTTAGAAACTGCACTCGGCAAAACGAAAAATATTTCCACATTTCTGGTATCAGAGGGGTGGGTTTTTCCCCCCACGAAAGCTTATGCCCAAATAAATCTGGTAGTCTTTAAGGTGCCACCGGACTCCTCGTTGTTGTTCCCCATTTCTGGTACTTTAGAACCCCGTAATTTCATCTCATGCTCATCCCTACTACATCGCAATGAGACTCCTGGGGGTACATATGTGACATCTTAACTTCCATGAGAATTATGCTGCAGGCATCAAGAGGGTTCGTGGCGTATGTAGCCATACAGCTGTTATGACGCTTTTATCTTCGCTGCGCCTTTAAATTACAATGGCGTCTGCCTGCCTGCATAGGAAGCTGCCATTTTGGAAGGCAGAGGGCATGCAGCATGTTACAGAAACACACACACGCTGTGCTCTCCCTCTCCCAGAAAGACTTCACTTACTTTCTAGCTTGTTTGATTGCTTCCCTTAATAGAAGCCATTCAGAGTGAACGTACAGGGTTGGCCTTTGTGTACAGAGAAAAATTCAGAGCAGGGTGAATATCCACCCAATACTCAACAGTGTTTGCTTCGGTAGAGGAACAGAAAATGAGCAGTTTGGTGCAAACCTGGGCCCCTAACCACATGCCGTGATCTGCTTCCTCCTTACTCTTTTCTGCTCTATGGTCACTCAGTAGGTGTGAAGATGAGGCCTGTGGCATTGCTCAGACCGGAAGCCTGCCCAGTTGCTGCAGTGTTTGAGCAGGTTATCTTGAAAACTACAAAGATGGGGGGGGAGGGCCGGGAGTGCTCTTACAGCACTGTAGAAATTCCAAGACACTGCATGGCTGCAACCCACTGCAACACACACTGGCTGGCTCTCTCCAAACTGTGCAAAAGGCAAGCCAGCCGGCTGAGTGCTTACGGCTAGAGCAGAGCGATAACGGACTTTTCCGTTCAGTAGCCGAAATGAAACATGGAAAATATTTCGTTTCGGGTGGAACAAAATGTTTAGTTTGACCCAAGACTTATTTTTGGTTTTTTCATTTAATTTTAAGGTGTTTTTTACCCTTTAAAGAGATAAATCTAGCGACATTTTGAAACAAAACTCCCAATTCCAAGGAAGCAGCTGGGGATTACTGCCGGTGTTTTCAGCCGAGTTGATTTGGTAGCCGTATTGTGCTCAATAAACAAGCCCCAAGGAGTGCATGTGTAACACAGACAGACCCCAGGCGTCGGGATTGAACCTGGGGTCTCTGGAGCTTAGTGCATGAGCCTCTACCGCATGAGCTAAAAGCCACTTGGCTATCAGTGAAGGCTGTAGAGCAGACTCATTAATCTCTCTCTCTAAGTGGTGTCGGTGCCACTAGCTGGGACAAAACACCACACCCAGAAGGTGTGTGGGTTACACATGCAGCCTGATTTCCTTTCCCTGACTGGTGAGACTGCTCACCAGCCTGCAGTGTTTACACCTGTTAAAGAGCACCCCTGCCCCAATGAGTTTGCAGTCTATCCATCATCCCACGAGACAATGCCCCGAGGATAAAAGAGATGAGATTGAGAGGGGAGGAGAAGGCAACGAGTAAACCATTAGCGGTGTGACTTATGTAAACCATACTCTTAATAATAATTAGTATTAATTATCGGCATTGTGGTGGTGGCTAGAAGTCCAGTCCCGGAGCCCACTGTGCTAGGCGCTGTACAAAACCCAGCAAGAAAAGACGGCCCAGTCTCAAAGGGCTCACGATCTATGACAAGAGACGACAGACAAGGCAGCACAAATGAGCCAGTATTGGTCAGCTGGGCCATGGTCTCTGGTTCTGATGTCCAATTGTCACATCATCTTTTCCATGTGCAAGTAAAGTTACTCATATATTTGGTTTGGTTAGAAAATAGCTCTAGGAACAGACAGCTCCTGCTCTCACCAGAAGCCTAAAATGAGTGGGAACAGCAGGACATTTAACTGGACAGCGGTCTGTTCTGACACAGCAATCGATGAGCCTGGAAGTACATTTCAGACCCTTCAGGCTGCGGCTCATCACACAGGTAAAACAGAATTAACAAGAGTGACCACACCGAAGCTGCCGTTCCGGACAGGAAAATGGAAACTTGGGATTTTGAAGTATGCCAAACTTGTGAACAAACCACGACACTAAAAAACCAAAATATGCTTTAAAAATAATTCAAGGCCTTAATCAAAGCCAGTTGAAATCAACGGAAAGCCTCCTATAGACTTCAGTGGGACTGCAGGCCCGGAATCCTATGAAAAGTAGAATGGAGGCCAGTGGAGGAACTGGGAAAAGGGGTGGTGTTGTTCATTCTTGACCAAGTACGGAGTCATTGCTGGATGTTATTTGTACAACCACTTGCTTACAAGGACACAACTCATTTGAAACCTAGCCAGTTTCAGAAAAAGCAAGTTAAAGAGCCGTGTCAGGTGTGAATTACAATTTCCAGTGTAGTTTTATAGTCACACTTTTCTACTTATTAATATATTGCTCTCTTCCCTGTTGCTGAGTGAAAGACTCGCTAAAATGACACAGAAAACGAAGGGTTTGTCTACACATGAAAATTAATCCAGAATAAAGTCGAGTGTGAATTTAAAGATGATTAATTATTCCTGATTATCCACTCATGGAGTTACTCTTATTCCAGAATAACAGTGCCTTATTCCAAATTAGTTTAATCGACTGGATTAAGCTAATTCAGAATAAAGCACTCTAATTTTGGCATAAGAGTATCCACATATGGAGTTAATCAGGAATAATTAATCAGGAATAACTCCCAGTGTAGACAAACCCTAAGAGTCAAACCTACACATGCTCATGCAAATAAGTTACTTGTGTGTGCAGATGTTTGTAGGATCAGGGCCTACACCCCCAGTTAAGCAAAACATTTAAGTGTCCATCCCCATTCACTTAAGACTGTGCTTAACTTTAACTACATACTTAAACACCATTAGTCAGTGGTGTTTCAGCACATGCTTGGTTTTAAGCATGTGAATTCAATGGGATTTAAATATGTGCTTAAGTCTTTTGTGAACAGGGAAATGGACTCATTAAACTCAGCCTAATTAACTCCACAGAGGAAGCAGTGAAACTGGCCATACATAAAGGGCTGCATAGTCAGCAATCCATTTCCTTTAGCCTCTGTCAGCTACAGGACTCTCAGCTGTTACTTGCAAGGATAGCAGGTCTGAAGTTTCCAGACTGAAGCGCTATATTGAAGTTCACAACATCCCATGAAAGCCGGGGTGTTGCTAGTGCCTGCACAGGTGCATAATTTGCACGTGCAATTGGGCCACGTTTGGTTATTATTATTTTTGATGTAGTAAATGCATCCCTCCTGCACTCCGGGCACATGGTCAAACCATTTATAAACGTCTTTGGAACCTTCCATTGTCTCCCCCTCCCTGGGTGCATCATGTTCAAGCTTCTTGTCCTGCCCTACACAGCCCTTTCCTCTATTGGCTGCTTCTATCTCCTCTCGGGTCGCCCCCTGCACCTTCCACCCTACTAGCCATGACTGCTTCTATCCCAGCCGTCTTGGCACTAGGGTGACCAGACAGCAAGTGTGAAAAATCGGGATGGGGTGGGGGGTAATAGGAGCCTAGATAAGAAAAAGACCTAAAAATCGGGACTGTCCCTATAAAATCGGGACGTCTGGTCACCCTACTTGGCACATTCCCCCATAGTGCTCCCACCCCTGGAAAGCCGTCTCTGAAATGATACGGAAGGCCATTACCCCCCTCAAATAGCCAGGGATCCTACCTTTATTTTTTGCCCTGGGTATCCAGAGAACCCGGCGTGTCTCAGCCGTGAGCTGTCTAACCAAACAGGTCACTTCTGTCCCATTCTGGCAGTCGGTCACATTCACCCAGGCCTGTAGGGTCATGTCGAAGGTCCCATCACCCGTCATTACAGCTGAAGCACTGTCCGCCAGCGCCTCGTCTACCCCGCACGTCGCGTTCAGTGTGGCGAACAGAGATTGTGGATAAAAGTCCCTCATGGCACACGTCACTAGGGCCATGGGAAGAGCTGCATCCGAGGGAGAAGCAAAGAGCCAGACTTTGGGCAAAGCTGCAGAGGAGAAGAGAACCAGGTAAATCAGGTTACGGATTGCGGGGAAAATGGAGATCTAGAGGTCCCCGTTGTGATGACAGGCATCTGTGTGGATATTTATTTGTTCAGGTACATTAGAGTGTCAGAGATTCGCAGACCCCTATTCTGAGCCACAGGTGCCGACTCCGTGGGTGCTCCGGGGCTGGAGCACTCACAGAAAAAAAAATTGTAGGTGCTCAGAAGCACTCACCAGCCACCCGCCAATCAGCTGTTTGGTGGGCCCTGCCGATCAGCTCTTCCCCTCCTCCCCCAGTGTCTCCCGCCTGCTGCCCATCAGCTGTTCAGTGGGCCCTGCTGATCAGCTCCTCCCCTCCTCCCCCAGTGTCTCCCGCCTGCTGCCCATCAGCTGTTCGGTGAGCCCTGCCGATCAGCTCTTCCCCTCCTCCCCCAGTGTCTCCCACCTGCTGCCAATCAGCTGTTCGGTGGGCCCTGCCGATAAGCTCCTCCCCTGCCCCTGCAGTGCCTCCCACCCGCTGCCGATAAGCTCCTCCCCTCCTCCCCAGGTGTCTCCCACCTGCTGCCCATCAGCTGTTTGGTGGGCTCTGCCGATCAGCTCCTCCCCTCCTCCCCCAGTGTCTCCCGCCTGCTGCCAATCAGCTGTTCGGCAGTGGGCAGGAGGCGCTGTGGGTTTGGGGGAGGAGCAGGGATGGGAAGAGGTGGAGCGAGGGCGGGGTGCACTCGGGGGAGAGGATGGAGCGGGGCCAGAAAGAGGCAGGGTGGGGGTGGAGCCTCAGGGGAGGCTGGGGAGGGGGCGGGAAGAGGCAGAGTGAGGGCGGGGCCTTAGGGGAAGGGGCGGAGCGGGGGCGGGGCCTTGGGGCAGGGGTTGGAGCACCCCTGGGGAAAGCAGAAAGTCGGCACCTGTGTTCTGAGCTCTTAAGTGGGATTTAAGAGGTGACTTTACGCTGGTACACTGTGCAGGGGTGAATTTCACCCGTCAAGAATGCGCCACAAACCCCAGCGCTCTCTCATCCCTCATCTGAGCTGCAAGACAAACGCCCCCCCACAATGGACAGGTTTCACATGAGCTGGATTTAGGTCCCCAGCTTAGTTCCATGACTACTGAGACTCTGGCCCATTATAAATGACCGTTACCATAGACTTCAAGCTGAGTCCCGGGTCCTTTCAGGATCACGGTGGGAGGCGGCACGTTTTTAATCATTGTACACACGTAGGTGCCCTGGTCGTTGATCTGCAGGTTTTTAATGAGCAGCAAAGATCTTGAGTTTCTCTGGTGCGTCAGAGAAAACTTGTACCGCGGGTCCAGCTGTTTGGAACTGATGGCTGTCTTCACGGCCAGGGTGGTGCCCGGGCCCCCATTTCCACGGGTGACCCGCCATTCGGAGTGGAAGTCAGGGTAGTTACAGACGTCACAGGAGCAGGCCAGAGTCACAGACTCCCCTCTGAGGGCTCTGACAACTGGAGGCTGGTCTAGAACCAGGTCTTGTTTGGACGCAGCTAAGGAAAAGGAGAGCACGGAGTAAGTCACGACACAAGTGTTCAGTCTGGAGTAGAATCATAGAATCTCAGGGTTGGAAGGGACCTCAGGAGGTGTCTAGTCCAACCCCCTGCTCAAAGCAGGACCAACCCCCAACTAAATCACCCCAGCCAGGGCTTTGTAAAGCCTTGACTTTGTCAAGCCTGAGTAACTCCAATAGGCTCTGTCTACACAGCAAAGGCAGCCATGGCAGGGAATCCGGTTACGCTACAGTTGTCTCCCCGCCCATCCAGTTGCAAACATTGCTGCAAGTTGCAGTGTAAACGTGACCCTAACCACATGCAGAACTTCACACAGATTTCCTTGCCTAATAAATCCCATGTCACTTCCCTGACAGAGCTGCCTGATATTAACATGGTTCCTTGGGCACATTTTCAGCATCATACATTGGGCTGGTTCTCTGGGAATCTTCCCATCACCCAAGATGCTTTTCCACAGTAGAAAGCAGTAGGCTCCAGAAAGTGACCATTACAAAAAAAAAAATTTCTCCACTGCCTATGTTGAGAAATACATTGCTACTTTGTACCTTGGCACGTGAAAGTTGCAGAAGAAGATAAATCAAGGGACAGTGGTGTTTCTTTAAGAAAAATCACAGGTGATGCTGAGATTAATTATTTTTTTCCCAAGGATGAGCTAACAGGCAGACAAAATAGCAGGGTGTTTGTACAGTAAAGACTAGGATGCTGGAAACCCAGGTTCATTTCCCTGTCCCTCCCAGACTTCCTGTCTGACTTTGGGCAAGTCTTTCTGTGCCTCAATTACTCATCTGTAAAATGGGGATACGAGCCTTGCCTCACCAGCGTGTCATGAGGAGAAATACCCTAAAGATTACGAGTAGGGCTCCGTGTCTGTCACGGAGGTCACGGAAGTCATGGATTCCGTGACTTTCTGTGACTTCTGCAGTGGCCAGTGTGGCTGACCCCAGGGCCACCCAAGCAGTTGGCTCTGGGACCTGCTGCTCAGGTGGCCCTGGGAACAGCCACACCGGCTGCTGCTGGAGTGGCCCTGGGGACCGCCCGAGCAGCGGCTGGTGCGGCTGGCCCTGGGGACCGCCTGAACAGTGGTTCCAGGGTGGCTGGAGAAGCTGCTGCTCAGCGGCTGTCAGCAGCTGGTGCCACTGGCCCCAGCCCTCCCCACAAGAAGTGGCCCCTCGGGGTGTCCCCTGAGCAGCGCCCCCAGTACATCCCCCCACAGCAGCCCCCCAGGGTGTCCCCTCCCAGCAGCGACCCCTCTGCCCCCAAGATTTAGTCAGGGGTATTTATAGTATAAGTCACGGCCAGGTTACAGGCCATAAATTTTTGTTTATTGCCCGGGATCTGTCCATGACTTTTACTAAAAATACCCATGACTAAATCACAGCCTTAATTATGAGCTGCCCAGATATTAGGGTAATGTGGCCCATAGAAATACCCAAAGCAGAATGAAATCCATCATTTGTCTAACAAGTTACTCCATAACAGTTCTCACAAATCTCCTTAGAATAAAAACACAAGCCAAATTCTGCTTATGCAACCTGTTGATTTCAATAAGGTTGCATGGATACAACAGAGCAGAATTTGGCCCATACATCTACAAGACACCATATGCAATATTTTTATTTCTGATGCACCAAAGATGTTCATGATGCTTTGCAGTCAAGTGCAAGAAGCCAAGGTCCATACCTCAAGAAGCTTACAATCTAAAATTAAAATCTACTGCTGTATGCGCCATCCTTTACTGTCACATACAGTGCAGAGCAATATATAGACACATGGAATATATAATTAATAGTACACGCACAATATACTATTTAGTTAGGGTGACCAGACAGCAAATGTGAAAAATCAGGATGGGGTGGGGGGTAATAGGATCCTATATAAGAAAACGACCCAAAAATCGGGACTATCCCTAAAAAATCGGGACATCTGGTCACCCTATATTTAGTATTAGACACACAGAGTATACTCATACATGTGTGTATGTATTTTATCCCCCTCCACTTAGCCGATTTAGACAGCTGAATGGATTTTACTCAAATGTTCCATCCACCTATCACTTCTGAGACGGGCTACTGAGAAAATCTCTAACATTTGGAAATTCTGACAAAAAGAAATTCCACGTATTTCTCAGAATTCCCCCGCCTCCTTCCCCCAGTTGTATGCCAGTGTTAGTGGAAACCAAACATATGACATTTAATCCCAAAAGGATTTTTTCCTCCAGAGAGTTAGGAGCTAATAAAAAGAGAGACTTGGAACAGAAAGCTCTTCTCAGCCTCTCATAGATTGTCCACTGCTTGCGAACAGTAACACACAGACACACCTTCCAGTGAACATCTACACAAACAACTAACTAGGGCCCTGCTCCTGCAAAGATTTAAGCGCATGCTTGCCTTTATGCACTGCGAGTAATCTATGGACTGAATTCTCTCGGTGTGTAAAGTCAAGCCCAGAGGAAAGTCTGTGTAGGCTTGGAACCGAGGTGTATATATACTATGCCCAGCATCTGAAAAGTGAATGCCTGTACTATAAACTGTATGTTACAATTAACCTGGAAAAGATAAAACATTTGCAATGTTGCATTCACACCTTGTCATTTGCTGTAATATGCGCCTCTATTTGAAGATTGTTTCTGCGTATATTATGGTACTTAGAACATGGGGCTACATCAAATTCTACATACCCAGGGCAGATTTTCCAATTTAGAGAGAGAGCTGTCTGCAATAAAAGACTGAAATTCTGCACAAAGATACATTGCTTGCAGTTGATTCGCAGCTTGATTTCAGCTTCAGCCCATGCACAAGACCAACAAATTACCACAGGCTCTCAAGAAAATGCAAAAAATTGTCCTGGGGTAAGACTACGCTCGCAGATATGCTGCGCTGGAATAGAAAACACTAAGATTCAGAGATTCCACGGCCAGAAGGGACCTCTGTGATCATCTAGTCCGACCTCTCGTATAACCCAAGCCAGAGAACAGCCTCACAGTTATTTCTAGAGTAGATGCTTAAAAAAAATATCCAATCTTGATTTAAAAATGGTCAGTGATGGAGAATCCACCATGACCCCTGGTAAATTGTTCCATTGATTAATTACTCTCATGGTTCAAAATTGACAACTTATTTCCAGTCTGAATTTGTCTAGTTGCACCTTCCAGCCCTTGGATCATGTTAGATCTTTCTCTGCTAGGCTAAAGAACCTGTTATTAAATATTGGTTCCCCATATAGATACTTATAGACTGTGATAAAGTCACCCCTTAGCCTTCTGGTCTTACCTCTACACAGCCCGGTCCCCAGAAGGTAGAGAGAAAATGGCAACCACGCCATGTCTCATCCAAAACTGTAACCAGTCCTTGAGCTCTTCTCCAAGCCAAGAGGTCTTACAGCTGCCACGCCCATGGGCCACTCATTGCAAACTGCTTGAAACCCTCTTGAAAGATGCTGAGATCCTGCACATTTCTCCTTCTGCCCCCAACAAAATTAGGCCTGGTGCAATCAAGCTGAAGGAATAAGTGAGTCTTGCCACTTGCCCAGTGCAGTCTCTTGATTGTTAAACAGAGAGCGCAATTCCCCGAGACAGAAGAATTCAGGGGACAAGGCAGCATAGTGGAGAGGAACAGCTCAGGGTGAAGAGATCACACTTTGCATTATCTTGCATGTCTTGCCACCTAGTGGAAATGGAGGGAGCGGCAATCAATTGAAAATAGCTGCAAAAACCCGAAACCCAAACCCAGAATATGTTGATGCTGGTCATAAGAGAAATAAGAATGGCTTTTAGAAATGGCATTGAGGGGGGAAGAGGGGCAGGAGATGCGTACAGAAGGAAATGAGCAGGCGGAACTGTTTTGTCTGGTCTGAGATGACTGTCTAGATAATATATAGTAACTTCCAAAAACCAGACACATCGTCACCAGAATATGCTCTTCTCCTCCATTCTTGTGTTGGTGTGTGTTCTGTCTTCTACCCTTGTGTTCCCCGGACCCTAGGCCCCTAAACATAAGACTTTGTTATCGTTCCCGTGCTCTGATTAGTTTCTCTTTGCCTCCCTAAGCAAACTGTTGCTTTGCATACTTTAGAGCTTGCAGTTGCCTGGCAGGACAGAATACTCTCCCCGGCCCTAGAGAACTTGAAAGGTTCATGATGAAGGCTACGTTTTAGTCATGGGTATTTTCAGTAAAAGTCTGGACAGGTCACAGGCAGTAAACAAAAATTCATGGCCCATGACCTGTCCATGTCTTTTACTATATACCCCAAACTCCTGCTGCTGCTGGGTGGGGGTGGCCCGAGACTGCCCCAGCTAGGGTGACCAGATGTCCCGATTTTATAGGGACAGTCCCAATTTTGGGGTCTTTTTCTTATATAGGCTCCTATTACCCCCGACCTGATTTTTCACACTTGCTGTCTGGTCACCCTAGCCCCAGCAGAGGCCGGGGCTGCTGGCCCGGGGGCCGCCCAAACTGCTCAGACGGTCCCCGTGCCAGGCACACCTGCTACTGCAGAAATCAAGGAGGTCCCGGAAAGTCACAGACTCTGTGATCTCCGTGACAAACTCGCAGCCTTATTCACGAGGGAGCTGAAGCAGATTTCTGCTCAATTTGCAGCACGTGTGGGGAGTCAGTGGCACATTTCTCTGAAAGCTGCACTGTCGATTCATACCAATTAGGACTAAATTTGATAGGGGAAAAACTTCTACCTCCTTCCACGGGGAAAGGTCTGGCGGCATCAAGGCCACCTTCTTGCTACCGAGTTAAGGATTTTAAAGATGTAAACACATGGGGTATCATTTTATTATTCATTATTTGTATTACTGTAGTGGCTAAGAGCCCCACTCGTTGTGCTTAGGGTGACCAGACGGCCCGATTTTATAGGGACAGTCCCAATTTTTTAGTCTTTTTCTTATATAGGCTCCTATTACCCCCCACCCCCTGTCCTGATTTTTCACACTTGCTGTCTGGTCACCCTGGTTGTGCTAAGCGCTGTACAAACACAGAAAAGTCCGTTCCCGACACACAGAGCCTACAATCTAAGTGTAAGACAACAGACAGGAGATGGAGACAGACAGATGGTGGAGCTCAAGGGAAGAATGAGACAATGCTGGTCAACGTGATAGGCAGTGGTCTCTCCACACCGGCTGCCTAGCCAGACTCAAGTTTCCAACTGCTCGATTCAGCTTTGTGGGTGGACCAAAGGAACTAAGCACAATCAAAACTGTTAACTCTGGCCCACAGGGTAGAGATCTGCTTTTCAACAGTTTCTATTTTAATATAAAGATCAAGAAGTGGAAATGAAACATTCTAGTTCCTCTGGCAGCAGAATGCACCTATCTGCAATTCAAAAAAACTAAAAATCGGTGTGGCATAAAGCAAGTCGAACAAAATATTGTTAACTGTGAAACTGCATTTAATATGGGCTGGAACTCAAATGCTTTCTTCGTCATATTTGGCAGAAGCATCCCTTATGAAAATGACCAGGAATTGAATTTGCAATGCGCTTCACGGTGTATTTATCTGTGTAATACGTGAAACTGATCTGTACTTGAAATGGGGTGGGTTAGATATGGCGCCATGATATTTCACAGGCTCATTTTCAACTTCCTGTTCTAGAATGTCGGGCTGGAAGGGACTTCAAGAGGTCATTGAGGCCAGCCCCCTGTGCTGAGGCAGGACCAAGTAAACCTCGACCTGACAGGTGTTTGTCCAGCCTGTTCTTATAAACCTCCGATGACGGGGATTCCACAACCACTCTGGGTCACCCATTCTAGTACTTGACTGTCCCCATAGACGACTCATGCCTCTTGATACTGGGGGAGGGGTGACACAAGGGGAGGACACGGGACTGCCCCACGTGTCTCCCTGGGAGGAACTCCCAGCCCCACCTCTCTGGGCCAAGGCAGCCAATCCCGCTGTCTCCTGGGAGGCTGGGGCCACAGGACCGGGGAGCATGTGTCTCTGGGCCTGGCTACTGTGCTGCAGGGAGCAGTGACCCAGCATGAGAAGCGGCTGGTCCCACCCTTTCCGCTCCCTGTCCAGGCTCAGCTGCCAGGGCAGGGGCCAAGTGTGCTGTGGGGGGAGACGTATTGGGAGAAGGACAGAGCCCCTCTCCCTCCTGCCCCAGCAGGCCAAGCAGAAATCGGGGGGGGGGGCACTTTAACCCACATGCCCCCCCTATGTGTCGCCCATGCCTGGTCCTTATAAAGTTTTTCCTAATATCTAATCTAAATCACCCTTGCTGCCGATTAAACTGATTATCCCATGGGCACTGACGGCAGGACACAAAGAATCCTGTCCTCTTTAAAACAACCCTTAACATATTGGAAGACTGTTCTCAGGTCTTCTTTTCTCAGGACCTCTGTGGGTGGGACATCCAGCATGCATGAACCCATAGGGCCCAGAGGCTGTTCTCTGCTTCACCAGAGGTGGCGCTGTGGACACGGCAGTCACCCAGGAGCTAGCAGACCCAGCCCAGGTTCCAGGAGTGAGGTATACGGGGCAAAGGAGGGGTGTATACTGAGGACAGGAGAGGTGTGGCCAGAGCATCTTGCCCTCCAGCTTTCCCAGGTTGCTGCACCAAGAGGGAAAATTAGAGCAACCCCTGGGGGCCTAGGACAGAGCGGGCAGAGTGGGGGGTTGACTCCCTGGGCCTGGAGGAAGCCGGCGCCTCTGCCTTGGAGTCTATGAACTGCTGGGTGCTTCTTGTTTGTGTCCTTGTCCTACAGAAGTAAAGGTCCAGCTATGTGAGATCTGGAGAGTCCTGCAAACGGAAGTATTGCATCTACTGCTGAATATCCATAGCACATGAAGTCGGTGTGATTCAGACAAGCAGAGCTACCACATAACACAAACGGAACCAGGACCAGGGGAGACACCAAGGCCTTTGAAAATCTCCCCCTAATTCCCTTGTCCTTCAGCTTCAGAAACATGGGGTTCTAGCATTTGAAATCACCAACACCTAGCGCTGGTCTCTTATTCCATCCCTTTCACACAGGTATTTGCCAGCCCTTTATGCTCACTTTGGGATCTGCAAATCAAGCTGGGTTTTCTCTTGTGCATCATTACGTGTAATAAATACTCTGCAGCCAATGTAGCCAACAGTTCTGTAATGATGCACAAGCCAGAAGAGAATCCAATTCCCACTCCATGGCTGTGTTAACTCCACAGGGCTAAAAGGAATAAAAACTTTAGTCAACTGTGACATATCGGGGTGCAATCCAGACCAGTGGGGGGATGGGTCACCCCTGCCCTGCAAATTGGGGTGCCTTGCAATGCTTTGCTGCTGTCACCTCCAACTGGGACTCCTCACAGACAGCCTCCAGCATGCAGCCTGGCAGTAACACCCTGGCTCTCACCAGCCTTTCATTATACTGTAGGGTAACCCCAACTCACTCCCAGTCCTGGATTAGCCCCCAGAAATGTATGTCTTGTGCTGCCCCGCCCTCTCCTGGACAGTCCAAATATATTAAATCCGCTATTCCTTTCAGGGAATAAATACACAACAGGTCACCACCTTAAAGGAAGTTACCCAGACATTTCAATTTACACACTGGATTAGACAAAACAACAAAACAAGTTTATTAACTACAAAGAGCGTTTTAAAAGAGTTGTGAGGCATAAGAGTCAGAAATAGTTACAAGAAAAATAAAGATAAAGCTCTTTTTAGTGCTTAACTTAAACTATATTAGAGTCAAGCAAAGTTTCTCACTACATGCCTCCAGCAGTCCAATGGCCGTTTTCCTTTGTCTCCTTAGGTGCACTTCCAGAGACAGACAGGGAGAGAGAGGGGTTTCTGGGGGCATTTGCCCCGCCCTTTTATAGTTTTTTAGTCCCTCTCTGAAAAGCATTTCCAGCTGAGAACCAGGAGACAGACAGTCTGCTGCAGGAAGGAGACTCCATGCTATTTTGTGGCTAAGATGCAGATCTCTTTCCTTGCCAAAGTTTGACCACTAGGTAGGTGATGGCCCATTAGTTTTGCTGACACCTGGCTGGGATGTCAGCTTGCCCTTTGTCTTTGAGAAACTGGTTTAACCACTCCGCAGAGTTATCTGGGAAACATACGTTGTCATGATTTCAGCTTATGTTCATAACTTTATATGTAATGTTGATAGATGCACGGTACCATAATCTTACTGACCAGCAAGTTATGAGTTTTCAAATGATACCTCACAAGGCATGCCTTGTACAAAGATTATTACACTAGTGTGAAGGGTGTGAACACGGGGGGGGGGGGGGGGGTCCAGCACATCAACACAATCAGTTGATCTGATCAGTGATACACACAGGGAGCAGATCTGCTCAGCAAGCAGAGGCCATTTTTAGCAGTCACTCTTCTGACCTTTAAAATTCATGCATTGTCTGGCAGAAGTATTTTTACTGGCCTTAAAAGAGCCGGGGCATTTGTTTGTTAAATCCTCTTTGTCAATGAACTTCACATCTGTGGTACTTGTATTCCATTTTAACTGCAGGTTCCTAGGTCCAGCTGCCAACGCCAATTGGCCTGTCAAACTATCCCCTTTAGAAGGCTGTCCTTATATCCAGGTGCTCTTTAGGTAACTCTGGCTTCTCTTTGCCATTACTGGAGCTCCCTCATCCTCTCTCAGACATCTGATGAGGCAATCTGTCCTGTAACAAGGAAGGAAGCATGAAGACAAAAATGCATTCCCAGCTGTGTATTTCATGAACAGGGATCTAGCAGGAAAGAGAACTTGTAACACCCCTTTTAATCTCTCCACTGACTCCCTCATTTCCACTGCATCAAGTTCAAGCTACTTGTTACCCATCACAACTGTGCCTGTCCCTATTTGCCTCACTTCTCTCTTCCACCTGCACAGATTGGTGTCGCTCCTATTGTTGAGAGTTCCATTGGGTCAGAAGAGTGAAGCTTTCGACTAGGCTCTTCTTCCCAGAGCTTTAAACAGTCTTTTGGATACCCTGTGTGATGAAGTGTGCCTGGGGTAGTCCTCACTGAAAATGCCAACATCAGGGCAGACTGCAAAAGGGAGAGCAGATACTCCCAAATCTAATGGTTAACACTGAAGTTAAACTCACCAACCAGTCACAAACTGTGCTTCTGATCCCCCACACTGGTTATCAAGAAGCTGAAAAAAGAGACCACATAGCCCCCTTTACTGAATTCCAGTTCTCTGGCTCCCAGTCAGCACCTAGGTCCAGTACAGTGAGAAGTTATTTAAAAACTCTGCTCACTATTCAAAATGTTCTTCTGACCCCAAAGGGTCAGCCACGTTACTGGGTCAATATTAGTTTGGATTTTACCTAAAATACCACGCTGCCAGCCAATCCTTTAGCAACTAAATATTTATTATAAAGAAAAAGGAAAGTACAAGAAGAGAGTTGTTAAATGGTAAAGCACTCAGATACATACCAAGACTTCAAAGTCTATATATCAGGTTCTTAGCAGTTTTGGTGAGTTTGCTGGCTTGAAAGTCCCTCTGGAATACATCCACAGCTTGGATAGGTGCCAAGTGCTTCTGTTGCTCTCTGGGGTGGCGGGCGGATTCTGAAGTGGGTTCGGCCACTCAGTGGGAGTCAGAGCCTGACCTCCATCCTGAGGGGAAGAGCTGCCCCTCGTGGGTCTTTGCTCTCCTCTGTTCCTCTTTTTCCCTTTAGGGACTTGGGAGACTATCCCCTCCCGATCCTTCTTTGAAAGCTGGGAATACTTGCAGATAAATTGTCATCCTACCACCGAAAGCCAAAGAGACAGGGCCGGCTCTAACCTTTTTGCCGCCCCAAGAAAAAAAAACCCACCAAGCGCCGCCCCCACTCCCCCGAAAAAAAAGAGCGCTGCCCCGCCGAAACAACCCCCCGTCCCCCGCCCTGCAGAAACAACCCCCTCTCCCCCGAGCCCCACGCTGCCCTGCCAAAACAACCCCCTGTCACGGACTCACAGATCGTGCCCTCTCTTGGCCCCGTGTGGTCCATGGGGGGTGCCCCTTTCAGTGAGACAGCCCTTCTCGGGGGTCCACTCTCTCTTGGGGTTCAGCCCCTCCACCTCCTGGAGCTGCACCTCTCTGAGCCTTAGCATGCCTGTCTCTCGCCGTGGACCCCCTCAGGGAGTCCACACACTCTGGACCCCCGGGCCTCCACCCCCAAAGGGGACGATGCAACCCTGTTCTATAGACCAGAGTGACTCTCACCCAGCGTAAAACAGGAGGGTTTATTGAGCGTTGAACACAGCACAGGAACTCTCCGGGCCCTCAGGCCTGGCCTCCCCCCAGCCCAGCACATCCAGCTCTCCCCTGCACCCTGGTGGGCTCTGCCTGCTTCCTCTCTCAAGCCCAGAGCCCCCCTGCTTCCCAGCTGGGCTGTGGATATCACTGGCCCCAAGCCCTGCCTCTGTTCATTGTCTTCTCTCCAGGTAAACAGCCCTGTAAACAGGGTCGTCTGGGCCTCTTCTCTGTCTCTGGCCCCCTCTGGCTGGAACCGGTTGGTTAGGCCCCCGGGGCTCCTCTCTTCGCAGCCTATTGTTCTCCCACTGGCCAGGACCGGCTGCGGACTCCTGAGCTGGCTTCCAGGTCACCTGTTGCCAAGGTCTCCATTCTCCACATCCGTGGCTGGGGTCCCCAGTTCCCTAGCCAGTCCCCTGTAACAACAAACTCCCTCTCCCATCACCTCGTTAAACCCGTAACACCCTGGGAAACTGAGTCCCACCCCCTCTGCATGCACCCCCTAGGAAACCCGCTGCCCAGCAGGCTATCAATTGCCGGCAGTTCAGCTGTCCCTCCCCTCACTGCCATGTGCTGCTCCTGCCCTCTGCCTTGGAGCTGCTCCCCAAGCCTCCTGCTTGCTGTGTGTGGGGGGTGGGGGGAGAAGAGGGGAGCTAATGTCAGGGTGTCCCCCTCCCCCCTGCTCCTGCACCCTGCTTACCCCATCTCCACAGAGCGGGGGACACACACGGATGGACGGAGGGAGCTGTGATCCTG
This sequence comes from Macrochelys suwanniensis, assembly GCA_033296515.1. NCBI lineage: Eukaryota > Metazoa > Chordata > Testudines > Chelydridae > Macrochelys > Macrochelys suwanniensis. The sequence goes on from CM065775.1 coordinate 339,870,337, forward strand.
TCTCAGCTTGCTGATCTAATTAACAAGGCAGTGTACTTCTGACCCCACTCTTCATACTTAAAGGGGAAATGCACATCTCTATCTCTCAAACACACACAGGGTGCGTGTCTCTGTCTGCCCTCCCTCCTTTCCTGCTGCCTTGTAGAGTGTGAGAGTTAACCCTTGAGGGCTTACCCAACTGCTAGTTCATAATTTAGCAGTAAGGCATTCCCTGGGAAATATCCCACCCTCTGACTTCACCGCCTCAACCAAGCTTCACAATCATCATCACTGTGTACCAGTATCAGGAACAGAACTACAACGTTAAGTGAGGAGTTCTTGTACCTTACAACTATTAATGCATTCTACCTTTGTGAGGCAGGGAAATATTTCCCCCATTTTATAGATGGGAACTGAGGCATAGGATAAATTAAGTGAATTGTCCAACTTCATACTCAGGTCATTTGTGGTGGAGCTGGGAATTGAACCCAGGTCTCCTGAGGCCCAAGCCAGAGCGTTGCCTATCAGACTCTCTTTCCATTTTGAAGCTGTTAATTAGAATTGGTTGAATTTTTTTGGATGAAAGAGTTTTCCAATCAAAATAGAAACATTTTGTGGTCCTGTATTGATTTCAACAAGTATTTTTTAAGGGAAAAAGCTGAATGTTCCATTTCTATAGTGTCATTTTGATTCATGTTATTTAAACTTATATTAAATATTATTTTTATTATATTACAAATATATGTTTACTATTATGTATCTAGATATGTAATACAATATAAAAGTCAAAACAGAAATGAATCAAACGGACATTTGGTGTCCAGAGTTGAAATTTTTTTGAATTTTCATTTTGTGAGAAATTTTGACTTTTCGTTCTCAGTTGGAAACAAAACAAATGGAAAGGTCAGAATTTTCTGTGGAATGGAAACTTCAGTTCCTGACCAGCTCAATCACTAATTGCTCCCTTTTGTTTTGATTCACTCTTTGAAAGCTTGAAACAATAATTTTGCCTGTCATTTATATACCTTTGGTGCCTATTGTTGGGTTTGCTCAGGACAGCTGGGCTGGAGGCATTTTTAAGTGTTTGCTTAATTCCATCCTATTTACTTCAGACCATTTCTCCAGATCATTTTGAATTTTAATCCTATCCTCCAAAACACTTACAACCCCTCCCCGCTTAGTATCGTCCGCAAACTTTATACATGTACTCTCTGTGCCATTATCTAAATCACTGACTTATCACCCTACCTGGAGTTATGTATCACTTACAAGTTTCACACTTTTGTTGTTTATGGCTTATCATTTGTTTCCTGCAGAAAGAGAATCCCCCTCCCCCCTTGATTTTAGCACTTGGCACTGATGTGACGTGTTGTTTGTCCCGAGCCTTTGGCGTTCATTTCAGAGGCTGAAGTTTGTGTTACCAACTCTTGTGATAGCTGGTGTTTTTCTTAAAGCCCCAGCTCTTGGAGTCAAGGGAAGGAGAGGCTCAGCTTTCATTCTTTTAAATCTAAGTTTCTAGTCCTCAGAGGTGAGGAGAAAAGCTCAAAAAACATAAAGTGAGTGTGCCCAAATGACTCAGAAACCAGATGCCAAACCTTTTTTTTTAAAGTCTCATAATTTTCAAGCCAATTTCCATGATTTTGAGGCTGACTCATCATTTTTGAAAGCTTGGTGCTAGCAATACTGCTCCCATGAGCCTCCTTGAGCTTTTTCCTCCTTGACCTTTCGTCTGATTATTCTTACTCTGGGGATGCAGAGCACAAAATTCAGCTTTGGGAACAGCTCCTCTCCAGTACAGACTGTAATCTCTCTTTCCCTCCATCGACCTCCCCCTCCTGTGTAGCTGGATGTTTTATACAACAAACAATACATACCTCTGGTTTCCACAACTGAAGTTATCTGCAACAAAGCACATTAGTAAATTATTTTTCTTCCATTTTAGCTTTGCAGATAGTTCAATTTGAATTTTCTCTGCTTAGGAAAAATCTAAACCTACCTCTTTTGCCACCCTTGCTCCCATTGTGTAGACCTACTGACAGTGGAAATACACTGAGGAAGGGGGGAAAAGGTGGCAGAATTGGGCCTAAATGAGCACCAAGAAAACCTCCATTGTTGTTTGCAGTGTTGCTGTAGCTGTGTCGGCAGAGGTGAAAGCAAGCCGGTATGATGCGGCGTACTGACAAGAGCCGGTACACAGTCGACCGTACCAGCAGGGGGCAGCTTTCCCAGGCTGGGAAAGTGCTAAAGCTACCTCTTTTGCCACCCTTGCTCCCATTGTGTAGACCTACTGACAGTGGAAATACACTGAGGAAGGGGGGAAAAGGTGGCAGAATTGGGCCTAAATGAACACCAAGAAAACCTCCATTGTCGTTTGAGTGTTGCTGTAGCCGTGTCGGCAGAGGCAGGGCCTGCTCTGGCTTTTTGGCTGCCCCAGGCAAAAAAAACCCCCAAAAACATGGCCGCCCGCGGCCCCGCTCCCCCAGCTGGGTGCCGGTGCGGAATGCCCGCAACCCTGCTCCCCCGGCCGGGGCACCGCTGGGGAGGGCGTCATGTCCGCTGCCCCGCTCCCCTGGCCGCTGCACCGGCCGGAAGACTATTTTTTTTTAATTTAAACAACAAAAACCAAAAAACCCTGAGCGCCGCCCCGCCCGGAGGTGCCGCCCCAAGCACGTGCTTGGTCGGCTGGTGTCTGGAGCCGGCCCTGGGCAGAGGTGAAAGCAAGCCGGTACGATACGGCGTACCGACAAGAGCCGGTACACAGCCGACCATACCAGCAGGGGGCAGCTTTCCCAGGCGGACAATTTAAAAGGGCCCTGGGCTCCCGGCAGCGGCTGGAGCCCCTGGCCCTTTAAATTGCTACCAGAGCCCTGCTGCCGGAGCCCTGGGGTAGCGGCGGCGGTGGCCAGGAGCCCCGGGGCTGCAGAGGCGATTTAAAGGGTCTGGGACTCCCGGCTGCGGTAGCAGTGTCTAGGAGCCCTGAGCCCTTTAAATCACTGCTGGAGCTCCACGGTAGCAGCAGCGGCAGCCGGGAGCCCCGGGGCTCCGGTGGTGATTTAAAGGGCCCGGGAATTTAAATCCCCCCCCCCCCCCCGCCACACACCTTGCTCAGGACCTTAAGTTAGTTTCACCCCTGCGTGTCGGTCCCAGGATATTAGAGAGACAAGGCGGGTGAGGTAATATATTTTATTGGACCAACTTCTATCGGTGGGAGAGACAAGCTCTTATGCTACACAGAGCTCTTCTTCAGGTCTGAGAAAGGTACTGGGACACTCGGAGCTCTGTATAGCTTGAAAGCTTGTTTCTCTCCCCAGCAGAAGTTGGTCCAATACAAATATTACCTCACCCTCCATGTCTCACCCAGAAAATGACATTTCCTTGATTTTCAGTCTAAGGCCAGGCCAGGGCTGGGGAAAGGTGTTACTATGGAAGGCTTAGACACTGAAGTGCTCTATTTACATGCACTGCCAGTGAAAGCTTCTCTGTCGAATCCTTGGATGGTCTGCCCTTAATCTTCTGGAGGAACGGCTTGGATAAGTGAACAAGGACGTCAGCCCACAGGCGCCGACTTCCGGTGGTGCCGGTGGGGGCTGACGCTGGGCCCCGCCCCCAACGCCGGGTGATGCTGCGGGGCCCCGCCCCCGATGCCGGGTGATGGTGTGGGCCCCCGTCCCCGACGCAACGTCGCCCAGCGTCGGGGGCGGGGCCCCGCAACGTCTCCCGGTGCTGAGGTGAGTTTGCAGTGGGTCCCAGGGCTGGCGGGGAGCTAGGCGCGGGCCCCAGGGTTGGCGGGGAGCTGCCGGTGGGTGCTCTGCACCCACCAATTTTTCCCCGTGGGTGCTCCAGCCCCGCATCGCCTCTCTACTGAGTGCCAGCAAGGAAGGCAATTGGTACAGCGTCCGCTAGTAACTGGAAGGAGAATCAACTCCCGAGCCCCCCATCAGCCGGCAACAACTCCCAGTTTTCAGTCACTGTCAAGCAGCGATCCGCTGTGGAGGCGAATGGTTTCTCTTTCTCATTCCCTGACAAATCTTAGAGCCATGATTCAGTTTCCAGCAAATTTCCCTAGTTCATGTGGAATGAGGACAGTCCAATCCTTGGCAGCCAGGGCGCTCACACTACCTCCGTCAGCAGCATGAAACCATTTTCTAAGATGGAAAACTCTTTGTACAAGGCTATGAAAGAGCCACATTGACCACCCTCAATAAACGCTTTAATTTACTGATCACTTACATTTCCCGAAGAGGACAAGGAGGATGAGCCAAAGAATCACAACCATGGCGATGACCAGTGGTGTATAAAACAGTATCTCTGAGCCTAGGGGGGAAAATTGCAACCCTTTATAATTGTTCACCCCGCCAGAGGTCATTGTTAGCAGCGTACGTGGGCTCTGAGAAGGGAAAAGCTGAGAGATTTCAGAGATACTGAAATACAAGGGGACAGCAAGCGTTCAATAGGCTTTACACACAGATATTTTAGACTGGCTAGTAAAGTGTTAATGATTTTTATTCATGATTCTCAATGTGAATGTAAGGTCAAGTGTAACTTTTGGGTGAGCTAGAGTTCACTTCCTTGCCCTTCTCCAGTGCCCAACCCCCCAACTCCCATAGAAAAGTAGCTAGAGACCCAGAATTCAGTCTCTAAGGATTTTCAGCAAGGATTGCACAGGGTCAGCCTCCCCACATTCACGTCCCGAAAGGGACTAAAGAAATGAATTTAATTAAATAACTTTATAAAATATTATGATAAATAAATAATCATCTAATTTTTACAGCATGACATGGCTCTTTTATAATCCACAGACATTACCTTCACAGTGATACATAAATATAAATAAAGGAAACAAATTAAAATCTGAACAGTTCACAGAAACACAGTGAGAAGAAACTGACAGTTCCCAAAAGCTTAGGTTTTGTTCACCTAAATCTCAGAGTCTTTGATCATCAAATCTATACAGTCTGCTGAGTCTAAACCAACATCTTCCCTCTACTTGTTTGTAGGAATCTTCAGTTGGAATCTATGCAGATTTTTCCTCTGCTGAAATCACTGCTAGCCAGCCAGCTGACTGATTAACTGATCGCTCCGTTAAGTCACAAGTGTACAGATTTAAAGAAAACAAGAAAATACAAAACGGAGAATAGCAAGCTAGAAACAACGCTTTCCCCATTACTACATTTAAAGAAAAGTTGGTGAATTGCACTAGTTGAGACAATGTAACTAGAACAGTTGGGCTAAAATCAAAACAATAGTCAAAGCATACAATTAAAATAAAAAGAAGTTATTTTCCCCTCCCAATTTCCCCTGGCTATAATTAGCACTCCCCAGGCTTCCCTGTTAGAGGATTAATAGCACTAACCTGCTGCAAAATGCTTCAGCACTTCCTGCTCCTGGGCTCAGCTTCTCCCAACTCACACAGGGCACATGGGCACCTGCAAAGCAGCTACCCTGACTGCCTGCCCTCCTGGGGTCTGACCCCAGCAACAGGGAACCTACTGGAGCAGACCCAAAACTACCACACCCAATTCCAGAAGCTTCTGGATGGGGAGTGCTAAATCTACCTAGCAACAATGACCCACACACAGCTCACTCCTACCTTCCCCCAATGGGTCTCTTAAAGAAATATCTCCCTATTAGGCACATGGGTTACACAAGCAAACCCACAGCAAAGAAAACAGGACAGTTTGTTACTGATAGGGTGACCAGATGTCCCGATTTTATAGGGACAGTCCCGATTTTTGGGTCTTTTTCTTATATAGGCTCCTATTACCCCCCACCCCCTGTCCCGATTTTTCACACGTGCTGTCTGGTCACCCTAGTTACTGAGCCCTACCCAGAAGTGGTCGCTCAGCAAATAATTATGTGTCCACTATCTGCCCTCTAGGGGCTGGACTAAGGTTACATACGAAGATCCCATTGATTGCTGCAATATTTATACTGCTTGTAATGAATTTCTAGACATAGGGTTGACTAGTGTTGGCTTCACCTTTATGAAATGTAGCTTATGCCCTATTGCGCTCTGAAAACTCCCATCATGAGAAGAGCTTTGAGGCTCAATCTTATTATACAACGTTGGTTTTGAGTAACGCTGGCATCTGTGCCCGGTGCTGGCAGCCTCCGTTTTGCTGAGTAGTGACGATTGGCGCCATAGAGAGAGGACTTCCCGGCAGAATAGACTAACACAGGCAAATCCCCTGCTAACGTCCATGGGAGTTTTGCCTAAATAAGGCGTGAGGACTGCGAGACTGGGCCTGGTTAGATTTAGTCATTCATTTATTCCGCCTGTCATCACACAGGCGTTAAAATAGGCTGGAGACTGGTTTCCTGTCTCTGCTCTGGGGCCCCGTCATTTTTGGCCGTTCTGGCGACTGTCACAGCAGCAAGGTGTTAATGCTGTGAAACCGTGGCCACATACATACAGTTATCATAGTCCTGCGAGGGGAGTGAACCTGGGACTTTCAGCCCCTAGCACTGAAGGAGAAAATCCCACGGCCTTCAGCGGCTGAGGATAATCTCGTCTAACATGGGAGCATGCAATCAGCGCAAGAACTCCGATCCCCAAAGAGCGGCTGGTGCCAGTGAATACAAGAGCCGGGTGTACAAACCCCACACCAGGCGAGAAGGGGTCACAGAGCAGCTTTAGGGTCAGGCAGACCTGCCCCGCCCCACTGCCAGGCGTGCTAATCGTGCAGGGGAGTCTTAAAAAAAGGGAGAAGTTCAGTGTAGAAGGGCCCAGGCATGGGAGATAGAGACCTCTCATGCTCAGCTCCCAGAGAGGACTCGAGGAGCCCAGCAGAAACCCAAGCTACTTGTGAGCACAGAGTGGTGGGACGGACGTCTGGAGGATCCTGGTGGGACAGAGAAGCTGGAGCTGCTCTTTACTGCTGTTAATTTAATTTCCTTGCCCTTGTTACCCTGCAGACTGGGACTAGGGCGAGACCCCTGCAGAGAACACCCCCCATCCCAAGAACGTGGGCCGACATAGGAAGTAGCCCAGGGAAGAAGCAAGAAGTCTGACAAAGACTACAGACACTTGCTACAAGGGTCCCTGGGCTGGCACCCAGGGCAGAGGGATGGACTGGCTTCTCCTACAGCCTCACCAGAAGGACTTGCAGGGAGACTCCAGACACAGGGGCCAGACAGACTACTGAGTCTGGACCAGTACTGCTGACCGGGTGTGAGGTCCTGGGACTAGTGGGTGAAAACTCTGGTTTACCCCCAAAGGGTTGAGACCCAAGGTGGCCCAGTCTGACGGCCAAGTCACAAGGCAAGAGGGGATGACCAGGGGACCTGGTGGGCGGGAACTGAGAGAGAAAACACTGCAATATCCCACCTAGCCACAAGGCGGCAAACTGGCTGAGGGGCCATTCTGCCCTGCTGTTCCTTACTGCCCGGTTATCACTTCGGCTCTAGTAGACGTGCTTGGTGCCAAAGGTCCTAGGTTTTACCTCCACTTGTGCCCACGGTGTCTGTATCGTAGGTATGAAGCCACAAGTCCTTACATTCAAATGCCTGTTGTAAGCCATGCAGCTCCACCACAACTCACTGTTTACATGGGATTGGAAGTGCCTCTGATCTCCGAAATGTTCAGAAGTCTGGTATACCTGGCACTAGGAAAGGGTGCATGTGGAAAAAAGCCGATTTCCGAGTCTGCCAGAAGTAGCATCGTGTCCTGGGAAGCCCATACTCTCTCTCTCTCTCTTACAAAATTCAGGTGTTTTTCTAACTCACCTCTGGACTTTTAAAACTGAGCGAATAAGTAAAGTGGTGTCAAGTGAACAGAGGAAGATTTCTTTTGAAAGGGGTTTGCTTGCAATGGTATCATTGGAAATATTAGTTATTGGCCTCTACACTAGTCAACTTTGTTATTGAGCCTTTGCCATTGAAATACATTACAATGGCTACACCAAGGGAACTGGGTGAAATGAAGTTTAGAGTATGGGAGCCCGCGGGGAAATCTGAACAACGCAGGACTGGCCCTGCAAACAAACCACTGTAGAATTACTGCAGGCAGCAAGACATTTTCCTGCCCATCCCCTTCCAGTTTCAGTACTAGAGAGAATATTAAACGCATGTTCGCCCTTAATATTGCATAACGAGACCCACAAATAGTGAATGCAAAGTACCCTTAACTTGAATAAGAAATACGGGGCACAGATCCAAGGTGTGACCAGGCTTCAGCAGAAATACTGACAATGGGTACCGAGGCTCTAACCACACACTCTGATCAGTTTCCTGATGGCTGTTGTTTGGCTGCCACTCAGCAGAAATCGAGATATGGCCTGTGGTGAAGAGAGGTTAGTCTTCAATTTAACAACACCGGAAGCCCCTCTTTCTGCTGTGGGCCATCTTACCTCTTGAGTATTGCAAAAAGAAAGGGGAGCGGTGTGGAATGCAAAGACAGCGTAGCGGTTGTGACGGTGAACCCCATAAAACTTTATGGGGAGATGCTTATAAATGTATACATGATGTAACTGGACTATGTTTTATGCTACATGTGCCATGTAACATATCTCTTTGAATGTTATGACCTACTGAATCTATTCCTCCCGTTTATATGCATGTGTCATTGTTGTAGTTGAAGTTATGAATATTGGTTGTATTTCTTGAGAAAGGAATGTGCAGGTTAAGTGCCCAATCAAGAAGCACTTAACAGACAATAGAAATTGCAGACACCAATCCACATCTGAGCTTTGCCAGGAATGTGGCTGGTCTGAGAAGGAACTGAGTTGTGCATGGACAGGTGACTTGTCCATGTGACCCCAACTGCATTTGGTAACTGGATGCTACACAGGGAGAGGGAGGGGTGTCCACCCAGAGGAGAAAATCTATTTAAACCCCTAGGAAACCCCTCCATGTTGTCTTCAGCTGGCTAAAGAGAGAGACTCTCCACCCCTCAAGGACACCTGAAAGAGACTGAACAAAGGACAAAGACATTAGGGGGGTGAGTGATTGCTGGACCCAGGCTAGAAGGAAGATAGCCTGTTTACTGGACCTAGTGAGGTTTTTATCTGTACAGAGGGCGATTAGACCTAGAACTGCGTGTTCTTTTTTATTTTATTTAGTAATTCACTTTGTTCTGTCTGTCACTACTTGGAGTCACTTAAATCCTACTTTCTGTACTTATTAAAATCACTTTTTACTCATTAAGTTTCCTGGTGTACGAGTTGGTACCCGGGGGGGGGGGGGGGAAACAGCTGTGCATATCTTTCTATCTTTGAAATAGAAGGCGAACTATTTATGAGTTTGCCCTGTATAAGCTTTATACAGGGTAAAACGGATTTATTAAGGGTTTGAACCTCCTTGGCAGTTGGACACCTGGGTGTCAAAGGCAAGAGCGCTTCTGGGAGCCTTACAGTTGTGAGTGGACTTGGTTCGGACCTGGGTCTGTGTCTGCAGCAGATCAGTGGAATCTGGCTCAAAACAGACAGGATTCGGGAGTCTCAAGCTGGAAAAGGCCTGGAAGCAGGGGCAGAAGTAGCCTCGGCACACCAGGTGGCAGCACCAAGCAGGTCTCTGTGACCCCAACCCATCACAGCGGGGATCCCAGTATTCTGTATGGACAGGTATGAGCCAAACCACCGTAGACCGAGATACATTCCTCATGGGCTTGCCTGACACATTCAGCTCCAAGTCAGCCCTGGGTCTGATAGAAGCACTGGCAAATCAAGAGTTCTGGCCTTATTTTAATCTCTGATTTACTGGCACTTGCTTGTTTGGTCTTCTGGAGGCCAGTTTCATTCTCATTGAAGGCAGGGGGAGCTTTGACACAGACTTAAATGGGAGCGTGGCTGAGCCCACTGTAAGGAGTGGGGGTCTTCTGCATTCGTGTTTTCTGACTCTCACGTCCCTGTGTTGAATGCTGATTTTATAGGTTAAAACCCAGAGCTTTAAATTGCCCGTGGAAAGAAATTGGAGGCCGGGGCAGGGTCCGGATGTCGTTTGCTCTGAGCGAGAAATGCTCCTGAACAAGCAGGTGGCTGCGTTCTGCGCGAGCCACAAGTTCCTAATTACCGTCAGTTGTCACCCCGAGCAGAGCCCTTGGCCACAGCCGAGTCTTGCGATGACAAGGGCTGGGTCACTGGGGGGAGGTCCTGCATTCCGGGGGGGAGGGGAAAAGGATTACAACCAACTGGCCAAATGTAGATAATAAGGATCGTGGCCACTGCTGCTACCTGGGCATCCAGGACTGGCTGAGGAAGATGCAATAACCTGGTGGTGGATAGTTCCTGGTGGCTCCCTTTCCCGCTCCCTCTCGGTGCTGCTTCTCTGGGGCCAGACTCCTGGTTAGAGGAGACGCGCGAAAACCAGGAAACACGGGGTGAAGGTACGTGCTCCCGCAACCTTAACTCTGCCCCCAACGTGCCCCGGAAACGTACTCTCACTCTGCCTTTGCCCTGTGCTCAGCAGGAGCTCCCTTCACCGGCCCTGCCCTGATACACTCAGCCCGTTTGCCAGAGAGAACAGCACCTCTGCCAACATCTCCTATCCCTTTCCCAGCCTGTCACAGGGCAGCTGGTCCCTGGGAGCACCGCAGGCCTGGTGCCCCTGTGTCAGTGCAGGTGGGCCCGACTGCCAATTAAAGGGGGCAGGGCAACACATGGGGTCATAAAGGGCCTGTCGGGGCAGGCAGAGCGGGAGTTCTGGGACAGCCTGTTCCAGGGGAGGGGAGCCAACGGCTGTAGTGGGTCCCTGGAGCAAGGGGCCAGGTGCCCAGGAAGTTTGCCCAGGAAGAGAAAGGGAACTGGCTGAGGCTGGGACTGGGAAGCTGCAAGACGCAGGATCACCAGAGACCCCTGGGAGAGGAGGCCCCGAAGCCCTGGGACAGAGGCTGAGCTGAGGGACTGTTTGTTTTCATTTGTTTATGTTTGGACACTAGCCCTACTTGGAGGTGACTGGGCCTAGCACTGTATGCTGGGAGGCTGGGGTGAAGCCCCCGCATGTCACACAACCCCTTCGTCCCTATGCATACGGTGCCACCCAGCACTCCACTTTCACTTACCCTTCATTAAACCCACAGACCACACTCATCTCCAGGGACCCCATGCCCCACCACTGACAGTCTACGCGGCACCGAAACAAGATGTAGTGGATCTCCTGGGTACACATGCACATCTTTCCTTTCATCACGTGCACGGGGGGCCAGGGAGAGGGGCTGTCACCCCCAGGGGGCCCAGTTCCCCCAGATCACAACCAAAAAAAGTTTGGAATTTATTTTAAATTCCCTTCTGTTTTCTAACCCATGAGGATTCATATTTTGAGGCTTTATTCCAGACCCAGATGAGAACCTTTTATTTTAAAATGAAAGCTGAGATTTTCATGAAATCACTTACATAAGAACAGCCATACTGGGACAGAGCAATGGTCCATCTAGCCCAGTATCCTGTCTTCCGACAGTGGCCAATGCCAGGTGCCCCAGAGGGAATGAAAAGAACAGGGAATCATCGAGTGATCCATCTCTGGCCACCCATTCTAGCTTCTGGCAAACAGAGGCTTGCAACACTTGCCTCTGGGGTTTTAAGAAACACAGCAGATATGGTAAGATTTGTGGTAAAATTGTGAGAGTTGACACTGTTTAATACCCTTTTGTTTGCAGTCCTTCAGCAAGTTTGCAATCTGTATGCCGAGACTTACATCCAAGTGGTTTTGAAACAATTGAACCAGTAATTCATAAACTTTTTTTCAGGCCAGCAAGGACCATTATGATAATCTGGTTTGACTCTCTGCATAACCCAGTGATTCTTGAATCAAGCCCCTCACTTCTGTTTGAGCTACAGCATCTCATCTAGAGTGACATCCAGTCTTGATCTAAAGTGGTGGAGAATCCACCATGTTGTCTTGTTCCTATTTAGATTGTAAACAATTTGGGATTCTTATTGTCTATTTATTAGGGCTGTCAATTAATTGCAGTTAACTCACGCGATTAACTCAAAAAATTAATTATGATTAATCGCACTGTTAAACAATAGAATACCAACTGAAATTTATTAAATATTTTGGATGTTTTTCAACGTTTTCAAATATATTGATTTCCATTACAACACAGAATACAAAGTGTACAGTGCTCACTTTATATTATTATTTTTATTACAAATATTTGCACTGTAAAAATGATAAACAAAAATAATAGTATTTTTCAATTCACCTCATACAAGTACTGTAGTGCAATCTCTTTATCATGAAAGTGCAACTTACAAATGTAGATTTTTTTGGTTACATAGCTGTTCTCAAATACAAAACAATGTAAAACTTTAGAGCCTACAAGTCCACTCAGTCCTACTTCTTGTTCAGCCAATTGGTCAGACAAACAAGTTTGTTTACATTTACAGGAGATAATGCTGCCTGCTTCTTATTTACAATGTCACCTGAAAGTGAGAACAGGCGTTCGCATGGCGTTGCAAGGTATTTATGTGGCAGATATGCTAAACATTCGTTTGCCCCTTCATGCTTTGGCCACCATTCCAGAGGACATGCTTCCATGCTGATGATGCTTGTCAAAAAATAATGTGTTAATTAAATTTGTGACCGAACTCCTTGGGGGAGAACTGTATGTCTTTGGCTCTGTTTTACCCTCATTCTGCCATATATTTCATTTATAGCAATCTCGGATGATGACCCAGCACGTTTGTTTTAAAAATACTTCCAAAGCAGATTTGACAAAACGCAAAGAAGGTACCAATGTGAGATTTCTAAAGATAGCTACAGCACTTGACCCAAGGTTTAAGAATCTGAAGTGCCTTCCAAAATCTGAGAGGGACGAGGTGTGGAGCATGCTTTCAGAAGTCTTAAAAGAGCAACACTCAAATGCGGAAACTACAAAACCCGAACCACCAAAAAAGAAAATCAACCTTCTGCAGGTGGCATCTGACTCAGATTATGAAAATGAACATAAATCGGTCCGCTCTGCTTTGGATTGTTATCGAGCAGAACCCGACATCAGCATGGACGCGTGTCCTCTGGAATGCTCGTTGAAGCATGAAGGGACATATGAATCTTTAGCGCATCTGGCACGTAAATATCCTGCGACGCCGGCTACAACAGTGCCATGCAAACGCCTGTTCTCACTTTCAGGTGACATTGTAAATAAGAAGCGGGCAGCATTATCTCCTGCAAATTGTAACCAAGCTTGTTTGTCTGAGCGATTGGCTGAATAGACTTGTAGGCTCTAAAGTTTTACATTGTTTTATTTTTCAATGCAGTTATTTTTTGTACATAATTGTACATTTGTAAGTTTAATTTTCATGATAAAGAGATTGCACTATGGTACTTATATAAGGTGAATTAAAATACTATTTCTTTTGTTTTTTACCGTGCAAATAATTGTAATAATAAATATAAATATAAAGTGAGCACTGTACACTTTGTATTGTGTTGTAATTGAAATCAATATATTTGAAAATGTAGAAAACATTCAAAAATATTTAAATAAATGGTATTCCATTATTGTTTGACAATGCGATTAATCGATTAATTTTTTAATCAAGTGATTAATTGAGATTAATTTTTTTAATCACTTGACAGCCCCCCTGTTTATTCAACACCCAGTACTGGGGCTATGATTCTGGTTAAGTCTCCTGTCTGCTACTTGAATACACTGTTGTAAAGAGTAAGATTTCATGGGATATTATAACAAATCCTTTACAAAAGTCTCACAGCTACCACTTTCCTTAATCCTGTAATTCTATCCAAAAAAGCAACCCAATTTGCCTCTCAAGTGTTCCTTATTGCTGATGGGTTCTGTTACCGTTGTCACATTTAAAACAATCCTGTCCCTTCTTTTTAGCTGCAGAGGGGATGTAAGGATTAGAAGACATGCTCATCTGCCCAAAATCCTTTTGGAAAAAAGGAGCTGTTAAGACAGCATGGCATCACGAGGTTTTCAATTTGATAGTGTCCCTTTGAAAGGCTGAAGATCACGTTGGGTAAAATGTTCCAGAGTGCCTAAGTCCCATTTTCAAAGGGACCCTCTCTGGCATGTAAGTCGCGGTTGAAAATGGAACTTAAGCTCCTAAATTATTCAGGTGCTTTTGAAAATGTTACCCTAACTCCCCTCTTGCAGAGTAGAATTCCACTAGTTACCGAACTTAATTTTCAAGGGCTTTTTTAGTTCAGGAGAGGCAGTAAGCTCTTGAAAGGGGACTCATCTCAAACAGCCACAGAACAAAACTCAGATAAACTCTGCCTCTCAACCAGTGAGGGGTCCTACCTTCGTTTCCTTTCCCAGGTATCCAGAGCGTCCTGTGCATCTCTTTCAGTTGCTTAACTGAACAGGTCACTTCTGTCCCATTGTGGCAATCTGCAGCATTCACCCAGGCTTTGTAAGTCATGTTGAAGGTCCCATCATCGGTCATTATTACCGATGCATTGTCATCTAGCACCTTATATCCCCCACACGTTGTGTTCAGGGTAATATGTAGAGTTGGGGGATAAAATTTGCTGACCGTACATGTCACCAGTGCTGTGTGAAGAGCTGCTTCAGCGGAAGAGGAGAGCCAGACAGTGGGGGAAGCTGCAGAGAAGAGAGAATTAGTACTGTAATCCAAGCTGTAGAATGAAAGGGACCCCAGAAATCTAGTTATGGAAATACACACGCAGTTTTCTGGTGTGAGGATGAGGGTTTTTTATAACAGAGGTGTAGTTGTGTCAGACTTCATACTTGAATCCAAATAGCTTCACAAAGTGTTTACAGGAAATGCTGTCCTTAAGCACATAATAGTGAATATAAGTGATTGGGCAGCAGAAACATTTGTAATGTTGATATACCATAGATTCACATGGAGTCTGGCTTAGGGCCAGAATGGATCATTGGATCATCTAGTTTGACCTCGTGCAAAACACAGGGCATTAAATTTCACCCAGTTACCCCTGTACCGAGCCCAATAACTTGTTTCACTAAAGCACATCTTCCAAAGGCAGCCAGTCTTGATCTGAAGACATCAAGCGATGGAAATCCATCACTTCCCTTGGCAGTTTGATCCAGTGATTAATGACTCTCCCTGTTAAAAATGGGGCCTTATTTCTAATTGGAATTTGTCTGGCTTCAGTTTCCAGCCGTTGGTTCTTGTTCTGCTTTTCTCCGCTAGATCAAAGAGCCCTGTAGTACCTGGTATTGTCTCCCCGTGAAGATACTTGTACACTAATCAAATCACCTCTCAATCTTCTTTTTGATCAGCTACATGGACTGAACTCCACAAGTCTCTTGCGAGTTATTTTCTCCAGCTGTCAAATCATTCTTGTGGCTCTTTACTGCACCATCTGCAATGTTTCAACGTCCTTTCTAAAATGTGGACACCACAACTGGATGCAGCACTCCAGTGCCTGTCTCACCAATGCCGGAAAGAGAAGTAAAATCACCTCCCTGGTCCTTGGGATGACCAGATAGCAAGTGTGAAAAACCAGGACACTTTTTTGAAGGGATGGGTGGGTATAATTGCATATATAAGACAAAGCCCCTAATATTGGGACAGTCCTGATAATATTGGGATGTCTGGTCACCCTACTGCTCCTACTCTCAACCCCCATATTTATACACCCAGAGAGCACATTAGCCTTTTTTACCACAGCATCACATTAGGAGCTCCATGTTGAATTTTGTCCACTCAGACTCCTAAATCCTAAGTCACTGTTTTCTAGGATACAGGCCCCCAGTCTGTAGGGATGGCTTGCTTTCCTGGTTCCTAGATGCATGACTTTGCATTTGGCTGTATTAAAATGTAGGTGAATGCTCTATACACGCAACTTTTATAAAGTTAAATACATGCCCTTAAAACTACAAATATAGATCTCCTAATACTGAGCATCTTGCTTTAGAGGTAATGTTCAAAAAGGCAAGAAATGGAGAGTTAGTTAAACACATTTAAAAATAGTTTACTTTTTAACCCAAGTTCATGCATAATGATGTATTTACAGTAGTGGGAACCAGGATTTTGTACAGCTATTCAGTTTGTTCAGGTACATTAGTACTTGTTACTGACTTTGCTCCTTGTAATTACAGAAGGCAAATGGAAATTCATTAGATCACATCTACTGTAGCCTGAGCCACGCAGCCAAGACAAGATTGTCCCCTACAATATTTTCTTGAGTGTTTTGTCAAGTCTAGCTTGAAATAGCTCCCAAAAAGGAGCTTCCACACTCATAGAAAACTCAGTCAGGAAGATTTTCCTGACATTGAACCTAATACTTATTGATGGGTTTTTAATTTGCATCACAAAATATAGGAACGGAAGATTAAGTTAAGATGCTGTGGTCATCACATCAAAATCTTTTCATGTGGACACTGTCAAAATAATTCTCATGGAACCAAACTTTTCATTTTGCTCTAATCCTTCTTCTGCCACCACTAAAAAAATTAGAGGGAACGTTGTTTGAGATGGGAGAAGAAAGCCTATTCCAGTCCCAATGATCAGTGGCCCTTTATTCTCCCCTTCCTCCTACTTAAAATAAAATCCTGCTAATCTACACTCTTGGTTTCTCACTTAAAAAGCATTTTGCAGATTTCACTGACCAGACAGATAATTTGTTTCATGTTTTTCAAACTCCTTTTTAAAAAGACAATTGAAATTGGAATTTTTATCATATACGTTTAGCTGAAATTTAGTATTAATGGTCAAAGAGTAATCAGAGCTCTGAGGTGGTTTAGCCTGGGACACTAATTGGTGTCTAGCTCTTTTCTGAATCTGTTTTAATGAAAATCACTCTTAAAAGAATGAACTGCAAACCCAAGAGATCTCCCCAGCAACAAATCAGTGACAAGACAAAATCTACCCCTCTGTGGATGGGATTCCACAAACTAGAGGTGAAATTGCTTCTTCAATGGGATCCCAATTTCACCCTCTATTTAGATATGATACATTTACATATTGAATATAAAATGATTATTACCATAGACTTCTAACCGAGTTCCATATCCTCTGAAGGTGCGTGTAGGGGGAGGCACCCTGGTAGTCATTGTACAGACGTAGGTTCCCATGTCATTTATCCACAGTTTTTTTAATGACCAATAAAGATTGTGAATTCATCTGATGTGTCACAGAAAACTTGGCCTCCGGATCTCTTGCTCTTGATTTACTGGAAGTTCTCATTGCAATGATTTTTAGTGTCGCTAGGTCTCCATTTCCACTGCAGAATTCCCATTTTGAGTGGAAGTCAGTGAAGTTACACGGCTCGCAGGAGCAGGGCAGAGCCACAGACTCTCCTTTGGATACTCTGACGATCCGAGGCTGATCTAAGGCTGTGTCGTGGTTTGACGGAGCTAAGGAAAGAGATATAGTATTGACTGAAAATAGACAAACAAGAGTTTAAACTGGTTTATTTTTTTTAACCAATAGAACTCTGCCACTTCACCAGCAGCCTTTACATGCTGGATGGAGCTCTAAACACGGCTATTTCTCAATAAACCAGCACTACCAATTGGCATAAAATATTATATTGCTAGCCTTCTGCTGGAAGCTAAAACCTCCTGTGCAATATGAGGTCAGGGTAGAAAGGAACAGATGAACCCAGTACAGAAATAAGATCCACTGGAAGGTGAT
Source organism: Macrochelys suwanniensis (assembly GCA_033296515.1). Classification (NCBI taxonomy): domain Eukaryota; kingdom Metazoa; phylum Chordata; order Testudines; family Chelydridae; genus Macrochelys; species Macrochelys suwanniensis. The sequence goes on from CM065775.1 coordinate 339,887,841, forward strand.
CAGTTCAGGATCTCTGCAGCTCTTAACAGAGGAGATAATAGTTGGATAGAAGTGATAATAAAACGGCTGTGAAGCAGAGATTCGCGGTCACATTTTCAGAAGAGCTTACGTGACTAAGTCCCATTTTCAAAACTCACTGTCAAGCCTCATGGAAAGTACAAATTGATCAGTCAGCCACTGCAGGGGCTCCAGAGGATGCACAAATATCCGTAACGCAACACCATTCAGGCTATGCTGTGCTATCCTAGCAAAATACAGGGATGTTTCCTCTTACCTCCACACAATGCTAACCCCAGCAGGCAGCGAGAGCGGAGCAGGCAGAGACAGGGTAGCACCCACGCCATGGTTCAGCAGAAACTAAGCTGACTCTGACCACTTCACAGAAATGAGCGCGCGCCAGTGACCACACTCACTGCATTGGTCACTTATTGTTACTCTGGAAACATAGCGAGTAAACAAAATTCAAGCGTGGCTGAGGGCAGGAGGTGACATAAAAGGTGAGGCACTCGGGGCTTGCACAGTTTGATTTTTAAAGTGACCTGACAAACATTTAAAAAACAACCCCACAAAGCGCAGATCTATGCCCACTAGTTGCTCCCTTACTCAGAAGAAAGTCTAGGAGGTTTTTTTAAAAAAAAAAAAATTATTCATTTAAGAGAAATTTATTTCACCACCCTATTATACGTGGGACCCATTGATTTAGACTCACACCAGTGTAAGACTGGTGCAACTGCATGGTGAATCTGGCCCAAGGAGTTTTAAATAGTTAGAACATAAGAACATAAGTGTCACGGAGTGTGAGGGAGTCCGGCCCTGCACCCCTCTTCCCCGGATTCACTGGGAGTCTCAGCCAGCCAGTAGAACAGAAGGTTTATTAGAGATGCCAGGAACACAGTCCAACCAGAGCTTGTCAGTACATCCAGGACCCCTCAGTCGGGTCCTTCCGGGGGGCAGGGAGCTTAGACCCCAGCCCGGGGGCTCCCTGCATTTCACCCCACAGCTCCAAACGGGGGCAGGGAGGCCAGACCCTGTCTGCCTCTCTCCCCTCTTCTCCGGCCAGCTCCAAACTCAAACTGACCAGCCCCTCCTCCCCCTTTGTCTGCTTCCCGGGCCAGGAGGTCACCTGATCCCTTTGTTCCAACACCTTCAGCTCTCACCTTTGCAGGGGAGGGGCCGGGGCCATCTGTTGCTAGGAGACCGAGTGTCGGCCCTTCTCTGTGTCCAGGCCCCTCTGTCACACTCATGCACACTTGTCCCACCACCTAGATACTCAAGCACTGCATAGGGAAACCGAGGCACCCACGCAGTACTCAGGGAAAACATTAACAACAGTCCTAGTTTGTCACAATAAGAAAGGCTGTACTGGGTCGGACCAAAGGTCCATCCAGCCCAGTATCCTGTCCACCGACAGTGGCCAATGCCAGATGCCCTGGAGTGAGTGGACCTAACAGGTAATGAGCAAGTGATCTCTCTCCTGCCATCCATCACCTCCCTTTGACAAACAGAGGCTAAGGACACCATTCCTTACCCATCCTGGCTAATAGCCATTAATGGACTTCATCTCCATGAATTTATCCAGTTCTCTTTTAAACCCTGTTATAGTCCTAGCCTTCACTACCTCCTCAGGCAAGGAGTTCCACAGGTTGACTGTGTGCTGTGTGAAGAAGAACTTCCTTTTATTAGTTTTAAACCTGCTGCCCACTAATTTCATTGGGTTGCCCCTAGTTCTTCTATTATGAGAACAAGTAAATAACTTTTCCTTATTCACTTCCTCCACACCACTCATGATTTTTATATACCTCTATCATATCCCCCCTTAGTCTCCTCTTTTCCAAGCTAAAAAGTCCTAGCCTCTTTAATCTCTCCTCATATGGGACCCGTTCCAGACCCCTAATCATTTTAGCTGCCCTTCTCTGAACCTTTTCTAATGCCACTATATCCTTTTTGAGATGAGGAGACCACAGTTGTACGCAGTATTCAAATTCTGATGGAGAAGGGTCTTAGATTCTCTTTGCTGGCTCCGTGAGGGTGTGACTGGCAGGGGACGCGTGCACAAACCCTGGGAGTGGGCGATTGTGTTGGCGGTCTGCTTCATTTGGGTCCAGTGGCACTGTGGGTATTGGTTGACATGGAAGGAAGATGGGACTGAGTTTCCTTGCTGCCACGGAGTACGGGGGAGTCAGGTCCTGCACCCCTCTTCCCGGGATTCAATGTGACTCTCAGCCAGCCAGTAGAACAGAAGGTTTATTAGGGTTGTCAGGAAAGAGTCCAAACAGAGCTTGTAAGTATGACCAGGACCCCTCAGCTGGGCCCTTCTGGGGGGCAGGGAGCTTAGACCCCGGCTCTGGGGCTCCCTGCGTTTCACCACCCAGCTCCAAACTGACTAAAAACCAGCCAAACCTCCAGCAGGCTCTTCCCCTCCCCCGGGGCCCCTCCTCTAGCCTTTTACCATTCTCCCAGCCAAAGGTGTCACCTCCCAACCCCCGTCCTGACTCATGTTACAGCCTCAGGTAAAGTCCCGCATTCCTGATGCAGCCTTTCCCAATGCAGCCAGCCTCTCAGGTCAAATCCATCTCGCTCTCTACTCCGTCACATCTCTCCCCCCTTCGAGACTGAACTGAGCGGGGTCACTCTGACCAGTGGCCTGGGGAAGTTCAGGGCCCCCCTCCGGGACAACGCATCCGCTATCAGGTTGGCACTTCCCTTCACATGGACCACGTCCATGTCGTAATCCTGCAGGAGCAGGCTCCACCTCAGGAGTTTGGCGTTGGCCCCTTTCATCTGGTGTAGCCAGGTCAGGGGCGAGTGGTCGGTGTACACGGTGAAGTGTCGCCCGAATAGATACGGCTCTAGTTTCTTGAGGGCCCACACCATGGCCAGGCATTCCTTCTCGATGGCCGCATAATTCTGCTCTCGGGGTAGCAGCTTCTTGCTTACATACACGATGGGGTGTCTCTGCCCCGTTTCATCCTCCTGCATTAACACCGCCCCCAGTCCCATGTCTGAAGCGTCGGTGAACACCAGAAAGGGCTTGTCAAAGTCTGGGTTTGCCAGAACCGGGCCCCTGATCAAAGCCTCCTTCAGTGCACAGAGAGCCCTCTGGCACTCCTCGGTCCAGACCACCTTGTCTGGCTTCCCCTTCTTACATAGCTCAGTGATGGGGGTGGCTATGGCGCTAAAGTGGGGCACAAATCTTCGGTAGTACCCCGCCATCCCAATAAAGGCCTGGACCTGCTTTTTAGTTTGTGGAGCGGGCCAGTCCCGGATCACCTCCACCTTGGCTGGTTCTGGCTTTAGGCGGCCGCTCCCCACCCGGTGTCCCAGGTAGGACACTTCAGCCATCCCCACCTTGCACTTCTCCGCTTTTATGGTCAGCCCAGCCTCCCGGAGTCGGTCCAGCACTTGTTTAACTTGGGACACATGGTCCTCCCAGGTCTGGCTAAAGACACAGATATCATCGATATACGCCACAGCGAAGCTCTCCATCCCCTTCAGTAGTTGATCCACCAGGCGCTGGAAGGTGGCTGGCGCTCCCTTGAGGCCGAAAGGCAGGGTCAGGAACTCGTAGAGCCCCAGAGGGGTAATGAAGGCAGATTTCAGCCGGGCATCTGCATCCAGTGGCACTTGCCAGTAGCCCTTTGTAAGATCCATGGTGGTAAGGTACCGAGCCCCTCCCAGCTTGTCTAGGAGCTCATCCGGCCGGGGCATGGGGTAGGCATCGGATACAGTGATGGCATTGAGCTTCCGATAGTCCACACAGAACCGGATCGACCCATCCTTTTTGGGGACCAGCACCACCGGCGAGGCCCAAGGGCTGGACGACGGCTGGATCACCCCCAAAGCCAGCATGTCCTTGACCTCTCTTTCCAGGTCCCGAGCTGTCTTCCCTGTGACTCGGAAGGGGGAGCATCTTATAGGTTGGTGCGATCGTGTCTGCACCCGGTGGACAGTCAGATTAGTGCGACCAGGCTGGTTGGAAAACAGCTGTCGGTACAGATGCAGCACCCCTCTGATCTCAGCTTGCTGGGTAGGGGTTAGCTGATCAGAGAGGGGGACCGTTTCTTCGGAGAAGCCAGCTCCTGTCTCAGGGAATAGATCTACTAGAGGGTCACTTCCCTGCTCCTCCCAATGTCCACACACGGCCAGCACCACATTCCCCCTGTCATAATATGGCTTCATCATATTGACATGGTACACCCGGCAGTGGTGTGCCCGGTTAGACAGCTCCACCACATAATTTACCTCATTTAGCTGCTTGAAAACCTTGAAAGGGCCTTCCCAAGCGGCCTGCAGCTTGTTTTTCCTCACGGGAATGAGAACCATCACCTGATCCCTGGTGGCGTAGGCGCGGGCCCGCGCTGTGCGGTCGTACCAGACCTTTTGCTTCCTCTGGGCTCTGGCCAGATTTCCCTTGGCCAGGCCCATGAGCTCAGTAAGTCTCTCTCGGAAGGTCAGGACATACTCCACCACTGACTCTCCCTCGGGGGCGGCCTCCCCCTCCCATTCGTCTCTCATCAGGTCCAGGGGCCCCCTCACCCTCCTGCCGTATAACAGTTCGAAGGGCGAGAATCCGGTAGACTCCTGGGGCACTTCCCTGTACGCGAACAGCAGGTGCGGTAGGTACTTGTCCCAGTCCTGCGGGTGCTGGTTCATAAAGGTTTTCAGCATCATCTTTAGCGTCCCATTGAACCTCTCCACCAGCCCATTGGACTGGGGATGATATGCTGAGGCCCAGCTGTGCCGGACCCCACATTTCTCCCACAAGCACCGGAGCAGGGCCGACATGAAGTTGGACCCTTGGTCTGTCAGGACTTCCTTGGGGAACCCCACTCGGCTGAAAATGGTCAGTAGCGCATCCGCCACGGTGTCTGCGTCAATGGAGGATAAGGGCACCGCCTCGGTGTAGCGGGTGGCGAAATCTACCACCACCAGGATGTATTTCTTCCCCGACCGGGTTGTCTTGCTGAGAGGCCCCACTATGTCCATGGCCACCTTCTGGAAAGGCTCCTCTATGATGGGCAAAGGCCTCAAAGCCGCTTTCCCCTTGTCCCGGGTCTTCCCCACCCGCTGACAGGGGTCACAGGACCGGCAGTACTGATGGACAGTGGTAAAGACCCCAGGCCAGTAAAAGTTCTGTAGCAGCCTCTGCCTGGTGCGCCGGATCCCCTGGTGCCCTGCGAGAGGGATGTCATGGGCCAGGTACAGTAGCTTGCAGCGATACTTCTGGGGGACCACCAGCTGCCTCCTGATCCCCCATGTCTCCATCTCACTGGGGGGAGCCCATTCCCGGTACAGGAACCCCTTCTCCCACAGGAACCTCTCCTGGCAACCTCTCCACATGGTCTGTACCTCCCTGCGGTCGGCCAGGTCCCTGAGCTTCCGCAAGGAGGGATCTCTCTGTAACTCGGCCTGGAACTCAGCCGCTGGGGAAGGAATGGGAACCTGTTCCCTCGTGCTGTCTATGTCTGAGGCCGCAGCCTCTCTGCGCCTGGTCCTGGGGTACTCCCTCCCCACTGGGCCAGGGTCTTGCGCCCCGTGCAAGGCACCCTCTCCGAGGCCCGGGCGTAGCACCCCTTGCCGGCTCTGGCTACGGGTTACGACCAGGGTGTCCCGGGATTCACTGGGCCAGTCTTCTAGGTCCCCCCCCATCAGTACCTCAGTGGGCAAATGCTGGTGCACCCCTATGTCCTTGGGGCCCTCCTTGGCCCCCCATTTCAGGTGTACCCTCGCCACGGGTACCTTGAACGGGGTCCCGCCCACCCCTGTTAGGGTCAGGTAGGTGTTGGGTACCACCCGATCTGGAGCCACCACCTCGGGCCGGACCAGCGTCACCTCCGCGCCTGTATCCCAGTATCCAGTGACCTTCCTCCCATCTATCTCCAGGGGAACAAGGCACTCTCTCCGAAGGGATAGCCCCGCGCCCACCCTATAAACTGAGAACCCTGAGTCCGGAGCATCCAGCCCCCGCGAGGAGCTGGTCTGGGGCCTTCCTCCCTCCGGAGCCGTTGATAAGCTGCCAGCCCCCCTCTTCTGGGCTGTCGGCCCCTCATCTGGCTGGGTCCCTACCCAGTTAACCCGGTGTGGGTTTGGTCTGCTCAGTCTGTCTCTGATCTTGGGGCATTGGGACCGTAAGTGGCCCCTCTGGCCGCAGTGATAGCAGCTCATGTCCCGTTGGTCCCCTCGAGCAGGTCGGTTGGTTCTGATGTCGGAGGTTCCCCTCGGGAGGGGGTTCTCCCTATTTCCCCTTTGGGAGGTCCCGTGGTGACTCTCTTGCTGCCTCAGGGTGGGCCTGCTCCTTTGGGATTCCTCCCTGCCACCCCTTGACCGACTGTTCATGAACTCATTGGCCAGCCGCCCTGCGTGCTGTGGGCTCCCTGGATTTTTGTCCATCAACCATAGCTTCAGGTCTGATGGGCACAGTTCATACAGTTGTTCCAGTACGAATAGTTCGAGCAGGTCCTCCATAGTTTGGGCCCCAGCGGTCCACTTGCAGGCATATCCATGTATCCGGTTGGCCAGTTGTAGGTACGTGATCTCAGGGGTTTTCCGCTGATCCCGGAACCTTTGACGGTACATCTCGGGAGTCAGCCCAAGCTCGCAGAGCAGGGCCTTTTTGAACAGTTCATAGTCCCCAGTCTCCGTCTCCTTCATTCGGCCGTACACGTCCAGGCCTGCAAGGTCTAGTAAGGGGGTGAGATACTGGATCTTGTCTGCAGGGTCAACCTTGTGCAACCTGCAGGCATTCTCAAAGGCCGCCAGGAAGCTGTCTATGTCTTCCCCTTCCTTACGCCGGGCCAGGAAGTTACAATCAAACTTCCCTGTAGTCTTGGGTCCCCCCTCACTCACCGCAGCCGGGGCCTCACTGCTCCTCAGCCTGGCCAGCTCCAGCTCATGCTGGCGTTGTTTCTCCTCATGCTGGCGTTGTTTCTCCTTCTCCTCCAGCTCACGCTGGCGTTGTTTCTCCTCGTGCTGACGTTGTTTTTCCCATTCTTCCCGCTCCTCCTTCAGTTCCTGCTGTCTCAACTTGAGCTCTTTCAGTTTTATTTCCCTCTCCCAATCTGGCCGCCTCCACTGCTGGGATGGGGAGCTCCTCCGGGAAGATCCCCTGCTGGCCGCCGGGGTCAAGGTGCCCTCGGTATTTGCTGGGCTTTCCCCAACCTCTCCCCTGTGCAGAGGTGAGAGGGGTCTTGGGATGTCCTCGGCAGCAGTCTGACCCCTCCCAGCCAGGTCAGGCCCTGGGGCCCATGGTGCGTCTGTCGGGCGGCTTCCCCCAGGGACAGGGATCGGGTCATCTAAGCGATCCTTCTCCTCCAGCTGCACAATCAGCTGGTCTTTGGTGGACTTCCCAACGCGCAGCCCCCTCCACCTGCACAGCTCCACCAGGTCGTTCTTACGGCGCTTAGCATACATCTTCCTGCTGGCCACTCTCAGGCCTGTGCGGTCTTGGCCCCCACGGCTTCCAGGAGGAACCTCTAGTGTGCCAGCCCTTCTCACTGGTCACACCCCTCAGGGTTAAGCGTAACTCCTCCGCCCCCCGAAACCGCTTCTCTCTGCCTCTTCAGCAACCTGCTCCCCGTCAATCCCCCTTCGTTGTACTGCTCTCCAGTCACTTACTGCAGGAAGTGCCATTCATGGGGTGCAGAAGATCCCACTGCTGCCACCAGTTGTCACGGAGTGTGGGGGAGTCAGGTCCTGCACCCCTCTTCCCGGGATTCAATGTGACTCTCAGCCAGCCAGTAGAACAGAAGGTTTATTAGGGTTGTCAGGAAAGAGTCCAAACAGAGCTTGTAAGTATGACCAGGACCCCTCAGCTGGGCCCTTCTGGGGGGCAGGGAGCTTAGACCCCGGCTCTGGGGCTCCCTGCGTTTCACCACCCAGCTCCAAACTGACTAAAAACCAGCCAAACCTCCAGCAGGCTCTTCCCCTCCCCCGGGGCCCCTCCTCTAGCCTTTTACCATTCTCCCAGCCAAAGGTGTCACCTCCCAACCCCCGTCCTGGCTCATGTTACAGCCTCAGGTAAAGTCCCGCATTCCCGATGCAGCCTTTCCCAATGCAGCCAGCCTCTCAGGTCAAATCCATCTCGCTCTCTACTCCGTCACACTTGCCACACCACATGGCCACGTCTCCTCACAAGCTGACTGAATTCCACTCTACAGCGGCATTGGAGATCAGACATTGATCTTGGCAACTAAATCCACCCGTAGATGATGAATCTTCTGAGTCAGCTCAGGATGTCCTGGCCACCATGATGCCCAGGGACCTATCCCAGGTAGTTTCTGGCTCTATTCATACAACTGGTCATTCTTTGGGCCTAGTTTTTGAACTGGAATCGAAGGTTAAACAATTGGATGTTAAACCTATGTCATGGACCGAACATTCCCTCCATCCTTTGAGTTTGGGGCTGAGGAACCTGTTTGCAGGGCTGGTGCTACCATTAGGCGACCCTAAGGTGCCAGGATTTGGGGGGCGAAATTTCAGGTCCCTTGGCGGCCGCCGGCGGGAGAGGCTGCTGCCGAGATCCAAGCTGCCTCCAAAGTGCTGCCGAGGATCCCGGCGGCATTTCGGCGGCAGCCTCTCCCGCCGCCGTCGCCTCGGGTGGCAAAAAAGCTGGGCTGCCCCTGCCTGTTTGATGGTCCACCCTTGGAAATTCATGGAACCAGAAAGGTTCCAGAAAGCTACGAGGGAGAATCTTATTCCATCAACAGATCATTCCCCCAACAGGTTGGTGGAACAGTATAATACTATTGTCCTCCACCACTAGGCTCCCTCGTCACTGGCTTTGTGCTCACAAGTCACTCCTGGTTTATGGACGATCTGCAACAAATGGAGTGAGAGGGAAGATAGGTGGAGCCGCAGTGGTGGAAGTTTCGTACTAAGGCAGATTGGTTGCAGAGCAGAGTTTAAAGAAATTCTCATGCTGTGGCCGTGGAAAAGGCAAAGAAAAAGTTCCTTTTGCGAACGAGAGGGATAAGATTAGGGATGAGTCGTCTGTTTCTGCGATGGAGAGCAGGGTCTTGAGGAAACAAGGGTCTCCTCTACTCTCTTAGAGTTTCATGCAGTGATGCACCCTGAGCTAGGAGAGGTGCTGGGAGAACGTTGTCTTGCAACAGGTGCTTTGGATCCATGCCCTGTAGCGAGGTATCATAGCTGGTAACATGCACAGACCTGAGGAATTTTCGGGGTTTTTGGAATGTCACTAAATAATAATAAAGCCGGTGTGAGGATCTGAAATCAGGCTGTTACCTATGTGAGCTCAAGCATCACAGGACGTGCCACCCAGAGAGGACCTGACTGCAGTGCTCCCAGAGTCTCTGGTCGGTCCAGGCACAGGGCCCGTGCAACGAAGTTTCGCGCCCTAGGCTTACACAGAGCTCGTCTTCGGGACTGGGCTCTATGTGAGCGTCAGTGCTTGTCTCTCTCACCAATAGAGCTTGGCCCAATAAAAGAAATCACCCCATGGCCCGGAGAGGTGCCAACTACACGAATTAAAAGTGTTAAGCCGGTGGCAGGCTGGCTCTTCTCTTGGTGAGATTTTATCAGGGGGGGTGTGGGAGTTTGGAGGGAGACATTTAATAAATAATATTTGCACATTAGGATTTACGTGTGGTAGAAGAATGGCGAGTCCCCCCGCGTTCATTTATGACGCTGGATGCCCCAACCGTGGCGGTTACGGAGAAGTACTTGGCAGAGTGGGGGAGCGATGGAGGGGACAGGGGGCTGCAGCCCCCCCCAGGATGGGTTGTTGGGCCCCCGGCTGTGCCCTGGCGCCCCGGGGCGGAGGGAGCTGGGGGTTCCCCGCCAGCGGGGGCTGGGAAGGGGACGGGATTCCCCGGGCGGAGCGGCTCGGATTTGCCACGCCTGGGCTGGAAACTAAACCAGCTGCCGCCGCCCGGCCCTCGCCATTCCACGCGCTGGATCCAGGGTGGCTGCGCCGCACTACGCACCCCCGGCCCGGTGAGTGCCCTGCCGCCGGCCCGAGCGCACGGCAGCCCCGGGAACCGGCCCGGGCCGTGGGGCGGGGGAGGGCGAAGGGCGCGCCGCCGGCCCTGGGCAGGGGCTTCCCAGAGCAGCCGGTGGGGTCTATCCCCAACAGGGCTGGCCCTAGCTTTTTGGCCGCCCCAAGCAAAAAAAAAACAACAACCCCACAAGCGCCGCCCCCCCACAACGCCGGCCAACCCCCCCCCACCCAACAACGCCACCCCGCCAAAACGCCGGGGGGGGGCAGCGGGGAGGGCAGCATGTCCACCGCCCCGCTCCCCCTGCCAGTGGGGAGCGTGGAATGCCTTTCGCCCCGCTGCCCCAGCCGGGGCGCCGGTGGGGAGCGGAGCACACCGGCCGCCCCGCTGCCCCGGCAGGGGAGCCAGAGGAAGATTTTTTTTTTTTAATTTACAAAAAAAACTAAAAACCTTGAGTGCCGCCCCCCTCCAGGTGCCGCCCCAAGCACGTGCTTGGTAGGCTGGTGCCTGGAGCCGGCCCTGGTCCCCAAGAGGCCGGGGTGGGGCGCTGCGTGTCCCCGCCCTGCCAAGGGTCCCGGCCCGGCCGCTCTCCTCCGCCCCCCGTGCTCTTCTGCGGGGGCAGAGGCTTGGTGCTGCACAGCGGCTCCCAGGGCTCTGTCTGGCTGCTGCAAGGCGGGCTCCGCCGGCGGCCCAGCTCCCCTCTCCCCGGCCTGCTGCTGCCTTCCTGCCGATCAGCTGTTCGCCGGCACCAGGGAGTGGGGGGAAGCGGAGTAGAGGCCGGGGCGGGGCCTTGGGATGGGGCTGGACTCAGGGCAAGCCCCCGCCAGCCCCCTGCGTGAGCTGCTCGGGGCAGGGGGCTAGCAGGCCACTAGGCTTCCCCTGAAAGGCTGGGGAGGGAGATGTGGGGGAGGGGAGCATTAGCAAAGGTGAGGGGGGGCATTGCCCGGGACCATGCTGCCCACCCCCAGCAGGGAATGGTGCAGCCCCTCCCCAGGCTACTGGCTGGCAGTGGAACACCCCCCACCCCATGTGTCTCTGTAAGACAGGGTGTGAATTCTCACCCTTCCCCCAGAAAACCCCAAATTTTAACAGTAGAAACCCTCCTTCCCAGCCCAGTCTGGCACCTCTTCTCCAAGTGCTTCCTGCCCCGGAGTGCCGGGCTCGGGGCTCGGGCCCCGCTGGGAACGGAGCCAGACAGGACTCGGGCGCAGTGTCTCCCCGCAGGGCCACTCTCTAGCAGGGCGAGGGGCCTCCTCGGCGTCAACGCTTCCTGGGTCTCTTTCCCAGGCAAACAGGTCACCTGGTCTCTTTGTTCTCCAGCACCTTCAGCTGGCTCCTTGCAGAGGAGGGGATACAGGGTGTCAGCCATTCTCGGTGCCCAGGCATCCGGTTGGCATCACACCGGCCCTCTAGGGGTCTCTGCACTGATCACACACCCTTATCCCACCACCTAGATACTTCACTGATGCACAGGGGAAACTGAGGGACACACACAGTATTCAGAGAAAACATTAAGAACATTCTCACTTTGCCACGCTTGCCCATAAAGCCTAGTGTGCCACGTGTACGGGACCATGAGTGGGAGGAGGCGAGAGTGAATGTCTACCCCTGCAGGGCCCCCGACCCCGGCCCCTCCCAAACATGGAGCTGCAAGACACATGACGAAAACATGACTCCGCCATGCGTCACAATCCCGTTCTTCATCCCGCGCCTCCTTGTTTGTTTAGGCTGTGACTTGCTTGGGCTTTATTCGCCACGGTGGGCGTACACCAGTGCAGCTGGGCTGCTGTAGCGTGTTAGTGAAGACGCTACTCCGCCGACAGGAGAGTTCACCCATCGGCGTAGTTATTCCACCTCCCCGAGAAGCGGAAGCTATGTGAGTGGGAGAAGCTCTCCCCTCGACATAGCCAGGGGTGGAAGTAAAATGCAGCTCTTACCAGTACGGGGCTGCTCAGCCCCTCCCTTCCCCCGGAAGAGGCGGGGCCTCGGACGGAAGGGACGGGGCTGGGGGGTCAGCGTCCCCCAGCCAGTCCATCTGCGCTCCCTGGCCCACGCCGCCTGGGGCTCCAGTGGTGATTTAAAGGGCCCAGGGCTCTGGCTGGGACAGCTGGAGCCTGGGCCCTTTTAAATCACGGCCCCAGGGCAGCTGCTTCTTCCCCCGCATCCTGTTGGTGGCCGGGGGCGCAAAAGGGGTAGTGCTTTAACATCGCTGCCCCTTTTGCGCCCCCATTGGCGGCCCAGCCGGGTCGTCGCTGCCCCTTTTGCACCCCCCCCAACTTTGGCGGCCCTGCTGGTAGGGACCCAGCAGGGCCACCGATGGGGGGCGCAAAAGGGGCAGCGACGTTAAAGCGCTGCATGGCAGCGCTTTAAGCAGAGTTCTTAAATCAGAGTTCTTAAGGGCCGGTAGTGGCAGCTTCCTTTTACCGGTATGCCATACCAGCCCATACCCCCTTACTTTCCCCCCGGGACATAGCTCTGTCTACACCGGGGGTTAGGTTGGTATAACTATGTTGCTCAGGGATGTGGATTTTTCACACCCTTGAGCGACGTAGTTACCAATATAGGTCTGTAGTGTAGACCTTGCGTTACTTCTTTTTTTATACACCATAGAATCATAGAATCATAGAATCTCAGGGTTGGAAGGGACCTCAGGAGGTTCTAGTCCAACCCCCTGCTCAAAGCAGGACCAACCCCAACTAAATCATCCCAGCCAGGGCTTTGTCAAGCCTGACCTTAAAAACCTCTAAGGAAGGAGATTCCACCACCTCCCTAGGTAACCCATTCCAGTGCTTCACCACCCGACTAGTGAAAAAGTTTTTCCTAATATCCAACCTAGACCTCCCCCTGTGCAACTTGAGACCATTACTCCTTGTTCTGTCATCTGCCACCACTGAGAACAGTCTAGATCCATCCTCTTTGGAACCCCCTTTCAGGTAGTTGAAAGCAGCTATCGAATCCCCCCTCATTCTTCTCTTCTGAGTGTAAAACTGGAGGAACATATGGGAGCATCAGTCTCCTTGGCTCCTTATTTATTCCTAAAGCATCGACTACATTTTGGGGGTTTAAAAATCTTTACAATGGGTGTACTTTATTATGTAAGTCCTTTCTCCTGGAGAGCAGGCATTTGAATCCTGCTCAGATCTATGGTGACCCACAGTTATTACTTTAAAATTATTTATCATGGAGGTGCTGCTCCCAATGCTAGTTTAAAGGGTGCAATCAGGAGTCCCTTCTAAGTCTCATGGTGACACACATGCTTCTAACAAGTTGTTTGTGTGATATTTGGGGATCAGTTTGGGCCAAAAAGAGAGAAATTTTTTTTGTAGAGTGTACACTTGAAAGCATAAATGGTTTTAGAAATAACAAGTAATTACTTTGAAGAAGTAGCCTATGATTTTTTAAAAATCTTTTTGAGCCTCCGTTCTCTCACAAGCAGAGCAATTTCCAAAACCACTAAATGATGTGTGTTTAGAGAGTGAGTGATAATAGGCTTCTGGCCTAGCCACTGTGGCCTTGATAAACCAGGCACTACACATCCCTTCTCGGGGACATCTTAAAGGATGTGAAGACATTACAAAGGGGAGGTCTGTGGTTCTTTGAAAAGAGTTGGTTGCCTTTTAGCTCTGAGATTTCAATCCATGGGTGGAGTTTGGATGGGGCATGGGGGGCATTGACCCCCCAAATGGCAAGCCTTAGGCAGGCAGCCTTAACGTGCAATAAATTCTGCAGAGGAGACAGGAGGCTGCTCCCAGCTTGAGCCCCTGAGCAGGGCCGGCTCTAGCTTTTTTGCCGCCCCAAGTGGCAAAAAACAAAACAAAAAACCGCGGCCAGAGCTGCGGAAGCGGAAAAAAAAAATGCCCGTCCCCCTGTCTGGCCCCTGAGCTCACCGGGGAGGCTCCCCTGGCCCCTTCCCCGCTGTCCCTCCACAATACGCCTCCGCGCGGGCAGCGCTCTGGGAATGGGTGGCAGGGGCGGCTCTACCAATTTGGCAGCCCCAAGCAGCTGCCACGGGACACGGACTGCTGCCCCTTCCTGGATGCCGCCCCAAGCACCAGCTTGGAAAGCTGGTGCCTGGAGCCGGCCCTGCCCCTGTGGCAGGGAGTCAAAATTTGGTTTATACACATAGTGATTAACAGGGGATTAAGATAAGAAAGGGCTGTTAGGGATGTTTCCTAAAGTTCAGTGATCTGTTCCAACCTTGGTGAACTGCAAAAAGGGAGTAGCCTAAATGATAGAAAGTAATTGTAGATTTTTCTACAATTGTTTCAGTTGTTGGATTCAAGAGGTGGTAACAAAGTTACTAATATCTTTCTCTGAGAAGAGAACTGATGTTTTAGACAAAGGAAGTGCACTAGATCTAATCTACCTGGATGTCAGTAAGGCATTTGATACAATTCCACAGGGGAAATTATTAGTTAAATTGAGAAGATGGGGATTGATATGAGAACTATATGTTCTCATGGTGGCAGATGACAGAACAAGGAGCAATGGTCTCAAGTTGCAGTAGGGGAGGTCTAGGTTGGATATTCAGAAACACTATTTCACTAGGAGGGTGGTGAAGCACTGGAATGGGTTACCTAGGGAGGTGGTGGAATCTCCATCCTCAGAGATTTTTAAGGCCCGGCTTGACAAAGCCCTGGTTGGGATGACTTAGTTGGTGTTGGTCTTGCTTTGAGCAGGGGATTGGACTAGATGACCTCCTGAGGTCTCTTCCAACCCTAATCTCCTATGATTCTAACTGAAAGGAGGATAAGGAACTGATTAAAGGGGAGACTGCAACAGGTATTACTGAAAGATAAACTGTCAGGCAGGAGGGAGGTTACTAGTGGAGATCCTCTGGTCCCAAGACAGATCCCTATCTTATTTAACATTTTTATTACTGACCTTGGCACAAAAAGTGGGAGTGCGCTAATAAAATTTGCAGATGACACAAAGTCGGGAGGTATTGCCAATACAGAGGCGGACCGGAATATCATACATGAAGGTCTGGATGACCTTGTAAACTGGAGTAATAGAAATGGGATGACATTTCATAGTGGAAAGTTCAAGGTCAGGCATTTAGGGACTAACAACAAGAATTTTTGCTATAAACAGTGGATTTATCAGTTGGAAGTGACAGAGGAGGAGAAAGACCTTGGTTTGTTGGTTGATCATGCCATCAGTGTGATGCGGCTGTGAAAAAGGCTAACACGATCCTGGGGTGCATCGGGTGAGGTATTTCCAGTAGAGACAGGGAAGTGTTAGTACTGTTATACAAGGCACTGGTGAGCTCTCATCTGGAATGCTTTGGGCAATTCTGCTCTCCCACTTTTAAGAAAGATGAATTCAAACTGGAACAGGTTCAGAGAGGGGCAACTAGGATGATCTGAGGAATGGAAAATCTACCTTGTGAGAGGAGACTCAAAGAACTTGGTTTGTTTAGCCTAACCAAAAGAAGGCTGAGGGGAGATATGATTGCTCTCTATGAATACATCAGAGGGATAAATAACGGGAAGGAAGAGGAGTTATTTAAGTTAAGCACCAAGGTGGACCGCAGAAGAAATGTCTATAAACTGGTCATCAACAAGTTTAGGCTTGAAATTAGGTGAAGGTTTCTAACCATCAGAGGAGTGAAGTTCCGGAACAACCTCCCAAGAGGATCAGTGGGGGCAAAATACCTCCCTGGAATCAAAACTGAGCTTGATAAGTTTATAGCGGGCATGGTATGACAGCACTGACTACAAATGCATGTGGCCCATCGTTGACTGCCTGAGCAAAAATTCCCAATGACTAGAGACGGGACACTAGATGGGGAGGACACTGCGTTACTACAGAGAATTCTTTCCCAGCTATCTTCCTGGTGGGTCTTGCCCACTTGCTCAGGGTCTAACTGACCATATTTGGGGCTGGGAAGGAATTTTCCCCCAGGTCAGATAGTCAGAGACCCTGGGTTTTTTTGGTCTTCCTCTGCAGCATAGGTCACTTGCTGGTTTAAACTAATGTAAATGGTGGATTCTCTGTAACTGGAAGTCTTTAAACCATGATTTGAGGACTTCAGTAACTCAGCCAGAGGTTAGGAGTCTATTACAGGAGTGGGTGGGTGAGGTTCTGTGGCCTGCAATGTGCAGGAGGTCAGACTAGATGATCATGATGGTCACTTCTGACTTCAGTGAGCATATCTGAGTAAGAATATACATTACGATTTTAAACCTAGCCAGTGTCCCTTATGTGACTTGCTACAAGATGTCAGAACATGTAGGTATTAGAACTGAGTGGGTCTAATATATAATTTTCTTTCTTGATATAGGAATTAGATACAGTGCTCCTGTCAGATAACTTCTAAGTTATTTGCAAAAAAAACCCTAGAGTTTTCAGTTGCTTAAGTAGCCCGTAGAATCATGGTTAAAGTTGCTCCCTCCCCCCCAGAAAATCTGAAATGGCGCCCCTGTGGGCAGGCATGGAATTTGCCCCCTCCTCCACCCCCATGCGTGCAGCCCTGTTGGCCTGACTGGAGCCGTCACCCCCACAAATATAGAAGTCAAACTAAGCCTATGTTGCAATCTACAGTAGCTTCACACACAATCTGCAGTTACTTTCTGTGCCATGCAAACATCCCAATAACTAACATTTATATAGACAGGTATATAGCATCTTACTAACAATAGAAAATAATATAGAGCATTAAAGCAAATTGGAAGTTAGACACCTGCGTTCCACGGTCAGGCTGGAAGGTGATAAGGACAGGTTTATGGCCAAGGAGGTACAGTATCATTCTCCTCAACTCTTTTCATGCTGTCTCTGGTTTGGAGACTTCCAAGGGGTGGTGGGTTTTTTAAAAAAAAAATAGCCCAAACATTTCATTTAGCGAAATAAGTCACCAAATGCGTAAACATTTGAGTTATAATATTCTCTAAGCATTTTTGCATGAGAGTATCTGTATGTATCTCCTGAATTTCAGTAAAGGCAAAAGCAGGTAGTAACCTAAAACTACCATCACCATTTTTGCATCGACTTTGAGGGTTTTTCCCCATAGTGCCATGTGAGTTTGCCTGGAAGGATGTACTGACATGGTTTTGCAGAGAACCCTATGAAGCCCTGTTTACACTAAAACTAAACCATGTTGGAGCAGAACAGTGTTCAAGACTGTCTGCCTGGCACATGTCTCTGACATAATCATTAAAGGGAGGTTTAAAAAGTTGTACTGTAGACACAACTCATGGTACTTAGCGTGATTTTAAAAGATGTGAGGTGAAAACAATAGGCACGTCCTTACATGCGAACAGCTGTCATTTTAACCTCTTTCTATTTGCTGTGTTCTAGCTCAGTTTCCTTTGTTTTTTCCCAGTGTGTGGTTTCCCTTCTTTGCTACCGTGCTGCTTTTGTGATATCTTTCTAAACACTTATACTGTAGGCAATGGCATCTTTCTATCATCAAATTCTGTTCTTAATAAATTGCCAGTTCCTTGCTTAAAAATCTCCAAACACTAACAGTGATTTGAACATGCCTATCAATAAGTGATCTGCGATCAGTACATATAATTCAAGCTCAGAAGTGTTTATAAACAAACACTAATGCCTACCAAACAGCCAAGTGTCACTCCATCTGTAAGTCAGTCAAAAGAACAAACCAAAAAAGCTGTGACACTCCAGTACAAGAGAGGAAGTACCTCAATGTTTTTAAAGTGTATCTTATTAACTATATAACAAATAGAATACTACTAAAACATGCAGGGCCTGGAAAAACACAGATTCCACTACTTTAACTAAAGGTGTGATGTTAAATTAGTAAATTACAGGTGCAAGCTAAAGTGTGGTAAACCAGGGTTAAACTGATATGAGTATCCCCATGCACAGTTTAACATTGCACTTTTTGTTAACCTGGTGCAACTTCTGGGTTTAGACCAGTTTTACTCTGGGGTTTTGCTCTGATTCCAGTCAAAGGTGGCCAGCCGCTAGTTTAGCTGCAATGTTGCAAAATCCTCAGTGCAATACAGGCCTTCAAAGCTATTGTTAATGTTACAAAGTGACTTCCTCAAAGCCAAAACACATCCATTACCTTGAGGAGGAAAAGTCTCCTTTGTACCAAAACTTTAGGATGTGACCAAGAAGTAAAACACCACACAAATCATGCATGCCAACTGATACCATTCAATGAGCTCTTACAAGTTAATCAATGTAAATAAGGCAACAAGCCAGTTTTTTTAATTGCAAATTGTAATATTGTAAAAAGACCAGACAGAACCAGAACCTCTGAATAAAATATATAGTTTCATTAAAGTACAATTCCTAGTCAGTTATAATGATTGAAGAAAATAATACCATTTAAAAGACACTTCTGTCAAAAGAAAGTGCTATAAGGGATTGATTTTTCTTCCGGTGAAGTCCATTGCTAAATTCCTATTGACTTCTTTGGAGCAGGATTAGGCTGGGGGATATATGAGGGATTCTAGTACAGCAGAACCTCAGTTATGAACACCAGAGTTAGAAACTGACCGGTGAACCACACACCTCAATTGGGACCAGAAGTACGCAATCAGGCAGCCCCAGAGACCAAAAAGAGAAGAAAAAGTTCAAATACATAAGTTTAAACATAAACTGCTAAAAAAAAAAAGGGGGGCACTTTTTCTGTGCTTCTTTCATTTAAATTAAGATGGTTAAAAGCAGCATTTTCCTTCTGCATAGTAAAGTTTCGAAGCTTTATTAAATTAATGGTCAATTGTAAACATTTGAAAGAACCATAATGTTCCATTCAGAGTTATGAACATTTCAGATTTCAGAGTTACAAACAACCTCCATTCCCAAAGGGGTCCGTAATGCTGAGGATCTACTGTAGAACCACAGGACAAGAAGAGGAAGTAAGAAAGGGTGAAATTACAAAAGGTAGTCAGCGTAAACGCAAACTTTCCTGGGTGAAGCAATTGCATAAAGAGAAAAAAGCTAACTAGAAATATTCCTACCAGTTTATGCAACGCGCTTGGCCTTCCCCATCACTGGTTAAACAGATCCTGTTTAGCATTTTAATCCATGTACTTATCTGTATCCACAAATGTTACTGAACTTTTCTTCAGAGAGAAACTCACTATAATCTTCAATGCAAGGGATGACAGGGGTTTATATGTTGCCGATTCCTTCTGTATAACATCTCTAAAATACTGCCTTTCCTATTCATTCATACAGCTAAAGCTCTTGTCCAGGTTCTCATCATCTCATATCTTGATTACTGCAACCTCCTTCTCTCTGGCCTTAACAAATGCAATCTTGCCCCACTCACGTCCATTCAGCATGCTGCTGCAAGAATAATTTTCCTAGCCCGTCACTTTGATCATGTTCCCCCTCTCTTGCCTCTCTCCACCAGCTCCCCATTCTTTATTGCATCAAACATAAACATGTCTTCACTTTCAAGGCCCTTTTGACCTATTCCCTCCCTAACTGTCTTCTCTCGTTCACTACTCAGATGTCACCTCCCTACTCAGATCAGCCCGTGATGGCGCCTCCAGCACCCACTTCTTACACTTTCAAACAAGCACCTATGTTCTTTCTCCTGTGTCTCCCCTCAGGCTTGGGAGGTGCTCCCGGTAAACATTCACAAATCCACCTCATTGTCCTCCTTCAAATCCTCCTTAAAGCTCTCCTGTGCCGTGATGCCAACAAAAAACCTGCCCACGCTTAGGCCACTGATGTACTGAGACGGCTGCCTGTCAAGCTGACCAGCACTGTCTCCTTGTGCTCCCTGTTGGTCTGTTTGCATCCGTCTGTTACTTCTGGTCTCGTTCTTAGATTGGAAACTCTTTGGGGCAGGGACTGTTTTTGTTCTGTTTGTACAGTGCCTAGCACAATGGGGCCCTGGTCCGTGACTGGGGCTCCTGGGGGCTACAGGGATAGAAATACAGAATAAGAGAGTAACGACAATAGAATTTTAAATCCCCCAAAGATCCTTTGGATTCAATCTCATCCTCCATTTGATCGCAAAATATTTTCTATCCCCATAAACATCACTGTGCTAATCATGAATGGCTGTTCCTAGTAAAATATCTAGCAAGAGGTGAGGTTACAGCATCTCTTCTGATTGCTCATTTGTGTTGAGCAATTAGTCATTTCAGAGGTTTTGTGGCCTGTCACACATATGACAATTCACAAGGGCATTTAAGCATCAAATTTACACAGCCTTTATTGCCCTCTCTCCTCATACTAATGGAGATTTTTTTTTACTAGTAATGAATAATTAAAATAATGGAACTTTAATCATAATTATTACATTGACTATATGATAAAGAAGGACAGCTCCCAGGAGTTGGAGATAAAGATAGGTTTTCATAATCAAGTCCTAAATTCCTATTTCTTTCCCAAGAAATCACTGACAGTTCCTTAAATAAGTGAACTGGCCTATTGTCTAATCTTAATGTTTCCTAATACTGTCATTTTTCTAAAAAGATTGTGGAGCAGGCCTGCACAACTCGTAAAGCGGCGAGGGCCATATTACTCCAAAGAAAACAGCTGAGGGCCGAAACCCCCCGGCCCCACGGAAACACACACACCCCCAGCGCCGTCCGCCCCACGGAAACAACCCCTCCTTTCCCGCGCTGGGGTGTGGAAGCCTATAGAGGGGGAAAGAAACAGTGTGCATAGGGTGACCAGATCACAGCAGTAAAATAGGACCCGCCCCCTCCCCGCTCGGCCCCACCATCACACCCCTCTTCACCCCCCCAGGGGTCACTATATCACTGCACACAACAGTCAATCAATGGAGTTGTAAATAAATCTCTGCATTATGCATTTTTGTATAACTTTTATATGACTTTGTATTGAACCTTGGTAATATGTTATAGCGGGCCCCTAAGGTAGTATAATTAAGGTAAAAGAAAAATGTCTTTTTGCTAGAAGTGGAATAAGATCTTCCCCCCACTTTGTATTCAGTTGCCCTGTTGAATGAATGAGGTGTGAATGAGGAAGATGTGGAAGGCAGGCACCTCCAGACAGCTGCAACCCCTGGAGAGGGGATGGGAACCAGACCAAGGACAATCAAACTCGTCAAGTGGGCTGACTAGAGAAGAGCAGACATACTGACGGCCTCAGGAGTTAGAAGCAAGCACCTTCCTTTGGGAACACCCTCTTTGCAGCATTGGGACAACCCCCATGCCCAGAGACAAGCAGCAAAAAGGACCAATGGACACAGTCCCAGATTTTGGGCCGCACAGTGAGCCCACCTACTCACCCCCCCGCGAGCCGTACAGTGAGCCCACGCGGGCCGCATGCGGCCCCCGGGCCGCATGTTGTGCAGGCTTGTTGTGGAGTAACAGAAGTATTCCAATGTTTCTACACTTTAATAAATTTTAGTCTCAGATTTTAAAAAGATGTCGCCCATTTTCTCCCTTTTATTGATTCTGTGGTTCTATAAGAACTCCTCATTTAGTTCTTTCGGTTTTAATAGATGCTATTTTCTTTAATGATGACAAGCAAGTTTTACTGACTCACTGAAGCAAGCAAGTCTTTACTTGACCTGGATTATAAGAAAAAGTAAGTAGAGTAGAGTGGGAAAAGCACCTGCTCATAGTGTGTTTAGAAAAGTGGAACGCTCTTAAAAAAATCCTGATTTACATTTTTTATATTTAAAAAAATTGTCTTGAAGCGTTGTGTTTCTTGTGAAAAAGTGGCTTGCTTCTCTAAGGGTATGTCTATACTACCCGCTGGATTGGCGGGCGGTGATCGATCCAGCGGGGGTCGATTTATCGCATCTAGTCTAGACGTGATAAATCGACCCCTGAGCGCTCTCCCGTCAACTCCGGTACTCCACCAGGGCGAGAGGTGCAGGTGGAGTCGACGGGGGAATGTCGGCAGTCGACTCACCGCAGTGAAGACACCACAGTAAGTAGATCTAAGTATGTTTGTGTTCTGCATTTCTCTCTGGAACTTATTCTACTAGAGCAGTGATACTCAGAGTGAAGCTTGTGAGCAGCACGTGATGATAAAACACGGTGTGATTTAATTATTTACCAATCTAAGTTATTTCCTGTCATACAGTTTAAATATGAATATATAGTACTGCAGAAAATGAACAATGAATTCACACTACAGTGGCTTTACTGGGTAATATTGATCGCTAATTTGGCTCCTGAACCCCTGAGGTCTGAGAATGACTGTACTAAAATAACCATTAAGTAACCATTAAAGTCATAGCTATGTGAAATGATCTGCAAGACTTGCAGCTGGGCTCAGCATCCCTGAACGAAGGAGTCGCTGGATCCAGAATAGGTGTCACTGGTCAGCATTTTGTCTACTCTGGGGAAATGAGTTGCGGTAACCACGCCCAGCTCACGTGTTTGGAAACAACTCTTTGGAGTTCTTTCGCCTTGGGGTCTTGGTTGTGTTGTAACTCAAGTTGGTATTTATTACAGGACACACACTTTTGTGCCTGGTTGTACCAGTTAACTTCAGGCTAGGGTGAACTTGGTCTATGAACAAACATTTGTGTCCTGGAATTAATGGTTTTGGACCATCTACACTAACATTTACAATCATGTTAGTTAACTTGAGTTCATTGGCAATCAGTTCACTTTAGTAACAACACAACCAAAAACTCTAATCTAGACAGCCCTTTTTTCTAAACCAGGTACTAAGTGTGTTTAACAGCCAGTTAATTAATTAGCATGTTTCCAACACAACTCATTTTCCCAGTGTCACGCTGTCAGCCACGTGCCTAGCTCAGGGCAGACTCTCAAAAGCAAGGCAGATACTCTACACTAATGGTATGTTCTATAATTAGATTTCACCAATCCAGTAACAAATGTGAAGTCCTGGATCACTGTAAGGGTATGTCTACACTTGCAGAGTTTTTGCGCTGTAAGTTTCACCGGTGATAGGGAACCGGTGAAAGTAAAGCACTGGTTTGTGTCCTCACTTAATTCCTCGGGCGTCAGAGAGCGTTTACATTAGCAGCACTTCCATCGCTGATGAGAGCAGCGCTCTAAGGCAGCTATCCCACGGTGCCGCTTTCTCCAGTTTGACGATGGGTCTTAAGGGAAGGGCGGGGGGTGATCGCGGGGCATCTTGGGTCCCTGCACAACCTCCTCTCCCCAAACACTGATCAGCTCCAGTAGCTCAGCATTGCTCCAAGCAGGGGATCGTTGGCTTCATGGAACAGCCATTGTCGCCTGGCCAGATAAGTGAGCACTTGCCAAGAAAACAGGAAGGGGAGTTTCAAAGTTCCCGGGGCTTTCCAGGGGAGGGATGGATGTCTGGCAACAGAACAGCAGAGCTGCTGGCCAGAGTGGTCACTGTGGGATATCCTCCAGAGGCTAAAAGCTGTGTAAACAGGAAGAACGTATCTTCACTTGCACATCACCTCAGAAGCATCACCGGTAAGAGCTGCACACGGCTACGCCTCTCGTGGAGGTGCTTTTCTTTTTGCGGTGAAACTTCTGAGTTTCACCGCAAAAAGTCATTGGCAAGTGTAGAAGCTCCCATGGTGTTTGCGCAAAAAAGGGACTTTTTCCGCTTTAACTGGCAAGTGTAGACATGCCCTAACAGTCTTACCATGGAGTCACAGACAGTCCCCTTGGACTCTCCAGTCTGCCTTGCCACCCAGGGGAGCTGGATTTAGCCATAAATGGTCACCTACGCCTGAATCACAAAATGTTCAAGTTGCTCCGAGTCCCAAGAGAGCAGTCGCTTACAAATTGGTCTGGGGTATCTTAGATCTCGCACCAAAGACAATGACTGTAGCCAAGTCTGTAATAAAATAACTTAAAGGTTGATAAACCAGGAAAAAAGAAAAGAGGGATATTGAGAGGATAAAGCAGGTAACAATTATATGTACAGGGTGAGTCACGGTCTATAATTTCAAACTGTAGCAGAGATGTAGTAATCTGCCAGTTGCCCCAAAGTCTCTCAGGGCTTCCCAGAGTAACTCTGGGGATCTCTGTTTTCTCGTTCAGTTGTTCTTCCCTGTTCGAATCCAGAGAGACACACAGAGCCACACAGAGCTCTTCAGAACAGACCCAAAGAAGTGCTACGTGTAAGCTCAAAAGTTTCTCTCTCTCACCAACAGAAGTTGGTCTAATAAAAGATTATTAGACCAACCTTGTTTCTCACCCACCTTGTTTCTCTATTATCCTGGGATCCACACAGCAACAACTGCACTGCATACTATTAGAATCCAAGCAGTCCAGAGATGATGAAACCAAGCTGAACACAGCTGTTCCCATGGAGGTCCCTTAGCAAAGACTTTGATCCTTGATCTCACACAATGGTTCATTTGCATTTAATGAACAGGATTTAACATCTTGCTAGATACCATCACTTTCGTTTCACAAGGCTTTCCCCATGTTTGATGAGTTCCATCCTCACAGAGCTTTACAATGCAAATGTTTGCGGTTACATTATAACACGGGGTATCGCTGAGTGAGAACAATACATGTAGGATCCTACAAGCATTTTACAAAACACTAAGCACGTTCTTAGCAATTTCACATCTTATATCTGTTTTAATAATGCTAACACACAGGTAACAAGACTGGTTTGCAGCTTTGCATTTAACTGTTCAGTGAGGCCGGGGGCCGTGGCATGAGCTGGCACCTGGTCTGCCAGTGTCACACCGAGTATAGATCAAACCCATGAGAATATGATCCATTTTGTCCAACGCGGCATTAAACAATCGCCCCTCCAAGTACTAGGTGGCACTGTGCAGTCAGAGTTGTGTCATTTGGATGAAAGAAAGCTGGGATCCTGGCCGCTTTTTCAGAGTTTACTGTACTCACACTGGAGGCTTAGCCTGGGTGTCCTGACCACATTGCAAATGGGGTAATTGCCTTTGATTCCCTGAGTTCTTCCTTCAGATTCAGTTGGCGATGGTGTTCTTCCCTTTTGTGTTCTACACGGGGCTGTTTGTGAGCAGTGTTGCACGGTGCTTTCACCCGCGTGGCGTATGAGATGCTGGCTGTCGGCCGTTTGTACTCCAGCTGCACAGTGCTTTGGGGTCCGTCAGGAGAAGAGATGTTACATAAATACAGGTTATTGTATGGAGTGCTGGCTCACTTTTACCGTTAGAATTGGAAGGGACCTCGAGAGGTCGTCTAGTCCAGCCCTGTACGCTGAGGCAGGACCATGTATACCAAGAGCATCCCTGACAGGTGTTCGTCTAACCTCAAAAACTTCCAGTGACGGGGATTCTAAGTGATGTTAGATTGAACAAGCTGCTTCTTCTTCTTTTTTAAACAGGGTTTGCGTTAGATCTGAAGACAACACAGAATGGGAACCTTGCCAGAGAAAGCCGTGTGTTCATTCACCTGCATTCTGTCTTGTAAGTTGCATGACCTTTCTTTCTAACTGGTTGTCAAACTGAAGGGATGAGACTAGGGTGACCAGATGTCCCCATTTTATAGGGACAGTCCCGATATTTGGGACTTTTTCTTATATAGGTGCCAATTACCCCCCCCAGTCCCGATTTTTCACACTTGCTGTCTGGTCACCCTAGATGAGACTGAGTTTAGTACTGACGTGACTTTTTATGCAGACTAATGCTCGTGCTTGGGAAGATTTCCAGCAGGGTAGTTATTTTTGATTGGTCACTCGCTGTCAGAAGACCTTGAAAAGCTGGACTCTAAGGAGAACGCAAGCCCCAGTGACCATGTAATGATGTTCATCATGCTGAAGAAATGAAGGGAGGGAAGCAGCAGAAGAATGCTGGGCTGGGATTTTCAACAGTGCCTAAGCGAACACTGAAAGTGACTAGGAGATCACGTGGGGCAGGTCTACATGACAGAATTACTTTGGTGTAACTGCATCGCTCAGGGGTGTGAATAATCCGACCTAAGCGCCGGTGTGGACAGCGCTCTGTTAAAGGGAGAGCGTCTCCCACCGACACAGCTACCGCCTCTCGCAGAGTTGGATTCATTATCCGACAGGAGAGATCTCTCCCCTCGGCGTAGAGCGGCTTCACTAAAGCCCTGCAGCCCAGCTGCATTGGTGCAGACAATTAGTGTGTGGCAGGTTTGTGCAGGATTCACACCCCAGCTTGCCACGAACTAAGTGTTCATGTAGACAAGCCCGTCGAGAGACGGGATGCAGCATGGTTACAAGCCGATATTCAAGGCAGAGCTGAAAAGGAACCTAATGGAAGGTGGGAAAGGAAAAGAAAAATGTGGCTGCTTCTCACTCTTTGAGGCTCTTTGGAGACTTTTTACAATTTAAAGGGAAACCTTCTGAAATAAAGTGATGGGGTTAGTGCCGAGGGCTAGCGAGGTTATGTGGGGACAGATGAAAGGCAAGGCCCAAAGGAAAGAACAGATGATCAAGGCCCAGCCAAACAGGCGTGTAGGGTGGTGCACAGATGGGAGGGAGGGTGGGAATTCTCTTCATGGGAAAGCTACAGAGCAGTTTCGTGAAAGCTACTATAGTCCAATGGC
The DNA here is from genome assembly GCA_033296515.1 of Macrochelys suwanniensis. NCBI lineage: Eukaryota > Metazoa > Chordata > Testudines > Chelydridae > Macrochelys > Macrochelys suwanniensis. Next base: position 339,914,176 of record CM065775.1, read on the forward strand.
TGCCGTAGCCTTTCCAGCGTCCCCTCTGCTAAACCGCCTACGTCACTGAAACTCGTCCCCTGGGTTTTCTCTGAGCTCCAAGGAACGTTCCAGAAGGCTTGTTCTCATTGAAGTGGGTCTGTACGGACGCCGTAGTTGGGTTCAGTTCTAGCTGCCCTAAAGCAGTTCGATTGACACCATTTTACTTACAAAACAAATATTTGCTGTAAATTTTCATATCCAAGTCAACATTGAATTTCCTCAGGCTTTTCAGATCAATCTGGTAATATTGGCTGTATTCATCCTTATGTCTCTTTCCCTCAGACCGACTTATTATAGATTTTTAAGGCCGGAAGAGACCGTTATATCATCTGGTCTGACCCACTGTGTCACACAGACCAGGGGTATCCCCCAGCTGCCCTCTGTCGAGCCCAATCGCTTGTATTTGGCTAAAGCATCTTCCAGAATGGCTGCCAGGCTGGCTCTAAAGGCCTCAAAAGATGGAGAACCCACCACCTCCCTTGGGAGCTTAACATTTGCACCCTCATGACTGAATCACTCCCAGGGGCTAGTGCCAGCTTCAGGGGGCAGAGTTAAGGGTGTGTTGCGGGAGGGCTGTGTTCCACCACTCTCTTTTCTGGTTTGCAGATGTTTAAATTCAGCCCCTCTCCACATTCTGGGCTTTTACCAGCATAGGAATGTTGCAAAAACCCCACCATCCCGCCCCTGACCAACGTTGCAATACCAGCAAAAGTTCCTTGTGTAGACCTAGCCATAGTCTCTTGCAAAGGAAATCTTTCTCCGTGTAAGGAGATGATGAAATCTGCCTCCTGAGGGCCAGGGAACACAAGCGGGGGTCAGAACCACAGCCAGCTGTCACATTCTGGAGCCAGGGGATGAGCCAGCATCAGAACAGGAATCAAAGCCGAGGATCAGAGCCGGGGTCAGATACCAAATGCCAGAGCCAAGGGTGGAGCCGGAATCCGAGTCAGAAGTGGGCGCTGGGGGTCGGAGCCAGGATTGGTAGCTGAGGGCCAAGAGTGAGCAGGAACCGGAGAAGGGGCCAGGACCAGGCTCGGCGCAGGAGCCAGGTGGGAGCTAGGCCGAGGCGGGAGCCAGGAGCGGAGCAGGGATCAGGAACAGGATTACATGTGGATTGCCAGAGGCAGGCAAGAGCAGGGTCCGCAGCAGCAGGGAGTCTGCACAGTTGCCCGGACATCCCACCCGGCTCACTTCCTGGCTTACGTAGCAGGTGCGAGCCAATCAGGTGGCCACAGGCCTTGGGTGCTCTGATAGGACTTCCTGTTGGGCCTGACCCCCCAGGACTAGCGAGATGCTGCTTCCCCTGGCTCCCTTGGTGGTGACGAGGGAGCATCAGAGACCCAGGGCCCCACTACCCCTGGTCCTAGATCCTTGCACCGGCGTGTTCTTGGTGCCCCCACCCCAGAACTCCACCTCTGCACTGGCATCCATGCCCCTCCCCCTGCCCTGCTGCATGATCTCTCTGGGGCGTTCGCGCAGTCTGGGGGCACTCATCACAAGGCCGAGCCGGCAGGAGCGGGGTACGCGGCCGTCACCGCCACGCCGACTCCACCGGCCGGGGCGGCCGCTCAGAGCTGACCCCGCCCAAGCCTGACAGTTTCGGGTGGTTTTTAGACCTGACCTGAACCCAACACTTGTAGCCGGGTCCCGCTGAGTTTGGCGCGGGTCACAGGGCTCTGCTCTCCGGCAGGATCCCCGATCCCCGGAGGGGGATGAGCAGACTGACTAGTCGAACAGAGGCCACAGGCCTGGTCTCCCAAATCAGTCCTCTCACCTTGAGGCCAGATCCGAGGAGTAGTGTTGGGCGGCCGTCTGGAGTGGGCGTCCCATGCACGTACCTGCAATGGGGTGCTGGGTGGGGGAGGGGAGCAGTAGCATTAAATGGTGGGTTTCAGGCAGGGCAGAAGGTTAACGGGGTAGCTCAAGGTCCAGTAGCGTAGCCGGGGGGAGCAGGGGGAGCGGCCGCTCCCCCACAGAGCTGAAGCGGCGCCTTTTTTGTGCTCCAACGCCTTTTGATCCTGCGCTGCAGCCGGAACGGAGCATTTTTTTTTGCTCCCGGCCCCTTTTTTTTAGCTCCGCTCCCCCTGTGCTCTAAACCTGGCTACGCCACTGTCAAGGTCCTGCACTCGGTCCCGATTTTTGGGTCTTTTTCTTATCTAGGCTCCTATTATCCCCCACCCCCTGTCCCGATTTTTCACATTTGCCGTCTGGTCTCCCTAGGGGCGGCAGGGGCAGCTGCACCCCCAGGTTTGACTGTGGAAAGTTTGCTGGTGCTGTCAGGCCGAAGCCAGCATTATTCTGTGAATCCTGGAGCTGTGCTGCACCCGTGTGGTGTGAGCGGGAATTGCACTTTTCCACATTGCTTTTGAACACACATGGTTTAGTTTCGTTAGCTGGCTTTCAGGGCCCCCCCACTGTAAAAACGGTTCCAGTGCCTCTGACGGAATGGGATGGAGAATAATACCGAAAACAAACAATGCCTTTAGCTAACTCCGCCTCCCCTGGATGCTGCCTGCAGTGCTAGTTAGCCCTAGGGTGACCAGATGTCCCGATTTTATAGCGACAGTCCCGATTTTGGGGTATTTTTCTTATCTAGGCTCCTATTACCCCCCAGTCCCGTCCCGATTGTTCACACTTGCTGTCTGGTCACCCTAGTTAGCCCATCTCAGACAGGCTACTGCAGAACTGGCGGTTCTGAGAAGGGCAGTGAGAATGACCAAGGGACTGGCATCACGCTCCCATGAGCAGAGACTGAAGGGACTGGGATTATGACATTGGAAAGGAGGTGACTAAGAGGGGACGTGACAGACGTGTAGAATACAACGAATGGTACAGAAAGTAGATCGGAAGCTTTTGTGCGTCTCAGCAACTCCGGTCTTCCGAGCATCTTCGTCGGGCGGAGTGGACTTGGACATGTGTCCCACTTGCTCACAAAGCACAGAAATAACTAGAGAGGACAGTGCGTACGGCCGGAGGAAACCGGGCAATAGGATAAATGGACCCAGATGTGCTTCTGCACCAGGGAGTGCAGCATCTGGGACTGTCTGAGTTGTGGCACTGGAGAGAATCATGTGCATGTCGGTTTGTATCTTGGGGCTGGAGATAGCAACTCGTGGAGAGAACTGAGAGTGCACGGGAGGCCACATCCCCTTACACAGCCTTTCCTGGATCGTACCGGGGCTCTCCTGTGATCAGAGCTTGCCAAAGTATTCCAGCATTTGTGGGGTGTGCAGCGGCATCCCAAGAGTGGGAACAGTCCTGTCAGTGTTCAAAGGAAAAATTGCCGGTTTCAGGAGACGTCTCCTCCATCCCTTGTGTAGGACTGGAAGGGACGGCCGGGGTCACTGAGCCAGGCTGCTGCTGCTGTAGGCGACCCCGTCATGTGATCCCATTCAAAAACATATCCAGCTCCATGGTACAGCGCGTTAGGTTTACACATGTTGCTCCTACAGCTGGCAGTGCCACCTCCCAGGCCTCTTCAGGGCAATCGTTTGCATTTCAGTGGGTGCACGAGGCAGATAGAACACGCAACTCACCAGCCTTGTAAATATGTAAGAGATGCAGCTAGTAGAAAAGAGATGGTAAGCGTGGTAGCTTGCAGCTGTGGCCGAGCATGCACGGCAGGGACGTGACCGGGGGATGGGGCTGCCCGGTGCGGCAGGGATGTGACTGGGGCACAGGGCTGCCCAACATGGGAAACGTGACCGGGGTACTGGGCTGCCCAGCGCGGCGGGGACGTGACCCGGGCACGGGGCTGCCTGGTGCGGCGGGGACGTGACCGGGGCACGGGGCTGCCTGGCGCGGCGGGGACGTGACCGGGGCACGGGGCTGCCTGGCGCGGCGGGGACGTGACCGGGGGATGGGGCTGCCCGGTGCGGCGGGGATGTGACTGGGGCACAGGGCTGCCCAACATGGGAAACGTGACCGGGGTACTGGGCTGCCCGGCGCGGCGGGGACGTGACCGGGGTACTGGGCTGCCCGGCGCGGCGGGGACGTGACCGGGGCACGGGGCTGCCCGGCGCGGCGGGGACGTGACCGGGGCACGGGGCTGCCCGGCGCGGTGGGGACGTGACCCGGGCATGGGGCTGCCCGGCGCGGTGGGGACGTGACCCGGGCACGGGGCTGCCCGGTGCGGCAGGGATGTTACCGGGGTACTAGGCTGCCCAGCGCAGTGGGGATGTATCCAGGGTATGCAGCTGCCCAGTGCGGCGGGGCCCTTTTGATACTCTGGTATAGCACAGCAGTGCCCAAACCTGGCTTCCAAGGCCACATCACAGCTTCCCCAGGGTCGCCTCTCCTTGGCGTATTAACTGGCACCAACTGAAACATTCCCACCCATGAGATCAGCTCAGCTTTGGCAGCCGAATAGAAACTGTAGCAGAGCCGGCGATGGAAACCAGCCGCTCGCAGTGTGGGGTGTCAGAGCAACGTGGGGCGGCGGAAGCTTGGGGGAGGCACTTAGGGACTCCAAGGGCCACCCGTGGCTTTTGCTCTGAGATCGGCCAGGCAGGAGGAGACCCCAAAACATTTGCGGTGAGGGAACGTTAATCATCCCCGTCCAGCTGGGATGTGGCCTTGGCAGCCAGGCTGGGCCCTGCCGTGGATTTTAGGCAATAAAATTCCTCCTCCTTTTCCCTGAGCTTCTCTTTTTGGGGGAAATCGCTTCGTCCTGGCAGTTCCCCCAACCATTAAAAGTGGGCTTGTCCGGGATTTGAACCCGGGACCTCTCGCACCCTAAGCGAGAATCATACCCCTAGACCAACAAGCCAGCTGAGTGAAACCTCTGCCAGATGTTGTCTTAGAGGAGACCTTGGCAGGGCTGGAAACCACAAGCCCATGCGGCTTCTGAGGTTGAAGCAGCTGAACGGCTCGTTCCCCAGCTCCTCAGCACACTTACAGCACTTGCAGCTCACACCTTGGGTGGCTCAGACACAATATCCACTAGACCAAAATCATAGAATCTCAGGGTTGGAAGGGACCTCAGGAGGTCATCTAGTCCAACCCCCTGCTCAAAGCAGGACCAACCCCAACTAAATCATCCCAGCCAGGGCTTTGTCAAGCCGGGCCTTAAAAACCTCTAAGGAAGGAGATTCCACCACCTCCCTAGGGAACCCATTCCAGTGCTTCACCACCCTACTAGTGAAAAAGTTTTTCCTAATATCCAACCTAAACCCTCCCCCTCTGCAACTTGAGACCATTACTCCTTGTTCTGTCATCTTCTACCACTGAGAACAGTCTAGATCCATCCTCTTTGGAACCCCCTTTCAGGTAGTTGAAAGCAGCTATCAAATCCCCCCTCATTCTTCTCTTCTGCAGGCTAAACAATCCCAGTTCCCTCAGCCTCTCCTCATAAGTCATGTGCTCCAGCCCCCTAATCATTTTTGTTGCCCTCCGCTGGACTCTTTCCAATTTATCTTTCCAAGTCAAGCCACTTCAAGCCAACCAGAGTCCCCACAAAACCAATCCCTGGCTGCTTCCAGGGCCTGTCGCTTGTGTCTCCCTTTAGGAACGATGCTGCGTTTGCGATGCACCATGCTGAGAGTGGAGGCTGTGACAGAAACACCCCGTGTTCACACCGTGCACACCGGTTTGCACGAGGAAGGGCTTGTGAGGCATTTAAAAACCCAGTATTTGAGGACTGGGAAGGGGTGAGGTGCAGGGTAAGATCTGGCTGCTGCAGGGAGACCTGGGACCCGCCCAAGGAGGTCAGACTGAGACAGAGCCGGACCCGCCGTTCACCACAGCTTGGCTGGGCTCTGGGCTTGGACCATGCTCTAACGGTGCCTCCCCCCCCGAAGGCCCCTGTGCCCTGCACCAGCTGCCTAACGCTCCCAACTGGTGCTAACACCATGTGAGTCGCTGCGAATGCTGGGGAAGGTGCATCAGTCACATTTTTATTGCTGTGCTCTGTGTGAGAGGGATCCCATGCTGGTGGGTCAGGGGAGCTCAGTGGTACCCCAGTTCCAGGTGGATACCGGAGCAGCAGGGAACTCGTCACACCCGCATTGTAAGTAATGTTGGAGAGTTTCACTCTGTGACAGTGTAACTCACCAGACAGGAGAGAGGCGTTAACTCGTGTGAAATGCTGGTCTCCAACTAGTGTGGGACGTTACAGAGGACGAAAGACGTTGTTGTTTACTAGCCCCCTGCCCCATGAAGATGAGTCTTGCAAGTGAATCCTCCCATTGGCCCAGTTTGCAACTGAGAGCAGACGGGGAAGGGAATAAAAACCCCTAACAAGGAGGAGCTGGATCTCATTGCTGCTTGGACTCCTCTGGGTGCTGAGTCAGATCGGAGCACCCCAGGGGACTGTCTGTGACTCCATGCTGAGGCTGTCAAAGTGCCTGAGGCGTTTACACTTGATAACTGGTTGGTGAAATCGAAGTGTGGACCTCGCAGCCAGTGTGGGGTTTGTGCCCCGGTTCCTGAGGTCGGCACTCACGCTCCTGAGTCCCTGCAGGATGGCTGGGCATGGCGATGGCTCGTTCTCCTCCTCTCTCGTCTCCACCTCCCTCCCGGAGCAGCTGAGAGCAACGTGGCAACACCGTGCGCGTATTGCAAGGAAATGCCTGTCTCATGCCACTGACCCGTCCTCTTGCTGGGCTCAGCCCTACCTCTCTGAACTGTCGTTCATTCCTATTTCCACACCGGCCACGACTCCAGGGGCACACTGCCCATTCCCAGGGCTCAGCCCGGGTACAGCTCCAAACAGTATCCAACAGACCTGCCTTTCCCACCGCATCCATGGAACCAGACAAGCATCTCTCGGCACACCCCAAGGCCACAGCCACTTCACCGCCTCCCACCGCTCAGACTGGGAGGAGCTGTCCATGGGAACCGAAGAAACCAGATTCTACACGTCTGATGCCGGCACACAGCACAGGCCCACCACCTCGTCACGGGCTGGGAGCGCACCGCAAACTAAAGCTGACGCCGATCAGTGCAAGAGCTGCCGCTAACAAACAATGCCCGACCTCATGGGACAGGGGGGAGGGGGGAATAGCTCAGTGGTTTGAGCATTGGCCTGCTAAACCCAGGGTTGTGAGTTCAATCCTTGAGGGGGCCATTTAGGGATCTGGGGCAAAAAAATTGGGGATTTGGTCCTGCTTTGAGCAGGGGGTTGGACTAGATGACCTCCTAAGGTCCCTTCCATCCCTGAGATTCTATGAAGTCCCTGATGTAGCCTAGCCCACTGACACCTGGCTGGAGAACCCTGCAAGCCCTGTGCTTGCAGCTCGCCCCGCCAGGATACTCAGTGCACTGGAGAGGCTGAGAAGGCAGGTGACGCTGCATCCATCTTCTCTGCAAACATCAAATGCAGGAGAGGTGCCTCTGGTAAGACAATGTCATGCAGCTGAGAGGAGAAACCAGAGACAAAGCTCACAATGATTTTAGGTGGGTTTCCAGACCACACAGAGAAAAACACGCAGGAGCTCACTGGCGTGTGGAGAGGCACCTCAGCCTTGTCCTCCTGGGAGATCCTGAGGTCCTCAAATCATGGTTTAAAGAATTAAAGTTACAGAGAATCCACCATTTACACTAGTTGTAAGCTGCAAGTGACCCATGCCCCGAGTTGCAGAGGAAGGCAAAAGACCCCGCTGCCAATCTGACCGGGGGGGAAATCCCTTCCTGACCCCAAATCTGGCGATCAGTTAGACGCTGAGCATGTGGGCGAGACCCAGCAGCCAGAACCCGGGAAGGAATTCTCTGTAGTAACTCAGAGCCCTCCCCAGCTAGTGTCCCGTCCCTAGAACTTCAGCTGAAGGTTCCCATCCACAATGGGTCAGTTCCGTCCCTCGTCTAGAAGTGCTCTGGGATTCCTCGCTGACGCTGGACTCTCCCACCGCAACGGCCGCAAGTGACGCTTTCTGCTCTCGCCGCTTGGCTGGGAAACTCCGCCCCGGTCTTGGAGACAAAGACCTGGCCTCAGTTATTCCTGCCTTCGCCACCTCTAAGAACATAAGAACATAAGAATGGCCGTACTGGGTCAGACCAAAGGTCCAGCCAGCCCAGTATCCTGTCCACCGACAGTGGCCAATGCCAGGTGCCCCGGAGTGAGTGGACCTAACAGGTAATGATCAAGTGATCTCTCTCCTGCCATCCATCACCCCCCTCTGACAAACAGAGGCTAAGGACACCATTCCTTACCCATCCTGGTTAATAGCCATTAATGGACTTCATCTCCATGAATTTATCCAGTTCTCTTTTAAACCCTGTTGTAGTCCTAGTCTTCACAGCCTCCTCAGGCAAGGAGTTCCACAGGTTGACTATGCGCTGTGTGAAGAAGAACGTCCTTTTAGTTGTTTTAAACCTGCTGCCCACTAATTTCATTGGGTTGCCCCTAGTTCTTTTATTATGAGAACAAGTAAATAACTTTTCCTTATTCACTTCCTCCACATCACTCATGATTTTATATACCTCTATCATATCCCCTCTTAGTCTCCTCTTTTCCAAGCTAAAAAGTCCTAGCCTCTTTAATCTCTCCTCATATGGGACCCGTTCCAGACCCCTGATCATTTTAGTTGCCCTTCTCTGAACCTTTTCTAATGCCACTATATCCTTTTTGAGATGGGGAGACCACAATTGTGCACAGTATTCAAGATGTGGGCGCACTATGGATTTGTATAAGGGCAGTAAGATATTCTCCGTCTTATTCTCTATCCCTTTTTTAATGATTCCTAACATCCCGTTTGCTTTTTTGACGGCCGCTGCACACTGCGTGGACGTCTTCGGAGAACTATTCACGATGACTCCAAGATCTTTTTCCTGATTAGTTGTGGCTAAAATTAGCCCCCATCATATTGTGGGGGCTAATTTCTCCGCTGGACGACAGCAACGCGAGTTACCGGTGCACGGAAACGTCAGCCCGTTGGATGCTCCACCCAGCACCGAACGCCGCCGCGCTGTGGCCGGCCTGCGGTAATTGTGAGGCTCACTGGCGGAAAGGGGGTGGATGTGCGTGAGTGGCTGTGGTGCCCGGCTGAATCAAACCGTGTCAGAAATAAATGCAAGAGGGAATTAATGTAAACAGAAAGGCACTAATGGTACCACTCCAGGGCTGTGTTAGGACTGTGATGGGTAGACAAGAGGAGTAGGGCACTGGAAATCAATGGACCAAAATTGGTGCTTGGGAAATTAGGCCTAATTGGTGGGCAAAATAATGAGTGGACGGACCATTCAGCACCTTTTGGGGGCCAGTAAGAAGAGACTTAAGGGGGGAAAATGGACCTTTGGCCATCATCCCGGCTGGGGCAGCAGGATTGTTGGCGTGACCCCCGGCCTTGGTCCGCCACAGGGGATGCTTGGCCAGCATTGCTCCACCAGCGAGAACCTCAGCCTGATACATGTGAGATCCTGCTCCGAGTCCCTCCCTCGTGTGTCCCTTTCCGTCCCCCACTATCTTCCTGCTGGCTGATCTCTCTCTCGGTTTTTCACCTGACCCTGAAATCTGCCGTACTGCCCGGCGCCAGCACGGCCGAGTGAGCCGTCCCCCAGCTCTGCTCGGCCTGCAAAGGACACTGACCCTGCCAGACCAACCAGATGATGTCCCTGGCCGGGGAGGCAAGCTGGGGTCCAACAGCTGTCATGGCCGACCTGCCCGCCCAGGACATCTGTCCCTGACTGAGCAGCAGCCTGGTATCCTGAGAATATCAGCCAAGCTGTATCTCCCTCAGCTAGCCCATCTCCTCTCCCCGTCGTGTCTGGCTGATGTGCTGAAAGCAGGAAGGTGACTGTCCTTCCCCGAACTAACCCTTCCTCCCACACCGAGAAAGACTGTGGCAGAGGGGGAAACGCTACCTGGTATCCAACAGAGGGTCTGATTGTGTTGCATCACTGCTCACCTGCGGTTCCAGCTCTTTTTGCTTTGTTTTGATCCAACACCCCCCCGCCCCTCCCCCCCTTTTGGGTGTTTTCATCAATGATTGTCTAACCTTCGGCATGAGCTGCGCAGTGCGTCTGCCAAGGCACTCAGCCGGCTGAGGTCTCTGCGTAGCAAACCCCAGAATGTGCCTCGCAGTGTTCAGGGTGGGACAGTTTCAGGGTCACGCAAACAGCTTGTGACTCTGTGGGCCCATCTGTTCCTTCTAAATCAATACAGCAGCAATGGTGGGCACATCCCACCTGTCCTCTGCTCCCTGCACCGGCTTCCTAGAGAATTTCACACCCAGTTGAAGGCCTCAGTCTTTATCTTCAAGTCACTACATGGCCTGGGCCCAGGATACCTAAAAGACCATCTCAGGCTCCTGGAGGAAAACCATGGCCCAATGGAGCTCTCAACAGTACGAGTGCCGCTCGTCTGTGGGGCAGACAGAACCGTCTCTGGGGGAAGTCCCAGACTACAGAACGAAGTCCCCCAAAAACTAAGGGCCATCACAGACCTCACCACCTTCCCTACCAGGTGCATTTCTCGGACCTTCCCTTCTCTACCATAAACACAGGGCAATAGGTCTATTTAACAAAACAAAGGAAACCCTACCAAAACAAGACACTACATGGGTCTCCCTCTGGGCCTGGGGAGGGGATGAGGGAACCAAAGTGTGACAGATGTGTAGTCCCACTGCTAAATGCATGACCACAAGGTGCTCAGACAACACTGATGAGCACACTATTAAAACCCATGTAGATTAATAACATTGCTTATAAAACATCTTACAAAGCCCCTAGGTATAACCTGCTTCAGCTGGCGTGTTGCTTTAGGGGTATGAGTCTTGCTTTGGGTATATCCCAGATCAGCCTAGTTCCCCCCATTTAAGTAGCACGTGTCTGTGCATGACATAACCCCGGCCTGCCCTTCCCCCCCACCGGATAAAAAGGGAGTGGAAGTAATTGTACAGGGAGACACACAATATTTTGGCAGCTACTCCTGGAACGCTAGCGCCCAAACCATGTCAGATGGGCTAGAACCGACAGGGCCCAGCGGGCTGAAAGTTAGACGGAGCAGGTGACGTGCCAAGAGGGACTTAACATTGCAGCGGGACAGTTGAATATTTATATTGGCTTAGTAAGTTTGTTTCAATTATTGGTAATGCTTTTGTGGCACAGATCAGAGAGAATCCGAACTCAGTCAATGGGAGTCTGCAGCGTTGCTGTAGCCGTGTGGGTCCCGGGATATCAGCGAGACGAGGCGGGGGAGGGGATATCTTTTATTGGACCAACTTCCATTGGCGAGAGAGACGGGCTTTGGAGCCGCACGGAGCTCTGCTGCGGGTCCGGGACAGTGTCGCGTGTGCAGTCACACCACACGGGGGACACGCAACACTTCTCTGAGCAGGCTGGTGGGCGCAGGGCGATCCCAGGCAGGGGCCCGAGGCTCAGCGGGAAGGGACGTGAGGAGCAGGGTGCTGGGTATGAAAAGCCTCCACTGCCAGCTACATAGAATCCTTGCTCAGCAGGTGCAGTGAGGCTCAGTGCTTGTTTGTCAGGGCTGCAGCAACAGCTGGCAGGTCCCTTCTGCTCTGCAGCCTCCCCAGGACGGCGGGATGAGGCAGCAGCCAGCCCCGATCGCTGCTGGGTAGCGAGACCTCAGTGTAGCCTGATCGCCGGGCTGCTGCTTTGCTGAGGTGGCACCTAGAGCAACAGCTAGGCCAGGCACTACAGGGTGGCTTGTTGGTCTAGGGGTATGATTCTCGCTTAGGGTGCGAGAGGTCCCGGGTTCAAATCCCGGACGAGCCCTGTTTTGCATTTTAGTGTGGGGAGGGTTTCCCAGAGAATTTCCCCTCCGGCGGAGGCGGGGTTGTGAGAAAACCCCCAGAGGCTGAATGCTGCCTGAATTGTTGGGTCCAGCCAGCCAGAGACTATTAGGGACAAATCCTCCCCCCAGATCTTGCGGGTGCAAAGACACTGCTTTGCTGGGTGCTGCCGCAGCAGGTTCGCATGTGCCCCTGGGGCAAAGTGGGAATTTCCTGTCACAGGTCGGTGAAGGAGATGCGTGGCACTGACTTACTTGCCCAGCGATCGCTCCCCACTTCCGGGGGGAAGGGCTCAAACGCTGCTTTGGGCGCTGAGCGGGAGATGCGAGGGGGGGTGTTGTCATGTGACTGTCTGGGTGGGATGAATGGGCTGGCTGAGACCCACCCGGATCAAGGGAGAGTCTGGAAAGACACTAGGACCCCAAGGCTGGGAAATATCAGCAGGCGGAAGGTGTGAGCTCAGCGTGGGTCTGTGGGAGCAGGACAATGGACCAAGAGCGGCTGGGAGCTCATGATCTAGACAGGGACTATCTACAAAAATTAGTAGACCAGTCATTAAATGTGATATGATGTGTTAACCAATAGTATTAAGTATAAGTGTGTATATAATTCATGATTATCTGCATTGGATGTGTGGTATATCCTGTACCCATCTTCTACGCTTGAGCCTGATCAACTTCAGTGTAGCTTGATTGTCTGCCAATAGAGAAACCTCAGGGACAAGTTCAGAGTTGAGCTGAGTTCTTGGGAACTGAGTGGAGAAGGTCTCAGAAGCCACCCCGACATCAACACAACCGTATCCAAATCCCATCATAGCATAAAACCTTAAATGCAACCTCAGCGATGTTGAGACAGTTAACTGAAGAAGGCGAGAAGGGACTAATTAGTAGGAGGAAAGGTTTTTCATAGATTCCAAGGCCAGAGGGGATCATTGTGAACATCTATAACACAGGCCAGAGAACTTCCCCCAAATAATTCCTAGAGCAAATCTTCTAGAAAAATATCCAGTCTTGATTTACAAATTGCCAGTGATGGAGAATTCACCATGATCCTTGGTAAATTGTTCCAATGGTTAATTACTCTCACTGTAAAAAATGAACACCTTATTTCCAGTCTGAATTTGTCTAGCTTCAACTTCCAGCCATGGGATCATGTTAGACTTTTCTCGGCTAGATTGAAGAGCCCATTATTAAATATTTGTTCCCCGTTCTGGACAGAATTCTTGTAGAGCTTGATAGACGATTCACCGCCAACTCCAGTTGGCTTTCTGCGCTAACTGCTTGTGACCCAAAGAATGAACATGTTCTTGATGATGAGAAACTGAAAATAACTGCAGATCACTATAGGTCAACGGGCACCAATTTTGGCAATCTGGATGCAGAAGTCGAAGTTGCCAAGAAGCACATTGCACCAAAAAATTGACTTCAATTTTTGATTTCTGGAACATTCTCAATAACTTACTAAGGGTTGTGTTTTCTAGACCGTTCATCATTTTGGTTCCTCTTCTCTTGACTTTCTCCAATTTGTCTTTCCTGAAATGTGGCACCCAGAGCTGGACACAATACTCCAGTTGAGGCCGTATCAGTGGGGGGTAGAGTGGAAGAATTAATTCTCATGTCCTGCTTGCAACTCTTCTGCTAATACATCCCAGAATGATGTTTGCTTTTATTTTTGCAACTGTGTTACACTGTTGACTCATATTTAGATTGTGGTCCACTAGGACCCCCCAGATCCCTTTCCGCAGTACTCCAGTTCCTAGGCAGTCATTCCCCATTTTGTATGTGTGCAAAATATCATAGCGCTGGTCAACAATGTAATTAATATCAAGCTTCAAATGCTGTAGTTCTTCAATAACCATTTTTGAAACAGATTCAGCATTTAGATTTTCCATGTGGCAGCAGCCCAGCGCTCTTTCCTGAATGATTCCATGGTAGCGTAAAAGGACCCACAGCTGGTCTTTTTTTGATGCATCTTTAGTTTTATCGACAAGGAGAGAGAAATACTCGGCTTGTCTTTTTAAGCACTGTCACTTAGGGTGTGTCTACACAGCAAAAGCTGTGCATACCTGAGGTAGCTTGACTCCAGCTGGCCCAGGGAACAATAGCAGTGAAGACAGCACAGTGCAAGCCGGGTATGGACTTTGGGTGCACACGTGGCATGCTAGCCCATTCTGAAGCCTGTGCTGTGCTCAGGGCCGGCTCTAACTTTTTTCCCCGCCCCAAGCCAAAAAAACAACCCACCGAGCGCCGCCCCGCCGAAACAAAAAACTCTTCCCCCCCCCCACAAAGTAAAAAAAAACAACCCACCAAGCGCCGCCCCGCCACCCCAAGATTGGCCGCCCCTTAGAAGGTGCCGCCCCTTAGAAGGTGCCGCCCCAAGCACGTGCTTGGTCGGCTGGTGCCTGGAGCCGTCTCTGGCTGTGCTGCCTTTGCTTCTATTGCTACCCGTGCTAGCTGCATGCAAGTTAGCTTGGAGAGACTAGCACATGCGCAGTGTTTGCTGTGTAGACATATCTTTAAACCTGATGATGACAGAGGCTGGTAGCACCTTGTCTACATCAGGACTCCCAGAGTCAATGGTGGTAGTTCCAGTGGGGGGACTTAGCCAACGTTAGCACTGGGTGAATTTCCTAGTGCAGACAAGGCCATTGTCAGACTTAATATCTGTGCGTCAGTTTCTTCTTCTGGAAAGTAGGATGGTATTACCTTAATCCAGCATCTCCTCCACCCATGCTCTGTGAGGATGTCAGGTGTTAATTTGTGCACTCTCGTCCATTCGTTCTGTTAATGGGAGGAGGGGGAATAGTCCGGAGAGCTGAACTTCGCTTCTGTATGCAGAGATGTACGTTGTATTTAAGAGTCTGCATGTTTCCTATTTTGATTTATTCTTATAATTTAGATCCTCAATACATTAGCCCCACTCTCAATCTAACCCCTCAGCCCTGACCAAGCTATCATTTACAGGCTCATGCATTAAGCTCCAGAGGTCCCAGGTTCGATTCCAGCTGCTGACGACCGGGGTTTGTCAGCGTTCCATGAGGTTTGAGGCACAAGGAGATGATTGGCTGTGAAGGAGGGGAAAGGAGAGTGGCTTTAGCAGGAAAACTCTTTGGTCAGAGCAAACGTAATAGGAGATGTATCTGGAAGTTTGTTTCACTGAATGTCACACTCCTAGACTTGATTCTGGGAACAGTCTACATTCAAGTGAATTCCAAGATAATGTTGACAGTCATTATGGGACTAAACCTGCCTCCACTGCAACTTTCCCATTGAGCTTAATGGTGCAGAACCCAGCCCCGTACCCGCAGGTTGTGAGTCACTTTCGTAGGTTAACAAAAAACGGTGTAAGAAAATGAAAAGACAAATTGGAGTAACCAATCCTGTGTTCTTTTGATCTTTTGCCAGGCTCTCTGTGTTGTGCTATTAAAGAGGTTGTAAACAAAGACGTGCTCCTGCCCTGCATTGTTGGAGAGGGAGGTGCCATGCATCTTGCAGACGTGACTGTGAACTGGCAGGACTCAGAAACTCAGGAAATAGTCCACAGCTTCTACCACAGCAAAGACCATCTGGAGCATCAAGGAGAAAGATTTCGGGGGAGAACCCAGCTCTTCCCTCAGGAATTTTCCAAAGGCAACGCCTCTCTGTTGTTGAAAAGACTAACCCTGAACGATACAGGAAACTACTCCTGCCATGCTTTCTTATATGATGAGACGCTGCCTAATGAACACGTGGTACAGCTTTCTGTGTCAGGTACGCCGTACTGGAATCCGCCCTTATGAACCTGCTCTTACAGTCGGCCTGAGTGAAAGAGCGAACAAGCCTCAGTGTCACTTTCCCAGTGACATTTGCTGTTTGAAGAGCTGTCGTTTCTGGTCTGAATACTAAGCGTGAGAGTTGGGATGATGGTTATTAGCCACTTTATAATGAGGCTTGAGGATCCTACATTCAGACTTTTTAAAAGTGTGATTGATTTAACAGTGTATCCCGTGCCTACCCCTCCAGTCCCATCCCCAGACCTCCCAGGTATAGGACTGAATTTGAGCATGGGAATCTAAGGACTAGTCTACACTGGCAACGCTGAATTGCTGCCTCAACGTGGCTTGTGTGATCACAGCAGAGCATTGGGAGAGAGCTCTCCCAGCGCTCTAAAAAAAGCCTCCTCCACGAGGGACGTAGCTCCCAGCTCTGAGACGTGCAGCTCCCAGCGCTGGGGCACTGTCTATCCTGGCACTTTACAGCGCTGAAACTTGCTGCGCTCAGGGGGGTGTTTTTCCACACCCCTGAGCGAGAAAGATGCAGCGCTGTAAAGTGCCGGTGTAGACAATCCCTGAGCCTAAAATGGAGGGGCCTTTATGTCTTCTTCAGTTTTTCTACTCTCGCCCTTTGCTAAAGGTTTGACACCAGCCCATCTGATCTTTCTCTATCTTGTCCATCGATTACTGCCCACCACTGAAGTGAATTATTTCTCTCTTCCTCCAGTGACATTGCTCTGGTCACCCAATCCCCCCAGAACCAGTTCAGGCCGTGGCTACACTACAATGCTTTGCAGGTCTAGCTGTACCGGCAGAGCCCCTCCGTGTAGACACAGCCTATGCTGACGGAAGGATTTCTTTCTGTCGGTGTAGTAACACCACCTCCCCAAACAATGTGAGCTAAGTTGACAGAAGCACTCTTCTATCAGCACAGCCGTGTCTACACTGGGGGTTTTGCCCACACCCCTGACCGACACAGCTGTGCCAACAAAGTCTTGTAGCATAGACTTGGCCTCAGTGGGTATGTCTGTACTTTGAGATCAAGTCACCACAGTAAAGTTGCTTTATCCTACACAACTACGGTCTGTACCTACCCCGGGGGAAGATTCCTCCCCCCACAGCAATCTGCTTCTCCCTTGAATCCCCAGCCTCTCTCAATTACTGTTCTCCACTCCAAAATTCTCCACCCGCTAGCACAGTGGCCCTTCTTTAGTCTTGATCACCTCGCTGTGTTTTTGCTCCTGATTTCCTACGTATCCCTTGCAATGTGTTTGAGTCCGGGTGGAAAAAACCAAGACGGACCAATGGTCTGTTCTACACTTTTGAAAAGTTTAATCCCGTACCAAAGTTTTTGGCCATATATAACATCAGGAATATATTGGGTTATACTTGAAATATTGAAAGCTATTCCATTTCTTTATAGATGTTTACTGTTTTGCAGAGGAAGGAATTCAGCTAAAACATGGAAGAAATCACTACAGCTTTATTGGTTTCCCATTGCTCCTGTTAGTGATATGGTGTCTCTATGAATCTATAAAGAAGCACAGGAGCAGTAAATCAGAAGGTATGTGCAATAAGGAATGTAAATAGTTTTTTAAATGAAGACAACATTTATTTGGGTAAGCTGGGACCTGCATTGTCACATGTACCGGACAAGGGGTGTCCCATGTAGCACCTTTCTATTGCGTGTCTGCTATCTGTAGAACGGTGCTAGGTTGCTATCCCAAGGTCCCGGGTAATACAGTTTTTCCTGTGTGTGAACTTAGGGTACTACAAATGCCATCCCAACAGCAGCTGCTACAAATACTCTTTGAGGGAGGACAATGGACTCAATAATAGAAAGTATATCTCGCTATAGGGGGACTGAGTCATCTATCTGCCGCCCTGACCGGGAAAACCGAGAGGTGTGCTGCTTGCCAGGGGCTAGGATTCGTGATGTGACGGAGAGACTGCCGAGACTCATCAAGCCCTCAGATCGCTACCCCTTCCTGCTTCTCCACGTGGGCACCAATGATACTGCCAAGAATGACCTTGAGCGTATCACTGCAGACTACGTGGCTCTGGGGAGAAGGATGAAGGAGTTTGAGGTGCAAGTGGTGTTCTCGTCTATCCTCCCTGAGGCAGGAAAAGGCCGGGGTAGAGACCGTCGAATCGTGGAAGTCAACGAATGGCTACGCAGATGGTGTCGGAGAGAAGGGTTTGGATTCTTTGACCATGGGATGGTGTTCCAAGAAGAAGGAGTGCTAGGCAGAGACGGGCTCCACCTGACGACGAGAGGGAAGAGCATCTTTGGAAGCAGGCTGGCTAACCTAGTGAGGAGGGCTTTAAACTAGGTTCACCGGGGGAAGGAGACCAAAGCCCCGAGGTAAGTGGGGAAGTGGGATACCGGGAGGAAGCACAAGTAGGTGGGGAAGAGGGATACCGGGAGGAAGCACAAGTAGGTAAGTACAAGAGGGGAAAGCTCCTGCCCCATACTGGGACAGCAGGACGATCGGTGAGTTATCTTAAATGCCTATTCACAAATGCAAGAAGCCTGGGGAACAAGCAGGGAGAACTGGAAGTCCTGGCACAGTCAAGGAATTATGATGTAATTGGAATAACAGAGACTTGGTGGGATAACTCACATGATTGGAGTACTGTCATGGACGGATATAAACTGTTCAGGAAGGATAGGCAGGGCAGGAAAGGTGGGGGAGTTGCGTTGTATGTAAGAGAGCAGTATGACTGCTCAGAGCTCCAGTATGAAACTGCAGAAAAACCTGAGAGTCTCTGGATTAAATTTAGAAGTGTGAGCAACAAGGGTAATGTCGTGGTGGGAGTCTGCTACAGACCACCAGACCAGGGGGATGAGGTGGACGAGGCTTTCTTCCAGCAACTAACAGAAGTTGCTAGATCACAGGCCCTGGTTCTCATGGGTGACTTTAATCACCCCGATATCTGCTGGGAGAGCAATACAGCGGTGCACAGACAATCCAGGAAGTTTTTGGAAAGTGTAGGGGACAATTTCCTGGTGCAAGTGCTGGAGGAACCAACTAGGGGGAAAGCTCTTCTTGACCTGCTGCTCACAAACAGGGAAGAAATAGTAGAGGAAGCAATAGTGGATGGGAACCTGGGAGGCAGTGACCATGAGATGGTCGAGTTCAGGATCCTGACACAAGGAAGAAAGGAGAACAGTAGAACAGAGACCCTGGACTTCAGAAAAGCAGACTTCGACTCCCTCAGGGAACTGATGGGCAAGGTCCCCTGGGAGAATAACATGAGGGGGAAAGGAGTCGAGGAAAGCTGGCTGTATTTTAAAGAATCCTTATTGAGGTTGCAGGAACAAACCATCCCGATGTGTAGGAAGAAAAGCAAATATGGCAGGCGACCAGCTTGGCTTAACAGTGACATCCTTGCTCGTCTTAAACACAAAAAAGCAGCTTACAAGAAGTGGAAGATTGGACTAATGACCAGGGAGGAGTATAAAAGTATTGCTCAGGCATGCAGGAGTGAAATTAGGAAGGCCAAATCACACTTGGAGCTGCAGCTAGCTGGAGATATTAGGAGTAACAAGAAGGGTTTTTTCAGGTATGTTAGCAACAAGAAGAAAGTCAAGGAAAGTGTGGGCCCCTTGCTGAATGAGGGAGGGAACCTAGTGACAGAGGATGTGGAGAAAGCTAGTGTACTCAATGCTTTTTTTGCCTCTGTCTTCACAGACAAGGTCAGCCCCCAGACAGCTACACTCCGCAGCACGGTATGGGGAGGAGGTGACCAGCCTTCTGTGGAGGAAGAAATAGTTCGGGACTATTTAGAAAAGCTGGACGAGCACAAGTCCATGGGGCCGGATGCACTGCATCCGAGGGTGCTAAAGGAGTTGGCCGATGAGATTTCAGAGCCATTGGCCATTATTTTTGAAAAATCATGGCAATCGGGGGAGGTCCCAGATGACTGGAAAAAAGCTAATGTAGTGCCCATCTTTAAAAAAGGGAAGAAGGAAGATCCGGGGAACTACAGGCCAGTCAGTCTCACCTCAGTCCCTGGAAAAATCATGGAACAGGTCCTCAAGGAATCAATTCTGAACCACTTAAAGGAGGGGAAAGTGATCAGGAACAGTCAGCATGGATTCACCAAGGGCAAGTCATGCCTGACTAACCTAATTGCCTTCTATGATGAGATAACCGGCTCTGTGGATGAGGGGAAAGCAGTGGATGTGCTATTTCTTGACTTTAGCAAAGCTTTTGATACAGTCTCCCACAGTGTTCTTGCCAGCAAGTTAAAGGAGTATGGGCTGGATGAATGGACGGTAAGGTGGATAGAAAACTGGCTGGATGGTCGGGCTCAACGGGTAGTGATCAATGGTTCCATGTCTAGTTGGCAGCTGTTATCAAGTGGAGTGCCCCAAGGGTCGGTGCTGGGGCCGGTTTTGTTCAATATCTTCATCAACGATCTGGAGGATGGTGTGGACTGCACCTTGGCAAATTTGCAGATGACACTAAACTGGGAGGAGTGGTTGATACGCTGGAGGGTAGGGATAGGATACAGAGGGACCTAGACAAATGAGAGGATTGGGCCAAAAGAAATCTGATGAGGTTCAACAAGAACAAGTGCAGAGTCCTGCACTTAGGACGGAAGAATCCCATGCACTGCTACAGACTAGGGACCGAATGGCTGGGCAGCAGTTCTGCAGAAAAGGACCTAGGGGTTACGGTGGACGAAAAGCTGAATATGAGTCAACAGTGTGCCCTTGTTGCCAAGAAGGCTAATGGCATTTTGGGTTGTATAAGTAGGGGCATTTCCAGCAGATCGAGGGACGTGATTATTCCCCTCTATTCGGCACTGGTGAGGCCTCATTTGGAGTACTGTGTCCAGTTTTGGGCCCCACACTACAAGAAGGATGTGGATAAATTGGAAAGAGTCCAGCGGAGGGCAACAAAAATGATTAGCGGGCTGGAGCACATGACTTATGAGGAGAGGCTGAGGGAACTGGGATTGTTTAGCCTGCAGAAGAGAAGAATGAGGGGGGATTCGATAGCTGCTTTCAACTACCTGAAAGGGGGTTCCAAAGAGGATGGATCTAGACTGTTCTCAGTGGTAGAAGATGACAGAACAAGGAGTAATGGTCTCAAGTTGCAGAGGGGGAGGTTTAGGTTGGATATTAGGAAAAACTTTTTCACTAGTAGGGTGGTGAAGCACTGGAATGGGTTGCCTAGGGAGGTGGTGGAATCTCCTTCCTTAGAGGTTTTTAAGGTCAGGCTTGACAAAGCCCTGGCTGGGATGATTTAGTTGGGTTTGGTCCTGCTTTGAGCAGGGGGTTGGACTAGATGACCTCCTGAGGTCCCTTCCAACCCTGAGATTCTATGATTCTATGATTCTATGATTCTATAAATCAGAAGCTCCAAATCCAGCCAGGAAATTTATCTCTAATTCTTCCCAGAAGGGATGATCTCACTGGATTCTTACTTCCAGGTCCCTACCTTCAGCACCTGATTGGGTGAGACCTCCCCAAAACTCTTGAGGTTTCTAGACCCTCTCAGATACTGATAGCTGCAAACACCAACTACCAATACTGTAAAGTCCCCAGTTATGTTCTAAGGTCAGTTCCTTAAAATTACTTTCAGGACGTTCTATGTATGTAAGAATACATATATCAGACGATATGTCCACAAAGGAACGTCCTCTCAAGCTAACACAGAGATACTCAAGGATGTGGCGAAAGAGGTCGATTTACCCATCTCCTTACTGGCAAAAATAAGCATTGGCGGTAATTTACCTAAATGCTGCAAATTTTGAATACTTGGTAGGGGATTGCTAATGGGATTATAAAGGCCCAGGCCCTGTAGGTTTTCACCTTTAACGTACTTATGGGGGTGTGCGCGCACACATCTGTATACACATCCTGCTGCCTTCTATTGGAAGGAACCGGACATGTGTGTGTGATAGCAGGTCCATCTAGTGTCAGATGGGCTGCAGAGAAGGAAAGTCTAATATTAGTGACAGCTAATGGGGAGTCTGACATGGTTTAAGCTGGCAGGGTCTGGCCAATAGCAATAGAGACACGGTGAAAGGGAGCACTCCATCCCTCGTGATCTCTGCCCAACTCAGAGACCCGCTGAGCAGAAGCATCGCTATCCTGCTTTGCACCAGTGTTGCCATGCGAGCTTAGAGCCCCAGCAACAGCTCCTCTTTGGTCACCAACTTTTCCCCTTAGCTAGCCACAAGCTGCATCTCCCCAGCCACTCATCTGCCTCCTCTCCCCAAAACCCCACCCTCTCTCACCATCTTTGGAAGTCATTATTGTCCCATCTCTCCTTCCCCTCTCCCTCCTTGCCCCTAGGTTCCTCATTCACTGCACCTCCCCTTTCTGTCTCTTTCCCCCATCCTGCTTCTCTCATTGGTCACTCTCAGATTCTCTTGTTTTCACATATGAAACTTTGCAGCAGTCAGTTACACTATGGAGTGCAATAGCGATTTCATAATTAATGTTGTCCCTGAGTTCTTTGGTGCTGTTACGGCAGCAGTGGAGCAAGGATGCTTTGGAAGGGAAAGCGAAGAAACACAATAAATGCAAAACTGTGTTACTAGAACATGACGTAGGAAGCAGTACTGCAGAAAAGGATCTGGGGGTGATAGTGGATCACAAATTAAATACGAGCCAACAAGGTAATATTGTTGCAAAAAAAGCAAACATTCTGGGATGTACTAGTGGGAGTGTTGTAAGCAAGACACAAAAAGTAATTCTTCTGTTCTATTCAGTGTGGATAAGGCCTCAACTGGAGAACAGTGTCCAGTTCTGGGCATCACACTTTGGGAAAGATGTGGACAAATTGGAGAAAGTCCAGAGAAGAGCAACAGAAATCATTAAAGGTCTAGAAAACATAACCTCTGAGGGAAGATTGAAAAAATTGGGCTTGTTTAGTCTGGAGAAGAGAAGATAAGGGGGGACCTGATAATAGTCTTCAAGTGTGTAAAATATTGTTATAAAGAGGAGGTGATACATTGTTCTCCTTAACCAGTGAGGCCAGGACAAGAAGAAATGGGCTTAAATTTCAACAGGGGAGATTTAGGTTAGATATTAGGAAAAACTTCCTAACTGAAGGTTTAGACCTGTGTGCAGTTCTGGTGACCCCATATAAAAAAGATATATTAGAATTGGAAAAGGTACAGAGAAGGGCAACAAAAATGATTAGGGGTATGGAACAGCTTCTATATGAGGACAGATTAGAAAGACTGGGACTTTTCAGCTTGGAAAAGAGATGACTAAGAGGGGATATGATAGAGGTCTATAAAATCATGGCTGGTGTGGAGGAAGTGCCTAAGGAAATGTTATTTACTCCTTCTCGTAACACAAGAACCAAGGATCACCCAATGAAATTAATAAGCAACAGGTTTAAAACAAAAAAAAAAAGTATTTCTTCCCACAATGCACAACCCGTGGAACTCATTGCCAGGGGATGTTGTGAAGGCCAAAACTATAACAGGGTTCAAAAAAGAACTAGATAAGTTCCTGGAGGATAGGTCCATCAATGGCTATTAGCCAAGATAGTCAGGGATGCAACCCCATGCTGTGAGTGTCTCTAGCCTCTGTTTGCCAGAATGGTCGACAGTGGATGGATCACTTGATGATTGCCTGTTCTGTTCATTCCCTCTGGGGCACCTGGCATTGGTCACTGTCAGAAGATGGGATACTGGGCTGGATGGACCATTGGTCTGACCCAATATGGCTGTTCTTATGTAGTTAAGCACTGCAACAAATTACCTGGGGAGGTTGTGGAATCTCAGTCTTGTCAGGGAATGGTGTCCTTAGCCTCTGTTTGTCAGAGGGGGGTGATGGATGGCAGGAGAGAGATCACTTGATCATTACCTGTTAGGTCCACTCATCCCGGGGCACCTGGCATTGGCCACTGTCAGTGGACAGGATACTGGGCTGGCTGGACCTTTGGTCTGACCCAGTTCAGCCTTTCTTATGTTCTTATGGTCTAGATCAGTGCTTCTCAACCTTTCTAGGCTAATGTCCCCTTTTCAAGAGTCTAATTTGTCTTGCGTACCCCAAGTTTCACCTCACTTAAAAACTACTTGGTTACAAAATCAGACACAAAAATACAAAAACGTTACAGCACACTTACTGAAAAAGTGCTGACTTTCTCATTTTTACCATAGAATTATAAAACAAATTCACTGGAATATAAATATTGTACTTACATTTCAGTGTGATACTTGAGCCTGTTTTTCAATTGTGAGCCTTGTCTGAAGCCTGAGCCCCGCCACACAAAGCTGAAGCATGTAACTTAGCTTTGTGGGGCCCCCTGTGGCATGAGGCCCCAGGCAATTGCCCTACTTGCCAACCAGAATGCAGTCCCACAACCCCCTGGGGGTTGCAGCCTCCAGGTTGAGAAACACTTGATCTAGAGGAGTTGAGTACCCCCTAGAAGACCTCTCTGTACCCCCAGGAGTAGGCGTACGCCTGGTTGAGAACCACAAGTCCTGTCGCAGTGTGGGGATTTAGACTAGATATATCAAGGTCCCTTCCAGTCCTACATTTCTATGATTCTGTGATTAGTTGCACAGTTAAGCAGACAAACATGTGGATTATAGCTGAGCTAGCATTCTGAGAGCCTTACAAGTAACCTCAGCTTTTTTCTTTAAACAGTCCGTGCCGTGTTTTGCTTCTAAAAATTTGTAAGATGCCACTGAGAATGCTTGCAGTGTTTTTTCAGTCACTTAGCCCAGGTCTACACTGCGGGGAGGGAATCGATCTAAGATAACGCAACTTCAGCTACGAGAATAGCGTAGCTGAAGTTGACATACCTACATTGACTTACCGTGGCATCTTCACTGCGGTGAGTCGAATGCTGCCACTCCCCCATCGACTCCGCCTGTGCCTCTTGCGGCGGTGGAGTACAGGAATCGACGGGAGAACGCTCGGGAATTGATTTATCGCGTCTAGACTAGACGCGATAAACCGACCCCCCGATAGATCGATCTCACAGCATAAATCCCCGCCATAATGTAGACCTGCCCTTAGAATGCAACTGATTTCTTTAAACATAGCAAAACTGCACTCCTTATAATGACTCCTTAACTACCAGCTTTGAAGTTTCAAAGTTGAACTGTTTTTGATTTATCTGTGTGGAAAACAAGATGTGCGAGGAATATCTTTTCAAAGGGGGCCATCTTTTTTTGCCTAGTACTCAACTAAAAAATGATTGTTCAAGATAGATGGTTGGTTGTTAGGTAGGTTTATCTTCTTTAGGCAGGGGGCAAAGCATGAAGAATTTCGTTTCTAAAGATGCACGTTTCAGAAGATAGAATGGGAAAACTGGGAGTTAGAATGGAAACTGTTTTGCAGCCTTAACTATCGTGGTTGCTATCTGTGACTATTCTAATACAGAAACGTGTATCTTGTTCAGACCCAAGATACTTACTTGAATTTTGCTTTTATCTTGCAGAAGCTCTTGAACGTTACAGAGAAGTGATTCATAGGACAAGCAAACTCTGCAGTAAACAAGATTCAGGTCACATTTTAAACCAAATATTAATCATTATAAGAGAGAAGAAGCTGCACACAGCTACAGAAATAATAAACTATATTTACAGAAGCCAGGAGCATGTGGATACCATCCATTCAGAAGATCTGTTCACTACGCAAGAGCAATGTTCCACGCGGATGTTACTGGTGGGAGGTGCTGGAACGGGGAAAAGCTACATCTCCAGAAGGCTCCTGCAGAAATGGGCTTCAGGAAAAAACAAGCTGTTCTACAGCTGCGTGATTTATATACCGTTTAGTGACTTGAACTGCATTGAACAGCCAATCGGTGTGCGAGAGCTCCTGGCATACAAGTGCAAAGAGCTATCTCCAGTTCTTACAGATCTACTCAATAACAACCAAATATTAATTATTCTCGATGGACTGGACGAGTTCAAGTATGATCTGAACTACACTCAGTTGCATAGTAATAGAGAAGTTGATACTATTGATGTTGCCTTGCCTATAAATACATTGGTCTCCAAACTCATAACCAGGGATCTTCTCCCAGACATAGATGTTTTGGTGACTGCTCGGTTTCATTCAGTGAGTGAAATTGGCAAGCATTTTAATTATGTATTTGTTAGCCTTGGATGCACTGCTGATCATATTAAGCAATACTATGATACATTTACTTTGGTTAATTAGACATTGAAACATAACTCTAACTCGGCAAGCGGGTGTGAATTGTTGGCAATGTACTTATTTCCTCTTCAAATCTAAATCTTACGGGACACACTGATGGAAATTTCCAAAAGTCGTGATATCCGAGAACACAACAGTGCACGTGTTTTCATCACCGGTGGAGAAAGTAAAGAAAACTGTTGCGTGAGCATAGAATCAGGTGAAACGGATACAACTGGCTTTCTACCATCGCTAGAACTTCCAGGGCATGTTAAAGAAATTATCTATCGACTGGGGAAAGTTTCCTATGAGCGTCTGCTCACTGGTGTACAGGAACTAAAGAGAGAGGATCTTGAGAGGTGTCATATTGATCCCAAACTTCTCACAAAGTACTTTTCCAGTTTCATCTCTCAGGTGAAGAGAGGTGGTGAAATTTTTGCATATTGCCATGATGGTGCAAGGGACATGTTTGCTGCCTTGTACTGTGTCCAGGAAATCCAGGATGGGGAGGAGCTTAAACAGTGCCTGAATGCCTGGGTTTTAGGGCATATCCTTGCAAGTTACAAAGAGGAAAGTCTCTTAAAGAAAGTCACACTCAATCATGTGGAAAAATTGCACAATTTCATCAGGTTTTTCATGGGCCTTTTGCCTTACAGACGCATTGAAAGCCTCTTGCATGATCCGGATCTACTCAATGGTGCCATAAGAAACTCCCTTCTGGAATGGTTCAAACACTGCGCTGTGAGAGACCTTAGTCAAACGACTACACTAAACCTTCTCCATTGCATTTTTGAACTGCATGATGCTTCTCTCACAGGAGACGTGTCTCGCTACTTTAAGCACATTTTTCTGTATAACACCCCGCTCAGTGCTGCAGATATTGGAACCTTGCAGTACAGTCTGGAGAAAACCACTCTAGACAAAGTAGACTTAAGAGGTTGCGGTCTGGGAGATGCAGAACTGGAGCAGTTATCTTCCGTAATAAGGAGCAGCAGAGAAGTCTGGTGAGTTTTTGCAACATGAAATATCTTGCTATGGAAAACTTTTTTTTTTTTCAGGGAGCATTCTTTTTCACAAATAAGACATTGGAAAATGGCATCAAAAACAGAAGGGAGAAAAAAATCTTAGATGTCTCTCCCAATATGCTAAGTATTAATAATAATCAGGAAGAACCAAAAGACTTACTACACAAAACTATGATTTGGTGACATGATGGGTGGCGAGGAGAAGGGTAAATATGCATAACTGCAACATTAACATAGAAGAATGTTCAGGAAACAAAGCGTGCAGAAGGCATTGTTGGGTTATTTTCGGGTGCCTGGCAACCAATTTCCCACAGGGTTAGTTTTCTGCCTTTTCAATTTTCTGTATAGTTTTCGCTTGGTTTCTGTTCATAACTTCTCAAAGGGAAGGAAGTCTTTGAATTTGGGCTGTGGCTGAAATTTGTCCATGGCAGTCTGACCTTTCATTGTTGAATTTATTTTTTTAAAGCATTTAGCTTGCACAAAATGTGGTAGACAGCCTTGTCCTGAGTAGATCTGGTGCAATGTGTAGTTCGGTGAGGGGTTTATAATGAGAATTAGGGCACTTCTTACCCTGCTGCAACACATCTACACCAACCTGAGCCAACCTTCAAGCTCACATAAGCATTAAAAACAACTGAAGAAAATTGATATATAAAAAATAAGGTGGTTACACACACCATACTTGATGCAAACCCACAAGCAAGAAAATGATTTGCCATTTAATGGTGTATACACTGTATTCCTCCCTAAGGGAGACACCTTACCACCTTAACTCTGCCCCTTCCTAGTGACATCAGCCTTCCGTCTTCTGCTTTATCCAATGGCCTCCTCCAGACAACACACTTCTACACCAAATGTCCACAGCTAATGTAATACTGATTTTAAAAAGAGCTTTAGGGGTGATCCTGGCAATTACAGGCTGGTAAGTGTAACTTCAGTACCAGGCAAATTGGTTGAAACTCTAGTAAGGAACAGAATGATCAGGCACATAAATGAACACAATTTGTAGGAGAAGAGTCAACACGGCTTTTGTAAAGGGAAATCATTCCTCACCAATCTATTAGAATTATTTGACGGGGGGGGGGGGGTCAACAAATGTGGACAAGGATGATCCAGTAGATACAGTGTACTTGGACTTTCAGAAAACCTTTGACAAGGTCCCTCACCAAAGGCTCTTAAGCAAAGTAAGCTGTCAAGAGATAAGGGGGAAGGTCCTCTCATGGATCAGTAACTGGTTAAGACAGGAAACAAAGGGTAGGAATAAAGAGTTTTCAGACTGGAGAGAGATAAATAGTGGTGTCCCTCCAGGATCTGTACTGGGATCAGTGCTGTTCAACATATTCATAAATGATCTGGAAAAAGGATAAACAGTGAGGTGGCAAAGTTTGCAGAAAATAATAAATTACTCAAGCTAGTTAAGTCCAAAGCTGACTGCGAAGAGTTACAAAGGGATCTCACAAAACTGGGTGATTGGGCAAGAAAATGGCAGATGAAATTCACTGTTGATAAATGCAAAGTAATGCACATTGGAAAACATAATCCTACCTATACATACAAAATGATGGAGTCTATATTAGCTGTTATTACTCAAGAAAGAGATCTTGGAGTCACTGTGGATAAATCTCAGAAAACATCCGCTCATTGTGCAATGGCAGTCAAAAAAGCATTAGGAACCATTAGGAAAGATATAGATAATAAGAAAGAAAATAGCATAATGCCATTATAAAAATCCATGGTACACCCACACCTTGAATACTGTGTGCAGTTTGGTTGCCCCTATCTCAAAAAAAGATATATTAGAATTAGAAAAGGGCAACAAAAATGATTAGGGGTCTGGAACAGCTTCCATATGAGGAGAGATCAAAAAGACCGGGACTGATCATCTTGGAAAAGAGACGACTAAGGGGGGATATGATAGAGGTCTATAAAATCATGACTGGGGTGGAGAAGGTGAATAGGGAAGTGTTATTTACCCCTTCACAGAACACAAGAACCAGGGGTCACCCAATTAAGTTAATAGGCAGCAGGTTTAAAACAAACAGAAGGAAGTATTTCTACACATGATGCACAATCATCCTCTGTAACTCGTTGCCAAGGGATGTTGTGCAGGCCAAAAATATAACTGGTTTTAAAAAAGAACTAGATAAGTTCATGGAAGGATAGGTCCATTAATGGCTATTAGCCAAGATGGTCAGGGATGCAACCCCATATTCTGGGTGTCCCTAAACCTCTGACTGCCAGAAGCAGGGATTGGATGATGGGGGATGGATCACTCAATAAATAGCCCAGTTCTGTTCATTCTCTCTGAAGCATCTGGCATTGGCCACTGTCAGAAGACGGGATATTGTCTAGATGGGCTGGATGGGCCAGTGGTCTGACCCAGTATGGCCAGTTGCACGTTCTTAAGTGCTGGGAAGAGGTAGTTTGGTAAATGGGTCTGTAGAGAAAGACGGGCTTGTGGGAGGGCAGAGTTACTGTCCTGCCACATGCTCTGTGGTGTACAGC
Organism: Macrochelys suwanniensis; assembly: GCA_033296515.1. NCBI lineage: Eukaryota > Metazoa > Chordata > Testudines > Chelydridae > Macrochelys > Macrochelys suwanniensis. Next base: position 339,943,294 of record CM065775.1, read on the forward strand.
ACTTGAAGTAATGGTAAGGCGTGTGCTTGTGGCTGGAGGACTACAGGCTGTTAGATGCCTTCACTCTTCATCTTCTTGCTTCTGCGTGTGTGAGTCAGGCGTGCTGTGTGTAGCAACCCTAACAGCTTTTCCACGTTTACTGTAATATTCTAAAAGAGGTAGCCTTCATGTTGGAAGTCGGTGGGTTAGCATGAAGGAAAAGAGCAAAGGGGAAATAGAAAGCTGTAGAGCATCAAATCGAAGAGTTCTCGAGTGTCTACACGTAAAAAAGTAGTAGTAATTTGGGACTGTCCCTATAGTAAACTACTGGAAAAAGAACAGCGTGTCCAACAGCAGGTCTCTGCTGGTCGTCTCATAGTCTGGAACAAGTGCTCTGTTCCTGCTTCCTTCCTGTTAGTAGGCAGACAGACCAATTCACTAACAATGATATTACACTATCTGTCTCCTCGGTAGCCCTTCTGCTGGTCCCATTTCCAGTCTTCTCTGATATTTGGGGTGTCCCCTCTGCTGACACACATGCGCCGTGGCAGAACCTACTGCCCATAAAAGGCGGGGGAGAAAGTGTCCCAAATGTGGAACTGGGTGTGTTTTCAGTGGCAGGCCTGCTCTGCCTGAGGCCAGACTCCTCCCCTAGTTTCAGGCCTCGGGATTTGTTATGTGGTTCTTTTCTGAAGTATGTGCAGGCCCGTGCCTCAGCTAATGCAGGAGACTGAACGGGGGAGTTAGATAGAAGCCCGTGCCCAAAGAACATCAAGGGAGGCCCAGGAAGCCTTTGACATGTGAATAGTTTTTGTATGATGCTGCTTCACGCCTGGAACGTTTTAAAGTGTCCCGGGACAAGGTTAGATGGTTGTTTCAGCACCCGTACTGGGGTGACTTACATGGAGATGGGTTGGCTGCCTGTTCCCCAAGGGGAACCTCCAGGGGATTGGTATCTGTGAGCCTCATCCCACAGGAAGTCTGATCAGCTCAAATCAGCTGCTTGAGTCTTACGATTCTTCTGGGAGGGAGGCAGCAGTCCCCCTTGTCTCATAAATCCATCACGTGCTCAAATTCCGGGGTGTGGCGTTGACACAGGACACCATCACCTAGGTGCTCCACGTAAGGGATGCAAGCGCAGAAAGGAGTCCGGGTCCTCTGCTTTTGATGAGTTTCCCTCACCCAGACCTGCCCATATTGTACCTCTGTAATAGTGACAGCTAAGTGCCTTCTTCCCGCGGTCGCAAGGCAGAGGGCTATTTATCCCTGCCTAGTGACCTGGGATTGTCAGGAAGTCATGGCTCCACCCAGATACTAGCACAGCTCACCTCAAGACGCATAGGTTGCCCAGGTCCTGGAGGGAGGCTCAGCCACCACCTGGAGTGTAAAATAAGTGCCCAGTTTGCAGTCTAGCAGACGTGTTTGCTAGCAGCAAATATCTCCAGTGGCCGGTGATGGGACACTACTTGGGGAAGGCTCTGAGTTACTACAGAGAATTCTTTCCCAGCTATCTACTGGTGAGTCTTGCCCACATGCTCAGGGTCTAACTGATGGCCATATTTGGGGTCAGGAGGGAATTTCCCCCCAGGTCAGATTGGCAGACACTCTGGTGGGGTTTCTCCTTCCTCTGCAGCATGGGGCACGGCTCACTTGCTGGTTTGAACTAGTGTAAATTGTAGATTCGATGTAACTTGACATCTTTAAATCATGCTTTGAGGGCTTCAGTGACTCAGCCAGAGGTTATGGGCCCATAACAGTGGTGGGTGGATGAGGTTCTGTGGTCCGCAAAGTGCAGGGGCTCAGACGAGATGATCGTGAGGGTCCCTTCTGACCTGAGAGTCTCTGAGTCTGAGACATGAAGCCTCAATCTAATTCCATGAAGGGGAACTGGCAGTGGGGAAGAGCAGAGCAGCCTGTACGGCTAGGACCTTGAAGCAGAATGCCACAGACATAGGGGCCCTGATCCTGCACCTTGGCTGAGCTGGGAGAGTTTTAGATCCACCTGGCACGGCTGTCAATAGCTGCAGAACGTGCAGGGCAAAGGACGCTCCAGCTTGTGGGTCTCTAACTTGGGAGAGTTTGGAAAGCACCTTTTCTGAAGTATCAAAGGGAAGCTGCAGTTCCTGAGGCTGGTCTCATTCCATAAACCCCATTTCCCCCACTCCTGATGGGTAACGTGGTGGGGAGGGAGAGTGCCGTGCTCGGAACTGCCGTCCGACTCCCCAGCAGAACGGAATGGAACTGTTCTGCCTTTCGATGGAATGGGGTATTTGTGGACACCCTAGAGCAGGTGTTTCAAAAGTGTGGTCTGTGGAAAGCTGGCTGGCTGGAGCATGTAGGGATAAAGTGAGACAGGCTAAAAGGCATGTAGAATTGGACCTTGCAAAGGGAATTAAAACCAATAGTAAAAGGTTTTACAGCCATATAAATAGGAAGAAAACAAAGAAAGAAGAAGTGGGACCGCTAAACACTGAGGATGGAGTGGAGGTTAAGGATAATCTAGGCATGGCCCAATATCTAAACAAATACTTTGCCTCAGTCTTTAATGAGGCTAATGAGGAGCTTAGGAATAGTGGCAGCATGACAAATGGGAATAAGGATGTGGGGGTAGATATTACCATATCCGAGGTAGAAGCCAAACTTGAACAGCTTAATGAGAGTAAATCAGGCGGCCCAGATAATCTTCATCCAAGAATATTAAAGGAACTGGCACATGAAATTGCAAGCCCATTAGCAAAAATTTTTAATGAATCTCTAAACTCAGGGGTTGTACCGTTTGACTGGAGAATAGCTAATATAGTTCCTATTTTTAAGAAAGGGAAAAAAAGTGACCCGGGTAACTACAGGCCTGTTAGTTTGACATCTGTAGTATGCAAGGTCTTGGAAAATTTTTTGAAGGAGAACGTAGTTAAGGACTTTGAGGTCAATGGCAATTGGGACAAATTACAACATGGTTTTACAAGAGGTAGATCGTGCCAAACCAACTTGATCTCCTTCTTTGAGAAAGTAACAGATTTTTTAGATAAAGGAAACGCAGTGGATCTAATCTACCTCGATTTCAGTAAGGCATTTGATACAGTACCACATGAGGAATTATTGGTTAAATTGGAAAAGATGGGGATCAATATGAAAATTGAGAGGTGGATAAGGAACTGGTTAAAGGGGAGACTACAGCGGGTCATACTGAAAGGTGAACTGTCAGGTTGGAGGGAGGTTACTAGTGGAATTCCTCAAGGTTCAGTTTTGGGACCAATTTTATTTAATCTTTTTATTACTGACCTCGGCACCAAAAGTGGGAGTGTGCTAATAAAGTTTGCAGATGACACAAAGTTGGGAGGTATTGCCAATTCAGAAAAGGATCGGGATATCCTACAGGAAGATCCGGATGACCTTGTAAACTGGAGTAATAGTAATAGGATGAAATTTAATAGTGAGAAGTGTAAGGTTATGCATTTAGGGATTAATAACAAGAATTTTAGTTATAAGCTGGGGACGCATCAGTTGGAAGTAACGGAAGAGGAGAAGGACCTCAGAGTCCTGGTTGATCACAGGATGACTATGAGTCGCCAATGTGATGTGGCCGTGAAAAAAGCTAATGCGGTCTTGGGATGCATTAGGCGAGGTATTTCTAGTAGAGATAAGGAGGTGTTAGTACCGTTATACAAGGCATTGGTGAGACCTCATTTGGAATACTATGTGCAGTTCTGGTCTCCCATGTTTAAGAAGGATGAATTCAAACTGGAACAGGTACAAAGAAGGGCCACTAGGATGATCCGAGGAATGGAAAACCTGTCGTTTGAAAGGAGACTCAAGGAGCTTGGTTTGTTTACCTTAACCAAAAGAAGGCTGAGGGGAGATATGATTGCTCTCTTTAAATATATCAGAGGGATAAATACCAGGGAGGGAGAGGAATTATTTCAGCTCAGTACCAATGTGGACACAAGAACAAATGGATATAAACTGGCCATCAGGAAGTTTAGACTTGAAATTAGACGAAGGTTTCTAACCATCAGAGGAGTGAAGTTCTGGAACAGCCTTCCAAGGGAAGCAGTGGGGGCAAAAGACCTATCTGGCTTCAAGATTAAGCTAGATACGTTTATGGAGGGGAGGGTTTGATGGGATAACATGATCTTAGTCAAAGGTCAATTAATTGCCATCAGTGGTAAATAGGACCAATGGTCAATGATGGGATGTTAGAAGTTACTACAGAGAACTTTTTCCTGGGTGTCTGGCTGGTGAGTCTTGCCCACATGCTCGGGGTTCAGCTGATCGCCATATTTGGGGTCGGGAAGGAATTTTCCTCCAGGGTAGATTGGCAGAGGCCCTGGAGGTTTTTTGCCTTCCTCTGCAGCATGGGGCATGGGTCACTTACTGGAGGATTCTCTGCATCTTGAAGTCTTTAAACCATGATTTGAGGACTTCAATAGCTGAGACATAGGTGAGAGGATTATTCCAGGAGTGGGTGGGTGAGATTCTGTGGCCTGCATTGTGCAGGAGGTCAGACTAGATGATCATAATGGTCCCTTCTGACCTTAAAGTCTATGAGTCTATGAGACTTCGTCTCAGCCTCATTTCCAGCTCCCAAACAGCATTAAAAGACAGCTAAAGCTGCATTAATACTTTCCTCATATTACTTTTTCTTGTAAGCAAGAGGTGTAATCATAGAATATCAGGGTTGGAAGGGACCTTAGGAGATCATCTAGTCCAACCCCCTGCTTAAAGCAGGACCAAGCCCCAATTTTTGCCCCAGATCCCTAAATGGCCCCCTCAAGGATTGAGCTCACAACCCTGGGTTTAACAGGCCAATGTTCAAACCACTGAGCTATCCCTCCCCTGTAGAATTAATTACTAGAGAGATGTCATGGAATTGCCAAGGGGGACTCGGGAGAGAGGTGCTCTGTGGGAGTGTGAACAGGAGGGCAAGTGGGTGTATGACGCAAACTCAGTATTAAAACGTGGCCTATGCTATGAAAAACTTTGGGAAACTCTTTCCTGGGCACAGCCACCAGGACAGGGCTTATCTTCCTTAAAACGGATGTTTCGCTTCTCCTTTTGCAGAGACGAGGCCAGGTTTCATATTCACTCCAGGTGTCCAAATTCTGCTCCACATACCAGAATCCTGTGGCTCTTAAGAAAGAAGAGATTGGGATTAGGGTGGAACTGTGGCTCGCCTGTCAATTAATGGGAGCCTAGACATTGCACCCCTGTGCAACCTTAATTTTGCCCCCTTCTTCATATGCAAAACCCAAAAGTATTTTAATTAGATGACAGGTTTCAGTGTAGTAGCCGTGTTAGTCTGCGTCAGCAAAAAGAAAACAAGAAAAATACCTGTGGCACTTTAGAGACTAACAAATTTATTTGTTAGTCTCTAAGGTGCCACAGGTATTGTTTTCTTTTTAATTAGATGAGCACATCATGCTTTTTCCACAGGGTCCCGGCTCATTCAGAGCACAGGATGGATAGTGTTAGAATAGAAATATGCAGGCCGGCCTGTAAAGGCCTACACTTTAAGAACGTAGGTGTATTTTTATCACTTAGCTAGTTACAGGGGTATAAAACAAAGAATCAAAATCACAGTCCGCCTGTGTAGGGGCCTTCTCTCACTAGGATAGTCTGAGGCCTTGTTCTTAGGCTAAGGCCTTTGGCTAAGCAGCAGGGGCAGCCATAAACTGGAAAGCAAACGGTCACATCCTCCCATCCCAAACCAGTCACATTGAAATAAGGTGGTGTTGGGCTGTTAGGAAGATGATCCTGTCCTGATAGTGCCCATCACCACCAGATAAAGATGGTTAAAGAAAACTTAGTTTGACAGCATCTTGTCTGGCAAGAAATCACCTCTCTGGTTGTGGTTGTGAAACCCTCATTTCTATGTGTTTTATCTTTATGGCCCCCACTTTTCTATTGTTAATCTGGCTGGTTCTCTAATTGTTTCTGTCTGCTGTATAATAATTTTTGCTAGGTGTAAGTTAATTAGGGTAGTGAGATATAATTGGTTAGAGAATTATGTTAGGATTGGTTAGCTAGATTTCAGTAAAATGATTGGTTAAGGTATAGCTGACAATCTTACTATATAAACGGGGGTCAAACAGGAAGTAGGTAGGGGAAATTGGAATCATGCCTGCTGGAAATTAACCCCAATAAACATTGCATTGTCTGCACTTCGGACTGCTGGTCTTTTGCTGCTTGCTGTCTGCGTGACAAGAACCAGGGAAGTGGGAGGGAGAAGGGGTGAAAGCTCTCTAACAGATAGTGGGAAGGGAAAGCCCTCTAACAGATCATGCTCACTGAGTAGTTAGTCGATATTTCTTTTTATGCACCACCTTTGATGCGGGGCTCCAGGCTTTATTCACTACACCCCATCCAAACCCGGCACTGCACACCGCCGTACTCCTCTCCTCTTCGGCTTTTCGTCCCAACCCCTCTGTGAGATTAGGTGGGGTCATCCCCATTTCACAGGCAGGGGTCAAAGCCAAAACTTGTCAAAAGTGTCAGCTGATTTGGGTGCCCAAGGTGGCATTCCCCTGCCTTAATCATGAGCCCGTCCCTAGCCATCAGGCCATCCTGTCCAGCAGTCTCCTGTCTCGTTCACGCCGCCCTCTCCAACTTCTTTAACAGATGAGGGAGGGGTCCTGCAGACAACAGCCTCATTCCCCGCACAACCCTGATGCATTCCTTGAGCGCCGTCCGTCCTGTGCACTGAATGAGCCAGGGGTCCCATGGGAAAAACAGCTGGTGAGCATGTAATTATAGACTGTTTCCTAAGAAGGCCCAAGGGGACCGAAGTAAGGTTGCACTGGAATTGGGATTTGGCTTAATATTGACGTAGGTGACCATGAGAGAGGCTCTCTCTTGGGTGAGGACGAGCAAAAGGTGCTACATTTGGTGAAGGGGGAGAAGGTCCTGTGCTGGCATGCAGGGAGCCATCCATCCTTAGAGGACCCAGTGTATGACAAATCATGGTTACACCTTCCCTGGACACCACACCAGGAATGCTTATGAGTAAGAAAGCTTTATAAAGAGGATTTTAATCTAACTATTGTGGTGCATTCCTGTCACTACTTAGAATACCTAAACTTTTGCATAGCCACCACATCCGTACTCTGATTTGAAGCCATTTTGTGCAGAACTGGAAGCTGGAACGTTATAGCCCCTGGTCTCACATGTATCTAACCCTCTGTTTCTCTTACTAACAATCTCTTGTTTGACTTTTAGGATAAGTTACAATAAACTGACTGAAAAATCCGGACGAATCCTACAGAATGTTCTTGAACACCCGGGCTGTGCCATGGAATCTCTGTCGTAAGTAGTCCTGCAGTAATTAGTAGTAAGAGGGAGGCCTAGATGGAGATAGGCCGAAGTAGGAAGTGGCCCTTGGAACGGTGGGGCAGGACAGTTTGGAGTAATGGATGGACAGCTTCTCTGCAGCATAGTGTGCTGGCCAGAACTGGAGTTGAGGCAGGGCTTGATTCTCCAACAGGACCACCTAAAGGTGGTGGGGAAACTCCTGTGACGAATGGATGAGGAATTTTTGTGAGACTCTGCAAGCTTGTCTTCACTACCAGTACATCGCATCTGGTGAAGACATGCTCTGTCGACTGGAGAGCACGGTATAGATGTTTACATCCACCCTGGAGGCTAAGGGGCTTCGGGAACCCCAAATGAAAGGGAAGGACTTAGCTTGAAGAGAGCACCAAGATTTGTTTTGGACTGTAATTTGACATGGAAGAGGAAGGTTCTTGGTTTGGCCAAATTGTCCAAGATGAAGCTGAGGCCTAGTCAGGCACCTGATGAAGGACTGGGTAAGCTGGCCACGGAACAGGGACTAAACTTTTACCAATGTAATAGAATTTATCTAAATATCACTTTTACTGCTATTTCTTATGCTTTCAACTGGGAGCTGAATTGTGCCTATGCTCTCCTCAGGAGGTAGGTAAGAAGGCAGATTCCTGTATACTTGCTATCCATTAGTTATTGTAGTTCAGCCTATGAAAGCATCAATTATCACACATTTTTTTAAAAAATTGGGTGTAGAAATGATCATATTTAATTCTGTGTTTGTGCAGCACCTTGCACAATGGGATTCTGGTCCATGACTACGGCTCCTGGGTGCTACACCATGAATAAATAAATATGTGCATTACAAATATTACACTAGTTTCCTTTAATTTGATTAATTGCATTCTGTTTAAAAGGCTGATGGTTTGAAAACAAGCTATCTTTGGGAACATTCAGACTGTCCATTCTGTGCGGCACAGATTGTTCCTCCCTAGATGTCTGTCTAGTGATGGGCACTGTGTGTAGAAGAATACTCTCAGGTGACTTACACAATGTATCTCTGTGCTTTAGGGTAATAGTCAACAAGCTGGGACCCACTGGTGCTAAATGTCTTTGGAAAGCACTTGAAAAGAACTGCAGCCTGAAGAGTCTTAACCTTTATGACAATGACATTGGAAATAAAGGCACGAAAAGCCTGGCTCAGAGTTTAGAGAAGAATCACACCCTCCAGGAACTAATGTAAGATGGTCAGGTTGAAACCTGTTTCACTAACATCTCAGAGCTCACTAGCAGTGCTGGCAAACCAGTTCATCTTCGCTCACTGACTTCAGAATCTGATGGTCAGTTCTCCTCTTATACTTGATCTTCCAGTTCCAACGTGATACCCTCATTAAATCAGAACAAACAGTTGTCCTCCGATCTCTCCAGAGACAGCGAGCTGTCCTGTAGCTGAGCACTACTTTGTCACCGGCCTAGAGCTCTGAGATCTATTAGTTGCTTCTTTGTCTTCCTTCAGCAGCACCAGGGCCAGCGCGCCCACTAGGCGACCCTAAGCGGTCGCTTAGGGCGCCAAGATTTGGGGGGCAGCGGGCGGCTGCCTCCCGGCTCCCCGCTCAGGTGCTGAGCGGGGAGCGGGGAGGCAGCTGCGGCGAGCCGCCCCCCTGCCCTCCCACTCAGCACCTGAGCGGGGAGCCGGGAGGCAGCCGCGGCAAGCCGCCTGCCGCCCCGCCGCGCAGCGCCTGAGCGGGGAGCCGGGTGGCAGCCGCGGCGAGCTGCCCGCGCTGAGCGAGGAGCTGGGGGCAACTGCAGCGAGCTGCCCCCTGGCTCCCCGCTCAGCTCCCACGGCCCGTGGGTGGGGGGGGCTGAGTGCCCACGGCCTGCGGGGGGGAGGGCGGGGGGTGAAGGCTGAGCTTCCGCGGGCGGGGGAGCTGGCTGGGGGTGGGGGCGGCATTTTGTGGGGGGAGGCTGAGCTCCCATGGGTGGGGAAGCTGGCTGGGGCGGGGCGGCATTGCGGGGGGGATGGAATTGGGGGGGGGGGTGCAGGGCTGGTGCAAGGAAGTTTTGCCTAGGGCGTGAAACTTCCTTGCACCGGCCCTGAGCAGCACCAGTGTGAATAACCAAATTACAAAACACTCAAGTTGGGGAACTTTCGAATGAATAAAAATGAAAGTAAAATGTCTGGGCTAGCCCAATAATCTTATTTGTAAAACGTGTTAATAGGAATATAAAAAATTGCTAGTCATGGGGTCCATGTAGCTCAGTGTCCCATCTCCGGCAGTGGCTGGTACCTGCTGCTTCAGGGGAAGAGGCAAGAAACCCTGCAATAAGCAGGTATGGGATAACCTGCCCAGGGGAAGTTTCCTCTTTACACCCATCAATTAAAGGTTGGCTTGTGCCCTAGAGCAGGAGGATTTATATCTCTTCCAAAACGCTTGTTTTGTTTTTTAATCCTTACTGTTATAACTCTGGATATTCTCATTATCCAGATAAGTGTGGTTGTAATTGGGCTAACAAAAAAAACAAAACAAAGCAAAAAACAAAAACTCCAAACCTAAGTATCCCAAGGTAGTAAAAAAGTTCATGAACACCTTTAACTCTTTTACCCTTTAAAATTAATACAGCACAATTGGTGGCCTATACAGGGACTTAAAGAGTTAATAAATATTCAGAAGCTAGTACCTTGGCAAACAAAGTTACTTTAAAACAAAGTTTGTTTTAACATTCTTAAATATGTTTAGCTTGTTTAAAATAAGCATGTAAAGCAAAGCAGTAATGGTTTTGCTTTAAAAAAAAAGGTTAACGTGTTTTAAAATTATTATTTTTTAAAAAATCTTTTAACAAATGCCTTGTTTCATATTTTTATTTTATCGTTTGTAGTTTTCATAATCAGTTATCATTTTAAAAGTTTAATGAAGTATTTAAAAAAACCAAAAATAGTAAAAAACAGTCCTCGCCACAGAAGGGCTTTGCGAGGAAGCGGGCAGCTGCCTCCTCCCTCCCGGCTCAAGCGTGGAGCCGGGAGGCAGGAGGCAGCCGCCCGCTGCCGAGGGCGGCGAAATGCCATCCCCCAAATCCTGGCGCCCTAGGCGACCGCCTAGGGTCGCCTAGTGAAAGCGCCGGCCCTGATTGCAACCTAAAACAACAACAGTCCTGTCAGGGCCGGTGCAAGGAAGTTTTGCACCCTAGGCGAAACTTCCTTGCACCAGCCCTGTGCCGCCGCCCCCCCCCCAATGCCGCCCCCGCCAGCCAGATTCCCCGCCCGCGGGAGCTCAGCCCCTCCACATCCACGGGAGCTGAGCAGGAAGCTGGGGGGCGGCTCACCGTGGCTGCCCCCGGCTCGCCGCTCAGCTGCTGAGCGGGGAGACAAGGGGAAGCCGTGGCGAACCGCCCCTTGTCTCTCCGCTCAGCAGCTCAGCCGCCCGCCGCCCCCCAAATCTTGGCGCCCTAGGCAACCGCCTAGGGCCGCCTAGTGGGCGCACCAGCTCTGAGTCCTGTCCTGTCTTAAAAAAACCCCCCAAATACCAAATAACGTCCCTAACCAAAATATAAAGCAAAGTCCAAGCAACAGGTGCTGTGGTCAACCTGCCAGCCAAAGCATCCATTTATGACTAACCAGGCATCCAGTGTTCCAAAGACCTCAACAAAAGCCGTATTTCCCCCACCTCCACCATACTGTGTGTGTGTCTGTTAAAAACAGAAAAGATAAATACCCTTCGCACATCAAAACTAATAGTAAAATTAGCCCTTTCCTTCTCATCAAATAAAGATTGTTCTAAAAATAAAAAACTGTAATATTTTGCTTCCAAAAAGGAGGGAAACATTGCTTTTAATTCGTTGGTTTGCATATTCCCTCAGTTTCAGTTGCTATATAAATGCTTGTTTTAATTCTTTGTTCGTTTTAAAGTAGAAGGTTAGTCAATTAATACTTCTAAGTGCTTGCCAAAAAACACAGTAAAGCCACAGGAATAGGTGCAGGAAACCCACTGCACTTTCTGCTTGTGGGATGGCAGAAGAAATAAACCCAAACGTGAAGGGGGAAAGCAGAATGGTGAGCAACCAACCGAGTTTCTGGAGCCTGGCTGGAAAAATGGCCATTTTTGTGGATTTATGCCGTACTGTCACCCAAAGGGTCAGTGACATGGCTCTTTGTGTGGCTGAATGACATTATAAGCAGAGACCTGATAATTGTTTTGTTTACCTTTGCAGTTTGTGTCGCAATGATATCGGCAAAGCGGACGCCCAAAACATTACGAACTTCTTGAAGCATCGAAAGGACGTAAAGGTTGTGATGAAGATTACAGACGATGAAAGGCTGGTCAGCTATGTGGCCGACAGAGTGCAGCGTTTATCTGGTGAATTGCAAGGATATGATAATGAGCTTCTCCTTTATATTCTCCAGAATTTACAGAATGAACTTGAGGATGAAGAAAATTTAAGTGACCAAATGAAAGAAAACATAATAACACTAAAAAAGAACATTGCCCAACTACTAGCAGACATTCATAGAAATAGCAGGAAATAGCGTGATAGGAAGATGAACCAATATGGCCTACTTTCAGGAGATAGGCTGGAACAGATGTCATGACTCTGGTTTATTCTATTCTAAGTACAGGAACTCCTCACTTAACGTCATCCTGGTTAACGTTGGTTCGTTGCTGATCAATCAGAGAACATGCTCGTTTAAAGTTGCCCAATGCTCCCTTATAACGTTGTTTGGCAGCCGCCTGCTTTGTCCACTGCTTGCAGGAAGAGAAGCCCGGTCGAGCTAGCTGGTGGGGGCTTGGAACTAGGGTGGATCGGCAGCCCCCCAGCAGCTCCCCCTATCAGCTCCCCACTCCCCTAAGTTCCCTGTGCAGCAGCTGCCCAGCAGGCTATCAATTGCCAGCAGTTCAGCTGTCCCTCCCCCACTTCCATGTGCTGCTCCTGCCCTCTGCCTTGGAGCTGCTCCCCGAGCCTCCTGCTTGCTGTGCTGGGGTGGGGTGGAGGTGGGGGGAGGGGAGAGAAGAAGGGTGTTGATATCAGGGTGTCTCCCTCCCCCCGCTCCTGTATCCCATCTCCACAGAGCGGCGGGGGTGGGGGGGGGACACGACAGGGATCAGGGTGGAGGGAGCTTGCTGCCAGCAGCTGCTGTCTCAACTTGCTGATCTACTTCAAAGGGGCAATGTGCGTCTCTCACACACACGGTGTGTGTCTCTGTCTCTCTCACACACACACAGGCGGTGTGTGTGTGTGTGTGCAGGGCCAGCTCTAACCTTTTTGCCACCCCAAGCAAAAAAAAAACATAAGCACACCGAGCACCGCCCCGCCCCCCAGAAAAAAAAAAAAAACGAGCGTCACCCCGCCGAAACAACCCTCCTCCCCCACGCCAAAACAACCGCCCCCCTCCCCTGAGCCCCAGAGCCAAAACAACCCCCCCTCCCCTGCGCCGCCGAGCCGAAACAACCGCCCCTCCCCCAAGCCCCGCGCCGCCCCGCCGAGCCAACTCCCCTCCCCCGAGCCCCACCCCCCCGAACCAACTCCCCCTCCCCCGCGCCGCCGAGCCGAAACAACCGCCCCTCCCCCAAGCCCTGCGCCGCCCCGCCGAGCCAACTCCCCTCCCCTCCCCCGAGCCACCGAAACAACCCTCCCCTCCCCCGAGCTGCCCCGCTGAAACAACCCCTCCTCCCCCGAGCTGCCGCCGAAGGGGGGAAAAAACCCAAAACCTCAAGCGCCCCGCCCCTTGCAAGGTGCCGCCCCAAGAACGTGCTTGGTCGGCTGGTGCCTGGAGCCGGCCCTGTGTGTGTGTCTGTCTCATACACACATGCACACACACACACAGCCCCGGCACTTTGGAAAGTGGAGGGAGTGGTGCGCTCCAGTGGGATAGCGTGGATTCATCATCACGTTCAGTTTCCACAGAGAAACTGCCACTGCCATGTTGTGTCTCCTCCCTCCATTCATGCTGCCTTGTACAGTGTGAGGCTACATTAACAACGTGTTAACCCTTGAGGGCTCAGCCGAGTGCTAGTTCATCATTTAGCAGTAAAGCATTGCCTGGGAAATATCCCACCCTCTTCCACCTTCTGACTCCACCACATCAACCAAGCTTCACAATCATCATTGCTGTGTACAGTATTTGTTTGTTTAAAACATATACTGTGTATATATATGTGTGTATATATATGTTTATATATGTGTGTGTATATATAAAAAAGTCCCTGGAACCTAACTCCCCCTATTTACATTAATTCTTATGGGGAAATTGGATTAGCTTAACATCGTTTCACTTAAAGTAGCATTTTTCAGGAACATAACTACAACGTTAAGTGAGGAGTTACTGTAGTTTCTTCTAAATTATTTAAATAATTAAATTATTATTATTTATTCTAAATAGAATGCTGCCTGTAGTGACTTAAGAGCCGGCATACCGACTGTTAGGAACCGGGGTACAAACCCCAGTGAGGTCTATACTTAGATTTCACCAACCAGTTATCAATTGTAAACTCCTCAGGCGCCATAACAGCCTAACCATGGAGTCACAAACAGCCCCCTTGGGTACGCCGATCTGTCTCGCTGCCCATGTGACCTTATCTTTGTGAGAGATGGTCCCTTACACCAAGAATCACAGCAATATTCAGGTTACTCCCAGTCCCAAAGGACCAGTGACTTGCCCAGATCAGTGGCATTTTAGAGCTCATACCGAAGACAAGGCTTGTAGCCGATCCTATAATAAACTATATAAAATGTATTAAATAGGAAAAGGAAATAACAGATTATTTATAAGGCTAAAGCAAGTAAACGCGTATACACAAATGAGTTACAATCTTAAGTTTCAAAAGTACTAGAAGCATTGATAATAAGCGAGCACTATATGAGCTTTAGGGCTAACCCAGGCTAAGCACTGTGGACCACCTGCTTATGCCTAGAAAACCTTGCCCCGCAGAGTCTAAGCACTATAGAGATACCTAGTTTCTTCTGATTGGATTTTTTATTCTCCTTCTCCCATGTGCTCTGAGCTGCAAATTCAGCTGTTGGGAGGAATCCACTTGCATGACTCCTCTTCGCGGGCGGGAAGAGCAGAACAACAAAGCCCGTTGTCCTCTTTAATGTTCCCCAATAGTCCATCTGGTGTCAATGGGCCTTTCCTGTTGGGCAGGGTGTAACACCTTGAGTTGCAGAGCGGCACTTCACACTACTTAATGTCTCTTTCCTGTCTGGTGAGTTACATAGTCACAGAGGCTCACAATACAACTGCTCAAATATTACCTCAGAATACGGGATACAGATGTCATAAGCGAGATTAATGCTGACATCAGCTCACAAGCATTTCATAAAGTGTAAACACTCAACACATCCTTATAATTCTAATACCTGCTTTAAGAACACTAACGCACGGGTGAGGCAGATTGGTCCCAGCCATGTATGTGTCAGTGTTCAGCTGAGACATGGGGACCTTGGCATGAGCAGGCCCCTGGTCTGCCAGCATCACACCACTGTGACAGTGTTGGAGAGTGTCATAAACAGTATTAAAAATAGTGAACTCACTGGCGGCTGGGGAGCATGTCTGTATATACTCTGGTCAAACTCTGAGAATTTTGTACAGCCTTAGAAAAAGTAGACTTTATATCAGAGCTTTCCAAACTTTTCATGTTGGTGACACACTTTTTAGACATGCATCATTTCGCGACACACCGGAAGTGATGTGGAATCAATTCCGCCCGGATTACACATACTGCACATGCGCAGTACCCAGAGCCGGCCTCCCCAAGCAAAAAAACCCCCAAAAACAAACCCCAAGTGCCGCCCCCCCCCAACACCGGCCGAAACACCCCCCCACCCAACAACGCCGCCCCGCTCCCCCTGCCGGAGGGGAGCGCGGAACGCCCGCCGCCCCGCTCCCCCTGCCGGAGGGGAGCGCGGAACGCCCGCCGCCCCGCTCCCCCGGCCAGGGAGCGGAGCACACCTGCCACCCCGCGACACACCTACACACTGCCGCCGACACACTAACGTGTCGCGACACAGTTTGGAAAGCTCTGCTTTATATAAACATAGGTCCAGTGTCCACCTCAGTAGGTTGGCACCTAAATAATGCTGATCCCATCCAAGTATCTCTCTGTGATGGGGTAGACTAGGCCCTGAGGCCCCCTGCTGGAGGCCTTGTGGCCCTGCCACACCCCACCCCAGAAAAGGGCAGTAGAGAGTCCTCCGAGCTGCCTAGAGCGGCTGTGTGGGAAGCAGCCAATCAGGGCCCAGCAGGCTAGTATAAGAAGAGCTGCAGGGCCAGAATGAGACCACCTCCTTGCTAGAGCTGGAGGAGAGTGGATGGTGCTGGGACTCCACCAGGACAAGGCTCTGAGTTAAGGGAGAAGAATGTGCTGGAGCCACAGGGAAGTGGCCCAGGGAATTGTAGCAGCAAGGCAGTGTATTTACAGGGACATTGCAGCTGGCTGCTATCTATAGGGTACCTGGGTAGGAACCCAGAGTAGAGGGTGGGCCCAGGTCCCCCCACCAGCCACCGGGAAAGTGGCCTGGACTTTGAGGCACCCCAGAGCTGCGGCCAGAAAGGCCCTGAGAGTGTGAAGACATTGCCTCCAGGGAAGGAGCCCTGAGACACAGCTCTATTCCAGAGCAGAGACAGAGAGACGTTGCAGAGGGCACTAAGAGAGGCCCCAGTTGAACTTGTACCCCCGAAGGGGTTTGCTTTGCTTTTATCTCACAGACAGACTGTGTATGACTTGGCCGGAGGCCTGAGTCAGTGAAGATCCACCACAAACAGAGAGAGAGAGGGCAAGCACATTTACGGCGCAGTGTGGATGCTCAAGTGTGGGCCTGGAAACACTGAGTCCACAAGCCCAGCTCCCACAGACCCAGACATAATGTGCAGTATAGACAGACCCCTAAAGACCCTCCTCTGCTGTGCTGTCTTCAGCAAATCCAATTACCTTGCATTAACATTTTTCCTATTTGTTGTTTTAGTTTCTATAACCTCCGTCTCCCTGTCCTCCCTTAGACTGTGAGCTCCTTAGGGCAGGGACCATCCCTTTGAATAACTAACTGGGAAGTACTTACTCCAACGGGGCTCTAGCATGGATGAATCGTATAGTGGTTTGAAATCGAGCTAATTGTTTATGAACAATGATTTGCACTAACTGACCAGTTCTAATCTCATTCCAACCAAAGTAAAACTTCCGTAGAGAGCTGTTCACTATCTAGAAATGAGTGTCTTGGTTCTGTAACTTTCCAGGAACTAGAGGCCTCAGGGAACTCTGTACGTGGTGTCACGGCCATATCTGGTGCTGTCGACTAGGAGCCGTATTGTTTGTAGCCTTGTATGTTTCAGACACCAGGTGCTCCGTGAAATAGTTCTCCAATTTAATATGTAAAAATAAAAGTTTTATCTTAGTTTTGGCTTTTTGAATGAACTAAATAGCGTTTACTGCTTCAAACAGGAAAACAAATTCTTACCGCTAACTGTACATCTTGTTACTTGATGTGACGTCATCCACAACCTGATTGATTTGTCCGTCTGGGGAGTGCACAGGAGGCAATAGCAGTGGGGCACTGGAAAGAGGGTGCAGCTGTGGAGGGTAGATAGGCCAATCTCCTAGAACTGGAACAACCTTGAAAGGTCATCGAGTCCAGTCCCCTGCCTTCACTAGCAAGACCAAGTACTGTCCCCTGACAGATTTTTGCCCCAGATCCCTAAATAACCCCCTCAAGGATTGAAATCACAACCCTGGGTTTAGCAGGCCAATGCTCAAACCACTGAGCTATCCCTCCCCCCATCTATGGGGGTATGTCCCCATGATGCCCATAGATTCTCTCACTACTCAGTCTCTTAGGCCCAGATCCTCAAAGGTGTTCAGGTTGCCTTCCTCCATCGGTCCAGGATCTCTGCAGACTTGGGCAGTGTCGCTGCGTCAGTCACCTGGGTCAGAGTGGGTGTTATGCATTTAAATACTTTTGAGGCTCTGGGCCCTGGACCTGAAACCAGAATCACTGCAGTCTGGCATGAGATTCAGCGATTCTAAGGCCAGAAGGGACCATTATGATCCTCTGGTCTGACTTCCTGTATAACAAAGGCCAGAGAACTGCCTCATCATAATCCCTGGAGCAGAGCTTTTAGAACGGACGTTCCCCAACTGTGGGCTGCAGCCCAAAGGGGCATTGCCCCCTGCCCCAAACTGCATCTTTCCACGCCCCTCTCGCCCCTGGCCCGTCAGCGCAGCTCTGGGGCACACAGCCCTGTCCACTCGCCCTGCCTGGCAGACTCTGCGTGGAGAGCAGACCGTATGCAGGGGGAGCGTCTGGAAGAGAGGGATTTCTCAAGGGCAGGGGAAACTGGGGTCGGGGGAGCAGCAGAGGTGCAGCTGAAAGGTTTCCTCCTTCCTCAGCGTCTGGCTTGCAGGCAGCGGGGAGGGTTGCTATTTTGCAGTGGGGAGTATCAGGGACCCCCTCCCCATGCACTGAGCTTTCTCCTCCATCTTGGTTGCCAGCAACAGGGTGTGGATGTGCTGTTTTGCAGTGGGGGGCTTAGGGGACCCCCCCTCCTCAGGGCACTGACCTGTCCCCTTCCCTCCCTCCCATCTCTGCTGTCTGTGCTAGGAGCCCCACCGCCATTGCTGGCTGTGCACGGTGCCCTCCCCAGCCATCCGTCCCTTGCCAGGGTGGAGCATGAAGCTGCCAATGGGAGCATCCTCAGCCTGTCCTTGCAGCCGGGCTCACTCAGCCACTTTGCCGATTGGGGCCTGCCCTGCCAAGCCCTGAGTTCTCCTGCCCCATTTTCTCCAAAACTTGGGGTCCCCCACCCCACAGCCCCCAATTTCTCCCCACAAAGTGGCTGCCCCACCCCTTCCGAAACACCCTTAACTCTTCATATGCCACTGCCCAACCCACCCCCTCCAGCCCCCCTGAGCCACTGAAAGACCTTCCAGTTCTAGGAGATTGGCATATCTCCATTTTTTTTTTAAAGTGAAACTCTTTTGCTCTTCGCACTCACCATGCATTGATTTATACACACATTGGTTTCACATTAGCTCTTTTTAACCACATCATCATGAGCAAGGATTTTTTTTTTGGGGGGGAGGGGGGAGACCAAGCAGGGCCAGCATGTAACAGGGGTCCCTGCAAAGCTACATTGCCCAGGCTTTAGCTTCAGCCCCGGGGTGGCGGGGCTCAGGGCCCTGGACTTCAGCCCCCTGTGGTGGGGCTTCAGGTTTCTACCCTGGGCCCTAGCAAGTCTAATGCTGGCCCTGCTTGGGGCCCCCACTCCAAAACCTGCTCACGGCCCTGGACCCCTGGTTGAGAACTGCTGCTTTAAAGCAGAGGGCAGGAGGGTGAGGGTCACTTGTGCTGCCTCCCCTGTGCAGCTCAGCAGCTGGCTCCGGTCCACCCAGCCCTGCCCCCTGCTCGGCTCATGATTCCCCAGAGCAGAAGGGGCTAGTGCGGGGCTAGTGCGCGCGGCCAGCCCCGGGGCAGGAGGCTGCTGGCTGCACCTACCTGCCTCTGTCCTTCCCCCCGGCTCAGAGCTGGGGGGCAGGTGGCGAGAGAGACATGCCCCCCCACACCCTCCGATCCCCTTCCTCGGGGCGCCCCCCGTTCTCCGCCCGTACGGCTGGAAGTGGGTTTCCGGCGACCGCGCCAGCAGCCGGGTCGCTTCTCTCTTGTCTCTAAACTTCTGGCGAGTATCTATCTCTCTGGCTTCTTAAAACGCCTCTTCCTTTGTCGCCGCTGGTCACGGGGCTCGTTCCCCATCAGCGCCCGCCTGGAGAGCAGGAGGTGAATCGATTCTGTCTGTGTCGCCCATGTGGTGTGGGGTGAGCGCGCTGCTCGTCTCTACGTTATACACAGCGGCGTTGGTGCAAGGAGACCTGGCTGCATTTTCCAAGCACGCCCAGGAAGCGGCTTGTGAGAACAGCGGGCGGATTAAGCCTAATTCATTTTCTTGCCCCTCCGTGTGAAATCTGTGGAGGGGCAGGACCTGGCTAGGTGCTCGTTTACATTAGAAAGTTGCTGTGGATCCCCCCTCCATTCCCCCAAGCTAATGGTTAAACTGTTACAAAAGGCTGTGTGGATCCCTTAAACCAGGCTTGTTTCAGTTTATCTTATTTTAATTAGGAATTGGCTTAAGCTAAATTGAAGTAAGCCGCTCTTAAACTGGAATAGGGTAAGTGTGTGCACACAGAGCTTGGAACTGGTTTGGTTAAAAAGCACGCAGAGAAAACAGACCCACCCTCAGGGACTGAGCGTCAGCCCACATAGAATCTCCAAAGGGAAGGGAACTAGGCTTGATGACTTCACTGTTACATGGACACAGCTATGGGAAGAAGGATAAAGGAGTTTGAGGCGCAAGTGGTGTTCTCGTCCATTCTCCCTGTGGCAGGAAAAGGCCGGGGTAGAGACCGTCGAATCGTGGAAGTCAACGAATGGCTACGCAGATGGTGTCGGAGAGAAGGGTTCGGATTCTTTGACCATGGGATGGTGTTCCAAGAAGGAGTGCTAGGCAGAGATGGGCTCCACCTGACGAAGAGAGGGAAGAGCATCTTTGGAAGCAGGCTGGCTAACCTAGTGAGGAGGGCTTTAAACTAGGTTCACCGGGGGAAGGAGACCAAAGCCCCGAGGTAAGTGGGGAAGTGGGATACCGGGAGGAAGCACAAGTAGGTGAGTGCAAGAGGGGAGGGCTCCTGCCCCACACTGGGACAGCAGGACGATCGGTGAGTTATCTTAAATGCCTATACACAAATGCAAGAAGCCTGGGGAACAAGCAGGGAGAACTGGAAGTCCTGGCACAGTCAAGGAATTATGATGTAATTGGAATAACAGAGACTTGGTGGGATAACTCACATGATTGGAGTACTGTCATGGATGGATATAAACTGTTCAGGAAGGATAGGCAGGGCAGAAAAGGTGGGGGAGTTGCGTTGTATGTAAGAGAGCAGTATGACTGCTCAGAGCTCCAGTATGAAACTGCAGAAAAACCTGAGAGTCTCTGGATTCAATTTAGAAGTGGGAGCAACATGGGTAATGTCGTGGTGGGAGTCTGCTACAGACCACCAGACCAGGGGGATGAGGTGGATGAGGCTTTCTTCCAGCAACTAACAGAAGTTACTAGATCACAGGCCCTGGTTCTCATGGGTGACTTTAATCACCCCGATATCTGCTGGGAGAGCAATACAGCGGTGCACAGACAATCCAGGAAGTTTTTGGGAAGTGTAGGGGACAATTTCCTGGTGCAAGTGCTGGAGGAACCAACTAGGGGAAAAGCTCTTCTTGACCTGCTGCTCACAAACAGGGAGGAAATAGTAGAGGAAGCAATAGTGGATGGGAACCTGGGAGGCAGTGACCATGAGATGGTTGAGTTCAGGATCCTGACACAAGGAAGAAAGGAGAGCAGTAGAACAGAGACCCTGGACTTCAGAAAAGCAGACTTTGACTCCCTCAGGGAACTGATGGGCAAGGTCCCCTGGGAGAATAACATGAGGGGGAAAGGAGTTGAGGAAAGCTGGCTGTATTTTAAAGACTCCTTATTGAGGTTGCAGGAACAAACCATCCCGAGGTGTAGAAAGAAAAGTAAATATGGCAGGCGACCAGCTTGGCTTAACAGTGAAATCCTTGCTCGTCTTAAACACAAAAAAGCAGCTTACAAGAAGTGGAAGATTGGACAAATGACCAGGGAGGAGTATATAAATATTGTTCAGGCATGCAGGAGTGAAATCAGGAAGGCCAAATCACACTTGGAGTTGCAGCTAGCCGGAGATGTTAGGAGTAACAAGAAGGGTTTCTTCAGGTATGTGAGCAACAAGAAGAAAGTCAAGGAAAGTGTGGGCCCCTTGCTGAATGAGGGAGGGAACCTAGTGACAGAGGATGTGGAGAAAGCTAGTGTACTCAATGCTTTTTTTGCCTCTGTCTTCACAGACAAGGTCAGCTCCCAGGCGGCTGCACTCCGCAGCACGGTATGGGGAGGAGGTGACCAGCCCTCTGTGGAGAAAGAAGTAGTTCGGGACTATTTAGAAAAGCTGGACGAACACAAGTCCATGGGGCCGGATGCACTGCATCCGAGGGTGCTAAAGGAGTTGGCCGATGTGATTGCAGAGCCATTGGCCATTATCTTTGACAAATCATGGCAATCGGGGGAGGTCCCGGATGACTGGAAAAAAGCTAATGTAGTGCCCATCTTTAAAAAAGGGAAGAAGGAAGATCCGGGGAACTACAGGCCAGTCAGTCTCACCTCAGTCCCTGGAAAAATCATGGAACAGGTCCTCAAGGAATCAATTCTGAACCACTTAAAGGAGGGGAAAGTGATCAGGAACAGTCAGCATGGATTCACCAAGGGCAAGTCATGCCTGACTAACCGAATTGCCTTCTATGATGAGATAACCGGCTCTGTGGATGAGGGGAAAGCAGTGGATGTGCTATTTCTTGACTTTAGCAAAGCTTTTGATACAGTCTCCCACAGTGTTCTTGCCAGCAAGTTAAGGAAGTATGGGCTGGATGAATGCACGGTAAGGTGGATAGAAAACTGGCTGGATGGTCGTGCCCAACGGGTAGTGATCAATGGCTCCATGTCTAGTTGGCAGCCGGTATCAAGTGGAGTGCCCCAAGGGTCGGTGCTGGGGCCGGTTTTGTTCAATATCTTCATCAACGATCTGGAGGATGGTGTGGACTGCACCCTTAGCAAGTTTGCAGATGACACTAAACTGGGAGGAGTGGTTGATACGCTGGAGGGTAGGGACAGGATACAGAGGGACCTAGACAAATTAGAGGATTGGGCCAAAAGAAATCTGATGAGGTTCAACAAGGACAAGTGCAGAGTCCTGCACTTAGGACGCAAGAATCCCATGCACTGCTACAGACTAGGGACCGAATGGCTGGGCAGCAGTTCTGCAGAAAAGGACCTAGGGGTTACGGTGGACGAAAAGCTGAATATGAGTCAACAGTGTGCCCTTGTTGCCAAGAAGGCTAACGGCATTTTGGGCTGTATAAGTAGGGGCATTTCCAGCAGATCGAGGGACGTGATTATTCCCCTCTATTCGGCACTGGTGAGGCCTCATTTGGAGTACTGTGTCCAGTTTTGGGTCCCACGCTACAAGAAGGATGTGGATAAATTGGAAAGAGTCCAACGGAGGGCAACAAAAATGATTAGGGGGCTGGAGCACATGACTTATGAGGAGAGGCTGAGGGAACTGGGATTGTTTAGCCTGCAGAAGAGAAGAATGAGGGGGGATTTGATAGCTGCTTTCAACTACCTAAAAGGGGGTTCCAAAGAGGATGGATCTAGACTGTTCTCAGTGGTAGAAGATGACAGAACAAGGAGTAATGGTCTCAAGTTGCAGAGGGGGAGGTTTAGGTTGGATATTAGGAAAAACTTTTTCACTAGTAGGGTGGTGAAGCACTGGAATGGGTTACCTAGGGAGGTGGTGGAATCTCCTTCCTTAGATGTTTTTAAGGTCAGGCTTGACAAAGCCCTGGCTGGGATCATCTAATTGGGTTTGGTCCTGCTTTGAGCAGGGGGTTGGACTAGATGACCTCCTGAGGTCCCTTCCAACCCTGAGATTCTATGTGGGGGCGTGGGGGATCCTACAGTGATGCTGGAACAGTTTTCATAGTGGGGGAGCTAAAGGAGGAAACCATGCATTTGGCGTTTATTACTACTTCAAGCCAGGGGTGCAGCAGCACCCATAGTTCCAGCACCTATGGCTTCCTATGTTCTGTGTCGCTTCTCACCTCCAGCAGCTGGCCTTAGCTGCCCCTAGACTCCAGAGCCCAAGGAAGTTCAGATGTTTAAGTGTGGGGGACCCAGGGGTCTCTGAACCAGGTTTAACCCCTCTGAGCCCAGCTCTTTTTCTCTAACTTTTCCCTTCTCTTCTTCTACCCTTCACCTTTTCTCCCTTGTGTTCTTTTCTTGCTCTCTGCCTTTTTCTCTGTGTCCTTTTTCTCAGGTTCTCTCTCTCCCTTTTTTTCCCTCTGTCTTTTTACATTCTCTCCTGTTTTTCCCCTCACATTCTCCCTCCCTCCCTCTACATAGATAGACAGAGAAAAAAGATTTTTTTTCTTGATTTTTTTTGCTCCCCTCCCCCCATTTTTATTGTCTTTTTTGTTTATAAACAGGCAGTAAAATCCCTTCTCCCAGAAGCTGGAGAGGTGAGTCTGGCCTCGGGGATTTCAGTCCATCTGTCCCCCCATGTCTGTCCTGTTCAAAGTTTTTGATTGCAGCCTTCACTGTGGTATCTAAGGATTCTCCTGCTCGGCTTTTAAAATGATGCCCCATCTTACGTTGTGAAAGGTGGATGCCTGGACATTGCAGGGGTGGGGAGCATACAAATGTGGGGAGATTAGGGGGGCGGGGACAGACGGGGTTGCATGCCAGTGGATTCATATCTGTGAGACATGCACATCCTGGGTGGGGTATGTATGTATGAGGAGATGGCATAGTCCAGGACAAATGGTATTCAGTATTGCATCACCCCATAGGAGTTCAGCCTATGGATGTGCTTCCTCCTGGTCTAACACTGATGACTAACCAGCGCTCGGCATCACTGAACACAGCCGTTGGCAGCTGGGCTCAGACATGGTGGAATTTTGCAGCATTGGCCTGTGCAGAACAGGGTTTCCTAGCCCCAGTTGGGTCCTGCAGCTGCATGAATGAGTCACTGCTACTTAGCTAACACATTCCTCCTCCCAGTAGCAGGAGTGAGGCATTAGATTAGGGGTTGGCAACCTTTCAGAAGGAGTGTGCCAAGTCTTCATTTGTTCACTCTAATTTAAGGTTTCGCGTGCCAGTAATACATTTTAACGTTTTCAGAAGGTCTCTTTCTATAAGTCTATATTATATAACTAAACTATTGTTGTATGTAAAGTAAACAAGGTTTTTAAAATTTTTAAGAAGCTTCATTTAAAATTAAATTAAAATGCAGATTCCCCTGGACCGGTGGCCAGGACCCGGGCAGTGTGAGTGCCACTGAAAATCAGCTCACATGCCGCCTTTGGCACCCGTGCCATAGGTTGCCTACCCCTGCTCTAGAGAAATGTGTATAGGCACCAGCTTACCCTGAAGCCCGTGTCAGCTCAGACACAGAGCCGTAACTGGGGATATTTGCGCCCAAGGCGCAAAGGAAGGACCCTCGCCGCCGAAATGCCGCCGAAGATGACGGCAGCCCAAACGCTGGAAATGCCGCCGGAAGCTGAGGGACACAGAAATGCCACGGAAGCTGAGGGGCGCAGAAATGCTGCCGGAAGCTGAGGGACACAGAAATGCCACGGAAGCTGAGGGGCGCAGAAATGCCACGGAAGCTGAGGGGCGCAGAAAACCCCCTGAGCCCGGTGGCATTTTGGCGGCAGCGTTTGAGCTGCCACCAAAATGCTGCCGGCTCGGGGAGTTTTCTGCGCCCCTCAGCTTCCGCGTCCGAGGCAAGTGCCTCACTCGCCTCACCCTAGTTACGGCACCGCTCAGACATGTTTACACCCTGCCCCCTTTTTGCCCCCATCAAAACAAATCTCTGGTCTGTAGTCTAATCTGTTCCTGGGCTGCACAGTGCCAGCAGCTTCCTATGGATGGTCGAAATATGGGAGGAAGACTTAGTCACATAAGTCATGGCTTTACAAGTTTGGGCCTTTGCTGGACTCCTCTTTATATGATGGAAGAAGAACTATTATGCCCTTCGTGGCTGCAGATGCTGGGCCAGTTTCTCCATGTCCTGCATTTTGTGTAGTCACTTGCAAAGGAGAAAGTTCAAATTAGAATAGCAGAGTTTTTCATTCCCTTTGCATTGGTGTTAATGACTATGCAAAGTGCAGGGCACTGGTGAATGTCAGGGCAGAGTTAGAAAGGCAGGGGCAGCCTTACATCATACATGGGCAGACAGCTAAACAGTGACACATTTTATAAGTGTTTGTATACAAATGCTAGACATCTAAGTACTAAGATGGGTGAACTAGACTGTCTGATATTAAATGAGGATACTGATATAATAGGTATCACAGACGTGACCAGCGCCCATCATGCTGACCGATACAGTCTGTTTCCTTGTGTTCATCCTGGCTGGGTCCCACTGTTGTCTCTTGTCTCATACTTAAACTGTGAACTCTTTGGCTATGTCTACACACCAGCTGGCAGGCAGCCTGGCTACACAGAGTCATTCTAACAGGGCTCGAGCTAGCACACTACCAGTAGCCATGGAGGCTCAGGTCATAACTTGGGCCCTCAAGCCCACCTGACCCCTGGGTCTGAGCTCGGGTATCTCGCTTGAGTCTCCTCTGGAGCTACAAGGCCCACAATGCTATTTTTAGCGTGCTAGCTTGGGCCTCGCTGGTGTTAGTCTGTCTGCCCGGGCTGGGAGGCTCACTGCCAGCTGCAGGGTAGCCGGTCCCTGGCCCCAACGGGCCTGTCTTCATAGAAAAGACGGTTACTCACCGTAGTAACTGTTGTTCTTTGAGATGTGTTGCTCATATCTATTCCAATTAGGTGTGTGCGTGTGGCATGCACGATCGTCAGAAGATTTTTACCCTAGCAACACTCGGTGGGCCAGCTGGCATCCCCTGGAGTGGCACCGTTGCGGCACCTGATATATACCTCAGCCGGCCCAGCGCCCTCTCAGTTCTTTCTTGCTGGCTATTCCGACAGTGGGGATGGAGGGCGGGTTTGGAATAGATATGAGCAACACATCTCGAAGAACAACAGTTACAATGGTGAGTAACCGTCTTTTCTTCTTCGAGTGATTGCTCATATGTATTCCAATTAGGTGACTCCCAAGCCTTGCCTAGGAGGTGGGGTCGGAGTGAGATACCGCAGAATGCAGGACTGCTGAACCAAACGCAGCGTCCTCCCTGGAATGCTGAACTACGGCATAGTGAGTGGCAAAGGTGTGCACCCATGACCAGGTTGAAGCGACAAAGGGTCCTGTGGCACCTTATAGACTAACAGAGTTACTGAAGCATGACCATGACCAGGTTGCTGCCCTACATATCTCCTGTATCGGTATGTGCGCCAGGAAGGCGGAGGACGAGGCTTGAGCTCGGGTGGAGTGGGCAGTAAAGTGCATGGTGGGAACACCTGCCAAGTCATAACACGCCCGGATACACAACGTGATCCAGGAAGAGATGCGTTGGGAGGAGACTGGGAGACCTTTCATCCGGTCCGCCACGGCAACGAACAGTTGAGTCGTTTTCCGAAAGGGCTTCGTCCGCTCGATGTAGAAGACGAGGGCCCTACGGACGTCCAAGGAGTGGAGTTGTTGCTCCCTTGGAGAGGCATGCGGCTTCGGGTAGAAGACCGGCAGAAAAATGTCCTGGTTAATATGAAAGGCCAACACTACCTTGGGAAGGAAGGCCGGGTGTGGTCGCAGCTGTACCTTGTCCTTGTGGAACACCATGTAAGGGGGTTCCGAAGTGAGCGCTCTGAGTTCAGATACGCGCCTCGCCGAGGTAATGGCTACGAGGAAGGCCGTCTTGCAGGAGAGGTACAGGAGCGAGCAGGTGGCCATAGGCTCAAATGGGGCCCCCATGAACCTGGTTATCACAAGGTTGAGGTCCCAAGTAGGGACCGGATGGCGAACTAAAGGATACAATCGCTCTAACCCCTTGAGGAACCTGCTGAACATGGGGTTGGAAAAGATCGAGCGCCCAATCATGCCAGGGTGAAAGGCCGAGATTGCCGCCAGGTGGACTTTCAACGAGGAAAGCGCTAGACCCTGCTCCTTGAGAGACAGGAGGTAGTCCAGAATGGTATGCACCGGCACCTGCGAAGAGTTGATACTCCAAGGACCGCACCAGCAGGAAAAACGTTTCCTCTTGGCTAAGTAGGTGGACCTGGTAGAAGGCTTCCTGCTACTTTGCAAGACTTGTTGCACCGGGTCGGAGCAGTGTAGCTCGGACGGGTTCAGCCATGCAGCAGTCACGCTGTGAGGTGGAGAGACTGCAGGTCGGGATGACGAAGCCTGCCGTGCTGTTGAGTAATCAGGTCTGGCCACAGTGGGAGAGTGATCGGGGCGGACACCGAGAGCTCTAGGAGAGTGGTGTACCAGTGCTACCTGGGCCACGCCGGGGCGATCAGAATTAGGCGGGCCCTGTCCCTGCGTAACTTGAGCAGGACCCTGAGGACCAGCGGCACCGGTGGGAAGGCATAGGACAGGTGGTCTGTCCAAGGCAGGAGAAAAGCATCCGTCAGGGAGCCTGGGGAGCATCCCTGGAGCGAGCAGAACGCGTGGCACTTCCGGTTCTTGCGAGTCGTGAACAGGTCTATGTGGGGAAATCCCACCTCCGGAAGACAGAGTGGATAACATCCGGGCGCATGGACCACTCGTGTGCCTGGAAGGATCCGCCGAGGCGGTCCGCCAAGGTGTTCTGAACCCCTGGGAAAGGGGAGGCCACCAGGAGGAAGGGGTGGGGTATGGAGAACTCCCACAATCGCATGGCTTCCTGGCAGAGCGGGGACAAACGTGCCCCTCCTCGCCTGTTGATAGAAAACATGGCCGTTGTGTTGTCTGTGAGGACTGCATCACAACGGCCCTGAAGGTGCTTGGAAAAAGGCTTGGCAGGCACTGCGCACTGCTCACAGCTCCCTTATGTTGATGTGGAGGGCTAATTCCTGAACCGACCACAGACCTTGTGTCTGAAGACTTTTCAGGTGGGGCCCCCCGCAACCGAGGGGTGACGCATTCGTGGTCAGGGCCAGGGAGGGCTGCGGGGCCTGGAATGGCTCCCCTTCCATCATCTTCTTGGAGCCTAGCCACCAATCTAGGGAGGCTAGGAGCTTCGATGGAACCTTCAGTACCACGCCCATGCTGTCTCTGCGTGGGTGGTATGCTGACAAGAGGCATGCCTGGAACGGACAGAGGGGTAATCTGGCGTGTCTAGTCATGCATGTGCAGGACGCCATGTGATCCAGCAGGCTTAGGCAGCTGCGAGCTGTCGCGAGAGTCGAGTCCAGGATTACCGCTATAAGTCTAACCTTTGGGTTGATTCCAAAGTGGACTTCTCTACATTTGGGAGCAGGCCGAGCTATCTGAACATGCTCATGGTCGTCTGAACCTGCGACTGGACTTGGCTACTGGAGTTGCCACGGATAAGTCATCCGTCGAGGAATGGCAACACTTGAATCCGCCGTCGACGAAGAGAGGCCGCCACAACGGCCATGCACTTCGTGAACACCCTTGGTGTCATGGATAGGCCGAAGGGAAAGGTGGTGAATTGGAAGTGTCATTGGTCTACCACAAAGTGGAGGAAAACGTCTGTATGGTGGGTAAATTGACATATGGAAATACGCATCCTTCATATCGAGGGCAGCGTACCAGTCCTCAGGATCCAGGGAAGGGATCATAGAACCGAGGGGAAAACCATGCGGAACTTCAACTTTACCATAAATTTGTTGAGTCCGGGATAGGACGTAAACCCCCCCCCTTTTGATTTGGGGATCAGGAAATAGCGGGAACAGAACCCTTCGCCCCTGAACTCCCTTGGAACCTCCTCTATTGCCCCTGTAGAGAGGAGCGTTTGCACGTCCTGAATCAGGAGTTGCTCGTGAGACGGGTCCCTAAGATGGGAAAGATGGTCTCTGAAGGGAGGGGACGGGTCTTGTATGGAGACTGGTGCTCCGCCCTCGGGCATGGCTTCAAAGCTTGCTGGGGCCCCGCCGATGGTTTGCGGGGGGGGGCCTGGTTCTGGCCCGTGTGATGACCCGACTGTCTCCTCCTACCACCCCGGCCTCGCCTTCCTGAGAAGTCCTGTCTAGGCCTGGGTGTGGTGTAGGGGTGCCACGCGAAGGGCCGGACGGCCGGCTCTGCGTGGTGGGGGTATGCATCCCCAGTGTTCATATGGTGCAACCGTCACTTAGGGTCTGCAGCCTCAAGACCGTTTTCTCAGAAAACAGGCCCTGCCCATTAAAGGGCAAGTCCTGAATAGTATACTGCACCTCCGGTGGGAGGGGGGAGGATTGACGCCAGGAGATACGCCATATGGCAATTCCTGAAGCCAGTGTTCTGGCTGCTGAGAGAGCCATGTCGAAGGAGGCCTGTAATGATATTCTGGCCACCTCTTTGCCCTCCTCTATTAGGGCTGAGTCCTCTTGCCTGGACTCCTGGGGCACAAATTCTTTGAATTTTAGCATCGAGTTCCAGGTGCTGTAATTGTAATGACTCAGGAGGGCATGCTGATTAGCCGCTCTGAGCTGAAGGCTGCCCCCAGAGTAGATCTTTCTTCCGAACAGAGCCAACGGAGAGGCCTGTTGGTTATGCCTTTCCCTCTCGTTCACAGATTGAACGACCAGGGAGCACGGTTGAGAGTGAGTGTACAGGTACTCGAAGTCTGGAGCCTCGGCCGATGGGTGGACCGGTTCTGGGGCCTCCGGGGGAGGGCGGAACACCATTACCTCCAGCGCCCGGGACTCCGAATGAGCCGAATGGGAAGCTCTGGAGGGGGCCCCTTGGGACTGGTGGAACGCCATCGGTGTCCAAAAGGGCCACTGTTGTGGTCCCTGGGCCTGGACCTGCATTCCCTCTTGCCAACGGTTAGGGCACTCTACAATGTGGCTCTGGTCTATATAGTGGCCACTGCCAGCCCTGAAGAATCGAGAGGCAGAGCGAGAGGGCCAAGGCGGAGTGGAGCGGCCTTGTAATCCAGTCCGCAGAGCCGTGCTGTGCCGTGGCGAAGGTGATCGCTACCGATGGCTATCTCGGTACCGGGAGCCCGACCTGAATCGCGTACGTCTCGATGATCGGTAGCGGGGTCGGACATCCAGAGATCTGTGCTGCGACCGGTTGCGGTACCGGGAGCGGTACTGGGAGTCATAATAGTGCCGACCGTGCCCGGAGGTCGACCTTGAGTGGCGCTGTGACTACAACCGGCGCCGAGAAGAGGATCGGTGCCGGGACTGCGAGCGGCGTCGAGACTGAGAGCTGGACCGACGTCAGCTGATCTGTGCATGCGGCACTGGACGGAGCCTGGTGGGCTTGCCTCGGGACGGGACGACTTTTATCGTTGGTGCCGGAGACTGATGTGGTGCCGCATCGGTCATCGCGATCAGGTCTCTTGCTGCCGAGAAGGTGTCCGGAATGGACAGCAGCGTAAGCTCTACCTTGGTGTGCACCGGGGAGATGGCGGTCCCCGAGCTCAACGGACCTTGCGGTACCGGAGTCGCTGATACCGGAATCGTAGCTGGCGGCCCCGAACTCAACAGTCTCTGTGGTACCGGAGTTGACAGGGCTGGTGCCGGCATCATCACGGGCGCCAGGCTCAACGGACCTTGTGGTACTGGAGTCGTCGGTACCAGAGTCTTAGCTGGCGGCCCCGGGCTTAATGGTCTCTGTGGTACCGGAGTTGCCGGTGCCGGTGCCGGCATCAACACAGGCACCGAGCTCAACGGCCCTTGCGGTACCGGAGTCGTTGGTGCTGGCGCCGGGCCGGAAGACCTGGCCGGGTGGTCCTGATGAGGAATCACGGCAGGAGTTGTCCGGTGCCGGGGGTCCCTACTCGAATTCGGGTGCTCCGGGGTCGCTGATGCGATGCATGCCGTTGTAGTCGGTACCGGGTTGCGGTGCGGGGCCGACATCGGGCTAAGTGCCGCTCCCAGGTGGAGCTGCTTCCAACGAAAGTCCCGCTCCTTCTTGGTTCTAGGCTTAAAAGCCTTGCAGATCTGGCACTTATCTGCTAGATGGAACTCCCTGAGGCACTTCATGCAGGAAACATGGGGGGTCCTCCGTAGCATCGGCCTGAAGCAGGCCGAGTATGGCTTGAATCTCGGGGAGCCAGGCATCGGCCCGGTACCGGGAGGGAGACAAGGGGAAAAACCCCTTATCTGCCAGTAGTATTTATACTATTAGAAACTATTAACAACTACTTAAAAGTACTTAAACCTATTAACAATGGTAAACGAGTGCTAACTAAGCTAGGGATGTGGAGAACAGCTACGCTGTGCTCCACAGTTCCAATGACCGTCACAGGTGGTAAGAAGGAACTGGGAGGGCGCTGGGCCGGCTGAGGTATATATCAGGTGCCGCAACGGCGCCACTCCAGGAGGCGCCAGCCGGCCCACCGAGTGTTGCTAGGGTAAAAATCTTCTGACGATCGTGCACACACCTAATTGGAATACATATGAGCAATCACTCAAAGATGAATCATAGAATATCAGGGTTGGAAGGGACCTTAGGAAGTCATCTAATCCAACCCTCTGCTCAAAGCAGGACCAATTCCCAATTTTTGGCCCAGATCCCTAAATGGTCCCCTCAAAGATTGAACTCACAGCCCTGGGTTTAGCAGGCCAATGCTTAAACCACTGAGCTATCCCTCCCCCACCATGTATATGCACCGCACCAGCACAAAGGGAGGCCTGGTTCGTGATGTGGTCCTGCCGCACTACCACAATATTACTGATAAATTATCCTGTGAAATGATCCCAGTGCTGAGCTGGCCTCTATTCCCACGTGACTCAGCTTGCCAGGGTTAGTAAGGACGGTCTGGACTTTGTGTACAACAGTCCTGCAGATCTAAGTGAGATTTTTTTTTTTTTTAAACAAACAGGTTGCAAGAGGGTCTGAAAGCCAACAAGAAAAATGGCAGCACGGCTGAAGAACTGGCTGTTACTTGTGTTTTGCATGGTCCTGCTGCGAGGTAAGCTGAGCTATCTGCTCTCTCGCTCCCACGTTGCCAATAGGGGAAAAAGGCAAATACTTTCCCTGAACATCGCTGTAGCTTTTCAAACACTCTCGTCTTCAGCGTCCCTGACTTGCAACCCCTGTGTCGTGGAGGTAACTGGGTGGGCTGCTCTGTGCTAGGGTCACCAGATGTCCCGATTTTATAGGGACAGTCCCAATATTTGAGGCTTTGTCTTGCATAGGTGCCAATTACCCCCCAAACCTCTGTCCCGTTTTTTCACCCTTGCTATCTGGTCACCCTACTCTGTGCTAATAGGTCTCATTGCTGCTAGGGTGGAACGCCATGCAGCAGGGCAGCTGCTCCTGGAGCTGACTCCGTGCTCCTGCTCAACTTTCTGCAGATACATAAATGCACCCAGCCCTGCTTCCTGCCCCTCTGTGTGCCCGGTCAGCGCTTGGTCTGTGGGTTCAAAACCCAGCCTGTGAGAGTTATTTGGGAGGGCTGTTCTCACCCCCACCCCCGCCCATCAACTCCTCTACAAACAAACACGCCCCGAGCCTGGCTAAAGAATGAAAATGGCCCCATATAGAATGGGGGAGGGGGGACTGTGGAGTTACTATATGGAGCAAGGCACACAGCGAGGTGTGGCTCTCAAAGGACAGGGGAAATAGAAGCTTCAATACAAACAATTTGCCACTTCTCTTCCCCGGCATTTTGAAAATCCAGCCCTTTGTCTGTCCATACAAGTAAAACGTCCGCCCCTGTCCCCACTCACATGTACACGGCCTCCGTCCAGCACAAGCTACAATGATCGTCCTTGCCCCAGCCTGGCTGTCCCTGCCCCTCTCCCGGGCAGCTCCTCCTCTACTGCCTCAAATACTAACTTATTATCCGCCCCTGCAAGGCCCTGCACAATTCTGTCCTAACCCACGTCTTGGAGCTTGTCTCCCACCATCTTCCCCCTGCCCCTCTACTGTGCAAATCTCAGCCTCCATTCGCTCCCTTCTCCCGCTCCTGTCTGTGCCTTTCCCACCGCCACCCCCCCTCCATGGAATGGCCTCTCTGTCCCAGTCTGCCAAGCTGCTACCCTGTCCTCATTCACATCCCTGCTAACTAGAGTTGCCAACTCTCACTGGAGCTGTTCCAGGAGATTTTTTCCCCCCAACATGACAATGTCAGTTTCTTAAAATATCCCATTAAAATCTCCTGAGCTGCTTTCAATAGTCACCAGGAGATCAATGCTGTTTCCGGAAGACTCCGGGTCAATCCTGGAGGGTTGGCAACCCTACTCCTTACCCAGCCTGTGTCCCCTCCCAACTCTCATACCCGCTCTCCTGCACTGCTCACGGGCAGAACGTTGATTATGGTTCTGTGAAACAAAACAAACCAAATTACCTCCCTGCTTCTACCTGTGGATTTCCCAGTGTACTTTGCCTTCCCTGCAGTAGCGTAGCCGGGGGGGGGGAGCAGGGGGAGCGGCCGCTCCCCCTGTGAGGAGAAGCGGTGCCTTAAAAAGCGCCCCCCGAGCCCCGCTGGGGCGGCGCTTTAAAAGGCCCATGTGACGCAATAGGACTGTTGTTATAAGATGTGACGAAATAGGACTGTTGTTAATGTTTTCCCTGAGTACTGTGTGGGTGCCTCAGTTTCCCTATGCAGTGCTTGAGTATCTAGGTGGTGGGACAAGGGTGCATGATTGTTACAGAGCCCTAGAAGGCAGGTGTGGGCAGGGGCCTGGACACAGAGAATGGCCGACACTCTGTCTCCTGGCAACTGATGGCCCCGGCTCCTCCCCTGCAAAGGTGGGAGCTGAAGGTGTTGGAACCAAGGGATCAGGTGACCTCCTGGCCTGGGAAGGAGACAAAGGGGGAGGAGGGGCTGGACCGTTGGAGTTTGGAGCTGGCCAGAGAGGAGGGGAGAGGGGCAGACAGGGTCTGGCCTCCCTGCCCCCCGTTTGGAGCTGGGGGGTGAAATGCAGGGAGCCTCCGGGCTGGGGTCTAAGCTCCCTGCCCCCCGGAAGGGCCCGACTGAGGGGTCCTGGTTGTACTGACAAGCTCTGTTTGGACTGTGTTCCTGGCATCTCTAATAAACCTTCTGTTCTACTGGCTGGCTGAGACTCCCAGTGAATCCGGGGAAGAGGGGTGCAGGCGCTGACTCCCCCACACTCCATGACAACTTTGCCTTCCCTGCAGTAGCGTAGCCGGGGGGGAGCAGCGGGAGCGGCTGCTCTCCCTGTGAGGAGAAGCGGCTCCTTAAAAAGCGCCCCCCGAGCCCCGCTGGGGCGGCGCTTTAAAAGGCCCGTGGGCGGCTCCCCGGCTGCAAGAGCCGTGGGCCTTTTAAAGCGCCGCCCGAGCCCGGCTCTGGCAGCGGGGCTTGGGGGGCGCTTTAAAGGGCCCGGGGCTCCGCAGTGACTGGAGCCCCGGGCCCTTTAAAGCGCCGCCGGCTGAGTACAGGGGGAGCGGGGAGGCGCCTTTTTATAGCGCCGCTCCCCCTGTGCTCAAGACCTGGCTACGCTACTGCTTCCCTGTGTCTGCCTTTTCAACTCTTTGGGACAGGGGTTGTTTGTGTGCTGTACTGTATCAGTGCTAAACAAATCCTCTTATCTGGCGTCACACGGTAAGTTAACAGCGACTGGGGAGGTGTGGCGGGGGGGTCGAGAATCCATAATGAGGAAGAAGAGAGATGAAATCCTGAACAGCCACTGTAGGGCTAGTGAACTATCATAACATGGGAGCTATTGGCAGGTAGCCCAAAGAACTGGGGGAAAAGACAAATGACAATTAAAAGACAATTACTCCAGGGTCCTGTAGCTCAAGTAGTGAGGCCCTAGCATAGGGCTCTGATGGTCAGGGGCTCAAACTCTGCTGCTGGTCTCTGGGTTGGGAAGGAATGGGATGGTTGCATGTGATTCACACGGTGCAAAGGCCTTTTTAAAAGAGATGTATAACCGATCTGGGGGGAGGCGGCGATGTGTGACGCATCCCCTATATGGTCACGCCTCACAGGTGAGAGTCTGTGACAGCTTGCTGCTTGTGAGCCTGGCTCTTCACAGCTTTTACTAAAGACGCTCTCGTGCTTTCTGCTCTGAGGTCATTGGTTCAATCCCCATTGTCGGCCAACCTGGTGGCTGTCACGCTTGCAGCTCTCCCACTCTGGCATGTGTAAAGGTTGAGAGGGGGGCTTCATCCTGGCAGCCGTGGGGATCCCAGAGGCAGGGGCAGTGCAATAGGTATGATTTACTGAGATGTCACAGCCTCCCACGCCCTTCAGGAGCAGCTTCTGCAGGGAAGTTCTCCCCTGGCAGGTCTCTTACTCGCTAAGGCAAACCCTTGCCGTTGGCCTCAGCAATGCTGGGGTGTTCTGGTCTGGTCCAAAATGCACGGAATGTGTGATGATGGATCTGCTGCCGGCCGAGCCTCTGGGGTTTCCCTCCAAGTGTGATGACATTGGGGAACCTATTACTGTTGGAGATCTGTCAAAGGTGGGAGCTGAGCATTGGCGTGTGTTATCGACAGCATTGTGGACAAGATGAAGATGGAAAGGAACGCAGGAGCCTTTCTCCTTAGCTACGTCCTTCTGTGCTTTTCAGGCATTGGGTGGACGGGTTATGTCCTGAGGCAACTTAGCTGCCCCTGAACATGTTGTTCTTGGATTCGCTTTAGAATGAGCATTGTGATCCCAGCCAGCCACAGCCCTAGAGACTGTATCACTTGACAAGGATAATAGAAATTGTTTCAGCTGACTTTGAGTAATGCCATGTTCTCCTTCTCTCTTTCAGCCTGTGAGCCTGTCAGAATTGAAGCGGATGTAGGTGAAGATGTGCTCCTGCCCTGCTTTGTCAAATGTAGAGACGCTGTCAGTCTTTCAAACCCTACAGTTAACTGGCAGTGGTCAGGGAGCAGTGAAGTTGTGAACAGCTACTACCATGGCAAGAACCATCCAGAGCATCAGTGTGGACAATATAAGGGGAGAACGGAGTTCTCTTCTCAGGGATTGTCCGATGGCAACGCGTCTCTGCTACTGAAGAATGTAACCCCCGCTGACTTTCGGAACTACACCTGTCATGCTAGTTTATATGAGAACAGTCCCCAAACTTTACAAATAGTCCTGCTTATGCAGAAAAAGACCCAAGGTAGGTGAACAACATTCCCTTATCAACTGTGATGTGATGGTTGTCCTTTCAGTAAGAATCCCACGAGCCCTTTAGCGTAATTTTGAAGCAGAAGCCTGCTGTGATAAGTGACATTAAGAGAAGCATCCCGGGATCAGTTTTTTCTCTATTGCTCTGTATCTACTGTGATCTATTTTTAGAAGTAGAAATGGAGCTTTAACTGTCAGTGCCATGATGGGAGCAAGGAACTGTAGATAGAGTTGGGTTCTTCCTTCTCTCACTACATCACCAGTAATAACGACACTGCAGGCCAAATGATGCCCTCCTTTGATCCCCTGTAACCCCATTAGTCTTCAGTGGAAACGTTCCAGTGTAACTAAGGGCACAGTTTGACATATCAGATCTCTATTTCTGGGGATGTTTGAGGCGAGAAGAGCCCAGCTTGACCCTCAGATCCCAGGATGAGTTTGCAGAGTCTGTCTCTGCCTCCTGTGGGTTTTCCCTACTGGCAGACTCCGCAGTCCCTGTGTTTTGAGGAGTGCAATGTCTGAGATTGTGGTTGGTTCTGTAGGTGGGCATAAAATGATAGAGCATCTCCTAGCATAGCTTTCTGCTTGGCCATTAGCACCAGACCAGACACACAGTGTGGCCAAAAATGTGCTTTTTCAAGCCATCTTTCGGATAATGTACTAAACACGCCAGAGATGCAATGACGCATTTGAACTCCTTCTGCTGAGACAGGAAGCTCAGTCAAAGGTTTTCAGGGTTTGATTAATGTAGAACTTAGGGAATTTTTATCGTTCAATTTATTTGTAAATACAAAGCACCGATCCCAAGATCTAGGTGTCCTGTTATCTCCCTGTTTGTGGCCCTCTATTCCCACCACCAGGCTTTCCTGGTGCATTCAGGAAACTGAATTCTGGAATCTGTAACCCCAGGACTCTGGTTTAATAAGGGACAAGGTTATTGTTTCAGATCCTGTAATGTCAGTTCTCCAATTCTGCCAATAGCATTGTCCTGGCACACGTGAGCGTTCTGCGGCACACTGTGTTGCCGCTTACCCATTCTAACCAAACTTCTTCTCCACCCCATTAGTAAATTTGCTCTGGGTCACCTAATTACTAGGCCATCAATCCATCTGCTACTGGCGACCTTGAGGTGAGCCAGACCCTTGCTGTGTCTCAACCTGCTGCTATTATTGCTACCCACCTGGATGTCTAGTGTCCCTTCTCCTTAGCATTTCAGCATTTCCTGCCCAGTGCCACCTTCTGCTAACTTTGCTTTATATCAGCAAAGCTTGCCCACTACTTTAGCTCAGGCCTCATACCAGGCCTCTGCTACAAGGGCTTATAGCTCAGGCTCTCTTCCAGTTCCATTTTATTTTGTTTTTACTATTAGATGAAGGAATTTGGGTGAAACCAGGGAGAATTGTTTACTGGTTTACCGGGCTCACCTTGCTCCTGACATTGCTACCTGGCCTCTGATACCTGGCTACCTGGTCTCTGTGTGTAAAGATAAACAGCAGCTTTTGGTAAAAGGTAAGTTCAATGGCATCTGTATTAGACTTTTGTATAGAACCCTCC
Organism: Macrochelys suwanniensis; assembly: GCA_033296515.1. NCBI lineage: Eukaryota > Metazoa > Chordata > Testudines > Chelydridae > Macrochelys > Macrochelys suwanniensis. The sequence goes on from CM065775.1 coordinate 339,980,800, forward strand.
ATGCTCAAACTCTATCTAATGCAAATACTATCTCACCTTTGTTTATTTCACTTCATTAAAATGTGCCAGTCCCCTGCTCTGCCTGTAGGAATGCTCATCATAACAATCAGTTGGCACCAATGCCAAACTGACCTCACCCAAATCCCTTCACCATCAATCAATACCCCGCCCTCAGGAAAAACCTGGGAGACCAACTGGGCGCTAGGGGTAGGAGGACCATTAGGCACCTAACTTCCCTCCTCTCTAGGGTTGCTAGAATGATCGACAGGAAGGGCCCAGTGGGAGGAGGCCGAGTGCCACCTTTCTCTGATCTCCAGGCAGAACAGAGGAGCCAAAATGCCAAGCATGTCCGTATTTGTGACCCTAAAAAGAGTGATCACAAAAGTGCCCCAGTTTCTGATTTTGAAAATAAGGCTACACTGAGAGCCCCGCAGGGAGTGTTCCCTGCGTCCCCCAGTCCCCTTGCAATTAGCCCTAGGGACTGTCCGTCTGAGGTACTGCAGCTGTTGCTGTAACAGACTAGTGGAGAGCTATTCTCCCAGGTAACTGGAACTGAGTCAACATGGGCTTTATGGATTAAACCCAGCACGTCACCTCACTGCTGGAAATGAACTGAACTCCCATGCAGGAGTAATGGACTCGCTCTTACAAGTGGGCTGCCGCGCCCTGCACTAGTTGGCATTTGAGTGGACTTAAGGGGCAGCCCCATGCAGAGTGCTTTGCACTAGCCCATTCTCAACACGGCAGAGGTCTGGGCCCCTGCGGCAGCATCCTGTATCATGGAAACTCCGGCATGTCAATCACTGATGGTAAAAAGCAGCTTTAGTCACTGCTGCTTACCTGGGCAGCCAAAATACCCCTCAGGATGTAAACCTGAGCAACAAAGGTAGACAGTCGCAGCCAGGTGTGAGAACACAGCGTGGCCTAGTAGAGCGAGCACTGCACTTGGAGTCAGGCCACGTAGGTTCTATTCCAGGCCCCAACACTGACCTCCTGGATAAGTCAGTGCACCTCTCTGTGCCTCAGTTTTCCCATCTGTAAAATGGGGATAATGATTCCAACCTCCTTTTGTAAAGTGCGTTGAGATCCATTGATGAAAGGTGCTAGATAAACTAAGTAGTATTTCTTCCAGTGGTTTCCCCAGCCTACGAACATCACCTCAGTCTTGTCTGGATTGAATCACAACCCACTTGCCCTGATGCCAACACGACAGACAGAGTTTAGTATCACCTGCCTGTGGGAGACCTAACAGCCCATACCTCTTCACTGTCTCCTGATGCCAGGGTCTACAGCCCTGGCTCTTTTAAGGCCTGGAATGAACTGTTACTTGATAACATGAGTATCTGGTCACAACAGCTAGGATCAGCCTCTTACAAGGGTAATAGTCCCGGATCTCATTTGTTGTCCCCCACCTCTGGGATTCACTTCCCCTCACTGTTTGCTAGATTGTTGGCTCTTGCAAGTTTCAGCACGTGATACCAGACCCATTTGTTCGGCTTTGCTCTTTTTCCCCCAATTTTCCATTTGTTGTGGAAAATTAACCACACGTTGTGTTTGAATCAGAAACACCAGAGGCTCCTTTATTAATAAAGCATATATGCTGGGAAGCAACACATGGCCGCATGGGATACAACCACGGTGGCTTCCAAATTACAAAGGGCGGTACATCTCTTATGTACTTTTCACTTGCATTTACTTGCATTCAAACAGTAGACTTCCTCTTTGGTAGTTTTCCTACCAGACCAAACAGAAATTCCTTATATGGCATATTGAGTAACAAAACATATTTTTCATTAAGAAGCAAACTTGTGGTTAAACTGTAGATCACAGAAAATTTAGCTTCGCATTGTGGTTTTTTTATACTTCTAGCTGAGCTGGCTGCTTATCACGCACTGTACCCCACTTCCTCTTCTGACCTTTGCCCTACATATTATTTTAACTAAATGTCTTTGGGCGGACAGGGCGGACAGGGCGGACCCCAGACACAGCAGTTTCTATATGAGCAAAAGGGCAAAGAGGGGCTGGAGATTTCTACACGTTGGTATAGGTAGTTCATGTAACTTCATCGCTGTAAATAGCATCTGGCGGCTGCTGTGATAGATACTACGCAGGTGAATAAACTAAATGTTAATTAGCATTGCTAATTGCAACTCCGTTAGTGCTTCAGAAAAGGAAGTTTCGATGTGTCTGTCTGGCAGTGTTGTATATCCAATAACAGCTTTGTCTGTATGTTTTCAGCTTGGCTGCAGATTGAGTATCCGAAACACTAAGGGATTCCAAGCCTGTACGTTTTTCAAATGTTGAAGAAATTTACTGGGGATGACGGTCTGGTCACTGATGTGAAGGACAGTCCTGGATTTATTTAATGAATGGCAGAAAACCAATCAGCGGCCCCTTCAGAATTTCTCCCTGCTGACCTTTTTGGGAAAATGACAAAATGATTTTAAAGCTGGGAAACTTCCTACATGGATTTTTTAATACAAATTACAGTAAAAATGAAAAATATTTATATTGGAGATATACATTGGGATTAAAATCTATTTTTAAGAGGGGAAATACTTTTCTAGAACACCAAGAACCTACAATAACTTGTATCTATAAAATGGTTTTAAAATAATCCTGGATTGACTAGCTAAACCCTTTGCCTGTGATGATATAGATTTAATGACTTCATATAAGTGTTCAGACATAAATCTGTATTAGGGAGCATAGGTGGAGTTTGACATCTGTATTTGGGGGGCAGAGGATTTAAGTATAGCTCTGACTCTTGAATGTACCAATTATTATCAATGGCTCCATGTCTAGTTGGCAGCCGGTATCAAGTGGAGTGCCCCAAGGGTCGGTGCTGGGGCTGGTTTTGTTCAATATCTTCATTAACGATCTGGAGGATGGTGTGGACTGCACCCTTAGCAAGTTTGCAGATGACACTAAACTGGGAGGAGTGGCTGATATGCTGGAGGGTAGGGATAGGATACAGAGGGACCTAGACAAATGAGAGGATTGGGCCAAAAGAAATATGATGAGGTTCAACAAGGACAAGTGCAGAGTCCTGCACTTAGGACGGAAGAATCCCATGCATTGCTACAGACTAGGGACCGAATGGCTGGGCAGCAGTTCTGCAGAAAAGGATGTAGGGGTTACAGTGGACGAAAAGCTGGATATGAGTCAACAGTGTGCCCTTGTTGCCAAGAAGGCTAACGGCATTTTGGGTTGTATAAGTTGGGGCATTTCCAGCAGATCGAGGGACGTGATCATTCCCCTCTATTCGGCACTGGTGAGGCCTCATTTGGAGTACTGTGTCCAGTTTTGGGCCCCACACTACAAGAAGGATGTGGATAAATTGGAAAGAGTCCAGCGGAGGGCAACAAAAATGATTAGGGGGCTGGAGCACATGATTTATGAGGAGAGGCTGAGGGAACTGGGATTGTTTAGCCTGCAGAAGAGAAGAATGAGGGGGGATTTGATAGCTGCTTTCAGCTATCTGAAAGGGGGTTCCAAAGAGGATGGATCTAGACTGTTCTCAATGGTAGAAGATGATAGAACAAGGAGTAATGGTCTCAAGTTGCAGAAGGGGAGGTTTAGGTTGGATATTAGGAAAAACGTTTTCACTAGGAGGGTGGTGAAGCACTGGAATGGGTTGCCTAGGGAGGTGGTGGAATCTCCTTCCTTAGAGGTTTTTAAGGTCAGGCTTGACAAAGCCCTGGCTGGGATGATTTAGTTGGGTTTGGTCCTGCTTTGAGCAGGGGGTTGGACTAGATGACCTCCTGAGGTCCCTTCCAACCCTGGGATTCTATGATTCTATGGGTACGTCTACACTACAGAATTAGGTCGAAATTATAGAAGTCGATATTTTAAAACCCGATTTTATGGAATCGATTGTGTGTGTCCCCACTTTAAGGCCATTACGTCGGCGGACTGTGTCCACAGTATCAGGGCTAGCGTTGACTTTCGGAGCGTTGCATTGCGGGTAGCTATCCCACAGTTCCTGCAGTCTCCACTGCCCATTGGAATTCTGGGTTGCGATCCCAAAGCCTGATGGGGCAGAAAACATTGTCACTGGTGGTTCTGGGTACATGTCGTCAAGCCATCCCCCCATCCCTCCCTCCCTCCGTGAAAGCAACCTTTTTCGTGCCTTTTTTCCAGGGTTTCCAGGTTTGCTATGGCAAGCATGGAGCCTGCTCAGCTCACAATAACCGTACGTCTCCAGCGTACGCCTGGACATAAGGTCTTGTGGGGATTCAGTCCTACTGTAATGCAGGCAGAGGGATAGCTCAGCAGTCTGAGCGTTGGCCTGCTAAACCCAGGGTTGCGAGTTCAGTCCTTAAGGGGGCCAGGAGATGATGATGGATATCGAGCAAAATATTGTACCGTCTGCTGCTAGAAGGAAATGAGCCTAACCTTTACTCCCCCCTCCCTCCATGAAAGCAACTGAGGGGGGAGCAAAAAGTCCTTTCGTGCCTTTTTTCATGCAGGCGCTATATTGCTGACACCATTGTTATCCACCCGCCGCTTTCACTGCCACTCTGCTGTCCTACAGATGCCATACCAGGGAAAGCATAGAGCCCGCTCAGATCGCCGCGGCTGTTATCGCCGTTATGAACACCACGCGCATTGTCCAGGAGTATATGGAGAACGAGAACCAGGAGCTGCTACAGCTACAGCAGGCGAGGAGGCGACGGCAGCGCCCTGAGGACAGTGATGAGGACATGGACACAGACCTCTCTCAAAAAAGGCCCCCCCACAAGGTGGACATCATGGTGGTAATGGGGCAGGTTCATGCCGTGGAACGCCGATTCTGGGCCCAGGAAACAAGCACAGAGTGGTGGGACCGCATAGTGCTGCAGGTGTGGGACGATCAGCAATGGCTGCGAAACTTTCGCATGTGTAAGTGCACTTTCATGGAACTTTGTGAGTTGCTTTCCCCTGCCCTGAAGCGCCAGAACACCAAGATGAGAGCAGCCCTCACAGTAGAGAAGCGAATGGCAATAGCCCTGTGGAAGCTTGCAACGCCAGACAGCTACCGGTCAGTCGCGAATCAATTCGGAGTGGGCAAATCTACAGTGGGGGCTGTTGTGATACAAGTAGCCAAGGCGATCACCGAGCTGCTGGTACCAAGGGTTGTGACTCTGGGAAATGTGCAGGTCATAGTGGATGGCTTTGCAGCAATGGGGTTCCCGAACTGTGGTGGGGCGATAGACGGAACCCATATCCCTATCTTGGCACCGGACCACCAAGCCAGCGAGTGCATAAACTGAAAGGGTTACTGTTCAATAGTGCTGCAAGCACTGGTGGATCACAATGGACGTTTCACCAACATCAACGTGGGATGGCCGGGAAAGGTACATGACGCTCGCATCTTCAGGAACTCTGGTCTGTTTCAGCTGCTGCAGCAAGGGACTTTCTTCCCAGACCAGAAAATAACCGTTGGGGATGTTGAGATGCCTATAGTTATCCTTGGGGACCCAGCCTACCCCTTAATGCCATGGCTTATGAAGCCATACACGGGAAGCCTGGACAGTAGTCAGGACCTTTTCAACTATAGGCTGAGCAAGTGCAGAATGGTGGTGGAATGTGCATTTGGAAGTTTAAAGGCACGGTGGCGCAGTTTATTGACTAGGTTAGACCTCAGCGAAACCAATATTCCCATTATTATTACTGCTTGCTGTGTGCTCCACAATATCTGTGAGAGTAAGGGGGAGACGTTTATAGCGGGGTGGGAGGTTAAGGCAAATCACCTGGCCGCTGGTTATGCGCAGCCAGACACCAGGGCGATTACAAGAGTACAGCAGGGTGAGTTGCGCATCAGGGAAGCTTTGAAAACCAGTTTCATGAAGGGCCAGGATGCTGTGTGAAAGTTCTGTTTTTTCCCCTTTAATGAAAAGGCCCGCCCCTTGAATCACTCTACTTCCCTGTAACCTAACCGCCCTCCCCTCCCACCCTCGGTCACCGCTTGCAGAGGCAATAAAGTCATTGTTGCTTTAAATTCATGCATTCTTTATTAATTCGTCAAACAAATAGGGGGATAACTGCAAAGGTCGCCCGGGATGTGTGGTGGAGGAAGGGAAGCACCAGGATGGGTGGTGGAGGAGGGGATGAGGGAAGGACAAGGACACACTGCACTTTAAAACTTATTGAATGCCAGCCGTTTGTTGCTTGGACAGTTCTCTTGGCTTGAGTGGTTGGGTGCATGGAGGCCGCCCCAACGCATTCTTGGGCGTCTCGGTGATGAGGTTATGGGACTCGGGGAGGAGGGCTGTTGGTTACACAGGGGCTGTAGCGGCGGTCTGGGCTCAGGCGGCCTTTCCTCAACCATACGCCTTTCCTCAGCCATAAGCCGGAGGATTTCCGTTTGATCCTCCAGTAGCCTCAGAATTGCATCCTGCCTTCTCTCTGCACGCTGATGCCACCTACTCTCTTCAGCCCGCCGCTGTCTCTCCTCATCCCGCCAGTCATTGTCTTCAGCACGCCACCTGTCCGCACGATCAAATTCTGCCTTCCTGGACTCCGACAGGGTCTGCCTCCACGCATTCTGCTGGGCCGTTTCAGTGTGGGAGGACTGCATGAGCTCTGAGAACATATCATCTCGATTCCTTTTTTTTTTTACTTCTAATCTTCGCTAGCCTCTGGGACGGTGATGAATGCGGTAGCGTTGAAACATTTGCAGCTGTGGGAGGAAACAAACGAGAGAGGAGTAGTTTAAAAGACACATATTAGAGAACAATGGTCCAAACATTACATAGCACATGTGCATTTGGTCCAAGGTTGCACTTTGCCTGTTATATTGAGGGTCTGCTGGTTTGGTGTGAGAGATCACACAAGCAGGGCCGGCGGGCAACAGAATTCGGCTTGCAGGCAGCCATGGTAAGCCACAGTGTATTGGCTTCTTTAACCTTTATAACATGTGGGAATGCTTTCAAACAGCAACCCCCTCATTTCCCATAACAAACAGCCGCTGGGTTGGCCATTTAAAATGGGTTGGCAATTGAAAAGGGAGGGGCGGTGGTTTTCGGGTTAACGTGCAGCGCGAACCTAATCGACACCCACACACACACACACATCCAAGATGATCGCTGTTCCCCCTCCCCCGACCGCGTGGGTAACAGCGGGGAAGATTTCCGTTCAGCCACAGGCAAACAGCCCAGCAGGGATGGACCCCTCTGAATGCCCCCTTAATAAAATTCCCCTATTTCAACCAGGTGACCATGAATGATATCACTCTTCTGAGGATAACACAGACAGATAAAGAACGGATGTTGCTTGAATGCCAGCAAACACCGGGACCATACGCCACCATGCTTTGCAATGCCATGATTCCAGACTATGTGCTACTGGCCTGGCGTGGTAGAGTGTGTTACCACGGAGCACAGGATAAGGCTGCCCTCCCCAGAAACCTTTTGCACAGGCTTTGGGAGTACATCCAGGAGAGCTTTCTGGAGATGTCCCTGGAGGATTTCTGCTCCATCCCCGAACATGTTAACAGAGTTTTCCAGTAGCTGTAGCTGTACTGGCCGTGAATTAATCGTTAAACACGCTTGCTTATAAAACATGTATTAATTTAACAGAGGTACACTCACCAGAGGTCCCTTCTCCGGCATCGAGCACATCTTGGGTGGGTTCGTAGGGTACTGGCTCCAGGGTGACAAAAAGTTCCTGGCTGTCGGGGAAAAGGGCTTCTCCGCTTCCTTGCTGTGTCTGTGTGCGATTTTCAGCATCATTATCATCATCTTCCTCTTCCCGAAAATGCTCCTCGGTGATTTCTGATGATCCACATACGGAGTCATACCACATGGGTGGGTCAGTGCTGGCTGCACCCCTTAGAATGGCATGCAGCTCATCATAGAAGCGGCATGTCTGGGGCTCTGACCCAGAGCGGCCGTTTGCATCTCTGGTTCTTTGGTAGGCTTGCCTGAGCTCCTTAATTTTAACGCGGCACTGTTGCGCGTCCCTGTTGTAGCCTCTGTCCTGCATGCCCTTGGAGACTTTGGCATATGTATTGGCATGTCGCCTTTTGGACCGTAGTTCTGCTAGCACGGTTTCGTCTCCCCATACAGCGATCAGATCGCATACCTCACGCTCGGTCCATGCTGGAGCTCATCTTCGGTTCTGGGACTCCATCATGGTCACCTCTGCTGATGAGATCTGCACTCACCTGCAGCTCACCATGCTGGCCAAACAGGAAATGAAATTCAAAAGTTTGCGGGGCTTTTCCTGTCTACCTGGGCAGAGCATTCGAGCTCAGACTGCTGTCCAGAGCGGTCAAATGGTGCACTGTGGGATAGATCCAGGAGGCCAATACCGTCGAATTGCGTCCACACTAACCCTAGTTCGATTCGGAAATATCGATTTTAGCGCGAATCCCCTCGTTGGGGGTGGAGTGGAGAAATCGATTTTAAGAGCCCTAGAAGTCGATGTAAATGTGTTCGTCGTGTGGACGGGTGCACGGATCAATCGAAATAACGCTAATAAATTCGACCTAAGCTCGTAGTGTAGACCAGGGCTATGATTAGCAGAACTTAAATTATAATGTACTTTAAAATGAAAAATGAAGGGTGATGAAATCACAAATAAAGTTTACATTTATTATATTAAAGCACATTGTTTGACATGTTTACCAGAATTGAGCACTTTCGTATAACTATGAATCACGTCTCCCTGGTTTCAGAGACACATAAACATTGTGTATTATAGAAATATTGGATTCACCTTAATATAGATGCAATTGTCTTTCCCTTCCATTAGGGCCAGGACTAGCTCGTCTTCCTTGCTGGAGTAAATGATTGCTATTCCCTAAACATCTCTCTAGGTAGGAGTTATGATGTGCCAGAAGTAATACTCCAAGCCTGCCTTCCCTACAGAAAACTGTTCACAAAATGTTCTCCAATGAAATGCCTTTCTTTGAAGAGGAACTTTTCCCTGTCGAGTCAGTGAGGAATTGTTTTCTATCTGTCCATTTTTTATGATCACTAGGATAGGTTTTATAGTTGATTTTATTGTTTTTATAGCCATTCGGGGCACTAAACCCTGGATTTTTTCAACCTTGTCCTTATAATTTTGGTCACACAGTTGAAACTAATCAAATAGAAGAGTTGTGACTTTTTAATCCAAGGGGACTTGGAGTTTCAATATTTTCACTCTGCTGGATACTAAAACCAATAACAAGACATGAGATTTTAATGATTTTCTGGATTAAATAAGACTTTTTTTCCCTTTTTACTTTTAGAGCATATATTTTGTTTGTGGTTTCTGTTGTGAAGGAGGTAACAACCTATACGTTTCTAATGCAGCATGACATTTTAACAAAATAAGGCTATAGAATATTACTAATACTATTACTAGAGACATACATTCTGGTTGGAGTTTACAGAGTAACATGCATTTAAAGTAACGGTATTGTAAACACTGTATGATCAAACTGGGCATGTTTTGCAAAGGGATAGATATGGGGGTTCTTGGTTAGGGGAAGAATAGTTATGGGGGTTCTAGGTTGGGGTGGCAGTGCTGGGCTTTGGGGATACTGTGGGTAGAGGGTAGTTATGGGGATCTAGGTGAGAGGCGGGGGTGCTAGGTTGGGGTGCTTGGGGCAGAGGGTTGTTGGGGGGGTGCTTGGTGGGGGAGAGGGTAATCCCTGCACAGTGATGCATGGACAGGGAATTGCTATAGGATGGGGGATGGTTTGAGCAGAGGGATGGTAGGGGAGTGGAGCTGGATGCAGAGGCGGGGTTGGGGCCATTATGGGCAGGGTCACTGGAGCTGGTGTAGACTTGGGGCAGTTACAGCGATGGTGAAGGAGGCAGTCACTGTGAGCCATGTCTGTGTGAAGGGAGACGGGGAGGGAATCATGTTACCTGTGTGCGGGCCCCAGCTGCTAGCGGGCCCCCTTGCACGCTCCAGCTGACTTCCGCTTTCATGCTGGGTGCCGCTGTGCTTTTTACCGACTTTTTACCTCTGAGGATAGGACAAGAAGCAATAGGCTTAATGGGCAGCAAGTGAGGTTTAGGTTGGACATTAGGAAAAACTTCCTCACTGTCTGGGTGGTTAAGCACTGGAATAGATTGCCTGGGGAGGTTGTGGAATCTCCATCATTGGAGATTTTTAGGAGCAGGTTAGATAAACATCTGTCAGGGATGGTCTAGATAATACTTAGTCCTGCCTCAGTGCAGGGGCCTGGACTAGATGACCTCTCAAGGTCCCTTCCAGTCCTATAATTCTATGACTCGAACACTGAAAGCACCCGTGGGCCACCCCCCACCATCTGCAAATCCCGTAATACCTGCTGTCAGGGGCAGAAACAGCAGAGACAGTTGGGTTCGAGTTGGCTTCATCCCTCATGTAAGAAATTGCAGGTGTGTAGAAAATGTTAGTAACTTTTAATCAACATATACAGTTTTTTTGGGGGGGGGGGCAATGCCCCTGCAAGCTCCCTCCCCACACTCTTTAGATCGAGATGCTAAAGGAACACTCTAAGACAATAAGGCTATGCAGAGAAACTAAATGAATTTTTTGCACCAGTCTTCATGGCTAAGGATGTGACGGAGATTCCCAAACCTGGGCCATCCTTTTTAGGTGACAGATCTGAGGAACTGTCCCTGACTGAGGTGTCATTAGAGGAGGTTTTAGAACAAATTGATAAATTAAACAGTAAGACGTCACCAGGACCAGATGCAGGGCAAGGATATTTTGCGCTCTAGGTGAAACTTCCACCTTGTGCCCCCCTCCCCCTTCCCTTCCCCCGGAGCATCGCTTATTATAAACTTTCAAAAATGAATACTGCATAATGTGGCATTGTTCGTTAGAATTAATACATGTTCGGCTTGAAAATGTATTAATTTCATTATTTAGTCTACGTATTTAATGAAAATAAATGAATAACCTGACAGTGTTGACGTTATTGCTTTCACTTTGCACACCATAGCATGGATCTTAAAAGAAATCACATACGTTATACACAATACACTCACAGAGTAACACATTATAATTTAGAATTTATTTTCCTGCGCTTTCAGTTTAGCAAATTTAGAAACACGTTCCTCCAAGTCAATGCGGCGAGCAATGTCATGTTCTATTGACAAGGTAGATAGCCCAACAAGTCTTTGTTGCAACATTGATGTTCGCATGTATGTTTTTATCAACTTGAGCTTCGAGAAGCTTCGCTCACCACTGGCCACAGAAACTGGGAGAGTCAAGAGGATGCGAAGAGCAATAACTGTGTTGGGGACACTAGCTGTCAGCTTATTTTTCCATATGAAGTTCAATACATCTTGCAGTGATGCACTCTTTTGGTCTCGTCTTGCAATAGCTTGCAATTTATTGCACAAGTCAAAGGCATCAGTATCTTTGGATTCACCATGTTGTAAAGCTTGCTCCAGATTCAAGCAATGTTCCATAATTTGCTTTGGTGAAAATCATGGGTAAGGTCATTAGCAGCTTCCAGTGCTGGGAGCTGAGCTTGGGCAGCGAGTCTCATTCAAAGCCATAAAGGAACTGAACGTGATTAGATGCCAAAGCAGCTAATGCTCAGGGGTGATTTCCTTAATGCTGCAACCTAGTCTAGATTCTATTTCCCAGTTTTTGCATGAGTGACTCATGATGAGTCAGACTGTCTTGTTCTAAACGGTGGAGGATTTTCTAGCCCAGTTGCACTTGCAGGAAGTATATGCTGGTCACTATGAGCAAGCAGGGGCTAAACTCGACACAAATGGGCACTAAGACCGCAACGCCTCCATTTCCTTCAGTGGGGATGCAGAATCTGAGAGGAGGAGACTTCTAGACGGGTGGAGAAGGATAGGAAGAGGAGAAAAGCAATGCGAAATCAAGGATATAGATGAGAGAGACAGAAAGAGAGGGGGAGAGAAAGGGGGGTGATTGAAGGGAAGACACGCAGGGGAAAAGATCTTTAGATACTATAGTTATATTGAGATGTAGGAAGGCATCCCCCAGAAAATTGGTCCAATGAACATGTCAGTGACTTTGCAAGAATACGAATTTGAAAAGCAATTCAACGAGAATGAAGCCATCCAGTGGATGCAAGAGAATGGGTAGGTGATGGTTAATGTAGTATTTACCAGTAGCTACTGTAGCTGTCTCTCTCTGAGCATGTGTGTTTTATATCTATGGATGGATTAGACATAATTGACTACAGGGTAATCGCTGAGCCAGTCTCTGTATATTACTGGCTCTGATGAGGTGCAGTGGTGTGTGTGTCTGTGTGTGTATGTATATATAAACATTCATACCAATCTATGCATCAGTGTGTGCATATGCACATTAGTGTGTGTGTGTGAATTATTCCAGTGACATAACAAACCACACACTAAAAGCTCCAGGATACTAAGATTGAGAGACTGCTCTTTTTTTCTAATTTTAAAAAGTTATACAATACCGATGGCAACCCCACTAATACAAATATTATTTTTATGAGATAAATCGATTCCCCGCAACCGCCTTCCATTTTACTTTTGTTCCTCTTTCCTCGTTCGCTCCCGTACCCCCTACCTATGCCACCTCCCTAAATTAAACTGCGTCAGCATCCTGGGTCTTGTGTACAATAATATGCTCAAACTGAGTGTATTCTCAGGCCCCTCACAACCGTGCAGAGAAACTGGTGCACATGCAGCCTAGAACGAGAAGCACACCAAAACCATAGGTCAGACGGAGACTGAAGAGACTAATGCCAGGAAAATCACAGACAATGCCCAGTGCTGGAAATTGAGGGAGAGGGGGAGTGTTCCTAGGCCATCTGTTGCTAGGTGGCTGGACACAGAAATGTGGGGAGGCTTAGAAACAGAGATGAATGGCAGGTTTCAGTGTAGTAGCCGTGTTAGTCTGTGTCAGCAAAAAGAAAATAAGAAAGAAATACTTGTGGCACCTTAGAGACTAACAAATTTATTTCAGCATAAGCTTTCGTGGACGAATGGGTGGGGCAGAAAGAGGGCTGAGTTAGTATCTCATTTCAGAGAGACACATTTTTTCCATAGTCTTACTGAAGCTGGAAGACATGCCTTTTTAATTCAAGGGTTAAGTAGCTGATATTTGGATCTAGCCATCACTCTTTCATTGGCTCAACACCTTCATGGGATGGTCGTGGTAGCACCTTTGGCTCATGAATTTGCAGTCTTACTAATGCATATGCAGCAGGGCTGTAATTCTTCAGCCTTATGGCTATTGCGTGTATGTATGTTTGCGGTGCGAAATTCTCAGGATGAACTTAAAGCTAAAATCCCAGCTTACTTTTACTCACTTCACTTATTGAGATCCTTTAGGTCCATCAGAGTTTAAGAGGAGTTGAAAGTTGTTTCAAAATGAGTCCAACTATCTTATGTACACATCTTTCAGCTTTTTAAACCTTTCTTTTTAAACATAATTAGGCATGTAAGGATTAGATTTGTCTTGGTAAATGTCAATAAACATGAATTTCACTGCACACACACAAACCAATGAAAAACTATTTCCATCTGTGATAATCCAAATGTACAGATAGGCAAAGTAAGGAAAATGCTGCTTCAAAACGTATTCAAGTTTGATTTAAGACTATTTCCTTTGTATATTTTGACATGCCGTTGACACTTTGTGTGTTAATAGTTATAAAGCTTTAACCTTTTGGATCTCAATGTGTACTGTCATTAATTATTGTCTGCCCCCCTGCCCTCAATTGTCTGACACCCCTCCGGTAATTTCCCACAACACAGCTTTAAAAGAAACATCAATATTGTGTGGCAAAATGATAAAAAACCAAAAATTGACTTCTGCCAAGTGTAAATATAAACAATCATTGACAAATTGCTAAAGAAGTTCCTAAAGAAGGAATTCTCTCTCCTTCATAACTATTCTTCCAGAGGTGGTTCTCTTGAGTTTGGTATGGAAGTGTCCTAAGCATTGCCAGAGAACTAATAATTCCCCCATTTAATCACTCACTGCCAGGATTTTGTGGGGTTTTTTTGTTTTTTTTCTTCTGTGAAGTACCCTTACAGACTATGGACATTTCCTTTTAAGGCAATAAACACATCACAGCATCTGGCTCCCCTTTCTGTTGTGTGATTTCAGAGTTTTCACCTCGAATGCCATTTGATAGATATCAGAGGGGTAGCCGTGTTAGTCTGGATCTGTAGAAGCGACAAAGGGTCCTGTGGCACCTTATAGACTAACAGAGGTATTGGAGCATAAGCTTTCGTGGGCGAATACCCACTTCGTCGGATGCAAGCAGTGGAAATGTCCAGGAGCAGATATAAATAAGCAGGGAAGAGTCAGGCTAGAGATAACGAGGATAGTTCAATCAGGGAGGGTGAGGCCCTCTTCTAGCAGTTGAGGTGTGAACACCAAGGGAGGAGAAACTGCTTTTGTAGTTGGCTAGCCATTCGTAGTCTTTGTTTAATCCTGAGCTGATGGTGTCAAATTTGCAAATGAACTGAAGCTCTATTGTTTCTCTTTGGAGTCTGGTCCTGAAGTTTTTTTTGCTGCAGGATGGCTACCTGTAAATCTGCTATTGTGTGTCCAGGGAGATTGAAGTGTTCTCCTACAGGCTTTTGTATATTGCCATTCCTTATATCTGATTTGTGTCCATTTATCCTTTTGCGTAAGGACTGTCCAGTTTGGCCAATGTACATAGCAGAGGGGCATTGCTGGCACATGATGGCGTATATTACATTGGTGGATGTGCAGGTGAATGAACCGGTGATGGTGTGGCTGATAGATGTATTTCATTATCTTTCACCAATTTCAACCCTTTCTCATTCAAACAACAAGCAACTTTGTTTAAGGTTAGTTGAGGCTGGTTTCATCAATAAAGAAGGCTTTTAAAAAAGGTTTCACAGGTTGCAAAGTGAAGCCCTCTCAGGTTAGGAAATGCCAGAATAAACTACCCCCCTGCAGGATGCAATGCCAGAATGGACAGCTGGCTTGTAGCATCAAAACCCGCTGCGGACAGAGTTTGGTACTAAACATACTTTCTATAATATTTAAACCCCTGCTGATTGCAGCTATGTCAACTCTTCCACTGAACTAAAAATGGCCCCAATGCTGAGGATCAGGTGTCTCTAAATAATGAAAATTCATTTTATTCCATTTTTGCTGCTCAAACCATGTTTTTGGTTTACAAAACGTTTTCCATGCATGAGTTCTGATAATGCTGTTTGCAGATGCTGCAATTAGCTGTTTGCCCCCACATGTGACTTTTTTGGCACAAGTCTCTATGATGTCACTGCTTTCCATGCTGGGAAATGTTAAATTAGGGAAATTGGATTATTGAAGGACTTTTTTTATAGTGAAAATACGGGTTTAAGCTGTTGACCAGCTCCTGGGCCAGATAAAGAAGACTGAGAAGGAGCATGAGTACGTTTATGAGTGTATTCTTTCTGGAGAGCAGCAGATCTTTGGCTCTTTGCTACGATTCACAGGAGTCTCTATTCCCAGTGAGAGCAGCAAGCTGCGAGTTTTGTCATATGTCCCAAGAAAGATGAATCCTCCCCGACTGATTGCTGTCATTCGAGGGACAACACCTGCTGCAAACAATCCAGGTAGCCCTTGTGACTCCAGACACTGTGCAGGGCAGAGAGTACGTTGCTACGGGTAGCAGTTGCAGACATCTACGGGTGTTCTCTTTTGTGCTGCACTGTCACAATTTGCTACCTCTCACCTTTGTCATCCTCTGGTCTAGTGGTAGCTAGCTGTGCGGGACTGGGTCACTCCTGTCACTATTTTGTACCATTATGAAATCTCTATCTGAAATGTGGGCACAAATCAAGCAAGGGCTTTTCCAAATGTTGAAAACTTTATTACTGTACTGTAACAAGGTATCTCAATATGAACAGCTTTCTTTACATTTCAACATGTTTTCAGAAGGGAGACAGAGGTTGCAGGGAGAACAGGCAAATTGTCTCTCTGCCTTTAAACCATTCCAATTTCTTCAGAGAGAGGAAAGAAAGGACTATCTACTTCTTTCTGTGCTTAGGTTTCTACTTTGACACTTTAGATAGCTCTGTTCTGCAACTAATACATTGATACAATTGGGAAATAAGCTATTCCCCACCAAAGGTCTCCAGATACGTTTTGGAATTAAACAGATATTTTAATCCATTTTTTAAAGAGTTGTAGAGAAACTCACGACAAGGATGGTGTAATTTTAAGCCCCTCTGTACCAATGTGAATTAACCATCCTGTTAGAAGTAGTGAGTCACATATGAAGAATCATAAATTACGCTTATTACCTAGGTGGAAGACACAAACCCTCTAGTTACTGCTGAAAGCAAAGACACGTTCTCAAATTTATTTTGGGAAAGTGTGAGAGTGAGACCTGCCTCAGAGCTCTCCCTCTGAACCGCTGTATTGTACGTGTGAGGGAAATTACCTAACTCTCAACCTTCCTTCAGCCTTCAGCGTGTGCTCCACAAATGCTACAATACTCGCTACCTTGATTTTCACTGTGTTGTGTATTTCTAACTACAGAAATTATTCTCTCTGGGTGTGAGTTAATGATGCCTAATACTTTCAAACCCCTTTCCTCATTTCCCTTGTGGTAACTGAACATGATACTGGTTGATCTTTGCTTTCTTAAATTCTCAGAGCAGGACCTTTTTCTGGATAGTAAAGCGGTGCCCGGGTTCTCACTCTCTGGCGGTATGTGCCTTGCTTTAGTCTTTTAGGGTCTACACAGTAAAACAAACAAACAAACCCCCACAGTGGAGCCCAGGCTCTGCACACTCAGGTTTGGGGGGCTCAGGCTGCGGTGCTGAAAACAGCCATGCAGACCTTTGGGCTGGATAGGGCGACCAGATGTCCCAATTTTATAGGGACAGTCCCGATTTGTGAGTCTTTTTCTTATCTAGGCTCCTATTACCCCCACCCCCGTCCCGATTTTTCACATTTGCTGTCTGGTCACCCTAGCTTGGGGTCTGAAACCCACCTCCCTCCCAGGCTTCAGGACCTGAGCGGGAACACAGCTGGTTTGCCCCATCGCCTGAGCCCCAGTCTGCACAGCCGGGCTCCAGCCTCTGCCATTCCCAGCCAGGGCGGGTGTGGTTTTGCAGCGGAAAGGTGCATGTGCATATCCCTTATAAAGCATGAATCCATCCCTGCGCTAGGGCAGCAGCTGCGTTTCCGCCGTGGCAGTAAATGGCCCAGCTTCAGCCCTCCGCAGCGGCATTTCGGCGCACTACTGGGGGTGGCAAAAATGGTAGAGCCGGCCCTGGTGTAGACGCAGCCTTAGTCTATAGCCACACATAGACTGAGGAGTCCGGGACCAGACTTGTTTCCGCAGCTGTGCAGGAAGCGGTGCTGGAGAGAAGCCGGTGTACCGGCACAATATGAAACCCTCCTCTTTTGCTGCTAGTTGCAGTTTACGCCACATAAACGCGACCTTTTTGGCTACTGCTCAGGACTTGCTGCCCACTTGGTCCAGGGGTTGCGAATTTGGAGGGGTGGGGTTTTGTGGTCGGAAACACTCACAATTTACTCCCTCCTTGCAGGGGTTGTGAATTCGGAGGGGTGGAGTTTTGTGGTTGAAAACACTCACAATTTACTCCCTCCTTGCTAATGTGCGCAAAATTCATTTAAAATTCATTTACTGCGTGAGTATGTTAAAAAAGGAGGTGGGACTTGGCGGTACGGAGCACAGACATGACCCCCCCCGGGTGATAGCCGAGTGCCCCATTTGATTTTTTTCATTGGCTCCCCACTTGCTTATTTCAATGACTTTGGTGCCCATTCACCTGTCACCGGTCCAGGGGTTGCGAATTTGGAGGGGTGGGGTTTTGTGGTCTGAAACGCTCACAATTTACTCCCTCCTTGCAGGGGTTGCAAATTTGGAGGGTTGGGGTTTTGTGGTCAGAAACACACACAATTTACTCCCTCCTTGCTAATGTGCGCAAAATTCATTTACTGCATGTGAGTACGTTAAACTTGGGGGTATGGAGCACGGACATGCCCCCCCCCCCCAGGTGATAGCTGAGTGCCCCATATGATTTTTTTCATTGGTTCCCCCCTTGCTTATTTGCAATGACTTCGGTGCCCATCTACCTGTCACCGGTCCAGGGGTTGCGAATTCGGAGGGGTGGAGTTTTGTGGTTGAAAACATTCACAATTTACTCCCTCCTTGCAGGGGTTGCGAATTTGGAGGGATGGGGTTTTGTGGTCGGAAACACTCACAATTTACTCCCTCCTTGCTAATGTGCGCAAAATTCATTTATTGTGTGTGTGTGTACGTTAAAAAGGCTCCAAGCCATAGAATACTATGAAGCTCCATTCACAATTGCTGATAGTGTATATGGATCTACATTCTTTGTTGCAACAGGCTTCAATGGCCTCCACGTTATCATAGAAAGGCTGATTGTTTCAATAATAACAAGGGTTGGAGTTAATAGAGTTGGTGTACCTTCTGGAAGTAGATGTCCTAGTGATGTTGTTGGTTGATTTCGAAGGTCTGTAAGTACTGTGGCTAGTCATATTGGGATGGCTAATCCTATATTTAGGGAAAGTTGTGTGGTGGGGGTAAATGTGTATGGTAAAAGTCCTAATAGGTTAATTGTTAATAATATAATTATTAATGGTGTTAAGATAATAGACCATTGATGACTTGTTTTGTTAATTGTTAATATTAGTTGTTTTGTAAAGAGATTAATTGTTCATGATTGAAGGGTTGAGAGGCGATTAGTTAATCATCGGTTGTTTTGTGTGGGGAAGATAATTGATGGTATTAGTAAGGCTATAATGATTAATTGGACTCCTAGGATTTGTGGGCTTATGAACTGGTTGAAGAATGTTAGGTTCATGGTCAGGTTCATGGATTTGTGTTTGTGATTTTATTTTTGTTAATATGGTTGTTTGTGGATAAGTAAGATAGAATTTTTGGTTGTAGAATAAATGTATAAATTAGTCACGTGGAAGAGAAAATTAAAAATCATGGGTCTGGGTTTAGTTGTGGCATGTCACTAAGGAGGGTGGCGAATTCTCTTTTTCTAGCTTAAAAGGCTAGTGCTATCCTGTTTAGCTTCTATAGTGGTTAAGAAGATATTATTGAAGATCAGTTTTTGAAGTGTTGTTGTGGTACAGATTCTACTACAATTGGCATAAAGCTGTGGTTAGCCCTGCAGATTTCTGAACATTGTCCATGAAATACTCCAGGTCGTGTAACGATGAAGGTTGTTTGGTTTAATCGTCCTGGGATTGCGCCTAATGCAGGAACTGCTCATGAATGTAGAACGTCTTCGGCTGAAATTAATATTCGGATTGGCGATTCTATTGGTATTATTATGCAATGGTCTACTTCTAATAACTGGAAGTACCCATTTGGTAGGTCTTGAGTTGGAATTATATAAGAGTCAAATTCAAGGTTTTCATAATCAGTATACTCATATGTTCAATACCACTGATGTCCTATGGCTTTGATAGTTAAATATGGGTTATTAATTTCGTCTATTAAATATAGGACTCATAGGGATGGAAGTGCAATGGTAATTAAGACAATAGCTGGTAGAATAGTTCAAATTATTTCTACTTCTTGAGCATTTATAGTGTTAGTATATGTTACTTTTGTTATTATTATTAATGTAATAATGTAAAGTACTAGAGTGCTAATTAAGAATACAATTAATAAGGTATGATCATGAAAATGAAGGAGTTCTTCTATAATAGGTGATATTGCATCCTGGAATCCTAATTGAAGGGGGTATGTCATTAAGTCATAAAGGGGTTAAACCTATAATTTAACCTTGACAAGGTTAAGTAATATATTTTACTCACGTCTTAGAAGGAAGAAACATAAAAGTTATGTGGTTGGCTTGAAACTAATTTAAGGGGGTGTGATTCCCTCCTTTCTTGGGTTTGTACATGAGCTGGTTCTTCATAAATATGATAAGGGGGTGGGCAGCCATGTAGTCATTCTACGTTAGTAGTTGTAAGTTCAGTTATTATTACTTTTCGTTTTGAAGACAATGCTTCTCAGATAATAAATATTATTATAATTACTGTTACTAGGGAAATTAAAGATCCAACTGATGAGATAGTGTTTCACAGGGTGTATGCATCTGGGTAATCAGAGTAGCATCGTGGTATTCCGGCTAATCCGAGGAAATGTTGAGGGGAAAAGGTTATATTAACATCTGGAAATATTATTCCGAAATGTACTTTTGCCCAAGTTTGGTGTAGTGAATATCCTGTGAATAGTGGGAATCAGTGAGTAAATCCTGCTATAATGGCACATACACCTCCTATTGAGAGAACATAGTGGAAGTGTGCTACTACATAGTAAGTGTCATGTAATACGATGTCTAATGATGAGTTAGCTAGTACAATACCTGTTAGTCCACCAACAGTAAACAGGAAAATGAAACCAAGGGCTCACAGTATGGCAGCATCTCATTTAATCATTCCGCCATGTAGTGTAGCTAGTCAACTGAATACTTCTACTCCTGTTGGGATAGCAATGATTATTGTTGCGGTTGTAAAATAAGCTTGTGTGTCTACATCTATTCCGACAGTGAATATATGGTGAGCTCATACAATAAAGCCTAGGAACCCAATAGATATTATTCTCAAACTATTCCTATATACCCGAATGGTTCTTTTTTACCAGCATAGTAGGTAACAATATGTGAGATTATTCCAAATCCTGGAAGGATTAGAATGTACACTTCAGGGTGGCCAAAAAATCAAAATAGGTGTTGGTATAGGATTGGGTCTTCTCCTCCTGAGGGATCAAAGAAAGTTGTATTTAGGTTTCGGTCTGTTAGCAGTATAGTAATACCTGCAGCGAGTACCGGTAATGAAAGTAGTAATAGGACAGCTGTAATTAGTACTGATCATACAAATAAAAGTGTTTGATATTGCGATATAGCTGGGGATTTTATGTTGATTGCTGTGGTAATGAAATTGATAGCCCCTAAAATTGAAGAGAAAAAATAGCCAGGTGAAGAGGAAAAAATAGTTAAATCTACAGAGGCACCGGCGTGAGCTATATTTCCAGCTAACGGCAGGTATACGGTTCAGCCTGTACCTACCCCTGCTTCAATTCCTGATGATGCTAAGAGTAATAATAGAGATGGAGGTAGAAGTCAGAAGCTTATGTTATTTATACAGGGGAATGCTATATCTGGTGCTCCAATTATTAATGGGACAAGTCAATTTCCGAAACCACCAATTATAACGGGCATTACTATAAAGAAGATTATGATAAAGGCATGAGCTGTAACAATAACGTTATAAATTTGGTTGTCTCCCAGAAGGGTTCCTGGTTGGCTTAGCTCTGAGCGAATTAATAGACTTAGTGCTGTGTCCACTATTCCTGCTCAAGCTCTGAAAATTAAATATAAGGTGCCAATGTCTTTATGGTTAGTAGAAAAAAATATCTGAGTTAAAATCACAGGTAAGGTGGCTGAGTGGTTAGCGTTAGGCTGTAGACCTTTTTACAGAGGCTTAATTCCTCTTCTTATCAAACCCTGTAGTGAAATTCATGTCAAATTGCAAATTTGAAGATACACTTTTATCGGTGTCCAGGTTTTCCCGCTTTTTAGAGAGCAGGAAAAAGTAGGCAAAAGCCCACTGGATTGGGTGTTTAGCTGTTAACTAAGTTGTTATGGGATCAAGGCCCATTTGTCTAGCAAGGCTTTAGCTTAATTAAAGTGTTTGAGTTGCATTCATGAGATATGGGATAGAGTCCTATAAGTCTTAGCAGAAACTAAGAGGTTTTATCTCGTTTGGGGCTTTGAAGGCTCCTGGTTTGTAAATTTGATCCTAAGTTTCTATACCGGGGTCTCAAACACGCGGCCCGCGGAGCACTTCCCTGCAGCCCACCGGGCTCCCCCTGCCCCCTCCCCCGAGTTACGTTCTGAAGTTCCGCTGCCAGAACAGCTGTCTGGCGGCTTCGCGGTTTCTGGGAGGGAGGGGGAAGGAGCAGGGGGGGAGCTCTCCCCCCCTCCTCCCCTATGTGTGTGCGTCCCGCTCCTCCCCCCTCCCTCCCAGAAACTGCAAAGCCGCCAGACAGCTGTTCTGGCAGCGGGAACTGCCTGGGGGTAAAAATAGAACCTTGGAGCAGCGCAGAGGGAACGGGGATCTTAGCGGCCACAGAACGTAACTGGGGGGGGGGGCGCGGGGGTGAGGGGAGTTGGCGGCCATAGGACGTAACTAGGATGGGGGGCGAGGGGATCCCGGCGGCCCGCCTCTTCTCCCCCCCTCCTCCCCTATGTGCACGGCTTCCTGCTCCTCCCCCCTCCCAGTTACGTCCTATGGCCGCCAACTCCCCTCACACACACACCCCCGTTACAGTCTGTGGCTGCTAAGATCCCCATTCCCTCCATGCTGCTCCAAGGTTCTATTTTTACCCCCAGGCAGTTCCCGCCACCAGAACAGCTGTCTGGCAGCTTCGCGGTTTCTGGGAGGGAGGGGGGAGGAGCGGGGAGCCGCGCGCTCAGGGGAGGAGGCAGAGAAGGGGCAGAGAAGGGGTGGGGCCTAATGGAAGGGGTGGAGTGGGGGCAGGGCCGGGGGCAATGAGGGGGCGTGGTCAGTGATGCGGCCCTCGGGCCAATGCACTAGTCCTCATGCGGCCCTCGTGGTAATTTGAGTTTGAGACCCCTGCTCTATACCATAGTTAATAGAGCAGGTATAATTGGGAGAATGGTAACGGATAGCGTGGCTAATAAGGCTAGGTAAAGTTTTTGGTTAATTTTATGGCGTCATTGTTTTGAAGAGTTAGTTGAGTTTGGTGGTAATGTGATAGTTGAATAGTATGAGAGTCGTAAGTAGAAGAATAGGCCAAGTAGTGAAGATACAGCTATTATAATGGTGACAATGAATATATCTTGTTTAGTTAATTCTTGTAGAATTAATCATTTTGGCATAAATCCTGTTAGTGGTGGTAAACCTGCTAATGATATAAGGGTAAGTATTATTATGGTGTTTAGAGTTGGAAGTTTTGTTCATGATGTTATTAATGTAGAAATTTTGTTTGTCTCTAGAAGTTTTATTATTAGGAATATTGTTGAGGTTATGATGATGTATGTGTAAAATGTAAATAGTATAAGTTTAGTAGATAATGTGAGGATTGTAGCTATTCATCCTAGGTGGGCAATGGAAGAGAATGCTATTATTTTTCGTAGTTGAGTTTTGTTTAGTCCACCTCATCCTCCAAGGAGGATTGATGTTACTCCTAGTTCTACTAGGAGGGGTGTGTTGAGGGATTGGGCGGTTATTGATAGTAAGGATAGTGGGGCTACTTTTTGTCAGGTGGTTAGGATTAGGGCTGTTATTGTGGTGGTTTCTTGTAGGACTTCTGGCAGTCAAAAATGAAATGGGGCTAATCCTAGTTAAATTGATACGGCTGCGGTAAGAATTGTGCATGAGAGGGTGTTGGATGTTTGTGTGATGTCTCATTGGCCTAGTGTTCAAGCATAAATAATGCTGGAAAATAGAATTAGTGTTGAGGCAGCTGCTTGAATTAAGAAGTATTTAGCTGCAGCTTCAGTTGCTTGTGGATGGTGTTGTTGGGCTATTAATGGGATTATGGCTAAGGTGCTAATTTCTAGTCTAGTTCATGCTAGAATTCAGTGGTTGCTGGAAATTGTGAGTAGTGGTCCTGTAGTTAGACTTGGGATAATGATTATGTTTGTACATAAGGTCATTAGTAGGGGAAGGGTTTAAACTAACATTTTTGGGGTATGGGCCCAAAATCTTAATTAGCTGACTCTACTAGGATGTAGTATAATGGAAGTATTGGGAGTTTTGATCTCTCTGGCATAGGTTCGAGTCCTATTTTTCTAAGGAGACGAGAGGATTTTAGCCTCTATTATTCACCCTATCAAGGTGATCCTTTAAATTTCAGGCACGTGTTCTATGGTATTGGTGGAAGTCCTGAGAAGGTAATTGGTATTGATATGTGTCAAAGGCATAGTGCTAGGGTAATTGGTAGGAAGTTTTTTCATAGAAGGTGCATTAATTGGTCATATCGAAATCGTGGGTAGGAGGCTCGAATCCATAGGAACTCTATTGAAAGTAGTATTACTTTTAATGTTAGTGATAGTGAAAATAGTCCAGGGGTGTTGTTAATATAGGATGGATTTAGAAATAGGATGATGGTAAGGGTATTTATTATTAGGATATTAGCGTATTCTGCTAGAAAGAATAAGGCGAGTGGGCCAGCGGCGTATTTAACGTTAAATCCAGATACTAATTCAGATTCTCCTTTGGTAAGGTCAAAAGGTGCTCAGTTAGTTTCTGCTAGTGTGGAGATATACCATATTATTATTAATGGTCATGAGGAGAATATAAGGTACATTGGTTCTTGTGTAGTTATAAATGTTTGTATGTTAAATCCTCCTGAGAATAAGATTAATGAGAGTAGGGTAATTCCTAGCGTTACCTCATATGAAATGGTTTGGGCTACTGCTCGTAGGGCTCCTATTAAGGCGTATTTGGAATTTGAGGCTCATCCTGATCATAAAAAAGAGTAAACTATAAAGCTAGAGAGTGAAATTAGGAATAGAAGGCCTAGGTTAAGGTCGGCTAGTGGGAAGGGTAGTGGTAGGGGGAGTCAAATTGGCAGGGCTAGTAATAGGGCTAGGACTGGGGAGAGTGTGAATAGTATAATTGATGAGTTTGATGGATAGATTGGTTCTTTAATATGAATGACGAAGTTTGTAGTTCAATTGGTCATATTGATAGGGCAATAAATAATGCTAATATTATGCTTTCTAAGCATAGTAAAGTTGAGATTCGGTGAATTCGGTGTAATGATAGGCCTATAATACTGATGGTAAAGGCGGAGTAGTAACTGAAATGTAGGGGTGTCATTGGGAAACCATGGAATTTAATCATGATTAACTAAGTCGAAATTAGTTGTCTTGTATTAGACTAGTTACCTATTCTGCTCATTCTAGGCCTCCTTGTATTCATTCGTAAATGAGGCCTAGTGTTAAAAGTAATAGAATAATGAAAGCTCAAATAAAGGTGTAGTTTGGGGATGGGAGTTGAATAGCTCATGGTAGAGGTAATAGTAGTGCAATTTCTAGATCAAATAAGAGGAATAAGATTGCTACTGAGGAAGAATCGGATTGAGAATAGTAGGCGAGCTGACTCTAATGGGTCGAAGCCACACTCATATGGGGATAATTTTTCGTTGTCTGGTTTTATTAGTGTTAATCAGTAGTTTAATATTAAAATTGTGGAAAGAATAAGGGCAATAGTTATGATAGACATTGTTACGTTTATTACTCTTCTTTAGGGTTAAGACTAAAACTTAGTGATTGGAAGTCACTTGTACTATTATACTAGGAGAGTAAGAGCCTCATCAGTAGACTGATACGTAGAGGAATAATCATACAACATCTACAAAATGTCAGTATCAGGCGGCTGCTTCAAAGCCGAAATGGTGAGTAGGGGTGAAGTGGAATTTAATTTGTTGCAATAAACACACAATTAGGAATGTTGAGCCGATGATTACATGGAGGCCATGGAAGCCTGTTGCAACGAAGAATGTAGCTCCATATACACTACTAGCGATTGTGAATGGAGCTTCATAGTATTCTATGGCTTGTAGCCTTTTTAATGTACTCACACGCAATAAATGAATTTTGCACACATCATGTGTGCAGTACAGGTCACTTGTGGCTTGATGCAACTTTTGGGAGAAAATTGCATTCTGAAATTCTCAGGAATCTGAAATTAAGAAACCCCTATAACATACACATATCAATATCACCTTATTCTCAGCATTGCCTTTCAACAATCATTGTACTGTAATTTAAATAATCAATCCTAACATATTGTAACTTGATTATCTAACAAATTAGATGCCACACCACCTTAATTGGTTTACACCCAGCAAAATTACACATACATCAGCAAAGACCAAACAATAAATAAATCACCATGATTACAAGCATGCAAATAATTTAAGAAATGACAGTACAGTTATTGTAAAGATTCTTGATTAGTCATGCAGTTAGCCAGGAAGACCCTTAGTATTTGGGTACTTTTACCAGATTTGCCCATTACTTGGGGTATGTTCATTTATTGTGGTTACTTGTCTGGGTGTTTTGTCCCCGATAATTATATTAATGTACTGCTTGTGTATAATGCTATTGTAAAGCACCCCCTTTCCTGGGGGCATTTCCCCTTCTTCATTACCCATCTCTCTAACCTGCTGCTTTTCTCCTGTCTTAAGCAAGCAGCCAAAAGATCTTTTTCACCCATCTCGAATTCCTTCTGTCACTAATGATCCCCACCAACAGCTCTTTCACTACTAACAGTATTGCTGTAAAACTTGTATTGTTAAGGCACAACTCTTAACTACTTATTGCACAGTGTCATAACTATAAAGGGAAGGGGTTAAGAAGCTCTGATACAGTACTATAAAATCCTCTGACCTGTAAGGGGTTAAGTAACTCCAGTAACCTGAACAAAAATATTTAGCACCCGGTCACAAAAGTTAACCCAGCCTTGTTTGGGGCGCAGGCTCTGGGATGGAGTTTGGGTGCAGACCCTGACACCCCCCCGCTGCAATGTCCCCCCCCGCTCAGACCCTGACACCCCCCCGCTGCAATGTGCCCCCCCTCTCAGACCCTGACACCCCCCCCCGCTGCAATGTGCCCCCCCGCTCAGACCCTGACACCCCCCCCCGCTGCAATGTGCCCCCCCTCTCAGACCCTGACACCCCCCCGCTGCAATGTGCCCCCCCGCTCAGACCCTGACACCCCCCTGCAATGTGCCCCCCCCGCTCAGACCCTGACACCCCCCCCGCTGCAATGTGCCCCCCCCCTCAGACCCTGACACCCCCCCCCCTGCAATGTGCCCGCCCGCTCAGACCCTGACACCCCCCCCCGCTGCAATGTGCCCCCCCCCGCTCAGACCCTGACACCCCCCTCCCGCTGCAATGTGCCCCCCCGCTCAGACCCTGACACCCCCCCGCTGCAATGTCCCCCCCCGCTCAGACCCTGACACCCCCCCGCTGCAATGTCCCCCCCCGCTCAGACCCTGACCCCCCCCGCTGCAATGTGCCCCCCCCGCTCAGACCCTGACACCCCCCCGCTGCAATGTGCCCGCCCGCTCAGACCCTGACACCCCCCCCGCTGCAATGTGCCCCCCCCGCTCAGACCCTGACACCCCCCCCGCTGCAATGTGCCCCCCCCGCTCAGACCCTGACACCCCCCCCCGCTGCAATGTGCCCCCCCCGCTCAGACCCTGACACCCCCCCCGCTGCAATGTCCCCCCCCCGCTCAGACCCTGACACCCCCCCGCTGCAATGTCCCCCCCCCGCTCAGACCCTGACACCCCCCGCTGCAATGTCCCCCCCCGCTCAGACCCTGACACCCCCCCCGCTGCAATGTGCCCCCCCCGCTCAGACCCTGACACCCCCCCCGCTGCAATGTCCCCCCCGCTCAGACCCTGACACCCCCCCCCGCTGCAATATGCCCCCCCCCGCTCAGACCCTGACACCCCCCCCGCTGCAACGTGCCCCCCCGCTCAGACCCTGACACCCCCCCGCTGCAATGTGCCCCGCCCGCTCAGACCCTGACACCCCCCCCCCGCTGCAATGTGCCCCCCCCCGCTCAGACCCTGACACCCCCCCGCTGCAATGTGCCCCCCCCCGCTCAGACCCTGATACCCCCCCCGCTGCAATGTGCCCCCCCCGCTCAGACCCTGACACCCCCCCCGCTGCAATGTCCCCCCCCGCTCAGACCCTGACACCCCCCCGCTGCAATGTCCCCCCCCGCTCAGACCCTGACACCCCCCCCCGCTGCAATGTGCCCCCCCCGCTCAGACCCTGACACCCCCCCGCTGCAATGTGCCCCCCGCTCAGACCCTGACACCCCCCCGCTGCAATGTCCCCCCCCGCTCAGACCCTGACACCCCCCCCGCTGCAATGTGCCCCCCCCGCTCAGACCCTGACACCCCCCCTGCAATGTGCCCCCCCCGCTCAGACCCTGACACCCCCCCCGCTGCAATGTGCCCCCCCGCTCAGACCCTGACACCCCCCCCGCTGCAATGTGCCCCCCCGCTCAGACCCTGACACCCCCCTGCAATGTGCCCCCCCCGCTCAGACCCTGACACCCCCCCTGCAATGTGCCCCCCCCGCTCAGACCCTGACACCCCCCCCCGCTGCAACGTGCCCCCCCGCTCAGACCCTGACACCCCCCCCGCTGCAATGTGCCCCCCCCGCTCAGACCCTGACACCCCCCCGCTGCAATGTGCCCCGCCCGCTCAGACCCTGACACCCCCGCTGCAATGTGCCCCCCGCTCAGACCCTGACACCCCCCCGCTGCAATGTCCCCCCCCCTCAGACCCTGACACCCCCCCGCTGCAATGTGCCCCCCCCCGCTCAGACCCTGACACCCCCCCCCGCTGCAATGTGCCCCCCCCGCTCAGACCCTGACACCCCCCCCGCTGCAATGTGCCCGCCCGCTCAGACCCTGACACCCCCCCCGCTGCAATGTGCCCCCCCGCTCAGACCCTGACACACCCCCCGCTGCAATGTCCCCCCCCCCGCTCAGACCCTGACACCCCTCCGCTGCAATGTGCCCCCCCCGCTCAGACCCTGACACCCCCCCGCTGCAATGTGCCCCCCCCGCTCAGACCCTGACACCCCCCCGCTGCAATGTGCCCCCCCCGCTCAGACCCTGACACCCCCCCGCTGCAATGTGCCCCCCCCGCTCAGACCCTGACACCCCTCCCCGCTGCAATGTGCCCCCCCCCGCTCAGACCCTGACACCCCCCCCCCGCTGCAATGTGCCCCCCCCCGCTCAGACCCTGATACCCCCCCCGCTGCAATGTGCCCCCCCCGCTCAGACCCTGACACCCCCCCCCGCTGCAATGTCCCCCCCCCGCTCAGACCCTGACACCCCCCCGCTGCAATGTCCCCCCCCCGCTCAGACCCTGACACCCCCCCCGCTGCAATGTGCCCCCCCCGCTCAGACCCTGACACCCCCCCCGCTGCAATGTGCCCCCCGCTCAGACCCTGACACCCCCCCCGCTGCAATGTGCCCCCCCCGCTCAGACCCTGACACCCCCCCCGCTGCAATGTGCCCCCCCCGCTCAGACCCTGACACCCCCCCGCTGCAATGTGCCCCCCCGCTCAGACCCTGACACCCCCCCCGCTGCAATGTGCCCCCCCGCTCAGACCCTGACACACCCCCCGCTGCAATGTCCCCCCCCCCCGCTCAGACCCTGACACCCCTCCGCTGCAATGTGCCCCCCCCCGCTCAGACCCTGACACCCCCCCGCTGCAATGTGCCCCCCCCGCTCAGACCCTGACACCCCTCCCCGCTGCAATGTGCCCCCCCCCGCTCAGACCCTGACACCCCCCCCCGCTGCAATGTGCCCCCCCCGCTCAGACCCTGATACCCCCCCCGCTGCAATGTGCCCCCCCCCGCTCAGACCCTGACACCCCCCCCCGCTGCAATGTCCCCCCCCCGCTCAGACCCTGACACCCCCCCGCTGCAATGTCCCCCCCCGCTCAGACCCTGACACCCCCCCGCTGCAATGTCCCCCCCCCGCTCAGACCCTGACACCCCCCCCGCTGCAATGTGCCCCCCCCGCTCAGACCCTGACACCCCCCCCCGCTGCAATGTGCCCCCCGCTCAGACCCTGACACCCCCCCCGCTGCAATGTGCCCCCCCCCGCTCAGACCCTGACACCCCCCCGCTGCAATGTGCCCGCCCGCTCAGACCCTGACACCCCCCCCGCTGCAATGTGCCCCCCCCGCTCAGACCCTGACACCCCCCCCCGCTGCAATGTGCCCCCCCCGCTCAGACCCTGATACCCCCCCCGCTGCAATGTGCCCCCCCCCGCTCAGACCCTGACACCCCCCCCGCTGCAATGTCCCCCCCCCCGCTCAGACCCTGACACCCCCCCGCTGCAATGTCCCCCCCCGCTCAGACCCTGACACCCCCCCGCTGCAATGTCCCCCCCCGCTCAGACCCTGACACCCCCCCCCGCTGCAATGTGCCCCCCCCCTCAGACCCTGACACCCCCCCCCCCCGCTGCAATGTGCCCCCCGCTCAGACCCTGACACCCCCCGCTGCAATGTCCCCCCCCCCGCTCAGACCCTGACACCCCCCCCGCTGCAATGTGCCCCCCCCCGCTCAGACCCTGATACCCCCCCCGCTGCAATGTGCCCCCCCCCGCTCAGACCCTGACACCCCCCCGCTGCAATGTGCCCCCCCCGCTCAGACCCTGACACCCCCCCGCTGCAATGTCCCCCCCCCTCAGACCCTGACACCCCCCCCGCTGCAATGTGCCCCCCCCCGCTCAGACCCTGACACCCCCCCCCGCTGCAATGTCCCCCCCCCGCTCAGACCCTGACACCCCCCCCGCTGCAATGTGCCCCCCCCGCTCAGACCCTGACACCCCCCCCGCTGCAATGTGCCCCCCCCCGCTCAGACCCTGACACCCCCCCCCGCTGCAATGTCCCCCCCCCGCTCAGACCCTGACACCCCCCCCGCTGCAATGTGCCCCCCCCGCTCAGACCCTGACACCCCCCCGCTGCAATGTACCCCCCCGCTCAGACCCTGACACCCCCCCGCTGCAATGTGCCCCCCCCCGCTCAGACCCTGACACCCCCCCGCTGCAATGTGCCCCCCTTAATCCTTTGAAGCCCCTCCAAAGAGGAGGCAGCACATTGTAAGTAGAAGTGAGGGCACAGAGAGGGCAGTTGCGCCTGTTCAGTGTAACCAAAGTTGCGAATTGGCCGCGGCAGCTTCTTGTGTCGCTGCACCGGCGCACGCCGTGGGGCGAGGCTGAGCGGAGCCGAGCCGAGCCGAGCCGGGCCGGGCCGGGCCGGGGCGGAGAACAAGCAGCCGCCAGCTGCAGCAACTCCCGGCAGGACGTTTGCAGGGACCGGCGGCGGCGAGGTAAGAACCAGCCCAGGCTGCAAGTGGCTTCCTCCGTCTGTGCCGCTCCGGGCTGGGGGGGGGTCCCCTGTGGGGGGAGGGCGACGTCTCTCTCCCAGCTCCCCTGAACAGGTGGTGTCCCCCCCCCTCCCCGCCTCTCTGGCTCGTTGCTACTTTCTGGGGCGGGGGGCGTCTCGTGAGGCCGGGGGGCCCGCTAGCCGCGGTGGAGCCCCAGCGCCGCCCCCCCCCCCCCCCAGGACGGAGCCCGCCGCGGATCAGAATCGGGATCCCCCCTCGCGGGCTGTGGGTGGCGAGCGGAGGGAGTCACAGCGGGGCTGGGGGGGGGGGGGGTCACAGCCTGTCCCCCGCCCCCTTGCTAACACTGAGCGCCCTCCCCTCAGCTAGCGGGGTCCCTTCCCGACCCGCGTGGGGAATGGCGCCGCCGGCTGGCTTATCGCCCGTGGGTTCCTCATGCCGCTTTTCCTCCCTCGCCTTTGCTGGGCTGCGGTTTGCTCGGGGCGGATCGGATCGAGCTGGTTGTTTGCTTAGCCAAGTCTCTTTCCAGTCTTCCGAGCCCCCCACCTCCCGCTGAATGCCCGCGTGTCTGTTTTATTATAACTAATAATGGGGGGCGGTGACGATGAGAGTCTCTGGAAAAGAGGAGATTAAGCGGGGCCCTGGCAGCTGCCCCCCAAAAAGAGGGAGAAAAGTTGTTGTCTCTTGCCCCAGAGGGCAGGACAAGGGGCGATGGGTGCAAACTGCAGCGGGCAGATTTAGCTGAAATCTCAGGAAACAATTCCCACCCGTGAGAGCAGTAGGCCACTGGGCCAGACGCCTGGGGAGCTCATGGCAATTCCTTTGCTAGAGGTTTTCGAAAGGAGGCTGGGTAGTTATCTGTCTGGGATGGGTTTGACTAGGCAACCTATGGCACACGTGCCAAAGGCGGCACCCGAGCTGATTTTCAGTGGCACTCACACTGCCCCGGGTCCTGGCCACCGGTCCGGGGGGCTCTGCATTTTAATTTAATTTTAAATGAAGCTTCTTAAACATTTTGAAAACCGTATTTACTTTACATACAAGAATAGTTTAGTTCTATATTATAGACTTATAGAAAGAGACCTTCTAAAAACCTTAAAATGTATTATTGACAGGCAAAACCTGAAATTACATTGAATAAATGAAGACTCGGCAAACCACTTCTGAAAGGTTCCGGACCCCTGGGTTAGACTGAACAAATTTTGCATCTTGGCAGGGGTTAGACTAGATGTGGTCCTTCCTAACGCTCTGGGTCTATGATTGTAGCAGCAATTGGTCCAGTAAAAAGATAAATGAAACATAGGTATGAAGGCAGGATGGCTGATGGAAATGAGTGTACTACAGTGGAAATTCCCACATCTGAGGTGGAAGAAAAATGTAGAGAGTTTAAGGTGCTCAAAGCAGGAGGACTGGGGGGGAGGGATAGCTCAGTGGTTTGAGCATTGGCCTGCTAAACCCAGGGTTGTGAGTTCAATCCTTGAGGGGGCCATTTGGGGATCTGGGGCAAAAATTGGGGATTGGTCCTGCCTTGAGCAGGGGGTTGGACTAGATGACCTACTAAGGTCCCTTTCAACCCTGATATTCTATGATTTCCATGAGGGTGGGTTTGATTTAAATAAAACTGATTTAAATTGATTTAATCATGATTTAAATCACTAGTCAGGAAGACCCGATTTAATCATGGATTTCTACATAAAAGTGCGTTCTAGTTGGTTGTTATAATGTTTAATATATATGCTTCACAACTCAGAGATAGATGTAGGTTTCATTTTTAGAAGGTACACACTATATATTTTGTAAGTGATTTATTTTGAAAACTCTTCAGATTAGTTTTACAGCTATATCAGAAAATGAATGATTGGTTATTTAATTTACCAAAGGTAATTGAAACAGTTCACCTCCCAATGACTTCATAAATATCTCCAATTCAACAGGTAATCATTAATATTTGGAGGATTTTCTTGCCATGCTGTATTAGGAGAAAGACATCACCAGACAGATAGTTAAATTGTTTTAGTTCACTAAAACAATGTTAAGTATTCTGGATTTTTTTCTTCAACAGCAAACACATAATATTTTAACAAAACAAGCATATGAATTGTTGAATTTAGTTAAACAGTCAAGTTTTTTAAAATCAGGTTTGTTTTTGTTAAGATTGTTTAACGAAAATAGTTACATGAACTATTTTTTGAAAAAAATGACGACTAACTTTTTTAAAAAAGAAACCAACCATTTTTGCTGTTAACAAGCGTGTTACCTCTGGAGACACAAATCCACAGTTTGAGAACTGCAAAACTAAGCATCTCTGATGGGATCTTCTAGACTGAGCGCTGAGTCCCATTGGGTAGATAGAAAGATTAACCTAAATAATCTATACAGCAACCACTGGAACGCCATAAAATTGGATCCCTAATCCATGAACTATTGGAACTCATTTACAAAACTTTTCTTAAACATTACATGAATATATTGTCTCATACTATAGAATTAGAATTTATAATCCCTATTCCATGATGAGATATCTTTGAGCTATAATGTATTTTAATTTAAAGCATTTTATAAAAAAAATCTGATTTAAAATCTGATTTCATTGAAAAAAATCATCTTTATCCATTTTAATAATTAATTATTGATTAACCATTAATCATTGAACACAATCAATCATTTTATTAATTAAAATAATTAATTTTTATCAATTTTTATCAATTGCTTTTTATCCACCCTGATTTTCATCCTGAATACTGAAAGAACTGACTCAGGAGATTGCTAGTCTGCTAGAAAGGATTTTTAATAATAATACATAATGTCATACCTATATTTAAGAAATGGGGAAAGAGTGATTGGGGCAATTACAGACCTGTTAGTCTAACCTGAGTAGTAGGGAAGATTTTGGAACAAACTATGAAGGAAAAGAGCCTATACAGGAATGATGGCTCCACCTAAACCAAAGTGGATCCAGACTGCTGGCATTGAACATTAAAAAGGTTGCAGAGCAGATGGGGGAAAGCCGATTGCTGCAGGGGAGCACGTGGATCGGACAGAGATTTCTCTTAGAGGAGAGTCTATTGATAGAGATTCTCTAGGTTTTAGACATGAGGAAAGGATGGAAGAGGATAAAGTATGGGTCAGATCAGACGAGAAACATTCATGTAAAAAAGAATCTGACACATCAGAAAAAGGCAGGCAAATAAACAGTGACAAGTTCTTAAAGTGGTTGTACAGAAATGCTAGAAGTCTAAATAGTAAGATGGGAGAACTAGAGTGCCTCGTGTTAAAGGAGGATATTGATATAATAGGCATCACAGAAACCTGGTGGAGTGAGGACAATCAATGGGACACAATCATTCCGGGGTATAAAATATATTGGAAGCACAGAACAGGTCGTGTGTGGGGGGGAGGGTGGGGGTGGTGGTAATATATGTGAAAGAAAATGAGAATCAAATCAAGTGAAAAATCTTAAATGAATCCACATGTTCCATAGAATCTCTATGGATAATATAACAGTAGGGATCTATTATCAACCACCTGACCAGGACAGTGATAGTGACGATGAAATGCTAAGGGAGATTAGAGAGGCTATCAAAATAAAGAACTCAGTAATAGTGGGGGATTTCAATTATCCCCATATTGACTGGGTACATGTCACCTCAGGACAAAATGCAGAGACAAAATTTCTCGATATTTTAAATGACTGCTTCTTGGAGCAGCTGGTACAGGAACCCACAAGGGGAGAGGCAACTCTTGATTTAGTCTTGAGTGGAGCGCAGGATCTAGTCCAAGAGATAACTATAACAGGACCGCTTGGAAATAGCGACCATAATATAACAACATTTAACATTCCTGTGGTGGGAAGAACACCTCAACAGCCCAACACTGGCATTTAATTTCAGAAAGGTGAACTATGCAAAAATGAGGAGGTTAGTTAAACAGAAATTAAAAGGTACGGTGACTAGAGTGAAATCCCTGCAAGCTTCATGGACACTTTTCAAAGACACCATAATAGAGGCTCAACTTAAATGTATACACCAAATTTAAAAACACAGTAAAGGAACTAAAAAAGAGCCACCGTGGCTTAACAACCATGTAGAAGAAGCAGTGAGAGATAAAAAGGCATCTTTTAAAAAGTGGAAGTCAAATCCTAGTGAGGTAAATAGAAAGGAGCATAAACACTGCCAAATTAAGTGTAAAAATGTAATAAGAAAAGCCGAAAAGGAGTTTGAAGAACAGCTAGCCAAAAACTCAAAAGGTAATAAAATGTTTTTTAAGTACATCAGAAGCAGGAAGCTTCTCATTGCAGAGAAACTAAATGAATTCTTTGCTTCGGTCTTCATGGCTGAGGATGTTAGGGAGATTCTCAAACCTGAGCTGTCTTTTGTAGGTGACAAATCTGAGGAATTGTCACAGATTGAAGTGTCACTAGAGGAGGTTTTGGATTTAATTGATAAACTTAACAGTAAGAAGTTACTGGGACCAGATGGCATTCACCCAAGAGTTCTGAAAGAACTCAGATGTGAAATTGCGGAACTATTAACTGTAGTCTGTAACCTATCATTTAAATCCGCTTCTGTACCCAGTGACTGGAAGATAGCTAATGTAACGCCAATATTTAAGAAGGGCTCTAGAGGTGATCCCAGCAATTACAGACCAGAAAGTCTAACTTCAGTACCGGGCAAATTAGTTGAAACAATAGTAAAGAATAAAATTGTCAGACACATAGAAGAACATAAATTGTTGGGAAAAAGTCAACATGGTTTCTGTAAAAGGAAGCCATGTCTTACTAATCTATTAGAGTTCTTTGAAGGGGTCAACAAACATGTGGACAAGGGGAATCTAGTGGACATAGTGTACTTAGATTTCCAGAAAGCCTTTGACAATGTCCCTCACCAAAGGCTCTTATGTAAATTAAGTTGTCATGGGATAAGAGGGAAGACCCTCTCATGGATTGAGAACTGGTTAAAAGACAGAGAACAAAGGGTAGGAATAAATGGTAAATTTTCTGAATGGGGTGGGGTAACTAGTGGTGTTCCTCAAGGGTCAGTCCTAGGACCAATCCTATTCAACTTATTCATAAATGATCTGGAGAGAGGGGTAAACTGTGAGGTGGCAAAGTTTGCAGATAGTTAAGACCAAAGCAGACTGTGAAGAACTTCAAAAAGACCTCAAAAAACTAACAGAGGTATTGGAGCATAAGCTTTCGTGGGTGAATACCCACTTCTTTGGATGCAAACCCCATCGATGAAGTGGGTATTCACCCACGAAAGCTTATGCTCCAATACCTCTGTTAGTCTATAAGGTGCCACAGGACTCTGTCGCTTCTACAGATCCAGACTAACACGGCTACCCCTCTGATACTCAAAAAACTAAGTGATTGGGCAAAAAAATGGCAAATGAAATTGAATGTGGATAAATGTAAAGTAATGCACATTGGAAAAAATAACCCCAACTTTACATACAATATGGTGGGGGCTAATTTAGCTACAATTAATCAGGAAAAAGATCTTGGAGTCATCGTGGATAGTTCTCTGAAGACATCCACGCAGTGTGCAGCGGCAGTCAAAAAAGCAAACAGGATGTTGGAATAATTTAAAAAGGGATAGCGTATAAGACAGAGAATCTCTTATTGCCCTTATATAAATTCATGGTAGCCCACATCTTGAATACTGCATACAGATGTGGTCTCCTCATCTCAAAAAAGATATACTGGCATTAGAAAAGGTTCAAAGAAGGGCAACTAAAATGATTGGGGTTTGGAACAGGTCCTATATGAGAAGAGATTAAAGAGGCTAGGACTTTTTAGCTTGGAAAAGTGGAGACTAAGGGGGGAATATGATAGAGGTATATAAAATCATGAGTGGTGTGGAGAAAGTGAATAAAGAAAAGTTATTTACTTGTTCCCATAATATAAGAACTAGGGGCCACCCAATGAAATTAATGGGCAGCAGGTTTAAAACAAATAAAAGGAAGTTCTTCTTCACACAGT
Organism: Macrochelys suwanniensis; assembly: GCA_033296515.1. Lineage (NCBI taxonomy): Eukaryota > Metazoa > Chordata > Testudines > Chelydridae > Macrochelys > Macrochelys suwanniensis. Next base: position 340,017,619 of record CM065775.1, read on the forward strand.
GCACAGTCAACCTGTGGAACTCCTTGCCTGAGGAGGTAGTGAAGACTAGGACTATAACAGGGTTTAAAAGAGAACTGGATAAATTCATGGAGATGAAGTCCATTAATGGCTATTAGCCAGGATGGGTAAGGAATGGTGTCCCTTGCCTCTGTTTGTCAGAGGGTGGAGATGGATGGCAGAAGAGAGATCACTTGATCATTACCTGTTAGGTTTCCTCCCTCTGGGGCACCTGGCATTGGCCACTGTCGATAGAGAGGATACTGGGCTGGATGGACCTTTGGTCTGACCCAGTACAGCCATTTTTATGTAAAATAATTCAATTCATGGAGGTAAACAGAAAAAGGGGTTTTGATGCAACATAAGTTCCCCAAAGGTAAATTGTGTCAGACTAACCTGATTTCCTTCTTTGAGAAAATCATTGAATTTTTACATAAGGAAATGCAGGAGATCTGATATACCTGGACTTCAAGAAAGCATTTGACACGGCACCACATGGGAAGTCATTATTCAATGTAGAGAAGATGGGGAATTAGTACAAGAATTGTAAAGTGTGTGAGGAACTGGCTAATGGGGAGAAGGCAAAGATTTGTGCTGAAAGGTGAACTCGCAGACTGGAATATTATCAGTGGAGTTCCTCAAGGATCAGTCTCGGGACCAGTCTTAGTCAATATTTTTTAGTAATGATGTTGGCACAAAAAGTAGGAGTATGCTAATTTGCTGATTGTCACCGATCCACAGGATCTGTGCTTTGCCCCAGCTTTTAAACAGACTCCTGGATGAATCCCTTTAGCATACCAGACCCCCAAAGGGGCTCACTCTTCCTTAGGGTTAGGCCATGTGGCCTCAACACCTTTGAGACTGAGCCACTGGGCTGCAGCACTCCTATTTCACACCCTGAGCTCTGCCCAGCAAGTCCAGCTGAGATAGATTCCTGGTAGAGACTAATCCACTCTTCAGGGACCAATGCACCTCAGCAAATCTTTGCAGAGACACCTGACAGCCTTCTCAAACAGTAGGTTTATTCGTCAACTGGAACACAGCATCGGAGAGTCCTTAGGTTAGCATAGAGAAATAAACATTAAGACATAGTCCATTCTGGCCAAGCCAGCACTCCACCCAGCCAAGCTGCTATGGAATCCCTTTTGGGCTCTCCGTCAGCCCAAGGAGAAGGCTCCTGTCTCTCTCCCAAGGCCAGCACTAACCCAACCACCTTTCGGTCCATTTCCCAATTCCTGCAGATCCATGCTGAGTTCACATGTTCCACCTGCTGGGTTCCCATGGATAAGTGTCAGTTGTTCAGTCCTTCGGGCTTCCATTGTCTTTCTTGACCCTCCATTGATGTACGTGGTTTCCAGGCAGTCCCTTAACGACCCATTCAATCCACCACAAACAGTTACATGACGCAAACACTTCATGTTTCCTGCTCTACCCCAAGAGCAAATTTAACGTTGTGCAACACTGGGTACCAATGCAGAGTGCTGACAGAAACTGAAGCAGTCATACGAACAAAAAAATATTACAGAGAATTCTCACTCTGTCACATCGATACTGAGGAGGATCGGAATACTCTACAGGAAGAGCTGGGTTCCCTTGAAGACTGGAGTGACAAAAATGGGGTGAAATTCAATAGTACAAAGAGTGAAAGGTCATGGACACAGAGTCTAATAATAACAATTCTGCTGCAAGCTGGGGACTTATCAGTTGGAAGTGACAGAAAAGGAAAGCAACCTGTGTGTGTGGGCTGATCACAGGAAGACTATGAGTCATCGATGTGATGTGTCTGAAAATGGCAAATATGATCCTCGGATGTATCAGGTGAGGCATTTCCAATAGAGAAAGAAGTATGAATGTCAATGTACAAGGCACTGGTAAGCCCTCATCTGGAATACTGTGTGCAATTCTGGATGTCCATGTTCCAGAAAGATGAATTCCAATGGGAACCGGTGTGGAGAAGAGCTAAACGGATGAGTGGGGAATGGAGGGCCCATCTTATGAGAGGAGACTGGAAGAGCATGTGGTGGGCAGAGCTCTGTATCCCTGGGGCTCACTTCCAGTTAGTCTTGCATTCCTAAAGCTCATGCTTCAGTCAGTCACCTGCAGGGTTCAGGAAGGGATTCCTCCCCTCCCCCACCGCAATGTATTCTGGAGTTTTGTTTTTGGTCTCCTTCCTCTGAAGTATCAGGAATGGTCACAGTTGGAGCTGGGACATTGGATGGGGTGGGCCGGTGAATTTACTGCCATATACGGGGTCAGGAAGGAATTTCCCCCCAGGTCAGATTGTCAGTGACGTTGCGGGTTTGTTGTCCTCAGCATCATGGAGTGTGGGGCACTTGCTAGGATTCTCTGATTATATCTCACTTAATACCCTGTCATTGCAGGGGCCTTGGGCACTGGTTCACCTCAGTCCCTCTTATTATTCTCTGCCTATGGCACACAATAATTTAGTCTCCCATGAGCTGTAAAACTTTTTGGTTTAATTTTGGTTGTTGGGGTCAATGTGCAAGCAGGGTCGGTGCAAGGAAGTTTCACGCCCTAGGCAAAACTTCCTTGCACCAGCCCTGCGCCCCCCCAAGCTAACATGCCCCCCCCAGCCAGTTCCCCCACAGCGGCTCCCCCGCCCGCAGCGCCCCCCCAACTCCCGGCTCAGCCACGGAGCTGGGAGGGTAGCGGCCAGGTCCCCCCCTCCCCCCCCGGGAGGGCGGGCGGCAGCCGCGGCCAGGCCCCACCCCCGGGAGGGCGGGCGGGAGCTGGCCCTGTGTGGTGCAAGTGCTGAGTGATGTTGGTTGCCTGTGATATACAGAAGGTCACACTAGATGAGTGGTTCTCAACCAGGAGTACGCGTAGCCCCAGGGATACTCAGGGGTCTTCCAGGGGGTACATCAACGCATCTAGACATTTGCCTAGTTTTACAACAGGCTACATAAAAAGTACAAATGAAAATTTCGTATGGACAATGACTTGTTTATACTGCTCTATAGACTGTACTCTGAAATGTAAGTATAGTATTTATATTCCAGTTGATTTATTTTATAATTATGTGGTAAAAATGAGAAAACATGTGATTGACCAGTAATAGTGAGCTGGGACACTTTTGGATTTTTATGTCTGATTTTGTAAGATAGTCGTTTTTCAGTGAGGTGAAACTTGGGGTACGCAAGACAAATCAGACTCCTGAAAGAGGGACAGTTGTCTGGAAAGATTGAGAACTGCTGCACTAGATGACCTGGTCCCTTCTGGCCTTAGAATCTGACCCTATTACTGACCTTTTTGTGGCCAATTTTATCATAGTGCCAGCACTTAATCGAACTGTTTCCTTTATTTTTGCACTATTGCCAATTTCCCTTATTTTTCAAGCCAAATTTATCATAAAGCTGACTTCAACAAATTCAGAGACCCGGTAGGTAAGGTCCAATGGGGAAAAATCTTAAGGGATAAAGAAGCTCAGGAGAACTGGCAGTTTCTCAAGGAGATGAGATTAAACGCACAACTGCCAACTATCCCAATGTGAAAGAAAGATAGGAAGAATTGTAAGAGGCCCAACAGGAGCTCTTTAATGACCTGAAAATCAAAAAAGTATCCTACGAAAAGTGGAAATGTGGAGGAATCTCTAAGGAGGAGTACAAAGGAATAGCGCAAACATGGAGGGACAAAATCAGAAAGGCTAAGACACAAAATGAGTTACACCTAGCAAGGGATATGCAAGGCAATAGATGAGGTTCTTTAAAAATATTAGGAGCAAGAGAAAGACATACTAGAGTGTAGGACCACTTCTTAATGGGGAAGGAGAGGTAGTAACTGATGATTTTACACGGGTTGAGGTGTCTAATGCCTGTTTTGTTTCAGTCTTGTCTTAGGGCTTGTCTTCCTTACGGGGAGATCAATGCTGCTGCAATTGATGCACCGGGTGTTGATTTAGCGGGACTAGTGAAGACCTGCTAGATCAATGGCAGAACGCTCTTCGGTTGACCCCAGTATTCCACCTCTCTGAGAAGAGTAAAGGAAGTCGACTGGAGAGCGTCTCCCATCGATGCAGTGCATCGAGGACTCCAGGTAAGTTGACCTAAGCTATGTCAACTCCAGCTGCATTATTCATGTAGCTGGAGTAGCGTAATTTAGGTCAGCTTACCCTGGTAGTGACGACAAGCCCTAAAAAGGCAAATGGTGACCAGATACTCACTGCAACTAATATTAACACCAAAGGGAAAGAAACACAGGCCAAAAGCACAGGTTAAAGAATATTTAGATAAATTAGATGAATTCAAGTTAGCAGGGCCTGATTAAATTCATCCTCGGGTACTTAAAGAACTACCTGAAGCAATCTTGTTAGTGATTATCTTTGAGAACTCATGGAGGATGGGTGAGGTCCCAGAGGTCTGGAGAAGGGAAACAAATTCCCTATTTTATCTTTGAAAAAGAGGACCCGGGGAATTATAGACCACTCAACCTAACTTCGATAGCTGGGAAGATACTGGAACAAATTATTAAACAATTGGTTTGTAAGTACTTAGGATAATAGTCATTAAGAATAACCACCATGGATTTGTCATGAACAAATCATGCCCAACTGACCTAAGGGCCTTCTTTGACAGGGTCACTGGTCCAGTGGATAGGGAGAAAGCTGTAGACATCTTAATTTTGGTATGGCTTTTGACACAGTCCCACATGACATTCTCATAAGCAAACTAGAAAATGTGGTCTAGGTGAAATTGCTGTAAGGTGGGTGCACAACTGGTTGAAAGACCATACTCAAAGAGTAGTTATCAATGCTTCGCTGTCTAACTGGGAGGGTGTATGTAGTGGGGCCGATGCCATTCAATATTTTCATTATTGAGTTGGATAATGCAGTGGAGAGTATGTTTATAAAGTTTGAGGATAACACCAAGCTGGAAGGGGCTGCAAGTGCTTTGGAGGATAGGGGTGGGTGTGTCTGTGGGTATGGAGACTAGCTGGTGGGGGCAGACAAGACAAAGAAAGATGGAGAGTCAGAGAAAGAAAGCCAGACCACCACTTGCAAGCATGGTGTGGCCCTGGGAGAAGCTCTCAGCCAGGTTCTGGATCAGGCATGCTGGCTGAAAGAAGCTTAAGCCTATACACTAAGAAACGGCTCCTTTTTGTTTTGGGTTCCTCCTATGTTTGGAGAAGCAGGACTTTGTACTTTCTTTTAAAAAAATACTGCATCAAATAAAATACCAGACTCCATCATCACTTTGTACTCCCAACTGGAATGTTCCCAGGGCCCTGAACGTTGACTAGCCATTTGGGTCAAAAAAGAGAGAACGCTGGTGTGAGCGGTGGGATCCAGTTTCCAAAGGTGAGAAATTGTGAGCTGGCATTCCTGTTGAGATAGGAAGGAGCAACCAATGGCAATGCTTGCAGAAATCCAAGATGGCTGAAAGAAATTAAAGCAAGGTCTAAAACAGGAGCTGGAGGCTTTGCAAAAGGGCTTAAAACAAGACCTAAAACAGGGCCACAGTAGGGTGAGATAATGTTTGTACAACATTCAGCAAAAGGGAGTCTCTCGATCTGCTTGGGGCCCCTGGGCGCTACAGAAACCCTCAGCCCAGCGGAGAGGACAGAAGAGCTCCTGAACAGGGCCGGCTCTAGGCACCAGCAAAACAAGCATTTGCTTGGGGCGGCGAATTTGCAGGGGCGGCAGGGAGCCCTGGGAGCTGTAGTTCCTTGGTTATAGCTCCCTGCCTATAGAGTCAGCCGTGGAGCAGGGAAAGAACTACATTTCCTAGCATTCCTTGGCAGCTATCAACAGGAAAGGGAGGGGGAGGGAGTGACATAGCTGAGACAAGCTGCTGCACATTGCTGCGAATGGAAAGCTGGGCTGGCTGCTGTGAACGGTAGGGATACCATATTTTAACAAAAAAAAAAAAAAGAGGACACTCCACTGGTGTGACCTCACCTTGCAGCCCCCAAAGAAAGAATTGGGTGGACTAAATGAACAGTGCACCTCTCTATCTGAAGCCTAGCAAGGGAGGTAGGTGGATCCCTCCCTTACTTTTCATTTTAAATTCTAGTGGGGAGGCTCTACTAGAGGACCTGGGCAGCTTTAGGTACAGTACCAGGCATGTAGGAGGATTTCCACTTCTGAGCCATGGAAGCAGAAATTGCCTTTTTTCCTTTCCAGATTTAGCTAATATTCAGAAAGGGAATCTAGCACCTGCCTTCCAGATTTGAACACCCTCAAAATTCAGGAGTGCTCAAGCTCAATTTGGGCAGCTGTTACTTCATTTCTCCCAAATCAAATATACTGATCCACTGTAACTTGCTGTAGAAAAAGTAGGATAAAATTGAGCAACAAATGCTTCCCCGTGGTTATTAGGACTGGAATTGCTATTTTCAACAGCCATTGTCTTTTTTTTTTTTTTTTTGTGTGTGTGTTCTGTGCACATCCAGAATTCCTACTGAATGACCTGCCCTGGGACCGAGTTACCAGTGACCCAGGGCTGGGGCGGCAGGAGGGTGCAGTTGGGGTGGGAGAGCCCAGGGCTGGGGTGGCAGGGGATGTGGGGGAGACCAGGGCTGGGGCAGCAGGGGGGTGCAGGGGGGAGATCAGGGCTGGGGTGGGGGGCAGCCAAAATGTTTTTTGCTTGGGGCGGCAAAAAACCTAGAGCCAGCCCTGCTCCTGAAGGAGGATTTACCATCAGCCTCCCCCCAGCACCAGCATGGCTTCCTGAAGCTGACACTTTGGAACCGGTAGTAGCAGCGATCACAGCCTCAGCCCAGCAGAGAAAAGAGAAACTTTTGCAAGAGCACTGACAGGCCATTGTGATGTCCTTGCATCTCAGCCCACCTGCCTGCCCAGAGTCTCCCTTTATTCCGATGTTTAGCCTTAACTTTGCAACTCGGGGTTTGTCTACACTGAGTTGGGTTTTTTTAACAACTTTTGCAACAAAAACTGATGTAGTTAAGTCAGCTCACTTCCCTTGTGCAGACATTGTCAAGGTGTCTGTACTGGTACAGCTCATTTCCTATAGCCATGTAGACAACTTTATACCGGTATAGCTGCATCCCTTTATCCTTTCGGCCCTGTGTTGTTTCTGTCCTGCATTTCTCTTTCCCCATCCTGCTTTCCCTCTTCCTTGATTCTGAGTTTCCTCTGTTCTCTTCTTCCCAGCAGCTGGTTATCAGCTCTGGGCTTCACTTCCAGCTCCTTCCTCATTCCACCAACTTAAATGGTCTAATATTAATGCTGAAGTGTCATCACTGGCTTTAGTGCTAATGGTCCAGCTGGATTAGTAGCAGGCAGGGGAGATTACAATTCTGGGTCACTTTTTTTTTTTTTTTGGCAGGCTCTGTGCAGATCGAGGTCACACTTGCCAGTTTGTCTCTGCAGCCAGGAGTGCCAGAAACTCTTAAATAGAAAATTGAGATTCTGCATGATCTCAATGTGTCATGTGGGCCGCACAGGCCAGATCCAGCCCAGGGGTTGCATGTCCAACACCACTGCTCTGTACCTTGTCTCTGGGATCTCATTTGCAAATAGGACTTGATCTGTCACCTCGGTGCACATAACTCAGATCTACTTCTCCACACCTGCCGCCTTCTGTCCAAACTAAAATCTCAGCCCGTCTTTCTCACTTGTCATGGATGTCCAGCCATAGATTTAAGCATAATACAGGCAAAAAAGAGTTCTACATCCTCCTATTTGACTCCACCCCCATCTCTCAGTCACTGTGGACACCACCCCGTCCTCCCTATTACTTGCAACCTGGCTGTCATCGTTAACTCTGTCCTCCTTAGCACCCCACATCCAGGCTGGGTCTGAACTGTGCTAATTCTTCCTGCAGACATCTGTAAGATCTCGCCTTTCCTATCTCGGCACAGCAAACTCTCTTCTCTGTCACCTTGCGTCTCATCTTCTGCAACATCCTCCTCTCTGGCCTGGATCAATCCCAACTTGCCCGGTTTATCCATTAAAAACACTGCTGCAAAGATCACTCTCCCGGTTTATCACTTCAGCCATGTCACACACACCCCTTTGCATCCCTCCACTCCACTGGCTCCCCCTTGTCCACCACATAAGCACTAGCCACTTGTCTTCACTCTCCAGGCCCTTCACAGCTTATCCCCGCCTGACCTGTCCTCTCTCATTCACAATCAAAATGTCGTCTCTGGCCTCTGATGGGTCAGTGGTGCCAGCCACCATTGCCCACTTGTTAAACTGTCACACAAGCACCTTTGGGCTTTCTCCCATCCTGCCCATTGCACATGGGAAGAGCAACCTGTAAACCTCCGAAAAGCCAACTCATTGTCCTTCATATCCCTCCTTAAAAATCTCCTCTGCCCTGATGCCTATAGAAAGCTAGACGTCTGCAAAGCTAGACTGATGTCTGAGACCAGCGCCTATCATGCTGACCAATACAGTCTCGTCTGTTTCCTTGTGTTCCTCCTGGCGGGGTCCCACTGTTGCTGCAGTCTAAGTGTAAGACAAGAGAACTCTAACGACGTCTACACACCAGCTGGCAGCCCGCCTCCTGGCCTGGCTAGACAGAGTCATGCTAACAGGGCTCGAGCTAGGACGCTACCAATAGCCATGGAGCTGTTGTGGCTCGGGCCATAACTTGGGCCCTCAAGCCCACCTGACCCCTGCGTCTGAGCTCGGGTGGCTCGCTTGAGTCTCTTCCGGAGCTGCAAGGCCCACACTGCGATTTTTAGCGTGCTAGCTTGAGCCTCGCTGGTGTGAGTCTGTCTGCCTGGGCTGGGAGGCTCACTGCCAGCTGCAGGGTAGCCGGTCCCTGGCCCCAACGGGCCTGTCGTCTCATGTATGTGCACCGCACCAGCACAATGGGGCCCTGGTCCATGAGGAGGTCCTGAGGCCCTACCACGATATTACTGATCAATTATCCTGTGACATGATCCAAGCGCTGAGCTGGCCTCTATTCCCACGCGGCTCAGCTTGCCAGGGTTAGTAAGGACGGTTTGAACTTTCTCGGCAACAGTCCTGCAGATGTATGTGATGGGATTACATTATTTCTTTTTAACAAGCAGGTCGGAAGAGGGTCTGAAAACCAGCGACAAAAATGGCAGCGCACAGCGGTGTTTGGATATTGGCTGGATTTTTTTCCGTTGTCCTTCTGGCAGGTAAGCTGAGCTGTCTGCTCTCTTGCTACCTTTTTACCAAACTGGAAAATGTCAGACTGTTTCCCCGAACTTCTGTAGCTTTTCAAACACTCTTGAAAGTCCCTGACTTGCAACCCCTGTGTCATGGAGGTAACTGGGTGGGCGGCTCTGTGCTAATAGGTCTCATTGCTGCTAGGGTGGAACGCCATGCAGCAGGGCAGCTGCTCCTGGAGCCGGCTCCGTGCTCTTGCTCAACTTCCTATAGATACGTAAATGCACCCAGCCCTGCTTCCTGCCCCTCTGTGTGCCCGGTCAGCGCTTGGCCTGTGGGTTCAAAACCCAGCCTGTGAGAGTTATTTGGGAGGGCTGTTCTCACCCACCATCACCCCACACGCACACACACCCCGAGCCTGGCTATAGGCTAAAGAATGAAAATGGCCCCGTATAGAATGGGGAGGGAGGACTGTGGAGTCAGTATATGAAGCCAAGCACATGGCGAGGTGTGGCTCTCAAAGGACAGGGGAAATAGAAGCCTCAATACAAACATCTAGCCACTTCTCTTCCCCGGCATTTTGAAAATCCAGCCCTTTGTCTGTCCACACAAGTAAAACGTCCGCCCCTGTCCCCACTCACATGTACACGGCCTCCGTCCAGCACAAGCTACAATGATCGTCCTTGCCCCAGCCTGGCTGTCCCTGCACCTCTCCCAGGCAGCTCCTCCTCTACTGCCTCAAATACTAACTTATTTTCCGCCCCTGCAAGGCCCTGCACAATTCTGTCCTAACCGACGTCTTGGAGCTTGTCTCCCACCATCTTCCCCCTGCCCCTCTACTGTGCAAATCTCAGCCTCCATTCGCTCCCTTCTCCCGCTCCTGTCTGTGCCTTGTTCCACTGTCACCCTCACCCTCCATGGAATGGCCTCTCTGTCCCAGTCTGCCAAGCTGCTACCCCGTCCTCATTCACATCCCTGCTAACTAGAGATGCCAACTCTCACTGGAGCTATTCCGGGAGGATGGACACGCGCACACACGCGCGCACACACACACACACACCTTAATGTCATTTGCTTAAAATATCCCATTCAAATCTCCTGGGCTGCTTTCAATAGTCACCAGGAGATCAATGCTGATTCCGGGAGACTCCGGGCCAATCCTGGAGGATTGACAACCCTACTCCTACCCCAGCCCATGTCCCCTCCCAACTCTCATACCCATTCTCCTGCACTGCTCATGGGCAAAATGTTTATTATGGTTCTGGGAAGCAAAACAAACCAAGTTACCGCCCTGCTTCTACGTGTGGATTTCCCAGTGTGATTTGCCTTCCCTGTGTCTGCCTTTTAGCTGTTTTGGTACAGGGGTTGTTTGTGTGCTGTACTGTATCAGTGCTAAACAAATCCTCTTATTATCTGGCGTCACATGGTAAGTTAACAGCGACTGGGGAGGTGTGTGTGTGTGTGTGGGGGGGGAATACCATAATGAGGAAGGAGAGAGAGATGAAATCCTTAACAGCCACTGTAGGGCTAATGAACTAGCATAATATGGGAGCTATTGGCGGGTAGCCCAAAGAACTGGGGGAAAAGACAAATGTGTGATGTGTCTTCAGGAACTGGCTGGGGAGAGGGGACAACCCCAGGAGTTGTAGGGTGGTGAGGTTAACTTAAATAATGGGCAAATTGGTAAGATTTAAAGTTGTTGATAATGTGCTGTGACGGTGCTGCCTGTAGGAGCCTGCTGAGGTCACTCAATCAGGGTGAACTGCAAACAGACCGGGGCAAACAAACCCCACGCTGGTGGATATTCCAATACTTAGGATTTACCCAGCCAGCACAAAACAGCTTCTATAGTACCTCACTGGTTACTAAGAAGTCCAAACAACACAGTTCCCTTAAAGTACCCAGCCTCAGGCCTCCATCCAGACACACACTGTCAGATATGATGATGATTACTGAAAATCTTACTTCATCCTATACAAGAACAGGTTCTTCCAATCCCAAAGGATCAGCCCCAAATCCAGGTCAAATAATAACTTAGATCTTACCCCAAATACACGCTTCTAGTCAATTCTTATTAACTAAACTAACATTTATTAAAAAAAGAAAAGAGAGAGTGTTGGTTAATAGATCAGTATACATACAGACTTGAATTCAATTCTTGAGGTTCAGATACAGAGCAGAGATGAGCTTGTAGTTGCCAAAAGTCCTTTTAGAAACAGTCCATAGGTTATAGTCCAATGTCCATATTCAGGGTGACTCCAGTCAGTGACTGGGGATCTCAATCCTTATGGCTCAGGGTTTCCCCTTCTTGAAACCCAAAGCAGATTTGAGATGAAGAAGGATCATGTCCCAGGGTTCTTATACATTTCCTGCAGCCATTTGGCCTGAGAAAACAATAGGCTGAACTTTCCTTCTTCCAAACATCCTGGCAATTAGCACAGGATAATTTATCCTTTACACAGTTCAGACACAGGTCATAGACAATAATACTATTTCACTCAAATATCTTCCTAAATGTTAATACTCCTTTTTTGATCTTTGAATCAAAGCTATAGCCATAGACACAGACTTGTTGGCTTACATCACAAGTGCTGAGCAAACATCTACTCTTCTATCTCTGACAATGCAGGCTTGCATTTCAAAGCACTATTCATTTACATCTCTTCATAACCAGTCTTTACAGTTCGGCCATGGGTCAGGTCAGTCTGTGAGTTCATTAACTCTTTCTGGTCCTGTCACCTTTCAATGAGATATTATATTATACTTATAACATCACATGTGCCATAAAAGCAGTGAAGTTCATGGTGCAGGCCCACCTTCCCGGGAAGGTTCTCATTTTTGTAAAGCACCTGAATTAATCACAACCTCTGGGTAGGTGATTTCTCCATTTTGCAGATGGGGAAATTGAACTGAAATGACTTGCACAAAGCCCCGCCGCTAGTCAGTAGCAAAGCCGGGAATTCTGTGGTCTGGTCTGCATGACAGAGTTAGATCGACGTGAGCTGCCTTGTGTCGCACTAGCTGTGGACGTGTCTTCACCTCAGTTTGGCTCCCGCCAGTATAAGCACCTCTCTGCGCTGATTTAGTAACACCACCTCCCCGCGTGGCAGGGCCAAGGTTGTTGCAGTTAGGTTGATGCCGCGTCAGTGTAGACACCGCGTCACTTGTGTCGATTGTCACTGGCTCTCCGGAACCGTCACACAATGGCCCACACTGACAATAGAATCGATACAGCGCACCAGGTGAGAATGCGCACGGCCGACACAAGGGGCCAAGTGTGCGCACACACACACACAAGCGTCTTAACTGCGGTGGCTGTACGTTGGCGTAAGTTAGGTTGACGTAATTTTGTCATGTAGTGCTGGCCTGGTTCTTAGGCCAGCCCTACACAACAGACTCCCGTGGGGATAACGACATTGCTCAGAGCTGTGAAAAATCCACATGCTGGAGCCAACCGGACCCCGGCGTAGACAGCGCCGTGCTGAAGGGAGAGCTGCTACCGCTTCTCGCGGAGGGTGGATAAGCTACGCTGCTGGGAGAAGCTCTCCCGTCGGCCTAGGAGCGTCTTCACTGAAGTGCGACAGTGGCCCAGCTTCACCACTGCAGCCTTAAAAGTGTAACCTGCCCTTGGTCTTTCCTCCTCTCTAGTACAGAGTCTGCACCCGACAAATCACCTTCTTGTCCCTCCAGCTGGGAAGCACTGGGTGTAAGATACGTGATAGAATAAATCATGCCACGCTCATGTAGTTCCTTTCTCTGCTACCACAGCTTGGTGAGCAGTGGAAACGAGGTGCTAACACAGCAGTGGCAGGAATTAAACTCCCCATCACTCCACTAACTTCAGGGGGTTGCACGGGTGTCACTTTGGCCAAGGGAACAACTTCTTCATGCTGTTCTAGGACTTTACACGTTCTTCCCTTTCTCTCTTTGTACACCGGAATTGCCGTCTCAGATCAGACCGGTCGTCCAGTTAGCGCAGTAGCAGATGCTCCAGAGAATGGTAAAAGAACCAGCCTTACGGGTTGACCCCATCTAGGGTGACCACACAGCAAATGTGAAAAATCGGGACGGGGTGGGGGGTAATAGGAGCCTATATAAGAAAAAGACCCAAAAATCAGGACTGTCCCTATAAAATCAGGACATCTGGTCACCCGAACCCCATCACAGGGGTTCACTCACTGCTAGTAGCACCTCCTGCTGGCCGTGCTGGAGATTAGCTCCAGCCAGGCATTGCGCCCTCCCCTGGTGTCTCTTCTGTCGTCCTGTCGCCCTGCGGACCCCTCTCACTCCATGACCTGCAGCCTCCTCTCCATGACTCAGTCCTCTGGACATGTCACCATACATGTCTGCCCCGCCTTCCAGGGTATCAAAGTCTCTCTTGACAAATGGGCTCTGACAGTCTTCCTGCTCCTTGCCCTGCTCGTGCCACTTCGTCAGTGGCTGGTAGCGGGACCCAGCCCCCTTCTACTCCAGATCCCGGCTCCGAGGCCTTCTCATCAGCAGCTAACGTTTGACTTACCCCCATACCTTGCTGCTTTTCCCCTGAGCCTTGCCTGCCTCTCTGGCTCTCCCCCTTCTGTGGGCTCGCCAAGCCATACTCCCAACTCCCCCTTCTCAGGGAGTAACCGTGGACTATCCGCTGTAGCCCCAAACACACCTCCCTTCTCCCAGGGAGCGACTGCAGACTTCTGCCCTGAGCCCCCTTCTACTCTCAGCTCCTGGGCTTTCTACAGGCCCTGCCTGTTCCTGACCAGCTGAGACTCATATAATCAACCCCTGTTCCTTGGCTCCTCCTCCAGGTGCAGCTTACCCCCCCCCCCCCGCCTAGTCATGTTATTGCATGTCTTTTCCATATCCCTGAACCAGCCTCCAAGATGTAGGAGTTTTATCCCTTATTAATCCTGTTTGATGCGACACTGGGTTAGAGACTTACAGGAATAATAAGAAAATCCTTTGTTTGAATCCTGAAGGAAGCTGCTCCCCTAGGCGAGACACCTGTAGCTTCCGGAAAACTTCCCTGAGTTGAGAACTTCCCTGAGTTGAGGGTACCAGAGTTCAGGTCTCCTGTCTAGCTGCTGTTCATAGTCCCATGCACGTATTGCCCAATGCCACGAACCCCAGCCTTTGCAGGCTGCTGCTGAATGCCCCCATCACACCAACATTTACAGACAATCTGGAAGTGAGTTCATAGCAGCTCACAGCTGACCCCGAACTCAGGTCTCTGGCAGGACAAACCCTGATCTTATCCACACACCCCACTGGTTTTCCGAGGGGAGAACCAACGCTGGTTTAGTCACTCTACCCTCTCCCGGAGCCAGGGAGAGACTCCAGGATTCCTGGACATCAGGATTCTACTGATGACTAGTAAATAGTTGTGTAGCCCATTGGAGATGTCTGTCAAGGCCTCCGCTGGTGGCTGGCCTGCAGAGCAGCTAGCAATTACTCTGGGGTCTTGTAGCTCAAGTAGTGAGGTCCTAGCATAGGGCTCTGATGGTCAGAGGTTCAAACCTCGTTGCTGGTCTCTGGGGTGGGAAGGAATGGGATGGTTGCATGTGATTCACACGGTGCAAAGTCCTCTTTAAAGGAGATGATGTCCTGAACTATGATGAGCTGTACATCCTGGTGGGAATCACCACACTGCACACATCAGGCATTTGTTACATATTTTGCTTGTATAACCGATCTGGGGGAGGCAGGGATGTGTGACACATCCCCTATATGGTCATGCCCTATAGGTGGAGAGTCTCTGACAGCTCACTGGGTGTGAGCCTGGCTCTTTACAGCTTTTACGAAAGACGCTCTCGTGCTTTCTGCTCTGAGGTCATTGGTTCAATCCCCTTTGTCAGCCAACCTGGTGGCTGTCACGCTTGCAGCTGTCCCACTCTGGCATGTGTAAAGGTTGAGAGGGGGGCTTCATCCTGGCAGCCGTGGGGATCCCAGAGGCAGGGGCAGTGCAATAGGTATGATTTACTGAGACGTCACAGCCTCCCACGTCCTTCAGGAGCAGCTTCTGCAGGGAAGTTCTCCCCTGGCAGGTCTCTTACTCGCTGAGGCAAACCCTTGCCGTTGGCCTCAGCAATGCTGGGGTGTTCTGGCCTGGTCCAAATGCACGGAATGTGTGACGATGGATCTGCTGCTGGCCGAGCCTCTGGGGTTTCCCTCCGAGTGCGAGTGTGATGACATTGGGGAACCTATTGCTGTTGGAGATCTGTCAAAGGTGGGAGCTGAGCATTGGCGTGTGTTATCGACAGCATTGTGGACAAGATGAATATGGAAAGGAACGCAGGAGCCTTTCATAGATTCATAGATTCTAGGGCTGGAAGGGACCTCGAGAGGTCATCGAGTCCAGCCCCCTGCCCTCATGGCAGGACCAATTACTGTCTAGACCATCCCTGATAGACATTTATCTAACCTACTCTTAAATATCTCCAGAGATGGAGATTCCACAACCTCCCTAGGCAGTTTATTCCAGTGTTTAACCACCCTGACAGTTAGGAACTTTTTCCTAATGTCCAACCTAAACCTCCCTTGCTGCAGTTTAAGCCCATTGCTTCTTGTTCTATCTGCAGATGCTAAGATGAACAAGTTTTCTCCCTCCTCCTTATGACACCCTTTTAGATACCTGAAGACTGCTATCATGTCCCCTCTCAGTCTTCTCTTTTCCAAACTAAACAAACCCAATTCCTTCAGCCTTCCTTCATAGGTCATGTTCTCTAGACCCTTAATCATTCTTGTTGCTCTTCTCTGGACCCTCTCCAATTTCTCCACATCTTTCTTGAAATGCGGTGCCCAGAACTGGGCACAATACTCCAGTTGAGGCCTAACCAGCGCAGAGTAGAGTGGAAGAATGACTTCTCGTGACTTTCTCCTTAGCTACGTCCTTCTGTGCTTTTCAGGCATTGGGTGGACGGGTTATGTCCTGAGGCAACTTAGCTGCCCCTGAACATGTTGTTCTTGGATTCGCTTTAGAATGAGCATTGTGATCCCAGCCAGCCACAGCCCTAGAGGCTGTATCACTTGACAAGGATAATAGAAATTGTTTCAGCTGACTTTGAGTAATGCCATGTTCTCCTTCTCTCTTTCAGCCTGTGAGCCTGTCAGAATTGAAGCGGATGTAGGTGAAGATGTGCTCCTGCCCTGCTTTGTCAAATGTAGAGACGCTGTCAGTCTTTCAAACCCTACAGTTAACTGGCAGTGGTCAGGGAGCAGTGAAGTTGTGAACAGCTACTACCATGGCAAGAACCATCCAGAGCATCAGTGTGGACAATATAAGGGGAGAACGGAGTTCTCTTCTCAGGGATTGTCCGATGGCAACGCGTCTCTGCTACTGAAGAATGTAACCCCCGCTGACTTTCGGAACTACACCTGTCATGCTAGTTTATATGAGAACAGTCCCCAAACTTTACAAATAGTCCTGCTTATGCAGAAAAAGACCCAAGGTAGGTGAACAACATTCCCTTATCAACTGTGATGTGATGGTTGTCCTTTCAGTAAGAATCCCACGAGCCCTTTAGCGTAATTTTGAAGCAGAAGCCTGCTGTGATAAGTGACATTAAGAGAAGCGTCCCGGGATCGGTTTTTTCTCTATTGCTCTGTATCTACTGTGATCTATTTTTAGAAGTAGAAATGGAGCTTTAACTGTCAGTGCCATGATGGGAGCAAGGAACTGTAGATAGAGTTGGGTTCTTCCTTCTCTCACTACATCACCAGTAATAACGACACTGCAGGCCAAATGATGCCCTCCTTTGATCCCCTGTAACCCCATTAGTCTTCAGTGGAAACGTTCCAGTGTAACTAAGGGCACAGTTTAACATATCGGATCTCCTATTTCTGGGGATGTTTGAGGCGAGAAGAGCCCAGCTTGGCCCTCAGATCCCAGGATGAGTTTGCAGAGTCTGTCTCTGCCTCCTGTGGGTTTTCCCTACTGGCAGACTCCGCAGTCCCTGTGTTTGAGGAGTGCAATGTCTGAGATTGTGGTTGGTTCTGTAGGTGGGCATAAAGGGATAGAGCGTCTCCTAGCATAGCTTTCTGCTTGGCCATTAGCACCAGACCAGACACACAGTGTGGCCAAAAATGTGCTTTTTCAAGCCATCTTTCGGATAATGTACTAAACACGCCAGAGATGCAATGACGCATTTGAACTCCTTCTGCTGAGACAGGAAGCTCAGTCAAAGATTTTCAGGGTTTGATTAATGTAGAACTTAGGGAATTTTTATCTTTCAATTTATGTGTAAATTAAAAGCACTGATCCCAAGATCTAGGTGTCCTGTTATCTCCCTGTTTGTGGCCCTCCATTCCCACCACCAGGCTTTCCTGGTGCATTCAGGAAACTGAATTCTGGAATCTGTAACCTCAGGACTCTGGTTTAATAAGGGACGTGGCGGGAGTTTCGGATTCTGAAACGTCAGTGCTCCAACTCTGCCAATAGTGTGGTCCCGGCACATGTGAGCGTTCTCCGGCACACTTTGTTGCCACTACCCATTCTAACCAAACTTCTTCCCCATCCCATTAGTAAATTTGCTCTGGGTCACCTAATTGCTAGGCCATCAGTCTGCTACTGGCCACCTTGAGATGAGCCAGACCCTTGCTGTGTCTCAACCTGCTGCTATTATTGCTACCCACCTGGATGTCTAGTGTCCCTTCTCCTTAGCATTTCTGCATTTCCTGCCCAGTGATACCACCATGTACCCCATCTTTCCTGTGCATTCACTCCTGATTGCCCACCTGTGGTTTTTAAGCCCATAACCCTTATAGCAGAATGCCTGGCTGTATGGAGCAAGCTGTAGTAATAGCTAATTGCAACTGGGAGGGAGGGTTTATAATGCAAACGGCTGGAGGCAGTTCCAGCTTACTTCATAATTTTACTGTTTTGCAGGTGCAAATGTTCCGACAGATGCATACGTTCGAGGAGAACACAAAAAACTACTCCGCATTCTGAGCATTTGTGTCCCATTGAGCGCACTAGTGATTCTTGTAGTAGGGAGTTTTATAGGGTACTGTTGGTATAAAAAGAAGACTATGAAGTCCAAAGAAGGTATGTGCAATAGTCTGTGTGACGAGTCTTTTTAAAAATCAATTTTCATTTCAATGCCAAATGAGTAAAGAGAAACAAAGATCCCGTCAGCCATTATATCCCCTAGGCAGTAAGACAAAACTATCTGCAAAATAAGGTTTTAACCTATTTCTTCCTGAGACAAACAGATCTTAACATTTGCCCCTAAGGCAGCTGGATTGTGTATTACTAACAAAGCCCAATAAAGGCAGTGAAGCACTGTGGCCTATTGGAAAGAGCACTGGACTGGGACTCACGAGACCCAGATTCTATTCCTGGCTCTGCCACTTGCCTGCTGGGTGACCTTGGGCAGGTCACGGCCCCGCTCTGTGCCTCAGTTTCCCCATCTGTAAAGTGGGAATGACACTCCCTTGTGAAGCGCTTTGAGCTCTCTAGATGAAGAGCTAGGTATTATCAAACAGTTGTAAGGGTTTAGGGAATGCACTTGAAGCCCTAAATAACGCATTTACACAACAAAGATATAGATAGCTGAAGAGCATTTCAATAATGGTGTATTATAGAGCTAGATAGGCCAATATCCAAGGCAGTTTCCTTATCTTACCCATCAAATCATCTGCCTCTTAGACCTGCGATTCCAGAAAAGCACTGGCATAAGCTAACTGGGCTCCGGGGTGGCTGTCCCATGAGACGCGAGCAAGGGGCAGCTGGAGCAGCCCAGAAGGCAGAGTGTGATTGTTGCTCCGAGGGGAAGTCTGCACCTGGTGCACGTACCTCCCCGGCATGCTGGCAGAGCGGCGCTAGGTGGGGCTGTGGAGGGTGGATCCAAAGCCCACTCCGACCACGCCACATCCTGTCCCATCCGCTTGCACAGTGGGCCATGTACCAGCTCCACGGAGGCCGCTCTCCTCACCACGCTGCTACCTACGATCCAGGCAGCTGGACACGGGATTAAGGAGACGACTTAAAAATGTCAAGGATCCGGTCACTAACCCTCCCCCAACCCCTCTGGCCGGCCCTGTGCAGAGACGTGTGACCGAATTAGGAATCGGATTATATCTGGATGGGGGAGAGGAGTAAAAATTGTTTCCTGGAGTTACTCAAAGTTCCTAAGGCTTCGCTGATTATTAAAGCGTTCAGCCCTCGCTAAGGCTGGAAATGTGCTGGCTGCTGCTTCTCTGAGGAGCTGTCACTCCCTACGCCGTGCTGGCTGGTGCTTGATGGCACTCAGTAAATGTTCTCCCTTTTCCTTCCATACCCTCCCCACGTTAAACCCAGCACCCTGGCTGTAGGGATCTTCCTGGGCTGAGAGAACCCAAAAGGCTCACGTTGCCAATGTGTGTGCAAAGTTGCATGCTCAGCACTTCTTTCGGCTCAGTCTAGTGTTTTAAGGTTTGTGTTTGGCATGTACTTTCAGGTGATGAGGAAGCAGCTTAGGAAATGGATGAATTCACACACCCAAAGAACTCAGAAAATTCTTCAGTGACGCTCTGTACCTCAGGGGAACACCCTACACCCCCACGTTCATCTTTATAAAATGATTGTGTGGTATCCAGTGCAAAGTTTGTCATGTCTCATAGACTCATAGACTTTAAGGTCAGAAGGGACCATTATGATCATCTAGTCTGACCTCCTGCACAATGCAGGCCACAGAATCTCACCCACCCACTCCTGGAATAATCTTCTCACCTATGTCTCAGCTATTGAAGTCCTCAAATCATGGTTTAAAGACTTCAAGACGCAGAGAATCCTCCGGTAAGTGACCCGTGCCCCATGCTGCAGAGGAAGGCAAAAAACCTCCAGGGCCTCTGCCAATCTGC
Source organism: Macrochelys suwanniensis (assembly GCA_033296515.1). NCBI lineage: Eukaryota > Metazoa > Chordata > Testudines > Chelydridae > Macrochelys > Macrochelys suwanniensis. The sequence continues at coordinate 340,037,513 of CM065775.1, forward strand.
CCTGGAGGAAAATTCCTTCCTGACCCCAAATATGGCGATCAGCTGAACCCTGAGCATGTGGGCAAGACTCACCAGCCAGACACCCAGGAAAAAGTTCTCTGTAATAACTTCTAACATCCCATCATTGACCATTGGCCCTATTTACCACTGATGGCAATTAATTGACCTTTGACTAAGATCATGTTATCCCATCAAACCATCCCCTCCATAAACGTATCTAGCTTAATCTTGAAGCCAGATAGGTCTTTGGCCAGATAGGTCTTGAAGCCAGATGTCGGGTGTCTTCGGAAGATTCATGATGCACTGAGCATTGTTGTTACAGTAATGTTAGAGTAAGGTTATAATTTCATTATGTAGTTATGAGGCTGAAAATGTATCCTCATGGCTTAAAGCAAGCCCAGGCAAAAACTCTCCAAGAACAGAGAGGCAGTTCACACCTCATCAGCGCATGTATGGGACAAACCCAGTCCAGCCTGGCAGGAACAAAGGAACCTGGGCTAGGCAACAACAGAAGACTCTGAAAGAGCGACGGAGTCCTGTGGCACTTTATTGACTAACAGATATATTGGAGCATAAACTTTCATGGGTGAAGACCAACTTCCTCTAGGAGGTTGGAGAGCAGTGGCTGCTGGCTGGGGCGTTCATGTTGTTTGCGGTGCAAAAGGACGAGTCTTTTAATCCCATTCCTATCCCACAGGGTGGCATTAAAAAAATAGTCCTGCGTATGGCTCTAGTAGGGGGTTCAAATATGCTTGCTCATCCCGGGTGCTAAAATGCTTGATTATGGCACTGTTTGTTGGTACCCTATCTGAGGGAGCCAGCAAAAGCCCCATAGCGTGGCCTTGATGCTATGGCCGTGCCTGACTATGCATGAGCCAAGGTGGCCATTTTAGACATCAAAACCAAAACCCCAAGGATACTTTTGCTGGGAGAGAGACCCACTGAGGGCCTTATCTTGAGCAGTAACTCAGACCCTTTACAAATGTTCAAAAAAGAACTAGGTAAGTTAATGGAGGATAGATCCATCAATGGTTATTAGCCAGGATGGGCAGGGATGGTGGCCCTAGCCTCTGTTTGCCAGAATCTGGGCATGGGCGACAGGGGATGGATCACTTGATGATTATTTGTTCTGTTCATTCCCTCTGGGGCACCTGGCATTGGCCACTGGAAGGATTTACTGACATGGTTTTTCAGAGAACCCTATAGCCCTGTTTACAGTAAAACTAAATCTACTTGATAAACCATGTTGGAGCAGAACAGTGTTCAAGACTGTCTGCCTGGCACATGTCTCTGACATAATCATAAAAAGGAGGTTTAAGAAGTTGTACTGTAGACACAACTCATGGTACTTAGCGTGATTTTAAAAGATGTGGGGTGAAAACAATAGGCACGTCCTTACATGCGAACAGCTGTCATTTTAACCTCTTTCTATTTGCTGTGTTCTAGCTCAGTTTCCTTTGTTTTTTTCCAGTGTGGTTTCCCCTCTTTTCTGTCTTGCTGCTTTTGTGATATCTTTCTAAACACTTATACTGTAGGCAATGGCATCTTTCTATGATCAGATTCTGTTCTTAATAAATTGCCAATTCCTTGCTTAAAAATCTCCAAACACTAACAGTGATTTTAACATGCCTACCAAGAGTCTTTGTCGCTTCTACAGATGCAGACTAACATGGCTACCCCTCTGATACATGCCTATCAGTAAGTGATTTGCTATCGGTACATATAATTCAAGCTCAGAAGTCTTTATAAACATTTCATAAACACAATTGCCTACCAAACAACCATGTGTCACTCCAGCTGTAAGTCAGTCAAAAGAACAAACCAAAAAAGCTGTGACACTCCAATACAAGATAGGAAGTATCTCAATGTTTTTAAAGTGTGTCTTATTAAATATATAACAAATAGAACACTCCTAAAACATGCAGGGCCTGGAATAACACAGAAATTCCACTACTTTAGCTAAAGCTGTGATGTTAAATCGGTAAATTACAGGTGCAAGCTAAATTGTGGCAAACCAGGATTAAACTGATATGAGTATCCCCATGCACAGTTTGCTCACTGTGTGTTCCATTCCATGCGTCTGATGAAGTGGGTTCTAACCCACGAAAGCTTATGCTGAAATAAATGTGTTAGTCTCGAAGGTGCCACCAGTACCCCTGTTCTTTTTGCTGACACAGACTAACACGGTTGCTACTCTGAAACATTGCACTTTTTGTTATCCTCATGCAACTTCTGAGTTTAGACCAGGTTTACTCTAGGATTTTGCTACGATTCCAGTCAGAGGTGGCCAGCCGCTGATGTGCTTCAACAGTGCAAAATCTCCAGTGCAGTAAAGGTCTTCAAAGCTATTGTTAATGTGGAGTAACAAAAGTATTCTAATGTATCTACATTTTAATAAATTTTAGTCTCAGATTTTAAAAATACATTGCCCATTTTCTCCCTCCCTTTTATTGATTCTCTGGTTCTATTAGGACTCCTCATTTAGTTCTGTTTTAATAGATGCTATTTTCTTTAATGATGACAAACAAGTTTTACTGACTCACTAAAGCAAGTAACTCTTTACTTGACCTGGATTATAAGAAAAGGTTAAAGTAAGGAAGGGCACGATATTCCCTCTGCTAAAAGCAAATGAAAAGCTCTTCATTCTGTCCCTAGCATGGGGGAATGGCGCTCCCTCTCCTCCTGCCTAGTGTAGTGAGACCTCCTCATTCTGCTTTCAGTCTACGTTAACTACTGGACATAAGAGAGGTTGGAGAAGTGGTCTGCAAAAGAGAAGATCTATGGTGCGGGCTGAAGAGTCCTGAGGGAGGAATCCTAGAAGCAACCAAGTCTGGGGAGAAGGTGTGATATTCCCCTCTAGTGTTATCCGGACCAGTGATCTGCTAGACCACTCCAATCCTTGACTCTGGGAGCTAGACTTACCCTGCTCTGCTGTGAGAACCTCCACTCCTGGGCTGTTCACATACAGCCTCTGGCATGTAAGCTTCTCCCAGCTACTTGCAACCAAATGACACTAGCCAGTATCTCCAGACACAACCCTAGGAACCTCCATCTTGCAGTGTCCAGTTACAGCCGCTGGATGCTGCAAGCTTATATAAGTTAGTCAGTTTAACAAAGAAATTGATATGTACCAGGCTTGTTATCTCAAGGGGCGTCTCTGACACGCTTCAAACCAAATACACTGCTTCAGGTAGAATAAACAAACAGATTTATTAACTATAAAGATAGATTTTAAGTGATTATAAGTCAAAGCATAACAAGTCAGACTTGGTCAAATGAAATAAAAGCAAAATGCATTCTAAGCTGATCTTAACACTTTCAGTGCCCTTACAAACTTAGATGCTTCTCACCACAGGCTGGAGGGTTTCTCTTCAGCCAGGCTCTCCCCTTTGATCAGCATTTCAGTCACTTGGTGTGCTGTCTGTAGATGTAGGTGGAAGAGAGAGAGAGCATAGCAAATGTGTCTCCCTTTTATCATGTTCTTTCTTTCCTTTTGGCTTTGCCCACCCCCCCACCCCCCCCCCCACCCCCAGCCTTCAGAATCAGGTCAGCATTACCTCATTGCAGTTCCAAACTAGCTCTGAAGGCAGCACAGAACAAAGGGTGGGCTGTGCTCATGCCCTCTAAGGTATACGGCCGCGCACTAGGGAATGAAGGACCGTGCACTTAATTAGTGGAGCCGCGCAGACATGGCTCCTGCACCCTGGAGAGAAGACGTGAAAGGTGAGGCGGTGGTGGGGAAATAGGGGGTAAGTGGGGGGGGGGACTAAGTTTGGGGCATCCCAGTACTCCCAGCCTGGCTGCGTGTGGCAGCCGGGGAGAGATGCAACTTTCCCCAGAGGCCGCATCTCTTCAGCCCTAGCTGTGCTGCTGCGGCAGGGAGAGAGTCCAGTTCTCAGTCTCTCCCAGCTCCAGCTGGGCTGTGGGAGCTGGGAACCCCCTTTCCTGCTAGTCCTGGCCCCTGCCCTGCTGAAAGTGGCTGGCAGCTGAGCTCACTTAGTAACTCCTGGCTTCTAGATCACTTGGGGGCACTTCATTAGCCTGAGCAGTACCAGCCACTCAGGCTCCAGTTGCTGCAACTGGGACGGGGCTGGGAAAGCAAATCTAATTCCTGCCACTGTAACACCAACAGCATCAAACCAGGGACCTCTGGAGCTTAGTGCATGGGCCTCTACCACAGGGGTGGGCAAACTATGGCCACATATGGCACTGCAGACATTTTAATCAGGCCCTCAAGCTCTTGCTGGGAAGCAGTGTCGGGGACTTTCCCCGCTCCGGTGCTTCAGCCAGGGAGTGGGGTTGGGGTCTTGCGCCACTCTGCATGGCTCCTGGAAGCCGTGGCATGTCCCCACTCCGGCTCCAAGTGTCCACCAAGATTTGCCTGTTCCATTAGGGTCTCAGTGGTGGGTCTGATGCCCTGCGGTGCCTCAGTGGAAAATCTGTACTGGTTTATGGTCAGGAACTGATATCATTACACTGGCTTCAATTTTCCCACATTGCAGCGTGGACTGCGCAAAGACTGCAATATGTTTGCTAGTTACTGTCATTACCTCTTTCCCCCAGGTTTCAGGGATAACAAGAGGTTGGGGTGCTTTGAGTGCTGACACTCTATGTATTTGCAGAGGGCCTGATGAGGGAGGTCTACAATTACCCCAGATCTTTTCAGCCAGTCCACACCCCCCAAGATCTCCTGCTCCTCTAAGGACTGCAACCCAAAAGATTCCTTTTGCTTCAGGGGGCCCAGTACGCAAAGGAGATCCTGGTAAAGGGCACCCAACTCGCTTTCCCAGTGTATGACCTCGCAGATCTGATTTCTCGGATTGGAATAGGTAAGTGGGTTAATTTTTCATTTGCCAGGATACTGGTGGATGCCCCTGTATCCACCAGCATTTTCTGTGAAAAAGTTCCGAAGTTCCCTTTGACAATAATAGGCCTTCCCCAGGGGTCACATTCTCGGGAAGCCACCACTGCGGGAACAGGGCCAACTCCAGGCACCAGCAAAGGAAGCGGGTGCTTGGGGCGGCACAGCTGAAGGAGCGGCATTCCAGCCATTCCTGGGGCGGCACATTTGAAGGTTTTTTGTTTTGTTTTTTGCTTCGGCGGCTTGGTGCTTGGGGCGGCAAAAAAGCCGGAGCCGGCCCTGTTCAGGAACCTCGGCACCCTCAATAGGGCGCTTCCTTAGCAGCTGCGGTGCGTGCTGCTGCTATGGGTTGTCCGCCATCTTGTGGCTTCTGCTCATGGCAGACCAAGCTCTTAAACATTTCATCTACTGGCAGTCTACTGATCTCCTGCCAGGGTTCAAATTTGGCTAAGTGTTTTGTCAATACCCTGCGGGTGGCAAAAATGTCCCTTTTCTCTCCTTCCAGTACATACTGTTTAGGCTGACTCTGGTTTGATTTTCCCATCCGTTGGGCCTGGTCCGCTGTAACTGCAGCAACCTTACCCATTGGGATTGTGGCTGCAGCTTGATCAGAGAGCTGCTGTAGTTCGAAAATCTCCCTGATTCTGGTCTCCAATTCTTGCAGATTGGTAGTCTGCAGGTTTACTGGATCCAGTGCCAATCCCAGGCTTCAGCCCTTGTACAAATAATTGCCTCAGCTCAGGCACGTCATAAGCAATTACTCCATTTGCCACTTGTCCCAGCCCCGCAAGCCAGAATAGATGCTTCTTGCGCATAAAGTATCTCTCAGGCCTTTCCCTGTCATTCTGCCTCTCTGTGTACGCTTGCCCAATAATATTCACATTAGGATGAAAGATAGTATAAACACCACGAAATACCTCTCGCTGATCTTCAGTGGTATTCATTGTAACATCACATGGTATATTGAGGAAATCCTCAGCAGGCACACACTCCCTTAATAATGTTATCAAATCGTCGTGAGTTAAACGGGGTGTGATAGATACACAGGTGAGCCATTCTAGTACTGACTCCTTGTTACATTTCCCAAACTGTCTGCCTAGCGCCCATGCTTGTTCTGGTGTCAGAACTTTATCCTCCTCTTTTACCGTGGGAGGTCGGTCACTCTGACCATGATGCCTGGTGACCGAAGTCACAATCGGGGCCATTGGAGGGGCTTCTTCCCTCCATGGTGCAGTAGGTTTTACCGAGTGTGCCCGCTCCTTGGCAGCACATGGGGTATACTGAGGGGGAGAAACATCCTCCCCGTCTTCTGTTTCTTGAGTAAATTCCCAACTCCCCTCCTTGTTTCTGTAGGCTGCAAGGGGATCCTGGTGTCTGGCATTATGTAGACCTCTGTAGGAGCTCAGTTCCAGCTGTAGCTCTTCTATAGTTCTTTTGCATTCCCCATGATCTGCTTTTTGAGCAGCATTTTCTCTGACCTCTTGCTTCAGCCTTCTAATGGCTGCTTGGGCTTCCTTAAGCTCCAGGCTACAGATTTCTGCAGCGCTGTCTGCTGCAGCGGCCTGTCTGTGAGCCTGGGCCACTTTTGACTCCAGCTGCAAGATCTGATTAGTTAATGCAGCATTCCTTGTTTTTTTCAGCATTGTTATTTAAAACCGCTTGGTCTAACTGCTGTTTAATTTCCTCCCTCCCGGTTTGGAGAGAGATGATCTCAGCTTTCAGTTTAGTTACCTCCCTGTGCAATTCCTGGCTAGCCAACGCTAAGCCGTACAACAAAGCACTACGCCGTTCTGTCTTCGTAAGCTGTTTCTTACATAGGCTGTAGCGTTCCCATAGAGTGATAAAGGTGGTCAGGGCATCAGGGCCAGATGTTACCCCTTCCTTCCACAGGTTTCTACCCTTGCCAAATAAATCAACTGCAAAGTCTAAGGAAGTTTTATTTGACTCCGACTCCCATCCTTTCAGTGAGAAGACACGGTCCATCTCGAGGAAAAATCCTAAGGGCCTTACCTCCGCCCTCTATAAAACTTGTCCCACAGAGAGAGAACTAAAGGAAGGTTACAGACCCGATCACCGAGATCAGAGGTTGGTTTCCGCCTTCGCTGGTCTGCCTGAAGGTTTTCCGGACTGCCCTCCGCGACAGCGGCAGCCACGGGCGACCCTGCGTCTCTGCGCCTTGCAGCAGCCACGCTCTGTAAACCTCTCCTGTTCAGTCAAGTGTTCATGCTTGCTGACCCCAGCCCCTTACCGAAAGGCAGCCAAGCCAAGACGGAACGACTTCTCGAGCGCCTGGACCCGAGCCGGCCGTTCTCGAGACAAAAACGATCTCTCGGGGCAAAAATTAAACCAAGGGAGGGAAGAAACACGTGTTAGCGGGTTTCCCTATCCAAGCCGGCAGGCCGTAGGCTCCAAGCCTTCTTGCCCTTAGGGCCGGGAACAAACCCCCAGCGATCCCTCCCCGAGCCGTACTGGTCACTGTACCAACGCAAAACAAAATGGACTTCCAGACGGCAACACCCAATCGCAGACGTCCTGCCGCGGTCGCCACTCGTTAGGTACAAGAAATAAAAAGAATGGCGAGGCAGCTGGGAGCCCCCTAACAATACCTGAGCTCACATCTCTGTCATCGGGTGGGCAGCCACCCGCTCTTATGTGACCTCCCTTCCCTCCCTGTGGTGGAATAACGCCCATGGAAGCAGACCTCTACAAACGAAAGAAGGCGTGTTGATTGAGGGGAAACCGAGGCACGCCAATGCGAATGGGAAGATGCATAACCATGAACCGACACTTATTCGCTTTAGTGACTGTGTGGCCTGAAGCCAAGGCCCAAACCAGTCCCGCGTGGAGCGTAAGGGAAGCCTGACAGACGCGATCCCCCTTCCCACGGCTGCTCAGGACCTCGATCCTTTGGCTCGCGCAGAGCCTTGGGAGAGGAACGCTGAGGTGATCCCGGGCCGGCTGGTCCGCCTCACCGCTGGGACCGGCGTCTCGCCGCCCCGTGGAAGCACCTGCCTCTCGGCTGGGCAGCCCCCCACTGAGGTAACCGCCGGCGGCCTTATGGAGATTCTCTGGCGCCAGGCCCCTTAGGGAAGCCCCGTAGTAAATCCGGTCCAAACTGGTCCTTGTTTACCACTGGCGTCACCGCTGACCGTTAAAAAGGGCGGGAAGCACTCCAACTGCCCGGCCAATCACATGACCAAATCCTCCATGTTGGGCCACAAAATGGATTCCGTACAAGCCCAATGAATCATGACGATATAAACACTACAACCACAAACGTTAGGAATTTGCCCCTAACCGGTGAGGGGCGTGGCTGCCGCAGTGCGGCGTTAACCCTTCCCTGCTCAGTGCGGGGCGAGTTCACCCCGTCACAGAGGGGCGCTATTTGTTGGACGCGGCGTTGCTGCACTGCCAACTCCTGACTGGGCTGCTGCTGCTGTTGTGTTGCATCGCCTGTTTGTCACATACGGTTACATGGTCTCAGCGCACACACAGAGGAGACACTTTGAGCTCGAAAGTGAGAGAAGATGCTTCAGTGTGGGCTAAGCAGCTGCTCTCTTAATGATTTAAATATAATAAAATAGCTGAAATATTCTATTTTATTTGTATTATACAGCAGAACCCCATTTATCACGTGTAGTTGGGACGGGGCCAGATCAAATAATCAAAAATTCAGATAATCCGGAGAATGGGAAAGTGCAAGGCTGCAGCGCCATCCAGTGGTCACAGGAGAAATCACCTGCTTCTGGACCTGGGTGTGCTGGTTGTTCGGTTAACATGGGGAGCCGGATAAAGGAGGGTCGGATAAATGGGGTTCTACTGCATTACGTCACAATCTGCCATGGCTCAGCATGATAGGACACCTCATATTATACACTGCTATGAGTGACACTCTCAACCGGAACCTCCCGCCCCGCCATGAGCTAGGTATGAGAGGATTGTTATCCTAATATTGACAGGGGGGGGAACTAAGGCTGAGAAAGGTGCAGGGACTTGTCTTACGTCACACAGCCAGTCAGGGGCAGAGCTAGGAATAGGACCCAGGAGTCCTGACTTTCAAACTAACCATCAATCTTGAATATCATACACTGAATGATCAGAATAAAGTGATCCCAGATGAGCTACAGACCAACCACTGTTCATAGTAATGTTGATTTAGCAAATGTTTTAGAGGAACTAGAACATTAGAGAGAATCAGGAATGGCTCAGAGACAATGAATGGAGAGAAGCAGCAAAATTCATCAAGCAACTGATTGGTTGTGGCTTATTTGCTGGGTCTTAAAGAGAACAAAGGCCCGAGTCTCCTCCCTGTCACTAGACCTCCAGCTCAGCCAATCAGGGTTGAGACTCTGAGGGGCGGGAGCTGAGGGTTCTCACCACATGGCCCAAAGGAGGGCCTGGATCCCCAGTGGGGATCACTGTCCCATCGCTTTGTGAGGGCCTCCCAAATGAGGACTGGAGAGCAGCCCCCTCCTCGCCTGCGGAGGGAGGGAAGCAGGGAAAAGAGAAACCAAGAGACACAAACCCCAATGTCCCCAGTGACTCTAAGGGACAACGGCCTAAGTGGGGGGAAAATTCTGCCACCTTAACCTAGTGTTTCCTGTGCCCAGAATTTGGCCGGCACCAGATGGCTCAGGCTCAGGGCCGGCTCTAGCCAGCAAAAAAAAAAGAAGCTGTGGCCGGAGCTGCTGGGAAGCAAAAACAAACAAACAAACCAGCCCTTGAAATTAACAAGACATTCCTGTGTCAGCTTGTCATGCCAATCCCTGCTGGCTGCGTCACTCCCAAAGGGGCCACCACTCTGCCACGGGTTGAGCTCTGAGCCCTGAGGGGAGACAGTGGGGGCTGGAGCCTGGGGGCTCCCATCTCGGATCACAGAGCCGTGGGGCTCACCCCTAGACGAGGGGAAACCAAGGGCCTGGCACGTGAACGGGGTGCTGGCCCACCTCCTCCCCAAAAGGGGACACCCCCCCACCCCGGGCCTGTGGTGAGCTCTCCATGGGCACAGGCACCATCGTAACACCATGTCCTCATCCTGCCCATCCCCCGCTCTCTCCCAGGAAGCCCCCCCAGTAGCCCTTTCCCCAACTCACATGCACCCGAGCATGAAGCTCTGCCCATGCTCACCCCCGCCCCTGCCCACACATCCACAGGGGTGAAGGTTTGGACTCCATCTGGGTGCCTGTTGCTCCGGGCCGTCGTTTGCCCCAGAAGCATTGGAGTTTCCAGAGCAGCTGGGGAGCCAATCCCCTTGACCAGCCAGGGAAACTGAGGCAGAGAGCCCCTATGACCGTGGTGGAGAGGTACACACCTGTTGTACTCTGACTGACCGTGCCCTGCAGCCCCTGCTGAACGCCCTTGGCAGTACCTGGCACCTGCCTTGCCCAGCCACTGGTGCCCAGCAAGGTGTTTGCTGGCATGCTGCTCTGGTGCTGTTGGATTGCTCGCCGAGAAATGAGCTGAGGGGATGTCAGACCAGGCAGATGGGCAAAACACCCTGAACGGACTGGACCTGTTTGTGGGCCCTTGTCTGGCAGGGGTTTGGATTCCTGCCTGGTATCTGTACGGACAAGCTCTGGGTCTCCACAGCCCATCACCTTAATTACCCGCCAGGTAGTAATCTCAACTCACTGCTCAACGGTGAAGATGCTTTGTCCAGCCAGGAACTTTCTTCAAAGTCTTCTTGGGCTAATGCTAATGCTATAATACTAATACATCGAATCCTTGCCTGGGTGCCTTTCACGGCAGCACCTTAGAAAGGTGGGTTAGCGTTTTTATCCCTGCTTTGTAACAGCGGGGGAAACTGAGGCACGGCAGGGCAACGGGACGTGCCCATGGTCACTCACCGAGTCCCCGGCAGAGGCAGGAGCAGAACGCTGGGCTCCTGCCGGTGCCGCGTGATGTGAATTGCGCCACATGAGGAAAAAAAGCCACTTGTGTTCTTTTAAAACAGGTTTAATTTCAAAATATTAATAAACCAGAGGCAGACACTGCGTTCTATACACACCAGAGACGCGGGCCTGCTGAGGCTCCAGCTAGGGGAGCAGGGGCTCCGAGCGGGGCTGTGGCCACCATGGCCAGCCAGTGGGGTAGCTTAGATCTTAAATCGCTAGGAGTTCGGACAGCGTCTTTAAACACCCCCAGCCCGACTCCCCCTCACCAACTGCTGATCTGCTTCCAAGCCACCATGCTTGGTTTCATTCAGTTCATGCCCCCCCACACCCACCCAGTGTGACCCGGGCCCCTTTGAGCCTTGGGAGGGCAGGGGAAAGCAGCCCTTTGCGGCCAGTCTAAACCGACCGGTGCCACTCTTAAGAGGAGATGTGGCTATGGCTGAGTAAGCGAAGATAGGACAGAACCAGCCTTTGACAGGGAGTTTCTAATGCAGGGTGTATTTACAATGATACAGGGTAACAGGCGCTTCTGGCCCCGGGCACCTCACCGGCATGCACCCTGTTAGCGGGCGCCGAGCTCACAGTCTTTGTCTCTTTCGATTTCAACCATTTGCTGCCAAAGGAATCGAAGTTCTGGAGCTACGTGAGCAAAGCGGGAGCTTCCTCTGGGGGCAAGAACGGCTGGATTCGCCCCCGAGCCTGCTCAGTTGAACAGCGTGAGTGTTGCTGACTCTGGTGGCAGGAGTGGGATGGGTTTGGGGGATTCTGGGTATACGGGATCGGTGCTAGGTGCTGTACACACACGGACCTGAGACAGGCCCAGCTCATTGGCGGAAGGAGCCCGATATTTCGCTGTCACAAACAGCATCTCAGCTCCCAGGCAGATCCTGGCCATGCTTGCGGAGCGGGCAGGTGGGCGGTTCGGACACGGACGGGGCAAATCTAGGGTGGCCAGTTTTGGTTGGCCGTGTTCCTGGAGGTTTCATCACACAACAGACTAATCTTTAATTCCCGGAGACTCCAGGACCATCTTGGAGAGCTGGCAGCCCTCGGCGAATCGCGAGCCTCGCACAACCCACGCCCCCAGCCCTGCGTTCAAAAACGTCTCTTTACAAGCCGGGAAGGCCAAAGGCTCCTTTGTAGCCACGCCGCGGCCAGGGACTTTGGGGAAAGACACAGGAAGCTCCGAGCTGTTCAGCACCAGGGCTCGGTACCGTGTGGGACGCTGGACTTTAGCGCTGCGGAATGGGGAAGGGGGTGCCCCACCCTTCTCCAGGCATTGCAGGAGGCTGGCTCCGGTCGCCAGCCGCAGTCTCTGTGTTGGGCTCGGCTCCGCGTGGCCGAGGCGCTCGCCCCTCTTGGAGGGGTTAACACTCTATGGAATCCTCCAGGAGCTGCATCAACGTGACCGGCGTCCGGACGTCGCTGACAGGCAAGGGCGCCAGGGGGTCTTGGTACGCCGGTGCTCCGGGCTCAGGGGCATCCTCCCCCAGCGTCTCCTCGCTCACCTCCTCCAGCGCCGGCAGCTTGGGCAGGGGCTGGTGCTGCCCGCTCTGGGCTGGCGGCTGGAGGCTGGCGTCTGTGTTGCTGTCGTCGGCGTGGCTGGCGCTGGAGGGAGCGGCGCTCTGGCTCGTCGCGGCCGGAGAGCCCCCTTCGCTGGCAGTGCAGTTAGGCAGGGCTTGGCTGGCGGGGAGCGGCTCCTCTTCACTCCAGCCTGTGTCCTCCCGACCCGCAGCAGCTTGCAAAGGTTTGCTCGGCCCCACCTCCGTCTCCCGGCTTCCCGCCCCAGCCTCCGTTTGCTTTTCCTCGCTGCCCGGCTGAGAGTCGTGCGGCGGGGGCTCTTCCTTCTTCTCCCTTGCTGGCTGGGACTCCGCAGGGCCCTCCTCGATGCTGGGCTCCGCACTCGCGCTGCACTTCCTGGGTGCCGCCTGGGCTTCCTGGCAGGCATCTTTACACCCCGATGGCTTGAGCGTCTGCCCGTTGGGGAGCGTCTCCGCGGCGCTGGCTCCCTTCTCCATGGGCGCTAACCCTGCCCCACTCCACGCGCCAGGCAAGCCGGTGGCCTTCCCCACGGAGTTGGCCAGGGGGCTGGCCTTGCTGGTCTCAGCCGGCTCGCTCTTCCCCGTCGGCGCGGCCTGGGCCACCCAGCCCCCGGAGCTCTCCGGCGTCGTGTCTCCCAGGTCGCTGTAGCCCTCGTTCTGAAAGTAAATGTTGCCGGGGTGGGGGGCCGACTTCCCGGCATTGACCTGAGGGGTGGAGGGAAAGAATCAGGCTCTGACAGTGCAGACACGCCAAAGGAAAACCCTCCCCCACTCTGACGCTAGCTGGGAAGGGAGCTGGGGGGGGGGGGACGATTGTCCCCCAAGCTGCCTTCAGCGGTGGTGGGGGCGGGGGGACGCTGGCGCATCTGGGAACAGAGTCAGACCCCAATGTTCAATTCTGCAAAATTCAATAATTGACTTTAAAATGATCATAAATTCAGCAACAATAAAAGTCTCGAGCCTGGCCCGTCAGGGCCTGGACACGGGCGAGCCGCTTACACCAGCCCGGCCGAAGGCTCCCTAAGCCAGGCTGGGCACCGAAGGGGGCCTAGCGTCTGCACAGGGCAGCTCCCCACATCCAGGCTGTCCCGCCGCGCCCCACCCAGGAGGTGGAACTAACCACGCTGCCAATAGCAGATACAGTTCAAGAGGGCTCCCTCCCAGCCCCGGCATGGAGACACGGTGCCATCCGGGCACAGAGACACTTGAAATTCACCAGCCCAGCCCCTCACGGCTGGCGAGACCTTTCCAAAGCCCAGCTGAAGGGCGCGGCCCCGCTCTGCTCCAACGGGTGTCGCCGGCAGAACTCCCATCGGCTGCGGTGGGAGCAGAGCCAGGCCCCCGGAGCTGCCGAAGGGCAGGAATCATCACGGCATTGAGCTGCCTCAACCTGCCGTCAGCCCTTGGCCCTGATCTGCGTGCCCAGCAGGACGGAGTTGCCAGTCCATCAGTCCAACTCCCTCCTTCCAGCCCCTCAAAATCCCCATCCCCCTGCCCACCCCCCTCCTCTCCACAACCCTCTCCCTTCCCCTGCTATGCACCAATGCATCCCCTCCACGGGGCCCCCCCATCTGCCCTCAGGGCATCTTCCACACACCCCCACCCTCATCAGCCCCCCTCTCCCAGCAGGTGGGCCTGGGCAGGCCTCTGCTGCAACCCCTGCTCTGACCCCACCCTGGAGCCCCTCCGGTATGTGACGGTTTGGGGGAGGGCTGAGAGGGGCTGCAGGAGGTTGGGGTGGGGGTGACTCCAGGGTGGAGGTGGGGGTGCTGGAGGGGGTGGCATGGGGGATGGGCATTTGCACATGAGCAAGCAGTGCATCTCCTCCTGCCCGGTAGAGGCCAGTCCCTCCAAGGGGCTCCGTAGTCACCAGGGCCCCCCAGGAGTCACTGCCAAACACAGCAGCCCCCCGAGGGCAGCACAAGCTGACAGCCACAGCCAGACCCAGGGGCATTGTGGGCACCCAGCCCCAGGGGCAACCTGGGAGTCTGTTACTCAAAGGTGCTGAGCATCTGTGACGTTATTGACATAAACTGGGACCGTATAGATCATTGTTGCAACCAAAGTCCTCTAGTAGCACCACATTTTGTATAAAGGGGGTCAAATAAGGTGTCTGAGATCAGGTTATGATTATGCTAGCTGTATAGAATCATAGAATATCAGGGTTGGAAGGGACCTTAGTAGGTCATCTAGTCCAACCCCCTGCTCAAAGCAGGACCAATCCCCAATTTTTGCCCCAGATCCCCAAATGGCCCCCTCAAGGATTGAACTCACAACCCTGGGTTTAGCAGGCCAATGCTCAAACCACCAGCTATCCCTCCCCCCAGTATGCATGTGTCGTTGTATTTAAAGTTATAAGTATTGGCTCTATACTGTCTGTATTTCAAACTTGGGCTGTGCTTCTGGGTTAAACCCCAGACAAGTTGGTGTCAGCTTTGCCTAGCCTGCTTGATGGCCCATTGAGGACCATCAGCTACACAACTGACCCATTGAGAGAAGGCAGACACACCTTGTGACTCAGCTAGGTATGCAGGGACCCGCCTACGGACAGAACAGAAAAACAGGGGGTTTTCCATGCCATGTGTTGGATAGCTTGTCTTTGGAACAAAGAAAGAAAGACCACATGGCAAGAGACTATAAAAGGCTGATGCCTCATCTCCATCTTGTCTTCAATCCTGCTTCATACCTCTGGAGGGACTTTGCTACAAACTGAAGCTCTGAATAAAGAACTGATGACCCATCCCAGCTGTGGATGTACTCCAGAGACTTGATTTGAACCTGCAGTTTATTCCATCTCTGCTGCAAGCCCGAACCAAGAACTTTGCCATTACTGTATATAATTGATGCCATTTAACCAATTCTAGCTCTCACCTATACCCTTTTCCTTTTATGAATAAATCTTTAGATTTTAGATTCTAAAGGATTGGAAACAGCGTGATTTGTGGGTAAGATCTGATTTGTATATTGACCTGGGTGTGGGGCTTGGTCCTTTGGGATCGGGAGAACCTTTTTTCTTTTACTGGGGCATTGGCTTTCATAACCATTTGTCCTCATAACAAGTGGCACTGGTGGTGATACTGGGAAACTGGAGTGTCTAAGGGAATTGCTTGTGTGACTTGTGGTTGACCAGTGGGGGAGGACCGACGTCCTCTCTGTCTGGCTGGTTTGGTGCCTTAGAGGTGGAAAAACCCCAGCGTTGGGCTGTTCCTGCCCTGCTTGAAGCAATTTGTCCTGAATTGGCACTTGGTGGGGTCCCATCAGAACCAGCATCGTTACAGCACCTTGGCTGTATTTGGAGCCTGGGGTGTCGGACGTTAGGCTCCTGCGCCACCCGTCCTCATTCTCAGTGACCAGGCCCGTGGCACTGGCTGTCTGAGGGACAATCTACCCAGAGCTCGTTGTAGGCACCGTGTATTTAAGGGGCTGCTCCAAGGGGACGTCTTCACTGCACTGTGTCTGCGAGCCCAGGGTTACTGACTCCGGCTCGTGGGGCTGGCACTCCCGGGCGAAAAAGAGCCGTGTAGACGTTCCCGCCCCATCTGGAGCCCGGGCTCTGAGCCCCACCCCTCAGCCAGGTTTCAGAGACCGAGCAAACGTCTCCCCTGCTCCACAGCATGAACCGAGTCTGGAGACCTGGGGGCTGAGACTTGCAGTGTAGACGCACTCAAATCGGGAGCCCCTCTCCGGCGCCGGTGCCCGCGCTATGCACCAAATGAAGCCCCATCTCCTTCAGGATGTGCCCCTCTATGTTATGTAGGTCCCACACCCACATTTCTCACTGCCCATCCACAGCCCGGTCCTGGCATGTCTCTAGCAAGGGGGCCCAGGCAGGCCCCGGGGCTGGGGGCTCGTGCCGGCCACAGGGCTGACCCTTCAAAGCGCACGGTGCTCTCGCCGCAGGACAAAGCCGGGCTCGGCCCTGGTGGTGCTGAGGGGAGCCCAAGCCCCGCAACAAAGGCGTGGGATCCGGCCCGGCCCCTCTGAGCTTCCTTCAGTGCAAGGACAGACCTTGGGCAGAGGGCCGGCTCTCACCCTGGCCTGGGAGAAGCTCTGTGAATACCCGCAGGAGAGCCCAGCCCGACGGAGCCATCACAACCGGTGGTTTGCAAATACCACATGCACCCACAAAGGCAGGGGTGGAAGCCCCTGTGGTGACCCTCGAAAGGAGGCCGCGGCTCATGCCGCGGGGCACTGAACAGGGCAGGGGAGTAATTCACCCACCATCCTGACTTTGGGTCACGTGTGGCAGAGGGCGCTGCTGCGGGCCCCACCGTGCCGCCTGCATCCCGCGGTCCCCTCTGGCCAAATTCACCCCAGGGAAGCTCCCATGGCATGGCCACCATGAAAACCAGGGCCAAAGCGGTGGGGGGGCTCCCAATGTGGCAGCCATCCGGACATGTTTGGCCACCTGGCCGGTCGGCGGCAGAGCCAGGCCTGCCGGGCCTTCCCCTTTCCTTACAGGCCACGGCTCCTGGGCCGAAGGGACGGCGCTGGGCCAAATGAAATCCGACGGCGGGAGGAAGCTGAGGGCCAGCGGGTTCTGCCAGAATCGTGTCCCACGCTGGGACGCCTCGGGTGGATGCTGGCTCAGGAGGGAGCGGGCAGGACCCATCCAGGCCCCTCGCTCTACGATGCCACAGGCTCCCCAGGACGCGGGGCTGTTTGCAGACCCCGGCTCTCGCTCACCAAGGCAGACCCTGGCCAGCCCCCTACTGAGGGGCAGCTTCTCGGCCGCCCGCAGGGCACCCCCACCCCCACCAGGGGCGGTGGGTGTAATAGGCCAGGGGAGGCTAAGCCTCCCCTAACCCTGGCCATGGCCCTCCCCTCGCTCCCCCTCTCCCGGCGGGAGCTCAGCTCGGGGCCCAGGCCAGCAGGTAGCCTGGGGGGCACGGCTGGGGCTGGCCGGCAGCTCAGACTGGCCCCAGGCTCGGGGCGGTTCGGCCAGGGCTGCTCCGACAGCAGGGAGAGGCTCTGGCGGGTAAGGGGGGGATAGGGGGAGGGGCTTCAGGAGGAAGGGGCGGGGCCGGGGAGCTAGCCTCCCCAAACGTGGGGTTCACCCGCCGCCCATGCTCCCCGCTGTGCACTCACCGGCTGGAACCACTTTAAGCTCTGTCGGGCAGCAGGGCGAGCGGAGGGCGAGAGAAAGAGAGAAGCACAAGGCATGAGAACGCGGTGAAACAGCAACACACCCCGGCCGTCACATGCCAAGGCCTCTGGCGGCAATACTGGGACCATGGGCGGCTTCATCGGGAGGGCCAGGGGAAGGGAACTGACGCATTTTCCCTCGTGTGGAAGGCTGGTCAGCACAGCCGGGGGTAATTAGCCCCATTTTATAGGTGAAGAAACAGAGGCACGACGCCATGCTGTGATTTGACCAAGGGTCATACAGCAAGTCAGTAGCAGGGTTCTAAGCAGTGTAGCCCATTCCATGCCAGGAGCTGGGATAGAACCCAGGAGTCCTGGTTCCCAGGCCCCTGCTCTAACCATTCGACCCCACTCCCACCTCCGGGGATAGAACCCAGGAGTGCTGGCTTCCAACCCCCTGCTCGAATCACTATACCCCAGCACCCCCCCCAGCCACAGCTAATCCGGCAGCGCCCTCCATCAGATAATCTGGGGGCGCCGCCACACAGCTGACTGGGGACCCCAGCTCAGGGAGGGGCTTGGGGAAGGAGGAGAGCAGAGGGGGGCAGGTGGGCGGGGCCTCAGGGAGGGGGAAGAGTGGGTGTGGAAAGAGGCGGAGCAAGGGCAGGGCCTGGGGGAGGGGGAGGGTGGGGTCTTGGGGGAAGGGGAGGAGTGGGGGCAGAGCATCGGGGCGGAGCAGGGGCAGAGTGGGGGCAGGGCCAGGAGCAACACCAGCTTTTTTGCCGCCCTTGGCAGCGGCGGTCGGAGAGGCTGCCGTTGAAATGCCTCCGAGGTCCCCGGCGGCCGAAGAAGCTGCCGCCGAGGACCTTGGCGGAGTTTCGGCAGCAGCCTCTCCCACCGGCGGCCGCCGAGGGACCTGAAATGCTGCCCCTCAAATCCTGGCGCCCTAGGCGACCGCCTAGGGTTGCCTAATGGTAGCGCCGGCCCTGGGCAGGGCATCAGGGGAAGGGGTTAAGTGGGGGCAGGGCCTCGGGGCGGAGCAGGGGTGGAGTGGGGGGCAGGGCATCGGGGGAAGGGCGGACTGGGGGCAGGGCCTCGGGGTGGAGCACACCCAGGGAAAAGTAAATTTGGCGCCTATGGAGAAAAGCCTACAGAAAGGGCAGGCTGCTGCGGAGCGCTGGGCTGAGCCCGCCCCCTCGCCCCCCTCTCCCCCTGGCTGTGGGGCGGCTGGCAGTCCCCCACCCCTCGTCTCATGGCTGTTCCTTTCCAAGGCCCCTAGCATGTTTACACCAGGGCTGTGGCTCTCCTCTTCCTCCCACGTGCTTAGGGGCGTCCCCGGGGCTTGCAGCCGGGCGCTTAAGCTCTCGCCTGGGGGCTTGTCCACACGAACGCTCTGCTGGTGGTGAGCTGGGGCGTGAGTCTAGCTTGCCGCGCGCTGAATGCGCCTCTGGCCCCTGGTGCCGCGCACTAGCCGCTCCCTAGCGCGCCTGGATCGTTTCAAAGCGGGGAGGCTCAAAGCGCGCTAGGGAATGGGCAGTGCGCGGCAGCCGGGTCCAGGACCGGCTCTAGGCACCAGCAAAGAAAGCAGGTGGTTGGGGTGGCACATTTCTAGGGGCGGCATTCCGGCCATCCTTTTTTTTTTTTTTTTTTAAATCCACCAATTTCCAAAATAAAATAAAATATGAAGATCAAAAAAAATCTCCAGTGAGAGCTCTCCCCGGAGCTGCTGCACGTCAAGGTGGGGGCAGCCAATTTTTTTTTTTGCTTGGGGTGGCAAAAAACCTAGAGCCAGCCCTGTCTGAGTCAGACGCCAGCGCACGGCAGGCTAATGGGGGTAGATTCACGCCCCTGCTTGCCGCGCACTAAGGATGTGTCTACACTGCACGCTCAGCCCGGGCTCTGACTCAGATTTGAGCCCAAACCCCCCTTCCGTCCACACACAAATCAGCCTGACTCGGATCGGCAAGCGCTCCGGCCCAGGGGTTTACGGGCGGTGAGAGCCCGATTCCCGGCCAAGCCCCGTCATTCTGCAGTGTGGAAGCGGCTCAAGCCACAGCCACCAGGCAGGGCTGCATAGTGCAGCGTGGATGCGCTGGCCCGGCTGTGATCCCCGGGTGCAGCCGCTGTAAGCCCAGGCAGGGCCGTCCTTAGGATTTATGGGGCCCTACGCGGGATTATGAAACTGGTGCCCCAAGGCCCGACTTGCTCTTAGCAACACAAACACAAGCTTACAATATGGGAAAACTTGCCACGTGCCCTTTATTAAAACCAGTTTAATTGTGCCGCCTTCACCCCTAACCCCTGCGCAGTGCCACCTTCACCCCTAACCCCTGCACAGTGCCGCCTTCACCCCAACCCCTGCACAGTGCCGCCTTCACCCCTAACCCCTGCGCAGCGCCGCCTTCACCCCTAACCCCTGCACAGCGCCGCCTACACCCCTAACCCCTGCACAGTGCCGCCTTCACCCCAACCCCTGCACTTCCCTCCCACCTGCACCCCTAACCCCTGCGCAGTGCCGCCTTCACCCCTAACCCCTGCACAGTGCCGCCTTCACCCCAACCCCTGCACTTCCCTCCCACCTGCACCCCTAACCCCTGCACAGTGCCACCTTCACCCCAACCCCTGCACAGTGCCGCCTTCACCCCAACCCCTGCACTTCCCTCCCACCTGCACCCCTAACCCCTGCACAGTGCCACCTTCACCCCAACCCCTGCACTTCCCTCCCACCTGCACCCCTAACCCCTGCGCAGTGCCGCCTTCACCCCTAACCCCTGCACAGTGCCGCCTTCACCCCAACCCCTGCACAGTGCCACCTTCACCCCTAACCCCTGCGCAGTGCCGCCTTCACCCCTAACCCCTGCACAGTGCCGCCTTCACCCCAACCCCTGCACTTCCCTCCCACCTGCACCCCTAACCCCTGCACAGTGCCACCTGCACCCCTAACCCCTGCACAGTGCCGCCTTCACCCCTAACCCCTGCGCAGTGCCGCCTTCACCCCTAAACCCTGCACTTCCCTCCCACCTGCACCCCCAAACCCAGCCCTGTGCTGCCAGCGTGTCCCGCCACACAGCCCCCCTGCCCAGTACCCCCCACCCCCTTATGCCCAGTGGCCCCTCACCCAGAGATCTCCCCCACTGATCCCTATGCCCAGTGATCTCCCACCCAAAGACCCACCCCTCTCACAGCCCCCTCCTCCAACTGCCCAGCCCCCCATGTTCCTGAGGGAATTCAGCACCAAAACATTAAATTCTGTGCACAATATTTTAAAATTCTGCAAAATTCTGCAAATTTTGTCACTAACTAAATGTGGAGGCTCCAGCCTGGCAGTGGGGAGCACCGGCCACCGGCTGCCTGGAGGTGGGAGATCACCCTGCAGCCTTCCCCTTCCCCTCCCCGGATAGGGCTTTGGCAGTGAGATACCTTGGTGATGGCTGGCGGACGTCAGCCATGACCCCAAATCCATTTGAATGACAAAAGAAATAGCCGATCCCAATGGCTGAGTCCAGCCCCCATCCAGGCCCTGCCTGCCACCGCTCTGGGCCATCAGCTCCCAAATGGCCTTTCCTTCTCCCTGAAACAGAGCATTTCCCTCTCCTCCTGACGCGTGAAGAGGTGCTTGGGAGGTGCAGAGTAATAAGAAAAGGAATTTGATTCAGGCACCCGGCTTTTTTTCTGCCCCGATTTACATGCCTGGTTGCCACGCCCGGCTCAGTGGGATTGTCCTGGGTATAACTCAGCACACGGTTTCAACCATGCTTCAGCAGTGGGGCTGGAGCCATAACCCGCCAGGTCTCGTTTGAACAGTGGCTCTTGTTTTGGATTATTTCAGGCCGTTTTTAAAGGTCTTTCCCACGGGGGAGGAAGAAGATGCTGCGCTCTTGAAGGGACCTTTCAAACCCCACTCAGCTCTGCACTGGTTAGAACTCCCCCTCCGTCAAAACGCTGCCAGCCGGAGAGACAGCCCTGGAGATACTTGGATCCACAAGAAAAAATGATCACGTCCCTTTCCCCTAAATAAAAGGTTTCAGCTACTCCAGCCTTGTCAACTTGTCATCTTCCTCCCCAGCTCAGAGCTCGCTTCCTCCCTCGCATTCTGCAGCCGATTGCTGCTTTTCTGCGCCAGGTACATCCCCCTTGTGACGTTATTGACATAAGCTGGGACCGTATAGATCATTGTTGCAACCAAGGTCCTGTAGTGGAACCAAATCTTATATAAAGGGGGTCATATAAGGTGTCTAAGACCAGGTTACGGTTTGCTGGTTATTATGATGCTATCTGTGTGTGTGTATCAGTTTGGTAGTTGAAGTTATGAATATTGGCTCTATACTGTCTGTATTTCAAACTGGGGCTCAGCTTCTGAGTAAAACCCCAGACAAGTTGGTGTCAGCTCTGCCTAGCCTGCTTGATGGCCCATTGAGGACCATCAGCTACACAGTTGACCCATTGAGAGTAAGCAGACACGCCTTGTTACTCAGCAAGATATGCAGGGACCTGCCTATGGACAGAACAGAAACCCAGAGGTTTTTCCATGCCATGTGCTGGATAGCTTGTCTTTGGAACAAAGAAAGAAAGACCACATGGCAAGAGACTATAAAAGGCTGATGCCTCATCTCCATCTTGTCTTCAATCCTGCTTCATACCTCTGGAGGGACTTTGCTACAAACTGAAGCTCTACACAAAGGACTGAATGACCCATCCCAGCTGTGAATGTATTCCAGAGACTTGATTTGAACCTGCAGTTTATTCCATCTCTGCTACAAGCCTGAACCAAGAACTTTGCCATTACTGTATGTAATTGATTCCTTTTAACCAATTCTAGCTCTCATCTATCTCTTTTTCCTTTTATGAATAATCCTTTAGATTTTAGATTCTAAAGGATTGGCAACAGCGTGATTTGTGGGTAAGATCTAACTTGTATATTGACCTGGGTCTGGGTCTGGGTCCTTTGGGATCAGGAGAACCTTTTTCTTTTTTACTGGGGCACTGGTTTGCATAACCATTCATCCCCATAATGAGTGGCACTGGTGGGGATACTGGGAAACTGGAGTGTCTAAGGGAATTGCTTGTGTGACTTGTGGTTAGCCAGTGGGGTGAGAACGAAGTCTTCTCTGTTTGGCTGGTTTGATGCCTTAGAGGTGGAAAAACCCCAGCCTTGGGCTGTAACTGCCCTGCTCTAAGCATTTTGTCCTGAGTTGGCACTCTGAGTTGGGTCCCGCCAGAACCAGCATCGTTACACCCCTCCTCCCAGTGTTTGAGTGTCAGTTTCCTCCTGTTGGCACCGGAATATTGTGAATGGGCAGGAAAAGCAAACGCCCCCTTCTTTTATTTTCCTTTAACTTTCCCTCCTCCCCAGCCTGGCTGTGTGTGCGCCTCTCCCTCCTCCCAGCCCGTTGCTGCTGCGGATCCCTGCTGGGGAAGGGAGGAGAGGAAAGGTGATGTCCAAAGGGGATCCTGGCATCTGGGCTTAAACTTCAGAGAAGAGGGAGGTGGAGTGAAAAGGAGACGAGGGGAGAGATTGCAGGGGGTTGCCGGTGGGGCAGGGCCTGTGGGCAGAAGAGGGGAGAGGTGCAGGTACAGTGAGGGGCTGCATCGTGCCCCAGGTGCAGCCGTTGTTACCCCAGGTTCCCATGGCAGCGTGGTCGCGTTGGCGCGGCTGTGAGCCCAGGTTCACACAGCAGCGTGGACGCGTTGGCGCGGCTGTGAGCCCCAGGTGCAGCTGTTGTTACCCCAGGTTCCCACGGCAGCGTGGACGCGTTGGTGCGGCTGTGAGCCCAGGTTCACACGGCAGCGTGGTCGCATTGGTGCGGCTGTGAGCCCAGGTTCACACGGCAGCGTGGACGCGTTGGCGCGGCTGTGAGCCTAGGTTCACACGGCAGCGTGGACGCGTTGGCGCGGCTGTGAGCCCCGGGTGCAGCCGTTGTTACCCCAGGTTCCCACGGCAGCGTGGTCGCGTTGGCGCGGCTGTGAGCCCTGGGTGCTGCCGTTGTTACCCCAGGTTCCCATGGCAGCGTGGTCGCGTTGGTGCGGCTGTGAGCCCCGGGTGCAGCCGTTGTTATCCCAGGTTCCCACGGCAGCGTGGTCGCGTTGGCGTGGCTGTGAGCCCAGGTTCCCATGGCAGCGTGGTCGCGTTGGCGCGGCTGTGAGCCCCGGGTGCTGCCGTTGTTACCCCAGGTTCCCACGGCAGCGTGGTCGAGTTGGCGCGGCTGTGAGCCCAGGTTCACACAGCAGCGTGGAAACTCAAGCACCGGCTTAGACACAGCAGGGCGTTCACAGCCCGGGTGCCCCAGCGCTGGGTTTACAAGCTCTGAGTGCCCACATCTCCGGCCCCCTCCTCACGCTGCCCTGTGCTGAGTGCTAGCGGGGAGGTGCCGGGGGCAGGTCTGTCCAACACAGAGCCCGAACAAGGGACGGACACCCAGAACCGACTTCCCTCTCCTGCCTCTGCCTGGCCCCGGGCGCCGGACACTGGACTCCCGCAGCGAGGGGTTAACACTGCCCCGTAACGGAGCCCGGGGTCAGCCTTACGTGCCCGCCGTTAGACCCCTGCCCAGAGTCTGCTCTACAGCTAATCACCCCCAGTCCCCTTGAGGCAGAGGGCGAGACTCAGCCCTGGGCCCGGTGCCCACCTGGGCTGGGCACGCAGCACAACAGACTGTCACTGGCCATGGGCGCGACGCCCCCGAGACGGGGCACCTGCTCCCCACGGCGTTCCTCCAGCCGGCTCCCGACTCCCAGATGCTGGGGGGGAGGAGACAGGGACCCGGCTAGGGACGGGGCACATCCCTTTCTCCTGCCAGGGCCGGGGTCTCCTGCTGCCCAGCCTGGGGGAGGGGGTGTTTGGGAGAGCAGCAGGCCCACCCCTGCACCCTCCTCGCCTGGCCTCAGGAGGAGACCTGGGTGGGGAAACCACAGCGGCTGGACCCCACCCATCCTGCCGGCAGGGGTTCTCCAGCTGCCACGGACCATCCTCTGCTGGACCGACCGCCCCTCCTACACGCCCCAGCCTGCCGGGGCAGGATCCCCCAGAGGGTCGCTCTGGATCCAGATGTAAGCAACGAAGTATGGGGCGTGCCGGGCATCTGGCTGGCAGACGTGTGCCCTGGACAGCCAAGAGGCTTCAGTAGACAGGCCCCACCACTGAAAGACCCCACACGGTCTCCCCCGTGGGAGCAGCTGGGCTATCTCCAGTCCCACCGGGGGGCCCCTCCATGCATCAGCTGGTGCCCAGCCCTGGCGCTGCCCCCCCTGCCCGGGGGGAATTTCACCCCCACAGAGCGCTCTCTACGGGGCAGGCTTCTGAAAGTCACCCTCAGCTGCACCAGGGAACACCCCTAGGATGCTGCGGCCCCTCGGCCACGCGGGCAAGGCAGCCAGGGTGAGCCCGGGCACACACTGGCCTGGGCTCCTGGGGAGGAGCCTGAGCCAACTGAACGCACCCCCTGCCCCGCTGAGAGCACCCAGCGGGGCTGGGCCAGGGCGCCTGGCAGCCAAGAGACCCCCCAGTGCCTGCAAAGCCAGCAGGAGTAGGGGGAGGGGGCCACGCTCCGGGGGTCCTTACCACGTTGGGGTGCTTCTCGATGGCCAGGGAGGCCCTCTCCAGGGCCTGCTGATGGCGCTGCCTCTTCTTCATGGCGTGCATGATGAGGACGAGGATGGCGGCGGTGAGCAGCAGCAGCGCCCCCAGGCTGCCCGCGAGGATCCCCACGTCCAGCGGGCCCTGGCTCTGCCCGGCTTCGGAAGGGTCCACGGGGGCTGCGGGGGGAAGGGCAGGGACCCGTTCAGAGAGCGACTGAGAGAGTGGGAGGGGAAGCTGCCGGGACGGCAGAGCTCAGCTCCTGGACGTGGCCCATGTGCGCTCTGCATGCCAAAGGGGCAGCCGCTCCCAGCCGCCAGCTCCCGGCCCCGGCAGGCGTCTCATCTCCGGGGCTCCCAGAGCAGCAGTCTCAGCTAGGACCCTGCGCACCCGCACCCTGTGTGATGTTATGAGTATAATATAATATCTCACTGAAGGTGACAGGGCCAGAAAGGGTTAATGAACTCACAGACTGACCTGACCCATGGCCGAACTGTAAAGACTGGTTAGGAAGAGATGGAAATGAACAGAGCTTTGACATGCAGTCGGCATTGTCAGAGATAGAAGAGTAGATGTTTGCTCAGCACTTGTGATGTAAGCCAACAAGTCTGTGTCTATGGCTATAGCTTTGATTCAAAGATCAAAAAAGGAGTATTAACATTTAGGAAGATATTTGAGTGAAATAGTATTATTGTCTATGACCTGTGTCTGAACTGTGTAATGGATAAATTATCCTGTGCTAATTGCCAGGATGTTTGGAAGAAGGAAAGTTCAGCCTATTGTTTTCTCAGGCCAAAAAGCTGCAGGAAATGTATAAGAACCCTGGGACATGATCCTTCTTCATCTCAAATCTGCTTTGGGTTTCAAAAAGAGGAACCCCTGAGCCATAAGGATTGAGATCCCCAGTCACTGACTGGAGTCACCCTGAATATGGACATTGGACTATAACCTATGGACTGTTTCTAAAAGGACTTTTGGCAACTACAAGCTCATCTCTGCTCTGTATCTGAACCTCAAGAATTGAATTCAAGTCTGTATGTATACTGATCTATTAACCAACACTCTCTCTCTTTTCTTTTTTAATGAATTTTAGTTTAGTTAATAAGAATTGACTAGAAGCGTGTATTTGGGGTAAGATCTAAGTTATTATTTGACCTGGATTTGGGGCTGATCCTTTGGGATTGGAAGAACCTGTTCTTGTATAGGATGAAGTAAGATTTTCAGTAATCATCATCATATCTGACAGTGTGTGTCTGGATGGAGGCCTGAGGCTGGGTACTTTAAGGGAACTGTGTTGTTTGGACTTCTTAGTAACCAGTGAGGTACTATAGCAGCTGTTTTGGGCTGGTTGGTAAATCCTAAGTACTGGCATATCCACCAGCGTTTGGGGTTTGTTTGCCCCGGTCTGTTTGCAGTTCACCCTGATTGAGTGACCTCAGCGGGCTCCTACGGGCAGCACCGTCACACCCTGGCTCTTGTGTCTCGCAGCCGACCTCCTGGCCCGGCTGCGGGGGAGGGCTCTGGGCCCCCGCCCGCTGTGGCGACCGTCCCGTTGGGTTCCTGGCAGTGGGGCTGGAAGCGCTGCCCTCGGGGGACAGAGGAGGCGCCCCGGTGACCTCCTCTAGGGGATCCATGGGTCAGTGCTGATGGGGCCATCCAGGTCCCCACGGACCAGACCATGGGAGGCGTGTGACTCTTCCATTTGGGAAGGGTGGGTGCACCCAGGCCATGGCCCCGCCCCGAGGCCCGCCCCCACTCAGACTCCTCCCCCCGAAGCTCCACCACCAGCCCCACTTAGGGTGACCAGACAACAAGTGTGAAAAATCGGGACGGGGTGGGGAGGTAATAGGAGTCTATATAAGAAAAAGACCCAAAAATCAGGACGGGGTCAGGAGGTAATAGGAGTCTATATAAGAAAAAGACCCCAAAATCGGGACTGTCCCTATTAAATCGGGACATCTGGTCACCCTAGTCCCACTTGGCCCCCCTGCTCACCCTTTCCCCCAAGGCTCCCCCCACCCACTGCTAGCGCCTCTTTGCCCCTTCCCCCAGACGCCACCCTCTCCCGCGAGGCCCCCATGTGGGCGGAGCGGGGATGGGGAGAGACGAAGGGAGAGTGGGGCCTCGGGGGGAAAAGGACGAGTGGGCGCGGGGCCTTGGAGCAGAGCATGGGCAGGGCCACAGCCCGGGCGCCCTTTCAGTGGTGGTGTGCTCCAAAGGCAGCCGGCCGGCTGTTTAGGGAGACTTCACCTTCCCTGGCCTCTTCTACCCGCTGCCTTGGGACCAGACGGCATCCCAGAGCTTCAGCTGCCTGGCCGCGGTTGGCTGCATCCCTGGAGACAGACAGACCCAGCCCACCGGGCATCTCGCCGGCTCCTTACCTGCCTGGCCTGGCCGCAGCACCTCCACGTTGACCGTCGTGTTGGTGGTCTCCCCCGATTCCTCGTCTCGCGCGATGACCTAGGCAGGGAAGCCGCGCTCAGTATCCCCGGCACTGAGAGAGCGCCTCAGGGAGCCAGGCACCTGGGAACAGGCCCTCACAGCCGCCCACCCGGGGGCGAGGCCTCCACAGGGCTCCTTGGAGACTTAAAACCTCTGTTCCAGGGTAAATCATAGCTTGGACTTATACAACAAAGGAGGCAGCATGGTCTAGTGGTTAGCGTAAGGGGTTAGGAGTCAGGAAGCCTGGGTTCTATCCCCTGTTCTGGGAGAGGAGTGAGCTCTAGTGGTTAGAGCAGGGGGCTGGGAGCCAGGACTCCTTGCTTCTTCCCATCTCTGGGAAGGGAGTAGGATCTGTGGGGGTTAGAGCAGGTCGGGGGAGAGAGTCAGGACTCCTGGGTTCTGTTACCATCTGTGAGAGGGAAGTGGGATCTAGTGTTTAAAGCAGGCGGGGGACAGAGAGTCGGGACTCCTGGATTCTGTTCTCACCTCTGCTACTGACTCACTGTATAACCCTGGGCAGTTTGTGCCTCAGTTTCCCCGTCTATAAAACATGGACAATTTATCACATCTACCACTTCTCCCTATGGGGATGGGGGGAAGCAGTAGACATGATATATCTTCATTGTAGTAAGGCTTTTGACACTGTCCTTTGCGACTTTCTCATCAGCACACTAGGGAAATGTGGTCTCGATGAAATTACTATAAGGTGGTGTGACGGAATGGGACTGTTCTTGATGTTTCCTCTGAATACTGTGTGTATGCCTCAGTTTCCCCTATGGATTTCTTAAGTCTCTAGTGGGATAAAAGTGTGTAATTGCAGAGCCCTAGAGGGTCAGGGTGATGACAGAGAATGGCCAACACCCTGTCTCCTGGCAACTAATGGCCTGGGCCCCTTCTCTGCAAAGGTGCGACCTGAAGGTGTTAAAGAGCAAAGGGATCAGGTGATCTCCTGGCCTGGGAAGGACACAAAGGCAAAGGAGGGGCTAGAGAGTCAGTTTGGAGCTGGCTGGGGACGTGGGGGGAGGCACAGAGAGGGTCTGGCCTCCCTGCCCCCTGTTTGGAGCTGGATGGGGATGTGGTGGGAGGTGCAGAGACAGTGTGGCCTCCCTGCCCCCCAAGATGTACCTGATGGAGGGGTACTGTTTCCTGTACCTACAAGATCTGTTTTAGGCTGTGTTCCTATTGTCCAATAAACCTTCTGTTTTACTGGCTGGCTGAGAGTCAAGGTGAATCGCAGGAAGTAGGGGTGCAGGGCGCTGACTCCCCCATACTCTGTGACAGGTGGGTATACAACTGGTTGAAAAAATTGTACTCAGAGAGCAGTTCTCAATGCTTCGCTGTCAGAATGGGTGGATGTAACTAGTGGGATTCTTCGGGGGTCTGTCCTGGGTCCAATATTTTCATTAATGACTTGGATAATGGAGTTAAGAGGATGCTTATAAAATTTGCAGATGACACCCAGCTAGGAGGGATTGCAAGCACTTTGGAGGACAGGATTAGAATTCAAAATGAGCTTGACAAATTGGAGAATTGGTCTGAATTCAACAAGATGAAATTCAATAAAGACAAGTGCAAAGTACTTCGCTTAGGATGGAAACACAAAAGCACAACTACAAACTGGGGGATAACTGGCTAGGTGGTAGCACGGCTGAAAAGGAGCAGGGGGTGACAGTGGATCACACATTGAATATGAGCCAAACATGTGACACAGTTGCAAAAAAATGGCGAATTCATTTTGGGGTGTGTTACAGGAGTGTTGTATGTAAGACACGGGATGTAATTGTCTCTCTCTACTCTGCATTGGTGAGATCTCAGCTAAGTACCCTGTCCAGTTCTGGGTGCCTCACTTTAGGAAAGATGTGGCCAAATGGGAGAGAGTCCAGAGAAGGGTAACAAAAATGCTAAAAGGTTTAAAAAACCCGACCTGTGATGAAACATGAAAAAACCTGGGCATGTTTAATCTTGAGAACAGCAGACTGAGGGGAGACCTAGAACAGTCTTTCAATATGATTATTCCTGGGGGAATTCTGCGCCACTGCGCACGCACAGAATGTATGTCCCATGCAGATTTAGTCCCCCGCCCCCCGAAAATAGATTCTGCCAGAGAGGCGGTGCAATTATACCTTTCATCCACCAGGGGCTGCTGTGGCACCAGAAGAGAGGGCAGCTGGCTGATGGGCCAGAGCAACTAGCCAGAGAGGGGGAGAGGCTGCCTTCCCCATGGGGCCAGGTGAGGAGGCACAGGATATGGGGGATGGATGGACAGCACGGGGCACACAAGGGCACATAGATTGGGGTTCAGAAGGACTAGTGGGGGACAGAATGGGGCAGGGGCACAGAGCTAATGGGGTAACAGCATTGAGACAGGGGCTGAATGGGAGTGGGGGTGCAGGGCCACATGGGAACAGGGGTAAGGGAGTGGCTGAGGGGTGGGGCAGGGACATATGGGGACAGGGAGTGGCTTAATCGGGGTGCAGAGACACATGGAACAGGGGTAAGGGAGTGACTGAGGGGTGGTGAAGGGACACATGGGGACGGGGACAGGGACGGGGTGGCTGAGTGGCAGTGCAGGGACACATGGGCACAGGGACAGGGGGTGGCTGAGTGGGGTGTAAAGGAACACATGGGAACAGGGATAGATGTGCCTGACTGAATGGGAGAGGCTGGGGCCAACCAGGGTCTGCATGGGGGAGGTTTTCCAACTCTCTAACAATTCCTCCGCCCAGCCCAAAATAGTTCCACACTTCTCCCACCCACAACCAACAACCCTTCAGCTTCACCTCTAGGCTCCCAGCAATTACTTCCCTCTCCCTCAGCTCCTCCATTACCCCTGTCTCCCCCAAGACTTCGCACTGCTTCTGAGAGGGGCGGGAAATATGCTTCTGTATGGTAGATTAAGTGACGTACTCCGAGTTCTGTATTAATATGCCCTGTAAGGAATCTCTTTGTCAAAAAAAACATTTCCTGAATCTTTTTTGTTGCCTGTATTGTTACAGACATACTCGCTGACAGGTATCTTGAAATAAAGTCCCAAAATAATTGAAACTGGCCTGATTATACTGTGGTATTTTGACAAATAAAATATGCAGAATTTTGCAGAGTTATAAACTTTTTGGTGCAGAATTTTAAACTTTTTGGCACGGAATTCCCCCAGGAGTTGGACTGTTATAAAGAGGACGGGGATCAGTTGTTCTCCATGTCATCTAAAGGTAGGACAAGCAGAAATGGGCTCAATCTGCAGCAAGGGAGATTTCGGCTCAGTATTAGGAAAACCTTCCTTACTGGAAGGGTATGGAATCGGCTTCCAAGGGAGGCTGTGGAATCGCCGTCACTTGAGGTTTTCAAGAACAGGCTGGACAAACACCTCTCAGGGCTGCTTTAGGCTGACTTGATCCTGTCTGCGCACAGGGGGCTGGCCAGGGCCACTCAAGATCCCTTCCAACCCGCCATTCTCTGATTCCGTAACAGAGCCGGGCGCCAGCGCAGGGCTTGGGGAGCGTCACGTGGGAACGGTCCGGCAGCCCGTCCTCAGGCAGAGCTCCCAGGACCTGGTTTCGCTCCGGAGATCTCTGCCCGCAGTGACCGCTTGTGACGTCGCGTCCACTTGCACGTCCACTCAGGACCTCACATCGGCCAGGCAGAGCAAGGAGCCAGCGAGCCCTGCAGGCCCCCAAGGAAGCCGCGAGGAGCCGTGCGGACGCAGCCTTGGCTGGAGCCAGTCAGTGTCTGGAGAAAGCAGGGAAGTCTCCAGGCCTCGTGCCCCAGGGCTCCCTGCTGCCGGGGCAGTGGGGGATCTGCTGGCAGGACGGGGCCCCCTCCCCAAGCAGAGACGTCTGGGACGGTCTGTTGGCTCCCGGGGCGCCCGGGAAGGGCGGGCACTGCCTGGGGCCGGGGCGGCTCCGCTCTTACCTGCAGGAAGAACTGCTGGAGGGCACGGAGCCGGTCGGCTCGGGCCACGAGGAGCCCGCTCGGCGTGATCTGGAAGAGCTGGCTGTGGTTGGACTGGGGCGTCAGGCTGTACCGGACCCTCGGGTTGAAGCCCTGGAGCAGCACACGGGATGGCAGGTGAACGCGGCGGGAGGGAGGACGGGCGGCCCCCGGGGGATGGAGCAGGCACAGATGCGGGCGGGGGGACGGGACTGTGAGACAGAGCCTGCTCCCCATCCCCCGGCGGGAACCATGGGGCCAATCTCACCTCTCCCCATTCCTTCTCGCGGGGGGGCCAAGTCTGCCCCCTCCCCACCCATGGAACAGCCCCCCAGCCCTGCGAACCCCTGGTTTAGCAGGAGGCCAGATGCCCGGAGGGTCAGGGAGCTCCTCAGCCCCACGTCGGGCGGAGACCCACCGGCACTGCTGCCCTCCCGGCACCACCTGGCGGAGGGGCTGCTCGCCAAGCCCTGGCTGTGCCCATCCAGCCAGCACCAGGCTGCAGCCGCCTGCAGGACGCCCAGGGGCACCGACTGGGTCGGCCCCTCGACTGTGAAACGAGGCGCAGCGCCACTGACTGCCACGGAGCGGATGGACGCCAGCCGGGGACCTGGCCAAAGGGTCAGGCACAGGCAGCCGTAGGGGGAGGCCTGGCTGGGTGTTCTCCCTTAGAGCACGTGCCCAAGCGGGCATCACCGCCTGGCTGGCGGGGAGGGGACAGAGGGCAGGGGGCACAGCCCTGGGCAAGGCGGGGCAGAGGTCACAGGCTCTGGCCAGGGCATGGAGGGGGCAGGGTGCACAGCCCTGGGCAGGGCAGGGAGCGGGCAGGGGGCACGGGCCTTTGACAGGGTGGGGAGGGGGAAGAGGCCACGGGCCGTGGGCAGGGTGGGGAGGGGGAAGAGGCCACGGGCCGTGGGCAGGGCAGTGGGGGCAGAGGCCACGGGCCACGGGCAGGGCAGGGAGGGGGCGGGTAGATGCGGCTGCCTTGGCGTGACTCACGTCGGGGAAGTCGGCGTCGGTGGCGTGCAACGTCAGCACCTGGCCGCTGTACGTCAGCACCAGCGCGGCCAGGCCGGGCTCCTCCCGCACAAAGGCCTGGTACTGCGGCCGGCTGAAGCGAGGCGGGTGCCCGTTGGCGGCCAGCACCCTCACCCGCACCTCCGTCACCACGTACTTGTTGGCGTCGTTCACCTGCGCGGCCTGGGGAGGGCACAGAGGTGGGGTCGGGGGGTGCCAGGCTGAGGCTCGGGACCAGATTGTCCTGCCCAGGCCCCCCGTGGGCACCCGGAGCCCGGCCCCACCCCAACCTACCATGACGCTGAGGCTGAACGCGGGCGTGTGGCTCCGGCTCTCGGCGGGCCGCAGCATGGTGATGGCGCCCGTCACGTTGTCTATGTGGAACCGGCCGTGGTCCGTCCCTGAGGGGGGAGATGAGACGAGGTCAAGGATGGGAGGCGGCTCTGGATCACGGCCTGCTCCCCGGAGGGGCACTGCGCGCCGGGCAGCCTGGCTTCCTAGAGCCGCCCACGGGGGCTGCCCAGAGCCGCAGGGCACGAATGCCACCCATAGCCACAGGCTGCCACGCTGTGGGGTACGTTGGGTCACCCTGCAGGATCACCCAGGCTGGTAAGGGCCGGGCCGTGGCTGGCTGCAGATCATGCACAGCCGAAGCTGGGAGGGACTTGCAGGCGGGAGGCTGTTTGTGAGCAGTGCAGGACCGGAGGCCACTGCAGCAAAGCCGTGGAAAGTGCACCCCAAGTTACAGGGCAGGGGTGACACAGCTACTCAGTCTGGATTGCGTGTGTCACAAAGAGCATGCGTGTGCGTGTCTGTGTGTGTGTCTTCATGCCCCTGGCTGTGGGCACGGTGCTCTGGTGGTTTGCCCCACCCTGAGGCTCTACTTGCAGCCCAGGGATAGCTACAGCCAAGAGACGCGCTCCGTCAGCTCTCCGCGCGGAGCGGCCTGAGTGCCTGGAGCCACAGGCCCCGGGTTCAAGCCCCGGCTCCCCACGAGGGGCGCATCTGTTGCCAGCAGCACAGGCGTCCGTCCCAGTGTCCCCACAGCTCCCCCGTACCTGCGAGGATGGCGTAGGTAATGGCAGCCTTCAGCTCCCGATCCCCATCTTCCGCATAGACCGAGCCGGGGATGAAGTGCAAAGGGCCCGCCTGGAGGAGACCCAGAAAAGCAGATGAGGCTGTGCCCTGGGCTGGGAGTGAAACAGACCCCGCCCTCGCCCAAGGCCATGTGCGGCTGTCCTCCCAGCATGCCCCGCTCCCCATGGAAACGGCCTGGAGCGTCCACCTTGCGCCGATGCTGGCACGTCCTAGTCCCGCTTTCAAGGGGAAACCTTGGCTTCAGCCTGGCTTCAGCAAACCTGGGGGCAGGGGCTGTAGCAAAGGTTCTGCCCAGCGGCACCGGAGGCTCCGTTCCCTCCCAAACACCGCGCTGGGCCAGTCCCCTGGAGCCTACCTTGACCTCCCCCTCGGTGACGTTTGCCATGTAGACGGGGCTGACGCACACGCGGGCACCGTCGTGCGCCAGGACGTTGCACGGCAGGAACTGGGGGTACTGGTCATCCCCGTCCAGCACGTTGACGCGGATCCTGGCGGAGGAGTTGTACCTCTCCTTGGTGTTCATCTCCTGGGAGGGGAGCAAACCACGCGAGCCGGTCAGCGCGGTCTAGCTGCCTCCTGGGGCCGTCTGACCTGCCTGGCTGTCAATGGGGCGCCCGGCTGCCAGGGGGCCAAAACCTGGACCGGTCCAGGGTGTTGCCTGCTCCATCAGCCCATCCTAGCCCAGAATCTCCCTCTACCCATCCCTCGGCAGGATCTAGCGTTAGTATTTGTCTGTCTGGCCATCCACATCTCCATCTACCCAGTCAGCCCGTCTGTCCCTCGGGCCCACAACCCGCAGAATCAATAGCCCCGCCCCAATGAAAGTCCCATCTCCTGCACACGAGCGGAGGCTGGGCTGTGACACAGCAGCTAGAATGACCGGCGTCAGGGAGCAGGGCTCCTCCCGCTGGGGAAGAACAGAACCAGCGACGGCCAGCTCCACGTAGTCGCGGGGAGGCTGGTAGGTCGGTTGTGGCGGATGCTGCATGACTGTGGGGATCCTGGCCTGCCCGTAGCTGCCTCTCCATCCCGGGCGGAGTTACCACGACCGCGAGTGTTCAAACTCAGGAGATTGTCGAAATGGTCAATTCCGGGCCTGTTTCTTCGCCTTCTGGCTGCCGAGCCTTCCAGGGTCACGTGTTCTAGTCTTCCATCCGTAACCATCCGGGGTAGAAACTTCCTTTTTCTGTCCCATGGGAGCTGTGATGCTCCTGGCATCACAGGACTCCAGGAGCTGGGGCTTTAAGAAATGCCCAAAACACTCAAAGACCCACCATAAAATCATGCGTGGCCCGCTCCGACTCTGGGGACACCATTAAACTGCCCCAGCCTGCTCCCCTGCAGCAGGCACATGGAGATTCCCGAGCAGTGTGGGGTGCATGGCATTGTCCCCCACTAAAGACCAGGCGTTTGTATAGCCCAAAGACCTCAGCTATGGAGAAGTCCTGTCCAAACCCTCAGATCGTGTGGCTCAGGCAGCGGGGGTCCCAGGACACCCCCAAACCCTCTCCCAGTCCACACTGGGGCAGTCAGCACCGTACCCCTCATGCAGTGCATAGGGAAATCATCTGCATGGATCCAGTGGCAGGACTGGGCCGAATGTGGACCAGGCAGGGGACACGGGTGGGAAAATACCCTGGGATCTCCGCACTGCCTATTGCCTTCCAGGACTGTCCCAAACCCACCATCCTTTTACCAGGTCTGCTGCCCTAACCGGCCGCTCAGTGGATTAGCCCGGCCATCGGGGGCTCAATACTCAGAATAAGCCACTGGCCCTTCGCACGGGCTGCCTGACTTTTCTGATGCACTGGGGCGGGGGCACGTTCTGCCCAGGTGCACTCAGAGGCCTCCCTGCCAAAGGAAAGAGCAGCTGGGGCCATGCCCTTTATTCTGCTTCTTTCTGCTGGGCGCATGCTGCATGGTTTTTTACACTGCACCATCCAGCCCCTGGGAGACTCTGTGCATGACTGGGGATCTGGCAGGTTTCTGATAGAAGAGACACCTGATTAATGGAGGGAAAGGCCTTTTTTCATGCATCCTATTTAACAGCGTTGTTCTCTCGAGCGTCTGTTTAACTCAAAGGCCCGACAAACAGTCAGGCGAAAAACTCTCTTTGTTAAAGAGCCAATCCCCTGCCCCCAACACGGGGCAGACCCGACTTCCTGATCCGGGTGTAGCGAGGGGGACATGCAAGCAGGGGGCCCACGCAGCCTCTATCGGGAAGGAGCAAAAGAAAGCACCAGCCCCATGGGGGTTTCCTTTTGCTGCTTGCCCTGAAGTCGATGGGGGCTGCATGGGTGGAAGTGAGGCCAGCTGGCGAGCCCCGCTAGCCTATCGCTTGTTCTGCTAAGCAGGCACTGCTGCGTTTCCTCCCATCTGGAGAGAAGCTAGAAATCCCCAGCCCGGAGCAAGGCGTGAGGTGCCGGAGGCAGGGGGATGCTCTGGAGGGAGCACAGCCCCAGGGGCAGGGGCACACACATGGCAGGGACCAGGAAAGGGAGCCAGCAGTCCCTAAAACCCCAGCCTGCCCCCCCCCCCCCATCGTCAATGGAAGGGGCCGGCGGCGCAGAGCAGGGGCAGCGCTGGAAGGGGGCAGGCCAGCAGCAAGGTGCCGCTCAGCTTTAGCCCTATTAGGGAAATTAAAAACGGGGATTTAGGACACTCACATTGAAAGGGGAGCTGACAAGATCATGTCGCCCCCAATTAGCCAGGGGAAAACCAGCTTAGTGAGACCCAGGATCTGCTAAAGAGGCAGGAGGAACAGAGAGCTCGAGCCAGGCAGGGACAGAGCCAGGCAGGGCAAGCGGGGAAACTGGCAACAACGGGGAATGGAAACCACACACCCACTGATCTGTGCGACTCGCACTCACATACGGATCTCTGTCACACATTGATCTTGATCACACCCACCCCAGATCTCTGTCACACGCTGATCTCGGTCACACACCTCACAGATCTCTGTCACACACTGATATCGGTCACACCCACCCCAGATCTCTGTCACACACTGATCTCTGTCACATACCCCACAGATCTCTGTCATACACTGGTCTTGGTCACACACAGCCCAGATCTCTGTCACACACTGATCACTGTCACACACTGATCTCGGTCACACCCACCCCAGATCTCTGTCACACACTGATCTCGGTCACACTCACCCCAGAACTCTGTCACACACTGATCTCTGTCACACACCTCACAGATCTCTGTCACACACTGATCTCGGTCACACCCGCCCCAGATCTCTGTCACATGCTGATCTCAGTCACACCCACCCCAGATCTCTGTCACACACTGATCTCTGTCACACACCTCACAGCTCTCGGTCACACACTGATCTCGGTCACACCCGCCCCAGATCTCTGTCACATGCTGATCTCAGTCACACCCACCCCAGATCTCTGTCACACACTGATCTCTGTCACACACTGATCTTGGTCACACCCACCCCAGATCTCTGTCACACACTGATCTCTGTCACACACTGATCTTGGTCACACCCACCCCAGATCTCTGTCACACACTGATCACTGTCACATACCCCACAGATCTCTGTTACATGCTGATCTCTGTCACACACCTCACAGATCTCGGTCACACATTGATCTCGGTCACACACCCCACAGATCTCTGTCACACATTGATCTCTGTCACACACTCACAGATCTCTGTCACACATTGATCTCTGTCACACACCCACAGATCTCTGTCACACGCTGATCTCGGTCACACACCCCACAGATCTCTGTCACACGCTGATCTCTGTCACACACTGATCTTGGTCACACCCACCCCAGATCTCTGTCACACACTGATCACTGTCACATACCCCACAGATCTCTGTTACATGCTGATCTCTGTCACACACCTCACAGATCTCGGTCACACATTGATCTCGGTCACACACCCCACAGATCTCTGTCACACATTGATCTCTGTCACACACTCACAGATCTCTGTCACACATTGATCTCTGTCACACACCCACAGATCTCTGTCACACGCTGATCTCGGTCACACACCCCACAGATCTCTGTCACACGCTGATCTCGGTCACACACCCCACAGATCTCTGTCACACGCTGATCTCGGTCACACACCCCACAGATCTCTGTCACACGCTGATCTCGGTCACACCCACCCCAGATCTCTGTCACACGCTGATCTCTGTCACACACACCTGTGACAATGCTGCCCCTGGGAGCCAGGTGAGGTCACTCAATTAGGGTGAACTGCAAACAAAATGGGGAAGACAAACCCCAAACGCTAGTGGATATTCCAATACTTAGATTTACCAGCCAGCACAAAACAGCTTCTGTTATACCTCACTGGTTACTCAGAAGTCCAAACAATGCAGTTCCCTTGAAGTGCCGTCAGATATGATGATGTTACTGAAAATCTTATCTCATCATATAAAAGAAAAGGTTCTTCAACCCCAAAGGATCAGCCACACACCCAGGTCCAATTATAACTTAGATCTTACCCAAAATACACGCTTATAGCCAATCCTTATTGTTACGGAGTGTGGGGGAGTCAGGTCCTGCACCCCTCTTCCCGGGATTCAATGTGACTCTCAGCCAGCCAGTAGAACAGAAGGTTTATTAGGGTTGTCAGGAAAGAGTCCAAACAGAGTTTGTAAGTATGACCAGGACCCCTCAGCTGGGGCCTTCTGGGGGGCAGGGAGCTTAGACCCCGGCTCTGGGGCTCCCTGCGTTTCACCACCCAGCTCCAAAACTGACCAAGAGCCAGCCAAACCTCCAGCAGGCTCTTCCCCTCCCCCGGGGCCCCTCCTCTCGCCTTTTACCATTCTCCCAGCCAAAGGTGTCACCTCCCAACCCCCGTCCTGGCTCATGTTACAGCCTCAGGTAAAGTCCCGCATTCCCGATGCAGCCTTTCCCAATGCAGCCAGCCTCTCAGGTCAGATCCATCTCGCTCTCTACTCCGTCACATCTCTCCCCCCTTCGAGACTGAACTGAGCGGGGTCACTCTGACCAGTGGCCTGGGGAAGTTCAGGGCCCCCTCTCCGGGACAACGCATCCGCTATCAGGTTGGCACTTCCCTTCACATGGACCACGTCCATGTCGTAATCCTGCAGGAGCAGGCTCCACCTCAGGAGCTTGGCGTTGGCCCCTTTCATGTGGTGTAGCCAGGTCAGGGGCGAGTGGTCGGTGTACACGGTGAAGTGTCGCCCGAATAGATACGGCTCTAGTTTCTTGAGGGCCCACACCATGGCCAGGCATTCCTTCTCGATGGCCGCATAATTCTGCTCTCGGGGTAGCAGCTTCTTGCTTAAATACACGATGGGGTGTCTCTGCCCCGTTTCATCCTCCTGCATTAACACCGCCCCCAGTCCCATGTCTGAGGCGTCGGTGAACACCAGAAAGGGCTTGTCAAAGTCTGGGTTTGCCAGAACCGGGCCCCTGATCAAAGCCTCCTTCAGTGCACAGAGAGCCCTCTGGCACTCCTCGGTCCAGACCACCTTGTCTGGCTTCCCCTTCTTACATAGCTCAGTGATGGGGGTGGCTATGGCGCTAAAGTGGGGCACAAATCTTCGATAGTACCCCGCCATCCCAATAAAGGCCTGGACCTGCTTTTTGGTTTGGGGAGCGGGCCAGTCCCGGATCACCTCCACCTTGGCTGGTTCTGGCTTTAGGCGGCTGCTCCCCACCCGGTGGCCCAGGTAGGACACTTCAGCCATCCCCACCTTGCACTTCTCCGCTTTTACGGTCAGCCCAGCCTCCCGGAGTCGGTCCAGCACTTGTTTAACTTGGGACACATGGTCCTCCCAGGTCTGGCTAAAGACATAGATATCATCGATATACGCCACAGCGAAACTCTCCATCCCCTTCAGTAGCTGATCCACCAGGCGCTGGAAGGTGGCTGGCGCTCCCTTGAGGCCGAAAGGCAGGGTCAGGAACTCGTAGAGCCCCAGAGGGGTAATGAAGGCAGATTTCAGCCGGGCATCTGCATCCAGTGGCACTTGCCAGTAGCCCTTTGTAAGATCCATGGTGGTAAGGTACCGAGCCCCTCCCAGCTTGTCTAGGAGCTCGTCCGGCCGGGGCATGGGGTAGGCATCAGATATAGTGATGGCATTGAGCTTCCGATAGTCCACACAGAACCGGATCGACCCATCCTTTTTGGGGACCAGCACCACCGGCGAGGCCCAAGGGCTGGACGACGGCTGGATCACCCCCAAAGCCAGCATGTCCTTGACCTCTCTTTCCAGGTCCCGAGCTGTCTTCCCTGTGACTCGGAAGGGGGAGCATCTTATAGGTTGGTGCGATCGTGTCTGCACCCGGTGGACAGTCAGATTAGTGCGACCAGGCTGGTTGGAAAACAGCTGTCGGTGCAGATGCAGCACCCCTCTGATCTCAGCTTGCTGGGCAGGGGTTAGCTGATCAGAGAGGGGGACCGTTTCTTGGGAGGAGCCAGCTCCTGTCTCAGGGAATAGATCTACTAGAGGGTCACTTCCCTGCTCCTCCCAATGTCCACACACGGCCAGCACCACATTCCCCCTGTCATAATATGGCTTCATCATATTGACATGGTACACCCGGCAGTGGTGTGCCCGGTTAGACAGCTCCACCACATAATTTACCTCATTTAGCTGCTTGACAACCTTGAAAGGGCCTTCCCAAGCAGCCTGCAGCTTGTTTTTTTTCACGGGGATGAGAACCATCACCTGATCCCCAGTGGCGTAGGCGCGGGCCCGCGCCGTGCGGTCATACCAGACCTTTTGCTTCCTCTGGGCTCTGGCCAGATTTCCCTTGGCCAGGCCCATGAGCTCAGTAAGTCTCTCTCGGAAGGTCAGGACATACTCCACCACTGACTCTCCCTCGGGGGCGGCCTCCCCCTCCCATTCGTCTCTCATCAGGTCCAGGGGCCCCCTCACCCTCCTGCCATATAACAGTTCGAAGGGCGAGAATCCGGTAGACTCCTGGGGCACTTCCCTGTACGCGAACAGCAGGTGCGGTAGGTACTTGTCCCAGTCCTGCGGGTGCTGGTTCATAAAGGTTTTCAGCATCATCTTTAGCGTCCCATTGAACCTCTCCACCAGCCCATTGGACTGGGGATGATATGCTGAGGCCCAGCTGTGCCGGACCCCACATTTCTCCCACAAGCACCGGAGCAGGGCCGACATGAAGTTGGACCCTTGGTCTGTCAGGACTTCCTTGGGGAACCCCACTCGGCTGAAAATGGTCAGCAGCGCATCCGCCACGGTGTCTGCTTCAATGGAGGATAAGGGCACCGCCTCGGGGTAGCGGGTGGCGAAATCTACCACCACCAGGATGTATTTCTTCCCCGACTGGGTTGTCTTGCTGAGAGGCCCCACTATGTCCATAGCCACCTTCTGGAAAGGCTCCTCTATGATGGGCAAAGGCCTCAAAGCCACTTTCCGCTTGTCCCGAGCCTTCCCCACCCGCCGACAGGGGTCACAGGATCGGCAGTACTGATGGACAGTTGTAAAGACCCCAGGCCAGTAAAAGTTCTGTAGCAGCCTCTGCCTGGTGCGCCGGATCCCCTGGTGCCCTGCGAGAGGGATGTCATGGGCTAGGTACAGTAGCTTGCAGCGATACTTCTGGGGGACCACCAGCTGCCTCCTGATCCCCCATGTCTCCATCTCACTGGGGGGAGCCCATTCCCGGTACAGGAACCCCTTCTCCCACAGGAACCTCTCCTGGCAACCTCTCCACATGGTCTGCACCTCCCTGCGGTCAGCCAGGTCCCTGAGCTTCCGCAAGGAGGGATCTCTCTGTAACTCGGCCTGGAACTCAGCCGCTGGGGAAGGAATGGGAACCTGTTCTCTCGTGCTGTCTGTGTCTGAGGCCGCAGCCTCTCTGCGCCTGGTCCTGGGGTACTCCCTCCCCACTGGGCCAGGGTCTTGCGCCCCGTGCAAGGCACCCTCTCTGAGGCCCGGGCGTAGCGCCCCTTGCCGGCTCTGGCTACGGGTCACGACCAGGGTGTCCCGGGATTCACTGGGCCAGTCTTCTAGGTCCCCCCCATCAGTACCTCAGTGGGCAAATGCTGGTGCACCCCTATGTCCTTGGGGCCCTCCTTGGCCCCCCATTTCAGGTGTACCCTCGCCACGGGTACCTTGAACGGGGTCCCGCCCACCCCTGTTAGGGTCAGGTAGGTGTTGGGTACCACCCGATCTGGGGCCACCACCTCAGGCCGGGCCAGCGTCACCTCCGCGCCCGTATCCCAGTATCCAGTGACCTTCCTCCCATCTATCTCCAGGGGAACAAGGCACTCTCTCCGGAGGGACAGCCCCGCGCCCACCCTATAAACCGAGAACCCTGAGTCCGGAGCATCCAGCCCCCCCGAGGAGCTGGTCTGGGGCCCTCCTCCCTCCGGAGCCGTTGATAAGCTGCCAGCCCCCCTCTTCTGGGCTGGCGGCCCCTCGTCTGGCTGGGTCCCTACCCAGTTAACCCGGTGTGGGTTTGGTCTGCTCAGTCTGTCTCTGATCTTGGGGCATTGGGACCGTAAGTGGCCCCTCTGGCCGCAGTGATAGCAGCTCATGTCCCGTTGGTCCCCTTGAGCGGGTCGGTTGGTTCTGATGTCGGAGGTTCCCCTCGGGAGGGGGTTCTCCCTATTTCCCCTTTGGGAGGTCCCATGGTGACTCTCTTGCTGCCTCAGGGTGGGCCTGCTCCTTTGGGATTCCTCCCTGCCATCCCTTGACCGACTGTTCATGAACTCGTCGGCCAGCCGCCCTGCGTGCTGCGGGCTCCCTGGATTTTTGTCCATCAACCATAGCTTCAGGTCTGATGGGCACAGTTCATACAGCTGTTCCAGTACGAATAGTTCGAGCAGGTCCTCCATAGTTTTGGCCCCAGCGGTCCACTTGCGGGCGTATCCATGTATCCGGTTGGCCAGTTGTAGGTACGTGATCTCAGGGGTTTTTCGCTGATCCCGGAACCTTTGACGGTACATCTCGGGAGTCAGCCCAAGCTCGCAGAGCAGGGCCTTTTTGAACAGTTCATAGTCCCCAGTCTCCGTCTCTTTCATTCGGCCGTACACGTCCAGGCCTGCAGGGTCTAGTAAGGGGGTGAGATACTGGATCTTGTCTGCAGGGTCAACCTTGTGCAACCTGCAGGCATTCTCAAAGGCCGCCAGGAAGCTGTCTATGTCTTCCCCTTCCTTACGCCGGGCCAGGAAGTTACGATCAAACTTCCCTGTAGTCTTGGGTCCCCCCTCACTCACCGCAGCCGGGGCCTCACTGCTCCTCAGCCTGGCCAGCTCCAGCTCATGCTGGCGTTGTTTCTCCTTCTCCTGCACCTCATGCTGACGTTGTTTTTCCCGTTCTTCCCGCTCCTCCTTCAGTTCCTGCTGTCTCAACTCGAGCTCTTTCAGTTTTATTTCCCTCTCCCAATCCAGCCGCCTCCACTGCTGGGATGGGGAGCTCCTCCGGGAAGATCCCCTGCTGGCCGCCGGGGTCAAGGTGCCCTCGGTATTTGCTGGGCTTTCCCCAACCTCTCCCCTGGGCAGAGGCGAGAGGGGTCTTGGGATGTCCTTGGCAGCAGTCTGACCCCTCCCAGCCAGGTCAGGCCCTGGGGCCCATGCTGCGTCTGTCAGGCGGCTTCCCCCAGGGACAGGGATCGGGTCATCCAAGCGATCCTTCTCCTCCACATGCTGATCTCTTTGTTTATCACACTCACACACTCGTCTCTTTCTCTCACACACACACATCACACGCTGATCTCTGTGTGTCTCTCACACTCACACTTCACATGGATCTCTCTATGCCTCTCTCACACACAAACACACCCATCGGTGTGAGTGTCTCACTGATCTGTGAGTCTATCACACTCACATGTACCAACCTCTCTCTCACACACACACACAAACACCCTGATCTCTCTGTCTCACACCTTTCCACACATTGATCTCTGTGTCCCGTTTCAAGCCGCACTGTGTTAGCGCGGGCTCGGTAGCTTTTCGAGCACGCCAGCTGTGTCACAGGGAGTGCTTGTAACACCGCGGGGGTAGCCGAGGGTTGGCTCACTGCTCTGCACTTCAGAAGCGTGGGCCAAATTGGGAGATAATTGATTCGGACTGGGTGGTTAGCCAGCTAACGAGGAGATGGTTAGATGGCAGACAGGAAGGGTGGCTGGAAGGAAGGTCAATTTGGGGGCTCGTCCGGGATGGCAACGCCTGCTGGGACAGCAGCAGCTGCTGCGAATTGTTCCCCTTCGAACCCCATGGCGCCACAATAGAGGTAAGAGACCTTTTGAAATCTCTGTTGGGGTGTCGGAGGAGGACTATCCGTGGTTTCCCAGGCACATCTAGAATGCTTTGGACATAGGTTGACGCCCCCCCTTGGTACAATCCAACAATCCACTGCAGCAGGGAGTTCCACAGGTGAGTCCCACAGCCCTGACTATGGAAAAGCCAGCGTTGAGCCTGAGCCTTCCCATCTCTAGGCCAAGCCCCATCTCTTTGGCCAGGGTCACCTGGGTATAGCCCCTTGGCAGGCTGCCCCCTGGGCTGGCCCCCTCTGGCTCTAACTGAGGCGAGAACATGTGATGTGCCCCCTATACCATGATGACAGGCCATGATGCCAGCCCACATGGGCAAAGGGAGTGGGGACTCTGCCCGGGGGGACAGGCAAGAGCAAAGCCTCTGAGACCCAGAGGCGCCCACCCTTCCCCGTGGCACCCCCTTACCACGGCATGAACCACGAACTCCAGGTGGTGCTTGGTCTCGAAATCCAGCGCTTTGGCCAGCACGATCTTCCCGCTGTTGGGCAGGTCGATCCGGAAATATTTGCCATCGGCCTGGGGGGCACAGCGGGGATGATGCTGAGTGCCCGGCCAGAGGAACGGGGCCCCTGAGTCAGGTTGGCACCGTGCCGCCCACCTCCTGGCCGGCAGACGAGGCCAGACGGCCACACGGGACCTTGCAGGGATCCTTGCCCCTGCCCACCCCTGAATGCCCCCCCCCACGCCCTGTACATCCTCCCCCCGCATGACACGTGCAGCCGTGATCCCTGCCCGCCTACGCCCCCAGCCTGGCGTCCTCATGCCGCTGGATAATCCACGCCCACTCCAGGGGCCGCTCAGGCCGGCTCAGCCCAGCTCCCCTGGCCTGGCCATGGGGCGGGGGCCGAGACAGCTCCACTGTGTGACCTTCAGGAAGGAAGCGTCCCAGTGCCGGTGCCCGCTGTGCGCAGAGCCGGCTCAGCCCAGAGCCTAGGGGCTGGGGGAGGCCAGTGCAGCCCCCAAGGGGCAAGTGCTGGCCAGG
Organism: Macrochelys suwanniensis; assembly: GCA_033296515.1. NCBI lineage: Eukaryota > Metazoa > Chordata > Testudines > Chelydridae > Macrochelys > Macrochelys suwanniensis. The sequence continues at coordinate 340,082,195 of CM065775.1, forward strand.
GAGAGGCGCTGGCTTGGCTGATCCGGCCCCTGCTGGGGACGCGGCAGGAGGGCCGGATGCCTGCCCCATCTTGGGGGGCCAGAGGGGCTGCCGGGTGCATAGAGGTTCCATTGCTCTGTAGGGGTCCCATGCTGCCTCTGTGATGCCAGAGCGGCCCCACTGCCCTGCCCGGCTCCCCCTCGTGCCAAGCAATGGGTACTGCAGCTCAGCGCTTGGCCCACGACACCCCGCTTCCCCATGCCGGGAGGCACTGCGCCGGGGCGAGGGGGTGGGACTTACCGAGGTGCTGTCAATCACATACATGAGGGTGTCTCCGTCCTTGTCCTCCGCCCGGGTGGTGAACACCACCGAGTGCACCGCCGCCAGCTGCAGAGGGGGCAGCGCTGGGTTAGGGGGGCTCCCAGAGCAGCGGCTCAATGGGGTGCCCTGCTGGAGGGGCCGGGCTTGGCCAGCCTGCCCCCTCCCCGGCTGCACCCCACACCTGCCCAACCCCCCGCGGGCAAGTTCACGCCACCCGGTCACCTCTGTCGTGAGCGTTCCTCCCCCCATCCTGCCCAGCGCCCCTCCCCATCCCCCCAGCAGCCCATCCCCCTGGGCTCTGGGCCCCTAGCCTCAGCGGCTCCATCCCTCCCCATGCCCCCGCCCTGGCCCCAATGCTCAGGGACTGGCCTGGGAACGCAGGACTCGAGACCCAGCGCTGCCCCAGGCTGGGCCAGGCAGGGCCCCCCCCCCCCCCCCCGGGCCCTCCCACCCCGCACCTCACTGATGTTCTGGGCCAGGACGGAGTCCTCCAGGAACCGGGGCTTGTTGTCATTCTCATTCAGCACCTGGACGATGATCCTGTACTCGACCTGGGGGGAGAGGGCCCAGGGCCCGGGCGATGGGTGCCGTGGCCCCCCAGGGGACAGATGGCTCCCAAGGGGCCGAGAGACTGACGCACCTCAGAGGGTAAAGCCCCATAGCCAGAACCCCTTATGTGCCATTGGGGAACCCCAGCCAGCGCCCCCTGCTGGGAGAGGCTGGGACTGGAGTAGCCAGGAGCTCCCCCCATGGCTAGTGCTCCTGCCCCACTCCCCACGGCGCCCCCTGCTGGGAGAGGCTGGGACTGGAGTAGCCAGGAGCTCCCCCCATGGCCAGCGCCCCCTCTACCCATAGTGCCCCCTACTAGGAGAGGCTGGGGCAGCCTGGAGCTCCCCCCACAGCCAGCGCTCCTGCGCCCTCCCCACGGCGCCCCCTGCTGGGAGAGGCTGGGACTGGAGTAGCCAGGAGCTCCCCCCATGGCCAGCGCCCCCTCTACCCATAGTGCCCCCTACTAGGAGAGGCTGGGGCAGCCTGGAGCTCCCCCCACAGCCAGCGCTCCTGCGCCCTCCCCACGGCGCCCCCTGCTGGGAGAGGCTGGGACTGAAGTAGCCAGGAGCTCCCCCCATGGCTAGTGCTCCTGCCCCGCTCCCCACGGTGCCCCCTGCTGGGAGAGGCTGGGGCTGGAGTAACCAGGATCTCCCCGCATGGCCAGCGGCCCTCCCCCTCCCCACAGCGCCCCCTGCTGGGAGAGGCTGGGGCTGGAGTAGCCAAGATCTCCTCCCATGGCCAGCGCCCCCGCCCCCACCCACAGCGCCCCCTGCTGGGAGAGGCTGGGACTGAAGTAGCCAGGAGCTCCCCCCATGGCTAGTGCTCCTGCCCCGCTCCCCACAGCGCCCCCTGCTGGGAGAGGCTGGGGCTGGAGTAACCAGGATCTCCCCGCATGGCCAGTGGCCCTCCCCCTCCCCACGGCTCCCCCTGCTGGGAGAGGCTGGGACTGAAGTAGCCAGGAGCTCCCCCCATGGCTAGTGCTCCTGCCCCGCTCCCCACGGTGCCCCCTGCTGGGAGAGGCTGGGGCTGGAGTAACCAGGATCTCCCCACATGGCCAGCGGCCCTCCCCCTCCCCACAGCGCCCCCTGCTGGGAGAGGCTGGGGCTGGAGTAGCCAAGATCTCCTCCCATGGCCAGCGCCCCCGCCCCCACCCACAGCGCCCCCTGCTGGGAGAGGCTGGGCTGGAACAGCCTGGAGCTCTCCCCACAGCCAGAGCTCCCCTGCTCCCTACAGCGCCCCCTGCTGGGACAGGCTGGGCTGGAGGAGCCCACTGGCAGCACTGCTGGCCCGTTGATCTGACCCTGTTCCCATAACCCGTGAGCCTCACACACCCCTGGCTGGCAGGGCAGATGGGAACTGAGGCACAGACGGGCTGAGTGATGTGCCCAGGGGCCACCCTATGGTGTCTGCTGTAGAGCAGGGACTTGAAGCCGGGTCTCCCGAGCCCCAGGCTGGTGCCCTATTCCCTGGGCGGCCCCCCGCCCCCGCCGGGGGGAGTCCGTACCGGAGAGAAGCCGTCCTCCGAGCAGGTGAGCGCCACCATCAGGACGGGGGACTCCAGCTCCTGCAAGACACAGGAGGGGCCGGGGCCTTGGAAACAACGCACCAGCTGCCCCCGCCCGCCCCGCACACCCTGCCCACCCCGCGGCCGGAGGCTGCTCATCACCCTGCCGAGCCGGGGGCACCCACAAGGCCCCGGCCTCAGCCACAGCTCTGCACAGGCCGAGAGGGCACTAGACAGCTGCCTGCCTACAGCTGGGGCCCAGCCACTCAGTACTACAGCTGTTCTAGGCACAGGCGGAGGGACAATCTGGTAGGGGCATCACCACTCCAGACACAGGCATCAGGACATCTGGGCACAGGCGGCGGGACACCAGGGCACAGGCGGCAGGACACCCCAGGCACAGGCAGCGGGACACCCTGGGCACAGGCGGCGGGACACCCTGGGCACAGGTGGCAGGACACCCCAGGCACAGGCGGCGGGACACCAGGGCACAGGTGGCAGGACACCCCAGGCACAGGCGGCCGGACACCCTGGGCACCCTGGGCACAGGTGGCAGGACACCCCAGGCACAGGTGTCTGGACACCTGGGCACAGGCGGCAGGACACCCCAGGCACAGGTGTCTGGACACCTGGGCACAGGCGGCGGGACACCCTGGTGGGGATGGTGCTATCCCAGCCCTGCCCCATTCCTGAGGCTGAGCCATTACATTCCCATTCCCGGGCGAGCCGCAGGGACCCCCCTCCCCAGTATGTTGCTGAGCTGGGGGCCAGCCCAGTGGTTGGATGTCTCTGGGCCCCCCAGGAACCCTCTGGGAAGAGTGTCTGAGCTCCTGGGCACCACCCGGGCAGGGCCCCGGCCGAACAGGGACACACCTCAGAGGAGGATCAGCCCAAGGGCATCTCGCCAGGGCCATGGTGGCAGGAGCACTGGGGCTGGGGCTCCCCTGGCCAGGAGGGGTGACCACTGTGGTGTTGGGAGGGGGACCACAGGGCAGCCTTGGGGCGGTCACACCATCGGAGGGGGAGCGCTGGCGGAGGGCCATCCCAAGCAGGGGCAAGGGGCCCTGTGGCACCTGGACTCGGGCAATCACTGGGGTTCAGCAGCTGGCGGCCCAGCGTGGTGCCCCCCTTGGGACGGGCACCCCCGTGGGCTGGAGGTACCAGCGGCTCCACCAGAGGAGCCGGAAGGGCAGGCGGCCACCCTGAGCCCAGCAGGACTGGCAGTGCCCTCCCCCGGGCTAGCCCTCCCAGGAGGGGCGGATGCCACCGGGAGGATCCTGCAGGGTATTGGGGGTCTCCCCTGGAGGGGGCAGCTATGGAAGAAGAGTCACCAGCAGCAGCAGCACGCCCCTACCTCTCTGTCCAGCGACGCCCCCGGCGAGACGCTCAGCCGCACGGTTTTCCCCTCCAGGTAGAACCACCCTGCGTCGGTGCCGCTGAGTCCCAGCCGGAGGCTGCTGCTCTCGGGCTCCCCGAAGACAGTCAGGTTGGCCACAAAGGTGCCGTGGGGGCTGTTCTCCTGCAGCTCCGTGAAGACGTTGCTGCCCCCGCTGCACTGGTCGGCCACAGCTGGGCGTGGAGGAGAGCGGGTCAGAGCCTGGCAAAGGGGCGGGATAGGGGGCCCGGTCCAGCTCCTGGCCGTGGGGAAGGGGCCGCAGCTCCCTGCCCGGAGGTGGGGCGGGCGTTGATGCAGGGAAGGGCGTGGGGGTCCACGGAGGAAGGGGCAGCCTGCAGGGGAAGTGGCGCGGACTCCTTGTGCCACGGGCCTTGCTGGCCCGAATCGCCCCTCTGCCGGGACCGGCTGGTGCTGACGGCAAATGCCAGCCACGTGGGTTCCTCGGCTGAGCAGGGCTGGGGCAAGGGCAGACGGGTCAGGCCCCGGGAGGGGTCTGCAGCCCACCTGATATCTGTGGTGCTGAGCTGCCGGGGTCCCCAGCAAAGAGCAGTCGGCCCTCGGCCCGTCCCTGAGCCCCCAGGACGTCCACGTCACGCCAGCCAGCGCGTCCAGCAGCCCAGCTCGGCCGACGGAAGCTGGCACAGGCCAGACTCACTGGAAGGCGGCAGGGAGCTCACTTCCCTGGCAAGGACCCGGCCCCATGTTGGTGTGCCAACGGGCTCTGGCTAAATGGTACCACCCTCCGCCCGAGTCCCCTTTCTGGGGGCCAGTGCCCCTCCCTCCCGAGGGGACAGGGAGTTCTCTCCACGGACACCCGTTAGCTGCCTCCCTAGCCAGCCCTGGCAGGCACCCGAGAGGAGGCGAGGGGTGCCGGGGACGTGGCACGTGCCGGGTACGAGCGAGCTGCCCGCGTGTGGGCGAGCAAGGAGGAGGGCGTTGTAGAAAGCTGTGGATTCCTTGGCAGCAGATTGGGGGGGGGCCGATCATTGGCACGACCCCCTTGTGCCCCGGGGAGGAGTCCCCGCTGGCAATACAGTGTGGCTTATCCTGGACGGGGTGGTTGGCGAGGGGCCCCCAGCCCTGCTCCAAAGCCCAGCCTACCTGTGGTGAGGTGGAAGGACATGCTGATGGCCAGGAGGAGAGCGCCACAGGTGGGAGTAGGCATAGTTCCCCGCCCCAGTGCCCAAGCGCTCGGACCTGACACTCGGAGCCGGGGGCGGGGAGGCAGCTGGGGGCCAGTCCCCTGCAGGGGTAAAAGAGAAGAGACCCCGTCAGTATGTGGACACCTCCAGCCCAAGGGCCCAGGCCTGGCTGATGCTCCAGCGATCCCCCCGACCCGAGCTGCCCCCCCACCTCCAGCGTCTAGGCACCAGCTAACATCCCTCAAACCCTGCTCCGGAACCAGCTCATCCGCCCCGTGTACCCTGCTGCACCCAATGCCGGCTGACAGGTTTCCAGGCAGATTCAAACTCCCGGCCCCAGCACCCGGCTCACCCCCTGGACCGGTAGCCAGGGGTGCCTGCGTGGCACAGGAGGGCCGGGACGCCGCCGCAGGGAGATTCTGCGCTGAGGCTGCCGGACACAGACAGGCCCTGCGGGTCCCCCAGCTCGGTCACAGGGTCAACACGTCTACGCAGGCACATCACGCCTCTAGCTCCACACTGGACTGGGAGTCCGGGCTCCCGGGCGCTATTCCTGTCTCTGCCACTGACTCACTTGAGCAAGCCCCTTCCCTCTCGCTGCGCCTCAGTTTCCCCACCTCTGTACAGGGGGATCGCGCTACTGACCCACCTGGCAGGAGCTTTGCGAGTCTTATGTATCGGTGTTTGTGACGCGCTTTGAGATCCTTCGAGGGAAAGGGCTAGAGAAATGCCAAGGAATGTTCATTGTCACATTGGGATAAAGTCAGTTCCCCCACCACAGCCATGCAGCCACCTCTGGAGAGGGAGAGGCAGCTGCCTGGCAGTGGACAACGCCACTTCAATCTCTTGGTGCCAGGAACCAGCCCCAGGTTAAGCCCCCGGGATTTTACTTAGGTGGAATTTAATTAGCCAGGTTGGCATCTGGCCAGGACACTGGGGCTTCCTCACAACTCTTGCAAAAAACCCCAGTCTCAGATCTTTATACTCAGGAGTGCCCAGGGCCTGGGGGTATGGGGCAGTGGAAAGAGGGCACCTCCCTGCAGCAGAGCGCCCCCTGAAGCCACGCTGGGTCAGTGCGGACTCAGGAATTGGAGTGAGTGACCCGACACGGGGCTTGTTTCACTTCGTGGCCATCCAGCGAAGGACCGATCACACCCCAGCCTGCCGCGCTCAGGAGAACTGACACGGTCCCAGCCCAGTGTGATCCCACCTGCCCCCCCCCCCCATCTCTGCTCACCACCAAACGATGACTGGGGCTCCCGCAACCCCACACCCAGAGCCAGCCCCCGGCTCCCGGCTCCTGCAGGCTGACGTAGATCAAGGGGCTCCAGTCCCTTGCAAGCCACACCTGGATGCTCCTGCGATGCTATTCTCAGGCAGCCGAGTGGCCGGGGGGGGTCTTCCAGGAGCAGTGAGCCAGGCTGGGGTGGGCGTATTTATTCCCCCCTTTCGGGGTGATCCTGGCACCGTCTCAGACAGGGCCACGCCGGACCGTGCCAGGAACGCCGGGTCACCCGGCCCACAGCCCGTCCCTTGTGCATGCGGCTTGTGTCCCTGCCAGCTACACACGTGTGTGTCAGAGCATTGGCACCGGCTGCACACTCGCCCCCACCCCACCCCAGAGCCCCGGTCGCTCTCAGCCCCCCTCCATCTGGGGAACGCCCATCTCCTAGCCCCTGTCCGCCCGCCCCACCCTGCCCACACCAGCCCCCCCCACCCCCCGCCACCCTCTCCTGCAGTGGGTCTGTTTGAACACACGAGGCCACATGCAGAGCGGGGGGAGATCTGCACCCGCTTACCCCAGGCTGAACCTGACCCACTAAGTTCTCCTTGTGCATGGCGGGGGGGGGGGGCCATGCACCCCACAGGGGCCCAGCAGGTACAGGTGGGCGCGTCGGGTAGCAGCCTGCTGCTTTGTCTCGGCTATTGACCTCGCTTCTGCAGCTCAAGGGCGAGGGGCTTGAAACTGGGCCCTGGGATCCGGCCACAGCAGCACGTCAGGGGCACTTTGACGTGCCCACAGGCCATGGCCTTCGAAGTGCCCATTCGAGCTGCAGCCACGTTGCACCGCCCCGGGGCTCACCCCAGCCATGCCCCTCCCAGAGGGCTGCCGGCCCTGCCCAGACCTCGGTTTGCTAGGGGCACCCCGGGCAGGATCTGGGCCCCCAGCACTCAAACGAGCTCCATGCAAACCAATGCACACCATCTGGGTGAGGCCGGGGAGGGGGCGGGGGCAGTAAAGCAGCTGCAGGAGCCCAGCTCTGGATTTCCAGACCCCCGTGCACACAGAGACCCCCAGCGATTTAGTTGCCTGATCCGCGTTTCCCTGTGGGTGTTTGCCAGGCCTTGCATTCCACGACATTAAAAGCCTCCTGCAGAGTTCCCAGTGGCCTGACTCACTGGCCTGACACTGGGCCCCTTCTCGTGCCCCGAAGCCAACACCCCTGCAGGGCAGGAGTGATTAGCCCCGCTGGGGAAACTGAGGCAGAGTGGGGGAAAATGACTTGCCTGAGGTCACCCAGTGAGCCATTGGCAGAGCCAGGAACTGTTCAACATATTCATAAATGATCTGGAAAAAGGGGTAAATGGTGAGGTGGCAAAATTTGCAGATGATACAAAACTACTCAAGATAGTTAAGTCCGAAGCTGATTGCAAAGAGCTACAAAGGGACCTCACTAGACTGGGCAACAAAATGGCAGATGAAATTCAATGTTGATAAATGCAAAGTAATGCACATTGGAAAACATCATCCCGACTATACATGCAAAATGATGGGGTCTAAATGAGCTGTTACCACTCAAGAGAGAGATCTTGGAGTCATTGTGGATAGTTCTCTGCAAACATCCGCTCAATGTGCAGCGGCCGTCAAAAAAGCGAACAGACTGTTGGGCATCATTAAGAAAGGGACAGATAAGAAGACAGAAAATATCATATTGCCTCTATATAAATCCATGGTACGCCCACATATTGAATACTGCGCGCAGATGTGGTCGCCCCATCTCAAAAAAGATATATTGACATTGGAAAAGGTTCAGGAAAAGGCAACAAAAATGATTAGGGGTATGGAACGGCTTCCGTATAAGGAGAGATTAATAAGACTGGGACTTTTCAGCTTGGAACAGGGATGACTAGAGGTGGATATGATTGAGGTCTATAAATTCATGACTGGTGTGGAGAAAGTAAACTAGGAAGTGTTATTTAATCTTCTCATAACACAAGAACCAGGGGTCCCCCAATGAAATTAATAGGCAGCAGGTTTAAAACAAACAAAAGGAAGTATTTCTTCACACAACACACAGTCAACCTGTGGAACTCCTTGCCAGAGGATGTTGTGAAGGCCAAAACTATAACAGGGTTCAAAAAACTATTAGATAAGTTCATGGAGGCTAGGTCCATCAATGGCTATTCGCCAGGATGGGCAGGGATGGTGTCCCTTGCCCCTGTTTGCCAGAAGCTGGGAATGGGTGACAGGGGATGGATCATTTGATGATTCCCTGTTCTGTTCATTCCCTCTGGGGCACCTGGCATTGGCCACTGTCAGAATACAGGATGCTGGGCTAGATGGACCTTTGTTCTGGCCCAGTATGGCCGTTCTTATGTTCGTATGAGTGCAGCCCGATTCCCTGCCTCCCAGGTCGGCGCTACAGGCAGTGGCCCGGCTCTCTCCCTGCTGGGGGCCCTCCAGCTTCAACGGCCACAGCGTCGTGTCTGGCCCCTGGGTGCTCTGGGGCAGCTCAGCATGGAGGGCGGTGCTGGCCGTGGCAGACAATGCACAATGCAGGCGTGATTGAGCTGTCAGCTGTGTCCGTAATTTATTCATCCCATAATGCACTGGGATTAGACCAGCTAGCATGCAAGTCACCTTTCTCCCATCCCCCCCACGGTCACAAGTGGGGGCCACAAGGCTTCCATCACTGCGCCTGCTTTGCAGAGTACAAAGGAAGTCTCCTTTCCTTCCCTGCCCGAGCAGAGGCAATGGAACGCCCCTGGGAACTGCCCCCCAGGAACCTCCCCCCTGGCAGTGCCCCCCGGGAACCTGCCCCCCTGGCAGTGCCCATGGGAAACTATCCCCAGAACAAGCATGTGGGAACCTGCCCCGCCCCCGGAACCTACCCCCCGGAACAGCCTGTGGGAACATGTCCCCCATGAGCCTGTCCATGGGAACCTGCCCCCACAGGAGCCTGCCTCCTGGAAGCACCCGTGGAAACCTGCCCACCGTGGAACCTGCCCCCGTGACTCTGCCCCCCGTGAAGCGCCCAGGAGAACCTGCCCCTGGGAACTGCGCCCCGGGGAACATGCCCCCTATGGGAACCTGCCTCTACAGGAACCTGAAACCTGGAAGTGCCTATGGGAACCTGCCCCTGTGGGAATCTGCCCCTGTGGGAACCTACCCCCGCAGGTACCTGCCCCCCCAGGACATAACCCCCATGAGAACCTGCCCCTGTGCGAATCTGCCCCTGCAGGAACCTACCCCCACAGGTACCTGCCCCCCCAGGAACATGCCCCCGTGGGAACCTAGCCCCATAGGTAAGTCGTCCCCCACAAGAACCTGCCCCCTCTGGAAATCTGCCCCAGATGGAACCTGCCCCCTGGGAACCTGTCCCTGTGGAAGAGCCTGCCCCCAAATGAACCTACCTCTGTGGGAGCCTACCCCCCCCCACAGAACCTACCCCCATGGGTACCTGCCCCCCTGGAACCTGCCCCCCTACAAGCACCTGCGGGAACCTTCCCGTGCCCACCAGACAACGTCTCTCCACTCTCAATGGAGGTGTGAGACCATTCAGCCAATTGAATGATCCAATTGGCCCCGCGCCCTGGGCGCTTTCTAATTGGGATCATCCTGTGCTTTGCGAGGTGGCTGAAGCCGAGGCGCCGGCCGAGCGGAGCCGCGATTAGCAGCCACGTGCGGGGGCGGAGGGGGGGGGCAGGCCCACGGCCCCCCGCCTGGCTGCTGCGGACACACCGCACGTCCCTGGCAGCTGCTTGGCCAGGCCTGCTGGGTCCCCGGCGGCCCGGGAATCTGCTCCCCGCCGGAGCCTGCCCTCGGACCTGGCTCCCACGCTGTGGGGGGCGCTGCCGCCAGGCGGTGGCATTCGCCCCGCAGGGCAAGACGCGCCCTGCAGGACGTGGGAGAGGGGGCGAAAGGGCAGGAGCCGCTCAGGCTGATGCTGCTAGCTCCAGCACCTCCTGTTGCCCCTGTCCGTTATTGCGCCTGGGGCCCCTGCCCGCACTCGCTGTCTTCACGTGGAACCCGCAGTAGCCCCCGGTTCACCATCTCCTCCCCTAGCGGCCGGGCCATGGGAGGATAAGAGCTCACTACTGCTGCCAGCTAATGGAGTTCCGCCCTCAGCTCAGTCCAGGCTGGGGTGATGACGGTTCCCCAGTCAAGCCCTGAGGAGAGTTATCACACACCCAGCCTCAGCAGCGGGACGCTGGGGGTGACCGGGCCGGGACTGTGTTGTGAGGGGTAGGAGAGAGGATCCTCAATCACACCCCAGCCCCGGGCCCCCCAGCTGCTGGCTTGGACATGCTGTCCCTTGTGTTCAGACCAGCAGTCTCTCCGCTCCCCCAGGCCTCTCGCCAGCCTCTCGCCCCTACCCCGTGCTACAGGAGATACCCGTCCCAACGCCCCTGCCCAGCCTGGCTCAGCTGTCGCCAGCCTGGGCCCATCTCCTGCGCCGCGGATCATGTGAGTGTCAGTAAGCAAACAGCCTTGCCCCGTTGGTTAGTGACTGGAAAGCCCCAGGCCAGGGATCTCCCCTGGGACCAGCGATTTCTCTACACCCCCCCTTGAACTCTGCCCTCACCCCTCCAACCAAGATGAAGAACATACCAAGAATATACCAACCTGTCATCTGAAGGCTCAAATCATAGAATCATAGAATCTCAGAGTTGGAAGGGACCTTAGGAGGTCATCTAGTCCAACCCCCTGCTCAAAGCAGGACCAATCCCCAATTTTTGCCCCAGATCCCTAAATGGCCCCCTCAAGGATTGAACTCACAACCCTGGGTTTAGCAGGCCAATGCTCAAACCACTGAGCTATCCCTCCCCCGATAGCAGGCTGCAGCTGTGGCCAGGCGCCCCCCCCCCGGCTCCCGGCTCTCGGCTCAGCTGTGGAGCCGGGAGGGCGGGCTGCAGCCATGGCCAGCCACCCCCCGGCTCCCGGTGCCCTAGGCGACTGCCTAGGGTCGCCTAGTGGGCGTGCCGGCCCTGTCCACAACCTAAAGGCAGTTCCCAGTGTTTGTCAGTCAAACTTTTCCCATTTATGGACATTACAAAAGCTAGCTACTGGGGCACCTCTGGCCAAAAAGCTTAGGAAGAAGGAAACTTCCCACTGGTAAAAGTGGAGGAGTTTGGTTTGCCAGACCGATCAGCAAAGCCAATGCGGACAAACTATGTGAAAAGGCTACAAAACACCAAGCTTCTGGACTGCATGAACATGCAGAATGCGCTATAAGCCAGTCACTGTCAAAGCCCATTTTAGAAGTACTTAATGAGGCTGTTAAGAATGCTGGAGACACAACTCAGTTCATGCGCACAAACATGGCTGTCGCATCAGACTTTCTATTTAAGCAAGAGATACCGCACGCTACAAGCGGGAGGCCAATGTTAAGTGCATTGTCACCTGTTAACCCTGATGTTGGCACTGGTTCCAAACAAGACTGACCAATCCTCACTATCTTTCTGCAAGCAACTCAACTGACTGGCTAGAAGCATGTGGAGCAACAGTGAAAGTCTCAACAGTTCAAAAAGTGAAGAACTCTCTGACCACATTCAAAAAAATTTGCATACATGGCTGATGAATGCACCCATGCAAATGGGCATCCAGTATTAAGTCATTGCGAACGTTAGCTGGATGTCAGTGATAGGCCAGTAGATGCATTTCTAGATGTGCAGCTTACAGAAGACACAGCGGCTGCATCTGTGACAACCCATATCTTAGAAAAGTTAAATGCTTATAAATTGGATCTCAAACAGACAGCTGCTTGTGCATTTGATGGAGCGGCAAACTTTTCTGGAAGACATGGTGGAGTACAAGCTTTGCTCAAAGAAAAGTGTGACCCTAATCACTCCTGTACACACCGCAGAGGCCATCTTAACTTCAGTACCCGGAAAGATAATGGAGCAAAGAATTAAGCAATCGGTTTGCAAACACCTAGAAGATAATAAGGTGAAAAGTAACAACATGGATTTGCCAAGAAAAAATTGTGTCAAACCAATGTGATATCTTTCTTTGACAGGGTAACAAGCCTTGTGGATGGGTGGAAGTGGTAGATGTGGTATATCTTAACTTTAAAAAGGCTTTTGATACTGTATCACATGACCTTCTCATAAACAAACTAGGGAAATACAACCCTAGATGGAGCTACTATACGATGGATGCAGAACTAGTTGGAAAACTGTTCCCAGAGAGTAGTTATCAGTGGTTCACAGTGAACCTGGAAGGACATATCGAATGGGGTCTGCAGGGATCTGTTCTGGGTCCGGTTCTATTCAATATCTTCCTCAGTGATATAGATACTGGCTTAGAGAGTTCACTTATAATGTCTGCGGACGATACCAAGCTGGGAGGGGTTGCAAGTGCTTTGGAGGATAGGATTAAAATTCAAAATGATCTGGACAAACTGGAGAAATGGTCTGAAGTAAATAGGATGAAATTCAATAAGGATAAATGCAAAGTACTCCACTTAGGAAGGAACAATCAGTTGCACACATACAAACTTGGAAATGACTGCCTAGGAGGGAGTACTGCAGAAAGGGATCTGGGGGGTCATAGTGGACCACAAGTGAAAAATGAGTCAACAGTGTAATGCTGTTACAAAAAAAGAAAATATAATTCTGGGATTTATTCACAAGAGTGTTGTAAGCAAGACTTGAGAATTAATTTTTCTGCTCTACTCTGCACTGAATAGGCCTCAACTGGAGTATTGTGTCCAGTTCTGGGCGCCACATTTCAGGAAGGATGTGGGAAAATTGGAGAAAATCCAGAGAAGAGCAACAAAAATTATTAAAGGTCTAGGAAACATGACCTATGAGGCTTTGTTTAGTCTGGAGAAGAGAAAACTCAGAGGGGACATAACCGTTTTCAAGTACATAAAAGTTGTTACAAGAAGGAGGAAAAAAATTGTTCTCGTTAACCTCTGAGGATAGGACAGGAAGCAATGAACTTAAATTGCATCAAGGGCAGTTTAGGTTGGACATTAAGAAAAAATTCCTAACTCTCAGGGTGGTTAAGCACTGGAATAAATTGCCTAGGGAGCTTGTGGAATCCCTGTTATTGGAAATTTTTAAGAGCAGGTTAGATAAATACCTGTCAGGGATGGTCTAGATAATACTTAGTCCTGCCTTGAGTGCAGAAGACTGGGCTAGATGAGGTCCCTTCCAGTCCTACACTTCTATGATTCTATGATCTACTCAACTAGCATTAGTAAGAGCTGCGGAATCTTAAAAGACATTAAGAAAGCCATAAATTTAATGTCTTCATTATACTCTTTTTTCAACAAGAGTCTTAAAAAAAACCCCTGTATGTCTTGGAAAAAATAGAAGATACACTGGGGCTGAAGTTCAAATTAGTCCAAGCTGGGAAAACCCTCTGGCTTTCTCATCAGTGATCCGTGGCTGTTTGAAAATTACTGAAACTGTTAATACTGACTTTGGAAAGTATCTACCAAGATGGGACGGATCTAATAGTGAGGCTGGTGGAACTGCTTTAGTTACTATGTTCAGAGAAGACTATTGCCGTTCTCTCTCTCGTAAGTCTACTGTTGAAACCACTTGGGTCATTAAACAATACCATCCAGGCATCTGCTACAACAGTAGAAGATCTTTGTCCAGCAATAGAAGCTACACCTGGATCGATCACAGAGATATCCATTGAAAATGTACTGGAAGAAGCAAAGATTTCAGCCCAGGAGTTGACTAATGAAGGCATTTATATCAACTCCTTAAGTGAAGAGGACCAGAAGTGTGCGTTAAGCCCACTGAAAAAGTACACGACATGATTCTTACAAATCTACAACAGCAACTGCTGGATTCTACTCAACATCTGCATAGCTTTTACGATGTGAGCAACAAGAAGAAAGTCAAGGAAAGTGTGGGCCCCTTGCTGAATGAGGGAGGGAACCTAGTGACAGAGGATGTGGAGAAAGCTAGTGTACTCAATGCTTTTTTTGCCTCTGTCTTCACAGACAAGGTCAGCTCCCAGGCGGCTGCACTCCGCAGCACGGTATGGGGAGGAGGTGACCAGCCCTCTGTGGAGAAAGAAGTAGTTCGGGACTATTTAGAAAAGCTGGACGAACACAAGTCCATGGGGCCGGATGCACTGCATCCGAGGGTGCTAAAGGAGTTGGCCGATGTGATTGCAGAGCCATTGGCCATTATCTTTGACAAATCATGGCAATCGGGGGAGGTCCCGGATGACTGGAAAAAAGCTAATGTAGTGCCCATCTTTAAAAAAGGGAAGAAGGAAGATCCGGGGCACTACAGGCCAGTCAGTCTCACCTCAGTCCCTGGAAAAATCATGGAACAGGTCCTCAAGGACTCAATTCTGAACCACTTAAAGGAGGGGAAAGTGATCAGGAACAGTCAGCATGGATTCACCAAGGGCAAGTCATGCCTGACTAACCTAATTGCCTTCTATGATGAGATAACCGGCTCTGTGGATGAGGGGAAAGCAGTGGATGTGCTATTTCTTGACTTTAGCAAAGCTTTTGATACAGTCTCCCACAGTGTTCTTGCCAGCAAGTTAAGGAAGTATGGGCTGGATGAATGGACGGTAAGGTGGATAGAAAACTGGCTGGATGGTCGTGCTCAACGGGTAGTGATCAATGGCTCCATGTCTAGTTGGCAGCCGGTATCAAGTGGAGTGCCCCAAGGGTCGGTGCTGGGGCCGGTTTTGTTCAATATCTTCATCAACGATCTGGAGGATGGTGTGGACTGCACCCTTAGCAAGTTTGCAGATGACACTAAACTGGGAGGAGTGGTTGATACGCTGGAGGGTAGGGACAGGATACAGAGGGAGCTAGACAAATTAGAGGATTGGGCCAAAAGAAATCTGATGAGGTTCAACAAGGACAAGTGCAGAGTCCTGCACTTAGGACGCAAGAATCCCATGCACTGCTACAGACTAGGGACCGAATGGCTGGGCAGCAGTTCTGCAGAAAAGGACCTAGGGGTTACGGTGGACGAAAAGCTGACTATGAGTCAACAGTGTGCCCTTGTTGCCAAGAAGGCTAACGGCATTTTGGGCTGTATAAGTAGGGGCATTTCCAGCAGATGGAGGGACGTGATTATTCCCCTCTATTCGGCACTGGTGAGGCCTCATTTGGAGTACTGTGTCCAGTTTTGGGCCCCACGCTACAAGAAGGATGTGGATAAATTGGAAAGAGTCCAACGGAGGGCAACAAAAATGATTAGGGGGCTGGAGCACATGACTTATGAGGAGAGGCTGAGGGAACTGGGATTGTTTAGCCTGCAGAAGAGAAGAATGAGGGGGGATTTGATAGCTGCTTTCAACTACCTGAAAGGGGGTTCCAAAGAGGATGGATCTAGACTGTTCTCAGTGGTAGAAGATGACAGAACAAGGAGTAATGGTCTCAAGTTGCAGAGGGGGAGGTTTAGGTTGGATATTAGGAAAAACTTTTTCACTAGTAGGGTGGTGAAGCACTGGAATGGGTTACCTAGGGAGGTGGTGGAATCTCCTTCCTTAGATGTTTTTAAGGTCAGGCTTGACAAAGCCCTGGCTGGGATGATCTAATTGGGTTTCGTCCTGCTTTGAGCAGGGGGTTGGACTAGATGACCTCCTGAGGTCCCTTCCAACCCTGAGATTCTATGATTCTATGATTCTATGATCCCAAGATCCTAGCACCACATTTGGGGCCAGCACTGACTGCCAGGGGAGAGCGCCCCCTACTGAGCCCCCTGCCCTGCTCCCTGCAGCACAGCGTCCCCTAGTGCTTCACTAGGGCATTGGGACCAGCACTGACTGCCAGGGGAGAGCGCCCCCTACTGAGCCCCCTGCCCTGCTCCCTGCAGCACAGCGCCCCCCTAGTGCTTCACTAGGGCATTGGGACCAGCACTGACTGCCAGGGGAGAGCGCCCCCTACTGAGCCCCCTGCCCTGCTCCCTGCAGCACAGCGCCCCCTAGTGCTTCACTAGGGCATTGGGACCAGCACTGACTGTCAGGGGAGAGCGCCCCATTGAGCACCTCACCCTGCTCCCTGCAGCACTGCGCCCCCTAGTGCTTCACCACAAAGCACTGACTGCCAGGGAAGAGCGCCCCCTACTGAGCCCCCTGCCCTGCTCCCTGCAGCACAGCGCCCCCTAGTGTTTCACTAGGGCATTGGGACCAGCACTGACTGCCAGGGGAGAGCGCCCCATTGAGCACCTCACCCTGCTCCCTGCAGCACTGCGCCCCCTAGTGCTTCACCACAAAGCACTGACTGCCAGGGAAGAGCGCCCCCTACTGAGCCCCCTGCCCTGCTCCCTGCAGCACAGCGCCCTCTGCTGTGTTACCCTCACTCATCCCTACAACATCTGAATTTCCCTTGTAGGTCTCTAAGCCTGGTGCTGCCCAGCGGCTCTGCTCGGTACTTTCTCTCACTCCCCGTTTGTAACACGCTCATCACCCAGCGGCAACGCCGTCCTTATCCCTGGTCCCAGGGCAGCTGCTGACGCCCGGGGGAGCTCAGCCTGAGCCCCAGTCCCAGGATTTGGCTGCGTTCCAGGAAAGACGTCCCTGGGTTGGGCGCGGAGGAGTCACACCCCACACTGCCACCTCCCACACCGGCCACAGTGAGAGCTCGTATTAGCCCCTTCTCTGCTAGCCCCGCCCCGCCCGGAGCACCCCGCCCTGCTGCCGCTGGCTTTAGGTTTGTGTTTAAATGTAACTGCGCTCGCTGCCTGGTTCTAGGGCTGGGGAGGGGCAACCGGGCTGCAACGGCGCAGAGGAGGACTGGGGGGCACAGCTCCGGCTCTGGGGCTGATGGGTCCTCTCCCCCGGGGACGGGTTGGGAACCCCATCGCTTGGGAAGGTGACAGGGGACAGTACTGGGGGATGGGAATAGAGGGACACCTGGCCCCATCCCTGAGCGACCCAGCCAGCTCCTCGTTCAGGGAGGGAATCCGCCCGCCGTCTGTCACGCCTGCACTGGTGCGACCCACACTGGAGAAACCCACCCAGGACACATCAGGCCAGGCCCGGCATCAGACCTCCCGTTCCTGGGCAAGCTCAGAGAGAAGCCAGCCAAAGGCCAGCTCCAGGCTCCTCTAACTGCAGCTACCAGGCGAGACCTGGCACCATCTGGCTTCAGGCCGGGACACGGAACTGGGGCTGGTTTCATGGCCCTGATGGCTGAGCTCCTCCTGTCAGTGGCGAGAGGGGAGCCCTCCCGGCTCAGCCCCCTGGGCCTCTGCCACGTTCCACACCGTGGGCCAGGAGAGTCCGCTGGCTCGCCCAAGAGGTGGCTGGGTCCCGGGGAAGGCGCTGAAACAGTTTGAGTCCTTCCGGGAGGGACGTCCCCAAAGAGCAGTGATGGGAAACTGCCGCTCCCTCCCAGACCCCTCGCTTGTGGGGCTCCCCCAGGGTCACTTCTCTCGCTCCGGCCCTTTTCAACATCTACATGCCACCACCAGGTGAACGGGCCAGACGACATGGACTCAAGTGCCAGCAACATGCCGATGACACACAGCTCCGTCTATGCTTGACCGCACCCGACCACACCCCTGCCACCGGGACGGCCCAGTGCTGGGTTGGGATCAGCTCGGGGATGAAGAACAGCCGGCTGAAGCTGAACGTGAGCACAACAGAGGTGATGCTGGTAGACAGGGAAAGTATCTGGAGGAATTTGCAGCCATGGTGAAGCTCCTTCGACTGATGGTTCCCATCCACAATGGGTCAGTTCCGTCCCTCGTCCAGAAGTGCTCTGGGATTCCTTGCTCATGCTGAGCTCTCCCACCGCAATGGCCGCGAGTGACGCTTTCTGCTCTCGCCGCTTGGCTGGGAGACTCCGTCCCGTCTGGCCGACGAAGACCTGGCCTCAGTTATTCCTGCCTTCGCCACCTCTCCGCTGGACGACAGCAACGCGAGTTACCCGGGCACGGAAACGTCAGCCCGTCAGATGCTCCACCCAGCACCGAACGCCGCCATTCATCTCCTCAGCAACGCACGCCTAGGTGAGCACATCACACCTTCCTTCCACTCCCCACCCTGGCTGCCCATAGACCATTCCCATTAAGTTCAAGGCCTCAGTCTGTATCTTCAGAACACTCCCAGGGCATCTAAAGGACCATTTCAAGCTTTGGGTGGAAGATCGTGGTGGAAATCTTCGCTCCTATGACCCAATGGACTCTCAACAATAGGAGCAAAGCTAGTCTGTGCAGGAGACCGAACCTTCTCTGAGGGTGGGCTGAGACTGTGGTGTGAACTCCCCCAGGAAATAGGGACTGCCACAAATGCCACTACTTTCTGCTCCGAGGCAAGGGCGTCGGAAGAGGGGGGACAAGGGGCCATGGCCCCTCCACTTTTCACCGTCCATAAGGACGAGCGATGCGGGGGAGGGAGCAGAGAAGATCGAGCGGGGCGCAGGGTCTTGGGGGAAGAGGCAGTGCAAGGGTGGAGGCCTGGAGGGGGCGGTGCAGCATGGGGGGGCACAGTTCAGGCACCTGTGCCCCCCCACACTTTTAGGGTGCTTCCGCCACTCCTGCTCCAAGTGCCAGGTGCATTCCTCTGACCAGCCTTCTCTAACATAATGACCCAGCAACGGGTATATTTAACAACAACCACCCTACCCAAACAAGCCACTCCACACACGTCTCCCTCTGGGGAGCGGCTGAGAGACCAAGCAGCCTGTGACAGACGTGGAGCCGGGTTGTGAAAAGCTCTGCTCAGGATAAAACCCTCTCTGGGAGAGAACAAAGCTAGGAATTACACAGGCAATATCTCCAATCCGTGCCCCCACCTTCCCTCCCTACTCAGCCTCCTCCAGCCCTGGCTTCAGGGAGAGCTTCGTGCGCCTTGGGAAGCGTCTGTCTTCAGGGGGTGCATCGTGGCAGGGGGCACCGGGGTCTCTCGGTCACGCTCGCCCTTGGGTGGCCCTGGCTGATTCCCTGCTTGCTGCCTCCAGGAGCCGGCCCGGTGTGGATGTTCGACTGGCTGGATTAGCGGAGGGGCTGATGCATGGATACAGCAGAAAGCTGTTAAACACATAGCACCGGTGCTCTTGGCAGGCCGCCACCACGCCATGAGCTGCTGGTTTGCCTGAGCTCTCAGGGACAGGTGAAGCCAGGAGGGGCCTGGCTAGTCCAGAGACTGGAGACCTCCGAGCCAGAGCCGGGGGCTGCAAGATGGGAGATTCGGTGACCCCTGCCATTCCCGGAGTCGGTGCTGCCCTCAGTGTCCCAGACTGGTGCTAGGGGGCGCTTTGCTGCTGGAAGCAGGGTAGGGGCTCAGTAGGGGGCGCTCTCCCCTCTCCATCAGCGCTAGCTGTAACAGCAGGATGGTCAGCACAGGGCAGGCGAACACAGCGGCAGATCAACCAACCCCATGTCCCGCACCGCAGCTTAGAATCATAGAATCATAGAATCATCGAATCTCAGGGTTGGAAGGGACCTCAGGAGGTCATCTAGTCCAACCCCCTGCTCAGAGCAGGACCAACCCCAACTAAATCATCCCAGCCAGGGCTTTGTCAAGCCTGACCTTAAAAACCTCTAAGGAAGGAGATTCCACCACCTCCCTAGGTAACCCATTCCAGTGCTTCACCACCCTACTAGTGAAAAAGTTTTTCCTAATATCCAACCTAAACCTCCCCCTCTGCAACTTGAGACCATTACTCCTTGTTCTGTCATCTGCCACCACTGAGAACAGTCTAGATCTATCCTCTTTGGAACCCCCTTTCAGGTAGTTGAAAGCAGCTATCAAATCCCCCCTCATTCTTCTCTTCTGCAGGCTAAACAATCCCAGTTCCCTCAGCCTCTCCTCATAAGTCATGTGCTCCAGCCCCCTAATCATTTTTGTTGCCCTCCGTTGGACTCTTTCCAATTTATCCACATCCTTCTTGTAGCGTGGGGCCCAAAACTGGACACAGTACTCCAAATGAGGCCTCACCAGTGCTGAATAGAGGGGAATAATCACGTCCCTCGATCTGCTGGAAATGCCCCTACTTATACAACCCAAAATGCCGTTAGCCTTCTTGGCAACAAGGGCACACTGTTGACTCATATTCAGCTTTTCGTCCACCGTAACCCCTAGGTCCTTTTCTGCAGAACTGCTGCCCAGCCATTCGGTCCCTAGTCTGTAGCAGTGCATGGGATTCTTCCGTCCTAAGTGCAGGACTCTGCACTTGTCCTTGTTGAACCTCATCATATTTCTTTTGGCCCAATCCTCTAATTTGTCTAGGTCCCTCTGTATCCTATCCCTAGCTTAGCAGAGCCACATGAATTTGCCACAGCGGCAAAGACCAGGGGTCCATCTAGAGCAGCGTCCTGTTGTTACACAGCTGCCTAGCGTAGGTCACATCCCCTCTCTGGTGGCTGGTCCGTACAGAGGATAACAGCCTGCTGCTGCTGCCGGCTAAGGAAGTGGTTCCGCTACATCAGTGGTTCCCAAAGGGTTCACGGAATGTTACAGGGGGTTCTCAGGAAAAAACTCCCTAATGGTGGACAGAGCTGTCCCTCGGGACCCCAGGCAGCATGGGGCCAGCAACCCGGAGCCCCTGGACTTCCAAGAGCTAAGCAGATCAAAGCAAGCATATCTATCCCACTGAGGAGATTTAAACTTATAAGAAACTTATAAGAAATGGAAAGGGAGGTGGATAGCTTTTGCTGATTTTAAAATTAAATAAGCAGCTATTATTGTTCTTACAATTATTATGAAGAACAAGTTTAAGCTTTGTTGTAATGTGCATTGCCTGGACTGCTTAAGACCTGAATGCTTGTGTAGAAGGAACTCTTTGAGTTGCTTCTTAAATACCTTCCTGCTGTTTCACATCTGATACTCCTTGATGAAACATAGGAGCCTTGTCTTATAACAGGCTTATTCAGAGTGATACAAGCTACAAAAGTGAGATCTTGGAAGAGTGTTGTGGTTTTCATAATGTAATACAAATACTGTGATGATAAATAATAATTAATAATAAATAGTGTGTAATAAGCATATCATAAAAACAAATGTTATATTTCCAAGATCACTGCTTTTATAATTTATACTCAGGCAGAGGAGAAAATCCCTGGAAATATTCATTTTTAGGAGGGGGTTCGCGAGACTTGACATTTTAGTGAAAGGGGTTCACAGGTTGTTGAAGTTTGGGAACCACTGCGCTACATGAAGTAGCGAGGTCTGCATGGTGGAGCTAAACGACTCAAGACCCATTGACAACCGTGGGGTTGGGGTTGTTACACCGTCCCCAGCAGTGGCCAGCACTGGTTGCAGCAGATGAAGGTGTGACAGCTCCCTGAGTCCCTGTGATTCCTCAAGGGTGGAGAGTTCTTCCTGACCCCCCGCTGCAGAGCAGTTTGTGCCCTGGAGCATGAGGATTGATGGCCCTTGTCACCTGTATTCCACAGGCTTTAATGGCAGGTGCTCTCCGGGTTCAGGTCCATGTCTAAGTCTCTTTGTCACATCTTGCCTCCATAAAATCATGTGGCAGGGAGTTCTGCGGGTTAACCGTGTCCCAGGTGGGGACAGCAGACTCCTCCCTCCCACACTGCAGAAGGCCGGGCTGCTCCTGTGACGAGCTCTCGTCTCAGGCTGGGAACCAAACGTATTCCAAACAGAAACCCCGCAGAATCAATGCCAGCACCCTTCTCTCGAATCTCTCCCGGAGCTGCAGATCTCGGGGGAGGCAGGAAATGGCCCAGATGGGCCTAGAGAGATTAGCGAGCAGGAGGGACCAGGGAGAGAACAAACGGAGCAACCGGCATCATCTTCAACCAGAATTCCCAGGCTGCTTGCTCCATCTGTTCAGCCACTGTCTCAGACCCCCCGGACACCCCCTTTTCCAGGCTCCATGCCTGGCCTTTGAGAGCTGCAGGGAAGCACATGGACTCTGCTGGCAAAGCCTGGAAAAACTGGAGCGGTGTCACACCCGTCGCCCAGCCCTGAGCATCGGGGGCCGCTCCCTCCCTGCGGCTCACTTCTAACTCCCCTGGGCACTGGCTGGAGATCCCCCCTGCCCAGGAGGCCCAGGAACCGGCCCATGCCCAGCTTGCCAGCTCCCCAAGGATCCAACTAGGCTGTGACCCATAATGGCTTGCCCCCCAGCCCCTTCCAGCAGGCACTGGTTGGCCATCTTCCCCTAGGGCTCCGTCCTACACACCAGAGGTGGGTCTGGGTCCACGCCAGCCTGGAGAACGGCTTTTGAACCCCAAGCCCACCCCCGAGTGCTGCCACATGGGTGTCGTAGGGTCGATGCCTACCCTGGCTCACTGCCCGGGGGCTGGGATCCCCCTGCAGACCAGCCCACCAGCCTTGGGGTTAGCATCAGGCCAGACCCTTCTTGCCCTCTGGGGCTGGGCTGAGACCCTCGTGTTGCCCCCTCTGGCCTGGTGGGGAGCAAGGAGCCCCAGCTGCGAGGACAGGGGCAAGGATGGGAGGTATGTGTGTGGGGGGGGAATGGAGCCCCGACCCTGCCCTCCAGCCCCAGATCCCCCCAGCGGGATCCCATCACCTGGAGGTCTGTGCCAGGCCCCTCCCTGTGCCCTGGGAAGTTCTGAGGCTCAGCTGAACACGGGTCCGCTCACCCCATCGCTGACCCCTGCCCCCAGGCTGCAAGGCTCAGCTGGGGGCAAAGGCGAGATGGAAGGTCCTGGCCAGGATCCCTCACGCAAAACCCTGGAGCAGGGCCGGCTCTAACGTTTTTGCCACCCCAAACAAAAAAAAAAAACAACCCCCCACCTGCTGAAATAACCCCCCCATCGCCTCTCCCACTCGGAGCGCCGGCGGGGAGCGAGGGCGGCATGCCCGTGGCCCCGCTCCCCCGGTCGGGGCGCTGGTGGGGAAGAGTGCCGCCCCCCGCGGCTTGCCGCCCCAGGCACGCACTTGCTGCGCTGGTGCCTGGAGCCGCCCCTGCCCCGGAGAGGCCAGTGGGGTGCAAGGGCGGCGTGGCCCGGCCCCACCCCGGCAGCGTCGCCCCATTGCATAGACTGGAACCAGAGGGTTCAGAGGGACCACAAGGGGCATCTAGTCTGACCCCTCCGCCAAGACACAGGATTTGTTGGATCTAAACCATCCCAGGCAGATGGCTACTCAGCCTCCTCTCAAAAACCTCCAGTGAAGGAGCTTCCACACCCTCCCGAGGCGTCTGGCCCAGTGTCCTACTGCTCTCACCGTTGGGAATTGTTTCCTGAGATTTCATCTAAATCTCCCGGGCTGCAGTTCGCACCCATTGCCCCTTGTCCTGCCCTCTGGGGCAAGAGACAACAACTTTTCTCCCTCTTTTTTGTGGCAGCCGTTCAAGTACTTGAAGACCCGTATCATCCCCCCTGAATTTCCTCTTTTCCAAACAAACACACCCACTTCCTTCAGCCTTTGCATTCCGTCCCTTTGATCATCTCTGTCGCTCGCCTCTGGGTCCTTTCCAGTTTCTCTATGTCCTTTCCACCCAAAGCCAGATACAGTCCTCCAGCTGAGGAGCGGTGCTATCACCTCCCGTGACCTGCATGCTCGGCCTCGGTTAGTGCAACCTTAACATTACATTTGCTTTTTTTGCAACAGCATCTCATTGCTGCCTCGCGTTGATCCACCACAGCTCCCAGGTCCTGCTCAGCAGTGCTGCTGCCGAGCCAGGTAACCCCCATTCTGTACTTCATACAACCACAGAACCCTAAGACTGGAAGGGCCCTCAAGAGGTCGTCTAGTCCAGTCCCTGCACTCATGGCAGGACTAAGTATTATCTAGACCAGTGGCTCTCAAATTTTTGTACTGGTGACCGCTTTCACATAGGAAGCCTCTGAATGCAACCCCCCTTATAAATTAAAAACATGTTTTTATATATTTAACACCATTATAAATGCTGGAGGCAAAGCAGGGTTTGGGGTGGAGGCTGACAGCTCGCAACCCCCCATGTAATAGCCTCATGACCCCCTCAGGGGTCCCATCCCCCAGTTTGAGAACCCCTGATGTAGACCGTCCCTGACAGGCGTTTGTCCAACCTGCTCTTAAAAATCCCCAATGATGGAGATTCCACAACCTCCCTAGGCAATTTGTTCCAGTGCTTAACCACCCTGACAGTTAGGAAGTTTTTCCTAATGTCCAACCTAAACCTTCCTTGCTGCAATTTAAGCCCATTGCTTCTTTCCTATTCTCAGAGGTTAATGAGAACAATTTTTCTCCCTCCTCCTTGTAACAACCTTTTATGTACTTGAAAACTGTTATCATGTCCCCTCTCAGTCTTCTCCAGACTAAACAAACTCAGTTTTTTCAATCTTCCCTCAGAGGTCATGTTTTCTAGACCGTTAATCTTTTTGGTTGCTCTTCTCTGGACAATTTCCAACTTGTCCACATCTTTCCTGAAATGTGGTGCCCAAAACTGGACACAATACTCCAGCTGAGGCCATATCAGTGCGGAATGGAGCGGAAGAATTACTTCTCGTGTCTTGCTTACAACACTCCTGCTAATACATCCCAGAATGATGTCTGCTTTTTTTGCAACAGTGTTACACTGTTGACTCATATTTAGCTTGTGATCCACTATGACCCCCAGATCCCTTTCCGCAGTGCTCCTTCCTAGGCAGTCACTTCCCATTTGTATGTGTGCAACTGATTGTTCCTTCCTAAGTGGAGTATTTTGCATTTGTTCTTATTGAATTTCATCCTCTTTTCTTTGTGCATTTGGTTTTTCTTCCCTAAGTGGAGCACTTTACATTTGTCTTTGTTGAATTTCATTTTGTTGTCGGTAACCCAGATCTCCAATTTATCAAGATCCCTCTGAATTTTTAGTTCCATTCTCCAAAGTGTTGGCAACCCCTCCCTAGCTTTGTGTCATCTGCAAATCTGATCAGTCTGCTCGCTACATCCAGGTCATTAATAAATATGTTAAACAGCACGGGACCCAGAACAAGTCCCTGGGGAAACCCCACGTGAGACCTCCCTCCAATCCTGCATCAGTCCATTCATAGTTACGTTTAGTTTGCGGTTGTTTAACCAGTTATGTATCCACTGAATGGCAGTTCCGCCGAGTCTGCGTTTCTCCAGCTTACTTCTCAGACTGGCATGTGGGACCGTGTCAAAAGCCTTGCTAAAGTCCAGGTGTATTATGTCCACCGCACTCCCCCATCCACCAAACCCGTCACCCTCTCAAAGAAGGAAATCACGCAGGTTTGGCATGGACCGTTCCCCATCCGTGGACTCTCTGCCCTGACCCACATGGGCAAGGGAGGCACTGGGTACAGCCACGCTGGCCTATCAGCTCCTGTCCTCCGCCTGGTGCCCCAACCCCCCACGCCGGGCATGGCGGGGCTCTGTGGGCGCAGCAGGCCCTGCTAGGTGCACCCTTCCTCTACCAGGGCACCCTTGGGTGCCCTCCGCACCCCTTCCCCTGCCCCCACCTTAGTCCCTCCTCCTTCCACATTAGTCCCTCCCAGGCGGTTTGCTTGGATCAGGGGCCTCTCCTAGGTCTCCTTTCTCCCCCCACGTATGTAGCTGGCTGCTCCGTGTGTCAGCCTGGGCTGGGCTCACAAGCCAGGCGGGGGCTGTGGCTGGCCAGGGGAGGCCAGCTCTGGGTGCTGATGCAGCCTGTAACCTCAGACTGCTGGCTCAGCCCCTCTGCGGCTCCCCAAGGGCCTCAGACGCTTGGTGCCGGGCAGTGATTTCCCTACACCCCCCATGGGGGGGTGTACACCCCCCCTGAATTTTCCCAACACCCCCCCCCCCCGTTTTGTGAACTAGTTACATGCAGTGTTACCAATTTAGTGATTGTTTGGGAATTTGAATTTAAATTGAAACATTAATACACACTTTAAAAGCATATAATGTATATGATAAAATATGTGTATCTGAAAATGTATAATAGATTTGAAAAGTATGAACACAGACTAGCTTCCTTATACAGCTTTTGTTTTTTGTGACTGTCAGTGCATTCATTTCGGTGATGTTGGCTAATCTAATTATTTCAAATGATGATTTGTAAGCAAAGTCTAAAAGAGCTCTCCCTGACAGCTAGTGATGAGCTGGGAACTGGGGGGAAAGGCTTCAGGACCAGATTGTATTTACATTCACACCTAATCTACCTAGGTATCCACCAGAGCTGTGTTCCCCAAGTGATAGATTTTGGCTGGGTTTGGGTTACAAATCACTTGCATGCGAGGGGCGGGGGGTAATGAAATGTTGTTGTTTTTATTGTACGAGTAAAGGGCAGTAGAACTGTCCTTAGCCTGTGCTGATTGAGGGCATCAAGAGAGAGGGTGGGGACAGGTGTTTTGCTTGATGGTCTGCCTGAGTCACAAGTACTATTTGACCTGCGCCTCTCCACTGTTTAAAGACAGAGCTGATTAGGCTTCATAGAGAGTATTTTGGTTTGTTAAGTGACCACTAGAGCGGAAATCTCTGATAATCAGGTCTAAGTGCTTAGATCTGCTGTGGGACAGTGTTTCTATGGAAGAGATGCCCCAGTCTGCACTAGCACCGAGTTTCCCCGCACCCCGAAGATCTGAAATCACTGAGAGTCAGGTGGAACCGCGAGAGACCGACTCACAGAGGTCACAGTGGCAGGTGGCAGCAGAAGGTGACAGTGTAGGGCTATTGGGGCACAGCAATAGAGTGAATGGTGGCATGACAAACAACAGCGGCCAGGAGCATTGGACTTAGGGTGACCAGATGTCCCGATTTTATAGGGACAGTCCCGATTTTTGGGTCTTTCTCTTATATAGGCTCCTATTACTCCCCACCCCCGTCCTGATTTTTCACACTTGCTTTCTGGTCACCCTAATTGGACTATGTTTTAGTGACCTTTCTCCAGAAGCTATATTTGTGACTGGGAAAGTTATATAAATATATGTTTCCTAGTAGGCCAAGATTTTAAAAATGCATTATTTGCCAAGATCATTATCTCACATCATCGTTATCTCAAGAGGTCGCTATCTTGGGGAGTTTCTGTACTAAAATTTGTTATTATTATAATTTTTTATGTAAGAATGGCTATATTGGGTCAGATCAATGGTCCATCTATCCCAGTATCCTGTCTTCCGAAAGTGACTGTTCCATGTGCTTCAGAGGGAATGAACAGAACAGGGAAACATCGATTGATCCATCCCCTGTCGTCCACTCCCAGCTTCTGGTTAACAGAGTCTAGGGACTTTCAGATCATGATGTTGCATCCCTGCCCATCCTGCCTAATAGCCATTGATGGACCAATCTTCCATGAACTTATCTAGTTCTTTTTTGAACCCTGTTATAATTTTGGCCTTCACAACATCTCTGGCAAAAAGTTCCATGGGTGACTGTGCGTTGTGTGAAGAAATACTTCCTTTACAACTTTGTTTTAAACTTACTGCCTATTAATTTCATTGGGTGACCCCTGGTTCTTTTGTTAAGTGAAGGGATAAATAACACTTCCTTATTCCTTTTCTCCTCACCAATCAAGATTTTATAAGACTCTATCATATCCACTCTTAATCGTCTCTTTTCAAAGCTGAAAAGGTCCAGTCTTCTCTCCTCATATGGAATCTGCTCCATACCCCTAATCATTTTTGTTACCCTTCTCTGTACCTTTTTCAATTCCAAGATATCTTTTTTGAGATGATGTGACCAGAACTACACGCAGTATTTAAGATGTGGGCTTGTCATGGATTTATATAGTAAAAGTGGAGGAGCTTGGTTTGCCACACTGATCAGCTAAGCCAATACTGACAACCTATATGAAAAGGCTGCAAAACACCATGCCTCTGGACTGCATCAACATGCAGAAAGCCTTATAAGCCAGTCACCGTCAAAGCCAATTTTAGAAGAACTTAATGAGGCTGTTAAGAATGCTGGAGACACAACTCAGTTTATGTGAACCAACATGGCTATTGCATCATACTTGCTATTTAAGCAAGAGATACCACACACTAGAGGCCTATGTTAAGTGCATTGTCACTTGTTAATCCTGAAGTTGGACACTGGTTCCGAACAAGACTGGCAAATGCTCACTATCTTTCTGCAAAAAACTCAGCTGACTCTCTTGAAACATGTGGTGCAACAGCGAAAGACTCAGGAGTTGAAAAAGTGAAGAATTCTCTCACTATATTCAAAATATGTGCATACATGGCCAACAAATGCACCAATGCAAATAGGCATCAAGTATTAAGTCATTACGTATGTTATCTTGATGTCCGTGGTAGGCCAGTAGATGCATTCTAGATGTTCAGTTATAGAAGACACATCAGCTACATCTGTGACATCTTAGAAGAGTTAAATGCTTGTAAATTGAACCCCAAACAGATGGCTGCTTGTGCATTTGATGGAACTACAAACTTTGCTGGAAGACATAGTGGAGTACAAGCTTTGCTCAGAGAAAAGTGTAACCCTAATCTCTCCTATACACACGGTAGAGGCCATCTACTCCTAGCACTAGTACAAGCTGCAGAATCTTCAAAAGACATTAAAAAGCCACAAGTTTAATGGCTTTTTTATACTCTTTTTTTTTTTCAGCAAGAGTCCAAAAGGACTGAACATTTTGGAAACAAATAGAAGATACACTGGGATTGAAGTTCAAATGAGTCCAACCTGGGAAAACCTGCTGGCTTTCTCATGAGTGATTCTTGGCAGTTGTCTTAAAATTACTACAACCATTATTACTGGCTTTAGAAAGTATCCACCAAGATAGGACAGATCTAAGTAGTGAGGCTGGTGGACTACTTTTGTTACTAAGTTCAGAGAAGACAATCGCCATTCTCTCTCTTGTAAGTCTACTGTTGAAACCACTTGGGTCATTAAACAATGTAATCCAGGCATGTACTACAACAGTAGTAGATCTTTGTCCAGAAATAGAAGCTATCCTTGGATCAATCAGAGATATCCATTGAAAATGTACTGGAAGAAGCAAAGACTTCAGTCCAGAAGTTGACTAATAAAGGTACTTATATTGACTCCATAAGTGAAGAGGACAAGAAGTGTTTGTTAAGCCACCTGAAAAAGTACAAAGACTTGATTCTTACAAATCTACAATAGAGATTTCTGGATTCTATTCAACCTCCACGTAGCTTTTACAGATGCCTGTCTTATAAAACACCTACAGTGGAGTGGAGTGAGGCACTACCAGCAATGGGGCTGCTATGTGATCAGGGCAGAATAGAGAATTTTGAACACAGAGTGGAATATCATATGATGAACGAATGAAGATTTAACTTCAGCTTCTTTATCATCACTAATGTTTCGACCCAAACTTTGTGCTATGCTTCCTGCCATGAAAGTAGGAATTCATCTCTTACTAATCCCAGTCAAAACAGCTACATTTGAACATATTTTTTCCTCATTGAATAGAATTTTGTGTTCTGAAAGAAGTCACCTTCTGCCTGATCATGGGCATATCATGAAGGACTGGAAGTAATGGACACACAAGAAGACACCAAGGAGTGCAAAATTACAAGAAACCAAGACTGATGTAGGTGTTGTGCTTCATAGTAGGCTTGAGTAGCCAACTTTAATTTTTGTGATGGTTTAAAAACATGAGTTAAATCTAATAAAATGGTCGTGAAACATTTTTCAGTTTTTACTATAGTGCCATACAGCCCACCTTCACCTTCACAGTCTCACCCCTCATCGGCCCTGACACCCCCCCTGAATATTTCAACACCCCCCCTAATTTCAATTCCTGGGGAAGACACTGGTGCCGGGGCTTTCAATCCTGCCCCCCCTCCCCCAACCACTTCCCCGGGACTGGCAGCGGGGGAAGTAGGAGCGCAGAGAGCTGCCTGCTGGGGAACCTGCTGGGCCCACCCGGGGGGGCCAGGCCTGGGGTCTCACCATGCACCCCCTGCCAGGAGCGGCCCAGGGCATCGCTCGGGCCGAGGGCACCGGCTGAGGTATTTGAGTGTATTTAGTTACCTGTGTCTGGGTTTTGATACCCCGTAACCCCTGCCAGGGCGACCTCCAGAGGGCATGGGGCTGCATGGGAGACCCCAGGGCACTTTGGGGGTTGGAAGCCCGGAAAGCGCATCAGCTGCAGGGCCCGATCCTGCAAGGGGCTGAGGGGGCCGGGCTCCCCCTGGCATGTAGGGTCTCAACGGGCCAGGCCCAGACTGTGCTGGGGACGTGCTAAGGATGAGTCACCCCTGAGCCTGGGACCTCACTCCCTCACCCCCCGGTTCTGACCGGACCCCGAGGGGGGGGCTGCACCGGGGAAAGGCCACTGAGGCAGCAGCAGGGCAGAAAGCCAATCGGGAGGGACTCAGCTGGCTGGGCTGGGAGAGAAGGGTCCTTCCCATTCACCACGGCTCCACTCTGCTCCCGCCCCCCATCCCCATGTGGAGCAGGGTGGCGGCGTGGTGACGAGGGGAACCAAGTGGCAGGAGTTCTCAGCAGGCTTTGAGCCGGGGCTCTTCAGCCCTGGCTGCTACCACAGGAGGAGCTCCAGAAAGTGGCAGCAGTAGTAGACCATTAACCTCGATGCGCCCGAGCTCCGAGCAGGGGATGCAGCACCCACTCCAGCAGCCCGTGTCAGGGGCACGCTGAGGGGAAAGCTGGCTGGGGGGGATGAGCCCACCTCCCCCCCACTGGACACATTCAGCACTGGTGCTGGGCTGGGCAAGCGGCCGGGGCACGGGGGCCAACGTCCAAAGCAGCAGCCCTATAACGCCCGCCTGGCTGCCCTGCCGGCCACCTCTAACGCCCGGGACCCTGTCGCGGCATCTTTGTTTCCTGCAGTGGAGCCGAGAAGCAGGAAGATTCTTCTCGGCTCATCACAGGCCTGTTACGGGAGCCGCCTTGACCCAAACCCAGGCCAGTGGCTAGACGAGAAACCAGCTCAAACGTCTTATGATCCCCTGAACTGTGAACTCTCCAGGGCCTCACATTTGAATAGTGCCCAGCACGATTATCATTCTTTGCACGGCGAAGACGTGTGAGTTACCCTTTCCCCCCACAGCACAAAAAGCTGGGCTCACCCCAGGAAATTCGCAGGCCGCAGGTTTAATACAAACCAGAGGAAATACTTGTTCTCACTGCGCACAGCTAACCTGTGGAACTCATTGCCAGGGGATGCTGTGATGGGTTCAGAAC
The DNA here is from genome assembly GCA_033296515.1 of Macrochelys suwanniensis. Classification (NCBI taxonomy): domain Eukaryota; kingdom Metazoa; phylum Chordata; order Testudines; family Chelydridae; genus Macrochelys; species Macrochelys suwanniensis. Next base: position 340,113,277 of record CM065775.1, read on the forward strand.
AGAATTAGATAACTGGACAGGTCCATCAACGGCTGTTAGCCAAGATGGTCAGGGACACAGCCCCATGCTTGGGGCAAGCCAAAACCTCTGACTGCCAGAAGCAAGGCGGGGACAACAGGGGTGAATCTCTCAAAATTGCCCTGTTCTGTTCACACCCCCAAAACTGGACCAGGCCCTCGTGGTGCCAGGCGCTATACAAACCCAGAACAAAAAGCCAGTCCCTACTCCAAAGAGTTCACAATCCAATCCTAACTCCACTAGCCCATTTTCCGAGGAGCAGGCTGATCTGGAAAGGAATCAAACCCTCCTGTGCCCTTTGCGACGCAGCATCACGGCGCAGGAGAGCCGGGCTCCAGCGTCAGTGAGGTGGCCAAATGCAGTCATTTGCACCAGCACGGTGCCGTCCTGGTGATCTGGGGGCGTTTCACGCTCCCCTTGCACGGGTGCAAACGCCAGCACGAGGGGCAAGACACCGACGAGGCCGGCCTGGGAAGGGACAAGAACAAAAGAACTGGTCCATCTCCTGTTGGATGTGTTTGTGTGGCGCCCAACGTGCTGAGGTCCCAGTTCTGGGCATCACTGCAGCCCGGCTAGTTGGGGATCGATGGGGAAACTGAGGCACGGAGCCGTTACGTGCCTTTGGAAATCAGCCCCCTAATTTAGCTGCAGTTGGAAAATGCCGGCCTCAGCAACATGCTGAAGATCACCTGGCATGGCTCTGGCAGAGAGCTAGGAGAAGAACCCAGGAGTCCTGGTGCCCAGCTCCACCATCAACACTCCAGATCACAACCGTCCCGTGACCAGGAAAAGCGGCTGGTGGGTGGGACACTCTCTCCTGCCAGTGGCTGGCATTGCTCCCGCTACAGGGAGGTGGCAGATGGCTCACTGGCTGCCCAGCCTCCCCGGGCACTGCGTCATTGGGACCGGGCTGCCAGCCACTGGGCAGGGGAAGATCGTGCTGCTTGGGCGAGATGGCCCCCAGATGTCAGCTGGAATGGAGGGACTCCCACCCAGCAGTCCTCACACCCCGACATTCCCCCACCTCCCCGCGGCTGTCTCCCCCTAGATTTAAAGGGCCAACTATCACAAGCGTGAGCGGAGGAAGGCTCTGTGGCGGATCCGAGCTGGGCAGTTCAGTGCCGGCCGGGCAGTCTGAGAGCAAGGAGATCAAAGGAGAAAAGGGCCCAAGGCCTCACCTGTCTGTGGCCCAGGGAGCTGGAGGAAAGACAGCCTGGGGTCCCCGTGCTGAGCTCGGAAATCCCCACGGCCCTTCTGGAGGTCAGCCACTTCCTCGGCTGGCCTAGGAGAGGCCATATGGCCCCAGGACCCCCCGAGCCTGGGGGCCTGGCTCTGACAGCTGCCAATGCCAGCTGCCTTCCCCTCCCCCGACGCGTGGGGTTTAGCCATGTTAATCGTGGGGAGGGGGATTTCTCCCCCCACTCCATCTGGCCATCAGCTTAGCGCTCACAGAGCCAGCGCCCATATGAATGGCTGCCCCCGTACGCTGAATCCACTTGTCTCTGTAACATCCTGCAGCGCTGAGTTCCTCGAGTTAACGGGAGGACATACTGCCTTTCCCATGGGGAAATATGACCCTGACAACAGATGGCCTGGAACAACATCCGTGCTGGGCAGATCCTGAGGCAAAACCCCCCTGGACTACAATAGCATCAGGATTTGGTTCAGACGTAGGCTCCATAAAGGAATAAGAGCCTACTACTGGTACCAGGTAAGGGAGTGGCTTCTTTAGCCCCGGGGGCAGCAGTCTGTGCTCTGGTGCTGAAGGTCCTGGTTTGATCCCTATGCGGTGGGAGGAAGACGTGCGGGCCAGTCGCCTCCGTGCCCAGCCCCCAGAGTGGCAAACTGCAGCCGCTCACCCCCCTAGAGGTGCTGACCTCTGACCCCACCGCCCAGGAACTGGCACAGGGCACCCCATGCTTCAGAGAGGGTGAGGGGCCCAGCGGGGTCAGCAAGATGCCCCCTCCCCACGATCCCTCTCCAGCATGCTGGCCACCAGGGGTGCTGCACGGCCCCCTCAGACCCTGGGCCCTAGGGTGCCCACACAGAGGGGCAGTGCTGGGGGGAACCAGGCCGACATCTCCCAGCCCTGATTATACCCAGGATCCCCCTGTCCTCCGCAGCATGGGGAGCGGGCAGGGCGGCACGAGGGCCAGAGTGGGAAACGGGGGTGGGGGAAGGCACAGGCCTCAGCTCGCCCCTAACAGAGCTGGGGAGAGAACCCAGGAGTCCTGACTCCCAACCCCCACTCCACTCTATCCACTGGACCACACAAGCCCCAGCTCTGACTCTCTCTAAGTGAGTGGTGGGGCTGGGCCCTTCTCCCGTCACTTTCCCAGCATGCCTTGGGGTGGGGAGACCCCTAACCGCCTGCCGGGGGGCTCTGTATTCAGGCCGCTCCCCCGAAGGGAGCAGGACGGTGGGACTTGGGCCGTGGACACGTCCCTGGCCTCTCTCGTGCCTGACCCCATGCGCCAGCTGCTCGGAGCAGGGCACCAGTGCCCCACATGCTGCCCATACAGTGTCCTCCCCGTACAGCATCAGGTGCACCCCAGAGCCGCCAGCCCGGGACCCCTCCCCGCTGAAGGGCTCCGAGCCAGCAGGTGCCCGCAGGGCTCCGGGACGGGTCCGCCCCGGAGAAACAGCTGGTAGTTTTCCACGCCAGCCAGGGCAGATCCACTGGAGACCAGGATCCACAATCCACTGGAGACCAGCTTCTTCTGTTCCCCTACCCCCTAGAGCAACAGCTGGGGGGGGGCACCCAGCCATCCACGGGGAGCGGTTTCGTCTTCCCCCAACCCCAGTCCATCTCCCAGGGCAGCTCTGCTCAGGCCAGGGGGAAATGTCCCTCAGCCCCCTGGGAAGGACTGGGGCTACCATGCCCATAACAACAGAACACGCAGAGAAAGGGGCAGGGCAGAGTCCCAGAGAGGGGAATAGAACCCAGGCGTCCTGGCCCTTGGTGTGTCCCCCCCCCTCCCACATCCCTGATCTATCAGCCAGACACACACACACCCACCCCACTCCCGGAGAAGGGTGGGGAGTAGGCAAGTAGCTGCGTGTCCCTTTCCCCCCCCGGATGCCCATGCCGGGGTCACGGTGCCAGTGATCCAGGGCTGGGAAGGGTCACCAGGCACAGGAGCCCCGGCTGGCGGTGCGGGGCAGTGGGGGGAGCCAGGGGGAGAGGGGCCAGGCCCCCCTCGTGCGCCTCCCTGCAGGCTGCCACCCGGCCCCAATGCCTTACCTGCGGGCGAGGGTCCCACGGGTCACCTGCTGCCTAGCGCGCTGCTCCGCGGCGAGAAGCCGGCCGGCCCCGCCAGCCGCTGGGCCTCATGGCCCCGCCGCCCGCCCCACCATAGCTCCGGAGTGCCGCTGCCCCACGCTGCCCCACGGCACGCCAGGCGCTCCACACCGGCGGGCGCTGGGCAGAGACAGGCTCCTGCCGGGCGCCAGCTGCTGCCGCTCAGAGGCTCAGCGTTAACCCTGTGAGGCCTGGGCGGGTGGGCGGCCGGCTAATGCCCTTCCTGCAGGCCCATAATTGGATTCGGCTTCGCCTGACACTAATGGATTGATCCCTTTTCCGTCATGTGCCGGCCCAGCCCCCCCTCGGGTGCAGCCACCTTCAGCTCCGGGCCGCTGCAGGTCTGTGGGGACAGGGCACGACACCCAGCCGCCTTTCTGCAGGGCCGGGAGCTTGGCGGGACCAAGAGGCAGGGGGGTCTAGTGGTGAGAGCAGGGGGGGCTGGGAACCAGGACTCCTGGGTTCTATCTTTGGGGGGGGAGAGTGGGGTCTAGTGGTGAGAGCAGGGGGGCTGGGAGCCAGGACTCCTGGGTTCTATCTTCGGGTGGGGAGAGTGGGGTCTAGTGGTGAGAGCAGGGGGGCTGGGAGCCAGGACTCCTGGGTTCTATCCCCAGCTCTGGGAGGGGAGTGGGGTCTAGTGGTGAGAGCAGGGGATACCCACCAACACACACAGGCAAATCTCTCCCTGCCCCACATGCCTCAGTTGCCCTCTGTAAAATGGGGTGATGAAATGTCCCGCCCCCAGAGAGGGGCATCGGGCTCCATTCAGGATGGTGAAGCGCTTCGGGATCTTCCCCTGGAAGATGGTACAGAAGGGTACAGATGGGCCGAGGGTTACTGCGGCCTCAGAGGTGACTTTGCTTCTGCTTCTTAAAGCATGAAACTTCCACCCCAATGCTGAGAGAGACACAGAAGGAAAGAACTAACGGTTGTTTGTGTAGGTCCTACCAAAACCCCGCCCATGAGCTCCCCCTCCTGGCTGCACAAGGGCGTTGGCGGGGCAGATGGTGCTCCAGAGCCGGGGCCACCCCGCAAACCATGAGCCCAGTGGAGTCCGAGCGGGTTTACTCCTCCTTGCCCACTGCCTTGGGACCTCCTTCAAGGAGCCGTTCCTAAGGAGCAGGATCCCCTGAGACCCGCCCAGCCGCAGGCCTGGGGACAGTAACTCCTACCAGTCCTGCAAAAGGGCCTAGCAACTCTTCTTCCCCGTTTCCTGCTGCAGCTCGCAATGCCGGCAACGGCTCCCGTCCCCTGGGGCTGCCCTGCCTGGTGTCTCCTGGGCCGTTCCCGCCAGGCACAGCTCCGCATTCACCCCCACTGGGGCCCCCGGGGCAAACGGCGACAGGGGGCACTCCAGGCTGGGATGGCAACCCCAACGCCCCAAATCTACCACTGGGCTTCACCTGCCTTGTCCTTAGCTGGCCCACCAGCACCTTTCATGGCCACCTGCTGCGGGCCCCCAAAGCCCGGGGAGTCCCGGTGGCCGAGGAGCCTCCTGTGGTAGCCACGGGCCATTCTGGAGTCCGAGTACGGTCAGGGCACGTTTTGAAGCAAAGCCCCGCCAATCAGGCTCTCCGAGCGGCCCCCACTGTCCAGGCATCCATGGGCACAAGGAAACCTGCCCCCAGGAGCGGGCGCGCTCCCCCAGCGTTTCCCCCTCTGTACCCACGGGACACGGGCCCTTGATCCCTGGAGCTGGGGTCCGGGGGGAGAGCGGCGCAGGCCCATAACAAGACACTTGGCGCCGGCACTTGGTGCCATGGGGCAGCACGGGCTGGGTGAGCCTGGAGAGAACCCCAGGGCGGGTGTGGGTCCAGCCGCCTCAGGAGATAGTCATGGGGGAGTGGGGGAGAGGGGCGGGGAGGGGGCAGAGGGACTGGCCTCGCACTGGGAGCGATTCTACGCAGCAGCTGCCTTGGCCGGGCTCGTCCCACAGCCGGAGACGGAGTCGGCAGGAGACAGACAAACCGGCCTCAACTTCCCTTGGCCTCCCCGGGGGTGAGATTCGGCTCTTCTGTCCCGCTGCAGCCCGCGGGCGCTGGGCCTGCTCCCTCCTCCCTCGCCTGGACCTAGCCCATGGGGCTGGAGAAAAACAACAGCTGTGCCCTACGGGATCCGTCTGCACGGGCCGGCCGGAGCAAGGTCAGCACGGCCGGGTCTGGGATCCCTGCCCCATGCTCCCCTGCAGGACAGAGCCAGGGCACCGTGCCCTTAGCCGACACGCCCGCAGGCTGATGGCCCCCTGGCGGGCCCGTTCCTGCAGCCCCCCAGCGCAGTACCCTCGCCCGGCCGCGGGGCCGTCTGCATCGCCCTCAGCACCGCGCGGCGACGCGGGGAGCGCGCAACCAAACCCCACAGCTCCACGCCGCGGCGGAGGGGGGAAGGGAGACGTCAGTGGAGTTACAGCAGGGATGAGTTTGGCCCGATGAGCCCAGAGCTTCGGGAAGTTGGCCCGGGGGGAGCCCTGGCCCTGCAGCTGGGCTGTGTCTGGGCCGGTTTTGTTGTATACGCGGTGGGTCCCGTTCAGGGGTCCCCTGGGGAGGGGCAGCGCGGGAGTCGCTGGACCGGTGCCGGTTACACTGCATAGCGGGGGCAACACAGGGGATGAGCCCAATGCTGAATAATCCCCAAGCTCCCGCCGGGGGCACCGCCAGCCGTGGGTACCTTCCTGGCACGCCGGGGGAGCGGCGCCCGTCAGGTCTGAATCTCCTGCCTGGCTCCCAGAGCCGTTACTCTGCAGCAAAGCAGAGCTGTCTCCGGGGTCCCGGGCGCGAGTGCCCCCCAGCCCAGAGAGGTGTGTCCCGTTCCCCAGAGTCTTTGACTTTTCCCACCCCACTGGGCTGGCTGTCCCGCCCTGCTTCTCCTGGACTATCTGGCTTGTTCTCCCACCTCCTGCCAGACTGGCTCGAACCCTCTGCTCAGTGAGGGGCAGATGAGCTCAGCTCCCAATGGGGGGGGTCATGGGGACACTTTGGAACTCTGGCCCCCTAGGTTGGGCCCCACCATCCAGCCCCCCGTCCCCGACTCCAGGCCCCTGGCCCAGGGGGTCTGTGGAGTTCCATGTCCCACCCAGAGGAGCGGCCCAGACCTGTTGCATTTGGCCAGGCGGGCAATGTTCCTTTCTGACCCCTTCAGGCCACCAGCCGAGACCCCCTAACGCCCGATCCTATTCAGTGGGTTAGGGGAAGGGGGGACGGTGCCAACCCTCAGCGTCCCGGTGTAACCGGTACCCCTTTGTTTCTCCCCCATCACCCTCCTGGTGCCTCCCCTTAGTGCTCCCCCCAGAGTCAGCCGCTCCTTCCCGACCCTTAGGGGCAGGAGGCCGAGCTGCCTTGGGGGGCTCTGGGAGCAGTGGGGGGGGGGGCTGCGGAGCTAGAGAACAAGTGCCTGAGGAGATCCCGACTCCGTCTCGGGGGCCCCAAGAGGCCAGGAGAGGCCCCGGCTTCCCAGCTGTCTCCAGGGTGGGTGGGGAGAGGCAGGCGCCAGGCGAGCTGGGATCGTCCCCTTGCGGCCGTCGGTGCAGGGCCGGGTTCACCGCCCCAGCCCCCGTCCTCGGGGCAGCCCCCGTCCAGCTGAGCCATCACCGAAGGGGGCAGACATGTATCCTCCCTCCGGTCCGGAGCCCCCCAACACGTCTCTGAAATGACCCCGTGAATGAGATCTCCCCTTGTCAGAGCCACCGGGGCGCAGGCCAGGATGGGAGCCTGGGCACAGCGGGTCGGAGTCGGGGTTCCCCTCCGCCCATGCACACACCTGGATTTCACGGCTCGGCTGCCGGGGGTCGGGGCAGGGCCGCTAGCGGGTTGGGTTTGTGGCCGGCGGTGGGGGTGCAGCCGGCTTGACCCTGGGCGGGGGGAGGAGTGGGGGGGGACGGTCCTGCGGCGGGTGAAGCACGGTGAGTATTAGTAGCTGTGTCCATTCTGACTAGCCCTGATCTCCCGCTAATGAGCTTTGAGGACAAAGAGGATTAGGGCTCCCAGCAGCTGCAGGGCCGGCGGGGTGGAAGCGTCCCCGGGATAAAGGGGGCCAGCGGGGGGTTAGTGGGCGAGCCCGGCGGGGAGGTGAACAGGTGAACCGGTGTGGGGGACAGAGCCAGGCCTCGAACCAGCCCCGGGGGACAGAGCCTGGCAGGGGTCCACGGGACACGGGGGGCTAGTGGGGAGAGCTGCAGTGTCTGGACACAGAGGGGTGACCCTGCACAGACCAGCCCCTGTAAGCCCAAGGGGGCTCTGCTCCCGTCTGCACAGGGGTGAGCCCCACGGGGAGAGCAGATCCCAGGCACTGCTCTATTGGGGCCCATAGCCCTTCCCCCACTCCATCCTCCATCCCCATGGACCAGCCGCGCCCCCTCTCACCTCCGGACCCCTCCTTCCAACCCGCTTCGCCGCAGCGGTGCCTGGCGCCCGCCTTGCCCCGTCCCTGCTGCCTCGGCCCTGCGACCCTGGGGTGAGTGGGAGCCGGAGGTGGGCACGAGTCGGTTGGGTTCGCTGGCCCTGTCTTTGCCTGACAGCGCCCGATCCGTGGGCAAACCGAGCTCACTGCAGCCAGTCGGCAACACCACTGTGCCCCTGGCCATGCCGGTGTGGGTAGGACCCCTGAGCCCCCTCTCCCTTGAGCTGCAGGAGAATCTCCGCTAGCAGCATGGGGCCTATGACACGCAGCCAGGGGGTTCTGTATCTGACCAGCACAGGGCTGCCAGCTGCCCCAGATGTTCCAGGCAATGCCCCAAAGGGATCCCGTTGGGATCCCAGCGTTCCCCTGACCCCCGGGAAGTTCCCCGGTCCCCTAGAGACGGGGACACTCTCTGTGGAACTGCTGGGCCCAGAGGACGTCACCGGACAGGGGCATCGGGCTCCTATGCTGCTCAGCTGCCCCCTGCCAGCCCCCAACCCTGCTGAGCTGTGCTCCCAGCGCCCCTCCCCACCCTGCTCTGCAGCCTGGGGATGGTGGGGGCAGAGGAGAGAGACGTCAACACGGGGCCGGGGGGCAAGGGGGAGAGAAATGTCCCCAGTGAGTGTGGAGAGGTCCTGATTGTCACGTCTCTGACCGCCCCCTTGATCCCAGCCCCCGCTATGCCGCCACCCCACACACGGCGATCCCAGCCCCCAGCCCCATGCACGGCAATCCCAGCCCCCACCACGCCCCACGCACGGTGATCCCAGCCCCCGCCACGCCCCATGCACGGTGATCCCAGCCCCCGCCATGCCCACGCCTGGCAATCCCAGTCCCCGCCACATCCTCAGCCCCATGCACGGCAATCCCAGCCCCCACCACGCCCCACGCACGGTGATCCCAGCCCCCGCCACATCCCCAGCCCCACGCCCGGCAATCCCAGCCCCCGCCACAGCCCCCGCCCCCGCCATGCCGCCACCCCACACACGGCGATCCCAGCCCCCACCATGCCCCACGCACGGCGATCCCAGCCCCAACCATGCCCCACGCACGGCGATCCCAGCCCCAACCACGCCCCACGCACGATTCTCCTCCCCCACACCTCACACATTCATTCAGGCCTGGGCAGAGTGGGCGGAACCTGAGTTCTGTCTGTGCCCGTGGGCCCAGCCCCTGGCACGACTCCGTGGGACACAGTCAGCTCATACGGCTTCTAGGACACCATGCTGGGCTCTTTCCGGGGCTCCCTCCAAGGCCTGTCATTGAAGGGGTCCCACCGGGTTACCCCGGTGTCAGTCTGATGGTTTCTCAGGAGTCATCAAAGTGGCCAGGTGCCTCGACACTACGTCAAGTGCAGCTGAGGAGGGGAGGCCACCCTCCAGAGCAAATCAGGGCCTCAGTTTCCCCCGAGACCTTTCAGAAGTTTGCAGATACCTGCGGCGTCACTCACATCACAGCCAGCACCCTGTTCCCCCCAGCCAGGGTGAAGCAGAACATGTGGAAAAGTCAATCAAACCCCTTGTGATAAATAAAGGTGGGGGGGCCTCCCTTTTATGGACAGCTAGCCAGCCAGTTAGCTATAAAGTCTCTCTTGATGGCTGCCTGCTTTACCTGTAGAGGGTTAAAAATCCCCCAGGTGAAGGAAAGGGGGTGGGCACCTGACCAAAAGAGCCAATGGGAGGGCTAGAACTTTTAAAAACTGGGGGGAGAGCTTTCCCTGTGTGTTCTGGGTTTGTTCTCCAGAGAGAGGGAACAGAGCAAAGTCTGGGCTAGGACAATGCTGTAAAAGGCTTTTTGCCAGGTATGGAATCATCCGATTATACCTAGAACCACCCAAATATGTCAGTAGATTGGGAAATGTCTAGAAAGACGTGACTGGTTTATTTCTTTTATTTTCTGCAAGGCTTGTGGACTCCTCGGTGCTAACCCCAGATGCTTTTGTTTTGCTTATAACCTTTAAGCTGAACCTCAGGAGAGCTACCATAGAATCATAGGTTACAGTGTAGTAGCCGTGTTAGTCTGTGTCAGCAAAAAGAAAATAAGAAAGAAAGAAATACTTGTGGCACCTTAGAGACTAGCAAATTTATTTCAGCATAAGCTTTCGTGGGTTAGAACCCACTTCATTGGATGCATAGAATGGAACATGGAGGTATCTAGTCCAACCCCCTGCTCAAAGCAAGACCAACCCCAACTAAATCATCCCAGCCAGGGCTTTGTCATGCCGGGCCTTAAAAACCTCTAAGGCAGCATTTCCCAAACTGTAGTCCGCAGATGTGAATAGGTGTTCGGTGAAAGAATCGTAATTAAAAAAAAGGGTCTTTACATTTTTTTTCCTTTTAAATTTGGCATATTTGAAGCGTCGTTTACCACTCTTTTTGAATGACTATAATTTAACATAAAACTCTTTTCCCAGCCGTTGATCGATCTCGTATTGAATATCATGGCGTATTTTTTTTAATGTTTTTAATTTTGACTCTCGCACTCGATTTTTGTGCTACTTTATACGTGCTTTCCAGTTAGAAATTGCTAGTTTAAGTTATTTTAAATGTGTATTTTTGCTTTGTTTTATACAATAAAATATGTTTGAACATAAATAACGCAATTTTTTATTTGAAAACCAAACGACTACAAAATAATATTATACGTGGTCCGTAATAGGCTAAAAAATGTTCCAAGGCTGGGAAACGCTGGTCTAAGGAAACCTCTTGATGCTTACTTTTTGTAATTGCTTCTTTTAAGATCTAGCAAAAAGCCTAAGTTCCAGATGTATTTTTTCCTTTTTGTTTTTTAATAAAATTTACCTTTTTTAAGAACAGGATTTGGATTTTTGGTGTCCTAAGAAGTTTGTGCATGTTGTTTGATTAGCTGATGGCAACAGCTGATTTCCTTTGTTTTCTTTCTCAGCATTTCCCTGGAGGGGGTGAAAGGACTTGAGGGTACCCCACAGGGAGGAATTCCCAAGTGCGCCTTCCTGGGTCCCAAGGGGTCTTTGCATTTGGGTGGTGGCAGCGTTAACCAAGTCAAGGTCAGAGAAAAGCTGTAGCCTTGGGAGTTTAATACAAGCCTGGAGTGGCCCGTATTAATTTTTAGAATCCTTGTGGACCCCCACCTTCTGCACTTGAAGTGCCAGAGTGGGGATTCGGCCTTGACACACCCCTTCAGATTCCCCGCTGGCCCGGAGCCGTTCCACCTGCCAGGAGACATCGGATCCAGGTCTGTTGGAGGGAGGGGAGTCCAGGCCCACTACCCCAGATAGACCCTGTGGGACCTGATTGCCCGAGACTACAGCAGGAGGAAGATCAACATAAAACCCATCAGAAGAGGTGCCGCAGGGGATCCCGAATCACGTCTGGGGGCAAGACAGAGCAGGGATGTGCCGGGACCCCTCGATCCTGCTGTTAGGGGGCCAGTGGGATCCACCCGTTGGAACCGGTCCCATCTTGTTGCATCACCAGGTGGACCCAGTACACCCCGATCGCTACCCCAGATTGACCCTGCGAGCAAGCCCCGGCCTGTTTTCTCCAGATCCTGCCCCACGAGGAGATACCCAGCCAGACCCAGACGCCGCCTGCATTCCCGGAGGGTTACATCAGAGGCGAGAGGTTCGGCCAGGCCCCCCGCCCTCCCTAGGGTAGCTTGGCCTTGTGCTGCTGTTTCACTCCTGCCAAAGGCTGCGGTTTCGTGTGGAGTCCGGGTCGAGGTCTCAGCCCCGGGGCCTTTGGTGGGAACGGTGAGCGCGGCCGCTCGGGGGCGTAGAGCGCAGGGCCAGGCGGGAAGGGTTAGAGTGGCTGGGACACCGGGGTTCTGGCTCGGGGAGGGGCGTCCAGTGGGTTAGAGCAGTGGGGACATGAGGAATTTCTATCCAGCTCTGGGAGGGAACTGGGGTCTAGTGGCTAGTGGGGATCTCTAGGGAGTGCCCAGCTAGAGGAGAAATTCCCTCCTCTCTACTATGGAGGGTATTCGGGGTCTCCATGGCCCACCCCTGCCCTATTCCCCACCCCCCATCCCAGTCCCTTGCCGAGGAGCAGGTCCCAGGGAGCAGGGCGCGGCTTGGGCCGGGCTTGTGCCAGGCGGTCAGGGCAGGACAGTGACCAGGTTCTGCTCAGTTTTTATTGACTTACATTGTTGCCCAGGAGGCCGATGGGAGGGGTGGGGGGAGGGAAGAGCCCAAAGCCTGTGACTGACGTGGGGAGGGAGCTCCTGACAGAGCCAGGATCTTAGAGAATCAGCTGATTAGCTCATTATCACTATTGTGTCTGCTACTCTAACGGGGGTGGGGGGGCAGCTGAGATCAGGGCCCCCTTGTGCCGGGCGCTGCACAGACACCTAGCGAGAGACAGCTCCTGCCCCAGAGATCAGGGCCCCATCATGCTGGGCGCGGCACAGATGCACAGCGAGGGACAAGCCCTGAGAGCTCACACTCTCAACAGGCAAGAACGGAGGCGTTTCCTTACCCCTTGGGACAGAGCGGGAATTTTCCGTAATGTTTGTATGAATATTGTGTGTGCCTCAGTTTCCCCTATGTGCCGTGTAACGATGCTGCCTTTGGTAGGACACAACTGAGAGTATCAATTCAGGACAAATTGCTTAGAGCAGGGCAGTCACAACCCCAGGCTGGTGGTTCTCCACCTCTAAGGCACCAAACCAGCCAGACAGAGAGGACTTCGGTCTCACCCCACTGGCTAACCAGCAGTCGTACAAGCAATTCCCTTAGACACTCCAGTTTCCCAGTATCACCACCAGCGCCACTCGTTATGGGGATGAATGGTTATGAAATACCCCAGTAAAAGAAAAAAGGTTCTCCCGATCCCAAAGGACCGAGCCCCAGACCCAGGTCAAATGATAACTTAGATCAGGGGTCTCAAACACGCGGCCCGTGGGCCACATGCGGCCCGCGGAGGTATTTCCTGCGGCCCGCCATAAGTGCCGACTCCACTGGAAGCCAAGCTCCAAACATTACTGAGTGTTTATATTTTATTAAAACCCCTCTTTGCATTATAGTTTTAAAAAAGTGAATACATTGACTCGGGCCAATTTACTAGTTCTCATGTGGCCCTCATGGTGATTTGAGTTTGAGATCCCTGACTTAGATCTTACCCAAAATACACACTTATAGCCAATTGTTAGTAACTAAACTATAATTTATTAACAAAGAAAAGAGAGAGAGGGTGGGTTGAAAGATCAATATACAGACAGACTTGGGTTCAATTTCTTGAGGTCCAGATACATCACAGAGATGGGGAGTTTGCAGATGACAATTTTTTTTTTTTTTTAGAAACAGTCGAGAGGTTACAGTCCAATGTCCATATTCAGGGTGACTGCAGTCAGTGACTGGGGATCTCAATCCTTATGGCTCAGGGTTTCTCCCCCTCTTGAAACCCAAAGCAGATCTGAGATGAAGGAGGATCCTGTCCCAGGGTTTTTATACATTTCCAGCGGCCTCTTGGCCTGAGAAAACAATAGGCTGAACTTTCCTTCTCCCAAACATCCTGGCAATTAGCACAGGGTAATTTAACCATTAACAGTTCAGATCCAGGTTACCGCACCCTTCGAAGAGACATACAACGATACTATTTCACTCAGGTGTCTTCCTAATTGTTAATGCTCCTTTTCTGATCTTTGAATCCAAGCCATAGCACTAGACAGGACTCGTTTGCTGACACCCTGAGCACACAGCTCCCCTTCCAGCTCTCTCCATGCCGGCTGCAGCTCCCAGCTCTGGTCATCTCCATCTTTTCCTAACCAGTCAGGTCAGGCTGGGAGTGAATTCACCCTTTCTGGCCCGGGGTCACCTGTCAATGAGATGTTCTTTCTTACACTCGGAACTCACAGGCTGCAGGGTAGGTGGGTGGTGGGAAAAGGTTGTTGACTCTCTGCAGAGACCCAGGTGTGACTGACGCCACCTGCCTGGGGCCTTAGAGTCCGAGAAGACAATGGCCACTCGAAGGGAACATTTGGCCCCTGGCAACTAACGCCCATGGAGCCCCCCCCCCCCCAACAGGAGGCCAGCGGGGTGACCGGCTGGGGGCCAAGGGGAGGAGACCAGGTGAGGATGCCCACAGAGGACGGAGGAGGGGCCAGGTGGGGGCTGCTGGAAGGAGGAGACGCTCCTGGCCCGGGACTCAGAGGGCTCGGGGCGAGCCAGGCGGTAACTTCCCGTTCTCGGGGCTAACCAAGGGCTTTCCAGGCTGTGTCCAGACACCGGATAATCCGACTGCCTGTCCCCGCTGGCTGAGTCCCGGCAGGGGGGACACTGCTCCCTTTGGGGGTACGGGTCTCCCCGGGTCCCCAAGCCAGGAGGACTCGCTGCAGGGAGCTCCCGGCGGACGCAGGGGGGCTGGGGGCGCCGAGGAAGGGCCCCAGGAGGCGGTGAAGCCAGGTGAGCGTGTACCCCTGCGGGGGGGGCTGCCGGCTGAAGGGGGCCGGGCCCTGGCCCAGCGCACCGGGCTGGGGATCCCTGACGCCCCATCTCACACCCAGAACCGAAGCAGGGAAACCAGGGCTCAGGTTTTCAAAAGAGCCGGGGCTTGGCCCGCTGGGTTCTGGACCCTGCCCGGCAGGCTCGGGCCCTTGGCCCGCGGCTCGGCTCCGTCGGAGCCCGGTGCGGTGCCGCGTTCCGGGCCGCGCTGTCCCCGGCCCCCTTTTGGGGGGAGACGCCCCTTTTGCCCAGCTCGGAGCGGGTCCCTTCCGCGGTGCCGCTCCCGGCTCCGCTCCGGGTTTTTGCTCCGGCCCCAGAGGGTCCCGGCGCCGGCCCCCTTCCCCGCCGGGGGGTCCCGCCGCTGCGCTGCTCCGAGGGGCGCACGGAGTCCGGAGCGCGCCCGGCTGCTGCTCCCCCCGCGGCCGCCCCGCCAGCTCCGCTCCCCCGCGGCCGCCCCGCCAGCTCCGCTCCCCCGCGGGCCGCCCCGGCTGTGCCCCCGGAGGGGACAGGCGCGGTCCCAGGCGGCTCCCGCTCCGGGCCAAGACAGAGCCCGGCTGCGCTGCGGGGCCCCCCATCCCCGTGCGCCCGGCCCCGCGCCGCTGCCTGGCTCTGCCCCGGGGGCTCCCTCCCCGCCCCCGAGCTAAACTTCACAGGGCGGGACCCCCGGCCCCGCTCCGGCCGCTGGCCCCATGGCGCGGCTGCCCCTGGCCCTTTGGCTCGGGCTGGCGGCGCTGTCCCTGCAGGCCCCGCCGGGCGGCGAGCCGGGCCCCGAGCTGCCCCCGCTCCACTACGGCGAGAACGGTGAGTGAGCCCCGCTCCGACGGGACCCACGTGCCCCGCCCGGCTCCCCCGCAGGTTCCTTCCCGGCGTCGGGGATCCCCTGGCCCCGCTGGCCGGGCGCGGAGCCCCCTTGCTCCATGGGGCCCCGCTGGGCTCGGGCTTCCCCTGCTGGAGCGGGGCCAGGCCCAGCCTGGGTTGCTGGAGGGGTCTCAGTTCGAGGGGGCTCAGGGGTGGCACCTAGGGGGGTCCCCTGTTGGAGGGGCAGGCGCTGGCTCTGGAATGGCCTTTGCACCGGCCCTGGAGGGGACGAGCCACCGCTGGGCTCCGCGTGTTTCCCTTGGGCTCCTGGCAGCACTTTGGGCCTAGTCCCGTTTCTTCTTCCCCTTGGGGTCAGGCTGGTCCCCTTCGTTCCCACCCGCTCCATGGGCTGGTTCGGCGCGGCCACGGGGCAGGGAGAGCGTGACGCGAACCGTGGCCGAGAGCCCCAGGGCGCGGCCTGGGCTGGGTTCCCAGGTGATGATTCTCCTGGGGCCTGGTCACTCCAGAGGGCCTACAGGCTGGGACCCTGGCGTCCGGGTGCCCCCGGTGAAATGTGGCTGAGAACGTGGGCACTCTGCAGCTGGGCCTCCCACGCCCCTCCCGGGGCCATCTCCAGATGTTCCTACCGCTGGGATCACACCAGATGTGGGGACACAAGGGCCAAAGCCAGCTGTGGTGGGAGCAGTAGCGTCGGTGTCACTGACACCGGGGTCCGGCTGGCCCGTTCCCTTTATCGTACTAAGTGAGGCCGGCGGGTTTCGTGCAAGTTGCGTCGTTTCCAATTCATTTATTTGGGGGGGGGGGGGCGAGAGGAGAAAAAGCCGCCTCAGGAGGCTTCCTGGGGTGACCTCGCTTTGTAAACGTTCCCGATTCGTATCGAATCAGGAAAGCGAAGGACGCAGCGTCCAGGTTCGCGCTCCTGCACTACGTCTACACGGCGATCAAAGACCCCGGCACGGCCACTGCAGCTCCAGCCCGGCGCTGGGGTTCGGTGCCGCGGGATTTCAGCGCCGACCTGCCCTCGGTCGGGTCCAGGCGGTTCGATTTAGCAGAGGCCCCTGGGGGACGCGTTGAATGACAGAACTAGGCTTTATTTAGGAGGAAACGGAGGAGTCGGGCAAACGGGCGTAGAGTCCCCAGTTACACGGGTACTGCAGCGGCGCCCCCAGACCTGAGCGGGTGAAGTACAATTTATAGCCCTGTAACTACCGAGCCTCCGGAAGCCTCCCCGACTGCGCCAGGAGACTCCTTTTCAGACCCCACGTCTAGGGTAACTGACAGGAAACCCACCCATCCCCACGGTCACGTTTCCCACGGCCGGGGAGCGGACTTACCAGCAGCCCCGCCGGGCGTCCTTCCCACCCGGTCGCTAGAGACGCATTTCAGTAAAACAGCCCAAATTCTCAAATCCGCTGGCTAAAAACCCCCATGACCCCGGCACAGCCAGGCCAGGCGCGGTGGAACCTGGGCACGGCCTTGCTAACCACCACGGTCTCCTCTCCCTGCCTCCGGCTTCTCCCTGGGTTCGCCCCCACTAGCAAGCTCAGGTTCCCAACTCCTCGGGGCTTCGCCTAGCTGGGAAAGGGGGGAGAGGTGAGGGATGGGGGTTGGCTGCTGGGGGCAGACGGACGGACAGACGGAGCCGGACCCCGGGACTGCCTGCAGCCTGGCTGGGCTCTGGGCTGCCCTGAGGCCTCCTAGGCCGGGCGCCAGCTACCGACTAAACCCACCTGTGTTGCCAGCCGGGCGCGGGGCGCGATCCCCAGAGGCGCACGGCTCCCACCTGGGCTGGCACGGTGGGACTCACTGAGCAGAGCTCACGGGATGGGGGAACCTGGGGGGCTGCAGGCCCAGCCTCGGGGCAGTGAGGCCGCGGGGCTTAGCCTGGAGGCCGAGCGAGCCCCCTTGGGGGTCTGCCCCACTGAAGGGCTCCTCCCAGAGACTGAGCCAAAGCTGGCTGTACCTGTGTGTACAGAGTACCCAGAACGCCAGCTCCCCCTGCCCCCAGGACAGCCGCCCCCCTCCACCAGTCCCCCGGCCCCCCACTCCAAACCACTCTGCCCCCACAAGGGACCTCGGGGCAGCCCCTTCTCTGCCCGGCTGTCCTGCTGCCTGTGTCTCAGCAGGGCCAGGCCCGGCTCAGGGGGCTGCCGGGGCCCTCCCCGCTCGTTCCCGAAGGCCGGAGCCATGGCTGGGAGTGCTCTGTGTCCTGGCCGGGCAATGTGCCGGCCGCCAGCACGAGTCGCTGACTCAACCCAAACCGCAGCCCTTCAATGGGCCAGCCCCCCCCCCCCCCCGCCCCCGAGGGGTCCCGCTCCTCTTCTGGGGCCGGCCACGCGGCCTCGCCTCCTCCGAGCCTGCCCGTCTGGGCCCCCCGCCCCCTGCGAGCTCTGCCCAACGAGTCCCACAGGCCAGGCGGGTTCATTAGCCGCCCGTGCCCAGCCGCGGAGGCCTCGGGTCAGCACAGGGAGAGGCAGGTTAGAGCATCGCCCGGCTGGGCAGGCCAGCGCCGGGCACAGACCTCGGCTCTCTCCCGGGGCGGGACCCCCAGCCTCTGCCCGGAGACAGCGCTGTCCTGTCCTGGGCACGGCTCAGTCCTTTGTTTTGCAGCCTGGCCACGCTGGGCTCACAGCCCTTCAGTCTGCCCACCGGCTTGAGTCACTAACGAATCTTGCCCCGTCTCTCTGGCCCCCTTGTCGATCTGGGCCAGTTTCAGCCAGCTCCTTAACGACTCTTCATTGCACCCCAACAGGGAGGTGACCCCCCCACCCAAAGGGAGCCCTTTCCCCACACAACCGAGGGGAAACCGAGGCACACTCAAGCAGCGTCAAAGTAGTCCAGAAAATTCCCACCGTGTTGCGTCTCTTCTAGCCGGAGCCGGGTCACTTTAACCAGTGACCTGGGGAAGTTGGGCCCCGCCGGTGCCCCAGCGTCTCCCCTGGCCCCTTGGGAGCCGGTCTGTGGGGCACCTCCAGGGGTCTCACAGCACCTAGCTCATCAGTCAGACTGAAACGGGGCTGGGGTCCTGCTATTGCCTCGTCCCCGGGGAGCGAGGGGGGCCATGAACCCACCTTCCTCCGTGTCTCCACCCCGCCAATGCCTCCCCATTAACCTTCCGCTCCCGCTGGGGGTCAGACGGGTCTGAGCCAGGCGAGTCCAAGAGGACGTGGGTACCGGTGCCGGGAGTGGGAGCCCCTCTGTCCCCACCCTCTGTGCCCCCGAGGCTGGGTGGCTGCTTCCCTCCAGAGGATCAGCCCCTCTGCCCCGGGCCAACCCTGCGCCATCCCGCCGGGGGCAGCCTGCCCGCTGGTGCCCTGATTCCATGCAAGTGTTGCACCCCCGGTCCTGGCGATCCCTCGGTGGGGGTCTGCCGGGCCGGCTGCTCCCCCACTTTGGGTTTACCCGAGTCCCACTCCTGGGGCCCCTCCGCTGGTTCCCGGTCCCGGCAGCCCAGCTTGGTGTGCCTGGCACTGCCTAGGGAAGGCAGAGAGAGACAGGGCCAGAAACTGGGGTGGGGGGGGGGGGGCGGTCTCCAAGAGCCTGTATGAAGCTGGGCCCCCCACGCAGCGACCCCTGCTGGCTCGTATGCTCTGGCAGAACCAGGAGTGTTGTGTGCAGGAGAAAACACTCCCCCCCGCCCCACCAACCATGAAATGTGTGGGAGGGGCTGGGGCTAGCGCAGGCGTAGCAGCGCCCCCTACAGACAGGCGGCACCGCGGCGCCCTCCATGCCGCCCCGCTCTGCCTGCTCAGGGCTCTTGGCGCCGGTCGGTAACCGCCCGGGGTGGGGAGGGGGCGTTGTGTGTCACAGCCCCTCGCCTCTGGGGTTTGGTATCTGCCCGTTGGGAGCCGGGAGGGCTGGGGCTGGATCCTGCCACTGGTGTCCCCGGGCACGGACCCGGGTAGGCTGGGGGGCTGAGTGAATCCCAGTGAGATCCAAGGTTTCTCTCTCTCTGCATCTCCTCCCAGTGCCCCCCTGCAGCCCCCCCTTCCCTCTGCCCCCCTCCACCTTCTTCAGCAGGGCTCCCCGCACAAGGCTCCTGCAGGCTGCGTGTGAACACAGCCCCCGGCTGGGCCGTGGGCCAGGGCCTGGTGGCCATCCCCAGCACAGCTGCAGAGAGCTGTCGGGGCAGCCAGGGAGAATCCTCGGGTGCCCGCCCCCCGGCTATCCACCCCCCAGCCCAGCGGGATCTGTGCCAAGGGGCACCAGCACCAGGATCCACCCCCCAGCCCAGCGGGATCTGTGCCAAGGGGCACCAGTGCCAGGATCCAGCTCCCCGGGCTCTTAGAGCTGCAGGTTCCAGGCCCCCCAAGTCCCACACTGGGGTGAGGGGATGGGGCAGGGGGGTGGCTCTTCCTTCCCGTTTCTTCCGCCTCTCGGCTCCCACTGGGTCGCGGTGCACAGGGCCAGCGGCCCAAGCCTGGCTGGGGGGCAAGTTTCGTGAGGGTCCCCAGCTCCCCTTTGCTCAGGGTCGGGTCCGGGCCCCTTGGGGTTCAGCATCGGTCCAGCAGAGACCCCCAAAGTCCCGCCTGGGCTGACGGCTCTGCAGACGGAGGGGGGGTGGGGGAGATCCGCATTGCTAACCCCACTCCCCGCCCCCGCTTGCTTCGCAGTCATTGACCTGCTGGAGGCGCTGAACGTCACCCGCTCCGTCCGGGGGGTCAGCAGGGCCCCGGGCCCGGAGCCGGGCGTGCCGGCCTGGCGGTTCCGCCAGCGGGTGCCCCACCTGACGCTGCCCTGGGACTACGCTGTCTACCTGCTGGCCAGCTCGCCGGGCGCCCTGGGCTTCCACTTCGTGGCCAGGCAGAGCCGGGGCACGGCGGGCACCCTCATCTCCCTGGTGTCGCCGGCCGCCGCCGCGCGGGACGGGCGCCCGCTGCTGCAGCTGGCGTCCAGCACCCGCGCCGACCAGCTGCGCTTGGACTACCGGGCCGGGCCCAGCATGGAGCCGGCCTCGCTCCTCTTCCCCGGAGGCAGCCCCTTGGCCCGGGGCCGCTGGGCCCGGCTGGCCCTGGACCTGCGGCCCCACCGCCTGGCGCTCTTCGTGGACTGCCGCCCGGCCCTGCTCCTGGAGAGGGGCGGCCCGCGGGACGCGCTCAGCCTGCTGCTGCCCCTCGACCTGCAGGTCACCTTCGCCAGCCTGCCCGGGGACGCGGCCAGCAAGTTCCTGGTGAGCCCTGCGCCCTCAGGGAGCAGCCCTGACCGCCCCAGCTCCGGGCTGCCCTCCGCGGGGCTCCGCCAGGGTCCTCCCCGAGCTAGGGCCGAGCAGCAGCGGGAGGGTCGAGGGTCCCCCCGACTGGCTTCTCCCCCTAAGCTCAGGCCTGTCTCCCTTCCCAGTTCTGCTGGTGCCCCTCACTCCCGACCCGCAGCCACCTGCCATCCCAGCCCTGGGCTCCACCCTCCCCCCCGCCCCGAGCTCTGCTGGTGCCCCTCACTCCCGACCCGCAGCCCCCTGCCATCCCAGCCCTGGGCTCCCCCCACACGCTGCTCTGCCGGTGCCCCTCATTCCCGACCCGCAGACCCCTGCTACCCCTGCCCTGGGCACCCCATACAGCAATCCTGGGCAGCAGTTCTTCAGAAAAGGACCTAGGGGTTACGGTGGACGAAAAGCTGAATATGAGTCAGCAGTGTGCCCTTGTTGCCAAGAAGGCTAACGGCATTTTGGGCTGTATAAGTAGGGGCATTTCCAGCAGATCGAGGGACGTGATTATTCCCCTCTATTCGGCACTGGTGAGGCCTCATTTGGAGTACTGTGTCCAGTTTTGGGCCCCACACTACAAGAAGGATGTGGATAAATTGGAAAGAGTCCAGCGGAGGGCAACAAAAATGATTAGGGGGCTGGAGCACATGACTTATGAGGAGAGGCTGAGGGAACTGGGATTGTTTAGCCTGCAGAAGAGAAGAGTGAGGGGGGATTTGATAGCTGCTTTCAACTACCTGAAAGGGGGTTCCAAAGAGGATGGATCTAGACTGTTCTCAGTGGTAGAAGATGACAGAACAAGGAGTAATGGTCTCAAGTTGCAGAGGGGGAGGTTTAGGTTGGATATTAGGAACAACGTTTTCACTAGTAGGGTGGTGAAGCACTGGAATGGGTTACCTAGGGAGGTGGTGGAATCTCCTTCCTTAGAGGTTTTTAAGGTCAGGCTTGACAAAGCCCTGGCTGGGATGATCTAGTTGGGGTTGGTCCTGCTTTGAGCAGGGGGTTGGACTAGATACCTCCTGAGGTCCCTTCCAACCCTGAGATTCTATGATTCTATGAATCCAGACACACGCGCACACCCTGGTTTCATGGGCGCGGTGACGTTTGGCATGGGGCAGCGCCTGCTCTCTCTCGCCCCTGGTGCTGGCGGGCGCCCCAGAGCCTGACGGGCTTGGCTCTCGCTGCAGGGTGATTGGCAGACGGCTGAGATCTCCCCCGGCGGATTCCCACACCGCCCGTGGCACTGCGAGAACCTGGCAGGTAGGAGCCGGCCCAGGCTGCTGGGCTGGGATGCGGGGTACATCTCCAGGGCTGGGGGGGGCCCCACGGGAGAGAGATCTGCATAAATCAGCATTGCTTCTGCTTAGCAGAGTGCAAGGCACCGCAGAATCCTGCTTCCCCTCCTCCCCCCGTGGGGGGACACATGGGGAAACTGAGAATGGGGGGCCATTAGGGCGAGGAAGGGGACTTGCCCCTTGGGCTGGGACAGAGCCGGGCAGCCCAGGCCATCCGCTCTGGGGATCTGGGGTCGGCCGGTCACCAGGGCTGGGGCCTGGCCAGGCGTCCAGCCATCCCTGGCCATGTGGTGGCCCCCCAGCCCTTCCCCAGGGGCCTGGCTGCTCCGGGCCCTTGGACCCCTCCACCCCCTGCTCTAACCACGAGACCCCACTCCCCTCCCAGAGCTGGGATAGATCCAGGTCTCTGTTCTCACCTGCAGGACTTCAGTCAGTCCTGGCCCTGGCCCCCAGCCCGTCCTCCCTCCACCAGCGCCCCTCCCTGGGCTCCTGTCTCCTTCCTTCTCTCCCCCCCCCCCCCGCCCGCCCGCCCGCCCGCGTCTCCCCCTGGCCTCAATTCCGGCCCTGGCAGCCGGAACAACAGCTGCCCCCGCGGCTGCCCCTGGCCTCATCCGCTAACGAGCGGGGCCCTGGGCAGCCTCCGGCGCTAATTGCTGGGGCCAGCTCCGCTCCACCGCCCCCATTGAGGCCGGGGGGAGGGGCCCTCAGCTGTGCCGTGTGAAGGCTCCCAGCCCCCCCCCCCCCCAAGCACTCCCCCCGCTGGCCCCCCCTCCCTGGGCAGTCAGTCGGGGATGGAAGCGGGCACCCAGCCCTAGACGCAGGCCTGAGGCCAGCCCCCCGGAGCCTGGGCCGGGGGACGAGGAGGAAATGGGGGGATATAGGGGGCAGGGAGCAGAGAATTCAGGGCCCGGCTCTGAACGCTGCCCCTTGGGCGCTGCCCACGTGCCCCTGTCCCCGGGCCAGGCGGCCGCGTCCTGCTCCAGCTGCCCCTCCGCACCAAGGCCAGGCGCCGGGGAACCCTGGGCAGCCCCCACCCCCCGATCTGCAGCACATTCCCCCCCGCCCATGAGCCCAGCAAGGTGCAGAGACCAGCCTGGAACCAGCGGCCGGCTGGGCACCTGGGGCCAAGCTGCTCTCAGCGCGGCCGGGCCCAGCACGGGACTGGCCAACAGGCTGCCCTGGGCACTGGCTGCTGGGCCCGGGGGAATCGGCTGCGTCCTCTGGCTACGCTCTGGGTGCTGGGCCCACCCGCGGCTCGGCCAGCCGGCGCTGGGTGCAGGGTGGGATTTGGTGCCCCGGGGGATGGGCGTGAGTGTGCGTAACGTGTGTGAGCTGAGCATGGATGGGGTGTGTCGGGGGGGTGTGTGTGTGTGTCAGCCCCCCCCCCCCCCCCCCCCATTGAGGTGCTGTGGGCCTGGCCGGCTGAGGTCTCTGTACCGCCACCCGGCCTGTCCCCGCTGCGGTCACCAAAGGCCCCGTGGATGTTGCCTGCCCTGGCCCGGGCCTTGCCCAGCCCCCCGGTGGGTGCAGGTCCCCGGCTCCCAGGCAGCAGGCCTCCTTTGGAAGGGGAATCCCCACTAACTCCGAGCAGTCTAGAGCCCATGACACGCACCAGGGCAGCTTTGCACCCGTCCAGCAAAGGGCTGTGCTGTGCGCCAGCCACCTAACGGGTGCCCTGGCGGCTGGGAACTGGGTTTGGGGTGTCTGGGGGGGTGTGAGTAGGGAGGGGTTCCCCAGGGGAGCAGCAGGGGCTGGGGCACATGGGGTCCCCATTTATCCCTTCCCGCTCCCCACAGCTCCGGGTCCCCCCAGGATCCCAGGGGCTGGGGTGAGGGTCCTGGAGTCATTGGGCCCCAGAGTGGGTGCGGGGGGGGGGGCGCAGTGCCAGGCCGTCAGCGGAGCCGAAGTGGTGCCAGCCGGGGGGGTGGTTCACCGAGTTCCCTGGGGCCCAGGCTTCCCCCCAGCAAACCCCTTGTATCCAGCCCCCAGGGGGCCGGGCGAGCCAGGCCAGGTGGGGGGTTGGGCGCGTGCCAGCCCTGGCGGGATTGGAACCAGCGCTGCGGCTCCATCTCCCCCGTTCACGCCCTGCCTGCGGTGTGTTGCAGACCCCTTCCCCGTACCGTACACCCCGGCGGAGGAGGGGGACCTGGCCGAGCCCCCCTTTGATCAAGGATCCCCCCTGGCCCCGGAGTCGCCGGCTCTCGCCGACATCCGCAGCTACCAGCAGCAGCCCGGCGAGCCTGAGTTCCCCCCGGGGGTGGGGTGGCCCCGCCCGGGCGCCCTGGAGGAGAGAGTGCAGCAGCTGGAGGAGCTGGTGGACGGCTTCGGGGCCATGCTGGACGGGGTCAAAGCGCAGGTAGGACCCGGGGACGTGGCCCGGCGGGGCGGGGAAAGGCCTTCCGGAGAGCGGGCGGTGCCTCTGAGGTGCCACGGCAGACTGCCCTCAGGTGACGGAGCCGGGCAGGGCTGCTGCTCACAACTGGCACCAGGAAGGGTGACGGGTTTCACTAAGGCAGTAAATGGTGAGCGGATACTTCACACGGGTCATATTAACCACCCCGCCAGGCAAGGCCCAGGGGAAAGCCTGTCTAGAGAGGTGATGAATTCAGGCCGGCAGGGCCTGATGAAATTCCCCCCCAGGTGCTTAAGGAACTAGCCGAAGCAAGCCCCGAACCGCTAGCGGTTATCTTGGAGACCTGGCTGCCGGGTGAGGGCCGGAGAGGGGCAAACGCGGCACTTGTCTTGAAAGGGGAACTAACGGGACCTGGGGGATTAGAGACCCGGCAGCCTGACTCTGGTACCTGGAAGCCAGGGAAGGATCGGCTCATGAGCACCTGGATCGGTGGTTCTCAAACTTTGGCACTGGGGACCCCTTTCACAGAGCAGACCTCTGAGTGCGACCCCCCTTATCCATTCAAAACACCTTTTAATATATTTATCACCATTATAAAGTGGAGGCGAAGCGGGGTTTGGGGTGGAGGCTGACAGCTCGTGACCCCCCATGTAATAACCTTGAGACCCCATGTGACGGAATGGGACTGTTCTTAATGTTTCTATGCCTCAGTTTCCCCAATGCATGTGTTAAGTCTCTAGGTGGTGGGATAAAGGGTGTAATCGCAGAGCCCTAGAGGGCCAGTGTGATGACAGAGAATGGCCGACACTCTGTCTCCTGGCAACTGATGGTCTGGGCCCCTCCCCTGCAAAGGTGCGAGCTGAACTGACCTCCTGGCCCGGAAAGGAGACAAAGGGAGAGGTGTGGCTGGACAGTTTCAGTTTGCGGCTGGCTGGGGAAGAGGGAAAAAGGGCAGACAGGGTCTGGCCTCCCTGCCCCCGTTTGGAGCTGTGGGGTGAAATGCAGGAAGCCCCCGGGCTGGGGTCTAAGCTCCCTGCCCCCCAGAAGGGCCCGACTGAGGGGTCCTGGTTGTACTTCCAAGCTGTGTTTGGACTGTGTTCCTGGCATCTCTAATAAACCTTCTGTTCTACTGGCTGGCTGAGACTCCCAGTGAATCCCAGGCAGAGGGGTGCAAGGCCTGACTCCCCCACACTCCGTGACACCCCATGTGGGGTCCTGTCCCCCAGCTTGAGAACTGCTGAGCTAGGGGACGACAGGAACAGCCCTCACGGGTTGCCTGGAACAAAGCACGCCAAGGCACCTAACTGCCTGCTTGGACAGGGTCACTGGCCAAGTGGGTGGGATTGGGGGGTGCAGGGGGAGCTGTAGAGCTGATGTAGATTTTTAGTAAGGCTTTTAACACAGTCCCATCTGACATTCCCTAGTGAAAGGGAGTCAAGGGGGCATGAAACTCATTGAAAGACAGGGAGGCCGCTTCTGGAGGGGTCCTGCAGGGATCAGTGCTGGGTCCGGGATAAGTCAAGATTTTCATCATGACGTGGTTCACGCCTTGGAGATACGCTGATCACGTTTGCAGAGGACACCCGGCTGGGAGGGGTTGCAAGCACTTCGGGGGGCGGGGGGGCAGGGTTAGAATCGAGCGTGAGTTTGGCAAATGGGAGAATTGGTCTGAATTTGACAAGCTGAGATTCGGGACAGAGCAAAAGCTACAAACCGGGGATCGGCTGGCGAGGCGGCAGCGCCGGGGAAAAGGAGCTGGGGGCCGCTGCGGATCGGCCGTCGAATCTGAGTCAGCAACGTGAGGCGGGGTGGAAAAGGCGAATATTGTTCTGGTGCGCACGTAGAAAACCTGACCTTGGAGGAGAGGTGAAAAAACTGGGAGTTCAGTCCTGAGAGAAGCCAACGGAGTGGGGACCCGAGAACAGTCTGTTCTCCAGAGGACGGGGATCAGTTGTTCTCCACAGCAATGGGCGTAATCTGCAGCAGGGCCGATTTTGGTTGGATAGGAGGGAAAACATTCTTGCTCTCAGGGTCGTACAGCTCTGGGCCAGGCCCGGGGGGGGGGGGGGGTGGGATCCCTGACACTGGGGGTTCTGGCAGGGCTGCCTCAGCGCAGGGGTCTGGACGTGACGTCTCAAGGTCCCTTCCAGCCCCACATGGCTCTGATTTTATGAGACTCAACCCCCTTCCTGTCCCCAGTCAGGAATAGGCCTGGCTACCAGCCCCCTGCTCTGACCACTGGACCCCACTGCCCTCCCAGAGCTGGGATAGAACCCAGGAGTCCTGGCTCCCACCCCGCTGCTCTAACCACTGGACCCCACTGCCCTCCCAGAGCTGGGATAGAACCCAGGAGTCCTGGCTCCCACCCCGCTGCTCTAACCACTGGACCCCACTGCCCTCCCAGAGCTGGGATAGAACCCAGGAGTCCTGGCTCCCAGGGCCCCCACGCTCACGGCTCGCCCGCTGTCTCCCACAGAACTTGGAGCTGCTAGCCCGGG
Source organism: Macrochelys suwanniensis (assembly GCA_033296515.1). Lineage (NCBI taxonomy): Eukaryota > Metazoa > Chordata > Testudines > Chelydridae > Macrochelys > Macrochelys suwanniensis. The sequence goes on from CM065775.1 coordinate 340,139,571, forward strand.
TGAAGTCCCTGGAGAGCTGCGAGTGCCGGCGGCCGCCGTGCCTGTGGGAGGGGACGCAGCGCGAGGACGGAGCCACCTGGGACACGGATGACTGCACCACCTGCGTCTGCCTGAAGGGGGCGGTGCGGTGCTCGGCGCGCCAGGACCAGCCCCAGTGCCGAGGTGAGCAGGGGCCCTGGCTCCTGTAGGGGGCGCTGTGCCAATCAGCGATCGCGGCCATGCCTAGGGCTGGCCCGGCTGCCGGTGCTCCGGGGGCTGCGTGCCCAGGGTGCCCGGTGCTGGGCTGGGTGCCCGGTGCTGTGCCATGCTGTGAGCTGTCTCCCCAGCGCCCGGCTGGCACGGATCCTTTCCCCTCTGCCGCCGTCGGGGCAGCTCAGCCGTCCGCGGCTCTCATCCCTCTGGCTGAGCGAGGGTAACAGCTCTAGTACTGCTGGCAGGAGGGAGTTCCCCCCTCCGCGCTGGTGCTGCCCGCCTGCGTGGCGGCCTCGGTCCCCTGGCGGCTCCGTGTGCCCGGAGGGGAGCAGATCTCGGGGGGGGGGGGGGGTTTGTTGTGGGTGCCAGTCCAGGCACGGGCGGGTCACATGGGGATGCGGGCGCAGGGCTGCCCAGGGCAGGTCACACAGGGAGGCGGGTGTGGGGCTGCCCGGGACGGGTCATACGGGGAGCTGGGCACAGGGCAGCACCACCAGGGGCACCTCCGGTGGATTTGGGCCGGGAACTTGTAGCCAGGACCCCAGGAGCTACGTCTCAGGGATTGCGGAGGAACCAACGTTAACTGGGGAGCGTCCCCTGCTGAGCCCCCCCCAGCACAGCACCCCCTGCTGAGCCCGCGCGCCCCCCCAGCACAGCGCCCCCTGCTGAGCCCGCGCCCCCCCCAGCACAGCGCCCCCTGCTGAGCCCGCGCGCCCCCCCCAGCACAGCGCCCCCTGCTGAGCCCGCCACCCCCCCAGCACAGCGCCCCCTGCTGAGCCCGCGCGCCCCCCCCAGCACAGCGCCCCCTGCTGAGCCCGCGCGCCCCCCCCAGCACAGCGCCCCCTGCTGAGCCCGCGCCCCCCCCAGCACAGCGCCCCCTGCTGAGCCCGCGCGCCCCCCCCAGCACAGCGCCCCCTGCTGAGCCCGCGCGCCCCCCCCAGCACAGCGCCCCCTGCTGAGCCCACGCGCCCCCCCAGCACAGCGCCCCCTGCTGAGCCCGCGCCCCCCCCAGCACAGCGCCCCCTGCTGAGCCCGCGCCCCCCCCCAGCACAGCGCCCCCTGCTGAGCCCGCGCCCCCCCCAGCACAGCGCCCCCTGCTGAGCCCGCGCGCCCCCCCAGCACAGCGCCCCCTGCTGAGCCCGCGCCCCCCCAGCACAGCGCCCCCTGCTGAGCCCGCGCGCCCCCCCCCAGCACAGCGCCCCCTGCTGAGCCCGCGCGCCCCCCCAGCACAGCGCCCCCTGCTGAGCCCGCGCGCCCCCCCAGCACAGCGCCCCCTGCTGAGCCCGCGCGCCCCCCCAGCACAGCGCCCCCTGCTGAGCCCGCGCGCCCCCCCCAGCACAGCGCCCCCTGCTGAGCCCGCGCGCCCCCCCAGCACAGCGCCCCCTGCTGAGCCCGCGCGCCCCCCCCAGCACAGCGCCCCCTGCTGAGCCCGCGCGCCCCCCCCAGCACAGCGCCCCCTGCTGAGCCCGTGCCCCCCCCCAGCACAGCGCCCCCTGCTGAGACCCTGCCGAGCCCCCGGCTCCCTGCAGCCGTGGGAGTGGGAGTGGGCGGGGGCGGGGTGTCTGTGTCACCCGACCGCTCTCCTGTGCCCAGGCTGTGAGTACGACGGGCATCGGTACCAGGACAGAGACGTCTTCCTGGCCACATCCAACCCCTGCCTGAACTGCTCCTGCCTGGTGAGACCCTGCGCCCTGGGGGAGGGGAGGGCAAAGGAGGGGGGGCCAGGGTGGGGGTCACAAGGGCTCTTTGTCAGGACTGAGGGCCGCCAGCAGAGCTGGGCGTGGGGAGCCCGGGGCAGGGCTGACAGGGCTGCGGGTTGGGAATGAGGGGCACTGGCAGAGTTGGGGTCCCCAAGGTTGAGGCTCCCCCCCCCCAGCTCCAGAACAGCCCCTCGGAGGGGCCCCTCAGTGGGCCAGACCCCCGGGGGTCCCACTCTCCTGCTAGGGCGGCCATGCGGCCTCGTCACCCCGTATCCTGATCCTCCGGGGCTGCAGCGCCCGGCACCAGCCCGGCCACAGCAACCCAGGGATCGGGCCAGGTCTCTGGCATTCCTAGCCCCCGGGAGAGTCCCCTCCCCCTGCCAAGTCCCAGGGGATGGGGACGGGGTGGGGCTGGACCTCCCCAGGGGACGGGGACGGGGGGTGTCTGGACACCGGCTGCGTCTCTCCTGCCCAGGACCGGAACGTCCAGTGCTCCCGACTCGTCTGCCCGCAACTCCACTGTGCCACCCAGGAGGAGGTGCCCGGGGCCTGCTGCCCCCGCTGCCAGGGTGAGCCCGGGGGGAGGCCGTGCAGGGTGAGTGGGGGGAGGGGAGGCAGGGGGCAATGTGGGGGAAGGGGGCGGGGGCGGGTGCTGGCGGGGGTGCAGGGCCGAGCCTTTTAACGGGAGACGAGAACCTTCCACTGCCGGTGCCCCTCACTCCCGACCCGCAGACCCCCTGCTAGCCCCACCCTGGGATCCCCCCCACCCTGCCGGTGCCCCTCACTCCCGACCTGCAGACCCCCTGCTAGCCCCACCCTGGGATCCCCCCCACCCTGCCGGTGCCCCTCGCTCCCGACCTGCAGACCCCCTGCTAGCCCCACCCTGGGATCCCCCCCACCCTGCCGGTGCCCCTCACTCCCGACCTGCAGACCCCCTGCTAGCCCCACCCTGGGATCCCCCCCACCCTACCGGTGCCCCTCACTCCCGACCCACAGTCCCCTGCTAGCCTCATCCTGGGCTCCCCGCCCCCCGCCCCCCTCCGCATCCCTGCTGGTGCCCCTCACTCCCGACCTGCAGCCCCCCTGCTATTCCCATCCTGGGCTCCCCCCCCGCCCAGCCCTGCTGTGGCCCCTCACTCCCGACCCGCAGCCCCGCTCTCCCTGCCCCTGCTAGCCCTGGTCTGGGCTCAGCGATGGCCGGGTGGCCAATGGCCCGGCTGATGCCGGTTCTCTCCCGCCCAGGCTGTGTGGATGGAGCTGCCCGGCGGGAGCACGGTGAGGAGTGGGCGCCGCGTGCAGACCCCTGCCAGAGCTGCCGGTGCTTGGTAAGGCCACCCCCCCCACCCCGTGTCGCTGGGCAGGGCCTGGGCCCCCCCCATCCCCGCTGGCCCCAGGCCTGAGAGCGCCCCCTGCCTGCATCCCCAACTCCTCAGGGCAGAGCTCTATCCCCAGGCTCCGCCCCTCCCATTATTTGGCTGGACCCTTTCCAGGGGGGCCCTGGGTCTCTTTGGGGGTCTGGGTGGGGCGGGAATGCCCCGGGCTGGGAGCTGCTGCCCCACGAGCGGCCCCCGGAAACCCTGACCGCCCCCCACCCCGGCCCCCACAGGAGGGCCGTGCCGTGTGCAGGAAGAGACAGTGCGCCAGGCTGTGCCACCAGCCCGCCAGCCCCCGGCCGGGCACCTGCTGCCCCGTCTGCGACGGTGAGTGAGGGGCTCCTTGCGGGGGATGGGGCTGTGCTCCCTCGGGCCGTGGGGGGCAGGGCAGGGTCTGTCCTACAGGGCCGTTGGGGGGCTGGGCCCCCCCCCATTGCTGGATGGCTCCCTGGGGTGAGGGCCCTGGAGCTGCTGGTCCTGTTGGGCCCAGACCAGGTAGTGCCAGGGCCAGGGCCCCCCGAGGGGCGAGGGCTCCATGGTCCCCTGCGTGGGGCCTGCCAGTGAGGGGCCCAGCTGGTGCCAAGCGGGGCAGGGGGTGAGGTGGGCACTGGGCTGAGGCCACGGGGCCAGCCCAGTGCCCTGAAGAGGAGGCCTCCTGGGTGCCCATCCTACCCTGCGAGGGGGGCAGTGCTGAGCTGGGGGCCCCAGGGGGGCTGCGGGGGGGGGGGGACGACGATGACGACTGGGGGGCACCCTCAGGCTGCACCGCTCTCTCTCCCTGCAGGCTGCTCGCTGGACGGCCGGGAGTTTGCCAACGGGGAGCCGGTGCCCAGCGGGGAGCCCTGCACCCAGTGCGTCTGCGCGGTGAGTGATCCGGGCGGGGGGCGCCTGGCACTGCCTGTCTGCACCCCAGAGGGGCTGGGACCGGCCTCCCCCGGGCATCCCTGGGGGGGTGTCACGGGGTCCCCGGGCGACGCTCTGGGACTGCTCACTACGGAGCCAGCCAGGACTCTGGGGGAGCCTCCTCTCTCCGAGCCGACTCTCCAGGGCACGAAGCTTCCCCAGCTTCCCCCTTCCTGGGTCTGACCCTGGAGCATCCAGCCTCCCCTGCCCCACCGGGCGCTTCCTGCAGCGAGTCCGCCCGGGCAGGGTCCTGGGGGAGACACGGGGCCCTGCCCCCCCACTCCGCAGTCAGACGTGACTCTCAGCCAGCCGGGAAAACAGGTGGTTTATCAGGCGACAGGAACACAGCGTAAGGCCGAGCTTGTTAGCACAGAAATCAGTGACTTTCCGCCAAGTCCATCTCGGGGGGAGGGGAGCCCAGAGCCAGGGCTCTGACCCTCCCCCTGCACCCCAAACCCCCCGAGACTGACTCGCTTCCAGCTGCCTGGCCCCTGCCCGGCCCCTTGCGCCTCCGGCCTTCGTCTGGCTTCCCAGGCCAAGAGTCACCCGGTCGCATCCCCCTCCTGGGTCTCAGATGACCAAGGGGCGGCCACAGCATCCCTGCAGGCAGCTGGAGCAACCCCCGCAAAACTCACACACCCCTATTCTGACCACCTAGACATTGGTGCAACACACAGGGAAACTGAGGCACACACAGCATTCATGCAGAACAGTAAGACTCATATACGACATAACAAGGGAGAATCCCCACTACGTCCCATTGGGTGTCCCGGAGGGCTGGGGGGCCCCTCTGCTCCGCTGGGTGGGGGGCTGGGAGGGGCTCAGGGCAGCATGTAGGGCTGGGCCCTGGGGCTCCCCCAGACCAGGGCGGGGCGGGGGGATGGCTGGGGCAGCGACTGCTAAAGTGGGGGGCACATGTCGTGCAGAGCGGGAATGTCTTGTGCAAACCCACCGCCTGCCCCCCTGCCCCCTGTCCGGAGCCCGTCCTGAGACCTGGCGAGTGCTGCCCGTGGTGAGTGGGGCTGGGGGAGGGGCGCTGCCCGCGGTGAGTGGGGCTGGGGGAGGGGCGCTGCCGGTGGTGAGTGGGGCTGGGGGAGGGGCGCTGCCCGCGGTGAGTGGGGCTGGGGGAGGGGCGCTGCCCGCGGTGAGTGGGGCTGGGGGAGGGGCGCTGCCCGCGGTGAGTGGGGCTGGGGGAGGGGCGCTGCCGGTGGTGAGTGGGGCTGGGGGAGGGGCGCTGCCCGCGGTGAGTGGGGCTGGGGGAGGGTCGCTGCCCGCGGTGAGTGGGGCTGGGGGAGGGGCGCTGCCGGTGGTGAGTGGGGCTGGGGGAGGGGCGCTGCCCGCGGTGAGTGGGGCTGGGGGAGGGGTGCTGCCTGCGGCGAGTGGGGCTGGGGGAGGGGCGCTGCCCACGGTGAGTGGGGCTGGGGGGCTGGTAAGGGGGAACGCTGCCTGGAGCGAGTCGGGGGCTGGGGGCAGGTAGCCAGGGTGCGGGGAGGGCCAGGGGAGTCCAGGGGGCCTGTTTGCCCCGGGGGGCTGGGGGGCGCCCCACGGTCGCGGGGCCAGGGGCCGGGTGCCCTGGCTGCTCTGCTACCGCCCGCCTCGCCCTAGGTGCCAGGACTGCCTCCACGATGCCCAGCCCGTCCCGCACGGCGCCGTCTTCACCCCCCTGCGGGAGCCCTGCCTGGCCTGCCGCTGCCAGGTGAGCCGGGCCCGGGGGGGGTCACGGCGGGTGGGGCAGTCAGGGCCCTGCACCCCCCCACTCCCTGCCACTCACAGGTGTATTACGACAGGAGCCCGGTCCAAACCAGGGCTTGCCGGTGGAGAACAGGACCCCTCGCTCAGGCCGCTCGCCGGCCACCGTCTCCCCAGCGAGCTCGAACCTGGAACCCCCTCCGGCCCCCCCCCCGGCTCCTCCTCCAGCCCTTGGGGCAAAAGGTGTCACCTGGCCCCCACCCCCTCCAGGTACCCTCACCTGCTGCCACCCCATCCGCAGTGCCGACAGTCCCAGCAAAACTCCCCCGCAACGTTCCCAGGTCGGTTCTCCCCACTCCCTGCCCCCAGGAGCCCTCTCCACGGGGCATCCCCCGGGGATGCGCAGCCTGGGCTGGCTCCCGACCCCCCCAGGCCACGGTGCCCTGAGACGGCACAGCCCCTCCCTAAGGGGTGCCGATGCCCCGGGTGGGGCCTCTGGCCTGGCAGCCTCACCCTGGGGGCCCCGCGCTTCTGCCCCGCTCTCCCATAGCGTGTTGGAAGCACCGGAAGCCTGGCAGCTCCAGGCCTGCCCTGGCCAGGGCCGGCAGCTTGCGGGGCACCAGGGCACTGGCTGCAGGGGGGGCAGGGCACTAGCTGCGGGGAGGCGGGGGCACTGGCTGCGGGGGTGGGGGACAGGGCACTGGCTGCGGGGGGGGCCGGGCAGCTGGGCACGGGGCCGTTCTGCGCTGGCGGAGGCTCTGTGCCGGCGGGCGGGAGTGGGGGCCTCTCGCCAACGCCCGGCTGCGCTCTGGCTCATGCCCGCAGGCCGGGGAGGTGTCGTGCGAGCGCCTGGAGCAGAGATGCCCGCCCGCGCCCTGCAGCCACCCTGGCACCGCCCAGGGGCAGTGCTGCCCGGCCTGCCATGGTGAGTAGCTGGCGGGGCAGGGGAGGGCGTGGGGGGAAGGGCCCAGCTAGGGGCCTCCCATAGAGAGACCCTGGCCCTGGCAGCAGGGCATGCAGGGGAGGGTGCCCCCAGGGCCTCCAACGGAGCCAGCTGCTCCCCCCATCTCCCAGCGCTGGGCCTGGCCCCACAGGGCACAAGAACCCCCTAGATTATGGGCCGGGCCGGCCTCCAGTGCTGCCAGGGGAGGGCCCACATGGGGGGCGGCGCCTGGCAAGGGGAGCTGTGTGCCCCTCTGGGCGTCCCTCCTGCTGGGTTCTGGGCAGGGCTGGTGCTTCCCTGTGCCCGTCCCGCCCGGCTGCGCTGGGACGGGGGCTCATGGGGCCTGGCCCATCCAGACCCCCGCCAGACCCGCCCAGGGCACTGGGCAGACAGAGCCAGGACTCTGCACTGGGTGGGGGCGGGTGTGTGAGGGTGCTGGGGTCTCTAAGCTGGGGTGGGGGGTTTCTGGGGTATCGAGCGGGGGGAGCTCTGAAGTCTCTAAGCTGGGGGGGGTGTCTCTGAGCAGGAGGTGGAGTAGGCCCTCAGAGGGCTCTGGGGTATCAGAGCGGGGGGAACTCTAGGGTCTCTAAGCCGGCCTGGGGGGTCTCCGGGGGTTCGGCTGGGGGCTGGGGCTGGCAGGCTGACCCCCGGGTGGGGCTGTTCACCCGTCTTTCTCCGCGGGCAGCTTGTGAGTACGAGGGGCGCCCGTACCGGCACGGAGAGACCTTCACGCCCCCGGGCCGCGGGCCCTGCGTGCGGTGCACCTGCTCGGTGAGTGACCCGCGGGACCCCTGGGACGGTCGCACGTGGGTTGGGGGGGCGGGGCCTCACCGCCACGTAACCAGCCCCTCCCTGTGCCAGGGGGTGCCCAGCCATGCGGGCACAGGGAGCAGGGGACGTGGGTCCCTGGCCCCGAGCTAGGGCAGAGCAATGGAGGCCTGGGGGGGTGCTGGGGTGTGGGAGGGCGGTTCTGGGGCTGAGGGGGGTGTGGGCAGCCCTGGGACAGGGGCAGACCCGCCGAGGGGCGCCATGGCTGGGCTGTGGAGGGCACCGGCACGCCCGGGTCCGTGCCCGCCCACCGCTGACCCCGGTTCTCTCGCTCAGGCTGGGCACGTGCGGTGCCAGGAGGAGACGTGCCCCCCCGTGCCCTGCGCCCAGCCCATCTGGGACCCCCAGCGCTGCTGCCCCATCTGCAAAGGTTGAGTAACGCCCAGTTCTGGGCCCGCCCCAGCCTGACGGCGCCCGCGATGCCCCCTGCGTGGGCCAGGGGACATCGCCGAGGCGCTGGGGGCTGCCAGCCTGCGGGCATGGCCTAGGCTCGCCAGCCCTGGGGCAGCCCCCGGCTGCTGCAGAGCCCGGGGCCTGGCGGGGAAGGATTCTCGCTCCCCGAGAACAGACCCGCCCCACACCGGGGAGCAGGGGGCCAGGAGTGCAGGGCCCTCGGGGGGATGGGAGGGCCTGGCCTTGTGGGGGTGGGGAGGGCAGAGTCCTGATGTGGGGCTGGGAGGGCCAGGGGAAGCTGGGGGGCTGGGATCACAGGGTCCTGGTGTGGGGCTGGGAGGGCCGGGGGGAGCTGGGGGGTTGGGATTGGAAGGGTCGGGCCTGGGGGGGCAGAGAGGCCAGGGAGGGGTGAGCCGGCTGGGGGTCCCCGGGGGCTGCAGCAGGGAGGCCCCCCCCCTCACGGCCTGCGTCCCCCAGTGTGCGTGCTGGCCGGGGAGGAGTTCGAGGAGGGGGTGCAGTGGGAGCCGGACGGGGACCCCTGCACCACCTGCACCTGCCTCGCCGGAGAGCCCGTCTGCGGGGCCCTGCCGTGCCCGCCCCTCGCCTGCCAGCACCCCGCCCGGCTGAGCGGTGAGTGTCCCGTCCCCCCACTGACCCCCCCCACCCCCCCCACATTGCCCCCTGCTCCCACCCGTCCCCTGCCAGCACCCCACCCGGCTGAGCGGTGAGTGTCCCCCCATAGACCCCCCCTCACTGCCCCCTGCCCCCGCCTGTCACTTGCCAGTACCCCGCCCGGCTGAGCGGTGAGTGTCCCGTCCCCCCACTGACCCCCCCACCCCCCCACACTGCCCCCTGCTCCCACCCGTCCCCTGCCAGGACCCCACCCGGCTGAGCGGTGAGTGTCCCCCCACTGACCCCCCCCTCACTGCCCCCTGCCCCCACCTGTCGCCTGCCAGCACCCCGCCTGGCTGAGAGGTGAGTGTCCCCCCCCACTGAACTGCCCCCCCACTGCCCCCTGCTTCCACCCGTCGCCTGCCAGCACCCCGCCCGGCTGAGCGGTGAGTCCCCCCCATAGAGCCCCCCCTCACTGCCCCCTGCTCCCGCCTGTCCCCTGCCAGCACCCCGCCCGGCTGAGCGGTGAGTGTCCCCCCCCCATAGACCCTCCCACACTGCCTCCTGCTCCCGCCTGTCCCCTGCCAGCACCCCGCCCGGCTGAGCGGTGAGTGTCCCCCCCCACTGCCCCCTGCTCCCGCCCGTCGCCTGCCAGCACCCCGCCCGGCTGAGCGGTGAGTGTCCCCCCCATGGACCCCCCCCCTCACTGCCCCCTGCTCCTGCCTGTCCCCTGCCAGCACCCCGCACGGCTGAGCGGTGAGTGTCCCCCCCATGGACCCCCCCCCTCACTGCCCCCTGCTCCCACCTGTCGCCTGCCAGCACCCTGCCCGGCTGAGTGGTGAGTGCCCCTCCCCCCACTGAACTGCCCCCCTCACTGCCCCCTCCCCTCACTGCCCCTGCCCCCAACTAGCCCCCCTGCCCCTTGCTGCCACCAGGCTGAACAGTGAGTGCCCCTCCCCTCACTGCCCCCCTTTAATCCCCACTCCGTGTAGAGTGCCCTGCCCCGCACCTCCCCCATCCCCCTCCGCCCCCCACTCCACCCAGCTCAATGGTGGGTGCCCACCTGGCTCCGCCCCCTCAGTTCTATGGTTGCTCAGTGCCCAGTACAGTCCATGCCGCCCCCCCGCCCCCCGGGGCTCTGCGTGGCACAGGGCCCATGGCAGGCACCAGGCGCCGTGGGTCCAGCCAGCGGGGGCAGCCCTAGAGCCGGCTGGGAGCGACCCCTCAGGGCCCCTGGGGCCAGGCCATGGGGCGGGTGGCTGCCGGCCGATCGGGGCGCCCCGCTGTGCTAACCTGCCCGCTCTCTCCTCCGCCAGGGGACTGCTGCCCAACCTGTGCCCAGTGCACCTACAAGCAGCACGTCTACACCAACGGGCAGGCCTTCGCCGACCCGGCCAGCCCCTGCCAGCACTGCCAGTGCACGGTGAGGGGACCGGCCCGCGGGGCACCGTGACGGGCAGCCAGCCGGGGCCCCTGTGCCCCCAGAGCAGCCCCTCCCCGCTGGCCTGCGGGAGCTGGGGGGCAGTGGGGACGCCCTCCCCAGTTGCCAGGATTGTGGCGCCAGACCTCTCTAGGCCCCCCCGGTCCCGCCTGGGGCGCAGGCACAGACCCCCCCAGTGCCAGGCTGCACCCCCATGCCTCCATGGTGTGTTGTCCTGCTGCTCCCCACAAGGGTACCTGTGCCTAGGGTACGGAGCCCATTAATGGGGGGAGGGTCTGAGCCGTGCTCAGCCTAGGGGCCCCACGGGGTGGGTCAGGGGAGGCTGGGAGCTCAGGCCCTTGGGGGAATCTGGGGGAGAGCAGGCTGGGGGGGCTAGGGGCCCCGTGGGGTGGGTCGGGGAGGCTGGGAGTGCAGGCCTTGGGGGGATCCGGGGTCAGAGCAGGGTGGGGGTGGGCCCAGAGGCCCCGTGGGGTGGGTCGGGGAGGCTGGGAGTGCAGGCCTTGCGGGGAATCCGGGGTCGAGGGCAGAGCAGGGTGGGGGTGGGCCCGGACGCCCCTAGGGGTGGGTCGGGGGAGGCTGGGAGTGCAGGCCCTGGCGGGATCCGGGGTTGGGGGCAGAGCAAGGGTGGGGGTGGGCCCAGAGGCCCCATGGGGTGGGTCGGGGGAGGCTGGGAGTGCAGGCCCTGGGGGGGATCCGGGGTCGGGGGCAGAGCAGGGTGGGGGTGGGCCCAGAGGCCCCATGGGGTGGGTCGGGGGAGGCTGGGAGTGCAGGCCCTGGGGGGGATTGGGCATTGGGGGGCAGAGCAGGGTGGGGGTTGGCCCGGACTCCCCTTGGGGTAGGTCGGGGGAGGCTGGGAGTGCAGGCCCTGGGGGGATCTGGGGTCGGGGGCAGAGCAGGGTGGGGGTGGGCCCAGACGCTCGGGGGAGGCTCTCAGGAGCTGCCGTGACCTGCCCCCCTGCCCGCAGGACGGGACTGTGCAGTGCTCGCCCATCGCCTGCCCCCCGCCTAGCTGCCCCCACCCGGAGAGGCAGCCCGGCCAGTGCTGCCCCACGTGCCCGGGTGAGTGTGCCGCCGAGGGGCTGGGCACTCCTGGGTTCCCTACCCAGGTCTGCTGCTGAGACCCTGCCCCAAATGGGGGTGATAGCGCTGAGCCCCCCTGCCCCCCCGCCACTCCCCATAGGCCCCCAGGGGACTCGGCTGCCCCTTGCAGAGGCAGCGAGTGGCCACCAGAGGGCACTGTGACCCCGCGGCACTGCCCCAGTGCAGACGGGCGATGCCCCCATCCATCGCCTGGTACCGGCGCCTGAACGGCCGGGCACCGGGGCGGGCTGATCCCAGCTGGGGGGGGGGGGGGGCAGGGCTGGAGGGCAGGATGGGTGGGGCAGGGCGGGGCTGGGAACGGGGGGCAGGACAGAGGGGTCAGGGCATGGCTGGGGGGCAGGACAGGGTGCGGGTCGTTGATCGCTGACGTCTGCCCCCCCCCCGCCCCCGCCCAGGCTGCAGCGTGGAGGGGGGCGCGGTGGCGGCGGGGCGAGCGGGTCCCCAGCCCGCAGGACCCCTGCCAGCTGTGTGTCTGCACCGACGGGATCGTGAGCTGCTCCGCGCGGGACTGTCCCGGTGCCCTCTGCGCCCGCCCCCTGCCCGGCTCCTGCTGCCGGAACAACTGCAACGGTGAGAGGGTCCCGCACCCCTGCCCGCGGGGGCCACGGGCCTGTGCCCCTGACCCCGATCCCCTGCCCGCGGGGGCCACGGGCCTGTGCCCCTGACCCCGATCCCCTGCCCGCGGGGGCCACGGGCCTGTCCCCCTGACCCCGATCCCCTGCCCGCGGGGGCCACGGGCCTGTGCCCCTGACCCCGATCCCCTGCCCGCGGGGGCCACGGGCCTGTCCCCCTGACCCCGATCCCCTGCCCGCGGGGGCCACGGGCCTGTGCACCTGACCCGATCCCCTGCCCGCGGGGGCCACGGGCCTGTCCCCCTGACCCCGATCCCCTGTCTGCGGGGGCCACGGGCCTGTGCCCCTGACCCCGATCCCCTGTCTGCGGGGGCCACGGGCCAGTCCCCCTGACCCCGATCTCCTGTCCGCGGGGGTCACGGGCCTGTGCCCCTGACCCCGATCCCCTGCCTGCGGGGGCCACCGGGCCAGTCCCCCTGACCCCGATCCCCTGCCTGCGGGGGCCACGGGCCAGTCCCCCTGACCCCGATCCCCTGCCTGCGGGGGCCACCGGGCCAGTCCCCCTGACCCCGATCCCCTGCCTGCGGGGGCCACCGGGCCAGTCCCCACCCCCCCCGCCCGATCCCCTTTCCGCGGGGGCCACCGGGCCAGTCCCCCATCCCACCCCAAGCCCCCTGACCACGGGGGACCCCAGCGGGCCAGTTTCCCCAGCCCCAGTGGACACAGCTCTGCCTGGGCAGGGGGCAGATCGGGCGCTGCTGCACTGGGCACAGACCCACTGGATGGAGGCTGGGCTGGCACCTCAGGGGCCCTCGCCCTCCGGCCCATCCTCCCAGCATGCATTGCAGAGGCGGGGTGCCGCCCATTAACCCCCCATGTCCCCCCTCCCTCTGCCCTAGGCTGCGGCTACGGGGGGAAGGAGTACCCCAACGGCGCCGAGTTCCCGCACCCCACGGACCGCTGCAAACACTGCCACTGCCTGGTAGGTGCCCGGGGCGAGCGGGGGGCCCGGCCCGAGGACGGCTCGACGTGGCCCACCGGACACCTGGGTCCCAGCCCAGGCTCTGCTGCTGCCTCGCTGCGGGAAGCTGGGCCGGTTGCTTCTCGGTAGCCCGTGGCACAGGGACCGGTCGGTCAGCCGGCGCCCCGGCCAGCCCCGCCGCGCATTACAAGTGGGGAAACTGAGGCACGGCCGAGCTGAGAATGGAACCCAGGCGTCCTGGGCTCCAGTCCAATGGCTGATCCTCTGCCCCCGAGGGAGGGGCCCATTTAACCCCGTCCCTGCCACACTAGGGGGCCAGGGCATTGCAGCGGATGGTGGTTTTCACGCTGTGCTGAGTGGGCAGGGGGTGGGGGATGGGGGTTGAGGGCTGGGCTGGTGGGCGGAGGCCCAGTGCTGGGGGCACATTCTGGAGCGGGGGGCACGGGATGGGTGGGATGCTGTGCCGGGTGGGGGCTGGGAGGCAGGACTCCTGGGTTCTCTCCCCCGCGGTGCCTGCCCGGCTCTGACCTGCATCTCTCCCCCGCAGAACGGCGATGTTCAGTGCCTGTCGTGGCGCTGCCCGCCCCTGCTCTGCGCGGAGCCCAGCCTGGTGCCCGGTGCCTGCTGCCCCCAGTGCCCAGGTAGGCAGGAGCCTGATCACTGCTGTTTCCTCTCCGGGGGAGTGGTCTGGGGGGGTCACGGCCCCTTCGCAGCTGCCCCCCATCTGTCTGGGGGAGGGGAGGCACTGAGGGGCTGTTGCCGAGTTGAGCCCGGCCTATCTGGGCTCCCGGGAGGTGCCCCCCAGCACTGACCCCACTGGCTAAACCCTCTGCTGCCTTGAAACCCGCCCCCACCCTGGCCAAGAGCAGGGAGGGCCCATCCCCATGGCCTCCCGCCTGCCCAGCTCTGAGCTCTGCGGGTGCCCCTCACTCCCGACCCGCAGCCCTGGGCCATTGGTTGGACTGAGACCTGGGGGTTCCCGTCCCTCCTGCCCTGGCCTGCGCCTGGGGTGTCGGGTGCTCTGTCCCCGGCGCCCCCCCCCAACCGCCCCTTTCTCCTCCCAGAGACCCCGGCTGGCTGCCTCTACGCGGGCGTCTCCTACCGGCACACGCAGCGATTCTACGACCCCTCGGACGCCTGCCGCCACTGCATCTGTGCCAACGGGACCGTCACCTGCCAGCGCCAGCCCTGCGCCCCCGCCCTCTGCGCCCACCCCCTGCGGCGGGACTGCTGCCGCTCCTGTGACGGTACCCCCTGGCCCCCCGCACTGGGCCCGCCATGGACTTCCCTGGGCCCCCCAACCCCCTCAGCCTCCTGCTGGGCCCCCCACGGGCCACACAGGGGTCCCTTGATCCCCCGAGGCCCCTGCTGGGCCCCCCCAGCCTCTGTGTTCTGCGTCCACCCCCTGCGGCGGGACTGCTGCCGCTCCTGTGACGGTACCCCCCCCCGAGTCCCCTGCTGGGCCCTCTGAACCCCCTGCTGGTCCCCCTGAGTCCCCCACTGGGCCCCCTGGGTCGCCTGAGCCCCCTGCTGGACCCCCCAGCCCCTATGTTCTGCACCTATCCCCTGCATCAGGACTGCTGGTGCTCCTGTGACGGTACCCCCTGTTGGTCCCAAGAACCGCCCCCCCCCCCGGGCCTCCCCAGCCCCCCTGGGACCCCCGAATCCCACCTGGGTCTACCAAGTATCCCCCCCCCAGTACTCCTGTGCTTTGCATGCACCCCCCTGCAACAGGGCTGTTGCCACTTCTGTGATGATACCCCTTGGGCCCCCCAGGTTCCCGCTGGGTCCCCTGAAACCGTGCAGTGACCTGGGCCTCCCAAACCCCCCGCTGCACCCCCAGCCCCCATGCTCTGCTCATGCCCCCTGCCACAGGACTGCTCCTACAATGGTTCCTCCCGCCACTGGGGCCCCCCAAGCCCTCTGCACCCCCGTGCTCTGCTCCCCCCTCGCAGCAGGAACAGCTCCCCACGGCCCCTGCCCCCCGGCTCTGCTCCTGCCCGGTGCCATCGCCCGCTCTGCCCCCAGGCTGCCTGTACCAGGGGAAGGAGCTGCCCAACGGGGAGCAGTTCCCGGACCCCGCGGAGCCGTGCCGCGTCTGCACCTGCTGGGAGGGCAGCGTCTCCTGCCAGCCCAGGGCCTGCCCACTGCTCCAGTGCCCCTTCCCTGCCCGGGGGCCGTGCTGCCAGGCCTGCGAAGGTGGGTTGGGCATGGGGCGCGGGCGGGGGCCGGGCTGGGCTAGCCCAGGGGGCTGCTGGGCTCCACCAGCTGGGGTGCCAGGGCTGGGGGGTGGGTCAGCCCCTGGGGGGGTGTCTTGGGCTCTTGCCCCCCCAGCCGCGCCCGGCACTGGGCTCACTCTGTCCGGCCCCCCCCCAGGCTGCGAGTACCTGGGCGAGGGCTACCTCGATGGCCAGGAGTTCCCGGACCCCCAGGACGCCTGCGGCCGCTGCGCCTGCCTCCGCGGCTTCGTCACCTGCACCCAGACCCCCTGTGACCCGCCGGGCTGCCGCCACCCCCGCCAGCCCCCCCGGCCGGTGCTGCCCCGTGTGCCAGGGTGAGTGGGGCTCGGGGGAGGGTGGGCACCGTGCGGCAAGGCCACTCTCCGCCACCACCGGGCACGGCTATGGAACCCTGGCCTTGTTAAAGTGAAGGGGTACGGCTGGCGCCCCCCAGCCCCACTGGTGCCCCTCACCCCTGAGCCACAGCCCCCTGCTAGCCCAGCCCTGGGCTCCCCCGGTGCCCCTCAGTCTCAACCTGCAGCCCCCTGCTGTCCTAGCTCTGCCCCCTCCTGGCCCCACTGGTGCCCCTCACTCCTGACCCACAGCCCCCTGCTAGCCCATCCCAGCCTTGCCCCCACAACCCCACTATGCCCCTCACTCCTGACTTGCAGCCTCCTACTAGCCCAACCCAGCTCTGCCCCTCCCCAGCCCCACTGTGCCCCTCACGCCTGACCAGCTCTGGGCAGAGCCATGGGGCAGGGTGGAGCCAATCGATGGCTCCCCTGGGCCGGGTACCGATGGGCTGAGCTGGTTGGGCCCTTCCCAGTGCCCAAGGCAGGCCCGGGCGCCAGGGGAGGGGAGGGTGGCCCAGGGGTTCGGGCGCTCGCGTGGGGTGGAGGAGGCGGGTTTCACTCCCTCCCTGCTGCCGACGCCCTGCGAGTCCCTGCGCAGGGGCTGGGCCTCAACCTCCGGCCTGGCCATCCGGCCTGGGCCCCCACCCCGGAGCGGAGCCCGAGGTGACACCGGCCCCGGCCTGGCCCCCAGAGCGGAGTCCAAGGTGACGCCGGCCCCGGCCTGGCCCCCGGAGCGGAGCCCGAGGTGACGCCGGCCCCGGCCTGGCCCCCCTAGAGCGGAGCCCGAGGCGAGAGCAGGCATAGGCAGGGTCTGGGGGTGCTGCTCGCTCTACGGCAGGAAGGTGCTGGCCATGGGGCCAGGCGCAGGATCGGGACCAGATCTCCCAAGTGCTGGGGGGTGGGGGGGGCTCGGGATTGGCGGGTGCTGGCGGGGGACACCGGGGGTTTGGGGGGGCTGGTTCTCCCCTGCTCTCAATGTCTTTCCTCCCCTCCCTGCCAGGCTGCCATTTCCAGGGCCAGGACCTCGCGGACGGAGAGACCTTCCCGGCCCCCGGCGGGCGCTGCGAGCAGTGTCGCTGCTTGGTACGTGCCCAGGGGGGCCTGCCAGCCCTGTGGGGAGAGGGCCGGGCACAGCCCCAGCGGGCCGAGCTGGCCCAGGGCTGGAGTTGTGCCGGGGGGATGGAGCCCGAGGAGAGTGGGGGCGCTGGGGGGGCTCAGCATGGCTGGGGGCCCACCCCCCTCACCCCTGTGCCCTGCCCTCTTGCAGCAGGGAGAGGTGTCCTGCGGGCCCCGGCCCTGCCCGGGGGTGACGTGCCCCCACCCGGCCGTGGGCCCCTGCGACTGCCCCGTGTGCGACGGCTGCAGCTTCCACGGGCGAGCGTGCAGCAACGGAGAGCACTTCCCCGACCCCCACGCCGCCTGCCGCCTCTGCTCCTGCCTGGTGAGTGCCCCGCGGGCAGCACGGGCAGCGTGTCCGTCCGTCCCCCCCCCCCGAATGCAGCCAGCTCTGGGGAGGGGCCCAGCTGCAAACAACGCCACCCAGTGCCGGGGACAGGGGTCGTAGGCCTGGTGCCAGCCGCCTCTGCAGTGGGGCTGGAGTCACCCCGGGGCCTGGGCCAGGAGCCAGCAGGCCGGTAATAGCCACAGACGGGTGGGGCCTTGGGCTCTCCCACAGCACAGTGCCCACTAGTGCCACCCTGGGGTCAGCACTGAGTGCCAGGAGAGGTGCCCCTGCTGAGCTAACGGGTTTCCCAGCGCTGGCACAGCCCTGCCTGTGAGCACCGCGGGGGCTTGAGGCCCCAGGGACGGGGTGCTGGCTCTGGGGGGGCCTGTCCAGGCCGGGAGCCCGGCCCGGTGTGATGCCAGCGGTCTTGCCCCGCAGGATGGCAGCGTGACGTGTGAGCCCGCGCCGTGCTCCCCCGCCCCCTGCCGGAACCCGGTCGCCGTACCCGCCCAGTGCTGCCCCCAGTGCTCCGGCACCTGCCGCTACCAGGGCCACCTCTACGAGAGCGGGACCACCTTCCGTCCCCCGGGGGGGGACCCCTGCTCCACCTGCACCTGCCTGGTGAGTGAGCCGGCCCGGGGCGCCCCCCTGCTCCGCCCCGAGCCCCTCAAACTCCACCCAGTTCCCCCCTCGAACCCCCACTCTGAACCACCCTGAGCCCCCCGACCTCCGCCTGGTTCAACCTCCGACCCCCGCCCTGCTCCGCCCAGATCCCCTCCGACCCCCGCCCAGTTCCCCCCTCGAACCCCCCGACCTCCGCCTGGTTCAACCTCCGACCCCCGCCCTGCTCCACCCAGATCCCCTCCGACCCCCGCCCAGTTCCCCCCTCGAACCCCCCGACCTCTGCCCGGTTCAACCTCCGACCCCCACCCTGCTCCGCCCCGAGCCCCCTGACCTCCACCCCATTCCCCCTCGAACCCCCACCCTGCTCCACCCTGAGCCCCCCGACCTCCACCCCATTCCCCCTCCGACCCCTGCTCTGATATACCCGGATCCCCCTGACCCCCGCTCAGTTCTTCTCTCCGACCCCCGCCCTGCTCCGCCCCGAGCCCCCCGACCCCTGTCCTGTTCCCCCCCTCCAACCTCCACCCCGTTCCCCCTCCGACTCGCATCCTACTCCACCCAGATCCCCCCGACCTCCATCCAGTTCTCCCCTCCGACTCCCGCCACTCTGCCCGGATCCCCTGACTTTTGACCCCCGCTTCGACCCCCCCCAACCCCCCAACTTCTGCTAGGCTCCCCCCTCTGATCTCCGTCCCGCTCTACCCAGATCTGCCCTTTCTGACACCCACCTGGATTTCCCCAGGTCCCCCCTGCTCCATCCGGATCCCCCTCCAAACCCGACCTGGTTCCCTCCCTCCACCTCCCCGCCCTGCTCGGACCCCCAGCCCGTGCTCCACCCAGATCGACCCAATCCCTGCCTGGATCCCCCCCGCCCCCCGCAGCCTAACACACCCATGTGCCCGCAGGACGAGGCCGTGACGTGCCAGCGCGAGCCCTGCCTGCAGCAATGCACCCACCCCGTGCCCCCCGCCGCCCCCTCCTGCTGCCCCGCCTGCGACCGCTGCCTCTTCGAGGGCCAGGAGCTCGCCAGCCACCAGGCCGTCACCCCCCCCTCGGACCCCTGCCAGCGCTGCCGCTGCCTGCAGGGCAACATGCTCTGCACCCCCGTCCTCTGCCCCCCGGCCGCCTGCGCCAGCCCCGTCCGGCGCCCGGGCCGCTGCTGCCCCGAGTGCCCAGGTGAGGAGCCCGCTGCCTCGGGGGCCCCCGCGCACGGCACTGCCTCCTCCTGCCGGCTGCCTGCTGCGGTGGGCGGCCAGGTGCGCTCGGGGGCAGCGGGAGCCACCGAGGTGCCAGCTGAGCCGCCTCCACTAGGGGGCGCTGCAGGCAGGGAGGGGCGGGGCGCTGCAGGCAGGGAGGGGCGGGGCACAGCCATGGGGTGGGGGGAGGGGTGCGGGCATGGCCAGGGGCACAGCACAGACGAAGGATTGGGGGAGAGCCAGGGGTATGGGGGGGGGGCATGGCACAGCTGGGGGGTTGGGGATGAGCCGGAGAAGGACAGGGGGTTAGGGGAGAGGGGCAGGGGCGTGGCACAGCCGGGGGAGGGCCAGGGGGATGGGCAGCCCCCCGCAGTGGCTCACTTCAGCACATCTGGCCAGGGCGGGAGGGCAGCAGGGGTGGGGGGCCAGGCGGGCACTGACCCCCCCCCCCCTCTGTCTCAGTGTGCCGGCACAGGGGGCAGGAGTACCCCGAGGGCTCTCACTGGCCGTCCCCGACGGACCCCTGCCAGCGGTGCTCCTGCGCGGTAAGAGCCCCCTAGAGCCGCCCCCCCCCACCCCCGTCTGCCTGGGCCACACCCTCCCGGAGGGAGCTGACCCCCTGGCAGGACCAGGCCAGGCAGGGGGCAGCGGGGCGGTCACCACCCCCCCCCCCCCCCACCCCAAGCTGAAGCCAGCTCAGCGGGCTGGCTCGGGAATTGGTGCCCGGCTGGCTCAGTGCCGGGCGTTCATTGCCCAGGTCAGGGCGGGCGTCAGCCAGACCCCATGCCGCCGCGCCCATCTCTGGGGCACAGACCGGGAGGGCAGCGAGAGCCGCGGGCGGGGGCTGGCCAGCGGCTCTAGGGCTCCAGGGAGCCGGGCGCTAACGCCGTGTGGGCTGGGGCCGCTGGGTTCCCGGGGGGGCTGGGCAATGCCCGTGAGCACCAGCTAGTTCTTCGCTCTGGGGAGAGCCCCCCACGGCTCCTTCGCTGTGCCCGGGTGTGCTGGCCCACCCTGGGCTGTACTGTGCGGGTCACAGCACCCCAGACCCCCCTTCGCTGTGCCTGGGTGTGCTGGCCCCCCCTGGGCTGTACTGTGTAGGTCACAGTGTGGGTCACAGTGTCCCAGACCCCCTTCGCTGTGCCCGGGGAGGCAGGTTGGACCCAGCTGTACTGGCCCCGCCTGGGCGTGTGGGTCCCAGGATTTCATTGTTTTGCAGGTGTTTGTCAGAGCCCCCGCAGCGGCTCTCCTGGGGCCGGCGACAGGCCCCCGGCGGGGGTGGGTTTGCTGGGTATTTTTCACATGGTGGCAGCCACCGGGGATTTGGTGCAAATGTTCCACCCAAACGCCGCTGCTCAGCGAAGACGTGTCCAGACAAAGAGCGTTCGACCCTGGGCACCGGTGCCCGCGGCTGGGGCAAGGGCCCCATCTACCCAGCCTGATCTCCAGCCCCTGTTCGCGCTCCGGATCGGTTCCCGCTAGGTGCTGGGGGCATATCCCAGGCCGGGGGCTCCCCCCACACTGACGGCTTTGCCTTTCCCCTCTCAGGGCGGGGACGTGCTCTGCGTGATGGCCCCCTGCCCCCCACTGACGTGCACCCACCAGGAGATAGAGCCCGGGGACTGCTGCCCCCGCTGCAAAGGTACTACACACCCTGGCCACTGCCCGCCCCATATGTGACGGTGCTGCCCGTGGGAGCCCGCTGAGGTCACTCAATCAGGGTGAACTGCAAACAGACTGGGGCAAACAAATCCCAAACGCTGGGGGATATTCCAGTACTTAGGATTTACCAGCCAGCCCAAAACAGCTTCTATAGTACCTCACTGGTTATTCAGAACTCCAAACAACGCAGTTCCCTTAAAGTGCCCAACCTCCGGCCTCCATCCAGACACACATGTCAAACATATGGTGATAAATTCTGACAATCTTATTTCATCATATAAAAGAAAAGGTTCTTCCAACCCCAAAGCATCAGCCCCAAACCCAGGTCAAATAATAACTTAGATCTTACCCCAAATACACGCTTCCAGTCAATTCTTATTAACTAAACTAACATTTATTAAAAAGAAAAGAGAGAGTTGGTCAATAGATCAGTATACATACAGACTTGAATTCAATTCTTGAGGTTCAGATACAGAGCAGAGATGAGCTTGTAGTTGCCAAAAGTCCTTTTAGAAACAGTCCATAGGTTATAGTCCAATGTCCATATTCAGGGTGACTCCAGTCAGTGACTGGGGATCTCAATCCTTAGGCTCAGGGTTTCCCCTTCTTGAAACCCGAAGCAGATTTGAGATGAAGAAGGATCATGTCCCAGGGTTCTTATACGTTTCCTGCAGCTTTTTGGCCTGAGAAAACAATAGGCTGAACTTTCCTTCTTCCAAACATCCTGGCAATTAGCACAGGATAATTTATCCATTACACAGTTCAGCCACAGGTCATAGACAATAACACTATTTCACTCAAATATCTTCCTAAATGTTAATATTCCTTTTTTGATCTTTGAATCAAAGCTATAGCCATAGACACAGACTTGTTGGCTTACATCACAAGAGCTGAACAAACATCTACTCTTCTATCTCTAACAATGCCGGCTGCATTTCAAAGCTCTGTTCATTTCCATCTCTTCCTAACCAGTCTTTACAGTTCGGCCATGGGTCAGGTCAGTCTGAGAGTTCATTAACTCTTTCTGGCCCTGTCACCTTTCCATGAGATACGATATTATACTCATAACATCACACCATATCCCCCAGGGGGCAGCGGGCCTATCCCTTTAAGAGAGGCAGGCCAGCTACATAAGTCCTCTCCAAACAGGTGGTCCATATCAGTCAATAGTGACTCCTTAGCATGTGGGGTTGGGGACTTCTGTTGGTCCATATTGGGCCAATAGTGCCTTCCCCCCTGCCCCCCCGCCGGTCAGGCAGCCGCAGGCTCTGGCATGGGGTAGTGGGCACCCACTGGTCCGTATCGACCGATGCGCCTGTGTGATGGACCGTGCAGAGGGCACAGGCATGACATTGGTGTGAGTCTTACCCGCTGCTCTCCCGGTGCCCACAGGCTGCAGGTACGATGGGCAGGAGCACGCCGACGGCACCAGCTGGGTCTCCTCCCCCTGCGTGTCCTGCCTCTGCACCCACGGCATCGCCACCTGCGCCCAGATCCGCTGCCTCGGCTCCTGCCTCCGCCCCGTCCAGGTGCCCGGGGAATGCTGCCCGCTGTGCGCAGGTGCGAGGGGGGGCGGAGCTCTGCAAGGCCCACACGGGGGTGTGGGGGGGAACGGGCACAGAGGCGGGCAGCTGCTGCAGAAGAGGGCACGGGAGCTGGGGTTGTGGAGTCGAAGGCTAGACGGGACTGTCTGACACACACACACACACACACACACACACCCCGCCGCCGCCTGGCACAGGCCAGAGAACTGCCCCTGTCACCCCCCGTATCGAGCCCAGAGACCTGCGGCCAAAGCGCCTCCCAGACGCCCCAGGGGCCATAGCTGCGATGGGAGTGTCCGGCTGGGCACCCGTTAGTGTCCCAGGGGTGTCCTCACGCCCAGTGGCCCTGTGTGTGCCCCCAAGGAGCACAGCCTGGCACAGAGCCCTGGATCCTGTCCAGCAGCTCCGCTCTGCGGGGTCCAGGCCCCCCGCTCTGTGTGCCCCTCGGCCCTGCATGGGGGACTTTGCATTTGGCTGCATTGGCCCCTTCTGTTTGAAGGGGCCCAGCGTGCCAGGCCGGGCAGAGGGCACCATGGGATGGCCCCGCCTCAGCATTATTTACCTCCCCGCCCCCAGGCTTTGGGTCGGCCATAGGTGTTAGCAACAGTGATTCTACATTTACTGTTTCTAAGACTAGTGGCTGATCTGGGAACCAGGACTCCTGGGTTCTGTCCCTGGCTCTGGGAGGAGAGTGGGGTATAGTGGTTAGAGTGGGGCAGGGCTGGGAACCAGGACTCCTGGGTTCTGTCCCCGGCTCTGGGAGGGGAGTGGGTTCTAGTGGTTAGAGCAGGGGGGCTGGGAGCCAGGACTCCTGGGTTCTGTCCCCGGCTCTGGGAGAGGAGTGGGGTCTAATGGTTAGGGCAGGGCGGGGAGCCAGGACTCCTGGGTTCTGTCCCCGGCTCTGGGAGAGGAGTGGGGTCTAGTGGTTAGGGCGGGGCGGGGAGCCAGGACTCCTGGGTTCTGTCCCCGGCTCTGGGAGAGGAGTGGGGTCTAGTGGTTAGGGCGGGGTGGGGAGCCAGGACTCCTGGGTTCTGTCCCCGGCTCTGGGAGAGGAGTGGGGTCTAGTGGTTGGAGTGGGACAGGGCTGGGAGTCAGGACTCCTGGGTTCTGTCCCCGGCTCTGGGAGGGGAGTGGGGTCTAGTGGTTGGAGTGGGACAGGGCTGGGAGCCAGGACTCCTGGGTTCTGTCCCCGGCTCTGGGAGGGGAATGGGGACTCCCCCCACTGCCCTGAGCGGGTTTTCTCCCCAGACTGCGTGTTCGAGGGCCGGCCGTACAGCCCCGGGGAGAGCTTCCCGCCGTCGCTGGACCCCTGCGAGATCTGCACCTGTGAGGTAGGGGACAGGGAGCAAACGCTGCTCCCCCAGGCTGGGGGCTCCCCCAGGCCTCCCACACCCCGTCCCTGGGTTGGCAGGGTCTGTGCTGGGGGCGGTGGGGCAGGACAGTCACCAGCCTGGCTTCTGCCTTTCCTTCCAGCTGCTGGGGGCCGGGGGCCCGCACGTGCGCTGCTACCGCAGGCAGTGCCCCAGCCTGGTGGGCTGCCCCAGGAGCCAGATCCAGCCGCCCGGGCCACACCACTGCTGCCCCACCTGTGCCCGTGAGTACCCAGCGGGCACACACCAGGGCTACCCAGCCAGGGCACGGCACAGGGCGGGCATGGCGCTGGAACACCCTGTGCCTGCCCCACACTCCCCACAGCGCCCCCTGCTGGGCAAAGCTGGGCTGAGGTCTCCAGGAACTCCCCCCACGGCCAGTGCCCCCCCCCACTCCCCACAGCGCCCCCTGCTGGGTAAGGCCGGGCTGGAGTCTCCAGGAACTCCCCCCACGGCCAGTGCCCCCCCCCACACACTCCCCACAGCGCCCCCTGCTGGGCAAGGCTGGGCTGGGGTCTCCAGGAACTCCCCCCACGACCAGTGCCCCCCCACTCCCCACAGCGCCCCCTGCTGGGCAAGGCCAGGGCTGCAGGCATTCAGGATCTCCCCCCCACCCCAGCCAGTGCTCCTACCCCGCTCCCCACAGCGCCCCCTGCTGGGCCAGACGGGGGCTAGAGCAGCTGGGAGCTCCCCCACGGCCAGCGCCCTCTCCCCATAGCGCCCCCTGCTGGGCGAGGCCGGAGCTGGGCTGTTTCACTGGTCAGTCCGTTCCCGTCACACGGGTGTCTGGCCCTGGCTCCCTCGGGCGGGGCAGGGTGGGGCAGGGCGGGGCTGGCTCTGGTGCCCCGGCCCCTCACCCCTCTGCCTTTTGCAGAGGCCTTGAGTAACTGCACGGCCGAGCTGGCTGGGACCGAGCTCCGGGCGACCAACGACCCATGTTACACCTGCCAGTGCAAGGTACGTGCCCCGGGGCTGGCTCTGTCCCCCTGCCGGGCAGCAGCTGCCTTGGCACCTGGCCCCGCTGTGTGATCAGACCCCCAGGCTGGCGCCTGCTGCAGTGGGGTGCCCTCCGCCCTTCGCGTCCCAAGATCGCTCCACCCGGCTCTGCCATGCAGCCACCTCTGGGGCGGGGCGGGGACGCCGTGTAACAGCGCAGTCATTCGGGGAACGACGAGTCTCGTCTCCGGTGCACACGGCGCCTCGGGGTGAAAGGAAATGAGCTGCCCCCCCCCATGGCCCACGTTTAATGGGGTCAGCGCAGAGTGCTGCACAGCGCCCCCTAGCGCCGCACTGGGCTGGCATTGACACCCAGCGCTGGCCCCCTGCTGAGCCCCCACCCTGGGTTTTCCTTGGAGATCTCCCATCCAAAGAGTGGCCAGGCCCAGCCCCGCGTGGCGTGAGATGGGGCCAGAGCCCAGCAGGGGAAAGGGGGGGTTCATGGCCCTTGATTTTCAGGGTGCCCCCCCCAGTGTGAAGGCTCCAGCCCTCCCTCCGGTGACCCTCTGTGTGTGTGGCCCGTCCGCCCCATGGCTCCCCTGCCGGACCCCTCCCTGGGCCCCCCAGGTTCTTCTCACCCCATTAGCAGCAGGCCTGGCCGAGAGAGAATCGTGGCAGGGGGAGCCCCGCTCCGGGTGCTGGCCTCCATACACACAGCCACCTCCCAGTGTGTGTGTGGGGGGGGTGCCAGGGCCCCGTCCCGGGTTGGCACCTGTGTCCTGGCTGCCTCCCAGCCCCCGCTCTTCTCATTGCAGGATCTCACCTGGGTGTGCGTGCACCAGGGCTGCCCGCAGCTCAGCTGCCCCCCCGCCGAGCAGCTCACCCCCCAGGGCGCCTGCTGCCCCGTCTGCGATGGTGATGTATGGCCCCTCGGAGCACGCTCCGTCGTGGGGGGAGGGGGAGCGGCATGGCACCAAGAAGTGGGGGGCTGGGATCTGGGAATCCCTGCGTTCCAGGCAGCAAGGCCCCGCCCCCTCCCAGCTGGGCACGGAGCCCTGTGGCTGGGGTGCTCGGAGCTGGCCGTGCACAGAGGACACAGGGCAGCTGCCCCTTCAGCGGCGGCAGAGGCCAAGCGGGCGAGGGGGACCCCGAGGTGGTGACGCTGGGTTAGCTTCCCCCAGGTCTGTCTGTCCAGGCACCCGTCCCTGCAGACAGACAGCGCAGTGCTTGCTCTGAGCCCTGCCCAGCCGAGGGCTGATAACTCTGAAGCCTAGTGATGGCGATGTCCCAGTCAGCGCAGGGAGCTGACTGAGAATCCTCCCCGTCCCATCATGTGGCCCCCCCCGGGAACCGTCCTGCTCCGTCATGGGCACTGCTGGTCGCAGGGTGGCTGTCTGCCCACGCAGTCCCCAGCACCCAGCCCCGTGGGTCTGGGGGCAGCGGCTGAACCCCCCTCCCTTGCAGAGTGCGTGATAGAGGCTGGCGGGCGCCGGGTGTCGGACGGTGAGAGCTGGACGGATAGTGAGGACGACTGCGTCAACTGCACCTGTAATGTGAGCCCCGGCGTGGCCCAGCGGGGGCAGCCCCCACCCCAGCCTTGCGCTGTGCCCTGGGGCGTCCCCTCCCCCCCACCCCAGCCTGGCGCTGTGCCCTGGGGCGTCCCCTCCCCCCCCATCCGGTGCGTCTGTGCCCTGGGGTGTCCCCTCCCCCCCCCACCCGGTGCGTCTGTGCCCTGGGGTGTCCCCCTCCCCCCCCCACCCGGTGCGTCTGTGCCCTGGGGTGTCCCCTCCCCCCCCCCACCCGGTGCATCTGTGCCCTGGGGCGTCCCCTCCCCCACACCCGGTGTGTCTGTGCCCTGGGGCGTCCCCTCTCACCTGGTATGTCTGTACCCTGGGGGCTCCCTTCCCGCCCCCAGCCTACCCTGTCTGTGTCCCTACCCCCTCCCTCCAGCCAGCGCTTCCCAAACACCCAGCCATTCCCCAGCGCCGGGCAGGCAGGGACTTCACCTGGGGCCCCGCAGCAGGGCCTGGAGCGGAACCCAGGAGTCCTGGCGCTGTGGCAGGGATCCCCGGAGAGGCCATGTGGCACCTTGGGCTGCCCCTTCCCGGCCAGCTGGTGCGGGGTACAGAATTGGGGGGCAGGGGGCGTGCCCGTTTGTAAGGCCAAAGGGTGCTTTTGGGGGACAGAGGGCAGGGCTCTCCGTGTGGAAAGGACGGAGCAGGCCCCCCGCGGCAGGCGTGCCCTCTGTGCCCTGGGGCTGCCTGGCCGGGGGGAGAGGGGCAGAGGGCTGCCGGGTGCCCTGCCTGAGGGCCCGGGTGCCCACTCCTCTCCGGTGTCTCTCCCGCGCAGCGGGGCCAGGTGGAGTGCCACATCGCGGCGTGTGGGCCCGTCGAGTGCCAGGGTGCGCTGCGGAGGGTGTGGATGCCCAGCTCCTGCTGCTATGAGTGCCAAGGTAGGAGCTGCTCCTGGCGGGCTGGCCGGGTGCAGGGCCCACCCCCAAGGAGAGGAGGGTGCCGGGCCAGTCACCGCAATGCCGGGCTCCCTGGGGCATGCTGCTTCCCATGGGGGGGGTGCCCAGAACGGTGCCAGCCCCTCGCTGGCAGACCCCGGAGGGCGGCGCAGAAGAGGTTAGCGGGGCACAGATGGCGTCTTCGGCTGCGTTGGTGCCCATCTGCGCGGGGTAAACGTCACAGCCTCTGCCCCAGGTGGGGAAACTGAGGCACAGAGCAGCGGACGGGGCCCTCTGCATACTGCACAGAGCCCAGTGCTGGGAGTAGTACCCAGGAGTCCTGGCTCCCGTGATTCGCCCTGCTCGAATCACCGGCCACGCGGCCTTCTGCGTTCCCGGGCCCCTGGCTGGGCAGGCCAGACCGGGCGCCCCTGCCTGCGCCATGCCAGTCCTTCCACCTTGTCAGGACCCGACGCTGCCCCCAGGCCGCTGTCTCCTGGCCCTGGGGGATCCCCCCAACCCTGCTCCGTCCTCTGCCCCCAGACCCGGACGGCGCCTGCTCCTACCGGGGCCAGCGGTACCAGGCCGGCGAGCACTGGCCGGTGGACGCCTGCACCACCTGCACCTGCGTCTCCGGGGAGGTGCATTGTCGAAGCCAGCGCTGCCCCCCCGCCGCCTGCGCCGCGGTGAGCGGGGCCCAGCTAGGCTCCTCCCCCCTCTCCCTGCTGGCCCAGAGCCCTGGCTGACCTGCTCCTCCAGCCCATGCCTTGGCCATTGGGGTGTGAGGAGTGTCCCCTTGCCGGGCGGGGAGGGGCGGGCAGCCAGCTGTGGGCATCACGGGATGGGAGGGGGATGGGAGAGGGGCAGCCAGCTGTGGGCATCACGGGGACGGGAGGGGGATGGGAGAGGGGCAGCCGGCCGTGGGCATCACAGGGATGGGAGGGGGATGGGAGAGGGGCAGCCAGCCGTGGGCATCATGGGCACGGGAGGGGGATGGGAGAGGGGCAGCCGGCCATGGGCATCACAGGGCCGGGAGGGGGATGGGAGAGGGGCAGCCGGCTGTGGGCATTACAGGGACGGGAGGGGGAGAGGAGGAGGGCAGCCGGCCATGGGCATCATGGGCACGGGAGGGAGATGGGAGAGGGGCAGCCAGCTGTGGGCATCACAGGGCCGGGAGGGGGATGGGAGAGGGGCAGCCGGCCATGGGCATCACAGGGATGGGAGGGGGATGGGAGAGGGGCAGCCAGCCGTGGGCATCATGGGCACGGGAGGGGGATGGGAGAGGGGCAGCCAGCTGTGGGCATCACAGGGCCGGGAGGGGGATGGGAGAGGGGCAGCCGGCCGTGGGCATCACGGGGATGGGAGGGGGCAGAGGCTGGCACCCGCAGCCCCATAACGGCCCCCGTGCACCCAGGACGAGACACCCGCGCTGACACCAGGCATGTGCTGCCCTCACTGCCTGCCCCGCCCCGCCACCTGCCTGGCCTTCGGCGACCCACACTACCGCACCTTCGACGGGCGGTTGCTGCACTTCCAGGGCACCTGCACCTACGTCCTGGCCCAGGACTGCCAGGGAGGGGACTTCAGGTGAGGGGGGGCATGGCAGACGTGCGCAACAGCCCCAGGGACGGGAGCCTGGGGGGAAGGGAAAGGCTGCCTAGTGGTGAGAGCAGGGGGCTGGGGGCCAGGACTCCTGGGTTCTATCTCCAGCTCTGGGAGCAGAGTGGGGGCTAGTGGTGAGAGCAGGGGGCTGGGGGCCAGGACTCCTGGGTTCTATCCAACTCTGGGAGCGGAGTGGGGGCTAGTGGTGAGAGCAGGGGGCTGGGGGCCAGGACTCATGGGTTCTATCCTAGCTCTGGGAGGGGAGTGGGGGGCTACTGGTTGGAGGTTTGGAGCCCGGACTCCTGGGTTCTGTTCCCAGCTCTGTCCCTGGCCCACCGAGGAAAGCCCCCCACCCCGGCCCACTGACCCTGTGCCCAACTCCACCCCGCAGCATCCACGTGACCAATGATGACAGGGGACACCCGGGCGTGGCCTGGACCAAGGAGGTGACGGTGCGCGTTGGGGACACTGTGGTGCAGCTGCTGCAGGACTGGCTGGTCAGGGTGAGACGGGCGACGCTGCCGGGCCGGGTGCCTGCTGCCCCCCCCGAGCTGCTGCCCGCCCCTGCCATGGGCAGAGCCGGGTGTGGAGCCCGGGCGGGGCAGGGCCCTGGTGCGGTTACAGGAGGTCACCTGGAGGCAGGAGGGAGCCAGGCCGCACAGGGGGGACCCCGGCGTCCTGTGGTGCCCGCTCAGCCCCTGCCCTCCCCTCCCAGGTGGACGGCCGGGCAGTGACGCTGCCCTTCCTCCAGGAGCCCCACCTCTACGTCGAGCGCCAAGCCAGAACCGTGCTGCTCAACACCGACATCGGGGTGAAGGTAACGGCCGGGCGTGGGGGTCCCCTGCCCTGCTGCTGCCCGCTGGGGGGCTGCCCCCGGGCCCCCGATCCAGGCTGTGGGCATTGTGTGCCCGACCCAGCCCTGGGCCTGGCAGGCGGAGCAGCGCGTGACCAGCGGCTGGCTGGGCTCGGTGCCCTGCGGTGGGGGGGGGCTGCCCATCTCCCCTCTCCCCCCAGGTCCTGTGGAGCGGGCGCTCGCAGCTGGAGGTCAGCGTGCCCGGCACCTACAAGGGGCACACGTGCGGCCTGTGTGGGAACTTCAACGGCCACCCGCAGGACGACGCCCGCCTGCGCTCGGGGCAGCTGGCCCAGTCCGAGGCCGCCTTCGGCAACAGCTGGAGGGTGAGCGGGGGCCGGGCCGCCCCCCGGGGCAGGGAGCCAGGTCCTGCGGGTGCCCATGGCCTGGCTCCCTTTCCCCCAATAACCCCCGCCCCCAGCCTGGCTCCCTCCCCCCCCCCATAGACCCCCGCTGGCCCTCCTCCTAGCTCCCTTCCCCCCTATAAACCCCCAGCCTGGCTCCCTTCCCCCCCACATTACACCCTCCCCCAGCCTGGCTCCCTTCACCCCAATAACCCCCCCAGCCTGGCTCCCTTCCCCCCATAAACCCCCCTGGCCTGGCTCCCTTCCCCCCATTGCCCTCCCCAGCCTGACTCCCTCCTCCCGGCTCCCTTCCCCCCTATAAACCCCCCAGCCTGGCTCCCTTCCCCCAATAACCCCCCCAGCCTGGCTCCCTACCCCCCCAATAACCACCACCCCCCAAGCCTGGCTCCCTCATCCCAGCTCCCTTCCCCCCAGTAACCCACCAGCCTGGCTCCCTTCCCCCAATAACCCCCCCAGCCTGGCTCTCTCATCACGGCTCCCTTCCCCCTCATAACCCCCCTGCCCCCAGGCTGGCTCCCTTCCCCCCCATAACCCCCCCAGCCTGGCTCCCTCATCCCAGCTCCCTTCCCCCCAATAGCCCCCCCAGCTCAGCTTCCTTCTCCCCCATCGCCCTCCCCGGCCCGGGTCCCTTCGCCCCCACATTGCCACCCAGGACCGGGCCGGCGGAGGAAGCTCTCGGCATCTCTCCGGGGTGCCCGTCACGACCCCCGGCTGCCCTGGAGTGAGGGCTGCGACCCTCGACGGGGGGATTCGAGGCAGAAGGGAGATACCCATGGGGAGGAGGTAGCCAGGACACGGGTGAACAGCCCTCGCTTGCCCTGCTCCCTGCAGCGCCCCCCAGTGCCACACCGGGGCATTGGAGTCAGCACTGACTGGCAGGGGAGAGCGCCCCCTGCTGAGCCCCCCACTTCCTGCAGGACAGCACCCCCTAGTGCCGCCGTGGGGCGCTGGCCCCCCAGCCCCTGCTCTCCCTCCCTGCAGCCCCCCGGGCTCTGCTGGGTGACCCAGGCGAGCGCCAGGCCCAGGCTGGGTGGTTGGGGGGGGCGATGCCCCCTCCCCACACTGACGGCATCTCTGGGGCAGGTGCAGAGCGGGAACGGCACGGGCGGGCCCTGCGCCGACGGGCGGGACATGGATCCCTGCAAGGAGGCCGGCTACCGCGCCCGCAAGGAGGCCAACGCCCGCTGCAAGGCGCTGAAGTCGGGGGCATTCGCGCCCTGCCACCCCCTGGTGCCCCCGGAGCCCTTCTTCGCCGCCTGCGTCTACGACCTGTGCGCCTGCGGGGCCGGCGCCGAGCCGTGTCTGTGCGACGCGCTGGAGGCCTACGCCGCCCTGTGCCGCCGGGCCGGGCTGGCGCTGCGCTGGCGCTCGCCCACGCTCTGCGGTGAGGGGGGGCCGCGCTTCCCAGTCCTCCCTCCCAAACCCGCAGACCTGGGCCCAGCCGTGACCCCCACAGGGCGGGGGGCAGGCCCTCGGTCGGCTCAGATGGGGGGGGGGGGCCCTGTGGGGGGCAGGCCCTGGGTCGGCTCAGATCGGGGGGGGGAGCCCTGCGGGGGGGGCAGGCCCTGGGCCAGCTCGATCGGAGGGGGAAGCCCTGCAGGGGGGGCAGGCCCTGGGTCGGCTCAGATCGGGGGAGGGAGCCCTGCGGGGGGGGCAGGCCCTGGGCCAGCTCAGATCGGAGGGGGGAGCCCTGCGGGGGGCAGGCCCTGGTCCTGCTCAGATCGGGGGGTGGGGGAGCCCTGCGGGGGGCAGGCCCTGGGCCGGCTCAGATCGGGGGGTGGGGGAGCCCTGCGGGGTGCAGGCCCTGGGCCGGCTCAGATCGGGGGGTGGGGCAGCCTGGGTGGGGCAGGCCCTGTGCTAGCCCAGATTGGGGGGGTGGGGGGAGAAAGGGGCAGGTGGTGGGCACAGCCCCACCCCCCTGGGGGGAATTCAGGCCGGCCCCATGGCCGCGGGGGCAGTTCTGGCTTCTCACCCTAGGGGCTGAGCCTGGGTTGAGGGGGGAGGCAGGTCCCACCACTGCCTCTGCCCCCCCCCCCGGGCCCTGGCACTGACCCCCCCGTCTCCCCCCAGCCGTCGGCTGCCCCCAGGACCGGGGCTACATGTTCGACGAGTGCGGCCCCCCCTGCCCCAAGACGTGTTACAACAAGGACGCGCCGCTGGGGGCCATCGAGTCGCGCTGCTTCAGGCCCTGCGTGCCCGGCTGCCAGTGCCCTGCCGGGCGGGTGGAGCACGAAGCCCACTGCGTCCTGCCCGAGGCCTGTCCCCGGGTCGTCCACGGCAGCCTCTGAGCCCCGGGACGCCCGCGCCCCCGCCATGGCAACGGGGCTGGGGACCCTCCCACCCACAGCCCCTGGGGTGCCCGCGCCCCCTGCCATGGCAACGGGGCTGAAGAACCTCCCACCCACAGCCCCCGGGACCCCCACACCCCCCAACATGGCAA
Source organism: Macrochelys suwanniensis (assembly GCA_033296515.1). Classification (NCBI taxonomy): domain Eukaryota; kingdom Metazoa; phylum Chordata; order Testudines; family Chelydridae; genus Macrochelys; species Macrochelys suwanniensis. The sequence continues at coordinate 340,171,354 of CM065775.1, forward strand.
CGGGGCTGGGGAACCTCCCACCCACATCCCCTGGGGTGCCCGCGCCCCCTGCCATGGCAACGGGGCTGGGGAACCTCCCACCTACAGCCCCCGGGACCCCCACACCCCCGCCATGGCAACGGGGCTGGGGAACCTCCCACCCACAGCCCCTGGGACCCCCACAAACCCCGCCATGGCACCGGGGCTGGGGACCCTCCCACCCACAGCCCCTGGGACCCCCACACCCCCCACCATGGCACTGGGGCTGGGGAACCTCCCACCCACAGCCCCTGGGACCCCCACACCCCCCTCCATGGCAACGGGGCTGGGGACCCTCCCACCCACAGCCCCTGGGGTGCCCACGCCCCCCACCATGGCAACGGGGCTGTGGACCCTCCCACCCACAGCCCCTGGGGTGCCCGCGCCCCCTGCCATGGCAACGGGGCTGAAGAACCTCCCACCCACAGCCCCCGGGACCCCCACACCCCCCAACATGGCAACGGGGCTGGGGAACCTCCCACCCACATCCCCTGGGGTGCCCGCGCCCCCTGCCATGGCAACGGGGCTGGGGAACCTCCCACCTACAGCCCCCGGGACCCCCACACCCCCGCCATGGCAACGGGGCTGGGGAACCTCCCACTCACAGCCCCCGGGACCCCCACACCCCCCGCCATGGCACCGGGACTGGGGAACCTCCCACCCACAGCCCCTGGGACCCCCACAAACCCCGCCATGGCACCGGGGCTGGGGACCCTCCCACCCACAGCCCCTGGGACCCCCACACCCCCCACCATGGCACTGGGGCTGGGGAACCTCCCACCCACAGCCCCTGGGACCCCCACACCCCCCTCCATGGCAATGGGGCTGGGGACCCTCCCACCCACAGCCCCTGGGGTGCCCATGCCCTCTGCCATGTCACTGGGGCTGGGGACCCTCCCACCCACAGCCCCCGGGACCCCCACACCCCCCGCCATGGCAACGGGGCCGGGGACCCTCCCACCCACAGCCCCCGGGACCTCCCCGCCCCCCGCCATGGCAACAGGGCTGGGGACCCTCCCACCCACAGCCCCTGGGACCCCCACACCCCCCACCATGGCACTGGGGCTGGGGAACCTCCCACCCACAGCCCCTGGGACCCCCACACCCCCCGCCATGGCAACGGGGCTGGGGACCCTCCCACCCACAGCCCCTGGGGTGCCCACGCCCCCCACCATGGCAACGGGGCTGGGGACCCTCCCACCCACAGCCCCTGGGGTGCCCATGCCCTCTGCCATGTCACTGGGGCTGGGGCCCCTCCCACCCACAGCCCCCGGGACCCCCACACCCCCCGCCATGGCAACGGGGCTGGGGAACCTCCCACCCACAGCCCCCGGGACCTCCCCGCCCCCCGCCATGGCAACGGGGCTGGGGACCCTCCCACCCACAGCCCCTGGGGTGCCCACGCCCCCCGCCATGGCAACGGGGCTGGGGACCCTCCCACCCACAGCCCCCGGGACCCCCACACCCCCGCCATGGCAACGGGGCTGGGGAACCTCCCACCCACAGCCCCTGGGACCTCCCCGCCCCCCGCCATGGCAACGGGGCTGGGGACCCTCCCACCCACAGCCCCCGGGACCCCCACACCCCCCGCCATGGCAACAGGGCCGGGGACCCTCCCACCCACAGCCCCCGGGACCTCCCCACCCCCCGCCATGGCAACGGGGCTGGGGACCCTCCCACCCACAGCCCCTGGGGTGCCCACGCCCCCCGCCATGGCAACGGGGCTGGGGACCCTCCCACCCACAGCCCCTGTGACCCCCACACCCCCGCCATGGCAACGGGGCTGGGGAACCTCCCACCCACAGCCCCTGGGACCCCCACACCCCCCGCCATGGCACCGGGGCTGGGGAACCTCCCACCCACAGCCCCCGGGACCCCCACACCCCCCGCCATGGCACTGGGACTGGTGAACCTCCCACCCACAGCCCCTGGGACCCCCACACACCCCACCATGGCACCGGGGCTGGGGACCCTCCCACCCACAGCCCCTGGGACCCCCACACCCCCCACCATGGCACTGGGGCTGGGGAACCTCCCACCCACAGCCCCTGGGACCCCCACACCCCCCGCCATGGCACTGGGGCTGGGGACCCTCCCACCCACAGCCCCTGGGGTGCCCACGCCCCCAACCATGGCAACGGGGCCGGGGACCCTCCCACCCACAGCCCCCGGGACCCCCACACCCCCCGCCATGGCAACGGGGCCGGGGACCCTCCCACCCACAGCCCCCGGGACCTCCCCGCCCCCCGCCATGGCAACGGGGTTGGGGACCCTCCCACCCACAGCCCCTGGGACCCCCACACCCGCTGCCATGGCAATGGGGCTGGGGACCCTCCCACCCACACCCCTGGGGTGCCCGCGCCCCCTGCCATGGCACTGGGGCTGGGGAACCTCCCACCCACAGCCCCTGGGGTGCCCGCGCCCTCTGCCATGGAGCCGAGACTGGCCACCCTCTCACCCAACACCCCCCGGGACCCCCACACCCTCTGCCATGGCACCGGGTCTGGCCGTTCTCCCAGTTGGTGCCCCAGACACGACCCCTGCAGCACCTATGCGGGACCCGCCGCAAGCCCGGCATCTCCAATACACCCCCCCACCCACGGAGAGGAGGCAAGGGCCTGCCACCCCCTTGTCCCCACATTTTCCCCTGGGATTCCCCCCCAGGCTGCCCCATCCAGGCTCAGAGTGGCCGTGAGGGGCAGGAAATGCCAGATGCTGCCACCGCCCCCAGTGCCTCTGTGTGGGGCAGGCCTGGAGCTCCCTCCCCATCATTGTCCACAGGCCGGGCTCCGTGCCCAGCGGGTGGCTGTAGCACGGCCTGGGCAGGGAGGGGCAGGGTGCCAGGCTGGGAGGGCGCAGCTCCCACACGCCCAGCTGCAATGGCTTCAGGGCCGTCTCCTGAACACCCGCCCCGGCAGCACAGACAGTGCCCGGGGAGCCCGGATTCCTGGGTTCTAGTCCCGATACCCCTGGGCCTCGGTGTCCCGTCCATGCCATCAGTATCGAGTCCTTCAGGCCTGGCACAACTATTGCTGGGCACGCAGGCTGGCACGGAGCCCCCCCACGGAGCCAACTACCCCGCCCTGCCCAGCTCCCAGTGGCTCTGTGCCGGGGGGCGCCGCGGGTGCCCTCAGCCACTCACAGGGGTGCTGTGTCCTGGCACAGACGGGCTGGCCGTCCCCCCAGCCTTGGGGCAAGGTGCCAGGTGCTGACTGCAGCGCCCCTGTGCCCCCCTTGGCTGGGCGCGGGCACGTGCATTTATTAGTGCGGTGGGGGCTGGGCCAGGCCTCACCCCCCGTGCCCACAGCAATAAAAGTGGTAACCATGGACAAGTGTCTGGTTCTTGGGCAGCGGCTGGCGGGGGCCTGTGGCCCATCACCTGGGCATCTGGGCTGCAGGGGCAGCCCTGCGACGTGGCCTGTGGAGTCGGGGCTGCAACCAGCCCAGCCCCTCCTGTGCCTGGCTTGCCCCAGGGGGCCCAGCCATGCTGGGTGCGGGGGCAGTGCTGAGCTGGCTCAGAGTCCTGCGTGGTCCCGGCCGTGGCTCCCCACTGCCCGCCTGGCCCCCGAGGGCAGCAGTGCCCATCCGTATTGCAGCAGGCGCTCTCTTGTGGGCAGAAATCTGCCCCTCCCCGCAGTGCTCTGGGCACCTGGGGCCCCTTCCCAGGAGCCCTCTGGATCCTCACCAGGTGCCAGCGGGTCGTCTCCCAGGGCACTGTGCCCTGCCCCCCCTGCCCACACCACTAGACCCTGCCCCGCTGTCACGGAGCCCCCGGGGCGATGCTCTGGGACTGCTCCCTATGGACTCTGGGGGAGCCTCCTCTCTCCGAGCCGACTCTCCAGGGCACGAAGCTTCCCCAGCTTCCCCCTTCCTGGGTCTGACCCTGGAGCATCCAGCCTCCCCTGCCCCACCGGGCGCTTCCCGCAGCGAGTCCACCCGGGCAGGGTCCTGGGGGAGCCAGGGGGACCTGCCTGCCCCCCACTGCAGTCAGACGTGACTCTCAGCCAGCCGGGAAAACAGGAGGTTTATTAGCCGACAGGAACAGGGTCTAAACCAGAGCTTGGAGGTACAGAGACCAGGACCCCTCAGTCAGGTCCATCTTGGGGGAGCAGGGAGGCCAGAGGTCCATCTGGCCCCCCCCCTCCATTTCCCCAGCCAGCTCCCAACTGAAACTCTCCAGCCCCAACTCAGCCTTTGTCTCTTTCCTGGGCCAGGAGGTCACCTGATCCCTTTGTTCTCCAACACCTTTGCAGGGGAGGGGCCCAGGCCAGGAGACAGGGTGTCGGCCATTCTCTGTGCAACAATACAGAGCAGAGATGAGCTTGGAGTTGCCAAAAGACCTTTTAGAAACAGTCCAGAGGTTACAGTCCAATGTCCATATTCAGGGTGACTCCAGTCAGTGACTGGGGATCTCAATCCTTATGGCTCAGGGTTTCCCCTTCTTGAAACCCAAAGCAGATCTGAGATGAAGACGGATCATGTCCCAGGGTTTTTATACATTTCCAGCAGCCTCTTGGCCTGAGAAAACAATAGGCTGAACTGTCCTTCTTCCAAACATCCTGGCAATTAGCCCAGGGTAATTTATCCATTAAACAGTTCAGATCCAGGTTACCGCACCTTTCCAATAGACACAGGGACAATAACACTACTTCCCGCCCGTGTCTTCCTGATTGTTAATGCTCCTTTTCTGATCCTGGAGTCCCTCGGTTGCTGACACCCCACGCCAAGCACACAGCTCCCCTTCCAGCTCTCTCCGGGCCGGCTGCAGCTCCCAGCTCTGCTCCTCTCCATCCTTCCTGGCCAGTCTCTGAAGTTGGGCCCTGGGTCGGGTCAGGCTGGGAGTGAATTGAGTCTTTCGGGCCCAGGGTCGCCTGTCAATGAGAGATTCTGTTACACCAGTGGTCCCCAACGTGGTGCCTGCGGGCACCATGGCACCCGCCATCAGGGCCAGCGCCAAGGAAGGAAGAGGAGAGGAGCATCCACCGGAGAAGCGTTACCACTGAAATGCCGCTGCGCAGCTCTTCCGGCGGAGAAGCTTTCACCGAAATGCCGCTGAGGAGCGCTTCCGGCAGAGAACCATTGCCACCGAAATGCCGCCGAGAAGTGTCACTGCCCGCCACACTCTGATGAAGGGATGAATGTGCTCTTGGCCACAGAAAGGTTGGGGACCACTGTGTTACACCCAGAACGTCATGGGGAGATCTGCAGTGTGGGGATTCATCTCTCCTGAGCCTCCCGCAGTGTGGGGGCTGGGCGCCAGGACTCCTGGGTTCTCTGCCCAGCTCTGGGATGGGAGAGGGGCCATTAGAGGTGTGGGGGGCTGGGTGCCAGGACTCCTGGGTTCTCTGCCCAGCTCTGGGAGGGGAGAGGGGCCATTAGAGGTGTGGGGGGCTGGGCACCAGGACTCCTGGGTTCTCTGACCGGGTCTGAGAGGGGCCGTTGCGGTGGGTGGGGGGCAGAGCCGTGCCCAGCTGTGCCAATTGCGCTAGGTCAGACAGGTCCCCAACCAGAGACACTCACCGGGGCCTGCCCCCCTGGGGTGGGGCACTGCCTGTGCCAGGGCAGGGGCAGGAGGGCACCTGCAGAGCCACGGGCAGGGGAGGGAGATGGGCCCCCTCACTCCCTGCCCAACCCCCCCCCCCCCCCAGCAGCTCAGATGTCCCGAACCCGACACCTGCTCCCCATGTATAATTGAGGAGCTGCCAGCAGCCGGGGAGCCGGGCGCTTGACGCAGCCACCACCAGGTACTATCCCCCTACCCCACCGGGCACCAGCTGCCTCTGGCATGGCCCAGAGGCTGGGGTGATGGGCAGCGGGGCAGGCTGGGTACAGGCCCTGCCCGCTTGGGAGCATCCTTAGCCCCCCTGCCAGGCTGCCAGCCCCGGCACCCTGCGGGGCCCTCCCTGGCTCGGTCCAGCCTCCCCCAACCTACCCGTCTGTGGGCCTGGCGGGGCTGCCCAGCCACCCCCTCCAGCCTTCAAGCCCCCAGGGGCCCATGGTGCCAGGGGGACCCCATCACCGGGATCAAACCGGGGCCAACAGTGCCAGACATGGGGGGGAGTCCTGGGGCCCGGCACAGGGGAGCTTTGTGGGGGTGCCCCAGAGTAGGTGCCGTGAGGGGGGCAGGGTTCTGGCTCCGAGCCCTGGGGCAGCTTATCACCACCTCCCCTGCAGGCCGGCTGACCACCTGCTGCCCAAGATGGACCCCGTGCCCCAGGGGGGCCCGAGCCGGCAGGAGCTGCGTGGCCTCCCCCCGCAGAGGGCCCAGAGGCCAGGGGCCACGCGCCAGGTGAGACCAGCCCCGCACAGCCTCTCCGGCTCTCAGCACCCGTCACTGCCGCGTCTGGGCAGCGGCCACATGGGAGCTGCCTCTCGGAGCTGGGCCCCCGTGGCCCCATTGCCGGCCTGGGGGGAGGGGGGCAGGGCTGTGTGCTGCATGCCTGGGGACACCCCGGGGTGCTGCGCTGGCAGGGGCGGGGGCAGCTGGCATGAGCTGGGCACATGGGCTATGAATGCCAGAGAGATGGAGTGAGCCAGGCAGCCCCCTGCAATCTGCTCCTCTGCCCCCCAGCGGGGCCGGTGCCCCTCACTCCCGACCCGCAGCCCCCTGCTAGCCCAGCCTTGGTCCCCCTGGGGCTGGCCCTGCCTTCCAGTGCCCAGTTTGCAGGTTGCTCTGATGCCCCCCCTCCCAGGCCCCCGCTGTGCCCCCCTGCTGGCGCAGTCCGCCCCCCTCTGAGCCCTTCTCCCCCCCAGGGCTGTGGGGCTGGGCCCCAGGGCAGCTTCTGCGCCGAGATGCTGCTGGAGACGCTGCTGGTGGCAGGCTGGCGGCACCGCCTACGGGCACAGGTGAGCTGGGCTGGGTCAGACCCTGCGGAGTGGGGCAGGGACCTCAGCAGGGCTGGGACCCATGGGGCAGCCAGACCCCGGGTAAGGGGGCAGCTCTCTAGTGCCCCCCTGTGGCGGGTTCAGGAGCCGCGGCGGCGGCTGCGCCCAGCCCTGCCCAGAGGGAGGTAGCGCCCGTCACCGCATGGCCTAGCCAGACCCTAGGCAGCGCCCGCCCCACCAGTGGCTGGGGGAAGTGCCCCCATCACAGGGCCCGCCTCCCCCGCCCTCTCTGCTCCTGCCCCTCTGCCTCCTGCGCCCCTCCCCCACCCCCTCTGCCCCCTGCGCTCCTCCCCCGCCCCCTCTGCCTCCTCCCCCCTGCGCTCCTCCCCCGCCCCCTCTGCCCCCTGCACTCCTCCCCCGCCCCCTCTGCCTCCTCCCCCCTGCCTCCTCCCCCCTGCGCTCCTCCCCCGCCCCCTCTGCCTCCTCCCCTCTGCCTCCTCCCCCCTGCGCTCCTCCCCGCCCCCTCTGCCCCCCTGCGCTCCTCCCCCGCCCCCTCTGCCTCCTCCCCTCTGCCTCCTCCCCCCTGCGCTCCTCCCCGCCCCCTCTGCCCCCTGCGCTCCTCCCCCGCCCCCTCTGCCTCTTGTCCCGCTGCGCTCCTCCCCCGCCCCCTCTGCCTCCTCCCCTCTGCCTCCTCCCCCCTGCGCTCCTCCCCCGCCCCCTCTGCCTCCTCCCCTCTGCCTCCTCCCCCCTGCGCTCCTCCCCCACCCCCTCTGCCTCCTGCCCCGCTGCGCTCCTCCCCCACCCCCTCTGCCTCCTGCCCCGCTGCGCTCCTCCCCCGCCCCCTCTGCCTCCTCCCCCCTGCGCTCCTCCCCCCACCCCCTCTGCCCCCTGCGCTCCTCCCCCGCCCCCTCTGCCTCCTCCCCCCTGCGCTCCTCCCCCGCCCCCTCTGCCTCCTCCCCCCTGCGCTCCTCCTCCGCCCCCTCTGCCTCCTCCCCCTGCGCCCCTCCCCCACCCCCTCTGCCCCCCTGCGCTCCTCCCCGCCCCCTCTGCCCCCCTGCGCTCCTCCCCCGCCCCCTCTGCCTCCTCCCCTCTGCCTCCTCCCCCCTGCGCTCCTCCCCCACCCCCCTCTGCCCCCTGCGCTCCTCCCCCGCCCCCTCTGCCTCCTCCCCCTGCGCCCCTCCCCCACCCCCTCTGCCCCCTGCACTCCTCCCCCCGCCCCCTCTGCCTCCTCCCCTCTGCCTCCTCCCCACCCCCTCTGCCCCCTGCACTCCTCCCCCGCCCCCTCTGCCTCCTGCCCCCCTGCGCTCCTCCCCCGCCCCCTCTGCCTCCGCCCTCTGCCTCCTGCCCCCCTGCAATCCTCCCCCACCCCCTCTGCCTCCTGCCCCCCTGTGCTCCTCCCCCGCCCACTCGGCTCCCCGGCTCTCCAGCATCTCCCCCTGGGCTTCTAACCCTCTCTCAACTCCCCAGCTCCCAACCCGTGTGCCCTCTGCAGACACCCTGCGGGCCCATCTGTGGCAGATGGGAGGCTTGGATCCGGGCTGGCACGACCCCTTGGCCTTCATCTCCCCGGAGTCCCACATCCTGACACATCCCGGACAGCCGGGCTCGGCACAGGGGTGGGGGGCGCTAGCGTTGATGTGACCCGGGGCAGAGCCCGTCACCCCCCTTTCTGCAATAACAGCCCACTACTGCTGCCGGGCTGGCAGGGCCTGGTGCTGGGCCAGCAAGCTGGGGGGGGGGGGGGCGGAGGGGGGGGCCTTTGACTTCAACCTTGTCCCTTGTCGTACACACACACACGCAGCTTTACTGGGACTTCCAGCTGCTGGACTGGGATGGCGACGGCCGCCTGCCCGCCCGCGACGCGGCGCTGCTGCTCCGGGAGGTGCCAGGAGCGGGCGCCAGCGGGCAGGCCTGGCACCGCTTCCTGCGGGAACACAGGCACGGCCTGGCCTGGCCAGACATCGAGGTACCCGAGCAACCACCCACAGGACCAGGGCTGGGTGGGGATGGGGTCTAGTGGGCAGAGCACGGAGGTGGGGGGGGGGGGGGGCTGGGAGCCAGGACTCCTGGGTTCTATTCTCTGCTCCAGTGCCCCGGCCTGGCTCGTTGTCCCTTGCGCCGGGCGCTCAGCTGCTCTCTGGGGAGGGGCGGCAAAGGGCAGCGATGGAGCTGGGCGGGGGGGGGCCCTGCCAGCTGGACTGATCGCAGGAGCAGGTTGTGGGGGGAGTGGACGCAGGGCCGGGGGGGAGTCTGGGGCGGCCCTGGCACTGACCCGCCCGTGTGTCTCCTCTCCCCAAGGCCTGGCTCTCTGCCGACCCCCAGACACACCCCGGGCAGGGAGGCCGAGCGGAGCTGGGGCCAGGCCGCCCCGGCGGGACGGTAAGGAGCGGGCGCTGCCAGGGGGCCGAGGGAGAGCGCATTGCCAGCGTGGGCCAGGGCATCCCCCGGGGGAGTCACCACCCCCCGTCCCCATAGCTGGCTGGGCCAGTGGGTCGTGTTCCACGGCTGCCAGCCCCCACATGACCCCCTCTCCGGGCCACAGCCTGCCCTGGTAGCTGCTCTAAGGCAGAGTAGCTTGGGCTCCCGGGGCCCACATTCACCCCGACCGTGATGCCCAGGGGGCACTGGGGATGCCTGGCATCCAGGCTGAGCCCCCCACGAACTCACTGCATGCCTGAGAGCCGGGACCCAGGCCGGCTGGGTGCTGCTAGGACGCTCTGCGCCATGGAGAACGCCCCCCAGGCTCTGCCTATCTGTGCCCCCTGCCAGACACTCACCGGTCGCCCTCCCCCCCCTGCAGGGTGCGGGCACTGAGGACAGCAGCCTCCTGTGCCCCCGGGCCACGAGCCAGCACTGGCCGCTCCTGCATGGGTACGTCTGACCCCCCGCCCCTGGCACTGCTGCCCTCCCCCTCCCCCACGGGACACAGTCGGGGGGTCCGGGGTGAAGCCCCACCACCCGCTCCCCCCTCCCCCAGCACATGGGAGGGCCCAGCGCTACCGGGCAGCTTCTCGGCCCCCCGAGCCCCTGGCGCCAAGCCAGGGCCCAGGGGAACCCAATAGGGCAGGACACCGGGCCAGACGGGCCCGATCCAGGGCAGGGGGCGGGACACCGGGCCAGACGTGCCTGGCCCCCCAGGAGGCCACGCTCTGCTCTGGGGGTGCCCCGGCGCCGTGGTTGCCTGGGGGTGTCTGTTCTTTCAGTCGTGACCCAGAGGTTTCCCTGTGTCTCCTCCAGCCCCATGGCCGGGCGGGGCAGGCCCAGTCCAGCAGTCGTGCAGGGGGGGCAATGGACATGGAGCCCCAGAGCCGCCTTTCACGGGGGGAGACTCCTGGCCCTGCTGTAACGCCCCCTCTTCTCCGGCTGACGCTCTGGGGCCGGCGCTCGCTCACTGCCCCCCAGGCTCTGCCCCACGGCACTGCTTCACCACCCCACCACCCCCCATGAAGGGCAAGGGGTGGGCACCTGGCTGGGACACCCTCAGCAACCCCAGGCAGGCCTGAGAGCCTGGAGACGCCCCCCCCCTCCGTGCCTCAGTTTCTCCCCCATGTGACTGTGCTGTGGAGGCCGCCAGGGCATGGGGCCGGGTGTGAGCGCTCCCTGCGGGCACAGGCCGGGTGGGACGGACGACCTAACGCTGGCCCCCTCCTTGGAAAGGGTCTGGGGCCCGGAGCCCGGCCAGGTGGGGTCGTGGCGGGCGGCGCTGGCCGGGCCCAGGCCGGTGGCAGGGCGGCGAGCGGTGCCCAGCCGGGCGAGCGGGGCAGAGGCTCTGTGGAGCAGAGATGCACAGGTAGGAGCCGGGCAAGGGGGGGTCCAGCCACAGCCCGAAGATCCGTCCCCTCCCCTGTGCCTGCCCTGGGCCCTGCTCGCTGTCAGAGGCTGCCCTGGCTATGGCTGGGTCCCCTCTTGCTGTTCTGCCTGGCACCGTGCCCTGGGCAGGGGAGCCCCGCTGGGCCCGCTCTGCCCCCTCTTGTCTTCCCCTGGCAGGAACGCCCGGAGGGGCTGCAGCCACCGCAGGACCGGGCCCGCGCCTGGCCGCGCCAGCCCCTGCTCTGCTGTGCCCTGCAGGAGGTGCCCGCTGCGGGGGGTCCCCTGGGCGAGGCGGGCCGGGCAGGCAGCAGGTACGTCGGGGAGGGGGCCGGGCTGTTCTCAGCGCATGGACTCCGGCGCTGCCCGGCACCCTGCGCCGGCTGGGAGCGCTGAGGGTAAAAGCTCGACTACCGCTGGCGCCGCGGGGGATCCCCGGGAGCTGGGGTGGGCCCGTGAGTGTGAGCAGCCGTTGTGCCAGCGGCGTGGGACCCGTCCTGGGCCACTGGCGTCAGTTCCCCGCCCCAGCCGGGGGCTTCGACGTACACCCCGGCCCCCCTTCCAGCCCCACCGGGCCAGTCCCGCAGTGTGTTCTGGGTCCAGCCCGGGCCCGGCTCCTGCCCTCTCCTCTGCTGGCTCGGTGACTCTGGCCCCTCCCTGCAGGAGGCTACGGGGCCCTTCCTGCCCCCGCACGGGAAACCTGCCCCTGCAGACGGCGGCTGGAGGCGAGCGGGCAGGCGGCGGCCACGGGGCAGGACTGCGCTGGTGCCAGCCGACGGGAGTTACAGTGTGTGCGGGAGGCTGAGCTGGGCGAAGCCATCGAGGCGCTGGTGAGCGGGTGCGGGGCACGGCTGGGGGAGGGGCTGGGGGCACAGTGAGCGGGTGCGGGGCACGGCTGGGGGAGGGGCCGGGGGCACAGTGAGCGGGCATGGGGCATGGCTGGGGGCAGGGCAGGGGGCACAGTGAGCGGGCACGGGGCATGGCTGGGGGAGGGGATGGTGGGCACAGTGAGCGGGCATGGGGCATGGCTGGGGGAGAGGCTGGGGGCACGGCGAGCGGGCATGGCTGGGGAAGGGGCTGGTGGGCACGGTGAGTGGGCATGGGGCACGGCTGGGGGAGGGGCTGGGGGCACGGAGAGTGGGTGCGGGGCACAGGTGGGGGAGGGGATGGTGGGCACAGTGAGCAGGCGTGGTGCACGGCTGGGGGAGGGGCTGGGGGCACGGAGAGTGGGTGCGGGGCACGGGTGGGGGAGGGGCTGGTGGGCACGGTGAGCGGGCGTGGTGCACGGCTGGGGGAGGGGCTGGTGGGCACGGTGAGCGGGCGTGGGGCACGGCTGGGGGAGGGGCTGGTGGGCACGGTGAGCGGGCATGGTGCACAGCTGGGGGAGGAGCAACAGAGGGGTCCCAGTGGGGCCAGCGCACTCAGGGACTTCCTTCCTCAGAGCGGGGGCTGGGCTGGCTCACTGCCCCCCGCCCTGCTTGGCCATCCCCTGCCCCCATGGGTAGAGCCCCTCAGCAGCTACTGGGGGGCAGTGAGACCATGGGGGGGGCGAGTGCCCAGACGAACCTGTGCAGTTATACCTGCGGGGGGCACCGTGCCCTCTCGGGTCGGCAGCCTGGCTGTGGACTCTGCCTCGTTTGGTGGGGGGTACAAACCCCCAGAGAGCAGCCCCTTCCCCCCATCACCTCAGGGCAACAAGACCCCCCCTGCCCCGAGACCCAGCCTGTTCAGCCCCAGGCACCTCGGCAGTGAGGGTCAATTACCCTGGGGGCAATGGGGGAGGGGGGGGCATGCTTCTGAAGGAGATGAGAAGGGGGTTGGGCTTTACAGCACAGATGGGGCTAGAGGGGCCCAGCCCCCCCCCCCCCCCCAGCTCACCCACCCTCACCGTCCAGCTCCGTTAGTGGGACTCAGCCGGCGGCTCTTAGCTGGGACGTGCGTTTCGGGTGGTTTCACTGCCCCCCAAACCCCTGTGTCCGAGCGTCGGGTCCCTCAGGGCTGGTGGGGGTGATGGAGCCCTTGATTCCCCCACTTCCTGCCCCTCCTGCCGGTCCATACGGCAGCGATACGGCCCCCGTGACCGGCTCACCCACCCCCACTCCCCATTTCCTTTCCGCACAGGCTGCGTCCTCCGTCCCGACGGGCCCAGACCCAGCAGTGGCGTGGCCCAGCTCCCGCGGGACTCACGGCGTGAGCCATGGGGGACCCCGCTGGCACTCGGAGGGCAAAGGGGTGGCAGCCCAGGGTGGTGCCGGAGCCAGCTGTGAGCAAGTGAGTGGGGGGTGTTTCAACCTCGTTCCAGGGTGCCGCAGGGCGGGGCGGGAGGGGTCGCCCGCAGCAGAGACAGCAGCCACGTCCCGCCCTGGCGCGCTGATGCCCACGCAGGGTTGGTACCATCAGGGAAGCCACTAGGGGGCGCTGTGTCCAGCCTACCCCCCACCCACGGGCTGCCCCCCTGCTGGTCCCAAAGCCCCCCATCCCATGCTGCTCTGGGGCAGGGCTCCCCATGGCTCTGGCTGAGTGGGTGGAGGGGGGTCATGGGCAGTGGGTTTATCATCGGGCCGCCGTGGGCTCTCTGGGCCTTGGGGGGGTTTCCGAGGGTTCGGGGTCCATAGCGGGTCTATAATGCCTGGCTATGTCTTGTCCAAGCCCCAGGAGATGCCATGCACTGAGCCGGAGGCCTCGGGACCCCCACAGAGGGGACAGCGGCTCTTCCTGGCCCAGAACGAGCTGCACACGCTTCAGCCGCAGGGACCTCCACAGACGGCACCAGAGGCCCAGGAACGGGGGGAGCCGGAGACCCGGCAGCCGCGGGGGTCTCTGCCGACGGCCCAGCAGGGGCTACAGAAGGCGCCGGGGTCCCACCAGCTCCAGGGGCCTCCTCAGACAGAGCCGGGAGCCCAGGGGCGCCCACACAGGGAGCAGGGGCCCCTTCAGGCTCAGGGGACCCCAGAAAGGGACCCAGCAGCTCTTGAGCCCCCCAAACGGCGACCACCTGAGCCCGCACACAGGCAGCTGGAGACCAGGCAGGCCCCAGGGAGGCTGCAAAGGGAGCCGGGAGCTCCTGAGTCCCTGGGGGTCCCTCAGCCCCAGGAGGTTCTGCTGAGGGAGCCCCAAGGACAGCAGGCGCCGCAGGCCCGTCCGCTCCGGGAGGCTCCGCAGTCAGAACTTAGCACTCCACAGCGCCAGCGGGAGCCCCAGGCCCCTGCACCCCAAGAAGTGAGGAGGTCCCCAGAACCCCTTCAGCCTCAGGGATCTCTGCAGAGGGACCTGGAGCCTCTTCAGGGGGAGCAAGGAAAGCCCCCAAAAGGGAGGGAGACAGCAGGCCCCATGCACCAGGGCCCGAGGGGGGCAGAGCCCCTTTTGCCTTGGGATACTCCCCAGAGTGAATCGGAGCCATGGGGGGCCCAGGGGACTCAGCTGATGGAGCCCTCAGGAGCCCCTCAGCCCCAGGGAGCTGTACGGAGGGACACCCCCGGGGTTCATTCCCAGGGATCGAGGGAGCTGAAACCAGCCCCACTGCTGAGGCCAGGGACCGTCCAGGCCCAGGGGAGGCTGCATGGGGAGGAGCTGCCGGCTCCTTGGCTCCAGCCAACGCTGCCAGGGGAGGCCACCCCACTGGAGCTGTGGCCGCTCCGAGCCCAGGGGCACCTGCAGGGGGACCCCAACATGAGCCAGCCCCGGGAGCTGGGGGAGCCACGGATCCCGCAGCTCCACAAAACTCTGCTGGGGCCACTCCAGCCCCGGGAAAGTCTAGATCTCCAGGAGCTGAAGGGACAAGGGGCTCCCCAGGCCCCTCAGCTCACGGGTTGGGGGCCAGGGGCCTGTCAGCCTCAGGGAGCACTGCTGAGGGTGGCTCTTGGGCCCCGTGAACTTGGGGGTCCCCAGGTTCTTCTGCCCCAGGCACTGATAGGACCAGAGGTGGCCCAGCCTTGGGGAGCTCTGCTGCTGGAGGTGGAGCCCGCTCAGTGCCGGGAGCAAGAGGCCCTGGAGCCCCAGGAGTCGGAGACGGAGGAGCCTCGGGTGTCCCTGCAGCTGGAGCTGGAGGGTGAGGAGCCCTGGGTGTCCCCCGCGGCGGGAGTCAGAGGGTGAGGAGCCCCGGGTGTCCCTGCGGCAGGAGCCAGAGACTGAGGCGCCCCGGGTGTCCCTGCGGCAGGAGCCGGAGACTGAGGAGCCCCGGGTGTCCCTGCACCAGGAACCAGAGACTGAGGAGCCCCGGGTGTCCCCGCGGCGGGAGCCGGAGACTGAGGAGCCCCGGGTGTCCCCGCGGCGGGAGCCGGAGACTGAGGAGCCCCGGGTGTCCCTGCACCAGGAACCAGAGACTGAGGAGCCCCGGGTGTCCCTGCACCAGGAACCAGAGACTGAGGAGCCCCGGGTGTCCCTGCACCAGGAACCAGAGACTGAGGGGCCCCGGGTGTCCCCGTGGCGGGAGCTGGAGACTGAGGAGCCCCGGGTGTCCCCGCAGCAGGATCTGGAGACTGAGGAGCCCTGGGTGTCCCTGCAGCAGGAGTTGGAGGGTGAGGAGCCCCGGGTGTCCCTGCAGCGGGACACGGAGACTGAGGAGCCCCGGGTGTCCCTGCACCAGGAACCAGAGACTGAGGGGCCCCGGGTGTCCCCGTGGCGGGAGCTGGAGACTGAGGAGCCCCGGGAGTTCCTGCACCAGGAACCAGAAACTGAGGAGCCCCGGGAGTCCCTGCACCAGGAACCAGAGACTGAGGAGCCCCGGGTGTCCCTGCACCAGGAACCAGAGACTGAGGAGCCCCGGGTGTCCCCGCAGCGGGAGCCGGAGACTGAGGAGCCCCGGGTGTCCCCGCGGTGGGAGCCGGAGACTGAGGAGCCCCGGGTGTCCCTGCACCAGGAACCAGAGACTGAGGAGCCCCGGGTGTCCCTGCACCAGGAGCCTGAGACTGAGGAGCCCCGGGTGTCCCTGCAGTGGGAGCCGGAGACTGAGGAGCCCCGGGTGTCCCTGCAGCGGGAGCCGGAGCCCCTGGAGCCCCTGGAACGAAGGGAGCTGGCGGCCCAGGGGGCAAGACGGCCAGTGACCCTCAAGCTCTGGGACACCCCGCAGAGGGCTCCAGCAGGCCTGCCGCCCTGTGGGGTGCTGCCAAGGAAGTGGGGAGCTACTGAGCCTGTGGAGATGAAAGAGGAAGATACTGGAGGTGCTCGAGGCCCAGGGCCCTGCCCCGACGGCGCTGGAGCCCTGGCGGGGCCAGGGGACGCTGCAGAGGGAGCCTGCGGATTGTGGGCCCTGGGAGCTGCAGGCCCGGCGAGCCTGGCATGGGAACCAGGGGGCGTTTCAGCCCCAGGAGTCTCTGCAGCGGGGTGGGGAGGCGCTGCCAGCCCAGGGTGCTGCCCAGCGGGGGCCGCAGGCCCGTCAACTCCTGGAGCCAGCGGAAGCCATTTGGCCTTCCCCACCCAGCCCCGGGCATCCGGGCCAGAGCCCCTGGCACGCCCTGGAGTGGGCTCAGGCAGCCCTCGGCGCTGGCGGCTGGGGGGCGAGCCCCGGCTGGGGGGCCCAGCACGGCGAGCGTGGAGGGGAAGCCATGGGGCCATGCTGGGTAAGGAGGGGCAGCGGGGAGGGCAGCCCTGGGGCAGGGGATGGAGGCGGGGCTCATGGGGCAGAGGGGGCGTGGCCTGTGCCATAGGCTGAGGACTCCCATGCCTGGTGGGGGAGGGGTGTGGCCATGGTGGGGAGGGGTGTGGCCTGTGCCATAGGATCGGGAGCAGGGGCTGGCTGGGGTGGTAAAGCTGCTCAGGGATCTGATGTTCCCCACAGCGCCGCAGCCCAGCACCCCCCTGCCTGGAGCCCCCCGACCTGAGGGGAGGAGCCCGGGGCTCCGCACGGCCCCCTAACGCAAGGCGCATCGAGTGCGGGGAGCTGCCGCAGGAGCCTGCCCTGGAGACAAGCCGGGTACACAGCCCCCCGCCCCCGAGAGCGGGCACTGCCTGCCGGGAGGGGGGCGGCCCAGCCACTGCGGGTGAATTGTGCAGGGAGCGGGGGTGCCCCAGCCCAGCGGTGCTGAGCTCAGAGCAGGCAGGGCCCAGGGCCACCCCCCGCCCCCAATGACCCTGGCATGGGCCCGTCCTGTGCCCGCGAGCCGCGTCCCAGCCCCGTAAAGCATGGCTTGGTGCCGTCCCGAATGCCCATCTGCCCTGGCCCGGGCACTCCAGGGTACCACGGTGCCCATCACGGTGCTGACTGCACAGACCCATGGGCCAGGCTGGGGCTCTTGGGGGGGGCCGCACTCAGGGGTCACCCATAAGGGGAGAGGCACATGGGGGGGAGGGGTGTCTCACACGGCGGCCCAGGCCCCCTGGCTCCCCCCATCCCTAACGCCTCCGGTGCCATTGCAGCCCGGCCTGCCTGCCCCGTGGGGCCGGCCGTGGGGCAGCCCCCTGCGCCGGGAGAAGGCCTTTATCCGCCCCTCCAGGCGGGAGCAGCAGGAGGCCGTGTGCCGGCTGGCGGAGCTGCAGGTGGAGGGGGGGCGCAGGCACCGGCGCGACAAGGAGCGGCAGCTGCTGCGGGTGAGGCTGCCGGGACTCGCCCCACACGTGGGAGGCAGGGGGGTGCATGTCCTGCCCAGGGCGCCCCCTGGGGGTGGGGCTGGGGCGTGTCACTGTTCTGGGCCTGGACCCTGCCGCGTGGGGGTCAGAGTGCCCGACCAAGCGCCCCACTGCCCCCTGGCACTGCCCTGTAGGTGGGACGGGATCCTTGGGGCACGGACTGGGCCAGGCAGGGGGGGTGATTCTGGGGCACCCCACGCGGCGCGGCGCCCTGTCCGGAGCTGGGGGACGGCTGGGGCCCACCCTGAGCTCTGGGCACGTTCTCCGGCCCCGTGGTGGCTCCGCTCCCCTGCCCCGGCCCGGCTGCTGCTGGCAGTGCCAGGCCCCAGGAGCTCCCCGGGCAGGGCTGGCACGGCTGCTCTGTGCGCCGGGAGAAGGGGCCATTCCTCGCCCAGCAGGGTGGGCCCTCACCAGGTGCCCCCAGCGCTGCCCCCTCCCCGGTCTCTCTCGGGGTCGGGTTCAAGCCACGCCCCCCCCCTTCTCCCCACAGTTCCAGGAGCGACTGTCCATCGCCAGGCACAGGTCGGGGGAGACTCTTCCAGGGAGACCCCAGCCCCCTGCGGAGCCTCAGCTGCAGGCAAGGGCCCTTCTGCTGCCCAAGGGGGGCCAGCCCGGCATGGGGGCCGGTGGGGAGGCGATCACCCCAGGTGGGGGCGGGGGGGGGGGATCCAACCCGGCATGGGGGCAGTACGCAGCAGTGGCCTTGCGGGAAGACGGGGGGTGGGATCCAGCCCAGCATGGGAGCAATAGGGGGCGGTTACCCCGGGGTGGGGGATCATAGAATATCAGGGTTGGAAGGGACCTTAGGAGGTAATCTAGTCCAACCCCCTGCTCAAAGCAGGACCAATCCCCAATTTTTGCCCCAGATCCCTAAATAGCCCCCTCAAGGATTGAACTCACAACCCTGGGTTTAGCAGGCCAATGCTCAAACCACTGAGCTATCCCTGCCCCCCATAGGGACTGGGTGGGGGGCAGTTGCCCCAGGGGTCAGGGCACAGACGCAGATGGCAAGACCCTGTTGGCACCTCCCCAGGCAAGGCAGGCAGCTACTGGGATGGGGCAGGGGGCTGCCTGGGGCTCACGGAGGTGGCTGCCCCCCTGCCCCGCGCTCTCTGGGGCTCTGCTCCTCCACGCTCGAGGTCCATGAAGCTGGCCGTGCTCGGTGGGGGGCAGGCTGGGTGGGGCAGGAGCCCAGGGCCGGACCGGGCAGCGTGGGCTCAGCCTGGCCCGTTCCCCTGGCAGGAGGCCCGGGCGCAGCAGAGGGAGGCGCTGAAGCGGCAGCTGGAGCAGGTGAAGCGGAAGCGGACGCACGGCATGTGGGCCAGGATCCACAGGCAGGTGGCCGTGGGGCGCGGCAGGGCTGGGGGGGCAGCAGGGCTGGGGGGGGGGCAGAGGAGCAGTCCTGCAGTGCGGGGCCGGGGAGCCAGCTGCCGGGGGTGCCCTGGCATCTCGGCTCTCGCTCCAGCCCACTGGCTGCTCCGAGGCAGGCCTGGGGTCCCCGCCATGCCCCCCACCCGCCCGGATCTCTGCCCGGGGGCAGGGGTGTCCTGGGCAGGAGGGGGTCGGAGGGGAGTGCAGCTTGGGGGAGGGGCTCGAGCAGAGCAGCAAGGTGTATGGGGCCAAGACCCCCCCAGCTCTGGACTGGGCCATCCCACCCCTGTGCTGGCTGTCCTGCCCGCCTCCCCCCAGGCTCATTCTGGCCCCAGGGTGCCCCCCGCTTGCTTCCCCCAACTCCAGCCCAGACTGGCCGATCACAACCCCCCCATTACCCTGCTCCCCCAGGGCTGGCCACCCCCTCCCCCATGCTGGGCCAAGGCTGGTCGCCCCCTCCCCCATGCTGGCCCAGGGCTGGTCGCCCCTCCCCCATGCTGGCCGCCCCTCCCCCATGCTGGCCCAGGGCTGGTCGCCCCCTCCCCCATGCTGGCCCAGGGCTGGCCGCCCCCTCCCTCACGCTGGCCCAGGGCTGGCCGCCCCCTCCCCCATGCTGGCCCACGCTGGCCAGGCTCTCCGGCCCCACGCTGACCCTCGCTGGTCTCTCCACAGGAACACGCTGAGTTTCCAGGAGCTCTTGGAGCCGCTGGTGGCGCCGGGTGAGGAAGGCAGCGGCCTGAGCCGGGCTGGGCAGGCAGAGACGGGCAGCCCCCTCCCCTCGCTCCCAGCCGGGCCGTGCCCAGCGGCCAGGGGGCCGCCAGCACATAGCCCGTGATGAAGTGGGGGATTTGCATAGTGTGCTGTATGAAGAGTGTGCGTGCCTCAGTTTCCCCATGTGTGCGGCACGATTCGCTAGGCGGTGGGACTCCGCTGTGAGTGTGTCGGGCTGCCCGGCCTGACGATTTGTAACTTAGCAGCCGAGAGCCGGGGCCCATCCCCTGCAAGAAGCCACCCGGCCCCGAGTGGAGGTGCCCGGGTGACCGGTTTTGCTAGGACGGAGGAGGGGCAATGGGGCGTGACTGAGGGGGGCTGTTGGCCGAAGGACACTCCCCGTTTTGGGACTCAGGGGGAGAGCCCAGGACTCTGGTGCCCCCAAGATGAACTTTGCTTCAGGTTCCTGCTTTCTGTGCAAGCAAAGCTCTGTTCTACGCTGTGTCCCAATCACTAATAAACCTCCCGTGTCCCACGCTGGCTGAGTCCCTGCTGGCTGCGGAGTGGGGGTTCAGGGCCCCGTTGGGGGCTTGTGGGGCTGCCCCAGGTGGCCCAGCCAGGTGGACTCACTGTGGGGAGCATGGAGAGGGGGGCTGAACGCTCCCAGGTCAGACCCAGGAGACGCTATAGTCAAGGGGGCTTGCCCTGGTGAGAGCCCTGAGGGGTGTCACACGGCCCCAGGGTCCTGTCGGACCCCCCCCCCCCCCCCGAGAGCGCTGGGGGGGGAGGAGGGGAGCTGTGTCCCTGAAAGGGTTAAACCCGTGGCAGGCATGGTGCCTGCTGAGCCAGGCACATCCCCGCCCCAGGGCCAAGCCCCACGGCCTGCTGCCCAGCCACCCCGGGCCCCCATCCCTCCCTCGTCACCCCCCCGGCTCGGAGCTGTGGGGCCGGAGAGCCTGGAGCGTGGGGGGAGCTCTGGGGCTGGAGAGCCCAGACCATGGGGGCGCACTGTGGGGCTGGACAGCCTGGAGCGTGGGGGGCGCTGTGGAGCTGGACAGCCCGGAGTGTGGGGGGCGCTGGGGGGCTGGAGAGCCTGAAGCATGGGGGGCGGTGTGAGGCTGGAGAGCCTGGAGTGTGGGGGGCGCTGTGGGGCTGGAGAGCCCAGAGCATTGGGGGGGGGGTGCTGTGGGGCTGGAGAGCCTGGAGCGTGGGGGGCGCTGTGGGGCTGGAGAGCCCAGAGCATTGGGGGGGGGTGCTGTGGGGCTGGAGAGCCTGGAGCGTGGGGGGCGCTGTGGGGCTGGAGAGCCCGGAGCGTGGGGGGGGGGGCGCTGTGGGGCTGGGGCACTGGGAAGGGGCAGGAGCCGCAGCGCAGGGGCCATTCCCAGTGGCTGGAGAGCAGGCTCAGGGGTGCCGTGGGGCTCAGGCCCCCCCTTCCCCGCACGTTCGCTTTCTGGGGGTCCCCACCAAGTGGGCGAGGGGCTGCAGGTGTGGACAGTGGGCAGCCACCGGAGAGCCCCAGTGGATGGAGACACTGGCTGGGCAGGGAGCCCCCTGGCGCTGCCGGGGGCCCTGGAGAGGAGCCCGCAGGGCTGGGCAATGGCTCTGCCTAGCACGGCCTACAGTAAAGTCACCCGCCTTCCCCTTCTCACAGCCCCGGGGCTGTTACCGCGAAGGACGCGCCAGGCCCCGCTGGCCGCCCGGGCCCACCCTGGGCTCTCCGCAGGGCTCGGTGCCCAGCCCGCCCCTCGCCGGGTGCCACTCCCAGAGCCCCGACCCTGCTCGGAGGGGGCCTGGCACTGGCCAGGCGGGCTTGGGCCCTGCCGGAGCCGGGTGCCAGGCCCAGCGGCCTTGGTGTGAAGAGGCGAAAGGGGAGGCCCCCGGGGCCTGTGTTGGGTTAGTGCCCGGCCGGGTGGGTGAAGGATGCACAGAGCCAGCGGGGCAGCACCAGGCGGTCGTGTTAGGAGAGCCCAGCGTCCCAAGCAGCCAGCGTGGGGGGGACTGGCCCGGTCCCAGGCCCAGAGCCCCGTGGCGGCCAGCCCGGGCTCTCACATGGCCACGTCCCGCGGGTCCAGCAGCGAGAAGGCCCCGTTCTTGCGGAAGAAGCTCTCGATGCGGCACTTGGGCGTGGGGGACACGTAGACGGTGGTGACTTTCCCTGGGCAGAGACACAAGGCAGGAGGGGGTGAGCTGGGGGGGGGCGGTGAGTTGGGGAGGACAGATCAGAACCTCGGGGCACCCCAGACCCCCGCCCCAGAGCTGACTCATTGCCAGCGTTCCCCCCTGGCAGCGTTGGGCTCCCAATAGCTCACTCCAGGGAGGGGTTCCCTGGGCACAGGGGGCGACCCCAGCGCGGTGACCCTGCCCTGCCCAGGGGGTCAGTGCCCCCACTGCATGCCCAGTGAGCCAGCTTTAACCCCGAGCCCCGGCTCCCTCCTGGGCAGAGCCACTCGCTGGTGCTCTGGTTGACGGGGGATGAAGGGCTGGGGCGTGAGGCCGCCGTGGGCAGAGGAGCTGGCTTGGGGGGCAGCTGCTGGGCCAGTCTGGCTGGGAGCCCCCCCCCCCACTCCCCAGAGGCGGGGGCAGCGCATGTGAAGGCCGAGGGGACATGGTGACTGTCATCACCCTTCCAGAGCCCACGTGGGTCCCGGCTGCAGCCGCGAAACAGAGCCTGGTGGGAAGGGCTTTGCTCGGGGGGGTTGTCACAGCTGGTGCTGGGCTGCACGCCAGGCCCCTCAGCACTAGAGCCTCCTGGCCAAGAACGACAGCCCTGCCTCTTGAGCCAGAGGGGAATCTCCATCACATCCCAGCACTATAGGGCCTATGACACACAGCGGGAGAGATCTCCTCCCATCCAGCAGAGGGCAGCGCTGCCCCCCCCCCCAGATCATTGCACTATTAGCACAAACCCACCCTGTGCCAGCCAGGTGCCCCGACACGGGCGGGCGGGGGGGGGCGAGAGGGGGCTGGGGCACCCCTGGCAAACCGAGCCAGCTGCTGCCACAAGAAATTTGCAGCATGCAAATGAGCACAGGCTGGCTGTGCTGATTGGCCCAGCCCACTGCGAGGTCACAGCTGGGGTCATGGAGCCGTTCCGGAGGCACTGCCCCAAGGGAAGAGCGCCACCTAGTGGACCCCCCCACCTCTGCCTCCGCTGCCCCCCCCCCCCACGCCAGCGCGGCCCCTGGCTATGGCGGGCAGGGCTCTGCCCCCTCTGCGCCCGCCGCCCCGGCTCACCCATCTGCCAGCCGTAGACGAAGTTGCTGGTGACGGGGGTGTAGTACTTCTCCTCGGGCGCCTGGGCCGTGCGGCGGTTCAGGTAGCGCCGCCGGCCCTCGCCGTCCTGGGAGATGCCCTGGTACAGCAGCTGCCGCACCTCCGGCGCCACGGGCTTCATCTCCCCCTCCTGGGTGGCCCCGGCGGCCCCGGCGGGCTCCTCGGGCGGTGGCTGGGCCGGGGGCGCGGGCGCCGGAGACGGGAGGGCGGGCAGCCTGAGCGGCTCCCTGGCGGCCTGCTGCCGCTGGCGCACCTGCTGCTGCTTGGCCTTGACGGAGGCCCCGTAGCGCTGGTGCCAGCGGAAGCGGAGCATCAGCTCCTTGAGGTACTCCTCCTTCCAGAAGTCCTGCTGCAGCGTGTCCATGTTCAGCTGGCGCGCCATGCTGGCGCCTGCCGGCCGCCCCGGGGCTCCCCGCGCTCAGACGCCCCCGCGGCCGCCCCCGGGCTCCCCGCGCTCAGACGCCCCCGGGGCCGCCCCCGCGGCCGCCCCCGTCTTCGCCCGCGGGCCCCCCTGTGGCAAGGCTGAGCTGCGCCCCAAGGGCCTCCTGCACCGGGGACCCTGTGGGCACAAGTCTGGGGCTCGGGTCCTGTCCCTGCTGCCCCCCCCCCCCCCAGCCCAGGGGCAGCTGGTACCATTGTCGGCTGTTGTTGCCATGGGAGCTGCATCACACCCTGAGCTCACAGAGACCGGGGGCTGCCCTGCTCCGGGGCCCCAGCAATGGCTCCAGGCTGCATCTCACCCGGCCCGGCCCCCCCAGCGGTGCCCTCCATGGGCAGCGGCTGCCCAGGGGGCACTGAGGCTGGGCATCGCTGCTCTCATGCTGGCTGTCCCTGTGGCACCGTGGCGGTAGCGGCGGCTGGGAGCCCCTGGCCCTTTAAATCGCCCCTGAACCCCAGGGCTCCCAGCCGCCTCTGCCCTGATTTAAAGGGCCTGGGGATTTAAAGGGCCCTCCCCCTCCACAGGACGCCAGAGTACCCCTAAGTCCTTTAAGTTACTTTCACCCCTGCTCTGACCAGCTGCCCACAGGATCGGATGGGCCAGGAGCGCCCCAGGGCTGAACTGGTGTTGATGGGAAAGGGGGGGCTGCTCTGGGAGTCACCCCCCTGTGATGTTCTTGGTGTAGCAGAATCTCATTGACAGGTGACCCTGGGCCAGAAAGACTCAATTCACTCCCAGCCTGACCCGACCCAGGGCCCAACTTCAGAGACTGGCCAGGAAGGATGGAGAGGAGCAGAGCTGGGAGCTGCAGCCGGCCCGGAGAGAGCTGGAAGGGGAGCTGTGTGCTCGGCGCGAGGTGTCAGCAACCGAGGGACTCCAGGATCAGAAAAGGAGCATTAACAATCAGGAAGACACGGGCGGGAAGTAGTGTTATTGTCCCTGTGTCTATTGGAAGGGTGCGGTAACCTGGATCTGAACTGTTTAATGGATAAATTACCCTGGGCTAATTGCCAGGATGTTTGGGAGAGGGAAAGTTCAGCCTATTGTTTTCTCAGGCCAAAAGGCTGCTGGAAATGTATAAAAATCCTGGGACATGATCCTTCTTCATCTCAGATCTGCTTTGGGTTTCAAGAAGGGGAAACCCTGAGCCATAAGGATTGAGATCCCCAGTCACTGACTGGAGTCACCCTGAATATGGACATTGGACTGTAACCTCTAGACTATTTCTAAAAAAAACTTTTGGTAACTACAAACTACACCTGAACCTTAAGAAATTGAACCCAAGTCTGTCCTTATATTGATCTTTCAACCAACCCTCTCTCTCTTTTCTTCGTTAATAAATTTGTTTTGTTAGTAAGAATGGGCTGTGTGTGTGTATTTTGGGTAAGATCTAAGTTACCTTTTGACCTGGGTCGGGGGCTTGGTCCTTTGGGATCGGGAGAACTTTTTTTTCTTTTACTGGGGCATTGGTTTTCATAACCATTCACCCCATAACGAGTGGCGCTGGTGGTGAGACTGGGAAACTGGAGTGTCTAAGGGAATTGCTTGTGTGACTTGTGGTTAGCCAGTGGGGTGAGACCGAAGTCTCCTCTCTCTGGCTGGTTTGGTGCCTTAGAGGTGGAAAAACCCCAGCCTGGGGCTGTAACTGCCCTGCTTGAGGTAATTTGTCCTGAATTGGCACTCGGCGGGGTCCCGCCAGAACCAGCATCGTTACACCCCCCTTGCCCCCCCAGCTCTGCGTGGCCTGGGGCAAATCCCAGCCCCTTCCTAGGGGAGGGCTGCAAGCCCCAACGGATTAAACCTGGGCCTGTACTTGTGGCTGCTAGAATACTGCCCACCCCCCTTCCAGGGACTTGCAGAGGGATCCAGGTGCAGTGCTTGGGGTGGGCGCTAGCAGCCAGGACTCCTGGGTTCCTAGCTCTGCCAGACTGGCCTTGGGCAGGTCAGTGCCTGGCTCTAGGTCAGGGGTGGGGTCAGTGCCTGGCTGCAGGCATTTGGGGCCAGGATCCAAGGCTCTGCTGGGGCATCCGGAGGCTGGCAGGAAGCAAGTTGTGCAGAGGGCACTGCCAGCCGGGCACAGGGCAGATGTGTGGCCTGTAGGCAGCGTAGGCCAGCCCCCCACGTGGGAGCAGCATGGGTGGGGATGCAGTTCAGACAGCAGCTGGCTCTCAGACTGGGCAAAGCCACCAGCCTGCGTGTCCCACAGGATGGGAAGTGAACCGGGGGGGTGGGGCAGCTGGGGGCCAGAGCACAGACAGGTTCCCCGGCCCCCGAGGGCTCACAGGAGGAGAGCACAGGGACCGGCTCTTGGCACACAAGCTCAAATCAAGTCCCCCGGAACAGCTCACGCTGCTGGCGCCTACAGGGCTGGGGAAGGCTCGTCTGGGCTGACGAACTCTGGGACGGGGCTGCCGGCACCAGGCCGTGGGACCGGCGAGGGCCCAGCGCCCCTAGAGCCTGGCTGGTGGGCAATGCCCCAGGGCAGAGCACGCCCCCTCGAGAGCACCTGGGTTCCTCTCAGCCTGCCCAGGGTGTGAGGAGCAGGTGGGCTCTGGGGGCATCACTGCACCCTCAGCTGGCCCGGGGGGGTGGGGTGGGTGTGTGCTGCCAGGCTTCCCTAGCAGCACCCACCTGAGGGCAGAACCAAAGACACCCGCCCCCCCTTGTGATCAGCTCGCCTGACCCCAGCTCCCAGGCCAGAGCCCAGCCCAGCTCACTGTATAAACCATGCCACCCTCTGCCCTGCTGAGCTGTGCCAACGGTTAATTCATCAGCAATGAGCCAGCCCCGGCCACACTGGCCCCAGGTCTGTGCCCTCCTGGTTCATCTGCCCAGGCTACTCTAGCGCCCGCTTGCCACACGGGCACCATGTAACACCAATTGTGGAAGCGCCTGGCCAGCTGCCAGCACCACGGGCGGGCACGGTGGGCTGGCTAACACGCCCCAGGACCTCCCCTGCTCTCCTTACCAGCAGCCAGCCAGCCCGCGCGGCTCAGTACTTCCACGCCCCAGACCAGGCGGCAGCAGCAGGATCCACGCTGTGCAGAGCCAGGTCGGGGCAGGGGCCAGAGACAGAGCCGCCAGCAGGCACTAGGGCAGGCCCAGAACCAGGCTGGGACCAGCCCCGGCTGGCTGGAGCTGTCCCCTGCGGGCAGGGAGCCGGCGCAGGGCAGCTCCTCCTCCACTCAGGGCTCTGCCCAGCATGGCAGCCAGCAGGGACACGGCCACACTAAACCCAGGAGGCAGGAAGCAGCCAGCGCAGGGAGAGGAGCAGCCCCCAGCTTCCCTGGGCCCGAGGGAGAGGGCCAGAGCCCAGGGGAAGGAGATGGCAGCACCCCTATTCAGCACCCACATTTAGGAGCAGCAGATTCACCAGCCCGTGGAGCCCCCCACCCAGTGCCTGCGTTCATGAACGAGCTGGTGCCACGGGCACTGCCAGCCTGGAAGGGCAGAGGGCACCACACGCTGGTCAGCTACTGGCCCAGCCTGGCTCCCTGGGGCCATGGCAGCCTCGGGAGGGGACGGGGGGAGCCCCACGCAGCAGGCACCGAGCGCGGCCACTGCCTGCAGGTCGCTGCACGTCCCTCTGCCGGCCTAGGTCAGGGCCACGAGGCTGCGGGCTGGTCCTGAGGACGAGGAGCCGCCTGCGGGTGAGTCGCGGGCACTTCCCCTTTCGGGGTCACGGGACGGGCTCCTAAGCAGCCCCCCCGGCCGGGGACAAGCCAGCGCCTGCCTGGGGAGGAGGTCTGCTGGCAGTGAGTCACGGGGAGCGAAGGCTGGTGACCGCTGAGAGCCGGCAGCCTCCTCCCAGCCCCCCGCCAAGGGCAGGTGCACACAGAAGAGGGGGCAGCTCAGGATTGTGCCCCCCCTCCCTCCTCCCTCCCATCTCCACGGCAGGCAAGTGACCAGCCTGACTAGTGAGCTCCCAGCAGGCGGGACAGCGCCTGGGCAGAGGCCAGGGAGCTGGGCTGGGCCGGGCCGGGCCCTGGCTGGCTGGAGCTGTCCCGCACAGGCACGGAGCCCAGCACGGTGCAGCTCCGCTCCCTGGCTCAGTTTTAACCCCCCTCCCTGCCGGCTCTCTGCCCACACGGGGGCTTGGGGCGCAGCGCGGCTCAGGGGGGCGTCTGCCCCCAGCACAGAGCACAGGAATCGGAGGGGGGAGGGGCTCCTCTGCTTTAATGTAACAGCTCGACCGTCACAGGAACATACACGAGGCGGATCCGGCAGCACACAGAGGGGCAGGGGGAGCCGGGGCTCTGGGAAACGGGAGGGGTGCGGCTGAGCCCCCATGCCAACTGGCACACAGCCCCTGCCCCCCAGCACACAGGGGCTCAGGGAGGGGCTTGGGGACAGCAGCATGGATTGGGTGCCTTTGTCCTGCAGCCCCCCAGCCGGTGGGAGGCCCCTGGAGCCCCAGAGGGGGGGGGGGTCAGCAGCGCAGGGGGAGGAGGAGAGCCACATAGGCCCAACCCGCCCCCGCTGGGGAGCCAGTCTGGGCCCAGCACAGGGGCTGCAGCACTTCGCCCCTGGGGAGGGGCAGATGCTTTTCATGGCTCCCAAAGAGCTGCAGGAGCAGCCGCCCCCCCCCCCCCCGGGGGCTCAGCCGCCCCCCCCCCCCCCCCCGGGGGCTCAGCCGCTGGGGCGACCAGGCCGGAGGGAGGGAGGGAGGGAGGGAGGGAGGGGGCCGGCCGGGGCCAGCGAGGCCGGCGCCCCTAGCGCAGGTCCTCGGCGGTGAACATGCCCCTGGCGCGGCGCAGGATGGAGTCCTTGGTGGCGTCGTAGGGGTGCTCCTTGGAGGGGATCTCCAGCACGGCGGGCAGCGAGCGGGTGTGCCCGTCCAGCACGTGCCGGATCAGCTCCGCGATGAACTGGTTGATCAGGATGATGCCGATGTCCTCGCGGTTCAGGAAGCTCCTGTGGGGGGAGGCCGGGATGGGTGAGGCCTGCAGCGGGGGGGGGGGGGGGGGGGGGGTGCCCCCCCCGGGGAGCCAGCACCTGCCCCCTCCATTGGATAGGCAGAGCCGGACTCCTGAGTCCCCCGCAACTCCAGGCTCAGCTCCCCCCCCCCCACACCTGGTCGTGCCCGTCGTCCCCCCCCCCCCGGTGGTCGCGCCCGGCTGCCCCCCATCCCCCGCGCCCCGGTGGTCGCGCCCGGCTGCCTCCTCCCCCTCGGCTGCCCCCTCCCCCTCGGTGGTCGCGCCCAGCTGTCCCCGTCCCCCTCGGTGGTCGCGCCCGGCTGCCGCTCCCCCCCGCGCCCCGGTGGTCACGCCCGGCTGCCTCCTCCCCCTCGCGCCCCGGTGGTCGCGCCCAGCTGTCCCCGTCCCCCTCGGTGGTCGCGCCCAGCTGTCCCCGTCCCCCTCGGTGGTCGCGCCCAGCTGCCCCCCCTCCCCCGCGCCCCAGTAGTCGCGCCCGGCTGCCTCCTCCCCCTCGGTGGTCGCGCCCAGCTGTCCCCGTCCCCCTCGGTGGTCGCGCGCGGCTGCCCCCCCTCCCCCGCGCCCCAGTGGTCGCGCCCGGCTGCCTCCTCCCCCTCGGTGGTCGCGCCCGGCTGCCCCCCCTCCCCCGCGCCCCGGTGGTCGCGCCCGGCTGCCCCCCCTCCCCCGCGCCCCGGTGGTCGCGCCCGGCTGCCTCCTCCCCCTCGGTGGTCGCGCCCGGCTGCCCCCCCTCCCCCGCGCACCGGAAGGTCTCCTCGATCTCGGTCAGGCTCGTGTCTTTCTCCACCACCAGGAAGTTGGGCTTGCGGTGCTTGTTGAGCTCGCCCACCCCGCCCAGCAGGAAGCCCGTCACCGTGTCCTCGTCCCCCAGCACCGCGATCAGCTTCCCCCGCCCGGCCATGGCTCGAGCCCACTGCCCTCTGTCGTCCGCCTCTTATACCCTCGGCGCCCGGCGCCGCATGCGCGGCCTGCCCCTGCAGCACCCGTCTGCGCCTGCGCTGCTGGCCCCCCCTGCCCCCGCCATTCGGAGCATGCGCATCTCGCAGCGACCGCTCGGAGCCCGGCGGAGCGACTCTACGCATGCGCTGGGGGTGCTTCGGTCTTGCTGGCTCCTGTCTCTGTGCCCCGCCCCCCCCAGAGCCCGGAGAGAACCCAGGAGTCCTGCCCCCAACTCCCCTCCCTTGCCCTCCCCCATTCTACCCCCCAGACCATGTGGCGAAGTGGGAATTGTTTGTAGTAGCCTGGCCGTGCCTCAGTTTCATCGAATCTCAGGGTTGGAAGGGACCTCAGGAGGTTCTAGTCCAACCCCCTGCTCAGAGCAGGACCAACCCCAACTAGATCATCCCAGCCAGGGCTTTGTCAAGCCTGACCTTAAAAACCTCTAAGGAAGGAGATTCCACCACCTCCCTAGGGAACCCATTCCAGTGCTTCACCACCCTACTAGTGAAAAAGGTTTTCCTAATATCCAACCTAAACCTCCCCTCTGCAACTTGAGACCATTACTCCTTGTTCTGTCATCTTCTACCACTGAGAACAGTCTAGATCCATCCTCTTTGGAACCCCCTTTCAGGTAGTTGAAAGCAGCTATCAAATCCCCCCTCACTCTTCTCTTCTGCAGGCTAAACAATCCCAGTTCCCTCAGCCTCTCCTCATAAGTCATGTGCTCCAGCCCCCTAATCATTTTTGTTGCCCTCCGCTGGACTCTTTCCAATTTATCCACATCCTTCTTGTAGCGTGGGGCCCAAAACTGGACACAGTACTCCAAATGAGGCCTCACCAGTGCCGAATAGAGGGGAATAATCACGTCCCTCGATCTGCTGGAAATGCCCCTACTTATACAGCCCAAAATGCCGTTAGCCTTCTTGGCAACAAGGGCACACTGTTGACTCATATTCAGCTTTTCGTCCACCGTAACCCCTAGGTCCTTTTCTGCAGAACTGCTGCCCAGCCATTCGGTCCCTAGTCTGTAGCAGTGCATGGGATTCTTCCGTCCTAAGTGCAGGACTCTGCACTTGTCCTTGTTGAACCTCATCAGATTTCTTTTGGCCCAATCCTCTAATTTGTCTAGGTCCCTCTGTATCCTGTCCCTACCCTCCAGCGTATCAACCACTCCTCCCAGTTTAGTGTCATCTGCAAACTTGCTAAGGGTGCAGTCCACACCATCCTCCAGATCGTTGATGAAGATATTGAACAAAACCGGCCCCAGCACCGACCCTTGGGGCACTCCACTTGATACCGGCTGCCAACTGGACATGGAGCCATTGATCACTACCCGTTGAGCACGACCATCCAGCCAGTTTTCTATCCACCTTACCGTCCATTCATCCAGCCCATACTTCCTTAACTTGCTGGCAGGAACACTGTGGGAGACTGTATCAAAAGCTTTGCTAAAGTCAAGAAATAGCACATCCACTGCTTTCCCCTCATCCACAGAGCCAGTTATCTCATCATAGAAGGCAATTAGGTTAGTCAGGCATGACTTGCCCTTGGTGAATCCATGCTGACTGTTCCTGATCACTTTCCCCTCCTTTAAGTGGTTCAGAATTGATTCCTTGAGGACCTGTTCCATGATTTTTCCAGGGACTGAGGTGAGACTGACTGGCCTGTAGTTCCCCGGATCTTCCTTCTTCCCTTTTTTAAAGATGGGCACTACATTAGCTTTTTTCCAGTCATCCGGGACCTCCCCCGATTGCCATGATTTGTCAAAGATAATGGCCAATGGCTCTGCAATCACATCGGCCAACTCCTTTAGCACCCTCGGATGCAGTGCATCCGGCCCCATGGACTTGTGTTCGTCCAGCTTTTCTAAATAGTCCCGAACTACTTCTTTCTCCACAGAGGGCTGGTCACCTCCTCCCCATACAGTGCTGCGGAGTGCAGCCGCCTGGGAGCTGACCTTGTCTGTGAAGACAGAGGCAAAAAAAGCATTGAGTACACTAGCTTTCTCCACATCCTCTGTCACTAGGTTCCCTCCCTCATTCAGCAAGGGGCCCACACTTTCCTTGACTTTCTTCTTGTTGCTCACATACCTGAAGAAACCCTTCTTGTTACTCCTAACATCTCCGGCTAGCTGCAACTCCAAGTGTGATTTGGCCTTCCTAATTTCACTCCTGCATGCCTGAGCAATACTTTTATACTCCTCCCTGGTCATTAGTCCAATCTTCCACTTCT
Organism: Macrochelys suwanniensis; assembly: GCA_033296515.1. Lineage (NCBI taxonomy): Eukaryota > Metazoa > Chordata > Testudines > Chelydridae > Macrochelys > Macrochelys suwanniensis. The sequence continues at coordinate 340,202,464 of CM065775.1, forward strand.
TGTAAGCTGCATTTTTGTGTTTAAGACGAGCAAGGATTTCACTGTTAAGCCAAGCTGGTCGCCTGCCATATTTACTTTTCTTTCTACACATCGGGATGGTTTGTTCCTGCAACCTCAATAAGGATTCTTTAAAATACAGCCAGCTTTCCTCAACTCCTTTCCCCCTCATGTTATTCTCCCAGGGGACCTTGCCCATCAGTTCCCTGAGGGAGTCAAAGTCTGCTTTTCTGAAGTCCAGGGTCTCTGTTCTACTGTTCTCCTTTCTTCCTTGTGTCAGGATCCTGAACTCGACCATCTCATGGTCACTGCCTCCCAGGTTCCCATCCACTATTGCTTCCTCTACTATTTCTTCCCTGTTTGTGAGCAGCAGGTCAAGAAGAGCTTTTCCCCTAGTTGGTTCCTCCAGCACTTGCACCAGGAAATTGTCCCCTACACTTTCCAAAAACTTCCTGGATTGTCTGTGGACCGCTGTATTGCTCTCCCAGCAGATATCGGGGTGATTAAAGTCACCCATGAGAACCAGGGCCTGTGATCTAGCAACTTCTGTTGCTGGAAGAAAGCCTCGTCCACCTCATCCCCCTGGTCTGGTGGTCTGTAGCAGACTCCCACCACGACATTACCCTTGTTGCTCCCACTTCTAAATTTAATCCAGAGACTCTCAGGTTTTTCTGCAGTTTCATACTGGAGCTCTGAGCAGTCATACTGCTCTCTTACATACAACGCAACTCCCCCACCTTTTCTGCCCTGCCTATCCTTCCTGAACAGTTTATATCCATCCATGACAGTACTCCAGTCATGTGAGTTATCCCACCAAGTCTCTGTTATTCCAATTACATCATAATTCCTTGACTGTGCCAGGACTTCCAGTTCTCCCTGCTTGTTCCCCAGGCTTCTTGCATTTGTGTATAGGCATTTAAGATAACTCACCGACTGTCCTGCTGTCCGAGTATGGGGCAGGAGCCCTCCCCTCTTGCACTCACCTACTTGTGCTTCCTCCCAGTATCCCACTTCCCCACTTACCTCGGGGCTTTGGTCTCCTTCCCCCGGTGAACCTAGTTTAAAGCCCTCCTCACTAGGTTAGCCAGCCTGCTTCCAAAGATGCTCTTCCCTCTCTTCGTCAGGTGGAGCCCGTCTCTGCCTAGCACTCCTTCTTCTTAGAACACCATCCCATGGTCAAAGAATCCGAACCCTTCTCTCCGACACCATCTGCGTAGCCATTCGTTGACTTCCACGATTCGACGGTCTCTACCCCGGCCTTTTCCTGCCACAGGGAGAATGGACGAGAACACCACTTGCGCCTCAAACTCCTTTATCCTTCTTCCCAGAGCCACGTAGTCTGCAGTAATACGCTCAAGGTCATTCTTGGCAGTATCATTGGTGCCCATGTGGAGAAGCAGGAAGGGGTAGCGATCCGAGGGCTTGATGAGTCTCCGCAGTCTCTCCGTCACATCACAAATCCTAGCCCCTGGCAAGCAGCACACCTCTCGGTTTTCCCGGTCAGGGCGGCAGATAGTTTCCCTGGTGTGCTGGGTTGTTCCCAGAGGGGGACACACCACGGTGGCCCCAGCTGGCTGGGCCCTGTGCCCTGGACATGCCCCCAAGCACCCAGTGCCCCACGAAGCTCTGACCCCACGCCTGGCCGCAGGGGCGGAGCAGAGGGAACACAGGATGGGGTTGTGTGGATTCAGACCATGGAGGTCAGACGGAGCTGGCCCCAGGGCTCCCTGGGGCCTGGCTGGGCTCTGGGCTGCCCTGAGGCCTTCTAGGCCTCCTGTGCTGGCAGCCGGGGCGCTGCAGATGCTGGGCGCGGGGCGCGATCCCCAGAGGCGCACAGCTCCCACCTGGGCTGGCGCGGGGCTGGCGCGGTGGGACTCACTGAGCAGAGCTCATGGGATGGAGGAACCTGGGGGGTTGCAGGCCCAGCCTCGGGGCAGTGAGGCCACACGATGCCCCCTGGAGGTCTGCCCCACTGAAGGGCTCCTCCCTGAGACTGAGTCAAAGCTAGGGACATAGCGCTGACCATGTGGGTCCACGACAGACCCCACTCCACTCCCAGAGCCGGGAAGAGAACCCTGGAGTCCTGGCTCCCAGCCCTAACCACTAGACCCCACTTCCCTCCCAGAGCTGGGGAGAGAACCCAGGAGTCCTAGCTCCCAGCCCCCTGCCCTAACCACTAGACCCCACTTCCCTCCCAGAGCCAGGGAGAGAAGCCAGGAGTCCTGGCTCCCAGCCCCCTGCTCTAGCTCCTCCCCTCCCAGTGCTCAGGTAGGGCCAGGCTCATGTGCGCCATGGTGCGTGGGGTGTTGATTGGTGGGTGCTCAGCTGCCCTGGGAGACCTTTGCAGAGGCTCTTTTGTTCAGTGCCGAGCCAGGGCCTGGTTCTGGGCCCTGTGGTGTCATTCTGCTCTGGGCAACCCGGCTGGCAAACCCCTGGGGATGGCGCCGCCCAGGAACTGGGCGCACCCCCCAGCTGCTGTGCATGACTCCAGCCTCAGGGTGGGAGTCAGAGGCACCTGGCTCTTCCCTCCCCTCGCCAGCTGGGCCACACTGAACTGTGCCAGCCACAGGGCAACCAGCCCCAGGGCAACCAGCCCGGCTGCTCCCCAGCTCCTGGGGGCGTCTCTCCAGCTCTGGCTCCATGGGGCGGGGGACCCAGCTAATCCAGAGTAGCCCAGCCTGTTATTTGTGCTCTGGGTAGCCTGGTCCTGTGTTTAGGGCCCACGCCCAGCCCCCACATTAGGAGGCGCCATGGGGGTCGGCTGCTGGCCCCATCTAGGGGGATCCACCCCCAGCCAGCCCCGGCAGCAGGGCACCACTTTTTGGCCCTGGCCTGCGCCCGCTGCTTCTGCCACAGGCTCTCGGCCTTCCAGTTCTAACCGGGATCCCCTGGCAGGGCCCGGCTGGCTGCCCCATGTTTGGCAGCGGGGGCAGGGGTCGCCAAGCCAGCCCCACTCATCGAGAAGCGGGGCAGGGAAGCAGGAGATGAACCAGACCGAGGCTAACATTACACAGGAGGGGGCTGCCCCTCAGCTCCCTGCAGCTCAGTGGGTACCAGAACATTGTGCGGCCCGGCTGGGTGGGTAAAACTTGGCATAGGGCCGGGAACACCTGGCACTGGGGAGCAACGTCCCCAGACCACGGAGGCAGCCCTGGTGTTGGAGAGCGGCCGGGGCGGGGGCCTTCCCCATCGCCCCATCGCAGCCCCACGGCGCAGGACACAGACAGCAGCCCGGGGCACCTTAGCAAGTCACTTTATTTCCCTGGCAGGGTGGCTGGCCCCGGCGCTCGGCAGAGAACGAAGCCAGGAGCGCCAGGGGCTCCCCTCGCCCATACAGACCCGGAGGCACCCGCAGACCACGCACCAGGGGCCGGGCACCTGGGCGGGGGGTATTTTTAGGGGTTTTTTTTCCAAAAAGCATCAGGGGTCAGACAGAGACTCAGCCACTGAGCAGCTCAGGGAGGCAGGGGGCTGCGCCGGAGGCCAAGGAGGGGCAGAAAGGCACAGCGGGCATTGGCCAAGGGCAGGGAATGACCAGACACCTACCAGGCCCCCTGCACCCGTGGGAGCTCCCCCCTTCCCTAGGGCGTGGCTTTCTGGGCTGTGTGCGTGGGGCCAGTGGGCTCCGGACCGGGGGGTGGCGGACATCACAGCCCTCCCTGGCGCCGGCTTCATGGCCTGCTGCCCTGGGCTCACAGAGCAGACCCCAGACACTTCCTACGGCCTAGCCCCTCTCAGCACCTGGGGGGCAGGGGCCCCTCAATCTCCCCCTGGACCTAGGCTGAGCTGGCATGTCCCATGGTGGCACCCCCCATCCAGCCCCCCCCAGACCCCTCGCTTGGTCCAAGGCTGGGCCTCTCGCGCAGAGCGGGGAGAAGAGTCCTGGGGTGCACGCCGACACCTACACACACACACACACACACACACACAGCAGCAGCAGCTCACCCCTCGTGCACATACAACTGGGGACCCCAACCCGGGGAAGCAGCTTCCTGCTCCTGCCACGGCCCCCGGGGGCAACACACAGGGGGCCCTTTCCTGCTCAAACCTAGCCTGTCTCCAACCTCATTTGCCCTCTGTCATGCCCTTGGCCCAGGGCCTTGCCCTCTGCTAGTCTATGCCCAGCCACGCCCTCCACCCGTCTACATCCCCAGCCCTGCCCTCTGCTAGTCTATGCCCAGCCCTGCCCTCCGCCCGTCTACATCCCCAGCCCTGCCCTCTGCCAGTCTATGCCTGGTCTGCACCCCAGCCATGCCCTCTGCCCCGTCTGTGCCCTGGCCATGTCCTCTGCCCCTCCAGCGAGGCTAGTACCGGAGGAAAGCGAGAGAGGAAGGGATGAAAAACTACTAGAAAAAGTTCATCTCCCTTTCGCCCAGCCCAGTGCCCCCATCACTTCCCCACGCACACAGCCCAGAGAGGGGCATTGTGGGTAGCTGGCAGGCACCCTTGCAGAGGAGCATTGTGGGTAGCTGGCAGGAGGCCAAGGAGCAGAGCATTGTGGGAGGCTGGCAGGAGGCTCCACAGAGGAGCATTGTGGGTAGCTGGCCGGCGGCCCTGCAGAGGAGCATTGCGGGTAGCTGGCAGGTGCCCCCGCAGAGGAGCATTGTGGGTAGCTGGCGGGAGGCTCTGCAGAGGAGCATTGCGGGTAGCTGGCAGGTGCCCCCGCAGAGGAGCATTGTGGGTAGCTGGCGGGTGCCCCCGCAGAGGAGCATTGTGGGTAGCTGGCGGGTGCCCCCGCAGAGGAGCATTGTGGGTAGCTGGCGGGTGCCCCCGCAGAGGAGCATTGTGGGTAGCTGGCGGGTGCCCCCGCAGAGGAGCATTGTGGGTAGCTGGCGGGTGCCCCCGCAGAGGAGCATTGTGGGTAGCTGGCGGGTGCCGTTTGGCAAGAACAGTCCTTGGTGTAGGGCAGGGCAGTGGAGTCCATGGCTGACGGCTCTTCACCCACGGTGGGACGGAGTTCGGGGGGCACCAGCCTGGGGGGCGGAAGCATGTGTGTGGGAGGAGGGGAAGGGGGCGGGCGCCTCGCCGTGCCCGGGGGAGGCGCCGCGGCTCCGGGCGCTGGCTCCTGGCTAGGGCACGGTGACCTGGTAGGGGCTGCCCGGCACGCCCTCGTCGCCCCATTTGAGGATGAGGACGTAGTCCCCCTTCTCCTTGACGGTGTAGGTGACGTTGTACACGCGGTTGCCGACGTGCTTGACGTACACCTCCTCGCAGGGCGTCTTGGGGCCGTGAACGCCCACCATCAGCATGTTGGTGCCTGCGGGGTGCAGAGAGTGCGTCGGGGGCAGGGCAGGGAGCACGCCAGGGGGTGAGCAGGAGAGCGCGTCCCCGGGGTGCCCAGGGGGCTGGGGAGCAGCGTGGGCAGGATCCCTGCAGGGCACAGTGCCCCCAGCCCCAGTGACCCCATGGAAACTGGGCAGCCGCAGCGACTGAGGTGGGTCCCAGGTGCTCCCCCCATACGCCCACCCCCCGCTCTCGGAGGGCTCACGCTGACCCCCAGCGGTGCTGAAGGAGACCTGGCTGCTGAGTTACCTCCTGTGCCCCATAGCGCTCACCCCATGTTAGCGCCCCTCCCCCAGCCCCGTGACCCACTAATCCCGCCCCCTGCTGGACAGGCTCTTCCCCACCCCACTAAGCCCCACCCCTCCCCACCCGGTCCACCCCTTGTGGCCAGCACCCGCCCTTCCCACTAGCCCCCACCCCATGAGGCCAGGCCCCGCCCCTCCCCACCAGGCCCCGCCCCTCCCGTACCAGCCTTGCTGCAGTCCACGGTGAAGGTGTTCTTCTGGCCCACGAAGGCCTTGGTGAGCCCGGGCCCCCGAGCCACCACCTTGCTGGCGTCGGAGGAGAACTTGGGCATGGAGCTGAAGCTGCTGCCCACGGAGGACGAGGACTTGGTGACCGTCTCCACCAGGACGGTGGACGTCTCATGGAGGCTGTGGCCGCCGGAGAGACGTGGCCCTGGAGAGGGGCAGGGGGACACGTAACCAACCACCCCCCACACACACGGTGACCCCTTCTGGCCCGCACCCTCCAGCCAGCCAGCCCCTGCTGCCTGAGCCCCACACTTGCCTCTCACGCCCCCCAGCTGACCAGGATCCTCCCCTGCACCCCCACCATGCGTGGCCAGGCTCCGCCCCCTCCCCGTGCGTGGCCAGGCTCCGCCCCCTCCCCGTGCGTGGCCAGGCTCCGCCCCCTCCCCGTGCATGGCCATACCTGTAACCTTGGCTTTGAAGGGGCTGCCCACGATGTGCTGGGGGCCGCCGTACTTGATGGAGATGAGGTAGCTGCCGGGTGCCATGGGCGTGTAGGTGACCCTGTGGCCCTCGGGGCACTCCTGGCAGTCGAGCTTCACCTTGGAGGGGCCATCGATGGTGACGGCCAGGGCGCCCGAGCCAGCGTTCACCGTGTTGACGAAGAACTCCGAGGACACGCCTGGGACGGGACGGGGGTTAGGGGGCAGCGGGGGCAGGGCCTTCCGGACCCAGCCCCCGGGCGCCAGGAGCAGGGACCCTCTGCAACGGGGGGGCAGGGGCTGCAGCGCCAGAGGCTAAGCAGAGCTGGGGACAGCGAGGGCCATGGGGCCACGGGTGCCCACAAGGGGGAGATGCCAATCTCTGAGGGTTATGCCTCTGGGTGTCGGGAGAGAGATGGGTACAGCCCCCCAAGTGCCACTGTATGGGGGGGCAGCCCAGGGCAGAGTGCCCCCTTCCCCGGCTCACCCCACTGCCCGCTGGGGGGATCCCATCCAAGTGCTGGTGCTGCCCAGCTCGGGGATCAGGTACGGCGCCTGGATCTCCTCCCTCAAGCGGCACCACGCTGGGCACAAGCACACCAGCTGGTGCCGCGCCCTGGCCCCTTGCGGAGAGCAGCTGGGGATGGGTTTGGGAGGGGGCCGTGCGCCCCTACCTGTGATGCCGCCCTCCAGGCCCGGGCCGTACGCCGAGACGAGGCCCGGGTCCCCGGCCTGGCTCTGCTCCCCCACGCGGATCTTGAAGGGGCTGCCCGGGATGTGGCGCCCGTTGAACTTGACGTCGATGGAGTGGACGCCGTTCTCGCGCGGGATGAACCGGATCGTGGATTTATCTGCGGGGAGAGCGGGGATTAGAGAGCCCAGCCTGGCCCCTCGCCCAAGGCTCGGGGGCTGGGAGGAACCCACCCAGCGCCTCACCGGTGCCCATCCGGCCCACCCGAGACTCACAAGGTGGGAGGAACCCACCCAGCCCATCCCACCCGAGGCTCAGGGGTCTGAGGAACCCGCCGGGGCTGCTCGTCCGGGTCCGGCTGAGACAGCGCCACCCTTAGGCCAGTTACCGGCTCTGCATCTTCTGAGTCTCCAGGCCCCCATGGGGCAAAACCCCTCCCGGCCCGGAGCCTGCGTGCAATCACCCGTCCAACCAGCCCCGGGCCCCTAATCCTGCCCATGGCCCGACCCTGGCGCCCTCACCGCTGTCCAGCTCCGAGATGTAGCACTCCTCCACCATGCCCGAAGGCGTGTGTACCTTGGCATCGATCACGCCCCGCGCCCCGTTGAGCTGCACCGCGAAGGACGCTGGCTGGTTGACCTTTATCCCCGTCTCCTGCGAGGGCAAAGGGGGGTGAAGCCGAGGCCGGGGCGGCGCTGGGAGCAGCAGGGGCCGGTTCCCGGGGGGAGGCCAGCGGAGTGTTGGGTTAACCCAGGGTGGGACCCTCACCCCCCAGCACGGAGGGGGCATGGGGATACCCGCAGCAGTGGGCACATCAAAGCCCCCCCCCCTCCCCGGGACCAGATGGGCATGTGGTCGCGGTTCTGGGGTCTTCCCCGGCTGCTGGGGGACATGCAGGAGGCTGCAGGTGGGGACTGCGGGGCCCTGGCGGGACTGTGGCTCGCGTCCCTCTGGCGCCAGCCCCGCATGTGCTGGCCCCTGGCACTGAGCGCCCCCCCCCCCCCCCCCCCGCCAGGCTGGCCGCGCGGTACCTGGAGGCTGGTCACCGTCAGCCTGCGGGCGTCGTCGGAGAGCGAGGCCACCGGCACCACGAAGGGGCTGTCGGGGACGTGCTCCTCGTTGAACTTGATGGACACCTCGTAGTCCCCTGGGGAGCAGAGCCAGCAGGGACGGGTCAGGCTCAGGCCCGGCGGCCCAGGGCACCGGTGCAGCGCCAAAGGCCAGGCTGCTGCGCCGCGCCGGGTGCCATGGGCCGGCACCGTGATGGGAGCAGGGATTGGGGGCTGGCCTCAAGGCCGCTGAGACCCTGGGGCTGAGTCCTGCAGCACCCAGGCCAGGCAGATGGCCCCGGAGGAGCCCCCACCCCGGGGGACCCACAGAGCCGGCCAGGCCGGGCTCAAGGGGCCCCACAGGCAGAGGGGGGCTGGGGCAGAAAGGGGCAGCCTGGTCTGGTGGGGGAAGGGCTCCTTAGCCCCCCAAAGCTGCCGGGAGATTGGGAGCAGGAGGTTGGGGGCCCGGGACGGCTGTGGGGACACGCCGGGCCCTCCATGGCTGCGGGGGCCGCCTGGGAGCGACGTGCAGCGGACGGAGCCTGGTGATTGGCTGGGGATTGGCTGCCTCTGCATCCCCAGCCGCCCCACAATGGGACACGAGGGGCCCGACCCACGGTGGCGGTGGGCAGGCGGGGGGCTGGCGGGGCAGCGAGGGGCCGGGGCCCGGCCCCGCGCACCCACCTGGCTCCTGCACGATGTAGGAGACGCCGCAGGAGCCGTCCTTCCGGTCCTCGAAGGCGATCTCGGCCTTGCTGGGCCCCTCGATGGCGATGGAGAGACCCCCGGCGCCCGCCTCCCGCGTCCAGATGCTGAACTCAGCTGGGGGCAGAGAGTGCCGTCGGGGGTGGGTCCTGGGCCCGGTGCCCCCCACACCCCCGCCCCCCAGCCGCCTCCCAACGCCCCAGCCACCCCCCATCCCTGAGCCACCCCCCAGCGCCCCAATCGCCCCTCATCCCTGAGCAGCCCCCCATCCCCGAGCTGCCCCACTGGCGCCCCAGCCGCCCCCCATCCCTGAGCCACCCCGCAGCCCCCCAGCCACCCCCAAATACCTGAGCCACCCCCCATCCCTGAGCCACCTCCATCCCAATGCCCAACCCCCCAATCTCTCCGACCTGCCCCCTCCCCCCCAATGCCCCATGCTCCCCTCCAGCCATACGGGCTCTGGTGCCCACCCGGCACAGACCCCCCCCCCATACCTGGCACTCCGGCGACGCCCCTCTCCAGGCCAGTGCCCCCAGCCCGCACCTTGTGGGCGCCCCCCTCGCCCATGGGCCCCACAGTGAACTGGAAGGGGCTGCCAGGCACGTGCTGCCCGCGGTACTTGACGTGGACGGTGTGGGCGCCCATCTCCTGGGGGACGAAGCGCACGCTGTAGGCGCTGTCCTCGCCCTCGATGATCTCTGCGTCGGCCGTCTGCCCCGACGGGCTGGTCACCTGGGCCGTCATGGTCGGGGGGCCCGCCTCGCCTGGGCAACGAGAGATGGGCGGGGCCGTCAGCCCATCACAGCCCTGCGGCCCCATGCAGCCACCTCTGGGGCGGGGCACTGCCTGTCTGACATCCCCACACTACGCCATGGGATGGAGCCACAGCCCCGACCACCCGCACAGCACCAGCGGGCACAGGCTCTCCCCGCCACGCTCGGGGGGTGCTGAGCCCCAAGCTGGCAGGCGGCTGCGGCCCCCGCCCCCCAGGCAGTTTGGGACAGGAAGGGAAGGAGAGTCCAGTGCTGAGTGGGCAGGGAGTGGGCATGGAATCACCTGCCCTGGGATCTGGTCAGGGTACCGGGGCTAACGCCACCGCGGGGCAAAGAGCCAGGGGGTGACAATGGCCAGAGATGGGGCCAGCAGCACAGTGCCCCCTAGTGCCACCTTGGGGCATCGGGGCCAGCCCTGTGAGGGGAGAGCGCCCCCTGCAGCACAGTGCCCCCTAGTGCCATCCTGGGGTATCGGGGCCAGCCCTGTGAGGGGAGAGCGCCCCCTGCAGCATCACCCCCTAGTGCCACCCTGGGGCATCGGGGCCAGCACTGTGAGGGGAGAGCACCCCTGCAGCACAGCGCCCCCTAGTGCCACCCTGGGGCATCGGGGCCAGCACTGTGAGGGGAGAGCGCCCCCTGCAGCACAGCGCCCCCTAGTGCCACCCTGGGGCATCGGGGCCAGCACTGTGAGGGGAGAGCGCCCCCTGCAGCACATTGCCCCCTTGTTCCACCCTGGGGCATCAGGGCCAGCGCTGTGAGGGGAGAGCGCCCCCTGCAGCATCGCCCCCTAGTGCCACCCTGGGGCATCAGGGCCAGCGCTCTGAGGGGAGAGCGCCCCCTAGTGCCACCCTGGGGCATCGGGGCCAGCCCTGTGAGGGGAGAGCGCCCCCTAGTGCCACCCTGGGGTATCGGGGCAAGCACTGTGAGGGGAGAGCGTCCCCTGCAGCACAGCGCCCCCTAGTGCCACCCTGGGGCATCAGGGCCAGCTCTGTGAGGGGAGAACGTCCCCTGCAGCACAGTGCCCCCTAGTGCTATCCTGGGGCATCGGGGCCAGCCCTGTGAGGGGAGAGCGCCCCCTGCAGCACAGCGCCCCCTAGTGCCATCCTGGGGCATCGGGGCCAGCCCTGTGAGGGGAGAGCGCCCCCTGCAGCACAGTGCCCCCTAGTGCCACCCTGGGGCATTGGGGCCAGCACTGTGAGGGGAGAGAGCCCCCTGCAGCAGCGCCCCCTAGTGCCATCCTGGGGCATCGGGGCCAGCGCTCTGAGGGGAGAGCTCCCCCTAGTGCCACCCTGGGGCATCAGGGCCAGCCCTGTGAGGGGAGAGCGCCCCCTGCAGCACATTGCCCCCTTGTTCCACCCTGGGGCATCAGGGCCAGTGCTGTGAGGGGAGAGCGTCCCCTGCAGCATCGCCCCCTAGTGCCACCCTGGGGCATCAGGGCCAGCGCTCTGAGGGGAGAGCACCCCCTAGTGCCACCCTGGGGCATCAGGGCCAGCCCTGTGAGGGGAGAGCGCCCCCTAGTGCCACCCTGGGGCATCAGGGCCAGCCCTGTGAGGGGAGAGCGCCCCCTAGTGCCACCCTGGGGCATCGGGGCCGGCTCTGTGAGGGGAGAGCGCCCCTGCAGCACAGCGCCCCCTAGTGCCCTGTGGCTCACACACCCGGATGTGTGCAAGACACCAACCCGTTTGCGTGAGACGCGTGTGCAAACCCAATGTGCCCGTGTGACCCCCCTGCGCTGCCCCATTCGCGCCGCCTGCCACACCAGAGTGAGGGACGAGCTCCTGCTGTCTTGTGCATGAGGGGGCACAGCCTCCCACCCTGGTGCTCCCAAGGGCAGGACGTCCCCCCCCCCCCCCCCAAGCCATGCTGCTGCCCATGGACAAGGCACACACGTTCCACCCCCCCCACCCCGCCCCACGGCTGGAGGCCCTTTCCCCCGCGCCGGGCACGCACCCTCCTGTGTCCGGGCGATGCTGCCGAAGGAGCCGAGGCTCTCGCGGCCCAGGAAGTCGCCGAAGACGTTGTGGAAGGGGGCGCCGCCGACCTGCGTGGACTCCTCCACCCGCACCTCGCGCGTGGTCTCACCGCCCCGCGTCTTGCTGATCTCGGTGCGCTCGGTGCGCGTGTACGTGTGGCTACTGCGCGTGAAGGTCCGCGTGAGCCGCTCCTGCGCTGACACCATCTGGAACCAGTTCCCTGTGCCGCGCCGGGGGGGGGGGGGGGGGGAAATCAGAGAGGGGGTGCCGGACCCCCAGCCCCTCTGCCCCCCACCACATCCCCTGTGCCTGCTCCTCCCCAGAGCCAGCAGCATCCCACTGCCCTCCCCAGCCTTTCCACCCCTGGCTCCGAGCCCCCCGAGGGCTGCGAAAGACTCCCAGGCCTGGCCCCCCATCACAGGCCTCAGCCTTCCTGCCGGAGGCCCTCGCGGGGCGGGGCAGGGCAGGGCAGGCAAGCCCCCCCCCCCATCGGTGTTCAGTCCTGCCCGGCTGCATGGGGCACAGGGCTGGGGGCCCCCGGCCAGGCCCATGGGGCTGGGCATGTCCCCCAGGCTCAGAGCAGAGCCCGCCCCCCCCAGGCTGTACCTGGGATCTTGAGGTTGAGGTCGCAGGTGCTGCCGATGCTGGCGATGGAAGGCGCCTGGCGCCGGCGCGTGATGCTCTCCTTCATGCGCCCCTCACCCGTCACCTTCACCGTGAAGGGGCTCCCTGCACATGGAGACGCCAGTCAGCCGCGCCCGCCCTGCCCCCCACTCCGCCCGCGGCACCTGCCCCCTGCCCACGGCACCCGCCAATGGCACAATGCAGCCCCCGGCGCCTCCAAACTTCAACCAGGGGCTCAGGGTCTTGGTGCCAGAACCCCCTGGGCTGAGGGGAAACCGAGGCACCCAAACTGCCCCCCCCCCCAATGCCCAGGAGCCACCTGGGTTGCTTCTCTGCCTTCAGTTGCAGAGCTGGAGATAGAACCCAGGAGTCCTGGCTCCCAGCTCCCCCTGCTCCACTGAGCCACATCCCCCTTGGTAGGCTGCGGTCCCCGGGGGCCAACCTCAGCCAGCCCGGCTGTGCCCCGGCCACGCCCCCCGCACCTGGCACGTGCTTCTCGGCGAACTTGATGTTGATGATGTAGTTGCCGGGCTCGGTGGGGCAGTAGGTCACCTTGCAGGTCCCGTCCTCCACGTCCTCGCAGTTAATGTCCACCTTGCTGGGCCCCTCGATGGACAGGCCCAGCCCGCCGTAGCCTGGGGGCGAGCGAGTGTGAGTGTCGTGGGCACAGTGCCAGCCAGAGCCCCCACCGGGCACTGCCTGCCAGCACGGTGCCTGGGACCCCCACAGCGCCAGCCAGAGCCCCCCACCGGGCACTGCCCGCCAGCACGGCACCTGGGACCCCCACAGCGCCAGCCAGAGCCCCCCACCGGGCACTGCCCACCAGCACGGCGCCTGGGACCCCCACAGCGCCAGCCGGAGCCCCCCACCGGGCACTGCCCGCCAGCACGGCACCTGGGACCCCCACAGCGCCAGCCAGAGCCCCCATCGGGCGCGCTGCCCGCCAGCACGGTGCCTGGGACCCCCACAGCGCCAGCCAGAGCCCCCATCGGGCACTGCCCACCAGCACGGCGCCTGGGACCCCCACAGCGCCAGCCAGAGCCCCCACCGGGCACTGCCCACCAGCACGGCGCCTGGGACCCCCACAGCGCCAGCCAGAGCCCCCACCGGGCACGCTGCCCTCCAGCACGGCACCTGGGACCCCACAGCGCCAGCCAGAGCCCCCACCAGGCACTGCCCGCCAGCACGGCGCCTGGGACCCCCACAGCGCCAGCCAGAGCCCCCACCGGGCACTGCCCACCAGCACGGCGCCTGGGACCCCCACAGCGCCAGCCAGAGCCCCCACCGGGCACGCTGCCCTCCAGCACGGCACCTGGGACCCCACAGCGCCAGCCAGAGCCCCCACCAGGCACTGCCCGCCAGCACGGCGCCTGGGACCCCACAGCGCCAGCCAGAGCCCCCCACCGGGCACTGCCCGCCAGCACGGCGCCTGGGACCCCCACAACGCCAGCCAGAGCCCCCACCAGGCACGCTGCCCGCCAGCACGGTGCCTGGGACCCCCACAACGCCAGCCAGAGCCCCCACCGGGCACGCTGCCCGCCAGCACGGTGCCTGGGACCCCCACAACGCCAGCCAGAGCCCCCACCGGGCACGCTGCCCGCCAGCACGGTGCCTGGGACCCCCACAGCGCCAGCCAGAGCCCCCACCGGGCACTGCCCGCCAGCACAGCACCTGGGACCCCCACAGTGCCAGCAAGAGGCCCCACCCCCACTGGGCACGTGGAGCTCAGCCCCACACTTTGTTCCCCAGGGCTCAGCCCCGGCTAGACCTAACCGCGGGAGCCGCCCCTTGTTGGGGGCAATGGGGTCCCTGGTCCTTCCCCCGGGGGTGATTCCTGGCCGGATCCAAAACCCCCTCTGGCCCGGACGTCCCCCAGAGCCCAACCCTGCTGAGAGCCCCCTGGCCGCCCCCCGGCTCGAGCCTCACCTGCGGTGCGGGTGTCCACGATGAACTCGGACACCTCGAAGGTGCGCCCCTCCACCAGCCCCTGGCCCCACACCTTCACCTTGCTGGCGTCACCGATCTCCGACTGCCCCACCAGGATCTTGAAGGGGCTGTTGGAGACGTGCTTCCCGCTCTTCCGCACGCTCACCACGTGCTCCCCCACCTCCTTGGGGGTGAACGAGATGCCTGGGGGAGACGGGCCGGTCAGTGCCCGCGGGCGAAGGAACTGCCACCCAGAGCCACGGGCCCGGCCGGCCCGGCGCCCCCTCCCCCGCCACCCAGAGCCTGGCACCCCCTCCCCCGCCACCCAGAGCCACAGGCCCAGCCGGCCCGGCGCCCCCTCCCCCGCCACCCAGAGCCACGGGCCCGGCCGGCCTGGCACCCCCTCCCCCTGCCAGCCAGAGCCCGACGCCCCCTCCCCCGCCACCCAGAGCCCAGCGCCCCCTCCCCCGCCACCCAGAGCCAAGGGTCCAACCGGCCCGGTGCCTCCTCCCCACCACCCATGCTGGAGCCACAGGCCCAGCCGGCCCGGTGCCCTGCCCCGGCGCCGTACCGATGTGGCGGTTGGGCAGTCTCTTGAGCAGACAGGGCTCCTCGTGGCCGGAGGGCGCCCGGATGGAGGCCGTCAGCAGGCTCAGGTCGCTCTCGCTGATCTTCAGCGACACGTCGGTGGAGGTGCCCACGTTGAGCTGGGACGTCCGCATGGAGTCGTCCCCTGCGGGCGGGAGCGGGGCTCTTACCGGGGGGCACGGCCAGGGTGGGAGGGATGAGGGGCCCGTTGCAGGGGGCAGAGCCCGGGCAGGGGCAGGCGGGAGTCCCGGGGGCTGGGCGGGGAGAGGTGGGGTCCGTTGCGGTGGTGGGGGCCCCAGGGGTTGGGTGGAGGCAGGTAGGGGGGTCCGTCAGGGGCGCCGTGACCATGGCCCCCTGCCCTTCCCCCCACCATCTCCCCGCCCTCCCAACTTTCCGGTGGGTGCCCAGTGGGGGGGATGGGGCAGGTGCCCTGGGGGTTGGGGGGAGCAGGTGGGGTTCTGTCAGGGTGCCGGGGGCAGGTGGGGGCCTGTCAAGGGGAGCAGGGGATCTGGAGGCTTGGTGGGGGCCCGTCGGGTGGCCAGGGGATCTGGAGGCTCGGTGGGGGTCTGTCCCAGTGCCGGGGGCTCCGGGGGCTGGGTGGGGGAAGGAGGAAGTCCGTCGGAGTGGCGGGGGCCCCAGGGCTGGGTGGGAGTCCATCAGGGTGGCGGGGCCTCTGGGGGCAGGTAGGGGTCCGTCAGGGTGGGGGGGCCCGGCGGGGGGCTCACCGGTGATCTTGGCGGTGAAGGGGCTCCCCGGGACGTGCTGGTCGTCGAAGCGGACGATGACGCTGTAGTCGCCGGGCGCGGTGGGCAGGTAGGACACGGTGCAGGTCCCGTCCTTGTTGTCTTTGCAGGTGATCTCGGCCTTGGACGGACCCTCGACGGCCAGCGACAGCCCCCCTGGGGAGCCGGCCGTCAGGGGCGCCGCGACCACGGACCCACGCCCTTCCCCCCTGCCTGCCCTGCCCTTCCCCCCCCATCAGTCCCCCATCCTCCCCTCCAACCAACCTTCCCCTGCCCCCAGCCCTGCCCCACCCCTCCTTTCCCTGCCCCATGCCCCCCAGCCGCCCCCCTGCCCCCCGGTACCTTCGCCGGCACCCTTGGTGATGATGGTGAAGGTGGCTGGCCTGTTGACCATGCCGTGGCTCAGGCCGGGCCCGTAGGCGCTGACGTGGCGGGTGTGGATGGCGTCCACGTAGAACTGCAGGGGGCTCCCTGGGGAGGGGGAGGCAGGGGCACCGTGACTGGGGGCTGGTGGGGTGGGGGGGGATCCTGGGGGGCAGGGGCACTCTGATAGGGGGCTCGTGGGACACTGAGGGTCCTGGGGGGCAGGGAGGAGGCAGGGGGACTGCGAGTGGGGGCTTGCAGGGGGGCATGGCCCCAGGGGCTGGGCCAGGCTCGGAGCCCCCCAGCTGGGCCCAGCCTGAGGGGAGAGGCTGGCACTGAGCCCTGGGGACCCCAGGCTGGTCGGCTCCACGGGCGCGGGGGTGTCGCTCGGCCCCAAACTCGGGGGCTTTTCTCCAGCCACCCCCCACACAATGCCTGGGCTCTCAGCCCCGTAGGGGGCCGGCTCCTCGGAACCGGGCTGGCACTAGTGGGGGGCTAGCTCCGGGGAGGGGGCAGAGCCTGGGGCCTGGACCCCCCTCTGGCCACATCAGGCAGGGGAGGAAAGGGCCATGGGGGCCACGGCACCAAGGTGTGTGTGTGTGGGGGGATCATCTGGGGGTTGAGGGGGGGCCCCAGGGCGCTCTGGGGCCTTCTCCCCATGGGACCCCCTGCCCCTGGGGCCTGGCACACAGGGCAAAGCCCTGTCGGGAGCATCCCGTCCCAGCAACAAGGGGGCGGGGCGCTCCCATCAACCCCATTGGGAGCTGCGGCTGGGCTAGTCCCGGGTGTTCCCCCAACTCCCCCAGGAGCCGTGGCCGGTCCAGTCCCGGGCATCCCCCCCAACACCCCCTCTCAGGAGCCGCGACCGGGTGGGTCCCAGGGTCCCCCCATCCCCCCCCAGGAGCTGTGGATGGGGGGTCCCGGGGTCCCCCAGCGGTGGGTGCCGGTTGCTCACCGGGGATGTGGTTGCCATCGTATTTGATGTCCATCTCGTGCAGCCCCTTTTCCACAGGTGCAAACCTCACGGTCACTGTCCCGTCCTTGTTATCCGTGATGCTGGGCCGGGCCGTCTTCCCCGAGGGCATGCGCACCTCACCTGGGGGGCGGCACCATCAGCGGGCACCCTCCGCCTGCCCGGGCACTGCCCCATGCCTCCCGCCCCCGGCTCCACTCCCTGCCGGCTCTCCCCCTGCTCTGCCCCCCCCAGCTCTCCCACTCCAACGCCTGCTTCACCCCCGCCAGCTCTCCCACCCCAACGCCTGCTCCGCCCCCCCCAGCTCTCCCACCCCAACGCCTGCTCCGCCCACCCCAACGCCTGCTTCACCCCCCCAGCTCTCCCCCCCGAGCTCTTCCCCCGCTACTGCCCCTGAACTCCCCCACCCCTCCCTTCCAGCCCCCCAGCTCTCCCACCCCAACACCTGCTCCACCCCCCAGAGCTCTCCCCCCACTACTGCCCCCCAGCTTTCCCACTCCCACCCCCACCACACCCCCCTGGGCTGTCCCACCCCAACACCTGCTCCATCCCTCCAGCTCTCCCACTCCCACCCCCTCCCTCCAACCCCCCAGCTCTCCCACCCCCAACACCTCCAAACTCCTCTTCCACGCCCCCTGCTCCAACCCCCCAAACCCCCTTGAGCTCTCCCACCCCCAACCTCCTCTCCCACCCCCCTGAGCTCTCCCGCCCCAGTGCCGTCCCGCCCTGCCCGGTGCTGCGGAACTGGAATGGAGGCACCCCGCCGCCCCACCCCTCGCCCCCCAGCCCAGGCTCCCCCCGCCCGTACCGGTGATCTCCCCTTTCTGCACGGTGAGGGGGATGACGAGGTTGAAGGGCCGCAGCATGGTGTCCAGGCTCTCGGGGGGCGTGACGGGCTGGTCCGTGGCCTGGCGGGGTGGAGGGAGGGGGCACAGAGAGAGCGAGAGAGAGAGAGAGAGAGAGAGAGAGCATTGGCATGGGAGGAGGGTGCCCGAGGCGGAGCAGGACAGGAGCAGAGAGCGACAGGCCCAGGGCCCCGCACGGGCCCATGGGAGACAGAGCTGCAAGAGAAGTGGGGCGTGAGGGTGCGGGCACCGGGCGCAGGTACCCCAGCTGGGTGGAGCTCATGGGGGGGGGGGATCACTGCACCCAGAGCTTTGGGGGGGACCTTCATCCTGTGGCACTGAAACCCGCTGCTAGGGAGACAGGCGGGGGTCCCCCCGGGGCTGCGACTGCCCCCAAGCATTGGCACATGGAGCCGTGGCCTGTGCCAGCCAGGTGTGAGACAGGCAGTGGCACCCGGGGGATTCGCCCATGGGCACCTACGAGGAAGGGTAACAGCGGAGGCTGGTGGGGGCCCTGCTGAGGGCAAGGGGGGCCCAAGTGAGCCCAGGGCTCAGAGCCAAGAAGCATCATGGGCAGAAATGGGGGAGAGGCAGCAGGACAGGGCAGAGAGAGGCAGCGGGGCCGAGGGGGACTCCTGGTACCCAGCGCGCCGGGTAGCCGCCAGCCTGGTGCGGAGAGAAGGGCTGGTGCAACTGGAGCGAGTCGCACGGCTCCTCGACGTGGGGGATGGTCTCACACGCCTGGCGGGAGGCAAGGAACAGGTTAACGCGGGTGGCCATGTTGCTGGGGGGAGCCCCGCAGGATCCCACAGCCCAGAATGCAGCCACCTCTGGGGTGGGACGCGGCAGCTGGCTAACAGCCCAGCAGCAACAGCCTCCAGCGAGGAAGAGTCCCAGCAGCTAAGGCAGGGCTCCCCGGCAGCGCCCCGGCTGGGGGATCTGTAACACCCAGGGCCCTCCCGCACTGCACAATGGCAGCTCGGGCAGCACAGCGCCCCCTAGTGCCACCCTGCAGCACTGACAAGGGGCGTACATCCCCTCCAGAGCCCCACCCTCCTCCCTGCAGCACAGCGCCCCCTAGTGCCACTGGCTCAGCACTGACAAGGGGCGTACACCCCCTCCAGAGCCCCACCCTCCTCCCTGCAGCACAGCGCCCCCTAGTGCCACCGGCTCAGCACTGACAAGGGGCGTACACCCACTCCAGAGCCCCACCCTCCTCCCTGCAGCACAGGGCCCCCTAGTGCCACCCTGCGGCACTGACAAGGGGCGTACACCCACTCCAGAGCCCCACCCTCCTCCCTGCAGCACAGCGCCCCCTAGTGCCACCGGCTCAGCACTGACAAGGGGCGTACACCCACTCCAGAGCCCCACCCTCCTCCCTGCAGCACAGGGCCCCCTAGTGCCACCCTGCGGCACTGACAAGGGGCGTACACCCACTCCAGAGCCCCACCCTCCTCCCTGCAGCACAGCGCCCCCTAGTGCCACTGGCTCAGCACTGACAAGGGGCGTACACCCCCTCCTGAGCCCCACCCTCCTCCCTGCAGCACAGCGCCCCCTAGTGCCACCGGCTCAGCACTGACAAGGGGCGTACACCCACTCCAGAGCCCCACCCTCCGCCCTGAAGCACAGCGCCCCCTAGTGCCACCGGCTCAGCACTGACAAGGGGCGTACACCCCCTCCTGAGCCCCACCCTCCTCCCTGCAGCACAGCGCCCCCTAGTGCCACCGGCTCAGCACTGACAAGGGGCGTACACCCCCTCCTGAGCCCCACCCTCCTCCCTGCAGCACAGCGCCCCCTAGTGCCACCGGCTCAGCACTGACAAGGAGCGTACACCCCCTCCTGAGCCCCACCCTCCTCCCTGCAGCACAGCGCCCCCTAGTGCTGCATTGGGGCCAGCACTGACAAGGGGAGCACACTGAGCTCCCCCCCTCCTCCCCCCAGCACAGCGCCCCCTAGTGCCACCGGCTCAGCACTGACAAAGGGCGTACACCCCCTCCTGAGCCCCCGCTTCCCACCAAGCACAGCACCCCCTGGTGCCACCGGTTCTCCCACCCCCTCCCGAGCCCCCTCTCCCTGCAGCACAGCGCCCCCTAGTGCCACCGGCTCAGCACTGACAAGGGGCGCACACCCCCACCTGAGCCCCCCCTTCCCACCAAGCACAGCTCCCCCTAGTGCCACCAGCTCAGCACTGACAAGGGGCGCACACCCCCTCCTGAGCCCCCCCCTTCCCACCAAGCACAGCTCCCCCTAGTGTCACCAGCTCTCCCACCCCCTCCCAAGCCCCCTCTCCCTGCAGCACAGCGCCCCCTAGTGCCAGCGCTGACCCCAATGATGGTCCCAGCGGGACCCCCAGCCCCCGGGGTTCCCTGCAGGTCTCCCCGGCCCCGCCCTGCCGAGCTCGTTCGCCCCCAGACCCACCAGCACGTGGAAGGGGCTGTTGGGGATGAGCTCGCCCCCGAAGCGGATGGTGATGACGTATTTGCCCGGCTCGGGCGCCGTGTAGTAGATGTCGAAGGTGCCGTCGTGGTTCTCCACCACGTCCACGTCCAGCTCGGCCCCGTCCGGCGTGGACACCTTGCACGTCACTTTCCCCTTGCCCGCCGCCTTGGCATCCACCGTGATCACCGTCTCCTCCCCGATCTGGATGGTGGGGCCCAGGCAGGCACCTGCGGGGTGGAGGGACATTGTCGGTGAGGGGGGGCAGGTGCCAGGGCCATGCCCACAGGCAGGGATGGCATCTGGCCCGGCTCCTCACCCACACCAGCCCCAGGGAGCTGAGCCTGGCTGGGGGTGTTGTAGGGGCCGTGGCCGGCCACTGGGGGGAGCCATGATCCCTGCCATCAGCCAGGGGTTCAAATCCCAACCCAGGCAGCCCATGCCCTAGGAGCCGGGCTCAGACCAGCCGCCAGGGGCCCTGGCTTTCGGCCGCATTGCTTAGCCTGGCTGTGCAGGAATGCGGGGGTCGGCCCCGGGTCCCCCCCATGGCTCACAATGGCCAGAACCACCCCCAGCAGCACAGAGCAGGACTTACCCAGTCCATGGCCCCCAATGGACACTGCAAAGAGAGGGAGGGAAAAGTTGTGAGAACGCAGCTGGCCACGGGGCCGGGGCATGGGGCTGCGGGTCGGGAGTGAGGGGCAGAGGCCATGTGGGACAGGGGACTGGAGGCTGTGTGGGGCAGGAGGCAGGCTGGAAGCCACAGAGGCCGCGTGGGGACACCGGAGGCCATGGAGGGCTGGAGGCCACGTGGGGCAGGGGTCAGAGGCCGCATGGGGCAGAGTCTGGGGTCCGCGCAGGGGTCAGGAGGCCGCATGGGGCGGAGTCTGGGGGGGGCACGTGGGGCGGGGACCGGAGCTCGTGTGGGGCAGAGTCTGGGGACTGCATGAGGCAGGGGCTGGAGGATGCGGGGCGGGACCCACCTGTGACCAGGCACTTGCTGGCGTCGCCGCTGGGCTGGGCCAGGGTGCGGAAGGGCGAGAAGGGGATCTCGTCGCCCCCATACTTGATGGTGATGGTGTAGCGCCCCGTCAGGTCGGGCACGTAGGACACCGTGTAGGTGCCGTCCCCGTTGTCCCGGA
This sequence comes from Macrochelys suwanniensis, assembly GCA_033296515.1. Lineage (NCBI taxonomy): Eukaryota > Metazoa > Chordata > Testudines > Chelydridae > Macrochelys > Macrochelys suwanniensis. Next base: position 340,223,527 of record CM065775.1, read on the forward strand.
TATTGGCCTTCTTGGGCTTGCCCTCGGGATCCTGGCCGGGCACAGACGGGTCACAGCTGCTCGGCTGCCCCAGCTCCCCAGCCCAGGGCAGTGGGCAGAGCCTGGCCTGGGCACCCCCTCTCCCGCCCCCTAGGGGGCTAGTGCCCAGGGACATACCCCCATCACAGCCATGAGCCCCCCCAGCCCGGTACTCCCCCCATCAGTGCCATGGGACCCCTACCCTGGTATCCCCTCATCAGCGCCGTGAGCCCATGTGACGTTATTGACAATAACTGGGACCGTATAGATCATTGTTACAACCAAGGTCCTGTAGTGGCACCAAATCTTATCTAAAGGGGGTCAAATGAGGTGTCTAAGACCAGGTTATGCTTGGCTGGTTATGATTATGCCATTTATAGGAGTTCAATCCTTGAGGGGGCCATTTAGGGATCTGGGGCAAAAATTGGGGATTGGTCCTGCTTTGCGCAGGGGGTTGGACTAGATGACCTCCTAAGGTCCCTTCCAACCCTGAGATTCTATGATTCTATGTATCAGTTTGGTAGTTGAAGTTATAAATATTGGCTCTATACTGTCTGTATTTCAAACTGGGGCTGGGCTTCTGGGACCCCAGACAAGCTATCAGCTCCGCCAGACCTCTCTGATGGCCCATTAAGGACCATCAGTGATACAATGGCCCCACTGAGAGAAGGCAGACACGCCTGTGACTCAGCAAGGTGTGCAGGGACATGCCTATGGACCCAACGCTAAGGTTGTTTCTTGCCACGTGCCCCAATGCTTGTCTTTGGGATAAAGAAAGAGAGGCCACATGATGAAAGGCTATAAAAGGCTGCTGCAGCTCCTCCATCTTGTCTTCTTTCCTGCGTCTTACCTCTGGAGGGACTTTGCTACACATGGAAGCTCTGAACAAAGGACTGAAGGACCCATCCCAGCTGGGGATGTGCTCCAGAGACTTGATTTGAACCTGCAGTCTATTCCATCTCTGCTACAAGCCTGAACCATGAACTTTGCCATTGTTGTATGTAATTGATTCCTTTTAACCAATACTAGCTCTCACCTAGACCTTTTTCCTTTTATGAATAAACCTTTAGATTTTAGATTCTAAAGGATTGGCAACAGCGTGATTTGTGGGTAAGATCTGAGTTGTATATTGACCTGGATCTGGGGGCTTGGTCCGTTGGGATGGGAGGACCTTTTTCTTTTACTGGGGCATTGGTTTTCATGACCATTTGTCCCCATAACGAGTGGCACTGGTGGTGAGACTGGGAAACTGGAGTGTCTAAGGGGATTGCTTGGGATGATTTGTGGTTAGCCAGTGGGGTAAAACCAAAGTCTCCTCTGTCTGGCTGGTTTGGTGCCTTAGAGGTGGAAAAACCCCAGCCTTGGGCTGTAACTGCCCTGCTTGAAGCAATTTGTCCTGAACTGGCACTCTCAGCTGGGTCCCACCAGAACCAGCATCTTTACAGCCCCCCAGCCCAGTACCCCCCATCAGTGCCATGGGCCCCTTATCCTGGTACCCGACCATCAGCGCTGTGAGCCCCGCAGCCTGGTACCCCCCAATCACAACCATGGGCCCCCCAGCCTGGTACCCGGCCATCAGAGCCTTGGGCCCCGGCCCCCAGCGCCTGGCTGCCGAGCCCCCCAGCGCCAGGCCAGCACTCACCAGGATCTGCACCGTGAGCAGCCCCTCACCGGCGTCGCGTGCATCGATGGTGAACTCCACGGGCAGGCTGGCGGGGATGCCCGCGGCGCTGAGGCCTGGCCCGCTGGCCCGCACCTTGCTGGCATCGTGAGCCGGCAGCGCCTTAATCTTAAATGGGCTGGAAGGGGAGAGGCCGGAGTCAAAGATGGACTGGGCCAGCACCGACCTGAGGGGGAACCTGCCCCCCAAGCCCGGCCTGTGGGGCCAGCCCAGATCCGCTCCATGCACTGGCGCTCGACGGCCCTGCCCCGAGCCCCAGGGGTGCGGGCAGGATCTGGGCCCTGGTGCCAGGCTAGGCCTCTGGGCCCACAGGGGCCCCTCACCCACCCACCCTGGCCTGCCCAGGGGAGGTGCCAGGCCCCCAGGGCCCGGGGGGTTGGTTCTACCAGCCCAGCTGGCAGCCCTGAGCCGGGGGTGACGTCCCAGCCCGAGCCGGAGGCTGTTGCTGCAGGAAGGGGCCAGTTCTACAGGGAGCCCTCAGTGGGTCTCGGGCCAGGAGTGGCCGGGGCCCAGCCCTCTCATATGTCTGCCCCCGTGAGCACCTGGCAGCAGGGGCGGGTTGAGGGACGGGCACAGCTGGGCGGGGGGGGGGGGGGGGGGCGCATGGGGGGCTGTTAGTGTGACAAAGCAGGAATGTTCTTGATGTTTTCTCTGAATCCTGCGTGCCTCAGTTTCCCCATGGGTTACTGAAGTGTCTAGGGGCGGGACAAGCACGTGTGATTGGTGCAGAGACCCCTAGGGCAGGTGTGATGCCTGGCTCCGTTCCCAGTGGGGCCCGAGCCCCAAGCCTGGGACACCAGGACGGCTAGGGCTCAGTCTGACCTTTCCCCGGCGCCTGCCCCAGCCCCCTGAGTCCGGCCAGCCAGGCCCGCAGGCTCCAGCAGCCGTTGTCCTTCGGCCTTGGGCCCCCTCGCCTGCACTACCCCCCCTGCCCGGCTCACCTGCGCGGCACCTCCTGGTCGGCGTACTTGACGGCCACGGTGTAGGGCCCGTCGCTGGCCGGGGTGTAGTTCACCTTGTGGGTGCCGTCCCCGTTGTCCCGCACGTCCACCGGCTCGGCCAGGCCTGCGGCAGAGGGGGGGCACAGCACGGCGGGTTGAGTGCGGGTGCCAGGGGAGCCCCTCCCCCCGCCAATGGGTACCGCCCTGCCCAGAGCCCCGCCGGGGGGGACATGGGGAGGGGACCTCTGGGTAGATGGGGCTGCCCCCAAACCCCCTCTCCCCATGAACCATCCCTTCCCCTGAGCCATCCCATCCCCCCACCCCCACCCCTAGGAGCCACCCCACCCCCGCCCCATGCAGATCCCATCCCCAGGGGGGTGTGATGCCCCATCACTGCCCAGCCGCGGTGGGGACAGCCCAGGGCTTTGCTCCAGGTACCTGAGGGCCCGAGGACCTTCACCTCCAGGGGCGCCAGCCCGGCCTTGCTGCAGTCGACGGTGAACGTCTGGGGGACGCGGGCCCGGACACCAGCCCCCAGCCCGGGGCCCGAGCACTTCACCTTGCTGGGATCCACCACGTCCTTCACGGGCACTCGGAAGGGGCTCCCTGCAGGGAGGGGTGGGGGGGAGTTACCAACCAGGGGGAGCTGGACCCCAGCCCCCAGGGAGGGGCAGGGAGCCCGGCCTGCACTGACTTCAGGGGGACGTCACACCCAGATCAGGAACGAACCCCGCGCCGCACCCAGCCCCCCCAGACACACCCCTGGCCAGCTCCTGCCAAGCCCCCTGCTGCACTCCGGCCCAAGGCACACATCTCAGGATGAGGACGTGACCCCAGCCCCTCAGCCCAGCTGCAGCCCCAGCTCCCCCACCCAGTGACCCTGGCCCCCTGGCCCCGGCCCGACCTGGCTGTGACTGTGACGTAGTGGGGATTCTCCCTTGTTATGCTGTATGCTAGTCTTACTGTTCTGCATGAATGCTGTGTGTGCCTCAGTTTCCCCGTGTGTTGCACCAATGTCTAGGTGGTCAGAATAGGGGTGTGTGAGTTTTGCGGGGGCTGCTCCAGCTGCCTGCAGGGATGCTGTGGCCGCCCCTTGGTCACCTGAGACCCAGGAGGGGGATGCGACCGGGTGACTCTTGGCCCGGGAAGCCAGACAAAGGCCGGAGGAGCAAGGGGCCGGGCAGGGGCCAGGCAGCTGGAAGCGAGTCAGTCTCGGGGGGCTTGGGGCTCAGGGGGAGGGTCAGAGCCCTGACTCTGGGCTCCCCTCGCCCCAAGACGGACTTGGCGGAAAGTCACTGATTTCTGTGCTAACAAGCTCGGCCTTACGCTGTGTTCCTGTCGCCTGATAAACCTCCTGTTTTCCCGGCTGGCTGAGAGTCACATCTGACTGCGGAGTTGGGGGGCAGGGCCCCGTGTCTCCCCCAGGACCCTGCCCGGGCGGACTCGCTGTGGGACGCACACGGTGGGGCAGGGGAGGCTGAATGCTCCGGGGTCAGACCCAGGAAGGTGGAAGCTAGGGAAGCTTCGTGCCCTGGAGAGTCGGCTCAGAGAGAGGAGGCTCCCCCAGAGTCCTACCTGGCTTTGTAGGGAGCATCGCCCTGGGGGCTCCGTGACAGTGACCCCATCCCCCGGCCCAGTGCCCCCCCCCCGCCCCCCCCCCGCTGCCCAGCCTGGCCGTGCCCCCTGGCTGCGGCCCCTACCTGGGATGGGGTGCCCCCCGAAGGTGATGTTGACATCGTAGTCGCCGGCCGTGAAGGGGATGTACTCCACGCTGCAGCTCCCGTCCTTGTTGTCCTTGCAGGACATCTTGGCCTCCGAGGGCCCCTCGATGGCCAGGCCCAGCCCGCCGGTGCCGGCGCCCCTGCCAGGAGAGCCCGGGGCCGGTCAGAGCCCCCACCAACCGCCCGGGAAATCCAGCGCTGCCCCGGCCATGGGCCGGAGCACAGGGGAGGGGGGAGGGCCTGGAGCTCCCAGGGGACAGAATGGGGGCTCTGGCTAGGAGCAGCCGATGCCAAAGGCGGCATAGGGGGTGGACCGCCCCGGGGAGCCCCCTCCTCGCTGCCAGCCCCCAGTGGTCTCCGGTGCGGCTGCTCTGAGCCGGGAGGGTCCCATTAGCCCCAGGCATGGCCCAGCCGTGCTAGAATCCGGCTCAGCTCTCAGCCTCTTGTGGCAGGGAGTTCCACAGGCCCATCGGGGCGGAAGCATTTCCTAAGCGTCTGTCCCGGCCCTGTGCGGTTACCCAGAGTCCCCAGCCAGACCCTCCGGGGCCCGGCCACGTGTCCGGCCCGCAGCGCCAGGCCGGGGTCTCCCTTCCCGCAGGGCCGTGCCCACCCCCGCTCAGGGATTTCACACCTCAGGAGCCGCCCACCTCACGGGGCAGGGAGCGGGGTGGGAGCCACCCGCCAGCATCCATCCCCCACCCGCGGCGGCTCCGTGGTCTCCCCTCCCCCCAGGGGATCCCGGCGGGATGGGACGGGGGGGGGGGGGGGCGGTACCTGGTCTCCACGGTGAAGCGGTTGGATTTGTTCACCAGCCCCCCCTCCAGGCCGGGGCCGTAGGCGCGCACACGGCTGGGCTCGCAGCCCTCGGCGACGGCCACACGGAACGGGCTCTTCGGGACCGGCACCTCGTCGTAGGTCACCTCCACCCGGTGCAGGCCTGGTGTGCCGGGGGGGCGAGGAGGGGTCAGGAGCTGCCTCTACTCCCCCAAAAACTGCCCCTGCCCCTCAATACTGCCGCTGTTCCCCCCCAACTGCCCCTACCCCCCCAGCTCCACACAGGGGTCAGGAAGCCCCACCCCCAATGCCAACTGGGGGGCAGGGAGCCATGACTGCCCTCTGTCCCCCAGGGGTGCTGTGCCCTCAGACCCCACTGGGAGTTTGGAGCTGGGGGGGGGGAGCCCTGGGCCCTGCTCCCCATCACGAGAAACCCGGCCAGGTTTGACATGGGGTCCTTCCCCTCCAGCCCAGGCATCCCCATGGGATATAAAGCCCCCTGGGTGCCCCCCCCACCACAGCTGTGCTTGGACCTACCACCACCCCAGTGAAATCCTATTTCAGGAACCCCCGAACCTCTAATCCACCACAGCCACCCCCAGCCAGGGACGGGCTGTGGACCCAGCCCCGAGGCAACAGGTGCACCCGGGGCCCCCCGCCCCGGCTGGAGCACGCCAGGCATTTCTAACAATAGCCACCGACTCAGGGCAGCTGGCAGGGCCTGGGCACCAGAACCGCCCCCCACCCCCACCCCACACCCCGCCTGCCCAGCCCAGGGCACCTGCTCCCTGCAGCCCAGCGATAAATCATCCCCCGGCTCAGCCCCAGCATCCCAGCTCTGACACTGATTCATAGCATGACCTCAGGCCAGTCGCTGCACCGCTGTGTGCCTCAGTTTCCCCCTTTAAGCTGGGGATAATGACCCTGCCCCTGGGCCTATATGGTGCTGTCTAAATCTGCACGCTTCAGGGGGGCAGGGACAGCCTAGCCCAGAGCTGGAGCTGTGGGGGGCTGTGACGTTATTGACAATAACTGGGACCATATAGATCATTGTTACAACCAAGGTCCTGTAGTGGCACCAAATCTTATATAAAGGGGGTCAAATGAGGTGTCTAAGACCAGGTTACGCTTGGCTGGTTATGATTATGTCATTTATATGTATGTATCAGTTTTGTAGTTGAAGTTATGAATATTGGCTCTATACTGTCTGGATTTCAAATTGGGGCTGAGCTTCTGGGACCCAGGACAAGCTATCAGCTCTGCTAGGCCGGCTTGATGGCCCATTAAGAGCCATCAGCGATACAATGGATCCATTGAGAGAAGGCGGACACGCCTGTGACTCAGCAAATTATGCAGGGACTTGCCCATGTGACTCCAGACTCCATTTTGCTGTGATTTTCCACAGTGAGGACAAAGAGGTGTCTTTACACCTGGAAGAAACTATAAAAGGCAGCTGCCTCATCTCCATTTTGGTTTTCATTCCGGCTTCTTACCTCTGGAGGAACCTTTCTACAAATGGAAGCTTTGAACAAAGGACTGAAGGACCCATCCCAGCTGGGGATGTGCTCCAGAGACTTAATTTGAATTTGAACCTGCAGTTTATTCCATCTGTGCAAGCCTGAACCAAGAACTTTGCCATCACTGTATGTAATTGATTCCTTTTGACCAATTCTAGCTCTCACCTAGACCTTTTTCCTTTTATGAATAAACCTTTAGATTTTAGATTCTAAAGGATTGGCAACAGCGTGATTTGTGGGTAAGATCTGATTTGTATATTGACCTGGATCTGGGGGCTTGGTCCATTGGGATCGGGAGGACCTTTTTCTTTTACTGGGGCATTGGTTTTCATGACCATTTGTCCCCATAACGAGTGGCACTGGTGGTGAGACTGGGAAACTGGAGTGTCTTAGGGGATTGCTTGGGATGACTTGTGGTTAGCCAGTGGGGTAAAACCAAAGTCTCCTCTGTCTGGCTGGTTTGGTGCCTTAGAGGTGGAAGAACCCCAGCCTTGGGCTGTAACTGCCCTGCTGGAAGCAATTTGTCCTGAACTGGCACTCTCAGTTGGGTCCCGCCAGAACCAGCATCATTACAGGGGCCCTGGCTGGGAGGGGCCCGTCTGCGGGCCGGGCTCCTTACCCTCCTCGTAGGCGGTGTAGTGGACGCGGTAGGTCCCGTCGCTGTTGTCCGTGAGGTAGGTTTCCGTCTTGGCACCCGAGGGGTTAACGACGCGCGCCTTGATGTGGCTGCCACCCGTCTTGGTGAGCGAGCGGGCGTCCACGGTGAACTCGGTGGTGACCTCGCGCAGAACCCCTGGCAGAGCGAGCGGGCGGTGAGTGCCAGCCTGGGGGCACCGCTGCCCCCCAGAGAGAGCCGCGCCGGCCTATCAGAGCGCTGGAGCCCGGGCTGTGCCAATCGGCTGCCAGCATCTTGGCCGCGGTGGCACCCGCCAGGACGTTTGGTGGAACCCCCTTCCCTGGCAATGGGCCCCGGGGGCCCCCGTCCCACCCCCGGAGCCCAGCGGAGCCGCACCGGCAGCGGGGCTGGGGAAAGGACCCCAGGCAGCCCCCGGCAGGAGGGAGCAGGTCGGCTTGGCCACACCCGGGGTATTGGGACATACGGGAGGGGGGAATGGGGACAGAGGCGGAGGGACATGTGGGGCAGATACAGAGAGAGACAGGTGTGTACAGGGATTGATAGAGGGATAGACAGAGAGAGAGAGAGAGGGGTGGAGATAGATAGATGGATAGATAGATGTACAGAAAGACAGGTAGACAGGGGGTGTCTGGGGATAGCTAGACAGGTAGATGGGGGTGTCTGGGAACAGACAGGTAGACAGGTGTAGACAGACAGGTAGATAAAGGATGTCTGGGGATAGGTAGACAGGTAGATGGGGGTGTCTGGGAAAAGACAGGTGTAGACAGACAGGTGGATAGAGGATGTCTGGGGATAGCTAGACAGGTAGATGGGGGTGTGACGAACTAGGACTGTTGTTAAGGTTTCCCTGAGTACTGTGTGGGTGCCTCGGTTTCCCCTATGCAGTGCTTGAGTATCTAGGTGGTGGGACAAGTGTGCATGAGTGTTACAGAGGGGCCTGGACACAGAGAAGGGCTGACACTCGGTCTCCTAGCAACAGATGGCCCCGGCCCCTCCCCTGCAAAGGTGAGAGCTGAAGGTGTTGGAACAAAGGGATCAGGTGACCTCCTGGCCCGGGAAGCAGACAAAGGGGGAGGAGGGGCTGGTCAGTTTGAGTTTGGAGCTGGCCGGAGAAGAGGGGAGAGAGGCAGACAGGGTCTGGCCTCCCTGCCCCCGTTTGGAGCTGTGGGGTGAAATGCAGGGAGCCCCCGGGCTGGGGTCTAAGCTCCCTGCCCCCCGGAAGGACCCGACTGAGGGGTCCTGGATGTACTGACAAGCTCTGGTTGGACTGTGTTCCTGGCATCTCTAATAAACCTTCTGTTCTACTGGCTGGCTGAGACTCCCAGTGAATCCGGGGAAGAGGGGTGCAGGGCCGGACTCCCCCACACTCCGTGACAGGGGGTGTCTGAGAAGATGGACAGACAGGTGTAGACAGACAGGTAGATAGAGGATGTCTGGGAACAGCTGGACTGGACAGGTAGACAGACAGGTAGATAGGGGGTGTCTGGGAACAGACAGACAGGTAGACAGACAGGTGGATAGAGGATGTCTGGGGATAGCTAGACAGGTAGACGGGGGTGTCTGGGGCCCTCACCTCGCGGCTCCACGCCGGGCCCGAAGACCTTGACGGCGCTGGTGTCGACGGCGGGCTGCACGTTGACACGGGCGGGGAACTTGGGCACAGCATGCCCGCCGTACTTGATAGTGATGGTGTAGGTGCCGGGGAAGGCGGGGCTGTAGGTGATGGTGTAGGTGCCGTCGCGGTTGTTCTGGATCACCACCTCGGCCTTGACCCCTGCCTCGGAGACGATCTCGATGGTGAGCGCTGCCTCGCCCGCCTTGGAGCAGTCCACCAGGAAGGTGGCGGTCTCACCCGCCGTGCCCCGCTCCAGCCCCGGCCCGCTGGCCGTCACCTTGCTGGGGTCGAAGAGTGGCTGGATGTTGGCCTTGAAGGGCGAGCCGGGGATGTGGGCCTCGGCGAAGAGGATGTTGATGGAGTACTCGCCCGGCTCTGTCGGCAGGTAGGACACGGAGCACGACCCGTCCCCGTTGTCCTGGCACTCGATCTTGGCCTCGCAGGGGCCCTCCACCGTCAGGCCCAGCCCGCCGGTGCCCGCGCCCTTGGTGTCGATGGCAAAGGGGGCCGGCTTGCCCACGAAGCCGCCCTCCAGGCCCGGCCCATAGGCGCACACCTGGAGCGGGAGCGGGAGCAGATCAGCTGGGCAGGAACGGCCCCGGGGACAGCCCCAGCAACGGCTTCGCTCCCCTCTGGCCACGGGAGGAGACTTGAAGGTTGCCCGCTCCCGGTCCTCCCTGCATGGCCCGGGGGGTACCCCAGCCTGGCTGGGCAGGGGCAGACCCTGCCCCCCAAAGTGATCCCGGATCCAGCCCCAGGGAGCAGGCTGGGACGGACCCCGTCAGGCCCACCTCTCCACCCCGGCCCCTGAGCCTGGGACACTGCCTGGCACCGCCTTAGCTGGGCAGCGCCCTCCTATATCCTGCAGTGCCTTCTCTCTGTCTGGCACCAGAGCTCCGGGGGGGTCAATTCCTCACTGCCGCGCACTGGGCCGGGTCATCGCTCCGCTCTGTGAGAGCCGGGAGCGCAGCCCCCTGGAGTGGAGAGGGGAGCTGGGGAGCCCCGGGAACACGCCCCAGCCCCAGAGCAGGCCGAGCGGACGGGGGAGCCGGGGTGACCCCGAGGGGCTGGGCGTGGAGCAGCTCCACCGATGGCACGTTACCGCCAGTGGGGTGGGGAGGGTCACAGGGTGACAGGAGATGGTGCCCAGCCCACGGGCAGCCCCCGCTGCTCACCTTGGACGGGTCCGGAGGCATCACCCCCTCGACGGAGAAGGGGCTGCCCGGCACGGGGTGCCCGTCGTAGGCCACATCCACCTTGTAGGGCCCCTCCTCGGGGGGCATGTACTTGACGCTGTGGATGTCGTTGGTGGTGCCCGTCTCCACCTTGCAGGGGATGGGCCGGCGGGAGGGCGAGGTGATCTTCACGTCCACCTGGCCCTGGCCCCCGGCACCGCGTGTGTTCACTGCGAACTCCTGGTCCCGGCCCACGTCCACCTCTGCAGGGCGAGAGCGTCAGGGCAACGGTGCCAGCCCCTCGGCCTGAATGCCCCACCATGCCCCCAGCTCGCCCCACGGTGCCAGCCCGTTGGCTGGCATGCCCCACCATGCTCCCGGCTCGCCCCACGGTGCCAGCCCCTCGCCCACTGGGCCCCACGGTGCCAGCCCCTTGGCTGGCATGCCCCACCATACTCCTGGCTCGCCCCACAGTGCCAGCCCCTCGCCCACTGGGCCCCACGGTGCCAGCCCCTTGGCTGGCATGCCCCACCATGCTCCCGGCTCGCCCCACGGGCCGGCTCGCCCCACGGGGGCACCCCCTCACCCACTGTGCCCCACAGTGCCAGCCCCTCGCTCGCCTCGCCCCACCATGCCCCTGCCTCGCCCCATGGGGCCACCCCCTCGCCCACTGTGCCCCACCATGCCCCTGCCTCGCCCCATGGGGCCACCCCCTCGCCCGCTCTGCCCCACAGTGCCAGCCCCTCGCCCGCCGCGCCCCATCGCGTCACCCACTCCCCTGCCAAACATGGCGGTGCCACCTCCATCTCTGCCCACTCCTCCCACACCCCATTCAACCATCACCCTGGCATTTTCCGGTCCCTCCAGCCCATCCCCCGGGTCTTTGGGCGCGGCCCCTCCCCGCAGCCCTGCCCCCACTCACTGTTGTTGAGTCCCTGCACTTTGACCTTGCTGAGGTCCAGGGGAGGCGCCACGCTGACGGTGAAGGGGCTCTTGGGCACGGGGTCCCCCCCGTACGTCACTGTCACGGCCAGATTGCCCTGTGCCGGGAGAGCGACCGCGTCAGGGAACGGATGGAGGGCGCTGCCCGGCGGGGAGCCACAAAACCCAGCTGTGAGTGTGCGGGGCACCATGCCCAGCTGGGTGAGTGTGTGTGGGGGCCATGCCCTGGAAGGGGGCCGTGCCCGGCTGGCGTAGGGGGGCCATGCCCTGGAAGGGGGCGATGCCCGGCGGGCGTGGGGGGGCCATGCCCTGGTAGGGGTCGGTACCCAGCTGGTGTGGGGGGGGCCATGCCCTGGAAGGGAGCGATGCCCGACAGGCGTGGGGGGGCCATGCCCTGGTTGGGGGCGATGCCCAGCTGGTGTGTGTGTGGGGGCCATGCCTGGTAGGGGGCGGTGCCTAGCTGGCGTGGGGGGGTGGGCATGCCTGGTAGGGGGCGGTGACTAGCTGGCGTGGGGGGGGGGGCCATGCCCTGGAAGGGGCGGTGCCCGGTGGGTGTGCCTGGCCCCTCACCTGCTGCAGGGCGGTGTACTTGACGGTGTAGGAGTAGTCGTGGTTATCGATGATCTCGAAGTCCCGCACGGCCGGGCCCTTGGCCGCGCCAGCGAACTGCACGTCCAGCTGGGCCTTGCCGGCGCCCTTGGTGAACACGGTGAAGTGGGTGGGTTTGCCGACCTCCACTCCTGGCGGGAAGGGGAGCGAGGTGCCGGGTCAGCGTCCTGCCAGCCCGGCTCTGCCCGGGACCATCCGCCACGCAGCGCCCCCGGCACCACGCAGGGCATTGGGGCTGGCACGGACTGCCTGGGATAGCGCCCCCCACCAAGCCTCCCCCAGTATCCCCCCCAGCACCGCGCCCCCCACCGAGCCCCCGCCCCCTTTCCCCTCGAGCACCCTGCCAAGCCCCCAGTCCCTTTCCCCCCGAGCACCGCGCCCCCGCCGAGCCCCCACCCCCGCTCCCCCCCAGTACCGCGCCCCCCACTGAAACCCGACCCCTCTCCCCCCAGCACCCCAAGTTCTGTTCAGAGGTCTCCCATCCGGGTGCTGTGCAGGCCCCACACTGCTCAGCGGGGGCTGCCAGTATGAGGGGAGGCAGAGCCCCTGACCTGGGGGGGCGGGGGCACTGCAGCCTCCCAGCCTATGGACACCCCCTTACCTGTCCTGCTGAGCCCGGGCCCCTCAGCCTTCACCTTGCTGGCGTCGTGGGATGGGTCCACCTTGATGCGGAAGGGGCTGGTGGGGATTTCCTGGGGGGCACAGGGGAGAGAGAGGGGTGAGGGATGCCAGGCTGGCAGGGACCGTCTGGAACCGGGGGGGCCAGGATCCCCCAGAGGGCAAGGTAAGGGGGAGACCCTCCCGCCTTTCCTCCTGGAGCCCCCCGCCTGCCCAACAATCGCCCAGCCGGCTCCAGCATGCTGCTCCCTCTGGGGTGGGACGCGGCAGCTGGGCTGGATCCGCCTGTGGGGACGTGAATTCGCAGCCATGGGTCCCAGAGCTGCCCTGGCCAGGCCCCGCCGGCCACACAGATGCCCCCAGGCATGGGCTCTGCGCTGGCCCCAGGGCTCCCATCCCTCTCCCCCCGGTCCCCGTCCTGAGCCTCGGAGAGCCCAGCCCTGCACCCGCCTCCTGAGGGCTCAGGGGGGCAGCCAATGGCAGGTCCCTCCCAGTATCCCCAGTGCCAGGGGGAGAGGTCACAGGGAGCCCCCTACAGAGCCCCTCAAGCTGCTTCCCTGGGGGGCACCGGGGGATAACGGTGGCTTTGGACGCTGGTCTGAGCCCCCCTAAAATGAGATGGCCCCATGCGCCATTCCACTGCCCTGGGCCCAGCACCAGTCCATGCCTGGCTGGTGAAGAGCACCAGGATGGCGTAACGCCCGGCCCCAGGCTATACCTGGCTCTTGAAGAGCACCATGATGGTATAGTGCCCGGCGCCAGTGCATACCTGGCTGGCAAAGAGCACCATGATGGTATAGTGCCCGGCGCCAGTCCATACCTGGCTGGCAAAGAGCACCATGATGGTATAGTGCCCGGCGCCAGTGCATACCTGGCTGGCAAAGAGCACCATGATGGTATAGTGCCCAGCGCCAGTCCATACCTGGCTGGCAAAGAGCACCATGATGGTATAGTGCCAGGCGCCAGTCCATACCTGGTTGGCGAAGAGCACCAGGAGGGCGTAACGCCCGGCGCCAGGCTATACCTGGCTCTTGAAGAGCACCATGATGGTATAGTGCCCAGTGCCAGTGCATACCTGGCTGGCGAAGAGCATCAGGATGGCATAATGCCCAGAGCAGGCCATACCCGGCTCTTGAAGAGCACCATGATCGTATAGTGCCTGGCGCCAGTCCATACCTAGCTGGCAAAGAGCACCATGATGGCGTAACGCCCGGCGCCAGTCCATACCTGGCTCTCGAAGAGCACTAGGATGGCATAACGCCCGGTGCAAGGCCATACCCAGCTCTTGAAGAGCACCAGGATGGTATAGTGCCCAGCACCAGTCCATACCTGGTTGGCGAAGAGCACCATGATGGTGTAACGCCCGGCGCCTGGCGGCATGTACTTCACTGTGAAAGTGTCGTTGTCGTTCTTGATGATGTCGAATTCGATGTCGGCCTCCACCGGCCCCACCACGCCCGGGGCGCATTTGATCCCAATGCTCACGTCCCCTGCAACACAGCCGGGGCAGCCCTCGTCACAGGGGAGCCAGCCAAGCCGCCGGGGGGGGGGGGGGGGGGGGGGGGGGGGGCTGGCACTCAGGGCACTGGTCATGGGGGGCTGGACCGGCTGAGCCCCAGGGGCAGGGTGGCCGGGGAACAGAGGGGGATTTGCTCTCTAGCCCTGGGTGAGGGCGGGGAGGCTGGAGAGAGCTCGTGGGCAAGGGGCCGCTTGCTCTCCGTGCCCCACGTATCCCGCGGACCCTCGGCCAGGCTGGCCAGTCCAGGCCCCACGGACGCGGGGGCGTTTGCGCTAGCGGTGTGCCCGTCCCGCGAGAGACCGGGCTGAGACCCACCACGCTCGCTCCACACGTGGGCCCCCGAAAGCGGCCAGGCGGCAGCCCTCGCAGCGGTGCCCTGAGCACAGCTAGCGTCCCACGGGGCCGCGGAGGGCACCGCGGAGCAGGGACACCCCACGGCCGGCCCTACCTTGCCCGGCCTCGCTGCAGTCCACGGTGAAGTAGGTGGGTTCGTTGGCTTTGAGCCCCGTCTTCTCCACGCCAGGGCCGTACACCTTCACCTTGTCCGGGTGGCTGCCCTCGCCCACGGCCACCTGCCGGGAGCAACGTGCCGTGTCCATGGGCTCTGGCTAGCTGGGGGGGGGGCCCCAGTCCCCCGCCCCACACCCAGAGGGGGCCGCTCCAGCCTTGGCAGGCTGGGCAGGGTGCCCGGGCCAGCTCCTTGGGGACCCCGCCGGGACGGGGGTGTCTCCAGGCCATGTGGGGGGCTGGGATCCCCCCGGAATCCGGAGCTCCCTCAGTGCTCTGCCAATGCCTCGTTGCGCCTCTAGGAGCATTGCCGGGGGCCCAGCCAGCAGGCACCGGGTGCCCCCTCAGTCCCCCCCTCCCCCGGGGGGCCAGCGAGAGGCGGGTCGCTCACCCGGAAGGGGCTCTTGGGGACGTTCACCCCGCCCCAGGAGATGATGATGGTGTGTTTGATGGCCTTGGTGGGCACATAGACGCAGTGGAAGGTGTTGTCCCCGTTGTCCTTGATCTTGATGTCGATGGGGATGCCCTCGGCGTCCTGTGGGCACAACCGGGAGCTCAGCCGCGAGGCGGGCACCGGAGGGCAAAGGTCACCCCCACCCCCCAGGCTGTGTGCCCACCCTGCGGGCCAGAGAGAGCTGCTCCCCGGAGGATCCTCTGGTTCCCCCTGGGGACCCTGGTACCGCCCAGGACGGGCCTGTGGCTGGCACCCCGCTAGTGCCACATGCTCTGGGGGATTCCTCACACTGAATTGGATTTATGGCCAGTCTAACTCAGATCAGATCCTGGGCCCATCTGGCTCGTTATCCCACCTCCCAGATGCTTCACACCATGGGCCCATCTGGCCCAGTATCCCGCCTGCCTCCTGCTTCACACCACGGGCCCATCTGGCCCGGTATCCCGCCTGCCTCCTGCTTCACACCACGGGCCCATCTGGCCCGGTATCCTGCCTGCCAGCTGCTTCACACCATAGGCCCATCTGGCCCGGTATCCTACCTGCCTCCTGCTTCACACCACGGGCCCATCTGGCCCGGTATCTTGCCTGCCAGCTGCTTCACACCATGGGCCCATCTGGCCCGGTATCCCGCCTGCCTCCTGCTTCACACCACGGGCCCATCTGGCCCGGTATCCTGCCTGCCTCCTGCTTCACACCACGGGCCCATCTGGCCCGGTATCCCGCCTGCCTCCTGCTTCACACCACGGGCCCATCTGGCCCGGTATCCCGCCTGCCTCCTGCTTCACACCACGGGCCCATCTGGCCCGGTATCCCGCCTGCCTTCTGCTTTACATGGCTGCTTCTTGGAGCAGCTAGTCCCGGAACCCACCGGAGGAGAGGCACTGCTTGATTTAGTCCTAGGTGCAGCACCGGATCGGGCCCAAGAGGTGACTACAGCTGAACCGCTTGGTAATAGCAACAATAACGTCATTGAATGTAACATCCCTGCGGGGGGGCGGGGGAGAACATGACAGAAGCCCACCACAGGAGTGCTTCATTTCAGAAAGGGGAACGACACAACAATGAGGAAGCTAGTTCAGTGGAAATGAAACGGTTCAGCCCCCAAAGTGAAATGCCTGCAAGCTGCATGGAAACTTTTCAACAACACCATAATAGTCACTGACATTAAATGTACACCCCAGATCCAAAAAAACACAGCAAGAGAACCAAAAAAGGGCCACCGTGGCTAAACAACAAAGTAAAAGTGACAGAGGCAAAAAAACATCCTTTAAAAATTGGCAGTTAAATCCTACTGAGGAAAATAGAACGGAGCAAGCCAAGTATCAGAGTATAATTAGAAAGGCCAAAAAAGAATTTGAAGAGCAACTAGCCAAAGACTCATCAACTAACAACAAAACGTTTGTTAAGTCCATCAGAAGCAGGAAGCCTGTTAAACAACCAGTGGGGCCCCTGGACGATCGAGATGCTAAAGAGGCACTCAAGAGGCCATTGCGGAGAAACGAAATGAATTCTTTGCGTTGGTTTTCACTGCAGATGTGAGGGAGATTCCCAAACCTGAGCCATGCTTTTTAGGTGACAAATCTGAGGAACGGTCCCAGATAGGTGTGTCTAGGGTGACCAGATGTCCCAATTTTATAGGGACAGTCCCGCGATTTGGGGCTTTTTTTTTATATGGGCTCCTATTACCCCCCACCCCCGTCCTGATTTTTCACACTTGCTGTCTGGTCACCCTAGGTGTGTCAATAGAGGAGGTTTTGGAACAAATTGATACACTAAACAGTAATGAATCACCAGCACCAGATGGTATCACTCAAGAGTTCTAAAATATGAAATTACAGAACTACTAACTGTGGTTTGTAACCTATCATTTAAATCAGCTTCTGTACCAGATGACTGGAGGATAGATAATGTGATGCCAATTTTTAAAAAGGGCTCCAGAGGTGATCCTGGCAATTACACGCCAGTAAGCCTGACTTCAGTACTGGGCAAACTGGTTGAAACTATAGTGAAGAACAGAATTATCAGACACATAGATGAACATGATTTGTTGGGGAAGAGTCAACATGGTTTTTGTAAAGGGAAATCATGTCTCATCCATCTACTAGAATTCTTTGAGGGGGTCAACAAGCAGGTGGACAAGGGGGAGCCAGTGGATACAGTGTACTTAGATTTTCTGAAAATCTTTGACAAAGTAAAGGCTCTTGAGCAAAGTAAGCTTCTCATGGGATAAGAGGGGAGGTTCTCTCATGGATCAGTAAGTGGTTAAAAGACAAGAAACAAAGGGTAGAAATAAATGGTCAGTTTTCAGAATGGAGAGAGGTAAATAGTGTGTCCCCCAGGGGTCTGGTTCTGGGACCTGTCCTATTGAACATGTTTATAAATGATCTGGAAACAGAGGTGGTGAAACAGCGAGGTGGCAAAATGTGCAGCCAATACAAAACCACTCAAGATAGTTAAGTCCAAAGCAAACTGTGAAGAGCTACAAAGGGATCTCACAAAACGGGGTGCCTGGGCTGTGACACTCTATACCTCGGGGGAGCACCCTGTAACCCCCATATCATCGTTTATATATAATCGTGCTCTTGCATAGAAAACATGCCATGTGAGGTATCAGGGGAAAGGTTATGATCTGCTGAAACCCATTGTTCCATCTCAATATGTACATCATCAGTGCCTAGAACATTATAAGAATTGGGTTGTGTGGTTTTCACTAAAATATGCCGCGGGTTTGGGCAGCGCCCAGATATTAGCTCTCCAGAGACAATGACAAGGACAGTAACCAGTGCCCGGTGGTGGGGGGTGCTGAACAGACATCACCAGCCACTGTCCAGCAGAGGAGCTACAATTCAATGACTTACCTGCACAAGGCCACACCAGGGGAATTGCTCAGCCTTGCCTGGAGACTCAGCAATGCCCCCAGACAGGCCTGGACTTGTGTTCTCCAAGCACATGGACTGAGGGTATAAACCAGAACATGGGGGGCCCAGGCTTGGTCTTTCTTTTGCCCCCACCTACGCTGCAAGCAACAAGGACACTCAGAAGACTGAAGACTCTGACATCGGGGACTGGCCCAGGTTTAAGGGACAAACCTATCTATTAAGGACTGCAATATCCAGTGGGGTGTGAAAAACTGCTTCATCCAGATGTTGCCCAGTCTAATAGGGTTGAGAGTTTAGACTGCATGCTTATATTGTATTTTATTTTGGTAACTAACTCTGACTTTTTGCCTATCACTTAATATCACAAAATCTCATAGACTCATAGACTTGAAGGTCAGAAGGGACCATTATGATCATCTAGTCTGACCTCCTGCATAATGCAGGCCACAGAATCTCACCCACCCACTCCTGGAATAATCCTCTCCCCTATGTCTCAGCTATTGAAGTCCTCAAATCCTGGTTTAAAGACTTCAAGATGCAGAGAATCCTCCAGCAAGTGACCCGTGCCCCATGCTGCAGAGGAAGGTGAAAAACCTCCAGGGCCTCTGCCGATCTACCCTGGAGGAAAATTCCTTCCCAACCCAAAATATGGCGATCAGCTGAACCCTGAGCATGTGGGCAAGACTCACCAGCCAGACACCCAGGAAAAGCTTCTCTGTAGTAACTTCTAACATCCCATCACCGGACATTGGGCCTATTTACCACTGATAGTCAAGGGTCAATAATTGCCAAGATCATCAAACCATCCCCTCCATAAACTTATCAAGGTTAATCTTGAAGCCAGATATGTCTTTTGCCCCCACTGCTTCCCTTGGAAGGCTGTTCCAGAGCTTCACTCCTCTGATGGTTAGAAACCTTCATCTAATTTCAAGTCTAAACTTCCTGATGGCCAGTTTATATCCATTTGTTCTTGTGTCCACATTTGTACTGAGCTTAAATAATTCCTCTCCCTCCCTGGTATTTATCCCTCTGATATATTTAAAGAGAGCAATCATATCTTTTGTAGTCAATAAAGTTGTTTTAATTGTTTATCTTTACCAGGGAGTTTGCCTGAAGTGGTTGGTAAATCTGCTCAGATGTGCAAAGGCTGGTTGTGACGTTCTGAGTGTAATCTAATATCTCATTGAAAGGTGACAGGGACAGAAGGAGTTAATGAACTCACAGACTGACCTGACCGATGGCCGAACTTTAGACTGGTTAGGAAGAGATGGAAATGAACAGAGCTTTGAAATGCAGCTGCCATTGTTAGAGATGGAAGGGCAGATGTTTGTTCAGGTCTTGTGATGTAAGCAAACAAGTCTTGTCTAGTGTTATAGCTTTGATTCAATTAACATTTAGGAAGACATGTGAGTGAGATAGTGTTATTGTCTCTATGTCTCTTGGAAGGTTGTGGTAACCTGGATCTGAACTGTTTAACGGATAAATTTCCCTGTGCTAATTGCCAGGATGTTTGGGAGAGGGAAAGTTCAGCCTATTGTTTTTTCAGGCCAAAAGGCTGCTGGAAATGTATAAAAACCCTGGGACAGGATCCTTCTTCATCTCAGATCTGCTTTGGGTTTCAAGAGGGGGAAACCTTAAGCCAGAAGGACTGAGGTCCCCAGTCATTGACTGGAGTCACCCTGAATATGGACATTGGACTATAACCTATGGAGTATTTCTAAAAGGACTTTTGGCAACTACAAACTCGTCTCTGCTATGTATCTGAACCTCAAGGAATTGAACTCAAGTCTGTATGTAGATTGATCTTTCAACCAACACCCTCTCTCTTCTTTTTTAACAAATTTTAGTTTAGTTAACAAGAATTGACAATAGCGTGTATTGTGGATAAGATCTAAGTTATAATTGGACCTGGGTGTGGGGCTGATCCTTTGGGGTTGGAAGAACCATTTCTTTTATATGATGAAATAAGATTTTCAGAATTTATCACCATATCTTTGACATGTGTGTCTGGATGGAGGCCTGAGGCTGGGTATTTTAAGGGAACGGCGTTGTTTGGACTTCTGAATAACCAGTGAGGTACTACAGAAGCTGTTTTGTGCTGGCTGGGTAAATGGAAGTACTGAAATATCCACTAGCTTTTGGGGTTGGTTTGCCCTGTTCTGTCTGCAGTTCACCCTGATTGAGTGACCTCAGCGGGCTCCCACGGGCAGCACCGTCACACTGGTGTATGTCCACTTTCCACTGGTGAACCTATTCATACATTTGCACAGCTCCTCTTGAGGTACAAGGCTGGGAGCTGGGGGGAGCTGGCTGGTGCCTTTCTCTGTGTGATTCATGAGTGGCTCTGGGAGCATTCATGGAATCTAGCAGGCTGTGAGGCTTCACATGCGGCTGTGCTGAGTGACAACAGCACCCGGAGGGGTTTGCTGCTGGTCACTAGCAAGGCATTGTGAGAGCCAGTCCAGGCTGGGGAGCTAAGGGGGCACAGCGGTCCCACAGTCCCAGGCTGCACCCCGGGGATCTCGGCACATGGGCAACAAAATGGCGGATGAAATTCAATGTTGATAAATGCGAAGTAATGCACATTGGAAAACATCATCCCGACGACACATACAAAATGATGGGGTCTAAATGAGCTGTTACCACTCAAGAAAGATCTTGGAGTCACTGTGGATAGTTCTCTGCAAACACCCACTCAATGTGCAGCAGCCGTCAAAAAAGCGAACAGAATGTTGGGCATCATTAAGAAAGGGATAGATAATAAGACAGAAAATATCATATTGCCTCTGTATAAATCCATGGTGCACCCACATCTTGAATAGTGCATGCAGATGTGGTCGCCCCATCTCAAAAAAGATATTAGAAATGAAAAAGTTACCGAAAACGGCAACAAAAGTGATTAGGGGTCTGGAACGGCTTCCGTATGAGGAGAGATTAATAAGACTGGGACTTTTCAGCTTGGAAAAGAGATGACTAAGGGGAGATATAATAGAGGTCTAAAAAATCATGACTGGTGTGGAGAAAGTAAATAAGGAAGTGTTATTTACTCCTTCTTATAATACACAAACTAGGGGTCACTAAATGAAATTAATAGGCAGCAGGTTTAAAACAAACAAAAGGAAGTATTTCTGCACACAACACACAGTCAACCTGTGGAACTCCTTGCCAGAGGATGTTGTGAAGGCCAAAACCAGAACAGGGTTAAAAAAAGAACTAGATACGTTCCTGGAGGAGGTCCATCAATGGCTATTAGCCAGGATGGTCAGATATACAAAACCAAGCTCTGAGTGTAACTAGCCTCTGTTTGCCAGAAGCTGGGAATGGGTGACAGGGGATGGATCACTTGATGATTCCCTGTTCTGTTCATTCCCTCCGGGGCACCTGGCATTGGCCATTGTCGGTAGACAGGACACTGGGCTGGATGGACCATTGGTCTGACCCAGTACGGCCGTTCTTACGTTCATCTAACCCAGTCTCCCAGCCCCCGGCTGCATCAGACCTGACCCTGGCCCCACTGAGCCCAGTCTCCCCGTCTCCAGCAGCAGCCGATGCCAGCAGTGAAATTCTCCCCACGGTGCAGCGCGACCCACAAGGAGGAACCCGCCCCCTGGGTAACGCTTTGGTCCTCAGCAGGGATTGGCCCTCGGGGCACTGCCAGGCCTGGCCCCAACAAGATTCCCCGCGCTGAGACCCCCGCTGGGGCCCCTCCTACCTGGGCGTAGATCTTGAGCTCGGCTTTCCCTGCTCCCCGCGTGTCGATGGTGAACTCCGCTGGCTTGTCCACGATGCAGCCGGTGGGCTCCAGGCCGGGCCCGAAGGCCTTCACCTGCCGCGGGAGAGCGCGAGGACTCAGCCGGGCAGCCCGCCAGGAACGCACGACTGGGAGGGGCCCTGCGTGGGCCGGGCAGCAGGCCCCTGCCCCAAAAGGACCCCCAGGGGAGGGGGGACCCCAGCCTCCCATCACTGAGCACCAGTGACACGGGGAGAGAGCCCGTCCCTGCCGGGGTGCATGGGGGCTGGGACCCCCCCAAACTCATTTCACCCTGGTCCCAGTGCAGTTATTGGATGGAAACGATCTTTACTCTGTGCTGAGACAGCGGCCCCTAGAGGGGAAAAGCCCTGTACCCCATTCCTGACCCCACTGGGCCAGCCAGTCCCCTGCCCTGGAGCCGGATCGGAACCAGCGCCCCCTGGAGGAGAAAGGCCGTATGCCCCATTCCCCGCCCCACTGAGCCAGCCAGCCAGGGCCACCCCCGAGAGGATCTGTCCTCAGTTTCCCTAGTCAATTTCAGACTCATCCATCTGGCCAAAGCTTTTTAAAATTCCTTCTGTCCCTGTCTCCAGAGACACCCCCCCGAGCCGGGCTCCTGTTGGGGGGGACCCCAATGCCTGGGGAGGCAGGGGGAGAGGGGATGAGCTGGAGTGGGGGAGCAGACAGGCGGCAGAAAGGTCCGGCTGCGTAGGACGTGTCATAGGCCCCGTACTGCAAAGAGCTAATGGAGAGTCTCCTCCAGCTCAAGTGGCAGGGGCAGGGCTGGGGAGGCTGGGCAGGGGCTGGGGAGGCCTTACCTTCTCGGGGAAGTACTCGTTGGTGGCCGGCTTGATGTGCGCGATGAAGGGGCTGTCCTTGATGTCCTCGTCGTCACAGATGACGTGCACGGCGTATTCACCGGGCTCCGTGGGCCAGTAGCGCACGTCGCATGACCCGTCCCCCTTGTCGTCGCACTCAATCTTCGCCTGCGACGGGCCCTCGATGGAGAAGCCTGCGAAGGAGCCGCGGGCCGGCATCAGCGGCTGGGCCAGGGCTCCCCCCGTGCCGCAGCCGCCCGCCTTGCGGCCCAAGAGGCCCCGGGACGATGGCGAACGCTGGGCGAGCCCGCCAGATGGGGGATGCTCAGCAAATTCCTTCCGTGCGCCCCGCTCCCCCAGAGCCCTCGCCCCCCCACGGTCCTGCCACCCGCTCCCCCAGAGCCCTCGCCCCCCCCCAGGGCCCCGCTGCCCGCTCCCCCAGAGCCCTCGCCCCCCCACGGTCCTGCCACCCGCTCCCCCAGAGCCCTCGCCCCCCCACGGTCCTGCCACCCGCTCCCCCAGAGCCCTCGCCCCCCCACGGTCCTGCCACCCGCTCCCCCAGAGCCCTCGCCCCCCCAAGGGCCCTGCCGCCCGCTCCCCCAGAGCCCTTGCCCCCCCCAGGGCCCTGCCGCCCGCTCCCCCAGAGCCCTCGCCTCCCCATGGTCCTGCCGCCCGCTCCCCCATAGCCCTCGCCCCCCCCCAGGGCCCTGCTGCCCGCTCCCCCAGAGCCCTCGCCCCCCCAGGGCCCTGCCGTCCGCTCCCCCCAGAGCCCTCGCCTCCCCACGGTCCTGCCGCCCGCTCCCCCAGAGCCCTCGCCCCGCCACGGTCCTGCCGCCCGCTCCCCCAGAGCCCTCGCCCCCGCAGGGCCCTGCCGCCCGCTCCCCCAGAGCCCTCGCCCCCCCACGGTCCTGCCGCCCACTCCCCCCGGGTCCCCAGTGCCCGCTCCCCCAGAGCCCTCGCCCCCCCCACGGTCCTGCCACCCGCTCCCCCCAGGGCCCCAGTGCCCGCTCCCCCAGAGCCCTCGCCCCCCCACGGTCCTGCCGCCTGCTCCCCCAGAGCCCTCGCCCCCCCACGGTCCTGCGACCTGCTCCCCCAGAGCCCTCGCCCCCCCCCCCCCCAGGGCCCTGCCGCCCGCTCCCCCAGAGCCCTCGCCCCCCCACAGTCCTGCCACCCGCTCCCCCAGAGCCCTCGCCCCCCCACGGTCCTGCCACCCGCTCCCCCCAGATCCCTCCCTCCCCCCGGGGCCCCGCCGCCCGCTCCCCCCAGATCCCTCCCTCCCCCCGGGGCCCCGCCGCCCGCTCCCCCAGATTCCTCACCCCCCCACCACAGTCCTGCCACCTGCTCCCCCCGGCCCCTTGCTCCCCCAGGGCCCCAGTGCCTGCTCCCCCAGATCCCTTCCTCCCCCTGGGCCCTGCCACCTGCTCCCCCCGGCCCCTTGCTCCCCCAGGGCCCCAGTGCCTGCTCCCCCAGATCCCTTCCTCCCCCTGGGCCCTGCTGCCTGCTCCCCCAGATCCGTTCCACCCCCCTGGGCCCCAGTGCCCGCTCTCTTACCCAGCGTCCCCACTTCGGTGCCGATTGCCTCCACCACGAAGTCGGCTGATTTGCCCACCATGCCAGTCTCCAGGCCCGGGCCCCAGGCCCTGACTTTCTGGGTGCCCGGCTCCGGCGCTACCTGCACCTCGAAGGGGCTGCGAAGGAGACAGAGGGTCAGAGCCAGGGGACCCCGGGCGGCCAGGCTGCTGCCCTGCGAGCCCGACACCACTCGTGTAAGGAGCGTGACGGGGCTCAGGCCGCTCCCCGGCTCGAGGGCACAGAACGACCCGGGGCAGGGATCTCCGAGCTCCTCCTCCAGCCCCAGGCAGCACGCGCCGGGCCGGCGAGGGGCGCGGGCCGGCCCCTTACCTGCGGGGGATGCTGTAGCCACCCCAGGAGATGGCCACCGTGTATTTGCCAGGCACCGCGGGGAAGTAGTCACATTCGTACACCCCGTCGCCAGCCTCCCGCACCTTCACCGGCTCCTCCGTGCCTTCTGCAGAGAGAGGGGCAAGGTGGTGAGAGCCAAGCCAGGCCGGGCAGAACCCGGCGCCTTCCGCTCCAGAGACACCAAGCTAGAGCGAGCCGGCCAGTGTGACAGGCTCTGTCCAGCAGGGGGCAGCAGTGACACCCCCACCCCGCCGCTCTCCCTGCTCGGCGCGTGACTCAGTTTCCCCCGCGCTCTGGCCCGGGTCTTTCCTGTGACGCTCCAGGGCACTGGCCCTCCCGCCTCCCGGCCGGGCCCCACACGGCGTCCCCTCCTGCCCGGCACTCACTCGGCCCCTTGACCACGACCTTCAGCTGGCCGCTGCCCGCGCCCTTGGTGTAGACCTTGAACTCGGCCACCTCCTTCACCCGCACGCCCTTGGGCTGGAGGCCCCGGCCCGTGGCCCGGCAGGCGTTGGGGTTGCAGGCTGTGGGGACAGAGAAGAGAGAGCTTAGTGGGGAGGCGTCCCTGGCTGCCATCCCCCTGCCCCTCACCCAGGCCTCCCGGCTGAGCTGGGCCCGTGGCTGGGGAGAAACTTGCCCTCTGCGTGGTGTGTGCTGTGGACCAGCAGCCGGCCCTGTCACCTGGGAGATCTCACAGCCCGGGCGGGCAAACCCCACGCAGCCGGGGCACCCGGGTGTCTGTGCCCAGGCCGGGCAGCCCGTGGGCCCAGAGCAGGGGCTGGAGGAGGATTAAACTGACCCTCCCTCCGGCCTGCAAAGGGGAAAGGGCAGACAGACCCGGACGGGCCCAGCCGGGGGGCAGAGAACTGGAGGAAGGAATGGGGGGTGGCGGGCAGGGCTAGCCGCAATGAGGGGCCCTGAGCAATGGGAGAGGTGGCAGCTCCCAGCAGGCAGCAAGGGTGTCCTAACCCCGGCTTGCCCTGTGCCTCGGTTTACCCATCTGAAGAATGGAACCCCCCAGCCCACCCTTGGTGGGCTAAGGAATATCTGGGGCTGTTATTTGTAGAGCACTGGGGGCAGGGGGGCGCAGTGCAGGGCCCAGGGCATGGGCTAGAGGGGACCTAGCGGGCCCGCCCCACTTGCCCCAGCCTGGCAGCACCGTTCCCCCCCGCTCCTGCCAGTGTCCCAGAGACACGCCCACCCCCGCCGGCTCGCTGCCCTCCTCCTGGGGGAAGATGTTGGGCCCCACACCTCCTGCTGCGTGGGCATCCGGCCAGCGAGGAGCGGTTGGACCCTCCTGGCCCACGGGGCTGGAGCTGGGCTGCCCGGGACCCGGGGGGCACCGTCAGGGGGCCTGGCTCCCCCGGCCCGGTTGGGGCTGAGTGTGAATGGGGCGGGGGAAGCCGCTGGAGGCCTCCCCGTCTCAGGGCAGCCGGAGGAAGCCGCGGTGAGTCAGGGATTCCTGTTTGTGTGGTGGGGCCGGGGCTGGCGGGATGGGGAGGTCACCCGGGGCTTCCAGGTCACAGAGCAGCCCCGGGCGACGCGTACCAGGGACAGGTGTCTCCTGGCCGGCTGGGGATCAGCGCCTCTTCACCCCTCCCCTCCCACAGGCTGCAGCAGAGAGGGCACAGCCGCCCCGGGGGGCAGAGGCTGCCCTGCCACCCCACTCTGACCAGGGTCCTGTCCGTGCCCTGCCCCCAGCCCTGGCATCGGGGATCCCCCAACCCCACTGGCTGGTAGGGGAGGGGTCAGCCAGCACCCCCGGCATGCTGTGGGGCTGGCATGGAGGGTGGGCACAGGGCTGGCACAGAGGGCGGGCACCAGCCAGAGGACACAGGGCTGGCACAGAGGGCGGGCACCAGCCAGAGGACACAGGGCTGGCACAGAGGGCGGGCACTGGCCAGGGGGCACGGGGCTGGCACAGGGGGCACGGGGCGGGCTCTCACCTTCAGAGACGTTGACGGGGAAGGGGCTCCGGGGGATCTGGGTGCCAGCGAAGGTGACGCAGATGGTGTGGGGTCCCTCCAGCACGGGCCGGTAGGTGCAGCGGAAGGTGCTGTCGCCTTTGTCCTCCAGCACCACCTCCACGGTGTCGCGCCGGCCCTGCGGGTCCACGATGACCACGCCCACGTCGCCCGTGCCCGCGCCTGGCACAGACAGGCAGCATGAGTGCCAGACCCCGGCAGGGCTTCCCCCCGCGCCCCCCCCCCCCCCCCGCCCCCGGCCTCTGCCCTGTGTCCCTACCTGCTGTGTAGATGTCGAAGTAGGTGGGCTTGTTGGCCACGTTGCCCACGGGCTCCAGGCCGGGCCCCCGCGCCGTCACCTTGTTGGCATCGCCCAGCGCCATGCCCACGTGGACGTTGAAGGGGCTCTTGTCGATGTTCTGCCCGGCAAACAGCACCGTGACCTGGGCCGAGAGAGTGCCGGGTGAATCCCTGCCCGGGGAGCGGGCGAGGGGCCGGCCGTGGCCAGGGGGGCCCTGGGGCGGGGGCTGGCTGCTGTTTGCATAGGGCCTGTGATCCTGTCAGAGCACTTCCCAGCCTGAACGCTCCTGAATGTGGCCACCTCTGGGGGGGGACACGGCAGTGAGGGCAGGAGAACCCCGCTTCCAGCCATCAAACGGCTGTGACGTTATTGACATAACCTGTGACTGTGTAGATCATTGTTGCAGCCCCTGTTCTATATCTGCAGCAAATATTGTACCAAGGTTGGCATGTGAGGTGTCTATGGAACGGTTATGATTGGCTGGGTGTGATGATGCTGTCTGTCTGTGTGTATCATTTTTGTAGCTGAAGTTATGAATATTGGCCATGTACTTTTATCTCAAGGTGTTTTGATTCTGAGTAGCTCAGTGAAGCATTTGGTCAGCTTCTTGAGAAGGGACTATTCTCAGTAAGTGCCTAGACAAGAAACACTTAATGGACAGTGAACTTTGGGAGACGCCAATCCACCTCAGCTTTCCTGGGAACGTTCAAACCAACTAGGGGGGCTCTGATAGCAGCCTACTGAAGGGGGGTTCCAAAGAGGATGGAGCTCGGCTGTTCTCAGTGGTAGAAGATGACAGAACAAGGAGCAATGGTCTCAAGTTGCAGAGGGGGAGGTCTAGGTTGGATATTAGGAAACACTATTTCACTAGGAGGGTGGTGAAGCACTGGAATGGGTTACCTAGGGGGTGGTGGAATCTCCTTCCTTAGAGGTTTTTAAGGTCAGGCTTGACAAAGCCCTGGCTGGGACGATTTAGTTGGGGTTGGTCCTGCTTTGAGCAGGGGGTTGGACTAGATGACCTCCTGAGGTCCCTTCCAACCCTGAGATTCTAGGATTCTGTGAGTCTAACATGTAAACAATGGTGTTGGCCTGTAAAGAACTGAGTCATGCATGGACATGTGGCTTGCCCATGTGACTCCAAACTCCATCTTGCTGCTGTGAATTCCACAGTAAGAACAAAGGGGTGTCCTTCCACCTGGAGGAGACTATAAAAGGCAGCTGCCTCATCTCCATTTTGTTTTCAGTCCTGCTTCTTGCCTCTGGAGGGACTTTGCTAGGAACTGAAGCTCTGAATAAAGGCCTGATGACCATCCCAGCTGTGGATGTATTCCAGCTATTTGATTTGAGCCTGCAGTTTATTCTATCACTGCTACAAGCCTGAACCAAGAACTTTGCCATTACTGTATGTAATTGATTCCATTGAACCAATTCTAGCTCTCACCTAGACCTTTTTCCTTTTATGAATAAACTTTTAGATTCTAAAGGATTGGCAACAGCGTGATTTGTGGGTAAGATCTGATTTGTATATTGACCTGGGTCTGGGGCGTGGTCCTTTGGGATCGGGAGAACCTTTTTTCTTTTACTGGGGTATTGGTTTTCATAACCATTTGTCCCCATAACGAGTGGCACTGGTGGTGAAAACTGGAGTGTCTAAGGGAATTGCTTGTGTGACTTGTGGTTAGCCAGTGGGGTGAGACCGAAGTTCTCTCTGTTTGGTTTGCCTTGATGTGCAAAGGACCCCAGCCTGGGGCTGAGACTGACCTGCTCCGAGCACTTTGTCCTGAATTGATACTCTCAGTTGTGTCCCGCCAGAGGCGGCAGCGTTCCACCCCCGGGACATGGGGAGCCCCCCAAACCCTCACAGCAGCTGTGTGGCCCTGGACAGAGGGGCCAACAGGGCCCAGCCAGCGGTACCAGCTCCCCCCACCCCCAGCACCCCCAGGGCAGGCTGGGGGCTCTGGCCGGGCGGGCAGCTCACCTTGTGCAGCCCGGCCACCTTGGGCACGTATGTCACCGAGTATGTCCGCTTCTTGTCGTTGTTGGCGACCACCTTGGCCTGTGGAGGAAGGCCCCAGAGGTGAAGCTGGGGCACAGGCCGCACTGGGGGGGCCGCAAGGGCACCTGGGGGCTGTTCCCCAGCACCCCACCTGCGGGAGGGCCCCGGCCGTGCCCCAGGGCGACTCGCTCACATGGTGTGGGAGGTGATGGAGAGAAGCGAGGTACAGGGCATCGTTGAGAGTCACACAGGGAATCAGGGTCAGAGCTGGGGATAGAACCCAGGCATCCTGGCTCCCAGCCACCTGCTCTACCCACTAGGCCCCACTCCTCTCCCAGAGCTGGGGAGAGAACCCAGGCGTCCTGGCTCCCAGCCCCCTGCTCTACCCACTAGACCCTGCTGCTCAGAGCTGATGCTCTCTGTGTGCCCTGGCCCCGCCAGGGGGATCCCTTGGGGAGGGGGAGCAGCAGGCCGGCCCCCAGGAGCCCCTACCTCCTCGGTGTGTCCCTCGGGGTCCTCGATGTAGACCAGCACCTCGCCCAGCCCCGCCTCCAGGGTCTCCACCGTGAAGTGGGCCGGCTTCAGCACCGTGTTCCCGTGGGGCTCGATCCCTGCGGCGCCAGGACAGTGGGGCTTAGAGGGGGGAGGGCACCAGCCGGGGCTGCTCCCCCATAGCCCTGCCCTGAGCACTTCTACCCGTTCCCCCAGCCCCAGTTCCTGCCCCTTCCCCTCCCACGTCCCCCAGTTCCCACCCCTTCCCCACCCACGTCCCCCAGTTCCCGCCCCCTCCCCTCGTTGTGCCGGCTCCCCTCCCTGCAGCCCTGGCTCCCAGGAGCCCCTCCCCCGTGGGGCAGGGGGTTGTGAGGCAGATACCCCGGCCCCAGGCCCCCCACCCCCACCCAGGCGGGTCCCTGCAGCGGGGGGGGGCGGGGCCCTACCAGGGCCATAGGCGACAGCTTTCTTGGGGTTCAGCTGCTTGGAGCGCAGGGGGGCCCCGGGCTTCAGCTTGGCCTTGGGGAACTGGGACAGGTAGGTCATGACGGAGTGTTCATCCACGTCGGGGTCCACGATCTCCTCTGGGGCGATCACCTGGGGGGAGGGAGCGGGGCCTGTGCTCAGGGTGTGCCCCCGAGAGCCCCCCAGCCCTGCCTGGAGCCCCCCGCCCCACCCCCGAGAATCCCCCAGCCCCGCCTGGAGCCCCCCAGCACCACCGAGAGCCCCCCAGCACCACCGAGAGCCCCATGCCCCCGAGAGCCCCCCAGCACCACCGAGAACCCCCACCCTGCTTCACCCCTCCCCCGAGAGCCCCCCAACCCTACTGAGAACTCCCCGCCCCACCCCCAAGAGCCCGCCAGCCCTACTGAGAACCCCCCCGCCCCGCTACACCCTGCCCCCGAGAGCCCCCCAGCCCCCCTGGAGTCCCCCACCCCTGAGAGCCCCCCAGCCCCACCTAGAACCCCCAGCCCCACCCCCGAGAACCCCCCAGCCCCACTGAGAACCCCTTGCCCCACTGTGCCCTGCCCCCAAGAGCCCCACATGGAGCCCCCCGCCCCCGAGAGCCCCCCAGTGCCACTGAGAACCCCCTGCCCCGACGTGCCTGCTAAGAACCCCCCGCCCCGACGTGCCCCTGCCCCCGAGAGCCGACCTCCCAGCCCCACCAAGAGCCCCCCTCCGTGACATGCCCCCAGCCCCAGTGCACCCCTGCCCCTCCCAAAAGCCAATGCAGCCCTGGGGCCTGTGAGAAACCCCCCAGCCGCAACACGTGTATACCCACGTGTACCCCGAGATGGGCAACAGGCCTGGCTGGTTCCCGGGGTGCTGGCTCGGGGGCTGTGCCTATGCCTGGCTTCTCCGCTTTCCCCCCACCCAGAAAGCAGCCCTGGAGTGCCCCCCTGTCTGGGCCCCATGCGGGGGGTGTGCCCCAGGCCAGAGAAGGGCCCCAGGGGTGCCCCCCTGTCTGGCCCCATGCGGGGGGTCGGGGGTGGCCCTACCTGGGGCACGCCCAGCCAGTCGTCCGCCTGCTGCATGGCTTCCCGGGCATTCTCCACCGGCTGGTTGGGGTCCCAGGTCTCCCAGTCCGGGCACAGGCCTGTGGGGACGGAGCGGGGGAGACGGAGTCAGGCCGGCGGGCGGGGCAGGCACGGCCTTGGCAGAGAGACACGTCTCGCCAGGAGCCCTGCTGACAATGGGGCATTGTGGGCTTCCCTGGCACTCTGCCAGCCGGGGCTCCTGGATCCTCGCCGGGCTCCCCACGGCCACGGGAGCCCCCCACTCTTGGGGGGGGGGAAGGAGACAAACTGGAGCCAGATTCCTGCGTCCCCCCCAGATTGGGCTCAGGACGGCTCCTTCCTCACTCCTGTAGAGCCTAGAGCTGCCTGCGGAGGGAGTGCGCCTAGTGGGTAGAGCCAGGCCTGGACCTGGGCGTGCCTCAGTTTCCCCATCTGTGCCATGCAGCAGCGGTGGGGGCGGGCGTGTTGGCCCGGCCAGGCTGGGAACGTGTCGGGCGCTCGGAGCTGCCAGGCGGCGAGCGCTGGCGAGGGGCAGAGAACCGGCCTGTTCCAAATATTGGGCTCAGAGCCATGCGCCCACTGGTGCCTCTCCCAGAGCCACCCTCCACGTGGTGCCATGTTCCCCCCCCCGCACCCCCCCTCCCCACGGCACCCGAGGTGCCTGGCTAAGCCCGGCCACTGCCAGGCACCATGCCCCCGGCGCTGAAATGCAGCCCCCTCTGGGGTGGGACGCAGCAGCTGTCTGCCAGCGCAGGGCAGCCAGGCAGGATGGGAAGGGGAGATGTGGGGCCCGCAAGCCGTGTGTGCGGGGGGGGGGGGGAGGAGCTGGAGGACCCCCATGGGGCATACGGAGGGTACAGGGGTGTATGGGTGGTACAGGAGGTACGGGGGGGGGGTACAGGGCAGGTACAGGGGGCACGGGTGGATATGGGGAGTACAGGGCAGGTCTGGGGGGCTACAGGGCAGGTACAGGGGTACAGGCGATTCAGGGGGGTAAGGGGCAGGTACAGGGGGGTATAAGGATGTATGGGTGGATACAGGAGGTCTGGGACAGGTAAGGGGGTACAGGGGGGTCCGGGGCAGGTCTGGGGGGTCTAGGGGTGTATGGGTGGATACAGGAGGTCCGGGGCAGGTAAGGGGGGGTACAAGGGATATGGGGGGGTCCGGGGCAGGTCTGGGGGGTCTAGGAGTGGATACAGGAGGTCCGGGACAGGTAAGGGGGGTACAGGGGTTACAGGGGGGGTCCGGGGAAGGTCTGGTGGGGTCTATGGGTGGATATGGGGGGGTGAAGGGCAGGTAAGGGGGGTACAGGGGTTACGGGGGGGTCTGGGGCAGGTCTCGGGGGTCTACGGGTGTATGGGTGGATACAGGAGGTCCGGAGCAGGTAAGGGGGGGTAGAGGGGATATGGGGGGTGTCCGGGGGGGTCTGGGGGTGGATATGGGGGTCCAGGGCAGGTAAGGGGGGTAGAGGGGATACGGGGGGGTCCGGGGGGTCTATGGGTGGATACGGGGGGTCCGGGGAAGGTCCAGGGAGCCACTCACCCGGGGCGCAGTTGTCCACCAGGGCGCCCAGGGCTTTGCCGTCCTGCCAGTCCCGGTGGAAGTTGGTGATGGGCAGCTGGGGCACCTTGTTCTGGATCCAGCCCAGCAGCCGCTGCTTCGGCGTCTGCTTCTTGGCGTCCTCCTCGTCCTCGTCCTCCCACATGGGCATGGAGATGGAGTAGTGCAGGATCAGCGTCCACACCAGCCCCAGGATCAGCTTCAGGTTCCCGTCCACGATGGCTTTACTGTCTGCGGGGGCAGGGGGGTCAGGCGGGGGGGGGGGGGGGGGGCGACTGCCCCTTTGGGGGGTGGCATCTCACGGGCATCAGCAGCCCGCCTGTGGGCACCAGGCCAGGATCTCCATGGCAGGTGCCACGCAGCCCCCCGGTGCCCCTCACTCCCAACCCACAGCCCCCTGCTGTCCCATCCTGCCCCCCCCCACCTCCTGTGGGAGAGCCAGGGGCAACTTGCTGAGGGCGGGGGCAGGGGGGAAAGACCCCCATAGCCAGCACTCCCCCCCCGCCCCCCGCAACAGGATCCTCAAACTGGGCAGCTGGGTGCCCTCCCCCCGGCAGTGACCTGGTGCCCCCCCCATGGCTCTCCAGCCTCCAGCGGGGGTGCATGGGGTGCTGTGTGACACCCCCCCGCACCCCGTGCTCTGGCAGCGCGCCAGGCCTGGGTCCAGGGAACAATGCGCCCGCCCGCCCCTTCCTGCTCCTCACTCTTTCCATAAACACTCGCCGGGTGGAGCCGCAGGGGCCGGGCCCAGAGCAGAGCTGGGGGCGGGGGCTAACAATGGACCCCCCCAGGCCTTAGGCTCAGCAGGGACAGGGGGGCTCAGTGCAGGCCGAGCACTGAATGCCTCCAATCCAGGCTGATCCCCTCCCTCACCCCACTGCAGCTCCTTCCCCCTCCCCCTGCACCTCTGGTCTCTGCCCCAGGCTCCCCCGCCCATGCTGTCACTCCGCCACCCACCCCCCAGCCCCACACGCCGGGCATCCTGCTCAGCCCAAGCCACGGGAGAATCCCCGCCAGCGCTGAGCGCTACGGGGCTTCTGACACACAGCCGGCCAGTCCCACTCCCAGCCAGCTGGGGGCAGCGCTCCTCCGGGCAGCACGGCACCGCTGCCTGTGGAGATGGGAACGCTGGCCCGGCACCTCTGCCCGGCCGAGGGGGCAGCTGGGCCAAGCGGGGAGATGCCAATGCGGGAGGAAGGGCCATTTCTTGGTGGGCCCATTCCTGGGTGTGACCCCTGCCATCACGGAACCCAGGAGTCCTGGCTCCCCCACCTCCCCCACCATTAAACTCCGCTCGGAATGGAACCCAGGAGTCCTGGCTCCCCCCACCTCCCCAACCATTAAACACCGCTCGGAACGGAACCCAGGAGTCCTGGCTCCCCCCACCTCCCCCACCATTAAACTCCGCTCGGAATGGAACCCAGGAGTCCTGGCTCCCCCCACCTCCCCAACCATTAAACACTGCTCAGAACGGAACCCAGGAGTCCTGGCTCCCCCACCATTAAACTCCGCTCAGAACGGAACCCAGGAGTCCTGGCTCCCCTCACTTCCCCCACCATTAAACTCCGCTCGCAACGGAACCCAGGAGTCCTGGCTCCCCCACCTCCCCCACCATTAAACTCTGCTCGGAACGGAACCCAGGAGTTCTGGCTCCCCCCACCTCCCCAACCATTAAACACCGCTCGGAACGGAACCCAGGAGTCCTGGCTCCCCCCACCTCCCCAACCATTAAACACTGCTCGGAACGGAACCCAGGAGTCCTGGCTCCCCCACCATTAAACTCCGCTCGGAATGGAACCCAGGAGTCCTGGCTCCCCCCACCTCCCCCACCATTAAACACCGCTCGGAACGGAACCCAGGAGTCCTGGCTCCCCCCATCTTCCCAACCATTAAACACCGCTCGGAACGGAACCCAGGAGTCCTGGCTCCCCCCACCTCCCCCAACCATTAAACACCGCTCGGAACGGAACCCAGGAGTCCTGGCTCCCCCCATCTTCCCAACCATTAAACTCCGCTCAGAACGGAACCCAGGAGTCCTGGCTCCCCTCACTTCCCCCACCATTAAACTCCGCTCGCAACGGAACCCAGGAGTCCTGGCTCCCCCACCTCCCCCACCATTAAACTCTGCTCGGAACGGAACCCAGGAGTCCTGGCTCCCCCCACCTCCCCAACCATTAAACACTGCTCGGAACGGAACCCAGGAGTCCTGGCTCCCCCACCATTAAACTCCGCTCAGAACGGAACCCAGGAGTCCTGGCTCCCCTCACTTCCCCCACCATTAAACTCCGCTCGCAACGGAACCCAGGAGTCCTGGCTCCCCCACCTCCCCAACCATTAAACACCGCTCGGAACGGAACCCAGGAGTCCTGGCTCCCCCCACCTCCCCAACCATTAAACACCGCTCGGAACGGAACCCAGGAGTCCTGGCTCCCCCCACCTCCCCAACCATTAAACACTGCTCGGAACGGAACCCAGGAGTCCTGGCTCCCCCACCATTAAACTCCGCTCAGAACGGAACCCAGGAGTCCTGGCTCCCCTCACTTCCCCCACCATTAAACTCCGCTCGCAACGGAACCCAGGAGTCCTGGCTCCCCCACCTCCCCAACCATTAAACACTGCTCGGAACGGAACCCAGGAGTCCTGGCTCCCCCCACCTCCCCAACCATTAAACTCCACTCGGAACGGAACCCAGGAGTCCTGGCTCCCCCCACCTCCCCAACCATTAAACTCCACTCGGAACGGAACCCAGGAGTCCTGGCTCCCCCCACCTCCCCAACCATTAAACACCGCTCGGAACAGAACCCAGGAGTCCTGGCTCCCCCCACCTCCCCCAACCATTAAACACTGCTTGGAACGGAACCCAGGAGTCCTGGCTCCCCCCACTTCCCCCACCATTAAACACCGCTCGGAACGGAACCCAGGAGTCCTGGCTCCCCCCACCTCCCCCAACCATTAAACACCGCTCGGAACGGAACCCAGGAGTCCTGGCTCCCCCCACTTCCCCCACCATTAAACTCCGCTCGGAACGGAACCCAGGAGTCCTGGCTCCCAGATCTGCTGTTCTAACCGCTACACCCCTCCCCATTATAGCCCCCTGGCCTCCTGCTCCTCCCCCCTCCCAAGGATCAGATCCCCGCCCCCCCTGCACCCTGTGGGCAGCCCATGTGGGTCAGGGGGAGTTGGGATGCTAGGTGAGTGGGGGGGCTCCGTGCCGCGGCCCCCCGGCACGTGGGGGAGGGGAGCCAGGCTGCTAGGTGGGGGGCTCTGTGCTGCGGCCCCCCGGCGGGTGGGGGAGGGGACCCGGGATGCTTGGCGGGTGTGGGGGGGAGCCAAGACGCTAGATGGGGGGAGGCTCTCTGTGGCCCCCCCGGCGGGTGGGGGAGGGGTGGTGGACATGGAAAAAGCTATTGGATTTGGCCCAGGGAGGAAATGGGCTGCAGATGTTCCCAGCCAGGCTCCATCGATCCCCGTGGGGGGAGGGGACAGAGTGTGTGGGGGGGGGAGCTGTAGCCGAAGGGAACTCCGTTTCCTGCGTCCCCCGTCCCCCCACAGCGGCGCACAGGGGCCAGGTTCCCTGACGCAGGCCGGGCATCCTGCCCAGCCGGCCTCCGACCTTGAGGAGACCTGGGGGGGGAGGGGGGCTGATCCCTCTCCGGCGGGGGGGGGGGGGGAGGTAGCAGCCTCGCCCCAGGGGCTCCCCCGTGGGGGAGGGAGGGTCAGCGGGGTCAGGCCAGGGGGGTGGGGCCAAGGGACTGGCCCAGAGTAGCCCAACCCCCCCCTACCCCCCGCCAGGGCTTGAAGCCTGATTTGTTCTGGCTCAGAGGGGTGGGTGGGGAACAGCTGCTGTTCTCAAGGGCCCCCCAGCTGCCTTTGTGCCCGGAAGGGAGCCGCTCAGCTGTTCGTTCCAGAAGGGGCAGCAGCCGGGCAGCAGCTGTGGGGGTGGGGGGTGGGGACGAGGGGGGGGATGCTGAGAAACTGGCTCCTTTGTTCCAAGGGGCCAGGGGTCTGAGCAGAGCGGCAGGGGGCCTGATCCTGCACCCAGCCCCCCCCCCGCCGGGCCTAGGCCCCAGGGGAGTTGCCCCACAGATGGGGGGTTAGGTACCCACGTTTGGAAATGACCTGTGCATTCCCCCCGCACCCCGGGGGTTACTGCTGGGAGCCTTGCAGAGATCACAGCGGGGCCAGCTGGGGGGGCGCAGTGTCCCGGGGAGATGCTATGTGGGCAGAGCAGGGGCTCAGCAGGGGGCGCTGTGCTGGTGGGGAGCAGGGTGGGGGCTCGTTAGGGGGCACTGTTCTGGGGGTGGCAGGGGCTCAGCAGGAGGCTCTGTGCTGGGGGAGCAGGGTGGGGGCTTGGGGGGTGCTGTTCTGGGGGGCAGGGGCTCAGCGGGGGCTCTGTGCTGGGGGGAGCAGGGCGGGGGCTTGGGGGGGGTGCTGTTCTGGGGGGGCGGGGGCTCAGCGGGGGATCAGGGCGGGGGCTTGGGGGGGATGCTGTTCTGGGGGCGGGGGCTCAGCGGGGGATCAGGGCGGGGGCTTGGGGGGGGTGCTGTTCTGGGGGCAGGGGCTCAGCGGGGAATCAGGGCGGGGGTTTGGGGGGTGCTGTTCTGGGGGCGGGGGCTCAGTGGGGGCTCAGGGTGGGGGTTTGGGTGGGGCGCTGTTCTGGGGGGCGGGGGCTCAGCGGGGGCTCAGGGTGGGGGTTTGGGGGGCGCTGTTCTGGGGTGCGGGGGCTCAGCGGGGGATCAGGGCGGGGGCTGGGGGGGGTGCTGTTCTGGGGGCAGGGGCTCAGCGGGGAATCAGGGCGGGGGTTTGGGGGGTGCTGTTCTGGGGGCGGGGGCTCAGCGGGGGATCAGGGCGGGGGTTTGGGGGGGCGCTGTTCTGGGGGGCGGGGGCTCAGCGGGGGGCGCTCCCAGCCCCGGTGCCCCCTCATGCAGGTGCTCCCTTGCAGAGGAGGTGCAGAGGTGAGCTCCTAACGAGCTGGCATCGTTACAGTCCCGGGGTCCTTGCGCCCATTGCTGGCATGACCCCCGCAGCCGGACAAGACCCCGGTGCTCTCAGGGCTACACTGGGCTCCTCTTAATCCCGGCCCCCGGCGCCGAGGCAGCGTTACTGGGGGGCTCTCCGCCGGCCGCCGCGTTCCCCAGAAGTGGCCGCAATGGCCGCCTGGGGCCAGGTGCCCCCTGGGCTGCAAAGCTCTCTATGCCCCCAGCTGTTATGGGGCGGCCTGGCTCAGCCCAGCATTAGGGGCACTGGGTTCAAATCCCTGGGGGGGAAGGGGAGCCCCCCTTAAACTACACCTGCTCTGGTCTGCCCCCCCCGCCCCCACCGTGTCTAGGTCCTGGGGACGGGCCAGGCCACACTCAGATCCCCCCTGTTCCGTCCCTGCCCTGGGAGGGTCCCCCCAGCCTCCCCCAGAAGGGGGGGGAGAGGTTGGGCCATCAGCTCTGTGGCTGGATTGTGGGGGGGCTGGTGAGCTCGACGGCACATCAGGGGGGCCCCTGAAACCCGCCCCCAGAGAGGGCAGCGGCTGGAGACCGCAAACATCTGCGCCCAGCTGTGGGGTCCCCTGCCCCCCCACCCCCAGCTGCTGCATTACTGATGGCTGATTCCATCCCAGCGTGTCACCCCCTTGGCAGGCCCTCGTGCCAGCACCGCATGCTCTGCCCCCTGCCTGGCCCCCCCACAGCAAGGGGGAGACCCGAGGCTGCCCCGGGCCCCCCTCTGGGGCGTATCCTCCCCCCCCAGCTCTCCCCAGGTTCTGAACACACCAGCTCCATGCGTGTAACGAGCTACAAGGCTCAGGCGGAGGGGGCGATCGGGCAGGTGGCTGGGCGGGGGGAGGCGCAGGCCGGACCCTGCCGTCCTCCCCCCCCGAGGGCTTTGCGGCACGGCTGGGCCAGCAGGAGGCGCCGGGTCCCCGGCAGAGCCCGGGCCGAGCGGCTGCGAGGTTTCCCAGGGCTCCAGGCAGGGAAATCAGCCCCGGCCCCAGCGGGGAGCTCGGCTTTCCGGCTGGGGGCTCCGGCCACCCCCCCTCTCATTGCTGAGGCCTGAGGTCAGCGCGGAGCAGCCCAGCACAGCGTCTCCGGAGAGATGAGCTCACCACGGCGCTGGAGGGAGCCAGCGGGCGGCTGCGAGCGCAGCCGGAGCAGGGGGGGCTTGGCCTGCAGGGCTCCCCTCCCGGCACCAGGCCCCGGCAGGGAGCCGCGGCAGCCCCCCAGGCCCAGACCACGGGGCTCGCGGGGGGGGGGGGCACACAACCGCCCGGCCTCGCCGCCTCCCGGGGGGCTGCCCTGCCCGCGGTCACCGCGCGCGATACCCCCGGGGTCTGCCACAGCCGCCGGGCCCACGACTGCGCCACGGCCCGGCTGGCTGGCACGGCCGGGAGGGGAGGCAGAGCCATGGCGGCGGGGAGGGTGGTGGGAACAAACAGCAGGAGCAGGGCTGGACGGACAGACGGCCGGAGCCACGGTGGGAGCAGGAGGGTAGAAGGACGGAGCCGCGGTGGGAGCGGGCGGGTGGACGGATACAGCTGCAGTGGGCATGAGCAGGTGGATGGACAGACAGACGGAGGTGCGGTAGGAGTTGGCGGGTGGACAGACAGACAGAGCCGTGGTGGGAGCAAGCGGGCGGATGGATGGATGGGCGGAGCCGCAGTGGGAGCGGGCGGGTAATGTGCTGATTGGCTGTTTCCTCTGACATCACAGGCCCGCCCCATTGCTCTCACCCATGGGTTGTGCCCAACATTGTCCCTCTGTTTGACCCAATGTTGTAACCCCACCTGCCCCCCCGACCCGTGACCCTGCCCCAGCAGCCAGTCCCAGCCACGCCCCCAATGGCCCCACCCTTCCCCAGTGACCCTGCCCTGCTGTCTGTCCCTCCCCAGTGACCCCGCCTCTTCCCCAGTGACCCCGCCCCTGCTGTCTGTCCCTCCCCAGTGACCCCGCCTCTTCCCCAGTGACCCCGCCCTTGCGGTCTGTCCCTCCCCAGTGACCCCGCCCCTGCTGTCAGTCACCCTCCTGCCCCTACCCCAGCCCCATGCGGCACCCACTCTCTGCCCATTGCCCCGTCCCCCCACCAAACCCCAACTTCCCCCCAAACTCCCCATGGCAGCTCCCAGGCTCCTTGGCTGTGCGGCGGGGGAGCTGCCCGGCCTGGAGGGATCCGGGAGGGCGGGGAAGGGGCAGCGGTTCGGGGCGGGGCCCACTGGGCCTGGGGCCGATGGACCAAGCTCAGCTGCTCACAGCAGCTGCCCCGAGCGAGCAGGGGCCGGGCCCTGCAATGGGCGGCGGGATTAGCCGGAGAATATCCCCCTGCCCCCCACCAGCTGCCGCCTGGCCCTACACTGGGCCCCTGTCTCGTGGCCGGCACCGGCTGTCCCGGGGAGGGGTTTGGCTTCACCCCCCGCCAGCCCCGATCCTGCAGCACAGGAGCCATGGTGCTGCCCCCTGGCTGCCCCCCACGCTGCCCGCCCACCCTCCCCGGGACGCGCTTGAGAGCCCCAGCGGCCTGGCCCCCCAATCAAGACCCCGGGGCCCAGGCCGGGCAGCCAGACTGTGCTCCCATGGCAAGCCCCCAGCCCCCTGCGACCCCAGGCACAGCCCACCCCTGGGTATAAACCTCACAGCCAGTCACCCCACCCCCACCCAGCCCACCGTGTTCCCAGGCACAGCCCATCCCCCCACTCCTTATACACCCCACAGCCAGTCACCCCACCCCCACCCAGCCCCCCATGCCCCCAGGCACAGCCCATCCCCCCACTCCTTATACACCCCACAGCCAGTCACCCCACCCCCACCCAGCCCACCGTGCCCCTGGGCACAGCCCATCCCCCCCCCATACACCCCACAAGCACGATCACCCCACCATCACCAGTCAGTCTCCCCCAGCTAGCCAGAGGGAGCCCCACGCCAGGGGGCCATGTCAGGGAGCACCAGTCCCCTGGGGTGCCCCCCCCATGCCATGGCCCCCCTCGGCACCCGGCGCTCCCAAGCCACCCTTCCCTCTGG
This sequence comes from Macrochelys suwanniensis, assembly GCA_033296515.1. Classification (NCBI taxonomy): domain Eukaryota; kingdom Metazoa; phylum Chordata; order Testudines; family Chelydridae; genus Macrochelys; species Macrochelys suwanniensis. Next base: position 340,263,456 of record CM065775.1, read on the forward strand.
GGTGAGGGGAAGAACCAGGCCTAGCTGCCCCCACGAGAGTGCTGCTTCCAGCACCTTCCCCCGTAGGGCAGGGGGCCCCCTCCCTGGCTGGCAGGGGGGGAAGGAAGGGGCCCCATCTCCCTGAGACACCCAGGAGGGGGTGGGATGCTATTAGGGTGACCAGAGAGTAAGTGTGAAAAATCGGGACGGGGGTGAGGGGTAGTAGGAGCCTATACAAGATAAAGACCCAAAAATCGGGACTGTCCCTATAAAATCGGGACATCTGGTCACCCTAGATGCTATGCTGGATGCACCCATGGGGCAGGGGGGGACACTGGGGTAGATGGGCCTATAGGGCAGGGAGGGGGCGGGACACTGGAGTAGATGGACCTATGAGGGAGGGATGGGGCAGGACATTGGGCCTATGGGACGGGGGGGTGGGAGGGGTTGATGGGCCTATGGGGCAGAGAGGAGGCAGGACACTGGGGTAGATGGGCCTATAGGGCAGAAAGGAGGCGAGACACTGGAGTAGATGGACCTATGAGGGAGGGATGGGGCAGGACATTGGGCCTATGGGGCGGTGGGGGGTGTCGGGGAGGGGTAGATGGGCCCATGGGGCAGGGAGGGGCGGGACACTGGGGTAGATGGGCCCATGGGGCGGGGAGAGATTCAGGGTGGTGGCAGGGTAGACGGGCCTATGGGCAAGGCAGGGACAGGACACCAGGCCAGATGGGCCGGTGGGTCTGAGTTAAATGGCCTGGCCTGCGGGCCACCCCAGGGAGCGCTCTGGGCCCAAGGGGCCTCGCCAGCCGTGGGGCAGGGAGCAGAGCCGGGACCAGTGCTGGGGAGATATTCCAGCCTGGGGCTGGCTGTGCAGCCAGGCCCCATAGGCGATCAGCTCACGGCTTGAAACTAACAGCAAACTTCTACCAGTGCCCCTCACTCCTGACCCGCAGCCCCCTGCTAGCCCAGCCCAGCACTGGGAACCCTCCATACCCAGCAGTCTGGATTTCGGTGGGGGTGGGGGTGGACAGAGACTGGGGGATCAGCTCTGCCGAAGGTCTGCCCCATCCCCCTTGCCCTGCAGTAGGACAAACCCTCCCCTAGCAGAGCCGATGAAACCCCAGCCAGTGCCTGGGGAGCCAGCCCCAGGGTGGAGGTAGCCTGGGAGGGGAGAACAGCCCCCCACTCGGCAGGGGAGACCATTTTGGACGCCAAAGGGTTAACTCCGCAGCCTGAGCCTGTCTCCACAGCCTTTTTTAGACTTCGGATCCAGGCTCTGAATTCCCCCCCCCCAGAGAGAACAATAAATCCGGGCCAGGCCCCCGCTGGAGCCAGGCAACAGCTGCTGGGATCGGCTCTCAGCGCAGCCCGGCCTGGGCTGGGATCTGAGCAGGGGCCCGGGCCAGGCTGCAGCCGCCCCCTTCGGACTTTCCAGAGGGGGAGGGAAGCCGGGCGGGTCAGGCCTGGGCGAGGGGCCAAAGCTCTGTCCTGGCTCAGGCAGGGATGAAATCACAAATGGACAGTCGGGGCAAGGGGGTGGGGCGCGGGAGGCCACTCCAAACCTCAGTGCCCTGCTGCCCCCGCCAGCGGCTCTGGGCCCAGGGGAATCGTTCGCCCCGCGCCGGAATGCAGCTGCCTCTGGGGTGGGACGCGGCAGCTGTTTAACCGCCACACGCAACGCCACATGTCTGAGGGCTGAGCCCCCTGCGGAACCAGAGCTGGGCAGACAACAAGGGCCAGAGCTGGGGCTGGATCCACCCCACGCTTCGAGGGGTCCCCTCTCTGCTCAGGAGACTGGGGCTGGCCCCACATGCGGCTCGGAACAGCCCCATGGGTCAGATCTCTGAGCCCTGCCCTTCCCCTTGCTCTGTGAGCCAGACAGGGACAAGCAGAGAGGCCAGGGAACAAGTGTGCGTGGTGGGGGGTGGGGACAGGGACGCGCAGAGAGGCCAAGGGAACAAGTGTGCAGGGGCGGGGGGGGGGGGGGAGAGAACAGGCTGCTCCAAACACTCAGTCCCTCCCCTTCTATGAAGCCTGAACAAATCAACGCCCCAGACCGCCCAGAAACCTCCCTGGAGCATTCGCTGCCCCCTCTCGCTTTGCTCCCATGTCCCCTGCCCGACAGCAGCAACCTGGCAGCCCCCCCAATGGATGAGGCAGGCACAGGTCTCCCCCATCCCCCGGCCTGTATCCTCATCCGGGGAAACCCCCGCCCCTCGCCAGGCCAGGGGGATCGGAGGACAGGAGCTGTGGGGCTGATCTCGCCCCGGCCAGCTTTCCACCAGGGGCCTGGCGGGTTCCCAGCGGGGGCCGTGACAGCCGGGGCCCTCGGAGTCCTTTGTTTTTCCTTCCTGCCCGTGTGGCTCCAGCCGTTCCCCCCACGCCGGCTAATCCCCTTAATTCCCTGCGCCAGGGAATCACACACAGAAACTGGCAAGCGCCAGGGCCCCCACGCTGGCCTCCGGCTGCCCGCATCTGCCTCCCAGCCTGCTGGGGCAAACTCACGGGGGGCAGGGCCAGGCTGGTAGGGGGAGGGCCCCCCAAGAGAGAGGAGGGAGAGTTTCACTGTCCCACCAAAACACACACAAGCAAAACCAGCGCAGGAGAAACAGCCGCCTGGGCCTGGTATCGAGCGAGGGCACTTGGCTGACCTGCTAGTGAACTGCACAACAGGGAGAGGCAGCAGTGTGTGTGTGTGTGTGTGTGTGTGTGTGTGTGTGTGTGTGTGTGTGTGTGTGTGTGTGTGTGTGTGTGTGTGTGAGAGAGAGAGAGGCAGACAGATCTGGGGGGTGTATGTGTGATATCAGCGTGGGGGCGAGATCTGGGGGTCAGTGTGAACATTGTGTGTCTAGGGGAGAGCGTGCGAGTGTGTAAAGGGGCCATCGGCTTCAGTGTGTCTGTGTGTCCAATCAGCCCGGCGCCGTGTGAAGGGATCGGTGGGGAGAGGGGGAGAATTGGTGCGTGTGTTAGGGCCACAGAGATCTGTGGGTGTGTCAGTGACCGAGCACAGTGTGTGAGAGAGATGTGTGTGTGTGTGTGTGTGTGTGTGTGTGTGTGTGTGTGTGTGTGTGTGTGTGTAAGGGGAACAAGGGCATTCGGGAACAAGGGCATTCGTGAGACACAGAGATCAATGTGTGTGTGTTAGTGACACGCAGAGACCAGCGGGTGTGGGGTATGAATGTATCAGTGTCACTCGCAGATCAGTATGAGCGGGTGTGTCGGGGCACACAGATCAATGTGTGTGAGCAGGTGTGTCCGGGGCACACACAGATCAGTGGATGTGAGGGACAACACATCGTGTGACAGAAATGAGTAGGTGTGAGTAGGTGTGCCAGTGTCACACACATCAGTGTAAGTCAGCGATTCTCAAACGTTTGTACTGGTGACCCCTTTCACACAGCAAGCCTCTGAGTGCGACCCCCCCCCCCATCAATTAAAAACACTTTTAAATCTATTTCACACCATTATAAATGCTGGAGGCAAAGCGAGGTTTTGGGGCGGAGGCTGAGAGCTCACGACCCCCCCAAGTAATAACCTTGTGACCCCCTGAGGGGCCCTGACCCCCAGCTTCAGAACCCCTGGTGTAAGTGAATGTGTCAGGGACACACAGATCACCGTGTGTGCGCAGGTGTGTCAGTGTCACAAGAAGATCAGTGGGTGTGAGGGTGTGTGTCAGAGACAGAACACAGGTGTGAGAGAAATCAGTGTGTGGGTTGAGCGTGTCTGACATGCAGATCCGTGTCAGTGGCACGACACCAACCAGTGAGTGTGCAGGAGTGTGTCAGTGACACACTCAGATCAGGGTTTGCGCTGGGGTGTCAGAAACAGAGCACAGTGTGCGAGAGATCAGTATGTGGGTTCAGTGTGTCTGACACGCAGATCAGAGTGTGTGTGTGTGGGGGGGGGAGGTGTCAGATTGTGGCTGTGAGTGTCAGTGGCATGTGCAGATCAGTGTGTGTGAGGGGTGTGTCAGTGGCACACGCAGATCAGGGTGTGTGAGTTGTCAGGGGCACACTCGTCACAGTGGGTGTGAGTGGGTGTGTCACGGGGCACAGTGCAGTGGGCATGTCAGGGGCACACTTGGACCAGTGGGGGAGTGGGCGTGTCGGGGGGCACATGGCACAGTGGGCGTGAATGGGTGTGCAATGGAGCACACTCGTCAGAGTGAGTGTGAGTGGGCATGTCAGGGGACACACTCAGCACCATGGGTGTGTCAGGGGACACTTGACACAGTGGGTGTGAGTGGGTGTGTCACGGGGCACAGTGCAGTGGGTGTGAGTGGGTGTGTCAGGGGCACACACAACACAGTGGGCATGAGTGGGCGTGTCAGGGGGCACACTGGGTGTGTCAGGGGGGCACACTGGGTGCAGTGGGCGTGTCAGGGGGCGCACTGGGCGTGTCACGGGGACACACTGGGTGCAGTGGGCGTGTCAGGGGGCGCACTGGGCGTGTCAGGGGGGCGCACTGGGCGCAGTGGGCGTGTCAGGGGGGCACACTGGGCGCAGTGGGCGTGTCAGGGGGGCACACTGGGCGCAGTGGGCGTGTCAGGGGGGCACACTGGGCGTGTCACGGGGACACACTGGGCGCAGTGGGCGTGTCACGGGGACACACGGGGGCGCAGTGGGCGTGTCAGGGGGGCACACGGGGGCGCAGTGGGCGTGTCAGGGGGGCACACTGGGCGTGTCACGGGGACACACTGGGCGCAGTGGGCGTGTCAGGGGGGCACACTGGGCGTGTCATGGGGACACACGGGGGCGCAGTGGGCGTGTCACGGGGACACACGGGGGCGCAGTGGGCGTGTCAGGGGGGCACACGGGGGCGTGTCACGGGGGCACACTCAGACCCTCCCCCGCCGCGGCGCTCACCGATGGACACCAGCTTGATGTGCTCCCGCTCCAGGAACTCCAGCGCCACCGACACGTTCTCCAGCTTCATCTGGCGGAAGTTGGGGCGCTGGTGGTACTTGCGGTACATGCGCTTCTGGCTCAGCACCTCCAGCAGCGCGATGAGCCGCAGCCCGTCGCCCAGGTCCCGCTGCAGGTCGCCCAGGCGCTTGTGGACGCACTTCAGGTGCTCGTTGCACCAGCGGGTGAAGGTGTTCTGCTGGATCTTCTTCCAGGGCGCGTCTTCCGCCAGGTCCTTCTCCGTGGCCGGCATCTCCTCCGCCTCCCCGCCGGCCGCCGGCGCCTCGGGGCCGCTGTGGCTGTTCATCTCCGCCGCGCTCCGGGGGGAACCGACCGGCCCGGGCGGCGGGTGAAACTGACCAGCCCGGACCGCGGGCCGCGGGTGAAACCGACCAGCCCGGACCGCGGGCCGCGGGTGAAACCGACCAGCCCCGCCGCGGGCTCCCTCCCTGCCCCTGTCTCTCTGCCCCACGCGCGGCTTCCCCCGTCCGCTGCGGTCGCGAGTGGGGCTGGCGCCGGCTGCGCCCCAGTGAAGCGGCGGGGCCCCGCGCCGGGGGGTTTTAAGGGGCCGCCTCCCGGCCGCGTCAGGACGCAGGACTCCCAGGAATGCCGGGCCCTGACCATATCCAAGTAAAGAGCCGAGGCAGGAACTTTTCGCTTCCTCCCCGCGGAGATAACGCCCGGGCCGGCGATTGGGCGCTACGGAGAGCGGGGGGCTGGGATTGGCTCGGCCGCCGCCCCCCGGGCTGACGCGGGGACATCTGGCGGCTATTTTTAACCTGCCCCAAACCAGGGGGAGGGGGAGGATCCTCTCTCCTTGTAGACAATGGGAGGGGGGAGGGTCCCTGCACCCCCCACCCCAAACCGCCACAGGACCCCAGTTCTCGGGAGGCGCCATAGGAAGAAGGGGGGCCGGGCACGTGGGGGCTGGAGGGGGGACCAAAGAGGAGCAGGCAGCTGGAGCTCTGGGCTCTGTCCCTGGGCTGGCTGTGGGGCTTTGCTCCATGCGTCTCTGTGCCTCAGTTTCCCCATCTCTCACTCGGAGGGGGGGGGATACCAGACCCCCATGGGCGGGTGAGCCGCACTTCATTCATTCGGGGGTGCGCCCGGCGCTTTGGGATCCAGGCTGGAAGGTGCTAGAGCACGGCCAGCCGGGTGTGATCAGCGCTCAGAAAAAGCCCTCTCATGGAAAGCCCTGGCAAGCCGTGGGGGAGGGGATGGGCCCGGAGCGCGGGAGGGGGCAGGGAGCCCGGAGGTTCATATTTCTCTCATGATGCGCCGCTCAGAATAGCCCATGAGCTGTGTGGTCACAGCGAGCCCGCAGATGGGTGCGTGACGTGACCGGGAGCCTGGCTGGGCAATGGGGCGGCTGAGGCCCAACAGCGTGGCAGGGCCTCACCTGGTAAACCGCTCCCATGCCCGGGAAACAGCTCCCACGCGGGGGTAAACCGCTCCCACACCTGGTAAACAGCTATGGGGCCTGGTAAACGGCTCCCACACCCAGTAAATGGCTCCCACACCCAGTAAATGGCTCCCACGCCTGGCAAACAGCTCCCACACCCGGTAAACAGCTTCCCCGCGGGGGTAAACCGCTCCCACGCCCGGTAAACAGCTCCCACGTGGGGGTAAACCGCTCCCACGCCCAGTAAACAGCTCCCACACCCGGTAAACAGCTCCCACGCGGGGGTAAACCACTCCCACACCCGGTAAACAGCTCCCACGCGGGGGTAAACCGCTCCCACACCCAGTAAACGGCTCCCACACCCAGTAAACGGCTCCCATGCCTGGCAAACAGCTCCCACACCCGGTAAACAGCTCCTACGTGGGGGTAAACCACTCCCATGCCCGGTAAACAGCTCCCACACCCAGTAAACAGCTCCCACATGGGGGTAAACCTCTCTCACACCCGGTAAACAGCTCCCACACAGGGGTAAACAGCTCCCACACCCAGTAAACGGCTCCCACACCCAGTAAACGGCTCCCACACCCGGTAAATGGCTCCCATGCCTGGCAAACAGCTCCCACACCAGGTAAACAGCTCCCACGCGGGGGTAAACCACTCCCATGCCCGGTAAACAGCTCCCACACCCAGTAAACAGCTCCCACATGGGGGTAAACCGCTCTCACACCCGGTAAACAGCTCCCACACGGGTAAACAGCTCCCATACTTGGTAAACGGCTCCCACACCCGGTAAACGGCTCCCACACCCGGTAAAGGGCTCCCACGCCCGGTAAACGGCTCCCACGCCTGGCAAACAGCTATGGGGCCTGGTAAATGGGTCCCACACGGGGTAAACAGCTCCTGCCCCTGGTGAGTGGCTCCCACGCCTGATAAACAGCTCTTGCGCCACTGGCGCAGGGTTGGCAGCCCAGCACAGGGGACCGGACCCCCCGCGGCTACTCTCTTTCCCGGGGGGGAGGGGAAAGGCACAGGAGCTGGTGGCCAACCCCTAGGGTTGCAGGGGCATCTGGGCATCTCCTAGACCCCTGGCGACGTCTCCAGTAACACCTGTGCTGCTCCTGGGACATGGGGACCCTGAGGCTTTTGGGCTCTCTCGGGGCCCCGCATGGGGCGTCAGGGCCACTCCCGCCTTGCCAGTGTCATGGGGCCGGGAGTCCGGCCGTCAGGGAGGAGCAGGCATCGTTAACCAGCGACTTTGCCAGGCAGGAATGGCCCCAGCCCACCGGGGATCCTCCCGCCAGGCTTCACCACAATGTTTCTGCCTGTTCCCTTTGCCCTGGGGCTGGCCATGGAATCTCGGGGCGCTGGAGGGGGGCTCCCCCAGCCCCCGATGAGTGTAGCACTGTGGTCATGTTCCCAGGTGAGTGCTGGCAGGAGGTCACTGTCACATCCACTCCCCACCCCCACCCAGCATTCCAGCGCGTCCCCTAAATCCGCTCCCCCCGGCCACCCCTGGGTGCCGCCCCGCGTCTGCTCCCTGGATTCCAGCACCTCGGGTGCTCAGGGGCCATGAACTCCCCCGACGTGAAGCCGTGTTGTGATTGCGCCAGCTCCCACTCTGAGCTTCGCCCGGTTTTCTCCCGTTTCTCTTCCCGCGCGCCGGTTTGAGCCCAGTGGGAACCACCCAGCCCCCCCTCCCCCCACGTGCCAGGGCGGGTCCGTCCCTGGCAGACGGGAGGCTGGTGTGTGCTTGGCTGCCAGCGCCGCTCCCGAGGCAGCAGATTGCATTCGACCCCGTTCTCCCAGCTAGAAATAACCCGCCTGGTCACCCAGGCCTGAATCAGAGCGGGTAGAATATCAGGCTGCGTTTCCTCCAGGGACAAAGGACGCGGCGTGTCTGGATCCCCCTCCCCGGTGTCATCCCGATGGCGGGGACGGCGCTTGGCCGAGCTCCTAGGAGCAGGGATGCCCTGGGGACGGTTCGTTCCCGCTCTCTCTGTTCCGGCTCGCTCCTTACCACGTCCACGCCCTAGAGACCGCGGGGAGGGACCCTGGGGTGATGGGCCCGGTGGGGCGGGTGAGAGAAACCCCACAGCTCTGCTGCACCGACCCAGAGCCTCCCCACTGCGCCTCCCCGGGGCCCTGCATGGATGGCAGCCGGTGGGGGGCTGGGGCCCCGCAGCTCCTCTCGTGGGGAGGCCAGCGCCGGCACGTGGCCAGCGTTGGTGGCTGCCGAAGGGCCGAACCCCTGAAGGACCCGAAAGGGGATGAAACCCAAGCGCGGGGCACGCAAGGGACACACGTGAATAGCAAGTTTCTGCTCTGGGCTGGGGGCTCCTTGGGTGAAGGTGGCCGAGGAGGAGAGAGACCTGGTGCGGGTCGGCCACAGGCCGAGGGGCAGCCCCTCGGGGGCACTGGGGAGGCGTCTCCAGCCGAGCTGGGGACGGGTTCGTGCCGTCGGACAAGGCGCCGGCCAGACGTCGCCCAGAATCCCGCGTGCGGGAGAAGCCGGCTGCGCCCCGGCGGGGGCCTGTCTCCCAAGAGGAGAGTGGACATGGGAGGGGATCCGCCAGGCCGGGGGTGAACGGCAGGGACGGGGAGAGCTGGTGAAGCTAAAGACTGGAGCCGGCACAGGACCAAATACCTGGCCAGGAGGGACCTGAAGCTGGCAACGAGAGGGGGGGTTCGGACCACCCTGGATCAGCCTCCCGTGGGGCCAGCATGGCAAATGAGCCGGCCTGTAGCTGGAGGCTGGGAGACGTGGCAACGGGATCACGCAACGGGGCTGGAGTGACCCAGGAGTCGTCTCGTCGGGTCCTGTGTTCCCTTCCCCCCTGTCTCAGCTCCCAGCCGCCAGCGCGTGCCCATGAGCGTGTCACTCCTCCCCACACACCACCGTGCCCCCCGGCATCTCAGCTCTGCCTCCTTCCGCCCTTGGCTGCGCACGCCTCTGCCCAGCTCACCATCCCCTCTTGTGTTTGCTTGTGTAAGCACCGAAGCTCCCTGCCCTGGGCTGCACAGAGAGGCGGGGTGTCCAGGGACAGGGGTCTAGAGAGGGAAAGGCCCAGGCGGTAGTTTGGAAAGGAAATGAAGAGGAGGGGGCATTGGCAGGGGGCAAACAAAGCCCTTGTTTACACAAGGCAGAGTTGGCCTGCGGAACTCATTGCCACAGGATGGAATGCAGGCCAAGAGCCGAGCAGGGGTGAGGACCGGTCTGGCCATTAGTAGGGATAACGAACATCCCCAGTCCCCTGCACGTGGGCAAGGGTGGGGGGCCCGGGCGTGGGGCATCGGCTCATGCGCTGCCTTCTGGGCAGGCCAGCCAGCGGGGGTCAGGTGTCCCCGTTGGTTCTGGTTTCTCACTCTGACAGCGGCTCCTGTGACCCGGCCATGAATCATCCCCTGGCCCTGCCTTGTTAGCCAGCCCCTCCGATCTCCCGGCTCACCGCCAGCCCCTGGAACCTTCCAGCCCATGGAGACCCAGCGGGTGCCCGGCTGCAGCAAAGGGCAGCAAGCCCCCCAGGGGGCTGGGGCTGCCCTGCGACCCCCCCAGAGCTGGCAGGGGGCTGGTCACAGTCACCCCCAGGGGATGACTAGGAGGAATGGGGTAGGATAGAATTAGGAAACTATCCAGGTGCTGTACAGTGCATGGGGAGGCAGCATAGTGTAGTGGTTAGAGCAGGGAGGTGCTGGGGGTCAGGACTCCTGGGTTCTATCCCTGGCTTCTGGAGGGAGCGGGGGGTCTGGTGGTTAGCACAGGGGGCTGGTGGGGTCAGGACTCCTGGGTTCAAACCCTGGCTTCTGGAGGAAACCGGCATCTGGTGGTTAGAGCAGGAGGGTGGTGGGGGTCAGGACTCCTGGGTTCTATCCCTGGCTTGTGAAGGGAAGGGGGGTCTGGTGATTAGAGGGGGGGGGTCAGGACTCCTGGGTTCTATTCCCTGCTCTGCCCCTTGCCTCTGGGTGAGTCCCCTGCACACTCTGCCTTGGTTTCCCCAGCTGCGATACGGGGACCCGCCCTTGCTGGGGGAAGGGATTGCTTGCCCAGGGCGCTGAGCTCCTCGGTGGCAGATGCGGGAGCCGGAGATGGCCCGTTGGTATTTCAGAGCCAAGGTGACTCCAACCACTGGTGCTACAAGCTCCATCGACCCGGCCGAGCAAAGAACCGGAACAAATGAGCAGCCAGACGAGCGCCTGACAGCCCAGCCGAGCCCCTGGCCACGGGCCGGTGCTCCCCCAGCTCGGGGGTGGATGGACAGACAGCGGGGCACAGGGACGGGGCAGCTGGTCACACCCCCAGCTCCCAGGGCATGTGTCGGAAACCCTGCGCTTAGTCCGGTGGGGATCAGCCAGCCCCAGCTCCGAGCTGGCCGGGTGGCCGCCAGGGGCTGGGAGACGAGCCTCCCTGGGCGAGCAGGGAGGAGACACGGTGGCCAAGCAGGTGCTGGAGGACCTGGGCACCGTCTGCCCAGAGGCCACGGGGCAAACACCCCCCT